>JASDDO010000012.1:87199357-92199357 GCA_030015575.1 Agapanthus africanus | reverse complement strand
ATATAAAACTAACCAGATAGGGATCACGAGAAGGATAGCGCTGGCGTGGCTGATCTGGATGTCCGCGATATTTTCGAGATACGACCGATCCTGATCCAAGCTCGGTCCACTTCTCATTCTGAGCATGCATACTCAGGTCGTCAGAGCGACAGAATAGCAATATATATGAATACATATGTAAACACGTGCAATAATGATAAACATGAAACAGTAAACATGGAGTGATGACATGAGCATGAAGTAACCAGCACAGGTAAACAAGAAAAGCAGGTATATCAAATCAGTAATCAATGCGTGTCCATGTCACTAAACCTATCAGTCTCTAAGTATCACTGTCTAGGTCGCTAAATCTATCGCCAGTCCAAGTGTGAGTGTCAACCACGCAGGAGTATCCCCAACCCAAGAGTAGGGCCCCAGGGGCAAGGAAACACGAGCCCGAATCACGCACGGTAATAATCAGTAACACCATCCATACAACTCCCAAAATCACGGTATATTCTGGCAATTGGACTCCCGAGATTCCGTTGAACTCACACTCAAACTACCCCACACCGACTGTCTGCATCAAATACCGACCATAAACCCAAATACTAGTCGGTCTATGACAAATCCACGCGAGAACTGGAGACCGGATCTCCATCAAGCATGTCTCGACTGGTACCCGAGATAAATGGATAGTGTTTGACGCCTTACCTATGACACTAATATAAGTTCTCCATAACCGTCTCATTTCAGTTATAGTTACACTTATATATGTCCCATAGACGTCGACAATGCAATAAATTAACTGGGTCCGCTGATTGTGTACAAGTACGTGTCACTTTCACTACTCGATCACGCTTTAACACTAACGTACTTGCAACAATCCAAACACTAATATCTATCACTGGGTAATGTATACGATCCCTAGGTTATCAATGTATGTGACTGCTATTCGAATGTGGATACAACTACCACATGATATGATGAGAATGCAACTAATTACGATAGGGTTAAAATATCAGCAGTCAGTGTCCTACCACTTGAATAATTTACTATAAATCACACGCGCAGAATTTAGCAAAACAATGTAAAAGAGATAAGCAGTATGTTTAATTATATGTCCATAAAAATTGGTTTCGCGTCAATTGGGCTTCAGGTTCTCTAGTCATGGTCATTTCATTTTAAGTGTTCACTGCTGGAAATTCAATTCCTGAACTGGAAGTCCTTTTCGTAACAGGTTTTACTCCCAGTTGGAAGCATAATTAGGCGGTGTTATAGTTGTATAATATTTAGGTTTAACAGTTAGGTTTCCAACGCATCAGACGGATCGATAACATCCGCTGTGTGCTGGGAGATATGTTCAGTTTAATATCAAAGTGTATAAACTGTCACTGTAGAAACCTGCAGGATACCTAGGTACGTTAAAATGCAAATTAAATTTCAAATGATGGTGAAACCGCACGGGATCAGATTCCAGTGTTAGATAACTAAATTATCTACGTGACCATATGGGGATCCACGCATTTTCAGTTTAAAATAAGGGGTATATAGGTGTTCCAAAGCCAGGTATCCAAAACGAACGCTGCACAGAACTGTAGTTCAGGGCCGCGAATCACCTCAGTATTCATCCTTACAACTTATCAAAATGCAAAGATAAACTATGGGGTGTTGTAGGTTTATCTGTTGGCTTAGATACAAGCCCTAAAATATTAGGTTGTGAGTTGTATTCAATTTAATATAGATTTTTGAACGTGATATATGCGGTGAATTCCAGATTCAACGTCGCCTTTTAGGGGCATCATTACATGATGTAAACTTTACTATTTTCAAACCAAAATGCTACATGATGTTTGTTATCAGCAAGCAGATCCATCCACAACAAGTTCCGCCACATGTGATTTAGTTATCGTTTACAATTCGCATCAAACACGTAGGGTAGTATCGAGCAGTTAACACAATACATTAGGATCTTATTTTATCTAACTAATTTCAAGGTGATTTCGATATCTATATTCCCTACACGATTATAATTGGGTTCTAAACTTGATTCCAAACAATTTGAATCGGATCCAAACATAATGGGTATCATAGTGACTCGAACGATGATTCACTACACGTATATATATATATATATATATATATATATATATATATATATATATATATATATAGTTGAACTAAGTATTAAATCTAAATTGTAAGATAGTAGTATGTAAGCAAGTGAGGAGTTCACTTGCCTCAAGACGACGGTAACGATAACGGCGATGCAGACGGCACGATCACGGCAATGACACGGTGACGCAACAACAACACATTTCATGGTAGCGACTACAACAGTAACGACTTTGGCTTAGCTCGGCGATGACGACGGGGCTCGCTGGAGATAGTAGCTACAGGGGCTCGGGTGGCACTGGCGCCGGCGGCGATGTCGTCGGAGGCAGGTGACGAGCTTAGGGGGCAGCCACAGTGACAAGCGGTGGTAATGGTGGTGCTGGTGGTGAGAAGGGAGAGAGGAGGCAGAGGAGTGGGCTCAGCTGGCGGAGGTCGGAGGTGTGCTGGGGTCGCCGGTGGTTGAAGTGGAGCTTGGGGGCGGGTTGGATGCTTGGTGGTGCTGCCGGGTTAGGTTGAGAGGAGGTCGCCGGAGGTGAAGTTACGGTGGTTGGCGCAGGGTTCTTGGGGTCGGGTTTTCTCGGGTGTGCAGGAGAGGAGAGGAGAGAGTAGAGGGCGATGGGTTGGTTGGCGACGATGACGATGACGAGGCGACGATGATGACGACGAGGTCGGGGTTGCGAGTTCTGGGTTGTTGGGTTCGGGGATGACGGAGTACCGCCGTCGGGATGAGGGGAATGGAGAAGGAAGAGGAGATGGAGAGGATTGAGGTGAAGTCGAGGCGACGACGATGAGGTGGTCACGGCGGTTTAGGGGTGAGCCGGGGGGCCTTGGAGGAGGGTGATGGTGGGGATCATGGAGGCAGAGAATGAGACAGTGGGTAAAAGAATAGGGAGAGGAGAATTCTCGAAGAGATTAAGGATAGGTCTCGAGGGCAGTGGTATGAGTGTTAGTGTTTATGCCCTAGAAGGCCATTACTGTATCATACTAGTTTGTATATTACTTAATGGAAGCTTGGGATATTCACATGTACATAACAGTCTTGCTAAACATGGTAGTATGCTACTTGGTTTTTTCTATCTTAATATGTGAGTATACGTATTGATAGAGCTCTTAGGATCTTGCTTGACTACCAGCGTTGTGATGGCAGTCACACTAGTGGGGGCTGGGTAGTCTACAAGCACATCCTTATTCAGGTCCCTAGTCGTTGGATTATCGAGACAGAGCATCGATACTCCGGAGTAGACTAGTGTGTACGCTTCTCATCCCAGTTGGGGAGATGGTCTGTCCCACAGCCGTCAGTACGTCGTACTGGAGATAGTATACAGGTGCTCGTTAGGCTACGGGTACACCGGACAGGACTCACAGGGAAGTGTTTATGCCCTAGAAGGCCATTACTGTATCATACTAGTTTGTATATTACTTAATGGAAGCTTGGGATATTCACATGTACATAACAGTCTTGCTAAACATGGTAGTATGCTACTTGGTTTTTTCTATCTTAATATGTGAGTATACGTATTGATAGAGCTCTTAGGATCTTGCTTGACTACCAGCGTTGTGATGGCAGTCACACTAGTGGGGGCTGGGTAGTCTACAAGCACATCCTTATTCAGGTCCCTAGTCGTTGGATTATCGAGACAGAGCATCGATACTCCGGAGTAGACTAGTGTGTACGCTTCTCATCCCAGTTGGGGAGATGGTCTGTCCCACAGCCGTCAGTACGTCGTACTGGAGATAGTATACAGGTGCTCGTTAGGCTACGGGTACACCGGACAGGACTCACAGGGAACTGTTGGTTGGTTTTATACCAGTCGTCAGTGAACAGTTCCCAGGTGACATGAGTACAGCATAGTCCGCAGACTTGACACTGCTACTTGGCCTCGAGTGTGTCCCACTGTTCTTAGATTGCTACCCTACCACGGCTCAAAGGAGTCGTGCAAACAGGTAGCGGTTGGGTGCAGTCCCGAGCACTTGGAGGCAGTGGCGGTTAGACAGGATTCGTCCCTCCCGGTATTGGGAGTTGATATCGCGCTGTGTCAGAGAGCCATTACGCAAAGTCCCTGGCCAGGGCAAGCGAGATTTGCTGGTAGGTTCCAGTAGTTTCTCAAGGTGTAATGGGCTTCCCTCCGACACGACTTATACCGCTATTAGGGGACTGACGCTTGCCGCCCCCTAGGCCCGATATGCGATAGTCTTGGACGAACGGACCGGACTGTATGGAGATTGTCACATCAGACTCAGTAGGAGTTCGGATGGGTTTCCTCATCGGCCTTCTTATCGACATCTACCTGGGGACCGTTACGTACAGCTAGTGCCGCTTGCGGTCTGTGGTTAAACCTACTGCCAGCATAGTAGTCGAGTCTCTAGAGTCCCACACAGAGAGTTTCCCTACTCCAGGCGAAACGATATAGAGGTCGTATGGTTTTACGACAAGGGTTCGGACGCATACGTGCGTTTACGCGCGTACGACTTTCGGACAGTTTTTACCAGTCGGCTTTGGTTTAAGCCAGTTACTGATATCCGGTTATTGGATTTATACAGTCTAAAGTTTTTCCGTATTTTTGGGGATTGGAGGGGCGTTCTCGTAATTGTGCGAGAAGCTTCTAGAAGATGGTGACTAAGGAGGTTTATGTGTCATATGCATTAAATGGGTTTAGTGAGTCATGAGGGCGATTCATTCATATTATTAATGCACAATAAATGATTAATGAGTCATGGTTATGAATCACCATTAGATATTTATGAAACTTGATTATTCTTTACTTGTTTTTCTTTTATTGATGAATTTTAAAGTTTCATATATATTATGATAACTTACTATTCTCATTTCATAATTATTATCATCTTCTCTCTCCTCAAGCTCTCCCTCTTCAAAGACTAATCCTCCCCTCTCATGAGTTGAGTACAAGGATTAGTAAGACTAATTAATCCATAACCCTCTCTATATTACACCTAGCTTCTTTGATTAGCACTTAGAGAAGTTTAGTTGCCTCAAGTTTAGAGGCTAAGCTTGGAGTAAAGCTCTCGGGTGGATCGTCTACTACTTCGAGAAGGCCGAAGAGGAGGAGGAGTTCACAAAGACGAATGACACGATTCGTTAGGTATAATCCTAGAACATAGTAGCATAGAAACTATATGTTTGTTGTTAGTTATCGTTTAGCTTCGATTCATGCGGTTAGTCGATGTTTGTTCACTAAACAAGTTCGTTTTCAAAAATTCCGCCTCCCCACAAGTATTGGGGTGTTCTATATCGACTTATAGTGGTATCAGAGCCTCGCTAAACAATAAATAACTTAATTGCAAATTTGTACGAATTTCGAACGGAAAAACGAAGCCGGAAAACCCTAAAAACCACAAGTTTCTGTCGATTTTTAAATGAACTCCAAAAATTTTTCAGGGAGGTTCAGAAAGCTTAAAATGACTGGAGAAGATCACCCAAGAAATTTGGGTTCCTGAATTGTCTACGGCGCCGCGGAACCGCGGCGGATCCCACCGATCCGCCGCGCTTCCGCCGCCGAGTTGACGAGTCAGGAACTCGTTTTTCTTGTGTTGGTTCTTTGTGGTATTTGGGATTTTCTGGAATATTTAATTTTTGCTCAGGTTTCAGATTTTCAGAGCAGTATTGGAGCAAGATTAAAAGTGTTTAATCGATCGAAATTATACAGTATTTGCTTGTTGGATTATATCTGTGATTGTTTAATGTGTTCGTAAACCTCCCCTAACTGCTAGTATGTCAGTTGACAGGGGGTTGCACATTTTTGAAATGGATTTTATCTGTTTGTGCATATGAACTGTGTTGGACTGTTGTGATGTATAGCCGGGGTTATGTGATGGGTTATCATTTAATTCATTTGATGAAAATGTAATTTGTTGTAATATTATTTTGCGGGGCACATCCAGGTTGCGGTTGTAGCCACCGTTGTATTATTTCATTTTACTGTTTTTGCTCCTAGGACAGATCCAAGGTGGGGTACACAAACTGCCGGGCGGGTAGTTTGCCGTACCCGTAGGGATCTTGGGTGGGGTAATGGCTATTCATCACAACTGTGTAATCTGTCTTTTCTTGCAGGCTCAAAAGAAATACAGATTGCTTGCAAATCCAATAAAGTTTATCTGTGTTTTAGAATGTATATCATTGCGTCAGACGAATGTAAAATATCTATATATATGATAGCTATTTTAGACGTCACTTATGTTTTACACCCGCGCTAGCCCAGTCCCCGCTCTGTCGTTAGTTAAGTAACCTAACGGGTGATGACGGGACCCAGTGGCGAATGCAGATGGCATAAGAGGACGTCATATTTTTGTTGTTTTCTGTAATGATAGGTTAATGATGGGACGCATTATCTATAATGCAAAGAAAAATAAACCAAAGTTTTAATCGTTGGAACAATTTAAAAGAAACCACTCGGTTAATTTTAAAAACAGATATTTTTAAAATGCGGAGCTTTAACCACTCCTTTTAAAAGCTATCAGGTTCCTTCGGTTATATCAAGTTCACTACGTTCACGGTTTCGCCAAAACCAGTCGTAGCCCTCC
Organism: Agapanthus africanus; assembly: GCA_030015575.1. Taxonomy (NCBI): domain Eukaryota; kingdom Viridiplantae; phylum Streptophyta; class Magnoliopsida; order Asparagales; family Amaryllidaceae; genus Agapanthus; species Agapanthus africanus. The sequence goes on along the minus strand of JASDDO010000012.1, from coordinate 92,192,724 downwards.
GTCATTTCTTATGGATGGTCAGTAGTATTCAAGCTATGCTTGTTGGCTTTCGTCAAGGCATAGTGTTTGGTAGCTGCTGGGGTATTCATTTGTTGCATAGATAGATGAGTTGGTTTGGGACAGTCGTATAACCTTGTTGGCTTTCGTCAAGGGTATATACGGGTGGGTTCAAATTAACAAGATAATGATGGGCAGAACTTGACATGTGTTTTATGATTTGTTGGCTTTCGTCAAGGTCATAAGAACATGGGGCAAAAATATATATCGGGAATTTCTAAAGAAACTGAAATTTGCAAAGAGATGCATACCATTTGGAGTTTGATGAATGTTGGTAGGATTCCTTCAACATTATCATACGATGATATTTGGATTTCGATCCTACTGTGAGTATAAACTACTTATCAGGATATTCGTCACTTAACGATCAATGCTATAAATCTAATAGGTGTCCAGAAAGGTGTCAGCGGGGTTACGCCCCCAGAGAAAAGAGGTTATTTAATTAAGGAACTTCGCGAAAGCGTTGGAAAACCTCCCTCGAAGTATCGACACTGGCCTGGCTGAACGGTTAAGCAAGTATTGTACGGTGAGAATAGTCCTGGCTAATTCTTCTTTTATGGTTTGAGGAAGGATTCGAGAAACAGTGGGAGCCATCCAGTTTAGATAAATTAAAAACCAATCTAAACTTGCAAGAGCATCATGCTAAAGTGTTTTCTTCTCTCTCTCTCATTGCAGCGACCTTGTGACCATGACTAGGTTACATCTAGATAACAAGATGACTGAATCTAACTTATATGACTGGCAAAGGTCTGTCCAGATGACCATTGCCTATGACAAGCTGGACCACCCTATTACTACTCAAGATCCCACCGTCCCAGGTCCAGTTTCCACCGTCGCGGATATGGATATCCGTCAGACAAAGGAAAAGAATAAAGCGAAAGCCAAGTGCCTCGTGTTGGCTTCAGTTGATGGTATATACCAGAAGCAGCACGAGAAGATGGACTCTGTTTCCATTTTTCTCCATAACAAAGATTTATATGGAGAGCAATCTCATATCGCAAGATATGAGGCCTCGAACGAATTGATTCAAGCGAGGTCGGCTGACGGGTCATCTGTAAGGGACGACGTCCTTACGATGACTAGCTATATTGATGAGCTCAAGGACCTGGAGACCACGTTGGGAAACAGGTCATATACTGACTTATTTCCACAGTCCCTACCCTCTACTTACACCCTGAAAGAAACCAGGGAGACACAAGCTCTGCTTAATAGGGGACCTTCTTCTTCTTCATCCAAGGCGAAAGCAAAGGGTGAAAAGAAGAAGACCTCTACAAAGCCGATATACGGTGTCAGCAAAGTAGGAGGAAAGGGAAGAGAAACAGTTTCGGGACTTGGTGTAGGTAAGGAGGGATATTCCTATTGTTATGGCAATGGACATTGGCAGAAGGATTGCAGGGCTTTGGAAGCCAGTAGCCAGGATACGAAGCATGTTGTGGCTTCAGCCTCTAGTGTGTTTGTAATTGAGAACTGTTTGTCAATTAACTCTACTTCCTGGGTACTAGATACCGGAGCAGGATCTCATATCTGTAATTCGTTACATGCTTTGAGAAACCGTAAAGTTATAAGGATAGGTGATTTGTCTCTCAGAGTTGCAAATGGAATGAGCGTGGATGCTGAATCCGTGGGAGAATATCGCCTAGGTTTGACAAGTGGGCAGATATTGATTCTACGTAACTGTCTGTATGTACCTAGTTTGACTTGTAATATCATATCAGTGTCCTCACTTTCAAGAGAGGGATATGACTTTACATTCATAAGCGATGTAGTTCACATCCACCAAAATCAAGTTCTGATTGGGTCCGGTACATTAGATGACGGTATATACGTATTGAATCAAGCTCGGGTTTTCAATGTCCAGAACACACTTAAAAGAAAGTCTCCAGAAGTAAATCAGGCTTTCTTATGGCATTGTAGACTAGGTCACATCAATGAAACACGGTTAACGAAGTTACATAAAGAAGGATATTTGAATCCGTTCGAATATCAATCTTATGCCACTTGTGAATCCTGTCTCATGGGAAAGATGACAAAGACTCCGTTTACTGGACACGGAGTAAGAGCGAGCGAGCTCTTAGGACTCGTACACAGTGACGTGTGCGGTCCGATGTCTACAAATGCGCGAGGTGGTTATTCCTACTTCATTACTTTTACAGATGATTTCTCTAGGTATGGACATATCTTCTTGATGAAGCATAAATCCGAGGCCTTTGAGAAATTCCAAGAATACAAGAATGAAGTGGAAAACCAAACAGGCAAAAGTATTAAGACACTGAGATCTGATCGAGGTGGTGAATACTTAAGTGCCGAGTTCCTGGGTTACTTAAAAGAGAAAGGAATTCTCTCTCAGCTTACTCCTCCATACACACCACAACACAACGGTGTATCGGAAAGGAGGAATCGAACCCTATTAGATATGGTTCGTTCCATGATGAGTAAGGCTGAGTTACCGCGATCGTTCTGGGGTTATGCGCTAGAATCAGCAACATATCTTTTGAACAAGGTTCCAACCAAGACTGTGCCTACCACGCCATATCAGATGTAGAGTAGGAAGAAACCCTATCTTCAGTACCTGAAGACATGGGGATGTCCAGCTTTTGTAAAAAAACAGCATCCGGACAAGCTCGAGGCACGCTCAGTAGAGTGTAAGTTTGTGGGATATCCAAAGAATTCCATGGGATATTGCTTCTACTACGCAGAGGAACAAAAGGTTTTTGTTTCTCGTCATGCCCGCTTCTTAGAAACTGAATTTTTAGAAAATCAGAAGAGTGGGAGCGCAGTAGAACTGGAAGAAATTCCAGAACCACAAGCTGTTACTGAAAGTTTGGTGGAACAAGAAGTTTCAGAAGAAAGGGACATACCAGCGCCTATCCGCAGAAGTAGTAGGCGGTCTCATCCGCCCGAGAGATACTACGGTTTTCTCATAGACGGGGATAGAGAAGATTGCGTCATTGATAATGACGACCCTACTAGCTTCCAGCAAGCCATTCAGAGCGGTGACTCGGTAAAATGGCTGGATGCAATGCGGACCGAAATGGAGTCCATGTACACCAACAAAGTATGGACTTTGGACACTGCTCCAGATGGGGTGAAACCCGTAGGATGCAAGTGGATCTTCAGAAAGAAGATTGGTGTAGATGGACAGGTTGAAACCTATAAGGCTAGACTTGTTGCAAAGGGTTTCCGTCAAAGACCTGGTTTGGACTATGACGAAACCTTTTCTCCTGTGGCTATGCTGAAATCCATTCGGGTCCTTCTTGCTATTGCTGCCTTCCACGATTATGAAATCTGGCAGATGGACGTAAAGACGACCTTTCTAAATGGAAATTTAGAAGAGAGCATCTATATGGATCAGCCAGAGGGATTCATTCAGAGTGGGAGCAGCGGTAAAGTATGCAAGCTGCTTAAATCCATTTATGGACTAAAGCAGGCATCGCGGAGTTGGAACATCTGTTTTGATGATACTGTCAAAGAATTCGACTTTATCAAAAATCCAGATGAACCATGCATGTACAGTAAGATTGTAGGGAGAGTTGTTGTATTCCTCGTCTTGTACATGGATGACATTCTCCTAATAGGAAATGATATTCCTATGCTACAGTTAGTCAAAAGATTCTTGTCACAGAAATTCTCCATGAAGGACCTGGGTGATGCCACCTACATTCTGGGGATCCAGATCTATCGTGATAGATCAAAGAGAATGTTGGGACTTTCACAGTCCAGGTACATAGACACCATATTGAAAAGATTCGGTATGGAAGATTCAAAGCGCGGTAACCTACCGGCTTGTCACAGAATCACCCTCTCCAAAGAGATGTCTCCCAAGACTGATTTGGAAAGGGAACGCATGTCGATTATACCCTACGCTTCTGCGGTAGGCTCTATAATGTATGCGATGTAATGTACCAGACCAGATGTAGCATACGCATTGAGCGTTGTAAGCCGGTATCAGGCAAACCCAGGGGAGAATCACTGGATAGCAGTAAAGAACATTCTCAAGTACCTGAGAAGGACTAAGGAGATGTTCTTGGTTTACGGCGGAAAGGACCTCAAGATGGAGGCCTATGCTGATTCCGGCTTCCAGAGTGACAAGGATGACTCCAAGTCCATGTCGGGTTATGTCTATACCCTCAATGGAGGGGCGGTCTGTTGGAAGAGTTCCAAGCAGGACACCGTTGCTGACTCAACGATGGAAGCGGAGTACATAACTGCTTGCGATGCCGCAAAAGAAGCTGTCTGGATGAAGAAGTTCCTCACAGAACTTCAAGTGGTTCCTACCAGTGTTGGTCCAATACCTCTGTATTGCGACAACAACGGCGCTATAGCTTTAGCGAAGGAACCCAGGTCCCATCAGAAGTCCAGACACATCTTAAGGCAGTATCACCTGATCAGGGAGATCATTGATCGTCAGGAGATCGAGGTTCGGAGAGTTGCTTCAGAAGAGAACATTGCTGATCCATTCACGAAGGCCCTACCTCAGACGCAGTTCGAGAGGCTACTCGAGATCATTGGTCTTCGATATGCCAGTACATGGCCCTAGTGCAAGTGGGAGATTGTTAGTGTTTATGCCCTAGAAGGCCATTACTGTATCATACTAGTTTGTATATTACTTAATGGAAGCTTGGGATATTCACATGTATATAACAGTCTTGCTAAACATGGTAGTATGCTACTTGATTTTTTCTATCTTAATATGTGAGTATACGTATTGATAGAGCTCTTAGGATCTTGCTTGACTACCAGCGTTGTGATGGCAGTCACACTAGTGGGGGCTGGGTAGTCTACAAGCACATCCTTATTCAGGTCCCTAGTCGTTGGATTATCGAGACAGAGCATCGATACTCCGGAGTAGACTAGTGTGTACGCTTCTCATCCCAGTTAGGGAGATGGTCTGTCCCACAGCCGTCAGTACGTCGTACTGGAGATAGTATACAGGTGCTCGTTAGGCTACGGGTACACCGGACAGGACTCACAGGGAACTGTTGGTTGGTTTTATACCAGTCGTCAGTGAACAGTTCCCAGGTGACATGAGTACAGCATAGTCCGCAGACTTGACACTGCTACTTGGCCTCGAGTGTGTCCCACTGTTCTCAGATTGCTACCCTACCACGGCTCAAAGGAGTCGTGCAAACAGGTAGCGGTTGGGTGCAGTCCCGAGCACTTGGAGGCAGTGGCGGTTAGACAGGATTCGTCCCTCCCGGTATTGGGAGTTGATATCGCGCTGTGTCAGAGAGCCATTATGCAAAGTCCCTGGCCAGGGCAAGCGAGATTTGCTGGTAGGTTCCAGTAGTTTCTCAGGGTGTAATGGGCTTCCCTCCGACACGACTTATACCGCTATTAGGGGACTGACGCTAGCCGCCCCCTAGGCCCGATATGCGATAGTCTTGGACGAACGGACCGGACTGTATGGAGATTGTCACATCAGACTCAGTAGGAGTTCGGATGGGTTTCCTCATCGGCCTTCTTATCGACATCTACCTGGGGACCGTTACGTACAGCTAGTGCCGCTTGCGGTCTGTGGTTAAACCCACTGCCAGCGTAGTAGTCGAGTCTCTAGAGTCCCATACAGAGAGTTTCCCTACTCCAGGCGAAACGATATAGAGGTCGTATGGTTTTACGACAAGGGTTCGGACGCATACGTGCGTTTACGCGCGTACGACTTTCGGACAGTTTTTACCAGTCGGCTTTGGTTTAAGCCAGTTACTGGTATCCGGTTATTGGATTTATACAGTTTAAAGTTTTTCCGTATTTTTGCGGATTGGAGGGGTTTTCTCGTAATTGTGCGAGAAGCTTCTAGAAGATGGTGACTAAGGAGGTTTAGGTGTCATATGCATTAAATGGGTTTAGTGAGTCATGAGGGTGATTCATTCATATCATTAATGCACAATAAATGATTAATGAGTCATGGTTATGAATCACCATTAGATATTTATGAAACTTGATTATTCATCACTTGTTTTTCTTTTATTGATGAATTTTAAAGTTTCATATATATTATGATAACTTACTATTCTCATTTCATAATTATCATCATCTTCTCTCTCCTCAAGCTCTCCCTCTTCAAAGACTAATCCTCCCCTCTCATGAGTTGAGTACAAGGATTAGTAAGACTAATTAATCCATAACCCTCTCTATATTACACCTAGCTTCTTTGATTAGCACTTAGAGAAGTTTAGTTGCCTCAAGTTTAGAGGCTAAGCTTGGAGTAAAGCTCTCGGGTGGATCGTCTACTACTTCGAGAAGGCCGAGGAGGAGGAGGAGTTCACAAAGACGAAGGACACGATTCGTTAGGTATAATCCTAGAACATAGTAGCATAGAAACTATATGTTTGTTGTTAGTTATCGTTTAGCTTCGATTCATGCGGTCAGTCGATGTTTGTTCACTATACAAGTTCGTTTTCAAAAATTCCGTCTCCCCACAAGTATTGGGGTGTTCTACATCGACTTACAGTGGGGGCAAGCGGTTCGTAGGGAGCAGTTGCGAGGAGGCGGCGGGTCGTACGGGGACGTTGGGGTGATGTGGTATGGGGCACGCGAGAAGGTTACAAGGGAGAAGCGGAGGCGGCCGTCGTGGGAGCGATTCTCATGGCGGTGGGCACGAGGAAGTCGGCAGCAGCCGTTGCGAAGGAGATGCGGTCGTGGGGGGACGTGGGGCGCGAGGAAGGCGGGAAAAATAGGAGGGGAAGAAGAAGAGGGAGATGGGGAAGTCGGGTCGAGTTAGGTTGAGTTGGGCTGGGCTCGGGGAGAAAAGGGAAATGAGGGTTTGGGGTTTTGGCTTTGTTGGGCTGAGGATTTAGAAGTTAGAGGAAAGAAGTTTTTGGGCTGAGTTTTTTTATTTATTTAGGGTTTAGAAATTGGGTTAAGGCTTTTAGGTAGGTTTTAAGAAACATAAACATAATAAAATAGAAAGTAGATAGATATGGAGGTTCAATGATAGAGATATGGTTTGGGGTAAAATAGTTAGAGTTAAGATTTTAAGATTTAGGTTAGGAAATTAAAATTTGAAATTAAACTTAGGAAATTTAGGAAAAAATAACAATTGTTAAAGTTTGAAATAGAAAGTTTGGGGAAAGTATTTATTTAAAATACGGAAGATATTTATAATGGAACTGGGTATTACACCATCAAATAAAGCAGCCCAACATCCCAAAATTAAAGTAGTCATGTGAAATACACGTGAAATACTCTTGGAAACCTGAAATCTGGCGCCTCACGTGCTTCACACGTGAGCACCAGAGCGCAGCCAAGTGCTTAGCACTTATGTCAAAAAAGGAGGGTGAGCAAACAAAATCTGAAATCAATGCTCAGCACTCACGTGCTTCCCATGTGAGTGCTATGCAAAGTGCTTAGCACTCTATGTTCAGTCAAAATGACTAATTGCTTAGCATTGATTGGGTAGCGCCCATATCGTAGTGCCTTACGTGAAAAACACGTGAATGCCGGAGAAAATTAGTGCTTAGCACTATGGTAGCGCTTCACGTGAAAACACGTGGGCACCAGTGCTCAGCACTATTCCAGCGTCCCACGTGAGTACTATATATATTAGTGCTTAGCACTGCTGGGTAGTATAGAGACCCAATCTCGGCCCAAATTGGCTAAGTGTCCTGAGGTGAAACCCCTTTGATTTTAAATCAACCAAGCCCATATTGCTCATGATTTCCAAATTGATCTTAGTCTCAAACATGACTAATGATCTCTCATTGATGATATCCAAAATGATATTCATCCCATATCTCTTAAGACAATCTTAGTCTCAAATATGACTAACGATTCTTAGGTCCACCACAATCTCTTTTTCCCTCAAATGTGGGATTTGGTTTAAGAGTATATCTTTCCACACCTCGGATATATGTCGTTGTAATTCCTCAACATCTTCAGAGAGATGGCGGATCCCGACAACCAACAACTCTTTTCATCACGCATTGATGCACCTCCAAATTGACGTGCACATCTCAAATCGGACCGCGTCCCAAATTGGGTGCCTTCCATATCACCATCGTTCATTCCGCCACGTAACAAATACACGTGCGCACAAGATGAATGATGGAACAAAATGTCCCTAAACTAATATTCGCCTTAAACATGGCGATAATGGACTGAAATGCCCCTAAATTAAAATTTCGCCTCAAACATGGTGAGAATGGACCATGAGGTTTTTAAACTAAAATAATTGAGCCCAATTGCACATACGTTTTAAGTCGATCTTAATCTCAAACAAGATTAACGATCCTTAAATAAACCCAAGCCAAAATCTAAAATATACGGATTTGGACTAATCCGCGCCCTATGGGTGACGATACAAACTAGTCTCCGTATACAATTCACGGGCAACCAAAACAAACAAAAACATACACGACACGAAGTGAACTTCCGGCGCAGGAGAAAGTGGTTATCGCAATGCGGTAACGTAATTAACTGCAGGGGGTTGCGCCTGCTGGGAAGAGCGTCCCTACAATAAAAAAACCTCTCACAAACGAGGGGCAATTTGATGAACTCACGCTACAACGGCCGCGCCTGTCTAAACCTCCGATATACGATGCCATAAATCAATTTGGCATCTTCGGAGAGGTGGACGGATAAATCCAAATAGCATCTGCCCTCAGAATTCAGGCCGGACGTCCCAACATCTCGGTCCGGTCTTTCGGCGGTGAACAGATTCTGCCATGCCCGGTGGGACCTTTTTCTCTTTCCACTCCACACTTCGTGTGTCGTGTTTCGAGAACAAAATCGCGGTTCGCTATGGTTGCCCTTGGATTTGAGGTACTAATACTTGGTGCCTTGGTCTTATGCAGAAAGTCGATGGCTTCCCACTGCACCTTTTGCAACAGCAACTCTCGCTCCACTCCAGCTGGAGGAGTGACCTACGGGCCTAACGCAACCTCTATCTTTTCAATGCCGTTAGGACAAGTAACGCAAGCCACTACTGACTATTCTTCGGGACCATGTTCCCACCAGTGGGTGTCGGTGCCTCAGCACCGCAGGAAGAAGCTCCAAAGAGGCCGGTCTTTGATCGACTGGCAACTACAACGGCCCCTCTCAACAGGCCGTCCAAATCTGGTATCTCAGTTTTCAACAGACTGAGCTGAAGCTCCAATAGGCCCTCAAAGAGGGTCGTGATACCTGAAGAGGCTGCTCCAAAACGGATAGCCCTACCAACTCCTACAGGTGAACCCGTCAAAAGTGCTTCCCCCATCAGAAGATCGGTCTTTGAAAGATTGGTCGTTCCTCCTCAAACTCTGCCAAGGACATCAGTCTTCAACAGGTTGACGCCAATAGCAGCACCTCACCAAAGCCGGGGGCACAACGAAGCCGCTTCCAAAACCGAAGTGGTCCCTTTTGCAAGACATGCTCAATGTCGCCACTGTCACCGAGTGAGAAAAGCTGGGGGCAACTCCCCCTCTGGACTTACCCCACCAGCTCCAATGGTGGAAGTTGACGCCGTTGTTCCAACTGGGAACAGTTTTGATTTGCTCAAGAGGGTGCGCAATAACTCTCCAACAACGGTGCTAAAGAAATCGCCCCCGCCTACAGAAGTCATAGTGCAGGCAAAGTTGAAGCAGCCCCATCAACGGCTCTCCTCCTAAATTCACAGGGTCTGGCGGAAAGTTCAGGACTTTGTAATCAACAAAGATTACTCTCGTTGACCGAAGAAATCAAAAACTTGGCAAGAGAAAGATCATCCCTCCGTCATACAGCGAGGGGCTTCTTCTCCACAGGTGCCTGTTACAATAGCTCTTTCAACTTCGACCTCCCCCAAAAGGATGAGGCCGGAGAAAATCCTACCACCGGCGGCAAATTCCAAAGGCGATGGACCCAAACGTCCCAAGTCTGGGGGCATGATCGTACATACGGTCTACATGGCTTCCGGGAAAGAAGAAAGCTGTGTTTCTGTAGGAAATCGACCACAAACTCGGCCGCTAACAAAAGCTCAGGAGCAACAAAAAAAGCTCCAAGAGATGCTGACCAAAATGGCAGCACTTATCGGGCAAAAAAAAGTCCTGACACAAAATCCGAATAGCGCCAGGAACAGGAGACCGATATAGAGTTCTTGCGAAGGGTGCTTGAAAGAAAAAACAAAGAAACTGCTGAACAAGCTGCTAACATGAAGCAGATGGCGCGTTTATTTCAGGATATGGTTGGAATGATGATCCAACCAGAACCCCCATCCGAGTATCCGCCGATAATCATCGAGGATGACAGAAGGGAAACATCAAATCCTCTTCCAGTCTTATCGGCAGCCAAGGAGGAAACAATCTCTAAGGCCGCTCTTGATGATTATATAGCTCAACAAATAAGTGCTTATCAAGCAAATGAAGCGGCTAGCCAAATCGTCAGAACTGGGTGACCCAATCTAGGCTGGTATAATCAAATCAAATACCCGTCGGGATATACGATCTCCAAGTTCCATGTATACAAAGGGACATGCAATCCCCATCAGCACGTCGCGCAGTTCAGAGCTCTGTGCGACAACACTGGAGGCGACGACAAACTGTTACTTCACTAGTTCGTTGGCAGTATGTCAGAAACGGCCTTTGAATGGTACTTAGAGCTCCCAAATGACTCCATAAAGACATTCATAGAGATGGAAATGTTGTTCACACAACGGTTCGCCAGTGCTCTCCAATCACGACATTAATCAATACCAGGGTAAAGTCAGGAGACACCTGGGTTTAATATATGATCCGGTGGCGGAACCTATGGTCAAAGTGCGAACAACGCATTGAAGAATCTCCCGTCGTGGGCATGTTCATCGGGACTCTTGATTCTCAAACGACTGTGTCCCAATTCATGACATTCTTCAAGCCAACATCTTTCCAGGCTTTGATCGATAAACTGGTCCAAATGGACCAGATGGGCCACGGGCCTTCCTTCTCAAATAAGGACCCTCAAAATACCAAGGGTAAAAGGAAAGCGGCCTTCATCGCCAACACTCAACAAGAACCGAGCGACTCAAAACCGACGGCTCGCTAAAACAACGCATGTCCATACATATCCTTAGAAGAAAGGCTAGGACGCGCTTACTCATTTCTCCGTGATAAGACGAGGAGACTATTCGAATTGGCAATGCATAACAAACTCATCACGTTCATAGACCCACGACGTCCACCACAACCCGGCGACGTCAACAACCCCAAATATTGCTCCTATCACAAAATGGTGAACCACTCAATTGAGAGTTGCTACGTCTTCAAGAATTGGGTCGAGGACCAGTATCAACAGGGAAAATTCGCGCTGTTTGACAACTGGAGGGTAAACCCGCCACAAAAGCACACTCCCAAAAAGGTGAATGCACCGGGGGCATCATGCTCGCTCATGGAAAAAACTCCATGGGAAGTCGTTCTTTCAGCTAAAACCAAAAGAATGCTGAAAGATCTATAGGCATGTCCGGAAATCAGGTGGAAAAGCCCACTTGAACCTGAAATCATCGAAGGGGTGCTGAAACCACATCCCGTACCGAAAATTGTTGACAAAGGGCAAAATCCCCAAGTCAAGCATTCAAAGTCTTTGAAGAAAACGAAGAGGACCAAGAAGCTTGTGCAGCCTTCCGAGTATGACGACAAGCGCACAGACCTGCAAAAGTACATTGACGCGCTGGAGGAGTACAACCAGAAGGTGCGGAAACCGGTCACGCTCAAAGAGTTCATCAAGAATATTCTTGAGAACGAAAATAGTGACAACGATGACGAAAATGACTCATCAGAAGAAACAGAAGACTATGTAGCAAGTTGCCATATGGTTTTCTATTCGTTGTTAAATGATGAAGAAACTCCCTCAGTGTCAGAAAACAACACGGAAGGACTGGGAGCAGGATCGGCGTAAAATCCCTGGAACTGCCAGAAGACCCGATCGCTAGACTGTTAAACGAAGCCTTTCGAAAAAGTAAAGCTGACGGAGAACGCGAAACAGCCATATATGAAAAGGTTAAGCGTCAGCGTCAGGATGAAGAAGCTGCAGCATAGAGGAGTCGTAAAGTACTCCAACCAAACCAAAGCATACCTGCGACAGATAAGAGCCAGATCAAGATGGAGAAGCGGTTCGCCAAAGACCTGTCAATAGGAATGAAGCTGCCACCTCTCGTAGGAAACACTCCCGGGGTCATATGTCTCGACGGAGAGGATTCATATCCAAACTACTGCCTGTATCATCGGAAGGTTATCTACCCCACCGAGGAATGCAGTGCCTTCAAGAAGTGGTGGTAAGGATATTGTAGGGTGTTTTTCGTCACCCCATTGAGATGGGAATACGCACGCTTGACAGGCGTACTACAGATTCCCCCTGCTTAGGATAGGCGGGGGTTTATTAATTGTGGGGATCCGAATCTCCGGCAGCCGCAGACTAAGCTGCTGTTAATTACCACTTGCCTTTAGAGCGAGGGAACCTCCGATTGATGGGTAAAACCGGTCAAGCGAACTCAATGCGATGTGTTGGTGTTTTTTTTTAACATATAATAATGGAGACGTGTTTATTTTTTGTTCCATTTGTAAATAAATAAAAATAAAAAAAGATATATATATATAAATAAATAAGTAAATAAATATTTAGAGAAACGTTATTTTTTTATATTATTTATTATTATTTTTTTAATAAAAAAAGATTTAATAAAAAGAAAAAAATAAAAAAGAAAAAGAAAAAAAGGAAGGAAAAAAAATTTAAAAGAAGAAAGGGCTTCCCCCCACTCACGTGTGGGGGGAAGAGGCTCCCATTTAATGAGAGCCTCCCCTGGAGCCCTCCCCCTCACGTGCTTTCACGTGAGGGGGCCAAAGGGCTCCCATTTAATGGGAATTATCCTCCTTACGTGCTCTCACGTGAGCGGGGGCCAAGAGCTCCCATTAAATGGGAGCTCTCCCTCTTACGTGACCTCACGTGGGGGCTAAAGGGCTCCCATTTAATGGGAGTCCTCCCCCTCACATGCTCTCACGTGAGGGGGGCCAAGGGCTCCCATTAAATGGGAGCCCTCCACCTCACGTGAGGGGGCCGAGGACTCCCATTAATGGGAGCCCTTTGGCCCATAGGGGAAGGCTCCCATTTGATGGGAGCCTCCCAAACACATGGGGCCCCAAAATTAATTAATTAATTATTTTTTTTACATGGAGTTCAACTCCAAAAGAAAATTTTATTTTTGTGGAGTTAAACTCCAAAAGAATTTTAAATGTGGAGTTCAACTCCAAAAAGATTTTAAATGGAGTTTGACTCCAAAAAGATTTTTATTGTGGAGTTAAACTCCAAAAAGAGTTTTAAATAGAGTTCAACTTCAAAGTTTTTTTTTATTGTGGAGTTGAACTCCAAAAGAATTTTAAATGGAATTAAACTCCTAAAAACATTTAATGTGGAGTTAGACTCCCCAAAAAGAACTTTATTGTGGAGTTAAATTCTAAAAGAATTTTTGTTGTGGAGTTAAACTCCAAAAGATTTTTAAATGGAGTTCAACTCCAAATTTTTTTTTAAAATGGAGTTCAACTCTAAAAAGATTTTTATTGCGGAGTTAAATTCCAAAAGAATTTTAAATGGAGTTGAACTCCCAAAAAGATTTAATATGGAGTTAAACTCCCCAAAAAGAATTTTATTGTGGAGTTAAACTCCAAAAGAATTTTATTGTGGAGTTAAACTCCAAAAGAATTTTAAATAGAGCTCAACACCAAATTTTTTTTATGTGGTGTGGAGTTAAACTCCACTAAATGGGGAGCCTCCCCCTCACGTGAGAGGGAGAAAGCTCCCACTTGGTGGGAGTTCCCTCTTCCTCACGTGAGAGGGAGCAGGGGCTCCCAAAAAATCTTTTTTTTTCTGATGGAGTTAAACTCCAAAAAAAATTACTGGAGTTAAACTCCCAAAACAATTTTATTCGGAGTTAAACCCAAAAAAAAAGGGTTTTATTATAAAGTTAAACCGCAGAAGAATTTTATTTGTGGAGTTAAACTCCAAAAGATCTTCTCCTTTCTCTTTTGAGAAGAAATCCAAAATAGGTTCTCTTGAAACTCCAAGATTTAGATCTTGGATGATAAAAAAAGGCCCTTTTTCTTCTCTTGATGGAGTCTTGGGAGGTGGGTTTATGGCAAAACTTTATTTAGTTTTTAAAAAAAATGAGCCAAGCTCTTGATTTAATTGGAAAATGAAATGGAAGAGGAAGAACTTGGGAGAGAGAGGATGGAGGGACAAACCCTAGTTTTTGGGGAGAATGGGAAAGTTGTCATAGATATTTTCATCATGTTTGCCTTTATAGGCTACACACTTTACATATAGCCCCTTGGGTTTTGCCAAATTGCACTTATGCCACCCCATGCCTTATGTGTTTATCTCTTTTTGCACATAAGCCATGGGGTTTACAAAATTTTGGGTTTTTGCTTATTTTACATACATTTATTCTCTCTCTCTCTCTCTCTCTATATATATATATATATATATAAAGAATTATATTAAACCAATTTATGGCTTCATTCCTTTTGTCATGGGGCCGGTCCTTTTGACCTGGGCTTGGGCCCACCTGTTTTGGGGTTGGCTTTGACATTGACTTGGTCAACCGGGATGTAATTTTTGACCCCAACAAAGTGCCCCCATAAATAAATACACACCGCACATGTGGGTCGTGTGCATGAAATTAATGGATCTTTTTTTTCACGTGGAGATCGATTGAATTTGGTTCTCGTTTTGACGACGTGGAGGTCGATGGTGCTCTTTTTACGACGTGGACGGTCGGTTTTACTATTTTAGTGATTTGGACGGTCGGTTCTGCCCTTTTTGCGACTTGGACGGTCGGTTCTGCCCTTTTTGCGACTTGGATAGTTGGTCCTGCCCTTTTTGTGACTTGGACTGTTGGTTCTGCCCTTTTTGCGACTTGGACGGTCGGTGCTGCCCTTTTTGCGACTTGGATAGTCGTTTTGCCCTTTTTGCGACTTGGACGGTCGGCGCTGCCCTTTTTGCGACTTGGACGGTCGGCGCTGCCCTTTTTACGATGTGGACGGTCGGTTCTTCCCTTTTTGCGACTTGGACTGTCGGTGCCGCCCTTTTGCGATTTGGACGGTCGGTGCTGCCCTTTTGGCGACGTGGACATTCGGTTCTTCCCTTTTTGCGACTTGGACATTCGGTTCTGCCCTTTTTGCGACTTGGACATTCGGTTCTGCCCTTTTTGCGACTTGGACGGTCGATGCTACCCTTTTGTGATTTGGACGGTCGGTGCTTGATTTGACTTGCTCCGCTTCTTGCGGTGTTAGGGATGAAGTTGACTTATTTCCGAGGTGGAGCTTGATTCTGCTAGGAAGGTCATTGGTTGTTTTTCTGATTTGATGTGATTTGGGTTGACATCAGCACCGCTACACTGGAATATGTTACCAGGAGCGAATCATCATCTGCCATGACAGGATTTGGGGATTTTGGTTTTGGTTTGGCATCAGCACCGCTGCACTGGAATATGGTACCAGGAGCATCATTTGCTGTGAGGGGATTTCCCTCGCTCCTAGTTTAACGACTTAGGGGTCATCTGTTACCAGTTTAACGACTTAGGGATCATCTGTTCCCATTTTAAAGACTTAGAGGTCTATTAGATTGGAGTTTGGAATTTTGGGGGTAGGGTAGGCATCAACGTTGCTAACACTGAAGCACATGTGCCAGGAGCAATTCATCATTTGCCTTTTCCTATTGGGGAGCGATGGATTTGGAGACAGGTTTAGGTCCCTATCACCTAAGGCTTTTCAATTTTATAAGCCGTAAGGGTCCCATAAAAGCATTTTCTCCCTACGAGTCGAAAGGATCTCGTAGGCGTGCTTTCTTCTTAGGAGTCGTAGGGACTCCCAAGTGTTTTTTTTTCCTTTGTGAGTCGTATGGATCCCATGAAGGTGTTTTCTTACGAGTCATGATGATCCCGTAAGTTTGTTCTCCTCATTTATCGTGAAGACACATGAGTGGGTTTTTCCCAAATGGAGCATAATTCCAAGGGCGGAGACCAGCCGCGTAACTGGTGATTGTAGTAGGGCATGGGTATGGTGAGAATTATTTGAGCTCGTGGATTGTATACGGCAGTCAATTTGGGGACCAACCGTAGGGCTGGGAGAATTTTAGGAGATTGGATTTTGGTTGGCATCTGCATCGCTACACTGGAATGTGATATCAGGAGAGACTCATCATTCGCCGTTTGGGGACTTGGAATTTGGATCTTGTTTGGCATCAGTATTGCTGCACTAGAATAATGCCAGGAGCAACTCATCATTTGTCCCGGGAGGACTTGGGATTTGGGTTTTTGGTCGGCTTCAACACCGCTAACACTAAAGCGAAATGCCAGGAGCGACTCATCATTTGCTGTTGCCCGTTAGGGAGCGATGGCTCAGGAGACAGGTTTAGATCCCTATCACCAAAGGCTTTTCAATTTTATGAGCCGTAAGGGTCTCATAAAAGATTTTCTCCCTATGAGTCGAGAGGATCTCGCAGGTGTATGTTCTCTTTTGGAATCGTGAAGATTCCTAAGTGTGTCGCTCCTTTGTGAGTCGTAAGGGTCTCACGCAGGGATTTTCTCCTCACAAGGTCGAGAGAACTTTGCAAGTGTATTTTATCTCTTTTCACGAGTTTGCGCCCTTTCGGGTTTTTACAAACTCACCAGCAGTCCTGCTGTTTTTACTCACGGAGCCCTTTCGGGTTTTCATCTGTGCCCGTTTTTCTTGTGGACATATCGTTTTGTTTAGTCCGATGGGACTTTAAATGTAGTCTCGCAGGTAGGACTTTGGGAGAGATAGGGGTCATTTACGCTGCAGGATGTATGATCCAGACCGTAGGGCCGGTGTGCTCAATTCTCCTGTGACTTGGAGCATTCACGCGTAGTATTTCTTGAGATATCGGCCATTGATGGGTGGCATGGGCCTCTCTCCCTCGGCACTTATTAGTTGGTAGTATCCTCCGTCGAACACTTTCTCGATGACGTATGGTCCTTCCCAGTTTGGCTCGAATTTTCCCTTGGCATGTCGATTGGGGATGATCGGTCTTTTGCGGACTGATTGTTAGGGATTCTGCGTGTTCTAGTTTAGTTAATTACCGCAATCAAGACGGTTTCGCTTGTAGCTAGCCGGTTGAGTACGGGTCGTCCGCAGGGAGATGGGAATCTTTTTCTAAGTGTTTTAACGAGTTAAGTCCGAAGGTCCAGATTTTGTTTGTGATTAACTAAGTGTTAAAATGATATGTAAAAAGAGCTTGTTAGGGTTAGGATTAGGTTAGTTTGAGTTAGGAGTCTCCCACTTCTTTCGTTGCCACTCTTAATATCGGTGTTACGGTAATCGGCAACAACGGGGATTAGCACGACTAGGAAGAAACTTGCGAGTATAAGCTAGGCTTTCCAACGCATAAGTTCTTCCTTTTGGTGCTTGTCCGTCCGTTCTTGGCTTTTAGCCATAACCTCCGGTTAATTCAACCACAACCGGTCTCACTATGGAATCACCGCTATCATGTAGGATAGGGTGCCGTAAGGAGTGGATTGTGGTTCAATTAACGGGAGTCGATTTTAAGATGTTGGGCAAGGAAAGAGTGAGAGAGATTTCCTTCTCTCAAACTTCCCTTATCCTACCCTAACAAGTATGAAACTACTCACACATCATAACGAAAAGAAAACAAAACAAAAGAGGAAGATAGAAAGAAGGAGATTAGAAGATAACAACTAGCTATTTGCGACCTCACCTTGGCAAGGATCAAGCGTAAGCATCATGGTTGTTTTAATGATAAAGGAAAAGAGAAGAGAAAGAAACAACAAGAAATAACAACAACTAAGTTAACAAATTAAAATTACAAGCAATTATAAAAGAACAAGACAAGATATAATAGCAAAATGAACTTCTTTATTCACCATTCTTCACTCACAAAAGCTCATTACAAGTTTTAATGGAGAAGAGATGAGAAGAGAAAGAAGAACAAGTATTCTAAAACCTAGAAAAAATACAAGATTATGCACCCCTTTGGCTTCACAAGTTCTGGACTATTTATAGGCAGGCAACTGAAAACCTAGGGCAAATATCTGTCCCTACATCAAAAGACAAAACTACCCCTGCAATTTGGACAACCGCGGCGCCAGTACGGCCGCGGAACCGCGGCCTAGACCCCCCTTTTGCCGCGGTTCCGCGGCGGTATGGAGGAGTTGGGCCCTCATTTTTCCTGTGCTTCCCTGGTTTTGTGTGTCCTTTATTCTGTTATATATATTTTCTCATATTTTCTTCTCGATTTTTCCAGAATTTCTGTTGAGGAAAAGGTGATTTGATGTGGATCTTTTTGTCATGATTTCCTCGAGCTCCGCATAGATTTCTTGGATCTTGTGTTGCCATTGAGCCTTGTGCATGAAAACGACATTGATTTGCCATTTTGTCTCTCAAACTGGTGTGTGGCAACAGACGGATAAAGAGCGGAGATCCGTGTTTTATTTGTGGTTGGCAGGAACTTGGATTTTGTCGTATTTTTCCATGGATTTCACCTTTTAGAGCCGAGAACCTGTATCCTGCAATTGACTAGCAAACACGGCTCAAGAGTACCTACCGATATGAAATGTGATAAAAATTGGGCGGTATGAAAATGCAAAAATCTGATATGAACACGGACCAACACCAATTCGCCTTTCTTGAAGGCGCGGAGACGGGTCATCTTGTCATAGGCCCGTGTGACATTTGGGCTCGGTACAGCTCCAGATTTTGCTGTACTGCAAGCCTCTTTTCTTCGAGGGCGTCGAGCTCTTTAAGCCGAAGGAGCACGTTTTCCTCCTCTGTCCGTGCTGAACGACCATTCTTAATCTTGGAACTTCGACTTCGAGGGGGAGGATCGCTTCCACTCCAAAGAGTAATGAGTATGGAGTGGACTGAGTTGGAGTACGGTACGTGGTACGATATCCCCACAACGCCTCGTGAAGCTTGAGATTCCAGACTCTCTTATTGGCTGAAGCATTTTTCCTCAGGAGCTTGCATAAAGTATTATTGAAGGCTTCGGCTAGCCCATTGGCTCTTGGGTTACAGATGGAGGAATATCCCCAGTCTATCTTGTACTGGGTAGCAAATCTTGAGACTTTGAAGCTCTTGAAAGAAGGCCCATTGTCAGAAATGATTCTTCTTGGTGTACCGAAGCGATATAGAATATTATGCCGGAAGAATGTCAGAATATCTTTTGTCTTGACTTCTTTTAGCAGGACAGCTTCAGCCCATCTGGAGAAGTAGTCTGTTGCAGCCAGTATGAACTGGTGGCCTTTGGATGACGGAGGATCAATTGGACCAACTATGTCGGTCCCCAAACTTCGAAGGACTACGACGCCACCGTAGGATGCAATGGATTGGGATGCTTGTGAATGAAATCATCATGGATTTGGAAGAGATGGCATTTCTTTGCATGCTCTTCGCAATCCCTTATCATGGTGGGCCAGTAATATCCAAGCTGTTTGATCTGAAGCCGTATTTTAGGGCCGGACTGGTGAGCCCCGCAGACGCCTGAGTTAACTTCTTTCATAAATTTTTAGGCTTCGGCCAATGACAGGCACCTGAGCCAGAATTGGTCATATGATTTGCGGTATAGAGTATTATTTACAAACACGTATCGGAGAGCTCTCTTCTTCAGCTGAATCCCAGCAGATTTTACTTCGGGAAACTTGTCGTATAGGATATACTTTATGAAGGGTTCCCTCCAATCGGGCTCGTCTTGAATGATTGAAGCTTCTTCGGCAGGATTGTTTTCTTGTTCTACGCTTTCTTCTTCACGCAAAGAGACTGGAGGCAGAATTTTCCGGCTTCTGACTGTGATTAGAATTTCATCCATGTCAGGATCAGCTAGCTCCTTAGCTAGGCGAGTATGTCGGCTTTTCCATTCAACACTCTAGGGACTCCTATTAGTTCAATGTGAGTGAACCGTTTCATGAGTTCCCCCGCTCGGCTTCTATATCGAGCTAACTCGGGTTTGTATATCGTATAGTCGCTGCTTACTTGGTTGACGACAAGCCGGGAATCACCGTAGACTCGTAGCCAAAGGATTTCCATTTCTATGGCGAGCTCCAAACCAGCTATCAGAGCTTCATACTCAGCCTCATTGTTTGTGCGAGACTCGGTGAGAGCAAAAGAACGTCGTAGGGTTCCCATCGATGGCGTGATGAACACCAATCCTATCCCTGCTTTTATCTGCGGGATGCTTGATTTGCCGGAGCTCCTCACTGATGAGGCTCCATCGAAGTAGAGCTCCCAACAAGGCTCATCTTCCTCGAGGTGCAGCACTTGTTCGTCGGGTAACTCACAATTGAGCGGTAACCCCTCTGATACGGGATGAGCAGCAAGGAAGTCTGCAAGAGCTTTCCCTTTTACTGCTTTCTGAGGAGTATGAACTATGTCAAACTCAAGTAGCATGACAGCCCATCTTGACATTCTACCGGCTAGGCTTGTTTTGGTCATTAAGTGTTTGAGCGGGTCGGCCTAGAGATCAGCATAACCCGATGAGCGAGCAGATAGTGCCTCAGCTTCTTCACAGCGAACATCAGAGCCAGGCATTTCTTTTCGATCGGGGAATAGTTGTGTTCCGCTCCGACTAAAATTCGACTGAGGTAGTAGAGGGCATTCTCTTTTCCCTCCTCGTTGTTCTGGGCAAGGAGTGCACCGAGTGACTTATCTAGCGCGGTAGTATAGAGAATCAATGGTTTATTTAGAATAGGGGAAGCAAGCACTGGAGGGTGCAATAAGTACTGTTTGATACTTTTGAATGCTTCTTGACATTCGACATCGCAGACAAAAGAAGCTCTTTTCTTCATGAGCTTTGAGAAGGGCCTACATCTCCCAGATAAATTTGAGATAAACCTTCGTATATAAGCAAGCTTTCCTTGAAAAGATCTTAGCTGCATCACACTCTTTGGAGGGGGCATCTCCATGATGGCCTTTATCTTTGATGGTTCAACTTCGATCCCTCGATGTTGGACTATGAAACCTAGGAATTTTCCCAATGACACGCCAAAAGCGCACTTTAGAGGATTCATCTTCATATCGTATTCCCCCTGTCTGGTGAGAACGGTCCTAAGATCTTGGATGTGGTCGGCCTTGGTTTAGTCTTGACGACCAGATCATCAACATAGAATTCGACGACTTTATAGATTAGGCCATCAAAGATATTGGCCATTGCCCTTTGATATGTAGCACCTGCGTTCTTCAGTCCGAACGACATCACTTTGTAGCAGTATATTCCGATCGGGGTTTGAAATGCTGTGTGTTTCTCATCTTCAGGCGACATCTTGATCTGATTATATCCAGACGAGCCATCCATAAAGGTGAACAGCTCGTAATTTGAGGTGTCATCGACCATCATTTCCATGACCGGTAGCGGGAAGTCGTTTTTAGGACATGCCTTGTTGAGGTCCCTGAAATCGACACAAACTCGGATCTGCCCATTTTTCTTCTTCACTGGGACTATGCATGCGATCCAGTCCGCATATTTCTCTTCCATGATGAAGACGGTATCGATGAGTTTCTTGGTTTCCTCGATGACCTTTTTTTCCAGTTCCCTTCTCATTCTTCGAGGAGCTTGTTTGACTGTCTTAGCATCCGGAGATATAGCCAGCTTATGCACGGCCACTTCAGGGGAAAGGCCAGGCATTTCTTTGTACGTCTACGTGAAGCAGTCGACGAACTCGTGCAGCAGGGCGATTATCTGCTCTTTCATTTCCTCTGACAAGAGTGAGCTGATGTAGGTCGGCCTTAGATTATCGGACGTTCCTAAGTCAATCTCGGTTAGCTCGTCAAAGGTTGCTTGTCCGCCGTCTTCGAGCTCTTGAGGAGCTTCTTCTGGCTTGGCTAGCTCATCATCATCATTTGACCTTTTGCTGGCTTTGCCAACATGGATCATGTAGCATGCCTTGGAATCAGGCTGGATGAAACTTATGCCCCGTATATCTGGAATTCTTCCATCGATAAGTGCTCAGACCTGAGGCGGATGTCACGGCCCCTCATAAAACCTTGCTTCGGACTCCGTTTGATATAACCGGCATCCGCACCTTTTAAAATATTCCTGCATCTCGGGCATATAGTATTTGGGATTGAGGACGGCTCTTATGTCTCTCTCATAGGGAAGGCACGCGACAGACAAATCGTCCAGGTGCACAACAGGATTTGACCCATAAAACAGTATGCCCTTCTGTCCATTTTTCTTTCCGGGAACGTAGAAAGTTTTCAGCTGGTCCACGGTAGAGACTGACAATGCATCGATCTCTTTGCACATCTGCTCCGGCACCCTTGTGACAACTAGGGACCCTTCTGTAATTTCGAAGGTCTCTCGTAGTTTCGCTTGTTGCATGGGGGTCCAATCTACATAGCTGTTGCAAGGCAAGTCCTCTTCCTCCGACTCTTTAGTGTCGCTGCCAAGATGAGGGCGGACTTTGCTGCTAGATGGGCTTTCAGTATCAGATTCGTTCGTATCGCTACCGAAACGATGGCGAGTTTTACGGAAGGACGGACTTCCAGTGTCGGACTCATCAATGTCACTACCGAAACGCGGGCGCACTTGAGGTTTTTTGCTTTCGAAGGTAACAACTAGCTCAGATTTGCTTTTGGGTTTTGGGGCCACTCTTTCCTCAGTCATTTGTGGCTTAGTATTTCGGTGGTACATAAAGTACCGAGAATCCTTATATCGGACTTCATGCACACCGAATGGCTGGATGTCTCCATCAATGTGTCTTTCTTCGCCATTTTTAGTATACTTCATGCACTGATGGAAAGTTGATGGAATGATGCCGTAATCGTGGAGCCATGGCCGCCCCAAGAGAATTTTATAAGACGTGTCAGCGTCGATCACATATATCTTAGCTTCGGTCTGCAGATCCCCAAATTTGATTGGCAGAGCTATGGATCCCAGAAATTGATGGCAATTTTGATTGAAGCCTTGAATGACAATCCTTTCCCTTGACAGGTGTCGGACGTCCATTGACAAACTCTTCAGAGTTCGCAAGTTCATGATGTTCGCTGAGGACCCTGGATCAATCAATATGCGATTAATCTGGTCTTCGTCGCTGTACCCTATCACATAAAGTGGCAGTAGCAAGTCTTCGTCCTTAAACGTGACAGCGGCGGCATGCAGAGCATACTGGGCTTCTTTCATATTAATTTTCGCAAAGCAAGCCTAACACCACTCAGGGTTTTGTAAAGCGTGGATAAGAACATCTCTAAGTTCCTTAGATAGGACCAAGGCATCGTAGATGCTCAGGAGAGACAGAAGCTTCCGGAGATGAGCCAAGACATTATAGTCCACTGAGGAAGGACTCGAATATTCATAAGCCGGATCTTCGCCATCTTCTTCATTAGTGACTTGTTTTTCCTTCCTTTTTCGGGCATTGCCCTGACTTGGCAGTAGAGCCCTGCCGCTTCTGAGCTGGATTTGGTTGGCCTTTGTGGCGAGTTTCTCGTACTTTTCGGGAAAACAGAGTTCCTCCTCAGAGTCGCTGCCCAGATGGATGGCGTAGCAAGTCACTATAGTGATCTCTTCATTGAATTCTTCTTCTAGCTTCTCCAAAATCTCAACTGCTTCTACAGGGAAGAACTCTTTCAATTGAATTAGAGTTCTTTCCTTATGTTCATAGTCTTCGAGGGAATCAATATATTTTTGAATGGTCGATCTCCCTGCAGACACTTTTTCGCATCGAGCCACACTTTTCTTCTTCTTGAGCTTTTTGGATTTTGAGCCTGATGGAGCCGAATTGGCAGCTGGAATGGTAGGCTTCTTCTGCCCTTCCCATTCCGTTCTGGGCTCTTTCCGAAGTAGCTTTAGCATCTTCTTCGTCTTATTAGATATGTGCGTACTCCACGGAGACCGCGGTGAGTCAGTTTCATTTCTCGAGGCAGCGGGTTCAGCCGTCTGCTCCCAGATGGCTTCAGCTTCTGTCTGTATGAAGTTGGTGGTTGCAACTTGATTGTTCACCAACACACTCTTGGACAGCTCGATCTCTCCAGTCTTGTACTTCTTCTCGACCCAGTCTTTGAAAATATAGCAATCCTCAATCGTATGGCTCACTACTCTGTGGTATGGGCAATACAGGGTATTGTCGGTCATTTTTGCTTCGTGGGGTCTCTTCGACTCCGGCAATTGTAGACCATTATTCAAGGCATCTTTGAATATCTTGCGGACCTTGTCCCTTCTGAAAGAGTAAACCTTGTTTTTTTTCTTCTCTAGGGAAGGCTCTTCTCCTCCCAGCACTGGCTTTCGAGACCGGTTGGTTTTGGATTCGCTCACCTTTCGCTTGTCTTCATTGTCGGACGCATTGAAGACATTGGTATTGCTGGAATTCCCGCTTCTACGGTTGTCGTCCCTCTTACTCTTCCAAGTCTTGTCTCTCTGAGAGTCCGGAGTAGGCTCTTGCTTTGAGCGTTCCAGCATTTAGACTTTCTTGGTCAGCTCCTGAAACGTCTTAAGTCCTGCTGTACACAAGAATGGGATCATCCAATTGCTGAGGTTACCAATGAGGAGGCTGACAGACTGGTCCTGATCTAGTGGCGGTTCACACTTGACAGTGAGGTTGCGCCATTGGGCTATAAAGTCCGTGTTGCTTTCATTCTTCCCCGACTTGGTCCTCATAAGGTCAGCAATGGAGATTTTATCACTAAAACTCATAAATCTTTGCCGAAACAGAGACTCCATTTGGGCAAAGGTAGTGATGGACCTGTCTGGTATGCTCGCGTACCAATCGAAGGCGACACCGGTCAGGCTGTTGATGAATTGACGAAGAAGAAGTGAGTCGTTGCCCCCTGTATTTCCGCATGACGCTTTAAAGTGGACGACGTGCTGATTTGCGTTTCCCGTCCCGTCAAATCTTCCGAACTTAGGAATGACGTAGCCGTTAGGTAATTCAATCAAATCGTACTGTGCGGGATATGGCCGCCTACTACCGCCAATTTCTTTCTGAGCTTCGGCTTCGGCCACCAATGTAATAACCTTGCTGGTGACTAAATCCATTATCCGATCTTGTGTTAGCAGGATGGTGCTGTCTGGGGCCAAGGCGTCCCCAGAAGCAGAATGTATCCGGCTTTCGTTCGGCTCGCCCAATCTTTGACCCAAGGGGACAGGCATCGGTTGCTTTGGGCTGTTATCACCCGGCTCATGAGTAGAGAATTGTGCTTGATTGGGAGGTGTTCGGGGTGATTTGAGCTGTGAGCTGCATCACGACATTCGTCAAGTCGTCGATTCTGGAGTAAAGCTTGGCCATCTCTTTATCTTTACTCCTGAGTTGTTTTCGGAGTTCTTGAAGCAGCTCTTGCTCTGCGGTCCTGGGGTGAAACGTCGGCTCTTCCTCGCTGTCCGAGCTTGACTCTACATGGACTGAGGTGTCAATCTGCCTATCAGCCTCGTCGAGAGGGTTTTCCTCATCCAGTGGATACGGCTGATCTTGGGAAGCGACAACCACATTCAAGCCAGATTGGGCTCCCATCCTTGCTTTTGCTACGCAAGTTGTCGCCGGGACGCCCGCCCGCCGTATAGACCGTATGGATAACATATCCCATTGTCTTTTTATTACCGGCAGCTGATTTCACGGATCGCTGTCGTGGACCTCCTGTTTTCGGTAACGGGCAATCAACTGAAAGCGGCTGGCCTGACCAGGTTCTTGAATGGTGCTGGCGCTTCTTTTCTGGATTTGCCACGCTTCTTTCGCGCGGCATAGAGCGCCTGATAGACACTTAAAGAGACGGTGTCATGCTTTCTCTGTCGGGGCTGGGACACGTCTCTTTGCAACATCGTTCAGACTGCCGTCTTTTTGATTCTGGCGGTCATGGCGTTTTTCTGAACCCACTTCAGAGGTTCAAAAGAATTGCTGACTTTTACGGTCAACTCAGCCGTCATCGCAGGATGACTTT
This sequence comes from Agapanthus africanus, assembly GCA_030015575.1. Lineage (NCBI taxonomy): Eukaryota > Viridiplantae > Streptophyta > Magnoliopsida > Asparagales > Amaryllidaceae > Agapanthus > Agapanthus africanus. The sequence goes on along the minus strand of JASDDO010000012.1, from coordinate 92,166,862 downwards.
GCTCTTGGAATCTCACAAGATTCCACTTAGCCGGAGTCCTGGCCCTCTTGTTGGCTCGATACCTGAGCCGCTTCTGTCTCAGCCTTTCTGTTTTGAGCACTTGGCTAGTTACGGCTCTTCGGGAAGCCGCCGTAGACTGGGCGATAGAGGACTTTGGAGATACGTCTGATTGTGCATTTGTTGGAGTCATTGCCTGAGCTCGTCCGCAACGTTTGATGTTGCCTTTTGTACCGGAAGTCTTGCCTCCAGCTGGAGCACCAGAGAGTCGTTCGGACACCGTCTTAAGTTTCGGTCGTGGTGCCTTAGCGATTACAACATTCGGCCTCTTGCCCCTTAAGACCGGCTTGGCCACCTGTTTTGCCGGGATTTTTGCCAGATGAGCGCTTCCGGCAGGGTAGATGATGACGGAACCAAACTGGCGGGGCAGTTCCTCCCACTGTCGACTGAGGCTTGTGGGGAGAACCACATGAGCATTGATCTTGACCATGTACGGAATCGGGGTCGCATCAGAAGCTGGATCCATCTTAGGAGAAATTGTCGTTGAAAGTTGATTGCCTGCACGGAAAAGCATTATTTCAGTACAAACATCGGCATATATGTTAAATGAGTTCGCATGAACACTTGACCCGAAATATGGGAGGAGAGAAAGGTCCCACCGGGCGTGCCAGAATCTGCAGGGTGTTTTTCGTCACCCCATTGAGATGGGAATATGCGCACGCTTGTCAGGCGTACTACAGATTCCCCCTACCTAGGATAGGCGGGGGTTTATTGATTGTGGGGATCCGAATCTCCAACAGTCGCGGACTAAGCTGCTGTTAATTACCCCTTGACTTTAGAGCGAGGGAACCTCTGGTTGACGGGTAAAACCGGTCATACGAGCTCAATGCGATGTGTTGGTGTGTGTGTGTGTTTTGTTTTTTTAACATGTAATAATGGAGACGTGTTCATTTTAAATGGGAGCCCTCCCCCTCACATGACCACACGTGAGGGGGAGGGGAAGGCTCCCATTTGATGGAAGCCTCCTCCACACGTGGGGCCCCAAAATTAATTAATTAATGATTTTTTTTACATGGAGTTCAACTCCAAAAGAAAATTTTATTTTTGTGGAGTTAAACTCCAAAAGAATTTTAAATATGGAGTTCAACTCCAAAAAGATTTTAAATGGAGTTTGACTCCAAAAGGATTTTTATTATGGAGTTAAACTCCAAAAAGAGTTTTAAATAGAGTTCAACTCCAAAAAGATTTTTATTGTGGAGTTGAACACCAAAAGAATTTTAAATGGAGTTAAACTCCTAAAAGATTTAATGTGGAGTTAGACTCCCCAAAAATAAACTTTATTGTGGAGTTAAACTCCAAAAGAATTTTTGTTGTGGAGTTAAACTCCAAAAGATTTTTAAATGGAGTTCAACTCCAAAAAAAGATTTCAAATGGAATTCAACTCCAAAAAGATTTTTATTGTGGAGTTAAACTCCAAAAGAATTTTAAATAGAGTTGAACTCCCAAAAAGATTTATTGTGGAGTTAAAATCCCCAAAAAGAATTTTATTGTGGAGTTGAACTCCAAAAGAATTTTAAATGTGGAGTTAAACTCCAAAGGAATTTTAAATGGAGTTCAAGTCCAAAAAGATTTTTATGTGGTGTGGAGTTAAACTCCACTAAATGGGGAGCCTTCCCCTCACGTGAGAGGGAGAAAGCTCCTACTTGGTGGGAGTTCCCTCTTCCTCACGTGAGAGGGAGCAGGGGCTCCCAAAAAATCATTTTTTTGTGATGGAGTTAAACTCCAAAAAAATTACTTGGAGTTAAACTCCCAAAAAAAATTTATTCGGAGTTAAACTCCAAAAAAAATGGTTTTTATTATAAAGTTAAACTCCAAAAGAATTTTATTTATGGAGTTAAACTCCAAAAGATCTTCTCCTTTCTCTTTTAAGAAGAAACCCAAAATGAGTTCTCTTGAAACTCTAAGATTTAGATCTTGGATGATAAAAAAAAGCGGCCATTTTTCTTCTCTTAATGGAGTCTTGGGAGGTGGGTTTATGATAAAACTTTATTTAGTTTTAAAAAAAGAGAGCCAGGCTCTTGATTTAATTTGAAAATGAAAAGGAAGAGGAAGAACTTGGGGGAGAGAGGATGAAGGCACAACCCTAGTTTTTAGGGAGAATGGGAAAGTTGTCATAGATATTTTCATCATGTTTGCCTTTATAGGCTACACACTTCATATATAGCCCCTTGGGCTTTGCCAAATGACACTTATGCCACCCCATGCCTTATGTGCTTATCTCTTTTTGCACATAAGCCATGGGGTTTACAAAATTTTGGGTTTTTGCTTTTTTTCATACATATATATAAAAGAATTACATTAAACCAATTTATGGCTTCATTCCTTTTGTCATGGGACCGGTCCCTTTGACCTGGGCTTGGGCCCACTTGAACTAGGCTTAGGCCCACTTGGTTTGGTGTTGATTTTAACTTTGACTTGGTCAACCGGGTTATAATTTTTGACCCCAACAGATATATTGCCTATCAAAAAAACTTCAAGAGGATGAAGCGCGAAGCTCGTCGATGGCAAAATAGTGCGACAAACGCACATGAAGAAACGACTGGCAACTGTTATATAGTTGATACCAGTTCGAAAGGGGAAAACCCCCGAGTTCTTACTTTTGGGAGTGATTCTGAGAACGAAATACCCCTCAACCCTCTTTTCAAAGACTCCAACTCCGAAAAAGAAGATGAGGAGTAGAACTGCGAAAATATTCAGCTCCGTAACCGCACGCTGCCTGAAAAGAACCTCAGACCTACAAACAAAGGTTCGAGCAAAAAAGACAAAGGGAAAGAAAAAATCTCTGAGAAAAATTCCCTTGACGAAACTCACTTTATACCACAGCAAACTCTGGAGGCTTCTAAGGCAAGAATGACACGGTCATACGAAAACCTGAGCAGGCCGAGAACATTCCGCAAAGGCGAACTCGTGCTAGTCGTCAAAAGACCCATGATCCCCAATCGTGCAAAACGAGAGAAATTCGAGCCGAACTATGAAGGCCCGTACATCATAAACAAATTCTACCAAGGTGGAGCCTACCTGCTCAAGGATATGCATGGCGAAAGACCCTTTCGGCCAATAAACAGCCGATTCCTCAAAAATTACTACGCTTGACGAGTCACGACTTATGTCAATAATAGATGACGACGCTCATGTCCGCTCGCAATCATCTTGAGTCAGAAATTTGAGAGTAGTATGCAAAAAAGCTCTGTCGTCCCAAAAATGGCGGCATTGGACTAAGAAGTCCCTAAACTAACAACGGACCGAGATGTCCCTAAACTAGAATCTCACCTCAAATATGGCGACATCGGACCAAAAAGTCCCTAAACTAATAACAGACCGAGATGTCCCTAAACTAGAATCTCGCCTCAAATATGGCGACATCGGACCGAGAAGTCCCCAAACTTGCAACGGACCGAGATGTCCTTAAACTAGAAGCTTGCCTCAATTATGGTGACAACGAACCAAGAAGTCCTTAAACTAACTATCCGCCTCAAACATAGCGACATAGGACCGATATGTCCTTAAACTAACAACTCGCCTCAAGAATGGGGATATCGGACCGAGAATTCCCTAAACTAACAAAGGACCGAGATATCTCTAAACTAGAATATCGCCTCAAATATGGCGATATCGGATCGAGAAGTCCCTAAACTAACAATGGACCGAGATGTCCCTAAACCAGAACCTCGCCTCAAATATACCGATATCGGACCGAGAAGTCTCTAAGCTAACAACGGACCGAGATGTCCCTAAACTAGAACCTCGTCTCAAATATGACAGAGAATTGCCTAAACTAACAACGGACCGAGATGTCCTTAAACTAGAACCTCGTCTCAAATATGGCGACATCGGACCGAAAAGTCCCTAAAACTAAAATTTCGTCTCAAACATGGCGATAATGGACCAGAACGTCTCTAAACTAGCACATCGCCCGAAATACAGCGATCCACTCCCTTGAGATCAATATTGCAATCAAAGTCCTAACGGCGGAGGTTGCAACTCAAGTCCCACTGGCTACGCAGCTACTCCAGCGATGAAGCCATCCCCAAATCCCAGCAGTAAATAGATGGGTCACCGACGACGAAGCTACTTTCAAGAGTTCCATCGCTCGTTAAAAAACAAAAAAACGATATGTCCACTATTCCCTTATATATATATATATATATATATATATATATATATATATATATATATATGAAAAGAAAGAGGGAAAACTTCCCGTTATACAGGCTTCACGTGTTAAACACGTGAGCGCCTATATGCAAGGAATATAGGCGCTGGAATTAAACTATAAGAAGGCTAAACAAGCCTCACGTGTTAAACACGTGAGCGCCTATATGCAAGGCATATAGATGCTGCAATTAAACTATAAGAAGGCTAAACAAGTATCACATGTTAAACACGTGAGCGCCTATATGCAAAGCATATAGGCGCTGCAATTAATCTACAGATAGGCTAAACAAAGCCTCACGTGTTAAACACATGAGCGCCTATATGCAAAGTATATAGGCGCTGCAATTAAACTACAGATAGGCTAAATAAAGCCTCACGTGCTAAACACGTTAGCGCTTATATACAAAGCATATATGCGCTGCAATTAAGCTACAGATAGGCTAAACAAAGCCTCACGTGTTAAACACGTGAGCGCAAACAACGGATAGGCTAAACAAAGTCTCACGTGTTAAACACGTGAGCGCAAACAACGGATAGGCTAAACAAAGCCTCACGTGTTAAACATGTGAGTGCTTATACGAAAAATATATAGGTGCTTCAATTAAACTACAGATAGGCTAAACAAAGCCTCACGTGTTAAACACGTGAGTGCGTATATGAAAAGCATATAGGCACTGTAATCAAACAACAGATAGGCTAAACAAAGTCTCACATGTTAAACACGTGAGCGCCTATATGCAAAGCATAAAGGCATTGCAATCAAACAAAAAATAGGCTAAACAAAGCCTCACATGCTAAACACGTGAGGACACCTCCTTACGCAGAATTAAATTCTACTTAATGAACTGTTGGATCAAAGATCCAACGGTGATTAAACATAGAATTAAATTCTATTAGGAAGAATATTTTCTGTTAGACAGAGAGTTAATAGATCAAAGACCCAAAATATTTTCTATATCTTTCTAAACAGAGAAAGATTATGCTCTGTTAAATTAAACACCCTTGGATTAAAAATTCAATGGTGATTGAAATATCACCGCTCGATAGAATTTTATTCTATATATGGGATAATATCCCCAAATCTTGTTAAAAACAAGAACAATATCTTCTGTAAAACAGAAGTCCTTGGATCAAAGATCCAACGGTGGGTAAAATTCTCCAAATCAATTCTGAGACCAATTAAATCAATTGGGATATCTCAATGAGAGATTTTCTCAGAATTAAAAAAACTTCTCGCCACTATATAAAGAACCCGAGACTTCAAGTCTTGAAAGAAGGAGGGAGAAGGAGAGAAGAGGGAGGGAGGGACACACAGAGAGAGAGAACTCCCTAGAGGCTAAAAAAAAGAAGAATATACAGTGAGCTTTTGAGGAACAGGAGAATTTAATTCTCAAAGAAAAGACTTGCTTCCTTAAAACACTAGGTAAAAAGAAAACACCTCTCCTTAGCCTCTCTAAGGGTTTAACCCTTTATATAAGAACTCGGTTCTTTCCTTTGGTTGAAATTTACAGAGGCAAATCTTCCCACAAGTTGAGAATTTAATTCTAATCGGGGAGATTTTTCTCTGCAAGATTCAAAACCTAGGGAAGAACAACTAAGTTAAATAAAAAAAAGGGGAGAAGAAGAACGAGAACACATAGGAATTTAATTCCTCCAAAGATTAGGATTTAACCCTATATATATAAGAACTTAGTTCTTTAATAAAAAAAATAGTGAGCCAAAATCTCCAAGGCCAAATCGTTGGTGCTTAGCACTATTTCAAAACCTCACGTGTTTCCCACATGAGTGCTTCAAACGAACAAGGAAAATAACCAAAACTTCCTCACGTGTTTACCACGTGATTTGTTTAAGAGGAAAACAAATAAAAGAAAGAGGAAACTACAGTACTCCAACATCAATAAAGGAAAAAGGGGATACCCACGTGCTTTGCACGAGAGCCAAGTGCTTGCACTTATATAAAAGGGGGGAATAAAACCAAAGGGCAGCGCCCATATTTGGGGCGCTCACACGTGAGCGTCATGAGAACCAAGTGCTTAGCACTTATATAAAAGAAGGGGGAATAAAACCCAAAAAATAGCGCCCACATTCGGAGTGTCTCACATGTTCACACGTGAGCCTCTCTGGAGTTCAGTGTTTAACACTGATCCAGCGCCTCACGTGGGATACCGGTGCTTAGCACTGTTTGGTAACTATGGAGACTTAGACCTATCCCAAATTGGCTAAGTTTTACCAAGGTCAAAACCTCTTCGATTTCCAATAAACCGAGCCCCCTTGTGCTCATGATTCCCCAAATTGATCTTAGTCCCAAACATGACTAATGATCTTCCAATTGATGATATCTTAAATGATACTCATCTTATATCTCTTAAGACAATTTTAGTCTCAAACATGACTAACATTCCTTGGGTCTACAGCAGCACCATCTTTTCCCTCAAATATGGGATTTGGTTTAAGGGTACATTTCTCTATACCTCTGATATATGTTATTGTAATTCTTTAGCGTCTTTAGAGAGGTGGCGGTTCCCGATAACCAACAACTCGTTGGCGCACTTCCAAACTGATGTGCACACCTCAAATTAGACCGCACCCTAAACTGGGTGCATCCCAAATCATCGTTGTTCAGCCCGTCACGTAACAAATACATGTGCACGGAAAATGGTGATCAACAGATCGAAATGTCCTCAAACTAGAACTTCGCATCCAAAATGGCGATAATGGACCGAAACGTCCATAAACTAAAACAACAGAGCCCAAATGCTCTTTTGTTGGATCTGAAGCAAAAAAAATGATCCCGAGCCCTTGTTAAGTAGATCTTAATCTCAAATTGGACTAACATATCCTTAAAAAAAACCAGTCGAGCTCCAAATGCTCATATGTTTAAGTTGATCTTAATCTCAAACCAGATTAACGATCCTTAAATCAACCCTAGCCCAAATCTAAAATATACGGATTTGGACTAATTCGCGCCCTATGGGCGACAACAAAAATTAGTATCCGTATATAATCCATGGGCAAACCAAAACAAACAAAAACACACACGGCACGAAGTGAACTTCCGGAGCAGGAGAAAGTGGTTATCGAGATGCGGTAACGTAATTAACTGCAGGGGCTTGCGCCTGCAGGGAAGAGCGTCCCTACAATCAAAAACCCCTCGCAAAACGAGGGGGGATCTGACGAAATCTGCTACAACGGCCGCATCCGTCCAAACCTCCGATACATGGTGCCATAAATAAACTTGACATCTTCGGAGAGGTGGACGGATAAATCCAAATAGCATCCATCTCGGTTCGTCCCCATTTTCGGCGATAAACAGATTCTGTCACACCCGGTGGGACCTTTTCCGTCTTTCCACTCCACACTTCGTGTGTCGTATTTTGCGAACAAGAATCGCGGTTTGCTATGGTTGCCCTTGGATTCGAAATACTAAGATTTGATGTCTTGTTCCTGTGCAGAAAGAAGAAGTGAACACAATGGCTTCCAGCTGCACAAACTACAACAGTTACCCCCGCTCCGCCTCAACTGGAGGAGTGACATATGGGCCTAATACGGCCTCCATCTTTTCAATGCTGGTGAGGCAGGTAACTCAAGCCACCACTGGATTGTTCTTCAGGACCATGCTCATGCCAGCGAGTTTCAGCGCCCGGGTGCCACCACAGGAAGCTCCTAAGAAGTCGGTCTTCGATCGACTTGCAACCACCACAGCCTCTCTCAACGGGTCGTCCATGTCCATCGCCTCAGTCTTTAACAGGCTGAACCGGCTCAAGTGGGCCCGCAAAGAGGCTCGCGATACCTGAAGGGGCTATCCCAAAACGGATAGTCCTCCCAACTCCTGCTGCGGGTGAAGTCGTCAGAGGTGCTTCCCCTACCATAAAATCGGCCTTTGAAAGATTGGTCGTTCCCTCTCAACGGACGTCAGTCTTCGACAGGCTGGCACCAACAGTAGCCCCTCATCAAAGACGGGGGGCATGACAGAGCCGCTTTCACAACTGAGGTGGTCCCGTCTACAAGACACGCTCGATGTCGCCACTGGCGCCTGGTGAGAAGATCTGGGGGTAACTCCCCCTCTGGACTTACTCCATCAGCTCCAATGGTGGAAGTTGTCGTTGTTGTTCTAACCGGGAACAATTTTGAACCGCTTAGGAGGGTGCGAAAGAACTCCCCAACCGTGGTGTTGAAGAAATCTCCACTCCATGTTGAAAACATGACGCAGGCAAAACCAGAGCAGTCCCCCTTACGGCTCTCCTCCTAAATCCATAGGGCCTGGCGGAAAGTCTAAGACTCTGTGATCAACAAAAACCAATCTCGTCAACCGGAGAAAATGAAGGTTCGACAAGAGGAACATTATCTCTCCACTATACAGCGAGGGACTTCTTCCACACAGGCGCCTGTTACAATGACTCCTTCAACTGCGACCTCCCACAAAAGGACGAGGCCATAGAAAATCTCACCGCCTGCGCCAAATTCCAAAGGCGCTGGACCCAAACGCCCCAAGTCTGGGGGCATAATCATATACACGGTTTACATAGCTTCCGGGAAAGAGGAAAGCTGTGCTTCCGTGGGTCATCGACCGCAAACTCGTTCGTTAACAAAGGCTTAGAAGCAACAACAAAAGCTCCAGAAGATTCTGACGAAAATTGCAGCTCTCACAGGACAGAAAGAAAGTCCGGGGTCAGCATCATAACAACGCCAGGAGCATGAGACAGATACAGAGTTCCTGCGATGGGTGCTTGAAAGAAAGGATAAGGAGGCCACGGAACAGGCTGCTAATATAATGCAGATGACACTTTTGTTCCATGATATGGTTGGAATGATGATCCAGCCAGAACCTCCAACTGAAGACCCGCCGATAATCATCGAGGACGACAGAAGGGAAACATCAAACCCACTCCCAGCTTTATCAATGGCCAGGGAGGAAACGATCTCCAAAGGTGCCCTTGATGATTACATAGCTCAACAAATACGAGCTCATCAGGCAAGTGAAGCGGCTGGCCAAGTCGTCAGAACTGGGCGACCGTATCCAGGTTGGTATGACCAAATCAAATACCCACCAGGATATACGATCCACAAGTTCTACGTGTATAAGGGGACAAGCAATCCTCATCAGCACGCCGCTTAGTTTAGAGCTCTATGTGGCAATACTGGAGGCGATGACAAATTGCTGCTTCGCTAGTTCGTTGGCAGCCTGTCGGAAACATCATTTGAATGGTACTCGGAGCTCCCAAATGACTCCGTCAAAACATTCACGGAAATGGAATTGTTGTTCACACAGCGGTTCGCCAGCGCAAGCGAGTGCACCCCGATCACGGCATTAATCAATGCCAGGGTGAAGCCAGGAGAAACCTGGGTTCAATACGCAATCCGGTGGCGGAACCTATGGTCAAAATGCGAACAATGCATCGAAGAAGCTCCTACCGTGGGCATGTTCATAGGGACTCTGGATCCTCAATAGAACGTGTCCTAGTTCATCATGTTCTTTAAGCCGACCACCTTCCAGGCTATGATCGACAAGTTGGCCCAAATGGACCAGATGGGCCACGGACCTTAAAACATGGACACTCGGAATACAAAGAGTAAAGGGAAAGCGGCCTTCGTTGCCAGCACTCAACAACAACCGAGTGACCCGAAACCGTTTGCTCGCCGAAACAACACGCGCCCGCGCCAGTCCCTGGAAGAGAAGCTAGGACATGCTTACTCGTTTACCCGTCATAAAACAAGGAGACTATTCGAACTGGAAGTGCGCAACAAACTCATCACTTTGCCAGACCCGAAACGTCCACCGCAGCCCGGTGACGTCAACAATCCCAACTACTGCTCCTATCACTGAATGGTTAGCCACCCTATTGAGGATTGCTACATCTTCAAAGACTGCGTCGAGGACCCGTACTGTCAAGGGAAATTCGCACTGTTAGAGAACTGGAGGGTGAACCCGCCACAGAGGCACGCTCCTAAAAAGGTGGATACGCCGGGGGCATCATGTTCGTTTGTGGAAGAAGCTCTGTGGGAAGTTGTACTTTCAGCTAAAACCAAAAGAATGCTGAAGAATCTTCAAGCATGTCCGGCGATCAGGTGGAAAAGCCCACTGGAGCTCGAGATCATTAAGGGGATGCTAAAACCACGTCCCACACCAAAAAATGCTAACGAGGGGGGAAAACACCCAGGTAAAGCCTTCAAAGTCTTCGAAGGAAAAGAAGAAGACCAAGAAGCCCGTGCAGCTTGACGACAAGCGCACGGACCTGCAACAGTACATTGACGCGCTGGAAGAATACAACTAGAAGGCGCGGACACCAGTCACTCTCAAAGAGTTTCTCAACTATATCCTTGAAAACGAAGATAGTGATGATGATGATGAGGAACATGACTCATCAGGAGGAACCCAAGACTGTATAGCATGTTGCCACATGGTTTCTTATCCGTCTTCAAATGGCGAAGAAGCTCCCTCGGCGTTAGAAAACAAAGCAGAGGATCTGGGGGCAGGACTGGTGTCAAAATCCCTGGAACTGTCAGAAGACCCAATTGACAGGCTGCTAAACGAAGCCTTTCAAAATAGCAAAGCTGACTGAGAACATGAAACGACAATATACGAAAAGGCCAAGCATTGGCGTCAGGATGAAGAAAACGCGGCAAGGAGGAGTCGTAAATTACTCCAACCAGACCGACGCACACCTGCGGCAAACAAAAGCAGGACCAAAACAGAAAAGCTGTTTACCAAAGCTCTGTCAATGGGAATGAAGCTGCCACCTCTCAAGGGAAATATTCCCGGGACCACATCTTCAATGGAGAGGTTTCATATCCGAACCACTGCCTATATCATCGGAGGGTCACCCACCCCACCGAAGAGTGCAATGACTTCAAGAAGTGGTGAAAAGGATACGTTGCCCACCGACAACACATCAAGAAGATGAAGCGCAAAGCTCGTCAACAACAAAGAAGCGCGACAGATGAGTGTGAAGGAACGGCTGGCAACTGTCATGTGGTTGATACCGGTTCGACAAAAGGAAAATCCCAAGTTCTTACATTTGGGATCGATTCTGAGGAAGAAATAACTCTCAGCCCTCTCTTCAAAGAATCCACCTCCAGAAAAGAAGAAGAGGAGAAGAACTGTGAGAATATTCAGCTGCATAACCGCAAGCTGCCTGAAAAGAACCTCGGGCCTACAAACAAAGGTTCAAGCAAAAGAGACAGGGGGAAGGAAAAATTCCCTGAGGAAATTGCCCTCGATGATAGAGTCGTCAAAGAGCTCGCAGACAAGGACCTACCTAAGAAAAATAAGGTGTATTATAATGTCCTGGCACATCTGAGGAAGATACCCTCACAACTGAGCATACTGGATGCTCTCCTCCTGTCTAAAGAAGCAAGAGATTCTCTGATCAGGGCATTACAAGAGCCCGATAAGTTCCAAGCTTTCCTGGAAGAAGAAAATATGAAGGACGAGCTGGCAGAGGATCATACAGCTGACATTACATTCGGCGATGAAGATATCCTCCTCAGAACGTGCGAGCACAACCATCCCATATATGTCACCGGATACTGCCACGACATCAGGATAGGGAAGATCCTGGTCGACAACGAGTTCTCCATCAACCTTCTTAACGTGAAGGTGCTGAAGGAGATCTGCATGAACGTTCAGCACCTGGCTCGGGATAAAATTACCATCTCCGGGTTCGACTCTCAGTCATCACGGACGCTTGGGTCCGTAATATTGATATTACGTGTTGGGCTTCTCGTCACTGATATCAAATTTCATGTCATCGACGCCAAGACTTGCTATAACTCTCTGCTCAGCCGTCCTTGGTTACACGAGTACAACGTCATCCCTTCTACACAACAACGGTGTATAAAGTATTTCAAAGATGGCCTCGAATACACCGTCACGGGGGAGCTAAATCCATTCTTCATAAACGAAGTCTGAAAATATGCAGACGCAAAGTACTTCCTACCAGACTTCGAAGATACGGAAAGATGTCATAATCCAGAGGATAAACGGAAGTCCGTTGTCACCATCCTGATCTTTGGGAGTGACACCGAAGAAGACGAGGATATAGTCTACTCAGGGCAACCCTAATGCAACATGCCTGGACCATCTACTCCTATTTTGGTCTTTGATAGTGACTCTGAGGACGAGACCAACGCCGTGTTATCCACTCGCCTATCAGTGCAAATCAATACTGGAGCTGATCAGAGTTTACAAATCACCATGGTTCCGCAGCGGCATCACAGGGAACTTGTTGCGCTCAATACATACAGCGTACAAGAGCTGCGGACTTTCTACGTCCCTCCCAGGCGAAGAGGTGAAAAGATGATACTCTTCTACCAATCTACGAAAACCATGGTAGAAAAAGAAGTCTAGCATGGCGTCGATTTTGTGCTTGACAGGCTTTAACCAATCCGTCTGCCCAGAGATTACATAGAGGGATTGAAAAGGTTATTAAGATGCCAAAGCGTACCCTTCAAACAAACCACTCGACAAGTCCAGTTCTACAACAAGATTTGAGACGTCCTCGAGACTCAGCAAAAGATGCCCAACGGGAGAATGGAGACGACCGGGATCGGATATGTTCAGACAAATAAACGGGAGCAATTCCACAACTGCCGCGTCATAAATGGCTTCGGTAAAGAAAGGAACGTTTTTTCAATTGGTTATAGAATTGAACCAGAGCGAGATCCCGCCGTATGAATTTCAAGTCCGTCGTTCGAGGAGCAGGTTGCCAAGCTAATAAGATAAGCCGGTCAAAAGGTTTGGGATGACCATAACCGCGAAATGGCCATTTACGAAAAGACCAGAACTCAGCGTCTTACTCAGCAGTCTGCGGAAAAGGAAAATCACGATCCCCTTCACGCTCAGCCCGCTGTACGTTCTCGAGACAAGGAAAAATCCCGACACAGAGGCAAAAAATGGTAGAGAATGAGAATGACGTTCGAAAACAGTGAAACGGATCCAAGAAGCCACGCGATCGAGTAAAACTCAACTGGAATCCGTCTTTTATGAAGAAGATAGGTCGGAAATACTCTTTCCCCCAAGACAAGACAAGGAAAATATTCGACTTTGTTATTAAGCATCAAATGATGACGCTCCCGGAGCCTCGATACCCCGGACAGATAAATGAGGTCCATCACCCGGATTATTGCTCCTACCACCGAGCAATGGGTCATCCCCTTGAAGACTGCTTCACCTTCAAAGATCGGGTCGAAGACCAGTATCAACAAGGAAGATTCGCTCTATCTGACAGTTAGAGGGTAACCCCACCATGAAAGCATGAGTCAAAAGCAACATGTATTGCGAGAGTAGGGCCAGATCAACATCAAGCTTGGAAATGAACTCGTACCTGCCACGTGATAACATTCTCAAAAGAGGGGAACCACGAGAATATGGATGACCCCTCTAGATGCTTCCCAGATGAGGATGAGGACGAGGTGATCTCAGAATTCCTACCGGCGCCAAAAGAGCTGGAAGATGGGATACACACCACGGTGGATAATCTAAGGAAAATTAACTTGGGAACGGTAAACGATCCGAGCCCAACGTTCGTCAGTTAGCTGCTATCTAAAAAGCAGGTGGCCACCTTAAAAAATGTACTCATGCAATATAAAGACTGCTTTGCATGGTATTATTCCGAGATGCCGGGACTAGATCCAGAAATAGCGGTACATAAACTGGCTATATCGCCAGACATTAAGCCAGTCAAACAGGCGCCAAGAAGAATGCGGCTCGAACTCGATATGAGTATCAATGACGAAGTCAAGAAATTAATTGACTCCGGCTTCATCCAAGAAGTTCAGTATCCCGATTGGATTGCCAACATTGTTTTAGTGATGAAGAAAAATAGAACAGTGCGTATCTGCGTGGACTTTCGAGACCTTAACAAAGATTGTCCAAAGGATGACTTCCCAGTACCTGTTATCGAGCTGATGATCGATAACACGTCCACTCATGAGGTCTTCTCCTTCATGGATGGATCTTCAAGCTACAATCAAATAAAAATGCATCCTGAAGACCAAAAGCACACCGCCTTTCGGACTCCGCTAGGCATATTCTGCTATAAGGTGATGCCTTTCGGTTTGAAGAACGCAGGCGCTAGCTACCAGAAGGCCATGACAAAGATCTTCGATGATCTCATACATGAGATTGTCGAATGCTATATTGATAACCTTGTGGTGAAAGGAAAATCATACGAGGAGCACTGGGAACATCTGAACATAGTGTTCCAGCGACTTCGGAAATACAATCTAAAGATGAATCCTCTGAAATGCGCGTTTGGAGTCTCTTCAGGAAAATTCCTGGGATTCATCGTACGACACCGAGGAATCAAAATAAACCTATCAAAGATTAAGGCGATTATGGAAATGCCTACTGTAGGGTTATCTTAGCACCTTAGCAAGTTTTTGGCAAGCATCGATCATGCTATTTTAAAATTTTGGGGTGCTAAACTAACCAACCAAGTAATCGAACTAGAGAATTAGGGTTAACTTTGCATGTAAATAACTTTACAACTAAGTGTTTAGGAATTACAACCTTTGTAGTCCGTTCCTTCGCTTCATAAGCTCCGAGTAGTGGTCCCTTCGCTGCGATCCAAGAACTCCCGGACCCTTGAGAGGCTCCACAAGTCGAATGATCCATGCTTGCTTGAAGACTTTGAAATCCAAGATGATCTACTTCGAGGGAAAACGAACTCAAGCTATGACATCACTAATATGGAATTAGTGAAGCTAACACACTAATCTATATGGCTAGTATAAAAGAGGATGATGAAGTAGGAATTTTGCTCTCTTTAGTTTTCTTTTTCTCACAATCTTTCATCACAAGATCAAAAACTAGAAAGCTTTTGCAATAAGGAAGAAGAAGATGAAGTGATGAAAAATAATTGAAGTGAGGTTAGAAATGCAACCTTGGGTGATTATATGGCATGCACTAACTCATGTAGAGAGTTAACCATGGCTATGTGTAATGGTTAGGTTAACAAAATATCTCAAGTGAAATAAAAAGGGTGGACCTGGTCAATGGTTATCTACAAGCTTCTCCAAGCTTCTAACCATGAGTCATTTCCACTTAATTTTGAATTACTTGATATAAATATAAACCCAAACATTATTAATAGCATGGTGTAAGTCTCATACACCCATGTTTCTTGTATAACCAAACATGTCACATTAATAATATATATCACATAGATATCATTTGTGAACAAAAGAAAATAATACAATAAACATATATCACATATATGTTAAATGTATCACAAGTGAGAATAATAAATACTTAAGTGAGCATATAATATGTATCATTTTATCGAATCAACACTTGATCCGATAACCCGGCTATATCACATATACCCGGCAGATATCACATATCGCGAGAATAGAATACTGTATCACATACACGTATCAATCTTGGTCCCGCACATATCACATATGTGCTCCTACTCCATTTCGCCTGAGCCAGGAAACCTCTGTGTAGGACTTTAAAGACTCGTCAATACGCCGGCAGTAGGTGACGATCATATCAAACACCCACAAGCTGCAAGCGGTCAGCTAAATGTAACAGCCACCCGGGTATTGAGCACCAGAAAATCAACAAGCAAGCCTATACATACTCCTGCGAATCCAATCAGTAAACCCTACCGTACAGTCCGGTCTCTTCGTCTGATATGTCGCATATCCAGTCTAGGGGTGGTAAACATCAGACCCCAGTAACAGATAAGTCGTGTCGATGTGAGGCTCATAACAGGTCAAGAAACTACTGATAACACTTACCAGAAGATCTCCATATCAGCCCTGGCCAGGGACTTCCAGTTATAGCCAATCGAACACAGCGCAACATCGACCCCCAATACCGGGAGAGACGAAACCCCTCCTATCACTCATTGCCATGTGATTCGAGACTGTACCCAAAGGCCACCGTTTTGCACGTTCTCTTGAATGTGGTAATGTGGAAATCAAAGCACAGTGGGAATCACACAAGACTCTATGACGATCTCGGGTCTACAGACTAACCTGTACCAGTGTCACCAGAGCATTGCTATCTGACGATAAGTATAATACCAACAAGGAGTTCTCGGCGAGTCCGTTCAGTGTACCCAATCTCTACTGAGCACCCGTATACCATCTTTGATGTCAAACGCCAATAGATGTGGGATCATCCATCGCCCATCATATGGGTCATGATGTGTATACGCTAGTCTACTCTAGAGTATCGATGCCCTTCTCGATACACCCTCGAGTAGGAACAGTTATAGGATGTACTTGTGGACTACCTTGGCCTCACTAGTATGATCTGCATCATAGTCCTAGTAGTCAAGTACATATCCTAAGGGCTTTATCAATATGTGAGAGCAAGACAGTAACACGATATAAGTCAACATGTTAAGACAAAGAGCAACCAGATAGCATACTATCATATCGAGCAAGAAAATCCTCTCTATATATATCCAAGCATCCACTATAATATACATCATATTTACAACAATGGCCTCTAGGGCATATACATAACTAACAATCTCCCACTTGCACTAAGGCCAGCTGTTGTAGTATCTTATACCCAACATCCCGAAGAGTCTCTCAAATTGTATCTAGGGAATGGCCTTCGTGAATGGATCAATAGTGTTATCCTTAGTGTCTGCTCTCCTGACCTCGATCTCCCGGCGATCAATTATCTCCTGGATCAGGTGATACCGCCTCAGAATATCCCTGGATCTCTGATTGGACCTGGGTTCCTTGGCCAAAGCCACAGCTCTATTGTTATCACAATACAAAGGTATTGGATGCTCGATGGATGGAACCACTCCAAGTTCGTTTATGAACTTCTTCATCCAGACAACCTCTTTGGCAGCGATGTATTCAGCCTCCATTTTCGAGTCTGCCATGGTTTCCTGTTTGGAACTCTTCCAATAAACCGCTCCTCCATTGAGGGTAAAGAAAAATCCCGAGTGCGACTTAGAGTCGTCATTATCACTTTGGAAGCTCGAATCGGTAAAGGACTCCACCTGAAGTTCTCCATTACCATACACCAAGAACATCTCATTAGTCCTTCTCAAGTACTTGAGAATGTTCTTCACAGCTATCCGGTGATTCTCACCTGGATCTGCTTGATGTAGCATACTCACTACACTTAGTGAGTATGCTACATCGGGTCTGGTACATAGAATCGCGTACATGTTAAAGCCTACTGCCGAAGCATAGGGTATTCCTTGCATGCGGGCTCTCTCCAAATCAGTCTTAGGAGACATCTTTTTAGAGAGAGTGGGTCCAGAGATCGTGGGTAAATTCCCACGCTTGGATTCTTCCATACTAAACCTCTTTAGTATGGTGTCAATGTATCTGGATTGGGACAATCCCAGTATCCGTTTAAATCTATCTCTATAGATCTTAATCCCCAAGATGCATGAGGCATCACCTAGATCTTTCATTGAGAATCTTTGTGATAAAAAGAGCTTGACCGAGTGCAGCATAGGAATATCATTTCCTATCAAGAGTATGCCATCTACGTACAATACGAGGAAGACAACCTTACTCTCTGCCACCTTCTTATATATATAAGGTTCATCTACGTTCTTGATGAAGTCAAACTCTTTGACTACCACATAAAAATAGAAGTTCCAACTCCGCGATGCCTGCTTTAACCCGTAGATGGATTTAAGCAGCTTGCACACCTTTCCGCTGCTCCCACTGTCTACGAAGCCCTCTGGCTGAGTCATGTACACGCACTCTTCTAAATTACCTTTTAGAAAGGCGGTCTTAACATCCATTTGCCAGATTTCATAGTCATGGTATGCAGCAATGGCAAGTAAGATCCGGATGGACTTAATCATAGCCACTGGAGAAAATGTTTCGTCATAATCCACACCTGGTCGTTAACGAAAACCCTTTGCAACAAGTCTAGCTTTGAAAGTCTCAACTTTTCCATCTACACCAAGTTTCTTCTTAAAGATCCATTTGCTCTCAATGGGTTTTACCCCTTCAGGAGCAACTTCCAAAGTCCATACTTTGTTGGTGTACATGGATTCCATCTCAGATCGCATTGCATCCAACCATTTCACAGAGTCTCCACTCGTGATGGCCTGCTCGAAGCTAGTCGGGTCATCATCTTCCATGATGCAGTCCTCGCATCCACCATCAATGATAAAACCGTAGTATCTCTCAGGTGGATGAGGAACCCTACTAGATCGGCGGAGTGGCTGAGGTTCTTCGGGAACTACCGAATCCTGTGGTTCCAATAAATCATCGGTTGCAGTTTGTGCTGCTGGAACTTCTTCCAGCTCTACCTCTTTGCCACTAATTTCTTTTGCAAGAAATTCCTTTTCTAAAAAGGTGGCATATTGAGAAACAAACACATTTTGTTCCTCAGCGTGGTAAAAAATATATCCTTGTGAATTCTTTGGATATCCCACAAACTTGCATAGAACTGATCGTGCCTCGAGTTTGTTCGGATTTTGCCTTTTGACATAGGCCGGACAACCCCATATCTTAACTCGTTTAAAATATGGTCTCTTCTCACTCCATATCTTATGTGGTGTGGTAGGTACAGATTTAGATGGAACTTGATTCAATAGGTATGCTGCTGTCTCAAGCGCATAACCCCAAAGGAAATAGGCAACTCAGCGGTGCTCATCATAGAGCGCACCATATCTAATAGGGCGCGGTTCTTCCGTTCCGATACGCCGTTGTTTTGTGGTGTATATGGAGGAGTAACCTGAGAGAGAATCCCATTCTCTTTTAGATAATCCCGGAACTCATTGCTCAAGTATTCTCCTCCTCGATCAGATCGAAGGATCTTAATACTTTTACCCGCTTGATTCTCGACATTTTGCTTATATTCTTTGAATTTCTCAAAAGGTTCAGACTTGTGTTTCAACAGGAACACATGTCCGTATCTTGAGAGATCGTCAGTGAATGTAATGAAGTACGAGGAACCATTCCTGGCATGTGTAGACATGGGACTGCATACATCACTATGTATAAGTCCCAAGAGTTTCGTAACTCTTTCTCCGTGTCCACTAAACGGAGTTTTGGTCATCTTTCCTTTGAGGCATGAATGGAAAGTTTCATAAGATGATAATTCGAACGGATTCAAGTATCCATCTTTATGCAACTTAGCTAGTCGTGTCGCATTGATATGACCTAGTCTACAATGCCACAAGAAGGATTCGTTCATTTTTGAACTCTTCCTCTTGTGTGTGTTTTGCACATTAAGAACTGTAGTTTGATTTAGAACGTATATTCCATTATTTAACGAGCCCGATCCAATCAACTTTTGATTCAGGAAGATATTCATAACATTATCCCGTACTACAAAATTATATCCTTCTTTATTTAATAAAGAAACTGATATAATATTGCATATCATGTTCGGTATGTAATAGCATTCGTTCAGAATCAATGTATTACCACTTGGTAATACAAGGTGATATTCGCCAACTGCTTTGGCTACAACATTTGCACCATTCCCTACTTTTACGGAATGATCACCATTCCCAATTCTCTACCTCTCTTTAGCCCATGCAACATATTACATATGTGGGATCCTGATCCGGTATCTAATACCCATGACGTAGAGTGAACTGAGAAACATTTCTCGATAATAAACACACCCGAAGAAGATGCATCAACATGCTTATTCTTTGTTTAGGCGGCATGTGAATTCTGGCATTCCTCTATTTCCTGTTCAGTCTTATAACAATTATAAGAAAGAACGGAATCAACGTTCCCCTGCCCAGTATAACAAGCGGGTTCGGTCAATACATCAATATTATTATCTTGATTAAGGCGTGACATGGTCGCTACCTGGAGAGTGAGAGAAAAAACACTTTAGCGTATACACTTGTAAGATTAGATTGGTTATTATCTTATCTAATCAGGATGGCTCCCACTGTTTTTATCAAATCGTCCTTCAAAAAAACCTTAAAAAGGAAAGACTAGCCGGGATTAATTACAGTCTACAACTTTGCTAACCGTTCAGCCAGACTAGTGTCGCTACTTTGAGGGAGGTTCCCCTTGCTTTCGCACGGACCTAATTAAGATAAACCTCGTCTTCCCTTAGGGGTAGCCCCATTAACACCTTTCTAGACACCCAATGGGTTAGCTAATTGTAAAGTGTAAAACTCTCCCAGGAGCAACTCTTGCTCGCAGCGGGTATTGGGATCCAACTATCTCATAGAAGGTATGCAATCTCATTGCAAATTTCAACACTTGAAATTCCTGATAATATTTTTACCCTTAGAAACTTATGACCTTAACTTAGTCAACAAATCATAAGCGCTAGCCAAGTTCAACCCGTCATTTCCCGATTGAATTAAATCCACCCGCACGACCCTTAACATAGTTAACAAAGTCGTACAACTACCTTAATCCAATCACATCTCATGTTTTAGCAGATAAGCACTAATTCTCTACCGCACATTACGCCTTAACATAGTCAACAAACGTAGCACGAATACTAAATAGTACTTATCTGAAATGACGGAGGGCTACGACAGGTTTTTATGAAAACCTTTTGCGTAATGAACTCGGTATCGTTGTAGAAACAAGTGATTTTGAAAAGGAGTGTTTTTTAGGCTTTTAGTAGTTTCGCTAAAGAGGTCACTCCCGGTGAAGGGATCTCGGCTCATTCCTTATCGAATAAGGTGCTGAATATTCTACAAGGAATACCGCTATGCAAACCAAGAACTAGAGCTACCAGTTTTTGAAACAAGTTTCTACAATATCTTTAGGTTTCTTATATTTCATTAATCTCATTAATGAAGTCCCATTTTATTATGCTTCACAAGCATCACATTTTAATATGCTTTTCATTAATCTCATTAATGAATTCCCATCATATATGCTTTCTAAGCATCACAGAAGAAACGAAAGCAATAATATTTATATACCATATATATATATATATATATATATATATATATATAGTATAAGCATTCGTCTCACGCATATAAAATGATCACATCACAGAATATCACCAGCAGAAGAATCACATATGAAATATTGGATATACTAGGATGTCCGTGTTTTATTTTGAGCCTCTATAAAACACGGATTCCACGGTCGCGATGAATAGCCAAACCCACATCCTTAGATCACTACGAGAGCGGCAAGCAACCCTACCAATTCTAGAGTTAGGAGACCCGAACTCGACTCCTCGATTTGGTCTCCCACTGGACTCTAGAACCCGGTTACTTGTGCTCCCTACCTTGGGTCTATCCTAATGCGGAAAAGTAAATAATATACAACAATGGTGACATCATTGTTCCCCGCCGAAAACAGAGACGCGGCCGAGTAGGTCCGTCTTGCCTGAATTTCGAGGGCAGATTCTAATTGGTGCTATCCGCCCACCTCTCCGAAGATGCCAAGTTGATTTATGGCACCATGTATCGGAGGTTTAGACGGATGCGACCGATGTAGCATACTTCGTCAGATTCCCCCTCATTGAGGGGTTTTTGATTGTGGGGACGCTCTTCCCTGCTAATGAGGGGTTTTTGATTGTGGGGACGCTCTTCCCTGCAGGCGTAAGCCCCTGCAGTTAATTACCCTACCGCATCACGGTAACTACTTTCTCCTTCTCCAGATGGTCACTTCATATCGTGTGTGTTTTGTTTTGTTTTTGGTTGCCCGTGGATTGTATATGGAAACTAATTTATGTTGTCACCCGTAGGGCGTGGATTAGCCCAAATCCGTATTTTCTTAGATTTGGGTTTGGGGTTGGGTTTAAGGATACGATAGTCTCATTTGAGACTAAGATCAACTTAAACGTTTGTTAAGGTTACGTTAGTCTAATTTTAGACTAAGATTAACTTAACGGGATCATTTAGATCCAACAAGAGAGCATTTGGGCTCTATTGTTTAGTTTAGGGACATTGCGGTCGATTACCAGTTTAAGGACATGGTGGTCCAAGGTTAAGGACATCATAGTCCATGGGCTTAAGGACCCCACAGTCCGAGGTTAAGGACATCATAGTCCATGGGCTTAAGAACCCAACAGTCCAAGGTTAAGGACATCATAGTCCATAGGTTTAAGGACCCCACAGTCCAAGGTTAAGGACATCATAGTCCATGAGTTTGAGGATCCCACAGTCCAAGGTTAAGGACATCATAGTCCATGAGTTTAAGGACCCCTCAGTCCATGGAATGTTTGGTTATCGGGACCCGTCACCTCTCTGAAAACGTTGAAGGATTACAACGACAAATATCAGAGGAGTAAAGAGATGTACCCTTGAACCAATTTTGGTTAGGAGATCTGTAGTTCAATTGGGACTAAGATCTAAGATTTATGACCACATGAGCTCAACTAATCTGAATGAGGGATTAATGGCCAACTTGGGCTCGGCCCACTCAGTTAAATGTTAAACATTTGACAATGCTGAGCATTGATTTGAGTTCTGACAATGTTTTTGTCTTTTACTGAATGCTGAGCATTCCTCAAAGCTCTGGGCTTTATTTATAGAACAATTTATGTTCTTTTAGCGCACACGTGAGGAGCACGTGGCGCGCTTGGCGCTTTACGCCAGTCGAAGAGCGCAGAGCACTAGTTTATGGGGGCATTGCGCTTCTGCTGAGTGGCGCACATGTGAGGAGCACGTGGTGCGCTTGGTGTTCATATCATAATATTGCATTATTATATTCCCCATTCTTATTCATTTTACAAATAAACAGGTGCTTTTGACTCATGTCTGCTACATAGTTGCAGGTTACAGGTTCTCGGAACAAAAACAATGAAAACGATGAAAAGACGATACAAAAGTGAGACTACGACCAACAAATGGAAAGATCTTGATCATGCCTACAATTTGAAGACTAAACGAAGGTCAACAAACAAGTTCACAAGTACAAAGGCAGCGCAAGATTCAAGACTTCGACACGAAGCAAGCGGTAAAGTCCATGACATTATTCACTGTGGAAATCTGGAAGAAAACTATAGGACAATCTGAGAAACCAACTAAAGAAACAAGTAGGAAAATGCAACAGGAAGAAAACCAGAAAATTGCAGCCAACAAGCCCTCCACATGGCCGCGGAACCGCGGCCAAACAAGGGTTTTGGCCGCCGATCCGCGGCCGTGCGTCGCGTGTGTCGGCGCGTGTCGCTCTTGTCGGTGCGTCGGTGCAGTAAATAGGGTTTTCTTAGGGTAAAATTGTAGATGCAGATGTGACTCGATTGTAACCCTAGGGTTTCTATGCTCTATAAATAGAAACCCTAAAACCTCTTTTAGGTTATGCCTCTTCTTGTGCCTCATTGTATCTATCTAAATTCAGAATTTCAATTCTTGTAAAGTATGAAGAGTGCATCAAATTAGAGTAAGTTTTCTATTCTTGTCCTAGTTAATTTTATTATCTGCCCTAGTATAATTTTCTTTTCTGCCCTAGTTTAGATTTCATTCTCTGCCCTAGTTAATTAGTTTAGAACATGTTAATCAATTCCCTAATGAGTGAGTAGTCTCCTCACTTGTTAGGGTTAGATTTGGGGAAGGCTTGAGAGATGAAAATCTCTCACCCCTTTCTTGCCCATCATACGTTTTTATAGGACTCCATGCTTACATGCACACACCGCTCCCTACGGCACCCTACCCCACAAGGTAGCGGTGATACCGTAGTATAAATGACCGGTTGTATATGTTTTCCATGGAGGTTAGAGTAAGAATTAAGAAAGGAAGGACAAGAACCTAGAGGAAGAAACATCGTTTCTTCCCGATGGTACTAATCCACTTTATTAATTATTACCATAACACCTCATAGATCTTAATTAGGGCATAGAAAGCGGTGAGGAATATTGACTTTCCAAACTTAACCTAAATATAACCCTAGAAATATTTTAATCCTAGTCTAGATCAAACTTAGTTTTTAGACTTAATCAATCCGACAACAATCGTAATTAACTCGTTAGACCAAATCGAGAATACACAAAATCCCTGTGGACCGACCCATACTCACCGGCTAGCTACCAAGCGACGCCATTCTTGATTGCGGTTAACAAATATTTTTGATTCATTTTTCAAAAGCGCATATAAAATCTCATACAAATCAAATGGCGCCATTGCCGGGGATGGCATTGTTATTTACTTTTTGTAATTTCGGGTTAATATAAAATTGAAAACTCATAAAAACTGAAAAAATAAAAAATATAAAAAAAAAATTGTATTGATCGAAGGGTGTTTCGTTTGAATTTTGCAGGATCGACGAACGGATTCAGATCTGAAAAAATCCATAGATCGAAACAGAAAACAGCAGATCTGAACAACAGAGGAAAATCATAACAGAGGAACAGAAAAATTCTTGGGGACTGAACCGTCTAGCACACCGTGGAACCGCCGCAGGACAGCTACTTTGGCCGCGGTAGCGCGGTGGGGAAGTGACGTCATCATCTAAAAACTCCTCTGTAAGCTTCTCATCTTCTTCCTCTAAACTCCTAAAATCTCCTCTGTAAAAATTTCCTGCAGGATTCTTTGCGCCAAAAATTTCTTCCCCTTCCAATAATTGATCTTGTGCAGGATTCTTTGCGCCGCGCTAAAAATATTTTTTTTTTGCAAGTGATTGTGTTTACTGCTTTGCATATTTTAAATTGACTTTAAGGGGCTTGAACACCAATCCAGATTGGGTGGGGATTTCATTACCCTTCCCAGGACCCCAAAAATCACATAAGGCATATTGCATTGACCATCATTTAATTAAAAAAGATTAGACTCGGCCCTAAGGACTTCGCGCTCAATAGGACAAAGGAATAGTTGTAGACATCGACCGTTGATCCTAACCTGACTTTGTGGTGCCTAGGCTAGACAGGTAGTAAAAGGTAACTTTAAAAGGCCCGTCTCACGGTGATTCATGAGCGGATCCTTTCTTTCTCTACTTGTGCTTACCTGGCCACAATTGGAGGTGAAGAGGAGGTTTGAGGTCCTACTTCTTGCCCTTTGGAACAGTTAGGAGCTGTCTAGTTGACCTAGGTGGCCCTAGATCTAGGCCTGATTATGCATTTGTGGTTGATTGAACGTGTATCTAAGCCTTTTATTGAAAATCTTATTTGCAAAAAGCTCCACATAAAAAAACACAAAAAGAAAAAAAAGGAATTTTTTTTACAAAAATTTGCAACTTGTCACTAAGAAATCCGTGCACCCCACATTCTTTTTCTTCTCCTTTCTTACATCATGGGTACCCCCACCTCCCAAAACTCTTGCCGAACTTTGGTACCCTCATCCCAACATTGCTTCATACGCGAATTGTTTTGGTCGAATTACGGACGACCCCTCCATGCCCAAAATTTCTTTGAAAGATCGAATAAAAGCGTCTAGGAGAAACAGTTCGACTCCGCAATCCACTTTGTATCAACCATTAACCTTCACCACCTTCTTACGTTGATACTCATTTTTCGAGTCCTGTTGTAACTCCAAAACCCATGTTTATCGCTGAACATATTGAACATTCTCGTAACCGATCTTTCGCTCCTTTCAACACTTCCAGTTCTTGGGATCAACAAGTCCATTCACCTTTTTATCCAAATGTTGATCCTACTCCTGTCCAACCATTCAATTCCTACCAGTCCTACCCGACTTTCGCACCTTCCCTTGACACTGTTTCTACACAACCATTTAGGAGTTTCACGTATCCAAACAACTTTGAATCTTTTACTGAAACCCCTTCACAACCCATTTCTAGTCTGGAACAGTCGTTGGAAGCTTATATGGTAGCGACAAACCAAATGATGAGGAATGTGGATGCGTCCATAGCCGTCCTTATACAACCTAGTGACCCGGTGGCTAGTTTCCAACCAGCTCCAAAAATTCCAATGTATGATGCGGTTGTTGGACAGATCGATAATTTGAGTGGAGAAAGTGAGCTATACACACTTCCAAATCATACCTACCCATACCCAACTGAATTCCACAACTCCAATTTTCAATCAAGTGTCCCAAATGATTCACCAGTTGAAAATAAAACGTGTAATGAGTTGTGCGACTTTGTAGTGCTTGATTTGCCAGAATGTGAAGCGTCCCTTTCGATTGAAAACATCACCAATCCTTTTGAACTTTACACCTCCAATCTAGAACCTGAATTGATAAATATCCATGCCTTTGATGAGGTGTCTAAAAAATGAATTTTCACTTGATTGAGGATATTGACGCCGGGAATATTTTGGATGATGAACCCGTAGATTTGACTGAAATTTTATCTCCAATTCATCATCCCGAGTTATTAAATGTTTCTCCCGAACTTCATATGCGTCTTGATTTTGATGATAATTGCATGAATGAGATAACTTTTGAGGAGAATTATGAGGATAGTATTGAGGAGAGTATTGAGGATAGTATTGAGGATGAACCATTTTTGTTTGATGAGTCGGATTTTCCAATTCATCCTCCTGAACCTTTAATTGTTATACTTCCTAAATCACCCCCCTCCTTTCCATCGTTCAGACCACGCAAGAAATCACGCAGGAGGACTGTGAGTTTAAAAAATTTCTGTTCAATCACAGCAGTTTGGACGCCACTAGTGCGTTCCTCTTTGAATCTGACACAGTTCTCACAGCCGATAACGATTACGAGTGTTTCGCTTTTTCGGACGATTTTGAAGACTCACCGTCCGAGTTTCAGTCCTTTGAATTTTCAGATGAGTTAGTTGAACCATCAGACTCGATTGCTTACAGTCATTTCGAACCATTGATAGAATCCTTCAAGTTCGAGACAGATTACTTTGGTGAGAATAAGACTATCCCTAACTCACTCCCTTTCGTCCTTCCTATCGTTTCGACCGCACAAAAATCTGTCGTGCTTCCATTTTCAATGGATGATTTACCAAGTTCAACGTACCCATGTTTTCTTGCGAATCTTGAGAGATTTGACCCCATTTCTCGCCGGGTTGATAAATTAGCACAATCACTTTTAGCACATCGGTCATCACAATTTGTGCTAATTTATTCACTAAATTTACACTCTCAAGTTCGTGCTACACTTCTTTCTCTCTTCCACCATTCTTCTCCGAATATACCGAGACCATATTCCACCCTTTTTCCCATACGGTCTCGTGTGTTTCTCAACTCCTTTCTCTACACTCTATTCTTCCACCAACCCTACCATTATAACGATAAAATTTTTGAATGGTTGGTGCTAACCTTTGGCCTGTGTAAGGCCTTGTATAGTTTGATTTTTCTCCTCCCTAACTCTGAACTTTAATGTTTAAAACAGTGGAAATACTGTCTCACTTAAGTTTGGGGGGAACCTTGTTGTATATATATATTTTTGTTTTTCTTTTAACAATAAAAAAAATTTGTAAAAAAATAAACAGGGGAGTGCCGACATTTTGACCCTCTTGGTGTAGCCTGACAGTGAGGACACTGTCAAGTTTAAGTTTGGGGGTGTGCTCGGTAAGCTTTCTTCCTTCGCATTCATATGTATATTTTTGCATTTGCATACTTATTTTAAAACCATAAAAACTGAAAAATTTGAAAAATTATAAAAATTAAAACATTCAATTTTGGCCTTAATCGACTTGAGTTTGACAAATAGGTTAACTAGCTAGGAACAACGAGATCTTAGATTTAGGAAATTAAAAACCCTAAAAATAACCTTTCTTAAAATTTAGCGGTAGAAAGTATATGTCTTTGTAGTTTATTTAGAAATAGGCAAATTTCGAGTTGACTTCTTGGGCTAACTTAAAACAAGGGAAAATTATTGATATCTTTATTAAAGTATAAGTTTGAAAAATAATTCCTAAGCTTAAGTCTAAATTCTGAAAATATATACCCTACAAATTGCACAAACACGAACCTTGAAACTTGGAATAGTAGAAGAGACCTTGAAATGCTCTTGTCTAAAGTCCTTAGTATAAAGAAAAATAAAATAAAAATACAAGTGTGAATAAAGAGATAATAAAAAAAATGAACACTGGTTTTTGTGATTACTTAAGGCTGCATTAATAAAAAATATTTAGCGAGGGTGCTTCATCAGCTAGTACTTTAGACCAACTGGTTTGGGAGTCACTGCTAAAAGCCTTAGGGATTACAAGACTAGGAATTACGCTTTAATGTGCAAACACATTTTGTAATCGGTTGTTGGTACCTCAAGAAGTATTAACGGTCGCATGAAGGATGTGTGAGCAAAATTCATCTAAAAATTCACCAATTAAGAAGTGCTTTGGACGACGGACAAGAGTATGATAGCTTGATTTGAATTTCCAAGTGTAGGGGTGATATACACACACACGTAGGGGTATGTGATTGGGGTTTAGATAAGAGATAGGAATGAAGAATAGGACTTATATCTTTAATAGAGATGATAAAAATTCCTAAGTTGAGATAGAACCTTAGAAGGAAAACTTAAAAGATGCTAAAAGCTAAGTAAGTCTACAGAACATATATAATCTTAAGTTAAATAATAAGGAAGCGTAAAAAATACGGGTGGATAATTTCTGAGTCGAAGATATTAGAGTTCTTGTTAGAAAACCTAATTGGAGAATAAAAGTTGATAAGCCAAATTGATAGGATTTTGTGGGTAGTATCCGCTGAAAACCCTCAGAAGACAACACTCCTCCTACTAGGGACACCTAGAGGTTTAACGGCTTGTGGCACGAGCTTAGTGCAATCGCGTTTCCCTATGAAAGTGAGGCTAGGTCTTTTTCGAGAATAAAACTAGGTTTGCTCGAGGACGAGCAAAAGATAAGTTTGGGGGTATTTGTTCATATCATAATATTGCATTATTATATTCCCCATTCTTATTCATTTTACAAATAAACAGGTGCTTTTGACCCATGTCTGCTACATAGTTGCAGGTTACAGGTACTCGGAACAAAAACAGTGAAAACGATGAAAAGACGATACAAAAGTGAGACTACGACCAACAAATGGAAAGATCTTGATCATGCTTACAATTTGAAGACTAAACGAAGGTCAACAAACAAGTTCACAAGTACAAAGGCAGCGCAAGATTCAAGACTTCGACACGAAGCAAGCGGTAAAGTCCACGACATTATTCACTGTGGAAATCTGGAAGAAAACTATAGGACAATCTGAGAAACCAACTAAACAAACAAGTAGGAAAATGCAACAGGAAGAAAACCAGAAAATTGCAGCCAACAAGCCCTCCACATGGCCGCGGAACCGCGGCCAAACAAGGGTTTTGGCCGCCGATCCGCGGCCGTGCGTCGAGTGTGTCGGCGCGTGTCGCTCGTGTCGGTGCGTCGGTGCAGTAAATAGGGTTTTCTTAGGGTAAAATTGTAAATGCAGATGTGACTCGATTGTAACCCTAGGGTTTCTATGCTCTATAAATAGAAACCCTAAAACCTCTTTTAGGTTATGCCTCTTCTTGTGCCTCATTGTATCTATCTAAATTCAGAATTTCAATTCTTGTAAAGTATGAAGAGTGCATCAAATTAGAGTAAGTTTTCTATTCTTGCCCTAGTTAATTTTATTATCTGCCCTAGTATAATTTTCCTTTCTGCTCTAGTTTAGATTTCATTCTCTGCCCTAGTTAATTAGTTTAGAACTTGTTAATCAATTCCCTAATGAGTGAGTAGTCTCCTCACTTGTTAGGGTTAGATTTGGGGAAGGCTTGAGAGATGAAAATCTCTCACCCCTTTCTTGCCCATCATACGTTTTTATAGGACTCCATGCTTACATGCACACACCGCTCCCTACGGCACCCTACCCCACGAGGTAGCGGTGATACCGTAGTATAAACGACCGGTTGTATATGTTTTCCATGGAGGTTAGGGTAAGAATTAAGAAAGGAAGGACAAGAACCTAGAGGAAGAAACATCGTTTCTTCCCGATGGTACTAATCCACTTTATTAATTATTACCATAACACCTCATAGATCTTAATTAGGGCATAGAAAGAGGTGAGGAATATTGACTTTCCAAACTTAACCTAAACATAACCCTAGAAAGATTTTAATCCTAGTCTAGATCAAACTTAGTTTCCTAGATTTAATCAATCCGACAACAATCGTAATTAACTCATTAGACCAAATCGAGAATACACAAAATCCCTGTGGGCCGACCCGTACTCACCGGCTAGCTACCAAGCGACGCCGTTCTTGATTGCGGTTAACAAATATTTTTGATTCATCTTTCGAAAGCGCATATAAAATCTCATACAAATCACTTGGCACTGAGCGCCAGATTATGAGCGCATTGCTCTTCTGCTGAGTGGCACATACGTGAGGAGCACGTGGTGTGCTTGGCGCTGAGCACCAGTCCAAAGAGCGCAAAGCGCTTCTGTTCAAGTAGTGCACACGTGGGAAGCACGTGGCGCGCTTGGCGCTGAGCGCCAGTCCAAAAGCGTAGAGTGCTAGTTTATGAGCGCAAAGCGCTATCTGATCAGCTTTATGATCTGAGAAATAAATTCTCATTTAGAAGAGACTTTGTCTCAAAGTTCTAAGAACAAAGTTCTTATTTTGTAGGAGATACTTCAATCTCTTATTTTGATGAAAGTCTTTGCCTTTATGGATCTATGATCCTAAGAGAATTGACTTATTCTCCCCTCCTTTATTTTATAAATCTATGATCTGTGAGAAGAGTTATGTTTTCCTTTTTATTTTATGATAAGATCCTTTAATCTCTTTGTGAAAGACCTTGGTCTTGTAGATCTATGATCTTAAAGAAAGAAGTGAATTCTTCTTTTTAATATGAGATGATTTCATCTCTCTATTTATTTTTACCTTGAAGAATAATCTTCTTCTTCTACCGAGAGCTTGGCTCTTCTTTCTGAGATTTCTCAAAGCTTGTGGGGGGAGGGGGAGGGGGGTTCCTCTCTATGAGACTTGAAGTCTTGGGGATTTATATAGGGCAAGCTGATTTGTTCAGTCGGTTAAGGAGAACTTTTCTTCAATTGATTTGGGGATTTCCCTACCGTTGGATCTTTGATCCAAGGGCTTCTGATTTACAAAAAGCAATTTTCTTGTTTTTAACAAGATTGGGAAATCTTTTCCATATAGAATTTATTCTGTATTTTGGTGATTTTTAATCGCCTTTGGATCATTGATCCAACGGTGCTCTGATTTACAGAGCACAATTTTCTTGTTTGGAAAGATTTTAAGGAATCTTTCCTTAACAGAATTTTATTCTAGTTAATTGATGATTTGTCATCTTTATTAGATCTTTGATCTGACGGTGGGGAGCTTTTAGTTTCAGTACTAGCGCACCTGTGCTTTGCACGTGGTGCGCTGCTTAGAGTGCAGCGCACTTAGCGCTAGCGCACGCGTGCTTTGCACGTGGTGCGCTACTTAAGTGCAGCGCTCTAAGCGCTAGCGCACCCGTGCTTTGCACTTGGCGCGCTGCTTCGAGCGCAGCGCACTTGGCGCTGCTATGAAGCGTTGTTTTATTTCAAAATTTGAAATTTGAACAGAGGTTAGCTCTGATTGGGGGAAACAAATGCGCCCCCACCGTTGCGCTCACGTGGCCCACATGTGAGTGCAGCGGTGGAAGCATCTGCCCCCTTGGATCAACTCAGAAGTTGAAACGGCATCTCAGTGCCTATAAATAGGACCCTTGGCCCTTGAGATGATTTTTGTTCATCTTCTTACTTTCTGAGAATTTTTATTCTCCTTCAAAGCATAGCTCTCTGTTTTAAAAACTCTCTTAGAAACAGAACTCTGTCAAATTTTTAGGAAAAATATCAAATCTTTTGAAGAGATTATTTTATAATCTAGGGTTTCACCTGTTAGCAGAGCTTTGCTCTCCTTAGATCATAGATCTAAAAATATATCTTTAGGGTTTTACCCATTAACAGAGCTTTTCTCTTCATAGATCTTTGATCTAAAGAAAACCCTTTTAGGGTTTCATTAACAGAGCTTTGCTCTCATAGATCTAAAGAGATTTTTCTTGGGGTTTCT
Organism: Agapanthus africanus; assembly: GCA_030015575.1. Classification (NCBI taxonomy): domain Eukaryota; kingdom Viridiplantae; phylum Streptophyta; class Magnoliopsida; order Asparagales; family Amaryllidaceae; genus Agapanthus; species Agapanthus africanus. Next base: position 92,134,859 of record JASDDO010000012.1, on the reverse strand, counting down.
TAACCCATTAACAGAGCTTTGCTCTTTTCAAATCATGTAGATTTATTAATCTCTTATGAATAACTCTCAAGAGTTTGTTCATGGAACTTGAAGATCTCAGAATTTTAATTCATTAAAAAAATTTATTTCAATTTTTCTGATGGGTTATTCCATCATTTTTATAGAGCAAAGCTCTTGAGGAATTTTTATTCCTTCATCATTAGAGTTGACAGATGTCACTCTGCCACAGAGCACTGCTCTCAAGGGGAGATTTACTCATTAACCCAAGGGGTTCTCATTGAATGAGAATCAATTAAGGATTTTCTCATTTTAATGACAGTCTCATCAAATGATGAGACTGTTTTATTAATGATGAACTGTCATCTAGATTATGTGGGTCCCCTTTGGCCCCTTTTCACTGCATTGCAGTGTGGTACGGATTTAAAGTGCCTAGTGACAGATCTTAAACTGTAACATTGGCGGATAAAAATTTGTTCTTTTCCCCGTAGGTACTATGTCTTTCGACACTTCCTTCCCGTTCGCCCGTTCGGAAGGCGGATTCCCCGAAGCGCCCGTAGACCAAGAAATTTTTGCGCTAATCAAAGACCATGACCCGGAGCATAAGAATCTTCATTTGTGGGGAATATGGTATAACCAGATCATCATGGGTCGGCACAGCTTCTCTTGCGCAACACCTTCAGAGGCCATCTCGGTGATTCATTATGTTGGCGTACCCCCGGTGAACTATGTTGTAGAGGTGGTTAATTGGACTTCAGAGGGTTACCTTCAGCCCTCTATGGCTGCAATACCTGTACAACCGCCGATGGCTTTGGACATTCTAGGGCAGCGTATATGCCAGGGCGAGTCACGCCCTTGGGGACAGCCATACAACATAGGCTTACTCCCCGTCACTCAGTTGGATAGCTGCAGTGGGCCCGATACATCCTATCGGCAAAGAAGTCAGAGTTGCTAAGGCTCGGGTTGTACCCTGCAATCTATGCTTCTTTGTTCCAGTATTCCCCACCTCCAGCCTGGTGGGTGTCAAAGCCTTTTTGGAACAGTGGAACGTTCCAACTCATACCTTCCTTATGCTAGATCGAGAAGTTTCCATTTCTTTGGAAGTGTTTGCGGATATCTTCGGCTTGCCTGTCAGAGGGGAGCATTATGAGGAGATCTTGCCCCCTGATGAGTATGTTTTCACTACCCGACTGGTGATGATGGGTCTAAACCCGGAGAATGCCATTCAACACCGATTCCCCAGCTTGATCAAGGTGCTAAACATTTACGTGGGCTCATTTCTTGAATCTGGAAGCCATGGGGTTAGCTTTGCGGACTTCATCGCCCGTTTTCTCCGCCCAGAAGCTCTATTGCAACAAGATGAAAGGTTTGCCAACCTTGATGATCCTTTCGGCTTTGGCTTGAATAATCGGCCAATATTGGAAGCTGATCAAAAGAGTTTCTTTCTTCCAAACGCCGCAATTATCCCCTTTTCTGAAATTGCCGCTCCGGGCATCGATGAAGAAGCATTCTTTCTAGGGTTCCTCGGTTTGTGGTTAAGCTGGTTCGTGTTTCCTATACACCCTCGCTACATGAGCTCGTCTGTCTTCTACCCAGCTCATCGGATGGTTGAAGGGAAACAAATTGCTGTTGGGATTGCCGGGCTAGCTCATTTGTATCATGGCCTTAGTTTAGCGGCCGACACTACTCAACCGGGGGTGCAGCCCGTGAACTTCCCGATGCATTATTTTACTTCATGGCTCGAGCTGCATGTGCTCGGTGCTTTTGAAATGCACAAGCGGTCTCATTTCTATGAAACTTGCAATTTTCCACGGATCATACGGCTGGTCAATGCTTCCATTGTGGAGCCAAGTCAGCGAGAGGCTCGGGGTGTAATTCTTCGCCCACATACCGTCGGGGACAGCATGACCTCTGTTGATAAAGTTATAGCCATCAGTAAGGAATCCGCTAAGACGGTGCATGTTCCCCTCCGAAGGACGGCGCACAAGACTGCGAGGTCCTGACGCTGAGATTCGGGACAGATGCTATTTGGTTTTATCCGTCCACCTCTCCGAAGATGCCAAGTTGATTTATGGCACCGTATATCGGAGGTTTAGACGGATGCGGCCGATGTAGCAGACTTCGTCAGATTCCCCCTCGTTTGAGGGGTTTTTGATAGTGGGGACGCTCTTCCCTACAGACGCAAGCCCCTGCAGTTAATTACGCTACCGCATCGCGGTAACAACTTTCTCCTTCTCCAGAATTTCACTTCGTGTCGTGTGTGTTTGTTTTGTTTATGGTTGCCCATGGATTGTATACGGAGACTAAGCGATGTCGTCGCCCGTAGGACGTGGATTAGTCCAAATCCGTATTTACTTAGATTTGGGTTTGGTGTTTTGGTTTAAGGATACGTTAACCATATTTAGGCTAAGATCGACTTAAACGTTTGTTAAGAATACGTTAGTCTGATTTGAGACTAAGATCAACTTAACGGGATCGTTTAGATCCGACAAAAGAGCGTTTGGGGACTCTATTATTCCAGTTTAGGGACATAGTGGTCCATAGGTAGTTTAAGGACATTGCGGTCCATATTCCAGTTTAGGGACATAGTGGTCCGTAGGTAGTTTAAGGACATCGCGGTCCATATTCCAGTTTAGGGACGTGGTGGTCCATATTCCAGTTTAGGGACGTGGTGGTCCACCATTAGTTTAAGGACGTTTCGGTCCAACATTAGTTTAAGGACGTTTCGGTCCAACATTCCCATTTTGGGGTAAATATTAGTTTAAGGACGTTTCGGTCCACGAGTTTAAGGACCCCGCAGTCCATATTGATATGTGGTCGTCGGGACCCGTCACCTCTCTGACATCGTTGAAGGATTACAACGATAAGTGTCGGAGGAGTTCGGAGATATACCCTCGAACCGGATATAAATTGATTTAGGGAGCAGCCTTGCTCAGTCAATTTAATTTGAGGACTTATGGCCATGACTGGACTAAGTCCAGTTGCAAGATTCTTTTGTCTTTGGCCTATTGGACCTGTGCTAGGCCCTTGCCCGTTTACTGTATTATTTTTCTTTATTTTGGTTGGGCTCTGCCCTTTTTTTTATGTCACGACCCGAAATTTCGGAACATGACCGGCACTTAAGTTACGAAACGTCTCAAGGCGTCCGTAAAATAAGTAAGCCGAAGCCCAGAAATCCAAACCAAGAGAAGTAGTAGAGTGTAGGAAAAACCTTATGTGAATCAACCTGTAGCAACATAATATACAACGCCTAAAGGTGAGGATCGCAACAGAAAAGGGAACTCCAACCAGCATGAAATCCATGGAAATATAACACGCGACTCTAAGGTCGAAAGAATAAACATCACCGGTCTCTATCTCAAGTAAATACATGTTTTGGTTGATGGAACTTCTAGATACAACTGAATATAATATACAATGTATAATGATGGATATGATACAAATAACCCACCTACTAGCAAGTCACCTGAAGAAGATGTGCCCGCAAAGCCGTAATGAAATCCGTACGGCAACACCTGCATGAAACTGGGGCACAACGGGGGTGAGTTGCCGACTCGTGAGTAGAAAAAGATCTACGAACAGAAAATCGTTTGTATGACGCAATCCTAGGTCATACGATTATGATATATAATCCTCAAATATATAACCAGCAATCTAAAACCATGGCTAGGGTAAATATCTAACCCAAGTGTAATCCCATATGTCCATGTCAGTGCATCAGGTGGCAATATATCATATGGATAATGTATGAATGCATGAAACAGAATGCATGTACTGAAGAAACTGCTTTCATAATTTGTGAGATTTCTGTATTTTTAAAATGAGGTATCGTAAATGAAATCAGTATAAACAGTGCCTAGCATCGGCACAAAACATAAGTCTCAGTATCTCGATACCTCTGTATCACAATCTCTGTACCTCAATATCTCGAAATCTCAATGTCTCAATCACAAAATCGAGGGCGCCGTCAGTCCAGATCGGCCCCTACCATCCATCTCATGACCACGACGGTATCCTCCGGATATCCGACGCGTCGGGTAATATCACCGGTCGGTAGTGCTCCCCTGCACAGGCTCAACGCCATCATCTGCGATCTTCTTGCCCCGGGATACCGCACCGGGTCCACCATGTACCCGCAATCGGTCTCATCCGCCTCCTCGATTCGGGTTTCACATGTCGCTCTCAGCACCGAGAAAACACATGGTGGACGCACTGAAATATCATATCAAGGGTAACTGGGTTTTTAAAACATTTACATAATCTCTTTGAAATGCCCACGGTTCCCAAATCCAGAAATAACATAGAAACAACATATCTCAATGCGTATAATCAGGAAGCATGATGTATGTGACATATAAATGGAATGCAAGTATAACAGTATATCATGCAACATGGAATAATAGTATGCACATACAAGGGTCATATCCTGATGCAATAATACTACTGTGTAGTGACATGGCAATTACCGATGAAGAAGTGTGTGAGTTGGCAGGTAAGTGTATGTGGAACATACGCATCATCGGTAATGGTGCTGGTGTCCTAACAGCATGATATCAAAATGGAATATGAATCACAATAAGTATGCGATGCAGAGTAACAACAATAATATGCGGGAGCAGAGTGCTAAAACACAATGATAGCTGAACTGCATCTAATGTCATAAGAGTCATACAGTTATGCCAACAATAAGGCTGAGCTAATAAGCTAACTGCAGCTAAGGGAAACCGCCTAACCTCTGAGTCGATACATATAATAATATATATATAGTCGGTGATCCTGCCTCGATAATATCACATCTGATACCATATCTCTATAATCGATTATTCCCAAGTCAAGAGGGCGGATCAAAGATCAAATATAGCTCGTACGTAAATCCGTCGTACGGCATCCCCAAATCTGGGCACGGGTCAATATCATAATCATTATATCATTCATCTGGTATTTTCTTTATCGAATATCATCATCTGGGTACTGACCTATGTCTAATACAATGCTAACATCACTACAATCAAGATCTGACTACTGGTCGACAATCCAGTATAAATCGATATCATCAGCACATATCATCTCAAGGAATATACCTCGCCCAAGACGGCCTATTATAAATATCCTGTCATATCATATCATATCTCGTATCATAATCACATGTCGATCATTTACATATTTATGTCACTATTCCTATGGCATCATTATCCCAAACTCCGCTAAAACATCAAGACTTATCTCAATTACGAATTTTACCATATCACCGATATCATAACCTCGGATCAAATATCATCGACTCATCTCAATCCCATGTATCATCCTCAAATCCGTATGTGAACACATAATCCCAAACCCATGTGAACACATATCTAGATAGAATCCCATAACCACGTATGAAGTAAGGATGTATGCAAGTATGTATGTGTGGGAGTGTGTATGTGTAGTGCACCCACTACCGTAGGGTTTCGTAACCTTTCACCAATCCAACATACCAATATCCATTTAAACATCAATAATTAATCCCAACAACATATAATAATTGTTAGTGTGTATACGCATCCGTACACATCACTACGAACTGCGGGGTGCTATACGCCATCCACCCGACTTCTCCCCATAGATATAAATCTACTCACCTTGTTATATGCGTGCCGGTGCCGTTGTCGCCATGCATCTCCAACGCTTTGACGCCACGTGGGGTACCTACAAGGATATCACACGCTAAAACACATGAAAACCATGTCGGAAACCAAAAATGGTACACACTACGCTCATAGGTAAAAACCTGTGACCTTGTGTGCAAACACTGCCAATATCCACTGTCGTTGACGTCCAAACGCCACCCGACGGAAACGAATCATCGAATACCAAAAACCATAAGAAAACAAGTCGTAAATCATACGCCAACACATGAAAATCATCCCAGATTTTACCCTGGTTGGAATCAGTCAAAACCGCACATGCCCAGGGTCAAGTTTACATGAAATAGGGCCTTGCACGCAAAACGAGGCAATTTCACCCAGGTCTGGCCACAAATTGCGGCCAGAATGAATAAAATTGCGGCCGTAAAAATGAGGTGGGGGCTAGGGCTTTGTGGGATGGTTCCAGGGTGCCTGCACAGCTTTCTGCCAAGTCAATTTTACTTTAGGAGGTCCCGGGTGATAGCAGTTTCCAGAAATGTCAAAAAGTCGATAAAATTGCTAAAATACGCCAAGTCGAAACTTTCAGGTAACTTACTGGAAATCTGGGGAATTCTAGGGTTAACTGGTCTCGAATACACCTAATAGGGTTATACCAACCATCAAAACCATCTCTTGGCCAAATCTCACTCAAAATCCCTAAACTAGCACTAGATTACAGATATAACAGTCAATTTCAGTTTTAACAGCTATAGCTTGTAAGATAGGAATTGGGTTGCAAGATTATACCTCAAGAGGGTCCTAGGATGAAGGAGAAGGGAAGGAGGAAGGATTGTTGCTGCTGACGTTCCTGCTTGTGGCAGTTTTCTCATTGCTGATGTTATTTCTGCAGCTGCTGCTGCTTGCAACTCTCCCTTTCTCTCATTTACTTTTCTTTCTTTCTTTCCTTTTTTTTCTAAGTGTTGCAGGAGCAGCTGCTTCACTTGAAGAAGGGGGTATATATGGTGCATGTGATGTGGTGTGATGAAGGTGTGGGTTGTTACTGGTGCTGCTGTTGTTTTGTAGAAACCATGGGCTGAAATGCAGCAGTAGGTGTAGGGGAGGGGCTGATTGGTGGCTGAAGTCAGCCATTGGGGGCTGATAAGTCATGATGGGGGAGTGTAGGTCAGCTATGGGGGCTGAAGAGTCATGATGGGGGTGTGTAGGTCAGCTATGGGGGCTGAAGAGTCATGATGGGGGTGTGTAGGTCAGCTATGGGGGGCTGAAATGAGCTGAGGTTAGGCTGATGTTCACATCAGCTGCTGTTGCAGCTCATGATGGTGTTGCTGATACTGATGTAGCTGATGTATTTTTTTTTTGAAATGTTACATTTTAAAATGCATAGCATTTTTGATTAGGCCTGTTAGGCCTTTTAATTGGGCTCTGTCCCTTTTCTTAATAATGCAGAGCATTAAATACTCTGACAGTGTCCTGCGTGGCTTGTCAGGCGTTTTGCGCCAATTAATGAGAGCAAGCGCTCGTGGAGGTGACACGTGTTACTCTCTGGTGAGCGCAAGCGCAACAGCGCAGTGCGCTGCGTCAGGGCGCTGCGCTGTTGCACTGCTGACACGTGGCGCTTCCTGACGGCTTGCGCAATAGTGCAGTTTTGGCAAGTGCTGGGCACTGTTCTTATTCTTTTGGATCAATTTTAGATCAAAGAAAACAAGTTTTTTCTTGTTTTTCTTATCTCAGGAAACCAATGGTTCATAGAAAAGTGCAAAGCACTTATTATTATTTATTTTTCTTTTCATTAGAGATCCTTGATCTTGTTCTCAGATCAATGATCTGTTCATAAGAGAATTTTCTCTTTTTCTAAAGGTTTTTACCTTTTTTGTTCTTGAGGAATTCTCTCCAATTCTTCAGAGCTCTCTCCGTTTGAAGTTTTTTAATTTCTCAGTAAATGTTGATGCTTTTGAATTGAGCTCTAGGGTCCTTTTTATAGTGCCCATAAATTAGTTAAATTTGTTAAAGAGATCTTTCTCTGAGTGATTTATTGAATTTTCCCCACCGTTGGATCTTTGATCCAAGGGCTTCTGTTTTACAGAAGAAAATCTTCTTATTTTAACAAGAACAGAAAGATCTTATTAGAATTTTAATTCTGTTTGGCGTAAACGCCCCAGCGCTTGACACGTGTCGCGCAGCGCAGCGCTTGCGCGGCTGTGCTTGCGCAACTGCGCAGACACGCGTCGCGCAGCGCTGCGCTTGCGCGGCTGTGCTTGCGCAACTGCGCAGACACGCGTCGCGCAGCGCAGCTGTGCCTGCGCAACTGCGCAGACACGCGTCGCGCAGCGCAGCTGTGCCTGCGCAACTGCGCAGACACGCGTCGCGCAGCGCAGCGCTTGCGCGGCTGTGCGTGCGCAACTGCACAGACACGCGTCGCGCAGCGCAGCTGTGCGTGCGCAACTGCGCAGACACGCGTCGCGCAGCGCAGCGCTTGCGCGGTGCCTGCGCAACTGCGCAGACACGTGTCGCGCAGCGCAGCGCTTGCGCAACTGAAGCGTTGCTTCCTTTACTTTTATTTTTAAAGAGCCTTGCTCTGATTGGACGCACTGCCTTGGGCGCTGTGCTGACGCATCAACTTCTGACACGTGGCGCGTTGCGCGCAGCGCACGGGATTTGAAGCGTTGCTTCAAAATTTGAATTTTTGAAATTCAAACAGAGCCTTGCTCTGATTGGGGAAAACAAATGCCCCCCACCGTTGCGCTCACGTGGCGCGCACGTGAGTGCAGTGGTGGAGAGATCCTGGCCGTTGGATCAAAAGGGGTAAGTTGAAGAGGCACAGGCGCCTATAAATAGGACCCTTGGACCTTAGAAAATTCTTTACAACTTTCAAGAATTTTGATTTTCAGAGCCTTGCTCTTGCTTAAGAACTTTCAGAGCCTTGCTCTTGTTTCTTCCCAAGAACTTTAAAGTTCAGAACTTAGAATCATTTTAGGTAAAAATCTTAAATTAAATTAAATTTAATTAATAGAGCCTTGCTCTCAAGAACTTACAGATCTACAGCGATCTTGTTCATAGGTTTTAACCCATGAACAGAGCTTTGCTCATGGATCAAATGTAGATCTTTTCTGATCTGAAAATGGAGAACTCCTAAAAGTTTTCATGGATCTTTAAGATCCCAAATTTTTTAATCTTTTAGGAGTTAAAGTTTCCTTTCTGATGGATTTTTCCATCATTATTATAGAACTAGGCTCTTTTTTAAAGAAATTTTATCCCTTTGAGACCAGAGTTTGACAAATGTCACTCTGTGACAGAGCTTTGCTCTAAAAGAGGAGATTTTCTCCTTGTCTCTAGGGACTTCCCATCAATGAGGATATTCTCTTGGGGATCTTTTCATTAATTGACAGTCTCATTTAATGATGGGGTTGTCTTATTAAATGATGTACTGTCATCCAGATTTTGTGGGTCCCCCTTTTGTCCCCTACCCACTGCATTCCAGTGTAGTGTAAAATTTTAAAATGCCAAGCGTTGGAATTACAACGCTGACGGCTAATTAAATTTTTTGTCCCCCCGCAGGAAACATGTCTGGTAATTTGTCTTTTCCGTTTGTTCGCTCGGAGGGAGGGTTTCCCTAGGCACCGGTGGACCGAGTGGTGCTCGCTCTCATTAAAGATCACGACCCCAAGTACAAAAACCTTCACTTGTGGGGTAGGTGGTACAATGAAATCATCCAGGGTCGCCGCAGTTTCAGTTCCGCCGTGCCGTCTGAGCCCATAGTTACGATCTCCTATGCGTACGAACCCCCGGTGAAGTATGCCGTCGAGGTTAAGAATTGGAATTCGGATGACCTCCTCCAGCCTGCAATTGGTGCTATTCCCGTGCAGCCGTCGCCGGCAATAGACATTCTAGGAAGGCGAATCTGTCAGGGTGAAGCACGCCCTTGGGGACAAGCTTACAACATTGGATTGGTCCCATGATCGCCCGCCGGATATTTGCAGTGGGCTCGGTACATCTTATCAGCTAAAAGAACTCATTTGACGAAGATCGGTTTGTATTCGGCCATTTACGTCTCGCTCTTTGAGTATCCTTCTCCTCCGACGTGGTGGGTTATGGCTTTTATCGAGCAATGGAACATCCCCACCCACACCTTCCTGATGACGGACCGGGAAGTCTCTATCTCCTTGGAGGAGTTTGCTGAAATCTCGGGTCTGCCGATGAGGGGAGAGCTTTACGAGGAGCTGCTTCCTTCTGATGAATATGTCTTTGCCACCAAGCCGCTGGTGTTCGACCTGACGCCGGAGAACGCTATTCAGCACCAGTATCCGGGCTTGGTGAAGGTGTTGGAGATCTATGAAGGACTCTATTTGGAATCGGGCGACCGGGGTGTCAGTTTCGCAGATTTTATTGCCCGCTTCATTCGACCGGAGTTCCTATCAGAGCGAAGTGAGAAGTTCGTCCAGCTCGATGACCCTTTTGGCTTCGGCTTGGACCGCCGGCCCATATCGGAGAATGATCAAAAGGATTTTTATCTCCCCAGCGCTGCCATCGTCCCTTTCTCAGAAATCGTCGTCCCGGGCATGGATGAGGAGACCTTTTTGTGGGTTTCCTGGGCTTGTAGCTATGCAGCTTTGCGCTCCCTATGCACCCGCGCCACATGCGGCCATCTGTCTTCTACCCAGTACATCGGATGGTGGCTGGTTTGCAGTTATCGGTAGGAATCGCTAGGCTGGCTTACCTTTATAATGGACTTAGCATAGCGGCGGACGCTAGTGAACCTGGGGTACAGCCCGCTAACTTCACGATGCACTACTTCACCTCCTGGATGGAAATGCACATGCAAGGGGTGTTCGGGGCCCATAAGATTCCTCTGTTCTTTGAGAAATGCAGACTCCCGAGAGTTATGCGGTTGGTTGGTGCTTCAATTGTGGTTGCATCTCCGCGGGAGTCTAGGGGCTTGCTTCTCCGTCCACATCTGGTCAGAGCGAAGGTTTCCTTCGTGGATAAGGTCATAACAATAGGCTTAGAGACCACCAAGTCGGTAGTGCCGCTGCGCGATGATTTTAAGGACGGGGCTTCCATATTGAAGGCTCGGGAAATCCTCCACCTCCACTCTATTCGGCCGGGCTACTTGGTGTTTAGGCAGAATGAGACGGCACTCTTCATGAGGTATAACCCTCACCGGTTTGCTCAGCAATCGAGCTATCACCAGGGGATCCCGATGGAAGCCTTCTTGGAAAAGCTCGTGGTCAGCCGAGAGGGGATAAAGAATGCAACGCACCATTTCATGCGGCTTAACACGGGTTCCTATTTCTTCATCAGCGAACCAAGCTGTGTCCCCAAGGTACTCAGCACGTACGTGGCTTGGTATGCGCATGCAATGGGCCCAGTTATCCTGATGGAGAAGCGCCTGCTGGTTGACCGCAGGGGTGCGCCTCCCGGCGGCGATCGCAAGGCTCCCCTGAAGCCGAGAACCCCAGTCATTCCTCCATTGAAAGGTATTGGAGTTGGACCTCCGCGTGTGTTGAGCCCTCCGCGCGGATTGCCGCTTTGTGATACTGTGGCTGTGCCACGAACCCCTCGTGCTCCAGTGGTAAATGTGGTATCGCCGGAGTCTGCCGCAAGCGCGGGTATCGGGGCCCGTCGCCCCAAGGTGTCTGCCAAGCGCAAATCAATCCCGGGTGTATCCAGAGCTGGAGGGCAAAAGAAGAAGAAGTCGCTCCCCTCCCTTGACGCCATCCTCGGTTTAGAGCCTGAGGCCCCTCATACCGAAGGAATAAGCGAGTATGGCAGCAATAAGGGCTTCTCGATAGACCCCGCAGACACCGATCTTGGGGCTGCTATTGCAGCTTCTGAGCGATCAGCGAGGCTCGAAGCGATGTTGAATAAACTCGCCGAGTCAGGTAATCATTAGCTGCTTTCTTCGTCGTTTTATCGCATTTTTTTATTTTTGACTAATACTTTCCCCCATTTTCAACAGGTGTCGATACCGAAGAGGCCATTGCTGCCTCTTTAAAAACCTTCCAGGAGGAGGAGATACGTCCCACCCCTTTTTTTTTTAAAAAAAATTTGTTATCTCTTCTGATGGTCAACCTAACCTTCTTCCTTTGTTTCTTTGCAGGGGCTATACCAGTTGATGCGGGGATCCTCCCCAAGCCTGTTACTGATGTTCCGGTCTCGTCGGGGCTGCTGCAAGAGCCTCGACTTGACAAGTCGACGAGGGATGCCATGAAGAATTTGGAGGCATCCCTGTATACGGACGAGGACGCTTCAATGAAAGATGCTCTGGTGAGGTCCGTCTCAACGGCCCGGGAGGAGAGGAAGCGGTTAAGGCACGAGGCAAAGGCGCGCCGGGCTGCTTTGGCCATAGGAGCGGGCCCAAGCACCATCCCTCGCACTGATACTCCCTCAGAAGAGGCTCCTGTCGCCCTATCTACAGCTCGCAGACAGGTGGCGCGTGTTGTTCGGAGTACTAATGACAAGTCCAGCTCTGGTAATGTATCTTGCAAGACTTTGTTATAAGAATTGTAAACCTGTCGGTTCTTATATATCTTGTCCTGCAGGGCCAAGTCCAACCGAAGGGGAGGCGAAGACCGTCGAACCTGAGGGGCCAGAGGAAGAGGCATTGGTCGAGCCCGAGCCGACGGTGGGCAACGTCGCCGGGGTTGTTGAGCCTGAGGTGGAGGTCGAGGGGGCTGCAACCGAGAAGGTCATTGATGCCGAGCCTGAAGTGGCGGCAGATGAAATAATCATTATAACTGAGCCCAGGGTAGTGGCGGACGAGGCGCTTGAGGCCGGCAACCTTGTGGTGACGGTGGACGAGGCAACCGTGATTGCTGAGCCCGAAGGAGTAACGGGTGAGGTAGACATGATTCCTGAAGACGAGCCAACCGCTCTTTCTCAGGAATCTGGTAATGCTCCGGTCATAGCCCTCCCCGCCTATGGTCCTCCACCGTCTCCAGGTCTTGCGAGCACGACAACGGTCCCCATTGAGTCGGGTGACGAGGCCACGGGCGGTAGCCTCATGTTGATGGAGGAGGGAATCGCCTCAGTTTCGGCCGGCAGCTCATCAGGTAAATCCCAAGTTACTGTCCTCTTTATCTTACAATCCTTTCTGACAAGTTCACATTTGTTCGCAACGCAGGTGCAGCCAGTGCCGATGCCCCATTGCTCGAGGGAGCGCCTTCAACTACTGCCTTGGCGGTGGTCACTTCTCAGCCCTCTCTCATACCGTCAAAGATGTTGGAAGGTATGGGTTTGCAACTTATTAATCTTATCTTTCAGACGTATAATTTGTGTACTAAAGTCGTACTGTTGTGTTTTTTTTTGTTTTTTGTTTAGGAGTGCTCTTTGATCATCTATATCAAGTGTTGCTCCCACACTTCTCCTTCCCATCTGAACTCGCTTCCCCCTCCAGTGGTGCTGGTGAGTATATTTTCGTTTCGATGTCTTTTTTTTAGCAATGGGATTATTTCTGACTTTTCCTCTTCCTTTTTGCAGTGCTACAAATCGAAGGAGGGGACGCAAGACCGGCCACTCCACCGGCCCTTCCGGCTTTGCCGTCCGTTGCAGCTGGTATAGTAAATTCCCTTATTGACGACTCTTCTACATCTCTTGAACTGTCGTTTAACTATGTTTTGTTTTGCAGGTATCGTTCCGGCTCCGGTCCCTCTTGAGTCTCGCATCCTTTCGCCGGCAGGCCCCTTCCTGAAACGTCCATCTTCAAAGGGTGCCGTGATGAGTTTGGGCATGCTGAGCGGGTATATCGAAGAGCTTAACGCAGACGCTCTCCCACCTGCCACATATTTTGCTGTGGAGGTTAACCCAATGTTGGCGGCACTCGTAAACTGTCATAACGAAGGCGTCGTCGAATCTTGGGTTAATCACTGCAGGGAAATCGAGGCCTGCCTGCATCGGCCGGAGTCGACGCGTCCTTCCCCTGAGATTTTGGCCGTGAGTACTCAACGGACAGCCTGGCTCGAGCAAAGCACTTCTTATTTCCGCCATTTGTAGCAAGAAGCAGCTTTAAGGTTGAAGGAACGTTAGGAGTCTTCAAGCGCAACTGCTCGTCTACGTGCCGAAGTTGAGGCGAACGCTGCCGAAGTGAAGGCCGTCTTTGAGGGCCTTCTCGCGCATATTACTAATGGGCTAGCGCTGAAGCGAAAGCATGATGCCTCCGAGCGTGATGCCCGAAGCCGCGAAGCAGCTCAGCAGGTTATTGGGGAGCAGCTCGCATCCTTGATGCAGCAACGGGCTCGAGTGGAGGCCGAACTGGTAGTGGCGGCTGATCAGGAGAAGGCGTGGAAGGAAGTGCGTGAGCAATTGATAGAGCTATTCAAGAGGCTTCCTTCTCCTTGAACATTTTGTATCACTTACACACTTGTAATTTCTTGCATAGTATATACACATTCTTTGTTCTTCATATGATTCGCCTTGTATTTGATTGAACTCATGAATAAAGATATACATTTTCTCCTCTGCAATGTCTTGTATGCTCTTTTGCTTTCTCCCTTCTCTTATTATCAGCATGCTGTCTTGATAAACATAATTGGAAGATAACTTAGTTTTTCCAAAAGATAGCGATGGCTTAGGCCGCAGGTTCGGATCTGCCGTCTAAGACTTTTCAACTCTATGAGCCGTGAGGGTCTCATAGAGACTTTTTTCCCTACGGATCAAGAGGATCTCGTAGGTGGGTTTTCTCCTTAGGAATCGTGAGGATTCCTAAGTGTGTTTTCTCTTGTAAGTCGTAAGGATCCCATAAGAGAATTTTTCCCTCTTACGAGTCGAGGGGACCCGTAAGCGGTTGTTTCCCTCCTTGTCGAAACTCGACTTTGGAGAGTGAGACCCGTGAATAGTATGCAAGAGACCGTTTTAGATCGATTTGCAGGGTCCTATTGTTCAGGAAGCAAGTTTTTTAGTCCCTGCTGTCTGAGGCTTCATCTTGCAAGTTGAGACGAATCGGGAATTTTCCCGCGGAGACACTGGTTTCTCTGCGAGCCGACGCGAATCAGGAGGCTCTCGTCAAGGATGTTTGTTTCCCTGAGTTGAGGTATTTTCCAAGGATTATTTGTTTCCCTGGTGTGTTGAAATGAATCGAGAATTTCCCACGGAGACACTGGTTTCTCTGCGAGTCGATGCGAATCAGGAGGCTCTCGTCAAATTCCCTGAGTTGAGGTATTTGCCAAGGATTATTTGTTTTCCTGGTGCCAAGGATTATTTGTTTCCCTGGTGTTGAAACGAGTCGAGAATTTCCCACGGATACACTGGTTGCTCCGCGAGTCGACGCGGATCAGGAGGCTCTCATCAAGGACTGTTTGTTTCCCTGAGTTGAGGTATTTGCCAAGGATTATTTGTTTCCCTGGTGCCAAGGATTATTTGTTTTCCTGGTGTTGAAACGAATCGAGAATTTCCCACGGAGACACTGGTTTCTCTGCGAGTCGATGCGAATCAGGAGGCTCTCGTCAAATTCCCTGAGTTGAGGTATTTGCCAAGGATTATTTGTTTCCCTGGTGCCAAGGATTATTTGTTTCCCTGGTGTTGAAACGAGTCGAGAATTTCCCACGGAGACACTGGTTGCTCTGCGAGTCGACGCAGATCAGGAGGCTCTCATCAAGGACTGTTTGTTTCCCTGAGTTGAGGTATTTGCTAAGGATTATTTGTTTCCCTGGTGCCAAGGATTATTTGTTTCCCTGGTGTTGAAACGAGTCGAGAATTTCCTACGGAGACACTGGTTGCTCTGCGAGTCGACGCGGATCAGGAGGCTCTCATCAAGGATTGTTTGTTTTCCTGAGTTGAGGTATTTGCCAAGGATTATTTGTTTTCCTGGTGCCAAGGATTATTTGTTTACCTGGTGTTGAAACAAGTCGAGAATTTCCCACGGAGACACTGGTTGCTCTGCGAGTCGACGCGGATCAGGAGGCTCTCATCAAGGATTGTTTGTTTCCCTGAGTTGAGGTATTTGCCGAAGACACTGGTTTCTTCGGAGTTGGGATGAACCGTCGAGATTTGGCTTCGTTTTCTGGCAGAGCCTGTTGGGAAAGTATGGTTCCCTTCTTCGTTTGCGCTCTTGGATTGTATACAGGGATCGATGTGATCTCAACTGTAGGGCCAAAGTTTTATCATCATTTTTTTCATTTTTTTTTGTTTTATTTCCGTGATGCTCTATCATTTCAGCTTTTATATTGCGAAGGTTGCGATTGCCCAATCATTTCAGCTATTTCTCGCGGTGCTCTATCATTTCGGCTGTTTATTTTGTTTTCACTCGCTGCTTTTTTATTGCGAGTTGCCCAATCATTTCGGCTATTTTGCATGCATACATTTTACTTGCTGCTTTTTATTGCAAGTTGCCCCATCCTTTCGGCTATTTCGTATGCATGTGCGGCCTACTGGCTTTCCGTCGTAAACCTGAAATTAGACACCGATTTCGGCATCAGCACCGCTACAACTGGGATATTTCCAGGAGCGAATCATCATCTGCCTCTGTCGATGTCAAACAAAGGTGGCTTAGCGATCAGGGTTAAGGTCTTGTCGACTAAGGCTATCGACTTTGTGAGCCGTAAGGGTTTCACAAAGTTATTTCTCCCTACAAGTCGTGAGGATCTTGTAGGTGTATTTTCTCCTTAGGAATCGTGAGGATTCCTAAGTGTTTGCTTCTCTGTAAGTCGTAAGGATCCTACAGGAGGGTTTTCTCCTTGTAAATCGAGAGGACTTACAAGGGTCATGCGAACATATCCCCAGTCACGGATGGATCTTAGTTAGGGAAATGTTTATTCGCGCCCGTGGATTGTATACAAGAGCCAGTATTGAGCCACTTGTAGGGCAATATTGGAAGTTGTGGGTGTTGCTTAAGCACAAGTTTAGGTCTCTGTAACTTAAGACTTTCAACTCTTATGAGCCGTGAGGGTCCCATAAGAGAGTTCTCCTTACGAGTCGTGAGGATCTCGCAAGTGTATTTTCTCCTTAGGAATCGTGGGGATCCCTAAGTGTGCTGCTCCCTTGTGAGTCGTAACGATCTCACGCGGGTGGTTTCTCCTTACAAGGTCGAGGGGACCTTATAAGTGTCTTTTAACGAGGTTGCGCCCTTTCGGGTTTTCACAAACACTCGCCGGTAGTCCTGCTGTTTTTACTCACGGAGCCCTTTCGGGTTTTCATCCATGCCCATTTTGCTTATGGACATACCGTTTTTATTTTATTTTTTATTTATTTTCTTCTTCTCTTTTTTTTTACGAGGTCGCGCCTTTTCGGGTTTTCACGAACACTCGCCGGTAGCCCTGCTGTTTTTACTCACGGCGCCCTTTCGGGTTTTCATCCGTGCCTTTTTTGCTTATGGACATACCGTTTTTATTTTATTTTTTATTTATTTTATTCTTCTCTTTTTTTTTACGAGGTCGCACCCTTTCGGGTTTTCACGAACACTCGCCGGTAGCCCTGCTGTTTTTACTCACGGCGCCCTTTCGGGTTTTCATCCATGCTCTTTTTTGCTTATGGACATACCGTTTTTATTTATTTATATTTTTTTTATAATTTTTTTTTATTTTGTCAGCCTACGGATGCTGCGGTATTAGTTTAAGAACGTTTCGGTCCGCTATTAGTTTAAGGACGTTTCGGTCCGGCATTGAGAAAGCTGGCTACTGCTTATAAAGCTTGAGCTGAGGAAGATAGCGAGCGGACATAGTCGTCATCATCTATTATTGACCTAGGCTGTGGCTCATTAAGCGCAGTATTTCTTTAGGAAGCGACCGTTTATTGGCCTGAAAGGCTTTTCACCGTGCATGTCCATGAGTAGATAGGCCCCACCCTGGTAGACCTTATCTATGATGTACGGGCCTTCATAGTTTGGCTCGAATTTTCCCCGCTTGGCGCGATTGGGGATCATGGGCCTTTTGACCACTAGCACGAGTTCGCCTTGGCGGAATGTCCTCGGTCGGGTCAATCTTTCATATGAGCGCGTCATCTTTGCTTTATAGGCCTCCAGATTTTGTTGCGCTATGAGTCGGGTCTCATCAAGGGCATTGAGCTCCTCAAGCCGAAGGTGAGCATTTTCTTCATCTGTTAGCTTGTAGTTGACTGCCACTCGTAGAGAGGGTAACTCTATCTCGAGGGGGAGTACTGCTTCTGTACCGAATACCAGCGCATATGGCGTTGTGTTTGTGGCTGTCTTGAACGTAGCTCGATACGCCCAAAGAGCTTCTTGCAGTCTTTCATGCCAGTGCTTCTTATTTCGGGACACTGTCTTCTTCATAATCTTTGTTAAGGTCTTATTGAAGGCTTCGGCTAGACCGTTAGCTCGCAGATTATAAACCGAGGACTATCTCCAGTCTATATTATGCTGTTGCGCGAAGCGACTGATTTTGTGGCTTCTGTAGGCTGGTCCGTTATCGGAGATGATCCGGCACGGAGTTCCAAACCGATATATGACGTGCGTCTTGAAGAAATGGAGGATATTCTCCGTCTTCACTTCCCTCAACGGTACTGCTTCTGCCCATTTGGAGAAGTAGTCAGTCATCGCCGGGATGAAACGATGTCCTCTGGACGATGCTGGTTCGATAGGGCCGACTATGTCAGTTCCCCACATTTCGAATGGCCAGCTAGCCACTGTTGGATGGAGTGGATTTGGATGTTGGTGGATGAAGTCTCCATGGATTTGGCACGAGTGGCACTTCTTCGCATACTCAAGGCAGTCTTGGATCATCGTGGGCCAGTAGTAGCCCATCCGTTTAATCTTCAACTTCATTTTCGGGCCCGCTTGGTGAGAACCGCAGAGTCTATCGTGAACTTCCTGAATGACTCTTTTCGCTTCGTCAGGTCCGAGAAATCTCAGCCACAGAGAATCAAATGACCTCTTGTACAGAGTATCATTGACGAAGGCGAAAGACAGAGCTCGTTTCATAAGCTGATGTCTTGAGGACGCATCTTCGGGCGTTCGACGGTATTTGAAGTAGTCTATAAAGACTTCTCTCCAATCCTCGGTATTTTCCCAATCTTTTATTTGCAGGGTCGTCTGCTCACTCGCTCCTTTTTCTTCGGATGATTCCGGAGATATTTCTGCTGGGGCAAGCACGCGACGGCTCTGTACCACGATTCTGACGTCATCGAGGTTCTCATCAGCCAATTCTTTAGCAAGCTTGGCCAACGCGTCTGCTTTGTTGTTTTCCGCGCGCGGTATGCTTTCCAAAGTGTAGGAGGGAATTTGGGTCAACAGTTGTTGCACCTTTTCACCGTACTTTACCAACTCTGGCTTACACGTTTGGTAGTCGCCATTTACTTGACTAACGACCAGCTGGGAATCTCCATATACGAGGAGGTTTTCAATTCCAATGTCGATGGCGATCTCGAGACCTGCTATCAAGGCTTCATATTCGGATTCGTTATTCGTCCTCGGCTCTGTCAAGGAGAAAGCAAAGCGCATTATCCCTCCTTGTGGAGTCACGAAGATAAGGCCTACCCCCGATTTGATTATTGGCGTACTTTGTTTGCGCTTCTTCATGGAAGACGCTCCATCAAAATAAAGTTCCCATCGGTTATCGTTCCCATCGATAGTGTCAAACGCATGTGCGTCTGGCAACTCGCAATTTAGAGGAGAATCGGCAGGTATCGGGTGCTCAGCAAGGAAGTCGGCAATGGCCTGGCCTTTCACTGCCTTGAGAGGTTGATAGGTTATCAAAAACTCCATCAAGAGCAGGGCCCATTTAGCGAGTCGACCTGTCAATATGGCCTTCGACATCAAATATTTAAGGGGGTCCACCTTCGAGATGAGACGGACTTCGTGCGCCAATGCATAATGCCTGAGCTTTGTTATCGCAAAGATCAACGCCAGGCAGTGTTTTTCAATAGGAGAGTAGTTGCTTTCTGTCCCCAGCAGAACTCGACTTAAGTAGTAGAGTGCTCTTTCCTTCCCTTGATAGTTCTCTTGTTCCCATAATGCGCCTAAGGAGCCTTCGAGAGTGGTTGTATAAAGAATGAGGGGCTTTCCCTTGACCGGAGCAGCCAACACCGGCAGGTTCTGCAGGTATTGCTTGATCTCGTCTAGTGCGCTTTGGCATTTTTGGTCCCAGACGAACGGGGTTCCCTTCTTCATCAGGTGGCTGTAGGGACGGCACTTGCCTGAAAGATTGGCTATAAATCGCCGTATGTATGCGAGCTTCCCTTGGAGAGACCGCAACTGTTTGAGAGTTCTCGGCGGAGGCATTTCCATGATCGCTTTGATCTTTGACGGATCTATTTCGATACCTCGGTGTCGGACGATGAATCCCAGGAATTTACCCGAGGAAACCCCGAACGCACACTTAAGAGGGTTCATCTTCAAGTTGTATTGTCGAAGACATTGAAATACGGTCTTCAGATGCTCGAGATGTTCCTCGTATGATTTGCTTTTAACCACGAGATCGTCGATATAGCATTCTACGATTTCATGTATAAGGTCATCGAAGATTTTCGTCATGGCCCTCTGGTAGGTGGCACCGGCGTTCTTCAAACCGAAGGGCATCACTTTATAACAAAATATTCCCAAAGGAGTCCGAAAAGCGGTGTGCTTCTGGTCTTCGGGATGCATCTTGATCTGATTATACCCTGACGAGCCGTCCATGAAGGAGAAAACCTCATGAGTGGACGTATTGTCTATCATCAGTTCGGTGACTGGCACTGGGAAATCGTCCTTCGGGCAGGCTTTATTGAGATCCCGGAAATCCACGCATATGCGCACTGTCCCATTTTTCTTCATCATCGGGACGATGTTGGCGATCCATTCAGGGTATTGAACTTCCTGGATGAAACCAGAGTCGATCAGCTTCTTGACCTCGGCATTGATACTCATCTCAAGCTCGAGCCGCATTCTTCTCGGCGCCTGTTTGACTGGTTTGACGTCCGAAGATATCGCCAATCTGTGCACAGCAATTTCTGGATCTAGTCCCAGCATTTCGGAATAGTTCCACGCGAAGCAATCTTTGTGCTGCATAAGCAGGTCTTTTAATGAAGCCACCTTCTTTTCAGACAGCAGCTCACTAATGAATGTCGGTCGCGGGTCACTCGCCGTCCCCAACTCAATTCTCTTGAGGTTATCTGCCGTGGTATGGATTCCATCTTCCAGCTCTTTCGGCGCTGGTGGGAACTCTGAGATCACCTCATCGTTGCTGTTTTCGAAGCACCAGGGAATGTCATCCATGTTCTCGGGATCTTCTTTTGATATCGTTATCACGTGACAAGTACGAATTCGCTTCCAATCCCAATGTGGAACTGGTTCTTCTTCCGTGGCCTTGGGTTCGTGCTTCTGTGGCGGCGCTACCCTCCAGTTGTCGGACAGAGCGAACTTGCCAAGCTGATACTGATCTTCAACTCAATTCTTGAAGGTGAAGCAGTCTTTGAGAGGATGCCCTACCACTCGGTGATAAGGGCCATAGTCCGAGTGTGAGACTTCGCCTGCTTGTTTGGGGTGTTTAGACTCCGGCAGTGTAAGCATCTGATGTTTTAAAGCGAGGTCGAGTATTTTCTTCGTCTTGTCCTGAGGAAAAGAGTATGCTCGACCCATTTTTCTCATGAGGGATAGATTGGAACTGCTTGGTTCCCGCTTGCGTGGCCTTTTAGCCCCGCTTCGTTGCTGTTGAGCGCTTTTTTGGCCTTTCGACTTGTTTCTGCCTCTGCGTCGAGCCTTCTTTATAACATGTTGACAGGGAGCGGCATTTTCATCTTTCACAGCCTGTTGGAAGAGGCGTTGCGTTTTGGCTTTCTCATAAATGGCCATCTCACGGTTGTGGTCGTCCCGGACTTTTTGACCCGCTTCCTTTATAAGCTTGTCCATTTGTTCTTCGAACGACGGACTGGGCTCTGTTGCATCAGGAACTTCTACTGGTTCAAGATTAGTGTCCTCCCGTTGAGCATCCGCTTCTTCATCGAAGTCATACATGACATAGCAGCAGTTTAGTAGCTCTCGTTTCTTTGACTGGATGTATCCAAGTCCTTTTGTCTCCATTCTCCCATTAGGCAGTTTGCGTTGAGTCCCGGGAACGTTCCAGACTTTGTCATAGAACTTGGCTTTTCGAACGGTCTGCTTGAAGGATATCCCCTGGCGTTTCAGCAGCTTTTCCAAACCTTCCGTATAATATCTGGGAAGACGGATAGGTTGAAGCCTGTCGAGCGTAGGATCCGCGCCATGCCAGATTTCTTTCTCCACTTTGGTTTCTTCAGAGCCGTAGAATAGAATTGCTTTTTCGCTTTCTCGCCTGGGAGGGATGTAGAACGTTTGCAGCTCTTCTACATTGTAAATATTAAGTGCATCCAGTTCTTTATGGTGTTTAAGCGGCACCATGGCGACTTGTAGACTTTGTTCTTCATCAGCGAACGTTCGTATTGAAGGTCGAGCAGAAAATACAGCATGGATCTCATCTTCCGAGTCGCTACCAAAGATCAACGTAGGAGCGGACGGTCCTGGCTTGTTGTGTTGGGACGGACCCGAATACACTATCTCCTCTTCCTCCTCGGTATCACTCCCGAAAACAGGGATGGTGGCGTTAGCTTTGTTCTCCAGCTTGTGACACCTTTCCGTGTCTTCGAAATCCGGTAAGAAGTATTTGGCATCTTCATATTTGCGGACTTCGTTCACGGAAAACGGGTTCAGTTCTCCCGCCACGGTATACTCGAGACCATCCTTAGCGTATTTCATACACTGATATTGTGTAGAAGGGATGACGTTGTACTCGTGTAACCATGGTCGGCCGAGCAGAGCATTGTAGCATGTCTTAGAGACTATGACGTGGAACTTAATGTCCGTGACGAGTAGCCCAAAGCGTAGCGTCAGTATCACAGACCCAAGAGTTCTTGATGACTGGGAGTCAAACCCAGAGATGGTGATCTTGTCCCGAGCAAGGTGCTGGATGCTCATGCAGATTTCTTTTAACACCCGCACATTGACGAGGTTAACGGAGGATCCATTGTCGATCAGGATTTTACCTATCTTTATATCGTGGCAGTATCCTGAGACATAAAGGGGGCGATTGTGTTCGCACGTCCCAAGGAGAAGGTCTTCATCACCAAAAGCGACATCAGCCGTGTGGACTTCCTCCAATTCATCCTTCATCCTTTCTTCTGCCAGGAAAGCTTGGAATTGCTCCGGATCTTGTAGTGCCTTGATTAACGAATCTCTCGCCTCCTTTGATAGCAAAAGGGCGTCAAGAATGCTGAGCTGTGAGGGTAGCTTTCTCATATGCGCTAAGACGTTGTAATCTACATTATTCTTCTTCGGCGGGTCTTTGGCGCTTAGCTCCCCCAGAACTTGGTCATCTAAGACGATATCTTCATAGACCTTTTCTTTCCCTTTATCTTTTCTGTTTGAGGGTCCGAGATTCTTTTCGGGAAGCATGCGATTACGTAGCCGGATATTTTCGCAAACCTTCGGCTCTTCTTCTTTTCCCGAGGTGGACTCTTTAAAGAGAGGGCCAAGCTCCATCTCCTCATCAGAATCGCTCCCGAATGTAGGCACCTGTGATCCCCCGGCGTTAACCATGCGACAATCGCCGGTAGCTCTGTTAAACCCTTCGGTCATATTTTTCCGCTCCCGATGAGTTTTACGTCTCTCCCGCTTAAAATGTTGTCGATGAGCAACGTATCCTTGCCACCATCTATCGAAAGCTTTGCACTCTTGAGTGGGGTGTGAAACCTTCTGATGATATAAGCAATAGGAGGGGTGCATTTTTATTTCACCAGTAATTTTTCCTTCGGAGGATGGTAGCTTCATGCCCATTGATATGGCCTTAGCAAACCTTTTCCTCATCTTGAATTTTCTTTTATCGGTAGTGGAGATATTTTGCTCCAGCGGAAGTGTCTCAGCTCTTTCGTCAAGTCGCTGGCGCTTGGCCCTTCCAAATATGACCACCTCATGTTCTCGATCAGCTTTACTTTTCAACCGAGCTTCATTAAGGAATGCGTCAATTACCTCGTCCGATGGCCCCGAAATTTTTGGTTCAGGATCTGCCCCCAGCTTTTCAGTGCAAGGAGTCTCCTCATCGTCTACGAACGAATGGGAAATCACATGACAGCTTGCCACGTATTCTTCAGATTCCTCAGATGAACTTTCTCCCTCATCTTCCTCTTGAAAGATATGATTGAGGAACTCTTGGAATGTAATGGGAGTCCGTGCCTTCTGGTTGTATTCCTCCAGCGCGTCAATTTGTTTTTGCAAGTCCGTGCGCTTGTCGCCAGGCTTCACGGGCTTTTTAGATTTCTTCTTCTTCTTTTTTGAAGATTTCGACGGCTGGTTGTGAATGCTTGGGCCATCACCATCGGTCTTTGGAGTTGTACGTGGCTTCAACATCCCTTCAATGACCTGTGGTTTCAACGGGTTCTTCCACTTGATCGCTGGGCACATTTGAAGATCGTTTAGCATCCTCTTTGTCTTGGCTGATAATACAACATCCCAAGGAGCTTCTTCAACGACGGAGCATGTTGCCCCCGGCGTATTCATCCTCTTAGAGGTGTGGGGCTGTAGGGGATTCACCTTCCATTTGTCAGATAACGCGAACTTGCCCTGTCGGTACTGGTCTTCAAGCCAATTTTTGAAGATGTAGCAATCTTCGATCGGATGACCTAGTACTCAATGATAAGGACAGTAGTTGGGATCATTGACATCATTTAGTTGCGACGGACGTTTTGGATCCGGCAGATTTATGAGTCGATTGCGCAACGCCTGCTCGAATAGCCTTCTCGTTTTATCTCGGGGAAACGAGTAAGAACGTCCTAGCCTCTCCTCAAGGGCTACGTACGGGCGTGTATTATTTTGACGAACAACCGGCTTCGAGTTGCTCGGTTGTTGTTGAGCACTAGCGACAACGATCGCTTTTCCCTTCCCTTTGTCATTTCGGGAGTCCGGCTTTGGAAGAGGGGGTTTATGGCCCATCTGATCCATTTGCGCTAGCTTGTCAATCAAGGCAATGAAGGTAGTCGGCTTGAAAAACATCATAAATTGCGAGATGGTTGCTTGCGGATCAAGTGTTCCCACAAACATACCCACCGCGGGAGCTTCTTCAATGCGCTGCTCGCACTTCGACCATAAGTTCCGCCACCGTATAGCATATTGAACCCATGTCTCGCCTGGCTTTACCCTGGCGTTAATCAGTGCCGTCATCGGGGTGCGTTCACTGGCGCTTGCAAAACGCTGAGTAAACAACAGCTCCATCTCCGCGAAGGTTTTGATAGAGTCGTTCGGGAGCTCAGAGTACCACTCGAACGCTGTATCTGATAAGCTTCCAACGAACTGGCGAAGCAACAGCTTGTCATCACCGCCGGTGTTGCCGCAGAGTGCCCTGAACTGGACGACATGCTGGTGAGGATTGTCCGTCCCCTTGTAGACATGGAACTTGGGAATTGTGTAACCCGGCGGGTACTTGATTTGGTCGTACCAACTTGGATATGGCCGCCCCGTTTTTACGACCTGGCCAGCTGCTTCAGCCGCATGATGAACCCGTATTTGTTGGGCTATGTACTCGTCCAAATCAGCTTTGGAGATTGTATCCTCCTTAGCCGTCGACAGAGCAGGCGGAGGAATTGACGTCTCTCCCCTATCGTCTTCAAGGACGATCGGTGGATCTTCGGCCGGAGGATCTTGTTGGATCATCATCCCAACCATGTCTTGGAACAGGAGGCCCATACGCTATATGTTGGCTTCTTGTTCAGCAGCCTCTTTATCCTTCTTCTCCAATATTCGACGAAGGAATTCGGCATCGGTTTCTTGCTCCTGGCGTTCATCTGAGGACGTTTCAGGGTTTTCTTTTGGCCTAGTAAGTGCGGCCATAGCGTTCATCATCTCTTGGAGCTTCTGCTGCTGCTCATGCGCTTTGGTCACTGATCGCGTAAGCGGTCGATGACCCGTAGATATGCGACCGTCCTCTTTACCAGACGCCACGTAGACGTATGAACTACAATGCTCCCTAACTTAGGGCGTTTGGGTTCACCACCTTTGATATTCGTCATCGGCGTTGGCACTTTCTCCGGCCTTCTTCTTTTATGGGCCGTAGAAGTTGAGGGGGCCGTTTCTTTGGGCACCCAAGCGGTCGTCACCTTTCATCGCTTGACCGGGGGATTTTCTTCTTGCCGACCTTTCGACTTCTTCTGTTGGCGAGAGGGGTTAGGATCAATGACAGATTCTCGGACTCGTCGCCATGTCTTATAGATCCTGGAGGACAGCGATTGAGGGGCCTGCTCCGTTTTTCCTGCTTCCACGGTATTCTCTACTGGTGGAGGAGATATTTTGAGCACCGCAGTTAGCGAGTTTCTGCGTACCCTATTCAGCAGTTCAAAGCTGTTCCCGGTTGGAACAGCAGCGTTAACTTCCACTGTTGGAGCTGGCGGAGTCATCCCAGAAGGGGAGTTGCCCTGGTCTTCCTTATCCGGCGCCAGTGGCGTCGTCGGGCGCGACGAGTCGTCGGTATTGGTTCAGAAACAGAAACAGCTTCTTCTTGCCCCCTGTTCAGGTGTGGGGCTATTGCCGGCGTCAGCCTATTGAAGACTGATATATTTTGAGCAGCAGGAGCAGGAGTGGGATTTAGGATGGTCAGTCTTGTAAAGACTGATCTCTTAACCGGAGAAGCCGCTTTGATGACTTCGGGAGCATGTTTGGCTACTCCTTTTGGAATAATCTTTTCTGGGACTGCAAGCTTCATTGTAGGCCCGCAGGAGTTTTGACCCAGTCTGGAGAAGACCGAGGCACTGGTGTTGGGCGACCCGTTGAGAGGGGCCGCAGTAGCAGTGAGCCGGTCGAAGACCGACTTCTTGTTCGCTTAGGGTGCAGGTATTGGCATAGAGAAGCTTGCAGGTGGGATCATAATCCCGAAAAACAGGCCGGTGGTGGCCTGGGTCACCTGTTCTACCTGCAGAGCGAGGAAGGAGGCCGCTTGAGGCACATATGCTACACCTCCAGGTGAGGTGGAGCGTCCGTTGCAGTGGCACTTTGAGCAGTTCGTGCAGTTAGAGGACATTGATGCTTGAGTTCTGCACCAGGAAAAAGACCAAATCTTAGTAACTTAAAATCCAAAGGCGACCATTAACAAACCGCGATTCGTTCGCGAAGACGACACACGAAGTGTGGAGTGGAAAGAGGAAAAGGTCCCACCGGGCGTGCCAGAATCTGTTCCCCTCCGAAGGACGGCGCACAAGACTGCGAGGTCCTGACGCTGAGATTCGGGGCAGATGCTATTTGGTTTTATCCGTCCACCTCTCCGAAGATGCCAAGTTGATTTATGGCACCGTATATCGGAGGTTTAGACGGATGCGGCCGATGTAGCAGACTTCGTCAGATTCCCCCTCGCTTGAGGGGTTTTTGATTGTGGGGACGCTCTTCCCTACAGGCGCAAGCCCCTGCAGTTAATTACGCTACCGCATCGCGGTAACAACTTTCTCCTTCTCCAGAATTTCACTTCGTGTCGTGTGTGTTTGTTTTGTTTGTGGTTGCCCGTGGATTGTATACGGAGACTAAGCGATGTCGTCGCCCGTAGGACGTGGATTAGTCCAAATCCGTATTTACTTAGATTTGGGTTTGGTGTTTTGGTTTAAGGATACGTTAGCCATATTTAGGCTAAGATCGACTTAAACGTTTTTTAAGGATACGTTAGTCTAATTTGAGACTAAGATCAACTTAACGGGATCGTTTAGATCCGACAAAAGAGCGTTTGGGGACTCTATTGTTCCAGTTTAGGGACATAGTGGTCCATAGGTAGTTTAAGGACATTGCGGTCCATATTCCAGTTTAAGGACATAGTGGTCCGTAGGTAGTTTAAGGACATTGTGGTCCATATTCCAGTTTAGGGACGTGGTGGTCCATATTCCAGTTTAGGGACGTGGTGGTCCACCATTAGTTTAAGGACGTTTCGGTCCAACATTAGTTTAAGGACGTTTCGGTCCAACATTCCCATTTTGGGGTAAATATTAGTTTAAGGACGTTTCGGTCCACGAGTTTAAGGACCCCGCAGTCCATATTGATGTGTGGTCGTCGGGACCCGTCACCTCTCTGACATCGTTGAAGGATTACAACGATACGTGTCGGAGGAGTTCGGAGATGTACCCTCGAACCGGATATAAATTGATTTAGGGAGCAGCCTTGCTCAGTCAATTTAATTTGAGGACTTATGGCCATGACTGGGCTAAGTCCAGTTGCAAGATTCTTTTGTCTTTGGCCTATTGGACCTGTGCTAGGCCCTTGCCCGTTTACTGTATTATTTTTCTTTATTTTGGTTGGGCTCTGCCTCTTTTTTTAAAATGCATAGCATTTTTTATTAGGCCTGTTAGGCCTTTTAATTGGGCTCTGTCCCTTTTCTTAATAATACAGAGCATTAAATACTCTGACAGTGCCCCACGTGGCTTTTCAGGCGTTTTGCGCCAATTAATGAGCGCAAGCGCTCGTGGAGGTGACACGTGTCACGCTCTGGTGAGCGCAAGCGCAACAGCGCAGTGGGCTGCGTCAGTGCGCTGCGCTGTTGCACTGCTGACACGTGACGCTTCCTGGCGGCTTGCGCAATAATGCAGTTTTGGCAAGTGCTGGGCACTGTTCTTATTCTTTTGGATCAATTTTAGATCAAAGAAAACAAGTTTTTCTTGATTTTCTTATCTCAGGGAACCAATGGTTCATAGAAAAGTGCAAAGAACTTATTATTATTTATTTTTCTTTTCATTAGAGATCCTTGATCTTGTTCTCAGATCAATGATCTGTTCATAAGAGAATTTTCTTTTTTTCTAAAGGTTTTTACCTTTTTTGTTCTTGAGGAATTCTCTCCAATTCTTCAGAGCTCTCTCTGTTTGAAGTTTTTTAATTTCTCAGTAAATGTTGATGCCTTTGAATTGAGTTCTAGGGTCCTTTTTATAGTGCCCATAAATTAGTTAAATTTGTTAAAGAGATCTTTCTCAGAGTGATTTGGGGAATTTTCCCCACCGTTGGATTTTTGATCCAAGGGCTTCTGTTTTACAGAAGAAAATCTTCTTGTTTTAACAAGAACAGAAAGATCTTATTAGAATTTTAATTTTGTTTGGCGTAAACGCCCCAGCGCTTGACACGTGTCGTGCAGCGCAGCGCTTGCACAGTTGTGCTTGCGCAACTGCGCAGACACGTGTCACGCAGCGCAATGCTTACGCAGCTGTGCTTGCGCGGCTGTACTTGCACAGCTGTGCAGACACGCGTCGTGCAGCGCAGCGCTTGCGCAGCTGTGCAGACACGTGTCGCGCAGCGCAGCGCTTGCGCAACTGAAGCGTTGCTTCCTTTACTTTTATTTTTAAAAAGACTTGCTCTGATTGGATACACAACCTTGGGCGTTGTGCTGATGCATCAACTTCTGATACGTGGCGCGTTGCGCGCAGCGCACGGGATTTGAAGCGTTGCTTCAAAATTTGAATTTTTGAAATTCAAACAGAGCCTTGCTCTGATTGGGGAAAACAGTGCAGCCGTTGCGGGACACCTTTAAAGACGGAGCTTCTACCTTGAAAGCTCGGGAGATTCTCCATTTGTACTCGATCAGGCCGGGATACTTGGTGTTCAGACAAAACTACTCGGCTTTGTTCATGAGGTATAACCCCCACCGTTTTGCCCAGCAATCCAGTTATAATCAAGGAGTCCCGCTCGAGGCATTCTTGGCAGAACCGACTTATACTGAAGAGGGTATCCGGAGCGCTTTGCACCACTTCATGCGCCTAAACACAAGGTCCAATTTCTTCATTAGTGAGCCAAGTTGTGTTCCGAGAGCCCTGAACGTATACATGGCGTGGTATCAACACGTGATGGGTGCCATCATCAGGGAGGAAAAGAAGCTGTTGCTCGATCGTAAGGGTGCAGCCTCTGCTGGTAATCCAGCTATCCCCTTGAAGCAATGGACCATCGTCCGTCCTCCTTTGAGAGAGGTTGCTGCGGTTGAGATCCCGAGTGATGTGCCTGAGCTACCGATACCCCGAGCTCCTGTTAAAGTGGTGACTCTGGCATCTCCCGAGTCTGGCATGGGTTCAGATATCAAGACTCGTCGTCCCAAGGTGCCCACCAA
The DNA here is from genome assembly GCA_030015575.1 of Agapanthus africanus. NCBI lineage: Eukaryota > Viridiplantae > Streptophyta > Magnoliopsida > Asparagales > Amaryllidaceae > Agapanthus > Agapanthus africanus. The sequence continues at coordinate 92,105,260 of JASDDO010000012.1, read as the reverse complement.
GCGTAAGCTTGTGCTAGCAGCGACCGGTACTCGCTCGTAGAAGAAGAAGAAGTCGATTCTTTATGCAGACGTTGTACTCGGCCAGGAGCCTCATGCTCCTTATAGTGAGGGCCTGAGCGAATATGAGACCAACGAGTGTCTATTCATGGCGCCAGATGATACTGATCTGGAGGCTGCCATCGCAGCTTCCGAGCGTCTAGCTAGCCACAAAGCAGGACTGATCATCCTTGCACAATCAAGTAAACTTCAACTGTATCTTTTTGCTGTTATGTTTTTGTTATCATGTTTTGAATAACACTCCTTCTTTAACAGGAATTTCCACTGAAGAGGCTCTCATGGCTTCCCTCAAGACTTTTGAGGAGGAAGAGAGGCTTCGTGCTTCGCTGGGCCTTAGTATATTTCGGCTCATTGTGCCTTCATTCCCCTTTCTTATGGGTAATCTGATGCCTTTTTCATCTTATTGCAGGGATTACCTTAACTCAAGTCATCCACAGTATAGTGCCAATCTAACAGGGTGATGCGGAGATGCTTCCAAGGCCGACTACCGAAGTCCCAGCTTCCCCAGTATTGCCAAAAGAGGCTTTACTTAAGCAACCGATGACGGACGCCGTAACGGCTCCAGAGGTATCTCCTGGCGCGGACGATGACGTCTACTTGATGGAGGTCCTAAGAAGATCGGCTCTTACAGCCCAGGCGAATAGGAAGCGCAGGAGGCGTGTGGCCAGAGAATATAACGCCGCCTTAGCCGTAGGTGCAGGCTCGAGCGCTGCTTCTCCTGTCCCTGCTTCTTCAAAGGGTGCTCCGGTCACCCCGTCTACCGCTCATAGACAGGCGGCACATGCGGCTCGGGAAGAAATTGAAAGGCCGACCCAAGGTAACGTAACATTGAGTCCTTTTGTCAAAGATTTAATCTTCAGATTCTCATACATCCTATCCTGCAGGGCCGAGTCTTGATGAGGATGTGGTAGGTGAGACGGCGACAACCACTGAGCCTGAAGTGGCCACTCTTTCTCAAGAGTCTGGAACAGCCCCAATTGCCACTCTTTCCCCTTGCGGTTCCTTGCCATTGCTGTGCGCTGCGAGTATCACGATAGCTCTCATGGAGTCGGGGGATGAAACTACGGGCGGCGAAACCATTCCGAAGGAGGAGAATGAAGCAGTCGCTGCACCTAGTGACGCCCTTGTCGCGGTTTCGACCGGCGACTCACCAGGTGGATTTTGGGTCATTGCTTTCCTTTTCATTCTGCAATCCCCTTTCAATCTATTCTGACAGTATTTCTCTTGTTTCTAATGCAGGTGTGGTGAGCGTTGAGGTTGTGCCACCCGAAGAAGCATCACCGGTTGCTGCTTTGACGGTGGCCGCCCCTTTGCCTTCTCTCGTGTCCTCCCAAATGCTGGAAGGTACGGGTTTGTGACTTATCGGTTTCATTGTAGGAAATATACTTTATGTACTGACAATGCACTATTAAACCCTTGCAGGAGTCCTTTTTGATCATATGTATCAGGTGCTGCACCCACATTTCTCCTTCCAGTCGGAGACTAGTCTGCCCGCTGGTGTCGGTGAGTATCTTTTCTAAACGATGTCTTTTCTTTTCTTTAACAGGCAGTCACGTTATTGCTAATTCTTCTTTGCATTACTCGTAGCCTTACAAATTGAAGGAGGGGTCAAGGGTATCATCGCGCCACCGGAACTCCCAGCTCTGCCCCCTGTTGCGGCTGGTATAATAGACTCTTTTGTTCATGTTTTTTTCTTTATTTCTTAAACCGACCTCTGATTATGATTTGTTTTGCAGCGGTCACACCGACTCCAGCTCCGTTCGAGTCTCGCATTATAATGCCGGCAGGGCCCTTTTCCAGACGTCCAACTTCAAAAGGTGCTGTGACCAGTCTGCGTATGTTGAGCGATTACATCGAGGAGCTTGACGCGGAGGCCCCTACATTTGCTGCATATTTTGCTGCCGAAGTTAATCCAATGCTGGCGACGCTTGTGAACTTCCATAACGAAGGCGTCATTGAGTCTTAGGTTAACCACTGCAGGAAGATTGAGGCTTGTCTGCATGAGCTTGAGTTTAGGCGTCCTACTCCTGAAATTCAGGCTTTGAACTCCCAGCGGGCTGCGTGGGTTGAGCAGAGTGTGTCCTTTCCCGTCATTTTGAACAAGAAGCGACCTTGAGGCGGAAGGAATGCGAGGAGGCTTCGGATGAATCTTCCCGGCTGCGCGCCCAAGTTAAAACGAATGCCGCGCAACTGAGAGCTGCTTTTGACACCTTTCAGCAATGTATCTCGGACGGGCTTGTATTGAGGCGAAAGCTCGACTCTATTGAGCTGGTTATGGAGAGTCGCGAAGCTGCCCAATGGGAGATCGATAAGAAGGTTTCATCATGCTTGCAGCAAAGGGCTCGAATTGAAACGGAGCTGGCCGCGGCGGCTGATCACGAGAAGGCACTGAAAGGAGTGCGAGAGCAACTTGCTGACTTATTGAAAACGCTTCCTTCTCAGTAGCTGTTTTGTATAGATTGAACGCTTGTAATCTTTGAATAACATGTATCCATTTTTTATTCTTTCATATGATCTAACTTGTACTCCATTGAATTCATGAATAAAAGATACCCATTTTTTGTTCTACTGTTGTTTTCTTCTCCTCGTTGTGTCATCGCCATGTGATTTTAGCAAGTGTGGCTTGTAGATAGTAAGTGACAGTCCATCTTGGACTCTTTGCAGGGTAACGATGGCTTAGGAAACAGATTCAGGTCTGCTGCCTAAGACTTTTCAATTTCATGAGCCGTGAGGGTCTCATAAATTTTTTTTTCTCCCTACAGATCGAGAGGATCCCGTAGGTGTATTTTCTCCTTAGGAATCATGAGGATTCCTAAGTGTGTTTTCTCTTGAGGGTCGTAAGGATCTCCCAAGAGAATTTTCCCGCCTACGAACCGAGAGGACTCGTAAGTGGTTGTTTCCCTCTTTGTCAATATTTGATTTCGGAGAGTGTGACCCATGAATAGTATACAAGAGTCCATCTTGGACCGACTTGCAAGGCCCCAGTGCTTAGGAAACAGGTTTTTTAATCCCCATTGCCTAAGGCTTTGCCTTACGAGTCAAGATGAATCGAGAAGTTCTCGCAAGGATGTCCTAACGTCACAGTTAACCTCTGCTCTATACGACAGAGGTCCGTTAGGGTCTGTGGTACTAGGGTTTTTGTTCGTCGTACCGTCGCGTCGGCTGATGTATTCCTTGATAGACAATCTTGCTGTTCGAGTAGCCTCACGACTGTCGTGTCTTTGATCCCTTCGGGGGCTGGACAAGACGTCTTCAAGCAATCTTCCTAGGCGATTTGACCGTCGGAAGAGCAAGCGTTAGGAATTTTGCCATGCCGCTTTTTACTTGAGGTTAGGCTAAGTTTGGGGAGCCCTGATGAGTCATAACCACTTCGCGCTGGTATGGGATGATGTCCGATAGTCTTTCAGGTTTTATATGAGTTGCCGTCAAGACCCTGAAGCTAGGAATATTGCCTTTGCTTCGTTGTTTTGGCGCGTCCGAATCCTCTTGGAGGAAGAACGCTGGGGTGACATCGCGTCTGCTGTAACGAGACGAATGCTGAAGTGGTGACCACTCCGTGTTGGTGTGGGATGATCTCCGATAGTCTTTCAGGTTTTATATGAGTTGCCGTCAAGACCCTGAAGCTAGGAATATTGCCTTCGCTTCGTTGTTTTGGCGCGTCTGAATCCTGTTGGAGGAAGAACGCTGGGGTGACATCGCTTCTGCTGTAACGAGACCAATGCTGAGGTAGTGACTACTCCGCGTTGGTGTGGGATGATCTCCGATAGTCTTTCAGGTTTTATATGAGTTGCTGTCAAGACCCTGAAGCTAGGAATATTGCCTTCGCTTCATTGTTTTGGCGCGTCCGAATCCTGTTGGAGGAAGGACGCTGGGGTGACATCGCGTCTGCTGTAACGAGACAAATGCTGAGGTGGTGACCACTCCGCGCTGGTGTGGGATGATCTCCGATAGTCTTTCAGGTTTTATATGAGTTGCCGTCAAGACCCTGAAGCTAGGAATATTGCATTCGCTTCGTTGTTTTAGCGCGTCCGAATCCTGTTGGAGGAAGAACGCTGGGGTGCCATCGCGTCTTCTGTAACGAGACGAATGCTGAGGTGGAGCTGGGATTTTGCCATCACTCCGCTTTGTTTAGACCGTGAGGTCTTTCGTTGACATCGCATCTGCATCCAGCTGGACTGCGAAGGAACGCCGTTGTTGACATTGCTTCTGGTGTAACAAGATGAATGCTGAGGTGGAGCTGGGATTTTGCCATCACTCCACTTTGTTTCGACCGTGAGGTCTTTCGTTGACGTTGCATCTGCATCCAGCTGGACTGCGAAGGAACGCCGTTGTTGACATTGCGTCTGGTGTAACGATACGAATGCTGAGGTGGAGCTGGGATTTTGCTGTCACTCTGCTTTGCTGATGTTGCGTCTACTGTAATGAGACGAATATCGAGGTGGTCTCTAGGTTGTCTGTGAACCGTCAAGATTTGGAACTAGGGACTATGTCGTGGCTTCGTTTGCTGACGTTGCGTCTGCTGTAACGAGACGAATGTCGAGGTGGTCTCTAGGCTGTCTGTGAACCGTCGAGATTTAAAACTAGGGACTATGGCGTGGTTCCGTTGGGTGATGTGGCATCTGAGTCCTGCTGGAATGAGGAGGAACGTTGTTGTGGGTCTCCAGGCTGTAGATGTGGCCGTCGAGAGTTGGCTTTATTTTTTGATGGAGCCTGGTGGGATGATATGGTTCCCTCTTTTTTTGTGCCCCTGGATTGTATACAGGGATCGATGTGATCTCACCTGTAGGGCAAAAGGTTTCATTTTATATATTTTTCCTTCCACGATGCTCTATCATTTCAGCTTTTATATCACGAAAGTCGCGATTGCCCAATCATTTCGGCTATTTTTCGCGGTGCCCAATCATTTCGGCTATTTGTTTTATTTACTCGCTGCTTTTTATTGCGAGTTGCCCAACCATTTGCTATTTTGCATGCATACATTTTTACTTGCTGATTTTGTTGCAAGTTGCCCCATCATTTCGGCTATTTCATATGCATTTGTGGATCACTAGCTTTTCGCTGCGAGTTTAGGATTTGATACCGATTTAGGCATCAGCATCGCTACAACTGGGACATTGCCAGGGGCGAATCATCATTTGCCTTTGTCGGTTCGAACAAAGGTGGCTTAGCAAACAGGGTTAAGATCCTGTCGACTAAGGCTTTTGACTTCATGAGCCGTAAGGGTCTCATAGAGGTATTTCTCCCTACGAGTCGTGAGGATCTTGCAGGTGCATTTTCTCCTTAGGAATCGTGAGGATTCCTAAGTGTATGTGTTCTCTTATAAGTCGTAAGGATCTTACAAGAGTGTTTTCTCCTTATAAATCGAGAGGACTTACAAGTGTCTTTTGCTATATGAGCATATCCCCAGTCTCTGATGGGACTTTGTTAGGGAAAATGTTTATTCGCGTCCGTGGATTGTATACAAGGGTCGATATTGAGACGCTTATAGGGCAACATTGGAGGTTGTGATAACTTAAGAACAGGTTTAGGTCTCTGTAGCTTAAGGCTTTTGAACCCTGTGAGCCGTGAGAGTCTCAAAGGGGAATTCTCCTTACGAGTCGTGAGGGTCTCATAAGTGTAATTTCTCCTTAGGAATCGTGGGGATCCCTAAGTGTGTTGCTCCCTTGTGAGTCGTAAGGATCTCACGCAGGTATTTTCTCCTCACAAGGTCGAGAGGACCTTACAAGTGTCTTTTAACGAGATTGTGCCCTTTCCGGTTTTCACAAACTCGCTGGTAGTCCTGCTGTTTTTACTCACGGATCCCATTCAGGTTTTCATCCGTGCCCATTTCGCTTGTGAACATACCTTTTTTTTGTCAGCCTTGAGATGCTGCGGTCCGTAGTAGTTTATAGACGTCTCGGTCAGCTGCAAGTTTTAGGACATTATAGTCCATTGTTAGTTTAAAAACGTTTTGGTCCGTCGTAAGTTTAAGAACATCTCGGTCTGTCGTTGCCGTATTTGAGGCGAATTTCTAGTTTACTGGCTTTTCGGTCCATGGGGTTTTCTCTATGAATGATCATGATGCCCCCAGCATGTCCATCTTTTTCGGATTATGTGGTTGTGGCGGGTTCATCTTCCAGTTTTCAGACAGCGCGAATTTACCCAGTTGGTATTGGTCCTCAACCCATCCTTTGAAGACGAAGCAATCTTTAATTGGATGGCTTATTGCTTGGTGGTAAGGGTAATAATTAGGATTGTTGACATCGCCTGGCTGCAACGGAAGTTTTGGATCCAGCATATTAATGAGCCTGTTGCGTACTGCCAGCTTGAACAGTCTCCTCGTTTTATCTCGGGGAAACAAGTAAGGACGTCCCAGTCTCTCCTCGAGGGATGGGCGTGGACGCACGTTGTTTTGGCGAACAACCGGCTTTAAATTGCTTGTCTGTTGTTGAGTATTGGCGACGAAGGTTGCTTTCCCTTTCCCTTTTTCATTTCGATATTCCAGCTTCGAAGGAGATGGTCTATGACCCATCTTATCCATTTGGGCTAGCTTTTCAATCAAGGCGTGGAAAGTAGTTGGCTTGAAGAACATCATGAATTGGGAAATGGTCTCCTGAGGGTCGAGAGTACCCACGAACATGCCTACCGTAGGAGCCTCCTTCATGCGCTGCTCGCACTTTGACCATAGATTCCGCCACCGTATCGCGTATTGCACCCATGTTTCGCCTGGCTTTACCCTGGCGTTGATCAATGCCGTGATTGGGGTGCGTTCGCTAGCGCTTGCAAAATGCTGAGTGAATAACATCTCCATATCCATGAATGTCTTGATGGAGTCATTTAGGAGTTTGGAATACCACTCGAATGCTGTCTCTGACAAGCTGCCAACGAATTGACGAAGCCGTAACTTATCATCACCTCCAGTGTTGCCGCACAAGGCTCTGAATTGAGCGACGTGCTGATGCGGATTTCCCATCCTCTTATATACGTGGAATTTGGGGATCATGTATCCCGGCGGGTACTTTATTTGGTCGTACCAACCCGGATAAGGTCGTCCAGTTTTAACAATTTTCCCAGCCACTTCATTCACCTGATGAGCTCGTATCTGCTGAGCGATGTAATCATCCAGGGCGGCTTTAGAGATGGTCTCCTCCTTGGATGCTGACAGAGCTGGCAGAGGATTTGATGTCTCTCCTCTATCATCTTCAATTATTACTGGAGGGTCTTTGGCTGGAGGGTCCGGATGGATCATCATGCCCACAATATCCTGGAATAGAAGGGCCATTTGTTTTATATCGGCCGCTTGTTCCACGGCCTCTTTGTCCTTCTTCTCAAGCATTCTCCGGAGGAATTCTGTATCAGTTTTCTGCTCACAGTGCTGCTACGAGGATGTCTCCGGGCTTGCTTTTGGTCCCGTGAGTGCGGCCATGGCTGTTAGCATTTCTTGGAGCTTTTGTTATTGTTGCTCCTGAGCCTTAGTCACTGATCGTGTAACCGGTCGATGACCTGTGGAGATACGGCTATCCTCTTTTCTGGATGCCATATAGATGGTGTGTACCACCATATCCCCAGACTTAAGGCGTTTAGGTTCAGTGGTCTTGCGATTCGTTGCAGACTCAGGGATTTTTTCCGGCCTTCTCCTCTTGTGAGCGGTCGAAGTTGAGGGGGCCGTTGCAGTGGGCACCCAAACAGATGACATCTTTTTTGGCTTGACAGGGTGGTCGCCTTCCCGCTGAACTTTCACCTTTTTCTGTCGGCGAGAGTAATCTTGATCAATCACCGAGTCTTGGACTTGTCGCCAAACTTTATAAATTTTAGAGGACAACCGCTGAGGGGGCTACTCCGGCTTCGCCTTTGTGATCTTTTCAACAGGCGGAAGAGACTTTTTTATCACGGCAGTTGCCGAATTCCTGTGCACCCTGTTAAGTAGTTCAAAGCTGTTCCCAGTTGCAACAGCAGCATCAACTTCCACTATTGGAGCTGGCGGAGTCAGTCCAGAAGGGGAATTGCCCTCAGCTTTCCTCACTCGGCGCCAGTAGCAACGTCGAGCATGTCATGCGGCCGGAATCACCTCCGCTGTTGGATGAGCTTCTTCATGCCCCCTGTTCTGATGAGAGTCTGCTATTGGTGCCAGACTGTCAAAGACAGATGCTCGCTGAGAGGGAATGGCCAATCTCGAAAAGGCCGATTTTCATGCAGGGAAAACGGCCTTGGTTACTTCACCCAGAGTGGGAGCTGAAACGGCCAGTCTTGTGAAGACCGACCCCTTAGCCGGAGAAGCCGCCTTGGTGACTTCAGGAGTAGGAATGGCTATCCGCTTCAGGATAACGCCTTCTGGTATTGCGGGCTTCTTCACGGGCCCGTTGGAGTTTTGGCCTAGTCTTCTAAAAACTGAGATGCTTGGTTTGGGCGACCCGTTAAGAGGGGCCGCAGCAGTGGTAAGCCGATCAAAGACCGACTTCTTCTGAACTTCTTGTAATGTTACAGGGGCGTTGAAGCTCATCGGTGGGAGCATGGTCCCAAAGAACAGCCCAGTAGTGGCCTGAGTCACCTGCTCCATTGGCATTGTGAAAAGGGAGGCCGCTTGGGGCCCGTAGGTTACTCTTCCAGATGAGGCGGAACGGGAGTTGCAGTTGCAGTTGGAACAGTTAGAGGCCATTGATGTTCTCTTTTCTGCACGGGAGCAAAATCAAATCTTAGTATCTCGAACCCAATGGCAACCATATTGAACCGCGATTCGTTCGCGAACACGACATACGAAGTGTGGAGTGGAAAGAGGAAAAGGTCCCACCGGGCGTGCCAGAATCTGTTCCCCGCCGAAACCAAAGACGCGACCGCGTAGGTCCGTCTTGCCTGAATTTCGACGGCAGATGCTAATTGGTGTTATCCGTCCACCTCTCCGAAGATGCCAAGTTGATTTATGGCACCGTGTATCAGAGGTTTAGACGGATGCGACCGATGTAGCAGACTTCGTCAGATTCCCCCTCATTGAGGGGTCTTTGATTGTGGGGACGCTCTTCCCTGCAGGCGCAAGCTCCTGCAGTTAATTACGCTACCTCATCACGGTAACCACTTTCTCCTTCTCCAGATTGTCACTTCATGTCGTGTGTTTTTTGTTTTGTTTTTGGTTGCCAGTGGATTGTATACGGAGAGTAATTTATATTGTCGCTCGTAGGGCGTGGATTAGTCCAAATCCGTATTATCTTAGATTTGGGTTTGGGGTTGGGTTTAAGGATACGTTAGTCTCATTTGAGACTAAAATCAACTTAAACGTTTGTTAAGGATACATTAGTCTAATTTTAGACTAAGATCAACTTAACGGGATCATTTAGATCCAACAAGAGAGCATTTGGGCTCTATTGTTTAGTTTAGGGACATTGCGGTCGATTACCAGTTTAAGGACATGGTGGTCCAAGGTTAAGGACATCATAGTCCATGGGCTTAAGGACCCCACAGTCCGAGGTTAAGGCATCATAGTTCATGGGCTTAAGGACCCAAGGTTAAGGACATCATAGTCCATGGGTTTAAGGACCCCACAGTCCAAGGTTAAGGACATCATAGTCCATGGGTTTAAGGCCCTCACAGTCCAAGGTTAAGGACATCATAGTCCATGAGTTTAAGAACCCCACAGTCCATGGAATGTTTGGTTATCGGGACCTATCACCTCTCTGAAGACGTTGAAGAATTACAACGACAAATATCAGAGGAGTAAAGAGATGTACCCTTGAACCAATTTTGGTTAGGAGATCTGGTAGTCCAATTAGGACTAAGATCTGAGATTTATGAGCACATGGGCTCAACTAATCTGAATGAGGGATTAATGGCCAACTTGGGCTCGGCCCACTCAGTTAAATGTTAAACATTTGACAATGCTGAGCATTGATTTGAGTTTTGATAATGTTTTTGTCTTTTACTGAATGCTGAGCATTCCTCATAACTTTGGGCTTTATTTATAGAACAATTTATGTTCTTTTAGCGCACACATGAGGAGCACGTGGCGCGCTTGGCACTTTGCGCCAGTCGAAGAGCGCAGAGCGCTAGTTTATGAGCGCATTGCGCTTCTGCTGAGTGGCGCACACGTGAGGAACACGTGGTTCGCTTGGCGTTGAGCGCCAGATTATGAGCGCATTGCTCTTCTGCTGAGTAGCACACACGTGAGGAGCATGTGGTGCGCTTGGCGTTGAGCGCCAGTCCAAAGAGCGCAAAGCACTTCTATTCAAATAGCGCATACGTGGGAAGCACGTGGCGTTCTTGGCGTTGAGCGCCAGTCCAAGAGCATAGAGTGCTAGTTTATGAGCGCAAAGTGCTATCTGATCAGCTTTATGATCTGAGAAATAAATTCTCGTTTAGAAGAGACTTTGTCTCAAGGTTCTAAGAACGAAGTTCTTATTTTGTAGGAGATGCTTCAATCTCTTATTTTGATGAAAGGCTTTGCTTTTATGGATCTATGATCCTAAGAGAATTGACTTATTCTCCCCCCTTTATTTTATAGATCTATGATCTATGAGAAGAGTTATGTTCTTCTTTTTATTTTATGATGAAATCATTTAATCTCTTTGTGAAAGACCTTGGTCTTGTAGATCTATGATCTTAAAGAAAGAAGTGAATTCTTCTTTTTAATATGAGATGATTTCATCTCTCTGCTTATTTTTACCTTGAAGAATAATATTCTTCTTCTACCGAGAGCTTGGCTCTTCTTTCTGAGATTTCTCAAAGTTTGTGGGGGGGGGGGGGGTTCCTCTCTATGAGACTTGAAATCTTGGGGCCTTTATATAGGGCAAGCTGATTTGTTCAATCGGTTAAGTTGATCTTTTCTTCAATTGATTTGGGGATTTCCCCACCGTTGGATCTTTGATCCAAGAGCTTCTGATTTACAGAAAACAATTTTCTTGTTTTTAACAAGATTGGGAAATCTTTTCCATATAGAATTTATTCTGTATTTTGGTGATTTTTAATCGCCTTTGGATCATTGATCCAACGGTGCTCTAGTTTACAGAGCACAATCTTCTTGTTTGGAAAGATTTTAAGGAATCTTTCCTTAACAGAATTTTATTATGGTTAATTGATGATTTGTCATCTTTATTAGATCTTTGATCTGATGGTGGGGAGCTTTTAGTTCCAGTGCTAGCGCATCCGTGCTTTGCACGTGGTACGCTGCTTAGAGTGCAGCGCACTTAGCGGTAGCGCACGCGTGGTTTGCACGTGGTGCGCTGCTTAAGTGCAGCGCTCTTAGCGCTAGCGCACGCGTGCTTTGCACGTGGTGCGCTGTTTCGAGCGCAGCGCACTTGGAGCTGCTATGAAACGTTGTTTTATTTCAAAATTTGAAATTTGAACAGAGCTTTGCTCTGATTGGGGGAAACAATCATCCTCAACCCGGAAGTGCCCGATTAAAAGAATATTACATACAATGAATTTTACATGAATGAAAATAAAAACTCTCATCTCATATAAAAACCCTGGCTATTCTAATCACGACGATCCAATATAACATATCACAGCAACACATAACACCACATGTCATCAACGTAACTAAATATGCGTATCCCAATTGTCATTGATGTATAGCAACGAAATCGGCGATACACCACATATTACACTTATGGTCGCAGAAAAGAAAGTGAAAAACTACAACATTTAGAAACCACAATTACCTTAGACATCATAAACCCAAAATATCACATATTACGGATTTCATGTCTAACTATATGAATTCCACATATTGTATCACAAACACAGATAGCTAGGCGAAGTTAGACAATTCGATCGATTCAACGAATTCCCAAAATTTTCCAGAGAGCTCAAAACTTGAGCACTGTTAAAATTAACCAGAGACATACCACAGTTCCTACGGACCTACAGCTGAAGGCCCGACCTAAGCCTCTCAAGTGGCGCCGCGGATCCGCCGCCAAAACCATGTTTTGGCCGCGGATCCGCGGTCACTTTGACGTGTTAGGGTTTCGTTCTTCAGGTGTGTCCATAGAATTCCCTGTATGATTTTTTGAATATTTTTAACGTGGAAAAATCTAACTTTTGGAAAAAATTCTAGAGAGGGGGTCCAAATCGGATTTTTGGAGTTCGATCGGAATTCTAACTTCGTCTAGACAATACCTAATGCTCTAGCTTGGTTCTAATACCATTGTAGGGTTAGCTTAGCACCATAGCAAGTTTTTCGAAAGCTTCGATCATGATATTTTAAAATTTTGGGGTGCTAAACAAACCAACCAAGCAATTGAACTAGAGAATTAGGGTTAACTTTGCATGTAAACAACTTTACAACTAAGTGTTTAGGAATTACAACCTTTGTAGTCCATTTCTTCGCTTCATAAGCTCCGAGTAGTGGTCCCTTCGCTGTGATCCAAGAACTTCCGGACTCTTGAGAGGCTCCACAAGTCGAATGATCCATGCTTGCTTGAAGACTTCGAAATCTAAGATGATCTACTTCGAGGAAACACGAACTCAAGCTATGACTTCACTAATATGGAATTAGTGAAGCTAACACACTAATCTATATGGCTAGTATAGAAGAGGATGATGAAGTAGGATTTTTTCTCTCTTTAGTTTTCTTTTTCTCACAATCTTTCATCACAAGATCAAAAGCTAGAAAGCTTTTGTAATGAGGAAAAAGAAGATGAAGTGATGAAAAATAATTGAAGTGAGGTTAGAAATGCAACCTTGGGTGAGTATATGCATGCACCAATTCATGTAGAGAGTTAACCATGGCTATGTGTAATAGTTAGATTAACAAAATATCTCAAGTGAAACAAAAAGGGTGGACTTAGTCAATGGTTATCTACAAGCTTCTCCAAGCTTCTAACCATGAGTCATTTCCACTTAATTTTGAATTACATGATATAAATAGAAACCCAAACATTATTAATAGCATGGTGTAAGTCTCATACACCCATGTTGCATGTATAACCAAACTTGTCACATTAATAATATATATCACATATATCATTTGTGAACAAAAGAAAATAATACAATAAACATATATCACATATATGTTAAATATATGACAAGTGAGAATAATAAATACTTAAGTAAGCATATAATATGTATCATTTTATTGAATCAACACTTGATCCGATAACCCGGCTATATCATATATACCCGGCCGATATCACATATCGCGAGAATACAATACGATATCACATACATGTATCAATCTCGGTCCCGCACATATCACATATGTGCTCCTACTCCGTTTCGCCTGAGCCAGAAAACCTCTGTGTAAGACTCTAAAAACTCGTCAATACGGCGGCAGTAGGTGATGATCATATCAAACACCCACAAACTTCAAGCGGTCAGCTAAACGTAACAGCCACCCGGGTATTGAGCGACCAGAAGATCAACAAGCAAGTCTGTACATACTCCTGCGAATCCAATCAGTAAACACTACCGTACAGTCCGGTATCTTCGTCTGATATGTCGCATATCCAGTCTAGGGGTAGTAAACATCAGACCCCGGTAACCGATAAGTCGTGTCGATGTGAGGCTCATAACAGGTCGAGAAACTACTGATAACACTTATCAGTAGTTCTCCATATCAGCCATGGCCAGGGACTTCCGGTTATAGCCAATCGAACACAGCACAACATCAACCCCCAATACCGGGAGAGATGAAACCCCTCCTATCACTCATTGCCTCCATGTGATTCGGGATTGTACCCAAAGGCCACCGTTTTGCACATTCTCTTGAACGCGGTAAGGTGGAAATCAAAGCACAGTGGGAATCACACAAGACTCTATGATGATCTCGGGTCTACAAAATAACCTGTACCAGTGTCACCAGAGAACTGCTATCTGACGATAGGTATAATACCAACAAGGAGTTCTCGGCGAGTCTGTTCAGTATACTCAATCTCCACTGAGCACCCGTATACCATCTTTGATGTCAAACACCAATGGATGTGGGATCATCCATCGCCCATCATATGGGTCATTTTGCATATACGCTAGTCTACTCTGGAGTATCGATGCCCTGTCTCGATACACCCTCGACTAGGAACAGTTATAGAATGTACTTGTGGACTACCCTGGCCCCACTAGTATGATCTGCATCATAGTCCTAGTAGTCAAGTACATATCCTAAGGGCTTTATTAACATGTGAGAGCAAGACAGTAATACAATATAAGTCAACATGTTAAGACAAAGAGCAACCATATAGCATACTATCATATCGAGCAAGAAAGTCCTCTCTATATATATCCAAGCATCCACTATCATATACATCATATGTACAACAATGGCCTCTAGGGCATATACATAACTAACACCTACGCCAAGAAATCTCAAACAACTACGGTCTCTCTAAGGAAAGCTCGCGTATATCCGGCGGTTTATACCCAACCTCTCCGGCAAATGCCGCCCCTACAGCCATCTAATGAAGAAGGGGACTCCATTCGTTTGGGATCATAAATGCCAAAGTGCACTGGAAGAAATCAAGAAATACCTGAAGAACCCGTTGGTACCGACCGCTCCGGTTAAGGGAAAGCCCATTATCCTGTACACAACAGCACTGGAAGGTTCTCTAGGCACGTTATGGGCACAGAAGAACGACCATGGGAAGGAGAGAGCTCTCTATTATTTGAGTTGAGTTCTCCTGGGGGCAGAAAACAACTAACCCCCATTGAAAAGCACTGCCTGGCACTAATCTTCGCTATAACGAAGCTCAAACACTACACCTTGGCACATAAGGTCCATCTCATATCAAAGGTGGATCCTCTCAAATATTTGATGTCAAGAGTCATACTAACAGGAAGGCTAGCCAAATGGGCCCTCCTCTTGATGGAATTCTCGATAACATATCGACCCCTCAAAGTAGTGAAAGGCCAGGCCATCGACGACTTTCTCGCCGAGGATCCGATCGGCCGATTCTCCCTTAAATTGCGAATTGCCAGACAAACACGCATTTAATACAATCGAAGGGAAGAAGGAGGAAAATAATTTCCAATTGGAACTCTACTTCGATGGAGAATCTTCCATGAAGAAGCGGAAGCATAATAGCCCTATAATCAAAGTCGGGGTGGGCCTCATTTTCGTGACTCCGTAAGGAGGGATAATGCGTTTCGCCATTTCCTTAATAGAACCAAGAACAAACAACGAGTCTTAATACGAAGCTTTGATAGCGGGTCTTAAGATCACTGTCGATATGGGAATCGAAAATCTCCTTATATATGGAGACTTCCAGCTGGTTGTTAGCTAAGTAAATGGTGACTATCAGACGTGCAAGCCAGAACTGATCAGGTATGGTGAAAAAGTGCAGCAATTGCTGACACAAATCCTCTCCTACATCCAGGAAAGTATACCGCGTGCGGAAAATGGCAAGGCGGATGCATTAGCTAAGCTTGCTAAGGAATTGGCTGATGAATACCTCGATGACCTAAGGATTGTTATGCAAAGCCGTCGGGTTCTTACGCCAGCAGAAATATCTTCGGGGGATTTAACAGAGTCGTCTGAAGGAAAGGAAGCGGCCAAACAAGTAGTCCTTCAAATAAAAGACGAAGAAAAGATCAAGGATTGGAGGTAAGTCTTCATAGACTACTTCAAGTCCCATCGAACGCCCAAAAACGCGTCGTCAAGCCATCAGCTCATGAAACGGGCTATGTCTTTCGCCTTCGCCAATAATACTCTGTACAAGAGGTCGCTTGACTGTCTATGGCTAAGGTGCTTGGGCCAGAAGAAGCAAATAGGTTCGTCCAAGAAACTCACGACAAACTCTGCGGTTCTCATCAAGCCGGGCCAAAGATGAAGCTGAAGATCAAAAGAATGGGTTACTATTGGCCCACAATGATTCAGGACTGTCTCAAATATTTGAAGCAGTGTTACTCGTGCCAGATTCACGGGGAATTCATCCACCAACATCTAAATCCGCTACACCCAACGATAGCTAGCTGGCCGTTCGAAATGTAGTGAACCGACATAATTGGTTCCATTGAACCAGCGTAATCCAAAGGACACCGGTTCATAGTGGCAACGACCGACTACTTTTCTAAGTGGACGGAAGCAGTACCATTAAGGGAGGTGAAGACGAAAAATATTCTCCATTTCTTCAAGACACATATCATCTAACGGTTCGGTACTCCACGACGGATAATCTCGGATAATGGGCCAGCCTACAGGAGCCATAAAATCAGTCACTTCGCAGAACAGCACAAAATAGACTGGAGATACTCTTCCGTCTATAATCCCCGAGTTAATGGTCTGGCTCAAGCTTTCAACAAGACCTTGACCAAGATTATAAAGAAAACTGTGTCTAGAAACAAAAAGGACTGGCATGAGAGATTGCATGAAGCTCTTTGGGCGTACCGAACGACGTTCAAAACGGCTATGAATATAACACCATACGCGTTGGTATTCGGCACTGAAGTAGTCCTTCCTTAGGAAATAGAACTCCCTTCTCTCCGAGTAGGGGTTCGATACGAGCTAACAGATGACGAAAATGCCCATCTTCGGCTCGAGAAGCTCGATGCCCTCGATGAAACCCGCCTCATGGCGCAGCAAAACCTAGAAGCTTACAAGGCAAGGATGGCATGCTCATATGAAAAACTAACTAGGCCGAGAACATTCCGCCAAGGCGAACTCGTGTTAGTCGTCAAAAGACCTATGATCCCCAATCGTGCAAAACGGAGGAAATTCAAGCCAAACTATGAAGGCCCGGACATCATAGACAAGGTCTACCAAGGTGGGGCCTATTTGCTCATGGATATGCATGGCGAAAGATCTTTCCGTCCAATAAACGACCGATTCCTCAAGAAATACCACGCTTGACGAGTCACGACTTAGGTCAATGATAGATGACGACGCTCATGTCCGCTCGCTATCTTCCTAAGTCAAAACTCTAAGTGGTATTCGGAAAAAACTTCGCCTCAAACATGGCGACAACGGACCGTAATGTCTTTAAACTAAAGCCTCGGCTCAAAAATGATGATAATGGACCACTACGTCCATAAACTGGCAACAGACTGAGATGTCCCTAAACTAACAATGGACCGAAATGTCCCTAAACTAGTGCTCCGCCTCAAACATGACGCATCGCCCTAAATACGGCGATATCTTCTCTTGAGATCTATATTGCAACCCAAGTCCCATTGGCAAACCGATGGGTAAAAAAATGGTATGTCCACAAGCAAAATGGGCACAGATGAAAACCCGAAAGGGTGCCTTGATTAAAAACAGCAGGGCTACCGGCGAGTTTGTGAAAACACAGAAGGGCGTGATCTCATTAAAAAATGGTATGTCCACAAGCAAAATGGGCATGGATGAAAACCCGAAAGGACGCCGTGAGTAAAAACAGTAAGGCTGCCGGCGAGTTTGTGAAGACCTGGAAGGGCGCGATCTCGTTAAAAAAACGATATGTCTATAAGAAAAATGGGTACGGATGAAAACCCGAAAGGGAGCCATGAGTAAAAACAGCAGGGCTACCGACGAGCTTTTGAAAACACGAAAGGGCGCAATCTCGTAAAATTTTCACTTACAAGATCCTCTCGACTCGTAAGGAAAACTCCCCCTATGAGACCCTCACGGCTCATAGGATTCAAAAGCCTTAAGCCGTAGGCACTTAAACCTGTTCTTAAGCCATCATATCCCCCAAGTTGCCCTACAGGCGGTCCAATATTGGCTCTTGTATACAATTCACGGGCATAAATAAACGATTTCCCCCACCAAGTTCCACCAATGACGAGGAATGTTCTCATATGGTGAACGACGCTTGTAAGTCCTCTCGACTTATAAGAAGAAAACACTCTTGTAAGATCCTTACGACTTATAAGAGAACACACACTTAGGAATCCCCACGATTCCTAAAAAGAAAATACGCCTACGAGATCCTCACGACGTAGGGAGAAATAACTTCATGAGACCCTTACGGCTCATAAAGTCGAAAAGTCTTAGTCGACAGGATCCTAACCCTGTGTACTAAGCCACATGTTCCCCTTCGAAACACGGAGACGCGACCGCGCGGGTGCGACTTGCCTGAATTTCGGGGCAGATGCTAATTGGTTCTATCCATCCACCTCTCCGAAGATGCCAAGTTGATTTATGACACCATGTATCGAAGGTTTAAACGGATGCGGACGATGTGGCAGACTTCTTCAGATTCCCCCTCGTTGAGGGGTTTTTGATTGTAGGGACGTTCTTCCCTGCAGGCGCAAGCCCCTACAGTTAATTACGCTACTGTATCGCGGTAACCACTTTCTCCTTCTCCAGATGGTCACTTCGTGTCGTGGGTGTTTGTTTTGTTTTTGGTTGCCCGTGGATTATATGCGGAGACTAATTTATGTTGTCGCCCGTAGGGCATGGATTAGTCCAAATCCGTATTTTCTTAAATTTGGGCTTGGGGGTTGGGTGTAAGGTTACGTTAGTCTCATTTGAGACTAAGATCAACTTAAACATTAGTTAAGGATACGTTAGTCTAATTTTTAGGCTAAGATCAACTTAACGGGATCGTTTAGATCCAACAAAAGAGCATTTGGGCCTTATTGTTTAGTTTAGGGACATTACGTTCGATTACCAGTTTAAGGACATGGTGGTCCAGCGTTAGTTTAAGGATATCTTGGTCTAAGGTTAAGGACATCATAGTCCATGAGTTTAAAGACATCACATTCAAGGTTAAGGACATCATAGTCCGTGAGTTTAAAGACCTCACACTCAAGGTTAAGGACATCATAGTCCAGGAGTTTAAAAACCTCACAGTCAAGGTTAAGGACATCATAGTCCATGGGCTTAAGGACCCTACAGTCCATGAAATGTGTGATTGTCGGGGCCCGTCACATCTCTAAAGATATTGAAGGATTATAATGACAAATATCAGAAGAGTTCAGAGATGTACCCTTAAACCGATGTGGGTTGAAAGATCTGTAGTCCAATTTGGAACTAAGATCTGTTAAGAGATTTATGAGCATGAAGGCTCAATTAATCTGAATTTGAGTACTTATGGCCAATCTTGGGTTAAGTCCAATCAAGTTAAAATGTCTTAACATTTATTTTGGGTTGTTGAACTTTTATTTGGGCTTAGTCCTTTCAACAATGCTGAGCAATGATTTTTATCTTGACAATGATTTTGTCTTTAATTGAATGTTGTGCATTTGTCATAGCCCTAGGCTTACTCAAAGAACATTTTATGTTCTATCCAAGCGCACACATAAAAAAAACATGTGACGCATTTGGCACTAGCGCCAGTCGATGAGCGCAGTGTGCTATGGTTAAAGCACTAATGAAGAGCGCTAATGCGCTTAGCGCTTTGCGCTAGATATAGAGCGCTGATGCGCTATAGTTGAAGCATTAAGGCGTTTGGCGTTGGTGCCATATAATGAGCGCAGAGTGCTTTTAGTAATGCAGCACACACGTGAGGAGCACGTGACGCGCCTAGCACTGAGCGCTAGCTAATGAGCGCAGTGCGCTGTGTTTGAAGCGCTATGGCACTGCAGCGCTTTGCGCTAGACGAAGAGCACTAAGGCACTTTTTAATTAAGAGCGCTAGGGCTTTTCTTAGGTTAACTTTGCGCTCTGCAGATTATCTGTTCTTTGATAAGAGACTTTATCTCAAGATTCTAAGAACAAAGTTCTTAGTTCATAGGAGAGATTTCAATCTCTTTTTGATGAAAGGCTCTGCCTTTATGGATCTGTGATCCTAAAAGAATTGAATAATTCTCCCCTCCTTTATAATGAGATGTTCATAATCTCTTTTATGAAAGACAGCTTTGTCTTTTAGATCTATGATCTGTGAAAGAAGTAAGTACTTCTGTTGATTTTGAGACGATTTCGTCTGTATATTCTTTTTACCTTGAAAGAGAATTGTCTTTTTTTGCCGAGAGCTTCTTCTTCTTCTTGAGATTTTCTCAAAGTTTATGGGGGGTCCTCTTTTTTTTTTAGACTTGAAGTCTGGGGGCCTTTTTATAGGGAAAGATGGTTTGTTCAATCAGTTAAGGAGATCTTTTCTCCAATTGATTTGGGGAATTTTCCATCGTTGGATCTTTGATCCAAGGGCTTCTGGTTTACAGAAGATAATCTTCTCTTTTTTTTAGCAAGATTGGGAAATCTTGCCATGCAGAATTTTTTCTGTCTTTGGTAATTTTTATTTACCATTGGATCATTGATCCAACGGTGCTCTGATTTACAGAGCACAATTTTGTTGTTTGGAAAGATTTTGAGAAATCTTTCCTTAATAGAATTTAATTCTGGTTAATTAATGATTTATCATTATTATTAGATCTTTGATCTAACGGTAGGGAGTTTTTAGTTCCAGCGCTAGCGCTTATGCGCTCTGCCCATGGTGCGCTACTTAGAGCGCAGCGCTCTTAGCGCTAGCGCACACGTGCTTTGCACGTGATGCGCTACTTGGAGCGCAGCGCATCTTGCGCTGCATCTAAAGCACTGCTTTATTGGAGGTGCCTTTTCACCCTCCTTTTAAGTCAAACTTATATTCCCCAGAACTTTCATTTCCCAGGTCTTGGAAATAGCTCCACTATGCACAACATTTTCTGTGCCTAGTCTTCATAATCTGAAGCAAAGCTTCTTTCTTTTCTCGTCTCCAAAGAACCCTCTCAACTATGGTTTGTAACTGCCCACATGCTCGTCGACAACCATGGGAAGTGCCCATCCAGGACATTGTTCCTCGCTTTGCTGCGCGCTTGGTGGATCCTGCTCTTACGGATGACCAATGCGACACAGCGCTGTACGAGCTCTTGACTCGTGTAGGGTCTCCTCTCCCCCCACACTCTATTTGGCTTCAGATGATCCTTACGTCCGTGCTCGCCGATATTCCCCCTCCTCCAGCAGAGAGGACCTCGGCAATGCTCGATGCTGCTGAAGATAAGATTGAGTGCTTCTTCGAGGCGCATTTGATCACTAAAGCCCTGAGGGATTGCTCTGTCTATTTGCTGAGCCAGATACGGGCTCGTCGGGTCGTTATCTCTACTTTCTCTGGTGAGTGCGGCACTAATCGATGGGTGGCTACTCCTCGAGAAGACTGTTGTTTTGACATGGTGGAGAGGACAGAGAGGGAACTAGATAATCTCATTCTTAGTTTTGCAAATCCCTGTCCTTTTGATCCCATGTTTGGCGATCTGTTCATATTGTAAAAATAATAAAAAAAAGTCTAATTAATTATTTTATTATCTGCCAAATGCTCCTCTTATTTTTAATTTTTTGTTATTCCTTTGTCAGGCGCTTATGTGCTGCATAACTTAACTTGTTATAACCAGGTGCAAGTAATGAAGCGCTTTTGGCAGTTAGCGCACTTGGCACTTAGCGCTCTCGTGCTTTGCACGTGAGCGCCGTTTCAGAGTCTTTGACTCTTAGTGCTGGCGCATTCACTATTGGCGCTCTTCACGAAACGTCGCTTCATTTCAAACTTCGGAATTTGAACAGAGCTTTGCTCTGATAGGATAAACAAATGCCCCCCACCGTTACGCTTACGTGGCCCACACGTGAGTGCAGCGGTGGTAGCATCTCTGTCGTTGGATCAAGTTTTGGAAGTTGAAACGGCTCTCAATGCCTATAAATAGGGCCTTTGGCCCTCTGAGATGACCATTGTTCATCTTCTTTCTGAGAATTATTTCTCCTTCAGAGCATTGCTCTCTTTTTTAAGAAGTCTCTTAAAAACTCTGTCAGATATTTTCTTTTTTGGTAAGATTTGAACTCGTTATCAGAGCTTTGCTCCTTTTTAGGGTTTCTTTCGACCCATTGATGAGGAATTCTTGGAATTCACTTTGTAAATCTTAAAGCTCTCGAAGTTTTTACTTCTGCAGAAAGCTTTGCTTTCAGGGTTTCTTGAAGGATCATTTCATCTTCTCTACAGAGCATTGCTCTTTAGCATCTTCGGGGAATTTTATTCCCCTATTAATTATGGCAGTTGTCATTTCTGCTGGAGAGCATTGCTCTCAAGGGAGATTTACTCCTTGGCTTGAGGGACTTAAATGGGAGTCTTTTGAGGGTTTTCTTCCTTAATCGCCCAAATTTGGATTTGTTTGTCGCTTGACAGAACTTGTCTTCCCGAGAACTTGTCTAAATCCCAATGTCTGATTTTCCTCATTACCAATCTTTTAATGATGTTTCTTTTCAGGCACTATGGCTGTTCATTTATATACTCTGAACGAGTTTATCTCTTATGAGGATATTCGCGTACAGGGCCATTGCCAGAATCAAGAGTTTACAGATGTCCAATGTGCGGAGATTATGGCTCGTCTGTATGCACACAACGGTCGACTGCTTTCTCGTCGCTCCGCTCTCTTGAAAATCGTAGTGAGAGCAATTTGGGGAGCACTTCCTGGGTTTTACGAAGCCATGCCGCTGGATGCGCTGGATGATGCTGAAGACAAGGTGCACTCGGTGTACCTGTCTGGCCTGATCTCAAAGAAGCGTCGAGATAACCTCATTGATATTCTGCATCAAACTTTCCAACAGACGACGATAATCACTTCTTATCAAAGGGAGGAGGGCATTGGCGAGGATCTCGACACCCGTGATCGCGAGAGGATGCACATGAGAATGGTCAGAAAGGCCAGAAAGATTCTAGACGGCCTTACTTTCCAATTCCTCAATCCGTGCCCTGGATCTGAGGTTTTACCATTGTAATCATTTTGATGATGTTTTCGTTTACTTCTTTCGTTATTGTAAGAACTTTTCGAAGTATGAATAGCAAATTCCTCGTTTCCATGTGTCTATCTTTCGCACTAAATCTTTTGCACATGCATGAATGGGTATGCTTTAAACGTTTAACCGAATGCAAATCAACCGTTCCACAAGGATTTGAAGAAAAGTGCCTCTGCTTTGTTCTCCTTTTCGCTTTCTTCTCTTTTCTCTGTTACCGGCGCGTTACCTTAGTAAGCGTAGCTTGTAGATGATAGAGAGAGCATTCCGTTGACAGTTTATTTAAATCTCTTTGCAAGACTGTGCCCTTCTTTTTCAAGTAAAGATATTTGTGATTTGATTTATCCCCGAAACGGAGCATTGCTCTATGATGGAGAAGTTATGAATTAATGTATATATTTATTTTTATTTTTTTAAGACGGAGCATTGCTCTGGTTGAGAAGGTTATGAGTTGATATTTTTCCGTGTCGGAGCTTTGCTTGACGACATGGAGTGCCAGAGCATTGCTCAATGACAAGGGGAGCTATGAGATATCATGTATCCAAATTGAGGCTTTGCATGACGACAAGGAAACATCAGAGCATTGCTCGACGACAGGGGGTGATAAGGTCCAAGTCAAAGATTTGCTTAACGACGAGGAAGTGTCGGAGCATTGCTCTATGACAAATATTGACATAAGGTCCAAGTCGAAGCTTTGCTTAACGACGAGGAAGTGTCGGAGCATTGCTCTACGACAAAGGTTAACATAAGCCATATGGGGTCAAGATTGACATTGGCCATATGGTGTCAGGGGTTGACTTTATCCGCATTTCACGGAGTCAAGGGTTGCTCTGGATGCTTCCCATGGGGTTGGTTTGACATAGCCGTGTTCTGCGAGGACCAGGATCCGCTTTGGACGTTTCCACGGGGTCAGGATTGACATAGGCCGTGTTCCATGTGACCATGAATTTGCTCCGGATGCTTCCCACGGGGTCAGTTTGATATAGCCGTGTTCTGCGAGGACCAGGATCCGCTCTGGACGTTTCCCATGGGGTCAGGATTGACATGGGCCGTGTTCCACGTGACTAGGAATTTGCTCTGGATGCTTTCCACGGGGTCTGATTGACATAGTCGTGTTCTGCGAAGACCAGGCTCCGCTATGGACGTTTCCCACGGGGTCAGGATTGATATAAGCCGCATTCCACGTGACCAGGAATTTGCTCTGGATGCTTCCCACGGGTCATAGCCGTGTTCTGCGAGGACCAGGATCCGCTCTGGACGTTTCCTACGGGGTCAGGATTGACATAAGACGCGTTCCACGTAACCAGAAATTTGCTCTGGATGCTTTCCACGGGGTCAGGATTGACATAGCCGTGTTCTGCGAGGACCAGGATCCGCTCTGGATGTTTCCCACGGGTCAGGATTGACATAGGCCGTGTTCCACGTGACCAGGAATTTGCTCTGGATGCTTCCCACGGGGTCTGATTGACATAGCCGTGTTTTGCGAGGACCAGGCTCCGCTCTGGACGTTTCCCAAGGGGTCAGGATTAACATAAGCCACGTTCCACATGACCAGGAATTTGCTCTGGATGCTTCCCACGGGGTCTGATTGATATAGCTGTGTTCTGTGAGGACCAGGCTCCGCTCTGGACGTTTCCCACGGGGTCAGGATTGACATAGGCCGCGTTCCACGAAACTAAGAATTTGCTCTGGATGCTTCCCACGTGGTCTGATTGACATAGCCTTGTTCTGCGAGGACCAGGCTCCGCTCTGGACATTTCCCACGGGGTCAGGATTGATATAAGCCGCGTTCCACGTGACCAGGAATTTGCTCTGGATGCTTCCCATGGGGTTAGGATTGACATAGGCCGTGTTCCACGTGACCAGGAATTTGCTCTGGATGCTTCCCACGGGGTCTGATTGACATAACCGTGTTCTGCGAGGACCAGGCTCCGCTCTGGATGTTTCCTACGGGGTCAGGATTGACATAGGTCATGTTCCACGAAACCAGGAATTTTTCTCTGGATGCTTCCCAAGGGGTCTGCTTGACATAGCCGTGTTCTGCGAGGACCAGGATCCGCTCTGGACGTTTCCCACGAGGTCAGGATTGACATAGGTCGTGTTCCACGTGACCAGGAATTTCCTCTGGATGCTTTCCACGGGGTCTGATTGACATAGCCGTGTTCTGCAAGGACAAGGCTCCGCTCTGGACGTTTCCCACGGGGTCAGGATTGACATAGGCCGTGTTCCACGTAACCAAGAATTTGTTCTGGATGCTTTCCATGGGGTCTGATTGACATAGCCGTGTTCTACAAGGACCAGGCTCCGCTCTGGACGTTTCCCACGGGGTCAGGATTGTCATAAGCCGCGTTCCACGTGACCAGGAATTTTGCTCTAGATGCTTCCTACGGGTCATAGCCGTGTTCTGCGAGGACTAGGATCCGCTCTGGACGTTTCCCACGGGGTCAGGATTGACATAAGCCGCGTTCCACGTGACCAGGAATTTTCTCTGGATGCTTCCCACGGGGTCAGGATTGACATAGGTCGTGTTCCACGTGACCAGGAATTTGCTCTGGATGCTTCCCACGGGGTCTGATTGACATAGACGTGTTCTGCGAGAACCAGGCTCTGCTCTGGACGTTTCCCATGGGGTCAGGATTGACATAGGCCGCATTCCACGTAACCAGGAATTTTGCTCTGGATGCTTCCCACGATTCATAGCCGTGTTCTGCGAGGACCAGGATCCGCTCTGGACGTTTCCCACGGGGTCAGGATTGACATAAGCCGCGTTCCACATGACCAGGAATTTGCTCTGGATGCTTCCCACGGGGTCAGGATTGACATAGCCGTGTTCTGGGAGGACCAGGATCCGCTCTGGACGTTTCCCACGGGGTCAGGATTGACATAGGCCGTGTTCCACGTGACCAAGAATTTGCTCTGGATGCTTCCCACGGGGTCTGATTGACATAGCCGTGTTCTGCGAGGACCAGGCTCCGCTCTGGATGTTTCCCACAGTGTCAGGATTGACATAGGCCGCGTTCCACAAAACCAGGAATTTTGCTCTGGATGCTTCCCACGGGGTCTGATTGACATAGCCGTGTTCTGCGAGGACCAGGATCTGCTCTGGACGTTTCCCACAGGGTCAGGATTGACATAGGCCGTATTCCACATGACCAGGAAAGGTTGACTCTCGGTTGTTTGTGCATCGTCGAGTCATGGAACTGGGAATTTTGCCACAGCTCCAATTTGTTGATGTCGTGTCTGTTGAAATGAGACGGATATTGAGATGATCTCCAGGCTGTCTGTGAACCATTGAGATTTGGCTTCTTCTTCTGACGGAGGCTGGGGAGGGAATGTGTGATTCCTTCTTTGTTTGCGCCCCTGGATTGTATACAGGGATTGATGTGATATCGCCTGTAGGGCAAAAATTTCATTCTTTCAAAAGATTTTTTTTATTTCTTTCCGCGATGCTCTATCATTTCAGCTTTTATACCGCGAAAGTCGCGATTGCCCAATCATTTCGGCTATTTTTCGCGATGCCCAATCATTTCGGCTATTTGTTTTATTTACTCGCTGCTTTTTATTGTGAGCTGCCCAATTATTTCGGCTATTTCGCATGCATACATTTTTACTTGCTGATTTGCAAGTTGCCCCATCATTTCGGCTATATCGTATGCATGTATGGCTCGCTGGCTTTTCGCTGCAAGCTTGAAATTAGACACCGATTTAGGCATCATCACCGCTACAACTCGGATATTGCCAGGAGTGAATCATCATTTGCCTTCGTCAATGTCGAACAAAGGTGGCTTAGTAGACAGGGTTAGGATCCTGTCGACTAAGGCTTTTGACTTCATGATCCGTAAGGGTCTCATAAAGGTATTTCTCCCTACGAGTCGTGAGGATCTTGTAAGTGCACTTTCTCCTTAGGGATCGTGAGGATTCCTAAGTGTATGGCTTCTCGTAAGTCGTAAGGATCTTACAAGAAGGCTTTCTCCTTATAAGTCGAGAGGACTTACAAGGGTTGTTCACTGTGCAAACATATCCCTAGTCACGGATGGGACTTTGTTAGGGAAATGTTTATTTGCGCCCGTGGATTGTATACAAGGGTCGAGCCGCTTGTAGGGCAGCATTGGAGGTTGTGATGGCTGCTTAAGAATAGGTTCAGATCCCCATAGCTTAAGACTTTTGAATCTTGTGAGCCGTGAGGGTCTCATAGGAGGGTTCTCCTTACGAGTCATGAGGATCTCGCAAGTGTAACTTCTCCTTAGGAATCGTGGGGATCCCTAAGTGTGTTGCTCCCTTTTGAGTCGTAAGGATCTCACGTAGGTGGTTTCTCCCTACAGGGTTGAGAGGACCTTGTAAGTGTCTTTCAACGAGATTGTGCCCTTTCGGGTTTTCACAAAACTCGCCGGTAGCCCTGCTGTTTTTACTCACGGAGCCCTTTCGGGTTTTCATCCGTTCCCATTTTGCTTATGGACATACCATTTTTTTTTCTTTTTTTTAGCCTTAGGATGCTGCGATCCGTAGTAGTTTATCGACGTTTCGGTCAACAGCTAGTTTTAGGACATAGTGGTCTATTGTTAGTTTAAGGACGTTTCGGTCCAACGCCAATTTTAGGACATAGTGGTCCATTGTTAGTTTAAGGACGTTTCGGTCCATTAGCCGGCTACTACTTATAGAGTTTAGGCTTCGGAAGATAGCGAGCGGACATAGGCGTCGTCATCTATCGTTGACCTTGGCCGTGACTCGTCAGGCGTAGTATTTCTTTAGGAAGCGACCGTTTATTGGCCTGAAAGGTCTTTCACCATGCATGTCCATGAGTAGATAGGCTCCACCCTGGTAGAATTTGTCTATGATATACAGGCCTTCATAATTCGGCTTGAATTTCCCCCGCTTGGCACGATTGGGGATCATAGGTCTTTTAACCACTAGCACGAGTTCGCCTTGGCGGAATGTTCTCGGCCTAGTCAATTTTTCATATGAGCGCGTCATCTTTGCTTTATAAGCCTCCATATTTTGTTGCGCTATAAGACGGGTTTCATCAAGGGCGTCAAGTTCGTCGAGCCGGAGGTGAGCATTTTCTTCGTCTGTTAGCTCGTAGTGAACTGCCACTCGTAGAGAGGGTAACTCTATCTCGAGGGGGAGTACCGCTTCTGTGCCGAATACCAATGCATACGGCGTTGTGTTCGTGGCCGTTTTGAACATAGTTCGATACGCCCAGAGAGCTTCATGCAGTCTCTCATGCCAGTCCCTCTTATTTCGAGACACCGTCTTTTTTACGATCTTCGTCAAGGTCTTGTTAAAAGCCTCAGCTAGACCGTTAGCTCGGGGATTATAGACCGATGAATATCTCCAGTCTATGTTATGCTGTTGTGCGAAGCAGCTGATCTTGTGGCTTCTATAGGCTAGCCCGTTATCGAAGATAATCCGTCGCGGAGTGCCAAACCGATAAATGACGTGTGTCTTGAAGAAATGGAGGATATTCTCCGTCTTCAATTCCCTTAGTGGTACTGCTTCTGCCCATTTGGAGAAATAATCAGTTGTTGCCAAAATGAATCGATGTTCTCTGGACGATGCTGGTTCGATGGGGCCGATTATGTTAGTTCCCCGCATTTCAAACGGCTAGCTAGCCACTGTTGGGTGTAGCGGATTTGGATGCTGGTGGATAAAGTCCCCGTGAATCTGGTACGAGTGGCACTGCTTCGCATATTCGAAGCAGTCTTGGATCATCGTGGGCCAATAATAACCCATCTGTTTGATCTTCAACTTCATCTTCGTCCCGGCTTGGTGAGAACCGTAGAGTTCGTCGTGAGTTTCATGGACGACTCTGTTTGCCTCTTCAGGTCCCAGGCATCTTAACCACAGAGAATCAAATGACCTTTTATACAGAGTATCATTGATGAAGGAAAAAGACAGAGCTCGTTTCATAAGTTGATGCTTCGAGGACGTATCTTCAGGTGTTCGACGGGATTTGAAGTGGTCTATAAAGACTTCTCTCCAATCCTTAGTCTTTCCCTGATCTTTTATTTGTAGGATCTTTTCCTCGGTCACTCCCTTTTCTTCGGACGATTTCGGCGATATTTCTGTCGGGGCAAGAACCCGACGGCTTTGCACAACGATCCTCACGTCATCGAGGTTCTCGTAGGCCAATTTAGCAAGCTTGGCTAATGCATCCGCCTTGCTATTTTCCGCGCGCGGTATGCTTTCCAGGGCGTAGGAAGGAATTTGAGTCAGCAGTTGCTGCACTCTCTCGCCGTACTTCACCAACTCTGGTTTGCACGTTTGATAGTCGTCGTTTACTTGGCTAATGACCAGTTGGGAGTCTCCGTATATGAGGAGGTTTTTAATTCCCATGTTGACAGCGATCTCATGACCTGCTATCAAAGCTTCATATTCGGCTTCATTGTTTGTCCTTGGCTCTGTTAAGGAGAAGGCAAAGCGCATTATCCATCCTTGTGGAGTCACGAAGATGAGGCCTACCCCAGACTTGATTATGGGGGCGCTTTGTTTGCGCTTCTTCATGGAAGATGCTCCATCGAAGTAGAGTTCCTACCGGGTATCATTCTCCTCGTCGATCGCGTCAAACGCGTGCTCGTCGGGAAATTCGCAGTTCAAAGGAGAGTCGGCAGGTATCGGATGTTCAGCGAGGAAGTCGGCGATGACCTGGCCTTTCACTGCCTTAAGAGGCCGATAAGTTATCGAGAACTCCATCAAGAGCAGGGTCCATTTAGCGAGTCGCCCCGTTAATATGGCTTTTGAAATCAAATACTTGAGAGGATCCACCTTTGATATGAACCTCATGTGCCAACGCATAGTGTCTGAGCTTTGTTATCTCGAAGATCAACGCCAGGCAGTGTTTTTCAATGGGAGAGTAATTGCTTTCTGCCCCCAGGAGAACTCGACTCAGATAGTAGAGGGCTCTCTCCTTCCCTTGGTCGTTCTCTTGTGCCCATAATGCGCCTAAAGAACCTTCAAGGGCAGTTGTATACAGAATGAGTGGTTTTCCCTTGATTGGAGCGGTTAGCACCGGAGGATTATGTAGGTATTGCTTGATTTTGTCCAATGCACTTTGGCATTTGCGATCCCAGACGAACGGGGTCCCTTTCTTCATTAGGTGACTGTAAGGGCGGCACTTGCCGGAGAGATTGGCTATGAACCGCCGGATATACGCGAGCTTTCCTTGGAGAGACCGCAGATGCTTAAGAGTCTTTGGCGGGGGCATCTCCATGATCGCCTTGATTTTCGAGGGGTCTATTTCGATGCCTCGGTGTCAGACGACGAATCTTAGGAACTTGCCCGAGGAAACTCCGAACGCACATTTGAGAGGGTTCATCTTCAAGTTGTATTTCCGAAGGCGTTGAAACACGATCTTCAGATGCTCTAGATGTTCCTCGTATGATTTTCTTTTAACTAAGAGGTCGTCGATATAGCATTCGACGATTTCATGGTGAGGTCATCAAAAATCTTCGTCATGGCCCTCTGATAGGTGGCACCGACGTTCTTTAGACCGATAGGCATCACCTTATAGCAAAATATATCCAAAGGGGTCCGGAAAGCGGTATGCTTCTGGTCCTCGGGATGCATCTTTATCTGATTGTAACCTGACGAGCCATCCATGAAGGAGAAAACTTCATGAGTGGACGTATTGTCTATCATCAGCTTGGTAACTGGCACTGGGAAGTCGTCTTTTGGGCAAGCTTTGTTGAGATCCCGAAAGTCTACACATATGCGCACCGTCCCATTTTTCTTCATCACCGAGATGATGTTGGCGATCCAATCAAGGTACTGAACCTCTTGGATGAAGCCAGAGTCAATTAGCTTCTTGACCTCGGCGTTGATGCTCATCTCAAGCTCGAGCCACATTCTTCTCGGTGCTTGTTTGATCGGCTTGACGTCTGGAGATATTGCCAATTTGTGTACAGCAATCTCTGGATCTAGTCCTGGTATCTCGGAATAGTTCCACGCGAAGCAATCTTTATGCTGCAAGAGCACGTCCTTTAGCGTAGCCACCGTTTCTTCAGACAATAGTTCACTGATGAATGTCGGTCGCGGGTCACTTGCCATCCCCAAATCAATTTTCTTGAGGTTATCTGCAGTAGTATGTATCCCATCTTCCAGCTCTTTCGGCGCCGGTGGAAACTCCGAGATCACCTCGCCATCATCGTTTTCGAAGCACCAGGGGAGGTCATCCATATTCTCGGGCTCTTCTTTTGACAGCGTTATCGCGTGACAGGTATGAGATCGTTTCCAAGATCGATGTTAATCTAGTTCTACTCTCGTTATACGTGTCGCTTTTGGTTCATTCTTCTGTGGAGGGCTTACCCTCCAACTGCTGGACAGAGCGAACCTGCCTTGTTGATATTGGTCTTCGACCCAGTTCTTGAAGGTGAAGCGGTCTTCGAGAGAATGTCCTATTGCTTGGTGATAGGAGCAATAGTCTGGATGAGAGACCTCGTTCGCTTTCTCGGGGTGCTTGGACTCCGGGAGTGTAATCATTTGATGTTTTATGGCAAGATCAAGTATCTTCCTTGTCTTGTCTTGGGAAAAAGAATATGCTTGACTCATCTTCTTTATAAGAGATGAATCCGGATTGCTTGATTCCTGATCGCATGGCTTCTTGGTCCCGCTTTGTCGCTGTCGAACGCTTTTTCCGTTCTTGGGTTTATTTTTGCCTCTGTGTCGGGCCTTCTGTATGACGGGTTGACAAGGAGGAGCATTTTCATTTTTCGCAGCCTGCTGAAGGAGGCGTTACGTTCTGGCTTTCTCGTAGATGGCCATTTCGCGATTATGGTCGTCTCGAACCTTTTGACCTGCTTCCCTTATAAGCTTTTCCATCTGTTCTTCGAACGACGGACTTGGAATTTTCATGGTGGGAGCTCGTTCTGGTTTAGGGTTAGCATCTTCCCACAGAGCATCTCCTTCTTCATCAAAGTCATGTATGACATAGCAGCCGCGGAATCGCTCCCGTTTCTTGGATTGAACATATCCAAGCCCGATCGTTTCTATTCTCCCGTTGGGCAACTTTCATTGAGTTCCGGGGACGCTCCAGATCCTGTTGTAGAACCAAGCTTGTCGAGCGGTCTGCTTAAGGAGTACGCCTTGGCGCCTCAACGGTCTTTTTAATCCGTCTGTGTAGTATCAGGGCAGACGGATGGGCTGGAGCCTGTCAAGTGTAGAATCCGCACCATGCCAGATTTCTTTCTCCACTTTGGTTTCTCCGGATCGGTAGAATAGGATTGCCTTTTCACCCTTTCGCCTGGGAGGGACGTAGAATGTCTGCAGTTCTTGCACACTATAGGCATTAAGTGTATCGAGCTCTTTGTAGTGCTCCCACGGAACCATGGCGATTTGCAAACTCCGATCATCATTAGCAAAGGCTTGAATTAATGGTCGAACAGAAAATACGGCATTGACTTCATCTTCCGAGTCGCTGCCAAAGATCAACATAGGGGTGGACGGTCTCGGCTTGTTGTATTGGGGCTGACCTGAATAAACTATTTCTTCTTCCTCCTCGGTATCACTCCCGAAGACTGGAATAGTGATGATAGCTTTGTTCTTGTCCTCCGATATGCATCTGTGGACTGCCGCGAGAAGACAGTTAGGTTTTGTTTTCCCGGCGAGTCGGCTTTTGTTGTGCAGGGGGACCGTGGTGCCGCCCCTCACAGTTTGATTTCTTCTCTTCGCGCTGGACAGCTTTTGAGGAAGGGATGTCAGGGATTTCTCACCTATGTTTGCGATACTAGAGCTACAGAGGTTCCGTTGGATCGAGTTCCTATTGTTAGCGAGTTCCCTGAGTGTTCCCTGACGAGCTTCCTGGGCTACCGCCTGAGCGCGATATTGCTTTCTGTATTGATTTGATTCCCGGCACGGGGCCTATTTCTATATCGCCTTATCGGATGGCCCCGGCAGAGCTTAGAGAGTTGAAGGGTCAGTTGCAAGATTTGCTGGATAAAGGACTTATTCGACCCAGTGTGTCTCCTTGGGGTGCTCCAGTCCTGTTTGTCAAGAAGAAGGACGGCAGTTTGCGTTTGTGTATCGACTACCGCCAGCTGAACAGGGTTACCGTGCGGAACAGGTATCCTTTGCCACGCATCGATGACTTGTTCGACCAGCTTCAGGGGGCAGGATACTTTTCGAGGATCGATTTGCGATCAGGCTACCATCAGTTGCGGGTTCGACAGGATGATATTCCGAGGACAGCTTTCCGCACACGCTACGGCCATTATGAGTTCTTGGTGATTTCGTTCGGACTCACCAATGCCCCAGCAGCATTCATGGACTTGATGAACCGTATTTTCAGGCCGTATCTTGATCTGTTCATCATCGTATTCATTGACGATATTTTGGTGTATTCCCGGAGCCGAGAGGAGCACGAGCAGCACCTGCGTATCACACTGCAGACCTTGACGGAGCACCCGCTTTTCGCAAAATTCTCCACGTGCGCATTCTGGCTTGACAGCGTAGACTTCTGAGGTCATGTGATTACACGAGATGGTATATGTGTGGACCCGAAGAAGATCGAGGCCGTTCAGCGTTGGCCCAGACCCGCATCAGTTACCGAGATCCGCAGCTTTCTAGGACTGGCCGGCTACTACAGACGATTTGTACAGGACATCTCCCGCATTGCTGCACCGTTGACCGGGTTGACCCGGAAGGGAGTTCATTTCGATTGGACGGAGAAGTCTGAGCATAGCCTTCAGCAGTTGCGGACTCGTTTGACTACGGCGCCGGTGTTATCATTGCCTTCAGGATCGGGAGGATTTGTGGTATTAGAAAACTGCATTCTAATACCGCCTATTCATTATCTATTTGTTGTATTTATCGGTACTATTAACTAGTGTTTGCTCAGTAATACAGATTACAGGTATCCGTGATAAAATACTGGAAATACATTTAAAAGCATGGATATATCAATTGAGAGCCGACACTGCAACCAGAACCGCAATCCGACCGATACTTCAGGAGTCCTTTTTTGCAACAAGTTTGTGTACACATTTTTCTATCTAAATGGTCCAACACAACAAATGTGTACACAAGACTTTTAGGCACATGTGGATATGCATTCAAGGCAAAATATTATATGCATTCAAGGCTAAACATCATGTGTTGATTTTTTCCTTCCAAAACTAAAATCAAATCAAAGTCAATTAAACAAATCAGCATGGGCCATAATGGGGCAGCCATGAATCAAGCCACATGTGGGAATGGAGTAATGAGCATTTAATGCTGAAGATCATGTGTTGAATTGTATTCAAAAATTCCCTCCAATAATAAGTGCAAAATAAAATCAAATGGACAAATCAACAAAACCATAATGGGGGCAGCCATGATTTAGGCACATGTGGGAATGAAGTTATGAGCATTTAATGCTAAAAATTTGGTGTTGATTTTGAAATTCGAATTTCCCTCCAAGCATTGGGTGCAAATCAAGTCAAAACAGAGAAAACAAACTGGACCAAAGTGATGCGGGGGACCTAACAAGTCAACACACCAAGTACGAGACCGTTCCAACATGATGTGGCCGGCCACATCACATTATAGACCGGCCTGGCCGGCCCCGCAGGCTCCAGTGGCCCCCAGTTCTTCAAACACCCCTTCTTGCTGCCACGTAGCCCTATTTTTATTGTTTCTTTTCTTTTCTTCTTTGCCTATAAATAGCAGGCAATGGCCAAAGGTTCAAGAGTCATTCTTTAGTCTTGGATTGTCATTCTTTGTCCAAGTTTTCTATTCTCCTTTCATGTAAATAGCTTAGTCCCCTTGAGTTCTTAACCTTCTCTTGATCTTTCAACCTCTTCATTGAGCTTGAAAGTTTAAGGGTTGGTTATTGATCTCAAGGGATTGTATCATTCTTGAAGTTTAATAAAGTGTTCTTTTGTGCTTCCTTCACCATGATTTCTTTGCCCTCTCTTGATCTTGCAACCTCTTTATTGAGCTTGCAAGTTTAAGTTTGGGTTATTTAACCCATGTCTTGCAATATGTTCTTTGGTTCCTAATCTTTTACTTACTTGCATTTTATTCTTGCTCTTTTAATTCTCGCACTTAAATTCCATGCACTTTAATTACTTGCTTGTAATCTTTTCTTCTCTTTGTTCTTCTCTTTTTGGTTTGTTTTGTGAATGGTGTGAATATTGTTGTTAGGAAAAGAGAAAGATTTTGTAAGTTAACATTTCGTTCCTCATTTCCTTCTCCCGTCTTTTCCATTTGAAACTCCGCCCAAACCCTACGCAAGCGCTCCGTTAGGCACCCTACCCTACCAAGGTAAAGGTGATTCCTAACCGTGACCGGTTGCATTCGGTTTGGCCGGAGGCGAAAGCAAGAGACAAGAACGGACGGACAAGGGTCAATAAGACGGATTCCATGAATACCATGCTTAAATACCCTAATCCATGTTGTTGCCGATTGCTCTAGCTTCATTGGTTGAGTTCGGCTCAAAGTACTTGAATACGGAATCCATTAACTTACACTATCCTATCGTTTCCTAACAAGCCTTATAATTGAATATAACACATAGGTTAGATAGCGAACAAATCCGCCGCGTTGTTAACTCGTTAAAACAAGAACGTAAAACTTACCATCTCCCTGTGGATCGACCCATGCTCATCGCGGCTAGCTGCAAAGCGACACCGTCCTGATCGCGGTTAAACTTTAGAACTCTTAAATATCCGACACGTTTTTGGCGTGCGATCAAATGGCGCCGTTGCCGGGGAGACGGTAACGTTTTTGTTTTTGTTATTTCGGGTTAATCTTGTGAATATCCATCTAACACTTTTTCAAAACAAACTAAAAATCTCAAAATTTTCAAAACCAAACAAAAAAAACTAACATTCTTAACTCATTTTGCTCTCTGGATTTTATACCTGCTTGCACTCTGTAACTAAAATAAAAAGATAAACAATACTAGTGTGATACTATTATAACACTGTATTCACAGAAGAAATTTGGAGCCCTATCTCCAAGAGAAAACCGGCGACATCCCCTACATTTCCGGCAACGCTGGCCGTACCACTTCATTTTTGCTCCAAAATTTTTCCCTGTGCTCTATTGTTCTGGTTTTGTCCCATTGGTATTGTTTGCTTGTTTTAAATTTTAGTGTGCAGGTATTTGAGCATTCGTATCGCTTTTTCGCACTAATATCCATTTTTCCGACATTTGTAGATTTTGCGGATTTGCGAACAGCGATTGTGGGGAGCAAAGTGCACATTCAAAGTTAAGGTGGTTACGAAGTACAGTGCCAAAGATCCGGGTAGTTTGACCCGTGCAAGCGAACTTTTCAAGCTTACCGGATTTGATTCAACGGGGGTTTCTTAACCCACAACTTAACGGTAAGTACTTTACTAACACCTTCTTCTCAAATCCGACGCTTCCAATATAATATCTTTGCAGGATTCTTTGCAAGTTCGCTAGCGAACTCCAAAAAAAAATTGACTAACCCGTATTTGTTGCAGTGCCGAGCTTAAACTAAAAAACGATTGTTTGATTTTTTGAATAATTTTTTTTCATTGAATTGCGCATTGCATACATTAATACGGATTTAAGGGCAAGCGAACCCCACAACATACGGTAAAGGATTTCATCACCTTTCCCGTGGCCCACAAATCACGAACTTGAGCATAACGTTTACCCGCACAAATTTTAAAAGAAACTAGACTTTAAGCCTTAAGGACTTCGCGCTCACTAGGAGAGGTTAATTGTGTTTAGAACACCGCTTAACGGTATATTGTTTACGGGGTGTCTAAGAAAGTGTTAACGGCGAAACCGCCAAAAGAGAAAGGGTTATTTAATTAAGGACCTTAGCGTCGAAAAACCTCCCCTTATCTATGCACTTACCTGGCCTCGTGATCAGTATATCTTGAGCCCTTTTCTCGACACAGTTTTACTTCGCCAATCAAGTTCTTGAGCAGGATTAGTTGACCTAGGTGAACCCTAGAACGATTAGGTGTGTGGTATTTTTGTGTCGTGATTGTTTTTGGTCCAGATTCTTTTTGTTTGTATATTCCATTCTTTTGTTAATAACTAACTTTAAAAAATATATTTAAAAAAACACTTTTCCCCTCCTTTTCTCTTATTTTTCTTTCTCTCTTCATAACATGGGTACCCCACCTCGAAAAACCCTTGCCGAACTTTGGTACCCACAACCAGACATAACTTCCCACGGTTCTTGCTTTGGTCGAATTTCGAACGACCCCTCCATGCCCAAAATTGCATTGAAAGATCGCATAGACGCGTCTAGGACAAACACTTGTACTCCGCAATCCACTTTGTATCAACCGTTTCAACCTTCACCACCCTTTTATGTTGATACCCCTTTTTCAAGTCGTCCTTTGTCCATCGCTGAACATATTGAACAATCCCGTAGCCGATCTTTCAATCCTTTCACCACTACAAATTCTTTGGATCAACAATTTCATTCACCTTCTTATTCGTATGATGATCCTATCCCTGTCCAACAATTCAATTCCTACCAGTCCTACCCAACGTTTGCGCCTTCCCTAGACACTGCTTCTAAACCGCCATTTGGGAATTTTCAGTATCCAAACAACTTTGAATCTTTTACTGAAACCCCTTCACAACCTATGTCTAGTTTAGAACAGTCATTGGAAGACTTTAGGATAGCGTCATGCCAACAGATGATGGATTTGAATGCGTCCATGGCCGCCTTCATACAACCTAGTGACCCGGTAACTAGTTTCCAACTAGCTCCAAATTTTCAAATGTATGAAGAGGCGGTTGGACAGGTTGAGAATTTGAGTGGAGAAAGTGAGCTATACACCCTTCCTAATCGAACCTACCCGTTTCAACTTGAATCACACGACTCCGGTTTTGAATGTCTATCTAATGTTCCAAACGATTCACCAATTGAAGATAGAAGGGTTAATGAGTTGTGCGACTTTGTAGTATTTGATTTACCCGATTGTGAAGGGTCCCTTCCAAATGAAACCAGTCATAAACCTTTTGACCTCTACACCTCCATCTTAGAACCAGAATCGATTGAAATCCATGCTTTTGATGAGGTGTCTGAGAATATTGATTTTCACTTGATTAAGGATATTGACGCTGGGAATATTTTGGATGATGAACCTGTAGATTTGGATGAGTTTTTCTCTCCAATTCATCATCCCGAGTCTTTAACTGTTTTTCCCGAACTCCATATGCGTCTGAATTTTGAGGATAAATGCATGGATGTGCTGAATATTGAGAAAAATTTTGAGGATATTTTTTAGGATGAACCAGTTTTGCTTGATGAGTCGGATTTTCCAATTCATCCTATCCCTTTCATTGACTGTGTATACCCTCCTGAACCGTTAATTTTGACCCTTCCTCAATCACTTCCCTCCATTCTTTCCATTGTTCCGACCTCACAAGAAATCATGTCACTTTCATTTACTATGTCTGGTTTACTAAGTTCGGCGTACCGATGTTTTCTCGCGAATCTTGAGGGATTTGACCCAATTTCTCGACGGGTTAGTAAATTAGCACAATCGCTTTTCACACATCGGTCATTACAAATTGCATTAATTTATTCACTCCATTTTCACCCTCAAGTCCGTACACCATTTCTTTTTCCCTTTCACCATTCTTCCTCTCATATACCGAGACCGTATCCCGATTCAATCTCCATACGGTCTCGCGTATTCTCCATTTCTTTTCTCTTTAGCTTCTTTCACCAACTCGCACATTACAGAGATAGAATTTTTGAATGGTTGGTGCTCACTTTTGGCATGTGTATGGCCTTGTATAGATTGATACTGTTCTCATCCCCCCTAACTTTGAACTTCAACGCTTAACAGTGGAAACACTGTTTTACTTAAGTTTGGGGGGACTCTTTTTGTGTATATATTTTTAGTTTTCTTTTTGTTTTGTATATAATTTTCTTTTAAGGAGCGCCGACAATTTTGACCCACTTGGTGTAGCCTGACAGTGAGGGCACTGTCAAGTTTAAGTTTGGGGGTGTGCTCGGTAAGCTTTCTACCTTCGCATTCATTTGTATATTCTGCATTTGCATACTTATTTAAAAACCCATAAATATCAGAAAATTTTCTAAAAACATAAAAACTTTGTCGCCGAGTTAGCTAGTGGGAGAACTTAGATTCAATATTTCGATGGTTTTGTTTAATAAGATAGGAACAACTAAATCCTATTTTTAGATTTTGAAAACCTAAAAGATAACTCTCCTTTGAAGTTAACTATAGCTAATATACGTCTTTACATCACACTACACGTGTCGTGGGTTTTGAAAATTAGATGAAAAGTCTATTATGTCTGAAAACGTTTTTTTGATAAACTATTTTCTGAGGATCAAATAGGTTTGTTCTGAAATAAGAAATATCAAGAATAGTTTTAAAGAGAGGTGAATATGAAGGGATATTATTGAGGCCTTAATTGGAACTAATTCTGAAGAATAACCCATCTGGAACTTGATTGGAATGATTACACACCTAACCCACTAAAAACGTCTTTTATCCAAAAAATAATTGAACTACAGGTTATATCTCCGTCTGCATTAAATCATCATGATTTTCACGCCAAAATTGGTCTTTTGTTTTAGGGCTTAGGTAACTTGAGTAATTAAGTCCGCTGGAGAGTCTCTACACCTAATGCCCTAAAACCAACTGGTTTGGGAGCATTGGCCTAAAGCTCGTTAAGAAGCCTAGAAAGTCCAGATTAAAACAAAGTCAAGCAAGTGTTCTCTCCGAGTTAAAATTCCCAACGGTTCTTTGTGTGAGAATAATCTTGGCAAAAGACAGGTTTTTATAAAAAAGTATTTCTAGCGGAGATATGAATGTTTTATTCTATGATAAAGACTATTGCACGTTCACAGAGGTGTGTATGAAATGAAAACAAGAAAAATATGGAGTGAAAAATAAGACCCAGTTTCCTGTTAAGTAAGATATAAATTCTGAATTTGAAATCTTACTGGAAAACGAAACTTGAGAAATACTTAACTCTTTATAAAACTTATGTGATCCTTTTTAAATTTTTTGTCTGGGCTTTATGACAAGACGACTTTAATTGATCCTTTTGAAACTTAACGACACTATTTGCACTGCACGTAAAGACATATAAAATCTTAAGTTAAATGAAAAGCGAGGCGTGAAAAATAAAGGTTCGATAGTTCTAAATTTAGGATAATAGAATTGCTATTTTTTAAACAAAACCTTAGGGTTTGAATTATAGTTATTTCGCAAAACTAGCTTGACGGGATTTTGTGGGTGGAATCCGCTGAAAACCCTCAGGAGATAACACTCCTCCTACTAGGGACACCTAGAGGTTTAACAGCTTGTTGCACACGCTCAGCACAATCGCGTTCCCTGAGAAAGTACAGTTAGGATTTTCTTTTGTGAATAAATGGTTTTGCTCGGGACGAGCAAAAGATAAGTTTGGGGGTATTTGTTCATATCAGAAAACTGCATTCTAATACCGCCCATTCATTATCTATTTGTTGTATTTATCGGAACTATTAA
This sequence comes from Agapanthus africanus, assembly GCA_030015575.1. Taxonomy (NCBI): domain Eukaryota; kingdom Viridiplantae; phylum Streptophyta; class Magnoliopsida; order Asparagales; family Amaryllidaceae; genus Agapanthus; species Agapanthus africanus. The sequence goes on along the minus strand of JASDDO010000012.1, from coordinate 92,065,196 downwards.
CCAGTGTTTGCTCAGTAATACAGATTACAGGTATCCGTGATAAAATACTGGAAATACATTTAAAAGCATGGATATATCAATTGAGAGCCGACACTGCAAGCAGAACCGCAAGCAGAACCGCAATCCGACCGATACTTCAGGAGTCCTTTTTTGCAACAAGTTTGTGTACACATTTTTCTATCTAAATGGTCTAACACAACAAATGTGTACACAAGACTTTTAGGCACATGTGGATATGCATTCAAGGCAAAATATTATATGCATTCAAGGCTAAACATCATGTGTTGATTTTTTCCTTCCAAAACTGAAATCAAATCGAAGTCAATTAAACAAATCAGCATGGGCCATAATGGGGCAGCCATGAATCAAGCCACATGTGGGAATGGAGTAATGAGCATTTAATGCCGAAGATCATGTGTTGAATTGTATTCAAAAATTCCCTCCAATAATAAGTGCAAAATAAAATCAAATGGACAAATCAACAAAACCATAATGGGGGCAGCCATGATTTAGGCACATGTGGGAATGAAGTTATGAGCATTTAATGCTAAAAATTTGGTGTTGATTTAGAAATTAGAATTTCCCTCCAAGCATTGGGTGCAAATCAAGTCAAAACAGAGAAAACAAACTGGACCAAAGTGATGCGGGGGACCTAACAAGTCAACACACCAAGTACGAGACCGTTCCAACATGATGTGGCCGGCCACATCACATTATAGACCGGCCTGGCCGGCCCCGCAGGCTCTAGTGGCCCCCAGTTCTTCACACACCCCTTCTTGCTGCCACGTAGCCCTATTTTTATTGTTTATTTTCTTTTCTTCTTTGCCTATAAATAGCAGGCAGTGGGCAAAGGTTCAAGAGTCATTCTTTAGTCTTGGATTGTCATTCTTTGTCCAAGTTTTCTATTCTCCTTTCATGTAAATAGCTTAGTCCCCTTGAGTTCTTAACCTTCTCTTGATCCTTCAACCTCTTCATTGAGCTTGAAAGTTTAAGGGTTGGTTATTGATCTCAAGGGGTTGTATCATTCTTGAAGTTTAATAAAGTGTTCTTTTGTGCTTCCTTCACCATGATTTCTTTGCCCTCTCTTGATCTTGCAACCTCTTTATTGAGCTTGCAAGTTTAAGTTTGGGTTATTGAACCCATGTCTTGCAATATGTTCTTTGGTTCCTAATCTTTTACTTACTTGCATTTTATTCTTGCTCTTTTAATTCTCGCACTTAAATTCCATGCACTTTAATTACTTGCTTGTAATCTTTTCTTCTCTTTGTTCTTCTCTTTTTGGTTTGTTTTGTGAATGGTGTGAATATTGTTGTTAGGAAAAGAGAAAGATTTTGTAAGTTAACATTTCGTTCCTCATTTCCTTTTCCCGTCTTTTCCATTTGAAACTCCGCCCAAACCCTACGCAAGCGCTCCGTTAGGCACCCTACCCTACCAAGGTAAAGGTGATTCCTAACCGTGACCGGTTGCATTCGGTTTGGCCGGAGGCGAAAGCAAGAGACAAGAACGGACGGACAAGGGTCAATAAGCCAGATTCCACGAATACCGTGCTTAAATACCCTAATCCACGTTGTTGCCGATTGCTCTAGCTTCATTGGTTGAGTTCGGCTCAAAGTACTTGAATACGGAATCCATTAACTTACACTATCCTATCGTTTCCTAACAAGCCTTATACTTGAATATAACACATAGGTTAGATAGCGAACAAATCCGCCATGTTGTTAACTCGTTAAAACAAGAACATAAAACTTACCATCTCCCTGTGAATCGACCCGTGCTCATCGTAGCTAGCTGCAAAGCGACACCGTCCTGATCGCGGTTAAACTTTAGAACTCTTAAATATCCGACACGCTTTTGGAGTGCGATCAGGTGCGTATTGATGCATCACGACAGGGTGATCGTGTATGCTTCACGGCAGTTGAAGAAACATGAACAGAACTACCCCACTTACGATTTAGAGATGGCTGTAGTGGTCTTTGCACTCAAGATCTGGCGACATTACCTATATGGCGAGTCGTGCCAGATATTCACTGATCACAAGAGCTTAAAGTATATATTTCAGCAGCGAGACCTGAATCTTAGACAGCGCCGATGGATGGAACTAGTAAAGGACTACGATTGCGAGATCTTGTATCACCCGGGCAAGGCGAATGTAGTGGCGGATGCCTTGAGTAGGAGGCCCGGGGGTAGTCTGTCTTGTCTGAGCGCAGTGCAGAGGCAGTCGTCGGCAGATTGGCAGATTTTATGCGACAGCCGAGTGCAGTTCGAGTTCACGCCGATCGGGGGACAGCTTGCGCATGTTCGTGCACGCCCATAGTTGCTTGACCGTATACATGATGCACAGTACAGTGATGACCGTTGTTCAGAGATCATGGCACAGATTGGACAGGGCATATTTTCCGAGTTCGTGATCGATGGTCAAGGGATACTGCGATTTGGGACTAGATTGTGCATACCAGATGCTAAGGGACTGCGGCGCGAGATTCTTGAGGAGGCACATCGATCGGTGTACAGTGTTCATCTGGGTTCCACCAAGATGTACCATAATATGAGAGATGTTTACTGGTGGGACGGGATGAAGAGGGACGTCACAGACTTCGTGTCGAGATGCCTGACTTGTCAGCAAGTCAAGGCCGAGCACCAGAGGCCCGCGGGAGAGCTACAGCCGTTACCCATTCCGGAGTGGAAATGGGAGCAGATTTCTATGGACTTCATTATGGGTCTACCCAGGACTAGTCGAGGGTATGACTCCATTTGGGTGGAAAGCGGCTCACTTCCTGCCGGTGAAGACGACTTTCGGATTTGCTCAGTATGCCCAGATATACATCGACGAGATTGTACGACTGCATGGAGTCCCGACATGTATCGTGTCCGACCGAGGCACCCAGTTTACCAGCCGACTATGGCAGAGGCTTCAGGAGGCTTTGGGCACCCGCTTGAGTTTCAGCATAGCATTTCATCCGCAGACCGACGGCCGGTCAGAGCGGACTATTCAGACTCTCGAGGACATGCTCTGAGCGCGCCTCTTAGACTTCGGAGGTAGCTGGGATCATCATTTACCCTTAGTAGAGTTCTCCTACAACAACAGCTTCCAGGAGACCATTCAGATGGCACCATTCGAGGCTCTATATAGGAGGAGATGCAGATCGCCCGTCTGTTGGACAGAGCTTAGCGAGAGCGGTATTTTAGGACCGCAGATTGTTGAGGAGACGACCGCGAAGATCCAGTTGATTCGCGATAGGATGAGAGCAGCCCAGAGCAGGCAGAGATCTTATGCGGATCGTCGTCGGTGCAGACTTGAGTTTTCTTTTGGCGATCATGTTTTCTTGAGGGTCTCCCTAATGAAGGGTGTGATGAAATTTGGGAAGAAGGGGAAGCTTAGTCCCAGATACGTGGGCCCCTTCGAGATACTCGAGCATGTTGGTGCAGTTGTGTATCGGTTAGCCCTTCCGCCTAGTTTCCCAGATGTGCACCCCGTATTTCACATTTCGATGCTCCGCAAGTATCTTCATGATCCTTCGCATGCGATTCAGCACCCGACGATCCAGCTGGAGCGCGACCTTTCTTTTGCAGAGCAGCCGGTGGTCATCTTGGATCGACAGGTAAAGAAATTGAGATCGAAGGTTATACCATCCGTCAAGGTCCTTTGGCGTGGCCCGAGCAGCGAGGAGGTCACTTGGGAGACCGAGGGCGAGATGAGGAAGATATATCCCCATCTCTTTGAAGGTACGCGTAGCTAGATTTTTAAATTCGGGGACTGAATTTCTTTAAGGGGGGTAGATTGTAACGCTTTGAAATTCGTTTAGGTTAATTTCGCGTTAGTTAGTAATAATGCGTGTTTTTCATAAAAACCCGTAAATTTTAATTTCTTTTTTTAACTAGAATAAAACTAGTTCTAATTTTGATAAGAAGTGTTTTTATATATAAATGGGTTTTATTAATTATAATTTAGCTTGTGTTCATCTTAATTAGAAATTTTCCTAAGGAAGGATTAGTGTGAAAAGCATGCACACTTATCACATTTTTGTAACATAGGTTAAGTGTTAGCATGTAACCATTTTCCTTTTCTTCTTGCATGGTTCATATATCCCCACCAAAAACCAAGTCAAACCCTTAAATTTTAAAATGAAAATGAAGAATGGGAGGCATGGTATGGGGTAGGTGAAGTTTGGGGCTTGACTTTGACCATATCTCTCTCTCCCTCTCATTTCTGCACTTCCAGCAGAGGTAGCAGCAGCTGCAGCAACATCTTCATCTTCTTCTTTTGATCCTCTTCATATTCAACAACAAAACCCTACACAAAAATCTCACTTTCCTTCACAAAAACCTTTGGAAAAATGGCTCTTCTGAGGATTTTGGTGGCAAATCAGTGCCTTTGAAGGCAAGGGCTGGAAGTTAGGTTTCCCTAAGGTCTTTTGGAGGTACTAAACTCACCCTTAGCACTTTATTTCTTAACTGTAGTTTATTTAGCTAAAAATCGTATTTTGTGCATTTTAGTGCTAATGAGAGGAAATTAGTGAAGTTTATGATAAGTTAGAATTTTTATGGCTTGGTTAACTTAATCAAGTGCTTATAATGTTGTTTTAACTAAGTAATTTCTCAGGTTGCACTAAAACACCAAAATGTTTTAGTTTAGTGTTAAATTAGTTTTTTTAACTAAGTTTTGTGCTCTGTTGTGATCTGCTTGTGACCCGATTGCTTCAGGAAAAAATTGCATTTACTGGAGCTTGTACACTAGATTTAGAGAACACACACAAAGCACGGGAGCCCAATTCCCTAGGTTGGCCGTCGGAATATTCTTTCTGACCGCAAATTGCGGCCAGATGGGGGACTTGGGTGTTGGGGTTTGTTGAGTTGGTGTCTGCTACATTTTTAAGGCATGTGGTACATAAAACTTTTTAAAATTCTGCTTATATAAAAATCTGGAACCAATTACCCTATTTCCTATACTTTTAACTTTCGCGACACGTGTGATACGTGTGTGGGTTTGGTGATTTCCTGCGTGTCGCAACGTGTCGGGGTAGCTTCAGGCGCGTAATCACACGTTTTAGCGTATCGGGCACACCCGCATTTAGTTCGCGGTGTGAGTTTCACGTTTGGTTTCGATATCACGTTTTATAGGATTTTAGCTTATGCTTATTCCTTGTGTAATTCTAGGTTCGCAGGTGAGTACGACGGACGCCGCGAAGAAAGGGAAGCAAGTCGTCGGCTACACTTAGCACGAGACCACAGTGAGTAGATTTAACATCTACGGGGAAATCGCCCATATGGCGTTATGCGTCAGGGCTTGATAGGCTATAGTAGCTGCATATTTGCATTCATATACATTGGTTGTGCATGGATACTATTGGTTGCATACTGTATTCCCTGCTATATATATATATATATATATATATGGACTTAGAATTAATAACACACCGCACTGTTACTAACGGTTCATGTTGCACGAGCACTAATCTGCATGTTACACACACACCGTTAGTAATTGCCATGACACTCATACTATAGAATTGTCATGAACAATATATTATAGCTCACCTCATATATGATTCGACATGATTATGTTACTTGTGCACATACTCATTTGCATATCCATACTTGTGCACATACTCATTTACATATCAATACTTACGCATATACAATAGTACCTACCTAGATAAGCTTATTTTGGTAAAACTGGGGACCGCGTGATACCTTTTAAAAACTGAATCTACTTAAGGAGCGGTTTCTTCCTTTTACTCATAGTACGACTTATGATGCACATATTACATCGCATGGATTTACGCATTGGCTTTGGATTTCATGTGATTTATGGATTTGAGAACCGTGGTATTATTCAAGAAAACATGCATTGTTTTAAAAACCCGGTTCCTCTTGATATGATATTTTGGTGCGTCCACCACGCGTTTTCTCGGTTCTGAGACGTGTGCTTGAAACCCGATTCGAGGAGTTGGATGATCCGTTTGCGGGTTCATGGTAGACCCGGTATGGTTCCCCGGGGCGAGTAATGTTTTTCGTGGAGCAGACGATGAGCCTGGCAGGGTGGCTAGTACCTACCGGTGATTGATTGGACCTGGCGGTTATCTGGAGGATACTGACCAGAGTCGATAGATGGATACGGGAAGACCCGTACTGCCGGGGCCCGTGGGCCGATCCGGACCGACGGAGCCCGATATATGAGGATTTGCGTGTCGATACTGGACATGATCATTTCATGATATTTTCGAGTGCCGATGTTGGGCATTCACGATTCTCAGAGATTTACAGGATTTGAGGGCCGATGAGGGTGACGGCGCCTGAGTTTTATTGGGATTTGGGTGCATTGATTGACACCGGTTATTTTTTTCCACGTTGACATTCCGTGTAGATGTTATTTTATCCTATGCTCAGCATTCATTGTTATGCATCTCATCCTATAGTCGTATTACCTGATAGAGTACTTATGCATGATTATTGCACTTCCTGATCATCGCATATAGATGTTATCTGCTGGCATATGTTAGAGTATCGCAGTACGTGCATACTCGTGATTACCTTTATATGTTATCTTCTATTCACGAGTTGGCAACTCACCCCCGATGTGCCACAGTGTTTGCAGGTTCCCCCTCAGAGTAGTCGCGGCAGGCTGCTTTCTTGTATCTTTTTGGCTACGGATACCACTGCAGTTAGTGCGTGAGCTGTTTGTTGCTAGATGGGTTTGAGGTATCCGGTTATTTTCCATTGTACACACTTTTGTATGTATTACTGTCCATCTACTATTTCATGTATTGACTTAGAGACCAGTGTGAGGACGATGATGTATATTATTTGTACTCTGGTGTCGAGCTCGTGTGAGCCGACTTTACTTATGCAGTTTTATCATTTGTGATGTTTTTCACTTATTGCTCATTTCTTCGCTACGACGTCGTATATTACTCTTGTGGAGATTGTTTCCGCCGTTGGGCGTGATTGCTCCCGTTTGGATGCCTTATTCTTATTATATATCATTTTTACTCATATCTTGTCTTGTACCCGATTTCGGGGTTAGTTTTTACAAAGGAAATGCTGCCAAAATTTTTAAGATAATAACTTGAACTTTAAAGAAAGTTACTAAACCACTTAAGGTTTTCCAAATGTTTTTTTTACAAATGTTTTCAACACTCACTACTTTTAATGGTTTTGATTTCTGGGTTTCGGCTTACTTAGTCGTGTTACTCCTGTAGACGTTACGTGGTTAAGTGCCGGTCACGGGTCGAACTTCGGGTCGTGACAATTTTGCCTATCTTGATATCATGACAGTATCCGGAGACATAAAGGGGACGGTTATGCTCGCACGTCCCAAGGAAGAGATCTTCATCGCCGAAGATGATATGGTTGTGTGTACTTCTTCCAGCTCGTCCTTCATCTTTTCTTCAACGAGGAAAGCTTGGAATTGCTCTAGCTCTTGTAGTGCCTTGATCAATGAATCTCTCGCCTCTTTGGATAGCAGAAGGGCGTCGAGAATGCTTAGCTGCGAAGGTAGCTTTCTCAAGTGTGCCAGAACGTTGTAGTCCACCTTACTTTTCTTTGGCGGGTTCTTGGCTGTCAGCTCTTTGACGGCTTGGTCATCAAGGATGATATCCTCAGGGAATTTTTCTTTCCCCTTATCTTTTCTATTCGACCCACTGTTCGCGGGCCCGAGATTCTTTTCGGGCAGCGTACGATTGCGCAGCTGAATGTTCTCATAACTCTTCGGTTCTTCCTCTTTTCCTGAGGTGGATTCTTTAAAGAGAGGGCCAAGAGTCATTTCTTCGTCAGAGTCGCTCCCGAAGGTGAGAACTTGCGATCCCCCAGCGTCGACCATGTAACAGTTGACGGTAGTTCTTTTACGTTCCTCGGTCGTATTTCTTTGCTCCCGACGAGTTTTGTGTTTCATCCGCTTGAAATGTTGTCGGTGAGCAACATACCCCTGCCACCATCTTTTAAAAGCGTTGCATTCTTCAGTGGGGTGCGCAATCTTTCGATGATATAAGCAGTAGCTAGGATTTGTTTCCGCTTCACCAAGAATGTTTCCTTCGGAGGGTGGCAGCTTCATTCCTATCGATATGGCTTTGGCGAACCTCTTCCTCGTCTTGAACCTGCTTTTATTTGCGGCGGATGTACTTTGATCTGGCGGGGGTATTTCAACCCTTTCGTCCAGTTGCCGGCATTTGGCTTTTTCAAATATGGACATCTCACGCTCTCGATCGGCTTTGCTTTTCAGAAGAGCTTCGTTTAGGAACGCATCCATCATTTCGTCTGATGGCCCTAGAAGTTCCGTCTCAGGATTTGCCCCAAGTTTCTTTGTGTAAGGAGCTTCTTCATCGTCTATCGACGAGTGAGAGGTCACATGGCAATTTGCCACATAATCTTCAGGTTCATCCGACGATTCTTCTCCATTGTCATCATCTCCGTCCTCTAGGACGTGTCTGAGAAATTCTTGGAGGGTGGCTAGAGTCCGCGCTTTTTATTATATTCTTCCAACGCGTCAATCTGTTTTTGCAGGTCCGTGCACTTGTCACCAGGCTTCACGGGCTTCTTGGATTTCTTCTTCTTTTTCGAAGACTTTGACGGCTGGGTGTGAGCGCTTTGGTTATCACCACCAATTTTTGGAGTTGGGCACGGCTTCAACATTCCCTCGATAATCTCGGGTTCCAGTGGATTCTTCCACCTGATTTTCGGGCATGTGTGGAGATCTTTCAGCATTCCTTTAGTTTTGACTGAAAGAGCGATCTCCCATGGAGCTTCTTCTATGAAGGAGCATGATGCCCCCGGTGTGTCCGTCTTCTTGGGAGCATGTGGCTGTGGTGGGTCCACCTTCCAATTCTCAGACAGCGCAAACTTGCCCTGTTGGTATTGGTCTTCGATCCAGCCTTTAAAGACGAAGAAATATTCAATTGGATGGCTTACCGTTTGATGGTAGGGGGAATAATTGGGGCTATCAGCCTCGCCGAGTTGCAACGGTCGTTTTGGATTCGGCAGATTGATTAGTCTGTTGCGCACCGCCAGCTCAAACAATCTCCTCGTTTTGTCTCAGGGAAATGAATAAGGGCGCTTCATTTTCTCATTATAGTATCGAAGTCTCTCGTCTAGTCGATCCGTTAATTTTGGACCGCTGGGCTGCTATTGAGCATTTGCGACGAAGGTCGCTTTTCCTTTCCCTTTTTCATTCTGCGGCTCCGACTTCGAAGAGGAAGGCATATGGCCCATCTGGTCCATTTGAGCTAGTTTGTCAATCAGGGCCTGGAACGTGGTTGGCTTAAAAAACATCATGAATTGTGAGATGATCGCTTGAGGGTCAATAGTGCCCACAAACATGCCCACTGCCGGCGCTTCTTCGATGCGTTGTTCACATTTCGACCACAAATTCTGCCATCGTATTGCGTATTGAACCTATGTCTCGCCAGGTTTTACCCTGGCATTGATCAATGTCGTTATTGGGGTGCGTTCGCTGGCACTTGCGAAACGCTGGGTGAATAGTAGCTCCATCTCTGCAAAGGTTTTGACAGAATCGTTTGGAAGCTCCGAGTACCACTCGAACGCCGTTTCTGACAAACTACCAACAAACTAACGGAGCAGAAGTTTATCATCACCTCCGGTGTTGCCGCACAAGGCTATAAATTGAGCGACGTGCTGATGCGGATTTCCCGTCCCTTTATATACATGGAATTTAGGGATCGTATATCCCGGCGGGTACTTTATTTGGTCATAACAGCCTGGATATGGTCGCCCAGTTTTAACAATTTGGCCGGCCACTTCATTCGCCTGGTTAGCTCGTATCTGCTGAGCGATGTAATCATCCAGGGCAGCTTTGGAGATGGTCTCTTCTTTGGCTGCAGAAAGAGCCGGAGGAGGGTTCGATGTCTCCCCTCTGTCATCTTCAATGATAATCGGGGGGTCTTCAGCTGGTGGTTCCGGCTGTAACATCATCCCGGCCATGTCTTGGACCAAAAGAGCCATTCGTTTTATATTGGCCGTTTGTTCCGCGGCCTCTTTTTCTTTCCTCTCGAGCATTCTTCGGAGGAATTCAATATCAGTTTCTTGTTCCCGACGCTGCTCAGAGGTCTCTGGATTTTCTTTTGGCCCAGTGAGTGCGGCCATTGCAGTCAGCATCTCCTGAAGTTTCTATTGCTGTTGCTCCTGAGCCTTTGTTATCGATTGGGTGAGCGGTCGATGACCCGTAGAAGCACGGCTTTCCTCTTTTCCAGAAGCCATATAAACGGTATGTGTCATCATGCCCCCAGACTTGGGGCTTTTAGATTCAGCGTCTTTGTGGTTCGCCGCGGTCATAGGGGCTTTCTCCAGCCTCCTTCTCTTGTAAGCGGCTAATGTTGAGGGAGCCATTGCAGCGGGCACCCAGACGGCTGTCGCCTTTTATGGCTTGACAGGATGGTTCTCTCCTTGTCGAGCTTTAAGCTTCTTTGATCGGCGAGAGTAGTCCTGGTCAATCACTGATTCCTGGACCTGTCGCCAGACTTTATAAATTTTGGAGGACAGACACTGATGGGGCTGCTCCGGCTTCTTTTCTGTAGCAATCTCCATAGGCGGAGGACATCTCTTCAGCACGGCAGTCGGAGAGTTCTTGCGAACCCTCCTAAGCGGTTCAAAGTTGTTCCAAGTTGGAACAGCAGCATTGATTTCCACCATAGGAGCGGGCGAAGTTAGTCCAGAAGGGGAGCTGCCCCCAGCCTTCCTTACTCGGCGCCAATGACGACGGCGAGCATGTCGTGCAGATGGAGTTGGTTCAGCTATGGAGATGGCTTTATCATGCCCCCTGTCTTGACGGAGGGTTGTCGCCGGTGTTAACCTTTTGAAGACTGACGTTTGCCGAGCAGTAATGTCTAACCTATCGAATACAGACGTCTGGGCAGAGGAAGCAGCTTTGATGACTTCGTCTGGAGCGGGAGATGGAACGGCCAGCCTTGTGAAAACTGACTTCTTGTCAGGAGAAGCCTTTCCAATGATTTCGTCCACTTGAGCTGGGATGGCTATCCGCTTTGGGATGGCTGTTTCAGGTATTGCGGGCTTGTTGGCGTTCTGGCCCAGTCTGTTGAAAACTGAGGCGTTAGACTTGGGCGACCCGTTGAGAGGGGCCGCGGCAGTGGTAAGTCGATCAAAGACCGACTTCTTTGGGGTTTCTTATGATGGTACAGGAGCTCTGAAGCTCGTTGGCAGGAGCATGGTCCCGAAGAACAATCCAGTGGTGGCCTGAGTGATCTGTTCCACCGGCATAGAAAAAATGGAGGCCGCTTGGTGTTGGGCTAGCCTAGCACCTCGTCAAGGGTTCGGTAGCATCACATATGCCATAATCAAAATTTTAGAGGTGCTAAGTTAACTCGACAAGAATCGAAACTAGAAGTTTTAGGGATTCATACAAATAAGCATCACATGCAAATGTAAAACTATCACTAAGAGTAGAGATTACAACCTTTGTAGATCTCCCTCGGTGACTCCTTGGCACTATGAGAGTTTGGAACGGATCGATGGAAGCCTTCCTTGTCCACGATGATCCACCCGAATTCCCTTTGCCCAAAGCTCCTTGCCTTACTTGTTTCGCAAACGAAGTAGAGCAAACACCCTACGCAAATCGGCTAGATGTGTGTAGTATGATAATGTGGTTTATGTTCTTCAATTGAAATCCTTTTCTTTTATCAATCTTCACTCAAGAGAGAAATCAAGAGAGGAAGAAGAAGATAATGGTGGCTTGAGCTTTCTATCATATCACATATGATAACTTGTTTTCTTCACACCCTTGCACTAATTGTACACTTGTTTTGTGCATTGTTTGTACACCTTGTTTCATATCACATATGAAGCTATTTATAGTGATGAGAAGGAATAATCACCATTATTCCATTACCACCATAATTATGAGTGGAAATTCTTTTCATAAAGAATTAAGCATGGGTGGAAATTCTTTTCATTAAGTTAAGTAAAGCTTACCCACTAAAGAATAAAGGAGCATGAGTGGATATTCTTTACATTAACTTAAAATGATAAATACAAATAAAAAGCTTCAATATAAGTCTTGCATTGCCACCATTCTTGTATCATCAACCATGATACTATGTATGCATGTATGTGTCCATGCACATCATCATGTGCATACATGCATGCATACAAAAGGATTTAATTAAAGATTTAATCTAAATGTAATTTGTCAAATCAACACTTGATTTAGCAAACCGGTCATATCACATACGATCCGACAAATAGAAAATGCCCGATTAATATACGTTATCACATAACCGTATTTAATCGGGTCCCGCGCATATCTCATATGCACACCACATCTTTTTGCCTGAGCCAGGAAACTTCATTGTGGGACTCTAAGACTCGTCAATACGCCGGCAGTAGATGATGATCATATCAAACATCTACAAGCCGCAAGAGGTCAGCTAAACATAACGGCCACCCGGGTATTGAAACGATCAGAAGAAAACCAGCGAAGCTGTAAAAACTCCCGTCGAGCCAACTGGCAACACTTACCGTACAGTCCGGTCTCTTCGTCAGATATGCTGCATATCGAGTCTAGGGATGGAATCGTCGACCCCAGTAACTCAATAAGTCGTGCTGGTGTATGGCTCATAACAGATTAAGAAACTACTGATAACTCTTATCAGTAAATCTCAGCAGCCCTGGCCAGGGACTTCATGTTATAGCCAATCGAGCATAGCACAACATCAACCCCCAATACCGGGAGAGACGAAACCCCTCCTATCGCTCATTGCCTCCATGTGCCTCGAGACTGTACCCAAAGACCACCTGTTTGCACAACTCAGTAGAGCCGTGGTAGGGTGGAGATCAAAGTATAGTGGGAGGACACACAAGACTCTATGACGATCTCGGGTCTACAGACTAACCTGTACCAGTGTTCCCTGAGAACTGCTATCCGACGATAGATATAATACCACATAGGAGTTCTCGGCGAGTCCGTTCAGTGTACCCAGTCTCCACTGAGCACCCGCATACAATCTTTGGTGTCTCCTCACCAGATGGATATGGGATCATCCATCGCCCATCATATGGGACAAGAATGGTTTACGCTAGTCTACTCTGGAATATCGATGCCCTGTCTCGATACACCCTCGACTAGGAACAGTTCAAGGATATGCTTATAGACTACATGTGCCCCACTAGTATGATCCGCATCATAATCACAGTAGTCAAGCAAATATCCTTTGGGCTTTATCAGCATGTGTAAATGATTAAATCTACATGTCCAGATAAAGTAAACCAGATAGCGTACTATCATGTTGAGCAAGAAAGTCATCTATCTCTATAGATTATATGTCCAAGTTTCCACTATCCATATAATGGCCTTTAAGGCATACATATTACTAACAATCTCCCACTTGCACTAAGGCCAGTTATTGGCGTATCTCATATCCAACATTTCAAACAGTCGCTCATGCTGGGGCTGTGGAAGTGCCTTGGTGAATGGATCCGCTGTGTTATCCTTTGTATCTACTCTCCGAATCTCGATCTCCTGGCGATCTACTATCTCCCGGATCAGATGATATCTCCTTAGGATGTGTCTGGACTTCTGATGGGACCTTGGTTCTTTGGCTAATGCTATAGCTCCATTATTATCACAATACAATGGTATTGGATCAACAATGGTTGGAACTACTCCTAGTTCCGCAATGAACTTCTTCATCCAGACGGCTTCCTTAGCAGCATCACTTGCAGCAATATACTCAGCTTCCATCGTGGAGTCTGCAACGGTGTCCTGTTTGGAACTCTTCCAACTAACCGCTCCTCCATTTAGGGTAAATACAAACCCTGAGATTGATTTACTGTCATCCTTGTCACTTTGGAAGCTTGAATCGGTAAAGGCCTCCATCTGGAGATCCCCATTACCATACACCAAGAACAATTCTTTAGTCCTTCGCAAGTACTTAAGAATGTTCTTCACTGCTATCCAATGTTTCTCCCCTTGGTTGGATTGATACCTGCTTACTACAGCCAGTGCATAAGCTACATCAGGGCGAGTACACAACATCGCATACATTATAGATCCCACGGCAGAAGCGTAGGGTACAACGCTCATGCGAGCTCTCTCTTCATCAGTCTTCAGACAGAAGTCCTTAGAGAGAGTGATTCCATGACTAGCAGGCAAGGCACCACGCTTGGAATCTTCCATACTAAACCTCTTTAGAATGGTGTCTATGTACTTAGATTGGGACAGTCCCAATAACCTCTTGGATCTATCTCTATAGATCCTAATGCCCAAAATGCGCGAGGCATCACCCAGGTCCTTCATGGAGAACCTTTGTGATAAGAATAGTTTGACCGATTGTAGCATAGGAACATCATTTCCTATCAGGAGAATGTCATCAACGTACAATACGAGGAATGTGACAGTACTCCCTACAATCTTCTTATAAATACATGGTTCATCTTCATTTCTGACAAAATCAAACTCTTTGATTGTATCATCAAAGCAGATGTTCCAGCTCCTTGAGACCTGCTTTAATCCATAAATGGATTTAAGCAATCTACATGCTTTCCCGCTGCTCCCACTATCAATGAAGCCCTCTGGCTGATCCATAAAAACGCATTCTTCTAAATCACCATTTAGAAATGCAGTTTTCACGTCCATCTGCCAGATTTCATAATCATAGTGAGCAGCAATAGCAAGTAGGATCCTAATGGATTTAAGCATTGCTACCGGAGAGAAAGTTTCATTATAGTCCAAGCCTGGTCTTTGACGAAAACCTTTCGCTACAAGCCTTGCTTTATAGGTCTCCACCTGTCCATCTACACCAATCTTTCTCTTAAAGATCCATTTGCACCCAACGGGTTTTATCCCAGGAGGCGCAACGTCCAAAGTCCATACTTTGTTGGTGTACATTGACTCCATTTCGGATCTCATTGCTTCCAGCCATTTCACTGAGTCACCACTCATGATAGCTTGCTGAAAACTAGTAGGGTCATCATCATCCATGATGCAATCTTCTCTATCACCATCTATGAGAAACCCATAGTATCTCTCTGGTGGGCGAGAAGTTTTACTAGACCTCCTGAGCGGCTGAGGTTCTTGAAGTTCTACTGCAACATCAGTTTCAACCAATTCCTCCTGAGTAATTTGTGTCTCTAGAACCTCTTCTAGTTCTACCACATTGCCATTAGTACTTTCCGTAAAGATCTCATTTTCCAAAAATGTGGCATGCTGAGCAACAAACACCTTTTGTTCCTCTTTGTGGTAGAATAGATATCCATACGAATGTTTTGGATACCCCACAAATTTACACATGACCGATCGTGTCTCGAGTTTGTCTAGATTCTGCTTTTTAACAAAAGCTGGACAACCCCAAATCCTAAACCTTTTAAGAGATGGTCTCTTTCCATTCCACATCTCATATGGAGTGGTAGACACGGTCTTGGTTGGAACCCTGTTCAATAGATACATTGTTGTCTCCAATGCATGTCCCCAAAAGGAAAGCGGTAACTCAGCATCACACATCATGGATCGTATCATATCCAATAGGGTACGATTCCTCCGTTCTGACACACCATTGTGCTGTGGTGTGTAAGGAGGAGTGAGCTGAGAGAGAATCCCATTCTCTTTTAAGAAGTTTAGAAACTCTGTACTTAAATATTCTCCACCTCGATCCGATCGAAGTTTCTTGATGCTCAAGCCTGTTTGCTTCTCTACTTCAAGTTTATACTCCTTGAATTTCTCAAAGGCTTCAGATTTGTGCTTTATCAAAAACACGTGTCCGAATCTTGAGAAATCATCAGTAAAAGTGATGAAGTATGAAAAACCACCTCTTGCAAGTGTAGACATTGGTCCGCATACATCACTATGTATGAGGCTTAAGAGTTCACCAGCTCTCTCTCCGTGTCCACTAAACGGAGTTTTGGTCATTTTACCTTTGATACAAGACTGGCAAGTCGCATAAGATTTATATTCAAACGGATTTAAATATCCATCTTTATGTAGCTTGTTTAGTCTTGTTTCATTAATATGACCAAGTCTACAATGCCAAAGAAAAGCTTCATTTATATCTGAAAACTTTCTTTTACTAGTATGTTGTATATTGAAAACTGTGTGTTGGTTCAAGACGTAAATACCGTTATTTAGTATACCATACCCAATCAACTCTTGATTCAGGTTAATGTTCATAACATTATTTTGCAATATAAAATGATATCCTTCATTGTCCAACAAAGAAACGGATATTATATTACACAGCATACTTGGTACTAAATAACACGTGTTTAAAACCAAAATATTTCCTGAAGGCAACCCTAGATGATACTCTCCCACGGATACAGCATGTATATTGGAACCATTTCCAACCCGCAGAGTATGATCTCCTATCTTTAAAACTCTACTATTTCTCAATCCCTGCATACAATTGCAGATGTGAGAACCAGAACCGGTATCCAATACCCAGGATGCAGAGTTTAAAGAAAAACAGTTTTCAGTTACAAACACACCTGAAGTGGAAGCATCAGCATGCTTCTTCTTCTTGAGATCAGCAAGATATTCAGCACAGTTGTGTTTCCAATGTCCTGACTTTTTACAGTAAAAACATTCTCCTTTCCTGCTTCCCACAGCCCCGGCTTTGTCTTTCCCCTTTGCCTTTCTAACTCCACCTTTCTGTTTGATGGAATTCTTCTTTTTCTTTCCCTTGGCCTTAGCTTTTGGGAATGAAGAGGAAGATGGCCCAGCAAGCAGAGCAGGAGTCCTTGCCGTTTTCAACGTGTTCTCTGCACTTCTCAACATATTGAGAAGTTCAGGCAATGATTTCTCCAAATCATTCATATTGAAATTTACTATGAACGGAGCAAAGGCAGGGGGGAGAGACTGTAGAACAATATCCGTATATTGCTCATTATCCATAGTCCATCCCAGTTCCTCAAGTTCTTCAATAAGACCAATCATTTTCAAAACATGGTCTCCAACTGATGCACCAGGGGCCATTCGCATCTGAAACAGCTTTCTAGATGCCTCGTATCTCAAAGTACGAGATTGCTCTTCATACAACTCCTTTGTGTGAAGAAAGATGGATTGCACATCCATATTCTCGTGTTGCTTCTGATGGACATTGTCCATAGAAGCGAGCGCGAGGCACTTGGCCGTGTTGCAGTCATTTTCCCAAGTTTTTCGGATCTCCCTATCCGAGACAGATGATTCAGGTCCTGGGACGAGTGGGGCTTCGGTATTGAGGACATATGATACCTTATCATATGAAAGTGCAATGTTCAAGTTCCTCAACCATTCTTTATAATTTGGTCCTGTCAGTTTATTTTTCTCAAGTAGAAGCTTAAGTCCTGACATCTGTAACTGCCATTCGGAGAGAGAAAAGGATACACTTAGCGAAATGCTCTTGCAAACAATTAGATTGGTTATTATTTTATCTAATCGATGTCTCCCACTGCTTTTAATCAAATTTTCTTTCAAAACCTGAAAAGAAAACTAGCCAGGAATAATTACATTCTACAGTTTCGCTAACCGGTCAGTGATTCTAGACACCCACTGGATTAGCTAATTGTAAAGTTTAAAATTTTTCTGGAAGTAACACTTACTCACAGTGAGATCGAGATCCAACTATCTCATATATGGTATGCAATCTCATTGCAAATTTCAACTCTTGAAATTCCCGATATGGTTTTTACCCCTAGTCACTTATGACCTTGGCTATGGTCAACATATCATAAGTACTAGTCAAATTCTACCCGTCATTTCGTGATTAATTAGACCCACCCATATGACCCTTGACTATGATCAACATAATCACATGAATGTCCTAACTAATCGCATCATATGCTTTGTAGGAAGACATCACTTAGCTACCGTACACTACGCCTTGACTATAATCAACATACGCAGCACGAATACTAAGTACTCTGCTTCCTAAAATGACGGAGGGTTGCGGATGGTTTTTAAGAAAACCTTTAACGCTTTGAACTTGATCTCGTTGTAGAATCAAACGGTTAAGAAAAGGAGTGGCTTAAGCTCCGCATCTTTTTGAAACTTGCATTTTTCATAAAAAGCCGAGTTGGTTTCAAATCTGATTCTACAACATCATTAGGTTTCTTTTCTTTACATTAATCTCATTAATGCGATCCCATCATTTAAGTTCCTAAGCCATCACAGAATAGAACGTATACTTATACCATCCGCATTCGCCACAGTGTCCCGTTATGCACCGTTAGGTTACTTAACTAACGACATAGCGGGGCGGGACTAGCGCGGGTGTAAAATATAAGCAACGTTTATTATATATCATATATATAATAATAATCCATTCGTCTCAGATACTAAGTAATCACATTACAGAATATCAACAGCAGAAGCACATAAAAGGATATCTAGGATGTCCGTATTTTGTATCGAGCCAACAATAGAAAATACGGATTCCACGGTCATGATGAATAGCCAAGACCACACCCCTAGACCCCTACGAGAGCGGCAAGTGATCCCGCCAATTCTAGAGTTTAGGAGACCCGGTCTCGACTCCTCGAGATGGCCTCCTACTGAACCCTAGAACCCGATCACTTGTGCTCCCCTCCTTGGGTCTATCCTAATGCGGAAAAGTAAATAATATACAATTGATTTATACATGAATGAAAAATAAAACTCTCATCTCAAATAAAAACCCCCGTCTATTCATTCGCGACAATCCTACTCATCATATCTCAGCAACACATAATATCTCATATCATCAACGTAAGTAAGTATGCGTATCCCGATTGTCGTTGACGTATAGCAACGAAAACGGCGATACACTACATACTACACTTACGGTCGCAGAAAATAAAATGAAAAACTACAACATTTGGAATCCACAATCACCTTAGACATCATAAATTCGAAATATCACATACTTCGTATTTCATGCCTAACTATATGAATTCCACATATTGTATCACATTTCAGACAAATAGACAATGTTAAACTTTTCGATCGAATAAACAAACACCCAAGATTTCCCAAACTGCACAACACTTGAGCCGAGTTCAAAAATTTCTAGAACATGCCACAGCCCCTTATGGACCAACCGTAGAAGGGCCAAACCAACGCCTCACATGTGGCAACGCTAAACTACCACAAACCCTAAGGTTCAGTGACAGTTTTGACGGTCACATAATCGCGTTAAGGTTATGTCCTTCTAGAGTGTCCACAGATACGCTTGCATGTTTTTCGAAAATTTCGAACTAGGGAAAAATCCAACACTTGGAATATTTCCAATACGGGAAAAAATGTGTTTCTAATATTCGTTCAAACATTTTAACACGTTCTAAAAATCTGAAAATCTGAACGAAGTTAAACCTTTCCAATCGAATCACCAAATACAATAGTTCTCCAGAAAACTCAACACTTGAGTAAGTTTAAAATATTTCAGAGGCATGTACTAATTAAATCAGGTCTTCTGGTATAAAAATTATTCCCTGAACCCCTTGTACGGCCGCGGATCCACGGCCAAAGGCATGCTTTTGCCGCGGATCCGCGCCTCTTTGGAGTGATCATGGAATAATTTTTATATGGTAACTTCTACAAAAGCCTGCTAAATTTTTTAAGAACTTTTAATTTGGAAAAATCCAATTTTCAAAAAATTTCCAGAGAGCGGTCCAAATTGGTGTTTCGTGGTTCGATCGGACTTTTAACATCGCCTACGCATCGCCTAAAGCTCTAGCTTGGCTCTGATACCACTGTTGGGCTAGCCTAGCACCTCGTCAAGGGTTCGGTAGCATCACATATGCCATAATCAAAATTTTAGAGGTGCTAAGTTAACTCGACAAGAATCGAAACTAGAAGTTTTAGGGATTCATACAAATAAGCATCACATGCAAATGTAAAACTATCACTAAGAGTAGAGATTACAACCTTTGTAGATCTCCCTCGGTGACTCCTTGGCACTATGAGAGTTTGGAACGGATCGATGGAAGCCTTCCTTGTCCACGATGATCCACCCGAAGTCCCTTTGCCCAAAGCCCCTTGCCTTACTTGTTTCGCAAACGAAGTAGAGCAAACACCCTACGCAAATCGGCTAGATGTGTGTAGTATGATAATGTGGTTTATGTTCTTCAATTGAAATCCTTTTCTTTTATCAATCTTCACTCAAGAGAGAAATCAAGAGAGGAAGAAGAAGATAATGGTGGCTTGAGCTTTCTATCATATCACATATGATAACTTGTTTTCTTCACACCCTTGCACTAATTGTACACTTGTTTTGTGCATTGTTTGTACACCTTGTTTCATATCACATATGAAGCTATTTATAGTGATGAGAAGGAATAATCACCATTATTCCATTACCACCATAATTATGAGTGGAAATTCTTTTCATAAAGAATTAAGCATGGGTGGAAATTCTTTTCATTAAGTTAAGTAAAGCTTACCCACTAAAGAATAAAGGAGCATGAGTGGATATTCTTTACATTAACTTAAAATGATAAATACAAATAAAAAGCTTCAATATAAGTCTTGCATTCCACCATTCTTGTATCATCAACCATGATACTATGTATGCATGTATATGTCCATGCACATCATCATGTGCATACATGCATGCATACAAAAGGATTTAATTAAAGATTTAATCTAAATGTAATTTGTCAAATCAACACTTGATTTAGCAAACCGGTCATATCACATACGATCCGACAAATAGAAAATGCCCGATTAATATACGTTATCACATAACCGTATTTAATCGGGTCCCGCGCATATCTCATATGCACACCACATCTTTTTGCCTGAGCCAGGAAACTTCATTGTGGGACTCTAAGACTCGTCAATACGCCGGCAGTAGATGATGATCATATCAAACATCTACAAGCCACAAGAGGTCAGCTAAACATAACGGCCACCCGGGTATTGAAACGATCAGAAGAAAACCAGCGAAGCTGTAAAAACTCCCGTCGAGCCAACTGGCAACACTTACCGTACAGTCCGGTCTCTTCGTCAGATATGCTGCATATCGAGTCTAGGGATGGAATCGTCGACCCCAGTAACTCAATAAGTCATGCTGGTGTATGGCTCATAACAGATTGAGAAACTACTGATAACTCTTATCAGTAAATCTCAGCAGCCCTGGCCAGGGACTTCATGTTATAGCCAATCGAGCATAGCACAACATCAACCCCCAATACCGGGAGAGACGAAACCCCTCCTATCGCTCATTGCCTCCATGTGCCTCGAGACTGTACCCAAAGACCACCTGTTTGCACAACTCAGTAGAGCCGTGGTAGGGTGGAGATCAAAGTATAGTGGGAGGACACACAAGACTCTATGACGATCTCGGGTCTACAGACTAACCTGTACCAGTGTTCCCTGAGAACTGCTATCCGACGATAGATATAATACCACATAGGAGTTCTCGGCGAGTCCGTTCAGTGTACCCAGTCTCCACTGAGCACCCGCATACAATCTTTGGTGTCTCCTCACCAGATGGATATGGGATCATCCATCGCCCATCATATGGGACAAGAATGGTATACGCTAGTCTACTCTGGAATATCGATGCCCTGTCTCGATACACCCTTGACTAGGAACTGTTCAAGGATATGCTTATAGACTACATGTGCCCCACTAGTATGATCCGCATCATAATCACAGTAGTCAAGCAAATATCCTTTGGGCTTTATCAGCATGTGTAAATGATTAAATCTACATGTCCAGATAAAGTAAACCAGATAGCGTACTATCATGTTGAGCAAGAAAGTCATCTATCTCTATAGATTATATGTCCAAGTTTCCACTATCCATATAATGGCCTTTAGGGCATACATATTACTAACACTTGGGGCCCGTAAGTCACTCCTCCGGACGGGACACAGTGAGAGTTGCAGTTGCAGTTAGTGTGGGTTGAAGCCATTGATCTTCTGTTTTCTGCATGGAGCAAGACACAAAATCTTAGTATCTCAAACCCAAGGTCAACCATATCAAACCGCGATTCGTTCGCGAACACTACACACGAAGCGTGGAGTGGAAAGAGGAAAAGGTCCCACCGGGCGTACCAGAATCTGTTCACTTCCGAAACACGGAGACGCGACCGCGCGGGTACGTCATACCTGAATTTCGGGGCAGATGCTAATTGGTGCTATCCGTCCACCTCTCCGAAGATGCCAAGTTAATTTATGACACCATGTATCGAAGGTTTAAACGGATGCGGCCGATGTAGCAGACTTCGTCAGATTCCCCCTCGTTGAGGGGTTTTTTATTGTGGGGACGCTCTTCCCTGCAAGTGCAAGCCCTTGCAGTTAATTATGCTACCGCATCGCGGTAACCACTTTCTCCTTCTCCAGATGGTCACTTCGTGTCGTGGATGTTTGTTTTGTTTTTGGTTGCCCGTGGATTGTATACGGAGACTAATTTATGTTGTCGCCCGTAGGGCGTGGATTAGTCCAAATCCGTATTTTCTTAGATTTGGGTTTGGGGGTTAGGTTTAAGAATACGTTAGTCTCATTTGAGACTAAGATCAACTTAAATGTTAGTTAAGGATACGTTAATCTAATTTTTAGGCTAAGATCAACTTAACGGGATCGTTTAGATCCAACAAAAGTGTATTTAGGCCCTATTGTTTAGTTTACGGACATTGCAGTTGATTACGAGTTTAAGGACATGGTGGTCCAGCATTAGTTTAAGGACATCTCGGTCCAATGTTAAGGATATCATAGTCCGTGAGTTTAAAGACATCATAGTCAAGGTTAAGGACATCACAATCCATGAGTTTAAGGACCTCACAGTCAAGGTTAAGGACATCATAGTCCGTGAGTTTAAAGACCTCACAGTCAAGGTTAAGGACATCATAGTCCATGGGCTTAAGGACCCCACAGTCCATGAAATGTGTGGTTGTCGGGACCCGTCACCTCTCTGAAGACGTTGAAGGATTACAACGACAAATATCAGAGGAGTTCAGAGATGTACCCTTAAGCCGACGTGGGTTGAAAGATCTGTGGTCCAATTTGGAACTAAGATATGTTAAGAGATTTATGAGCATGCGGGCTCAATTAATCTGAATTTGAGGACTTATGGCCAATCTTGGGCTAAGTCCAATCAAGTTAAAATGTCTTAACATTATTTTGGGCTGTTGAACTTTTATTTGGGCTTAGCCCTTTCAACAATGCTGGGCATTGATTTTTATCTTGACAATGATTTTGTTTTTAATTGAATGCTGTGCATTTGTCATAGCCCTAGGCTTACTCAAAGAACATTTTATGTTCTGTCCAAGCGCACACATAAAAAAAACATGTGGCGCACTTGGCACTAGCGCCAGTCGATGAGCGCGGTGCGCTATGGTTAAAGCGCTAATGAAGAGCGCTGATGCGCTTAGCGCTGATGCGCTTAGCGCTTTGCGCTAGATATAGATCGCTGATGCGCTATAGTTGAAGCATTGAGGCGTTTGGCGCTGGTGCCATATAATGAGCGTAGAGCGCTTTTAGTAATGCAGCGCACACGTGAGGAGCACGTGGCGTGCCTAGCACTGAGCGCTAGCCAATGAGCACAGTGCGCTGTGTTTGAAGCGCTATGGCACTGCAGCGCTTTGCGCTAGACGAAGAGCACTAAGGCACTTTTTAATTAAGAGCGCTAGGGATTTTCTTAGGTTAACTTTGTGCTCTGCAGATTATTTGTTCTTTGATAAGAGACTTTGTCTCAAGATTCTAAGAACAAAGTTCTTAGTTCATAGGAGATATTTCAATCTCTTTTTGATGAAAGGCTCTGCCTTTATGGATCTGTGATTCTAAGAGAATTGAATAATTCCCTCCTCCTTTATAATGAGATATTCATAATCTCTTTTGTGAAAGAAAACTTTGTCTTATAGATCTATGATCTGTGAAAGAAGTAAATACTTCTGTTGATATTGAGACGATTTCGTCTGTATATTCTTTTTACCTTGAAAAAGAACTGTCTTCTTTTGCCGAGAGCTTCTTCTTCTTCTTCTTGAGATTTTCTAGAATTTTATGGGGGGGAGGGTTCCTCTTTTTTTTAGACTTGAAGTCTGGGGGCCTTTATATAGGGCAAGATGGTTTGTTCAATCAGTTAAGGAGATCTTTTCTCCAATTGATTTGGGGGAATTTTTCATCGTTGGATCTTTGATCCAAGGGCTTCTGGTTTACAGAAGATAATCTTCTCTTTTTTTTTAGCAAGATTGGGAAATGTTTCCATGCAGAATTTATTCTGTCTTTGGTAATTTTTATTTACCATTGGATCATTGATCCAACGGTGCTCTGATTTACAAAGCACAATTTTGTTGTTTGGAAAGATTTTGAGAAATCTTTTCTTAACAGAATTTAATTCTGGTTAATTAATGATTTATCATTATTATTAGATCTTTGATCTAACGGTGTGGAGTTTTTAGTTTCAGCGCTAGCGCTTATGCGCTCTGCCCATGGTACGCTACTTGGAGCGCAGCGCTCTTAGCGCTAGCGCACACGTGCTTTGCACGTGATGCGCTACTTGGAGCGCAGCGCATCTAGCGCTGCGTCTAAAGCACTGCTTTATTGGAGGTGCCTTTTCACCCTCCTTTTAAGTCAAACTTATATTCCCCAGAACTTTCATTTCCCAGGTCTTGGAAATAGCTCCACTATGCACAACATTTTCTGTGCCTAGTCTTCATAATCTGAAGCAAAGCTTCTTTCTTTTCTCGTCTCCAAAGAACCCTCTCAACTATGGCTTGTAACCGCCCACATGCTCGTCGACAACCATGGGAAGTGCCCATCCAGGACATTGTTCATCGTTTTGCTGCGCGCTTGGTGGATCCTGCTCTTACGGATGACCAATGCGACACAGCGCTGTACGAGCTCTTGACTCGTGTAGGGTCTCCTCTTCCCCCACACTCTATTTGGCTTCGGATGATCCTTACGTCCGTGCTCGCTGATATTCCCCCTCCTCCAGCAGAGATGACCTCGGCAATGCTCGATGCTGCTGAAGAAAAGATCGAGTGCTTCTTCAAGGTGCATTTGATCACTAAAGCCTTGAGGGATTGTTCTGTCCATTTGCTGACCCAGATTCGGGCTCGTCGGGTCGTTATCTCTACTTTCTCTGGTGAGTGCGGCGCTGATCGATGGGTAGCTACTCCTCGATAAAACCGCCGTTTTGACATGGTGGAGAAGACAGAGAGGGAACTATTTAATCTCATTCTTAGTTTTGCAAACCCTTGTCCTTTTGATCCCATGTTTGGTGATCTGTTCATATTGTAATAATAATAATAAAATGTCTAATTAAGTATTTTATTATCTGTCAAATGCTCCTTTTATTTTTAATTCTTTGTTATTCCTTTGTCAGGCGCTTATGCGCTGCATAACTTAACTTGTTATAACCAGGTGCAAGTAATGAAGCGCTTTTTGCGATTAGCGCACTTGGCGCTTAGCGCTCTCATGCTTTACACGTGAGCGCCGTTTTAGAGTCTTTGACTCTTAGTGCTGGCATATTCACTGCTGGCGCTCTTCACGAAGCGTCGCTTCATTTCAAACTTCGGAATTTGAACAGAGCTTTGCTCTGATAGGATAAACACCACA
The DNA here is from genome assembly GCA_030015575.1 of Agapanthus africanus. NCBI lineage: Eukaryota > Viridiplantae > Streptophyta > Magnoliopsida > Asparagales > Amaryllidaceae > Agapanthus > Agapanthus africanus. The sequence continues at coordinate 92,039,723 of JASDDO010000012.1, read as the reverse complement.
TTTGTTCAAATCAGCACAGGCAAGTGATGATTTGCTCTTTGCAATATCCCAGTTGCAGCGATGCTGATGCTTAAATCGGTGTCAAACTCCAAGTCCTTTCTCGGCAAATGATGATTCGCTCCTGGCAATATTCCGATCGCAGCGATGCTGATGCCAATATTGATATCAGATCTTAAGTTCCATACTTGCAATAAAAATCGGCAAGCCAAAAAATTCATATAAAAATAGGCAAAATGATGGGGCAACTCGCAATAAAAATCAGCGAGCAAAAAATATATGCATATGAAATAGCCGAAATGTTTGGGCAACTCGCAATAAAAAGCAGCGAGAAAATATAAAAATAGCCAAAATGATTGGGCACCGTGATAAATAGCCGAAATGATTGGGCAATTGTGACTTTCGCGATATGAAAAGCTGGAAGATAGAGCATCGCGGAAATAAAGAATAAAATAAAATAAAATTTTCTCTGCCTTGTGGGTGAGTCTACACCGACCCCTATATACAATCCATGGGCACAAATGAAAAATGGAACCATGTTTTCCCACCAGCCTCCGTCAAAGGGAGAGCAAAGTCTTGACGGTTCACAAAACATCCTAAAGACTATCTCAACGTTCGTCTCGTTACAGCAGACGCAATGTCAACAACGGCTTTCCCTCTCACTCAGCAGTATGCAGACGCGACGTCAACAAAAGACCCCAGGGTCGAAAAAAATGGAGCCATGGCAAAATTCCTAGCTCCAAGTCTCGACGGTTCACATACAACCTAGAGACAATCTCGACATTCTTCTCGTTACAGCAAATGCAATGTCAACAAAGGCTCCAAAACAGCTACATAAAAAAGGAAGCAAAGGCAAAATTCCTAGCTTCACGGTCTTGACGGCAACTCAAATAAAACCCAAAAGACTATCGGAGATCATCCCACACCAGTGCGGAGTGGTTATGACTCATCGGGGCTCCCAAACCAAACCTAACCTCAAGTAAAAAGCGACATGGTAAAATTCCTAATGCATGCTCTTCCGACGGTCAAACTGTCTAAGAAGATTACTTGAAGACGTCTTGTCCAGCCCTAAAGGGATCAGAGACACGACAGTCGCGGGGCTACTCGAACAACAATGTAAAATCTGCATATCGATGAATGCATCAGCCAACGCGACGGTATCACGGACTAAAACCCTAGTACCGCAAAGTCTAACGGACCTCTGTCGCAAAGAGCAGGGGTTATCTATAACGTTAGGACAAGTTTGCTTATAAACCCAAGGGAGGTAAACTGAATAAACTCCGAAATGAGTCCATAAACTAGAGACTCCTGAATGTGAATAAACTACAAACTCCGAAATGAGTCCATAAACTAGAGACTCCGAAATAAGTGAATAAACTACAAATTCCAAAATGAGTACATAAACTACTTTAAGCCAAGACAAGATATCGAAAGAAAGAGAAGTGCTAGTATGAAATGAAATATTTCTTTATTCATGAGTTTAAGTGAATACAAGATACTTTTATTCAGGGATCAAAATGAATGCAAAAAGAAAAGAATATACAACAATAAAATTTCTAAGACGACAGACGGTTCAATAAGCCCCCAAGTTTGTCATTTTTCCGCTGGACTTCTGCTTCGAGTTCTATCAGTGCCGCAAAACGAGTCCTTGCCTGTGCTTGTTGATTCTGGTATAAAGCGAACCAACTTTCAAGCTCTTTATCGGCGACTTTGTGGGTTTCAACCATCTCACATGTAAAAATAACGGCTTTATCAAGAGCCACCACTTCTGTGATGGCCACTTGAATCACCCACCAAATTTCATATGCATGAGTGGTCTTGACAGTGAGCTGGGCTTGAAGTTCCCCTAAAGCCTTTGAAGCTAACTCCCTCGCCGAAAACTTCCGGTTGAGCCTTTTCTCGCATGACTGGAGATTAGCCGCACATTGTTCGATCCATCCACGCAGGCTCGCTTTTACAGACAAGATGTCGGAGGGAAAGCGTATGCATTCAATCCCATATAGACAGGCCTCCACTTTGCGGCAATACTCAACCCAGGTACACACCAATGCATCATCATGATAAGTGGAAAGAATAGATAAAGAAGTGTTGGCTTCGGCAACTAATTCTTCGGCCACGACAGAAGTACCAGCGCGAAGATCTTCGATGAGAGCCGCCAGGGAATAAACGCTCTGTTTTTCCATCCTTTCAAATACGCGTCGGGCGTAAGGACTTAGTGGCATGGAGATCCGAGACTCTAATAGGGTCAGGGCTGGCAAAGCTGTGAAGATATATGTGCGGTCAGTTGTATTTCTAAATATAGAGTAAGCAAAACGAAGCCAAAATTAAAACGTCACTTACCCACGGTCATGCAAGGCGAGTTTGAGAGATCCCCAGGTCCATCAAGAATCTCGACTTCGTCATCGGCTTCCAGAACTGTGGTTTAAAATGAAAGGCATATCAGCATCATGATAAAAATATAAAACAAAAAGGGCAAAAGAATACCGACCTTGGCCAGAAGAGAGTACTATGCTTTGTGGAGGTATCGCTTGTGGGGTCGCCATGTCAAGCAATCGCTGGAAGGTTTTCCTTGGGGAAAGATCCACGATGGAAGCTGCCAGCTCCCGCAATTCTGAGGGAAGGAAAAGATCAGATAATGGAGGGGTCGTTAAACAAAATGTGTATGTATAGAAGATTACCTTCGATGCTTCGTCCGCTCTGAACTGGAAGGATGGCAGCTTTGGCAGCCTCCTCTACACCCTCAGGTGCATCACTGAGGAAATTTGTGAAATCTATAGCCGGCATGGCAGTCTCCAATAGAGAGACAAAAGCCGCCGCGGAAGGCTCTGGGGAGGGGGAAACAGTTTCAGCAATCTCTTCTTCACCCTCCGGTGCGTCACTAGAGATATCCATGGGATCTATGGTCGGAAAGACCACCTCTGCTGGAGGAGTAGACGCTAAAGAGACAGAAGCCACCACCGGGAACTCCACAGCAAGGGTAGCAGCTTCAGTAATCTCCTTTACACCCTCCGGTGCGTCACGGAATATATTTGTAGAATCTGAGCCATGGCGTATGCATTCAAACCCACTTCCGCTGCAGAAGTCCCTAATACAAATTACTTTCCAGAAGAAAGACACGAAAAATACGCATACCAATAAGCCAAGAAGCCTGAAGTATGGTTTGTTCGAGCCGTTTTTCTTTTCTGATCAAATGTGCTCGCCGGGTTTCAATCGCAAGTAAATGACTGCCCGTTTTCAGTGCAAGCTCGCCTTCAGAAACAACCGAAATGGGCTGTTTGAGAGCCCGTTCTTCTTCTATTGACAGAGGACCCATGGATACCCTACATAATAATGAGTCATCGTCATAGAATACAACGGGAGGGAAGGCTTTCTTCGGGGGGCGCACGTTTTCAGTCTCATCTCGTGAGCGCCTTAAAGCCTCGGCTAACTGCGCGGCCTCCTCGGCAGACGAACCAGGAAAGAGAAGACCGTCGTCCAGCTCCTGCATAGATTTTGGCTCATCCTGAATAAAGGGCTCAGATTCAAGTAAAGTGTCGAGTAGGTCGGTGACCGATTTCTTTCTCCTTTTGGAGTCTATGCTAACGCTAGTGGAGGAGCGCTTCCTCCCCTTTAGTTCTTTGGCACGGCGCTGCCCAACCTCGCCTTCAGTATCACCCTTTGGTGACACCACCGCTGGTGCTTTATCAGAAACTTCCGCCTCGGCTCAAGTACGCACCGGCATACCAGCTGTGCAAGGGGCTGATTCTACATCTGCGACTTTAGGGATAAGCACCGAACCGCTATCCCTGAGAGAAGGGCGAACCACCGACCGCGGACGCAATGAGGCGCTGGTGACCTGAGCCAGAACGGGAACTCTACACTCGAAAAGCACCCGTCTCTCCTCCTCAGTGACGGGGACGACCCGATGGCGATACCAACCCTTGAAGGATCCCACAGGCCTCGAAAGATAGTCGGGCTCCGGGATCATGAAGAGGGAGCCAGTGTTTAACCGCATAAAATGGTGAATGACATCATGAGTAACCTCCAGGAAGAGGGCAGGCTCAACTAAAAATGCTTCGAGAGGAACGCCCTGGTTGTAGCTTAATTGCTAGGCGAAGAAATGCGGATTATACCGCATGAAGAGAGCAGTGTCATTCTGGCGGAACACTAAATAACCCGGCATGATTGAGTATAAATGCATAATCTCCTTATTCTTTAAAGACGAAACCCCATTCTTTGACAAATCAAACAATTGTTGAACGGGCCCTGCTGGAGCAGAGAGGACTTGATCGCTAAAAACCATTCCACCTTCATTCGAGTATGGATTGAGCAGTACGCAGTGAGCCCCTAACTGGGTCGGATCAGGAGCGGAAGCATCAACCAACCTCATGATCCATGGGAAGGTATATGAATTATAAAAATCTGGTCGCCGGTGCGCAGCAAACGCTCCTAACACGTGTATCTCAATCCACGACATGAAGAAATGGAGAGAAAAATTCACGGTATCCGCATATGGGCTCGAAGTATTAGCGGCAACGCTTAATCCGTGATATAAATGCAATAATCCTGCAACGCCAACAGCTAATCGCGCCTCTTCAGATATGCGGTGAGTAGGATAGAAGACGGAGGCTTTCATGAAAAGTCGATGGATCGGCATGGCAAACCAGCTGAGACAGAGACTAATAAAGATGATAAAGAATGTTTCTTCGTCTATGCCAGGGGCCGCGATCGCATCGAAAGCTACGGCCGACGAGTTTGGAATATAAAACTACGGCAGGTCTTCCTCTTTGGCCGGCAGTTTCTTCAGCCTGAATCCAAAAGGGTCTTCAATTTTCGCGAATTTTGGAGCCTTCTAGGATAAGACATCATCGCGGAGAAAGTAGGTAATGAAAGCGTCAAAAGTGACACCTTTCCTTTCCGATGTCACGAAAAGTTTTTCAAAGATACCCAGGGCCTTGATTAGACTTGGGTGCTTATGACGAACGGCGTTCTCAGTCATCAGGCCATCAAGCATAGCGGGCACCGTAGCAAACAAGTACTCATCAGGAGGCAGTAACTCTTCATAATGCTCTCCCCGATCGGCAACCCTGAAATTTCGCGAAACTCCTCCTGTGAGATCGAGACTTCGCGATCCCCTAGCAAGAACGTGTTTGTGGGAAGATTCCATTGGTTCAAGAAAGCCTTAACCCACCAGACGTGAGGGGCGTGATAATAGAATAATGACACGTACACTGCTTGGTACAACCCAACCTTCTGCAGCCGTGCGCATTGGGCGGAGAGAATGTATCGAGCCCAAGAAAGGTAGCCCACTGGATGGCGCGGGGTAACGCCTACCTTATACACCTTCCCCAAGGTCGGGCTTCGCCCCGGCATTTCCGACGCCCCAAGATATCAATGGCCATCATAGGTTGATTAGGTATCCCAGTCGTCGACGGCTCAAGCCGGTCCGTAGGGGGTCCAATTAACCGCTTCCACCACATAAGCCGTGCATGGACACTCTATCAATGACATCGAGCGGATAGGTTCTGTTGGCACTCCACAAGTAAAACTACGGCGACCCCTGATGATATGAATGTTCATATCAGAATTTTGCATTCGTAATCACCCATTCTTAATCACATTACACACTAATAGGTGCTTTTGATCCATGTTTGCTAAATAGTTGCAGGTTACTGGTTCTCAGATCGTTACAGTGAAATTCATGAAAAATCGCTACAAATGTGAGACTACGACCAACAATAGATGAATCCGTCTGATGCCGCCTACCAGTTCAAGGAACAAATGAAAATCATTAGACAGTTCAATGCACAAAGCACAAGGGCAGCATAAGATTCAAGACTTCAACGCGAAGCTCAAGGCAAAAGTCCATAACATTCTGCACTGATGGAAATCTGGAAGGTAATAAAAGAAATTCTGAGAAACCAAGTAAAGAAAACAGAAGATAAAAGCAACACAGAGAAACCCTGAAGAGATGGGCCCAAGAATCCACCAAATGGCTGCGGAACCGCGGCCAAACAGGCCTTTTCTGCCGCGGTTCCGCGGCCATAATATGCACGTGTCGGTGGGGTGTCGGTGCTTTGACTCGGTCTTTGGGGTTGTTTTGCAATTTCATGTATGGATCAGAATGTAAACCTAGGGTTTTTCCTATCTATAAATAGGAGGGCTCAAAGCCAAATAGTGTGTGCCTCTTTTTGGTGTGCCTCTTTGGAGGATGCATCTTTTTATTTCTAGATCTAGAATTTAATTCTCCATTGTAATGAGCTTTTAAGAGGTATCAATAAAAAGTAAGTACCTTTATTTTTCTCGCATTTTTCTTATCCTATTTTATTATCTGCAATTATTATTTGTTAATCTAGCTGTAGAATTTAATCTACATTTTTTCTTATCTTGAATTTTATTGTTATCTTCCTAATGAGTGAGTAATTCCTCACTTGTAAGGGATAGGAGAGGGAAGGTTTGAGAGAAGGAAATCTCTCTCACTCCTCTCTTTGCCCAAATAATTTTATTTAAAGGACTCCCTTTAAATCAACCACACTCCGCTCACTACGGCACCCTATCCTACATGATAGCGGTGATTCCCTAGTTAGACCGGTTGTGGTTGAATTAACCGGAGGTTAGGGCTAAGAGCCAAGAACAGACGGACAAGGACCAAAAGAAAGAAACTAAGTTTCTTCCCAGTCGTGCTAATCCCCGTTGTTGCCGATTACCCTAACACCTTTATTCACAACTAAGGCATTCAAAGAAGTGAGAACATCCCCATTTCGAACTAACATAATCCTAACCCTAGCAAGCTTTTTATCAACTTATTCTCATTCATAGATCTTAAAACAAACCACCAACTTTTTGGACTTAACTCGTTAGAACATAAAGAAAAGAACTCCTTCTCCCTGTGGATCGACTCGTACTCAACCGGCTAGCTACCAAGCGACACCATCTTGATTGCGGTATTCTTAAATTTTAAAACGCACGAACAATTAAATGGCACCGTTGCCGGGGAGACGGTAGTCTCTTTTTTGTGTAATTTCGGGTTAATAAAAAAATAATAAAAAAAAAAAATTTTTAAAATTTTAAAAAATTTAAAAATTTTAAAAACAAAAAAAATCATCTTGTTATTTTTTAAAGGTTTTTATGCAAGTGTGCAGGCTTGGAGCAAACACTGATTCAGATCTAGAGCAAGCCCAGTGAACAAATACAGAAACAGAGGATCTGAACAGACAGGGGAGAACCAAATCAGCACAGAGAAAATTTTTGAAGATCCAAACCAGCTATTGAACCGCGGAACCGCGGCATAAGCAGGGGTTTGACCGCGGAACCGCGGTCAAATAGATGACGTCAGCTGTTTGAAAACTCTCTATGAGTATATTTTTTCTCCTCCTATTCCCAGAACTCCACTGAAAATTTTTTCCTGCAGGTATTCTTTGCACAGCAACTTCTTCTCCCTCTCCAATAAATTGTTTTTGTGCAGGATTCTTTGCGCTGCCAAATAAAAAATATATATTTTGCAAGTGTTTTAGATTTTTTGGTGTGTTAACTGCTTTGCATAATTAATACAGACTTTTAAGGGGCTATAACACCAATTCAGATTGGGTGGGGATTTCATTACCCTTCCTAAGACCCCAAAAATCACTAAAAGCATATGCATCACTCTTGAGCTAATTAAAAAATATCTAGACTCAGCCAATTAAGCACTGTCGCGCTCATTAGGACAAAGGAAGGTTGTGGGCATTCAGTCGTTTATCTAAACTTGACATTGTGGTGCCTAGGCTAGACAAGTGAGAAAGGTAACTTTAAAAGGCACGTCTCACGGTGATTCGTGAGCGAATCCCTCCTTTCTTCATTTGTGCTTACCTGGCCATAATTGGCGGTGAAGAGGCGATTTGAGGGATATCTCACAACTTGTCACTTTGGAACAGTTAGGAGCAGTCTAGTTGACTTAGAAGACCCTAGCTCTAGATTTGATTGTGCATATTTAAACTATGGTTGTTTGAAATTGTGCCGTAGTTCCGTACAAATTTTGCAAAAACTCTTTCTAAAAAAACACTTTCAAAAATTTCAAAACTCCAAACACAAACAATTTTTTTAAAAACAAAAAATATAAAAAAAAATTAAAAAAATCACATTCTTTTTCTTCTCCTTTCTCTCATCACATCATGGGTACTCCACCTCGCAAAACTCTTGCCGAACGTTGGTACCCTCAACCAGACATTACTTCCTACGCTTCTTGTTTTGGTCGAATTTCGAACGACCCCTCCATGCCCAAAATTTCTTTGAAAGATCGAATAGACGTGTCTAGGACAACCAGTTGGACTCCGCAATCCACCTTATATCAACCATTTCAACCTTCACCACCTTCTTACGTTGATACCCCTTTTTCGAGTCCTGTTATAACTCCGAAACCTATGTCTATTGCTGAACATATTGAACAATCTCGTAACCGATCTTTCACTCCTTTCACCACTGCGAATTCTTTGGATCAACAATTCCATTCATCTTCTTATCCAAATATTGATCCTACTCCTGTCCAACCATTCAATTCCTACCAGTCCTACCCGACTTTTGCACCTTCCCTAGACATTGCTTCTACATGCCATTTGGGAGTTTCACGTATCCAAACAACTTTGAATCTTTTACTGAAACCTTGTCACAACCAATGTCTAGTCTGGAACAGTCGTTGGAAGACTTTATGATAGCGCCGTGCCAACAGATGATGGATTTGAATGCGTCCATGGCCGCCCTTATACAACCTATTAACCCGGTAGCTAGTTTCCAACTAGCTCCAAATTTTCCAATGTATGATGAGGCGGTTGGAAAGACTGATAATTTGAGTGGAGAGAGTGAGTTGTGCATGATTCGTCCAAAGAATATTTATTAATCGCAATCAAGAACGGCGTCGCTTGGTAGCTAACCGGTAAGTACGGGTCAGTCCACAGGGATTTTGTGTATTCTCTAATTGTTCTAACGAGTTAATTCCAAACGGTGTGAATGGATTGATTAAATCTAAAAACTAAATAGATCTAAATCTTGCTAGGGTTAGGTTTAGGTTAGGTTTGGAAAGTCAATATTACTCACCGCTTTCTATGCCCTAATTAAGATCTATGAGGTGTTATGGTGATTATTAATAAAGTGGATTAGTACCATCGGGAAGGAACGATGTTCCTTCCTCTAGGTTCTTGTCCTTCCTTTCTTAATCCTTACCCTAACCTCCATGGAAAACACGCTCAACCGGTCGTTTATACTACGGTATCACCGCTACCTCGTGGGATAGGGTGTCATAGGGAGCGGTGTATGCATGTATGCATGGAGTCCTATAAAAACGTGTGATGGGCAAGAAAGGGGTGAGAGATCTTCATCTCTCAAGCCTTCCCCAAATCTAACCCTAACAAGCGAGGAGACTACTCACTCATTAGGGAATTGGAAAACAAGATCTATACTAATTAACTAGGGAAAGAATTGAAAACTTACTCTAATTTGATGCACTCTTCATTCTTTACAGAAATTTACAGATCTGAATTTTAGATAGATGAAATGAGGCACAAAAAGAGGCATACCTCAAAAAGAGGTTTAGGATTTCTATTTATAGAACATAGGAACCCTAGGGTTGCAATCGACTCATATCTGCAATTACAAGTATACCCCTAAGAAGACTAGTCAGCGCACCAACTCCACCGTTACAATTTTCCACCGACACGGGCACTATATGGCCGCGGATCCGCGGCCATAAGCTTGGTTTGGCCGCGGATCCGCGGCCATAAGCTTGGTTTGGCCGCGGTTCCGCGGCTATATGGAGAGCTTGATGCTTCATTTTTTATGTCTTCTTCTGTTGCTTTGTTTCTCCTATTTTCTTCACTTGGTTTCTCAGATTGTCTTCTAGATTTCCACAGTGAATAAAGTCGTGGACTTTTACCGCTTGCTTCGTGACGAAGTCTTGAACCTTGCGCTGCCTTTGTTCTTTGTGAAATTGTCCATTGATCTTCGTTTAGTCTTCAAATTGTAGGCATGATCAAGATCTTTCCATTTGTTGGTCGTAGTCTCACTTTTGTATCGTGTTTTCATCGTTTTCACTGTTTTTGTTCCGAGAACCTGTAACCTGCAACTATGTAGCAGACATGGGTCAAAAGCACCTATTTATTTGTAAAATGACTGAGAATGGGGAATATAATAATGCAATATTATGATATGAACAAATACCCCCAAATTTATCTTTTGCTCGTCCTCGAGCAAACCTAATTTTATTCTCGAAAAAGACCTAGCCTCACTTTCGCAGGGAAACGCGATTGCACTGAGCTCGTGCAACAAGCCGTTAAACCTCTAGGTGTCCCTAGTAGGAGGAGTGTTGTCTCCTGAGGGTTTTCAGCGGATATTACCCACAAAATCCTAACAATTCGGCCTATTGAATTTTATTCTCCAATTAGGTTTTCAAACAAGAACTCTATTATCCTCGACTTAGAAATTATCCATCCGTATTTTTCACGCTTCCTTATCATTTAACTTAAGATTATATACGTTCTATAGACTTACTTAGCTTTTACCATCTTTTGAGTTTTCCTTCTAGGGTTCTATCTCAACTTAGGAATTTTTATCATCTCTATTAAAGATATAAATCATATTCTTCATTCCTATCTCTTATCTAAACCCCAATCACATACCCCTACGTGTGTGTATATATCACCCCTACACTTCGAAATTCAAATCAAGCTATTATACTCTTGTCCATCGTCCAAAGTACTTTTCAATTAGTGAATTTTTAGATGAAATTGCTCACACATTCTTCATGCGACCGTTAATACTTCTTGAGGTACCAACAACCGATTATAAAATGTGTTTGCACATTAAAGCGTAATTCCTAGTCTTGTAACACCTAAGGCTTTAGCAGTGACTCCCAAACCAGTTGGTCTAAGGCATGATGAAGCACCCTTGCTAAATATTTTTTCTATTTTGCAGCCTTAAGTAATTACAAAAATCAGTGTTCATTTTTTTATTTATTCACACTTGTATTTTATTTTATTTTTCTTCGTACTAAGGACTTTAGACAAGAGCATTTCAAGGTCTCTCCTACTATTCCATGTTTCAAGGTTCGTGTTTGTGCAATTTTGTAGGGTATATATTTTCAGAATTTAGACCTAAGCTTAGGAATTATTTTTCAAACTTATACTTTAATAAAGATATCAATATTTTTCCCTTTTTTTAACTTAGCCCAAGAATTCAACTCGAAATTTGCCTATTTCTAAATAAACTACAAAGACATATACTTTCTACCGTTAAATTTTAAGAAAGGTTATTTTTAGGGTTTTTAATTTACTCAGTCTAGGATCTAGTTGTTCCTAGCCAGTTAACCTTTTTGTCAAACTCAAGTTAATTATGGCCAAAATTGAATGTTTTAATTTTTATAATTTTTCAAAATTTTCAATTTTTATGGATTTTAAAATAAGTATGCAAATGCAAAAATGTACATATGAATGCGAAGGAAGAAAGCTTACCGAGCATACCCCCAAACTTAAACTTGACAGTGTCCTCACTGTCATGCTACACCAAGAGGGTCAAAATGTCGGCACTCCCCTGTTTATTATTTTATAATTTTTTTATTGTTAAAAGAAAAACAAAATATATATACAACAAGGTCCCCCCGTAAACTTAAGTGAAACAGTGTTTCCACTGTTTTAAATGTTAAAGTTCAGAGTTAGGGAGGAGAAAAATCAACTATACAAGGCCTTACACAGGCCAAAAGCTAGCACCAACCATTCAAAAATTCTATCGTGATAATGGTAGGGTTGGTGGAAGAATGGATTGTAGAGAAAGGAGTTGAGAAACACACGAGACCGTATGGGAAGAAGGGTGGAATATGGTCTCGGTATATTCGGAGAAGAATGGCGGAAAAGAGAAAAAAGTGTAGCACGAACTTGATGGTGTAAATTGAGTGAATAAATTAGCACAATTTTGTGATGACCGATGTGTTAAAAGCGATTGTGCTAATCTATCAACCCATCGAGAAATGGGGTCAAATCCCTCAAGATTCGCAAGAAAACATGGGTACGTCGAACTTGGTAAACCATCCATTGAAAATGGAAACGCGACGGATTCTTGCGTGGTCGAAACGATAGGAAGGAAGAAAGGGAGTGATTTAGGGATAGTCTTATTCTCACCTAAGTAATCTGTCTCAAACTTGAAGGATTCCATCAATGGTTCGAAATGACTGTAAGCAACTGAGTCTGATGGTTCAACTAACTCATCTGAAAATTCAAAGGACTCAAACTCGGACCGTGAGTCTTCAAAATCGTCCGAAAAAGGGAAACACTCGTAATTATTATCGTCTGTGAGAACGGTGTCAGATTCAAAGAGGAACGCACTAGTGGCGTCCAAACTGCTGTGATCGAAGAGAAATTTTTCAAGCTCACAGTCCTCAAGCGTGATCTTTTGTGTGGTCGGAACGATGGAAAGGAGGGGGTAATTTAGGAAGTATAACAGTTAAAGGTTCAGGAGGATGAACTGGAAAATCCGACTCATCAAACAAAAATGGTTCATCCTCAATACTATCCTCAATACTCTCCTCATAATTCTCCTCAAAAGTTATCGCATCCATGCAATTATCATCAAAATCAAGACGCATATAAGGTTCGGGAGAAACATTTAATGACTCGGGATGATGAATTGGAGAGAAAATTTCAGTCAAATCTACGGGTTCATCATCCAAAATATTCCCTACGTCAATATCCTCAATCAAGTGAAAATCAATTTTTTTAGACACCTCATCAAAAGCATGGATATTTATCAATTCAGGTTCTAGATTGGAGGTGTAAAGTTCGAATGAATTAGGTTTGGGTTCACTCGAAAAGGGCTCTTCACAATCAGGTAAATCAAACACTACAAAGTCGCACAACTCATTACACGTTTTATTTTTAACCGGTGAATCATTTAGGACACTTGTTTGAAAACCGGAGTTGTGGGATTCAATTTGCGATGGGTAGGTTTGATTTGGAAGGGTGCACAGCTCACTCTCTCCACTCAAATTCTCACTCTGTCCAACCGTCGTCTTATACATTGGAATTTTTGGAGCTAGTTGGAAACTAGCTACTGGGTCACTAGGTTGCATAAGGGCGGCAATGGACGCATCCAAATTCTTCATCTGTCGGTTTGTCGCTACAATATAAGCTTCCAACGACTGCTCCAGACTAGACATGGATTGTGAAGGGGTTTCAGTAAAAGATTCAAAGTTGCTTGGATTTTGGAAACTCCCAAATGGCTGTGTAGAAGCAATGTCTAGGGAAGGTGCGAATGTCGGGTAGGACTGGTAGGAATTGAATGGTTGGATAGGAGTAGGATCAACATTTGGATAAAAAGGTGAATGGACTTGTTGATCCCGTGAACTGGAAGTGTTGAAAGGAGTGAAAGATCGGTTACGAGATTGTTCAATGTGTTCAGCGATAGACATGGGTTTCGGAGTTACAACAGGACTCGAAAAAGTAGTATCAACATAAGAAGGTGGTGAAGGTTGAAATGGTTGATACAAACTGGATTGTGGAGTCGAACTGTTTCTCCTAGACGCTTCTATTCGATCTTTCAAAGAAATTTTGGGCATGGAGGGGTCGTCCGTAATTCGACCAAAAAAATTCGCGTATGAAGCAATGTTTGGATGAGGGTACCAAAGTTCAGCAAGAGTTTTGGGAGGTGGGGTACCCATGATGTAAGAAAGGAGAAGAAAAAGAATGTGGGGTGCACGGATTTCTTGGCGACAAGTTGCAAGTTTTTGTAAAAAAAAATTCCTTTTTTTTCTTTTTGTGTTTTTTTTATGTGGAGCTCTTTGCAAAAAGATTTTCAATAAAAGGCTTAGACACACGTTCAATCAACCACAAATGCACAATCAGGCCTAGATCTTGGGTCACCTAGGTCAACTAGACAGCTCCTAACTGTTCCAAAGGGCAAGAAGTAGGACCTCAAACCACCTCTTCACCGCCAATTGTGGCCAGGTAAGCACAAGTAGAGAGAGGAGGGATCTGCTCACGAATCACCGTGAAATGGGCCTTTTAAAATTACCTCTCCCTACCTGTCTAGCCTAGGCACCACAAAGTCATGTTAGAATCAACGGTCAATGCCTACAACTATTCCTTTGTCCTATTGAGCACGAAGTCCTTAGGGCTGAGTCTAATTTTTTTTTAATTAGCTTGATGGTCAATGCAATATGCCTTATGTGATTTTTGGGGTTCTGGGAAGGGTAATGAAATCCCCACCCAATCTGATTGGTGTAAAAGCCCCTTAAAGTCAAATTAAATTATGCAAAGCAGTAAACACAATCAAACACTTGCAAACAATTTTTTTTTAGCGCGGCGCAAAGAATCCTGCACAAGATCAATTATTGGAAGGGGGAGAGATTTTTTAGCGCAAAGAAAGCTGCAGGAAATTTTTACAGAAGATATATCAGGGGGTTCAGAGGAAGGAGAGGAGAAGCTTACAGTGGGTTTTCCATCAGCTGACGTCACCAAGGCGCGGCGGTTCCGCCGCGAAAAGCACTTCCTCGCCGCGGTTCCGCGGTCTGTTAACTGGTTCAGATCCCGAGATTTTTTCTGTTGCTCTATTATGGTACTCCTCGGTTGTTCAGATCTGCTGTTTTCTGTTTCGCTTTCTGGATTTTTCCAGATCTAAATTCGTTCGTCGGTCCTGCAAAATTCAAACGAAATACCCTTCACAATATAACAAAATGATAAAAAAAAATTATATTTTTTATTTTTTCAGTTTTTATAGTTTTTTAATTTTATATTAACCCGAAATTACAAAAAGAAAATAACACGCCATCCCCAGCAACGGCGCCATTTGATTTGTGTGAAGAATATTTATTAACCGCAATCAAGAATGGCGTCGCTTGGTAGCCAGTCGGTGAGTACGGGTCGGTCCACAGGGATTTTGTGTATTCTCTAATTGTTCTAACGAGTTAATTCCAAACGGTGTGAATGGATTGATTAAATCTAAAAACTAAACTGATCTCAATCTTGCTAGGGTTAGGTTTAGGTTAGGTTTGGAAAGTCAATATTACTCACCGCTTTCTATGCCCTAATTAAGATCTATGAGGTGTTATGGTAATTATTAATAAACTGGATTAGTACCATCGGGAAGAAACGATGTTCCTTCCTCTAGGTTCTTGTCCTTCCTTTCTTAATCCTTACCCTAACCTCCATGGAAAATACGCTCAACCGGTCGTTTTTACTACGGTATCACCGCTACCTCGTGGGATAGGGTGCCGTAAGGAGCGGTGTGTGCATGTATGCATGGAGTCCTATAAAAACGTGTGATGGGCAAGAAAGGGGTGAGAGATCTTCATCTCTCAAGCCTTCCCCAAATCTAACCCTAACAAGCGAGGAGACTACTCACTCATTAGGGAATTGAAAAACAAGATCTATACTAATTAACTAGGGTAATTAATGAAATCTAAACTAGGGCAAGAATAGAAAATTATACTAGGGCAGATAATAAAATTAACTAGGGCAAGAATTGAAAACTTACTCTAATTTGATGCAGTCTTCATTCTTTACAGAAATTTACAGATCTGAATTTTAGATAGATGAAATGAGGCACAAGAAGAGGCATACCTCAAAAAGAGGTTTAGGATTTCTATTTATAGAACATAGAAACCCTAGGGTTACAATCGACTCACATCTGCAATTACAAGTATACCCCTAAGAAGACTAGTCAGCGCACCGACTCCACCGTTACAATTTTCCACCGACACGAGCACTATATGGCCGCGGATCCACGGCCATAAGCTTGGTTTGGCCGCGGTTCCGCGGCCATATGGAGAGCTTGATGCTTCATTTTTTATGTCTTCTTCTGTTGCTTTGTTTCTCTTATTTTCTTCACTTGGTTTCTCAGATTGTCTTCTAGATTTCTTCCAGATTTCCACAGTGAATAAAGTCGTGGACTTTTACCGCTTGCTTCGTGACGAAGTCTTGAACCTTGCGCTGCCTTTGTTCTTTGTGAAATTGTCCATTGATCTTCATTTAGTCTTCAAATTGTAGGCATGATCAAGATCTTTCCATTTGTTGGTCGTAGTCTCACTTTTGTATCGTGTTTTCATCATTTTCACTGTTTTTGTTCCGAGAACCTGTAACCTGCAACTATATAGCAGACATGGGTCAAAAGCACCTGTTTATTTGTAAAATGACTGAGAATGGGGAATATAATAATGCAATATTATGATATGAACAGTGCACCCTTCCAAATCAAACCTACCCATCCCCAATTGAATTCCACGATTCCGGTTTTGAATGTCTATCAAGTGTTCCAAATGATTCACCAGTTGAAAATAAAACGTTTAATGAGTTGTGCGACTTTGTAGTGTTTGATTTACCTGATTTTGAAGGGTCCCTTTCGAGTGAAACCATCACCAATCCTTTTGACCTCTACACCTCCACTTTAGAACCTGAATTGATTAATATCCATGCTTTTGATGAGGTGTCTGAAAAAATTGATTTTCACTTGATTGAGAATATGGACGCTGGGAATATTTTGGATGATGAACCCACAAATTTGGATGAGTTTCTCTCTCCAATTCATCATCCCGAGTCATTAACTGTTTTTCCCGAACTTCATATGCGTCATGATTTTGATGAGAATTGCATGGATAAGCTAAATTTTGAGGAGAGTATTGAGGAAATTATTGAGGATGAAGCAGTTTTACTTGAGGAGTCGGATTTTCCAATTCATTCTATCCCATTCATTGACTGCGCACACCCTTCTGAATCTTTAACCGATACCCTTCCTCAATCACTTCCCTCCATTCTCGTTCCGACCTTGCAAGAAACCGTTACACTTTCATTTTTTATGTCTGGTTTACCAAGTTTGACGTACCCAGGTTTTCTCACGAATCTTGAGGGATTTGACCTCATTTCTAAATGGTTTGATAGATTAGCACAATCGCTTTTTACACATCGGTCATTACAAATTGTGCTAATTTATACACTCCATCTCCACCCTCAAGTTCGTATTCAACTTCTTTCTCCCACTTTCTCAGGTTCTTTTTCTATTCTTCCTATAATTTCAGTGAGTGTTGATGAATCACAATCCGATAATTCAAGTTTGATCATTCCAGAATGCCAACTTGATTTGGATACTTTTGAAAATGAGGTAGATGAGTTTTTCGAGTCTCCTATCTCCATAATTTTTGACAAATCAAGTATGATAAATTCTGGCACAAAACTTACTGACAGTAAAATGTTCAATTACATCGATGAGAGTTTTGAAGAACTTTTCGCTGACGAACTTGCATTCCTAAACAACAAGGATTTTGTGATTAATCAACCTCCACCTATAGAAGTTGAACCACCACCATTTCTTCTTATAAAATACGAGAATGACAATATTCCACTCATTTCTGATCATTCACATTCTCGTTTTTATTTATCACCTCTTATCTCCTCACATTCACGTTCACGCAAACCCTTTCCATACCACCACTTATCTTTTCCCCACTTCTTCTTGGCTCTATATAACATGTTCTTCCACCGACCTATACGTTATATTGATAAATTCTTCAAATAGTTGGTGTTGACTTTTGGTCTTTGCAAAACTTGGTATTGACCAATAACTTTGAACCCCCTCTTTAAAAGCTTAACATTGTTTAACGCAAGTTTGGGGGAGGTATAATTTGGCTCTTGAAAATAATTTTTTCTAACTCAAACTGGTGAGCCAAAAATAAGTTTGGGGGAGATTTTCACGATCATATTTCATGTCCCCGTTAATAAATTTTTCCTCCCAAGTTTACAAGTTTATGAGATTTTAAAAATGGCAACAGTAGAAACAATGTTTCACTTAAGTTTGGGGGGAAGATTTTTGTGTATATATATTTTGTTTTCTTTTTCTGTTAATAATAAAAATAAAAATTTAAAAAAAAGGGGGAGTGCCGACAATTTTGACCCTCTTGGTATAGTCTGACAGTGAGGGCACTGTTAAGTTTAAGTTTGGGGGTGTGCTCGGTAAGCTTTCTTCCTTCACATTCATATGCATATTTTTGCATTTGCATACTTATTTTAAAACCCATAAAAATTGAAAAAATTTAAAAAATCATAAAAATTGAAAAGTTCAATTTTGGCCATATTTGACTTAAGTTTAACATGACGGTTGACTAGTTAGGGAAAAACTAGATCCTAAACTTAGTAAATTAAAAATCCTAAAAATAACCTTTCTTAAAGTTAACTGTAGAAAATATACGTCCTTGTAGTTTATTTTAAAATAGGCAAATTTTGAGTTCAGTTTTTGGGCTAAATCGAAATAAGGGAAGAGTATTGAAAGCTCTATTTGATGTATAAGTCTAAAAAATAATTTTGAACCTTAAGTCCAAATTCTGAAAATATATACCATATTATACGCACTTACATGCACCTTGAAACTTGGGATAGTAGAGGATACCTTGAAATGCTCTTGTCTAAAATTCTCAGTATGAAGGAAAATAAAATAAAAGTATAAGTGGTGAATAAAGAGATAAAAAAAAGTATGAAGGAAAATAAAATAAAAGTATAAGTGGTGAATAAAGAGATAAAAAATGAACACTGGTTTTGTAATTACTTAAGGCAGCATACAAAAATATAGCAAGGGTGCTTTATCACCTGGTGCCTTAGACCAACTGGTTTAGGAGTCACTGCTAAGCCTTAGGTATTACAAGACGAGGAATTACGCCTAAATGCGCAAGCACATTTTGTAATCGGTCGTCTAGTACCTCAAGAAGTATTAACGGTCGCATGAAAAATATGTGAGCAATTTCATCTAAAATTCACCAACTAAAAATACTTTGGACATGGACAAGAGTATGATAGCTAGAATTGAATTTCCAAGTGTAGGGGTAAAAATTACACACACGTGGGGGTATATGATTGGGATTTGGATGAGAGATAGGAATAAAAGATAGGGCTTATATCTTCAGTAGAGATGATAAAAATTCCTGAGTTAAGATTGCACCTTAGAAGGAAAATTCAAAAGATTCTGAAAGCTTAATAAATTTGCAAAACATATACGATCTTAAGTTAAATGAAAAGTGAGTGTGAAAAATATGGGTTGATGATTTCTAAGTTGAAAATAATAGAATTTCTTGCTAGAATACTGAATTGAAGAATTAGAGTCAACATGCCAAATTGATCGGATTTTGTAGGTAGTAACTGCTGAAAACCCTCGGGAGACAATACTCCTCCTACTGGGACACCTAGAGGTTTAACGGCTAGTTGCACGAGCTCAGTGCAATCGTGTTCCCTGCGAAAGTGAGGTGAGGATATTTCGAGAATAAATTGGTTTTGCTCGGGATGAGCAAAAGATAAGTTTGGGGGTATTTGTTCATATCAGAATTTTGCATTCGTATATCGCCCATTCTTAATCATATTACACATTAATAGGTGCTTTTGATCTATGTCTGCTAAATAGTTGCAGGTTATAGGTTCTAGGATCGTTACAGTGAAATTCATGAAAAAACGCTACAAATGTGAGACTACGACCAACAATAGATGAATCCGTATGATACCGCCTACCAGTTCAAGGAACAAATGAAAATCATTAGACAGTTCAATGCACAAAGCACAAGGGCAGCACAAGATTCAAGACTTCAACGCGAAGCTCAAGGCAAAAGTCCACATCATTCTGCACTGATGGAAATCTGGAAGGTAATAGAAGAAATTCTGAGAAACCAAGTAAAGAAAACAAAAGATAAAAGCAACACAGAGAAACCCTGAAGAGATGGGCCCAAGAACCCACCAAATGGCTGCGGAACCGCGGCCAAACAGGCCTTTCTGTCGCGGTTCCGCGGCCATAATATGCACGTGTCGGTGGGGTGTCGGTGCTTTGACTCAGTCTTTGGGGTTGTTTTGTAATTTCATGTATGGATCAGAATGTAAACCTAGGGTTTTTCCTATTTATAAATACGAGGGCTCAAAGCCAAATAGTGTGTGCCTCTTTTTGGTGTGCCTCTTTGGAGGATGCCTCTTTTTATTTTTAGATCTAGAATTTAATTCTCCATTGTAATGAGCTTTTAAGTGGTATCAATAAAAAGTAAGTTCCTTTATTTTTCTCGCATTTTTCTTATCGTATTTTATTATCTGCAATTATTATTTGTTAATCTATCTGTAGAATTTAATCTGCATTTTTTCTTATCTTGAATTTTATTGTTATCTTCCTAATGGGTGAGTAATTCCTCACTTGTTGGGGATAGGAGAGGGAACGTTTGAGAGAAGGAAATCTCTCTCACTACTCTCTTTGCCCAAATAATTTATTTAAAGGACTCCCTTTAAATCAACCACACTCCGCTCACTACGGCACCCTATCTTACATGATAGCGGTGATTCTCTAGTTAGACCAGTTGTGGTTGAATTAACCGGAGGTTAGGGCTAAGAGCTGAGAACGGACGGACAAGGACTAAAAGGAAGAAATTAAGTTTCTTCCCAGTCGTGCCAATCCCCGTTGTTGCCGATTACCCTAACACCTTTATTCACAACTAAGGCATTGAAAGAAGTGAGAAGATCCCTATTTCGAACTAATCTAATCCTAACCCTAACAAGCTTTTTATCAACTTATTCTCATTCATAGATCTTAAAACAAACCACCAACTTTTTGGACCTAACTCGTTAGAACATAAAGAAAAGAACTCCTTCTCCCCGTGGATCGACTCGTACTCAACCGGCTAGCTACCAAGCGACACCGTCTTGATTACGGTATTCTTAAATTTTAAAACGCACGAACAATCAATGACCGTACCATGCCCCCCATAAGAGAAGACTCGTATGGCCCTTATCATGCACCCTAATCATCACCATAGCTTCCTCGTCCGATGGCGATTGCGGAAAAGCGACTTCTGAGCGAGTGTAAGGGAAGTCAAGAAGTGAGGCTATCGTTCCTGAAATAAGAGGGGAAAGGAAAAACCCATTTAAAAAATATAATAATAAAAAATAATAAAACAATATAAAATAAAATTTAAAAAAATGTGATGTTTGTTTCACGGGACCATTGGCTGCAAAACCAATGGACCTTACAAAATCAATATGGCGGCTCACCAATGATGAGACAAGATAATCATTGTGAGAATCAAAAAGGATTCTCATTAAATAGACACCGGAGTTTATACAAACTCTGGGCATCCTTAAAGAAAAATGAGTTCTGTTAAAATACCCAACAAGTTCAAATTTATGGAAATAAAGGTAAAACCCTATAATGAAAATATACTCAAGAACACCAGGGATTACAATTCCCAAAAGGCCTTCTTGATTTTTCAGAGCTAAGCTCTTTGATGAGGAATTAAATTCCTTTTAAGCAATGGAATTAAATTCTAGAAACCTCCATGATGGGAAACAAAAAAAATGGAATTAAAATTCCAAATATCCTTAAAGATCATAGAAGAAATGCCCGATCTTCGAAAACATTGGGGTTACTACACAAAAGATTATGTCTTTTGGATCTCAAAGAGACCAGTTCCAGAAGAGAGCAAAGCTCTTGCGGTGGATTTAAAATACAGAAAAAATTAGAGAAAAGGGGTTTCTTGTTCCTAAGAGATAAATGTTGTTCAAGATCTTTACCCAAAAGAGTTTTTTTAACAGAGTTTAACTCTGAAATTTCAACGGACAAAGAACTGAGCTCTGAAAGAAGAATTAAATTCTCAAGAGAAAGGCTAAGGAAGAAGACGAAGAAACAGTAGCCATCTCAAGAGCCAAACCCTCGTATTTATAAGACATGATGGAGAGCGGTTCATCTCCCCATTCGCCTAGGCAAGCCATGTGAGAACAACGCTGGGGGCATTTATTCCCTTCTATATATATATATATAGACACACACACACACACATGATGGAGAGCGGTTCATCTCCCTATTTCCCTAGGCAAGCCATGTGAGAACAACGCTGGGGGTATTTATTCCCTTCTATATATATGAAAAGAAAGAGGGAAAATAACTCGTTATACAAGCCTCACGTGTTAAACACGTGAGCGCCTATATGCAAGGTATATAGGCGCTGCAATTAAACTATAACAAGGCTAAACAAGCCTCACGTGTTAAACACGTGAGCGCCTATATGCAGGGCATATAGACGCTGTAATTAAACTATAAGAAGGCCAAACAAGCTTCACGTGTTAAACACGTGAGCGCCTATATGCAAAGCATATAGGCGCTGCAATTAAACTACAGATAGGCTAAACAAAGCTTCACGTGCTAAACACGTGAGCGCCTATATGCAAAGCATATAGGCGCTGCAATCAAACAACAGATAGTCGAAACACGTGAGCGCCTATATGCTTTGAAGATAAGCTAAACAAAACCTCACGTGTTAAACACGTGAGTGCCTATATGCAAAGTATATAGGCGCTGCAATCAAACAACAGATAGGCTAAACAAAGCCTCACATGCTAATCACGTGAGGAAACCTCTTTACGTAGAATTAAATTCTACTTAATGAACCGTTGGATCAAGGATTCAATGGTGATTAAACATAGAATTAAATTCTATTAGGAAGAATATTTTCTGTTAGACAGAGAGTTAATAGATCAAAGATCCAAAATATTTTTTATATCTTTCTAAATAGAGAAAGATTATGCTCTGTTAAATTAAGCACCCTTGGATTAAAAATCCAATGGTCATTGAAATGTCACCGCTCGATAGAATTTTATTCTATATATGGGAGAATATCCACAATCTTGTTAAAAACAAGAACAATATCTTCTGTAAAATAGAAGTCCTTGGATCAAAGATCCAACGGTGGATAAAATTCCCCAAATCAATTCTGAGACCAATTAAATCAATTGGGATCTCTCAATGAGAGATTTTCTCAGAATTAAACGAACTTTTTGCCACTATATAAAGAACCCGAGACTTCAAGTCTCGAAAGAATGAAGGAGAAGGAGAGAAGAGGGAAAGAGGGACGCAGAGAGAGAGAGAGAGAGAGAGAACTCCCCAGAAGCTAAAAAACGAATATACGGTGAGCTTTTGAGGAACATGAGAATTTAATTCTCAAAGAAAAGACTTGCTTCCTTGAAACGCTAGGCAAAAAGAAAATACCTCTCCTTTGCCTCTCTAAGGGTTTAACCCTTCATATAAGAACTCGGTTCTTTCCTTTGGTTAAGATTCGTAGAGGCAAATCTCCCCACAAGTTGAGAATTTAATTCTCATCGGGGAGATTTTGCTCTGCAAGATTCAAAACCTAGGGAGAAGAACTAAGTTAAATAAAAAAAAGAGGGAGAAGAAGAATGAGAACACATAGGAATTTAATTCCTCCAAAGATTAGGGTTTAACCCTATATATATAAGAACTTAGTTCTTCAATAAAAAAATATTGAGCCAAAATCTCCAAGGCCAAATCGTTGGTGCTTAGCACTATTTCGAAGCCTCACGTGTTTTTCACGTGAGTGCTTCAAACAAACAAGGAAAATAACCAAAACTTCCTCATGTGTTTACCACGTGATTTGTTTAAAAGGAAAACAAATAAAAGAAAGAGGAAACTACAGTACTCCAGCATCAATAAAGGAAAAGGGGACACCCACGTGCTTTGCACGAGAGCCAAGTGCTTAGCATTTATATAAAAGGGGAGGGGAATAAAACCAAAGGGCATCGCCCATATTTAGGGCGTCTCACGTGTTTCATACGTGAGCGCCACGAGAACCAAGTGCTTAGCACTTATATAAAAGAGGAGGGAATAAAACCCAAAAAGTAGCGCCCACATTCGGAGTGCCTCACGTGTTCACACGTAAGTGCCCCTGGAGTTCAGTGTTTAACACTAGTCCAGCGCCTCACGTGGGATACACGTGAGTGCTGCATATACCAGTGCTTAGCATTGTTGGGTAACTATGGAGACTCAGACCTAGCCTAAATTGGCTAAGTTTTCCCAAGGTCGAAACCTCTTCGATTTCCAATCAACCGAGCCCCCCTGTGCTTATGATTTCCAAATTGATCTTAGTGCCAAACATGACTAATGATCTTCCAATTGATGATATCTTAAATGATACTCATCTTATATCTCTTAGGATAATTTTAGTCTCAAACATGACTAACATTCCTTCGGTCTACAGCAGCACCATCTTTTCCCTCAAATTTGGGATTTGGTTTAAGGGTACATCTCTCCACACCTCTGATATATGTTGTTGTAATTCTTCAACGTCTTCAGAGAGGTAGTGGGTCCTGATAACCAACAACTCATTGGTGCACTTCCAAACAGATGTGCACACCTCAAATTAGATCGCACCCCAAACTGGGTGCATCCCAAATCATTGTTGTTCAGCCCGTCGTGTAACAAATACACGTGTGCGCAAAATGGTGATCAACGGACTGAGACGTCCTTAAACTAAAATCTCACCTCTAAAATGGTGATCAATGGACCGAGACATCCTTAAACTATAATCTCACCTCCAAAATAGCGATCAACGGACCGAGACGTTCTTAAACTAAAATCTCACCTCCAAAATGGTGAGATGTCCTCAAACTAGAACTTCGCCTCCAAAATGGCGATAACAGACCAAAACGTTCTTAAACTAAAACAACATAGCCCAAACGCTCTTTTGTTGGATTTGAAGCAAAAAAATGATCTTAAGACCTTGTTAAGTAGATCTTAGTCTTAAATAAAACTAACAAAAACACACAAGACACGAAGTGAACTACTGGAGCAGGAGAAAGTGGTTATCGAGTTGTGGTAACGTAATTAACTGCAGGGGCTTGCGCCTGCATGGAAGAGCGTCCCCACAATCAAAAAACCCTCGCAAAATGAGGGGGAATCTGACGAAGTCTGCTACAACGGCCGCATCCGTCCAAACCTTCGATATATGGTGTCATAAATCAACTTAGCATCTTCGGAAAGGTGGACGGATAATCCAAATAGCATCTGCCCCCAAATTCAGGCATGACGATCCATCTCAGTTCGTCCCCGTTTTCGGCGGTAAACATCCACGAGCGAAATAGGCATAGATGAAAACTCGAAAGGGTGCCGTGAGTAAAAACAGCAGAATTACCAGCGAGTTTGTGAAAACCCGAAAGGGCGCAATCTCGTAAAAAAACGATATGTTCACAAGAGAAATGAGCACGGATGAAAACCCGAAAAGGCGCTGTGAGTAAAAACAGCAGGAATGCCGACGAGTTTGTGAAAACTCGAATTGGACGCAAACTCATAAAATAAAAAATTTATGGGCACTTACAAGGTCCTCTCGACCTTGTGAGGAGAAAATACCTGCGTGAGATCCTTACGACTCACAAAGGAGCAACACACTTAGGAATCCTCATGATTCCTAAGGAGAAATTACACATACGGGATTCTCATGACTCGTAAGAAGAATTCCCCTTATGAGACCTTCATGGCTCATAAGATTCAAAAGCCACAGGGATCTGAACATATTCTTAAGCCGTCATATCCCCCAAGTTGCCCTACAGGCGGTCTAATATTGACCTTTGTATACAATCCATGGGTGTAAAGACGATACGATACATAAGTAATATAAATTATCTGTTGAGAATGACGTAAAAGATACATATCGATACGCCAGGGAGCCAGAAGTATAGCCTTTTCGAGCCGCTGCTCTTTTCTTTTTAGTCGCGCTCGTTGGGCTTCGATTGAAGGTAAATCCCTACCCGCCTTCAGAGCAGCCTCGTCTTCTGAAGCAGCCGAGATCGGTTGTTTGGGAGCCCATTCTTCTTCCAGTGTCAGAGGAACTACCGGTAACATAGTCGGGGCCGGATCAACATCACGGAATTCAACAGGGGGAAAGCACCCCTTCTTGGGGCGCACATTTTCGTCTTCATCCTGTGAACGCTTCAAAAGTATCGGCCAAATGAGCGGCTTCCTCGGCGGATGTACCAGGAAAGAGGAGCATGTCGTCTGATTCATGCGCAGATATAGGCTCATCGTGAAGAGGCTTGGACTCGAGCAAGATATCAAGTAAACCGGCGGCCAATTTCTTCCTCCTTTTAGGGCCTGAGCTAGCACTAGTAGAAGGGCACTTCCTCCTTTTCGGCTCTTTTTGCACGGCACTACCCAACCTCACCTTCGGTATCCGCCTTTGGTGACGCCGCTGCTAGTACTTTATCAGGAATCTCTACTTCAGCTCTAGTGCGAACCGGCATACCAGCAGTGCGGGGGACTGATTTCGCCCGAGCGGCTTTAGGAATAAGCACTAAATCACTGTCCCTCGGAGGAGGGCGAACAATCGACCGTGGTCGCAATGGAGTGCTGATGGCTTGAGCTGGAGCAGAGGCTTTACACTCAAAGACTCCTCTACAATGATGGGACTAACCCGGTGGCGATACCATCCCCTGAAGGGTCCCACGGGCCTTGGAAGATAGTCGGGCTCCGGGATCATTGAAAGGGAACCTGTATATAACCGTATGAAATGATGTATAACGTCGGGAGCAGTCTCCAGCGAGAGAGTAGGCTCAACTAAAAAAGCTTCGAGGGGGACGCCTTGGTTGTAACCTAATTGCTGGACGAAGCGATGTGAATTATACCGCATGAAGAGAGCAGTGTCATTTAGGCGGAACACTAAGTACCCCGACCTGATTGAATATAAATGCATGATCTCTTTATGTTTTAAAGCCAGAGTCCCATTCTTCAACAAATCGAATAACTGTTGAATAGGCCCCGCTGGCGCAGAGAGGACTCGATCACTGAAAATCATCCTGCCATTGTTTGAATACGGATTAAGCAATACACACAGAGTCCCTAACTGAGTCGGATCAAGAGCGAAAGCATTGACCAGCCTCATGACCCGCGGGAAGGTGTATGACTCATAGAAATCAGGACGCCGGTGTGCAGTAAATGCACCTAACACATGCATCTCGATCCACGACGTGAAGTAGTGGAGGGAGAAATTCACAGTGTCTACATCTGGATTTGAAATGTTGGAGGCAGTACTTAAACCATGGTGTAGGTGTGATAACCCTGCAACATTAACGGCCAATCGCGCTCTTTCAGCTATACGATGGGTAGGATAGAATACGAAGGCTCTCATAAAACGGCGATGCATCGGCATGGTGAACCAGTTAAGCCAGAGACTGATGAAACCGACAAAGAATGTTTCTTCGTCTATTCCAGTGGCAGCGAATGCGTCAAATATCACGGCTGACGAATTTGGAATATAAAACCGCGGCAAGTCTTCTTCTTTAGCCGGCAATTTCTCCAAGCTGAATCCGAAGGGATTCTCTACCTTCACGAATTTCGGAGCTTTCTTGGATAGTGCGTCTTTACGGAGAAAGCAACCAATAAAAGCGTCAAAAGTGAAATCTTGTCCTTCCGATGCCACGAATAGTCTCTCGAAAATGCCCAAAGTCTTGATTAGACTCGGGTGCTTGTGCCGAACAGCGTTCTCGGTTGTTAAGCCTTCAAGTACAACTGACACTGTAGCAAATATATACTCGTCAGGGGGCAATAATTCTTCGTAGTGCTCTCCCCTAATCGGTAGCCCTGAAATTTCCCGGAACTTCTCCAGCGAAATAGAGACTTCGCGGTCCCCTAGCAAAAACGTATTCATTAGAAGGTTCCATTGGTTCAAAAAAGCCTTGACTCACCAGACATGGGGAGTATGGTAGTAGAACAGTGACGCGTACACCGCTTGATACAACCCAACTTTCTGCAACCGTGAGTGTTGAGAGGAGAGAATGTACCAGGCCTAAGGAAGGTAGCCCACTGGATGACGCGGGGTAACACCTATATTATAGATCTGCTCCCAGGGTCGGGCTTCACCCTTACATATTTGGCGTCCCAAGATATCGATATCCATCATGGGTTGATTGGGTATCCCTGTCGTTGATGGCTTAAGTCGGCCCGCGGGAGTCCGAGTAGCCGCTTCCACCGCATAAGCAGTATGCGGACGCTCCGTCAATGACATTGAGGAGATGGGTTCTGCCGGTACTTCGCATATAAAACTGCGGTGGACCCTGATAATGTGACCGTACCAAACTTCCCATAGGAGAAGGCTCTTATTGTCCTTATCTTGTTCCCTGATCATTGCCATAACTTCCTCGTCTGATGGCGACTGCGGAAAACGACCTCCAAGAGTGTGTAAGAAAAGTAGGGAAGTGAGGCCGTTGTACCTAAAATGGAAGAAAAGAAAACCCATTAATAAAAAAAATATATGAGTTTGTCTCATGAGATTACTAACTACAAAATCAAAATGGTGGCTCAGCAATGATGATGCAAGATAATCATTGTGAGAATCCAAAAGGATTCTCATTAGTAAACAGTGGAGTTAAAAAAACTCTTAGCATTCTCGAAAAGCGAGTTCTGTTAAAATGAGCAACAGATTTAAATCTGTGAAAAGGGTATTAAAACCCTAAAAAGGAAAATGCTCAAGAACATAAGGGGAATAAAATTCCCAAAAGTCCCTAAATCTCTCAGACCTAAGCTCTATAAGAAAATGGAATTAAATTCCTTCAATAATGGGATTAAATCCCAGAAACCCCCTTGGTGGGGAAACAAAGAAAATGGAATTAAATTCTAAGGATCCTCAAAGATCAGTGATAGGGTAAACCCCAAGAGGAGAACTAATAATCCTCATTGATTCAAAACCTCAGAGTCTACTTTAAAAAAAAGAGTTTTTTTTAGATCTCTAAAAGATCAGAGCAAAGCTTTTTTGATGGATTTAAAATCCAAGGCAAGAACAAAAAGGGTTTCTTAAGAGGTGAACGCCATTTATAATCCTTACCCAACATGAGTTTTTGCAGATTTTAACTCTGAAGTGCTAGGGGCAGAGAACTAAGCTCTGAAAGGAGAATTAAATTCTCAAGGAAAAAGTTAAGGAAGAAGATGAAAAAACAGTGGTCATCTCAAGGGCCAAAGACCCCATTTATAAGACGTGATGGAAGCGGTTCAGCTTCCCATTTCCCTAGGCAATCCAACGGTGATAAAGATGGACAGCGTTGCACTCACGTGCAAGCCATATGAAAGCAACGCTGGAGGGCATTTGTTCCCTCATAAAAAAAGAGAGAGGGGGGAAATTCCCCATAACTCAAGCCTCACGTGTTAAACACGCGAGCACTTATATGCAAAGTATATAGGCGCTGCAATCAAACAATTGATATGCTAAATAATCCTCACGTGTTAAACACGTGAGCGCCTATATGCGAAGCATATAGGCGCTACAATCAAACAATTGATAGGTTAAATAAGCCCCACGTGTTAAATACGTAGTCGGCTAAATAAGCCTCACGTGTTAAAAACGTGAGCGCCTATATGCTTTGCATATAGGCGCTGCAATCAAACAACTATAAGCCAAATTGGCCTCACGTGTTAAGCACGTGAGCGCCCATATGCAAGGCATATGGGCGCCAAATTAAAGGATCTAAATAAGCCCCACGTGTTAAACACGTGAGGGCACCTCCTTATATAGAATTAAATTCTACTCAATTAACCGTTGGATCAAGGATCCAATGGTGGTTAAGTATAGAATTAAATTCTATTGAGAATGATATTTTCTGTTAAATAGAAAGTTAGTGTATCAAAGATCCAATGAGATGGAAAATATTTCCCATATTTTTCTAAAAAAAGAAAGATTGTACTCTATTAAACTGAGCACCCTTGAATTAAAAATTCAATGGTGATGACAATATCACCGTTTAATAAAATTTTATTCTATATATGAGAGAATATTCCCTCAATCTTGTTAAAACAAGAACAACATATTCTGTAAAGACAGAGACACTTGGATCAAAGATCCAACAGTGGGTAAAATTCCCAAAATCAATTTTGAGACCAATTAAATCAATTGGAATCTCTCAATAAGAGATTTTCTCAAAACCAATTAACAATCTACCTCCACTATATAAAGGATCCGAGACTTCAAGTTTCAAAAAAGAGAAGAAAAAAAACCCGATAAGTTTCTGCAAAATACAGTGAGCTCTTGAAAGAACAAAGAATTTAATTCTCAAAGAAGGGACTCAATAGCTGAAAAAGACGCATACGCGATCTTAAGCAAGCAAGAAAATGGGAAAGAGGCAGAAGGAGCAAGAGGGACTCCAATCAGTTAGCTTACTTCATACTCTTATCCTCAAAAAAAACCTAGGTAAAGAAAAACCCAGAGCTCAAAATATCTCTTTTTACCTATATAAGGGTTTAACCCTTCTCAAGAACTTAGTTCTTCCTTTGGATCAAAGATCCACGAGACAAGTCTCCCACAACTTGAGAATTTAATTCTCATCGGAAAGATCTTGTTCTTGAGAATCAAAAATTCAGAAAATACCTAGGTTAAAGAGAAAGAAAAGAAAAGAACACATGCTCTGGGAATTTAATTCCTTCGAAATTAAGGTTTAACCCTACATAAAGAACTTAGTTCTTATAAAAATAAAAGAAGAATTTAGTTCTCCAATTTAAAAAAAGTGATGATCCAAGATCTTCAAAACAGAAATCTTGATGATCATCAATGACTAAAATGTCATTAACAGAGATTAACATCTCTGAAAGCAAGAAGTACTTAGCGTCTCACGTGAAATACACGTGAGCAAAATTAGTGCTTAGCCCTATTATAGTGCCTCACGTGTTTCCCACATGAGTGCCAAAAGCAAACAAAAGAAGAGTTAAAACGCCTCACGTGCTTCCCACGTAAGCATCCAAAAAAACAAAGAAAAACTCATTCGTGTTGATAGGGAAGCCGTCAAATAAAGCAGCCCAACATCCCAAAAATAAAGTAGTCATGTGAAATACACGTGAAATACTCTTGGAAACCTGAAATCTGGTGCCTCACGTGCTTCATACGTGAGCACCAGAGCTCAGCCAAGTGCTTAGCACTTATGTCAAAAAAGGGGGTGAGCAAACAAAACCTGAAATCAATACACAGCACTCGTGTGCTTCCTACATGAGTGCCATGCAAAGTGCTTAGCACTCTATGTTCGGTCAAAATGACTAAGTGCTTAGCACTGATCAGGAAGCGCCCATATCATAGCGCCTCACGTGAAAAATACGTGAGCGCCAGAGAAAATTGGTGCTTAGCACTATGGTAGCGTCTCACGTGAAAAACATGTGGGCGCCAGTGCTCAGCACTGTTCCAGTGTCCCATGTAATAATTGAGCTCAAGCCATCAATACTCCATTGCGGCCACGGTCAATTGTTCGCGCTCTTCTGAGGGACAGTGATTCAGTGCTTATTCCTAAAGCCGCTCGGGCGGAATCAATCCCCCGCACTGCTGGTATGCCGTTTCGCATTAGAGCTGGGGCAGGGATTCCTGATAAAGTACCAGCAGCGGCGTCACCAAAGACGGATACCGAAGACGAGGTTAGGCGGTCCGTGCAAAAAGATCCGAAAGGGAGGAAGCGCCCTTCTACTAGTGCTAGCTCGGACCCTAAAAGGAGGAAGAAATCGGCCGTCAGTTTACTCGATGTCTTGCTCGAGTCTGAGCCTCTTCACGATGAGCCTATATCTACGCATGAATCAGACGACAGCCTCCTCTTTTCTGGTACATCCGCCGAGGAAGCCGCTCATTTGGCTGAGGCATTGAAGCGTTCACAGGATGAAGCCGAAAACATGCGCCCTAAGAAGGGATTCTTTCCCCCTATTGAATTCCGTGATGTTGATCCGACCCCGACTATGTTACCGGTAGTTACTCTGACGCTGGAAGAAGAATGGGCTCCCAAACAGCCGATCTCGGCTGCTTCAGAAGACGAGGCTGCTCTGAAAGCGGATAGAGATTTATCTTCAATCGAAGCCCGACGAGTGCGACTAAACAGAAAAGTGCAGAGGCTCGAAAAGGCCAGACTTCAGGCTCCATGGCGTATCGGTATGTATCTTTTACGTCCTTCTCAGCAGATAATTTATATTACTTACATATCGTATCGTCTTTACACATTTTTCCTCTGTAGGGCCTTCTGCAGCGAGCACAGTTTCGAGCCTAGATCGCGCCTCAGAGCCTCCGGTGATGGCCTTTATTCCTCCAGCGAAGGTCGCCAGACCAGCCATAGACTCTATAAATATTTCCAGTGACGCAGAGAGTGTAGAGGAGATTATTGAAGCTGCTATCCCTCCAGTCCAGAATGGACGAAGTATCGAAGGTAATCTACATATATATTTTTTTGTTTTTAACGACCATTCAGCATGTCTGACCCTTTCATTTTCTCAGAATTACGGGAGCTGGCGTCTTTTATTGTAGATCTTTCTCCGGAAGAAACCTTCCAGCGTTTACTTAATATGGAGGCCCCGCATGTGGTACCCCTCAGAGTATCGTCATTTCCTCTGGCCAAGGTTGGTATTCTTTTGCCTTTCCGTTTTATATTTTCATGATGATGTTGATGTGCCCCTTTATTTTAAACCACAGTCCTAGAGGCTGATGAAGAAGTTGAAGTTCTTGATGGGCCTGGGGATCTCTCAGATCCGCCTTCTATGGCCGTAGGTAAGTGACGCTTTAGCACTGGCATTCTTTTATTTATTCCTGTTTGGAAAGGCGAATAACCATACACATATTTTCACTGCTTTGCCAACCCTGACTCTACTAGAGTCCCGGATTTGCATGACACCAGGACCTTATGCCAGACGCGTGTCTGAGAGGATGGAAAAACATAGCATTCACCCACTGGCGACTCTTATTGATGATTTTCGCGCTGGCACTTCCATCATGGCTGAAGAATTTACTGTTGAAAACAATGCTTCCTAGTTCGTTCTTGCCACCTACCATGACGAGGCGCTGGTGCGTACTTGGGTCGAATATTGCCGCGAAGTAAAGGCTTCCCTATATGGAGTCGAATGCGTATGCCTTCCTTCTGATACCCTATCCGTAAAGGCTAGCTTGCATGGATAGATCGATCGGTGTGCGGCCAATCTCTAGTCTTTTGAAAAAAGGCTCAACCGGAAGTTTGGGAGTTGGCTTCAGAGGCTTTGAGGGAACTTCAAGCCTAGCTCACCACCAAGACTACTCGGGCCTATGAAATTTGGCGGGTCCTTCAGGAGGCCATTACGGAGGTGGTGGCTCTTGATAAAGCCATTATTTTTACACGTGAGATGGTTGAGACCCACAAGACAGCCGAGAAAGAGCTTGAGAATCGGTTTTCTGTTAGTAATATATATGCCCTAAAGGCCATTATATGGATAGTGGAAATTTGGACATATATCTATAGAGATAGATGACTTTCTTGCTCAACATGATAGTACGCTATCTAGTTTAATTTATCTGGACATGTAGATTTAATCATTTAAACATGTTGATAAAGCCCAAAGGATATTTGCTTGACTACTGTGATTATGATGCGGATCATACTAGTGGGGCACATGTAGTCTATAAGCATATCCTTGAACTGTTCCTAGTCGAGGGTGTATCGAGACAGGGCATCGATATTCCAGAGTAGACTAGCGTATACCATTCTTGTCTCATATGATGGGCGATGGATGATCCCATATCCATCTGGTGAGGAGACACCAAAGATTGTATGCGGGTGCTCAGTGGACACTGGGTACACTGCACGGACTCGCCGAGAACTCCTATGTGGTATTATATCTATCGTCGGATAGCAGTTCTCAGGGAACACTGGTACAGGTTAGTCTGTAGACCCGAGATCGTCATAGAGTCTTGTGTATCCTCCTACTATACTTTGATCTCCACCCTACCACGGCTCTACTGAGTCGTGCAAACAGGTGGTCTTTGGGTACAGTCTCGAGGCGTATGGAGGCCATGAGCGATAGGAGGGGTTTCGTCTCTCCCGGTATTGGGGGTTGATGTTGTGCTATGCTCGATTGGCTATAACATGAAGTCCCTGGCCAGGGCTGCTGAGATTTACTGATAAGAGTTATCAGTAGTTTCTCAATCTGTTATGAGCCATACACCAGCATGACTTATTGAGTTACTGGGGTCGACGATTCCATCCCTGGACTCGATATGCAGCATATCTGACGAAGAGACCGGACTGTACGGTAAGTGTTGCCAGTTGGCTCGACGGGAGTTTTTACAGCTTCGCTGGTTTTCTTCTGATCGTTTCAATACCCGGGTGGCCGTTACGTTTAGCTGACCTCTTGCGGTTTGTAGATGTTTGATATGATCATCATCTACTGTTGGCGTATTGACGAGTCTTAGAGTCCCACAATGATGTTTCCTGGCTCAGGCAAAAAGATGTGGTGTGCATATGAGATATGCGCGGGACCCGATTAAATACGGTTATATGATAACGTATATTAATCGGGCATTTTCTATTTTTCGGATCGTATGTGATATGACTGGTTTGCTAAATCAAGTGTTGATTTAACAAATTACATTTAGATTAAATCTTTAATTAAATCCTTTTGTATGCATGCATGAATGCACATGATGATGTGCATGGACACATACATTCATACATAGTATCATGGTTGATGATACAAGAATGGTGGCAATGCAAGACTTATATTGAAGCTTTTAATTTGTATTTATCATTTTAAGTTAATGTAAAGAATATCCACTCATGCTCCTTTATTCTTTAGTGGGTAAGTTTTATTTAACTTAATGAAAAGAATTTTCACCCATGCTTAATTCTTTATGAAAAGAATTTCCACTCATAATTATAGTGGTAATGGAATAATGGTGATTATTCCTTCTCATCACTATAAATAGCTTCATATGTGATATGAAACAAGGTGTACAAACAATGAAACAACAAGGGAAAAATTGTGAACAAGGGTGTGAAAACAAGTTATCATATGTGATATGATAGAAAGCTCAAGCCACCATTATCTTCTTCTTCCTCTCTTGATTTTTCTCTAGAGTGAAATTGATAAAAGAAAGGATTTGAATTGTTGAATACAAACCACATCATCATACTACACACATCTAGCCGATTTGTGTAGGGTGTTTGCTCTACTTCGTTTGCGAAACAAGTAAGGCAAGGAGCTTTGGGCAAAGGGACTTCGGGTGGATCATCGTGGACAAGGAAGGCTTCCATCGATCCGTTCCAAACTCTCATAGTGCCAAGGAGTCACCGAGGGAGATCTACAAAGGTTGTAATCTCTACTCTTAGTGATAGTTTTACATTTGCATGTGATGCTTATTTGTATGAATCCCTAAAACTTCTAGTTTCGATTCTTGTCGAGTTAACTTAGCACCTCTAAAATTTTGATTATGGCATATGTGATGCTACCGAACCCTTGACGAGGTGCTAGGCTAACCCAACAGTGGTATCAGAGCCAGGCTAGAGCTTTAGGCGATGCGTAGGCGATGTTAAAAGTCCGATCGAACCACGAAACACCAATTTGGACCGCTCTCTGGAAATTTTTTGAAAATTGGATTTTTCCAAATTAAAAGTTCTTAAAAAAATCAGCAGGCTTTTTTAGGAGTTACTGTATAAAAATATTTTTTTGATCTCACTAAAGAGCCGCGGATCCGCGGCCATAGCATGCCTTTCGCGGCGGATCCGCGGCAGTTCTAACGAATTAAAAAATAATTTTTTTACAGTAGACCTGATTTAATATAAGCATGCCTCTGAGATATTTTAAAATTACTCAAGTGTTGAGTTTTCTGGAGATCTATTGTATTTGGTGATTCGATTGGAAAGGTTTAACTTCGTTCAGATTTTCAGATTTTTAGAACGTGTTAAAATGTTTGAACGAATATTAGAAACACAATTTTTCCCGTATTAGAAAAATTCCAAGTGTTGGATTTTTCCCTAGTTCGAAACTTTCGAAAAACATGCAAGCGTATCTGTAGACACTCTAGAAGAACATAACCTTAACTCGATTATGTGACAGTCAAAACTGTCACTGAACCTTAGGGTTTGTGGTAGTTTAGCGTTGCCACATGTGAGGCGTTGGTTTGGCCCTTCTACGGTTGGTCCATAAGGGGCTGTGGCATGTTCTAGAAATTTTTGAACTCGGCTCAAGTGTTGTGCAATTAGGGAAATCTTGGGTGTTTGTTTATTCGATCGAAAAATTTAACATTGTCTATTTTATCTGGAATGTGATACAATATGTGGAATTCATATAGTTAGGCATGAAATATGAAGTATGTGATATTTCGAATTTATGATGTCTAAGGTGATTGTGGATTCCAAATGTTGTAGTTTTTCATTTTATTTTCTGCGACCGTAAGTGTAGTATGTGGTGTATCGCCGTTTTCGTTGCTATACGTCAACGACAATCGGGATACGCATACTTACTTACGTTGATGATATGAGATATTATGTGTTGCTGAGATATGATGAGTAGGATTGTCGCGACTGAATAGCCGGGGTTTTTTATTTGAGATGAGAGTTTTATTTTCATTCATGTATAAATCAATTGTATATTATTTACTTTTCCGCATTAGGATAGACCCAAGGAGGGGAGCACAAGTGACCGGGTTCTAGGGTTCAGTGGGAGGCCATCTCGAGGAGTCGAGACCGGGTCTCCTAAACTCTAAAATTGGCGGGATCACTTGCCGCTCTCGTAGGGGTCTAGGGGTGTGGTCTTGGCTATTCATCATGACCGTGGAATCCGTATTTTCTATTGTTGGCTCGATACAAAATACGGACATCCTAGATATCCTTTTATATGCTTCTGCTGTTGATATTCTGTAATGTGATTACTTAGTATCTGAGACGAATGGATTATTATTATATATATGATATATAATAAACGTTGCTTATATTTTACACCCACGCTAGTCCCGCCCCGCTATGCCGTTAGTTAAGTAACCTAACGGTGCATAACGGGACACTGTGGCGAATGCGGATGGTATAAGTATACGTTCTATTCTGTGATGGCTTAGGAACTTAAATGATGGGATCACATTAATGAGATTAATGTAAAGAAAAGAAACCTAATGATGTTGCAGAATCAGATTTGAAACAAACTCGGCTTTTTATGAAAAATGCAAGTTTCAAAAAGGATGCGGAGCTTAAGCCACTCCTTTTCTTAACTGTTTTGATTCTACAACGAGATCAAGTTCAAAGCGTTAAAGGTTTTCTTAAAAACCATCCGCAACCCTCCGTCATTTTAGGAAGCAGAGTACTTAGTATTCGTGCTGCGTATGTTGATTATAGTCAAGGCGTAGTGTACGGTAGCTAAGTGATGTCTTCCTACAAAGCATATGATGCGATTAGTTAGGACATTCATGTGATTATGTTGATCATAGTCAAGGGTCATATGGGTGGGTCTAGTTAATCACGAAATGACGGGTAGAATTTGACTACTACTTATGATATGTTGACCATAGCCAAGGTCATAAGTGACTAGGGGTAAAAACCATATCGGGAATTTCAAGAGTTGAAATTTGCAATGAGATTGCATACCATCTATATGATAGTTGGATCTCGATCTCACTGTGAGTAAGTGTTACTTCCAGGAGAGTTTTACACTTTACAATTAGCTAATCCAGTGGGTGTCTAGAATGACTGACCGGTTAGCGAAACTGTAGAATGTAATTATTCCTGGCTAGTTTTCTTTTCAGGTTTTAAAAGAAAATTTGATTAAAAGCAGTGGGAGACATCGATTAGATAAAATAATAACCAATCTAATTCTTTGCAAGAGCATTTCGCTAAGTGTATCCTTTTCTCTCTCCGAATGGCAGTTACAGATGTCAGGACTTAAGCTTCTACTTGAGAAAAATAAACTGACAGGACCAAATTATAAAGAATGGTTGAGGAACTTAAACATTGCACTTTCATATGATAAAGTATCATATGTCCTCAATACTGAAGCCCCACCCGTCCCTGGACCTGAATCATCTGTCTCGGATAGGGAGATCCGAAAAACTTGGGAAAATGACTGCAACACGGCCAAGTGCCTCGCGCTCGCTTCTATGGACAATGTCCATCAGAAGCAACACGAGAATATGGATGTGCAATCCATCTTTCTTCACACAAAGGAGTTGTATGAAGAGCAATCTCGTACTTTGAGATACGAGGCATCTAGAAAGCTGTTTCAGATGCGAATGGCCCCTGGTGCATCAGTTGGAGACCATGTTTTGAAAATTATTGGTCTTATTGAAGAACTTGAGGAACTGGGATGGACTATGGATAATGAGCAATATACGGATATTGTTCTACAGTCTCTCCCCCCTGCCTTTGCTCCGTTCATAGTAAATTTCAATATGAATGATTTGGAGAAATCATTGCCTGAACTTCTCAATATGTTGAGAAGTGCAGAGAACACGTTGAAAACGACAAGGACTCCTGCTCTGCTTGCTGGGCCATCTTCCTCTTCATTCCCAAAAGCTAAGGCCAAGGGAAAGAAAAAGAAGAAGTCCATCAAACAGAAAGGTGGAGTTAGAAAGGCGAAGGGGAAAGACAAAGCCGGGGCTGTGGGAAGCAGGAAAGGAGAATGTTTTTACTGTAAAAAGTTAGGACATTGGAAACGCAACTGTGCTGAATATCTTGCTGATCTCAAGAAGAAGAAGCATGCTGATGCTTCCACTTCATGTGTGTTTGTAACTGAAAACTGTTTTTCTTTAAACTCTGCATCCTGGGTATTGGATACCAGTTCTGGTTCTCACATCTGCAATTGTATACAGGGATTGAGAAATAGTAGAGTTTTAAAGATAGGAGATCATACTCTGCGGGTTGGAAATGGTTCCAATATACATGCTGTATCCGTGGGAGAGTATCATCTAGGGTTGCCTTCAGGGAGTATTTTGGTTTTGAACCCGTGTTATTTAGTACCAAGTATGCTGTGTAATATAATATCCGTTTCTTTGTTGGACAATGAAGGATATCATTTTATATTGCAAAATAATGTTATGAACATTAACCTGAATCAAGAGTTGATTGGGTATGGTACACTAAATAACGGTATTTACGTCCTGAACCAACACACAGTTTTCAATATACAACATACTAGTAAAAGAAAGTTTTCAGATATAAATGAAGCTTTTCTTTGGCATTGTAGACTTGGTCATATTAATGAAACAAGACTAAAAAAGCTACATAAAGATGGATATTTAAATCCATTTGAATATAAATCTTATGCGACTTACCAGTCTTGTATCAAAGGTAAAATGACCAAAACTCCGTTTAGTGGACACGGAGAGAGAGCTGGTGAACTCTTAAGCCTCATACATAGTGATGTATGCGGACCAATGTCTACACTTGCAAGAGGTGGTTTTTCATACTTCATCACTTTTACTGATGATTTCTCAAGATTCGGACACGTGTTTTTGATAAAGCACAAATCTGAAGCCTTTGAGAAATTCAAGGAGTATAAACTTGAAGTAGAGAAGCAAACAGGCTTGAGCATCAAGAAACTTCGATCGGATCGAGGTGGAGAATATTTAAGTACAGAGTTTCTAGACTTCTTAAAAGAGAATGGGATTCTCTCTCAGCCCACTCCTCCTTACACACCGCAGCACAATGGTGTGTCAGAACGGAGGAATCGTACCTTATTGGATATGGTACGATCCATGATGTGTGATACTGAGTTACCGCTTTCCTTCTGGGGACATGCATTGGAGACAGCAATGTATCTATTGAACAGGGTTCCAACCAAGACCGTGTCTACCACTCCATATGAGATGTGGAATGGAAAGAGACCATCTCTTAAAAGGTTTAGGATTTAGGGTTGTCTGGCTTTTGTTAAAAAGCAGAATCCAGACAAACTCGAGACACGATCGGTCATGTGTAAATTTGTGGAGTATCCAAAACATTCATATGGATATCTATTCTACCACAAAGAGGAACAAAAGGTGTTTGTTGCTCAGCATGCCACATTTTTGGAAAATGAGATCTTTACGGAAAGTACTAATGGCAATGTGGTAGAACTAGAAGAGGTTCTAGAGACACAAATTACTCAGGAGGAATTGGTTGAAATTGATATTGCAGTAGAACTTCAAGAACCTCAGCCGCTCAGGAGGTCTAGTAGAACTTCTCGCCCACCAGAGAGATACTATGGGTTTCTCATAGATGGTGATAGAGAAGATTGCATCATGGATGATGATGACCCTACTAGTTTTCAGCAAGCTATCACGAGTGGTGACTCAGTGAAATGGTTGGAAGCAATGAGATCCGAAATGGAGTCAATGTACACCAACAAAGTATGGACTTTGGACGTTGCGCCTCCTGGGATAAAACCCGTTGGGT
Organism: Agapanthus africanus; assembly: GCA_030015575.1. Classification (NCBI taxonomy): domain Eukaryota; kingdom Viridiplantae; phylum Streptophyta; class Magnoliopsida; order Asparagales; family Amaryllidaceae; genus Agapanthus; species Agapanthus africanus. The sequence goes on along the minus strand of JASDDO010000012.1, from coordinate 91,999,839 downwards.
GCAAATGGATCTTTAAGAGAAAGATTGGTGTAGATAGACAGGTGGAGACCTATAAAGCAAGGCTTGTAGTGAAAGGTTTTCGTCAAAGACCAGGCTTGGACTATGATGAAACTTTCTCTCCAGTTGCAATGCTTAAATCCATTAGGATCCTACTTGCTATTGCTGCTCACTATGATTATGAAATATGGCAGATGGACGTGAAAACTGCATTTCTAAATGGTGATTTAGAAGAATGCGTTTTAATGGATCAGCCAGAGGGCTTCATTGATAGTGGGAGCAGCGGGAAAGCATGTAGATTGCATAAATCCATTTATGGATTAAAGCAGGCCTCGAGGAGCTGGAACATCTGCTTTGATGATACAATCAAAGAGTTTGATTTTGTCAGAAATGAAGATGAACCATGTATTTATAAGAAGATTGTAGGGAGTACTGTCACATTCCTCGTATTGTACGTAGATGACATTCTCCTGATAGGAAATGATGTTCCTATGCTACAATCGGTCAAACTATTCTTATCACAAAAGTTCTCCATGAAGGACCTGGGTGATGCCTCGCGCATTTTGGGCATTAGGATCTATAGAGATAGATCCAAGAGGTTATTGGGACTGTCCCAATCAAAGTACATAGACACCATTCTAAAGAGGTTTAGTATGGAAGATTCCAAGCGTGGTGCCTTGCCTGCTAGTCATGGAATCACTCTCTCCAAGGACTTCTGTCCGAAGACTGATGAAGAGAGAGCTCGCATGAGCGTTATACCCTACGCTTCAGCCGTGGGATCTATAATGTATGCGATGTTGTGTACTCGCCCTGATGTGGCTTATGCACTGGATGTAGTAAGCAGGTATCAATCCAACCCAGGGGAGAAACATTGGATAGCAGTGAAGAACATTCTTAAGTACTTGCGAAGGACTAAAGAATTGTTCTTGGTGTATGGTAATGGGAATCTCCAGATGGAGGCCTTTACCGATTCCAGCTTCCAAAGTGACAAGGATGACAGTAAATCAATCTCAGGGTTTGTATTTACCCTAAATGGAGGAGCGGTTAGTTGGAAGAGTTCTAAACAGGACACCGTTGCAGGCTCCACGATGGAAGCTGAGTATATTGCTGCAAGTGATGCTGCTAAGGAAGCCGTCTGGATGAAGAAGTTCATTGCGGAACTAGGAGTAGTTCCAACCATTGTTGATCCAATACCATTGTATTGCGATAATAATGGAGCTATAGCATTAGCCAAAGAACCAAGGTCCCATCAGAAGTCCAGACACATCCTAAGGAGATATCATCTGATCCGGGAGATAGTAGATCGCCAGGAGATCAAGATTCGGAGAGTAGATACAAAGGATAACACAGCGGATCCATTCACCAAGGCACTTCCACAGCCTCAGCATGAGCGACTGTTTGAAATGTTGGGTATGAGATACGCCAATAACTGGCCTTAGTGCAAGTGGGAGATTGTTAGTAATATGTATGCCCTAAAGGCCATTATATGGATAGTGGAAATTTGGACATATATCTATAGAGATAGATGACTTTCTTGCTCAACATGATAGTACGCTATCTGGTTTTATTTATCTGGACATGTAGATTTAATCATTTAAACATGATGATAAAGCCCAAAGGATATTTTCTTGACTACTGTGATTATGATGCGGATCATACTAGTGGGGCACATGTAGTCTATAAGCATATCCTTGAACTGTTCCTAGTCGAGGGTGTATCGAGACAGGGCATCGATATTCCAGAGTAGACTAGCGTATACCATTCTTGTCCCATATGATGGGCGATGGATGATCCCATATCCATCTGGTGAGGAGACACCAAAGATTGTATGCGGGTGCTCAGTGGAGACTGGGTACACTGCACGGACTCGCCGAGAACTCCTATGTGGTATTATATCTATCGTCGGATAGCAGTTCTCAGGGAACACTGGTACAGGTTAGTCTGTAGACCCGAGATCGTCATAGAGTCTTGTGTATCCTCCCACTATACTTTGATCTCCACCCTACCACGGCTCTACTGAGTCGTGCAAACAGGTGGTCTTTGGGTACAGTCTCGAGGCGCATGGAGGCAATGAGCAATAGGAGGGGTTTCGTCTCTCCCGGTATTGGGGGTTGATGTTGTGCTATGCTCGATTGGCTATAACATGAAGTCCCTGGCCAGGGCTGCTGAGATTTACTGATAAGAGTTATCAATAGTTTCTCAATCTGTTATGAGCCATACACCAGCATGACTTATTGAGTTACTGGGGTCGACGATTCCATCCCTGGACTCGATATGCAGCATATCTGACGAAGAGACCGGACTGTACGGTAAGTGTTGCCAGTTGGCTCGACGGGAGTTTTTACAGCTTCGCTGGTTTTCTTCTGATCGTTTCAATACCCGGGTGGCCGTTACGTTTAGCTGACCTCTTGCGGTTTGTAGATGTTTGATATGATCATCATCTACTGTTAGCGTATTGACGAGTCTTAGAGTCCCACAATGATGTTTCCTGGCTCAGGCAAAAAGATGTGGTGTGCATATGAGATATGCGCGGGACCCGATTAAATACGGTTATATGATAACGTATATTAATCGGGCATTTTCTATTTGTCGGATCGTATGTGATATGACCGGTTTGCTAAATCTAGTGTTGATTTAACAAATTACATTTAGATTAAATCTTTAATTAAATCCTTTTGTATGCATGCATGAATGCACATGATGATGTGCATGGACACATACATGCATACATAGTATCATGGTTGATGATACAAGAATGGTGGCAATGCAAGACTTATATTGAAGCTTTTAATTTGTATTTATCATTTTAAGTTAATGTGAAGAATATCCACTCATGCTCCTTTATTCTTTAGTGGGTAAGCTTTATTTAACTTAATGAAAAGAATTTCCACCCATGCTTAATTCTTTATGAAAAGAATTTCCACTCATAATTATAGTGGTAATGGAATAATGGTGATTATTCCTTCTCATCACTATAAATAGCTTCATATGTGATATGAAACAAGGTGTACAAACAATGAAACAACAAGGGAAAAATTGTGAACAAGGGTGTGAAAACAAGTTATCATATGTGATATGATAGAAAGCTCAAGTCACCATTATCTTCTTCTTCCTCTCTTGATTTTTCTCTAGAGTGAAATTGATAAAAGAAAGGATTTGAATTGTTGAATACAAACCACATCATCATACTACACACATCTAGCCGATTTGTGTAGGGTGTTTGCTCTACTTCGTTTGCGAAACAAGTAAGGCAAGGAGCTTTGGACAAAGGGACTTCGGGTGGATCATCGTGGACAAGGAAGGCTTCCATCGATCCGTTCCAAACTCTCATAGTGCCAAGGAGTCACCGAGGGAGATCTACAAAGGTTGTAATCTCTACTCTTAGTGATAGTTTTACATTTGCATGTGATGCTTATTTGTATGAATCCCTAAAACTTCTAGTTTCGATTCTTGTCGAGTTAACTTAGCACCTCTAAAATTTTGATTATGGCATATGTGATGCTACCGAACCCTTGACGAGGTGCTAGGCTAACCCAACATTTTCCTCATACCAAAAACAATAGGCATAGGCAGGGACTCAGCTTGCGGCGTTACTAAAACTTGAGACAGAAGTCCAGCGAAAAAATGACGATCTAGTTGGCTTATTGAACCACCCGCCGTATTAAATACTTTGTCGCTGTATATCTTTCTTTCTTCTTTTCTTTTCCTCTTTTTTTGTATCTTGTATTCATTTGGATCTATGAATAAAAAGACATATTTTATTTCATGCTTGCGCTTCTCTATCCTTTGATGTCTTGATTTGGCGTAAAGTAGTTTATATACTCATTCCGGAGTTTATAGTTTATGTACTCATTTCGGAGTCTGTAGTTTATTCACTCATCTCGGAGTCTGTAGTTTATTCACTCATCTCGGAGTTTCTAGTTTATGTACTCATTTCGGAGTTTGTAGTTTATTCACTCGTCTCCGAGTCTCTAGTTTATGTACTCATTTCGGAGTTTGTATTTTATGTACTCATTTCGGAGTTTGTAGTTTATTCACTCATCTCGGAGTCTCTAGTTTATGTACTCATTTCGGAGTTTTTAGTTTATTCACTCATCTCGGAGCTCTAGTTATATACTCATTTCGGAGTTTATGTGGTTTGCCTCCCTTGGGTTTACAGGAAAACTTGTCCTAACGTTATATGAAGATAACCCCCATTCTTTATGACAGAGGTCCGTTAGGTTTGTGGTACTAAGGTTTTAGTCCGTGGTACCGTCGCGTTGACTGATGTATTCCTTGATATGCAGTCTTTAAGCTGTTGTTCGAGTAGCCTCGCAACTGTCGTGTCTCTAATCCCTTCAGAGCTGGACAAGACGTCTTCAAGTAATCTCCTTAGGTCATATTACAGTCGGAAGAGCAAACGTTAGGAATTTACCATGACGTTTTTTACTTAAGGCTAAGCTCAGTTTAGAGCCCCGATGAGTCATAACCACTCCGCTCTGGTGTGGAATGATCTCCGATAGTCTTTTAGGCTTTATATGAGTTGCCTTCAAGACCCGAAGCTAGGAATATGTCGTTGCTTCATTTTTTGTTTTGACGATATCGCGTCGATTCTTTGCTGAAGTAGGGTAGACATTTGTAAGACTTCTATGTTGTATGTATTGCAATTGAAGTCCGGAGCTAGGAATATGACATTCCTCCAATTTCATTTTATAGCCACATTCGCATCCTGCTAAAATGAGGGGGAATGTCGGGATGGTCTCTAGGTTGTATATGCGTCGTCGATACTTAGAGTTAGGTTTTTGTCGTGACTCCATTTTTGCTTTCGACCCTTGGGTCTTTTGTTGGCGTTGTGTCTGCATCCTGACGGAATGAGAAGGAACGCTAGGATAGTCTCTAGGTTATATATGTACCATCAAGACTTGGAGCTAGGATTTTTTCATGGCTCCATTTTTATTTCGACCCTTGGGTCTTTTGTTGACGTTGCGTCTGCATCGAGAAGGAACGTCGAGATGGAGCTGGGATTTCGCCATTACTCCTTTTTGATTTGTCTTCTTGGAGCTTTGTTGACGCCACGTCGGCACTCTTTTAGAATGAAAAGAACGCCGAGTTGGTCTCTAGGCTGTAGATGTTGCCATTAAGATCTGAAGCTAGAATTTTGTCGTCACTTCATTTTTATCTGACCCTTAGGTTTTTGTTGACATTGCATCTGCACCGAGAAGGAACGTCGAGCTGGAGCTGGGATTTTGTCATTACTCCTTTTTTATTTGGCTCATTGGAGCTTTGTTGACGTCATGTCTGCATCCTGTTAGAATGAAAAGAACGTCGAGTTGGTCTCTAGGTTGTATATGAACCGTCGAGATCTAGCTCTTCTTTTAACGGAGCCTAGTGGGAAAATATGGTTCTCTTTCTTTCATTTGTGCCCATGGATCGTATACAAGAGCCAATATGGACCTACTTGCAGGGCAAAGGAAATTTCATTTTATATATTTTTTTATTTTCGCAATACTCTATCTTTTCAGCTTTACATATAGCGAAAGTCACGATTGCCTAATCATTTCGGCTATTTATGGCGGTGCCTAATCATTTTGGCTATTTTTATTTACTCGCTGCTTTTTATTACGAGTTGCCCAAACATTTCGGCTTTTTTTTACTCGTTGCTTGTTATTGCGAGTTGTCTAATCATTTCAGCTATTTTATATGCATTTTTTCTGCTACTAGCTGCTGTTTTTTATTGCAAGTTCAGAATCCGATACTAACCTTGGCATCAGCATCGCTACGACTGGAATATTGTCAGGAGCGAATCATCATTTGTCGTGAAATGACTTGGAGTTTGACACCCTTTTAGGCATCAGCATCGCTGCGACTGGGATATTGCCGGAGCGAATCATCATTTTCCTTGAGAAGACTTGAAGTTTGATACCTTTTTAGGCACCAGTATCGCTGCAACTGGGATATTTCCAGAAGCGAATCGTCATTTGCCTTTGCTGATTTGAACAAAGGTGGTTTAGCAAACAGGGTTAGGACCCTGTTGACTAAGGCTTTTGATTTTATGAGTCGTAAGGGTCTCATAAAGGTATTTCACCCTACGAGTCGTGAAGATCTCATAGGTGTATGTTCTTCTTAGAAGTCGTGAGGACTTCTAAGTGGTACTTTCCCTCGTAAGTCGTAAGGATCTTACAAGAGTGTTTCTCCTTATAAGTCGAGAAGACTTACAAGTTTCGTTCACCATACGGAGACATTTCTTGTCATTAGTGGAACTTGGTGGGGGAGTATTTATTTATACCCGCAGTTTGTATACAAGGGTCAATATTGGACCGCCTGTAGAGCAACTTGGGGGATATGACGGCTTAAGAACAGGTTCAGATCCCTATAGTTTAAGGCTTTTGAATCTTATGAGCCGTGAGGGTCTTATAAGGGGAATTCTCCTTACGAATCGTGAGGATCCCGTAAGTGTAATTTCTCCTTAGGAATCTTGAGGATTCCAAAGTGTGTTGCTCCTTTGTGAGTCGTAAGGATCTCACGCAGGTATTTTCTCCTCACAAGGTTGAGAGGACCTTGTAAGTGCCCATGAATTTTTTATTTTACGAGTTTGCGCCCTATTTGAGTTTTCACAAACTCGCCGGCAGCCCTGCTGTTTTTACTCACGGCGCCCTTTAGGGTTTTCATCCGTGCCCATTTCGCTTGTGGACATACCGTTTTTTTATATATTTTTTTACGAGATTGCGCCCTTCCGGGTTTTCACAAACTTACCGGTAATCCTGCTGTTTTTAATCACGACGCCCTTACGGGTTTTCATCTGTGCCCATTTCGCTCATGGACATACCCTTTTTTTTGTTTTTTTACGAGCGATGGAACTCTTGAAAGTAGCTTCGTCGCCGGTGACCCATCTATTTACTAGTGGGATTTGGGGGTGGCTTCATCGCTAGAGTAGCTGCGTAACCAGTGGAACTTGAGTTGCAACCTCTACCGTTAGGACTTTCATTGCAATATAGATCTCAAGGGGGTGGATCGCCGTATTTGGGGAGATGTGCTAGTTTAAAAACGTTCCGGTCCATTATTGCCATATTTGAGACGAAATTTTAGTTTTAGGAACTTTTCGGTCCGATGTCGCCATATTTGAGGCGAGGCTCTAGTTTAAGGAAATCTCGGTCCGTTGTCAGTTTAGGGGCTTCTCGGTCCGTTGTTAGTTTAAAGGCTTCTCGGTCCGATGTCGCCATATTTGAGACGAGGTTCTAGTTTAGGGACATCTCGGTCCTTTGTTAGTTTAGGGACTTCTCGGTCCGATGTCACCATATTTGAGGCGAGGTTCTAGTTTAAGGACATTTCGGTCATTTGTTAGTTTAGGAACTTCGCGGTCCGATATCGCCATTTCCGAGGTGAGTTTTTAGTTTAAGGACATCTCGGTCCTATGTCGCCATATTTGAGACGGATAGTTAGTTTAAGGACTTCTTGGTCCGTTGTCGCCATGTTTGAGGCGAGATTCTAGTTTAAGGATATCTCGGTCCGTTGTTAGTTTAGGGACTTCTCGGTCCGATGTCGCCATTTTTGGGGCGACGGGGCTTCTTTGCATTACTCTCAGAGTTCTGACTCAGGAAGATAGCGGGCGGACATGAGTGTCGTCGTCTATCATTGACCTAAGTAGTGATTCGTCAAGCGTAGTATTTTTGGTAAAGCAGCCCAACATCCCAAAAATAAAGTAGTCATGTGAAACACACGTAAAACACTCTTAGAAACCTGAAATATGGCGCCCACGTACTTCACACGTGAGCACTAGAGCTCGGCCAAGTGTTTAGCATTTATGTCAAAAAAAGAAGGGGGGTGAGCAAACAAAACCTGAAATCAATGCTCAGCACTCACGTGCTTCCCACGTGAGTGCCATGCAAAGTGCTCAGCGCTCTATATTCAGTCAAAATGACTAAGTGCGTAGCACTGATTGGGTAGCGCCCATATCGTAGCGCTTCACATGAAAATCACGTGAGCACCAGAGAAAATTAGTGCTTAGCACTATGGTAGTGCCTCACATGAAAAATGCGTGGGCGCCAGCGCTCGGCACTATTCATGCGTCCTACGTGAAACATACGTGAATACTATATATATTAGTGCTTAGCACTGCTGAGTAGTATTGAGACCCAATCTCAGCCCAAATTGGCTATGTGTCTTGAGGTGAAACCCCTTTGATTTTAAATCAACCAAGCCCATATTGCTCATGATTTCCAAACTGATCTTAGTCTCAAATATGACTAATGATCTCTCATTGATGATATCCAAAATGATATCCATCCTATATCTCCTAAAATAATCTTAGTTTCAAATATGACTAACGATTTTTAGGTCCACCGCGGCCTCTATTTCCCTCAAATACGGTATTTGGTTCAAGGGTACATCTTTCCATACCTTTGATATAAGTCGTAATTTCTCAACGTCTTCAGAGATGTGGCGGGTCCCGACAACCAACAACTCCTTTCATCACGCATTGATGCACCTCCAAATTGACGCGCACATCTCAAATCGGACCGCGTCCCAAATTAGGCATATTCCATGTCACCATCGTTCATTCCGTCACATAACAAATACACGTGCGCACAAGTTGAATGATGGACCGAAATGTCCCTAAACTAATATTCGCCTTAAACATGGCGATAATGGACCGAAATGTTCTTAAACTAAAATTTCGCCTCAAATATGGCGATAATGGACCGTGAGGTTTTTAAACTAAAATAATTGAGCCCAAATACTCATATGTTTTAAGTCAATCTTAATCTCAAACCAGATTAACGATCCTTAAATAAACCCAAGCCCAAATCTAAAATATACGCCTATACGGATTTGGACTAATCCGCGCCCTACGGCACAAACTAGTCTCCGTATACAATCCACGGGCAACCAAAACAAACAAAAACACACACGATGCGAGGTGAACTTCCGGAGCAGGAGAAAGTGGTTATCGCAATGCGGTAATGCAATTAACTGCAGAGGCTTACGCCTGCAGGGTAGAGTGTCCTCACAATCAAAAACCCCTCACAAATAAGGAGGAATCTGATGATGTCACGCTACAACGGTCATGTCTGTCCAAACCTCCGATATACGGTGCCATAAATCAACTTGGCATTTTTAGAGAGGTGGACGGATAAATCCAAATAGTATCTGCCCCTAGAATTCAGACAGGACGTCCCAACGTCCCGGTCCCTGGCTTCCGGCGGTGAAAAGATTCTGGACCTATTATACACCACATCAGCAAAAAAAACCGATATCGAAGGTTTGGACACACGTGGCCTGAAATAGCTCCACATCAGCAAAAAAAATTTAAATGTGGAAATTCTTTAACAAATATTTAATAAATGTAACCATCAATTGTATCAGTTATAACTATACAATAATCTCCACTGATCTTAAACAATAACTAGAATCATTGTAAATCATTTTGAAAGCACTCCCACCATAAGTTTAATCTTCTATAAAAAATTTGAATTCAAATAAAAAATAACATAATTTTTATTTGAACACATGCACCGCACGTGCAAGATACTAGTAAGGTTAATGAAAAATCAACGTATAAGATTGTATGTGCGCGGATCGAGCAATCGGTGTCGAACTCTTGTATTCCAGGTATGAAATTGTATGATTTGAGGTTTTTCGGATACATTGGTGGTATTGTATTTGTGAAATTCCACTGTTTTAAGGCTGATGTGGCACAATTAGCACGGGTCGATATGCGTTTATGATGATTGGGTGTATTGGAGTTGACGGGGGCACTATCATGTGCAATGAGAAATGGTATGGGGTGTTCAGTCATGGTTGCCACATGATGAGTGGGTCATCATCGGTGATGTCTCGTTATTTGGTTCTCGGGGTTGGACCAAGGTGGAGCGGGGAGATGGTCATAAGAATCTGGTGCACGGTATGTTGCCTGGTCTTGTTGCTTTCTGAGAGAGTGCAATATAGAGTGTGGTGTAGTGGTCATGAGCGCTCGGAAGGAGAGTACGGTGCAGTGATCATGAGTGCTTGTGAGAGATCGGAGGTTGTGCGTGCAGGATGGGTTGAGTTGACCATATACAATGCTCGTTTTGTTGGAGATAGTAAAGATGACAATATGAGATGTTCCCTGTAGGTGGAGCACGGTGCATGTGCTAGTCTGAAGTGGATTACGAGGATAATGATGTATATTCCAGATGGTGGGCTATGGATTCGAACCAAATTAAGTGGAGATTGTTGGGATTATGTCTCATATCCGTATGTGTTTATGGGTCATTTGAGCCGAGTCATCTATTGGTATGGGCTATCAATAGATGTTAGGCTTTAGTTGTATATGTATCTCTTTTTGGAGAAAAGATAGGTTAGCTTGAGAGATGTAATTGTATGAGGATATTTTGTGTCTTCATTTTCTTGTGGTGTGAGAGCAAGAGAGGTGATGAGAGAGAGGGGAATGAATGTTGAGTGGTGCTGAGTGTTTTATAATCTCATTCTTGTGTTATTGAAATTCTCGTATTTAGTCCCGTGGACGTAGGCCGAGCTGGTCGAATCACGTTATATCGGCGTGTTCATCTTCTTTATGCTGTGATTGGATTATCTCTCTTGTGTTCTTGATATGTTACGGAAAGGGTCGGAATCCCAACACCAAGTTGAGTAGAGCCACAGATGATCTTGTGCAAATTAAAGGACTATAACTTGTGTGATGATACAATATTTGTTTGTACTCAAGAGTTACGTAAATAAAATTGCTTTTGAGTTGAATATATTTTCTTTCTTAGGAAAGGGATCAGTGTTTTGTACTTGCAAGATTAGTAGTGGATTTAATTCACAGTAATTTGATAGGCCCTACAAGTCTACAACTAATATTAGCCAACAAAACAGGCTTTATTTAATTTTATCAATTACCTTTATAATATTTCATGCATGCATGCATGAGGATTGATTAATATTTTTAAGTGTATGTGAGAGAAGGAGAGTCCGCGACAGGTGTGAATGTGAACGAAATTTATCTGCATATTTATTAATATCATAATACCAACCTTATATACATAAGCATCAATCATACATCATACAAAAAAGAATTGCAATATCTATAAAGGAAAAAGGGAAGTGAATTAATAAGTCATGCTTTACCACGATAAAAGGTAAGCAGACATATATTATAAGCTTAAATTAGGCATCTAAATCTAATGCTATCGAATTTGACGTTCGGTATATTTCTATCTTCCTAGAGTTGAGAAATATTACGCACATGCGCGCGCATACAAATACCAGTGCATACACATGTGCATGCTTTTTGTTTTTTTAATGTTTACAATATATGTATCTCTTTTTTTAGTGTTTACGACATGATTTTTCATCCATACACTACTATCTAAGACTTGAAGAACAACTTGAACGAAGCGGATTGTTGAAAGGACGGTCATACGAAAAAGTTTATGAATATGAAAAAAACCAAAACTTTATACTTCTTAATTGATATTCATATATATACATAACTGATGGAGGGTATGATCTCTTCAGATGTTGTCCTCCGTTGATCTGTCACGAGCGTTGATGAAGAGTTGAAATTGGTGTTAGAGGTTGTCTCCTTGAGCGTGTGGATCTCAATAGTCTTGTTTAGAGGCGAAATCGAGCTATCTGCAAAAGAAGTCCCGGGACGGTTGTACCACCGTGGACCCTCCAACGATCAAGTTAGTCGAGGAATTTGAGCAGAGTAGCGACTTAGTGAATTAGAATTGCTTTACCTGAGCCGTCTAGAAGAGGGTTTTTTATAGTGGCCGCATAAAGCGAGCCGGCGCGAGATCTTCGCTGTCAGTTACGTCCCTGACGTTACGCCTGCGTGAATGACGGGATACCTCCGTTAATAACGAGATACGCTCGTTAATGGAGGGATACGCCAGCGTGGAACGCGGGATGGTGGGTGGCGGATATCTCGCTTCTGGCGAGATACGCGGAGCCATGGCGTAGGCGCTTGGGCTCTGCGTTCTCGGTTGCTCGTGGGAACCGAGGAGGCTTAGGTCGACGGAAAGCTCGGAGGCGAGCGGGAGGCCGACCATGCTCGGTTCCGTAATAGCTCGGGGGCAAGCTGGGAGGCTGAGGAAGCTCAGCGTGTAAGATGGCTCGGAGGCGAGCCGATGGTTATTTGTAGGCCAAGCATAGGAATGCTCTGGGAAGCCATCTAAGGTCGGGTCGTTCCTCGGGACGGAGGTCCAGGGAACGTCTTCAAAGTACCGCGTTTTCTCCTGTCCCGTAAGTCCCGGGACACGTCATCCCCCACGTGTCATGATCTGGAGAATTTCCGCTTACGAGTATCATCATTAGCCCCCCACTCTCGTCCCGACCTATTTAAGGGTCGGGTCAAGAGTGGACTGCTCGGTTTTCTTAGAGCGGTCAGCAGCCAAGAATCTTTTGGTGCGGATTCCCGGGGCGACTCGGTGTAGGGCAGTTGCGCCGTTCAGATGAATGAGCCTAAGTGGCGTGTCCCGAGCGTTTGGATTTCCATGCGTATCTTTGGTGACATCAACAGATCAAATAAAAGATCGTGCATTAAGGAGAGGGCGCAGATTCGTTCGCACGTCTGTTGAGGCATAGGCCACGTGCCCGACGTAGATTGGTGGATGCGACAGGCTGTTGCTGTCACCTGCGGCTGAAGGGACGTCTCCAATAGTCGTTCGACACATGGAGCTTCGACGGATGGCGGACGCAACGCTCAGTTTTGGCGGGAATTGATCAGGGTCATTGGATGCTTCACCTAGAGTTGTATAAATAGGAGGGGGATCCTTCTAGGGTTTACATTTACGCCATTATTTTTCTTAGTTGCGAGAGATTGCTCGGCGTTCCTCCTTTTTTAGATTGGATCTCCCGCGCTTTTCCTCGGCGACACCTTCCCTTTAAATCAGGTTAGATGTCTTTCTCTGAAGAGTCTGTAGAATTTGTTAGGGTTGATTCGAGCGACGAGGTTCCGGTTGTTAGAGCCGAGTCCAGGGTGTCATCTCCCGTCTTTTCGGCTGTTCCATCTGCGTCGGGTTCTCCCCATAGAATTAGGGCTACCCGCGCCGCTCGTCGCCAGGTGACGGCAAGGGCCCCTAAAGTGCGCATCGGGAATGCTCGCGATGTGCCCTCCATCTTGAGAAATGTGGACGAGCTTACCGAGATTCGGGCTCGCGTCCATATTCCCCCTAGCTATTCACTTCATTAAGCTAGGGCGGACGAGAGGGCGGATCAGGTGCAGGGAAAGAAAATTGCTCTGTACCTGGATGCATTCTGAGCTGGGATGCGTCTGCCCTTTCCAGCCGAAGTATGTGGGGTACTTCGTTGCTTCCAACTTGCCCTGGGTCAGCTAGCGCCGAACTCGTGGAGAATCCTCCTCGGGTTTCTGGTCCGGTTGAAACTTGAGGATATCCCCTTCAGCTTGACCCTTTTCACTTCCTTCCTCTGCTACAAGAATCACCCCAGCACCAACAAGAGTGAGCCGAGCTGGGTGTATTTTTTCTTTAAAAAGCGTAAGGGTAGGGTGGCCGGGTCGGGTGTGGTAGTCGTTCCTTCCTCTATTCGCGAACGGAAGGAGAAGTTCGTCTTCGTCGGGCCACCCGAGGGCGAGGATTGACATGTGCCTATACAGCGGCACAGGGCTGACTGCCCGAGGGCGAAGCAGTCGTCCTCTCCCGATGCGAGGGCGGTATCCATGTGGGAGCCGATCCAGCGGGCCAACGTCCTCCTTTCGGAGCAAGTCCTTAGCTGGGCCGGGCTCAGCCCCGCACACTTCGTGGGTAAGTTAAGAGTTTGGGCGATCTGTTTAGAATTGAATAATTTCCTTTTGCCCTTCTATCATCACTAACCTTCTTGTGTATTCTTCGTTTGCAGGACAAATGGACCGATCCAAGATCCTCGCTGCCATTAGCGCTACGGCCCAGAAGAAGGCCAAGGGCGTGACCTTGTCCCGAGCCGGAACGAGCTCGGACCTGAGACCGTCACCATCGGTGAGGCCATCTGCATTGCCCCGAGCCCCCGACGGCCGCCGCGGGGGTAGCCAGAAACACGCGCGAGACTCGGAGCCCAGGGCGAGGGAAGAGGAGGAGGGAGCCGAGGTTCCTCTCAAGAGGAAAAGGACGGTCTCTCGCACGCCGTCGACTAAGATCCCTGAAGGGATCCCCGTGCAGGAGGGGGACGTCTATTTTGTGGTCTCTTCGGGGCTTTCCGTCGCCGATTGCTTGCTCGCAGACATGGCTCCGGGGGACCCTGAAAGCCCAGATGGCTGCCATTGCTCGGGAGGCAGTCCAGGTTGGTATCCATTTAAGTATTATCTTAAGTGCCCGGGTTGATTACGAATATTTCTAACTCTTTCCATTGCTTTCATCAGGTCCTTCAACACCGCGCTCTCATCGTCAACATGGAAGCCGAAGAAATTGCCCCGGCCATGGATAAGGCAGGGGAATTGTCTTTCCTAGTTGACGATCTGCTCTTTCAGTGTAGGAGAAGGAGAAGACAGTTGCCCTCGAAACCCGGTTGGCCGCTGAGGAGCTGATGATCTCCAAGGGCCAGGAGTCCTACTGACTTCTGAGTGAGTCCCACCGGACCGTCGAGGCCAAGTTGGAGGACTTGGGCAAGCGCTACTTCATAATGAAGAAAGCGAGGGACGCTAGCAAGAGGGAGACTGAGGTTGCGCTTGAGGCGGCGATGATCGCCGAGCTTTGAGCTCGCAGGTCGGTGTACCTCTACAAGGAGACGGGCCAGTTCTACGCCGATATCGGCGAAGGTTCTGCCATCGTTTGGTACGAGGCTCTCGATGCCGTCAAGGCGTTGATGCCGGAGTTCGCCGATGGAGAGCTCCGGGATAGGGTCCCGATCTCGGTAGAGGCGCCGCAAGTGGCTGGCGTCGGGATGGCCATCAGGGGAGAGGAGGTTTCGGAGGTAGAAGCCTCGTCCCCCGGGGGTGATGCCGAGCATGGCGAGATCCGGGCGGAGCCCGCTGCCTGAGCTTTTTTGCCTTGTGCCCTTTTTGGTTTTCTTTTTTTTGTAAGCCTCTGGGCATTTTTGTAAGGATGGGGAGCCCAGAATGCTTTGTAAAAATTTTTGGAACATGAAATAAAATTGAGTTTATTTTCCTCGGCCTGACAATGCGTTTCTGCGTGAGTACTTGAGCTTGTCGGTCTTTTCCTCGATTCAAGTGTTAGGTCGTAGGTCGATGGCCGGCCTTTTAGATGACGATCACGCGTCGAGCATAAGTCAATTAACCACCAAGTGCAGGAAGGTCGGTGTCCTTCCAGCCCTCGAAGTCGAGGTGGTGATCATTCACTTAGAATACATCGGAAGATCCCTCATTGTAGGAAGGTCGGTATCTGCCCATTCCTCGGAGTCTGACCGACCACCATGTTTTTTAGCGTGATTTGAATAATAGCCAAGTTATGATTGGTCGGCACTAACTGATAAGGGCTCTGGATCGTTAGCTTTGGTGGGTAGGAGTTACCCGCTGAGGATTGGACGAGCAGGGAAGCTGCTCGATGGCCTCGTGGTGTTTGATTTCGATCTTTGGCGTGGATGGGTAAGAGCTACCCGCCAGGGATTGGCCGAGTAAGGAAGATGCTCGGTGGCCTCATGGTGTGGGATTTCGATCCTTGGCGTGGATGGGTAGGAGCTACCCGTCAGAGATTGACCGAGAAGGGAAGCTTCTTGGTGGCCTCTTGGTGAGGGCTTTCGATCCTTGGCATGGATGGGTAGGAGCTTCCCGCCAGGGATTGACCAAGCAGGGAAGCTGCTCGGTGGCCTCTTGGTGAGGGCTTTCGATCTTTGGCGTGAATGGGTAGGATCTACCTATCAGGGATTGACTGAGCAAGGAAGCTGCTCGGTGGCCTCTTGGTGAGGGCTTCGATCCTTGGCGTGGATGGGTAGCAGCTACCCGCTAGGGATTGACCCAGCAGGGAAGCTGCTCGGTGGTCTCTTGGTGAGGGCTTTCGATCTTTGGCGTGGATGGATAGGAGCTACCCGTCAGGGATTGACCGAGCAGGGAAGCTGCTCGGTAGCCTCTTGGCGAGAGCTTTCGATCCTTGGCGTGGATGGGTAGGAGCTACCCGCCAGGGATTGACCGAGCAGGGAAGATGCCCGGTGGCCTTTTGGTGAGGACAAGGATGGTGTGGGCCTGGAAGTAGTGCCATAGATTTGCTCGGTGGCCTCTTGGCGAGGGCTTTCAATCCTTGGCGTGGATGGGTAGGAGCTACCCGCCAGGAATTGACCGAGCAGGGAAGCTGCTCGGTGGCCTCTTGGTGAGGACAAGGATGGTGTGGGCCTGGAAGTAGTGCCGTAGTTTTCTTGAGGCGACGATAAGTGCCAATACTATCTTTTCTATGGCCGGGTACCTTATTTCCGCGTCTTTGAAGACGTGGCTCACGTAGTACACCGGCTTTTGTACACCTTCGGCTTCCCTGATGAGCACCGTACCTGCAGCTTGATCAGAGACTGCCAGATACAACAATACCTCATCTCCTTCGATTGGTCGCGTGAGCAGTGGGGGAGTCGCCAGGTGTGCTATGAGCTGCTCGAAAGCATTTTTACATTCTTCCGACCATTCGAACTTTGGAATCTTCCTCAGGGCTTTAAAGAATGGGAGGCATTTTTTCTCCGGATCTCGACATGAAGCGACTCAGGGTGGCCACTCTCCCCGTCAGTCGCATGATCTCAACGTAGCTCTTTGGCGTGGCCATGTTGAGAATGGCGCTGATCTTTTCCGGGTTAGCTTCGATTCCTCGGTGGGTAACCATGAACCCGAAGAATTTCCCGCTAGTGACTCCGAACGCGCACTTGGTTGGGTTCAGCTTCATTTTGTAATTGCGGAGGACGTCAAATGTTTCACCGAGATCCTTGGTGTGCTCCTCCGATGAGGTTGATTTCACGAGCATGTCGTCGACGTAAACCTCCATGTTCTTCCCGATCTGCGGTTTGAAAATCTTGTTGACTAGGCGCTGATACGTAGCCCCAACATTTTTTAGGCCGAAGGGCATCACTTTGTAGCAGTATACCCCCCGGTCTATGGTGAACGTTGTAAGTTCTTCGTCTTCCGTGTTCATACGGATCTGGTTGTAGCCGGAGAAAGCGTCCATGAAGCTGAGAAATTGGTGGCCTGCCGAGTTGTTTACTAGTTGGTCTATCCGAGAGAGGGGATAGATATCTTTCGGGCAGGCCTTGTTCAGGTTTGTGAAGTCGACGCATATGCGCCACTTCCCGTTTGCCTTTTTAACCATGACTACATTCGCCAGCTAATCCAAGTAGCCAACATTTCGAATAAAGTTGGCCGCGAGCAATTTATCGACTTCGTCCTCAATGGCCTTTTGTTTGATTAGCGCGAAACTTTGCTTCTTCTGCCTGACGGGTCGGGCCTTCGGGTCAACCCCGAGCTTATGCGAGATTACTTTGGGGTCGCTCCCGGGCATGTCAGCAGGCGAACACATCCGAGTTCCCTCGGAGAAAGTGGATCAAGTCTTCGCGTTGGGCTCCTATCAAAAAGGATCCGATCTGAACCGTTCTCCCATCGTCCCCCTCGACGAGGGGGGCCTCTGTCAACGCTTCTACTGGGTCCCCTCATTTCTTTCTACTCATCACGCGTGTCCAAGGACCCCTAGAAATCATTTGCGTCTTCGAGGTCATCACCCTGATCTCCGGGGGTGGATGTCGAGGTGAAGAAAATCTTAGCAATTTGTTGGTTCCCGTAGGCCCAGCCTATCCCCCTTGATCTAATGGAAATTTGATCGCAAGGTGATCGGTCGAGATTTGAGCCCGGAAGGCGTTTAATGTCGGGCGTCCGAAGAGGATGTTGTAGGATGAGGGGAACCTAGCAATGATAAATTCCACCGGTACGGTCCTCGTACGGCCCGCCTCCCCAATATTGAGGAAAAGGGTGACCACTCGCTCGGCCGGGATGGAGTGGTTGGTAAACTCCGATAGGACGTGGGCCGTTGGTCGCAGGTCGGACGACCCTAATCCCATACGCTGGAAGTAGTCATGGAAGAGGATATCCGCTGAGCTTCTGGAATCGACCAATATCCTCTGAACCTCACAACGGTGGACCCGTGCCGCTATTACGAGAGGGTCGTTGTGAGGCAAGGATATACCGTGGAGGTCTTCTTCGGTGAAGATGATGGGCTCGGCGGTCTTGCTCTTTTTCTTGGGCAGAGTGCATGTTCCTTCGACGGGTAGTAGGCGGTGAATTTCGCCAGCTCCACAGGCAGGCCCCGAAGAGACGACCATGATTTGGTCGATCGTTAATTCACCAGGAGGAGGTTGGTTCTCACGCTCCTTGTCCGCCTGTCGCTTATCCTGCAGGTACTTCGCCAGGTGGCTAGAGCGGATCGACTCCTCGATGTAATCGCGGAGTTGTTTACAGTTCTCGGTCGAGTGGCCCTGCGACCTATGGAAGGCGTGGTACGGGCCACGGATACTTTTGTCCGCTCTATGGGTGACCGGCGGGAGCTTGAAGAATTGCTCGCCCTTCGTCTCCTCTAACAGCTCAGTCTGGAAGATGTTGAGAGGAGTATACTCCTGGAACTTTGGGGAGTACGGTTTTGGCCGGTCGACCTTCTTCTTCTCTTCTTCGTCCCTCTTCTTTTGGTCGGCTTGGTTGTCCCGGGGCAGGTTGGCGTTCACCTCAGATTCGAGCTGGATCTCCCGCTTGGTCCAAGCTTTTACCTCGGCCGTGGTCTTAGGTTGCGCTAATGCCAAGCGGAACCACTCTTTGTGCCTAAGACCCGACCTTAGAGCGGTGATGACAGTTTCATCTTGATGATCGGGAACTTCGAGGAGAGCGTTGTAGAAGCGAGTGACAAAGCCCTTAAAGGATTCTTTGTCTACGCTCTTTATGATGAACAGGTGGTCGACTGTTCTCTTCTGCCGCCTGTTCCCGACAAAGTGGAATTGGGTGGTCAGCTCGTCAAAGGTCGAGATGGAGCGCGGTGCCAACCCACGGAATCAATCCCGACCTGCGCGGATGAGGGTGATCGGGAAAGCTCGTCACTGGGCCGCGTCCGAGTTATCCTGGAAACTCATGCTCGCCCTGAACGCGTCCAGATGATCCTTAGGGTCGGACTTCCCGTCAAAAAGGGCCACCTTGGGCGGCTTGTTCCTGGACGAGACATGTATGGCGAGTAGCTCCTCGGTGAAGGGCTTCGTAAGTGAGCCGGCGGCGTACCTGGCCCCTTCACCAGACGGATGGACCTCCCGATATATGCCATCGATTTTCTTTTCGAGGGCGTCGAGGCGGTCGTGATACCTCGAAGATTCGACGCAGTCGGAGTGGTATCCCTTTCCACTTGTGGCCTGCGCCAGGCTGCGACTCCGGTTGTGTTCTATCAAATTCCTTAGGTCCCTGGGTGAGGTCATTCTTGAGTCATCCCGGCGAGTGTCGTTTGGGCGATCCTATCGAGAGAGAGGGTGTCGGTCACGCCTGGGAGCAGGCGAGCTGACCGATACCTCTTCAGGAAGGACGGGAACGCGACGGGCCTCGGGGCAATGGGCTCTTCGCGGGACCGTGGCGTGGAGCCGTGTGGCGCCTAGCGAGTCATTGAATCAATTGCTGCGCGGGAGCCGCGGTGGCCGGAGTCGGTACACCGATGTTCGGTGGTGTCGAGGGGAGCGACTTTATCCGCTCTTCTGTCGGCGTCGTGGTCCCTGGGAGGGGGAACGGCGACATGGGGGGCTGGGCCAACCGTTTAGATACGGACAAGGGCGTCCACTATCAACGCGAGCCGGTCGATCCT
This sequence comes from Agapanthus africanus, assembly GCA_030015575.1. NCBI lineage: Eukaryota > Viridiplantae > Streptophyta > Magnoliopsida > Asparagales > Amaryllidaceae > Agapanthus > Agapanthus africanus. The sequence goes on along the minus strand of JASDDO010000012.1, from coordinate 91,980,145 downwards.
TGCCGAGAGGGCATGGATGGCGTTCGGAGGAGGGGTAGATCCATCCGCACCTCTATTGTGGGGAAGGCGGCGACTTATGCTTGGATCGTCATGGTTTTCGTTCGCCATGAAGTCGAGAGCGGAAGATCAACTTTTGATGAGTGGAAGAAATCGTCATTCCCATAGACGGCGCCAACTGATAGAGGGTATGATCTCCTTCAGATGTTGTCCTCCGTCGATCTGTCGAAAGTGTTGATGAAGGGTTGCGATTGGTGTTGGAGGTTGTCTCCTTAAGTGTGTGGATCTCAATGGGCTTGTTTAGAGGCGAGGCCGAGCTATCTACAAAAGAAGTCTCGGGATGGTTGTACCACCGTGGACTCTCCGACGATCAAGTTAGCCAAGAAATTTGAGTAGAGTAGCAGTTTAGTGAATTAGAATTGTCTTACCTGAGTCGTCTGGGAGAAGGTTTTTTATAGTGGCCGCATAGAGCTAGCCGGCGCGAGATCTTCGCCGTCAGTTATGTCCCTGGCGTTACACCTGTGTGAATGACTGAATCCCTCCGTTAATAACGAGATACGCTAGTTAATGGAGGGATACGCCAGCGTGGAACGCGGGATTGTGGGTGGCGAATATCTCGTTTCTGACGAGATACGCGGAGCCGTGGCGGAGACGCTTGAGCTCTGCGTTCTCGGTTGCTCGTGGGAACCGGGGAGGCTTAGGTCGGCGGAAAGCTCGAAGGCGAGCGGGAGGCTGACCAAGCTCGGTTCCGTAATAGCTCGGGGGCGAGCTGGGAGGCTGAGGAAGCTCAGCGTGTAGAATGGTTCGGAGGCAAGCCGATGGTTATTTGTAGGTCGAGCATAGGAATGCTCTGGGAAGCCATCTAAGATTGGGTCGTTCCTCGGGACGGAGGTCCAGGGAACGTCTTTAAAGTACCGTGTTTGCTCATGTCCCATAAGTCCCGGGACACGTCATCCGCCACGTGTCATGATCTGGAGAATTTTCGCTTACGAGTATCATCAATAACCTTCTACTACTTTGTGACTTAGGTCCTTCATCATTCAAGCTCGCAATTAATTATAATTAGCTTAAGCAATGTTATTATTCTCTATAAGAAGCCACCAAATGAATCAAAACAAAATTTCACTATAATTTCCATGTAATAATTTGATCATTAATCATTGCTAATTTTAATAATCTCTGGGATGCGTGTGAAAGGGGAAACTACGACGAAGACCTTATAAATATGAGAATGCGAGACGTGTACATAATTAACTAATGAAAAGCAAATTCACTACAATACTTCATGCACATGTACAGATCTTTTTACTTAATTATATTAATTTATACTCATAGGTTATCAAATCGAACTGACCGAAAAAATATCAGCCCTCATCTAAAATTGCTCAAATAGGCCGTCAAATTGATGAGCCATTGCGTCCATATTGTTGTACTTATAAATTATTCCATGTGTATAAAAATTTGGTCAATTTGAAACTGTCTAACATGTGTTAGATCAGATGTCTAGATTTATGAAATTATATGTTTTGATATTTAGAAACAATTCGTTTTACATATATTTTTGATCTAGCACGTATGTACACATAGATTATTTCATGGGTACAACTAGATAGACATAACAGATCATCCATTCGATGGTTGGCATATTCAAGAGAGGCCCACAGTTTTTTATCAGCTTGCAAGTTGATGTCCCCTTTTATAAGTATATACGGAATCTTATCATAAGTTAGTAATATGGAATCTTATCATAAATGAGAATGAAGGTTAAGAATCTTAGGGTATCACTTGCCACCAATCCAAACCCATATCCTTCTCCTTCCAAAATGCTGCCCAGAGAATCAAAATCGAGCTCACACGGCACGCACGTGTCCCTTTCTAGCTCCCCTCTCCCCAAAATTATTAATCAAAGAAGAATTTGAGTATCAAACACTCTCATTGCTCTCAAAAATCTCTCTTATATAAACTCATGCATGCTAACATTCATCTTGCACTAACCACATTTGTTAATTAATTAAACAAATTTATTTATATAGTTAGTTAACATGGGGGTTACAACACTCTTCAAGTTGTTATGTGTAGCCTTGTTGATCAACATGGCTGCAGCCTCACAGACCATGCAGGATAGGCATGAGCAGTGGATGGCTCGATACGGGAAGGTGTACAAAGACGAAGCGGAGAAGGCGCACCGGTTCGAGATCTTCAAAGCCAACGTCGAGCACGTCGACGCCCACAATGCTCAGGACAGCAAGTACAAGCTCGGCGCGAACCAGTTCGCCGATCTCACGAACGAGGAGTTCAGGACCCGCAACGGGTTTAAGTCGTCGAAGGGTTCGCGTGGCTTGAAGGCGGCGACAGGCTTCAAGTATGAGAATGTTGAGGCTGTGCCGGTGTCTATCGATTGGAGGACGAAGGGTGCGGTCACTCCCATCAAGGATCAAGGCCAGTGTGGTAAGTGAATCTATGTATGTTCAATCCATATTTAACATGCGTGCGTATGCTTTGTTAGTTCTGATACTATAATAAATGTCTCTTCTTATGTAAAAATTGTAGGCTGCTGTTGGGCATTCTCTGCGGTAGCAGCAACTGAAGGAATCACCAAACTCAGCACTGGCAAGCTCATCTCGCTCTCGGAACAAGAGCTTGTGGACTGCGACGTCAAAGGTGAGGACGAAGGATGCAACGGAGGTCTCATGGATGACGCTTTCGAGTTCGTGATCAAGAACAAAGGCCTCACGACCGAATCCAACTACCCTTACCAAGGGACCGACAACATTTGCAACTCCAAGAAGGCCGCAGCCCGCGTGGCAACCATCACTGGTTACGAGGATGTGCCGGCAAACAGTGAATCCGCGCTCCTCAAGGCCGTCGCATACCAGCCCGTCTCCGTTGCCATCGAAGCCAGCGGCTTCGATTTCCAAATGTACTCGAGTGGGGTCTTCACTGGCGAGTGCGGTACCGAACTCGATCACGGTGTGACCGCAGTCGGCTATGGGACGGCGAGCGACGGAACTAAGTACTGGCTTGTGAAGAACTCGTGGGGCACGTCGTGGGGCGAGAACGGATACATAAGGATGGAGAGAGGCATCAATGCCGCCGAAGGGCTCTGCGGCATCGCCATGGAAGCTTCGTACCCTACTGCTTAAATTGATAGGAAATCAAGGGAAATTTGCTATAAAGGGCAACATTTCCAATTATACTATTTTATCTATTTTGTGTCAAATATTGATGTCAAGCTCTTGCTGTTGCATATACAAGGTGCACATTTCAGCAAAGAGGGTGATATATATATATATATATATATATATATATATAAGGTAATGTGTGCCAGGTAAATATTTGTATATCATCAAAATATACGTGTGTAAACGTGTGATGAATGAAAACAAGTTGTGTTATGATAAAAGTTAGGTTTACAAAGTGATCATATATATCTATTTTACTATTGATGCAAAAAGAAGACCGGTACTTAAATTGAAATTCTCAATTAGATTCTTAGGATGATATATAACAAGAAATATTCTTATAATTTTGAGAGAAGAAAATGATTATAACAAAACTTGACCTGCTAACCAACTTTTCAAATCATAACAAGTCCTTAAAAATCTAAACTAAAAATCTTCAAAATAGTTTTATCTATCAATTTGATATATATATATATATATATATATATAGATAGATAGATAGATAGATATATATATAGAGAGGAAAGATGTCATAGGAGGGAATTTCCTTTTGTGGCATCAAAAAAATACGCCCTCCATCATGTATTCCGACGATCGAAATCCATCATCTTCATCGAAGTTATGGGTACGCCAAATTTCATGTGATTCTACAACTTTTTCACCGTCGAATTAGTGGGTTCAAAATTAACGGTTTACCGACTAGAACTTTTTACATTGCTAAATCGGTGATGAAAAAGTTGTAGAATCACATGAAATTTGGCATACCCACATTTTCGATGATAACGATAAAAATGATGGATTCCGATCGTCGGAATATACGATGGAGAGCGTATTTTTTTTACGCGGAGGAAATTCCCTTGTATGGCCTCTTTCCTCCATTATTCTCATATATATAGAGAGAGAATAATGGAGGAAAGATGCCATAGGAGGGAATTTACTCTTATGGTATCGAAAAAATACAATCTCCATCGTGTTTTCCGACGATCGGCACTCCTCATCTTCATCGTTATCATCTAATATATGAGTACACCAAATATTGGAGGAAAGAGGCCATGGGAGGGAATTTCCTTCTATGGCATAAAAAAAATACGTTATCCACTATGTTTTCCGACAATCGACACCCATCATCATCATTGTTATTATCTAAGATGTACATATCCCAAACTTCCACTACTACAAAGAAGGGTTGCCCCTACGGATTTATCCGTAGGGGCAACCCACTGCCCCTACGGATATATACGTAAGGGCGAAAAAATACCCCGTAGGTGCAAAGGCCGCAGGTGCAAGTTGAGGCCCTGAACTTACCCCTACGGTTAAATTTTTACCCCTACGGATATATGTGTAGGTCCAGTTGCCCCTACGGATTAAGCCGTAGGGTATAAGATTTTATATTATTTACGGTTTATTTTAATAAATTACTTGGCCCTACGGATATACCCGTAGGGGCATGTACTACCCCCTACGGATATATTCGTAGGTACTTTTCCGTAGGGGCACAAATTCAGGATTCCTGATATTTTGCCCCTACGGATAACGCCGTAGGGGAGAGTCAGTGGCCCCTACGGATATATCCGTAGGGGCATTCCCAACCCCCTGGCACTGAGATCTGGGGGAAATATCAGTTACTGCTGATATTTTTCCCCTACGGACATATCCGTAGGGGTAACATGAGTGCCTACGGATTAATCCGTAGGTACATATTGTCTGTAATTTTTTTTAAAAAATGGACTGCTTGATTTTTTCCCGCCCTGTGCACAATAATATACACATCAATCAAATCATATATTGCAGTATTCATAATCACATCTCACGCATATATATAATATACAAAAGAAACACAAAAACTGAATATGATATAAATACAAACCAATATCAATATCGTTTCAAAATGTAGTACAATGTGTATGATATAAATAAATACATGTTTCAAAAAAAAAGAACCAAAAATCTACCCTAGCTCGGTCCAGCTCCACCTCTGAATAACGATAGAATAACGCGCCCCTGCTCCTCGGTCAATAAACTCTGCAATTCGTCGCGAGCGGGAGTCTGAGTGGACGGTGGAGCTACAGGAGCTGTCTGCGGAACCGCAGCCGATGTAGTGGCTTGCGGAGCCGCAGCCGAAGGAGATGCATGTGGAGGCTCGGCCGATCTACCCTGTCGCGTCTGGATATAACGTGTGTAAGAAGCGTGTAAGAACTGTTTATTATTCGAATTCGTATCATTATTAAGTTATTTCGAAACCCTGTTTGGATATCTAGTTTGGAAAAGCGTTGTTTATTTCAATTACATATGTATGTATGATTAATCAAACTTAAGTCTAAAACCAAATAAGCTCAAGCTACGTACTAATTATGGATATGTTGATATGTATATAATATGAAATGATATTTTACTATAAAGTAGTATACATACCAGCATCTCCTTCAACTCCTGAACGCTGGCCCTCAAGCTATCCAGTTCATGATGGACATGCCGGTCACTGGAGACGGAGGAAGTAACCGCCGGGGTGGAGTCCAACCTCATATGGGCCCTGCTAGGGCCCAATCCCCGGCCTCTCCCAACCTCCGTGGTGCCCTCCGTGTGCGGCGTCCAGAACTGGGGTCAGCAGCCTCGGATCGTTCTGTCCGGTAAAATCGTTCCCCAGGCCTGGGCCTGCTCAACCACCCGCTCCTACACCCACATTCGAATTCTTATCATTATCGAGTTATTTCGAAACCCCATTTGGATATCTAGTTTGGAAAACTGTAGTTTATTTTAATTAGATATGAACATGTATGATTAATAAAACATAAGTCTACAACCAAATAAGCTCAGGCTATGTACTGATATTGGATATGTTGATATCTATAATATGACATTATATTTTACTATTAAGTAGTATACATACCAGCATCTCATTCAACTCCTGAACGGTGGCCTTCAAGCTCTCCTGTTCCTGCTGGATACGTCGCTCACTGGAGACGGAGGAAGTAACCACCGGGGTGGAGTCCAACCTCATATGGGCCCTGCTAGAGCCCAGTCCTCGGCCTCTCTCCCAACCTCCGTGGTGCCGTCCGTGCGCGGCGTCCAGGACTGGGGTCAGCAGCCTCGAATGTTGCCTTCCCCCTAGCAACTGTCAGAACATTATATTTAGCACATACTGGTCTATAAAATTGACAAGAAATACCAAAATCAACAAATTCAAAGCCTTACCTACAGAGATAGAAGATGTGCTCCTCTGGTATCTGCATGTATCAAAATTTGAATAATATTAATTAATTTCAGTACATACATACTAACAAGGTAAACTCGCATATAGCGCTGCTTACACATATGACAGGGAGTGAACAAGCTCTTGTAGATCATCAGGCGCAAATCTAATCTCATCAAGCAGCCCATGATAATGAGTTGGACGACTAAGAGCAAAAGGAATGTGTGTATATTTATGATATAGCATTCTAAATCAATATACATGCCCTATATAATATATAAACATACCTGGAGGAACGGGAGTGGCCTCTGTCCCTGATATGGACGCATCACCAACAACTAGACAATCAAACATTGACAATATAAGTAATTTTGACATAAAGAGGCATGGATATCTATAATATTACATTCAAAATGAATATTAGAGAGCGCACCTGCAATGAGAAGTGATAAAAGTATCACCCAACAAGAGTGTAATTTACAGAATCAGTTGAGACTCTTAAAAGTCATAGAAGAACCCGACCTGCACAAATCTGATGTATGCTTTCCATTGGACACTAAGAAGTCTCTAAAGGGAAAAGCCTATGTGAAAGCCATCATTAGTTCATATCAGAAGATTGATGCTGAAACAGAGAACGAGGAATGTCATTTTTTTCTTCTTCCGCCACATTACTGTCTTCTCCTTCTGCCACATTACTGTCTTCTCCTTCTTATTATGTGCGCGTGCAAATTCAATGACTATATTGAGAATATGGATTAATAGTGGGTAGGAAAAGTATTTCTCAAATGGCTTTTGCGTCTTAAAACCATAAACTACTAAGTAATGGCATACATAATTTTTTTAGTATAAAGGTTGTTATTTTAAGTTTTCCCTTATAGAGATATGATTTAACTGCATCTATAAACTATAAGTGTGCAGAAAATTATGATAAGAAACCATAAGAAAGGGTCGTAGCCATGCATAACCTTGAATCTACATACCAAAACATGTAAAAGCATGCACTTATTGTCACCTTGCCTTGGAATATAAAATATCTTGGAAGACTATAAGCGAGCATTTAAATCTTGATAGCTTTTGACTTCAACATATATTTTTCTCAAGTACCATGAAATATACTTGCTCCGTATAAACCGTTTTCAGGAAGATGGATTAATAATGACAAATTATTCATTGTGGCTCACTAGGTTAGTATTTTCTCTTCTATTGACCATCTTTCTAATCTGCTTGGTAAATTTATTCGGAACCGGCTGCGAATCATTAAAAGACATGCAAAAGAAAGAAAGCTAAAATACAGATATATAGCATACCGATACATCGAAACTTCATAGTTGCGATGGCAATCCAGAGATATTTATTTCTACACACGTGGTGCGCGTGCGAATGCGTCAGGCATCATGGACAAATATTTCAGAACATGGAAAGTATTATTCGTATAAAGTAATTAAAACTTTTAAACACCTTGGGTAGATATTTTCTTAGTTGATGCAATCATATCATGGGGACTAAATTTAAGCTATTATACATATGCATATGTATTTTTCTAACCTAATATATCACACACACACACACAGAGAGAGAGAGAGAGAACACCTGGTAGGTAGAGAAATCAGGTAGCAGGATCCTGAAGAAATGGAGTCCATAGCATTGCTCATCATCATCATCCATGATCCCTTTGATAATATTTTTTCAAAGGGATCACGGATGATGATGATGAGCAATGCTATGGACTCCATTTCTTCAGGATCCTGCTACCTGATTTCTCTATCTACCTGGTGTTCTCTCTCTCTCTCTCTCTCTGTGTGTGTGTGTGTGTGTGTGTGATATATTAGGTTAGAAAAATACATAAGCATATGTATAATAGCTTAAATTTAGTCCTCATGATATGATTGCATCAACTAAGAAAATATCTACCCAAGGTGTTTAAAAGTTTTAATTACTTTATACGAATAATACTTTCCATGTTCTGAAATATTTGTCCATGGTGCCTGACGCATTCGCACGCGCACCACGTGTGTAGAAATAAATATCTCTGGATTGCCATCGCAACTATGAAGTTTCGATGTATCGGTATGCTATATATCTGTATTTTAGCTTTCTTTCTTTTGCATGTCTTTTAATGATTCGCAGCCGGTTCCGAATAAATTTACCAAGCAGATTAGAAAGATGGTCAATAGAAGAGAAAATACTAACCTAGTGAGCCACAATGGATAATTTGTCATTATTAATCCATCTTCCTGAAAACGGTTTATACGGAGCAAGTATATTTCATGGTACTTGAGAAAAATATATGTTGAAGTCAAAAGCTATCAAGATTTAAATGCCCGCTTATAGTCTTCCAAGATATTTTATATTCCAAGGCAAGGTGACAATAAGTGCATGCTTTTGCATGATTTGGTATGTAGATTCAAGGTTATGCATGGCTACGACCCTTTCTTATGATTTCTTATCATAATTTTCTGCACACTTATAGTTTATAGATGCAGTTAGATCATATCTCTATAAGGGAAAACTTAAAATAACTACCTTTATACTAAAAAAATTATGTATGCCATTACTTAGTAGTTTATGGTTTTAAGACGCAAAAGCCATTTGAGAAATACTTTTCCTACCCACTATTAATCCATATTCTCAATATAGTCATTGAATTTGCACGCGCACATAATAAGAAGGAGAAGACAGTAATGTGGCAGAAGGAGAAGACAGTAATGTGGCGGAAGAAGAAAAAAATGACATTCATCGTTCTCTGTTTCAGCATCAATCTTCTGATATGAACTAATGATGGCTTTCACATAGGTTTTTCCCTTTAGAGACTTTTTAGTGTCCAATGAAAAGCATACATCAGATTTGTGCAGGTCGGGTTCTTCTATGACTTTTAAGAGTCTCAACTGATTCTGTAAATTACACCCTAGTTGGGTGATACTTTTACCACTTCTCACTGCAGGTGCGCTCTCTAATATCCATTTTGAATATCGATAATATTACATTCAAAATGGATATTAGAGAGCGCACCTGCAGTGAGAAGTGGTAAAAGTACCACCCAACTAGAGTGTAATTTACAGAATCAGTTGAGACTCTTGAAAGTCATAGAAGAACCCGACCTGCACAAATCTGATGTATGCTTTCCATTGGACACTAAGAAGTCTCTAAAGGGAAAAGCCTATGTGAAAGCCATCATTAGTTCATATCAGAAGATTGATGCTGAAACAGAGAACGAGGAATGTCATTTTTTTCTTCTTCTGCCACATTACTGTCTTCTCCTTCTTCTTCTGCCACATTATTGTCTTCTCCTTCTTATTATGTGCGCGTGCAAATTCAATGACTATATTGAGAATATGGATTAATAGTGGGTTGGAAAAGTATTTCTCAAATGGCTTTTGCGTCTAAAAACCATAAACTACTAAGTAATGGCATACATAATTTTTTAGTATAAAGGTTGTTATTTTAAGTGCGCGTGCAAATTCAATGAAAGTTAGATTTGAGGATACCCATGTATGAGTTGTATTCTATATATGTGTGTTTCGATTTATGATTTCGCTTAAGTGTAGGGTTGTTTTTACTTAAAGAAGTATCACCATCTACTATATATAAAAAAATATAGCAAACTAGGATTGGTATTCAAATCCCAGTCCAGATTGGTATTCAAAATTTATTTAATTAGTTTGTGATCCACATCATTTGATTCGTTGCTTGAGGCATCAATGTAGGCACAAATATCGGGGACGAGGAACTCGACGAGGAAGAACGAGGGCGGTGGTGGGCCAAGAACGGAAGGCGGTGGCGGGCTGAGAACGGAGGGCGCGCGGTGGCGACGAAGAGAAAATTGGAGACGCGGGAACGAGAGAAAATTTTGGGAATGAGAGGGAAAGATATCGAGGCGTAGGGCATTTCTGTGCCTTTTTTAATTAAATTCCTATTTAGATGCCCCTACGGACATAACCGTAGGTTATTGGTTTGCGGCTCCGTAGGGCCAAACAACAAATTAAGATTTAATATTTTTAAATTAAAATGTCGGGCACCGTAGGGACAAAGTGGCGCTTTTAGTTTCATATATGAGTATCGATGGGAATATGAAGGTTTCATATTATCATCGAGTATCATATATTGGTTTTAACCTGAATATCTCGAGTCGCTCTCTAATTATGCGTTTGTTGTGCATTCGTGTTGTATGTGTAACATGATTTTAAACCATTGAGATCAAGATTGATAGAACTGATCATCCTACATTGCAATAGCATTCATCAACCAAAAACTATTATTGCAATGGTATTCATCTATAACAATCAACAATTAAAACTACAAATGTAGGATACTGATATCATAAAGCGTTATACGCAACATTGATAGAACTGATAAATAAAAAAACGAAACACAAACCGTATCAAGATTTAACAACTTTGATTATGTCATATACGCGGGCCGATATTTTCATATTAGCCAATAGGCAAAAATAGATTGCGGTCTGGATATGGCATATTGGCAGATGTTACCTATATGCATAAATCTTATGTCTAATGACCATAAGATTGTCGGAGACAGTTTTGATGTTTTGTGGGTTTGGTTTTATACTTGGGACAATCCAATGTTGACACACACACATAAATAACAAATTAAAGTAAACTAACTAAGAGGCATGTTTGAGTTTTATACTGGGATCACAAATAGCATGATGGCTGCAAACAGGTTGCTTGAATACTTGCAGACAATCCAATGTTGCCTCGCCATTTCTATAAATTTTAAACTCCCTGGAAAATTATCATCACTCAGGATTACTTTAGGGCCAGTTTGGCTGCTTCTTGCTTGTGATTCAACATTCAGCTTTTTGTTGATTTGGAACTCAGAGAGTGTTGCAAAACAAATCCAAAACTAAATAAACCTCAAACTAGCTACAGAGAAGGCAAACAGCAAACCCCATGAAGTTTGGCTTTCAAGGGTTTTCCCACTAAAATACACTTAGATGCAGCACTTTAAGGAAGCTTGCAGCAATATAAAAACTTTTAGGTAGTTTAGTGAAAAACTGCAGTGCTTCAAGATTGTTTAAGTTTTATGTGTGCTTAAGCTGTCATACAGAAATTATCGTTGCAAAAATGTTCGCAACCCTAGCTTTTCCTGCAACGATACTGGAATACGAGCCTCAGATATGCCAGCTTAGGAATCAAAATAAGAAAGAGATTTGGGGTTATCCTAAGTCCAAAGTCAAACGGGCTCTAGAAATATATAAACCCAAAAAAATGACTGCATAAAGATCTCATAAAGATGAAAAGGATGTTATGCAAGCTCTGAACAAATCTTGAACGGAACTTTCACAAGAATTTACAATACCCGACCAGAATCCAATCTTGAGTTTGATGAAGCTTCAGGCCTTCAGCTTCCCCACAGAAAATAGTTAGGGCAAACCCTTTGCAAAACCATAGCTTTCATGCAGAGATGACGCTCAGAACATGCCAGCTTCCAAACACATTGAATAATACATAATCTCCCATACTCTCTCTCTCAATCAGACAGTTTATATTTGGATTTGAATTTAGGAAAAGAAATAAGATGGCTACAAACCAGCTTGCCTCGCCAATCTCATAACTATAAAGCTCATAAAAGTGGAAGCTTGAGGGCAAGCCATCATCGCCTCCATTCAATTGAAGCCAGATCATCCACAAAAAATAGAAATAAATATAATAATTGATCGATAGGCAAAATTGCAAGAAACCTATTCAGATTTTTGCATGAAAAAATAAGAGATGTAAAATAAGTAAAAGATTACCAAATGAAATTATCCCATCACTTGAACCCCCTCTCAAGACATTTTAGCAAAAATTCCCCCAGTTATTTTCCTCGGTTTAACCGTTTTATATCATAGAAGAAAGATAAATTTCAAATGTATATACATGCATACACACACACATCATATACACAGTTTTTGAATGTTGCCAGAATTTCAACGGTAATTCTAGATTTTTCCAAACTCTGAAGGCTTCACAAAAATTTTAAATACAGATAATAATATGATTGAAGAGATCAATCACCAATTTTTTAATGAGGATCAACTGAAACCCCAAACAGAGCAAGCAAATTACAAAGATCCCAAAAATTTGATGAGAGCATAAAGAATTTAACATCATGATAACAATATAACCAAAATGGCTGAAAGATCTACGATGTCAGACTCGAGTTCTGATACGAAACGGGGCAACCCCAACCCCAACCATAATTCTAACCCTAACCCTAACCCCAGCCCCAGCCCCAACCCCAGCCTAACCCCAACCCTAACCCCAACCGCAACCCCCTGCCGAACCCCAACCCCAACCGCAACCCCAGCCCCAGCCCCAGCCGCAACCCCAACCCCAACCCTAACGCTACCCCCAACGGATGCCTCATCGGTACCCAAACCATGAACCCTAGCCCTAAAATAATCAAAAATTTGTTTAATTTAAGATTTCCTAACCTGTGCAGTGGAGGCGTCGATGATCCATTGGAGACGGCGACGAAAGGAGGCGACGACGAAAACGGAGATGAGGATGAACCAGGCGGTGGCGACGGAGAATTGGCCTGCGCTGGCGATGACGATAACGGCGATGAAACACAGGCGATCGGCGGGAACAAGGGTTTGGGGATTTTGGGTTTGCGCGCGATATTGGGAAAATAATTTTTAGGTAATGAGCGTAGGGATCGATCCGTGCCTTTTTAATTAAATCTCTATTTAGTTGCCCCTACGGATATATCCGTAGGTTCTTGGTTTGCGGCTCCGTAGGGGCAAACAACAATTTACGATTTAATATTTTTTAAATTAATATGTAAAGACTGTAGGGGCAACCTTAAGGCCCTACGGACTAATCCGTAGGGCAAAACTAAATCTGCCCCTACGGATTTCGTAATCCGTAGGGGCAACCCCCTATTTTACTAGTGTTCATATGATTACACCACTTTTTCACCGTTGAATTAGCAATGTAAAAAGTTCTATTGTCGGTAAACCATTAATTTTGCATCAACGGTGAAAATATGGTATAATCACATGAAATTTGGTGTATCCACATCTTAGATGATAAAGATAGAAGTAATGTATGCCGATCATCGAAAAAAATCACGGAGCATGTATTTTTCCGACGCCATAGGAGGAAATTCCCTCCTATGGAGGAAAGATGCCATCTCCTATGGCGTCTAAAAAATACACGTTCTCTCATTTTTTCCGACGATCGGCATCCATCATCTTCATCATTATCATCTATGACGTGGGTATACCAAATTTTATGTGATTCTATAATTATTTTCACCGTTGATTTAGTGGGTTCAAAATTAATGGTTTACCGACAACATAACGTTTTGTTTTACTAAATTAACGGTGAAAAAGTTGTAGAATCACATGAAATTTGATGTACCCACATCTTAGATGATAACGATGAAAATGATGGGTGCCGATCGTCGAACAAAACGAGGAAAGGTGTAATTTTTCGACGTCATAGAAATAAATCCCCTCCTATGGTCTCTTTGCTCCATTATTCTCATATATATACACACACCCGTGCACAGCACATGCAAAACCTACTGATTGTAATAGCGTTGATCTAATCTCCAGCGGTGCTCCACTGCATTAAGATTTGAATTTTGAACTTGATCTTTAAGGATTGAGAAAGTAGTATTAGGAAAAAGATTAATTGATAAGAAGAAAGTGCATGGACAGGTCATCATGTTGCATGGGTTAATATAATTAGCTGCTGCATGCTTATTGTATATTAATTTGGAAGCTTAATTAATTTAATCTGCAAATTATACATGTTGAGGAAACTTGGGATAATGTGACTAGATTAGCCACAGCTCTGACTAGATTCTTATCTTCATCTTTGTTTATGTTGACATTAATTGGATCCAGTTAATTACAAGCTTTAATATAATTTTTTTATATAAAATCCCCCGTTGTAATCTTTCATTTTTACAGATACTCCCTTGGATTAAATTACCTTCTTATATATGACATGTTTATTAAAAAAAATTTGGGCTGAGGAAGACTATCTTTCTACTTTTATTGACGGCTAATTTGCACGGCGATGCACCTTCTCTTTTTATAAAAATGAGTTCTATCATTTCTGCACTCAATACAAACTTTATCATTTCAACTTGAAACGGTCAAATGTTATAGAATTATCAACCAAATGGGTTTTTTATTAAAACAAATTTTAAGATTTCATGGGTTATATACAAATACAAAAAAAAGTGCAAGGAGTATATAGAAATCATAAGATAACATAAATACCCATAACATTGATACATGCCATAATTCATCGAATAGATGACCTCAAGAGGCAAAATTACAGTATTATCCATTGTCCGTGATGATAATGAACGATTGAGATTTGACAAAAGATCCAACTTTCTCTAGAGATCCCCTGTTTCTTGCTCTTTTAAAGGATCCAACTTTTAGAGAGAGAAAGCAGAAAGTAGAGAGAGTGAGAGAGAGCAATGGGGGGATGGGCGATTGCACTTCATGGAGGCGCCGGCGACATTCCCCTCACGCTTTCGCCTGAGCGCCGCCTGCCGAGAGAGGCGGCGCTCCGCCGCGTGCTCGACCTCGGCGTCGCCGCCATGAAAGGCAGCAGACCCCCGCTTGATGTCGTCGAGCTCGTGGTATCTATTCTAATCTCATTTTCCCTTGCGATCTTATAATTTCTGTCATTTGTTACATCATTATCGATCATATTCACAATCTAATTATGGTTTTATGACAACGATTTTGCTCATAGCTGTAGATGTGATGATATTCACTATGTTTCCATTTAGATTTTGAGCTTCTGACATGTGTTTCGTTGGATCCATCTTTGATTGAATGGGGATTATAACTGCATTCCTGAAAAGTTAGATATATTAAGTTATTCTTGATAGAATAGTCCGTTAAAACCAAAGGAAATGGTTAACTGATGTATTAAAGAGCATTTTAGAGAAAATTATAGAATTTTAAGATTATTTGAGAGAGAAAAGTGATACAACTGGAAATTGTTAGGACTGGATTAATGGTTTGAAGGTAGAAGATGGGCGATTTAAGAGAGACTTTAGAATTATTGATGTAGAATATGGAAAGAGAAAAATGATTATAAGGTTTCGGAGGTTGAAGATGAGATTTGGGGTTTAGGATTTTGGGGGTTAGAAGAAGAGAGAATTTGAAGAGTGATAAATGAGTTTTATGGCGGATGTGGAAGATAATAAATTGAAGGTTAAGTATATGGAGGTGTATGATAGAAGAATATGAAAATTTTTGTTGTAGTTTACGGTTATAGATGTGGAAGATGAAGAATTGAAAATGAATTTGTTGGGTTTTAGGGTTTTAGATGTGAAAGGTGAAAATTAAATATGAGAATTTTAGTATTTTGTTTGGTTGTAGGATTTTTTTTATAAAAAGAGTCAAGAAATTAGAGGTTTGAGCCATTTTAACAAAACTACCATTACCTTTAAAACTATCAAGAAACTACCATGAGTTTACGGTTCAAGTTAACAGTGTTAAATTTCGCAGTAAAATACCATTTTTCCCTTTCATAAAACAAATAATTAGAGATTAATAATATTTAATAGGCTTTATGATTTAGTAACAATGATTTAATGGACGGAAAACGTCAAGGGGTTTTTAAACAAGCAACTTAAAGGAATTTAGGGAGGCCTGGGGTAACTATTGAGAAGTGGGGATGAATGGGGTAAGTAGCGAATTTTTAGAGGGATATGAAGTATAAAAAAAACCCAAATTTAAATTATGAAGTCAGTTAATAGTAAAAATAAATGAAGAGTCCTACTTTAATAACGATGAGAATCTTTATAGAATAAGGAATCCTTATTTCACTTGGAGTGCATCTTATTCTATGCGATTAAAAATAAAGGAGGCTTTCATCCAAGGATTTTTTTAGGAGCACAAGGAGGAGAAGGTTTGAGTAAAAGAGGTAGAAGGGTTCTCAAGAGTTGAAAGCCAAAGCAAAGGTTGATTTATTATCAACATAAGGGCGTTGTACTACTAATTCTTATAATGGATTTTATCTTGGCTCTTTCCGTGGATTTGGTATATTGTCTAACTACGTTAAATATTAGTGTCTATTTTTGCCGTTTGTTTGCTTTTCTTGCATTGCGGTTTACTTCTGTGTTTCTACGTGTGCCTTTGATTGATCGTCATAAGGTGATCTGAAAAGTTTTCTGCTACGCTACCCCAAGGATTGATAACAGAGCTTGGTATCTCCGAGGAGGGATCTTTCTTAAGTGGAGAACCAATAGAGATAGTTGAGGCATGCAATGGAGGCCGAGACATGCCTTCGTTAGGAGTGACAAAATTGTCAATGAGAAACAAGGGCTAAAGGAAGCCCTAAAAAACATGGAGAGAGGTGGTTAAAAATATATGTTAGTTGTCATTTTATCAAGGATGTGACTTTTTACAGAGCTTAATGGAAGAAAGGACCCATGTAGTCGCCCCAAAAGTTTGAGATAAATACATATTGTTGTTTTCTCTCTATGCTCCCACCTAGCGACTCACATGTTAACAGAACCACTTGTTACAAAATATTGAACGGGCTGATACAAATAAGGCGGAAATTGATTAATCTCCTAGTGATTTAGAAAGTTGATTTAACAATAATTCTCCAAGGTATTTCTGTTTTTTAGTCCTCATGTTTGCATGAAATGAACAGTAGAAGAAATATTACTGACATACTATATTAGTGCATATGCCCTTTCTGAAACAGTGTCTAATGCATTTTGGTGATTTAAAACAGAGTTAAAAGATGGAATTAGAGAAATTTGTAGGCTATTAGTAATATAAGTAATATGCTACTTATAAGTAATATAATTCTAAACTAATACTCATATACACTGATGTTTATTTGCCATGTGTAAGTTTTTGCCAAGCAAGCTCTTTGCTGAACCTATGAAAGCAGATAATTGTTTTTAAAATTCTGGATAATGGATATGCCTTTATTTTATGCAGAAACGGCATTATTTGCATTGATATTTTTTTTAACCTACTTAAAAGAAATTTCCAAATTCAAACTTACATGTGTATTTGAAATCCGATCGACTTATCTTCTGCCTATGCCCTTCTCTTTATCCATATCCATGTTTAATTTTTATGTCATGATCGGAACAAAACTGAAAGATTTCCCTCACTCATTTCACATCATTAGATTGTAATCGACTCAAATATAATGTGTTTTTGCAGGTTCGAGAGTTAGAAAATTGCCCACACTTCAATGCTGGTAGAGGTTCTGTTTTGACGAGTGCTGGCACCATTGAGATGGAAGCATGTATCATGGACGGGAATACCAAAAACTGTGGTGCTGTCTCTGGCCTTTCTACAGTTGTTAACGCCATATCCCTTGCACGGCTTGTGATGGAGAAAACGCCACATATTTATCTAGGATTTGATGGAGCCGAGGCATTTGCACAGGAGCAGGTCAGTGTTAACTGAGCATTCTAATTTTATTCAACAGTTATGGGAAATTAGTATGGTGAATGGAGTACCTTCCTTCCTGACTGAATAGAATGATAATTTTTTTTGTGAAGTTTCTTTGTGTAAGCTAATGTTTTGCGCATAAAATATCCAATTATAAGGTGAATCTTTTTGTTAGGTCACATACTCATAGTTTCAACTGAAAAAAGTGGCAAATATGTGTTTAGTCATATTTCATGTTTGATAGCAGTGGTAACTCATATTTTCATGTGATTTGCAAGTCTGGCTTCTAATAAATATATAATTCTTATATAAACATGTGTGTCCTGTATTGTTCCTTAAAGGTGATAAACCATCAACTTACTGAACCTGGATGGTTTCACTCACTGTCAACTTTAACAAATGAATCCTTCAAAATAATTAAATACAAACAAAAGTTGCCTTGATATCATAAAATATTACCCTTCGTTGCCTTTATTCATTTTAACCAAGTTTGAAGCATAGTAAACTAAAAGAACATCTCCAGATTACGGCTATCAATACAACAGCAGTTTCATTAGTTAAAAGAATGAGAGTGAGCTCTTCATATATATTGCTTTACCCAGAAAGGCGAAAGTGATAGTCAAGGCCAGCTAGATATGCAACTTGTATGAGGTGAGAAGGTGAGAGTAAAATTGCCATACATAATAGAGAATAATGGAGGAAAGATGCTCCTATGGCGTCTAAAAAACACACCCTCCATCGTGTTTTCTGACGATCGGAATGCATCATCTTCATCGTTATCGTCGATATGGGTACACCAAATTTCATGTTATTCTACAACTTTTTCACTGTTGATTTAGCAATGTAAAAAGTTCAATTGTCGGTAAACCGTTAATTTTGAACCCACTAATTCAACGGTAAAAAAGTTGTAGAATCACATGAAATTTGGTGTACCCGCATCTTAGATGATAACGATGAAGATGATGCATTCCGATCGTCGGAAAACACGATGGAGGGTGTGTTTTTTCGACGCCACAGGAGGAAATTCCCTCCTATGGCCTCTTTCCTCCATTATTCTCTACATAATATAGAGTACTATGCCGACAATTGGAAAAACTCCAAAAGGAGGAGCAAGATGATAGATTTGCTATAAGGGCACATATATCTAAAGACTAAATTAAATTACATGTAAGGACTTTCTCAGTGAGTTCAATGTATAGATTTGTTAGGCTGTCATTATATGGCTCTGCTAATTTCCCAAGACACTTTTTTGCCATTTAATAAGCTACTTCAATTATACCATTCTGAAACATTTATATTTTTATGCTTTTGTTTCCTTTTTCTTTCTACCGTCCCCAAGTGTTATATCAGGGTTGAATTTCCTTGTGTGCATTTTTTGTAAGAGCAATCTGCCTCCTAGCTATCACTTAAATGAATATTTGTTTGCCATTAATTATGTAGGGTGTCGAGACTGTAGATGCAAGTCATTTTATAACTCCAGAAAATGTTGAAAGGCTGAAACAAGCAAAAGAAGCCAACCGAGTACAGGTATACTTGTCCTCTAATATTCAGTGCATCTCTTGCAGATATATAGTGGTGTCTCAACTGCTTCAATATTATTTGGATAAATTAATTACGATATGACAGTATTTTATTATACATTCTCCTATCTACTGTCATTTTGTTTTGGTTCACCTGTACATCTAACGTATTGTCATAAGATTAGGACATTTAGCAAGTAAGCACTACTTTCAGCATCTTTTTCCTAAACACAAGAAGGCATTCAGTCCCTATAAATTTTTTATGAAGGGCAATTTAATCTGAAAGGTCTAATGAATTTCAGTTTCGCACTAATCAAGCTGCATAGAGCTATTGTTCTAGTGATTTTCTCATATCAAGTTGTATCTCAATTCTCACCTATCCAAAACCCGTCTTTTTGTTTCTTTAATGTGTACGCATCATGAACTTGGTAGACTGCTCCAACATAAGGCGGGCTGAAAAAAATTTCACACTTATCTTTAAGTGAATTTCAAAGAGCAAAACAACCAAGAAATTTCCTTTTACATATCATAACTTATGGAACAGCATCCTGCCTAACTAGTTTGCCAATAAAACTAGTTTGGTCAGAGTAAAATATTAGAACCGGAATGTCAGATTTATATGATCCAAAAAGCATCGAACACTATTTCTTTGTTTACGAAGCTGCTCTAAAGCGATTTTCAATGAGCAAAAACAGTACAATACATTTCCTCTTTCAGGGAAACCTTTTTATCCCGGAAAAATGTTAAACTCTGAAACTTAAGCCAAATATGGGCTGAAAAGTTTCAAAAACCATTTTTTTTTGTTTATTAGGTGATCTTTCATATAACAAATGGTATAAAAGTTACCTTTTTACATGCAAACTTCTTCTGGTGTAAAATTATTTGTTTAATGCTTTTTGTTAGCCAGGCAAAAAATGTTAAATATCTGAAAATTAAGTTACATGAGATTTGGCTAGGGTTGTATTGCCTCTATCCACTTTCGTCAAAAAGAGGCAACATATGAGCTGTTAGAAGTTTCAGACAGAAAAAGAGGTAACATATGAGCTGTTAGAAGTTTCAGACACAGGTTTCTCTGAGTTGAAGATTGTGTTTTATTTTTATTATTTTTATTTTTATAAAAAAAATTTGAATCTTTTTGAATTGGCCTGTAAGCCTAACACCCCCCCCCCCCCACACACACACACGACACACCCGTGCACACAGCACACACAAGCACAACACACACACGCCACATGGGATCCACTAATTTACCCCGAAAGCGTTAAATTGTGGCCACTTCCCGGGAATCGAACCCCGCACTCTCCTGGAAGAAGTGCCATACCAATTGAGCTATTGCTCATTGGTGAAGGTTGTGTTTTACGGCACTCTATTTTTCACATAATTGTAGAAATCAAAGTGCATGTGTGTGCATATTTAATAAGTTAATCTAAATCAAATCCCTCAAATTATGAACCATGCAGATCGATTTTACCCCACCAGTGACGCCTCATAAACCACCAGCCAACGACCAAGGCGACAGCCAAATCGGCACCGTTGGTTGTGTCGCGGTAGATTGCAACGGAAACTTAGCCGCAGCGACTTCAACTGGCGGGCTCGTAAACAAAATGGTCGGCAGAATTGGCGACACACCGATTATCGGTGCAGGAACCTACGCCAATTCTCTCTGTGCGGTCTCTGCCACAGGACGCGGCGAAGCAATAATCAGAGCCACTGTCGCGCGAGATGTGGCTGCATTGATGGAATACAAAGGGCTCTCTCTAAAAGAAGCGGCGGACCATGTCATCGAGAATGTTCCTAAAGGACATGTAGGGCTTATCGCTGTTTCGGCAGACGGGGACGTGGTAATGCCCTTTAACACTACGGGCATGTTCCATGCTTGCGCTAGAGAGGATGGGTATGAAGAGATAGGGATTTGGCACTCTAACAAGTGATTCTGGCCTTCAGGAAATTTAGAAGGTAAGATTTCTGTTGTGTTGATGCATGTTGTAGAATGGGGCTCTGAAACATTAAAAGAACACATTTGGGCTCTGGACTAAGTCATTTAATTGTTGTTGTAGAACAAATCATCCATTTATTAAGAGTAGATGCATTGCTGATTGCATCAATTTAAGAATGAATATATATAAGAGTATGCAAACTCATTAAGATGTGAAAATGAGCTCTATTCTTATCCTTTTTCATGAGAATGGTTATTGAATGTGAAGGTAGTTTTCACATACGAGAACTATTTGAATTGAAAATTTAGAGAACTAGAGCCCCACATGCAAAAAAATAACAGGCCGCTTCTTTCTCACATGAATATATCCTTGAGCTGGGTGATTAAGAGATTATTGCCAAAGAAGTAATCATGTAAGAATGAGATTACACGTTCCCTAAAACCAGATAACCAGATACGATTTAGTTTTTCCTTATTCTTTTGAATAATATGCCGTAACCTAAATTAAGCGGGATTCGAACCTAGACTTCTTGTGTAGCTGCAAAGCGTCTTGATCACTAAGCTATACTGGAACAGCGACATGATTTATGTTGCTGCTGGTATGTCAACGCACAAGTGAAAAGAACCTTCAACCTGCTACTTGTAGTGAATGAGAAGATGCTGTGGAGTGTGGATGCTGAGAATTATTTCTTTTTTGTCAAAGTACCAAATTCATCAAAGAACCTTCTTTAGTGGTAACAGTGGTGATTCCACTTGACTTCTCTTTTGACATGGCAAAGAAAGGGTTCCTGGTTAAAAAAAGGCTTTCAACTCATACAGTGAGTGCATGTTATGAGAAATCCTGTTCACTTGCCTTCTCTCTTTCTTTGCATTATATCAAAATTAATACATACATCAGAAGCAACCAGCACTCAGAATATAAAAAGAAGAATATAAATCTTTTTATTGTGGAGTGAACTCTGGAGAGTGGAAACAAGCATTTACAGCTCTCTCTCCACTTTGCATATTGTCTCACTGCCTCCACCATGGGAACCAAATCAGTTCCGATGAGATTAAGACCGAAGAATTATATGTCTAACTATCAATTTAACAGCGCTGAATGGAAGAAAAAGATTCATATTTGCAACCGCGGTCTTCATTGAAGGTAAGAAAAGGGAAAGAAAAAAAAAACCTGAGATAACTATACCATCTCTATCTAGATGTCCATTTCTAATAATATGTGTTGATATTTGAGAATGAGAGGCATCAAAAGGCAAGAACACTCATTTTATGGCAACCAGAGAATTATGAGGACCACAAATCCTAGACATGATAAAATCCCTGGTTTATTGAAGCACATGATACATCAAGCTATAAATTTTGTGAAAAGGGGCTTTTTGGCACATAATACATGCCCCAAGATGAAAGAAAAAAAAATGTCATTCTCCTCTTG
Organism: Agapanthus africanus; assembly: GCA_030015575.1. Taxonomy (NCBI): domain Eukaryota; kingdom Viridiplantae; phylum Streptophyta; class Magnoliopsida; order Asparagales; family Amaryllidaceae; genus Agapanthus; species Agapanthus africanus. Next base: position 91,957,484 of record JASDDO010000012.1, on the reverse strand, counting down.
TGCTCTAGCTTCTTTCAATTCACAGAGAAAAACTTCAGGACATTGTTTATGAAAAGGAGATATCAAAAGGGAAAAGAAACCATAAAAATAAAAAAGAGATTCAAGCAAGCAACTAGACAAGAATAAAGCAGTATGCTGCGAACTGGTCACATGCCTTTCTCCACGCCGCCTTGAATTCCACACATTTCGGTGTGCAACCCATTAAGGAAAACAAGCACCACTTGCTCCACTAGGTCCCATTATGAGAGACTCCTGCAGTAGCTCCATTTCCATTCAAAAGCAATAGGATTAATTTGCAAAAAACACCCCTGCAGTTAACCATGTGCGGCATTTATACCCTCTCAAGCAATTTTTGGACAAACACCTCCTCTGCCCATACACCAAAATCCTCAAAAATCCTCAAATTCAACTAGAATTGAATTTGAGCACTTTTTTTCTAGGGTTCGATTGCTTAGTAGAGAGAGTGTTTGAGCCAATAAATTACTTGAAGGAATACCAGTGCTATTAACCCGAACGAACAAAAAATAGGAGATAATTGCATATGACATCATCATCTCATATATATTTTATTTTCATCCTACACTTGGGACACTAACTAGAACTTAAAACATTAGATTATTAGGCTAACTATGAAGTTAAGAGTTGATGAGCTCATCTAGGGATGCTTATGCAATAAACCCATGAGAAAGTAAGAAAATTATATAGAAACAAAACACTTGACACAACAAGAAAAGTTTACAGTAAAATACCATCTGATATGATCACAGAATGAACATGGCAAGGGGGAAAAAACTACTATGCAAGCCTTGGATGGGCTCCCCCCACTTGCAAGAGGAGCTCATCCAATGGCTCGAGAGGGGCTTGCACCATGCAAGCCCTTCTAGAGTAGTTTTTTCCTGGCAAAGGGAAGCATATATTGATCATCTACCTTGCCTCTCAAACCCACCTGAAGTGTTGGAGCTCCCACCACTTCCAAAATTACCCTTCCCACCCATCAGATGATGATATGATGGCGGCGGCGGCGGCGGACCATACATCTGCTGCCCCATCATCATCCCTCCCCCATAACCACCAATACTTCCCCCAATATTCACAACATTGCCGCCGCCGCCAACGCCAATCTCCTTGTTAGCAGAACCACTCTCCTTCTCCCCTTCCATCTCTCTAAACTTTTGAAGGTAAACCTTCAAAGGCTCGACATACTCTTCGAAACCGAGCGTGGTCATGGCCCACAACAGATCGTCGCCATTGATGGTCTTTCTCTTCTCGCGCTGGCACTTGTCGGAAGCCTCACCGGTGATGAAGCTGATGAACTCCGACACGCACTCCTGAACCGTTTCTTTCGCGTCTTTGGATATCTTAGCGTTTGCAGGGAGCGCCTTCTTCATGATTCTGCTCACGTTCGCGATCGGCAGAAACCTGTCTTGTTCTCTTGGCGACGAGAACTCTCCGCTGTTGTTGCCCAAAGCCGCGGTGTGCCCTCCCGACTCGTTGTCTGAATCCGCCATCGAGATATCGAAGATATCAGAGTGTCACAGCATGAAATGAAGAGGCAGCTTTAGAGATGGTAGTTGAATCAGCTGGAGCATGGCCCTGATATTGAATCCAGATGGAGACGTGGAGGGATAAGGTCCGTTCGTTTCTAGATAAGAATGTGGGCGCGTGGCATGTTTAGAGCCGTCAGATGAACCCTGATGGATGGTATCGTGGCCATCGATAAACAGGCCCCAGATGATTAGCTGGAAGGACAAAAAGGGTACAGGCGAAGAGAATGGCTTTCACGAGTGCAAAGTGGAGAGGTGAATCTAATACCCCAGAAGTTAATAGTTGGCTCTACACAGTTTTCATGCAGAGGGATGTGCTACACTTAATCATGGCCGAAGATGTTTAAGATTTGATCAAAGATAACGAACCATGATTATGAGATAGAATTCGAGAGATCCATCCAACTTTTTTTCTACCAAAGCTTTTATACATATAACTGAAGTAGTTGACAATATCAAGTACAGTAAAAATAACGGCGACAGCGACAACCAACGTAAACGAAAGGCAGAAAAAGGAAAGGGAAAATAGAAGCCCAGCCCAAAGATGGTACCGAAAGAGCTATACAGCAAATTGACTAATGTGAAAGGAAAATAAAACCAAAAGGCGAAAAAGCAAATCATGATATGATGCCCAGAACTTGCAGTCCAAAAAGTTACTGGGGAACCAAATTGAAAGCCTTCCGAGATTCAAAAGGGGCAACTATTCGGTTTAACAACGCAAACTAGAGCCGCCTTGCTCGTTAGCAAGCATCGGCCACACCTATCCAACCAATACTATCCGTTCATCAAAGCTTATTATGAGGCTCAGGATTAACAACGATAAACCAATATCACCAGTACATAAGCACCAAACCGTAATAATACTTGTTCATAGTACAATCACAAAGAGATGATGAAAGTCGGATATTAATCCAGTTTATATTGGGAAATCATACTAACTCATTACGCAGGGGAATGTGCCTAACCTATGTTACTCTATGTTATGAAATACACAGATACGCCTATAGTGTAAACTGATTACACAGGAGATACCAAAGCCATAATGTAGCACGTGAACGAGTTACAATACAATTTCATAATCAAACCTTCACCTTCTTGCCTTTAGGCTCAGCGTGCTCTTCTTCCTCTTCCGAGCCTTCCTCGTCTCCATTCTCTTCAACCTCATCGGCTAACTTGGTTAACTCTTCTTGAATCATCAGCTTTATAGACGCCTTTCTTGCTGTCAGATCTACTTTGTAACGCTTACCTGAATTTTTATTTTAAAATTTTATAAGCAGATAACAGATTGTATGATTAAAAAAATCAATATTTATATATAAAATCTAATTCAAAAGATTATATACCTAGCTGCTTTAGAATGTCAGTGAAAGTGGCCTGAAATGCAAAGCACACAACATGATATACATACTGAAGATCATATATAAACATTTAACAGTAGCTTCTGCGGTTAGCAATTTAATGGACAAATGGCAGTATCGAATAGCTCACCGTATTGAAATCGACTTTCTTGAGAATTTCACATATGGTTTTCCTCAGTTCCTCCTTGCTTGGATTGGATTTCCCTGCTGCTTCTGATTTTGTCTTGCTCCCAGTGCTCCTTTTGCCTTCGATCAGCAGAGAAATACCAGATGTATGTGAGCGAGGCCAAGAATGATAACTATTCATCAAGTCTAACAAGAACTTCTTTTTTTCCTTTGAGAAATCAATTGTTATAAGAGCTAATACCTGTCTAGTCAAAAGCACCCAAGGATGGACTCGACAGACGAACTATAAGTGAAACGGTATGCAACACTAAATTCAAATTATTATACTCATGATTTACATTATGAAATATTACATCTTATGGAAATTTGATTGATTGAAATTCGATCAATCTAAACGGTTTGAAAAATATTAGATCCACTCCATAGAGCAGCAGAGGTGCATCTGGTTTGGCATTAACAGAGATATTATTGCCTGCTTTTTCATTATCGTAAAACATGATATAAATGAAGTAATGACATACCACCAAATTTCTCTTTATCTACTGTCTTCAGGGTTGATTTCTTCTTTGGGGGATCAACGTTTTTCTTCTTCCTAACAAAGACCTTTTCACCTTCATCGTTGACCTCATCGGGTTTTGAACGTGTCGAAGACGGTGAAGCCGTGGGTTTCTTCCTAGCAGTAATAACCGGAGGGGTCTTCTTAGAGCTGCTTTCTGTCTTCGCCTTCTCTTTCTTTGAAGACTGCTGTTTTTTGGGAGATTTTTTCTTGCTCTGTTTGTCCTCGTCGGAGTCTTCCACATCTTCGCTTTCATCTTCATCTTTTTCATCTGCTTCTTTAGGAGGGGTCTTCTTAGAGCTGCTTTCAATCATCTCCGTCTCTTTCTTTGAAGACTTCTGCTTCTTGGGGGATTTTTTGGTAACCTTTTCTTCTTTTTCCGAGTCTTCCTCATCTTCACATTCATCTTCATCTTTTTCATCTGCTTCTTTAGAGTCATTTTCCTTTTCGCTCTCAGAACGTGCGAGTTCATCGTCCTCATCAGGAACAGTGTTCTCATTATCCTCCTCTTCCTCTTTTTCATCCTCATCTTCAGAATCTATTGCACTCTTCTCCTTAGAACCTAGAGTTCCCTCACTCTTCATTCGTTTCTGCAAGAATGATACGGTCACAGATACAAAATGAAAATGAGTTGACAAGCATCGCAAAACAAAAATAATTCAATCCGAAACTTATGAAATGCTTTATGATAAAATCGAAGACTTTCGTAAGAAATGAACCCCAGAAAGGTAAGAGGAGCGGGCTATAAATGCACAAATGAACAAAATAAGCCATTAAATTTTATGAAACCAAACTGTTCAATACGTACTTTCCTAGATGGCTTATCCTCTGGGCTTTTTGATGCACTTCTTCTCACCGTTCTCTTGCGTTTCCCAGATTTTGGGGTTTCCTACAGAAGTATATAGATCAAACATGCTGATATATGATCAAACGGTACCACCCATATGCACGCAGAACAGATTAAAGTGACAATTGAATGTGAAGAAAGAAATATCTGGTGAAGATTTCAACAAACACAGATTAGATTAGTTCCATCTAAAGACAAACCTCAAGCAGGACATCAGTTGTAGCATGAGGGGCCACCATAAAGTCTAGTAATTTCACAATGAGGTCTTCCTGCAAAGACATGTTCAACTCACAATGTCATGATAGACTGCATGTATAGCCAGAAAACAGCTGAAATATCGATGCACTACAAAGCTTGAGCAACCATAATTCGACCAACCTTTCTTGTATTAGTTTTTGATACCGGTATATCCAACAAATTACAAAGATCAAGTAAAGTATCTTTCACACATTTGTCAAGCTTCTCCTTTACTCTAGCTTTTTGCTTCTCCTGAAAGCAAAATAAATTTTAAAACTTTTTTTTTTAAATATTAAAACTTAGATCAATAAATAAGCAGCCAAAATAAGAGAATGGTCAGATTGATGCTAGTTCAAAAAGAGAAATCATAGACTAATAATTCATGCAAGTATGAAAGCCATGCTTACATCACTCTCATGCCAGGCAAATCCAGAAAATTGGAGGATGTGATTTTTAAAGTCGACCGCCTGAAAATTTTGGGCCAAGAACATTAGATTAGAGAAGAAAAGGATAAGTTTACATTAATATCACTGCCTTCTAATCACAGTTTCACAGCGATTTAAATAGAAAACACCCAAAATGTCATATGCAAAAACCTACATTTTCCGAAGTAAAATAAATATTGGGAAGAAACTATTTAGACCACTAATGCAAGCCGACCTTAAATATTTATAAAAGACTGCACATCTGCATACATCATGAAGGGGGTTATGATGGGAATCTAACACAAAAGAAGCTATTTCTCACTCAAACATGGGAAATGGGGTTATTCACAGAGAAATGTTGCAAAGAATTGCGGAGAAGGGCCATATAGAGCCCCAACAAATAGCAAGCAAGAAACACAAATTACAATTCAAATTGCAGCAAAACTAGAAAGTAGCACTCCAGAAATATCTTAAATTACTGGTTCAATTGGACAACTTCTTTGCCCTCAAATAAGACTCTTGATGATTAGCACAGTGTAATGCGCTTCGAATGCCTGTTAATCCTTATACGACAACAGACTTGAAGGGGGAAGGGGGGAGGGGGGAGGGGGAAGGGGGGAGGGAGAAAGCAAAATATAACTGTTTGAACAAATTGCACCAGTAAAAATTTGGAAGCAGCAAGATCACAAAGCAGATAATCAAGGAGTATAAATATTTAACTAAATAGTGAATGCTTCATCACCTTTCCTTTCCTTCCAAAAAGAGTCTGATGTAGCAATTTGAGATCACCAGGCTTCTTTCTAGCTAATTTGTAAGCCACTGGAACAAGTATCCAAAGAATGCATTACAAGTTTATCATCATGAAACAAAAGGATATATAAAGAGAATGATATAAGAATCATATGCCATCATTATAATTTAGGACAGACTTAAATTTTGGATGCATAGCCAGTAATAGATAGGGCATTGACGTTTAGGTTGTAAGAAGTCAGATAGCAAACAGAAAGAATATAACAGAACGCAAAACAAAAAAAAATGGTATAATTTGATGTTACTTTTTCCCCTTTCTTTCCTTTCTCTTTCGCAACAAAGCTCGGATGCTTATTAATCTATGGAAAGATTGGGTCTGGCGTCGGAGTTACTTCAGAAAACATTATGCCTTACTAACATGTTTTCCAGATTGTTAGGCCGTCATACCAATCAATAACGCAGAAGGATAGGCAATACTGCTAGTACTTGAAAAGCTTTTCATTACAGTGGAAACTAACACAGCAAAAAAAGAAATATAATATATGACGGTCTCATATCTGTGCTGAAAATTCAAAAACAAAGGAGTACTGATAAAATTAAATTCAACTAATGGTGAAACATATTTAATAGAACAAATCAAAAGCTATGTAAGAAATGAAGATACTGCTATAGTGTAATGCGATATTAAGATCTGACACTGAGGATTGATTGACACAGTTAGGAATCAAACCGTTGGGTATATTCTTCAAAGGGGTTCCACGGCCCTACAAACAAGAAATTAACATAAATTAATATCATAGAAGTGACGGTGAATAACAATATGCTGCAGTTATTAAAGATATAAGGTAACTGGAATGCAAAGGCACCTTCTCAATCACAACAGCCCTGTTTGGCTCTTTTTCAATGACTTCTACCAATCTCTCCACGGTTTTCCTCTCACGCACAGGACGCTCGATAGAAGGTGGCGTGGGAGAACTAAATGATTCCTTGGTTTTCTTATTACCCTCTTTCTTCGCCTTCTGTTCCCCGGACTTCTGTTCTCCCTCTTTTTTATCCTTTGCTTCCGCTTTCTCACCAACCTTTCGCCCACTTCTAGACCTTTTCTTCTTTACCACTTCATCTTTCTTATTGTCATCAACATTCTCAGCTTTTCCACCGTCTGCTTTCTCCTTCGCATCATCCCTTTCCCCTTCATCTTCAACTCTTTCATCTCCACCCGTTTTCTCCTCTTCGTTTACATCCTCAGCTTCTGCCATTTCCACGTCTTCAGTTCCCTTTTCCTCTTTTGCTGCTTCTTCACCTTCAAGTTTTTTCTCCACATCCATCTCTGAGTCCTCATCCTTCTTTACTTTCAAACTACTTTTTCCACCCACGCCCTTAACTTCTTCCGAAGTACTGTTTTCTTCCCCAAACTTCATCTTCTCCGCACTTCTCATTTCTTCAACTTCAGTTGTTTCTTCCACCTTGTTTATATCTTTCTCATCCTCATCTTTCTTGCAGTTCTTCTCTTCCCCTTCCTTTGTTTCGACACCATTTGTTTCTTTACTATCATCCTTTTCTTCTGCATCCTTCATTTTTTCCGTACGATTAATTTCATTTACATCCTTCTTTACTTCCCCTTCCTTCATCCCCCTCCCATCATCCTTTGCCGCTCCACCCTTCACTTCTTCAACACTATTCTTTTTTCCCTCATCCTTCGTTTCTTTCGCACATTGGTCTCCCTCACTTTTCTTCGTCTCTTCCGCACTATTATTCTCTTTCCCAGCCTTCACTTCTTCTGCACCCATCTTTTCTTTCCCGTGCTTATCTATTGGAGCGGCCTCCGCACCAGAATCCTTGGTAGGACCTGATCAATTTGTCACTGTCTCAGCTTCAGGTTTTGGGTCTGATTCCACCATTTCAAAAAATTTAGGAGACCCAAAGTGGTAGGAGCCAATATGAACTCCGGACCTCTGGAAAAAATTTAATTTTGATAATGCAGCACCTAGAACCACATAAACAGAAGCTCATACTCACAATCCTATAAAATACTTATTCCATAAGAGAATGAACTCAAGTTTGAAAGAAAGAAAGAAAAAGGACAAAATTAAGAACTTTATCAAGCAGGCCAACATAAAATCATAATTACACGGAATTAAGAAGATAAACAAGATCAAAATTCAATCTTCAACCAAAATATAACCTTGAATACCTAAAACACTTGCAACACAAAAGGAAACAAAACCTAAATAGCAACAGACCTAGAGTGATTACCACCAACAAGTGACAAAAAGTTTACTTATTTCATGCCAAATTGAAGCCCTAGCATGGCAAAAGATTCAAAATTTCGTTGAAAAAAACCAACTATTGCACATAACAGAGCTAAAAGTGCAAAAATTTAGCGAAGTTTTGCAAACCCTAACTGGAACAAAGATTGCACCTTGATCAAAGGGGTAAAAGGCTTCAAATTAATAAAAATCAAAGCTTGAAGTCAATTAGAGATTGAATTCAGAAGAAAAGGAGCTGCTTACAGAAATTTAGGACCAAGACATTATCGGAGCGAAATTCTCTCTTGCTCGCAAACGAAGAAGCTCACTTCCTATTTCGAAGCGGAGAATAAGAAAAAGGTTTTATTGGGCTCTTTAGATATAAGTGCCTTAAATGTTAAGGATTTCTATATTAGCCCCTGCAATCTAATCTTGTTTGTTTACAGGCAACCGATGATAATTTATTTTAAGTAAAAATATGGGGTTATCTCTTTTTATTTACATAATTCCTTTTTCTTTTGTTTAATAATGAGCATAGACCAAATTTATTAGGGAAAAGGTATCATGAGAAAGTTGACTGCAGCAAACATAGAAGTGAAGAGAATTGGTACTCGTAGGTGGACGTGAAAGTGTAGGGCATTTTGTTTCAGCACTCAATGAATATAGTTGGTTGTTGCTACAAGATGTAGTAAGGATCTGTTACCATACGTGTGATTGTTACAATAATTCTTTCATTTCATCGGAGCCTAAACTTAAACTAAATAAATTTACAGCGAAGTCAAAATCCCCAAATTTGAGAATGAGATTTAAGGGTTGCTTTGCTCGTGGAATCGGAAAATGGGAATGAAGGGTACGGTACAAATTCTTATTTTTGTTGTCTGCTTGGAGTTTACATTCCTTTGTTTGTTTGACACTTTATGTTTGAGGAATAAGAGATATTGTATTAGCATTATTTGATTACTCAAAAGAAAATGTAGAATTGGTTTTGGAAATCAAGGATAGAGATATATATGGCAAGTTTAAGTTTTGCTTATATTGTCATAAGACAAACTCGTACAAAAGAAAGACTGAGAAAACATTTGGGAAGAAAAGATAACCGCAATTGAATTTAAAAAAAAATAGACACGGTGGTGTGTCTTTCAGAATTGGCAATTTTCTATAAAATAGATCGGAATTGGAATTCTAAAAAATGCGAACGTTTGTTGATGTCGATTCCAGTTTCTTGTCTTCTCAATCCTCTCAAAAAAAAAAAGGAGAAAAAAGAAAAAAGAAAAAAAAATGGGAATTCCCGCTTTATCACACCACATGAACAGTGTCTCGCCCTCTCTATTCCCAGATCCAATTCTTGCTCCCGCAAAACAAATGATCCCTAGGGTTTTGAGAGAATGAAAGAAGAGTACAAAGTATATTAAGTAAGTGTTGTACAGGGTTAGCTTTCAACGGTGAGACTGATACCGAAATCTCTAAGATATGAGGGACTTATATGGAAAAAACCCTTTGGTGTTTTGTAGTGCGGATTCGTGACGTAGAATTAAATCGGCTTTTACAGTTAGCATGATTTATATTTGGATGGGATCAGATCTAAGTTTCAGTAACAAGGTTTTCTACTCCCAAGGGCCGCATATTTTATACTGAGGCAGTGGGCCCCACGCGACGCTTGTGGGAGCGAGATAAGAAAAGTATATACCGCCACGTGTCATTGTAGACGGATGAGATGGAGGATCTGGGAGAAGCCACGTCATGCTCCCTCGCCGTCGGGTACAAATTGCAGATAGCCCCTTTACAAAAATTTAAATTTGCGCCTAGAGCTTCATGCGACTATTGGGGCTTTCCTTTGAACGTCAACTGTTCATCTTGATCAGCTTATAATAAATGAGACACCCACAATCGAAAAATTACGTGATTTCAACACCTTTTACACCTCCTTGCATCAAAGCTTTGCGAATTTAATGATTTATTGACCAGTGGGGCATTTTTCTTAATCAAATCAACAATTAAAGAGCATCACAAGCACATAGAAAATTGATATGTATACATTTCCGGCCATAAGATTAAGACGGATGATGATGATTGTCAGAATAAAAATTTGATCTCCGGATCTCTTGCTCCTGCTCCACCCGAAAGGACATAAATAAAGGAAGTTGAATATATATTAGAGGCAAGGTGATGGATCTCTGGAAATCCTTCAGATGTTATCTCCCGTTGATCTGTTGCGGGCGCTGATGGATGGCTGAGATTGAGTTGGAGGGTTGCATCTTGGAACGTGTGGATCTCAATGGTTTTTGTGTGGTTGAGGCCGAGCTACCTGCAAAGATGTCTCGGGGTGGTTGTGCTACCGAGGACCCTCTGACGATCAAGTTAGACGGGCTATTTTGGCAGAGTAACGGCCTATTAGAGTAAAATTGGCTTACCTGAGTCGTCTGAGAGAGGGGTTTATATAGTGGCAGCAATGGGCAGGCGGGCGCGAGATTCACGCCGGCCGTTGCGCCCATGGCGTCACGCCTGCGTGATAGGCGGGATTCCCCATTAATGCTGAAATACACTCGTTAATGGGGATCGTGATGACGTGGAACGCGGGATCATGGGCTGCGGATATCTCGCGCCTGGCGAGATTCACGGAGCCGTGGCAGAGGCGCCTATGATCGGTGTTGTGGGTCGGTCGGTGAGACCGAGGAAGATAAACTCGGCAGGAGGCTCGGAAACGAGCGGGAGGCCGAGGCATCTTGGTTCTGTGAAAGCTCGGAGGCGAGCTGGGGGTGGGCTGGAAGGCCACCGAAGGTCGGTAACATCCTCGGGTCGTAGGCCCGGGTATGCTTCCAACGTAACTTTATTGATTCTCTGGAACACGTCATCTGCCACGTGTCATGATCTGGGGAGTCACCGATATCGAGCATCATCATTAGCCCCCCACTCTCGTCTCGACCCGTTCCTGGGTCGGGTCGAGAGTGGTCTGACTGGTCACCCGGGGTGAGCTCTTACTTGAAGATATCGTCGATGCGTATTCCCGGACAATTAGTCGTATTTTCTTGATGACGTCAGCGGATCAGGGGAGAGATCTCGCATTAAAGAGGAAGCGCTGGTTTGCGCGTACGTTCGTAACGACGGCCCACGTGTTTGGCGCTGGTTGGCTGACGAGATGGGCCACAGGTGTTCCTGCGCCCGACGGGACGCGCCTAATGTGAGTGCGACAGGTGGAATATTGTCGGCCGTTTGTTGCGAAGCGTCGTTTTGGCGGGAGGCGATCGGAGCCGTAGGATGTGTGCGTCGGCAGCTATAAATAGAGGTGGGAACCCCATCAGGGCCCATACCTCACCACAACTTCCTCGTCCCTAGTCGTGTCAGCTCGGCGCTCTTCTTGTTAGGTCGGATTTCTTGTGTTTTCTCTTCCGAGGACTCGTCCCTTTGATCAGATTAGATGTCTTCTACCGAGGAGTCTGTAGACATAGTCCGGGTAGAGTTTAGGGAGTCTTCTGCAACTTCCTCTTCTACTTCCTCTGCTTCTTCCTCGTCTGAGTCGGAGTCCCCTCGGGGAGTTAGGGTTAGTCATGCTCCCTGGGGTCGCGTGATAGGGGCGGTCCCCAGAGCGCAGGTCGCGGATGCTCTTGGTGCGTCATCCACGCTGAGGCACGCGGATGAGCTCACTACCATCCGGACTCGTTTCCACATTCCTCCTGGCTATTCGCTTCGTCTGGCCGAGGAGGGGGAGAGGGCAGAACAGGTAAGGGCAAGGAGATTGCCTTGTACCTGGAAGCCTTTTGGGCCGGGATGCGCCTGTCCTTCTCCCCTGAGGTGAGTGCGGCATTGAATTGTTTTGGGTTAGCCCCGGGCCAGTTAGTGCCGAACTCTTGGATGATTCTCCTTGGGTTCCTGGTCCGGTTGAAGTTGCGTCTGATCCCTTTCAGCCGGAGGCTTCTCGTTTCTTCTCTTTGCTACAAAAACCACCCCTGTGCTCGCAGGGGCGAGCCGAGTTGGGTGTGCATCTCTTTTAAAAAACAACGATGGATTGCTGCCGGGTCAGGGATCGTCGTAGTACATTCTTCCATTCACGAATTGAAAAAGAAGTTTTTATTTGTTGGGCCGCCCGAGGGTGGGGATTGGCCCGTGCCCATCCAATGGTATGGGGCCAGTTGCCCGCGGGTGAGTCGGTCGAATGATCCCGACGCGTTGGCGGTGTCGAGGTGGGAGCCCTTCCCCCGGGCTGATGTGTTGCTGTCTGAGCGGGCCCTCAGTTTGGCCGGGCTCAGCCCCGCCCAGTTCGCGGATAAGTTAGGAGTTTCTAGGCGACCTGTTTTAGACTTGAGCATTCTTTTACTTTTTTGGCATTGCTGACTCCTCTGTATTTTGTCTTATGCAGAACCCATGGACCTGGACAAGTTTCGGGCAGCCTTGGTCGAAACGAAGAAAGGGAAGAAGGCCGAAGGCGCCGGCCCTTCTCGTCCGCCATTGGCTCCGGCTCCACCGGTGGCCGCTCCATCCAGGCGCCCAAGCGCGTCCTGGGCCTCAGAGTCCAGTCGTGTGCCGAGCCGAAAGCGTGCTCGGGAGCAAGAGCCCCGGGCTCCGGAGGTGGGAGGCGAGACTGGTTCTCCCGCGTCGCTCCTCAAGAGGTTTCATAGGACGACGCCCCGCTCCCCGGCTTCCCAGATCCTCGTGGATGATGGGGAGCTTCGCTTCGAGGTGCCCTCGGGGCTTTCCGTCGCCGACAGCCTGCTGTTGGGGTAAAAATTTACACCCTGGTTGACCAAGTCAAAATCAAAGTCAACCCCAAGCCAAGTGGGCCCAAGCCCAGGTCAAGCGGGCCTATGCCCAAGTCGAGCCCGCAGCCAGCCTCCCCATGCCAACAACAAAATCATGTAATAAATAATTTTTATGTAATTGTTTATGCATGAATGTAACCAAAATGGGCATAAAGCAAATATTTTGTAAGCCCATGGCTTATGTGCAAAAATAAAATGGCACATGAGCCATAGGATGGCTAAAATGCCATTTTTGTAAAGCCCAAGGGGCTATATGTAAATATATAAGCCTATATAAGGCAACATGATGATGAATAAAGAATACACTTTTTTCTCACAAAAAAAAACCTAGGGTTTGTATCTCTTTCCCTTTTTCTGAAGGTCTCAAACCTTCTTCTTTCTTTTGAATTAAATCAAGAGTTTTACTCTTCCTTTTCAAAAATAAAATAGTTTTTCACCACGAAACCCACAAAGGGGAACTTGGATCTGTCATCAGATCTCAAAAAGGAGAGATTTTGAGATCTCACATCTCTTGATCTTCAAGATCCAGCTAACAGAGGAGGAAGAAGAAGAACCCCTTCCATTAACCCCAAAAACACACTCAGGAGTCCAACTCCACTCTGATTTCTCCTCCGAGAATCTTTTTAGGCTAAAAGCCTCTTTTCCTCGCCGGCGCTCAAGCGCAGAGCGTCTACGTGCCGACACGTGGCGCGCTTGCACAACAGCGCCCTGCGCTCGAGCGCAAAGCGCCCACGTGCCGACACGTGGCGCGCTTGCGCTCAAGCGCACAGCGCTCTGGAGCAAGTCACCCCCGTGCCGACACGTGGCGCGCTTGCGCTCAAGCGCACAGCGCTCTGGAGCAAGTCTCCCCCGTGCCGACACGTGGCGCGACACGTGGCGCACTTGCGCTCAGACGCCTAGCGCTCAAGCGCAAGTCGGCCCCGTGCCGACACGTGGCGCACTTGCGCTCGAGCGTCAGGCGCTGAAGCGCAAAGCGCCCACGTGCCGACACGTGGCGTGCTTGCGCTACAGCGCCCTGCGCTCAAGCGCATAGCGCCCACATGCCGACACGTGGCACACTAGCGCCTGAGCGTACAGCACCTGGGCGCACAGCGGCCAAGGCGCTGGCCCCACACATCCTTTGGATGCCTTTTCCCCCTCTTTCTTTTATATATACATATATACATATATACATATATATACATATGTATAAATATGTGCATACACACATACTCCACGACACTGTCCCTGTTAGAAAAAAAATTCTAACGGGGCGCTGCCCCGCACCCCGCAAGGGGGCTGCTCGCCCTCTTGACCCCCAGCCCGCTATCTGGATAGCGGGACCCCCGTAAAAACTCTGCGTGGCTCCCGATATATTTAAACCCCCCCTCCAAAACAAAACACACGTACACTGCACATTGAGTTCGCATGACCAGTTTAACCAGTTAATCGGAGGTTTCCTCGCCCCAAAGGAGAGAGGTAATTAATGGCGGTTTAGTCCGCGGCTGCCGGAGATTCGGATCCCCACAATCAATAAACCCCGGCCTACCCTAGGCAGGGGGAATCTGTAATATACGCCTGACAAGCGCGCGCGTATTCCCATCTCAATGGGGTGACGAAAAACACCCTACAGATTCTGGCACGCCCGGTGGGACCAATCTCTCCTCCCATATTTCAGGTTAAGCCTTCATGCGAACTCAATCAATATACATACCTGTATTTATACTAAAAATAATGCTTTTTCATGCAGATTTTCAAGCAATCACCTTCCGACGATGTCTTCGATGATGAACTCAGCTCCCGTCTCCTACACAATGAGGATATACTCTAGGACGGTCCTTCCGGCCAGTCTCGGGCGACAATGGGAGGAGCCGCTGCTACCATTCGGCTCTATCATGTTCATGCCAGTTGGCGCCATCCCAGCCCCTCAAGCCCCGGTGGCAGACAGACCGGTCTCGAAAGGAAAGGGACCAAATGTGGTGATCTCAAGGACGCCCCAACCCAAACGCAAGTCGGTGTCTGAACGACTTTCCTTGGCCCCAGCTGGGGGCAAGGCCATCAACACCAACAAAGCTACAACGCGTCCCGAGCAAGCTCCAGCGGTGCCCTTGACCATTGCTCGATCGGGTGTCTTCTCTAAGCTCCCCGCCAGTGAGAAAGAGACGACTGGATATGAGGTCCACACTGTCTACATGGTGGGCACGCACAGCAAGAACAAGGACGGGGCCACTACATCCCAAATCCAATCTGGCTTGAATGTGGTGGCCGCTTCCCAAGAACAGTCGCCTCTGCTGGGTGATGAAGACCCTCTCGATGAGGATGATGGGCAGAAAGACCCTTCGGTCCATGAGGAGTCAGGCTCGGAAAGCGAAGAAGAGACGAATTTCCGCCCAGAACCGCGGAGCAAGAGCTGCTTCAAGAGCTCCAAAAGCAGCTCAGAAACAAAGACAAGGAGATGGCCAAGCTCTACTTAAAAATTGACGACGGGGATCATGTTCTCGTTCAAGCTCAAGTAGCTCAGGGAACAAATGTCGCCCTACAGCTCACGGCCCAACTTGCCTCTCAGCCGCCCAATCAAGCGGAGGGCTCTGCTCGTGAACCGGGAAGTAGTGTCCCAAAGCAGTCGACGCCTATTCCCTCAAATCCAAAAGTGGGCGAACTACATGAAAATCAGTCGCATCCTATCTCGGGAAATGTCTTGGCTACCGATGACAGTAGCCCGCTAACTCAAGATCAAATCATGGATTTGGTTGCCGGCAAAGTCAAAACATTGGTGGCCGAAGCCGAAGCGCAAAAAGATATCAGCAGTAGTGGAAGACCATATCCTGCTCAGTATGATCTAGTGGAATTCCCTAGCGGCTATGTCATCCCCAAATTCGGAAGATTCGATGGGACGGGAAACGTGAATCAGCACATCGCCCACTTCAAAGCCTCATGCGGGAATACTGGGGGCAATGATGCGCTTCTCCTCCGCCAGTTCGTTAATAGCCTGACCGATGTTGCTTTCGACTGGTACGCGAGCATACCGGATGGCTCCGCCACAACTTTTGTCCAAATGGAGTCTCTGTTTCGGCAGAGGTTCATGAGCGTCAACGATAAGATTACCATTGCCGAGCTCGTAAGGACCAAGCCCAAAAGCGACGAAAGCAGCACGGATTTTATAACCCGGTGGCGTAATCTCTCCGTCAAATGCGAACCGCCGATAGAGCAGGACCAATTTGTCAGTCTCCTTGTCGGAAATCTCAACAACTGGATGGCCCCTTTTCTATGTACCACGGGTCTCAAAACATTCCAAGAGCTGACCAAAAAGGTCCAAACGTTGGAACGCTCAAAGCCCGAGTCCGCTCAAAATCTTCAGTTCACAAACAGACCGAAACCTTGGAGGGATGACAACCGAAAAGGCGGAAGTTCTAACATCACCGATTCTCCAAATAAGCAGAGAACGGGGGGAGCAAAAACTGACCAGTCTCGAGAGCCAACTTTGGAGGAAAGAAGAAATAAGGTCTACTCATTCCGAAGGGACAAGGTCCACAAAATTTTTAAAGATGCTCTGAAGAATGGCCTGCGGCTACTAGAACCGAAAAGGCTAAGTGAAGCGAACAAGACTGATCATCCCAACTTTTGCCCATACCACCGAGTGCTGGGGCACACTATTGAAGACTGTTGCATCTTCAAGGATTGGGTCGAGAAACAATACAAGGCGGGAGAAATATCATTGTCCCCTGGCGTGTTAACAAACAATTAAGCTGCGACCGCCAATTTCATACACACGGGGACCGAAGTCCTTCAGGGACCTGATTCTCTCAAACACCCGCCTTTCTCTGGGAACAATCGACCACCACGTCATTAAACTGGGAACAATCGACCTCTAAGTCGTTAAACTGGGAATGTAAAAAAAATGTAAATAAAAAAATGTGTAAATAAAAGAAAAAAAATAAAAGCCGAAATGATGGGGCAACTCGCAATAAAAATCAGCGAGTAAAATAAAGATGAAATAAAAGCCAAAATGATGGGGCAACCCCGAATAAAAGCCAAAATGATAGGGCAATCGCGACCTTCGCGATAAGAAAAGCTGAAATGATAGAGCAATTGCGATAAAACAAAAACAAAAACAAAAAAAAACAAGGGCGGATGATGAGTTGCTCCTGGCATTATTCCAGTGCAGCATTGCAGACGCCAACAAAAATCCGATTTTCCAAAATTCCCCCGGCCCTACGGTTAGTCCCCAAATTGACTACCGTATACAATCCACGGGCTCAAATAATTCTCAGCATATCCATGCCCCACCGCAACCACCAGCTACGCGGCTGGTCTCCGCCTTTGGAATTATGCTCCATTGGGAATACCCACTCATGTGTTCTGGCGCATGTACTTCAGTGTTAACAACGCTGAGGCCGGCCCCTATCCTGAAATTCCAAATCAATCCAATAGACCACTACGTCGTTAAACTGGAAACAAATGACCACTACGTCTTTAAACTGGAAACAGTAGACCTCTAAGTCTTTAAACTGGAAACAGATGACCTCTAAGTCTTTAAACTGGAAACAGATGACCTCTAAGTCGTTAAACTGGAAACAATCGACCTCCACGTCTTTAAAACTGGAAACAGATGACCACCACGTCGTTAAACTGGAAACAGATGACCACCACGTAGTTAAACTGGAAACAGATGACCTCTAAGTCGTTAAACTGGAAACAGTCGACCTCTAAGTCATTAAACTGGGAACGAGGGAAATCCACTCATGTGTCCTCACGATACATGAGGAGAACAAACCTTTGTGGGATCCTTACGACTCACAAAGGAAAAACACCCTTAGGAATCCTCACGACTCCTAAGGAGAAAATACACCTGCGGGATCCTTATGACTCGCAGGGAGAAAATGCTTTTATGGCACCCTCACAGCCCATAAAATTGAAAAGTCTTAGGTGACAGGGATCTAAACCTGTCTCCTAAGCCATCTCTCCCCAACCCCAAAGTGGCGAATGATGAGTCGCTCCTGGTGCCATATTCCAGTGTAGCGATGCAGACGCCAACCAAATTCCAAATCCCATACCCCAACGGTGAATGATGAGTCGCTCCTGGTACCACATTCCAGTGCAGCGATGCAGACGCCAACAAAGTCCTGAAATTTTTCCGGCCCTACGGTCTGGATCATACATCCTGCAAAACCGTTTACAATCCACGGGCATAAAACAACCCCAATCTCTCCCAAGTCCTACCGGTGAGACCACATTCAAAGTCCCACCAAAAATAAAGAAAAAAAATGGTATGTCCACAAGCAAAATGGGCACGGATGAAAACCCGAAAGGGCTCCGTGAGTAAAAACAGCAGGACTGCCGGCGAGTTTGTGAAAACCCGAAAGGGCGCAAACTCGTGAAAAAGAGATGAAATACACTCACAAAGTCCTCTCGACTTTGTGAGGAGAAAATCCCCGCGTGAGATCCTTACGACTCACAAAGGAGCAACACACTTAGGAGTCCCCACGACTCCTAAGGAGAAAATACACCTGCGGGATCCTTACGACCCGTAGGGAGAAAATGCTTTGTGAGACCCTTACGACTTACAAAATTGAAAAGTCTTAGGTGATATGGACCTAAAACCTGTCTCCTAAGCCATCGCTTCCTAATAAACAAGCGCAAATGATGATTCGCTCCTGGTACCATATTCCAGTGTAGCGATACTGATGCCAAACAAAAAAAAACAATTCCCAAATCCTCCCGGGGCACATGATGAGTTGCTCCTCGCATTATTCCAGTGCAGCAATGCAGATGCCAAACAAACCAAATCCAAATCCTCTCGGGGCACATGATGAGTTGCTCCTGGCATTATTCCAGTGCAGCAATGCAGATGCCAAACGAAAAAAAACCAAATCCAAATCCTCCCGGGGCAAATGATGAGTTGCTCCTGGCATTATTCCAGTGCAGCAATGCAGATGCCGACAAAAATACCAATCCCAAAATTCTCTCATGACAAATGATGATTCGCTCCTGGTACCATATTCCAGTGTAGCGATGCTAATGTCGACTCAAATCAAACAAATCAAACCAACCAATTCCAACATCGACCTCTGCGTCAACCCGCGACACTCCGCGCCGGGGAAAAGTCGATCAGCGACACTCCGCGCCGGGGAAAAGTCGACCAGCGACACTCCGCGCCGGGGAAAAGTCGATCAGCGACACTCCGTGCCGGGGAAAAGTCAACCAGCGACACTCCGCGCCGGGGAAAAGTCGATCAGCGACACTCCGTGACGGGGAAAAGTCAACCCACGACACTCTGCGCCGGGGAAAAGTCAACCCAACACTCCGCGCCGGGGAAAAGTCGATCAGCGACACTCCGCGCCGGGGAAAAGTCGACCCGACACTCGGCGCCGGGGAAAAGTCAACCCGATACTCGGCGCCGGGAAAAAGTCGATCAGCGACACTCCGTGCCGGGGAAAAGTCAACCCACGACATTCCGTGCCGGGGAAAAGTCGATCAGCGACACTCCGTGCCGGGGAAAAGTCAACCCACGACACTCCGCGCCGGGGAAAATTCGATCAGCGGCACTCCGTGCCGGGGAAAAGTCAACCCGACACTCCGCGCCGGGGAAAAGTCGATCAGCGACACTCCGCGCCGGGGAAAAGTCGATCAGCGACACTCCGCGCCGGGGAAAAGTCGATCAGCGACACTCCGTGCCGGGGAAAAGTCAACCCACGACACTCCGCGCCGGGGAAAAGTCAACCCGACACTCCGCGCCGGGGAAAAGTCAGCCCGACACTCCGCGCCGGGGAAAAGTCGATCAGCGACACTCCGTGCCGGGGAAAAGTCGATCAGCGACACTCCGTGCCGGGGAAAAGTCCACCAGCGACACTCTGCGCCGGGGAAAAGTCGATCAGCGACACTCCGTGCCAGGGAAACGTCAAGCAGACACTCCGTGCCGGGGACACGTCAACCAACGATACTCTGCATTGAGGAAACGTCCAACACAGACACTCTGCATCGGGAAAACGTCCAACACAGACACTCCGCATCAGGGAAACGTCCAACAGCGACACTCCGTCTCGGGGATACATCAACCAGCAGACACTCCGCGTCGGGGACACGTCGACCAGCGACGCTCCATCTCGGGGAAACGTCAAGCAGACACTCCGTCTCGGGGACATGTCAAGCAGACACTCCGTCTCGGGGACACGTCAACCAGCCGATACTCCGTCTCGGGGAAACGTCGACCAGCGACACTCCGCGCCGGGGGCACGTCAACGAAATCACTCCGGGCTAGGGAAACGTCTACCACGGACACTCTATCTCGGAGACGCGTCAAGCGCCGACCGTCCATGTCGTAAAAAGGGCAGTGCATCCCAAAAAGTGGGAACCAAAGCAAGTCGCCTCCACGCAAAAGAAGATCCATCAATTTCATGCACACGACCCACATATGCTGTGTGCATTTATTGATGGGGGGCAATTTGTTGGGGTAAAAATTTACACCCCGGTTGACAAGTCAAAATCAAAGTCAACCCCAAGCCAGGTGGGCCCAAGCCCAGGTCAAGCGGGCCCATGCCCAAGTCGAGCCCGCAGCCAGCCTCCCCATGCCAACAACAAAATCATATAATAAATAATTTTTATGTAATTGTTTATGCATGAATGTAAACAAAATGGGCATAAAGCAAATATTTTGTAAGCCCGTGGCTTATGTGCAAAAATAAAATGGCACATGAGCCATGGGATGGCTAAAATGCCATTTTTGTAAAACCCATGGGGCTATATATAAATATGTAAGCCTATATAAGGCAACATGATGATGAATAAAGAATACACTTTTTTCTCACAAAAAAACCCCTAGGGTTTGTATCTCTTTCCCTTTTCTGAAGGTCTCAAGCCTTCTTCTTTCTTTTGAATTAAATCAAGAGTTTTACTCTTCCTTTTCAAAAATAAAATAGTTTTTCACCACGAAACCCACAAAGGGGAACTTGGATCTGTCATCAGATCTCAAAAAGGAGAGATTTTGAGATCTCACATCTCTTGATCTTCAAGATCCAGCTAACAGAGGAGGAGAAAGAAGAACCCCTTCCATTAACTCCAAAAACACACTTAGGAGTCCAACTCCACTCTGATTTCTCCTCCGAGAATCTTTTTAGGCTAAAAGCCTCTTTTCCTCGCCGGCGCTCAAGCGCGGAGCGCCCACGTGCCGACACGTGGCGCGCTTGCACAACAGCGCCCTGCGCTCGAGCGCAAAGCGTCCACGTGCCGACACGTGGCGAGCTTGCGCTCTAGCGCAAGTCGCCCCAGTGCCGACACGTGGCACGCTTGCGCTCAAGCGTACAGCGCTCTGGAGCAAGTCGCCCCCGTGCCGACACGTGGCACACTTGCGCTCAGACGCCTAGCGCTCAAGCGCAAGTCGCCCCCGTGCCAACACGTGGCGCACTTGCGCTCGAGCGTCGGGCGCTGAAGCGCAAAGCGCCCACGTGCCGACACGTGGCGCGCTTGCGCTACAACACCCTGCGCTCAAGCGCAGAGCGCCCACGTGCCGACACGTGGCACGCTAGCGCCTGAGCGCACAGCACCTGGGCGCACAGCACCCAAGGCGCTGGCCCCACGCATCCTTTGGATGCCTTTTCCCCCTCTTTCTTTTATGTATATACATATATACATATATATACATATGTATACATATGTGGATACACACATACTCCACGACACTGTCCCTATTAGAAAAAAAATTCTAACGGGGCGCTGCCCCGCACCCCGCAAGGGGGTTGCTCGCCCCCTTGACCCCCAGCCCGCTATCCGGATAGCGGGACCCCCGTAAAAACTCTGCGTGGCTCCCGATATATTTAAACCCCCCTCCAAAACAAAACACACGTACACTGCACATTGAGTTCGCATGACCAGTTTAACCCGTTAATCGGAGGTTCCCTCGCCCCAAAGGAGAGGGGTAATTAACGGCAGTTTAGTCCGCGGCTGCCGGAGATTCGGATCCCCACAATCAATAAACCCCGGCCTATCCTAGGCAGGGGGAATCTGTAGTATACGCCTGACAAGCGCGCGCGTATTCCCATCTCAATGGGGTGACAAAAAACACCCTACACCTGCTTTCGGAGATGGAAAGGTCGGCCGGGGGCAGAATCCCTCAGGGCCCAAATGGCGGCCATAGCTCAAGAGGCCATGCAGGTTAGTGTTCGCACCCCATTTGGTTCTTCATTCAGTATTTTTGTTCGCGTGATTGGGTGCCTCCCTTCCCTTTTTAACCATCCTTTGTTTTCTTCAGGTGCTCCAGCACGTCGTCCTCGTCGTCAACATGGAGGACGAAAAAATTGCCCCGGCGATGCGGGCCGCGGGTGAGTTCTCCTCGCGGGAGGAGAGCTCAAGGCTGGAGCTGGAGGTGGCGACGAAGAGGGTCGCTGCTCTTGAAGACCGGGTGGCGGCCGGGGATCGGGAGATCGCCCAGTACCGAGAGGCCGCCCGAGCCGCCGATGCCAAGTTAGAAGACTCCAGGGTGCTCATCGCCACCCTGAAGAAGACAGTGAGCACCCTCCAGAGGGAGAACGAGACGGCGAAGGAGGGAACGGGGCGTGCCGAGATCCGAGCTTCGAAGGCGGTGGAGAACTACAAGAAGTCGGATCAGTTCTACACCGACCTTGCCGGAGCCGCCACCGTCGTTTGGCACGACGCCCTCGACGCCGTCAAGGCCGTGATGCCGGAGTTCCCTGACGGCGAGCTCCGGGGTGAGTACCCCCTCGGGGATGGCGCGCAGGGGGATGCCCCTGGAAACGCTGCAGGGGGAGAGGCCCCCGGTGGGAGCGTTGGGGATAAGTCGGTTGCCGCGGCCTCCGGCGCCGAGGCTCCCGCTGTGGGTGCCGACCCTCCAGATGCTACACCGGTTGTCGCAGTGGAAGCAGAGCTCATCGATGTTCTCCCCGGCCCGAGGCCTGAGCTTCCTCGTCTCCTTTTCTTTTTGCACTAAAATTTTGTAAACCTCCGGGCGTTTTTGTAAGGCTGGGGAGCCCATAATACCTCTGTAAAGACTTCCGACTTTTATGAATAAAAAATCTTTTTGCAGCATTCTTTGCGTGCGCGTTTTCCCTTTGTTTGTGGTGAACATTTTTATTTGCGCAGTACCGCTTTCATGTTTAGGTCGGTTTTTCGTCTAGCGATCGCACGTCGAGTTGAAGTCGACCATTTGCCAAGTGTGCAAAGACCGGTGAAAGGTCAGTATCTCCATGGCCCCGAAGTCGAGATGGAGATCGCTTAGCAAAGACGTGGAGGAAGTTGAGCAGTGAATCTGATAGGTGGCCTCTTGATGGGGGCTTTGATCCTTGGCGTCGTTGGGCAAGGAGTTACTTGCTAAGGATGGACCGAGCAGGGTAGCTGCTCGGTTGCCTCATTGATGAAGGCTTTTGATCCTTGGCGTCGTGGGGTAAGAAATTACCAGCCAAGGATGGGCCGAGCAGGGTAGCCACTCGGTGGCCTCTTGGTGAGGTCTTTGTTCCTTGGTGTCGGTGGGTAGTGAACTACCAGTCATGGATAGACCGAGCAGGGTTGTCGCCCGGTTGCTTCTTAGTGAGGGCTTTGATCCTTAGCGCGGGAGGGTATTGGGAGGCCTGCTAAGGATGGACCGAGCAGGGTTGCTGCTCGGTTGCCTCTTGATGAGGGCTTTGATCCTTGGCATCGGTGGGCAGTGAATTACCAGCCATGGATAGACCGAGCAGGGTTGCCGTCTGTTTGCCTCTTGGTGAGGGCTTTGATCCTTAGCGCGGAAGGGCATTGGGAGGCCTGCTAAGGATGGACCGAGTAGGGTTGCTGCTCGGTTGCCTCTTGATGAGGGCTTTGATCCTTGGCGTTGGTGGGTAGTGAACTACCAGTCATGGATAGACCGAGCAGGGTTGCAGCCATGTTGCCTCTTGGTGAGGGCTTTGATCCTTAGCGCGGGAGGGCATTGGGAGGCCTTCTAAGGATGGACCGAGCAGAGTTGCTGCTCGGTTGCCTCTTGACGAGGGCTTTGATCCTTGGCGTCAGTGGGTAGTGAACTGCCAGCCATGGATAGACCGAGCAGGGTTGCTTCTCGGTTGCTTTTTGGTGAGGGCTTTGATCCTTAGCGCGGGAGGGCATTGGGAGACCTGTTAAGGATGGACTGAGCAGGGTTGCTTCCCGGTTGCCTCTTGATAAGGGCTTTGATCCTTAGCGCGGGAGGACATTGGGAGGCCTGCTAAGGATGGACCGAGCAGGGTTGCTGCTCGGTTGCCTCTTGATGAGTGCTTTAATCCTTGGCGTCAGTGGGTAGTGAACTACCAGCCATGGATAGACCGAGCAGGGTTGCTGCCCGGTTGCCTCTTGGTAAGGGCTTTGATCCTTAGCGCGGGAGGGCATTAGGAGGCCTGCTAAGGATGGACCGAGCAGGGTTGCTTCCCTGTGGCCTCTTGATGAGGGCTTAGATCCTTGGCGTCGTGGGGTAGGAGATTACCAGCCAAGGATGGACCGAGCAGGGTAGCTGCTCGGTTGCCTCTTGGTGAGGGCTTTGATCCTTGGCGTCGGTGGGTAGGAAATTACCAGCCAAGGATGGACCGAGCAGGGTAGCTGCTTGGTTGCCTCTTGGTGAGGGCTTTGATCTTTGGCGTCGGTGGGTAAGAAATTACCAGCCAAGGATGGACTGAGCAGGGTAGCTGCTCGGTTTCCTCTTGGTGAGGGCTTTGATCCTTGGCGTCGGTGGGTAAGAAATTACCAGCCAAGGATGGACCGAGCAGGGTAGTTGCTCGGTGGATTCGTGAGGTTCTGTCCGACCTTCCCCGGTGTGTGAACATAGGAAAGAGTAACCTCGCGGGCGACACGTGTTATGAACGTGCGGGGGGAGGCGAAGTGTAAGAGCCGCGTCGTTCCGATTTCGGTTCGCCGAAAAAGGCGGGATATCCACCACGTGGCGGTACGACATTGGAAGGAACGAGTGACTGTTGGACTCTTGAAGGCGCTGTAGGGATATAAAACGGAGGGCGTGTCGATCACTCCTTTCTTCATCCCCAAAGCATAAGAATGGACACTCTCCCTTTCACCATCCCCGACATTATAAATTTTGAGGACGTATACCTGTATGACCAGCTGTGCTCCGAGGAGACGGTGCAGGCAGTGATCCGGCGGGTTGAGGATCACATCGGCCGCCTGCTCCCCGGAGATCGCCCCTTCTCCAGTTGCTCATGTACTCGATCTAGAGGGCATCGCCGGGGCTGCACAGCCCCTTGTCCGAACAACTGAAGGACGAGGCGGTTGGCAAGCTGAGGTCGCTATGTCGTCTTGGCCTGACCTCGAAGAGTCGGTGGGATCGCTCGGTGGCACTCGTCCTCGAGTGTTACCAATTGAGGCATCTCGCCGATGGGTGCTCGCCCGAGAAGCTTCCTGGCCCGTCCGTGGCCACGAGGGTTCGCGGACAGCATCAGAGGCAGAGGTCCGAGGTGGTAAGGGCCCGGCTGGCGGCGATTTCCTCGGAGTATCACGAGGAATGCTTCTTGCACCCCCTTCCCCCGCTGTTGTAATAATTTTTTTATGTAATGTAAGGTTGAGGAGCCCACAATACCTTTTTGAATCAATAAAATTCTTCTTTTCTGCAATGCTCGATTGCTTTGTCCTTCTCGTTTGTTTAAATAAAAAGAACTTAGAAGAATTTACATTGCTTTGTTGAAGAAGAAATATACATACCTGGCTATTCTTTTCAGAGGTACAGCTGGAGCTTCTTGGCGTTGTAAGGCCGAACGGCTTCACCTTATAGCGGTATACCCCGGTCCGTTGTGAATGCGGTGAGATACTCATCCGCCGGATTCATACGGACCTGGCTGTAGGCGGAGAAAGCATCTAGGAAGCTAAGTAGCTCATGGCTTGCCGAACCATTGACGAGCCGATCTATCCGAGGGAGGGGATATCTCGTCGAGATCCTCGTCGGTCCTCATCGTACCCCCGCTGACGCGACCATGATTTGGCCGATTGTCAACTCGCCGGGAGTAAGGTGGTGCTCTTGTTCATGGTCGGCTTGCCGCTTGTCTCGCAAGTACGTTGCCAGATGCCCCGAGCGGATTAGCTCCTCGATGTAGTTTTGGAGCTGCTTGCAGTTCTCGGTGGAGTGGCCCTGCGGCCTGTGGAAAGCGCAGTAGGGGCCCCGGGTGCGCTTTGCCGACTTATTCGAGACTGGGGGGGGAGTTTGAAGAACCTCTCGCCCTTAGCCTCCTCCAGCAGTACCGTCTGGGAGACGTTGAGCGGGATGTACTCCTGGAACTTCGGGGAGTAGGGCTTTGGCCACTCAACCTTTTCTTCTGATCAGCTGGTTCTGTCCGGGGCAGGTTGGCGTTCACCTCGGATTCAAGCTGGATCTCACGTTCGGTCCAGGTTTTTACCTCGGCCATGGTCTTAGGTTGCGCTAATGCAAAGGAGCGTAGCCACTCCTTGTGCTTAAGACCCGACCTAAGTGCCGTAATGACCGTCTCGTCCCGGTGTTCTGGGACCTCGAGGAGGGTGTTGTAAAAGCGGGTGACGTGCCCTTTGAATGATTCTTTGTCTCCGCTCTTTATGGTGAAGAGATGGTCGACGGTCTGCTTCTGCCGTCTGTTCCCGACGAAGTAGCCGAGGAATTGGGTGGCCAGCTCATCGAAGGTAGAGATCGAGCGCGGCGCGAATCCTCGGAACCAGTCTCTCCCGGAGAGGATGAGAGTGGCGGGGAAAGCACGGCATTGCGCGGCGTCGGAACAGTCCTGGAAACTCATCCCGGCTGTGAACGCGTCCAAATGGTCCTTTGGGTCGGACTTCCCGTCGAAGAGTGAGACTTTCGGAGGCTTGTTCCGGGAAGAGACGTGGACGGCGAGTAGCTCTTCGGTGAAAGGCTTCGTGTGCGAGTCGGCGGCATATTTAGCCCCATCGCTCGAAAGACGATTCTCCCGATGCATGCCTTCGATCTTCTTTTCGAGGGCATCGAGTCGGCCGTGGTATCCTGATGATTCGACACATTCTGATTTTTGGCCTCTGCTGCCGGAGGTCTGAGCCTGGCCACGGCCCCGGTTTCGTTCGATGAGGTTCCTTAGGTCCCCTGGCGAGGTCGTCTTTGAGCTGCCGCGGCGAGTTCCTTCCGCGTGCCCCCGTCGAGGGAGAGGGTGGCGGTCATGCTTGGGTGCAGGCGAGCTGACCAACACCGTCTCGGGAGGGACAGGGGCACGATGGGGCTCGGGGCGAGGCGCTCTGGCGAAAGATCTCGGTGTTGAGCCGTGCGGGGCCCAGCGAGTCATTGAATATGTTGGCCCGGGGGATCTACGGCCGCCGGAGACAGCGAGGCGGTGTTCGGTCGTGCCAACGCGGGCATAGTCTTCTCTCCCTCTGTAGGGGGCCCGATCCCGAGGTGGGAGAGCGGCGACCTGAGGAGCTTACCCGGCCGTTTGGACATGGACGAGTGCATCCACGACGGACACGAGCCGATCTATCCGAGCAGATAGGGCGTGAATAGCGTTCGGGGGAGGAGATTCGTCCGCGCCTCCATTATGAGGAAGGCGGAGACTAGCGTTTGGATCGTCGCGGTGATCGCTCGCCATGAAGTTGGGATCGGAAGATTAACTTTCGTTGAACGTAACTCGCTGAGTTCCCACAGACGGCGCCAACTGATGGATCTATGGAAATCCTTTAGATGTTATCTTCCGTTGATCTGCTGTGAGCGCTGATGGATAGCTGAGATTAAGTTGGAGGGTTGCCTCCTGGAGCGTGTGGATCTCAATGGGTTTTGTGTGGTTGAGGCCGAGCTGCCTGCAAAGAAGTCCCGGGATGGTTGTGCCACCGAGGACCCTCCGACGATCAAGTTAGACGGGGTATTTTGGCAGAGTAACGGCCTATTGGAGTAAAATTGGCTTACCTGAATCGTCTAAGAGAGGGGTTTATATAGTGGCAGCAATAGGCAGGCGGGCGCGGGATTCACGCCGGCCGTTACGCCCCTGGCGTCACATCCGCGTGATAGGCGGGATTCCCCATTAATGCTGAGATACGCTAGTTAATGGGGGATCGTGATGGTGTCGAACGCGGGATCATGGACGCCGGATATCTCGTGCCTGGCGAGATTTGCGGAGCCGTGACGGAGGCGCCTGTGATCGGTGCCGTGGGTCGGTCGGTGAGACCGAGAAAGATAAGCTCGGCGGGAGGCTCGGGAACGAGCGGGAGGCTCGGGAACGAGCGGGAGGCCGAGGCATCTTGGTTCTGTGAAAGCTTGGAGGCGAGCTGGGGGTGGTCTGGAAGGCCACCAAAGGTCGGTAACATCCTCGGGTCATAGACCCGGATATGCTTCCAACGTAACTTTCTTGATCCTCTTGGACACGTCATCTGCCACGTGTCATGATCTGAGAAGTCACCGATATCGAGCATCATCACAAGAGGCGCTGGGTGTGATGCACAACACAACACGCAGTGACCTGGTCGCTTTATTCTATATAGTAATAGTAAAGGCTTGCATAATGTCATCATCCTGTATAAATGCTTAAATAAGCACATCTTTTCACAAACATAAATTACTTCATCATTTTTGCAACCATAGAAAATCACAAAAATGCATACAAAATATAGTTTTGGTTTCTGGACCAGTTGCAACTGTCTCCAGTATAGAAGAACAGTTCCAGTTTATATCCCCCCATTAGAATCAATGAACTAAGAATAACAAAAGCTACATCAAGAGCTCTCAACATTAGTGGGCTGAGCATTAGAAAGTATGAATTTAGCCACATCAGCACAATTGGTGAGTTTATCAGCCTTTTCATCAGGGATTTCAATGGAGAACTCCTGCTCAAAGGCCATCACCAGCTCCACCCTATCCAAGCTATCCAAGCTCAAATCCTTTTGGAAATCAGCGTTTTCGGTTACCTGATGCATACACAAAAAACAAAACGGGCTCTGAGTACTTTACATGTCCGATTCGCTAGAATTTTCGCTTCATATAAACATTCGATTAAAAGGTTTGATAGAATCCCTAGCATCACAATATTGTTGATTTGCATGCTAAAACACAGGGAGATTTGATGTAATGAAGTTCACCTTGCTTGCGTCGATCTTATCGAATTTCTTAACCAACTCTATCACTCGAGCTGTCAGATGTTCAGAGTTTGTATTGTTTGATGAAGCACACATGTACCTAGTCAGCCCATATAGAGGCCTTTTACCTTCTCCAGACACATGATGCTGTGTAGATAGTTGCACGTGCCTTAGTACATAATTTCTGAGATGCTGCATCTTTACCTAAATCTGGAAGAGACGGATACCGAAGTCAAAACATTGTAAAACCAAGCCAGATATTATGTATCTATAACATATCATATACCATAAAGGCATAAACTAAAGAAATTATACAGCTACAATAAAAAAATCTGCATGTTTCCACCAAATAAAATTAGAAATCTTCAAGCGGAGTAGTGCTGCGATATAAGCAAGCTCTTAACAAACACCTCACTGCAGCAGTGCAGCTTGATAACAGTTCCAACAATATTTAAGCTATTAGCCAAAAACAAGCTTGACCTGAAAGTCTTCAAGATATTATTTTACCTAAATTTTCAGCAAGCTCCATGTTTATACAATGTGCTATAATGTCTGCTTAAATGGTAGAACTCCAGAGGTTTCAAGATGTTATTTTACCTAAATTTTGAGGGCAAGTCACTTGTTTAGCACATTCAAGAATTAAGACTAGACAAGCACAAGTCAGGCTTGAATACATTCATAATTTAAAATATCATTCATGATAAACAAGTTTGACTAGATAAGCCAACTTCAAGCACGACTTCAAGAACACAAGCTCTAGTTCCTCTGCTTTATGCCTCAGCAGAATCAGACAAGTTGTACTAGAATCGATCATCTCGTAAATAGGCTTAGACAAACAAAGCATAAGCCGAATGAATGGCGCCCAGAAACTTTACAAACCTATACTCTAGCCCAATATGAGCTAAAATTGTCAAGCCAAGCTTGAAATAGCGGAGAAAAGCTCAGCCTGGCTTATTGCACCTCAGCTTGACGGTCCATGTATCCTACATTTTGTATTAAACTATCTATTGTCTTCATATACATTGTTATCTCACCATCTAACTGCTTAAGCTTTTGGGTTGAATGGTTTTTAACATGGTATCAGAGCACACCCGGTTCATGAGGTCCTGAGGTCCTTAGTTAAAACCTCGTAATTCTCAATTTAAATCATATTTATTTACTTCCATTTATTTCACCTATATTAGCGAGAAATTCCGCTAGCCTTTATTTTCCACGTGGCCCGAAATTCAAAGGCCCACGTGAGGGAGAGTATTAAACTATTTGTTGTCTTCATATATATTGTTATCTCACAACATAACAGCTTAAGCTTTTTGGTTGAATGGTTTTTAACAAGATTGCCATGATAGAAAATGAGAGCTCGATAGTTTTATTGATATATACAAGATTATCAAGGAATAGTCCTTGGAATTTTCCATACAAAATAAGGTAAAAATCTTCTAAATAAGAAAACCTAATTAGAATATCTGACCAAATATTTAACATACAAAATCTCTTTAGTAAAGGAATCTAATAATCCAAATTATGAAAATAGAATCAATCGAAATATTTAACATTTTGCAAGATGCAATTTTTTGAAATCGGCAGACAAGTTTCTCCAGCAACCAATCATTCTAATCGTAATGCTTACTCAATGTCACTCCCTGAACCCTTGGAAACTTCATAAGCTGGTCATATATATATATATATATATATATATATATATATAAGAATAATGGAGGAAAGATGGCATAGGAGGGAATTTCCTTTTATGGCGTCGAAAAAACACCCTCTCATTTTTTCCGCCGATCGGCACCCACAATCTTCATCGTTATCATCTAAGATGTGGGTACACCAAATTTCATGTGATTCTACAACCATTTCACCGTTGATTTAGCAATGTAAAAAGTTCTATTGTCGGTAAACCGTTAATTTTGAACCCACTAAATCAACGGTGAAAAAGTTGTAGAATCACATGAAATTTGGTGTACCCACATCTTAGATGATAACGATGAAGATGGTGGGTACCGATCGTCGGAAAAAATATAAGAGGGTGTATTTTTTTGACGCCATAGGAGGAAATTTTCTCCTATAGCTTCTTTCCTCCATTAACCTCTCTCTCTCTCTCTCTCTCTCTCTATATATATATATATATATATATATATATATATAGACGAGGAGAGCTGAACTCTAAAAGAGTTCGTCTCATATGCATTTCATTATGTAAGCCGAAATAAAAAGTTCAATGTTACAAAGGAATGCTAGAAACAAAATTTTCTACCCACACATTTGGGGGTAACTACATACATTCATTCACAATCAACAAACTACAATCACTCAGTTACAGATAATACTTTGTCTCCACTGTTTTGTGCTTCTTACCAGCAGCTTTTTATCTGCACCTAACAGAACAGATACAATTAAGGAAATGAAAAGCGGCTATAATCCGTAAAAAGAAAGGATTGGTAAGCTAAGGGAAGGGGAATAGCAATAGCCAGGGAGAGAGGGAAAGGGATGTGTCAATTTAAGCTTCAGTCCAAAAAGAATCATATTCAAGGTTCTTTTAAGCCAAGCAGCAGTCATAACGTTACCCTAGAGTGCTGAGTATACGAAACACCAACTTTTGCTAATAGAGAAGCATTACATTATATTAATGAAAATTATAAATCACAAGTGAATGACAGCTTATATTAGTTAGTATACCGATTCTTAGGCTTATTCTAAAGCATCTCTCATCACAACTACTGTTTTCCTTTGTTCAAACAATAATATATAAGAATGAAACATCTACAGAAACTCACCGTTGCCGGTCCCAAGTCCAGATGAGAAAGGGTGAGGATTGTGGTAGGCTTGTTACAACCAAGATAAAACTTTGTCACATTCTATGATATGAACCATAATTGAATATCGTTGAGACGTCCCTCCCCTACTCAGCGACGCGCTACATCGGATTCTTGGTGTAGTGTTAAGTATGCAAGGGCTTCCAGGTCGCCATCCGGAAGTGGCGTGCTACATCGGACCCTGAGTATAGTAACAAATAAGCAAGGGCTTCATAGGATCCGTCTAGCTTTTTGAAACATAGGTTCCCTTACGGGTAGACTAACAGAATTCGTGGAGGGGAAGATTAGGAGGAGAGTTAGTATTATGTGTTTGTAAGAAACTAAATGAGTAGATAAAAAGGATAAAGTCATAGAGCCTTGGGGTTACAAAGTTTGGTATACGGGTAGAGATAAAAATCGTAATGGGATAGATATTAATCATAGATAATCGGTTGCTTGAGAATGTAATTGAGATTAGAAGAAAATGT
Source organism: Agapanthus africanus (assembly GCA_030015575.1). NCBI lineage: Eukaryota > Viridiplantae > Streptophyta > Magnoliopsida > Asparagales > Amaryllidaceae > Agapanthus > Agapanthus africanus. The sequence goes on along the minus strand of JASDDO010000012.1, from coordinate 91,925,371 downwards.
GATATGATTTTATTGGTTAAGCTTATTCTACGTGGAAAGATCCTTAATATTATTAGTGCTTATGCACCATAGATAGGTCTTGATGACGCTGGTAAGCGTCTATTTTGGAATGATTTAGACGATATGATGCAAATGATACATACTGAAGAGAAGTTATTTATTGGTGGTGATCTCAATGAACATATAGATACTAGTCGTAGTGGGTTTGATACTATCCATGGAGGTTTTGGATAGAGAAATGAAATACGTAGCTCGATTCTAGATTTTGTCTTATCTTATGATTTGATTTTAGCAAACACTTCGTTTAGGAAAAAAGAGTCTCGCCTTATCATCTTTAGAAGTGGATCGACTACAAGTCAAATAGACTTTTTTACTAGAAGGATATATAGAGATTATTGTATCGATTGTAAAATAGTACCAGATGTGAACGTAACCACTCAACATAGACTTTTAGCTCTAAATGTTTGATTTAGAAGAGAACCTAGAAAGATTAGACGTACGGTAGAGTCTAGAATTAAGTGGTGCTGACTTAAAGAAGATAGCCAAAAATCCTTTAATAGATTATGTAGTTCAAGATGTGGATTGACAGTCTGAAAATAATTCAGACACAATATGGAACAAAATGGTTAGTTGTATCAAGATGATAGTTAGAGATCTACTTGGTGAGTCGAGAGGTGGTGCTTCACCATCTAAGAACACGTCATGGTGGAACAAAGAAGTAAATGTTGCTATTAAAATTAATAGTGATTCTTTTAGAAATTTGAAGAAAAGTAGAGATGCAGAAAGATTTGAGAAGTATAAAATAGCTAAAAATGAATTTAAGAAAGATGTTTGGGAAGCTAAAACTAAGGCCTATAAGAAAGTGTACAAGTTGGACACTAAGAAGGTTAAAAATGATATATATATATATATATATATATATATATATATATATATGATTGCTCGGATGCGGAAAAGAAAGACCAGAAACTTATGCGCGGTGACGTGTGTCAAAAATGAAGATCAGAAGGTTTTAGTTCGATTTAAGGATATTAAAGAAAGTTGAAGAGATTATTTTGACAAATTGTTCGATGAGAGTTTTACTAAAGATTTGGATGGACTTGCCATTCAATCTCAAAATATAAACCGTGATTTCATACGTAAAATAATAATACATGAGGTTAAAAAGGTTTTGAATTCAATGAAATCAGGAAAAGCGGTTGGTCCAAACGGAATTCCTATCGAGATTTAAAGATACTTAGGAGAGATAGATGTTAGATGGCTGACAGATTTGTTTAATAAAATTTGACAGACCAAAAAGATACCAAATGAGTGGAGAAAAAGTATCCTTATATCTATCTATAAGAACAAGTATGGTATTCAAAGTTGCTCAAACTACCGTGAAATAAAACTTATGTATCACATCATGAAGTTTTGAGAGAGAGTGATTGAACACAAGCTAAGCAAGGATATTAAGATCACAGAGAACCAGTTTAGGTTCATGCCTGAATGATCGATGACAGAGACAATTCATTTGCTTCGTCAACTTGTCAAGCGTTTTCGAGAGAGGGGAAAAGATTTGCATATGATATTTATTGATTTAGACAAAGCGTACGACAAGGTACTTAGAGAGGTATTATGCGTGACAATAATAAAGAAGGGAGTTCCAGTCAAGTACATTGACATAATAAAAAACATGTACGATGTAGTGACAAATGTTTGAACTTGTGGCGGCCTAACGAGTGATTTTCCGATTATAATTGACTTGTATCAAGGATCGGCATTAAGTCCATTCCTGTTTACGATCATGATGTATGGGCTTACTAGAATTATCCAGGATAAGATACCTTCGTGTATGTTATCCGCTGATAATATTGTTCTGGTAAATAAAACGAAAACAGGGGTTAATGCCAAATTGGAGTTATGGAGGCAAACGTTGGAATCTCGGCGGTTCAGATTGAACAAGTCCAAGACTGTATATATGCAATGCAAATTTTGCAAACATAGAAATCGCGACCACGGTGGTATAATACTGGATGGACAAGAGATATCACCAAGCGATCAATTTAGATATCTAGGTTCTATCATCCAAAAGGATGGAAAGATTGATAGCGATGTCAACCAAACGATCCAAACTGGTTGGTTGAAATGGAGGAGTGCAAAAGTTGATTTTGTGCGACCGTAATTTTCCGTTAAGGTTAAAAGGGAAGTTTTATCATAGCGTTATTCGGCATACCTTATTATATGGTACATAATCCTAAAAAGCATCATACACAGAAGATGAACGTAGCAGAGATGCACACGTTTCGTTGGATGTATGGTAACACTGGAAAGGATAAGGTGCGATATGAGGATATTGATGCAAAAGTTGGTGTAACACATGTAAAGGAGAAAATGCGGAAAAACCGGCTAAGATGGTTTGGTCATGTGCGACATAGATCTCTGGACGCACCGGTTCGACGATTGGATACTCTCGATATAGGCAATGTCTAAAAGGCGAAAGAGGGCCCGAAGAAAACGTGGATGGAGGTGATACGAAAAGATATTGTTGCCAAAGGCCTCAATGAAAGTATATTGTTCGATATGAGTGACTGGAAGCGGAGGATTCATGTGCTGGACCCGATGTGATTATCATGTTGGTTCATGCAGCCTACCCCATATGCTTGAGGTAAAAGGCTCAGTTGTTGTAATGAAACATCTAAAGACTTATCACTTGCATCTCATCCTCATATTCAACTAGCATTGGCCACTTAACAAAATGAGATAGGTATTAACTTGCAAATCCATTCCAGCTGTAGCAGCAACATAGACAGGTATCTAGCTATCTTATATTCCAAAAGGGTACAAGTAAGACCAATTACTCTTATAATGCAAGATCTCCCGGCAGAGAAAGGTGGATAGCTTCTCAAGTGAAAAGTGTTCCAATTTTGATTTTCTTTTTACTTCCCCTCTCAGAAAAAAATGTAAGACTTGATATCTTATTTGATCACCTATGACATATGTAAGACATAATGTGATTGCTTACAAAACCTAGATAATACTAAGACTGCATGGGATTCAATGATAAAAACGCTGAGGACTCCGTTTCACATACAGCAATTCAGACTACATTAACGGTTATACTTTATATGGTCTCATGGCAGGTGTAAACTTTAATACCAAGGAATAGGTGTCCCCTTTTCAACCTAGATCAATTCTCCTCTTACATCCTACCTCTAACAAGTTGTGCACCTCCTGGTCAATATGAGTCTACAAGTCCACACGTCTGAATCCGTTGTAAAATGAATTGTGATATATAAAATATATAACGCCACAATTCCAAATTGATGTACAAAACAATTTAACCCTGTTTTGATGATGTGTAATCTAGGGCGGGCTTAGTGACAGTTTAGGCAAGCTTGCTTGATTATGGTAGAAAGATAAGTCGGACGTGAATGCAATGCCCAATTGCCCATTATTAAGCAAGTAGAGATATGTTACACTAGATAGATTTGGTCGCAGCTACACTCAATTACTTTCAGTTCTATATATCTATATTCTACACAAGCAATTTCAAATAATTAGATAAGCAAGTTCCAGATGAATTGTATTGGGAATACACATTTGGGATGAATAAGTAAACAAGGTGATACCACTATCAAGATCAACTCTTTTCATATGGAAAAACCTAAGCAAATTGGTTACAAGGTAAGCTCAATTACTTGGTATACAACAAACCAAGCATGTAAAAGGCATAACAAGTTTCTCGATTGAAGTGTGTACCAAACAAGTTTCGGGATATTTCTTCCCACCGGTTTTTCAATATTTCTTGAATCTAACTTCTAGTAAATACGGCTCACTAGAAAAAAACATGCACCCCTACATTTTGTCAAAAGAGCCTAATACATGTTGCTCTATCCGAGTCCATCGGATACTAGATTAACGCCGCGTCGATAAAACCTACAGTTTTACTGCAATTGCTATCGATACAACATAAAACCATAGCATTTATCCCTAAACATGAGATTCAGCAAATGCAACCAAATCAATTTCACAAGCATCTCAACCAAACTCGCTCATCACTAGAACTTCATTACATTGTTTTATTTTTTTTCTATCAAAAGATAGAACTAGTTAAATCAAACATAGAGATTCACAAATGTAAAGCAAATAACTATTGCAAACCATCAAGTACAAAAGCCTCAAAAGTTAAAACCCTAATCACAAATCACAAAGGTGATTTTTTTTCCAATATAAACAGAAGAAACCCTAAATCACAAAGAATAGAAGTGAAAGATGGAAAATGGAAAAATACCTCTTTGACGCCGAAGAAGGAAAATTGGAACAGGCGGCGACTTTTATTTCAAGAGCTGGGGGAGATGAGAGATAGAGAAGGGGGTGCAACGGTTCTTTGAAGCAGTTTAAGCTAATCTGTTCCAGCAAGAACAGTAATTTTCATAGTGAATGAGTATCTCTATTTGTATCAACTCCTTCGATTAACGCCGATATACGGATATAGTAACCATATATATCCGTTTCGTAGCTAAAGTATGATAGACAAAAACCTAAAAGCCTTGTAGTATTTTTCCTTTTAGATAACTATCTGCATTCGTATTCGTGTTCACTAACAACTACCAGATGCCTGAAAACTATATTAGTTTTGATTCATTTACATCTTTATGTTTGGTTGGTTGGAAATAGTGTTTGATGCCACATTTCTTTCAAGGGGAAAAAAAATAAAATAAGATAAAATAAAAAGGGTCGACCGGTTTTACCCTTGACAAAAAACTCTTGGTCCAGAAGCGGCGGTTAAAAACGTCTTGAGAATTTTTCCTGCAGTATCTATATAGTTGCCTGATATATCTAATAAGCTTATGCATATCATAAGTAAACTACATACATATCGCAAGCAAATTGCATATATACCGTATAAAAATTAGATATAGTAGGCAACTAAACAAATACCGCAGGTAGGGTTTTTTTTGACAACCGAAAACTTTTTCAAAGGGTTTTTGACAACCACTTTGAGACAAGGGGTTTTTTGTTGGCGGGAAAACTAACTTGCTCGGAGGGTTTTGATAATTTACCCTTATCATTTTGAATAACTATCTATATTTATATTTGCTTCCTACGGTTGCCGCCGAATACGGATGTGGAACTTTTATATTGGTTTCGAAGCTAAAATATGATAGACAAAACTAATAATCTTGCAATGTCTTTTCATTCTTTCTGATGACTATCCGTATACATATTCGTATTCTTGAACAACTACTAGATGTGAACGTAGCTACATCTATATCTGCTTGCTATCTGGTTCATTTTCATTGTTTTGTTTGGTTGATTGGCAAAAAGAAATCTTCCTTGATGATTTCTGCATGTTAGCCAAGTACCAATGTACCATTAAATTTCTATTTCTATATAGGTTATTTCTATGCCAACCCTCAAATCTTTCTTATTAACGAATATGCTCCCAAAATCTTGGTGTTTTTATAAGAACCCCAAACCTCTTAGATTAGTATATTTTAGTTCCCTTGAATAATTTTCCATCTGCACAATTGTAGAATAAACTGCAATAGGGGAAAACATTTATGAGTGATAAATTTCCCTAAACAACGTGTAGTACAAGGTGTAGTACAGTATCAAGCAAAATTTCTCTTTTTCCTAATCATCTTTCCTCAATGATCTATATATTTCTAATAGGGAAAGAATACATAACCGAGGAAAAGTATAAAGAGCGTAAATTTAATTGGGCTAAGATATAGCAAGGGAAATATTGCCGAGAGATATATCCCTTCGCAATAGTGCCATTAGCGACAAAAGAAATAGCGAGGGAAACATTGCCGACGGATATATCTCTTTGCAATGCTTCCCTCGCTATTTCTTTTGTTACTAATACGACTATTGCCAAAAAATATATCACTCAGCAATATTTCCTTCATTATATTTTGGCCCAATTAAATTTACGCTCTTTATACTTTACCTTGTCAATATATTCTTTTCTCCTTAGAAATAGATCATTGTCGAGAGAAATTTGTCCCTCATAAATGTTTTCCCTCGCTATTGTAGGTTTTTCCACTAGTGCAGACGGTTAGTGTCAACCGTTTGGGTGCTATTTTTGTCATTTTATCATTCTCTTACTGATGATGCTCATAAACAGGAATTCCTCAGATCACGATACGTAGCGGATGACGTGTCATCCACGTAAACCCGCTAGATTCCTGGGGGTTAAAGAGCTGGAATAAGTATAATGCGTTGGGGACATTTCTTGGTGTCTCGTCTCCGAGATTGCATCGGACCTTTTAGAAGACTTCCCCGGAGTATGCTCCCCTTCGGTTGACCGCCAGCCAATAGCCCGTCTCTGAGCTATCCTATAGCTGAGACTTCTCAGCTCATTTGCTAATTTCCGAGCTATCCTATATATAAGATTCCTTAGCTTCCCTGTTTGGCCGGAAGCACGGAGCCCGAGCGTCCCTGTAACGGATCGGTGTATCTCGCCACGACAAGATCTCCGCCGCTCCACGTCCCGCATCTCACGCTAGCACACCTCGTCATTAATGAGCGTATCTTGTCATTAATAGACGTATCCCGTCATCAACGCGAACGCGACGCATTTGCGAAATGTTCACGGGCGGCGAAACTTTTGAGGTCCTGCGAAAGTATATAATGAAGCTGAATCCAGCTAAGTGTGCTTTCGGCGTCACGGGCGGAATGTTCTTCAGATTCATAGCCATACACCGAGGAATCGAAGCAAACCCGGAAAAGATTAGGGCCATCATTGATACAGTGACGCCCAAGATCAACGTTGAAATCATGCGGCTCATAGGCTGGGTAGCCGCTTTGAGTCGGTTCATGTCCAGATTCGGCGAAAAGTGGCTGCCTTTCTTCAAAGCCTTAAGGAAACTCCCCGGGTTCAAGTGGTTTGAGAAGTGTCAAGTCGCTTTCGAGTAGCTCAAGACTCATCTGATGACACCACCGCTTCTCACCCGACCAGCTGAAGGAGACGAGCTGCTTCTGTACCTGGCCGTCTCCGATCAGGCTGCCGGCTCCATGCTTATCCGATGGAATACAGAGGCCGGTCTACTACGTCAGCCATATTTTCAAAGACGCGGAGACCAGGTACCCGGTCATCGAAAAGATAGTCCTAGCGCCCGTCGTCGCATCCAGAGAACTTCGGCACTATTTCTAGGCTCATACCATCATCGTTCTCACCGACCGACCTTTGGGAAATATCCTTGGTTCCTCCGAGTTGTCGGGCCGCTTGGAGAAATGGAGATGGGAGTTGTCGCAGTTTGACATCCGATACCAACCAAGGCAAGCCGTCAAAGTCCAAGCCTTCGCCGATTTCGTGGTTGAATGCACCATTCCTAACAGAGAAGAAGCGCCGATGCGAGATCTAAACCCACAACACTCAGTCGGAGAAAAACTCGGTCCGATTCCGGACTGGGTACTCTATGTGGACGGTTCCTCCACAGAGGAAGGAAGTGAGGCTGGGATGGTCATCTGCGGCCCCAATGAAGCCAAGATGGATTACTCTCCGCGGCTCGACTTCAAGGCCTCAAAAAACGCCGCGGAATAAGAAGACTTATTGGACGGCCTACGAATCGCCTCAGGGGCGGGGGACTAAAGAAAATTAGAATTCGCAGAGACTTCGCGTTGGTCGTCAGCCAAGTGATCGGAAGATTCGAAGCCCAGGAACCCCTGATGATAAAATACCTAGCCGAGGTAAAAAGGCTACGGAAAAATTTCGACGAGATTCAAGTGGAACAGGTTCCCCGAAGCATGAACGCCGAAGCATACGCATTGAGCAAGCTCGCCTCTTCCTATTCGGCCAATCACAAGAGGAAAATTATCTTCAAAGTCCTGCAGTAACCCTGCATCGAAGATAAAGAAGTGATACACCGGATATACACCACTCAAGAGAGTATCTCGGATTGAAGAAAGCCTATGGTGGAGTTCCTCAAGGACGGAGTACTCTCCGAAGACCGAATCGAAGCACGCTGGCTCCGCATGAAAGCAAGCTCGCCTCCTCCTACAAGCACATATAAGCTATACCGAGTGCAAAAATCAAATCGAGTGCGTACCACACGCACAAAATCAAATCACCGTATGAAATCCACGAAATCATAGACATGTGCAGCCAAGGCACAAAACCGATATCAAGTGCAATAAATATGCACAAATCAAAAACCAACACAATGGTGTATAAAAACATATCTCAAGTGCAATAACTATACACAAAATGTAAATACCCAATAGGTGCAGCCATGGTGCACGAAATCAATATCAGGAAACTCGTCATCAAAACTCAAATCCAAGCGATATAAGCGTGATACTCAGATCGCAACGCAAATCGCAACAAAGGACATTGAGGTACACCTCCTACAATGTCGAAAAATGAATCGGTGCGCCTAAAACTGGCAGAACAAGAATATCCGCTCGCCTCCTGCTCACGGTCTGGCGTCCTCTGTCTCTGGGTACTCATCTTCTCCTCAGATTACCAATCTCGCAATCTTTCGTCTCATCGGCCCAGTCAGGTGTGCTAACGGGGACGATTCCGTTCTGGCACTTCTCTGGTCATCTCTCGGTCAATCATCACGACCGCTCGTAAAGCAGCACGTCACCGGCGTTGGCCTCTGGTCCTCTGAATACACATGACACAACTGATCCTGGGTGAAAATCTCATTGCAGCAGTGTCCTGGAAGGAATCCTGCTCAACGTTTCTTCCGATCTCGCCTATGACGAACTGTACGGAGGCTTGTACTCTTACATAATCCTTTCTCGTTTTCTGGACATCCGCGTGTTCCGCACACATTTCCTTGGAAACAGGCCGTGTCCCAATGCCTCTGTAAGCATATCAGGTCTCTGATCTCGTCGGGGAGTAATAACATCTCGTCGGGGTCTCGTACGAAACTCTGGTTCCACTCGTATTTATCATCTCCCACTATGACGTCACGCCATGCTATCTGCGCACTGCAACTGTTCTCGGCCACGGTCAATCCGAAGTCTCTCGCACGGGCTCGAAATCACGTACTCTGTAGCTTCATCACTCTGTAGAAAATATCTGGCCGAACACATCCTCGGGAACTCGTCCCAACCATCGGAAGAATACTCAATACTCGTCCGTCTTCGATCAACTCACACCGCATCAGGGTGAGGTCCTCTATACGAAGCTGGTCAGCTTACTGGTCTCTTATCACATGATATCTGGACGACGTTAAACTTTTCGATCGAGTCATCGAGGTCCCAAAATTTCCCGAAGGCTCAACACCTGAGTGCAGTCTAAAATTATCTGGTACATACCACAGCACCTCTGGACCAGCCGTAGAAGGGCAAACCCAAGCCTCACTGATGGCACCGCTAAACTGCCACAAACCCTAAGGTTCAAAGCGGTTCCATGGTCATCATGTCGAGTTAGGGTTTCATTCTTCTAGAGGGTCCACAGAATTACCTGCATGTTCCTCTGAACACTTTAAACTTGGGAAAAGTGGGTTCCTGACACTCGCTCGAACTTTTTAACTTCGCCTAGGTGACATGCGAATACCTTTCGTTCGCACGCTAAACAATTCCTCAATCCTCCAGGAAAGGCGATACACCGGCGGTCATCTCTGGATCGGTTTGCTCTAGATCTGATTAAGACTCTCCACATTGGAAATCTTCAACTCAACTGGGCCTATATCGGCGCATTAATCTGACGAATCACCTTCATCTCTCAATACAGGATAGACTAGCTATCATCTGCCGCATCTCTGTCTGGAAGCTCTGGCGATCTCAGCTCGTAAGCTCTGGAAGCGGCATCCCATCATCTCAGCAACAGCTGGATCACCTGTCTGCATGGTAGGCGACATCAAAATCTCTGAGGTACGCTGCACATCAACAGTCCTCTCGCAACCGGCGGCTCTAACAAAGGCCCGATCATCCGGTGTAAAACCAAGCACTCACCTCCACAAGAGGCCACAACATAATGCTGCCTCGAGATGTTCCCATGTCACCAGAAAACACAATGGTCGGCCCTCGTACCAGACGAGCTCGCATTGACAGCAACACTAGCAGCAGCTCAAACTGCGCTCAAACCATGGCGACAGGATCCTCAATCGAGTATCGAAGAGAGCAGATCAACGGCAAGAAAGAAAACGACAGATCCAGAATGGATACATGATCATAAGAAGGAACAACATCAATGGAAGTATGATCATGGAAACAAATAGAATCAAGGATCTCAAATGGATGTATAATCATGGGTGTGAAGAGAATCATAGATCTCAAAATATGTACATCCTAAGGTTTCTTAAGTGGGGTATCGTATCGTAAATATGCTGCGGAACATACGTACGGTACGTCACTCTACTCAAGCTACCTACTCCATAAATCAGGGTCAGCCTATGAAACGAAAGTTCGGGTCTAATACCCTCCCGTTCAAGTCTAAGTTCCGTAAGGTCAAGCCTAGGTTCCGAAATACACACCCGCCCTAGACTCCGCATAGTCAAACATAGACTCGAACAAAGGTTAAACCTAGCGCTCTGATACCAACTTTGTCACGACCCGAAATATTATCCCGTGACCAGCACTTGAATCACGCAACGTCTAAAGGCGTAAAGGAATTCAAGTAAGCTGAAACCCAGAAATCTAAACCTTTTAAAGAAAAATAAAGGAGGTGAAGTTTCGAAATAAAAGTATAATGAAATCAATTTTTCTTAATGCATAGAAAAGAAATATGAAAGATGCAAGTGAAATTTACTAGTTTGAAAACATGTTTCGTCTTTTTAACAATTTTGGCAGCACCTCCTTTGTATATTTTGATCCAAAACCACAAGTACATAATAATGATAAAGGCATCCCCAAGAGGAAGCTAGCTCTTCGCCAAACGGCGGATCACAACCACGCAAGACAATATATATAAGTATACGACGCCCAACGGCGAAGTTCACCACAAAAGATAAGGAAATGAGCAAGACATAATCCCAAAAGTGAATATAAAACCCATCGCTCAAATCTCGCAACTACAAGTCTCACTAAATCTCATTACTTATACAATTTACAAATTTTGATTGATGGAGTTAACTAGATACAATAATGAAATATAGATACAAGAGTGGGTACGATACAAATATCCCACCTACCAATGCAAAACACCCGAATGCAACTGTGTGCCAGCGAAGCCGCTACTGATCCAAGCGGTCAACCTGCAAGAACTGTGGCACAACGGGGGTGAGTTGCCAACTCGTGAGTAGAAAAATATCAACAGATAGAAATCGAATAAACAACGACTCCTAGGTCAACTATATCATAAAGGTAATACCATCATATCTAGGGTGACCGGGTCTGTATATGTGCCAACAAGGTAGTCAATGTCTATAAGCATGTGTATAACCTCCAACAGTATAGTCAATGCATGTATGCAAGTGGGTCTCGTCCGCCCATATAATCAAACTATGTATGCATGCGGATCTCGTCCACGTGTTAACCACTGACACAACAACATCATGCATATAAATCTCATAAAAGCATATGCAAGAAAATCTGAGGATATAAATCAATATGTGTCTCTCGCGATACCTCAAAATCATGGAACCTGAGTGTCCAGTATCGACACTCGAAATATCATGAAACCCGTGTCCAACATCGACACGCAAATCCTCATATCTCTCGGGCTCCGTCAGTCCGTATCGGCCCACGGGCTCCGTCAGTTCGGATCGGCCCATATCATCTCTCGACTCCGGTCAATATCCTCCGGATATCCGCCGAGCCTAAATACTATCACCGATGGGTAGTGCTCCCCTGCCAGGCCCACCGTCTAACAATACGAGTCTTCTTACCCCGGGGTACCTCACCGGGTCCACCATGTACCCGCAGACGGTGCCTACCGCTCCTCGAATCGGGTTTCACATGCCACTCTCAGAACCGAGAAAACACATGGTGGACGCACTGAAATATCATATCAAGAGAAACCGGGTTTTTAAAATAGTACATGCTTTCTTTTGAAATAGCTACGGTTCTCAAATCCAGAAATCTCATGAAAACAACATATCTCAATGCGTAAAAGCGTAAAGCATGATGCATGCGACATATAACAGAAATGTAAGCATATCAATATATCACGCAACATGGAACAGTTATATGACATATTAAGGGAAAACCGCTCTTTTAAATGATTCCAGTTTTTAAAAAAATATAACATGCGGTTCCCAATCTCCCAATAAAACCAGTTCTCTATGTAGGCACAACATGTATATGCGCAAGTATAAATGTACAAACGTATGTGTGCACCAATATGGATGTACAATGTGTATGTGCGCAAATATGGATATATCAATGTATATGTGCACCAATATGGATATACAATGTGTATGTGCGCAGATATGGATATATCAATGTGTATGTGCACCAATATGGATATACAAATGTGTATATCCGCAAGTATGAATGTATCAATGTATATGTGCACCAATATGGATATACAAATGTGTATATCCGCAAGTATGGATGTATCAATGTATATGTGCATCAATATGGATATACAAATGTGTATATCCGCAAGTATGGATGTATCAATGTATATGTGCACCAATATGGATATATCAATGTATATGTGCACCAATATGGATATACAAATGTGTATATCCGCAAGTATGGATGTATCAATGTATATGTTCACCAATATGGATATACAAATGTGTATATCCGCAAGTATGGATGTATCAATGTATATGTGCACCAATATGGATATACAAATGTGTATATCCGCAAGTATGGATGTATCAATGTATATGTCATGATGAAGCACCCTACTGTGCAGTGGCATGACAATTATCGATGATGAAGTGTGTGAGCCGACAAATCTATGTACGTGTAACATACGCATTATCGATAATGGTGCAAGTGTACTAGCACAGGTATAAGCGATGCAATGAGAATAATATGAATGCAGCATAAGGTAAATCATATGCAAATGCTGACAGGTATATGTATTTAACATGATTGAGTCGGGGAATCTATCAATCGGCATCTAGCCTAACAACATCGTGTACGGTATAATCCATCGTACGGTAACCTCTAGTCAAGGGTATGGATCAAACCTCAAGTCAAACTCATCACGTACGGAAGATCATCGTAAAGCGGTATTAAGCTATCGGGGATCCTATCATCCTATAAGACGAGGAGGGTACGGACCTAACGTCTCGTACGGCTATCACTCACGATTCACAACATAAAAATATCTCTATATACCTGTGTCCCAGGTCACATCCGCAATAATCTCATATCGGGGGACCGGCAGGGTATAACTCATCTCAATCGACTTGCATCCGTATACCAACATAGCATCAGATCATCATATTCGTCTTATATTCTTTTCATCGCATTTATATCTCGCATCAAGTCGAGTTTATATAAACATTCTATCTCTACTATAAGTATAAGTATCTAATCTAATATACACACCCGAACCATACAAACAGTTTTTGTAAAGATGCGAATCGTAGTTTTGAAAGTAGGGGTTACGGTGTTTTTAAGGAAAAGATATCATTTGAAAATCCATAACATCCCTCAAGGTATATATTTAAAAGATACATACGATTCTTCGGTTTAGAAAAAGGTATGGTTCGGATGACGCGTCTACATCGACTATCTAGCCCTACAGTAGCCTAAACGGCAATATCGACAAACGTCGTCCTCGAATTCCGTCATCCTATAATAGTCGTAACATATCACTTCTAACTATCCTCTAGTTACTAATATGGTTTCATAGCCATCTTAATTCTAACCCTAGTTTCCTAGTCTAGGTTTCCTTAACCATATTCTATGATCAGTTTCCATCAACACTTTGCGGGGGTGCTATACGCCATCCACCAGACTTCCCCCGTGGATATAGATCCACTCACCTTGCTTCTTGCTTGCCGATGTCGATGACGCCATGCTCCATCGTCTCGTAATCCACGCGAAGATACCTACAATAATAAACAATCGCAATGCGTATTAAAATCAAGGCGGAAAACCAAAACGGAACAAGTTCGCTCATAGGTTAAAACCTATAGCTTCGCGTGCAAAACACGACAAAAACCCTGGTCGTGGACGTCCAAACGCCGCACGACGGAAACACAATACCAAATACCAAATTCAAATTCATTAAAAGCCGCAAAACAATTCCAGAAACTAAGTGAAACACTCCCAGATTTTCCCCAGGTGACAATTAGCCAAATCTGCATACAGGAGGGGTCTAATTTAGTGCACAAGGAGCCATGGACCAAACCCGGGACCCTAATGTAGGGTTCCTAGGCACTCTTGTGAGGGTTATTAAGGTATCAAATATGCCCGAATAGAATTTTAGACGTGCCGAACAACCCAAAGCCGGGATCTTTGCTAGATTATTAGGGTTTAACATGCAAGTAAACATCTTTACTACTTAGTGTGAGGGATTACAACCTTTGTAGTCCGCTCCTTCACTTCATAAGCTCCGAGTAGAAGTCCCTTCGCCGCGATCCATGATCTCCCGGACTCAAGAGAGGCTCCACGACTCGAACGATCCATGCTAGCTTGTAGTATTCCTATTCTCCGATGATCTACGTCGAAGTTGCAATAACTCAAGCTCTCTCACTCTAATGAGGTGAACACCCTAATCTAATTGGCTAGATTAGATGAGGATGATGGAGTAGTATTTATGCTTTCTTTTTATATCAAATTCTCACATGAATTCATCACAAATTGAAAAACTAGCAAGCTTTCTCAAAGCTCAAGAGAGAAGAAGATGATGAATAATGAGTTCATCCTTTTGTGATGAATAATAGAAAAGAATATATGAATAATCATGGAACCATGGTCAAGGGATGACAAGGATAACCCTTGTAGAGAATTAACTAGAGCTAGGGTTTGGTTGGGTTAAAGAGTGAGTCATGGATAAATATCAACATAATATCTTTCTCATGACAAAAGGAATTCCTTCTAGAATGTGCAAGAAAGAACTAACCCTAATCAAACCCTAACCTTGTTTAATCTCCACTAAACATGTTCTATTATTAATCATATCATGTCACAATAATATATGTCACATATATATTATATATTTGCAACAAAAGAAAATAATACAATTAACATATATCGCATATATATCAATGTATTATCCGGTGAGAAAATGAAATAATAAAGCGAGCCAATATTAGATAATGTAATACAATATATCATATATATTATTATACATTAAATCATCGAATCAACACTTGATCCGACAATCCGGCTATATCGAATATAACCGACTAATATATCATGTACCGATTCATCGAATCAACACTTGATCCGATGACCCGGTTCATATCTAAATATCGCGAGAATATAATACGGTATTTCATATCGCATTATCCTCGGTCCTGCGCATATCACATATTTGCCTCTACTCCGTTTTGCCTGAGCCAAGAAACCTCTGTGTAGGACTCTAAAGAATCGTCAATACGCCGGTAGCAGGTGATGATCATATCAAACACCCACAAGCTGCAAGCGGTCAGCTAAACGTAACAGCCACCTAGGTATTGAGCGATCAGAAGATCAACAAGCTAGCCTGTACGTTCTCCTGTGAATCCAATCAGTAACACTCCCGTACAGTCCGGTCTGTTCGTCTGATATGTCGCATATCAAGTCTATGGGTGGTATACATCAGACCCCAATAACCGATAAGTCGTGTCGATGTGTGGCTCATAACAAGTCGAGAAACTACTGGTAACACTTACCAGTAAATCTCTATATCAGCCCTGGCCAGGTACTTCCAGTTATAGCCAATCGAACACAGCACAACATCAACTCCCTATACCGGGAGAGACGAATCCCCTCCTATCGCTCATTGCCTCCATGTGATTCGGGACTGTACCCAAAAGCCACCGATTTGCACGCCCTCTTGGACTTGGTAAGGTGGAAATCAAAGCACAGTGGGAATCACACAAGACACTATGACAATCTCGAGTCTACAGACTACCCTGTACCAGTGTCACCGGAGAACTGCCATCTGACGTGTGGTATATCACCATCTAGGAGTTCTCGGCGAGTCCGTCCAGTGTACCCGTCTCCACTGAGCACCCGTACACCATCCTTGATGTCAAACACTGATGGATATGGGATCATCCATCGCCCATCATATGGGTCAAGATGCGTATACGCTAGTCTACTCTGGTGTATCGATACCCTGTCTCGATATACCCTCGATTAGGAACAGTTATAGGATGTACTCAACGACTACCATGGCCCCACTAGTATGATCTCATCATAGTCCCAGTAGTCGAGTACAAACCCTAAGGGCTTTATCAACATGTGAGAGTAAGACAGTAAACCAGTACAAGTCAACATGTTAAGATAAAGTGAAACCAAATAGCATACTATCATGACGAGCAAGAAAGTCCTCTATATATATATATCCAAGCATCCATTATAATATACATCTTATGTACAACAATGGCCTCTAGGGCATATACATAACTAACACCTAATTCCCTGCTCTGGCCGCAAATTGCGGCCGGAATGGATAAATCTGCGGCCTTGGGTTGGGGTATGGGTCTAGGGTTTCAGTGGTAGCTTCCTAGGTGCCTGCACGACTCCCAGTAATTTCTAAATTATTTCTAGTGCCCCCGGGTTGCTCCAGATTCCAAAATACCCTTACAATTCTCACATTTATCCGATGTCGGGGTTTCTAAATTCCGTGTTTTGGGTTTCTAAGCTCTGGTCCAGGTCATGAATCATCTCAAAAGTCTTGTTATCAGCCACAAACATCACCAATTTCCCAAACCCTTCTCTTGGGATTTTCCCAAGTTCACAATCCATCACTAACGACATCTAAACTTAACAAAAAGCTAGGAAATCAAAACTACTCTAAATGAAAAGAGATATACCTCATGGTTACTCCCAAACAAAACCCTAGAAGTCCCAAAGTTGCCAAAATCCCATTTTGCTTGGTGCAATGTGATGAGCATGAAGAGGGGATCGTTTTTTGTGAAAGGGGTATATGGTTTGAATGGAGTTTTGGAGATGGTTTTAGGGTTTGAAGGTGGAAGGAATGAGCTTGAGGAGGATGAAGGAAAGATGAAAAATGGTGGAGGGTGATGGAATGAGGCAGCACCCACTCTCTCCCTCTCAATTATTCACACACACACTCTCTCTCCAAAAGTAAACCTACCCTAATCATTATGTCCCCTTTATGACTTTTCTTTTTCTTTTTCTTTTCTCTCCACCAATAAACCATAACACATAACCCAAATGAAATGAAATATGTAACAAAATGAAACATGTCATGGTGCACCAACCATGGAAACTTTAGAAACACGGATTTGGCTTAATCGCGATTAGCAGTGCACCAATCGGGTTTTTATCAAAACTGCATATAATAAATTTTAAAATTGCCAAATCCTTTAAATATATTTTTAAATGAATAATCATTTTAATTTCCTTTTATTTCACAATTATTGGTATATATTTATACCCTTTTTCGAAAACCCCAATTTCGCAAATCGGGCAGTTTTCGGGAAAAATATTATTTTAATATTAAATTCCAAAAATAATATTTTATATTTTCTGAAATGTTACAATCTTCCCTCCTTAAATAAATTCGGTCCCCGAATTTAAATTTAAACCCCAAAAATCTAAAACATTTCAATAATCAGCTTAAAACAACGGGGCTCCGAAATCATGGAAAACGCAGAAATAACACATCGCGTCAAGTGCGCATAAAAACGAGTACAAAACTCAAAATCGAATTCCGTCAAGCGTCACGCAAATCATCGGATTCGCACGCATATCCTCGGAGTTACAATAGAGATACGGATCTCGAAATCCACTACTGAAATCCAATATACACTAGTCAAATACTATAATACGTGTATAGTACGCATCTTTGAAAACTCCAAAATCTGAATAAAATACATGCAAAATCTTTTCTAAATCGCCGCGGGAATGCGTAACTTACGGCATAACTGACGGACGCTCATTTTAAAATAATAATATATGTCCATATATGTTTTCTTAAATACACGTTCCGTCGTTTTCAAAATATCCCAAAAGGTTTTCCTTTATAAACGTCCGTGTCGCTCACGGACACGTAGGAAATACGAGACTGTAGATCATTTTCAAAAACCCTTGGGTAAACTTTTAATGCATGTAAAATACTCAGGTACTGTCCTCGGATCAGTCATGTTCGGCTACTACACATCATAGTGCCTATCATGTAAACAAAGTGCTCAAAAGAAAAATCAGCCTCAAAAGGCCTATCTAACCATCACGTGCGTCTGGTGCGCACGGAAATCAAATCCAAATACACGTGCCACAACATGCACAAAAGCAAAACTAAGTGCAACGGGTGTACACAAAAGCATCTGTCCACTGCAACGGGCGTTCACGACAACAATATCAAGTGCATCTAAAATGCACTAAAATCTCAATCCAGTGCATCCGGTGTGCACAGAATCGCATCTCATATCATGCGCCCAACATGCGCGAAAATCCAAATCAGTGCATATGTCCTGCACGAATGAAATTGCATACAATATGCACGGATGAAATCTAAATCAAGAGCATCCAACATGCACGAGTAAAATCTCACTCAAGTGCATCCGATGCGCACAAAAATCCAAAATCAAGCGCCTAATATGTGCAAAAATCCAACCAAAGCGCGTCGGGTCCGTAAAAGCATATAGTGCAGTAGCATGCACGAAAACGAACGGCAAGTGCCAACGCGCACGAAAATACAAATCTAGTAAAACGAATGCTCAAGGATATAAATCGGGTGCAACCAAGGTACGGAGTATAAATCCAGTGTGACAAATGCATAAATACCCGTCCGGTGCAACAAATGCAAGAAATGCAATCTAGTGCAACCAATGTGCGAAATACGAATCTGGTGCAGTAACTGCACAAAATATAAATCTGGTGCATCCAGTGCACGAAATACGAATACAGTGCATCCAGTGCACGAAATACTAATACAGTGCATCCTGTGTACAAAATACCGATCAATAACTCAAATGCATAAACAAAAACACCGAGTGTACCAAGGTGTATAGAATCGTAAACGTGTGCAACTGCGTGCACAAAACGCATATCAATGCACTACAAGCACATATAAGCTATACCGAGTGCAAAAATCAAATCGAGCGCGTACCACACGCTCAAAATCAAATCACCGTATGAAATCCACGAAATCATAGACATGTGCAGCCAAGGCACAAAACCGATATCAAGTGCAATAAATATGCACAACTCAAAAACCAACACAATGGTGTATAAAAACATATCTCAAGTGCAATAACTATGCACAAAATGTAAATACCCAGTAGGTGCAGCCATGGTGCACGAAATCAATATCAGGAAACTCGTCATCAAAACTCAAATCCAAGCGATATAAGCGTGATACTCAGATCACAACACAAATCGCAACAAAGGACATTGAGATACACCTCCTACAATGTCGAAAAATGAATCGGTGCGCCTAAAACCGGCAGAACAAGAATATCCGCTCGCCTCCTGCTCATGGTCTGGCGTCCTCTGTCTTTGGGTACTCATCTTCTCCTCGGATTACCATTCTCGCAATCCTTCGTCTCATCGGCCCAGTCAGGTGTGCTAACGGGGACGATTCCGTTCTGGCACTTCTCTGGTCATCTCTCGGTCAATCATTACGACCGCTCGTAAAGCAGCACGTCACCGGCGTCGGCCTCTGGTCCTCTGAATATACATGACACAACTGATCCTGGGTGCAAATCTCATTGCAGCAGTGTCCTGGAAGGAATCCTGCTCAGGGTCTCTTCCGATCTCGCCTATGCCGAACTGTACGGAGGCTTGTACTCTTACATAATCCTTTCTCGTTTTCTGGACATCCGCGTGTTCCGCACACATTTCCTCGGAAACTGGCCGTGTCCCAACGCCTCTATAAGCATATCAGGTCTCTGATCTCGACGGGGAGTAATAACAGCTCGTCAGCGTCTCGCACGAACCTCTGGTTCCACTCGTCTTTATCATCTCCCACTATGACGTCACGCCATTCTATCTGCGCACTGCAACTTTTCTCGGCCACGGTCAATCCAAAGTCTCTCGCACGGGCTCGAAATCGCGTACTCTGTAGCTTCATCACTCTGTAGAAGATATCTGGCTGAACACGTCCTCGGGAACTCGTCCCAACCATCGGAGGAATACTCAATACTCGTCCGTCCTCGATCAACTCACACCGCATCATAGTGAGGCCTCTATACGAAGCTGGTCAGCTTACTGGTCTCTTATCACATGATATCTGGACGACGTTAAATTTTTCGATCGAGTCATCGAGGTCCCAAAATTTCCCGAAGGCTCAACACCTGAGCGCAGTCTAAAAATATCTGGTATATACCACAGCACCTCTGGACCAGCCGTAGAAGGGCAAACCCAAGCCTCACTGATGGCACCGCTAAACTGCCACAAACCCTAAGGTTCAAAGCGGTTCCATGGTCATCATGTCGAGTTAGGGTTTCATTCTTCTAGAGGGTCCACAGAATTACCTGCATGTTCCTCCGAACACTTTAAACTTTGGAAACATGGGTTCCTAACACTCGCTCGAACTTTTTAACTTCGCCTAGGCGACATGCGAATATCCTTCGTTCGCACGCTAAACAATGCCTCAATCCTCAAGGAAAGGCGATACACCGGCGGTCATCTCTGGATCGGTCTGCTCTAGATCTAAGTAAGACTCTCCACACTGGAAATCTTCAACTCAACTGGGCCTACATCGGCGCATCAATCTGACGAATCACCTTCGTCTCTCAATACAGGATAGACTAGCTATCATCTGTCGCATCTCTGCCTGGAAGCTCTGACGATCTTAGCTCGTAAGCTGTGGAAGCGGCATCCCATCATCTCAGCAACAGCTGGGTCACCTGTCTGCATGGTAGGCGACATCAAAATCTCTGAGGTACGCTGCACATCAACAGTCCTCTCGCAACTGGCGGCTCTAACAATGGCCCGATCATCCGGTGTAAAACCAAGCACTCACCTCCACAAGAGGCCACAACATAATGCTGCCTCGAGATGTTCCCATGTCACCAGAAAACACAATGGTCGGCCCTCGTACCAGACGAGCTCGCATTGACAGCAACACTAGCAGCAGCTCAAACTGCGCTCAAACCATGGCGACAGGATCCTCAATCGAGTATCGAAGAG
Source organism: Agapanthus africanus (assembly GCA_030015575.1). Lineage (NCBI taxonomy): Eukaryota > Viridiplantae > Streptophyta > Magnoliopsida > Asparagales > Amaryllidaceae > Agapanthus > Agapanthus africanus. The sequence goes on along the minus strand of JASDDO010000012.1, from coordinate 91,904,266 downwards.
AGCAGATCAACGGCAAGAAAGAAAACGACAGATCCAGAATGGATACATGATCATGAGAAGGAACAACATCAATGGAAGTATGATCATGGAAACAAATAGAATCAAGGATCTCAAATGGATGTATAATCATGGGTGTGAAGAGAATCATAGATCTCAAAATATGTACATCCTAAGGTTTCTTAAGTGGGGTATCGTATCGTAAATATGCTGCGGAACATACGTACGGTACGTCACTCTACTCAAGCTACCTACTCCATAAATCAGGGTCAGCCTATGAAACGAAAGTTCGGGTCTAATACCCCCCCGTTCAAGTCTAAGTTCCGTAAGGTCAAGCCTAGGTTCCGAAATACACACCCGCCCTAGACTCCGCATAGTCAAACATAGACTCGAACAAAGGTTAAACCTAACGCTCTGATACCAACTTTGTCACGACCCGAAATATTATCCCGTGACCAGCACTTGAATCACGCAACGTCTAAAGGCGTAAAGGAATTCAAGTAAGCTGAAACCCAGAAATCTAAACCTTTTAAAGAAAAATAAAGGAGGTGAAGTTTCGAAATAAAGGTATAATGAAATCAATTTTTCTTAATGCATAGAAAAGAAATATGAAAGATGCAAGTGAAATTTACTAGTTTGAAAACATGTTTCGTCTTTTTAACAATTTTGGCAGCACCTCCTTTGTATATTTTGATCCAAAACGACAAGTACATAATAATGATAAAGGCATCCCCAAGCGGGAGCTAGCTCTTCGCCAAACGGAGGATCACAACCACACAAGACAATATATATAAGTATACGACGCCCAACGGCGAAGTTCACCACAAAAGATAAGGAAATGAGCAAGACATAATCCCAAAAGTGAATATAAAACCCATCGCTCAAATCTCGCAACTACAAGTCTTACTAAGTCTCATTACTTATACAATTTACAAATTTTGATTGATGGAGTTATCTAGATACAATAATGAAATATAGATACAAGAGTGGGTACGATACAAATGTCCTACCTACCAATGCAAAACACCCGAATGCAACTGTGTGCCAGCGAAGCCGCTACTGATCTAAGCGGTCACCTGCAAGAACTGTGGCACAACGGGGGTGAGTTGCCAACTCGTGAGTAGAAAAATATCAATAGATAGAAATCGAATAAACAACGACTCCTAGGTCAACTATATCATAAAGGTAATACTATGATATCTATGGTGACCGGGTCTGTATATGTGCCAACAAGGTAGTCAATGTCTATAAGCATGTGTATAACCTCCAACAGTATAGTCAATGCATGTATGCAAGTAGGTCTCGTCCGCCCATATAATCAAAGTATGTATGCATGTGGATCTCGTCCACGTGTCAACCACTGACACAACAACATCATGCATATAAATCTCATAAAAGCATATGCATAAAAATCTGAGGATATAAATCAATATGTGTCCCTCGCGACACCTCAAAATCATGGAACCTGAGTGTCCAGCATCGACACTCAAAACATCATGAAACTCGTGTCCAACATCGACACGCAAATCCTCATATCTCTCGGGCTCCGTCAGTCCGGATCGGCCCACAGGTTCCATCAGTCCGGATCGGCCCATATCATCTCTCGACTCCGGTCGGTATCCTCCGGATATCCGCCGAGCCCAAATACAATCACCGATGGGTAGTGCTCCCCTGCCAGGCTCACCGTCTAACATTACGAGTCTTCGTGCCTCGGGATACCTCACCGGGTCAACCATGTACCCGCAGACGGTGCCTACCGCTCCTCGAATCGGGTTTCACATGCCACTCTCAGAACCGAGAAAACACATGGTGGACGCACTGAAATATCATATCAAGAGAAACCGGATTTTTAAAACAGTACATGCTTTCTTTTGAAATAGCCACGGTTCTCAAATTCAGAAATCTCATGAAAACAGCATATCTCAATGCGTAAAAGCGTAAAGCATGATGTATGCGACATATAACAGAAATGTAAGCATATCAATATATCATGCAAAATGGAACAGTGATATGACATATTAAGGGAAAACCGCTCTTTTAAATGATTCCAGTTTTTTAAAAAATATAACATGCGGTTCCCAATCTCCCAATAAAACCAGTTCTCTATGTAGGCACAACATGTATATGCGCAAGTATAGATGTACAAACGTATGTGTGCACCAATATGGATGTACAATGTGTTTGTGCGCAAATATGGATATATCAATGTATATGTGCACCAATATGGATATACAAAGTGTATGTGCGCAGATATGGATATATCAATGTATATGTGCACCAATATGGATATACAAATGTGTATATCCGCAAGTATGGATGTATCAATGTATATGTGCACCAATATGGATATACAAATGTGTATATCCGCAAGTATGGATGTATCAATGTATATGTGCACCAATATGGATATACAAATGTGTATATCCGCAAGTATGGATGTATCAATATATATGTGCACCAATATGGATATATCAATGTATATGTGCACCAATATGGATATACAAATGTGTATATCCGCAAGTATGGATGTATCAATGTATATGTGCACCAATATGGATATACAAATGTGTATATCCGCAAGTATGGATGTATCAATGTATATGTGCACCAATATGGATATACAAATGTGTATATCCGTAAGTATGGATATATCAATGTATATGTGCACCAATATGGATATACAAATGTGTATATCCGCAAGTATGGATGTATCAATGTATATGTCATGATGCAGCAACCCTACTGTGCAGTGACATGGCAATTATCGATGATGAAGTGTGTGAGCCGGCAAATCTGTGTACGTGTAACATACGCATCATCGATAATGGTGCAAGTGTACTAGCATAGGTATAAGCGATGCAATGAGAATAATATGAATGCAGCATAAGGTAAATCATAAGCAAATGCTGACAGGTATATGTATTTAACATGACTGAGTCGGGGAATCTATCAATCGGCATCCAGCCTAACAACATCGCGTACGGTATAATCCATCGTACGGCAACCTCTAGTCAAGGGTATGGATCAAACCTCAAGTCAAATTCATCATTTACGGAAGATCATCGTACGACGGCATTAAGCTATCGGAGATCCTATCATCCTATAAGACGAGGAGGGTACGGACCTAACGTCTCGTACGGCTATCACTCATGATTCACAACATAAAAATATCTCTATATACCTATGTCCCAGGTCATATCCGCAATAATCTCATATCGGGGGACTGGCAAGGTATAACTCATCTCAATTGACTAGCATCCGTATACCAACATATCATCAGATCATCATATTCGTCTTATATTCTTTTCATCGCATTTATATCTCGCATCAAGTCGAGTTTACATAAACATTCTATCTCTACTATAAGTATAAGTATCTAATCTAACATACACACCCGAACCATACAAACAGTTTTTGTAAAAATGCGAATCGTAGTTTTGAAAGTAGGGGTTACGGTGTTTTTAAGGAAAAGATATCATTTGAAAATCCGTAACATCCCTCAAGGTATATATTGTAGGGTTCCTAGGCACACTAATGGAGTCTCACAAGTGATCAAACATGCCCAATTGAAATTTTACATGTGCCGAGAAAACCTAATACGGATCGTTAACTAGATATATAGGCGAAACAAGCAAGTAAACGGAAATGTATCTAAAGGAAAGGGGCTACAACCTTTGTAGATCCGGTCCTCCACATCCTAGACTCCATGATGAGGTCCCTCCGCTGTCCAAATCAAATCCATGACTCTAGCATCGGCTTCATCGGAGAATGGGCGGGCTTGATCGTCGGTTCGATGCCGAAGATGATCTACGTCGAGGCATCACAAGAACAAGCTCTAACTTCACCAAGCCATGAAAACTTGTGAAGGAAACACCCTATACAACTTGGCAAGAGATAGAGGATGAAGAAATAGGAAGTGGGTAGACTTTAGATTTGGATTTCTCACACTTTTTCATCACTTGCCATTGATGTAGCAAGCTTTCTTCATGGAAGAAGAAGATGAAGAAGAAGAAGATGATATGATAAGTCTTTTAAAAATAGATAATAAAATGAATACTTATCATTTCTTCAACCATGGTTTAGTGTAGATATTTAACTAAGGTTAGATGAGTGGTTAGGGTTAGGCATGAGACAAGAATGGTGACTAAGTCAATGCTTCATGAATCTTCAACTAAAAACAAAACTAGCAACCATTCTTATCTCTTTATCTTTTCTAAATGAAATAAATAAAACAAATAAATAGATAAATGAATAAAGAAAAGAAATGATACCCTAACCACTAACTAACCATGGTTTAATACTTTACACAAAACCAAGCTAGAATGTATCATCAAACATGATACAATCATGTGCACAAAAAATATATCACATATACAATGTGCACAAACCAAGTGAGTAAATCCATTTAAAGTGAACCAATACTAGTTAATGCAAAGTAATATATCAAATATATAATTATACATTAAATCATTAAATCAACACTTGATTCAATGATTCGGTCATATCGCATATAACCGGCTAGTATCCAATGTATCGGCTTATCGAATCAACCCTTGATTCGATAACTAGGTTATATCGCATACAACCATTCGACACATTCATCGCGAGAATGAAATACGGTATCACATACACGCATTATTCTCGGTCCCGCACATATCTCATATGCGCTCCTATTTCGTTTCGCTTGAGCCAGGAAACCTCTGTGTAGGACTCTAAAGACTCGTCAATACGCCGGCAGCAGGTGATGATCATATCAAACATCCACAAGCCGCAAGCGGTCTGCTAAACGTAACGGCACCCGGGTATTGAGCGATCAGAAGATCGACGAGCAAGCCCGCTCATACTCCTGTGAATCCAACCAGTAACACTTACCGTACAGTCCGGTCTGTTCGTCTGATATGTCGCATATCTCGCCTAGGGGTGGTAAACGTCAGACCCCAATAGCTCGATAAGTCATGCCGACGTGAAGTCTATGACATGTGTGAAACTACTGATAACTCTTACCAGTATATCACTGCAACCCTGGCTAGGGATTTCCTGTTATGGCCAGTCGAGCATAGCGCAACATCAACCCCCAATACCGGGAGAGACGAATCCCCTCCTATCGCTCATTGCCTTCATGTGAATCGGGACTGTACCCAAAAACCACCTGTTTGCACAACTCAGTAGAGCCGTGGTAGGGTGGAAATCAAAGCACAGTGGGAGACACACAAGACTCTATGACGATCTCGGGTCAACAGACTAAGCTGTGCCAGTGTCACCAGAGAACTGCCATCTGACGTGAGGTATAATACCATCTGGGAGTTCTCGGCGAGTCCGTTCAGTGTACCCAGTCTCCACTGAGCACCCGCATACCATCTTCGATGTCAAACACCAATGGATATGGGATAATCCATCGCCCATCGCATGGGTCGAGAAGATATGCGCTAGTCTACTCTGGAATTTTGACGCCCTGTCTCGATATTCCTTCGACTAGGAACATTGAAGGATGTACTCATGGACTATCCAGGCCCCGCTAGCATGATCTGCATCACAGTCCTGGAAGTCGAGTACACATCCTAAGGGCTTTATCAACATGTAACAGAGAGACAGAAAGTATACATGTTAAGATAAAGAGCAACCAGATAGCGTACTATCATGTCGAGCAAGAAAGTCCTACCTATATATGTCCCAGCATCCACTACAATATACATCCAATGTACAGTAATGGCCTCTAGGGCATACATATAACTAACATATATTTAAAAGATACATACGATTCTTCGGTTTAGAAAAAGGTATGGTTCGGATGACGCATCTACATCGACTATCTAGCCCTACAGTACCCTAAACGGCAATATCGACAAACGTCGTCCTCGAATTCCGTCATCCGATAATAGTCGTAACATATCACTTCTAACTATCCTCTAGTTACCAATATGGTTTCATAGCTATCTTCATTCTAACCCTAATTTCCTAGTCTAGGTTTCCTTAACCGTATTCTATGATCAGTTTCCATCAACACTTTGCGGGGGTGCTATACGCCATCCACCCGACTTCTCCCGTGGATATAGATCCACTCACCTTGCTTCTTGCTTGCCGATGGCGATGACGCCATGCTCCATCGTCTCGGAATCCACGCGAAAATACCTACAATAATAAACAATCGCAATGCGTATTAAAATCAAGGCGGAAAACCAAAACGACACAAGTTTCGCTCATAGGTTAAAATTTATAGCTTCGCGTGCAAAACACGACAAAAACCCTGGTCGTGGACGTCCAAACGTCGCACGACGGAAACACAATACCAAATACCAAATTCAAATTCATTAAAAGTCGCGAAACAATTCCAGAAACTAAGTGAAACACTCCCAGATTTTCCCTAGGTGACAATTAGCCAAATCTGCATACAGGAGGGGTCTAATTTAGTGCACAAGGAGCCATGGACCAAACCTGGGACCCTAATTCCCTGCTATGGCCGCAAATTGCGGCCAGAATGGATAAATCTACGGCCTTGGGTTGTGGTATGGGGCTAGGGTTTCAGTGGTAGCTTCCTAGGTGCCTGCACGACTCCTAGTAATTGCTAAATTATTTCTAGTGCCCCCAGGTTGCTCCAGATTCCAAAATACCCTCACAATTCTCATATTTATCCGATGTCGGGGTTTCTAAATTCCGTGTTTTGGGTTTCTAAGCTCTGGTCCAGGTCATGAATCATCTCAAAAGTCTTGTTATCAGCCACAAACATCACCAATTTCCCAAACCCTTCTCTTGGGATTTTCCCAAGTTCACAATCCATCACTAACGACATCTAAACTTAACAAAAAGCTAGGAAATCAAAACTACTCTAAATGAAAAGAGGTAGTCTAGGTTTCCTTAACCGTATTCTATGATCAGTTTCCATCAACACTTTGCGGGGGTGCTATACGCCATCCACCCGACTTCTCCCGTGGATATAGATCCACTCACCTTGCTTCTTGCTTGCCGATGTCGATGACGCCATGCTCCATTGTCTCGGAATCCACGCGAAAATACCTATAATAATAAACAATCGCAATGCGTATTAAAATTAAGGCGGAAAACCAAAACGACACAAGTTTCGCTCATAGGTTAAAATCTATAGCTTCGCGTGCAAAACACGACAAAAACCCTGGTCGTGGACGTCCAAACGTCGCACGACGGAAACACAATACCAAATACCAAATTCAAATTCATTAAAAGCCGCGAAACAATTCCAGAAACTAAGTGAAACACTCCCAGATTTTCCCTAGGTGACAATTAGCCAAATCCGCATACAGGAGGGGTCTAATTTAGTGCACAAGGAGCCATGGACCAAACCTGGGACCCTAATTCCCTGCTATGGCCGCAAATTGCGGCCATAATGGATAAATCTACGGCCTTGGGTTGTGGTATGGGGCTAGGGTTTCAGTGGTAGCTTCTTAGGTGCCTGCACGACTCCCAGTAATTGCTAAATTATTTCTAGTGCCCCCAGGTTGCTCCAGATTCCAAAATACCCTCACAATTCTCATATTTATCCGATGTCGGGGTTTCTAAATTCCGTGTTTTGGGTTTCTAAGCTCTGGTCCAGGTCATGAATCATCTCAAAAGTCTTGTTATCAGCCACAAACATCACCAATTTCCTAAACCCTTCTCTTGGGATTTTCCCAAGTTCACAATCCATCACTAACGACATCTAAACTTAACAAAAAGCTAGGAAATCAAAACTACTCTAAATGAAAAGAGTTATACCTCATGGTTACTTCCAAACAAAAACCTAGAAGTCCCAAAGTTTCCAAAATCCCATTTTGCTTGGTGCAATGTGATGAGCATGAAGAGGGGATCGTTTTTTATGAAAGGGGTATATTGTAACAACCCTAATTTTCTTATACACTTTTTCTATACAATTTTTTTTCAAAATATTTTTAAAATCCACAAAGGGGTATTTTAGCCTGAGCACAAGATTTAGGTAATTATTTTTGTTTTTAATTACAAGCTACAAGAATGAAATAACTCCATTTTTAGTGTACAAGAAATCACTTTAAAATTTAATGTATACTTGGAGTATTTACTCTTGCTGCTATCATTTTAAGTAATTAAATAACACAATAATTACAAGAAGGAGCTTGTAGCTCATTGGTAATACCTTGCACTGCTGAACCAAGCCACCAAAGTTCAAATCCCATGCCCCACATATTTTTTATTATCTTTTTGTTTTAAATTTTTGGGAAGTCAAACGGTCAAATAGCCATAACTCACAATTTATTACAATATATAAAAAATAAAGTACACCATAAATTCCCCCAGAAAATTCCCCACCCAACGAGACCCGACTCGGCCCTGACTCGGCCAAGCCGGCCGGCGACTCGGCCGAATCGGCCGGCGCCGCCGGCCGGACTCGGCCGGTCGGCCGAGTCGTCAACACGAAAAACATTCGTGTTGACTTGGTCAATATCCCTGCATATTCCATTTTTCCAGAACAGTTATCATTTTCTCATTAAATCTCTTTTACTCCCAAAATTAATGATATTTTAATGAATTTTTACATTTTAAAATATTTTTTAATCCAAACCCTAACCCAAGCCTAGCCCTATATAAAGACCCCTACCCTCTACTATTTCACCTCACAACTCTAAGTCCACTCTCCCAAATTCTCGAGAACTCGGTACAAAGAGCGAGAAGCGAATCGCTGCCGAAATCGACGACAAATTCCGGCGATCGTAGTAGAACCTTCGCGACGTTTTCGACGCACCGACAACCACCACTTCCCTTAGCCTCCTTAGCTTGTCCAAACCCGTAAGTCCCATCTATTCTATCTCTCTTTCCTTTTAATAGAAAAATACGACTTTTTGGAACCCGACGGAAATCGGAACAAACCGATTTCCGATTCGGTTTTTCTACAACATTTCACTTGTCACCTAATCCATAATACCTACCTATATTCATGTTGACTATTAATCACCCATAAACCAATTTAAACAAAGTTTCTCACATGAAATGATAGCTTTCTTGTAAAACCGTATTCTTTTCATAAAAATACCATAAAGTTTATTTTTCTTGTTCTAATTAAATCCCTCACTCTTAAATATGTTTATCTTGATAAATAAACTTGTAGAAATCAATTTGAATGAATTTTCACACATGAAATGATAACGTTTTCAAATACCGTATTTTTGCGCTTTAATACCTTCAAGTTTAATACATCATATTTAACCTCTAAAACTTCATTAAACCCTAAAATAAGTCACGAGGTAATGACCTACCTCTACACACACAAATATAACCCTAACTGATAAATGTCAAAACATAGAATACGACATTACAGGACTTTTCACTAAAATACCATATTTTTTATAACCTTTACTTGAAAGCTTTAAGTTGTAAATTTTTTTAAATAAAATGAAAGCACGATAGGTCATGGACATCGATCGTTTATCTAAACTGTCTTGTGGTGTCTAGGCAAGTGTGTCTAGACTAGTGGTTTTTAATTAGGCCCACGACTGTGGTTCCTTCCCACTAACCTGGCACTTACCTGGCCGCAATTGACGGTGAAGAGGCGATTTGAGGCTTCTAATGACTTATCGTTTAGACCTTAGAAATAGGCTAGTTGGCTTAGAAAACCCTAGAAAATAAAATACGGAAATCTATACCCTTTTACAAATAAATACCTTTTATTTATAAAACCGTTTTCCTAAATGAATAGTATTTGTTAAACCTAAGCAAAGCGCCGCTACAACCCATTTTTGGGGAACCCGTTAGGGATAGTACGGTTCATCGTGCACCCGCGGGCTAGTAGTGCGAGATTCAGACCTCCGCAAGGAGCATTCGGTCTCGAAAGGTTTAAAATACAACATTTAAGAATAATGTGATTTTGGAAATTAAAATATTTATTTAAAATTATTCTTGTATTAATATATATTTAAATACCATTTAGACACCTATTTTATCATAATATAAAGTTTCCACTTTTTCCTAAAATTCTAAGATTAAAAATTACATTAAAATACCATGAATTTCAAATAAATCAATTAATACTTTTATTAGGATATATTCACTAGAATAACACAAATAAAATTCACATCCATTATAACTATAAAGACGAATAATAAATACTTGAGGTGTATTTTGAAAACTATACAAAAGTACTTTTTACATAAAACCCCCTCAAGTTTTACAAATTACAATAAGGCCCCTAACTAATACTGAACTTCAAATTACCTTTCTTTTAGTCTGACTCGGGTTAGAGTCTGACTATTTTTGACTTGAATATGATTCAAGTCAATCTATATTCTTTTATATTCCAACACAATTTGAATACATGAATCCCTGAATCCAGTTAACAATATATTCATTTTGACTGAATCAAACCATGGATATTCATCCATTATCCTGATATTCCATTTACCTGATTATGCAGTTACAACATGTTTACTGATATCATGGTTTTGGTCAGTCACCCAACTTACACAATACAATACAACAATACTGTTAAAACACTACGGGGTTTAAGGGGTAGATTGGTACTGAAGGTGTTAAAGGTGGCACGAGGTGGTCAGATTAAGACACCTAACCCGAATCCTATTGCTGTTGTACCGTAGCATAACGGTTCCTTGTACTTTCCTTTTGCCCTGATCTCTAGCATATAGAGATCCCCCTCGTATACACTGGCATCCTTCTGTACCAAGCTACAAACAACAACGTTAAACAATGTTACATAATATACAACCATATAATACTTTAGAAAATACTTTTACACTGTCTTTCTAATTCCTCCTTATCTTTGGGACTTACCGAGCGACCTGTTCGCTGACGACATTCTATTTCTTTCTTCTTTGAATGTCGTCAGGTGCTTTGGACCAAGCTGAGATCGAGCCCACCGGTGAAGACTTAGAGCAGTTTCACGAAGACCCAGAGCTCTAGATATTGTACCTTGTTCTTTCCAGTATTTTCATTTATTGTTATGCCACTGTTTAGGCATTGCTTTTCATTTCAGATGTATTTTCTTTTCATGCATTGTACAAAGAATGTTATTAATAAAAGTTGCTGTTATTTCTATATTATTCGTCTCTTGTGATTTATTTTATATTGCTTAGCTACGCTTAGCGTATGTACTCCTGAGTACATACGTAGCGGGCCTCGTCGCGTCCACTTCCCCGTACACTGGGAAGCGGGGCGTGACATATATGGTTTGGATGGAGTTTTGAAGATGGTTTTAGGGTTTGAAGGTGGAGGGAATGAGCTTGAGGAGGATGAAGGAAAGATGAAAAATGGTGGAGGGTGATGGAATGAGGCAGCACCCTCTCTCTCCCTCTCAATTATTCACACACTCTCTCTGTCCAAAAGTAAACCTACCCTAATCATTATGTCCCCTTTTTGACTTTTCTTTTTCTTTTTCTTTTCTCTCAACCAATAAACCATAACACATAACCCAAATGAAATGAAACATGTAACAAAATGAAATATGTCATGGTGCACTAACCATGAAAACTGTAGAAACACGGATTTGGCTTAATCGCGATTAGCAGTGCACTAATCAGGTTTTTATCAAAACTGCATATAATAAATTTTAAAATTGCCAAATCCTTTAAATATATTTTTAAATGAATAATCATTTTAATTTTATTTTATTTCACAATCATTGGTATATATTTATACCCTTTTTCGAAAACCCCAATTTCGCAAATCGGGCAGTTTTCGGGAAAAATATTATTTTAATATTAAATTCCAAAAATAATATTTTATATTTTATGAAATGTTACAGATGTCTGTCGAGCGGTCTCGCCTGCTCTTCGAGATCATGCCTAACTCATGGGCCGTGCGCATCTTATCAACGGCCTCCTCCAGCGCTTGTTGGGACAATGCTCTGAAAAGGCAAGGGGAAGATCTCCAGATCGCATAGACGAGCACTTGCAGAAGAGAAGATTGGCGCGGAAGTAAACACTCGCAGTGACGCTCCAGATGACCTATCATGGCCTCGTATATTGCCTTGGAACCATAAAAAAATGTAGTGATAGACGTCGTAGTGTGTTATGATATCTCGGATGGTGTACGTATGGCCGGCCATCAGGGGGAGAAGATGGGGACGACTAAAAGCAAATCAACAGGAGTGCCCTAGAGAGGGCCAAGGCTCCACTATTTATAGTGTTCATACTAGAATATTGCATTTAATACCGTCCATTCTTATGCTCGTTTGTTTATAGGCAAATGCTTTTAATCCGTGTTTGCTACATATTTATAGGTTACAGGTTCCTAGTCCAAAATGACGCAAATGATACAAAATCTCCATTGTTATGCCAAAATCCAGAACATCTGTTGCTGACAGATAAAAGCCGGATTCCGGTCACCCGTATCCGTCCAGTGCCGCTTACCAGTTCATGAGACAAGACAAATGACAGTAGTCATTCGTGTCTCGGACAAGCACAGAGTACGAGAGGGACATCATAAGATTCAATGAGTGCGCGGAGCTCGAGAGAGATAAGGTCAAAAGAATTATTTTTGAAGCCATTTTGGACTATTGCAGATCTGAAGAAATTGTGGAAGCAATTTGCAATTTGGAACATGTAGAACAACTGAACAAAGCAACACAAGAAATCCCAGAAAAAACGACAAACCAATCCCTCAAACCCACCGCGGAACCGCGGCCAATTGGCCACTTATGCGGCGGTTCCGTGGCCGAGTTGACTCAGTGTCAACTCGGATTTTTGGGGTAGTTTGGTAACTTTGTTTGGGCTCAGAATCTTGCCCTAGGGTTTCAGTACTCAGCCTATAAATAGTCTAGTTTTGTACCAAGCCAAGAATGCTTCTTTTTGTTAGGATTTAGTTTAGTTCTAGTTAGCTTCTTCTTCTTCTTCATGTCTTCCTCCATTAAAATGTAGTGAGAGCATTGAGTGGATGATGAAATGAAGATGAGGTTTTTTTTTATTTTGTATCTTTTAATTCTTGCATTGTATTTTAATTTCTAGTGTAACTTTATTGTTGTTGTTAAGTAGTTGTTGTTATTTCTTTGCTTGTTTTATTTTCCTTCTCTTCTTATCCGTATTATTTCCAAGCGATGATACTCGACGGAGTTCCTTGCCTTAGGTGAGGACCTGAGTAGTTAGCTTGCATATTTGTAAAACCGTATTTTCCTTTTCCTTCTTTTCTTCCTTCTTGTTTTGTTTTTATTTTCTTTTATAACGTGTGAATAATTTCCACACTTGTTAAGGTTAAGGAAGGTGGTATGAGGGACGGAAAAATCCCTTGTGCTTCTCTTCACCAAACATCTTGAAACGAACCTCGACCAAAAAAACGCAACCCCTTCACTTAGACGAGCTATACGTGACATATAGCCGCGACCTAAGTCGAGAAGTCCTTTAAGCGCACTACAACGTGACATGTAGTTGTGATTTAATTGGATACATGGTTGCGGGTGTTTGGCCGAGGGTTGGAAATAAGTGCATTTAGCGGACAGACAAGGGGAACTAGGAATGGATTTAGCGTTGGAAAGCTTGCTTAAACTCGCAAATCCCGTTCCTATGTCCTTCTAATCCCCTCTACTTTCGATTATCCCAACATCGTTTTAAGAATGGCAAAGATAAGCACAAGACTAATCCTAACTCTACTAACCAACCTTAATCTTAATAAGTTTACTTGAACATAAAATACGAACACTAAGATAGAATTGAACATACACATATACATTCTTCATTGACTCGTCTAAAACACGAATAGGCATACAACCATCTCTCTGCGGATCGACCCGTGCTCAACCGGCTAGCTGCAAAGCGACACCGTCCTTGATCGCGGTTAAACTTTAGAACTTAAAACTCGACACGCCAAAAGCGTGCGATCAAATGGCGCTGTTGCCGTGCAGTCTAGTGGACTTTGAAGACCATAGCTCTAGGTATGATTGCGCATGTTTTGACTGTCCTTGTTTGAAGTTGTGCCATAAATCCGTATATATATTTTTGCAAAACTATTTCTAAAAAAATATAACAAAACAAAAACTTTTATAAAAACTTGCCCTTTGTCACCAGAATTCCATTTCACCCACCTTTCATCCACATTTATCCATTGACGTTTTCTTACCCTCATATTCTACGCTTTGACTATACTAAACTCATTTAGTGTATGTCCGGTTAGACTCGGGACACTAGTGCCCGCCTAGTCCGTATTACGTTAGTCGCTACCGACTACACGATCGACTCCGACGTCGAAACTCCCTCCACACCTCTTTCACCCTTACCTTTGCCGGATGTTTCCCCCAATCAGAGCAAAGCTCTGTTTAAATTTCAAATTTTGAAATAAAGTAGCGCTTCATAGCAGCGCCAGCGCTGAGAGAGTCAAAGACTCTGAGGCAGCGCTCACGTGCAAAGCACATGAGCGCTAGCGCTCTAAGCAGCGCACCACGTGCAAAGCACGTAAGCGCTAGCGCTAAGTGCGCTGCACTCTAAGCATCGCACCACGTGCAAAGCACGGGAGCGCTAGTTCTGGAACTAAATGTTCCCAACCGTTGGATCAAAGATCCAATGAACATGATTAAAAATCATCAATTGACCAAAATAAAATTCTGTTAAGGAAAGATTCCTCAAAATCTTCCTAAACAAAAAGATTGTGCTCTGTAAATCAGAGCACCGTCGGATCAATTATCCAATGGTGATTAAAAATCACTAAAATACAGAATAAATTCGGTGTGGGGAAAGATTTCCCAATCTTGTTAAAAACAAGAAGATTGCCTTCTGTAAATCAGAAGTCCTTGGATAAATAATCCAACGGTGGGGAAATCCCCAAATCAATTGAAGAAAAGATCTCCTTAACCGATTGAACAAATCAGCCTTCACTATATAAAGGCCCCTAGACTTCAAGTCTAAAAAGGAGGAACCCCCAATAAACTTTGAAAAAAGTTCAGAAGAGAAGAGCAAAGCTCTCGGCAGAAGAAGAACTTTTCTCCAAGGTAAAAACATAGAGATAAAAAATCTCATCAGGAAAAGAACTTAGTTCTTATGACAGATCATAGATCTATAAGACAAATTGTCTTTTACAAAAGAGATCATAAGATCTCGTTATAAAAGGGGGGGGAGAATGATTCAATTCTCTTAGGATCACAGATCCATAAAGGCAAAGCCTTTCATAAAAAACATAAGAGATTGAAATATCTCTTATAAAATAAGAACTTTGTTCTTAGATCCATGAGACAAAGTCTTTTATAAAAGATAATTTAATTCTTAGAGCGCAAAACTGATCAAAGTTGAATAAAAGAAGAGCCTTAGCACTCCAATTTAAAAGGAGTGCTTCAGCGCTCCACATCTAGCGCAAAGCGCTGCAGAGCTTTAGCGCTCCTAATTCAAAAGAGTCTTAGCGCTCCTAATTCAAAAGAGTCTTAGCGCTCCAAATTTAAAGAAGCGCTCTGCGCTCAAGACTGATGCACATCGCCAAGCGTGCCACGTGCTCCTCACGTGTGCGCTATTTAACAGAAGCGCCTCAGCGCTTCAAATATAGCGCACAGCGCTGCAGCGCCTCAGCGCTGCAGCGCCTCAGCGCTCCAAATATAGCGCACTGCACTCATTGTTTGGCACTCAGCGCCAAGCGCGCCACGTGCTCCTCACGTGTGCGCTACTTAACATAAGCGCCTCAGCGCTCCAAATATAGCGCAATGCGCTCATTGTCTGGCGCACAGCGCCAAGCACGCCACGTGCTCCTCACGTGTGCGCTACTTTACCAGAAGCGCTTTGCGCTCATTAAGCGCGTCACGCGTTCCTCACACGTGCGCTTATAGAACATAAACTTTTCTTTAAATAAAGCCCTAGAGCTATGATGAATGCTCAGCATTCAATAAAAGACAGAAAGGCTGTCAGAACCCAAATCAATGCTCAACATTGTCAAATGTTTAATATTTTAACTGAGTGGGCCGAGCTCAAAGTGGCCACAATACCCTCATTCAGATTAATTGAGCCCATATGCTCATAAATCTTTGATCTTACTCCCAAATTGGACTACAGATCTCCCAACCAATATCGGTTCGAGGGTACATCTCTTCACTCCTCTGGTATTTGTCGTTATAATCCTTCAACGTCTTCAGAGAGGTGATGGGCCCCGACAACCAGACATTCCATGGATTGTGGGTCCTTAAACCCATGGACTATGATGTCCTTAACCTCGGACTGTGGGGTCCTTAAACCCATGGACTATGATGTCCTTAACCTTGGACTGTGGGGTCTTTAAGCCCATGGACCGTAATGTCCTTAAACTAATTATGGACCGCAATGTCCCTAAACTAAAACAATAGAGCCCAAATGCTCTTTTGTTGGATCTAAATGATCCTGTTAAGTTGATCTTAGTCTAAAAATTAGACTAACGCATCCTTAACAAATCGTTAAGTTGATCTTAGTCTAAAATTAGACTAACGTATCCTTAACAAACGTTTAAGTTGATTTTAGTTTCAAATGAGACTAACGCATCCAACCCCAAACCCAAATCTAAGAAAATACGGATTTGGACTAATCCACGCCCTACGGGCGATAACATAAATTAGTCTCCGTATACAATCCACGGGCAACCAAAAACAAAACAAACACCCACGACACGAAATGACTATCTGGAGAAGGAGAAAGTGGTTACCACGATGCGATATCGTAATTAACTGCAGGGGCTTGCGCCTGCAGGGAAGAGCATCTCCACAATCAAAAACCCCTCAACGAGGGGGAATCTGACGAAGTCTGCTACATTGGCCGCATCCGTTTAAACCTTCGATACATGGTGCCATAAATCAACTTGGCATCTTCGGAGAGGTGGAAGGATAGCACCAAATGGAATCTGCCCTCGAAACTCAGGCTGGACGTCCCAACGTCCCGGTCGCGTCTTTCGTCGGAGAACAGATTCTGACACGCCCGGTGGGACCTTTTCCTCTTTCTACTCCACACTTCGTGTGTCGTGTTTTTTTCCGCGATCAAATAATCACGGTATGTATGTTTGTGGTTGCCCTTAGGGGAGTGGATACTGAAGTCGTCATTTCGTCTCTATGAAGAATGGCGTTTTTTCCCACCTTAGCAACACAGGCTCTGTCATATCTAGTGGAGTCAAGTACGGGCCACTTGCAGGCTCAAATCTCTGCAATCCGGCTCTTTAAGAAATCAATGGGCTTCTCTTTGGGTCGATGCTCCCACCTCCCACCCTCGGTGCCTCAACGCCAATGGAGGAAGCCCAGAGGAAGTCTGTCGTCCACAGGCGGGCTCTCCAAGCAGCAGCTTTGCCGACGGAATCAGTCCTAAAACAACTGGCACATGCCAAGGACCAAGGTCGACGCAGGGGGCAGAATATTCAAGCTCCTAAAGAAAACAGGGGGCAGGCTTGGAAAAATTCTAAGGCTAATCAAATCCCGGCCGTAAGAAATGGTCGACGTCGATATTGGCATCATACAAAACGAGCTGGGGGCAGTTCTCCGTATGGTCCTGTTTCAACCCCAGTGGTGAATGTTGTTCCAACCGGGAACAGCTTCAAACTGTTACGAAGGGTCAGACAAAATTCTCCTACTGCAATATTGAAGAAATCTCCGCAGCCCATGGAGATCCCACGAGAGCAGAAACCAGTTCGCTCCCTGAGACAACTTTCCTCATCTATATATAAGGTGTGGAAGCAGGTGAAGGGAACTCACCCCAAGACGGATCCTGATACAGCGGTTCCTCCCAAAACCAAAGCGGCTTTTCACAAATAAGGATGCCCAATAAAGCTCAAGTGCCCGGAGCAAACTCCAAAGGCCAAAACTCCAAACACCCCAAGCCTGGGGGCATGGTAGTTCACATAGTCTATGTGGTGAATTCCAAAGATGAGGTTCGAGCTTTTACTAGTCACTGACTTCAAACTCGGTCCCTGACAAAAGTTCATCTGCAACGTGAAAAGTTGCAGGAGATGCTCGCTCATGCGGCAGCAAACGCTAATCCACAACCTAAGGAAAATCGACCTGGGGACGGCAAACGAGCCGCAACCAACGTTCGTCAGTGAGCTACTGTCTAAAGAACAGGTAGCTACGCTAAAAGACGTGCTCATGCAGTATAAAAACTGCTTTGCATGGAACTGTTCCGAGATGCCGGGGCTAGATCCAGAAATAGCTGTGCACAAATTGGCGATATCTCTGGACATCAAGCCAATCAAACAAGCACCACGAAGGATGCGGCTCGAACTTGAAATGAGCATTAACGCCGAGGTCAAGAAGCTAATCGACTCCAGCTTCATCCAAAGGTTCAGTACCCCGATTGGATCGCCAACATTGTCCCAGTCATGAAGAAGAATGGGACAGTGCGCATCTGCGTAGACTTTCGGGATCTCAACAAAGCCTGTCCTAAGGATGACTTTCCCGTACCGGTCACCGAGCTGATGATAGAGAACCCGTCCACTCACGAAGTCTTCTCCTTCATGGACGGCTCATCGGGGTACAATCAAAAAAAGATGCATCCCGAAGACCAGAAGCATACCGCTTTTCGGACCCCTTTGGGCATATTCTGCTACAAAGTGATGCCTTTCGGTCTGAAGAACGCCGGTGCTATCTATCAGAGGGCCATGACGAAGATTTTTGATGACCTCATACATGAAATCGTTGAATGCTATATCGACGACCTCGTGGTAAAAAGCAAATCGCACGAAGAGCATTAGGAGCATCTAAAAGTAGTGTTCCAACGCCTTCGGAAATACAATCTGAAGATGAACCCTCTCAAATGCGCATTCAGAGTCTCCTCAGGTAAATTCCTAGGATTCATTGTACGACATCGAGGCATCGAAATCGACCCGTCAAAGATCAGGGCGATTATGGAAATGCCCTCCCTACGAACTTTGAAGCAACTGCGGTCTCTCCAAGGAAAGCTCACGTATATTCGGCGGTTCATAGCTAACCTCTCCGGAAATGCCGCCCCTACAGTCACTTGATGAAGAAGGGAACCCCGTTCGTCTGGGATCGTAAATGCCAAAGCGCACTGGACGAAATCAAGCAATACCTACAGAATCCTCCGGTGCTGACCGCTCCAATCAAGGGAAAGCCTCTCATTCTGTATACAACTGCCCTTGAAGGTTCCTTAGGCGCGCTATGGGCACAAGAGAATGATCAAGGGAAGGAGAGAGCCCTCTACTATTTGAGTCGAGTTCTCCTGGGGGCAGAAAACAATTACTCCCCCATTGAAAAACACTGCCTGGCATTGATCTTCGCGATAACGAAGCTCAGACACTATGCTTTGGCACATGAGGTTCATCTCATATCAAAAGTAGATCCTCTCAAGTATTTGATGTCAAGAGCCATACTAACGGGACGACTCGCTAAATGGGCCCTACTCTTAATGGAATTCTCGGTGACATACCGACCCTTCAAGGCAGTGAAAGGCCAGGCCATCGTCGACTTCCTCGCTAAGCATCCGATACCTGCCGACTCTCCTTTGAATTGCGAATTTCCCGACGAGCATGCATTTGACATGATCGACGGGAAGAGAAGAGAGAATGATACCATGTGGGAACTCTATTTTGATGGAGCATCTTCCATGAAGAAGCGCAAACAAAGCACCTCCATAATCAAATCAGGGGTAGACCTCATCTTCGTGACCCCACAAGGAGGGATAATGCGCTTTGCCTTTTCCTTGACAGAGCCGAGGAAAAACAACGAAGCCGAATACGAAGCTTTGATAGCAGGTCTTGAGATCGCTGTCGACATGGGAATCGAAAACCTCCTCAAATACGGAGACTCCCAGCTGGTCGTTAGTCAAGTAAACGGTGACTATCAAACGTGCAAACCAGAGTTGGTAAAGTACGGTGAGAAAGTGCAACAATTGCTGGCTCAAATTCCCATCTACGCCCTGGAAAGCATACCCCGTGCGGAGAATATCAAGGCAGATGCGTTAGCCAAACTCGCTAAAGAACTGGCTGACGAAAACCTCGATGATGTGAGGATCATTGTGCAAAGTCGTCGGGTTCTTGCACTGGCAGAAATATCTCCAGAGTCGTCTGAAGAGAAAGAAGCGACCAAAGAGACAGCCCTACAAATAAAAGACCAGGAAAAGGCTGAGGATTGGAGAGAAGTCATTATAGACTATTTCAAATTCCGTCGAACACCTGAAGATGCGTCCTCAAGACATTAGCTCATGAAACGGGCTCTATCCTTCGCCTTCATCAATGACACTTTATATAAGAGATCATTTGATTTTCTATGGTTAAGATGCCTGGGACCGGAAGAAGCAAGGAGAGTCGTTCAAGAAACTCATGACAGACTCTGCGGTTCTCATCAAGCTGGGCCGAAGATGAAACTGAAGATCAAAAGGATGGGTTACTATTGGCCTACGATGATCCAAGACTGCCTCCAATACGCGAAGCAGTGCCACTCGTGCCAGATTCACGGGGACTTTATCCACCAGCATCCAAATCCGCTACATACAACGGTGGCTAGCTGGCCATTCGAAATATGGGGAACTAACATAATCGGGCCCATCGAACCGGCATCATCCAAAGGACATCGGTTCATATTGGCGACAACTGATTATTTCTCTAAGTGGGCGGAAGCAATATCGCTAAGAGAAGTGAAGACGGAGAATATCCTCCATTTCTTCAAGACACACGTCATTTATCGGTTCGGCACTCCGCGACGGATTATCTCCGATAACGGGCCAGCCTACAGAAGCCACAAGATTAGCCGCTTTGCACAACGGCATAATATAGACTGGAGATACTCTTCGGTCTATAATCCCCGAGCTAACAGTCTAGTTGAGGCTTTCAACAAGACCTTGTCGAAGATCGTGAAAAAGACTGTGTCCAAAAATAAGAAGGACTGGCATGAGAGATTGCATGAAGCTCTCTGGGCGTATCGAACTATGTTCAAAACGGCCACAAACACAACGCCGTATGCATTGGTATTCGGCACGGAAGCGGTACTCCCCCTCGAGATAGAGTTACCCGCTCTACGAGTGGCGGTTCACTACGAGCTAACCAACGAAGAAAATGCTCACCTTCGGCTTGAGAAGCTCGACGCCCTTGATGAAACCCGGCTCATGGCGCAACAAAACCTGCAAGCTTACAAATCAAAAATGACGCGCTCATACGAGAGATTGACTAGGCCGAGAACATTCCGCCCAGGCGAACTCATGCTAGTGGTCAAGAGACCTATGATCCCCAATCGTGCCAAACGGGGGAAATTCAAGCCGAACTACGAGGGCCCGTATATCATAGACAAGGTATACCAAGGTGGGGTTTACTTGCTCATGGATATGCATAGCGAAAGACCCTTCAGGCCAATAAACGGCCGGTTCCTAAAAAAATACTACGCCTGACAAGTCACGGCATAGGTCAACGATAGACGACGACGCCTATGTCCGCTCGATATCTTCCCAAGCCCAAACTCTATAAGTAGTATCCAGCGAAACCATTGTCTCCAAAATGGCAACAATGGACCGAAACGTCCCTAAACTAGCAACGGACCGAGATGTCCTAAAACTAACGATGGACCGAAACGTCCCTAAACTAGTAACGGACCGAGATGTCCTAAACTAACGATGGACCGCAATGTCCTAAAACTTGTAACTGACCGAGACGTCTATAAACTACTACAAACCGCAGCATCCCAAGGCTGACACAAAAAAAAATAAAAAAAAGAAAAAAAACGGTATGTCCATAAGAGAGATATGCACGGATGAAAACCCGAAAGGGCTCCGTGAGTAAAAACAGCAGGGCTACCGGCGAGTTTTGTGAAAACCCGAAAGGGCGCAATCTCGTTAAAAAACACTTGCAAGGTCCTCTCGACCTGGTGAGGAGAAAGTACCTGCATGAGATCCTTACGACTCATAAGGGAGCAACACACTTAGGGATCCCCACAATTCCTAAGGAGATATTACACTTACGAAATCCTCACGACTCGTAAGGAGAATTCCCTTTTGAGACCCTCATGGCACATAGGATTCAAAAGCCTTAAGCTACAGGGATCTGAACCTGTTCTTAAGCCATCACAATCTCCAATGTTGCCCTACAAGCGTTTTAATATTGACCTTTGTATACAATCCACGGGCATGAATAAACATTTCCCTAACAAAGTCCCATCAGCGACTAGGGATATGCTCACACGGTGAACGACCCTTGTAAGTCCTCTCGACTTATAAGGAGAAAACACTCTTGTAAGATCCTTACGACATATAAGAGAACACACACTTAGGAATCCTCACGATTCCTAAGGAGAAAATGCACCTACGAGATCCTCACGACTCGTAGGGAGAAATACTTTTATGAGACCCTTACGGCTCATGAAGTCAAAAGCCTCAGTCAACAGGATCCTAACCTTGTTTGCTAAGCCATCTTTGTTTAAATCGACAACGGTAAATGATGATTCGCTCCTGGCAATATCTCAGTTGTAGCGATGCTGATGCCTACATCGGTATAAAATTCTAAGTCCTTTCACAGCAAATGATGATTCGCTCCTGGTAATATTCCAGTCGTAGCGATGCTGATGCTGAGATTGGTGTCAGATTCCAAACTCAATACTCGTGATAAAAAATCAGCGAGCCAAAATGCATATGAAATAGCCGAAATGATGGGGTAACTTGCAACAAAGTCAGCAAGTAAAAATATATATGCATATAAAAATAGCCGAAATGATTGGGCACCGTGAAAAATAGCCGAAATGATTGGGTAATCGCGACTTTCGCGATATAAAAAGATGAAATGATAGAGCATCGCGGAAAGAAATAAAAAATGAAATGAAATGAAAATTTTTGCCCTACAGATGAGATCACATCGATCCCTGTATACAATCCAGGGGCACAAACAAAAAGAGGATCATATCATCCCACCAGGCTCCGTCAGAAAGAGAGCCAAGTCTTGATGGCAACATCTGCATCTCGAGAGAAAAACAACAACGTTCCTCCTCATTTCAGCAGGATCCAGACGCGACAATTAACCTTGGAGCCATGGCAAAGTCCCTGTTCAAATCTCGACAGTTCACAGACAGCCTAGAGATCACCAACAACGTTCCTCCTTATTTCAGCAGGATCCAGATGTGACAATCAACATTGGAACCACGGCAAAGTCCCTGTTCCAAACCTCGACGGTTCACAGACAACCAAGAGAGCAAATCCTGGTCCCTTAGAACACGGCTAAAGTCAATCTTGACCCTATGGGAAACGACCAGAGCACCTCCTGGTCATGTAGAACACTGCCAAAGTCAATCCTGACCCCGTGGGAAACTGCCAGAGCAAATCCTGGTCACGTAGAACACAGCCAAAGTCAATCCTGACCCGTGGGAAACTGCTAGAGCAAATCCTGGTCATGTAGAACACGATTAAAGTCAATCTTGACCCCGTGGGAAACAGCCAGAGCGAATCCTGGTCACGTAGAACACAACCAAAGTCAATCCTGACCCCGTGGGAAACTGCCAGAGCAAATCCTGGTCACGTAGAACACGACCAAAGTCAATCCTGACCCCGTGGGAAACTGCCAGAGCAAATCCTGGTCATGTAGAACACGGTTAAAGTCAATCTTGACCCCGTGGGAAACAGCCAGAGTGAATCCTGGTCCTGTAGAACACGGTTACAGTCAATCTTGACCCCGTGGGAAACTGCCAGAGCAAATCCTGGTCACGTAGAACATGGCTAAAGTCAATCCTGACCCCGTGGGAAACTGTTAGAGCAAATCCTGGTCACGTAGAACACGGCCAAAGTCAATCTTGACCCCGTAGGACACTGCCAGAGAAAATCCTGGTCATGTAGAACACGGCTAAAGTCAATCTTGACCTCGTGGGAAACGGCCAGAGCACCTCCTGGTCACGTAGAACATGGCCAAAGTCAATCCTGACCCGTGGGAAACTGCCAGAGCAAATCCTGGTCACGTAGAACACGGCCAAAGTCAATCCTGACCCCGTGGGAAACTGCCTGAGCAAATCCTGGTCACGTAGAACACGGCCAAAGTCAATCCTGACCCCGTGGGAAACTGCCAGACCAAATCCTGGTCACGTAGAACATGGCCAAATTCAATCTTGACCCTGTGGCACACTGCCAGAGCACCTCCTGGTCGCGAAGAACACGACCAAAGTCAATCCTGACCCCGTGGGAAACAGCCAGAGCGAATCCTGGTCACGTAGAACGCGGCTAAGGTTAATCCTGACCCCGTGGGAAACAGCCAGAGCAAACCCTCGACCTCCCCGCCAAAAGCAATACTTTGATTCGGGAGCAGGTCAACTCATCAATCACTTACGAGTCCTCTCGACTTGTAAGGAGAAAATTCTCTTGTGAGATCCTTACGACTCTCAAGAGAAAGCGTACTTAGGAATCCTCATGATTCCTAAGGAGAAAATACACCTACATGATCCTCTCGACTCGCAGGGAGAAAAGTCTTTATGAGACCCTCACGGCTCATAAAGTTGAAAAGTCTTAGGTGGCAGATCTTAACCCTGTCTCCCAAGCCATCATTGCCTCACAGAGAGGTCAAGGTAGATTTTCTACAGGCCCTCCTATCCTAAGTCAAACATCGACAAGAAAGGAAACGACCATTTACAAGTCCTCTCGACTTGTAAGGAAGAAAATTCTCTCGGGAGAACCTTACGACTCTCAAGAGAAAACACACTTAGGAATCCTCACGATTCCTAAGGAGAAAATACACCTACGAGATCCTCTCGACTCGCAGGGAGAAAAATCTTTATGAGACCCTCACGGCTCATAAAGTTGAAAAGTCTTAGGCAGCAGACCTGAATCTGCTTCCTAAGCCATCGCTATCCTACAAGGAGGCTAAGATGAAATGATTCTCCACTATCTACAGGCCACACTTGCTAAAATCATATGGCAATGACACAGTGAAGAGAGGAAAGTAACAATAGAAAAAAATGTGTATCTTTTATTCATGAATTCAATGGAGTACAAGTTGAATCATATGAAAAAATAAAAAATGGATACATGTTATTCAAAAGTTACAAGTGTTCAATCTATGCAAAAAAACAGCTATTGAGAAGGAGGCGTCTTCAATAAATCAGCTAGCTGCTCGCACACTCCTTTCAACTCCTTCTCATGATCAGCCGCCGTTGCCAGCTCCGCTTCAATTCGAGCCCGCTGTTGCAAGCACGATGAAATTTTCTCATCGATTTCCCGTTGGGCATCGTCGCGATTCTGCGTAACCCGCTCAATAGAGTCGAGCTTCTGCCTCAATGCCAGCCCGTCCGAAATACATCGCTGCAAATTGTCGAAGACGGCTCTCAGTTGCGCAACATTCGCTTCAACTTGGACGCGCAGCCGGGAATATTCACCTGAAACTTCCTCGCGTTCCTTTTGCCTCAAGGTCGCTTCTTGTTCCAAATGGCAGAGGAAGGACATGCTCTGCTCGACCCATGCAGCCCGCTGGGAGTTCAAAACCAGAATCTTAGGAGCAGGACTCCTAATCTCAAGCTCATGCAGGCAGGCCTCAATCTTTCTGCTGTGGATAACCCAAGACTCAACGACACCTTCGTTATGGAACTTCACAAGCGTTGCCAACACTGGATTAACCTCGGCAGCAAAATCTGCAACGAATGTAGGGGCCTCCGCGTCAAGCTCTTCGATGTATTCGTTAAACATACGCAGACTGGTCACAGCGCCTTTTGAAGATGAATGCCTAGAAAAGGGGCCCGCCGGCATTGTGATGCGAGAATCGAACGGAGCTGGAGTCGGTGCGACCGTTGCAAAACAAATCATAGTCAGATATTGACTCAAGAAATAAAGAAAATGCATGAACAATAGAGTCTACCATACCAGCTACGACACGGGAAAGAGTTTGGAGTACGGGTGGCGTCACGATTCCCTCGTCCCCTCCTCCAATTTGTAGTACTACAATCAACTCAAAATTATCAAAGGCCGGGTCGCCCATCTAAGGAAAGAAGGGACGTCGGTTTAGAAAGCTATACTCACCGGCACCAGCAGACAGAGTAACTTCCGACTGGAAGGAGAAATGCAGGTTCAACACTTGATACAGATGATCAAATATAACTCCTGCAAGATCACGATAATACATGGTCAGTACATAGAAGGTGCTGTCCTAATTTAAATCGCAAAACCATACGTTCCAGCATTTGAGAGGATATAAGAGGAGACGAAGGGGCAACGATCGTCAAAACAGCAGCTGTTGGTGCTTCTTCAGGTATCGCAACCTCAATGTTCACCACATCTACATTTGAAAGGAACAAATGTCATCAGAAGGGATTGCAAAACGAAAAGAATGCAGCGACCCAAGACCTACCGGACAGGTCATCAGCCAAAACGGTGACGGAAGCATCGCCAAGCACCACGACTTCTTCGATCTCATTCGGGGGGATGGCTTCGCCGCCCGTGGCCTCGTCCCCTGATTCCACGAGGGCCGTCGTGACACTCGCAATGCCAGGAGATGGCAGGGAACCATAGGTGGAAAGAGCGGCAATTGGAACAGTCCCGAACTCCTGAGAAAGAGTAGCCGCTTCGGGCTCAGCAGTTGTCGTCATCTCGCCCGCCACCTCCTTACCCGGACTTGGCCCTGCAGGATAGGGTATATGAGAATCTGAAGATTAAAACTTTGACAAAAGGACTTAGTGTTACGTTACCTTGGGTCGGTTTTTCAATTGCTTCCCGAGCCGCACGTGCTGCCTGTCTATGAGTGGTAGACAGGGCCGCCGGAGCACCCTCTGAAGAAGCAGGGACAGGGGGAGCAGCGCTCGATCCTGCACCTACAGCCAAGGCAGCGTTACGTTCTCTTGCTACATGCCTCCTGCGCTTCCTTTCTGCCTGGGCCGTGAGAGATGATCTTCTTAAGATCTCCGTTAAGGAGACGTCATCGTCCGAGCCAGGAGCTACCTATGGAGCCGTTGTGGCGTCCATCATCGGTTGCTTAAGTGAAGCTTCTTTCGGCAATACTGGCGGAGCTGGGACTTCGGCAGCCGGCCTTAGAAGCGTCTCCGCACTGCCCTGCGAAGTCGGTACTGCACTCGGGATAACCTGAGTATAGGTAGTCCCTACAATGAGATGGGAAAAGAAGAGCTAGTTTACCCATAAAAACGGGAATGGAGGCGCGGTGAGCCAAAATGTACCGACGCCTAAGGAAGTACGAAGCCTTTCCTCCTCCTCAAAAGTCTTGAGAGAAGCTGCGAGAGCCTCTTCAGTGGAGATGCCTGTTGAAGAAGAAGTATCAGTCAAAACATAATAATAAAAACATAACAGCGAAAAGATACGACTGAAGTTTACTTGATTGTGCGAGGATGATCAGTCCTACTTTGTGGCTAGCTAGTCGCTCAGAAGCTGCGATGGCGGCCTCCAGATCAGTATCATCCGGCGTCATAAATAAGCCCTCGTTGGTCCCATATTCGCTTAGGCCCTCGCTATAAGGAGCATGAGGCTCCTGGCCGAGTACAACGTCTGCAGAAAGAATCGACTTCTTCTTCTTCTGCGGGCGAGTACCGGTCGCCGGTAACACGAGCTTGCGCTTAGCGGGAAACTTCGGACGGCGAGTCCCAATCTCCGCACCCAAGCCGGACTCAGGAGACGCCACAGCCGCCACTTCAATGGGAGCACGGGGTAGCGGTAGCTCAGGCATATCACGCGGTACCACAACCGCAGCAAGCTCTCTCAAAGGAGGACGAACGACGGTCCGTTGCTTCAAAAGAATAGCTGGATTACCACCAGGGGTTGCACCCTTACGATCAAGCAACAACTTCTTTTCCTCCCTGATGATAGCACCCATCGCATGCTGGTACCACGCCACATAAATGTTTAACGCCTTTGGGATGCAGCTTGGCTCACTGATAAAAAAGTTAGAACCGGTGTTGAGCCTCATGAAATGGTGTAGCGCGTTGCGGATGCCTTCTTCTGTGGCGGGCGGCTCAGCTAGAAAGGTCTCAAGCGGAACACCCTGATTGTTGCTGGATTGTTGGGCGAAACGATGCGGGTTGTATCTCATAAACAACGTCGCATCATTCTGCCTAAACACCAGAAAGCCCGGCCTGATCGAATACAGGTGGAGAATCTCCCGAGCTTTTAGGTAGATGCGCCATCTTTAAAGGTGTCCCGTAGCGGCTGCACCGCCTTCGCGGATTCTTTGCCGATAATTAAGACCTTGTCAACAAAGGTCATGCCATCCCCGACGGTACGCGGGCGAAGGAGTAAGCTCCGAGCCTCTCGTGGAGTCGGTTACAAAATAGAAGCGTCAACCAGCCGCAGCAGCCGAGGAAAGTTACATCTTTTATATAAAAAAGGGCCTTTTATGAATTCCAAATGCGCCAAGCACATGCAACTCAAGCCACGAGGTGAAGTAATACATTGAGAAGTTCACGGGCTGCACCCCCGGTTGAGTAGTATCTGCCGCTAGGCTAAGGCCATGATACAAATGGGCTAACCTAGTGACCCCGACGGCCACTTTCACCCCAATAACCATTCGATGCGCTGGGTAGAAGGACGACCTCATACGGCGAGGGTGCTTCGGAAGCGTAAACCAGCTCAGCCATAGCCCGAGAAACCCCAAAAAGAATGTTTCTTCGTCGATCCCAGGAGCTGCAAGCTCTGCAAAAGGGACGACCGGGGTGTCGGGGAGAAAGAAACTCTTCTGATCCGCTTCTGCCGTCGGCAAGTTGCCCAAACCTAAGCCAAAAGGATCGTCAAGTTTGGAGAACTTTGCGGCTTCCTTCGACAGTACTTCCAAGTGGAGAAAATGAGCGATAAAATCCGTAAAATTAACCCCACGGCTCCCAGACTCGAGAAATAGGCCCTCGTAGATATTCAACACCTTAATCAAACTTGGTGATTGATGTTGAATGGCGTTGTCCGGGGTAAAGCCCATAATCACCGACTTGGCGGCAAAGACGTACTCATCATGAGGAAGTAGTTCCTCATAATGCTCCCCTCTAACAGGCAAGCCAGAAATCTCCGCGAACTCCTCTAAAAAGATGGAGATCTCCCGATCCAACAAAAGGAAGGTATGAGTTGGAACGTTCCATTGTTCCAAAAAGGATTTTACCCACCATGTAGGAGGCGTGGAGTACTGAAAGAGAGAAACGTAATCTGCGGGATACAACCCGAGCCTCAGCAACTGCAACTTCTTGGCGGACAGAATATACCGGGCCCACTGCAAATATCCGGCTGGGTGACGGGGAGTCAAGCCTATGTTGTATGGCTGTCCCCAAGGGCGCGACTCACCCTGGCATATACGCTGCCATAGTATATCCAACGCCATTGGAGGCTGTACAGGTATCGCAGCCAACGAAGGCTGAAGGAGACCATCTGAAGTCCAATTAACCTCTTCCACGACATAGTTCACCGGCGGTGGGTCGGCGTAAGAGATCGCCAAAATGGGCTCCGAGGGTATCGCGCAAGAAAAGCTCCGCCGACCCCTGATGATTTGGTTGTACCATGTTCCTCATAGATGGAGATTCTTGTGCTCCGGATCATGGTCTTTGATCAGTGCAAAAACTTCTCGGTCTACGGGCACTTCGGGGAATCCGCCTTCCGAACGGACAAACGATAAGGAAGTGTCGAAAGACATAGTACCTGCACGGAAAAGAACAAAGTTAGCCGTCAATGCTACAAGTCAAGCTCGGTACTTGGTACTTTAAATCCGTACCACACTGTAATGCAGTGAAAAGGGACCAAAGGGGACCCACTTAATCTAAGATGATAGTTCATCATTAATAAAAAACAGTCTCATCATTTGATGAGACTGTAATTAAACGAGGAAATCCTCAAAAGATTCTCATTTAATGAGAACTTCTCGGGTCAAGGAGTAAATCTCCCATTGAGAGCAGCGCTCTATAACAGAGTGATATCTGTCAACTCTGATGATGAAAGGAATAAAAATTCCTCAAGAGCCTTGCTCTGTAAAAATGATGGAATAACCCATCAGAAAACTTAAAATAAATTTTTTAATGAATTAAAATTTTGAGATCGTCAAGATCTATGAACAAACTCTAAGAGTTCTTCATAAGAGATTAACAAATCTATATGATTTGAAAAGAGCAAAACTCTGTTATGGGTTAGGAAACCCTAAGTAAGATCTAAATCTAACAAGAGTAAAGCTCTGTTGAGAAACCCTAAAAAAGTTTTCCTAAAGATCTATGATCTAAGAAGAGCAAAAGCTCTAATTAATGGGTGAAACCCTAGTCTATCGACTAATTTCTTTAAAGATTTGATCTTTTACCTAAAAAATTTTGACAGAGCTCTGTCTTTAAGAGAGTTCTTAAAACAGAGAGCTATGCTCTAAAAGGAGAAATTGATTATCAGAAAACAAGAAGGAAGATGAACAAAAGTCATCTTAAGGGCCAAAAGCCCTATTTATAGGCACTGAGAGCCGGTTCAACTTCAAAGTTGATCTAATGGTGGAGATGCTGCCGATGCTGCCACCGCTGTACTCACGTGTGAGCCACGCGAGCGCAACGGTGGGGGGGCATTTGTTTCCCCCAATCAGAGCAAAGCTCTGTTTAAATTTCAAATTTTGAAATGAAGCAGCGCTCACGTGCAAAGCACATGAGCGCTAGCGCTAAGAGTGATGCACTCTAAGTAGCGCACTACGTGCAAAGCACGTAAGCGCTAGCGCTAAGTACGCTGCACTCTAAGCAGCGCACCACATGTAAAGCACGGGAGCGCTAGCGCTGGAACTAAATGTTCCCAACCATTGGATCAAAGATCCAACGAACATGATTAAAAATTATCAATTGACCAGAATAAAATTCTGTTAAGGAAAGGTTCCTCAAAATCTTCCCAAACAAAAAGATTGTGCTCTGTAAATCAGAGCACCGTCGGATCACAGCGCTGTGCTCAAGACTGACGTACAGCGCCAAGCGCGCCACGTGCTCCTCACGCGTGTGTTATTTAACAAAAGCGCCTCAGCGCTCTAAATATAGCGCACCGCGCTCATTGTTTGGCGCTCAGCGCCAAGCACGCCACGTGCTCCTCACGTGTGCGATACTTAACAGAAGCGCCCCAGCGCTCCAAATATAGCGCAATGCGCTCATTGTCTGGCGCACAGCTCCAAGCGCGCCACGTGCTCCTCACGTGTGCGCTACTTTACCAGAAGCGCTTTGCGCTCATTAACTGGCGCTAGCGCCAAGCGCGCCACGTGTTCCTCACACGTGCACTTATAGAACATAAACTGTTCTTTAAATAAAGCCCTAGAGCTATGATGAATGCTCAACATTCAATAAAAGACAGAAAGGCTGTCAGAACCCAAATCAATGCTCAGCATTGTCAAATGTTTAACATTTTAACTGAGTGGGCTGAGCCCAAAGTGGCCAAAAAACCCTCATTCAGATTAATTGAGCCCATATGCTCATAAATCTTTGATCTTAGTCCCAAATTGGACTACAGATCTCCCAACCAATATCGGTTTGAGGGTACATCTCTTCACTCCTCTGATATTTGTCGTTGTAATCCTTCAACGTCTTCAGAGAGGTGACGGGTCCCGACAACCAGACATTCCATGGACTGTAGGGTCCTTAAACCCATGGACTATGATGTCCTTAACCTTGGACTGTAGGGTCCTTAAACCCATGGACTATGATGTCCTTAACCTCGGACTGTGGGGTCCTTAAACCCATGGACTATGATGTCCTTAACCTCGGACTGTGGGGTCCTTAAACCCATGGACTATGATATCCTTAACCTCGGACTGTGGGATCCTTAAACTCATGGACTATGATGTCCTTAACCTTAGACTGTGGGGTCTTTAAGCCCATGGACCGTAATGTCCTTAAACTAATTATGGATCGCAATGTCCCTAAACTAAAACAATAGAGCCCAAATGCTCTTTTGTTGGATCTAAATGATCCTGTTAAGTAGATCTTAGTCTAAAAATTAGACTAACGTATCCTTAACAAACGTTTAAGTTGATCTTAGTTTCAAATGAGACTAACGCATCCTTAAACCCAACCCCAAACCCAAATCTAAGAAAATACGGATTTGGACTAATCCACGCCCTATGGGCGACAACATAAATTAGTCTCCGTATACAATCTACGAGCAACTAAAAACAAAACAAACACCCACGACATGAAGTGACCATCTGGAGAAGGAGAAAGTGGTTACCGCGATGCGGTAGCGTAATTAACTGCAGGGGCTTGCGCCTGCAGGGAAGAGCGTCCCCACAATTAAAAACCCCTCAACGAGGGGGAATCTGACGAAGTCTGCTACATCGGCCGCATCCGTTTAAACCTTCGATACACGTTGCCATAAATCAACTTGGTATCTTCGGAGAGGTGGACAGATAGCACTAAATGGCATCTGCCCTCGAAACTCAGGCCGGACGTCCCAACGTCCCGGTCGCGTCTTTCGGCGGAGAACACCGGCCAACTCCGACGTTGACCGAGATTCTGTTCATACATCCTCACCTTCAACATCACCATCACCAAATTCTTCTTCCGAGATATCGGGATTTCCTCCTAACATCCTTTTACCTCCTCCGGGACTAATTCCACCTCCATTGGGTGCGAATAACCCGTAACCACCTCCTGTTGAAGCGCCACAGCGAATCACACTCCAGGATCGTTTCTATCCTCCCCGCGCCACACTTCCTACCTGTCTTTCACTTCCACCGGCCAATGGGGATAATTTCGAAATTAAGCCCCACTTCATCAACATGTTGCCCAAATTTCATGGGCTGGAATCCGAAGATGCCTACATCTTCATCAATAAGTTCCAGAACGTTTGTACGATGATGAAGACAACCCAACTGTCCGATGATGCTATACGGCTACGAGTCATTCCTTTCACTCTGTGAGACCTTGCTGAGAAGTTGTTGTATAGCACCGCATCTCATTCGATAACTAGTTGGGACGAGTTTGTAAAAGCGTTTCTTAAATTTTTTTACCCAAATCATAAGACCACACGGATCCGAAACGAAATAAATCAATTCACCCAGCTTCCAATCGAACCTTTTTGGAAGTGCTTTGACCGGTACAAGGACCTCCTTGTTCAGTGTCCTCATCAAGGTATAGAGAAATGGCAACTTTGTCAAACTTTATATGAGGTCCTGAATCCAGCAACTAAGCAGTTGCTGGAGTCCATTTGTCAAGGCTACTTCCTATCCAAATCTGACGAGGAAACTTGGCAATTCTTCGATGATCTTGCAGAGAAAACGCTGCAGTGGGAGAGCACACGACCGAACACTTCTTCCTCTTCTTCTACTTCTTCCGGTCTTTCTAGGGCAGGAGTTCATCAACTTGATATCTCAATTTCAATGAAGGCCGAGATGGCAGCAATCACGCGAAAACTGGAAGCAATTGAAAGCAAATTCTCATCTCCTTCTCTTGCCCCTGCTCTTCCTCCTCGTACCATTTGCGCTTGTTGTTCGGATCCATCCTATTTGACCGAAGAGTGTCCTTACAACCCACCTTCTCAAGGACAGGATCAGTTTAATGCTGCATTTCAGCAAAGAAATGATCCATACTCTTCCACTTACAATCCCGGTTGGAGGAACCACCCCAATTTCGCTTGGAATCAGAATCAACATCAATTCCAAGGACACAACAACTTCCAGAGGCCTCCTCCTCAGCAACAAGCTCAGCAACAAACTCAAGAACAATTTCAGCAGCCCTTCCAACCCCAACCTTTTCAAAATCCGACGAACAACTTTGCACCCTGCAACAATTCTTTTCCTCAAAACAACTTTGTTCCGTCAAACAACGATAAGGTTTTCTCGCTAGAACGGAGTCTGGAGGCGTTTGTAAAGCAATCGACTCAATCCACCGCCAGTCTTCTATTCAGTCTTTGGTGCAACACACTGCTACACATGGGCAAAGCATCAAGACCATCGAAGCCCAGATTGCATAGCTGAATGCGGCTTTAAGCGAGCGAGAGAAAGGGAAGCTTCCATCTCAACCACTCCCAAATCCTGGTCACCCACATAATGTACATATTGCTCCTGAACAACAAAACCATAATATGAGTGCCGTGACTACGTTGAGATCTGGAAGGATACTGCACAACAACATTGGCACGCGGATAGATGATGACACCCCGGCCGTTTCTTCTGCTCCTTCTTCTTCTTCTGAGCCTATTCTCCATTCTTCAAAAGGCTCTTCTTCTTCAACCGCTGATCCGAACGGATCTACATCTCACTCCACTAAAACTCCAGTTCTGGGATCTGTTCCAACTCCACAATCTCCTCCACAAGCATTGGACTCAACCAATTTCAAAAACTTTCCATTTCCAAACCGATTGAGGTCCAATAAACAAAATCCACAAATGAAGAAGATTCTGGAGTTATTTAAATAGGTTAACATTAACATTCCCCTCTTAGATGCAGTCCAACAAGTCCCTTCCTACGCAAAAATCTTGAAGGACTTGTGCACTAAGAAGAGGAAATCTCAAGTACCCAAGAAGGTTTCCTTAGCTAGTACCGTGAGTGATGCTCTTACCCAAACTTTACCTTAAAAACGGAAGGACCCTGGCTATCCTACTATTTCAATAACCATTGGGGATAAGAACATCAACCGCGCTCTTTTGGATCTTGGTGCCAGTGTTAACCTACTTCCGTATTCTGTATATGAGCAACCAGGTATAGGAGAGCTGAAACCCACACACTGTACTCTCCAAATGGCCGACCGATCTATCACCCATCCCAGGGGTGAGCCAGAGGATGTGTTAATAAAGGTCGGGGACTTGATATTCCCCGTTGACTTCATTGTTTTAGACACACAACCTGTAGCTAACCCCTGGAATCAAATTCCGGTGATACTCGGTCGCCCATTCCTTGTAACCTCGAATGCTGTGATCAATTGTCGAAATGGTTCGATGAACCTATCTTTTAGCAACATGACAATTGAACTCAACATTTTTAGGTTAGGAAATCAGCCATCCAAACCAAGTGCTCATATACTAGATGTTTGTTCCATCCAGGAGATCGCCCCAGAGGACTGTGAATTTGAGAAATTCTTGTTTGATCACAGTGATCTCGACGCCACCAGTGTGTTCCTCTTTGAACCTGCTGCTGCTTCCGCTCCCGACAATGATTGTGAGTGCTTCACGTTTTCGAACGATCTTGTCTTGTCGCCACCCGAGTTTGAATCTTTCGAATTTTCGGATGCGTTAGTTGAACCATCCAACTCGGTCGCATACACTCACTTTGAGCCTCTGCTGGAATCTTTTGAGTTCGAGACTTTTTCGCCAATCTTGCCTTCAGTCGTTTCACCTCCGACGCTCGAACTCAAGCCTCTGTCGTCTCACTTCAAGTATGCTTACTTAGGTGAGAACGAGACCCTCCCAGTCATCATCTCGGCTTCTCTAGCTCCGGAGCAGGAGAAAGCCCTTCTCACGGTCTTGCAATCCAATAGGTAAGCTTTCGGCTGGACGATGGCGAACATCAAGGGGATTAGTCCCCTGATCATTGAACATCACATTCACCTGATGGATGATGCCAAACCAGCTAGGGATCCACAGAGGCGGTTAAATCCAGTCATGAAGGAGGCTGTGAAGAAGGAAATCGTCAAATGTCTGGATAGTGGTATCATTTACCCTATCTCAGACAGCCAGTGGGTCAGTCCTATACATATTGTCCCTAAGAAGTTGGGCATTACGATCATCACAAACGAGGAAAATGAGTTGATCCCTACTCGCACCCAGACAGGGTGGCGAGTATGCATTGATTATCGAAAACTCAACGCCGCAACGCGGAAGGACCACTTTCCGCTACCATTCATTAACCAAATGCTCGAAAGATTAGCTGGACATGAGTGCTACTGTTTTCTGGAAGGCTACTCAGGCTACAACCAGATTCCCATCGCCGAGAAAGACCAGGACAAAACCATGTTCACCTGTCCTTTCAGCACGTTCGCATATCGCCGCATGTCTTTTGGGCTATGCAATGCTCCCGCTACCTTCCAGCGGTGTATGATGGGAATTTTCTTTGACATGGTTGAGAAATTTTTGGAGATATTCATGGACCGGCCAAGCAGATGTTATTCTGTCTCTTTTTGTCCCATACTTCCCTAAAAGGTTGACTCTCTCCTTGCTCGTTTCACTCCTTTCCGCGATGATTTCTCCATCTTTGGCGATTTTTTTGATGAGCGTCTGCAACATCTCGACGTTGTCCTTACCCGATGTAAGGATAAAAACCTCACGTTAAACTAGAAAAAATGCCACTTCATGGTACGCGAAGGTATTATCCTAGGACATATCATTTCGCAAAATGGTATTGAGGTGGACAAAGCAAAAATTGAAGTCATTTCCAATCTCCGTCCTCCCAGATGCGTCAGAGATATCCGAGCTTTTCTTGGCCACGCCGGTTTTTACAGACGGTTTATCAAGGACTTTAGCAAGATTGCTAGACCCTTGACTCTTTTGGCCAAGGATACCACATTCGACTTCGACTCGAGATGTTTGATTGCTTTTGAATCACTGAAAAGCTCACTTACCTCTGCTCCCGTTCTTTCATCACCTGACTGGATGTATCCCTTTGAGATTATGTGCGATGCATCCGACTTTGCTATCGGTGCGGTCTTAGGACAACACATCGATAAAATCCCGCACGTAATCTACTAGCCGGACCCTGAATAACGCCCAAATGAATTACACAACAACCGAGAAAGAGTTCTTGGCAGTTGTGTTCGCTTTAGAAAAATTCAGGCCTTATTTGATCGGATCTCCAGTCATTGTCTACACCGATTATTCAGCTCTGCGACATCTTTTTGTGAAAAAGGATGCAAAATCTCGGTTAATACATTAGATCCTCTTACTTCAAGAATTTGACCTTGTCATTAAGGACAAAAGAGGATGGGAAAACGTAGTGGCCGACCATCTTTCACGACTTCCTTCTTCGCCGATGCTTCCTCTCCTAATTAACGATGTTTTTCCTGATGAACAACTATTGAGAGTATCGTGCGAACCCTGGTTCGCAGATATTGTGAACTATTTGGCGACATGACTACTACCGAACGAATGGTCAAGTCAGGACAGACTTAGATTTTTATCCCAAGTAAAACACTTTTACTGGGACGAACCCTACCTGTTCAAGTACTGTCCAGACCAAATTATTCGTCGATGTGTTCCTGATAATGAGTTCAAGAGTGTGCTGTCATTTTTCCACGATCAAGCGTGTGGCGGGCATTTTGGCCCAAGAAAGACAGCTGAGAAAGTCTTGCAATATGGCTTCTACTGGCCACGGCTCTTCAAAGATGCCCATGATTACTGCAAGGCTTGCTCCCGGTGCTAACACTTGGGCCGGATTTTCACGAGAAATGAGATGTCGCTCCAACCAATCTTGGTTGTTGAGATTTTCGATGTTTGGGGAATTGATTTCATGGGGCCGTTTCCCAGCTCTTTTGGGAACCTGTATATTCTCTTAGCTGTTGATTATGTCTCTAAATGGGTCGAGGCAGTGCCAAACTGGACGAATGACAACAAGGTTTTCGTTAGATTCCTTAAAGAAAACATTTTTTCCCTGTTTGGGCACCCCCGCACAATCATTAGCGACAATGGGACGCATTTATATAACAGGACTTTCGAGGCCTTAATGCGAAAATACTCAATCATAAGCTATCCACGCCCTACCACCCCCAAACATGTAGGTAAGCCGAAGTTTCAAATCGGCAAATCAAGCAGATTTTGGAGAAAACAGTTTCCAAGAACCGTAAAGATTGGTCTTTGAAACGAACCGATGCCCTGTGGGCATTCCACACTGCATACAAGGCTGATCTTGGAATGTATCCCTATCGGCTTGTGTATGGAAAGGCTTGCTACCTTCCTGTGGAAATCGAGCATCGCGCATTTTGGGCGATAAAAGAGCTGAACCTAAATCTTGAAGATGCGGGCAGCTATCGGAAGCTGCAACTCAACGAACTGAATGAGCTTCGGGATGAAGCTTATGAAAATGCGGTTTTCATAAATAACCGAATGAAGGTGTTTCATGATAAACACCTTACGCGTAAAACCTTCACGCCTGGACAACAGTACTTCTTTACGCCACCCGACTACATTTCCATCCCGGTAAGCTTCGATCTCGCTGGAAAGGACCATTTTTTGTGCGGAGTGTATACCCGCACGTCGCAGTGGATTTGGAGAATCCAGAGGACGGTTCACTATTCAAAGTGAATGGACACAGGGTAAAACCGTTCCTCACCGCAGAACCTTCGGAGGAGATCTTGATGTTGCAGGAGGCGGTTTACATTGACTAATCTTCCTTCGCTTACCACCAAACTTCGGTTATCCAGCCATAAACAGTGGAAACAATGTTTCAAATAAGTTTGGGGGTATGTATATACCATTTTGTTTTTTTTGTATGTCGGGATATTTCTTGCCTGGTGAAATTCCTATTTGGGTTTTCCCCCCTCCGGAATGGTATCAACTTTATGACAGTTGCCAGTCGTTTTTTTCACACGCATCTGTCACACTTTTTGCCATCGATGAGCTTCGCGCTTCATCCTTTTGAAGTGTTTTTGATGGGCAACGTATCCATGCTACCACTTCTTGAAGGTACTGCATTCTTCGGTGGGGTGGGTAACCTTTCGATGATATAGGCAGTAGTTTTGATGTGAATCCTCTCCGTCAAGGAATATGACCCCGGGAGTATTTCCTACGAGAGGTAGCAGCTTCATTCCCATTGATAGGGTTTTGGCGAACCTCTTATCTGCCTTGATCCAGCTCTTATTTGTCGCGGGTATGACTTGGTTTGGTTAGAGTACTTTATGACTCATCCTTTCCGCAGCTTCTTTATCCTGACGCTGACGCTTAGCCTTTTCGTATATGGCCGTTTCGCGTTCTCGGTCAGCTTTGCTTTTCTGAAAGGCTTCGTTTAACAACTTATCGATCGGGTCTTCTGGCATTTCCGTGGATTTTAGTGCCGATTATGCACCCAGTTCCTCCGCGTTGTTTTCTGATGCCGAGAGAGTTTCTTCGTCATATAAAGATGAATGTGAGACCATGTGGCAACTCGCTACGCGGTCTTTGGTGTCTTCTGATGAGTCATTTTCCTCATCGTTTTCATTATCTTCGTCCTCAAGAATATTCTTGAGGAACTCTTCGAGCATGACCGGTGTCCGTACCTTCCGGTTGTACTTCTCCAGTGCGTCGATGTACTTTTATAGGTCTGTGCACTTGTCATCATACTCGGCAGGCTGCACATGCTTCTTGGTCTTCTTTTTCTTCGAAGACTTTGAAGGCTTGACTTGGTGGTTTTGCCCTTTGTCAACAATTTTCGGTATGGGACGCGGTTTCAGTATCCCTTCGATGATTTCGGGTTCAAGTGGGCTTTTCCACCTGACTGCCGGACATGCCTGTAGATCCTTCAACATTCTTTTGGTTTTAGCTGAAAGAATGACTTCCCATGGAGTTTCTTCCACGAGCGAGCATCATGCCCCCGACGCATCCACCTTTTTGGGAGTGTGCTTCTGTGATGGGTTTACCCTCCAGTTATCAGACAACGCGAATTTCTCCTGTTTATACTGGTCCTTGACCCAATTCTTGAAGACATAGCAATCCTCAATTGGGTGGCTCACCATTCTGTGATAAGAGCAGTAATTAGGGTTCTTGATGTCACCGGGTTGTGGTGGACGCTGTGAGTCTGGCAATATAATGAGTTTGTTACGCACTGCCAATTCAAACAGTCTCCTCATCTTGTCGCGGGGAAACGAGTAAGCGCGTCCTAATCATTCCTCCAAGGATGGGCGCGGACGCGCGTTGTTTTGGTGAGCAGCCGGTTTTGGGCCACTCGGTTGGTGTTGCGTGTTGGCAACGAAGGTCGCTTTCCCTTTATCCTTGTTATTTCAAGGGTCCTTATTTGAGGAGGAAGGCATGTGGCCCATCTGGTCTATTTAGGCCAGTTTATCGATTAGAGCCTTGTAGGTGGTTGGTTTAAAGAATGTCATGAACTGGGACACAGTCATTTGAGGGTCTAGAGTCCCGATGAACATGCCCACGGCGGGAGATTCTTCGATGCGCTGTTCGCACTTTGACCATAGGTTCCGCTACCGGATCGCGTATTGGACCTAAGTTTCTCCTGGCCTTACCCTAGCATTGATTAATGCCGTGATCGGGGTGCGCTCTCTTGCGCTGGCGAACAGCTGTGTGATCAACAGTTCCATCTCTGTGAATGTTCTCAAAGGCCGTTTCTGACAGGCTACCAACGAACTGGCGAAGCAACAGTTTGTCATTGCCTCCAGTGTTGCCGCACAGAGCTCTGAACTGCGCGGCGTGTTGATGGGGGTTGCCTGTCCCTTTTTATACATGGAACTTGGGGATCGTATATCCCGGTGGGTACTTGATTTGATCATACCAGCCTGGATACGGCCGTCCAGTTCTGACGATTTGGCCACCCGCTTCATTAGCTTGATGAGCTCTTATTTGTTGAGCTATATAATCATCAAGAGCAGCCTTGGAGATCGTTTCCTTATTGGCTGTTGATAAAGCCGGAAGAGGGTTTGATGTTTCCCCTCTGTCATCCTCGATGATTATCGGCGGATCCTCGGCTGAGGGTTCTAGCTGGATCATCATTCTAACCATATCCTGAAACAAGAGCACCATTTGCTTTATGTTAGCTGCTTGATCAACAGCCTCTTTATTTTTTCTTTCAAGCACCCTTCGCAGGAACTCTGTATCAGTGTCCTGCTCCTGGCGCTATTCGGCTGCTGTTTCCGGGCTTTCTTTCTGTCCGGTAACTGCTGCCATTTTGGTCAGCATTTTCTGGAGCTTTGTTGTTGCTCCTGAGCTTTTGTCAGCCGCCGAGTTTGCGGCCGGTAACCTACGGAAGCACGGCTTTCTTCTTTTCCGGAAGCCATGTGGACCGTATGTACGATCATAACCCCAGACTTGGGGCATTTAGATCCGTCGCCTTTGGAATTTGCCACCATCGGTAGGATTTTCTCTGGCCTCATCCTTTTGTGGGAGGTCGAAGTTGAAGGAGCCGTTATGACAGGCACTTGTATAGAAGAAGTCCCTCGCTGTATTATGGAGGGATGGTCTTTTTCTTGCTAAGTCTTCGATTTCTTCGGCCGAGAAGAGTAATCTTTGTTGATCACAGAGTCCTGGACTTTCTGCCGGACACTGTGAATTTACGAGGAGAGCCGCTGATAGGGCTGCTCCGTCTTTGCCTGCACCGTGGTTTCTGCAGGCGGGGGTGATTTCTTTAGCACCGCCGTTGGAGAGTTCTTGCGTACTCTCCTAAGCAGATCAAAGCTGTTCCCGGTTGGAACATCAGCATCAATTTCCACTATTGGAGCTGGTGAGGTAAGTTCAGAGGGGGAGTTACCCCCAGCTTTCCTCACTCGGCGCCAGTGACGACGTCGAGCGTGTCTTGCAGACAGG
This sequence comes from Agapanthus africanus, assembly GCA_030015575.1. Lineage (NCBI taxonomy): Eukaryota > Viridiplantae > Streptophyta > Magnoliopsida > Asparagales > Amaryllidaceae > Agapanthus > Agapanthus africanus. The sequence goes on along the minus strand of JASDDO010000012.1, from coordinate 91,863,104 downwards.
ACCACCTCAGATTTAGAAGCGGCTTCTTCATGTCCCCGGCTTTGCTGAGGGGAAGATGTTGGCGTCAACCTGTTGAAGACTGACGTCCTTGGCAGGGTTTGAGGAAGAACGACCAATCTTTAAAAGACCGATCTTCTGATGGAGAAGCGCTTTTGACGGCTTCGCCCGTAGGAGGAGTTGGGAGGGTATCTGTTTTGGGGAAGCCCCTTTAGGTATTACGAGCCTTTTTGCGGGCCCGTTCGAGCTTTTGCTCAGCCTGTTGAAGACCGAGACACCAGATTTGGACGGCTCGTTGAGAGGGGCCATTGTGGTTGCAAGTCGATCGAAGAACGAACTCTTGGGAGCTTCCTCTTGCAGCGCTGAGGCACCGAAACTCACTGGTGGGAGCATGGTCCTAAAGAATAGTCCAGTAGTGGTTTGCGTGACTTGACCTACTGGTATTGAAAAGATAGAGGCCGTGTTGGGCCCTTAGGTCACCCCTCCAGCTGGGGTAGAGCGAGTGTTGCTGTTGCATGTTGTGCGGTTGGAAGCCATCGATTTTTTCTGCACAAGAGCAAGACATCAAATTTTAGTACCTGGAATCCAAAGGCAACCATAGTGAACCGCGATTTTGTTCGAGAAACACGACACACAAAGTGTGGAGTGGAAAGAGGAAAAGGTCCCTCCGGGCGTGCCAGAATCTGTTCGCCTCTGAAAACCAGAGACGCACTGGGATAAATCGTCTTGCCTGAGTTTGGGGGCAGAAGCTATTTGGATTTATCCATCCACCTCTCCGAAAATACCAAGTTAATTTATGGCACCATATATCGTAGGTTTGGATAGATGTAGCCGTTGTAGCAGACTTCATTAGATTCCCACTCATTTTATGAGAGGTTTTTGATTGTGGGGACGCTCTTCCCTGCCGGAGCAAGCCCCTGCAGTTAATTATATTACCGCATTGCGATAACCACTTTCTCATGCTCCGGTAGTTCACTTCGTGTCGTGTGTATATTTTGTTTGTTTTGGTTGCCCGTGGATTGTATACGGAAACTAGTTTATGTCATCGCCCATAGGGCGCGGATCAGTACAAATCCGTATATTTTAGATTTGGGTTTTTGGTTTATTTAAGGACCGTTAATCTGGTTTGAAATTAAGATCAACTTAAATCTATAAGTGAGCATTTGGGCTCAGTTTGTTTTCGCTAAGGATACGCTAGTCTTGTTTGAGACTAAAATCAACTTAACAATATTTTGGGATCATTTTTACTTAAGATCCAGCAAAAGAGTATTTGGGCTCAGCTGCAAGAAAACTTCAGAGACTCAGCCAATCTGGGCTTAGTCTACCTAGTCTTTCTTTATTCAAAAAAGTGCTAAACACTTATTTGGGCTCTGTTTGTTTAGCCATTTCTTTTTATGTAAAAGTGCTAAGCACTTATTTGAGCTCTGATACTCACATATATGTCATGTGAAGCATTCAGTTATGGGCACTGCCCAACAATGCCGTCACTTCATTTTTGCATTTTTTTTTGCTTTGACGATGTCACGCCGGTTCTTTGCTGAAGTAGGGTAGACATCTGTAGGACCTCCACTATTTATAGTCTCAACGAAAATTCCCCAATGGTCGAGATCCTCTCCTTCCATGGCGCGAATTACGGAGTATCACATCCACCCGATAGGGTGTCGCCATGCGGCACCCGGCTATTAGCCCCCTCCCTTTCACACGGATCCGGGAAGATTGAACGGCGTCCTCGGGAGATTCGCACGGATCTCGAAGTACCCACCACACGCTATGTGGTACCAGGAATCAGGGAGGCACAAATATCAGTGTCATGGCAAACCCACCATCGGTTGACCATTTCAACATGAGTAGATTCCTGCTCGGAAGCCCTCTTCACGAGGCAGTCGGGTACCTTCCTGCTCGACCCATCCATAGCGGGTAGCTTTCTGCCTAACGATGTCGTGGATCCAAAGCCCTCTACACAAGGCAATCGGGTAGCTTTCCGCCAGACCCATCCAGAGCGGGTAGGTTCCTATCCAACAATGCCGTGAATCCAAAGCCCTCATCATGAGGCAGCCGGGTAGCTTCCTGCCCAACAACACCGTGGATCCAAAGCCCTCTTCACGAGGCAGCCGGGTAGCTTCCTGCCTGCCCCATCCACAGCGGGTAGCTTCCTGCCCAGCGACGATGTAGATCCAAATCCCTCTTCACGAGGAAGTCGGGTAGCTTCCTGCCCGACCCATCCACAGCGGGTAGCTTCCTTCCCAACGACGTCGTGGATCCAAAGCCCTCTTCACGAGGCAGTTGGGTAGCTTCCTGTCCGGCCCATCCACTGCGGGAAGCTTCCTGCCCGGCCCATCCACAGTGGGTAGTGTTCACCGCCGAAAGACAACGATGAACTGGGATGGATCGTCTTGCCTGAGTTTGGACGCAGATGCTATTTGGATTTATCCATTCACCTCTCTGAAGATACCAAGTTGATTTATGGCACTATATATCGGAGGTTTGGATAGATACAGCCATTGTAGTAGATTTTATCAGATCCCCCTCATTTTATGAGGGGTTTTTAATTGTGGGGACGCTCTTCCCTGCAGGCACAATCCCCTGCAGTTAATTACGTTACCGCATTGTGATAACCACTTTCTCCTGCTCCAGCAGTTCACTTCGTGTCGTGTGTATGTTTTGTTTGTTTTGGTTGCCCGTGGATTGTATACAAAGACTAGTTTATGTCGTCGCCCGTAAGGCGCGGATTAGTCCAAATCCGTATATTTTAGATTTGGGTTTTTGGTTTACTTAAGGACCGTTAATCTGGTTTGTGATTAAGATCAACTTAAATCTATAAGTGAGCATTTTGGCTCAGTTAGTTTTCGCTAAGAATACGTTAGTCTTGTTTGGGACTAAAATCAACTTAACATTTTGGGATCATTTTTGCTTGAGATCCAGCAAAAGAGCATTTGGGCTCAGCTGCAAGAAAACTTCAGAGACTCAGCCAATTTGGGCTTAGTCTGCTTAATCTTTTTTTATTCAAAAGTGCTAAGCACCTATTTGGGCTTTGTTTGTTCAGCCCTTTCTTTTTATATAAAAGTGCTAAGCACTTATTTAAGCTCTGATGCTCACATATATGTCATGTGAAGCATTCAATTATGGGCGCTGCCCAATGAATGTTGAATACTTTAGTCATTTTGACTAAATGTGAATTGCTAAGCACTTCTTATGGCGTCCACGTAAGGTGCACGTGTGGCGCTGGGCGTTGCCCAATTAGTTCTGAGCACTCAGCCGTTTTGGCTGTATATGAAGAGCTAAGCACTTTTTGTATGGCGTCCACGTGAGGAGCACGTGCGACGGTGGGCGCTGCCCAATCAGTGCTAAGCACTTAGCTGTTTTCGGCTGCATATAAAGTGCTGAGCACTTTATTCAGCGCCCACGTGTGTTTCACATGAGGCGCTGACCTTCTATTTGGGAGCCCGCGTGTTTTTCACGTGAGGCGCTAGGCGCTGTTAAAAATGGGTGCCCACGTGGGAAGCACGTGAGGCGCTAGTTTTTTTTATGGAGATTTAATCTCTGTTGATGTTTTTAGAGAGGTTAAAACTCTGTCAATGGTATTTTGACCATTAAGGCTCACCAAAATCACTATTTTTGAGGATTTCGGGTTGAGTTTTAAAAGAACTAAGTTCTTGATTTGAAGGAACTGAGTTCTTGGAGTATTATGGACTCCATTTTCTTCCTTTTTTTAAAATTTGTTTTTCCCTGAAAGTTTGATTCTCAAGAACAAGATTTTCCCGATGAGAATTAAATTCTCAACTTATGGGAGACTTGTCTTGTGGATCTCAGATCCAGAGAAAAAACTATGTTCTTTTAAAAGGGTTAAACCCTTAGATATGATAGAGATATTTTGGTTTCTTTTCTTTACCTAGGATTTTGAGAAGAGAGGTCTTCTTCTTTGAGAATTGAATTCTCCGTTCTTTCTATATATAGTCTCTTCCTCTCTGTGTGTGCCTCCGTCTGTCTGCGTGCCTCCGTCCATCTGTGTGCCTCCGTCCGTCTGTGTGAGACTTGAAGTCTCAGGTCGTTTATATAGTGAAGACAGATTGCTAATTAGTTTTGAGAAAATTTCTCATTGAGAGATTCCAATTGATTTAATTGGTCTCAAAATTGATATGGGGAATTTACCCACCATTGGATCTTTGATCCAAGGACTTCTGTTTTTACAGAATATGTTGTTCTTGTTCTTAACAAGATTGGGAAAATATTTTCCCATATACAGAATTCATTCTATCGGGTGGTGATTTTTAATCACCATTGGATTTTTAATCCAAGGGTTTTCTGTTTTACAGAGAGCAATCTTTTTTTATTTAGAAAGATTGAAGGAATATATTATCAAAATAGAATTTTATTCTATTATTGGATCATTGATTCAATCGAGAGCATCTTTCTTATTTAGAAAGATTTGGGAGATGTTTTCTCCTAATAGAATTTGATTCTATATTTTAATAAGGCTTTGTTTAACAGAGAGTATTGTAGAATTTAATTCTACTTAATCGCCGGTGCTCACATGTTGTGCACGTGGGCGCTACTTAAGAATTTAATTCTTAAGATGGATATTCCTGTGCTTTGCATATTGGCGCCCGCGTGATGAGCACGTGCGGTGTCATATAAGAGTCTAACTCTTATGTAATAAATTCTCTTGAGTTTTGCACAGTGGCGCCCGCGTGAGGAGCACGTGAGGCGCCACCATAGGATTTAATCCTATAAGATTGGCTCTGGCGCTGGCATCCTCGTGGAGAGCATGTGAGGCGCTGGCTCATTAAATTCAAACAGAGCTTTACTCTTTTAACATGTTTAAATATTGGGGAAACATGTAACTTCCTATCCAACAACACCGTGGATCCGTAGCCCTATTCACGAGGCAGTCGGGTGGGTTCCTGTCTGGCCCATCCACATCGGGTAACTTCCTGCTCAACAACGCCGTAGATCCAAAGCCCTCTTCATGAGGCAGCCAGGTAGCTTCCTGCCCAACGACGCCGTGGATCCAAAGCCCTCTTCACGAGGCAGCCGAGTAGCTTCCTGCTCGGCCCATCTACAACGGGTAGCTTCCTGCCCAACAACGCCGTGGATCCAAAGCCCTCTTCATGAGGCAGCCGGGTAGCTTCCTGCCCGGCCCATCCATAGTAGGTAGCTTCCTGTCCATCGATGCCGGGTAGCTTCCTGCCCGGCCCATCCACAATGGGTAGCTTCCTGCCCAACGACACCGTGGATCTAAACCCCTCTTCATGCGGCGGCCGAGCAGTTTCCTTCCCGGCCCATCCATAGCATATAGCTTCCTCTCCATCCACGTTGTGGATTCAAAGCCCTCTTCACGAGGCAGCTGGGTAGCTTCCTGCTCGGCCCATCTACAACAGGTAGCTTCCTGCCCAACGATGCCGTGGATCCAAAGTCCTCTTCACGAGGCAGCTAGATAGCTTCATCCATTCACGGCGGGCGGCGTCCTGACCGACCAAACACAGGTTCTATAAGCCTTCTCTTAAGCCCATAGGCTGTCTCCAGCCCGGCTCAGAGGCAAGGGAAGTATCCCAAGCCAGCTCTTTGCTCAGGTGAATAAAAGTGCGAGTGCGCCTATATGTAGCCGACCTAAGTCTCGCTCCGCCAGTCTTACATCGACTCTAGGGTGAAGGATTTAATAAGAACCACCGATTTACCTACACTTAAAAAATAAACCTAGTGTGCGCCCGACTCACGCCACACCTTATTTCCGGGGTGAAAGGGGTACCGGTCTATCTATACTTGGAAGAATGAACCTAGTGTGTGCCTGACTCACGCCACACCTCGTCTCCATAGGGTACCGGTCTATCCATACTTGGAAAAATAGAAACGAAAATGAGCATATTCCAATCAGGCACATTGCAGACGAACAAAATTATTTTATTAATTTCAAAATTATATACAAGCTATTATGAGCTCCTCAGCTTTACAAAATCGCTACAAAATTGCCAGAGGGCCTACAAAGAAAAAAGAGAGGGTAGCTTCCTGCCCAACAACGCCGTAGATCCGCAGCCCTCTTCACGAGGCAGCAGGGTAGGTTCCTGTCTGGCCCATCCACATCGGGTAACTTCCTGTTCAACAACGCCGTGGATCCAAAGCCCTCTTCACGAGGCAGCCAGATAGCTTCCTGCCCGGCCCATCCACAGCGGGTAGCTTCCTGCTCAACGATGCTGTGGATCCAAAGCCCTCTTCTTGAGGCAGCCGGGTAGCTTCCTGCTCGGCCTATCCACAACGGGTAGCTTCCTGCCCAACAATGCCGTGAATCCAAAGCCCTCTTCATGAGGTAGCCGGGTAGCTTCCTGCCCGGCCCATCCACAGTAGGTAGCTTCCTGTCCATCGACGCCGGGTAGTTTCCTGCCCGGCCCATCCACAATGGGTAGCTTCCTGCCCAACGACACCGTGGATCTAAAGCCCTCTTCATGCGGCAGCCGAGCAGTTTCCTTCCCGGCCCATCCATAGCGTGTAGCTTCCTCTCCATCAACGTCGTGGATTCAAAGCCCTCTTCACGAGGCAGCTGGGTAGCTTCCTGCTCGGCCCATCCACAACAGGTAGCTTCCTGCCCAACGATGCCATGGATCCAAAGTCCTCTTCACGAGGCAGCCGGATAGCTTCATCCATTCACGGCGGGCAGCGTCCTGACCGACCAAACACAGGTTCTATAAGCCTTCTCTTAAGCCCATAGGCTGTCTCCAGCCCGGCTCAGAGGCAAGGGAAGTATCCCAAGCCAGCTCTTTGCTCAGGTGAATAAAAGTGCGAGTGCGCCTATAGGTAGCAGACCTAAGTCTCGCTCCGCCAGTCTTACATCGACTCTAGGGTGAAGGATTTAATAAGAAGCACCGATTTACCTACGCTTAAAAAATAAACCTAGTGTGCGCCCGACTCACGCCACACCTTATTTTCGGGGTGAAAGGGGTACCGGTCTATCTATACTTGGAAGAATGAACCTAGTGTGTGCCTGACTCACGCCACACCTCGTTTCCAGAGGGTACCGGTCTATCCATACTTGGAAAAATAGAAACGAAAACGAGCATATTCCAATCAGGCACATTGCAGACGAACAAAATTATTTTATTAATTTCAAAATTATATACAAGCTATTATGAGCTCCTCAGCTTTACAAAGTCGCTACAAAATTGCCAGAGGGCCTACAAAGAAAAAAGAGAGGGTAGCTTCCTGCCCAACAACGCCGTCGATCCGTAGCCCTCTTCACGAGGCAGCAGGGTAGGTTCCTGTCTGGCCTATCCACATCGGGTAACTTCCTGTTCAACAACGCCGTGGATCCAAAGCCCTCTTCACGAGGCAGCTAGATAGCTTCCTGCCCGGCCCATCCACAGCGGGTAGCTTCCTGCTCAACGACGCTGTGGATCCAAAGCCCTCTTCTTGAGGCAGCCGGGTAGCTTCCTGCTCGGCCTATCCACAACGGGTAGCTTCCTGCCCAACAACGCCGTGGATCCAAAGCCCTCTTCATGAGGCAGCCGGGTAGCTTCCTGTCCGGCCCATCCACAGTAGGTAGCTTCCTGTCCATCGACGCCGGGTAGCTTCCTGCCCGGCCCATCCACAATGGGTAGCTTCCTGCCCAACGACACCGTGGATCTAAAGCCCTCTTCATGCGGCAGCCGAGCAGTTTCCTTCCCGGCCCATCCATAGCGTGTAGCTTCCTCTCCATCGACGTCGTGGATTCAAAGCCCTCTTCACGAGGCAGCTGGGTATCTTCCTGCTCGGCCCATCCACAACAGGTAGCTTCCTGCCCAACGATGCCGTGGATCCAAAGTCCTCTTTACGAGGCAGCCGGATAGCTTCATCCATTCACGGCGGGCGGCGTCCTGACCGACCAAACACAGGTTCTATAAGCCTTCTCTTAAGCCCATAGGCTGTCTCCAGCCCGGCTCAGAGGCAAGGGAAGTATCCCAAGCCAGCTCTTTGCTCAGGTGAATAAAAGTGCGAGTGCGCCTATAGGTAGCCGACCTAAGTCTCGCTCCGCCAGTCTTACATCGACTCTAGGGTGAAGGATTTAATAAGAAGCACCTATTTAATTACGCTTAAAAAATATACCTAGTGTGCGCCTGACTCACGCCACACCTTATTTCCGGGGTGAAAGGGGTACCGGTCTATCTATACTTGGAAGAATGAACCTAGTGTGTGCCTGACTCACGCCACACCTCGTCTCCAGAGGGTACCGGTCTATCCATACTTGGAAAAATAGAAACGAAAACGAGCATATTCCAATCAGGCACATTGCAGACGAACAAAATTATTTTATTAATTTCAAAATTATATACAAGCTATTATGAGCTCCTCAGCTTTACAAAGTCGCTACAAAATTGCCAGAGGGCCTACAAAGAAAAAAGAGAGGGTAGCTTCCTGCCCAACAACGCCGTAGATCCGTAGCCCTCTTCACGAGGCAGCAGGGTAGGTTCCTGTCTGGCCCATCCACATCGGGTAACTTCCTGTTCAACAACGCCGTGGATCCAAAGCCCTCTTCACGAGGCAGCCAGATAGCTTCCTACCCGGCCCATCCACAGCGGGTAGCTTCCTGCTCAACGACGTTGTGGATCCAAAGCCCTCTTCACGAGGCAGCCGGGTAGCTTCCTGCTCGGCCTATCCACAACGGGTAGCTTCCTGCCCAACAACGCCGTGGATCCAAAGCCCTCTTCATGAGGCAGCCGGGTAGCTTCCTGCCCGGCCCATCCACAGTAGGTAGCTTCCTGTCCATCGACACCGGGTAGCTTCCTGCCCGGCCCATCCACAACGGGTAGCTTCCTGCCCAATGACGCCGTGGATCTAAAGCCCTCTTCATGCGGCAGCCGGGCAGTTTCCTTCCCGGCCCATCCACAGCTGGTAGCTTCCTCTCCATCGACGCCGTGGATTCAAAGCCCTCTTCATGAGGCAGCTGGGTAGCTTCCTGCTCGGCCCATCCACAGCAGGTAGCTTCCTGCCCAACGATGCCGTGGATCCAAAGTCCTCTTCACGAGGCAGCCGGATAGCTTCATCCATTCACGGCGGGCGGCGTCCTGACCGACCAAACACAGGTTCTATAAGCCTTCTCTTAAGCCCATAGGCTGTCTCCAGCCCGGCTCAGAGGCAAGGGAAGTATCCCAAGCCAGCTCTTTGCTCAGGTGAATAAAAGTGCGAGTGCGCCTATAGGTAGCCGACCTAAGTCTCGCTCCGCCAGTCTTACATCGACTCTAGGGTGAAGGATTTAATAATAAGCACCGATTTACCTACGCTTAAAAAATAAACCTAGTGTGCACCCGACTCACGCCACACCTTATTTCCGGGGTGAAAGGGGTACCAGTCTATCTATACTTGGACGAATGAACCTAGTGTGTGCCTGACTCATGCCACACCTCGTCTCCAAAGGGTACTGGTCTATCCATACTTGGAAAAATAGAAACGAAAACGAGCATATTCCAATCAGGCACATTGCAGACGAACAAAATTATTTTATTAATTTCAAAATTATATACAAGCTATTATGAGCTCCTCGGCTTTACAAAGTCGCTACAAAATTGCCAGAGGGCCTACAAAGAAAAAAGAGAGGGTAGGGAGAGCGGAGACTTCAAGTCATCTTCTCGGCCAAGTGTGATGACCCAACCCCAAACACAGATGGTATTGTCCGCTCTGGCCGAAACCACACGGTTTTGTCCCTTTGAATGAACCCGGGGCTGCTTCCCAGTAGGTCACCCATCCTAGAATTTCTCTAGCTCAAGCACGCTTAACTACAGAGTTCTTTAAACTCCAGAGTTCCGATTGATCCAAAAGGCGCTTCTGTGTTATAAGAGTGGTATCATTCCATTTATAGTTCAGATCGTGCCCTATTTCGGAATGGAATTCGATACTCCCCATTGTTCTGGTGGGTCCCCGTGTGCATCCGTATCGGTTACATCCCCACCTCGATACCGGATAACACCTCACTTCTCATGGGATAGGTGGTATTCAGCGCCAACTCCACCTGGGGAATTACATTCCCCCCACTTAGAACAATGGTTCATCCTCGAACCATAGACCTACTTTTGAGGGACTGGCTCTGATACCATACTTGTGATGACCCCCCTAAACCCAGATGGTATTGTCCGCTCTGGCCGAAGCCACACGGTTTTGTCCCTTTGAATGAACCCGGGGCTACTTCCCAGTAGGTCACCCATCCCAGAATTTCTCTGGCTCAAGCACGCTTAACTACAGAGTTCTTTAAACTCTGGAGTTCCGATTCATCCAAAAGACGCCTCTGTGTTATAAGAGTGGTATCATTCCATTTATAGTTCAGATCGTGCCCTCTTTCGGAATGGAATTCGATACTCCCTATTGTTCTGGTGGGTCCCCGTGTGCATCCGTATCGGTTACATCCCCACCTCGATACTGGATAACACCTCACTTCTCTCGGGGTAGGTGGTATTCAGCCCCAACTCCACCTGGGGAATTACACCAAGGCCTCCCCACCATCCGCCTGCTCGCCTCCACCCATCAGCTCGGTGCTTCCTCTCTGTGGTTCTTCCTCCGTGAGGGGGTACCTCGCGCGAAGCTCCCGGCTGTTGAACCCGGGAACCACCTCCTTAACGGTGTCGAGGGCGTTGTGCCACCCAACGACCACAGAATCAGCAAGGTCGACGTAGAACTGGTCGGACGCCTTGTAGTCTTTCACGGCATTCTCCGCCTTCTCCTCAGCCCGTTTCTTCACCTTGTTGGCCGTCCGGGCTTCCTTCTTGAGCGAGTCTCTTTCTTCCTCATGGCGTCAAAAAGCTCGTTGACCTCACTGACCTGAGCCTGGAGCGCCCGGTTAACTCGGTCAGAGTCCGGTGAGACTCCTTCAGCCTCGTGGCCTTCATGCCTTTCGAGACCAGCCTCGACTTGAGGGAGGAAGTGTTATCCTCGGCCTCTTTCAACTCGATGAAGAGTTCTTCCTTACACATGGATGTCTCCCCGGCCTTTTTCATCGCAGAGGCCACTTCCTCGGCCTTCATGGTGGCTAGGAGGGCGCAGTGTTGAAGGACCTACAGAAAAAATGGCAAATGACATTCGTCAGGGACTGAAAAGGGGAAAATCACTTGGAAATTAGCGAAAAGATTACTAACCTGGATGGCCTCCCGAGCTATCGCCGCAACCTGGGCCTTCAAGGTGCCCCGAGGTATCTTGGCCCCCGCCATTTTCTCCATGTCTGCCAGCAGGCTGTTGGCCATGGAAAGCCCCGACGACACCTCGATGCAGAAGTCACCCTCCTACACTTGTATCCCAGTCGGAGGTGGTCGGGAAACCACCTTCTTGAGTCTCTTGGCTGGATACTCGGCGGAGGAAGGCGCCTCCGGTCTCACCCGAGGAGCTAGTTCCAGGGCATGCTTTTGCCTTCCACTCCTGCACTCCACCGGGATGGGTGGAGCGATGACGACCTTTGTGAAGGGACCCTGGAGGAGCTCCGCGCTCGGCACGGGCTTGGACGAGCTACCGTCTCCCTCTTCCTTCCCTGCACCTTGGTGGCCAGGGCAGCCATGATCTTTGATCGATCCATGGGCTTTGCGAAAGGAAATAAAAGAAAAGGGTTAGTAACAGAAACAACAAACTATGCTAAGTCTAAATTGATCGGCGAATTCCTAACTTACCTATAGAGCGCGCAGGACTGAGTCCCACCCAGCTCAGGGCCTGCTCGGAAAGTAAGGCGTCGGCATGCTGGATCGGCTCCTACTGCGACACGATCCCCGCCTCCGGGGCGCTTGAACGCATGGCCCTCGGGCAATCTGCCCTGTGCCACTTGGTGGGCACTGACTACTCCTCTCCCTTAGGAGGGTCGATGAACACGAACTTCTCCTTCCATTCATGGATGGAAGAAAGGACAACCACTACCCCGACCTGATCGTCCTACTCTTATGCTTTTTAAAGGAGAAGTAAACCCAACTTGGCTCATCCTTACGAGTACCTGGGTGATTCTTATAGCAGAGGAAGGATAGAAGAAGATCTAGGTTAAAGGGGGTCCAATCAATTTTTAGCCGGGCCAGGAACCCGAGGAGAATCCTCCACGAATTCGGTGCTGGCTGGTCCGGGGCAAGTTGGAAACAATGAAGGATGACACAAATCTCAGGTGAAAAGGGCAGACGCATCCTTGCTCGGAACGCTTCCAGGTACAGAGAAATCTCATTTCCATGTACCTGGTCTACCAGTTCATCTTCCCTGGCCAGACGGTGTGAGTAGCCAGAGGGAATATGGAAATGAGCCCGGATATCAGAAAGCTCGTCTAACCTGTTCAGCATTAAGGCTGGGTCATGAGTATTCTTGATATGCACCTTGGGAGCCCTTTTATCCCCCTGATGAAGAGGAACAAGGGAATCACCACCCCTTGGGGGAGAACCCGACGTGGAGGAAGAGGAAGTGTAACAACTCCAATTTCAATGTACAGAAAATTCATTAAAAGTTAATGTACACTTGGGGTATTTTCAATTCCTGTGAATGCTATAAGTATTTGTTTTGATTTAGAACAGCAAGAAAGCACTTATAGCACATTGGTAAAACCTTGCACTGCTGTGACGTAGCACCAGAGTTCGAATCCTATCAGCCACATTATCTTTTTATTTAATTTTCTTTTAACCTTTTTAGAAGCCCAAGAGTTTGCACGAGCACTGTACGTAAACTGAAGGGTCACACTTAAAACAAACAAGTGCACCGAGATATTTAGACCGTCAGGGACACGTGGCCCTAATCCAAGCCCCCACCTCCATGATCGGACCGGCGAGAATGCTCCATAAACCGGCGCCGCCGGATTTTCCAAGCCCAAACCCAATTTTTTTTTATAAACCCTAGACCCTTGGACTACCCCCATAACTCCAGTATTGTTTATTTTCTGTACATTTATAGAGAATAATAAAACCCCTTTAAATCCCATTTTAATGCAAATTTAAATGCATTTTTTTATCACCGCCTAAACCCTAATTTGTCCTATAAATACCCACTCCATTTTACATCCCTTCTCACTGAAAATTCTATACAAAAACTATATAAAATTCCCAAGACTTTTAGTGTACAAGTGGAGTTAGTGAAGGGCGAAACTCCGACGAACTTCCGAGAAGATTTTGGCGATGAATTGACGCCCCGAAACTTTCTTTAGGATCCCTTCTCTCTCCTCTAGCCCAACAAGCTAGTAAGTTCCATGCCCCTCTCATCTTCATCTTTAGAAAGTTTCATTTCTGTAACACCCGGTCCCTTTTATACCGAAGTCCGTATTTTATTACTTCAGAATTCCATTTATTCCATTTACAATTTTATGTGCTTTATTTGGAAATTATTTAATTATTAAAACCCTTCTCTTTAAACCCACATCCTATTTCTAACCTATTTTTCCCCTCAGCCACTACCCATTTTCTTACCTAGAGTTATAAAGAACTAAGCTCGAGCCCACAAAATATATTTAAACCATTTTTCTTTATTTCTAATACCAGCCCATTCCTAAGCCCACTGGAAAACCATTAAAAGAATTTAGTAAATTAAATTTCAGCCCAAGCCAATTTTTCCTTAACAAACTTCTATTAACCTCAGCCCACACAATTTTGTTTTAAATATTTTCCCCCTCCAATTCCCAGCCCTCAGGCCAGCCCACTCCCTTTTATTTTCCATTCAAATTTCCCTTTAAACCCCATTAAACCAACAATCCTGGCCCGTTCTCCAATTCTCTTATCAAAAAAAAAAATTCCTTCAGCCCCGGCTCGGCCCAGCCCCATTTTCTTTATTCTTTATAAATTTTTAGCAGCCCAGTGCCTCGGTCCGGCCCTCTCTTCCTCCTCCACACAATTCTTTTATTTTTATTTTCTTTTCTGGCCCACACACAGCCCAAGCCCGCCTCAACTCACCCGCTTCACCCCGACCCAACTCCTATTCATCCTTCTCCTTCAAATCTCGCAACGGCTCTTTCCGCTCGCGTGCGCGCTTCTCGCACCTCCGCCTCCGCCCTCGCTTACGCTGCCGTTACCCCACGACGCGCGCGTTTTTCCCCCCACGACCCTCTCTCCTCAACCCTCTACCCTCTCTTCCTCGCTCGCTCACTCCCCGTTCTCATTTCCCCCTTTTCTCGCTACACCCATCACCGACCTCCTCCCTTCACCGTCGACTATCACTCTCGTCTCCGACCACCCTCATTCATCCTCCCTCGATCTCTTCTCTCCTTCAGCATCGCCCCTACACTCCACCACCGAGCCCTCTCGACCCACGCCGACCTCCCTGCACAACCACCTCGGCCACCACCTGTACCCTCGACGCCGGCGAGCTCCCAACCACAACGTCGACGCCCCTGCACCCTCCTCGTCACTAGCATCATTACCCTCACTCCAACCCGAGCCCCTTGCACTCCCTCCCTCTCGCAGACCCCCTGTATCTCACCCTCTCTCTCACTTTCTCAGCACTTTCTCTCTCGTTTCTCTATCTCCCTCTCTCTTTCTAAGCTCACTCTCTCTCCCTCTCCCTCTCTCACTCTGTCCCCCTCTCTCTTAACTCTTTCTCTGCATTCTCTTACTCTCTCTCATCTGCTCTCTGCCCTCTCTCCCTCTCATTCAGCACTCACCCTCTCTCTCTCTCTCTAAACTATTTTCTCTCGTTGCAGTCACTCTCTCTCCCCTGCAAATCCCTCGACCTCGGCCTCGACCACATCAGCAATCCCTAGCCCGACACCGCGGGAAATCGCAACAACCCCTCCAGCTCAAACCTATCCCGTGCCAACCAGTTCAAGCCGAGGCCAAATCCTGACGTTAACGCTCGCGCACGTGTCACTGCCGTGCCACACGTGTGTCGTGTCGCTGCCGTGTGCCCCAGGACGTTCTCAGGCAAGTTTTTACTTGCTTTCATGCTATTTATCATTAAATTACCAATCAAAATCGTAGATATTCCATGTTTTGCTTGATGCTAAATATTGCCATAAAACCGTTCGATGCTTGTTCTCATAGAAAATCATTATCCAATTTGACGGAACTAGATATAATGCTGTGGCCCTTGATATGTTGAATACCTTGTGCAAGTTTCATTAGAAAATACGACTGTTAAAGATTAAAACGACTACCCCCAAGTCTAGCCGTAAAACTGTAATTCTGTTGCATCTGAAAATTGTTAAATTCGCCATAAATCATATACATATTATAATGGTGCGTTCGAGGGCTCAAATCGAAGCCAACTCGACGAGCTTTAACCCTGTACTAGTTTCCAGACATTCCTGTACTTAAACCATGATGAAAATTAGATCGGAATGCGACTCTGGACTGCAGTCCAGAGCGACTCCAGTTATTGGTTGCTGTTCCGTAATGGGTACCACAGGATTTACTTAACTCTTAGGTTGCGGAACTCCGCTGTTTATTGTAGAGAAACCTGTTATCTAGACAACACAACTAGTTTCATTCTGTTTCGTTACCGTTTGATATTTTATCGGTGATTTAATATATCGGGACACCTAACAGTCCCAGCAGATTCAGAATTGACATGTTGATATTAAACAGATTATAACTCCTAACATACAGACGCGATTGAAGATCCGTTTGTTGCGTTGAAAACTTTACGGAAAACCCTAGAATTCTTCCAACTGTAGCATCGCTAAATTATGATCCCAACTGGGGTTAAAATGCGTTGCGAAATGGATTCCTGATTCTGAAATTGGATTTCCAGCCGCGAGCGCTTAAAATGAAATGGTTATAACTATTGATCCTGGAACCCGATTGGCTTGAAACAAAATTAGATGGATAGATAACTGAATATATTGATTACTACCTTTTTATCATTTCGCTAAATTATATACATATGTTTCATGATAAATCGTGCAAGTGATAGACTGTTGTTTTTATGACACCTTAATTGTGCTTCTTATACTGTTCATGCATCACATCATACCCATATCATTGTAGTGATAACCTAGGGACATCGTGCAATTACCCAGTGTTAGATTTTAGTGATGATTGTGGCAAGTACGTCAGTGTTCGTGCATTCGTGATCAAGTGAAAGTGATACGTACTTGTGCACAATCAGAGTCCCTTTTATTCTATTGCATTGTCGACGTCTGTGGGATGTGTGTACGTGTGACTATAAGTGGTATGGGACACTTATGGGAGCGCTTGCACGGATGTCACAGATAAGGCATCCGACACTGCCATTTATCTTAGGTATTAGTCGGGACGTGCTTGATGGAGGTCCTGCCTCCAGTTCTCGCGCAGACTTGTCACGGATCGATTAGTATTTAGGGTTATGGTTAGCGTTTGATGTAGACCACGGGGTGTGGGGTAGTTCAAGTGTGAATTCAACAGAATCTCGGGAGTCCCATGCTGGCTTATATATTTAGGGAGTTATATGGAGATTTACAGGGTATGTGCTATATACACCGTGATACATTCGTTACATGTTGGGCCCGTGGTCCCTTGCCCTTGGGTTCTACCCTTGGGTGGAGGACACTCGCGAGTGGTTGACTCTCACACTTGGACTGACGATAGGCTTATTGACCTGTGCAGTGAGACTTAGAGACTGATAGGGTTACTGTCGTTTACATTCCTTATATACTGTGTTGACATACATGACATATCGTTATACTGCTTTACTGCTCCGCTGCATTTATCTCTGCTCATTTATATTCATGCTGTTATTGATTTACTGTTATTCATATCCTTCACCACTGTTAGAACTGTTACTTGATTACATGCATTATATTGCTATTGTGTCGCTCTGACGACCTGAGTATGCATGCTTAGTGTGAGGAGAAGATTTAGCTTGGACCAGATCTAGACGTGCATCACAGACTTCTTGACTTGCCTTCCCGATTTACTTTCATTTGTTCCACTTCAGGTCAGTCTTTACATTGTTCCTTTCAGTTACTGCATTTTCCCATTACCTGCGCATCATTTACTGTTTACCATGAAAATCTAGAAGCCGAAGTGTGACTACGGCAGGACTTTTCCTTGACCGTAGGAGCATGGCTGGCCTTGTCTACCCCTCGTATTCCGTATTTTGGGAAGCGGGGCGTGACAATTTCTAAAACCCGACGGAAGCGGAGTTAGTCCGACTTCCGATTCGGTTTTCTTTAAAAACTATAATTTTATTTAACAAGATAAAACCATATTCTCATATGTTGATTAATAAACTCAATAAAATATGTTTCGCATCAAAATAATCATCTTTATGACATCTATCGCATTTTTACATAATAATACCATAAACTATTCATTTCGACAATATAACCTTTATTTCTTACTATACTTTTAGATAGTTCACGAGGTAATGACCTACCTCATCACAACACACGTCTCTATCATAGCACGATTGATTTTGGGACAATAGAATATGGAAAATACGACATTACAAATAAATACCCTAAACTTATAAAACCGTTTTCTATAAAAAGATGTATTAACAATTTCCATGCAATTGTGCCTCTGAAACCCATTTTGGGGACCTATTCGGGATGGTGCGGATTATCGCACATCCTCGGACTTAGTAGAGCGAGATGCAGACCTCCTCAAGAAGCATTCGATCTCGATGAAATTTTTATACATTTTTCTTTAGAAAAATGAGATTTCTACAAGAAAATAAATAAATTATTTTCATTGAATATATAGATATATATCTATTATCAAAATATCTATTTTAATTATATAAATATTCAAAGTTTTCTAAATCAAAGGAATCATTATTACATGAAAATACCATCCAAATACAACACAAGTATAATATTTTAAGAAAATACCATATACTATGAAATTAGGTTCTATTCACTAGAAATTTCACATCTATAAAATATACATCTACGAAAACCCTAAAGACGATAATTAAATATTTGAGGTGTATTTTGAAATTGTGCCAAAACTATTTTTACATAAAACTCCCTCAAGTTATACTAAATTACAATAAGGACCCTACTAAACATAGGTTTAAGCGGGACCGGTCTCTTGAGCTTCTGGGAGCCGGAGATATGGGTGCTTACCTATCTAAGGTAGACAACCTAACAAACAGTGTTATCAATACGGTAATTGTCTTGGAAAAAGACGCAAATCCTGACGTGCATGTGTAGTAGTTACTGATAACATCAAAACCTAATTCAGGACTTCAATTTCTTTTCTAATTGTCTGACTCAGACTGAGTCTAAATATAATCAATCTGACTTGAATGTGATTCAAGTATAAAACCACAATTCAATATGAATCCATCTATTCAATCTATTCAATTTATTTTGACCGAACCGAACCATGGATATACTCCATCTACATGTTCATCCATTATATCCGTTTTACTGATATCATGGTCTCGGCAAGTCATCCATCTATACAATTATAAAACAAGACAATAAAATACAATCCAATCAATACAATCAAGACATCGCGGGGTTTATAAAGGGTAGATTGGTACGGAAGGTGTTAAAAGTGGCACGAGACTGCAACCATAAGACACCTGACCTGAATCTCCATTGCCGTTGTACCGTGGTTGAACGGTTTCTTGTACTCCGTATACCTTAGTCTCCGGGATAGCGAGACTCCTCTCGTATGCACTGGTACTTTCTGTACCAAGCTACAAACAGTTAACAATATAATACAACTTTAAAAGTTACATTCTCCTTCTGTCCATTCTGTCTCTTCTTACTTTTGGGACTTACTGAGCGATTGTTCGATGATGACATTCCTTTTCTTCTTTCTTTGGAATGTTATCAGGTGGATCGGACCTTCTGGAGACAGAGCCCACCAGCGAGGACTTGGATCAGCTAGCCTTTGACCCGGAGCTCTAGTTTACTTGTACATTTCATTTTCATTTCTGTTATGCCATTGTTTAGGCATTGTTTTCAGTACATGTATTTTCATTTCAGTTGTATTGTAAAAAGAACGTTAATAAATAAAGTTGCTGTTCATTTACATCTTGTCTCTTGTGTATATTTCATTTTATATTGCTTAGATACGCTTAGCGTGTTTACTTCTGAGTAAATACGTAGCGGCCCCGTCGCGTCCTATGCCCGTACACTGGGAAGCGGGGTGTGACAGGAAGAACTTCCTCGGCCATCAGAAGCCAAGGAAGATGAAGATGACCTACAAGACTCGACTTCAGAGATTGAAGCCTCATCGCCTGACTCAACCTTAACTACATCTACTAAAATATCAGAGAAAGATACCTGACCTGATTCAAGGGAATAGTGGCTGAAGATGGATTTTGACTGTGGATCTGACCTAAGTGATGAAGCGCCGACCAACCCTCAAAAAACAGAAGGCAAGCGAAGTAAAGATGTTTTCTAGGGATAGGCCTCCCCTATTTATACACTCGGCAATGGTCATCTGGCGGCCCAGATCCGCTCCTGCCAAAAGTGAACCATCGCGTCCAACGATCCAGATGGCGCCACGCGGTAGCCAACCATTGGGTGCTTCCCCCTCATGCGGATCCAACTAGCAGAAGCGATGTATCACAATCCGCTGTCCAAATACGCCTACGTGGCATGAGATCGATGGCCCGAATAGACGAAGCGATGCCTCCATTATGGCGCCGCCCTTTCGGTGATCTGCTGATGTCATCGGGGATACATGTGAAAATTAAGGAGAACGATGAGACGCCACGTGGATTCGGGGATTGAAGAAATGCAACATCCAAAGGTCATGTCATTCCTGGACAATCCACCAGGAAGAATTCTCGGCACCCAGCTGAATAAAGAAAGCCGAGCAGACCACTCTCCACCCGACCCATAAATGGGTCGGAACGAGAGTGGGGGGCTAATGATGATGCTCATAAGTGGGAATTCCCTAGATCACGACATGTAGCGGATAATGTGTCATCCACGTAAGCCTGCTAGATTGCTGGTGTCACGCCCCGCTTTCCAGTAGACGGAAATGGTGATGTGGTAAGCCCGCAACGTATTTAGTATGAAACAAATACGTTAAGCGTAATTAAGCAATATAACAATGAACAAGAATGACAAGACTAATTGAATGAAACAGCAACTTTATTCACACTCAACTTTATATACAACTGTTTGAAAATAAAAGATACAGCAAACAAAGCAATGCCTAAATAATGGCATACAGAAAGTAAATGTAGGCTGGAAGGAGCTAGTAATCTGGCTATGCAGCAAGATGGTCCAAGTCCTCCTGGGTCGGTTCTATCTTCTCAGAGTCTGGTCCTCCTGACGAACATTCTAAAGAAAGAAATATAAAGGAATGTCATCAGCGAACTAGCGCTCGGTAAGTCCCAAAAGAAGAAATAGATGATAGTATGTAATGTGAAATGAACAGGTAAAGTTGTATATGATCGTTAACAGGTATAGGATAGTTATTCTAACGTGGTTATTTGTACTTTGGTAAGAAAGGTATTCATGTATACGAGAGGAGTCCAACTTACCCCGTGGAATATAGTAATATGTAGTATAAGGCCTCGTCATAACCCACGTGACAACGACACGTGAATTCATCTAGGTGTCTTTTAAAGTGACCTCTCAAACCACGATATACGTTCCGTACCAATCTACCCCTTTATCCCCGCGTATTGTAATGTATAGGTTAAGATTATAGTTCTTGGCCGAATCCATGGATATAAAATGTTCAGTTTCATGTTCAGGATGTAATCATGTGTTCAAGTAGTCATGTTGAGTTCATGTCAAATTATAACTATGGTTCGGTCAAGTCGAGTCAAGTATGCAAGTTTGAGTTTGATGTTTGAATTCAAATATTCATGTTCATGATCAAGTATTCAAGTTCGTGTTTGATTTTGGATTCATGTTTGAGTTTGGACTCGGATTGAGTCAGACACTTGTGAACGGATTTAACTCTTGAATTCTTAGGTTCGGGAGTAATCGGCAACTGCTGCACATAGATGGCATGATTTGTGTCTTTTTCCAAGAAAATTATCATTGATAACTCCGTTAAGTTGTCTAACCTGAATAGGAAAGAACTCACTTTGTCCGGCTCCCTGGGGCTCAAGAGAATTGATCCCACTTAAACCTATATTTACTAGAGTCCTTAGAATATTGTTTTGTATACTCGAGAGGGTTTTATGAAAAAATATTTTAATATAGATTAAAAATAAAGCTCGAGGGTGATTTATAACATATAGGATTTTCATGAGCATGTGTTTTAATTATTGGGATATTTTAATGATAAGTACTTAGCTTTTAA
Source organism: Agapanthus africanus (assembly GCA_030015575.1). NCBI lineage: Eukaryota > Viridiplantae > Streptophyta > Magnoliopsida > Asparagales > Amaryllidaceae > Agapanthus > Agapanthus africanus. The sequence continues at coordinate 91,842,009 of JASDDO010000012.1, read as the reverse complement.
AAGTTTATGGCATTTTATTGAAAATTAGCCATTTTTGGTAACTTGATGGTATTTTAGTAACATTTTTTAATCTTTCATTTTTAGAAAAATATAGTTTCATAATATATTTAAAATATGGATTTATAATTTTTATATAATTTTTAAAAATTTGTTTTGTTTAGAAAAGTCGCGTTTTCTTAAAAACTGTATTTTCTTTCCTTTCGAGATCGAATACTCCGTAAGGAGTTCTGCATCTCGTTCTACTATCCTAAAGATGTGCAATAATCTACACCATCGATTAGCGGGTCCCCTAACGAGGGTTGTAGAGGCGTATTTGCCAAGAATTACAAAATACCGCTTTAAAAGAAACCTGGTTTTAAAAAAGATATGGTATTTTATTGTAGAAGTTATTCTTTGAACCAACTATATATAAATGCAGACATCGTGCTATGAAACCAAGATGTGCGTGTGGGGTAGGTCGTTATCCTATGAAGTTTTCCTAAAGGTATTGTTTTAACAATATTGAAAAGAGATGATAATAAAGTTCAAGGTATTTTAATGAAAAGGTCCGTTTGTGTTCGTTTCATATGAAAATTTTGGTTAAACTTGGATCTAAATATTTTTAATTAAAATTAAAAATAGTGTGGTAAAATTAGATTGACCAAGATATAAAGGAAAATGGAGTTCTAGGTTTTAAAAAGAAAGGTATCGGAAATAACTCCACTTTACCGATATATGATTTGGGGATGAATTTTGATGAAAAGAAAGAGAGTTGGGAGGGACTTATCATTTGGAAATCTCAAGAAAAGGATTAGGAAGAATAGAGAGGGTTCGTGGCGTTGCGGGAGCTACGGAATTGGCTTCGATCTTCGACGGAACAAGCTTGGTCGCTAACTCCACTTAACTCCTGTTCACCGCCGAAAACAAAGACAACTGGGATAGATCGTCTTACCTGAATTTGGGGACAGATGCTATTTGGACTTCTCCATCCACCTCTCCGAATATACCAAGTTGATTTATGGCACCATGTATCGGAGATTTGGACAGATGTGACTGTTGTAGCAGAATTTATCAGATTCCCCCTCATTTGTGAGAGGTTTTTGATTGTGGGGAAGTTCTTCCCTGCAGGCGCAAGCCCCTGCAGTTAATTACGTTACCGCATTACGATAACCAATTTCTCCTGCTCCGGCAGTTTACTTCGTGTCGTGTGTGTTTTTGTTTGTTTTGGTTGCTCGTGGATTGTATACAGAGATTAGTTTATGCCGTCGCCCGTAAGACGCAGATTAGTCCAAATCCGTATATTTTAGATTTGGGTTTGGGTCAAGGATTTTCTTGACGGGGTTTTGAATTTAGGTTGTATATTTCTACTATCATGCCCCGCTTCCCAAAATACGGAATATGAGGGGTTGACAAGGCCAGCCATGCTCCTACGGTCAAGGAAATATCCTGCCGTAGTCATACTTCGGCTTCTAGCATTATATGGTAATCAGTAATCAATACACAGGTAATGAGAAATGCAGTTACTAAGTACTACCAAAATAGATACAAAACTAACTAGATAGAAATCAAGGAAAATACAATGCTGGCGTGGCTGATCTAGATGTCCACAATATTCTCGAGGTACGACAGATCCTAATCCTAGCTATGTCCACTTCTCACTCTGAGCATGCATACTCAGGTCGTCAGAGCGACACAATAGCAATATATATAAATACATATGTAAACACGTGCAATAATGATGAACATAAAACAGTAAACATGGAGTGATGACATGAGTATGAAGTAATCGGTACAGGTAACGATAAAGCAAGTGTATCAGATCAGTAGCCAATGCAATGCTCATGTCACTAAACCTATCAGTCTCTAAGTCTCAATGTCCAAGTCACTAAACCTATCGTCAGTCCAAGTGTGAGCGTCAACCACCGCAGGAGTATCCCCAACCCAAGGGTAGGCCCCAGGGGAAAGGGAACACGGGTCCGAATCACGCTCGCTAATAATCAGTAATATCACCCATACAACTCCCGAAATCGTTGTATATGCCGGCAGTGGGACTCCCGAGATTCCATTGATCGAACTCACACTCAAACTACCCCACACCCGCAGTCTACATCAAACACCGACCATGAACCCAAATACTAGTCTCTCCATGACAAGTCTACACGAGAACTGGAGACATGGTCTCCAACAAGCATGTCTCGACTGGTATCCAAGATAAATGGACAGTATTCAATGTCTTACCTATGACACTAATATAAGTGTTTCCATAACCGTCCCATTCCAGTTATAGTTACACTTATATATGTCCCATAGGCATCGACAATGCAATAATTTAACTGGTTCCGCTGATTATGTACTAGTACGTGTCACTTCACTTATTCGTTCACGCTTTAACACTGACGTATTTGCCACAATCCAATCACTAATATTTATCACTGGGTAATGTAACACGGTCACTAGGTTATCAATGTTTTATGACCACTATTCAAATGATGATATAATCGCTACATGATATGATGAGAATGCAATTAATTGTAATACGAATAAAATATAGTAGCCGGCATCATACCACTCACAAATTTACTATAAGCCACACGTGCAGAATTAAGCAAAACAATATAAAAGGGGTAAGTAGTATGTTTAATTATCTGTCCATCAAAATTGGTTTCGCGTCAATCGGATTTCAGGTTTGCTAGTTATGGTCATTTCATTTTAAGTGTTTACTGCTGGAAATCCAATTTCTGAACCGGAAGTCCGTTTCGTAACACGCTTTACTCCCAGTTGGAAGAATAATTAGGCGATGCTACAGTATATAATATTTAGTTTTATTAGTTAGGTTTCCAATGCACCAGACGGATCGATAATATCCGCAGTGTGCTGGGAGTTATGCATTATATAATATCGGGATATACGTTCTGTCCTGCTTGGGACAGCCGTATGTACTGATGGTTTAAAATGTGATTAAAATGGCAAAAGATGATAAAAACGAATGAAACCACTTTTAATAGTTAGATAACAGATTTATCTTCGCCACGGTATAGAGTTCCGCATAATATCATTTTCACACAGATATATAAAAGCATTTCTAATCAAGTGTTGGCAAGTAGTGCTGCTCTGGACTGCAGTCCAGAGCCGCACTCCCAAACAGTTTCCGTCCTTTTTTTGAATTAGAAACAGATTATAAATTATGTGGGGTTCTAGGTTGTCGAGTCTTCTTTGATAAAAGCCCTAGAAAAAAATATTCCGGTGTATAACTAATTTACTATGATTTTCACAAATTTCAGGTACGGAAGGATTCAGATTTGACGGATCTAAATGGGGATGATATTTCACGGGGTTAAAGTACGTATTTTCAATCCAACTCTTCACACAGTATTCATTATCACTAAAGAAATCCGTTAAACTTAAGTTTCGTCATTTTAAGAGGGTTTTTAGCCTAGGGTTTGCATCGAGCACCTAAGGTAAACATTCGGTATCCAACAAAACACACGTTCTCCTTAACTACTCGAAACTGGTTGGTATATCTAAAATTTTCATGTGTTACCTGCCTGGTCAGAAGTCCTAGTTGGGCTTCATCAGCACCATTAGCACAAATGTTCGCTATTGAGTTCGAATTCACGATTTAATTATATCTATAACTAATCACAATACTAATCGTAGCATGATAAGCAAGTTGTGAAACTTGCCTGAAGACGACGATCGGTGACACGACAACAGTGAATGGTGATGAACGGCATGAAACGTTGCATACACGGACTAGGCACGACATGGCAACGCGAAAATTTTGGCCTTGGCTCGAGCTTGGTGCGGCTTCGGGGCTTAGACTCGGCTGGTAGCTCGGGTCGGTGATGGTGGAGCTCGGTTGATGGAAACAGGGCTTCTGCTGATGGCGACAAAGAGCTCACGCGATGGCCGATAGCGCAGAGGGCTCGGGTGATGGCTAAGAGTTGTGGTTGGGTGGTGATGGCGGCGCAGAAGAGCTCGGGTCGTGGTGCTCGGCTGGAGGGGCTCGTTGATGGAGGTAGTGTGGGGGATCTCGGCGGCTTCGTCGGCGGTGACAAGGTGGTGGTCTCGATTTTGATGAGTTGTAAAGGGTGTTGGTGGCGATGGGTGGCTGGCGATATGCTTGGAGGAGGTAAGGGAGGCTGGTGCTTGAGGTGGCCGGAGCTCAGGTGCAAGGGTTGTGGGAAGCTCGGGTGTGGCTTGAGGGAAGAAGGAGGTGGCCGGCAGCGATGGCTCAGGCGGCGTTGAGGTGAGCCGACGATGGGTCATAGTGCGTTGTGAGCTCGGGAATGGGTTCTCGGGTGTGCAGGGAAAGCTCGGGGTTGGAGGAGGAAGAAGGGAAGTGGTGGTTGCGAGTGCGGGGTGATGATGACGGCGATGTGGAGACGACGATGAGGTCAGGGCTCCGGCATGGGGAGGGTTGCGACGAGGGGATCTTTGCCGAGGTTGTGGGTGCAAGCCCGGGGAGAAGAGAATGAGGTGAGGTGGTCGAGGCGATGATGTTGGGGTGATGGGAATGCAGGCGAGGGTGGAGGCAGCGACGACGAGGCGATGGCTGGCGTGGGTTTGAGCGTGGGTTTTCTCGCGGAGGCGGGGACGAGAAAATATAGGAAGAGAGAGATTGATCGAAAGGAGAGAGAGAAGTAAGAATGAGAGGAGAGAGAGAGTGAAAGTGAGGGAGAGAAAAGAGAACGTGGGGGAGAAGAAGAGGTGTATATAAAAATATAATTGTATATAGTAACACAAAATCAATTATTATTATAATAAAGGGGCATGTGAGGAATTACCTGGCCAAAGAATTAATGCACGTAATTAACAACACCATAATTATTCAACAATTTTCATATGAATTAATGCACCTTAACAAAAATTAACAAAAATTTATGAGACAAAATTCAAAGGCACATTAAGACAGTAAGTTATGAGAAAATATAAAAAAAATTAAAGAAAATAATACTAATTAAATAATAACAATTAATACACTTTAATAACAAAAATTTAATCATCATTAATAAAAATCAAAAATTGTTTTGGTTTAAAATAAAAGGAAATCGGTTTTGGGCTTGAGGGTTAGACTTAGCCAGGGCTTGGAAAATAGAGAGTGGAGAAAGAAATTGGGCTGGCTAAGGATTAGAGTTGGGTTAGGGTCAGAGAATTTAATAGCCTAGGGATTAAAGGAAAAATAATTAGGATAAATAGGAAATATATTTGGAATAAATTAAATAGAAAAAAAAATTAGGGGAAAGTATTATTAAAATACAGATAATTAAGTACAAAAGAACTGGGTATTACACCTACAGTTCAGAAATATTTTTGTTTTATTTATGAACCGTTAATATAGTTGAGATTAAGATCAACTTAAATTTATAAGTAAGCATTTGGGCTCAGTTTGTTTTTGCTAAGGATACGTTAGTTTTATTTGAGACTAAGATCAACTTAACAACATTTTAGGATCATTTTTACTTAAAATCCAGCAAAAGAGCATTTGGGTTCATCTGCAAGAAAACTTCAGAGACTTAGCCTATTTGGGCTTAGTCTCCTTAGTCTTTTTTTTTATTCAAAAGTGTTAAGCACTTATTTGGGCTCTGTTTGTTCACCCCTTTTCTTTTTATGTAAAAGTTCTAAGCATTTATTTGAGCTCTGACGCTCACATATATGTCATGTGAAGCATTCAGTCATGAGCGCTGCCCGATAAGTGTTGAACACTTTAGTCGTTTAGACTAAATGTGAAGTGCTAAGCACTTCTTATGGCGTCCACGTGAGGTGCACTACAGCGCTGGGTGCTGCCCAATTAGTGCTAAGCACACAGCCGTTTTGGCTACATATGAAGTCGTAAATACTTTTTATATGGCGTCCACATGAAGAGCACGTGAGGCGCTCGGCGCTGCCCAATCAGTGCCAAGCACTCAGCCGTTTTGGCTGTATATAAAGTGCTAAGCATTTTTTGCGTGTCACCCACTTGAGGAGCACGCGAGGCGCTGGTCGCTGCCTAATCGGTACTAAGCACTTTGCCGTCTTCGGCTGTATAGGGAGTGCTAAGCACTTTTATTCAGCGCTCATGTGTGTTTCACGTGAGGCACTGGCCTTCTGTTTTTGGGCGCCGGCGTGTTTTTCATATGAGGCGCTAGGCGATGTTAAAAGGCCGCACACGTGGGAAGCACGTGAGGTGCTAGTTTTTTTTCTTCCTTTTTAAGAGATTAAATCTCTGTTAATAGCATTTTGACCATTAATAATCATCAAGATCTTCGTTTTTATAGATCTGGAATCAAGTTTTTTCTTTAAAAACTAAGTTCTTTTATAGGTTCTTTTTCTTTTGGACCTAGTTCTTTTCTGAATCTTTGATTCTCAAGAACAAGTTCTTCCCGATGAGAATTAAATTCTCAACTTGTGGGAGACTTGTCTTGTGGATCTTTGATCCAGAGAAAGAACTAAATTTTTTGAGAAGGGTTAAACCCTTAAATAGGTAAAAAGAGATATTTTGATCTCTGTGTTTTCTTTACTTAGATTTCTTTTGAAAGGGAAGTCTTCCTCTTTGAGAATTAAATTCTCTGTTGTTTTGAAAGTTTTTTGTCTTTTTTCAGAAGCCTATGGAGGGTTCCTCTATCTGAGACTTGAAGTCTCGGGTCCTTTATATAGAGGATGCTTAATTTTGAGAAAATCTCTCATTGAGAAATTCCAATTGATTTAATTGGTCTCAAAATTGAGTTGGGAAATTTTACCCACCGTTGGATCTTTGATCCAAGACTTCTATTTTACATAATATGTTTTCTTGTTTTTAACAAGGTTGGGGAAATATTTTCCCATATACAGAATTTATTATGTAAAATGGTGATTTTTTAATCACCATTGGATTTTTAATCCAAGGGTTCTCCGTTTTACAGAGTGAAATATCTTTTTGTTTAGAAAAATTGAGAGAATATATTCCCAAAATAGAATGTTATTCTATTATTGGATCATTGATCCAACCGAGAGTATCTTTCTCATTTAGAAAGATTTGGGAGATATTTTCCCTTAATAGAATTTAATTCTATATTTTGATGATTTATCATCTCCATTGGATTTTTGGTCCAACTGCTCTGTTTAACAGAGAGTATCCCAAATTCTCATGTAGAATTTAATTCTATTGATCTTGACTTGGACGCTGGCGCTCACGTATTGTGCACATGGGCGCCACTTAAGAATTTAATTCTTATGATGGGTACTCCTGTGCTTTGCACATTGGCGCCCGCATGATGAGCACGTGCGGCGCCATATAAGAATTTAATTATTATTCAGAAAGCATTTCTGTGCTTTGCACATTGGCGCCGGCGTGAGGAGCACGTGCGGTGCCACCACAAAATTGGTGTTGGCGCTGACGCCCTCGTGAGAAGCACGTGAGGCGCTGCCTCCATTAAATTTCAACAGAGCTTAGCTCTTTTAATATGTTTAAATATTGGGAGAACAACTCCACCTGTACTTAGGAATTTTTTGATAGAATTTTTGCTTGAATTTCAGAATGGTGAAGAGCTAAAACATGGGGTGGTATTTATATTGAAAAATTAGGGTTTGGGAATTAAAATTTTAGATTAAAAAGTATTAAAAAGATGTTAAATGGTGAAATGAAGGGTCTCTGTTTGATTGCAGAGAAATCAAATAGTACAGAGGAGTTAAGGGGAGTCGAATGGGTGTGTATGCAAAGCACGGAGGCAAACGGGCTCATCTCGACCGTCGGCGCCGACCCCATGGGTATTTTGGCCAGTCGGATCTGACGCAATTGCCTCGAGATTTGTGCCACATGGGTTTTTGGGTGTGTACACCTCATTACGCATGTTTGATTTTTCTGAACTTTTCATTTCCCCACGTATTGCACGTGCAACTTTTGGGCTTCTAAAAATAAAAATAAAAATCAGAAAATAAATAATTGTGCCTGATGGGATTCGAACACACAGGCTAAAGAACAACAATGAAGAGTCTTAACCAGTGAGCTACATGTTGGTTCTTGTTTTTATTTAACAAAAATAACTTTTAAATCTTACACAGCCTGTAATACTCTTTTCTGTACAATAACAAGAAAATTTATGTATAGTAATGTCAGAGTCGTTACAGCTGGAGGCTACGGAGCTGGAATAAGTATGATATGTTGGGGACATTTCTCGGCGTCTTGCCTCCGAGGTTGCACCAGACCTTTTAGAAGGCCTTCCCGGAGTACGTTCCCCCTTCGGCTGACCGCCAGCCAATAGCTCGTCTTCGAGCTATTCTATAGCTGAGACTCCTCAGTTCACTTGCTCGTCTCCGAGCTATCGTATATCTGAGATTCCTCAGCGTCCATGTTTGGCCAGGAGCATGGAGCCCGAGTGCCCCCGTAACGGCTCCTTGTATGTAGCATTTTGAAAATTTAGAAATAAATAAAATTAATTAATTTAATAATAATATGATAAATCACAAAGTTGTTAAAAACAAATAGGTCAATTTCATAATTTCTATGTAAAACAATTTAAATTAAAATTTTAGTATGCAACATAAATAAGTTATAAGGGTTTTAGTGATAATTTTAGCTTCATTTTAATAAAATGTGTGTTTTATAATAAACTAAGTTGTGAGGGGTTTTTAGGTAAAGTTTAGGATTTTTGTGCAAAAGGAAAATTGTTAAGGGTGTAAATGGAAATGAGTTGGAAAATCAATTAGCTCAGAATTTTAGGGTAAATTAAAACAAAAATTAAAGGATAAGACTAACACACCTCATACTTGCATGCATAACACTCACCTCACACCTCCTCCTTGCATGAAATGAGCACTCTTCAACCCTTGACACCTCCTTATACCACCTCATCCTTCCCTCTTCTCATATATAGGATATGTTCAGATCTATTAAAAAAATTAAATCTGAAAATTTCTGAAATCAAAACTAAAATAAAGAGAAAAGAAAGAACAAGAGGAAGAAGAAGAAGAAGGAAGCTAAGTTCTAGTTTTCATCACTCTCAAGCTAGGACAAAGGGCTTAGCATTTTGGAGGGGTTATTCCAACAACTTTTTGGAGGGTAAAATTCTTAAACACAGTAGGAGATTTAAGTTCTGTAGCTTAGTTAAATTGAAATGAACAATGTCCTATAAATTCGTATTTTTGTCCAAACTAGGCTCTGTGTAAATCTGCTTTTGTTGGGAAGATAATAAACTTAACAAAACAGTGCTAAAATGATGTACGTAACACCTAGAGCAACCCATAGGATCACGAACCAGAGGGCTCGGATTTGGGCCGGCGACCAAGAAGGGAAATCCGGCGTCGCCGGATTTGTGGATAGCTAGGGTATTTTGGGTGATTGTGTAGGTTTCTGTAAATCATTTTGGCCATTTTGGTATTGTTTAAATAAATTAGTTTCACTGCAGATAGAATCTGGAAGCGTATTTCAGAAATGATATCTTAAAACATAAAATACGACACGGTTAAAACGCATCGCGATTTAAATTCAGTAGCGATGCAGGTTAGAGTTAAAATCCAGTAAGGTTAAGTGGTTAATCACTTGATATGGTCGTATACAATATAACTAGTACGCGGGAACGGGTGTTTTTCATTTCCGTCATGTCGGAGTAGCCGTTTCTTTATGTAAGTTAAATTGTGATGTTAGATGCGAATACGGGATTTTCGGAGGCAGCGAGGAAAGGGAAAGGATTGACAATTCCTGAATAGATTCGACGTTTTCCGGTGAGTAGACTAAACATCTACCGGAGAATTTTGTAAAGATGGCGTGTTACGCCCGTAGTTTATTTAAATAAATGTTTTACTTTGTTATACTAAATTGACGATATGCATTCATAATTCACATATATTTTGCTTAGTTGCTAGTACACTGCACAAGTATCGATGAGTTATGCCACGTGCACATCTATATGTTACACACACCTCGTTGATATTACCATGTCACTTTTACACTTAGTAAATTTCTTGCTAAAACTGATTCATATCATATCTTAAACACTAATAACAATAGTAGTTGGCATCATTAATATCATGTTTAGTATTTGAGTATTTCATGTTGATATAAGAGGTAGATGTATTATTGAAGATTTATGGTTTTGAGTTTTGAATACTATTACATAAATCCAGTGATTTTCATGATTGATGTGTCATGTCCACCATGTGATGTTTTATGATTTGATTTTATTCCGGACCGAGTGGGGGAGATATACGGTCGTGGATTTTACGTTATCCATACTGAGTGGGGGAGATATACAGTTGGATACATGGTGGACCCGGTCGAGACCGAGGGGCAGGATAGCCACATTGAGGCGGGGGAGCCTACCAAGGTTACTCGATACCGGATAGAGTGGTAAAATACGTCGTATATCTAGATGATAACGACCGGTATTGTTGATTTCAGGATCATTCGAGAAATGATGCCTGTGAGAAATGGAAGTTTTGTGTCGATGATGGACACGGGGAATTAAATTTTTATTGCATATAAATGATGAGATTTCAGTTTTGATTATAAGATTCGTACGGTAGATTCATGATTTCTACAGATAATCATACATTATACTTGTTCACATTTAGTTAGCATGATCGTCATATTTACATTATTAACCGTTATATGTTAGTTATATTCACTGAGTTGGCAACTCACCCCCGTTGTGCCACAGTTCCTTGCAGGGGTAGAGTGGACGGTTAGCAGCGGCGCAGATCTACTTTTTGCAGCTTTATTACATCTTTTGATTGGTAGGTTACATATGTAGTAACCTTCTCTTTTGGTATTGTAATTTGTATCTAGAAAAAATCTCCATCAGACCTCTATATGACTTAGAGTGAGAGATGATATGTATATTATTGACAGTTGAGATCGTTTAGTTCTATAAATTGTGGTTTCATTTCTTTATGTCTGAGATTCGTATTAATGCCCTATATACTGAGGTTTTATTTTCCGCTGTTGATATTGTTGATCCCAACTAGGAATGCAACCAAACTTAACACCTTATACTTGTTTAATATTTTAACTTCAATACATGTGATTTTTACTTAAAAATTAAATTTTCTATATAAAGAATTCCGCAAAACGGATTTTGATCTTGGTTTTCGGCTTACTTGTACTGTGTGCATATCTTTAGAAATGATACAATCTAAGTGCCGGTCACATCCAAACTTGGGTCGTGACAAAGTTGGTATCAGAGCTTTGAAATAACCTTACGGAATTGAGTAGGGAATTAAAATAGGTTGACGTGAGTCCGTGAGTTAGGATGACCTTTGGTTTGATGGAGTAGGTGAATTAGGATGAATGCAGTACCGTACGTATGTTCCGCGGCATATTTAAATTATCGTATTCAGCCTAACTAGACTTAGGATGTATATCTTGATCTATTCTTCCGTTGATTCTTCATTATTGATTGTTCCTATTCATACGCCTTATCAACTTTCGTTTCTTGTTCCAGTTGCCATGGCTATGCGGGCTAGGCGAGCCGCAGCCAGAGATGCAGCTAGGGCGAGTCCGCCTGTGACGGCGACTGGTACACCGGACATTCCGGCGGTGCATGAGCATGTTGATCCTCCTCCTCCAGATTGCATGACTAGGATTGAGGAGGGCATGTTGGGATTGCAACGAGTGGTAGGACAGTTAGCTGATGCCACTCGAGTACTGAGACAGGATCCGACACCGACCGTAGCAGAGTCCGAGGTACAGCCTATGCAGACGGTAGCACTGGTAGATACGAGGGTGATGGAGGTATTGCTAGCGGAGTTTATGAGATTGAGACCTCCGGTATTTACGGGGACCGATGTAGCGGAAGATCCTCAATTTTTTCTTGATAGGATGGCGAGGATTGGTAGATCATTGCGATGTTCTGATGCGAGGTCAGTTGAGCTGACTAGCTTTCATTTGGAGGGACTTGCACAGGAGAGGTGTGAGTCGATGGAGAGAGGGCGAGCTACGAGTCTTCCTCCGATGTCGTGGACCGAGTTTTCCACGGTCTTTCTTGCCAGATTTCTTCCCCAGAGTGTGAGGGATGCTAGAGCTAGCAGTTTTGAAGCGTTGCGGAAATCGGCAAGTATGTCGGTGGCAGATTATGATTTACGATTCACCCAGCTGTCGCGCTATGCCCCATACTTAGTACCTACGGAGGAGCTTCGGGTGAAGAGGTTCCTAAGGAGTCTGGACACGCAGTTGTATCTGGCTATAGGCTCCCAGCATTTTGATACGTATGCGCAGGCCATGGATGCAGCGATACGAGTGGAGGAGCGTTTGAGCGAGGCAGTGGTTGTTCCAGAGCCAAAGAGGAGTAGACCGATCGGGCCAATGACTAGACAGTTTGGCAGAGGTAGAGGCAGATATACTCCAGGCCGCAATGTCGGACGAGGTTGGACCCAGGTCCAGATGTTCAGTTCTTATTCCGATGATCAGAGGTCTCCATCTACTTGTTTTAGTTGTGGACTTCCCGGACACTTTGCGCGGGATTGTAGATCCCAGGGAGGGACCGTTATTCCACAGGCTGCTTTACCCCTTCCACCTTCTACGCCGATGGCTTTACTTCCTCCCCCAGTAGGCGCTATATGCCAGGCAGTTGCACCACGAGGTCGAGGCTTTGTGGAACGTTCTCAGAGAGGTCGAGGAGATAGAGGTAGAGGACGACAGGATGCGGGAAGGGGCCAGGCACGGGTATTTGCGCTGACTCCATAGGATGCCCAAGCATCAAATGCAGTCGTGACAGGTACTCTTACAGTATGCTCGTTAGAGGCACATGTTTTATTTGATCCCGGTTCTACACATTTTTATGTATCTTCACGATTTGCACTTTCTTTGGGGAAAGAGTCGTCGTTGTTAGAGTTACCATTAGTGGTGATTACTCCGGTGGGAGATTCTTTTATAGCTCGGCACGTATTCAGGTCATGTTCTGTGCGTATTGGTGATAGAGATTCACTAGTTGATCTAATTCTCCTGGATATGTTAGATTTTGATATACTTCTTGGTATGGATTGGTTGGCCGCCTATCATGCCTATGTAGATTGCAGGGGGAAGGCGGTTAGATTTTGTTTTCCAGGTGAACCGGTGTTTGTTGTGCAGGGGGATTGTAAAATAACTCCTGCCAACATGATTTCTGCTCTTTGTGCGGGGCGACTCTTGAAGAAGGGTTATCATGGGTTCTTGGCTTTTGTTCAGGACTTAGGGGTCGCTGAGATTCCATTGGACCAGGTTCCGATCGCACGAGAATTTCCTGAGGTGTTTCCTGCTGAGTTACCAGGATTGCCACCCGATCGTGACATTGAATTTTGCATTGACTTGATTCCGGGTGCGGGGCCTATTTCTATACCACCCTATCGTATGGCACCGACTGAGTTGAAAGAACTCAAAATTCAGTTGCAAGAATTGTTAGATAGAGGGCTTGTTCGTCCCAGTGTATCACTGTGGGGAGCACCTGTCTTATTTGTAAAGAAGAAGGACGGTAGTATGAGACTGTGTATCGACTACCGACAGCTGAATCACATCACTGTGCGAAACAGGTATCCACTACCACGTATAGATGACTTATTCGATCAGTTGCAGGGAGTGGGTTACTTCTCAAAGATCGATTTACGGTCAGGGTATCACCAGTTGAGGGTTCAGAAGGACGATATTCCGAAGGCGTTTCGTACAAGATATGGGCACTATGAATTTCTGGTGATGTCGTTCGGACTCACCAACGCTCCGGCAACTTTTATGGATATGATGAACCGTATCTTTAGACCCTTCATTGATCGGTTTATTATAGTGTTTATAGATGACATTCTTGTTTATTCTCGGAGTCGGATGGAGCATGAGCAGCATTTGCGTATTACGTTGCAGACCTTGAAGGAGCATCAGCTGTTTGCAAAATTCTCTAAGTATGCTTTTTGGATCGATAGTGTGGAGTTCTTGGGTCACATAGTTACGAGAGAGGGTATATGTGTGGACCCAAAGAAGATTGAAGCGGTACAGCACTGGCCCAGACTTGTATCAGTTACAGAGGTTCGGAGTTTCTTAGGTCCGGCAGGTTATTACCGACGCTTCGTGCAGGATTTTTCACGGATAGCTGCACCTTTGACCGGATTGACTAGGAGGGAGGTTCCATTTCAATGGACAGATGCGTGTGAGCAGAGTTTCCAGCAGTTGAAGACGCGCTTGACAACTGCACCTGTCTTATCTTTACCTTTCGGGTCAGGTGGTTTTGTTGTGTATTGTGATGCTTCTAGAGTGGGTTTAGGCTGTGTACTGATGCAGCACGGCAGGGTTGTAGCTTATGCTTCTCGACAGTTGAAGAGGCACGAACAAAACTACTCCACTCATGATCTAGAGATGGATGCTGTGGTATTCGCATTGAAGATTTGGAGACATTACTTGTATGGAGAGTCGTGTCAAATCTTCACAGATCATAAGAGCTTAAAGTATATTTTTCAGCAGAGAGATCTGAACCTAAGGCAGCGTCGATGGATGGAACTGGTGAAAGATTACGATTGTGAGACCTTATACCATCCAGGCAAGGCGAATGTTGTAGCAGATGCTTTGAGTCGGAGACCTGGAGATAGCTTATCTCATTTGCGCGTCTTGCACAGACGGTCTTTTACAGACTGGCAGATCTTATGTGATAGTCGTATACAGTTTGTGTTCACATCGGCAGGAGGCCAGCTAGCACATGTTTGCACCCGACCTCAGTTATTGGATCGCATTCGAGAGGCATAGCCCGCAGATACTCGTATAATGGAGATTATGGATCAGGTTAGGCAGGGCAGGGAGACAGAGTTTTTTATTGATGATCATGGAGTATTACGTTTTAGGACTCGTCTCTGTGTGCCAGATTCTGACGGATTGAGGCGTGAGATTTTAGAGGAGGCCCATAGGTCAGCATACAGTATTCATCCTGGTTCCACCAAGATGTATCATGATTTGAAGAATGTTTACTGGTGGGAAGGGATGAAGAAGTATATTGCGGAATATGTTTCGAGATGCTTGACTTGTCAGCAAGTCAAAGCAGAACACCAGAGGCCAGCCAGAGAATTGCAGCCCTTACCTATTCCAGAGTGGAAATGGGAACATATTTCCATGGATTTTGTGGTGGGTCTACCCAGGACTAGCAGAGGGTATGATTCCATTTGGGTGATTATTGATAGGTTGACAAAGGCAGCTCATTTTCTCCCAGTAAAGACGACGTATGGTTTTGCACAGTATGCTCAGATTTATATCGATGAGATTGTACGTCTGCATGGAGTTCCGACGTGCATAGTTTCAGATAGGGGTACCCAGTTTACTAGCAGGCTATGGCAGAAACTTCAAGAAGCTTTGGGTACACGGTTGAGTTTTAGTACAGCTTTCCACCCACAGACAGATGGTCAGTCGAAGCGGACCATTCAGACACTAGAGGATATGCTTCGGGCTTGTAGCCTTGATTTCGGTGGTAGTTGGTATCGTCACCTACCTTTGATAGAATTCTCGTACAACAACAGTTTTCAGGAGACGATCCAGATGGCACCCTTTGAAGTTTTGTATGGAAGGAAATGTCGATCACCCGTTTGCTGGACGGAACTGAGCGGGAGTTGCATATTGGGACCGCAGATTGTACATGAGACTACAGAGAAGATTCAGTTGATACGGGATAGAATGAAGGCGGCCCAATGCAGACAGAAATCGTATGCAGATCGACGGCGTCGTAGACTCGAGTTTGGAGTAGGAGATCATGTGTTCCTTCGGGTATCCCCAATGAAAGGTGTGATGCGTTTCAGAAAGAAAGGGAAGCTCATCCCCAGATATGTCGGACCTTACGAGATCTGGAGAAAGTGGGTGTTGTAGCTTATCGCTTAGAACTTCCACCGAGCTTTCCCGACGTGCATCCGGTGTTCCACGTTTCGATACTTCGCAAGTATCTTCACGATCCTTCTCACGCGATCCAGCATCAGACCTTACAGCTTGAGCCAGATTTATCCTACACAGTGCAGCCAGTCGCTATTCTTGACAGGAAGGCAAAGAAATTACGATCGAGGGTACTTCCATCTGTAAAGGTTCTTTGGCAAGGAAAGAATCGCGAGGAGGTTACATGGGAGACCGAGGATGCGACGCGGAAGAAATTTCCACATCTTTTTGAAGGTATGTCTAGTTAATTTTTAAATTCGGGGACCGAATTTTCTTAAGGGGGGAATATTGTAGCATTTTGAAAATTTATGTCACGCTCCGCTTCCCGGTATATGGCGAAGGGGACGCGACGAGATCCGCTACGTATATACTTAGAAGTACATACGCTAAGCGTATCTAAGCAATATAAAAGTAAATCACAAAAGACAAGAGATATAGAAATAACAACAACTTTATTAATAACATTCTTTTGTACAATGCATGAAAAGTAAATACAACTGAAATGAAAAGCGATGCCTAAACAGTGGCATAACAGGAAATGAAAATACTGAATAGAACAAGGTACAATATCTAGAGCTCGGGGTCTTCGTGAAACTGCTCCAAGTCTTCACCGGTGGGCTCGATCTCTGCTGGGTCCAAAGCACCTGACGACATTCAAAGAAGAAAGAAATAGAATGTCGTCAGCGAATAGGTCGCTCGGTAAGTCCCAAAGATAAAGAAGAATTAGAAAAGACAGAATAAGAGTATTTCCTAAAGAGGTTGTAAAATATTATAGAATATTGTGTTAACGCTGTTGTTTGTAGCTTGGTACAGAAGGATGCCAGTGTATACGAGAGGGGTCTCTATATGCTAGAGACCAGGGCAAACGGAATGTACAAGGAACCGTTAAGCCACGGTACAACAGCAACGTAATATAGGTATTTATTTGTAAAAGGGTGTAAATTTCCATATTTTAGATTCTAGGGTTTCTTAAGCCAACTAGTCTATTTCTAAATGGTCTAAACGACACGTCATTAGAATCCTCAAATCGCCTCTTCACTGCCAATTGCGGCCAGGTAAGTGCCAGGTGAGTGGGAGGCTCTCCACTACAAGTAGTGGTCCTAATTAAGTAACCACTCGCTTTAGACACACTTTCCTAGACACCACAAAGTCAGGTTTAGATAAACGATCGATGTCCATGACATATCGTATTTTCCTATTAAAAGATTTTGTTTTAAAATTGTATACAACTTAGAAATTTCAGAAAAGGTTTATAAAGAAAATGGTATTTTAATGTAAAATCTTGTATTATCGTATTCTAAGTTTTGATGATATCGATTAGTGTTGTATTTGCGTGTGTGTGGAGGTAGGTCATTACCTCGTGATCTATTTTAAGGTATAGCAATGTTAAAGGGTTAAATGTGATAAACTAAACATGGTGGTATTTAAGTGCGAAAATACGGTATTTTGCAAAAGTTATCATTTAATGTGAGAAACTTTATCCAAATTGATTTTTAAGTGATTAGTAGTCAACATGAATATGTTTAAGCATTATGGAATTAGTGACAAGTGAGTTTTGATAGAAAAACCGAATCGGAAATCGGTTTGTTCCGATTTCTGTCGGGTTTGAAAAATCGTATTTTAATGGAAGAAAGAAAGGTAGAAAAAGAGGGACTTACGGGTTTGGACAACGCTAGAGAGTGAGAGGAAGGTAGTGGGTTTGTCGGTGCGTCGAAACGTCGTGAAGAGGTCCTAGTACGATCGCCGGGATTTCGCCGTCGATTTCGGCAGCGCTTTGCCTTTCGCTCGTTTTCCGACGTACCAAGTTCTCTTGAAATTTTTAGAGAGTGGACTTAAGAATGTAGGGTGAGAGGGTAGAGGGTATGGGGGTTTATATAGGGTTAGGCTAGGGTTAGGGTTTTTAATAAAAAAAATTATAAAAAATATACAAAATCATTAAAAATTCATTAAACATAGGAGTAAAAGGGATTTATTGGCCAAATGATAACCGATCCAAGCATTTAGAGTATGCAGAAGGGTGGACCAGGTCAAGACCCAACTTTTCTCTGTTGGTGACTCGGCCGTCCGGCCAAGTCCGGCCGGCGGCGCCGGACCGAGTCGCCGACCGGCGGCGCCGAGTTGGGTCGAGTCAAGGGTCCAATGGCCGGGGATTCTTCGGGGGTACAATTTGGTATATTTACTTTTTGTTGTCCAGTACATATTTTTGGAGTTATGGCCTTTTTACCGTTGACTTCCAAAAAAATTAAAATAAAATAAATACAAAAATAATGTGGGGCATGGGATTTGAACTCCGGTGGCTTGGTTCAGCAGTACAAGGTATTACCAATGAGCTACAAGCTCTTTCTTGTAATTATGGAGTGAAATAAATACTTAAAGAGATATCAGCTGCAATAAATTCTCCAAGTATACATTGAATTTAAATCAATTCTTTATATATTAAAAATTGAGTTGTTACAGTCTACCCTCCTTATAAAAATTTCGTCCTCGAAATTTACAACTTTTATTTGAGGACTAGTTTACAAAGAGGTGTGGATATCTAGTACGCATTTCATCCTTCCTTTCCCAAGTGGACTCTCCTGGAGTGTCTTTCCTCCACATCACTCGAACTAAGTTAACCTCCTTATTCCGAAGTGTCTTCACTTTCCTGTCCAGGATCTCCACAGGCTGTTGCTCACAAGAAAAGTCAGGCTGTATAGTGAGCTCGGAATGATCGAGAACATGGCTGGGGTCACTCACATACTTTCTGAGTTGGGATATATGGAACACATTATGCACTCCTTCCAATGAAGGTGGTATCGCTAAACGGTATGCCACTTCACTGACTCGTTCGAGTATGTCGAACGGTCCAATGCATCTCGAACTTAGCTTACCCCGTCTTCCAAATCGGATCACTCCGCGGTTCGGAGATATCTTCAGGAATACGTGATCTCCTGGCTGGAACTCCAAGTGTCGTCTCTTTGCATCAGCCCAGTGCTTCTGTCGATCTTGGGCTATTCGCATCCTTTCCCTGATAGTACGAACCACATCAACGGTTGCTACTATCATCTCTGGTCCAAGAAGTTCCCTATCTCCGATGTCGTCCCAACTTAATGGCGATCGACACTTCCTTGCATACAATGCTGCAAAAGGTGCCATTCCTATGCTTACTTGGTAGCTGTTGTTGTACGAAAACTCCACAAGATGTAGGTGATCTTTCCATGATCCCTTGAAGTCTAGCATACACGCTCTGAGCATATCCTCCAAGATCTGAATAGTTCGTTCCGACTGACCATCTGTTTGTGGATGATAAGACGTGCTGAAGTTCAGACTTGTTCCCAAGCTTGCTTGCAGACTCTGCCAAAATTGCGATCGGAACCTGGTGTCACGATCGGAGACAATGCAGACCGGTACTCCATGAAGTCTCATAATTTCCTGTATGAGTTCATGGGTATCAGAGATAGTACATTATGAAGAGTTTAAATCTAAATTAGATTATTACCTTCATGTACTTCTTTGCTAGTGTCTCAGTTGATTGGCCAACTCGAAATGGGATGAAGTGAGCCGACTTTGTGAGTCGATCCACAATGACCCATATGGCATCGTTACCCTTTGTGCTGTGAGGAAGAGCAGTCACAAAGTCCATCGTGATGTGTTGCCACTTCCATTCTGGGATTGGTAACGGTTGAAGTAATCCAGCAGTCCTGTGATGTTCAGCCTTTACTTGCTGACACATCAAGCATTTTGCGACGCTTCTGGCTACTTCACGCTTCATTCCATGCCACCAATAATTCTGACGTAGATCTTTGTACATTTTGGTACCTCCAGGATGTACTGAGTAGGGAGAGTTGTGGGCTTCTTTCATTAACTATTCCCGAACAGGACCTTTTGGTACACACAATCTGCTGCCGTATCTCAAAGATCCGTCTTTATGGATGATGAAGTCTGTTCTGAGTCCATTCTCCACTTGTTCTCTGATCTTTTGCAACTTAGCATCGCTGGCTTGAGCTGCTTTGATCTGATTGACAATGGTTGATTGAACTTGTAAATTCATCAAACTTGAAGCATTACCTGGCATGACTACTTCAATCTCCATCTAATGCAAGTCTTGTTGAAGCTTCCACTGAGCGGTGAGATTCATTGCTAATGGTTGGCGACTAAGAGCATCAGGTACTACATTCATCTTCCCTGGGTGATATTGCAAGTTGATGTCAAAGTCCACCATGAGTTCTAACCATCTTCTCTGCCGCATATTCAACTCCTTCTGAGTAAACATGTACTTCAGGCTCTTATGATCTGTGTAGATGTTCACTCGTTCACCAAGTAGATAATGACGCCAAATTTTGAGAGCAAAGATGACGGCTGCTAACTCCAAATCATGCGTCGGATAATTGCGCTCGTGAATCTTCAGCCGTCTTGAAGCATATGCCACAATCTTACTGTGCTGATATAGAACACATCCTAATCCCTTACCGGATGCATCGCAATGCACTTCGAATCCTCCAGATTGATCCGGTATGAAGAGAATAGGTGCTGTTGTCAACCTTGACTTGAGTTCTACGAAAGCTTATTCGCATGCTTCTGACCACACAAATTCTTCATCTTTACGTGTGAGCTTAGTCAGGGGCGTTGCTATCTTCGAAAAGCCTTCAATAAATCTTCTGTAATATCCAGCTAAACCTAAGAAACTTCGAATATCCTTCACTGACTTTGGTGTAGGCCATTCGCTAACTGCCGAAACTTTCGCTGGATCTACAGAGATTCCTTCTCCTGATACGATATTTCCAAGAAAACCAACTTGATTTAGCCAAAACTCGCACTTGCTGTACTTGGCATAAAGCTGATGTTATCGAAGAGTTTCTAGGACAATTCATAGATGTTCTGCATGCTCTTCCTGACTCTTAGAATACACCAGGATGTCGTCGATGAAGATGACAACAAACCTGTCTAAGTACTCCCGGAAAACTTGATTCATAAGGTTCATGAATATTGCGGGTGCGTTGGTCACTCTAAATGGCATCACTAGAAATTCGTAATGTCTATAGCGAGTTCTGAAAGCTGTTTTGTGAATATCAGCTTCCTTGACCTTCACTTGATGATAACCTGAATGAAGATCTAATTTAGAGAAAACACAAGATCCACTTAGCTGATCGAATAAATCATCGATGCGCGGGAGTGGATACTTGTTCTTTATAGTTACTTCGTTAAAGGCTCTGTAATCGATGCACATTCTGTATGAACCTTCCTTCTTCTTCACAAGTAGTACAGGTGATCCCCAACTTGAAGTGCTGGGATGAATCCATCCTTTCGCCAGTAATTCGTCCAACTGTGTTCGGACTTCCTTCAAACCTTCCGGACTTAAACGATAGGGTTCTTTGATCACCGGTTGTGCTCCTGGTACTAAATCAATACTGAATTCAAGAGCTCGATCGGGAGGCAAACCTGATATATCGTCAGGAAATACATCGTCGAACTCTCGAACCACATCTGGTCTTGATTCTTCCTCTGGTTGAGCTGCTGCAACTACTGCTTCTCTTGGCTTCGCTTTGTAGGTACTTGGCTCCAGTGTACGGTCTCCGCTTTTGAAATAGAAGACCAGATGGTCTGGGATCTCGAATACTACCCTCCTTTGACGACAGTCGATGGTAGCATAAAAAGTTCCAAGCCAATCCATTCCTAGAACCACATCGAAGTTCGGTATGTCCAGCACTTTGAAGTCAGCATAAAACTCTCGACTGCAGACGACGACTGGACACATGCTGTATCCCATAGTTGCCTTTAGAACGCCATTTCCGGAACTGACATTCCAGCTGGATACAAGCGGTGAAACTGGAATCGCATGGGTTCGGACAAACCGTTGCGATATAAAGCAATGTGATGCTCCAGTATCAAACAGTGCAAGTGCAGGGATTGAGGATACTAAGATTGTACCTAAGGTATGTGGGATTTGTTTTAGGTATAGGAAATATGTAACTAAGTAGTAGAATAGAAAAGCAAAGTTTGAAAAGAAAAGTTTACCAGTGATGACTTGGCCAGTGGCTTCAGCTTCTTCCACGGACATCGTGAAAGCCTGGCGCCTTGGTACATTCCTCCTGGCCTGAGGAGCATTCCTCGGAACGTTCCTTTGAGCTTGATGGAACTGACGAGGAGGTGGTGCGGCTTGTGGTCCTCTGGGTGGTGCAGGTAGTGCAGGTCTGGGAGCAGGTGCCTGAAGAGCTGGTCGCTGCGGATAAGTAATTGCTGGTCTGGGTGAAGCAACTGGGTTCTGTCTTTGGGGACAAGACCCAATATCGTGAGTAGCTGAGCCGCAGACTAAGCAAATGCGGTTGGCTCGACGACAGTCCTTCATCATATTTCGAGTTCTCTTGCAGTAGGTGCAAAAGGCTGGGCTGGGACGATGGGTTGGTACTCCGGGCGCCTTGGCACGAAAGGTGGCCTGGACGAGGCTCCACCTACCATCTGGTTGGCAGGGCGCTTGACTCCTGCAGACTGAGGTCTGCCCCTTGCTTTTATCACTGCCTCATAGCTGCGGGCAGCTTCTATAGCATCCTCATGAGTCAAAAACTTTCCTGTGGCTAGAGCATCCTGAATCTCCGTGTCCAGTCCTTGTTGAAAGCGACGGGCTCTGATCTCGTCCGTCAGTATCAAGTGTGCCGCGAATCTGTTTAAAGATTGCGTTAGCTGTGTAGTATGTGATTTTTAAAAAAAATTGAACTATTGTGACATATCTTACCGGCTTAACATGGTGAATTCAGCGTCGTATTCATCTATTGATTTGTCCCACATTGAACCCTGTTGTAGATGAATAAACTGCTGCTCCATTGCAAACCTGGCAGTCACAGGGAAGTATTTCGCGTCGAACTTCTCACGAAAAGTCTTCCATTCAATTGGCTGTACCAGACGGCTTTCTTCCTCCTTCCACCAGTTGCGAGCATTATCCGTGAGCTGTAGTTTTGCTACACGGACCCAAGCGATGTCTGGCACTTGAGCTGCTGCCAGATCGTCTTCGATGCTTTGTGCCCATTCTTCAGCTTCAAGAGGGCTTCCTTTACCAGAGAACTGCTTGGGATGTAAAGCCCTGACTTGCTTTACTCCCGGTGTGTCGGTTTCAGGACGGTTCAGTAGTTGTTGCTGTCCCTCAAGAAGGCTGCGAATCGCCTCAAGTAGCACTGTTTGCTCGGTGGGTGGTGCAGGAACAGCTGGTGCGAGAGGTAGTGCTAGAGGTGTGTTGTTGACATTGGTGCTGGTGTTGTTCGGGGAATCCATATCCTTGAAGAAAAATTTGGGTTAGGACAGATTCAAGTAAATGAAATGATAAGATTCAAGGAATAGAAATTTGTAAGATTCAAGAAACATGAATTGTAAAGAATGTTTTAGTTGCTGGTTCTTGTGTTATATTGCTTAGGTTGTTCACACAGACCAGAACTGCATGATAGGGATTCATACAGCTCTGACCTGCATGGGCCACCAACAAAACCTGTCACGCCCCGCTTCCCGGTGTACGACGAAGGGGACGCGGCGAGGTCCGCTACGTATATACTTAGAAGTACATACGCTAAGCTTATCTAAGCAATATAAAAGTAAATCACAAGAGACAAGAGATATAGAAATAACAGCAACTTTATTAATAACATTCTTTTGTACAATGCATGAAAAGTAAATACAACTGAAATTAAAAGCGATGCCTAAACAGTGGCATAACAGGAAATGAAAATACTGAATAGAACAAGGTACAATATCTAGAGCTCGGGGTCTTCGTGAAACTGCTCCAAGTCTTCACCGGTGGGCTCGATCTCTGCTGGGTCCAAAGCACCTGACGACATTCAAAGAAGAAAGAAATAGAATGTCGTCAGCGAACAGGTCGCTCGGTAAGTCCCAAAGATAAAGAAGAATTAGAAAAGACAGAATAAGAGCATTTCCTAAAGAGGCTGTAAAATATTATAGAATATTGTGTTAACGCTGTTGTTTGTAGCTTGGTACAGAAGGATGCCAGTGTATACGAGAGGGGTCTCTATATGCTAGAGACCAGGGCAAACAGAATGTACAAGGAACCGTTAAGCCACGGTACAACAGCAACGTAATATAGGTTAGGTGTCTTAATCTGACCACCTCGTGGCACCTTTAACACCTTCCGTACCAATCTACCCCTTACACCACGTAGTGTTTTGATAGTATTGTTGTATTGTATTGTGTAAGTTGGATGACCGACCAAAACCATGATATCAGTAAACATGTTGCAACTGCATAATCAGATAAATAGAATAACGGAGTAATGGATGTATATCCATGGTTTGATTCAGTCAAGTTGTATAGATTATTAACTGGATTCTGGGATTCATGTATTCATATTGAGTTAGAATATTAAAGAATATAGAATGACTTGAATCATATTCAAGTCAGAAATAATCAGACTCAAACCCGAGTCAGACTAAAAGAAATGTAATTTGAAGTTCTATAATTGTTAGGGTCCTTATTGTAAATTATAAAACTTGAGGGGGTTTTATGTAAAAATACTTTTGCATAGTTTTCAAGATACACCTCAAGTATTTATTATTCGTCCTTATAGTTATAATGAGTGTAAATTTTATTTGTGTTATTTCTAGTGAGAATATCCTAATTACATAAATAAAAGTACTAATTTTGTAATATTGATTTAATTGAAATTCATGGTATTTTAATGTAACTTTTAATTTTGTAATTTTTTAGGAAAAGTGAAAACTTTATCTTATAATAAAATAGGTGTTAAATGATAAATATATATATATATATATATATATATATATATATATATGTTAATACAAGAATAATTTTTAATAAATATTTTATTTTCCAAAAATCTCATTTTTTCATAAATGTCGTATTCTAAACCTTTCGAGACCGAATGCTCCTTGCGGAGGTCTGAATCTCGCACTACTAAGCCTGAGGGTGCATGATAAACCGTACAATCCCTAACGGGTTCCCCAAATGTGGGTTGTAGTGGCGCTTTGCAAAGATTTTATAAATACTAATCATTTAGAAAACGGTTTTATAAAAATAAGGTATTTATTTGTAAAAGGGTGTAAATTTCAGTATTTTAGATTCTAGGGTTTCCTAAGCCAACTAGCCTATTTCTAAATGGTCTAAACGACACGTCATTAGAATCCTCAAATCGTCTCTTCATCGCCAATTGCGGCCAGGTAAGTGCCAGGTGAGTGGGAGGCTCTCCACTACAAGTAGTGGTCCTAATTAAGTAACCACTCGCTTTAGACACACTTGCCTAGACACCACAAAGTCAGGTTTAGATAAACGATCGATGTCCATGACATATCGTATTTTCCTATTAAAAGATTTTGTTTTAAAATTGTATACAACTTAGAAATTTCAGAAAAGGTTTATAAAGAAAATGGTATTTTAATGTAAAATCTTGTATTATCGTATTCTAAGTTTTGATGATATCGATTAGTGTTGTATTTGCGTGTGTGTAGAGGTATGTCATTACCTCGTGATCTATTTTAAGGTATAGCAATGCTAAAGGGTTAAATGTGATAAACTAAATATGGTGGTATTTAAGTGCGAAAATACGGTATTTTGCAAAAGTTATCATTTAATGTGAGAAACTTTATCCAAATTGATTTTTAAGTGATTAGTAGTCAACATGAATATGTTTAAGGATTATGGAATTAGTGACAAGTGAGTTTTGATAGAAAAACCGAATCGGAAATCGGTTTTTTCCGATTTCCGTCGGGTTTGAAAAATCGTATTTTAATGGAAGAAAGAAATGTAGAAAAAGAGGGACTTACGGGTTTGGACAACGCTAGAGAGTGAGAGGAAGGTAGTGGGTTTGTCGGTGCATCGAAACGTCGTGAAGAGGTCCTAGTACGATCGCCGGGATTTCGCCGTCGATTTCGGCAGCGTTTCGCCTTTCGCTCATTTTCCGACGTATCAAGTTCTCTTGAAATTTTTAGAGAGTGGACTTAAGAATGTAGGGTGAGAGGGTAGAGGGTATGGGGGTTTATACAGGGTTAGGCTAGGGTTAGGGTTTTTAATAAAAAAAATTATAAAAAATATACAAAAATAATGTGGGGTATGGGATTTGAACTCCGGTGGCTTGGTTCAGCAGTGCAAGATATTACCAATGAGCTACAAGCTCCTTCTTGTAATTATGGAGTGAAATAAATACTTAAAGAGATATCAGCTGCAATAAATTCTCCAAGTATACATTGAATTTAAATAAATTCTTTGTACATTAAAAATGGAGTTGTTACAATTTATAAATAAATAAAATTAATTAATTTAATAATAATATGATAAATCACAAAGTTGTTAAAAACAAATAGGTCAATTTCATAAGTTCTATGTAAAACAATTTAAATTAAAATTTTAGTATGCAACATAAATAAGTTATAAGGGTTTTAGTGATAATTTAGCTTCATTTTAATAAAATGTGTGTTTTATAATAAACTAAGTTGTGAGGGGGTTTTAGGTAAAGTTTAGGATTTTTGTGCAAATGGAAAATTGTTAAGGGTGTAAATGGAAATGGGTTGGAAAATCAATTAGCTCAGAATTTTAGGATAAATTAAAACAAAAATTAAAGGATAAGGCTAGCACACCTCATACTTGTATGCATAACACTCACCTCACACCTCCTACTTGCATGAAATGAGCACTCTTCAACCCTTGACACCTCCTTATACCACCCCATCCTTCCCTCTTCTCATATATAGGATATGTTCAGATCTATTACAAAAATTAATTCTGAAAATTTCTGAAATCAAAACTAAAATAAAGAGAAAAGAAAGAACAAGAGGAAGAAGAAGAAGATGGAAGCTAAGTTCTAGTTTTCATCACTCTCAAGCTAGGACAAGGGGCTTAGCATCTTGGAGAGGTTATTCCAACAACTTTTTGGAGGGTAAAATTCTTAAACACAGTAGGAGATTTAAGTTCTGTAGCTTAGTTAAATTGAAATGAACAATGTCCTATAAATTCGTATTTTTGTCCAAACTAGGCTCTGTGTAAATCTGCTTTTGTTGGGAAGATAATAAACTTAACAAAATAGTGCTAAAATGATGTACGTAACACCTAGAGCAACCCATAGGATCACGAACCAGAAGACTCGGATTTGGGCCAGCGACCAAGAAGGGAAATCCGGCGTCGCCGGATTTGTGGATAGCTAGGGTATTTTGGGTGATTGTGTAGGTTTCTGTAAATCATTTTGGTATTGTTTAAATAAATTAGTTTCACTGCAGATAGAATCTGGAAGCGTAAGTCGGAAATGATATCTTAAAACATAAAATACGACACGGTTAAAACGCATCGCGATTTAAATTCAGTAGCGATGCAGGTTAGAGTTAAAATCCAGTAAGGTTAAGTGGTTAATCACTCGATATAGTTGTATACAATATAACTAGTACGCGGGAACGGGTGTTTTTCATTTCCGTCATGTCGAAGTAGCCGTTTACTTATGTAAGTTAAATTGTGATGTTAGATGCGAATACGGGATTTTCGGAGGCAGCGAGGAAAGGGAAATGATTGGCAATTCCTGAATAGATTCGACGTTTTCCGGTGAGTAGACTAAACATCTACCGGGGAATTTTGTAAAGATGGCGTGTTACGCCCGTAGTTTATTTAAATAAATGTTTTACTTTGTTATACTAAATTGACGATATGCATTAATAATTCACATATATTTTGCTTAGTTGCTAGTACACTGCACAAGTATCGATGAGTTATGCAACGTGCACATCTATATGTTACACACACCTTGTTGATATTACCTTGTCACTTTTACACTTAGTAAATTTCTTGCTAAAACTGATTCATATCATATCTTAAACACTAATAACAATAGTAGTTGGCATCATTAATATCATGTTTAGTATTTGAGTATTTCATGTTGATATAAGAGGTAGATGTATTATTGAAGATTTATGGTTTTGAGTTTTGAATACTATTACATAAATCCAGTGATTTTCATGATTGACGTGTCATGTCCACCATGTGATGTTTTATGATTTGATTTTATTCCGGACCGAGTAGGGGAGATATACGGTCGCGGATTTTACGTTATCTATACCGAGTGGGGGAGATATACAGTTGGATACATGGTGGACCCGGTCGAGACCGAGGGGCAGGATAGCCGCATTGAGGCGGGGGATCCTAGCGATGTTACTCGATACCGGATAGAGAGGTAAAATACGGCGTATATCTAGATGATAACGACCGGTATTGTTGAGTTCAGGATCATTCGAGGAATGATGCCTGTGAGAAATGGAAGTTTTGTGTCGATGATGGACACGGGGAATTGAATTTTTATTGCAAATAAATGATGAGATTTCAGTTTTGATTATAAGATTCGTACGGTAGATTCATGATTTCCACAGATAATCATACATTATACTTGTTCACATTTAGTTAGCATGATCGTCATATTTACATTATTAACCGTTATATGTTAGTTATATTCACTGAGTTGGCAACTCACCCCTGTTGTGCCACAGTTCCTTGCAGGGGTAGAGTGGACGGTTAGCAGCGGCGCAGATCTACTTTTTGCAGCTTTATTACATCTTTTGATAGGTAGGTTACATATATAGTAACCTTCTCTTTTGGTATTGTATTTTGTATCTAGAAAAAATCTCCATCAGACCTGTATATGACTTAGAGTGAGAGATGATATGTATATTATTGACAGTTGAGATCGTTTAGTTCTATAAATTGTGGTTTCATTTCTTTATGTCTGAGATTCGTATTAATGCCCTATATACTGAGGTTTTATTTTCCGCTGTTGATATTGTTGATCCCAACTAGGGATGCAACCAAACTTAACACCTTATACTTGTTTAATATTTTAACTTCAATACATGTGATTTTTACTTAAAAATTAAATTTTCTATATAATGAATTCCGCAAAACGGATTTTGATCTTGGTTTTCGGCTTACTTGTACTGTGTGCATATCTTTAGAAATGATACAATCTAAGTGCCGGTCACATCCAAACTTGGGTCGTGACATTGTATTTCGCTAGGACAAGATCTCTGTTGCTCTATATCCCGCATCCCACGCTAGCGTAGCTCGCCATTAATGAGTGTATCTTGCCATTAATAGGCATGGGCGTAACGGAAGGCGAGAATTGTTAGTGTATATGCCTTAGGGGCCATTATTGTATCATACTAGCATGCATATTACTTAATGGAAGCTTGGGATATTCACAGTTGTATTGACAGTCTTGCTAAAAATGGTAGTATGCTACTTGGTTTGTGTCTACTTTAATATGTGCATATTTTTCTTATAACGTATCACTTATACATATTAGTAGAGCCCATAGGATCTTTGCTTGATTACCAGCGTTGTGATGGCAGTCACACTAGTGGGGGCTGGGTAGTCTATAAGCAACATCCTATACTTGTCCCTAGTCGTAGGATTATCGAGACAGGGCATCGATACTCCGGAGTAGACTAGTGTGTACGCTTCTCATCCCAGTTGGGGAGAAGGTCTGTCCCACAGCCATCAGTACGTTGTACTGGAGATAGTATACAGGTGCTCGTTGGGTTACGGGTACACCGGACATGACTCGCAAGAGAACTGACTAGATGGTATTATACCTAACGTCAGATAGCAGTTCTCAGGTGACATGCGTGCAGATAGTCTGTTGACTTAAGGTCGTAATTTGTCTCGTGTGAGTTCCCACTGTGCTTTGATTACTACCCTACCACGGCTCAAAGGAGTCGTGCAAACAGGTTTTAGTTGGGTACAGTCCTGAGCCACATAGAGGAAGTGAGTGACTGTTAGGGATTTGTCTCTCCCGGTATAGGGAGTTGATATCGCACTGTGATCGGTTGGTCATTACCATAAGTCCCTGGCCAGGGCTGATTGAGAATTACTAATGGACTGATCAGTAGATTCTCGCATGGTTTTGAGCCATGCCGGCACGACTTGTACGGTTATTAGGGGTCTGACGCTTACCACCTCCCTAGACCATACATACGATACTCTTAGACGAACAGACCGGACTGCGCGGATATTGTCACGGATAGGCTCAGTAGCAGTTCGGATGGGTTTCCTCATCGGCCTTCTTATCGACATCTACCTGGGGACCGTTACGTACAGCTAGTGCCGCTTGCGGTCTGTGGTTAAACCCACTGCCAGCGTAGTGCCGAGTCTTTAGAGTCCCACACAGAGAGTTTTCCTGCTCCAGGCGAAACGATATAGAGGTCGTATGGTTTTACGACAAGGGTTCGGACGCATACGCGTTTAAACGCACGTACGACGTTCGGACAGTTTTTACTAGCCGACTTTGGTTTAAGCCAGATTCTAGTATCAGGTTATTGGATTTATACAGTCTAAAGTTTTTCCGTGTTTTCACGGATAGGAGGGGCGTTCCCGTAATTTGACGGGAAGCTTCTAGAAGAGTGGTGACTTGAGGGTTAAGGTGGCATTTACATTTAATGCATTTGTGACTCACTTAGATGAATCATTCAAGTGAGTCAATGAAGCATTTATTGCTTAATGACTCACTTGATGATTTATTGCATATATTTAATGAAGCATGATGATAATGCATTTTTTGAATTATTCATTTTGATTTTCTTATGCTTCATAAGATATTAGAAGTGAGAAGCTTTTTCATTCATTCTTATGCTCACCTTCTCTCTCCTCAAGCTCTCTCTTGAAACCCTAATCCTCCCCTCTCATGTGTTGAGATCAAGGATTAGATAGACTAATTAATCCATAACCTCACTCTATATCACCTAGGTCACTTTGATTAGCAACTAAAGAAACCTAGTTATCTCAAGTTAGAGATCAAGCTTGGAGTAGGAGCTCTCGGGTGGATTGTCTTTGACTCGAGGAGGCCGTTGAGGTGCCGACGTTCCAAGGAGCCTACGAGGAGTGGAGGACAGCGATGAGACCCGAAGGACAAGTAACGTGAGGTATAACTTCGAATCCGAGTAGTTAAACCTCTCGTAGTTTGCTAGTAACGGTTTAGACACGATTCATGCGCTCAAGTCCGTGTTACAAAGCTTTGATAATTGTTTTTCATATATTCCGCCTCCCCGCAAGTTCGTGGGGTGCGTGACATGGGCTTACAGTGGTATCAGAGCCAACTAAACCATTACTAGCTTGTTAGCAACTAATTAGAACTTCGATCGTCGGAAAAACGCGAAAACTTAACCCGGACCCCTATCAGTTTCTGTTAATTTTAAACGTGTCGAAAAAATTATTTGATATGCCTTAAAATTCAAAGAAGGGAAATATAAGAAATCTGGGAAAATACGATGTCCTAACTCGGTAAGACGGCCGCGGATCCGCGGCAAGATGGTGCTTTTGGCCGCGGATCCGCGGCGGAGTCAACCCCGAGTTGACTCGGATTTGCTCTGTAATTCATATTTTTTGGTGTTTTGTTTTCAATATATTCTGTTTCTGCCCAGGTTACTTCTGTGCTGGTTTGCTTTTGGGGTAGACACGGAAAAGGGTAGTCGGTCGATGTTCTAAATTAATTGCTAATCGGGTTTTTATCTGTAATGTTTAATGTGTTCGTAAACCTCCCCTAACTGCTAGTATGTCGGTTGGCAGGGGATTGCACATTTCTATAATGTTTACTGTTTGTTTATATGAACTTAATTGGAACGTTGTGATGATTAGCCAGGGTTTGAGATGTGTTTTATATTCATTCATTTGATGTAATTGTAATATGTTGTAATATTATTTTGCGGGGCACATCCAGGTTGCGGTTGTAGCCACCGTTGTATTATTTTTTTTACTGTTTTTGCTCCTAGGATAGACCCAAGGTGGGGTGCACAAACTACCGGGTACTTTGAAGTGTTTAGTGGCCTACTTACGTTGTTGAGGGAGACCGCTTCACTTCGGGTACTTGGCGGGTAGTTTACCGTACCCGTAGGGGTCTAGGGTGGGGTAATGGCTATTCATCACAACTGTGTAATCCGTCTTTTGTTGCAGGCTCAAAGGAAATGCGGATTGCTAGTATATCCAATAAAGTTCATCTGTGATCTGGAATGCCTATTATTGCGTCTGACGAATGTACAATATCTATATATGATAGCTATTAGACGTCACTTATGTTTTACACCCGCGCTAGCCCAGCCCCCGCTCTGTCGTTAGTTAAGTAACCTAACGGGTGATGACGGGACCCCGTGGCGAATGCGGATGGCATAAGTGGACGTGGTATTTTCGTTGTTTTCTGCAATGATTGGATAAATGATGGGGCACATTATTATAATGCAAAGAAAATAAACCAAAGTTCAATCGTTGGAACAAATTTAAAAGAAACCACTCGGTTATTTTAAAAGAGCAGAATTTTTTAAATTGCGGAGCTTTAACCACTCCTTTTAAAAAGCTGTCAGGTTCCTTCGGTTATATCAAGTTCACTACGTTCACGGTTTCGCCAAAACCATTCGTAGCCCTCCGTCATTTCATTTGGGTATTCAGTACTATTCAAGCTATGTATTTTGACCTAACGCCAAGGCATAGTGTTTGGTAGCTGCTGGGTATTCATTTGTTGCATAGATAGATGAGTTAGTTTGGGACAGTCGTATTATCATTTTGGCCGAACGTCAAGGATATGTACGGATGGGTTCAAATTAACAAGGATAATGATGGGTAGAATTTGACATGTGACTTATGACATTTTGACCTAATAACAAGGTCATAAGAGCATGGGGAAAACATTTATATCGGGAATTTCTAAAGAAATTGAAATTTGCAAAGAGATGCATACCATTTGGAGTTTGATGAATGTTGGTAGGATTCCTTCAACATTATCATACGATAATATTTGGATCCCGATCCTACTGTGAGTATATACTACTTATCAGGAGATTCGTCACTTAACGATCAATGCTATAAACCAAGTAGGTGCCTAGAAAGGTGTCAGCGGGGTTATGCCCCCAGAGAAAAGAGGTTCTTTAATTAAGGAACTTCGCGAAAGCGTTGGAAAACCTCCCTCGAAGTATCGACACTGGCCTAGCTGAACGGTTAAGCAAGTATTGTATGGTGAGAATAGTCCTGGCTAGTTCTTCCTTTTTGGTTTGAGGAGGGATTCGAGAAACAGTGGGAGCCATCCTGTTTAGATAAATTAAAAACCACTCTAAACTTGCAAGAGCATCATGCTAAAGTGTTTTTCTTCTCTCTCTTTCTTAATTGCAGTGACCTTGTGACCACGACTAGGTTACATCTAGATAACAAATTGACTGAATCTGACTTATATGACTGGCAAAGGTCTGTCCTGATGTCCATTGCCTATGACAAGCTGGACCACCCTATTACTACTCAAGATCCCGCCGTCCCAGGTCCAGTTTCCACCGTCACGGATATGAATACCCGTCAGACAAGGGAAAATGATAAAGCGAAAGCCAAGTGCCTCGTGTTAGCTTCAGTTGATGGTGTATACCAGAAGCAGCACGAGAAGATGGACCCAGTTTCCATCTTTCTCCACAACAAAAATTTATATGGAGAGCAAACTCGTATCGCATGATATGAGACCTCGAACGAATTATTTCAAGCGAGGTTGGCTGTCGGGTCATCTGTAAGGGACAACGTTCTTACAATGACTCGCTATATTGATGAGCTTAAGGACCTGGAGACCACGTTGGGAAACAAGTCAGATACTGACTTGATTCTACAGTCTCTGCCTTCTACCCTGAAGGAAACCAGGGAAGTAGAAAGAAAGAGAAGGGCAAAAGTTTCGGGAATGAATGTAGTAAAAGAGGGCCGTTCCTATTGTTATGGGATTGGGCATTGGCAGAAAGATTGCAGGGCTTTGGAAGCCAGTAGCCAGGATACGAAGCATGTTGTGGCTTCGGCCTCAAGTGTGTTTATAATTGAGAATTGTTTGTCAATTAACTCTACTTCCTGGGTACTAGATACCAGAGCAAGATCTCATATCTGTAATTCATTACATTCTTTGAGAAACCGTAGAGTTATAAAGGTAGGTGATTTGTCTCTCAGAGTTGCAAACGGAATGAGCGTGGACGCTGAATCCGTGGGAGAATATCGCCTATGTTTGACAAGTGGGCAAATATTGATTCTACGTAACTGTCTGTATGTACCTAGTATGACTTGCAATATCATATCAGTATCCTCACTTTCGAGAGAGGGATATGATTTTACATTCGTAAGCGATGTAGTTCACATCCACCTAAATCAAGTTTTGATTGGGTCCGGTACATTAGATAACGGCATATACGTATTGAGTCAAGCTCAGGTTTTCAATATCCAGAACACACTTAAAAGAAAGTTTCCGGAATTAAATCAGGCTTTCTTATGGCATTGTAGACTAGGTCACATCAATGAGAGAAGGTTGACTAAGTTACATAGAGAAGGATATTTGAATCCGTTCGAATATCAATCTTATGCTACTTTTGAATCTTGTCTCATAGGAAAGATGCCAAAGACTCCATTTATTGGACACGGAGTAAGAGCAAGCGAGCTCTTGGGACTCGTACACAGTGACGTGTGCGGTCCAATGTCTACACATGCGTGAGGTGGTTATACCTACTTCATTACTTTTACGGATGATTTCTCTAGGTATGGATATGTCTTCTTAATGAAGCATAAATCCGAGGCCTTTGAGAAATTCCAAGAATACAAGAATGAAGTGGAAAACCAAACAGGCAAAAGTATCAAGACACTGAGATCTGATCGAGGTGGTGAATACTTAAGTGCCGAGTTCTTGGGTTACTTAAAAGATAATGGAATTCTCTCTCAGCTTACTCCTCCATACACACCATAACACAACGGTGTATCGGAAAGGAGGAATCGAACCCTATTAGATATGGTTCGTTCCATGATGAGTAAGGCTGAGTTACAGCGATCTTTCTGGGGTTATGCGTTAGAATCAGCAGCATATCTTTTGAACATAGTTCCTACCAAGACTGTGCCTACCACACCATATCAGATGTGGAGTGGAAAGTGTTAGTTATATGTATGCCCTAGAGGCCATTACTGTACATTGGATGTATATTGTAGTGGATGCTGGGACATATATAGGTAGGACTTTCTTGCTCGACATGATAGTACGCTATCTGGTTGCTCTTTATCTTAACATGTATACTTTCTGTCTCTCTGATTACATGTTGATAAAGCCCTTAGGATGTGTACTCGACTTCCAGGACTATGATGAAGATCATACTAGTGGGGCCTGGGTAGTCAATGAGTACATCCTTCATTGTTCATAGTCATGGGAATATCGAGACGGGGCATCGATATTCCAGAGTAGACTAGCGTATATCTTCTCGACCCATGTGATGGGCGATGGATGATCCCATATCCATTGGTGTTTGACATCAGAGATGGTATGCGGGTGCTTAGTGGAGACTAGGTACACTGAACGGACTCGCCGAGAACTCCCAGATGGTATTATACCTCACGTCAGATGGCAGTTCTCTGGTGACACTGGTACAGCTTAGTCTGTTGACCCGAGATCGTCATAGAGTCTTGTGTGTCTCCCACTGTGCTTTGATTTCCACCCTACCACGGCTCTACTGAGTCGTGCAAACAGGTGGTTTTTGGGTACAGTCCTGATTCACATGGAGGCAATGAGCGATAGGAGGGGATTCGTCTCTCCCGGTATTGGGGGTGGATGTTGCGCTATGCTCGACTGGCCATAACAGGAAATCCCTGGCCAAGGTTGCAGTGATATACTGGTAAGAGTTATCAGTAGTTTCACGAATGTTGACCTTACGTCGGCATGACTTATCAAGCTATTGGGGTCTGACGTTTACCACCCCTAGGCGAGATATGCGACATATCAGACGAACAGACCGGACTATACGGCAAGTGTTACTGGTTGGATTCACAGGAGTGTGAGCGGGCTTGCTTGTCGATCTTCTGATCGCTCAATACCCGGGTGGCCGTTACGTTTAGCAGACCGCTTGCGGCTTGTGGGTGTTTGATATGATCATCACCTGCTGCCGGCGTATTGACGAGTCTTTAGAGTCCTACATAGAGGTTTCCTGGCTCAAGCGAAACGAAATAGGAGCGCATATGAGATATGTGCGGGACCGAGAATAATGCGTGTATGTGATACCGTATTCCATTCTCGCGATGAATGTATCGATTGGTTGTATGCGATATAACCTAGTTATCGAATCAAGGATTGATTCGATA
Source organism: Agapanthus africanus (assembly GCA_030015575.1). Classification (NCBI taxonomy): domain Eukaryota; kingdom Viridiplantae; phylum Streptophyta; class Magnoliopsida; order Asparagales; family Amaryllidaceae; genus Agapanthus; species Agapanthus africanus. The sequence continues at coordinate 91,806,140 of JASDDO010000012.1, read as the reverse complement.
AGCCGATACATTTGATACTAGTCGGTTATATGCGACATGACCGGATCATTGAATCAAGTGTTGATTTAATGATTTAATGTATAATTATATATTTGATATATTACTTTGCATTAACTAGTATTGGTTCACTTAAAAAGGATTTTCTCACTTGATGTGCACATTGTATATGTGATGTATTTTTGTGCACTTGATTGTATCATGTTTGATGATACATGAAAGTTTGAGTGTATAATTTAAACCATGGTTATGTTAATGGTTAGGGTTTACATTTTACTTATTCATTTATTTATTTCATTTTAAGGCAAGAAACAAAAGGGTGGCTTGTTTTGTTTTTTCTTGAAACTTCATGAAGCTTTGACCATTTTGTTTGTTTGCCTCAACCTAACCATTCAACCTAACCCTAGTTTAGTCTCTACACTTAATCATGGTTGCTATATGATAAGTATCATTTTATTTTCTATTTAGAAAATACTTATCATATTCTTTCTTCTTCTTCATCATCTTAAACAATGAAGAAAGCTTGCCTCCATCAATGGCAACTTATGAAAATGAGTGAGAAATCCAATTCCAAAGTGAACCCACTTCCTATTTCTTCATCCTCTACCTCTTGCCAAGTAGTATAGGGTGTTTTCTTCACAAGTTTTATGGCTTGGTGAAGTTGGAGCTTGATCTTGTGTTGCCTCGACGTAGATCATCTTCGGTATCGAAGCCGACGACCTAGCCCGCCCATTTCTCCGATGAAGCCGATGCTAGAGTCCGGGATTCGATATGTACAGCGGAGGGACGTCATCACGGAGCCTAGGAGGTGGAGGACAGGATCTATAAAGGTTGTAGCCTCTTTCCTTTTAAGTTAAATTCGTTTACTTGCTTGCATCGCCTATACATCTAGTTAACGATCCGTATTAGGGTTTGTAGGCACATGAAATTTTTTGAATTGGGCATGTTTGATCACTTGTGAGACCTCATTAGTGTGCCTAGGAACCCTACAGGAAGAAACCCTATCTTCAGTATCTGAAGATTTGGGGATGTCCAGCTTTTGTTAAAAAGCAGCATGCAGACAAGCTCGAGGCACGATCAGTACAGTGTAAGTTTGTGGGATATTCAAAGAACTCCAGGGGGTATCTATTCTATTACGCAGAGAAACAAAAGGTTTTTGTTTCTCGTAATGCCCATTTTCTAGAACATCAGTTTTTAGAAAAGGAAATAAATGGGAGCGAAATAGAACTGGAAGAAATTCCAGAACCACAAACTGTTACTGAAAATATGGTAGAACCAGAGGTTTCAGAAGAAAGGGACATACCAGCGCCTATCCGTAGAAGTAGTAGGCAGTCTCATCCGCCCGAGAGATATTACGGTTTTCTCATAGACGGGGATTGAGAAGATTGCGTCATTGATAATGATGACCCTACTAGCTTCCAGCAAGCCATTCAGAGCGGCGACTCGGTAAAATGGCTGGATGCAATACAGACCGAAATGGAATCCATGTACACTAACAATGTATGGACTTTGGACATTGCTCCAGATGGGGTAAAACCCGTAGGATGCAAATGGATCTTCAGAAAGAAGATTGGTGTAGATGGACATGTTGAGACGTATAAGGGTAGACTTGTTGCAAAGGGTTTCCGTCAAAGACCTGGTTTGGACTATGACGAAACCTTTTCTCCAGTGGCTATGCTCAAATCCATTCGGGTCCTTCTTGCTATTGCTGCCTTCCACGATTATGAGATCTGGCAGATGGACGTAAAGACGACCTTTCTAAATGGAAATTTGGAAGAAAGCATCTATATGGATCAGCCAGAGGATTCAATCAGAGTGGGAGCAGCGGTAAAGTATGCAAGTTGCTTAAGTCCATTTATAGACTAAAGCAAGCATCGCGGAGTTGGAACATCTGTTTTGATGATACTGTCAAAAAATTTGACTTTATCAAAAATCCAGATGAACCATGCATATACAGAAAGATTGTAGGGATAGCTGTAGTATTCCTCGTCTTGTACGTGGATGACATTCTCCTAATAGGAAATGATATTCCTATATTACAGTTAGTCAAAAGATTCTTGTCACAGAAATTCTCCATGAAGAACCTGGGTGATGCCACCTACATTCTGGAGATCCAGATCTATTGTGATAGATCAAAGAGGATGTTAGGACTTTCGCAGTCCAGGTACATAGACACCATATTGAAGAGATTCAGTATGGAAGATTCTAAGCATGGTAACCTACCAGCTTGTCACGGAATCACCCTCTCCAAAGAGATGTCTCCCAAGACTGATTTGGAAAGGGATCACATGTCAATTATACCCTACGCTTCGGCGGTAGGCTCTATAATGTATGCGATGTTATGTACCAGACCAGATGTAGCATACGCTTTAAGCGTTGTAAGCCGGTATCAGGCAAACCCAGGGGAGAATCACTGGATAGCAGTAAAGAACATTCTCAAGTACCTGAGGAGGACTAAGGAGATGTTCTTAGTGTATGGAGGAAAAGACCTCCAGATCGAGGCCTTTGCCGACTCCGGCTTCCAGAGTGACAAAGATAACTCCAAGTCCATGTCGGGTTATGTCTTTACCCTCAATGGAGGGGCGGTCTGTTGGAAGAGTTCCAAGCAGGAGACCGTTGCTGACTCAACAATGGAAGCGGAGTACATAGCTGCTTGCGATGCCGCAAAAGAAGCTGTCTGCATGAAGAAGTTCCTCACAGAACTTCAGGTGGTTCCTACCAGTGTTGGTCCAATACCTCTGTATTGTGACAACAACGGCGCTATAGCTTTAGCGAAGGAACCCAGGTCCCATCAGAAGTCCAGACACATCTTAAGACGGTATCACCTGATCAGGGAGATCGTAGATCGCCGGGAGATCAAGGTGAAAAGAGTAGAGACGGAGAATAACATTGCTGATCCATTCACAAAGGCCATTCCTCAGACGCAGTTCGAGAGGCTATTCGAGATGATAGGTCTACGATATGCCAGCTCATGGCCCTAGTGCAAGTGGGAGATTGTTAGTGTATATGCCCTGGGGCCATTATTATATCATACTAGCATGTATATTACTTAATGGAAGCTTGGGATATTTGTTGAAGTCAAAATTTGCACCCCGGTTGACCAAGTCAAAGTCAAGGTCAACCCCAAGCCAGGTGGGCCCAAGCCCAAACACGTGGGCCAATGCCCAGGTCGAGCCCGAACATGAAGCGTCCGGCCTTCCGCCATGCCAACAAAAAAATCATGTAATAAATAATTTTTATGTAATTTTTTATACATGAATGTATGCAAAATGGGCATAAAGCCAATATTTTGTAAGCCCATGGCTTATGTGCAAAAATGAAATGGCACATGAGCCATGAGATGGGCAAAATGCCATTTTGTAAATTCCAAGGGGCTATATGTAAATATGTAAGCCTATAAAAGGCAACATGATGATGAATAAAAAAAACACTTTTCATTCCTCCAAAAACTAGGGTTCTTTGTGCCTCCTGCTCCTTCTCCAAGGTTCTAAACCTTCTCGTTTCTTTTGAATTAAATCAAGAGTTTTACTCTTCCTTTTCCAAAACTAAATAGTTTTCCACCACAAAACACACAAAGGGGAACTTGGATCTACCATCAGATCTCAAAAAGAAGAGATTTTTAGATCTCACATCTCTTGATCCGGCCAAACAACAGGAGGAAGAAGAAGAACCCCCTTTATCAGCTTCAAAACATCCTAGGAGTTTAACTCCATATATATATATAATAAATATTTCCTTTTTGAAGCATAGCTTCTGGTTCTAGGCTAAAAGCCTCCTTTTCTCGCCGGCGCTCAAGCGTAGAGCGCCCGCGTGCCGACACGTGGCGCGCTTGCGCTCAAGCGCAAACGCTCGAGTGCAAGTTGCCCCGGTGCCGACACGTGGCGCGCTAGCACTCAGGCGCAAGCTCAGGCCCAAGCGCTCGAGCGCAAGTCGCCCCGGTACCGACACGTGGCGCGCTTGCGCTCGAGTGCAAGCGCTCGAGCGCAAGTCGCCCTAGTGCCGACACGTGGCACGCTGGCGCTCGAGCGCAAGCGCTCGAGCGCAAGTCGCCCCCGTGCCGATACGTGGCGTGCTTGCGCTCAGGCGTAAGTCGCCCCCGTGCCGACACGTGGCGCGCTTGCGCTCAAGCGCCCAGCACTCAAGCGCCCAGCGCTCAAGCGCCCAGCACTCAAGCGCCCAGCGCTCAAGCGCAAGTCGCTCCGGTGCCGACACATGGCGCACTTGCGCTCGAACGTCAGGCGCTGAAGCGCAAAGCGCCCACGTACCGACACGTGGCGCGCTTGCGCTCAAGCGCAGAGCGCCTATGTGCTGACACGTGGCACTCTAGCGCCTGAGCGCACAACACCTAAGCGCACAGCGCTCGAGGCGCTGGCCCCCACGCATCCTTTGGATGTCTTTTCCCCCTATTTTTTTTATATATATATACATATATATATATATACATATGCATACATATGTACACATACACATACTCCACGACACTGCCCCTTTTAGAAAAAAATTTCTAACGGGGCGCTGCCCCGCAGCCCGCAAGGGGGCTGCTAGCCCTCTTGACCTCCAGCCCGCTATCCGGGTAGCGGGACCCCCGTAAAAACTCTGCGTGGCTCCCGATATATCCAAACCCCCCTTTCAAAACACAACACACATACACCGCACATTGAGTTCGCATGACCAGTTTAACCCGTCAATCGGAGGTTCCCTCGCTCCAAAGGCGAGGGGTAATTAACGACAGCTTAGTTCGCGGCTGCCGGAGATTCGGATCCCCATAATCATTAAACCCTGGCCTACCCTAGGCAGGGGGAATCTGTAGTATGCCTGACAAGCGCGCGTATTCCCATCTCAATGGGGTGACGAAAAACACCCCACAATATTCACAGTTGTATTGACAGTCTTGCTAAAAATGGTAGTATGCTACTTGGTTTGTGTCTACTTTAATATGTGCATATGTTTCTTGTAACGTATCACTTATACATATTAGTAGAGCCCATATGATCTTTGCTTGATTACCAGCGTTGTGATGGCAGTCACACTAGTGGGGGCTGGGTAGTCTATAAGCAACATCCTATACATGTCCCTAGTCGTAGGATTATCGAGACAGGGTATCGATACTCCGGAGTAGACTAGTGTGTACGCTTCTCATCCCAGTTGGGAAGATGGTCTGTCCCACAGCCATCAGTACGTTGTACTGGAGATAGTATATAGGTGCTCGTTGGGTTACGGGTACACCGGACAGGACTCGCAAGAGAACTGACTGGATGGTATTATACCTAACGTCAGATAGCAGTTCTCAGGTGACATGTGTGCAGATAGTCTGTTGACTTAAGGTCGTCATTTGTCTCGTGTGAGTTCCCACTGTGCTTTGATTACTACCCTACCACGGCTTAAAGGAGTTGTGCAAACAGGTTTTAGTTGGGTACAGTCCCGAGCCACATGGAGGCAGCGAGCGACTGTTAGGGATTCGTCTCTCCCGGTATGAAAGTTGATATCGCACTATGATTGGTTGGTCATTACCATAAGTCCCTGGCCAGGGCTGATTGAGAATTACTGGTGGACTGATCAGTAGATTCTCGCATGGTTTTGAGCCACACCGACACGACTTGTACGGTTATTAGGGGTCTGACGCTTACCACCTCCCTAGACCATACATACGATACTCTTAGACGAACAGACCGGACTGCGCGAATATTGTCACGGATAGGCTCAGTAGGAGTTCGGATGGGTTTCCTCATCGGCCTTCTTATCGACATCTACCTGGGGACCGTTACGTACAGCTAGTGCCGCTTGCGGTCTGTGGTTAAAACCACTACCAGCGTAGTGTCGAGTCTTTAGAGTCCCACACAGAGAGTTTCCTTGCTCCAGGCGAAACGATATAGAGGTCGTATGGTTTTACGACAAGGGTTCGGACGCATATGCGTTTAAACGCACGTACGACGTTCGGACAGTTTTTACTAGCCGGCTTTGGTTTAAGCCAGATTCTAGTATCAGGTTATTGGATTTATACAGTCTAAAGTGTTTCCGTGTTTTCACGGATAGGAGGGGCGTTCTCGTAATTTGACAGGAAGCTTCTAGAAGAGTGGTGACTTGAGGGTTAAGGTGGCATTTACATTTAATGCATTTGTGACTCACTTAGATGAATCATTCAAGTGAGTTAATGAAGCATTTATTGCTTAATGACTCACTTGATGATTCATTGCATATATTTAATGAAGCATGATGATAATGCATTTTTTGAATTATTCATTTTGATTTTCTTATGTTTCATAAGATATTAGAAGTGAGAAGCTTTTTCATTCATTCTTATGCTCACCTTCTCTCTCCTCAAGCTCTCTCTTGAAACCCTAATCCTCCCCTCTCATGTGTTGAGATCAAGGATTAGATAGACTAATTAATCCATAACCTCACTCTATATCACTTAGGTCACTTTGATTAGCAACTAAAGAAACCTAGTTATCTCAAGTTAGAGATCAAGCTTGGAGTAGGAGCTCTCGGGTGGATCGTCTTTGACTCGAGGAGGCCGTTGAGGTGCCGACGTTCCAAGGAGCCTACGAGGAGTGGAGGACAGCGATGAAGACCCGAAGGACAAGTAACGTGAGGTATAACTTCGAATCCGAGTAGTTAAACCTCTCGTAGTTTGCTAGTAACGGTTTAGACACGATTCATGCGCTCAAGTCCATGTTACGAAGCTTTGATAATTGTTTTTCATATATTCCGCCTCCCCGCAAGTTCGTGGGGTGCGTGACATGGACTTACAGTGGTATCAGAGCCAACTAAACCATTACTAGCTTGTTAGCAACTAATTAGAACTTCGATCGTCGGAAAAACGTGAAAACTTAACCCGGACCCCTATCAGTTTCTGTTAATTTTAAACGTGTCGAAAAAATTATTTGATATGCCTTAAAATTCACAGAAAGGAAATAAAAGAAATCTGGGAAAATACGATGTCCTGACTCGGCAAGACGGCCGCGGATCCGCGGCAAGATGGTGCTTTTGGCCGCGGATCCGCGGCGGAGTCAACCCCGAGTTGACTCAGATTTGCTCTGTAATTCATATTTTTTGGTGTTTTGTTTTCCAGTATATTCTGTTTCTACCCAGGTTACTTCTGTGTTGGTTTGCTTTTGGGGTAGACACGGAAAAAGATTGTCGATCGATGTTCTAAATTAATTGCTAATCGGGTTTTTATCTGTAATGTTTAATGTGTTCGTAAACCTCCCCTAATTGCTAGTATGTCGGTTGGCAGGGGATTGCACATTTCTGTAATGTTTATTGTTTGTGTATATGAACTTAATTGGAACGTTGTGATGATTAGCCAGGGTTTGAGATGTGTTTTATATTCATTCATTTGATGTAATTGTAATATGTTGTAATATTATTTTGCGGGGCACATCCAGGTTGCGGTTGTAGCCACCGTTGTATTATTTTTTTTTACTATTTTTGCTCCTAGGATAGACCCAAGGTGGGGTGCACAAACTACCGGGTACTTTGAAGTATTTAGTGGCCTACTCACGTTGTTGAGGGAGACCGCTTCACTTCGGGTACTTGGCGGGTAGTTTGCCGTACCCGTAGGGGTCTAGGGTAGGGTAATGGCTATTCATCACAACTATGTAATCCATCTTTTGTTGCAGGCTCAAAGGAAATGCGGATTGCTAGTATATCCAATAAAGTTCATCTGTGATCTGGAATGCCTATTATTGCGTCTGACGAATGTACAATATATATATATGATAGCTATTAGACGTCACTTATGTTTTACACCTGCGCTATGTTGGAGATAGTGCGCTCAGAGTCAATTATTGGATCACAGGCACGTGATTGCAATGATTGAGGGGAGGACCTGTCCCAGTAGGACAGTCTTACTCGAGATGATAGTATGCTATCTGGTTTATCTTTATCATCGTGTACTGCTTTAGGTGACCTTACGAGTCGCTATTGCACGTTGATAGAGCCCCTAGGATTCTTGCTTGTCTACCAGCAGTATGAGAGCGATCATATACGTGAGAGCTGGAGTCTATAAGCACATTCTTAAAAGGTCCCTAGTCGTGGGGGTTTCGAGACAGGGCATCGATTCTCCAGAGTAGACTAGTGTATACAGTCGAGACCCCGACGAGGGGCGGTGGCCGGTCTCACAAGCCACTGGTGTCAGTTGGTTCACCTAAGATGTATACAGGTGCTCATTGGGTTATGAGTATACCGGACAGGACTCGCCGGGAACCTGCTAGTTGGTCTTATACCAGACGTCAGATAGCAGTTCCCTGGTGACATGTGTACAGGTTAGTTCATCGACCTGGGATCGTCATTTGTCTCGTGTGAGTTCCCACTGTGCTTTGATTACTACCCTACCACGGCTCAAAGGAGTCGTGCAAACAGGTTTTAGTTGGGTACAGTCCCGAGCCACATGGAGGCAGTGAGCGGATCTGCAGGGGTTCGTCTCTCCCGGTATTGGGGGTGAGGTCGCGCTGTGTCGAGGAGAGCCAGAACATGAAAAGTCCTTGGCCAAGGCAGGAGATTTGCTGGTAGGTATTCCAGTAGTATCTCAGGGTGTTCTGGGCTACACTCCGACACGACTTGTACCGCTTTTGGGGGTCTGACTTTTACCAACCCCCTAGGCCCGCCATGCGATGCTCATAGATGAACGGACCGGACTGTACGGATATTGTCACTGACAGGCTCAGTAGGGTGTCAGGATGAGTTCGCTCATCGACGTCCCTTTTGGTCAATACCTGGTGGCCCGTCACGTATTGGCTTATACCTCTGACGTGCTAGTGGTTAAATCCACAGCCAAAGTATTGATGAGTCTTTAGAGTCCACCACACTCAGTTACTCAGGTTTCGGGCGAAACGCTGTAGAGGCCGTATGGAGATATGGCAGGGTTCGATCAGATACGTGCGGTATTGCACGGATCGTGATCGGACGGATTTTACTAGCCGGCTTTGGCTTAAGCCGGATCCTAGTATTAGATAGTGTAGTTTTGTCTCTTTGCATTTGTGTTCAGTGGGAATACAAATGCGGGCATGTATTTGCAGTAGCGGGGTTTTTCTGTAATTTATTACGGGATCAATTTTCTGAAGTTGCCAGTTTGCATTCCGTTCCGGCCGGTTTTCTTTTATTCCTTCACGGCCTGACTTTTCGTTGGAGGGTGTTATTTGCACATTTGCAATTAACATTTAGTGGAGGGGTTTCTTGCATTATTGTAACCTCTTCATCATGAGATTCTATTCTAGTCCATTCCATTGCTTCTTTCATAATGGTTTTGTGAAAGGATTGAGACTTGATTTTGGTGTGACCATTTTCCTTTGTATTAATCCTTCCTTGCATTATTTGTGGTTGACACTCCACCATTTTCCACATGATGAGGCCGGCCACTTGAAGAGGAGGGAGTGAGGGGATTTTATTTTGGTGGAGAAAATGCTCATCTCATTATACTTGCTACCAAAATTCCCAAGATCATTTTCCTTAGTTGCTTCCTTCACCTTCACCACATCATGGAAACTTCTAAAACCCCAAAGAGACAAGTTCCTATATTATTCTATAGCAAGTCTTGGACGCATCGGCTAGCCAACTTCGCGCCCGAGTTGCCTCGGTCAAGAGGCGGGAGCCCGTAAAAGATTCCGGCTACGTGGTGCTTTTCCGACGAGCGAGGAGGTGACGAACTTTCCGCAGGAGATCGGAGTGGAGACGAAGACCGAAGGACACGGATCGCTTGGTATAGCATCTCTACTCTTTTTTATTATTGCTAGTTGCTAGGTTAATGGCCCGATCCGGGTAAAAAGTGCGCGGTGGTGCCGGTTGCAAGTTTTGCAAAGTTTTTGTTTCCGCGTTTCTGGCGTCGGATCGACGGCCGGGGCGCCCCCGCGGGCTTACATTGGTATCAGAGCCACGCCATTAACTTAGCCTAGCATGGTCTAGTGTGTTTAAAACCCGATCGAACAAAATTTCCTAAAAACCGTATTTTGTATGCACAAGTGTTCTCTGTCGAAATTTTTTCTGGTCCAAAATTTTTTCAGGTTGTTGCAGAGACATGTGCAGGCAATTATAAGAATTCTGGTAAAATTTTATTCAGTGATCGCTTAGTACGACCGCGGAAACGCGGCCAAACCCCTGGTTTGGCCACGGTTCCGCGGTGGGAATGTGTCTTCACTGCATCAAAATTTTCCAGTAGTCTTATAGGTCAGAAATAGGGGTTTTGGGATATTCTTTTTGGGCCCAGATTTTCTGTGAGTGCTACAGTACTGCTTGGGGCCCACTTCGGTGTATTTGTTCGATCGGATATTTTAAACATGCTAGTTTATAGTATTTACATTATATCTGCGACCGTGAATGTCACTCGATCGGTAAATCCTGTCTAACTGCTATAGCCCGGTTAGACGGATTTGCGAACGTGACATTCACGTTGATATTCTGTGTATTGCTGTGATGTTGCGGATCGGTCGGTGGGGATAGCCTGGATGCAATGTTAGTACAGTATTGTTGTATTATGTACATTTGTTATTGCGGGGCGAGCGTCCGACATGTGGACTGCCGTCACTGCCTGTTTGTATTATTCTTTTGGGGCACGACCAGGTTGCGGTCGATGTACCCGTTGTATGTATATTTTACTTTCTGTACTAGGATTACCCCGCGGAGGGGTGCACGGATAGCCGGGTTCTAGAGGGCAACGAGCCCGCATCTCATGGCTTTGAGACGGAGGGGGCTTTACTCTAGAATTGGCGGGCTATTCGCCGCACTCGTAGGGGGTACAGGTTGACCCAAGGAGGGGTGCCCAAGTTACCGAATTCCGTGAAGTGCTGGGTGGTCCATTCACGTTGCTGAAGGGGGCTGCCTCGCTTCAGGTTTTGGCGGGTAACTTGCCGCGCCCGTAGGGGTCTAGGATTTCATTGCGCAGGCTATCCACACGACCAGGGGAACGTCGGGTTTCAGCAGCGGCTCTGTGAAACCTGGGGATCCCAGATATCTGTATTGATTTGTGTTGCTATACATTTCTGTGTTGCTGCATTTTTATCACGCCTTGAGCGAAAATTATATATTATACATATACTAGTAGATGTTGTATAGGTTTTTCATCCGCGCTAGTCCAGTCCCCGCTCTGTCGTTAGTTAGCTAACCTAACGGGTGATGACGGGACCCAGTGGCGAATGCGGATGGCATATACGTACGCCAGTATATTTTCGTTCTTTGTGGTGTGATCAATTGATGGGACTGCATTGATTCGGATCAATGCAAGATAAACAAACCCATTCTGATGTTGTTGGAACACTTTTTCAAAAAGCTGTTATTGCAAGGGCGTTCTCTTTTGTTTTGCATCGTGGTATTCAGTTGGAATATCCTGCTCCTCAGTCGACGAGGCAAGGGCCGAGATCCCTTCACCGGGAGTGACCCCTTGGACAGAAGTTTGCGTCAGAGCGATAACTTCACTATAGCCGATTACTTTTGCTTTGCATCGTGGTATTCAGTTGGAATATCCTGCACCTCATTCTACGGGGAAAGAGCCGAGATCCCTTCACCGGGAGTGACCTCTTTAGCAAAAGTTTTCGTCACTATATTTTTAAAAAGCTATCAGTTCCTTCAACGATATCAAGTTCATTATGTTAAAGGTTTTTGCCAGAAACCATTCGTAGCCCTCCGTCGTTTCAGACGGGTAGCACATAGTATTCATGCTATGTTTGTTGGCCTTCGTCAAGGCATAGTGTATAGTAGCTGCTTGTTGCCTTTCTGCTGCATAGATAGATGCGTTGGTTTGGGACAGTCGTATAGCCTTGTTGGCCTTCGTCAAGGGCTTGTACGAGTGGGTTCAAATCAACCTGGATAATGACGGGTAGAACTTGACATGTGACTTATGATTTGTTGGCCTTCGTCAAGGTCATAAGAGCATGGGGCAAAAATCCACATCGGGAGTTTCAAAAGAACTGAAACTTGCCAGATATGCGCATACCTTCTGGAGTGTGATAGCGTGAGCGGATTCCGTCACGTTATCATGCGATGATAGTTGGATCCCGATTCCCACTGATGAGTTGGTTTACTCCTCGGGTGATCCCGGCTAATTCTTCTTTCAGGTTTGGGGAAGAATTTGACGTTACAGTGGGAGGTTTCCAGATTAGATAAAGTGATAACCATTCTGATCTAGGTTAGAGTGCACGCTGAGTGTTTCTTTTCTCTCTCTCTTTGGCAGCGACCATTGACCCGACCCTAGACTATGACCCAGTGACCAAATTGACCGAACCTTCTTAACACTGGCTTTTGGATTATCAGAGTTGCAAACCTCATTGCCACTCCTACTTTTACCCTTTTCTCCAGGACACCCCGTATTACTACGAACGTCCACTTCCATTGGACAAAACCATCGTATGGTTATATACGAACTCGAAGAAATTCGAGGATGGTTTCTGGTTCTGGAGAAAACGAATAGGACTATTCAGTTGTCTTTTCCTTTTACTTTCTCTCAGATTACGAGTACTCCTTGGTTTAGAAGATAGTACACCTATTACGCAAATTGGATAGTCTTCTTCCAAACCTTAGGCTGGTGCCGAACGGTGGGGAATGAAGAAAACCAATTAGCCTAAACGGTGTACAAAAGGTATTAAGTTTAGACAAAGCAAGGGATTAGTAAGAGGGCAAAGTAAATTGCGACTGCTATTCACAACCTAACCAAGTATTTCTTCTCCAATCCCAAATCATCTTTGTATTTCTCCAGGACACTCCGTATCACTACGAAGATCCCAGTTTATTGGATAATCCATCGTATGGTTATATACGAACTCGAAAGGAACTTGTTCTAGTTCGGGGATGGATCCTGGTTCAGGAGAAATAGGTATAAAGTACATTCGGTTGTCTTTTATCTTCACCTTCTCTCGCATTGCGAGTGCTCCTAGGATTAGGACAGTACACCCATTATGCTTATTGGATAGTCTTCTTCCAAACCATAGGCTGGTGCCGAACGGTAGGGAAGGAAGAAAACCATTTAGCCTAAAGGGGTGTACAGAAGGTAATGACTAAAGACATATAAAGGGATTTGGAGAGATGGCAAAGAATTATACGGTTACAGTTGTGAATCTGGATAATGGAAGAGGCATTACTAGGAATACCAGCATACCCCATCGGAACATTTCAATGTTTCAGTTTCACTGTGTACTGTTAAAAGAAAACTGATTTCCCAATTAGACACTTGCTCCAGGGTATGTATTTACCAGGTTGGATTCTCACATCTGTATGGTTTTACAGATGATGAGTGGGAGTAAGTTATTGGGAATTAGGTGACCATCCTCATTATATCGGGATTCGTTGGAATTGGTGATATTTGAGGAAGCCACCTGGGTTGTTTGCTGGTCAGCAAATATTTGGTTTTGAATATCCGTTGTTGTGCACCAATTTCAAATTGATATATCTGTACGTCTATTTTTATAGAGTGAGACATACCTTTTTGAAATTATGTTTATGACATTTACCTATATCAGTGGATGGTTAGGTAAGGAACATTGAACAACGGTGTAATTCTTCTTAACCATAAGTACAGTTTTCAACCTACGACACACAGTGAATGAGTCACTAGACTCAGGGGACTTATACAGAGTATTGTATATTGTCCAGTGTCCATTAGGACAGAGGGGTAGGTCCTCGTACTATATTCGGTTTACTTATAACTTCTCTAGTTCTTAGACAGGTGTTTCGTAGAAACACAGGGTCGAAGTTTTGAGAAGTTATAGGTATAAGAATAAAGTAGAGAACCAGGTGTTGCAAGTATCGGGATTCTTCAAAGTGATCGAAGATGTAGATACTTGTACATGGTATTCAGTTGACAGTAATGATTAAGAGAACTTGCTTCTCTTTCAGGTTACTCATAATTGGAAGTATTCCTAAGTTGAGTAACGCTGATCGACCTCTCTCCATTTACTTAACATGCACTGGAGACAGCTGCATGATTTGAATCTGGTTCAATTAAATCAGTGCCTCTGTTTCTATATTTGATATAGAACAGTTCATATCTTAACGATGTTAAGATACGGGGAGTTGTCTGGCTTATGCTTAAAACCAGACTCCGGATAACTCAAGGCACGTTTCTGTAATGGCTGTTTGTGGGTTGACCCGGGCTATGACGAGGGTTGATTTTCTACCATCTGGAAGATCAATAGTGATATTGTTCTTGACTCGCCACAGTTTTATCAAAAATATATTTTTTTTCAGAAAAACAGTAGTGGGAGTATGGTAGAACTGGAAGTGATTCCAGAACCGCAAACGATTATTGAAGATTTGATAAGAACCTAAAGATTCAATCTGGTTTGACATTCCATTGGCCACTCCGCAGATTTGGTGGGTAACCTCAGGCGCTCGAGAGGTACTTCGGTATGCTCAAGGACGGTGGCAGGGAGGTTCTTGTTTACCCAGACTTGCCATTGCTGTTGTTCCAGACTGTGAAACCCGGCAGGTGGATGAGTATAGCGTCGTTCTAAACTAGCTTTAGAAGTGTACGTCTATATGACTCTGCCAGAGGGTTGTCGTAGTCAGTGGGAGCAGCGGAAGCATTGGTGGACATCAGGCTTATGTCTATTTATAGACTAAAGCAGATACAGCGGAGATAGATCATCTATTTCTGATGTGACAGTCATAGGTTTGACTTCATCAGAATAGGGGATGGATCTGTTAAGAAGGTAGTAGGGTGTGATGTCCTGGTATTTGATGACATACACAGAGTAGGAAGTGATATTCCTATACTACGGTCAGTTATACTTTGGTCGTCACACAGTAGTTTCTCCTCATAGGACTTGGATCTTACATCAGACATTCTGGTTACTAGATCTATGGTTTTAGATCTAGATTTGGGTGGTTTCCTAATCTGGGTACCTTGACAGCATTCTATGAGTATTTAGAATGGACGACTCCTGGCATGGTGGTGTACCTGCAGGTAATGGAGTCACCCTCTCTAAAGGTGTCTTACAGACTAAAGGGGAGAGGGATACGCATGATTGACAGATCACTTGCTTAGGCAATTGAGTCAATCATGAGATGTCAAGTACCAAACCAGATATTGTTCTTGCAGTAGATGCAATAAGTTGATATTGATCCAATCCTGGAGAAACAGTCGGAAGCAGTTTTAGAACATAAGTTGATGTTCTAGGGATATGATAACAGTTTTCTCCTTTGGGAGACCGTTATCATTCCAGGCTTCCAAGGTGACCTGGATGGCAGAGTGGCTGTCAGAGTTGTAATTTTACTTCTGACGAGGGGCAGTATTTTGGACAGGTGGTCCAGGTGGATACTGAGGGAAGGAATGGCGCAGGATACTGATTAAGTTCAGTTGACGATACAGTCTAAGAAGTTTGGATTTGGAGTTCATTTATGAGCTAGGTCCCATCAGACATCCAGACATTCTAAGACAGGTATTGCTCATTTTGGGAGATAGCTTTCAACGCAAACTTGAGATATAGAGAGACATAGAAAGAAACACCAGAGCGGATCCACTCACTGAGGCTATTCCTCGAACGCAATAGTTTCGCAAACAGGCTTTGTGAGACTGACTAGTAGAGGAGTTGGGTGTTCGGTATCACACGGGCTGTGAGTATGCGACATCGCAATAATTAGCCTTGAGTGCAAGTGGGAGATTGTTGGAGATAGTGCCCTCAGAGTCAATTATTGGATCACAGGCACGTGATTGCAATGATTGAGGGGAGGACCTGTCCCAGTAGGACAGTCTTACTCGAGATAATAGTATGCTATCTGGTTTATCTTTATCATCGTGTACTGCTTTAGGTGACCTTACGAGTCGCTATTGCACGTTGATAGAGCCCCTAGGATTCTTGTTTGACTACCAGCAGTATGAGGGCGATCATATAAGTGAGAGCTGGAGTCTATAAGCACATCCTTAAAAGGTCCCTAGTCGTGGGAGTTTCGAGACAGGGCATCGATTCTCCAGAGTAGACTAGTGTATACAGTCGAGACCCCGACGAGGGGCGGTGGCCGGTCTCACAAGCCACTGGTGTCAGTTGGTTCACCTAAGATGTATACAGGTGCTCATTGGGTTATGAGTACACCGGACAGGACTCGCCGGGAACCTGCTAGTTGGTCTTATACCAGACGTCAGATAGCAGTTCCCTGGTGACATGTGTACAGGTTAGTTCATCGACCTGGGATTGTCATTTGTCTCGTGTGAGTTCCCACTGTGCTTTGATTACTACCCTACCACGGCTCAAAGGAGTCGTGCAAACAGGTTTTAGTTGGGTACAGTCCCGAGCCACATGGAGGCAGTGAGCGGATCTGCAGGGGTTCGTCTCTCCCGGTATTGGGGGTGAGGTCGCGGTGTGTCGAGGAGAGCCAGAACATGAAAAGTCCTTGGCCAAGGCAGGAGATTTGCTGGTAGGTATTCCAGTAGTATCTCAGGGTGTTCTGGGCTACACTCCGACACGACTTGTACCGCTTTTGGGGGTCTGACTTTTACCAACCCCCTAGGCCCGCCATGCGATGCTCATAGACTAACGGACCGGACTGTACGGATATTGTCACTGACAGGCTCAGTAGGGTGTCAGGATGAGTTCGCTCATCGACGTCCCTTTTGGTCAATACCTGGTGGCCCGTCACGTATTGGCTTATACCTCTGACGTGCTAGTGGTTAAATCCACAGCCAAAGTATTGACGAGTCTTTAGAGTCCACCACACTCAGTTACTCAGGTTTCGGGCGAAACGCTGTAGAGGCCGTATGGAGATATGGCAGGGTTCGATCAGATACGTGCGGTATTGCACGGATCGTGATCGGACGGATTTTACTAGCCGGTTTTGGCTTAAACCGGATCCTAGTATTAGATAGTGTAGTTTTGTCTCTTTGCATTTGTGTTCAGTGGGAATACAAATGCGGGCATGTATTTGCAGTAGCAGGGTTTTCCTGTAATTTATTACGGGATCAGTTTTCTGAAGTTGCCAGTTTGCATTCCGTTCCAGCCGGTTTTCTTTTATTCCTTCACGGCCGGACTTTTCGTTGGAGGGTGTTATTTGCACATTTGCAATTAACATTTAGTGGAGGGGTTTCTTGCATTATTGTAACCTCTTCATCATGAGATTCTATTCTAGTCCATTCCATTGCTTCTTTCATGATGGTTTTATGAAAGGATTGAGACTTGATTTTGGTGTGACCATTTTCCTTTGTATTAATCCTTCCTTGCATTATTTGTGGTTGACACTCCACTATTTTCCACATGATGAGGCCGGCCACTTGAAGAGGAGGGAGTGAGGGGATTTTATTTTGGTGGAGAAAATGCTCATCTCATTATACTTGCTACCAAAATTCCCAAGATCATTTTCCTTAGTTTCTTCCTTCACCTCCACCACATCATGGTAACTTCTAAAACCCCAAAGAGACAAGTTCCTACATTATTCTATAGCAAGTCTTGGACGCGTCGGCTAGCCAACTTCGCGCCCGAGTTGCCTCGGTCAAGAGGCTGGAGCCCGTAATAGATTCCGGCTACGTGGTGCTTTTCCGACGAGCGAGGAGGTGACGAACTTTCCGCAGGAGATCGGAGTGGAGACGAAGACCGAAGGACACGGATCGCTTGGTATAGCATCTCTACTCTTTTCTATTATTGCTAGTTGCTAGGTTAATGGCCCGATCCGGGTAAAAAGTGCGCGGTGGTGCCGGTTGCAAGTTTTGCAAAGTTTTTGTTTCCGCGTTTCTGGCGTCGGATCGACGGCCGGGGTGCCCCCGCGGGCTTACATGCTAGCCCAGCCCCCGCTCTGTCGTTAGTTAAGTAACCTAACGGGTGATGACGGGACCCCGTGGCGAATGCGGATGGCATAAGATGACGTGGTATTTTCGTTGTTTTCTGCAATGATAGGATAAATGATGGGACACATTATTATAATGCAAATAAAATAAACCAAAGTTCAATCGTTGGAACAAATTTAAAAGAAACCACTAGGTTATTTTAAAAGAGCAGAATTTTTTAAATTGCGGAGCTTTAACCACTCCTTTTAAAAAGCTGTCAGGTTCCTTCGGTTATATCAAGTTCACTACGTTCACGGTTTTGCCAAAACCATTCGTAGCCCTCCGTCATTTCATTTGGGTATTCATTAGTATTCAAGTTATGTATTTTGACCTAACGCCAAGGCATAGTGTTTGGTAGCTGCTGGGTATTCATTTGTTGCATAGATAGATGAGTTAGTTTGGGACAGTCGTATTATCATTTTGGCCGAACGTCAAGGATATGTACGGATGGGTTCAAATTAACAAGGATAATGATGGGTAGAACTTGACATGTGACTTATGACATTTTGACCTGACGCCAAGGTCATAAGAGCATGGGGCAAAAATTTATATCGGGAATTTCTAAAGAAACTGAGATTTGCAAAGAGATGCATACCATTTGGAGTTTGATAAATGTTTGTAGGATTCTTTCAACATTATCATACGATGATATTTGGATCCCGATCCTACTGTGAGTATATACTACTTATCAGGAGATTCGTCACTTAACGATCAATGCTATAAACCAAGTAGGTGGCTAGGAGTTATTGGTTGAGGTCCCGATCGATCTGGGTTTTGATACCATATATGTGTGCGCGCGCGCGCGCGTGTATATATAGAGAGAAAGAGTGAGAGAGGAAAAAGGCCCTATGAGGCTTTTTGCGTTGGGTGGCGGCAAAAAGTTTGTCCTTCACCATTTTATTTGACGATCAATATCTTCCAACTTGATCTTCATCCTCGAATTTGCCGATATACCAAATTTCATGTGATTACAACACCATTTCATCGTTGATTTAGCAATGTAAAAAGTTCTATTGTCGGTAAACCGTTAATTTTGCACCCACTAAATCAACGGTAAAAAGGTGTTGGAATCACATGAAATTTGGTGTATCGACATATTAGACGATGAAGATCAAAATAGCCGTTGCTGATCGTCGTAGAAAATGGTGGAGGACATGATTTGTGCTGCCACCTAACGCAAAAAATCTTATAGAGCCTCTCCCCCTCCCTCTCTCCCCCTCCCTCTCTCTCTCTCTCTCTCTATATATATATATAAAGGAATGAGTGGGATTATTATATTTTATTTATGAGTATACACGGGATTGATTTTGATATAAGTGGGTTCCAACAATAAGACTCAAGCCTTATTGAGGTTTATCTCGTTTTATATCTTATACTTATGTATCCCTCATGGTTTTTCCAACTTTGAGACTATTTTAGTCGAACAGGGAGTCCCTGCTATGCTAAAATAATAGCATGGGAATTTTGGCCATATATCACACGTGTAAATCACGTGCAATACACCAGTACCAAAAGTTTTACACAAATCTCGACCGTTGATTTCGATTTTGGATGAATTTGGACCGTTCATCATAATAGCATGGATGAATAGCAGGAACCTGGATCCATTTTAGTCAATCACATCTTAACAAATAACCTTTTGATATATAAAATGGTTTATAGTTAGATTTATGGCTCCTTCAGCTTATGTATCAGTCGTTGAAAAATAAATCTTAATATTTATGGACCTCACATTAGAATAAACTATTTCGTTTTGCAAGTGCAATCCATGTAAAGAAAATCAATATGTTTAAACAATCTTTTTTATTTATTTTGTGGGTGCTCGAGGGAGAGAAGGTGGAATAAGGCAGTGGAAATGAAAAGAGACAGTTTAAAATTTTAAATAAGAAGAACAATAATGTAGATAGTTTTTAAAAGTGAATGTGTGTGTGAGTGTGCACATAGTCATAAATTCGTGATTCGTCAATAATTTGGCGATGTCGATAATTCGGATTCGGAAAACTATTCGGACAAAATCGGTAGGTATTCGGGAAAGATTCGGTAAGTGTTCGGGAAAAGTTCGGGAAGGATTTCGAGCAAAAAATTAATATATGAGACGCTAGATTTTGATTTCGTGAATTATTTGTTGTTTTTTGAATAATTCGTTTTTTTTTTGAATAATTCGCGAATAATTCGGGAATTATTCGCGAATAATTCGGCAATAATTCGGCGTTTTCTGTGATGGCGAATAATTTGCAGATTTAATCGGCACTCAAATAATTCACGAATTCGCCGAATAATTCATGAATTATGTGACTATGAGTGTGCATGAGTGAGAGAGAGAGTATGAAAAGTTGATAATGAATAGCGCTAATTTATTTGGGAATTTTTAAAAACATTTTTATGGCTACTAAGAGGGAAACTCCTAACTTTTATCCGGAAAACAGAAAACCCCATTAAACTTAAAAAAAACACGCACTTTACCATATAAATTTAACACTGTTAGTATTTGAGAAGCATGTTACCGAAAATACCCCTCAAGCCTTTCTTTTCCAAAACCTCTCATTTTTCTCTATTAACTTTGTTCTTTCCAAACTTTTTAAATCATTTTTCTCTAGATCCCTAATTCAAAACATTAACTATCTTTCTCTTTTGGAACATTACCTATCTTCTCTTTAAGCTTCCAAAAGCAAGAGCATAAATTCAAAAAGGTATTAAATTTGAAAAGATGAAGAAAATAAAGGAAATACTAGTTAGTGAGTTAAATATATTATATGGGTATTTTTGGCATAAAAATATGTTATGAATGGAAAACCGATCGCCGTTAGGGTTTATGGGATGAAACACATATTTTTCAAATTTAAAAGGGTTTCTTGCTTTCCACACAAAAGTGAAGAGGGTTTCCCATATTTTAGCCTATTTATATTCATTTTTCGGGGGTAAAAAAGGTCATAGAGGACATGAGCTACACAAAATGTGGGTTTTTAGTCCTTAAGAATAGGTATCGAAGCTTTATTAACAATGATATATAAGGTGAATCTATGTTAAAATTATGAAACTTAATATTTTTTTATACATTATAAAGCGTAGATCTTGACTGACTAAGATGACTTGTAATTTACAAGTATATGTGTAGCAACCAAAAATGGATGGTGTTCATATCATGACGTAGAATTTAATAATAATTATTATTATATACGTGGTGGGTTTTTGCTAAATTGGAAACAAGCTAGAAATTAATTACTCCCTTCTCATCCCAATTCTATATTTTAAATTAATAAACTAGAAATGTGGGTATGCTTGTAGCAGAAGAGAGAGAAAAAAAATCAACTTTTTTATAACCTATTGATCCGAACAGTCCATCTTGATCAACATGACCTTAAATATATCTACATCAATTTCTATGTGATTTTGATATTTTTGCTTGTTGGTTTGGCTATGGAATTTTATCTACAATCTGTAAACCGTTAAATTTACGGTCTTCCGATACAAGTTGAAGAAGTACCAAATTACGTAATCTTTTTGTGTGTGCATACTTTGGTTTGATTATGTTGTCCAAGATCAACAATATAAGGATGATAATGGAGAGCCGGCTTTGTATCCGTATCCGATTAAATTTTATCAAATACAAATAGTAATTTTTATTTCTGATGATTATTCTACCTGTATTAGCTAATAGCTACCAGATACGGATATGGTAACCGTTCTGTCACCATGTTCAATATTGACTTTATTAAGTATATTTTTCTAATATTCATTTCATATCCATATTCGTATCCGACTTTTACAAATACAGATAGCATTTTTTATTTCCAATAACTATCTGTATTCGTATTCAAATCCGCTTATGACTGCCGGCTGGATACGGATATGATAGCATCTATATCTACTTCATAGCTGAAAGATTTACCCGTAGATATCTTAAACACAATATTTGTAGAAAAATAATAAATTACATGGAAGTTTACATGTTGAACTGGGCGATTTAATTTTAAGCACAAACAATTTACTTTTATATCCTCTTGCTATGTTTGATTAGCTACCCTAAAATCAGGGTCAAATAGCCAATTCATTAATCATTAATCCAAGTAAATAGATATGTGAATAAATAATGCCCGAGGTCTCTTAGCTTGTAATTTCAACAAGCCAACCTTGTATAAATATAAGGACTTGATTTGTTCTTGGTAGAACCTGGTGAAAGCTAATGCAATAACAAAATCTTCAACTTCTTCTCTCTCTCAACAACGAGCAATCTTTTGATGAGGAGGGCACTTGAAGTTCTCATCCCTATCTCAATATTATCCTTGGTTCTCTCATACTTGTATTCCTGCATCCCATGCTACCCCCACTCCTTGACATCTCTTCTGATCAATAGCCTCAACCATTTCACCACTAGAAAGTACATGTTTCTCTTCTCTACCCTTATCCTGGTCTTTCTAACAACCATCAAAGGCTCAAGCATCACTTCTTCTTCTTCTTCTTCTACCACCTTCTTCAACAATCCATTTGACGACGAATCGGAACACCTAGACCCTTTCATGTCGTGCGGTCAAGATCCGGTTGAGGTCGAGAAGAGAGTTATAGAAGAAAGTATTGTGGGGATTAATCATGGTTCTTCT
The DNA here is from genome assembly GCA_030015575.1 of Agapanthus africanus. Taxonomy (NCBI): domain Eukaryota; kingdom Viridiplantae; phylum Streptophyta; class Magnoliopsida; order Asparagales; family Amaryllidaceae; genus Agapanthus; species Agapanthus africanus. The sequence goes on along the minus strand of JASDDO010000012.1, from coordinate 91,783,808 downwards.
TCATATGTGAAGCAAGAAGGATTCTCAATCAAAGGTAATGAGCTTGTGCTCATAAGTAGTGAAACTAGTGTTGTCTCTTTGGAGTTGGTTGTTGAGGAAGAGGAAAAAGGGGTGAAAGAAATGGAGGCTTTGGTTGTGGAGAATGATGAGTTGCATTATCTGGACATTGATGAATTGAACAAGAGGTTTGATGAGTTTATTGAGAGGGAGAAGAGGAAGAGGAGATTAGAGGCCATGCAGCTCATGATCTTGGTTTAATGGATTGATGCATGTTGCAAATTAGTATTATTAAGGAGATTATTACCTGTTAGTTTTGTGTGTGTGTCTCTCTCTCTATATGTCGTTTGGAATGTTTGCATGACCGTATTCCTATGTGTATTACATGTTGTATTTTCATCGTTAAATGTCTCTTCCAGTATATCAAAATTTTAGAGTTGTGATGGGATTGTGTGTTATTATTTTATGTTTTAACATGTTTTCACGGGTTGAGAGACTTTTGAGACAAGACCTAGGCTTTTGCAACAATATTTTTTAATTTAAATCCTCCATTTATATTTAATACAGACTAGCTAGTTGATAATCAGATCTAGATTAATCTAACAACTCTTTTACTGTACTAAAACTTTAAAATTGTGATGAGAGTTGAGGGTTATTTTTACTATTATAATACAAACACAGGCGGGATAGATCATGTCACAGGTTGATGACTTCATCTTTCCTAAAAAAGATAAAAATAATGAGAAAAATCTTCAATAATTCTCTTATTTCAAGCTATCTATGTCATGAACTTTTCAAAATGTTGAGTTTCGCTCCCTCCTTTATCTCACTCACTTTTCAAAGCCATCCACATCTTCATTTTTTTTAGTTTAATATTTTAAATTGGCATATATTTAATTTCAAATACTATATTTCCAACTCTCTCCTCTCTCTCTCTCTCTCTCTCACAACACACACACCACAACACACAAAAAATAGTATAAAACCATCAATTTTCTTCATGTGCATAGCATTTCAATAACCTATTTATTCTGTATTCAAACAATCATTTGTCTCGTTTACTTTTCATGTATAGCTTAATGTAAATTTCTGGTTAGTATACAAAATCACATTTTATACAATATTTTTTTCTTAAGCCAAAGGCCAGGGCCAAAAGACCATTTTTTTTATATGTTTAAGATCAAAGATAGTTACAGAAAGAAAACTAAATACAAAAAATGAAATAAAAAAGATCAAGGCTATATTATAAGACATATATGCTCAAAATCTAACTTTTGATTAATACAAAAGATAGGTAACGCACTCTAATTTCAAGCATCTGGTCCAATTTTGTATAGCAGCTTCTCTTTTCCTATGCTAGCATATAGTTCCCTATTCTAACTTGAGGAGAAAATATCCAGCATTAATTTGTGAATCAAAAGAGTTATATATGTTCTGTTTTCACACTGTAGGCTGACGAATGATATATGACCAGATCTTGGATCTCTTCATGGATTCAGATCCATTGAAGGATTAATATAAATACAGCGGAAGTAAATATGTAACTAGTGGCCTACACGAACACTAGGATCTTACAAGCTTTAGCGGGATAGAAGATCCCCTTATCAATTGATGGATCTTTGATCTTTATTCCTTACGCGTTCTTCTCTACTCTTCGCGATGGTCGGCGAAAGACAATCATAACGTTGGTCGGAAAGTATTCTTGTTCACCGCGGCATCTACTATGTGGAAGAAGATGAAGAACCTAGAAAACCCTAGTTTAGTTTTCTCTCTTACACTACTACAATAAAGGGTTGCCCCTATGATTTTATCCGTAAGGGCAAAGCACTGTCCCTACGGATATATTCGTAGGGGCTAGAAAATTCTTCGTAGGTGCAATGGCCGCAGGTGCAAGTCTTTGCCCTGAACATGTTTCTACGGAGTAAAAATTGCTCCTACGGTTTCATGCGTAGGGGACTATGTACCTACGGTGTATTCCGTAGGGACAAAATATTTATTTAATTTAGTGATTTATAAAATAAAATACTTATCCCTCCGGTGCTATCCGTAGGGGCAACTTCCAGCCCCTACGGAGTTAGCCGTAGGTCCAGATATAAGCCCCTACGGATATAACCGTAGGGGCAAGTGTAACGCCTGTTACTGAGTCCATATGGGCAAAATGTTAGTTATCCTGATATTTTGTCCCTACGGATAAATATGTAGGGACAAACTGTGGACCTACGGATTAATCCGTAGGTGCAACATATGGCTCTACGGATTAATCCGTAGGGACATAATATCAGGGTTTTTAAAAAAAACAGGGCTTCCTGTTTTTAACCCGTCCTGTGCACAATAATATATACATCATATAACCAAATATAGAAATATTCATAATCAATATCTCACGCATAATATATAAAAAAAATAGACAAACAGAATACGATATCAAACTAAATCATCATGAACAAGAAAACAACCACCAACCATTATCGTCAAAAATTTATACAATATGTATCAGATAAGTATATACATTCTCAAAAATATAAATAAAGCTACCTAGCTCGGTCCAGCTCTTCCACCTCTGATAATCGACGTAATCTGGCGCATCTGCTCCTCGGTGCAGCCCTGAGTCATCAAAAACTCGACTAATGAAGGAGCGGACTGTGCAGGAGTCTGAGCGGGCTGTGGAGCTGCAGGAGTGGTCTGCGCAACCGCAGCCGAGGTAGTGGCTTGCGGAGCCGCAGCCGAAGGAGATGCATCTGGAGCCGCAGCGGAAGTACCCTGTCGCATTTATTCAATTTTGTGTGTAATAAACGAGTAAGAACCGTGTATTAGTCGAATTAGTTTCATTATCAGGTTATTGCGAAACCCCAATCTAAGATTAATCAAAGTTAAGTCTGTTAGTGTATATGCCCTAGAGGCCATTACTGTATCATACTAGTTTGTATATTACTTAATGGAAGCTTGGGATATTCACCTTGTATAGACAATCTTGCTCAATATAGTAGTATGCTACTTGGTTTGTTTCTGCTTTAATGTGTACATGTGTTTATTTTAGTATATCACCTATACACATTAGTGGAGCCCTTAGGATCTTTGCTTGATTACCAGCGTTGTGATGGCAGTCACACTAGTGGGGGCTGGGTAATCCACAAGCACATCCTTATGCAGGTCCCTAGTCGTAGGACTATCGAGACAGGGCATCGATACTCCGGAGTAGACTAGCGTATGCGCTTCTCATCCCAGCGTGGGAGACGATCTGTCCCACAGCCGTCAGTACGTCGTACTTGAGATAGTATGCGGGTGCTCATTAGGTTACGAGTACACTGGACAGGACTCGTCGGGAACTGTTGGTTGGTACTATACCTATCGTCAGTTATCAGTTCCCAGGTGATATGAGTACAGCTTAGTCCGCTGACTTGACACTGTCACTTCGCCTCGAGTGTGTTCCCACTGTACTTAGATTACTACCCTACCATGGCTCAAAGGAGTCGTGCAAACATGTAGTAGTTGGGTGCAGTCCCGAAGCACTTGGAGGCAGTGACGGTTAGACAGGATTCGTCTCTCCCGGTATTGGGGGTTGACATCGCGCTGTGTCTAGGAGAGCCATTACACAAGTCGTCCCTGGCCAGGGCAAGCGAGATATACTGGTAGGTTTCCAGTGTTATCTCAGGGTGTTCAGGGCTACACTCTGACACGACTTGTACCGTTATTAGGGGACTGACGTTTACCGCCCCCTAGGCCCGCCATGCGATGTTATCAGACGAAAAGACCGGACTGTACGGAGATTGTCACATTCAGGCTCAGCAGGAGTTCAGATGGGTTCCACCTCGTCCGTCTTCTTATCGGCATCTACCTAGGGACCGTTACGCACAGCTAGTGCCGCTTGCGGTCTGTGGTTAAACCCACTGCCAGCGTAGTGTCGAGTCTTTAGAGTCCCACACAGAAAGCTATTCGCCTTTAGGCAAAAGAGTAGAGGTCGCATGGTTTTGCGACAGGGTTCGGTCACATCCGTGCACTTGTGCACGTTTAGTGTCCAGACAGTTAACACTAGCGGGCTTTGGTTTAAGCCAGATCCTAGTGTACGTTTTGGGATTGGTTTTATCTCGTATGTATTCTTGTTCCTCGGAACGCGGATGCGGGTGTGTATGCACAGTTGACAGAGAGACAGAGGCAGAGGATTCTCATTGGGGTTGTTGACTGTTGACAGTTGACCATTGACTTTTGCTAAACCCTAATGAGAATAAGAAATATGATTAATGATAATATTTATTAAGTATTATTGTGTCATGGTTGAGATGAAGGGTTGACTTTGTTGACATGTTGACTTTGTTGACCGGTTGACTAGGTTGGACTAGTTGACCACCATCATTACAATGGCTATCATTTCATGGCAAAGACTTTTGCTTGCTTATTTCTTTTTGCAAAATGAGTGCATGAAATGATATGGCCATTTTGACTTGAACCATCACATAATACTCAATTACTATTATGAGTTATCATGATTTTGGATTATGAGAGCTTGGATGGCAAAAGAGTTGCTCATTCTCTCATTTCTTTTCTCTCTCTTGCTTGAGCTCTCCCTCTTCCTCTTGCTCTCTCTAGTCTATGGTTCACTTGTCTCATGAGTTGAGAAGCAAGAACCATAGAGATAAAACCCAACACACTCCTCTACTCATCCTAATTCACAAGGTTTAGAAAACCAAGTGATCTAGTTTCTTCTAGTTTGAAGTGAAGCCAAAGGTAGACGCTTTCAGGTGGATCCATATTCGGCGCAAGGAGACGACGAGGTGAGGCCGATCCGACCACCGCAAGGAGTTGAAGACGAAGGAGATCAAGTTAAGGTATAACCACCTAACCGAGTAGGTAAAACTCTTGTTAGGATTGTTAGATAGTTGTTTAACAAAGATCCGTATTTTGAGTCCATGTTACCACCTCTAGAAAAATCGTTTTTCATCATTTCCGCAAGCCCGTAAGTATCGGGAGAGGTAACGTGGACTTACAGTGGTGTCAGAGCCAGGTTAAACACTATCTAACATGTTAGCAAAGTAACTAGAAGTTCGATCGGAGAAAAAGTCGCGAAACGAACCCGAAAAATCAAGTTTCTGTCAATTCTGTATTCTGTTCAAAAAATAATAAATCTTGCACCAAAAATCGACTCAGGCTTTTTAAAATACACCCAAGAAATTTGGTCCACTGGCTCGGTCAAAGCGCCGCGGAACCGCAGCAGGAGCATGCTCCCGCCGCGGATCCGCGGCCGAGTTGACTCGGCCGTGGCACAAATTTCCTACAGTATGTTTCTGGGGTTGTTTTGGGATTTTTACAATATGATTTTCTGCCCAGATTTTCCAGAAAGCAAAATTTGTTTTTGGGGCCTAAAAATTCGTATTTTGATCGAACTTTTAAAGACTTAAGCTAACGGGTTATATCTGTGATGTGATATATGTATTGAACGTCTGCTAATCGCTATACGTCGATTAGTGGGGGTTATACATATCTGTGATCTGTAATGTTGATGGTATGTGTATTTGAATTTATTGGATTGTCACGGATGAATAGCCGGGGGGGGTTGTGAGATGAGAGTTTTCTTTTTCTTTCAATTCATGTAAATTTGTAATTGATGTAATATTATTTATATGGCCGCACAACCGGGATGGGGTTGTAGCCGTCATTGTATAATTTCTTTTACTGTTTTTGCTCCTAGGATAGACCCAAGGTGGGGTTCACAAACTACCGGGTATCTCGAAGTGCCGAGTGGCCTACTCACGGTGTTGAGGGAGGTTGCTTCGCTTCGGGTACTTGGCGGGTAGTTTGCCGCACCCGTAGGGGTCTAGGGGTGAGGTCTTGGCTATTCATCGCGACCGTGTAATCCGCTCTTCGTTACAGGCTCGTACGGATTGCGGATTCCTAGTATATCCAATGCGTTCATCTGTGATTTGGAATGGCTATCATTGCATGTGACGAATGTGTATATCTATATATGATATCTATTTAGGCGTTGCTTATGTTTTGCATCCGCGCTAGTCCAGCCCCCGCTCTGTCGTTAGTTAAGTAACCTAACGGGTAATGACGGGGCCCCGTGGCGAATGCGGATGGCATAAGCGTACGTCATATTTTCGTTGTTTTCTGCAATGGTAGGATTAAATGATGGGGCGCATTAAAATTAATGCAAGAAAAATAAACCAAGTAAAAGTCGTTGGAACACTTTCAAAACCACTCGGTTCTTTTCAAAACCAAATTTTAAATGCGGAGCATGAACCACTCCTTTTTTTTGGAAAGCTATCTCGTTCCTTCGATTATATCAAGTTCACTATGTTCACGGTTTCGCCAAAACCATTCGTAGCCCTCCGTCGTTTCACATGAATGGTCAATAAGTATTCAAGCTATGTATGTTGGCCAAAGTCAAGGCATAGTGATTGGTAGCTATTGGGTATTCATGTGCAACATAAATAGATGTGTTGGTTTGGGACAGTCGTACTGCCATGTTGGCCAACGTCAAGGGTAGGTACTGGTGGGTTCAAATTAACCTGGAGAATGACGGGTAGAACTTGACATGTGACTTATGATATTTTGGCCAAAGTCAAGGTCATAAGAGCATGGGGAAAAAATCCACATCGGGAGTTTCAAAAGAACTGAAACTTGCTAGCACTGCATACCATTTGGAGTGTGATGATTCTGGTAGGATTCCTTCAGTTTTGTCACGCGATGATATTTGGATCCCGATCCTACTGTGAGTATATGCTACTCCTCGGGAAATTTCTCACTTAACAATCAATGCTATAAACCAAGTAGGTGTCTAGAAAGGTGTTAGCTGGGCTACGCCCCCAGGGAAAAGAGGTTATTTAATTAAGGAACTTCGCGAAAGCGTTGGAAAACCTTCCTCGAAGTACCGACACTAGCCTGGCTGAACGGTTAAGCAAGTATTGTACAGTGAGATTGATCCTGACTAATTCTTCCTTTTTGGTTTGAGGAGGGATTCGAGAGACAGTGGGAGCCATCCTGTTTAGACAAATTAAAAACCACTCTAAACTTGCAAGAGCATCATGCTAAAGTGTTTCTTCTCTCTCTCCTAATTGCAGCGACCAAACATCATAACCAGACTTAAGTTACTACTAGATAAAAACATACTGACATGGCCGAACTACAAAGATTGGCTCAGGAATGTCAAAATGGCAATCACTTATGACAAGTTGGGGTATCTCCTTACCACCAAAGCTCCCCCTGTCCCAAGTCCCAAAACCAGCGTCGCGGATAGGGAAATCCGTAAGATCTGGGAAATCGATTGCGCGAATGCCAAGTGCCTCGTGCTTGCCTCTATGGACAATGAACATCAGAGGAGGCACGAGAATATGGACCTTGAATCCATATTTCTCCATACAAAAGAACTGTATAGAGAACAATCTCGTATCGCCAGATACGAAGTCTCGAAAAAGCTGTTTTCGGCGAGATTGGCCGTCGGATCATCGGTAGCGGAACACGTGCTTAAGATGATTGGCTTCATTGAGGAGCTCGCGGACCTAGGGACCACGTTAGAGAACGAGCTCTACACGGACTTGATTCTTCAATCCCTTCCTTCTACTTACGCCAAGTTTATCCTGAACTTCAACTTGCAAGAAAAGGAAGTTGAACTTTCAGAACTCCTCAACATGCTGAGGAGTGCAGATGGCATCCTACAGAAAGGTAGGGAAACATCCACTTTGTTTGTAGGAGGATCTTCCCCTTCTAGGTCCAAGGCAAAAGCCAAGGGAAAGAAGAAGAAAGCCCCCGCCAAACCAAGGGGCGGTGTTAGTAAAGTGGATACGAAGGGAAAGGCAAAAGCAACAAAGGTAGCGGGGAAGCTTGTAGGGAAGGAAGAGTGTTTTTACTGTCACAAGAGTGGACACTGGAAGAAAGATTGCAGGGCTTGGAAGGCCAGAACACAGGATCTGAAGCAAGTTGCGGCTTCAGCTTCAGGTGTGTATGTTATTGAAAACTGTCTATCAATAAACTCTACTTCCTGGGTATTGGATACCAGATCAAGATCTCATATCTGTAATTCATTGCAGGCGTTGAGAAAGCGTAGGTTTTTGAAGGCAGGTGACATGACCCTCAAAGTTGCAAATGGAGCTAGCATGGATGCTAAGGCCGTGGGGGACTATCACCTGGGAATGTCAGATGGACATGTTTTGGTTTTACGTAATTGCTTTTTTGTACCCAATGCAACTTGTAATATCATTTCTGTATCTTTAATATCTAAAGAAGGTTATGAATTTGCGTTTGTAAGTAATGTTGTAAACATTCACCTTAATCAAGTTCTGATTGGGTCAGGTACATTAAGCAATGGTATATACGTATTGAACCAACCACATATTTTCAATGTCCAGAATACACACAAAAGAAAGTCTCCGGAAACAAATCAGGCTTTCTTATGGCATTGTAGACTGGGTTACATCAATGAGAGAAGGTTGACGAAGTTACATACAGAAGGATATTTGGATCCGTTCGAATATCAATCATATGCAACCTGTCAATCCTGTCTCAAAGGAAAGATGACAAAGACTCCGTTCACTGGACACGGAGTAAGAGCGAGCGAGCTCTTGGGACTCGTACACAGCGACGTGTGTGGTCCAATGTCTACGCATGCACGAAGCGGTTATTCTTACTTCATTACTTTTACGGATGACTTTTCAAGGTTCGGATATGTCTTCTTAATGAAACATAAATACGAAGCCTTTGGAAAATTCCAGGAATATAAGAATGAAGTAGAAAAATAAACAGGCAAAAGTATCAAGACACTAAGATCTGATCGAGGTGGTGAATACTTAAGTGCCGAGTTCCTGGATTACCTAAAAGAGATGGAATTCTCTCTCAGCTTACTCCTCCATACACTCCGCAGCATAACGGTGTATCGGAGAGACGGAACCGAACCCTATTGGATATGGTACGGTCCATGATGAGTAACGCTGAGTTACCGCGATCATTCTGGGGATACGCACTAGAATCAGCTGCATACCTTTTGAACCGAGTTCCAACTAAGACCGTGCCTACTACACCATATCAGATGTGGTGTGGGAAGAGACCCTATCTTAATCACATTAAGACATGGGGATGTCCAACTTTTGTCAAAAAGCAGCATGCAGACAAACTCGAGGCACGCTCAGTACAGTGCAAGTTTGTGGGATATCCAAAGAACTCCAAGGGATATTTCTTCTACTGCGAAGAGGAACAAAAGGTTTTTGTTTCTCGTCATGCCCACTTCTTGGAAACTCAGTTTTTGGAAAAACAGATAAGTGGGAGCGCAATAGAACTAGAAGAAATTCCAGAACCACGAGCTATTACTGAAAGCTCAGTAGAACCAGAGGGTTCGAAAAATCAGGACATTCCTACGCCGCTCCGCAGAAGTAGTAGGCACTCTCATCCGCCCGAGAGATACTACGGTTTTCTCATAGACGGGGATAGAGAGGATTGCATCATTGATAGTGATGAGCCGACTAGCTTCCAGCAGGCCATTCAGAGCGTTGACTCGGTAAAATGGCTGGATGCAATGCGGACCGAAATGGAGTCCATATACACCAACAAAGTATGGACGTTGGACATTGCTCCAGATGGGGTAAAACCCATAGGAGGCAAGTGGATCTTCATAAGGAAGATTGGTGTAGATGGACAGGTTAAGACCTATAAGGCTAGACTTGTTGCAAAGGGTTTTCGTCAAAGACCTGGTTTGGACTATGACGAGACCTTTTCTCCAGTGGCTATGCTGAAATCCATTCGGATCCTTCTTGCCATTGCTGCCTTCCACGATTATGAGATTTGGCAGATGGACGTAAAGACCGCTTTTCTAAATGGAAATTTAGAGGAGTGTGTTTATATGGACCAGCCAGAGGGTTTCATTCAGAGTGGGAGCAGCGGAAAGGTGTGCAAGTTGCTTAAGTCCATCTATGGACTAAAGCAGGCATCGCGGAGTTGGAACATCTGTTTTGATGAGACGGTCAAAGATTTTGGCTTTATCAAAAATCCAGATGAACCATGCATCTATAGTAGATTTGTAGCAAGAACTGTCGTATTCCTCGTATTATACGTGGATGACATTCTCTTGATAGGAAATGATATTCCTATACAACAATCTGTCAAAGGATTCTTGTCACACAGGTTCTCCATGAAAGACCTGGGTGATGCCTCTTACATTCTGGGGATCCGGATCCATCGTGATAGATCCAAGAGGATATTAGGACTTTTACAGTCCAGGTACATCGACACCATACTGAAAAGATTCAGTATGGAAGATTCCAAGCGCGGTAATCTACCGGCTTGTCACGGGATCACCCTCTCCAAAGAGATGTCTCCCAAGACTGATTTGGAAAGGGATCACATGTCTATTATACCCTACGCTTCTGCGGTAGGCTCTATAATGTATGCGATGTTGTGTACCAGACCGGATGTACCTTATGCACTGAGTGTGGTAAGCAGGTATCAGTCAAACCCTGGGGAGAAACACTGGATAGTGGTAAAGAACATTCTCAAGTACCTGAGAAGGACTAAGGAGATGTTCTTGGTGTATGGCGGAAAAGACCTCCAGATCGAGGCCTTTGCTGACTCCAGCTTCCAGAGTGACAAGGATGATTCCAAGTCCATGTCGGGTTTTGTCTTTACCCTCAATGGAGGGGTGGTGTGTTGGAAGAGTTCCAAACAGGAAACCGTTGCTGACTCGACGATGGAAGCGGAATATATCGCTGCTGCAGATGCCGCAAAAGAAGCCATCTGGATAAGGAAGTTCTTGACAAAACTTCAGGTGGTTCCATCCATTGTTGATCCAATACCTCTGTATTGCGACAACAATGGGGCTATAGCTTTAGCGAAGGAACCCAGGTCCCATCAGAAGTCCAGACACATCTTGAGACGGTATCACCTGATCAGGGAGATCGTGGGTCGCCAGAAGATTGAGATTCGGAGAGTTGCTACGGAAGATAACACTGTTGATCCATTCACGAAGGCCTTACCCCAGACTCAGTTCGAGCGACTTATCAAGATGATAGGTCTTCGATACGCCAGTACATGGCCTTAGTGCAAGTGGGAGATTGTTAGTGTATATGCCCTAGAGGCCATTACTGTATCATACTAGTTTGTATATTACTTAATGGAAGCTTGGGATATTCACCTTGTATAGACAATCTTGCTCAATATAGTAGTATGCTACTTGGTTTGTTTCTGCTTTAATGTGTACATGTATTTATTTTAGTATATCACCTATACACATTAGTGGAGCCCTTAGGATCTTTGCTTGATTACCAGCGTTGTGATGGCAGTCACACTAGTGGGGGCTGGGTAATCCACAAGCACATTCTTATGCAGGTCCCTAGTCGTAGGACTATCGAGATAGGGCATCGATACTCCGGAGTAGACTAGCGTATGCGCTTCTCATCCCAGTGTGGGAGACGGTCTGTCCCACAGCCGTCAGTACGTCATACTTGAGATAGTATGCGGGTGCTCGTTAGGTTACGAGTATACTGGACATGACTCGTTGGGAACTGTTGGTTGGTACTATACCTATCGTCAGTTATCAGTTCCCAGGTGACATGAGTACAGTTTAGTCCGCTGACTTGACACTGTCACTTCGCCTCGAGTGTGTTCCCATTGTACTTAGATTACTACCCTACCATGGCTCAAAGGAGTCGTGCAAACAGGTAGTAGTTGGGTGCAGTCCCGAAGCACTTGGAGGCAGTGACGGTTAGAAAGGATTCGTCTCTCCCGGTATTGGGTTTGACATCGCGCTGTGTCAAGGAGAGCCATTATACAAGTCGTCCCTGGCCAGGGCAAGCGAGATATACTGGTAGGTTTCCAGTGTTATCTCAGGGTGTTCTGGGCTACACTCCGACACGACTTGTACCGCTATTAGGGGACTGACGTTTACCGCCCCCTAGGCCCGCAATGCGATGTTATCAGACGAACAGACCGGACTGTACGGAGATTGTCATATTCAGGCTCAGCAGGAGTTCAGATGGGTTTCACCTCCTCCGTCTTCTTATCGGCATCTACCTGGGGACCGTTACGCACAGCTAGTGCCGCTTGCGGTCTGTGGTTAAACCCACTGCCAGCGTAGTGTCGAGTCTTTAGAGTCCCATACAGAAAGCTATTCGCCTTTAGGCAAAAGAGTAGAGGTCGCATGGTTTTGCGACAGGGTTCGGTCACATCCGTGCACTTGTGCACGTTTAGTGTCCGGACAGTTAACACTAGCGGGCTTTGGTTTAAGCCAGATCCTAATGTACGTTTTGGGATTGGTTTTATCTCGTATGTATTCGTGTTCCTCGGAACGCGGATGCGGGTGTGTATGCACAGTTGACAGAGAGACAGAGGCAGAGGATTCTCATTGGGGTTGTTGACTGTTGACAGTTGACCATTGACTTTTGCTAAACCTTAATGAGAATAAGAAATATGATTAATGATAATATTAATTAAGTATTATTGTGTCATGGTTGAGATGAAGGGTTGACTTTGTTGACTTGTTGACTTTGTTGACCGGTTGACTAGGTTGGACTAGTTGACCACCATCATTACAATGACTATCATTTCATGGCAAAGACTTTTGCTTGCTTGTTTCTTTTTGCAAAATGAGTGCATGAAATGATATGGCCATTTTGACTTGAACCATCACATAATACTCAATTACTATTATGAGTTATCATGATTTTGGATTATGAGAGCTTGGATGGCAAAAGAGTTGTTCATTCTCTCATTTCTTTTCTCTCTCTTGCTTGAGCTCTCCCTCTTCCTCTTGCTCTCTCTCTAGTCTATGGTTCACTTGTCTCATGAGTTGAGAAACAAGAACCATAGAGATAAAACCCAACACACTCCTCTACTCATCCTAGTTCACAAGGTTTAGCAAACCAAGTGTTCTAGTTTCTTCTAGTTTGAAGTGAAGCCAAAGGTAGAAGCTTTCAGGTGGATCCATATTCGGCGCAAGGAGACGACGAGGTGAGGCCGATCCGACCACCGCAAGAAGTTGAAGACGAAGGAGATCAAGTTAAGGTATAACCACCTAACCGAGTAGGTAAAACTCTTGTTAGGATTGTTAGATAGTTGTTTAACAAAGATCCGTATTTTGAGTCCATGTTACCACCTCTAGAAAAATCGTTTTTCATCATTTCCGCAAGCCCGTAAGTACCGGGAGAGGTAACGTGGACTTACAAAGTCTACAACCAAATAAGCTCAGGCTACTAATATTGGATAAGTTACTATCTATAATATGATATAATATTTTACTATTAAGTAGTATACATATCATCATCTTCTTCAACTCCTGGACGGTGGTCTTCAAGGTGGCAATATCTTGCTCTAGACGTCGTTCACAGGGGGTAAGGGAAGTAACCGCCGGAGTAAAGTCCAACCTCATATGGGCCCTGCTAGGACCCAGTCCCCGGCATCTCTCCCAACCTCCGTGGTGCCTTCCGTGTGTGGCGTCTAGGACAGGGGTCAGCAACATCAGATCGTTCTGTCCAGTAAAATCGATCCCCGATGCCTCTGCCTGCTCCACCACCCGCTCCTACACCCATATTAACCCGTAAAATATAAGTATATCATTTAAATTTGAACTTTTCAAAACAAAAATTTCAAACCTGTTAGAATAAATATTAATACTTACGCAATACTCCTGGGTAGCGGTGTCGGGGAATCGAAGATTGCCCGTCGCGGGATCTGTCGAGGTGCCGTGGACGGCAAGATACGCGGTCATCACGCTCGGCGTACCACCCTGCGCCAGGGTCTGAGCTCTCTGCAATTCGCAAAAAAAATTACATATATTATAAAATAACTCTTAATATTACATTATATCACAGTAGGTCTATTGTAATTTACCGATAACTCCATGGCACGAGTAATATTCCTCGAGCCACCTGTATAAGTGGGGCGACCTGATTGATCTTTAATTTCTCGTTGTGTTGGTTTAGAAAATGAATAGAAATCAAAATCAAAGAATTATTTGACCGCAATCAATAACGGTGTCGGTTTGTAGCGCGTTAGTAAGTGCGGATCGTCCACAGGGATTGTGCTTCATATTTGTTTTGTTTTGAATTGAAAATTTAATAGAAAAGAAAAGCAGACGATTCAAGATTTATATCAATGAATTTCAAGAATCAACTAAATCTAATCAAGAATCAAGAAAGCATTAAACATCAAGAATCAAGAATTGATATAATTCCAATCGATTAAAGTTTCAAGAAGTGAAATGTAGCTCGTAGGCATCGATTAGATCTTAGATGTGAAGAAGACTAGAAATTACCTTTTCTTATCCATTAACGAATTGATGCTAAATCGATGTCGATTTATCGAGGATTAAGGATCTTGCGAAGAATTAGGGTTTCCTCATCCTATTCTTTGTCCTTTCGATGAATCACATTCACAAGATAGCTTCTAGGAAATCGAATGATCGATCATTGATCTCTAGATCCGTGCGAAAAGAATCAAGAACGCATTTCGCATCGATCTAAATCATCGATCATTCAATTTTCAAGAATTTACAATCGTTATAGGACTTAAGAAAATGTTTAAAGATTCATCAACATCATCATTCTACCGATCGTTTTGACTCCTCCACGAGCGGAGTTTTATTCAAGCATCATTACAAAGAATACCATCAAGAATCGAAATTGAATCATAATGCTTGAATTGAAAGATAAGCAAGTTAAAAGAATCTTCACCTTTATTTATTCCACAATTTGTTACACATTGCTCAAGACTACAAGAATTTGAGAAGGAACAAGATTGTCGAATCTAGCGTTGCATCGGCTCCTTGAGTCGCGGATCGGCTTGGATCTCATGCTCCGATGAAGTCCGGCTTCGCTTCTAAAGGATGGTTGAAGGCTTGCTTTACTAGAACTCAAAGGATCTTGAACTTTGGTTTCTTGATTGGATTAGGGTTAGGGTTTGGAGGTGGCAAGTGTTGGGTTGATAGAGTGATAGAATTTCAACAACAATCAACAACCTTTTCAAGTGAGGCCTAGGGTCCTTTTTATAGGTTTTGAAATGATTAGCTTCCTTAAGAAGCTTGGATTAGGTTTAGCTTCCCTTGTAAGCTAGTTAGTTAGGTAGAAGCCTCTAGGGTTAGTTAGGATTTAGCTTCCACCTTAAGTTAGGAGGTTAGGGGGAAGGTTCTAGGCTCTTAAGGTAGTTAGGGTGAAGCTTGCTTTGGAAGCTAGGAGTGTTTAGCTTGTACAAGGAACCCTTTGCTGATCTGGCAGAAGCTTCGAGAGCTATCTGGAAATTAACATATCTTTCTGAGATGTAGGAACTGAGAGAGGAGTACTGCAGTGAAGATTTGAGGATGATGTGGCAATGACACCGCGGTTCCGCGGCGCAAGGCGGCTCCGGCCGCGGAACCGCGGCCATGTGGGAGGCTTAGGGCTTCAGTTTTGTAGTGTTGCTTCCTGCTGTCTTTGGTATTATTCTCTGATATATTGATTCCCTGAATTCCTTATAGATCATTTCCAGATTTCAAATCCTTGAGTTGGTGTATTCTTTAACAGCACTGTTATTTAAATTTGACCATTATTCTGGAATTTCCTGCACAGTCTTCGAGACACAAGTTGCGCTACACAAGAATGATGCAATGCCATGATAAACATACAATTTCCCTCGAAATGCCGGTTTTAGAATATAACACATGCAATCTGGTATTTCGGAGATGTTTTGCTAATATGTGCAATATGAATACCGAACACATCTAGATGAATGCAAAAGATAGGGAAATTGCCGTGTTAAAAATGCAGTATTTTCGACTGATCAAATTCCCCCAAACTTATTTTCGGTCGTCTCGAGCGAACTGTTTTATTAAAAAGAGAAGGAGAAAATAAAGAAAGAGAAAAACTAACTAGCACACTTTCGTAGGCAATACGATTGCACTGAGCACGTGCAGCAAGCCTTTAAACCTTTAGGTGTCCTTAATAGGAGGAGTGTTGTCTCCTGAGGGTTTTCAACGGATTGCACCCACAAAATCCAATAATAAAAGGAAGATCATGAATATTACATTTAAAGAAAAGAAATGTAAAATAAAGATTTTGAAAATTAGGGTTTCCAACTAAGCTAGCTTTTCGGTTGTCATGAGCCCTATCTTAATAGTCATGAAAAGATGTCAGAAATCACGTCCTCCCTCAATATAACATCGTCTTATTCTTCATTCCTATCTTTCTTCCAAACATCGATCATATAACCCTGCGTGTGTGTAAAGACATCCCTACACCCGGAGAATTCAATTCAAGCTATCATACTCTTGCCCATCAGCCTCAGTACTTTTTAATTAATGAATATTTAGATGAGATTGCTCACACACTTTCATGCGACCGTTAATACTTCTTGAGGTACTAACCGACCGATTACTCATGTGCTTGCTTATTTGGTGTATTTTCCTCGTCTTGCACCACCTAAGGCTTAGCAGTGACTCCCAGACCAGTTGGCCTTAGGGCATTAGGTGAAGAGGCACCCTCGCTATATTTTTTTATTGCTGTCTTGGCGATAACAAAACCAGTGTTCATTTTTCTCACCATTTTATATTTTATTCATTTTTTTTATTTCCTTCATACTTTGGCTTTAAGACAAGAGCATTTCAAGGTATCCTCTACTATCCTGAGTTTCAAGACGTGTGTAAGTGCGAATAGCAGGGTATTAACGTTCAAAATGTTTGGCTTCGAGAATAGGAACTATTTTTCAGACTTATTTTTATCCTCAGATTAGTGACTTCCTTCATCTTACTAACCCTTGGGACAACGGCTCATAACTACTTATTACTAGTTCGTATAAGAAAACTTCTAATTTTCTTGGTTTTCTTAAATTTTTCTAATCTCATGGATGTAATTTTTCACTATCTAAACTTTTATTATTTTATTTATGTACAAAAATGTTAAATATTAAATATTTTTATATTTTGAAAATTTTAAATTTTTATGGATTTTGAAAACTTTTAAATTTTTATTGGTTTTTAAAGAAATGTTTTGTGCTTATGAAAATGATATGCGAATGATGCAAAAATAAGCACAAACCTCCCCCAAACTTGTTTTCAACAGTGTCCTCACTGTTGCCAACCACTATATCTACAAAACCTGTAAGCCTGGGAGGAATTTATTAGTGGGGGCAAAATATATAAGTGAAGATCCTCCCCCAAACTTATTATTATTATTTTTTTTCTCACTCACCTCCATTCAAAAAGATGATGCAGTAATATACATGACATGGAAGTGAGACGGAGGAATTTTAATCAAGGTAAAATGGCTCCTGTAAGAACAGGAGCTCCTCCGTGGGATCAGTGGAAAAATACGGCTTTAGTCTATGTCCATTCACTTTGAAAAATGTGCCGTTTTTAACATTTTCTACCTCTACTGCCCCGTGCGGGTATACAGACCGCACAACAAAAGGTCCCTTCCACCGAGACCTAAGCTTACCCGCGTGAATGTGTAGTCGTGAATCATAAAGAAGGACATGCTGACCAGGTGTAAATGTTTTCCTCAAAATGTTTTTATCATGAAAAACCTTAGTCCTATTCTTTATGATTACAGCGTTATCATA
Source organism: Agapanthus africanus (assembly GCA_030015575.1). NCBI lineage: Eukaryota > Viridiplantae > Streptophyta > Magnoliopsida > Asparagales > Amaryllidaceae > Agapanthus > Agapanthus africanus. The sequence goes on along the minus strand of JASDDO010000012.1, from coordinate 91,766,306 downwards.
AGCTTCATCGCGGAGTTCGCTTAGCTTATTTAATTGCAGCTTCCGAAAGTTGCAGGCTTCGTTTAGGTCAACGTTGATTTCCTTAATAGCCCACAATGCTTTATGCTCAATCTCGACTGGCAAGTGATATGCCTTCCCAAACACTAACCTATATGGAGACATCCCTAGGTCGGTTTTAAATGCAGTGCGGAATGCTCAAAGAGCATCCGTCAGTTTGGCCGACCAATCTTTTCTATTCTTAGCAACAGTCTTCTCCAAGATTTGTTTGATCTGTCTATTCGAAATCTCAGCCTGCCCGCTCGTTTGGGGATGATAGGGTGTAGAAAGTCTGTGGTTGATTGCGTATTTCTGCATCAGAGTCTCGAAAGACCTGTTGCAGAAATGTGTCCCGTTATCGTTAATGATAGCGTGTGGGTGTCCAAATCGCGAAAAGATATTTTCTTTTAAGAACTTAATGACAACCTTCTTTTCATTAGTACGACATGGAATGGCTTCAACACACTTTGAGACATAATCAACCGCAAGCAGTATGTACAAATTCCCAAAGGAGTTAGGAAAGGAACCCATAAAGTCAATGCCCCAAACATCGAAAATTTCAACTACTAAGATGGGTTGCTGAGGCATTTCATTTCTCCGGGAAATTCTACCCGTGTACTGACACTGTGTACAGGTTTTGCAATAATCAAATGCGTCCTTGAACAAGGTCGGCCAATAAAATCCGCATTGCAAAACCTTCTCCGCCGTCTTTTTAGGACCGAAGTGACCCCCACAGGCCTGATCATGAAAAAAAGATAGAACACTTTTGAACTCCATATTTGGGACACACCGGCGAATGATCTGATCAGGACAATACTTAAACAGGTATGGATCATCCCAGTAAAAGTGTTTTACTTGGGATAGAAAACGGTATTTGTCATGTTTTGACCAATCGCTGGGTATCAGTCCCGTGACAAGATAGTTCACAATATCCCTGAACCAAGGTTCATTAGATACGCTCAAGAGTTGTTCGTCTGGAAACGAATCATTGATCGGCAGGGTCACAGGGGAAGAAGAGATGCGTGAAAGATGGTCGGCTACAACGTTTTCACATCCTTTCTTATCTTTGATAACAAGATCAAATTCTTGTAATAGAAGGATCCAACGTATTAGCCTACCTTTAGCATCCTTTTTCGCCAGAAGATGTTTTAAGGCGGAGTGGTCAGTGTGCACAACTATTGGTGAGCCAATCAAGTAAGGCCTGAATTTTTCTAATGCAAATACAACTGCCAAAAGTTCTTTTTCGGTAGTTGTATAGTTGATTTGAGCATCATTCAGGGTCTTACTCGCGTAATAGATCACGTGTGGCATCTTTTCAATGTGCTGTCCTAAGGCTGCACCAACTGCAAAGTCGGATGCATCACACATCAGCTCAAAGGGGTAGTCCCAATTTGGAGACGATAGAACGGGGGCTGTAGTGAGGGAGTGTTTGAGTGAGTCGAATGCTGCCTCACAATCCGAGTCAAAGTGGAAGGTCGTATCCTTGGCCAAGAGAAGAGTTAAGGGTCTAGCAATTTTGCTAAAATCCTTAATGAATCTCCTATAAAAGCCCGCATGGCCAAGAAATGATCGGATATCCTTGACGCTTTTGGGATGAGGAAGGTTTTGAATGACATCTATCTTAGCTCTGTCAACCTCAATGCCTTTCTGTGAAATAACATGTCCAGCACAATTCCCTCTTGGACCATGAAATGACATTTTCCCCAATTCAAGGTTAAGTTCTTCTCATTGCAACGAGTAAGAACCGCGTCAAGATTCGATAGGCAATCAGAAAAAGAGTCTCCAAAAATCGAGAAATCGTCCATAAAAATCTCCAAAAAATTCTCGACCATGTCAGAGAATATCCCCATCATACACCGCTGAAAGGTAGCGGGAGCATTGCATAACCCAAAGGGCATGCGTCTGTAAGCAAAGGTACCAAAAGGAAAAGTAAAAGTGGTTTTATCTTGATCCTTTTTGGCTATGGGGACCTGATTATAGCCAGAGTATCCGTCCATAAAGCAATAATACTCACGTCCCGCTAAGCGTTCCAGCATCTGATCAATGAAAGGTAGAGGGAAGTGGTCTTTCCTCGTGGCAGCATTGAGTTTTCTGTAATCAATACATACACGCCACCCAGTTTGGGCGCGTGTATGAATCAACTCATTTGCCTCATTGGTAATAACAGTGATGCCGGATTTCTTAGGGATGACATGTATAGGACTCACCCATTGGCTATCGGAGATTGGGTATATAATACCATTATCAAGGCATTTGATGATCTCTTTCATCACAGCTTCCTTCATGACGGGGTTCAACCGTCTCTGTGGTTCTCGGGTTGGTCTGGCATCATCCATCACATGTATATGATGTTCTACTATCAAGGGACTAATCCCTTTGATGTCCGCCATGGTCCAACCAAACACATCTCTATTAGATCTCAATACCGATAAAAGTGCATTCTCTTGCTTTGATGCTAGAGAAGCGGATATGATAACCGGTAAAGACTCATTCTCACCTAAATAAGCATATTTAAGATGAGAAGGTAAAATTTTGAGATCTAATGCTGGCGGAGAAATAATAGAAGGTGGGATCATTGAGTGATTTTCGGAGTTACAAAGAAGCTCATAGTCTGTGAAAGATACAGACTCGGGTGGTGATAAGTCAGGAGTGTCGGACTTAAGTGTGGGAAATGTGTCCTCACTAAGATCATGTGCAAGATCAAACAGTGATGTGGTAGTGTCTTCGAGATCTGTAAAGCAAAGTTCCTCAACTCCGCAACTTTCGGGAGCAATCTCGTGGACAGAGCACACATCAAGAATATGAGCAGAGGGTTCTGATGGCTGACTTCCAACTTTGTAGATGTTTAGTTCAATGGTCATATTTCCAAAGGATAAGTTCATTGAACCGTTTCTACAGTTAATAACAGCATTGGAAGTGGCAAGGAATGGTCGACCCAAAATCACCGGAATTTGGCTCCGGTGGTTTGCTACAGGTTATGTATCGAGAACAATGAAGTCCACAGGGAATACAAATTCCCCGACCTTTATCAACACATCCTCTAGTTCACCCCTAGGTTCGGTGATCGAACGGTCTGCCATTTGGAGAGTGCAGTGAGCTGGTTTCAACTCTCCAATCCCTAGCTGCTCATAGAAAGAATATGGCAGTAGGTTAACACTTGCGCCAAGGTCTAAAAGAGCACGGTTGATGTTTTTACCCCCAATAGAAATCGATATCGTAGGATATCCTGGGTCCTTACGTTTCTTTGGTAGCTGTGGGATAAAAGCAGTGCTAATGTTATTAGACATGAAGACCTTCTTCGGCACTTGAGTCTTCCTCTTCCTAGTGTATAAGTCCTTATGAATTTTTGCATAAGCGGGGACTTGTTGAATAGCATCTAGGAGAAGGATGTTGATGTTAACCTGTTTGAACATTTCTATAATTTTCTCCATATGTAGACTCGATTTGTTACCCCTTAACCGATTCGGGTAAGGAGCTTTAGCAATAAGCGCTGGGTCCATCATAGGAGAAGGAAGTGGGGGTAGACGTGATCCTAAAAGAGGAGCGGGGATCATCTGTGGAGAACTAGAAGAGCTATACCGAGGTGTCGAGCCTAGAGGGAAATGGAGAATAGGCTCGCGAGAAGGCGGTGGGGTAGAAGAACAAGGATCAAAAGTAGAAGTGTGTGTGTGAGGAAAGGTCTCAGCCGGGGTGTTATTGATAGGATTTTCAATATCATCAATTCCTTCCCCAACATGGTTATTCAGCACTCTTCCTGATCTCAACGTTGTGATGGCATTTACATTGTAATGCCCAGGATTCGGTAGGGGTTGAGACGGAAGTTTACCTTTTTCTCTCGCACTCATTTCGGCTTTAAGTCGTGCAATTTCAGCTTCCATCGATCTGATACTCTCAGCTTGGGACGCTGAATTTTTCTTTATCTCACTGACGGAAGATCTAACCTCAGCCGACACCTCTATGAAATTTGACAAGAGTGATTTCATGGTTTGAGTGAATTGAGAGAATTCGTCAGAACAGGTCATCTGCATAGGATTAGACGGTGCAGGAGTGTTGACCTGGTTTTGAAAATTTTGTGACTGGTAGGGGTGCTGAGTGAGTTGAAGTGGTTGCTGTTGTGGTGGAAGAGCCCTTTGGAAATTATTTTGGCTTGGAACCGTGTTTTGAGATTGTTGTTGTTGGTTCCAAGCAAAATTCGGGTGATTCCTCCAACCCTGATTGTACGTGGAAGAATATGGATCGTTTCTAGGTCTTTGAAACGCGGCATTGGTATGCTCGTGACCTTGAAATGGAGAGTTTAATGGACATTCTTCCGTTAAGTGAGAAGGATCAGAACAACACCCACATACAGTTTTGGGGAGCGACATTGGGTTTAGGGAGGCTGCTGAAAATTTGTGTTCCATAGCCTCGAGCTTCTTTTGCATTGCTGCTATCTCAGCTCGAACACCTATGGACACATCAATTTGGTGTACGCCACCCCTAGTCGATGACTGGGTTCCACTCTCCCATTGTAATGATTTTTCAGCGAACTCTTCTAAAAATTTCCAAGCTTCCCCATCATCCTTAGTCATAAAGGTGCCTTGACACATGTTTTCAAGGTTCTGTTTAGTGTTTGGGTTAATGCCCTCATAAATGATTCAGAAAAGATCCCATCTCGGGATGCCGTGATGTGGACATTGAACCAAAAGATCCTTGAAACGTTCAAAGCATTTCGAGAATGGTTCAGTCGGAAGCTGGGTGAATTGATTTAGTTCGCTACGGATTCGAGCTGTCTTTTGCATAGGGTAGAATTTCTTAAGGAATGCCGCAACGAATTCTTCCCAATTCGTAATGGAATGTGCGGTAGTGTTATATAGCCACTTCTCGGCTATATCGCACAAAGTAAATGGAAGAAGACGTAGACGCATAGCATCCACTGAAAGTTGTGACGTACCCATCATTGCGCATACGTTTTCAAATTTGGTGATAAAGACGTATGCGTCTTCAGTCTCGAGACCGTGGAATTTGGGTAGAAGGTTGATGTATTGGGGTTTAATCTCAAAATTATCCCCGTTGGCTGGTAGAATGGATAAGCAGGTCGAAAGAGGACATCGCAAAGGATAACACCTCTCTTGGAGAGAGATGCGGGGTGGATTCTGCGCACCAACGGACGGCGGCAGATTAGTGGTAAAGAAATTCGATGGAGATGGATCCATCGATGTGGGTGTGGTGGTGGGTAAAGAAGAAGTAAATGGAGAAATACCGACTTCGGAGTCGATCGGGGGTACGCGGACTAAACGGGCACTAGAATCCTGTGTCCAGCCTATCTTGCACTAAAAAGGGCTAGTACAAGTGGCAGCGCGACTTATAATTAGGGGAAATGAATGAATGTGGAGTTTGTTTTGAAAAAAATGATACGGATTTTTGAAAATATGATGCGATCACAACAAATGCAACAAGAAAAACCCTAATTCTAGGGGTCACCTAGGTCAAAGCTCTAGACCGCTCCTAACTGCCAAAAGACAAGTCGCAGGATAAATCCTTCACTGCCTCTTTGTCTCTCCTATGGCCAGGTAAATGCCAGGTAAGTGGGAGGTTCTCCACTACATAAGTAGTGGGCCTAATTAAGTAACCGCTAGCCTTCGACACACTTGCCTTAGACACCACAAAAGAAACGCGGATAAATAATGAATTACCCACGGCCTTCTCTTGTCCTAAGTGAGCGCGACGGTCCTTAGAGTCATCTCTACATATTTTTTAGTTAATGAGGGTAAATGCGGATGCAAGTTTGTTATTTTCGGGGCTTAGGAAGGGTAATGAACTCCCCACCTAATCTGGATTTGGTCTTTGTCCTTTAATTTCCGTATTATTATGCAAACAACCAAGAAATAAAAAACACGCACAATTTATTTTGCTTTTTGCGGCGCTGCGATTTATTTGCAAAGAAACCTGCAGATAATTGTTAATTGGAGCAGATGAGTTAGGAGATAAGAAAGTTAAGAGAGTTACCAAAATTTTTGGAATAGCGATTCTACTGTAGCACCGCGGTTCCGCCGCGGGAGTCGCCTAATGCCGCGGTTTATCCTCTTCACTGCACAAATATTTCACAACAGTCTCCTGTTCACTTACACAGCTCTCTGGAATGGTCTGAAAATTTTTTCCACAGCTCCACAAATTCCAGATTTCCTCGCAACAAATCACAACAACACATTTAGGGTTTGTGCGAATTTAGATCTAAAAATATAGATGGAATAAACTTTTCAACTCAAATTTCAAAATACGAACAATTAGCGCACTATCCCCGGCAACGGCGCCATTTGATTGATCTTTAATTTCTCGTTGTGTTGGTTTAGAAAATGAATAGAAATCACAATCAAAGAATTATTTGACTGCAATCAATAACGGTGTCGGTTTGTAGCGCGTTAGTAAGTGCGGATCGTCCACAGGGATTGTGCGATTCGTTCGTATTTGTTTTGTTTTGAATTGAAAATTTAATAGAAAAGAAAAGCAGACGATTCAAGATTTATATCAATGAATTTCAAGAATCAACTAAATCTAATCAAGAATCAAGAAAGCATTAAACATCAAGAATCAAGAATTGATATAATTCCAATCGATTAAAGTTTCAAGAAGTGAAATGTAGCTCGTAGGAATCGATTAGATCTTAGATGTGAAAAAGACTAGAAATTACCTTTTCTTATCCATTAATGAATTGATGCTAAATCGATGTCGATTTATCGAGGATTAAGGATCTTGCGAAGAATTAGGGTTTCCTCATCCTATCCTTTGTCCTTTCGATGAATCACATTCACAAGATAGCTTCTAGGAAATCAAATGATCGATCGTTGATCTCTAGATCCGTGCGAAAAGAATCAAGAACGCATTTCGCATCGATCTAGATCATCGATCATTCAATTTTCAAGAATTTACAATCGTTATAGGACTTAAGAAAATGTTTAAAGATTCATCAACATCATCATTCTACCGATCGTTTCGACTCCTCCATGAGCGGAGTTTTATTCAAGCATCATTACAAAGAATACCTTCAAGAATCGAAATTGAATCATAATGCTTGAATTGAAAGATAAGCAAGTTAAAAGAATCTTCACCTTTATTTATTCCACAATTTGTTACACATTGCTCAAGACTACAAGAATTTGAGAAGGAACAAGATTGTCGAATCTAGCGTTGCATCGGCTCCTTGAGTCGCGGATCGGCTTGGATCTCATGCTCCGATGAAGTCCGGCTTCGCTTCTAAAGGATGGTTGAAGGCTTGCTTTGCTCGAACTCAAAGGATTTTGAACTTTGGTTTCTTGATTGGATTAGGGTTAGGGTTTGGAGGTGGCAAGTGTTGGGTTGATAGAGTGATAGAATTTCAACAACAATCAACAACCTTTTCAAGTGAGGCCTAGGGTCCTTTTTATAGGTTTTGAAATGATTAGCTTCCTTAAGAAGCTTGGATTAGGTTTAGCTTCCCTTGTAAGCTAGTTAGTTAGGTAGAAGCCTCTAGAACTAGTTAGTTAGGGTTTAGCTTCCACCTTAAGCTAGGAGGTTAGGGGGAAGGTTCTAGGATCTTAAGGTAGTTAGGGTGAAGCTTGCTTTGGAAGCTAGGAGTGTTTAGCTTGTATAAGGAACCCTTTGCTGATCTGGCAGAAGCTTCGAGAGCTATCTGGAAATTAACATATCTTTCTGAGATGTAGGAACTGAGAGAGGAGTACTACAGTGAAGATTTCAGGATGACGTGGCAATGGCACCGCGGTTCCGCAGCGCAAGGCGGCTCCGGCCGCGGAACCGCGGCCATGTGGGAGGCTTAGGGCTTCAGTTTTGTAGTGTTGCTTCCTGCTGTCTTTGGTATTATTCTCTGATATATTAATTCCCTGAATTCCTTATAGATCATTTCCAGATTTCAAATCCTTGAGTTGGCGTATTCTTTAACAGCACTGTTATATAAATTTGACCATTATTCTGGAATTTCCTGCACAGTCTTCGAGACACAAGTTGCGCTACACAAGAATGATGCAATGCCATGATAAACATACAATTTCCCTCGAAATGCCGGTTTTAGAATATAACATATGCAATCTGATATTTCAGAGATGTTTTGCTAATATGTGCAATATGAATACCGAACACATCTAGATGAATGCAAAATATAGGGAAATTGCCGTGTTAAAAATGCAGTATTTTCCACTGATCACGACCCCTCTTGGCCGACTTCCTATTCTCTTTATTTTGATTGGCCTGTTTCTGCATAATACATTCAGATTTAGTTTTCTAATTAAGCAACACAAAAAAATAAATTATATACTAAACAATGAATTACATTTAAAATACAAACCTGTTTGCGCTGAGAGTCGAAATATTGGCACAAGAGAGGCCATGTATCTACGTCGACTCTCGTAAAGGCCGGAGTATGTAGGAGAGCCGATCTCTCTGCCTCGGGGGTCGCCATCCATAGGGAATAGCAGTCGATCTTTAGCTCGTTCCTATTATATCGGACCTTTGATTGCATGTTCTTCATCAGGACATGGTACAGAGCGTGAAGATTGAGCACTCTCTCAGGGTGATCAGGGTCGGGTACAGGCTGAAAGTCGTAATCCAACTACAAATAAAAAAAAACAATGTTATTAAATTGCAAGCGTTAAACAATAATAAATATATTGGGTAAGTCAAATGAAACTATATATTAATACCCGAGCTTGATCCCAGAAGAGGGAAAATGAGCGCCGGTGCTGGTCGCCCCACTCAACGTAAAGTGGATACTTCTTTACGAGGCGGCTCTCATCCCCCATATACCAGCCGAGCCTCTCGGCATAATCGCCGGTATAGCGATAATCAGGGGTAAAGAAGAGGGGGAATGCTGCCTCCCCCTAGCCCTGTCGGGCCTCAACTTATGGGACTGATTCGGGCCTCGAGTCCCCCTCTCGGGATGGGGATGCCCTGCATTTACAAGAAATATCAAGACAATCAATATTAAGACAAAGTGGTATTAAAAAATCAAGGTTTAACGAAAATTGAAGTGTGATATATATCTTCGGCGACAGAAGCATGAGCTTGGGCCCGGGCAGCAGCACGAGCGGGACGATAGTTCCTCCGATGAGGAACAACCGGTGACCCGGACGCGGACGCATCTCCAACTAGAGAATAAACATCGATAAAATTACATGAAGTTCATGTTTATTCTTAAAGGATATGTAAAATGAATAAATATTTTATATTTATTCATACAAACCTGCAGACTGAGCGGAGGGTATAGAAGTGACAGGAGTGGCCCCTGCACTAGACGTGGACGCACCACCTATAATTAGACAATCAAACATTGACCATATAAGTAATTGCAAAAAGAATGTGTATATCAATAATATAACATTCTAAATCAACATGTATACACTATAGGATATATAAACATACCCGAAGGTGCGGTGGTGGCCTCTACCCGAGATGTAAGTACGTAAGAGCAAAACGAATGTATGTATATTTATGATATAGCATTCTAAATCAATATACATGCACTATATGATACATAAACATACCTGGAGGTGTGGGAGTGGCCTCTGTCCCTGACGTAGACACACCACCAACAGCTAGACAATCAAACATTGACTATATAAGTAATTTTGACATGAATATGCATGTATATCTATAATATTACATTCAAAATGAATATGCGTGCAATATACCTGGAGGTGTGGCAAAGTCCACACGGAAAGAGGCATCCGAAGAGGTCTCCGATCGGGGTGCAAGACTGTCCCTCTGAAGCTCTCTACGCAGCTATACGGGCGGCAGAACCGCTCTGCCTCTGCATCTGCCGGTGCCGCGGCTGGAGCTCCTTCCGCCCCTCGCTGCTCCCGTCATCGTCATCAAATCTAGATAAAACTGTTCGTGGACGCATTAGACAATCATTACATATGCATGCTATATATGTATAGATCGTAAAATGTGAAGTAATAATATAACATTACTGATAACCTTTTTTGTTTCGTGGACGCATTAGATATATCTACTTGGATTTCATCATCGATATCATTTCTAACCCATGTAACTGTAAGTCCACGGTAGCACCCCGGCCGTCTAACAGACGCCAAATGCGGAACAAAAACTTTTTAGAAACTGGCGCTATCGTGTACCATAACCCGGATCTGCCATTAAATCTAAACTAACAAACTACAAAGCGGGTAGAAACGTTATACCGAATGATCCGAGTCCTTCGGTCTTCAACCATCATCCCACGCTTTGTTGCGGCTGCTCCGATCTCCTTGAACTCCAGTGTTCTCGTCCAGGTGGCACCACGTCGACGGATCTTTAAACGGGCTCCCGCCTCTGAACCGAGGCAACTCGATCGTCAAATTTGCTAAAAGAGACGACCAAGATGAAGTAGAGAATGAGTAGAACATTTTGTCTCGTTACGTCCAAAGTTACGGACGAACGGTTATGGAAGTTGCCTTTTGGATCAGGTGAAATGAGAAAGAGGCTATCTAATTTTCATGAACCCGAATCTATCATAATCTTTTTTCTAGTGAACAACAACCATTAGCCAAGAGAGGGGGGAAGGCCGGCCACTTATAGGAGAGGAGGGAGGTGAGTGTAGGAGGGGGAAGGTGACCACAAAGGAAAAGATCAACAACAAATATCTTAGCACCAAGTATGAATGCATTAAAAGCAAATCAATCACAATTAACCTAGTCACCTTGTCATTAATTGCACCATTAATGACCTAATGACTCACAAGCCTTGTGACCCTCTCTAGAACCTTCTAGAACACTGACTCACCTCATCAAGAAAAGATAAATCCGTATTTAACCGAATGTCAAAATACGGCTGATAGAAAACTGGAAACTGGCAACTTCCAAAAGTGATCCTGAAACGAGTTTCAGGATAACCCCGTATCAGTATAAACATACCCGCATTTGTATTACGACCGAATACAAATGCAACTGAGACAAAGATATTATATCTACACAATATAATACTGGGTTCCGGCTTAAACCAAAGCCTACCAGTATTATCTGCCCGAAAAACGACACGTGCGAAAACGCACGTGCTTTTTCCGAACCTTGCCATATCACCATACGGCCTCTACAACGTTTCGCCCGAACTTGGGAAAGTTTCTGTGGGGGACTCTAATGACTCATCAACACACTAGCACTGGGTATAACCCCTAGCACGTCAGAGGTACTAGCTGTACGTAACGGTTTGCCTATGTATTGATTGGAAGGGAAGCTGACGAGTGAACTCATCCATAAACCCTACTGAGCCTGACAGTGACAATGTATATACAGTCCGGTCCATTCGTCTAAAGAGTATCGCATATCGAGTCTAGGGGGGTGGATAAAGTCAGACCCTTAATAACGCGATAAATCGTGTCGGCATGAAGCCCATCACTTCCTGAGAAACTACTGATCCAAATCAGTAATTCTCCACTACCTCGGACGGGGATTCCTAATGATGGCCACCCGTGCACTGCGGGACATCAACTCCCAATACCGGGAGAGACGAATCCCCGACGATCCGCTCACTTGCCTCCAATGTGGCTCGGGACTGTACCCAACTAAAACCTGTTTGCACAACTCCTTTGAGCGTGGTAGGGTAGTAATCTAAGCACAGTGGGAACTCACACGAGACAAATGACGATCTCAGGTCGATGAACTAACCTGTACACATGTCACCAGGGAATTGCTATCTGACGATATGTATAATACCAACTAGCAGATTCCCGGCGAGTCCTGTCCGGTGTACTCATAACTCAATGAGCACCTGTATACATCTTAGGTGATCTAACTGACACCAGTGGCTTGTGAGACCGGCCACCACCCCTCGTCGGGGTCTCGACTGTATACATTAGTCTACTCTGGAGTATCGATGCCCTGTCTCAAAACTCCCACGACTAGGGACACTTTTAAGGATGTACTTACAGACCCCAGCTCCCACGTATATGATCGCCATCATACTGCTGGTAGTCAAGCAAGAATCCTATGGGCTCTATCATCATGCAATAGTGAACTAAAGCATGTATACGATGATAAAGACAAACCAGATAGCATAGTATCATCTCGAGTAAGACTGTCATATTGGTATAGGTCCTGCCTCAATCATTGTAATCACGTACCTGCGATCCAATAATTGACTTTGAGGGCACTATCTCCAACAATCTCCCACTTGCACTCAAGGCTAATTATTGCGATGTCGCATACTCACAGCCCGTGTGATACCGAACATCCAACTCCTCTACTAATCAGTTTCACAAAGCTAGTTTGTAAAACTCTTGTGTTCGAGAAATAGCCTCAGTGAGTGGATCCGCCCTGATGTTTCTTTCTATGTCTCTCTCAATCTCAAGTTCGCGGAGAAAGCCATCTCCCGAATTGAGCAATACCTGTCTTAGAATATGTCTGGATATCTGATGGGACCTAGTTCATAAATGAACTTCAAATCCAAACTTCTTAGACAGTATCGATAACTGAACCTAATCAGTAATCAGCACCATGCCTCCCACAGTATCCTCTTGGACCATTTGTCCATAATACTGTCCCTCGTCAGAGGGAAAACTATAATTGTGACAATCACTCTGTCATCCATGTCTCGTTGGAATCCTGGAATGATAACCGTCTCCCGAAGGAGGCTGCCGTCATCAAATCTGTAGAACAAGCACTTATGTTCTAAAACTGCTTCCTTATGTTTCTTCAGGATTGGATTAATATAAACATATCGCATCTAGTGAAAAACAACATCTGGTGTGGTACTTGACATTTCATGATTGACTCAATTGCCTAAGCAAGTGATCTGCCAATCAAGCACATCCCTCTCTCCTTTAGTCTCTAAGACACCTTTAGAGAGGGTGACTCCATCACCTGCAGGTACACCACCATGCCAGGAGTCATCTATTCTAAAATACTATTAGAATACTGTCAAAGTACCTACATTGGGAAACTACCCAAATCTAGATCTAAAACCATAGACCTAGTTACCAGAATGTCTGATATTACATCCATATCCTTTCTGGAGAAACAACTGTGTGACGACCAAAGTACGACCGATTGAAGTATAGGAATTTTACTTCCTACTCTGTGTATGTCATCCAAATACCAGGACATCACACCCTACTACCTTCTCAACAGATCCATCCCCTATTCTGATGAAGTCAAAACCATGACTGTCTCATCAAAATTAGATGATCTAATCTCCGCAATATCTGCTCAAGCCTATAAATAGACATAAGCTACTTGCTCACTATGCTTCCGCTGCTCCCACTGACTACGACAACCCTCTGGCAGAATAATATATACGTGCACTTCTAAAGCTAGTTTAGAACGACGCTATACTTATCCTTCTTCCGGGTCTCATAGTCTGGAACAACAGTAGTGTCAAGTCTGGGTAAACAAGAACCTCCCTATCACCATCCTTGAGGCTACCGGAGTACCTCTCGGGTGTCTGAGGTTACCCATCATATCTGCGGAGTGGCTAATGGAATGTCAAACCTGATTGAATATATAGGTCCTATTAAATTTTCCGTAATCGTTTGCGGTTCTGGAATCACTTCCAGTTCTACCATACTCCCACCACTGTTTTCTGAAAAAATCCATTTTAATAAAACTGTGGCGAGTCTAGAACAATATCACTATTGATCTTCCAGATGGTAGAAATGTCAACCCTCGTCAAAGCCAGGGTCAACCCACAAATTGCCATTACAGAAACGTGCCTTGATTTATCCAGTGTCTGGTTTTAAGCATAAGCTGGACAACTCCCCGTATCTTAACATCGTTAGGATATGAACCATTCTATATCCAATATAGAAATAGATGCACTAATTTAATTGGAACCAGATTCAAATCATGCAGCTGTCTCCAGTGCATATTATCTTAATGGAGAGAGGCTAATCATCATTACTCAACTTAGGAATCCATCCAATTATGAGTAACCTGAAAGAGAAACAAGTTTCTCAAAAACTATTACTATCATCTGAATACCAATCACAAGAATCTATATCTTCAATCTCTTTGAAGAATCCCGATACTTGTGATACCTGGTTCTCTACTTCATTCTTATACCCACAACTTCTTAAAACATAGACTTTGTATTTCTACGAAACACTTGTCTAAAAACTAGAGAAGTCATAAGTAAACAGAACACAGTACGAGGACCTACCCCTTTGTCCTGACGGACACTGGACAACATACAATACTCTGTATAAGTCCGCTGAGTTTGAATAACTCAAAACCTGTGCATCGTAGGTTGAAAAATGTACCCAGGTGATTTCCTCAAATATCACCAATTACAACGAATTCCGATATAATGAGGATGATCACCTAATTCCTAATAACTTACTCCCACTCATTATCTGTAAAACTGTACAGATATGAGAATGAAACCTGGTAAATACATACCCTGGAGTTAGTATGTAATCGGGAAATCAGTTTACAATTAACAATGCACAGTGAAACTGAAACATGAAAATGTTTCGTAGGGGTATTCTGGTATTCCTAGTAATGCCTCTTCCATAATCCAATTCATGACTGTAACCGTATATTTCTTTGCCATCTCTCTAAATCCCTTTATTTGTCTTTAGTCATTTCCTTCTGCACACCATCGTTAGGCTAAGTGGTTTTCTTCCTTCCCTACCGTTCGGCACCAGCCTATGGTTTGGAAGAAAACTATCCAGTAAGCATAATAGGTGTACCCTCCTAATCCTAGGAGTACTCGCAACATGAGAGAAGTTGATGATAAAAGACAATCTAAATATTACTTTATTCTATTTCTCCCGAACTGGAAAAAAAGCAAAGGTGAAATAGGAGTAGCGATGAAGTACGCGGTTTGGTCGTGAATGATAACAGTCGCAATTTACTTTGCCCTCTTTCTAATCCCTTTTATTTTGTCTTTACATATTACCTTCTGTACACCATACTTAGGCAATTGGTTTTCTTCATTCCCTACCTTTCGGCACCTGTCTATGGTTTGGAATAAGACTATCCAATAAGCGTAATAGGTGTACTCTCCTAAACTAAGGAGCCCTCGCAACCTGAGAGAAGGTGATAATAAACGACAACTGAATAAACCAATTCTATTTCTTCTGAACCTGGATCCATCCTCGAAGAAGTCCCTTCGAGTTCGTATATAACCATACGATGGATCTATCCAATGGAAGTGGATATCCGTAGTAATACGGGGTGTTCTGAGAAATACAAAGGGTAAAAGAAGGAGCGGCAATGACTTATGCAACTTGGACAATCCAAAAGCCAGTATTTTAAGAAGGTTCGGTCAACTTGGTCACTGAGTCATAGTCTAGGGTTGGTCAAAGGTCGCTGCCAAAGAGAGAGAGAGAGAAAAGAAACACTCTGCGTGCACTCTAACCTAGATCAAAATGGTTATCATTTTATCTAATCAGAAAACCTCCCACTGTTATCTCAAATTCTCCTCCAAACCTAAAGAAGAATTAGTCGGGATCACCCGAAGAGTAAACCAACTCATCAGTGAGAATCGGGATCCAACTATCATCGCATGATAACTTGATGGAAGCCACTCAAGTTATCACACTCCAGAAGGTATGCGCATGCCTGGCAAGTTTCCTGTATGTTTGAAACCCCCGATGTGATTTTTTCCCCATGCTCTTATGACCTTGACTAAGGGCCAACAAATCATAAGTCACATGTCAAGTTCTTCCCGTCATTGTCCTGGTTGATTTGAACCCATCCGTACATACTCTTGACTAAGGGCCAACAAAGTAATACGACTGTCCCAAACCAACGCATTTATCTATGCTACAAATGAATACCCAGCAGCTACCAAACACTATGCCTTGACTAAGGGCCAACAAACATAGCTTGAATACTACTGACCATCCATAAGAAATGACGGAGGGCTACGGCTGGTTTTTGGTGAAAAACCTTTAACGTAATGAACTTGATCTCGTTAAAGGAACCTAATAGCTTTTTATAAAAATATAGTGACGAAAAACCTTTGCTAAAGAGGTCACTCCCGGTGAAGGGATCTCGGCTCTTTCCTCGTGGAATGAGGTGCAGGATATTCCAACTGAATACCGCGATGCAAAGCAACTTGTAATCGACTATATTGAAGTTATTACCCTGACGTAAATGTTAGTTATGTATATGCCCTAGAGGCCATTGTTGTACATTTGATGTATATTATGATGGATGCTTAGATATATACAGAGAGGACTTTCTTGCTCGTCATGATAGTATGCTATTTGGTTTCACTTTATCTTAACATGTTGACTTGTATTGGTTTACTGTCTTACTCTCACATGTTGATAAAGCCCTTAGGATCTGTACTCGACTACTGGGACTATGATGAGATCATACTAGTGGGGCCATAGTAGTCGATGAGTACATCCTATAACTGTTCCTAGTCGAGGGTATATCGAGACAGGGCATCGATACACTAGAGTAGACTAGCGTATACGCATCTTGACCCATATGATGAGCGATGGATGATCCCATATCCATCGGTGTTTGACATCAAGGATGGTGTACGGGTGCTCAGTGGAGACTGGGTACACTGGACGGACTCGCCGAGAACTCCCAGTTGGTGATATACCACACGTCAGATGGCAGTTCTCCGGTGACACTGGTACAGGGTAGTCTGTAGACCCGATATCGTCATAGAGTCTTATGTGATTCCCACTGTGCTTTGATTTCCACCTTACCACGTCCACGAGGGCGTGAAAAACTGTGGCTTTTGGGTACAGTCCCGAATCACATGGAGGCAATGAGCGATAGGAGGGGATTCGTCTCTCCCGGTATAGGGAGTTGATGTTGTGCTCTGTTCGATTGGCTATAACTGGAAGTCCCTGGCCAGGGCTGATATAGAGATTTACTGGTAAGTGTTACTAGTAGTTTCTCGACCTGTTATGAGCCTCACATCGACACGACTTATCGGTTACTGGGGTCTGATGTTTACCACCCCTAGACTTGATATGCGACATATCAAACGAACAGACCGGACTGTACGGGAGTGTTACTGATTGGATTCACAGGAGAACGCACATGCTAGCTTGTTGATCTTCTGATCGCTCAATACCTGGGTGGCTGTTACGTTTAGCTGACCGCTTGCAGCTTGTGGGTGTTTGATATGATCATCACCTGCTACCGGCGTATTGATGATTCTTTAGAGTCCCACACAGAGGTTTCTTGGCTCAGGCGAAACGGAGTAGAGGCACATATGTGATATGTGCAGGACCGAGGATAATGCGATATGAGATACCATATTATATTCTCGAGATATTTTGATATGAATCGGGACATCGGATCAAGTGTTGATTCGACGAATCGGTACATGATATATTAGCTGGTTATATTCGATATAGCCGGATCGTTGGATCAAGTGTTGATTCGATGATTTAATGTATAATAATATATATGATATATTGTATTACATTATCTAATATTGGCTCGCTTTATTATCTCATTTTCTCACTAGATGATACATTGATATATATGCGATATATGTTAATTGTATTATTTTCTTTTGTTGCAAATATATAATATATATGTGATATATATTATTGTGACATGATATGATTTATTATTAAACATGTTTAAGGATGATTAAATGGGATTAGGGTTTGATTAGGGTTAGTTTCTTCTTGTTCATTCTAGAAGCTTTGCTTTTGTCTTGGTTAAGATATTATGGTTGATATTTTTCCATGACTCATTTCTAACCTAACCAAACCCTAACCCTAGTTTATTCTCTACAAACTCTTAGCCTATCATCCTTGACCATGGTTGATATATCAATCATATAGATTTCTTTTCTATTCATCACAAAAGGATTATCTTTTCTATTATCATCTTCTTCTCTCTTGAGTTCTAAAAGAAAAAGCTTACTAGTTAATTCTTGTGTGATGATTTCAAGTGAGAAAGTGAATAAAAAGAAAGCATAAATACTACTCCCTCATCCTCATCTCATCTAGCCCATGAGATTAGGGTGTTCATCTCTATAGAGTGAGAAAGCTTGGGTTTTTGCAACTTCGACGTAGATCATCGGAGATTTGGAACACTTCATGCTAGCATGGATCGTTCGAGTCGTGGAGCCTCTCTTGAGTCCGGGAGATCGTGGATCGCGGCAAAGGGACTTCTACTCGGAGCTTGTGAAGCGAAGGAGCGGACTACAAAGGTTGTAATCCCTCACACTTAGATAAAAAGTTGTTATCTTGCATGCTAAACCCTAATAATCTAGCAAAGATCCCGTCTTTGGGTTGTTCGGCACATGTAAAATTTTATCCGGGCATGTTTGATGCCTTATGAACCTTCACAAGAGTGCCTAGAAACCCTACAGTGGTATCAGAGCCTAGCTAGAGCATTAGGCATCGTGTTTACGAAGTTAAAACTCCGATCGAACCCGAACCGACCAAATTTACCCCCTCTCTGGAAATTTTTCAAAAACTGGGATTTTGCTGAATTAAAAATACCTAAAAAATACAGCTGGATAATACAAGAATTATGGTGAAATTCATACCTCCAATTCGTCTACATGGCCACGGAACCGCGGCAATTACCCACCATTAGCGGCGGTTCCACGGCAGTATAAGAGTATTAGGTACGCTTTTGTGCACAGTAATTCTTGTCTCTGTGTTTACTATTTTATGGATATTTTTAATCTGACTCAAGTGTTGAGTATTCTGGGGTTTATTTTGTAATCGTAGATTCGATCGGAATATTTAAATTCGTTATTTTTTCCGGATATTTAGAAACTGTTAAACTATTTGAACGGATATCATTAACCCACTTTATCCCGGAACGACAAACTTTCAAGTGTTGAATTTTTATTGGGTTTAAATCTTTCGGAAAAATTGTACAAGTTAAGCGGTGGACCCTCTAGAAGACAACAAACCTTAACTCGATTATGTGACCGTCTTGGACTGCCTTTTGAACCTTTGGGTTTGGGGCAGTACGGCGTGCCACATGTGAGGCGTTGGCTTGACCCTTCTACGGCTGGATCACTGGTACTATGACATATTCTGGGATTATTTGAACTCCGCTCAAGTGTTGAGCACTTTGGGAAATTTTGGGTATTTGATTATCTGTTCGAAAAGTTTAATACTGTCTATTTATCTGGAATGTGATACAATATGTGGAATTCATAGAGTTAGGCATGAAATGCGAAGTATGTGATATTTCGGATTTATGATGTCTAAAGTGATTGTGGATTCCAAATATTGTAGTTTTACACTTTCTTTTCTGTGACCGTAAGTGTAGTATGTAGTTGTATTGCCGGTCTTCGTTGCTATACATCGGCGAAGATCGGTGTATGCATACTTACTTACGTTGATGATATGTGATATTATGTGTTGCTGAGATATGATGTGCAGGATTGTCGCGATTGAATAGCCGGGGGTTTTATGTGAGATGAGAGTTTTATATTTTCATTCATGTAAATTCAAATGTAATGTAATATTCTTTTATTTGGGGCACTTCCAGGTTGAGGTTGATGCCACCAGTGTTGTATATTATTTACTTTTCCGCATTAGGATGGACCCAAGGAGGGGAGCACAGGTGACCGGGTTATGGGGTTCAGTGGGAGGCCATCTCGAGGAGTCGAGACCGGGTCTCCTAAACTCTAGAATTGGTAGGGTCGCTTGCCGCTCTCGTAGGGGTCCAGGGTGTGGGCTTGGCTATTCATCGCGACTGTGGAATCCGTATTTTCTATTGTTGGCTAAATACTAAATACGGACGTCCTAGTATATCCCACGTTATATCTATGTTCCTGCTGCGATATCTGTGATGTGATCATTTGATATGTTCTGATGGATACAGTATATAGTATATATGATATATTATATAGACGTTACTTATGTTTTACACCCGCACTAGCCCTGCCCTGCTCTGTCGTTAGTTACCTAACCTAACGGTGCATGAGGGGACATCGAGGCGAATACGGATGGCATAAGTGTACGTCGTATTTATCTGTGATGCTTAGGAAGCATAAGCTGATGGGATTTTATTAATGAGATTAATAAAAAGAAAAGAAACCTAAAGGTGTTGTAGAATCAAAACTTTATAAAAGGGTAGCTACAGTTTTACTTTGCACAGTGATATATATGATATATCCTGCACCTTATTCGATGGGGAAAGAGCCGAGATCCCTTCACCGGGAGTGACCTCTTTAGCGAAACTGGCAGATGCTACAAAACGCGGTTTGTCTTTTGATTGCTTTTAGAGTTTTGCTTTGCACAACGGTATATATGATATATCCTGCACCTTATTCGATGAGGAAAGGGCCGACGATCCCTTCACCGGGAGTGACCCCTTTAGCGAAACTAAGAAAAGACTAAAAAACACTCCATTTCAAAATTTCACTTGATTCTACGACGATTTCAAGTTCTTTACGCAATAGGTTTTCAGAAAAACCTGTCGTAGCCCTCCGTCATTTCAGATAAAGACTATTTAGTATTCGTGCTGCGTTTGTTGACCTATGTCAAGGCGTAGTGTGCGGTAGCTAACTAGTAATTATCTGTAAAGCATATGATGTGATTGGATTAGGGTAGTCGTACGACCTTGTTGACCTCTGTCAAGGGTCGTGCGAGTGGGTTTGATTCAATCAAGAAATGACGAGTTGAACTTGACTAGTGCACTATGGTTTGTTGACCTCTGTCAAGGTCATGGCACACTAGGGGCAAAATATTATCGGGAATTTCAAGTGTTGAAATTTGCAATGAGATTGCATACCTTCTATGAGATAGTTGGATCCCGATACCCACTGCGAGTAAGAGTTACTCCTGGGAGAGTTTTACACAGGACAATTAGTCGATCAAGTAGGTGTCTAGAAAAGTGTTAACGGGGTTACGCCTCTGGGAAAACGAGGTTTACTTTAATTAGGTCCGTGCGAAAGCACGGGGAACCTCCCTCAAAGTACCGACACTGATCTGGCTGAAAGATTGACGAAATTGTAGGGTGTAATTAATCCCGGCTAATCTTACCTTTTAGGGTTTGAAGGTAGATTTGATAAAAACAGTGGGAGACATCCTGATTAGATAAGATAATAACCAATCTAATCTTGCAAGAGCATACGCTAAAATGTTTTCTTCTCTCTCTTTCCAGGTAGCGACCATGTCAGGCCATAATCAAGATAATAATATGGATGTATTGACTGAACCCGCTTATTATACTGAGCAGGGGAACGTTGGACCCGTTCTTTTTTATAAGAGTTATAAGACTGAATAGGAAATAGAAGAATATCTAGATTCTCAAGCCGCCCAAAAGAACATGCATGTTGATGCATCTTCTTCAGGTGTGTTAGTTATTGAGAACTGTTTTTCAGTAAATCCTACGTCCTGGGTATTAGATACCGGATCAGGATCCCACATATGTAAATTGTTACATGGGCTACGTAAAGGTAGAGAACTGGGAAAAGGTGATCATTCCGTTCAAGTAGGGAACGGTGCAAGTATTGCAGCCAAAGCAGTTGGCGAATATCACCTTGTATTGCCAAGTCGTAATACACTGATTCTAAATGAGTGCTATTATATACCGAATATGATGTGCAACATTATATCAGTTTCTTTATTAAGTAAAGAAGGATATAATTTTGTAGTAAAGGATAATGTTATGAACATATTCCTAGATCAAAAGTTGATTGCATCATGCTCGTTACATAATGGCATATTCATTCTAAATCAGAATACAGTCCTCAATATACAAAACACACACAAGAGGAAAAGTTCAGAAATGAACGAATCCTTCTTGTGGCATTGTAGACTTGGTCATATCAATGCGACACGACTGGATAAGTTACATAAAGATGGTTATTTAAATCCATTTGAATTATCATCTTATGATACTTGCCATTCATGTCTCAAAGGAAAAATGACCAAAGCTCCGTTTAGTGGACACGGAGAAAGAGTTACCGAACTCTTAGGACTGGTACATAGTGATGTATGCGGTCCCATGTCTACGCATGCCAGGAACGGTTCTTCCTACTTCATTACATTCACTGACGATCTCTCTAGATTCGGACATGTGTTCCTGATGAAACACAAGTCTGAAGCTTTTGAGAAATTCAGAGAATATAAGCACGAAGTAGAAAAACAAACGGGCAAAAGTATTAAGATCATTCGATCTGATCGAGGAGGAGAATACTTAAGCAATGAGTTCCTAGATTATCTAAAAGAGAATGGGATTCTCTCTCAGCTTACTCCTCCTTATACACCACAGCACAACGGTGTATCGGAGCGGAGGAATCGCACCCTATTAGATATGGTGCGCTCTATGATGAGTACAGCTGAGTTAACTATTTCCTTCTGGGGGTATGCGCTTGAAACAGCAACATACCTATTGAATCAAGTTCCAACTAAATCTGTACCTACCACACCATATGAGATATGGAGTGGGAAGAGACCATGTCTTAAACGAGTTAAGATATGGGGTTGTCTGGCCTATGTCAAAAGGAAAAATCCAGACAAACTCGAGGCACGGTCAGTTTTATGTAAGTTTGTGAGATATCCTAAACATTCAAATGGATATTTTTTCTACCACGGTGAACAACAAAAAGTGTTTATTGCTCAACATGCAACCTTTTTAGAAAAGGAATTTCTTGCAAAAGAGATTAGTGGCACTGAGGTAGAACTGGAAGAAGTTCCAGAAACACAAACTACAACTGAAGATTTAATGGAACCAGAGGATTCAGTAGTACCCGACGAACCCCAGCCTCTCCGCCGATCTAGCAGGGTTTCTCATCCGCCTGAGAGATACTACGGTTTTCTCATTGATGGTGGAAGCGAGGATTGCATCATGGAAGATGATGACCTGACTAGTTTCGAGCAGGCCATCACGAGTGGTGACTCTGTGAAATGGCTGGATGCAATGCGATCTGAGATGGAATCCATGTACACCAATAAAGTATGGATTTTGGAAAATGCTCCTGAAGGGGTAAAACCCATTGGGAGCAAGTGGATTTTTAAAAAGAAATTTGGTGTAGATGGAAAAGTTGAGACTTTCAAAGCTAGACTTGTAGCAAAGAGTTTTCGTCAACGACCAGGTGTGGATTATGACGAAACCTTTTCTCCAGTGGCTATGCTTAAGTCCATCCGGATCTTACTTGCCATTGCTGCATACCATGACTATGAAATCTGGCAAATGGATGTTAAGATCGCTTTCTAAATGGTGATTTAGAAGAGTGCGTGTACATGACTCAGCCAGAGGGCTTCGTAGATAGTGGGAGCAGCGGAAAGGTGTGCAAACTGCTTAAATCCATTTATGGGTTACAGCAAGCATCGCGGAGTTGGAACATCTGTTTTGATGTAGTAGTCAAAGAGTTTGACGTCATCAAAAACATAGATGAACCTTGTATCTATAAGAAGGTAGCAGAGAGTAAGGTTGTCTTCCTCGTATTGTACGTGGATGACATACTCTTGATAGGAAATGATATTCCTATACTGCAATCAGTCAAGCTCTTCTTATCACAGAGATTCTCAATGAAAGATCTAGGTGATGCCTCCTGCATATTGGGAATCATGATCTATAGAGATAGATCTAAACGGATACTGGGATTGTCCCAATCCAGGTACATTGACACCATCCTAAAGAGGTTTAGTATGGAAGAATCCAAGCGTGGGAACCAACCCACGATCTCTGGACTCACTCTCTCCAAAGAGATGTCTCCCAAGACTGATTTGGAGAGAGCTCGCATGCAAGGGATACCCTATGCTTCGGCAGTAGGCTCTATCATGTATGCGATGCTATGTACCAGACCCGATGTAGCATACTCACTAAGTGTAGTGAGTCGGTATCAAGCAGATCCTGGAGAGAGTCACTGGACAGCTGTGAAGAACATTCTCAAGTACTTGCGAAGGACTAGAGACATGTTCTTGGTGTATGGTAACGGAGAACTCCGGGTGGAGTCCTTTACTGATTCCAGCTTCCAAAGTGATAAGGACGACTCTAAGTCGCACTGGGGATTTGTCTTTACCCTCAATGGAGGGGCGGTATGTTGGAAGAGTTCCAAACAGGATACCGTTGCAGACTCGACGATGGAGGCTGAATACATCGCTGCCAACGATGCTGCCAAAGAGGCTGTCTGGATGAAGAAGTTCATTAGTGAACTTGGTGTGGTTCCGTCCATTGAACATCCAATACCTCTGTATTGCGATAACAATGGTGCTGTGGCTTTGGCCAAGGAACCTAGATCCCATCAGAAATCCAGACATATTCTAAGGCGGTATCACCTGATCAGGGAGATAGTTGATCGCCGGGAGATCGAGGTCAGGAGAGTAGATACGAAGGACAACACTGCGGATCCACTCACGAAGGCCATTCCCTAGATACAGTTTGAGAGATTATTCGGGATGCTAGGTATGAGATACTACAGCAGCTGGCCTTAGTGTAAGTGGGAGATTGTTAGTTATGTATATGCCCTAGAGGCCATTGTTGTACATTTGATGTATATTATGATGGATGCTTAGATATATACAGAGAGGACTTTCTTGCTCTTCATGATAGTATGCTATTTGGTTTCACTTTATCTTAACATGTTGACTTGTATTGGTTTACTGTCTTACTCTCACATGTTGATAAAGCCCTTAGGATCTGTACTCGACTACTGGGACTATGATGAGATCATACTAGTGGGGCCATAGTAGTCGATGACTACATCCTATAAATGTTCCTAGTCGAGGGTATATCGAGACAGGGCATCGATACACCAGAGTAGACTAGCGTATACGCATCTTGACCCATATGATGGGCGATGGATGATCCCATATCCATCGGTGTTTGACATCAAGGATGGTGTACGGGTGCTCAGTGGAGACTGGGTACACTGGACGGACTCGCCGAGAACTCCCAGTTGGTGATATATCACACGTCAGATGGCAGTTCTCCGGTGACACTGGTACAGGGTAGTCTGTAGACCCGATATCGTCATAGAGTCTTGTGTGATTCCCACTGTGCTTTGATTTCCACTTTATCACGTCCACGAGGGCGTGCAAAACGGTGGCTTTTGGGTACAGTCCCGAATCACATGGAGGCAATGAGCGATAGGAGGGGATTCGTCTCTCCCGGTATAGGAAGTTGATGTTGTGCTGTGTTCGATTGGCTATAACTGGAAGTCCCTGGCCAGGGCTGATATAGAGATTTACTGGTAAGTGTTACTAGTAGTTTCTCGACCTGTTATGAGCCTCACATCGACACGACTTATCGGTTACTGGGGTCTGACGTTTACCACCCCTAGACTTGATATGCGACATATCAGACGAACAGACCGGACTGTACGGGAGTGTTACTGATTGGATTCACAAGAGAACGCACAGGCTAGCTTGTTGATCTTCTGATCGCTCAATACCTGGGTGGCTGTTACGTTTAGCTGACCGCTTGCAGCTTGTGGGTGTTTGATATGATCATCACCTGCTACCGGCGTATTGACGATTCTTTAGAGTCCTACACAGAGGTTTCTTGGCTCAGGCGAAACGGAGTAAAGACACATATGTGATATGTGCAGGACCGAGGATAATGCGATATGAGATACCGTATTATATTCTCGAGATATTTTGATATGAATCGGGACATCGGATCAAGTGTTGATTCGACGAATCGGTACATGATATATTAGCTGGTTATATTCGATATAGCCGGATTGTTGGATCAAGTGTTGATTCGATGATTTAATGTATAATAATATATATGATATATTGTATTACATTATCTAATATTGGCTCGCTTTATTATCTCATTTTCTCACTAGATGATACATTGATATATATGCGATATATGTTAATTGTATTGTTTTCTTTTGCTGCAAATATATAATATATATGTGATATATATTATTGTGACATGTATGATTTATTATTAAACATGTTTAAGGATGATTAAATGGGATTAGGGTTTGATTAGGGTTAGTTTCTTCTTGTTCATTCTAGAAGCTTTGCTTTTGTCTTGGTTAAGATATTATGGTTGATATTTTTCCATGACTCATTTCTAACCTAACCAAACCCTAACCCTAGTTTATTCTCTACAAACTCTTAGCCTATCATCCTTGACCATGGTTGATATATCAATCATATAGATTTCTTTTCTATTCATCACAAACGGATTATCTTTTCCATTATCATCTTCTTCTCTCTTGAGTTCTAAAAGAAAAAGCTTACTAGTTAATTCTTGTGTGATGATTTCAAGTGAGAAAGTGAATAAAAAGAAAGCATAAATACCACTCCCTCATCCTCATCTCATCTAGCCCATGAGATTAGGGTGTTCATCTCTATAGAGTGAGAAATCTTGGGTTTTTGCAACTTCGACGTAGATCATCGGAGATTTGGAACACTTCAAGCTAGCATGGATCGTTCGAGTCGTGGAGCCTCTCTTGAGTCCGGGAGATCGTGGATCGCGGCAAAGGGACTTCTACTCGGAGCTTGTGAAGCGAAGGAGCGGACTACAAAGGTTGTAATCCCTCACACTTAGATAAAAAGTTGTTATCTTGCATGCTAAACCCTAATAATCTAGCAAAGATCCTGTCTTTGGGTTGTTCGGCACATGTAAAATTTTATCCGGGCATGTTTGATGCCTTATGAACCTTCACAAGAGTGCCTAGGAACCCTACAGTAAACTTATGCCCAAGGGGTCACTCCCGGTGAAGGGATCTCGGCCCTTGCCTCGTCGAATGAGGTGCGGGATATTCTAACTGAATATCACTATGCAAAACAAAAGGAAACATCTTTGTAATAACACCTTTTAAAAATTTGTTCCAACAATATCAAATATAGGTTTGTTTTATCCTTGTATTGATAAGAATCAATGCAGTCCCATCAATCAATCAAACCAGAAAAGAACGAAAATAAAATGTACGTATATGCCATCCGCATTCGTCACTGGGTCCCGTCATCACTCGTTAGGTTACTTAACTAACGACAGAGCGGGGGCTGGACTAGCGCGGGTGTAAAACATATACAACATCTAATAGTATATATACCAATATACAATAATCGCTCCAGGCATGATAATATGCAACATTACAGAAAAGTAATAAGCATCACAGAACAATACAGATAA
Organism: Agapanthus africanus; assembly: GCA_030015575.1. Classification (NCBI taxonomy): domain Eukaryota; kingdom Viridiplantae; phylum Streptophyta; class Magnoliopsida; order Asparagales; family Amaryllidaceae; genus Agapanthus; species Agapanthus africanus. The sequence goes on along the minus strand of JASDDO010000012.1, from coordinate 91,739,307 downwards.
TCTGGGATCCCCGAGTTTCACAGAGCCGCTGCTGAAACCTGACGTTCCCCTGGTCGTGTGGATAGCCTGTGCAATGAAACCTAGACCCCTACGGGTGCGGCAAGTTACCCGCCAAAACCTGAAGCGAGGTAGTCCCCACAATATAGTGAATGGAACACCCGGCACTTCACGGAATCCGGTAAATCGAGCACCCCTCCTTGGGTCAACCTGTACCCCCTACGAGTGCGGCGAATAGTCTGCCAATTCTAGAGTGAGGTCCCTTTGCCTCTCAAAGCCATGAGATACGGACCCGTTGCCATCCAGAACCCGGCTATCCGTGCACTCCTTCGCGGGATAAACCTAGTACAGAAATGAAAAATATACAATGGGTATATCGACTTCGACCCGGTCGAGCCCCAAAAGAATATTATACAAACAGGCAGTAACGGCAGTCCACGTGTTGGACGCTCGCCCCGCAATATCAAATGTACAAATAAATCCAAATTGCACCATCATTGCACCCTGCTATCCACCACGACATATCCGCAACATCACAGCACAACACAGAACATCAACGCGAATGTCACGTTCGCAAACCGGTCTAAAAGAACTATAGCAATCAGACGCGGTTTACCGATCAAATGACATTCCCGGTCGTAGATATAATGTAAATACTGCATACTAACAAATTTAAAATTTCGATCGACTAAATTTCCCGAAGTGGGCCCCACGTACATCTGCTGTACAGTAACAAAATCTGGGCCCAAACAAATAGTACCAAGAAACCACAATTTACAGTTAGAACAACAACAACAACTGAGCCTTTTATCCCAAGCATATGGGGTAGGCTACATGAACCAACATGAGAATCACGCCGGGTCCAGCACATGAATCCTCTGTCTCCACTCACTTCTATCGAACAATATACTTTCATTGAGTCCTTTGGCAACTATATCGTTTCGTATCACCTCCATCCATGTTTTCTTCGGTCTCCCTTTTGCCCTTTTGCTATTGCCCATATCGAGAGTATCTATTCGTCGGACCGGTGCTTCCATAGGTCTGCGTCGCACATGACCAAACCATCTTAGCCGGTTTTCCCGCATCTTCTCCTCCACAGGTGCTACACCAACTTTTGCACGAATATCCTCATTCCGCACCTTATCTTTTCTAGTGTTACCGCACATCCAACGAAACATGCGCATCTCCGCTACGTGCATCTTCTGTGTATGATGCTTCTTAGGAGCCCAGCATTCTGTACCATATAATAAGGCAGGCCGAATAGCGCTCCGATAAAACTTCCCTTTCAATTTTAACGGAAAGTTACGATCACACAAAATCCCTGTTGCACTCCTCCATTTCAACCAACCAGCTTGGATCCTTTGATTAACATCACTATCGATCTCCCCATTCTTTTGGATGATGGAACCTAGATATCTAAACTGGTCGCTCGGTGATATCTCTTGCCCTTCCAATGTTATACCAACATGGTTTTGACTTCTCTGGCTACTAAATTTGCAGTGCATATATGCTGTCTTGGACCTGCTCAATCTGAATCCCCGAGATTCCAATGTTTGCCTCCATAATTCCGATTTGGCATTAACCCCTGCTTTCGTCTCATTTACTAGAACAATATCATCAGCGAATAGCATACACCAAGGTACCTCATCTTGGATAGTTCTAGTAAGCTCATCCATCACGATGGTAAACAGGAATGGACTTAATGCAGATCCTTGATGTAAACCAATAGTAATCGGAAAGTCACTCGATAAGCCGCCGCAAGTTCTGACATTTGCTACTACTCCGTCGTACATATCCTTGATTATTTCAATATACTTGACGGGGACCCCCTTCTTCATCATTGTCCCCCATAATACCTCTCTAGGTACCTTGTCGTACGCTTTTTCTAAATCAATAAATATCATATGCAAATCTCTTCTCCTCTCTCGAAAGCGCTCGACAAGTTGACGAAGCAAATGAATCGCCTCTGTCGTCGATCGTCCAGGCATAAACCCAAATTGGTTCTCTGTTATCTTAATATCCTTCCTTAGCCTGTGTTCAATCACTCTCTCCCAAAGTTTCATGGTGTGACACATCAGTTTTATTCCACGGTAGTTTGAGCAACTTTGAATGTCACCCTTGTTCTTGTAGATAGGTACAAGGATACTTTTCCTCCATTCATTTGGCATCTTTTTTGTCTGCCAAATCTTATTAAACAGATCTGTCAGCCATTTAATGCCTATTTCTCCTAAGCATCTCCAAATCTCGATAGGAATCCCGTCAGGACCAACCGCTTTTCTTAAACCCATTCTGTTCAAAGCTTCTTTAACCTCAGGAAATCTTATTTTACGCATGAAATCACGGTTTATATCTTGAGATTGAATGACAAGTCCATCCAAATTCTTAGTAGAGCTCTCATTGAACAATTTATCAAAATAATCTCTCCATCTGTCCTTGATATCCTCATCTCGAACTAAAACCTTCTGATTTTCATTTTTGACACACTTCACCGCACATAAGTCTCTAGTCTTCCTTTCCCGTATTTGAGCAATCCGGTATATATCATTTGCAGCCTCTTTAGTGTCTAATTTCTCGTACACCTCCTTGTAGACCTTAGATTTAGCTTCCCGAACAGCTTTCTTAACTTTCTTTTTAGCCATTTTGTACTTCTCAAATCTCTCCACATCTCTACTTTTCTTCAAATCTTTATAAGAATCCCTTTTAACTTTAATAGCAGCCTTTACATCTTCATTCCACCATGATATGTCCTTAGATGGTGGAGCACCACCTCTCGACTCACCAAGTAGATCTCTAGCTACCTTCTTGATACAACTAGCCATTTTGTTCCATGTTTTGTCTGGATCATTTTCCGACTGCCAATCCGCTTCATTTACAGTTAGAAGCTCTCTGGGAAATTTGGTGCACTGTTCCAACAGTGCTGTCGCGGTTCCGCGGTCAAACCATAGCTTTGACCGTGGATCCGCGGCTCTAATGTTGGATCACGTGCTCAAATTTTACAGTAATGCTTAAAAACACCTGCACAATATTCTGTGACATGCAAAATTATTTTTAGGCCCTTTGAAAAATCGACAGAAACTCAGTGTGCATGAAATTGCGAGTTCGGAAATTCCGTTCGATCGATCTTTTAAATGTGTTAGCACAAGTTAGTATAGCTTAATGGTGAGGCTCTGATACCACTGTAATTCCACGGTAGCGCCCCGGCCGTCTAACAGACGCCAAATGCGGAACAAAAACTTTTTAGAAACTGGCGCAATCGTGTACCGTAACCCGGATCTGCCATTAAAGCTAAACTAACAAACTACAAAGTGGGTAGAAACGTTATACCGAATGATCCGAGTCCTTCGGTCTTCAACCATCATCCCACGCTTTGTTGCGGCTGCTCCGATCTCCTTGAACTCCGGTGTTCTCGTCCAGGTGGCACCACGTCGACGGATCTTTAAACGGGCTCCCGCCTCTGAACCGAGGCAACTCGATCGTCAAATTTACTAAAAGAGACGACCAAGATGAAGTAGAGAATGAGTAGAACACTTTTTCTCGTTACGTCCAAAGTTACGGATGAACGGTTATGGAAGTTGCCTTTTGGATCGGGTGAAATGAGAAAGAGGCTATCTAATTTTCATGAACCCGAATCTATCATAATCTTTTTTATAGTGAACAACAACCATTAGCCAAGAGAGGGGGGGGGGGGAAGGCCGGCCACTTATAGGAGAGGAGGGAGGTGAGTGTAGGAGGGGGAAGGTGACCACAAAGGAAAAGATCAACAACAAATATCTTAGCACCAAGTATGAATGCATTAAAAGCAAACCAATCACAATTAACCTAGTCACCTTGTCATTAATTGCACCATTAATGACCTAATGACTCACAAGCCTTGTCACCCTCTCTAGAACCTTCTAGAACACTGACTCACCTCATCAAGAAAAGATAAATCCGTATTTAACCGAATGTCAAAATACGGCTGATAGAAAACTGGAAACTGGCAACTTCCAAAAGTGATCCTGAAACGAGTTTCAGGATAACCTCGTATCAGTATAAACATACCCGCATTTGTATTACGACCGAATACAAATGCAACTGAGACAAAGATATTATATCTACACAGTATAACACTGGGTTCCGGCTTAAACCAAAGCCTACCAGTATTATCTGCCCGAAAAACGACACGTGCGAAAACGCACGTGCTTTTTCCGAACCTTGCCATATCACCATACGGCCTCTATAACGTTTCGCCCGAACTTGGGAAAGTGTCTGTGGGGGACTCTAATGACTCATCAACATACTAGCACTGGGTATAACCCCTAGCACGTCAGAGGTACTAGCTATACATAACGGTTTGCCTATGTATTGATTGGAAGGGAAGCTGACGAGCGAACTCATCCATAAACCCTACTGAGTCTGACAGTGACAATTTATATACAGTCCGGTCCATTCGTCTAAAGAGTATCGCATATCGAGTCTAGGGGGGTGGATAAAGTCAGACCCCTAATAACGCGATAAATCGTGTCGGCATGAAGTCCATCACTTCCTGAGAAACTACTGATCCAAATCAGTAATTCTCCACTACCTCGGCCGAGGATTCCTAGTGATGGCCACCCGTGCACTGCGCGACATCAACCCCCAATACCGGGAGAGACGAATCCCCGACGATCCGCTCACTTGCCTCCAATATGGCTCGGGACTGTACCCAACTAAAATCTGTTTGCACAACTCCTTTGAGCGTGGTAGGGTAGTAAGCTAAGCACAGTGTGAACTCACACGAGACAAATGACGATCTCAGGTCGATGAACTAACCTGTACACATGTCACCAGGAAATTGCTATCTGACGATATGTATAATACCAACTAGCAGATTCCCGGCGAGTCCTGTCCGGTGTACTCATAACTCAATGAGCACCTGTATACATCTTAGGTGATCTAACTGACACCAGTGGCTTGTGAGACCGGCCACCGCCCCTCGTCGGGGTCTCGACTGTATATACTAGTATACTCTGGAATATCGATGCCCTGTCTCGAAACTCCCACAACTAGGGACACTTTTAAGGATGTGCTTACAGACCCCAGCTCCCACATATATGATCGCCATCATACTGCTGGTAGTCAAGCAAGAATCCTATGGGCTCTATCATCATGCAATAGTGAACTAAAGCATGTATACGATGATAAAGACAAACCAGATAGCATAGTATCATCTCGAGTAAGACTGTCATATCGGTATAGGTCCTGCCTCAATCATTGTAATCACGTACCTGCGATCCAATAATTGACTTTGAGGGCACTATCTCCAACAGTAACTTCATTTTCAGTCGATATTGTTTCCCGGTGAGTTTGGTCCGTCGATAAGAAGATGCATCATAAAGTATGATTGGTCCATAGCCAACCAAGGCGATAGATTATAAACTATCATTACAACGGGTCCTGTGCTGTGGCTTCCAGTCATATAGTTGAATGGGCAGAAGCAATCACTAGCGAGTCCGAGCCTGACATTGTGAGGATCGCTACTGAATATTTCGTGCCTCCTATCGAAATCCTTCCATACCGGTGAATCTCTTGGATGACTCATTTTTCCATCTTCACTTGGAGGATGATTGATTCGTTTCGGTTGTGTTTTGAAAAGTAATCACAATCAAAGAATTTATAACCGCAATCAATAACGGTGTCGATGTAGTTTCGTTAATGAGAACGGATCGTCCACAGAGATTCGTGTATTTATTCGTTCTAGTTTTAGTTGAGTCGAAAGAAAATATTAAAGAAAATTCAAGAAATAGATTCAAGACTTAATTGAGTTGTCATTTCAAGAAAATCTAGAAAATATTCATGAATTAGAAAAATCAAGAAAGTGTCCACAATCAATTTTAGTTATCAAGAAAATTGAAGAATAGCTTGTAGGAATCGATAGGAATTAGTAACAATGATGAATACTAATAATGACTTATCTTATCTATTGATGAATTATAGCTAGATCGATGGCGATGAATGAAGATTAGGGATCTATTGACGAAACTAGGGTTTCTCCTTCACTATCCCTTGTCATTTCATTGATCATCATTCAAATCTAGCCTCTAGCAAAGAGAATCATCAATCGTTTAATGCCTAATTTGCAACGAAATTATCAAGAAAGGTGATCTCGCTCCAAATTAGGTCATTGATTATTCTTTTTTCTAAAGTTCATAATTCTCATTAGACTTAAGATTAGTTTAGGATTTCATCATCATTTGATCTACCGAATTCCTCGATTCCTTAGCAAGCGGAGATTTACTCAAGGATCATGAAAATAAAAGAATCAAGAATTAGAAATTTCATAATGCAAGAATTTAAAGAAAGCGAGAATTAACAATCGATCACCTTTATTAAATCTTCTCAAATTTACACTTCTCAATTCGAGATTACAAGACTAGTTCTCGATCACTCCTTTGAAAAAAGAATTTGTCGTCGATTTTTGCTTGGCTCGATTGCCGTGAGACATGAATCGATCATGGATCTCTTGCTCTTGATGACGATCGGCGTTGCGATAAAGGATCTTCGAAGTCGTCGCTTGATATTGCTCTCAATGGATCTTGATTTGGATCTCAAGTTGTTTCACTCAACTTGAATTGAATTGTGTTGAATTAAATTGTGGCTCAAATGTGTAACTATTGTGTAATTAATGAACAACCCCTAAAATTAAGGCTTAGATCCCCTTTTATAGCCCCCAAATCAAGCTTCCTTCATAAGCTTGGTTGTTATGCAGAGCCTTCTCGAAGAAGCTAGGTAGGTACGAAGCATCTTGAGGAAGTTAGGAGGTTACAGAGAATGTTCTGGAGAAGTCTCGACCGCCGACGTCTCAACTCTGCCGCGGATCCACGGCGGATCGGGCTGAATCGGCCGCGGTTCCGCGGCCGTTTGGTGCATTCATTGTATGGTTTTTCTGGGGTGTTCTGCTGTTGGCATTTTGGTCTTCTTCTGATATCTGGAATCTTCTAATGTTTGCTTGGTTGCTGTCAGTATTTGGTTCTTTGGTTTTCCATATTATATCGGCATATTTCTGATTCCGGTATTTTGACCTGAATAATTTTCTCACAAAATCTCAATGAAAAGTGTTGAGATATACAATATCATGCGTGGAGTAATAAACACACAATTTCCCTCCAGAGTGTCGATTATATATATAATACGTGGTATTTGATATTTTCCAGACGAATTTGTAATACGTGTTATATTTACAACAAACACCCTTAGATGATTAAGAAGAGTAAGGAAATTGATATGTTAAGAATGCAATATTGTCGAATGAGCAAATTCCCCCAAACTTGATCTTGATCGTCTCGAGCAAACTTCTTTTATTTAAGAGAAGGAGAAAATATAAGAAAAAGAAAAACTAACTAGCACACTTTCGTAGGCAACACGATTGCACTGAGCACGTGCAACAAGCCTTTAAACCTCTAGGTGTCCTTAGTAGGAGGAGTATTGTCTCCTGAGGGTTTTTTCAGCAGATTGCACCCACAAAATCCTATAATAAAAGGAAGACTGTGAAAGTTACATATAAATATAAGAACTGTAAAAGAAAGACTTTGAAAATCAGAGTTTTCAACTACACCAGCTTTTCGGTTGTCATGAGCCCTATCTTAATAGTAATGAAAAGATGTTAGAAATCACATCATTCCTCAATAAAACATTATCTTTATTCTTCATTCCTACCTTTCTTCCAAACACCGATCATATACCCCTACGTGTGTGTACAAGACATCCCTACACTCGGAGAATTCAATTGAAGCTATCATACTCTTGTCCATCTATCTCAGTAATTTTTAGTCAGTGAATATTTAGATGGAATTGCTCACACATTTTTCATGCGACCGTTAATAATTCTTGAGGTACTAACCAACCGATTACTTACGTTCTTGCTGATTAGGCGTAAATAGTATTTTTCCTCGTCTTGCAACACCTAATGCTTAGCAGTGACTCCCAAACCAGTTGGTCTAAGGCACTAGGTGATGAAGCGCCCTCGCTATATTTTTTTTATGCCGCCTTGGTGATTACAAAACCAGTGTTCATTTTTCTTCACCATTTTATACTTTTATGCTTCATTTATAATTTTCATACTTTGGCTTTTAGACAAGAGCATTTCAAGGTATCCTCTACTATCCTGAGTTTCAAGACGTGTGTAAGTGCGTATAGTAGGGTATCAACATTCAAATGTTTGGCTTCCAGAATAGGAACTATTTTTCAGACTTATTTTTATTCTCAAATTAGTGACTTCTTTCATCTTACTAACCTTTGGGACAAAGGCTCATAACTACTTATTACTAGTTCCGTTAAAGAAAACATCTAATTTTCTTGGTTTTCTTAAACTTTTCCAATCTTTTAATTGTAATTTTTCACTTTCTAATCTTTTATTATAAAAGCAATTTTTTTTATGTTTTGTGCTTATGCAAAGTATGATGCAAAGTGATGCGTAAATAAGCACAAACCTCTCCCAAACCTGTTTACAGCAGTGTCCTAACTGTTGTCATCTATTAAATCTCAAAAACCTGTAGGCTTGGGAGAAAAAATTATTAACGGGGTACAAGAATATATGAACGTGAAAATCCTCCCCCAAACTTATTTTTGGCTCACCATTTTTGAGGACAACTTTTATTTTCAAGAGCCAAAAAATATACCCCCCAAACTTGAGTTAAACAATATTAAGCATTTTAAGAGGGGGTAAAATTATTGGTTAACGCCAAGCTTTGCAAAGACCGAAAGTCAATACCAACCATTCGAAAATTTTATCGATGAAACGCATCGGTTGGTGGAAGAACATGTTATATAGAGCCAGAAAGAAGTGGGGAAAAGATAAGTGGTGGTATGGAAAAGGTTTGCGTCTCAATTTGGAGAGACGACACAATGATAATGATGGATTACTCGCATTCTCGTGATTGTCAAGAATAAGGGGTGGAGGTTCAATTTCTTTGTTTTGGGGTTGATTCATCACAACTCCCGTGTCTGCTAAGAATGCGAGTTCATCAGCGAACATTTCTTCGAAGCTTATATCGATATCCTGAAGAATATTCTCATTTGAAAGAACGGGATGATACTCAGACTCCATAAACGGTTCATAATAAGCGTTAGATATTGACCCGGACAACTCGAAAGAAGGGTTCATATGTGTATGATACATATCTGGGTCAAACAACAATGTATGAAAAGAGTCTAGATCAGTATCGTGAATCTGTTCAAATTCGCTGCTATCGACATCCATTAATTCGACAGAACAAACTCGAGCATGAGGTTCGGAGGGTTGACTTCCCAACTTGTAAATGTTAAGCTCAATTGACCTAATCCCGAAGGATTAGTTCATAGAGCCATTTCGACAGTTGATTACGGCGTTGGAAGTAGCCAAAAAGGGTCGACCGAGAATCACCGGAATTTGGTTCCGTGGGTTCGCTACAGGCTGTGTATCTATAACAATAAATTCCACAGGGAATATAAATTCCCCGACTTTTATCAACACATCCTCAAGCTCACCCCTAGATTTGGTGATAGATCTATCGGCCATATGTAGAGTTGTGTGTGCGGGCTTTAACTCTTCGATACCTAATTGCTCATAGACAGAATATGGAAGCAAGTTCATACTAGCGCCTAAATCGAGTAAAGCACGGTTGATATTTTTACCCCCAATAGAAATAGAGATTGTAGGACAACCAAGGTCCTTACGTTTCTTTGGTAATTGCTGTGTAAAAGCTGTGCTTACATTACTCGACATGAATATCTTTTTGGGCACTTGAGTCTTCCTCTTCCTAGTGCTCAAGTTCTTAAGTATTTTCGCATAAGCCGGAACTTATTGTATAGCATCTAGGAGATGGATGTTTACGTTAACTTGCTTAACATATCCACAATTTTCTTCATTTGTGCGTTAGGTTTGTTGGGCCTCAACCTATCTGGAAATGGAGCTTTATCAATAAGTGTTGGGTCCAACATTTGTGGAGAAGTTTGTGGGGGTGGAAATGGTGAAGTGGATGGAGGGTTCGAGCCTTGGGGAAAACGGAGAATAGGCTCGTAAGAAGAAGGTAAACTAGACGAAATAGGGTAAGAAGTAGAAGTGGAAGCCGAGGTTTCAATTGATTCCTCATCATTGTCAATATCGATCTGTTCACCCACATGGTTATCCAACACTCTTCCAGATCTCAATGCGGTAAGTGCATTCACATTATACTGTGAGTACCCTGGATTCGGTAATGGTTGAGCTGGAAGTTTCCCCCTTCTCTAGCACTCATTGCGGCATTCAACTGTGCAATTTGTGCTTCTATCGATTTGATACTCTCACCGTGGGAGGCGGTATTTTGCACTAACGTTTGGATAGAAGACGCTAAAATATCATTCGTTCGCATGGAATGTGCAATGAACATGTCGAGTGCAGAGGGTGTAGCGGTACCGGCAGAAGAAGGATCAAAGTTGTTGGCCGGGTTTTGTAAATGTTGTGATTGAAAAGGGTGCTGACTCAGTTGTGGTGGTTGCTGTTGTTGTGGAGGGACCCTTTGAAAATTATTTTAGTTTGGAACCATGTTCTGGGTTTGGTGTTGGTTCCAAACAAAATTAGGGTGATTCCTCCAACCTTGATTATTTGTGGAAGAAGAATGATCGTTTCTAGGTTGTTGCTAAAAAGCAGTATTAGTGTGTTCTTGACCTAGAAACTGAGAATTCCAAGGACATTCTTCCGTCAAATGTGATGGGTTGGAACAACATCCACACACGGTTTTGGGAAGTGTGTATTGGTTTAGGGAGGCTGAAGAGATTCTGTTTTCTATAGCGTCGAGTTTCCTTTGTATTGCGGCCATTTCGGCTTTCATTGCGACGGAAACCTCGAGCTGATTGATATCTTCCCTAGACGATGGGTGACTAACACTTTCCCATTGTAAAGTGTTTTGGGCAAGATCTTCCAGATATTTCTAAGCTTCACCATCATCTTTAGACATGAATTGACATTGACACATGGTTTCAAGCATCTGTTTTGTCGTGAGATCAATACCCTCATAGATAATTCGACACAGATCCCATCTAGGGATTCCGTGATGAGGACATTATAAAAGAAGATCCTTGAACCGTTCAAAGCATTTCCAAAATGGTTCATTGGGAAGTTGGGTAAATTGGAAGATTCGCTCCGAACACGGCTGGTCTTATGATTGGGATAATTTTTTTTAAGGAATGCTGCAACAAATTCATCCCATTTGGCAATAGAGTGTGCGGTTGTGTTAGAAAGTCACTTCTCGGCTAAATCGCACAAAGTGAATGGGAGAAGACGTAAACACATAGCATCTACAGACAGTTGTGACGTGCCAATCGTTGCACATACGTTTTCGAATTTGGAGATAAAAACGTATGCGTCTTCAGATTCAAGGCCGTGAAATTTGGGCAACAGTTTGATGAATTGAGGTTTAATTTCGAAATTGTCCCCGTTAGCTGGTGGTATAGAAAGACAGGTGGGAAGGGGACCACGTGTAGGGTAGCATCTCTCTTGGAGAGAAATGCGCGGTGGGTTCTGCGCACCTGTGGACGGTGGCAGTGTGGTGTTAAAGTTTGATAGATATCCATCCATCGCGGTCGTGGTGGGTGGTGGGGAAAAAGAAAATGAAGAAATACCGACTTCGGAGTCGATAGGAGGAACGCGGACAAGACGGGCACTAGAATCCCGTGTCCAGCCGAGCTTGCACTAAACGGTTTAGCACAAGTGGCAGTATTTGTGATAATTAGAGAAAAGTTGGTTTGGTGTTTGTTTTTGAAAAAGACGGATTTTTAAAAAAAATCACACAAAAAAATGCATAAGCAACCCTAGATCTAATGGTCACCTAGTTCAAGTCACTAGACCGCTCCTAGATTTCCAGAAGAAAAATCACAGGATAAATCCTCTACTGCCTCTTTATCCCTTCTGTGGCCAGGTAAGTGCCAGGTAAGTAGGAGGTTCTTTGCTACGTAAGTAGCGGGCCTAATTAAGTAACCACTTGCCTTAGACACACTTGCCTTAGACACCACAAAAGGAATGCAGATAAGTAATAGATTACCCACGACCTTCTTCTGTCCTAATTGAGCGCGACGGTCCTTATAGTCTTGTCTAGATATTTTTTAGTTAATGAAAGATGATGCGGATGCTAGTTTTGTGATTTGCGGGGCTTAGGAAGGGTAATGAAATCCCCACCCAATCTGAATTTGGTCTTTGCCTCTTAATTTCCGTATTAAAAATATGCACAAACAACCAATTTCAAGAAACGCAACAAGATTTTTTTTAAGCGCTGCGAATTTTTGCAAAGAATCCTGCAGGAAATTTGTTATTGGACAAGATCAGAGAGGAGAGGAGAGAGCAGAGATTATACCACAGAAGACTTAAGCAGTGAACCACCTAAACGGCGTCGGAACCGCCGCAAAAACCAGCAATCCGCCGCGGATCCGCGGTGGAATGACAGAATTAGGTTTCGAAAATTTTCCTGTAACTTCCAGTACCCCTCTGGATTCTTCAGAAAGTCTCTGAATCTTGATCTCCTTTCTACAGTGATGCCAGATTCCCTCGCAAAAATTCAAACACTAATCGTTAAGCACATGAAGCGATTCTTGAATTAAATTTTGATGGAATAATAATGTTTCAACTCAAATAGCAAGAAAGAACAAATTACGCACGCATCCCCGGCAACGACGCCATTTGATTGATTCGTTTCGATTGTGTTTTGAAAAGTAATCACAATCAAAGAATTTATAACCGCAATCAATAACGGTGTCGATGTAGTTTCGTTAATGAGAACTGATCGTCCACAGAGATTCGTGTATTTATTCGTTCTAGCTTTAGTTGAGTCGAAAGAAAATATTAAAGAAAATTCAAGAAATAGATTCAAGACTTAATTGAGTTGTCATTTCAAGAAAATCTAGAAAATATTCAAGAATTAGAAAAATCAAGAAAGTGTCCACAATCAATTTTAGTTATCAAGAAAATTGAAGAATAGCTTGTAGGAATCGATAGGAATTAGTAACAATGATGAATACTAATAATGACTTATCTTATCTATTGATAAATTATAGCTAGATCGATGGCGATGAATGAAGATTAGGGATCTATTGAAGAAACTAGGGTTTCTCCTTCACTATCCCTTGTCATTTCATTGATCATCATTCAAATCTAGCCTCTAGCAAAGAGAATCATCAATCGTTTAATCCCTAATTTGCAACGAAATTATCAAGAAAGGTGATCTCGCTCCAAATTGGGTCATTGATGATTCTTTTTCCTAAAGTTCACAATTCTCATAAGACTTAAGATTAGTTTAGGATTTCATCATCATTTGATCTACCGAATTCCTTGATTCCTTAGCAAGCGGAGATTTACTCAAGGATCATGAAAATAAAAGAATCAAGAATTAGAAATTTCATAATGCAAGAATTTAAAGAAAGCGAGAATTAAAAATTGATCACCTTTATTAAATCTTCTTAAATTTACACTTCTCAATTCGAGATTACAAGACCAGCTCTCGATCACTCCTATGAAAAGAGAATTTTTCGTCGATTTTTGCTTGTCTCGATCGCCGTGAGACGTGGATCGATCGTGGATCTCTTGCTCTTGATGACGATCGGTGTTGCGATAAAGGATCTTCGAAGTCATCGCTTGATATTGCTTTCAATGGATCTTGATTTGGATCTCAAGTTGTGTCACTCAACTTGAATTGAATTGTGTTGAATTAAATTGTGGCTCAAATGTGTAACTATTGTGTAATTAATGAACAACCCCTAAAATTAAGGCTTAGATTTCCTTTTATAGCCCCCAAATCAATCTTCCTTCATAAACTTGGTTGTTATGCAGAGCCTTCTCGAAGAAGCTAGGTAGGTACGAAGCGTCTTGAGGAAGCTAGGAGGTTACAGAGAATGTTCTGGAGAAGTCTCGACCGCCGACGCCTCAACTCGGCCGCGGATCCGCGGCGGATCGGGCTGAATCCGCCGCGGTTCCGCGGCCGTTTGGTGCTTTCATTGTATGGTTTTTCTGGGGTGTTCTGCTGTTGGCATTTTGGTCTTCTTCTGATATATGGAATCTTCTAATGTTTTCTTGGTTGCTGCCAGTATTTGGTTCTTTGGTTTTCCGTATTATATCGGCATATTTCTGATTCCTGTATTTTGACCTGAATAATTTTCTGCACAAAATCTCAATGAAAAGTGTTGAGATGTACAATATCACGCGTGAAGTAATAAACACACAATTTCCCTCCAGAGTGTCAATTATATATATAATACGTGGTATTTGATATTTTCCAGACGAATTTGTAATACGTGTTATATTTACAACAAACACCCTTAGATGATTAAGAAGAGTAAGGAAATTGATGTGTTAAGAATGCAATATTTTCGACAGAAAAGAGGAGCACGGTGATGCCAAATCATTGCCTCGGCTGTTTTCTTGCACCTGAATAGCCTCTGCAGCCTCTGTGTTATGGGAAAGTATCGTGTTATCTTGACAGGTATATCGGGCTTCTTATCAAAATTTTTCGGCTTATACTTGGCCTCTCCGCATGTTGGATACTCTTTCAAATCTGAATTCTCTTTCCGGTACAACACGTAATTTTTAGGACATGCTTGAATCTTCTCTCACTTCAGACCCAAATCAGACATCATCTTCTGGGCTCCGTACCAGCTGTCGGGCACGTTATTTCCCGGGGGCATCGAATCTTTCAAGAACGAAAGAAGCATTGTGAATGACTTGTTGCTCCATCCATTTAGGTACTTAATCTGGAAAAGTTGGACGAACCATGAGAGGGTGGAATACTTTGTATTCTCATAAATTAGTTTTCTAGCATCATTCATGAAATTTTCATACTTATCCGCACGCGGTCCTTGACCGGAAGGAATGTCATCTTCGGTACAAATAGATTCACCTAGGGCAGCGTATACCATATCCTCCATTTCTTCTCCTAGAAAGAAATTACCGTCTTCTTCTTCTGCCGCATTACCGTCTTCTCCTTCTTTTTCTGCCGCATTACCGTCTTCTCCTTCTTCTTCTGTCGCATTACTGTCTTCTTCTCCTTCCCCGTGATATAGCCAAGTTGTATAAAATCTAGTAAAACCATGTTTAACGATATGAAGCTCTGCAAATTCTACCTTCTTCCAGTAGTTATTCCCACATCGATCGTACGGGCAGAGAATCTTCTCTAACACGATCTTATTATGTGCGCGTGCAAATTCAATAAAAGCAGCAACTCCTGCGACAAACTTAGGTTGCATACATTGTTTTCAATCCACATACATCCAGTCTTTAACTCTGATGTACTCATGGGCCATGTTAGACTGTTTAACATATAAATTGTAGGTTATGATGACTATATTGAGAAATCTAAGAACGAGATGGTTACTGACAAAGGAGAAAATCCGTGTATATGCTTTGTGATTGCGTTTGTCGTTGAAAAGAATAAATTATCGATAATCAAAGTTAGATTTGAGGATACCCATGTATGAGTTGTATTCTATATATGTGTGTTTCAATTTATGATTTTGCTTAAGTGTAGGGTTGTTAGTGTGTATGTGTTGTGTGTGCGTTTGTTGTGTATTCATGTTGTATGTGTGTGTTTCGGATTTCGGGGGTAAGGCTTCTATCCCATTAAGAATGTATAGAGCATACACCCATTCGCTTGTGCTTTTAACCGTTTTGAGTAAATTTCGGCAGCACCTCCCCGCTGTTCTCCGAGTAAACTGTAATAGAATAGATAATCATTTCAAAGCTGTGAAACAATGTTGAAATGAACATCTAATCTATCTTTGTATATGGAGAACCAGCGGAAAAGTACCGACGAAATAACTCGAAACGGATGAAAACACAAGTGAATGCAGGTGTTTGCTTTATACATTCCTAACTTGTCCACACTGGACAAATCTATCGGTTATCATACGATTGAATCTTCTCGTCACATAAACTATACGACGGTTGTTAGTACCGAACTATACCGTCCGATATTTAACAACCTTCGTATAGTTCTATGTCACGACGAACATCGAACGTATGTTAACCGATAGACGGGGACTAAGTCGTGCTTTGATTTTCATATATCAGTATCGATGAGAATATGAAAGTTTCATATTATCATCGAGTATCATATATTGGTTTTAACTTGAACATTTAACTTGAATAGGTTTTACGTTTACGTTTCGTTATTAAGGGTTCGAAGTTTTTAGTTTAGGGTAAATTTTTCTTGCGTTTACGGTAAAGTTGTACGTTTACGTTATCATCGAGTATCCTATTGAATGAACTAGTACACCCTAAACCCTAACCCTAAATAACCCAAATTAACCTAATTAACCACAATTAACCATAATCGTTACCCTAACACAAATTATCCCTAATTAACCCAATTTACCCAAATTAACCTAATTAACCCTAATCAACCCAAACTTAACCCAATTTACCCAAATTAACTTAATTAACCCTAATCAACATCCTAACCCTTTCAAATTATCACTAATTAATCCAAATTAACCCTAGCCTCTAACCCTAAACCTGAACCAAACCCAAACCCTAACCCTAACCCTAACCATACACTGAACCCTAACCCTAGCCCAAGTCTTACCCTAACCCGAATCCCAACTAATTAACCCTAACCCTAACCCTAACTGAACCGAACCCTAACCCTACCATAAACTGAACCCTAACCCTAACCCCCACCCTAACCGAACCCTGAACCCTAACCCTAGCCTAAGTATCAACCCAATAATCAACAAAAACAGAAATAAAAGCATAATTAGAAGTAAAAATATGAAATTTACTAACCTGTAGCTAGGCCGGCGATGGAGGAGACCGGAGATGGTCGACGACGCAATCGGCGACGAGTCGCGGGCGGTGGCGACAAGGAAGTCGATGGTGATGTCGGGGACGACGAGGCGCGCGTGGGAGGGCGGTGGAGACGAGAGGCGCGCGCGGGAGAGTGAGAGCGAGGAATTTTTGAGAACGAGGACTTTTATGTGCTTTATTTTTTTATTAATAACCCATATATATGCCCATACGGATTTAACCGTAGGTCCTTCTTTTGCGGCTCCGTAGGGCCAAATAACAAATTACGTTTTAATATTTTTAAATTAATTCGTATGGCACCGTAAGGGCAACCATGTGGACCTACGGAGTAATTCGTAGGGGCATCATTTTATTGCCCTTACAGAAACCTTTATCCGTAGGGCCAACCCCTTATTGTAGTAGTGTTATTTCTCTATCGCATATGAAACCCTAGATATATATTGATTACCAACCCTAACCTTTGCATGCATATATAGCAAAGGCAAGACAACGGACGACTTAGATTACATCCAGGGAGCCAATTCTTAATAGGACTTGCTGTTCATTAATAGGCATACCCCACCCATTTGATTGGGTGGGCACAATGACAAATATTCCCACTCGTACGATCGAGTGGGCGCCGTCATGTCTGCTCGGTTTTCACTGGTTCCTTTTCATCAATTTTTCTCCATACTAAATGTAGCGCCGCCGTGTGACTATCGATACCTGCAAGCGGGCAGTCTTGCAGCCAGATCCGTTAGGACCGACATAAGGATCTCCCTAATGAAAAAACGAAGTTATTCGATAACTTGGATATCATGCACCCCAGATCTAATAAGTGAATCATGTCTTGTTTGAAAATTTTCAATCTCTCAAGAAGCATATTCAACCACCATGAAAACCATTTGATTCACTACACTCTAATGACACCTTCTCAGGTTCATACAAGAGTTGTGCAAGTAGTGCAATTAAGGAGAAATGTCCGATTAATCCTCCTCTCAACTCGTCAAGTGAGGTCCACCACTTATCCGCTTTCCTGACACTACCCACTCTGTATGGTATGGTAATCATTATACCATTGTGATAGCAGTCAAAATAATAGACGCTCACGAATTTTCTTTCTTGACAGTCGAAGTCACTGAGGGTACGGTTGATCAGGTCATCTACCACGGAATGCCAATCAATAAGGGTTCACACAGTCAGGGAGATGCGATTGATCTCTGAGCTTCCTCTAGGTCTTCGGCACGCGTTGTATGGAAAAACGCGCTATGGTCCAAGTTCTCTCTCACGAGAGCTGTACGTCGTATTGGTACCATACAGATTTCAAGCTATGTCGCTCAGCGACATACTTGATAGCCACATTCTAAATATGCCCGGATCCATATTATCAAGATCAAGTCTTAGCTTAACTTTGTGAGATCCGAAATCTGGCTTCTCAACGGATATCTAAATAGTGGAATGTAGAGAAATTCCATTACGCCGAAAACTTTACCAAGTCTTCGACTAATCCTTATCACCAGATAAGGTTCGTTCGAATGCTCCTACTGTCATGCACATCCTAGCGCTGAATCAGTGTACAGTCTCTAGCTCTAAGTTAGCACTGAAAAAGAAACAAGAATTCTCACCTCGCATGCCTCCAAGTATCGAGGGGATTGCACGTGTAAGAGAGCCGATCCTACCAGTCGACGTATCTTTCTTTTAATAAAATACAAATAAATATGTCAAAAACACATCTACTATTATTACTCCATGCTATAGAATCAAACTATCAAATATAACACTCATCCAAAAATAAAATAATTGGTCATCAATAAATAAATATCAATAACTAATCGCACAATATAAATGCGTCTTAATTTATAAAATATAATGTCTAAGCAATAATAAAAATAAGTTCATGGTATCTAATACAACTGGGGTCACCATGGACGTAGCCCTAAGGATCGAACATGCGAAATAAATCGCTTTTCGGCTATACCCTTTGTCAGCGGATTTACGATCATACGCTCTGTAGGGAGATACTCAAGCTTGACATTCTTTTTTTCTTACTTCTTGATGAAGTGGTAATGCATCTCTATGTGTTTATACTTCCCATGGTACTTGGGGTCTTTTGAGTAAGCAATCGTCGACATGCTGTCGCAATAGAGAGTGACAAGATCTCTCGCGTGCGGAACCACGCATAAACTCTCGAGGAATCTCCTCAACCAGATAGCTTCCTTGGCCATCTCGGATGCAGAAACAATTTCTCTTCCATGGTGGACAAGGCAACGCAGTTGTTCCCGCCAAAAAATTTGACGCTCGAAGCTTAAGCTTCACCAAGGCAAGAAAAAACACCAAGGTAAAAGTGTCAAGCCGATACGTATGCGCACTATGTGCAAAGCACGTGGTGCAAGCCGCTAAGCCGGCTGCACATGTGCATCATGTGCAAAGCACGTGGCGCTGATGCCATTAATCGTGGGCAGCGCCAACGTGCAAGGCATGTGCCATTCGCTTTGGCAGCGTTATATGTGCAAGGCATGTAGCGCCAATGTCAATTTCTTGGGCAGCGCCATACGTACAAGGCACGTGGTGCCAACGCCAAAATTTTGAAGCGCTTGCTTCAGATAGAAACTAAGTTTTATATGGGAAAATATTTTCCTGATCTTCCTAAAACTAAGAAAGATTTTCTCTATTAAATATAGTACCCTTGGATCAAAGATCCAACGGTGTTTAAAACACCACTTCTTAATTATGAAATCAATCGAGCTATCATAAATGAGAGATTCTTTCAACTAATTGAACAATTCTCCTCTCCTATAAATAGGAGCAGGAGAGATCAAATCTTATATAAAGAAACCCCTCTTGAAGGTTACAACCGAGAATATTATTCTCCACCAAAAAATCATCATCTTCTTCGAAACCCATGATAAAGAATGGAGGAAATTCCTCCTTTTATGTATTTCTTCCATTAAAAAAAAAGAGGCTTAGTCCTCATAAAGAGTATCTGTTCTTTCTCTGGATCAAACATCCATGAGACAAATCGTTCCTAAAACGAGAAATTATATTCTCATGGAGATATTTTGATATCATAATCTAAAATCCAGAGGAAAACTCAAGCATTTTCCACCATTGAAATAAGAAAAGTATGAGGTTTTATTTTATTTTATGGAACATAGTTCCTATAGAACATGTTTGCCTAAAGAACTTAAATTTTACAGATCTTAAAAGAACAAGATCTTAATTAGGGTTCAAGGATTTGCCCTTTTTCATGAAAAGAATAAGGGCTTGATGATCAAAGAAAAGATCATCTCTCTGGAAAATTAAATCTTTCTAAGAAAGAGCTTAGACTCTTAAAACCCTGGTTGTGCCATACGTGAAAGGCAAGTAGGCCAGTGCCAAATTCAATATGGCAGCATAGCACGTGAAAGGCACGTGGGTTAGCCCCTAACTCCAATTGGTGGCGCCATCCGTGGAAGGCATGTGGACGAATGCCGAAGCTCTGATTGGTGGCGCCACACGTGAACGGCACGTGGGCAAGCGCCAAGGCTCTGATCGGCTGCATCACGTGGCAGACACGTGAGCGGCGACACGTGATACTCACGTGATTAAGCGCCAAGCCGCTTAAGCCATGCGCAAAATAGATCCATATTTAGTCAAAATGGATTAAGTCACTGAAATATAAAACTTCTTATGATCAAACAATTTTTTGAAATAAGTTTCTAAAAAATATCCAAGTTGATCTTAGTCTAAAATAAGACTAATGATTCTTAGATAAACTCAAGTATCTTTTGAACTGACGGACCTCATTGATATGAGAAATGCGACCTAAGTTCATTCCCGTTGGTAAACTAAGATACCAACGTGGACCTAAAACTCCCAAATCTAATATGTACGAATTTGGAGTAATCCGCACCCTTCGGACGATGCCATAAATTAGTATCCGTATACAATTCAAGGGCAAGCTAAAATAAATTAAAATACGACACATGAAGGAATAGACCTGGAGTGCAGAAAGTTGTTATCTTTGCGATAACGTAATTAACTGCAGGGGCTTGCGCTTGCAGTAAAAAGCGTCCCCACAATCAATAAATCTCTCATCCATGAGAGAGAATCTGAAGTCATTTACATCGGTCGTATCTGTCTGCATAAATCAACTTGGTATCTTTGGAGAGGTGGATGGATCAAACCTATGCATCTGCCCTCAGATTCAGTCTAGACGCGCTCCCCGTGCCTCAGTCCGATTTTCGGCGGTGAACAGATTCTGGCACGTCCGGTAGGACCTTTTTCTCTTTCCACTCCACACTTCATGTGTTGTGTTTCACTGACAAAATCACGATATGTTATGCTTACGGTTGCTCTTGGATTCAGAGAAAGACTGAAGCTGGAGCTTTCTCCCCTATGCAGACTTTAATGGCATTCCGCAACAACTCCAAGACTAACATGCCTTAGCTGATCTTCTCTGGGCAGATTACTGCCCCATTGATCGGCATCCCAACAGCCTAACTTATATAAGAATGGAACGGTCTTCAATTTGGGCAAATGCCTCCACTCCCTCTACCATTGGTGCCACAACACCAAATGAGGAAGCCAAAAAGAAGTCAGTATTTGATAGACCGACAACAAGCTCCGTAGGCCCTTCCGAGAAGCCTGCAAAATAAAAAAGCTCAGTCTCTAATAGGCTTCAAGCTCCGTGGGCCCAACAAAGAAGCCCACGATACCAAAGAACTCAGTCTTCCAAAGGCTGACCTTCGCTATTCTAGCCATTTCAACCATTCCGGCCGCTCCAAAGAAATTAGTCATCAAGAGGCTGATGCCTGCAGCTCATGCTGCTCTCGAAGCGCCAAAAGACGCTTCACCCCCAAGACAGTCTGTCTTCCACAGACTGGCACCAAATGTTCCTACGCTGCCAAAGATGTCAGTTTTCAAGCGACTGACACCTCAGAACCTCCAAAGCTACACAGAGGGCATGTATATGAAGCTCCCAAAATTGAAGAAGCTCCTGTTTCAAGATATGCTCGACGTCGTTACTGGCGCCGGTAAAGACAGCCTGGGGGATCTCCCTATCAGGGCTAACTCTATTGATGCTTACTATGGATGCGGCTATTGTTTACCGCTGGAAATGGGGAACTGAGGCGCGGGGAGCATGTCCATCCCGAATCTGGTGATGGGGAAGATACTATATGGAACATATTCGTTTATCTCTCCGAAAATACTAAGTTGATTTATGACACCGTATATCGAAGGTTTAGATGGATACGACCGTTGTAGCAGACTTATCATATTCCCTCTCATATGTAAGGGATTTTTGATTGTAGAGACGCTTTTTCCTGCAGGCGCAAGACTCTATAGTTAATTATGTTATCGCAAAGCGATAACAACTTTCTCCTTCTCCATAGATATATCACTTCGTATCGTGTTATATATTGTTTATTTTTGGTTGCTCTTGGATTGTATACGGAGACTAACATTGTCGTCGCCCGTAGGGCGCGGATTAGTCCAAATCCGTATATAATAGATTTGGGGTGAACTTAGGTCGCATATCTCATATAAATAAAGTCTATTAGTTCATGGGATACTTGGATTTGATCTAAGGATCGTTAGTCGTATATACGATTAAGATCAACTTAGATGATATGGATTAAGGATCGTTAGTCGTATATGGGTCTATGATCAACTTAGATAACAGTGAGCATATGGGCTCAACTGATCATTTGATCATATACAGATAGCCCATGGATAGTATACGGTAGTTAGTATGGAGATAGGCAGCAGGGAAACATATTAGTTTAGGGACATTGCGGTCCATCTTTCATCTTGCACGGATGTGTATATATTACGTGGCGAAGTGAACGATGGTAACATGGGATGTGTCCAATATTGGGGTGTGATCAGTCGAAAATACTGCATCTTTTAACCTGCAATTTCCTTATCAATTGCATTCATTTAGAAGTGTACGGTTCTCATATTTCACATATTAGCAAATCAGTCGTTAAATATCAGATTGCATGTGTTAGACTCTAAAACCGGCACTATTGTCACGCCTCGCTTCCCAAAATACGGAATACGAGGGGTAGACAAGGCCAGCCATGCTTTTACGGTCAAGGAAAAGTCCTGCCGTAGTCACACTTCGGCTTCTAGTTTTTCATGGTAAACAGTAAATGATGCGTAGGTAATGAGAAATGCAGTAACTGAAAGAAACAATAATATAAACTGACCTGAAGTGGAACAAACGAAGGTAACTCGGAATGGCAAGTCAAGATGTCTGTGATGCACGTCTAGTGCTGGTCCAGGCTAAATCTTCTCCTCACACCGAGCATGCATACTCAGGTCGTCAGAGCGACACAATAAAAATATAATATGTATAAAATCAAGTGACAGTTCTAACAGTAATAATGGATATGAGTAACAGTAAATCAATGACAGCATGAATATGAATGTGCAGTAATCAATGCAGCGGAACAGTAAATCAGTATAACGATATGTCACGTATGCCACACGGTATATATGGAATAAAATGCCAGTATCCCTATCAGTCTCTAAGTCTCACTGTACAGGTCACTAAGCCTATCGTCAGTCCAAGTGTGAGAGTCAACCACTCGCGAGTGTCCTCCACCCAAGGGTAGAACCCAAGGGCAAGGGACCACGGGCCCAACATGTAACAAGAATATCACGGTGTATATATCACGTACCCTGTAAATCTCCATATAACTCCCTAAATATATAAGCCGGCATGGGACTCCCGAGATTCTGTTGAACTCACACTTAAACTACCCCACACCCCGTGTTCTACATCAAACGCTAACCATCACCCTAAATACTAATTGATCCGTGACAAGTCTGCGCGAGAACTGGAGGCAGGACCTCCATCAAGCACGTCCCGACTAATACCTAAGATAAACGGCAGTGTCTGGTGTCTTATCTGTGACACCCGTGCAAGCGCTTCCATAAGTGTCCCATACCACTTATAATCACACGTACACGCATCCTACAGACGTCGACAATGCAATAGAACAATAGGGTCACTGATTGTGTATAAGTACGTATCACTTTCACTTAATCACGGATACACGAACAATGACGTACTTGCCACAATCATCGCTAAAATCTAACACTGGGTGAATGCACGATATCACTAGGTTATCACTACAATGATATAGGTATGATATGATGCATGAACAGTATATAAGCATGATTAGGATGTTATGAAAACAGTAGCCTATCACTTGCACGATTTATCATGAAACGTACGTATATAATTTAGCGAAACGATAAACAGGTAGTAATTAGTATGTTCAGTTATCTATCCATCTAAATTAGTTTCAAGCCAATCGGGTTCCAGGATCAATAGTTATAACCATTTCATTTTAAGCGCTCGCGGCTGGAAATCCGGTTTCAGAGTCAGATTTCCGTTTCGCAACGCATTTTAACCCCAGTTGGGATCAGATTTTAGCGACGCTACAGTTGGATGAATTCTAGGGTTTTCAGTAAGGTTTTCAACGCAATAGACGGATCTTCAATCGAGTCTGTACGTCAGGAGTTATACTCTATTTAACAATAATATGTCAGTTCTGATTCTGTCGGAACTGTTATGCGTCCCGATCTTCTAAATTACAGATTAAATATCAAACGGTGACGAAACAGAATAAAACCAATTGTGTTGTCTATCTAACAGATTTATCTATAATAAACAGCGGAGTTCCGCAACCTACTAGTTAAGGAAATCCTGTGGTATCCAATACGGAACAGCAAGCAACGACTGGAGTCGCTCCGGACTGCAGTCCAGAGTCGCACTCCGATCCGAATATCATCATAGTTTAAATACAGATATGTCTGGAAACTGGTATAGGGTTAAAGTTCATCGAGTCGGCTTCGATTTGAGCCCTTGAACGCACCATTCTACTATGTATATGATTTATGGTGAATTTAACGGTTTTCAGGTGCAACAGAATTACAGTTTTACGGTTAAACTTGGGGGCAGTTGTTTTAGTCGTTAACGATCAAATTATCCAACGAAATTCATACACTAAGTTCAAAGCCATACGGGCCAAGCAAAACTATTTAGTTCCGCCAAAATTGATAATGATTTCCTAAGGGAACAAGCATCGAACAGTTACGACACATAATTTATCTAAACTTGCAACTTTATGATATATGTAATTAAAGATCGTAACATAGGTAAATAGCATGTAAGCAAGTAGAAAACTTGCCTGAGAACGTCTTGGGGTTGTATGGCTGTAGCGGCAACGACCGAGGCAGCAGGGATCGATGACGTATGGAATGTGCTCGATGAAATGCCAAAGCTCGAATGTTTTGCGGTGATCTTGACTCGTCTTGTGGGTTTGCGTCGCGGCCTAGCTGTCGATGTGTGAATGCTCGAATGTACTGGCCGTTAATGGGGGAGAGGGAGTGAGTTGTAGCGAGAGTGAGAAATAGAGGAAAGAGATTGCAGGGAGAGAGGGCAGTGGGATAGGAAGAGAGAGAGAGACAGAGGAAGTTGGAGAGAGAGAGAGAGTGAGAACCGTAGGAGAGAGAGGGTAGAGTTAGAGAGAGAAAGAGTGTGTACACTGAGAGAGAGACAGTGTGAGAAAGGAAGAGAGAGGTGCCAGAGGGAGAGAGAGGAAACTGAGATGGTGAGAGAGAGAGAGAAACCGAGTGAGAGAGAGACAGAGAGATGAAGGAGAGGGTGAAGGCTCGGGTGAGCGAGGATCTCGTGGAGGATGAAGGAGGGAGCTCGGGATGCTAGAAGTGAGGGAGAAGGAGGTGGCCGGAGGCGCTGGTCGACGACGAAGGGAGTGAACGTCGGCGACAGAGCAGGCGAGGGCGTGGCTATGATAGAGGAGGTGGGTGCGTGGGTGGAGAAAGGCCTCGGGCTCGTGATGCGAGGGGGTGAAGGGAAGTGGGGACGAGGCGGTCGCAGTTGAGGTCACCGTCGTCGGCGGGGGTGGTGTGCAGGGATGGTCAAGCTCGGTGCAGGGCGGTTAGCTGCGGGTGAGCGAAGCTGAGGGCAAGGGTGAAGATGGTGAGGTGAAGGCGAGCGACGATGAGGTGATGGAAGAGTGGGAATTGGTCGTCGTCGTCGTTGCTGGTGGAAGGAATGGAAGCGGGAGTGGTTGAGAGAGGAGGAGGAGGAACGAGGCGGGGAAAAGGAGTGAGATCCAGAAAAGAGCGTGTAGGTGTGAAGAGAGGAGAGGTAGTGAAGACGGGTCGCGCGTCGAGGGCGATAACGCATGCAAGCGACGAGGCGCGAGCGTCGACGGAGGCGACGGAGTAGTGTCGAGCGCGCATGGGGATGAGGGATATAGCCGTTAGAGAGAAGAACAGGAGCGGGCCATTTTTTTGGGCTTAGGAAAGAAATATTAGGAATATAATAAAACTGTGTGGGCTGGGTGAGGAAAACGGGCCGGGGTTTAAAGTAAGGGATTAAAAAAAGAATGCGGGCCGAGGAAAGCTAACGGCTGAGGGATTTTAAGGGGATTTTAGTGTAAGGATTTAATCAAGAAACATTTGAGTGGGCTGAGATAAACAGGCCGGGAAAAATATAAGGAATTTATTTAAAAATTAAGAGTGGGCTGAGGGAAAAGAGAATGGGCTAAGGGTTAAATTTATGAAGGAATTTTATTAAGTAAAGTGTGTGTGGGCTGAAACTTAGGGTTTTAAAATATAGGGTTAGGATTTAAGATTAATAAAGAAGATGAAGTTTATTAACTGGGGAAATGGGTTGGGTTTAATTTAAATAAACGAAATGAGCTGAGTGAAATAAAATATAGCTTGGTTTAGAATTTGGGTTTATAAAAGAGGTTATAATAAATAAATAATTTTCTAAATAAAAGACATAGATTTATAAATAAAATAAATGGAATTCTAAAGTAACAAAATACGGACTTGGTATAAAAAGGGGCCGGATGTTACAACTATAAAGGAAATTGACTGTATTTCATGGCATCGCATTCATCCCTATATTGTGCAACACTTGTTTCAAGATTTGTGCAGGAAATTGCAGGATCAAATTGAGCTGATAAATTACACCAACTCCAAGTTTGTAGATCTGGTAGCAATCCAAAAGGCAAAACACAATTCAACATATCATATAAAGCCCCAAACATTAGCCCAAGCATGTGCCAGAAAACCCAAGCCCCAAGGAGCCAACATGGCCGCGGAACCGCGGCCGTAGCCGGCTTGCGCCGCGGTTCCGCGGCGGCCTTGCCACGCCATCCATCCAATTTTGCTGCAGAATTCTTACATCAGCTCCTACAGTTCAGAAATGTACTTCAAGTTCCAGAAGACTCCAGAGACTTCTGCCAGATCAACAAACTAGGGTTTCTAATGCTTAATTAATCCTAGCTTAAAGCCTAAGCTAGCTCCTAACAAACTCTTTCTAGAAACTCCTCAACAAACTTTTGGAGGGAATTGTAATTTCAAACCTAGACCTAAGGTTTGGGAAGTGTATAAATAGAAGCCTAAACCTAGGGTTAAGGGATATACTTGATACTTGGATCCATTATCCAAGACATAGATACTTAGAAAAATCCTTACCCCTTTCTTCATCTTCTTCCACAAGTCTAGTGACAAGACTTGTGTGAAACCCTAACCCTAATTCCAATCAAAAGCCAAGATCCCGAGTACTAAATCAAGCAAGAAGCCCTTCAACCTTTTATGAGCGGAGCCGATCTTCAACAGAGCAAGTGGTCCAAGCCGATCCACAACTCATGGAGAAAAGCGAAGCCAGATCGACAATTTAGTTCTTCCTCTTGTAGTTCTTGAGCGACTGTAATCAAATTGTTGATATAAATAAAAGATGATATTCTTTTATCTTGTTTTCTTTAAATTCGTGCATCATGATTCGATCTCAATTTCTAGTTGTGGTTCTTGTTGTGATGTTTGAGTAATACTCCGCTCGTCGAGGAGTCGAGACGATCAATAAAATGATGATGTAACATATCTTAAATCGATTCTTGATTCCTACGAGTTTTGTAAACCCTAGCAAGTTCAAGAACCGATGACCCAGTTTCGTTGCGATGCTTTCTTGATTGATATCGCTCGAAATTGGGGAGTTACGATCGTTTCTTAAAATTGCTAGAGGCTAGAATGTGAATGATATCGACGAAAGAACAAGGGTTAAATGATGAAACCCTAGTTTCACGAGAAAGCCCTAACTCTCGTCGATCATCATCGATCTAGTATCAATTCTTCGAAGGACAAGAACACGATATCTTGAGATTATATCACGTTTATAGATCCGATCGATTCCTGCGAGCCTCATTTAGATTCTTGACATTTTGGTTGGAAATATCATCGAAACCCAATTCTCGATTGTTTATCATTTTCTTGATTCTTGATTAGACTAGTGACACCTGAATCAATCGATAAAATCTTGAATCATGTTTTCTTTTCTTTTCGATTAACTTTTCAATTCAAACAAATTAAATATAGAAACGAATCGCACAATCCCTGTGGACGATCCGCATTCACTTACAATCTACATCCGACACCGTAATTGATTGCGGTCAAATATAATTCTTTGATTATGAATTTTATTCAATTTTCATACTGACACAACGAGAAACTCTTATCGATCAAATGAAACCGTTATCCGGGATCATTTGAGTTGATACACACTACACAGTCTTGAATTTTAGATCAATCAAATGGCGCCGTTGCCGGGGATTACACGCTAATTTGTTTCATATTAAAGTTTGAATTGAAAGATTTATTCCATTGTAATTTTTGAATTCAAAATTCGTGCAAACCCTAAACGATTTGTTGTGGTTCATTGCAAGGTGATCTGGAGCTTGCTGTGAAAGTGAAATAATTTTTGGGATATACCAGAGAGCTGAGGGAGTCTACAGAAGCTCCCTGGAAAATTTTGGTGAAGTGATCTCATTACTTGACCGCGTTTCCGCGGTTTAAGCACCCAAGTGCGGCGGTTCCGCGGCTTTGTGAAGCCCACTCTGTGCCAAAATTCCTCAGGTGACTCCTTACCTTCTCCTATCTCCTCTTTTTAGCTCCAACTAACAAATTTCTGCAGTATTCTTTGCAAATAATCGCTGCTCGCAAATTGCAAAATTAAATTTGTGCGTGTTTTTGTTTCTTGGTTGTTTGCATTCTAAATACGGATATTAAGGGGCATGGCCAAATCCAAATTAGGTGGGGAGTTCATTACCCTTCCTAGGCCCCGAAAATCGCAAAACTTGCATCCGCATTGACCCACATTAACTAAAAAATATCTAGAGATGACTCTAAGGACCGTCGCGCTCACTTAGGACAGAAGAAGGCCGTGGGTAATTCATTGCTTATCCGCGTTTTCTTGTGGTGTCTAAGGCAAGTGTGTCGAATGCTAGTGGTTATTAATTAGGCCCACTACTTACGTAGTGGAGTACCTTTCCACTTACCTAGCACTTACCTAGCCATAGGGGAACAAAGAGGCAGTGGAGGATTCTATCCTGCGACTTGTCTTCTGGCAGTTAGGAGCGGTCTAGAGATATGACCTAGGTGACCACTAGATTCTGGGGTTTTGTATTGCTGCATTTGTTGTGTGGCATCATTTTTTAAAAAATCCGCCCTTTTTCAAAGCAAACACCGCATTCATTCATTACCCCTAATTATAAGTCAACGCTGCCACTTGTACTAACCCTTTTTAGTACAAGATAGGCTGGACACGGGATTCTAGTGCCCGTTTAGTCCGCGTACCCTTTATCGACTCCGAAGTCGATATTTCTCCATTTACTTCTTCTTTACCCACTACCACACCCACATCGATGGATCCACCTCCATCGAACTTCTTTAACCCTAATCTGCCGCCGTCCGTTGGTGCGCAGAATCCACCCCGCATCTCTCTTCAAGAGAGGTGCTATCCACTGTGAGGTCCTCTTTCGACCTGCTTATCCACACCACCAGCCAATGTGGATAACTTTGAGATTAAACCCCAATACATCAACCTTTTACCCAAATTCCACGGACTCGAGACTGAGGACGCTTACGTTTTCATTACCAAATTTGAAAACGTATGTGCAATGATGGGTACGTCACAACTTTCAGTGGATGCTATGCGTCTATGACTTCTTCCATTTACATTGTGCGATATAGCCGAGAAGTGGCTATATAACACTACCGCACACTCTATTACGAATTGGGAAGAATTCGTCGCTGCATTCCTTAAGAAATTTTACCCAATACAAAAGACAGCTCGAATCCGTAGCGAACTGAATCAATTTGCCCAGCTCCCTACTGAACCATTCTCTAAATGCTTTGAACGTTTCAAGGATCTATTGGTTCAATGTCCTCATCACGGCATCCCGAGATGGGATCTTTGCCGAATCATATATGAGGGCATTAACCCAAACACTAAACAGAGCCTTGAAAACATGTGTCAAGGTACTTTTATGACTAAGGATGATGGGGAAGCGTAGAAGTATTTAGAAGAGTTCGCTGAAAAACCACTACAGTGGGAGAGTGGAACCCAACCATTGAATAGGGGTGGCGTACACCAAATAGATGTGTCCATAGGTGTTCGAGCTGAGATGGCAGCAATGCAAAAGAAGCTCGACGCTATGGAACACAAATTTGCAGCAGCCTCCCTAAACCCAATGTCGCTCCCCAAAACTGTATGTGGTTGTTGTTCTGATCCGTCTCACTTAACGGAAGAATGTCCATTAAACTCTGCGTTTCAAGGTCACGAGCATACAAATGCCGCATTTCAAAGACCTAGAAACGATCCATATTCTTCCACGTACAATCAGGGTTGGAGGAATCACCTGAATTTTGCTTGGAACCAACAACAATCTCAAAACACGGTTCCAAGCCAAAATAATTTTCAAAGGGCTCTTCCACCACAACAGCAACCACTTCAAATCACTCAGCACCCTTACCAGTCACAAAATTTCCAAAACCAGGTCAACACTCCTGCACAGTCAATCCTATGCAGCTGTCCTGTTCTGACGAATTCTCTCAATTCACTCAAACCATGAAATCACTTTTATCAAATTTCATTGAGGTTTCGACCGAGGTTAGATCTTCCGTCAGTGAGATAAAGAAAAACTCAGCGTCCTAAGCTGAGAGTATCAGATCGATGGAAGCTGAAATAGCACGCCTTAAAGCCGAAATGAGTGCGAGAGAAAAAGGGAAACTTCCCTCTCAACCCCTACAAAATCCTGGGCATTACAATGTAAATGTCGTCACAACGTTGAGATCGGGAAGAGTGCTGAACAATCATGTCGGGGAAGAAATTGATGATGTTGAAAATCCTATCATTAACACCCCGGCTGAGACCTTTCCTCACACACACACTTCTAATTCTGATCCTTCTTCTTCTACCCCACCACCTTCTCGCGAGCCTATTCTCCATTTCCCACTAGGCTCGACACCTCAACCCAACCCTTATAGTTCTCCACAGACGGTCCCCACACCTTTTTTGGGACCTCGTCTACCCCCTCTTCCTTCTCCTATGATGGACCCTGCGCTTATTGCGAAAGCTCCTTACCCTAATCGGTTAAGGGGTAATAGAACGAGTCCTCATATGGAGAAAATTATGGAAATGTTCAAACAGGTTAACATCAACATCCCTCTCCTAGATGCGATTCAACAAGTCCCCGCTTATGCGAAAATTCTTAAGGACTTGTGCACTAGGAAGAGGAAGACTCAAGTGCCGAAGAAGGTCTTTATGTCTAATAATATCAGCACTGCTTTTATTCCCCAGCTACCAAAGAAACGAAAAGACCCAGGATGTCCTACAATATCGATTTCTATCGGGGGTAAAAACATAAATCGTGCTCTTTTAGACCTTGGCGCAAGTGTTAACCTCCTTCCATATTCTGTATATAAGCAACTAGGGATTGGAGAGCTGAAACCTGCTCACTGCACTCTCCAAATGGCAGACCGTTCAATCACCAAACCAAGGGGTGAACTATAGGATGTGTTAATAAAGGTCGAGGAATTTGTTTTCCCTGTAGACTTCATTGTACTTGACACACAGCCTGTAGCAAACCCCCGGGGCCAAATTCCGGTGATTCTGGGTCGTCCTTTCCTTGCCACTTCCAACGCTGTTATAAACTGTAGAAACGGTTCAATGAACTTATCATTTGGAAATATGACCATTGAACTAAATATCTACAAGGTTGGAAGTCAGCCATCAGAACCCTCTGCTCATATTTTAGATGTGTGCTCTGTCCATGAGATCGCTCCCGATAGTTGTGGAGCTGAGGAACTTTGCTTTACTGATCTCGATGACATTACCACATCTCTGTTTGATTTCACACAAGATCTTAGTGAGGACACTTTTTCTACACTCGAGTCCTGCACTCCTGACTTTTCTCCACCCGAGTCTGTATCTTTCACAGGCTCTGAGCTTCTTTGTAAATCCAAAAATCACTCAATGATCCCTCCTTCTATCATTTCTCCGCCTGAATTAGATCTCAAAATTTTACCTTCTCATCTTAAATATGCTTATTTAGGTGAGAAGGGGTCTTTACCGGTTATAATATCCGCTTCTCTAGCATTAGAACAAGAGAATGCACTTTTATCGGTATTGAGATCAAATAAAGAGGCGTTTGGTTGGAGTATGGCGGACATCAAAGGGATTAGTCCCTTGATAGTTGAACATCATATACATGTGATGGATGATGCCAGACCAACCCGAGAACCACAAAGACGGTTGAATCCCGTCATGAAGGAAGCAGTAATGAAAGAGATCGTCAAATGCTTAGATAATGGTATTATATACCCCATCTCCGATAGCCAATGGGTGAGTCCTATACATGTCGTTCCTAAGAAATCCGGCATCACTGTTATAACCAATGAGGCAAATGAGTTGATTCAGAAACGCACCCAAACTGGGTGGCGTGTATGTATCGATTATAGAAAACTCAACGCTGCCACGAGAAAAGACCACTTTCCTCTACCATTCATTGATCAAATGCTGGAACGCTTAGCGGGACGAGAGTATTATTGTTTTATGGACGGATACTCAGGCTATAATCAGGTCCCCATCGCCAAAAAGGATCAAGATAAAACCACTTTTACTTGTCCTTTTGGTACCTTTGCTTACAGTCGCATGCCCTTTGGGCTATGCAATGCTCCCGCTACCTTTCAGCGGTGTATGATGGGGATATTCTCTGATATGGTAGAGAATTTCCTGGAGATCTTTATGGACGACTTCTCGATTTTTGGAAACTCTTTTTCTGATTGCCTAGCGAATCTTGATGCCGTTCTTACTCGTTGCAAAGAGAAGAACTTGACTTTGAACTGGGAAAAATGCCATTTTATGGTCCAAGAAGGAATTGTTCTTGGACATGTTATTTCACAGAAAGGCATTGAGGTTGACAGAGCTAAAATAGATGTCATTCAAAACATCCCTCATCCCAAAAGCGTCAAAGATATTCGATCTTTCCTAGGCCATGCGGGTTTTTATAGGAGATTCATTAAGGACTTTAGCAAAATTGCTAGACCTTTAACTCTTCTCCTGGCCAAGGATTCTACCTTCCATTTTGACTCGGACTGTGAGACAGCTTTCGACTCACTTAAACACTCACTCACTTCAGCCCCCGTGCTATCGTCTCCGAACTGGGACTACCCCTTTGAGCTGATGTGTGACGCATCTGATTTTGCAGTAGGTGCAGTCTTAGGACAGCACATCGAAAAGATGCCACACGTGATATACTATGCAAGTAAGACCCTGAATGATGCTCAAATCAATTATACAACCACAGAAAAAGAACTTTTAGCGGTTGTATTTGCATTAGAAAAATTCAGGCCTTACTTAATTGGCTCACCTATAGTTATGTACACTGACCATTCCGCCTTAAAACATCTTCTGGCGAAGAAAGATGCATAAGGTCGACTAATACGTTGGATCCTTCTGTTACAAGAATTCGATCTTGTTATCAAAGATAAGAAAGGATGTGAAAACGTAGTAGCTGATCATCTTTCACGCATCTCTTCTTCCCCTGTGACCCTGCCGATCGATGATTCGTTTCCTGACGAACAACTCTTGAGCTTATCCAATGAACCATGGTTCAGGGATATTGTGAACTATCTTGTCACGGGACTTATACCGAGCGATCGGTCAAAACAGGACAAATACCGCTTTTTATCCCAAGTAAAACACTTTTACTGGGACGATCCATATTTGTTTAAGTATTGTCCTGATCAGATCATCCGCCGGTGTGTCCCGAAAGAAGAGTTCAAGAGTGTTCTTTCTTTTTGTCATGATCAGGCCTGTGGGGGTCACTTTGGTCCTAAAAAGACAGCGGAGAAGGTTTTGCAATGTGGATTTTATTGGCTGACCTTATTCAAGGACGCATTTGACTATTGCAAAACCTGTACACAATGTCAGTATACGGGTAGAATCTCCCAGAGGAATGAAATGCCTCAGCAACTTATCTTGGTTGTTGAAATATTCGATGTTTGGGGCATTGATTTTATGGGTCCTTTTCCCAACTCCTTTGGGAATTTGTACATACTGCTGGCGGTTGATTATGTCTCAAAGTAGGTAGAAGCCATTCCATGTCGCACTAATGACAAGAAAGTTGTCATTAAGTTCTTAAAAGAGAATATCTTCTCGTGATTTGGACACCCACGCGCTATTATTAGCGATAATGGGACACATTTCTGCAACAGGTCTTTCGAGACTCTGATGCGGAAATACTCAATCAACCACCGACTTTCTACACTCTATCATCCCCAAACAAGCGGGCAGGCTGAAATCTCAAACATACAAATCAAACTTATCCTGGAGAAGACTGTTGCTAAAAATAGAAAAGACTGGTCGACCAAACTGACGGATGCTCTTTGAGCATTCAGAACTGCATATAAAACCGACCTAGGAATGTCTCCATATAGGATAGTGTTTGGGAAAGCATGTCATTTACCAGTCGAGATAGAGCATAAAGCATTATGGGCTATTAAGGAAATAAATTTTGATCTAAACTTAGCTTGCAACTTTCGGAAGCTGCAACTTAATGAGCTAAGCAAACTCCGCGATGAAGCTTATGATAACGCTGTAATCATAAAGAATATGACTAAGGTTTTTCACGATAAAAACATTTTGAGGAAAACATTTTCACCTGGTCAACAAGTCCTTCTTTATGATTCACGACTACACCTTCATGCGGGTAAGCTCCGATCTCGGTGGAAGGGACCTTTTGTTGTGCGGTCTGTATACCCGCACGGGGAAGTAGAAATAGAAAATGTTAAAAACGGCACCTTTTTCAAAGTGAATGGACATAGACTAAAGTCGTATTTTTCCACTGACCCCACGGAGGAGCTCCTGTTCTTACAGGAGCCAGTTTATTTGGATTAAAATTCATCCGTCTCATCTTCATATCCTGCATATCATTGCATTATCTTTTGAATGGAGGTGAGTGAAAAGAGTAAGTTTGGGGGAAGTTCTTCACTTATATATTTTGCCCCCACTAATAATTCCTCCCAGACTTACAGGTTTTGTAGATATAGCTGTTGGCAACAGTGAGGACACTGTTGAAAACAAGTTTGGGGGAGGGTTGTGCTTATTTTTGCATCATTTGCATAACATTTGCATAAGCACAAAACATTTCTATAAAAAACTTATAAAAATTTAAAAAAAAATTCAAAACCTATAAAAATTTAAAATTTTCAAAATATAAATATTTTTAACATTTAAAACATTTTTGTACATAAATAAGATAATGAAAGTTTAGATAATGAAAAATTACATCCATGAGATTAGAAAAATTTAAGAAAACCAAGAAAATTAGAAGTTTTCTTATACGAACTAGTAATAAGTAGTTATGAGCCATTGTCCCAAGGGTTAGTAGGATGAAAGACGTCACTAATCTGAGGATAAAAATAAGTCTGAAAAATAGTTTATATTCTGGAAGCCAAACATTTTGAACGTTGATACCCTGCTATTCGCACTTACACACGTCTTAAAGCCTGGAATAGTAGAGGATACCTTGAAATGCTCTTGTCTTAAAGCAAAAAGTATGAAGGAAATAAAAAAAAAGTGAATAAAGAAAATATAAAGTGGTGAGAAAAACGGACACTGGTTTTGTTATCACCGAGGGCAATAAAAAAATATATAGCGAGGGTGCTTCTTCACCTATAGTGCCCTAAGGCCAACTGGTCTGGAAGTCACTGCTATGCCTGAGGTGGTGCAAGACGAGGAAAATACACCAAGTAAGCAAGCACAGGAGTAATCGGTCGGTTAGTACCTCAAGAAGTATTAACGGTCGCATGAAAGTGTGTGAGCAATCTCATCTAAATATTCATTAATTAAAAAGTACTGAGGCTGATGGGCAAGAGTATGATAGCTTGAATTGAATCCTCCGGGTGTAGGGATGTCTTTACACACACGCAGTGGTATATGATCGATGTTTGGAAGAAAGATAGGAATGAAGAATAAGACGATATTTCATTGAGGGAGGACGTGATTTTTAACATCTTTTCATGACCATTAAGATAGGGCTCACGACAACCGAAAAGCTAGCTTAGTTGGAAACCCTAATTTTCAAGGTTTTTCTTTTAAAATTCTTCTCTTTAAATGTAATATTCATGATCTTTCTTTTATTATTGGATTTTGTGGGTGCAATCCGCTGAAAACCTTCAGGAGACAACACTCCTCCTACTAGGGACACCTAGAGGTTTAAAGACTTGTTGCACGTGCTCAGTGCAATCGTGTTGCCTACGAAAGTGTGCTAGTTAGTTTTTCTCTTTCTTTAATTTCTCCTTCTCTTTTTAATAAAACAGTTCGCTCGAGACGATTGAAAATAAGTTTGGGGGAATTTGATCAGTCGAAAATACTACATCTTTTAACCGGCAATTTCCTTATCAATTGCATTCATTTAGAAGTGTACGGTTCTCATATTTCACATATTATAAAATCAGTCGTTAAATATCAGATTGCATGTGTTAGACTCTAAAACCGGCACTATAAAGGAAATTGACTGTATTTCATGGCATCGCATTCATCTCTATATTGTGCAACACTTGTTTCAAGATTTGTGCAGGAAATTGCAGGATCAAATTGAGCTGATAAATTATACCAACTCCAAGTTTGTAGATCTGGTAGCAATCCAAAAGGCAAAACACAATTCAACATATCATATAAAGCCCCAAACATTAGCCCAAGCATGTGCCAGAAAACCCAAGCCCCAAGGAGCCAACATGGCCGCGGAACCGCGGCCGTAGCCGGCTTGCGCCGCGGTTCCGCGGCGGCCTTGCCACGTCATCCATCCAATTTTGCTGCAGAATTCTTACCTCAGCTCCTACAGTTCAGAAATGTACTTCAAGTTCCAGAAGACTCCAGAGACTTCTGCCAGATCAACAAACTAGGGTTTCTAATGCTTAATTAATCCTAACTTAAAGCCTAAGCTAGCTCCTAACAAACTCTTTCTAGAAACTCCTCAACAAACTTTTGGAGGGAATTGTAATTTCAAACCTAGACCTAGGGTTTGGGAAGTCTATAAATAGAAGCCTAAACCTAGGGTTAAGGGATATACTTGATACTTGGATCCATTATCCAAGACTTAGATACTTAGAAAAATCCTTACCCCTTTCTTCATCTTCTTCCACAAGTCTAGTGACAAGACTTGTGTGAAACCCTAACCCTAATTCCAATCAAAAGCCAAGATCCCGAGTACCAAATCAAGCAAGAAGCCCTTCAACCTTTTATGAGCGGAGCCGATCTTCAACAGAGCAAGTGGTCCAAGCCGATCCACGACTCACGGAGAAAAGCAAAGCCAGATCGACAATTTAGTTCTTCCTCTTGTAGTTCTTGAGCGACTGTAATCAAATTGTTGATATAAATAAAAGGTGATATTCTTTAATCTTGTTTTCTTTAAATTCTTGCATCATTATTCTATCTCAAATTTCTAGTTGTGGTTCTTGTTGTGATGTTTGAGTAATACTCCGCTCGTCGAGGAGTCGAGACGATCAATAGAATGATGATGTAACATATCTTAAATCGATTCTTGATTCCTACGAGTTTTGTAAACCCTAGCAAGTTCAAGAACCGACGACCCAGTTTCGTTGCGATACTTTCTTAATTGATATCGCTCGAAATTGGGGAGTTACGATTGTTTCTTGAAATTGCTAGAGGCTAGAATGTGAATGATATCGACGAAAGAACAAGGGTTAAATGATGAAACCCTAGTTTCACGAGAAAGCCCTAACTCTCGTCGATCATCATCGATCTAGTATCAATTCTTCGAAGGAAAAGAACACAATATCTTGAGATTATATCACGTTTATAGATCCGATCGATTCCTGCGAGCCTCATTTAGATTCTTGACATTTTGGTTGGAAATATCATCGAAACCCGATTCTCGATTGTTTATCATTTTCTTGATTCTTGATTAGACTAGTGACACCTGAATCAATCGATAAAATCTTGAATCATGTTTTCTTTTCTTTTCGATTAACTTTTCAATTCAAACAAATTAAATATAGAAACGAATCGCACAATCCCTGTGGACGATCCGCATTCACTTACAATCTACATCCGACACCGTAGTTGATTGCGGTCAAATATAATTCTTTGATTGTGAATTTTATTCAATTTTCATACCGACACAACGAGAAACTCTTATCGATCAAATGAAACCGTTATCGGGGATCATTTAAGTTGATACATTACTACACAGTCTTGAATTTTAGATCAATCATGGTGCGATCCAATTTGAAGGCATTTATATTTCCTTCAAGAATATACATATGCATATATGTATGCTTTCATAGGTTGTTAGGATG
Source organism: Agapanthus africanus (assembly GCA_030015575.1). Taxonomy (NCBI): domain Eukaryota; kingdom Viridiplantae; phylum Streptophyta; class Magnoliopsida; order Asparagales; family Amaryllidaceae; genus Agapanthus; species Agapanthus africanus. The sequence continues at coordinate 91,700,876 of JASDDO010000012.1, read as the reverse complement.
GTGCGCACGTCTATATTGGGTACGCATCTGTATGAGGTCGTATATCAATATGGGGTGTACATCTATACGGGATGCGCATCAATATGATGCACACATCTGTATGGGATGCACCAATATGGGTTTAAGACATTCCCTGTCTTGATGAAATTTCATATCTTTCATAAAGTTGGGACGAGGAAGGAGTCATTAGGTATCGGGACCCGTGTAACATTTCAGAAAATATAAAATATTATTTTGAGGATTTAAATAATAAAATAATAAATTTTATGGATATTATATAAGTATGGAAATGAGTTTTTGTAGAATGGTATAATTATATACCTATATTTTTGGAAAATAATTGGAATTTAAAATGAATTATTAATTATGAAAGCATTTATTTGATTTGGGCTTTTTATAAATTAATATATAATTATTTCCATACAAGATTAATGCTAAACTTAATTAGTGTTGCCTAATTATTCATTAACTAAGTTATTTTGTTAAACCATATTTAAGTGTCATGATATGTTATTGACATGCCAACATTTTTGCATTTTGTTATTATGGTTTTGTATTTTTAAAATAAAGGAAGAAGAAAAGAAAATAGAAATGAGAAATGAAAAGAAATAGGAGACATGGGAGTATGGGCAAGTATGGGTGAGAAAGAGAGAGAGAGAGAAAGCCATGGCAACCATTCTTTTGTTGCCTTCTTCATTTTCATCTCTCATTCTTCTCCTTCACCTCCTTCTTCCTCTTCTCCTTCACCTCCACCACCCCACTACCACCTTGAAAACACCCTCAAAATCAACTCAAAATATCACAAACACTTCAAAAATATTGTTCCTCACCTCATCCTACACACTTTGGGGGTGATCAAGTTCTTGTTTTGAGCATTTTGGATCATCTATGAATTTTTTTGAGTTGCCATTCAAGATAAAACACTCATCCCTTGTTAAGTTTTTTAAATTTCCTTTCCTTCACAACTAATTTAGAGTTAATATAAACATGTTTAGTGAACTTGGAAAATTCTAGGGTGAGATTTAGTGAGCTTTGGTGGGTGTTATGAGTAGTGGTAGTGTAGTAGAGGCCTAGTTAGTGACTATAACCTCTTTAAGTGATAGATAAAGACCTGTTAGTGTAGGTAACCTTGGATTATACAAACTTAGAATTTTTCGATATTGGTTTTTCATGGAATTTTGGTGATCAATTGGAATCCGAGATGACTCTGGAACTCTGAAAATTTATTAGCAGATACAGCGAGATGTGAAGATACATAGGAAGCCACCCTAGAAACCCGAGCCTAAACCCCCCAAGTTTTGGCCGCCAATTTATTGATTTTGGCCGCAAATTTCGGCCCAATTTTGGAGTTAGGGTCTGAAACTTGGTCTGTAGCTCACTCATTAGATTACTAAACCTACTCTATATGCAAAAAAGTTTAATTTCACCTTAGGTAGAATCTGGAGTCATTTTACTTGTTTTTTATCGATATTTTCCGACTTTTGAAAACTTGGATTTTGATATTTGAGTTTGACTCGGTCGTTTGACGTTCGTATATCAACGTTGGGGGGTTGTTTTGTTGTTTTTGCATGCGTGGACCATAGGTTCTAACCCATGTGCGCTTCGCTTACCGTATCGATTTTCGGATTTGATTTCGATTTCGACACAATATGCATTGATTTGTAGGTACATTCGCGTGGACTTCCGGAGCGACGAAGGAGAGCAAGGTGTTCATCGACTTCGGCTAGAGCGAGGTCAGTAGGTGAGTAGATGTATATCTATGGAAGAAGTCGGGTGGATGGCGTATAGCACCCCCGCAACCGTAGCATTAGGGTGTATACACACACACACACACACTAGGATACTAGATATATAGTTATATATATATATAGATATTAGATATGTATACTTAGCCAATAGTGTTTCTAGAATATTATGGGCGATAGTAGTATATTAGTAGAATGACATATCCCTAGTACCAGTTCTTAGCCTATGATCTATATCTACTCATGAAAGTATATAACTACATATGTTTACAATATGATACGAGATGATGAGGATATGATCCGATATGATGAAACAAGTCGATATGATATGATATAATGATATGAGGCGATATATATATACGATGTGATACGAGATGATATGACATGCGACGATATATGACGAGATGAGATGATATGATGTACGCGAAGATAGATCCGTACTATTTGATTAATGATATCGTACGATGGATTATACCGTACGTGATATGATGATAATAGATCGCCGACTTATGTATATATCGACTCGAGAAATATTGATTAAAATCCTTAAGTTGATATTACGATATATTTAGAGCCATACCTATTTTCAAAACTAACGAATCGTTACGCACTTTTAAATGATAATTTCAAGGGACGCTACGAATTTTTAAATGGTATTTTTTTTAAAACATCGTTGCCCCTATTTTTCTAAAAAAACGATTCGTACTATTTTAAACTATAATTGTATGACTCATACGTAGTTTCGTATTTTTATACCATTCGCGTTTATGATTTCTTTATTCTGTTCACGCTCGCGTTACGATTTCTTATTTCTGCATACGCCAGCATTATTTTGTTTATGATGTATATACTGCGTTCATACCCTTATCATTATATATGACTTCGTCTGCTAGGACACATGCACCATTACCGATGATGCACATGTTGCACGTACACTTACTTGCCAGCTCACACACACATCATCGGTAATTGCCATGCCATGTACACATTAGAAATCACTACGTCACCGTATCATCTTATAACCTGTAGTATTTTAGTTATTGTTTAGTACCCCGTACCACACATACTAGTTCAGTTATTGCATTTCCTTACCTAGTTAAACGACACGCTCATATAAACACACTTGTTATGCATTACTATATATTTCTGTGCCTGTACATATTGTTTCATTATTGCTACATGCTTATGAGATTCTGTTTCCATGAGATTTCTGGATTTGAGAAACCGCAGATATATTTTAAAAACTTATGATTTATTTAAAAATACACAGTTTTCTCTTGATGCGTCCACCATGAGTTTTCTCGGTTCTGAGTTATGTGTATACCCGATTCGAGGAGAGAAGAGGCATCGTCTGCGGGTAAATGGTGAACCCGGTACGGTACCCCGGGGCAAGAAGATCGTATAGAGAGACATTGAGCCTGGCAGAGGAACACTACCTACCGGTGACAGTACTGGACTTGGCGGATATCTAGAGGATACTGACCGGAGTGATATGAGACAAATGGATATGATGGTCGATTCGATGAGACGACGCCTGAGATATGAGGATTTACGTGTCGATGCTGGACATGGGTTTTATGATGATTTCGAGTGTCGATACTTGGCACTCAGGTTTTATGATGATTTGATGTGTCGTTGATAGGCACACGTTGGATGATACATATATAAACTTATATATGACACAGATGACATAGTATCATATATTACCACAGGCACAATATTATTATTATTATACTTATGTATACACAATCACCCTTGTTACCACAGTATTATATTATTATATTACTGTATGACCTAGGAGATCTTCATACATTCAATTTCTACCTGATGATGTCTTCTAATCACGAGTTATCAACCCACCCCTGTTGTGCCACAGTTTTCTTGCAGGATCGACCGCTCAGATTCAGTAGCGGCTTGCTGGAACATTGCTCCTTTCTGGGTGATTTGCATTGGTAGGTGGGTTACAGTACAAAGCGTAACCACTGTTGTATATTCTTTGTATTTCGAGTCGAGACTTGTATATATTCATATATTGGATTTGATAGTGTTTTGATTTTCTTTATTCTTTTCTGTGATTGATCTTCGCCTTGGGCGTCATATATTCTTATTTGCGTGGTTATGATTCCACCAATTGGTGAAGAGCTAGCTCCCGCTTGGGGATTCCTATATTATTGTTATGTATTGGTTTTGGATTAAAATTTACAAAGGAGGTGCTGCCCAAATTTCAAATGACGAAAATGTTTTCAACTATAGTATACAACCCATTTGTATTTCATATAACGTTACTTATACTTTCTAAGAAAGAACTTGATTATATTATACCTTTATTTCAAAACTCCACCTCCATTATTTTCCTAAAATGGTTTAGATTTCTGGGCTCTCGGCTTACTTGAGTTACGGTGGGGTCCTACAGACTTCACGTGATTCAAGTACCGGTCACGTGCCAATTCCGGGTCGTAACAACCCGCTACCTCCCTGAAGACGCTGCGAAATTACAACGCCATATATTAGAGATGTGGAAGGATGTACTTTTGAACCAAATCTCATATACGAGGGAGGAGAACATGTTGGACTAAGGATCGTTAGTCTTATATGAGACCACGATCAACTTAGGAAATATGGATTGAGCATCTTTAGTCGTATATATGACTAAGATCAACTTGGATATCATGAGCATGTGTTTGGAAGATCATTAGTCGTATATGGGACTAAGATCAATTTAGGTATCATGGATTACGGACCATTAGTAATATATGTGACTAAGATCAACTTAGAAATATGATTAAGGATCGTTAAACTTGTTTTAGATTAAGATCAACTTAAACATGTGAGCATATGGATTCAAAGAAGCTTAAGCTTCATAGAATTAAATAATTTGGAGCAAATATTAGGTTTCTATATCACCCAGTAATGCTAAGCACTCAATCATATAGCGCTCACATGTATATCACGTGAGCCGCTGTCTTCATGGACGCTCACGTGTAAATTACGTGTGCCGCATGCTCCTTTTAGCTTCAAGTGCGCACACGGATATCACGTGATGCACCCTCTTTATGGCTTCTGTGTGCTTACGTGCTTATCACGTGAGGCGTTTCTGTTTACTTCTCTCCTTAGCCCTCACGCGCATATCATGTGAGCCGCTGTCTTCATAGGCACTCACATGTGCATCACGTAAGCCGTTGAGTCTCGGGCGCTCACGTGCCTATCACGTGAGACTCCGAGTCTCGGATGCTCACATGCCTATCACGTGAGATGCTCACTTTCAGGCGCTCACGTGTATGGCACATAAGACGCTGATTCTTAGGCGCTGAGCGCTCACGTGGATGATACGTGAGACACATCTTCTTTCTTTTGGCTTCAGGCACTCACGTGGATATCACGTGAGGTGCTTCTGTTCGATTTTCTTTTTAGCGCTCATGTGAATATCACGTGAGGTGCTTCTTCCTTAGAGATTAATCTCTTTTTATTTTTGAAACTTAAATTTCAGAGAGGTTTAAGCTTTTGTTAATGGTATTTTGGCTATTAACAATTACCAAGATCAACATTAATAATCTGGGATCAAGAGAAGGCAAGTTCTTTAAGAACTTGAAGATCTTGTTCATATAAGATCTAAGTTCTTGACATATTTTAAAGGAACTAAGTTTCTGGAGATAGAACTCTGTTCTTCTTTCTTCTCTCTTTTATGATGGTGGGTAGAACACCAAAGTTCTTCTCTAGATCTTGAGTTTAAGATCAAGATCTCTCTGTGAGAATTAAGTTCTCTTTTTGTGGGAGACTTGTCTTATGGCTCTTAGATCCAGAGAAAGAACCAAGTTCTTATGAAGGGTTAAACCCTGCTTTTATATGTATGATAGGTAAAATGAGATATATTTCTCCATTGTTTTTACCTAGGGTTTTTGAGGACGAAGACGATCTTCAAAGAGAATTAAATTCTCAGTTTTGTGGAAGCTTATAGGAGGGTCTCTCGTATCTGAGATTTAATCTCCTTGCTCTTATTTATAAGAGACTAAAAAGATCAATTTGTTGAGGGAATCTCTCATTCGAGAAATCATGATTGATTTCATAATCAATCAGATTGATTTAAAAAATCAACCAGTGAATTTTATTCACCGTTGGATCTTTGAACCAAAGGCTTTCAGTTTAACAGATTATATCTGTTTGTTTAACAAGATTGAGGAGATATCTTCCATACATAAAATTTAATTCTATATTATGATTAAGCAGTGATTTTTAATCACCGTTGGATCTTTAATCCAAAGGCCCTCGTTTAACAGAGTGAATCTCTCTTGTTTAGAAAAATTGGGGAAATATTTCCCATATAGAATTTAATTCTATCTGAAGCAAGCTCTTCACAACCCTTGATGGTGGCGCCATATGCTATGCACGTGAGGCGCTGGCTAAGGGGTTGGCATATGCGCCACATGCCCTGCACTTGGACACTGTCAAAGAGATGGCATGAGCGCCACGTGGATATCACGTGAGGCGCTGTGATTTTTAGCTTTGTGCTATGCGTTATATATGTTCTATTTACCGTAATCAAGTCAGTTTTGCTTATAGCTAGCCGGTTGAGTACGGGTCGATCCACGGAGAGATGGGAGTCTTTTTCTTAATATTGTAACGAGTTAAGTCAAATTTTTGTCCGAGTTTGTTCGATAATAACTATGTGTTTGATATGTATGTGAATGGAAGCTTGCAAGGGTTAGGATTAGGTTAGTTTGAGTTAGGAGTTCACTCACTTTATTCAATTGTCTCTCTTGATATTGATGTTACGGTAATTGGCAACAACGGGGATTAGCACGACTAGGAAGGATACTTGCGAGTATAAGTTAGGCTTTCCAACGCTTAGTTCCTTACTTTGGTGCTTGTCTGTCCGTTCTTGGCTCTTAGCCATAATCTCCGGTCAATCCAACCACAACCGGTCTCACTATCATAGAGGATAGGGTGCCGTAGGGAGTAGATTGTGGTTGAATTGATGGGAGTTCAATTCAAGTTGTCGGGTAAAGGAAAGAGTGAGGGAGTTTTCCGTCTCTCAGACTTCCCTTATCCTACCTTAACAAGTGAGAAAACTACCCACTCATTATATAAAACAGAAAATAAAAATAAGTAGAGAAGATAGAAAGAAATGAGGTAGAAGATGGAAACTAGCTACTTGGGACCTCACCTAGGCAAGGATCACACTTGAGCATCATGGTTGCAAAGATAAAAGAAAAGAGAAGAAGAAAAAGAACAAATAAAACCAACAACTACTTAACAAAGAAAAGAACAAGCAATTGATAAAATCTAGTTAATAATTGAACAAGACATGCATAAAACTTTCCACTTCATTTATCATCCACTAAAATTCTCTCACTACAATTTTAATGGAGGAAAGATGATGATGAAAAAGAAGTTTACACTTAAATTCTAACTAAGATTACTGAAAATATACATCCTTTGCTTGGCTTTGATCTGAAGTATTTATAGGCAGTGAGGTGAAACCTTAGGGGTATATTCTGAGCCTATGTACAATTACAAAACCACCCATGAAATTTGGTCGCAGTTTGCCACGACATGGCCACGGTTCCGCCACCTATAGGCCCTAATAACTGCGGTTCCGCGGTCCTTTTGGGGAATTGGGTCTTCTGTTTTCTTGTGATCTTTTGTGTTGCTATATTCTTCTGTTTATTACACTTATATTTGCAGAATCATTTCAATTTACTCCCAGATTTTCAACAGTCCAAAAGATGAAAATGAGTGGACCTTTTGCCTTGATTTTCCTCGAGCTCCGCGTTACCTTCTTGATCCTTGTGCTGCCTCTCTCGTGCTCTGTGCTTGTCCGAGACATGAATGACCCTTGCTCGATCTATTCTCCGGAACTGGTAGGCACCACCAGACGGATGGTGAGCGAAACCCGTATTTTTATCCGTTTGTGGCAGTTGTCCTGAATTTGTTGTGACTGTTCGTGATTTGTATTGTTTTGGAATGCAAACATGTAACCTGTAATTACGTATTAAATACGGATCAAAAGCACCTACCTATATGCAATGCGATCAAGAATGGGTGGTATAAAAGTGCAAAATTCTGATATGAACAAATACCCCCAAACTTATCTTTTGCTCGTCCCGAGCAAAGCCATTTTATTTTCAAAAAAAATTCCTAAGCTCACTTTCGTAGGCATCACGGTTGCACTTAGCGTGTTTAACAAGCTGTTAAACCCTTAGGTTGCCCTAAAGGAGGAGTTTTGTCTCCTGAGGGTTTTCAGCGGATACTACCCACAAAATCCTGTCAAGTTAGCCGTTGACTCTAATCCTACAGTGCAACGTCCTAGTTAGAAACTTTATCATTCTAAGTTAGAAATATCCATCCCTTATTCTTCACATCTCCTATTCATTTGACTTAAGATCCTATATGTTTTGTCGGTTTATAAAGATCTCAGTTTCTCTTGAGTTTTCCTTCTAAAGCGTAGTCTCCAATCCGGAATTTTTATCATCTTTAAGGAAGATATAAAATTTATTCTTCATTCTTATCTCTCCTCCAAATATCGATCATATACCCCGACATATGTGTAATTTCACCTATACACTTAGGAATTCAATTAAAGCAAAAGTACCCTTTTTCTAATACCCAGTACTACTTCTTTTTATTAATGATGGACGGATTCGCTCACACACCTTTCATGCGATTACTAAAGCTTCCTGAGGCACTAATCAGTCGATTACCGAGTGTGTAAGTTTATTAAGGGGTAAATAGCAGTTTCTAGGTCTTGTAATACACATTATTTTTTCCAAGACCGGATATATTTTTCAGTGATGCTTTTTTGGTGGTTAGCTTTAAATATCATTTTTTCTTTCATACTAGGATTTTAAGCAGGAGTATTTCTAGGTATTCTCTTCTATCCCAAGTTTCAAGGTGTGTATACGTGTAGTTTGTAGGGTATATACTTTCTAAATTTGGACTCAAGAATAGAAACTATTTTTCAGGCTTGTCCTTCAATAAAACTTTCAATACTTTCTCTTCATTTCAACTTAACTCAAGAACTGAACTCAAGATTACTTCTAAACAAACTGTAAGGATGTATATTTACTACGGTTATACTTTAAGGAGGGTTATTTTTAGGGTTTTCAATTCCTAAGCCTAAGATTTAGTGATTTCTAACTAATCAACCATCATTTCGAACTTGAGTCTAAATAGCCAACTTTGAATTTTTTATATTTTTTTAAAAAATGGTTTCAACTTTTTATGGGTTTTAGGAATAACAATACAATACAGAAATATAAACATGATGCGATACGAAATTTAAACATGCAAACAAAAGAACAAATATTTACGAGCAAAAAATAAACGTGCAAATGCAGAATGCATGGATAACTATTTACAGCAAACCCCACCCCCAAACTTACTCACAGCAGTGCCCTCACTGCTACCTACTATGTCTCCTAAAACCAGACACAATACCACTCATGCCAGCCCCACTGGTGTCAGCACCACGACCCATGGATCTCGCCCTATCACCACATGCTAACAGGATAGACATCCCCTGCTCTAGACTCGTAATACGCTGATCAAAAGTCATCAGCATCCCTAACACTCTTTCGACCCCTATATGAGTGCACCGCAGCAAGCATGCTTTCTTAGCGGGGGTCAGCTCCTCATCGCTGTGGAATTCAAGCTAGGGGTCTCTTCCATCACATCCTCGGTCGGCTCGGTGTGCGACCATAACTCTTGAAGTCTAGTGTATGACGTGGACGCACCCTCAACTAGGGGTCGAATGGGAACCCCCATCTGCATAAAATCATCGAACTCTTCTACAGGAAGAAAATAGAGACATAATTGTGTCACTAATATTGGACACGGATAATTGGCTGCCCCTTTGCCGGCGCCAATTGAGTGCAACAATACGGTGCACATGTCATAACTTGGGGTTTTCATCATCAGTTTGTGCACAATGTGTAGGGATGGAGTAAAAAAGGTGGTGTTATGCGAACTGCCAAAGATATTATTTTGTACCCAACGGCACACGGTTAATATGTTCGCATACAACGTAGGTCCAAGAATTCCTTTCTTCGGTTCCCTAGCACAACTCGCGCCCATCAATGGCATGTAATTCTCAGATCGGAGGGGTTGGTCATGAGCGGGGATACGGGGGATCAAACTTACTTCATGAATCAAGTCCCTATCTATAAAAATTTCTCGATCCCCCCAAAACAAGAGGATATGCCCATATCTCCCTAAACACACCTCCTCCATACTCTCAAAGAAGCGACCAATGAGATCCGGAAAAGCGAATGCGTTTTGATGGTTGTACAATAAGTAATTCCACCCACGTTTCCGGATTTCATCGCCAAAATAACTACCATAAAAGTCGTGGGCGGACATGGAAAAGAAATCTTTCTCGGATTGAAAAGTGGGAGCCATTGAAATGAAAACACATCGTTAACAGTTCGAGAAAGAAGAGATTTAAAAAGCTAACCTCCCCTGAAAATTTCAGAGGGTGACGCAGCAAAACGGCGGTGGATGCACGATCTGTGGCGCCCCAGGCGGCGGTTGCGCGGTACTTTCGGCGGATCTCCGGTGGAGTTTTTTTTGGCGGCTATGGTTTTGTGAGAAGAGGGGCTGAAGTCTCATGTTGGGAAGAATAAAGAACAGATGGGTTTTAAAGGGGGTAGTCAAAAGGTAGTAAAAAAATTACCTCTTTTGCACTAAAACACCTCTAAATTTGGAAGTTTTCAAAAAATTTCCTCTTCTCATATACTTTTGAATATTTTCAAAAGAACCCTCCTTTGTTTTATATTTATAAAAGGGAATTTTACTAGGCAAAAAATATCCCGACACACAAAACCGAGCATTTACAAAACAGGGATGCCCGTCAGAAGAGAAGAAAGAAAGAAAAAAATTGTGTATATTACAAGACCTGGAAACTGCTATTTACGCCTTAATAAGCTCACACACTCGGTAATCGGCTGATTAGTGCCTCAGAAAGCAGTAGTAGTCGTATGAAAAGTGTGTGAGTGAATCCGCCCATCATTAATAAAAGAAGTAGTACTAGGTATTAGGACAACAGAACTATTGCTTGAATTGAATTTCTAAGTGTAGGGGTGAATTACACACACGTAGGAGTATATGATCGATATTTGGAGCAAAGATAGGAATGAAGAATAAGTCTTATATCTTTTTTAAAAATAATAAAAATTCTGGATTGGAGACTACACTTTAGAAAGAAAACTTAAGAGAAACTGAGATCTTTATAAATTGACAAAACGAGTAAGATCTTAAGTTAAATGAATAGGAGGTGTGAAGAATAAGGGGTGAATATTTCTAACTTAGAATGATAGAGTTTCTAACTAGGATGTTGAATTGTAGGATTAGAGTCGATGGCTAACTTGACCGAATTTTGTGGGTAGTATCCGTTGAAAACGCTTATGAGACAAAACTCCTCCTCTAGGGCAACCTAGGGGTTTAACGGCTTATTGCACACACTAAGTGCAACCGTGACGCCTACGAAAGTGAGCTTAGGATTTTTTTTTTGAAAATAAAATGGCTTTGCTCGGGACGAGCAAAACATAAGTTTGGGGGTATTTGTTCATATCAGAATTTTGCACTTTTATACCATCCATTCTTGATCGTATTGCATATAGATAGGTGCTTTTGATCCGTGTTTGCTACATAATTGCAGGTTATAGGTTTGCAGTCCAAAACAATGCAAATCATGAATAGTCACGACAAATTCAGGACAACTGCCACAAACGGATAAAAATACGGGTTCCGCTCACTATCCATCAGGTGCCGCCTACCAGTTCAGGAGACAAGATCGAGCAAAGGTCATTCGTGTCTCGGACAAGCATAGAGCACGAGAGAGGCAGCACAAGGATCAAGAAGGCAATGCGGAGCTCGAGGAAAATCAAGGCAAAAAGTCCACTCATTTTCATCTTTCGGACTGTTGAAAATCTGGAAGTAAATTGAAATGATTCTGCAAATATAAGTGTACTAAACAGAAGAATATAGCAGCACAAGAGATCACAAGAAAACGGAAGACCCAATTCCCCAAAAGGTTATTAGGGCCTATAGGCGGCGGAACCGCGGCCATGTCGTGGCAAACTGGGACCTAATTTCAGGGGTGGTTTTGTAATTGGACATAGGCTTAGAATATACACCTAGGGTTTCACCTCACTACCTATAAATACTTCAGATCAAAGCCAAGCAAAGGATGTATATTTTCACTAGTCTTGGTTAGAATTTGAGTGTAAACTTCTTCTTTTCTTCATCTTTTCTCCATTAAAATTGTAGTGAAAGAATTTGAGTGGATGATAAATGAAGTGGAAAGTTTTTTTTATACATGTCTTGTTCAATTATTAACTAGATTTTATCTATTGCTTGTTCTTTTCTTTGTTAAGTAGTTGTTGGTTTTATTTGTTCTTTTTCTTCTTCTCTTTTCTTTTATCTTTGCCACCATGATACTCAGGTGTGATCCTTGCCTAGGTGGGGTCCCAAGTAGCTAGTTGCCATCTTCTACCTCATTTCTTTCTATCTTCTCTACTTATTTTTATTTTCTTTTTTATATAATGAGTGAGTGGTTTTCTCATTTGTTAGGGTATGATAAGGGAAGTTTGAGAGAAAGAAATCTTTCTCACTCTTTTTTTTGCCCGACAGCTTGAATTGAACTCCCATCAATTCAACCACAATCCACTCCCTACGGCACCCTATCCTTTATGATAGTGGTGACACCCTAGTGAGACCGGTTGTGGTTGGATTGACCGGAGGTTATGGCTAAGAGCCAAGAACGGACGAACAAGCACCAAAAGTAAGGAACTAAGCGCTGGAAAGCCTAACTTATACTCGCAAGTATCCTTCCTAGTCGTGCTAATCCCCGTTGTTGCCGATTACCGTAACATCAATATCAAGAGAGGCAATTGAATAAAGTGAGCGAACTCCTAACTCAAACAAACCTAATCCTAACCCTATCATGCTTCCATTCACATACATATCAAACACATAGTTAGTATCGAACAAACGCGGACAAAATTTTGACTTAACTTGTTAAAATATTAAGAAAAAGACTCCCATCTCTCCGTGGATCGACCCGTACTCAACCGGCTAGCTATAAGCAAAACCGACTTGATTGCGATAAATAGAACATATAGAATGCATGCCTTAGTAAGACCGGTTGTGGGTAGATTGACCGGAGGTTATGGTTAAGAGCTAAGAACGGACGTACTAGCACCAAAATTAAGGAACTAAGCGTTGGAAAGCGTAGTTTATTCTCATAAGTATCCTTCTTAGTCGTGCTAATCCCCGTTGTTACCGATTACCATAACATCAATATCAAGAGAGACAATTGAATGAAGTGAGTGAACTCTTAACTCAAACTAACCTAATCCTAACCCTAACAAGCTTCCATTTACATAGATATCAAACACATAGTTAGTATCGAACAAACTCGGACAGAATTTTGACTTAACTTGTTAAAATATTAAGAAAAAGACTCTCATCACTCTGTGGATTGACCTGTAGTCAACCCGCTAGCTATAAGCGAAACCGACTTGATTGCGGTAAATAGAACATATATAACGCATAGCACAAAGCTAACAATCAAATGGCTCCATTGCCGGGGAATTGGGTCCTCCATTTTCTTGTGATCTCTTGTGTTTCTATATTCTTCTGTTTATTACACTTATATTTGCAGAATCATTTCAATTTACTCCCAGATTTTTAACAGTCCAAAAGATGAAAATGAGTAGACTTTTTACCTTGATTTTCCTTGATCTCCACGTTGCCTTCTTGATCCTTGTGATGCCTCTCTCGTGCTCTATGCTCGTTCGAGACACGAATGACCCTCGCTCGATCTTGTCTCCTGAACTGGTAGGCAGCACCTGACGGATGGTGAGCGGAACCCGTATTTTTATCCGTTTGTGGCAGTTGTCCTGAATTTGTCGTGACTGTTAGTGATTTGCATTGTTTTGGACTGCAAACCTATAACTTGCAATTATGTAGCAAACACGAATCAAAAGCACCTACCTATATGCAATGCGATCAAGAATGGGTGGTATAAAAGTGCAAAATTCTGATATGAACATGCTACCAAAGAGACGACATTGGTGCTCACGTGGATATCACGTGAGGTAGCGCCCAAGTCATTTCATCATGTGGGCTATGAATCTTTGTTCTTTTTATTTTATTTATTTACTTTAAACATCCATTTTGGGATTTTCAAAGCTTAAGCTTAGAACTCCATTTTATTATATTTAAAATACCCGCTTGGGGTTTTTCATAACTTAAGCCAAAGTTTTTGGCGGGAACAGATGTCTCGACCAAAAACAGTTTCGAGTCGCTGAGATGTGTTAGGCGAAATTCGCCTACTATCTTTTTGAAGAAGGCTCCACCACCCGTGTGGGTATCAAAGGAGCAAAAGCTAATGCTCAAACCAAAAATTTCCTTGACGATCTACAAAGTCTGGAAAGAAGATCGTGGCTCCGTTATCAACAGCACCTCATCTACCATTTGAGAAGCTCAGGAATCCGTCAAAAGCCGAAGACTCAGCTTCCAAGTCCAAAGTGGCCCATCCTAAAAAGCAAAGGCCACAAAGATACCCATCGTCTAAGGCAAATCCCAAAAGGCAAAATGTCAAAAGCTCACCGCAGAAGGCTGAAATAGTCCATACTGTGCGGATGATACACATCAATGGAAGTAAAAATAACGCTTCCACCAGTCATCTGTTAGGAATATGTAGGCACTAGAGGCCATTATTGTTGGTATATAGGATGCGTGGACATATATATAGAGGACTTTCTTGTTCGACATGATAGTATGCTATCTGATTACCTTTATCTTAACATGTAGACTGGTATTTTTATACTGTCTGTCTCTTACATGTTGATAAAACCCTCATGATATATACTTGACTAACAGGATTATGATGAGATCATACTAGTGGGGGCCAGGGTTGTCCAAAAGTACATTCTTTAACTGTTCCCAGTCGAGGGAATATCGAGACTAGGGCATCGATATTCCAGAGTAGACTAGTGTGTACGTTTCTTGTCCCTTGGAGGGCGATAGTTGATCCCACAACCATTGGTGTATAACATCAAAGATTGTACACATGTGCTCATTGGAGAATGGGTACACCGAACGGACTCGCCGAGGACTCCTAGTTGGTTTTATACCTTTAGTCAGATAGCAGTCCTCTGGTGACACTGGTACAGGTTAGTCTGTAGACCCGAGATCGTCATAGAGTCTTGTGTGGCTCCCACTGTGCTTTGATTTCCTCCCTACCACGCTCAAGATGAGTTGTGCAAACAGGTGGATTTTGGGTACAGTCCCGAGTCACATGGAGGCAATAAGCGATAGGATGGGTTTCGTCTCTTCCGGTATTGGGGGTTGATGTTGCGCTATGCTCGATTGGCTATAACTGGAAGTCCCTGGCCAGGGCTGCTGCTGAGATTTACTGATAAGAGTTATCAGTAGTTTCTCGAACCGTTATAGGCCAGACATCGACATGACTTATCACGTTACCGGGGTCTGACGTTTACCACCCCTAGACATGATATGCGACATATCAGACGAAGAGACCTGATCAGTCGAAAATACTGCATCTTTTAACCAGCAATTTCCCTATCATTTGCATTCATTTAGAAGTGTACGGTATTCATATTTCACATATTAGCAAATCAGTCGTCAAATATCAGATTGCATGTGTTAGACCCTAAAACCGGCACTATAAAGGAAATTGACCGCATTTCATGGCATCGCATCATCCCTATATTGCGCAACACTTGTTTTGAGATCTGTACAGGAAAACCCAGAAGTAAAGCTAAAAATTTACATGGCGCTGATCAAACATTACGCCAACTCAATGATTTCAGTTCTGGTAGCAATACAAAAGGCAAAACACAAATCAACACATCAGATAAAGCCCCAAAAGTCAGCCCAAGATCACACCAGAAGACACAAGCTCTAAGGCCTCCAAAGAGCCGCGGAACCGCGGCAGGAGCCGGCTTGCGCCGCGGTTCCGCGGCGGTTTATCGACGTCACCACCTCAATTTTGAGCTATAACTCCTATGTCATCTACTACAGTTCAGAAATGTACTCCAAGTTCTAGAAGACTCCAGAGACTTTTGCCAGTTCAGCAAACTAGGGTTTCTAATGCTTAATTAATCCTAGCTTAAAGCCTAAGCTAGCTCCTAACAAACTCTTTCTAGAAACTCCTCAACAAACTTTTGGAGGGAATTGTAATTTCAAACCTAGACCTAGGGTTTGGGAAGTCTATAAATAGAAGCCTAGACCTAGGGCGAAGGGATCCATCATTGAATCCAATCTAGTATCAATCTAGAGCCATTCAATCTCTACTTCTTCATTCTTTACCTCTTTCTTCATCTTCTTCCACAAGTCTAGTGACAAGACTTGTGTGAAACCCTAACCCTAATTCCAATCAAAAGCCAAGATCCCGAGTACCAAATCAAGCAAGAAGCCCTTCAACCTTTTAGGAGCGAAGCCGATCTTCAACGAGCAAGTGGTCCAAGCCGATCCACGACTCACGGAGAAAAGCGAAGCCAAATCGACAATCTAGTTCTTTCTCTTGTAGTTCTTGAGCGACTGTAATGAAATTGTTGATATAAATAAAAGGTGAAATTCTTTTATCTTGTTTTCTTTAAATTCTTGCATCATGATTCGATCTCAATTAGTAGTTGTAATTCTTGTTGTGATGTTTGAGTAATACTCCGCTCGTTGAGGAGTCGAGACGATCAATAGAATGATGATGTAACATATCTTAAAACGATTCTTGATTCCTACGATTTTGTAAACCCTAGCAAGTTCAAGAATCGACGACTCAGTTTCGTTGCGATGCTTTCTTGATTGATATCGCTCGAAATTGGGGAGTTACGATCGTTTCTTGAAATTGCTAGAGGCTAGAATATGAATGATATCGACGAAAGAACAAGGGTTAAATGATGAAACCGTAGTTTCACGAGAAAGCCCTAACTCTCGTCGATCATCATCGATCTAGTATCAATTCTTCGAAGGGCAAAAATACGATATCTTGAGATTACATCACGTTTATAGATCCGATCGATTCCTGCGAGCCTCATTTAGATTCTTGACATTTGGTTGTAAATATCATCGAAACCCAATTCTCGATTGTTTATCATTTTCTTGATTCTTGATTAGACTAGTGACACCTGAATCAATCGATAAAATCTTGAATCATGTTTTCTTTTCGATTAACTTTTCAATTCAAACAAATCAAACATAGAAACGAATCGCACAATCCCTGTGGACGATCCGCACTCACTTACAATCTATATCCGACACCGTAGTTGATTGCGGTCAAATATAATTCTTTGATTGTGAATTTTATTCATTCTCTAAATACCGACACAAAGAAATTCATTCGAGTTACACACGACACAGTCTTGAATTTTACAAACAATCAAATGGCGCCGTTGCCAGGGATTACGCGCTAATTCGTTTCATATTAAAGTTTGAATTGAAAGATTTATTCCATTGTAATTGTTGTAATCAAAATTCGTGCAAACCCTAAACAATTTTTTGTGGTTCATTGCAAGGAAATCTGGAGCTTGCTGGGAAATTGGAAAAAATTTTGGAAAATTCCAGAGAGCTGAGGAAGTATACAGTAGCTTGCTGCTGAATTTTGGTGGAGTGATCAGCACAAACGACCGCGATTCCGCGGTGGGAGCCACCAATTGCGGCGGAACCGCGGCTAGTTTGAGTGTTCTCTGTGAAAATTTTGCTTCAGGTGACTTCTTACCTTTTCCTCTCTCTTCTTTTTAGCTCCAACTAACAAATTTCTGCAGGATTCTTTGCAAATAATCGCAGCTCGCAAATTGCAAAATTAAATTTGTGCGTGTTTTTGTTTCTTGGTTGTTTGCATTCTAAATACGGATATTAAGGGGCACGGCCAAATCCAAATTAGGTGGGGAATTCATTACCCTTCCTAGGCCCCGAAAATCACAAAACTTGCATTCGCATTGACCCACATTAACTAAAAAAGATCTAGAGATGACTCTAAGGACCGTCGCGCTCACTTAGGACAAGAGAAGGCCGTGGGTAATTCATTGCTTACCCGCGTTTTCTTGTGGTGTCTAAGGCAAGTGTGTCGGAGGCTAGTGGTTATTAATTAGGCCCACTACTTACGTAGTGGAGTACCTTCCCACTTACCTGGCACTTACCTGGCCACAGGGGAACAAAGAGGCAGTGGAGGATTCTATCCTGCGACTTGTCTTTTGGCAGTTAGGAGCGGTCTAGAGCCGGACCTAGGTGACCACTAGATTCTAGGGTTTTGTGTGCTGCATTTGTTGTGTCGCATCAATTTTTTCAAAAATCCGTCCCTTTTTCAAAGCAAATACCGCATTCATTCATTACCCCTAATTATAAGTCAACGCTGCCACTTGTACTAACCCTTTTTAGTACAAGATAGGCTGGACACGGGATTCTAGTGCCCGTTTAGTCCGCGTACCCTTTATCGACTCCGAAGTCGATATTTCTCTATTTACTTCTTCTTTACCCACTACCACACCCACATCGATGGATCCGTCTCCATCGAACTTCTTTACCACTACTCTGCCGCCGTCCGTTGGTGCGCAGAATCCACTCCGCATCTCTCTCCAAGAGAGGTGCTACCACTGCGAGGTCCTCTTTCGACCTGCTTATCCATTCCACCAGCCAATGGGGATAACTTTGAAATTAAATCCCAATACATCAACCTTTTACCCAAATACCACGGTCTCGAGACTGAGGACACATACGTGTTTATCAAGAAATTTGAAAACGTATGCGCAATGATGGGTACTTCACAGCTTTCTGTGGATGCTATGCGCCTACGTCTTCTTCCATTCACTTTATGCGATATAGCCGAGAAGTGGCTATATAACACCACCGCACACTCAATCACAAATTGGGAAGAATTCGTCGCGGCATTCCTTAAGAAATTTTACCCAATGCAAAAGACAGCTCGAGTCCGCAGCGAAATAAATTAATTCAATCAGCTTCCAAATGAACCATTTTCAAAATATCTTGACCGCTTCAAGGATCTGTTGGTTCAATGCCCACATCACGGAATCCCGAGATGGGAACTGTGCCGAATCATATATGAGGGCAGTAACCCTAACACTAAACAGAGTCTTGAAAACATGTGTCAAGGAAATTTTATGAACAAATACGATGGGGAAGCTTGGAAATACTTAGAAGATTTCGCTGAAAAATCTTTACAGTGGGAAAGTCCATCATTTAGGGGTGGCAATAACCAATCAGATGTTTCCATAGGAGTTAGAGCTGACATTTCAGCTATACACAAGAAACTCGAGACTATGGAAAACAAATTTTTAGCTGCCTCCCTTAATCAAATGTCACTTTCCAAAACTGTATGTGGCTGTTGTTCTGATCCTTCTCATTTGACGGAAGAATGTCCACGAAATTCTCCGTTTTAAGGTCATGAGCATACCAATGCCGCATTTCAAAGACCTAGAAACGATCCTTTTTCTTCCACATATAATCAGGGGTGGAGGAATCACCCTAATTTTGCTTGGAACCAATCACACTCTCAAAACACGGTTCCAAACCAAAACAATTTCCAAAGGCTCCCTCCACCACAACAGCAACCACAACTTCAATTGAGTCAGCACCCCTTTCAAGCACATAACTTTCTAAATCCGGTCAACACACCTGCACTGTCTAGTCCTTTACAGTTGACCGGAACTGATGAATCCTCTTCTTTTGCACAATACATGAATTTGGTCTTAACAAATATCATGCAAGTTTCGGCTGAAATGAAGTCTTCTGTCGATAAAATTGAGAAAAACTCAGCGTTCCAAAACGAGAGTATTAAATCGATGGAAGAAGAAATTGCACGATTAAAATCCGAAATTAGTGCAAGAGAGAAAGGGAAACTTCCAGCTCAACCCTTACCAAATCCTGACTATTCACATCATGTGAATGCAATCACCATGTTGAGATCTGGAAAAGTGCTTGACAATCATGTTGGGGAAGAAGTTGATGATATTGAAAATCCTATCAACACCCCGGCTGAGACCTTTCCTCACACACACACTTCTAATTCTGACCCTAGTTCTTCTACCCCACCACCTTCTTTCGAGCCTATTCTTCGTTTCTCAAAAGGCTCGCCACTTCAGCCCACCTCTTTTACTCCTCCACGGACGATCCCCACTTCTATTCTGGGATCGGTTCCACACACACTTCCTTCTCCTATGATAGACCCAGCGCTTATTGCTAAAGCACCTTATCCTAATCGGTTAAGGGCTAACACACCAAGTCCACATATGGAGAAGATCACTGAGATGTTTAAACAGGTTAACATAAACATCCCTCTTCTAGATGCTATCCAACAAGTCCCCGCATATGCGAAAGTTCTTAAAGACTTGTGCACTAGAAAGAGGAAGAAACAAATGCCCAAGAAGATATTCATGGCAAAAACAGTAGACACGGCTTTCCCCCAGCAATTACCGAGGAAACGTAAGGATCCTGGTTATCCTACGATTTCCATCTCTATTGGGGAAAAATACAATAACCGTGCTCTACTAGACCTTGGGGCAAGTATTAACCTACTTCCTTTCTCAGTCTATGAGCAGTTAGGGATCGGAGAGTTGAAACCATCTCCTTGCACTCTCCAGATGGCTGACCGATCAATCACCAAACCTAGGGGTGAACTAGAGGATGTGTTAATAAAAATCGGGGAATTTATATTCTCTGTGGACTTTATTGTAATTGATACACAGCCTGTAGCGAACTCACGGAATCAAATTCCGGTGATTTTAGGTCGCCCCTTTTTGGCCACTTCCAACGCTATCATCAACTGTCGTAATGGTTCTATGACCCTATCTTTTGTGAAGAGGACAATTGAGATGAACATTTACAAGTTAGGAAGTGTACCCTCCGAACCTACTGCTCAGGTCTGTTCTGTCGACTTAATGGATGTCGACAGCAGCGAATTTGATGACCCTCATAATACCGATCTTGACTCTTTTCATACGTTATTGTTTGACCCAACTATGTATCATACACATAAGGACTTTTCCACCGAGATGTCCGGGTCAACAATTAACACTGATTATGAACTGCTTTTAGAGTCTGAAGATCACCCCGCACTTTGTGATGACATTATTCTTCGGGGTATTGATGAAACTTTTGAGGAGATCTTCGCTGATGAACTCGCATTTCTGAATAACACGGGTGTTGAGATGAATCATGTCCAAATCATTGAAATTGAACCTCCACCCCTTCTTCTGACTTGTAAGAAGAATGCGAGTAATCCATCACACTCACTGCATCGTCTTTCCAAAATGAGACGCACACACATTCTATTCCACCACTTACCCTTTCCACACTTCTTCTTCCACCAACCAGAGCACTGCATTGATAAAAATTTTGAATGGTTGGTGTTAACTTTCGGTCTTTGCAAAGCTTGGCATCGACCAATGATTTTTGAACCCTTCATGAGATTTTCAAAGATTAACATTGCATAACTCAAGTTTGGGGGGGCATTTTTTCTGGCTCTTGAAAAGAAAATTTTTACAAAATGATAAGCCAAGAATAAGTTTGGGGGAGGGTCTTCACTTAAATATTTTGCCCCCACTAATAAATTCCTCCAAAGCTTACAGGTTTTTCAAGATTTAGCAGAAGGCAACAGTGATGACACTGTTGAAAACAAGTTTGGGGGAGGTTTGTGCTTATTTTTGCATCATTTGCATCATACTTTGCATAAGCACAAAATTTTTTTGAAAACCTATAAAAATTTAAAAATTTTCAAAAATATAAAAATATTTTTGTACATAAATAAGATAATAAAAGTTTAGATAGCGAAAAATTACATCCATGAGATTAGAAAAATTTAAGAAAACCAAGAAAATTAGAAGTTTTCTTATACGAACTAGTAATAAGTAGTTATGAGCCGTTGTCCCAAGGGTTAGTAAGATGAAGGACGTCACTAATCTGAGGATAAAAATAAGTCTGAAAAATAGTTTCTATTCTGGAAGCCAAACATTTTGAACGTTGATACCCTGCTATTCGCACTTACACACGTCTTAAAGCCTGGGATAGTAGAGGATACCTTGAAATGCTCTTGTCTTAAAGCCAAAAGTATGAAGGAAATAAAAAAAAATGAATGAAGAAAATATAAAGTGCTGAGAAAAATGGACACTGGTTTTGTTATCACCAAGGGCAATAAAAAAAAATATATAGCGAGGGTGCCTCTTCACCTAGTGCCCTAAGGCCAACTGGTCTGGGAGTCACTGCTATGCCTGAGGTGGTGCAAGACGAGGAAAATACACCAAGTAAGCAAGCACAGGAGTAATCAGTTGGTTAGTACCTCAAGAAGTATTAACGGTCGCATGAAAGTGTGTGAGAAATCTCATCTAAATATTCATTAATTAAAAAGTACTGAGGCTGATGGGCAAGAGTATGATAGCTTGAATTGAATTCTCCGGGTGTAGGGATGTCTTTACACACACGCAGGGTTATATGATCGATATTTGGAAGAAAGATAGGAATGAAGAATAAGACGATGTTTTATTGAGGGAGGACGTGATTTCTGACATCTTTTCATGACCATTAAAATAGGGCTCATGACAACCGAAAAGCTAGCTTAGTTGGAAACCCTAATTTTCGAAGATTTTCTTTTACAATTCTTTTCTTTAAATGTAATGTTCACGATCTTCCTTTTATTATTGGATTTTGTGGGTGCAATGCGCTGAAAACCCTCAGGAGACAACACTCCTCCTACTAGGGACACCTAGAGCTTTAAAGGCTTGTTGCACGTGCTCAGTGCAATCGTGTTGCCTACGAAAGTGTGCTAGTTATTTTTTTCTCTTTCTTTATTTTCTCCTTCTCTTTTTAATAAAACAGTTCGCTCGAGACGATCGAAATTAAGTTTGGGGGAATTTGATCAGTCGAAAATACTGCATCTTTTAACCGGCAATTTCCCTATCATTTGCATTCATTTAGAAGTGTACGGTATTCATATTTCACATATTAGCAAATCAGTCGTTACATATCAGATTGCATGTGTTAGACCCTAAAACCGGCACTATAAAGGAAATTGACCGTATTTCATGGCATCGCATCATTCCTATATTGCGCAACACTTGTTTTGAGATCTGTGCAGGAAAACCCAGAAGTAAAGCTAAAAATTTACATGGCGCTGATCAAACATTACGCCAACTCAATGATTTCAGTTCTGGTATCAATACAAAAGGCAAAACACAAATCAACACATCAGATAAAGCCCCAAAAGTCAGCCCAAGATCACACTAGAAGACACAAGCCCTAAGGCCTCCAAAGAGCCGCGTAACCGCGGCAGGAGCCGGCTTGCGCCGCTGTTCCGCGGCGGTTTGTCGACGTCACCACCTCAATTTTGGGCCATAACTCCTATGTCAGCTACTACAGTTCAGAAATGTACTCCAAGTTCTAGAAGACTCCAGAGACTTCTGCCAGTTCAGCAAACTAGGGTTTCTAATGCTTAATTAATCCTAGCTTAAAGCCTAAGCTTGCTCCTAACAAACTCTTTCTAGAAACTCCTCAACAAACTTTTGGAGGGAATTGTAATTTCAAACCTAGACCTAGGGTTTGGGAAGTCTATAAATAGAAGCCTAGACCTAGGGTGAAGGGATCCATCATTGAGTCCAATCTAGTATCAATCTAGAACCATTCAATCTCTACTTCTTCATTCTTTACCTCTTTCTTCATCTTCTTCCACAAGTCTAGTGACAAGACTTGTGTGAAACCCTAACCCTAATTCCAATCAAAAGCCAAGATCCCGAGTACCAAATCAAGCAAGAAGCCCTTCAACCTTTTAGGAGCGAAGCCGATCTTCAACAGAGCAAGTGGTCCAAGCCGATCCACGACTCACGGAGAAAAGCGAAGCCAAATCGACAATCTAGTTCTTCCTCTTGTAGTTCTTGAGCGACTGTAATGAAATTGTTGATATAAATAAAAGGTGAAATTCTTTTATCTTGTTTTCTTTAAATTCTTACATCATGATTCGATCTCAATTAGTAGTTGTAATTCTTGTTGTGATGTTTGAGTAATACTCCGCTCGTTGAGGAGTCGAGACGATCAATAGAATGATGATGTAACATATCTTAAAACGATTCTTGATTCCTACGATTTTGTAAACCCTAGCAAGTTCAAGAATCGATGACCCAGTTTCGTTGCGATGCTTTCTTGATTGATATCGCTCGAAATTGGGGAGTTACGATCATTTCTTGAAATTGCTAGAGGCTAGAATGTGAATGATATCGACGAAAGAATAAGGGTTAAATGATGAAACCCTAGTTTCACGAGAAAGCCCTAACTCTCGTCGATCATCATCGATCTAGTATCAATTCTTCGAAGGACAAAAATACGATATCTTGAGATTACATCACGTTTATAGATCCGATCGATTCCTGCGAGCCTCATTTAGATTCTTGACATTTGGTTGTAAATATCATCGAAACCCAATTCTCGATTGTTTATCATTTTCTTGATTCTTGATTAGACTAGTGACACCTGAATCAATCGATAAAATCTTGAATCATGTTTTCTTTTCTTTTCGATTAACTTTTCAATTCAAACAAATCAAACATAGAAACGAATCGCACAATCCCTGTGGACGATTCGCACTCACTTACAATCTACATCCGACACCGTAGTTGATTGCGGTCAAATATAATTCTTTGATGTGAATTTTATTCATTATCTAAATACCGACACAAAGAAATTCATTCGAGTTACACACGACACAGTCTTGAATTTTACAAACAATCAAGACCGGACTGTATGAAAGTGTTACTGATAGCCTTCATGGAGAGTTCGGACAAGCTTGCTTGTAGATCTTCATATCGCTCAATACCCGGGTAGCCGTTACGTCCAGCTAGTACCGTTGACGGCTTGTGGGTGACTGATGTGATCATCACCTACTGCTGGCGTATTGACGAGTCTTTAGAGTCCCACACAGAAGTTCCCTGGTTCAAGCGAAACGAAGTAAAACACATATGTGATACGTGTGTGAGCCTGATTAAATACGTGTATGTGATACCGTATTGTATTCTGGCAGTTATCTGTTATCGAGTTAGGTTATATGTGATATAACCAGATTATCGAATCAAGTGTTGATTTGATAATGTGATACACAGATAAATGATATTAGTCGGTTATATGTGATATAACTGGATTATTAAATTAAGTGTTGATTTAATAATGTGATATATATTATATGTGATATAATTATATCTTAACTAATATCATTAGCTCACTAATTATTCTTCGTAATATATATATTAATATATATGATATATTTATATATATATATATATATATAATAATGAAGCATGACATGAAATTCTATTTTTGTGAAAATAGAAATGAGGTGGAATTTGTGGAGAGGTGAGGCATGGCTTGATCATTTGAATATTGATTTATTTGACACTATAGAAGCATGGTGTAACGACCCCGAAATTCTTATACCTTCGTATTATTCTTTTTTAATAAAATACGGTAATTAATTGATTTTAGTTTTTTTCCGTATATTATCTTTTCTATTAAATATATTATTCAAATCACTCCATCTATTTTTCTATTATCTTACCTGAACCAAAATCCCGTTTCTATAAATCACTTTGCTCTTTAATACCCCATATCTAAATATTTTATATTTGTAATAAAACCCAAATTCTTTCCATATAAACCCAATTCCCTTTCACTTCATTCTTTCTCATTTTTTTCCTACAACCCACACTTAAAATAAAAAAAACCCACTCACTCAAGCCCCATGTTTCCCCTCTCAAATCTTTTCTTCTTAGCTTAATCCATTTTTATTAAACCAAAATCCTTTCATTTCCATGTTTTAATCCCTCAACTGTCCAGCTCTCTGAAATGAAACCTATATCTACCTTTTCCCCTTCCCTAATTAAATCCCATACCTATATTAAACTTCACCTCTTCCCCTCCCTAAAAAACAGCAGGCCTCTCCTCTCCCCACTCTCTCATCAATTACCTCTCTCTTTCTCATCTCTTATATATATATATATGTATATATATATATATATCAAACTCTCTCTCTCTCTCATGTTCACACTCTTCCTTTCTCTCCTTGAGCTAACTTTGGAGCCCACCACCGACCACGTCGCCTGCAACCCAACCTGAGCTACCCTGAACCGAGCACTTCACTACCGCCTCCGCCAACGACCACCTCCGGCGACTAAGCAACCAACAACGACCTCCGTCGAACAGTTTTTCGCCGTCTCTGTTGTGATCACCGACGCCGTTGCAACCGCCGTCGATATGGTCATCACCATCGTTGCAGACATCGCCATCACCGTCGTCAACTCCGTTGAGGTTCAAATTTTGCGTCCGGAGGTGCTCGACAAAATGACCCAATGAGATTACGTCGTGTCGTCTCTCACGTTCTAATCGCGACGTAAGTCCTTTATTTTTTCTTCCTCCGTCTCTCTCCTATATCGACTCTTGATAACAATTCCACTAAACAACTGATCCGTCTCATCGTAATCTGCAAATTGGTATATTAGTATTGTTCAATTAGACGGTTCACGCACAGTTACAATTTATTTTTTGGTGATAATTTTATAGTCATAATGGTGATAAGGCATTAATTTGATCATATGCAAGTGTGTTGTATATATAATAATATATGCTATTGCCTCCAAACAAATGCTAGGAATATAATAGTTATGTTTTTTGCCTTACATTAAGTATGACTTTACATTAGGGCCTTTTGGTATAGAACAAATGTGGTCATGAACTAACACAAGGTGATAGATTTTATTTTATTTTTATGTGAAAGAAAAAAAATCAATGGAACTCCTGAATATAAAAGCCATAAGTTTCTAAACCTTATGATACTATGTTAATTCTAGTAGTGTAGATGCATAATGCAATTACGTTTCAATGGTTAAGTCTAGAGGACTCAGGTTCATACATATGACTTGTTATGATGGCCATTTGCTTAAACAACTTTAACTGAAAGAGTATTAGTGAATGTCAGAACAATGTAACAGTAGGATTGACATATATACATAAATCTTGCAACAAAATATTCATGTAGCTGTACAACCTGTTAAATATTATTGTTTAGCATTTTAGTGATAATTCACGGGGTAACGATCTATCCCACCACATACACTATGGTTTCATAGCACAATATTGTATATGTATGTTTACTTTAAAGAATACGGTTTATAATAAAATATGCCAAAAAGGACAAGTTTTTCAATAAAATACCATGAACTTTTCAAGCTAAATATTAATCACTAAAATATCTCAAATCTTTAAAATTCACATCCATAAAAACCCAAAATAATATAAATAAATACTTGAGGTTTATTTTGAAAATATATCAAAACTATTTTTCATAAAACCCCCTCAAGTTATAATAATTTACAATAAGTACCCTAGTAAATATAGGTTTAAGCGGGATCGGTTCTCTTGAGCCTCAGGTAGCTGGAGAATATGGGTGCTTGCCTATCTAAGATAGACAAACTAAAAACGGCGTTATTAATAAGGTAATTGTCTTGGAAAAAGACACAAATCCGGCCGTTCATGTGCAGCAGTTACCGATAACACCAAAACTAATTCAGGACTTCAATTCATTTTTAAGTGTGTGACTCAGACAGAGTCTCAGTCTAATCAATCAATCTATCTGACTTGAAAATGATTCAAATATAACTTCAATTCAACATGAATCCGTTTATACCAGAATTCAATCTATATCAATCTGACTCGACCGAACCGAACCATGGATATACTCTGATTACATGTCTATCCATTTATATCCATTCCATTTACATGATATCATAGTTTTGACAAGTCGAGCAATCTATTAAACAAGACAATACAAATCAATACAAAAGACATTACGGGGTTTTAAAAGGGTATACTGGTACGGAATGTGTTAGAAGTGGCACGAGACGGTCACTTTAATACACCTAACCTGAATATCCATTGTCGTTGTACCATGGCTGAACGGTTCCTTGTGCTCCTTATATCTTAGTCTCCGGAATAGTGGGACTCCTCTCGTGTACACTGGCATATTCTGTACCAAGCTACAAACAACTGCGTTAACAATATAATCAAACATTACTAGTTATACTCTCTTTCTGTCTATTCTATCTCTACTCATCTTTAGGACTTACCGAGCGATTGTTCGCTGACGACATTCCTTTTCTTCTTTCTTTGGAATGTTGTCAGGTGTTTCGGACTCATTGGAGATCGAGCCCAGCCCTGAAGATTTGGAGCAGTTAGTGTTTGACCCAGAGCTGTAGGCACTTGCACATATTTTCATTTCAGTTATGCCATTGTTTAGGCATCGCTTTCTATTCATGTATTTACATTTCAGTTATACCTGTAAAAGAATGTTTAATAAATAAAGTTGTTGTTTATTTACATTCCTGTCTCTTGTGTACTTTACTTTATATTGCTTAGATACGGTTAGCGTGTTTACTTCTGAGTAAATACGTCGCGTGAACCGTCGCGTCTCCTTACCGTACACCGGGAAGCGGGGCGTGACACATGGTCACATTTGTTAATTGTAAAAAATGTGCATGCTTCAATAAGTGTGAGGATTTTATCAAGCCATTCTTCATCTCATTCCAAAATGACTTAGCCATTTTCAAGTCTTGCTCTCACTTTGCTCGCTACATCTTCTTCTTCCTCCTCTTCATGCATCAAGGTTCCAACCTCTCACATGAGATGTGAACCATGGAACCTTGAACACAAACTAGTGAGCCTCTAGTCCCCTACTTCACCATCCTACACTTGACTAGAGATCAAGTGTAGCGTATTTCCTACACTTAAAGAGTTTAGTGTAGAGGTATCTTGAGTTGGAGGGACTTCGCGTGGATCATCTTCGGCACGACGGTCTTCGGAGGAAGCTCGTCCAAACCCTCAAGTGGAGCCTAGTGGAGTCGTAGGACTACTATACGGAGCATGTGAAGTGAAGGACTCAATCTACGAGGGTATACCCATCTTTCACTTCTTATAGTTTACATTGATATCAAACTAAAACCCTAATCATCTAGTTAACGATCTAGGTTAGTGTTAGTTAGCACCCTAAATTTTTTAAAAATGGCATGCTTGATGCTTCTAAAACCCAGTGGGGGTGCTAGCGTACGCTTTCATGGTATCAGAGCCAAAACTATAAGATTAGACGATGTATATAAATCACGAAACCGAAACAACTCCGAAACAGTCGCCATCAAACCTTGTTATCTGTCGAATTTTATAAGGTCTCTAAAATTTTTTTAAACAAGTGCAGAGTGTTACATGTGATGTGACTAGAACACCAGAGAAATTTGAGGGAAAAACACCAAAATTGACCCGATGAGATTTCTCAAAAAACCGGCCTCGCCTTTTTTCCTATAGCATTTTGCCTTGAAATTTTTATGATGTTTTGATCTCTTGGTTTTAGGTTTTCAAGTATTATTTGATTAGCCTAAAATTGCATGTGATGTTAATTTGGTTAAGGGGCTAATACAGAGTATTTCGTATTCGTAATTTAACGTCGTTTCGGGTTTAAATTGATATGTGATACAGTAGTTGGAATCTGCATTCAATTAGTTTTGTGAAAACTAGTTGCTAATTGTAAATCTAGTGTTTTAGTCTCCAATAATCGGTTGCCACGGAGTTTTGATTCGGATCAAAACTCCGTCGCAATCGCGTATTGTACGCGAATACTCGCCAAATAATTTTTCTAGGTAGCCACGCGCCATTGCCCCGACTAAGTGACTGTAGGAGAACCCCGGTGCCAAAAGCATCCACTTGGGTATTTGCGACCACGGTGTTGCGCCTTAGTGCATTTCGTCGACGGCATCGGGGGTGCGGCCATCTACTAAACTTTCTGACGAGTATTCGATAATGTAGTCGGGAATCTTGTTGAATCCCCGACCAAGTAATTGAAAAGTGTTTTCAATTTGAGACTAAAATACAAGATTTATCTGGTTAGGCATGAAATTCGGAATATGAGATATTCCGGGTTTATGATGTCTAAGGATATGCGGATTCAAATTATTGCAGTTTTACATTTCTTTTCTGCGACCGTAAGTGTAATACGTGGGGTATCCTAAATCTCGTTGCTATATGTCAACGGAATTTGGGATACGCGTATTTACTTACGTTGATGATATGTGATATTATGTGTCGCTGATATGTTTTATTGGATCGTCGTGATTTAATAGCCGGGGGTTTTATGTGAGATGAGAGTTTTTCAATTTTCATTCATGTAAAATTTTATGTAATATTATTTTATTGGGGCACTTTCGGGTTGAGGATGATGTCACCATTGATGTATATTATTTACTTTTCCGCATTAGGATAGACCCAAGATGGGGAGCAGAAGTAACCGGGTTCTAGAGTCTAGTGGGAGACCATCTCAAGGAGTTGAGACTGGGTCTCCTAACTCTAGAATTGGTAGGGTTATTTGCCGCTTTCGTAGGGGTCTAGGGATGTGTGTTTGGCTATTCTCCACGACCGTAGAATCCGTGTTTTACATTATTGGTTAAATTTAAAACACGGAAATCCTAGTATATCCAATATTTCATATGTTGCTTCTGCTGCTTGGTTCTGTGATGTGATCATATAACTGCGTGAGATGAATGTTATATTATATATATGATATATAATAAACGTTGCTTATGTTTTGCACACGCGCTAGTCCAACCGCTCTGCCGGTAGTTAAGTAACCTAACGGTGCATAACGGGGCCCGGTGGCGAATGCGGATGGCATAAGCGTACGTTCTATTTTCATTTCACTTTTCTGTAATGTTTAGGAAACATTAAATGATGGGACTTCATTAATGAGATTAATGAAAAGAAAGAAACCTAAAGATGTTGTAGAATCAAATTTTCAAAAATGTTAGCTCTAGTTCTTGCTTTGCATAGTGGTATTCCTTGATGAATATCCAGCACCTCATTCGATGAAGAAAGAGCCGAGATCCCTTCACCGGGAGTGACCTCTTTAGTGAAACTAGCATATGCTACAACTCTATCGGTTTTTTTTTTTGAAAGCTTCTCTAGTTCTTGCTTTGCATAGTGGTATTCCTGAATATCCTGCACCTCATTCGATGAGGAAAGAGCCGAGATCCCTTCACCGAGAGTGACCTCTTTAGCGAAACTAGAAAAAGCATAAAAAACACTCCCTTTCAAAATCACTAGATTCTACAACGATATCAAGTTCATTACGCTCATGGTTTTCTTAAAAACCTGCATAGCCCTCCGTCATTTCAGATAAGCACTATTTAGTATTCGTGCTACGTTTGTTGACCATAGCCAAGGCGTAGTGTGCGGTAGCTAATTAGTGCTTGTCTATAGCATGTGATGCGATTGGATTAGGGTAGTCGTACGGCTTTGTTGACCTTAGCTAAGGTATGGGTTTGATTCAATCAAGAAATGACGGGTTGAACTTGGCTAGAACTTATGATTTGTTGACCATAGCCAAGGTCATAAGTTGCTAGGGGTAAAAACATTATCGGGAATTTCAAGTGTTGAAATTTGCAATGAGATTGCATACCTTCTATATGATAGTTGGATCCCGATACCTACTGCGAGTAAGAGTTACTCCTGGGAGAGTTTTGCACTTTACAATCAGCTAATCCAGTAGGTGTCAAGAAAGGTATTAACGGGGTTATGCCTCTAGGGAAATGGGGTTTATTTTAATTAGGTCCATGCGAAAGCATGGAGAACCTCCTTCGGAGTACCGACACTTTCCTGGCTGACCGGTTAGCGAACTTGTAGAATGTAATTAATTCCGGCTAATCTTACCTTTTAGGGTTTGAAGGAAGATTTGATAAAAACAGTGGGAGCCATCCTGATTAGATAACCAATCTAATCTTGCAAAGAGCGCACGCAAAGTGATTATCCTTCTCTCTCTCCTGGTAGCGACCAATGACATGCCTTAATCAAAATAATAATATGGATGTATTGACCGAACCTACTTATTATACTGGGCTAGGTTCCGCTCTATCTTATGATTGTCATAAGTCTGAGAAAGGAATAGGGCAATATTCGGATTCCCACGTCACCCAAACGAAGAATAAGTATGTTAATGCATTGTCTTCGGGTGTGTTCGTTACCAAGAACCGTTTCTCAGTTATCACTATGTCCTGGGTATTGGATACCGTATCAGGATTCTATATATATAATTTGTTACATAGGTTACAATTAGGTAGAGAACTGAGAAAGAGTGATATGTCTCTATTAGTAGGGAATGGTGCAATTATTGCAGCCAAGGTAGTTGGCAAATATCACCTACTGTTACCAACTGGTAATACATTGATTCTGAGCGACTGTTATTCCGTACCAAAATATTGTGAATATTTTCCTGAATCAAGTGTTGATTGGGTATGGTACGTTGTATAACAGTATACACGTTCTGCATCAAACCACAATTCTAAACGTACAGAACACACACAAGAGAAACAGTTCAGAAATGAACGAAGTCTTCTTGTGGCATTATAGACTAGGTCATATCGATGAGACAAGGCTGGCCAAAGTTTCATAAGGATGCATATTTGAATCCGTTCGAATTTACATCTTATGAAACTTGCCAATCATGTCTCAAAGGCTAGGTGACCAAATCTTCGTTTACTGGAAACAGAGAAAGAGCTACTGAACTCTTGGATAGATACATGATGATGTATGCGGTCCTATGTCTACACATGCCAGGGATGGTTCCGCGTACTTTATTACATTCACCGATGTTCTCTCAAGATACAGACATGTGTTCTTGTTGAAACATAAATCTGAATCTTTTGAGAATTTTAAGGAATATAATTACGAAGTTGAGAACCAGATGGGTAAAGGTATTCAAATCCTTTGATATGTTCGGGGAGGAGAATACTTGAGCACGGAATTCCGGGATTATTTAAAAGAGAATGATATTCTCTCTCAGCTTACTCCTCCGTATACACTACAGCACAACAGTATATCGGGGTGGAGGAATGAAACCCTATTAGATATGGTGCGCTCTATGATGAGTATTGCTGAGTTGCTTATTCCTTTTTGGGTTATGCACTTGAGACAGCTGCATATCTATTGAATAGAGTTCTGACCAAATCCGTTGTCTACCACTCCATATGAGATATGGAATGGGAAGAGACCATCTATTAAACGAGTTAAGATATGGGGTTGTCCGGCCTATGTTGAAAAGAAAAATCTGGACAAACTAGAGGCAAGGTCAGTTATGTGCAAGTTTTTAGGATATCCCAAACATTCGCGAGGGTATATCTTCTACCACACCGAGGAACAAAAGGTGTTTGTTTCTCGACATGCCACCTTTTTAGAAAATGAATTTCTTATGAAAGAAATTAGTGGCGATGAGATAGAACTGGAAAAAGTTCCAGCAACGCAAACTATAACTGACGATTTGGTGGAACCGGAGGATTCAATAGTCCCCGACGAACCGCAGTCACTCCGCAGATCTAGTAGGGTTCCTTATCCACCTGAGAGATACTACGGTTTTCTCATAGATGGTGGGAGCGAGGATTGCATCATGGAGATGATCACCCAACTAGTTTCGTGTAGGCCAACATGAGTGAGGACTCTGTGAAATGGCTATATGCTATGCGATCTGAGATGGAATCCATGTACACCAACAAAGTGTTGACTTTGGAAATTGCTCCTGAAAGGGTAAAACCCATCGGGAGAAAGATGATCTTTAAGAAAGATAATTTGGTGTAGATGGAAAAGTTGAGACTTTCAAAGCTAGACTTGTAGAAAAAGGTTTTCGTCTACGACCTGGTGTCGACTATGATGAAACCTTTTCTCCTGTCGCTATGCTTAAGTCCATCAGGATCCTACTTGCCATTGTTGCATACCACAACTATGAAATCTGGTAGACTGCACGTCAAAACCTCTTTTCTAAATAGTGATTTAGAAGAGAGCGTGTATATGACACTGCCAGAAGGCTTCGTAGACAGTGGGAGCAGCGGAAGCATGTGCAGGCTGCTTAAATCCATCTACGGATTAAAGCAGGCATTGCGGAGATGGAACATCTGTTTTGATGAAGCTGTCAAAGAGTTTGACTTCATCAAAACGGTAGATGGACCATGTATAAATAAGAAGTTTGTAGAGAGTATGGTTGTCTTCCTCGTATTGTACGCGGATGACATACTCTTGATAGGAAATGATGTTCCTATGCTACACTCGGTCAAGCTCCTCTTATCACACAAGTTCTCCATGAAAGATCTAACTGATACCTCCTACATCCTAGGGATACAGATCTATAGAGATAGATCTAAGAGGATTTGGGATTGTCCCAATTCAGGTACATAGACACCATACTAAAGGGGTTTAGTATGGAAGATTCTAAGCGTGGTAATGTACCCGCAGGAATCACTCTCTCCAAAGAGAGGTCTCCCAAGACTGATTTGGAGATGGCTCACATACAAAGGATGCCCTATGTTTCGGCAGTCGGGTCAATCATGTATGCGATATTATGTACCAGACCAGATGTAGCTTACTCACTAGGTGTAGTGAGTAAGTATTGAAAAGATCTTGGGAAAACCACTGGACAACTGTGAAGAATATTCTTAAGTACTTGAGAATGACTAAAGAGATGTTCTTGGTGTATGGTAACAGTGAACTCCAGATGGAGTCCTTTACCGATTCGAGCTTTCAGAGTGATAAAGATGACTGAAATTCAGTTTCGGGTTTTGTCTATACCCTCAGTGGAGGGACGGTATGTTGGAAGGGTTCCAAGCTATATACTGTAGCAGACTTGTTGATAGAGGCTGATTACATCGCTACCAACGATGCTGCCAAAGAGGCTGTCTGGATGAATAAGTTCATAAGATGAACTTGGTTCCTACCATTGGGCATCCAGTACCTGTGTATTGTGATGACAATGGAGCTGTGGCTTTGGCCTAGAAACCCCGGTTCCGTCAGCGATCCAGATATATTCTTAGACAGTATCACCTGATCAGGGAGATAGTTGATCTCCGGGAGATCGAAGTCAGGAGAGTTGAAACAGAGGATAACACAGCGGATCCACTCATCGAGGCCCTCCCTCAGATGCTATTGGAGAGACTTTTGGGACGTTGGGTATGAGATACTACAACAACTGGCCTTAGTGCAAGTAGAAGATTGTTAGGAATATGTATGCCCTAGAGGCCATTATTGTTGATATAGTGGATGCTTGGACATATATATAGAGGACTTTCTTGCTCGACATGATAGTATGCTATCTGATTACCTTTATCTTAACATGTAGACTGGTATTTTTATACTGTCTGTCTCTTACATGTTGATAAAGCCCTTAGGATATGTACTTGAATACCGGGATTATGATGAGATCATACTACTGGGGCAAGGGTGGTCTAAAAGTACATCCTTTAACTGTTCCTAGTCGAGGGAATATCGAGACTAGGTCATCGATATTCCAGAGTAGACTAGTGTGTACGTTTATTGTCCCTTGGAGGGCGATGGTTGATCCGACAACCATTGGTGTGTGACATCAAAGATTGTACACATGTGCTCATTGGAGAATGGGTACACCGAACGGACTCGCCGAGGACTCCTAGTTGGTATTATACCTATCGTCAGATAGCAGTCCTCTGGTAACGCTGGTACAGGTAAGTCTGTAGACCCGAGATCGTCATAGAGTCTTGTGTGGCTCCCACTGTGCTTTGATTTCCTCCTTACCATGCTCAATAGGAGTTGTGCAAACAGGTGGATTTTGGGTACATTCCCGATTCACATGGAGGAAATGAGCGATAGGAGGGGTTTCGTCTCTCCCGGTATTGGGGGTTGATGTTGCGCTTTGCTCGATTGGCTATAACTGGAAGTCCCTGGCCAGAGGTGCTACTGAGATTTACTGATAAGAGTTATCATTAGTTTCTCTAACCGTTATAGGCCAGATATCGGCATGACTTATCACGTTACTGGGGTCTGAAGTTTACCACCCCTAGACATAATATGCGACATTTCAGACGAAGAGACCAGACTGTATGGTAGTGTTACTGATAGGCTTCATGGAGAGTACGGACAAGCTTGCTTGTTGATATTCATATCGCTCAATACCCGTGTAGCCGTTACGTCCAGCTAGTACCGCTGACGGCTTGTGGATGACTGATGTGATCATCACCTACTGCTGGCGTATTGACGAGTCTTTAGAGTCCAACACAGAAGTTCCCTGGTTCAAGCAAAACGAAGTAGGACACATATGTGATATGTGTGTGGGCCTAATTAAATACGTGTATGTGATACCGTATTGTAATCTGGCAGTTATCTGTTATCGAGTTAGGTTATATGTGATAAAACCAGATTATCGAATCAAGTGTTGATTTGATAATGTGATACACAGATAAATGATATTAGTCGGTTATATGTGATATAACCGTATTATTAAATCAAGTGTTGATTTAATAATGTGATATATATTATATATGATATAATTATATCTTAACTAATATCATTAGCTCACTAATTATTCTTCATAATATATATTAATATATATGATATATATATATATATATATATAATAATAATAATAATAATAATGAAGCATGGCATGAAATTCTATTTTTGTGAAAATAGAAATGAGGTGGAATTTGTGGAGAGGTGAGGCATAGCTTGATCATTTGAATATTGATTTATTTGACACTATAGAAGTATGGTCACATTTATTTATTATAAAAAATGTGCATGCTTCAATAAGTGTGAGGATTTTATCAAGCCATTCTTCATCTCATTCCAAAAAGACTTGATTGGTATGAGATTTTGCGTATGCGTTTTGAAATCAAAGAATTACCGTAATCAATAACGGTGTCGCTTAGTAGCTAACCGATTGAGTACGGGTCGGTCCACAGGGAAAACGTGTTCTTTTCTTATTGTTCTAACGAGTCAATTCCTATTTGTGGTAGATTTTGAATTTTATAAAAACTAAGATTGAGTTTGATTTGGATTAAAACCTTGCTGGGGTTAGGATTAGGTTAGTTTGGAAAGTTAATCCTACTCACTGCTTTCTTTGCCCTAATTAAGAACTTTAGGTGTTAGGGTAATAATTAACAAAGGGGATTTGCACATCTGTGAAGAAACATAGTTTCTTCCTTTTGGCCCTTGTCCGTCCTTTCTTAACTCTTAGCCCTAACCTCTATCTAAATCAACCACGACCGGTCTAACTTGGGAATCACCGCTATCTCGTAGGATAGGGTGCCGTAGTGAGCGGTGGGTGATTGATTTACATAGAGTCATAATTTAAAAATATTATAAGGAAAAGAAAGGAGTGAGAGATGTTCATCTCTCAAACCTACCAAATCCTAACCCTAACAAGTGAGGAACTACTCACTCATTAAGGATGTTATGATGAAATTCATTTTTTTTATAATTTTCTGTTTAAGAAGCTAATTAATTTGCAAATAAATAAGACGGGTAAAAAAAATGCAGAGAAATAAAATTGCAGATAAGAAGAACACAAGATAAAAAGGAAAAACACTTACTTTTATTGACACCTCTTAACGATTACAATGGAATTGAAATTTTAAATCTAGAAATTAAAAGAGGCATGCTCCAAAAGAGCTGTAGGCTTTCCTATTTATAGATAGGAGAAACCCTAGGGTTTACATCCGATCCACATCTGAAATTACAATACTACCATATGAAAACCGGGTCAATGCACCGACTCCCACCGACACGTGCTCTATATGGCCGCGGAACCGCGGCCATAAGCCTTGTTTGGCCACTGTTCCGCGGCTGTCTTGAAGGGTCTCTGGCTCTTTTTCTATGGGTTGCTTCATGTTGCTATTTTCTTCTGTTTTATTTACTTGGTTTCTTAGAATATCTTCTATTTTCTTCCAGATTTCTACAGTGCAGAATGTTGTGGACTTTTACCGTTAGCTTTGCGTTGAAGTCTTGAATCTTTGTGCTGCCCTTGTACTTTGTATATTGAACTGTTTGCTGATCTTCGTTTGTTTCTCAAACTGGTAGGCGGCATCTTACAGATTCATCTCTTTGTTGGTCGTAGTCTCACATTTGTAGCGTCTTTTCACCATTTTCACTGTATTGTTCCGAGAACCTGTAACCTGCAACTATTTAGCAGACATGGATCAAAAGCACCTATTTATTTACAATATGATTAAGAATGGGGAATATAATAATGCAAAATTCTGATATGAACAAATACCCCCAAACTTATCTTTTGCTCATCCCGAGCAAAACCAATTTATTCTCGAAAAAACCTAACCTCACTTTCGCAGGGAATCGCGATTTCACTGAGCTCGTGCAACAAGCTGTTAAACCTCTAGGTGTCCCTAGTAGGAGGAGTGTTGTCTCCTGAGGGTTTTCAGCGGATACTACCCACAAAATCCGATCAATTTGACCTATTGACTTTCATCTTTCAATTCGGTGTTCCAGCAAGAAGTTCTATTATCTTTAACTTAGAAATTATCAACCCGTATTTTTCACACTCACTTATCTTTTAACTTAAGATCGTATATGTTCTATAATTTTACTTAGCTTTTTGCATCTTTTGAATTTTCCTTCTAAGGTTTCATCTCAACTTAGGAATTTTTATCATTTCTACTAAAGATATAAGTCCGATTTTTCATTCCTATCTCTCATCCAAAACCAATCATATACCCCTACGTGTGTGTATGTATCACCTCTACACTTGGAAATTCAATTCAAGCTATCATACTCTTGTCCATTGTCCAAAGTACTTTTAGTTGGTGAATTTTAGATGAAATTGCTCACACATCCTTCATGCGACCGTTAATACTTCTTGAGGTACTAACGACCGATTACAAAATGTGTTCACACATTTAAGCGTAATTCCTCGTCTTATAATACCTAAGGCTTAGCAGTGAATCCCAAACCAGTTGGTCTAAGGCACTAGGTGATAAAACACCCTCGCTATATATATATATTTTTATTTATACAGCCTTAAGTAATTACAAAATCAGTGTTCATTTTTTTTATCTCTTTATTCACACTTATATTTTTATTCTTTTTTATACTAAGGATTTTAGACAAGAGCATTTCAAGGTATCCTCTACTATCCCAAGTTTCAAGGTGCGTGTACGTGCGAGTTGTAGGGTATATACTTTCAGAATTTAGACTTAAGGTTCCGAATTATTTTTCAGACTTACACTTTAATAAAAAATTCAATACTGTTATCTTATTTTGACTTAGCCCAAGAACTAAACTCAAAATTTGCCTATTTCTAATTAAACTACAAGGACATATATTTTCTACCGTTAAAGTTTAAGAAAGGTTATTTTTAGGGTTTTTAATTTACTAAGTTTAGGATCTAGTTTTTCCTAGCTAGTTAACCGTCTTGTCAAACTTAAGTCAATTATAGCCAAAATTGAATTTTTCAATTTTTATGATTTTTAAAATTTTTCAATTTTTTATTTGATTTTAATTTTTTTAACCTTTTTTTTATTTTCATTTTTTTTAAATTTTTATGTTTTTTTTATAAAGATGCAAAAGAGAAAAGAAAAATATATACAAAAATTAAAATATGCAATACAATGATAACTATTTACAAACCACCTCCTCCCCCAAACTTACCAAAAGCAGTGCCCTCACTGCTCAGGACCTCGCCGTCCCCTTGAACGTGAACGGGAGCGCTCCTCTCGCGCTAGCAGCGTAGATACCCCATGTTCAATCTCAGTTACACGGTGATCCAAGTTTGTCACCATCCCCACCAAATTATCAATCCCCCTAATGGCTCTTCTCAGAAGACGTG
Organism: Agapanthus africanus; assembly: GCA_030015575.1. Classification (NCBI taxonomy): domain Eukaryota; kingdom Viridiplantae; phylum Streptophyta; class Magnoliopsida; order Asparagales; family Amaryllidaceae; genus Agapanthus; species Agapanthus africanus. The sequence continues at coordinate 91,661,453 of JASDDO010000012.1, read as the reverse complement.
CATGTTCTGTGGGGGTAAGCTCTTCCTCGCTCGCGGTCGAGCTGGAGCTGAGTGTTCTGGCTGGTACATGTTCGGCCGGTTCTGTTCGCGACCATACATCAGTTAAGCGGGTATAGGACGTTGATACGCCCTCAATGAGAGGCCTAATGGGTATACCTCCATGCATGTTGAATTCAAATTCCTCCACAGGGAGGAAATGGCGACACAGTTGTGTCACTAACATAGGGCATGGGTAATTTGCGGCCCTTTTTCCAGCACCAATTGAATTAAGCAAAACCGTGCACATGTCAAATCTAGGGTTCCTAGTCATTAAGGTGTGCACGATATGAAGAAACGGGGTGAAAAATGTGGTATTATGTGAACTTCCAAAAATGTTGTTTTGTGCCCACCGGCACACGGTTAAAACATTGGCGAAGAGGGTTCTAGCCTGTATTCCCTTCCTAGGTTCCCTCGAACAGTCATTACCCATTAAGAGCATGCAGTCTTCAAATTGAAGGGGTTGGTCGTGAACAGACAATCTAGGAATTAAAGTGACTTCATGGAAGAAGTCCCTATCAATGATTATTTCCCTATCGCCCCAAAGTAGTTTGATAAAACCGTATTGTGTAAGGCGGCCTTCCTCCATGCACTCGTAAAAACGAGTGACTAGATCTGGAAGAGCGTAAGCATTGGGATGATTATAAATTAAAAAGTTCCACCCCCTTCGTGTGATTTCATCAGCAAAATAACTTCCGTAAATTATGTGTGAAAAGATTTATGAAAAATCTCTTTCTAAACTGCATGTTTGGTGCCATTCAGAAAGTTTAGATCTTCTAAAAATATTTAACAGAGAGGAAAAAAAATGCAAACCTCCTCTGAAGTTTTCAAAGGGAGAAGAGGCAGGGGCGCGGCGCAATGGGGACTTCGGCGGCAGTTGGGCAGCGGTGCAGAGAGATCACGCTGGAAAAACTTGAGCGGCGGCTAGGGTTTCTGAGAGGGATTTTTAGGGTTTGATAAAAAACAGAGAGGGGTTGGTGTTCCCCTCCGAATGACGCGGCGGAGACGACGTAAAGACGCCTTGCCTGTGATTCGGGACAGATGCTATTTGGTTTTATCCGTCCACCTCTCCGAAGATGCCAAGTTGATTTATGGCACCGTGTATCGGAGGTTTAGACGGATGCTGCCGATGTAGCAGACTTCGTCAGATTCCCCCTCGTTAGAGGGGTTTTTGATTGTGGGACGCTCTTCCCTGCAGGCGCAAGCCCCTGCAGTTAATTACACTACCGCATCGCGGTAACAACTTTCTCCTTCTCCAGAATTTCACTTCGTGTCGTGTGTGTTTGTTTTCTTTGTGGTTGCCCATGGATTGTATACGGAGACTAAGTGATGCCGTCGCCCGTAGGACGTGGATTAGTCCAAATCCGTGTTTACTTAGATTTGGGTTTGGTGTTTTGGTTTAAGGATATGTTAGCCATATTGAGGCTAAGATCAACTTAAACGTTCGTTAAGGATACGTTAGCCTAATCTCCAGTCTAAGATCAACTAACGGGATCGTTTGGATCCGACAAGAGAGCAATTGGCTCCATTTTTTACTTTAATGACGTTGCGGTCGATTTCCAGTTTAGGGGCATGGTGGTCCATGTTCCAGTTTAGGGACGTAGGGGTCCATCATTCCCATTTGGGGACGAGCATTAGTTTAAGGACATTTCGGTCCAACATTCCCATTTTGGGACGAATATTAGTTTAAGGACGTTTCAGTCCACGAGTTTAGGGACCCCGCAGTCCGTATCGATGTATGGTTGTCGGGACTCGTCACCTTTCTGACGTCGTTGAAGGATTACAACGATAGGTGTCAGAGGTGTTCGAAGATGTACCCTTGAACCGGATGTAAATTGATTTAGGAGAGCAGTCTTGCTCAGTCAATTTAATTTGAGGACTTACAGCCATGATTGGGCTAAGTCCAGTTGAGAAATGTTCAACCTTTTTATTTATCTTTGGTCTATTAGGCCTGTGCTAGGGCTTTGCCCCTTTTTAATAATGCACTGCATTTTATTCTGGCTTGCTAGGCATTTTTGATTTGGGCTCTGTCCCTTTATAAATGATGCAGAGCATCTGTTTTGGTCTGACAGACCTTTGTTTGGGCTCTGCCTTTTTTAAACTAATGCATGGCATTTTATTAGGCCTGTTAGGCCTTTTTAATTGGGCTCGGCCCTTCTTTTCAATAATGCAGTGCATCAATTATCTGACAGTGGTCATGTGGCCAGTCAGGCGCTTTGCGCTAATTAATGAGCGCAAGCGCATGTGGAGGTGACACGTGTCACGCAAGCGCAGTGCGCCGCGCCAGTGTGCTGCGCTGTTGCGCTGCTGACACGTGGCGCGCTCTGGTAATTTGCGCCAACTTTAAAGAGCAATGCTCTATTTTAAAATCGCACAGCGCAAGTGGTCTTGGAGCTGACACGTGGCGCTCTCGGTGGTTTGCGCCAACCCAAGAGCGCAACAGTGCAGATTTGCAAGTGCAGGGCACTGTTTTAATGACTTAATCCAATTTTGGATTGAAGAGAGGAATCTTTAAGATTCTAGAACCAATGGTTCATAAAAAAGTGCAAGGCACTGTTATTATTTAGTTTTTATTGAAGATCATTGATCTTGTTATTAGATCAATGATCTATTCAGAAGAAGTTCTTCTTGAATAAAGGATTTTACCTTTTTTTTTGTTCTTGAGTTCTTCTCACAATCCTTCAAAGTTCTCTCTGTGAAGTTCTTGATGTTCTCAATCTTGATGTTCTTTTGAATTGGGGTCTAGGGGTCTTTATATAGTGCCCATAAATTTGTTAAGTTTGTTAAAGAGATCATTCTCTGAGTGATTTGGGGAATTTTCCCCACCGTTGGATCTTTGATCCAAGGGCTTCTGTTTTACAGAAGACAATCTTCTTGTTTTAACAAGAACAGAAGGATCTTACTAGAATTTTAATTATGTTTGGCGCAAACGCCCCAGCGCTTGACATGTGTCACGCAGCGCAGAGCGCAGCGCAACTGCGCTGCCATGTGTCGCGCAGCGCACAGCGCAGCGCAACTGCGCTGACACGTGTCACGCAGCGCAGCGTTTGCGCAACTGCGCTGGCGCAACTGTGCTGACACGTGTCGCGCAGCGCAGTACTTGCGCAATTGCGCAACTGCGCTGACACGTGTCGAGCATCGCAGCGCTTGCGCAACTGCGCTGACACGTGTCGCGCAGCGCAGCGCTTGCGCAACTGAAGCGTTGCTTTCTTTAATTTTTGTTTCAAATAGAGCCTTGCTCTGATTGGGCGTGCTGCCTCGGGCGCTGCGCTCTCTGCGCTGGCGTGCCTGATTTTGACACGTGGCGCCCTGCGCGCAGCGCAGAGGATCTGAAGCGTTGCTTCAATTTTTGAAATTTTGAAATTCAAACAGAGCTTTGCTCTGATTGGGGGAAACAAATGCCCCCCCACCGTTGCGCTCACGTGGCGCGCACGTGAGTGCAGCAGTGGCAAGATCTTGGCCGTTGGATCAACGGGTGAGTTGAAGGGGCGCAGGCGCTTATAAATAGGACCATTGGTCCTTAGTAAATGTTTTACCATTTTCAAGAATCTTGATTTTCAGAGCCTTGCTCTTGCTTAAGGATTTTAGAGCCTTGCTCTCGTTTCTTTCCAAGAACTCCAGAGTTCAAAACTTAGAATCATTTTAGGTAAAATTTAAATTAAATTGAATTAACAGAGCCTTGCTCTTATAGATCTTTGATCTAAAGAAAAAAAAACCCTTTGGGGTTTCACCAATAGAGCCTTGCTCTCAAGAGTTCATAGATCTACAGAGATCTTGCCTCATGGGTTTTAACCAATGAACAGAGCTTTGCTCTTGGATGAAATGTAGATCTTTTTTTAATCTTAAAATGAAGAACTCCTAAGAGTTTTCATGGATCTTTAAAATCCCTAAATTTTTTTAATCTTTTAGGAGTTTTAAAAAAAAATTCTTTTAATAAATTTTCTCATCATTACCACAGAGCTAGGCTCTTTTAAGGAATTTTATTCCCTTGAGACCAGAGTTTGACAAGTGTCACTCTGTGACAGAGCTTTGCTCTGAAAGAGGAGATTTTCTCCTTGTCTCTAGGGATTTTATTATTGAGAATATTCTCTTGGGGATTAATTGACAGTCTCATCCAATGATGGGGTTGTCCTATTAACTGTTGCACTGTCGTCCAGATTTTGTGGGTCCCCATTTGGTCCCCTACCCACTGCATTGCAGTGTGGTGTAAATTTTTAACATGCCAAGCATTGGAATTACAACACTGACGGCTAATTTTTGTCCCTCCACAGGAAACATGCCAGCTGACCTATCATTCCCGTTCGTTCGCTCGGAGGCAGGTTTTCCCCAGGCACCAGTGGACCGAGAGGTGCTCACCCTCATCAAGGATCATGACCCCGAGCATAAGAACCTTCACTTGTGGGGTAGGTGGTATAACGATATCATCCTGGGTCGCCGAAGCTTCGGTTTTGCTACGCCGTCCGAGCCAATATTTTCGATCCCCTATGCGGATGAACCCCCGGTGAATTATGCCGTGGAGGTCAAAAATTGGAATTCGGATGACCTCCTCCAGCTTGCAATTGGGGATATTCCCGTGCAGCCGCCGCCGGCAATAGATATTTTGGGGAAGCAAATCTGTCAGGGTGAAGCACGCCCTTGGGGACAGGCCTATAACATTGGATTGATCCCGCGACCGCCCGCCGGATATTTACAGTGGGCCCGGTATATTTTATCAGCGAAGAGGACTCATCTGATGAAGATTGGTTTGTATTCGGCCATCTACGTCTCGCTCTTTGAGTTTCCCTCTCCTCCAACGTGGTGGGTTAAGGCTTTTATCGAACAATGGAATATTCCTACCCACACCTTCCTGATGACGGACAGGGAAGTCTCTATCTTCTTGGAGGAATTTGCTGAAATCTCGGGTTTGCCGATGAGGGGGGAGCATTACGAGGAGCTGCTTCCTCCTGACGAATACGTCTTTGCTACCAAGCGGTTGGTGTTTGATCTGACGCCGGAGAACGCTATTCAGCACCAGTTTCCGGGCTTGGTGAAGGTGTTGGAGATCTATGAAAGACTCTATCTGGAATCGGGCGTCCGGGGAGTCGGTTTCGCAGATTTTATCGCCCGCTTTATTCGACCAGAGTTCTTATCGGAGCGGAGCGAGAAGTTCGCTCAGCTTGATGACCCTTTTGGCTTCGGCTTGGACCGCCGACCCACATCGGAAGATGATCACAAGGACTTTTATCTCCCTGGCGCCACCGTCACGCCCTTTTCAGAAATCGCCGTCCCGGGCATGGATGAGGAGTCCTTTTTTGTAGGGTTCCTGGGGTTGTGGCTGTGCAGCTTTGCGCTCCCCACGCACCCGCGCCACATGCGGCCATCTGTTTTCTATCCAGCACATCGGATGGTGGTTGGTCTGCAGTTAACAGTAGGAATCGCTGGGCTGGCTCACCTGTATAATGGCCTCAGCGTAGCAGCGGACGCTAATGAGCCTGGGGTGCAGCCTGCTAACTTCCCGATGCACTACTTCACCTCCTGGATGGAAATGCATGTGCACGGGGTGTTCAGCGTCCATAAGATCCCTCCGTTCTTTGAAAAGTGCAGACTCCCAAGAGTCATGCGGTTGGTCGGCGCTTCAATCGTGATTGCACCTTCGCGGGAGGCTAGGGGGCTGCTCCTTCATCCACACCTGGTCGGAGCGAAGGTTTCTTATTTGGATAAAGTCATAACCATTGGCTCGGAGACCACAAAGTCGGTAGTGCCGCTGCGCGATGATTTTAAGGACGGGACCTCCATATTGAAAGCTCGGGAGATCCTCCACCTCTACTCTATTCGGCCGGGCTACCTGGTGTTTAGGCAGAATGAGACGGCACTCTTCATGAGGTATAACCCTCACCGGTTCGCTCAGCAATCGAGCTATCATCAGGGGATCCCGATGGAAGCTTTCTTGGAAAAGCCCGTGTACAGCCGAGAGGGGATAAGGAATGCAATACACCATTTCATGCGGCTTAACACGGGTTCCTATTTCTTCATCAGCGAGCCGAGCTGCGTCCCCAAGGTGCTCAACGCGTACGTGGCTTGGTACGTGCATGCAATGGGTCCAGTTATCCTTATGGAGTAGCGCATGCTGGTTGACCGCAAGGGTGCGCCTCCCGGCGGCGATCGCAAGGCTCCCTTGAAGCCAAGGACCCCGGTCATTCCTCCGCTGAAAGACGCCGGAACCGCGCCACCGCGCGTGTTGAGCCCTCCTTGCGGACTGCCACTCCGTGGTACTACGGATGCACCACCAGCGGGCCGTGCTCCAGTGGAGACGGTAGATGTGGTTTCGCCGGAGTCGGGCGTGGGCGCGGATATCGGGACTCGCCGCCCTAAGGTGCCTGCAGAGCGCAAGTCGATCTCGGGTGCACCCAGGGCTGGTGGGCAGAATAGGAAGAAGAAGTCGCTCCTCTCTCTCGACGCGATCCTTGGTTTAGAGCCTCAGGCCCCTCTTACCGAAGGTATAAGCGAGTATGGCAGCAATAAAGGCTTCTCGGTAGACCCCGCAGACACTGACCTGGCGGCTGCCATTGCGTCTTCTGCACGATCAGCGAGGCTCGAAGCATGGTTGGATAAACTCGCTCAAGAAGGTAATCATTAGCTGTATTCTTCGTCATTTTATAGCATTTTTATTATTATCTTCGACTAATTCTTTCCCTCTTTTTTAACAGGTGTCACTACCGAAGAAGCCGTCGCTGCCTCTCTGAAAACCTTCCAGGAGGAGGAAGAGAAGCGTGTTTTAATGGGCATCGGTACGTCTCGCCTTATTAAGTTTTTATCCTCTTTTCTGATGGTCAACCTAACCTTCTTCCTTTGCTTCCAGGAGGAGGAAGAGAAGTCTCAGTCTCCTCGGGGCTGCCGTGAGAGCCTCAACTCGACAAGTCGACGAGGGATGCCTTGAAGGATTTGGAGGCATCCCTGTTTACAGACGAGGACGTCTCAATGAAGGAGGCTTTGAAGAGGTCTGTCTCAACGGCTCAGGAGGAGAGAAAACGGCTAAGGCGCTAGGCGAAGGCACGCAGGGCTGCTTTGGCCGTGGGAGCTGGCCCAAGCACCGTCCCTCGTGCTGATACCCCCTCAGAAGAGCCCCCGGTCGCCTTATCCACAGCTCGCAGACAGGTGGCACGTGCAGCTCGCGGGGCAAATGATAAGTCTACCTCAGGTAATGTATCTTTCAAGATTTTTTTGTAAGAATTGTAAACTTGTCGGTTCTTATATATCTTGTCCTGCAGGGCCAAGTCCAACCGAAGGGGAGGCGGAAACCGTCGAGCCTAAGGGGATAGAGGAAGAGGCATCGGCCGAACCTGAGTTGACGGTGGGCAACATCGCCGGGTTTAATGAGCCTGAGCTGGGGGCTGAGGGAGCTGCACCAGAGAAGGTCGTTGATGCCGAGCCTGAGGTGGCGGCAAATGAGACAACCGCTATAACTGAGCCTGGGGCAGCGGCGGACGAGGCGCCTGAGGCCGGTGACCCCATGGTGACGGCGGATGAGACAATGGCGACTGCCGAGCCCGAGGGAGTAGCGGGTGAGGCGGGCATGATTCCTGAGGACGAGCCGGACGCTCTTTCTCAAGAGTCTGGCAATGCTCCGATCATTGCTCTCCCCGCTTACGGTCCTCCGCCGTCTCCTGGCCTCGCGAGCACGACGAAGGCCCCCGTAGAGTCTGGTGATGAGGCCACGGGAGGTGGACTCGTATCAATGGAGGAGGGAGACGCCTCCATTTCGGCTGGCGGCTCATCGGGTAAATTTCGAGTTATTGTCCCCTTTTTTTTATATCTTGCGATCCTTTCTTACAAGTTTATTTTTGTTTTTAATGCAGGTGCGGCCAGTGCCGATGTTCCATTGCTCGAGGGAGCGCCGTCAACTACTGCCTTGGCGGTGGTCACCTCTCAGCCTTCTCTTGTACCATCAAAGATGTTGGAAGGTATGGATTTGCAACCCATTAGTTTTATCTTTCAGCCGCATAATTTATGTACTAATGTCGTACTATTGCGTCTTTTCAGGAGTGCTTTTTGATCATCTCTATCAGGTGTTGCACCCGCATTTCTCCTACCCATCTGAACTCGCTTCTTCCCCCAGTGGCGCCAGTGAGTATAGTTTCCAACTGATGTCTTTCCTTTTTTAGTGATGGAATTTTTTCTAACTTTCCCTTGTCCCGATTGCAGTGCCACAAATCGAAGGAGGGGATGAGAGATCGGTCGCTCCACCGGCCCTTACGGCCTTGCCGCCCGCTGCAGCTGGTATAGTAAACTATCGCATCGATGGCTCTTTTTTTTGTATTTCTTGAACCGTCATCTAATCGTATTTTGTTCTTTCAGCTGTCATTCCGATCCCGGTGCCCTTTGAGTCTCGCGTTATAATGCCGGCATGCCCCTTCCTGAGACGTCCGTGTTCAAAGGGTGCTGTAATGAGCTTGGGCATGCTGAGCGGATACGTCGAGGAGCTTGACGCAGATGCTCTCCCATCTGCTGCGGATTTCGCTGCGGAGGTTAACCCGATGTTGGCGGCGCTTATGACTTTTCATGACGGAGGCGTCGTCGAGCTTTGGGTCAATCACTGCAGGGAAATCGAGGTTCGCCTGCATCAGTCGGAGTTTATGCGTCCTGCTCCTGAGACCTTAGCCGTAAGCAATCAAAGAGCAGCATGGATCGAGCAAAGCGCTTCTTACTTTCGTCACCTGGAACAAGAAGCGGCTTTACGGCTGAGGGAATACCAAAAGACCTCGAGCGAGACGGCTCGTCTGCGTGCTGAGATTGAGGCTAACGCTGCCCAAGTGAAGGCTATCTTCGAGGGCCTCCTGGAACGCATCTCAAATGGGCTGAACCTGAAGCAGAAACTCGACGCTGCCGAGCGTAATTCCCAAGTCCGTGAAGCAGCTCAGCAGGCCATTAGGGAGCAGCTTGCATCCTTCTTGCAGCAACGGGCTCAAGTGGAGGCGGAACTGGCGGTGGTGGCCGATCAGGAAAAGGCATAGAAGGAAGTGCGCGAACAACTGATAGGGCTATTTAAGACGATTCCTTCCCAGTAGCTGCCTTTGTATTAATATACTTGTAAAAATTTTCTTTTTCGAATAAGATGTATTCATTCTTTATTCTTTTGTGTGGTTCACCTTGTACTTGATTGAATTAATAAATAAAGATACACACTTTTTTCTTTTGCAATGTCTTGTATGCTCTTTTGCTTTCTCCCTTTCTCTTATTATCAGCATGCTGTCTTAATAAACATGGTTGACAGATAATAGAGTAAGCATCTTAGTTTTTTCAAGAAATAGCGATGGCTTAGGCCGCAGGTTCAAATCTGCCGCCTAAGACTTTTCAACTCTATGAGCAGTGAGGGTCTCACAGAGACTTTTCTCCCTACAGATCGAGAGGATCTCGTAGGTGTATTTTCTCCTTAGGAATCGTGAGAATTCCTAAGTGCGTTTTCTCTTATAAGTTGTAAGGATCCTATAAGAGAATTTTCCCTCTTACGAGTCGAGAGGACCCGTAAGCGGTTGTTTCCCTCCTTGTCGAGATTCGACTTTGGAGAGTGAGACCCGTGAATAGTATGCAAGAGACCGTTTTAGACCGACTTGCAGGGTCCCAGTGCTCAGGAAACAAGTTTTTTAATCCCTGCTGCCTAAGGCTTTATCATGCAAGTTGAGACGAATCGGGAAGTTCTCGCGGAGACACTGGTTTCTTTGCGGGCCGACGCGAATCAGGAGGCTCTCATCAAGGACGCTAGTTTCCCTTAGTTGAGGAGTTTGCCGAGGACACTGGTTTCCCTGGGGTTGAAACGAGTCGAGGTGTTCCTGCAAAGACACTAGTTTCTCTGCGGGTCAACACGAATCAGGATGTTCTCGTCAAGGACACTGGTTTCCCTGAGTCGAAGGATTTGGCCGAAGACACTGGTTTCTTCGGGGTTGAAACGAATCGGAGTATTCCTGCGGAGACGCTAGTTTCTCTGCGGGCCGACGCGAATCAGGAGGCTCTCATCAAGGACGCTAGTTTCCCTGAATTAAGGTGTTTGCCAAGGACACTGGTTTCCCTGGGGTTGAAACGAATCGATGTATTCCTGCAAAGACGCTAGTTTCTCTGCGGGTCAACGCGAATCAGGATGTTCTCGTCAAGGACACTGGTTTCCCTGAGTCGAAGGATTTGGCCGAAGACACTGGTTTCTTCGGGGTTGAAACGAATCGGAGTATTCCTGCGGAGACGCTAGTTTCTCTGCGGGCCGACGCGAATCAGGAGGCTCTCATCAAGGACGCTAGTTTCCCTAAATTAAGGTGTTTGCCAAGGACACTGGTTTCCTTGGGGTTGAAACGAATCGATGTATTCTTGCAAAGACGCTAGTTTCTCTGCGGGTCGACACGAATCCGGATTTTCTCGTCAAGGACACTGGTTTCCCTGAGTCGAAGGATTTGGCCGAAGACACTGGTTTCTTCGGGGTTGAAACGAATCGGAGTATTCATGCGGAGACTCTAGTTTCTCTGCGGGCCGACGCGAATCAGGAGGCTCTCATCAAGGACGCTAGTTTCCCTGAATTGAGGTATTTGCCAAGGACACCGGTTTCCCTGGGGTTGAAACGAGTCGAGGTGTTCCTGCAAAGACGCTAGTTTCTCTGCGGGCCGACGCGAATCAGGAGGCTCTCATCAAGGACGCTAGTTTCCCTGAATTGAGGTATTTGCCAAGGACACTGGTTTCCCTGAGGTTGAAACGAATCGATGTATTCCTGCAAAGACGCTAGTTTCTCTGCGGGTCAACGCGAATCAGGATTTTCTCGTCAAGGACACTGGTTTCCCTGAGTCAAAGGATTTGGCCGAAGACACTGGTTTCTTCGGGGTTGAAACGAATCGGAATATTCCTGCGGAGACGCTAGTTTCTCTGCGGGCCGACGCGAATCAGGAGGCTCTCATCAAGGAAGCTAGTTTCCCTGAATTGAGGTATTTACCAAGGACATTGGTTTCCCTGGGGTTGAAACTGATTTCTGGTGGTCTTTCAGGTTCCATATGAGTTACCGTCAAAACCGTGAAGCTAGGAATTTGATCTTCGCTTCGTTCACTGGCACTGCGTTTGTTTCATCAAGACGAATGTCGCGGTTGTCTCTAGGACGTTGGTGAACCGTCGAGAGTTGGCTTTGCTTTCTGGCGGAGCCTGTTGGGAAGGTATGGTTCCGTCTTTGTTTGTGCCCTTGGATTGTATACAGGGATCGATGTGATCTCAACTGTAGGGCAAAAGTTTCATTCATTTTTTTATTATTGTTTTATTTCCACGATGCTCTATCATTTCAGCTTTTGATTGCGAAAGTCGCGACTGCCCAATCATTTCGGCTATTTTTCGCGGTGCCCAATCATTTCGGCTATTTATTTTATTTTTACTCGCTGCTTTTTATTGCGAGTTGCCCAATCATTTCGGCTGTTCTATATGCATACGTTTTTACTTGCTGCTTTTTATTGCAAGCTGCCCCATCATTTTGGCTATCTTGTATGCATGTGCGGCTTGCTGGCTTTTTGCCGTAAGTCTGGAATTAAACGCCGGTTTCGGCATCAGCACCGCTACAACTGGGATATTGCCAGGAGCGAATCATCATTTGCCTCTGTTGATGTCGAACAAAGGTGGCTTAGCGAACAGGGTTAAGGTCCTGTCGGCTAAGGCTTTTGATTTCATGAGCCGTAAGGGTCCCACAAAGGTATTTCTCCCTACAAGTCGTGAGGATCTTGTAGGTGTATTTTCTTCTTAGGAATCGTGAGGATTCCTAAGTGTATGTTCCTCTGTAAGTCGTAAGGATCCTACAAGAGGGTTTTCTCCTTGTAAGTCGAGAGGACTTATAAGGGTTGTTCATCATGCGTACATATCCCCAGTCACGGATGGGACTTGGTTAGGGAAATGTTTATTCGCGCCCGTGGATTGTATACAAGGGTCAGTATTGAACCACTTGTAAGGCAATATCGAAGGTTGTGGAGGTTGCTTAAGCACAGGTTTAGGTCTCTGTAACTTAAGACTTTCAAATCTTATGAGCCGTGAGGGTCCCATAAGAGAGTTCTCCTTACGAGTCGTGAGGATCTCGCAAGTGTATTTTCTCCTTAGGAATCGTGGGGATCCCTAAGTGTGTTGCTCCCTTGTGAGTCGTAAGGATCTCACGCGGGTGGTTCCTCCTTACAAGGTCGAGAGGACCCTGTAAGTGCCCTTTAACGAGGTTGCGCCCTTTCGGGTTTTCACAAACACTCGCCGGTAGTCCTGCTGTTTTTACTCATGGAACCCTTTCGGGTTTTCATCCGTGCCCATTTTGCTTATGGACATACCGTTTTTTTTATTCTTTTTATTTTCTCTTTTTTTTTACGAGGTCGCTCCTTTTCGGGTTTTCACGAACACTCGCCGGTAGCCCTGCTGTTTTTACTCACGGAGCCCTTTCGGGTTTTCATCCGTGCCCATTTTGCTTATGGACATACCGTTTATTATATATTATATATATATATATATATATATATTTATTTTATTTATTTTATTATTTTTTTTCATCTCGTCAGCCTAAATATGCCGCGGTAGTAGTTTAAAGACGTTTCGGTCCTTCGTTAGTTTAAGGACGTTTCGGTCCGCCATTAGTTTGAGGACGTTTCGGTCCGCCATTAGTTTAAGGACGTTTCGGTTCGTCCAGGAGAAGGCTGGCTACTGCTTATAAAGTTTGAGCTTAGGAAGATAGCGAGCGGACATAGTCGTCGTCATCTATCATTGACCTAGGGGATAACTCGCTAAGCGTAGTATTTCTTTAGGAAGCGACCATTTATTGGCCTGAAAGGCCTTTCACTGTGCATATCCATGAGTAGATAGGCTCCACCCTGGTAGACCTTGTCTATGATGTACGGGCCTTCATAGTTTGGCTCGAATTTTCCCCGCTTGGCGCGATTGGGGGTCATAGGCCTTTTGACCACTAGCACGAGTTCGCCTTGGCGGAATGTCCTCGGCCGGATCAATCTTTCATATGAGCGCGTCATCTTTGCTTTATAGGCCTCCAGATTTTGTTGCGCTATGAGCCGGGTTTCATCAAGGGCATCAAGCTCTTCAAGCCGAAGGCGAGCATTTTCTTCGTCCGTCAGCTTGTAGTGGACTGCCACTCGTAGAGAGGGTAGCTCTATCTCGAGGGGGAGTACTGCTTCTGTACCGAATACCAACGCGTACGGCGTTGTGTTCGTGGCTGTCTTGAACGTAGTTCGATACGCCTAGAGAGCTTCTTGCAGTCTCTCGTGCCAGTCCTTCTTATTTCGGGACACCGTCTTCTTCATGATCTTTGTCAAGGTCTTGTTGAAGGCCTCAGCTAGACTGTTAGATCGTGGATTATAAACCGAGGAATATCTCCAGTTTATATTGTGTTGTTGCGCGAAGCGATTGATCTTATGGCTTCTATAAGCTGGCCCGTTATCGGAGATGATCCGTCGCGGAGTTCCAAACCGATATATGACGTGCGTCTTGAAGAAATGGAGGATACTCTCCGTCTTCACTTCTCTCAACGTTACTGCTTCTGCCCATTTGGAGAAGTAGTCAGTCGTCGCCAGGATGAAACGATGTCCCCTGGACGACGCTGGTTCGATGGGGCCGACTATGTCAGTTCCCCACATTTCGAATGGCCAGCTAGCCATCGTTGGATGGAGTGGATTTGGATGCTGGTGGATGAAGTCCCCATGGATTTGGCATGAGTGGCATTGCTTCGCATACTCGAGGCAGTCCTGAATCATCGTGGGCCAATAGTAGCCCATCCGTTTGATTTTCAACTTCATCTTTGGGCCTGCTTGGTGAGAACCGCAGAGTCCATCATGAACTTCCCGAACGACTCTTTTCGCTTCGTCAGGTCCCAGACATCTCAACCACAGAGAATCAGACGACCTCTTGTACAGAGTATCATTGACGAAGGCGAAAGACATAGCTCGTTTCATAAGCTGATGTATTGAGGACGCATCTTCGGGCGTTCGACGGTATTTGAAGTAGTCTATAAAGACTTCCCTCCAATCCTCGGCCTTTTCCCGGTCTTTTATTTGCATAGCCATTTGTTCGGTCACTCCCTTCTCTTCGGGTGATTTCGGAGATATTTCCGCTGGGGCGAGCACCCGACGGCTTTGCACCACAATTCTGACGTCATCGAGGTTCTCGTCAGCCAGTTCTTTAGCGAGCTTGGCTAATGCGTCCGCTTTGCTGTTTTTCGCGCGCGGTATGTTCTCCAAAGTGTAGGAAGGGATTTGGGTCAACAATTGTTTCACCTTTTCACCGTACTTCACCAGCTCTGGTTTGCATGTCTGGTAGTCGCCGTTTACTTGACTAACGACCAGTTGGGAATCTCCGTATTTGAGGAGGTTTTCAATTCCCATGTCGATGGCGATCTCGAGGCCTGCTATCAAAGCTTCGTATTCGGCTTCATTGTTCGTTCACGGCTCTGTTAAGGAGAAAGCAAAGCGCATTATCCCCCCTTGTGGAGTTATGAAGATGAGACCTACCCCCGACTTGATTATAGGTGTGTTTTGTTTGCGCTTCTTCATGGAAGATGCTCCATCGAAATAAAGCTCCCATCGGGTATCACCACCGTCGATCGCGTCAAACGCATGCTCGTCTGGCAGATTGCAATTCAGAGGAGAATCAGCAGGTATCGGATGTTCAGCGAACAAGTCGGCGATGGCCTGGCCTTTCACTGCCTTGAGAGGTTGATACGTTATCGAGAACTCCATCAAGAGCAGGGCCCATTTGGCGAGTCGTCCCGTCAATATGGCCTTTGACATTAAATATTTAAGGGGGTCCACCTTCGAAATGAGACGGACTTCATGCGCCAATGCATAGTGCCTGAGCTTTGTTATCGCAAAGATCAACGCCAGGTAGTGTTTTTCAATAGGGGAATAGTTGCTTTCTGCCCCCAGTAGAACTCGACTCAAATAATAGAGTGCTCTTTCTTTCCCTTGATCGTTTTATTACGCCCATAATGCGCCTAAGGAACCTTCGAGGGCGGTTGTATAAAGAATGAGGGGTTTTCCCTTGACCGGAGCAGCCAACACTGGCGGGTTCTGCAGGTATTGCTTGATCTCGTCTAGCGCGCTTTGGCATTTTTGGTCCCAGAAGAACGGGGTTCCTTTCTTCATCAGGTGGCTGTAAGGACGGCACTTGCCTGAAAGGTTGGCTATAAATCGTCGTATATACACGAGCTTCCCTTGGAGAGACCGCAGCTGTTTGAGAGTCCTTGGCGGAGGCATTTCCATGATCGCCTTGATCTTTGACGGATCTATTTCGATACCTCGGTGTCGGACGATGAATCCTACGAATTTGCCTGAGGAAACTCCGAATGCGCACTTGAGAGGGTTCATCTTCAAGTTGTAATGTCGAAGGCGTTGAAATACGGTCTTCAGATGCTCAAGATGTTCCTCGTATGATTTTCTTTTAACCACGAGGTTGTCGATATAACATTCAACAATTTCATGTATAAGGTCATCGAAGATTTTCGTCATGGCCCTATGATAGGTGGCACCGGCATTCTTTAAACCGAAGGGCATCACCTTGTAGAAGAAAATACCTAGCGGAGTCCTGAAGGCGATGTGCTTCTGGTCTTCGGGATGCATCTTTATCTGATTATACCCTGATGAGCCGTCCATGAAAGAGAAAACCTCGTGAGTGGACGTATTGTCTATCATCAGTTCGGTGACTGATACTGGGAAATCGTCCTTCGGGCAAGCTTTATTGAGATCCTGGAAGTCCACGCATATGCGCACCGTCCTATTTTTCTTCATCACCGGAACGATGTTGGCGATCCATTCAGGATATTGAACCTCCTGGATAAAGCCGGAGTCGATCAGCTTCTTGACCTCGGTGTTTATGCTCATCTCAAGCTCGAGCCGCATTCTTCTCGGTGCTTGTTTGATTGGTTTAACATCCGGGGATATCGCCAATTTATGCACAGCAATTTCTGGATCTAGTCCTGGCATTTCGGAACAGTTCCATGCGAAGCAATCTTTATGCTGCATAAGCAGGTCTTTTAATGAAGCCACTCTCTCTTCAGACAACAGCTCACTAATGAATTTCGGTCGCGGGTCATTTGTCGTCCCCAACTCAATTTTCTTGAGGTTATCTGTGGTGGTATGTATTCCATCTTCCAGTTCTTTTGGCGCTGGTGGGAATTCTGAGATCACCTCGTCGTTGCTATTTTCAAAGCACCAGGGAAGGTCATCCATGTTCTCGGGCTCTTCTTTTGATATTGTTATCATGTGACAAGTACGAATTCGCTTCCAAGCCCAATGTGGAACTGGTTCTGCTCTCGTGGCTTCGGGTTCGTGCTTCTGTGGCGGCGTTACCCTCCAGTTGTCAGACAGAGCGAACTTGCCGAGCTGATACTAATCTTCGACCCAATTCTTGAAGGTGAAGCAGCCTTCGAGAGGATGCCCTATTACTCGGTGATAAGAGCAATAGTTTGGGTGAGAAACTTCGCCTGCTTGTTCGGGGTGTTTAGACTCTGGCAGTGTAAGCATCTGATGTTTTAGAGCGAGGTCAAGTATTTTCTTTGTCTTGTCCCGAGGAAAAGAGTACGCCCGACCCATTTTCCTTATGAGGGATAGATCGGAACCGCTCGATTCCTGCTTGCGTGGCTTCTTAGTCCCGCTTTGTTATTGTTGAGCGCCTTTTTCGCCTCTCGACTTATTTCTGCCTCTGCGTCGAACCTTTTTTATAACCGGTTGACAGGGAGCGGCATTTTCATCTTTCATAGCCTGTTGGAGGAGGCGTTGCATTTTGGCTTTCTCGTAGATGGCCATTTCGCGGTTATGATCGTCTCAGACTTTTTGACCAGCTTCCCTTATAAGCTTGTCCATTTGCTCTTCGAACGACGGACTGGGCACTTTTGCATCAGGAATTTTTACTGGTTCAGGATTAGCATCTTCCCATTGAGCATCCACTTCTTCATCGAAGTCATGCACGACGTAGCAACCGTGGAGTAGCTCTCGTTTCTTGGACCGAATGTATCCAAGCCCGATTGTTTCCATTCTCCCATTAGGCAACTTGTGCTGAGTCCCGGGAACGTTCCAGACCTTGTCATAGAACTTGGCTTTTCAATTGGTCTGTTTAAAGGATATCCCTTGGCGCTTTAGTAGCCTCTTCAAGCCTTCTGTATAATATCTGGGGAGATGAATGGGCTGAAGTCTGTCAAGCGTAGGATCCATACCGTGCCAGATTTCTTTCTCCACTTTGGTTTCCTCAGAGCGGTAGAATAGAATTGCCTTTTCGTCTTCTCGCCTGGGAGGGACATAGAACGTCTGCAGCTCCTCTACGCTATAGGTATCGAGCGCATCCAGTTCTTTATGATGTTTAAGTGGCACCATGGCGACTTGTAGACTCTGCTCTTCATCAGCGGATGTCTGTATTGAAGGTCGAGCAGAGAATATAGCGTGGACTTCATCTTCCGAATCACTGCCAAAGATCAACGTGGGAGCGGACGGTCCCGGCTTGTTGTGTTGGGGTGGACCCGAATAAATCATCTCCTCTTCCTCCTCGGTATCACTTCCGAAGACAGGGATGGTGGCATTAGCTTTGTTCTCCGGCTTGTGACACCTCTCCGTGTCTTCGAAATCCGGTAAAAAGTATTTGGCATCTTCATAGTTACGGACTTCGTTCACGGAGAACGGGTTCAGTTCTCCCGTCACGGTATACTCGAGACCATCCTTAAAATATTTCATACACTGATGTTGTGTAGAAGGGATGATATTATACTCGTGTAACCATGGTCGGCCGAGCAGAGCATTGTAGCATGTCTTGGCGTCTATGACGTGGAACTTAATGTCCGTGACGAGTAGCCCAAAGCGTAGCGTCAGTATCACAGACCCAAGAGTTCTTGATGATTGGGAGTCGAACCCGGAGATGGTGATCTTGTCCCGAGCAAGGTGCAGGACGCTCATGCAGATTTCCTTTAACACCCGCACGTTAAGGAGATTAACGGAGGATCCATTGTCGACCAGGATTTTGCCTATCTTTATATCATGGTAGTATCCTGAGACATAGAGGGGGCGATTGTGTTCGCACGTCCCAAGAAGAAGGTCTTCATCGCCAAAAGTGACATCGGCCGTGTACACTTCCTCCAATTCATCCTTCATCTTTTCTTCGGCCAGAAAAGCTTGGAATTGCTCCGGCTTCTGTAGCACTTTGATCAACGAATCTCTGGCTTCTTTCGATAGTAGAAGGGCGTCAAGAATACTGAGTTGCGAAGGTAGCTTTCTCAGATGCGCCAAGACGTTGTAATTCACCTTATTTTTCTGTGCAGGGTCCTTGGCAGTTAGCTCTTCTATGACTTGGTCATCTAAGACGATATCTTCAGAGACCTTTTCTTTCTCTTTATCTTTTTTGTTTGAGGGTCCGAGATTCTTTTCGGACATCGTCCGATTACGCAGCCGGATATTTTCACAGACCTTCCGCTCTTCTTCTTTTCCCGAGGTGGACTCTTTAAAGAGGGGGCTAAGAGCCATTTCCTCGTCAAAGTCGCTCCCGAATGTGAGAACTTGCGCTTCCCCGGTGTTAACCATGCGACAATCACCGGTAGTTCTGTTAAGCCCCTCGGTCGTACTTTTCCGCTCCCGGCGAGTTTTGCGCTTCTCCCGCTTAAAATGTTGTCGGTGAGCAACATATCCTTGCCACCATCTATTGAAAGCTTTTCACTCTTCGGTGGGGTGCGAAATCTTCCGATGATACAAGCAGTAGGAAGGGTGCATTTCCGCTTCACCAGTAATGTTTCCTTCAGAGGATGGTAGCTTCATGCCCATTGATATGGCCTTAGCAAACCTTTTCCTCGTCTTGAATTTGCTTCTATCCGCGGCGGATGTATTTTGCTCCAGCGGGAGTGTCTTAGCTCTTTCGTCAAGTCGCTGGCGCTTGGCTCTTTCAAATATAACCACCTCGCGTTCCCGATCACCTTTACTTTTCAACAGAGCTTCATTGAGGAATGCGTCAATTGTTTCATCCGATGGCTCCAGAACATCCGGTTCAGGATCTGCCCCCAGCTTTTCAGTGCAAGGAGTTTCCTCATCGTCTGTAAACGAATGGGAGATCATATGGAAGCTTGCCACGTATTCCTCGGATTCATCCGATGAACTGTCTCCCTCATCTTCCTCTTGAAAGACGTGGTTGAGGAACTCTTGGAGCGTAATGGGAGTCCGTGCTTTCTGGTTGTATTCCTCCAGCGCGTCAATTTGTTTCTGTAAGTCCGTGCGCTTGTCGCCAGGCTTCACGGGCTTCTTGGATTTCTTCTTCTTTTTCTTTGAAGATTTTGACGGCTGGTTGTGAGTGCTTGGGCCACCACCATCGGTCTTTGGAGTTGGACGCGGCTTCAACATCCCTTCAATGATCTGAGGTTCCAACGGGTTCTTCCACTTGATCGCTGGGCATGTTTGAAGATCGTTCAACATCCTCTTTATTTTAGCTGATAGTACGACCTCCCATGGAGCTTCTTCAATGAGGGAGCATGTTGCCCCCGGCGTATTCATTCTTTTAGGGGTGTGAGGCTGCGGCGGATTCACCTTCCATCTGTCGGACAACGCGAACTTGCCCTGTTGGTACTGGTCTTCAATCCAATTTTTGAAGACGTAGCAATCTTCGATCGGATGACCCAGTACTCGGTGATAGGGACAGTAGTTAGGCTCATTGACATCATTTGGCTGCGACGGACGTTTTGGATCCGGCAGATTTATGAGTCGGTTGCGCAACGCCAGCTCGAATAATCTTCTCGTTTTATCTCGGGGAAACAAGTAAAGACGTCCTAGCCTCTCCTCAAGGGGTATGTGCGGACGCATATTATTTTGACGGACAGCCGGTTTCAAGTTGCTCGGCTGTTGTTGAGCATTAGAGACAACAATTGCTTTCCCCTTCCCCTTTTCATTTCGGGAGTCCGGCTTTGGAGGGGAAGGTCTATGGCCCATCTGATCCATTTGCGCTAGCTTGTCGATCAAGGCCTGGAAGGTAGTCGGCTTGAAGAACATCATGAATTGCGAGATGGTCGCTTGCGGATCAAGGGTTCCCATAAACATACCCACTGCAGGAGCCTCTTCAATGTGTTGCTCGCATTTTGACCATAAGTTCCTCCACCGTATAGCATATTGGACCCATGTCTCACCTGGCTTCACTCTGGCATTAATCAATGCCGTCATCGGGGTGCGTTCGCTGGCGCTTGCGAAACGCTGGGTAAATAGCAGTTCCATCTCCGCAAATGTCTTGATAGAGTCGTTTAGGAGCTCAGAGTACCACTCGAACGCTGTATCTGACAAGCTGCCGATGAACTGGCGAAGCAACAATTTATCATCGCCGCCGGTGTTGCCGCAAAGCGCCCTGAACTGGGCAACATGCTGGTGAGGATTGCCCGTCCCCTTATAGACATGGAATTTGGGTATTGTATAGCCCGGCGGGTACTTTATCTGATCGTACCAGCTCGGATATGGTCGTCCTGTTTTTACAACCTGGCCGGCTGCTTCAGTCGCATGATGAACCCGTATCTGTTGGGCTATATATTCGTCCAAGTCGGCTTTGGAGATTGTCTCCTCCTTGGCCGTTGACAGAGCCGGTGGAGGATTTGACGTTTCTCCCATATCGTCTTCAAGGACGATCGGGGGATCTTCAGCTGGAGGATCTTGTTGGATCATCATTCCCACCATGTCCTGAAACAGAAGGGTCATTCGCTTTATGTTGGCTGCTTGTTCAGCAGCCTCTTTATCCTTCTTCTCCAGTATCCGACGAAGGAATTCAGCGTCAGTTTCTTGCTCCTGGCGTTCATCCGAGGGCGCTTCGGGGCTTTCTTTTGGCCCAGTGAGTGCGGCCATCGCGTTCATCATCTCCTGGAGCTTTTGTTGTTGCTTCTGAGCTTTGGTCACTGACCGTGTAAGCGGTCGATGACCTGTAGATGCACGGCTGTCCTTTTTACCAGACGCCATGTAGACGGTATGAACCACCATGCCCCCAGACTTAGGGCGTTTGGGCTCGCCGTCCTTGGCATTTGCCACTGGCGTTGGAATTTTCTCCGTCCTCCTTCTCTTATATGCCGTTGAAGTTGAGGGGGCCGTTGCAGCAGGCACCCTGGTGGTGATCGTCCTTTGCTGTTTGTCCGGACGATTCTTTTCTTCTCGCACTTTCGCCCTTTTCTGCCGGCGAGAGTGATCTTGGTCGATTACCGAGTCTTGAACTCTCCGCCATACCTTATAAATCTTGGAGGACAACCGTTGAGGGGGCTGCTCCAGCTGAGTTTCTGTAACTCTCTCCGCAGGTGGAGGAGATCTTTTCAGTGTGGCAGTCGGGGAGTTCATGCGTACCCTCCTTAGTAGTTCAAAGTTGTTCCCAGTTTGAACAGCAGCATTAACTTCCACCACTGGAGCAGGTGGAGTTAACCCTGATGGGGAGCTGCCCCCGGCCTTCCTTACTCGGCGCCAGTGGCGACGTCGAGCAAGACGAGCCGTTGGGGCTGGCTCGGCGACAGAGACAGCTTCTTCTTGCCCCCTGTCTGAATGAGGTGTTGTTGGTGTCAGCCTCTTAAAGACCGACGTTGTCCTTTGAGTAGCGATATTCAATCTGTCAAAGACAGATCCTCGAGTAGGAGGAGGAGCCGGAATAGTCAGCCTTGAAAAGACTGACTCTTTAACAGGAGAAGTCGCCTTGACGACTTCAGGAGTAGGGGTGGCTGTCTTCCTCGGGACGGCCATCTCAGGGTTCATGGGCTTCTTGGCGGGCCCATCAGGGTTCTGGCTCAGCCTGGCAAAGACAGAGGCTGCTGGTTTGATATTGGACAACCCGTTGAAAGGGGCCGTTGTAGCAGTGAGCCGGTCGAAAACCGACTTCTTGTTCGCTCCTGTTGCGGGCGTTGCCATGGTGAAGCTTTCAGGCGGGATCATGGTCCCGAAAACAAACCGGTGGTGGCCTGGGTCACCTGTTCTACCGGCAGGGCAAGGATGGAGGCCGCTTGAGGCCCATATGCTACACCTCCGGGTGAGGTGGAGCGTCGGTTGCATTGGCACTTCGAGCAGTTCGAGCAATTGGAGGCCATTGATGCTTGATTTCTGCCCCAGGCAAAAGACCAAATCTTAGTAACTTGCAACCCAAAGGCAACCATTAACAAACTGCGATTCATTCGCGAAGACGATACACGAAGTGTGGAGTGGAAAGAGGAAAAGGTCCCACCGGGCGTGCCAGAATCTGTTCCCCTCCGAATGACGCAGCGGAGACGACGTAAAGACGCCTTGCTTGTGATTCGGGGCAGATGCTATTTGGTTTTATCCGTCCACCTCTCCGAAGATGCCAAGTTGATTATGGCACCGTGTATCGGAGGTTTAGACGGATACGGCCGATGTAGCAGACTTCGTCAGATTCCCCCTCGTTAGAGGGGTTTTTGATTGTGGGGACGCTCTTCCCTGCAGGCGCAAGCCTCTGCAGTTAATTACGCTACCGCATCGCGGTAACTACTTTCTCCTTCTCCAGAATTTCACTTCGTGTCGTGTGTGTTTGTTTTGTTTGTGGTTGCCCGTGGATTGTATACGGTGGTTTAAGGATACGTTAGCCATATTGAGGCTAAGATCAACTTAAACGTTCGTTAAGGATACGTTAGCCTAATCTCCAGGCTAAGATCGACTTAACGGGATCGTTTGGATCCGACAAGAAAGCAATTGGCTCCATTGTTTAGTTTAATGACGTTGCGGTCGATTTCCAGTTTAGGGTCATGGTGGTCCATGTTCTAGTTTAGGGACGTAGGGGTCCATCATTCCCATTTGGGGACGAGCATTAGTTTAAGGACATTTCGGTCCAACATTCCCATTTTGGAACGAATATTAGTTTAAGGACGTTTCAGTCCACGAGTTTAGGGACCCCGCAGTCCGTGTCGATGTGTGGTTGTCGGGACTCGTCACCTCTCTGACGTCGTTGAAGGATTACAACGATAGGTGTCAGAGGAGTTCGAAGATGTACCCTTGAACCGGATGTAAATTGATTTAGGAGAGCGGTCTTGCTCCATCAATTTAATTTGAGGACTTACAGCCATGATTGAGCTAAGTCCAGTTGAGAAATGTTCAACCTTTTTATTTATCCTTGGTCTATTAGGCCTGTGCTACGGCTTTGCCCCTTTTTAATAATGCACTGCATTTTATTCTGGCTTGCTAGGCCTTTTTGATTTGGGCTCTGTCCCTTTATAAATGATGCAGAGCATCTGTTTTGGTCTGACAGACCTTTGTTTGGGCTCTGCCCTTTTTAAAATAATGCATGGCATTTTATTAGGCCTGTTAGGCCTTTTTAATTGGGCTCGGCCCTTCTTTTCAATAATGCGGTGCATCAATTATTTGACAGTGGTCATGTGGCCTGTCAGGCGCTTTTCGCTAATTAATGAGCGCAAGCGCATCTGGAGGTGACACGTGTCACGCAAGCGCAGTGCACTGCGCCAGTGTGCTGCGCTGTTGCGCTGCTGACACGTGGCGTGCTCTGGTAATTTGCGCCAACTTTAAAGAGCAATGCTCTATTTTAAAAGCGCACAGCGCAAGTGGTCTTGGAGCTGACACGTGGCGCTCTCTGGTGGCTTGTGCCAACCCAAGAGCGCAACAGTGCAGATTTGCAAGTGCAGGGCACTGTTTTAATGACTTAATCCAATTTTGGATTTAAGAGAGGAATGTTTAAGATTCCAGAACCAATGGTTCATAAAAAAGTGCAAGGCACTGTTATTATTTAGTTTTTATTGAAGATCATTGATCTTGTTATTAGATCAATGCTCTATTCAGAAGAAGTTCTTCTTGAATAAAGGTTTTTACCTTTTTTTTTGTTCTTGAGTTCTTCTCACAATCCTTCAAAGTTCTCTCTATGAAGTTCTTGATGTTCTCAATCTTGATGTTCTTTTGAATTGGGGTCTAGGGGTCTTTATATAGTACCCATAAATTTATTAAGTTTGTTAAAGAGATCATTCTCTGAGTGATTTGGGGAATTTTCCTCACCGTTGGATCTTTGATCCAAGGGCTTCTGTTTTACAGAAGACAATTTTCTTGTTTTAACAAGAACAGAAGGATCTTACTATAATTTTAATTCTGTTTGGCGCAAACGCCCCAGCGCAGAGCGCAAGCGCAACTGTGCTGCCACGTGTCGCACAGCGCACAGCGCAGCGCAACTGACACGTGTCGCGCAGCGCACTGCGCTTGCGCAACTACGCTGGCGCAACTGCGCTGACACGTGTCGCGCAGCGCTTGCGCAATTGTGCAACTGCGCTGACACGTGTCGTGCAGCGCTTGCGCAACTGAAGCGTTGCTTCCTTTAATTTTTGTTTTAAATGGAGCCTTGCTCTGATTGGACGTGCTGCCTCGGGCGCTGCGCTCTCTGCGCTGGCGTGCCTGATTTTGACACGTGGCGCCCTGCGCTCAACGCAGAGGATCTGAAGCGTTGCTTCAATTTTTGAATTTTTGAAATTCAAACAGAGCTTTGCTCTGATTGGGGGAAACAGTCGGGTTTTTATTTATAGGGGGGAATGTGTTGGTTATTTGCAAAAAACTCCTCCTGAAAAGAGGAAATTATTTGTAAATAAATTTTTTATTTTTATTAAAACTGGAAATTTACAAAAATACCCCAATTTTTCTTTTCTTTTCAATTGTTCATCATTTTTTATTTTGTTTTTATATAATTACAAATGATACATACCCCCAAACTTGTTGAAAACAGTGTTGTGGCTAGATAATCGAAATTTAGGGGTAAATGGAGAAAGGTCAGTCAATGTAGATCGGCTCCTCTAAAAACAGGAGCTCCTCCGAAGGGTCCGCAGTAAGGAACGGTTTAAGTCTATGTCCGTTCACTTTAAATAGTGGACCGTCCTCCGGGTTTTCTAGATCGACCGCACTATGCGGATATACGGTGCGTACCAAAAATGGCCCTTTCCATCGAGATCGGAGCTTTCCGGGATGGAAATGTAACCGAGTGTCGTAAAGCAAAACCTGTTGACCAGGTTTGAAAGTCTTGCGTATAAGGTGTTTATCGTGGAACACCTTCGTTCGGTTTTTAACAGCTACTGCGTTCTCGTAGGCTTCATCCCGCAGCTCGTTCAATTCATTCAATTGCAGCTTTCTATTGCTGCCCGCATCTCCCAAAGATAGGTTCAACTCTTTTATTGCCCAAAATGCCTTATGCTCTGTTTTAACTGGAAGGTGGCAAGCCTTTCCATAAACAAGCCTATATGGAGACATGCCAAGATCGGTTTTATAGACAGTTCGGAATGTCCAAAGGGTATCAATAAGTTTTGACGACCAATCTTTACGGTTTTTGGAAACCGTTTTCTCCAATATTTGTTTAATCTGCCGATTCGAAATCTAGGCTTGCCCAAAAGTTTGGGGATGATAGGGCGTTGACAGCTTGTGAGTAATGTAGTATTTCCGCATTAAGGACTCGAAAGTCCTATTACAAAAGTGAGATCCATTATCACTGATAATCGCGCGAGGATGCCCAAACCGAGAAAAGATGTTTTCTTTGAGAAATCTAACGACAACTTTGTTGTCATTAGTTCGGCTGGGCACAGCCTCGACCCATTTGGAAACATAGTCAACAGCAATTAGAATATACATGTTCCTAAAGGAATTAGGAAATGGTCCCATAAATTCTATCCCCCAAACATCAAAAATTTCAACAACCAAAATTGGTTAGAGCGGCATTTCATTTCTCCTAGATATCCGGCCCAAGTGTTGGCACCGGGAGCATGTCTTGCAATAATCGTGTGCGTTTTTAAAAAGTTGCGGCCAGTAGAAGTCGCACTGCAAGATTTTTTCTGCTGTCCTTTTAGGTTCCAAAATTCCCGCCACACGCTTGATCGTGGCAGAATGACAGCACGCTCTTAAACTCGTTGTCGAGGACACACCGACGAATGATTTGGTTGGAACAGTATTTGAAGAGATACGGTTCATCCCAGTAAATTTTTTTTACTTGGGACAGGAATCAGAGTTTGTCCTAATTCGATCAATCATTAGGTATAAGTCCGGTGGCCAAATAATTTACATTATCTGCGAACCAAGGTTAGCAAGATACAGTTAAGAGCTGCTCATATGGGAAAACGTCTGTTATTGGAATTTGAAGCGTTGGCGAAGAAGGGAGGCGTGAAAGATGGTCGGCGACTACGTTTTCACATCCTTTCTTATCTCTGATGATAAGATCGAACTCTTATAGTAGGAGGATCCAACGTATAAGCCGAGATTTAGCATCCTTCTTCGCAAAAAGATGGCGAAGAGATGAGTGTTCAGTGTAAATGATGACTGGAGAGCCGATTAAGTAAGGCCTGCATTTTTCTAGTGCAAACACAACAGCTAAGAATTCCTTCTCAGTTGTAGTATAATTTAATTGGGCCTCGTTCAATGTTCGGCTAGCGTAATAAATTACATGCGACATCTTATTGATGTGCTGTCCAAGGAAAACACCAATGGAGAAATCAGATGCATCGCATATAATCTCAAATGGATGCGTCCAGTCAGGAGATGAAAGAATGGGAGCGGAAGTAAGCGAGTTTTTCAAAGACTCGAACGCTTTCATACCGCTCGAGTCGAAATCAAAAGTAGCGTCCTTGGCCAACAAAAGAGTCAAGGGTCTAGCGATCTTGCTAAAATCCTTGATGAACCGTCTATAGAAACCTGCATGGCCAAGGAAGGCTCGGATGTCTTTGACGCATTTGGGAGGAGGAAGATTGGAGATGACTTCAATCTTAGCTTTATCTACCTCAATGCCATTTTGCGAGATGATATGTCCTAAGACAATACCTTCTCGTACCATAAAGTGGCATTTCTCCCAATTTAAAGTGAGGTTTTTATCCCTACATCGGGTAAGAACTGCGTCTAAATGCAGCAAACACTCGTCAAAGGAGTCGCCGAAAATGGAGAAATCATCCATGAAGATCTCCAAGAATTTTTC
The DNA here is from genome assembly GCA_030015575.1 of Agapanthus africanus. Classification (NCBI taxonomy): domain Eukaryota; kingdom Viridiplantae; phylum Streptophyta; class Magnoliopsida; order Asparagales; family Amaryllidaceae; genus Agapanthus; species Agapanthus africanus. The sequence continues at coordinate 91,634,531 of JASDDO010000012.1, read as the reverse complement.
AACCATGTCTGAAAAAATTCCTATCATACACCGCTGAAAAGTAGCGGGTGCATTGCACAACCCAAAGGGCATGCGACGGTAAGCAAATGTACCGAACGGAAAAGTGAATGTGGTCTTGTCTTGGTCCTTTTCGGCGATGGGAACTTGATTATAGCCGGAGTAGCCATCTAAAAAGCAATAGTACTCGTGCCCAGCCAATCGTTCTAGCATTTGGTCAATGAAAGGTAATGGAAAGTGGTCTTTCCGTGTCGCATCGTTGAGTTTTCTATAATCAATGCATACTCGCCACCCAGTTTGGGTGCGAGTGGGAATTAACTCATTCGCCTCATTATTTATGACCGTTATGCCAGATTTCTTGGGGACAACATGAATGGGGCTAACCCATTGGCTATCGGAGATAGGGTAAATGATACCACTATCAAGACATTTTACAATCTCCTTTTTAACAGCCTCCTTCATTATTGGGTTGAGGCGTCTCTGTGGATCCCTTACTGGCTTGGCATCATCCATCATATGAATATGATGTTCAACTATTAGGGGACTAACCCCCTTGATGTTCGCCATAGACCAGCCAAAAGCTTGCCGATTGTTTTGTAAGACCGTTAAAAGGGCTTTCTCTTGCTCGGTGGCTAGAGATGCCGATATGATAACAGGAAGGGTCTCATTCTCACCTAAGTAAGCATATTTAAGGTGAGACGGCAATAGCTTGAGTTCAAGTTTTGGAGGCGAAACAATTGAAGGTAAAATTGGTGAAACTGTCTCAAACTCGAAGGATTCCAACAGGGGTTCAAAGCGAGTGTAAGCAACCGAGTCGGATGGTTCTGTTAACTCATCCGAAAATTCAAAGGACTCAAACTCAGGTGGTGATTCCTCAAAATCGTTCGAAAAAGTGAAACGCTCGTAATCGTTATCGGGTGTGAAAGCTGTGTCAGATTCAAGGAGGAACGCACTAGTGGCATCAAATTCGTTGTGATCGAACAGAAATTTTTCGAGCTCACAGTCCTCCTGAATGATCTCTTGGATCGAGCAAACATCAAGTATATTAGCATTAGGCTTGGAGGGCTGATTTCCCAGCTTAAAAATGTTGAGCTCAACTGTCATATTTCCAAAAGATAGGTTCATTGAACCATTTCGACAATTGATCACTGCATTAGAAGTTGCAAGGAATGGTCGACCGAGTATCACCGGAATTTGACTCCGGGGGTTAGCTACAGGTTGTGTATCCATAACAATAAAATCAACGGGGAAAATGAAGTCCCCTACTTTAATCAACACATCCTCTAACTCACCCCTAGGATGGGTGATGGATCGGTCGGCCATTTGGAGAGTACAATGTGTGGGTTTCAACTCTCCAACGCCTAATTGCTCATATACTGAATAGGGAAGCAGGTTAACACTGGCACCAAAATCTAAAAGTGCGCGATTGGTGTTCTTATCCCCAATAGTTATTGAAATTGTAGGACAGCCAGGGTCCTTTTGCTTTTGAGGTAACGGTTGGGTAAGAGCATCACTCACTGCATTAGCCAAGAAAACTTTCTTAGGTACCTGTGATTTCCTCTTCTTGGTGCATAAGTCCTTCAAAATTTTAGTGTAAGAAGGGACTTGTTGGACTGTATCCAAGAGAGGGATGTTAATGCTAACCTGTTTAAATAACTCCATAATCTTCTCCATTTGTGGAGTTAGTTTATTGGATCTCAACCTGTTTGGAAATGGAATATTTTGAAAATTCGTTGAGTCCAATGTTTGTGGAGGAGATTGCGGAGTTGGAACGGATTCCAGTGTTGGTGTTTTTGTGGAGTGAGATGTGGGTCCGTTCGAAGTAGTAGAAGAAGTAGAGCCTTGTGAAGAATGGAGAACATGCTCTGACGATGAAGAAGATGAAGAAGAAGAAGCGGCGTCCGGGGTGTCATCACTAATGACCACATTATTGTGCAACACTCTTCCAGATCTCAACGTAGTCACAACACTTATATTATGATTTTTTTGTTCATAAGCAACATGTGCATTTTGTGTGTGACCGGGATTTGGCAATGGTTGAGATGAAAGCTTTCCCTTTTCTCGCTCACTTAACGCAGCATTCAGTTGTACAATTTGAGCTTCAATTGTTTTGATGCTCTGATCATGTGAAGCAGTGTGTTGCACCAAAGACTGAATGGAAGATTGGATGCTGGCTGAGGATTGCGTAGATTGTTTTAAAAACGCATCCAGACTTTGTTCTAGCAAGGAAACCTTATCGTTATTTGGCTGAACAAAATTATTTTGAGGAAAAGAGTTGTTTGGTGTAAAATTGTTCATTTGGTTTTGGTAAGGTTGGGGTTGGAAAGGTTGCCGATATTGAGTTTGTTGAGGGGCTTGTTGTTGTGGAGGAGGCCTTTGAAAATTGTTATTGCCTTGGAATTGTTGATTTTGATTCCAAGCAAAATTTGGATGGCTCCTCCAACCCGGATTATAAGTTGAAGAGTATGGATCATTTCTTTGTCTTTGCTGAAAGTCAGCATTGACTTGATCCCGTCCTTGAGCAGGTGGGTTGTAAGGACACTCTTCAGTGAGATATGATGGATCCGAACAACAAGCGCAAATAGTGCGAGTGGGTAAAGCAGGGGTAGGAGAAGATGACGAGAATTTGCTCTCAATTGCCTCTAGTTTTTTCATGAGTGCAGCCATTTCGGCCTTCATTGCAATCGACATATCAAGTTGATGTATGCCTGCCCTAGACTGACCTGATGAAGTAGATGCAGTGGTCTGTCTAGTGCTTTCCCACTGAAGTGTTTGTTCAGCAAGATCGTCGAGAAATTGCCAAGCTTCCTCGCTCGATTTGGTTAGAAAGTGACCTTGACAAAAGGTTTCCAGCAACTGCTTAGTTGCTGGGTTCAGTCCCTCGTATAAAGTTTAGCAAAGTTGCCATCTCTCGATACCGTGGTGAGGGCACTGAACAAGAAGGTCCTTAAATCGTTCGAAACACTTCCAAAAAGGTTCGGAAAGAAGCTTGGAAAATTGATTAATTTCATTTCTAATTCTCGCGGTCTTGTGGTGTGGGTAAAACTTTTTAAGAAAAGCCTTAACAAACTCTTCCCAATTTTTTATGGAATGCGATGTTGTGCTATATAGCCATTTTTCAGCTAGGTCACATAAAGTGAAGAGAATGACATGTAGCCTTATAGCATCATCGGAAAGTTGGGTGGTCTTCATCATTGCGCAAACATTCTGGAATTTGTTAATGAAGAAATATGCATCTTCGGATTCCAGCCCGTGAAATTTGGGCAACATATTGATGAAGTGGGGTTTAATTTCGAAGTTGTCCCCATTTGGCGGCGGAAGTGAAAGACAAGTGGGAAGTGCGGTGCGGGTTGGATTGAAAAGATCCTGGAGCGCGATTCGTTGGGGCGCTTCAACAGGAGGTAAAGGGTTGTTAAGATTGAATTTTGACATCTCTTTAGAAGATGGTGAATTTGAATATGAAGGTAAAGAAGTGGATGGAATTTCGACTTCGGAGTCGAACACGTCGTCAGTAGGAACTAACGAGACACGGACTAAACGGGCGCTAGTGTCCCTAGTCCAACCGGACATACACTAACGAGGTATAGTGTAGTCAAAAAGTAGAAGGTGGGGGTAAGAAAACGTCAATGAGAAAATGAGGGTGAAAGTTGGGTGCAATGGATTTCTAGCGACAAAATGGCAAGTTTTTATAAAAAAATTTGTTTTGTGGTTTTTATTTTATAAAGATTTTTGCAAAAGATTTTTATACGGAACTACGACACACTTTCAAGCAATCACAACTTGAACATGCACAATCAAGACTAGAGCTACGGTCTCCTAAGTCAACTAGACCGTTCCTAACTGATCCAAAGGACAAGTTGTAAGATATCCCTCGAATCGCCTCTTCACCGCCAATTGTGGCCAGGTAAGCACAAGAAAAGAAAGGAGGGATCCGCTCACGAATCACCGTGAGACGGGCCTTTTAAAATTACCTTTCCTACTTGTCTAGCCTAGGCACCACAAAGTCAAGTTTAGATAAACGACCGATTGCCCACAACCTTCTTTTGTCCTAATGAGCGCGACAATCCTTATTGGCCGAGTCTAAATATTTTTTTAATTAACTCGAGGGTTGATGCAAATGCTTTTTGTGATTTTTGGGGTCCTAGGAAGGGTAATGAAATCCCCACCCAATCTGGATTGGTGTTATAGTCCCTTAAAAGTCCGTTTTTAAAAATGCAAAGCAGTAAACACACAAAAATCAAAAACACTTTACCAAATTTTTTTTCTTTTAATTGCGGCGCAAAGAATCCTGCACAAGATTGATTTATTGGAAAGGGGGAAGAAGTTTTGCGCAAAGAACCCTGCAGGAAAATTTTTCAGTGGACTACAGAGGGCAGAAGAGAGGAAAAGAAATACTCACAGAGGAATTTGAAAGGCTGACGTCACCAAGTCGCGGCGGATCCGCGGTCCAAAGGAAGAATTCACGGCGGTTCCGCGGTGTTTAAGTAGGTTCACTCCTCCAAATTTCTTCTGTTTTCTGTTGTGGTTCTCCTCTGTCTGTTCAGATCTTCTGTTTCTGGATTTGTTCACCGAGCTTGCTCCAGATCTGAATCTGTCCTTCTTCCTTTCCTGCGCAATTCACACAAAAACCCTTCAAAAAATAACATGATGATATTTTTATGTTTTGTTTTTCAGTTTTTATGATTTTTTAATTTTTAATTAATCCGAAATTACAAAAAGAAAATAACTACCGTTATCCCCGGCAATGTCGCCATTTGATTGGTATGAGATTTTGCGTATGCGTTTTGAAATCAAAGAATTACCGCAATCAATAACGGTGTCGCTTGGTAGCTAACCGAATGAGTACGGGTCGGTCCACAGGGAAAACGTGTTCTTTTCTTATTGTTCTTACGAGTCAATTCCTATTTGTGGTTGGTTTTGAATTTTATAAAAACTAAGATTGAGTTTGATTTGGATTAAAACCTTGCTAGGGTTAGGATTAGGTTAGTTTGGAAAGTTAATTCTACTCACTGCTTTCTTTGCCCTAATTAAGAACTTTAGGTGTTAGGGTAATAATTAACAAAGGGGATTAGCACGTCTGTGAAGAAACGTAGTTTCTTCCTTTTGGTCTTTGTCCGTCCTTTCTTAACTCTTATCCCTAACCTCTATCTAAATCAACCACGACCGGTCTAACTAGGGAATCACCGCTATCTCGTAGGATAGGGTGCCGTAGTGAGCGGTGGGTGATTGATTTACATAAAGTCCTAATTTAAAAATATTATAAGGGAAAGAAAGGAGTGAGAGATATTCATCTCTCAAACCTACCAAATCCTAACCCTAACAAGTGAGGAACTACTCACTCATTAAGGATGTTATGATGAAATTCATTTTTTTTTATAATTTTCTGTTTAAGAAGCTAATTAATTTGCAAATAAATAAGACAGGTAAAAAAAATGCAGAGAAATAAAATTGCATATAAGAAGAACACAAGATAAAAAGGAAAAACACTTACTTTTATTGACACCTCTTGAAGATTACAATGGAATTGAAATTTTAAATCTAGAAATTAAAAGAGGCATGCTCCAAAAGAGCTGTAGGCTTTCTTATTTATAGATAGGAGAAACCCTAGGGTTTACATATGATCCACATCTGAAATTACAATACTACCCTAAGAAAACCGGGTCAATGCACCGACTCCCACCGACACGCACCGACACGTGCTCTATATGGCCGCGGAACCGCGGCCATAAGCCTTGTTTGGCCGCGGTTCCGCAGCTGTCTTGAAGGGTTTCTGGCTCTTTTTCTCTGGGTTGCTTCATGTTGCTATTTTATTCTGTTTTATTTACTTGGTTTCTCAGAATATCTTCTATTTTCTTCCAGATTTCCACCGTGCAGAATATTGTGGACTTTTACCGTTAGCTTTGCGTTGAAGTCTTGAATCTTTGTGCTGCCCTTGTACTTTGTATATTGAACTGTTTGCTGATCTTCGTTTGTTTCTCAAACTGGTAGGCGACATCTTGCAGATTCATCTCTTTGTTGGTCGTAGTCTCACATTTGTAGCGTCTTTTCACCATTTTCACTGTATTGTTCCGAGAACCTGTAACCTGCAACTATTTAGCAGACATGGATCAAAAACACCTATTTATTTGCAATATGATTAAGAATGGGGAATATAATAATGCAAAATTCTGATATGAACAAGACTTAGCCATTTTCAAGTCTTGCTCTCACTTTGCTCTCTACATCTTCTTTTTCCTCCTCTTCATGCATCAAGGTTCCAAACCCTCACATGAGATGTGAAACATGGAACCTTGAACACAAACTAGTGAGCCTCTAATCCCTTACTTTACCATCCTACACTTGACTAGCGATCAAGTGTAGCGTGTTTCCTACAGTTAAAGAGTTTAGTGTAGAGGTAGCTTGAGTTGGAGGGATTTCGCATGGATCATCTTCGGCATGAAGGCCTTCGGAGAAAGCTCGTCCAAACTCTCAAGTGGAGCCTAGTGGAGTCGCGGGACCACTACACGGAGCATGTGAAGTGAAGGACTCGATCTACGAGGGTATAGACATCTTTCACTTCTTATAGTTTATATTGATATCAAACTAAAACCCTAATCATCTAGTTAACGATCTAGGTTAGTGTTAGTTAGCACCCTAAATTTTTTTTAAAATGGCATGCTTGATGCTTGTAAAACCCAGTGGGGGTGCTAGCGTATGCTTTCATCATCGACCCCAAACTTGGTTCTTGACTCAAGCTCAAAGGCAACAACAGCCGGAAGAAATGGTAGCTCAGGCAGCAGCACTTGTCAGCCCACCACCCAAGACGCGTTCGAAAGACGAACAAGAAGATATTGAAAGATAAGAGTCAAATGTTAACTCTTTAAAGCAAGCTCTCGATAAGAAAAGAAAAGAAGCGGCGGATGTGGCCACTAACATGAACAAAATGACCATCCTCATGCAGAAGATGTATGAGATGATGGCTCAGTTGTCAGAACCGCCTGCCGAAGAACAGCCAGTGGTCCCTGATAATGAGAAGGGAGGTGCCAAAAGCTCTTTGCTGGCCCCTTCAATCTCAAAAGATGAAGTGATCTCGAAGGCTCGTCTCGGCGAGTACATAGCCTAACTGGTCAAACTCCTCACTGCCAGTGAAGAAAACGCCAAGTTGGTCAAGACCGGTCGTCCATATCCAGTATGGTACGACCAGAAGTAATACCTTCCGGGATATATAATTCCGAAGTTCAATGTCTTCAAAGGAAAATGGAATCTCCACCAGCATATCACATAGTTTAAAGCAATATGTGGTAACACCAGAGGCAATGATAAGATACAGATTGTCACTAGCCTGTCGGATATTGCCTTCGAATGGTACTCAGAACCCCAAAATGACTCCGTAGAGACTTTCGCTGATATGGAACAGCTCTTCACACAGAGGTTCGTCGGTGTGAGGAAACGTAACACCATCTCCGCGATGATCAATGAAGAGAGGAGATCGAATGAAACACTGGTGCAATATGCTATTAGATGGAGAAATATTGCATCGAAGAGCTCCACCCATCGAAATGTTCATAGGCACCCTGGATCCATAACCACAGGTTTATCCATTCATGTCTTTCGCAAAACCCACCTATCAAGAGCTTCTTGATAAGTTAGTTCAATTGGAGCGAATCAACCACTAAGTCATTAAACTGGACCAAAAAAGGGTTAGTCCAAAAGCAAAAAGGTTACGGATGAAAGCCCGAAATGGCTCCGTGAGTAAAAATAGCATGACTGCCTGCGAGTTTGTGAAAACCCGAAAGGGCGCAAATTCGTGAAAGAAAAAGAAAAGAAAAAGAGTTTCGACTAGGTCCCACCAGAGGAGAGCAATTCTCCCAACATGGTGAATGACACTTATGAGCCCTTTCGACTTGCAAGGAGAAAATACTTTTGGGAGATCCTTACGACTCACAAGGGAAAAGACACTTGGGAGTTCCCACGTGCTCGTGATAAATTTTAATACCGCAAGCGCATAGTTCTTATAGTATGCGTTTACGAGAGGATCCACAAAGAGGTGTAAATTTTAATTAGTTTTAAAGAAAAGTAAGGAAAATATTTGATTTCGAACTATAATAAAAAGCAAATAATTAAAAAGATGCAGGTAATTAAAAAGCAAAGAAAAATAAGTAGTTTGAATAATAATAGTGAAGTCCCAGGGTTTTGAATTGTTTAAACTACTATGATTGGTTTTTATGATTCCTTTTCTCCTCTAGATCTATTTTTTAATTAATACCTATTAATTATATAAAAGTATAGATTAAATTAATTTAGCTATGAATTATGAAACAATTATGTAAAGATAATTCATACTATTACTATTAATCTATCAATCACATAAAAGCATTTAGATATTTAATTAAAGCAATTAATTCTATTTAATTAATTGTATCTACGAAAAACTTTTTGATTAATATTTGTAGGTGGCCGATTTACAGCTATCACATTTTCGGTGTATTTAGATTACCCTAATTAAATAGATTGAATTCTCTTTTGATAAAAGATCTATCTTACCTTCACTAATTAGATTTCTAGATGTCAATTTTTTATTAACCTAACTAGTTTATTAGTGTTATCATCTTCCTCCTAAATCTATTCAAGTTGTCAATTTTTATTATAGATCTAGGTTTTTTAGATGAAAATCATAAAGACAGATTTAGATAAAAGAGAACTCAGAATAAAAACATGAGAAGAAGAAGACAAATAATTTATCCAATTATAAAAGAAGAAAATTCAAAACCCTAAGAAGGGAATTAGCTATTCATATTTAGAAAAGACAAATTAAAATAAATAAATTTCATTTAATAAAATATAAGTACTTACAATTGATTGATCTCGGAAAAGAAAACCCTAGCTTATTTGCTAAGAAAGAGATAATTAAACACTAATCTATAAAGAGCTTTTTATAGTATTTCGGGAGATTCGGAGCATACTCTACAAAATAACCAGAAAATACAAATTAACCCTAAAAATATCAACTTCACTGCCCATAAAATTTCGGCCGGTTTGCCCTATCTGATGAATTTGGCCGAATTTTTGAGGTTAATCCATCTTTTGTTTGTTGCATCTTCTATTATTTTGTGATGAGATTCCCAAAATCTGTTCCAATTTTATGAACCGTTTCTCTATTTTTCTGATTATCTCCATGAAGTACATTCTACAAACGTGATATTCATTTTAGCATACTTCTCCGTCTTTTACCGTTTAAGCCATGTTATCTGCATTTATTCACAAGAACACCCAAACTAGCATAAAATATGAAATATAAACGATAAATGTGATATAAAAATATATAATAAATTGCACCTATCAAATACCCCATACTTATCTTTTACTAGTTCTCGAGCAATTCTAAGATTTCAAACTCTAAATTAAATTAAACTACAATCTAACTAAATCCTACTCATACTTCTATACTCCTTTCACGCGCGTGCGATTGCATTAAGCGTATGCAACAAGCCTTTAAATCTCTAGGTGTCTCTAGTAGGATGGGTTGTCTCCTGAGGGTTTTTAGCGGATACTACCCACAAAATCCCAAAATTGAAAATAAAATGAGGAAAACAAAAACAAAAACGTGAAAACTACATACAAAGATAGTAATAGATCAAGAACAATATGAAAATGAAGAGTTTTAACCTTCACTATTTTTTAGATGTCATGAACCACATCTTAATAGCCTTGATTAAATCTGAAAGTTACTTTCTCTATATCATTCCAATCTTTCCTACATATCTCTCCTCTACACATCGATCCTATACCCTTACATGTGTTTAAAAATGTCATCCCTACACTCTGAGAATTCAATTCAAGTAATCACACCATTGCCCTAATTATCTCAGTACTACTTCTTTTTATTAAGGATGGATGCATTTGCTAACACACCTACTAATGCATCCTTAGGCACTAATCTACCGATTACCGAATGTGTGAGTTTAAGGCATAAATAGCTTTATACATATAAGCCTAGTCTTGTAACTATCTCGGGCTCAGCAGTGACTCCCACACCGGTTGATCTAAGGCACTGGATGATAAAACACCCTCGTTGTATGTATGTGTATAATTTTTTTTATAGCCCTTAGTAAGTTACAACCCAAATTTATATATAATTTGTGATGCTCCGCTTTCTAAGATACGTAAACACGACACGTGACAGAGCCAACCATGCTACCTGTGTTTAGGAATCATCCCTCCACAGTCACATTACGGCTGTCTATCGGATATCAAGAACAGTAAAATATACAATCTAGCTAACACATATCCATCTGCCACAATAAATAGAATCAAGAAAATGCATAAAGAGGAAACGAATCAAGATCCAATAAAAAACAATAATATCTGAATCACGTCCCAATATGGGCTTACATCAATAAACAAAACTACTGAAATAAATAAACTAAGAATCTATAAACTAAACATTTAACTCCTCATTGCTCGGCTTGATTGCTAAAGTACTCTTGATCTGTCTGCAATAAAACTAGAGGAATTGGGCCATGCAAAACCCAGACGTCAGTGTGTCATAATATCAAAATAATCATAATAACCCGGATATGATATTATAATTAAACATGAATATAAATAATAAACGCAGATATAAATAGTGAGCTATATGTATGCGATGTGTATTCTAAAGTCTGTGGTTCTAGGTTATCTATTGTAGAAATCTTTGAAATCGATTAATGTAATCCGCATCGTAACTCAACAGTATATATCCCGTTCAAACCCCCACGGGACCACGACACAATAATTTATTCCGTAACGCCCGGAAACACGACAAACAATAATGATTATTCCGTAACGCCCGGAAACATGGCAAACAATAATGATTATTCCGTAACACCTGGAACCACGGCAAACAATGATTTATTCCGTAACGCCCGAAATCACGGCAAATAATAATAATATTCTCTTGAGTTACGTTTCGGTTACATTCTTGATTTCCTCTTTTCCCCCTGGTTTCGTGTTCAAGTCAGGTATTAACAATATATACCTAATGCCAACACAGGATCAAGCAGGTACAGGTCTTGTCTATCTAGACAACAAGTCACGTCCATCAGGACAACAAGTCAGGATTGTTGGCATTAGTAAATATTACAGGCAAATACGTACTAGCATGATAACGGTAACAGTAACAGGATGGCAGGGTACAAGTCATGAATCAGTATACAGGCATGTTAGGGATTATGTTATCAGTTTGGTAAGGTGTCTACATCATAATCACATATCACAATCTCGTCATGGTATACAACAGACAATATAGTTGTAACCGAATATCAGTAAACAGTAACAGATATAGATTAACAAGCATGTCATGTTTCAAGTTAGTTATATGATCAAATGCAACTATAGTTCTTATCTAGATGTGATAAATGAAATAACAAATGTGATCAAAACAAAACTACAGGTTCAATATATCAATTTGACCGTATTAAAATAATCTTTTTTCATAATTATGAAATATTGTTAATTAGATGTATTTATAAAATATTATAAATTAAACTAGCATTTATTAAATTAACACCTATCATTAAATATTTGTAACATGAAATGATACAATAACTATAATAACGTTACGACACGATATTGCAGCATGATCCGCGCGGCTGTAACAAGCATGTAACAAGTATAAAATACTTGCCTCGGTAACGATGATGACGGAAACAATGCCGACAGAAGCAAGATCCAAGCTTGATGACCCGGCCAGATGCTTTGATGATCACGGCCATTCAATATTTGCAAGTGTCGATCTCTTCTTTTCTAAAAGCAATAACACAACCCCAGACTAGCAACAAATTAAGTTGAACACTTGAATCAATCTATAGATTGGATCCTTCATAGACATCAAATTTAGAGATTCTATCTTTGTTGACATTAGCCTGTCCATGAACATGTTTGGCCATCATCATATGTTTCATTTAACTCATTGATTCCCATATCAATAATTGTTGCTCGGTTGTGAAGTCGAGAGTGGTGCAACGAGGAGATAGGTGCTCTGGGGTTGGGTGAAGTCGGCCATTGATAATGATAGTGATGGTTGATGTGTGATATCGCTGCTCAGAGTGGAGATAACCAGAGTTAGGTCGCCTCGGCTATGGAGTTGGGTTTCTTAGGTTGGCGTCGGGGATGTCGGGTGGTCGGGAGGAGAAGGAGTTGGTGATGATGAGAGGGGGCGGGGATAGTGAGGACGAGGGCGAGAGCGAGGTGAATGGCGGCGAGGGGTGGTGAGCGTGGGTTAGGGTTTTGGGTTCATGCTCGCAGGGGAGACGTGAGGAAAATAACGAGGGATAGAGAGAAAGGTGGGGTTTTATATTAATAAGTTTTATATTATATTTATATATATAGATTTAGAGTGAGAGAGAGGTTAGAGAGAGAGACAGGGAAAAAGACTGAGAGAGAGATATATATAGAGAGAGACTTATTAGTTATATATATATATATATATATATATATATATATATATAGAGAGAGAGAGAGAGAGAGAGAATAATGGAGGAAAGAGGCCATAGGAGGGAATTTCCTTCTATGGCGTCGAAAAAACACACCCTCCATCGTGTTTTCCGACGATCGGAATGCATCATCTTCATTGTTATTATCTAAGATGTGGGTACACCAAATTTTATGTGATTCTACAACTTTTTCACCGTTGATTTAGCAATGTAAAAAGTTCTATTGTCGGTAAACCGTTAATTTTGAACCCATTAATTCAACGGTGAAAAAGTTGTCGAATCACATGAAATTTGGTGTACTCATATCTTAGATGATAATGATGAAGATGATGCATTCCGATCGTCGGAAAACAAGATGGAGGGTGTGTTTTTTCGACGCAATAGGAGGAAATTCTCTCCTATGGCATCTTTCCTCCAATATTCTCATATATATATATATATTTAACAGATTATATATATAGGTTATATAAAATATTATATATATATGGTTTTACAGCTAATACCAGATTACTCCGAATATTACCCGTGTCCCCTCTAAAAATCTAGTTTTTCAATATGGAGAATATACGTAAAAGTTTAAACCATAATATGATATCCAGTCAATAAAAATGCATACCTCCAAGTACGGATCTACGTAAATATACATAGCGATTAATACGAGTCTGTTTTAACAATTAAGACATGAACATGATATATGGATTCAACCACATGATATGGGGTGTGATGACATGCAAGGTTAGATATCAAAATATGTTATTTGATTTTTATTTTGTATTATAAAAGATATGCGGATACCAAAATATATTATATATGTGTATAATATCTAGATTTGCACGGATATTATGTACTAGCAAATATTTGATATAATCTTGAACCATGATAGGTTTCAAACATGCGGGTCGGGTCAGATAATAACCATAACTGCTAATTGCACTATCTGCAAGCCAAAAGAAATAGTAATATAGAAATTTATCGCAAGATTTGAAATACCCCAAATAAAATAGTATAACAGTGCTAGGGTGTTACATAATTTTTTTTCCTGCGATGTTTATATTTTTTCATGCTTAGTTTCAAATACCATTTTTTCTTTCATACTGAGGCTTTCACACGATAATATGTCATGGTATCCTCTACTATCCCGAGCTTGAGGATGTGTGTATGTACACTTTGTAGGGTATATATTTACTAAGTTGGACTCAAGAATAGGCTCCACTTTCATTGTTTTTCTCAAACTCAGTAACTCCTTCATATCACTCGACTTTTGGGAACGGTCTCCTGACTACTTATTAGTAGATCCATTCAACATATCTCTTTTTTTTTCTTCTTAAAATCTATTTCTCTCTTTTGTATATATTTTTTACACTTTCATTTTCATTTTTAAAATTTTCTAATAATATTTTTTTCAAAAAGAAAATGAAAAAAGTTTGTACAAAAACCAAACCACCCCCAACACTTGTTTTAGACAGTGTCCTCATTGTCCGCTACCCAGTATTCTACCTCAAAATCATGAAATTACGTTTAATAATTAATTCAAGCATATCCATGAACACCGAACAGTTTACCCAAAATAAATACTGGAAGGAGAAAAAAGAATTTTTTTTTATCTCCCCCAGAAATCTTGGGGGGTTTGTTTACCTTCAAATTTCAAGGGCCTCCCTCTCTCTTCTCTATTGTTGAATAAATGCTCTTTGGTTTTAGAGAATAAGTCACAGTTTGACTACAAATAAAGGGTTGGTTCATTTTTCACATAAGACCTTTAAGAAATAAAATCAGCAAATAAAACCTAAAGTTTAGGGTTACCTCTTTTCTGTTGCAAGTTTCAACAATGGTACAAAATTATGGAATATACCCGAGAAGCGCTCCAAACTGCAACCTAAGCCAATATGATGAAAATTTTCGGCCGAAATGTCCTATTTGGGGGATTCGGCCCAAATTTTTTAGATGTGGGTTGCACGGAAATTTTCCTTCTGTTGGTCACGATCTATTCTCACTTGAAGTTTTTCTCGATTCCTGAAATTAAATAGAGAATTAGCAGAATCAAATGAACTAAGAGAAATCTAAATTAAACTAAATTAAAAACTAAAACTTGAATCAAAATTAATTAAAATATTACGCCTTCCCGGCAATGGCGCCAAAAAATTGTCCGTGGTAAATTTTAATACCGTAAGTGCACAATTATTATAGTATGCGTTTACGGATCGATCCACATATATGTGTAAATTTTGATTAGTTTTAAAGAAAAGTAAGGTAAATATTTGATTTCGAACTATAATAAAACACAAATAATTAAAAAGATGCAAGTAATTAAAAAGAAAAGAATGATAAGTAGTTTAAATAATAAAAGCGAAATTCTAAGGTTTTAAATTGTTTAAACTATTATGATTGATTTTTATGATTCTTCTCCTCTAGATCTATGATTTAATTAATACCTATTAATTATATAAAAGTATAGATTAAATTAATTTAGCAATGAATTATGAAACAATTATGTAAAGATAATTCATTCTATTAATATTAATCTATTAATAACATTAAAGAATTTAAATATTTAATTAAAGCAATTAATTCTATTTAATTAATTTTATCTACGAAATAACCTTTTGATTAATATTTGTTGGTGGTCGATGTACAACTATCATATTTTCAGTGTACTTAGATTTCCCTAATTAAATAGATTGAATTTTCTTTTGATAAAAGATCTATCTTACCTTCCCTAATTAGATTTCTGGGTGTCAATCTTTCATTAAGCTAACTAGTTTATTAGTATTATCATCTTCTCCCTAAATCTAGTCAAGTTGTCAATTTTCATTATAGATCTAGTTTTTTTAGATGAAATTCATAAAGACAAACTTAGATAAAAGAGAACTCATAAAAAAAAAATATGAGAAGAAGAAGATAAATAATTTATCCAATCAGAAAAGAAGATAATTCAAAACCCTAAGAAGGGAATTAGCTACTTATATTTAGAAAAGACAAATTAAAATAAATAAATTTCGTTAAATAAAATAGAAGTTTTTACATTTGATTGATCTCTCAAAAGAAAACCCTAGCTTATTTTCCAAGAGAGAGATAATTAAACCCTAATCTATACAGAGCTTTTTATAGTATTTTGGGAGAATTGGAATAAACTCTACAAAATAACCAGAAAATACAAAGTAACCCTAAAAATCTCAACTTCATTGCCCATAAAATTTCGTCCGGTTTGGCCTATCTGATGAATTCGGCCGAATTTTTGCAAAATAACCAGAAAATACAAAGTAACCCTAAAAATCTCAACTTCATTGCCCATAAAATTTCGTCCGGTTTGGCCTATCTGATGAATTCGGCCGAATTTTTGAGGCTAATCTATCTTTTGTTTGTTGCATCTTCTATTGTTTTGCGATCAGATTCCCAAAGTTTGTTCCAATTTTGCGAACTATTTCTCCACTTTTCTGATTATCTCCATGAAGTGCATTCCACGTATGTGATCTTCATTTTAATGCACGTTTCCGTCTTTTTGCACTTAAGCCATGTTATCTGCATTTACTCACAAGAACACTCAAAATAGCATAAAATATGAAATATAAACGATAAATGTGATATAAAAATGTGCAATAAATTGCACCTATCACACAACTTATAAGGAGAAGATACACCTACAAGATCCTATCGATTTGTAGGGAGAAATTATCTTTATGAGACCCTCATGGCTCATAAAGCTTGAAAAGCCTTATGTGACATGGATCTAAACCTGTCTCCTGAGTCATCAATGCTCTATGGCCAGTCTCTAAATTTTCTACTGGATAAAATCCTTGGGCAACTCGCAACAAAGTTGCACCCAAAAAAGAGAAGACCCACTCATGTGTCCTCGCGATACATGAGGAGAAAACACTTTTGTGAGATTCTTATGACTCCCAAAAGGAAAACACACTTAGGAGTCTCTACGACTTCTAATGAGAAAATACACCTACGAGATCCTTTTGACTCTTGTGAGACCCTCAGGGCTCATAAAATTGAAAAGTCTTAGGCGGCAGGGATCTAAACCTGTTTCCTCAGCCATTGATACCCTACGACCAGTCTCCAAATTGACTGTCGTATACAATCCACGGGCATTAATGATCCATATCATTCCTAAGTCCCACCAGCGAGCAATGTTGGGTCACCCGCAGCAAAGCCACAACCGAGAGTTCCACTGGCTGTGCAAGGCTAAAAAAAGAAAAAGAAAAAAATGTACGTTCATAAGCAAAATGGGCACGGATGAAAACCCGAAATGGCTCCGTGAGTTAAAACAGTATGACTACCCGCGAGTTTGTGAAAACCTGAAAGGACGGAAATTCGTGAAAAGAAAAACACTCTTATGAGATCCATACGACTCACGAAAGAAAATACACTTAGGGATCCTCATGGCTCCTAAGGAGAAAAAATCCACCTACGAGATCCTCTCGACTCGTAGAGAAAAAATTTGAGACCCTCACGACTCATAAAATTGAAAAGGCTTAGTTGATAGGGATCTAAACTTGTATCATAAGCCATCAATGCTCTGCGGCTGGTCTCTAAATTGGCCACAGTACACAATCCATGGGCAATTCGCAACAAAGGTTACACCTTTAAATCCCTACCAGCAAGCAATGTTAGGTCACCCGCAACGAAGCTACATCTGAGAGTTCTACCGGCTGTGCAAAAAAAAAAGATACGTCCATATTCAAAAAGGGCACGGATGAATACCTGAAAGAGCTCCGTGAGTAAAAACAGCAGGACTACCAGCGAGTTTATGAAAACTCGAAAGGACGCAAATTCATGAAAAGAAAAACACTCTTGTGAGATCTTTATGACTCACGAGAGAAAATACTCTTAGGTATCCCCACGGTTCCTAAGGAGAAAATGCGCCTACGAGATCCTATTGACTTGTAGAGAAAAAGATACTTTTATGAGACCCTTATGGCTCATAAAATTGACAATTATTAGGTGAAAGGGATCTAAATTTGTCTCCTAAGCCATCAATGCTCGACGGCTGGTCACTAAATTGGCCACCGTACAAAATTCATGGGCAATTCGCAACAAAGGCTGCACCTTCAAAGTCCTACTAAAGGCGAGCGATACTCTCAACATGATGAACGACACTTATGAGTCCTCTCGTCTTGTAAGGAGAAAACACTCTTGTGATGTCCTTACGACTTGCAAGAGAAAAGATACTTGGGAGTCCCCATGATTTCTAAAGAGAAAATACATCTACGAGGTCCTTTCGACCCGCAGGGAGAAAATACCTTTATGAGATCCCTACGGCTCATAAAGTTGAAAAAAGGTTTAGTTGGCAGAGATCTAAATATGTCTTCTAAGCCACCGTTCCCTTATAAAAAAGGGAGGAAAAGAAAAAGAGGAGAATTCCCCATGTTTTAAGCCTCACGTGTTAAACACGTGAGCGCTTAAATGCAAAGTATATAAGCGCTAAAAGCAAACTACTAAAGGCTAAACACGCCTCACGTGTTAAACACGTGAACGCTTATATGCAAAGCATATAAACGCTAAATAAAAAGATTAAAACCCATATTGGGGTCACGTGTTAAACACATGAGAACATCCTTTTGAAACATTAGCTTCAGATAGAGTTAAACTCTATACATAGAATTAAATTCTATTTTGTATGCAAAGCATATAAGCACTAAGAGTGAGTGGCTAAAAGCCAAATTGACCTTACGTGTTAAACACGTGAGCGCCCATATGCAAGGCATATGGGCGCTAAATAAAACAGGGTAAACACCCACATCGGAGTCACGCATTAAACACGTGAGAGCGCCTCCCTATATAGAATTAAATTCTAGTATTGGGAAAATATCTCCCTAATCTTTCTAAATGAGAAGAATATTTTCTGTTAAACAGAAAGTTGTTGGATCAAAAATCCAATGAATTAGGAATATATTTCCCCAATCTTTCTAAAGAAAGAAAGATTGTTCTTTGTAAAACAGAGCATCCTTGGATTAAAATCCAATGGTGATTAAAAATCACCGGTTGACAGAATTAAATTCTGTATATGGGAAAATATTTCCTTAATCTTCTTAAAAATAAGAAAATATAGTCTGTAAAACAGAAATCACAGGATCAAAAATCCAACGGTGGATAAAATTCCCTAAATAATTTTTGAGACCAATAAAATAAATTGGAATCTCTCAATGAGAGATTTTCTCAAAACTAATCAACAATTTGCCTTGCCTATAAAAGGGACCTGAGACTTCAAGTCTCACACACAGAGACAGACAGACAGAGGACGGGATATAAAAAAAATAGGAGGCCCCTCATAAAATTCTGTAAACATACAGAAGCCTCTCAAAAGGTTCCACAAAAAAAACAACAGAGAATTTAATTCTCAGTAAAGAAGAAAGATCTTCCTCCTCAAAACCCTAGGTAATGAAAAAACAAGAGATCAAAATGTCTCTTTTACCTATCATATCACATCTAAGGATTTAACCCTTTTAAAAGAACTTAGTTCTTTCTCTAGATCGGAGATCCACAAGACAGGTCTCCCACAAGTTGAAAATTTAATTCTCATCGGAAAGATCTTGTTCTTAAGAATCAAAGATTCAGAAAAGAACAAGATGGAAAAGAAAGGAGTTTAATACTCTAGGAACTTAGTTCCTTCAAATCAAGAACATAGTTCTTAAAGAACCCGATCCAAGATGTAACGACTCTGAAATCACTGTACAAAAATTTCTTGTTATTGTACAGAAATGGGTATTACGGCCCGTGTAAGAGTTATAAGTTAAATTTGTTCAATAAAAGCAAGAAACAACTTGTAGCTCACTGGTAAAGCTCTGCACTGCCGTGACATAGCCTGTATGTTCGATTTTCATCAGACCCAATTATTTTTAGATTTTTATTTTTAATTTTTCGGAAGCCCAAGAGTTGCACGTGCGATACACGGAGAAACTAAAAGTTTCAGAAAAATCAAACAGGTGCAAAGAGGAGTAAACACCCAATTTGACATGTGGCACAAATCTCGAGATAGACCAATCAAATTCGACAGCCCATTTTCCCTCTTTGGCCGCCACCGACGGTCCTAATGCCTCCAATCTCCTCCGTGCTTTGTACACTTGACTCTTCAACTCCCCTCAACTCTCCTGCACTGTTTGATTTTTCTGCAATCAAACAAAGATTCTTCAATTCCCATTTAACAGCATTTAAATTCTTTTAGTCCATATTTTTAATTCCCAAACCTTAATTCTTCACTATAAATACCACCTTATGCCCTAGCTTCCCTCCATTCTGAAAATTTCTATCAAAATCATCACAATAGTTCCTAATTGCAAGTGGAGTCAAGTGGAGTTAGTAACCAAGCTCCTTCCATCGAAGATCGAAGTCGTTTCCGGAGCTTCCGCGACGCCACGGGAATCCCCCTCTTTTCTTTAAGCTCTTCCCAACGCTACACAGCGAGTAAGTCTCTCTTCTCTCTTCTTCTTTTATTTCAAAACCATCTTCTAAAAACATATCGGAAAAGTGAAGTTAACTCCGATATATGTAGTTTTATCCTTTGTACTCCCCCATTTTAAAGCAAAATAGGTCAAAATAACTTTCTCGTACTACTTGTAACTTTTCTTACAATCATTTAGCTTTGAGTTTAATCAAAACTTTCATGTGAAACTATCATATAACAAACTTTTCAATAAAATACCACGAAGTTTAGTATAACCCTCATTTCGATAATTGTTAAAAACACCTTTAAGAAAACTTCACGGGGTAAAGACCTAACCCACACGCACACTATGGTTTCATAGCACGGTACTCTAAACATATAGCTATTTTAAAGAATGGCTTTTACATTAAAATACCACACCTTTACAAAACGGGTTTTCTTTTAATCGGTACTTTGAATTCCTTGGCAATTACGTCTCCACAACCCTCGTTAGCGGACCCGCTAATGTATGGTGCAGATTATCGCACATCCTTGGGATAGTAAAGCGAGATGTAGAACTCCTCACGGAGTATTCGGTCTCGAAGGAAATAAAAATACGGTTTTTAAGAAATACAAATTTCTAAATAAAAACTAAATTTTTGAAAAAATTATATAAAACTATGAATTCTTATTTTCAATAAAAACATATTATGAAACTATATATTTAAAATAAAAGATTAGAATTTTAATAAAATACCATCAAGTTTCCAAAAGAGCTAGTTTTCAATAAAATACCATAAACTTTCAAAAAGGCTAAGTTTCACCCCAAAATACCATAACAATTAAAATACATGTTCATGATAACCCTAAATGGTACAAATCACCCTCGACATTTATTTTTAAACTATATTAAAGTATATTTTCATAAAAACCCCTCGAGATATGCAAAACAATATTTTAAGGACTATAGATTAATATAGGCTTAAGCGGTATCATTTCTTTTGAGCCTCGGGGAGCCGGAGAAAGTAAGTGCTTGCCTATTCAGGCTAGACAACTTAACGGAGTTTTCAATGGTAATTTTCTTGGAAAAAAACAAAAATCCTGCCGTACATGTGCAGCAGTTGCCGATTACTTTCTAACCTAAGAAAAATTCAAGAGTTAAATCCATTCACAAGTTTTTGACTCAATTTGAGTCCAAACTAAACCAGAATCCAAAATCAAACACGAAATTGAATACTTGATCATGAACCTGAATACTCGAATTCAAACATCAAACTCAAACTTGTATACTTGACACGTCTTAACCGAACCATGGTTATAACTTAACATGAATACATGAACACATGATTATATCTTGAACATGAACCCGTACATTTTATATCCGTAGATTCGGCCAAGACCTGTAATCTCAATCTATACAATACAATACGCGGGGATAAAGGGTTAGATTGGTACGGAACGTATATCGTGGCACGAGAGGTCACTTTAAAAGACACCTACATGAATTCACGTGTCGTTGTCCCATGGGTTATGAAGGGGCCTTATACTACATGTTACCATAGTCCACGGTGTAAGATGGACTCCTCTCGTATACATGAATACCTTCTTTATCAAACTACAAATAACCACGTTAGAATAACTATCCCATACTTATGAATGATCATATACAATTTTACCAGTCCTCTGTTCTTTTGGTTTCTATTCACATTATATATTATCTTCTCTTACTTCTTTTGGGACTTACCGAGCGCTAGTTCGCTGACGACATTGCTCTCTGTTTTCTTTCTTTGGAATGTTCGTCAGTAGGACCGGACTCTGAAGATGTAGAGCCGAGCTAGAAGGACTTGGACCAGTTCGCAGCATAGCTTGACTACTTGCTCTGTGCTTCCTGCACTTACTTTCTGTATGCCATTGTTTAAGCATTTGCTTTTATTATTGTATTTTTTATTTCAGACAGTTGTATGTAAAGTTGACCGTAAATAAAGTTGCTGTTTCATTTTATTACTCTTGTATTCTTGCACATTGTTATACTACTTAATTACGCTTAACGTATTTTCTTAGTAAATACGTTGCGGGCTTGCCACGTCACCGTTTCTGTCCACCTGGAAGCGAGACGTGACAGGTTTTGTTGGTGGCCCATGCATGTCAATTCTGCAGGAAGTCATAAGTAATATATCACAAGAATTATAAGAATCAGCAACTATACATTCCTTACATTTCAAATTTCTTGAATCTATCATAACCTTCTTTTTTCTATCAAGGTAATCGATTCTCCCAACAACACTAGCACCAACGTCAATGGCAACACAAATACCACCTATCTTACCATGTCCCCCTACCGTTGCTGCTCCAATTAATGAACAGACGGTGCTTTTAGAAGCTATCAAAAGTCTTCTGGAGGGTCTATTCCCGCCAAAATTTTCAGCCAAGAGCTATTTGTTCCCTTTTAACCCTTATAAAAAAGGGAGAGAAGAAAGAGGAAACGAATTCACGGTTGGAAATCACATGTTAAACACGTGAGTGCTTATATGCAAAGCATATAAGCGCTGAAAGAAAATAACAAAAGGCCAAACAGGCCTCACGTGTTAAACACGTGAGCGCTCATATTCAAAGCATATAGGCGTTGAAAACACATAACTAAGGGCCAAACATGCCTCACGTGTAAAACACGTGAGCGCTCATATGCAAAGCATATGAGCGCTGAACATAAACAACCAATGACCAAACAGGCCTCACGTGTTAAACACGTGAGCGCTCATATGCTCATATGAGCGCTGAAAATAAACAAGCTAAAACCCACACTAGGGGTCACATGTTAAACACATGAGTTCTCTTGCTTCTCACATGCAAAGCATGCGAGCGCCCCAATTTAAAATGCTCCTATCAAATTCTAGAATTAAATTCTATTTGGGAAATATTTTCCTGATCTTCCTCAAATTAGAAAGATCTTCCCTGTTAAAAAGATGACCTTTGGATCAAAGATCCAACGGTGATCATCTCGTAGAATAAAATTCTATCATAGGGAAATATTTTCCTAATCTTGTTAAACTAACAAGATATTCATACAATAAGAATAAAATTCTATGTTAAACTAACCAGATATCTATATGATAGAATTAAATTCTATGTTAAGAAAATATATTTCTGATCTTGTTATACTAAAAAGATATGATAGAATAAAATTCTAATCTTGTTAAAACTAACAAGATATTCATAATCTTGCTAAACAAACAAGAAACCTTCTCTGTTACACAGAGAGCCTTTGGATTAAAAATCCAACGGTGAATAAAATTCACTGATTGATCTAAAAGATCATGGAATCAATCATGATCTCTCAATGAGGGATTCTCTTAACAAATTAATTCTTGTTCTTCTCGTATAAATAGGAGCGAGGGGAGGAGGAGAAAGACAGAGAGAGAGGGGAAGAAAAATACATAGAGAATTTAATTATCTAAAAGGAGGAAACCACCCCATAGGCTTTCCAAAAAGCTCCCACAAAAACAAAAGAGAATTTAATTCTCAAACAAAGGGTTTAACTTTTCAAAAAAAAGAACTTAGTTCTTCCTATGGTTGAGGTGTGCAGAAGAAGATCTCCCCACAAGTTGAGAATTTAATTCTCACCGGGAAGATTCTGTTATGCAGATTCAAAACATAGGGGAAAGAACTAAGTTCAAAGAATTTAATTCTTACAAAAGTATATAGGAATTTAATTCCTCTGATAAAACTAGGGTTTAACCCTGTAAAGAGAATTTAATTCTTATAAAACAAGAGATTTGAAATTCTCTAAACTCAGATCCCAGCATCGTTAATATGAGATCAAAATCATCATGCACATAGAAGGAAAGACTGGTGATTCATTAGTGTTCAACACTATAACGAAAGCTCACGTGTTTCCCCACGTGAGCACCTCTGATGAACAAAAAAGAATGGCTGAGATCGAGTCATGTGTTTCACACGCGAGCATTTAAAAAGAACAACAAGTGCCTCCTAGGGTAGTCACGTGTTTCCCACGCGAGCGCCTAAATGAAGAACAAGAAGTGCCTCCTAGGGCAGTCACGTGTTTTCCACGCGACCCCAATCAAGTGCTTAGCACTTATATGAAAAAGGGAATAGACCCAAAAACAGCGCTAACATTTTGAGGGCGCTTCATGTGTTCGCACGTGAGCACCATAGGAACCAAGTGTTTAGCACTTATATGAAAGAAGGAATAAAACCCAGAAAACAGCTCCCACTTTGGAGTGCCTCACGTGTTCATACGTGAGCGCCTCTAAAGTTCAGTGTTTAACACTGATCTAGCGCTTCACGTGCGATACATGTGAGTGCTGCATATACTAGTGCTTAGCACTAGGGGGTGACTATGGAAACCCAGACCTAGCCCAAATTAGCCAAGTTTCCTGAGGCCAAAATCTCTTTGATCTCCAAATAGACCGAGCCTATATGCTCATGTCTTCCTAAACTGATCCTAGTCCCAAACACGACTAATGATCTTCCGACGGATATTCATCCCATATCTCCCCTCAATCTGGAAATTGGTTCAAGGGTACATCTCTCCACACCTCTGATACATGTCGTTGTAATTCATCAACGTCTTCAGAGAGGTGGCGGGTCCCGACAATCAACAACTCTTTGGTGCACTCCCAAACCGATAGGCACATCCCAATACGGACCGCAACGTCCTTAAACTATAATGGACTACAACGTCTTTAAACTAGCTACGGATCGCAACGTCCTTAAACTACAACGGACCGCAACGTCTTTAAACTAGCTACGGACCGCAACGTCCTTAAAGTACAACGGACCGCAACGTCTTTAAACTAGCCACGGACCTAGAAACGGACCGCAACGTCCTTAAACTAGCTATGGACCGCAACATTCTTAAACTAAAACAATAGAGCCTAAATGCTTTTTTGTTGGATCTGAATGATCCTAAAAACCTTGTTAAGTAGATCTTCGTCTAAAATTGGACTAACGTATCCTTAACAAACATTTAAGTTTATTTTAATCTCAAACGAGATTAACGATCCTTAAATCAAACCAAACCCAAATCTAAGAATATATGGATTTGGACTAATCCACGCCCTACGGGCGACAATATAATTTAGTTTCCGTATACAATCCACGGGCAACCAAAAATAAAACAAACACACACGACACGAAGTAAACTTCTGGAGCAGGAGAAAGTGGTTATCGTGATGCGATAACGTAATTAACTGCAGGGGCTTGTGCCTGCAGGGAAGAGCGTCCCCACAATAAAATCCATTCACAAACGAAGGGGAATCTGACGAAGTCTGCTACAACGGCCGCATCCGTCCAAACCTCCGATATACGGTGCCATAAATCAACTTGGTATCTTCAGAGAAGTGGACGGATAAAGCCCAAATAGCATCTGCCCCCAAATTCATGCAAGATGACCATCCCGGTTTGTCTCCGTTTTCGGCAGTGAACAGATTCTGGCACGCCCAGTGGGACCTTTTCCTCTTTCCACTCCACACTTCGTGTGTCGTGTTTTTCCGCGATCAAATAATCGCGGTATATATGTTTGTGGTTGCCCTTGGGTGATGGGATACTGAAGCCGGCGTTTCGTCTCTATGAAGAATGGCGTTTGCTCCCACCCAAGCAACTCAGGCTCTATCATATCTGGTGGAGTCAAGTATGAGCCACTTGCAGCCTCAAATCTCTGCAATCCGTCTCTTCAAGAAATCAACGGGCTTCTCTTTAAGTTGATACTCCCACCTCCCACCCTTGGTGCCTCAACGCCGATGGAGGAAGCCCATAGGAAGTCTGTTTTCCATAGGCTGGTTCCCCAAGCTGTAGCTTTGCCGACATAATCAGTCCTCAAACAACTGGCACCTGCCAAGGACCAAGGTCGATGTAGGGGGAAGAATATTGAAGCTCTCAAAGGAAACAGGGGGCAGGCTCGGCAAAATCCTGAGGCTAATCAAATCCCGGCCGTAAGAAACGGTCGACGTCGATATCGGCGTCATACAAAACGAGCCGGGGGCAGTTCTCCATCAGCATTGACTCCACCTGCTTCAACTCTGATGATGAATGCTGTTGTTCCATCCGGGAACAACTTCTAACTTCTGCAAAGGGTCAGAAAAAATTCTCCCACCGCAATATTGAAGAAATCTCCGCAGCCCATGGAGATCCCACAAGAGCAGAAACCAGTTCGCTCCTTATAACAACTTTCCTCATCTATATATAAGGTGTGGAAGCAGATGAAGGACTCGGTCATCAACTGCGTCTCTTCCCCTAAATGTCAGCCATATTCTGAAAAATCCCCTTTCAAATACAAGGGGCTTATCCCAAGATGGATCCTGATACAATGGTTCCCCCCAAAAACCAAAGCGGCTTCTCACAAAAAAAGGGCCTAATAAAGCTCAAGTGCCCGAAGTAAACTCCGAAGGACAAAAATCCAAACACCCTAAGTCTGGGGGCACGGTAATTCATGTAGTCTACATGGCGAACTCCAAAGATGAAGTTCAAGCATCTATTAGCCACGGACCGCATACTCGGTCCCTGAAAAAGGCTCAATTGCAATGTGAAAAGCTGCAGGAGATGCTTGCTCAGGCGACAGCACTCGCTAATCCATCGTTTAAGGCAAATCCCAAAGACGCACCAGGAGAAAGAACAGAGCACAAGTTGGATATTGATTTCCTAAATCATGCTCTCAAAAAGAGAGATGAAGAAGTGACAGAAATGTCCGGAACGATGGTTCAATCGGAACCACAAGAAAATGAACTGCCGGTAGTCCCTCTTAAAGAAAAGGGTGACATTTCAAATCCTCTACGAGTCTCATCAACGGCCGAAAAGGAAATGATTCCAAAAAAAAAGCTGAACGAATATATCGCTCAGCAAATCAAAGCTCACTACGCTAGTGAAGCCGCAAATAGATCAATCAAGACTAGTCGACCGTATCCGACGTGGTACGATCAAATACAGTACCCACCAGAGTACACACTTCCAACGTTCCACATGTACAAAGGAACTGGGAATCCTCCCCAGCACATTGCGCGATTTAAATCCATGTGCGGCAATTGTAGAGGAAATGACATACTTCTCTTCTGACAGTTCGTCAGCTGTCTAGCGGGCATTTCGTTCGAATGGTATGTGGAACTCCCGAATGACTCTGTGAATACCTTCGACGAGATGTAGATGCTTTTCTGTCAGAGATTCGCTAGTGTGAATAAACGCACTACCGTAACGACGTTGGTCAATGAAAGGGTTAGAACGAATGAAACCTGGGTTCAATATGTTACCCGATGGAGAAATCTCTGGTCAAAATGCGAGCAAAGTATCGACGAAGCTGCAGCTGTGGGAATGTTCATAGCCACCCTTGACCCAAATTCAAAAGGTGTTCCCATTTACGGCCCTTTTCAAGCCGACAACCTACCAAGAGCTCATGGATAAAATGACTCGATTGGATCAGCTGGGTCAAAAACCTTCATCATTCGATGAAGATGAATGAAAAGAGAAGGTAAGGTGGCATTTGTCGCCAACGCTCAACAAAAAATGAGCGACTTTGAAGCAACCTGTCGCCAAAAGAGCGATGGCGTGGGTACTCGCTCCCCCCGAGATATACACAGGGGGCATATTTCTCACTGTTGGAAGAATCTCTACGCGGGATGGTCCTTTCTTCTCAAAGAATAGATAAAATATTAAGGGACTTACAAGCGTGTTCTGCAATCAAGTGGAATATCCCACTTGAACCAAAAAACCATGGGAGGGATGCGAAACGCATGTCCTACTCCGAATCAGACGATGAGGAAAAAACCCCAAGTCAAATTCATTCTTCCAAGGAAGAGGAAGACTCGGCAGAAGGAATGACATGATATCTCGTTCCTTTGTATATGAAGAAGACGCTCCATCAGTGTCGGAAAGCGACATTGATAAGCAGTGGGCATGTGCTGTTTAAAATGCCCAGTACTTCCTACAAAACAACCCGATTAGCATGATGATAGATGAAGAAGTCCAAGAAGGTAAAAATAGTCTAAGGCGTGAAGTGTCCATGCAAATAAAGAACAAGCAGCAGCGTCTCAGCAAACAAGAGTTGGAAGGTGTGAGTTATGCAACTTCGCGACCGAATGAGAATGTTGGACCGAAAAGTCCTTAAACTAGAAATTCGCCTCAAATATGGCGATAATGGACCGAAACGTCCATAAACTAGTGTGTCACCTCAAACATGGCGCATCGCCCTAAATACGGCGATATCCTCTTTTGAAATCTATATTGCAATCGAAGTCCCAACGGCAAAGATTGCAACTTAAGTCCTACCGGCTATACAACTACTCCAGTAATGAAGCCACCCCCAAGTCCCACCGGAAAATAGATGGGTCACCTGCGGCGAAACTATTTTCGAGAGTTTCATCGTTCGCAAAAAAAAGGTATATCCACAAGCGAAATGGGCACGGATGAAAACCCGAAAGAGCGCCGTGAGTAAAAACAGCAGGATTGCCGACGAGTCTGTGAAAATCCGGAAGGGCGCAATCTCGTTAAAATAATAATAACAATAATAATAATAATAAAGAAAAAAATGGTTTGTTCACAAGCAAAATGGGCACGGATGAAAACCCGAAAGGGCGCTGTGAGTAAAAACAGCAGGACAACCGACAAGTTTGTGAAAGCCCGAATAGGGCGCAGACTCGTAAAAAAAATTTCATGTGCACTTGCAAGGTCCTCTCGACCTTGTGAGGAGAAAATACCTGTGTAAGATCCTTACGACTCACAAAAGGAGCAACACACTTAGGAATCCTCATTATTTCTAAGGAGAAATTACACTTACGGGATCCTCAGGACTCGTAAGGAGAATTCCCCTTATGAGACCCACACGGCTTATAAGATTCAAAAGTCTTAAGCTACAGGGATCTGAACCTGTTCTTAAGCCATCATATCCCCCAAGTTGCCCTACAGACGGTCTAATATCGGCCCTTATATACAATCCACGGGCACAAATAAACGTTCCCTCACCTAGTTCCACCAATGATGAGAAATGTCCTCATATGATGAACAACACTTGTAGGTCCTCTTGACTTACAAGGAGAAAATACTCTTATGAGATCCTTACGACTTATAAGAGAACACATACTTAGGAATCATCACGATTCCTAAGGAGAAAATACACCTACGAGATCCTCACGACTCGTAGGGAGAAATACCTTTATGAGACCCTTACGACTCATGAAGTCAAAAAGCCTTAGTCGGCAGGATCCTAACCCTGTTTGCTAAGCCACCTTTGTTCAAATCGGCAAAGGCAAATGATGATTCGCTCCTGGCAACATTCCAGTGGTAGCGATGCTGATGCCTAAATTGGTAGCAAATTCCAAGTTCTCTCAAGGCAAATGATGATTCGCTCCTGGCCATATTCCAGTCGTAGCGATGCTGATGTTAAGATTGGTATCAGAGCTCAAGTTCCATACTCGCAATAAAAAATCAGCGAGCAGAAAATGCATATGAAATTGCCGAAATGATGGGGCAACTCGCAATAAAAACCAGCGAGCAAAATTTATGCATATAAAAACAGCCGAAATGTTTGGGCAATTCGTAATAAAAAGCAGCGAGTAAAAATATAAATAGCCGAAATAATTGGGCACTGCGAAAAATAGCCGAAATGATCGGGCAATCTCGACTTTCGCGATATAAAAATATGAAATGATAGAGCATCGCGGAAAGAAACAAAAAAAAGAAGAGAAAATTTTTTCCCTGCAGGTAAGTCCGCATCAACCCCTGTATACGATCCATGGGCACAAACGAAAAGGGAACCACATTTCCCCATCGGGCTCTGTCAAAGGGAGAGCCAAGTATCGATGGTTTATGAAAAACCTAGAGACCATCTCGACACTCATCTCAACGGTTCACAGACAGCCTAGAGATCAACAATGGCGTTTCTTCTCACTCCAACAGGATGCAGACGCAACGTCAACAAAACGGAGCTATGGCAAAGTCCCTAGTTCCAAATCTCGATGGTTCACAGACTGCCAAGAGATCAACAACGGCGTTTCTTCTCACTCCAACAGGATGCAGACGTGACGTCAACAACAGACCCCAGGGTCAAAACAATGGAGCCATGGCAAAGTCCCTAGTTCCAAGCCTCGACGGTTCACCAACAACCTAGAGACTACCTCGGAGCCATAGCAAAGTCCCTAGTTCCAAGCCTCGACGGTTCACCAACAACCTATAGACTACCTCGGAGCCATGGAAAATTCCCAAGTTCCAGGTCCCGACGGTTCACAAACAACCTAGAGACCACCTCGACGTTCGTCTCGATACAGCAGACGCAATGTCACCCCGGCGTTCCTTCTTAACTCCAGCAAGATGCAGATGCAACGTCAACAACCGACCCCAGGGTCAAAACAGCGGAGCCATGGCAAAGTCCCTAGTTCCAAGCCTCGACGGTTCACCAACAACCTAGAGACTACCTCAGAGCCATGGTAATTCCCTAGTTCCAAGCCTCAACGGTTCACAGACAACCTAGAGACAACCTCGACATTCGTCTCGTTATAGCAGACGTAATTCCAGCAAACAAAACAAAGGAAAATCCCTAGATTCAGGGTCTTGACGACAACTCAAATAAAACCTGAAAGACTATCGGAGATCATCCCACACTAGCGCGGAGTGGTTATGACTCATCGGGGCTCCCAAACTGAGCCTAACCTCAAGTAAAAAGCGGCATGGAAAATCCCTAACGCTTGCTCTTTCGACAGTAATATGACCTGGGAGATTACTTGAAGACGTCTTGTCCAGCCCCCGAAGGGATCAGAGACACGACAGTTGCGGGGCTACTCGAACAGCAAGATTGCATATTGGGGAATGCATCAGCCAACGCTACGGTAACACGGACAAAAACCCTAGTACCACAAAACCTAACGGACTTATATCATAAAGAGCAGGGGTTATAACGTTAGGATATTCTTGCGAGAACTTCTCGACTCGTCTCGACTCGTAGGGAAAAACATCTTCATGAAACCCCCACGGCTCATGAAGGTAAAAAGCCTTAGGCAACGGGGATATCAACCTGTTTCCTAAGCACTGTGGACCTACAAGCAGGTCCAAACTGGCTCTTGTATACTATCCACGGGTCATATTCTCCAAAGTCGAATATCGACAAGAAGGAGAAAAAAACCACTTACGAGTCCTCTCGACTTGTAAGGAGGAAAATTCCCTTATGAGATCCTTACGACTCTCAAGAGAAAAAACACTTAGGAGATTCTCACGACTTCTAAGGAGAAAATACACCTGCGGGATCCTCTCGACTCGTAGGGAGAAAACCCTTTATGAGACCCTCACGGCTCATAAAGTTGAAAAGTCTTTGGCGGCAGATCCAAACCTGTTTCCTAAGCCATCGCTGCCCTACAAGAAGGTCCAAACTGACTCTTGTACACAATCCACGGGCCACATTCTCCAATGAAATAAAGAAGCTACTTACGGGTCCCCACAATTCGTAAGGAAAATTACCCGAGTGAGATCCTTACGACTCACGGAGGCGATGAACACGTAGAAATCCTCACGATTTCTAGGGTGAATATGCACCTATGAGTCCTCTCGACTTGTAGGGAGAGAAAACCTTCTTGAGACCCTTACGGCGCATGAAGATGAAAAAATTCTTAGTCTACAAGGACCCTAAACATGTCTTCTAAGCCCTCAATTCTATGGCCATGCATAACTCTGCACTACTTCACCCACGTACATACTCACGTGAGCAAAGTAATAGGGGGCATTTGTTCCTGCCAAAATTTTCGGCCAAGAGCTATTTATTCCCTTATAACCCTTATAAAAAAAGGAGAGAAGAAAGAGCAAAAGAATTCACGGTTGGAAATCACGTGTTAAACACGTGAGCGCTTATATGCAAAGCATATAAGCGCTGAAAGAAAATAACAAAAGGCCAAACATGCCTCACGTGTTAAACACGTGAGCGCTCATATGCAAAGCATATTGGCGTTGAAAACACATAACTAAGGGCTAAACATGTCTTACGTGTAAAACACTTGAGCGCTCATATGCCAAACATGCCTCACGTGTAAAACACGACCAATGACCAAACATGCCTCATGTGTTAAACACGTGAGCGCTCATATGTGTAGGGTGTTTTTCGTCACCCCATTGAGATGGGAATACGCGCGCGCTTGTCAGGCGTACTATAGATTCCCCCTGCTTAGGGTAGGCCGGGGTTTAATGATTGTGGGGATCCGAATCTCCGGCAGCCGCGGACTAAGCTGCCGTTAATTACCCCTCGCCTTTGGAGCGAGGGAACTTCCGATTAACGGGTTAAACTGGTCATGCGAACTCAATGTGCAGTGTACGTGTGTTTTGGAGGGGTTTTGGATATATCGGGGGCCCCGCAGAGTTTTTACGGGGGTCCCGCTACCCGGATAGCGGGCTGGGGGTCAAGGGGGATAGTGTTGTAGAGTATGTGTGTGTGTATATATATACATATGTATATATATATATATATATGTATATATATATAAAAAAAGGGGAAAAGGCATCCAAAGGATGCGTGGGACCAGCGCCAGCGCTTTGAGCGCAAGAGCGCAAGCGCTTTGAGCACTAGCGCACCACGTGTGAGCACGTGGGCGCTCGGGCGCTAGCGCTTTGGACGCTAGAGCTCCGAGCGCAAGAGCGCTAGCGCGCCACGTGTCAGCATGTGGGCGCTCGGGCGCCAGCGCTCTGAGCGCAAGAGCGCTAGCACTTTGAGTGCTAGCGCACCACGTGTCAGCACGTGGGCGCTCGGGCGCTACACTTTGGGCGCGAGCGCTCTGAGCGCAAGAGCGCTAGCGCACCACGTGGGCGCTCGGGCGCTTTGGGCGCCAGCACTCTGAGCGCAAGAGCGCTAGCGCTCTACGTGTCAGCACGTGGGCGCTCAGGCGCTAGCGCGCCACGTGTCAGCACGTGGGCGCTCGAGCAGCAAAAGGGACTTGGTCCCTGCAATGGGAGTTGTACTCCCAGAAAGGGGCACTTATTATTCTTTGTGTGTGTGTGCGTGTGTGTGAGGAGTTAAACTCCTAAGATGTTTTGAAGCTGATGAAGGGCTTCTCCCATTGAGCCCTAGTTCTTCCCCAAAGTGGGGTTTCTGGAGATGGGTCTCCTTCTTCTTCCTTTGTTGGCCGGATCTTGAAGATCTAGAGATCTGAGATCTAAAAATCTCTCCTTTCTGAGATCCCCTTTGTGGGTTTTGTGGTGGAAAACTACTTAGTTTTGGAAAAGAAAGAGTAAAACTCTTGATTTAATTCAAAAGAAATGAGAAGGTTTAGAACCTTGGAGAAGGAGCAGGAGGCACAAAGAACCCTAGTTTTTGGGGGAATGAAAAAGTCTCTTTATTCATCATCATGTTGTCTTATATAGGCTTACATATTTACATATAGCCCCTTGGGCTCTACAAAATGGCATTTTGCCCATCCCATGGCTCATGTGCCATTTCTTTTTTGCACATAAGCCATGGGCTTACAAAATATTGGCTTTATGCCCATTTTGCATACATTCATGTATAAAAATTACATAAAAATTATTTATTACATGGTCTATATTTTGTTATGGAGGAGGCTGGCCGCGGGCTCGACTTGGACATGGGCCCGCTTGACCTGGGCTTGGGCCCACCTGGCTTAGGGTTGACCTTGACTTTGACTCGGTCAACCAGGGTGCAAATTTTTACCCCAACAAATTGCTCCCCATCAATAAATGTACACAACATATGTGGGTCGTGTGCATGGGATTGATGGATCTTCTTTCTGGTGGAGGCGACTTGCTTTGGTTCCCACTTTTTAGGTTGAACTGCCCTTTTTACGACATGGACGGTCGACGCTTGACGCATCTCCGAGACGGAATGTCCGTGGTAGACGTTTCCCTGACCCGGAGTGATCTGGTTCCCGCTTTGTAGGAAGTCTGCACTGTCCTTTTTGCGACATGGACGGTCGACGCTCTGATCCGGAGCGATTTGGTTCCCGATTTGTGGGAAGCCTGCACTGCCCGTTTTGCGACATGGACGGTCGACGCTCTGATCCGGAGCGATTTGGTTCCCAATTTGTGGGAAGCCTGCACTGCCCGTTTTGCGACATGGACGGTCGATGCTCTGATCCGGAGCGATTTGGTTCCCGATTTGTGGGAAGCCTGCACTGCCCGTTTTACGACATGGACGGTCGACGCTCTGATCCGGAGCGATTTGGTTCCCGATTTGTGGGAAGCCTGCACTGCCCGTTTCGCGACATGGACGGTCGACGCTCTGATCCGGAGCGATTTGGTTCCCGATTTATGGGAAGCCTGCACTGCCCGTTTTGCGACATGGATGGTTGACGCTCTGACCCGGAGCGATTCGGTTTCCGGTTTGTGGGAAGCCTGCACTGCCCGTTTTGCGACATGGACGGTCGACGCTCTGAGCCGGAGCGATTTGGTTCCCGATTTGTGGGAAGCCTGCACTGCCCGTTTTGCGACATGGACGGTCGACGCTCTGATCCGGAGCGATTTGGTTCCCGATTTGTGAGAAGCCTGTACTGCCCTTTTTGCGATGTGGACGGTCGACGCTCTGATCTGGAGCGATTTGGTCCCCGATTTGTGGGAAGCCTGCACTGCTCTTTTTGCGACGTGGACGGTCGACGCTCTGATCCGGAGCAATTTGGTTCCCGATTTGTGGGAAGCCTGCACTGCCCATTTTGCGACATGGACGGTCGACGCTCTGATCCGGAGGGATTTGGTTCCCTTCTTGCGGGGAGCCTGCACTGCCCTTTTTGCGACATGGACGGTCGACGCTCTGATCCGGAGCGATTTGGTTCCCTACTTTGTAGGAAGCTTGCACTGCCCTTTTTGCGACATGGATGGTCGACGCTTGATTTGACTTGCTCTGCTTCTTGCAGTGTCAGGGGTGGACTTGACTTGCTCCGCTTCTTGCGGTGTCGAGATTGGATTCTGACTTACTCCGCTTTCTACGGTGTCGGAGTTGAAGTTGACTAGTTGATTGTGATTTGGGTTGACATCAGCATCGCTACACTAGAATATGGTACCAGGAGCGAATCATCATCTGTCATGAGAGGATCTGGGAATTGTTTTTTTTTTGTTTGGCATCAGCATTGCTGCACTGGAATAATGCCAGGATCAACTCATCATTTGCCCCGAGAGGATTTGGGAATTGTTTTTTTTTTGTTTGGCATCTGCATTGCTGCACTGGAATAATGCCAGGAACAACTCATCATTTGCCCCGAGAGGATTTAGGAATTGATGGCTTAGGAGACAGGTTTAGATCCCTATCACCTAAGGCTTTTCAATTTTATGGGCCATAAGGGTCCCACAAAAGCATTTTCTCCCTACGAGTCGAAAGGATCTCGTAGGTGTATTTTCTCCTTAGGAGTCGTGAGGACTCCTAAGTGTGTTGCTCCTTTGTGAGTCGTAAGGATCTCACGCCGGAATTTTTTCCTCACAAAGTCGAGAGGACTTTGCGAATGCATTTCATCTCTTTTTTTTTACGAGTTTGCGCCCTTTCGGGTTTTCATAAACTCGCCGGCAGTCGTGCTGTTTTTACTCACGGAGCCCTTTCGGGTTTTCATCCGTGCCCCTTTCGCTTGCGGACATACCATTTTTTTTTTATATTTTTTTTGGGACTTTGAATGTGGTCTCACTGGTAGGACTCAGGAGAGATTGGGATTGTTTTACGCCCGTGGATTGTATACGGTTTTGCAGGATGTATGATCCATACCGTAGGGCCGGAAAAATTTCGAGATTTTGTTGGCGTCTGCATCGCTGCACTGGAATATGGTACAAGGAGCGACTTATCATTTGCCATTGGGATTTAGAATTTGGCTGGCGTCTGTATCGCTGCGCTGGAATATGGTACCAGGAGCGACTCATCATTCACCACTTGGGGGTTTGGAATTTGGAATTTGGAATTTGGTTAGCGTCTGCATCGCTGCACTGGAATATGGTACCAGGAGCGACTCATCATTCGCCATTGGGGTATGGGATTTAGAATTTTGTTGGCGTCTACATCGCTGCACTGGAATATGGTACCAGGAGCGACTCATCATTCTCCACTTGGGGATTGGGGGGCGATGGCTTAAGAGACAGGTTTAGATCCCTATCACCTAAGGCTTTTCAATTTTATGGATCGTAAGGGTCCCATAAAAGCATTTTCTCCCTACGAGTCGTAAGGATCCCGTAGGTGCATTTTCTCCTTAGGAGTCGTGAGGACCCCCAAGTGTGTTTTTCCTTTGTGAGTCGTGAGGAACCCACGAATGTTTGTTCTCCTCATGTATCGTGAGGACACATGAGTGGGTCTTCCCAGTGGAGCATAATTCCTAGGACGGAGACCAGCCGCTTAACTGGTGATTGTGGTGGGGTATGGGTATGATGAGAATTATTTGAGCCCGTGGATTGTATACGGTGGTCAGCATGGGTACCAATCGTAGGGCCGAGGGAATTTTGAAAAATTGGATTTTTGTTGGCGTCTGCATCGCTGCACTGGAATATGGTACCAGTAGCGACTCATCATTCGCTGTTTTTTTTGTTTTACCGCGATTGCTCTATCATTTCAGCTTTTCTTATCGCGAAGATCGCGATTGCCCTATCATTTCGGCTTTTATTCGCGGTTGCCCCATCATTTCGGCTGTTTATTTTCCTTTTTATTTTTACTCGCTGATTTTTATTGCGAGTTGCCCTATCATTTCAGCTTTTTATTATTTTTGTTTTATTTACACATTTTTTTGTTTATTTACATATATATATATATATATATATATATATATATTTTACATTCCCAGTTTAACGACTTAGAGGTCGATTATTCCCAGTTTAACAACGTGGTGGTCCTTTTTGCTTATCCCAGCTTCTTGAACTTTGATCTTGGCGGAGCTGTGTTGATGACCTAGCTCTGTGGCTTGCCGATACATCCGAGGATTGTGAAGTTTTTCCAAGCTTATCTTGGTCCTCTGCCCAATCTTTGAAAACACAGCAGTCTTCAATGGTATGACTCAGCACTCTATGGTATGGGCAGAATACGGGATTGCCAGTCATATTCATTTCATGTGGCCTCTTCGGAACAGGCAGTTGCAGACCGTTGTTCAAGGCTTCCTCGAATATATTGCGGACCTTATCCCTCCTGAAGGAGTACACCTTCTTTTTTTCTCTCCATTAGAGTAGGTGCCCTTACCGGTGCTGGTCCTTGAGGCCGATCAGTCCTTGGTTCGTCCTTTTCAGATAATGGCACATGTCTGGGAGGGTTGGGTTCCCGAAAGGCTTCGGTCTTCATTTGTGTGAAATCGGCGGTCATAGCTTGACCGTCTGCTAGCACGCCTTTAGACAGTTCTATCTATCCTGCCTTGTATTGCCTTTCGACCCATTCTTTGAAGACGAAGTAGTCCTCAATGGCATGACATATCACCCTATGATAGGGGCAATATTTTGGGTCGTCGGTCAAATTCGCTTCTTGCGGTCTCTTTGATTCTGGAAGTTGTAGACCGTTTCTTAGGGCGTCCCTGAATATCTTGTGGACCTTTTCCCTTTTGAAGGAATAGATATTTTCCAGTTTCTCTTTCAGAGGCGATTCCCCCTCGGCGTATGTATCGGAGGGATTGGAGGCTGATTGCGGCCGTTTTTCGCGAAGGCGCTCCGCTCTTAGGTTGAAGGGGGTATCAGTTGGCTGCCTCCGGGTATCAATCCCTGGCTCATGAACTAAAATTTGATTCTGTTGTAATTGCAATCGGGCGACTTGGGTCGCGAGATCTGCCGCGACATTTGCCAATTCGTCGACCTTGGACTGTACCCTGGCTAACTTCTCATCCCTGTCCTGAAGCTGCCCCTGAAGCCATCGGAATAATGCTTGTTCTGTAGTTCCGTTTATGACAACCGGGTCATCCTTATTGCCTGAGCTCAATTCCGCAGGAACCACGGGCTCCCTTGGCTTATCGGCCTGAGCAGGCTCTTCATCATTTAGATCGAGCCGATGCTGGGTAGCTTCAACCATATCATCACCATGGCTGTGAAGAAGAGGAGGGTTCGTTTCTTCATGTCCGGCCATGTAGACAGTGTGGATAACACAGTCAGCCATTCTTCCATCACTGGTAGCTGCTTTCGCGGAGCGGTCCGGGCTTTGGAAATTCATAAATTTTAACATGGCTAGAGCCCTAGCCCTTTTGTTGGCTCTATATCTGAGCCGCTTCTGCATCGGCTTCTCTTCCTTAAGCGCTTGGCAGGCTTCTGCTCTTCGGGAAGCCGCCATAGGCTGAGTGATGGGGATGCTTGAGAAGACATCTGCCCGCGTGTCCGTCGAAGGTATCGCCTGGGCTTGCCCACGACGTCTGGCAACTTCTTTTGTTCTGATGGCTTTGCCCCCAGTTGGGGCCATGGAAAGCCGTCCAGACACCGATTTGCGTTTGGGTTAGGACGCCTTCGAGACCACCACATTTGGCCTCTTGCCTTTCGAGGCCGGTTTGTCGGTTACCGGAGCTTGAGGAGCTGGGATGGCGTTAGCTGACACGAACAGGATGGAGCCGAATGGTAGCGGCGACTCCTCCCATTGTCGCCCGAGACTGGCCGGGAGGACCGTCCTGGCATCCATCTTCATCGTGTAAAAGATGGGAGCTGAGTTCATCTTTGGAGACATTGTTGAAAGATGATTGCTCGAAAACCCTGCATGGAAGGGCCTTATTTTAGTATAAATATAGATATGTATATTGATTGAGTTCGCATGAACGTTTAACCCGAAATATGGTAGGAGAGATAGGTCCCACCGGGCGTGCCAGAATCTATAGGGTGTTTTTCGTCACCCCATTGAGATGGGAATACGCGCGCTTATCAGGCGTACTACAGATTCCCCCTGCCTAGGGTAGGCCGGGGTTTAATGATTGTGGGGATCCGAATCTCCGGCAGCCACGGACTAAGCTGCCGTTAATTACCCCTCGCCTTTGGAGCGAGGGAACCTCCGATTGACGGGTGAAACTGGTCATGCAAACTCAATGTGCAGTGTACGTGTGTTTTGGAGGGTTTTTGGATATATCGGGGGGCCCACAGAGTTTTTACGCGGGTCCCGCTACCCGGATAGCGGGCTGGGGGTCAAGGGGGCTAGCAGCCCCCTTGCGGGGTGCGGGGCAGCGCCCCGGCCCAAATTTTTTTTGAGAGGGATAGTGTTGTA
Organism: Agapanthus africanus; assembly: GCA_030015575.1. Classification (NCBI taxonomy): domain Eukaryota; kingdom Viridiplantae; phylum Streptophyta; class Magnoliopsida; order Asparagales; family Amaryllidaceae; genus Agapanthus; species Agapanthus africanus. The sequence continues at coordinate 91,595,614 of JASDDO010000012.1, read as the reverse complement.
GAGTATGTATGTGTGTATATATGTATACATATGTATATATATATATATATATATGTATATATATAAAAAAAAAAGGGAAAAAGGCATCCAAAGGATGCGTGGGGCCAGCGCTTTGAGCGCAAGAGCGCTAGCACTTTGAGCGCTAGCGCACTACGTGGGCACTCGGACGTTAGCGCTTTGGGCGCTAGCGCTCTGAGCGCAAGAGCGCCACGTGTCAGCACGTGGGTGCTCGGGTGCTAGCGCTTTGGGCGCTAGCGCAAGAGCGCTCTGAGCGCAAGAGCGCAAGTGCGCTTTGAGCGCTAGCGCACCACGTGTCAGCACGTGGGCGCTCGGGTGCTACGCTTTGGGCGCTAGCGCTCTGAGCGCAAGAGCGCTAGCGCTTTGAGCGCTAGCGCACCACGTGTCAGCACGTGGGCGCTCGGCCGCTGGCACTTTGGGCTTGAGCGCTCTGAGCGCAAGAGCGCTAGCGCTAGCGCGCCACGTGTCAGCACGTGGGCGCTCGAGCAGCAAAAGGGACTTGGTCCCTGCAATGGGAGTTGTACTCCCAGAAATGGGCACTTATTATTCTCTCTGTGTGTGTGTGTGTGTGTGTGTGTGTGTGAGGAGTTAAACTCCTAAGATGTTTTGAAGCTGATGAAGGGCATCTCCCCTTGAGCCCTAGTTCTTCCCCAAAATGGGGTTTCTGGAGATGGGTCTCCTTCTTCTTCCTTTGTTGGCCGGATCTTGAAGATCAAGAGATGTGAGATCTAAAAATCTCTCCTTTCTGAGATCTGATGGCAGATCTAAGTTCCCCTTTGTGGGTTTTGTGGTGGAAAACTACTTAGTTTTGGAAAAGAAAGAGTAAAACTCTTGATTTAATTCAAAAGAAATGAGAAGGTTTAGAACCTTGGAGAAGGAGCAGGAGGCACAAAGAACCCTAGTTTCTGGGGGAATGAAAAAAGTCTCTTTATTCATCATCATGTTGTCTTATATTGGCTTACATATTTACATATAGCCCCTTGGGCTCTACAAAATGGCATTTTGCCCATCCCATGGCTCATGTGCCATTTCTTTTTTGCACATAAGCCATGGGATTACAAAATATTTGCTTTATGCCCATTTTTCATACATTCATGTATAAAAAATTACATAAAAATTATTTATTACATGATCTATATTTTGGTATGGAGGAGGCTGGCCGCGGGCTCAACTTGGGCATGGGCCCGCTTGACCTGGGCTTGGGCCCACCTAGCTTGGGGTTGACCTTGACTTTGACTCGGTCAACCAGGTGAAAATTTTTACCCCAACAATATGCTCATATGAGCGCTGAAAATAAACAGGCTAAAACCCACACTAAGGGTCACGTGTTAAACACGTGAGTTCTCTTGCTTCTCATATGCAAAGCATGTGAGCGCCCCAATTTAAAACACTCCTATCAAATTCTAGAATTAAATTCTATTTGGGAAATATTTTCCTAATCTTTCTCAAACTAGAAAGATGTTCTTTGTTAAACAGAGAACCTTTGGATCAAAGATCCAACGGTGATCATCTGGTAGAATAAAATTCTATCATAGGAAAATATTTTCCAAATCATGTTAAACTAACAAGATATTCATACGATAAGAATAAAATTATATGTTAAACTAACGAGATATCCATATGATAGAATTAAATTCTATATTAAGAAAATATATTTCTGATCTTGTTAAACTAAAAAGATATGATAGAATAAAATTCTAATATTGTTAATGTAAGTCGATGTTGCGCACCCCGCGTGTTCGCGGGGAGGCGAAAATTGCAAAAAATGATTTTTACGGACTTCGCAACACCGACTTGAACCAAGGATCGAACAAAAACCCTAGCTAGCAAACAACTTGAGGTTTAACTACTCGGATACGAAGTTATACCTCACGATACATGTCCTTCGGATCTTCATCGCTGTCCTCTACTCGTTGTTAGCTCCAAGGATCGAAATCGGATCGGGCAACCTCGAGTCAAAGACAATCCACCCGAGAGTCTATAGTCCGAGCTCCTACCTCAAATCCGAGTTAACTACGGCTTCTAGTTCGCTAAACTAGAAGTCCTAGATGATGTAGAGAAAGAAGATGAAGTGGTTTGTCTCTTGGAACCCTTGGCTTCTCAACTCATGAGACTTAAGGGTTGATAGAAAGAAGAAGGAGATGGCTTGAGGAAAGAGAAAATGTTTTTCAAAATGATAATTGAGATGGCTACCATGATATGACTACAAGCATGGCAAAAAAATATCTCATCCAAAATATCTAGTGCCAAAAAATATCTAAGTCAAATAGTCAAACCAAGTAGCCATGGCAAAATTATCATTTATAAAAAAATAACAAATAATTTCCTCCACATCATAATTGTTTTAATCAAGTCAATTGTAAAAACCCTAATGAGGTGTCACCTTCTAAAAACAATCTTAAGTAATTATAAGAATGCCTTTCTCATCCGTATATACATACCCGCATCCGTGTTTCGAGAAACACGAATACAATGAGATGAAACTGATCCATCAATATTGTAGGGTTCCTTGGCACACACTAGAGGTCTCACAAGGCATCAACCATGCCAATTTCAAAAATACGGTGCCGAGAAACCCTAGACTAGATCGTTGGCTAGAAGTTTAGGCGATAAAACGAGCTAGTTTACAACTAAACTATAAGATAACGGAAATACAACCTTTGTAGATCCGGTGCTCCACCTCCATAGCTCCGTAATGAAGTCTCCTCGCTGTCCAAGTCGAACCCCGGGCTCTAGCGTCGGCTTCATCGGAGAATGGACGGGCTAGGTCATCGACGACGATGCCGAAGATGATCTACGTCGAGGCATCACTAGATCAAGCTCCAACTTCACCGAGCTTTGAAAACTTGTGAAGGAAACACCCTATACTACTTGGCAAGAGGTAGAGGATGAAGAAATAGGAAGTGGGTTCACTTTAGAATTGGATTTCTCACTTGTTTTCATCAATCACCATTGATGAAGCAAGCTTTTCTTCTTGTGAAGAAGAAGAAGAAGATGAAGATAATATTATGATAAGTTTATAGAATAGAAAAGAAAATGAATTCTTATCATAATAGTAACCATGGTAAAGTGTAGAGAGCTAACTATAGTTCAATGAATGGTTAGGGTTAATGAGATGAAGACAAAAGGGTTTCTTTGGTCAAAGCTTCATGAAGCTTCAACAAGCTTCATGAAAGAATGAAACCCTTTTGTTTTTCTTTTCTCATTTCATTTCTTTTAATCCAAAAAACAATAGATAAATAAATAAGTGAATAAAACAAAACCCTAACCATTATCATGTAACCATGGTTTGATCTTTACACAAAAATCCTAGCAAACATGTATCATCAAACATGATACATTTAAGTGCACAAAAGTATATCACATATATAATGTGCATATCCGAGTGAGAATATCCATTTAAAGTGAACCGATACTGGTTAATGCAAACTAATATATCAAATATATATAATTATACATTAAATCATTAAATCAACACTTGATTTAACGATCCGGTCATATCGCATATAACCGACTAGTATCCTATGTATCGGCTTACCGAACCAACCCTTGATTCGATAACTAGGTTATATCGCATACAACCTTTCGATACATTCATCGCGAGAATGGAATACGGTATCACATACACGCATTATTCTCGGTCCCGCACATATCTCATATGCGCTCCTATTTCGTTTCGCTTGAGCCAGGAAACCTCTGTGTAGGACTCTAAAGACTCGTCAATACGCCGGTAGAAGGTGATGATCATATCAATCACCCACAAGCCGCAAGCGGTCTGCTAAACGTATCGGCCACCCGGGTATTGAGCGATCAGAAGATCGACGAGCAAGCCCGCTCACACTCCAGTGAATCCAACCAGTAACACTACCGTACAGTCCGGTCTCGTCGTCTGATATGTCGCATATCTCGCCTAGGGGTGGTAAAACGTCAGACCCCAATAGCTCGATAAGTCGTGTCGATATGAGGTCTATAACAGTTCGAGAAACTACTGGTAACACTTACCAGTAAATCTCAGCAACCCTGGCCAGGGATTTCCGGTTATAGCCAATCGAACACAGCGCAACATCAACTCCCTATACCGGGAGAGACGAATCCCCTCCTATCGCTCATTGCCTCCATATGACTCGGGACTGTACCCAAAAACCACCGTTTTGCACGCCCTCTTGGACGTGGTAAGATGGAAATCAAAGCACAGTGGGAACCACACAAGACTCTATGACGATCTCGGGTCAACAGACTACTCTGTACCAGTGTCACCAGAGAACTGCCATCTGACGTGAGGTATAATACCATCTGGGAGTTCTCGGCGAGTCCGTCCAGTGTACCCAGTCTCTACTGAGCACCCGTATATCATCTCCGATGTCAAACACCAATGGATATGGGATCATCCATCGCCCATCTGTATGGGTCGAGAAGGTATACGCTAGTCTACTCTGGTATATCGATGCCCCGTCTCGATACACCCACGACTAGGGACCTTGAAGGATGTACTTATGGACTACCATGTCCCCACTAGTATGATCTGTATCATAGTCTAGGTAGTCAAGTACACATCCTAAGGGCTTTACCAACATGTAACAGAGAGACAAACAGTATACACGTTAAGGTAAAGAGTAACCAGATAGCATACTATCATGTCGAGCAAGAAAGTCCTCCCTATATATGTCCCAGCATCCACTACAATATACATCCTATGTACAGTAATGGCCTCTAGGGCATACATATAACTAACAAATATAATACTAGGATCCGGCTTAAACCAAAGCCCACTAGTATTATCCGCCCGAACATCATACGCGTACAAGTGCACGTACGTGATCGAAGCCCTGCCGTAAAACCATACGGCCTCTACACCTTTTGCCCGGTGCAGGGAAACCCTCTGTGTGGGACTCTAAAGACTCGACACTACGCTGGCAGTGGGTTTAACCACAAGACGCAAGCGGTACTAGCTGCACATAACGGCTACCGAGGTATGTGTCGATAAGAAGGCCGATGAACTAACTCATCCGAACTCCTACTGAGCTTGTATGTGACAATCTCCGTACAGTCCGGTATGTTCGTCTAAGAGTATCGCATATCAGGCTTAGGGGGCAGTAAACGTTAGACCCCTAATAGAGCAATAAGTCGTGTCGGAGTATAGCCCAAAACACCCTGAGAAATTACTGGAATACCTACTAGTAAATCTTGCTTGCCTTGGTCAAGGACTTTGTGTAATGGCCTTCCGAACACAGCGTGATATCAACCCCCAATACCGGGAGAGACGAATCCTATCTAACCGCCACTGCCTTCAATTGCTTCGGGACTGCACCCAGCTACTACCTGTTTGCACGACTCCTTTTAGCCGTGGTAGGGTAGTAATCAAAGTACAGTGGGAACACACTCGAGGCGAAGTAGCAGTGTCAAGTCGACGAACTAAGCTGTACTCATGTCACCTGGGAACTGCTACCCGACGATAGGTATAATACCCACCAACAGTTCCCGACGAGTCCTGTCCAGTGTACTCATAACCTAATGAGCACATGCATACTATCTCCAGTACGACGTACTGATGGCTGTGGGACAGACCATCTCCCTTGTTGGGATGAGAAGCGTATACATTAGTCTACTCTGGAGTATCGATGCCCCGTCTCGATAATCCTACGACTAGGGACCTGTATATTATGTGCTTATAAACTACCCAACCCCCACTAGTGTGACTGCCATCACAACGCTGGTAATCAAGCAAAGATCCTAAGGGCTCTACCAATATGTATAAGCGATATGCTAAAAGAAACACATGCACATATTAAGGTATAAACAAACCAGGCAGCATACTACCATTTCGAGCAAGACTGTTACTATATCCGTGTATATCCCAAGCTCCCATTAAGTAATATACAATCCAGTATGATACAATAATGGCCTCTAGGGCATATATCACTAACAATCTCCCACTTGCACTAAGGACATATACTGGCATATCGCAGACCTAAGATCTCGAATAGCCTCTCGAGCACTGTCTGAGGGATGGCCTCTGTGAGTAGATCTGTAGTGTTGTTCTCCGTATCTACTCTCCTCACCTCGATCTCCTGGGGATCAACGATCTCCCTGATCAGGTGGTACCGCCTCAAGATATGCCTAGATCTCTGATGGGACCTGGGTTCCTTCCTTAAAGCTATAGCGCCTTATGTTGTCACAATACTAAAGTATTTGACCAACAATGGAAGGAACTGCCTGAAGTTCGGTTAAGAACTTTCTTATCCAGACTGCCACTTTTGCGGCGTCTCATGCAGCGAATTACTCCATTTCCATCGTCGAGTTTGCAACGGTGTCCTGCTTGGAGCTCTTCTAATGGACCGCCCCTCCACTGAGGGTAAAGACATAACCCGACATGGACTTGGAGTCAGCAAAGGCCTCGATCTGGAGGTCTTTTCCGCCATACACCAAGAACATCTCCTTAGTCTTTCTCAGGTACTTGAGAATGTTCTTTGCTGCTATCTAGTACTTCCTCCCTGGGTTTGACTGATACCGGCTTACCACGCTAAGTGCGTAAGCAATATCTGGTCTGGTACACAACATCGCATACATTATAGAGTCTACCGCAGAAGCGTAGGGTATAGATGTGATGCGAGCCTTTTCCAAATATGTCTTGGGAGATATTCCTTTTGGAGAGGGTGATTCCGTGATAAGCCGGTAGACTACCGCGCTTAGAATCTTCCATACTAAATATTTTTAGTATGGTGTTGATGTACCTTGACTGTGAAAGTCCCACTATCCTCTTTGATCTATTACGATATATCTGGATCCCCAGAATGCAGTTGGCATCACACAGGTCAATCATGGAGAACCTCTGTGATAAGAATCCTTTGACTGATTGTAGTATAGGAATGTAATTTCCTACCAAGAGAATGTCTTCCACGTACTAGACGTGGAATCCCACAGTTCTCGCTACAATCTCACTATATATGCATGGTTCATCTGGATTTATAATAAAGTCGAATCCTTTGACCGTCTCATTAAAACAGATGTTCCAACACCAGATGCCTGCTTTAGTCCATTAATGGACTTAAGCAACTTGCACACTTTCCCGCTGCTCTCACTCTGATTGAAACCCTCTATCTGATCCATATAGACGCACTTTTCCAAATAACCATTTAGAAAAGCTGTCTTTACGGCCATCTGCCGGATCTCAAAATCTTGGAATACAGCAATGGAAAGAAGGATTCGAATGGATTTGATCATAGACTTTGGAGAAAAGGTTTCATCATGCTCCAAACCAAGTCTTTGACGAAAAACCTTTCAACAAGTCTAGCCTTATAGGTTTCAACCTATCCATCTACACCAATCTTCTTTCTGAAGATCCATTTGCAGCCTACGGGTTTTATCCCTTCTGGAGCAATATTCAAAGTGCATACTTTGTTGGTGTACATGGACTCCATTTCGGTCCACATTGCATCCAGCCATTTTACCGAGTCGCCGCTCTGAATGGCTTACTGGAAGCTAGTTGGCTCAACATTGTCAATGATGAAATCCTCTTGATCCCCGTCTATGAGAAACCGTAGTATCTCTCGGACGGATGAGACTGCCTACTAGTCCTGCGGATTGGCGTAGGGATATCCGATTCTTTTAAAACCTCTGGTTCTACCATACTTTCAGTAATAGTTTGTGGTTCTGAAATTTCTTCCAGTTCTATTGCGCTCCCACTATTTCTTTTTACAAAAAAATGATTTTCTAAAAAGTGGGCATGACGAGGAACAAAAACCTTTTGTTCCTATGCGTAATAGGAAAGATACCTCTTGGAGTTCTTTGGGTGTCCCACAAACCTATACAGTACTGAGCGTGCCTCGTGCTTGTCCGCATACTGCTTTTCAACAAAAGCTGGACATCCCTATATCTTCATATGCTGAAGATATGGTTTCTTCCCATTCCATATCTGATATGGCGTGGTAGGCACAGTCTTGGTTGGAACCTTATTCAAAAGATATGTTGCTGATTCTAGTGCATAACTTCAGAAGGATCGTGGCAACTCAGCGTTACTCATCATGGAACGAACACTATCTAATAGGGTTCTGTTCCGCCTTTCCTATACACCTTTGTGTTGTGATGTGTATGGAAGAGTAAGCTGAGAAAGAATTCCATTCTCTTTTGAGTAATCCAGGAACTCGACAATTAAGTATTCACCACATCGGTTAGATCTCAGTGTCTTGATACTTTTGCCTGTTTGTTTTTCCACATCATTCTTATATTCTCAAAAAATTTCAAAGGGTCTCTGATTTATGCTTCATCAATAAGACACGTCCTAACCTAGAGAAATTATCCGTAAAAGTAATGAAATAGGAATAACCACTTCGTACATCTGTAGATATTGGACTACACACATCGCTGTGTATGAGTTCTAAGAGCTCGCTCGCTCTTACTCCGTATCCAGTGAACGGAGTCTTTGTCATCTTTCCTATGAGACAAGATTGACAAGTTGCATAAGACTGATATTCGAACGGATCCAAATATCCCTCTCTATGTAACTTCGTCAACCGTGTTTCATTTATGTGACCCAGTCTACAATGCCTTAAGAGAGCCTTATTTAATTCTGGAGACTTTCTTTTAAGTGTGTTCTGGACGTTGAAAATCAGAGCTTGATTCAATATATACTATCATCTAGTGTACCTGACCCAATCAAACTTTGATTTAGGTGGATGTGAACCACATCGCTTACAAACTAGACTTAGTACACACAAACAGTTACGTAGAATCAATATCTGCCCACTTGTCAATTCTAGGTGATATACCCTACGGATACAGCGTCCACGCTCATTCCGTTAGTAACCCTGAGAGTCATATCACCTGCCCTGATAACTCTACGGTTTCTCAAAGCCTGTAATGAATTACAGATATGAGATCCTGATTCGGTATTTAGTACCCAGGAAGTAGAGTTAATTGACAAACTGTTTTCAATCACAAACACACCCGAATTCGAAGCCACAACATGCTTCGGATCGTGGATTCTGGCTTTCCAAGCCCTGCATCTTTTCTGCCAATGCCCTTTCCTGTAACAATAGGAACATCCCTCCTTCCCTACTGTTAACCCCGAAACATTTGCCCTTCCATTTTCTTCTACCTTACCGACACCGCCTATCGACTTTGTGGAGGTCTTCGTCTTCTCACCCTTGGCATCCGCCTTAGATCCAGAAGAGGAAGATTCCCCAATAAGCAGAGCGGGTGTCTCCCTGGTTGCCTTCAGGGTGCCCTCAATTGGAAGTATAACTTTCTTCCCCTGGACGTAAGTAGGAGGTAGGGACTGTAGAATCAAGTCAGCATATGACTCTTTCTCCAACGTGTTCTCCAGGTCCGTGACCTTTTTAATATTGCTAATTATTGTAGGGACGTGATCCCCTACAGATGACCCGACAGCCAACCTCGCTTGAAGCAATTATTTCGAGGTCTCATATCTTGCGATACGAGATTGCTCTCCATATAAAACATTGTTATGGAGGAAGATGGAAACTAAGTCCATCTTCTCGTGCCGCCTCTGGTATACACCATCTAATTAGGCCAACACGAGGCACTTAGTATTCACACAGTCTTTTTCCCTTGTCTTACGGATATCAATATCCGCGACGGTGGAAACTGGACCTGGGACGGCAGGGGCTTTGAGTAGTAATGAGGTGGTCTAGCTTGTCATAGGTAATGGACATCTGGACAAACCTTTTCCAGTCAATATAGTATAACTCAGTCATTTTATTATCTATCTGTAACCTAATCTGGTCATCTGGTCACTGCAATTAGGAGAGAGAGAAGAAAACACTCAGCATGATGCTCTTGCAAGTTTAGATTGGTTTTTAATTTATCTAAACAGGAAGGCTCCCACTGTCTCTCGAATCCTTCCTCAAACAATAAAAGAAGAATTAGTCAGGATTAATCTCACCGTACAATACTTGCTTAACCATTCGGCCAGGCTAGTGTCGGTACTTCGAAAGAGATTTTATGACGTTTCGCGAAGTTCCTTAATTAAATAACTTCTTTTCCTTGGAGGCGTAGCCCCGCTAACACTGTTCTAGACACCTACTTGGTTTATAGCATTGATCGTTAAGTGAAGAATCCCCCGAGGAGTAGCGGATACTCATAGTAGGATCAGGATCCAAATATCATTGTGTGATAATCCTGAAGGAATTCTACCAACATTATTACACTCCAAATGGTATGCAGCACTAGCAAGTTTCAGTTTCCTTAGAAACTCCCGATGTGGATTTTTGCCCCATGCTCTTATGACCTTGATGAAGGCCAACATATCATAATTCACATATCAAGTTCTACCCGCCATTATCCAGGTTAATTTGAACCCACCCATACATACCTTTGACGGAGGCCAAAATAGTAGTACGACTGTCCCAAACCAACACATCTATATATGCTACAGATGAATATCCAGCAGCTACCAAACACTATGCCTTGGCGAAGGTCAAAATACATAGCTTGAATACTACCGAATATTCAACTAAAATGACAGAGGGCTCCGAATGGTTTTGGAGAAACCGTGAACGTAGTGAACTTGATATAACCGAAGGAACCTGATAGCTTTTAAAAGGAGTGGTTTAAGCCCCGTATTTAAAAGTCTCCTGTTTTAAAATAACCGAGTGGTTTTAAAATTTGTTCCAACGATTCAGCTTTGATTTGTTTGCTTTGCATTAATGTAATGCAGTCCCATCATTTACACCTATCATCACAGAAAAAGACGAAAATACCACGTCCACTTATGCCTTCCGCATTTGCCACCGGGCCCCGTCATCACCCGTTAGGTTACTTAACTAACGACAGAGCGGGGGCTGGACTAGCGCGGATACAAAACATAAGCAACGCCTACTAGATATCATATATAGATATATATATTCGTCTCACGCAATAATAGGCATTCCAGATCACAGATGAACATATTGGATATACTAGGAATTCCGCGTTTCGTTTAAGGCTGTAACGAAAGACGGACTCCACGGTTGTGATGAATAGCCAAACCCCACCCTAGACCCCTACGGGTGTGGCAAACTACCTGCCAAATACCCGAAGTGAAGTAACCTCCCTTAGCAAAGTGAGTAGGCCACTCGGCACTTCAAAGTACCCGGTAGTTTGTGCATCCCACCTTGGGTCTATCCTAGGAGCAAAAACAGTAAAAGAAATAATACAACGGTGGCTACAACCTCAACCCGGATGTGCCCCGCAAAATAATATTATATCACTTTACAAAGTTTACATCGAATGAAAGAATGGAAACCCTCATCTCACATCCCCGGCTATCCATTAACGACGATCCAACAAGTTCATATACACAAACCAACATAACATCATCACAGATATGAGCAACCCCGACTAATCGACGTATAGCAATTAGTCGACGTTTCCAAACACATATACACATCACAAAGCTTGTAAAGTAACCGCGACATTAGAATTCCGCACGCAATTAGCAAACTTAACCAATTTTCCAAAACTTGAAAATCCAGTAAGCTAAAATTCCAAAAACGATCGTTTTAAGCCAATCCGGGAGTCGAAACGAACTCAAAACCCGTCCGAATCTTCACGAAGAGTTAGAGCACGAAACTAACTTCGAGTTGGGGGCCTAGAGGGGGAACCCCACCCCCGAGGCCACCACGAGGTGGCCAGGGGTGAGGCAGACCTGAAACTGCCTAACGTGGGGCAGTTTCGGGTCCCCACCGCCAAGACCACCTTGTGGTGGTCTTCGGGAGTGGGCCCAGCCATTAGGCCCCCCCGGGGTTTCCTCAGGGTGCCCATGCACCACCCCGCGGCTTCTCAGTTCAAACCGTGAGCCCGCGGGGTGTGCAAACATCTCAAACTTTAAGTTTTTGGAACTGTTTTTATCGGCAGTTTTTGTGCGATAAAAACGATGGATTTCTAACGTCGCTACAAGATATTTAAGGTTTATGAAAGGCTTTGATACCACTGTAAGTCTATGTCGCGTACCGTGCGTGTTCGCGGGGAGGCGGCAATTCCAAAAAATGATTTTTACGGACTTCGCAACACCGACTTGAACCAAGGATCGAACATAAACCCTAGCTAGAAAACAACTTGAGGTTTAACTACTCGGATACGAAGTTATACCTCACGATACATGTCCTTCGGGTCTTCATCGCTGTCCTCTACTGATCGTCAGCTCCAAGGATCGAAAACGGATCGGGCAACCTCGACGGCCTCTTCGAGTCAAAGACGATCCACCCAAGAGTCTATAGTCCGAGCTCCTACCACAAATCCGAGGTAACTATGGCATCTAGTTCGATAAACTAGAAGTCCTAGGTGATGTAGAGAAAGAAGATGAAGTGGTTTGTCTCTTAGAACCCTAGGTTTCTAAACTCATGAGACTTAAGGGTTGAGAGGAAGAAGAAGGAGATGGCTTGAGGAAAGAGAAAATGTTTTTCATAATGATAATTGAGATGGCTACCGTGATATGACTACAAGCATGGCAAGAAAAATATCTCAACCAAAATATCTAGTGCCATAAAATATCTCACAAAATATCTATGTTAAATAGTCAAACCAAGTAGCCCTGGCAAAATTATCATTTATAAAAAAATAACAAATAATTTCCTCTACCTCATAATTGTTTTAATCAAGTCAATGGTCAAAACCCTAATGAGGTGTCACCATCTAAAAACAAACTTGAGTAATTACAAGAATGCCCTCTCATCCGTATATACATACCCGTATCCGTGTTTCGAGAAACACGAATACAATGAGACGAAACTGATCCATCAATATAATACTAGGATCCGGCTTAAACCAAAGCCCACTAGTATTATCCGCCCGAACATCATACGTGCACAAGTGCACGTACGTGATCGAAGGCCTGCCGTAAAACCATACGACCTCTACATCTTTTGCCCGGTGCAGGGAAACCCACTGTGTGGGACTTTAAAGACTTGACACTACGCTGGCAGTAGGTTTAACCAAAAGCCGCAAGCGGTACTAGCTGCACGTAACGGCTACCAAGGTATGTGTCGATAAGAAGGCCGATGAGCTAACTCATCCGAACTCCTACTGAGCTTGTATGTGACAATCTCCGTACAGTCCGGTCTGTTTGTCTAAGAGTATCGCATATCAGGCTTAGGGGGTGTTAAACGTTAGACCCCTAATAACGCAATAAGTCGTGTCGGAGTATACAAAACACCCTGAGAAACTACTGGAATACCTACCAGTAAATCTCGCTTGCCTTGGCCAAGGACTTTGTTTAATAGACTTCCGAACACAGCGCGATATCAACCCCCAATACCGGGAGAGACGAATCATATCTAACCGCCACTGCCTCCAAGTGCTTCGGGACTGCACCCAACTACTACCTGTTTGCATGAATCCTTTGAGCCATGGTAGGGTAGTAATCAAAGTACAGTGGGAACACACTCGAGACGAAGTAGCAGTGTCAAGTCGACGGACTAAGCTGTACTTATGTCACCTGGGAACTGCTACCCGACGATAGGTATAATACCACAAACAGTTCCCGACGGAACCAAGTGTTTAACACTTATATGAAAGAGAGAATAAAACCCAGAAAACAGCTCCCACTTTGGAGTGCCTCACGTGTTCACACGTGAGCGCCTCCAAAGTTTAGTGTTTAACACCGATCTAGCGCCTCACGTGCGATACATGTGAGTGCTGCATATACCAGTGCTTAGCACTGGGGTTGACTATGGAAACCCAGACCTAGCCCAAATTAGCCAAGTTTCCTGAGGCCAAAATCTCTTTGATCTCCAAAAAGACCAAGCCTCTATGCTTATGTCTTCCTAAACTGATCCTAGTCCCAAACACGACTAATGATCTTCCAACGGATATTCATCCCACATCTCCCCTCAATCTGGAAATTGGTTCAAGGGTACATCTCTCCACACCTCTGATATATGTCGTTGTAATTCTCCAACGTCTTCAGAGAGGTGGCGGGTCCCGACAACCAACAACTCTTTGGTGCACTCCAAAACCGATGGGCACATCCCAATACGGACCGCAACGTCCTTAAACTACAACGGACCACAACGTCTTTTAACTAGCTATGGACCACAACGTCCTTAAACTACAACGGATCGTAACGTCTTTAAACTAGCTACGGACCGCAACGTCCTTAAACTACAATGGACCGCAACGTCCTTAAACTAGCAACGGACCGCAATGTTCTTAAACTAGCTACGGACCGCAATGTTCTTAAACTAGCTACGAACCGCAAAGTTCTTAAACTAAAACAATAGAGCCCAAATGCTCTTTTGTTGGATCTGAATGATCCTAAAAACCTTGTTAAGTAGATCTTAGTCTAAAATTGGACTAACGTATCCTTAACAAACATTTAAGTTGATCTTAATCTCAAACGAGATTAACGATCCTTAAATCAAACCAAACCCAAATCTAAGAATATACGGATTTGGACTAATCCACGCCCTATGGGCGGCAATATAAATTAGTCTCCATATACAATCCACGGGCAACCAAAAATAAAACAAACACACATGACACGAAGTGAACTTCTAGAGCAGGAGAAAGTGGCTATCGCGATGCGATAACGTAATTAACTATAGGGGCTTGCTCCTGCAGGGAAGAGCATCCCCACAATCAAAAACCCTCTCACAAACGAGGGGAATCTGACGAAATCTGCTACAACGGCCGCATCCGTCCAAACCTTCGATATACGGTGCCATAAATCAACTTGGCATCTTCGAAGAGGTGGATGGATAAAACGCAAATATCATCTGCCCCCAAATTCAGGCAAGACGACCATCCCGGTTCGTCTCCGTATTCGGCGGTGAACAGGGTCAGCAGCAGCAGACTGCTATTCTCATGAACCATCCTGAAGCCGAAGCATCTGGAGTAAAGCAATTTCGTGCATTGCATCTCAGGAACTTTTCAGGGATAGAGAGTCTGTTGAGACTGAAGAAAATGCCCAAAGTATCAAGGACAACCTTGTCGCAGCGCAGGTACCAGACATAGCTTGGGTTCGTGTGGCTAAGCTCCAGCTCACCGACAATGCAAGAGTCTGGTGGAAGGCCGAGGAAAGCTGTCTCATACAACCAATAGAGTGGAAAACGTTTCGCGATCTGTTCGATGCGAAGTTTTTCCCCGAGACTGCTTGATTTAAAATGGAACAACAGTTCATCCACCTGCAACAAGGTTCCATGTGGGTAAAATCGGTGGATGAATATGATGCTGAATTCATCATGCTTAGTAGGTAAAGAATTCGTATCAAATTCCGTTCCGTAAACCACATCACTATCCTGACATCAATATCTTATCAGGTTCGCGGCACACTTGATCCCGACCGATGAGATTTGGGCTAGACGGTTCCAACAAGGCTTAGACCCAGAGATTCAGGCGGTATTAGCCACAGGCGACTATCCAACTCATGAACTCGCCCTGAAAGCAGCATGTTGTTATGAAGCTGTGGTCAAGAAGAAGGGTAAGCCCCAAACAGTCGGAATCAAACGCCCTGCTACACAGATGACAGGAGGAGCCTCTTCGAGGCTGACATTTACACCCAAGAGGCCAGGAGGATCGTTTAACCGGTCCAGTCTAGATTTCTGTTTCTACTGCAAGAGAATTGGACACTTGGCGAAGGACTGCAGGCATGCAAATGGCCTGTGTTTGATTTGTGGCGCATCTACTCACGCAATAGGAGCATGCCCATATCGTATTAACACAGCACCAGCACCCAGACCCGCAATTACAGCTCCGTAGAGGCTAGCCATTCAGGCACCTGCACCTTACCTAGCTCTTCCTGCACCAGCTCCACGTGGACCACCTAAACAGCCTCATCGTCAATTCCACCAAGCACAGAGAAACGTGCCTTAAGGGCAGAGGAATTTGCCTCCGGCAAAGAGGAATGTACCGAGACGACAGGCTTTTACAATGACGGTTGAGAAGGCCGAAGCCACAGGACAAGTCATCACCGGTAAATTCGCCCATTCTTTCAACCTTTCAATTCTTGTGCAACGTTATATTGTTCTTATATCTAAACACAACCTTACACAACTTAGGTACTATACTAGTAGCCACCCTTCCTGCACTCGCACTTTTCGACACTGGAGCTTCACACTGCTTCATGTCATAACGATTCGTGAGAACGCATGCGATTTCCATGAAGCAACCCATTTCAAGCTGGAATGTCAGTTCCGGGAATGGAGTCTTGAAGGCAACTTTGGGCTATGATCAGTGCCCAGTTGTAGTTTGCGGTCGAGAATTCTATGCAAATTTCAAAGTACCGGACATACCAAATTTCGATGTTGTGTTGGGAATGGATTGGCTGGGAGTATTCTATGCTACTATTGACTGCCGTCAAAGGAGGATAGTATTTGAGATACCAGATCACCCAGCCTTCTATTTCAAAAGTGGAGATAGAACCTTGGAGTCAGGAAGGTACCGTGCTAAACCGAAGAATGCAGAAGTGTTCCCTCTACCAGCTGAAGAAGAAAAACTTGAGGTAGTTTGAGAGTTCGAGGATGTGTTCCCTGAAGACATATCAGGTTTGCCTCCTGATCGAGCTCTTGAATTTAGTGTTGATTTACAACCTGATGCACAACCTGTAATCAAATCTCTATACCGATTAATTCCGGAGGGATTGAAGGAGATCCGATGAACTACTGAAGAAAGGTTGGATCCGAACCAGTACTTCAAGTTGGGGATCTCCGGTGTTACTGGTGAAGAAGAAGGAAAGTTCCTACAAGGTGTGTATGGATTATCGAGCTCTGAACGAAGTGACAATTAAGAACAAGTATCCACTACCACGCATCGATGACGTTTTCGATCAGTTAAGTGGATCTTGTGTCTTTTCACAGCTAGATCTTCGATCGGGTTATCATTAGGTGAAGGTCAAAGAGTCCGACATTCCGAAGATGGCGTTTAGGACTCGTTATGGTCATTATGAATATCTCGTAATATCATTTGGAGTGACCAATGCACCTTCCATTTTTATGAACCTGATGAACCAAGTTTTCCGAGAGTACTTAGACAGGTTTGTTGTTATATTCATCAACGACATCCTGGTGTATTCAAAGAATCGGAAAGAACACGCCGAGCACTTACGCATTGTCCTGGAGACATTATGACAACACCAGCTCAAAGCCAAGTACAGCAAGTGTGAATTTTGGCTAGATCAAGTCGGATTTCTCAGACATATTGTTTCAGGCGAAAGAATCTCTGTGGATCCAGCTAAGGTGTCAGCTGTCAGCGAGTGGCCGACTTCAAATACGGTGAAAGATATAAGAAGTTTCTAGGGCTTAGCAGGATACTACCGATGATTCATTGAAGGATTCTCAAAAATTGCAGCACCCCTGACCAAGCTCACACGTAAAGACAAAGCATTCGTATGGTCAAAAGCATGTGAGAAGGCTTTTGTAGAACTCAAGTCGAGGTTAACCTCTGCACCTATCCTTGTAATACCAGATCAATCTGGAGGATTCATTGTGCATTGTGATGCGTCCGGTAAAGGATTAGGATGTGTTCTACACCAATATGGAAAAGTTGTGGCTTTTGCATCAAGACAGTTAAAGTTCCATGAACGCAACTATCCAACACATGATCTAGAATTGGAAGCCGTCATCTTTGCACTCAAGATTTAGCGCCACTATCTTTTGGAAGAACGAGTGGATATATACACTGACCATAAGAGTCTGAAGTATGTATTTACTCAGAAAGAACTCAACATGCGGCAGATAAGATGGCTAGAACTCATGGCGGACTTCAACATCAACCTACAGTATCATCCTGGAAAGGTGAACGTAGTGCCTGATGCTCTTAGTCGCCAGCCATTAGCAATGAATCTCACCACCCAGTGGAGACTACAACAAGAATTGCATGTATTGGAGATTGAAGTAGTTGTGCCAGGTAACGCTTCATCTTTGAAGAACTTACAATTCCAGTCCACTCTTGTAAATCAGATCAAGGCAGCTCAAGCAAGTGATGCCAAGCTACAAAGGATCCGAGAACAAGTAGAAAGTGGACTACGAACCGACTTCATCATCTACGAAGATGGATCCTTGCGATATGGAAGCCGTTTGTGCGTTCCAGTTGGCCCTGTTCGAGAAGAGTTGATGAAAAAAAGCTCACAGCTCTCCGTATTCGGTACACCTCGATGGTATGAAGATGTATAAGGATCTACGGCAACATTACTGGTGGCATGGAATGAAGAGAGAAGTAGCTATGAGCGTAGCAAAGTGTCTAGTATGTCAGCAAGTGAAGGCTGAACATAACAGAACTGCTGGTCTACTTCAGCTGTTACCAATCCCAAAATGGAAATGGCAGCACATTACCATGGACTTCGTGACTGCTCTCCTTCGCATCACGAAGGGTAACGACGCGATTTGGGTTATTATGGATCGACTCACCAGGTCGGCTCACTTTATTCCATTCAGAGTTGGCCAGTCAATCGAGACGTTAGCAAAGAAGTACATGGAGGTGAGTATAAATCTAAAGTAATATTTAAACCTTCAAGATGTACAATACCTGTCTTGATACCCATAAACTCATGCAGGAGATCGTGAGATTACATGGAGTATGATCAGTCGAAAATATTGTATATTTTAGCCGGCAATTTCCTTAACATTTGCAGACACTTAGAAGTGTTCGGCATTCATATTCTACATATTAGCAAATCTGTCACAAAATATGAGATTGCATGTATTAGACTTTTTAACCGACACTTTAAAGGAAATTAACCGCATTTCATGGCATCGCATCATTTCTGTATTTGCGCAACACTTGTCTTGAGTCTGTGCAGGAAAATACGGAAGAAAAACCAAAGAGCTGATCAACATTAAGCCAACTCCATACTTTCAGATCTGGTAACATTGAAGAAGGAATTAGACAATTCTATACATCAGAGAAAAGCCCAAATGTCAATACAAGTCTACACCAGAAGCTACAGGGCCCAAGCCTCCACGTCAGCCGCGGAACCGCGGCAGGAGCTGGCTTGCGCCGCGGTTCCGCGCTTCCTATGCCACGTCAGCCGCCCACCTTTTGTGCAAAATTCCCAGCTCTGGTCCCACATTGCTTTCTGATATGTAAAATACAATAATTCTCTCGAAGCTACTACAGATCAGCAAAGGAGATTAAGAAGGCTAATCCTAATTAACCCCCTAATTAATCCTCTTCTAGAAACTCCATCCTAACTAATCACATCTAGAAGCTTCTCCTCTAACTAACTTTTGGAGGGAAATTTGAATTTCCCTCAACAAACTTTTGGAGGGAAAGTTAGAATTTGAAATCCTAGATCTAGGGTTAGTTATCTATAAATAGGAGCCTAAATCTAAGGGTTGAGGTTGTTCAATCATTAGCTAGTTCATTAGTTAAATAATCTTTCCCTCTTTCATCATCTTCTTCCACAAGTCTCGTGACAAGGCTTGTGCGAAACCCTAACCCTAATTCCACTCCAAATCCAAGATCTTGAGTACCAAATCAAGCATGAAGCCTTCAACCTTTTAGGAGCCGAGCCGATCTTCAATCGGGCAAGTGATCCAAGCAGATCCGCGATCCAAGGAGAACAGCGAATCCAAGTCAACGATCAAGTTCTTCCTCTTATAGTTCTTGAGCGAATGTAACTAAATTGTTGATATAAATAAAAGGTGAAATTCATCAATCTTGCTTTCTTTTAATTCTTGCATCATGATTAGATCTCAATTTGTAATTGTTGCTCTTGTTATGATGTTCGAGTAAAACTCCGCTCGTTAAGGAGTCGAGACGATTGTAGAATGATGATGCAACAAATTTAAATACTATTTTTAAGTCCTACGAGTTTTGTAAACCCTAGCAAGTTCAAGAATCGATGACCTAGTTTCGTAGCGATGCTTTCTTGATTGTGATCGCTCGAAATTAGGGATCAACGATCGTTTCTTGAATTTACTAGAGGCTAGAATGTGAATGACATCGACGAAAGAACAAGGGATAAGATGAAACCCTAGTTTCACAAGAAATCCCTAATTCTCATCGATGATCATCGATCTAGTATCAATTCATCGAAGGATAAGAATACGTAATTGTAAGATTACATCACATCTATAGATCCGATCGATTCCTACGAGCCTCATTTCGATTCTTGAGATTTGGTTTGAAAAAATCAACAAACGATCAATTCTTGATTCTATCTTTTAATGCTTTCTTAGATCTAGTTTTTTTTTTCTCATTCTTGAACTTCAACTATAAATCTTGAATTGTTTTGTTTTCTTTCATTAAAGATTCAATTCATCTAATTCAAAAGACGAACGATTACACTTTCCCTGTGGACGATCCGCACTCACATACTAACTACAATCCGACACCGTAGTTGATTGCGGTCAAATAATTTTTGGTTGTGATTTCTTTACAATTCCATACTACACATCGAGAATTCTTTACAATCAAATGGCGCCGTTGCCGGGGATAGTGCGCTAATAGTTCGTATTTTGAAATTTGAGTTGAACAATTTATTTCATTATAATTTTTAGATCAAAATTCGTGCAAACACTAATACGTGTGTTGTGATTTGTTGCGAGAAAATCTGGAATCATTGGAGCTGGAGAAAATTTTTTTTGAAACATCCAGAGAGCTGTGTAGGTGAACAGAAGCTTGTGTACAAAATCTTGTGCACTGGTCCCAAAGTATCGCGGCAGAAGGGCGGCAATAACCCCTCAATCGCGGCGCTTCCACGGCTCCCTTGAGGCTTCACTGTACCAAACTTTCTCTGGTAACTCCTCACTTTCTTATCTTCTCCTTTCTCTGCTCCAACTAATATTTTGTGCAGGTTTCTTTGCAAATAAATCGCAGCGCCGCAAAGCAAAATAAAATTTGTGCGTGTTTTTGATTCTTGTGGTTGTTGCATATTAATACGGAAATTTAAGGGGCACGACCAAATCCAAATTAGGTGGGGATTTCATTACCCTTCCTAGGCCCCGAAAATCGCAAAACTTGCATCCGCATTTACCCTCATTAATTAAAAGAAATCTAGAGATGACTCTAAGGACCGTCGCGCTCAATTAGGACAGAAGAAGGCCGTGGGTAATCCATTGTTTATCTGCGTTTTTCTGTGGTGCCTAAGGCGAGTGTGTCTAAGGCTAGTGGTTATTAATTAGGCCCACTGTAGTGGTGGTTCCTTCCCACTTACCTGGCACTTATCCGGCCACAGGGGAACAAAGAGGCAGTGGAGGATTGATCCTGCGACTTGTCTTTTGGCAGTTAGGAGCGGTCTAGAGCTTTGACCTAGGTGACCCCTAGATTTTAGGGTTTTGTGTGTTGCATTTGTTTTGTTGCATCATTTTTTCAAAAATCCGTATCAATTTTTAAAACAAACACCGCATTCATCATTTTCCCTAATTATAAATTCACGCTGCCACTTGTACTAACCCTTTTTAGTGCAAGATAGGCTGGACACGGGTGTCTAGTGCCCGTTAGTCCGCGTTTCCTTTTATCGACCCAAAAGTCGGTATTTCTACATTTACCTTTCTTTTACCCACCACCACACCCACATCGATGGATCCACCTCCATCGAACTTCTTTTCCACTACCCTGCCGCCGTCCGTTGGTGCGCAGATTCCACCTCGCATCTCTCTCCAAGAGAGGTGCTATCCAACACGAGGCCCACTTTCCACCTGTCTTTCCACACCACCAGCCAACGGGGAAAATTTTCAAATAAAACCCCAATACATCAACCTTCTACCAAAATTTCACGGTCTCGAGTCTGAAGACGCATACGTGTTTATCACGAAATTTGAAAACGTATGCGCAATGATGGGTACCTCACAGTTGTCTGTGGATGCTTTCCGTCTACGTCTTCTCCCATTTACCTTGTGCGATTTAGCCGAGAAGTGGCTATATAACACTACCGCACATTCCATTTCAAATTGGGACGAATTCGTCAAAGCATTCCTTAAGAAATTCTACCCACATCAAAAGACAGCTCGAGTCCGTAGCGAAATCTATCAATTCACCCAGCTTCCAAATGAAACATTTTCAAAATGTCTTGACCGTTTCAAGGATCTGTTAATCCAATGTCCACATCACGGTATCCCGAGATGGGAATTGTGCCGAATCATTTATGAGGGCATTACTCCTTACACAAGACAGACCCTTGAATCCATGTGTCAAGGCAACTTTATGACCAAAGATGATAGGGAAGCCTGGAAATTTCTAGAAGATTTCGCTGAAAAATCTTTACAGTGGGAGGGTGTGAGTCAATCATCTAGGGATGGCAATGATATTTCCATAGAAGTTAGAGCTGACATTTCAGCTATACAAAAGAAACTCGATAATATGGAAAAATTCTTAGCTGCCCTAAGTCAAATACCACTCTCCAAAACTGTATGTGGTTGTTGTTCTGATCCGTCTCACTTGACGGAAGAATGTCCGTTTCAAGGTCATGAGCATACCAATTCCTCATTTCAAAGACCTAGAAACGATCCATCTTCCTCCACATATGATCAAGGTTGGAGGAATCACCCTAACTTTGCTTGGAACCAATCACAATTTCAAAACACGGTTCCAACCCAAAACAATTTCCAAGGGGCCCCTCCACCACAACAGCAACCACCACTTCAATTGAGTCAGCACCCCTTCCAATCACAAAATTTTCAAAATCCGGCCAACACTTTTGCACCGTCTAGTCCTTTGCAATTGACCGGTACAGATAATACCTCTGCACTAGCACAGACCTTGGATACTTTCATGAAACAATCCATCCAAGGGACGGCAAGTTTGCAATCTTCCGTCGAAAATGTGATGAAGATCATTATCTCTCAAAATGAGAACATCAAATCGATGGAAGAACAAATTGCACAACTAAAAGCCGAGATGAGTGCAAGAGAGAAAGGGAAACTTCCAACTCAACCTTTACCTAATTCTGGCTATTCACATGATGTGGATGCAATCACGTTGAGATCTGGAAGAGTGCTTGACACTCATGTTGGGGAAGAGTTTGATGATACTGATAAATCAATCAATAGAACCCCGGCTGAGACCTTTCCTGACACACACAATTCTAACCCCAGTTCTTCTACCCCACCATCTTCTTCCGAGCCTATTCTCCATTTCCCAAAAGGCTCGCCACTACAGCCCACCTCTTTTACCCCTCCACGGACGATCCCCACTTCTATTCCGGGATCGATTCCACAAACACTTTCTTCTCCTATGATGGACCCAGCGCTTATTGCTAAAGCACCTTATCCTAATCGGTTAAGGGCTAACACACCAAGTCCACATATGGAGAAGATCATGAACATTTTTAAGCAAGTAAACACCAACATCCCTCTCCTAGATGCCATCCAACAAGTTCCGTCTTATGCGAAAACTCTTAAGAACTTGTGCACTAGGAAGAGGAAGAATCCAGTGCCCAAGAAGATTTTCATGGAAAAAACAATAGACACGGCTTTCCCCCAGCAATTACCGAGGAAACGTAAGGATCCAGGATATCCTACTATTTCCGTTTCTATTGGGGAAAAACACATTAACCGTGCTCTACTAGATCTTGGCGCTAGTGTTAACTTGCTTCCATATTCTGTTTATGAGCAACTAGGGATCGGAGAGTTGAAGCCAACCAATTGCACTCTCCAGATGGCTGACCGATCAATCACCAAACCTAGGGGTGAACTGGAGGATGTGTTAATAAAAATCGGTGAATTTATATTCCCGGTAGATTTTATTGTAATTGATACACAGCCTGTAGCGAACCCACGGAATCAAATTCCGGTGATTTTAGGTCGCCCCTTTTTGGCCACTTCCAATGCAATAATCAACTGTCGTAATGGTTCTATGACCCTATCCTTCGGGAATAGGTTAATTGAACTGAACATTTACAAGTTGGGAAGTGTACCCTCCGAACCTATTGCTCAGGCATGTTCTGTCGACTTAATGGATGTCGACAGCAGCGAATTTGATGATCCTCCTGATATTGATCTATACTCTTTTCATACGTTATTGTTTGACCCAACTATGTATCATACATATACGGACTCTTCCACCGAGATGTCCGGGTCAACAATTAACACAGATTATGAACTGTTCTTAGAGTCTGAAGATCACCCCGCACTTTGTGATGACATTATTCACCGGGGTATAAATGGAACTTTTAAGGAAATCTTCGCTGATGAACTCGCATTTCTAAAAAGCACGGGTGTTGAGACGAATCATGTCCAAATCAATGGAATTGAACCTCCACCCCTTCTTCTGAAATGTAAAAAGAATGCGAGTTATCCATCACATTCACTGCATCGTCTCTCCAAAATGAGACGCACACACATTCTATTCCACCACTTACCTTTTCCCCACTTCTTCTTCCACCAACCCGAGCACTGCATTGATAAAATTTTCGAATGGTTGGTGTTAACATTTGGTCTTTGCAAAGCTTGGCATCGACCTATGATTTTTGACCCCCACTTGTGATTTTCAAAGATTAACATTGCATAACTCAAGTTTGGGGGGGGTATAATCGGGCTCTTGAAAATAAAATTTTTACAAAATTATGAGCCAAAAATAAGTTTGAGGGAGGTTCTTCACTTAAATATTTTGCCCCCACTAATAAATTCCTCCCAAGCTTACAGGTTTTTCCAGATTTAGCAGAAGGCAACAGTGAGGACACTGTTGAAAACAAGTTTGGGGGAGGTTTGTGCTTATTTTCGCATCATTTGCATATCATTTGCATAAGCACAAAACATTTCTTTTAAAAATCTATAAAAATTGAAAAATTTTCAAAACCCATAAAAATTTAAAAATTTTCAAATATAAAAATAATTTTAATATTTACACTTTTTTGTATATAAATAAGATAATAAAAGTTTAGATAGTGAAAAATTACATCCATGAGATTAGAAAAATTTAAGAAAACTGAGAAAATTAGAAGTTTTCTTATACGAACTAGTAAT
This sequence comes from Agapanthus africanus, assembly GCA_030015575.1. Lineage (NCBI taxonomy): Eukaryota > Viridiplantae > Streptophyta > Magnoliopsida > Asparagales > Amaryllidaceae > Agapanthus > Agapanthus africanus. The sequence goes on along the minus strand of JASDDO010000012.1, from coordinate 91,570,760 downwards.
AAGTAGTTATGAGCCGTTGTCCCAAGGGTTAGTAAGATGAAGGACGTCACTAATCTGAGGATAAAAATAAGTCTGAAAAATAGTTTCTATTCTGGAAGCCAAACATTTTGAACATTGCTACCCTGCTATTCGCACTTACACACATCTTAAAGCCTGGGATAGTAGAGGATACCTTGAAATGCTCTTGTCTTAAAGCCAAAAGTATGAAAAGAAAAATATGTTTTTAAGTGGTGAGAAAAATGGATACTGGTTTTGTTATCACTAAGGGCAAGAAAAATATATAGCAAAAGGGTGCTTCTTCACCTAGTGCCCCAAGGCCAACTGGTCTGGGAGTCACTGCTATGCCTGAGGTGGTGCAAGATTAGGAAAATACACCAAGCATGCAAGCACAGGAGTAATCGGTCGGTTAGTACCTCAAGAAGTATTAACGGTCGCATGAAAGTGTGTGAGCTCATCGAAAAAAAAAGTATACTGAGGCTGATGGGCAAGAGTATGATAGCTTGAATTGAATTCTCCGGGTGTAGGGATGTCTTTACACACACGCAGGGTGATATGATCGATGTTTGGAAGAAAGATAGGAATGAAGAATAAGACGATGTTTTATTGAGGGAGGACGTGATTTCTGACATCTTTTCATGACCATTAAGATAGGGCTCATGACAACCGAAAAGCTAGCTTAGTTGGAAACCCTAATTTTCAAGGATTTTCTTTTACAATTCTTGTCTTTAAATGTAATATTCATGATCTTGCTTTTATTATTGGATTTTGTGGGTGCAATCCGCTGAAAACCCTCAGGAGACAACACTCCTCCTACTAGGGACACCTAGAGGTTTAAAGGCTTGTTGCACGTGCTCAGTGCAATCGTGTTGCCTACGAAAGTGTGCTAGTTAGTTTTTCTCTTTCTTTATTTTCTCCTTCTCTTTTTAATAAAACATTCGCTCGAGACGATCGAAATTAAGTTTGGGGGTATTTGATCAGTCGAAAATATTGTATATTTTAGCCGGCAATTTCCTTAACATTTGCATACACTTAGAAGTGTTCGGCATTCATATTCTACATATTAGCAAATCTGTCACAAAATATGAGATTGCATGTATTAGACTTTTTAACCGACACTTTAAAGGAAATTAACCGCATTTCATGGCATCGCATCATTTCTGTATTTGCGCAACACTTGTCTTGAGTCTGTGCAGGAAAATACGGAAGAAAAACCAAAGAGCTGATCAACATTAAGCCAACTCCATACTTTCAGATCTGGTAACATTGAAGAAGGAATTAGACAATTCTATACATCAGAGAAAAGCCCAAATGTCAATACAAGTCTACACCAGAAGCTACAGGGCCCAAGCCTCCACGTCAGCCGCGGAACCGCGGCAGGAGCTGGCTTGCGCCGCGGTTCCGCGCTTCCTATGCCACGTCAGCCGCCCACCTTTTGTGCAAAATTCCCAGCTCTGGTCCCACATTGCTTTCTGATATGTAAAATACAATAATTCTCTCGAAGCTACTACAGATCAGCAAAGGAGATTAAGAAGGCTAATCCTAATTAACCCCTTAATTAATCTTCTTCTAGAAACTCCATCCTAACTAATCACATCTAGAAGCTTCTCCTCTAACTAACTTTTGGAGGGAAATTTGAATTTCCCTCAACAAACTTTTGGAGGGAAAGTTAGAATTTGAAATCCTAGATCTAGGGTTAGTTATCTATAAATAGGAGCCTAAATCTAAGGGTTGAGGTTGTTCAATCATTAGCTAGTTCATTAGTTAAATAATCTTTCCCTCTTTCATCATCTTCTTCCACAAGTCTCGTGACAAGGCTTGTGCGAAACCCTAACCCTAATTCCACTCCAAATCCAAGATCTTGAGTACCAAATCAAGCATGAAGCCTTCAACCTTTTAGGAGCCGAGCCGATCTTCAATCGGGCAAGTGATCCAAGTCGATCCGCGATCCACGGAGACGAGCGAAGCCAAGTCGACGATCAAGTTCTTCCTCTTGTAGTTCTTGAGCGAATGTAATAAAATTGTCGATATAAATAAAAGGTGAAATTCGTTAATCTTGCTTTCTTTTAATTCTTGCATCATGATTAGATCTCAATTTGTAATTGTTGTTCTTGTTATGATGTTCGAGTAAAACTCCGCTCGTTAAGGAGTTGAGACGATTGTAGAATGATGATGCAACAAATTTAAATACTATTTTTAAGTCCTACGAGTTTTGTAAACCCTAGCAAGTTCAAGAATCGATGACCTAGTTTCGTAGCGATGCTTTCTTGATTGTGATCGCTCGAAATTAGGGATCAACGATCGTTTCTTGAATTTACTAGAGGCTAGAATGTGAATGACATCGATGAAAGAACAAGGGATAAGATGAAACCCTAGTTTCACAAGAAATCCCTAATTCTCATCGATGATCATCGATCTAGTATCAATTCATCGAAGGATAAGAATACGTAATTGTAAGATTACATCACATCTATAGATCCGATCGATTCCTACGAGCCTCATTTCGATTCTTGAGATTTGGTTTGAAAAAATCAACAAACGATCAATTCTTGATTCTATCTTTTAATGCTTTCTTAGATCTAGTTTTTTTTCTCATTCTTGAACTTCAACTATAAATCTTGAATTGTTTTGTTTTCTTTCATTAAAGATTCAATTCATCTAATTCAAAAGACGAACGATTACACTTTCCCTGTGGACGATCCGCACTCACATACTAACTACAATCCGACACCGTAGTTGATTGCGGTCAAATAATTTTTGGTTGTGATTTCTTTACAATTCCATACTACACATCGAGAATTCTTTACAATCAGAGTACCTGTTTGCATCGTCTCCAATCGTGATACATGATTCCGATCATAATTTTGGCAGAGTCTGCAAGCTAACCTAGGAACGAGTCTGAATTTCAACACGTCGTATCATCCACAAATAGATGGCCAGTCCGAGAGAACAATTCAGATATTAGAAGATATGCTGAGAGCCTCTATGTTGGACTTCGGAGGTTCGTGGGAAGATCACCTACACCTTGTGGAGTTTTCATACAACAACAACTATCAGGCAAGCATTAGGATGGCACCTTTCGTAGCACTCTACGGACGGAAATGCCGTTCCCCGTTGAGTTGGGACAATGTTGGAGATCGTGAACTCTTTGGACCAGAGATGATCGTGGTAACTGTAGAAGTGGTTCGCACAATTAGGGAAAGGATGCGCATAGCCCAAGACCGACAGAAACATTGGGCAGATACAAAGCGTCGACATCTATAGTTCCAACCCAAAAACCATGTGTTCCTAAATATCTCTCCAAACAGAGGAGTGATCCGTTTTGGCAAGATGGGTAAATTAAGTCGAAGGTACATAGGACCGTTCGACATACTGGAACGAGTTGGAGAAGTGGCATACTGTTTAGCACTACAATCCTCATTAAAAGGAGTGCACAACGTGTTCCATATATCCCAACGAAGATGATATGTGAGCGATCCTAGTCATATACTTGATCACTCAGAGCTCACAGTACAAACTGACCTAACCTGTGAGCAATAACCAGTTGAGATCCTAGACCCAAAAGTGAAGACATTACGGAATAAGGAGGTAAAATTGGTCCGAGTGATGTGGAGAAAGGATTCGCCAGGAGAATCAACTTGGGAAAGAGAAGAAGATATGCGTGCACGATACCCTCAACTATTCGAAGATTAGTCCTTTAATAAATTTCAAGGACGAAACTTTTATAATGAGGGTAGAATGTAACGACTCTGAAATCACTGTACATAAATTTCTTATTATTGTACAGAAATGGGTATTACAGCCTGTGTAAGAGTTATAAGTTAAATTTGTTCAATAAAAGCAAGAAACAACTTGTAGCTCACTGGTAAAGCTCTACACTGCTATGACATAACCTGTGTGTTTGATTCTCATCAGACCCAATTATTTTTTAGATTTTTCTTTTTAATTTTTCGGAAGCTCAAGAGTTGCACGTGCGATACACGGAGAAACGAAAAGTTTTAGAAAAATCAAACAAGCGCAAAGAGGAGTAAACACCTAACTTGACACGTGGCACAAATCTTGAGACAGACCAATCAAATCCGACCACCCATTTTCCCTCCTTGGCCGCCACCGACGGTCCCAATGCCTCCAATCTCCTCCGTGCTTTGCACACTAGACTCTTCAACTCCCCTCAACTCACCTGCACTATTTGATTTTCCTTCAATCAAACAGGGACTCTTCAATTCCCATTTAACACCATTTAAATTCTTTTAATCCACATTTTTAATTCCCAACCCTTTATTCTTCACTATAAATACTACCCCATGCCCTAGCTCCCCTTTATTATGAAATTTTCTATCAAAATCATCCCAAAAATTCCTAAGTGTAAGTAGAGTCAAGTGGAGTTAGCAACCAAGCTCCTTCCATCGAAGATCGAAACCGTTTCCGGAGCTTCCGCGACGCCATGGGAATCCCCCTCTTTTCTTTAAGCTCTTTCCAACGGTATACAGTGAGTAAGTCCCTCTTCTCTCTTCTTCTTTCATCTCAAAACCATCTTCTAAAAACATATCGGAAAAGTGGAGTTAACTCCGATATGTGTAGTTTTAACCTTTGTACTCACCTTTCTCGCACTACTTGTAACTTTGCTTACAATCATTTAGCTTTGAGTTTAATCAAAACTTTCATGTGAAACTATCATATAACGAACTTTTCATTAAAATATCATGAACTTTAGTATAAGCCTCATTTCGATAATTGTTAAAAAATACCTTTAGGAAAACTTCACGGGTTAACGACCTACCCCACACGCACACTATGGTTTCATAGCATGGTACTCTAAACATATAGCTATTTTAAAGAATGACTTTTACATTAAAATACCACACCTTTACAAAACAGGCTTTCTTTTAATCGGTATTTTGAATTCCTTGGCAATTACGCCTCTACAACCCTCGTTAGGGAACCCGCTAATGGATGGTGCAGATTATTGCACATCCTTGGGATAGTAGAGCAAGATGCAGAACTCCTCACGGGGTATTCGTTCTCGAAAGGAAATGAAAATACTGTTTTTAAGAAATACGAATTTCTAAATAAAAATAAATTTTTGGAAAAATTATATAAAACAATGAATTCATATTTTTAATAAAAACATATTATGAAACAATATTTTTAAAATGAAAGATTATAATTTTAATAAAATACCATCAATTTTCCAAAAGAGCTAGTTTTCAATAAAATACTATAAACTTTTAAAAAGGCTAAGTTTCATCACCTAAATACTATAACAATTAAAATACATGTTCATGATAATCCTAAATGGTACAAATCACCCTCGAGGTTTATTTTTAAACTATATTAAAGTATATTTTCATAAAAAAAAAACATCGAGATATGCAAAACAATATTTTAAGGACTATAGATTAATATAGGCTTAAGCGGTATCATTTCCCTTGAGCCTCGGAGAGCCAGAGAAAGTGAGTGCTTGCTTTTTCAGGCTAGATAAATTAACGGAGTTTTCAATGGCAATTGTCTTGGAAAAAGACACAAATCCTGCCATCCATATACAGCAGTTGCCGATTGTTTGCCGCCGAAAACCGGAGACGGATCCGGGATGGATCGTCTTGCCAGAATTTGGGGGGCAGATACTATTTGGATTTATCCGTCCATCTCTAAGAAGATGCCAAGTTGATTTAAGGCACCGTGTATCGGAGGTTTGGACGGATGCGGCCATTGTAGCAGACTTCGTCAGATTCCCCCTCGTTTGCGAGGGTTTTTTTTATTGTGGGGACGCTCATCCTTGCAAGCGCAAGCCCCTGCGGTTAATTACGTTACCGTGTAGCGATAACCACTTTCTCCGGCTCCAGAAGTTCACTTCGTGTCGTGTGTGTTTGTTTTATTTTTGGTTGCCCGTAGATTGTATACGGAGACTAATTTGTGTTGTCGCCCGTAGGGCGTGGATTAGTCCAAATCCGTATATTCTTAGATTTGGGTTTGGTTTGATTTATGGATCATTAATCTCATTGGAGATTAAGATCAACTTAAATGTAGACGAGCAGTTAGGGGCTCGGTTGTCATGAGTCATGTTTGGGAAACGATGAGTCCATGGGCTCAGTTGATCTGAATTAGGGACCTAGCCAACTTGGGCTTGACCCACTCAGTTTTCTTTTATTTAGAAGAAGTGCTAAGCATTAGTTTGGGCTCAGTCCCCTTTTCTTGCAAAAAGTGTTGAGCACTTATGTGAGTTCCGACGCTCACACTTAACCATGGGGGTTTTCAGTCATGGGGATTTGCCTGATAAATGTTGGACACTTTACTTTTTTGTCTCTTTATGTGGAGTGCTAAGCACTCTTTAAAGCGCTCACATGCAAAGCACATGAGGCACTAGGCGCCAGGTGCTGAGTGCTGAGTGTTAATCACCCTTATGTTCTGTGGCGCCCACATGAGGGTCACGTGAGGCGCTGGGCGGTGAGCGCTAGGCGTCGCTTACTGAGTGCTAAGAACTTCTTTATTTTGCAGCGCCCACGTGAGAGGCACGTGAGGCGCTGGGCGCTGAGCGCCAGTCACTGAGTGCTAAGCACTCTTTATTTTATGGCGCCCACGTGAGGGGCACATGGGGCGCTGGGTGCCAGCCACTAAGTGCTAAGCACTCTTTATTTTTCTCTCTTCTTTTTTTCTTGAATGATCCACAGAATCTTTATCTAATTTTTATTTACCTAAAATTTCCAAGAAGAGATTTCTTCTTCCTCGAGAATTTAATTCTCTGCTCTTTCAAAGCTTTTTTTTTTTTTTGAAGTTTATGGGGGTGGGGGGGTTTCCTCCTCTTTAGACTTGAAGTCTTGGGTCCTTTATATAGTAGAGGCAAATCTGTTGATTAGTTGAAGAAATCTCTTATTGAGAGATCCTAATTGATTTGGGGATTTTATCCACCGTTGGATCTTTGATCCAAGGACTTCTGTTTTACAGAAGATATTTTTCTTGTTTTTAACAAGATTAGGGAAATATTTTCCTACACAGAATTTATTCTGTAGATCGGTGATTCTTTAATCACCATTGGATTTTTAATCCAACGGTACTCTGTTTTACAGAGAGTAATCTTTCTTATTTAGAAAGATTTGAGGAATATTTCCTCAACAGAATTTAATTCTGCATTATGATGATTTATCATCTCCGTTGGATCTTCGATCCAACGGATCAGTTTAACAGAGAGTAGAATTTAATTCTACCAGGCAATGGCGCTCACGTGTTGTGCATGTGCAGAGCCAATAAGAGTTTTTAACTCTGGCACTGGCGCCCTCGTGACAAACACGTGAGGCGCTGCCTCTTGAGTTTTGAACAGAGCTTTGCTCTTTTAAGAGTTTTTAACTCTGGCGCTGGTGCCCTCGTTGTAAACACGTGAGGCACTGCCTCTTGAGTTTTGTACAGAGCTTTGCTCTTTTAAGAGTTTTTAACTCTGGCGCCGGCGCCCTCATGGCAAACACGTGAGGTGCTGCCTCTTGAGTTTTGAATAGAGCTTTGCTCTTTTAACTCTGGCGCTGGTGCCCTCGTGGCAAACACGTGAGGCGCTGCCTCTTGAGTTTTGAACAGAGCTTTGCTCTTTTAACTCTGGCGCTGGCGCTCTCGTGGCAAACACGTGAGGCGCTGCCTCTTGAGTTTTGAACAGAGCTTTGCTCTTTTAAGAGTTTTTAACTCTGGCGCTGGTGCCCTCGTGGCAAACACGTGAGGTGCTGCCTCTTTACAGAGGGTGTCTTTTCACCTTCTTTCTCTTCTTTTCCTGAGTCAAACTTTTCATTTCCAATGCCTTCTTTAAATAAAGCTTGGAAAAAGTTCCATCATGCACAACATTTTCTATGCCTAGACTTAAATGCCTCCCTTCATAATCTGAAGCAATGCTTCTCTTCTCTCTCACTTTCGGAGAATCATTTTAACAGAGAAGAGTTATGGCTTGTAATCGTCCACATGCTCGCCGACAGCCATGGGAGGTGCCTATGGCAGAAATTATTCCTCGTTTTGCTGCATGCTTGGTGAATCCTACTCTTACGGATGACCAATGTGATACGGTGCTGCATGAGCTCTCGACTGGTAGAGGATCTCCTTTCCCCATCGGCTCCATTCGGCTCCAGATGGTCTTCTTGTCCGTGCTCGATGATATTCCCCCTCATCCAGCGGAGATGAATCCGGCAATGCTCGACGCCGCGGAGGACAAGATCGAGTGCTTTCATGAGGCACTTTTGATTACCACGGCTCTGTGGGATCGCTCTGTTCAGCTGCTAAGCCAGATACGGGCTTAGCGGGCCATCATGTCTGCCTTCGCTGATAGGCACGGTGCTAACCGATGGGGAGCGACTCCTCGTGAAGATCGCCGCTTTGACATGGTGGAGAAGGCGGAGAGGGAGTTAGAGAATTTTATCCATAGTTTTGTGAACCCCTGTACTTTCGATCCCGTGTTTGGTGATCTATTTTCTGTAGAATAAAATGTTCATTTAAATGCTTTCCTTTTATCGTTGACCATGGAGTGCTCCTTTTCTAAGACCTGTTCTTCCTCTGATTGTATTGTTGCACCCCGCATGTGTGCATGTGCGTATATGAATGAACCTGATTAAACCGGTGTAAACAAATGCCCCCCACTACTTTACTCACGGAGGTATACACGTGAGTGAAGTAGTGTAGCCTAATACGTAGCATACAACCGGTTTCGGGCTGGTGTACATTACTTTTAGAATTTTGATCTGAGAATACAGTGAGCGGACACAAGCGTCGTCATCTATCATTAACTCAAATCTCAATACTAAACCCCGAGGCCCATGAGTTGCACCCTTCTATTTCTTGATGTCTTGTTCTAGTGTGAAGTCGTTTATATACTCATTTCGGAGTCTCTAGTTTATGAACTCATTTCGGAGCTTATAGTTTATTCACTCATTCCGGAGTCTCTAGTTTATAAACTCATTTCGGAGCTTGTAGTTTATTCACTCATTCCGGAGTCTCTAGTTTATGAACTCATTTTGGAGCTTGTAGTTTATGGACTCATTTTGGAGTTTGTTTAGTTTACCACCCTTGGGCTTGTAGGAAAACCTATCCTAATGTCACAGTTAACCCGTGCTCTTTACGACAGAGGTCTGTTAGGGTCTGTGGTACTAAGGTTTTGTCCGTCGTACCGTCGCGTTGGCTGATGCATTCCCCGATATGCAGTCTTGCTGTTCGAGTAACCCCGCGACTGTCGTGTCTCTGATCCCTTCGGGGGCTAGACAAGACGTCTTCAAGTAATCTCCCAGGTCATATTACCGTCGGAAGAGCAAGCGTTAGGGATTTTCCATGCCGCTTTTTACTTGAGGTTATGCTTAGTTTGGAAGCCCCGATGAGTAATAACCACTCCGCGCTGGTGTTGGATGATCTCCGATAGTCTTTCAGATTTTACTTGAGTTGTCGTCAAGACCCTGAAGCTAGGTGTTGGGGTAAAAATTTACACCCCCGTTGACCGAGTCAAAGTCAAGGTCAATCACAAGCCAGGTGGGCCCAAGCCCAGGTCAAGCGGGCACATGCCCAAGTCGAGTCCGCGGCCAGCCTCCTCCATGCTAAAATATAGATCATGTAATAAATAATTTTCATGTAATTTTTTATACATGAATGTATGCAAAATGGGCATAAAGCCAAATTTTTGTAAGCCCATGGCTTATGTGCAAAAATAAAATGGCACATGAGCCATGGGATAGGCAAAAATGCCATTTTTGTAAAGCCCAAGGGGCCATATGTAAATATGTAAGCCTCTATAAGGCAAAATGATGATGAATAAAGTAACACTTTTTCATTCCCCCAAAACTAGGGTTCTTTGTGCCTCCTGCTCCTTCTCCAAGGTTCTAAACCTTCTCATTTCTTTGAATTAAATCAAGAGTTTTACTTTCTTTTCCAAAACTAAGTAGTTTTCCACCACAAAACCCACAAAGGGGAACTCAGATCTTCCATCAGATCTTAAAAAGGAGTGATTTTTAAAATCTCCTACTTCTTGATCTTCAAGATCCGGCCAAACAACAGGAGGAAGAAGAAGAACCCCCTTCATCAGCTTCAAAACATCCTAGGAGTTTAACTCCATATATATAAAACAATAAATATTTCCTTTTTGAAGCATAGCTTCTGTTTCTTAGGCTAAAAGCCTCCTTTTCTCGCCGGCGCTCAAGCGCAGAGCGCCCGCGTGCCGACACGTGGCGCGCTTGCGCTCCAGCGCAAGCGCTCGAGCGCAAGTCTCCCCCGTGCCGACACGTGGCGCGCTTGCGCTCCAGCGCAAGCGCTCGAGCGCAAGTCACCCCGGTGCCGACACGTGGCGCGCTTGCGCTCCAGCGCAAGCGCTCGAGCGCAAGCGCTCGAGCGCAAGTCACCCCGGTGCCGACACATGGCGCGCTTGCGCTTAAGCGCAAGCGCTCGAGCGCAAGTCGCTCCGGTGCCGACACGTGGAGCGCTTGCGCTCCAGCGCTTGGGCGCAAGTCGCCCCCGTGCCGACACGTGGCGCGCTTGCGCTCAAGCGCAAGCGCTCGGGCGCAAGTCGCCCTGGTGCCGACACTTGGCGCACTTGTGCTCAAGCGCAGAGCGCCCATGTGTCGACACGTGGCACTCTAGCGCCTGAGCGCATAGTACCTAGGCGCACAGCGCCCAAAGTGCTGCCCCCACGCATCCTTTGGATGCCTTTTCCCCCTCTTTCTTTTATATATATATATATACATATACATATATATATATACACATATGTATACATATTTACACACACACATATTCCGCGACACTGTCCCTGTTAGAAAAAAATTTCTAACGGGGCGTTGCCCCGCACCCCGCAAGGGGACTGTTAGCCCCCCTTGACCCCCAGCCCGCTATCCGGGTAGCGGGACCCCCGTAAAAAACTCTGCGTGGCTCCCGATATATCCAAACCCCCCTTTCAAAACACAACACACGTACACTGCACATTGAGTTCGCATGACCATTTTAACCCGTTAATCGGAGGTTCCCTCGCCCCAAAGGCAAGGGGTAATTAACGGCAGCTTAGTCCGCGGCTGCCGGAGATTCGGATCCCCACAATCAATAAACCCCGGCCTACCCTAGGCAGGGGGAATCTGTAGTATACGCCTGACAAGCGCGCGCGTATTCCCATCTCAATGGGGTGACGAAAAACACCCTACAGATTCTGGCACGCCCGGTGGGACCAATCTCTCCTCCCATATTTCGGGTTAAGCGTTCATGCGAACTCAATCAATATACATACCTGTATTTATACTAAAAATAATGCTTTTTCATGCAGATTTTCAAGCAATCACCTTCCGACGATGTCTTCGATGATGAACTCAGCTCCCGTCTCCTACACGATGAGGATAGACTCTAGGACGGTCCTTCCGGCCAGTCTCGGGCGACAATGGGAGGAGCCGCTGCTACCATTCGGCTCTATTATGTTCATTCCAGTTGGCGCCATCCCAGCTCCTCAAGCCCCGGTGGCAGACAAACCGGTCTCGAAAGGCAGGAGACCAAATGTGGTGATCTCAAGGGCGCCCCAACCCAAACACAAGTCGGTATCTGAACGACTTTCCTTGGCCCCAGCTGGGGGCAAGTCCATCAACACCAACAAAGCTACAATGCGTCCCGAGCAAGCTCCAGCGGCGCCCCTGACAAATGCTCGATCGGGTGTCATCTCTAAGCTCCCCGCTGATCAACTCACAATGGCTTCCCGGGTAGCGGATGCCCGCCAAGCCTTCAAAATCGAGAAGCTGAGGGAGAAAAGGCTCAGATATAGAGCCAACAAAAGGGCTAGGGCTCCTTCCAGGCTGAACCTCATGAGGTTCGAAGAACAGGGTTACCCCGCCGAAGATGAGGAAATGGCTGGGTATGTGGTCCACACTGTCTACACGGTGGGCACGCGCAGCAAAAGCAAGGACGGGGCTACCACATCTCAAACCCAATCTGGCTTGAATGTGGTGGCCGCTTCCCAAGAACAGCCGCCTCTGCTGGGTGATGAAAACCCTCTTGATGAGGACGATAGGCGGAAAGACCCTTCGGTCCATTAGGAGTCGGGCTCGGAAAGCGAAGAAGAGCCGACTTTCCGCCCCAGGACCGCGGAGCAAGAGCTGCTTCAAGAGCTCCGAAAGAAGCTCAGAAACAAAGACAAGGAGATGGACAAACTCTACTCCAAAATCGATGACTTGACGAATGTCGTGATGCAGCTCACGGCCCGACTTGCCTCTCAGCCGCCTAATCAAGCGGAGGGCTCTGCTCCTGAACCGGGAAATGGTGTCCCAAAGCAGCCGGCGCCTATTCCCCCAAATCCAAAAGTGGGCGAACTACATGAAAACCAGTCGCATCCTATCTCGGGAAATGTCTTGGCTACCGATGACAGTAGCCCGCTAACTCAAGATCAAATCATGGATTTGGTTGCCAGCAAAGTCAAAACATTGGTGGCCGAAGCTGAAGCGCAAAAAGATATCAGCAGTAGTGGGAGACCATATCCTGCTCAGTATGATCTGGTAGAATTTCCTAGCGGCTATGTCATACCCAAATTCGGAAGATTCGATGGGACGGGAAATGCGAATCAGCATATTACCCACTTCAAAGCCTCATGCGGGAATACTGGGGGCAATGATGCGCTTCTCCTCCGCCAGTTCGTTAATAGCTTGACCGATGTTGCTTTCGACTGGTACGCGAGCATACCGGATGGCTCCGTCACAACTTTTGTCCAAATGGAGTCTCTGTTTCGGCAGAGGTTCATGAGCGTCAGCGATAAGATTACCATTGCCGAGCTCGTAAGGACCAAGCCCAAGAGCAACGAAAGCAGCAAGGATTTTATAACCCGATGGCGCAATCTCTCCGTCAAATGCGAACCGCCGATAGAGCAGGACCAATCTGTCAGTCTCCTCATCGGAAATCTCAACAATTGGATGGCCCCGTTTTTATGCACCGCGGGTCTCAAAACATTCCAAGAGCTGACCAGGAAAGTCCAGATGCTGGAGCGCTCAAAACAGGAGTCCTCCTCGGATTCTCAAAATAACAATAAGTCCTGGAGAAACCGGAAGGACGATAATCGCAAAGGCGGAAACTCCGATGATTCTGAATCTTTCAACACTTTGGCTAACCGAAATAAGCAAGGGATGAGCGGACCTAGCGCCAACCAGCCTCGGAAGCCAATGTTCGGAGAGGGAGGAGAATCTCCACTGAAAGAGAAGCTGGATAAGGTCTATTCCTTCAGAAGGGACAAAATCTGTAAAATATTCAAAGACGCCCTGAAGAACGGTCTACAACTGCCAGAGTCAAAAAGACCGCAGGAAGCGAATAGGACCGACGACCCCAAATACTGCCCCTATCACAGAGTGATAGGTCATGCCATTGAGGACTGCTTCGTCTTCAAAGATTGGGTCGAAAAGCAATACAAGGCAGGAGAGATAAAACTGTCCAAAGGCGTGTTAACAAACAGTCAAGCTGCAACCGCCAATTTCATACAAATGGAGACCGAAGTTCTTCGTGAGACATCTGCCTTTCTCTGAAAACAGTCGACCACCACGTCATTAAACTGGGAACAGTCGACCTCTAAGTCGTTAAACTGGGAATGTAAAAAATGTGTGTATATAAATAAATGTGTAAATAAAAGAAAAATAAAGAAAAGCCGAAATGATGGGGCAACTCGCAATAAAAACCAGCGAGTGAAAATGAAAATGAAAATAAAGCCAAAATGATAGGGCAACCGCGAATAAAAGCCGAAATGATAGGGCAATCGCGATTTTCGTGATAAGAAAAGCTGAAATGATAGAGCAATCACGGTAAAACAAAAAATGCAAAAACAAAAAAAAACGGCGAATGATGAGTCGCTCCTGGTACCATATTCCAGTGCAGCGATGCAGACGCCAACCAAAATCCAACTTCTCAAAATTCACCAGCCCTACGGCCAGTCCCCAAATTGACTGCCGTATACAATCCACGGGCTCAAATAATTCTCATCACCCTCATGCCCCACCGTAATCACCAGTTACGCGGATGGTCTCCACCTTTGGAATTATGCTCCATTGAGAAGACCCACTCATGTGTCCTCACGATATATGAGGAGAACAAACTTTTATGGGATCCTTACGACTCACGAAGGAAGAACACACTTAGGAGTCCCCACGACTCCTAAGGAGAAAATACACCTATGGGATCCTTACGACCCGTAGGGAGAATTTGCTTTTATGGGACCCTCACGGCCCATAAAATTGAAAAGACTTAGGTGATAGGGATCTAAACCTGTCTCTTAAGCCATCGCTCCCCAACCCCCAAGTGGCGAATGATGAGTCGCTCCTGGTACCATATTCCAGTGCAGCGATGCAGACGCCAACCAAATTCCAAATCCCATACCCCAAAGGCGAATGATGAGTCGCTCCTGGTACCATATTCCAGTGCAGCGATGCAGACGCCAACCAAATTCCAAATCCCATACCCCAAAGGCGAATGATGAGTCGCTCCTGGTACCATATTCCAATGCAGCGATGCAGACGCCAACCAAATTCCAAATCTCATACCCCAACGGCGAATGATGAGTCGCTCCTGGTACCATATTCCAGTGCAGCGATGCAGACGCCAACAAAGTCCCAAATTTTTTTTATGGCCCTACGGTCTGGAGCATACATCCTGCAAAACCGTATACAATCCACGGGCGTAAAACAATCCCAATCTCTCCAAAAAAAAATAATAATAATAAAATAAAAATAAAAAAAAGGGTATGTCCACAAGTAAAATGGGCACGGATGAAAACCCGAAAAGGCTCCGTGAGTAAAAACAGCAGGACTGCCGGCGAGTTTGTGAAAACCCGAAAGGGCGCAGACTCGTAAAAAAAAAAAAGAAGAGATGAAATGCACTCGCAAAGTCCTCTCGACTTTGTGAGGAGAAAATTCCCGCGTGAGATCCTTACGACTCACAAAGGAGCAACACACTTGGGGGTCCTCACGACTCCTAAGGAGAAAATACAACTACGGGATCCTTACGACCCGTAGGGAGAAAATGCTTTGTGAGACCCTTACGGCTCACAAAATTGAAAAGTATTAGGCGATAGGGACCTAAAACCTGTCTCCTAAGCCATCGTTTCCTAATAAGCAAACGCAAATGTTGATTCGCTCCTGGTACCATATTCCAGTGTAGCGATGCTGATGCCAAACGAAAAAACCAATCCCTAAATCCTCCCATGACAAATGATGATTCGCTCCTGGTACCATATCCCAGTGTAGCGATGCTAATGTCAACCCAAATCAAATCAAACCAACAACCTCTGCGGCAGAATCATGCTTCGTCCCAGAATTTACCCCGTGTCGAAATCATGCTTCGCCTCGGGATAACGACCTCCTCGTCGGAATTATGCCTCATCTCAGAATACACCCCGTGTCGAAATGATGCTTCGCCTCGGTGTACTTGCCTTCCCTGTCGAAATTATGCTTCGTCTCGGAATCAAGTCAGCCAACAAGCTCTGCGCCGGAATCATGCTCCGTCTCAGAATATACCCCGTGTCGAAATCATGCTTCGCCTCGGAATATTTTCCTCCCTTGTCGGAATTATACTTCGCCTAGGAATCTACCTCTGCATCGAAATCATGCTTCGGCCAGAATGTCTGCCTATCATCGGAATGATGCTCCGATCTCTGGATTTATGCTCCGCCCATCGGAATGATGCTCCGATCTCTGGAATTATGCTCCGCCCATCGGAACGATGCTCCGATCTCTGGAATTATGCTCCGCTCTTCGGAAAGATGCTCCGAACTCTGGAATCAAGCTCCGCCCTTCGGAATGATGCTCCGAACCCTAGAATTATGCTCCGCCCTTCGGAATGATGCTCCGAACCCTGGAATTATGCTCCGCTCTTCGGAAAGATGCTCCGAACTCTGGAATCATGCTCCGCTCTTCCGAAAGATGCTCCGAACTCTGGAATCATGCTCCGCTCTTCGGAAAGATGCTCCGAACTCTGGAATCAAGCTCCGCCCTTCGGAATGATGCTCCGAACCCTGGAATCAAGCTCCGCTCTTCGGAAAGATGCTCCGAACTCTGGAATCATGCTCCGCTCTTCGGAAAGATGCTCCGAACTCTGGAATCAAGCTCCGCCCTTCGGAATGATGCTCCGAACCCTGGAATTATGCTCCGCTCTTCGGAAAGATGCTCCGAACTCTGGAATCATGCTCCGCTCTTCGGAAAGATGCTCCGAACTCTGGAATCATGCTCCGCTCTTCGGAAAGATGCTCTGAACTCTGGAATCAAGCTCCGCCCTTCGGAATGATGCTCCGAACCCTGGAATTATGCTCCGCTCTTCGGAAAGATGCTCCGAACTCTGGAATTATGCTCCGCCCTTCGGAATGATGCTCCGAATCCTGGAATTATGCTCTGCTCTTCGGAAAGATGCTCCGAACTCTGGAATTATGCTCCGCAAATCGGAATGATGCTCCGACCCTGGACTTATGCTCCGCGCTTCGGAATGATGCTCTGACATTGGAATTATGCTCCGCGAATCGGAATGATGCTCCGATCCTCGGGAATCATGCTCCCCGGGATGATGCTTCGCCTCCGGAATGATGTTCCACCTCGAAGTTCAGCTTCAAGATCCATCAATTTCATGCACACAACTCAAATGTGCGGTGTGCATTTATTGATGGGGGGCACTTTGTTGGGGTAAAAATTTACACCCCCGTTGACCGAGTCAAAGTCAAGGTCAACCCCAAGCCAGGTGGGCCCAAGCCCAGGTCAAGCGGGCCCATGCCCAAGTCGAGCCCGCGGCCAGCCTCCTCCATGCTAAAATATAGATCATGTAATAAATAATTTTCATGTAATTTTTATACATGAATGTATGCAAAATGGGCATAAAGCCAAATTTTTGTAAGCCCATGGCTTATGTGCAAAAATGAAATGGCACATGAGCCATGGGATAGGCAAAAATGCCATTTTTGTAAAGCCCAAGGGGCCATATGTAAATATGTAAGCCTATATAAGGCAAAATGATGATGAATAAAGTAACACTTTTCATTCCCCCAAAACTAGGGTTCTTTGTGCCTCCTGCTCCTTCTCCAAGGTTCTAAACCTTCTCATTTCTTTGAATTAAATCAAGAGTTTTACTCTTTCTTTTCCAAAACTAAGTAGTTTTCCACCACAAAACTCACAAAGGGGAACTCAGATCTTCCATCAGATCTTAAAAAGGAGTGATTTTTAAAATCTCCTACTTCTTGATCTTCAAGATCCGGCCAAACAACAGGAGGAAGAAGAAGAACCCCCTTCATCAGCTTCAAAACATCCTAGGAGTTTAACTCCATATATATAAAACAACAAATATTTCCTTTTTGAAGCATAGCTTCTGTTTCTTAGGCTAAAAGCCTCCTTTTCTCGCCGGCGCTCAAGCGCAGAGCGCCCGCGTGCCGACACGTGGCGCGCTTGCGCTCAAGCGCAAGCGCTCGAGCGCAAGTCGCCCCGGTGCCGACACGTGGAGCGCTTGCGCTCCAGCGCAAGCGCTCGAGCGCAGGTCGCCCCGGTGCCGACACGTAGCGCGCTTGCGCTCAAGTGCAAGCGCTCAAGCGCAAGTCGCCCCCGTGCCGACACGTGGCGCGCTTGCGCTCAAGCGCAAGCGCTCGGGGGCAAGTCGCCCCGGTACCGACACGTGGCGCACTTGCGCTCAAGTGCAGAGCGCCCATGTGCCGACACGTGGCACTCTAGCGCCTGAGCGCACAGCACCTAGGCGCACAGCGCCCAAAGTGCTGCCCCCACGCATCCTTTGGATGCCTTTTCCCCCTCTTTCTTTTATATATATATATATATATATATATATATATATATATACATATATACATATATATATATACACATATGTATGCATATTTACACACACACATATTCCGCGACACTGTCCCTGTTAGAAAAAAATTTCTAACGGGGCGCTGCCCCGCACCCCGCAAGGGGGCTGTTAGCCCCCTTGACCCCCAGCCCGCTATCCGGGTAGCGGGACCCCCGTAAAAAACTCTGTGTGGCTCCCGATATATCCAAACCCCCCTTTCAAAACACAACACACGTACACTGCACATTGAGTTCGCATGACCATTTTAACCCGTTAATCGGAGGTTCTCTCGCCCCAAAGGCGAGGGGTAATTAACGGCAGCTTAGTCCGCGGCTGCCGGAGATTTGGATCCCCACAATCAATAAACCCCGGCCTACCCTAGGCAGAGGGAATCTGTAGTATACGCCTGACAAGCGTGCGCGTATTCCCATCTCAATGGGGTGACGAAAAACACCCTACACTAGGGATGTTCCTTTGGTTCATGTGATGGCATCGCATCTGCTGTAATGAGACGAATGTCAAGGTTGTCTCTAAGTTGTTTATGAACCGTCGAGGATTGGAACTAGGGACTTTGTCATGGCTCTGAGGTAGTCTTTAGGTTGTTGGTGAACCGTCGAGGCTTGGAACTAGGGACTTTGCCATGGCTCCATTTGTTGATGTCGCGTCTGCATCTTGTTGGAGTGAGAGTGAACGCCGAGGTGATCTCTAGGCTGTCTGCGAACCGTCGATATTTGGAACTAGGGAATTTGCGATGGCTCCGTTTTTGACGTCGTGTCTGCTGTAAAGAGACGAATGTCAAGGTGGTCTTTAGGTTGTCTGTGAACCGTCAAGACTTGGAACCAGGGACTTTTCCATGGCTCCGCTTTGTTGACGTTGCGTCTGCATCCGGTTGGAGTGAGAAGAAACGCCGTTGTTGATCTCTAGGCTATCTGTGAACCATCGAGATTTGGAACTAGGGATTTTACCATGGCTCCGAGGTTTTGACCCTGGGGTCGGTTGTCGACGTTGCGTCTGTATCCTGTTGGATTGAGAAGAAACGCCGTTGTTGATCTCTAGGCTGTTTGTGAACCGTCGAGATTTAAAACTAGGGACTTTGCCATGGTTCCGAGGTTTTGACCCTGGGGTCGCTTGTTGACGTCGCGTCTGCATCCTGTTGGAGTGAGAAGAAACGTCGTTGTTGATCTCTAGGCTATCTGTGAACCGTCGAGATTTGGAACTAGGGACTTTGCCATGGCTCCGAGGTTTTGACCCTGGGGTCGCTTGTTGACGTCGCGTCTGCATCCTATTAGAGTGAGAAGAAACGTCGTTGTTGTCCTCTAGGCTGCAGATGTTGCTGTCGAGATCTGACTCCCCCTTTGATGGAGCGTGGTGGGAAAATGTGGTTCCCTTTTCGTTTGTGCCCATGGATTGTATACAGGGGTCTATGTGGACTCACCTGCAGGGCAAAAGTTTCATCATTTTTTTATTTCTTTCTGCGATACTCTATCATTCATCTTTTTATATCGCGAAATTCGCGATTGCCCAATCATTTCGGCTATTTTTATCACGGTGCCCAATCATTTTGGCAATTTTCTTTTTACTCACTGCTTTTTATTGCGAGTTGCTCAAACATTTCGGCTATTTTTATATGCATATTTTTGCTCGCTGATTTTTATTGTGAATTGCCCCATCATTTCGGCTATTTTATATGCATTTTTTGCTCGCTGATTTTTATTGCGAGTATAGAACTTGAGATCTGATACCAATCTTGGCATCAGCACCGCTGCGACTGGAATATTGCCAGGAGCGAATCATCATTTGCCGTGAAAGTACTTAAAAATTGACACCTGTTCAGGCATCAGCATCGCTACCACTGGAATATTTCCAGGATCGAATCATCATTTGCCTTTGCTGATTTGATCAAAGGTGGCTTAGTAGACATGGTTAGGATCCTGTCGACTAAGGCTTTTGACTTTATGAGCCGTAAGGGTCTCATAAAGGGTTTTCTCCCTACGAGTCGAGAGGATCCCGTAGGTGTAGGTTCTCCCTAGAAGTCGTGAGGGCTCCTAAGTGATATTTTCTCTTGCAAGTCGTAAGGATCTTACAAGAGTGTTTTCTCCTTACAAGTCGAGAGGACTTATAAGTGTCGTTAACCACATGAGGACATTCCTCGTCATTGGTGGGACTCGGTGGGGGAAACGTTTATTTGTGCCCTTGGATTGTATACAAGGGCCAGCATTATACCACCTGTAGGGAAACTTGGGGAGTGTGATGGCTTAAGAACATGTTCAGGTCCCCTATCTTAAAGCTTCTGAATCCTAAGAGCCGTGAGGGTCTCACAGGGGGGAATTCTCCTTACGAGTCGTGAGGATCTCGTAGGTGTAATTTCTCCTTAGGAATCGTGGGGATCCCTAAGTGTGTTGTTCCCTTGTGAGTCTTAAGGATCTCACGCAGGTGTTTTCTCCTCAAAAGGTCGAGAGGACCTTCCAGGAGTCTTTATTTTAACGAGATTGCGCCCTTTCGGTTTTTGACAAACTCGCCGGTAGCCCTGCTGTTTTTACTCACGGTGCCCTTCCGGGTTTTCATCCGTGCCAATTTTTCTTGTGGACGTACGAGTTTTTTTAACAACAAGATTGCGCCCTTTCAGGTTTTCACAAGCTCGCCGGTAGCCCCGGTGTTTTTACTCACGGCGCCCTTTCGGGTTTTCATCCGTGCCCATTTCTCTTGTGGACGTACTGATTTTTTTACCCCTCTGTTCGCCAATGGAACTTATGGGAGACTTCGCCACCGGGGCAGCTGCGCGGCCAGCGGGACTTAAGTTGCAGTCCTCACCGCTGGGACTTGTATACTTGAATTTCACCATCGCCGTGTTTGAGGTGATGTATTTAGTTTAAGGACATTACGGTCCATTGTTAGTTTAGGGACATCTCAGTCCGTTGTTAGTTTAAGGACATCTCGGTCTGGGGCCAGCTTTGGGGCAAAGTTTTGCCGGATACTACTTATAGAGTTTGGACCCAGGAAGACAGCGAGCGGACACGAGCGTCGTCATCTATCATTAATCTGATCTGTGACTTGTCAAGCATAGTATTTCTTAAGGAACCGGCCGTTTATTGGCCGGAAGGGTCTTTCGCCATGCATATCCATGAGCAAGTAGGCCCCACCATGGTAGACCTTGTTTATGATGTACGGACCCACATAGTTCGGCTCGAATTTCCCCCGCTTTGCACGGTTGGAGATCATAGGTCTTTTTATGACTAGCACGAGTTCTCCTTGGCGGAATGTTCTCGGTCTGGTTAATCTTTCATATGAGCGCGCCATCCTTGCTTTGTAAGTTTCCAGGTTTTGCTGTGCCATGAGACGAGTTTCATCGAGGGTATCGAGCTCCTCAAGCCGAAGATGGGCATTTTATTCGTCCGTTAACTCATAATGAATCGCCACTCGCAGAGAGGGTAGCTCTATCTCCAAGGGGGGTACCGCTTCTGTGCCGAATACCAACGCGAATGGCATTGTATTCGTGGCCGTTTTGAACGTGGTTCGATACGCCCAGAGAGCTTCATGCAGTCTCTCTTGCCAGTCCCTTTTATTTCTGGACACCATTTTCTTTATGATCTTCGTCATGGTCTTGTTGAAAGCTTCAGCTAGACTATTAGCTTGGGGATTATAGACTGAAGAGTACCTCCAATCTATATTATGTTGCTGTGCGAAGCGGCTGATCTTATGGTTCCTGTAGGCTGGCCCATTATCCGAGATAATTCGTCACGGAGTGCAGAACCGGTAGATGACATGTGTCCTGAAGAAATGGAGGATGTTCTCCGTCTTCACCTCCCTTAGCGGTACTGCCTCTGCCCACTTAGAGAAGTAATCGATTGTTGCCAATATGAACCGATGTCCCTTGGATGATGCTGGCTCGATGGGCCCGATTATATCGGTTCCCCATATTTCGAACGACCAGCTAGCCAATGTTGAGTGTAGCGGATTTGGATGCTGGTGGATGAAGTCCCCATGAATTTGGCACGAGTGACACTGCTTCGCATATTTGAGGCAGTCCTGAATCATCGTGGGCCAATAGTAACCCATTCTCTTGATCTTTAGCTTCATCTTTGTCCCGGCTTGATGAGAACCGCAGAGTCCGTCGTGAGTTTCTTGGATGACCCTCCTTGCTTCTTCCGGTCCCAAGCATCTTAGCCATAAACTTTCGAACGATCTCTTATATAGAGTATCATTGACGAAGGCAAAAGACAGAGCTCGTTTCATGAGCTGATGTCTTGACGACACGTCTTCGGGTGTTTGATGGGATTTGAAGTAGTCTATGAAGATTTCTTTCCAATACTTACCCTTTTCTTCATCTTCTATTTGGCAGGCTGCTTGTTTGGTCGCTTCCTTTCCTTCAGACGACTCCGGAGATATTTCTGCTGGCGTAAGAATCCGGCGGCTTTGCACAATGATCCTTACGTCATCGAGGTTTTCGTCGGCCAATTCTTTAGCGAGATTGGCTAACGCATCCGCCTTGCTATTTTTTGCCCGCGGTATGCTTTCCAGGATGTAGGAGGGAATTTGAGTCAGCAGTTGCTGCACACTTTCGCCATATTTTACCAACTCTGGTTTGCATGTCTGATAGTTACCATTTACTTGGCCAACGACTAGCTGGGAATCTCCATATATGAGGAGGTTCTCGATTCCCATGTCAACAGCAATCTCAAGGACCTGTTAGTTATATGTATGTCGTAGAGGCCATTACTATACATACGATGTATATTGTAGTGGATGCTTGGACATATATAGGGAGGACTTTCTTGCTCGACATGATAGTACGCTATCTGGTTGCTCTTTATCTTAACATATACTCTGATTGCCTCTATGTTACATGCTGATAAAGCCCTTAAGATGAGTACTTGACTACCAGGACTAT
The DNA here is from genome assembly GCA_030015575.1 of Agapanthus africanus. NCBI lineage: Eukaryota > Viridiplantae > Streptophyta > Magnoliopsida > Asparagales > Amaryllidaceae > Agapanthus > Agapanthus africanus. The sequence goes on along the minus strand of JASDDO010000012.1, from coordinate 91,548,106 downwards.
GATGCGGATCATACTAGTGAGGACGATGTAGTCGCCAAGTACATCCTTCAAATGTTCCTAGTCGTGGGAGTACCGAGACAGGGCATCGATACTCCAGAGTAGACTAGCGTATGCGCATCTTGACCCATATGATGGGCGATGGATGATCCCATATCCATTGGTGTTTGACATCAAGGATGGTGTACGGGTGCTCAGTAGAGACTGGGTACACTGGACGGACTCGCCGAGAACTCCCAGATGGTATTATATCTCACGTCAGATGGCAGTTCTCCGGTGACACTGGTACAGAGTAGTCTGTTGACCCGAGATCGTCATAGAGTCTTGTATGATTCCCACTGTGTTTTGATTTCCATCATACCACGTCCAAGAGGGCGTGCAAAAAGGTGGCTTTTGGGTACAGTCCCGAATCACATGGAGCAATGAGCGATAGGAGGGGATTCGTCTCTCCCGGTATAGGGAGTTGATGTTGTGCTGTGTTCGATTGGCTATAACTGGAAATCCCTGGCCAGGTTTGCTGAGATTTACTGGTAAGTGTTACCAGTAGTTTTTCGAACTGTTATAGACCTCATATCGACACGACTTATCAAGCTACTGGGGTCTGACGTTTACCACCCCTAGGTGAGATATGCGACATATCAGACGACGAGACCGGACTGTACGGGAGTATTACTGATTGGATTCGCAGGAGAATGAACAGGCTTGATTGTTGATCTTCTGATTGCTCAATACCTGGGTGGCTGTTACGTTTAGCTGACCGCTTGCAGCTTGTGGGTGTTTGATATGATCATCACCTACTGCCGACGTATTGACGATTCTTTAGAGTCCTACAAAGAGGTTTCTTGACTCAGGCAAAACGGAGTAGGGGCACATATGTGATATGTGCAGGACCGAGGATAATGCGATATGAGATACCGTATTCTATTCTCGTGATATTTGATATCAGCCGGGTCATCGGATCAAGTGTTGATTCGATGAATCGGTAAATGATATATTAGTCGGTTATATGTGATATAGCCGGATTGTCGGATCAAGTGTTGATTCGATGATTTAATGTATAATTATATATATGATGTATTAAATTACATTAACTAATATCAGCTCACTAAAAGATTCTTTTTCTCACTCGGGTAATACATTGATATATATGTGATATATGTTAATTGTATTATTTTATTTTGTTACAATAAATATTATATATGTGATATATAATATTGTAACATGATATGGTTATTAATGCAACATGATTAGTGGAGATTAAACATGGTTAGGGTTTGATTTGGGTTAAGCTTTTCTAGAAGGTTATGTTTTGTTTTGTGCAAAGATATTTGTGTTGATATTTTAAGTGACTCATTCTTTAACCCAACCAAAACCCTAGCCCTAGTTAAATATCTACAAAGGTTACTTGAACCATGGTTGCATTTCTAACCTTATCATTACTTTAATTATTCATCACAAAAGGATTACTATTCTTCTTCTTCTTATTTAAGCTTTGAAAAGCTTTCTTGCTTTGATTTTTGTGATGAAAGTGAGTGAGAATAAGATAACAAATGAGAGCTAAAATCCTACTTCATCATCCTCATCTATCCTTGCCATTTAGATGAGGGTGTTCACATCTTTAGTGAGTGAGAGCATGTGTTAATGAAACTTCAAGGTAGATCATCTTTGTTATCGAAGATCGGAAGCAAGCTTGCATCTTTCTCTTCGTAGAGCCTCTCGAGAGTCCGGAACTTGATGATCGCAGCGAATGGACCACAACACGGAGCTTATGAAGTGAAGGACTGGACTACAAAGGTTGTAATCCCAAACTCTTAGATGTTAAAGTGTTTAACATGCTTTGTTTCGCCTAATCTCTAGTTTAAAGATCTTGTTTAGGGTTGTTCGGCACGGCTAAAATTTTAATCGGGCATGGTTGATACCTTGTAGAACTTGTTAGAGTGCCTAGTAACTCTACAGTGGTATCAGAGCCAAGCTAGAGCTTTAGGCGAAATCTAGACGAAGTTTAAAGTCCGATCGAACTCCGAATACCCGAAAAACCCTAGTTTCTGGAAATTTTTCAAAACTGTTGATTTTTTCATATTAAAAATACTAAAACAAATCAGCAGGGAATTCTAAGAGTTACTGTGCAAAACAACACCAAAACTCCTCTAAAGCGCCGCGGAACCGCTGCCGTACCATGCCTTCTGCGTCGGTTCCGCGGCAGCACAGTAGAGTTAGGGTTAGTTTTTTGGCACAGTACAGTCCGTAGGTGTTTCCTCATATTTCTGGGTATTTTTAATTATACTCAAGTGTTGAGTTTTCTGGGTTGTTTTGGGGACTCGTTGATTCGATCGGATAATATAACTTCGTTTATTTTATCCGGGTAATTTTTTAGAAAGTGTTAAAAAGGTCGACCGGATATCAATAACTCACTTTTTCCTCTACCGGAAAATTTCCAAGTGTTGGATTTTTCCGTAGTTTAAGAACGTTCTAAGTCGTGTAAGTAACGCAGTGGACCCTCTAGAAGACAACAAACCTTAACTCGATTATGTGACCGTTTGAACCGCCTCTAAACCTTAGGGTTTGTGGCAGCACGGCGTTGCCACATGTGAGGCGTTGGCTTGACCCTTCTACGGCTGGACCATTGGTACTGTGGCATGTGATGGATGTTTTTTTAAACCAATTTCAAGTGTTGAGAACTATTTGGGAAATCTTGGGTATTTGATTATCCGATCGGAAAGTTTAATATTGTCTATTTATCTGGAATGTGATACAATATGTGGAATTCATAGAGTTAGGCATGAAATGCGAAGTATGTGATATTTCGGATTTACGATGTCTAAAGAGATTGTGGATTCCAAATGTTGTAGTTTTACACTTTCTTTTCTGTGACCGTAAGCGTAGTATGTGGTGTATCGCCGGCTTCGTTGCTATACATCAATGACAATCGGGATACGCATACTTGCTTACGTTGACGATATGAGATATTATGTGTTGCTGTGATATGTTATATTGGATCGTCGTGTTCTGAATAGCCGGGGGTTTTATGTGAGATGAGAGTTTTTCTTTTTCATTCATGTAAAATTCATATGTATGTGATATTCTTTTATTGGGGCACTTCCGGGCTGAGGATGATGTCACCATTGTATATTATTTACTTTTCCGCATTAGGTAAACCCAAGGCGGGGAGCACAAGTAACCGGGTTCTAGGGTCCAGTGGGAGACCATCTCAAGGAGTCGAGACCGGGTCTCCTAACCCTAGAATTGGCAGAGTTGCTTGCCGCTCTCGTAGGGGTCTAGGGATGTGGGTTTGGCTATTCATCGCAATCGTGGAATCCGTGTTTTATACATGCTCATATTAAAAACACGGACCTCCTAGTATATCCAATATTTCATATATGTTCTTATGCTGCAATGTTCTGTGATGAGATCATATTACTGCCTGAGATGAATGTTTATATTATATATATGAGATATATGTTATATTGCAGATTTCGTTTCAAATGTGATGCTTGTGAAGCATAATAAAATGGGACTTCATTAACGAGATTAATGAAAACTAAAAGAAACCTAAAGATGTTGTAGAAACTTGTTTAAAAACTGGTAGATCTAGTTCTTGCTTTGCATAGCGGTGTTCCTTGTAGAACATCCAGCACATTATTCGATAAGTAAAGAGCCGAGATCCCTTCACCGGGAGTGACCTCTTTAGCGAAACTAGCAGTTGCTACAAACTCGGTTTGTCTTTTGATTGCTTATATAGTTTTTGCTTTGCATAGTAATATTTATGAAATATCCTGCACCTTATTCGATGAGGAAAGAGCCGACGATCCCTTCACCGGGAGTGATCTCTTTAGCATAACTAGAAAAGGCCTAAAAAACATTCCTATTAAAATCACTCGATTCTACAACGATATCAAGTTCATTACGCAAAGGGTTTTCTTAAAAACCTGCCGTAGCCCTCCGTCATTTCAGATAAGTTCTACTTAGTATTCGTACTACGTTTGTTGACCTCCGTCAAGGCGTAGTGTGCGGTAGCTAACTAGTATTTATCTGTTTATGCATATGATGCAGATTGTTTTAGGGTAGTCGTGCGGCCTTGTTGACCTCCATCAAGGGTCGTGCGGGTGGGTTTAATTCAATCAGGAAATGACGGGTAGAACTTGACTAGCAGCCTATGGTTTGTTGACCTCCGTCAAGGTCATAGGACGCTAGGGGTAAAATATTATCAGGAATTTCAAGTGTTGAAATTTGCAATGAGATTGCATACCTTCTATGAGATAGTTGGATCCCGATACCCGCTGCGAGTAAGAGTTACTCCTGGGAGAGTTTTACACATTACAATTAGCCGATCAAGTAGGTGTCTAGAAAGGTGTTAACAGGGTTAAGCCCCTGGGAAACGAGGTTTACTTTAATTAGGTCCGTATGAAAGCGCGGGGAACCTCCCTCAAAGTACCGGCACTGGCCTGGCCGAAAGATTGGCGAACATATAGAGTGTAATTAATCCCGGCTAGTCTTTCCTTTTTGGGTTTGAAGGAAGATTTGACTAAAACAGTGGAAGTCATCCTGATTAGATAAATTGATAACCAATCTAATCTTGTAAAAGCACACGCTGAGTGTTTTCTTCTCTCTCTCTCCTGGTTGCGACTATGTCACGCCTTAATCAAGATAATAATACAGATGTATTGACCGAACCCGCTTGTTATACTGTGCTAGGGAACGTTGGTCCCGCTCCAACTTATAATTGTTATAAGACAGAGCAGGAAATAAGGAATTACCAGAATTCCCGTGCCGCCCAAACGAAGAAAGTGCATGCTGATGCATCTTCTTCGGGTGTGTTCATTATAGAGAACTGAGAACGGGTGATAAGTTTCATGAGATAGAAACGATGCAAGTGTTGCAGCCAAGTCTGTTGGTAGTTATCACCCTGTATTACCAGAATACATTGATTCTGAACGAATGTTATTAGATACCGAACCTGATATACAACATCATATCAGTCTCTTTATTAGTAAAGAAAGATATAATTTTGTATTGTTGGATAATGTTTTGAACATTTCCTATATCAAGAGTTGATCGGATCAGGCACGTTATCTAAAAGCATAGACGTTCTAAATCAAACCACAGTTCTTAACGTACAGAACACACACAAGAGGAAGAGTTCAGAAATGAACGAATCCTTCTTGAGGCATTGTAGGCTAGGTCATATCAATGCGACCCGACTAGCTGAAGTTACATATAGATGTACATTTAAATTAGTTTGAATTTACATCTTGTGAAACTTTCCGGTCATGTCACAGAGATAAGATGACCACAACTCCGTTTATTGGAAACAGAGAAAGAGTTAGTGAACTCTTGGGATTGATACATGATGATGTATGTAAGGTCCCCTGTCTACACATGCCAGGACCGGTTCTTTGTACTTCATTACATTCACTATTTATCTCTCAAGATTCGCACATGTGTTCTTGTTGAAACACAAGTCTGAACCTTTTGAGAAATTCAATGAATATAAGTAAGAAGTAGAGAACCAAAAACGGGTATAAGTATTATGTCCTTTGATGAGATCAGGAAGGAGAATACTTGAGCACGGAATTCCAGGACTGTTCTAAAAGAGAATGAGATTCTCTCTTAGCATTACTCCTCCGTATACACCACAGCACGTCGGTGTATCGGGGCGGAGCAATCACACCCTATTTGATATGGTGCGCTCTATGATGAGTACTACCGAGTTTCCTATTTTCCTTTTGGGAGTTATGCACTTGTGAAGTTGCATACCTATTGAATAGGGTTCCAATCAAATCAGATGCCTACCACTTCATATGTGATATGGAATGGGAAGAACCCATATCTTAAGTAAGTTAAGATTTGGGGTTGTCCGGCCTATGTCTAAAAGCAAAATCCGGACAAGCTCGAGGCAAAGTCGGTTATGTGGAAGTTTGTTGGATATCCCAAGCATTCGCAAGGGAATATCTTCTACCAAACCGAGGAACAAAAGATGTTTTGTTTCTCAATATGCCACCTTTGTGAAAGGGAATTTCTTGTGAAGAAATTAGTGGTCATGAGGTAGAACTGGAAAGAGTTCCAGCTATACAAAACTGCAGCTGATGATTTAGTAGAACCAAAGGATTCAGTAGTTTCCAACAAAGCTCAGCCTCTCCGCCGATCTAGTAGGGTTCCTCACCCACCTGAGAGATACTTCGGTTTCTCTATGACAGTGGGAGCAAGGATTGCATCATGAGATGATGACCCAACTAGTTTTGAGCTGGCCATCAGGAGTGGGACTCTGTAAGAATGGATGGATGCTTAGCAATCTGAGATGGAATCCTTATACACCAACAAAGTATGGACTTTGGTTGCTTTATCTGAAGGGTTAAATCCCTATCAGGAGCAAGTATATCTTGAGAAGATTACTTGGTGTACATGGAAAAGTTGAGACTTTCAAAGTTATGCTTAAGTCCATCCAGATCCTACTTGCCACTGCTACATACCATGACTACGATATCTGGTGGTTGGGTGTCATGACTGTTTTTTCTAAATGATGATTTGGAAGAGAGCGTCTATAAGTACACAGCCAGATAGCTTCGTAGATAGTGAGAGCAGCGGAAACGTGTGCAAGATGTTTTATGTTGATAAAGCAGGCATCGCGGAGTTGGAACATCTGTTTTGATGTGGTAGTCAAAGAATTTGACTTCATCAAAATGGTAGATGAACCTTGTATATACAAAAAGGTAGTAGAGAGTATGGTGGTGATCCTCGTAGAGTACGTAGATGACATACTCTTGATAGGGAAGGAGTTTCCTATGATATACTCGATCAATCTCCGCTTATCACAAGGATTCTCCATATAAGATCAAGATGATGCCTCCTAAATTATAGGTTATGGATCTATGAGATAGATCTATTTGGATGTTAGGATTCTCACTAGTTGTAATGAGATGGTATCAATCGATCCCGGGGAGAATCGCTGGAAAGGTTCCAGGGTGATAAGGACGACTGAATGTCAGTCCCAGGCATTGTCTTTACCCTTAGTGGAGGGACGGTATGTTGGAAGAGTTCCAAGCTAGATACCGTGACATACTAGACGATTAAAGGCAAGATACATCGTTACTAAGGATGCTACCAAAGAGGCAGTCTGGATATATATATAAGTTCATGAGATGAACTTCGTTCCTACCATTGTGTGACAATGGAGTTGTGGCTTTAGCCAAGGAACTACCATCCCATCAGAAATCCAGATATAATTCTTAGGCAGTATCACCTGATCATGGAGATGGTTGATCTCTAGGGAGATCGAGGTTAGGAGAGTAGACACAGAGGACAACAGTGCGGATCCATTCACAAAGGCCTTTTTTCCAGTAGAGACTTTTATGGGATGGTTGAGTATGAGATACTTCAACTACAGCTAATTGTTGGGTATGCGATACCACAACAGATGGCCCTAGTGCAAGTGGAAGATTGCTAGTTATATGTATGCCCTAGAGGCCATTACTATACATACGATGTATATTGTAGTGGATGCTTGGACATATATAGGAAGGACTTTCTTGCTCGACATGATAGTACGCTATCTGGTTGCTCTTTATCTTAACATGTACTCTGATTGTCTCTATGTTACATGTTGATAAAGCCCTTAGGATGAGTACTTGACTACCAGGACTATGATGCGGATCATACTAGTGAGGACAGTGTAGTCGCCAAGTACATCCTTCAAATGTTCCTAGTCGTGGGAGTACCGAGACAGGGCATCGATACTCCAGAGTAGACTAGCGTATGCGCATCTTGACCCATATGATGGGCGATGGATGATCCCATATCCATCGGTGTTTGACATCAAGGATGGTGTACGGGTTCTCAGTAGAGACTGGGTATACTAGAAGGACTCGCCGAGAACTCCCAGATGGTATTATACCTCACGTCAGATGGCAGTTCTCCGGTGACACTGGTACAGAGTAGTCTGTTGACCCGAGATCGTCATAGAGTCTTGTGTGATTCCCACTGTGCTTTGATTTCCATCATACCACGTCCAAGAGGGCGCGCAAAAAAGTGGCTTTTGGGTACATTCCCGAATCACATGGAGGCAATGAGCGATAGGAGGGGATTCGTCTCTCCTAGTATAGGGAGTTGATGTTGTGCTGTGTTTGATTGGCTATAACTGGAAATCCCTGGCCAGGGTTTCTGAGATTTACTGGTAAGTGTTATCAGTAGTTTCTCGAACTGTTATAGACCTCATATCGACACGACTTATCAAGCTACTGGGGTCTGACGTTTACCACCCCTAGGCGAGATATGCGACATATCAGATGACGAGACCGGACTGTACAGGAGTGTTACTGATTGGATTCGCAGGAGAATGTACAGGCTTGCTTGTTGATCTTCTGATCGCTCAATACCTAGGTGGCTGTTACGTTTAGCTGACCGCTTGCAGCTTGTGGGTGTTTGATATGATCATCACCTACTGCCGGCGTATTGACGATTCTTTAGAGTCCTACAAAGAGGTTTCTTGACTCAGGCAAAACGGAGTAGGGGCACATATGTGATATATGCAGGACCGAGGATAATGCGATATGAGATACCGTATTCTATTCTCGCGATATTTGATATCAACCGGGTCATCAGATCAAGTGTTGATTCGATGAATCGGTAAATGATATATTAGTCGGTTATATGCGATATAGCCGGATTATCGGATCAAGTGTTGATTCGATGATTTAATGTATAATTATATATATGATATATTAAATTACATTAACTAATATCAGCTCACTAAAAGATTCTTTTTCTCACTCGGGTAATACATTGATATATATGTGATATATGTTAATTGTATTATTTTATTTTGTTACAATAAATATTATATATGTGATATATAATATTGTAACATGATATGGTTATTAATGCAACATGATTAGTGGAGATTAAACATGGTTAGGGTTTGATTTGGGTTAAGCTTTTCTAGAAGTTTCTAGAAGGTTATGTTTTGTTTTGTGCAAAGATATTTGTGTTGATATTTTAAGTGACTCGTTCTTTAACCCAACCAAAACCCTAGCCCTAGTTAAATCTCTAAAAAGGTTACTTGAACCATGGTTGCATTTCTAACCTTATCATTACTTTCATTATTTATCACAAAAGGATTACTATTCTTCTTCTTCTTACTTAAGCTTTGAAAAGCTTTCTTGCTTTGATTTTTGTGATGAAAGTGAGTGAGAATAAGAAAACAAATGAGAACTAAAATCCTACTTCATCATCCTCATCTATCCTTGCCATTTAGATGAGGGTGTTCACATCTTTAGTGAGTGAGAGCTTGTGTTAATGAAACTTCAAGGTAGATCATCTTTGTTATCGAAGATCGGAAGCAAGCTTGCATCTTTCTCTTCGTGGAGCCTCTCGAGAGTCCGGAACTTGATGATCACAGCGAAGGGACCATAATACGGAGCTTATGAAGTGAAGGACAGGACTACAAAGGTTGTAATCCCAAACTCTTAGATGTTAAAGTGTTTAACATGCTTTGTTTCGCCTAATCTCTAGTTTAAAGATCTTGTTTAGGGTTGTTCGGCATGGCTAAAATTTTAATCGGGCATGGTTGATGCCTTGTAGAACTTGTTAGAGTGCCTAGTAACCCTACAGGCCCACTATCAAAGCTTCATACTCAGCCTCGTTGTTTGTTCTCGGCTCTGTTAAGGAAAGGGCGAAACGCATTATCCGTCCTTGCGGAGTCACGAAGATAAGGCCCACCCCGGCTTTGATTATGGGGGTGTTGTGCTTTAGATTTTTTATGGAAGATGCCCCATCAAAGTAAAGTTCCCATCGAGAGTCATTTTCATCGTCCTTTGTGTCGAACACGTGTTCGTCCGGTAATTCGCAATTTAAGGAAGAGTCGGCTGGTTTTGGATGTTCAGCGAGAAAGTCGACGATGGCCTGGCCCTTCACTGCCCTGAGGGGTCGATAGATTATCGAGAACTCCATCTAGAGGATGGCCCATTTGGCAAGCCTTCCTGTTAGTATGGATTTTGACATCAAATATTTGAGAGGATCCACTTTTGATATGAGATGGACCTCATGTGCCAAGGCATAATGTCGAAGCTTCGTTATCGCGAAGATCGGTGCTAGGCAATGCTTTTCGATGGGGGAGTAGTTATTTTCTGCCCCCAGGAGAACTCGACTCAAATATTAGAGAGCTATCTCCTTTCCCTAATCGTTCTCCTGTGCCCATAGCGCGCCTAGAGAACCTTCAAGGGCTGTTGTATACAGGATGAGAGGCTTTCCCATGACCGGAGCGGTCAGTACTGGTGGGTTCTGCAGATATTGCTTGATTTTGTCCAGTGCATTTTGGCATTTACGATCCCAAACGAACGGGGCCCCCTTCTTCATTAGATGGTTGTAGGGGTGGCATTTTCCAGAGAGGTTGGCTATGAACCGTCGGATATACGCGAGCTTTCCTTAGAGAGACCGCAGTTGTTTGAGAGTTCTTGGTGAGGGCATTTCCATAATCGCCTTGATCTTTGATGGGTCTATTTCGATGCCTCGGTGTCGTATGATTAATCCTAGGAATTTGCCTGAGGAGAATCCAAATGCGCATTTCAGAGGGTTCATCTTCAGATTATATTTCCGAAGACGCTGGAACACTATTCTCAAATGCTCCTCGTACGATTTTCTTTTCACCACGACGTCGTCAATATAACATTCAACAATCTCGTGTATGAGGTCATCGAAGATCTTCGTCATGGCCCTCTGGTAGGTAGCGCCAGCGTTCGTCAGACCAAAGGGCATCACTTTATAGCAGAATATGCCCAGCGGAGTCCGGAAGGCAGTATGCTTTTGGTCTTCGGGATGCATCTTTATTTGATTATACCTTGAAGATCCATCTATGAAGGAGAAGACCTCATGGGTGGATGTGTTATCGATCATCAGCTCGGTAACATGTACTGGGAAGTCATCCTTCGGACAACCCTTGTTGAGGTCCCGGAAGTCCACGCAGATGCGTACTGTCCCATTTTTCTTCATCGCTGTGACAATGTTGGCGATCCAGTCAGGATATTGAACTTCCTGGATGAAGTCGAAGTTAATTAGTTTCTTGACTTCGACATTGATGCCCATCTCGAGTTCGAGCCGCATTCTTCTTGGCACCTGTTTGACTGGCTTAACGTCCGGCGATATAGCTAATTTATGCACCGCTATTTCTGGATCTAATCCAGGCATCTCGGAATAGTTCCATGCGAAGCAGTCTTTATACTGCATAAGCACGTCCTTTAGCTTGACCACCTGCTTTTCAGACAGCAGCTCACTGACGAACGTTGGCTATGGCTCATTTTCTGACTCTAAGTCGATTTTTCTCAGGTTGTCCGCTGTGGTGTGTATCCCATCTTCCATCTCTTTTGGCGCCAGTGGAAATTCTAAACCACCTCGTCCTCATCCTCATTTGCAAAGCACCGGGAGAGGTCGTCCATATTCTCGTGCTCTCTTTCTTTTGATAGTGTTATCACGTGACAGGTACGAGCACGTTTCCAAGCTCGATGTCGATCTAGACTTTCCCTCATAGTGTAGGTTACTTTTGGCTCATGCTTTCATGGTGGGGATACTCTCCAACTGTCGGATAGAGGAAACATGCCTTGCTGATACTGGTCTTCGACCCAGTCTTTGAAGGTGAAGTAGTTTTCAAGAGGATGTCCTACTGCTCAGTGGTAGGAGCAATAAGCCGGATGATGGACCTCATTTATTTGCTCGGGGTGCCGAGACTCCGGCAGCGTCATCATTTGATGCTTGATGACAATGTCAAATATTTTCCTTGTCTTGTCTCGGGGGAAAGATTATTCCCGACTCATCTTTTGTTAGTGTTTATGCCCTAGAAGGCCATTACTGTATCATACTAGCTTGTATATTACTTAATGGAAGCTTGGGATATTCACATGTATATAACAGTCTTGCTAAACATGGTAGTATGCTACTTGGTTTTTCTATCTTAATATGTGAGTGAACGTATTGATAGAGCTCTTAGGATCTTGCTTGTCTACCAGCGTTGTGATGGCAGTCACACTAGTGGGGGCTGGGTAGTCTACAAGCACATCCTTATTCAGGTCCCTGGTCGTTGGATTATCGAGACAGAGCATCGATACTCCGGAGTAGACTGGTGTGTACGCTTCTCATCCCAGTTGGGGAGATGGTCTGTCCCACAGCCGTCAGTACGTCATACTGGAGATAGTATACAGGTGCTCGTTAGGTTACGGGTACACCGGACAGGACTCACAGGGAACTGTTGGTTGGTTTGATACCAGTCGTCAGTGAACAGTTCCCAGGTGACATGAGTACAGCGTAGTCCGCAGACTTGACACTGCTACTTCGCCTCGAGTGTGTCCCACTGTTCTTAGATTGCTACCCTACCACGGCTCAAAGGAGTCGTGCAAACAGGTAGCAGTTGGGTGCAGTCCCGAGCACTTGGAGGCAGTGGCGGTTAGACAGGATTCGTCCCTCCCGGTATTGGGAGTAGATATCGTGCTGTGTCAGAGAGCCATTACGCAAAGTCCCTGGCCAGGGCAAGCGAGATTTGCTGGTATGTTCCAGTAGTTTCTCAGGGTGTAATGGGCTTCCCTCCGACACGACCTATACCGCTATTAGGGGACTGACGCTTGCCGCCCCCTAGGCCCGATATGCGATAGTCTTGGACGAACGGACCGGACTGTATGGAGATTGTCACATCAGACTCAGTAGGAGTTCGGATGGGTTTTCTTATCGGCCTTCTTATCGACAACTACCTGGGGACCGTTACGTACAGCTAGTGCCGCTTGCGGTCTGTGGTTAAACCCACTGCCAGCGTAGTAGTCGAGTCTCTAGAGTCCCACACAGAGAGTTTCCTACTCCAGGCGAAACGATATAGAGGTTGCATGGTTTTGCGACAAAGGGTTCGGACGCATACGTGCGTTTACGCGGGTACGACTTTCGGACAGTTTTTACCAGTCGGCTTTGGTTTAAGCCAGTTACTGGTATCCGGTTATTGGATTTTTACAGTCTAGAGTTTTTCCGTATTTTTGCGGATCGGAGGGGCGTTCTCGTAATTGCTCGAGAAGCTTCTAGAAGATGGTGACTAAGGAGGGTTATGTGTCATATTCATTGAATGAGTTATATGAGTCATGGTGGTGATTCATTCATTTCATTAATGCACATTTATTGCTTAATGACTCATGCTAATGAATCACCACTAGATATTTTATGAAGCATGATTAATCATCACTCTTTATTATTTTCTTCTTATTAGAAAATGCTTCATATATGTTATGATACTCATAAACTTATATCATAATATTATTCACATTCTCTCTCCTCAAGCTCTCTCTCTTCAAAAGACTAATCCTCACCCTCATGTGTTGAGATCTAGGATTAGTTAGACTTAACAATCCATAACCATCACTCTATCTCAATCTATCTTCTTTGATTAGCAATCCAAGAAGGTTAGTTGCCTCAAGTTTAGAGGCTAAGCTTGGAGTTTTGCTCTCGGGTGGATCGTCTACTACCTAGAGAAGGCCGAGGAGAACAAGGAGATCGTAAAGACGAAGGACTTGTTTCGATAGGTATAATCCCTAAGCATAGTAGTTTAGAACAACTATATGTTTGGTTAGTTATCGTTTAGCTTCGATTCAAGCGGTTAGTCGATGTTCGTTCACTAAACAAGATCGTTTTTGAAATTTCCGCCTCCCCACAAGTACTGGGGTATAGCACATCGACTTACATCTTCTTCATAAACGACGGATTCCAGCTGACTTTTTCTCGATCGCGTGGCTTCTTGGATCCGCTTCGCTGTTTTTTAATGTCATTCCCGTTCTTCACCTTGTTTTTGCCTCTGCGTCGGACTTTTCCATTGCCACGAGAGCGCACAGCAGGCTGAGGGTGAAGGACATTGTAGTCTTCTTTTTCCGCAGACTGCTGAGTGAGACGCTGCGTCCTGGACTTCTCATAAATGGCTATTTCGCGGCTGTGGACATCCCGAACCTTTTGACCGGCCTCTCTCATTAGCTTGTCAATTTGTTCTTCGAATGACGGACTTGGTATTCTTACGGCGGGATCTCGCTCTAGTTCGATATCAGCGCTATATGGAAATGCATTCGCTTTTCTACCGGAGTTATTTATGACATGGAAGTCATGGAATCGCTCTTGTTTCTTAGACCGATCGTATCCAAGCCCAGTCGTCTCCATCCTCCCGTTGGGCATTTTTCGCTGAGTCCCGGAAACGTCCCAAATCTTGTTGTAGAATTGGGCTTGTCGAGCAGTTTATTTGAAGGGTACGCCTTGGCTTCTTAATAGCCTTTTCAATCCATCTGCACCATGCCAGACTTCTTTTCCCACTTTATTCTCCATAGACTGGTAGAAGAGGATGGCCATTTCACCTCTTCTCCTAGGAGGAACATAAAAGGTCTGCAGCTTTTTCACGCCGTATGTATCGAGCGCATCATGTTCCCTGTAATGCCGCTGCGGAGCCATGGTAATTTGTAAAATCTGATCAACTCCAGTGATGGTTTGTACTGAAGGGCGAACGGAGAATACGGCGTTGGCCTCATCTTCAGAGTCACTGCCAAAGACCAAAATAGGAGTAGATGGTCCTGGCCTGTCGCCTTGGGGTTGCCCCGAGTAGACTATTTCTTCATCTTCCTCGGTATCGCTCCCAAAGATCGGGATAGTGGCGACGGCTTTTTGTTAATCCTCCGGTTTACGACATCTTTCCGTGTCTTCAAAGTCTGGCAGGAAGTACTTGGCTTCTTCATATTTGCGGACTTCATTTACGGAGAATGGATTTATCTCCCCTGCAACTGTATACTTGAGGCCGTCTTTGAAGTACTTCATACAATGATGTTGTGTAGAGGGTATGATGTTTTACTCATGTAACCAAGGCTAGCCGAGCAGAGCGTTATAGCAATTCTTGGCGTCGATGACATGAAATTTGATGTCCGTGACGAGCATCCCAAAGCGAAATGTCAATATTACGGACCCCAGCGTCCATGATGACTGCGAGTCGAAGCCGGAGATGGTAATTTTGTCCCGGGCTAGGTGCTGAACGTTCATGCAAATCTCCTTCAGCACCTTCACGTTGAGAAGGTTGACGGAGGACCCGTTGTCAAAAAGGATCTTCCTATCTTAATATCGTGGCAGTACTCGGTGACATATAAAGGACGGTTGTGCTCGCACGTTCTGAGGAGGAGATCTTCATCGCCGAATGTGATATCAGCTGTATGAACCTCTGCCAGCTCGTCCTCCATCTTTTCTTCAGCAAGGAAATCTTGGAACTGATCGGGCTCTTGTAATGCTTTGATCGGAGAGTCTCTTGCTTCTTTGGACAGGAGAAGAGCATCCAGTATGCTCAGCTGCGAAGGTATCTTCCTTAGATGTGCCAGAACGTTGTAATCCACCTTGTTTCTCCTAGGCGGGTCCTTGGCTGCGAGTTCTTTGACGACTCCATTATTGAGGGAAATTTCCTCAGGGAATTTTTCCTTCCCCCTGTCTTTTTTTCTCGAACCTTTATTTGTTGGCCCGAGGTTCTTCTCAGACAATGTACGGTTGCACAGCTGAATGTTCTCGCAGTTCTTCGTCTCTTCTTCTTTTCCAGAGTTGGATTCTCTGAAGAATGGGCCGAGGGTTATTTCTTCCTCAGAATTGCTCCCGAATGTGAGAACTTGAGTTTTCCGTTTTATTGAACCAGTATCAACCATATAACAGTTGCCAGTCATTTTTCCGTGCTCATCTGTCGCACTTTTTCGCTGTTGACGAGCTTCACGCTTCATCCTCTTGAAGTTTTGTCGGTGGACAATGTATCCCTGCCACCACTTCTTGAAGGGACCGCACTCTTCGGTGGGGTGTGTAACCCTCTGATGGTACAAACAGTAGTTCGGATGTACATTCGCTTCATCGAGGCACATCCTCCTGGGAGTATTTCCTTTGAAAGGTGGCAGCTTCATCCCCATTGACAGGGCTTAGGCGAATCGTTTCCCCACCTTAAACATGCTTTTGTCTGCCGTGGGTGTGCTTCGATCTGGTTGGAGTGCTTTGTGACTCTTCCTCGCCGCAGCTTCTTCATTCTCACGTCAACGCTTGGCCTTTTCGTATATGGTTGTTTCACGCTCTCGGTTAGCTTTGCTCTTTTGAAGGGCTTCGTTTAGAAACCTGTCAATCAAGTCGTCTGACGGCTCCAGGGATTTTTGCACCGGTCTAGCCCCCAGCTTTTCTGCGCCGTTTTCCGACTCCGAGGGGGTCTCTTCGTTTTTTAACGATGAATGAGAGACCATGTGGCAACTCGCTACATAATCCTCAGGTTCTTCTGACGAGCCGTTCCCCTCATCATTGTCATTGTCTCCATTTTCAAGGATATGGTTGAGAAACTCTTCGAGAGTGACTGGGGTCCGCACCTTCTGGTTGTACTCCTCCAGTGCATCGATGTATTTTTCCAGGTCCGTGCGCTTGTTATTAGGTTGTACGGGCTTCTTGGTCTTCTTATTTTTCTTCGAAGACTTTGAAGGCTTGACCTGGGTGTTTTACCCATCGTTACCATCTTTCGGTGTTGGGCGCGGTTTAAGCATCCCCTCAATGATCTCGGGCTCCAGTGGGCTTTTCCACTTGATCGCCGGACATGCTTGAAGATCCTTCAGCATTCTTTTAGTTTTAGCTGAATGGGCAACTTCCCACGGAGCTTCTTCTGCAAACGAGCATGATGCCCCTGGCGTGTCCACCTTTTTAAGAGCGTGCTTCTGTGGCGGGTTCACCCTCCAGTTTTCGGACAGCGCAAACTTGCCTTATTGGTACTGGTCCTCGACCCAATTTTTGATGATGTAGCAATCCTCAATTGGGTGGCCCAATACTCTGAGTGTTGGAGATAGTGCCCTCAGAGTCGATTATTGGATCACAGGCACGTGATTGCAATGATTGAGGGAGGACCTATCCCGGTAGAACAGTCTTACTCGAGATGATAGCATGCTATCTGGTTTACCTTTATCATCGTGTACTGCTTTAGGTGACATGACAGGTCGCTATTGCACGTTGATAGAGCCCCTAGGATTCTTGCTTGACTGCCAGCAGTATGAGGGCGATCATACAAGTGAGAGCTGGAGTCTATAAGCACATCCTTAAAAGGTCCCTAGTCGTGGGAGTTTCGAGACAGGGCATCGATTCTCCAGAGTAGACTAGTGTATACAGTCGAGACCCCGACGAGGGGCGGTGGCCGGTCTCACAAGCCACTGGTGTCAGTTGGTTCACCTAAGATGTATACAGGTGCTCATTGGGTTATGAGTACACCGGACAGGACTCGCCGGGAACATGCTAGTTGGTCTTATACCTGACGTCAGATAGCAGTTTCCAGGTGACATGTGTACAGGTTAGTTCATCGACCTGGGGATCGTCATTTGTCTCGTGTGAGTTCCCACTGTGCTTTGATTACTACCCTACCACGGCTCAAACGAGTCGTGCAAACAGGTTTTAGTTGGGTACAGTCCCGAGCCACATGGAGGCAGTGAGCGGATCTTCGGGGGTTCGTCTCTCCCGGTATTGGGGGTGAGGTCACGCTGTGTCTAGGAGAGCCATTACACGAAGTCCTTGGCCAAGGCAGGAGATTTACTGGTAGGTATTCCAGTAGTATCTCAGGGTGTTCTGGGCTACACTCCGACACGACTTGTACCGCTTTTGGGGGTCTGACATTTACTAACCCCCTAGGCCCGACATGCGAAGCTCATAGACGAACGGACCGGACTGTACGGATATTGTCACTGACAGGCTCAGTAGGGTGTCAGGATGAGTTCGCTCATCGACGTCCCTTTTTAGTCAATAGCTGGTGGCCCGTCACGTATTGGCTTATACCTCTGACGTGCTAGTGGTTAAATCCACAGCCATAGTATTGACGAGTCTTTAGAGTCCACCACACTTTCAGTTACTCAAGCTTTCGGGCGAAACGCTGTAGAGGCCGTATGGAGATATGGCAGGGTTCGATCAGATACGTGCGGTATTGCACGGATCGTGATCGGACGGTTTTTACTAGCCGGCTTTGGCTTAAGCCGGATCTTAGTATTTGATTGTGTAGTTTTGTCTCATTGCATTTGTATCCGGACGGAATACAGATGCGGGTGTGTATGCACAGTATCGGGGTTTTCCTGTAATTTATTACGGGACCATTTTTCAGGAGTTGCCAGTTTGCATTCCGTTCCGGCCGGTTTTTCTTTGTTCTTTCCCGGCCGGACTTTTCGTTGGAGGGTGTTATTTGCAGTTTGCAAATAACATTTTGTGGAGGGGGTTTATTGTGTTTATAACCTCTTCATTAAAAGAAAACCTTTTTCCCCACTTGTCAATTGATGTGGCCGGCCACTGTTTAGGGGTATGGGAGGGGTTAATTTTTGGTGGAAAATTTTCTTCATGTGATTTTGATGTGACCTTATCTTTATAATTCTTTTTCCTACACCCACTTGAAAGGGGGGGGGGGCCACTGTTTGGGAAGTGAGTGAGGTTTTATTTTGTGTGAAATTAATTCCCTTCATGGAAATTTCCTTTCTTGTATTTTCGTGGGACCCTCCCTTGTGTATGTGCTGTGAGGTGTATATTTGATTTAGCATGGTTTTGATTAATTCCCTTCAACCATTTTTGTAACTTACAGTGAGCACAATATACATGGGCTGGCCGAGGTCTTTTGAGGATAGGCTCATTCCTTTTGAGAGCATGCTCCATTCTTCATCAAGATTTCATCCATGATTATTCTTGCAAAAATTCCTCCTTACATGGCAACCTCTTAAACCCCAAAGAGACAAGTTTCCACACTAGTCTACAGCAAACCTTGGACGCGTCGGCTAGCCAACTTCGCGTCCGAGTTGCCTCGGTCAAGAGGTGGGAGCCCGTAAAAGATGCAGGCGATGTGGTGCCCTTCCGGCGAGGAGGCGACGACCGGAGTTTCCGCAGGAGATCGGGACGACGAGGAGAAGACCGGAGGACTCGGATCACTCGGTATATCTCTTCCCTATCTTGTTACTTTGCTAGATCTAGTTTAATGGCCCGATCCGGGGTTTAGTGCGCGGTGGTGCCGGTTTGCTAAGTTCGCAAAATTAAAGTTTATCACCGCTTCCGCATTTGGCCGTCGGATTGACGGCCGGGGCGCCGCCGTGCACTTACAGTGGTATCAGATCCTCGCCATTAACTTAGTCTAGCTTTGTTTAATGTGTTTGCATTTCCAATCGACCAAAATTTCCAAAAATCGTATTTTTCCTTCACATCAGTTTCTGTTGAAATTTTTTGAAGTCTAAAAATTTTTCAGGTTGTCTCAGAATGATGTGCAGGGAGTTCTAAGAACTCTGGGAAAATTCGAGACAATGATCCCTCAGCTCGAGCGCGGAACCGCGGCAAAACCCCCCTTGTTGCCGCGGTTCCGCCGCAGGTTGGTGGGATCAATGCTTCGAAATTCTCCAGTGGGCTTCTGGGCTGTAATTAGGGGTTTTGGAATATTAAGATTGGGCCCAGAATTTCTGTGAGTGCTACAGTATTGCTTGGGGGCCCACTTGTTAATTTGATCGATCGGATATTGTAAAACACATTTTTTTTCACAATATTTACATTATATCTGCGACCGTGAATGTCACTCGATCGGTAAATCCTGTCTAACTGCTATAGCCCGGTTAGACGGATTTGCGAACGTGACTTTCACGTTGATGTTCTGTTTTTGCTGTGATGTTGCGGATCGGTCGTGGGGGATAGCCTGGATGCAATGCTAGTACAGTTTTGTTGTATTATGTACATTTGATATTGCGGGGCGAGCGTCCGACATGTGGACTGCCGTCACTGCCTGTTTGTATTATTCTTTTGGGGCACGACCTGGTTGCGGTCGATGTACCCGTTGTATGTATATTTTACTTTCTGTACTAGGATTACCCCGCGGAGGAGTGCACGGATAGCCGGGTTCTAGAGGGTAAAAAGCCCGCATCTCATGGCATTGGGACAGAGGGGGCTTCACTCTAGGATTGGCGGGCTATTCGCCGCACTCGTAGGGGGTACAGGTTGACCCAGGAGGGGTGCCCAGGTTACCGGATTCCGTGAAGTGCTGGGTGGTCCATTCACGGCGCTGAAGGGGGCTGCCTCGCTTCAGGTTTTGGCGGGTAACTTGCCGCGCCCGTAGGGGTCTAGGATTTCATTGCACAGGCTATCCACACGACCAGGGGAACGTCGGGTTTCAGTAGTGGCTCTGTGAAACCCGGGGATCCCAGATATCTGTATTGTTCTGTGATGCTGTACATTTCTGTGATGTTGCTTTTTTATCACGCCTTGAGCGAACATAATATATTGGTATATATATTAGTAGATGTTGTATATGTTTTACATCCGCGCTAGTCCAGTCCCCGCTCTGTCGTTAGTTAGCTAACCTAACGGGTAATGACGGGACCCAGTGGCGAATGCGGATGGCATATACGTACGTCAGTATATTTTCGTTCTTTGTGGTGTGATCAATTGATGGGACTGCGTTGATTCGGATCAATGCAAGTTAAAACAAACCTAATCTGATGTTGTTGGAACACTTTTCAAAAGCAGTTATTGCAAGGACGTTCACTTTTGTTTTGCATCGTGGTATTCATTTGGAATACCCTGCTCCTCAGTCGACGAGGCAGGGGCCGAGATCCCTTCACCGGGAGTGACCCCTTGGACAGAAGTTTGCGTCAGGGCATTAACTTCACTATAGCCGATTACTTTTGCTTTGCATCGCGGTATTCATTTGGAATATCCTGCACCCCATTCTACAGGGAAAGAGCCGAGATCCCTTCACCGGGAGTGACCTCTTTAGTAAAGGTTTTCGTCAATATATTTTCTAAAAAGCTATCCGTTCCTTCAACGATATCAAGTTCATTACGTTAAAGGTTTTCGCCAGAAACCATTCGTAGCCCTCCATCATTTCAGTTAAATATTCGGTAGTATTCAAGCTATGTATTTTGACCCACGCCAAGGCATAGTGCTTGGTAGCTGCCGGGTATTTATCTGTTGCATAGATAGAATGCGTTGGTTTGGGACAGTCGTACTACTATTTTGGCCTACGTCAAGGGTATGTACGGGTGGGTTCAAATTAACCTGGACAATGATGGGTAGAACTTGACATGTGACTTATGATATTTTGACCTCACGCCAAGGTCATAAGAGCATGGGGTAAAAATCACATCGGGAGTTTCAAAAGAACTGAAACTTGCCAGATATGCGCATACCTTCTGGAGTGTGATACCGTGAGCGGATTCCGTCACGTTATCATGCGATGATAGTTGGATCCCGATTCCCACTGATCAGTTGGTTTACTCCTCGGGTGACCCTGACTAATTCTTCTTTCAGGTTTGGAGGAGAATTTGAGGTACAGTGGGAGGTTTCCTGATTAGAAAAAGTGATAACCATTCTGATCTAGGATAGAGTGCACGCTGAGTGTTTCTTTTCTCTCTCTCTTTGGCAGCGACCATAGACCCGACCCTAAGACTATGACTCAGTGACCAAGTTGACCGAACCTTCTTAACACTGGCCTTTGGATTGTCAGAGTTGCGAACCTCATTTCCACACCTACTTTTACCCTTTTCTCCAGGACACCCCGTATTACTACGAACGTCCACTTCCATTGGACAAAACCATCGTATGGTTATATACGAACTCGAAGGAATTTATTCGAGGATGGTTTCCGGTTCTGGAGAAAACGGATAGGACTATTCAGTTGTCTTTTCTTTTCACCTTCTCTCAGGCTGCGAGTACTCCTTGGGTTAGGAGTAGTACACCTATTACGCAAATTGGATAGTCTTCTTCCAAACCATAGGCTAGTGCCGACCGGTAGGGAATGAAGAAAACCAGTTAGCCTAAACGGTGTACAGAAGGTATTAAGTTCAGACAAAGCAAGGGATTAGTAAGAGGGCAAAGTAAATTGCGACTGCTATTCACGACCAAACCAAGTATTTCTTCACCAATCCTAAATCACCTTTGTATTTCTCCAGGACACTCCGTATCACTACGAAGATCCCATTTTATTGGATAATCCATCGTATGGTTATATACGAACTCGAAAGGAACTCGTTCCAGTTCGGGGATGGATCCTGGTTCAGGAGAAATAGGAATAAAATACATTCAGGTGTCTTTTATCTTCATCTTCTCTCGCGATGCGAGTGCTCCTAGGATTAGGACAGTACACCCTTTATGCTTTTTGTATAGTCTTCTTCCAAACCATAGGCTGGTGCCGAACGGTAGGGAAGGAAGAAAACCATTTGGCCTAAAGGGGTGTACAGAAGGTAATTACTAAAGACATATGAAGGGATTTGGAGAGGTGGCAAAGAATTATACGGTTACAGTTGTGAATCTGGATAATGGAAGAGGCATTGCTAGGAATACCAGGATACCCCCATCGAAACATTTCAATGTTTTAATTCAACTGTGTACTGTTAAAAGAAAACTGATTTCCCGATTAGACACTTACTCCAGGGTATGTATTTACCAGGTATGATTCTCACATCTGTATGGTTTTACAGATGATGAGTGGGAGTAAGTTATTGGGAATTGGGTGATCATCCTCATTATATCGGGATTCGTTGTAATTGGTGATATTTGAGGATGCCACCTGGGTTGTTTGCCGATCGGTAAATATTTGGTTTTGAATATCCGCTGTTGTGCACCAATTTCAAATTGATATATCTGTACGTCTATTTTCATAGAGTGAGATATACCTTTTGATATTATGTCGATGACATTTACCTATATCAGTGGATGGTTAGGTATGGAGCATTAAACAGCGGTGTAATTCTTCTTAACCATAAGTACAGTTTTCAACCTACGACACACAGTGAAAGAGTTGTTAGACTCAGCGGACTTATACAGAGTATTGTATGTTGTCCAGTGTCCATTAGGACAGAGAGGTTGGTCCTCATACTATATTCTGTTTACTTTTAACTTCTCTAGTTCTTAGACATGTGTTTCGTAGAAACACAGGGTCTAAGTTTTGAGGAGTTATAGGTATTTGAATAGAGTAGAGAACCAGGTATAGCAAGTATCGGGATTCTTCAAAGTGATCGAAGATGTAGATACTTGTGTATGGTATTCAGTTGATAGTAATGATAAAGAGAAATTGCTTCTCTTTCAGGTTACTCATAATTGGAAGCATTCCTAAGTTGAGTAACGCTGATCGGCCTCTCTCCATTTAGTTGACATGCACTGGAGACAGTTGCATGATTTTGAAACTGGTTCAATTAAATCAGTGCCTCTAGTTCTATATTGGATATAGTACAGTTCATATCTTAACATTGTTAAGGTACGGGGAGTTGTCTGGCTTATGATTAAAACCAGACTCTGGATAACTCAAGGCACGTTTCTGTAATGGCTGTTTGTGGGTTGACCCAGGTTATGACGAGGGTTGACTTTCTACCATCTGGCAGATCAATAGAAATATTGTTCTAGACTCGCCACAGTTTTATTAAAAATGGATTTTTTCAAAAACAGTAGTGAGAGTATGGTAGAACTGGAAGTGATTTCAGAACCGCAAACGATTACTGAAGATTTGATAAGGAACCTAAAGATTCAATCTGATTTGACATTCCATTGGCCACTCCGCAGATAAGGTGGGTAACTTCAGGCACCCGAGAGGTACTCCGGTAGCCTCAAGGACGGTGACAGGGAAGTTCTTGTTTACCCACACTTGCCATTGTTGTTGTTCCAGGCTGCGAGACCCGACAGGAGGATGAGTATAGCGTCGTTCTAAACTAGCTTTAGAAGTGCACGTCTATATGACTCTGCCAGAGGGTTGTCGTAGTCAGTGGGAGCAGCGGAAGCATTGGTGGACATCAGGCTTATGTCTATTTATATACTAAAGCAGATGTAGCGGAGATAGATCATCTATTTCTGATATGACAGTCATAGGTTTGACGTCTTCAGAATAGGGGATGGATCTGTTCAGAAGGTAGTAGGAAGTGATATTCCTATACTACGATCGGTTATACTTTGGTCGTCACACAGTGGTTTCTCCACAAAGGACTTGGACATTATATCAGACATACTGGTTACTAGATCTATGGTTTTTAGATCTAGATTTGGGTGGTTTCCCAATCTGGGTACTTAGACAGCATTCTAAGAGTATTTAGAATGGACGACTCCTGGCACGGTAGTATACCTGCAGGTAATGGAGTCACCCTCTCTAAAGGTGTCTTATAGACTAAAGTAGAGAGGGATGTGCATGATTGGCAGATCACTTGCTTAGGCAATTGAGTCAACCATGAGATGTCAAGTACCACACCAGATGTTGTTCTTGCACTAGATACAATAAGTTGGTATTGATCCAATCCTGGAGGAACAGTCGGAAGCAGTTTTAGAACATAAGTGAATGTTCTAGGGATATGATAACGGCTGCCTCCATTAGGAGACGATTATCATTCCAGGCTTCCAAGGTGGCATGGACGACAAGGAGGTTGTCAGAGTTATAGTTTTCCCTCTGACGAGGGGCAGTATTTTGGACAGGTGGTCCAGGTGGATACTGAGGGAAGGCATGGCGCAGGATACTGATTAAGTTCATTTGACAATACAGTCTAAGAAGTTTGGATTTGGAGTTCACTTATGAGCTAGGTCTCATCAGACATCCAGACATACTAAGACATGTATTGCTCATTTCGGGAGATGGCTTTCTCCGCGAACTTGAGATATAGAGAGACATAGAAAGAAACATCAAGGCGGATCCACTCACTGAGGCTATTCCTCGAACGCAATAGTTTCACAAACGGGATTTGTGAGACTGACTAGTAGAGGAGTTGGGTGTTCGGTATCACACGGGCTGTGAGTATGCGACATCGCAATAATTAGCCTTGAGTGCAAGTGGGAGATTGTTGGAGATAGTGCCCTCAGAGTCGATTATTGGATCACAGGCACGTGATTGCAATGATTGAGGGAGGACCTATCCCGGTAGGACAGTCTTACTCGAGATGATAGCATGCTATCTGGTTTACCTTTATCATCGTGTACTGCTTTAGGTGACATGACAGGTCGCTATTGCACGTTGATAGAGCCCCTAGGATTCTTGCTTGACTGCCAGCAGTATGAGGGCGATCATACAAGTGAGAGCTGGAGTCTATAAGCACATCCTTAAAAGGTCCCTAGTCGTGGGAGTTTCGAGACAGGGCATCGATTCTCCAGAGTAGACTAGTGTATACAGTCGAGACCCCGACGAGGGGCGTTGGCCGGTCTCACAAGCCACTGGTGTCAGTTGGTTCACCTAAGATGTATACAGGTGCTCATTGGGTTATGAGTACACCGGACAGGACTCGCCGGGAACATGCTAGTTGGTCTTATACCTGACGTCAGATAGCAGTTTCCAGGTGACATGTGTACAGGTTAGTTCATCGACCTGGGGATCGTCATTTGTCTCGTGTGAGTTCCCACTGTGCTTTGATTACTACCCTACCACGGCTCAAACGAGTCGTGCAAACAGGTTTTAGTTGGGTACAGTCCCGAGCCACATGGAGGCAGTGAGCGGATCTTCGGGGGTTCGTCTCTCCCGGTATTGGGGGTGAGGTCACACTGTGTCTAGGAGAGCCATTACACGAAGTCCTTGGCCAAGGCAGGAGATTTACTGGTAGGTATTCCAGTAGTATCTCAGGGTGTTCTGGGCTACAGTCCGACACGACTTGTACCGCTTTTGGGGGTCTGACATTTACCAACCCCCTAGGCCCGACATGCGAAGCTCATAGACGAACGGACCGGACTGTACGGATATTGTCACTGACAGGCTCAGTAGGGTGTCAGGATGAGTTCGCTCATCGACGTCCCTTTTTAGTCAATAGCTGGTGGCCCGTCACGTATTGGCTTATACCTCTGACGTGCTAGTGGTTAAATCCACAGCCATAGTATTGACGAGTCTTTAGAGTCCACCACACTTTCAGTTACTCAAGCTTTCGGGCGAAACGCTGTAGAGGCCGTATGGAGATATGGCAGGGTTCGATCAGATACGTGCGGTATTGCACGGATCATGATCGGACGGTTTTTACTAGCCGGCTTTGGCTTAAGCCGGATCTTAGTATTTGATTGTGTAGTTTTGTCTCATTGCATTTGTATCCGGACGGAATACAGATACGGGTGTGTATGCACAGTATCGGGGTTTTCCTGTAATTTATTACGGGACCAGTTTTCAGGAGTTGCCAGTTTGCATTCCGTTCCGGCCGGTTTTTCTTTGTTCTTTCCCGGCCGGACTTTTCGTTGGAGGGTGTTATTTGCAGTTTGCAAATAACATTTTGTGGAGGGGGTTTATTGTGTTTATAACCTCTTCATTAAAAGAAAACCTTTTTCCCCACTTGTCAATTGATGTGGCCGGCTACTGTTTAGGGGTATGGGAGGGGTTAATTTTTGGTGGAAAATTTTCTTCATGTGATTTTGATGTGACCTTATCTTTATAATTCTTTTTCCTACACCCACTTGAAAGGGGGGGCCGGCCACTGTTTGGGAAGTGAGTGAGGTTTTATTTTGTGTGAAATTAATTCCCTTCATGGAAATTTCCTTTCTTGTATTTTCGTGGGACCCTCCCTTGTGTATGTGCTGTGAGGTGTATATTTGATTTAGCATGGTTTTGATTAATTCCCTTCAACCATTTTTGTAACTTACAGTGAGCACAATATACATGGGCTGGCCGAGCTCTTTTGAGGATAGGCTCATTCCTTTTGAGAGCATGCTCCATTCTTCATCAAGATTTCATCCATGATTATTCTTGCAAAAATTCCTCCTTACATGGCAACCTCTTAAACCCCAAAGAGACAAGTTTCCACACTAGTCTACAGCAAACCTTGGACGCGTCGGCTAGCCAACTTCGCGTCCGAGTTGCCTCGGTCAAGAGGTGGGAGCCCGTAAAAGATGCAGGCGATGTGGTGCCCTTCCGGCGAGGAGGCGACGACCGGAGTTTCCGCAGGAGATCGGGACGACGAGGAGAAGACCGGAGGACTCGGATCACTCGGTATATCTCTTCCCTATCTTGTTACTTTGCTAGATCTAGTTTAATGGCCCGATCCGGGGTTTAGTGCGCGGTGGTGCCGGTTTGCTAAGTTCGCAAAATTAAAGTTTATCACCGCTTCCGCATTTGGCCGTCGGATTGACGGCCGGGGCGCCGCCGTGCACTTACACTGAGGTAGGAGCAGTTGTTAGGACTGTTGACGTCACCAGGCTACAGGGGACGTCTTGGATCCGGCAGAGTGATAAGTCTGTTGCGCACTGCCAGTTCGAACAGTTTCCTCGTTTTATCCCGGGGAAACAAGTAAGGACGTCCTAGCTTCTCTTCAAGGGATCGGCATAGGCGTGTGTCGCTTTGGTGAGCAACCAGTTTCGGGTCAATTGGTTGCTGTTGAGCGTTGGCAACGAAGGTCGCTTTCCCTTTCCTCTTTTCATTCTGGGGATCTGTCTTTGAAGAGGACGGCCTATGGCCCATCTGGTCCATTTGGGCCAGCTTGTCGATCAAGGCCTGGAAGGTGGTCGTCTTGAAGAACATCATAAATTGGGATTTGGTCGCCTGAGGATCAAGAGTCCCTATGAACATGCCCACGACAGGAGATTCTTCTATACGTTGTTCGCATTTTGACTATAGGTTCCTCCACCGAATTGCGTATTGAACCCAGGTCTCTCCTGGCTTCATCCTAGTATTGATTAATGTCGTGATGGGGGTGCGTTCGCTTGCGCTTGTGAAACGCTGTGTGAATAGTAATTCCATCTCCATGAATGTTTTGACAGAGTCAGTTGGGAGCTCGGAGTACCATTCAAATATTGTTTCCGACAAGTTTCCAACAAATTGGCGAAGCAGCAGTTTGTCGTCGCCTCCAGTATTACCGCACAGAGCTCTGAATTGAGAAACGTGCTGGTGTGGATTGCCCGTCCCCTTATATACATGGAATTTAGGGATCGTATATCCGGGCGGGTACTTGATTTGATCGTACTAGCCTGGATAAGGTCGCCCAGTTCTGACGACTTGGCCAGCCGCTTCACTCGCTTGATGAGCTCGTATTTGTTGAGATATGTAGTCATCAAGGATAGCCTTGGAGATTGTCTCTTCCTGGGCTGCTGAGACGGCCGGAAGAGGGTTTAACGTTTCCCCTCTGTCATCTTCGATGATTGTCGGAGGGTCTTCGGCTGGAGGTTCCGGCTGGATCATCATCCCAACCATGTCTTGGAACAGAAGCGTCATCTGATTTATATTAGCGGCCTGTTCCGCGACCTCCTTATCCTTCCTTTTTAGCACCCTCCACAAGAACTCGGTGTCGGTCTCTTGCTCCCGGCGCTGTTCAGACGATGCTTCCGGGCTTTCTTTTTGCCCAGTGAGTGCTGACATTTTCATCAGCATTTCTTGGAGCTTTTGTTGCTGCTCCTAAGCTTTTGTCAAGGACCGAGTGAGTGGTCGATGACCTACGGAAGCACGACTTTCCTCTTTCCCGGAAGTCATGTACACCGTGTGCACGATTATGCCCCCAGACTTGGGGCGTTTGGGTTCAGTGCCTTTGGAATTCAACGCAGGCAGTGGGATTTTCTCCGGCCTTCTCCTTTTGTGGGAGGTTGAGGTCGGAGGGGCCGTTGTAACAGGCACCCATGTAGACGATGCCTTCCATGGTACGACGGAGGGATGGTCCTCTTCTTGCCGAGTACTCATTTTCTTCAGTCGAGGAGAGTAGTCTTTATCGATCACAGAATCTTGAACCTTCTGCCAGACTCTGTGGAATTTGGAGGACAACTGCTGAGGGGGTTGCTCCGGCTTTTCCTGCATCATGTTTTCAGCAGGTGGGAAAGACTTCTTCAATACAGCGCTTGGGGAGTTCTTTCGCACCCTCCTGAGCGGATCGAAGCTATTACCAGTTGGAACAACAGCGTCAATTTCCACCATTGGAGCTGGTGGAGTAAGTCCAGAGGGGGATTTTCACCCAGCTTTCCTCACTCGGCGCCAGTAGCGACGTCGAGCATGCCTTGCCGATGGGATTGCCTTAGTTATGGGAATGGCTTTGTTATGCCCCCTGCTTTGATGAAGGGCTACTGCTGGTGCCAGCCTGTTGAAGACTGGCGTCCGTTAAGAGGGGACGATCAATCTTTCGAAGGCCGACCTTTTGGTAGGGGAAGCAGTCTTGATGACTTCGCCGGAAGCAGGAATTGGAATGGCCAATCTTGCGAAGACCGATCTTTTAGCAGGAGAAGCCCTGTCGACGACTTTATCCGCCGGAGCTGGAATGGCTATCCGCTTCGGGATAACCCCTTCAAGTATTGCGAGCCTCTTTGCAGGCACCCTGGAGTTTTGGCTCAGTCTATTTAATACTGAGGTGGAAGACTTGGACGACCCGTTGAGAGGGGCCGTGGTGGCTGCAAGTCGATCGAAGACTGACTTCTTTGGAGCTTCCTGTGATGGCACTGGGGCGCTGAAGCTTGCTGGTGGGATTTTGTTCCCAAAGAACAGTCCAGTGGTGGCTTAAGTCACCTGCTCCACCGGCATTGCAAAGATAGAGTCCGCTTGGGGGCCATAAGTCACTCCTCCATTTGGGGTGGAGTGAGAGTTGCTGTTGAAGGTGCAGTTGGAAGCCATTGATTTCTCTTCTCTTCTGGATATGAGCAAGACACCCAATCTTAGTATCTAGAATCCACGGTCAACCATAGCAAACCGCGATTTGTTCACGAACACGACACACGAAGTGTGGAGTGGAAAGAGGAAAAGGTCCCACCGGGCATGCCAGAATCTGTTCGCCGCCGAAAACTGGAGACGGATCAGGGATGGATCGTCTTTCCTGAATTTTGGGGGCAGATACTATTTGGATTTATCCGTCCACCTCTCCAAAGATGCCAAGTTGATTTATGGCACCGTGTATCGGAGGTTTGGACGGATGCCACCGTTGTAGCAGAATTCGTCAGATTCCCCCTCGTTTGCGCGGGTTTTTTGATTTGTGGACGCTCTTCCCTGCAGGCGCAAGCCTCTGGAGTTAATTACGTTACCGCGTAGCGATAACCACTTTCTCCGGGTCTAAAAGTTCACTTCGTGTCGTGTGTGTTCGTTTTATTTTTGGTTGCCCGTGGATTGTATACGGAGACTAATTTATGTTGTCGTCCGTAGGGCGTGGATTAGTCCAAATCCGTATATTCTTATATTTGGGTTTGGTTTGATTTAAGGATCATTAATCTCATTTGAGATTAAGATCAACTTAAATGTAGACGAGCAGTTGGGGGCTCGGTTGTCATGAGTCATGTTTGGGAAACGATGAGTCCATGGGCTCAGTTGATCTGAATTAGGGACCTAACCAACTTGGGCTTGACCCACTCGATTTTCTTTTATTTGGAAGAATTTCTAAGCACTGGTTTGGGCTCAATCCCCTTTTCTTGCAAAAAGTGTTGAGCACTTATGTGAGTTTTGACGCTCACACATAACCATATGGGGTTTTCAGTCATGGGGATTTGCCCGATAAATGTTGGACACTTTAATTTTTTTTCTCTTTATGTGGAGTGTTGAGAACTCTTTAAAGTGCCCACGTGCAAAGCACGCGAGGCACTAGGTGCCAGGTGCCGAGTGATGAGTGTTAATCACCCTTATGTTCTGTGGCACCCACGTGAGGGTCACGTGAGGCACTGGGCGCTGAGCGCTAGGCATCGCTTACTGAGGGCTAAGCACTCCTTTCTTTTTTAGCACCCATGTGAGTGGCACGTGAGGCGCTGAGCGCTAGTCACTGAGTGCTAAGCATTTTTTATTTTATGGCGCCCACATGAGGGGCACATAGGGCGCTAGGCGCTGAGCGCCAGCCACTGAGTGCTAAGCACTCTTTATTTTTCTCTCTTCTTTTTTTTGAATGATCCACAGGATCTTTATCTAATTTTTATTTACCTAAATTTCCAAGAAGAGAGTTCTTCTTCCTCGAGAATTTAATTCTCTGCTCTTTCAAATCTTTCTTTTTTTTTGAAGTTTTTGGGGGAGGTTCCTCCTCTTTAGACTTGAAGTCTTGGGTCATTTATATAGTAGAGGCATATCTGTTGATTTGTTGAAGAAATCTCTCATTGAGAGATCCTAATTGATTTGGGGATTTTACCCACCGTTGGATCTTTGATCCAAGGTCTTTTGTTTTACAGAAGATATTTTTCTTGTTTTTAACAAGATTAGGGAAATATTTTCCCACACAGAATTTATTCTGTAGATCGGTGATTCTTTAATCACCATTGTATTTTTAATCCAACGGCACTCTGTTTTACAGAGAGTAATCCTTCTTTTTTAGAAAGATTTAAGGAATATTTCCTCAACAGAATTTAATTCTGCATTCTGATGATTTATCATCTCCGTTGGATCTTCGATCCAACGGCTCTTTTTAACTGAGAGTAGAATTTAATTCTACCAGGAACTGGCGCTCACGTGATGTGCATGTGCGGAGCCAATAAGAGTTTTTAACTCTAGCGCTGGCGCCCTCATGAAAAACACGTGAGACGCTGCCTCTTGAGTTTTGAACAGAGCTTTGCTCTTTTAAGAGTTTTTAACTCTGGCGCCGGCGCCCTCGTTGCAAACACGTGAGGTGCTGCCTCTTGAGTTTTGAACAGAGCTTTGCTCTTTTAAGAGTTTTTAACTCTGGCGCTGGCGCCCTCATGGCAAACACGTGAGGCGCTGCCTCTTGAGTTTTGAATAGAGCTTTGCTCTTTTAACTCTGGCGCTGGCGCCCTCGTGGAAAACACGTGAGGCGCTTCCTCTTGAGTTTTGAACAGAGCTTTGCTTTAACTCTGGCGCTGGCGCTCTCGTGGCAAACGCGTAAGGCGCTGCCTCTTGAGTTTTGAACAGAGCCTTGCTCTTTTAAGAGTTTTTAACTCTGGCGTTGGCGCCCTCGTGGCAAACAAGTGAGGCGCTGCCTCTTTACCGAGGGTGTCTTTTCACCTTCTTTCTCTGATTTTCCTGAGTCACACTTTTCTTTTCCAATGCCTTCCTTAAACAAAGCTTGGAAACAGTTCCATCATGCATAACATTTTCTGTGCCTAGACTTAAATGCCTCCCTTCATAATCTGAAGCAATGCTTCTATTCTCTTTCACTTTCGAAGAATCATTTTAACAGAGAAGAGTTATGGCTTGTAATCGTCCACATGCTCGCCGACAGCCATGGGAGGTGCCTATCGAGGAAATTATTCCTCGTTTTGCTGCACGCTTGGTGAATCCTACTCTTACGGATGACCAATGTGATACGGTGCTGCATGAGCTCTCGACTCGTAGAGGATCTCCTCTCCCCATCGGCTCCATTTGGCTCCAGATGGTCTTCTTGTCCGTGCTCGATGATATTCCCCCTCATCCAGCGGAGATGACTCCGGCAATGATCGACGCCGCAGAGGATAAGATCGAGTTCTTTCATGAGGCACTTTTGATTACCACGGCTCTGTGGGATCGGTCTGTTTAGCTGCTAAGCCAGATACGGGCTCAGCGAGCCATCGTGTCTGTTTTCGCTGATGGGAACGGTGCTGACCGATGGGGAGAGACTCCTCGTGAAGATCGCCGCTTTGACATGGTGGAGAAGGCGGAGAGGGAGTTAGAGAATTTTATCTATAGTTTTGTGAACCTCTGTACTTTCGATCCCGTATTTGGTGATCTATTTCCTGTAGAATAAAATATTCATTTAAATGCTTTCCTTTTGTCGTTGACCACCGAGTGCTCCTTTTCTAATACATGTTATTCCTCTGATTGTATTGTTGCACCTCACATGTGTGCATGTGCGTATATGAATGAACCTGATTAAACCGGTGTAAACACCGATTACTCCCTAACCTAAGAAAAATTCAAGTGTTAAATCCGTTCAAAAGTTTCTGACTCAATCTGAGTCCAAACTAAACCAGAATCCAAAATTAAACACGAACTTGAATACTTGATCATGAACTTGAATACTCGAATTCAAATATCAAACTCAAATTTGTATACTTGACACGACTTGACCGAACCATGGTTATAACTTGACATGAACTTGACATGAATACCTGAACACATGATTATATCTTGAACATGAACCTGTACATTTTATATCCATGGATTCGGCCAAGACCTATAATCTCAATCTATACAATACAATACGCGGGGATAAAGGGGTATATTGGTACGGAACGTATATCGTGGCACGAGAGGTCAATTTAAAAGACACATGCATGAATTTACGTGCCGTTGTCCCGTGGGTTATAACGGGGCCTTGTACTACATGTTACCATAGTCCACGAGGTAAGATGGACTCCTTTCATATACATGAATATTTTCTTTATCAAACTAAAAATAACCACGTTAGAATAATTATCCCATACTTTTTAATGATCATATACAATTTTACCCGTCCTCTGTTCTTTTGGTTTCTATTCATATTATATACTATCTTCTCTTACTTATTTTGGGATTTACCGAGCGCTAGTTCGCTGACGACATTCCTCTATGTTTTCTCTCTTTGGAATGTTCGTTAGGAGGACCAGACTGTGAAGACGTAGAGCCGATCCAGGAGAACTTGGACCAGTTCGCAACACAGCCTGACTACTAGCTCCGTCCAGCCTGCACTTACTTTCTTTATGCCATTGTTTAGGCATTTGATTTTATTATTGTATCTTTTATTTCAGATAGTTGTATATAAATTTGAAAGTAAATAAAGTTGTTTCATTTTATTACTCTTGTATTCTTGCACATTGTTATATTGCTTAATTACGCTTAAAGTATTTTCTTAGTAAATACGTTGCGGGATTGCCACGTCACCGTTTCTGTCCACTGGAAAGCGGGGCGTGACACAAGATTCTTAAAATAGTGATCTTGGTGATCCTTAATGGCCAAAACACCATTAAGAAGAGGTTTAACCTCTCTGAAAACATAAACAGGAAAACATGGAGAATATGGAGTCCATAATACTCTAGGAACTTAGTTCCTTCAAATCAAGAACTTAGTTCTTTAAAAACACGATCCAAGATCCTCAAAATAGTGATCTTGGTGATCGTTAATTGTCAAAACACTATCGACAGAGATTTAAGTTCTCTAAAAACATAAACAGAGATTAAATCTCCAAAAGAACTCAGCACCTCACGTGAAAAACACGTGAGCATCCAAGGCCAAGTTACATAGCGCCTCACGTGAAACACATGTGAGCGCCGGGAAAAGTTAGTGCTTAGCACTATTGGAGCGCCTCACGTGAAACACACGTAAGCGCCCCAAAAGACTAGTGCTTAGCACTATTTCAGCGCCTCACGTGAAACACACGTGAGTGCTGTATATCTTAGTGCTTAGCACTGCTAGGTAGTACTGAAACCCAATCTTATCCCAAATTGGCTAAAATTTCCTAAAGTTAAACCTCTTTGATTTTAAATCAAGCGAGCCCACATGCTCGTGATTTCCAAACTGATCTTAGTCTCAAACTTGACTAATGATCTCTCATTGATGATATCCAAAATGATATTCATCTCATATCTCCTAAGGTAATCTTAGTCTCAAATATGACTAACGATTCTTAGGTCCACCATGATTCTTTCTCTAAAATACGGGATTTGGTTCAAGGGTACATCTCTTCACATCTCTGATATATTTCGTTGTAATTCCTCAACATCTTCAGAGAGGTGGCGGGTCCCGACAACCAACAACACTTTTCTCATCCCAACTTGATGTAAAATTTCATCAAAACAGAGAATGATACCTCCCACATTGATGCATTTCCAAATTGACGTGCACACCTCAAATCAGGCCGTACCCCAAATTGGGTGTATTCCATGTCACCATTATTCACTCCGCCACATAACAAATACATGTGCACACAAGATGGATAATGGACCGAAATGTCCTTAAACTAACATTCGTCCCAAACAGGGAATGTTGGACCGTATTGTCCTTAAACTAAAATAATTGAGCTCATATGCTCATTTGTTTCTAAGTTGATCTTAGTCTCAAATATGACTCATGATCCTTAGATCAAACCCAAATATCCTATGAACTGATGGACCTCATTTATATAAAATCTGCGTCCTAGGTTCATTTCCATTGGCAAACCAAACTACCAATGTGGACCCCGTCAAGCAAATCCTTGACCCAAACCCAAATCTAAAACATACGGATTTGGACTAATCCGCACCCTATGGGCGACGACATAAACTAGTCACCGTATACAATCCATGGGCAATCAAAACAAACAAAATAACACACGGCACGAAGTGAACTGCTGGAGAAGGAGAATGTGGTTATCGCAACACGATAACGTAATTAACTGCAGGGGCTTGCGCCTGCAGGGAAGAGCATCCCCACAATCAAAAACCCCTCACAAATGAGGGGGAATTTGATAAAATCTGCTACATCGGTCGCATCTATCCAAACCTCCGATATATGGTGTCATAAATCAACTTGGTATCTTCGGAGAGGTGGATGGGTAAGTCCAAATAGCATCTGCTCCTAAATTCAGGCCTAACGTCCCAACATCTCGGTCTGGTCTTTTGACGGTAAACAGCCACCATTGTCCAAATGGGCAACGGCAAATGATTAATCACTCCTGGCAATATTCTAGTTGGCGATACTGATACCAAAACAGGTATCAAATCCCAAGTTTCTCCAGGAAGATGATGAATTGCTCCTGGCATATGTGCTTCAGTGTTAGCAACGCTGATGCCGACTTAAAGTCCAAACTCTCGACCCCTAAATCGTTAAATTGGGAAATAAAAATAAAATAGCTGAAATGATCGGGTAGCTCGCAATGAAAATCAGCGGGTAAAATAAAAAAAAAGAGCCGAAATGATTGGGCAACTCCCAATAAAAAGAAGCAAGTAAAAATAAATAGCTGCAATGATTGGGCAACTTGCAATAAAAATCAGCGAGTAAAAATAAGTTGAAATAGCCGAAATGGTTGGGCGACCACGAATAAATAGTCGAAATGATTGGCAATCGCGACTTTCGCGATAAGAAAATTTGAAATGATAGAGAAATCGCGGATATAAAAAAAGAAAAAAGAAAAGAAATTTTTTCTACCCTACAAGTAGTTCGATCTCGACTCTTGTATACAATCCACGGGAACAAACAAATGAAAAAAAACATTGTGTTCCGCCATGTTCAACTGAAACAAAGAATGGAGTCTTAACAACAATACATACAGCCTGGAGACTATCTGACGTTTCTCTTACTCCAGCAGGGTATAAACGCAACATCAATAAGAACCAAAGGGTCAAATCAAAGATAGAGTGATAGCAAATTCCTAACTCCAGATCTCAATGGCAGTATATACATGCCTGAATACCAGTGGGTGTCATCTCACCTCAAAAAGGTGAAGTTATAACCTCTCTGGGACTCCTAAAGAGTCTAACCTCATGGTAAAGCGTCATAGTGACGCCTAACGCTGAATCCTCCGACGGCAATATAAAGATACCAGCTTAAGAAGATTACTTGAGACGTCGTATCCTACCTCAGAAGGGATCATAGGATAAGGCAAGTACACGACTACTTGAACAATATTTTGAATGAATGCAAATCGAGAAGAAATCAGGCAAAACAACGGCGCGATGGACTACACCTAGTACCACAACCTGACGGACTCTTATACTAACGAGGGTATGTTAACGTCAGTTTGAGATTATCCACGCCTAAAAATAGGATAGAATGAACGCTCCGAGACGAGTAAATAAACTAAGCCAGGTTATGTTAAAACAAAGAAGTGCTACTCACCTTTGTGGGATCGTTACGACTCACAAGGGGAAAAAGACACTTAGGAGTTCTCATGACATCTAAGGAAAAAATACTCCTATTAGATCCTCTCGAATCATAGGAAGAAAATAATTTTATAAGACCCTCACGGCTCATAAAATTGAAAAGCCATTGGTGACAGGGATCTAAACATGTTTCCTAAGCCATCGCTGCCCTGCGGTCTGTCATCAATTTGACTACCGTATATTATCCATGGGTTACCCATAATGAAGTTGCACCCAAATATTTTTCATTGGCTAACAAAGCTACCAATGAGAAAAAGAAACAACTTACGTCTCCTCTCGACTCGTAAGGAGAAAACACTCTTGTAAGATCTTTACTACTTATAAGAGAAAGTACACTTAGGGATGCTCATGATTCCTAAGGAGAAAATACATCTATGAGATCCTCTCGACTCGTAGGAAGAAAACAACTTTGTGAGATCCTTACGGCTCATGAAGATTGAAAAAGTCTTAGGTAATAGGGATCTAAACCTATTTTCTAAGCTATCAAATCTCAAGCGGTGCATTATTTTGTACTACTTAACCCATGTACATACTTATGTGGGCAAACTAGTGGAGGGAATTTGTTCCTATCAAAAAATTTGACGCTCGAAATTTAAGTTTCACCAAGGCAAGAAAAAGCGCTAAGGTATAAGTGTGAAGCCCATATGCATGCGCATTGAATGCAAAGTACGTGGCACAAGCCACCATGCTGGTTGCGCATGCGCATCACTTGCAAAGCACGTGGCATTGATGCCATTAGTTGTGGGCAGCGCCTATGTGCAAACCACGTGGCACTGATGCCATTCCCTTTGGCAGCGCCACACATGTAAGGCATGTGGCGTCAATGCCAATTCCTTGAGTAGTGCCACACATGCAAGGCATGCGGGGTCGGCGCCAAGATTTTGAAGCGCTTGCTTCAGATAGAAGTTCTATATAGGAAAATATTTTCCTGATCTTTCTAAAAATAAGAAAGATTTTCTCTGTTAAATAGAGCACATTTGGATCAAAGATCCAACGGTGTTTAAAACACCACTGCTTGATTATGAAATCAATCGAGATCTCTTAAATGAGAGATTCTCTCAACTAATTGAACAATTCTCCTCTCCTATAAATAGGAGTAGGAGAGATCAAATCTCATATAGAGAAACCCCACTAGAAAGTTACAACCGAGAATATAATTCTTTGCCAAAAAATCATCTTCTTCTTCAAAACCTTAGGTAAATAATCGAGAAAATTCCTCCTTTTACCTATTTCCTCCATTAAAAAAGAAAAAGAGGCATAGTCCTCATAAAGAGTGTATTCTCTCTCTAGATCAAAAGATCTATGAGACAAATCGCTCCTAGAACGAGAAATTATATTCTCATGAAGGGATTTTGATATCAAAATCTAAGATCCAGAGGAAAACTCGAGCATTTTCCACCATTGAAATAAGAAAAGGATGGAGTTCTTTTTATTTTATGGAACATAGTTCCTATAGAACATGTTTGCCTAAAGAACTCGGATTTTACAGATCTTAAAAGAACAAGATCTTAATTAGGGTTCAAGGACATGCCCTTTTCATGAAAAGAATATGGGCTTGATGATCAAAGAAAAGATCATCTCTTTCAAAGATTAAATCTTTCTAAGAAAGAGTTTAGACTCTCAAAACCCTGGTTGTGCCACACGTGAAAGGAATGTGGGCCAGCGCCAGGTTCAATATGGCAGTGCTGCACATGAAAGGCACGTGGGCGAGCGCCTAACTCCAATTGGTGGTAGCACCCGTGAAAGGCACGTGGGCGAGCGTCGAAGCCCTGATTGGTGGCGCCACATGTGAACGGCACGTAGGCGAGCGCCAAGGCTTTGATCGGCTACATCACATGGCAGACACGTGAGCGACGCCACGTGATACTCACGTGATTAAGCGCTGAGCCGCTTATGCCATGTGCCAGACCATGCTCCAAACAGACCCATATTTAGTCAAAATGGACTAAGTCCTGAAGTTTAAAACTTCTTATGATCAAACAATCTTTGAGATAAGTTTCTAAAAAATATCTAAGTTGATCTTAGTCTAAAACAAGACTAATGATTCTTAGTAAACTCAAGTATCTCCTGAACTGACGGACCTCATCGATATGAGAAATGCAACCTAAGTTCATTCCCGTTGGTAAACTAAGATACCAACGTGGACCTAAAACTCCCAAATATAATATGTACGGATTTGGACTAGTCTGTGCCTTATGGGCGACGACATAAATTAGTCTCCATATACAATCTAAAGGCAACCCAAAATAAAGTAAAACACGACACATGAAGGAATAGACCTGGAGTGAAGAAAGTTGTTATCTTTGCGATAACGTAATTAACTGCAGGGGTTTACGCTTGCAGGAAAAATCGTCTCCGCAATCAATAAACCTCTCATCCGTGAGAGGGAATCTGAAGTCATTTACATCGGTTGCATCTATCCAAACCTCTGATATATGGTGCATTAAATCAACTTGGTATTTTCGAAGAGGTGGATGGATCAAATTTATGCATCTTCCCACAGATTCAGGCTAGACAAGCTCCCCGCACCTCAGTCCGGTTTCCGGCGGTGAACAATGCTGGGTTCGCTTAGCACCCCCGCTAAGTTTCTGCACGCATCAAGTATGCTGTTTCAAAAAATATAGGGTGCCGAGCGAGCCCGACCAAGGATCTAACTAGAGAATTGGTGTTTTTATTGCATGTAAACAAACTTTACACTAAGCGAAATAGGAATACAAACTTTGTAGACCGGTCCTTCACTTCTAAAGCTCTGTGTAGTAGTCCCTTAGCTCCAAGTAGTGGTGTCACGGACTCTCCTTAGGCTCCACTAGGCGAAAGGAACGGGCTTGCTCAATGATCTTCGAGGCCGAAAATGATCTACCTTGAGGAATCTCTGACTCAAGCTACCTCTTCACTAATTGAGGAATTAGTGAAGTAAACAACCTATACTAAATGGCTAGTTTGATATAGATTGATGAATTAGGAATTTTTCTCACTTTAGAATTATTTTTCTCCTTTTCTTTTTCACCTTACTAGAAAGCTAGAAAGCAAAGAAGGAGATGAAGAAGAAACTCAAGTGATCAAGTTATGAACCATGGGCGAGAAAAATATCTCATATAATCTCTTGTAGAGACTTAACCATGGCTAAAGATAATAGTTAGGTTAATAAATATCTAGAGTAAAACAAAATTAGTGAACTAAGTCAAGGTTTCTACATGCTTCCACAAGCATCTTGAACCATGTCAATTTCCACCTAATTTTGATTTATCTCTTAATAATTAATCACCCAAATTATCTTCAGTTAGGTTTGATTCTCACACACCCAAGTTCAATGTATCATCTAGCATGACATATAAATAAATACATTAATATATTATGTATTAGTAGAAAAGAAATTCTTAAGTGAGCTAATATTAGTTAATATATATTAATATATCAAATATATAATTATATATCAAATTATTAAATGAACACTTGATTTAATAATCCGGCTAAATCACATATAACCGACCAATATCATTTATATCAATTTATCGAATCAACACTTGATTCAATAACCCGGCTATATATCATATAACCGACTGATATCATATATCGCGGGATCAGAATACAGTATCACATACACGTATTAATCTCGGTCCCGGCACATATCACATATGTGCCCTACTTCATTTCGCTTGAGCCAGGAAACCTCTGTGTAGGACTCTAAAGACTCGTCAATACGCCAGCAGTAGGTAATGATCATATCAATTACCCACAAGCCGTCAACGGTACTAGCTGGACGTAACGGCTATCCAGGTATTAAGCGATCAGAAGATCAACCAGAAAGCTTTTCCATACTCCCGTGAATCCAGTAAGTAACACTACCGTACAGTCCGGTCTCTTCGTCTGATATGTCGCATATCGAGTCTGGGGATGGTAAACGTCAGACCCCAATAACATGATAAGTCATGCCGATGTGAGGCTCATAACGGGTCGAGAACTACTGATAACACTTACCAGTAAATCCCATCATCAGCCCTGGCCAGGGACTTCCTGTTATAGCCAATCGAGCATAGCTCAACATCAACCCCTAATACCGGGAGAGACAAAACCCCTCCTATCGCTCATTGCCTCCATGTGATTCGGGAATGTACCCAAAATCCACCTGTTTGCACGCTCACTTGAGCGTGGTAGGGAGGAAATCAAATCACAGTGGGAATCACACAAGACTCTATGACGATCTCGGGTCTACAGATTAACTTATACCAGTGTCACAAGAGAACTACTATATGACGATAGGTATAATACCATCTAGGAGTTCTCGGCGAGTCCTGTTTAGTGTACCCATTCTCTAATGAGCACATGTGTACAATCTTTGATGTCAAACACCAATGGATGTGGGACCATCCATCGCCCCATACAGGTTCAAGAAACGTACACACCAGTCTACTCTGGAATATCGATGCCCTGTCTCGATACTCCCACCACTAAGAACAATTAAAGGATGAACTTTTGGACTACCCTGGCCCTACTAGTATGATCTGCATCACAATCCTGGTAGTCAAGTACACATCCTAAGGACTTTATCAACATGTGAGAGAAAAGACAGTATCACAATACTAGTCTACATGTTAAGATAAAGAGTAACCAGATAGCATACTATCATGTCGAGCAAGAAAGTCCTCTCTATATATGTCCAAGCATCCGCTATAATATAAAATCATGTACAATAATGGCCTCTAGGGCAAACATACAACTAACAAACAACAGTCCTGCTTCTTTCTACACCACATAATGGCCCTGCCATTGAGCAAGAATGCATATGCGGATGTGGATGCTCTTCCATCCAAATTTCCAGCCCAGTCGGTATCTGTATATCCATACAATCGCAAATTTGATCCCCCGTAACACAAGGTATAGTGGGTTGTCCACGTAAATACCTAAAGATCCTCTTTACCGCCTTCTTATATACAATGCTCGGATTTGACTGATAACGGCTAGTCAGACCCACTGCAAAGGATATATCGGGTCTCGTACACATCATAGCGTACATGAGACTCCCGATTGCGCTGTGGTACGGAACCACATGCATCTTTTCGGTATCCTTCTATGTCTTTGGATATTGGTTAAGGCTAAGCATGTTGTTCTTACTAATCAGAGTCCCAATGGGTTTGCAGTTGTGCATCTCGAATTGTTCCAAGATCTTTCTTATAAAAGTCTCCTGGGACAAATTAAGAATTCTCTTCGAACGGACGCAGCGGATCTGTATCTCGAGCACAAACCTCGTATCTTCTATGTCCTTCATCTCAAAATTAGAGGACAGCTAACCCATGGTTGCTTTAATAGTCTCCATATTGCTTCCAGCTAATAGTATGTCGTCAACATACAACGACAAGATCTCGAAAGATTCTCCAGACCTTTTCAGGTACAAGAAGTTTTCCCGATACCATATCCTAGTACAGTCCGATGAAATCAAAAATATCACTGCCTGGATGACTGTTTCAAGCTATAGATGGACTTTCTTAGGCGGCAGACTTTGCGCTCAAGTCCCTTAACTATGAAACCGACCGGCTGATCCATATAGATCTCCTTCTCTAGTTCCCCTTACAGGAACACAGTCTTAACGTTCATTTGGATAAGCTCAAGATCCATATGGGCTACTATTTCTAGAATGAGGCGAACAGACGTTATTTTCACCGCCGGGGAGATCGTCTCTTCGCAGTCTATTCTACTGCATTGGATATAACCCTTCGCCACCAAATGCGCCTTACACCTCTCGATACCACTATCCTCCTTTCGTTTGACTTTGAAAACCCACTTGTTCTTAGCAGTCTTGTGTCCGGCAGGAAAATCGACCAAGTCCCAGACCTAATTTTTTTTCATTGACTCAAGCTCCTCACTCATTGCAGTTCTCTACTCGCTTGCATTAGGCCCTGAAATGGCATCAAAAAATGACTTGGGTTTCGCAACATCCTACGGAGCGATCATGAATGCTTTCCCTTCAATCTCAAAGCGATGACGGGGAACTAATCCACAGTTGGATCTACAAGATTCCGAGGGTTCTGTCATTTGCTCCAAGCCATTAACAGGAATCTCACTCCTACTGTCTTCGGCAGCTGGAAGATCTAAATCCTCCTGCTCAGCCGTCTGACTGGGAGTTTCGTCAACCTCATGGATTCCTAAATCCTGACCCACTATCGCTATCTGCGGAAAATCATGCTCGAGGAATTCGACATCGCGCAACTCAACTTCGGTAATAGTCTGATCCCGGTTCTCGCTTAGAAACACGTAACCTTTTGAGTGTTTGGAATAGTGTATAAAAATACACTTCTTCCCTCTAGGGCCTAACTTCCCATTCAGATGCGAAGTTGTGTGTATATAGGCGGAACACCCCTATGGACGCAAGTGACCTAACTAAGGTTTCTCTCCTGTCCATAGCTCATAGGACGTTGTCTACAATGACTTTGAAGACACACGGTTAAGAACATAAGCTGTTGTCAACAACGCATCACCCCAAAACAAAATGGGTAGATTG
This sequence comes from Agapanthus africanus, assembly GCA_030015575.1. NCBI lineage: Eukaryota > Viridiplantae > Streptophyta > Magnoliopsida > Asparagales > Amaryllidaceae > Agapanthus > Agapanthus africanus. The sequence goes on along the minus strand of JASDDO010000012.1, from coordinate 91,504,989 downwards.
GCTTGTGCCATCATCTCCTAACCATATCTAGTAGTGTCCTATTTCTTCTCTCTGTAACACTATTTTGTTGTAGAGTGTATGGTATCGTTAGCTGCCCAACTATCCCTTTACATTCCCACAGCTTCCGGAACTGTTCAAACAAATATTCTCGACCGCGATCAGTACAAAAAGCCAAAATGCTCATGCTTAACTAATTCTCAACTTCACTGATATAGCGCTTGGAACAATCCAGTACTTCAGATTGGTGAGTAATCAGATATACGTGTCCGTAGCGAGAGTAGTCATCTATGAAAGTAATGAAATAGGGCGCGCCGCCACATGCCTTAACGCTGATTAGTCTGCATATATCGGAGTGAATTAACTGCAAATGTGCAGTTGCTCGTTTGGCCTTACCAAAATATTTTCTGGTTGCCTTACCCGCAAGACAATTTTCGCAGGTAGATAGGGTGATTTTAGCTAAGTCACTAAGCAGGCCACACTTTGCGATCCTATTCATCCTATATTGGCCTATATGGCCTAAGCGTCTATACCATAACATTGCAGAATCAATACCATAATTATTTGCAGCTGCTGGGTTCCCTAGCGCTCGTAGTGCAGAGGAAGTGAAAAACCGCAAATAAAAATTTCTAGTGAGCGATAGGAAATCGCAACCCAGAATCTGATCCAAAACACTAACCAGAAAGCAACATTCAAGGTTATAGAAACTACAACCTTTATCGCGAGTCCACCCAATCGTGGAAGACCTCTCCAAGCTCCTCGTAGGCCGTCAGGAATTCGCTTGAGAGGCGATCGTCCTTTTCGAAGATGATCCACTCGATTGAAACCGATCCAAGCTCCAGTTTTACCTAGTGAAGCAACCGACACTCCAATCTTGCGAGAAATAGAATGTGGGGATGTAGGAATTTATCACTAATAATCTCTCAATCATAAAGCTCAAGAGAGCAAAATGAAGGAGGAAGAGAGTAGAGGATGCTAACATATCTCAAATGAGCTAAGTGTTAGAATGAGAATGAGAGAGGGCCTTTTATTTTTCAACTCTTTTCAAAATTATGACATAACATTTTGCAAATAAAATATATAGCCCATCCCTCTCAAACCATCCCTCACTACTATACACTCATGCCACCTCACCCGCCACCTTATTTCATATTCCCTAAAATTGAAAATACTCTAAATGAGGTGTTCTCCTTCTAGAAGTATTTTGTATAAATACGGAATACGACCTCGGTATACATATCGAAATACATACACGCGTATCCGTATAAATATACGGATAGTCAAGAAAGAGAAAATGAATAGCGAACATAATACTAGAATATATATATATATATATATATTATTAAATCAATACTTGATTTAATAATCCAGCTTAATCCTAAGCCGGCTAGTATTATCAACTGTCCGATTAAGGTCTGTGTAGCTTGTACACGTATTTAATCGGAACCTTGCACGTATCAATATACGACCTCTACATCATATCGCCTGAACCGGGAAAACCCTATGTTTGGGACTCTAAAGACTCGACAATACGCTAACACTGAATTACTGGATAAATCCATAACCACAAGTGTAACGACCTTAATTTTCATGTACAAATTTCAAGTTCAATGAATCCATGAAGGATGTTTTCTGTTTTGATTTAAGAGTTATAAGTTCAAATGTTCAAAAGAAAGCATGAAATACCTTTTAGCTCACTGGTTAAGACTCTCCACTACCGTTTCATAACCTGCATGTTTCCATCATTCCCAAAATATTTTATTATTTTATTTTTACGACGTTTTGGAAACTCAAAAGGTTGCACGGGAATTTCATGGAAACAATAAGTTACAATATATTTAAAATATGTAAATGTGATGTCTAAACTGAGTCGAATAGTGGGCACAAGAATCGAGACAGGATGCCAAAGTAGGGCCGCCAAAACCCTAAAAACGACGTCCTTGTTGAGTCCAAAAGACTCTGTATTTTGCACGTGAGTCGTTTGGCTTTCCCTCAGCTCATTTTGATACCTTAAATCCTCCGTATCAATACTGAAACCTCCCCACTCCTTTTTTCCCTTTAAATCAATTTTCAATACATCTTTTACTCACCTTTAATCCACCATACCTCTTCCCTTCTCCTATAAATACCACCCTATCTTCTAGCTCTCCTCTATTCAGAAATATCTAACAAAACACTCTCAAAATTTTCCCTCATACCAAGTGGAGTTAGCTCGATTCAAGCCGTTCCTTAGAAGAATGGAGCCATTCTTCGATTCTCAACGTTCCCTTGACGCTACCACGGTTCCACGATGACCTTCTTTTCTCTTCCTCTCTTTTCAAAGCTCAAAAAACAGTAAGTCCCCTCCCCTCCCTATCTTTTCATCTCAAACGTTTTTTAAAAAGATATCGACTTAAAACAGAGTTAGCATTAGAATATTTTTTTAAATGAATTTTTTCACCTTTGTCATGTTAATTAAATTACACTAATCTTTTTAACAACAACCTTAAAATAATGTTCATCTAATTAACTTTGAACGTATTTAGAATTTCATGTTAAATAAAACGTATATGAACTTTACATTAAAATACCATAAACTTTACATGTACCTTTTGATCATTATCGTGACATATACCTCTGGAAAACTCACGGGGTAATGACCTACTCCTCACACACTCACACATGACATCATGAATCGAATCCCATAAACTCGTATTTTCATGTTAAAGAAAATCATTTCAATAAAATACCTTAATGTTTACAACTCAAGCTTTTAACACAACATACCTGATTGTTAGAGATTTTATATGCGTTTTAAATTTAAAAATACCGCAATCAAGACGGTGTCACTTGGTAGCTAGCCGGTTGAGTACGAGTCGATCCACATGGAAATGGTGTCCTTTTCTTTAAGTTCTAACGAGTTAAGTCCTAACTTTGGTATGTTTTGTTTTAAGATCTAAGAATGAGAATAAATTGATATAAAGGCTTGCTAAGGTTAGGATTAGGTTAGTTCGAAATAGGGATTCTTCTCACTTCTTTCAATGCCCTAGTTAAGAATATAGGTGTTAGGGTAATAGTCAACAACGGGGATTAGCACGACTAGGAAGAAACTTAGTTTCTTCCTTTTGGTCCTTGTCCGTCCGTTCTTGGCTCTTAGCCCTAACCTCCGGTTAATTCAACCACAACCGGTCTAACTAGGGAATCACCGCTATCATGTAGGATAGGGTGTCGTAGTGAGCAGATTATGGTTGATTTAAAGAGAGTCCTTAATTAAAATTATTTGGGCAAAGAAAGGAGTGAGAGAGATTTCCTTCTCTCAAACCTTCCTCTCCTATCCCTAACAAGTGAGGAATTACTCACTCATTAGGAAGATAACAATAAAATTCATTTTTTATTATTTTAATTGATGACCTAAATTGAAGATAAATAAAGAACAAATAAAAGTGCAGATAATAAATTGCAGATAAGAAGAAAGCGAGATAAAATAAAAGACTTACTTTATTGATGACCTCTCAAGAATGCATTACAATTAAATTTAAAATTTAGATCTAGAATATAAAAAACAAATAAAGAGAGGCATCCTCCAAAAGAGGCACCCTTGAGCTCTCCTATTTATAGATAGGAAAACCATAGGTTTCATTCTGTTCCATACATGAATTTACCAAACTACCCTAAGAAAAACGGGTCAAAGCACCGACACCTCCACCGACACGTGCACCACACGGCCGCGGTTCCGCGGCAGAATAGCCTGTTGGGCCGCGGTTCCGCGGCCAATTGGAGGGTTCTTGGGCCCATCTCTTCAAGATTTCTCTGTGTTGCTTTTATCTTCTGTTTTCTTCACTTGGTTTCTCAGAATCTCTTCTATTTCCTTCCAGAATTCCAACAGTGCAGAATGATGTAGACTTTTGCCTTGAGCTTCGCGTTGAAGTCCTGAATCTTGTGCTGCCCTTGTGTCGGCTTTGATCATGCCACTAGGCATTTGATTTTTTTGCATTGAACTGTCTAATGATTTTCCATTTGTTCCTTGAACTGGTAGGAGGCATCATACGGATTCATCTGTTGTTGGTCGTAGTCTCACATTTGTAGTGACTTTTCATGAATTTCACTGTAACGAGTTGAGCCTGTAACCTGCAACTATTTAGCAGATATGGATCAAAAGTACCTACTTATATGCAATGTGATTAAGAATGGGTGATATAATAATGCAAAAATCTGATATGAACAATACCTTTTCTCAGCATTGCGCCCCTACAACCCTTTAAGGGGAACCATTACAAGAGTCGAGTTGTTTATAGCACCTCTTAGGTTTTAGTAGGTGAAATCCGAGCTCTTCGCAGAGTTTTGATTTCTACGAAAACGAACGAATTAAAACTAAATAAATTGTTTTATCACCTAAACAAGATAATAAGCTGTTCCCTCATAAAAAGATAGAGAAAATGGGAGAAATTCCCCACGGCTCAAGCCTCACGTGTTAAACACGTGAGCGTCTATATGCAGAGCATATAGGCGCTGCAATTAAACAACTAAAGGTTAAGTGGGACTCACGTGTTAAACACATGAACGCCTTTATGAAAAGCATTAAAGCACCAAAAAAAACTCACACTGGGGTCACGTGTTAAACACGTGAGGATACCCTTTTGAAGTATTAGCTTCAGATAGAGTTAAACTCTATGCATAGAATTAAATTCTATTTTTTATATGCAAAGCATATGAGCATTAAGAGTAAATAGCCAAAGGCCAAATTAACCTCACGTATTAAACACGTGAGCGCCCATATGCAAAGCATATGGACGCCAAATGAGAGAAGCTAAGTAAGCCTCACGTGTTAAACACGTGAGGGCGCCTCCTTACGTAGAATTAAATTCTACTCTTGGGAAATACTTCCCTGGATTTTTCTAAACGAGAAAGATCCTCTCTATTAAACAGGGGACCGTTAGATTAAAAATCCAATAGTGATTAAGCATAGAATTAAATTCTATTAGGAAGGATATTTTCTGTTAAACAGAAAGTTAGTGGATCAAAGATCCAATGAAATGGAAAATATTCCCTAGATCTTTCTAAACAGAGAAATATTGTGCTCTATTAAACCGAGAATCCTTGGATTAAAAATCCAATGGTGATAAAAATATCACAGTTCAATAGAATAAAATTCTATATATGGGAAAATATTCCCCCGATCTTGTTAAAACGAGAAAACATATTCTGTAAGATAGAAACACTTGGATCAAAAATCCAACGGTGGGTAAAATTCCCCAAAAAGATTTTGAGACCAATAAAATCAATTGGAATCTCTCAATAAGAGATTTTAATTAACAAACTTGCCTCCACTATATAAAAGACCCGAGACTTCAAGTCTCGCACACTGACAGAAGCTTCTGCAAAAATACAGTGAGCTCTTGAAAGAATAGAGAATTTAATTCTCAAAGAAGAAGATTCTCCTCCTCAAAAAACCTTAGGTAAAGAAAACACAGAGATTAAAATATCTCTTTTTACCTATCTAAGGGTTTAACCATTCTCAAAGAACTTAGTTCTTCCTCTGAATCAGAGATCCACACGACAAGTCTCCCACAAGTTGAGAATTTAATTCTCATCGGGAAGATCTTGTTCTTGAGAATCAAAGATTCAGAAAAGAACTGGGTTAAAAAGAAAGAAAAAAGAAAAGAACATATGTTCTGGGAATTTAATTCTTCCGAAATTAGGGTTTAACCCTACATAAAGAACTTAGTTCTTATAAAAGGAAAGAAGATCTTAGTTCTCCAATCAAAAAATAATTCAAGATCTTCAAAACAGAAATCTTGATGATCATCAATGACTAAAATGTCATTAACAGAGATTAACATCTCTAAAAAGAAGAAGAACTTGGCGTCTCACGTGAAACACACGTGAGCAAAATTAGTGCTTAGCACTATTATAGTGCCTCACGTGTTTCTCATGTGAGTGCCTAAAACAAACAAAAGAAGAGCTAAAACGCCTCACGTGCTTCCCATGTGAGCGTCCAAAAAAAACTAAAGAAAAACTCATTTGTGTTGATTGGGCATCCACCAAATAAAGCAGCCCAGCACCCCAAAAATAAAGCAGTGGCGTGAAATACACGTGAAACGCTCTTGGAAACTCGAAATCTGGCGCTTCACGTGCTTCACACGTGAGCATCAGAACTCTAGCCAAGTGCTTAGCACTTCTGTAAAAAAAGGGGTGAACAAACAAAATCTGAAGTCAATGCTTAGCATTCACGTGCTTCCCACGTAAGTGCCATGCAAAGTGCTTAGCACTCTATATTTAGTCAAAATGACTAAGTGCTTAGCACTGATTGGGCAGCGCCTATATCTGAGTGCCTCACATGTTTCACATGTTAGCGTTAGAGAAAATTAGTGCTTAGCACTATAGTAGCTCCTCACGTGAAAAACACGTGAGCGCCAGAAAAGATTAGTGCCCAGCACTGTTCCAGCGCCCCACATGAAACATACGTGAGCACTATATATATTAGTGTTTAACACTGCTGGGTAGTATAGAGACCCAATCTCAGCCCAAATTGGCTAAGTTTCCTGAAGTTAAATCTCTTTGATTTTAATTCAACCGAGCCCGTATTGCTCATGATTTCCAAACTGATCTTAGTCTCAAACATGACTAATGACCTCTCACTGATGATATCCAAAATGATATTCATCCCATATTTCCTAAGGTAATTTTAGTCTCAGATATGACTAACCATTCTTAGGTCCACCACAACCCCTTTTTCCCTCAAATACGGGATTCTGTTCAAGGGTACATCTTTCCACACCTCTGATATATGTCGTAATTCCTCAACGTCTTCAGAGAGGTGGTGGATCCCGACAACCAAAAAGTCCTTTCATCACACATTGTTGCACTTCCAAATTGACGTGTACACCTCAAATCGAATTGCGTCCTAAATTGGACGCATTCCATGTCACCATCGTTCACTTCGCCATGTAACAAATACACGTGCGCGCAAGATGAATGTTGGACCGAAATGTCCTTAAACTAATATTCGTCCCCAAAACGGGAATGTTGGACCGAAATGTCCTTAAACTAATATTCGTCTCCAAAATGGGAATGTTGGACCGAAATGTCCTTAAACTAATATTCGCCCCAAACATGGTGTTAATGAACCATGATGTCCTTAAACTAAAATAATTGGGCCCAAATGCTCATATGTTTTAAGTTTATCTTAATCTCAAACCATATTAACGGTCCTTAAATAAACCAAACCCAAATCTAAAATATACAGATTTGGACTGATCCGCGCCCTACGGGCGACGACATAATATAGTCTCCGTATACAATCCATGAGCAACCAAAATAAAACAAAACACACAGGACACGAAGTGAACCGCCGGAGCAGGAGAAAGTTGTTATCGCAATGCGATAACGTAATTAACTGCAGTGGCTTGCTTCTATAGGGAAGAGCGTCCCCACAATCAAAAACCCCTCACAAATGAGGGGGAATCTGATGAAATTTGCTATAGCGGTTGCATCTGTCCAAACCTCCGATATATGGTGCCATAAATCAACTTGGTATCTTCGGAGAGGTGGATGGAGAAGTCCAAATAGTATCTACCCCTAAAATCAGTTCGTCTCTGTTTTTGGCGGTGAACATAAGCTACCAAGATAATCATTGGTTTAAGCGGTATCAAATTCTCTTGAGCCTTAGGGAGCCAGAGATGAGTGCTTGCCTATATCATATGATTAAAAGAAAAAGGATGTATCATCCCGGCAATCGTCTTTGAAAAAGTCATAAATACTGCCGCCCATATGCAGGGGTTGCTCGATACTTCTGAATGCTCAAAACAGTTTTCTAATGATCAAATCCTTTTTCCAATCAATCAAGACTTGGACTCGAATCCAACTCAATCAAATCAAAATCAAACAAATCAAACGCGAACTCGAATCTGAATTGAACTTAAACTCGAACTCAATCTACTCGAACTAACTTGACTCGACCCAGGATTGCAACTGACATGACTCGCATTCTACTTGACTTATTCGACTTCATTCTTCACCTTTTGCAATCTATGGTTTCGATCAAGACATGTTATAATCAACCAATCAAATCATCTAAATCAATCTAACAGTTATAATCTATTATACTCAGGGTGCTTGGGGTAGTTACAAGTGTGAATCCAACGGAACTTCAGGAGTCCCATACTAGCCTACTCAAATTCTATTTACTCGAATCTTAGTCCGGTCGACTCCTCTACAGCTTGGAGTACCGACTCTAACACATGAAATGGGCCCGTGTTTTCTTGCTCCTGGGGCCCCACTCTTAAGCTCATGAATACTTCTACGGTTGCGTTAACATTCACACTTGGACTTAATGTTAATATAGTTACCATATAGATACCTATAGGACATATACTCATGTTCACTTCCACACACTTTTACTCATCATTTTCATTACTTCATTTTATGCTATACTTATCAATTTTCACATTTACCTTACCTTTGGGACTTACCGAGTGTTAGTTCGCTGACGAGTATTCTATTCACTTTTGTTTTCTGGGAATGTTCATCAGGTACTATTGAGACGGAGGAAGTGGACGCCACGGAGGAGGATTACGACCAGATCACTACTCAAACTTAGCTTATCTTATCTTATCTTTCTGTTTATGTATGTCATAAGTTTAGGCATTTCTGTTCTTGTATTTCCTTTTCAGTTGAACTCATGTATTGTAAATGTTTTAAGTTTGAATGTAAATAAAAAAAATTGTTGAAAAATTTTCAGCCTCCATTTATTCTTGTATTGTGTATTTTTGTTTCACTACGCTTAGCATATTTATTTAGGGAATGACCTTCTCTGAATAAATATGTCATGGGCTTGCCACGTCACCGTTTCTGTCTACTGGAAAGCGGGGCGTGACAACAAGCACGTCAGCAGCACTAGCTGTACATAACGGATACCCAGGTATATACTGAAAGGGAGGTCGACAATCAAGTCCGTCAGTATCCTACTGAGCCTGAATGTGACAATCTCCGTACAGTCTGGTCTCTTCGTCTAAGAGTATCTCATACTGGGTCTAAGGGTGGATAACTGTTAGTTATATGTATGCCCTAGAGGCCATTACTGTACATTGGATGTATATTGTAGTGGATGCTGGGACATATATAGGGAGGACTTTCTTGCTCGACATGATAGTAAGCTATCTGGTTACTCTTTACCTTAACGTGTATACTGATTGTCTCTCTGTTACATGTTGGTAAAGCCCTTAGGATGTGTACTTGACTACCTGGACTATGATGCAGATCATACTAGTGGGGACATGGTAGTCCATAAGTACATCCTTGAAAGTCCCTAGTCGTGGGTGTATCGAGATGGGGCATCGATATACCAGAGTAGACTAGCGTGTACCTTCTCGACCCATATAGATGGGCGATGGATGATCCCATATCCATCGGTGTTTGACATCAGAGATGATATACGGGTGCTCAGTAGAGACTGGGTACACTGGACGGACTCGCCGAGAACTCCCAGATGGTATTATACCTCACGTCAGATGGCAGTTCTGTGGTGACACTGGTACAGAGTAGTCTGTAGACCCGAGATCGTCATAGAGTCTTGTGTGGTTCCCACTGTGCTTTGATTTCCATCTTACCACATCCAAGAGGGCGTGCAAAACGGTGGTTTTTGGGTACAGTCCCGAGTCACATGGAGGCAATGAGCGATAGGAGGGGATTCGTCTCTCCCGGTATAGGGGGTTGATGTTGCACTGTGTTCGATTGGCTATAACAGAAAGTCCCTGGCCAGGGGTGATCCGAGAATTGCTGGTAAGTGTTACCAGTAGTTTCTCGACCCGTTATGAGCCTCATATCGACACGACTTATCGAGCTATTGGGGTCTGACGTTTACCACCCCTAGGCAAGATATGCGACATATCAGACGATCAGACCGGACTGTACGGTAGTGTTACTGGTTGGATTCACTGGAGTGTGAGCGGGCTTGCTCGTCGATCTTCTGATCGCTCAATACCCAGGTGGCCGTTACGTTTAGCAGACCGCTTGCGGCTTGTGGGTGTTTGATATGATCATCATCTGCTGCCGGCGTATTGACGAGTCTTTAGAGTCCTACACAGAGGTTTCCTAGCTCAAGCGAAACGAAATAGGAGCGCATATGAGATATGTGCGGGACCGAGAATAATGCGTGTATGTGATACCGTATTTCATTCTCGCGATCAATGTGTCGAATGGTTGTATGCGATATAACCTAGTTATCGATTCAAGCGTTGATTCGATAAACCGATGCATTGTATACTAGTCGGTTGTGTGCAACATGACCGGATCATTGAATCAAGTGTTGATTTAATGTTTTAATGCATAATTATATATTTGATATATTACTTTGCATTAACTAGTATTGGTTCACTTTAAATGGATTTTCTCACTTGGATTGTGCACATTGTATATGTGATATATTTTTGTACACAAGTTTGTATCATGTTTGATGATGCATGCTAACTTGAGTTTGTGTAAAGATTAAACCATGGTTGTGTAATGGTTAGGGTTTTTCTTTTTCTTATTCACTTATTTATTTATTTATTCTTTTTGGAAAATGATAAGCATTAAGAGAAAATGGTGGCTTAATTTGTTTTCTAGCTAAAGCTTCTTGAAGCTTTGACCAAAGTCACCCTTTTGTCTCATGCTTAACCCTAACCATTCCCACTAACCCTAGTTTAGTCTCTACACCTAATCATGGTCATGTTATGATAAGTATTATTATTATTTTCATTTTACAATTAATCTTATCATAACATTTCTTCTTCTTCTTCCTTGAACTCAAGAAGAAAAAGCTTTCTTCATCAATGGTGAATTGAGCAAACAAGTGAGAAATCCAATTCTAAAGTCTACCCAATTCCTATTTCTTCATCCTCTACCTCTTGCCAAGTAGTAGAGTGTGTTTCCTTCACAAGTTATCATGGCTTGGTGAAGGTGGAGCTCGATCTAGTGATGCTTCGACGTAGATCATCTTCGGCACGTCGTCGATGACCTAGCCCGCTTCTTCTCCGATGAAGCCGACGCAAGAGCCCGGATTTCGATTTGGACAGCGAGGATACTTTGTTGCGGAGCTATGGAGGTAGAGAACCGGATCTACAAAGGTTGTATTTCCGTATCTTTCTAGTTAAGTTGTTAACTAGTTTTTAGTTTCGCCTAGATTTCTAGCAAACGATCCGTAGTCGGGTTTCTCGGCACCGTTAAAATTTGAAATTGGCATGGTTGATGCCTTGTGAGACCTCATTAGAGTGCCTAGGAACCCTACAGTGGTATCAGAGCCTAGCTAGAGCCTTAGGCGAAGTCTAGACAGAGTTTGAAGTCCGAACGACCCGAAACCCCAACCCTAAAAATGCTCTCTGTCCTTTTTTTAAAATCTGGTCTTTTTCCAAATTAAAAATATGCAGAAAATCAAGCAGGGTTTTTTATGAGTTACTGTGAAAAACGGAGACCTAACTCCGTCATAACGCCGCGGAACCGCGGCCTAGACCCACGTGGCGCGGCGGTTCCGCGGCCGTAATGATGACTCGTTGACTCCTTTTTGCACAGTAATGTTTATAATTAATTGCTGGGTTTTCTGGGTAATTTTAATATATAATTTTCAGTTGAGTTTTCTGAGGTTGTTTTGGGGATTCGTATAGTCGATCGGATTATCAAATTTTGTCTGTTTGGCTTTCCGGGTATTTTTTTTGTAATATGTTAAAAAGTTCGACCGGATATAAATACCCAATTTTTCCCCTGTCGGGAAATTTCCAAGTGTTGGACTTTTCCGTAGTTTAATGACGTTCTAAGTAGTGCAAGTAACGCGATGGACCCTCTAGAAGACAACAAACCTTAACTCGATTATGTGACCGTCTTGAACTGCCCTTTGAACCTTCGGGTTTGGGGCAGTACGGCGTGCCACATGTGAGGCGTTGGCTTGACCCTTCTACGGCTGGACCGTTGGTACTGAGGCACGAACTGAATGATGTTAAACTTATTTCATGTGTTGATCTGTATCGGGAAAACTTGGGTGTTCGATTGTTCGATCGGAAAGTTTGACATTTTCTATTTGTCCGGAATGGGATACAATAATTGGAATTCACAATAAGTTATGAGATAACTGAATGAATGTTATAAACGTAGCACTTTAGTCTCACTTGATCGGTTGCCACGGAATTTTGATGTGATCAAAAGTCCGTCGCAATCACGTAGCGTACGCGGATACTCGCCGGGTAAACTTAATAGACAGCCTCACTCCATAGCCCCGACCAAGTGACTGTAGGAGAACCCCGTCGCCGAAAGCATCCGTTCGGGTGCTCGCGGCAGCGGTGTTCCGCCTTGGTGCACTTCGTCGACGGTATCAGGGGTGCGGCCGCCTACTGAAGTTTGCGACGAGCATTAGATCAGGATGTCGGAAATCTTGTTGAATTGTCCGACTTGATATTGAAAAGAGTTTTCGATTTTGAGACTAAAATGCGGGGTTTATAATTGTTAGGCATGCGATGTCTAAAGAATTCATTTGGTCAGGCATGCGATGTCTGAGGTGGTTGCGGATTCCAACTGTTGTAGTTTTACACTTTCTTTTCTGTGACCGTAAGTGTAATATGTGATATCGCCGGTTTCGTTGCTATATGTCAACGACAATTGGGATGGACATATTTACTTACGTTGATGACATGTGTTGTTATGTGTTGCTGGATATGTTATATTGGATCGTCGTGTATGAATAGCCGGGGCTTTTTATGTGAGATGAGTGTTTTTCATTTTCATTCATGAAAAAAACTTGTATGTAATATTATTTTATTGGGGTACTTCCAGGTTGCGGAAGTTGTCACCCTTTGTATATTATTTACTTTTCCGCACTAGGATAGACCCAAGGAGGGGAGCACAAGTAACCGGGTTCTGGAGTCCAGTGGGAGACCAACTCGAGCAGTTGAGTCCGGGTCTCCTAACTCTAGAATTGGTAGGGTTGCTTGCCGCTCTCGTAGGGGTCTAGGTGTGTGGGTTTGGTTATTCATCACGACCGTGGAATCCGTGTTTTATACTGGCTCGTATTCAAAACACGGACGTCCTAGTATATCCAATATTTCATATGATTCTTCTGCTGCGATATCTGTGATGTGATCATGTGATGTTCTGTGATAGATACAGTATATATGATATATGATATATTATATAGTCGTTACTTATGTTTTACACCCGTGCTAGCCCTGCCCTGCTCTGCCGTTAGTTACCTAACCTAACGGTGCATGAGGGGACATCGAGGCGAATGCGGATGGCATAAGTGTACGTCGTATTTATCTGTGATGTTTAGGTACTTATATGATGGGACTTCATTAATGTGATTAATGAAATAAAAGAAACCTAAGATGTTGTAGAATCGAATTTCAAAATAAAACAGGTAGCTACAGTTCTTGCTTTGCACAGCGGTATATATGATATATCCTGCACCTTATTCGATAAGGAAAGGACCGAGATCCCTTCACCGGGAGTGACTCCTTTAGCAATAACTGGCAGATGCTACAACCCTCGGTTTGTCTTTTGATTTCTTTTAAGAGTTTCTGCTTTGCACAGTGATATATATGATATATCCTGCACCTCATTCGACGAGGAAAGGACCGACGATCCCTTCACCGGGAGTGACTCCTTTAGCAAAACTGGAAAAGCCTAAAAAACACTCCATTTTAAAATTCATTCGATCCTACAACGATATCAAGTTCATTACGCAATAGGTTTTCAGAAAAACCTGTCGTAGCCCTCCGTCATTTCAGATAAGTACTAGTTAGTATTCGTGCTGCGGTTGTTTGGCATGCGTCAAGGCGTAGTGTACGGTAGCTAACTAGTGCTTATCTGCTAGCATACGATGCGATTGGATTAGGGTATTCGTACGGCGTTGTTTGGCATGCGTCAAGGGTCGTGCGGGTGGGTTTAATTCAATCAGGAAATGACGGGTTGAACTTGACTAGCGGACTATGGGTTGTTTGGCATGCGTCAAGGTCATAGCACGCTAGGGGCAAAATATTATCGGGAATTTCAAGTGTTGAAATTTGCAATGAGATTGCATACCTTCTATGAGATAGTTGGATCCCGATACCCGCTGCGAGTAAGAGTTACTCCTGGGAGAGTTTTATACATTACAATTAGCCGATCAAGTAGGTGTCTAGAAAGGTGTCAACGGGGTTACGCCTCTGGGAAAACGAGGCTTACATTAATTAGGTTCGTGCGAAAGCACGGGGGACCTCCCTCAAAGTACCGACACGGGCCTGGCTGAAAGATTGGCGAACTTGTAGTGTGTAATTAATCCCGGCTAGTCTTTCCTTTTAGGGTTTGAAGGAAGATTTGATAAAAAGCAGTGGGAGCCATCCTGATTAGATAAAATAAAAACCAATCTATTCTTGACAGAGCGCACGCTGAGTGTTTTCTTCTCTCTCTCTCCTGGTAGCGACCATATCACGCCTTAATCAAGATAATAATACGGATTATTGACCGAACCCGCTTGTTATACTGGGCTGGGGAACGTTGGTCCCGCTCCAACTTTTAATTGTTATAAGACAGAGCAGGAAATTGGGGAATACCAGATTTCCCGTGCCGCCCAAACGAAGAGAGTGCATGTTGATGCATCATCTTCGGGTGTGTTCATTATAAAGAACTGTTTCTCAGTATCCTCAGCATCCTTGGTATATGATACCGGATCAGGATCCCAGATATGTAATCAGTTACATAGGGCTACAAAAGGGTAGAAAAACTGAGAACGGGTGATAAGTTTCATGAGGCAGAAAACGGGGCTAGAGTTGCAGCCAAGTCTGTTGGTCACTGTCACCCTGTATTACCAATACATTGATTCTGAACGAATGTTATTAGATACCGAACCAGATATACAAAATCATATCAGTCTCTTTATTAGTAAAGAAATGATAAAATTTTGTATTGTTGGATAATGTTTTGAATATTTCCTATATCAAAAGTTGATCGGTTCAGGCACGTTATCTAAAAGCATTGATGTTCTAAATCAAACTACAGTTCTTAGTATACAGAACACACACAAGAGGAAGAGTTCAGAAATGAAC
Source organism: Agapanthus africanus (assembly GCA_030015575.1). Taxonomy (NCBI): domain Eukaryota; kingdom Viridiplantae; phylum Streptophyta; class Magnoliopsida; order Asparagales; family Amaryllidaceae; genus Agapanthus; species Agapanthus africanus. Next base: position 91,489,966 of record JASDDO010000012.1, on the reverse strand, counting down.
GAATCCTTCTTGAGGCATTGTAGACTAGGTCATATCAATGCGACCCGACTAGCTGAAGTTACATGTAGATGCATATTTAAATCAGTTTGAATTTACATCTTATGAAACTTGCCAGTCATGTCACAGAGATAAGATGACCGTAGCTCTGTTTACTGGAAACAGAGAAAGAGTTAGTGAACTCTTGGGATGATACATGTTGATGTATGTGAGTCCCCTGTCTACACATACCAAGACCGGTTCTTTATACTTCATTACATTCTCTGATGATCTTTCGAGATTCAGACCTATGTTCCTGTTGAAACACAAGTCCGAACCTTTTAAGATATTCACAGAATATAAGTTAGAAGTAGAGAACCAAAATACGGGTATAAGTATTATGTCCTATGATGAGATCAGGGAGGAGAATACTTGAGCACGGAATTCCTGGACTATTCTAAAGGAGAATGAGATTCTCTCTCGGCATTACTCCTCCGAATACACCATAGGACGATGGTATGTCGGGGCGGAGCAGATACACCCTATTTGATATGGTATGCTCTATGATGAGTACTACTGAGTTACCTATTTCCATTTGGGAGTTATGCACTTATGAAGTTGCATACCTATTGAATTACGGTTCGAATCAAATCAAAGCCTACCATTTCATATGTGATATGGAAAGGGAAGAGCCCATATCTTAAGTTGGTTAAGATTTGGGGTTGTCCGGCCTATGTCTAAAAGCAAAATCCGGACAAGCTCGAGGCAACGTCTGTTATGTAGAACTGGAAACGTTCCAGCTATACAAACTGGAGTTGATGATTTGATAGAACCGAAGGATTCAGTAAATTCCAACGAACCTCAGCCTCTCCGCCGATCTAGTAGGGTTCCTCACCCACCTGAGAGATACTTCGGTTTCTCTATGACAGTGGGAGCGAGGATTGCATCATGAGATGATGACCCAACTAGCTTCGAGCTGGCCATCAGGAGTAAGACTCTGTAAGAATGGCTGGATGTTTAGCAATCTGAGATGGAATCCTTATACACCAACAAAGTATGGACTTTGGTTGCTATATCTGAAGGGTTAAATCCCCATCAGGAGCAAGTATATCTTGAGAAGATTACTTGGTGTAAATGGAAAAGTTGAGACTTTCAAAGCTAGACTTGTTAATGGTCTTCGTCATTGACCAGGCGTGGATAATGATGAAACCTTTTCCAGTACCTATGCTTAAGTCCATCCAGATCCTACTTGCCACGGCTACATACCATGACTACGATATCTGGTGGTTGGGTGTCATGACAGCTCTTCTAAAATGATGTTTTGGAAGAGGGCATCTATAAGTACACAGCCAGAGGGCTTCGTAAACAGTGGGAGCAGCGGAAACGTGAACAAGATGCTTTATAGGATAAAGCAGGCATCGCGGAGTTGGAACGTCTGTTTTGATGTCTTAGTCAAAGAGTTTGACATCATCAAAATGGTAGATGAACCTTGTATAAACAAAAAGGTAGTAGAGAGTATGGTGACGATCCTCGTAGAGTACGTGGATGACATACTCTTGATAGGGAAGGAGTTTTCTATGCTACGCTCGATCAATCTCCGCTTATCACAATGATTCTCCACATAGGATCAAAGTGATACCTACTAAATCCTGGATTTTGGATCTATGAGATAGATCTAATTGGATGTTAGGAATCTCACTAGGTGTAGTGAGATGGTATCAGTTGATCCTGGGAAGAATCACTGGAAGTGTTCCAGGGTGATAAAGACGACTGAATGTCAGTCGCAGGCATTGTCTTTACCCTCAATAAAGGGACGGTATATTGGAAGAGTTCCAAGCTAGATACCGTGACATACTAGATGATAAAGGCAGGATACATCCCTACTAAAGATGCTACCAAAGAAGCTGTTTGGGTGTATATTGGTTCATGAGATGAACTATGTTCCTCCCATTGTGTGACAATGGAGTTGTGGCTTATGCCAAGGAACGCAGGTCCCATCAGTGATCCAGACTTATTCTAAGGCAGTATCACCTGATCATGGAGATGCTTGATCTCCAGGATGATCGAGGCAAGGAGAGCAGAATTAGAGGATAACGCAGCGGATCCACTCACGAAGGCCTATTCCCAGAGAGAGACTTTTATGGGATGGTTGAGTATGAGATATTGCAGCCACTGCTACAGATGGCCCTAGTGCAAGTGGGAGATTGTTAGTTATATGTATGCCCTAGAGGCCATTACTGTACATTGGATGTATATTGTAGTGGATGCTGGGACATATATAGGGAGGACTTTCTTGCTCGACATGATAGTATGCTATCTGGTTACTCTTTACCTTAACGTGTATACTGATTGTCTCTCTGTTACATGTTGGTAAAGCCCTTAGGATGTGTACTTGACTACCTGGACTATGATGCGGATCATACTAGTGGGGACATGGTAGTCCATAAATACATCCTTGAAAGTCTCTAGTCGTGGGTGTATCGAGATGGGGCATCGATATACCAGAGTAGACTAGCGTGTACCTTCTCGACCCATATAGATGGGCGATGGATGATCCCATATCCATCGGTGTTTGACATCAGAGATGATATACGGGTGCTCAGTAGAGACTGGGTACACTGGACGGACTCGCCGAGAACTCCCAGATGGTATTATACCTCACGTCAGATGGCAGTTCTCTGGTGACACTGGTACAGAGTAGTCTGTAGACCCGAGATCGTCATAGAGTCTTGTGTGGTTCCCACTGTGCTTTGATTTCCATCTTACCACGTCCAAGAGGGCGTGCAAAACGGTGGTTTTTGGGTACAGTCCCGAGTCACATGGAGGCAATGAGCGATAGGAGGGGATTCGTCTCTCCCGGTATAGGGGGTTGATGTTGCACTGTGTTCGATTGGCTATAACAGGAAGTCCCTGGCCAGGGGTGATCCGAGAATTGCTGGTAAGTGTTACCAGTAGTTTCTCGACCCATTATGAGCCTCATATCGACACGACTTATCGAGCTATTGGGGTCTGACGTTTACCACCCCTAGGCAAGATATGCGACATATCAGACGATCAGACCGGACTGTACGGTAGTGTTACTGGTTTGATTCACTGGAGTGTGAGCGGGCTTGCTCGTCGATCTTCTGATCGCTCAATACCCGGGTGGCCGTTACGTTTAGCAGACCGCTTGCGGCTTGTGGGTGTTTGATATGATCATCATCTGCTGCCGGCGTATTGACGAGTCTTTAGAGTCCTACACAGAGGTTTCCTAGCTCAAGCGAAACGAAATAGGAGCGCATATGAGATATGTGCGGGACCGAGAATAATGCGTGTATGTGATACCGTATTTCATTCTCGCGATCAATGTGTCGAATGGTTGTATGCGATATAACCTAGTTATCGATTCAAGCGTTGATTCGATAAACCGATGCATTGTATACTAGTCGGTTGTGTGCGACATGACCGGATCATTGAATCAAGTGTTGATTTAATGTTTTAATGCATAATTATATATTTGATATATTACTTTGCATTAACTAGTATTGGTTCACTTTAAATGGATTTTCTCACTTGGATTGTGCACATTGTATATGTGATATATTTTTGTACACAAGTTTGTATCATGTTTGATGATGCATGCTAACTTGAGTTTGTGTAAAGATTAAACCATGGTTGTGTAATGGTTAGGGTTTTTCATTTTCTTATTCACTTATTTATTTATTTATTCTTTTTGGAAAATGATAAGCATTAAGAGAAAATGGTGGCTTAATTTGTTTTCTAGCTAAAGCTTCTTGAAGCTTTGACCAAAGTCACCCTTTTGTCCCATGCTTAACCCTAACCATTCCCACTAACCCTAGTTTAGTCTCTACACCTAATCATGGTCATGTTATGATAAGTATTATTATTATTTTCATTTTACAATTAATCTTATCATAACATTTCTTCTTCTTCTTCCTTGAACTCAAGAAGAAAAAGCTTTCTTCATCAATGGTGAATTGAGCAAACAAGTGAGAAATCCAATTCTAAAGTCTACCCACTTCCTATTTCTTCATCCTCTACCTCTTGCCAAGTAGTAGAGTGTGTTTCCTTCACAAGTTATCATGGCTTGGTGAAGGTGGAGCTCGATCTAGTGATGCTTCGACGTAGATCATCTTCGGCACGTCGTCGATGACCTAGCCCGCTTCTTCTCCGATGAAGCCGACGCAAGAGCCCGGATTTCGATTTGGACAGCGGGGATACTTCGTTGTGGAGCTATGGAGGTGGAGAACCGGATCTACAAAGGTTGTATTTCCGTATCTTTCTAGTTAAGTTGTTAACTAGTTTTTAGTTTCGCCTAGATTTCTAGCAAACGATCCGTAGTCGGGTTTCTCGGCACCGTTAAAATTTGAAATTGGCATGGTTGATGCCTTGTGAGACCTCACTAGAGTGCCTAGGAACCCTACAATAACGTCATACCCCTAATAACCCGATAATTCGTGTCGGAGTCAAGCTCATCATTCACCGAGAAACTACTGAAATCCTATCGGTAAATCTCATCCACCATAGTTAGGGATTTATGGTGATGGCCAACCGCTCACCAAGAGAGACGAATCCATGATAATCGCTCACTGCCTCCATATGGCTCGGGACTGTACCCAACTAAAACCTGTTTGCATGACACTTTTAAGCTGTGGTAGGGTAGTGATCAAAGTACAGTGGGAACTCACATGAGACAAATGACAAACTCGGATCAAAAGACTAACATGTACTCATGTCACTAAAGAACTGCTATCTGACAATAGGTATAATACCATTTATAAGTTCTCGGCGAGTCCGTCCTGTGTACTCACCTTCAGTGAGCACCAGTATACTATCTTAGGTGCCAAAACACCAATGGCATGTGAGACTGGCCACCGCGTCTTGTCGGGGTCTAGAAACGTATACACTAATCTACTGCGGAATATCGATACCCAGTCTCAATACTCCCTCGACTAAGGACATTTAAGGATGTGCTTATGGACTATCCAGCTCCTACGTATATGATCGCCATCATAATGTTGTAGTCAAGCAAGAATCCTCTAGGTTTTATCATTATGTATCAGTAATACGTAATAGCAAGTAAAATGTATACACATGAATGAGAAAGACAAATCAGATAGTATACTATCATCTCGAGCAAGAGTATTCTACTTGTATAAGTCCTCCTTCAATTATCATAATCGCATACCGGCAATTACAATAATTTCCTTGAGGGCACTATATCCAACAATCTCCCACTTGCACTTAAGGCCAATTATTGCGGTATCGTATACCCATAGCTCATGTGCTACCGAATACCCAACTTCTCAACTAATTCGCAAACCTTGTTTGAGAAACTTCCGTGTTTGAGAAATAACCTCAGTGAGTGGATCCGCTATAATGTTCCAACTTCATCTCTCTATATCTCAACTTTGCGGATATCAACAATCTCCCGAACTGAGCGATACTTTGCCTCAAGAATTTTTCTGGATACCTGATGGGACCAAATTCATAAATGAACAATTTTATCCAACAAACTCCTTAGGCTGTATCTTCCGTTGAGTCATAACCAGTATCTTGCACCATGCCTACCTCAGTATCCCTATTTGAACTCTATCCAATATACCGCTCCTAAGAAGAGGGTAAACTCAAAAATTATGACAGCATCTCTGTCATCCAGGTCACCTGGAAAGCTAGAACTGGTAACCGCCTCCTATAGGAGGCTGCCATTGCCATATTCCACGAACATCCTCTTATGTTCTTCACTACTTTTTGTTTATTCAGGATTGGATTAATATCTGTTTACTACAGCAAGTTCAAAAGCAACATCTAGTTTGGTAAATGACATTGCATGATTGACTCAATTACCTAAGCAAATGATATGTCATTCATACGAGTCCCTCTCCTTATCAGTCTGAAAGACATCTTTTTAGAGAGGGTGACTCCATTACCTGTGGGTAGACTACCATGCCAGGAGTCATCCATTCTAAACCACTTTAGAATAATGTCTAAGTACCCGAATTGGGACACTTCCCAAATCTAGATCTATCAACATAGATCTAGTCACCAGAATTCTTGATATATTATCCAGATCTCATGTGGAGAAACATATGGGACAACAAAAGTTTGACTGATTGCAGTATAAGAACATCACTTCCTATCAGGAGTGTGTCATCCAAATGCTAGGAAAAAACTCCCTACATTCTTCTAACTTGGTGAATTCAATCATCCTGACTGTCATATCAAAACAGATGATCTGTCTCCGTTATGCTTGCTTCAGTCTATAAATAGACATAAGCAACTTGCACACCTTCCGCTGCTCCTACTAACTATGATAACCCTATGGTAGAGCTATATACATGTGCACTTCTAAATTCTCATTTAGAAAGACATTATAGTCATCCTCTTGCTAGATCTCATAGTCATGAATAGAAGCAGTGGCAAGTCATATTCGTATGGACTTCAGCGAAGACACCGAAGTAAAGGTTTCATCACAATCCACACCGGGTATTTGATGAAAAACCTGTTAGTTATATGTATGCCCTAGAGGCCATTACTGTACATTTGATGTATATTATAGTGGATGCTGGGACTTATATAGGGAGGACTTTCTTGCTCGACATGATAGTATGCTATCTGGTTCCTCTTTACCTTAACGTGTACACTGATTGTCTCTCTGTTACATGTTGGTAAAGCCCTTAGGATGTGTACTTGACTACCAGGACTATGATGCAGATCATACTAGTGGGGACATGGTAGTCCATAAGTACATCCTTCAAAGTCCCTAGTCGTGGGTGTATCGAGACGGGGCATCGATATACCAGAATAGACTAGCGTATACCTTCTCGACCCATACAGATGGGCGATGGATGATCTCATATCCATTGGTGTTTGACATCAGAGATGATATACGGGTGCTCAGTATAGACTGGGTACACTGGACGGACTCACCGAGAACTCCCAGATGGTATTATACCTCACGTCAGATGGCAGTTCTCAAGTGACACTGGTACAGAGTGTCTGTTGACCCGAGATCGTCATAGAGTCTTGTGTGGTTCCCACTGTGCTTTGATTTCCACCTTACCACGTCCAAGAGGGCGTGCAAAATGGTGGCTTTTGGGTACAGTCCCGAATCACATGGAGGCAAAAAGCGATAGGAGGGGATTCGTCTCTCCCGGTATAGGGAGTTGATGTTGCGCTGTGTTCGATTGGCTATAACCGGAAATCCCTGGCCAGGGTTGCTGAGATTTACTGGTAAGTGTTACCAATAGTTTCTCGAACTGTTATAGACCTCATATCGACACGACTTATCGAGCTATTGGGGTCTGACGTTTACCACCCCTAGGCAAGATATGCGACATATCAGACGACGAGACCGGACTGTACGGTAGTGTTACTGGTTGGATTCACTGGAGTGTGAGCGGGCTTGCTCATCGATCTTCTGATCGCTCAATACCCGGGTGGCCGTTACGTTTAGCAGACCGCTTGCGGCTTGTGGGTGTTTGATATGATCATCACCTGCTGCCGGCGTATTGACGAGTCTTTAGAGTCCTACACAGAGGTTTCCTGGCTCAAGCAAAACGAAATAGGAGCGCATATGAGATATGTGCGGGACCTAGAATAATGCGTATATGTGATACCGTATTCTATTCTCGCGATGGATGTATCGGATGGTTGTATGCGATATAACCTAGTTATCGATTCAAGCGTTGATTCGATAAGCCGATACATTGTATACTAGTCGGTTGTGTGCGACATGACCGGATCATTGAATCAAGTGTTGATTTAATGATTTAATGATTTAATGCATAATTATATATTTGATATATTACTTTGCATTAACTAGTATTGGTTCACTTTAAATGGATTTTCTCACTTGGATTGTGCACATTGTATATGTGATATACATTTGTACATTTGATTGTATCATGTTTGATGATACATGATTGTTTAAGTGTATGTTAAGATTAAACCATGGTTATGTAATGGTTAGGGTTATGATTTTATTTACTTACTCATTTATTTATTTCATTTTGGCAAAAGAAAAGAAATGGTGGCTTGCTTTGTTTTACATTGAAGCTTCATGAAGGTTTGAAAAAGTCCACCATTTTTGTTTCATGCCTAACCTAACCATTGACCTAACCCTAGTTTATTCTCTACACTTGACCATGGTTATTATTATGATAAGTATTCTTTTTTCATTTCCTTTTTAATTAACTTATCATAACAATTATCATCTTCTTCTTCATCTTCTTCAATGAAGAAACCTTCACTTCATCAATGGTGATTGATGAAAATGAGTGAGAAATCCAATTCTAAAGTCTACCCACTTCCTATTTCTTCATCCTCTACCTCTTGCCAAGTAGTAGAGTGTGTTTTCTTCACAAGTTTCTTGACTTGGTGAAGTTGGAGCTTGATCTTGTGATGCCTCGACGTAGATCATCTTCGGCATCGTCGTCGATGACCTAGCCCATCCATTCTCCGATGAAGCCGACGTAAGAGCCCGGGGTTCGACTTGGACAGCGAGGAGACTTCATTGCGGAGCTATGGAGGTGGAGGACCGGATCTACAAAGGTTGTATTTCCGTTTACTTATAGTTTAGTTGTAAACTAGCTCGCTTTATCGCCTAAACTTCTAGCCAACGATCTAGTCTAGGGTTTCTCGGCACCGTACTTTTGAAATTGGCATGGTTGATGCCTTGTGGGACCTCTTGAGAGTGCCTAGGAACCCTACAGTGGTATCAGAGCCTAGCTAGAGCCTTAGGCGAAGTTTAGACGGAGTTTGAAGTCCGATCGAACCGAAACCCAACCCCAAAAATTGCTCTCTGTACTTTTTCTAAAATCGTGGATTTTTCCAAATTAAAAATATGCAGAAAACTCAGCAGGGAATTCTAAGAATTACGGCGCAAAATTTATAGCATGAACAGTGTAATCGGCGGCGGAACCGCGGCATAAGCCTAGCTTATGCGGCGGTTCCGCGGCCGAAGTGTGACGTCAGCCCTAACATTTTGCACAGTAACTCCTATTTTTCAGTGTTGGTTTTCCTGGGAATTTTTAATCTGAAATCATGAGTTGAGTATTTTGGGTTGTATTGGGAGTTCGTACATTCGATCGGATTGTTAAACTTTGTCTATGTGTCTTTCCGGATAATTTTTTGAATATGTTAAAAAGTTCGACCGGATATAAATACCCAATTTTTCCCCTGTCGGGAAATTTCTAAGTGTTGGATATTTCTGTAGTTTAATCACGTTCTAAGTAGTGCAAGTAACACGATGGTCCCTCTAGAAGACAACAAACCTTAACTCGATTATGTGACCGTCTTGAACTGCACTTTGAACCTTCGGGTTTGGGGCAGTACGGCGTGCCACATGTGAGGCGTTGGCTTGACCCTTCTATGGCTGGACCGTTGGTACTGAGGCATGAACAGAATGTTTTTAGACTTATTTCATGTGTTGATCTGTTACGGGAAAACTTAGGTGTTCGATTGTTAGATCGGAAAGTTTAACATTTTCTAATTATCCGGAATGGGATACAATAATTGGAATTCACAATAAGTTATGAGATAACTGAATGAATGTTATAAACATAGCAGTTTAGTCTCACTTGATCGGTTGCCACGGAATTTTGATGTGATCAAAAGTCCGTCGCAATCACGTAGCGTACGCGGATACTCGCCGGGTAAACTTAATTGACAGCCTCACCCCATAGCCCCGACCAAGTGACTGTAGGAGAACCCCGTCGCCGAAAGCATCCGTTCGGGTGCTCGCGGCAGCGGTGTTCCGCCTTGGTGCACTTCGTCGACGTCATCGGGGGTGCGGCCGCCTACTAAAGTTTGCGACGAGCATTCGATCAGGATGTCGGGAATCTTGTTGAATTGCCCGACTTGATATTGAAAAGTGTTTTCGATTTTGAGACTAAAATGCGGGGTTTATAATTGTTAGGCATGTGATGTCTAAGGAATTCATTTGGTCAGGCATGCGATGTCTGAGGAGGTTGCGGATTCCAACTGTTGTAGTTTTACACTTTCTTTTCTGTGACCGTAAGTGTAATATATGATATCGCCGGTTTCGTTGCTATATGTCAACGACAATTGGGATGGACATATTTACTTACGTTGATGACATGTGATGTTATGTGTTACTGGATATGTTATATTGGATCGTCGTGTTTGAATAGCCGGGGTTTTTTATGTGAGATGAGTGTTTTTCATTTTCGTTCATGTAAAAACTTGTATGTAATATTCTTTTATTGGGGCACTTCCAGGTTGCGGAAGTTGTCACCGTTGATGTATATTATTTACTTTTCCGCACTAGGATAGACCCAAGGAGGGGAGCACAAGTAACCGGGTTCTGGAGTCCAGTGGGAAACCAACTCGAGGAGTCGAGTCCGGGTCTCCTAACTCTAGAACTGGTAGGGTTGCTTGCCGCTCTCGTAGGGGTCTAGGGGTGTGGGTTTGGCTATTCATCACGACCGTGGAATCCGTGTTTTATACTGGCTCGTATTGAAAACACGGATGTCCTAGTATATCCAATATTTCATATGATTCTTCTGCTGCGATATCTGTGATGTGATCATGTGTTGTTCTGTGATAGATACAGTATATAGTATATATGATATATTATATAGACGTTACTTATGTTTTACACCCGCGCTAGCCCTGCCCCGCTCTGTCCTTAGTTACCTAACCTAACGGTGCACGAGGGGACATCGAGGCGAATGCGGATGGCATAAGTGTACGTCGTATTTATCTGTGATGTTTAGGTACTTAAATGATGGGACTTCATTAATGTGATTAATGAAATAAAAGAAACCTAAGATGTTGTAGAATCGAATTTCAAAATAAAACAGGTAGCTACAGTTCTTGCTTTGCACAGCGGTATATGTGATATATCCTGCACCTTATTCGATAAGGAAAGGACCGAGATCCCTTCACCGGGAGTGACTCCTTTAGCAATAACTGGCAGATGCTACACACTCGGTTTGTCTTTTGATTGCTTTTAAGAGTTTTTGCTTTGCACAGTGATATATATGATATATCCCGCACCTCATTCGACGAGGAAAGGACCGACGATCCCTTCATCGGGAGTGACTCCTTTAGCAAAACTAGAAAAGCCTCAAAAACACTCTATTTTTAAAATTCATTCGATCCTACAACGATATCAAGTTCATTACGCAATAGGTTTTCAGAAAAACCTGTCGTAGCCCTCCGTCATTTCAGATAAGTCCTATTTAGTATTCGTGCTACGTTTGTTGACCTCCGTCAAGGCGTAGTGTGCGGTAGCTAACTAGTATTTATCTGCTTATGCATATGATGCAGATTGGATTAGGGTAGTCGTGCGGACTTGTTGACCTCCGTCAAGGGTCGTGCGGGTGGGTTTAATTCGATCAAGAAATGACGGGTTGAACTTGACTAGTAGCCTATGGTTTGTTGACCTCCGTCAAGGTCATAGGACGCTAGGGGCAAAATTATCGGGAATTTCAAGTGTTGAAATTTGCAATGAGATTGCATACATTCTATGAGATAGTTGGATCCCGATACCCGCTGCGAGTAAGAGTTACTCCTGGGAGAGTTTTATACATTACAATTAGCCGATCAAGTAGGTGTCTAGAAAGGTGTCAACGGGGTTACGCCTCTGGGAAAACGAGGTTTACATTAATTAGGTTCGTGCGAAAGCACGGGGGACCTCCCTCAAAGTACCGACACTGGCCTGGCTGAAAGATTGGCGAACTTGTAGTGTGTAATTAATCCCGGCTAGTCTTTCCTTTTAGAGTTTGAAGGAAGATTTGATAAAAAGTAGTGGGAGCCATCCTGATTAGATAAAATAAAAACCAATCTATTCTTGACAGAGCGCACGCTGAGTGTTTTCTTCTCTCTCTCTCCTGGTAGCGACCATATCACGCCTTAATCAAGATAATAATACGGATTATTGACCGAACCCGCTTGTTATACTGGGCTGGGGAACGTTGGTCCCGCTCCAACTTATAATTGTTATAAGACAGAGCAGGAAATTGGGGAATACCAGATTTCCCGTGCCGCCCAAACGAAGAGAGTGCATGTTGATGCATCATCTTCGGGTGTGTTCATTATAAAGAACTGTTTCTCAGTATCCTCAGCATCCTGAGTATATGATACCAGATCAGGATCCCAGATATGTAATCTATTACATAGGGCTACAGATAGGTAAAAAACTGAGAACGGGTGATAAGTTTCATGAGACAAAAAATGGGGCAAGTGTTGCAGCCAAGTCTGTCGGTCACTGTCACCCTGTATTACCAATACATTGATTCTGAACGAATGTTATTAGATACCGAACCTGATATACAAAATCATATCAGTTTCTTTATTAGTAAAGAAAGGATATAATTTTGTATTGATGGATAATGTTTTGAACATTTCCTATATCAAAAGTTGATCGGTTCAGGCACGTTATCTAAAAGCATTGATGTTCTAAATCAAACTACAGTTCTTAGTATACAGAACACACACAAGAAGAAGAGTTCAGAGATGAACAAATCCTTCTTGAGGTATTGTAGACTAGGTCATATCAATGCGACCCGACTAGCTGGAGTTACATAAAGATGCATATTTAAATTAGTTTGAATTTACATCTTATGAAACTCGCCAGTCATGTCACAAAGATAAGATGACCATAGCTCTGTTTATTGGAAACAGAGAAAGAGTTAGTGAACTCTTGGGACTGATACATGATGATGTATGTAAGGTCTCCTGTCTACACATGCCAGGACTGGTTCTTTATACTTCATTATATTCTCTGATAATCTCTCAAGATTCAGTCATATGTTCCTGTTGGAACTTGAGTCCGAACCTTTTGAGATATTCACAGAATATAAGTTAGAAGTAGAGAACCAGAATACGGGTATAAGTATTATGTCCTATGATGAGATCAAGGAGGAGAATACTTGAGCACGGAAATCCTGGACTATTCTAAAGGAGAATGAGATTCTCTCTCAGCATTACTCCTCTGTATACACCATAGCACGATGGTATATCGGGGAGGAGCAATCACACCCTATATGATAAGGTGTGCTCTATGATGAGTACTACTGAGTTACCTATTTCCTTTTGGGAGTGATGCACTTATGAAGTTGCATACCTATTGAATAGGGTTTCGATCAAATCAGTTGCCTACCACTTCATATGTGATATGGAAAGGGAAGAGCCCGTATCTTAAGTTCCTTAAGATTTAGGGTTGTCCGGCCTATGTCTGAAAAGAAAAATCCGGACAAGCTCGAGGCAAGGTCTGTAATGTAGAACTGGAAAGGTTCCAGCTATACAAACTACAGCAGATTATTTGATAGAACCAAAGGATTCAGTAGATTCCAACGAACCTCAGCCTCTCCGCCGATCTAGTAGGGTTCCTCACCCACCTGAGAGATACTTCGGTTTCTCTATGACAGTGGGAGAGAGGATTGCATCATGAGATGATGACCCAACTAGTTTCGAGCTGGCCATCAGGAGTGAGACTCTGTAAGAATGGCTGGATGCTTAGTGATCTGAGATGGAATCCATGTACACCAACAAAGTATGGACTTTAGTTGCTATATCTGAAGGGTTAAATCCCCATCAGGAGCAAGTATATCTTGAGAAGATTAATTGGTGTAGATGGAAAAGTTAAGAATTTCAAAGCTAGACTTGTTAAAGGTTTTCGTCATCGACCAGGCGTGGATAATGATGAAACCTTTTCCAGTACCTATGCTTAAGTCCATCCAGATACTACTTGCCAAGCTTACATACCATGACTACGATATCTGGCGGTTGGGTGTCATGACTGCTTTTCTAAATGATGTTTTAGAAGAGTGCGTCTATAAATACACAGCCAGAGGGCCTCGTAGACAGTGGGAGCAGCGGAAACGCATGCAAGATGCTTTATAGATTAAAGCAGGCATCGCGGAGTTGGAACATCTGTTTTGATGGATTAGTCAAAGAAGTTGACATCATCAAAATGGTAGATGAACCTTGTATAAACAAAAAGGTAGTAGGGAGTATGGAGACGATCCTCGTAGAGTACGTGGATGGCATACTCTTGATAGGGAAGGAGTTTCCTATGCTACGCTCGGTCAATCTCCGCTTATCACAAGGATTCTCCATATAGGATCTAAGTGATACCTCCTAAATCCTGAGTTTTCATCTATGAGATAGATGTAATTGGATGCTAGGATTCTCACTAGATGTAGTGAGATCGTATCAATTGATCCTGGGGAGAATCAATGGAAGGGTTCCAGGGTGATAAAAACGACTGAATGTCAGTCGCAGGCATTGTCTTTACCCTCAGTAAAGGGACGGTATGTTGGAAGAGTTCCAAGCTAGATACCGTGGCATACTAGACGATAAAGGCAGGATACATCGCTACTTAAGATGCTACCAAAGAGGCTGTTTGGATGTATAATGGTTCATGAGATGAACTATCTTCCTCCCATTGTGTGACAATGAAGTTGTGGCTTTTGCCAAGGAACGTCCGTCCCATCAGTGATCCAGACTTATTCTAAGGCAGTATCACCTGATCATGGAGATGGTTGATCTCCAGGGTGATCAAGGCAAGGAGAGCAGACTTAGAGGATAACGCGGCGGATCCACTCACGAAGGCCTATTCTCAGAAAGAGACTTTTATGGGCTGGTTGAGTATGAGATACTACAACCACTGCTACAGATGGCCCTAGTGCAAGTGGGAGATTGTTAGTTATATGTATGCCCTAGAGGCCATTACTGTACATTTGATGTATATTGTAGTGGATGCTGGGACTTATATAGGGAGGACTTTCTTGCTCGACATGATAGTATGCTATCTGGTTGCTCTTTACCTTAACGTGTACACTGATTGTCTCTCTGTTACATGTTGGTAAAGCCCTTAGGATGTGTACTTGACTACCTGGACTATGATGCAGATCATACTAGTGGGGACATGGTAGTCCATAAGTACATCCTTCAAATTCTCTAGTCGTGGGTGTATCGAGACGGGACATCGATATACCAGAGTTGACTAGCGTATACCTTCTCGACCCATACAGATGGGCGATGGATGATCTCATATCCATTGGTGTTTGACATCAGAGATGATATACGGGTGCTCAGTAGAGACTAGGTACACTGGACGGACTCGCCGAGAACTCCCAGATGGTATTATACCTCACGTCAGATGGCAGTTCTCAGGTGACACTGGTACAGAGTAATCTGTTGACCGGAGATCGTCATAGAGTCTTGTGTGGTTCCCACTGTGCTTTGATTTCCACCTTACCACGTCCAAGAGGGCGTGCAAAACGGTGGCTTTTGGGTACAGTCCCGAATCACATGGAGGCAATGAGCGATAGGAGGGGATTCGTCTCTCCCGGTATAGGGAGTTGATGTTGCGCTGTGTTCGATTGGCTATAACCGGAAATCCCTGGCCAGGGTTGCTGAGATTTACTGGTAAGTGTTACCAGTAGTTTCTCGAACTGTTATAGACATCATATCGACACGACTTATCGAGCTATTGGGGTCTGACGTTTACCACCCCTAGGCAAGATATGCGACATATCAGACGACGAGACCGGACTGTACGGTAGTGTTACTGATTGGATTCACTGGAGTGTGAGCGGGCTTGCTCGTCGATCTTCTGATCGCTCAATACCCGGGTGGCCGTTACATTTAGCAGACCGCTTGCAGCTTGTGGGTGTTTGATATGATCATCACCTGCTGCCGGCGTATTGACGAGTCTTTAGAGTCCTACACAGAGGTTTCCTGGCTCAAGCGAAATGAAATAGGAGCGCATATGAGATATGTGCGGGACCTAGAATAATGCGTGTATGTGATACCGTATTCTATTCTCGCGATGGATGTATCGGATGGTTGTATGCGATATAACCTAGTTATCGATTCAAGCATTGATTCGATAAGCCGATACATTGTATACTAGTCGGTTGTGTGCGACATGACCAGATCATTGAATCAAGTGTTGATTTAATGATTTAATGATTTAATGCATAATTATATATTTGATATATTACTTTGCATTAACTAGTATTGGTTCACTTTAAATGGATTTTCTCACTTGGATTGTGCACATTGTATATGTGATATACATTTGTACATTTGATTGTATCATGTTTGATGATACATGATTGTTTAAGTGTATGTTAAGATTAAACCATGGTTATATAATGGTTAGGGTTATGATTTTATTTACTTACTCATTTATTTATTTATTTATTTCATTTTGGCAAAAGAAAAGAAATGGTGGCTTGCTTTGTTTTACATTGAAGCTTCATGAAGGTTTGAAAAAGTCCACCATTTTTGTTTCATGCCTAACCTAACCATTGACCTAACCTTAGTTTATTCTCTACACTTGACCATGGTTATTATTATGATAAGTATTCTTTTTCATTTCCTTTTTAATTAACTTATCATAACAATTATCATCTTCTTCTTCATCATCTTCAATGAAGAAACATTCACTTCATCAATGGTGATTGATGAAAATGAGTGAGAAATCCAATTCTAAAGTCTACCCACTTCCTATTTCTTCATCCTCTACCTCTTGCCAAGTAGTAGAGTGTGTTTTCTTCACAAGTTTCTTGACTTGGTGAAGTTGGAGCTTGATCTTGTGATGCCTCGACGTAGATCATCTTCGGCATCGTCGTCGATGACCTAGCCCGTCCATTCTCCGATGAAGCCGACGCAAGAGCCCGGGGTTCGACTTGGACAGCGAGGAGACTTCATTGCAGAGCTATGGAGGTGGAGGACCGGATCTACAAAGGTTGTATTTCCGTTTACTTATAGTTTAGTTGTAAACTAGCTCGCTTTATCGCCTAAACTTCTAGCCAACGATCTAGTCTAGGGTTTCTCGGCACCGTATTTTTGAAATTGGCATGGTTGATGCCTTGTGGGACCTCTTGAGAGTTCCTAGGAACCCTACAAAACCCTTTACTACAAGTCTAGCCTTATCAGGTTAGTACATTTCTACCTGCACAGACCTCGAAAGATCTACTCGCTCCTAAAGGGTTTTACCCCTTTATAAGCATCCGGAAAATTTCATAATTTGCTGAAGTGCGTGGAGTCCAACTTGGATATAATGCATTTGGTCATCTGGAAGTTACCACTTCCTATGACCTGCTGATTACTAGTAGGGCCATCATAACCATGATGTTGACCTCTTTGTCACTGTCTACGAGAAAACCGAAGTATCTCTCGAGTGACTAAGGTTACCTACTAAAATATGCGGAGTGGCTAAGTTTTGTCAAGTCTAATTGAATCCTCAGGTTCTACTAAATTTTCAGTAATCATTTGTGGTTCAGTTCTACCATACTCTTACTGGATTCTTTTGAAAATAAGTCCTTTTTATATAAAAAAAATGGCGAGTCAAGAACAAATCAACTTTTGATCTTGAAAATGGTAGAAATTAAACCCTTATGAAAGCTTGGGATAACCCACAAACTGTCATTACTGAAATGAGCCTTGAGTTCGTCCGGATTCAGCTTTTAAACAAAAACTAGATAATTCCATATCTTAACATCCTTAAGATATGCTGTCATTCTATGTCCATATAGAATCTAAGGTACTAATTTAGATGGAACCATATTCAAATGTTATGCGGATTTATCCAGTGCATATCTCAAATGGAAGAAGGCCATACAGCATTACTCATCAAGGAGCGCACCCTCGGATGAGCAACATGTGAGAGAAACAAGTTCTCAATATTATTACGATGGAATACCTAGCATCAGTATCTACATCTTTAATCACCTCGAAAAATCCTGATGCTTCCAACGTATGGTTCTCTACTTTATTCTTATACTTATAAATTTCTCAAAAATTTTAGACCTTACATTTCAACGAATGCGTGTCTAAAACCAGAGAACTTATAGGTTACCTGAATGAAGTAAGAGTACCAAGCCATTGTCCCGAAGAACACTGGACAACATATATTTTCATGTATAAACCCCAAAACTTCAATAACTCGAACGTGTGTTGTAAGTTGAAAACTGTATTTTGGTTAAGAATGTTTTACACCGTTATTCAATGCACCTTACCTTATCCTCAACTGATAAAGGTAAATGTTTAGAACACAATTTTCAAAAAGTTATATCCCACTTTATAAAAATAAAGATACGGATATATCATTTTAAAAATT
This sequence comes from Agapanthus africanus, assembly GCA_030015575.1. NCBI lineage: Eukaryota > Viridiplantae > Streptophyta > Magnoliopsida > Asparagales > Amaryllidaceae > Agapanthus > Agapanthus africanus. The sequence continues at coordinate 91,471,887 of JASDDO010000012.1, read as the reverse complement.
GGTGTAAAACAACAGTTATTCAAAACCAAATATATTCCGTAAGGCAAAACCAGGTGATTTAATCCAATATCACCAATTGGTACGAATTCCGATATTGAGGATCAAATCACCTATTTCCCAATATTCTACTCCCACTCGGCATCTGTAATGTCATACAGATGTGAGATTCTAATCTGGTATATACATACCGTGGAGTCAGAATCAATTGGGAAAACAGTTTTCAATTATAATATCACAGAAATTCTGAACATAAATGTTTCAAGGAGGTGACCGGGTATTCCTAGTAATGTCTCTTCCACTCTCCAGATTTATGACAATAATCACAATTTTCTTTGCCCTCACTCCAACCCTTTATGTCTCTATATCTTACCTTATGTACACCAACTTAGGCTAGTTGATTTTCTTCCTTCTCTATCTTTCAGCACCAGCCTATGATTTGGAAGAAGACTATCTAACAAGTGTAACAGGTGTGCTCTTTCAGTACAAGGAGTTCTTAAGTTGAGAGAAGATGAAGGAGTTGAGACAACAGAATTATACGATCCAAATTCTCCAGAACCAATGGCCAATCTCGACTGAAATAATTTCTTCGAGTTCGTATATAACTATACGATGGCCTTTCCAAGCAATATAAATCATCGTAGTGATACGGTAAAAATGTTCGGTTAACTTTGTCGTGAATTATGACATCCAAAGGCTGATGGTAAAAATGTTCAGTTAACTTGGTATACGAGTTTTAGTTTAAGGCCAGTCATTGTCGCAAACAAGAGAGAGAAAAGAAACACTTAGCTTGCACTCTATCAAGATTAGATTGGTTAATCAATTTATCTAATCAGGATGGCTCTCATTGTTTCCTCAAATTCTCTTTCAAATCCTAAAAGTAGAACTAGTCGGGATCATGTACACCGTACAAGTTCGCTAACCGTTCAGCCAGGCCAGTGTTGGTACTCCGAGGGAGGTCCTCTGTGCTTTTGCACGGACCCAATTAAATAACCACATTTCCGTAGAGGTATAACCCCGTTAACACCTTTCTAGACACCTAATGGGTTAGCTATTTGTGAAGTGAAAATCTCCCGGGGGTAATACCTACTCATCAGTGGGAATCGAACTATCATTGTGTGATAACCTTAACGAAAGCCGACCAAAATTATCACACTGCAGAAGGTATGCGCAAACTTGGCAAGTTTCCATTATATTTGAAACTCCCGATATGGTTTTTTATCCCTAGGACCCTAGTGACCTTAACTGAGTCAACAAATCAAAAGGTTCTAATCAAGTTCAACCCGTCATTATCTTGATTGCATTAGACCCACACGCATGAGCCCTTAACTGAGTCAACAAGGTCGTACGACTATCCTAACCAATCGCATCACATGTTATAAACAAGCACCACTTCGATACCGCACATAACGGCTTGACTGAGTCAACAAACGCAACACGAATACTAAGCACTACTAGTAGGAAATGACGGAGGGCTATGACTGTTTTTTAGCAAAAATCCTTTAACGTAATGAACTTGATATCGTTGAAGGAACTCAAGTGGCTTTGAAAAAGAGTGGTTTAGACTCCGCATTTAAAAAAAGCCGTTTTGAAGAAAACTGAGTGGTTTATAGTAACATAAACTTTTACTTAAAAGCTAACTTCCCGTAAAGGGATCAAGGCTCTTTCCTCATCGAATAAGGTACAGGATATTCCTAACCGAATACCAATGCAAAGAAAAAGAATACGACTATAGTTTTAAAATTTGGTTCCAACAATATCATTTTAGGTTTATTTTCCTTGCATTAAAACAAATCAATGCAGTTCCATCATTTAAGTTTCTAAGCCACACTAGAAACAACCAAAATAGAATGCTTTATATGCCATCCGCATTCGCCACAGATTCCCGGGTCTTCACCATAAGATTACTTAACTCACGGCAGGGCGGGGACATGGCTAGCGCGGATGCAAAACATATAGAATGATATATATATATATATATATATATATATATATATATATATATATAGTCGCAGGCAAGTAATAATCATCACAAGCATGCGAGCAAAGAACAATATGGAATAGCGGATAAACTAGGAGCCCCGCACTTCAATTGAGCCCAAATAAAACGCAACATTCCCCGGTCATGTGGATAGCTTTTACAACATCGATCTTAGACCCCTACGAGTGCAGTAAGCCACCTGCCAATTCTACAAAGTGGGTAACCTGCCCTCAATATCATGAGTCGGTCACCCGTCGCTTTCTAGAATTCGGTAAATTGGACACTCCTCCGCGGATCGATCTTATAACCCCTACAAGTACGGTGAGCAATCCGCAAATTCTAGAGCGAGGCGGCTCGAACTCACCACCATGAGACGACCACCTAACACACTCTAGAACCCGGCTACTCGAGCACTTCTCCGTGGGTTCATCCTAGTACATGTAATAAATATATATAATGGTAACAGCGCCCGCATCCTGGACGTGTCCCATAAAGAATATACATTAAGCGATAACGATGGCCATAATCCGGCCACTCGTTCCGAATAAATGAATATACAACAATATAAATCAAAATTTTATAAACACATCGCAAGAGGGGTTATCCTACATGACAATCCAGCTAAACCTTCATAAGATATATATATCACACCAACAAGAAACAACATATGTGCAACCCCGTCTAATCGAACATATAGTAATTAGACGACATTTAATAACACATATACACATAATATACACATATACGAAATATAAAAAATGTTAAAATTTCGACCGACGGTTTTCTCGAGTTTCCCCAATGCAAAAACTACACAAATCAAAATCTGGGCAAAAAAGAATGGTACCAAAAATCAAGTTTTCTTTATTCCAAGCAACTGACAAAACACAGGGACCTAACAACAATTTTGGGCCGCCCAAGTCGGCCAAAACGAATTTTTGGCCGGCCAAAATTTTGAGTTAGTTCCTTGGGTTTTGTTCCTTGTTTTCTTATCTTAAATCTTGTCCACTGGCATACTTTACAAAATTTCAGGTGTCGTTTTAAAATATGAACAGAAACTTAGAATTCGAAACTTGATCCGGTTAAATTTTCGGTTTCGAAACTAAAACTTCGTCTAAAACTAGTTATAGTGTTTGGTTGGCTCTGATACCATTGTTGGGTTCTATGGCGCTCGCGGTGTAGCGGAAGTGAAAAATCACGAATAAAAATTTCTAGTGAGCGATAGGAAATCGCAACCTAGAATCCGTTCCAAAATATTAAACTAGAAAACAACATACAAGGTTATAGAAACTATAACCTTTGTCGCGTGTCCACCCAATCGTGAAAGACCCCTCCAAGCTCCTCATAGGCCGTCGGGAACGCGCTTAAAAGGCGACCGCCCTTACCGAAGATGATCCACCCGAGAGAAACCGATCAAAGCTCCAGCTTCACCTAGTGAAGAAACCGACACTCCAAACTTGCTCGAAATGGAGTGTGGGGATGTAGGAATTAATCACTAATCATAGTCTTTCAATTATAAAGCTCAAGAGAGCAAAATGAAGGAGGAAGAGGAAGAGAGGAGAGGATGCTAACATATCTCAAATGAGCTAAGTGTAAGAATTAGAATGAGAGAGGGACTTTTATTTTTCAACCCTATTAAAAATTGTGACATAACATTTTACAAATAAAATATATAGCTCAGCCTTCTCAAGCCATCCCTCACAACTATACACTCATGCCACCTCACCCTCCACTTCATTTCATATTTCCAAAAATAGAAAATACATTAAATGAGGTGTCTTCCTTCTAGAAGTATTTCGTATAAATACGAAATACGACCCCAGTATATATATCGAAATACATACACATGTATCTGTATAAAATTACGAATAGCCAAGAGAGAGAGAGAGAAAATGAATAGTGAATATAATGCTAGAATATATATATATATATATATATATATATATAAATTATTAAATCGATACTTGATTTAATAATCCGGCTTAATTCTAAGGAGGCTAGTATTATCAACCATCCAATAAAATTACGTATAGCCGGTACATGTATTTAATCGGACGCTTGCACGTATTAATATACGACATATACATCATATCGTTTGAACCGGGAAAACCCTCTATGTGGGACTCTAAAAACTCGACAATACTCTGGCAGTGAGTTACTGGATAATCCATAAGCCCAAGCACGTCAGCGGCACTAGCTGTACGAACGGCTACCCAGGTATATGCCGAAAGAGAGGTCGACAATTAAGTCCGTCCATACTCTACTAAGCCTAAATGTGACAATCTCTGTACAGTCCGGTCTCTTCTTCTAAGAGTATCGCATACATGGTTTAGAGGGTGGATAACGTCTGACCCCTAATAACCTAAGTTGTGCCGGAGTCAAGCTCATCACCCACAGAGAAACTACTGAACTCCTATCAGTAAATACCATCCACCCTGGCTAGGGATTTATAGTGATGGCTAACCAAACCCAGCGCTACATCGACTCCTAATACCAGGAGAGACGGATCCCTGACAATCGATCACTGCCTTCATATGGCCTGGGACTGTACCCAACTAAAACTTGTTTGCACGATTCCTTTGAGCCGTGGTAGGGTAGTAATCAAAGTACAGTGGGAACTCATACGAGATAAATGACGATAATAGGTCAAAAGACTAAGCTATACTCATGTCACTAGAGAACTGCTATGTGACGATAGGCATAATATCATCTAGAAGTTCTCGGCGACTTCGTCCGGTGTAATCACCTCCAGTGAGCACCTGTATACTATCTTAGGTGCAAAAACACCAATGGCTTGTGAGACCGGCCACCGCCTCTCGTCGGGGTCTAGAAACATATACACTAGTCTACTCCAGAACATCGATGTCTAGTCTCGATACTCTTGACTAGGGACATTTATGGATGTGCTTATTGACTACCCAGCTCCTACGTATATGATCGTCATCATAATGCTGGTAGTCAACCAAGAATCCTATGGGCTTTATCATTATATATCAGCGACACATAATAGCCAGTAAAACGTATACACATGAATGATAAAGACAAATCGGATAGCATACTATCATCTCAAGCAAGACTGTTCTACTTATATAGGTCATCCTTCAATTATCATAATCGCCTACCTGCAATTATAATAATTGCCTTGAGGGCACTATATCCAACAGTAGCAGCATTCACAACACACGCAGAATAATTAAAAGAGTCATATTCAATAACTATCAAACTGTCTGAAATATGTCCAACAACATATAAATAATTATCCAAATAAAGATAAACTAAATTATCTTTAAAAATAACTGAATATCCAATAGCCTTAAGTCGAATAATTGATTGAAGGTTCCGCCGGATCTTTGGAGCATATAGAACAACTTGTAGGATTCACTCGGTACTATAGCTGGTGGAGTGCTTGTATGTGCCAATGCCTAAGACATCCACATACGTCTCGTTATCCATATAGATCCTCTTGCTCCCAGCCGGAATCCTGCGGAAATCTACATAACCTTCTCTGTCCCGCGAGATGCGGTCGGCGGCCCCTGAATCAACAATCCAACATGACAAAGAGTCAACTAACAACACACTACCAACAACATATGCTATTGTGGATTGAGAATCAGTAGATACCTTCTTGGGCACGCCGCAATCTTGCACGAATCGCTCTTCTTTGCCGTAATTTAAGCAACCATCCTTAGTCTTCTTTTTGCCGCGCCTATTCTTTTTCGGCTTTGGATTCGCAATATTACCTTCATGCTTGGGGAGTCTTGTGCTTAGACCTCCGGGTCTTACGCTTGGGAGCCTCAACGACCAATGTCTTTGAGCTCACACCTTTCACCTTTCTTTCAACCTTAAGTTCAACTTTTGTCACGGCATCCGAAAAAGTTTTCACCACTTCGTTCTCTTGTGTCAAAAGGAACTTCATACGAACCCAAAAGTGAGATAGTGCGTCAATCAACGCGTGGATCTACTGCTCATCCGAGATAAATGAGCCGGCAATCTCAAAATCTCTGAACATAGACTCCATCATCCTGAGATGAAGTCTGATGTCCGGAGGATAACCGGTCATCCGGTAATTAGATGACCGAACATGAAGAGATCGAATGTTAGTTGGGGACAGCTTACCGAACCTCTTATCTAGCGCCTCCTAGAGTTGCTTAACAGTAGAAAAGCGCTCAAAATGAATCAAGAGGTCATTTTGCATCATCGCTAACATCGTATAGTGTGCAGAACAGTCTTTTGCAGACCAGGCCTTAAATTCATCGAGCTGCTTGTTGTATTGATCGTCAGATAGGGTTCCCTTCACGGGCTTGACCTTCTCTGCCTCAGTACAATATAAGAGCTCGATATCGTTCAGCAAGTACGATACCTTTCGACGCCAAATGTCGAAATTCTCTCCATTCACCTTGTCACCTACGGGCGACGACATAAAATAGTCTCTTTATACAATCCACAGGAAACCAAAATAAAAAAACCCACACACGACGCGAAGAGAACTGTCGGAGCAGGAGAAAGTGGTTATCGTAATGCAATAACGTAATTAACTGCAGTGGATTATGCCTGCAGGGAAGAGCGTTCCCATAATCAAAACCCCCTCACAAATGAGGGGGAATCTGATGAAGTCTGCTACAATGGTCGCATCTGTCCAAACCTCTGATATATGGTTCCATAAATCAACTTGGTATCTTTGGAGAGGTGGATGGAGAAGTCCAAATCGCATCTGCCCCCAAATTCAGACAAGACGATTTATCCCAGTTTATCTCTGTTTTCGGCGGTGAACAGATTCTGGCACGTCCGGTAGGACATTTTCCTCTTTCCACTCGTATGTCCTATTTCGCGAACAAAATCGCGGTTCGCTATGGTTGCTCTTCGATTCGAGGTACTAAAACTTGGTGTCTTGCTCCTGTGCAGAAAATCAATGGCTTCCAACTGTACCTTTTGCAACAGCAACTCTCGCTCCACCCCAACTGGAGGAGTGACCTACGGGCCCAACGCTGCCTCTATTTTCTCAATACCGGTGGGGCAAATTACGCAAGCCACTACTGGATTGTTCTTTAGGACTATGCTCCCACCAGTGAGTTCCAGTGCCTCAGCGCCACAAGAGGAAGCTCCCAAGAGGTCGGTCTTCGATCGACTGGCAACCACGACGACCTCTCTCAACGGGCCGTCCAAATCTGACGCCTCAGTCTTCAATAGGCTGGGCAGGAACCCAAACGGGCCCGCAAAGAGGCTCGTGATACCTGAAGGGGCTGCCCCAAAACGGATAGCCCTCCCAACTCCTGCTACGGACGAAACCGTCAAAAACGTTTCCCCCATCAGAAAGCCGTTCTTTGAAAGATTGGCCGTTGCTCCTTAAATATTAACAAGGACATCGGTTTTCAGCAGGTTGACGCCGATTGAAGCCCCTCAGCAAAGCCGGAAGCACGACGAAGCCGCTTCCAAAACAGAGGAGGTACCTTCTGCAAGGCACGCTCGACGTCGCCACTGGCGCCGAGTGAGAAAAGCTGGGGGCAACTCCCCCTCTGTACTTACTCCGCCATCTCCAATGGTGGAAGTTTACGCTGTTGTTCCAACCGGGAACAGCTTTGATCTGCTCAGAAGGGTGCGTAAGAACTCTCCAACGACGGTGCTAAAGAAATCGCCCCCATCTACAGAGGTCACAGTGCAGGCAGAATCGGAGCGCCCCATCAACGGCTCTCCTCCCAAATTTATAGGGTCTGGCGAAAAGTCCAGGACTCTGTAATTGACCGAAACTACTCTCGTCGACCGAAGAAATCAAAGGCTCAGCAAGAGTAAGACCATTCCTCCGTCATACAGCGAGGGGCTTCTTCTACACGGGAGCCTGCTACAACGGCTCCTTCAACGTCAACCTCCTACAAAAGGATGAGGCTAAAGAAAATCCCACCGCTGACGGCAAATTCTAAAGGCGATGGACTCAAACGCCCTAAGGCCGGGGGCATAACAGTACATACGATCTACATGGCTTCCGGGAAAGAAGAAAGCCGTGCTTCGGCGAGTCACCGACCGCAAACTCGGTCGCTGACTAAGGCTCAGGAGCAGCAACAAAAGCTCCAGGAAATGCTGACCAAAAGGTTCTGGAATGATGATCCAACCAGAACCCCCAGCCGAGGATCCGCTAATAATCATCGAGGATGACAGAGGGGAAACATCAAATCCTCTTCCGGCCTTATCAGCAGCCAAGGACGAAACAATCTCTAAGGCCGCTCTTGATGATTATATCACTCACCAAATAAGAGCTCATAAAGCTAGTGAAGCCGCTGGCTAAATCGTCAGAACCGGACGACCATATCCAGGCTGGTATGATAAAATCAAGTACCCGCCGGGGTATACGATCCCCAAATTCCATATGTATAAAGGGACATGAAACCCTCATCATCACATCGTGCAATTCAAAGCTCTGTGCGGCAACACGGGAGGTGACGACAAACGGTTACTTCACCGGTTCGTTGGCGGCCTGTCAGAAACGGCCTTTGAATGGTACTCGGAGCTCCCAAATGACTCCGTAATGACATTCACATAGATGGAACTGGTGTTCACACAGCGTTTCGCCAGTGCAAGCGAGCGCACCCCGATCATGGAATTAATCAATCCCAGGGTAAGGCCAGGAGACACCTGGGTCCAATATGCGATCTGGTGGCGAAACCTATGGTCTAAGTGCGAACAGCGCATTGAAGAATCTCCCGCCAAGGGCATGTTCATCGGAACCCTAAATCCTCAAACGATTGTGTCCCAGTTCATGACATTCTTCAAACCAACAACCTTCCAGGATCTAATCGATAAACTTTCCCAAATAGACCAGATGGGCCACGGGCCTTCCTCCTCAAATAAGGACCCTCGAAATAAAAAGGGTAAAGAGAATGTGGCCTTCGTTGCCAACACGCAACAACAACCGAGTGGCCCAAAACCAGCTGCTCGCCAAAACAAAGCGCGTCCGCACCCATCCTTGGAGGAAAGATTATGAAGCGCTTATTCTTTTTCCCGCGATAAGATGAGGAGACTATTTGAATTGGAAGTGCATAACAAACTCATCACATTGCCAGACCCATGGCGTCCACCGCAACCCGGCGATGTCAAAAACCCTAATTACTGCTCCTATCACAGAATGGTGAGCTACCCAATTGAGGATTGCTACGTCTTCAAGAACTGGGTTGAGGACCAGTATCAACAGGAGAAATTCGCGCTGTCTGATAACTATAGGGTAAACCCACCGCAGAAGCACACTCCCAAAAATATGGATGCACCGGGGGCATCATGCTCACTCGTGGAAGAAACTCCATGGGAAGTCGTTCTTTCAGCAAAAACCAAAAGAATGCTGAAGGATCTACAGGCATGTCCAACAATCAGGTGGAAAATCCCACTTGAACCCGAAATCATCGAAGGGATGCTGAAATCACGTCCCACACCGAAAGTTGTTGACAAAGGGCAAAACCCCTAAGTCGAGCTTTCAAAGTATTCGAAGAAGAAAAAGAAGACCAAGAAGTCAGTGCAGCCTGCCGAGTATGTCGACAAGCGCACAGACCTACAAAAGTACATTGATGAACTGGAGGAGTACAACTAGAAGGCGCAGACACCGGTCACGCTCGAAGAATTCCTCAAGCAAATTCTTGAGAATGAAGATAGTGACAACCATAAGGAAAATGACTCATCAGGAGATACCGGGGACAGTGTAGCAAGTTGCCGCATGTTCTCCCATTCGTTGTTAAATGAAGAAGAAACTCCCTCAGCATCAGAAAACAACGCGGAGGAACTGGGTGCAGAATCGGTGCTAAAATCCCTGGAACTGCCAGAAGACCCGATCGATAGGCTGTTAAACGAAGCCTTTCAAAAAAACAAAGCTGACCGAGAATGCGAAACATCCATATACGAAAAGGCTAAGCGTCAGCGTCAAGATGAAGAAGCTGCGGCAAGGATGAGTCATAAAGTACTCCAACCAAACCAAAGCATACATGTGACAAATAAGAGCAGGATCAAAACAGAAAAGCGGATTGCCAAAGCCCTGTCAATAGGAATGAAGCTGCCACATCTCGTAGGAAACACTTCCAGGGTCATATGCCTCGACGGAGAGGATTCGCATCCACACTACTGCTTATATCATCGGAGGGTTACCCACCCCACCGAGGAATGCAATGCCTTCAAGAAGTGGTGGCAAGGATACGTTGCCCGTAAAAAACACTTCAAGAGGATGAAGCGCGAAGCTCATCGACGGCAAAAAAGTGCGACAGATGCGCGTGAAAAAACGACTGGCAACTTCCATATGGTTGATACCAGTTCGGAAGAGGGAAAACCCCAAGTTCTTACTTTCGGGAGCGATTCCGAGGACGAAATACCCCTTATCCCTCTCTTCAAATACTCCGCCACCGAAAAAGAAGAGAAGGAGAAGAACTGTGAGAATATTCAGCTGCGTAACCGCACGCTGCCTGAAAAGAATCTCGGACCTACAAATAAAGGTTCGAGCAAAAAGGACATAGGGAAAGAAAAAATCTCTGAGGAAATTGCCCTCGACGGTGGAGTTGTCAAAGAGCTCGTAATGAGGGACCAGCCTAGGAAAAACAAGGTGGATTACAATGTCCTAACACATTTGAGGAAAATATCCTCACAACTGAGCATATTAGATGCTCTCCTCCTTTTCAAAGAGGCACGAGATTCTCAGATCAAGGCATTACAAGAGCCCGATTAGTTCCAAGCTTTTTTTGCGGAAGAGAAGATGAAAGATGAACTGACAGAGGTCCATGCGGCTGACATTATATTCAATGATGAAGATCTCCTTCTCGGTAATTGCAAATATAATCGCCCGTTATACGTCACAGGGTACTGCCACGACATCAAGTTAGGGAAAATCCTTGTCGACAACGGATTCTCCGTCAACCTTCTCAACGTGAGAGTGCTAAAGGAGATTTGCATGAACGTTCAGCACCAGGCTCGAGAAAAATTACCTTCTCCGGGTTTGACTCACAGTCGTCATGGACGCTCGAGTCTGTAATACTGACATTACGCTTCGGGCTACTCATCACTGACATCAAATTTCATGTCATTGATGGCAAGACTTGCTATAATGCTTTGCTCAGCAGGCCTTGGTTATATGAGTACAACGTTATCCCTTCTACACAACATCAGTGTATGAAGTATTTCAAAGACGGCTTGGAATACACCGTCACAGAGGAGCTAAATCCGTTCTCCGTAAATGAGGTCCGAAAATATGAAGACACAAAGTACTTCCTACCAGACTTCGAGGATACAGAAAGGTGTCATAAGCCAGAGGATAAACAGAAGTACGTCCCCACTATCCCAATCTTTGGGAGCGATACCGAGGAAGATGAGGAAATAGTCTACTCGGGGCAACCCCAAAAAGAAAACAATAGGCCCGGACCATCTACTCCTATTCTGGTCTTTGACAGCGACTCTGAGAATGAGGCCAATGCAGTGTTCTCCATCCGCCCGTTAGTGCGAACCCTCACCGGAGCAGATCAGAGTCTGCAAATCATAATGGATCCTCCTCGGCATTACAAAGAATTTGATGCGCTCGATACATACAGCGTACAAGAACTACAGACATTTTACGTGCCTCCCAAGCGAAGAGGTGAAAAGGCGATCCTCTTCTATCAATCTACGGAGACCAAAGTAGAAAAAGAAGTCCGGCATGGTGCCGATCTTGCACTTGACAGGCTTCAACCAATCTGTCTGCCAAGATACTACGTGAAGGGATTGAAAAGGCTGTTAAGATGCCAAGGTGTACCCCATGAACAAACTGTTCGGCAAGCCCAATTCTACAAAAAGATTTGGGATATTCCCGGGACTCAGTGAAAGATGCCCAACGGAAAGATGAAGACAACCAGGCTCGGATATGTTCGGTTCAGGAAACGAGAGCAGTTCCACAGTTTCCACGTCATATACAGCTCCAGTGAAGGGGAAAATACTCTTCCAAATAGATGTGACGTGGAAACAAAGAGAAATCCCGCTCTATGAAAGTTAAGTCCGTCACTCGAAGAACAAATAGAAAAGCTTGTCAAAGGAGCTGAGACAATCACAGCCGCGAAATGGCCATTTTTGAAAAGGCCATGACGCAGCGCCTCAATCAGCAATCTGCGGAAAAGGAAGACTATAATGCTCTTCATCCCCGCCCCGCTGTATGTCCTAACGAAAGGGGAAAATCTTGAAATAGAGACAAAAACAGGGCAAAGAACGCATACAACGTTCGAAAACAACAAAGCAGATCCAAGAAGCCGTGCAATCGAGAAAAAATCGATTGGAACCCGTCCTTTATAAAGAAGATGGGTCGGAAATACTCTTTCCCCCAAGACAAGGCAAAGAAAATATTCAACCTTGTCATGAAGCACCAAATGATGACACTTCCGGAATCTCGGCATCCCGAACAAATAAACGAGGTCCATCATCCGGATTATTGCTCCTACCACCGAGCAATAGTTCATCTCCTTGAAGAATGCTTTACTTTTAAAGACTGGGTAGAAGACCAATATCAACAAGACAAGTTCGCTTTATCCGACGGCTAGAGGGTAACCCCGCCGCAAAAGCATAAGCCAAAGAGGACCTATACCGTGAGGATAGGACCAGCTCAACATCAAGAATGGAAGCGAACTCGTACATGCCATATGATAACACTCTCAAAAGAGGGAGGGAACGATACTATGGATGACCTCCATATGTGCTTCGCAAATGAAGATGAGGACGGGGTAATCTCAGAGTTTCCACCGACACCAAAGGAACTGGAAGATGGGATACACACCACGACGGACAACCTAAGAAAATTGACTTAGGGACGGGAAATGATCCGAGGCCAACGTTCTTCAGTGAGCTGCTATCTGAAAAACAGGTGGCTACGTTAAAAGATGTGCTTATGCAGTATAAAGATTGCTTCGCGTGGAACTATTCCGAAATGCCAGGTTTAGATCCAAAGGTGGCAGTACATAAACTGGCTATATCGCCGGACATAAAGCCGGTCAAACAGGCGCCAAGAAGAATGCGGCTCGAACTTGAGATGAGTATCAACGCCAAAAAGCTCGCATATATACGGCGGTTCATAGCCGACCTCTCCGGAAAATGCCGTCCATATAGTCATTTGATGAAGAAGGGGACCCCGTTTATCTGGGATCAAAAGTGCCAAAATTCACTAGATGAAATCAAGCAATACCTACAAAATTCGCCGGTGTTGACCGCTCCGGTTAAGGGAAAACCCTTTATCCTATATACAACAGCCCTTGAGGGTTCCTTAGGTTCGCTATGGGCATAAGAGAACAATCAGGGAAAGGAGAGAGCTCTGTACTATTTTAGTCGAGTTCTCCTAGGGGAAGAAAACAACTACCCCCCCATCGAAAAGCATTGCCTGGCACTGATCTTCGCGATAACGAAGCTCAGACATTACGTCTTGGTACATGAAGTCCATCTCATATCAAAGATGGACCATCTCAAATATCTGATGTCAAGGACCATACTAACAGGAAGGCTTGCCAAATGGGCCCTCCTCTTGATGGAGTTCTCAGTGACGTATCGACCCCTTAAAGCAGTAAAAGGTCAGGCCATGGCTAACTTTCTTACGGAGCATCCGATACCGGATGACTCCCCCTTAAATTGCGAGTTGTCGGATGAACATGCGTTCGACACAATCGAAGAAATGAAGGAAGAAAATGATTCCCAATGGGAACTCTACTTCGATGGAGCATCTTCCGTGAAGAGGCGAAAGCAAAACACCCCCATAATCAAAGCCGGGGTGGGCCTTATCTTCGTGACTCCGCAAGCAGGAATATTGCATTACGCCCTCTCCTTAACGAAGCCAAGAACTAATAATGAAGCTAAATATGAAGGTTTGATAGCAGGTCTCGAGATCGCTGTCGACATGGGAATCAAAGACCTCCTCATATATGGAGACTCCCAGCTGATCGTTAGCCAGGTAAATGGCGACTATCAGACATGCAAGCCAGAGTTGATAAAATATGGCAAATGAGTGCAACAAATACTGACACAAATCCCCTCCGACATCTTGGAGAGTATACCGCGTGCAGAAAACAGTAAGGCGGATTCATTGGCCAAATTGGCTAAGGAACTGGCCGTTGAACACCTCGATGACGTAAGGATCATTGTGCAAAGCCGTAGGATTCTCACGCCAACAGATATATTTTTGGAAGACTAAATAGAGCCATCCGAAAGAAAAGAAACGACCGAACAAGTAGCCCTTCAAATAGAGGACGAAGAAAAGGTCAAGGATTGGAGGGAAGTCTTCATAGACTACTTCAAATCCCAACGAACACCCAAAAATGCGTCGTCTAGACATCAGCTCATGAAACGAACTTTGTCCTTCGCCTTCGTCAATGATACTCTATATAAGAGATCGTTCGACTATCTGTGACTATGATGCCTGGGACCAGAAGAAGCAAAGAGATCCGTCCAAGAAACTCACAACGGACTCTGTGGCTCTCATCAAGTTAGGCCAAAGATGAAGCTGAAGATAAAAAGAATGGGTTACTATTGGCCCACAATAATTCAGGACTGCCTCGAATATGCGAAGCAGTGTCACTCGTACCAAATTAACGGGGACTTCATCCACCAACATCCAAATCCGCTACACCCAACAGTAGCTAGCTGGCCGTTCGAAATGTGGGGAACCGATATAATTGGCCCCATTGAACCAGCATCGTTCAAAGGGCATCGGTTCATACTGGCAATGACTGACTATTTCTCCAAGTGGGTAGAAGCAGTACCACTAAGGGAGGTGAAGACAAAGAATATCCTTCATTTCTTCAGAACCCATGTCATCTATCGGTTCGTCACTCTGCGACGAATTATCTCGGATATTGGGCCAGCTTATAGAAGTCATAAAATCAGCCGCTTTGCATAAAAGCATAAAATATATTGGAGATACTCTTTAGTCTATAATCCTCGGGACAACGGTCTAGCTAAAGTTTTCAACAAGACCTTGATAAAGATTATAAAGAAACCGGTGTCCAGAAACAAAAATAGATTGGCACGAAAGGCTGCACGAAGCTCTCTGGACGTATAGAACAACGTTCAAGGAGGCCACGAATATGACACCGTACGCATTGGTGTTCGGCACGGAAGCAGTGCTCCCACTGGAAATAGAACTCCCCTCTCTACGAGAAGCGGTTCAATACGAGCTGACAGATGAAGAAAATGCTCATCTTCGGCTTGAGGAGCTCGACGAAACTCGTCTTATAGAACAGCAAAATCTGGAGGCTTATAAAGAAAGGATGACACGGACATACGAAAGACTGACCAGGCCGAGAATGTTCCGCCAAGGCGAACTCGTGCTAGTCGTCAAAAGGCCAATGATTCCCAATCGTGCAAAACGGGGGAAGTTCGAGCCGAACTATGAAGGCCCGTATATTATAGACAAAGTCTATCAAGGTGGAGCCTACCTGCTCATGGATATGAATGGAGAAAGACCCTTCCAGCCAATAAACGGCCGATTTCTCAAAAAAATACTACGCTTGACGAGTCACGACTTAGGTCAATGATAGATGACGATGCTTGTGTCCGCTCGCTATCTTCCTGAGTCGGGACTCTGAGAATAGTATCTAAAAAGCTCCGTCGCCTCAAACATGGCAACAACGGACCGAGATGTCCTTAAACTAGAACTTCGCCTCAAACATGGCGCAACGGACCGAGAAGTCATTAAACTAACTATTCGCCTCAAACATGGCGACAACGGACCGAGATGTCCCTAAACTAACAACGGACCGAGATGTCCCTAAACTACAATTTCGTCTCAAACATGGCATAATGGACCGAGATGTCCCTAAACTACCTCATCGCCCCCCAAATATGGTGATATGCTCCCTTGGGATCTATATTGCAATCGAAGTCCTAACGGCAAAGGTTGAAACTCAAGTCCCACCGGCTACACAGCTACTCCAGCAATGAAGCCGCCCCCAAATCCCACCGGCAAACAGGCGGGTCACCTGCGACGAAGCTACTTTCGAGAGTTTCGCCATTCAAAAAAAGGGTATGTCCACAAGTGGAATGGGCACGGATGAAAACCCGAAAGGGCATCGTGAGTAAAAATAGCAGGACTACCCAGTGGGCTTGTGAAAACCCAGAAGGGCGCAATCTCGTAAAAAAACTTGCAGGGACTTTTCGATCTTGTAAGGAGAAAATACCTGCGTAAGATCTTTATGACTCACAAAGGAGAAACACACTTAGAAATCCACATGATTTCTAAGGAGAAAATACACTTACGAGATCCTCACCACTCGTAAAGAGAATTCCTCCTATGAGACCCTTACGGCTCATAGAGTTCGAAAGTCTTAGGTTATAGGGATCTAAACCTGTTCTTAAGCCGTCATATCCCCCAAGTTTCCATACAGGCCGTCCAATATTGACCCTTGTATACAATCCACATGCATAAATAAATATTTTCTCACCAAGTTCCACCAATGGAGAGAAATGTCCCCGTATGGTGAGCGACACTTGAAAGTCCTCTCGACTTACAAGGAGAAAATACTCTTGTAAGATTCTTACGAATTATAAGAGAAAACACACTTAGGAATCCTCATGAATCCTAAGGAGAAAATATACCTACGAGATCTTCTCGACTCGTCGGGAGAAATACTTTATGAGACCCTTACGGCTCATAAAGTCAAAAGGTCTTAGTCGACAGGATCCTAACTCTGTTTGCTAAGCCACCTTTGTTCAAATCGATAAAGGCAAATGATGATTCGCTCAAGGCAAACGTCCCAGTTGTAGCGATGCTGATGCCTAAATAGGTATCAAACTCCAAGTTCTCTCAAGGCAAATGATGATTCGCTCCTGGTAACATTCCAGTTGCAGCGATGCTGATGCCTTAATAGGTGTCAAACTCCAAGTCCCCTCGCGGCAAATGATGATTCGCTTTCGGCAATATTCCAGTGGTAGCGATGTTGATGCCAAGTTTGGTATCAGATTTCAAATCCCCAACTCAATATATATATATATATATATATAGCCGAAATGGTAGGGCAACTCGCAATAAAAAGCAGCGAGTAAAAATAAAAAAAAATAGATGAAATGATTGGGCAATCGCGACTTGCGCGTTATAAAAAGTTGAAAGGATAGAGCATCGCGGAAATAAAAAAATAAAATAAAATAAAATTTTCTCTGCCCTGCAGGTAGGTCCACACCGACCCCTGTATGCAATTCATGGGCACAAATGAAAGAAAAGGGTACCATATTTTCCCACCAGGCTCCGTCAAAAGGAGATCCGGATCTTAATAGCAACATGTACAACCTAGAGGTCATTCTGACGTTCTTCTCATTCTGACAGAATGCAGATGCAACGTCAACAAAGCTCTAAGGAGGCAAAACAAAAAAGGAGTGATGGCAAAATCCTAACTCCAGCTCGACGTGCTTCTCATGCCAGCAGGATGCAGACACAACGTCAATAAGGACCCAAGGGCCAAATCAAAGTGGAGCGATGACATATCCCTAGCTCCAGATCTTGACGGCGACATCTACAGCCTAAAGATCGACTCGACGTGCTTCTCATGCCAGCAGGGTGCAGATACGACGTCAACAAAGACCCAAGGGTTAAATCCTAGCTCCAAGTCTGGACAGTATATATACAACCTAGAGACTATCCCGGCGTTCCTTCTCATTCCAGCAGGATGCAAACACAATGTCACCATCAAACAAGAAAGACCCAAGGGTCAAAGCAAAAATAAAGCCATGGTAAAATCCTAGTTCCAAGTCTTAATGGTACATATACAACCTAGAGACTATCCCGGCATTCCCCCTATTTCAGCAGGATGCGAACGCAGCTATCAAATAAACTGGAGCAATGGCATATTCCTAGCTCCGGACTTCAATTACAATACATACAGCATAGAGGTCCTACAGATGTCTGCCATATTTCAGCAAAGAATCGGTGTGACATCATCAAAACAAAAAACGAAGTGACGGCATATTCTCAGCTTCGGTTCTTGACGGCAACTCATATAAAGCCTAAAAGACCTTTGGAGATCATCCCACCCCAGAAGGGTGCGGTTATGACTCATCAGGGCTCCAAATTGAGCCTAACCTCAAGTAAAAAAAGGGTCATGGCAAATTCCCAACACTTGTTCTTCCGACGGTAATATAACCTAAGGATATTATTTGAAGATGTCTTGTCCAGCCCCCGAAGGGATCATAGACACAACAGTCGCGGGGTTACTCGAACAACAGCTTAAAGACTGTATATCGAGGAATACATCAGCCAATGCGACGGTACCACGAACTAAAATCCTAGTACCACAAACCTAACGGACCTCTGTCGTAAAAGGAATGGGGGTTATCTACATACAACGTAGGAAAAGTTTGCCTATAAACCCAAGGGAGGTAAACTAAAGAGACTCCGAAACGAGTGAATAAACTATAAATTCCGAAATGAGTACATAAACTAGAGATTCCGAAACGAGTGAATAAACTAGAGACTCCGAAACGAGTATATAAACTACTTCACGCCAAAGCAAGAAATCAAAGGATAGAGAGGTGAAAGAATGAAATAAAATATGTCTTTTATTCATAAATTAAAAATGAATACAAGATACAAAAAAGGGAAAAACATACAGCGACAAAAATTTTAAGACGGCGGGCGGTTCAATGGGCCATCTAGATCATCATTTTTCTGCCGGACCTCCGCCTCAAGCTTTAGCAATGCCGCAAGCTGAGCCCCTTCCTGTGCCTGTTGTTTTTGGTATAAAGAAAACCGATGCTCAAGCTCTTTCTCGGCAGTCTTGTGGGTCTCAACCATTTCGCGTGTAAAAATGACGGCTTTATCAAGAGCCACCACCTCCGTAATTGCCTCCTGAAGGACCCGCCAAATTTCATAGGCCCGAATAGTCTTGGTTGTGAGGTAGGGTTGAACTTCCCCCAAAGCCTTTGAAGCAAACTCCCTCTCCGAAAAATTCCGGTTGAGCCTTTTCTCGCAAGACCATAGATTGGCCGCACACCGATCAATCCATTCACGCAAGCGGGACTTTACAGATAGGATATCAGAGGGAAGGCGTATGCATTCGACTCCATGTAGAGAAGACTCCACTTGACGGCAATATTCGACCCAAGTAAGCACCAGCACCTCATAATGGTAGGTGGCAAGGACGGACAAAGAAGCGTTAGCTTCAACAGCAAATTCCTCAGCCATGACGGAAGTGCCAGCGCGAAGATCTTCAATAAGAGTTGCCAGTGAATGGATACTCTGTTTCGTCATCCTCTCAGACATACGTCTGGCGTAAAGGCCTGGCGGCATGCAAATATGGGACTCTAGCGGAATCAGGGTTGGCAAAGCTGTGAAGATACATGTATGGTTAGTCGCCTTTCCGAACGAGGAATAAGTAAAAGAATACCAGGGATAAAGCGTCACTTACCCATGGCCACAGAAGGCAGATCTGAGAAATCCCCAGGCCCATCAAGAACTTCAACTTCGTCCTCAGCCTGTAGGACTGTGGTTTAAAGTAAAGGGCACATCAGCATCATTATGAAAATATAATATAGAAGGCAATGGAATACGAACCTTGGCCGGAGGAAAGGACGATGCGCTGGGGGGTATCACGTGCGGGGACGCCATGTTAAGTAGGCGAAGGAAGGTTTCCTCCAGAGAACGAGCTATCACAGAGGACACCAACTCCCGCAATTCTTGGAGAAAGAAAAGGTCAGACATATGGAAAGGTCATTAAATATATATATATAAGATTACCTTCAATACTTCATACATTCTTGACTGGAGGGATAGCAGCTTCAGTAATCTCCTCTACACCCTCCGGTGCATCACTGGAAATAATTACAGAATCTATGGCCGATGTGTCAACCTTCGTTGAAGGAATAAAAGCCATCACCGGAGGCTCTAAGGCGCGATCTGGGCTTGAAACTGCGCCCGCCGTAGAAGGCTCTACAAAAGAAAAATGTATAAAGACGAATGCAATATAAAGTAAATAAATTATTTACTGAAAGGGATGTAAAAGATATATACCGATACGCCAGGGAGCCTGAAGTATAGCCTTTTCGAGCCGCTGCTCTTTTCTGTTTAGTCGCGCTCGTCGGGCTTCAATCGAAGATAAATCCCTGCCCGCCTTCAGAGCAGCCTCATCTTCATAAGCGGCCGATATTGGCTATTTGAGAACCCATTCTTCTTCTAGCGTTAAAGGAACTACTGGTAACATAGCAGGAGACGGGTCAACATCACGGAATTCAACAGGGGGAAAGCATCCCTTCTTGGGGCGCACGTTTTCACTTTCATCCTGTGAACGCTTCAAAGCCTCGGCCAACCGAGCGGCCTCCTCGGCAGATGTACAAGGAAAGAGGAGTCCATTGTTAGTTGTATGTATGCCCTAGAGGCCAGTATTGTACATATGATGTATATTATATTGGATGCTTGGACATATATAGAGAGGACTTTCTTTCTCGACATGATAGTAAGCTATCTGGTTGCTCTTTATCTTAACATGTATACTTGTCTCTTGATACTGTCTTATGGTTACAAGTTGGTAAAGCCCTTAGGATGTGTACTTGACTATCAGGACTATGATGTAGATCATACTAGTGGGGCCATGGTAGTCCATAAGTTCATCCTTTAATGTCCCTAGTCGTAGGTATATCGAGACGGGGCATCGATATACCATAGTAGACTAGCGTATACGCTTCTCGACCCATGAGATGGGCGATGGATGATCCCATATCCATTGGTATTTGATATCAGAGAGGGTATACGGGTGCTCGGTGGAGACTGGGTACACTGGACGGACTCGCCGAGAACTCCCAGATGGTATTATACCTCACGTCAGATGGCTGTTCTCTGGTGACACTTATACAGGTTAGTCTGTAGACCCGAGATCGTTATAGAGTCTTATGTGATTCCCACTGTGCTTTGATTTCTACCTTACCACTGTAAGTCGATGTAGTACACCCCAGTACTTATGGGGAGGCGGAATTTACAAAAACTTATCAAGTTTAAACAACGAACATCGACTAACCGCTTGAATCGAAGCTAAACCCTAAAAACCGTATTCTTATGAGTTTCTTTACATAAGTGATTAGGGATTATACCTAATGAACCGGTCCTTCTTCTTTATGTCCTCCTTGGTTCTCCTCGGCCTTCTCTAGGTAGTAGACGATCCACCCGAGAGCGAAACTCCAAGCTAAACCTCTAACTTGAGGTAACTAATCAACTTTGATTGCTAATCAAAGATGAGAGGATGATATAGAGTGTGGGTTATGGATTGTTTAGTCTAACTAAACCTTTGATCTCAACACATGAGGATTAAGGATTAGTATCTTGAAGATGAGAGCTTGAGGAGAGAGAATGTGTAATATGATAATGAGAGAAGAGAGAGAGTGTATCATAATAATATGAAGCATTCTTATTTTCAATAAAACAATAAAGGAAATGAATAAGCATGCTTCACAAAATATCTTGTGATGATTCATTAACATGAGTCATTAAGCAATAAATGTGCATTAATGAAGTGAATGAATCACCACTATGACTCACTCTCTTTCCAAAACAAACCTCCTTAGTCACATCTTCTAGAAGCTTCTCGAGTAATTACGAGAACGCCCCTCCGATCCGTAAAAATACGGAAAAACTTTAGACTGTAAAAATCCAATAACCGGATACCAGTAACTGGCTTAAACCAAAGCCGACTGGTAAAATCTGTCCGAAAGTCGTACGCGCGTAAACGCACGTATGCGTCCGAACCCTTTGTCGCAAAACCATGCAACCTCTATATCGTTTCGCCTGGAGTAGGAAACTCT
The DNA here is from genome assembly GCA_030015575.1 of Agapanthus africanus. NCBI lineage: Eukaryota > Viridiplantae > Streptophyta > Magnoliopsida > Asparagales > Amaryllidaceae > Agapanthus > Agapanthus africanus. The sequence goes on along the minus strand of JASDDO010000012.1, from coordinate 91,450,172 downwards.
CTGTGTGGGACTCTAGAGACTCGACTACTACGCTGGCAGTGGGTTTAACCACAGACCGCAAGCGGCACTAGCTGTACGTAACGGTCCCCAGGTAGTTGTCGATAAGAAGGCCGATGAGTAAACCCATCCGAACTCCTACTGAGTCTGATGTGACAATCTCCATACAGTCCGGTCTGTTCGTCCATGACTATCGCATATCGGGCCTAGGGGGGCGGCAAGCGTCAGTCCCCTAATAGCGGTATAAGTCGTGTCGGAGTGAAGCCCATTACACCCTGAGAAACTGCTGGAACCTACCAGCAAATCTCGCTTGCCCTGGCCAGGGACTTTGCGTAATGGCTCTCTGACACAGCACGATATCTACTCCCAATACCGGGAGGGACGAATCCTGTCTAACCGCCACTGCCTCCAAGTGCTCGGGACTGCACCCAACTGCTACCTGTTTGCACGACTCCTTTGAGCCGTGGTAGGGTAGCAATCTAAGAACAGTGGGACACACTCGAGGCGAAGTAGCAGTGTCAAGTCTGCGGACTACGCTGTACTCATGTCACCTGGGAACTGTTCACTGACGACTGGTATCAAACCAACCAACAGTTCCCTGTGAGTCCTGTCCGGTGTACCCGTAACCTAACGAGCACCTGTATACTATCTCCAGTACGACGTACTGATGGCTGTGGGACAGACCATCTCCCCAACTGGGATGAGAAGCGTACACACTAGTCTACTCCGGAGTATCGATGCTCTGTCTCGATAATCCAACGACCAGGGACCTGAATAAGGATGTGCTTGTAGACTACCCAGCCCCCACTAGTGTGACTGCCATCACAACGCTGGTAGACAAGCAAGATCCTAAGAGCTCTATCAATACGTATACTCACATATTGAGATAGAAAAACCAAGTAGCATACTACCATGTTTAGCAAGACTGTTATATACATGTGAATATCCCAAGCTTCCATTAAGTAATATACAAGCTAGTATGATACAGTAATAGCCTTCTAGGGCATAAACACTAACAATCTCCCACTTGCACTAGGGCCATGTACTGGCATATCGCAGACCAATGATCTCGAGTAGCCTCTCGAACTGAATCTGAGGAAGGGCCTTCGTGAATGGATCAGCAATGTTCTCTTCTGAAGCAACTCTCCGAACCTCGATCTCCTGACGATCAATGATCTCCCTGATCAGGTGATACCGCCTCAAGATGTGTCTGGACTTCTGATGGGACCTTGGTTCCTTCGCTAAAGCTATAGCTCCGTTGTTGTCGCAATACAGAGGTATTGGATCAACTATGGTAGGAACCACCTGAAGTACTGTTAGGAACTTCTTCATCCAGACTGCTTCTTTTGCGGCATCGCAAGCAGCTATATACTCCGCTTCCATCGTCGAGTCAGCAACGGTGTCCTGCTTGGAGCTCTTCCAGCACACCGCCCCTCCATTGAGGGTAAAGACATAACCCGACATGGACTTGGAATCGTCCTTATCACTCTGGAAGCCGGAATCAGCAAAGGCCTCCAACCTGAGGTCTTTTCCGCCGTAAACCAAGAACATCTCCTTAGTCCTCCTCAGGTACTTGAGAATGTTCTTTACTGCTATCCAGTGTTTCTCCCCTGGGTCTGACTGATACCGGCTTACCACGCTTAGTGCGTAAGCTACATCTGGTCTGGTACACAACATCGCATACATTATAGAGCCTACCGCAGAAGCGTAGGGTATAATGGACATGCGTTCCCTTTCCAAATCAGTCTTGGGAGACATCTCTTTGGAGAGGGTGATTCCGTGACAAGCCGGTAGATTACCGCGCTTAGAATCTTCCATACTAAATCTTTTCAGTACAGTGTCGATATACCTGGACTGCGAAAGTCCCAACATCATCTTGGATCTATCACGATAGATCCGGATCCCCAGAATGTAAGAGGCATCACCCAGGTCTTTCATGGAGAACCTGTGTGACAAGAATCCTTTGACAGATTGTAGCATAGGAATGTCATTTCCTATCAATAGAATGTCATCCACGTACAAGACGAGGAATACGACACTTCTGGCCACAACTTTACTATATATGCACGGTTCATCTGGATTTTTGATAAAGTCATATTCTTTGACTGTCTCATCAAAACAGATGTTCCAACTCCGCGATGCCTGCTTTAGTCCATAAATAGACTTAAGCAGCTTGCACACTTTCCCGCTGCTCCCACTTTGATTGAAACCCTCTGGCTGATCCATATAGACGCTCTCCTCTAAATTTCCATTCAGAAAAGCCGTCTTTACGTCCATCTGCCAGATTTCATAATCATGGAAGGCAGCAATAGCAAGAAGGACCCGAATGGATTTGAGCATAGCCACTGGAGAAAAGGTTTCGTCATAGTCCAAACCAGGTCTTTGACGAAAACCCTTTGCAACAAGTCTAGCCTTATAGGTTTCCACCTGTCCATCTACACCAATCTTTTTCTTGAAGATCCATTTGCATCCTATGGGTTTTACCCCATCTGGAGCAAAGTCCAAAGTCCATACTTTGTTGGTGTACATGGACTCCATTTCGGTCCGCATTGCATCTAGCCATCGTACCGAGTCGCCGCTCTGGATGGCCTGCCTGAAGTCAGTAGGTTCATCATCATCTATGATGCAATCCTCTCTATCCCCATCTATGAGAAAACCGTAGTATCTCTCAGGCGGACGAGACGGCCTACTACTCCTGCGGAGGGGTGCGGGAATGTTCTGTTCTTCTTGAACTTCTGGTTCTACTAAACTTTCAGTAGCAGTTTGTGGTTCTGGAATTTCTTCCAGTTCTATTTCGCTCCCACTCTTCTGATTTTCCAAAAATTCAGTTTCTAAGAAGCGGGCATGACGAGAAACAAAAACCTTTTGTTCCTCTGCGTAATAGAAGCAATATCCTGTAGAGTTCTTTGGATATCCCACAAACTTACACTCTACTGAGCGTGCCTCGAGCTTGTCCGGATGCTGCTTTTTTACAAAAGCTGGACATCCCCACGTCTTCAGGTACTGAAGATAGGGTTTCTTCCCACTCCACATCTGATATGGTGTGGTAGGCACAGTTTTGGTTGGAACTCTGTTCAAAAGATGTATCGCTGATTCTAGCGCATACCCCCAGAAAGATCGCGGTAACTCAGCATTACTCATCATGGATCGTACCATATCCAATAGGGTTCGATTCCGTCTCTCCGATACACCGTTGTGCTGTGGAGTGTATGGAGGAGTAAGCTGAGAGAGAATTCCTTTCTCTTTTAGGTAACCTAGGAACTCGGCACTTAAGTATTCTCCACCTCGATCAGATCTCAGTGTCTTAATACTTTTGCCTGTTTGGTTTTCCGCTTCACTCTTGTATTCCAGGAATTTCTCAAAGGCTTCGGATTTATGCTTCATTAAGAAGACATGTCCAAACCTAGAGAAATCATCTGTAAAAGTAATGAAGTAGGAATAACCACCTCTTGCATGTGTAGACATTGGACCGCATACATCACTGTGTATGAGTCCTAAGAGCTCGCTCGCTCTTACTCCTTGTCCAGTAAATGGAGTCTTTGTCATCTTTCCTTTGAGACAAGATTGACAAGTGTCATAAGTTTGATATTCGAACGTGTCCAAATATCCTTCTCTATGCAACTTAGTCAACCTTCTCTCATTGATGTGACCCAGTCTACAATGCCATAAGAAAGCTTTATTTAAATCTGGAGACTTTCTTTTTAGTGTGTTCTGGACATTGAAAATTTGGAGTTGGTTTAACACATATATGCCGTTATTTAGAGTACCGGACCCAATCAAACCATGATTAAGGTGGATGTTGACAACATCTCTTACAAACGTGAAATCATAACCTTTATTTGATAACAAGGAAACTGATATGATATTACACGTTAAGCTGGGTACAAAATAACAGTTATGTAAAACCAAAATGTGTCCACTCGTCAATCCTAGGTGATAATCCCCGACGGACGCAGCTCCCACGCTAGCTCCGTTAGCAACCCTGAGGATCATATCACCTTCCTTCAGCACTCTACGGTTTCTCAGTGCCTGCAATGAATTGCAAATATGAGATCCTGACCCGGTATCCAATACCCAGGAAGTAGAGTTGATCGACAGACAATTCTCAATTACAAACACACCTAAAGTCGAAGCCACAGCTTGCTTCGGTTCCTGGTTCTTGGCGTTCCACGCCTTGCAATCCTTCTTCCAGTGCCCTTTCCTGTGACAATGGAAGCACTCATCCAGGCCAACTACCGGTGCTGTAAACTTTTTCTTTCCCTTCTTTCCCACCTTACTAACACCTCCTCTAGGTCTGGGTGCGGCCTTCTTCTTCCTTCCTTTGGCTCTAGCCTTGGACCCGGAAGAAGATGAACCGCCAACAAACATAGCGGGTGTTTCCCTTGCCTTCTGCAAGGTGCCCTCTGCACTCCTTAACATGTTCAGGAGTTCCGCAAGTTCAACTTCTTTTCCTTGAAGATTGAAGTTGAGGATAAACTGGGCGTAGGTGGGAGGAAGGGACTGGAGAACAAGGTCTGTATAGAGCTCATTATCCAAAGTCGTTCCAAGGTCCGCGAGCTCTTCAATATAGCCGATCATCTGTAGGACATGTTCACCTACGGATGACCCGACAGCCAACCTCGCTCGAAATAGTTTCTTAGAGGTCTCGTATCTTGCTATACGAGATTGCTCTCCATAAAGTTCCTTTGTATGGAGAAATATGCCATCAAGGGACATATCCTCGTGCCTCCTCTGATGTTCATTATTCATCGAGGCAAGCACGATGCACTTGGCTCTCGCGCAATCTAAATCCCAGGTTTTACGGATTTCCTTATCCGCATTGCTGGATTTGGGACCAAGGACAGCAGGTGCTGTAGCGGTGAGGACGTACCCCAGTTTGTCATAGGTCAAAGCCATCTTGACATTCCGCAGCCAATCTTTATAGTTTGGCCCCGTCAGTATATTTTTCTCTAAAAGTAACTTAAGTCCAGTCATTTTCAGGGTCGCTGCAATTAGGAGAGAGAGAAGAAAACTCTTTAGCATGATGCTCTTGCAAGTTTAGAGTGGTTTTTAGTTTATCTAAACTGGATGGCTCCCACTGTTTCTCGAATCCTTCCTCAAACCATAAAAGAAGAATTAGCCAAGACTATTCTCACCGTACAATACTTGCTTAACCGTTCAGCCAGGCCGGTGTCGATACTTCGAGGGAGGTTTTCCAACGCTTTCGCGAAGTTCCTTAATTAAATAACCTCTTTTCTCTGGGGGCGTAACCCCGCTGACACTTTTCTGGACACCTACTAGGTTTATAGCATTGATCGTTAAGCGACGAATATCCTGATAAGTAGCATATACTCACAGTAGGATCGGGATCCAAATATCATCGTATGATAATGTTGAAGGAATCCTACCAACATTCATCAAACTCCAAATGGTATGCATCTCTTTGCAAATTTCAGTTTCTTTAGAAATTCCCGATATTAGTTTTTGCCCCATGCTCTTATGACCTTGACGTATGCCAACAAATCATAAGTCACATGTCAAGTTCTGCCCATCATTATCTTGTTAATTTGAACCCACCCGTATATACCCTTGACGTATGCCAACAAGGTAATGCGACTGTCCCAAACCAACACATCTATCTATGCAACAAATGAATACCCCAGCAGCTACCAAACACTATGCCTTGACGTATGCCAACAAGCATAGCTTGAATACTACTGACCATCCATAAGAAATGACGGAGGGCTACGACTGGTTTTGGCGAAACCGTGAACGTAGTGAACTTGATATAACCGAAGGAACCTGATAGCTTTTAAAAGGAGTGGTTAAATCTCCGCATTTAAAAATATCTGTTTTAAAAATAACCGAGTGGTTTCTTTTAAATTGTTCCAACGATTTAAACTTTGGTTTGTTTTACTTTGCATTATAGATAATGCGTCCCATCATTAACCTATCATTGCAGAAAACAACGAAAATATAACGTCCTCTTATGCCATCCGCATTCGCCACGGGGTCCCGTCATCACCCGTTAGGTTACTTAACTAACGACAGAGCGGGGGCTGGGCTAGCGCGGGTGTAAAACATAAGTGACGTCTAAATAGCTATAATAAATATAGATATTTTACATTCGTCTGACGCAATGATATTCATTCCAGAACACAGATAAACAATATTGGATTTGCAAGCAATCTGTATTTCTTTTGAGCCTGCAAGAAAAGACAGATTACACAGTTGTGATGAATAGCCGTTTACCCCACCCTCGACCCCTACGGGTACGGCAAACTACCCACCCGGCAGTCTGTGTACCCCACCTTGAGTCAGTCCTAGGAGCAAAAACAGTAAAAAGAAATAATACAACGGTGGCTACGACCGCAACCTGGAAGTGCCCCGCGAAAATAATATTACAACAAATTACATTTACAACAAACGAATAAATCAATAAACCATTGTTAACCCCGGCTATACACCACAACAGTCCAATACAGTTTATATGCACAAACAGATATAACCATTTCAGAAATGTGCAACCCCCTGCCAACCGACATACTAGCAGTTGGGGGAGGTTTACGAACACATCAAACAATCACAGATATAATCCAATACGCAAATACTGTATTTTTCGATCGAATAAACAACTTCAAAATTGCTCCAAAATCTGCTCTGTTAAACAGTAACCTGAGCAATAATTAAATATTCCAGAAAACCCCAAATATCACAGGGGACCCACCCAAAAAAATTGAGCTCATGACTCGGCAACTCGGCCGCGGAAGCGCGGCGGATCGGTGGGATCCGCGGCGCTTCCGCGGCGCTACAGTCGAATCATGGGCTCGAATTTCTTGGGTGTTCTCCTGTGGTCATGTCAAGCTCTCTGAACACTCCAGAAAAATTTTAGGACTTCATTTTCACTTCGACAGAAACTTAACAGAACTAGGGTTTTCCGGGATCGTTTTTTCGTTCGAAATTCGTACAAATTTGCGATTAAGTTATTTAGTGTTTAGCGAGGCTCTGATACCACTGTAAGTCGATGTAGTACACCCCAGTACTTATGGGGAGGCGGAATTTACAAAAACTTATCAAGTTTAAACAACGAACATCGACTAACCGCTTGAATCGAAGCTAAACCCTAAAAACCGTATTCTTATGAGTTTCTTTACATAAGTGATTAGGGATTATACCTAATGAACCGGTCCTTCTTCTTTATGTCCTCCTTGGTTCTCCTCGGCCTTCTCTAGGTAGTAGACGATCCACCCGAGAGCGAAACTCCAAGCTAAACCTCTAACTTGAGGTAACTAATCAACTTTGATTGCTAATCAAAGATGAGAGGATGATATAGAGTGTGGGTTATGGATTGTTTAGTCTAACTAAACCTTTGATCTCAACACATGAGGATTAAGGATTAGTATCTTGAAGATGAGAGCTTGAGGAGAGAGAATGTGTAATATGATAATGAGAGAAGAGAGAGAGTGTATCATAATAATATGAAGCATTCTTATTTTCAATAAAACAATAAAGGAAATGAATAAGCATGCTTCACAAAATATCTTGTGATGATTCATTAACATGAGTCATTAAGCAATAAATGTGCATTAATGAAGTGAATGAATCACCACTATGACTCACTCTCTTTCCAAAACAAACCTCCTTAGTCACATCTTCTAGAAGCTTCTCGAGTAATTACGAGAACGCCCCTCCGATCCGTAAAAATACGGAAAAACTTTAGACTGTAAAAATCCAATAACCGGATACCAGTAACTGGCTTAAACCAAAGCCGACTGGTAAAATCTGTCCGAAAGTCGTACGCGCGTAAACGCACGTATGCGTCCGAACCCTTTGTCGCAAAACCATGCAACCTCTATATCGTTTCGCCTGGAGTAGGAAACTCTCTGTGTGGGACTCTAGAGACTCGACTACTACGCTGGCAGTGGGTTTAACCACAGACCGCAAGCGGCACTAGCTGTACGTAACGGTCCCCAGGTAGTTGTCGATAAGAAGGCCGATGAGTAAACCCATCCGAACTCCTACTGAGTCTGATGTGACAATCTCCATACAGTCCGGTCTGTTCGTCCATGACTATCGCATATCGGGCCTAGGGGGGCGGCAAGCGTCAGTCCCCTAATAGCGGTATAAGTCGTGTCGGAGTGAAGCCCATTACACCCTGAGAAACTGCTGGAACCTACCAGCAAATCTCGCTTGCCCTGGCCAGGGACTTTGCGTAATGGCTCTCTGACACAGCACGATATCTACTCCCAATACCGGGAGGGACGAATCCTGTCTAACCGCCACTGCCTCCAAGTGCTCGGGACTGCACCCAACTGCTACCTGTTTGCACGACTCCTTTGAGCCGTGGTAGGGTAGCAATCTAAGAACAGTGGGACACACTCGAGGCGAAGTAGCAGTGTCAAGTCTGCGGACTACGCTGTACTCATGTCACCTGGGAACTGTTCACTGACGACTGGTATCAAACCAACCAACAGTTCCCTGTGAGTCCTGTCCGGTGTACCCGTAACCTAACGAGCACCTGTATACTATCTCCAGTACGACGTACTGATGGCTGTGGGACAGACCATCTCCCCAACTGGGATGAGAAGCGTACACACTAGTCTACTCCGGAGTATCGATGCTCTGTCTCGATAATCCAACGACCAGGGACCTGAATAAGGATGTGCTTGTAGACTACCCAGCCCCCACTAGTGTGATTGCCATCACAACGCTGGTAGACAAGCAAGATCCTAAGAGCTCTATCAATACGTATACTCACATATTGAGATAGAAAAACCAAGTAGCATACTACCATGTTTAGCAAGACTGTTATATACATGTGAATATCCCAAGCTTCCATTAAGTAATATACAAGCTAGTATGATACAGTAATGGCCTTCTAGGGCATAAACACTAACAACCACGTCCAAGAGGGCGTGCAAAATGGTGGTTTTTAGGTGTAGTCCCGAGTCACATGGAAGCAATGAGCGATAGGAGGGGTTTCGTCTCTCCCGGTATTGGGAGTTGATGTTGCGCTGTGCTTGATTAGCCATAACAGGGAAGTCCCTGGCCAGGGATGATTTAGAGATTTACTGGTAAGTATTACCAGTAGTTTCTCGACCAGTTATGAGCCTCACATCGGCATGACTTATCGGTTATTGGGGTCTAACGTTTACCACCCCTAGACTTGATATGCGACATATCAGACGAGGAGACCGGACTGTACGACAAGTGTTACCGTCGGGCTTTTGCAGGAGTTGGAGCGGGCTTGCTTGCTGATCTTCTGATAGCTCAATACTCGGGTAGCCGTTACGTCCAGCTAGTATCGCTGACGGCTTGTGGGTGCTTGATGTGATCATCGCATATTGCCGGCGTATTGACGAGTCTTTAGAGTCCTACATAGAGGTTTTACTGGCTCAGGCAAAACGAAATAGGTGCACATATGTGATATGTGCGGGACCGAGAATAATGTGTGTATGTGATACCGTATTCTATCCTCGCGTCTTTTGTATCGGTCGGTTATATGTGATATAGCCCGGTTATCGAATCAAGGGTTGATTCGATAAGACGATACATTGAATGTTAGTCGGTTATATGTGATATATCCGGATTATTAAGTCAAATGTTGATTTAATAATTTAGTGTATAATTGTATATGTGATATACTAATTTACATTAACTAACATTGGTTGACTTAAGCATTTGTTTTTCTCACTTGTGCACAACTTAATATATATGTGATATATATTAAAATATGTTTTCATTTTGTATCATGGTTGTTGATACATAAAACATAGGTGTGTAAGACATACACCATTCTATTTGTGATAATGGGTTTTATTATTTAAAGTGAAAACAAAATTAGTAGAATATTAGTTGAAAGCATGAAGCTAGTGGAAACTTGTGGATGGTTTGACTAAGTCCATTAGTTTTGTTTTACTTAAGATATTTAGTAACCTAACCATCACAATTAGCCATGGTTATGTCTCTACATGAGTTAGTATATGATACTCACTCACCATGGTTCACTCTCTCACTTGATCATTATTCTCATTTTCATTTTGGTTCATCTTCTTCCTCAAGCTCAAAAGCTTGCTAGGGTTTTGATTAAGTGAGAAAGTAAAGTGAGAAAACAAATTCTAAAGTGAGCCCACTTCCTATTTCATCATCCTCTACTAGACTAGCACTTTAATTTAGGGCGTTTGCTTCACTAATTCTTTAGTTAGTGAAGTATTAGCTTGAGTTGGCATCCCCTCGACGTAGATCATCTTCGGCCTCGAAGACTTCAAGCAAGGTCGCTCCTTTCGCCTCGTGAAGCCATGCAAGAGTCCGGGAGAACCACGATCACAGCGAAGGGACTACTTCAAGGAGCTTTTGAAGTGAAGGATCGATCTACAAAGGTTGTATTTCGTTTTCACTTAGTTGTAAATGGTTTACAAGTGTTTCCGTATTATATTTCTAGCTAACGATTCTAGTTTAGAGTTCCTTTTAACGGCTATTTTTTTTAAAATGGCATGGACGATGCCTCCCGAAACCTTGCTGCCGTCGATAGGAACCCTACAGTGGTATCAGAGCCTAGCTAGGAAATTATACAGATAATATTAGATTACGAACACGAAACAAACTCCGAACTTGAAACCTTAAAATCCATGTTTCTGTCGATTTTAAAACGAGCCCTAAAATTTATTTAAACTTGTACAGAGTCATATATATGTGATAACATGAACTCTGGTGAAATTTGGTGTCATTTGGGCACTTTTGGGCCGGCGAGACCCCTCCCCCCATATCGGTCCAATCCGAGCCCCCCTCCAAATTTTTCCAGTGTTCTATTGCATGGGTTTTGGTGCTTCAGGTGTTGTTTATTTTTGCTAAATTGTCATGTGATGTTAATTTACTATAATAACAACACGGAGTGTTTCGTAGTCGTATTTTAACTATTTTCGGGTTACTTTAGACGATATTAAAATGTTCAATCGGATGTCAAATACCCACTTTTTCCCTTGCCGGAAAATTTTCCAAGTGTTGGATTTTTCCCGTAGTTAAAAAGTTTTCAAACATCATGCAAGTTATGCGATGGACCCTCTAGAAGAACAAAACCTTAACTCGATTATGTGACCGTCAGAACCGCCATTGAACCCTTGGGTTTGTGGTGGTTCAGCGGTGCCACATGTGAGGCGTTGGTTTGGCCCTTCTACGGCTGATTCATTGGTATTGTGGCATGTGCTGAATCTTTCTAATCTACGCTCAAGTGTTGAGATTTTTGGTTAATTTTGGGTGTTTAATGATTCGATTGGAATGTTTAATATCGTCTAGTTTTCTCTGTGATGTGATAACATGTGATATTATGTGTTGCTGGATATGTTATATTGGATTGCCGCGTTTTGAATAGCCGTGGGGGTTATGTGGGATGAGAGTTTTTATTTTCATTCATGTAAAATTAATTGTATGTAATATTCTTTTATTGGGGCACTTCCGGGTTGAGGTTGATGTCACCATTGATGTATATTATTTACTTTTCTGCATTAGGATAGACCTAAGGAGGAAAGCACAAGTAACCGAGTTCTAGAGTCCAGTAGGAGACCAACTCGAGGAGTCGAGTCCGGGTCTCCTAACTCTAGAATTGGTAGGGTTGCTTGCCGCTCTCATAGGGGTCTAGGGGTGTGGGTTTGGCTATTCATCGCGACCGTGGAATCCGTGTTTTATAGAGGCTCAAAATAAAACACGGACGTCCTAATATATCCAATGTTTCATATGTTTCTTCTGCTACGATATCTGTGATGTGATCATTTGATATGTTAAGATGGATACTGTATATATAGTCTATATGATATATTATATGTATCTGTGATGCTTAGGAAGTTTAAATGATGGGATTTCATTAATGTGATTAATGAAAGAAAAGAAACCTAAAATATGTTGTAGAATCAAATTTCGAAAAGGGTAGCTACAGTTTTTTGCTTTGCATAGTGATATATATGATATATCCCGCACCTTATTCGATGAGGAAAGAGCCGAGATCCCTTCACCGGGAGTGACCTCTTTAGCAAAACTGACAGATGCTACAACACTCGGTTTGTCTTTTGATTGCTTTTGGAGTTTTTGCTTTGCATAGTGATATATATGATATATCCTGCACCTTATTCCATAAGGAAAGAGCCGAGATCCCTTCACCGGGAGTGACCTCTTTAGAAAAACCAGTGAAAGCCTAAAAAACACTCCTTATCAAAATTCACTTGTTTCTACAACGATATCAAGTTCATTACGCAATAGGTTTTTCAGAAAAAACTTTCGTAGCCCTCCGTCATTTCAGATAAGTCCTACTTAGTATTCGTACTACGTTTGTTGACCTCCGTCAAGGCGTAGTGTGCGGTAGCTAACTGGTATTTATCTGCTTATGCGTTTGATGCAGATTGGATTAGGGTAGTCGTACGACCTTGTTGACCTCCGTCAAGGGTCGTGCGGGTGGGTTTGATTCAATCAAGAAATGACGGGTTGAACTTGACTTGCACCCTATGGTTTGTTGACCTCCGTCAAGGTCATTGGATGCTTGGGGAAAAATATTATCGGGAATTTCAAGTATTGAAATTTGCAATGAGATTGCATACCTTCTATGAGATAGTTGGATCCCGATACCCACTGCGAGTAATTGTTACTCCTGGGAGAGTTTTACACAGGACAATTAGCCGATCAAGTAGGTGTCTAGAAAGGTGTCAACGGGGTTATGCCTCTGGTAAAATGAGGTTTATTTTAATTAGGTCCGTGCAAAAGCACGGGGAACCTCCCTCAAAGTACCGACACTGGCCTGGCTGAAAGATTGGCGAAATTGTAAGGTGTAATTAATCCCGGCTAGTCTTTCCTTTTAGGGTTTGAAGGAAGATTTGATAAAAAACAGTGTGAGCCATCCTGATTCGATAAAATAATAACCAATCTGATCTTACAAGAGCATACGCTAAAGTTTTTTCTTGTCTCTCTCTTCAGGTAGCGACCATATCATGCCTTAATCAAGATAATAATATGGATGTATTGACCGAACCCGCCTGTTATACTATGCTGGGGAACGTTGGTTCCGTTCTTTCTTATAAGAGTTATAAGACTGAATAGGATATAAGGGAATACCAGGATTCCCATGCCTCCCGAAGAAAGTACATGATGATGCATTTTCTTCGGGTATGTTCGTTACAGAGAACTGTTTCTCCATTTGCTCCACGTCCTGGTTATTAGATACCGGGTCAGGATCCTATGTATGTAATCAGTTACATGGGCTGAGAAAAGGTAGAGAACTTGGAGAAGGTGATAAAGACATAAGGATTGGAAATGGTGCAATTGTTGCAGCTAAAACCGTCGGGGAATATCACCTTGTATTACCAACTGGTAATACATTGATTCTGAATGAATGCTATTACATGCTGAACCTGATATGCAACATTATATCGGTTTCTTTATTAGGTAAAGAGGGATATAATTTTGTATTACAGGATAATGTTATGAACATTTTCCTGAACCAAAAGTTGGTTGGATCAGGCACGTTGTGCAATGGCATTTATGTTCTAAATCAATCGACGGTTCTGAGCATAACAAACATACACAAGAGGAAGAGTTCAGAACTGAACAAATCCTTCTTGTGGCATTGTAGACTTGGCCATATCAATGCGACACGGCTAGCTAGGTTGCATAAGGAAGGATATTTGAATCCTTTCGAATTTTCATCTTATGACACTTGCCAATCATGTCTCAAAGGCAAGATGACCAAAAATCCGTTTACGGGACACGGAGAAAGAGTTACGGAACTCTTGGGACTGATACATAGTGATGTATGCGGTCCCATGTCTACACATGCCAGGGATGGTTCTGCGTACTTCATTACATTCACTGACGATCTCTCTAGATTCGGATATGTGTTCCTGATGAAACACAAATCAGAAGCTTTTGAGAAATTTAGAGAATATAAACAAGAATTCGAGAACCAAACCGGGAAAAGTATTAAAATCCTTCGATCTGATCGAGGAGGTGAATATTTGAGCAAAGAATTCCTGGACTTCCTAAAAGAGAATGGGATTCTCTCTCAGCTAACTCCTCCATATACACCACAGCACAACGGTGTATCGGAACGGAGGAACCGCACCCTATTAGATATGGTGCGCTCTATGATGAGCATAGCTGAGTTACCTATTTCTTTCTGGGGGTATGCACTGAAGACAGCGGCATACCTACTGAATAGAGTTCCTACCAAATCCGTGCCTACCACCCCATATGAGATATGAGAGGGGAAGAGACCATATCTTAATTTTATTAAGATATGGGGTTTCCCGGCCTATGTCAAAAGACAAAAACCGAACAAACTCGAGGCAAGGTATGTTTTGTGTAAGTTTGTTGGATATCCCAAGCATTCGCGAGGGTATATATTCTACCACAGTGAGGAACAAAGGGTGTTTGTTGCTCAACATGCCACCTTTTTAGAAAAGGAATTTCTTGCAAAAGATATTAGTGGCTCTGAGGTAGAACTGGAAGAGGTTCCAGCAGTACAAACCACAATAGAAGATTTGGTGGAACCAGAGGATTCGGTAGTTCCCGATGAACCCCAGCTACTCCGCTGATCTAGTAGGGTGCCTCACCCACCTGAAAGATACTACGGTTTTCTCATGGATGGTGGGAGCGAGGATTGCATCATGGAGGATGATGACCCAACTAGCTTCGAGCAGGCCATCACGAGTGGAGACTCAGTGAAATGGCTGGATGCAATGCGGTCCGAGATGGAATCCATGTACACCAACAAAGTATGGACTTTGGAAGATGCTCCTGAAGGGGTAAAACCCATTGGGAGCAAGTGGATCTTCAAGAAAAAACTTGGTGTAGATGGGAAAGTGGAGACTTTCAAAGCTAGACTTGTAGCAATGGGTTTTCATCAACGACCAGGTGTCGATTATGACGAAACCATTTCTCCAGTGGCTATGCTTAAATCCATCTGGATCATGCTTGTCATCGCTGCATATCATAACTACGAAATCTGGTAAATGGATGTTAAGACCGCCTTTCTAAATGGTGATTTAGAAGAGAGCGTGTACATGACTCAGCCATAGGGCTTCATAGCTAGTGGGAGCAGCGAGAAGGTGTGCAAGCTGCTTAAATCCATTTATGGATTAAAGCAAGAATTGCGGAGTTGGAAAATCTGCTTTGACGTCGTTATCAAAGAGTTTGATTTCGTCAAAAACGTAGATGAACCTTGTATATACAAGAAGGTGGCAGAGAGTAAGGTTGTCTTCCTCGTATTGTACGTGGACGACATACTCTTGATAGGAAATGACATTCCTATGCTGCAATCGGTCAAGCTCTTCTTATCACAAAGATTCTCAATGAAAGATCTAGTGGATTCCTCCTACATCTTGGGGATTAAGATCTATAGAGATAGATCTAAACGGATACTGGGATTGTCCCAATCCAGGTACATTGACACCATACTAAAGCGGTTTAGTATGGAAGAATCCAAGCGTGGGTTTTTACCCACGATCTCTGGGCTCACTCTCTCCAAAGAGATGTCTCCCAAGACTGATTTGGAGAGAGCTCACATGCAAGGGATACCCTACGGCAGTAGGCTCTATCATGTACGTGATGCTATGTACCAGACCCGATGTAGCACACCCACTAAGTGTAGTGAGTAGGTATCAAGCTGATCCTGGAGAGAGTCACTGGACAGCTGTGAAGAGTATTCTCAAGTACTTACGAAGGACTAAAGAGATGCTCTTGGTGTATGGTAATGGAGAACTCCAAGTAGAGTCCTTTACCGATTCGAGCTTCCAGAGTGATAAGGACGACTCTAAGTCGCACTCGGGATTTGTCTTTACCCTCTACGGAGGAGCGGTATGCTGGAAGAGTTCCAAGTAGGAAACCGAGGCAGACTCGAAGATGGAGGCTGAATACATCGCTGCAAACGATGCTGCCAAAGAGGCTGTCTGGATCAAGAAGTTCATAACTGAACTTGGAGTGGTTCCATCCATTAAGGATCCAATACCTTTGTATTGTGATAACAATGGAGCGGTGGCTTTGGCCAAGGAACCCAGGTCCCATCAGCGATCCAGGCATATTCTGAGGCGGTATCACCTGATCCGGGAGATAGTTGATCGCCGGGAGATCGAGGTTAGGAGGGTTGACACGAAGAACAACACAGCGGATCCACTCACGAAGGCCATTCCCCAGATACAGTTCGAGAGACTCTTCGGGATGCTCGGTATGAGATACTACAACAGCTGGCCCTAGTGCAGGTGGGAGATTGTTAGTTGTATGTATGCCCTAGAGGCCAGTATTGTACATATGATGTATATTATATTGGATGCTTGGACATATATAGAGAGGACTTTCTTGCTCGACATGATAGTATACTATCTGGTTGCTCTTTATCTTAACATGTATACTTGTCTCTTGATACAGTCTTATGGTTACATGTTGGTAAAGCCCTTAGGATATGTACTTAACTACCAGGACTATAATGTAGATCATGCTAGTGGGGCCATGGTAGTCCATAAGTTCATCCTTTAATGTCCCTAGTCGTAGGTATATCGAGACGGGGCATCGATATACCAGAGTAGACTAGCGTATACGCTTCTCGACCCATGAGTTGGGCGATGGATGATCCCATATCCATTGGTGTTTGACATCAGAGAGGGTATACGGGTGCTCAGTGGAGACTGGGTACACTGGACGGACTCGCCGAGAACTCCCAGATGGTATTATACATCACGTCAGATGGCAGTTCTCTGGTGACACTTGTACAGGTTAGTCTGTAGATCTGAGATCGTCATAGAGTCTTGTGTGATTCCCACTGTGCTTTGATTTCCACCTTACCACGTCCAAGAGGGCGTGCAAAACGGTGGTTTTTGGGTGCAGTCCCGAGTCACATAGAGGCAATGAGCGATAGGAAGGGTTTCGTCTCTCCCGGTATTGGGAGTTGATGTTGCGCTGTGCTCGATTGCCCTAACAGGGAAGTCCCTGGCCAGGGCTGATTTAGAGATTTACTGGTAAGTGTTACCAGTAGTTTCTCGACCAGTTATGAGCCTCACATCGGCATAACTTATCGGATATTGAGGTCTGACGTTTACCACCCCTAGACTTGATATGCGACATATCAGACGAGGAGACCGGACTGTACGACAAGTGTTACCGTCAGGTTTTTGCAGGAGTTGGAGCGAGCTTGCTTGCTAATCTTCTGATCGCTCAATACCCGGGTAGCCGTTACGTCCAGCTAGTACCGCTGACGGCTTGTGGGTGCTTGATGTGATCATCACCTACTGCCGGCGTATTGACGAGTCTTTAGAGTCCTACATAGAGGTTTTACTGGCTCAGGAAAAACGAAATAGGTGCACATATATGATATGTGCGGGACCGAAAATAATGCGTGTATGTGATACCATATTCTATCCTCGCGTCTTTTATATCGGTCGGTTATATGTGATATAGCCGGGTTATCGAATCAAGGGTTGATTCGATAAGACGATACATTGAATGTTAGTCGGTTATATGTGATATATCCGGATTATTAAGTCAAATGTTGATTTAATAATTTAGAGTATAATTGTATATGTGATATACTAATTTACATTAACTAACATTAGTTGACTTAAGCATTTGTTTTTCTCACTTGTGCACAACTTAATATATATGTGATATATATTAAAATGTGTTTTCATTTTGTATCATGGTTGTTGATACATCAAACATGGGTGTGTAAGACATACACCATTTTATTTGTGATAATGAGTTTTATTATTTAAAGTGAAAACAAAATTCGTGGAATATTAGTTGAAAGCATGAAGCTAGTGGAAGCTTGTGGATGCTTTGACTAAGTCCATTAGTTTTGTTTTACTTAAGATATTTAGTAACCTAACCATCACAAATAGCCATGGTTATGTCTCTACATGAGTTAGTATATGATACTCACTCACCATGGTTCACTCTCTCACTTGATAATTATTCTCATTTTCATTTTGGTTCATCTTCTTCCTCAAGCTCAAAAGCTTGCTAGGGTTTTGATTAAGTGAGAAAGTAAAGTGAGAAAACATATTCTAAAGTGAGCCCACTTCCTATTTCATCATCCTCTACTAGACTAGCACTTTAGTTTAGGGTGTTTGCTTCACTAATTCTTTAGTTAGTGAAGTAGTAGCTTGAGTTGGCATCCCCTCGACGTAGATCATCTTCGGCCTCGAAGACTTCAAGCAAGGTCGCTCATTTCGCCTCGTGAAGCCATGCAAGAGTCCAGGAGAACTACGATCGCAGCGAATGGACTACTTCAAGGAGCTTTTGAAGTGAAGGACTGATCTACAAAGGTTGTATTTCGTTTTCACTTAGTTGTAAATGGTTTACAAGTGTTTCCGTATTATATTTCTAGCTAACGATTCTAGTTTAGAGTTCCTTTTAACGGCAATTTTTTAAAAATGGCATGGAAGATGCCTCCCGAAACCTTGCTGCCATCGATAGGAACCCTACATCCATCATCCAGTTCATGCGCAGATATAGGCTTATCATGAGTGGGGGGCTCAGACTCAAGCAAAGTATAGAGTAAAAGGGCGGCCGATTTCTTCCTCCTTTTAGGGCCCGAGCCAGCACTGGTAGAAGGACGCTTCCTCCCCTTCGGCACTTTTGCACGACGCTGCCCAATCTCGCCTTCGGGATCCGACTTTGGTGACGCCGCTGCTGGTGCCTTATTAAGAGTCTCTACTCCGGTTCCAGTGCGAACCGGCATACCAGCGGTACGGGGGATCGATTCTGTTCGAGCGGCTTTAAGAATAAGCATCGAATCGCAGTCCCTCAGAGGAGGGCGAATGACCGACCGTGGCCGCAACGGAGCGTTGATGGCTTGAGCTGGAGAAGAGGCCATACACTCGAAGAGCACCCGTCTCTCCTCTGTGATGATAAGACTAACCCGGTGATGATACCAGCCCTTGAAGGGTCCCATGGGACTTGGAAGGTAGTCGGGTGTTCATCACAGAAAACTACATTTCAATACCGCTCATTCATTATCAATTTTGTATAATATCGGTAATATTAACCCGTGTCTACTCAATAAATACAGATTATAGGTATTCGTGACAAAACACTGGAAACACACTCAAATACACGGATATGGCATTTGTGAGCCGACACTGCAACCGGAACTGCAAACAGATCCATATTTAAAGAGTTTCTTTTTACAACATGCATGTGTACACACTTTTTTATCAAAAATGGTCCAACACATTCAAGTGTGAACACCTTTTTGTGATGCATGAACCTAGGGGGCTGCCTTGCACAAGTGGGCACATAAGTTGGCACACACAAATGATGACTTATGTAAGAGAAGAGGCAAGCGGGCTTGTGATGAGTGGAAAGAAAAGTTGTGATGTGATTTGAAGATTAATTTCCCTCCAAAAGCTACTGTGCACAACCCAAGTTGTTATCAATAAATAAAACATTACCAGTCGGATTGTGTAGAGCACACAACATCACAGAACAAACACGAGCCCAATTGCCAAAAATTCAACCGGCGAAAATGTCCAGAAACCCAGCGCCGCCGGTCTTATCAAGTCCATAGAACACCATTTTTCTTCCGGCTATCCCTTGTTGTCACATCATCCATATTATATTGTTTTTTAATCTTATTTTGTGCCTATAAGTACCAGATCAGTGAGCAAGGGAAGGGGGATAGACTTGGATACACTTTTGAGCTATAGTTTAATTCTTGTTTTCATTTTCATTTTGAAGCTTTGTACATAGTAGCTAGTTCACCTTGAGTTCTTTGCCTTCTCTTGATCTTGCAACCTCTTCATTGAGCTTGCAAGTTTATGTTTTGGTTATTGAACTCATGGTTTGTATCATCACTTGAAAATAATAAAGCTTTCATTTTGCACTTGGGTTCTTAGTATTCCTTTTTCTATCACTTTTACTTACTTGCAATTTAATTTCTTGCCATTTACTTACTTGCAATGTTGTGTTATTCCTTTTTTATCATTTCATTTGCACTTTCTTTCTTTTTTTTGATGGTTTGTGAATAGTGGTGTTGTTAGGAAAGATAATGGTATTGTAAGTTAGGAATTTCATTTACTCATTTCCTTTGCCCGATATTTGCCAATTGAACTCCGTCCAAACCTTACGCAAGCGCTCCGTTAGAAACCCTACCCTACCAAGGTATCGGGGATCCCTAACCATGACCAGTTGCGTTCGGTTTGGCCGGAGGCGAAAGTCAAGAGACAAGAACGGACGGACAAGGGTCAATAAGACGGATTTCACCAATACCGTGCTTAAACACCCTAATCCACGTTGTTGCCTATTGCTCTAGCTTCAATAGTCAAGCTCGGCACAAAGGATTGAGTACGGGCTTCCCTAATTTACACTAACCTATCTCTATTCCTAAAAAACTTATACTTTACATATACAACACTTAGGTTAGAATCGAACAGTTCAGACCCTTGCTTAACTTGTGATGACAAGAACGTAAAATGCACCATCTCCCTGCGGACGACCCGTACTCATCGCAGCTAGCTACACGCGACGCCATCTTGATTGCGGTTAACTTTAAATTCTTTGTAAAATGACAACGCGACACCTTCTTCTCAAAATCTGACGCATCCAATTTATTATCTTTGCAGGATTCTTTGCAAGTTCGTTGTCAAACGCTACAAGAAACTAACCCGTATTTGTTGCAGTGCCGTGCTTAAACATAAAAAACGATTGTTTGATGTTTTAAACTTTTTCATTGATTTGCGCATTGCATCCATTAATACGGACTTAAGGGCAAACGAACCCCACAACATACGGTAAAGGATTTCATCACCTTTTTCTATGGCCCACAAATCACGAAATTGAGCATAACGTTTACCCGCACAAATTTTAAAAAAAACTAGACTTTAAGCCTTTAAGGACTTCGCGCTCATTAGGAGAAGTTAATTGTGTTTAGAACACCGCTTAACGATATATCGTACATGAGGTGTCTAGGAAAGTGTTCACGGCGAAACCGCCAAAAGAGAAAGGGTTATTATAATTAAGGAACTTCGCGAAAGCGTAGGAAAACCTCCCCTTATCTCTGCACTTACCTGGCCTCGTGATCAGTATATCTTGAGCCCGTTTCTCGACATAGTTTTACTTCAACAATCAAGTTCTTGAGCAGGTCTAGTTGACATAGGTGAACCCTAGACCGATTAGGTGTATGGTATTGTGTCGTGATTATTTTTCTTCTTTATCTTTTGTGTGTATACTTCATACTTTTGTTGATAACTAACATAAAAAAAAATCACATTCTTTTTCATCTCCTTTTCTTCTTTTTCTCTTCATATCATGGGTACCCCGTGAAAAGTTATGACAGCGCCTAAGCTATCTCCCGTGGCCATTTGCGGAACAAAAATTTTGATAACGAACAAAACTAAGCGCTATAATAACCCTAAACCGGATTTTGACCATAAACCTAACTAGCTACAAAGATTTCTATCTACTATGATAGAAAGTCATGCCATGAGAATCTGGTCCTTCGGGTCTTCAATCCTCTCCTCTAGCTCCTTGAAAGAAGTACAGATCGTGCTTGAACTTCGGCCACCTCGCGTCAAAGATGATCCACCCGAGAGTTCCGACTTTGAGCTTCTACCATCAAAACAAGGTAACTAGGTCACTTAGCTTGCTAATCTAAGTAGCCTAGAGTGTGTAGAGTGTGAAGATGAATTAATTTGTCTCTTGGAACCCTAGGTTTCTCAACTCATGAGAAGTTTAGAGTTATGAGGAAGAAGAAGGAGCTTGAGGAAGAGCAAGTGAAGAAAAGGTTTGCTTGAAGAAAAGATATGGATCAAGTGAGAAAAAATAGAATATATGAGGCATACAAATAATTGATGAGATAAAAATCAACCATGCCTAACAAATATCTATTTTGTCAAGCTTTGAGTCATGCTTCATGCAAAAATATCTCCACCTCATTTCCTTTATCTCATTTATCTTTAATCTTTAATCAAAAGATTAAAAAAGGAAACCCTAATAAGGAAACCCTAATGAGGTAGCTCATTCTAGAAGCTTTCTCGAGTAATTACGAGAACGCCCCTCATCCGTATATACATACCCGCATCCGCATTCCGAAGAACACGAATACTAAGAGATGAAAATAATCCATCAATAAAATACTAAGATCTGGCTTAAACCAAAGCCCACTAGTATTATCCGCCCGATCATCATACGTATACAAGTACACGTAAGTGATTGAAGCCCTTCCGTAAAACCATATGGGCTCTACATCGTTTCTCCCGAAGCAGGGAAACCCTCTGTGTGGGACTCTAAAGACTCGACAGTACGCTGGCAGTGGGTTTAACCACAAACACGTCAGCGGAACTAGATGTACATAATGGCTACCCAGGTACCTATCGAAAAAGGAAGGCCGATGAGCAAACTCGTCTGAATTCCTACTGAGCCTATCTGTGACAATATCCGTACAGTCCGGTCTCTTCGTCAAAGAGTATCGCATACCGGGTCTAGGAGGTGGTAAACGTCAGACCCTAACAACCCGATAAGTCGTGCTGATGTGGCTCAGGACCAATCCGGGAAACTATTGATCAACCTACCAGTAAATCCCAACTGCCTTGGTCAAGGTCTTATAGTCCTGACAAATCGAAACACAGTGCGATATCGACTCCCAATACCGGGAGAGAAGAATCCCCAACAATCGCTCACTGCCTCCATGTGGCTCGGGACTGTACCCTATCAAAACCTGTTTGCACGACTTAGTAGAGCCGTGGTAGGGTAGTAATCAAAGCACAGTGGGAACTCACACGAGACAAATGACGATCTCAGGTCCGAAGACTAACCCATACACATGTCACCTGAGAACTTCCATCTGACGATAAGTATTGTACCATCTAGATGTTCTCCGCAAGTCCGTCCAGTGTACTTATACCCAGTGAGCACCTGTATACGATCTTAGGTGTATCTGACCAATGGCTACAGGACCAACCATTGCCCCTTGTCGGGGCTAGAAGCGTATACACTAGTCTACTCTGGAGTATCAATGCCCAGTCTCAATACTCACGCGACTAGGGACCATTTAAGAATGTGCTTATGTACTATCCTGCTCCCACAAGTATGATCGCCATCACAATGCAGGCAGTCAAGCAAGATCCTACGGGCTTTATCAATATGTAACCGCAATATGTAATAA
This sequence comes from Agapanthus africanus, assembly GCA_030015575.1. NCBI lineage: Eukaryota > Viridiplantae > Streptophyta > Magnoliopsida > Asparagales > Amaryllidaceae > Agapanthus > Agapanthus africanus. The sequence goes on along the minus strand of JASDDO010000012.1, from coordinate 91,427,065 downwards.
CATGTATAACATATGCCATGTTAAGATAAAGTCAAACCATAATAGTATATCACTGTATCTAGTCTTTATCAATATGTGCAAGCTGGATAAAGTATGAATAAAAACAAATACACATATCCTGATAAAAGACAACTGAAACAATATACTATATAACTGAGCAAGAATGTCATGTACATACATATCCCTAGCATCCATATGTATGCATATACAATAATGGCCTTTAGAGCATACATATCAAACACCCCACATAGACCAACTCTTGCCGAACTTTGGTACCCTCAGCCAGATATTACTTCATACGGTTCTTGTTTTTGTAGAACATTAAACGATCCATCCATGCCAAAAATCTCTTTGAAAGATCGGATAGACGCTTCTAGGAAAACCACTTGGACACCACAATCCACGTCATATCAACCTTTTCAAAATTTCAAACCTCCTCATGTTGATACCCCTTCTGAGGGAAACGTGGTGACTCTTAAACCGATGTCCATTACTGAACGTATTGCGCAATCCCGTAGCCGATCTTTCACTCCTTTCACCACTTCCAATTCTTTTGATCAACAATTCCAATCACCTTCTTATCAAAACGTTGATCTTAATCCTGTCCAACCATTCGATTCCTATCAATCCCACCCTACTTTTACACCTTCCCTGGACATTAATTCTGAACAGCCTTTTGGGAGTTTCAAGTATCCAAACAAGTTTGAATCTTTTACTGAAATCCCTTCACAGCCCATGTATAGTCCTGAACAGTCGTTGGAAGAATTTCGGGTAATGTCATGCCAACAGATGATGGATTTGAATACATCCATGGCCGCCCTCATACAACCTAACGACCCAGTAGCTAGTTTCCAACTAGCTCCGAATTTTCCAATGTATGATGAGGCGATTGGACAGATTGAGAATTTGAGTAGTGAGAGTGAGCGGTACACCCTTCCAAATCAAACCTACCCTTTGCAAATTGAATTCCATAACTCCACTTTTGAAAGTCTATCGAATGTCCTAAATGAATCACTAATTGAAGATAGAACGGTTGATGAGTTGTACGACTTTGTAGTGTTTTATTTACCCGATTGTGAAGGGTCCATTTCAAGTGAAACCAATCCCACTCCTTTGGACCTCTACACCTCCATCCTAGAACCACAATTGATTGAAATCCATGCTTTTGATGAGGTGACTGAGAAATTTGATTTTCACTTGATTGAGAATATTGACGCTGGGAATATTTTGGATGAGTTTTTCTCACCAATTCATCATATTCTTTCACTTCCGTGTGGACATTTTCACGCCCCGCTTCCTAGTATACGGGCAGAGGACGCGACGAGTTCGCTACGTATTTACTCAGAAGTAAATACGCTAAGCGTATCTAAGCAATATAAATAAAAATGCACAAGAGAAAAATGTAATGAACAACAACTTTATTTATTAACATTCTTTTACAGTACATGGAAAAGTAAATACATGGGATGAAAAGCAATACCTAAACAGTGGCTTAACAGAAATGAAAAGTACTGAAAGTAAATGTGTACAAGGAATCTAAAGCTCTGGGTCGTAATCAAGTTGGTCCAAATCCTCGCTGGTAGGCTTGATCTCCTGAAGGTCCGAATCACCTGACAACATTCCAAAGAAGAAAGAGAAGGAATGTCGTCAGCGAACAATTGCTCGGTAAGTCCCAAAAATAAGGGGAAAATAGAATAGATAGAGAGTAAGAGAGAGTGTAGCTTTTAAAGTTGTATTTAGTGTTAACGTTGTTGTTTGTAACTTGGTACAGAAGAGACCAGTGTATACGAGAGGAGTCTCTATATGCCACAGACTAAAGGCAAATGGAATACAAGGCTCCTTTATACAAACCGGAACAACGGCAATTGAATTCTGGTTAGGTGTCTTAATGGTTGCAGTCTCGTGCCACTTCTAACACCTTTCGTACCAATCTACCCCTTAAACCCCACGATATCTTGATTGTATTGTTTGTATTGTATTGCAACTTGTATTGTCTTGTAATATAGATTGTATAATTGGATGATTTGCCGAAACCATGATATCAGTAAATGGATGTAACTGGAGAATCATGTAAATGGAAGTATATCCATGGTTCGGTTTAGTCAATATAGATTGAATATATGGATTCATACTGAATTGTAGTTTGATACTTGAATCATATTCAAGTCAGATTATTTATAATGAGACTTAGTCTGAGTCAGACAATTATAAAAGAAATTGAAATCCTGAATTAGGTTTTGGTGTTATCGGTAACTGCTGCACATGGGCGGCAGGATTTGTGTCTTTTTCAAAGACGATTACCGTGGTGATAACACCGTTTATTAAGTTGTCTATCTTAAATAGGCAAGCACCCATATCTCCGGCTCCGTGAGGCTCAAGAGACTGGTCCCGCTTAAACCTATATTTATTAGGGTCCTTATTGTAATTTATGAAACTTGAGGGGGGTTTTGTGTAAAAATAATTTTGTATAATTTTAAAAATACACCTTAAATATTTAATTATCGTCTTTAGAGTTTTCATAGTTGTAGATTTTATATTTGTGACATTTCTAGTGAATAAACCTATTTTTCATAATACATGGTATTTAATTGTAAAGTGTTGGACTTGTATGGAATTTCATGGTATTTTCATGTAAGGTGATTCTTTTGATTTAGAAAAGTTGGAATATTTATAATATATCAAAAATAGATATTTTGATGATACATATATATATATATATATATATATATATATATATATATATATATATATATTTTATAAAAATAATTTTAATTTATTATTTTCTAGAAATCTCATTTTCTTAAGATATTTGTATTTTTAAATCTCTCGAGACCGTATGCTCCTTGCGGAGGTCTGCGTCTCGCACTACTAAGCCCGAGGATGTGCGATAATCCGCACCATCCCGAACGGGTTTCACAAATGGGTTGTAGCGGCGCTTTGCAAAGATTTGTAAAAATACGTAATCTTGTAGAAAACGGTTTTTATAAGTTAAAGGTAGTTTTGTGTAAAACGGTATTTTCCCGAATCTATATTTCCCAAAAGGTATTGTGCTATGTTGCATATGAGTGTTGTGAAGAGGTAGGTCATTACCTTGTGATCTATCTAAAGGTATAGCAAGATTAATGATGTTTTAAGGTCGAAACTAAACTACATGGTATTTTACTGAAAAAATACAATAAAATTGCAATAGGAAATATTTTACTATGAAACTTGTTTAACATGTTTTGTTAATATTTAATAGTCAACATGTAAGGGTTTGGTATGTTTGTATTTAAGAAAAAGTGGAATTTTTAGGAAGAACCGAATCGGAAATCGGATTAACTCCGATTCCGTCGGGTTTTAGAAATACGAGTTTTTAGAATAGCAAAGTGAAGAGGGAGAAGATACTTATGGGTTTAGAGTCAAGAGAAGAGGGAGAGGAAGACGTAGGAGGTGCCGGTGCGTCGTTTCGTCGCCGGGAGCTCCTAGGGTCGTCGTCGGAAGTTCGCCCTTCGCTAACTCCACTTGCACACAAAATTTCTAGAAAGTTTTCTTGAGAGTTTGGATAGAATTTGTGAGTGAGGGGGGGTGTTTAGAGGTGGTATTTATAGGGTAAAACTAGGGTTAGGGTAGGTGAAAGTGTGAGAAAGAAAAATGTATTTAATTTTGTATTAAAAAGGGTTTTAATGGGATTTTTAATTCTCTGTAATAATTCAGAAAAATTAAACATGACAGGGGTTATAGGGATACAGAAAGACACAGAAACCAAGAAGGACCAACTCGGATTTGGCCGAGTTAGGCCGGCGGCTTCGGCCGATTCAGGCGCGCCGCCGGCCCGAGTCAATCGAGTCGGGCCCCATCTTTTCGCCACGTGTCCCTCGACTGATGGTCTACCCCCTGAGCTATTTTGTTTTATATGTGACTTTTGGTTTTACGGGTTTAGCACTTATAGACTCTTGGGATTCTAAAAATATTAAAAGAAATCAATATAAAAAATAATGTGGGTGATGGGATTTGAACTCTGATGCTTTGGTTCAGCAGTGCAAGGTCTTACCAATGAGCTACAAGCTCCTTCTTGCTATTAAAAAGCAAAACAAACTTATAACTTGTGCTCAGGCAAAAGTACCCCTCTCTGTATTTTTTTAAAAAGTTGTACAAAAAGTTTAGGGTTGTTACAGACATCATCCCGAGTCATTAATTGTTTTTCCCGAACTCCATATGCGTCTAGATATTGATGATAAAAAATGCATGGATGGGCTAATTTTTAAGGAGAATTTTGAAGAAATTTTTGAGAATGTACCAGTTTTACTTGATGAGTCGGATTTTCCAATTCATCCTGTCTCTTTCATTGACTGTGTACTACCTCCTGAACGTTTAACCGATCTCATTCCTCGATCACTTCCCTCCATCCTTTCCATTGTTCCCACTTCGCAAGCCACTGTATCACTTTATTTTCCTGTGTCTGGTTTACCAAGTTCAGTCGACCCATGTTTTCTCACGAATCTTGAGAGGTTTGACCCTATTTCTTAACGGGTTGATAGATTAGTACAATTGCTTTTTTCACATCGGTCATTACAAATTGTACTCATTTATTCACTCCATGTTCACCCTCAAGTTCGTATTCCATTTCTTTTTCCCTTCCGTTCATCTCCTCATATACCAGGACCGTATACCACTTCTGTCCACGCACGGTCTCGCGTATCCTTCATTTCTTTTCTCTACGCATTCTTCCACCAACCTTGGTTGCATCATGATAGAATTTTTGAATGGTTGGTACTAACTTTTGGCCTGTGTAAGACCTTGTATAGCTGTTCCCTCCCCCAACCTTGAACTTCAACGCTTAACAGTGGAAACACTGATTCACTTAAGTTTGGAGAGGCTTTTTGTGTATATATATTTTGTTTTCTTTTTTCTGTTAATAAATAACAATAATAAAAAAGGGGAGAACCGACTATTTTGACCCCCCCCTCCCCGACAATTTGACTCTCATTGTGTAGTATGACAGTGAGGGCACTGTCAAGTTTAAATTTAGGGGTGTGCTCTGTAAGCTTTCTATCTTTCGCATTCGTTTGTATATTCTGCATTTGCATACATATTCGAAAACTCATAAAAATCAGAAAATTTTCCTAAAAAACATAAAAACTTTGTCGTCAAGTTAGCTAGTGGAAGAACTTAGATTCGGTATTTCGACGGTTTTGTTTGATGAGATAGGAACAACTAAATCCTGTTTTTAGATTTTGAAAACCTGAAAGATAACCCTCTTTTGAGTTTAACTGTAGCTAATATACGTCTTTACATCACACTACATGTGTCGTGAGTTTTGAAAATTAGATGACAAGTCTGATATGTCTTAAAACTTTTAAATTGATAAACTATTTTTTGAGAATCAAACAGGTTTGTTCTGAAATAAATAATATCAAGAATAGTTTATAAAGTGAAGTGGATATGAAGGGATATTATTGATGTCTTAATAGGAACTAAGTCTGAAGAATAACCCATCTGGAACTTGATTAGAGTGAGTACACACCTGATCCAGAAACACGTCTTTTTATCCTTAAAATAATTGAACAACTAGTTAAATCTCCGTTCGCATGGAATTGTTGTGATTTTCATGCCAAAATGAGTCTTTTTGTTTTAGGGCCTCGGTAACTTGAGCAATTAAGTCCGCCGGGGTGTCTCTACACCTAATGCCCTAAAACCAACTGGTTTGGGTGCATTGGCCCAAAACCCGCTAAAAAGCCTAGAAAGTCCAAATTAAAACAAAATCAAGCAAGTGTTCTCTCGGAGGTAAAATTCCTAACGGTTCTTTGTGTGAGAATAATCTTGACAAAAGACAAGTTCTTATCAAAATATTTTTTAACGGAGATATGAAGGTTTTATCCTATGATAAAGACTATTGCATGTTCACGAAGGTGTGTATGAAACGAAAACAAGTAAAAAGGTGGAGTGAAAAATAAGACCTAGTTTCCTGTTAGAGAAGATAGAAATTCTAAATTTGAAACCAAGCTGGAAAACGAAACTTGAGAAATACTTAAATCTTTATAAAACTTATGTGATCCTTTTTAAGTTTTTATCCGGGATGTATTTTGTGACATGATGACTTTAATCGATCCTTTTGAAACTTAAGGACACTATTTGCACCACACGTAAAGACATATAGGATCATATGTTAAATAAAAAGTGAGGTATGAAAAATAAAGGTTCGATATTTCTAACTTAGGATAATAGAATTTCTAGCTTTGAAGCTAAACCTTAGGGTTAGAATCAACAGTTATTTTCACAAAGCTAGCTTGATGGGATTTTATGGGTGTAATCCGCTGAAAACCCTCAGGAGACAACACTCCTCCTACTAGGGACACCTAGAGGTTTAACGTCTTGTTACACGAGCTCAGTGCAATTGCATTCCCTGCGAAAGTGAGGTTAGGATTTTGTTTTGCTCGGGACGAGCAATAGATAACTTTGAGGGTATTTGTTCATCACAGAAAACTGCATTTCAATACCGCTCATTCATTATCAATTTTGTATAATATCGGTACTATTAACCCGTGTCTGCTCAATAAATACAAATTACAGGTATTCGTGACAAAACACTGGAAACACACTCAAATACACGGATATAACATTTGTGAGCCGACACTGCAACCGGAACTGCAAACCGATCCATATTTAAAGAGTTTCTTTTTACAACATGCATTTGTACACACTTTTTTATCAAAAATGATCCAACACATACAAGTGTGAACACCTTTTTGTGATGCATGAACCTAGGGGGTTTCCCTGCACAAGTGGGCACATAAGTTGGCACACACAAATGATGACTTGTGTAAGAGAAGAGGCAAGTGGGCTTGTGATGAGTGGAAAGAAAAGTTATGATATGATTTGAAGATTAATTTCCCTCCAAAAGCTAATATGCACAACTCAAGTTGTTATCAATAAATCAAATATTACCAGTGGGATTGTGGAGAGCACACAACATAACAGAACAAACACGAGCCCAATTGCTAAAAATTCAACCGGCGAAAATGTCCAAAAACCCGGCGTTGCCGGTCTTATCAAGTCCATAGCACCCCATTTTTCTTCTGGCTATCCCTTATTGTCACATCATCCATATTATATTGTTTGTTTAATCTTATTTTATGCCTATAAGTACCAGATCAGTGAGCAAGGGAAGGGGGATAGACTTGGATACACTTTTGAGCTATAATTTAATTCTTGTTTTCATTTTCATTTTGAAGCTTTGTATATAGTAGCTAGTTCATCTTGAGTTCTTTGTCTTCTCTTGATCTTGCAACCTCTTCATTAAGCTTGCAAATTTAAGTTTTGGTTATTGAACTCATGATTTGTATCATCACTTGAAGTTAATAAAGCTTTCATTTTGCACTTGGGTTCTTAGTATTCCTTTTTCTATCTCTTTTACTTACATGCAATTTAATTTCTTGCCATTTACTTACTTTCAATGTTGTGTTATTCCTTTTTTATCATTTCATTTGCATTTTCTTTTTGTTATTTTGATGGTTTGTGAATAGTGGTATTGTTAGGAAAGAGAATGGTATTGTAAGTTAGGATTTCCATTTGCTCATTTCCTTTGCCCGATATTTACCAATTGAACTCCTTCCAAACCATACGCAAGCACTCCATTAGGAACCCTACCCTACCAAGGTATCGGGGATCCCTAACGGTGACCGGTTGCGTTCGGTTTGGCCGGAGGCGAAAGTCAAGAGACAAGAACGGACGGACAAAGGTCAATAAGACGGATTTCACCAATACCGTGCTTAAACACCCTAATCCACGTTGTTGCCTATTTCTCTAGCTTCAATAGTCAAGCTCGGATTAAAGGATTGAGTACGGACTTTCCTAACTTACACTAACCTATCTCTATTCCTAACAAACTTATACTTTGCATATAAAACACTTAGGTTAGAAACGAACAGTTCGACCTTTGCTTAACTTATGATGACAAGAACGTAAAACGCACCATCTCCCTGCGGACGACCCGTACTCATCGCAGCTAGCTACACGTGAAGCCGTCTTGATTGCGGTTAACTTTAAATTCTTTGTAAAACGACAACGCGAAATCTTCAATAATCATCTGGCTCAGGGATCATGAAGAGGGAAGCAGTATTTAACCTCATGAAATGATGAATAACGTCACGGGCAGTCTCCAGCGAGAGAATAGGCTCAACTAAAAAGGCTTCAAAGGGGATTATACCGCATGAAGAGAGCAGTGTCATTTAGACGGAACACTAAGTTCCCCGGCCTGATTGAATATAAATGCATGATCTCTTTGTGTTTTAAAGCCGACGCCCCATTCTTCAACAAATCGAATAACTGTTGAATAGGCCCCGCTGGCGCATAAAGTACTCGATCATTGAAAACCATACCGCCTTCGTTTGAATACAGGTTAAGCAACACGCTCAGAGACACTAATTGAGTCGGATCAGGAGCAGAGACATCAACCAATCTCATCACTTGTGGGCAGGTCTATGACTCATAGAAATCAGGACGCCGGTGCGCAGCAAACGCGCCTAACACATGCATCTCGATCCAGGACGTGAAGTAGTGGAGGGAAAAATTCACGGTGTCTGCACCTGGGTTTGAAATGTTGGCGGCGGTACTTAAACCATGGTATATGTGTGATAACCCTGCAACGCCAATGGCCAGTCGCGCTCCTTCGACTATGTGATATGCAAGGTAGAAGACAGAGGCTCTCATAAAACGGCGGTGCATTGGTATGGCGAACCAGCTGAGCCAGAGATTGATGAAGCCTACGAATAATGTTTCTTCATCTATTCCAGGAGCAGCGATCGCGTCAACGGATGACAAATTTAGAATATAAAATTGCAGCAGATGTTCTTATTTAGCCAGAAATTTCTCCAAGACGAATTCGAAGGGATCCTCGACCTTCGTAAATTTCGGAGCTTTCTTGGATAGAGCATCTTTACGAAGAAAGCAAGCGATGAAAACGTCAAAAGTAACACATTGTCCTTCCGATGCCACGAACAGACTCTCAAAAATACCTAAGGCCTTGATTAGACTTTGGTGCTTTTGCCGAACGGCATTCTCGGTTGTTAAGCCTTCAAGCATAGCTGACACTGTAGTAAAAATATACTCGTCAGAGGGTAATAATTCTTCGTAGTGCTCTCCCCTAATTGGCAGCCCTAAAATTTATCGGAATTCCTCCAGCAAAATGGAGACTTCACGGTCCTCTAGTAGAAAGGTATTCGTTGGAAGATTCCACTGGTTTAAAAAATCCTTGACCCACCAGACATGGGGAGCATAGTAGTAGAACAGCGACGCGTACACCGGTTGGTACAGCCTAACTTTCTGCAACTGTGAGCGTTGGGAGGAGAGAATGTACCGAGCCCAAGGAAGGTAGCCCACTGGATGTCGCGGGATAACGCCTATCTTATAAACCTACCCCAAGGTTGAGCTTCATCTTGACATATTCGGCGTCCCAAAATGTCGATAGCCATCAAGGTTTGATTGGGTATCCCTGTCGTTGATCGCTCAACCCGGCCCTCGGGAGTCCAATTGGCCGCCTCCACCGCGTAAGCAGTACGCGGACGCTCTGTAAATGAAATCGAGCGGATGAGTTCTGTTGGCACTCCACATGTAAAACTACGGCGGCCCCTGATAATATGACCGTACCAAATCCCCCATAGAAGAAGACTCTTTTTGTCCTTGTCATGTTCCCTAATCATAGCCATAGCTTCCTCGTCTGATGGCGACTGTGGGAAAGCAACCTCCGAGCATGTGTAAGGGAAGTAGGGAAGTGAGGCTATTGTACCTAAAGAAAGGGGACAAACAAAAAAAACCATTAATAAAAGGTATGAGTTTTTTTTATGGGACTACTAACTACAAAGCCAGTAGGCCCCACGAAATCAAAATGGAGGCTCATCAACGATGAGGAAAGATGATCATTGTGAGAATCCAAAAGGATTCTCATTAAATAAACAGCGGAGTTTAAAAAATTCTCAACATTCTCGAAAAGCGAGTTCTGTTAAAAATAAACAGCAGATTCAAATCTGTAAAAAAGGTATTAAAACCCTAAGAAGGAAAATGCTCAAGAACAGGAAGGGGAATAAAATTCCCAAAAGTCCTAAAATTTCTCAGAGCTAAGCTCTGTAAGAAAATGGAATTAAATTCCTTCAATAATGGAATTAAATTCCAGAAATCCCCTTGATGGGAAACAAAGAAAATGGAATTAAATTCCAAAGATCCTCAAAGATCAGTGATAGGGTAAAACCCTAAGAGGAGAACCAACGATTCTCATTAATTCAAGACCCATGGTCTACTTTAAAAAAAAGAGTTTTTTAGATCTCTAAGATATTAGTTCAAGAAAAGAGGAAAGCTTTGTTAATGGATTTAAAATCCAAAACAAAAAAAAGGGTTTCCTAAGAGATGAATTCCGTTCATAATCCTTACCAAAAAGAGTTTTTGCGGAGTTTAACTCTGATCGGAAGGGATTCTGTGGGCAGAGAGCTAAGCTCTGAAAGGAGAATTAAATTCTTAAGGAAAAGAGTTAAGGAGGAAGATGAAGAACAGTGGTCATCTCAAGGGCCAAAGGTCACATTTATAAGACATGATAGGGAGCGATTCAACTTCCCATTCCTCTAGGCAATCCAACTGTGGTAAAGGCGAACAGCTTTGTACTCACGTGCAAGCCACGTGATAGCAACGCTATGGGGAATTTGTTCCCTCATAAAAAGAGAGAGAAAAGGGGGAAAATTCCCCACGGCTCAAGCTTCACGTGTTAAACACGTGAGCGTCTTTATGCAGAGCATATAGGCGCTGTAATTAAACAACTAAAAGCTAAATGGGCCTCATGTGTTAAACACGTGTCACGCCCCGCTTCCGAAAATACAGAATGTGAAGGGTGACTAGGCCTGCCATGCTCCTACGGTCAGGGAATAATCCCGCCATAGTCATACTTCGGCTTCTAGCATTACATGGTAGTCAGTAAACAGTACTAGAGTAAAGGAAATCACAGCTCACAACTTTATTACATCAAAGTAAAAGAGTTCAAGATACATTTATTTATATGGAAGAAATAACTAACCAACAAAATAACAATACTCTTATAGTAAGAAAGGGATGGCACTGATGTCGCGGTCTAAACCTCCGCGATCTCGAATGGCAGATCCTGCTCCTGGGCTAGGTCTACTTCGTCCTCTGAACATGCACACTCAGGTCGTCGGGGCGATACAATATAGCAATAAATATATAATGTGCGTACAATATTATCAAATATGAAAGGTGCGACAGAATACAAAAACATGAGACTAATGAATATCAGTTGAATATGCACAGCGCGATATATGTATCATGTCAGTAAACCAGGCAATGTGTATGTCACTACTTATCAGTCACTAAGTCAATGAAATCAATTGGTGGAAAGGATGCTTGTGTTTAAAAAGGGTCTCGTGCATGCCCGAGACTACGGTCCACTGTTGCCCGGGACATAACCCTGCAGCTGTGCCGCTAGGCCTACGACCTAATGTATGTATGTATGTGTGTGTGTGTGTATCACTAATATCGAATGATCATCCTCTAAATCACTGTACCTCGCTAAATACGAGTTCAATTCCACCTTGATTTCCCCAATCCCCAGGTTATAGTATGTGTTCAGGTATTAGATAGGTCATGAACAAATACGTATCGCTTTCACTTTCAATCACGCTTACACTTATCAATATCACTTTCAATCACTGGTTCACTATCGTACTTGCCACAACCCAATCACTAACACTTATATATCGACAATGCAAATCAGTCGCTAGGTCTCAATGTAAACGATCACTATGCAGAAGGTATAAAGCAAACACAAAATAAGGTAGAAATGCACTGAACAGATATTCACTAAGTTATGACAGCCAACGCCATATGACTTGCAAAATTCATCATAATTCACAGGTATAGAATCGACCAAAACAATACAAATGATGTACAAAGTATGCTTGATTATCTAAGCGGTAAAATTAGTTTTATTTCAATAGAAATTCAGGTTATGGACTTATCATCATTTTAAATTAGCGATCAATTGCTGGAATTCCAGTTTTAGAACTGGAAGTCCAACTTCGCGCGCGGTTTATTAGGGATTTTGTTTAGATTCAGGTGTTTCCCCAGTTGAATAAAACCTAGTTCTATCTGTTATGTTTCCGACTTATCAAGAGGATCTATGATTGCCTTTCTGTACTATGAGATATGTCATATTTAGTGTGAAGGTGAAAGAGATGTCACTGCAAAAACTGCAGAACACGTCGACAGTCTAAAATACAAACAAAATACCAAACGACTGTAAAACTGAACGAGACTAGATCCATATGTTAGCTAACTAAATTATCTACGTGACTATATAGGACTCTGCACATTTTCAGTTTTATGTTGGGACCTGAAGACCCTTAAATTCAGGTATCAACATGAAAAACTACAAAAATCAGCCATATACATCGATGAAATAAATTATGCGAAAAATATCAACCAGCGATGCAATTCATTGGAACCAGTCGCATAAGAAAGCTAACTGGATTTCCTACGTATCTATATAGGGTTCCACACATTTGCGAATTTGGACGATGAGTTGCAGGTGTTTGATTTCAGGTATTTGTTAGGATTTTGGTTCAGGGCTGCAATCCAGAGCCACAAATCCCTTCAGTTTCTGCTATCTAAAAGACACGATATTCAGTAGAAGTCATAGTAGATTTTTATGTTATACAGTCCTCTTCGCAGAGAGACTAAGAGAACTATGATCCAATTTTTGTACAATTTATTATGAATTAAAAGGTCTAGCATGTTCGGGACAATTCTGATTTCGCAATGGTTATCGGGGCAACATATTATGGGGGAAACAATATTAAATTGCAACCAAATCTCTGCAGTACATCTGTGAACAGTAAACGGGTTTAACGATGAAAAGTTTTGCCAATTTTAAGTATATTTTGGCTTAAGATTCCTATCGAAGATCTTGGGTATACATTCGGTTATCGATCAAAACACACGTTTCCTTTAACCAAATGAATATAGATATTAGCCATATAACTTCTACATGCTATCAACACAGTAATAGGCCCTAGTCGGGCTCATTTCAATAAGACGGCACTAGGATTCGCCACACAAATTCAATAGTAGTTTATGATCTAATTATATATATATATATAATAGTTATAGTAAATTGCTTTGGTTAATGTTTATAGTAGCATGATGAACAAGTGAAAGTTTTCACTTGCCTTCGGTCGCTGATATAGAAGCGACACCACTAGAGGATTTCGTCTCGACACACGATACGATGTGATGCTGGACACGGTGCGTGACGCGAGCGCGATGCATGGAGATCCGGTACTGGGCACGGTGACGATGCGGGCGTGACACGGTAGTGGGCATGGTCTTGGCTCGGTGCGTGGTACGGGAGTGGCACGGCACGACACGGTACCGAACGCGATGCTGGTATGGAAGTGGGCACAGTACGTGTATTGGATCAGGTACGGTGTGGCACGGGGGCAGGCACGACGTGGCATGAGGACTGGGTACGAGGAGTGACACATCTGAGCACGCGGTGGTGCAGCCATGGCACGGTGGCGGTGCGGAGGCGGGTTCGATGTGTGTATGGTGGTTCACGGTTGCAAGGTTGTGAGGGAAGATGGAGGTCGATGGGTCGAAGGAGATGATGGCTACGGTGGTGGTCGGAGACATGGTCGGGCCAGGGGTGTAATGGAGCTTGGTGTGCAGGGAATGATGGCTCGGCTGATGTGACTCGGTGTTGTGGAGGTGGTGATGAGTGTTAGTGTATATGCCCTAGGGGCCATTATTGTATCATACTAGTTTGTATATTACTTAATGGAAGCTTGGGATATTCACATGTATATAACAGTCTTGCTAAACATAGTAGTATGCTACTTGGTTTTTTCTATCTTAATATGTGAGTATACGTATTGATAGAGCTCTTAGGATCTTGCTTGACTACCAGCGTTGTGATGGCAGTCACACTAGTGGGGGCTGGGTAGTCTACAAGCACATCCTTATTCAGTTCCCTAGTCGTAGGATTATCGAGACAGGGAATCAATACTCCGGAGTAGACTAGTGTGTACGCTTCTCATCCCAGTTGGGGAGATGGTCTGTCCCACAGCCGTCAGTACGTCGTACTGGAGATAGTATGCAGGTGCTCGTTAGGTTACGGGTACACCGGACAGGACTCACAGGGAACTGTTGGTTGGTTTTATACCAGTCGTCAGTTAACAGTTCCTAGGTGACATGAGTATAGTATAGTCCGCAGACTTGACACTGCTACTTCACCTCGAGTGTGTCCCACTGTTCTTAGATTGCTACCCTACCACGGCTCAAAGGAGTCGTGCAAACAGGTAGCAGTTGGGTGCAGTCCCGAGCACTTGGAGGCAGTGGCGATTAGACAGGATTCGTCTCTCCCGGTATTGGGAGTTGATATCGCGCTGTGTCAGAGAGCCATTACGTAAAGTCCCTGGCCAGGGCAAGCGAGATTTACTGGTAGGTTCCAGTTGTTTTCTCAGGGTGTAATGGGCTACGCTCCGACACGACTTATACCGCTATTAGGAGACTGACGCTTGCCGCCCCCTAGGCCCGATATGCGATAGTCTTAGACGAACAGACCGGACTGTACGGAGATTGTCACATCAGACTCAGTAGGAGTTCGGATGGGTTTTCCTCATCGGCCTTCTTATCGACATCTACCTGGGGACCGTTATGTACAGCTAGTGCCGCTTACGGTCTGTGGTTAAACCCACTGCCAGCGTAGTAGTAGAGTCTCTAGAGTCCCACACAGAGAGTTTCCCTACTCCAGGCGAAACGATATAGAGGTCGTATGGTTTTACGACAAGGGTTCGGACGCATACGTGTGTTTACGCAAGTACGACATCCGGACAGTTTTTACTAGCCGGCTTTGGTTTAAGCTAGTTTCTAGTATCCGGTTATTGGATTTATACAGTCTAAAGTTTTTCCGTGTTTTCACGGATAGGAGGGGCATTCTCGTAATTTCGCGAGAAGCTTCTAGAAGATGGTGACTTGAGGGTTAAGGTGGCATATGCATTAAATGAGATTAGTGACTCATTTGTGTGATTCATCCATGTCATTAATGCATCATAAATGCTTAATGACTCATGGAGATGAATCACCCATTTGTATTTATAAAGCATGGTTGTTAAATCCTTTATTTTCTTTTATGGATAAATAATAATGCTTCATATATATTATGATAGATCATTATCTCATTCTCATTCTCTTGCTCACCTTCTCTCTCCTCAAGCTCTCTCTCTTCAAACCCTAATCCTCCCCTCTCATGTGTTGAGACCGAGGATTAGAAAAGACTACTTAATCCATAACCCTTCTCTATATCACCTAGGTTACTTAGATTAGCACTTTAAGAAACCTAGTTACCTCAAGTTAGAGGTGAAGCTTGAAGTAAAGCTCTCGGGTGGATCATCTACTATATAGAGAAGGCCGGAGAGGACGTGGAGAACGAAAAGACGAAGGACACGG
Organism: Agapanthus africanus; assembly: GCA_030015575.1. Taxonomy (NCBI): domain Eukaryota; kingdom Viridiplantae; phylum Streptophyta; class Magnoliopsida; order Asparagales; family Amaryllidaceae; genus Agapanthus; species Agapanthus africanus. The sequence continues at coordinate 91,411,582 of JASDDO010000012.1, read as the reverse complement.
TTCATCAGGTATAATCACTTTTCATAGTAGTTGTTAACTTCTATGATTCTTGTTAGTTATAGTTTAGCAAAGATTCTCGGTTAGTCGATGTTTACGCCTAAAACAAGATCGTTTTTCATTATTCCGCCTCCCCGCAAGTCGTGGGGTGTTGTACATCGACTTACAGTGGTATCAGAGCCTCGCTAAACAATAATTAACTCATTAGCAAAGTCGCATGAATTTCGAACGCAAAACGAACCGAAAAAGACATCGATTTCACTAAGTTTCTGTCGATTTTAAAACAGGCTCTAAAAATTTTTCAGGGACCTGCAGAATAACCTACAGAGAAATATAAGAACACTGGAAAAAATTGGGTTCCTGAATCGGCCATACAGCCGCGGAACCGCGGCCGATCCCACCGATCCGCCGCCGATCCGCGGCCGATTTGGAGTCGATTCAGCCCAAGTTTTTCCAGTGGCTCTACTGTGATGTTTTTGTCTTTTCTGGATTATTTATTTTTCTGCTCAAGTCTCAGGTGCACAGAGAAGTATTGGAGTAGAATCTAAAGTGTTTGCACGATCGAAATCTTGCGATGTTTGCTAATTTGATTATATCTGTGATTGTATAATGTGTTCATAAACCTCCCCTAACTGCTAGTATGTCGGTTGGCAGGGGGTTGCACATTTCTGTAATGGTTTTTACTGTTTGTGGTTGTGAACTGTATTAGACTGTTGTGATGATTAGCTGGGGTTTGAGATGGGTTGTTATATTCATTCATTCGATATAATTGTAATATGTTGTAATATTATTTTGCGGGGCACATCCAGGTTGCGGTTGTTGCCACCGTTGTATTATTTCATTTTACTGTTTTTGCTCCTAGGATAGACCCAAGATGGGGTACACAAACTACCGGGTATTTTGAAGTGTTTAGTGGCCTACTCACGTTGTTGAGGGAGACCGCTTCACTTCGGGTATTTGGCGGGTAGTTTGCCGTATCCATAGGGGTCTAGGGTGGGGTAATGACTATTCATCACAACTGTGTAATCCGTCTTTTGTTGCAGGCTCTAAACAAACGTGAATTTCTTGCAAATCCAATAAAGTTCATATGAGATCTGGAATGCCTATTATTGCGTCTGACGAATGTACAATATCTATATATGATAGCTATTTAGACGTCACTTATGTTTTACATCCGCGCTAGCCCAGCCCCCGCTCTGCCGTTAGTTAAGTAACCTAACGGGTGATGACGGGACCCAGTGGCGAATGCAGATGGCATAAGAGGACGTTGTATTTTCGTTGTTTTCTGCAATGATGGGTTAATGATGGGACACATTATTTATAATGCAAAGAAATAAACCAAAAGATGAATCGTTGGAACAATTTAAAAGAAACCACTCGGTTATTTTAAAACAGATGATATTTTTAAATTGCGGAGCTTTAACCACTCCTTTTAAAAGCTATCGGGTTCCTTCGGTCATATCAAGTTCACTACATTCACGGTTTCGCCAAAACCATTCGTAGCCCTCCGTCATTTCATTTGGGTATTCAGTAGTATTCAAGCTATGTATTTTTACCTAACGCCAAGGCATAGTGTTTGGTAGCTGCTGGGTATTCATTTGTCGCATAGATAGATGAGTTAGTTTGGGACAGTCATATTATCATTTTGGCCGAACGTCAAGGATATGTACGGATGGGTTCAAATTAACAAGATAATGATGGGTAGAACTTGACATGTGACTTATGACATTTTGACCTAACGCCAAGGTCATAAGAGCATGAGGCAAAAATATATATCGGGAATTTCTAAAGAAACTGAAATTTGCAAAGAGATGCATACCATTTGGAGTTTGATGAATGTTGGTAGGATTCCTTCAACATTATCATACGATGATATTTGGATCCCGATCCTACTGTGAGTATATGCTACTCATCAGGAGATTCGTCACTTAACGATCAATGCTATAAACCAAGTAGGTGTCAAGAAAGGTGTTAGAGGGGTTACGCCCCCAGAGAAAAGAGGTTATTTAATTAAGGAACTTCGCGAAAGCGTTGGAAAACCTCCCTCGAAGTACCGACACCAGCCTGGCTGAACGGTTAAGCAAGTATTGTACAGTGAAAATAGTCCTGGCTAATTCTTCTTTTATGGTTTGAAGAAGGATTCGAGAAACAGTGGGAGCCATCCAGTTTAGATAAATTAAAAACCACTCTAAACTTGCACGAGCATCATGCTAAAGAGTTTTCTTCTCTCTCTCCTAATTGCAGCGACCCTAAAAATGACTGGACTTAAGTTACTTTTAGAGAAAAATATACTGACAGGGCCAAACTATAAAGATTGGCTGCGGAATGTCAAAATGGCTTTGACCTATGACAAATTGGGGTACGTCCTCACCGCTAAGGCACCTGCAGTCCCAGGTCCCAAATCCAATAATGCGGATAAGGAAATCCGCAAAACCTGGGAGTATGATTACGCGAAGGCCAAGTGCATCGTGCTTGCCTCGATGAACAATGAACATCAGAGGAGGCACGAAGATATGGATCTTGATGCCATATTTCTCCATACAAAAGAACTTTATGGAGAGCAATCTCGTATAGCAAGATACGAGACCTCTAAGAACTTGTTTCGAGCGAGGTTGGCCGTCGGATCATCGGTAGGAGAACATGTCCTAAAGATGATTGGCTACATAGAAGAGCTCGCAGACCTTGGGACGACTTTGGATAATAAGCTCTATACATACCTTATTCTCTAGTCCCTTCCTTCCACCTACGCCCAGTTTATTCTGAACTTTAACATTCAAAGAAAAGAAGTTGAACTTCCGGAACTCCTTAACATGTTGAGGAGTGCAGAGGGCACCTTGCAGAAGGCAAGGGAAACACCCGCTATGTTTGTTAGCGGTGCTTCTTCTTCCGGGTCCAAGGCTAGGGCCAAAGGAAGGAAAAAGAAGGCCGCCACCAAACCTAGAGGAGGTGTAAGTAAGGTGGGAGGGAAGGGAAAGAAAAAGTTTGCGGTACCGGTAGTGGCCCAGGATGAGTGTTTCCATTGTCATAGGAAAGGGCACTGGAAGAAAGATTGCAAGGCGTGGAACGCCAAGAACCAGGAACCGAAGCAAGCTGTGGCTTCGACTTCAGGTGTGTTTGTAATTGAGAATTGTCTGTCAATCAACTCTACTTCCTGGGTGTTGATACCGGATCAGGATCTCATATTTGCAATTCATTGCAGGCACTGAGAAACCGTAGAGTGCTGAAGGATGGTGATATGACCCTGATGGTTGCTAACGGAGCTAGCGTGGGAGCTGTGTCCGTAGGGGATTATCACCTGGGATTGACGAGTGGACACATTTTGGTTTTACATAACTGTTTTTGTGTACCCAGCTTGACGTGTAATATCATATCTGTTTCCTTGTTATCAAATAAAGGTTATGATTTCACGTTTGTAAGTGATGTTGTTAACATCCACCTTAATCATAGTTTGATTGGGTCCGGTACACTGGATAACGGTATATATGTATTAAACCAACTCCAAATTTTCAATGTCCAGAACACACTAAAAAGAAAGTCTCCAGATTTAAATAAAGCTTTCTTATGGCATTTTAGACTGGGTCACATCAATGAGAGAAGGTTGACTAAGTTACATAGAGAAGGATATTTGGACTCGTTCGAATATCAAACTTATGCCACTTGTCAATCTTGTCTCAAGGGAAAGATGACAAAGACTCCATTTACTGTACATGGAGTAAGAGCGAGCGGGCTCTTAGGACTCATACACAGCGATGTATGTGGTCCAATGTCTACACATGCAAGAGGTGGTTTTTCCTATTTCATTACTTTTACGGATGATTACTCAAGGTACGGATTCATTTATCTGATGAAACATAAATCCGAGGCTTTTGAGAAATTCCAAGAGTATAAGAATGAAGTAGAAAACCAAACCGGCAAAAGTATCAAGACACTAAGATCTGATCGAGCTGGTGAATACTTGAGTGCCGAGTTCCTAGGTTACCTAAAAGAGAAAGGAATTCTCTCTCAGCTTACTCCTCCATACACTCCACAGCATAACGGTGTATCGGAGAGACGGAATCGAACCCTATTGGATATGGTACGTTCCATGATGAGTAATGCTGAGTTACCGCGATCTTTTTGGGGTTATGCTCTCGAATCAGCGGCATATCTTTTGAACATGGTTCCTACCAAGACTGTGCCTACCACGCCATATCAGATGTGGAGTGGGAAGAAACCCTATCTTCAGTATCTGAAAATATGGGGATGTCCAGCTTTTGTTAAAAAGCAGCATGTGGACAAGCTCGAGGCACGATCAGTAAAGTGTAAGTTTGTGGGATATCCAAAGAACTTCAGGGGATATCTATTCTATTACGCAGAGGAACAAAAGGTATTTGTTTCTCGTAATGCCCATTTTCTAGAACATCAGTTTTTAGAAAAGGAAACAACTGGGAGCGAAATAGAACTGGAAGAAATTCCAGAACCACAAACTAATACTGCAAGTTTGGTAGAACAAGTAGTTCAAGAAGAACAGGACATTCCCGCACCCCTCTGCAGGAGTAGTAGGCCGTCTCATCCGCCTGAGAGATACTACGGTTTTCTCATAGATGGGGATAGAGAGGATTGCATCATAGATGATGATGAACCTACCAGCTTCCAACAGGCCATCCAGAGTGGCGACTCGGTACGATGGCTAGATGCAATGCGGACCGAAATGGAGTCCATGTACACCAACAAAGTATGGACTTTGGACTTTGCTCCAGATGGGGTAAAACCCATAGGATGCAAATGGATCTTCAAGAAAAAGATTGGTGTAGATGGACAGGTGGAAACCTATAAGGCTAAACTTGTTGCAAAGGATTTTCGTCAAAGACCTGGTTTGGACTATGACGAAACTTTTTCTCCAGTGTCTATGCTCAAATCCATTCGGGTCCTTCTTGCTATTGCTACCTTCCATGATTATGAAATCTAGCAGATGGACGTAAAGACGGCTTTTCTGAATGGTAATTTAGAAGAGTGCGTCTATATGGATCAGCCAAAGGGTTTCAATCAGAGTGGGAGCAGCGGGAAAGTATGCAAGTTGCTTAAATCCATTTATGGACTGAAGCAAGCATCGCGGAGTTGGAACATTTGTTTTGATGAAACAGTCAAAGAATATGACTTTATCAAAACTCCAGATGAACCATGCATATATAGTAAAGTTATAGCACGAACTGTCGTATTCCTCGTCTTGTACGTGGATGACATTCTATTGATAGGAAATGACATTCCTATGCTACAATCTGTCAAAGGATTCTTGTCACACAGGTTCTCCATGAAAGACATGGGTGATGCCTCTTACATTCTGGGGATCCGGATCTATCGTGATAGATCCAAAAGGATGTTGGGACTTTCGCAGTCCAGGTATATCGACACTGTACTGAAAAGATTCAATATGGAAGATTCTAAGCGTGGTAATCTACCGGCTTGTCACGGAATCACCCTATCCAAAGAGATGTCTCCCAAGACTTATTTAGAAAGGGAACGCATGACTATTATACCCTACGCTTCTGCGGTAGGCTCTATAATGTATGTGATGTTGTGCACCAGACCAGATGTAGCTTACGCACTGAGCGTGGTAAGCCGGTATCAGTCAGACCCAGGGAAGAAGTACTGGATAGAAGTAAAGAACATTCTCAAGTACCTGAGGAGGACTAAGGAGAAGTTCTTGGTTTACGGCGGAAAAGACCTCAGGATGGAGGCCTTTGCTGATTCCGGCTTCCAGAGTGATAAGGACGATTCCAAGTCCATGTCAGGTTATGTCTTTACCCTCAATGGAGGGGCGGTGTGCTGGAAGAGCTCCAAGCAGGACGCCGTTGCTGACTCGATGATGGAAGCGGAGTATATTGCTGCTTGCGATGCCGCAAAAGAAGCGGTCTGGATGAAGAATTTCCTAACAGAACTTCAGGTGGTTCCTACCATTGTTGATCCAATACCTCTGTATTGCGACAACAACGGAGCTATAGCTTTAGCGAAGGAACCAAGGTCCCATCAGAAGTCCAGACATATCTTAAGGCGGTATCACCTGATCAGAGAGATCATTGATCGTCGGGAGATCGAGGTTCGGAGAGTTCCTACTGAAGAGAACATTGCTGATCCATTCACGAAGGCCCTACCTCAGATTCAGTTCGAGAGGCTACTCGAGATCATCGGTCTTCGATATGCCAGTACATGGCCCTAGTGCAAGTGGGAGATTGTTAGTGTATATGCCCTAAGGGCCATTATTGTATCATACTAGTTTTTATATTACTTAATGGAAGCTTGGGATATTCACATGTATATAACAGTCTTGCTAAACATAGTAGTATGCTACTTGGTTTTTTCTATCTTAATATGTGAGTATACGTATTGATAGAGCTCTTAGGATCTTGTTTGACTACCAGCGTTGTGATGGCAGTCACACTAGTGGGGGCTGGGTAGTTTACAAGCACATCCTTATTCAGGTCCCTAGTCGTAGGATTATCGAGACAGGGCATCGATACTCCGGAGTAGACTAGTGTGTACGCTTCTCATCCCAGTTGGGGAGATGGTCTGTCCCACAGCCGTCAGTACGTCGTACTGGAGATAGTATGCAGGTGCTCGTTAGGTTACGGGTACACCGGAAAGGACTCACAGGGAACTGTTGGTTGGTTTTATACCAATCGTCAGTTAACAGTTCCCAGGTGGCATGAGTACAGCATAGTCCGCAGACTTGACACTGCTATTTCACCTCGAGTGTGTCCTACTGTTCTTAGATTGCTACCCTACCACGGCTCAAAGGAGTCGTGCAAACAGGTAGCAGTTGGGTGCAGTCCCGAGCACTTGGAGGCAGTGGCGGTTAGACAGGATTCGTCTCTCCCGGTATTGGGAGTTGATATCGCTCTGTGTCAGAGAGCCATTACGCAAAGTCCCTGGCCAGGGCAAGCGAGATTTACTGGTAGGTTCCAGTTGTTTTCTCAGGGTGTAATGGGCTACGCTCCGACACGACTTATACCGCTATTAGGGGACTGACGCTTGCCGCCCCCTAGGCCCGATATGCGATAATCTTAGACGAACAGACCGGACTGTACGGAGATTGTCACATCAGACTCAGTAGGAGTTCGGATGGGTTTTCCTCATCCGCCTTCTTATCGACATCTACCTGGGGACCGTTACGTACAGCTAGTGCCGCTTACGTTCTGTGGTTAAACCCACTGCCAGCGTAGTAGTAGAGTCTCTAGAGTCCCACACAGAGAGTTTCCCTACTCCAGGCGAAACGATATAGAGGTCGTATGGTTTTACGACAAGGGTTCGGACGCATACGTGTGTTTACGCACGTACGACATCCGGACAGTTTTTACTAGACGGCTTTGGTTTAAGCCAGTTTCTAGTATCCGGTTATTGGATTTATACAGTCTAAAGTTTTTCCGTGTTTTCACGGATAGGAGGGGCATTCTCGTAATTTCGCGAGAAGCTTCTAGAAGATGGTGACTTGAGGGTTAAGGTGGCATATGCATTAAATGAGATTAGTGACTCATTTGTGTGATTCATCCATGTCATTAATGCATCATAAATGCTTAATGACTCATGGAGATGAATCACCCATTTGTATTTATGAAGCATGGTTGTTAAATCCTTTATTTTCTTTTATGGATAAATAATAATGCTTCATATATATTATGATAGATCATTATCTCATTCTCATTCTCTTGCTCACCTTCTCTCTCCTCAAGCTCTCTCTCTCTTCAAACCCTAATCCTCCCCTCTCATGTGTTGAGACCAAGGATTAGAAAAGACTACTTAATCCATAACCCTTCTCTATATCACCTAGGTTACTTAGATTAGCACTTTAAGAAACCTAGTTACCTCAAGTTAGAGGTGAAGCTTGAAGTAAAGCTCTCGGGTGGATCATCTACTACATAGAGAAGGCCGGAGAGGACATGGAGAACGAAAAGACGAAGGACACGGTTCATCTGGTATAATCAATTTTCATAGTAGTTGTTAACTTCTATGATTCTTGTTAGTTATAGTTTAGCAAAGATTCTCGGTTAGTCAATGTTTACGCCTAAAACAAGATCGTTTTTCATTATTCCGCCTCCCCGCAAGTCGTGGGGTGTTGTACATCGACTTACAATGAGGAGGGGTAGCTGGCGGTGAGTTATGGTGAGGTCGAAGGCGAGGCTCGTCGGCTAGAGGAGGCGATGCTCTGGCGGTAGCCTCAACGGCAAGGGGATGTTGGAGCTCGGGTGGTCTAGTAGAGGAGCTCAGGGAAGGTGGTGGTGTAGTCGGAGAAAAAGGAGGAGATGGTCGCGGTTGGGGGAGAGAAAGGGATGTGGAGGAGCTTGCGGTTGAGGGTGAGGAGCTTGGGTTGTCGGCGGTGAGGTAGAGGGGTCGGGTTTGAGTTGGATGGGAGATTTTGGGGTTTAGAGAGAGGGAGTTATTAAGAGTGAAGGAGAGGTAGGGGGAGATAGCAGGGGAGGGGCCACAAAATCACGAAGGCGGTTGAGACGTGGACGAAGACAAGGTCGTGGGGGAGCGGGTCTTGCGGAGGCATCGGCGAGGGGTGAGAGAGGGGGAGCAAGTGAGGATTTAGGGGGGATCTCGGGGAGATCGTTGGCAAGGGCGTCGCGGAGGTGGGCGCGGGCCTTGAGGCAACGGTCGGAAGAAAGGATGAGACGTAAAGGAATAAGGCGGGAAAAGAAGAGAAGGAGAAAACGAAGAAGAAGTGGGGGTCGGGTCGGGTCGGGTTAAACGTGCTTAAAAGGCGACCGCCCTTGCCGAAGATGATCCACCCGAGAGAAATCGATCAAAGCTCCAGCTTCACCTAGTGAAGAAACTGACACTCCAAACTTTCTAGAAATGGAGTGTGGGGATGTAGGAATTTATCACTAATCATAATCTCTCAATCATAAAGCTCAAGAGAGCAAAATGAAGGAGGAAGAGGAAGAGATAAGAGGATGCTAACATATGTCAAATGAGCTAAGTGTAAGAATGAGAGAGGGACTTTTATTTTTCAACCCTTTTAAAAATTGTGACATAACATTTTACAAATAAAATATATAGCTCATCCTTCTCAAGCCATCCCTCATAACTATACCCTCATGCCACCACATCCTCCACCTCATTTCATATTTCCAAAAATAGAATATACCCTAAATGAGGTGTCTTCCTTCTAGAAGTATTTTGTATAAATACGAAATACGAACCCGGTATATATATCGAAATACATACACGTCTATCTGTATAAAATTACGGATAGCCGAAAGAGAGAGAGAGAGAGAGAAAATGAATAGTGAATATAATGCTAGAATACATACATACATATATATATATATATATATATATAAATTATTAAATCGATACTTGATTTAATAATCCGGCTTACTTCTAAGCCGGTTAGTATTATCAACCGTCCAATAAAATTCCGTGTAGCCAGTACATGTATTTAATCGGACGCTTGCACGTATCAATATACGACCTCTACATCATATCGCCTGAACCGGGAAAACCCTCTGTGTGGGACTCTAAAAACTCGACAATACTCTAGCAGAGAGTTACTGGATAATCCATAAGCACAAGCACATCAGCGGCACTAGCTGTACGAATGGCTACCCAGGTATATGCCGAAAGAGAGGTTGACAATCAAGTCCTTCCATATCCTACTGAGCCTGAATGTGACAATCTCCGTACAGTCCGGTCTCTTTGTCTAAGAGTATCGCATACATGGTCTAAATGGTGGATAATGTCTGGCCCCTAATAACCCAAGTCGTGCCGGAGTCAAGCTCATCACCCACCGAAAAACTACTGAACTCCTATCAGTAAATACTATCCGCCCTGACCAAGAATTTATAGTGATGGCCAACCGAAAACAGCGCGACATCGACACCTAATACCAGGAGAGACGGATCTTTGACAATCGCTCACTGCCTCCATATGGTTTGGGACTGTACCTAACTAAAACTTGTTTGCACGATTCCTTTGAGCCGTGGTAGGGTAGTAATCAAAGTACAGTGGGAACTCATACGAGACAAATGACGATAACAGGTCAAAAGACTAAGCTATACTCATGTCACTAGAGAACTGCTATCGGACGATAGACATAATACCATTTAGAAGTTATCGGCGACTCCGTCCGGTGTAATCACCTCCAGTGAGCACATGTATACTATCTTGGGTGCAAAAACACCAATGTCTTGTGAGACCAGCCACCGCCCCTCGTTGGGGTCTAGAAACATATACACTAATCTACTCCGGAATATCGATGCCCAGTCTCGATACTCTCTTGACTAGAAACATTTATGGATGTGCTTATGGACTACCTAGCTCCCACGTATATGATCGTCATCATAATGCAGGTAGTCAAGTAAGAATCCTACGGGCTTTATCATTATATATCAGCGACACATAATAGCCAGTAAAACGTATACACATGAATGATAAAGACAAATCAGATAGCATACTATCATCTCAAGCAAGACCGTTCTACTTGTATAGGTCATTCTTCAATTATCATAATCGCCTACCCGCAATTATAATAATTGCTTTGAGGGCACTATATCCAACAGCAGCAACATTCACAACACACGCAGAATAATTAAAAGAGTCGCATTCAATAACTATCAAACTGTCTGAAATATGTCCAACAACACATAAAGAATTATCCAAATAAAGATAAACTAAATTATCTTTAAAAATAACTGAATATCCTATAGCCTTAAGTCGAACAATTGATTGAAGGTTCCGCCGGATCTTTGGAGCATATAGAACAACTTGTAGGATTCACTCGATACTATAGCTGATGGAGTGCTTGTATGTGCCAATGCCTAAGACATCCACATACGTCTCGTTACCCATATAGATCCTCTTTCTCCCAGCCGGAATCCTGCGGAAATCTACATAGCCTTCTCTGTCCCACGAGATGTGGTCGGCGGCCCCTGAATCAACAATCTAACTTGACAAAGAGTAAGCTAACAACACACTACCAGCAACATATGCTATTGTGGACTGAGAATCGGTAGATACCTTCTTGGGCACGCCGTAATCTTGCACGAATTTCCCTTCTTTGCCGTAATTGAAGCAATGGTCTTCTTTTTGCCACGCCTATTCTTTTTCGGCTTTGGATTCGCAATATTACCTTCATGCTTGGGGGAGTCTTGTGCTTAGACCTCCGGGTCTTATGCTTGGGAGCCTCAATGACCAATGTCTTTGAGCTCACACCTTTCGCCTTTCTTTCAACCTTAAGTTTGACTTTTATCACGGCATTCGAAAAGGTTTTCACCACTTCGGTCTCTTGTGTCAAAAGGAACTTCATATGATCCCAAGAGTGAGGTAGTGCGTTAATCAACACGTGGATCTACTGCTCATCCGAGATAAATGAGCCGACGATCTCAAAATCTCTGAACATAGACTCCATCACCCTGAGATGAAGTCTGATGTCCGGAGGATAACCGGTCATCCGATAATTAGATGACCGAACATGAAGAGATCGGATGTTAGTTGGGGACAGCTTACCGAACCTCTTATCTTCCACCTCCTAGAGTTTCTTAGCAGTAGCAAAGCGCTCAAAATGAATCAAGAGGTCATTCTGCATCATCGCTAACATCGTATAGCGTGCAGAACGGTCCTTTGCGAACCAGGCCTTAAATTCATCGATCTGCTTGTTGTATTGATCGTCAGATAGGGTTCCCTTCACGGGCTCGACCTTCTCTGCCTCTGTACAATATAAGAGGTCGATATCGTTCAGCAAGTACGATACCTTTCGACGCCAAACGTCGAAATTGTCTCGAATTTTATAGATTCGTTAAGATTCTTAAGCATTTTTAAATTGGAGTAATATGCAACAATTTTAAAATCCAAATATTTCACAAAAGATAATAGCAACAAAATCATTTCTATATTTAAGGAAAGAGAAGTTAGGCGATTCTAGAACTACATTCTATAGAATATAAAAATAAAAATGTCCTATAAGTATTTGTTGAAAACTATGGAATCTCGATCTCAAAGGTTATAGGTTGCACATCTATCTTACCCGAAATCTCCCATTTGAAATATTTTGTATTAGAAAACCTAACTTTAATTATTTTATCTGAATCGGTAACTATCCAAAATAAAATTTAAGGTGTCAAAAGTTTTCTTGGATCCGCTTGCGACCCTACGTGCGCTCCCACTTAAGTTTAACTAATCTATGCATCCCTAAAATGCTTAGGATTTAAAAGAAAACTTATTTAGACATCATTAATATATTTATTGTGGCTCCCACTTGAGAAAAAATGTTCCAATAGACCCCAAATAATTTCTGAAATTAAAAAATAATTTTCTGGAATTTTTCTGCTATTTTCTGAATTTTTTGGAATTTATTTCAAAATAAAACAAAAATTCAGAAAGAGTTAAAAGGAAGAAAAACTAACCGGGCCCCAAGGGCCCACGCTTACTGGGCATCAGGCCCAGCCCAAGCCACAGCCCAGCCTGGCTCGAGTTCAGCTTAGGTCGAGCCGTCAGCTCCGAACCGGCTCAAGCGAGTCGCCGTCAGCTCGAGCCGGGCTCAGACCGAGCCGTCAACCCGAGCTCGGCTCATGCCGAGCCATCGGCTCCGAGTCGACTCGGTGACTCAGGCCTAGTCACCAGCTCCAGGCCAACCCATAAGCTCGAGCACGGCTCAAGCCGGTTCAGACCAAGCCCCGGCCCCTTTTGACCCCTTCTTTTTTTAATTAAAAATCTGATAAAATCTATAAAAAAAAATTAGAACCTTTCTTAAATATTTTCTCAACTTAAAAAAAATCTTACCAAAGAAAATATTTTCTGTTGTTTCTTTTGAGAAATTCTTTTGAAAAAGGATCAAAATAATACAGAAAAAAAATCCCCATTGATATTTAGCATATCAACAAAAATAAAATTTCAAAATTAAGGCTGGGGTTTTTCAGGCATGGTGGCCGCCATCAATGCAAACATCACGGAGCTATCCTCTAACTTGAAAAGAACAATTTTTAATCTCAACAAAAATAATAACAATGCCAAACTTAATTATACGATAGTTTTTAAAACAAAATTATCAACTTTTAAAATCACAAGCTAAATTAATTTGGGACGATCATAAGAAAATCTTTGAAAATTTCATGTGTCCTTTTGTATCATAAAACTAAAATAAAAATTTAATTTTTAGGATGGATCATTGATTTGTATGGATTTTGAGATCAAAGAATTAATTACCGCAATCAAGAACGGCGTCGCTTGGTAGCTAGCCAGTGAGTACGGGTCGGTCCACAGGGATGTTGTGTATTTCCTAATTTGGTCTAACGAGTTAATTCCAAATGGTGTGAATAGATTATCGCTAAAAACTAAACTGATTTATACTAAGACTAGAATCTTGCTAGGGTTAGGTTTAGGTTGAGTTTGGAAATTGAAGATTTCCTCACCGCTTTCATTGCCCTAATTTAGATCTCATTAGGTGTTATGGTAAAAATTAATAAAGGGGATTAGTTCCATCGGGAAGAAACGATGTTTCTTCCTCTAGGTTCTAGTCCTTTCCTTTCTTAATTCTTACCCTAACCTCCATGGAAAACATACGCAACTGGTCGTTTATACTATGGTATCACCGTTACCTCGTAGGGTAAGGTGCCGTAGGGAACGGTGTGTGTATATATGCATGGAGTCCTATTAATTATATGTGAAGGGGCAAGAAAGGGGTGAGAGATTTCATCTCTCAAGCCTTCCCCAAATCTAACCCTAACAAGCGAGGAGACTACTCGCTCATTAGGGAATTGAAGAACATCTCTAACTATCTAACTAGGGCAACGAATGAAAAAATCTATACTAAGGCAGAATAAAAATTAACTAGGCAATTAAATAAAACTACTTACTTTATTGATGGTTCTCTCCAAACATTTACACAGGAATTTTCAGATCTGAATAGTTGAATAAAAAGAGGCATGACCTAAATCAGGTTTTTAGGGTTCTATTTATAGATTCATAGAAAACCCTAGGATTACAATCGACGCACATCTGCTATTACAAAAATACCCCCTAAGAAGACTAGTCAACGAGCCGCCAGCGCACCGACACATTTTTCCACCGACACGGGTATCACCCGGCCGCGGATCCACGGCCAAAGCCCACGTTTGGCCACGGTTACGCGGCCGTATATGGGCCTTGTGGGCTCATTTTCTCTGGTTATGTTCTGGTGGCATTTTACTCCTTTTTTCTTCACTTTGTTTCTCAGGTTGGCTTCTAGTTCTCTTCCAGATTTCCACAGTGAATAAATGTAGTGGGCTTTTACCGTTGCTTCGTGTCGAAGTCTTGAACCTTGCGTTGCCTTTGTACTTTTATGAGCTTTGTTCATTGATCTTCATTGTCCCTTAAAATGTGGCGTGATCAAGATTCCATCATTTATTGGTTGTAATCTCACTTTTGTATCGTCTTTTGTCTTTTTCACTGTTTTTGTTCCGAGAACCTGTAACCTGCAACTATATAGCAGACATGGGTCAAAAGCACCTGTTTATTTGTAAAATGAATAAGAATGGGGAATATAATAATGCAATATTATGATATGAACAATCATAAAAAAGGCTTAAAGAATCTTTCTTTAGATCTAATTAAAAATAAAAACTTGAATGATCTAAGATAGAAAGAAAGATCAGAAACCCTCTAGGGCTCTGATACCAATGTAGGCTAACGATGATACATGACCAGATCTTGGATCTCTCCATGGATTCGGTTCCATTGGAGGATTAACATAAATTCAGCGGAAGTAAATATGTAACCAGTGGCCTACACGAACACTAAGATCTTACAAATATTAGTGGGGCAGGAGATCTCTCTTATCGATTGGTGGATCTCTGATCTTTATTCCTCGCGCGTTCTCCTCTCCTCTTCGCGATGGTCGGCGAGAGACGATCACAACATTGGTCGGAAAGCCCTCTTGTTTATCACGGATGCTACTATGTGGAAGAAGATGAAGAATCTAGAAAACCCTTCTCTCTTGTTTCTCGATCTCATAAGAAACCCTAGATATATAGTGATTACCAACCCTAGACTTTGCATGCATATATAGAGCAAAGGGCAAGACTACGGACAGTCTAGGTTATATCTAAGGAGCCAAGTCCTAATAGGACTTGCTCTTCATTAATAGACAGACCACATCCACTCAGTTGGTTGGGCCCAATGCCAACACACACAAAAAGTAAAGGGGGAAAAAACAGTCACCTAGAACTTGTTATACTTAATAAATAATTGTTAAGAAGGTACCAAGAAAAGATCAAGCAACCGAGACATACTAAGAATAAAGCATAGCATAAGCATATGTGATGAATGTCAACTGCAACTAATGTTATTAATTTTTCAACTTTGCTGAAAATTTTGCTGAAATATCTTCATTGTATCTTAATAGTATTATGAAGTACTTTATAACTATACTTTATTTAGTCAGAGGACTTGGGAATAATCAATTGAAAGGCTAATGAGTCGATCTATAAGTTGTTGAGCAATTTCCCTGTGCCTATGGAAAAATAACATTATAATAAAAATTCTTGTCACACTTGGAACCAAATAAAGAGATTGCTACATCATTGGAATCATTAAGAACCTTAATGATAATAACTAATGAACTTAAAAACTTGTCACTTTCAAAGTTCACTGTGATTCAAAAAGAATATTGGTTTTGTGCTATGTATGCTAGACCTTTCCCTAGATAAATTTCCAAAGGCCATGACATCTCTCATATTGTTAGTGTCATGAATTATGTGATCTGTAACTGCATTACTTATGATGGAACGTCGTTGATCTACTTGCCAAGGTCTATGATCAAGCCTCCGTTGTTGTTCGGGCGTTAGACGGAAGTAGTATTTAAAGTATCTTACCGGGATATTCTTTGTAGTTCCTCAAAAATAACCATGAAAGTTATATGAACAAATCAAAAAAAATATGGGATGATATATAGAAACATGATATTGTGAGGGTGATCTTCAGAATTAGTCAAGCTTAGGGGTTGATTTAAATTAAAACCCAAAAAATATATAGAAAAAATAAAGAAAAAAATTTGATCTTTTTAAAAAATAATTCAACGATTTTTTTGTGTTATAACATACATAATATTGAAAAAAAAGAACAATATTTGAAAATTTTGTGATTCCTTATGCTATGGCATGAAAAATATTTTTAAAATGGAAGAAAACATCAAGGGTTTTTTACTTGTAGTCTCCCCAAAATATAGAAAATTTCTTTCTAATCCTCCAAAACCTGAAATTTACTTCCCCCCCCCCCCCAAACTAATAAGATACACCATTTTACCCCATATACGATTTCCGTCAGAAAAAAACCCCATTAACTTTAACTTTAATTTTTCTCCATAAATTTTAGGTTTACCACTTACCCAAAGACAACAAGTAAGAGCGTAGAAATATTCAACTTCTTCATAACTAGAGAAGATTATTGAAGATGATCCTGATTTCATGGCCGATTTTGAGAAAGGTGCAGCAGAAGCCTAAACCTTAATTTCAATTTGGGAAGAAATTACGTATTTCTAAATAAATAAGAAGAGAGGTTGGAATATTTTAAAGAAAAACCAGATGTTATGCCATTAAAAGTTGATGGAAATTGTAAAAAGGGTTAAAATGATTTATCTTATTAATTTTTTAGGGGGGGCTAAAAAGTAAATACCAAGTTTCTGAGGGGTGAAAGGAATTTGCTATGTTTTAGAGGAGATACAAGTAAAAAAAACCAAAAATAAAATTGTAGGTAGACGCTCGTGCTCGTGACGCAAACTAGCGGCCATGTGGAATACAAAACGAAAATTTTCGAAACTTGAGCACGAACTACTACGGCCTAGAATCAAATCCAAACACTAAACTAGAAACAAACAAGAAGGATTTAACTACTAAGTTTGTGATTACAACCTTTGTAGTCGTGTCCTTCATCTTCTTTCCACTTTCTTAGCTCCTTAAACCGTCGGGAACGAGCATGGGAGTCGATCTTCCCTGCCGAAGATGCTCCACCTCGAAAGAACCTTAACTTAGGCTCTGGCTTCACAACAAAAACAAAGTGAAGCAACTAGTGATCAAAACTTTCTAGGAATTGATCATTAGGATGTAGTAGTGGTTAATTTCTAGTGTTTCTCTCTTTATCTTTTTTTCTCTTTTTACAAAAACTCAAGAGAGGAAGAAGAAGAAGAAGACTTGGATGAAGTTTAACAAGAATGGCTAAAAAACTTCATTCTCACTCATTCTTTTCTTTCTTCATTCTTTTTTGAATATGAGTGGATTGTGACTCACTATGGTGAGTCACAAGTCCACCATGTTCTAAGAGAAACTTGAAGAAAAGAAAAGAGTAGAGAATGCCACCTTATTATACACATATACATATGTATATGTATATATAAATATATACAAAATACACTAATACAAGTATATGCTACAAATACATACACCCGTATTCGAACCAAAATACAAATACCCGTATTTGTATCAAGACACAAATACACGTAATTATACAAATACCCGTATTCGTATAAATACCGTATTTTGTCAAAATATGAATACCGAAAAGAGATACAAAAAATATATATAATACTAGCTCACATTTAATCCAAAATGTGATAACCTGGTTTTGTTTCAAACCGACTAATATTAAAAAACTGTCCGATAAAAACTTTGTGTACAAAAACACGTGGTTTAATCGAACCTAGTACGTATCAAAATACGTACGCTACATTGTTTCGCCTGAGCTGGGAAACCCTCTGTTTGGGACTCTAAAGACTCGACAATACGCTGGTAGTGGGTTTAACCACAAGCACATCAGCGGCACTAGCTGTACATAACGGCTATTCAGTTATTAAATGAAAGAAAGGCCAACAAGCAAACTTGTATGTATCCCTACTGAGCCTAAAAGTGGCAGTCTTCATACAGTATAGTCTGTTCATCTAAGAGTATCGCATATCGGATTTAGGGGATGGATAAAGTCAGACCTTTAATAATGCGATAGTCATGTCGGTGTGAAGCCCATCACCCACTGAGAAACTACTAATCCAAATCAGTAATTCTCGTACACATTGGCTAAGGATTTCTGGTGATTTCCACCAGTGCACAGCGCGACATCTACCCCCAATACTGGGAGAGAAGAATCCCTGACGATCTGCTTACTGCCTCCATGTGGCTCGGGACCGTACCCAACTAAAACATGTTTACACGACTCAATAGAGCCATGGTAAGGTAATAATCAAAGTACAGTGAGAACTCACACGAGACAAATGACAACCTCAGGCTGACAGACTAAGTTGTACTTATGTCACCATAGAACTGCTACCTAACAATAGGTATAATACAATCTAGCATATTCTCGGCGAGTCCATCCAGTGTAACTCATAACCCAGTGAGCATCTGTATACTATCTTTGGTGACTGACTAACACCAATAGCTGTGAGACCGGCCATCGCCTCTTGTCGGGGTCAAGAAACGTATACACTAGTCTACTCTGGAATATCGATGCCCAGTCTCGATATTCCAATGACTAGGGATATTTACGGATTTGCTTATAGACTACCCAGTTCTCACAAGTGTGATCGCCACAATAACCCTGTTAGTCAAGCATGAATCCTAAGGGCTCTATCAACATGTAATAGTGATCCGTAATAGCACATAATACATGTACATGATGATAGAGATGAATCATATAGTATACTATCATCTCGAGTAAGACTATTCTACCCATATAGGTCATCTCTTAATCATCATAATTGTCTGCCTACGATTACAATAATTGCCTTGAGGGCACTATAGCCAACAATCTCCTACTTGCACTTAAGGCTAATTATTGCGGTGTCACATACCCACAGCCCGTGTGCTACCGAACACCCAATTTTTCTACTAAACAGTTTCGCAAATCATGTTTGCGAAACATTCGTGTTTGAGAAATAACCTCAGTGAGTAGGGATGGTAATTGAACAAGCCAGCTCGAGTTCATTTAGGATTCAGCTTGGTATCAGCTTGTTCAAACTCAGTTCATTTATTAATGAGCTGGACATGAGCCAGAAAGCCTGACTCGTTTATTAAACGAGCCGAACTTGAGCTCATCCAGGCTCATTCAGTATTGACTTGAGTTCGGCTCAGTTACACAGTTTGGAAATAAACAGTAATATGTAATATAGAGCAGATTCTATACAACTCTCTGGACACTTAATTCAATTAAGGGATAGTATATAAAGTGCAGCTGAGGTGAATGTAAAACCCAGAACTTAGACTCATTCCATACTCTAAATGTTAAATTTTTTTTACTCTTTCTATATCTCAAAGCCCTGAGTCTTAGGCTCTATGATTGTTGTCTCCAGTCTAGCCTCTTACAAAATACTTTCATGTTTTCTTCTAAAATATTTATAATGGCCATTGACTTATTTTCAACCTCCACCAAACGCCTCTTTGTTGTTTTCCTTCCAGATATCGCCTAATAGAAGATGCATCCGAGCTCAACTTTGGCTCGTTTAAGGCTCGGTAAGCTAACGAGCTAAACATGAGCCAGACCTGCTCAACTCGAGAAGAACTCGAGATGAGCTTGAGCTAGCATAAACTAAGCCGAGCCGATTTTGGACAAGGGTTGGCTCGTTCAAGCTCGGCTTGGTTACACCCCTATCAGTGAGTGGATCCGCTCCAATGTTTCTATCTTTATCTCTCTATATCTCAATTTCGCGAAGAACGACTATTTCCCGAAATGAGCGATATTTGTCTTAGAATTTGTCTGGATATCTGATGGGACAAAGTTCATAAATGAACTCCAAATCTAACAAACTTCTTAGACAGTATTTTCCACTGAATTTAATTAGTATTCTGGGCCATACCTACCTTAGTATTCGCTTGGACCACTGTCCAACATACTACTCCTCAAAAGAGAGTAAATTTTAACTCTGACAGTCGCTCTTTCATCCAGGTCATGTGGAAATCCTAAAATGCTAACCGCCTCCTTAAGGAGGTTGCCGTTACCATATACCAAGAATATTCTCTCATGTTCATAACTGTTTCCCAATGTTTCTACAGGATTGGATTAATATATGCTTATTGCAGCTGGTGCAAAAGAAATATCTGAAGTGGTACTTGACATCTCATGATTGACTCAATTGTCTAAGCAAGTGATATGTCAATCATGCAAATCTCTCTCCTCATCAGTCCAGAAGACATCTCTTTAGAGAGGGTGACTCCATTACCTGTGGTTACACCACAACTCTAGGAGTCATCCATTTTAAAACATTTTAGAATAGTGTCTAAGTACCCGAATTGGGACACTTTCCAAATCTAGATCTAAAACCATAGATCTAGTCATCATAATATCTGATATTTTATCAAGTTTCTTTGTGAAGAAATATCTGTGACAACCACAGCTTAACCAATCGTAGTATAGGAACAATACTTCCTATTATGAGTATGTCATCCAACAAGCCAGGACAGTACTCTCTACTCAATTTTCTTATCCGGACCATCTATTATTCTTGATGAAGTCAAACACTATGACTGTTACGTCAAAAATAGATGACCCATCTCCGCTATACTTACTTTAGTCTATAAATAGATATAAGCTAATGGCCCACCACGCTTCCGCTGCTCCCACTAACTGCAATAACTCTCTAGCAGAGTCATATATACGTGCACTTCTAAATTCAATTTAGAATGGCCTTATACTCATCCACCTGCCAGATCGCATAGTTTAGGACAGCAGTAGTGATAGGCTTGGATCATCAAAACCTCCCTATTACCTTTTTTGAGGAGACCGAAGTACCTCTCGGGTGGCTGAGGTTACCCACTTGATCTATGGAGTGGCTAATGGATTGTCGAATCCAATTGAATCCTTAGATTCTATTAAATATTCAGTAACCGTTTGTGGTTCTGGAATCATTTCCGGTTCTACCAAACTCCCGGTAATGTTTTCTGAAAAGAATTCATTTTACTTACAGGTGGTGAGTCAAGAACAATATAACTATTGATCTTGCAGATAGTAGAATGTTAACCCTTATCTAAGCCCGGGAAAACCCACAAACTGCCATTACTGAAAACGTGCCTTGAGTTTATCCGGATTCTGGTTTTAAGCATTAGCCGGACAACTCCATATACCTTAATATCGTTAAAATATGAATCCATTCTATATCCAATATAGATACAAAGGCACTAATTTAATTGGAACCAGATTCAAAAATTATGCAGCTGTTCCTAGTGCACAACCAGAGAAGAAAATGCCATACAACATTACTCATCAAGAAGCGCACCTACGGATGAGTAATCTGAAAGAGAAGCAAGTTCTCAAATATATTACTTACGATGGAATACCTAGAATAAGTATATACATATTCGATCACATCGAAAAATTCTGATACTTCTAATGTGTGGTTCTCTACTTTATTCTCATACCTATAACTTCTCAAAATTTGGACCTTGTATTTCAACGAAATGCGTGTCTAAAAAACCAAAGAAGTCATAAGTAAATGGAATATAGTACGAGTACAACCCCCTTGTCCTAATGGATATCGGACAACATTCAATATTTTGTATAAGTCCCGAGTTTAATAACTCAAACCCTGTGTGACGTAGGTTGAAAACTGTATTATGGTTAAGAAAAATTACACTGTTATTGAATGCACCTTACCTAATCATCAACAGATAAAGGTAAATGTTATAAATATAATTTCAAAAAGTTATATCTCACTTTATAAAATAAATGTACAGATATATCAGTTTGAAATTGGTGTATAATAACGGATATTCAAACCCAAATATTTGCCGTTAGGCAAAACCCATGTAATTTTCCTCAAATGTCACTAATTACAAAGAATTATGATTTTTAAGGATCTAATCATCCAATTCCCAATATTCTACTCCCACTCAGCATCTGTAATGCTATACATATGTGAGAATCAGTCAGGTAAATATATACCCTGGAGTAAGAATCTAATTAGGAAAGCAGTTTTCAATTAATATCGAACAGTATAACTAAAACATGAAAATGTTTTGAGGGGGTGGCCGAGTATTCCTAATAATGAATCTTCCAATATCCGACTCATGACATTAGTTACAATTTCCATTGCTCTTACTCCAATCCCTTTATATATTTTTGCTTCTTACCTTCTGTATACCATACTTTAAGCTAATTGGTTTTCTTCTTTCCTTACATTTCGACACATGTCTAAGATTTGGAAGAAGACTATCTAATAAGCGTAATACATGTACTCTCTTAATTCTAAAAGCGCTCACAACTTGAGAGAAGGTAAAAAGAAAAGACAACCGAATAATCATATTCTATTTCCCCGGAACCGGAATCCATTCTCGAACTGAAATAAATTTCTGCGAGTTCGTATGTAACTATACGAGATGGTTATATCCATTCCATATGGATCTTCATAGTGATACAGAATGTTCTGGAGAAAGCAAAGGGTAAAGCAGGAGTGGCATGGATACATGTGACTTTGTCGTAAATCGTGACAAAACAAATCCAGGTTTGTCAAATGGTTTCGGTCAACTTGGTCTACAAGTTTTAGTTTAAGGCGGGTCATGGTCGCTGCCAAAGAGAGGAAGAAAAGAAAACACTCAGCATGCACCAAAACACTCAGCATGCACTCTAACCTAGATTAGATTGGTTAATCCCTTTATCTAATCAGGATGGCTCTGACTGTTTCCTCGAATTCTCTTTCAAACCCTAAAAGGAGAACTAGTCGGGATCATTTACACCTTACAAGTTCGCTAACCGTTCAGCGAGGACAGTGTTGGTACTCTGAGGGAGGCTTCCTGTGCTTTCGCACGGACCTAATTATATAAGCTCGTTTCCGCAGAGGCATAATCTCGTTAACACTTTCTAGACACCTGATAGGTTAGCTAATTGTGAAGTGAAAATCTTCCGAAGAGTAATACCTCCTCTCAGTAAGAATCGGGACCCAACTATCACCGTGTGATAACTTGATGGAAGCTAATCAAGTCGCCATACTCCAGAAGGTATGCACATGCCTGGAAATTTCCTTTATGTTTGAAACTCCTGATGTGAATTTTTATCCCAAGCGTCTTATGACCTTGACGAAGGCAAAAATATCATAAGTCGCGGGTCAAGTTCAACCTGTCATTGTCCTGATTAATCTAGACCCACCTATACTAACCCTTGACGAAGGCCAAAATAGCTATACGATTGTCCTAAATTAATGCATCTCTATGCGGCAGAAAAGTAACACATAGCTACCATTCATTATGCCTTGACGAAGGACAAAATACATAGCATGAATACTAGGCGTTACCTGTCTGAAATGACGGAGGGCTACGGCTGGTTTTTGGCAAAAAAACCTTTAACGTAATGAACTTGATATCGTTGAAGGAACTCGAGTGATTTTGAAAAAGGAGTGGTTTAGGCTCCGCTTTTAAAATAAGCGGTTTTAAAGAAAACCGAGTAGTTTTAAAAATTAGTTCCGACAACATCAATTAGGTTTGTTTTCCTTGCATTAAATCTATAATGTGATCTCATCAATTAATAATATCACACCAAAAGAAACAAAAATAGGTACGCACATATATGCCATCCGCATTCGCTACAGGATTGTTCCCCTCCGAATGGTGGCGCGACGACAGAGAGACGTCTTGCCTGAGATTCGGGGCAGATGCTATTTGGTTTTATCCGTCCACCTCTCCGAAAATTCCAAGTTGATTTATGGCACCATGTATCGGAGGTTTAGACGGATGCGGCCGATGTAGCAGACTTCGTCAGATTCCCCCTCGTCTGAGGGGTTTTTTATTGTGGGGACGCTCTTCCCTGCAGGCGCAAGCCCCTGCAGTTAATTACGCTACCGCATCGCGGTAAAAACTTTCTCCTTCTCCAGATGTTCACTTCGTGTCGTGGGTGTTTGTTTTTTTTGTGGTTGCCCGTGGATTGTATACGGAGACTAATTTATGTCGTTGCCCGTAGGACGTGGATTAGTCCAAATCCGTATTTTCTTAGATTTGGGTTTGGGGTTTTGGTTTGAAGATACGTTAGCCATATTTGAGGCTAAGATCAACTGAAACGTTTGTTAAGGATACGTTAGTCTAATTTGAGACTAAGATCAACTTAACGGGATCGTTTAGATCCGATAAAAGAGCATTTGGGCTCTATTGTTCTAATTTAGGGACATAGTGGTCCATTGCCAGTTTAGGGACATGGTGGTCCATTGCCAGTTTAGGGACATGGTGGTCCATTGATCCCATTTTGGGGATGAATATTGGTTTAAGGACGCATTAGTCCATGAGTTTAAGGACCCCATAGTCCGTATTACCAGTTTAGGGACATGGTGGTCCATTGTTCCCATTTTGGGGACAAATATTGGTTTAAGGACGCATTAGTCCATGAGTTTAAGGACCCCACAGTCCGTATTACCAGTTTAGGGACATGGTGGTCCATTGTTCCTATTTTGGGGACGAATATTGGTTTAAGGACGCATTAGTCCATGAGTTTAAGGACCCCACAGTCCGTATTACCAGTTTAGGGACATGGTGGTCCATTGATCCCATTTTGGGGACGAATATTGGTTTAAGGACGCATCAGTCCATGAGTTTAAGGACCCCACAGTCCGTATTACCAGTTTAGGGACATGGTGGTCCATTGTTCCCATTTTGGGGACGAACATTGATTTAAAGACGCATTAGTCCATGAGTTTAAGGACCCCACAGTCCGTATTACCAGTTTAGGGACATGGTAGTCCATCATTCTCATTTTGGGGACGAATATTGGTTTAAGGACGCATTAGTCCATGAGTTTAAGGACCCCACAATCCGTATTAATGTGTGGTTGTCGGGACCCGTCACCTCTCTGACGACGTTGAAGGATTACAACGACAAATATCAGAGGAGTTCGGAAATGTACCTTTGAACCGGGTGTAAATTGATTTGAAAGAGCAGTCGTGCTTAGTTCAATTTAATTTGAGGACTTATGGCCAAAATTGGGTTAAGTCCAGTTAGAAAATGTCTAACATTTTGTTCATGATTGGCCTATTTAGGCCTATGCTTGGGATCTGCCCCTTTTTTTAAAGCATTGGGCTTTTAATTTAAATGCATAGCATTTATTTTGGCCTGTTAGGCCCTTTTTAATTGGGCTCTGTCCCTTTTCTTAAATAATGCAGAGCATTTTTATTTGTTCTGATAGACCTTTTAATTGAGCTCTGCCATTAATAATGCACTGCATTAAATGTTCTGACAGTACCCCACGTGGCTTGTCAGGCGCTTTGCGCCGATTGATGAGCGCAAGGCGCAAATTCATGTGGAGGTGACACGTGTCACGCGCTGGTGAGCGCAAGTCTGTTAGCGCGGTGCGCTGCGCCAGTGCACTGCTGCCACGTGGCGCGCTCTGGTGACTTGCGCCAAACCAAGAGAGCAGTGCTCTCTAGTGGCGCAGTTGTTCTGTGATTGACACGTGGCGCTCTCTAGTGGCTTGCGCCAATCCAAGGAGCGCAATAGTGCAAATTCAAAAGTGCAAGGCACTGTTTAATATCTTGATCAAATTTAGATCAAAGAAAACAAGTTTTTCTTGTTCCAGAGAGGTTCTACCTCAATATTTCAAGAACCAGTGGTTCATCAAAAGGCAATGCCTTTATATAGATCAAAAGATCTAGTCATGAAGTAGATTACTTCTTTATTATTTTTTTTATTAAAGATCTTGATCTTGTTCTTAGATCATTGATCTTTTTAGAAGAAATTCATCCTTTTTTTCAAAGGTTTTACCTTTTTTCTTTCTCTATGAATTCTTCTCAAAGCTTTTAGAAGAGTTCTCTGTATCTCTCCCTCTGTCTCTGTATATTTTAGACTTGGAGTCTAGGGGCCTTTATATAGTGCCAATTGATTTGTTAAATCAGTTAAAGAGATCTTTCTCTGATTGATTTAGGGATGTTTCCCCACCGCTGGATCTTTGATCCTAGGGCTTCTGTTTTAAAGAAGATAATCTTCTTGTTTTAACAAGATTAGAAAGATCTTTCCAAAATTTTATTGTTTAAATTCTGGCACAGTTGGTGCAAGCGCACCTGCGCTTGACACGTGTCGCGCAGCGCAACTGCGCTGACACGTGTAGTGCAGCACAGAGCGCAGCGCAACTGTGCTGACACGTGTCGCGCAGCGCAGAGCGCAAGTCATCTGAAGAGTTGCTTCCTTTATTTTTATTTTAAAACAGAGCCTTGCTCTGATTGGGTGCGCTGGCGTGTCTGTTTTTGACACGTGGCGCTCTGCGCGCAGCGCAAGGGATCTGAAGCGTTGCTTCAATTTTTGAATTTTTGAAATTCAAACAGAGCTTTGCTCTGATTGGGGGAAACAAATGCCCCCCCACCTTTGCGCTCACGTGGCGCACACGTGAATGCAGCGGTGGCATGATCTGATCCGTTGGATCAACTCAGGAGTTGAAGGGGCGCTCAAGCGCCTATAAATAGGACCCTTGGTCCTCCTCAGATGATTATCATCTTCAAGAATTCTTATTCTCAGAACTTCAGAGCCTTGCTCTTGCTTTCAAGAATCTTAAGAGTTAAACTCTAGAAACTTTTAGGTAAAATTAACTTAAATTAATTTTAATTGACAGCGCCTTGCTCTCATAGAACTTTGATCTAAAGAAAACTCCTTTGGGGTTTCACCAACAGAGCCTTGCTCTCAAGAATCCATAGATCTAAAGAGATCTTATTTCAGGGTTTTTAACCCATGAACAGAGCTTTGCTCATGGACAAAACATAGATCTTTTTGATCTAAAAATGAAGAACTTTTAAGAGTTTTCATGGATCTTTAAGATCCCAAATTTTTAATTTTTAGGAGTTAATTTTTTTTCTTTTGATGGATTTTTCCATCATTATTACAGAGCTAGGCTCTTTAAGGAATTTTATTCCCTTGAGACCAGAGTTTGACAAGTGTCACTCTGTGACAGAGCTTTGCTCTTAAAGGGGAGATTTTCTCCTTGTCTTTAGGGATTTCTTATTTAATGAGAGTATTCTTTTGGGGATCTCCTCATTAATTGACAGTCCCATGCAATGATGGGGCTGTCTTATTGACTGATGTATTGTCGTCTAGATTTTGTGGGTCCCCCTTTGGTCCCCTCTACACTGCATTGCAGTGTAGTATCAAGCGTCAGGCTTTTAAAATTAAATTATGATACTGACGGCTGAATTTCGTTTTTCTTTGCAAGCAATCATGTCTACTGATCTGTCTTCCCCATTTATTCGCTCAGAGGAAGGATTCCCTGAGGCGCCAGTGGACCGGGAGGTTCTCGCTCTCATTAAGGATCACGACCCCGAGTATAAGAACCTTCACCTGTGGGGTAGGTGGTACAGTGAAATCATCAAGGGTCGCCGAAGCTTCGGTTGCGCGACGCCGTCAGAGCTAATCTCGTCGATCCCATATGCGGATGCACCCCCGGTGAACTATGCCGTGGAGGTTGTAAATTGGAATTCGGAGGATCTTCTCCAGCCTTCGATCGCCGCCATTCCCGTGGAGCCGCCGACAGCCGTGGACATTTTAGGGCGACGCATATGCCAGGGTGAGGCACGCCCTTGGGGACAACCTTATAATATTGTATTGACCCCCCGACAACCGGCCGGATATTTGCAGTGGGCCAGGTACATCCTATCAGCGAAGAGGAAGCATTTGATGAAGATTGGCCTGTACTCCGCAGTCTACGTCTCATTGTTCGAGTACCCTGTTCCTCCGGCGTGGTGGGTTAAGGCATTCATAGAACAATGGAACATCCCCACCCATACCTTCCTTCTATCGGACAGGGAAGCCTTCATCCCCCTGGATGAGTTTGCTGAGATTTCGGGTCTGCCAGTGAGGGGGGAGCATTATGAGGAGCTGTTTCCTCCTGACGAGTTTGTCTTCACCACCAAGCCGCTGGTAATGGGCCTAACGCCGGAGAATGCTATTCAGCACCAGTTTCTGATTCTGGTGAAGGTGTTGAATATGTATGAAGGTCTCTATTTGGAATCGGGATTCCGGGAGTCAGTTTTGCAGATTTCATCGCCCGCTTTCTTCAACTGTAGATTCTAGCGCAGCGGAGTGAAAAGTTCGCCAAACTCGACGACCCCTTCGGCTTCGGCTTAGACCATCGAACAGTATTGGAAGACGATCAAAAGGATTTCTATCTCCCCGATGCCGCCATCATGACCTTATCAGAAATCGCCGCTCCGGGCATCGATGAGGAGACCTTCTTTCTAGGGTTTCTGGGATTATGGCTGTGCTGGTTCGCGCTCCCCATGCACTCGCGTTACATGAGGCCGTCGATTTTCTACCCAGCGCATCGGATGGTGGCTGGTATACAGTTGTCGATCGGGATCACCGGGCTGGCTCACCTATACCATGGACTCAGCGTGGCGGCAGACGCAAATGAGCCCGGGGTGCAACCTGCCAATTTCCCGATGCACTACTTCACTTCGTGGATGGAAATGCATGTGCTCGGGGTATTCGGCATTCATAAGAGCCCCTCGTTTTTCGAGAAGTGCAGACTCCCAAGAGTTATGCGGCTGATTGGCGCCTCGATTGTGAATCCGTCTCCGCGGGAGGCTAGGGGTTGCTTCTTCGTCCGCACCTGGTCGGAGCGAGGATTTCTTTCATGGACAAAGTCGTGACTATCGGCCCGGAGACCTCCAAGGCGGTGTTGGCGTTCCGTGATGGTTTCAAGGACGGGGCCTCCGTATTGAAAGCCCGGGAGATTCTTCACTTATACTCCATCCGGCCGGGCTTCCTGGTGTTCAGGCAAAACGACATGGCGCTCTTCATGAGGTACAACCCCTATCGGTTCTCCCAACAATTGAGCTATAACCAGGGGGTCCCACTGGAGGCGTTTTTGGAAGAGCCTGTGGCCACTATGGAGGGGATACAGGATGCATTACATCACTTCATGCGGCTGAACACGGGCTCCCACTTCTTTATCACCAAGCCGAGCTGCGTCCCACGGGCCCTCAACGTGTACGTAGCTTGGTACGCGCATGCGATGGGTGCTGTCATCTGGGAAGAGAAGCGATTGTTGGTTGATCGCAAGGGTGCGCCCCCTGGCAGCGACCGCAAAGCTCCCCTGAGGCCAAGGATTCCTGTCGTCCCTCCGCTAAAAGATGCTGGAGCTGAGCCACCGTGCGTGTTGAGCCCTCCGCGCGGATTGCCTCATGATACCGTGGACGTGCCCCCAGCGCCCCATGCTCCAGTGGAGACGGTGAATGTGGTTTCGCCTGAATCCGGCGTGGGCTCGGACATCGGGACCCGCCGTCCCAAGGTGCCCATGAAACGCAAGTTGATCTTGGGTGCACCTGGGGCTCGCGTGCAGAAGAGGAAGAAGAAGTCGATCCTCTCTGCTGACGTTGTGTTTGTTCAGGAACCTCATGCTCCTTATAGCGAAGGCTTGGGTGAGTACGGGACTAATGAAGGATTAGTTATGCCGCCAGACGACACTGATTTGGCGGCCGCCATCACAGCTTCAGAGCGATTGGCGAGGCGCGATGCGTGGTTAGCTAAACTGGCGCAATCGGGTAATCACTAGCCGTATTTTTCTATCATTGCATTGTACTTTATCATTGTATTTGACTAACGCTTCCCCCCCCCCTTTTTTTAGCAGGCATTTCTACCGAAGAAGCTATCGCTGCTTCCCTTAAAACTTTCCAGGAAGAGGAACGACTCAGAGCATCCTTAGGCCTTGGTACATTTCGGTTCACTATGCCTTTCCTTCCATTTCTTATGAGCGATCGAACCCCCTCTTTGTCTTATCGCAGGGACCACAAGACCTATCCCGCAAACTAATGCGGGAATTCTCTTCGGGCCAGCTACCGATGTTCCGGCCTCTTCGGAATTGCCGCAAGAGACCCAACTCAAAAAGCCGATGATGGATGCCTTGAAGGATCTGGAGGCAACTCTGAACGCGGACGACGATGCCTTGCTGAAGGAGGCTTCCAAGAGGTCCGTCGTGACGGCCTGGGAGGAGAGGAAGCGCTTGAGGAGCGCAGCGAAGGAGCGCAGCGTTGC
Organism: Agapanthus africanus; assembly: GCA_030015575.1. Classification (NCBI taxonomy): domain Eukaryota; kingdom Viridiplantae; phylum Streptophyta; class Magnoliopsida; order Asparagales; family Amaryllidaceae; genus Agapanthus; species Agapanthus africanus. The sequence continues at coordinate 91,381,667 of JASDDO010000012.1, read as the reverse complement.
TTTGGCCGTTGGAGCGGGCCCAAGTGTCGTTACTCCCGCTGCTACTCCTTCCGAGGAGCCACCGGTCGCCCTGTCTACTGCTCATAGACGGGCGGTGCGTGCAGCTCGAGAAACCAACGATCAATCCACCTCAGGTAATGTGTTTTTCGAGGCTTTGTTGTAAGAGTTGTAAAACTATCGATTCTTATACATCTTTTCCTGCAGGGCCAAGTCCAACTGAAGAAGCGGCGGCGACCGTCGAGCCTGAGGGGACAGTGGAAAAGGAAGAAGTCGAAACCGAGGCGACGGTAGGCGGTGCGGCCGTAGTCGCCGGGCCTGAGCTAGTAGCTGACGAGACGATCACGTCTCCTATGCCTGAGAAGGTTGTCGATGCCGAGCCCGAGGTGGCGGCAGATGAGACGGCTGCTACAGCCGAGTCTGGGGCGGCAGCGGATGAGGCGGCTGCGACCGATGAACCCGTGGAAGTGGTGGACGAGACGGCTGCGACCGCCGAGCCCGAGGTGGTAGTGGATGAGACCGGCATGATCGCTGAGCATGAGACGGCCGCTCTTTCTCAAGAGTCGGGTGCCGCTCCGATCATTGCTCTCCCTGCTTTCGGTTCCTTGTCGTCTCCCGGTGCCGCGAGCGTGACGACGGCTCCTGTGGAGTCGGGCGATGAGGCAACGGGAGGTGAACCCATGCCAATGGAGTAGGGAGACGCCTCCATTTCGGCTGGCAACTCATCAGGTGAATTTCGGGTTACCGTCCCTTTTTTTATTCTGTAACTTTTCTGACAAGGCTTATCTTGTTTCTAACGCAGGTGCGGCCAGTGCTGATGCCCCATTGCTCGAGGGAATGCCGTCAATTACTGCCTTGACGGTGGCCACCTCTCTACCTTCTCTCGCACCATCGCAAATGTTGGAAGGTATGGATTTGTAACCCATTAGCCTTATCTCTCGGCCGTATAATTCATGTATTGACGTCATAATATTTCGTCCTTGCAGGAGTGCTTTTTGATCACCTTTACCAGGTGCTGCACCCACACTTCTCCTTCCCGTCGGAGCTTGCTTCCTCCAGTGGCGCTGGTGAGTATAGTTTTCAATTAATACTCTTTCTTTTTCCAATAATGAACTTGTTTCTGATTCTTCCTTACCCTGATTGCAGTGCTACAGATCGAAAGGGGAGATGAGAGATCAGTTGCGCCACCGGTCCTCCCGGCTTTGCCGCCTGCTACTGCTGGTATAGTAAATTCCATTGTTCATGAACTTTCTATATTTCTTGAACCATTATCTGATTGTGTTTTGTTCTGCATCTGTCGTTCCGATTCCGGCCCCCTTCGAGTCTCGCATCACGATGCCGGTAGGCCCATTCTCCAGGCGTCCATCCTCAAAGGGTGCTGCGATGAGTTTGAGTATGCTGAGCGGATGCATCAAAGTGCTTGACGCAGAAGCTCCCCCATCTGCGGAAGATTTCGTTGCGGAAGTTAATCCGATGCTGGCGACGCTTGTAAATTTTCATAATGAAGGCGTCGTCGAGTCTTGGGTTAATCACTGCAGGGAGATCGAGGCCCGCCTGCATCAGCTGGAGCTTATGCGTCCTGCCCCCGAGATCTTGGCCGCGAGTACTCAACGGGCGGCATGGATCGAGCAGAGCGCTTCTTACTTCCGCCATCTTGAACAAGAAGTTGGTTTAAGGCGTAAGGAACGCGGAGAGACTTCGAGCAAATCTTCCCGACTGCATGCTTAGGTGGATGCAAATGCTGCACAGTTGAAGGTTATCTTTGAAGGCCTTCTGCGATGCATCTCCGACAGGTTAACACTGAGGCAGCAGCTTGACGTCGTCGAGCGGGATGCACCAAATCAGGAGGCAGCCCAGCAGGCAGTTGAGGAGCGGTCTACATCCTTCCTGCAGCAGCGGACTCAGGTGGAAGCAGAATTGGCGGTGGCAGCCGATCAGGAGAAGGCATTGAAGGAAGTGCGCGAGCAATTGATGGGGCTATTTAAGACGCTTCCTTCTCAGTAGCTGCCTTTGTACCAATTATACACTTGTAATCTTTGAATAATATGTATACATTCTTTATTCTTTTATACGATTCGCCTTGTACTTAATTGAATTCATGAATAAAGATACACACATTTTTTTTGCAATGTCTTGTGTCATCTCTGTGCTTTCCCTCTTCTTTCATTATCAGCATGTTACCTTAGTGAGCATGGTCGACAGATGATAGAGCGAGCATCCTATCTTGGCTTCTTCAAGAGGTAGTGATGGCTTAAGCCGCAGGTTCAGATCTGCTGCCTAAGACTTTTCAACTTTATGAGCCGTGAGGGTCTCACAAAGACTTTTCTCCCTACGGATCGAGAGGATCTCGTAGGTGTATCTTCTCCTTAGGGGTCGTGAGGACTCCTAAGTGTGTTTTCTCTTGAGAGTCGTAAGGATCTCACTAGAGAATTTTCCCTCTTACAAGTCGAGAGGACTCGTAAGCGGTTGTTTCCCTCCTTGTCGGGATTCGACCTTGGAGAGTGTGGTCCGTGAATGGTATGCAAGAGTCCGTTTTGGACCGACTTGTAGGACCCCAGTTCTTAGGAAACAGGTTTTTTAATCCCCGCTGCCTAAGGCTTTTCCTCACGAGTCGAGACGAATCGAGAAGTTCTCGCAAAGACACTAATTTCCTCACGAGTCGAGACGAATCGAGCAGTTCTCGCAAGAATATCCTAACGTCACAGTTAACCTCTGCTCTTTACGACAGAGGTACGTTAGGGTCTGTGGTACTTAGGGTTTTGTCCGTCGTACCGTCGTGTTGGCTGATGTATTCCTCGATAGGCGATCTTGCTGTTCGAGTAGCCTTGCGACTGTCGTGTCTCTGATCCCTTCGGGGGCTGGACAAGACAACTTCAAGCAATCCTCCTACGCAGTTTGACCGTCGGAAGAGCAAGCGTTAGGAATTTTGCCATGCCGCTTTTTACTTGAGGTTAGGCTCATTTTGGAGAGCCCCGATGAGTCATAACCACTCCGCGCTGGTGTGGGATGATCTCCGATAGTCTTTCAGGCTTTATATGACTTGCCGTTAAGACCCTGGAGATAGGAATTTGGCCTTTGCTTCGTTTACTGGCATTGCGTCCTCTATATCGAGACGAATGTCGCGGTTGTGTCTAGGTTTCTGGTGAACCGTCGAGGTTTGGAACTAGGAATTTTTCCATGGCTCCTCTTGGTGATGTTGCGTCTGCTGTGTCGAGACGAACGTCGAGGTGGTGACCACTCCGCACTGGTGCGAGATGATCTCCAATTGTCTTTCAGGCTTTATATGACCTGCCGTCAAGACCCTGAAGCTAGGAATTTGGCCTTCGCTTCGTTTGCTGGCGTTGTGTCTGTTGTATCGAGGAATGTCGCGGTTGTCTCTAGGTTGCTGGTGAACCGTCGAGGTTTGGAACTAGGTATTTTGCCGTGGCTCCTCTTAGTGATGTTGCGTCTGCTGTGACGAGACGAACGTCGAGGTGGTGACCACTCCGCACTGGTGCGAGATGATCTCCGATTATCTTTCAGGCTTTATATGACTTGTCGTTAAGACCCTGAAGCTAGGAATTTAGCCTTCGCTTTCTGGTGGAGCCTATTAGGAAGATACGGTTCCCTCTTTGTTTGTGCCCCTGGATTGTATACAGGGATCGATGTGATCTCACCTGTAGGGCAAAAGTTTCATTCATTTTTTTATATTATTATTTTATTTCCGCGATGCTCTATCATTTCAGCTTTTATATCGCGAAGATCGCGATTGCCCAATCATTTCGGCTATTTTTCGCGGTGTCCAATCATTTCGGCTATTTATTTTATTTTTACTCGCTGCTTTTTATTGCGAGTTGCCCAATCATTTCGGCTGTTTTTGTATGCATACATTTTTACTTGCTGATTTCGTTGCAAGTTGCCCCATCATTTCGGCTATTTCGTATGCATGTGTGGCTTGCTGTCTTTTCGCTGCACGCTAGGAATTAGACACCGATTTTGGCATCAGCATCGCTACAACTGGGATATTGCCAGGAGCGAATCATCATTTGCCTCTGTCGATGTCGAACAAAGGTGGCTTAGCGAACAGGGTTAAGATCCTGTCGACTAAGACTTTTGACTTCATGAGCCGTAAGGGTCTCATAAAGGTATTTCTCCCTACAAGTCGTGAGGATCTCGTAGGTGTGTTTTCTCCTTAGGAATCGTGGGGATTCCTAAGTGCATGTTCTCTTATAAGTCATAAGGATCCTACAAGAGTGTTTTCTCCTTGCAAGTCGAGAGGACCTACAAGTGTTTGTTCACCGTGTAGACATATCCCTAGTCGCTGGTGGGACTCTGTTAGGGAAATGTTCATTCATGCCCGTGGATTGTATACAAGGGTCAGCATTAAGCCGCTTGTAGGGCAGTATCGAAAGTTGTGGGGGCTGCTTAAGAACGGGTTCAGGTCTCTGTAGCTTAAGACTTTCAAATCTTATAAGCCGTGAGGGTCCCATAAGAGAGTTCTCCATACGAGTCGTGAGGATCTCGCAAGTGTAATTTCTCCTTAGGAATCGTGGGGATTCCTAAGTGTGTCGCTCCCTTGTGAGTCGTAAGGATCTCACGCGGGTGATTTCTCCTTACAAGGTCGAGAGGATCCTGTAAGTGTCTTTTAACGAGGTTGCACCCTTTCGGGTTTTCATAAACACTAGCCGGTAGCCCTACTATTTTTACTCACGGAGCCCTTTCGGGTTTTCATCCGTGCCCTTTTTGCTTATGGACATACCGTTTTTTCTCTTTTTTTTATTCTTTTTATTCTTTTTTTTTATATAACGAGGTTGCGCCCTTTCGGGTTTTCACAAACACTCGCCGGTAGCCCTGCTGTTTTTACTCACGGAGCCCTTTCGGGTTTTCATCCGCGCCCTTTTTGCTTATGGGCATACCGTTTTTTTTTTTTTTATTATTCTCTTTTTTTGTATATATCGGCTTTGGGATGTTGCAATCCACCGTAGTTTATCTACATCTCGGTCAACAGCTAGTTTTTGGACGTAGTGGTCGGTCATTAGTTTAAGGACGTTTCGGTCCGTTGTTGAAGAAGGCCGGCTACTACTTATAGAGTCTGGGCTTAGGAAGATAGAGAGCGGATATAGTCGTCGTCATCTATCATTGACCTAGGCCGTGACTCGTCAAGCGTAGTATTTCTTTAGGAAGCGACCGTTTATTGGCCTGAAAGGCCCTTCACCGTGCATATCCATGAGTAGATAGGCTCCACCCTGGTAGACCTTGTCTATGATGTACAGGCCTTCATAGTTCGGCTCGAATTTTCCCCGCTCGGCGTGATTGGGGATCATAGGTCTTTTGACCACTAGCACGAGTTCGCCTTGGAGGAATGTCCTCGGCCTGGTCAATCTTTCATATGAGCGCGTCATCTTTGCTTTATAAGCCTCCAGATTTTGTTGCGCTATGAACCGGGTTTCATCAAGGGCATCAAGCTCCTCAAGCCGAAAGTGAGCATTTTCTTCGTCCGTCAGCTCATAGTGGACTGCCACTCGTAGAGAGGGTAATTCTATTTCGAGGGGGAGTACCGCTTCTGTACCGAATACCAACGCGTACGGCGTTGTGTTCGTGGCCGTCTTGAACGTAGTTCGATACGCCCAGAGAGCTTCTTGCAGTCTCTCGTGCCAGTCCTTCTTATTTCGGGACACCATCTTCTTCACGATCTTCGTCAAGGTCTTGTTGAAAGCCTCAGCTAGACCGTTAGCTCTGGGATTATAAACTGAGGAATATCTCCAGTCTATGTTGTGTCGTTGTGCGAAGCGGCTGATCTTGTGGCTTCTGTAGGTTGGCCCGTTATCGGAGATGATCCATCGCGGAGTTCCAAACCGATAAATGACGTGTGTTTTGAAGAAATGGAGGATATTCTCCGTCTTCACTTCCCTCAGCGGTACTGCTTCTGCCCATTTGGAGAAGTAGTCAGTCGTCGCAAAATGAATCGATGTCCCCTGGACGATGCTAGTTCGATGGGGCCGATTACGTCAGTCCCCCACATTTCGAACGGCCAGCTAGCCACCGTTGGATGGAGTGGATTTGGATGCTGATGGATAAATTCCATATGGATCTGGCACGAGTGGTATTGCTTCGCATACCCGAGGCAGTCCTGGATCATCGTGGGCCAATAATAACCTATCCGCTTGATTTTCAGCTTCATCTTCGGCCCGGCTTGGTGAGAACCGCAGAGTCCGTCGTGAACTTCTTGGACGACTCTTTTTGCTTCTTCAAGTCCCAGGCATCTCAACCACTGAGAATCAAACGACCTCTTGTACAGGGTATCATTGACGAAGGCGAAAGACAGAGCTCGTTTCATAAGCTGATGTCTTGAGGACGCATCTTCAGGCGTTCGACGGGATTTGAAGTAGTCTATAAAGACTTCTCTCCAATCCTCAGCATTTTCCTGGTCTTTTATTTGCATAGCCATTTGCTCAGTCACTCCCTTTTCTTCGGATGATTCCGGAGATATTTCTGCTGGGGCAAGCACCCGACGGCTTTGTACCACGATTCTTACGTCATCGAGGTTCTCGTCGGCCAGTTCTTTAGTGAGCTTGGCTAACGCGTCCGCCTTGCTATTTTCTGCACGCGGTATGCTTTCCAGCATGTAGGAGGGGATTTGAGTCAGCAATTGCTGTACTCTTTCACCATACTTTACCAGTTCGGGTTTGCACGTTTGGTAGTCGCCATTTACTTGACTGACGACCAGTTGAGAATCTCCATATATGAGGAGGTTTTCTATTCCCATGTCGATGGCGATCTCGAGGCCTGCTATCAAAGCTTCGTATTCGGCTTCATTGTTCGTCCTCGGCTCTGTTAAGGAGAAAGCAAAGCGCATTATTCCTCATTGTGGCGTTATGAAGATAAGGCATACCCCCGATTTGATTATAGGGGTGCTTTGTTTGCGCTTCTTCGTGGAAGACGCTCCATCAAAATAAATTTCCCATCAGGTATCACTATCGTCGATCGCATCAAACGCGTGTTCGTCTGGCAGCTCGCAATTCAGAGGGGAATCGGCCGGTATCGGATGTTCAGCGAGAAAATCAGCGATGGCCTGACCTTTCACTGCCTTAAGAGGCTGATAGGTTATTGAGAACTCCATTAAGAGTGAGGCCCATTTGGCGAGTCTCTCTGTCAATATGGCCTTCGACATTAAATATTTAAGGGGGTCCACCTTCGAAATGAGACGGACTTCATGCGCCAACGCATAGTGCCTGAGCTTTGTTATCGCGAAGATCAACGCCAGGCAGTGTTTTTCGATGGGGGAGTAGTTGCTTTCTGCCCCCAGTAGAACTCGGCTCAAATAGTAGAGGGCTCGTTCTTTCCCTTGGTCGTTCTCCTGTGCCCATAATGCACTTAAAGAACCTTCGAGGGTTGTTGTATACAGAATAAGAGGCTTTCCCTAGACCGGAGCGACCAGTACTGGCGGATTCTGCAAGTATTGCTTGATTTCTTCTAGCGCGCTCTGGCATTTGCGATCCCAAATGAAAGGGGTTCCCTTCTTCATCAGGTGGCTGTAAGGACGACATTTGCCTGAGAGATTGGCTATAAATCGCCGAATATAAGCGAGCTTCCCTTGGAGTGACCGCAATTGCTTGAGAGTCTTTGGTGGGGGCATCTCTATGATCGCCTTGATCTTTGACGGATCTATCTCGATACCTCGGTGTCGGACGATGAATCCTAGGAATTTACCTGAGGACACCCCGAACGCGCATTTGAGAGGGTTCATCTTCAAGTTGTATTGCCGAAGGCGTTGAAATACAATCTTCAGATGCTCGAGATGTTCCCTGTATGATTTGCTTTTCACCACGAGGTCGTCGATATAGCATTCGACGATTTCATGTATGAGGTCATCGAAGATCTTCGTCATGTCCCTCTGATAGGTGGCACCGGCGTTCTTTAGACCGAAGGGCGTCACTTTATAGCAGAATATACCCAACGGGGTCCGGAAAGCGGTATGCTTCTGGTCCTCGGGATGCATCTTTATCTGATTGTATCCTGATGATCCGTCCATAAATGAGAAAACCTCGTGAGTGGACGTATTGTCTATCATCAGCTCGATAACTGGTACTGGGAAGTCGTCCTTCGGGCAAGCTTTATTGAGATCCCGAAAGTCCACGCATATGCGCACTGTCCCATTTTTCTTCATCACTGGGACGATGTTGGCGATCCAATCAGGGTATTGAACTTCCTGGATGAAGCCGGAGTCGATCAGCTTCTTGACCTCGGCGTTGATGCTCATCTCAAGCTTGAGCCGCATTCTTCTTGGCACTTGTTTGATCGGCTTAACGTCCGGAGATATCGTCAGTTTGTGGACAGCAATCTCTGGATCCAGTCCTGGTATTTTGGAATAATTCCATGCGAAGCAATCTCTATACTGCATAAGCACGTCTTTTAGTGCAGCCACCTTTTCTTCAGGAAGCAACTCGCTGACGAATGTCGGCCGCGGGTCGCTTGCCGTCCCCAAATCGATCTTCTTGAGGTTATCTGCAGTAGTGTGTATTCCATTTTCCAGCTCTTTTGGTGCCGGTGGAAATTCTGAGATCACCTCGTCATCATTGTTTTCGAAGCACCAGGGGAGGTCATCCATATTCTCGGGCTCTCTTTCTGATAACGTTATCATATGACAGGTACGAGCTCGCTTCCAAGACCGATGTGTATCTGGTTCTACTCTCGTGGCTTTGGGTTCATGCTTCTGTGGCGGCGTCCTCCTCCAGCTGTCAGATAGAGCAAACTTGCCAAGCTGATACTGATCTTCGACCCAGTTCTTGAAAGTGAAGCAATCTTCGAGAGAGTGCCCTATTACCCTGTGATAAGAGCAATAGTTTGGGTGTGAGACTTCGCCTGCTTGTTCGGGGTGCTTGGACTCCGGAAGTGTAAGCATTTGGTGTTTTATAGCTAGGTCAAGTATCTTCTTTGTCTTGTCTTGAGGAAAAGAGTATGCTCGACTCATCTTCTTCATAAGAGACAAATCCGGACCTTTCGATTCCCGACTGCGTGGCTTCTTGGTTCCGCTTTGTCATTGCTGAATGTCTTTTCCGCTTTTTGACTTGTTTCTTCCTCTGCGTCGCGCCTTTTTTACAACAGGTTGACAGGGAGCGGCATTTTCGTCTTTCACAGCCTGTTGAAGGAGGCATTGCGTTCTGGCCTTCTCGTAAATGGCCATTTCGCGGTTATGGTCGTCTCGAACCTTTTGACCCGCTTCCCCGATAAGCTTGTCCATTCTTCAAATGACGGACTCTGCATTTTGATTGCAGGATCTCGTTTTGGTTCGAGGTCAGCGTTTCCTGACAAGGCGTCCTCTTCTTCATCGAAGTCATATATGACGTAGCTACCATGGACTTGTTCCCGTTTCCCGGGTTTCACATATCCAAGCCCGAGCATTTCCATTCTCCCGTTGAGCAGCTTGCGCTGAGTTCCAGGGACATCCCAAATCCTGTTGTAGAACCGAGCTTGTCGAATGGTCTGTTTGAACGGTACCCCTTGGCGCTTTAAGAGCCTTTTTAGTCCGTTCGTGTAATATCTGGGCAAACGGATGGGCTGGAGCCTGTCATGTGTAGAATCCGCGCCGTGCCAGATTTCTTTCTCCATTCTTGTTTCCATGGACCGGTAGAATAGGATCGCTTTTTCACCCTTTCGCCTGGGAGAGACGTAAAATGTCTGTAGTTCTTGCACACTATAAGCTTCAAGGGCGTCGAGATCTTTGTAGTGCTCCCGCGGAATCATGGTAATTTGCAAACTCTGATTATCACCAGCGAATGCTTGTATTGGTGGCCGAGCGGAGAATATAGCATGGACCTCATCTTCCGAGTCACTGCCAAAGATCAATATAGGAGCGGACAGTCCTGGCTTGTTGTGCTGGGGTGGTCCTGAATAAACTATCTCTTCCTCTTCTTCAGTATCACTCCCGAAGACGGGAATGGTGGTGATAGCTTTGTTCTCCGGTTTGTGACATCTCTCCGTGTCCTCAAAATCTGGCAAGAAATATTTTGCATCTTCATACTTGCGGACTTCGTTCACGGAGAATGGGTTCAACTCTCCTGTTACGGTATACTCGAGACCATCCTTGAAATACTTCATACACTGATGTTGTGTAGAAGGGATGATGTTGTACTCCTGTAACCAAGGCCGGCCTAGCAAAGCATTGTAGCAGGTCTTAGCGTCAATGACGTGAAACTTGATATCCATGACGAGTAGCCCGAATCGTAATGTTAATATCACAGACCCGAGAGTCAGCGATGATTGGGAGTCGAAACCAGAGATGGTGATTTTATCACGAGCGAGATGTTGGACGCTTATGCAGGTTTCCTTTAACACTCGCACGTTGAGAAGATTAACGGAAGACCCATTGTCGACCAGGATTTTTCCTATCATTATATCGTGGCAGTATCCTGAGACATAGAGGGGACGGTTGTGCTCGCACGTCCCAAGGAGGAGGTCTTCATCGCCGAAGGTGATATCGGCTGTGTGCACTTCTTCCAGCTCGTCCTTCATCTTTTCTTCAGCAAGAAAAGCTTGGAATTTCTCTGGCTCTTGTAGCGCCTTGATCAGTGAATCTCTCGCTTCTTTGGATAGTAGAAGGGCGTCGAGAATACTGAGCTGCGAAGGTAACTTCCTCAACTGCGCCAGAACGTTGTAGTCCACCTTGTTCTTCTTTGGCGGGTCTTTGGCGGTCAGCTCTTTCATGACTTGGTCATCCAGGGTGATATCCTCAGAGACATTTTCTTTCCCCTTGTCTTTTCTATTCGTGGGTCTGAGATTCTTTTCTGGAAGCGTGCGATTGCGTAGCTGAATGTTTTCATAGACCTTCGGTTCTTCCTCCTTCCCCAAGTCGGATTCTTTAAAGAGAGGGCCAAGAGCCATTTCCTCGTCAGAGTCGCTTCCGAAGGTGAGAACCTGCGATCCTCCGGCGTTGACCATGCGACAGTTTCCGGTAATTCTTTTATGCTCATCGGTCGTACTTCTCTACTCCCAACGAGTTTTGCGTTTCATCTGCTTAAAATGTTGCTGGTGAGCAACATATCCCTGCCACCATCTTTTAAGAGCGTCGCACTCTTCGGTAGGGTGCAAAATCTTTCGATGATATAAGTAGTAGCTAGGATGTGTTTCTGCTTCACCGGGAGTGTTTTCTTCAGAGGGTGGTAGCTTCATTCCCATTGATATGGCTTTAGCAAACCTTTTCCTCGTCTTGAACTTATTTTTATCCGTGACGGATGTTCCTTGATTCGGCGGGAGTGTCTCGATTCTTTCATCTAGTCGCCGGCGTTTGGCTCTTTCAAGTATGGCCATCTCACGCTCCCGATCGACTTTACTTTTCAGATGAATCTCATTCAGGAAGGCGTCGATCATTTCGTCTGACGGCAATAAAAGTTCCGGCTCGGGACCTGCCCCCAGTTTCTTTGTGCAAGGAGCTTCTTCATTATCTAGCGATGAGTGAGAGATCACATGGCAGCTTGCTACGTAATCCTCATATCCATCCGACGAGTCTTCTCCATCACCTTCGTCCTCAAGGACGTGGCCGAGGAACTCTTGGAGCGTGATTGGAGTCCGCGCCTTCTGGTTATACTCTTCCAGCGCGTCAATCTGTTTCTGTAAGTCCGTGCGCTTGTCGCCAGGCTTCACGGGCTTCTTGGATTTCTTCTTCTTCTTCTTTGAAGATTTTGACGGCTGGGTGTAAGTGCTTTGGCTATCACCACCAATCTTTGGAGTTGGGCGCGGCTTCAGCATCCCTTCGATGATCTGGGGTTCCAGCGGGTTCTTCCACCTGATCGCCGGGCATGTCTGGAGATCATTCAGCATCCTTTTGGTTTTGGCTGAAAGCATGACCTCCCATAGAGCTTCCTCAACAAAAGAGCATGTTTCCCCCGGTGTGTCTGTCTTCTTAGGAGTGTGCGGCTGTGGTGGGTTCACCTTCCGATTCTCGGACAGCGCAAACTTGCCTTGTTGGTATTGGTCTTCAATCCAGTTTTTGAAGACGTAGCAATCTTCGATCGGATGACCCAATACTCGGTGGTAGGGGCAGTAATTGGGATCATTCACGTCGTTTGGCTGCAACGGACGTCTTGAATCCGGCAGATTGATGAGTCTATTGCGCAATGCCAGCTCGAACAGTCTTCTCGTTTTATCTTGAGGAAACGAGTAAGGACATCCTAGCCTCTCCTCGAGGGATACGCGTGTACGCATATTGTTTTGACGGACAACCGGCTTTAAGTTGCTCGGCTGTTGTTGAGCATTGGCGGCGACGATCGCTTTTCCTTTCCCCTTCTCATTTTGAGAGTCCGGCTTTGGAGGAGACGGTCTATGACCCATCTAGTCCATTTGAGCTAATTTTTCAATCAAGGCCTGGAACGTGGTCGGTTTAAAGAACATCATGAACTGTGAAATAGTTGCATGAGGGTCTAGGGTGCCCACAAACATGCCCACCACTAGCGCTTCTTCAATGCGTTGTTCGCATTTTGACCACAAGTTCCGCCATCGGATTGCATATTGAACCCAAGTTTCGCCCGGTTTTACTCTTGCATTGATCAAAGCTGTTATTGGAGTACGCTCGCTGGCGCTTGCGAAACGCTGGGTAAACAACAACTCCATTTCAGCGAAAGTTTTGACGGAGTCGTTCGAAAGCTCGGAATACCATTCAAACGCCGTCTCTGACAAGCTGCCGATGAATTGGCGAAGCAGGAGCTTATCATTGCCTCCGGTGTTGCCACAAAGAGCCCTGAACTGAGCAACATGTTGATAGGGATTGCCTGTCCCCTTGTATACATGGAACTTCGGGATCGTGTAGCCCGGCGGGTATTTGATCTGATCATACCAGCTCGGATATGGTCGCCCCGTTTTGACAACTTGACCGGCCGCCTCAGTTGCCTGGTGAACCCTTATCTGCTGAGCTATATATCTATCTAGGGCAGCTTTAGAAATTGTTTCCTCCTTGGCTGTTAACAGAGCCGGTGGAGGATTTGACGTTTCTCCTCTGTCATCTTCAAGGACAATCGGAGGATCTTCAGCAGGAGGATCCTGCTGGATCATCATACCCACCATGTCCTGGAACAGAAGGGCCATTCGTTTTATATTGGCTGCTTGTTCCGCAGCCTCTTTGTCCTTCTTTTCAAGTATCCTGCGAAGGAATTCGGCGTCGGTTTCTTGCTCCTGTCGCTGATCCGAGGATGCTTCTGGGCTTTCTTTTGGCCCGGTGAGCGCGGCCATCGCAGTCATTATTTCTTGGAGCTTCTGCTGCTGCTCTTGAGCTTTAGTCACCGATCGCGTAAGCGGTCTATGACCTGTGGATATACGGCTGTCCTCTTTCCCAGACGCCATGTAGACGGTGTGTACCACCATGCCCCCAGACTTTAGGGCGTTTGGGTTCACTGCCTTTGACATTTGCTGCCGGCGTGGGGATTTTCTCCGACCTTCTTCTTTTGTGGGCCGTTGAAGTCGAGGGGGCCGTTGCTGTGGGCACCCATATGGCTGTTGTCTTCCGTTGCTTAACAGGGCGGTTTTCTTCCTGTCGGACTTTCGACTTCTTATGCCGATGGGAGAAATTCGGATCAATCACCGATTCTCGGACTCGTCGCCAAGTCTTGTAGACTTTGGAAGACAGCCGTTGAGGAGACTGCTCCGGTTTTGTTTCTACGACGGTCTCTACTGGTGGAGGAGACCTTTTGAGCACAGCAGTTGGCGAATTCCTGCGTACCCTGTTCAACAGCTCAAAGCTGTTCCCGGTTGGAACAGCAGCATCAATTTCCACCGTTAGAGCTGGCGGAGTTAGCCCAGAGGGGGAGTTTCCCCCAGCCTTCCTTATCCGGCGCCAGTGGCGACGTCGGGCGTGACGGGTTGTTGGGATTGGTTCAGCGACGGCTTTATCTTTCCCCCTGTTCAGGTGAGGGGCTGTTGCCGGTGTCAGCCTCTTGAAGACTGACGTCCTTTGAGAAGCCGTGTCCAACCGGTCAAACACAGATTTTTGAGCGGGAGCGGGAACGGGAGAAGTCAGTCTCACAAAGACCGACCCTCTGGGAGGAGAAGCCGCCTTGACGACTTCAGGAGCAGCTATCTTCTTTGGGATGGCCATTTCGGGTAATATGGGCTTCTTGGTAGGCCCTTTGGAGCCCGAGTTCAGCCTGGTGAAGACTGAGGAATTGGATGACCCATTAAGAGGGGCCGTGAGATTAGCAAGTCGATCGAAGACCGACTTCTTTGAAGCTTCCGATACGGGTACAGGGATGGTGAAGCTCGCTGGGGGGAGCATGGTCCCGAAAAACAAACCGGTAGTAGCTTGGGTAATTTGTTCTACCGGCATCGTGAATAGTGATGCCGTCTGCGGTCCATAGGCTACACCTCCAGGTGAGGCGGAGCGTCGGTTGCACTTGCAGTTGGAGCAGTTCGAGCAGTTGAACGCCATTGCTGTTTGATTTTTGCGCCAAGCAAGAGACCAAATCTTAGTAACTTGAAACCCGAGGGCAACCATTAACAAACCGTGATCGTTCGCGAATACGACACACGAAGTGTGGAGTGGAAAGAGGAAAAGGTCCCACCGGGCGTGCCAGAATTTGTTCCCCTCCGAATGGCGGTGCGACGACAGAGAGACGTCTTGCCTAAGATTCGGGGCAGATGCTATTTGGTTTTATCCGTCCACCTCTCCGAAAATGCCAGGTTGATTTATAGCACCATGTATCGGAGGTTTAGACGGATGCAGCCGATGTAGCAGACTTCGTCAGATTCCCCCTCGTCTGAGGGGTTTTTGATTGTGGGGACGCTATTCCCTGCAGGCGCAAGCCCCTGCAGTTAATTACGCTACTGCATCGCGGTAACAACTTTCTCCTTCTCCAGATGTTCACTTCGTGTCGTGGGTGTTTGTTTTGTTTGTGGTTGCCCGTGGATTGTATACGGAGACTAATTTATATCGTCGCCCGTAGGACGTGGATTAGTCCAAATCCGTATTTTCTTAGATTTGGGTTTGGGGTTTTGGTTTGAAGATACGTTAGCCATATTTGAGGCTAAGATCAACTCAAACGTTTGTTAAGGATACGTTAGTCTAATTTGAGACTAAGATCAACTTAACGGGATCGTTTAGATCAGACAAAAGAGCATTTGGGCTCTATTGCCAGTTTAGGGACATGGTGGTCCATTGCCAGTTTAGGGACATGGTGGTCCATTGATCCCATTTTGGGGACGAATATTGGTTTAAGGACGCATTAGTCCATGAGTTTAAGGACCCCACAGTCCGTATTACCAGTTTAGGGACATAGTAGTCCATTGTTCCCATTTTGGGGACGAATATTGGTTTAAGGACGTATTAGTCCATGAGTTTAAGGACCCCACAGTCCGTATTACCAGTTTAGGGACATGGTGGTCCATTGTTCCCATTTTGGGGACGAATATTGGTTTAAGGACGCATTAGTCCATGAGTTTAAGGACCCCACAGTCCGTATTACCAGTTTAGGGACATGGTGGTCCATTGATCCCATTTTAGGGACGAATATTGGTTTAAGAACGCATTAGTCCATGAGTTTAAGGACCCCACAGTCCGTATTACCAGTTTAGAGACATGGTGGTCCATTGTTCCCATTTTGGGGACGAATATTGGTTTAAGGACGCATTAGTCCATGAGTTTAAGGACCCCACAGTCCGTATTACCAGTTTAGGGACATGGTGGTCCATCATTCCCATTTTGGGGACGAATATTGGTTTAAGGACGCATTAGTCCATGAGTTTAAGGACCCCACAGTCCGTATTAATGTGTGGTTGTCGGGACCTGTCACCTCTCTGACGACGTTGAAGGATTACAACGACAAATATCAGAGGAGTTCGGAGATGTACCCTTGAACCGGGTGTTAATTGATTTGAAAGAGCAGTCATGCTCAGTTCAATTTAATTTGAGGACTTATGGCCAGAATTGGGTTAAATCCAGTTAGAAAATGTCTAACATTTTGTTCATGATTGGCCTGTTTAGGCCTTTGCTTGGGCTCTGCCCCTTTTTTAAAGCATTAGGCTTTTAATTTAAATGCATAGCATTTATTTTGGCCTGTTAGGCCCTTTTTAATTGGGCTCTGTCCCTTTTCTTTAATAATGCAGAGCATTTTTATTTGGCCTGATAGACCTTTTAATTGGGCTCTGCCCTTAATAATGCACTGCATTAAATGTTCTGACAGTGCCCCACGTGGCTTGTCAGGCGCTTTGCCCCGATTGATGAGCGCAAGGCGCAAATTCATGTGGAGGTGACACGTGTCACGCGCTGGTGAGCGCAAGTCTGTTAGCGCAGTGCGCTGCGCCAGTACGCTGCGCTAGTGCGCTGCTGCCACGTGGCGCGCTCTGGTGACTTGCACCAAACCAAGAGAGTAGTGCTCTGTTTTTAGAAGCGCAAGGCGCAGTTGTTGTGTGATTGACACGTGGTGCTCTCTAGTGGCTTGCGCCAATCCAAGGAGCGCAACAGTGCAAATTCAAAAGCGCAAGGCACTGTTTAATATCTTGATCAAATTTAGATCAAAGAAAACAAGTTTTTCTTGTTCCAGAGAGGTTCTACCTCAATATTTCAAGAACCAGTGGTTCATCAAAAGGCAATGCCTTTATATCGATCAAAAGATCTAGTCATGAAGTAGATTACTTCTTTATTATTATTTTTTTATTAAAGATCTTGATGTTGTTCTTAGATCATTGATCTTTTTAGAAGAAATTCATCCTTTTTTTCAAAGGTTTTACCTTTTTTCTTTCTCTCTGAATTCTTCTCAAAGCTTTTAGAAGAGTTCTCTGTATCTCTCCCTCTGTCTCTGTATATTTTAGACTTGGAGTCTAGGGGCCTTTATATAGTGCCAATTGATTTGCTAAATCAGTTAAAGAGATCTTTCTCTGATTGATTTAGGGATGTTTCCCCACCGCTGGATCTTTGATCCTAGGGCTTCTGTTTTACAAAAGATAATCTTCTTGTTTTAACAAGATTAGAAAGATCTTTCCAAAATTTTATTGTTTAAATTCTGGCACAGTTGGCACAAGCGCACCTGCGCTTGACACGTGTCGCGCAGAGCGCAGCGCAACTGCGCTGACACGTGTCGCGCAGCGCAGAGCGCAAGTCATCTGAAGCGTTGCTTCCTTTATTTTTATTTTAAAACAGAGCCTTGCTCTGATTGGGTGCGCTGCCTTTGGCGCAGCGCCCCTTGCGCTGGCGTGTCTGTTTTTGACACGTGGCGCTCTGCGCGCAGCGCAAGGGATCTGAAGCGTTACTTTAATTTTTGAATTTTTGAAATTCAAACAGAGTTTTGCTCCGATTGGGGGAAACAAGGATCCCGGGTCTTCCATGTAACGTTACTTAACTTACGGCAGGACGGGACAGGACTAGCGCGGATGCAAAACATATATAGAGTCTACTAGATATATATATATATATATATATATATATATATATATATAACACCATTCGTCTCAGACATGATAATATATCGCAAACACAGAATCACAATAGAAGCAAACACTATAAAATAGAGGGTATACTAGGAATTCCGTGTTTCATTTAAGCCATGGATGAAACACGGATTCCACGGTCGTGTGAATAGCCAAACTCTAGTCCCTAGACCCCTACGAGTACGGAAAGTAGTCCCGTCAATTCTAGAATGGGATGACCCGTTCTCAACTTCATGAGATGGCTATACGTTGCTTTCAAGAACTCGGCTACTTGAGCACTCCTCCTGGGTATATTCTAGGTACAAGAGATGAATCAAATATAATATATAGGTGACACAACCTCAACCCGGAAGTGGCCCTCAAAAGAATATACATCAAGCGGTGATAGCAGTCCACAAGCCAGACGCTCGCCTTGCAATATGAATATATAAATGTACATATAAAACTCTCATCTCACAAAAAGCCCCAGCTATTCATGATGACTACTGCAACTATTCCAATCCAAATAAACATCACAGAACTAACAAGTATTTGCAACCCCGTCTAATCAACCTATAGCAATTAGACGACGTTCACAAGCACAAAGAGATAAACGTTGCAAAAATTTCGATTTCAAAACGTTCCGTATTGCCCGAATGCAAAGATAACACCAAGTGAAATCTGGGCAAAAACGAAATTTACAGAAAATCCCATTTTCAATACCTAAGACACTGTATGAAGACGAGCCAAAATGGAATTAGGATGGTCGCAAATTGCGGAAAAATTGAATTTTTTGACGGTTCAAAATTCTCTGATTGGCCTCATTTTTGTACAGTGTTATATTCATGGTTCTATCATCTTTCTGCAATAATCTAAAAAAAAATTTGACAAAAACTTGAAGTTTGTTTTGAAAATACGAAATTTTGTCGGTTCGAAACATTAAATATCGTCTAAACTAGTTTTAGTATTTGGGTGGTTCTGATACCATGTAAGTAGACGCTCGTGCTCGTACCGCAAACTAGCGGCCATGCGGAATACAAAACGAAAATTTTCGAAACTTGAGCACGAACTACTACAACCTAGAATTGAATCCAAACACTAAACTAAAAACAAACAAGAAGGATTTAACTACTAGGTTTGTGATTACAACCTTTGTAGTCGTGTCCTTTGTCTTCTTTCCACTTCCTTAGCTGCTTAGGTCGTCGGGAACAAACTTGGGATTCAGTCTTCTTTACCGAAAATGATCCACCTCGAAGGAACCCTAACTTAGGCTCTAACTTCACAATAAAAACAAAGTGAAGCAATTAGTAATCAAAACTTTCTAAGAATTAATCACTAGAATGTAATAGTGGCTAATCTCTAGTATTTCTTTCTTTATCCTTTTCTTTTCTCTTTTTACAAAAACTAGAGAAGAAGAAGAAGACTTGGGTGAAGTTTAACAAGCATGGCTAAAAAACTTCATTCTCACTCATTCTTTTCTTTCTTTCTTCTCTTTAGAATATGAGTGGATTGTGACGCACCATGGCGAGTCGCAGGTCCACCATGTTCTAAAAGAAACTTGAAGAAAAGAGAAGAGTAGAGAATGCCACCTTATTGTACACATATACATATGTATATGTATATATAAATATATACAGCTGTATTCGAACCAAAATACGAATACCCGTATTTGTATCAAGACACAAATACACTTATTTATACAAATACCCGTATTCGTATAAATACCGTATTCTGTCAAAATACGAATACCGAAAAGAGAGATACAAAAAGAGATATATAATACTAGCTCACATTTAATCCAAAATATGATAACCTGGCTTTGTTTCAAACCGGCTAGTATTAACAATTGTCCGATTAAAAGTACGTGTACAAAAACACGTATTTTAATTGAACCTAGTACGCATCAAAATACGTACACTACATCGTTTCGCCCGAGCTGAGAAACCCTCTGTGTGAGACTCTAAAGACTCGACAATACGCTGGCAGTGTGTTTAACCACAAGCACATCGACGGCACTAGATGTACGTAACGGTTACTCAGATATTGAACGAAAAGAAGGCCGACAAGTAAACTTGTCTGTATTCTACTGAGCCTAAAAGTGACAGTCTCCATACAGTCCGGTATGTTCATCTAAGAGTATCGCATATTGGATCTAGGGGGTGGATAAAGTCAGACCTTTAATAACGCGATAAGTCGTGTCAGTGTGAAGCTCATCACCCACTGAGAAACTACTGATCCAAATCAGTAATTCTCATCCACCTTGGCCAAGGATTTCTGGTGATGGCCACCCGTGCACAGCGCGACATCTACCCCTAATACCGGGATAGACGAATCCCCGACGATCCGCTCACTGTCTCCATGTGGCACGGGACTCTACCCAACTAAAACCTGTTTGCACGACTGAGTAGAGCTGTGGTAGGGTAATAATCAAAGTACAGTGGAAACTCACACGAGACAAATGACGACCTCGGGTCGACAGACTAACCTGTACTCATGTCACCAGAGAACTGCTACCTGACAATAGGTATAATACCATCTAGCATGTTCTCGGCGATTCCGTCCAGTGTAACTTATAACCCAGTGAGCACCTGTATATTATCTTTGGTGACTAACTAACACCAATGGCTGTGAGACCGGCCTGTTGGAGATAGTGCCCTCAGAGTCAATTATTGGATCACAGGCACGTGATTGCAATGATTGAGGGAGGACCTATCCCGGTAGGACAGTCTTACTCATGATGATAGTATGCTATCTGGTTTATCTTTATCATCGTGTACTGCTTTAGGTGACCTTACAGGTCGCTATTACACGTTGATAGAGCCCCTAAGATTCTTGCTTGACTGGCAGCAGTATGAGGGCGATCATATATGTGGGAGCTGGTAGTCTATAAGCACATCCTTAAAAGGTCCCTAGTCGTGGGAGTTTCGAGACAGGGCATCGATACTCCAGAGTAGACTGGTGTATACAGTCGAGACCCCGACGAGGGGCGGTGGCCGGTCTTACAAGCCACTGGTGTCAGTTGGTTCACCTAAGATGTATACAGGTGCTCATTGGGTTATGAGTACATCGGACAGGACTCGCCGGGAACATGCTAGTTGGTCTTATACCTGATGTCAAATAGCAGTTCCCTGGTGACATGTGTGCAGGTTAGTTCATCGACCTGAGGATCGTCATTTGTCTCGTGTGAGTTCCCACTGTACTTTGATTAGTACCCTACCACGCTCAAAGGAGACGTGCAAACAGGTTTTAGTTGGGTACAGTCCCGAGCCAAATGGAGGCAGTGAGCGGATCTTCAGGGGTTTGTCTCTCCCGGTATTGGGGGTGAGGTCGCGTTGTGTCTAGGAGAGCCATTACACAAAGCCCTCGACCGAGACAGGAGATTTACTGGTAGGTATTCTAGTAGTATCTCAGGGTGTTCTGGGCTACACTCTGACACGACTTGTACCGCTTTTGGGGGTCTGACTTTTACCAACCCCCTAGGCCCGCCATGCGATGCTCATAGACGAACGGACCGGACTATACGGATATTGTCACTGACAGGCTCAGTAGGGTGTCAGGATGAGTTCGCTCATCGACGTCCCTTTTGGTCAATAGCTGGTAGACCGTCACGTATAGCTAATACCTCTGACATGCTAGTGGTTAAATCCACAGCCATAGTATTGACGAGTCTTTAGAGTCCCCCACAGACAGTTGCTCAAGTTTCGGGCGAAACGCTGTAGAGGCCGTATGGAGATATGGCAGGGTTCGATCAGATACGTGCGGTATTGCACGGATCATGATCGGACGGAATATACTAGCGGGCTTTGGTTTAAGCCAGATCCTAGTATAGTACAGTGTAGATTTTGTCTCATTGCATTTGTATTCGGTCGGAATACAAATGCGGGTATGTATATACAGTAGCGGGGTTTTCCTGTAATTTATTACGGGATCAGTTTTTTGGAGTTGCCAGTTTGTTTTCCGTTTCCGCCAATTTTCTTTGTATCTTTCGTTGGCTGAAGATTGGTGGAGGATGGCTTATTTGCATTTGTGCAAATAAGCAGTTTGGATGGTTGTCTTTGCATATTGTAGTGTCATGATGGTTGCACCATCTCTTGACTTTCTTGCCTCCATGATGGCTTGACCTTTGTTGGAAATGATTAGGTTTTGGAGTGAGGTTCTCATTTGTGATCATTGTTTTATCATCATCACATTTTCTCTCTCTCTTTGATGGATGATGGCCTCTTTTCTCTTCCTTGTATTATTGATCCTCACTCACTACTCTCTCTCACTCCCTTGACCTTGTAATGGCCGGCCAAAGAGAGGGAGGGGCTGTCCCAAAAATTTGGGGTGGGGATTTTTGTTCATTTGTATTGCACAAAATCCATTTATCTCCATCTCCAAAACTTCATTCCTCCACCATCTCAAAAGGCAACTTCCTACAACCCCAAATGAGACATAGCACTACACTACTCTACAGCAAATCTTGGGCACGTCGACTCGCCAACTTCGTATCCGAGTTGCCTCGGTCCAGAGGTGGGAGCCCGTAAAAGAAGCCGGCGATGTGGTACCCTTCCGGCGACGTGGTGGAAACCGGAGATTCCGCGGGGAGATCGGGACGACGTCGAGAAGACCGAAGGACACGGATCGCTCGGTATATCTCTCTACCCGTTCTCTTGTTAGCTAGGACTAGATTAATGGCCCGATCCGGGATTTTTGTGCGCGGTGGTGCCGGTTTACAAGTTTGTAAAAAGTTTCGTTTCCGCATTTCGGCGTCGGATTGACGGCCGGGGCGCCGCCGTGCACTTACATTGGTATCAGAGCCACGCCATTAACCTAGTCTAGCTTTGTCTGATGTGTTTACATTTCCGATCGAACAAAATTCCAAAAAAAAACCGTGTTTTCATGTGCATCAGTTTCTGTCGAATTTTTTTTGGCTCCAAAAATTTTTCAGGTTGTTGTAGATGATGTGCAGGGAATTCTAAGAGTTCTGTAGAAATTTGATCACGTGAACACACTATCCGACCGCGGAACCGCGGCCAAACCCATGCTTGGGCTACGGTTCCGCCGCAGTATTTACTGTTCAGTGTATCAAATTTCTACAGAGAGTCTCTGTGTTGAAAATAGGGGTTTTGGAACATTCTTTTTGGGCCCAGATTTTCTGTGAGTGCTACAGTAGTGCTTGGGGCCCACTTGGGTAAATTTGATCGATCGAAAATTTTAAACACATTAGTTCACAGTATTTACATTATATCTGCGACCGTGAATGTCACTCGATCGGTAAATCCTGTCTAACTGCTATAGCCCGGTTAGACGGATTTGCGAACGTGACATTCACATTGATGTTCTGTGTTGTGCTGTGATGTTGCGGATTGGTCGTGGGGGATAGCCTGGATGCAATGCTAGTACAGATTTGGTTGTATTATGTACATTTGATATTGCGGGGCGAGCGTCCGACATGTGGACTGCCGTCACTGCCCGTTTGTATATTATTCTTTTGGGGCACGACCGGGTCGAGGTCGATGTACCCGTTGTATGTATGTTTTACTTTCTGTACTAGGATTACCCCAAGGTAGGGTGCACGGATAGCCGGGTTCTAGAGGGCAACGGGCCCGCATCTCATGGCATTGAGACGGAGGGGGCCTCACTCTAGAATTGGCGGGCTATTCGCCGCACTCGTAGGGGGTACAGGTTGACCAAGGAGGGGTGCCCAAGTTACCGGATTCCGTGAAGTGTCGGGTGGTCCATTCACGTTGTTGAAGGGGGCTGCCTCGCTTCAGGTTTTGACGGGTAACTTGCCGCGCCCGTAGGGGTCTAGGATTTCATTGCACAGCTATCCACACGACCAGGGGAACGTCGGGTTTCAGTAGCGGCTCTGTGAAACCCAGGATCCCAGATATCTGTATTTTTCTTTGATGCTGTACATTTCTGTGATGTTGCATTTTATCACACCTTGAGCGAAATATTATATATTGATATATATACTAGTAGATGTTGTATATGTTTTGCATCCGCGCTAGTCCAGCCCCCGCTCTGTCGTTAGTTAACTAACCTAACGGGTAATGACGGGACCCAGTGGCGAATGCGGATGGCATATACGTACGTCATTATTTTCGTTCTTTGTGGTGTGATCAATTGATGGGACTGCATTGATTCGGATCAATGCAAACTAAACAAACCTATTTGATGTTGTTGGAACAATTTTTCAAAAAGCTGTTATTGCAAGGGCGTTCTCTTTTGTTTTGCACAGTGGTATTCGGTTATGAATATCCAGCACCTCAGTCGACGAGGCAAGGGCCGAGATCCCTTCACCGGGAGTGACCCCTTGGACAAAAGTTTGCGTCAGGGCAATAACTTCACTATAGCCGATTACTTTTGCTTTGCATCGTGGTATTCAGTTGGAATATCCTACACCTCATTCTACGGGGAAAGAGCCGAGATCCCTTCACCGGGAGTGACCTCTTTAGCAAAGGTTTTCGCCACTATATTTTTATAAAAGTTATCCGGTTCTTTCAACGATATCAAGTTCATTACGTTAAAGGTTTTTCGCCAAAAACCATTCGTAGCCCTCCGTCGTTTCAGACGGGTAGCACGTAGTATTCATGCTATGTTTGTTGACCTTCGTCAAGGCATAGTGAATGGTAGCTGCTTATTACCTTTCTGCTGCATAGATAGATGCGATGGTTTGGGAAAGTCGTATAGCCTTGTTGACCTTCGTCAAGGGCTTGTACGGGTGGGTTCAAATTAACCTGGACAATGACTGGTAGAACTTGACATGTGACTTATGATTTGTTGACCTTCGTCAAGGTCATAAGAGCATGGGGCAGAAATCACATCGGGAGTTTCTAAAGAAACTGAAACTTGCCAGATATGCGCATACCTTCTGGAGTGTGATAACGTGAGCGGATTCCGTCACGTTATCATGCGATGATAATTGGATCTCGATTCCCACTGATGAGTTGGTTTACTCCTCGGGTGATCCCGACTAATTCTTCTTTCAGGTTTGGAGGAGAATTTGACGGTACAGTGGGAGGTTTCCAGATTAGATAAATTGGTAACCATTCTGATCTAGGTTAGAGTGCACGCTGAGTGTTTCTTTTCTCTCTCTCTCTTTGGTAGCGACCATGACCCGACCCTAGACTATGACTCAGTGACCAAGTTGACCGAACCTTCTTAAACACTGGTTTTTGAATTGTCAGAGTTGCATACCTCATTGCCACTCCTACTTTTACCCTTTTCTCCAGGACACCCCGTATTACTACGAACGTCAACTTCCATTGGACAAAACCATCGTATGGTTATATACGAACTCGAAGGAATTTATTCGAGGATGGTTTCCGGTTCTGGAGAAAAAGAATAGGACTATTCAGTTGTCTTTTCCTTTTACCTTCTCTCAAGTTGCGAGTACTCCTTGGTTTAGGAGATAGTACACCTATTATGCAAATTGGATAGTCTTCTTCCAAACCTTAGGCTGGTGCCGAACGGTAAGGAATGAAGAAAACCAATTAGCATAACGATGGTGTGCAGAAGGTATTAAGTAAAGACATATCAAGGGATTAGTAAGAGGGCAAAGTAAATTGCAACTGATATTCACGACCAAACCAGGTATTTCATTACCACTCCCACTTCACCTTTGTATTTCTCCAGGACACTCCGTATCACTACGAAGATCCACAGTTTATTGGATACTCCATCGTATGGTTATATACGAACTCGAAAGGAACTTGTTCCAGTTCAGAGATGGAATCTGGTTCAGGAGAAATAGGAATAAGGTTTATTCTGTTGTCTTTTATCTTCACCTTCTCTCATTGCGAGTGCTCCTAGGATTAGGACAGTACACCCATTATGCTTATTGGATAGTCTTCTTCCAAACCATAGGCTGGTGCCGAACGGTAGGGAAAGAAGAAAACCATTTGGCCTAAAGGGGTGTACAGAAGGTAACGACTAAAGACATATAAAGGGATTTGGAGAGATGGCAAAGAGATAAACGGTTATAGTTGTGAATCTGATAATGGAAGAGGCATTACTAGGAATACCCGGAAACCCCTACGAAACATTTCAATGTTTCAGTTTCACTGTGTAATGTTAAAAGAAAACTGATTTCCCGATTAGATACTTGCTCCAGGGTATGTATTTACCAGGTTTGATTCTCACATCTGTATGGTTTTACAGATGATGATTGGGAGTAAGTTATTGGGAATTGGGTGATCATCCTCATTATGTTGGGATTCGTTGTAATCGGTGATATTTGAGGAAGTCACCTGGGTTGTTTGCCGGACAGTAAATATTTGGTTTTGAATATCCGCTGTTATGCACCAATTTCAAATTGATATATCTGTACGTCTATTTTCATAGAGTGGGATATACTTTTTGAAATTATGTCTATGACATTTACCTATATCAGTGGATGGTTAGGTAAGGAGCATTAAACAGCAGTGTAATTCTTCTTAACCACAGGTACAGTTTTCAACCTACGACACACAGGGAATGAGTTATTAAACTCAAGGGACTTATACAAAGTATTGTATGTTGTCTAGTGTCCATTAGGACATAGGGGTTGGTCCTCGTACTATATTCGGTTTACTCATGACTTCTCTAGGTTTTAGACAGGTGTTTCGTAGAAACACAGGGTCCAAGTTTTGAGAAGTTATGGGTATATGAATAAAGTAGAAGACCAAGTATTGCAAGTATCAGGATTCTTCAAGGTGATCGAAGATGTAGATACTTGTGTATGGTATTCAGTTGATAGTAATGATTAAGAGAACTTGCTTCTCTTTCAGGTTACTCATAATTGGAAGTACTCCTATGTTGAGTAACGCTGATCGGCCTCTCTCCATTTACTAGACATGCACTGGAGATAGCTGCATGATTTGAATCTGGTTCAATTAAATCAGTGCTTCTGTTTCTGTGTTGGATATAGAACAGTTCATATCTTAACGATGTTAAGGTACGGGGAGTTGTCCGGCTTATGCTTAAAACCAGACTCCGGATAACTCAAGGCACGTTTCTGTAATGGCTGTTTGTGGGTTGACCCAGGCTATGACGAGGGTTGACGTTCTACCATCTGGAAGATCAATAGTGATATTGTTCTTGACTCGCCACAGTTTTATTAAAAATGGATTAGAAAACAGTAGTGGGAGTATGGTAGAACTGGAAGTAATTCCAGAACCGCAAACGATTACTGAAAATTTGATAAGAACCTAAAGATTCAATCTGATTTGACATTCCATTGGCCACTCCGCAGATATGGTGGGTAACCTCAGGCACCCGAGGGGTACTCCGGTAGCCTCAAGGACGGTGGCAGGGAGGTTCTTGTTTACCCGGACTTTCCATTGCTGTTGTTCCAGACTGTGAGACCCGGCAGGAGGATTAATATAGCATCATTCTAAACAGGCTTTAGAAGTGCACGTCTATATGACTCTGCCAGAGGGTTGTCATAGTCAGTGGGAGCAGCGGAAGCATAGTGGACAAGAGGCTTATGTCTATTTATAGACTAAAGCAGATATAGCGGAGATAGATCATCTATTTCTGATGTGACAGTCATAGGTTTGACTTCATCAGAATAGGGGATGGATCTGTTAAGAAGGTAGTAGGGTGTGTTGTCATGGTATTTGGATGACATACACAGAGCAGGAAAAGAAACTCCTATACTACGATCGGTTATACTTTGGTCGTCACACAGTGGTTTCTCCACAAAGGAAATGGATTTCATATCAAACATTCTGGTTACTGGATCTATGGTTTTAGATCTAGATTTGGGTAGTTTCCCAATCTGGGTACTTAGACAGCATTCTAAGAGTATTTAGAATGGATGACTCCTGGCACGGTAGTGTACCTGCAGGTGATGGAGTCACCCTCTCTAAAGGTGTCTTACTGACTAAAGCGGAGAGGGATGTGCATGATTGGCAGATCACTTGCTTAGGCAATTGAGTCAATCATGAGATGGAAAGTGCCACACCAGAGGTTGTTTTTGCATGAGATGCAATAAGTTGATATTGATCTAATCCTGGAGAAACAGTCGGAAGCAGTTTTAGAACATAAGTGAGTGTTCTAGGGATATGATAACAACAGCCTCTTTTAGGAGACAGTTATCATTCCAGGCTTCCAAGGTGACCTGGACGGCAGAGTGGCTGTCAGAGTTGTAGTTTTTCCTCTGACGAGGGGCAGTATTATGGACAGGTGGTCCAGGAGGATACTGAGGTAGGCATGGCGCAGGATACTGATTAAGTTCAGTTGACGATACAGTCTGAGAAGTTTGGATTTGGAGTTCATTTATGAGCTAGGTCCCATCAGACATCCAGACACATTCTAAGACAGGTATTGCTCATTTCGGGAGATGGCTTTCTCCACGAACTTGAGATATAGAGAGACATAGAAAGAAACATCAAAGCGGATCCACTCACTGAGGCTATTCCTCGAACGCAATAGTTTCGCAAAAGAGCTTTGTGAGACTGACTAGTAGAGGAGTTGGGTGTTCGGTATCACAAGGGCTGTGAGTATGCGACATCGCAATAGTTAGCCTTGAGTGCAAGTGGGAGATTGTTAGAGATAGTGCCCTCAGAGTCAATTATTGGATCACAGGCACGTGATTGCAATGATTGAGGGAGGACCTATCCCGGTAGGACAGTCTTACTCAAGATGATAGTATGCTATCTGGTTTATCTTTATCATCGTGTACTGCTTTAGGTGACCTTACAGGTCGCTATTACACGTTGATAGAGCCCCTAGGATTCTTGCTTGACTGCCAGCAGTATGAGGGCGATCATATACGTGGGAGCTGGTAGTCTATAAGCACATCCTTAAAAGGTCCCTAGTCGTGGGAGTTTCGAGACAGGGCATCGATACTCCAGAGTAGACTAGTGTATACAGTCGAGACCCCGACGAGGGGCGGTGGCCGATCTCACAAGCCACTGGTGTCAGTTGGTTCACCTAATATGTATACAGGTGCTCATTGGGTTATGAGTACACCGGACAGGACTCGCCGGGAACATGCTAGTTGGTCTTATACCTGACGTCAGATAGCAGTTCCCTGGTGACATGTGTGCAGGTTAGTTCTGTTGCGCCACGGCAGCGCCCCGGCCTCTTGCTCGAGGCCAAAATGCGGAATAAAAAATTTTCCTTACTCGGAAACCGGCGCTACCGCGGACAATGAAAAACCCGGATCGTTTACCATTAACCTAAACTAGCTAACTAGAGATGGGGTGAGAAGTATACCACGAGATCCGAGTCCTCCGGTCTTCGTCTCCATCGTCCCGATCTCCCGCGGAAAGTGTTGCCTCCACATCGTCGCCTCGTCGCCGGAAAGGGCACCACATCGCCTTCTTCTTTTACGGGCTCCCGCCTCAATACCGAGGCAACTCGCGCATGAAGCCGGCAACTCGACATGCTCAAGATGTGCAAGCTCTCTTCTTCTTCTTCTTCTCTCTTTCTTTTTCTTTTTCTATCAAGTAAGAAGAATGAATCAATAATGGTGGAGGAATGAGAATAGCAACCATAAGAAGGGAGGTGAGTGTAGGAGCAAAAGAAAGGTGACCATATACTAACCTCATCATCATAACTCTCATCAAAGATCAAATCCTATCTCATCACTTCTAATCTTCTTCTAATCACCAAAAAGCATGAAAAGAAGAATGAAAGGAATGGTATCTAAATAAGTTATCATAATAAATCATTTGCAAGAAAAACCTCCACAAAGTGTTATTTGCAAAACTGCAAATAACCCCCTCCATCAGAAAAGTCCGGCCGGGAAAGAACAAAGGAAAACCGGCCGGAACGGAATGCAAACTGGCAACTCCAGAAAACTGGTCCCGTAATAAATTACAGGAAAAACCCCTATACTGTGCATACACACCCGCATTTGTATTCCGACCGGATACAAATGCAATGAGACAAAATCTACACTGTACTAGACTAGGACCGGCTTAAGCCAAAGCCGGCTAGTAAAATCCGTTCGATCCTGATCCGTGCAATACCGCACGTATCTGATCGAACCCTGCCATATAATCATACGGCCACTAGTACAAACCTGTCCGATCCTGATCCGTGCAATACCGCACGTATCTGATCGGACCCTGCCATATCTCCATACGGCCTCTACAGCGTTTCGCCCGAAACTTGAGTAGCTGTAAGTGTGGTGGACTCTAAAGACTCGTCAATACTATGGCTGTGGATTTAACCACTAGCACGTCAGAGGTATAAGCCAATACGTGACGGGCCACCAGCTATTGACCAAAAGGGACGTCGATGAGGAAGCTCACCCCGACACCCTACTGAGCCTGTCAGTGACAATATCCGTACAGTCCGGTCCGTTCGTCTATGAGTATCGCATGGCGGGCTTAGGGGGTTGGTGAAAGTCAGACCCCCAAAAGCGGTACAAGTCGTGTCGGAGCGTAGCCCAGAACGCCCTGAGATACTACTGGAATACCTACCAGTAAATCTCCTGCCTCGGCCGAGGGCTTTGCGTAATGGCTCTCCTAGACACAGCGCGACCTCACCCCCAATACCGGGAGAGACGAACCCCTGAAGATCCGCTCACTGCCTCCATGTGGCTCGGGACTGTACCCAACTAAAACCTGTTTGCACGACTCCTTTGAGCCGTGGTAGGGTAGTAATCAAAGCACAGTGGGAACTCACACAAGACAAATGACGATCCTCAGGTCGATGAACTAACCTGTACACATGTCACCAGGGAACTGCTATCTGACATCTGGTATATGACCAACTAGCAGGTTCCCGGCGAGTCCTGTCCGGTGTACTCATAACCCAATGAGCACCTGTATACATCTTAGGTGAACCAACTGACACCAATGGCTTGTGAGACCGGCCACCGCCCCTCGTCGGGGTCTCGACTGTATACACTAGTCTACTAATGGAGTATCGATGCCCTGTCTCGAAACTCCTACGACTAGGGACCTTTTAAGGATGTGCTTATAGACTACCAGCTCCCACGTATATGATCGCCATCATACTGCTGGCAGTCAAGCAAGAATCCTAGGGGCTCTATCAACGTGTAATAGCGACATGTCAGGTCACCTAAAGCAGTACACGATGATAAAGATAAACCAGATAGCATACTATCATCTCGAGTAAGACTGTCCTACCGGGATAGGTCCTCCCTCAATCATTGCAATCACGTGCCGGTGATCCAATAATTGACTCTGAGGGCACTAACTCCAACAATCTCCCACTTGCACTCAAGGCTAATTATTGCGATGCCGCATACTCACAGCCCGTGTGATACCGAACACCCAACTCCTCTACTAGTCAGTCTCACAAAGCTCATTTGTGAAACTTTTGCGTTCGAGGAATAGCCTCAGTGAGTGGATCCGCTGTGATGTTTCTTTCTATGTCTCTCTATATCTCAAGATCGCGGAGAAAGCCATCTCCCGAAATGAGCAATACCTGTCTTAGAATGTCTGGATGTCTGATGGGACTTAGCTCATAAATGAACTCCAAATCCAAACTTCTTAGACTGTATCGTCAACCGAACTTAATCAGTATCCTGTGCCAAGCCTCCCTCAGTATTGCCTTGGACCACCTGTCCAAAATACTGCCCCTCCTCAGAAGGAAAACTATAACTCTGACAACCTCCTTGTCGTCCATGTCACCTTGGAAGCCTGGAATGATAACTGTCTCCTAAACGAGGCTGCCGTTATCATATCCCTAGAACATTCACTTATGTTCTAAAACTGCTTCCGACTGTTTCTCCAGGATTGGATCAATATCAACTTATTGCATCTAGTGCAAGAACAACATCTGGTGTGGTACTTGACATCTCATGATTGACTCAATTGTCCAAGCAAGTGATCTGCCAATCATGAGTATCCCTCTCCCCTTTAGTCTATAAGACACCTTTAGAGAGGGTGACTCCATCAACTGCAGGTACACTACCGTGTCAGGAGTCGTCCATTCTAAATACTCATAGAATGCTGTCAAGGTACCCAGATTGGGAAACCACCCAAATCTAGATCTAAAACCATAGATCTAGTAACCAGTATGTCTGATATAATATCCAAATCCTATGTGGAGAAAACACTGTGTGACGACCAAAGTATAACCGATCGTAGTATAGGAATATCTTTTCCCATTCTGTGTATGTCATCCAAATACCAGGACATCATACTCTACTACCTTCTTAACAGATCCATCCCCTATTCTGATGAAGTCAAACCTGTGACTGTCAGGTCAGAAATAGATGATCTATCTCCGCTACATCTGCTTTGGTCTATAAATAGACATAAGCCTGATGTCCACCAATGCTTCCGCTGCTCCCACTGACTACGACAACCCTCTGGCAGAGTCATATAGACGTGCACTTCTAAAGCTAGTTTAGAACGACGCTATACTCATCCTCCTGCCGGGTCTCGCAGCCTGGAACAACAACAATGGCAAGTGTGGGTAAACAAGAACTTCCCTGTCACCGTCCTTGAGGCTACCGGAGTACCTCTCGGGTGCCTGAAGTTACCCACCGTATCTGCGGAGTGGCCAATGGAATGTCAAATCAGATTGAATCTTTAGGTTCCTTATCAAATCTTCGGTAATCGTTTGTGGTTCTGGAATCACTTCCAGTTCTACCATACTCCCACTACTTTTTCTGAAAAAAAAATCCATTTTTAATAAAAACTGTGGCGAGTCTAGAACAATATTGCTATCGTTCATCCAGATGGTAGAAAGTCAACCCTCGTCATAGCCTGGGTCAACCCACAAACAGCCATTACGGAAACGTGCCTTGAGTTTTCCAGTGTCTGGTTTTAAGCATAAGCCGGACAACTCCCCGTACCTTAACAATGTCAAGATATGAACTGTTCTATATCCAATATAGAAACAGAGGCACTGATTTAATTGAACCAGATTCAAATCATGCAGCTGTCTCCAGTGCATGTCAACTAAAATGGAAGGAGGCCGATCAGCGTTACTCAACTTAGGAATGCTTCCAATTATGAGTAACCTGAAAGAGAAGCAATTTCTCTTGATCATTACTATCAACTGAATACCATACGCAAGTATCTACATCTTCGATCACTTTGGAGAATCCCGATACTTGCTATACCTGGTTCTCTACTCTATTCAAATACCTATAACTCCTCAAAACTTAGACCCTGTGTTCCTACGAAACACATGTTTAAGAACTAGAGAAGTTAAAAGTAAACAGAATATAGTATGAGGACCAACCCCTCTGTCCTAATGGACACTGGACAACATACAATACTCTGTATAAGTCCGCTGAGTCTAACAACTCAATCACTGTGTGTCGTAGGTTGAAAACTGTACTTTTGGTTAAGAAGAATCACACCGTTGTTCAATGCTCCTTACCTAACCATCCACTGGTATAGGTAAATGTCATAGACATAATTTCAAAAAGGTATGTCTCACTCTATAAAAATAGACGTACAGATATATCAATTTGAAATTGGTGCACAACAACGGATATTCAAAACCAAATATTTGCCGACCGGCAAACAACCCAGGCGACTTCCTCAAATAATGAGGATGATCACCTAATTCCCAATAACTTACTCCCACTCATCATCTGTAAAACCATACAGATGTGAGAATCATACCTGAAAATACATACCCTGGAGTAAGTGTCTAATCGGGAAATCAGTTTTCCATTAACAGTAAACAGTGAAACTGAAACATTGAAATGTTTCGTTGGGGTATCCTGGTATTCCTAGTAATGCCTCTTCCATTATCCAGATTCACAACTATAACCGTATAATTCTTTGCCACCTCTCCAAATCCCTTTCTATGTCTTTAGTCATTACCTTCTGTACACCCCTTCAGGCCAAATGGTTTTCTTCCTTCCCTACCGTTCGGCACCAGCCTATGGTTTGGAAGAAGACTATCCAATAAGCATAATGGGTGTACTGTCCCAATCCTAGGAACACTCGCAACGCGAGAGAAGGTGAAGATAAAAGACACCTGAATGTACTTTATTCCTATTTCTCCTGAACCAGAATCCATCCCCGAACTGGAACAAGTTCCTTTCGAGTTCGTATATAACCATACGATGGATTATCCAATAAACTGTGGATCTTCGTAGTGATACGGAGTGTCCTGGAGAAATACAAAGGTGATTTAGGATTGGCGAAGAAACACTTGGTTCGGTCGTGAATATCAGTCGCAATTTACTTTGCCCTCCTACTAATCCCTTGCTTTGTCTTAACTTAATACCTTCTGTACACCGTTTAGGCTAACTGGTTTTCTCCATTCCCTACCGGTCGGCACCAGCCTATGGTTTGGAAGAAGACTATCCAATTTGCGTAATAGGTGTACTACTCCTAAACCAAGGAGTACTCACAACCTGAGAGAAGGTGAAAAGAAAAGACAACTGAATAGTCCTATTCGTTTTCTCCAAAACCGGAAACCATCCTCGAATTCCTTCGAGTTCGTATCTAACCATACGATGGTTTTGTCCAATGGAAGTGGACGTTCGTAGTAATACGGGGTGTCCTGGAGAAAAGGGTAAAAGTAGTAGTGGCAATGAGGTCTGCAACTCTGACAATCCAAAAGCCAGTGTTAAGAAGGTTCGGTTAACTGGGTCACTGAGTCAAAGTCCAGGGTCGGGTCAATGGTCGCTGCCAAAGAGAGAGAGAAAAGAAACACTCAGCGTGCACTCTAACCTAGATCAGAATGGTTATCACTTTATCTAATCTGGAAACCTCCCACTGTACCTCAAATTCTCCTCCAAACCTAAAAGAAGAATTAGTCGGGATCACCCGAGGAGTAAACCAACTCATCAGTGGGAATCGGGATCCAACTATCATCGCATGATAACGTGACGGAATCCACTCACGTCACCACACTCCAGAAGGTATGCGCATGCCTGGCAAGTTTCAGTTCTTTTGAAACTCCCGATGTGTGTTTTTACCCCTAGGACCCAAGTGACCTTGACGAATAATCAACAAATCAAAAGGTCCTAGTCAAGTTCAACCCGTCATTATCTTGATTGCGTTAAACCCACCCGCACGACCCTTGACGAATAATCAACAAAGTCGCACGACTGTCCTAACCAATCCACTTATCCATGCGACAGAATAGCACAACAAAGCTACCGCACACTACGCCTCGGCGAATAGCAACGACAAACGTAGCGCGAATACTAAGCAATACTAATCTGAAATGACGGAGGGCTACGACTGGTTTTTGGCGAAAAACCTTTAACGTAATGAACTTGATATCGTTGAAGGAACTGGATAACTTTTTATAAAAATATAGTGACGAAAACCTTTACTAAAGAGGTCACTCCCGGTGAAGGGATCTCGGCTCTTTCCCCGTAGAATGGGGTGCAGGATATTCCAACTGAATACCACGATGCAAAGCAAAAGTAATCGGCTATAGTGAAGTTAATGCCCTGACGCAAACTTCTGTCCAAGGGGTCACTCCCGGTGAAGGGATCTCGGCCCTTGCCTCGTCGACTGAGGAGCAGGATATTCCAAATGAATACCACGATGCAAAACAAAAGTGAACGTCCTTGCAATAACAGCTTTTTGAAAAATGTTCCAACAACATCAGAATAGGTTTGTTTATCTTGCATTGATCCGAATCAACGCAGTCCCATCATAAGATCACACCAATAAATAACGAAAATATACTGATGTACGTATATGCCATCCGCATTCGCCACTGGGTCCCGTCATCACCCGTTAGGTTAGCTTACTAACGACAGAGCGGGGACTGGACTAGCGCGGATGTAAAACATATACAACATCTACTAGTATATATATACCAATATATTATTTTCGCTCAAGGCGTGATAAAAAGCAGCAACCCAGAAATATACAGCATCACAGAACAATACAGATATCTGGAAGCCCCGGGTTTCACAGAGCCGCTGCTGAAACCCGACGTTCCCCTGGTCGTGTGGATAGCCTGTGCAATGAAATCCTAGACCCCTACGGGCGCGGCAAGTCACCCGCCAAAACCTGAAGCGAGGCAGCCCCCTTCAGCGCCGTGAATGGACCACCCAGCACTTCACGGAATCCGGTAACTTGGGCACCCCTCCTGGGTCAACCTGTACCCCCTACGAGTGCGGCGAATAGCCCGCCAATCCTAGAGTGAAGCCCCCTCCGTCTCAATGCCATGAGATGCGGGCTTGTTGCCCTCTAGAACCCGGCTATCCGTGCACCCCTCCGCGGGGTAATCCTAGTACAGAAAATAAAATATACATATACCGGGTACATCGACCGCATCCAGGTCGTGCCCCAAAAGAATAATACAAACAGGCAGCGACGGCAGTCCACATGTCGGACGCTCGCCCCGCAATATCAAATGTACATAATACAACAAAACAGTACTAGCATTGCATCCAGGCTATCCCCCATGACCAATCCGCAACAACACAGCATAAACAAAGAACATCAACGTGAAAGTCACGTTCGCAAATCCGTCTAACCGGGCTATAGCAGTTAGACCGGATTTACCGATCGAGTGACATTCACGGTCGCAGATATAATGTAAATACTGTGAAATAATGTGTTTAAGATTTTCCGATTGACCAAACAATTAACAAGTGGGCCCCCAACCAATACTGTAGCAACCACAGAAAACCTGGGCCCAAAATTAATATCCCAGAAACCACATTTTCAACTCAGGAACATACTGAAAAAATTTGGGGGGGTGAACAGTTACAACCGCCGCGGAAGCGCGGCCCAAGCAGGGGTTTGGCCGCGCTTCCGCGGCGAAATAGTGAGATCATGTTGCCGAATTTTTACAGTATGCTTCTATCTCCCTGCACATCATTCTGAGACATCCAGAAAAATTTTTAGACATCAAAAAATTTCAACAGAAACTGATTGTGAAGGAAAAATACGGTTTTTGGAATTTCGGTCGATCGGATAAGTAAAACACATTAGAACAAGCTAGGTAAGGTTAATGGCGTGGCTCTGATACCATGTTGCGCCACGGCAGCGCCCCGGCCTCTTGCTCGAGGCCAAAATGCGGAATAAAAAATTTTCCTTACTCGGAAACCGGCGCTACCGCGGACAATGAAAAACCCGGATCGTTTACCATTAACCTAAACTAGCTAACTAGAGATGGGGTGAGAAGTATACCACGAGATCCGAGTCCTCCGGTCTTCGTCTCCATCGTCCCGATCTCCCGCGGAAAGTGTTGCCTCCACATCGTCGCCTCGTCGCCGGAAAGGGCACCACATCGCCTTCTTCTTTTACGGGCTCCCGCCTCAATACCGAGGCAACTCGCGCATGAAGCCGGCAACTCGACATGCTCAAGATGTGCAAGCTCTCTTCTTCTTCTTCTTCTCTCTTTCTTTTTCTTTTTCTATCAAGTAAGAAGAATGAATCAATAATGGTGGAGGAATGAGAATAGCAACCATAAGAAGGGAGGTGAGTGTAGGAGCAAAAGAAAGGTGACCATATACTAACCTCATCATCATAACTCTCATCAAAGATCAAATCCTATCTCATCACTTCTAATCTTCTTCTAATCACCAAAAAGCATGAAAAGAAGAATGAAAGGAATGGTATCTAAATAAGTTATCATAATAAATCATTTGCAAGAAAAACCTCCACAAAGTGTTATTTGCAAAACTGCAAATAACCCCCTCCATCAGAAAAGTCCGGCCGGGAAAGAACAAAGGAAAACCGGCCGGAACGGAATGCAAACTGGCAACTCCAGAAAACTGGTCCCGTAATAAATTACAGGAAAAACCCCTATACTGTGCATACACACCCGCATTTGTATTCCGACCGGATACAAATGCAATGAGACAAAATCTACACTGTACTAGACTAGGACCGGCTTAAGCCAAAGCCGGCTAGTAAAATCCGTTCGATCCTGATCCGTGCAATACCGCACGTATCTGATCGAACCCTGCCATATAATCATACGGCCACTAGTACAAACCTGTCCGATCCTGATCCGTGCAATACCGCACGTATCTGATCGGACCCTGCCATATCTCCATACGGCCTCTACAGCGTTTCGCCCGAAACTTGAGTAGCTGTAAGTGTGGTGGACTCTAAAGACTCGTCAATACTATGGCTGTGGATTTAACCACTAGCACGTCAGAGGTATAAGCCAATACGTGACGGGCCACCAGCTATTGACCAAAAGGGACGTCGATGAGGAAGCTCACCCCGACACCCTACTGAGCCTGTCAGTGACAATATCCGTACAGTCCGGTCCGTTCGTCTATGAGTATCGCATGGCGGGCTTAGGGGGTTGGTGAAAGTCAGACCCCCAAAAGCGGTACAAGTCGTGTCGGAGCGTAGCCCAGAACGCCCTGAGATACTACTGGAATACCTACCAGTAAATCTCCTGCCTCGGCCGAGGGCTTTGCGTAATGGCTCTCCTAGACACAGCGCGACCTCACCCCCAATACCGGGAGAGACGAACCCCTGAAGATCCGCTCACTGCCTCCATGTGGCTCGGGACTGTACCCAACTAAAACCTGTTTGCACGACTCCTTTGAGCCGTGGTAGGGTAGTAATCAAAGCACAGTGGGAACTCACACAAGACAAATGACGATCCTCAGGTCGATGAACTAACCTGTACACATGTCACCAGGGAACTGCTATCTGACATCTGGTATATGACCAACTAGCAGGTTCCCGGCGAGTCCTGTCCGGTGTACTCATAACCCAATGAGCACCTGTATACATCTTAGGTGAACCAACTGACACCAATGGCTTGTGAGACCGGCCACCGCCCCTCGTCGGGGTCTCGACTGTATACACTAGTCTACTAATGGAGTATCGATGCCCTGTCTCGAAACTCCTACGACTAGGGACCTTTTAAGGATGTGCTTATAGACTACCAGCTCCCACGTATATGATCGCCATCATACTGCTGGCAGTCAAGCAAGAATCCTAGGGGCTCTATCAACGTGTAATAGCGACATGTCAGGTCACCTAAAGCAGTACACGATGATAAAGATAAACCAGATAGCATACTATCATCTCGAGTAAGACTGTCCTACCGGGATAGGTCCTCCCTCAATCATTGCAATCACGTGCCGGTGATCCAATAATTGACTCTGAGGGCACTAACTCCAACAATTTCATCGACCTGAGGATCGTCATTTGTCTCGTATGAGTTCCCACTGTACTTTGATTACTACCCTACCACGCTCAAAGGAGACGTGCAAACAGGTTTTAGTTGGGTACAGTCCCGAGCCACATGGAGGCAGTGAGCGGATCTTCAGGGGTTCGTCTCTCCCGGTATTGGGGGTGAGGTCGCGCTGTGTCTAGGAGAGCCATTACACAAAGCCCTCGGCCGAGGCAGGAGATTTACTGGTAGGTATTCCAGTAGTATCTCAGGGTGTTCCGGGCTACACTCCGACACGACTTGTACCGCTTTTGGGGGTCTGACTTTTACCAACCCCCTAGGCCCGCCATACGATGCTCATAGACGAACGGACCGGACTGTACGGATATTTTCATTGACAGGCTCGGTAGGGTGTCAGGATGAGTTCGCTCATCGACGTCCCTTTTGGTCAATAGCTGGTAGCCCGTCACGCATGGCTAATACCTCTGACGTGCTAGTGGTTAAATCCACAGCCATAGTATTGACGAGTCTTTAGAGTCCCCCACAGACAGTTGCTCAAGTTTCGGACGAAACGCTGTAGAGGCCGTATGTAGATATGGCAGGGTTCGATCAGATACGTGCGGTATTGCACGGATCATGATTGGACGGAATATACTAGCGGGCTTTGGTTTAAGCCAGATCCTAGTATAGTACAGTGTAGATTTTGTCTCATTGCATTTGTATTCGGTCGTAATACAAATGCGGGTATGTATATACAGTAGCAGGGTTTTCCTGAAATTTATTACGGGATCAGTTTTTTGGAGTTGCCAGTTTGTTTTCCGTTTCGGCCAATTTTCTTTGTATCTTTCGTTGGCTGAAAATTTGTGGAGGAGGGCTTATTTGCATTTGTGCAAATAAGCATTTTGGATGGTTGTCTTTGCATATTGTAGTGTCATGATGGTTGCACCATCTCTTGACTTTCTTGCCTCCATGATGGCTTGACCTTTGTTGGAAATGATTAGGTTTTGGAGTGAGGTTCTCATTTGTGATCATTGTTTTATCATCATCACATTTTCTCTCTCTCTTTGATGGATGATGGCCTCTTTTCTCTTCCTTGTATTATTGATCCTCACTCACTACTCTCTCTCACTCCCTTGACCTTGTAATGGCCGGCCAAAGAGAGGGAGGGGTTGTCCCAAAAATTTGGGGTGGGGATTTTTGTTCATTTGTATTGCACAAAATCCATTTAGCTCCATCTCCAAAACTTCATTCCTCCACCATTTCAAAAGGCAACTTCCTACAACCCCAAATGAGACATAGCATTACACTACTCTA
Organism: Agapanthus africanus; assembly: GCA_030015575.1. Lineage (NCBI taxonomy): Eukaryota > Viridiplantae > Streptophyta > Magnoliopsida > Asparagales > Amaryllidaceae > Agapanthus > Agapanthus africanus. The sequence goes on along the minus strand of JASDDO010000012.1, from coordinate 91,342,010 downwards.
CAGCAAATCTTGGGCACGTCGACTTGCCAACTTCGTGCCCGAGTTGCCTCGGTCCAGAGGTGGAAGCCCGTAAAAGAAGCCGGCGATGTGGTGCCCTTCCGGCGGCGTGGTGGAGACCGGAGATTCCGCGGGGAGATCGTGACGGCGTCGAGAAGGCCGAAGGACACGGATCGCTCGGTATATCTCTCTACCCGTTCTCTTGTTAGCTAGGACTAGATTAATGGCCCGATCCGGGATTTTTGTGCGCGGTGGTGCCGGTTTACAAGTTTGTAAAAAGTTTTGTTTCCGCATTCCGGCGTCGGATTGACGGCCGGGGCGTCGCCGTGCACTTACACGGCCATCGCCCTTCGTCGGGGTCAAGAAACGTATATACTAGTCTACTCTGGAATATCGATGTCCGGTCTCAATATTCCCACGACTAAGGACATTTAAGTATTTTCTTATAGACTACCCAGTTTTCACAAGTGTGATCGCCATAATAACCCTGGTAGTGAAGCATGAATCCTAAGGGCTCTATCAACATGTAATAGTGATCTGTAATACCACATAATACATGTACATGATGATAGAGATGAACCAAATAGTATACTATCATCTTGAATAAGTCTGTTTTACCCGTATAAGTCCTCTCTCAATCATCATAATCGCCTGCTTGAGATTATAATAATTTCTTTGAAGGCACTATAGCCAACAGAATAGCCCGCTAATTCTAGAGCGAGATGACTCGAACTCATCAACATGAGACGACCACCTAATACACTCTAGAACCCGGCTATTCAAGCACTTCTCCATGGGTTATCCTAATACAAAAATGAATGAATATACACTGGTAATATCGACCTCAATCCAGTCGTGTTCCAATAAAAAAATATACAACAAGCAGTAACGACAGGCACAAACCGGCCGCTCGTCCCAAAAAACAAATATACAATCATTCTACGATGAAGGGCTATCCACAATGACTATCCAGCTAAACCATCACAAGATATACAACACCACAGCACAAGCAAGTATTTGTAAACCCGTCTAATCGACCTATAGCAATTAGAAGACGTTTACAAACACATATACAACCACAAAGATATAAACGATGCAAAAATTTCGATTTTCAAACTTTTTGTGTTGCCCAAATGCAAAGATAACAGTAAATGAAATCTGAGCCAAAACAAACATAACCAAAAACCAAGTTTACATGAGATTCAACCCCTAGAAAAATCCTGAGACCAGAGTCAAAAACAAAACCATCCATGTCGGGGAGAATGCAAATTCTAGCGGTTTTTGTATTGATCTAGGTCCCCGTGTTTCTTCCCAAGTTTTTATATCTCACAATAAGACCTCTGCACTTGTTTTAAAAATTTTCAGAGATCATAAAAATTTCAAACAGAAACTTGGTTTTCGGTTTTTGAAAAACGAAAATTTTTAGTTTTGAAACGTAAACATCGTCTAATACTAGTTTAAGTGTTTGGATGGCTCTGATATTATGTTAGGGTCAGTCAGCGCAGCAGAAACTGGCCTGTCACGCGAGTGACCCGGGTTCGATCCCCGGCAACGGCGCCATTTGATTGACACGAAAAAGTGTTTGTTTGTAGTTAACCGCAATCAGAACGGTATCGCGTGTAGCTAGACCGAGGTGAGTACGGGTCGTCCTCAGGGAAACGTTGAATATTTTACTCTTACTTTAGATGTGTTGAGAAAGAGGGGAGGAATAAAGAGTTTTGTGAAGAGTTTCTAGATCTACTTTAAGCAAGAATGCAAAAATATAGATCTAGATTATTTTAGGGATGTAGACAATATAATAAGAGGGCTTGTAGGGTTCGTTAGGATTTAGTAGTCATGGATGATTAATTAAAAGTTACCATTTTTATCCTTTAATAGATTTAAAACTAGAACGACGGTGATGCGTGTAGATTAGGGTTTCTGGAGGGAAAAGGAATCCCACTCTTAACCCTTATCTCGACACGGAACTCCGTTCATATCTAGCCTTTACCAAAACAATCATTAATCTAATCTCTAATCGCGGCCGGGACTAACAAAGAATTGTTAGCGCGCCCGATTAGGATGTTAATGATTCTTTTGATAAAGTTTATAAACTTTATAGGACGTAAAAAGGGTTTAGGGATGTTCATCATCCATTAGCCTACCCTAATCCTACGAACCCTAACAAGCGGAGAATTACTCGCGCATGTTGGGAGAAAAAGAGATGGAGAGAAAATGCATAATTAAACTACGAAGAAATAGAATAAGAAGAAGAAAGCTACCTTTATTAATCAACAATATCAAATACACTTTGATTCCTTAGAAAATGATTACAAAAACCTAGTTTGCTTCTCGATCTCTTCTAAGGAGGTAGATGAACCGTTGATGATCAGCCTGGATGCGTGAGCCGTCTTGGACTTCGTGATCTCGTCGGCTTGATAATTTTTCCAAGAGGCTCTCGGTCCTTATTTATAGTCACAGAGCCAGAACCCTAGTTTTCTAATATGGAAACTAGTTGTTAGGATCCTAACCACCACAATCCCATATCTCAACTCTTCAAATCCGCGACGGAACCGCGGCCATTGGATAGGTTTGGCCGCGGATCCGTCCCCTTTTGGTGAGATCATGGCCTCTAATTTTTGTAGCTTCATATCTGTAACACTTGGTAATCTTTTGAGTATCTGGACTTTGAAAATCTTTTCTACATTTCTACCAGAATTAGTTTCTTGAATATCTTTAGTAGATTTGATTTGCCAACTTTGATTTCCTTGATTTCAGCCCTGAAAATTCTGCACAATAACTCAACAAAAAATATTAGTAGAGTTTGTTTTATTGAGATATTAACTTAACCATTAAGAATTGGTCAAAGTTATTAATAAGGTAAGCATATTTAAATGGGCCAAATGTTACATGGATATTATATGCTTACTTTTTCCTACAAAATGTTATTTATAATATATAAACACATGAAAATAGTATTTTTACAGATAAACCCTCATATGTATCATATATTATAATAAACACCTTTTATTATATAGAAATAGTAGGAAAAATGTCATATTAAATATGCAGTTTTATCAACTGAACAGTCCCTCAGCATCTACTTTTTACATAGTCCTCTCACGACGGACTACAACCCGTCGGACCATATAACCGCACGGGGCACCTTGGGGGTAAGCCTGTGCTTCGCCACTACTGTCACACGGTGAGATCCCCCCATGGGTTAGCATCCCTGCCTAATAGCTCTGATATCATGTTAGTAGACACTCATACTCGTGACGCTAACTTACGGCCAAGGCGGAATACAAAACGAAAAAATTTCAAAACGAAAATATTTCAAAACAAGAGCACGGACTACTACGACCTAGAATCGATTCTAAACACTAAACTAGTAACACAAGAAGGAGTATAGTTACTCGGTAGTAATTAAAACCTTTATAGTCATGTCCTTCGTCTGCTATGCCATTTTTAGCTCCTAGGTCCACCGGGAATAAGCTCGGGAGGCAGTCTTCCTTGTCGAAGATGATCCACCCGAAAGAACCCTAACCTGGGCTTTAACTTCATAATAAAACACAAAGTGAAGCAACTAGTGAACAAGACTTCCTAAGAATTGATAGCTATGATGTAGTAGTGGCTAATCTCTATATTTTCTCTCTTTTCTTTTTTTCTTTCTCAACTCAAAAAATCCCAAGAGAAGAGGAAGAAGAAGCTAAGGGTGGGCTCACTCAAAAGAGCAAGCATGGATACTAAATTCTTCTCTCTTTCTTATTCTTCTTTATCTTTTGAATATGGGTGGAATTGTGGCTCACAATAGTGAGTAACAAGTCCACAATATTCTAAAAGAAACTTGAAGAAAAGAGAAGAGAATGCCGCCTCTTTGTACACACACACATATATATACACTAATACAAATATATGCTACAAATACATTCACCCGTATTCGTATCAAAATACGAATACCGTATTCGTATAAAATACGAATATATGCATTCGTATCAAGACACAAATACCCGTATTTATACAAATACCCGTATTCGTATCAATACCGTATTCTGTCAAAATACAAATACCCAAAGAGAGATATCAAAAAGAGATATATAATACCATCTCATATTTTATCCAAATGTGATAATCTGGCTATCTTTCAAATCGGATAGTATTAACAAAATGTCTGATTAAAAGTACGTGTACAAAAACCCGTATTTAATCGAACCTAAATACATATCAATATATGTACACTACATCGTTTCGCCTGAGCTGGAAAACCTTCTGTAAGGGACTCTAAAGACTCGACAATACGCTGGTAGTGGGTTTAACCATAAGCACGTCAGCCGCACTAGCTGTACGTAACAGCTACCTAGGTATTGAACAAAAGAAAGGTCGACAAGCAAACTCGTCTGTATCTCTACTAAGCCTGAAAATGACAATCTCTGTACAATCCGATTTGATCGTCTAAGAGTATCGCATATCGGGTGTAGGGGGTGGATAAAGTCAGACCCCTAATAACGCGATAAGTCATGTCGGTGTGAAACCCATCACCTACAGAGAAACTACTGATCCAAATCAGTAAATCTCGTCCACCTTGGCCAAGAATTTCTGGTGATGGCCACCTATGCACTGCGCGACATCTACCCCCGATATCGGGAGAGATGAATCCCTGATGGTCTGCTCACTGTTTTCATGTGGCTTGGGAATGTACCCAACTAAAAGCTATTTGCACGACACAGTAGAGCCGTGGTAGGGTAGTAATCAAAGCACAATGGGAACGCCACTACTACAATATGGGGTTGCCCCTACAGACACAGGAATCCGTAGGGGCAACGTTTTCTTGCCCCTACGGATTAGTCCGTAGGTCTCCATGGTTGTCCCTATAGTGCCCTACGTTTTAATTTAAAAATATTAAATCGTAATTTGTTGTTTGGCCCTACGGAGCCGCAAACCAATGACCTACGGTTAAGTCCGTAGAGGCATATAAATGGGTATTTAATATAAAAAAAGGCATAGAAAAGCCCTACGCCTCGATCTCGTTCCCAAAATTCTCTCTCTCAATCTCTCCCGCGTCTCGATCTCGTTCCCGCGCCTCTAATTTTTTCCTCATCGCCACTGCCCTCCACCCGCGGCCTGCCACCGTCCTCGTTCCCAAAACTTACTCGTCGACTTCCTCGTCGCCACCGCCCTCGACTCGTTGCCGATTGCGTCGTCGACCACCGGTCTCCTCCGTCGTCTCCTCCACCGCCCACTACAGGTTAGTAAATCTCCAATTATTTATAATTTTGATGATGTTAGGGCTAGGGTTCAGGGTTCAGGGTTCGGGTAGGGGTGAAGGTCAGGGTTAGGCATCGGGTTCAGTTTAGGTTTAGGTTTAGGTTAGGGTTAGGGTTAGGGTTAGGGTTCGGTTGGGGTTGGAGTTGGGGTTGGGTTCTGTTGGGGTTGGGGCTGGGGCTGGGGCTGGGGTTAGGGTTCGGTTGGGTTTGGGGTTGGGGTGGGGCTGAGGCTGGAGCTGGGGTTAGGGTTCGGTTGGGGTTGGGGGTTGGGGTTAGGGTTAGGGTTCGGTTGGGGTTGGAGCTAGGGTTAGGGTTAATTAGTTGGGCTTAAGGTTAGGGTAGTTAGGGTTAGGGTTAGGGTTAGGGTCAGGGTCAGGGTTAGAGGCTAGGGTTAATTTAGGTTAATTAGTGGGTATGGTTAATTTGGGTTAATTAGTGATAATTTGAAAGGGTTAGGGTGTTGATTAGGGTTAATTAGGTTAATTTGGGTAAATTGGGTTAAGTTTGACCTGATTAGGGTTAATTTGGTTAATTTGGGTAAATTGGGTTAAGTTTAGGTTAATTAGGGATAATTTGTGTTAGGGTAACGATTATGGTTAATTGTGGTTAATTTGGGTTATTTAGGGTTAGGGTTTATGGTGCACTAGTTCATTCAGTAGGATACTCGATGATGATGATAATGTAAACGTACAACTTTACCGTAAACGCAAGAAAAATTTACCCTAAACTTGAAATTTCAAACCCTTAATAACGAAACGTAAACGTAAAACCTATTCATGTTAAATGTTTGACTTAAAACCAATATATGATACTCGATAATAATATGAAACTTTCATATTCTCATCGATACTCATATATGAAACTCAAAGCGCCACTTAGTCCCCGTCTATCGGTTAACATACGTTCGATGTTCGTCGTGACATAGAACTATACAAAGGTTATTAAATATCGGACGGTATAGCTCCGTACTAACAACCGTCGTGTAGTCTATATGACGAGAAGATTCAATCGTATGATAACCGATAGATTTGTCCCGTGTGGACAAGTTAGGAATGTATAAAGAAAACACCTGCATTCACTTGTGTTTTCATCCGTTTCGAGATATTTCGTCGGTACTTTTCCGCTGGTTCTCCGTGTACAAAGATAGATTAGATGTTCATTTCAACGTTGTTTCACAGCTTTGAAATGATTATCTATTCTATTACAGTGTACTCGGAGAACAGCGGGGAGGTGCTGCCGAAATTTACTCGAAACGGTTGAAAGCACAAGCGGATGGGTGTCTGCTCTATACATTATTAATGGGATAGAAGCCTTACCCCCGACAGCCGAAACACACACATACAACACGAATACACAACAAACGCACACATAGCACATACACACTAACAACCCTACACTTAAGCGAAATCATAAATTGAAACACACATATATAGAATACAACTCATACATGGGTATCCTCAAATCTAACTTTGATTATCGATAATTTCTTCTTTTCAACGACAAACGCACACACAAAGCATATACACGGATTTTCTCCTTTGTCAGTAACCATCTCGTTCTTAGATTTCTCAATATAGTCATCATAACCTATAATTTATATGTTATACAGTCTAACATGGCCCATGAGTACGTCAGAGTTAAGGACTGGATGTATGTTGACTGGCAACAACGTATGCAACCTAAGTTTGTCGCAGGAGTTGCTGCTTTTATTGAATTTGCACGCACACATAATAAGATCGTGATAGAGAAGATTCTCTTCCCGTGCGATAGATGTGGGAATAAGTACTGGCAGAAGGTAGAATTTGCAGAGCTTCATATCGTTAAACATGGTTTTACTAGACTTTATACAACTTGGCTATATCACGGGGAAGGAGAAGAACACAGTAATGCGGCAAAAGAAGGAGTAGACGATAATGCTGCAGAAGAAGAAGAAGGAGAAGACGGTAATGCGGCAGAAGAAGACGGTAATTTCTTTCCATCAGAAGAATGGAGGATATGGTAGAGGCTGCCCTGGGTGAATCTATTCGTACCGAAGATGACATTCCTTCCGGTCAAGGACCGCGTGCGGATAAGTATGAAAATTTCATGAATGATGCTAGAAAACCAATTTATGAGAATGCAAAGCATTCCATCCTCTCATGGTTCGTCCAACTTTTCCAAATTAAATGCCTAAATGGATGGAGCAACAAGTCATTCACAATGCTTATTTCGTTCTTGAGAGATTCTATGCCCCCGGGAAATAACGTGCCCGACAGCTGGTACGGAGCCCAGAAGATGATGTCTGATTTGGGTCTAAAGTGTGAGAAGATTCAAGCATGTCCTAAAAATTGCGTGTTGTACCGGAAAGAGAATTCAGATTTGAAAGAGTGTCCAACATGCGAAGAGGCCAGGTATAAGCCGAAAGATTCTGATAAGAAGCCCGATATACCTGTCAAGATAGCACGATACTTTCCCATAACACAGAGGCTATTCAGGTACAAGAAAACAGCCGAGGCAATGATTTGGCATCACCGTGCTCTTCCAAGTGAAGATGGAAAAATGAGTCATCCAAGAGATTCACCGGCATGGAAGGATTTCGATAGGAGGCACGCAATATTCAGTAGCGATCCTCGCAATGTCAGGCTCGGACTGGCTAGTGATGGCTTCTGCCCATTCAACTATATGGCTGGAAGCCACAGCACGTGGCCCGTTGTAATGATAGTTTATAATCTGTCGCCTTGGTTGGCTATGGACCAATCATACTTTATGATGCCTCTTCTTATCGACGGACCAAACTCACCGGGAAACAATATTGACGTCTATCTCCGACCTCTGATCGAGGAGTTAAAATCTCTATTCATTGATGGTGTAGAGGCTTACGATGCAAACACAAATACAACCTTCATACTGCGTGCGACTTTAATGTGGACAATTAATGACTTTCCTGCGTATGGAATGCTATCAAGTTGGTCCGTACATGGTCACAAAGCATGTCCTCATTGCCATCAACATATAACATCGAAATTCTTGAATTTTAGCAGGAAGGTTTGTTATTGTGGCCATCGACGTTTCCTGCCTCTAGACCACCCCTACAGGTTAGACGTTGTTCACTTTGATGGTCATCAGGAGCTTCTTAGACCTCCATCCCCATTGTCCGTAGAGGACGTGACTGCTCAGTGGGATGGTTACAATAATGTGACCTTTGGGATGGATCCGACAAAACAGGTCAAACCACCATTCTGGAACAAGTTAAGCATTTTCTTCGAGCTTCTGTACTGGTCAACAAATTTAGTGCGTCATTTTCTGGACGTCATGCACATAGAGAAGGGAGTATCCGAGCACGTACTCAACTTGCTTTTTTATAAAGACGGGAAATCGAAAGACAACCTCAATGCTCGGATGGATCTACAAGACTGGGAAATTAGAAGTGAATTGTATCCTAAACCGGTAGCGGGTAAACCAGGCAAGTTTGTACTTTCCAATGCCTCTTATCATATGTCACAACCGGAGAAGAAAAGATTCCTACAGGTGTTGCATGATTTGAAAGTTCCCACAAGTTTCTCAGGTTCATTCAGCAAGAAGATAAAAATTGTGAAAGGCAAGATCGATGGGCTGAAAAGTCATGATCACCATGTTATCATGGAGAACCTTCTCCCATTATCCCTCAGGACTTCCCTCCCCGAATCGGTTGGTCTAGTAATCAATGACCTATGTTGTTTTTTCAGAGAGTTATGGCTAAAACACTGGATGTTGTGACGCTGGAGAAACTAGAAAATTCTATTGCGTTGATACTTTGCAAATTTGAGCGTATTTTCCCACCGTCATTCTTCGATATCATAATACACCTGAAAGTTCATCTTGCAACTGAGGCTAAGTTAGCAGGACCGGTACAATATCGATGGATGTATCCCGTCGAGAGATACGCGGAATTTTTCGTTTTGCGCAATTTTTAAAATTATTGTTGTCATATATGCCCGTATTTATTTATTCAACATATTTTCTTTAGGTACCTATACATTCTTAAAAAGTAAATACGCAATAGAAATCAACCAGAGGGTTCTATCATGCAAGGTTATTTTCTAGATGAAGCAACCACATTTTGTTCCTGCTATCTGGACGAGAACATTGAGACGAGACTTAACCGGCCTCGAAGAATTCAATACGGGCCATATGGTAAAGCCGATTATAAGAGGGTAGACACAATGTTTATCGATAAGATATACCGGTTTATCTTGCTCAATAGCGCATGTCTTGAAAAAATTAGAGAGTAAGTTTTTTTGGATTAATTGTTATATTTGTGTTTGTGTGTATGAAATGATATAATATTAATGTCATAATTTATTGTCGAGAACAGAATTCATTTTAACGAGATACGTGAGGGGCATCCTGATTGGAACGATGAACGATTGGAAAAATATCATCAGGATAATTTTTACGATTGGGTTGCAGATCATGTAAGTTATTTGAATAACATGTTATTGCTATCAGTTTTAATCTAAACGTGTATCGTTATGTATTTGTCGTAAAATTTATTTTGTTAGATCCACGATCCGAACTTGTCTTTGTTGGAGATAGTGCCCTCAGAGTCAATTATTGGATCACAGGCACGTGATTGCAATGATTGAGGGAGGACCTATCCCGGTAGAACAGTCTTACTCGAGATGATAGTTTGCTATCTGGTTTATCTTTATCATCGTGTACTGCTTTAGGTGACCTGACATGTCGCTATTGCACGTTGATAGAGCCCCTAGGATTTTTGCTTGACCACCAGCAGTATGAGGGCGATCATATAAGTGAGAGCTGGAGTCTACAAGCACATCCTTAATAGGTCCCTAGTCGTGGGAGTTTCGAGACAGGGCATCGATTCTCCAGAGTAGACTAGTGTATACAGTCGAGACCCCGACGAGGGGCGGTGGCCGGTCTCACAAGCCACTGGTGTCAGTTGGTTCACCTAAGATGTATACAGGTGCTCATTGGGTTATGAGTACACCGGACAGGACTCGCCGGGAACATGCTAGTTGGTCTTATACCTGACGTCAGATAGCAGTTCCCTGGTGACATGTGTACAGGTTAGTTCATCGACCTGGGGATCGTCATTTGTCTCGTGTGAGTTCCCACTGTACTTTGATTACTACCCTACCACGGCTCAAAGGAGTCGTGCAAACAGGTTTTAGTTGGGTACAGTCCCGAGCCACATGGAGGCAGTGAGCGGATCTTCGGGGGTTTCGTCTCTCCCGGTATTGGGGGTGAGGTCGCGCTGTGTCTAGGAGAGCCATTACACAAAGACCTTGGCCAAGGCAGGAGATTTACTGGTAGGTATTCCAGTATTATCTCAGGGTGTTCTGGGCTACACTCCGACACGACTTGTACCGCTTTTGGGGGTCTGACTTTTACCAACCCCCTAGGCCCGCCATGCGATGCTCATAGACGAACGGACCGGACTGTACGGATATTGTCACTGACAGGCTCAGTTGGGTGTCGGGGTGAGCTTCCTCATCGACGTCCCTTTTAGTCAATAACTGGTGGCCCGTCACGTATTGGCTTATACCTCTGACGTGCTAGTGGTTAAATCCACAGCCATAGTATTGACGAGTCTTTAGAGTCCACCACACTTTCAGTTACTCAAGCTTTCGGGCGAAACGCTGTAGAGGCCGTATGGAGATATGGCGGGGTCCGATCAGATACGTGCGGTATTGCACGGATCAGGATCGGACGGTTTGTACTAGTGGCCGTATAGTTATATGGCAGCGTTCGATCAGATACGTGCGGTATTGCACGGATCAGGATCGGACGGATATTACTAGCCGGTTTTGGTTTAAGCCGGTCCTAGTTTAGTACAGTGTAGATTTTGTCTCTTTGCACTTGTATCCGGACGGAATACAAATGCGGGTGTGTATGCACAGTGTGGGGTTTTCCTGTAATTTATTACGGGACCAGTTTTCTAGGGTTGCCATTTTGCATTCCGTTCCGGCCGGTTTTTCTTTGTTCTTTCCCGGCCGGACTTTTCTGGTGGAGGGGGTTATTTGCAGTTTCGCAAATAACTCTTTGTGGAGGTCTTATTTGCATAAGGTTTGATATGATAAGCATCTTTGCTTTTCATGATTTGATGAGATTAGAATTGATTTGAAGTTGATGTTATGCTTAGTGATGATTATGCCTTATGTTGTGGTCACCCCTTCTTGCTCCTACGATCACCTCCCTTAATGCTTCATATTCATTTTCCTCCACCACATTATTCTCACTTGATGAAAGAAGGTTATCATGGTTAAGGAAAAGAAAAAGAGAAGAAAAAGAAAGAGAGAAGAAAAAGAAAAGAGAGAGAGCTTCATCTTCATCTTTGAGAGAGTTTCATTCATTCATCTCATTTTGATACAAGGAAAAATGAAAGCACCATTTTTCATACCTTCATTCCTCCACCTTCAAATGGCAACCAACCCCAAAAGAGAGACTATGATTCTACACTAAATTCCTACAGTATATCTTGAGCATGTCGAGTAGCCGGCTTCATGCTCGAGTTGCCTCAGTATCGAGGTGGGAGCCCGTAAAAGTACTCGGCTTCGTGGTGCCCTTTCCGACGAGGAGGAGACGGACGGAGATCCCGCGAGGAGATCGGAGTGGAGATGAAGACCGGAGGACTTGGATCGTCGGTACATCTCTAACCTATCTTGTTAGTTAGCTAGACTAGTTTAATGGTAACGATCCGGGGTTTAGTGCGCGGTGGTGCCGTTTTGCTAAGTCCGCAAAAATTTTAGTTTACCACCGTTTCCGCGTTTGGCCGTCGGATTGACGGCCGGGGCGCCGCCGTGCACTTACAGTGGTATCAGAGCCTCGCCATTAACATAGTCTAATTTGGTGTAATGTGTTTTACGTTTCCGATCGAACAAAATCCCGAAAACACGTATTTCAGTTCACATCAGTCTCTGTTGAAATATTTTGTTCTCGAAAAATTTTTCTAGTTGTCTCAGAGTGATGTGCAGGGAAATAGAAGCATACTGAAAAAATTTGGCAAGATGATCTCACTATTCCGCCGCGCAAGCGCCGCGAAACCCCACCTCGTGCGGCGCTTCCGCCGCGGAATTTACTGTTCACCCCCCCAAATTTTTCCAGTGTGTTCCTGAGTTGAAAATGTGGTTTCTGGAATATTAAAATTGGGCCAATTATTTCTGTGAGTGCTACAGTTTTTGTTTGGGGGCCCACTTGTTAATTTTTGATCGATCGGAAAATTTTAAACACATTTTTCACAGTATTTACATTATATCTGCGACCGTGAATGTCACTCGATCGGTAAATCCTGTCTAACTGCTATAGCCCGGTTAGACGGATTTGCGAACGTGACTTTCACGTTGATGTTCTATGTTTATGCTGTGTTGTTGCGGATCGGTCGTGGGGATAGCCTGGATGCAATGCTAGTACTGTATTGTTGTATTATGTACATTTGATATTGCGGGGCGAGCGTCCGACATGTGGACTGCCGTCACTGCCTGATTGTATTATTCTTTTGGGGCACGACCTGGTTGCGGTCGATGCACCCGGTGTATGTATATTTTATTTTCTGTACTAGGATTACCCCGCGGAGGAGTGCACGGATAGCCGGGTTCTAGAGGGCAACAAGCCCGCATCTCATGGCATTGGGACGGAGGGGGCTTCACTCTGGGATTGGCGGGCTATTCGCCGCACTCGTAGGGGGTACAGGTTGACCCAGGAGGGGTGCCCAAGTTACCGGATTCCGTGAAGTGCTGGGTGGTCCATTCACGGTGCTGAAGGGGGCTGCCTCGCTTCAGGTTTTGGCGGGTGACTTGCCGCGCCCGTAGGGGTCTAGGATTTTCATTGCACAGGCTATCCACACGACCAGGGGAACGTCGGGTTTCAGTAGTGGCTCTGTGAAACCCGGGGATCCCAGATATCTGTATTGTTCTGTGATGCTGTACATTTCTGTGATGTTGCATTTCTTTTCACGCCTTGAGCGAAATATAATATATTGGTATATATATTAGTAGATGTTGTATATGTTTTTCATCCGCGCTAGTCCAGTCCCCGCTCTGTCGTTAGTTAGCTAACCTAACGGGTGATGACGGGACCCAGTGGCGAATGCGGATGGCATATACGTACGTCAGTATATTTTCGTTCTTTGTGGTGTGATCAATTGATGGGACTGCGTTGATTCGGATCAATGCAAGATAAACAAACCTAATCTGATGTTGTTGGAACACTTTTTCAAAAAGCTGTTATTGCAAGGACGTTCATTTTTGTTTTGCATCGTGGTATTCATTTGGAATATCCTGCTCCTCAGTCGACGAGGCAAGGGCCGAGATCCCTTCACCGGGAGTGACCCCTTGGACAAAAAGTTTGCGTCAGGGCATTAACTTCACTATAGCCGATTACTTTTGCTTTGCATCGTGGTATTCATTTGGAATATCCTGCACCCCATTCTACGGGGAAAGAGCCGAGATCCCTTCACCGGGAGTGACCTCTTTAGTAAAGGTTTTCGTCACTATATTTTTAAAAGCTATCCGTTCCTTCGACGATATCAAGTTCTTTACGTTAAAGGTTTTCGCCAGAAACTATTCGTAGCCCTCCGTCATTTCAGTTAAATATTCGGTAGTATTCAAGCTATGTATTTTGACCTCACGCCAAGGCATAGTGATTGGTAGCTGCCGGGTATTTATCTGTTGCATAGATAGATGCGTTGATTTGGGACAGTCGTACTACTATTTTGGCCTACGTCAAGGGTATGTACGGGTGGGTTCAAATTAACCAGGATAATGACGGGTAGAACTTGACATGTGACTTATGATATTTTGACCTCACGCCAAGGTCATAAGAGCATGGGGCAAAAATCCACATCGGGAGTTTCAAAAGTACTGAAACTTGCCAGATATGCGCATACCTTCTGGAGTGTGATTACGTGAGCGGATTCCGTCACGTTATCATGCGATGAGAGTTGGATCCCGATTCCCACTGATGAGTTGGTTTACTCCTCGGGTGACCCCGACTAATTCTTCTTTCAGGTTTGGAGAAGAATTTGAGGTACAGTGGGAGGTTTCCTGATTAGAAAAAGTGACAACCATTCTGATCTAGGTTAGAGTGCACGCTGAGTGTTTCTTTTCTCTCTCTCTCTGGCAGCGACCATTGACCCGACCCAAGATTATGACTCAGTGACCAAGTTGACCGAACCTACTTAACACTGGCTTTTGGATTGTCAGAGTTGCAGACCTCATTGCCACTCCTACTTTTACCCTTTTCTCCAGGACACCCCATATTGCTGCGAACGTCCACTTCCATTGGACAAAACCATCGTATGGTTAGATACGAACTCGAAGGAATTCGAGGATGGTTTCCGGTTCTGGAGAAAACGGATAGGATTATTCAGTTGTCTTTTCTTTTCACCCTCTCTCAGGTTGCGAGTACTCCTTGGTTTAGGAGTAGTACACCTATTATGCAAATTGGATAGTCTTCTTCCAAACCATAGGCTGGTGCCGACCGGTAGGGAATGAAGAAAACCAGTTAGCCTAAACGGTGTACAGAAGGTATTAAGTTCAGACAAAGCAAGGGATTAGTAAGAGGGCAAAGTAAATTGCGACTGCTATTCACGACCAAACCAAGTATTTCTTCGCCAATCTTAAATCACCTTTGTATTTCTCCAGGACACTCCGTATCACTACGAAGATCCCATTTTGTTGGATAATCCATCGTATGGTTATATACGAACTCGAAAGGAACTTGTTCCAGTTCGGGGATGGATCCTGGTTCAGGAGAAATAAGAATAAAGTACATTCAGGTGTCTTTTATCTTCACCTTCTCTCGCGATGCGAGTGCTCCTAGGATTAGGACAGTACACCCTTTATGCTTTTTGGATAGTCTTCTTCCAAACCATAGGCTGGTGCCGAACGGTAGGGAAGGAAGAAAACCATTTGGCCTAAAGGGGTGTACAGAAGGTAAAGACTAAAGACATATGAAGGGATTTGGAGAGGTGGCAAAGAACTATACGGTTACAGTCGTGAATCTGGAAGAGGCATTACTAGGAATACCGGGATACCCCATCGAAACATTTCAATGTTTCAGTCTCACTGTGTAATGTTAAAAGAAAACTGATTTCCTAATTAGACACTTGCTCCAGGGTATGTATTTACCAGGTATGATTCTCACATCTGTATGGTTTTACAGATGATGAGTGGGAGTAAGTTATTGGGAATTGGGTGATCATCCTCATTATATCGGGATTCGTTGTAATTGGTGATATTTGAGGATGCCACCTGGGTTGTTTGCCGGTCAGCAAATATTTGGTTTTGAATATCCGCTGTTGTGCACCAATTTCAAATTGATATATCTGTACGTCTATTTTCATAGAGTGAGATATACCTTTTTGATATTATGTCGATGACATTTACCTATATCAGTGGATGGTTAGGTAAGGAGCATTGAACAGCGGTGTAATTCTTCTTAACCAAAAGTACAGTTTTCAACCTACGACACACAGTGATTGAGTCGCAAGACTCAGGGGACTTATACAGAGTGTTGTATATTGTCCAGTGTCCACTAGGACAGAGGGGTTGGTCCTCATACTATATTCTGTTTACTTTTAACTTCTCTAGTTCTTAGACATGTGTTTCGTAGAAACACAGGGTCTAAGTTTTGAGGAGTTATAGGTATTTGAATAGAGTAGAGAACCAGGTGTAGCAAGTATCGGGATTCTTCAATGTGATCGAAGATGTAGATACTTGTGTATGGTATTCAGTTGATGGTAATGATAAAGAGAAATTGCTTCTCTTTCAGGTTACTCATAATTGGAAGTATTCCTAAGTTGAGTAACGCTGATCGGCCTCCTTCCATTTAGTTGACATGCACTGGAGACAGCTGCATGATTTGAATCTGGTTCAATTAAATCAGTGCCTCTGTTTCTTGGATATAGAACAGTTCATATCTTGACATTGTTAAGATACGGGGAGTTGTCCGGCTTATGCTTAAAACCAGACTCTGGACGACTCAAGGCACGTTTCAGTAATGGCTGTTTGTGGGTTGACCCGGGCTATGACGAGGGTTGACTTTCTACCATCTGGATGAACAATAGCAATATTGTTCTAGACTCGCCACAGTTTTACTAAAAATGGATTTTTTCAAAAACAGCAGTGGGAGTATGGTAGAACTGGAAGTGATTCCAGAACCGCAAACGATTACTGAAGATTTGATAAGGAACCTAAAGATTCAATCTGATTTGACATTCCATTGGCCACTCCGCAGATAAGGTGGGTAACTTCAGGCACCCGAGAGGTACTTCGGTAGCCTCAAGGACGGTGACAGGGAAGTTCTTGTTTACCCACACTTGCCATTGTTGTTGTTCCAGGCTGCGAGACCCGGCGGGAGGATGAGTATAGCGTCGTTCTGAACTCGCTTCAGAAGTGTACGTGTATATGACTCTGCCAGAGGGTTGTCGTAGACAGTGGGAGCAGCGGAAGCATTGGTGGACAGGTAGCTTATATCTATTTATAGACTAAAGCAGATGTAGCGGAGATAGATCATCTATTTCTGATGTGACAGTCATAGGTTTGACGTCATCAGAATAGGGGATGGATCTGTTGAGAAGGTAGTAGGAAGTGATATTCCTATACTACGATCGGTTAGACTTTGGTCGTCACACAGTGGTTTCTCCACAAAGGACTTGGACATTATATTAGACATTCTGGTTACTAGATCTATGGTTTTAGATCTAGATTTGGGTGGTTTCCTAATCTGGGTACCTTGACAGCATTCTATAAGTATTTAGAATGGACGACTCCTGGCACGGTAGTGTACCTGCAAGTAATGGAGTCACCCTCTCTAAAGGTGTCTTATAGACTAAAATAGAGAGGGATGTGCATAATTGGCAGATCACTTGCTTAGGCAATTGAGTCAATCATGAGATGTCAAGTACCACACCAGATGTTGTTCTTGCACTAGATGCAATAAGTTGACATTGATCCAATCCTGGAGAAACAGTCGGAAGCAGTTTTAGAACATAAGTGGCTGTTCTAGGGATATGATAACGGCTGCCTCTTTTGGGAAACAGTTATCATTCCAGGCTTCCAAGGTGACCTGGACGACAAGGAGGTTGTCAGAGTTATAGTTTTTCCCTCTGACGAGGGGCAGTATTTTGGACGGGTGGTCCAAGGCAATACTGAGGGTGGCATGGCGCAGGATACTGATTAAGTTCAGTTGACGATACAGTCTAAGAAGTTTGGATTTGGAGTTCATTTATGAGCTACGTCCCATCAGACATCCAGACATTCTAAGGCAGGTATTGCTCATTTCGGGAGATGGTTTTCTCCGCGAACTTGAGATATAGAGAGACATAGAAAGGAACATCAAGGCGGATCCACTCACTGAGGCTATTCCTCGAACGCAATAGTTTCACAAACGGGTTTTGTGAGACTGACTAGTAGGGGAGTTGGGTGTTCGGTATCACACAGGCTGTGAGTATGCGACATCGCAATAATTAGCCTTGAGTGCAAGTGGGAGATTGTTGGAGATAGTGCCCTCAGAGTCAATTATTGGATCACAGGCACGTGATTGCAATGATTGAGGGAGGACCTATCCCGGTAGAACAGTCTTACTCGAGATGATAGTTTGCTATCTGGTTTATCTTTATCATCGTGTACTGCTTTAGGTGACCTGACATGTCGCTATTGCACGTTGATAGAGCCCCTAGGATTTTTGCTTGACCACCAGCAGTATGAGGGCGATCATATAAGTGAGAGCTGGAGTCTACAAGCACATCCTTAATAGGTCCCTAGTCGTGGGAGTTTCGAGACAGGGCATCGATTCTCCAGAGTAGACTAGTGTATACAGTCGAGACCCCGACGAGGGGCGGTGGCCGGTCTCACAAGCCACTGGTGTCAGTTGGTTCACCTAAGATGTATACAGGTGCTCATTGGGTTATGAGTACACCGGACAGGACTCGCCGGGAACATGCTAGTTGGTCTTATACCTGACGTCAGATAGCAGTTCCCTGGTGACATGTGTACA
This sequence comes from Agapanthus africanus, assembly GCA_030015575.1. Classification (NCBI taxonomy): domain Eukaryota; kingdom Viridiplantae; phylum Streptophyta; class Magnoliopsida; order Asparagales; family Amaryllidaceae; genus Agapanthus; species Agapanthus africanus. The sequence continues at coordinate 91,323,792 of JASDDO010000012.1, read as the reverse complement.
GGTTAGTTCATCGACCTGGGGATCGTCATTTGTCTCGTGTGAGTTCCCACTGTACTTTGATTACTACCCTACCACGGCTCAAAGGAGTCGTGCAAACAGGTTTTAGTTGGGTACAGTCCCGAGCCACATGGAGGCAGTGAGCGGATCTTCGGGGGTTTCGTCTCTCCCGGTATTGGGGGTGAGGTCGCGCTGTGTCTAGGAGAGCCATTACACAAAGACCTTGGCCAAGGCAGGAGATTTACTGGTAGGTATTCCAGTAGTATCTCAGGGTGTTCTGGGCTACACTCCGACACGACTTGTACCGCTTTTGGGGGTCTGACTTTTACCAACCCCCTAGGCCCGCCATGCGATGCTCATAGACGAACGGACCGGACTGTACGGATATTGTCACTGACAGGCTCAGTTGGGTGTCGGGGTGAGCTTCCTCATCGACGTCCCTTTTAGTCAATAACTGGTGGCCCGTCACGTATTGGCTTATACCTCTGACGTGCTAGTGGTTAAATCCACAGCCATAGTATTGATGAGTCTTTAGAGTCCACCACACTTTCAGTTACTCAAGCTTTCGGGCGAAACGCTGTAGAGGCCGTATGGAGATATGGCGGGGTCCGATCAGATACGTGCGGTATTGCACGGATCAGGATCGGACGGTTTGTACTAGTGGCCGTATAGTTATATGGCAGGGTTCGATCAGATACGTGCGGTATTGCACGGATCAGGATCGGACGGATATTACTAGCCGGTTTTGGTTTAAGCCGGTCCTAGTTTAGTACAGTGTAGATTTTGTCTCTTTGCACTTGTATCCGGACGGAATACAAATGCGGGTGTGTATGCACAGTGTGGGGTTTTCCTGTAATTTATTACGGGACCAGTTTTCTAGGGTTGCCATTTTGCATTCCGTTCCGGCCGGTTTTTCTTTGTTCTTTCCCGGCCGGACTTTTCTGGTGGAGGGGGTTATTTGCAGTTTCGCAAATAACTCTTTGTGGAGGTCTTATTTGCATAAGGTTTGATATGATAAGCATCTTTGCTTTTCATGATTTGATGAGATTAGAATTGATTTGAAGTTGATGTTATGCTTAGTGATGATTATGCCTTATGTTGTGGTCACCCCTTCTTGCTCCTACGATCACCTCCCTTAATGCTTCATATTCATTTTCCTCCACCACATTATTCTCACTTGATGAAAGAAGATTATCATGGTTAAGGAAAAGAAAAAGAGAAGAAAAAGAAAGAGAGAAGAAAAAGAAAAGAGAGAGAGCTTCATCTTCATCTTTGAGAGAGTTTCATTCATTCATCTCATTTTGATACAAGGAAAAATGAAAGCACCATTTTTCATACCTTCATTCCTCCACCTTCAAATGGCAACCAACCCCAAAAGAGAGACTATGATTCTACACTAAATTCCTACAGTATATCTTGAGCATGTCGAGTAGCCGGCTTCATGCTCGAGTTGCCTCAGTATCGAGGTGGGAGCCCGTAAAAGTACTCGGCTTCGTGGTGCCCTTTCCGACGAGGAGGAGACGGACGGAGATCCCGCGAGGAGATCGGAGTGGAGATGAAGACCGGAGGACTTGGATCGTCGGTACATCTCTAACCTATCTTGTTAGTTAGCTAGACTAGTTTAATGGTAACGATCCGGGGTTTAGTGCGCGGTGGTGCCGTTTTGCTAAGTCCGCAAAAATTTTAGTTTACCACCGTTTCCGCGTTTGGCCGTCGGATTGACGGCCGGGGCGCCGCCGTGCACTTACAGTCTTCATCATTAGAGAGTGATTCAAGATGTTTAGCTCAGTTTCCTAGTATGGAGGTTGCATATTATAAATGATTCGGTGTCCTTGGATACAAATTCGAAGTTAAGGACATAGAAACATCTAGAACCACTCAGAATAGTGGGATTGCGACGGTAGGATCGGATGGTGTGATTTATTATAGATACTTAAATTGTATACTCGGCATCCAATATCCCGAACGATCAGAACCCTTTTATATATTTCAGTGTACTTGGTACGATACGCGAACCGATACGGATAAGTGGAGAAGCAATCTCGGGACTTGGAAAGATGAATATGGATTGACCAGTGTGAACACACTTCGATTTTACGGTCAGGAAGATCCGTTTATCTTTCTGAACCAAGCGTTCCAAGTATACTACTCACAGTGTTTGAAGCATCCGGGATGAAGTGTCGTATGCCGTTGGAAACCCAGGAATGTCTACGATGTCCCAGAATTCGAGGACAGCGATGAGGATGAAGAAGAGAGAAGACTTAGAGTGCTCCGACCGTCTGTTTCGAAAGACGGGTTGTCTTCGACTGATAATGAAGTTACATGGGTTAGAAATGATATCGATGATGAAATCCAAGTAGATATGTCTAATGCGCCCACGAAACGAAAAAGGTTATCAGTAATGTTATATTATTACTTCACATTTTACGATCTATACATATATAGTCAATGCTTGTAATGATTGTCTAATGCGTCCACGAACCGTTTTATCTAGATTTGATGACGATGATGGGAGCAGCGAGGGGCGGCAGGAGCTCCAGCCGCGGCACCGACAGAGGCAGAGGCAGAGCGGTTCTGCCGCCCGGAGAACTGCGTAGGGGGCTTCAGAGGGCCGGTCTTGCACCCCGATCGGAGACCCCTTCTGATTCCTCCTTCCGTGTGGACTTTTCCACACATCTAGGTATATTGCACGCATATTCATTTTGAATGTAATATTATAGATATACATGCATGTTCATGTCAAAATTACTTACATTGTCAATGTTTGATTGTCTAGCTGTTGGTGATGCGTCCACATCAGGGACAGAGGCCACTCCTGCACCTCCAGGTATGTTTATATATCATATAGTGCATGTATATTGATTTAGAATGCTATATCATAAATATACATGCATTCTTTTTGCTCTTACGTACTTACATCTTGGGCTGTAGGTGGTGCCTTTACATCTCCGGTAGAACCCATCACCGCACCTGCGGGTATATTTATATATCTTATAGTGTATACATGTTGATTTAGAATGTTATATTATTTATATACGCATTCTTTTTGCAATTACTTATATAGCTGATATTTGATTGTCTAATTATAGGTGGTGCGTCCTCGTCTGGTGCAGAGGCCACTCCCGTCACTTCCATACCCTCCGCTCAGTCTGCAGGTTTGTATGAATAAATATAAAATATTTATTCATTTTACATATCCTTTAAGAATAAACATGAACTTCATGTAATTTTATCGATGTTTATTTTCTAGTTGGAGATGCGTTCACGTCCGGGTCACCGGCTGTTCCTCACCGGAGGAACTATCGTCCCGCTTGTGCTGCTGCCCGGGCCCAGGCTCGTGCTTCTGTCGCCGGAGGTATATATCACACTTCAATTTTTGTTAAACCTTGATTTATTAATACCACTTTGTCTTAATATTGATTGTCTTGATATTTCTTGTAGACACAGGGCCTCCCCATCCCGAGAGGGGGACTCGAGGCCCGAATCGGTCCCATAGGCTGAGGCCCGACAGAGCTAGGGGGAAGCAGCATTCCCCCTCTTTTTTACCCCTGATTATCGCTATACCGGCGATTATGCCGAGAGGTTCGGTCGGTATATGGAGGATGAGAGCCGCCTCGTGAAGAACTATCCACTTCACGTTGAGTGGGGCGACCAGCACCGGCGCTCATTCGCCCTCTTCTGGGATCAGGCTCGGGTATTAATATATATTTTCATTTGATTTATCCAATATATTTATTATTAACACTTGAAATTTAATAACATTATTTTTTTGTATTTTCAGTTGGATTACGATTTTCAGCCTGTACCCGACCCTGATCACCCTGGGAGGATGCTCGATCTTCACGCTCTGTACCATGGCCTGATGAAGAACATGTAATCGAAGGTGCGATACAATAGGAATGAGCTGAAGATCGACTGCTATTCCTTATGGATGGAGACCCCCGAGGCAGAGAGAGCGGCCCTCCTACATACTCCGGCCTTTGCGAGAGTCGACGTAGATGCATGGCTCTATTGTGCCAATATTTCGACACTCAGCGCAAACAGGTATGTATTTTAAATGTAATTCATTGTTTAGTATATAATTTATTTTTTTGTGTTGCTTAATTATGTTGGATATGTATGCCCTAGAGGCCATTATTGTATAGTACTAGTTTGTATATTATATTTTGGAAGCTTGGGATATATACATGGATTGACGATAGTCTTGCTCGATATTGTAGTATGCTGTTTGGTTTGTATCTATCTTAATATGTGTATATTTTTCTTTTAACATATCTCTAATACATATTGATGGAGCCCTTAGGATCTTTGCTTGACTACCGGTGTTGTGATGGCGATCACACTAGTGGGGGATGGATAGTCTATAAGCACATCCTTATACAGGTCCCTAGTCGGAGGATTATCGAGATAGGGCATCGATACTCCAGAGTAGACTGGTGCATACGCTTCCCATCCCAGCAGGGGAGATGGTCTGTCCCACAGCCATCAGTACATCGTATTGGAGATAGTATGCAGGTGCTCGTTAGGTTATGAGTACACTGGACAGGACTCGTCGGTAACTGTTGGTTGGTATTATACCTATCGTCAGTTAGCAGTTTCCAGGTGATATGAGTACAGCTTAGTCCGTTGACTTGACACTGCTATTTCGCCTCAAGTGTGTTCCCACTGTTCTTTGATTGCTACCCTACCACGGCTCTATTGAGTCGTGCAAACAGGTAGTAGTTGGGTGCAGTCCCGAAGCACTTGGAGGCAGTGGCGGTTAGACAGGATTCGTCTCTCCCGGTATTGGGGGGTTGATATCGCGCTGTGTCTAGGAGAGCCATTACACAAAGTCCCTGGCCAGGGCAAGTGAGATTTACTGGTAAGTGTTCCAATAGTTTCTCAGGGTGTTCTGGGCTACACTCCGACGCGACTTATACCGCTATTAGGGGTCTGACGTTTACCACCCCCTAGGCCCGATATGCGATACTCTTAGACGAACAGACCGGACTGTACGAAGATTGTCACAGATAGGCTCAGTAGGAGTTCGGATGGGTTTTACTCATCGGCCTTCTTATCGACAGATACCTGGGTAGCCGTTACGCACAGCTAGTTCCGCTGACGTGCTTGTGGTTAAACCCACTGCCAGAGTACTGTCGAGTCTTTAGAGTCCCTCACAGAGGGTTGTTCACCTTTGGGCGAAACGATGTAGAGTTCATATGGTTTTACGACAGGGTTCATTCACATACGCGTACTTGTGCGTGTTTGGTGTTCAGGCAGTTGATACTAGTGGGCTTTGGTTTAAGCCAGATCCTAGTATTTGATTTTGGATTGGTTCAGTCTCATTGTATTCGTGTTCTTCGGAACACGGATGCGGGTATATGTATACAGTTGACAGAGACAAAGAAGGAGACACCTCATTAGGGTTTTGACCATTGACTTGATTAAAACCATAATCAGATGAAGGAAATTGATTACTAATTTTAATTAGAGATAATTGTGTCATGGTTATTTAGTTTGACCATTTGACTTGTTGACCATTGTTGATTTAGATATTTTTGTTAAGAAAAAGATATTTTGCTTAGCATTAATGGTGACATGATAATGGTCAAATCAAATGAACCTCACAATTTTTCTAATTAAAATTATTATTCTGTTATCCTAATATGAGAGCTATCTCTTCATTATTCACATATACATTCTCTCTCATAGCTCTCTCTCTCTTACATCCTTTCTCTCAAGCCCTCATCTCTCATGTGTTGAGAACCAAGGGCCATTGAGACCAAACCACTAAAATCCCTCTACTCACTCTAGGGTTCTTATTCTAGCACACCAAGCACCTTAGTTACTTCATTGTTGAGGTTGGAGCTCAAGGTAGAGGCTTTCGGGTGGATCTTCTTTGACGTAGAGAAGCCGGTGAGGAGGAGCCATCTACAACCACTCCAAGGAGCTCACAACAAGGAGAAGCACCACAAGAAGAGGAGTTCAAGCTTGGGGTATAACTTTCTATCATAGTAGATATAACTCTTTTGTGCTAACTAGTTTTATGGTAAAGATCCGGTTTAGGGTTTATTCTAGCGCCAAGTTTTGTATCGTAGTAAAATTTATGTTACGCATTTGGCCATGGAAGTTGGCCGGGGCACTAATGTAACCCTTCATGGTATCAGAGACAACCCATAAACCCTACTAGCTAGTTTGCACAAGGTTAAAATCTCGATTGACTAAAATTTCCGAATCGTATTTCCAATTTTGTGTGCTTGCTGTCGAATTTTAAAGTTGTTCAAAAAAATTTTCCAGGCATCTTAAAAATATGTGCAAGCAAAACTATAGCTGTGGAAAAAATTTGGGCACGTAACTCCAAAATTCGGCGGAGGAACCGGAGCAAAATGGCACATTTTGCGCGGTTCCGTCACGCTTTTTGGGCTACAGTGCCCGAAATTTTTTCTGGGACTTTAGTTCATGGAAATATGATTTTTGTGATATATAGTTTCGGCCCAGATTTGTTTGAGTGCTCTATTTGCCTTTGTGGCCAATTTGGGAAAGTTTAGTCGATCGAAATTTTAAAATACGTATTTCGTTATCAGTACTTAGTTTAGCATCTGCGACCATGAATGTCATTTGATCGGTAAACCCGTCTATCTGCTATATGTTCTTTTAGATGGATTTGCAAACGTGACATTCACGTTGATGTTTCTGTGATTGTGCTGAGATTATGGTTGGATTGTCGTGGTGGATAGCATGTGGTACAATGTTAGAAGTACATTTTATATTCATTTGTACATTTGTTATTGCGGGGCAAGCGTCCGACATGTGGACTGCCGTCTTTGCTAGGTTGTATATTATTTTGGGGCACGACCGGGTTGAGGTCGATGTCACCATTTGTACATATTATTTTCTTTTTCTGTATTAGGATTACCCTGCGGAGGAGTGCACGAATAGCCGGGTTCTAGAAGGCAACAAGCCCGCATCTCATGGCGTTGAGACGGAGGGGGCTTCATTCTAGAATTGGTGGCCTATTCGCCGCACTCGTAGGGGGTACAGGTTTTCATTGCACAGGCTATCCACACGACCGGGAACGTCGGGTTTTATTTGTGGCTCAAATGAAACCCGGGGCTCCAAGTTTATCCACCATTCTGTATTGTTGGCTGAGTTTCTGTGATGTTGATTATTATCATGCCTGGGACGAATGTTGTATATACTTATATATATTCTAGTAGATGTTGTATATGTTTTGCACCCGCGCTAGTCCAGCCCCCGCTCTGTCGTTAGTTAAGTAACCTAATGGGTGATGACGGGGCCCAGTGGTGAATGCGGATGGCATATACGTACATCATATTTTCGTTCTTTTCTGGTGTAGTGGGTTATATTGATGGGACCGCATTAATTTTGATTAATGCAAGAAAATAAACCTAAAAGATTTTGTTTGAACCAAGTTTTGAAAACTGACATTACAGACGTTCTTTTTTGCTTTGCACAGTGGTATTCGGTTATGAATATCCAGCACCTCATTCGACGAGGCAAGGGCCGAGATCCCTTCATCGGGAGTTACCCCTTGAGTAAAAGTTTTCGTCAACGTAATAACTTCACTATAGTCGATTATTTTTGCTTTGCATCATGGTATTCAGTTTGGAATATCCTGCACCTCATTCGACGAGGAAAGAGTCGAGATCCCTTCACAGGGAGTGACCTCTTTAGCAAATGTTTTCACCACTATATATTTAAAAACCACTCAGGTTCTTTCAACGATATCAAGTTCATTACGTTAACGGGTTTTTCGCCAAAAACCCAGCCGCAGCCCTCCGTCATTTCTTACAAGTAACACTTAGTATTCGTGCTGCGTTTGTTGACTCCGTCAAGGCGTAGTGTACGGTAGCTGAGTAGTGCTTGTTTGTAACACTAGATGGGATTGGTTAGGACAGTCGTATAACCATGTTGACTCCGTCAAGGGTTATGCGGGTGGGATTGATGCAATCCAGATAATTACGGGTTGAACTTGACTAGGACTCTTTGATTTGTTGACTCCGTCAAGATCACTAAGGTCCTAGGGGTAAAAACCACATTGGGAGTTTCAAATATACAGGAAACTTGCAGATTTAGCATACCTTCTGGAGTTTAGTGACTAGAGTGGATTCCATCTAGGTCATTACACAATGATAGTTGGATCCCGATCCCACTGATGAGTTGGATTACTCTTAGGAGATTATTACACTTAACAATCAATGCTATAAACCAAGTAGGTGTCTAGAACGGTGTTAGCAGGGCTACGCCTCCAGGGAAAAAAGGTTATGTAATTAAGAAACTTCGCGAAAGCGTTGGAAAACCTCTCTCGAAGTACCAACACTAGCCTGGCTGAAAGGTTAAGCAAGAATTGTGATGTGCGATTAATCCTGACTAGTTCTTCTTTTTAGGTTTGAAGAAGAATTCGAGGAAACAGTGGGAGCCATCCTGATTAGATAAATTAATAACCAATCTAATCTTGCAAGAGCGCACGCTGAGTGTTTCTTTTCTCTCTCTCCAGGTAGCTTCTCTCTCTTCAGGTAGCAACCATTTCATGCCCTAATCAAGATAATAAAATGTATCGCTTAACCGATCCGAATTCTTATTCGAGGCTGGGGAACGTCGGTTTGGCTCTAACTTATGATGGCAATCGTAAGTATGAGAAAGGGAAAGAGGATTGTTTGAATTCCAAGGAGACCCCATTGAAGAAGAAGAAGCATACTAATGCATCTACTTCAGGTGTTCTTGTAATTAAGAACTGCTTTTCGGTCAGTCCTACTTCCTGGGTACTAGATACTGGATCAGGATCTCATATCTGTAATTTATTGCAGGGACTGATAAAAAGTAGGAAAGTGGCACCTGGTGATATGTCCCTCAGGGTAGGGAACGGCGCACAAGTTAATGTTGCAGCCGTCGGTGAATATCACCTAGTGTTGCCAAATGGCAATACTATGATTTTGAACAATTGCTACTATGAACCTTCCATGGTTTACAACATCATATCAGTTTCTTTACTTGATAAAGATGGATATAACTTTGTTCTTGATAGAAATATCATGAACATTTACCGTGATAAGGTACTGGTTATAGAAGGTACACTATGTAATGGTATCTATGTTCTAAATCAAAATACAGTTCTCAATGTACAAAACACACGCAAGAGGAAAAGTTCAGATACGAACGAATTCTACTTGTGGTGTTGTAGACTTGGTCATATCGAAGAGAAAAGACTAAGTAAGTTACATAAAGATGGACTCTTGAATACGTTCGAATTTTCATCTTATGAAACTTGTCAGTCTTGTCCCAAAGGAAAAATGACCAAATCTCCGTTCACCGGACATGGAGAAAGAGCAGCAGAGCTCTTGGGACTCATACACAGTGATGTGTGTGGTCCGATGTCTATACATGCAAGGAGAGGGTTCTCATACTTCATCATATTCACTGACGATCTCTCTAGATTCGGATATGTGTATCTTATGAAACACAAATCTGAAGCTTTTAAGAAATTCAAAGAATTCAGAAATGAAGTAGAGAACCAGACTGGAAAAAGTATCAAGATCCTCCATTCTAATAGGGGAGGGGAGTACTTAAGCACGGAATTCCTAGATTACTTAAAAGAGAATGGAATTCTCTCTCAGCTTACTCCTCCTTACACACCACAGCACAACGGTGTATCGGAGCGGAGGAATCGTACCCTACTGGATATAGTTCGCTCCATGATGAGTGACACTGAGTTGCCTCTTTCATTTTGGGGATATGCTCTTCAAACAACTGCATACTTACTGAACTACGTTCCATCCAAATCTGTGCCTAAGACTCCATATGAAGTATGGAGTGGACGAAATCCATATCTTAAGCGATTTAAGATATGGGGTTGTTCGGCCTCTGTGAAAACACAGAAACCGGACAAGCTAGAGGCACGGTCAGTTCTATGTAAATTTGTGGGATATCCTAAGGATTCACTAGGATATATGTTCTACCACACTGAGGAACGGAAGTTGTTTGTATCTCGCCATGCTACCTTTTTAGAAAGGGAGTTTCTTGCAAAAGAAACTAGTGGGAGTACGGTAGAACTGGGAGAGATCCATGAACCACAAAATATAACTGAAGATTTGGAGGAACCACTAGATTCAGTAATCCCAGACGAACCTCAGCCACTCCGCAGATCTGGTAGGATTTCTCATCCGTCCGAGAGATACTACGATTTTCTCATAGACGGGGATCGAGAGGATTGCATCTTGGAAGAAGATGATCCTACCAGTTTCAGGCAGGCCATTATCAGTAGGGACTCTGATAAGTGGCTGGATGCTATGTGATCCGAAATGGAGTCCATGTACACCAATAAAGTGTGGACCTTGGATATTGCTCCACCTGGGGTAAAATCCGTTGGATGCAAATGGATCTACAAAAGAAAACTTGGTGTAGATGGGCAGGTGGAAACCTATAAGGCTAGACTCGTTGCAAAAGGTTTTCGTCAAAGACCTGGTGTGGACTATGACGAAACATTTTCTCCAGTGGTCAAATCCATCCGGATCCTACTTGCCATTGCTGCCTTCCATGACTATGAAATCTGGCAGATGGACGTAAAAACGGCTTTTTAAACGGCAGTTTGGAAGAATGTGTTTATATGGATCAGCCAGAAGGTTTTGTAGACAGTGGGAGCAGCGGGAAGATGTGCAAGTTGCTTAAATCCATTTATGGATTAAAGCAGGCATCGCGGAGCTGGAACATCTGTTTTGATGAAGCAATCAAGGAATTTGACTTCATCAAGAACGAGGATGAGCCTTGTATTTATAAGAAGATTGTAGGACGAACTGTCGTATTCCTAGTCTTGTACGTGGACGACATTCTTTTGATAAGAAATGACATTCCAATGCTACAATCAGTCAATCTATTCTTGTCACAAAGGTTCTCCATGAAAGACCTGGGTGATGCCTCGTGCATTGTGGGGATCAAGATCTACAGAGATAGATCTAAGAGATTACTGGGACTTTCGCAGTCCAGGTACATAGAGACCGTACTAAAGAGATTTAGTATGGAAGATTCCAAGCGCGGTAATATACCCGCATTGCACGGAATCACCCTCTCCAAGAAGATGTCTCCCAAGACTGACGAGGAGAGGGTTCGCATAAGCACTATACCCTACGCTTCGGCGGTAGGATCTATAATGTATGTGATGCTATGTACAAGACCATATGTAGCTTACGCGCTAAGCGTGGTGAGCCGGTATCAGTCAGACCCAGGTGAGAACCACTGGACAGCAATGAAGAACATTCTCAAGTACCTAAGAAGGACTAAGGAGATGTTCCTGGTTTACGGTAATGGAGACCTCAGGGTCAAGTCCTTTACCGATTCAAGCTTCCAGAGTGACAAGGACGATAGCAAGTCTGTCTCGGATTTTGTGTTTACCCTCAACGGAGGGGCGGTGTGTTGGAGGAGTTCCAAACAGGATACCGTCGCAGACTCGACGATGGAGGCTGAATACATTGCTGCAAGAGATGCCGCAAAAGAAGCGGTCTGGATGAAGAAGTTCATTAGTGAACTTCAGGTGGTTCCGTCCATTGTTGACCCAATACCTTTGTATTGCGATAACAATGGGGCTATAGCTTTAGCGAAGAAACCACGGTCCCATCAGAAATCCAGACACATCTTAAGGCGGTATCACCTGATCAGGGAGATCATTGATCGCCAGGAGATCGAGGTACGGAGAGTGGACACTAAAGACAACACGGCGGATCCATTCACAAAGGCCCTCCTTCAAACACAGTTCGAGCGACTTTTTGAGCTATTGGGTATGCGGTACGCCAGCAGCTGGGCTTAGTGCAGACGTTGGGTATGCGGTACACCAATTACTGGCCTTTAGTGTAAGTGGGAGATTGTTGGATATGTATGCCCTAGAGGCCATTATTGTATAGTACTAGTTTGTATATTACATTTTGGAAGGTTGGGATATATACATGGATTGACGACAGTCTTGCTCGATATTGTAGTATGCTACTTGGTTATTATCTATCTTAATATGTATATATGTTTCTTTTAACATATCACTGATACATATTGATGGAGCCCTTAGGATCTTTGCTTGACTACCGGCGTTGTGATGGCGATCACACTAGTGGGAGCTGGGTAGTCTATAAGCACATCCTTATATAGGTCCCTAGTCGTAGGATTATCGATACAGGGCATCGATACTCCAGAGTAGACTGGTGCATACGCTTCTCATCCCAGCAGGGGAGATGTTCTATCCCACAGCCATCAGTACATCGTACTGGAGATAGTATGCAGGTGATCGTTAGGTTACGAGTACACTGGACAAGACTCGTCGGGAACTGTTGGTTGGTATTATACCTATCGTCAGTTAGCAGTTCCCAGGTGACATGAGAACAGCTTAGTCCGTTGACTTGACACTGCTACTTCGCCTCAAGTGTGTTCCCACTGTTCTTTGATTGCTACCCTACCACGGCTCTATTGAGTCGTGCAAACAGGTAGTAGTTGGCTTGGAGGCAGTGGCGGTTAGACAGGATTCGTCTCTCCCGGTATTGGGGGGTTGATATCGCGCTGTATCTAGGAGAGCCATTACACAAAGTCCCTGGCCAGGGCAAGTGAGATTTACTGGTAGGTATTCCAGTAGTTTCTCAGAGTGTTCTGGGATACACTCCGACATGACTTATACCGCTATTAGGGGTCTGACGTTTACCACCCCCCAGACTCGATATGCGATACTCTTAGACGAACAGACTGGACTGTGCGAAGATTGTCACAGATAGGCTCAGTAGGAGTTCGGATGGGTTTTACTCATCGGCCTTCTTATCGACAGATACCTGGGTAGCCGTTACGCACAGCTAGTGCCGCTGACGTGCTTGAGGTTAAACCCACTGCCAGAGTACTGCCGAGTCTTTACAGTCCCACACAGAGGGTTGTTCACCTTTGGGCGAAACGATGTAGAGGTCGTATGGTTTTACGACAGGGTCCGTTCACATACGCGTACTTATGCGTGTTTGGTGTTCGGGCAGTTGATACTAGTAGGCTTTGATTTAAGCCAGATCCTAGTATTTGATTTTGGATTGGTTCAGTCTCATTGTATTCGTGTTCTTCGGAACACGGATGCGGGTATATGTATACAGTTGACAGAGACAAAGAAGGAGACACCTCATTAGGGTTTTGACCATTGACTTGATTAAAACCATAATGAGATGAAGGAAATTGATTACTAATTTTAATTAGAGATAATTGTGTCATGGTTATTTAGTTTGACCATTTGACTTGTTGACCATTGTTGACTTAGATATTTTTGTTAAGTAAAAGATATTTTGCTTAGCATTAATGGTGACATGATAATGGTCAAATCAAATGAACCATCACAATTTTTCTAATTAAAATTATTATTTTTTTATCCTAATATGAGAGCTATCTCTTCATTATTCACATATATATTCTCTCTCATAGCTCTCTCTCCTTCATCCCCTCTCTCAAGCCCTCATCTCTCATGTGTTGAGAACCAAGGGCCATTGAGACCAAACCACTAAAATCCATCTCTACTCACTCTAGGGTTCTTAGTCTAGCACACCAAGCACCCTAGTTACTTCATTGTTGAGGTTGGAGCTCAAGGTAGAGGCATTTGGGTGGATCTTCTTTGACGTAGAGAAGCCGGTGAGGAGGAGCCATCTACTACCACTCCAAGGAGCTCACAACAAGGAGAAGCACCATAAGAAGAGAAGGAGTTCAAGCTTGAGGTATAACTTTCTATCATAGTAGATAGAACTCTTTTGTGCTAACTAGGTTTATGGTAAAGATCCGGTTTAGGGTTTATTCTAGCCCCAAGTTTTGTATCGTAGTAAAAATTTTGTTCCGCATTTGGCCATGGAAGTTGGCCTGCCGGGGCGCTAGTGTAACCCTTCAAATTAGAAAACTAAATCTGAATGTGTTGTGCAGAAACAGGCCGATCAAAATAAAGAGAATAAGAAGTCGACGAAGAGGGGTCGCCCCACTTATACAGGTGGCTCGAGGAATATTACCCGTGCCATGGAGTTATCGGTAAATTACAATAGATCTACTGTGATATAATGTAATATTAAGAGTTATTTCTAATATATGTAAATTTTTGGCGAATTGCAGAGTGCTCAGACCCTGGCGCAGGGTGGTACACCGAGCGTGATGTCCGCGTATCTTGTCGTCCACGGCACCTCGACAAATCCCGCCACGGGCGAGCTTCGATACCCCGACACCGCTACCCAGGAGTATTGCATAAGTGTTAATATTTATTCAACCCCTATTTGAAATTTTTGTTTTTAAAGGTTCAAATCTAAATGATATACTTATATTTTACTAGTTAATGTGGGTGTAGGAAGGGGTGGTTGAGCAGGTGGAGGCATCGGGGATCGATTTTACTGGACAGAACGATCCGATGCTGCTGACCCCAGTCCTAGACGCTGTTGGATATAGTGCCCTCAAAGTCAATTATTGGATCGCAGGCACGTGATTGCAATGATTGCGGAGGACCTATACCGATATAACAGTCTTACTCGAGATGATAGTATGCTATCTGGTCTGTCTTTATCATCATGTAGATTTTGATAGAGCCCATAGGATTCTTGCTTGACTACCAGCGGTATGATGGCGATCATATATGTGGGAGCTGGGGTCTATAAGCACATCCTTAAAGTGTCCCTAGTCGTGGGAGTTTCGAGACAGGGCATCGATACTCCGGAGTAGACTAGTGTATACAGTCGAGACCCCGACGAGGGGCGGTGGCCGGTCTCACAAGCCACTGGTGTCAGTTGGATCACCTAAGATGTATACAGGTGCTCATTGGGTTATGAGTACACCGGACAGGACTTGCCGGGAACTTGTTGGTTGGTATTATACCTAGCGTCAGATAGCAGTTCCCTGGTGACATGTGTACAGGTTAGTTCATCGACCTGAGGTCGTCATTTGTCTCGTGTGAGTTCCCACTGTACTTTGATTTATACCCTACCACGGGTCAAAGGAGTCGTGCAAACAAGTATTTTTTGGGTACAGTCCCGAGCCACGTGGAGGCAGTGAGCAGATCGTCGGGGATTCGTCTCTCCCGGTATTGGGGGTGAGATCGCGCTATGTTTAGGAGAGCCATTACACGAAATCCCTGGCCAGGGTAATCGAAATTTACTGGAAGGTATTCCAGTAGTATCTCAAAGTGTTCTGGGCTGCTCTCTGACACGACTTATACAGCTATTGGGGGTCTGACGTTTACCGGCCCCCTAGGCCCTATATACGATACTCATAGACGAATGGACCGGACTGTACGGATATTGTCACTGTCAGGCTCAGTAGGGTTTCTGGATGAGTTCGCTCGTCAGCTTCCCTTCCAATCAATACATAGGCAACCGTTACGTACAGCTAGTACCTCTGACGTGCTAGTTGTTATACCCAGTGCCAGTGTATTGATGAGTCATTAGAGTCCCCCACAGACATTTTCCCAAGTTCGGGCGAAACGTTGTAGAGGCCATATGATTTTATGGCAGGGTTTGGAAAATATACGTGCGTTTACGCACGTGTCATTTTTCGGGCAGATAATACTGGTGGGCTTTGGTTTAAGCCGGATCCGAGTATTATACTGTGTAGATATAATATCTTTGTCTCAGTTGCATTTGTATTCGTTCGTAATACAAATGCGGGTATGTTTATACTGTTACGGAGTTATCCTAAAATTCGTTTCAGGATCACTTTTGGAAGTTGCCAGTTTCCTGTTTTCTATCACCCGTATTTAACATTCGGTTAAATACGGATTTATCTTTTCTTGGGTGAGTCATGGTTCTAGATGGTTCTAGATGGTGACTTAGCTAGTGAGTCATTAGTTCATTAATGAAGCATTTAATGAGTGATGAGTTGTTATGGTGACTAGGTTAATGATTCATGGATTTGCATTTATTGTTTTAAGTGTGTCATCCTTTTTCATTAAGTGTTATGATAAGGTTATTTGTTAAGGTTACCCCCTCCTCTCTCCTACACTTACCTCCTCCTTATATAGTGGTCGGCCCTTCATTGTGGAGGTGAGGGATTGATTTTTGGGAAAAGATTATGATAGTTTAGTTCATGGAAATTTCATATAGCTCAATTTCCATTTACCCGATTCCAAAAAGGCAACTTCATTAACCGTTCGTCCATAGTTTTGGACGTAACGAGACAAAGTGTTCTACTCATTCTCTACATCAATCTTGGTCATCTCTTTTAGCAAACTTGATGATCGATTTGCCTCGGTTCAGAGGCGGGAGCCCGTTTAAAGATCCGTCGACGTGGTGCCACCTGGACGACGAGACCGGAGATCGAGGAGATCGGAGCAGCCGCAGCAAAGCGTGGGATATGGTTGAAGACCGAAGGACCCGGATCGTTCGGTATAACATTTCTACCCACTTTGTAGTTTGTTAGCTTAGCGTTAATGGCAGATTCTGGGATATAGTATACGATAGCGCCAGCTAAAAAGTTTTTGTTCCGCATTTTGGCGTCTGTTAGATGGCCGAGGCGCTACCGTAGACTTACATTGGTATCAGAGCCTCTCCATTAAGCTTTACTAACTTGTGCTAACGCGTTTAAAAGATCGATCGAACGGAATTTCCGAAACTACATTTTTCTGTACAAAAGTTTCTGTCGATTTTAAATCAGGTCTAAAAATTATTTTGAGCACTTCAGAAAACATAGCAGGCTTTTTGAAGCAAACTGTACAAATTTAGTCACGTGATCCCATATAATAGCCGTGGATCCACGGTCAAACCTAGGGTTTGACCGCGCATCCGCGGCCGTTTAGTGGGAACAGTGCTCCAAAATTGTACAGGGGCTTCTACACAGTAAATTGTGGTTTTTGGTAGTATTCTTTTGGGCCCATATTTTATTACTGTACAGCAGATGTGCATGGGGCCCACCTCGGGAAGTTTTGTCGATCGAAATTTTAAACTTGTTAGTATGCAGTACTTATATTATATCTCCGACCGGGAATGTCATTTGAGCGGTAAATTGCGTCTAATTGCTATAGTTCTTTTAGACGAATTTGCGAACGTGACATTCTCGTTGATGTTCTGAGTTGTGCTGTGATGTTGCGGATATGTCGTGGTGGATAGCAGTGTGCAATGGTAGTGCTGTTTGGATTTATTTGTACATTTGATATTGCGGGGCCAGCGTCCGACTTGTGGACTACCGTCACTGCCTGTTTGTATAATATTCTTTTGGGGCACGACCGGGCTGAGGTCGATGTACCCGTTGTATATATTTTTCTTTTCTGTACTAGGTTTACCCCGCGACGGAGTGCACGGATAGCCGGGTTCTGGAGGGCAACGGGTCCGTATCTCATGGCTATGAGAGGCAGAGGGGCCTCACTCTAGAATTGGCAGACTATTCGCCGCACTCGTAGGGGGTACAGGTTGACCCAAGGAGGGGAGCTCAAGTTACCGGATTCCGTGAAGTGTCGGGTGGTCCATTCATTTTACTGTAGGGGGCTTCCTCGCTTCAGGTTTTGGCGGGTAACTTGCCGCACCCGTAGGGGTCTAGGTTTCATTGCACAGGCTATCCACACGACCAGGGGAACGTCGGGTTTCAGTAGCGGCTCTGTGAAACCCGGGGATCCAAGATTATCTGTATTGTTCTGTGATGCTTATTACTTTTCTGTGATGTTGCATTTATCATACTTGGAGCGATTATTATATATTGGTATATATACTAGTAGATGTTGTATATGTTTTACACCCGCGCTAGTCCATTTCCCGCTCTGTCGTTAGTTAAGTAACCTAACGGGTGATGACGGGACCCAGTGGCGAATGCGGATGGCATATACGTACATTATATTTTCGTTCTTTTCTGGTGTGTTTAATTGATAGGACTGCATTGATTCTTATCAATGCAAGGATAAAACAAACCTATATTTGATGTTGTTGGAACAAATTTTAAAAAGGAGTTATTACAAAGACGTTTCCTTTTGTTTTGCATAGCGGTATTCAGTTAGAATATCCTGCACCTCATTCGACGAGGCAAGGGCCGAAATCCCTTCACCGGGAGTGACTCCTTGGGCAGAAGTTTGCGTCAGGGTAATAACTTCAATATAGTCGATTACAAGTTGCTTTGCATCGCGGTATTCAGTTGGAATATCCTGCACCTCATTCCACGAGGAAAGAGCCGAGATCCCTTCACCGGGAGTGACTTCTTTAGCAAAAGGTTTTCGCCACTATATTTTTTATAAAAAGCTATCAGATTCCTTCAACGAGATCAAGTTCATTACGTTAAAGGTTTTTCGCCAAAAACCAGCCGTAATCCTCCGTCATTTCTTATGGATGGTCAGTAGTATTCAAGCTATGTTTGTTGGCCTACATCAAGGCATAGTGTTGCATTAGTTTAGGACAGACGTACAGCCTTGTTGGCCTACGTCAAGGGCATGTACGATGACCTAAATTAATCAGGACAACGATGGGTAGAACTTGACATGTGTCTTATGATTTGTTGGCCTACGTCAAGGTCATAAGAGCATGAGATAAAAATTATATCGGGAGTTTCAAACATACAGGAAACTTGCAAAACTTGAGCATACCTTCTGGAGTATGATAACATGAGTGGATTCCTTCACGTTATCATGCGATGGGATCCCGATTCCCACTGATGAGTTAGTATACTCTTCGGGTGATCCCGGCTAATTCTTCTTTAAGGTTTGGAGGAGAATTTGAGATAACAGTGGGAGGTTTCCTGATTAGATAAAGTGATAACCATTCTGATCTAGGTTAGAGTGCACGCAGAGTGTTTCTTTTCTCTCTCTCTTTTTGGCAGCGACTTTTGACCGACCCTAGACTATAACTAAGTGACCAAGTTGATCGAACCTTCTTAAAATACTGGCTTTTGGATTGTCTGAAGTTGCATAAGTCATTGCCGCTCCTTCTTTTACCCTTTGTATTTCTCAGAACACCCCGTATTACTACGGACATCCACTTCCATTGGATAGATCCATCGTATGGTTATATATGAACTCGAAGGGACTTCTTCGAGGATGGATCCAGGTTCAGGAGAAATAGAATTGGTTTATTCGGTTGTCTTTTATTATCACCTTCTCTCAGGTTGC
Source organism: Agapanthus africanus (assembly GCA_030015575.1). Classification (NCBI taxonomy): domain Eukaryota; kingdom Viridiplantae; phylum Streptophyta; class Magnoliopsida; order Asparagales; family Amaryllidaceae; genus Agapanthus; species Agapanthus africanus. The sequence continues at coordinate 91,304,750 of JASDDO010000012.1, read as the reverse complement.
GAAGGCTCCTTGGTTTAGGAGAGTACACCTATTATGCTTACTGGATAGTCTTCTTCCAAACCATAGGATGGTGTCGAAAGGTAGGGAATGAAGAAAACCAATTAGCCTAAGTAGGGTGTGCAGAAGGTAATATGTAAAGACAAATAAAGGGATTAGAAAGAGGGCAAAGTAAATTGCGACTACTAACATTCACGACCAAACCACGTATTTCATCGCCACTCCTACTTCACCTTTAATTTCTCCAGAACAACTCGTATCACTACGAACATCCAATTCCATTGGATAAATCCATCGTATGGTTATATACGAACTCGAAGGACATTTATTCGAGGATGGAATCTGGTTCAGGAGAAATAAGAATAAGGTTTATTAAGTTGTCTTTTATCATCACCTTCTCTCAAGTTGCGAGTACTCCTAGATTAGGAGGGTACACCTATTATGCTTACTGGACATTCTTCTTCCAACCCATAGGCTGGTGCCGGATGGTAGGGAAGGAAGAAAACCATTTTAGCCTAACGATGGTGTACAGAAGGTAACGACTAAAGACAAATAAAGGGAATTGGAGAGATGGCAGGGAAATATACGGTTACAGTCATGAATCTGAATAATGGAAAAGACATTACTATGAATACCCGGATACCCTTTCGAAACATATTCATGTTTCATTTTCACTGTGCATTGTTAATTATAAACTGATTTCCCAATTGAACCCTTGCTCCAGTGTATGTATTTACCAGGTTTCATTCTCACATCTGTATAGTTTTACAGATGATGAGTGGGAGTAAGTTATTGGGAATTAGGTGATCATCCTCATTATATCGGAATTCGTTGTAATTGGTGATATTTGAGGAAATCGCCTAGGTACAATTTTCAACCTACGATGCACAGGTTTTGAGTTATTCGACTCAGCGGACTTATACAGAGTATTGTATGTTGTCCAGTGTCCATCAGGACAAAAGGGTAGGTCCTCGTACTATGTTTTGTTTACTTACGACTTCTCTAGTTTTTAGACAAGTGTTTCGTAGAAATACAAGGTCTAAGTTTTGAGAAGTTGTGGGTATAAGAATAAAGTAGAGAACCAGGTGTCACAAGTATCTGGATTCTTCAAAGAGATCGAAGATGTAGATTCTTGTGATTGGTATTCAGATGATAGTAATGGTTTTTGAGAAACTTGTTTCTCTTTCAGATTACTCATAATTTGATATATTCCTAAGTTGAGTAATGCTGATTAGCCTTTCTCCATTGAGTTGATATGCACTGGAGACAGATGCATGATTTGAATCTGGTTCCAATTAAATAAGTGCCAAAGTTTCTATATTGGATATAGAATGGTTCATAATGTTAAGGTACGGGGAGTTGTCTAGCTTATGCTTAAAACCAGACACTGGATAATTCAAGGCACGTTTCTGTAATAGCAGTTTGTGGGTTAACCCTGGCTTTGACGAGGGTTGACTTTCTACTATCTGGAAGATCAATAGTGATATTGTTCTTGACTCACCACAGTTTTAGTAAAATGGTTTTTTTTTCAGAAAACAGTAGTGGGAGTATGGTAGAACTGGAAGTAATTCCAGAACCGCAAACGATTACGGAAAATTTAATAGGACCTATATATTCAATCAGGTTTGACATTCCATTAGCCACTTTGCAGATATGGTGGGTAACCTCAGACACCCGAGAGGTACTTCGGTACCCTCAAGGACGGTGACAGGGAGGTTCTTGTTTACCCAGACTTGACACTACTGTTGTTCCTGACTATGAGACCCGGCAGGAGGATATGTATAGCGTCGTTATAAACTAGTTTGAGAAGTACACGTATATATTATTCTGCCAGAGGGTTGTTGTGGTCAGTGGGAGCAACGGAAGCATAGTAGGCAAGTAGCTTATGTCTATTTATAGGCGTGAGCACATATAGCAGAGATTAGATCATCTAATTTTGATGTAAAAGTCATGGTTTTGACTTCATCAAAATAGGGGATGGATCTGTTAAGAAGGTAATAGGGTGTGATGTCCTGGTATTTGGATGACATACACAGAGTAGGAAGTAAAATTCTTATACTACGATCGGTTATATTGTGGTCGTCACACAGTTTTTCCTCCACAAGGATATGGATATAATATCTGACATTCTGGTTTCTAGATCTATGTTTTTAGATCTAGAATTGGGTGGTTTCCCAATGTGGGTACTTTGACAGTATTCTAACAGTATTTTAGAATATATGACTCCTGGCATGGTAGTGTACCTGTAGTTGATGGAGTCACCCTCTCTAAAGGTGTCTTACAGACTGAAAAAGAGAGGGATGTGCATGATTGGCAGATCACTTGCTTAGGCAATTGAGTCAATCGTGAGATGTCAAGTACCACACCAGATGTTGTTTTTGCACTAGATGCGATAAGTTTATATTAATCCAATCCTGAAGAAACATAAGGAAGCAGTTTTAGAACATAAGTGCATGTTCTACGGATTTGATGACGGCAGCCTCCTTCGGGAGACGGTTATTATTCCTGGCTTCAAAGGTGATATGGATGACAGAGTGATTGTCAGAGTTATAGTTTTCCCTCTGATGAGGGACAGTATTATGGACAGGTGGTCCAAGAGGATACTGTGGGTGGCATAGTGCTGGACACTGATTAGTTTCAGTGATCGATACAGTCTAAGAAGTTTGGATTTGGAGTTCATTTATGAACTAGGTCCCATCAGATATCCAGACATATTCTAAGACAGGTATTACTCGATTCGGGAGATGGTTTTCTCCGCGAACTTGAGATTAAGAGAGACATAGAAAGAAACATCAGGACGGATCCACTCACTGAGGCTATTTCTCGAACACAATAGTTTTTCAAACGAGCTTTGTGAAACTGATTAGTAGAGGTGTTGGATGTTCGGTATCACATGAGCTGTGAGTACGCGACATCGCAATAATTAGCCTTAAGTGCAAGTGGGAGATTGTTGGATATAGTGCCCTCAAATTCAATTATTGGATCGCAGGCACGTGATTGCAATGATTGCGGAGGACCTATACCGATATAACAGTCTTACTCGAGATGATAGTATGCTATCTGGTCTGTCTTTATCATCATGTAGATATTGATAGAGCCCATAGGATTCTTGGTTGACTACCAGCAGTATGATGGCGATCATATATGTGGGAGCTGGGGTTTATAAGCACATCCTTAAAGTGTCCCTAGTCGTGGGAGTTTCGAGACAGGGCATCGATACTCCGGAGTAGACTAGTGTATACAGTAGAGACCCCGACGAGGGGCGGTGGCCGGTCTCACAAGCCACTGGTGTCAGTTGGATCACCTAAGATGTATACAGGTGCTCATTGGGTTATGAGTACACCGGACAGGACTCGCCGGGAACTTGCTGGTTGGTATTATACCTAGCGTCAGATAGCAGTTCCCTGGTGACATGTGTACTGGTTAGTTCATCGACCTGAGGTCGTCATTTGTCTCGTGTGAGTTCCCACTGTACTTTGATTTATACCCTACCACGGGTCAAAGGAGTCGTGCAAACAGGTATTTTTTGGGTACAGTCCCGAGCCACATGGAGGCAGTGAGCAGATCGTCGGGGATTCGTCTCTCCCGGTATTGGGGGTGAGATCGCGCTGTGTTTAGGAGAGCCATTACACGAAATCCCTGGCCAGGGTAATCGAAATTTACTGGAAGGTATTCCAGTAGTATCTCAGAGTGTTCTGGGCTGCTCTCTGACACGACTTAAACAGCTATTGGGGGTCTGACGTTTACCGGCCCCCTAGGCCCTATATACGATACTCATAGACGAATGGACCGGACTGTACGGATATTGTCACTGTCAGGCTCAGTAGGGTTTCTGGATGAGTTCGCTCGTCAGCTTCCCTTCCAATCAATACATAGGCAACCGTTACGTACAGCTAGTACCTCTGACGTGCTAATGGTTATACCCAGTGCCAGTGTATTGATGAGTCATTAGAGTCCCACACAGACATTTTCCCAAGTTCGGGCGAAACGTTGTAGAGGCCATATGATTTTATGGCAGGGTTTGGAAAATGTACGTGCGTTTACGCACGTGTCATTTTTCGGGCAGATAATACTGGTGGGCTTTGGTTTAAGCCGGATCCGAGTATTATACTGTGTAGATATAATATCTTTGTCTCAGTTGCATTTGTATTCGGTCGTAATACAAATGCGGGTATGTTTATACTGTTACGGGGTTATCCTGAAATTCGTTTCAGGATCACTTTTGGAAGTTGCCAGTTTCCTGTTTTCTATCACCCGTATTTAACATTCGGTTAAATACGGATTTATCTTTTCTTGGGTGAGTCATGGTTCTAGATGGTTCTAGATGGTGACTTGGCTAGTGAGTCATTAGTTCATTAATGAAGCATTTAATGAGTGATGAGTTGTTATGGTGACTAGGTTAATGATTCATGGATTTGCATTTATTGTTTTATGTGTGTTATCCTTTTTCATTAAGTGTTATGATAAGGTTATTTGTTAAGGTTACCCCCTCCTCTCTCCTACACTTACCTCCTCCTTATATAGTGGCCGGCCCTTCATTGTGGAGGTGAGGGATTGATTTTTGGGAAAAGATTATGATAGTTTAGTTCATGGAAATTTCATATAGCTCAATTTCCATTTACCCGATTCCAAAAAGGCAACTTCATTAACCGTTCGTCCATAGTTTTGGACGTAACGAGACAAAGTGTTCTACTCATTCTCTACATCAATCTTGGTCATCTCTTTTAGCAAACTTGATGATCGAGTTGCCTCGGTTCAGAGGCGGGAGTCCGTTTAAAGATCCGTCGACGTGGTGCCACGTGGACGACGAGACCAAAAATCGAGGAGATCGGAGCAGCCGCAGCAAAGCGTGGGATGATAGTTGAACACCGAAGGACCTGGATCGTTCGGTATAACATTTCTACCCACTTTGTAGTTTGTTAGTTTAGCGTTAATGGCAGATCCTGGGATATAGTATACGATAGCGCCAGCTAAAAAGTTTTTGTTCCGCATTTTGGCATCTATTAAACGGCCGGGGCGCTACCGTAGACTTACAGACGCCGCACACGGAGGGCACCACGGAGGTTAGGAGAGATGCCGAGGACTGGGTCCTAGCAGGGCCCATATGAGGTTGGACTCCACTCTGGCGGTTACTTCCTCTATCTCCCGTGAGCGACGTTTCGAGCAAGAACTGGACACCTTGAAGGCCACCGTCCAGGAGATGTTGGTATGTATACTACTTAATAGTAAAATATTATGTCATATTATAGATAGCAACATATCCAATATTAGTACGTAGCCTGAGCTTATTTGGTTGTAGACTTAGCTTTGATTAATCATACATATATAGAACTGTCTGATTAAAATAAACTACGGTTTTCCAAACTAATACACAGTTCTATGTATGTATGATTAATCAAACATACATAACCTGATAATGATACGAATTCGACCAATACACAGTTCTTACTCATTTATTACACACAAAAATGAACAGACGCGACAGGGTAGTTCGGCTGAGCCTCCACATGCATCTCCTTCGGCTGAGGCTCCGCAAGTCGCTACCTCGGTTGCGGTTACGCAGACCACTCCTATAGCTCCACAGCCCGCTCAGACTCCCGCAGCTGCGGCTCCGCAATCCACTACCTCGGCGGCGGTTGCGCAGACCACTCCTACAGCTCCACAGCCCGCTCAGACTCCCGCAGCTGCGGCTCCGCAATCCACTACCTCGGCGGCGGCTGCGCAGACCACTCCTACAGCTCCACAGCCCGCTCAGACTCCCGCAGCTGCGGCTCCGCAATCCACTACCTCGGCGGCGGCTGCGCAGACCACTCCTACAGCTCCACAGCCCGCTCAGACTCCCGCGCATACCGCATTGCTCGAGATGTTGACTCGGGATATATCCGAGGAGCAGGCACACCAGATTACGGCGTTTATTAGAGGTGGAGCTGGACCGAGCTAGGGTAGCTTTTTTATTCTTATATTTTAAACGTGTATTTACTTATATGATACATATTGTATAAATTTTGGACGATATTGATATTGGTGGTGTTTGCGTGTTCATATTGATTTAGATTGATATCGTATTCTGCTTGTTGATTTCTTTTATATATTATGCGTGAGATGTTGATTATGAATACTGCGGTATATATTCTGCGTGTTGATTACTTTTATATATGATGTATATATTATTGTGCACATGGCGAGGAAAAAACATGAAGTCCTTTTTTTTTAAAAAAATCTGATAATATGTACCTACGGATTAATCCGTAGGGCCAAAGTTGGCACCTACCGTTTAATCCGTAGGGTGAAAGGTTGTCCCTATACATATATTCGTAGGGACAAAATAATATTTTGCCCCTATGATCTCAGTAAGAGGGGTTAGACTTGTCCCTACGGATTGGACCGTAGGGGCATACACATGCCCCTACATAGTTATCCGTAGGGACAATATATCAGGCCAGCTGATATTTTGCCCCTACACATCTGGACCTACGCATGGAGCCGTAGGGGCATCTATTTGGCCTACGGAGTTATCCCTAGGGCCAACTATTTTATTTTCTAAACCGATAAATTAAATAACTTTTTTGTCTCTACAGTGTAATCCGTAGGGACAAATGGACCTATGCATTAAGCCGTAGGGGCAAGTATTTAACCGTAGGGGCATGTTTAAGGCTAAGACTTGCACCTGCGGTGTGTGCACCTACGGCGTATTTTCGTGCCCCTACGGCTATAGCCGTAGGGGCAGTGGTTTGCTCCTACGGATTTATCCGTAAGGGCAACCCCTATTTGTAGTAGTGCGCACACGAGACAAATGGCGATTTCAGGTTGATAGACTAACATGTACTCATGTCACCAGAGAACCGCTACCTAACAATCGGTATAATACCATCTAGCATGTTCCCGACGAGTTCGTCCAGTATAACTCATAACCTAATGAGTAGCTGTATACAATGTTTGGTAACTAACACCAATGGCTGTGAGACCGGCCATCGCCCCTCGTCAGGGTCAAGAAACGTATACACTAGTCTACTCTGGAATATCGATGCCCAGTCTAGATATTTCCAAGACCAGAGACATTTACGAATTTTCTTATAGACTATCCAGTTCTCACAAGTGTGATCACTACAATAACCCTGGTAGTCAAGCATGAATCCTATTGGCTCTATCAACATGTAATGGTGATCCGTAATACCACATAATACATGTATATGATGATAAAGACAAACCAAATAGCATACTATCATATTGAGTAAAACGGTTCTACTCGTATAGCTCCTCCCTCAATCATCATGATTGCCTGCCTGCGATTACAATAATTGCCTTGAGAGCACTATACCCAACAAAAATACCGATATTTTGAAAATTTCTCTCATGTGCTAGAAAATAAGAAAATTTGAAAAACCCGAAGAAAACAAAAAATTATTTAGATTTATGAGGATTTTACGATTTTTGTATTGTATAACAAACAAAATATTGAAAAACATTAAAAAAAAATCATGATTTTTGTGCGCTCAACGTGCAAAATATTGTAAATTTCAAGAAAATAAAAAAATTTAGGATTTATAAAAATTTCATGATTTTTGCCAGGGATTCCAATTCATCCGGAATCTCGGTTGCCTGGACTAGATTTCTTTATTCTGTAGGTTCTTAGTAGCAATGAACGACCTTTTATTTTTTTGAATATGTTGTAGCCTCTTTGATTCCCACAAGTTCTCCAAAAGTTGAAAATAAAAACTTCCGAGATTTTTGAAATTTCGTGATTTTCATATGCTATACAGCATGCAAAATAATGAAAAAGTAAGAAAATAGATTTATATTTTATTTTTAAATTTTTTTGTGATTTTCATGTGTATCATGTAAAATATTGAAGAGTGAAGAAAACAAAAACTTTTTGAGATTTCTGAAATTTTATGTTTTTTGTTTAGTGGCAAGCAGAATATTGAAAAACCAAAGAAAGCAAAAAATTTGGGATTTTCCAAAAACATTGCATTTTTCATATTCTGTATAACAAGAAAAATAATTAAAAACCCAAAGAAAATAAAAAATAATGAGATTTTTGAAAATTTCACGATTTCTTTGTGCTGCAAAGAAAAAATTGTAAAACCGAATATAATAAATTTTTTTGAGATTTTATTATATATAATTTAGCGTTTCTCATATGCCATATGAAGCAAAATATTGAAAAAAGAAAGGACAGAGAAAATTTTGATGTTTTGAAAAGTTGGCGATATTTTTGTGATATAGCAAGTAAAATGTTGAAAAACCGAATTAAACAAAAATAATTGAGATTTTTAAAAATTTCATGATTTTCGTGTGTTATAACACGCAAACTATCGAAAATTGAATCTTTTGAATTTTAAAAAAATGACGATTTTCGTATGCTTAGCATGCAAATTTGAAAAAAAGAAAAGGAAAATTTTGGGATTTTTAAGATATTCTGATTTTTTATGTTATATTAAGAAAATTATTGAAAAACCGAATAGCACATAAAGTTTTGAAAATTTCACAATGTACGATTGTGTGCAAATTATTGAAAAATAAAATTTTCGTACGTATATAGCAAACAAAATATTTAAAAACTAAAGCAAAAGAAAGTTTTGAGATTTTTTAAATTTGCGCAATTGTCGTGCGGTAGTGTGCAAAATATAGTAATTTGAAGAAAACAAATAATTTTGAGATTTTTGTAAAATTCATGATTGTCACGTGCTATGGCATTCAAAATATTTTAAAAACTAATGCAAACCGAAAAATTTGAGATTTTGAAAATTTCATGATTTCCATGTGCTATGCAGCATGCATAATTTTTGTAAAAGAAAGAAAACAGAAAAATTTACGATCTTCGTGTTATATATCATGAAAAATACCGAAAAACCGAAGAAAACAAAATATATTTTATTTTTGAAAATTTCATGATTTTCTTATGTTATATCAAGCAAAATATTGGAATACCAAAGAAAACAGTAATTTTAAGATTTTTTAAATTCCGTCATATTCGAGTGATATAGCGTGCAAAATATTGAAAAATTTGTAAAAAAGTTGGAATTTTTGTATATTTCATAATTCTTGTGTGCTATAACAAGCAAAATATTGAAAAACCGAATTTCTTTTGTGGAGATTTTTAAAAACTTCCAGGATTTTTTTTGTAAGCTTAAGGAAAATATGGAAAAGCTGGTGGCAATTACAAATAAAAATATTAATTTGAGCTGAACACTATTTAGACATAAACTCTGGCACTAACTTCTACATATGGCACCTCTTAGTTTAATTTTTAGTGGCCATTTCTACCAAGTAGGTAATCATAACTAAAAGCCTTGCTTAGCTCAGATGGTAAAAAATTGAAACAGATGGTGAGATTAATTTTTTTTTAAAAAAATTTATTATAAGATAAAAGGGGCTATAAAATGAAACCCACTAAAAGTATTGGTTTCAGATTACAAGATTGAAAAACCTATTTTATTGTCAGGTCAGGTCAAGGAGATTAATCCTTATGAACTTAGAAAATTTGATTTATTTGGTATTTAATATGTGTCAATGTAATGAAACCTCAGGATTGAGAGGGACTTAAAAGATTTATAGAAATGGTGGTAAAAATCAAGTCTAGAGCAAGTCAAGGATGAGAAAAGAGTTGGCCAGCTAGTAAAATATGGTTTCGTATGTACACAGAATTATCCTCTAATTTATAAATAGTGGGAAAATTTTGAACAACGTATACAGATTTTGGGATAAAATATGAAAATACAAAAATGCGAAACATGAAAATATCAGAGATACCGAAAAGAAATATAGAAATATGAAGTTTTTGGGAGCAAAATATGAAAATATCAAAATTCAAGAGGGGAGATATATAAAAAAAACCTAAATTTTGGAAAGGAGTGGCTACAGGCTTAGCCCCGTAGAACTTACACGAACACTGATGGTGCTGGTGGGCCCATGGGCTTAATGGGCCCCACACACGGCCATATCAGTCCCCTTCTTCTTCTCATAATTCACTAAAAAAAAGGTTAAAATAAATATGGGGTCAAATCATCAAAGGAGCAGCTGAAGATTTGCATTCAGAAAGAGGCAATTTTTCCTAGGGTAAAAACTCAATCTCTCCTCTTTTTATTATCTAATAATTATTAATAATCTTCAGATCTCTTGTTAAATTTGTAGCTACAATTTACTTTTATGAGATTGATAATTATAATTTGCCAGAATTAGTGTGATTGAATGCCAACAGGGATTTTTTTTGGGTTGAATTCTTGTACTAAGGAGAGAGCTTGGATCTTGAGCATTTAAATGGGATTATTTTGTTTACAAATTATCTATCAGTATTGATGTTTAAATTGACAGTGATCAATGCTTTGCATAACACAGAGATTTGCGTAATATTTACAAGATTTATGATGTTTTCTTTTCCCCAATTACCCACCTAATTTGTACTGTGTTCCGTGTTTATTACCAAAGTATGCTGCTTGTTGCTGTAATTGGCTTTCATATATATAAATTATTATTTATTTATAACCTGGTAAATACTAACCATATGCAAAGATTTTTAATATGATCTCATTATTGCAGAAACATTTCATAAAAAATATCTGATACAGTTTAAGTTTTTCCCTATGGTTTACCCATTTTCTTTAAAACCTACCCGTGTTTTTTTGTGCGCAATAACCACCTATAGTTTCATTCGGTTAAGTATTGAGAATAGACAAGGGAAACTAGGTCACATGCCATGCACATGAATTATTTTTGTTCTAATCTTATTCCATATGTACCCTTTTTTCCTTGATTTAAAGCCGAAATTTCAATGTCTAGCTCTTTGATTTCTCTTTTTCTTTTTCCCCTTAATCATTTTCTTGTCATTTTTGGTGTGGAATTTGGGTGCACTAAAAGCAAATTGGGGATTTGTTCGTGTTTAGGGAGGGCTAGTTAAGTCATTTTCTCAAGGGGTTAACGGCAAGGATTTGTTTAGTAACAAAAATGAAACTATAGGGGGTTATCGCGAAACAGGAAAAGCTCGGGTAGGTTTCTAAGAAAAGAGGTAAACAAAGGGTGCTTTCATGAAATAAGCCTTTCAAAGCTGGATTATGACAAGGACCAAGACTCTCTTTTCCTAATTACAGATATGATTGTAGTAGTTCAAACTTCAAAACTTCAAACTGATGCATGAAAGGGGGCAAAAATTAAATAAATAAATAAAAATCATCCTTTGTCTGTGATTAGAATCCAAACTCTTGAATTTCCTTTCTCATAAACGGCTTTCCACTATATAAGAGCCAGAAGGGCGATTTGACTTTATAATTTCTACAATGTTATGCATTTTTGCCGCAGTTGATTATTTCTCAAATAATCGAATGGCCGATGATTCTGCAAAGCAACCCTTAATTTCGAAATTACCGGATCCTCACCATCAAGACCCTATCCAAAAGAGCAGCATCAGGAAAAGGAGATTTCGCCGCTGTAGAAGTGCCCCTCCCATTGACACTCTCTTGGATCCAGCAAAGCCTGGAGGCTTGTTTCCTAGTTCCAACGCCATCCTCAATAAATTCAAGCCGAGCTTTAGGCAAATGACTCTATTGGTTGTCATCTACCTTCTACTTGGTGCCCTCTGCTTCTATCTCATAAGAAATCAGATACGGGGTATGAAAACAAATGCATTTCTCGACGCCTTATATTTCGTTATTGTCACGATGAGCACCGTTGGTTATGGGGACCTCGTGCCCAATAGTGTTGCGACAAAGCTGCTGGCTTGTGCTTTTGTGTTCTCGGGTATGGCAATAGTTGCTCTTTTTCTAAGCAAAGCAGCAGATTACCTTGTCGAGAAGCAAGAAGCATTGCTAGTTAAAGCACTGCACTTGCGTCATAAGGGTGGTGATGCGAAAATGCTTCGAGAGATTGAGGAGAAGAGAGTGAAATACAAATTTTTCACGACGGGGGTATTTCTGCTAGTGTTGATAGCTGCTGGGACTATTTTCTTAACTAAAGTTGAGAAGTTAGATATCGTGGATGCATTTTATTGTGTTTGTTGCACTATTACGACGTTGGGGTACGGGGATAAGAGCTTTTCGACTAAAGGGGGCCGAGTTTTTGCTGTGTTTTGGATAATGACCAGTACTATTAGCGTAGCTCAGTTCTTTCTTTACCTTGCGGAGTTATACACTGAGCACAGGCAGCGGCTGTTGGCCAAATGGGTGCTTTCTCGAAGGATGACGTTTGTGGATCTTGAAGCGGCCGATTTAGACGAAGATGGTGTTGTTGGGTACGCATTTTTCGCAACCCTTAAATATATATCTTTCTACCCTTTTTGGTTCTGTTATGATTTTTTGGGGGGTTGTATTTGTCTGCAGCGCTGCCGAGTTCATCATATATAAGCTGAAAGAAATGGGGAAGATTAGCCAAGAGGATATAGCTATGGTGATGGAGGAATTTGAGGATCTTGATGTAGATCAGTCCGGTACGATATCAGCATCTGATCTTGTTCTCGCGCAATCATAATCAGCAACAAAGGTTTGCAGTTCCTGTGTTGTATATGACCACGTTCTGCTTTTTCCTGATTTCTCCGCTACGTGTATGTGATTTTGCATTATGTGAATACAAACGGTGTTGCTGTAATTCCGCATCTGGCAAGTCTATGCAAATAATTTTGTTTTTGGTATCTGGCAAGTCTATGCAAATAATTTTGTTTTTGGCTGTTGTAAGCTACTAGTAATATATGAATCTTATGAATCATGAACTGCGTTATATATGGTTCTCAGTTTTCCTAGAAGCAATTCATCTTCAGTCTTTAGAAAATAAAAAATATAATTAACAGTTGTAGTTACGGAGTCGAGCAAATGAAAACAATAGCATAACAGGGAGAGACTGAAATATATGTATTTTGGATAAACCACAGAGATGTAAAACCAGTACATGTTCTTTTGCCGAGTAGCAACATGATAATAAACAAAACAAATGCATCATGTTTCTCACGTCTCACTGCCATGTTCCAATTCTGCTTTACAACCATATCTGATGCAGCTTCAGATTCCAATGACAGATTAGTTTGTTGAATATGAAGGAAGCCGATGCAAATGGAACATTTTATGATTGCATCAAAACGGTTGTAGACAAACGGGTACGCTTCATTCCCTCTGCCTGTTTGTTATTCTTTGAGATGAATGGGTCGAGCTCCAGTAGGTGAATGTTTCTGCAGAAGAAATCATAAGGAACTGGTTCAAACTTGTACCACGAACCAAAGAAAGAAGAGCTTATAAAATAAAGAAAAGCTCATCTATTTTCATAAGAAAGAACAGAACTCTAAGCATCATCAGGGCATACATATATATTACAATTATACATCCTCTAAGCTACCTTTGGCACATTGTTTAATAGCCGTAAAGCTGCAAAACAAATAACAGAGTAGTCATCTGACACAGCATTCTCTCACCCATAAAATCACAAGATTGATAAGTATCGTTTTCTTTTCCTTTTAAGTTAATTGTTTCGGCTGCAGTCGTTAACATTTTTTGCCAAATAAGACTACAACATATTGATCAGGAAAGTTTAGTACCAGAGTATACTGTGCACACGTTCAAATATGCGAACCACTTTGAATCTTAACTGGAAGATACTCCTCCGACAAAAAGAATAGTGAAGAAACGGATAGGGCCTCAATCTCGAATTTCACACCCTTTTGTAGCATGATCTCCAATTCTGATCTGCCATGAATTACCCCATACAGTTAAGATGGACATGCTGGTAAGAAAACGCTGATTAAGACTGAAGAGGACCGACACTATAAAAATGCAGCACCAATAACGAAAAAGAAATCTTTCAGAAAAGAAAAAGAAAGAAATCCGCTTTGATAGGGTGTAAATGGACATCCTTAACATTCAAATCCGCTTTGCTTATGTGAAATCCAATATGGTTTGTTAGTACACATAAAATTCAGACATCTAATATTAATCCACTTACAGGTCTATAAATACTATTTAGGTGCATGCATGAGTGAAAATACACACATTTACACTTACATGAAAAAAACTAGTATTGCAAGGGCTTGCATGGTGCAAGCCACTTACAAGCCCTTAGATGGCTTTGGGTTTTATGCTAAGGAATCCATCCAAGGGCTTGCAAGTGGCTTGCATGTCATCCAAGGGTTTGCAAGTGGCTTGCACCATGCAAGCCCTTATATAGAAGTTTTTTCCCGCTTACATAGTAGCCAAGGTTGCATGAACACGGATACAGGGATACGGATACGGATACGACACGATGCTATACGGTGACACAACAATATCCCAAAATATAGAATACGGGGACACGACTATATATATAACCTTATAAAAATAAATAAGATATATAACTATTATGACAACATTAAATAAGAAAAAATTAACAAGTCAAACATGTTGTTTGCTATTAACATACTAAAAATATGTTTATACGGATATGACATGCATAAAACACATACTATACATATATGACATATGTACACCGCATCCTATGTGTCATGCAAGTGTCTACATCGGACACGAATACGGCAACCCGATGGAAGTGTCCGTGTAACCTAGAAAAACAGATTTTCTGATACATGATCTTTATATTGTCTTGATGGTATTTGATATTAAATATTCAAATAATGAGTTATATTGATTTTTAAAGTCTAGCAGATCCATATATAATCCGAATTTGGTAGTGCCGTCGGATTTGGATAGTTGATCATATTTCGAAATTGGATTTGAATAGGCATCCATTTCGTATCCGTTCTGATTACATCTCTACTGTGAACTAAATATTGGGCTGTTTGGTCATGTCTCATGTAGATGCTCACATGTTTGATATCGGAGATATTTTGGAAACTAAAGAAATCAAAGGAAAGAAGTGTGCGATATAAACATCGGTGAGACTTAACCTCCACTCAGGTGCTTCTCGGTGCGGATAACATCTCAACATCATGGCTTGAGCCTTCTTTCTATCTGAAATGAAATCTACAATGCAGTAAATAGATTGGCATATGGCATTAGCTATCGGGTAAACAATTGTGGATACACAAATTATCAAAGTAACAACAACCAACAATGTCAATTAATATTTTACCTTCAGGTGTCAGATGGAGAAGACATCGATCTGGAAGGTTGTATTTCTCATACTCAGAAGGGAAAACTCCTAACCACCGTATCTCAGGCACATGCATCGACTTCGCATCATAAGCCATTAGCTGAGATAAATAAAAATATGCTGCCTTATAAAAGTTGCAAACAGTAACATAGTAACAAATAACGAGTTAGTTCCACTACAGACACGCTTATTGTTTGACATCAAAAATAACTTCAAAATTCCAGATATGTGAATAATACACAGGGTCCTTTGTAGCTGAAATCTATATGTGAGAATTCTTTTGTTTACTGGACCATTAACATAAACAGAGATAACAAACTAACATGGAAAGACGATTCCAAGCAAAATGAGGGTCGGGTGAAAATGAAGGGATTTGCTCCGCCATTCTGTATTAAAGGAACTAAACACATCCCCTTCCTTGCTTACAGAAGATGAGCTACATCTTTAATCCAGTCCGTTCATGTTAATCTACATGACAGTAGTATAAATGGAAAAAGAGTATTTCAATTGTTTATCTTTCAATCTTTTCTCTACATTGCTCGTTCCTAGTTTCTCCTCACTTTTTATGCAACCAATACAGCTAAAATAAACAGGGCAGAAAGAAAAGGAAAAATAAGGGGTTCAGATTGTTGCTTTACTTTAACGTACTACATGTGGTAATAGATGTTAGTTATAAGTATGCCCTAGAGGCCATTACTGTACATAGGATGTATATTGTAGTGGATGCTGGGACATATATAGGGAGGACTTTCTTGCTCGACATGATAGTATGCTATCTGGTTACTCTTTACCTTAACGTGTATACTGATTGCCTCTCTGTTACATGTTGGTAAAGCCCTTAGGATGTGTACTTGACTACCTGGACTATGATGCGGATCATACCAGTGGGGACATGGTAGTCTATAAGTACATACTTCAAGGTCCCTAGTCGTGGGTGTATCGAGACGGGACATCGATATACCAGTGTAGACTAGCGTATACCTTCTCGACCCATACAGATGGGCGATGGATGATCCAATATCCATTGGTGTTTGACATCAGAGATGATATACGGGTGCTCAGTGGAGACTGGGTACACTGGACGGACTCGCCGAGAACTCCCAGATGGTATTATACCTTACGTCAGATGGCAGTTCTCCGGTGACACTGGTACAGAGTAGTCTGTTGACCCGAGATCGTCATAGAGTCTTGTGTGATTCCCACTGTGCTTTGATTTCCACCTTACCACGTCCAAGAGGGCGTGCAAAACAGTGGTTTTTGGGTACAGTCCCGAATCACATGGAGGCAATGAGCGATAGGAGGGGATTCGTCTCTCCCGGTATAGGGAGTTGATATTGCGCTGTGTTCGATTGGCTATAACCGGAAATCCCTGGCCAAGGTTGCTGAGATTTACTGGTAAGTGTTACCTGTAGTTTCTCGAACTGTTATAGACCTCATATCGACACAACTTATCAAGCTATTGGGGTCTGACGTTTACCACCCCTAGGTGAGATATGCGACATATCAGACGACGAGACCGGACTGTACAGTAAGTGTTACTGGTTGGATTCACAGGAGTGTGGGCGGGCTTGCTCGTCGATCTTCTGATCGCTCAATACCCGAGTGGCCGTTACGTTTAGCAGACCGCTTGCGGCTTGTGGGTGTTTGATATGATCATCACCTGCTGTCGGCGTATTGACGAGTCTTTAGAGTCCTGCACAGAGGTTTCCTGGCTCAAGCGAAACGAAATAGGAGCGCATATGAGATATGTGCGGGACCGAAAATAATGCGTGTATGTGATACCGCATTCTATTCTCGCGATGAATGTATCGATTGGTTGTATGTGATATAACCTAGTTATCGAATCAATGATTGATTCGATAAGTCGATACATTGGATACTAGTCGGTTATATGCGACATGACCGGATCATTGAATCAAGTGTTGATTTAATGATTTAATGTATAATTATATATTTGATATATTACTTTGCATTAACTAGTATTGGTTCACTTTAAATGGATTTTCTCACTTGAAATGCACATTGTATATATGATATATTTTTGTGCACTTGTTTGTATCATGTTTGATGATACATGCTCACTATGGTTTGTGTAAAGATTAAACCATGGTTATGTAATGGTTAGGGTTTTCATTTTATTATCTATTTATTTATTTATTATTCTTTTTGAAATGATAAAGAGAAAATGGTGGCTTTCTTTGTTTGTTGTTGAAGGTTTGACTAAGTGACCATTTTGTCTTCATGCTTAACCCTAACCATTCAAACTAACCATGGTTTATTCTCTACACCTAACTATGGTTGCTATATGATAAGTATTCATTTATTTTCTATTTAGAAAATAACTTATGATATTCTTTTTTTCTTCTTCTTCTTCTTCTTCAACAAAGAAGAAGCTTGCAACCATTAATGGCATCTTGAGAAAAAGAATGAGAAATCCAATTCTAAAGTGAACCCACTTCCTATTTCTTCATCCTCTACCTCTTGCCAAGTAGTATAGGGTGTTTTCTTCACAAGTTTCATGACTTGGTGAAGTGGGAGCTTGATCTTGTGTTGCCTCGACGTAGATCATCTTCGGCATCGAAGTCGACGACCTCGCCCGCCCATTTCTCCGATGAAGCCGACGCTAGAGTCCGGGATCCGATGATCACAGCGAGGGTACACCGTCGCGGAGCTATGAAGGTGGAGGGCCGGATCTACAAAGGTTGTATTTCCGTTCACTTCTTAGTTAAGCAGTTAACTAGTTGCTAGTTTCGCCTAAAATTCTGGTTAACGATCGCATTAGGGTTTCTCGGCACTTGTAAAATTTAAAATTGGCATGGTTGATGCCTTGTGAGACCTCATTAGTGTGCCTAGGAACCCTACAGTGGTATCAGAGCCTAGCTAGAGCCTTAGGCGATGCGTATACGGAGTTTGAAGTCCGATCGAACCGAAACCCTAAAACCAAAATGCTCTCTGGACTTTTTTCAAAAACTGGGTTTTTTCCAGATTAAAAATATGCAGAAAAATCAGCAGGTGATTGTAAGAGTTACTGTGAAATTCGATAGCCTAATGCCATCAAACCACCGCGGTTCCGCGGCACGAGCATGCCTCGTGCGGCGGTTCTCGTGCCGCGGTTCCGCGGCCGTTTAGTCTCTTTTTGCATTGAATTTTGCACAGTAATTCCTTTTTTGCAGTTCTGGTTTTCCTGGGAATTTTTAATCTGAACTCAAGAGTTGAGTTTTCTGGATTGTATTGGGGACTCGGTGTTTCGATCGGATTGTCTAATTTTGTCTGTGTGCTTTTCCGGGTAATTTTAGAATATGTTAAAAGGTTCGACCGGATATAAATACCCACTTTTTCCCCTGCCGGGAAATTTCCATTTGTTGGACTTTTCCGTAGTTTAATAACGTTCTAAGTAGTGCAAGTAATGCGATGGACCTTCTAGAAGACAACAAACCTTAACTCGATTATGTGACCGTCTTGAACTGCCCTTTGAACCTTAGGGTTTGGGGCAGTACGGTGTGCCACATGTGAGGCGTTGGCTTGACCCTTCTACGGCTGGACCGTTGGTACTGAGGCATGAACTGGATGTTTTTAAACTTGTTTCATGTATTGAGCTGTTTCGAGAAAACTTGGGTGTTTGACTGTTCGATCGGAAAGTTTAACATTTTCTGTTTATCTGGAATCTGATACAATATTTGGAAATCACAATTAGTTATGTGATAACTAATATGAATGTTATAAACTAAGCACTTTAGTCTCAAATGATCGGTTGCCACGGAATTTTGATGCGATCAAAAGTCCTTCGCAATCACGTAGCGTACGCGGATATTCGCGGGTAAACTTAATAGACAGCTACACCCCATAGCCCCGACCAAGTGACTGTAGGAGAATCCCATCGCCGAAAGCATCCGTTCGGGTGCTCGCGGCAGCGGTGTTCCGCCTTGGTGCACTTCGTCGACGGTATCGAGGGTGCGGCCGTCTACTAAAGTTTGCGACGAGCATTCGATCAGGATGCCGGGAATCTTGTTGAATTGCCCGACTTGATATTGAAAAGAGTTTTCGATAAAGAGACTGAAGTGCGGGGTTTATAATTGTTAGACATGCGATGTCTAAGAAATTCATTTGTTTAGGCATGCGATGTCTAAAGAGGTTGCGGATTCCAACTGTTGTAGTTTTACACTTTCTTTTCTGTGACCGTAAGTGTAATATGTGATATCGCCGGTTTCGTTGCTATATGTCAACGACAATTGGGATACCCATGTTTACTTACGTTGATGACATGTGATGTTATGTGTTTGCTGGATATGTTAGATTGGATCGTCATGTTTGAATAGCCGGGGATTTTATGTGAGATGAGTGTTTTTCATTTTCATTCATGTAAAAAAAATGTATATAATATTCTTTTATTGGGGCACTTCCAGGTTGCGGAAGATGTCACCGTTTGTATATTATTTACTTTTCCGCACTAGGATAGACCCAAGGAGGGGAGCACAAGTAACCGGGTTCTGGAGTCCAGTGGGAGACCAACTTGAGGAGTCGAGTCCGGGTCTCCTAACTCTAAGATTGGTAGGGTTGCTTGCCGCTCTCGTAGGGGTCTAGGGGTGTAGGTTTGGCTATTCATCGCGACCGTGGAATCCGTGTTTTATACTGGCTCGTATTGAAAACACGGACGTCCTAGTATATCCAATGTTTCATATGATTCTTCTGCTGCGATATCTGTGATGTGATCATGTGATATGTTCTGTGATAGATACAGTATATAGTATATATGATATATTATATAGACGTTACTTATGTTTTACACCCGCGCTAGCCCTGCCCTGCTCTGCCGTTAGTTACCTAACCTAACGGTGCACGAGGGGACATCGAGGCGAATGCGGATGGCATAAGTGTACGTCGTATTTATCTGTGATGTTTAGGTACTTAAATGATGGGACTTCATTAATGAGATTAATGAAATAAAAGAAACCTAAGATGTTGTGGAATCGAATTTCAAAAATTAAAACAGGTAGCTACAGTTCTTGCTTTGTACAGCGGTATATATGATATATCCTGCACCTTATTCGATGAGAAAAGGACCGAGATCCCTTCACCGGGAGTGACTCCTTTAGCAATAACTGGCAGATGCTACAACTCTCGGTTTGTCTTTTGATTGCTTCTATAGTTTCTGCTTTGCACAGTGATATATATGATATATCCCGCACCTCATTCGACGAGGAAAGGACCGACGATCCCTTCACCGGGAGTGACTCCTTTAGCAAAACTAGAAAAGCCTCAAAAACACTCAATTTCAAAATTCATTCGATCCTACAACGATTTCAAGTTCATTACGCAATAGGTTTTCAGAAAAATCTGTCGTAGCCCTCCGTCATTTCAGATAAGTGGTAGTTAGTATTCGTGCTGCGTTTGTTGGCCTGCGTCAAGGCGTAGTGTGCGGTAGCTAACTAGTATTTATCTGCTTATGCATATGATGCAGATTGGATTAGGGTAGTCGTGCGACTTTGTTGGCCTGCGTCAAGGGTCGTGCGGATGGGTTTAATTCAATCAGGAAATGACGGGTTGAACTTGACTAGCGCACTATGATTTGTTGGCCTGCGTCAAGGTCATAGGACGCTAGGGGCAAAATTATCGGGAATTTCAAGTGTTGAAATTTGCAATGAGATTGCATACCTTCTATGAGATAGTTGGATCCCGATACCCACTGCGAGTAATTGTTACTCCTGGGAGAGTTTTACACATTACAATTAGCCGATCAAGTAGGTGTCTAGAAAGGTGTCAACGGGGTTACGCCTCTGGGAAAACGAGGTTTACATTAATTAGGTTCGTGCGAAAGCACGGGGGACCTCTCTCAAAGTACCGACACTGGCCTGGCTGAAAGATTGGCGAACTTGTAGCGTGTAATTAATCCCGGCTAGTCTTTCCTTTTAGGGTTTGAAGGAAGATTTGATAAAAACAGTGGGAGCCATCCTGATTAGATAAAATAATAACCAATCTATTCTTGCAAGAGCGCACGCTGAGTGTTTTCTTCTCTCTCTCCAGGTAGCGACCATATCACGCCTTAATCAAGATAATAATACGGATAATTGACCGAACCCGCTTGTTATACTGGGCTGGGGATCGTTGGTCCCGCTCCAACTTATAATTGTTATAAGACAGAGCAGGAAATTGGGGAATACCAGATTTCCCGTGCCGCCCAAACAAGGAAAGTGCATATGATGCATCATCTTCGGGTGTGTTCGTTACACAGAACTGTTTCTCAATATTCTTTACGTCCTAGGTATGTGATACCAGATCAGGATCCCAGATATGTAATTTGTTACATAGGGCTACAGATAGGTAGAGAACTGAGAACGGGTGATAAGTTTCATGATGCAGAAAACGGGGCAAGTGTTGCAGCCAAGTCTGTTGGTCACTGTCACCCTGTATTACAAATACATTGATTCTGAACGAATGTTATTAGATACCGAACCTGATATACAAAATCATATCAGTCTCTTTATTAGTAAAGAAATGATAAAATTTTGTATTGTTGGATAATGTTTTGAACATTTCCTATATCAAAAGTTGATCGGTTCAGGCACGTTATCTAAAAGCATTGATGTTCTAAATCAAACTACAGTTCTTAGTATTCGGAACACACACAAGAGGAAGAGTTCAGAAATGAACGAATCCTTCTTGAGGTATCGTAGACTAGGTCATATCAATGCGACCCGACTAGCTAAAGTTACATTTAGATGCATATTTAAATCAGTTTGAATTTACATCTTGTGAAACTTGCCAGTCATATCACAGAGATAAGATGACCATAGCTCTGTTTACTGGAAACAGAGAAAGAGTTAGTGAACTCTTGGGATGATACATGTTGATGTATGTTAGGTCCCCTGTCTACACATGCCAAGACCGGTTCTTTGTACTTCATTACATTCTCTGATAATCTCTCAAGATTCAGACATATGTTCCTGTTGAAACACAAGTCCGAACCTTTTGAGATATTCACAGAATATGATTTAGAAGTAGAGAACCAAAATACGGGTATAAGTATTATGTCCTATGATGAGATCAGGAAGGAGAATACTTGTGCATGGAATTCCTGGACTATTCTATAAGAGAATGAGATTCTCTCTCAGCATTACTCCTCCGTATACACCATAGCACGATGGTATATCGGGGCGGAGCAATCACACCCTATATGATATGGTGTGCTCTATGATGAGTACTGCTGAGTTACCTTTTTTTCCTATTGGGAGTTATGCACTTGAGAAGCTGCATACCTATTGAATAGGGTTACAATCAAGTCAGTTGCCTACCACTTCATATGTGATATGGAAAGGGAAGAGCCCATATCTTAAGTTAGTTAAGATTTGGGGTTGTCCAGCCTATGTCTGAAAAGCAAAATCCGGACAAGCTCGAGGCAAGATCTGTTATGTAGAACTGGAAATATTCCAGCTATACAAACTGCAGCTGATGATTTGGTAGAACCGAAAGATTCAATAGTAACCAACGAACCTCAGCCTCTCCGCCGATCTAGTAGTGTTCCTCACCCACCTGAGAGATACTTCTGTTTCTCTATGACAGTGGGAGCGAGGATTGCATCATGAAATGATGACCCAACTAGTTTCGACCTGGCCATCAAGAGTGGGACTCTGTAAGAATGGCTGGATACTTAGCGATCTGAGATGGAATCCTTATACACCAACAAAGTATGGACTTTAGTTGCTATATCTGAAGGGTTAAATCC
The DNA here is from genome assembly GCA_030015575.1 of Agapanthus africanus. NCBI lineage: Eukaryota > Viridiplantae > Streptophyta > Magnoliopsida > Asparagales > Amaryllidaceae > Agapanthus > Agapanthus africanus. The sequence continues at coordinate 91,281,973 of JASDDO010000012.1, read as the reverse complement.
CCATCAGGAGCAAGTATATCTTGAGAAGATTACTTGGTGTACATGGAAAAGTTGAGACTTTCAAAGCTAGACTTATTAAAAGTTTGCATCATCGACCAGGTATGGATTATGTTGAAACCTTTTCTAAGGATCCATGCTTAAGTCCATCCAGATCCTACTTGCCACGGCTACATACCATGACTACGATATCTGACGGTTGGGTGCCATGACTGCTTTTTTAAATGATGGTTTGGAAGAAAGCGTCTATAAGTACACAGCCAGAGGGCTTCGTAGACAGTGGGAGCAGCGGAAACGTGTGCAAGATGTTTTATATGATAAAGCAGGCATCGCGGAGTTGGAACGTTCGTTTTGGTGTAGTAGTCAAAGAGTTTGACTTCATCAAAATGGTAGATGAACCTTGTATATACAAAAAGGTAGTAGGGAGTATGGTGGTGATCCTCGTAGAGTACGTGGATGACATACTCTTGATAGGGAAGAAGTTTCCTATGCTACGCTCGGTCAATCTCCGCTTATCACAAAGATTCTCCATATAGGATCAAAGTGATACCTCTTAAATCCTGAGTTTTCATCTATGAGATAGATGTTATTTGGGTGTTAGAATACTCACTAGCTGTAGTGAGATGGTATCAATTGATCCTGGAGAGAATCACTGGAAGGGTTCCAGGGTGATAAAGACGACTGAATGTCAGTCACAGGCATTGTCTTTACCCTCAGTAAAGGGACGGTATGTTGGAAGAGTTCCAAGCTAGATACCGTGGCATACTAGACGATAAAGGCTGGATACATCGCTACTTAAGATGCTACCAAAGAGGAAGTCTGGGTGTATATTAGTTCATGAGATGAACTTAGTTCCTCCCATTGTGTGACAATGGAGTTGTGGCTTATGCCAAGGAACACCCGTCCCATCAGTGATCCAGACATATTCTAAGGCAGCATCACCTGATCATGGAGATAGTTGATCTCCAGGGTGATCGAGATTAGGAGAGCAGACTCGGAGGATAACACGGCGAATCCACTCACGAAGGCCTATTCCCAGAGAGAGACTTTTATGGGATGGTTGAGTATGAGATACTGCAACCACTGCTACAGATGGCCCTAGTGCAAGTGGGAGATTGTTAGTTATATGTATGCCCTAGAGGCCATTACTGTACATAGGATGTATATTGTAGTGGATGCTGGGACATATATAGGAAGGACTTTCTTGCTCGACATGATAGTATGCTATCTGGTTACTCTTTACCTTAACGTGTATACTGATTGCCTCTCTGTTACATGTTGGTAAAGCCCTTAGGATGTGTACTTGACTACCTGGACTATGATGCGGATCATACCAGTGGGGACATGGTAGTCTATAAGTACATCCTTCAAGGTCCCTAGTCGTGGGTGTATCGAGACGGGGCATCGATATACCAGTGTAGACTAGCGTATACCTTCTCGACCCATACAGATGGGCGATGGATGATCCCATATCCATTGGTGTTTGACATCAGAAATGATATACGGGTGCTCAGTGGAGACTGGGTACACTGCACGGACTCGCCGAGAACTCCCAGATGGTATTATACCTTACGTCAGATGGCAGTTCTCTGATGACACTGGTACAGAGTAGTCTGTTGACCCGAGATCGTCATAGAGTCTTGTGTGATTCCCACTGTGCTTTGATTTCCACCTTACCACGTCCAAGAGGGCGTGCAAAACGGTGGTTTTTGGGTACAGTCCCGAATCACATGGAGGCAATGAGCGATAGGAGGGGATTCGTCTCTCCCGGTATAGGGAGTTGATGTTGCGCTGTGTTCGATTGGCTATAACCGGAAATCCCTGGCCAGGGTTGCTGAGATTTACTGGTAAGTGTTACCTGTAGTTTCTCGAACTGTTATAGACCTCATATCGACACAACTTATCAAGCTATTGGGGTCTGACGTTTACCACCCCTAGGTGAGATATGCGACATATCAGACGACGAGACCGGACTGTACGGTAAGTGTTACTGGTTGGATTCACAAGAGTGTGAGCGGGCTTGCTCGTCGATCTTCTGATCGCTCAATACCCGGGTGGCCGTTACGTTTAGCAGACCGCTTGCGGCTTGTGGGTGTTTGATATGATCATCACCTGCTGCCGGCATATTGACGAGTCTTTAGAGTCCTACACTGCGGTTTCCTGGCTCAAGCAAAACGAAATAGGAGCGCATATAAGATATGTGCGGGACCGAGAATAATGCGTGTATGTGATACCGCATTCTATTCTCGCGATGAATGTATCGATTGGTTGTATGTGATATATCCTAGTTATCGAATCAAGGATTGATTCGATAAGTCGATACATTGGATACTAGTCGGTTATATGCGACATGACCGGATCATTGAATCAAGTGTTGATTTAATGATTTAATGTATAATTATATATTTGATATATTACTTTGCATTAACTAGTATTGGTTCACTTTAAATGGATTTTCTCACTTGAAATGCACATTGTATATGTGATATATTTTTGTGCACTTGTTTGTATCATGTTTGATGATACATGCTCACTATGGTTTGTGTAAAGATTAAACCATGGTTATGTAATGGTTAGGGTTTTCATTTTATTATCTATTTATTTATTTATTATTCTTTTTGAAATGATAAAGAGAAAATGGTGGCTTTCTTTGTTTGTTGTTGAAGCTTCATGAAGCTTTGACTAAGTGACCATTTTATCTTCATGCTTAACCCTAACCATTCAAACTAAACATGGTTTATTCTCTACACCTAACTATGGTTGCTATATGATAAGTATTCATTTATTTTCTATTTAGAAAATAACTTATGATATTCTTTTCTTCTTCTTCTTCTTCTTCAACAAAGAAGAAGCTTGCAACCATTAATGGCATCTTGAGAAAAAGAGTGAGAAATCCAATTCTAAAGTGAACCCACTTCCTATTTCTTCATCCTCTACCTCTTGCCAAGTAGTATAGGGTGTTTTCTTCACAAGTTTCATGACTTGGTGAAGTGGAAGCTTAATCTTGTGTTGTCTCGACGTAGATCATCTTCGGCATCAAAGTCGACGACCTAGCCCGCCCATTTCTCCGATGAAGCCGACGCTAGAGTCCGGGATCCGATGATCGCAGCGAGGGTACACCGTCGCGGAGCTATGGAGGTGGAGGACCGGATCTACAAAGGTTGTATTTCCGTTCACTTCTTAGTTAAGCAGTTAACTAGTTGCTAGTTTCGCCTAAAATTCTAGTTAACGATCGCATTAGGGTTTCTCGGCACTTGTAAAATTTGAAATTGGCATGGTTGATGCCTTGTGAGACCTCATTAGTGTGCCTAGGAACCCTACAATAGAATACAGTGGGCAATCACAGAGGGCAAAAGAGACACCATATAAATTTGTTCTATATGTGTATGTAAGTGTATCTCCTAGCCTCAAAGCCAAGATATATTTGTAATAGATAGACACAAGAACAAATTATGAGAAAAATAAAATCTCACCATGGAACCAAATCTGTAAGTAGTCAAAATGTTAAAGCCATATGGATCTGAATCTACCAAGCCAAAGACAGGCAATTGCAGTTGTTTCACTAAATGGCGCAAAAACCTGCAAGAAGATATGTGGTAAGCATCATCAAACTAAGGCAATGTCAAGGAAAAGTTTGTCCTTTTCCAGTTGTAGTTGAGGGAAAAGATGGAAAAACCAGGTTGTGGGAATAACTTCTTGTGGGAACATCTGGATGGCCTCTTCCCTGCGATAACATTGAGTAATAATTACTTTGATGATGGTAAATCTACTTATGTGCATAAACTCTTGGTTTACTCACCGTAATGACTATACAATGGTTCTTATCACAGAATTTATCATTTGCTAACCGCTGGAACACTGGAAAAAGAAAAGGAAAACATAAAGTTTTCATTCAAGAAGCTGTGCTGTGATGAACAATGTAAAACACATGGTTGGAAGGAATAAGTTACCTGTCTCCTTCTCGACAACAAGTATGTATTGGGCCACACTCACAATGCCCATAAAAACAAATTAGAAAACAAATTCCAATAATTTGGCTATAATGTCCACTCTCTTAAAACAAACTTGCGATCATGAATCAAGACACGGCTTAATTTAAGCATATATGAGGACCTATTAGATGAAATCTGGAATACAGCAACACATTCTTTTAATTGCATACAATTATCAACTTGGAGATTGAGGAAGCTCGGCGCAGCTGAGGAATATTAAAATGCTGAATATTTATAATTACTAGATGGACTTGACTCCTTCAACAAGTGTGGCAAGGAAGTCAATCCAGCTTATGAGAAAGTGCGCTCTGCTTCAAAAGAGTACCACTTTCCACCCCAGAGCCGAAGACCTCATAGGTCAGGGAGAATATCAAGGCAGTCTAGAGCACTATTCATACCGTGAAGTATTACAAGAAAAGGTAGACAAAAATGTAAGCTCGATACAAGGATAGAAACCTGTCCAACTTCCCCCAAATAGTACTGAAAAGGTTAACCTATTGACTGCTAGGTGTTTTCTGCGAGGTTAATCTGAGGATTGCTGTTAGTTTATATGTATGTATCGGTTGAAGAGAGCTGGTTGTTAGCTCAAATGATGTAATCCAGTAAGTGACATGAAACCTAGTTGACATGCTTTGACACTGTAATTGTTAGCTAGTTGACATGAACGTACATAACCAGTTAAGTGCAACTTGAAAGTACAGGACATTACGCGATTAATAGCAAAGCTCCATGCATGAGAAAATTAAGTTATCCAGCTGTGAATCCCTTGACCATACATACCTTCAACATCTTCAACAGAAATGGGAATTGGATAGGCCTGTGAATAAAATCAGACTAAATAATGCAAGTCTGTATAGTTAGCTAATAAATACTAAAAGTACCCACAGCCAAAACATACAGCGTTGGGATTCCTTATGCAATAAATTTCCCTTCCAGCTTCTATGAACTTCAGCCAACCCATCACCAGCCTAAAACAACAAAGATATCACAATAGAGAAAGATATGCATATGCATAATTAAACACATATAGGAGTTAAAATATAGAGCTGGTGTACTCCAAAGAAGGAATAATTACTAAAGTAGAAAAAAATGGAGAGATGCCTAAAGGATTTAAAATTAGCAGAACAAAAACTGAATATATGAAATATAATTTCCACAAAACAGTGCAAAGAAACGTGTGTTCGGTGCAAATTGATGTCCAGGAAATATAGAGAAAGAGCCATTTTCATTACTTCGGATCGATAATTAATCATGCTGGGAAGATTGAGGAGGATGCAACTAATTGGATCAAAGCCGAATGATTGAAATGGAGAAGTACTTAAGGAATGCTATGTGATCATAGGATACCTTTGAAATTGAAAGAAAAAATTTATAAGACGACAATAAAACCCGCACTTCTTTACAAATTGGAAAGTTGAGCAATTAAGAAACATGTCCATATAATGAGTGTAGCTAAAATGAGAATGTTAAGATGGATATGTGGTAATATACTAAAAGATAGGATAAGAAATGAGTGTATTCGTAACGGAGTAGAGATAGCTCCTATAGAGGATAAGATATGAGAGAACCGATAGGGATGGTTTGGACATGTGCAACGGAGACCAATCAATGCCTCGGTTAGACAAAGCGACAAAATTATAGTTCATGGCGCAACTAAGGGTAGAGGTAGACCTAAACGAACATGTATAGAGATAATTAAGAACGATATGTTAAGTGTTAATTTGACCGAGGAGATGGTCCTTAATAGAGCGGAATAGAAAAGAATGATTCATATTGCCGACCCCAAAAGAGATGAAGGCTTGTTGTTGTCGTCGTCGTCATCATCGTCGTACCCCAATGAAAAACTTGCTAAAAAAGTAAAGTGAACATACTGCAAGGTGGCAGCCGACATTGCAGTTTGTTCACAATAGAGCAACAGACAGGAACCTAAGTATGGAAAAAGTTTGTATGTTTATTTCTTTTGAAAAGTTTTCTGAATGTCCTTTTTCATTAGAAAAAGAAGCTTTAGTGCAACTCTACAATAAGTCTCATCAGTGGCATCGTGAAAGGACAGTAAAATACCTTAATGGGTGGATTTCGCATGAGGTTCACACAAACCTGGTTCTTTTCAATAGAAGGAATCTGATACATCATTGTTCAATAGAAGGAGTACAACCAAGAGGGAGAAGGATATCAAAGGAACAGCAGGGTTAGACTGGAAGGGGAAGTTAAATCCTAACAACCAGATGCTTTTGCAGGTTTTACTGTAATATTTATAAACCGTGATCATCTATATATAGCTAGCACTCTGCACTAGTAAAACTTCAGAGTATTGAACTCTGGAAAGTAAAGACAGACACATCAAGTATTTGTGCATTAATTTGTACCCACTTCAGATGATTGAAAATGGTTCCTTCCTGATAATAGCATTTCTTTAAGAAAATTAATGGTGACAAATGTAGAAAGTGCACTTGAATTTGGACAACATATAGATTGGTAATTTTTTTTATTATCAGGACATGGCTATACGTCATATAACTAAACAGAACATACATCGACGAAATAAGTTTAGATTGCAAAACTGATCAAAGTTATCTTTTTATATCTCACAATTCTGAGGTTCAAGATTTACCCTTTTCCAACAGGAACCTGCAAGAAGGAGATGAGATGAATGAGAATCCAGAAAGTATAAACTTGTATTTCCTTTATGGGAGAATCTGAGAAAACTCCATATCCAGCTATACCATACAATAAAATAATATTGAGCAAATAATTCTAACATTGACCATTCTTTCTTAAACTAACATAACAACATCAAGGAATGGCGTACCACATTCAGATGATGGCGGCTACATTTGAGAAGGATGCATATATCGTGGATAGCTCGATCAACAACTGCTTGCTCTGCAATGCAAAAGTAGGGTATAATGAACAGGTCAATTGAGAGGACAATCCATGTTTATTCCAGAATGGAACCCAAATCACAAAGACATTCAGAGATCTCCTAAAATGGAAACGGAAAATATGATAACTCCAAATATTTGATCTTTCTGGACTGACGAGTAACAAGTTAATCGAGCTTTTAGATGATTACCTTTAAAATCCGATGGATGCATGTAGTAAATGTCTCTCTTGGAGCCATGCTTGTTTTCTTGCTGAAGCCATTGTATAACTAGTAGCACTCTAAGCAGGACATCTGAAATCAAGATCTCCAATGTTAGTGTGTCACCCCCTAATATTGGACAAATTGCAAGTCAGGGCATAACTACTTTCAGTAAATAACTACTCGAAGGGGAATAAAGGTAACTCAAAATGCTGGAACTGAGAGGCCTTTCCATGGCCCCTGTAAAAGTGGCTTCTTGGATTTACTTTAATTTAAAGGAAGAGCTCTAGAGAAGAAGGAAAAAAAGATACATACCCAGTCTACATGCATGGCTTTCCTTTTCAAGCGCAATGACTTCCTTGCTGCAGGGTAAATCAGAGCTGCAAGAACTGGAACAAGGATGAGATAAATGTCAGGGAAAACATGATCGTACGCATTGCAGGTTCCAAATCTAAATTTCTTAAACTGATCATATCCTGCAAGCGCCACTCCTGCAAGCGCCACTGCCTAGGATATCAGCATGAAGCATCTGCTCTTTTTCTATTCGATAAGGTTTAAAATCTTGGTATCTGGTTTGGTATCGGAATAATCAGACGGTCACATTTGCGATCGGAATCGACAATCTCGGCCATATCGGATTGGAATATCGGATTTTATATATCGTTTGAGAAAAAGAATTTTCATTTTCTAAGAATTAGCAGCTTTTTTAAATAAACATTAAAGTAACCATAAATAATATGTCAAATTCTTTTGTAATTAATTATGTCTACAACAATGTCCTAAAGAACGGATTCGGAGTTTGTTCGTTGGCCGGCGAATAAAGAATATCCGATTTATTTGGTAAATACTCGGTTTATTCAGATTATGCGGCCATTAATATTTTCATATGAGTATGACATATAAAAAAACTCAAAAAAAAATAAAGATATAGAAAACTAATATACCCATGGCCTAGTGCTAAGACGTCCGAAATAAATCGAAAGATTATGAGTTCGAGTCTCGGTTGAGAAAGAAGAATACAAATAGAGAAATGAGAAGAGAGTGTTTGTGAAATAATAAGTGTAGATCCCACTTATTTTTTTAATTAAGTTGTGCATCCCACACTTGATTTTTTTAGTTATAAATTTTTTGTTTTAGGCCTAATGGTCCAATTCGGCCTAATATTCATATTATTCATCCGAATATACGGTTTGTGTGGGGGATGTTCGGTTTGACCATATATTTGACAGAATATTGCAGTGTCTTCTCGTTTTGCCATCGAATCCGAATATGCGACCGAATATTCCTTTTTTAGACATCGGTCTACAGTTGTATTAATGATGTCAAATTAATCATATGAAGTTACTTCTATTGTTTTCTTAATACGAAAACCTCATTATGAAATGTTAAACACACTATTACTTGGTATCGAATGGTATCAGTCTCGGAAATCGGATGCTCATTTTTGGAATCGGGATCGGCCGATATTTCAAACCACGTTTGGTGGTCGTTTGGCAAGCTAAGAAGTTGAATTATTGCCACAAATTATATGAAATTACTTTTATTGTTTTCTTCATTACTTACCTTCCAATTGTCCTTTTTTACTAGGGGAAAAAAAGGTGATACACGAGTCTCATGGTGTTTGCCACTAATTCTAATATAACGCGATGAACTAACATCAACATTGTAACGCCCTAATTGAGAGCTCAACTTGTATAAAAACCCTAATTGAAAAATGGGGAAAGAGCAAGAAAGGAACCAGAATCCAGAAGGATCATGGCAGTAGTTCTTGTAGCGATCGAGGGTGATCGAAAGAGAGCGGCTGTTGCTGTTGTTGGCGAGATCCGACACCAGAGATCGAACGAAAGCTGTGATAATGAAAGCGAAAGATGATGATTGAGCATCTGAATCTGAATCGCATTGAGGGAAGAAGAAGAAGAAGTTGATACCTTAGATTCTGAGGAGAATGTCGGCGGAGGACGTCGTCGGAATATTCCGACGACAACGCAGCGTCATTTCTTCAGCGAGTGAGTGAGTGAGGATTCGGAGTGCAGAGCGGCCACTCTTTTGCCGTGAGTGAGGGTGAATTTGAACGAGGGAAAGGAGAAGGTTTTCCTTACTCTTCCCTTTCCCTCTCTTTAATAAATTTTTTTGGGGATTTTTTTGTTATAAATTTTATGAGGAAAGGAGGCATCCATGGCATGCCCAAAATGCGGTGGACCATCCCGATCCGGATATCAACCGGACAAGAATATAGATTTTGATATTCGGTCGAATAAGGATACAGATATATATTTAAATATTCTTCTCGATACGGATACAGATACAGTTTTAATAAAATTATCTAGATACGGACATCCGGATATGTGAATTTGGATATGGATCCGGATCCGGATATCTGCAGAAAAATACAAAAATATATATCTTTTTAAATTAATTTTTCGTTGATAATGCCTATTTAAACCATACTTTTTTACTCATTTCATATGCTATACAATTAAAATAATATTATGACTTCATCAATCTTTCTATAAATTTCCGACAACCAAGGAGCTTTTATACCGGGCAGACAAGTTGTGGATAATTTCGTGATCACGCAAGAGTTACTCCATCCCATGCACCGAAAGAAGGGAAAGAAGGGATTCTTTGCTCTTAACACTGACATGTCGAAGGCATACAATCGGATCGAGTGGTCCTCTTTTAAGGAGGCACTCATGAGATTCGGTTAACAAATTTCAAGCTCTCATTATGGGATGTGTCACCTCCAACTTTTTCTTTAAATCCTATCGGTCAAGCGGATGGTGTCTTCTCATCCGAAAGAGGGCTTCGACAGGGTTGTCCTTTATCGCCGTATTTCTTTATTCTTTGTGCAGAAGTTCTTTCTTCTCTTTTCTCGTCCTCTCAAAGCAATAGGAAATTTTTTGGCATTAAAATTAATCATAGAGCTCCGCCGATTTCATATTTCCTGTTTGCCGATAACTTGATAATATTTGGGAGAGCCAATAATAAAAATATTATAGCAATGAATTCTATTCTGGATAGTTACTGCCAATGGTCGGACCAAAGAATCAATTTTGAAAAAAAATCATCTATTTATTTCAGCCACAATATCCGAAATAATTCTCAAATAGAGATGGCAGAGATCTTAAGCGTGAGATTAATGAATAGGAAGGAAAATTATCTTGAGGGCCTTTTTTTTTACGTATAAAAAAGAAACACATATGGTTTCTTGGTTTAAAAGATTCAAAAGAACCTCAAGAAGTAGAAATCTAAACATCTCTCTCACATGGCGATCAAGAAGTATTAATCAAATATGTATTTGCAGCTATCTCATCATATCATGTTTCTTAATTTATTATCGCTGTCAATAATTGCTTCGTACAGCTTGAAAAGGCACCATATTATATGGGCTCCAGCAAAGAATGGTGTATTCTCCTCCAAATCTGCATATAATACCATTTGTGCTCCTCTCCACGAAAATCAATATGTCGTCCAAGTTGAAATCAACACCGTTCTGAATAAAGTTTGAAAGGTAAAACATTTCAGCCCGCCAGTGATCATCTTTATTTGGTGCGCTATCTCCGGGGCACTCCCCACCAATCAAGCGAGAGCCTTAAGAGTGCCTGGTGCTGATCCATTGCGTCCGAGAGGTTGTTCAGTACCGGAATCAATCGATCACATTCTTTTCAACCGCGACTTGATGAAAGGGAAGACGGATTTGTTTAGCTAACCAACAAACCTAACATTCATTAGAGTCATCATTGGAAGAAAAAGATATTGCATCTTTCAATTTGTTCAACCTCTCCGAAGAAAGATGTCATATTCGATTGTGCCATAAGACAGATGAATTTGTCGTAGAAAGAAGAGAAGTAGGACGGTTTCCAGTCAGAAAATGATACAAACTAAGGTGTTCATGTCCTAAGCCGATCGTCGAAAGGTCCTGAAAAACACAATGATCCGGATAAAATATGAAAGATCAATTTAAAGTTTGAGTAAGTTTGTGAATATAACAGATTTAAATTTGAATGAAAGAATGCACAAAACATCAGCAAGAGAGATTTCAGAAAAGAAAGTCTAGTGGAACCGATACATGATATGGAGGCTATACTTCCGTATGGTAAAATGATTATGTTAGAAGATGAGAAATGAGATTTACTTAATGATGGCATCTTAGGATCGGCCACCATATGATCGGTTGCACCAATTTCAATTATCCACATAGAAGAATGAATGACGGAAGAAAATAAGCAGCTTGAGTTACCTGCTAGATTAGCCTTGTACGATAAAAACTCTTTTACCTCATTGTTTGATACAAATTCGTCGTAAAGATGCTTTTCGGTTGCTACATCGAAGATAAAATTGAAGACTTTCTTGTTATTGAGAGAAAGGATGGAAGAGATTGGGGAAGAGGTATATGCCGTATTAAATTTGAAAGTTGAGAAAAAAATAAATCGCTTTATACCAAGTTAAATTTGAGAGGGATTTGGTAAACAATCAAATATTTTTGTTATTCAATATGAATGATTGCATCTATAGTTTCTCTGCAGATATGTATGTAACAAACTAATAATAAATCTAACCAAATAAAAACAATAGAAAAGCAAAGAATCATATCTTCAACAGTAAAGTATTATCCGTGCTGGCATTGACTATTCCTTACTGCAGTGTCATAATCAGCAATGTTGCAAACTTTGAGATGGATATTAATCTCTTCCTAATACAATCCGACGGCTCTAAGAGACGGACTCTGATGAAAGATATGTTGTAAACATTGATCTAAAGAATCTGGTCAAAAAAACCCTGGAAAAGTTTTCCGCCGTAAAAAAAACCCGTATGCAATATTTGTTTAGTTTCCTACAACATCTAGTTACCTGCAATATGTATTTAGTTAATCGATATATTTGTATAGTTCCCTGCAATATATATGTGCTAACCAGATATTACAAGCAACTATACAAATATTGCATGCTGGTGGTTTTCGATGGAGAAAAACCTTAGCTAAGGGGTTGACAAAATTCTTTTTCTTCTTATATTGGCACCACAAATCTTCGCGTCTTGGAGAAACACTCTACAATGCTTTCTAATTTGAAAAAACCGTAACAGGGCTAGAAATGTAATTTTACATCCCTTGACGATTATATTAACACGTTTACAAAAGTCATTTTACATCAATAGCGCCCTACCTATACTTAAGAACTCGATGGATTGTCTGGCATGGAGATATCTAGACTCTAAGATGTTGTTTTGGAGTCATCTAAACTCCAAACGGAATGTTTTCTTCACACATTTTAAACTAATCTCAACTTATGAGTTTAGATAACCAAAAATCTCTAAACTTTATGCGATTCCGGTTATCCTAAATCAACTCGATGGCTAAACACACTCACTAGTCACTAGTGAGTATTAGAGCCATTAGCAGCAGTAGGACCAAGTCACTTGAAAGCAAGGAACTCACATATTGCCCAAAAAATTACTCTCTCTTCTTATACAACTTAAGCGGCACTAATGGAAGTACAAAATATATATTACACAGTTAATTTGTGTCTCAGATAAGTTACATGATCTAGCATTTCTCAAAAATAATAAAAGCAATGGGCCAAGATTCTCACCCAAAAATGAAAAGAAGAAAAAAAGGTCAAGACAAGCATCTGCCAGATAAAAGGATACCACCAATATGGACAAACTAACTTAGCTGTTTCAGGTTTGCCGCGGCTTGATCTGTGCTTAGAACAACCACAATGATATATATGCTGCCTTTCATCTTTTACCATGCGTGCTACGGAGAAAAAGCATCGACGGCCTACAATTTGTTTTTCTTTAATCACCATTACATAATGAAGCTCACATTCGCAGTGGCATTGCAGAAATTGATCCACAGAAGTACTCTAATTCAACATATAGGAAAATCTGAAACTGATAATGCCTCGTGCATTCTTTCGATAATATACAGTTAGAAATGAATTGGAGGGTGGGGGGTGGGCGGGGGATGAACTTCTACAATAGGAGAATCTCAGATGATACCTCGTAAATATGACACGCGCTGTGGCCACATAAAAGCTTGATAGTAGCGGCATCTGCCAAAAAGAGCTCAGTAGAGCTGAGTTAGTTTATGATCCGAAACGCCCTTGGATTCTAGCAGAATATAATTTGGAAACTTTGATGTGTGCTCGGGGAAGGGAGAAGGATAGAGCGAAAACGCATTGATTTCTGTATAAAAAACAATCTCAGGCACAACCTAGTATAAAACAAGTCAATAGGGCAATTAAGGGTCTTCTCTATATAGAACCCCTAAAACTTGGCTAATTCTGAATGCAAACCTAAAACATTCCATTTCTAAATGCAACCCCTAAAACTTCTATGCTGATTAAACAGAACCTCTGTCAAGGAATCCCAGGTTCATGCTTGGGTTACTTGTGATAAACATATCATCTACTACCTCTTCTCTTTAAAACTTTCCGCAAAACCTTCAAAGCTGCACCTTTCCCTCAACTTCTTGATCCCCCCTAAATCTCTTCATGGTGATGGTAATACGTCCTTGAAAGTGTCAGCATTGAAGCGTTGTTATTCATGCTTGAATAATTTGCAAAAGCTTGAAGCAGCAGCAGCACCAATAAGAGCAGTTAGAACCGACGACTAGAAATGGAAGTAACCAGGGTGGTCCTATTTATTCTAGTTAGAGGTTGTGCGGGTGTTATTTAGAAATATAATATTTTAGGGGTTGTTTCTAGAATTATCCAAGTTTTAGGGGTCCAGTATAGAGAGAGAACCAATTAAAAGAAAAACTTCCTGACTTTTGTCATATGTATAGGATCATCAAAACTACAAGGGAAAAAAAACTGTAAGTGAAGCAATCTGGCATATCCAATTCCAAACCAAGGTCACCCAACACTCAAACCATGTATTTTTACTGCCACCACAGCTAAATTCCACCGAAAATATTGAATGTAGCAATGAACAAATTAAGGGAAACAAAGACATTCACAGATTTTATTTCATGCTAAGGATACAGATGCACCTACCAGTCTCTTAGCTAATAAGCCTAACATTTTTACATTTTGAAGCAAACCATGGATGGAAATTGATAGACAGAATCTAATTGGCTTCCTTCAACTGCATTTCTTTGGCCATTTTGCCTAGAACTGTGATTGTGCGACATTATTTTTCCTTTTTTTCCCATGCGTGTGGGTGTACTGTTGCCTTATAGCCATTAAAGGCAGGTTAACAAAGAGTCATCTCGGATAACTTACTGATTTTTACGTTAGCCTTCTCTTCACTTTCTGAACCAAGGGGAACTCTACGAGGATAATGAAAGACGACCTCTCTGCTTCTCTAAGATACTGCACAGTCCCGTTCATGATCTTGACAAGCTTTTGGCTGATGAATAGACCCAGACCTTCTCTTGAGATGCCCTGGCTGTGCCTGAACATCTCCTGCACCAATCCCTCTGGGATACCTGGTGCTGGATGTATTATCCTGCACAATGAGCATTATAAGAACACATGTTTAGAAAATGGAAGTTAGCTCCAAAATATTATAATTTTTAAATTTCTGGCAATTGTTCCAATTACATTTTTCAATTAATAATTTTATTGAGGAGTATTTCGTGGAAAAAAATTGACTTCAAGGGAAAAATAACAGGACGTCAAAATAGGGGCAACGTGCAGTTTTTGAAAAAAGAGGGTCATTTCCTGCTATTTGGCCAAAAGTGATGGTGTATTTCTGTAATATATCCCTTTCTTTATTGTCGTTTCTGTTGCTAACAAGAATAATCCTAATCTAGAAGACGTGATGCCTCAGGATAGGGCAGAAAAGAGTGTGTGTGTCCAAAAGCTACATCTACCTACATGATAAGACTATATTGTTCTTTATTGTGAGTATCACTACAGCCTAGCGGTAAAGCTCTTTACGGTTGATCTAGGGTTCGGATCTTGCTTGAATCAGGTTATGGCCTACTATTCCCAAAAAGAGTTCTTTAATCCGTTATAGTCAATAGAACTTAAACAACTTGTAGTTTGTACATATAAAGATTACGTTTCAGAAAGGTGAGTTATAAAATCGACACAGAAATATTTTTGATACATAGGTTCAGGGACAAATTACTTGAATTCAAGGTGAACGATATGAACTCCAGTCCCTATCTGTTGCTTTTTTGGGATGACACGGAGCAATACGGTCCCCTCAGCAGGTGGAGAGAATTGAAGCGCAATCACTAAAAAGTCTGCTAAAACTTGTTGAAGTCTCAAATTGTCTCCATACAAGCGCATAGAAGATACTTCTGCAGGGGTATCGTGAGATAGCGGCACCTGACGTTCTCTGCTTAGGGCCATCCCTTGTGATATTGCTGCCTCTACAGTTACGCCAAGGCTAAATTCTACCGTGTTCAGCTCCAGGTAGCTGTTAGAAGTTCAAAGTTATTAACTATAGTTGATGAAATTCTAGTTCAAAAAGCACTGAAAATAGCAGATTAGATTACAGTGAGATTTTAATGGACCAATTCTACATCTTTTCGTCCTGCAAAAGCTAAAACCATATAATTGATTATGAAGAACAAGGAGACAGTGTGAATGTCGTGGACAGTAAATAACTGGTGATTGACACAGAAAAAGGGTTAAGTGTGCAAAACGCCCCGTAGTTTATAGTATGTAGTACTTGTACCCCCTTCGATTGATTTATAAGCACAACACCCCCTCTGCTCGTCGACTGAAACCTTTAAGAATAATAAAAACTATCATATTCAACTACAAATAATTCAAATGGTTGTTTGTTTCTGTTTCTTAAAATAGAATATGAATGGTCTTGTGGTTCTCGATTGATGACCAAGAGGGGATGTTTGCCTTGATATACGAGTAATACTTTTCCTACCCATGTGGTAGAATCCACATGGGCTACCAAGCCTCTCATTGAACATAAGGTTGGGTATAGGGTTCAGGTACTTAAGTAGTGGATAACATGGCCTACTTTGTGCCCAATGAAATACTTGGCAGCTTACATGGAATCCACCCGGCCGGTAGAAAATCATTTTCCTTGATATATTGCTTGAGGGGGTATAAGTAGTACACAGAGTAAACTATAGGGGTGTTTGTGCAATTAATCCCAAAAAAGAAGAAGAAGAAGAAGAAGATTGATACCTCTGTTCTATGCTCTCTATGTCCATGTCATCCAAGATCTTTGCCAACTGCTCCTGACAAAGGGTGCTAGTTTGAACAAGCAGTTTCTGCTCCTGAGTCAACTCCGAAGCCAACATCAAATTTCGAGTGAACACAATCCCATTAAGTGGGTTTCTTATTTCCTGTCTTAAATGCGCCAGTTCCTTAAGACTGTTATTTGCAGCTTGCTCAGCCCTTCTCTGCACCTGAAATGCATGTTGAAGCTCTGGGCTCGCCATGTGCAAGAAGCACAACACCCCCGTGATCTTTCCCTCAGAATCCATCCTCTTGTTTGCAGAAAGCAACGCTTCAACAAACTTACCATTTTGATCGAAGAGACCAAACCGTAATTTATCTGCATCTTGTTGGCCTGCAATCACATTATTCAACAGAATCCTAAGCTTGGTTAAGGAATCTTCGTCTTTGACCCGACACCCAAAGCCATGAGCATCAAACACCTCACCAATAAGCATTCTACCAATTGCATCATCTCTGTTTAAACCCGACAATTTTTGCATTGCTGCATTCCATTCAACACAAGAACCGTGCTCATCGATCATGAATATAGGAGGGACGAGCACACCTGGGTTTCTCACAACCACGTTGTAATCACCTTGGATACGCGTGTATTTATCCAATACCATTTTATGGCTTGTGATATCTTGTCCAACAAAACAAACACCCACTACCTTATCCTCGACGTCGTGACTACAGCATGCATTAGCAATTAAGATTACTGGCCCATTGGATTCTTTATGACCAAAAGTTTTTAGCTTGATTTCAACATTATGCTCTTCTTTTCCTGCCATTATAAAACATGAAAAAAATGCGTATAATCATAATCTATAAAATAAATTATTTTTATTGAATAGAAGAAAGAAAGAAGACAATTACCTAGCAAAGCACTGTTAAGAACATTTCTGATAACATCAACCGAATCATCACTTACAATATCAGTCAGCGACATCCCAATAGCATCTTCGACTGATAACCCAGTCAATTCTGCTGCTTTCATATTCCATCCATTCAAATTCCCGGACAAATCAACAGCCAAAATGGGAACCGTCGCTGTTTCTATAAGCCGAACCATTTCATTAGTTACCGAACGCAGTTCATCTATCCCTTGAATCTTCTTCGCATCATCAAGCGTTGAATTCACTATGGTCTTGGATAAGCCATCTTCATGTTTATTGGCTTGCAGAGAGCCACGCAATATGATCTGCAATGAATGGATAGAATCCATTTCAATGTCTTCCCATGGGAGGCTTCTCCACTTCACCACCTCCAAGAAAGCCCTGAAAGAAGATCGCGGATGCAGTTTCTGGCCTCCATTGTCTCTGCTACCGGGCTCATGTTTCGCTCCACCCCACTTAATCTCCTTCGCTGTATGTGAACGGAACCAAAAGATGAAGTCATTATCAGTAATTTTAATAGCAGCCACCCCACAAACTGCATCTCGAAGTGCCGAAGCACCAGGATAACCCGCTTCCATTAGGCTATCGGTACTTAACCCCGTGCTACCATTGTGGCACTCTAGAAGCCACAGAGCGATATCTCTAACTTGCGCCTCGGTAGGTGTTGTTCCTAACAACCACAGCTGGTTCTTGTAATATAGAGCAGCGCCATCGCACTTAACAATATCCATAACATTAGGAGACTGTGTAAAGATACCGATAGGTGCATCTCTTAAAAGCATGTCACAAAGAACAGTTTGGGTTTTAAGGATATGCTTCTCCCTTGCTTGAGCTGCTAGCTCCACCTCTTTGTTCAGCTGAATCCCAAAAACTTGAAGCAAGAACTCGCATGCATATCTAAGAGGAAAAGGGACAAACCTCGGGTTTGTGTGATGACAAACCACCAAACCCCAGAGCTTCCTCCCCTTCTGATCACTACCCGCTTCATCATCATTTTCGTTAATAGTCACCGCCATAACAAGCGAGGCAACAGAACCCATATTAGCCATGTACTGTGCATGGCATCCATGAGGAGCCCTCAGAGTCGACCCACAGAGACTCATAGGCTGGGGTAACTTCTTGTCTTGGATCACTTTAACTGGAGGAGAAGAGCAATCGCATATCATCCTCACCTTATTCTTCATGAATAAAAACCTCGAAGCCTGAGGAATATCAGTAGCAGGATAATGCAAGCCCATATAAGGCTCTAAATCCGACCTCCTACATTCGGCTATAACTTCTCCATGCTCGTCTTCATGAAACTTGTAGGCCATTACCCTATCATAACCCGTAAGCTCGCTCACTTCCCGAACCAAAACATCACACAAAAGAGAGATATTCCCACTAGGCAAAGCTTGCAGTCTCGAAATCGCCTTTGCGACTAGTTTGTACGATTTCAATGCCCCCGCAGCAGTTACAGGCACATCGGCAGGGTTCACTGGCTCTAAGTCTATCACCAATCCAACATCGACCCGATGAATAATTGCATAAAAGGGTTTCCCCGAACTCCTGCAATGTACTAATATTGGGTTTAAGAGATTCACGTCGCCAAAGCTCGCGGCTTTTTGCAAGGCCATAGCACTCGACGATATAAAGAGAGTTCTAACATCAGTACCAATTGTTAAAGCTTCATGTTGGTCGATGCTAGGGACGGCATGAGGGGCGAGATCGAGCATCTCAGCGGCATTCTCACTGTATGCAACTATAGTGAAATTTTCGTGTTCAATGGCTAATAGGCAACCAAAAGGCTGGATATATTTCCCTCTCTGCATCTGTTGGAGGTAAGCGGAGACCGAGGACGAGGGGATTCCGGTGCTATCGGACCGATTCGCGGTAGCACCGACCGAGGTCGAGTAATTGAAGGGCTGACCGGAATCCTCGAAATCGGCATGCAGCTTTGCATCCAAAGATGTTTGCGCGACAACTCGGGCACTGTGTCGCGACACAGCTGAGCTGCTTCGCGAACCAGTGGGTCTATTCGACATGGACGACATTTTTCTCAGATTTCCTACTTTCTCACTAATCTCTCATACTCATTATTATTCAATTCAATTCACATTCACATTCAATCAATTGATAAAAACCCAAATGAGCATCCATAAAGTTCAATAATAAAAATTGAATGAAACCCTAGTGGGAATCAATAATCTAAAGCGAAATCGAAAGAATCATGCAGCCTCATAACATGAAGCATCATTTTCCAAGCAAGAAAGCAAAATAAAAATGGAGAATTTCGTTCATACCTTGGCGAAGGGCGATTCGAGAAGGGGAAAAGAGAAGAAAGAGACTTGAAGATGCAAAGAGTGGCCCCATGAATGGGGGATTCTCATATATCCTAAACCCACAACGAAAGAGACAGCAAGATGCAATTTTTTTCCATCGTTAGGCAATAAACTCACCTCAAACCCTACAAATTTATTCAAATAGCCATTTAAATGGTGAAGAATCAAGTAAAACCTAAGAACCCATTTCGCCAGTGGGCTGAAAAAGGCAAACTTTTTGATGAAATCAAGAGGAAGGGATTGATTAAAGAGAGAGAGAAAACACAAAATTTATAAATAGAGAGAGAGGGGAGAGAGAGAGAGAGCACAAGAAAAGAGGAAGGGTCTCAAGCTTGAAACAGAGTGGTGGACAGGGACACGTGACACCCATACATTTGTGTTCCCCTTCCAGCAAAAAAATTATGCAGGGTGAAAACAGCAGAGCTAACAGTAGTAAAGGCCCTCTTGGAGGATAAATTATTCAAAGTGATGGGTTGACCTCTATAAAAATCTAAGGTAGATCTACTCTAACTAGCTTATTGGATGTGTCCACTCTGAATAAGACTGGTTCTGTTTTGGCCCGAAATTGCAGACTTGGAAAGAGTACTCTCATTTGATGAAGCTATCCGAATCATCAAACAGAGTTCGAAAGCCCGAGAAAATACCAAAGGAGGGCCCTCGCTATGCCAAAAGGAGGCTCTCGCTGCACTCCTGAGGGGTCTCCGACAGCGAAGTCTCCGCCGCTCTCTACACAGAGCCTCTATCATGAAGATCCCACCGCGATGCTCAGAGGGTTCCCGACGAAGGGTACTCGTCACTATGCTCCTAAGGGGTTCTCGACATAGGGTCCCCTCCACTATTGATCGGGGAGGTCCCCGATATAGGGTTCCCACCGCTATGCCCAATAGAGTCCCCGATGAAGGGTACCCGTCACTATGCGCTAAGGGTCTCCGCTCCAAGAGTTCCGCCATCCCTAGAAGGTTCCCGACGGTGGGGACCTCATCTGGAACTTGAGAAGGCAGCCACGACTCTCTATCCCACGTCTTCAGACCGTGGCCTATTTTCAAGGCCACGATTTTAAGTGCTCCCAAGGCTATAAATATTTCTTAAAAGCCTCCTAAAAAGGGTAATCATTTTTTATCACTAAAAATCATCCAGTGTTGCAGCCAGAGCTCTGAAGAACATCAAGAAATGCCCAAAGTCTAAATTCGAAGAAGAAGAATGAGAGAAAAGTTTAAACAAACGTAAGTACGGAGCGGTGAATCTCTTCTTCTATGCAACTCCCTGAGTTACAATGATACTCTGAAATTTCTTGTGCTTCAATGATACTCTATATATTATCTGCTTCAAAACAAATAATTTATGGGATGCTCAATAAAAAGAAATGTCCCCAAAATGCAAAGTAAAATGAACCTACCGTGAACCGTTCGATGATTTCAATTCCTCGATAAGCCTTATGACGGCTTTTGAAACAAAATTATGGGATGCTTGCAAAAACTATCCTCTGCCGGATCCTCTTTGGAGCTATGCATATGTATATGGATGCTCGTTCGAGTTATCCCCCACGATGTTGTCCTCATTATGGACTCCGTGGACGTATACATGGGTGAAAGAATAAACAAATACACAAACGTACTGGACATGGTCTGCATAATGAAAACTTGACAAAACAAAGTATGGCGGGCACTTCCCTATCAAATCAACTAATGGCGTGCAGGGTTACCTAGCACGGCAGTAAGGTATCGGGAGGCATCGTCCATGCCATATTAAAAAATTTACCGTTCTAGCTAACCCTAACTTTGAATCGTTAACTAGAAATCGACGGAATATTATGCAAACAACTTCGCATATGAAAAGTGAGTAAGGAATACAACCTTTGTAAACCGGTCCTTCACTTCATTAGCTCCGTGTAGTAGTCCTTTCGCTGCGATCATGAACTCCGGACTCTAGAGAGGCTCCCTTGAAGAAACGAATATGCTTGCTTCGAAAACTTCGAGGCCGAAGATGATCTACGTCGAGGAGATACTAACCCAAGCTATCTCTTCACTAATTACGGAATTAGTGAAGCAAACACCCTATACTAAATGACAAGTAGTAGAGAATGATAAAATAGAAAGTTTGCTCACATTAGAAATGAATTTCTCACTCATTTTCCATCAACTCCATTGAAGCTAGAAAGCTTTGAGGAGGAAGAAGAAGAAGCAAGTGATCAAGTGATGAATGAATTCATGTTGTGGTTAAAAATACAACCAAAGATTAAGTATGTCATGCTTAACCCTTGTAGAGAGTTAACCATGAGCTAGGGTTAAAGGTTGGGTCAAATAATATCTTAAGCTAGACAAAAGGAGTGGACAAAGTCAAAGATGCTTACAAGCTTCTACAAGCTTTCAACAAATATCAACCATGACTAATTCCATAATTTTTGAATTACTTAAAGATAAAATAAAAAAACTAATCTTAACCCTAACATGGTTTAATCTCTATAAACCCTAGTTGCATTTGTAACCTAGCATGATACAAACATGTATACAAATATACATATCACATATATACAATGTGTACAAAGTGAGAAAAAGCAATCATAAGTGAACTTAATATTAGTTAATGTAATATAATATATCAAATATATAATTATACATTAAATTATTAAATCAACTCTTGATTTAATAATCCGGCTATATCACATATAACCGACTAATATCATATATAACAACTTATCGAATCAACACTTGATCCGATAACCCGACTATATTGTATATAACCGACCAACGTCAAAAATCGTGAGAATAGAATACGGTATCATATATCGTATTAATCTCGATCCCGCACATATCACATATGTGCTCCTACTCCGTTTCGCTTGAGCCGGAAAACCCATATGTAGGACTCTAAAGACTCGTCAATACGCTGGCAGTAGGTGATGATCATATCAATCACCCACAAGCCGCAAGCGGTCTGCTAAACGTAAAGGCCACCCGGGTATTGAGCGATCAGAAGATCAACAAGCAAGCATGCTCGTACTCCTGCGAATCCAATCAGTAATACTACCGTACAGTCCGGTCTCTTCGTCTGATATGTCGCATATCTTGTTTAGGGGTGGTAAACGTCAGACCCCAGTAACTCGACAAGTCGTGCCGATGTGAGGCTCATAACGGGTCGAGAAACTACTGATAACACTTACCAGTATATCTCTGAAGCAGCCCTGGCCAGGGACTTCCTGTTATAGCCAATCGAGCACAACGCAACGTCAACTCCCAATACCGGGAGAGACGAAAGCCCTCCTATCGCTCATTGCCTCCATGAGATTCGGGACTGTACCCAAAAGCCACCGTTTTGCACGTTCTCTTGAACATGGTAAGGCGGAAATTAAAGCACAGTAGGAATCACATAAGACTCTATGACGATCTCGGATCTACAGACTAACCTGTACCAGTGTCACCAGAGAACTGCCATCTGACGTTAGGTATAATACCATCTGAGAGTTCTCGGCGAGTCCGTCCAGTGTACTCGGTCTCCACTGAGCACCCATATACTGTCTCTGATGTCCAACACCAATGGATATGGGATCATCCATCGCCCATCTACATGGGGTCAAGAAGCTATACGCTAGTCTACTCTGGTATATCGATGCCCTGTCTCGATACACCCACGACTAGGAACATTTGAAGGATGTACTTAACGACTACTCTGTCCCCACTAGTATGATCTGCATCATAATCCTGGTAGTCAAGTACTTATCCTAAGGGCTTTATAAACATGTAACATAGAGACAATCAGTGTACATGTTAAGATAAAGAGCAACCAGATAGCATACTATCATGTCGAGCAAGAAAGTCCTCCCTATATATGTCCAAGCATCCACTACAATATACATCGTATGTACAGTAATGGCCTCTAGGGCATACATATTACTAACAATCTCCCACTTGCACTAGGGCCATCTGTTGTAGTATCTCATACCCAACAATTAGCAGTTCATACTCAACCATCCCATAAAAGTCTCTCCTGGGAATAGGCCTTCGTGAGTGGATCCGCCGTGTTGTCCTCTGTGTCTATTCTCCTATCCTCGATCTCCCTGGAGATCAACCATCTCCATGATCAGGTGATATTTCCTAAGAATCTGTCTGGATCTCTGATGGGACGGGGGTTTCTAGGCCAAAGCCACAACTCCATTGTCACACAATGGTAGGAACGAAGTTCATCTCATGAACTAGGGTACATCCAGACTGCCTCTTTGGTAGCATCCTTGGTAGCAATGTATCCAGCCTTTATCGTCTAGTTTGCCACGGTATCTAGCTTGGAACTCTTCCAACATACCGTCCCTCCACTGAGGGTGAAGACAATGCCTGTGACTGACATTCAGTCGACCTTACCACCCTGGAAGCTCTCCAGTGATTCTCCCCAGGATCGATTGATACCATCTCACTACACCTAGTGAGAGTCCTAACATCCTCTTAGATCTATCTCATAGATCCAAAACCAAGGATTTAGGAGGTATCACCTTGATCCTGTATGGATAATCCTTGTGATAAGAAGAGATTGACCGAGTGTAGCATATGAATCTCCTTTCCTATCAAGAGTATGTCATCCACGTACAATACGAGGATCACCACCATACTCCCTACTACCTTTTTGTATATATAAGGTTCATCTACCTTTTTGATGAAGTCAAACTCTTTGACTACCACATCAAAACAGATGTTCCAACTCCGCGATGCCTGCTTTAACTCATAAAGCAACTTGTACACGTTTCCGCTGCTCCCACTATCTACGAAGCCCTCTGGCTGTGTACTTATAGACGCTCTTATCTAAATCACTATTTAGAAAAGCAGTCATGACACCCAACCGCCAGATATCGTAGTCATGGTATGTAGCAATGGCAAGTAGGATCTTGATGGACTTAAGCATAAGGACTAGAAAAGGTTTCATCATTATCCACATCTGGTCGATGACGAGAACCTTTTGCAACAAGTCTTAGCTTTGAAAGTCTCAACTTTTCTATGTACACCAAGTAATCTTCTCAAGATATACTTGCTCCTGATAGGGATTTAACCCTTCAAATAAAGCAACCAAAGTCCATACTTTGTCGGTGTACATAGATTCCATCTCAGATCGCTTAGCATCCAGCCATTCTCACAGAGTCCCCACTCCTGATGGCCTGCTCGAAACTAGTTAGGTCATCATCTCATGATGCAATCCTCGCTCCCACTGTCATAGAGAAAGCCGAAGTATCTTTCAGGTGGGTGAGGAACCCTACCAGATCGGCGGAGAGGCTGAGGTTCGTTGGGAACTATTGAATTCTCCGGTTCTACCAAATTATCAGCTGCAGTTTGTATAGCTGGAACTCCTTCCAGTTCTACCTCATGACCACTAATTCACAAGAAATTTCCTTTCGAAAAGGTGGCATGCTGAGAAACAAAAACCTTTTGCTCCTCAGTGTGGTAGAAGATATTCCCTTGCGAATGCTTGGGATATCCAACAAACCTCCACAGAACCGACCTTGCCTCGAGCTTGTCCGGATCTTGCTTTTAGACATAGGCCGGACAACCCCAAATCTTAACATCCTTAATAGATGGGTTCTTCCCATACCATATCACATATCGAGTGGTAGGCACCTGATTTGGTTGGAACTCTATTCAATAGGTATGCAGCTTCACAAGTGCATAACCCCCAAAAGGAAATAAGCAACTCAGTAGTACTCATCATAGAGCACACCATATCACATAGGATGCGATTGCTCCGCCCCGATGTACTAACATGCTGTGGTGTATACGAAGGAGTAATGTTGAGAGAGAATCTCATTCTCCTTTAGAATAGTCCAGGAATTCCGTGTTCAAGTATTCTCCTCCCTGATCACATCAAAGGACATAATACTTATACCCATTGTGTTTATCTAATTTAACTTATATTCTTTGAATTTCTCAAAAGCTTCAGACTTGTGTTTCAACAGGAACATATACCCGAATCTTGAGAGATCATCAGTGAATGTAATGAAGTACAAAGAACCAGTCCTGGCATGTGTAGACAGGGGACCTCATACATCATCATGTATCAATCCCAAGAGTTCACTAACTCTTTCTCTGTTTCCAATAAACGGAGCTATGGTCATCTTATCTTTGTGACATGACTGGTAAGTTTCACAAGATGTAAATTCAAATTGATTTAAATATGCATCTTTATGTAACTTAGCTAGTCGGGTCGTATTGATATGACCTAGTCTACAATGTCTCAAGAAGGATTCGTTCGTTTCTGAACTTTTCCTCTTGTGTGTGTTTTGTACGTTAAGAACTGTGGTTTGATTTAGAACGTATATGCTTTTAGATAGCGTGCCTGAACCGATCAACTCTTGATATAGGAAATGTTCAAAACATTATCCAACAATACTAAATTATATCCTTCTTTACTTAATAAAGAGACTGATATGATATTGTATATCAGGTTCGGTATCTAATAACATTCGTTCAGAATCAATGTATTTGGTAATACAGGGTGATAACTGCCAACAGCTTTGGCTGCAACAATTGCACCGTTTCTAACTCTTAAAACTTTATCACCCGTTCTCAGTTCTGTATCTATCTGTAGCCCATGTAACAGCTTACATTTGTGGGATCCTGATCCGGTACTCATACCCAGGACGTAAAGGATACTGTGAAACAGTTCTATGTAATGAACACACCCAAAGAAGATGCATCGTCATGCACTTTCTTCGTTTGGGCGGCACGGGAATCCTGGTAATCCCTTATTTCCTACTCGGTTTTATAACAATTATAAGTTGAAGCGGGACCAACGTTTCCTAGCTCAGTATAACAAGCGGGTTCGGTCAATACATCCATATTATTATCTTGATTAAGGCGTGACATGATCGCTACCTGGAGAGAGAGAGAAGAAAACACTCAGCGTATGCTCTTGCAAGATTAGATTGGTTATTATTTTATCTAATCAGGATGGCTCCCACTGTTTTAGTCAAATCTTCCTTCAAACCGTAAAAGGAAAGACTAGCCGGGATTAATTACACCTTATAAGTTCGCCAATCTTTCAGCCAGGCCAGTGTCGGTACTTTGAGGGAGGTTCCCCGTGCTTTCGCACAGACCTAATTAAAATAAACCTCGTTTTCCCAGAGGCGTAACCCCGTTGACACCTTTCTAGACACCTACTTGATCGGCTAATTGTGATGTGTAAAACTCTCTCAGGAGTAACTCTTACTTGCAGTGGGTATCGGGATCCAACTATCTTATAGAAGGTATGCAATCTCATTGCAAATTTCAACACTTGAAATTCCCGATAATATTTTACCCCTAGCAGCTATATGATCTTAACATAGTCAACAAATCATAAGTGCTAGTCAAGTTCAACCCGTACATTTTTTGATTGAATTAAACCCACCCACACGACCCTTAACATAGTCAACAAAGTTGCACGACTACCCTAATCCAATCACATCATATGTTTATGCAGATAAGCATTAATTAGCTACCGCACACTACGCCTTATCATAGTCAACAAACGTAGCACGGATATTAACTAGTACTTATCTGAAACGACGGAGGGCTACGACAGATTTTTAAGAAAACCTTTTGCGTAATGAACTTGATATCGTCGTAGAATCGAGTGATTTTTGAAAAGGAGTGTTTTTAAGGGTTTTACTAGTTTTGCTAAAGAGGTCACTCCCGGTGAAGGGATCTCAGCTCTTTCCTTATCGAATAAGGTGCAGGATATTTCACAAATACCGCTATGCAAAGCAAAAAATATAAAAGCAATCAAAAGAAAAATCGAGTTTGTAGCATCTTCTAGTTTTGCTAAAGAGGTCACTCCCGGTGAAGGGATATCGGCTCTTTCCTTATCGAATAAGGTGCTGGATATTCTACAAGGAATGCCGCTATGCAAAGCAAGAACTAGAGCTACCAGTTTTCGAGACAAGTTTCTACAACATCTTTAGGTTTCTTTTATTTCATTAATCTCATTAATGAAGTCCCATCATTTTAAGTTACCTAAACATCACAGATAAATACAACGTACGCTTATACCATCCCCATTCGCCTCGATATCCCCTCATGCACCGTTAGGTTAGGTAACTAACAGCAGAGCGGGGCAGGGCTAGCGCGGGTGTATAACATAAGCAACGTCTATATAATATATCATATATATTATATCCAGTATCTATCTCAACATATACAGTGATCACATCACAGAATATCGCAGCAGAACATAACATATGAAATATTGAATATACTAGGAATTCCGGGTTTTAAATTAAGCCTGTATAAAACACGGATTCTACGGTCGTGATGAATAGCCAAACCCACATCCCTAGACCCCTACGAGAGCAACAAGCAACCCTACCAATTCTAGAGTTAGGAGACCCGGTCTTGACTCTTCGAGATGGTCTCCCACTGGACCCTAAAACCCGGTTACTTGTGCTCCCCGCCTTAGGTCTATCCTAATGCGGAAAAGTAAATAATATACAATGGTGACATCATCCTCAACCCGGAAGTGCCCCAATAAAAGAATATTATATTCAATGAATTTTACATGAATGAAAATGAAAAACTCTCATCTTACATAAAACCCCCGGCTATTCAAAACACGACGATCCAATATAACATATCACAGCAACACATAACATCATATGTTATCAACGTAAGTAAATATGCGTATCCCAATTTTCGTTGACATATAGCACCGAAACGGGCGATACGCCACATATTACACTTATGGTCGCAGAAAAGAAAGTAAAAATGTAACATTTCAAAAAAAAAAGATAAAATATTAATTTTGGGAATTTTTATAATTTAATATTATTTTATTGAATATTTTAATATTTTGGTATTATTAAATACAAACAAATAGGAAAAAAATTTTGAGAAAAATTATGGAAAATTATGGAAAATTCTAAAATTGGGTAATTATTGGAATTATGGCATTTTTAGATTTTTATGATCATTTATATGCTAATTTAGTGCTAATCGCGATTAAAAAATTTCTAATCGGATTTTTGGCGTTTTGTGCAAAACATGCACATGTCACTTTTAATCTCACTTGTGCATTTTCTTGCCATGGTTTGTTTTGGGAGTACTATTTGAGTGAGAAGGGTTTTAAAAGGAAAAAGAAAAGGAAAAGAATAAAGAAATGGGTAGTTGGTGAGAGAGAGAGGTATGGGCTTCATTGACTAGACTTAGCCATTTTCTCCCCTTCATTTCCCTCCCTCTTCTCCCCTCTCCTGCTGCTGCCCCTCCTCCATCTCCCTCCCCTCTTCAACTCCTCACTTCACCTCTAAAACAACTCCAAAACCCTATCTTCTCTTCACTAAAAATGTGCACGATCTCGAGACAAACACGTCGGACCAAGAAAGCATGGATTTTGGCCACTAGGGGCAACTCAAGAAAAATTCTTGAGTTGCCAAATGAGGTAATTTCTGGATCATTAACTTAGTTTTAGCGTTTCCTTTACCCCATGTTTAGTTTAGAACCGATATTGTTGTTTTTGTGGAGTTAAAGATAACCTAGTTAGGGTTTGAGGGACACCTGTGTTGTTGTGTGAAATTGAGCTCAGTTGAGCTTATATAAACACCTTAGTGTATGAATTGAGACCCTAACCTGGGAGTTGAAACCCGAAATACGGATTTAGAAACCGATATCGGAAAATTTGTGGAATCTGTGAAGGGTATATTGAATCTGCTATCACCCTAGACATCCTAAAATAAAATTGAGTGGACAGTGACATGTGCAGGCACCCAGGAAGCTACCACCAAGACCCCAGCCCCTAAATCCCTTACCCGGCCGCCAATTTATCCCATTTGGCCGCAAATTGCGGCATGGGTCCCACCATTTTGCCTCGTATTGGTTCTGTAGCTCCTACATGTTTATGTTAGACCCCTGGTATATATAGATTTGTATAAATTGACCTAGGGTGAAATCTGGGACATATTTCCTAAGTTGCTGTTTTGGATTCGTGTTTCCGTATTCCGTATTTTTAATTCTGAAATTGTGTCTTGTGATTTACCTCGACTATTTGGCGTTTATACGACGATATAGAGGATTTATTGATGGTTTTGAAGGCGTGCTATAGGTTCTAACCTATAGGCCCCTTATCGTATCGTTTTGGATTTCGTGTGCCGTTTTAGCTTTGATTGGTTTTAATGCGCATATACGACACTTTGATGTGTAGGTACAACATGAAGACTTCGGGATGACAAGCAAACGCGTGGTGGCATCGAAAGATAAAGACACAGGTGAGTAGATTTTATCTACAGGGGGAAGTCGGGTGGATAGCGTATAGCACCCCCGCAGTCCGTAGTATATATATATATATATATGATAGCTAGGTGTACTATGGATAGTGTAGGGTTAGAAGTGACTAGTGTAGTTCATAGTCGCGAACCCTAGAGTAGACTTACACCTACACGCACATCCTTGCATATTCATTATACTTGCACTGTGTTTGATGATATTGGATGACATTGGAGATGAGTCGATGATGTTGGGCACGGTGCCGTGAGATCGGTGATTTGATGTGATTCGTATTTGGGGACACGATACGTGATCTCTAGCGGGCCTTGGGACGTGTGCTTGCACACGCAGGATCTTGATGGTATCAGTTGTACTAGACTTAGATCAGTACCCCAGATTATATGATATGATGATAAGTGATACCTGAAATGTGATGAGATGGGGTGATATTAAACCGTACCCAGCTATTGGGATGCCGTACGACGATTTACCGTATGAGCTTTACATTGATGATAGATCCGCACTCATGACTTGAGGATGTCATATGATATACTGTATCGTACGCGATACTATTGAGGCGGAATCACCGACTATTATATCTATTATATCGACTCAGATGTTAGGCGGTTTCCTTACCTGTAGCTCAGCTTGTTAGTTCAGCCGTATAGTTTAGTGTAGTTAGATTAGATTAGACTCTTACCTATTTCAAAACTAGCGGGTCGTGGGTATTTTAAAAGACAGGTCAAGGGATCTACGGATATTTCAAAGGCGTATCTTTTCATAAAAACACCGTAGCCCCTATTTTCAAAACCCCATGATTCGTGTTATTTCAAAATGCACCATTTGTAGGACTTTTATTAGATTAATGCAGATTAGTTTTAGTTACGTCTAGTTTCAGCTCCCACTCATTTTTGTGGTTCGCTTTGCATCGCATTCTTATATTATGTTTCATACTCCATTATTAATATCATGCTGATAGGACACCAGCACCATTACCGATGATGCGTATGTACCACGTACACTTACTTGCCGGCTCACACACATATTCATCGGTAATTGCCATGTCACGTACACCTTAGAAAATATTATTGCTTGACATAGCCTATTAGCTAATAGTTTAGACATTGTAGTTATTACCTGCTACTTCATGCATACTGTTATTCATTGTTATGCCGCATTCATGGATTCTCATGCATACATTCACTATTTTACGTGCTATTGAGGTTTTGGATTTGGATTTCTGTAACATTTTCTAAAATATAAAATATTAATTTTGGGAATTTTTATTATTTAATATTATTTTATTGATTATTTTAATAATTAAATGCAAATAAATAGGAAAAATGTTAGAAAAATTATGAAAAATTATGGAAAATTCTAAAATAGGGTAAATTAGTGAATTATGACATTTTAAAGTTTTTGTGATTAATTTGACACTAATTTAGCGCTAATCGCGATTAAAATCGCTAATCGGGTTTTTTTGGCAATTTTGTGCAAAACTTGCACATATCACTTTTTCTCACACTTATGCATTTTCTTTCATGATTTTCTTATTTGGGGTTACTATTGAGGTGAGAAGGGTTGGATTAAGGATTAAAAGAGAAAAGGAAAAGAAAAAGAAAAGAAATGAGAATGGAGTTGGTGAGAGAGGGTATGGGCATCTTTGACAAACCCTTAGCCATTTGTTTTCCTCTCATTTTCCCCCTCTCTCTTCATGCTTGCTGCTGCTGCCTCTTCTTCATTCTCCCTCCCCTCTTCAAGCTCCAAAACACATCCAAATCAACACCAAAACCATATATCGGTTTCATTAAAAATGTGTACAAGCTTGAGATCTACAAGATGGACTAAGAAAGCATGGATTTGGCCACTAGAGGGCAACTCAAGAAAGTTCTTGAGTTGCCAATTAAGGTAATTTCTGAACCATTTGCTTAGTTTTAGCATTTCCTTTAACCCCATGTTAAGAATATATCGATATTGTGTGATATTATGGACTTGGTGATAACCTAGTTAGGGTTTGAGAGGAACTTAAGTGTAATGTGGAATTGAGCTCAGTAGAGGACTTGTAAACACCCTAGTGCATGAATTGAGACCCTAACCTGAGAACCAAACCACAGAATACGGATTTTAGAAACCGATATCGGGGAAAGTGTGAAATCTGTGAGGGTTAACTTGAATCTGCTATCACCCCGAGACCCCTAAAATAATATTGAGTGGAAATTGAGATGTGCAGGCACCATAGAGGCAACACCCCAAACCCTAGCCCCCAACTCATCCGTACGGCCGCCAATTTCCTCCTTTTGGCCGCCAATTGCGGCCTGGGTCCCACCTTTTTGTCTCGTTTTCATTCTGTAGCTCCTACATTGTTAGTTTAGGCCCCTGGTATATATAGATTTGTATAAAGTGACCTGGGGTAAAATCTGGGACATATTTCATGAGTTGCTGTTTTGGACTTTAGTTTCCGTATTCCGTATTTTCATTTCTGCATTGGTGTGTTTCGTTTTACCTCGGCTATTTGGCGTTTATACGACGATATAGAGGATTTATATGTGGTTTTGAAGGCGTGCCATAGGTTCTCACCTATAGGCCCCCTTATCGTATCGTTTTGGATTTCATGCGCCGTTTTAGCTTGGATTTGGTTTTAATGCGCATATACGATATTTGATGTGTAGGTACCCATGAAGACTTCGGGACGACAAGCAGTTGCGTGGTGATGTCCGCAAATGATGTTTCAGGTGAGTAGATTATATCTACGGGGGGAAGTCGGGTGGATGGCGTATAGCACCCTCGCAGTCCGTAGTTAGTATAATATTTATATAGTTGATGTGTGTTAGTTTTAGTGTGTTGTAGCTTTGTGTTAGAAGTATTATGGGTAGTTAGGATTAGAAGTGATTAGTGTAGTTCCTAGTTGCGAGCCCTAGGATAGAAGTGCACCTACACGCCTACACTTGTATATCTCTTATACCTACCCTTGATGGATGATGTTTGATGACGATGGTAATGAGTCGATGATGTGGGCTTGATGACGTGAGATCGGTGATTGGATATGGTTCATTATGGGATACGACTTGTGATTTCTTGCGGGCTTGGGATATGTGGTTAACCCGCATGCATACTTCTTTGATGGTATCGTTTGGTGCTAGACATAGAGTAGTACCCCAGACTGTATGATATGACGATAGTGATACCTGATATGTGATGAGATAGTGTGACACTGACCCCTACCCAGCTATTGGGATGCCGTACGATGATTACCGTACGAGCCGATGTTGATGATAGATCCGCACTCATAACTCGAGGATATCTTATGATATGACATTGAGGCGAGATCACCGACTATATACCTTTATATATGTATCGACTCAGATTTAGGTGGTTTCCATACCCCTCCAGACTTGCATGATACTTAGATCAGTAGTTGCATAGTAGATGTTAGATTAGACCAGAGTCATACCTATTTCAAACTAACGAATCGGGAATATTGCTAGATAGGAAAAAGGGGATTCTACGGATATTTTCAAATGTGTAGAGTCTATTTTCTAAACACCGTAGCCCTTGTTTTACCAAAGACCCCGATTCGTCTTATTTCAAAAGGCATGGTTGTATGATATAGCTTTTGAGTTAGATTCTTCACTGTTGCGTTGCTCATTTCGATTGCACCTGTTTATACTATTTGCATGGCATTACTTGTGCTTATTGTTATATTGCCATCATGCTGTTAGGACACCGGCACCATTATCGATGATGCGTATGTTCCATGTACACTGATTGCCGGCTCACACACTTCATCATCGATAATTGCTATGCCACTACACTGTAGTACTGTTGCTTTCATGATATGATTTCCGCATGGCATATTGTACGCATAGACCTGTACACAAATATATACGATTTGACGTGATAGTCATACCTGATACTTATATCACATCTGATCATCATATTGTAGCTCATCTATATGTGACTTGACATGATATTTATGTTTGACGCACATATCATATCAGATTAGTGACTTACATTCTGGTTTGGATTATATGTGATTTCTGGATTTGGGAACCGTGGCTATTTCAAATATGTAATCATTTAAAAACCCGGTTCCCTTGATATGATATTTCGGTGCGTCCACCATGTGTTTTCTCGGTGCTAGAGTGATATATAAAAACCCGAATCGAGGAGGCGGTTGAGGCCGATTATGGGTACATGGTGGACCCAGTATGGTACCCCGGGGCGAGAACGGTTTCGCTGTGTGATAGACGGTGAGCCCGGCAGAGGGACTACTACCTACCGGTGATTGTACTTTAGCTCGGCGGATATCTGGAGGATTCCGACCGGAGCCCAGAGATGGATATGGGCTGACCCGTACTGCCGGGGCCGAGGGCCGATACCGCAGACGGAGCCCAGAGATGGACATGGGTTGACTCGTACTGCCGGGGCCGAGGGCCGATACCGCAGACGGAGCCCCATATGGATGAGGATTTACGTGTCGATGCTTGGCACGGGTTTCATGATGTTTTACCATGATGTTGTTTATATCCTCATATTGCATACATGTGGTTTATTGTCATTGGGTGACGGGTGGACGGGTTCCACGCATATACAGACATAGATTATATACAGACATAGATCATATACAGACATAGATTATATACAGATATGGACCATATACAGACATGGATCATATACAGACTGGATTTACACTTATCATACTTCATTTGTATATATAACAGGGTATGAGGGCGCTGTTATATATACCCTTACACCAATATTAGTGGAATGGGACGCTAATATATGTGTATTGATATCATTTGATACTTCATCATATTTACTTCATACAGCATACCTTACATTCATGACATGTTATTATCTGAGTACTTGTCACTACATACATGTTTAGATGTTACCTTGCCACCTTATTACACTCAGATGCACTCTTGTGGATTGTATTACTGATCGTTGACTTAGGATTATGTCTTGCATTCGATTTATCCTTGTAGATGTTTCTATTCACGAGTTGGCAACTCACCCCCGTTGTGCCACAGTTCTTGCAGGTTCTGCCGTACAGGTTTTATTGCGGCATTTCTGGTACACTACTTTCTTGCGGGTGGTTTGCTTTTGGTAGGTGGATTCTTTTGCATCAAGAACCACCCTTGTATTTATTTATTTCATTGTATCTAGAAATTGCCCATCAACCAAAACTTGTATATTGTTTCAGACTTAGAGACAGTGTTGTATTATTCGACCTTAGAGTCGCGCTTAGTAGTATTGGGGTTTCTTGTTGCTTGAGCTTTCTTTTGGGTTTGATCCTCGCCACTTGGCGTTGTATATTATTGTTGCATATGTGGTTGTGACCGTCTATTGACGAAGAGCTAGCTCCCGCTTGGGGATGCCTTTATCATTGCATATATATTGTCATTCTTGTTGTACCCCATTCGGGGCCAGTTTTACAAAAGAAACTCTGCCGAAATTTTTAGAAAAGACTGTACTGTTTTTAAATTGCATATTCGGCTTAGTTATTTAAAAACATTGATTTTTAAACATGTAGTTCTTTACTTATTCTTAAAAAGGGTTTTAGATTTCTGGGTTTTCGGCTTACTTAGTCGCGTTACGCCTGTAGGCGTTACGTGGTTAAGTGCCGGTCACGGGCCAAACTTGGGTCGTGACAATTTCCATGAGATTTTCTGGATTTGGAGGAAAACCGCAAAAACACAAATAAACATATTCTCTCTTT
This sequence comes from Agapanthus africanus, assembly GCA_030015575.1. Taxonomy (NCBI): domain Eukaryota; kingdom Viridiplantae; phylum Streptophyta; class Magnoliopsida; order Asparagales; family Amaryllidaceae; genus Agapanthus; species Agapanthus africanus. The sequence goes on along the minus strand of JASDDO010000012.1, from coordinate 91,246,615 downwards.
TAAAATAAAAAGTGTTGTTTTCCCATGATGTATGAGTCGTCCACCATGAGTTTGCTGATGGATTTGGAAATCCGATTCGAGGAGACGGATGAACCGTTTCGGGTACATGGTGGACCCGGTGCGGTACCCCGGGGCAAGATGAATGTGGTGATGACGTTGAGCCTGGCAGGGGAGCACTACCTACCGGTGATTTTACCCGACGCGTCGGATATCCGGAGGATACCGTCGTGGTCTTGAGATGGATGGTAGGGGCCGGTCTGGACTGACGGCGCCCTAGATTTTGTGGTTGAGACTTGGGATATCGAGATATTGGGATTTCGTTTTGTGCCGATGCTAGGCACAGTCTTATGCTGATTTCATTATGATACCTCATTTTAAAAATACAAAGTAAATCTCACTAAGTTATGAAAACAGTTTCTTCATGTACATGTATTCTGTTTTCATGCATTCATATCTCATTCACATGATATATTGCTACCTGAGGCACTGACACAGGCACATGAGATTACACTCGGGTTAGATATTTACCCTAGCCTTGTTATAGGCTGCTTGTTATATTGAGGATTCTTATACTGATCGTATTGACCTAGGATTATGTCTTGCTTTCGGTTTCTGCTTGTAGATATTCTCTATTCACGAGTTGGCAACTTACCCCCGTTGTGCCACAGTTCTTGCAGGTTCTGCCGTACAGGTTCCTTTGCGGCATTTCTGGCACATTGCTTCCTTGCGGATGAATTGCATTTGGTAGGTGGGTTCTTTTCATCAAGAATCACCATTGTACTTGTATTATTCTTTGTATCTAGAATTCCATCAACCAAACCTTGTATATTGTTTCGGGCTTAGACATTTGTATTGTATTTTTTTGACCTTAGAGTCGCGCTTAGCAGTGTTACGGTTTTCATGTTATTTGAGTTTTGATCCTCGCCCTTCGGCGTTGTATATTATTATTTCTTGCGTGGTTATGACCGTCGTTTGACGAAGAGCTAGCTCCCGCTTGGGGATGCCTTTTATCATTGCATACATATATTATTCTTGTTGTACCCCGTTCGGGGCCAGTATTTACAAAAGAAACTCTGCCGAAATTTTTAGAAAAGACTTGACATTTTTAAATGCATTTTTGGCTTAGTTATTTAAAAACCTTGACTTCAACATGTTTTCCTTCACTTCTTTAAACTAGTTTTCTTTACTTACTCTTAAAATGGTTTTAGATTTCTGGGCTTTTGGCTTACTTGGATCAGATGGAGTCCTATAGACTTCATATGGTTCAAGGGCCAGTCACGTGCTCTTTCGGGTCGTGACAAAGTTGGTATCAGAGCGCTAGGTTGACCTTGGTTCGAGTCTAAGTTTGACTATGTGGAGCCTAGGGCGTTTATATATATACGGAACTTAGGCTTGACCTTACGGAACTTAGACTTAGTCGGGGGGTATTAGACCCGAACTTTCGTCGCGTAGGATGACCCTTGGTTGATGGAATATGTGACTAAAGTAGAGTGACGTACCGTGGGTATGTTCCGCGGCATACTTACGACACGCCACTCCGCTTAAGGAACCTTAGGATGTATATATTTTCGAGATCAGTGATTCTCTTCATATCCATGATTATACATCCATTTGAGATCCTCGATTCTATTAGTTTCATGATCATACCTTTATTGATGTTGTTCCTTCTTATGATCATGTATCCACTCTGGATTTGTTGTTCTCTTTCTTCCTTTGATCTACTCCCTTCGATACTCGATTGAGGTTCCTGTCGCCATGTTTGAGCGCAGTTGGGCTGCTGCTAGAGTTACGGTCAGTGCGAGCTCGTCTGGTACGAGGGCTGACCATTGTGTTTTCTGGTGACATGGGAACGTCTCGAGTTGGTATTGATGATTGTGGCCTCTAGTAGAGGCGAGTGCTTGGTTTTGCACCGGATGATCGGGCCATTGTTAGAGCTTCCAGTTGAGAAAGGACTGTTGATGTACAACATACCTCAGAGATTATGATGTCGCCTACCGTGCAGACAGATGGACCAGCTGTTGCTGAGATTGACAGGATGTCGCTTCCGAAGCTTACGAGCTGAGATTGTCGGAGCTTCCAGGAAGATATAAGACAGATGATAGCTAGTCTACCCGATTTGAGAGACGAAGGTGATTCGTCCGATTTATGCGCCGGAGCAGGCCCAGTTGAGTTGAAGATTTCCAGTGAGGAGAGTCTTACTCAGATCTAGAGCAGACCGATTCAGAGATGACCGCCAATGTATTGCCTTTCCTGGAGGATTGAGGCGCTGTTCGGCGTACAGGTGAATGAGCCAGTTGTTGCGGCAATGACGAGATATCACCCAGATGGTTGGAACTACTGCAGCATGAGCTTATACCTAGAGATATGATGGGCGGTCGCTAGTCACCTGAGGACTAATGACTAGGACATGTGGTTCGTTCGGTTACCGATGCGAGGTCATCAGATAGATTGTTTCCAGCTAAAGACGACTTCACGCAGATTCGTTGAGAGTCGATAGAGACGATCGAATGTCAGGAGCCCATTTTCCAAGTTTAAAGTACACGGAAAGACATGCAGGTGATTCTATGGACCCTCTAGAAGAATGAAACCCTAACTCGACTTAATGACCGTGTGAAAGCCTTTGAACCTTAGGGTTTGCGGCAGTTCCACGGCGCCATTAGCGAGGCTTGGGTTTGCCCTTCTACGGCTGGACCACCGACGCTGTGGCATGTACTCGATACTATTAAACTGTACTCAAGATGTTGATCTCTTGGGGGATTATAAGGTTCTGACGAGTCGATCGAATGTTCGACGTCATTCGGATATCATGTGATGGGATGCTTGCTTGGGAGACTCCAGATACGAGTATAGCCGTTGGAGTACAGTCCATGCAGCCACGATGAGCCGAGTCCAAATCAGTCGACATTGAAGCAGAGTGAATAAAAGAGTTCGCAAGAGATTTCGACGAGATGACGTCCCACTCCGCTGACATCAGAGATGTGATACGCACCCAGAGGCGTTGCATATGGATATATCTTCCAGAAGGAGGCGCGATAAGTATGCAGCCATTCCGGAATAAGAATTAGCTTCAGCAATGGATGATGACTTCCGGGAAATATGGCAGGAAATGAGATTTGAGAAAGAAACCTCGACAGGACCTTTCCGGAATACGATATGAGAAGACCTAGACCCAGGAGTGGTCATGATTGCGCACACCCAGCAGGCCAGAGTTCGGCATTGTCGACGAGGTAGTTGACCAGATTCGGATAAAGGAACTTACCCAGATGCGTTGCGAATTGATCAAGGACGGACGAGTTTTGAGTATTCCTCCGAGGGTTGGGACGTGTTCCCGAGGACCTGTTCGGCCTGACATCTTCTACAGAATGATGAAGCTACAGAGTACGCAATTTCGAGTCCGTGCGAGAGACTTCAGATTGACCGTGGCCGAGAACAGGGCAGAGCGTAGATAGCATGGCGTGACGTCATAGTGGACGACGATAGAGACAGGTGGAACCAGAGGTTCGGGCGAGACGCTGACGAGCTGTCATTGCTTCCCGTCGAGACCAGAGGTCAGATATGCTTACAGAGGCATTGGGATGCAACCAGATTTCGAGAAATGTTGTGCTGAGGACACAGATGTCCATTGAACAAAAGGAGATTATGCAAGAGAGCCAGCCTTCGTACAGTTCGGCATAGACAAGATCGGAAGAGACCTTGAGCAGGATTCCTTCCAGGACATTGCTGCAATGATGTTGCACCCAGGATCAGATGTGTGATGTGCATTCAGAGAGCCAGAGGCCGACGCCAGTGATATGCTGCTTTATGAGTGGTCGTGAGGAATGACCGAGAGGCGACCAGAGAAGTGCCAGAACGGAATCTTCCCCGTTAGCACACCTGACAGGGCCGATGAGCCGATTGATTTCGAGATAGGTAATCCGCAGAAAAGATAAGAACTCAGAGTCAGAGGACGCCAGACCGTGAGTAAGAGGCAAGTAGATATCTTGCGCTGCTAGCAGTGGATGCACCGACTCCTTCCCAACCTTGAAGGAGGAACTACCGACGACGGTACTTATGATTTGTGATTTTGTGATTCGATTATCACGTATCCGTCATCTTAGATTTTGGTATTTTAAGCGTTCTATTGCATGATTTAGTTTTGATGACTGAGTTTCATGATATTGTTTCATGCACCCACTGGATATTTATATTTTGTGCATAATTTATTACATTCGAGGTATTGATTGTGATTTCACGCCTTTCCTATACAGTGATTTGATTTACACTTCCAGCATAGTTTTCATGCACCTTTAGTGTTTTGATATACGATTTTGGTGCACGCCAGATGCACTAAATCGGGATTCTTCGTGCATGTCACATGCACATGATTTTTTTTTACTGTCAGGCACACACGTTGCCTACGACAGATGTTTCGTGCACACCCGATGCACTTAGATGTTGTTTTGTACACCTGTTTGACACATATATGGATTTTGATTCCTTGCGCACCAGACGCACAGGATATTCTTATATACGCATTTTTGGGGATTGATTTCTAGTAGAGCAGTACATTTTTATGATATTCGCTACGAATTGATGTTTCGGAGCCCCGACAAATAGGATTTTTACTGAAATGTTTTAGTATTGGGGGTTTAAATTTAAATTCGGGGACCGAATTTCTTTAAGGGGGGTAGATTGTAACATTTCAAAATAAAAAGATAAAATATTAATTTTGGGAATTTTTATAATTTAATATTATTTTATTGAATATTTTAATATTTTGGTATTATTAAATACAAACAAATAGGAAAAAAATTTTGAGAAAAATTATGGAAAATTATGGAAAATTCTAAAATTGGGTAATTATTGGAATTATGACATTTTTAGATTTTTATGATCATTTATATGCTAATTTATTGCTAATCGCGATTAAAAAATTTCTAATCGGATTTTTGGCGTTTTGTGCAAAACATGCACATGTCACTTTTAATCTCACTTGTGCATTTTCTTGCCATGGTTTGTTTTGGGAATACTATTTGAGTGAGAAGGGTTTTAAAAGGAAAAAGAAAAGGAAAAGAATAAAGAAATGGGTAGTTGGTGAGAGAGAGAGGTATGGGCTTCATTGACTAGACTTAGCCATTTTCTCCCCTTCATTTCCCTCCCTCTTCTCCCCTTTCCTGCTGCTGCCCCTCCTCCATCTCCCTCCCCTCTTCAACTCCTCACTTCACCTCTAAAACAACTCCAAAACCCTATCTTCTCTTCACTAAAAATGTGCACGATCTCGAGACAAACACGTCGGACCAAGAAAGCATGGATTTTGGCCACTAGGGGCAACTCAAGAAAAATTCTTGAGTTGCCAAATGAGGTAATTTCTGGATCATTAACTTAGTTTTAGCATTTCCTTTACCCCATGTTTAGTTTAGAACCGATATTGTTGTTTTTGTGGAGTTAAAGATAACCTAGTTAGGGTTTGAGGGACACCTGTGTTGTTGTGTGAAATTGAGCTCAGTTGAGCTTATATAAACACCTTAGTGTATGAATTGAGACCCTAACCTGGGAGTTGAAACCCGAAATACGGATTTAGAAACCGATATCGGAAAATTTATGGAATCTGTGAAGGGTATATTGAATCTGCTATCACCCTAGACATCCTAAAATAAAATTGAGTGGACAGTGACATGTGCAGGCACCCAGGAAGCTACCACCAAGACCCCAGCTCCTAAATCCCTTACCTGGCCGCCAATTTATCCCATTTGGCCGCAAATTGCGGCCTGGGTCCTACCATTTTGCCTCGTATTGGTTCTGTAGCTCCTACATGTTTATGTTAGACCCCTGGTATATATAGATTTGTATAAATTGACCTAGGGTGAAATCTGGGACATATTTCCTAAGTTGCTGTTTTGGATTCGTGTTTCTGTATTCCGTATTTTTAATTCTGAAATTGTGTCTTGTGATTTACCTCGACTATTTGGCGTTTATACGACGATATAGAGGATTTATTGATGGTTTTGAAGGCGTGCCATAGGTTCTAACCTATAGGCCCCTTATCGTATCGTTTTGGATTTCGTGTGCCGTTTTAGCTTTGATTGGTTTTAATGCGCATATACGTCACTTTGATGTGTAGGTACAACATGAAGACTTCGGGATGACAAGCAAACGCGTGGTTGCATCGAAAGATAAAGACACAGGTGAGTAGATTTTATCTACAGGGGGAAGTCGGGTGGATGGCGTATAGCACCCCCGCAGTCCGTAGTATATATATATATATGATAGCTAGGTGTACTATGGATAGTGTAGGGTTAGAAGTGACTAGTGTAGTTCATAGTCACGAACCCTAGAGTAGACTTACACCTATACGCACATCCTTGCATATTCATTATACTTGCACTGTGTTTGATGATATTGGATGACATTGGAGATGAGTCGATGATGTTGGGCACGGTGCCGTGAGATCGGTGATTTGATGTAATTCGTATTTGGGGACACGATACGTGATCTCTAGCGGGCCTTGGGACGTGTGCTTGCACACGCAGGATCTTGATGGTATCAGTTGTACTAGACTTAGATCAGTACCCCAGATTATATGATATGATGATAAGTGATACCTGAAATGTGATGAGATGGGGTGATATTAAACCGTACCCAGCTATTGGGATGCCGTACGACGATTTACCGTATGAGCTTTACATTGATGATAGATCCGCACTCATGACTTGAGGATGTCATATGATATACTGTATCGTACGCGATACTATTGAGGCGGAATCACCGACTATTATATCTATTATATCGACTCAGATGTTAGGCGGTTTCCTTACCTGTAGCTCAGCTTGTTAGTTCAGCCGTATAGTTTAGTGTAGTTAGATTAGATTAGACTCTTACCTATTTCAAAACTAGCGGGTCGTGGGTATTTTAAAAGACAGGTCAAGGGATCTACGGATATTTCAAAGGCGTATCTTTTCATAAAAACACCGTAGCCCCTATTTTCAAAACCCCATGATTCGTGTTATTTCAAAATGCACCATTTGTAGGACTTATATTAGATTAATGCAGATTAATTTTAGTTACGTCTAGTTTCAGCTCCCACTCATTTTTGTGGTTCGCTTTGCATCGCATTCTTATATTATGTTTCATACTCCATTATTAATATCATGCTGATAGGACACCAGCACCATTACCGATGATGCGTATGTACCACGTACACTTACTTGCCGGCTCACACACATCTTCATCGGTAATTGCCATGTCACGTACATCTTAGAAAATATTATTGCTTGACATAGCCTATTAGCTAATAGTTTAGACATTGTAGTTATTACCTGCTACTTCATGCATACTGTTATTCATTGTTATGCCGCATTCATGGATTCTCATGCATACATTCACTATTTTACGTGCTATTGAGGTTTTGGATTTGGATTTCCATGAGATTTTCTGGATTTGGAGGAAAACCGCAAAAACACAAATAAACATATTCTCTCTTTTAAAATAAAAAGTGCTGTTTTCCCATGATGTATGAGTCGTCCACCATGAGTTTGCTGATGGATTTGGAAACCCGATTCGAGGAGACGGATGAACCGTTTCGGGTACATGGTGGACCCGGTGCGGTACCCCGGGGCAAGATGAATGTGGTGATGACGTTGAGCCTGGCAGGGGAGCACTACCTACCGGTGATTTTACCCGACGCGTCGGATATCCGGAGGATACCGTCGTGGTCTTGAGATGGATGGTAGGGGCCGGTCTGGACTGACGGCGCCCTAGATTTTGTGGTTGAGACTTGGGATATCGAGATATTGAGATTTCGTTTTGTGCCGATGCTAGGCACAGTCTTATGCTGATTTCATTATGATACCTCATTTTAAAAATACAAAGTAAATCTCACTAAGTTATGAAAACAGTTTCTTCATGTACATGTATTCTGTTTTCATGCATTCATATCTCATTCACATGATATATTGCTACCTGAGGCACTGACACAGGCACATGAGATTACACTCGGGTTAGATATTTACCCTAGCCTTGTTATAGGCTGCTTGTTATATTGAGGATTCTTATACTGATCGTGTTGACCTAGGATTATGTCTTGCTTCGGTTTCTGCTTGTAGATATTCTCTATTCACGAGTTGGCAACTCACCCCCGTTGTGCCACAGTTCTTGCAGGTTCTGCCGTACAGGTTCCTTTGCGGCATTTCTGGCACATTGCTTCCTTGCGGATGAATTGCATTTGGTAGGTGGGTTCTTTGCATCAAGAATCACCATTGTACTTGTATTATTCTTTGTATCTAGAATTCCATCAACCAAACCTTGTATATTGTTTCGGGCTTAGACATTTGTATTGTATTTTTTCGACCTTAGAGTCGCGCTTAGCAGTGTTACGGTTTTCATGTTATTTGAGTTTTGATCCTCGCCCTTCGGCGTTGTATATTATTATTGCTTGCGTGGTTATGACCGTCGTTTGACGAAGAGCTAGCTCCCGCTTGGGGATGCCTTTTATCATTGCATACATATATTATTCTTGTTGTACCCCGTTCGGGGCCAGTATTTACAAAAGAAACTCTGCCAAAATTTTTAGAAAAGACTTGACATTTTTAAATGCATTTTTGGCTTAGTTATTTAAAAACCTTGACTTCAACATGTTTTCCTTCACTTCTTTAAACTAGTTTTCTTTACTTACTCTTAAAATGGTTTTAGATTTCTGGGCTTTTGGCTTACTTGGATCAGATGGAGTCCTATAGACTTCATATGGTTCAAGGGCCAGTCACGTGCTCTTTCGGGTCGTGACAAAAAACTACAACAGTTGGAATCCGCAACCACCTTAGACATTATAAACCGAACGTATCACATACTTTGGATTTCATGCCTAACCAAATGAATTCCTTAGACATCACATGCCTAACAATTATAAACCCCGCATTTTAGTCTCGATCTCGAAAACACTTTTCAATATCTAGTCGGGTAATTCAACAAGATTCCCGACATCCTGATCGAATGCTCGTCGGAAACTTTGGTACACGGCCGCACCCCCCGATGCCGTCGACGAAGTGCACTAAGGCGGAACACCGCTGCTGCGAGCACCCGAACAGATGCTTTTGGTGATGGGGTTCTCCTACAGTCACTTGGTCGGGGCTATGGGGCGTGGCTATCTAATATGGTTACTTGGCGAGTATCCGCGTATGCTACGTGATTGCGACAGACTTTTGATCACATCAAAATCCCATGGCAACCGATCAAATGAGACTAAATTGCTAGATTTATAACATTCAAATTAGTTATCTCATAACTACTTTTGTGGATTCCAAATTTTATATCCCATCACATAATATCTGTACGAACGTTAAACTTTTCGATCGATTCATCAAAGTCCCACAATTTCCTGACAGCTCAACACTTGAGCACAGTTCAATAATACCCAGAATATGCCACAGTACCTATGCACCAGCCGTAGAAGGGCAAACCCAAGCCTCACTCATGTCGCCATGGAGCTGCGGTAAACCCTAGGGTTTGACCGCGATTCCGCGATCCAAAAAGTCAAGTTAGGGTTTCATTCTTCTAGAGGGTTCATAGACTTATTTGCATGTTTTTCTGAATACGTTAAACTTGAAAAAATAGGTTTTTGATAATCGTTCGAACTTTTTAACTTCGCCTAGACAATATGTGAATAACCCGAAACAATGTTAAAACTACGAATACGAAACACTCCGAATTGCTTAGACTGTAAGATCACATCACATGCAAAATTACCAAAGACAAACAACACCTAAAACATCAAAACCAAGTCACTGGAACACACAAAAAAATTCAGGGGGGAGCTCGGATTTGGGCCGAGATCATGGGGGTAGTGGCCGGCCAAATTTTCTTGGTTTTTCCTGAAATTTTTATGGTATTCATGATATATCTCATACATCACTCTGTACTTGTTTAAAAATTTTTTTGACAATTATTTAAAATCGACAGAAACCTCATTTTGGCGTTTCAAGTTTCGGAGTATTTCGATTTTGTAATCTTAACAAAATCCGTCTAAATGTGGCTCTAATACCACTGCAGGGTTACCTAGCATGAAAGCAAGGTTTCGGAAGGTATCGTCCATGCCATATTCAAAAATTTGCTGTTCTAGCTAACCCTGATTTTGAATCGTTAACTAGAAATCGACGGAATATTATGCAAACAACTTCACATATGAAAAGTGAGCAAGGAATAAAACCTTTGTAGACCGGTCCTTCACTTCATTAGCTCCGTATAGTAGTCCCTTTGCTGCGATCATGAACTCCGGACTCTAGAAAGGCTCCTTTGAAGAAACGAACATGCTTGCTTCGAAGACTTCGAGGCCGAAGATGATCTACGTCGAGGAGACACTAACCCAAGCTATCTCTTCACTAATTACGGAATTAGTAAAGCAAACACCTTATACTAAATGGCAAGTAGTAGAGGATGGTGAAGTAGAAAGTTTGCTCACATTAGAAATGATTTTCTCACTCATTTTCCATCAACTCCATTGAAGCTAGAAAGCTTTAAGGAGGAGGAAGAAGAAGCAAGTGATCAAGTGATGAATGAATTCATGTTGTGGTTAGAAATGAAACCAAGGGTTAAGCATGTCATGCTTAACCCTTGTAGAGAGTTAACCATGAGCTAGGTTTAAAGGTTAGGTCAAATAATATCTTAATCTAGACAAAAGGAGTGGACAAGGTCAAAAATGCTTACAAGCTTCTACAAGCTTTCAACAAATATCAACCATGACTAATTCCACAATTTTTGAATTACTTAAAAATAAAATAAAAACCCTAATCTTAACCCTAGAATGGTTTAATCTCTATAAACCCTAGTTGCATTTGTAACATAGCATGATACAAACATGTACACAAATATACATATCACATATATACAATGTGCACAAAGTGAGAAAAAGAAATCATAAGTGAGCTTAATATTAGTTAATGTAATATAATATATCAAATATATAATTATACATTAAATTATTAAATGAACTCTTGATTTAATAATCCGGCTATATCACTTATAACCGACTAATATCATATGTAACAACTTATCGAATCAACACTTGATCCGATAACTCGACTATATCGTATATAATCGACCAATGTCACAAATTGCGAGAATAGAATACGGTATCACATATCGTATTAATCTTGGTCCCGCACATATCACATATGTGCTCCTACTCCGTTTCGCTTGAGCCAGAAAACCCCTGTGTAGGACTCTAAAGACTCGTCAATACGCCGGCAGTAGGTGATGATCATATCAAACACCCACAAGCCGCAAGCGGTCTGCTAAACGTAACGGCCACCCGGGTATTGAGCGATCAGAAGATCAACAAGCAAGCATGCTCGTACTCCTGCGAATCCAATCAGTAATACTACCATACAGTCCGGTCTCTTCGTCTGATATGTCGCATATCTTGTCTAGGGGTGGTAAACGTCAGACCCCAGTAACTCGACAAGTCGTGCCGATGTGAGGCTCATAACGGGTCGAGAAACTACTGATAACACTTACCAGTATATCTCTGAAGCAGCCCTGGCCAGGGACTTCTTGTTATAGCCAATCGAGCATATCGCTATATCAACTCCCAATACCGGGAGAGACGAAACCTCTCCTATCGCTCATTCCCTCCATGAGATTCGGGACTGTACCCAAAAGCCACCGTTTTGCATGTTCTCTTGAACATGGTAAGGCAGAAATTAAAGCACAGTAGGAATCACATAAGACTCTATGACGATCTCGGGTCTACAGACTAACCTGTACCAGTGTCACCAGAGAACTGCCATCTGAAGTTAGGTATAATACCATCTGGGAGTTCTCGGCGAGTCCGTCCAGTGTACTCAGTCTCCACTGAGCACCCATATACTGTCTCTGATGTCTAACACCAATGGATATGGGATCATCCATCGCCCATCTACATGGGTCAAGAAGCTATACGCTGGTCTACTCTGGTATATCGATGCCCTGTCTCGATACACCTACGACTAGGAACATTCGAAGAATGTACTTAACGACTACTCTGTCCCCACTAGTATGATCTGCATTATAATCCTGATAGTCAAGTACTCATCCTAAGGGCTTTATCAACATGTAATATAGAGACAATCAGTGTACATGTTAAGATAAAGAGCAACCAGATAGTATACTATCATGTCGAGCATGAAAGTCCTCTCTATATATGTCCAAGCATCCACTACAATATACATCGTATGTATAGTAATGGCCTCTAGGGTATACATATTACTAACATGGCGGTGGCCTCCAAAGTCCCTGAGCTAATCAAAACAATGGCGGAGACAGCCCTAACATCAAATCCTTGGCGGAGACCCCTAGCGGGTTCCGCATCTATCAAAACAATAGAGGAGACCCCCAGAGAGCCCCCACGCTTATAAAATAATAACGACGACCTACTAGAAGCCTCTATACCCATCAAAACTTACGCGGCGGCATCCCTAACGGGTCTGACGTCTCTTAAACTATTGGCGGAAACCCACTATAAGACTCTGCGCTAATCAAATTGATGGCGGTGGCCTCAGAAGCTCTAAAATGATAGCGGTAACCTTTCCCAAAGGTCCACGCACCCCATAAAGAAATAGCGGCGACCCCCGGTGGGCCCCACTTCTTCCAAATCCATTGCGGCGACCCCCTAGCGGTCCCCACATCTACCAAACCACCTTCGAAAACCCTTTAATGGTCCCCATATCCAATAAATCAACTTCGGAGACACCCCAGTAGGTCCCATGCCGGATAAAGCAATGGCGGTGGCCTCTAAAGCTCATCACACCCAAAATCAATGGCGGTGACCCCCGGTGGGCCCCACACCTATCAAAACCAATGTCGGGCACCCTTAGAGGTCCTCACATTTGCTATCAAACCTAATTTGAACTTGTCCATACATACATATCTAAATCCTTATGTGCTATGCGAGACTGCATCATAGCGGTTAGCCATATACAATCCACATGTATCTATCGTGACATAGACGTTAATTTGTGACATTGAAGTTGAATACATCCACAACTAAACTTGCCCTACGGGCCTTACGTTTCAAACACGCCATATGCTATCCACGGGAAACCTTCGTGACATTGAAGTCAAAAATCCCAAAGATCATAAACTCTGCCCTATGGGGGATTGCATCATAGCAGTCTACCATATACAATCCATGGGCTACCATCATGACATAGAAGTCAACAAAACTAAATCCCCAATACGTCCGAGATGACGTTAAACTAATATGATGGTCCGGGATGACCTTAAAATAATATCTACGTCTGAGATGACTTTAAACTAATACTCATGTCCCGGATGAATTTAAACTAATACAAATACCTACCCCTGCCTTATGGCAGGTTGACATTATATAAACCTATCATATACTATCCACGAGCAACCGTCGGGGCTTAGAAGCTAACCATCGTGGCATAGAAGCCAGCCACTTGGTCTGAGATGACCTTAAACTAATATTTACGTCCGAGACGACCTTAAACTAATATTTACGTCCGAGATGACTTTAAACTAATATTTTGGTCCAAGATGATCTTAAATTAATATCCATGTCCGAAATGATTTTAAACTAATATACGCATGAAACCCTGTCTATAGACCCCCCAAGTCCCTAAGCTGGATCCATGGGCCACCACGTCCCTAAATTGGAATCATGCCCTATGACAAGTAAAATAACTTGTCATATACAATTCACGGGTAACTATCGTGGCATATAAGCCAACTGTCTCCTTTTTGGCCCCACCAGGTGTGCACCCTGCAATATGCCCCATTCTCACCAGGTCCCACCGGATGTGCTGGTCAACCATCACTGTCTTTTAAACATCTATCGTGACATAGAAATCAACCGTCCCACCCTACATGCCCTATGGCAGGTGAGCATAACATTAACCCACCATATACTATCCATGGGCTACTTTCATGACCTAGAAGTCAAAATGTGATACTGAAGTCAAACACAACTGAAACCATAATAACCTATGGTCCGAGACGACCCTAAACTAATACATGGTCCGAGACGACCCTAAACTAATACCTATGTCCGAGATGACTTTAAACTAATACCATGGTCCAAGAAGACCTTTAACTAGCACCCATGTCCGAGATGACTGTAAACTAATGAAACTTACCCAGTAGACCACTATGTCCCTAAACTGGAATTCTTCCCTACGTCAAGCTGTTCTATATTAGCTACCGTATACAATCTATGAGCAACCATCGTGACATAGAAGTCAATGTGCCACCGTACCAATGTCCGAGACGACTTTAAATTACCACCTATGTCCGAGACGAATTTAAAATACTACCCATGTCCGAGATGACTCTAAACCACTACCCATATCTGAGATGACTCTAAACTACTATCTATGTCCGAGATGACTCTAAACTATTACATATACCTAATCCTTATGATGTAGAAGCCAACTATATTTCTCTTACGAGATGTGCTGACCAATGATCGGGCGTTACCACCAATCAAGTTCCACCTGGCATATACCATCCATGTGCTTCTCCTTTCAAGAACATACTATTTGTTCTATCACAGTTGCCCTACGATCTGGATCATACATTCTGTAAAATAGTACACAATCCATGGGCATGAATAGCAATTGAAACACATGTTTACCCAGCGGCAGAGATAAATGTAAATTAAGATGTACAATATTGTATATGACATTCATAAAATACATATTTTAACTGCTGTTGTTACATGATTTTGTTGTTGAATATATACATGCATGGTGTTGCCATTTATTTTGCTCTCATGTTTGATGCAATTAGAAATAAACCACTCGTAGAAAGTTCTCTTCGTTTAATATAGAGGGGTAATTAACTACAGGGGTTTGCACATGTAGGAAATATAGTCCCCACAATTAAAACCCCCTTTCCGAAGGGTGAATCTGAGAAGTCACGATACATCGGTCATATCCGCTGGAACCCTCAGCCATATGTTGCGTCGCATTGAGGAGCCATGCGGATTTGCATCGATCTGATCTCGTAAACATCCTCGAGAGCCCTCAAGGTCTTCCGGGATCCCTTTTCGAAGGCGAACATATTCTGGCATGCCGGATGGGACATATTTTTCTTTCCTTGTGGTTTGTTTCTATCATTAAATGAGCATTTTAACATTTGTTTCTCTGAGAAGAACAATGGCATCCAACAACAACACATGTGCCGTGATGGGAACAGCCGTTGCCTCTACCTACTTCATGATGATGGCGTCGGGATCCATCATTCAGCTTCCCTATGGTCATGAAGAAGTTGGAGGATCGAGCTCCACCATCCAATTCGACACTTTCCCGCCCGTCCACTTTGCCAAGTATGTTGTGTGTTAGTGTATATGCCCTAGAGGCCATTACTGTATCATACTAGTTTGTATATTACTTAATGGATGCTTGGGATATTCACCTTGTATATACAATCTTGCTCAAAATAGTAGTATGCTACTTGGTTTGTCTCTACTTCAATGTGTACTTGTGTTTATTTTACTATATCACTTATACGCATTAGTGGAGCCCTTAGGATCTTTGCTTGATTACCAGCGTTGTGATGGCAGTCACACTAGTGGGGGCTGGGTAATCTATAAGCACATCCTTATACAGGTCCCTAGTCGCAGGACTATCGAGACAGGGCATCGATACTCCGGAGTAGACTAGCGTATGCGCTTCTCATCCCAGTGTGGGAGATGGTCTGTCCCACAGCCATCAGTACGTCGTACTGGAGATAGTATACGGGTGCTCATTGGGTTACGAGTACACTGGACAGGACTCGTCGGGAACTGACAGGTTGGTATTATACCTATCGTCAGTCATCAGTTCCCAGGTGACATGAGTACAGCTTAGTCCGCTGACTTGACACTGGCACTTCGCCTCGAGTGTGTTCCCACTGCACTTTGATCACTACCCTACCACGGCTCAAAGGAGTCGTGCAAACAGGTGGTGGTTGGGTGCAGTCCCGAAGCACTTGGAGGCAGTGACGGTTAGACAGGATTCGTCTCTCCCGGTATTGGGGGTTGACATCGCGCTGTGTCTAGGAGAGCCATTACACAAGTAGTCCCTGGCCAGGGCAAACGAGATATACTGGTAGGTTTCCAGTATTATCTCAGGGTGTTTTGGGCTTCGCTCCGGCACGACTTGTACCGCTATTGGGGGACTGACGTTTACCGCCCCCTAGGCCCGCCATGCGATGTATCAGACGAACAGACCGGACTGTACGGAGACTGTCACATTCAGACTCAGTAGGAGTACCGATGGGGTTTCACCTCGTCAGCCTTCTTGTCGACATCTACCTGGGGACCGTTACGCACAGCTAGTGCCGCTTGCGGTCTGTGGTTAAACCCACTGCCAGCGTAGTGTCGAGTCTTTAGAGTCCCACACAGAGGGTATTCGCCTATGGGCAAAACAGAGTAGAGGTCGCATGGTTTTGCGACAGGGTCCGTTCTCATCCGCGCACTTGTGCACGTTTGGAGTCCGGACAGATACTACCAGCGGGCTCTGGTTTGAGCCGGATACTGGTATAGTTTTTGGGGTTGCTTTTATCTCTCAGTATTCATGTTCCTCGGAACAAGAATGCAGGTGTGTATGCACAGTTATTTGAGGAGGAGGAAGATGATTTCCATTAGGGTTTCGGAACGGGTGCGTATGCACAGTTGACAGTCGTCTTTTTCCAAACCCTAATGGATTTGTATTATATCATTTAATAATATATAATAAAATGAAATTGTGTCATGGTTAGTTTTTGTTGACTTGTTGACCATGGTTGACTTGTTGACCATGGTTGAACATTTGACTACCATCATTACAAATGCAAGATGCCTTTTCATTCTTGCTTTATTCATTTAATGCTTGTAATGATATTAGTCATTCTAAACTATCCATCAAACCTTTTTCATTTTGATTATTATTATTATTTGATTATTCTTTTTCTTTTGTTATGGTTGCAAAAGGAAAAGAAAGAGCTCATTCTATCACTCTCACTCTCTCTCTTCATTTCATCTTCTTCTTCCTCTAGTCAAGAGAAACCTTCTCATGAGTTGAGAATCCTTCTCTTGAAAAACAAAAGCAAACCCTAAACACTCTCTACTCACTCTAGGATCAAGGGTCTAGCAAGCCGGCGATTCTAGTTCACTCCAAGTACGAGAAAGAGCCCAAAGGTCGAGCCTTCGAGGTGGATCCATCTTCGACGGGAGAAGGCGACAAAGGAGAACCATCAACCTCTACAAAGTTTGAAGACGAAGGAGTTCAAGTCTAGGTATAACCATCTTCATCCGAGTAGCTAAACTTCTTTAGCTAGGTTGCTAGTTTTAGTTTAGACAACGATCCCGACCTTGCATAGTCCATGTTGCCTCTTGCACTAAAAATTTGATTTTTATACCGTTTCCGCCTCCCCGTAAGAACCGGGGGTGGCAACGTGGACTTACAGTGGTATCAAAGCCTAACTAAACTTAAACTAGCTTGGTAGTGAAGTGTAACGAAGTTCGGAACCGTAAAAAAACCCAAAAACCGTATTTTTCAAAACCTGTGTTTCTGTTGAAATTTTTTGGGCTCAAAATGAAAAAAATTTATATTTGTAAAATCATCTCAGGGTTTTCTAAAAACACCCATGAAAAACGATCTAGTGTTGAGCTCAAAGCGCCGCGCATCCGCGGCACGAGGTAGGCTCGTGCCGCGGAACCGCCGCGCTTTGTCGTCTTCTGCGCGTCGTTTTTCGTGCAGTGTCTGTAGGTGTTGGTTTTGGGATTTTTGAGATATATTATATGTGCCCAGATTTTCCAGAAAAGAAATTTCCTTTTGGGGTCCTATAATTCCGTATTTTTCCGAACTTCACTGCACTTTGACTATGATGGTTATATCTGTAATGTTTGCATGTATTGAACGTCGGCTAATCGTTATAAGACGATTAGTCGGGGTTATACATGATCTGTAATGTGCTGGAATGTGTATATGAATGTGTTGGACTGCCGCGGGTGAATAGCCGGGGTGGATGTGAGATGAGCTTTTGTTTTTCTTTCATTCATTGTAAATGTAAATTGATGTAATAATATTATTTGTTTGGCCGCACAACCGGGTCGGGGTTGTAGCCGTCATTGTATAATTCTTTTTACTGTTTTTGCTCCTAGGATAGACCCATGGAGGGGTGCACGAACTACCGGGTATGCCGAAGTGTCGAGTGGCCTACTCATGGAGATGAGGGAGGTTGCTACGCTTCGGGTACTTGGCGGGTAGTTTGCCGCACCCGTAGGGGTCTTGGGTGGGGTATTTGGCTATTCACCGCGACCGTGTTATCCGCTTTTCGTTTCAGGCTCGAAAGGATTGCGGATTGCTAGTATATCCAATGCATTCATCTGTGATCTGTAATGTCTACTATTGCTATATCTATAACTATTTAGGCGTTGCTTATGTTTTACAGACGCGCTAGCCCAGCCCCCGCTCTGTCGTTAGTTAAGTAACCTAACGGGTAATGACGGGGCCCAGTGGCGAATGCGAATGGCATAAGCGTACGTCATATTTTGGTTGTTTTCTGCAATGGTAGGATTAAATGATGGGACGCATTAAAAGTACTAATGCAAGAATATCACGCATTAAAAGAACTAATGCAAGATAATAAACCAAGTTAAAGTCGTTGGAACACTTTCGAAAAACCACTCGGTTCTTTTCAAAACTAACTTTTAAAATGCGGAGCTTGAGCCACTCCATTTAAAAGCTATCTCGTTCCATCGACCAAATCAAGTTCACTACGTTCACGGTTTTGCCAAAACCATTCGTAGCCCTCCGTCGTTTCGTATGAATATTCAAATAGTATTCAAGCTGTGTTTGTTGACCTTCGTCAAGGCATAGTGATTGGTAGCTGTTAAGTATTCATATGTAGCATAGATAGATGCGTTGGTTTGGGACACTCACATTACCTTGTTGACCTTCGTCAAGGGTATATGCGGGTGGATTCAGATTAACCTGGATAATGACGGGCAGAACTTGACATGTGACTTATGATTTGTTGACCTTCGTCAAGGTCATAAGAGCATGGGGCAAAAATCCACATCGGGAGTTTCATAAGTACTGAAACTTGCTAGATTTGCATACCATTTGGAGTGTGGTGATTCTGGTAGGATTCCTTCAGTTTCGTCACGCGATGATATTTGGATCCCGATCCTACTGTGAGTATATGCTACTCCTCGGGAAATTTCTCACTTAACGATCAATGCTATAAACCTAGTAGGTGCCTAGAAAGGTGTTAGCGGGGCTACGCCCCCAGGGAAAAGAGGTTCTTTAATTAAGGAACTTCGCGAAAGCGTTGGAAAACCTCCCTCGAAGTACCGACACCAGCCTGGCCGAACGGTTAAGCAAGTATTGTACGGTGGGATTGATCCTGACTAATTCTTCCTTTATGGTTTGAGGAGGGATTCGAGAAACAGTGGGAGCCATCCTGTTTAGACAAACTAAAAACCACTCTAAACTTGCAAGAGCATCATGCTGAGTGTTTCTTCTTCTCTCTCCTAATTGCAGCGACCAATCAACATGACTGGACTTAAGTTACTCCTAGATAAAAACAAGTTGACAGGGCCAAACTACAAAGATTGGCTCAGGAATGTCAAGATAGCAATCACTTATGACAAGCTGGGGTATCTTCTTACCACCAAAGCTCCCCCTGTCCCTGGTCCAACTTCCAGCGTCGCGGATAAGGAAATCCGCAAGACTTGGGAGATTGATAGCGCGAAGGCCAAGTGCCTCCTGCTTGCCTCGATGGACAACGAACATCAGAGGAGGCATGAGAATATGGACATGGAGTCCATATTGCTTCATACAAAAGAACTGTATGGAGAGCAATCACGTATCACAAGATACGAAGCGTCGAAAAGTTATTTTCGACAAGAATGGCCGTCGGATCATCAGTAGCCGAGCACGTGCTAAAGATGATCGGCTACATTGAGGAGCTCGCTGACCTAGGGATCACATTGGAGAGTGAGCTATATACGGATATAGTTCTCCAGTCCCTTCCTTCCACTTACACCCAGTTTATAATGAATTTCAACCTACAAGAAAAGGAGGTTGAACTTTCAGAGCTCCTCAACCTGCTGAGGAGCGCAGAGGGCACCCTACAGAAAGGTAGGGAAACATCCACTTTGTTTGTAGGAGGATCATCTTCTTCTAGGTCCAAGGCGAAAGCCAAGGGAAAGAAGAAGAAAGCCCCCGCCAAACCAAGGGGCGGTGTTAGTAAAGTGGATACGAAGGGAAAAGGAAAAGCAACAAAGATAGCGGGGAAGCTTGTGGATAAGGAAGAATGCTTCTTTTGTCATAAGAAAGGACACTGGAAGAATGATTGCAGGGCCTGGAAGGCCAGAACACAGGAATTGAAGCAGGTTGCAGCTTCAGCTTCAGGTGTGTATGTTATTGAAAACTGTCTTTCTATAAACTCTACTTCCTGGGTATTGGATACCGGATCAGGATCTCATATCTGTAATTCTTTGCAGGCGTTGAGAAACCGTAGTGTTTTGAAAGCAGGTGACATGACCCTCAGAGTTGCAAACGGAGCTAGCATGGATGCTAAAGCCGTGGGGGACTATCACCTGGGAATGTCAGATGGACATGTTTTGGTTTTGCGTAATTGCTTTTTTGTACCCAACGCAACTTGTAATATCATTTCTGTATCTTTAGTTTCTAAAGAAGGTTATGAATTTGCGTTTGTAAGTAATGTTGTAAACATTCGCCTTAATCAAGTTTTGATTGGGTCAGGTACTTTGAGTAATGGTATATACGTATTGAACCAACCACAGATTTTTAATGTCCAGAATACACACAAAAGAAAGTCTCCAGAAATAAACCAGACTTTCTTATGGCATTGTAGATTGGGTCACATCAATGAGAGAAGGTTGACGAAGTTACATATAGAAGGGTATTTGAATGCGTTCGAATATCAGTCGTATGCCACTTGTCAATCCTGTCTCAAGGGAAAGATGACAAAGACTCCGTTTACTGGACATGGAGAAAGAGCGAGCGAGCTCTTGGGACTCGTACACAGTGACGTGTGCGGTCCAATGTCTACACATGCCCGAAGCGGACATTCTTACTTCATTACTTTTACGGATGACTTCTCAAGGTACGGTTATGTTTTCTTAATGAAACATAAGTCCGAGGCTTTTGAAAAATTCCAGGAGTATAAGAATGAAGTAGAGAAACAGACCGGCAAAAGTATTAAGATTCTAAGATCGGATCGAGGTGGAGAATACTTAAGTGCCGAATTCCTGAATTACTTAAAAGAGAATGGTATTCTCTCTCAGCTTACTCCTCCATACACTCCGCAACATAACGGTGTATCGGAGAGACGGAACCGAACCCTATTGGATATGGTTCGGTCCATGATGAGTAACGCTGAGTTACCGCGATCATTCTGGGGATATGCAATAGAAGCAGCTGCGTATCTCTTGAACAAGGCTCCCACCAAGACTGTGCCTACCACCCCTTATGAGATGTGGACTGGGAAGAAACCCTGTCTCAAGTATCTTAAAGTATGGGGATGTCCAGCCTTTGTAAAAAGGCAGCATGCGGACAAGCTTCAGGCACGTTCAGTACAGTGTAAGTTTGTGGGATACCCAAGGAACTCCAGGGGGTATCTTTTCTATTCCGCTGAGGAACAAAAGGTTTTTGTTTCTCAGCATGCCCGCTTCTTGGAAACTGAGTTTTTGGAAACCCAGATAAGTGGGAGCACAATAGAACTAGAAGAAGTTCCAGAACCACAGACTGTTACTGAAAGCTTAGTGGAACCAGAGGGTTCAACAGAACAGGACATTCCTACGCCGCTCCGCAGAAGTAGTAGGCAGTCTCATCCGCCCGAGAGATACTACGGTTTTCTCATAGACGGGGATAGAGAGGATTGCATCATAGATTATGATGAGCCTACTAGCTTCCAGCAGGCCGTTCAGAGCGTTGACTCAGTGAAATGGCTGGATGCAATGCGGACCGAAATGGAGTCCATGTACACCAACAAGGTATGAACGTTGGACATTGCTCCAGACGGGGTAAAACCCGTAGGATGCAAGTGGATCTTCAAAAGGAAGATTGGTGTAGATGGACAGGTTGAGACCTATAAAGCTAGGCTGGTAGCAAAGGGTTTCCGTCAAAGACCTGGCTTGGACTATGACGAAACCTTTTCTCCAGTAGCCATGCTGAAATCCATTCGGATCCTTCTTGCCATCGCTGCCTTCCACGATTATGAGATCTGGCAAATGGACGTAAAGACAGCTTTTCTAAATGGAAATTTAGAGGAGTGTGTCTATATGGACCAGCCAGAGGGCTTCATTCCGAGTGGGAGCAGCGGAAAGGTGTGCAAGTTGCTTAAGTCCATCTATGGACTAAAGCAGGCATCGCGGAGTTGGAACATCTGCTTTGATGAGACGGTCAAAGAATTTGGCTTTATCAAAAATCCAGATGAACCATGCATCTATAGTAGATTTGTAGCGAGAACTGTAGTGTTCCTCGTTTTATACGTGGATGACATTCTCTTAATTGGAAATGACATTCCTATGCTACAATCTGTCAAGGGGTTCTTGTCACACAGGTTCTCCATGAAAGACCTGGGTGATGCCTCATACATCCTGGGGATCCGGATCCATCGTGATAGATCCAAGAGGATATTAGGACTTTCTCAGTCCAGGTACATCGACACCATAGTGAAGAGATTCAGTATGGAAGATTCCAAGCGCGGTAACCTACCGGCTTGTCACGGGATCACCCTCTCTAAAGAGATGTCTCCCAAGACTGATTTGGAGAGGGATCGCATGTCTATTATACCCTACGCTTCTGCGGTAGGCTCTATAATGTATGCGATGTTATGTACCAGACCGGATGTAGCTTATGCACTGAGTGTGGTAAGCCGGTATCAGTCAAACCCTGGGGAGAAACACTGGATAGCGGTAAAGAACATTCTCAAGTACCTGAGAAGGACTAAGGAGATGTTCTTGGTGTATGGCGGAAAAGACCTCCAGATCGAGGCCTTTGCTGACTCCAGCTTCCAGAGTGACAAGGATGATTCCAAGTCCATGTCGGGCTTTGTCTTTACCCTCAATGGAGGGGCGGTGTGTTGGAAGAGTTCCAAACAGGAAACCGTTGCAGACTCGACGATGGAAGCGGAATACATCGCTGCATCTGATGCCGCAAAAGAAGCTGTCTGGATGAGGAAGTTCTTGAAAGAACTTCAGGTGGTTCCGTCCATTGTTGATCCAATACCTCTGTATTGCGACAACAATGGGGCTATAGCTTTAGCGAAGGAACCCAGGTCCCATCAGAGATCCAGGCACATCTTGAGGCGGTATCACCTGATCAGGGAGATCGTGGATCGCAAGGAGATCGAGGTTCGGAGAGTTGCTTCAGAAGACAACACTGCAGATCCATTCACCAAGGCCCTGCCCCAGACTCAGTTCGAGCGGCTGATCGAGATGATAGGTCTTCGATACGCCAGTACATGGCCTTAGTGCAAGTGGGAGATTGTTAGTGTATATGCCCTAGAGGCCATTACTGTATCATACTAGTTTGTATATTACTTAATGGATGCTTGGGATATTCACCTTGTATATACAATCTTGCTCAAAATAGTAGTATGCTACTTGGTTTGTCTCTACTTCAATGTGTACTTGTGTTTATTTTACTATATCACTTATACGCATTAGTGGAGCCCTTAGGATCTTTGCTTGATTACCAGCGTTGTGATGGCAGTCACACTAGTGGGGGCTGGGTAATCTATAAGCACATCCTTATACAGGTCCCTAGTCGCAGGACTATCGAGACAGGGCATCGATACTCCGGAGTAGACTAGCGTATGCGCTTCTCATCCCAGTGTGGGAGATGGTCTGTCCCACAGCCATCAGTACGTCGTACTGGAGATAGTATACGGGTGCTCGTTGGGTTACGAGTACACTGGACATGACTCGTCGGGAACTGACAGGTTGGTATTATACCTATCGTCAGTCATCAGTTCCCAGGTGACATGAGTACAGCTTAGTCCGCTGACTTGACACTGGCACTTCGCCTCGAGTGTGTTCCCACTGCACTTTGATCACTACCCTACCACGGCTCAAAGGAGTCGTGCAAACAGGTGGTGGTTGGGTGCAGTCCCGAAGCACTTGGAGGCAGTGACGGTTAGACAGGATTCGTCTCTCCTGGTATTGGGGGTTGACATCGCGCTGTGTCTAGGAGAGCCATTACACAAGTAGTCCCTGGCCAGGGCAAACGAGATATACTGGTAGGTTTCCAGTGTTATCTCAGGGTGTTTTGGGCTTCGCTCCGGCAAGACTTGTACCGCTATTGGGGGACTGACGTTTACCGCCCCCTAGGCCCGCCATGCGATGTATCAGACGAACAGACCGGACTGTACGGAGACTGTCACATTCAGACTCAGTAGGAGTACCGATGGGGTTTCACCTCGTCAGCCTTCTTGTCGACATCTACCTGGGGACCGTTACGCACAGCTAGTGCCGCTTGCGGTCTGTGGTTAAACCCACTGCCAGCGTAGTGTCGAGTCTTTAGAGTCCCACACAGAGGGTATTCGCCTATGGGCAAAACAGAGTAGAGGTCGCATGGTTTTGCGACAGGGTCCGTTCTCATCCGCGCACTTGTGCACGTTTGGAGTCCGGACAGATACTACCAGCGGGCTCTGGTTTGAGCCGGATACTGGTATAGTTTTTGGGGTTGCTTTTATCTCTCAGTATTCATGTTCCTCGGAACAAGAATGCAGGTGTGTATGCACAGTTATTTGAGGAGGAGGAAGATGATTTCCATTAGGGTTTCGGAACGGGTGCGTATGCACAGTTGACAGTCGTCTTTTTCCAAACCCTAATGGATTTGTATTATATCATTTAATAATATATAATAAAATGAAATTGTGTCATGGTTAGTTTTTGTTGACTTGTTGACCATGGTTGACTTGTTGACCATGGTTGAACATTTGACTACCATCATTACAAATGCAAGATGCCTTTTCATTCTTGCTTTATTCATTTAATGCTTGTAATGATATTAGTCATTCTAAACTATCCATCAAACCTTTTTCATTTTGATTATTATTATTATTTGATTATTCTTTTTCTTTTGTTATGGTTGCAAAAGGAAAAGAAAGAGCTCATTCTATCACTCTCACTCTCTCTCTTCATTTCATCTTCTTCTTCCTCTAGTCAAGAGAAACCTTCTCATGAGTTGAGAATCCTTCTCTTGAAAAACAAAAGCAAACCCTAAACACTCTCTACTCACTCTAGGATCAAGGGTCTAGCAAGCCGGCGATTCTAGTTCACTCCAAGTACGAGAAAGAGCCCAAAGGTCGAGCCTTCGAGGTGGATCCATCTTCGACGGGAGAAGGCGACAAAGGAGAACCATCAACCTCTACAAAGTTTGAAGACGAAGGAGTTCAAGTCTAGGTATAACCATCTTCATCCGAGTAGCTAAACTTCTTTAGCTAGGTTGCTAGTTTTAGTTTAGACAACGATCCCGACCTTGCATAGTCCATGTTGCCTCTTGCACTAAAAATTTGATTTTTATACCGTTTCCGCCTCCCCGTAAGAACCGGGGGTGGCAACGTGGACTTACATTGTGAACCCCGAAGCTCCTATTGAGCTCGTAGGTTCTGACAAGACGAAGGACGGTGCATCCGCTATCACTTAGGCCAGCCCTGCCAAGCTTCTTAACAAGGGTCGTAGGCTAAATGTGATCATTCCCAGCGATTCTCGGGCTGACGGCAACCAGAGCACCCAATATGTTCGGGGGCGACAAAAGGAAATCGCCAAAGCTGCTAGGCGGTCAGTCTTCACCAGATTGTCCATCTCTGATGCAACGGTCCGATCTGTTTAGCCTTACATCAAGGACAAGCTAAGAAGGACGGGTGCTGGGGGAAAATGTCACCATATACCTCCGATGACGCCGTCTCTTACCAAGTTAACAAAGACGCACGTCGGGGGAAAAAGTCAATGGATAATCTCGACAATGTCATCAATAGAAAAGTAGGAAAGAAGACTCTCTGGCAAAGCGACCTACCATGGACCTATGATGATAAAGTCCGGGGGCGAGTATCATCAAATACCTATGGTAGCGCCATCATCTACCAAACCAGTAGGGATGTGCGCTGGGACCAAACATCGTCAAATATCCCCGTTGACGCCATCACTCATCGAGCCAGCAACGACATGCACTAGGGGCAAATGTCATCAAATACCCTTGTAGATGCCGTCACTTACCGAGCCAACAACGGTGTGCGTCGGGGGCAAACATCATTAAACACCCATGTAGACGCCATCGCTCATTGAACCAGCAGAGACGTGCACCGGGAGCAAGCATCATCAAATATCCTCGTTGACGCCGTCGATCGTCAAACCAGTAGAGATGTGCGCCGGAGGCAAGCAGCGCCCAACACCCCCGAGGACACCATCACTTTGAAGATGAGAATAAGAGCTCGTCAAAGGAGGAACCACAAATTAATGGCTGCTGCGCTACAGAATCATGATAACAGGGTCTCGGGGCAGGATAAAAAAGCTTATGCTACTAATGTTAGCCTCAGCAATCACTTCGAGGCATTAAAAATGGTTTATAAGAACGTCTCCACTGCGGTTCTCAAGCATCCGCCTCCCCCAAGCATAAGAGATGAGGAGTGTAAACCGCGCTCTCATCAAACCATCTCCTCTAGGGTATATCAGGCTCTGAAAACTATAAAAGGCCGGCGATATAAGAAGAGCTCTCAAAGATACCAGGGAGAGAAGAGTCAACCACAGCCCAGATAAATTCAAGTCTGGAGGAAAAAGGAGAACAAGGATCCCTCTGATGCTGCGGAGTCAGCACGTTCGGCTGTCTTCGACTGTATAAATGAAAGCTGCCACACTCCTACTAAAAGAGCTCCCTCTTCTGTAATCGTTGATGAAAGAAGGCAAGAATGGTCTACATCGCTGAAGATTTATTTTATAAGGCGCGGTGCTGCAACAGAAGCACATACTGTTTATATGGCCACAAATTTGCTAGCGGATTCCCCTATTCAAGCAGATTTTCCTGTACCGGTTATAAAAATATATCAAAGAAGGCATACATCCAATGATGCAGCCGAATCAACATACTCCCGCCCAATTAAGGGTAATAGAAATGAAGACAACTTAGTTCGAGTCACCAATAACCCTACTTCTGAAGCAAGGCAGAAAGATGATGAAACAACCTCGCTAAAACAAGTGGAAGAACTTTCCGCAATGGTTAAGAATTTAACCAAAATAATAATGGCACAAATATCCAAGCCAGCCGAAGTGGCCCAGCTTGGGCGATAGACGGACGCATTGACTGTTATGCCTACTCTGCCACTAGCTGTTAATGACGAGATCGACGTCAGTACAGGCTCCGCCCAGCCAACAGCCACTTAAACGGGAAACACTGAAGCAATAACTAAGTCGCAAATTAATGACTTGATCGCTGTTCAGGTGAAAACCTTAATGGCGACAGAAACCGCTCAACGACTCATCGGGAAAGGAAGACCCTATTCGGCTGAATACGACCAAGTCCCGTATCCAAAGAGCTACACAATTCCTCAGTTTAATCGTTTCAATGGTACTGGAAACTCCCGACAACACATCGCATAATTCAAAACGATTTGTGGCGATACTGGGGGCAACGACGCCCTATTACTCAAACAATTTGTCAGCAGCTTGAGTAGAATTGTCTTTGAGTAGTACTCAAGATTAACAGATGATTCTATCAAAACATTTGCCTAGCTAGAAGCTAAGTTTATACAAGGGTTTGCTAGCGCAAGCAAGATGATAACCATCTCCCATCTAATTGCCAAAAAATGAAGAAAAGACGAGACGATGGCTAAATATATCACACGGTGGTACACCGTGAGCATGAAGTGCAAACAAGTCTTAGATGAACCTTAAGCTATGATACCCATCATGGGGAACATCGACGGTTGGATAGCACCATTCTTGCTATCATCTAAAATCACTACCTTCCAAGACCTGATAGACAAAGCAGCAGGTCTGGAAAGACTAGATCCAGCCGACACTTCATGAAGTTCTCTCAACTCATCGAGGTTCAAATAATCTTGTGGGATCCTCTCGACCAGCAGGAAATAAGTGCTCGAGGAAGCAAAATAAATATGCTATTTGGGTACATAAAACCTGAATCCAATGAGATCCTCACGATCTATCAGGATAAAACAGCATGCAAGATCCTCATGACTCGTAGAAAATAAATGTTTGAAAAGACAACAATATGTTTGTCTCTCAAAACCGTGGACCTCTACGTCCTTAAACTGAAAACTCTGCTAAAATTTCTTAAATGGACCTCTACATCCTAAAACTAGAAACTCTGCTAAAATTTCTAAAATGGACCTCTACGTCCTTAAACTAGAACTTTATCAAATTTCTGCCAAATGGATCACTACGTTCCTAAACTAGAATCCATCCGAAATGACTTTAAACTAATGTACATATGAAATTTCTGCTGATGGACCTCCAAGTCCTTAAACTGGATAAGACCTCCAAGTCCCTAAACTGAAATGGACCGCTATATCTCTAAACTGGAACTTGTCCGAAATGACTTTAAACTAATATATAATTTCTGTCCATCGGACCACTACGTCCCTAAACTAGAATTTGTACGAGATAACTTTAAACTTAAATTCATGTCCGGAATGACTTTAAACTAATATATGCATAAAATTCCCCCATTGGACCATTAAGTCTCTAAACTGGAATTAGTTCGGGATGATCTTAAATTAATATTATGGTCTGAGATAAATTTAAACTAATATTCATGTCTGAAATGACTTTAAACTTATACATATTTGAAACGATGTCTAATGTACCTTCAAGTCCCTAAATTGAAACGGACCACTAAGTCCCTAAACTGGAATTTGTCCGAGATGACTTTAAACTAAAATTCATGTCTGGAATGACTATAAACTAATATATGCATAAAATTCCCCCATCGGACCACTAAGTCCCTAAACTGGAATTGGTCCGAGATGACCTTAAACTAAAATTATTGTCCGAGATGACCCTAAACTAATATTTATGTCCGAGATGACTTTAAACTAATACATACCTGAAACGATGCCTAATGGACCTTCAAGTCCCTAAACAGAAACGGACCACTATGTTTCTAAACTGGAATTTGTCCGAGATGACTTTAAACTAAAATTCATGTCCGTAATGACTTTAAACTAATATATGCATAAAATTCCCCTATCGGACCACTAAGTCCCTAAACTGGAATTGGTCTGAGACGACCTTAAACTAATATTATGGTCCGAGATGACCTTAAATTAATATTCATGTCCGAAATGAGCTTAAACTAATACATATCTGAAATGATGCCTAATGAACCTTCAAGCCCCTAAGCAGAAATGGACCTCCAAGTCCCTAACTGGATTGGACCACCTAATCCCTAAACTGGATCTGGAAAAAAAATCCCATTGGACCACTACGTCCCTAAAATTGTATTTTTTCGAGATGGATTTAAATTAAAATTTATGTCCGGAATGACTTTAAACTAATATATGCTTATAAAACCCTATCGGACCACTAAGTCCCTAAACTAGAATTGGTTCGGAATTACCTCAAACTAATATTATGGTCCGAAATGATCCTAAACTAATATCCATGTCCGAAGTGACTTTAAACTAATATAATATATGAAAACTCTGCCAAAATATCCGACACTGGACCCCCAAGTATTTAAACTGGATCTGCAAACCTTCTGCTAAAGGGACCCGCAAGTCCCCAAACTGGAGTTATAGACCTCCAAGTCCTTAAGACTGGATATGCAGTTATAGCTGCAAATTCCGATTTCCAGTCAAAACAATTTGAGCGAGATCACTTGATTGTTGTGTTGGATATATGTATGCCCTAGAGGCCATTATGTGATAGTGGATGTATCTATACATGTATATATATATTCAGTATGCATTCTTGCTCGACATGATAGTATGCTATCTGGTTCTTCTTTATCTGACATGTTGATTTGATCATGCTTTTATTCATTCATACATGCTGATAAAGCCCTGAGGATATCGTCTTGACTACAGTGATTATGATAGAGATCATACTAGTGGGACATCTGTAGTTTATAAGCATATCCTGAAATGTCCCTAGTCGGAGGTGTATCGAGACGGGGCATCGATATACCAGAGTAGACTAGCGTATATAATACTAGACCCATGTGATGGGCGATGGATGTTCCCACATTCATCGATGTTTGACATCAAGATCATATACAAGTGCTCAGTGGTGACTGGGTACACTGGACGGACTCACCGAGAACTCCTATATGGAATTATATCTATCGTCGGATAGCAGTTCTCAGGTGACACTGGTACAGGTTAGTCTGTAGACCCGAGATCGTCATAGAGTCTTGTGTGTTCTCCCACTGTACTTTGATTGCCACCCTACCACGGCTCTACCGAGTCGTGCAAACAGGTGGCCGTTGGGTACAGTCCCGAGACATACGAAGGCGATGAGCGATAGGAGGGGTTTCGTCTCTCCCGGTATTGGGAGTTGATGCTGTGCTGTGCCCGACTGGTTATATCAGCAAGTCCCTGGCCAGGGCTGCTGAGAATTGCTGATAAGTGTTATCAGTAGTTTCTCGATCTGTTATAGACCATTCACCGGCACGACTTATTGAGTTATTGGGGTCGACGTGACCATCCCTAGGCTCGATATGCAGCATATCTGATGAAGAGACCGGACTGTACGGTAGTGTTGCCGGTTGGCTCGACGGGAGTTGTAGCAGGTTCGCTTGTTTTCTTCTGATCGCTCAATACCCGGGTGGCCGTTACGTTTAGCTGACCGCTTGCGGTTTGGGGGTACTTGATATGATCATTACCCTCTGCCGGCGTATTGACGAGTCTTAGAGTCCCACACAGGAGTTACCTAGTCCAGGCGAAACGTTGTGGTATGCGTATGCGATATGCGCATGGACCCGATTAAATTGCGCGTATAGGATACCGAACATTGATCGGGCGGCTTGCTTTTGGTGGGGTCATATGTGATATGGCCGGATTGATAAATCAAGTGTTGATTTATCATTTAACCATTAGTTTTCTCACTTAAACCCTTTCTTGTATTTGATGGATGCATGCATGCATGCATGTGTTTCTTTCATTCATTCTAGTTTCATGCACATGTGGATGTGCATACATGCATACATACATACACCCATCTATCATGGTTGTTAGCACATGGAAATGGTGGCAATATAAGACTCACACCATAGGTTAAATGATGGATTTTTATTTGTTTTTATATTTAAAACAAAATTGAAAAGAGAAGGATAATCTTTACTAGCTTCTACATTCTTCTTCTAACCTAACCAAGCTCACCTACCACTAACCTTGGGTTATCCTTCTCTTTATCATTTAAAACTCAAGTTAAATAAACTCTCCATCACTTAACCATGGTTGGTTGTAAGAAGGAATAAAATATAAAAGGTTATATTTCATTTCTTTTTCAATGGTCATCTTTATCTTTTACACTTGCTAAAAAGAAAAGCCACCATCTTCATCCTCCTTCACCATTTCCTCTCTAGGTTTTTCTAGTGAGTTAAACACACTTAAAGAAAGGTTTTTGAAGTGAGATCCTTAGCCACAACATCATTCTACTCAAGTTTAGCCAACTTGATTAGAGTGTTCTCTTTGTTTTTCCAAAGTTGCAAGCTTGGACGGGAAATTCCGGATGGATCGTCGTGGACGTGAGAGGACTACAAGTGGACCTTCTTCCAACACCCAAGAGACTAAGGAGTCAAGCAAGAGGGGAGCTACAAAGGTTGTAGTCTCGAAACCCTAATTTTTATTAGCTTAAAGTTTAGTAACCCTAATTTTCTAGGATCGATTCCTTTGCGTGTTTGTTTAGCACCATAAAAATACATACTTTGAGATATGTGATGCTTTAAAACTCTTCATAGGGTGCTAGGCAAACCTTACATTGGTATCAGAGCCGACCTAGAACATTAGGCGACCTTTTTACGAAGTTAAAACTCCGATCGAACCGAAATACGGCCTTTTAGAGTGCTCTCTGGAAATTTTCTAAATTTTGACATTTTTCAGAATTAAAAATATGTAAAAAATTCAGCAGGTAAAAATAAGGATTACGGTACAAAAATTATTCAATGAACAGTAATTTTTGCCGCGGAAACGCGGCCTAAGCTTGCTTAGGTCACGGTTCCGCGGCCGTATACATCAATTCATGAATAATTTTTTTCAGTAATTCTGGAATCTGCTTGTATATTTTTTAGGGTATTTTTAATCTGTATTCAGTTTTTAAAAATTCTGGAGATGGTTTTGGACTCGTCGATTCGATCGGAATTTTGATTTCGTGGTTTTTCCAGGTAAATTAGAAAGTATTGAAGTGTTTGAACGAGTATCATTTGCTCACTATTCACGGGGTTTAAATACTTTGGAGATACGTGCAAGTCTTTTTGCGGTGGTCCCTCTAGAAGACAACAAACCTTAACTCGATTATGTGACCATCTCGAACTGCCCTTTGAACCTTAGGGTTTGGGGCAGTACGGCGTGCCACATGTGAGGCGTTGGCTTGACCCTTCTACGGCTGGACCGCTACTACTGTGTCACACTCCGGATTTTTGAACCCTGCTCAAGTGTTGAGCTTTAGTGAATCTTGGGTACTTGATCGTTCGTTCGAAAACTTTAATACTGTCTGTTTGTCTGGAATGTGATACAATATGTAGAATTCATATAGTTTAGGCATGAAATACGAAATATGTGATATTTCGCATTTATGATGTCTAAAGAGAATGTGGATTCCAAATATTGTAGTTTTACACTTTCTTTTCTGTAACCGTAAGTGTAGTATGTACGATATCGCCGGTTTCGTTGCTATACATCAACGACAATTGGGGTATGCATACTTACTTACGTTGATGATATGAGATATTATGTGTTGCTGAGATATGATGTGCAGGATTGTCGCGATTGAATAGCCGGGGGTTTTATGTGAGATGAGAGTTTTATATTTTCATTCATGTAAATTCAAATGTAATATAATATTCTTTTATTTGGGGCACTTCCGGGTTGAGGTTGTGTCACCAGTGTTGTATATTATTTATTTTTCCGCATTAGGACAGACCCAAGGTGGGGAGCACAGGTGACCGGGTTCTGGGGTTCAGTGGGAGGCCATCTCGAGGAGTCGAGACCGGGTCTCCTAAACTCCAGAATTGGTAGGGTCGCTTGCCGCTCTCGTAGGGGTCTAGGGGTGTGGGCTTGGCTATTCATCGCGACTGTGGAATCCGTATTTTCTATTCTGGCTAAATACTAAATACGGACGTCCTAGTATATCCCACTTTATATCTATGTTTCTGCTGCCTGTGTTCTGTGATATCTGAGACGAATGACATATTATATATATGATATATAGTAGACGTTGCTTATGTTTTACACCCGCGCTAGTCCCGTCCCGGTATGCCGTTAGTTAAGTAACCTAACGGTGCATAACGGAATATTGCGGCGAATGCGAATGGCATAAGCGTACGTGTTATTTTCGTTTCTTTTCTGTGATTGGCTTTAGGACTTAAATGATGGGATTACATTAATATGATTAATGTAAAGAAAATAAACCTAAAAAGATGTTGTAGAATCAAATTTGAAAATCACTCGGCTCTTTATGAAAAAGCTATATTTCAAAACTGCGGAGCACAAGCCACTCCTTTTGAAAACCGTTTGATTCTGCAACGATATCAAGTTCAAAGCGTTAAAGATTTTATTAAAAATCATTCGCAACCCTCCGTCATTTTAGGAAGTAGAGTACTTAGTATTCGTGCTACGTTTGTTGACTTTAGTTAAGGCGTAGTGTACGGTAGCTAAGTGATGTCTTCCTACACTGCATATGATGCAGATTAATTAGGACATTCATGCGACTTTGTTGACCATAGTTAAGGGTCATATGGGTGGGTCTAATTGATCAAGAAATGACGGGTAGAACTTGACTGGTACTTATGATTTGTTGACCATAGTTAAGGTCATAAGTACTAGGGGTAAAAATTACATCGGGAATTTCAAGTGTTGAAATTTGCAATGAGATTGCATACCTTCCATGTGATGGTTGGATCCCGATCCCACTGTGGGCAATAGTTGCTCCTAGGAGAGTTTTGCAGTTTACAATTAGCTAACTCATTAGGTGTCTAGAAAGGTGTTAACGGGGCTACGCCTCTGGGAAAACGAGGTTTACTTTAATTAGGTCCGTGCGAAAGCACGGGGAACCTCCCTCAAGTACCGACACTGGCCTAGCTGAACGGTTAGCGAAGTTGTAGACTGTAATTAATCCTGGCTAGTTTTCTTTTTAAGGTTTGAAAGAAAAACTTGATTAAAGCAGTGGGAGACATCGATTAGACAAGATAATAACCAATCTGATCTGTGCAAGAGCTTTCGCTGAGTGTATTCTTTTCTCTCTCTTAATGGCAGATACCCATGACTGGACTCAAGCTTCTACTAGATAAAAACAAACTGAATGGGACCAACTATAAAGACTGGCTGAGGAATCTGAAAATCGCCTTGACTTATGATAAAGTATCATATGTCCTCACGGCTTTAGCCCCGCCCGTCCCAGGTCCAAAATCCTCAGTTGTGGACGTTGAAGTCCGCAAGACATGGGACGCTGACTGTGCCACGGCCAAATGCCTCGCGCTTGCATCGATGGACAATACACATCAAAAGCAGCACGAGAATATGGACATTCAAACCATATTTCTCCATACATAGGAGTTGTATGGAGAGCAATCCCGCGTATTATGATACGAAGCATCAAAGAAACTGTTTCAGATGCGAATGGCCCCTGGCACACCAGTAGGAGACCATGTTCTGAAGATGATAGCTCTTATAGAAGAGCTTGAGGACCTAGGATGGACAATGGACAATGAAAAATATATAGATATTATTCTGCAGTCCCTCCCCTCCACCTTTGCTCAATTCATAGTGAACTTCAACATGCACGGCATGGAGAAGGAACTCCCTGAACTCCTTAACATGTTAAGGAGTGCAGAGAGCACTATGAAGTCAGCAAAAACTCCCGTTATGACTATTGGACAGTCTTCCTCTTCTCGCCCGAAAGCTAAGGTCAAGGGAAAGAAAAAGAAGAAACCCACTAATCCTAAGGGCGGAGTTAAAAAGGTGAAGGGAAAGGAAAAGTCCAAGGCTGGAGACCCGGGGAAAGGCGAATGTTTTCATTGCCACAAGACAGGACATTGGAAGCGCAACTGCACGGAGTACTTAAGTCTCAAGAAGAAGCATGGTGATGCTTCTGCTTCAGGTGCGTTTGTGACAGAAAACTGTTTTTCAATAAACTCTGCTTCCTGGGTATTGGATACCGGTTCAGGTTCTCACATTTGCAATTCTATGCAGGGGCTGAGAAACAACAAGGTTTTGAAGACAGGTGACCATACTCTCCGCGTTGGAAATGGTTCCAATGTACATACAGTCGCAGTGGGAGAGTATCACTTGGGGTTGCCATCTGGATGTATTTTGATTTTGAATCCATGTTATTTTGTACCAAGTATGCTATGTAATATAATATCCGTTTCTTTGTTGGACAATGAAGGATATAATTTTGTATTGCAGAACAATGTTATGAACATTCACCTAAATCAAATGTGGGTTGGGTATGGTACGCTTAATAACGGAATATATGTCCTAAATCAACACACAGTTTTCAGTATACAACACACTAATAAAAGAAAACTTTCAGAATTAAATGAAGCTTTTCTTTGGCATTGTAGACTTGGTCATATTAACGAAACAAGACTAAACAAGTTACACAAAGATGGATATTTAAACTCTTTTGAATATAAATCTTATGCGACTTGCCAGTCTTGTATCAAGGGTAAAATGACCAAAACTCCGTTTACCGGACACGGAGAAAGAGCTACTCAGCTCCTTGGCCTCATACATAGTGATGTATGTGGGCCAATGTTTACACAGGCTAGAGGCGGTTTTTCATACTTCATTACATTCACCGACGATTTCTCAAGATTCGGTCATGTATTTTTATTAAAGCACAAGTCCGAAGCTTTCGAGAAATTCATTGAATATAAACAAGAAGTAGAAAAACAAACCGGCTTGAGTATTAAGATGCTTCGATCAGATCGAGGTGGTGAGTATCTCAGTACAGAATTTGCAAACTTCCTAAAAGAGAATGGGATTCTCTCTCAGCTCACTCCTCCTTACACACCACAGCACAACGGTGTGTCAGAACGACGGAATAGGACCCTATTAGATATGGTCCGGTCCATGATGAGTGACGCTGAGTTACCAGTCTCGTTTTGGGGGCATGCATTGGAGACTGCAGCGTTTCTGCTAAACAGGGTTTCAACCAAAGCCGTGTCTACCACGCCATATGAGATATGGAATGGGAAGAGACCATCTCTTAAGAGAATTAAGATTTGGGGTTGCCCGGCCTATGTTAAAAAGCAGAATCCGGACAAACTCGAGACACGGTCAGTCATGTGTAGCTTTGTGGGATATCCAAAGAATTCTTATGGATATCTGTTCTACCACAAAGAGGAGCAAAAGGTGTTTGTTTCTCAGTATGCCACATTCTTGGAAAAAGAGTTTTTCACAGATAAAGATGATGGCAAGGTAGTGGATCTAGAAGAGGTTCTGGAGACACAAACTACAAATGACGATTTGGTTGAACCGGCTGTTGCAACAGAAACTGAAGAACCTCGGCCACTCCGTAGGTCTGGTAGGACTTCTCGCCCACCGGAGAGGTACTACGGTTTCCTCATTGATGGTGACAGAGAAGATTGCATCATGGATGATGATGATCCTACCAGTTTTCAGCAAGCTATCACGAGTAGTGACTCTGTGAAGTGGCTGGATGCCATGAGATCCGAAATGGAGTCTATGTACACCAACAAAGTATGGACTTTGGACGTTGTACCCCCTGGGGTAAAACCTGTAGGGTGCAAATGGATCTTTAAAAGAAAGATTGGTGTAGATGGGCAGGTAGAGACCTATAAGGCAAGACTTGTGGCGAAAGGTTTTCGTCAAAGACCAGGTTTGGACTATGACGAAACTTTTTCGCCCGTAGCCATGCTTAAATCCATTCGGATCCTACTTGCTATTGCTGCTCACTACGACTATGAAATCTGGTAGATGGACGTTAAAACAGCATTTCTAAATGGAGATTTAGAAGAATGCGTTTATATGGATCAGCCAGAGGGCTTCATTGACAGTGGGAGCAGCGAGAAAGCATGTAGATTGCTTAAATCCATATATGGGTTAAAGCAGGCATCTCGGAGTTGGAACATCTGTTTCGATGATGTTATCAAAGAGTTTGATTTCATCAAAAATCCAGATGAACCTTGTGTTTATAAGAAGGCTGTAGGAAGAGCTTTCACATTCCTTGTATTGTACGTGGATGACATTCTTCTGATAGGAAATGATATTCCTATGCTACAGTCGGTCAAATCATTCTTATCACTAAGGTTCTCCATGAAGGACCTGGGTGATGCCACATACATCCTGGGCATAAGGATCTATAGGGATAGATCCAAAAAGTTATTGGGATTGTCCCAAACCAGGTACATTAACACCATCCTAAAACGGTTTAGTATGGAAGACTCCAAGCGGGGTGCCTTATCCGCTTGCCATGGAGTCACTCTCTCCAAGGATTCTTGTCCAAAGACCGATGAAGAGAGAGCTCGCATGAGCATTATACCTTATGCTTCGGCAGTAGGATCTATAATGTATGCGATGTTATGTACACGCCCAGATGTAGCTTATGCACTTAGTGTTGTAAGCAGGTATCAATCCAACCCAGGGGAGAACCACTGGACAGCTGTGAAGAACATTCTTAAGTACTTGCGAAGGACTAAAGAATTGTTCTTGGTGTATGGTAATACAGATCTCCAAATGGAGGCCTTTACCGATTCGAGCTTCCAGAGCGATAAGGATGACAGCAAATCTATCTCAGGATTTGTATTTACCCTCAATGGAGGGGCGGTAAGTTGGAAGAGTTCCAAACAGGATACCGTTGCAGACTCTACGATGGAGGCTGAGTACATTGCTGCAAATGATGCCGCCAAGGAAGCCGTCTGGATGAAGAAGTTCGTCTCGGAGCTAGGAGTAGTTCCAACCATTATTGATCCAATACCCTTGTATTGTGATAATAATGGGGCTATGGCGTTAGCCAAGGAGCCCAGGTCCCATCAGCGGTCCAGACACATCCTGAGGCGTTTTCATTCGATCCGGGAGATTGTAGATCGCCGCGAGATCGAGATTTAGAGAGTAGACACAAAGAACAACGCCGCGGATCCACTCACCAAGGCCCTCCCTCAGCCACAGCATGAGCGACTTTTTGAGATGTTGGGTATGAGATACGACAATAACTGGCCTTAGTGCAAGTGGGAGATTGTTGGATATATGTATGCCCTAGAGGCCATTATGTGATAGTGGATGTATCTATACATGTATATATATATATATATTCAGTATGCATTCTTGCTCGACATGATAGTATGCTATCTGGTTCTTCTTTATCTGACATGTTGATTTGATCATGCTTTTATTCATTCATACATGCTGATAAAGCCCTGAGGATATCGGCTTGACTACAGTGATTATGATAGAGATCATACTAGAGGGACATCTGTAGTTTATAAGCATATCCTGAAATGTCCCTAGTCGGAGGTGTATCGAGACGGGGCATCGATATGTAGGGTTGCTAGGCACGCGCACAAGGGTCTACGAGGCATCAACCATGCCCGATTTAAAATTTAGCCGTGCCGAACAACCCGTATACGGAACTTTAAACTAGAGATTAGGCGAAAACAAGCATGCTAAACATTTTAACACTAAGTGAGAGGGATTACAACCTTTGTAGATCCGGTCCTTCACTTCATATGCTCCGTGTTGTGGTCCCTTCGCTGCGATCATCGGGATCCAGACTCTCGAGAGGTTCCACGAAGAGAAAGACGCAACCTTTGCTTCCGATCTTCGATACTAAGATGATCTACCTTGAAGTTTCTTTAACACAAGCTAACACTCATGAAATGATGTGAACACCCTCATCTAAATGGCAAGGGAAGATGAGGATGATGAAGTAGGATTTTTGCTCTCTTTATTTATCTTTTTCTCACAATTATTCATCACTTGGAAAAATCAAGAAAGCTTTTTTTCATGAAAGAATGAAGGAAGAAGATGAACAATATTTGTTGAATCCATTTGTGATGAATAGGAAAAGGAGATAATGATCAATTATGCAACCATGGTTCACTTAACCATTGTAGAGAATTAACCAAGGGTTAGGGTTTTGGGTTGAGTTAAAAATGAGTCATAAGTAAATATCTTTTCCATGACAAAACAAAAACCTTCTAGAATCATCTAGAAACCATTAATCCAAATCAAACCCTAATCTTGATTAATCTTTACTAAACATGTTGCATTAGTTATCATATCATGTTACAATATTATATATCACATATATAATATTTATTGTAACCAAATAAAATAATACAATTAACATATATCGCATATATATCAATGTATTACCCGAGTGAGAAAAAGAATCTTTTAGTGAGCAAATATTAGTTAATGTAATTTAATATATCATATATATTATTATACATTAAATTATCGAATCAACACTTGATCCGACAATCCGGCTATATCGCATATAACCGACTAATATTTATCCGTACCGATTCACCGAATCAACACTTGATCCGATGACCCGGCTGATATCAAATATCGCGAGAATAGAATACGGTATCTCATATCGTATTATCCTCGGTCCCGCACATATCACATATGTGCTCCTACTCCGTTTTTCCTGAGTCAAGAAACCTCTGTGTAGGACTCTAAAGAATCGTCAATACGCCGGCAGTAGGTGATGATCATATCAATCACCCACAAGCTGCAAGCGGTCAGCTAAACGTAACAGCTACCCAGGTATTGAGCGCTCAGAAGATCAACAAGCAAGCCTGTACATTCTCCTATGAATCCAAACAGTAACACTCCCGTACAGTCCGGTCTCGTCATCTGATATGTCGCATATCTCGCCTAGGGGTGGTAAACGTCAGACCCCAGTAGCTCGATAAGTCGTGTCGATATGAGGTCTATAACAGTTCGAGAAACTACTGATAACACTTACCAGTAAATCTCAGCAACCCTGGCCAGGGATTTCCGGTTATAGCCAATCGAACACAGCACAACATCAACTCCCTATACCGGGAGAGACGAATCCCCTCCTATCGCTCATTGCCTCCATGTGATTCGGGACTGTACCCAAAAGCCACCTTTTTGCACGCCCTCTTGGACGTGGTATGATGGAAATCAAAGCACAGTGGGAATCACACAAGACTCTATGACGATCTCGGGTCAACAGACTACTCTGTACCAGTGTCACCGGAGAACTGCCATCTGACGTGAGGTATAATACCATCTGGGAGTTCTCGGCGAGTCCGTCCAGTGTACCCAGTCTCCACTGAGCACCCGTACACCATCCTTGATGTCAAACACCGATGGATATGGGATCATCCATCGCCCATCATATGGGTCAAGATGAGTATACGCTAGTCTACTCCGGTGTATCGATGCCCTGTCTCGATACACCCTCGACTAGGAACAGTTATAGGATGTACTCGTCGACTACCATGGCCCCACTAGTATGATCTCATCATAGTCCCAGTAGTCGAGTACATATCCTAAGGGCTTTATCAACATGTAATATAGAGACAATCAGAGTACATGTTAAGACAAAGTACAACCAGATAGCATACTATCATGTCGAGCAAGAAAGTCCTCCCTATATATGTCCAAGCATCCATTAAAATATACATCGTATGTACAGTAATGGCCTCTAGGGCATACATATAACTAACAATCTCCCACTTGCACTAGGGCCATCTGTTATGGTATCGCATACCCAACAATTAGCTTCGGTTGAAGTATCTCATACTCAACCATCCCATAAAAGTCTCTACTGGGAAAAAGGCCTTTGTGAGTGGATCCGCGCTGTTGTCCTCTGTATCTACTCTCCTAACCTTGATCACCTTGGAGATCAACCATCTCCATGATCAGGTGATACTGCCTAAGAATTATATCTGGATTTCTGATGGGACGGTAGTTCCTTGGCATAAGCCACAACTCCATTGTCACACAATGGTAGGAACGAAGTTCATCTTATGAACTTATATATCCAGACTGTCTCTTTGGTAGCATCCTTGGTAACGATGTATCTTGCCTTTAATCGTCTAGTATGTCACGGTATCTAGCTTAGAACTCTTCCAACATGCCGTCCCTCCACGGAGGGTATAGACAATGCCTGCGACTGACATTCAGTCGTCC
Organism: Agapanthus africanus; assembly: GCA_030015575.1. NCBI lineage: Eukaryota > Viridiplantae > Streptophyta > Magnoliopsida > Asparagales > Amaryllidaceae > Agapanthus > Agapanthus africanus. Next base: position 91,205,335 of record JASDDO010000012.1, on the reverse strand, counting down.
TTATCAGCCTGGAACCTTTCCAGTGATTCTCCCCAGGATCGATTGATACCTTCTCACTACAACTAGTGAGTTTCCTAACATCCAATTAGATCTATCTCATAGATCCAATTAGATCTATCTCATAGATCCAAAAAATCCAGGATTTAGGAGGTATCATTTTGATCCTATATGGAGAATCCTTGTGATAAGCGGAGATTGACCGAGCGTAGCATAGGAAACTCCTTCCCTATCAAGAGTATGACATCCACGTACTCTACGAGGATCACCACCATACTCCCTACTACCTTTTTGTATATACAAGGTTCATCTACCATTTTGATGAAGTCAAACTCTTTGACTACCACATCAAAACAGATGTTCCAACTCCGCGATGCCTGCTTTATCCTATAAAGCATCTTGCACACGTTTCCGCTGCTCCCACTGTCTACGAAGCCCTCTGACTGTGTACTTACAGACGCTCTTTTCTAAAACATCATTTAGAAAAGCAGTCTGACACCCAACCACCAGATATCGTAGTCATGGTATGTAGCCGTGGCAAGTAGGATCTGGATGGACTTAAGCATAGATCCTTAGAAAAGGTTTCAACATAATCCATACCTGGTCTATGATGCAAACCTTTAACAAGTCTAGCTTTGAAAGTCTCAACTTTTCCATGTACACCAAGTAATCTTCTCAAGATATACTTGCTCCTGATGGGGATTTAACCCTTCAGATAAAGCAACCAAAGTCCATACTTTGTTGGTGTATAAGGATTCCATCTCAGATCGATAAGCATCTAGCCATTCTTACAGAGTCCCACTCCTGATGGCCAGCTCGAAACCAGTTGGGTCATCATCTCATGATGCAATCCTCGCTCCCACTATCATAGAGAAACCGAAGTGTCTCTCAGGTGAGTGAGGAACCCTACTAGATCGGCGAAGAGGCTGAGGTTCGTTGGAAACTATTGAATCCTTTGGTTCTACCAAATCATCTGCTGCAGTTTGTATAGCTGGAACCCTTCCAGTTCTACATAATAGAACTTGCCTCGAGCTTGTCCGGATTTTGCTTTTAGACATAGGCCGGACAACCCCAAATCTTAACAAGCTTAAGATAAGGGCTCTTCCCTTTCCATATCACATATGAAGTGGTAGGCAACTGATTTGATTCGAACCCTATTCAATAGGTATGCAACTTCTCAAGTGCATAACTCCCTAAAGGAAATAGGAAACTCAGTAGTACTCATCATAGAGCACACCATATTACATAGGGTGCTATTGCTCCGCCCCGATACACCGACGTGCTGTGGTGTATACGGAGGAGTAATGCTGAGAGAGAATTTCATTCTCCTTTAGAATAGTCCAGGAATTCCGTGCTCAAGTATTCTCCTTTTTGATCACATCATAGGACATAATACTTTTACCCGTATTTTGGTTCTCTACTTCTAATTTATATTCTGTGAATATCTGAAAAGGTTCGGACTTGTGTTTCAGCAGGAACATATGTCTGAATCTTGAGAGATCATCAAAGAATGGAATGAAGTACAAAGAACCGGTCCTGGCATATGTAGACAGGGGACTTTCATACATCAACATGTATCAATCCCAAGAGTTCACTAACTCTTTCTCTGTTTCCAATAAACAGAGCTATGGTCATCTTATCTCTGTGACATGACTGGCAAATTTCACAAGATGTAAATTCAAACTAGTTTAAATATGCATCTATATGTAACTTAGCTAGTCGGGTCGCATTGATATGACCTAGTCTACAATACCTCAAGAAGGATCCGTTCATTTCTGAACTCTTCCTCTTGTGTGTGTTCTGTAAACTAAGAACTGTAGTTTGATTTAGAACGTCAATGCTTTTAGATAACGTGCCTGAACCGATCGACTCTTGATATAGGAAATGTTCAAAACATTATCCAACAATACAAAATTTTATCATTTCTTTACTAATAAAGAAACTGATATGATTTTGTATATCAGGTTCGGTATCTAATAACATTTGTTCAGAATCAATGTATTCCGGTAATACAGGGTGACAGTGACCAACAGACTTGGCTGCAACACTTGCACCGTTTTCTGTCTCATGAAACTTATCACCCGTTCTCAGTTCTCTACCTATCTGTAGCCCATGTAACAAATTACATATGCGGGATCCTGATCCGGTATCACATACCCAGGACGTAAAGGATACTGAGAAACAGTTCTGTGTAATGAACACACCCGAAGATGATGCATCAACATGCACTTTCTTCGTTTGGGCGGCACGGGAATTCTGGTAATCCCCAATTTCCTGCTCTGTCTTATAACAATTATAAGTTGGAGCAGGACCAACGTTCCCCAGCTCAGTATAACAAGCGGGTTCGGTCAATATATCCGTTTTATTATCTTGATTAAGGCGTGATATATTCGCTACCTGGAGAGAGAGAGAAGAAAAACACTCAGCGTATGCTCTTGCAAGATTAGATTGGTTATATAATATATCTAATCAGGATGTCTCCCACTATTTTTGTCAAATCTTCCTTCAAACCCTAAAAGGAAAGACTAGCCGGGATTAATTACATGCTACAAGTTCGCCAATCTTTCAGCCAGGCCAGTGTCGGTACTTTGAGGGAGGTCCCCCGTGCTTTCGCACGAACCTAATTAAAGTAAACCTCGTTTTCCCAGAGGTGTAACCCTGTTAACACCTTTCTAGACACCTACTTGATCGGCTAATTGTAATGTGTAAAACTCTCCCAGGAGTAACTCTTACTCGCAGCGGGTATCGGGATCCAACTATCTTATAGAAGGTATGCAATCTCATTGACAATTTCAACACTTGAAATTCCCAATAATATTTTTACCCCTAGCGTCCTATGACCTTGACGGAGGTCAGCAAACCATAGGCTACTAGTCAAGTTCAACCCATCATTTCCTGATTGAATTAAACCCACCCGCACGACCCTTGACGGAGGTCAACAAGGCCGCACGACTACCCTAACCCAATCTGCATCATATGCATAAACAGATAAATACTAGTCAGCTACCGCACACTACGCCTTGACGGAGGCCAACAAACGTAGCACGAATACTAAGTAGGACTTATCTGAAATGACGGAGGGCTACGACAGGTTTTTAAGAAAACCTTTTGCGTAATGAACTTGATATCGTTGTAGAATCGAGTGATTTTAAATGGAGTGTTTTTGAGGCTTTTCTAGTTTTGCTAAAGGGGTCACTCCCGGTGAAGGGATCGTCGGCCCTTTCCTCATCGAATAAGGTGCAGGATATATCATATATACCACTATGCAAAGCAAGAACTATAGAAGCAATCAAAAGACAAACCGAGTTTGTAGCATCTGGCAGTTATTGCTAAAGGAGTCACTCCCGGCGAAGGGATCTCGGTCCTTTCCTTATCGAATAAGGTGCTGGATGTTCTACAAGGAACACCGCTATGCAAAGCTAGAACTGTAGCTACCAGTTTTTATAAACAAGTTTCTACAACATCTTAGGTTTCTTTTATTTCATTAATCTCATTAATGAAGTCCCATTTTAATTATGCTTCACAAGCATCTCTTTTGAAACGAAATCTGCAATATAACATATATATCATATATATAAAATTTAAACATTCGTCTCAGGCAGTAATATGATCTCATCACAGAACATTGCAGCAGAAGAACATATATGAAATATTGGATATACTAGGACGTCCGTGTTTTCAATACGAGCCTGTATAAAACACGGATTCCACGGTCGCGATGAATAGCCAAACCCACATCCCTAGACCCCTACGAGAGCGGCAAGTAACACTCCCAATTCTAGGGTTAGGAGACCCGGTCTCGACTCCTCGAGATGGTCTCCCACTGGACCCTAGAACCCGGTTACTTGTGCTCCCCGCCTTGGGTCTACCTAATGCGGAAAAGTAAATAATATACAACGGTGACATCTTCCGCTACCTGGAAGTGCCCCAATAAAAGAATATTACATACAAATGAATTTTACATGAATGAAAAAGAAAAACTCTCATCTCACATAAAACCTCCGGCTATTCAAACGCGACGATCCAATACAACATATCACAGCAACACATAATATCTCATATCATCAACGTAAGCAAGTATGCGTATCCCGATTGTCGTTGATGTATAGCAACGAAGCCGGCGATACACCACATACTACGCTTACGGTCACAGAAAAGAAAGTGTAAAACTACAACAGTTGGAATCCGCAACCTCCTTAGACATCGCATGCCTAACCAAATGAATTCCTTAGACATCACATGCCTAACAATTATAAACCCCGCATTTTAGTCTCATTATCGAAAACTCTTTTCAATATCAAGTCGGGCAATTCAACAAGATTCCCGACGTCCTGATCGAATGCTCGTCGCAAACTTTAGTAGACGGCCGCACCCCAGATGCCGTCGATGAAGTGCACTAAGGCGGAACACCGCTGCCGCGAGCACCCGAACGGATGCTTTCGGCGACGGGGTTCTCCTACAGTCACTTGGTCGGGGCTATGGGGCGTAGCTGTCTATTAAGTTTACCCGGCGAGTATCCGCGTACGCTACGTGATTGCGACGGACTTTTGATCACATCAAAATTCCGTAGCAACCGATCAACTGAGACTAAACTGCTATGTTTATAATATTCAAATCAGTTATCTCATAACCACCTGTGGATTCCAAATATTGTATCACATTCCAGATAAATAGAAAAAAAGTTAAACTTTCCGATCGAATCATCAAGCACCCAAGATTTCCCCAATATATCTCAACACTTGAAATCAGTTTAAAAACATCCATTACATGCCACAGTACCAATGGTCCAGCCGTAGAAGGGTCAAGCCAACGCCTCACATGCGGCACGCCGTACTGCCCCAAACCCTAAGGTTCAAAGGGCAGTTCAAGACGGTCACATAATCGAGTTAAGGTTTGTTGTCTTCTAGAGGGTCCACCGAGTTACTTGCATGACTTAGAACATTCTTAAACACGAGAAAAAAACCAACTTTTGAAAAATTTTCTGACAGGGGAAAAAGTGAGTTATTGATATCCGTTCGAACTTTTTAACAGTTTCTAAAATTTATCCGGAAAACACACATAGACAAAATCTGACAATCCGATCGAATCATCGAATCCCTAAACAACCCCAGAAAACTCAACTGTATAATTAGTATTAAAAATTCCCAGAAAATATAAAAACTAGAGATATGAATTACTGTGCAAAGAACCGTCGCAAATACAATAAATATGCCGCGGAACCGCCGCTAAAGGGGGGTCAACGCCGCGGTTCCGCGGTCAAGTAGAGGAATTAGAGGCTCCGTTTTGCACAGTAATTCATAAAAAACCATGCTTAATTTTCTACATATTTTTAATATTGAAAAATCCACAATTTTCAAAAAAGGACAGAGAGCAATTTGGAGTTAGGGATTTCGGGTCGATCGGACTTCAAACTCCGTCTAGACTTCGCCTAAAGCTCTAGCTTGGCTCTAATACCACTGTAGGGTTGCTAGGCACGCGCACAAGGGTCTACGAGGCATCAACCATGCCCGATTTAAAATTTAGCCGTGCCGAACAACCCGAATACGGAACTTTAAACTAGAGATTAGGCGAAAACAAGCATGCTAAACATTTTAACACTAAGTGAGAGGGATTACAACCTTTGTAGATCCGGTCCTTCACTTCATATGCTCCGTGTTGTGGTCCCTTCGCTGCGATCATCGGGATCCGGACTCTCGAGAGGTTCCACGAAGAGAAAGACGCAACCTTTGCTTCCGATCTTCGATACTAAGATGATCTACTTTGAAGTTTCTTTAACACAAGATAACACTCATGAAATGATGTGAACACCCTCATCTAAATGGCAAGGGAAGATGAGGACGATGAAGTAGGATTTTTGCTCTCTTTATTTATCTTTTTCTCACAATTATTCATCACTTGGAAAAATCAAGAAAGCTTTTTTTCATGAAAGAATGAAGGAAGAAGATGAACAATATTTGTTGAATCCATTTGTGATGAATAAGAAAAGGAGATAATAATCAATTATGCAACCATGGTTCACTTAACCATTGTAGAGAATTAACCAAGGGTTAGGGTTTTGGGTTGAGTTAAGAATGAGTCATAAGTAAATATCTTTTCCATGACAAAACAAAAACCTTCTAGAATCATCTAGAAACCATTAACCCAAATCAAACCCTAATCTTGATTAATCTTTACTAAACATGTTGCATTAGTTATCATATCATGTTACAATATTATATATCACATATATAATATTTATTGTAACCAAATAAAATAATACAATTAACATATATCGCATATATATCAATGTATTACCCGAGTGAGAAAAAGAATCTTTTAGTGAGCAAATATTAGTTAATGTAATTTAATATATCATATATATTATTATACATTAAATTATCGAATCAACACTTGATCCGACAATCTGGCTATATCGCATATAACCGACTAATATTTATCCGTACCGATTCACCGAATCAACACTTGATCCGATGACCCGGCTGATATCAAATATCGCGAGAATAGAATACGGTATCTCATATCGTATTATCCTCGGTCCCGCACATATCACATATGTGCTCCTACTCCATTTTGCCTGAGTCAAGAAACCTCTGTGTAGGACTCTAAAGAATCGTCAATACGCCGGCAGTAGGTGATGATCATATCAATCACCCACAAGCTGCAAGCGGTCAGCTAAACGTAACAGCTACCCAGGTATTGAGCGCTCAGAAGATCAACAAGCAAGCCTGTACATTCTCCTGTGAATCCAAACAGTAACACTCCCGTACAGTCCGGTCTCGTCGTCTGATATGTCGCATATCTCGCCTTGGGGTGGTAAACGTCAGACCCCAGTAGCTCGATAAGTCGTGTCGATATGAGGTCTATAACAGTTCGAGAAACTACTGATAACACTTAGCAGTAAATCTCAGCAACCCTGGCCAGAGATTTCCGGTTATAGCCAATCGAACACAGCACAACATCAACTCTCTATACCGGGAGAGACGAATCCCCTCCTATCGCTCATTGCCTCCATGTGATTCGGGACTGTACCCAAAAGCCACCTTTTTGCACGCCCTCTTGGACGTGGTATGATGGAAATCAAAGCACAGTGGGAATCACACAAGACTCTATGACGATCTCGGGTCAACAGACTACTCTGTACCAGTGTCACCGGAGAACTGCCATCTGACGTGAGGTATAATACCATCTGGGAGTTCTCGGTGAGTCCGTCCAGTGTACCCAGTCTCCACTGAGCACCCGTACACCATCCTTGATGTCAAACACCGATGGATATGGGATCATCCATCGCCCATCATATGGGTCAAGATGCGTATACGCTAGTCTACTCTGGTGTATCGATGCCCTGTCTCGATACACCCTCGACTAGGAACAGTTATAGGATGTACTCGTCGACTACCGTGGCCCCACTAGTATGATCTCATCATAGTCCCAGTAGTCGAGTACATATCCTAAGGGCTTTATCAACATGTAATATAGAGACAATCAGAGTACATGTTAAGACAAAGTACAACCAGATAGCATACTATCATGTCGAGCAAGAAAGTCCTCCCTATATATGTCCAAGCATCCATTACAATATACATCGTATGTACAGTAATGGCCTCTAGGGCATACATATAACTAACACGATATACCAGAGTAGACTAGCGTATATGATACTAGACCCATGTGATGGGCGATGGATGTTCCCACATTCATCGATGTTTGACATCAAGATCATATACGGGTGCTCAGTGGTGACTGGGTACACTGGACGGACTCACCGAGAACTCCTATATGGAATTATATCTATCGTCGGATAGCAGTTATCAGGTGACACTGGTACAGGTTAGTCTGTAGACCCGAGATCGTCATAGAGTCTTGTGTGTTCTCCCACTATACTTTGATTGCCACCCTACCATGGCTCTACCGAGTCGTGCAAATAGGTGGCCGTTGGGTACAGTCCCGAGACACACGAAGGCGATGAGCGATAGGAGGGGTTTCGTCTCTCCCGGTATTAAGAGTTGATGCTGTGCTGTGCCCGACTGGTTATATCAGCAAGTCCCTGGCCAGGGCTGCTGAGAATTGCTGATAAGTGTTATCAGTAGTTTCTCGATCTGTTATAGACCATTCACCGGCACGACTTATTGAGTTATTGGGGTCGACGTGACCATCCCTAGGCTCGATATGCAGCATATCTGACGAAGAGACCGGACTGTACGGTAGTGTTGCGGGTTGGCTCGACGGGAGTTGTAGCAGGTTCGCTTGTTTTCTTCTGATCGCTCAATACCCGGGTGGCCGTTACGTTTAGCTGACCGCTTACGGTTTGGGGGTACTTGATATGATCATTACCCTCTGCTGGCGTATTGACGAGTCTTAGAGTCCCACACAGGAGTTACCTAGTCCAGGCGAAACGTTGTGGTGCGCGTATGCGATATGCGCATGGACCCGATTAAATTGCGCATATAGGATACCGAACATTGATCGGGCGGCTTGCTTTTGGTGGGGTCATATGTGATATGGCCGGATTGATAAATCAAGTATTGATTTATCATTTAACCATTAGTTTTCTCACTTAAACCCTTTCTTGTATTTGATGGATGCATGCATGCATGCATGTGTTTCTTTCTTTCATTCTAGTTTCATGCACATGTGGATGTGCATACATGCATACACCCATCTATCATGGTTGTTAGCACATGGAAATGGTGGCAATATAAGACTCACACCATAGGTTAAATGATGGATTTTTATTTGTTTTTATATTTAAAACAAAATTGAAAAGAGAAGGATAATCTTTACTAGCTTCTACATTCTTCTTCTAACCTAACCAAGCTCACCTACCACTAACCTTGGGTTATCCTTCTCTTTATCATTTAAAACTCAAGTTAAATAAACTCTCCATCACTTAACCATGGTTGGTTGTAAGAAGGAATAAAATATAAAAGGTTATATTTCATTTCTTTTTCAATGGTCATCTTTATCTTTTACACTTGCTAAAAAGAAAAGCCACCATCTTCATCCTCCTTCACCATTTCCTCTCTAGGTTTTTCTAGTGAGTTAAACACACTTAAAGAAAGGTTTTTGAAGTGAGATCCTTAGCCACAACATCATTCTACTCAAGTTTAGCCAACTTGATTAGAGTGTTCTCTTTGTTTTTCCAAAGTTGCAAGCTTGGACGGGAAATTCCGGGTGGATCGTCGTGGACGTGAGAGGACTACAAGTGGACCTTCTTCCAACACCTAAGAGATTAAGGAGTCAAGCAAGAGGGGAGCTACAAAGGTTGTAGTCTCGAAACCGTAATTTTTATTAGCTTAAAGTTTAGTAACCCTAATTTTCTAGGATCGATTCCTTTGCGTGTTTGTTTAGCACCATAAAAATACATACTTTGAGACATGTGATGCTTCAAAACTCTTCATAGGATGCTAGGCAAACCTTACATGTTGTGACAAAGACGCGTCAGCATTCCTGTGTTAGCACGCACCTTTCAGAATGGTCAAAGCTGGGAAGTTATTGATCCTTCTATAATAATGTTCCTCAAATGGAAAAGGAAAAGAAAAATTGAAAGTTGTATTGAATCCAGATGGCCAGGCTTAGATTAGTGATGCATTTTATCCTAGCACTATAAATGGAAATTCGAAGCACCCGTCGAATCCGGCTACGCTTCCCGATAACCAGAACGAGTGCCCGGGGGTTCAATCCTTAATATTGAAATACCCGGATCTGCTAATCAAGCTGATAAGGAATATAAACCTAATGTGGCAGCAACTTCGATTAAATCATTTTTGTCTACGACCTTTGGAAAATAGGAAGCTTCTAGACGATCTCGTGACTACAATAATTGACCTTGAAGTGTCAATTCCTTCAAGGTAATTATATGGTTGCTCTAAAGCATGAACACGTCAGGCATGTTATAAGTAATCCAAATGATTACAATGTCCCACGGTGGTATGCAAAGGAGCGTTTTTGACCTCGTCATTACGATCAAGTCAAACCAAAAGTCCCACTAAGGCGTATAAAAGAACATTCTTGACGTCGTCATAACAATCGAACCAAAAGTCCCACCGACATGTGCAAAGGAATGTTTTGACGTCGTCAGAACGATCGAAGCAAATCAAATCGGAAGTCCCACCAGGTAGTGCTTCTAAGCACAAGAGCTCTGCTAAACAAAGCTGGGATCAAACCAAATAAGGCAATGAAGTCTTACTAATGACTTACATGTTGGATATGTATGCCCTAGAGGCCTTCATTGTATAGGATACTAGGGATATGTATGTATAAGATAATCTTGCTCAATATGATAGTATGCTATTTGGTTTGCCTTTAACTTAACGTATGATATGTTTTACTTGTTATTTCATATCTCTTATACATGTTGATAAAGCCCGTAAGATCCTTACTTGATTACCAGCGTTATGACGGCAATCAAACTTGTGGGAGCTGGGTAGTTGATAAGCACATCCTTAAATGTCCCTAGTCGTAGGAGTATCGAGACTGGCCATCGATACTCCATAGTAAACTAGTGTATATATATCTAGACCTTAATGAGGGGCGATGGTTGGTCCCGCAGCCATTTGGTGTGATGAACTTAAGATTGTATACAGGTGCTCACTGGGGGTGAGTATACTGGACGGACTCGCCGAGGACTGGCTAGATGGTATTATACCTGTCGTCAGATAGCAGTTCTCTGGTGACATGAGTGCAGATATTCTGTCGACTCGAGGTCGTCATTTGTCTCATGTGAGTTCCCACTGTGCTTTGATTGCTACCCTATCACGGCTCTACCGAGTCGTGCAAACAGGTTTTAGTTAGGTACAGTCTCGAACTACATGGAGGCAGTGAGCGATTGTTGGGTATTCGTCTCTCCCGGTACAGGGAGTCGATATCGCGTTGTGTTCGGTTGGCCAACACCATAAGTCCCTGACCAGGGCAGATTGAGAATTATAGGTAGTTAGACCAGTAGATTCTCGGATGGTTTTGAGCCACATCGACACGACTTGTCAGGTTATTAGGGGTCTGACATTTTCCACCCCTTAGACCGGCATGCGATACTCTCAGACGAACAGACCAGAATGTACGAAGATTATCACGGATAAGCTCAGTAAGAGTTCGGATGAGTTTGCTCGTCGGTCTTCTTTTCGACAGGTACCTGGGTAGCCGTTACGTACAGCTAGTGCCACTGACGGGCTTGTGGTTAAACCCACCGCCAGCGTACAGTCGAGTCTTTAGAGTCCCACACAGAGGGTTTCCCTAGTTCAAGCGAAACGTTGTAGATGCCGTATGGTTTTACGTACAGGGTTCCGATCATATACGTATACTAACTACACGGATTTTATTCGGACGGATAATACTAGTGGGCTTAGGGTTAAGCCGCATTCTAGTATTATATTATTGGATTAATTTTTTATCTCTTGGTATTCGCATTTTTTGTAGTACGAATACTGGTATGTATATACGGTGATGGCATTCTTGTAATTTCACAAGAAGTGCTTCCAGAAGAAGACACCTCATTTTTTGTAATATCTATTTATGGAAAATAGATAATGAGGTGGAGGGAGGAGATTTTCAAAGCAAAGCATGGCTAATTCTTTTCTTTATTCATTTGTTATTACTATTCAAGCATGGTTGCATTATTCTATGGAAAATATTGCATGCTTGATATTTTTCAAAGACTTAGCCATTCTTCACTTGCTATTTTCATTCTTCACTTCACATTCTCTCTCCTTTGCTCTCTTCTTCTTCCTCAAACCCTAACCCTCACATGTGTTGTGAAACCTAGGGTATTTTGAGATAAAATTAGTCCAATTAACTCTCTACATCTCTTAAGCTACCTAGATTAGCAAACTAGGTACTTTAGTTACCTCATATTTGAGGTTAGAGCTTGAACCAAAGACTCTCGGGTGGATCGTCTTCGACACGAGGAAGCCGACGACCAAGCTCGATCCGTACCATTTAGGAGCTCATGAAGGGATAAGAAGAACCGAAAGGCTTGTATTATAAAGTTATAAATCACTATCATAATAGATTAGAACTTTTGTGAGTTTTGTTAGCCAGGGCTTATGGTAGATCTTGGAAGTTTAGTCGATGTTACTTGCTCTAAAATTATTTTTTGTAAATTCCGCATCTCCACGAACCTTGTGGAGTGTGAGATATTGACTTACATGGTATCAGAGCCACTCCATAATCCTTAGTTAGATTGTAGCGACGTTTAAAATCCTCCGTTTTTGTCGCGCATGAACTGCCGACAAAAACAGTCCTTAAAATTATTGTTTTAAGATGTTTGAATACCCCGCGGGCTCATGGTTTGAACCGAGAAGCCGTGGGGTGAAGCGTAGGCACCCTGAGGATACCCCGAGGGGGACCCAAGGCCAGGCGCACCCCCAAGACCACCACAAGGCGGCCTTGGGGGGTGGTGACCCGAGAGAACCTGAAAAGGGTGCTTTCGGGTCTGCCTGTCCTTGAGGACCACCTTGTGGTGGCCCCCGAGGATGGGTACCCCCTTGAAGCCCCCGGATCGACAGTTAATTTTTTCCTCCTCACCTCCGTGAAGGTTCGGACGGGTTTCGAGTTTGATTCGACTCCCGAATTGGCTTAAAACGAATTTTTTGGGGACTTTAGTAAACTGAATTTTCATGTCTTGGAAAATTGGTGTTGTTTGCTAATTGTACGCGGATTTTATAACGTCATGGTTTCCTTTACATGCATTATGATGTGTATATGTGTTCATAAACGTTTTCTAATCGCTATACGTCGATTAGAAGGGGTTGCACATATCTTGTGATGTTTGGATGCGAATGGTTTCATGGATCGTAGTATGAATGGCCCAGTGTGAATCTAGATGTGAGATGTGAGTGGGTTTTTTGTAATTCATGTAATAATTCTTGTATATTCTTTTATTGGGGTGCATCCAGGTTAAGGATGTAGTCACCGTCTGTATATTACTTTTCATTTCCGCATCTAGGATTGACCCATGGAAGAGTGCACAAGCTACCGGGTTCTAGGATTCAGTGGGTGGCCATCTCGAGAAGTCGAGACCCGGGACACCCAATTCTAGGATTGGCGGGTAGCTTTCCGCACTCGTAGGGGTCTAGGATGATTCACACTCGGCTATTCACACGGTCGCGGAGGACTGTGTTTCATAGGTGGCTCATTGAAATGCAAATGTTCCTAGTTGATCTATTTTTCTATTCTCTGTGATGATTATATCTGTCTGTGTTGCTTATCATGCCTGTGATGGATATATATATATATATATATATATATATATCTTTGTATAAATAAATGTTGTATATGTTTTGCATCCACGGTAGTCCAACCCCCGCTCTGCCGTTAGTTAAATAACCTAACGGTGCATTACGAGGCCCCGTGGCGAATGCTGGTGGCATATACGTACATTCTATTTTCATTATTTTTGTGGCGTGATAAGGTTAATTGATGGGACCGCATAATCTCACTTAATGCAAAGTAATAAATTTAAAATCTGACGTCGTTGGAACAATTGCAAAACCACTCGGTTTTCTTCAAAAACAACTTTTAAAAGCGGAGCTTAAATCATTCATTTTCAAAAGCTATTCGGTTCCTTCGACTATATCAAGTTCATTACGTTAACGGTTTTCGCCAAAACCAGCCGTAGCTTTCCGTCATTTCAGATAGGTATCTACTAGTATTCATGTTATGTATTTTGACCTTCGCAAAGGCATAGTGTTTGGTAGCTAGTGGGTGCTTACTTGTAGCATAGATAGATGTATTAATCTAGGATAAGTGTACAGCTGTTTTGACCTTCGTCAAGGGCTTGTACGAATGAGTCTACATTAATCTGAATAATGACGGGTTGAACTTGACTTGCGACTTATAATATTTTGCAACACCAGACTTTGGGCAAAAACCACATCGGGAGCTTCAAACATACAGAAAACTTGCTAGTGTTGCATACCTTCTGGAGTGTGGTAGTTTTGGTAGGATTCTTTCAAAATTATTACACAATGATAGTTGGGTCCCGATCCTACTGTGAGTATCCGCTACTTTTCGGGAGAATTTTTCACTTTGCAATTAGCTAATCAAGTAGGTGTCTAAAAAGGTGTTAACGGGGCTACACCTCTGGGAAAATGATGTTATTTAATTAGATCCATGCAAAAGCACGGGGCACCTCCCTCCAAAGTACCAACACTCACCTGGCCGAAAGATAAGCGAACTTGTAGGGTGCGATTAATCCTGACTAATTCTTCTTTTAGGGTTTGAAAGAGAATTCGAGAAAACAGTGGGAGCCATCCTGTTTAGATAAACTAATAACCAATCTAAACTTGTAAGAGCAAATGCTGAGCGTTTTTTTTCTCTCTCTCCTAATTGCAGCGATCATGACAGGACTTAAGCTAATATCAGATAAAAACAAACTCGCTCAGGCGAATTATAAAGACTGGCTGAGGAACGTCCATATAGACCTTACTTATAATAAGGTTGCATATGTCCTCACAGCTAAAGCCCCATATTCCAGGTCCAGAATCCTCGATCGCGGACATTGAGGTCCGTAAGACTTGGGATCTTGATTGCGCGAAAGCCAAGTGTCTCGTGCTGGCCTCCATGGATAATGAACATCAGAGACGGCACGAGAAGATGGACTTTGCTTCCATCTTCCTCCATACCAAATACTTATATGGAAAGCAATCTCGTATCATAAGATACGAGACCTTAAAGAAATTTTTTCAAGCGAGGTTGGCCGTCGGATCATCTGTTGGGGACCACGTCCTGAAGATGATTACTCTCATTGAAGAGCTCGCGGACCTAGGAACTAGGTTGGAGAATGAGTTGTATACCGAATTAATTCTACAGTCCCTTCCCTCCACCTATGCCCAATTCATATTGAATTTCAATATGCAAAAGCTGGAAGTTTCACTTTCTGAGCTCCTCAACATGTTGAGGGTGGCAGAGGGCATCTTGAAGAAATCCAAGGAAACATCCGCTTTGTATTTGGGAATCTTCTTCTACTAAATCCAAAGCTAAGGCCAAGGGGAAGAAGAAGAAGGCCCCCACCAAACTGAGGGGAGATGTGCAGAAGGTGCAGGGTAAGGGAAAAAAAGAATGGGCTGCAGCCACAAAGGAAGAATGCTTCTACTGTCGGAAAAAGGGACATTGGAAGAAATATTGCCGGGCTTTAAAAGCCAAGAATCAGGATACGAAGTAAGTTGTGGTTTCGGCTTCAGGTGTGTTTTCTGGGAACCTAGGCACACTAGCAATCTAATTTTCGACGATGGCAACATAGATTTCAAAAAATTTCTAGTTTGCCAAAATTCCCAAACCAAGAATTGAACTAAATAGCTAGAACTTGTATACAAAAACCTAGTGAGCTAAACTAATCTACTATGTGTAGAATACTCACATCCTCAAGCTTTCTTCAAGTGCTCTGGATCGCGGTTGCAAGCTGGTCCTCCTTTGCCAAAGATGATCCACCTGAGGGAAACGATGCAGGCTCCAGCTTCTCCTAGCAAAGCACCCGACGCTCAAAGGTCACTAGCAATGGATAGTGGGGATGTAGGAATTTTTCACTATCTTTTTCTCTCATTTCTTATGCTCAAGTGAGTAACCAAAGAAGAAGGAGGAGGAGGTGAGGAAAACCAAGGCATGAGCAACTCAAAAAAGAAAATGAGCTAAGTGTAGAAGAGCTCTCAAGCATGAAGAGTCAAGAGAGTATGAATGAATGGCATGTAGAAAGAATGGCTCCTCATTTTTCAACCATGCAAAAAATATCTCACACATTTTTACAAATAAACAATCAAAGGCCATACCTCTCTACATACCTCCAACCATGCTTATGCCACCTCACCCTCCATCTCATTTGCAAATGATTTTCTAAAAAGAAATCATATATTGAGGTGTCCATCTTCTAAAAGATATTCCGTATAAATACGGAATACAACCCGGTATATGTATCGAAATATATATACGCGTATTCATATAAAAATACGAATAGCCAAGAGATAAAATGAATAGTGAACAATAATACTAGAATACATATACTAAAAATATATATAAATTATTAAATCAAAACTTGATTTAATAATCCGGCTTAATCCTAAACCGCCAGTACTATCAATTGTCCGATTAAAGTCTGTGTAGCCTGTACACATATTTAATCGGACACAAGTATGTACCAACATACGTCATCTACATCATATCGCCTGAACCGAAAAAACCCTCTGTGTGGGACTCTAAAGACTCGTCAATACGCCGACAGTGGGTTTAACCACAAGCACGTCAGTGGCACTAGCTGTACGTAACGGCTGCCCAGGTATTGAGCGAAAGGAAGGCCGGTGAGAAAACTCATCCGTACCCCTACTGAGCCTGTCTGTGAAAATCTCCGTACAGTTCGGTCTGTTCATTTAAGAGTATCGCATATCGGGTCTAGGGGGTGGATAAAGTCAGACCCATAATAACGCGATATTTTGTGTCGGTGTGAAGCCCATCACCTACTGAGAAACTACTAATCCAAATCAGTAATTCTCATCTACATTGGCCAAGGATTTCTGGTGATGGCCAACCGTGCACAACGCGACATCAACCCCCAATACCGGGAGAGACGAATCCCCGACGATCCGCTCACTACCTCCATATGGCTTGGGACTGTACCCAACTAAAACCTGTTTGCATGACTCCTTTGAGCCGTGATAGGGTAGTAATCAAAACACAGTGGGAACTCACAGGAGACAAATGACGATCTCAGGTCGACAGACTAACCTGTACTCATGTCACCTGAGAATTGCTATCTGACAATAGGTATAATACCATCTAGCATGTTCCCGGCGAGTCCGTCCAGTGTAACTCATAACCCAATGAGCACCTGCATACTATTTTAGGTGACTAACTGACACCAATGGCTTGTGAGACCGGCCACCGCCCCTTGTCGGGGTCTCAAAAAGTATACACTAATCTACTCCGGAGTATCGATGCCCAGTCTCGACATTTCTTCGACTAAGGACATTTAAGGATGTGCTTATAGACCATCCAGCTCCCACGTATATGATCGCCATCATAATGCTGGTAGTCAAACAAGAATTCTATGGGCTCTATCAACATGTAATAGTGATCTGTAATACCACATAATGCATGTACATGATGATAGAGACAAACAAGATAGCATACTATCATCTCGAGTAAGACCGTTCTACCCATATAGGTCCTCCCTCAATCATCACAATCGCGTGCTTGCGATTACAATAATTGACTTGAGGGCACTATATCCAACAATCTTCCACTTGCACTTAAGGCTAATTATTGCGGTGTCGCATACTCACAGCCCGTGTAATACCAAACACCCAACTTCTCTACTAACCAGCCTCGCAAAGCACGTTTGTGAAACTATTGCGTTCGAGAAATAGTCTCAATGAGTTGATCCGCTCCAATGTTTCTATCTTTATCTCTATATATCTCAATTTTGCGGAGAAAGACTATCATCCGAAATAAGCGATACATGTCTTAGAATTTTTCTGGATATCTGATGGGACCTAGTTCACAAATGAACTCCAAATCCAACAAACTTCTTAGACCGTATCTTCCACTGAATTTAATCAGTATTCTGCGCCATGCTTTCCTCAGTATCCGCTTGGACCCCCTGTCCAACATACTGCCCTTTAGAAGAGGGTAAACTTTAACTCTGACAGTCACCCTGTCATCCAGGTCACCTTAGAAGCCTGAAATGATAACCACCTCTTGAAGGAGGCTGCCATTACCATATACCAAGAATATCCTCTTATGTTCATAACTGCTTCTCAATGTTTCTCCAGGATTGGATTAATATATGCTTATTGCAGCCAGTGCAAAAGCAATATCTGGTATAGTACTTGACATCTCGTGATTGACTCAATTGCCTAAGCAAGTGATATGTCAATCACGCAAATCCCTCTCCTCATCAGTCTAGAAGACATCTCTTTAGAAAGGGTGACTCCATCACCTGCGGGTACACCACCACGCCTGGAGTCGTCCATTCTAAAACACTTTAGAATAGTGTCAAAATACCCGAATTGGGACATTACCCAAATCTAGATCTAAAACCATAGATTTAGTCACCAGAATCCTTGATATTTTATCCAGATCTTATGTGGAGAAACACCTTGTGACAACCACAGTATAACCGATCGTAGTACAGGAAGATCACTTCCTATCAAGAGCATGTCATCCAAATACCACGACATCACTCCCTACTACCTTCTTACCAGGTCCATCTGTTATTCTGATAAAGTCAAACTCTATGACTGTCACATCAAAAATAGATGATCTATCTCCGCTATACTTGCTTTAGTCTATAAATAGATATAAGAAACTTGCCCACCACCCTTCTGCTGCTCCCACTGACTACAACAACCCTTTGGCAGAGTCATATACATATGCACTTCTAAAGCTAATTTAGAACAATGTTATACTCATCCACCTGCCAGATCTCATAGTCTAGAACAATAGTAATGGAAAGATTGGGTTATCAAAACCTCCCTATCACCGTCTTTGAGGAGACCGAAGTATCTCTCGGGTGGCTGAGGTTACCCAACAAATCTGCGGAGTGGCTAATGGATTGTCGAATTCAATTAAATCTGTAGGTTATACTAATTTTTCAGTAATCGTTTGTGGTTCTGGAATCACTTCCAGTTCTACCATACTCCCATTAATGTTTTCTGAAAACAATTCATTTTACTAAAACGGGTGGTGAGTCAAGAACAATATAACTATTGATCCTCCAAATGGTAGAATCTTAACCCTCATCAAAACCCGGGATAACCCACAAACTGCCATTACTGAAACGTGCCTTGAGTTTATCCGGATTCTGGTTTTAATCATAAGCCGGACAACTCCATATACTTTAACATCGTTAAGATACGAATCCATTCTATATCCAATATAGAAACAAATGCACTAATTTAATTGGAACTAGATTAAAAAACAAGCAGCTGTTTCCAGTGCATATCGACTAAATGGAAGAAGGCCATGCAGCATTACTCATCAAGGAGTGCTCCTACGGATGAGTAACCTGAAAGAGAACTAAGTTCTCAAATGTATTACTTACGACGGAATACCTAGCATAAGTATCTACATCTTCGATCACCCCGAAGAATCCTGATACTTGCAACATATGGTTCTCTACTTTATTCTTATACCTATAACTTCTCAAAATTTGGACCTTGTATTTTAACGAAATATTTATCTAAATCCAGAGAAGTCATAAGTAAACGGAATATAGTATGAGTACCAACCCCTTTGTCCTAATAGACATCGGACAACATACAATACTTTGCATAAATCCTCTGAGTTTAATAACTCAAACCCTGTGCGTCGTAGGTTGAAAACTGTGCTATGGTTAAAAATAATTACACCGTTGTTGAATGCACCTTACCTAACTATCAACTGATATAAATAAATGTCATAAATATAATTTCAAAAAGTTATATCTCACTTTATAAATAAACGTACAGATATATCAGTTTGAAATTAGTGCATAACAACGGATATTCAAAACCAAAAATTTGCCGTTAGGCAAAACCCAGGTGATTTCCTCAAATATCACCAATTATAAAGAATTCTGATATTGAGGATCTAATCACCCAATTTCCAATATCTTACTCCCACTCAGAATCTGTAGCGCCATACAGATGTGAGAATCAAGTCTGGTAAATACATACCCTGGAGTCAGAATCTAATTGGGAAAACGGTTTTCAATTAACACCGTACAGTAAAACTGAAACATGAAAATATTTCGAAGGGGTGGCCGGGTATTCCTAGTAATACCTCTTCCACTATTCAGATTCATGACAGTAACCATATATTTCCTTGTCATAATTCCAATCTCTTTATATGTCTTTACTTCTTACCTTTTGTACACCATACTTAGGCTAATTGGTTTTCTTCCTTCCCTACCTTTCGGCACCTGCCTAAGATTTAGAAGAAGACTATCCAATAAGTATAATAGGTGTACTCTCCTAATACTAGGAGCTCTCACAACCTGAGAGAAGGGAAAATGAAAAGACAACCAAATAATCTTATTCAATTTCTTCATAACCGGAAACCATTCTCGAACTGAAACAAGTTTCTTCAAGTTCGTATGTAACTATACGATGGCATAACCAAGCAATATGGATCTTCGTAGTGATACAGAGTGTTCTGGAGAAATGCAAAGGGGAAGTAGGAATGGCAGGGATATACGCGACTTCGTTGTGAATGATAGTAGTCGCAATTTCCTTTGCCCTCACTCTAATCCCTTTATATGTCTTTACTTATTACTTTCT
This sequence comes from Agapanthus africanus, assembly GCA_030015575.1. Taxonomy (NCBI): domain Eukaryota; kingdom Viridiplantae; phylum Streptophyta; class Magnoliopsida; order Asparagales; family Amaryllidaceae; genus Agapanthus; species Agapanthus africanus. The sequence continues at coordinate 91,185,098 of JASDDO010000012.1, read as the reverse complement.
GTACACGATACTTAGGCTAATTGGTTTTCTTCCTTCGCTACCTTTAGGCACCAGCCTAAGGTTTGGAAGAAGACTATCCAATAAGAGTAATAGGTGCTCTCCTAATACCAGGAGCCCTTGCAACCTGAGAGAAGGTAAAGAGAAAAGACAACCGAATAATCCTATTCAATTTCTCCAGAACCGGAATCCATTCTCTAACCGAAACAAGTTTCTTCGAGTTCGTATGTAACTATACGATGGAATATCCAAGCAATATGAATCTTCGTAGTGATACGGAGTGTTATGGAGAAATGCAAAATGGGAAGTAGGAGTGGCAGGGATTTATGCGACTATGACAATCCAAAAGCCAAATTGTTTAAGAAGGTTCGGTTAACTTGGTTTATGAGTTTTAGTTTAAGGTCAGGTCACGGTCGCTGCCAGAGAGAGAGAGAAATGAAACACTCAACGTGCACTCTAACCTAGAATAGATTGGTTAATCACTTTATCTAATCAGGATGGATCCCACTGTTTCCTTGAATTCTCCTTCAAACCCTAAAAGGTGAATTAGTCGGGATCATCTGAAAATAACCCGAGGAGTAACACGTACTCATCAGTGAGAATCGGGACCCAACTATCATCGCATGATAACTTGATAGAAGCCACTCAAGTCACCACACTCCAAAAAGTATGCGCATGCCTGGCAAGTTTCCTTTATATTTGAAACTTCCGATATAGTTTTTTCCCCGAGCACTTATAACCTTGACGAAGGTCAAAACATCATAAGTCGCAAGTTAAGTTCAACCTGCCATTATCCAGATTAATCTAGACCCATTCGTATAAGTTCTTGGCGAAGGTCAAAACAGCTGTACGCCTATCCTAAATTAATGCATCTATATATGCTACAGATAAGCACCCACTAGCTAGCAAACACTATTCCTTGGCGAAGGTCAAAACACATAGCATGAATACTAGTAGATACCTATATGAAACGATGGAGGGCTACGACTGGTTTTTGGCAAAAATCCTTTAACGTAATGAACTTGATGTTGTTGAAGGAACTCGAGTGATTTTACAAATATATAGTGGCGTAAACTTTTGCCAAAGAGGTCACTCCCTGTGAAGGGATCTATTCTCTTTCTGTCATGCCCCGCTTCCCGGTATACGATGAAGGGGACACGACTGGTCCGCTACGTATTTACTCAGAAGCAAATACGCTAAGCATAGCTAAGCAATATAAAAGAAAATATACTCAAGAGACAAGGTATAATAAAAACAGCAACTTTATTTATTAACATTCTTTTGTACAATGCATGAAAAGTAAATACAACTGATAAAAGGCAATGCCTAAACAATGGCATAACAGAAATGAAAAGTACGGAATAGAAAGTGTACAATGAACTAGAGCTCGGGGTCTTCACTGTACTGATCCAAGTCTTCTGAAGTTGGCTCAATCTCTGACGGTTCCAAATCACCTGACGACATCCAAAGAAGAAAGAAATAGAATGTCGTCAGCGAACAGATCGCTCAGTAAGTCCTAAAGATAAGAGGAGAAATGGAATGGACAGAGAGTAAGAGAGAGAGAGAGAGTAGCTTTTACAGTTGTATTATATTGTTATACTGTTGTATTTAGTGTTAATGTTGTTGTTTGTAGCTTGGTACAGAAGGATGCCAGTGTATACGAGAGGAGTCTCACTTGCCCCGGAGACTAAGGTATCAGGAACTCATGGAACCGTTGGGCCACGGTACAACAGCAACAGAATACAGGTTAGGTGTCTTAATCTTACCGTCTCGTGCCACTTTTAACACCTTCCGTACCAATCTACCCCTTAAACCCCGTAGTGTTTTGATTGTATTGTTTGTCTTGTAAATTGTATTGATTGTATAATTGGTTGACTGACCGAAACCATGATATCAGTAAACGGATGTAACCGTAGAATCATGTAAATGGAATAACTGGAGAACCATGTAAATGGAATGTATATCCATGGTTCGGTTCATTCAAGTTGTATAGATTGATAATTGGATTCATGGATTCAGGTTGAATTGTAATATTGAAGATTGTAGATTGTACTTGAATCATATTCAAGTCAGATTATACTGAGACTCGAACACAATTAGAAAACTAAATTGAAGTTCTGATTGTTTTTATTAATTTGTCTACCTAAGATAGGCAAGCACCCACTTCTCCGGCTCCCTGAGGCTCAAGAGATTGGTCCCGCTTAAATCTATGTTTACTAGGGTCCTTAGGGTAATTTATAGAACTTGAGGGGGTTTTATGTAAAAAATACTTTTATATACTTTTCAAAATACTCCCCAAGCATTTATAATTCGTCTTTAGAGTTGTAATGAGTGTTGATTTTATATTGTGATATTTCTAAAGAAAATATCCTAGTTTTATAAATAAAGGTATTTATCTGTAATATTGATTTATATGGAATTCATGGTATTTTAGTGTAAAATTGATTCTTGTGATTTTTAGAAAAAGATGGAATATTTATATCATAACAAAATAGGTATTTTAATGATAAATATACATATATTTATACAAAAATAATTTTAATATATTTATTTATATTCTAAAATCTCATTTTCTTAAGATGTCGTATTTTAAATCTTTCGAGACCGAAAGCTCCTTGCGGAGGTCTGAATCTCGCACTACTAAGCCCGAGGATGTGCGATAATCCGCACCATCCTGAACGGGTTCCCCAAAATGGGTTGTAGCGGCGCTTTGCAAACATTGTATAAATACTAATCCTTTAGAAAACGGTTTTATGAAGTAAGTGGTATTTATTTGTAAAGATGTCAATTTTCCAAATTCTATATTCTAGGGTCTCCTAAGTCAAATAGACTATTCCTAACTGGTCCAAAACGATAAGTTGTGAGATGCCTCAAATCGCCTCTTCACCGCCAATTGTGGCCAGGTAAGTACAAGTGAAGAAAGGAGGGATCCGCTCACGAATCACCGTGAGACATGCCTTTTAAAATTACCTTTCTCACTTGCCTAGCCTAGACACCATAAAATCAGGTTTAGATAAACGACTGATGTCCACAATTTATCCTATTTTCATAATAAGCGGTATTTATTTATAACGATGTATTAATACTAAATCTTTTAGAAATGACTTTATTAAGTAAAGGGTATTTAAATGAAAATGTTTGTTTTCCCGTATTCTAAGTTTTCGATGGTATCGTGTTAGGTTGTATATGAGTGTGTGAGGAGGTAGGTCATTACCTCATGATCTACTTTAATGGTATAGCAAGTTTAATGGAGCTAAATATAAAGTTGAAACAATGTGGTATTTAAGTGAAAAAATGATAAATTGAAATAGCTATCATTTCATGTGATGAAACTTGATCAATTTGGTTGATTAGTGTTTAATAGTCATCATGAGGAAGTTTAAGTATGATTGTATTAGTGAGAAGTGGAATTTTATAGGAAACCGAATCGGAAATCGGATTTGTTCCGATTCCGTCGGGTTTTGTAAAACCGTATTTTTAGATAGAAGAGATAGGTAGAAATTGGGACTTACGGGTTTTAGATCACACAAGAGAGTGAGAGGGAAGTAGAGGAATCACTGATGTATTGCGTCGTTGCCTCTAGTTCCTAAAACGATCGCCGGAAGTTCCGCCGGGAATTCGTCGGAGCTTCGCATCGAGCTCATTTTCAAAGTGCACAAGATTCTTGGAAATTTTTTAGAGAGATGGCTCAGAGTTAGGGGTGAGAGGGCAGAGGGTAAGGGTGGTATTTATAGGGTTAGGCTAGAGTTAGGGTAGATGAAAGGTTAAAATGAAAAATGTGATAAAATGTATTAAAAATGGAGTAATTGGGGTTTTAAAAGAGCTCTGGAAATGGTCTGAGGCTAAAATTTTGCAGGTGCATAGGGAATATGAAAAGACATAACTTTCATGTTGGGATCGTCGCCGGAATTAGCCGACTCGGCCGTGACTCGGTCGGAGGACTAAGTCGGCCGAGTCGGGGCCGATTTGGCCGATTCCCGGCAGAGTCAGGCCGCCGGGATCCCCCCCGACGGTTCATCTACCCTCTGGCAATGCTACATCTTTGGGTGTAGTGGGGTTTTTGTGAGATATGCGCGTGTAAACTCTTGGTATTCTAAAGGTTCAAAATAAAAACAATATTAAAAATAATGTGGGGGTATGGGATTTGAACTCTGGTGGCTTAGTTCAGCAGTGCAAGGTATTACCAATGAGCTACAAGCTCCTTCTTGTAATTATGGAGCTAATTAATTACTTAAAGTAATAACAGTAAATGTAAATACCCCAAGTATACATTAATTTTAAAGTAAATTTTTGTACACTAAAAATGGAGTTGTTACATTCTTTTAACTTATAATTAAAAAGAAAAATAATTACTTATAACTTGTGCTCAGGCTAAAATACCCCTTTATGGATTTTGAAAAAATATTTTGAAAAAAATTTGTATAGGAAATTTAGGGTTGTTACACTTTCCTCATCGAATGAGGCGCTGGATATTCCTAACCGAATACCGCTGTGCAAAGCAAAACAATCGACTATAGTGAAGTTATTATAATGACGCAAACTTTTGCCCAAGAGGTCACTCCCCATGAAGGTGTTAGGAATATGTATGCCTTAAAGGACATTATTGTATGATATAGTGGATGCTTGGACAATATATATAGAGGACTTTCTTGCTCGACATGATATTATGCTATCCGGTTGCTCTTTATCTTAACATGTACACTTGTATTGTTATACTGTCTCTCTGATATATGTTGATAAAGCCCTTAGGATGCAGGCTTGACTACCAGGACTATGATGCAGATCATACTAGTGGGTCTTGTGTAGTCCACAAGCACATCCTTTAACAGTTCCTAGTAGAGGAAATATCTAGATAGGGTATTGATATTCCAGAATAGACTAGTGTGTACGTTTCTTGACCATATATGGGGCGATGGTTGATCCCACAACCATTGGTGTTTAACATCAAAGATTGTACACAGGTGCTCATTAGAGAATGGGTACACTGAACATGACTCACTGAGAACTCCTAGATAGTACTATACCTATTGTCAGATAGCAGTTCTCTGGTGACATCTGTACAGGTTAGTCTGTAGACCCGAGATCGTCATAGTGCCTTGTGTGGTTCCCACTGTGCTTTGATTTCCTCCCTACCATGGCTCAAAGGAGTCATGCAAACAGGTGGATTTTGGGTACAGTCCCGAGTCACATGGAGGCAGTGATCGATAGGAGGGGTTTCGTCTCTCCCGGTATTGGGAGTTGATGTTGCGCTATGCTCGATTGGCTATAATAGCAAGTCCCTGGCCAGGGCTGATGAGATTTACTGGTAAGTGTTATCAGTAGTTTCTCGAAAAGTTATAGGCCACACATCGGCATGACTTATCAAGTTATTGGGGTCTGACGATTCCACCCCCAGACTTGATATGCGACATAACAGACGAAGAGATCGGACTGTATGGTAAGTGTTGCTTGTAGGCTCTACGGGAGTTTGGAGAAGTTTGCTTGTTGATCTTCTATTCGTTCAATACTTGGGTAGCTGTTACGTCCAGATAGTACCGCTGACGGCTTGTGGGTTTCTGATGTGATCATAACCTACTGCTGACGTATTGACGAGTCTTTAGAGTTCCACACAAAGGTTTCCTAGCTCAAGCGAAATGAAGTAGGGCACATATGGAGATATGTGCGGGAGCTTGATTAAATACGAGTATGTGATACCGTATTCTAATCTAGCGATATTTTGATATCTGTTAGGTTATATATGATATAACCGGATTATTGAATCAAGTGTTGATTCAATGATATATGTGTATGTTGTTTATATTTGATATTAGACGGATTATATTTGATATACCCCGATTATTGAATCAAGTGTTGATTTAATAATTTGATATATATATATATATGTATATGTTATATATATATATTAACTAGTATTGAATATTAGACGGTTTTATGTGATATAACCGGATTATTGAATCAAGTGTTGATTTAATAATTTGATATACATATATAAATGATATTATTCGGTTATATATGATATAACCGGATTATTGAATCAAGTGTTGATTTAATAATTTGATATATATTTATATATTTGATATATATATATATATATACATATATATATATATATATATATATATATTAACTAATACTAGCTCACTAAAGATTTTCTTCTCTTTATACATATTAATATATGTGTATGATATATATAATTATATGTATTATTTATGTATCATGGTTGATGATACATGGAACTAGGATGTATGAAAATCACACATGAGATAAGAGATGAGTAGATAATGGTTTGATTTTTGAATAAAGAGAAAAAGAAAATGAGTCTTTTTCTTAGATGCTTGTGGAAGCCTTGAGAAGCCATGACTCATCACTTACTTTTTGTTTTATTCATAGATATTTTTACCACACCATCTCATCACTTCACCTTATGGTTCATTCTCTCTCATCTAAGTTCATTCTCATCTTCTTCTTCCTCTCTTGCTCTCTAGAGTTTTCTTGAGATGAGAAAAAGAAAAGAAGAAAATAAAGTGAGCAAAATTCCTGCTTCATCAACATACTCTTTTCTAGCCCATTAGTTTAGGCTGTTTGCTTCACTAATTCCCTGATTAGTGAAGAGTGAGCTTGAGTGAGAGAGACTTCAAGATGGATCATCTTCAGCTTCGAAGACTACAAAGCAAGCTCGTTTCTTTCACCAAGTGGAGTCTAAGAAAAGATCTAGGGACTATTATTTGGAGCTTTAGAAGTGAAGGACCGGTCTACAAAGGTTGTAACCCTTTTCACTTAGTCTAGAACTTGTTTGCTTAGCTAAAACCCTAATTCTCTAGTTCAATTCTTGGTCAGTATAGCTTAGACCTCTAGATTTTTTAAAATTGCATGCTTGATACTTGTTGTAACCTAGTAGAGGTGCTAAGACATACTTTCATGGTATTAGAGCCAAGCTAGAGACTTAGGCATAGTTTAAATGACGTTAAAGTGTTCGATCGAAGTTTCGAAACCCGAAATTACAAGCTTCTGTCCAATTTTTTCAAAAATTGAAATTTTACAGATTAAAAATTCTCAGAAAATCATGCAGGTAATTTTATGGAGCCCCAAGAAGTTCGAGAGCCCTAACTCTATCAAATGGCCGCGGAACCGCCGCTAAAACCTTGGTTCCGCCGTTGATTTGAGGAGTTGTGGTCTCGTCTTTCTTCTGCTCCTCCATTGTGCCATTTTGGACTTTCTGAGTATTTTTAGTGAGTCTCAAGTTATTGAGGTCTCTGTAATTTACTGGTGTTTGAAATATTGATCGAAATGTTTAACATCGTCTAGATAGTTTGGATATGTGATACAATTTTTGGAATCCACATTGATTAGTTTTGTGAAAACTAGTTAGCGTTTTGTAAATCTAGCGTTTTAGTCTCATTTGATGGATTGCCACAGAGTTTCGATTTGGATCAAAACTCCGTCGCAATCTTGTATCGTATGCGAATAGTCGCCGGGAGACACTAGCAGACAGCCATGCCCCATAGCCCCGACTTAAGTGACTATAAGAGAACCCTATGGCCAAAAGCATCCATACGGGTGCTCGCGGCCGCGGTTTTCCACCCAAGTGCACTTCGTTGATGGCATCGAGGGTGCGACCATCTACTAATGTTCCCGACGAGCATTCGATCATTTAATCGGGAATCTTGTCAAATTACCCGACTTGTTTTTGAAATGTGTTTTCAATTCGAGACTTAAATGCAATGTTTATATGGTTAGGCATGAAATCCGGAGTATGTGATATTCCGGGTTTATGATGTCTAAGGATGAAGCAGATTCTAATTATTTTAGTTTTCATTTTTTCTGCGACCGTAAGTGTAATATGTGGTGTATCCCCGATCTTGTTGCTGTACGTCAACGACATTAGGGAAATGCATATTTACTTACGTTGATGACATGTGATGTTATTGTATTGCTGGTTGATATGTTATATTGGATCGTCGTGATTGAATAGCTGGGGGTTTTGTGTGAGATGAGAGTTTTTCAATTTTCATTCATATAATATTTGTATGTAATATTCATTTATTGGGACACTTCCGGGTTGAGGTTGTTTTCACCATTGATGTATATTATTTACTTTTCTGCATTAGGATAGACCCAAGGCAGGGAACACAAGTAACCGGGTTCTAGAGTCCAGTCGGAGGACATCTCGAGGAGTCGAGACCGGATCGCTTAACTCTAGAATTGGCAGGGTTGCTTGCCGCTCTCGTAGGGGTCTAGGGATGTGGGTTTGGCTATTGATTGTAAAGATTTTTGCGTACGTGCGTTTTTGAAATCAAAGAATATTTAACCGCAATCAAGAACGGCGTCGCTTGGTAGCTAGCCGGTTGAGTACGGGTCGGTCCACAGGGATTTTGTGTATTTTCTAATTGTTCTAACGAGTTAATTCCAATTGTTGTGGATTGTATTATCAATAAAAACTAAGGTTGATTTAGACTAGGATTAAAACCTTGCTAGGGTTAGGTTTAGGTTAAGTTTGGAAATTTAATATTTCTCACCGCTTTCAATGCCCTAATTAAGATCTATTTAGGTGTTATGGTAATAATTAATAAAGGGGATTAGCACGATCGGGAAGAAACTATGTTTCTTCCTCTATGTCCTTGTCCGTCCTTTCTTAATTCTTACCCTAACCTCCATTGAAAACATACATGTTCATATCAGATTTTTGCATTTTCATACCGCCCAATTTTTATCACATTGCATATCGGTAGGTACTCTTGAGCCGTGTTTGCTAGTCAATTGCAGGATACAGGTTCTTGGCTCTAAACGGTGAAATTCATGGAAAAACAAGACAAAATCCGGGTTCCTGCCAACCACAGATAAAACATGGGTCTTCGCTCTTTATCCGTCTGTTGCCACACACCAGTTTAAGAGACAAAAAGGCAAATCAATGTCATTTTCATGCACAAGGCTCAATGGCAACACAAGATCCAAGAAATCTACGCGGAGCTCAAGAAAATCATGACAAAAAGATCCATATCCAATCACCTTTTGATCTACAGAAATTCTGGAAAAATCGTGAAGACAATATGAGAAAATACATATACCAGAATAAAGGGCACACAATACCAGGAGAAGCTACCAAATTTGGTGACCCAATTCCTCAATAGGGCCGCGGAACCGCGGCCATACGGAGTCTTCAGAAGTCAAGTTTTTAGGGGTAGTTGGGTCTTTTCACATGGGTCCAGAATGTTGCCCTAGAATTTTTGTTACCTGCCTATAAATAGTCCAGAACTTGTGAAGCCAAAGGGTGCTTAATCTTGTATTTTTTAGGGTTTAGAATACTTGTTTCTTCTTCCTCTTCTCATCTCTTCTCCATTGAAAAACTTGTAGTGAGCTTTTGTGAGTGAAGAATGATGAATAAAGAAGTTCCTTTTGTTATTATATCTTGTCTTGTTCTTTAGTTAAATTATTATTGCTTGTAATTTTCATTTGTTAACTTAGTTGTTGTTATTTCTTGTTGTTTCTTTATTTTCTCTTTTCCTTTATCCTTAAACAACCATGACGCTTACGCTTGATCCTTGCCAAGGTGAGGTCGCAAATAGCTAGTTGTTATCTTCTAATCTCCTTCTTTCTATCTTCCTCTTTTGTTTTGTTTTCTTTTCATTATGATGTGTGAGTAGTTTCATACTTGTTAGGGTAGGATAAGGGAAGTTTGAGAGAAGGAAATCTCTCACACTCTTTCCTTGCCCAACATCTTAAATCGACTCCCGTTAATTGAACCACAATCCGCTCCTTACGGCACCCTATCCTACATGATAGCGGTGATTCCGTAGTGAGACCGGTTGTGGTTGAATTAACCGGAGGTTATGGCTAAGAGCCAAGAACGGACGGACAAGCACCAAAAGGAAGAACTTATGTGTTGGAAAGCCTAGCTTATACTCGCAAGTTCCTTCCTAGTCGTGCTAATCCCCGTTGTTGCCGATTACCGTAACACCGATATTAAGAGTGGCAACGAAAGAGGTGAGCGAATCCTAACTCAAACTAACCTAATCTTAATCCTAACAAGCTCTCTTTACATATCCTTTTAACACTTAATTAATCACAACAAAATCTGGAAAGCTGGACTTAACTCGTTAAAACACTTAGAAAAAGATTCCCATCTCCCTGCGGACAACCCGTACTCAACCGGCTAGCTACAAGCGAAACCATTTTGATTGCGGTAATTAACTAAACTTGAACACGCAGAATCCCTACCAATCAAATGGCGCCGTTGCCGGGGAGACGGTAGTTTATTTCTTTGTGTAATTTCGGGTTAACTTATGAAGATAAATATAACCGAAAAAAAAAATATATACTTGGTAAAAAAATCATCTTGTTATTTTTGATTAGTTTTTGTGCAAGTGTGTAGGATAATACGGAGTTCGAGTTCAGTGCCAAAGACGTGGGAAGATAGACCCATATTTCGCGGCTACACCGCGACGGATCAAAACGAAGCAAACGGGCTACTGAAACATTCTGGAGCAGATACAGTGAGTAAATAAATATTCAGGACATCCAGACAAGCATAGGAGACCCAGACCAGCACCTCCAAAAAATTTGAAAGCCCAACTCTCTGTTCCTGCCGCGGAACCGCGGCATAAGAAGGCTTAGGCCGCGGAACCGCGGCCACTTGGTGGCCTCGTTAACTCAAAATTTCTGTGAGTCTTACTTCTCTCCTCCCCACTCCTCTGGACTCCAATAAACTGTTTTTCTGCAGCATTCTTTGCGCAAACTCTCTTCCCCCTTCCAATAAACTGTTCTTGTGCAGGATTCTTTGCGCCGCGCTAAAATAAAAATTGTTTGCAGTTGATTTGTTACCGCTTTGCATTTATTAATACGGACTTAAGGGGCTTGAAACCAATTCAGATTGGGTGGGGATTTCATCACCCTTCCCAGGACCCCAAAAATCACAAAAAGCATATGCATTGACCATTGTTAAATAAAAAAATACTAGACTCAGCCCTAAGGACTTCGCGCTCAATAGGACAGAGGACTAGTTACAGGCATCGGCCGTTTATCCTATCTGACTTTTGCGGTGTCTAGGCAAGTGTGACGAAGGCAAGTGGTTATTTAATTAAGGAACTTCGCGAAAGTGTTGGATAATCTCCCACTTACCTGGCACTTATCTGGCCGCATTTGACGGAGAAGAGGCGGTTTGAGGTCCTATTTCTAGCCCTCTGGAACAGTTAGGAGCTGTCTAGCAGACCTAGGTGACCCTAGATCTAGGTGAGATTGTGCATATCTTGTTTGTGATTGCTTAAAGCCATAAGTCCGTACATATTTCTGTAAAGCTCTTTCTAAAAAAAAAAGGAATAAATCAAAAACTTTTATAAAAACTTGCCCTTTGTCGCCAAATCCATTTTTCACCCACCACCCATCGTATTTCTCCATTGACGTTTTCTTACCCTCACCTTCTCCGCTTTGACTATACTAAACTCGTTTAGTGTATGTCCGCTTGGACTCGGGACACTAGCGCCCGCCTAGTCCGCGTTACGTTAGTCGCTACCGACTACGCGATCGACTCAGACGTCGAAACTCCGTCCACTCCTCTTTCACCCCTTCCTTTGCCGGCCAACTCCGACGTTGACCGGAATTCTGTTCATACATCTTCACCTTCACCATCACCAACCTCTTCTTCCGCGATGTCAGGATTTAATCCGAACATCTCTTTGACTACCCTTGGATTGGCTCCACCTCCTACGGAGACCAATAACCCACCACCGCTGCCTGTTGTAGCGCCGCAGTGAATCGCGCTCCAGAATCGTTTCTATCCCACCCGTTCTGCACTTCCCACCTGCCTTTCTCTTCCACCGGCCAATGGGAATAATTTTGAAATTAAGCCCCACTTCATCAACATGCTTCCACGATTTCATGGGCTTGAATCTGAAGATGCCTATATCTTCATCAATAAATTTCAAAACGTTTGTGCCATGATGAAAACTACCCAACTGTCGGACGATGCTATACGTCTACGGGTCATTCCGTTCACTTTATGCGATCTTGCTGAAAAATGGCTGTATAGCACCGCTTCCCACTCCATAACCAGTTGGGACGAGTTTGTTAAAGCGTTTCTAAAAAAATTCTATCCGAATCATAAGACCGCAAGGATTCGCAATGAAATCAACCAATTCTCTCAGCTTCCTTCTGAACCCTTCTGGAAGTGCTTTGACCGGTACAAAGACCTTCTTGTTCAGTGTTCTCACCATGGTATCGAGAGATGGCAACTTTGCTAAACCTTATACGAGGGCTTGAACCCAGCAACGAAGCAGTTGTTGGAAACCATCTGTCAGGGCCACTTCCTATCGAAATCTGACGAGGAAGCGTGGCAGTTCTTTGACGACCTTGCGGAGCAAACGCTACAATGGGAGAGCACCAGACCGACTTCTTCTTCTTCTACCTCCACTTCTTCCGGTCAGTCTAGGGTAGGAATTCACCAACTTGATGTCTCTATTGCGATGAAAGCTGAAATGGCTGCAATAACGAGAAAGCTTGAAACAATAGAGAGCAAATTTTCTTCTCCTGCTCCTGCCCCTGCTCTTCCCCTTCGTACCATCTGCGCTTGTTTTTCCGATCCTTCTCACTTAATCGAAGAGTGTCCTTACAATCCACCATCGCAAGGACAGGATCAGGTTAATGCTGCATTCCAGCAAAGACCGAGGAATGATCCATACTCTTCCACCTACAATCCCGGTTGGAGGAACCACCCCAATTTCGCCTGGAATCAGAATCAGAATCAATTCCAAGGCAACAATTTCCAGAGGCCCCCTCCGCCGTAACAACAAGCGCAACAACAAACTCAACATCAATTTCAGCAGCCCTTTCAACCCTAACCCTTCCAAAATCAGACGAACAACTTTGCACCCAACAATTCTTTTCCACCAAACAACTTTGTTCCATCAAACAATGATAAGGTTTCCTCGCTCGAACGAAGTCTGGAGGCGTTCGTTAAACAATCGACACAATCCACCGCCAACATCCAGTCTTCCATTCAGTCCTTAGTGCAACACACTGCCGCTCACGGGCAAAGCATCAAGACCATCGAGGCCCAGATTGCACAGCTGAATGCGGCCTTAAGCGAGTGAGAGAAGGGAAAGCTCCCGTCCCAGCCACTCCCAAATCCCGGTCACCCATATAATGTACATGTTGCTCTTGAACAACAGAATCATAATGTGAGTACCGTGACCACATTGAGATCGGGAAGGATGCTGCAAAACAATATTGGCACACGGATCAACGATGACACCCCGGCCGCTTCTTCTTCTACTTCTTCTTCTTCTTCTACTTCTTCTTCTTCTCCTGCTTCTTCGTCTTCTGAGCCTATTCTCCGTTCTTCACAAGGCTCTCCTTCCTCTTCTTCTGCTCTGAACGGACCCACTTCTCACTCCACGAAAACACCTGTTCTGGGATCCATTCCAACTCCACAATCTCCTCCTCCAACATTAGACTCAACCAATTTTAAAAATGTTCCATTTCCAAACCGGTTGAGGTCTAATAAACAAAATCCTCAGATGGAGAAGATTCTGGAGTTACTTAAGCAGGTTAACATTAACATTCCTCTTTTAGATGCTGTCCAACAAGTCTCGTCCTACGCGAAAATCTTAAAGGACTTGTGCATGAAAAAGAGGAAGTCTCAGGTACCCAAGAAAGTTTTCTTGGCTAGTGCTGTGAGTGATGCCCTTACCCAATCTTTACCACAAAAACGGAAGGACCCTGGCTGTCCTACGATTTCTATTACTATTGGGGATAAGAACATCAACCGCGCACTATTAGATCTTGGTGCCAGTGTTAACCTGCTTCCGTACTCAGTATACGAGCAATTAGGCGTAGGAGAGCTGAAACCCACACACTGCACTCTCCAAATGGCCGACCGATCGATCACCCATCCTAGGGGTGAGCTAGAGGATGTGTTAATAAAAGTCGGGGACTTCATATTTCCCATTGACTTCATTGTATTAGACACACAGCCTGTAGCTAACCCCCGGAATCAAATTCCGGTGATACTCGGTCGCTCATTCCTTGCAACCTCAAATGTTGTGATCAATTGTCGCAATGGTTCGATGAACCTCTCTTTTAGAAACATAACGATTGAACTCAACATTTTTAGGTTGGGGAATCAGTCCGCCGAACCTAATGCTCATATACTGGACGTCTGCTCGATCCAGGAGATCACCCCTGAAGAGTGTGAATTCGAGGAGTTTCTGTTCGAACACGATAATCTTGACGCCACTAGTGCGTTCCTCTTCGAACCTGCTGCTGTTTCTGTAAGTGCACGGCGGCGCCCCGGCCGTCAATCCGACGGCCAAACGCGGAAACGGTGATAAACTTTAATTTTTGCGGACTTAGCAAACCGGCACCACCGCGCACTAAACCCCGGATCGTGCCATTAAACTAGTCTAAGCTAACAACAAGAAAGGGGAAGAGATATACCGAATGATCCGAGTCCTCCGGTCTTCATCTCCACTCCGATCTCCTCGCGGAAACTCCGGTCGTCGCCTCCTCGCCGGAAGGGCACCACATCGCCTGTAGCTTTTACGGGCTCCCACCTCAATTCCGAGGCAGCTCGGGCGCGAAGCTGGCGAATCGACGCGTCCAAGATTTGCTGTAGAATGTAGTGTAGAGCATGCCGGTCTCATTTGGGATTTGTTGCCATTTGTAGATGATGGAGGAAATGAGATAAGAAAAATGGTGCTTGCATTTTTCTAGCATGAATGAGATCAAGAAATGAAACTCTCAAGAATGAAGCTCTCTCTTCTTCTTCTCTCTTTTCTAATGAAAAACTTATCATCCAAATGAGAATGGTGGAGGAGGTAATATGAAGCATGAAGGGAGGTGAGTGTAGGGTAAAGCAAGTGGTGACCACATCAAGACATAATCATCATCAAACTTACATCAACCTCAAATCCAATCTTTTCACAATAAAGCATGAAATGATGAAGGAAAAGAATGGAATAAAAAGATGCTCTCATCTTACAAATAAACCCTCCACAAATGTAATTTGCAAAACTGCAAATTACCCCCTCCATCATAAAAGTCCGGCCGGGAAAGAACAAAGGAGAACCGGCCGGAACGGAATGCAAACTGGCAACTCCAGAAAACTGGTCCCGTAATAAATTACAGGAAAACCCCTATACTGTGCATACACACCCGCATCTGTATTCCGTCCGGATACAAATGCAATAAGACAAAATCTACACTGTACTAAACTAGGACCGGCTTAAGCCAAAGCCGGCTAGTAATATCCGTCCGATCCTGATCCGTGCAATACCGCACGCATTTGATCGAACGCTGCCATATAACTATACGGCCACTAGTACAAACCGTCCGATCCTGATCCGTGCAATACCGCACGTATCTGATCGGACCCTGCCATATCTCCATACGGCCTCTACAGCGTTTCGCCCGAAAGCTTGAGTAACTGAAAGTGTGGTGGACTCTAAAGACTCGTCAATACTATGGCTGTGGATTTAACCACTAGCACGTCAGAGGTATAAGCCAATACGTGACGGGCCACCAGCTATTGACCAAAAGGGACGTCGATGAGCGAACTCATCCTGACACCCTACTGAGCCTGTCAGTGACAATATCCGTACAGTCCGGTCCGTTCGTCTATGAGCATCGCATGTCGGGCCTAGGGGGTTGGTAAAAGTCAGACCCCCAAAAGCGGTACAAGTAGTGTCGGAGTGTAGCCCAGAACACCCTGAGATACTACTGGAATACCTGCCAGTAAATCTCCTGCCTTGGCCAAGGTCTTTGTGTAATGGCTCTCCTAGACACAGCGCGACCTCACCCCCAATACCGGGAGAGACGAACCCCTGAAGATCCGCTCACTGCCTCCATGTGGCTCGGGACTGTACCCAACTAAAACCTGTTTACACGACTCCTTTGAGCCGTGGTAGGGTAGTAATCAAAGCACAGTGGGAACTCACACGAGACAAATGACGATCCCCAGGTCGATGAACTAACCTGTACACATGTTACCTGGGAACTGCTATCTGACGTCAGGTATAAGACCAACTAGCATGTTCCCGGCGAGTCCTGTCCGGTGTACTCATAACCCAATGAGCACCTGTATACATCTTAGGTGATCCAACTGACACCAGTGGCTTGTGAGACCGGCCACCGCCCCTCGTCGAGGTCTCGACTGTATACACTAGTCTACTCTGGAGAATCGATGCCCTGTCTCGAAACTCCCACGACTAGGGACCTATTAAGGATGTGCTTGTAGACTCCAGCTCTCACTTATATGATCGCCCACATACTGCTGGCAGTCAAGCATGAATCCTAGGGCTCTATCAACGTGCAATAGCGACCTGTCAGGTCACCTAAAGCAGTACACGATGATAAAGGTAAACCAGATAGCATACTATCATCTTGAGTAAGACTGTCCTACCGGGATAGGTCCTCCCTCAATCATTGCAATCACGTGCCTGTGATCCAATAATTGACACTGAGGGCACTATCTCCAACAATCTCCCACTTGCACTCAAAGCTAATTATTGCGATGTCGCATACTCACAGCCCGTGTGATACCGAACACCCAACTCCTCTACTAGTCAGTCTCATAAAAACCGTTTGTGAAACTATTGCGTTCGAGGAATAGCCTCAGTGAGTGGATCCGCCTAGAAGTTTCTTTCTATGTCTCTCTATGTCTCAAGTTCGCGGAGAAAGCCATCTCCCGAAATGAGCAATACCTGTCTTAGAATGTCTGGATGTCTGATGGGACCTAGCTCATGAATGAACTCCAAATCCAAACTTCTTAAACTGTATCGTCAACTGAACTTAATCAGTATCCTGCGCCATGCCTCCCTCAGTATTGCCTTGGATCACCTGTCCAAAATACTGCCCCTCGTCAGAGGGAAAAAATATAACTCTGACGATCACCCTGTCGTCCATGTCACCTTGGAAGCCTGGAATGATAACTGCCTCCCGAATGAGGCTGTCGTTATCACATCCTTAGAACATCCACTTATGTTCTAAAACTGCTTCCGACTGTTCCTCCAGGATTGGATCAATATCAACTTATTGCATCTAGTGCAAGAACAACATCTGGTGTGGTACTTGACATCTCATGATTGACTCAATTGCCTAAGCAAGTGATTTGCCAATCATGCACATCCCTCTCTACTTTAGTCTATAAGACACCTTTAGAGAGGGTGACTCCATCACCTGCAGGTACACTACCGTGCTAGGAGTCGTCCATTCTAAATACTCTTAGAATGCTGTCAAAGTACCCTGATTGGGAAACCACCCAAATCTAGATCTAAAACCATAGATCTAGTAACCAGTATGTCTGATATAATGTCTAAGTCCTTTGTGGAGAAACCACTGTGTGACGACCAAAGTATAACCGATCGTAGTATAGGAATATCACTTCCTACTACCTTCTCAACAGATCCATCCCCTATTCTGATGACGTCAAACCTATGACTGTCACATCAGAAATAGATGATCTATCTCCGCTACATCTGCTTTAGTCTATAAATAGACATAAGCCTGATGTCCACCAATGCTTCCGCTGCTCCCACTGACTACGACAACCCTCTGGCAGAGTCATATACACGTACACTTCTGAAGCTAGTTCAGAACGACGCTATACTCATCCTCCTGCCGGGTCTCGCAGCCTAGAACAACAGCAATGGCAAGTGTGGGTAAACAAGAACTTCCCTGTCACCGTCCTTGAGGCTACCGGAGTACCTCTCGGGTGCCTGAAGTTACCCACCTTATCTGCGGAGTGGCCAATGGAATGTCAAATCAGATTGAATCTTTAGGTTCCTTATCAAATCTTCAGTAATCGTTTGCGGTTCTGGAATCACTTCCAGTTCTACCATACTCCCACTGCTATTTTCTGAAAAAATCCATTTTTGTTAAAACTGTGGCGAGTCAAGATGGTAGAAAATCAACCCTCGTCATAGCCTGGGTCAACCCACAAACAGCCATTACAGAAACGTGCCTTGAGTTATCCAGAGTCTGGTTTTAATCATAAGCCGGACAACTCCCCGTACCTTAACAACGTTAAGATATGAACTGTACTATATCCAATATAGAACCAGAGGCACTGATTTAATTGAACCAGATTCAAATCATGCAGCTATCTCCAGTGCATGTCAACTAAATGGAAGGAGGCTGATCAGCGTTACTCAACTTAGGAATGCTTCCAATTATGAGTAACCTGAAAGAGAAGCAATTTCTCTTTATCATTACTATCAACTGAATACCATACACAAGTATCTACATCTTCGATCACTTTGAAGAATCCCGATACTTGCTACACCTGGTTCTCTACTCTATTCAAATACCTATAACTCCTCAAAACTTAGACCCTGTGTTTCTACGAAACACATGTCTAAGAACTAGAGAAGTCAAAAGTAAACAGAATATAGTATGAGGACCAACCCCTCTGTCCTAATGGATACTGGACAACATACAATACTCTGTATAAGTCCGCTGAGTCTAACAACTCTTTCACTGTGTGTCATAGGTTGAAAACTGTACTTAAGGTTAAGAAGAATTACACCGCTGTTTAATGCTCCTTACCTAACCATCCACTGATATAGGTAAATGTCATCGACATAATATCAAAAGGTATATCTCACTCTATGAAAATAGACGTACAGATATATCAATTTGAAATTGGTGCACAACAGCGGATATTCAAAACCAAATATTTGCCGACCGGCAAACAGCCCAGGTGATCTCCTCAAATATCACCGATTACAACGAATCCCGATATAATGAGGATGATCACCCAATTCCCAATGACTTACTCCCACTCATCATCTGTAAAACCATACAGATGTGAGAATCATACCTGGTAAATACACACCCTGGAGTAAGTATCTAATCGGGAAATCAGTTTTCTTTTAACATTACACAGTGAAACTGAAACATTGAAATGTTTCGGTGGGGTATCCTGGTATTCCTAGCAATGCCTCTTCCATTATCCAGATTCACAACTATAACCGTATAATTCTTTGCCACCTCTCCAAATCCCTTTATATGTCTTTAGTCATTACCTTCTGCACACCCCTTAGGCCAAATGGTTTTCTTTCTTCCCTACCGTTCGGCACCAGCCTATGGTTTGGAAGAAGACTATCCAAAAAGCATAAAGGGTGTACTGTCCTAATCCTAGGAGCACTCGCATCGCGAGAGAAGGTGAAGATAAAAGACACCTGAATGTACTTTATTCCTATTTCTCCTGAACCAGGATCCATCCCCGAACTGGAACAAGTTCCTTTCGAGTTCGTATATAACCATACGATGGATTATCCAATAAAATGGGATCTTCGTAGTGATACGGAGTGTCCTGGAGAAATACAAAGGTGATTTAGGATTGGCGAAGAAATACTTGGTTTGGTCGTGAATAGCAGTCGCAACTTACTTTGCCCTCTTAATAATCCCTTTCTTTGTCTTAACTCAATACCTTCTGTACACCGTTTAGGCTAACTGGTTTTCTTCATTCCCTACCGGTCGGCACCAGCCTATGGTTTGGAAGAAGACTATCCAATTTGCGTAATAGGTGTACCACTCCTAAACCAAGGAGTACTCGCAACCTGAGAGAAGGTGAAAAGAAAAGACAACTGAATAATCCTATTCGTTTTCTCCAGAACCAGAAACCATCCTCGAATTCCTTCGAGTTCGTATCTAACCATACGATGGTTTTGTCCAATGGAAGTGGACGTTCGTAGTAATACGGGGTGTCCTGGAGAAAAGGGTAAAAGTAGGAGTGGCAATGAGGTCTGCAACTCTGACAATCCAAAAACCTGTGTTAAGAAGGTTCGGTCAACTTGGTCTCTGAGTCGTAGTCTTAGGGTCGAGTCAATGGTCGCTGCCAGAGAGAGAGAAAAGAAACACTCAGCGTGCACTCTATCCTAGATCAGAATGGTTACCAATTTATCTAATCTGGAAACCTCCCACTGTACCTCAAATTCTCCTCCAAACCTGAAAGAAGAATTAGTCGGGGTCACCCGAGGAGTAAACCAACTCATCAGTGGGAATCGGGATCCAACTCTCATCGCATGATAACGTGACGGAATCCGCTCATGGTATCACACTCCAGAAGGTATGCGCATATCTGGCAAGTTTCAGTACTTTTGAAACTCCCGATGTGATTTCTGCCCCATGCTCTTATGACCTTGACAAAGGTCAACAAATCATAAGTCACATGTCAAGTTCCACCCGTCATTGTCCAGGTTAATTTGAACCCACCCGTACAAGCCCTTGACGAAGGTCAACAAGGCTATACGACTGTCCCAAACCAACACATCTATCTATGCAGCAGAAAGGCAACAAGCAGCTACCATGCACTATGCCTTGACGAAGGTCAACAAACATAGCATGAATACTACGTGCTACCCGTCTGAAACGACGGAGGGCTACGAATGGTTTCTAGCGAAAACCTTTAACGTAATGAACTTGATATCGTTGAAGGAACGGATAGCTTTTTAGAAAATATAGTGACGAAAACCTTTACTAAAGAGGTCACTCCCGGTGAAGGGATCTCGGCTCTTTCCCCGTAGAATGGGGTGCAGGATATTCCAACTGAATACCACGGTGCAAAGCAAAAGTAATCGGCTATAGTGAAGTTAATGCCCTGACGCAAACTTCTGTCCAAGGGGTCACTCCCGGTGAAGGGATCTCGGCCCTTGCCTCGTCGACTGAGGAGCAGGATATTCATACTGAATACCACGATGCAAAACAAAAGTGAACGTCCTTGCAATAACAGCTTTTTGAAAAGTGTTCCAACAACATCAGAATAGGTTTGTTTAACTTGCATTGATCCGAATCAATGCAGTCCCATCAATTGATCACACCACAAAGAACAAAAATATACTGACGTACGTATATGCCATCCGCATTCGCCACTGGGTCCCGTCATCACCCGTTAGGTTAGCTTACTAACGGCAGAGCGGGGACTGGACTAGCGCGGATGAAAAACATATACAACATCTACTAATATATATACCAATATATTATATTTCGCTCAAGGCGTGAATAAAATGCAACATCACAGAAATGTACAGCATCACAGAACAATACAGATATCTGGGATCCCCGGGTTTCACAGAGCCACTACTGAAACCCGACGTTCCCCTGGTCGTGTGGATAGCCTGTGCAATGAAATCCTAGACCCCTACGGGCACGGCAAGTCACCCGCCAAAACCTGAAGCGAGGCAGCCCCCTTCAGCTCCGTGAATGGACCACCCAGCACTCCACGGAATCCGGCAACTTGGGCACCCCTCCTGGGTCAACCTAGTACAGAAAGTAAAATATACATACACCGGGTACATCGACCGCAACCAGGTCGTGCCCCAATAGAATAATACAAACAGGCAGTGACGGCAGTCCACATGTCGGACGCTCGCCCCGCAATATCAAATGTACATAATACAACAATACAGTACTAGCATTGCATCCAGGCTATCCCCTACGACCGATCCGCAACATCACAGCATAAACATAGAACATCAACGTGAAAGTCATGTTCGCAAATCCGTCTAACCGGGCTATAGCAGTTAGACCGGATTTACCGATCAAGTGACATTCACGGTCGCAGATATAATGTAAATACTGTGAAAAACGTGTTTAAAATTTTCCGATTGACCAAAAATTAACAAGTGGGCCCCCAATCAAAACTGTAGCACTCACAGAAAACTTGGGCCCAAAATTAATATTCCAAAACCCCTAATTCAAGTCCAGAAGCCCACTGGAAAAATACAACGCAGTGAAGACACCAAAGTGCGGCGGAACCGTGGCCCAAGGGGGGGTTTGGCCGCGGTTCCGCGCTCTGGTGGTGGAATTACTGTGTCGAATTTTCCCAGTATTCTTAGAAATCCCTGCACATCATTCTGAGACCATCAGAAAAATTTTTAGACACCAAAAAATCTTAACAGAAAACTGATGTGCACTAAAACATAGATTTTGGAATTTTGGTCGATCGGAAATGAAAAACACATCAAACGAAAGCTAGACGAAGTTAATGGCGAGGCTCTGATACCACTGTAAGTGCACGGCGGCGCCCCGGCCGTCAATCCGACGGCCAAACGCGGAAACGGTGATAAACTTTAATTTTTGCGGACTTAGCAAACCGGCACCACCGCGCACTAAACCCCGGATCGTGCCATTAAACTAGTCTAAGCTAACAACAAGAAAGGGGAAGAGATATACCGAATGATCCGAGTCCTCCGGTCTTCATCTCCACTCCGATCTCCTCGCGGGAACTCCGGTCGTCGCCTCCTCGCCGGAAGGGCACCACATCGCCTGTAGCTTTTACGGGCTCCCACCTCAATACCGAGGCAACTCGGGCGCGAAGCTGGCGAATCGACGCGTCCAAGATTTGCTGTAGAATGTAGTGTAGAGCATGCCGGTCTCATTTGGGGTTTGTTGCCATTTGTAGATGATGGAGGAAATGAGATAAGAAAAATGGTGCTTGCATTTTTCTAGCATGAATGAGATCAAGAAATGAAACTCTCAAGAATGAAGCTCTCTCTTCTTCTTCTCTCTTTTCTAATGAAAAACTTATCATCCAAATGAGAATGGTGGAGGAGGTAATATGAAGCATGAAGGGAGGTGAGTGTAGGGTAAAGCAAGTGGTGACCACATCAAGACATAATCATCATCAAACTTACATCAACCTCAAATCCAATCTTTTCACAATAAAGCATGAAATGATGAAGGAAAAGAATGGAATAAAAAGATGCTCTCATCTTACAAATAAACCCTCCACAAATGTAATTTGCAAAACTGCAAATTACCCCCTCCATCATAAAAGTCCGGCCGGGAAAGAACAAAGGAGAACCGGCCGGAACGGAATGCAAACTGGCAACTCCAGAAAACTGGTCCCGTAATAAATTACAGGAAAACCCCTATACTGTGCATACACACCCGCATCTGTATTCCGTCCGGATACAAATGCAATGAGACAAAATCTACACTGTACTAAACTAGGACCGGCTTAAGCCAAAGCCGGCTAGTAATATCCGTCCGATCCTGATCCGTGCAATACCGCACGCATCTGATCGAACGCTGCCATATAACTATACGGCCACTAGTACAAACCGTCCGATCCTGATCCGTGCAATACCGCACGTATCTGATCGGACCCTGCCATATCTCCATACGGCCTCTACAGCGTTTCGCCCGAAAGCTTAAGTAACTGAAAGTGTGGTGGACTCTAAAGACTCGTCAATACTATGGCTGTGGATTTAACCACTAGCACGTCAGAGGTATAAGCCAATACGTGACGGGCCACCAGCTATTGACCAAAAGGGACGTCGATGAGCGAACTCATCCTGACACCCTACTGAGCCTGTCAGTGACAATATCCGTACAGTCCGGTCCGTTCGTCTATGAGCATCGCATGTCGGGCCTAGGGGGTTGGTAAAAGTCAGACCCCCAAAAGCGGTACAAGTCGTGTCGGAGTGTAGCCCAGAACACCCTGAGATACTACTGGAATACCTACCAGTAAATCTCCTGCCTTGGCCAAGGTCTTTGTGTAATGGCTCTCCTAGACACAGTGCGACCTCACCCCCAATACCGGGAGAGACGAACCCCTGAAGATCCGCTCACTGCCTCCATGTGGCTCGGGACTGTACCCAACTAAAACCTGTTTACACGACTCCTTTGAGCCGTGGTAGGGTAGTAATCAAAGCACAGTGGGAACTCACACGAGACAAATGACGATCCCCAGGTCGATGAACTAACCTGTACACATGTCACTTGGGAACTGCTATCTGACGTCAGGTATAAGACCAACTAGCATGTTCCCGGCGAGTCCTGTCCGGTGTACTCATAACCCAATGAGCACCTGTATACATCTTAGATGATCCAACTGACACTAGTGGCTTGTGAGACCGGCCACCGCCCCTCGTCGGGGTCTCGACTGTATACACTAGTCTACTCTGGAGAATCGATGCCCTGTCTCGAAACTCCCACGACTAGGGACCTATTAAGGATGTGCTTGTAGACTCCAGCTCTCACTTATATGATCACCCTCATACTGCTGGCAGTCAAGCATGAATCCTAGGGCTCTATCAACGTGCAATAGTGACCTGTCAGGTCACCTAAAGCAGTACACGATGATAAAGGTAAACCAGATAGCATACTATCATCTTGAGTAAGACTGTCCTACCGGGATAGGTCCTCCCTCAATCATTGCAATCACGTGCCTGTGATCCAATAATTGACTCTGAGGGCACTATCTCCAATAGTTTCTGCGCCCGACAACGACTACGAGTGTTTCACATTCTCGAACGATCTTAGCCGCTCACAACCCGAGTTTGAATCTTTCGAATTTCCGGATGAGTTACCTGAACCATCCAACTCGGTCGCCTACACTCGTTTTGAACCTTTGCTGGAGTCCTTTGAGTTCGAGACCTCTGCACCAATCTTGCCTTCAATCGTTTCACCTCCAGCGCTCGAACTCAAGCCTTTGCCGTCTCACCTTAAGTACGCTTACTTAGGTGAGAACGAGACCCTCCCTGTCATCATTTCGGCTTCTCTAGCTCCAGAGCAAGAGAAAACCCTTCTTGCGGTCTTGCACAGCAACAAGCAAGCTTTTGGCAGGTTCATGGCGGACATCAAGGGGATTAGTCCCCTGATCGTTGAGCATCACATTCATCTGATGGATGATGCCAAACCAGCCCGGGATCCACAAAGACGTCTCAATCCAATCATGAAAGAGGCTGTGAAGAAGGAGATCGTAAAATGTCTAGATAGTGGTATCATTTACCCTATCTCTGATAGCCAGTGGGTTAGCCCCATCCACATTGTCCCTAAGAAATCAGGTATAACGGTCATCACTAACGAGACGAACGAGTTAATCCCTACTCGCCCCCAAACTGGGTGGCGAGTGTGCATTGATTACAGAAAACTCAACGCCGCAACGCGGAAAGACCACTTTCCGCTACCTTTCATTGACCAAATGCTTGAACGATTGGCCGGACACGAGTACTACTGCTTTCTTGATGGCTACTCCGGCTATAATCAGATTCCCATCGCCGAAAAAGACCAGGACAAGACCACTTTCACTTGTCCTTTCGGCACATTCGCATATCGTCGCATGCCCTTTGGGTTATGCAATGCGCCCTCTACCTTCCAGCGGTGTATGATGGGAATCTTCTCAGACATGGTGGAAAAATTTCTGGAGATTTTCATGGATGATTTCTCTATCTTCGGCGATTCCTTCAACGAGTGTTTGCTGCATCTTGACGCTGTCCTTACCCGATGTAAGGACAAGAATCTCACTTTGAATTGGGAGAAGTGCCACTTCATAGTGCGTGAAGGTATTGTCTTAGGACATATCATTTCGCAAAATGGCATAGAGGTTGACAAAGCAAAGATTGAGGTCATTTCTAATCTACCTCCTCCCAGATGCGTCCGAGATATCCGAGCCTTCCTTGGCCATGCCGGTTTCTATAGACGGTTCATCAAGGACTTTAGCAAGATTTCTAGGCCTTTGACTCTTTTGCTGGCCAAGGACACGCCATTCGACTTCAACTCGAGCTGTGTAACTGCATTCGAGTCATTGAAAAGCTCACTCACTTCTGCTCCCGTTCTTTCTTCACCTGACTGGACGCACCCATTTGAGATTATGTGCGATGCATCCGACTTTGCCATTGGTGCTGTCCTTGGACAACACATCAACAAGATGCCACACGTAATCTATTACGCGAGCCGAACCCTGAACGACGCCCAACTCAATTATACAACAACTGAGAAGGAATTCTTGGCTGTTGTATTCGCTTTAGAAAAGTTCAGGCCCTACCTCATCGGCTCTCCAGTCATTGTCTACACAGACCATTCTGCTTTGCGCCATCTTTTTGCGAAGAAAGATGCAAAATCTCGGTTAATACGTTGGATCCTCTTGCTTCAAGAGTTTGACCTTGTCATTAAGGACAAACGAGGATGTGAAAACGTAGTTGCCGACCATCTCTCACGACTTCTTTCTTCGCCTTCGCTTCCAATTCCGATCAACGACGTTTTCCCGGATGAACAGCTCTTGACAGTATCTTGCGAACCCTGGTTCGTAGATATTGTGAACTATTTGGCCACAGGATTACTACCGATTGAATGGTCAAGTCAGGACAGACTTCGCTTCTTATCCCAAGTAAAACACTTTTACTGGGACGAACTCTATCTGTTCAAGTACTGTCCCGACCAGATTATTCGTCGGTGTGTCCCTGACGAGGAATTCAAGAGTGTGCTGTCATTTTGCCACGATCAAGCGTGTGGCGGGCATTTTGGCCCCAGAAAGACAGCTGAGAAGATCTTGCAATGTGGTTTCTACTGGCCACAACTCTTCAAGGACGCTCATGACTATTGCAAGACTTGCTCCCGGTGCCAATACATGGGCCGGATATCCCGGAGGAACGAGATGCCGCTCCAACCGATCTTGGTTGTGGAGATTTTTGATGTTTGGGGGATAGATTTCATGGGGCCGTTTCCCAGCTCTTTAGGGAACTTGTACATTCTTCTCGCTGTTGATTACGTCTCTAAATGGGTCAAGGCTGTGCCCAGCCGGACTAACGACAACAAGGTTGTCATTACGTTTCTTAAAGAAAACATTTTCTCCCGTTTTGGGCACCCCCGAGCGATCATTAGCGACAATGGAAGTCATTTCTGCAACAAAACTTTCGAGGCCTTGATGCGGAAATACTCCATTAATCATAAGCTATCCACGCCCTACCACCCCCAAACCTGCGGGCAGGACGAAGTTTCAAATCGGCAAATCAAGCAGATACTGGAGAAGACGGTTTCCAAGAACCGTAAGGATTGGTCGCTGAAACTCACTGATGTCCTTTGGGCCTTTCGAACCGCTTATAAGACCGATCTTGGCATGTCTCCCTATCGGCTTGTATACGGAAAAGCCTGCCACCTACCTGTCGAAATAGAGCATCGCGCATTTTGGGCGATAAAGGAGTTGAATCTGTCTCTCGAAGATGCGGGCAGCCATCGGAAGCTGCAGTTGAACGAATTAAGCGAGCTTAGGGATGAGGCTTATGATAACGCGGTTGTCGTTAAGAATCGAACGAAGGTGTTTCACGATAAACACCTTTTGCGCAAAACCTTCGTACCTGGCCAACAGGTACTGCTTTACGACACCAGACTTCACTTCCATCCAGGAAAGCTCAGATCTCGCTGGAAAGGGCCGTATTTTGTGCGGAATGTGTATCCGCAGGGCGCTGTGGATTTGGAGAATCCAGAGGACGGTTCATTTTTCAAAGTAAATGGACACCGATTTAAACCGTACCTTAGCGCCGAACCAACAGGAGCCGGTTTACCCTGCATAATCTTCCTCTGCCTACCACCAAACTTCGGTTATCCAGCCAAGAACAGTGGACACTGTTCCAAGTAAGTTTGGGGGTATGTATAAACCATTTTGTATATATTTGTGGATATTCTTTTTCTTTTTCTTTTCTTTAAAAACAAAAACAAAAAACAAAAAAAAAAAATTGTGTATCGCTAACCGACAATTTTGACCCTTCAAATGATCTCTTCATGCAATGACAGTGCGGACACTGTCCAGTTTAAGTTTGGGGGTACGCTCGGTACGCATTTCTAACCTTCGCATTCATATGTATATTTTGCATCTGCATACTAAATCCATAAAATCCATAAAAATCTGAAAATTTTCTAAAAACATAAAAACTTTTCTGTCAAGTTAGCTAGTGGGAGGACTCTGATTCAACATTTCGACGGTTTTGTTTGATAAAATAAGAATAACTAAATCTTATGTTTAGATTTTGAAAACCTGAAAGATAACTCTCCTTTGAAGTTAACTATAGCTGATATACGTCTTTACATTACACTACACGTGTCGTGAGTTTTTGGAAATTAGATGACAAGTCTTTTATGTCGAAAAACTTTTAAATGGATCAATGATTTTCTGAGGATCAAATAGGTTTGTTCTAAAATAAGTAATATCAAGAATAGTTTATGAAGTGAGTGAATATGAAGGAATGTTATTGATGCCTTAATTGGAACTAAGTCTGAAAAATAACCCATCTGAAACTTGATTGGAATGATTACACACCGAACCCACTAAACACGTCTTTTATCCAAAAAAAAAAAAAATATAACTGAACTGCCGGTTATATCTCCGTTCGTATTAAATCATCTGATTTTCACGCCAAACTGTCTTTTGTTTTTGGACCTAGGTAACTTGAGTAATTAAGTCCGCTGGGGTGTTTCTACACCTAATGCCCTAAAACCAACTGGTTTGGGTGCATTGGCCCAAAGCTCGCTAAGAAGCCTAGAAAGTCCAGATTAAAACAAAATCAAGCAAGTGTTCTCTCCGAGTTAAAATTCCTAACGGTTCTTTGTGTGAGAATAATCTTGATAAAAGACATGCTTTTATAAAAAATTTAGCGGAGATATGAAGGTTTTATTCTATGATAAAAACTATTGCATGTTCACAGAGGTGTGTATGAAATGAAAACAAGAAAAATGTGGAGTGAAGAATAAGACCTAGTTTCCTGTTAAGGAAGATAGAAATTCTAAAGTTGAAACCTTACTGGGAAACGAAACTTGAAAAATGCTTAACTCTTTATAAAACTTATGTGATCCTTTTAAAATTGTTATCTGGGCTTTATTGTGTGACATGATGACTTTAATCGATCCTTTTGGAACTTAACGACACTATTTGCACTACACGTAAAGACATATAAAATCTGTAGTTAAATAAAAAGCGAGGTGTGAAAAATAAGGTTCGATAGTCTAGACTTAGGATCATAGAATTGTTATTTTCTGAAACAAAACTTTAGGGGTTTGAATCATAGTTATTTTACAAAACTAGCTTGACCGGATTTTGTGGGTAGTATCCGCTGAAAACCCTCAGGAGACAACACTCCTCATACTAGGGACACCTAGAGGTTTAACGGCTTGTTGCACATGCTCAGTGCAATCGCGTTCCCTGCGAAAGTGAGGTTAGGAAATTTTTTTTGAATAAATTGGCTTTGCTCGGGACGAGCAAATGATAAGTTTGGGGGTATTTGTTCATATCGGATTTTTGCATTTTCATACCGCCCAATTTTTATCACATTGCATATCGGTAGGTACTCTTGAGCCGTGTTTGCTAGTCAATTGCAGGATACAGGTTCTCGGCTCTAAACGGTGAAATTCATGGAAAAACAAGACAAAATTCGGGTTCCTGCCAACCACAGATAAAACACGGGTCTCCGCTCTTTATCCGTCTGTTGCCACACACCAGTTTAAGAGACAAAATGGTAAATCAATGTCATTTTCATGCACAAGGCTCAATGGCAACACAAGATCCAAGAAATCTACGCGGAGCTCAAGAAAATCATGACAAAAAGATCCATATCCAATCACCTTTTGATCTACAGAAATTCTGGAAAAATCGTGAAGACAATCTGAGAAAATACATATACCAGAATAAAGGGCACACAATACCAGGAGAAGCCACCAAATTTGGTGACCCAATTCCTCAATAGGGCCGCGGAACCGCGGCCTAAGCATGCTTAGGCCGCGGAACCGCGGCCATATGGAGTCTTCAGAAGTCAAGTTTTTAGGGGTAGTTGGGTCTTTTCATATGGGTCCAGAATGTTGCCCTAGAATTTCTGTTACCTGCCTATAAATAGTCCAGAACTTATGAAGCCAAAGGGTGCTTAATCTTGTATTTTTTAGGGTTTAGAATACTTGTTTCTTCTTCCTCTTCTCATCTCTTCTCCATTGAAAAACTTGTAGTGAGCTTTTATGAGTGAAGAATGATGAATAAAGAAGTTCCTTTTGTTATTATATCTTGTCTTGTTCTTTAGTTAAATTATTATTGTTTGTAATTTTCATTTGTTAACTTAGTTATTGTTATTTCTTGTTGTTTCTTTCTTTTCTCTTTTCCTTTATCCTTAAACAACCATGACGCTTACGCTTGATCCTTGCCAAGGTGAGGTCGCAAATAGCTAGTTGTTATCTTCTAATCTCCTTCTTTCTATCTTCCTCTTTTGTCTTGTTTTCTTTTCATTATGATGTGTGAGTAGTTTCATACTTGTTAGGGTAGGATAAGGGAAGTTTTAGAGAAGGAAATCTCTCTCACTCTTTCCTTGTCCAACATCTTAAATCGACTCCCGTTAATTGAACCACAATCCGCTCCTTACGGCACCCTATCCTACATGATAGCGGTGATTCCGTAGTGAGACCGGTTGTGGTTGAATTAACCGGAGGTTATGGCTAAGAGCCAAGAGCGGACGGACAAGCACCAAAAGGAAGAACTTATGCATTGGAAAGCCTAGCTTATACTCGCAAGTTCCTTCCTAGTCGTGCTAATCCCCGTTGTTGCCGATTACCGTAACACCGATATTAAGAGTGGCAACGAAAGAGGTGAGCGAATCCTAACTCAAACTAACCTAATCCTAACCCTAACAAGCTCTCTTTACATATCCTTTTAACACTTAATTAATCACAACAAAATCTGGAAAACTGGACTTAACTCGTTAAAACACTTAGAAAAAGATTTCCATCTCCCTGCGGACGACCCGTACTCAACCGGCTAGCTACAAGCGAAACCGTTTTGATTGCGGTAATTAACTAAACTTGAACACGCAGAATCCCTACCAATCAATACACAACTGGTCTTTTAAACTACGGTATCACTGCTACCTCGTAGGATAGGGTGCCGTAGTGAGCGGTGTGTGTATGTATGTGTGGAGTCCTATAAAAAATATGCGATGGGCAAGAAATGGTTGAGAGATTTTCATCTCTCAAACCTTTCCTATTCCTAACCCTAACAAGTGAGGAACTACTCACTCATTAGGGAATTGATAATAAAAGACATTTTTTATGATTGTTTTTAAAAGACTAATTATCTAAACTACGGCAGATAAATAAAATCTAGCAAGGGCAGATAAATAAATTTCTAAACTACGGCAGAAAAGAAATTAACTAGGGCAAGGTAATGAAAAACTACTTACTTTTATTCGATGCACTCTTCAAAACATTACATAGAATTCTGAATTTTTATCAATAAAAAGAGGCATGCTCCAAAAAGAGCTTTAGGGTTTTTATTTATAGATTATAGAAACCCTAGGGTTACATCTGATCCCTATCTACATTTACAAAACTACCCTGAGAAGCATAGTCAACGCACCTCCACCACCGACAATTTTTGCACCGACACGTGCTTATTATGGCCGTGGAACCGCGGCCAAAAGCCATGTTCGGCCGCGGATCCGCGGCCATATAGAGGGTTCTTGGGCTCTTTTCTTCAGGTGTTTTTTCTGTTGCTTTTTACTTATATTTTCTTCACTTGGTTCTTCAGAATATTTTCTAGTTTCTTCCAGATTTTCACAGTGCATAATGTTGTGGACTTTTTACCGTTCGCTTCGTGTTGAAGTCTTGAATCTTTGTGCTGCCTTCGTACTTTATGCAGTTGAATTGTTCATTGATCTTCGTTTGTCTTTCAAACTGTAGGCATGATAAAGATTCTTCTATTTGTTGGTCGCAGTCTTAATTCTGTATCGTCTTTTCATCATTTTCACTGTTTTGTTCCGAGAACCTGTAACCTGCAACTATGTAGCAGACATGGATCAAAAGCACCTGTTTATTTGTAAAATGCATAAGAATGCGGAATATAATAATGCAAAATTATGATATGAACAAATACCCCCAAACTTATCTTTTGCTCGTCCTCGAGCAAAACTAGTTTATTCTCGAAAAAGACCTAACCTCACTTTCGCAGGGAAATGCGATTGCACTAAACTCGTGTAACAAGCCGTTAAATCTCTAGGTGTCCCTAGTAGGAGGAGTGTTGTCTCCTGAGGGTTTTCAGCGGATACTACCCACAAAATCCTATCAATTCGGCCTATTGACTTTTATTCTCCAATTCGGTTTTCTAACAAGAAATTCTATTATCTTCAACTCAGAAATTGTCAACCCGTATTTTTCACGCTTCCTTATCACTTAACTTAAGATTGTATATGTTTTTTAATTTTACTTAGTTTTTAGCATCTTTTGAGTTTTCCTTCTAAGGTTTCATCTCAACTTAGGAATTTTTATCATCTCTACTAAAGATATAAGTTCTATTTTTCATTCCTATCTTTCATCCAAACCCCAATCATATACTCCTACGTGTGTATATATATCACCCCTACACTTGGAAATTCAAATCAAGCTATTATACTCTTGTCCATCGTCCAAAGTACTTTTCAATTGGTGAATTTTTAGATGCAATTGCTCACACATCCTTCATGCGACCGTTAATACTTCTTGAGGTACTAACGACCGATTACAAAATGTGTTTGCACATTAAGGCGTAATTTCTCGTCTTGTAATACCTAAGGCTTTTAGCAGTGACTCCCAAAACAGTTGGTCTAAGGCACTAGGTGATAAAGCACCCTCGCTATATATTTTTTCTATTTATGCATCCTTAAATAATTACAAAACCAGTGTTCATTTTTTTTCTCTTTATTCACACTTGTATTTTTATTTTCATACTAAGGACTTTAGAAAAGAGCATTTCAAGGCCTCCTCTACTATTCCAAGTTTCAAGGTTCGTGTTTGTGCAATTTGTAGGGTATATATTTTTAGAATTTAGACTTAAGCTTAGGAATTATTTTTCAGACTTATACTTTAATAAAAATATCAATACTCTTCTCTTATTTTGACTTAGCCCAAGAAGTGAACTCAAAATTTGCCTATTTCTAAGTATACCACAAAGACATATATTTTCTACCGTTAAATTTTAAGAAAGGTTATTTTTAGGGTTTTTAATTTACTAAGTTTAGGATCTAGTTTTTTCTAGATAGTTAACCGTCTTGTTAAACTTAAGTCAATTATGGCCAAAATTGACTTTTTATAATTTTTATAATTTTTAAATTTTTATGGGTTTTAAAATAAGTATGCAAATGCAAAAATATACATATGAATGCGAAGGAAGAAAGCTTACTGAGCACACCCCAAACTTAAACTTGACAGTGTCCTCACTCTCAGGCTACACCAAGAGGGTCAGAATTGTCGGCACTCCCCTGTTATTATTATTATTATTTTTTTATTGTTAACAGAAAAACAAAAAATATATATACAAAAAGGTCCCCCCAAACTTAAGTGAGACAGTGTTTCCACTGTTTAAGCGTTAAAATTCAGAGTTAGGGAGGAGAAAAACACAGTATCAAGCTATACAAGGCCTTACACAGGCCAAAGGTTAGCACCAACAATTCAAAATTTTTATCGTTATAATGGTGTGGGTGGTGAAAGAATAGAGTGTAGAGAAAAGAAATGAGAAACACACGAGACCGTATGGGAAGAAAGGTGGAATATGGTCTCGGTATATTAGGAGAAGAATGGCAGAAGAGAGAAAGAAGTGTAATACGAACTTAAGGGTGTAAATTGAGTGAATAAATTAGCACAAATTGTGATGACCGATGTGTTAAAAGCGATTGTGCTAATCTATCAACCCGTCGATAAATGGGGTCAAATCCCTCAAGATTCGCGAGAAAACATGGGTACGTTGAACTTGGTAAACCATCCATTGAAAATGGAAGCGTGACGGATTCTTGCGCGGTCGAAATGATGGAAAGGTCGAAGGGGAGTGATTTAGGAAGGGTCTCATTCTCACCTAAGTAAGCGTATGTAAGGTGAGATGGTAACAGCTTGAGTTCGAGTTTCAGAGGTGAAACAATTAAAGGTGAAATTGGTGAAACTGTCTCGAACTCGAAGGATTCCATCAATGGTTCGAAATGACTGTAAGCAACCGAGTCTGATGGTTCAACTAACTCATCTGAAAATTAAAAGGACTCAAACTCGGACGGTGAGTCTTCAAAATCGTCCGAAAAAGTGAAACACTCGTAATCGTTATCGGTTATGAGAACCGTGTCAGATTCAAGGAGGAACGCACTAGTGGCGTCAAAACTGCTGTGATCGAACAAAAATTTTTCAAGCTCACATTCCTCCTGCGTGATCTCTTGTGTGGTCGAAACGATGGAAAGGATGAAGGGGGGTGATTTATGAAGTATAACAGTTAAAGGTTCAGGAGGATGAATTGGAAAATCCGACTCATCAAACAAAACTGGTTCATCCTTAATACTATCCTCAATACTATCCTCATAATTCTCCTCAAAAGTTATCTCATCCATGCAATTATCATCAAAATCAAGACGCATATGAAGTTCGGGAGAAACATTTAATGACTCGGGATGATGAATTGGAGAGAAAAATTCAGTCAAATCTGCGGGTTCATCATCCAAAGTATTCCCTGCGTCAATATCCTCAATCAAGTGAAAATCAATTTTTTCGGACACCTCATCAAAAGCATGGATATTTATCAATTCAGGTTCTAGATTGGAGGTGTAGAGGTCGAAAGGATTGGTGATGGTTTCACTCGAAAGGGACCCTTCACAATCTGGCAAATCAAGCACTACAAAGTCGCACAACTCATTAAACGTTTTATTTTCAACTGGTGAATAATTTGGGACACTTGATAGACATTCAAAACCTTAGTTGTGTGATTCAATTGGGGATGGATAGGTTTGATTTGGAAGGGTGCACAGCTCACTCTCTCCACTCAAATTCTCAATCTGTCCAACCGCCTCATCATACATTGGAATTTTTGGAGCTAATTGAAAACTAGCTACCGGGTCACTAGGTTGCATAAGGGCGGCAATGGACGCATCCAAATTCCTCATCTGTTGGTTTGTCGCTACAATATAAGCTTCCAACGACTGTTCCAGACTAGACATGGGTTGTGAAGGGGTTTCAGTAAAAGATTCAAAGTTGTTTGGATACGTGAAACTCCCAAATGGTTGTGTAGAAGCAATATCTAGGGAAGGTGCGAAAGTCGGGTAGGACTGGTAGGAATTGAATGATTGGATAGGAGTAGGATCAACATTTGGATAAAAAGGTGAATGGACTTATTGATCATAAGAACTGGAAGTGTTGAAAGGAGTTAAAGACCGGTTACGAGATTGTTCAATATATTCAGCAATAGACATGGGTTTCGGAGTTACAACAGGACTCGAAAAAGGAGTATCAACGTAAGAAAGTGGTGAAGGTTGAAATGGTTGATACAAAGTGGATTGCAGAGTCGAACTGTTTCTTCTAGACGCTTCTATTCGATCTTTCAAAGAAATTTTGGGCACGGAGGGGTCGTCCGTAATTCGACCAAAACAATTCGCGTAAGAAGCAATGTTTGGATGAGGGTACCAAAGTTTGGCAAGAGTTTTGTGAGGTGGGGTACCCATGATGTAAGAAGGAGAAGAAAAAAATGTGGGTGCAAGTGTGGTGCAATGGATTTCTAGCGACAAAATTGGCAAGTCTTTATGTAAAATTTTCTATTTTTTTGTGTTTTTTTTATATAAGGAGCTTTTTGCAAATAGATTTTTAATAAGAAGCTTAGACACACGTTCAAACAATCACAATATGCACAATCAAGCCTAGATCTAGGGTCTCCTAGGTCAACTGGACTGCTCTTAACTGTTCCAAAGGGCAAGTTGTGAGAACCTCAATTCGCCTCTTCACCGCCAATTGTGGCCAGGTAAGCACAAGTAGAGAAAGGAGGGATCCACTCACGAATCACCGTGAGACGGGACTTTTAAAATTACCTTTCCCCACTTGTCTAGCCTAGGCACCACAAAGTCTGGTTTAGATAAACGATCGATGCCTATAACTATTCCTTTGTCCTATTGAGCGCGACAGTCCTTAAGGCTGAGTCTAATTTTTTTTAATTAACTCGATGGTCAATGCAATATGCTTTTTGTGATTTTTGGGGTCCTAGGAAGGGTAATGAAATCCCCACCCAATCTGGATCGGTGTAAAAGCCCCTTAAAGTCAATTTTAAAGATGCAAAGCAGTAAACACAATCAAACACTTGAAAACAATTTTTTTTTATTGCGGCACAAAGAATCCTGCACAAGATCAAGTTATTGGAGAAGGGAGAGAAGTTTTTGCGCAAAGAACCCTGCAAGAAAATTTTTCAGAGGATATCAGGGGGTTCAGAAGAAGAAAAGATGCTTACAGAGAGTTTTCCACGCACTGACGTCACCACCAGGCCGCGGATCCGCCGCGGGAACATGCCTTTGACCGCGGTTTCGCGGTTGACTTGGTGGTTCAGATCTCCAAAATTCTTCTATTTTTCTGTTGTGGTTCTCCTCTGGTTGTTCAGATCTGCTGTTTGCTGTTTTGCTCTCTGGATTTTTCCAGATCTGAATCTGTTCGTCGATCCTGCACAATTCAAACGAAAACCCTTCAAATAATAACAAGATAATAAATTTATTATTATTTTTTATTTTTCAGTTTTTATGAATTTTTCAATTTTTTTATTAACCCGAAATTACAAAAAGAAAATAATTACGCCATCCCCGGCAACGACGCCATTTGATTGTAAAGATTTTTGCGTACGTGCGTTTTTGAAATCAAAGAATATTTAACCTCAATCAAGAACGGCGTCGTTTGGTAGCTAGCCGGTTGAGTACGGGTCGGTCCACAGGGATTTTGTGTATTTTCTAATTGTTCTAATAAGTTAATTCCAATTGTTGTGGATTGGATTATCAATAAAAACTAAGGTTGATTTAGACTAGGATTAAAACCTTGCTAGGGTTAGGTTTAGGTTAAGTTTGGAAATTTAATATTTCTCACCGCTTTTAATGACCTAATTAAGATCTATTTAGGTGTTATGGTAATAATTAATAAAGGGGATTAGCACGATCGAGAAGAAACTATGTTTCTTCCTCTAGGTCCTTGTCCGTCCTTTCTTAATTCTGACCCTAACCTCCATGGAAAACATGCACAACCGGTCTTTTAAACTACGGTATCACCGCTACCTCGTGGGATAGGATGCCGTAGTGAGCGGTGTGTGTATGTATGCGTGGAGTCCTATAAAAAATATGCGATGGGTAAGAAAGGGGTGAGAGATTTTCATCTCTCAAACGTTTCCTATTCCTAACCCTAACAAGTGAGGAACTACTCACTCATTAGGGAATTGATAATAAAAGACATTTTTTATGATTGTTTTTAAAAGACTAATTATCTAAACTACGACAGATAAATAAAATCTAGCTAGGGCAGATAAATAAATTTCTAAACTACGGACGAAAAGAAATTAACTAGGGCAAGGTAAAGAAAAACTACTTACTTATATTCGATGCACTATTCAAAACATTACATAGAATTCTGAATTTTTATCAATAAAAAGAGGCTTGCTCCAAAAAGAGTTTTAGGGTTTCTATTTATAGATTATAGAAACCCTAGGGTTACATCTGATCCCTATCTACATTTACAAAACTACCCTGAGAAGCCTAATCAACGCACCGCCACCACCGACAACTTTTGCACCGACACGTGCTTATCATGGCCGCGGAACCGCGGCCAAAAGCCATGTTTGGCCGCGGATCCGTGGCCATATAGAGGGTTCTTGGGCTCTTTTCTTCAGGTGTTCTTTCTGTTGCTTTTTACTTATATTTTCTTCACTTGGTTCTTCAGAATGTTTTCTAGTTTCTTCCAGATTTTCACAGTGCATAATGTTGTGGATTTTTTACCGTTCGCTTCGTGTTGAAGTCTTGAATCTTTGTGCTGCCTTCGTACTTTGTGCAGTTGAATTGTTCATTGATCTTCGTTTGTCCTTCAAACTGTAGGCATGATAAAGATTCTTCTATTTGTTGGTCATAGTCTTACTTTTGTATCGTCTTTTCATCATTTTCACTGTTTTGTTCCGAGAACCTATAACCTGCAACTATGTAGCAGACATGGATCAAAAGCACCTATTTATTTATAAAATGAATAAGAATGGGGAATATAATAATGCAAAATTATGATATGAACAGCTATTCATCACGACCGTGGAATCCGTGTTTTTCATTACTGGCTTAATCTAAAACACGAACCTCCCAGTATATCCTATATTTCATATGTTTTCTTCTGCTGGTTTTTGTGATATGATGTGATCATATAACTGCGTAAGATGAATGCTACTTATATATATGATATACTAGTAAACACTATATATGTTTTGCATCCGCGCTAGTCCTGATCCCGCCCTGCCGTAAGTTAAGTAACCTTACAGTGAAGACCCGGATCCCTGTGGTGAATGCGGATGGCATATATGTGTGTTTTATTTTCGTTTCTTCTATGGTGTTTAGGAAACATAAATGATAGGACGCCATTAATGAGATTAATGAAAAGAAAAGAAACCTAAAGATATTGTAGAATCAAATTTTTCAAAAAGATAGCTCCAGCTTTTGCTTTGCATAGTGGTATTCCTTTATGGATATCCAACACCTTATTCAATGAGGAAAGAGCATAGATCTCTTCACTGGAAATGACTTTTTTAGCAAAACAAGCAAATACTACAACCCACTCGGTTTGTTTAGAAAACTACTCGATTTTAAAAGCGAAGCTTAAACCACTCATTTTTAAATCACTAGATTCTACAACGATATCAAGTTCATTACGTTAAAGGTTTTCTTCAAAACCAGTCGTAGCCCTCCATCATTTCAGATAAGTGCGTTTTAGTATTCATGCTACGTTTGTTGACCTTGTCAAGGCGTAGTGTGCGGTAGATGATTAGTGCTTATCTGCCACATATGATGCGATTGGATTAGGGTAGTCGTACGGATTCGTTGGCCTTGTTAAGGGTTGTACGGGTAGGTTTAATTCAATCACGAAATGATGGGTTGAAATTGACTAGCGCTTATGATTTGTTGACCTTGTTAAGGTCATAAGTCGCTAGGGGTAAAAACAGATATCGGGAATTTCAAGTGTTGAAATTTGCAATGAGATTGCATACCTTCTATATGATAGTTGGATCCCGATACCTACTGCGAGTAAGTGTTACTCCTGAGAGAGTTTTCCACTTTACAATTAGCTGATCCAATAGGTGTCTAAGAAAGGTGTTAACGGGGTTATGCCCTTGTGGAAATGAGGTTATTTAATTAGTTCCATACGAAAGCACGGGGAGACTCCCTCGGAGTACCAATACCTGCCTGGTTGACCGATTGGCGAACTTGTAGGGTGTAATTAATTCCGGCTAATCTTACCTTTTAGGGTTTAAAGGAAGATTTGATAAAAATAGTGGGAGCCATCCTGATTAGATAAGATAATAACCAATCTAATCTTGCAAAAGTGCACGCTAAAGTGTTTTCTTCTCTCTCTCTCCAGGTAGCGACCATGACACGCCTTAATCAAGATAATAATATGGATGTATTGACCAAACCTGCTTATTATACTTGGTTGGGGAATGTTGGTCCCGCTTTATCTTATGACTGTCATAAGTCTGAGTAAGGGATACGGGAATGCCAGGATTCCCATGCAACCCGAACGGAAAAAGAGCATGCTGATGCATCTTCTTCGGGTGTGTTAGTTACCGAGAACTGTTTCTCGGCCTACTTTACGTCCTTGGTATTAGATACCGGATCAGGATCCCACATTTGTAATATGTTATATGGGTTAAAGAAAAGTAGAGAACTGGGAAAGGGTGATATGCTCTCAGAGTAGGGAATGGAGCAATTGTTGCAGCCAAAGCAGTTGGCGAATATCACCTAGTATTACCAAACGGTAATACATTGATTCTGAACGACTGTTATTTCGTACCAAAGGTGATTTGCAATATAATATCCATTTCTTTATTACATAAAGGAGGATATAACTTTGCATTAGAGGAAAATGTTATGAACATTTTTCTGAATCAAGTGTTGATTGGGTTTGGTACGTTGTGTAACGGTATATACATTCTAAATCAAAATACAGTTCTTAATATACAGAACACACACAAGAGGAAAAGTTTAGAAACGAACGAAGCATTCTTGTGGTATTGTAGACTTGGTCATATCAATACGACCAAACTAGCTAAGTTACATAAATATGGATATTTAAATTCATTTGAATTTACATCCTATGAAACTTGCCAGTTATGTCTCAAAGGCAAGATAACCAAAACTCCGTTTACGGGACACAGAGAATGAGTTACTGAACTCTTGGGACTGATACATAGTGATGTATGTGGTCCTATGTCTACACATGCCAGAAATGGTTCCTCATAATTCATTACATTCACCGACGATTCCTCAAGATTCGGACATGTGTTCCTGTTGAAACACAAATCTAAAGTTTTTGAGAAATTCAAGGAATATAAGAATGAAGTAGAGAACCAGACGGGTAAAAGTATTAAAATCCTTCGATCTGATCGAGGAGGTTAATACTTAAGCATGAAATTCCGAGATTATCTAAAACAGAATGGGATTCTCTCTCAGCTTACTCCTCTGTATACACCACAGCACAATGGAGTATCGGAGCGGAGGAATCACACCCTATTAGATATGGTGCGCTCTAAGATGAGTGTTGCTGAGTTACCTATTTCCTTTTAGGGTTATGCACTTGAGACAGCTTCATACCTATTGAATCAAGTTCCATCAAAATCTGTGCCTAAAATACTATATGAGATATGGAGTGGAAAGAGACCATATCTTAAACGAGTTAAGATATGGGGTTGTCTGGCCTATATTAAAAAATAGAATCCGGACAAACTCGAGGCACGATCAGTTCTTTGCAAGTTTATGGGATATCTAAAGAATTCACATGGATATATCATCTACCACATTGAGGAACAAAAGGTGTTTGTTTATCAATATGCCACCTTTTTAGAAAAGGAATTTCTTATGAAAGAAATTAGTGGTAATAAGGTAGAACTGAAAGAAGTTCCAGAAACACAAAATACAACTGATGATTTGGTAGAACCGGAGGATTCAATAGTCCCCGATGAAGCTCAGCCACTCCGCAGATCTAGTAGGGTTCCTCATCCACCTGAAAGATACTATGGTTTTCTCATAGACGGTGGGAGAAAGGATTGTATCATGGAAGATGATGAACCAACTAGTTTTGAGCAGGCTATCATAAGTGGAGACTCCGTGAAATGGCTGGATGCTATGCGATCTGAGATGGAATCCATGTACACCAACAAAGTATGGACTTTGGAAGTTGCTCCTGAAGGGGTAAAACCTATTGGGAGCAAGTAGATCTTTAAGAAGAAACTTGGTGTAGATGGAAAGGTTGAGACCTTCAAAGCTAGACTTGTAGCAAAAGGTTTTCGTCAACGACCAGGTGTCGACTATGATGAAACCTTTTTCTCCAGTGGCTATGCTTAAGTCCATCAGGATCCTACTTGCCATTGCTGCAAACCATGACTATGAAATCTGGCAGATGGACGTCAAGAATGCTTTTTTAAATGGTGATTTAGAACATAGTGTGTACATGACACAGCTAGAGGGCTTCATAGACAGTGGGAGCAGTGGAAAGGTGTGCAAGCTGCTTAAATCAATCTACGGATTAAAGCAGGCATCGCGGAGCTGGAACATCTATTTTGATATGGCAGTCAAAGAGTTTGACTTCATCAGAAACGTAGATGAACCTTGTATATACAAAAAGGTTGTAGAGAGTAAGCTTGTCTTCCTCGTATTGTACGTGGATGACATACTCTTAATAGGAAATGATGTTTCTATACTGCACTCGTTCAAACTCTTCCTATTACAAATGTTCTCTATGAAAGATCTGGGTGATGCCTCCTACATCCTGGGGATAAAGATCTATAGAGATAGATCTAAAAGGATGTTGGGATTATCCCAATCCAGGTACATAGACACCATACTAAAGAGGTTTAGTATGGAAGATTCTAAGCATGGTAATTTACTCGCTTGTTCAGGAACCACTCTCTCCAAAGAGATGTCTCCCAAGACTGATTTGGAGAGGGCTCGCATGACCGTGATACCCTATGCTTCTGCAGTTGGGTCTATCATGTACGCGATGTTATGTACCAGACCGGATGTAGCTTACGCACTAGGTGTTGTAAGTAGGTATCAATCAGACCCAGGGGAGAAGCACTGGATAGCTATGAAGAATATTCTTAAGTACTTGAGAAGGAATATAGAAATGTTCTTGGTGTATGCTAACGGTGAACTTCAGGTGGAGTCCTTTACCGATTCGAGCTTTCAGAGTGATAAGGACGACAACAAGTCGGTCTCGGGTTTTGTCTTCACCCTCAATGGAGGGGCGGTATGTTGGAAGAGTTCCAAGCAAGATACTGTGGCAAACTCAACAATGGAGGCTGAATATATCGCTTCTAACGATGCTGCTAAAGAGGCTGTCTGGATGAAGAAGTTTATTACTGAACTTGGTATGGTTCCATCCATTGAGAATCCAATACGCTTGTATTATGATAACAATGGAGCTGTGGTTTTGGCCAAGGAACCCCGGTCCCATCAGCGATCCAAACATATTCTGAAGCGGTATCACCTGATCCGGAAGATAGTTGATCACCGGGAGATCGAGGTCTGGAGAGTTGACACGAAGGACAACACAACGGATCCACTCACGAAGGCCCTCCCCCAAACATAGTTTGAGAGAATTTTTAGGATGTTGGGTATGAGATACTGCAACAACTGGCCTTAGTGTAAGTGGGAGATTGTTAAGAATATGTCTGCACTAGAGGTCATTATTGTATGATATAGTGGATACTTGGATATATATATAGAGGACTTTCTTGCTTGACATGATAGTATGCTATCCAGTTGCTCTTTATCTTAACATGTGCACTTGTATTATTATACTGTCTCTCTGATACATGTTGATAAAGCCCTTAGGATGTAGGCTTGACTACCAGGACTATGATGCAGATCATACTAGTGGGGCTTGTGTAGTCC
Organism: Agapanthus africanus; assembly: GCA_030015575.1. Classification (NCBI taxonomy): domain Eukaryota; kingdom Viridiplantae; phylum Streptophyta; class Magnoliopsida; order Asparagales; family Amaryllidaceae; genus Agapanthus; species Agapanthus africanus. The sequence goes on along the minus strand of JASDDO010000012.1, from coordinate 91,142,472 downwards.
ACAATCACATCCTTTAACAGTTCATAGTCGAAGGAATATCGAGACAGGGTATCGATATTCCAGAGTAGACTAGTGTGCACGTTTCTTGACCCTCTATGGGGCGATAGTTGATCCCACAACCATTGATGTTTGACATCAAAGATTGTACACAGGTGCTCATTAGAGAATGGGTACACTGAACAGGACTCGCCGAGAACTCTTAGATGGTACCATACCTATCGTCAGATAGTAGTTCTCTGGTGAAACTTGTACAGATTAGTCTGTAGACCCGAGATCGTTATAGTGTCTTGTGTGGTTCCCACTGTGCTTTGATTTTCTCTCTACCACAACTCAAAGGAGTCATGCAAACAGGTGGATTTTGGTACAGTCCCAAGTCACATGGAGGCAGTGAGCGATAGAAGGGATTTTGTCTCTCCTGGTATTGGGAGTTGATGTTGCGCTATGCTCGATTGGCTATAACAGCAAGTCCCTGGCTAGGGCTGATGAGATTTACTGGTAAGTGTTATCAGTAGTTTCTCGAAAGGTTACAAGCCACACATCGGCATGACTTATCAAGTTACTAGGGGTCTGGCGATTCCACCCCCACACTCGATATGCGACATATCAGACGAAGAGTCCGGACTGTACGGAAAGTGTTGCTTGTAGGCCCTACGGGAGTTTGGACAAGTTTGCTTGTTGATCTTCTATTCGTTAAATACCTGGGTAGCCGTTACATCCAGCTAGTACCACTGACGGCTTGTGGGCATCTGATGTGATCATTACCTATTGCTGGCGTATTGACGAGTATTTAGAGTCCCACACAGAGCTTTCCTAGCTCAAGCGAAACGATGTAGGACACATATGGAGATATGTGTGGGAACTTGATTAAATACGAGTATGTGATACCGTATTCTAATCTAGCGATATTTTGATATCTGTCAGGTTATATGTGATATAACCGGATTATTGAATCAAGTGTTGATTCAATGATATTTGTGTATGTTATTTATATTTGATATTAGCCAGATTATATTTGATATACCAGGATTATTGAATCAAGTGTTGATTTAATAATTTGATATAATATATATATATATATATATATATATATGTTATATATGTTAACTAGTATTGAATATTAGATGGTTACATGTGATGTAACCGGATTATTGAATCAAGTGTTGATTTAATAATTTGATATACATATATAAATGATATTAGTCGGTTATATATGATATAACCGGATTATTGAATAAAGTATTGATTTAATAATTTGATATATATTTATATATTTAATATATATATATATATATATATATATATATATAAACTAATATTAGCTCATTAAATATTTTCTTCTCTTTAAACATATTAATATATATATGTGATATATATAATTATTTGTATTATTTATGTGTTGATGATACATGGAACTAGGATGTTTGAGAATCACACATGAGATAAGAGATGAGTAGATAATGGTTTGATTTATGAATAAAGAGAAAAAGAAAATGAGTCATTTTCTTAGATGCTTGTGGAAGTCTTGAGAAGCCATGACACATCACTTACTCTTTGTTTTATTCATAGATATTTTTACCATACCATCTCATCACTTCACTTCATGGTTCATTCTCTCTCATCCAAGTTCATTCTCATATCCTTCTTCCTCTCTTACTTTCTAGAGTTTTCTTGAGGTGAGAAAAAGTAAAGAAGAAAATAAAGTGAGCAAAATTCCTGCTTTATCAACCTACTCTTTTCTAGCCTATTAGTTTAGGTTGTTTGCTTCACCAATTCCTTGATTAGTGAAGAGTGAGCTTGAGTGAGAGAGACTTCAAGATGGATCATCTTCGGCTTCGAAGACTACAAAGCAAGCTCGTTCCTTTCACCAAGTGGAGTCTAAGAAGAGATCTAGGGACTAATACTTAGAGCTTTAGAAGTGAAAGACCGGTCTACAAAGGTTGTAACCCTTTTCACTTAGTCTAGAACTTGTTTGTTTACACTAAAACCCTAATTTTCTAGTTTGATTCTAGGTTAGTATTGCTTAGACCTCTAGTTTTTTTAAAATTGCATACTTGATGCTAGTTGTAACCTAGCAGAGGAGCTAAGACATACTTTCAGAAGGGATCTCGGCTTTTGCCTCGTCGAATGAGGTGCTGGATGTTCCCTTATAAAAAAGGGAAAAGGGGAAAATTCCCTACTATTAAAGTCTCACGTGCTAAACACGTGAGCACCTATATGCGAAAGCATATAGGCGCTGTAGTTAAAAACAAATGGACTAAAAGAGTTTCACGTGTTAAACATGTGAGCACCTATACGCAAATGCATATAGGCGCTACAATTAAAAACAAATGGGCTAAACTTGCCACACGTGTTAAACATGTGAGCGCCTATATGCAAAGCATATAGACGCTACAATCAAATAATTGGCAAGCCAAATAGGCCTCACGTGTTAAACACGTGAGAGTTGATAGGCATATGAGCGCTGAAAATAAAGCATACTGAAACCCATGCTAGAGGTCACATGTTAAACACGTGAGTTCTTCTGCCGCACTCTTTGGCAAGATAGAATTAAATTCTATGTTTAACAGGTGAGTTCTTCTGCTGCACTCTTCAAGATAGAATTAAATTCTATTTGGGAAATATTTTCCTTGGTCTTTCTCAAACTAGAAAGATCTTGTCTGTTAAACAGAGGACCCTTGGATCAAAGATCCAACGGTGATTATAAAATCACCCACCGATCATCTAATAGAATAAAAAATCTATCTTAGGAAAAGATATTTCCTAATCTTGTTAAGTAAACAAGAAAACTTCTCTGTTATACAGAGAGCCTTTGGATTAAAAATCCAATGGTGAATAAGATTCACCAAGTGATCTGAGAGATCATTTTGGATTGATCATGATCCCTCAATCAGAGATTTTCCTAACAAGTTGATCTTTTCTCTTATTCTATAAATAGAAAAAAGAGTATAAGAAAAAAAGAGAGAACTCCCCATAAGCTTCTGCAAAAAAAAAATATATACAGTGAGCTCTTGAAAAAGAAAGAGAATTTAATTCTCAAAAGAAGAAGAAGACTCGCCTCATTGAAACTCTAGGTAAAAAAAAAAGAAACATAGAGATCATAGTGTCTTTTCTTTACCTATCTAAGGGTTTAACTCTTTACATAAGAACTTAGTTCTTCCTCTGGTTGAGATTTGCATAAGCAGATCTCCCCACAAGTCAAGAATTTAATTCTCATCGGGGAGATTCTGTTCTGCAGATTCAAAACTTAGGGGAAAAGAACTAAGTTAAAAATAAATAACAGGATCGTATAGGGATTTAATTCCTCCAAAAATTATGATTTAACTCTATATAAAGAACTTAGTTCTTCAAAAAAATGATGATGATCCAAGATCCTCAAAAACGATATTTCGATGATCATTAATGACTAAAAATGTCATTAACAGAGATCAATATCTCTAAGAAAACACAAGAATATCTTGGTGACTCGTTAGTGCTTAGCATTATCTTGAAGCCTCACGTGTTTTCCACGTGAGTGCTGTAGGAATGCCTAGCACGACATCAAGGTTTCGGAAGGCATCGTCCATGCCATTTTCTAAAATTTGCCATGCTAAACAACCCTAGCCCTAGAATCTTAACTAGAGAATTAGACAATACAATATATAAACTACTTTACATCTACGTGAACATGGAATACAACCTTTGTAGACCGGTCCTTCACTTTAATAGCTCCGAGTAGTAGTCCCTTCGCTCCATGTAGTGAACTCCCGGACTCTAGAAATTCTCCACACGATGAAAGGAACAAGCTTGCTTGAAGTCTTCGAAGCCGAAGATGATCTACGTCGAGGAGACACTAACTCAAGATATCTCTTCACTAAGTGTGAATCTAACACCCTAAACTAAATAGCTAATCTAACACCCTAAACTAGAGAGCTCTCTCTTGTTGATGAAGAAGATGTAGCCAATAATGTTATGGCAACTATGTATGAGAAATATCTCATATAACTCATGTAGAGACTTTACCATGGGTTTAGATAATGGTTAGGTTAATAAATATCTAAGGTAAGACAAAACTAATGGACTAAGTCAATGGGTCCATGATTGGTGCGAGGTTTTTACGCGTGCGTATGCTCTTTTAAAAGATGAATCAAAGAATATTAACCGCAATCAAGAACGGCGTCGCTTGGTAGCTAGCCGGTTGAGTACGGGTCGGTCCACAGGGATTTTGTGTATTTTCTAATTGTTCTAACGAGTTAATTCCAATTATGGTGGATTGGATTATCAATAAAAACTAAGGTTGATTTAGATTAGGATTAAAACCTTGCTGGGTTTAGGTTTAGGTTAAGTTTGGAAATTCAATATTTCTCACCGCTTTCTATGCCCTAATTAAGATCTATTTAGGTGTTATGGTAATAATTAATAAAGGGGATTAGCACGATCGGGAAGAAACTATATTTCTTCCTCTAGGTCCTTGTCGTCCTTTCTTAATTCTTACCCTAAGCTCTATGGAAAACATACACAACCGGTCTTTTAAACTACGGTATCACCGCTACCTCGTGGGATAGGGTGCCGTAGTGAGCGGTGTGTGTATGTATGCATAGAGTCCTATTAAAATGTGTGATGGGCACGAAAGGGGCGAGAGATTTTCATCTCTCAAACCTTTCCTATTCCTAACCCTAACAAGTGAGGAACTACTCACTCATTAGGGAATTGATAAAAAGAGAATTTTTTGTTTGTTTTTAATTCAATAACCTAATTATCTAAACTATGGCAAATAAATAAAATTTCTAACTAATTAACTAGGGCAGATAAAGAAAATCTATACTAGGGCAGAAAAGAAAATTAACTAAGGCAAGGTAAAGAAAAAGACTTACTTTATTTGATGCACTCTTCAAAACATTACAGCGAATAAAAATTCTGAATTTGATAAATGAAAAGAGGCATAGGAAGAGGCATGCCCACAAAAAGCTTTAGGGTTCCTATTTATAGATTATAGAAACCCTAGGGTTTACATCTGATCCCTATCTATATTTACAAAACTACCCTGAGAAGCCTGGTCAACGCACCGCCGCCACCGTCAAAGTTTGCACCGATACGTGCTTAGCACGGCCACGGATCCGCGGCCATATGCCCTATTTGGCCGCGGATCCGCGGCCATATGATGGAGTCATTGGCTCTGTTCTTCTGGGCTGCTTCCTGTTGCATTTGGCTTCTGGTTTCTTCACTTGGTTTCTCAGATTGTCTTCTAGTTTTTTTTCAGATTCCCACAGTGCAGAATATTGTTGACTTTTACCGTTCGCTTCGTGTTGAAGTCTTGAATCTTGTGCTGCCTTTGTGCAATCGAACTGTTTGCTGATCTTCGTTTGTTCCTCAAACTGTAGGCGGCATGATCAAGACTCTTCTATTTGTTGGTCGAAGTCTCACTTTTGTAGCGTCTTTTTATCATTTTCACTGTTTTGTTCCGAGAACCTGTAACCTGCAACTATGTAGCAGACATGGATCAAAAACACCTGTTTATTTGTAGAATGAATAAGAATGGGGAATATAATAATGAAAAATTATGATATGAACAAATACCCCCAAACTTATCTTTTGCTCGTCCTCGAGCAAAAACTAGTTTTATTCTCGAAAAAGCCTAACCTCACTTTCGCAGGGAAACGCGATTGCACTGAGCTCGTGCAACAAGCCGTTAAACCTCTAGGTGTCCCTAGTAGGAGGAGCGTTGTCTCCCGAGGGTTTTCAGCGGATACTACCCACAAAATCCTATCAATTCGGCCTATTGACTTTTATTCTCCAATTCGGTTTTCTAGCAAAAAATTCTATTATCTTCAACTCAGAAATTATCAACCCATATTTTTCACGCTTCCTTATCATTTAACTTAAGATTGTATATGTTCTGTAAATTTACTTAGTTTTTAGCATCTTTTAAGTTTTCCTTCTAAGGTTCCATCTCAACTTAGGAATTTCTATCATCTCTACTAAAGACCTAAGTCCTATTTTTCATTCCTATCTCTCATCCAAACCCCAATCACATACCTCTACGTGTGTGTATGTATCACCCCTACACTTGGAAATTCAATTCAAGCTCTTATACTCTTGTCGATCGTCCAAAGTACTTTTCAATTGGTGAATTTTTAGATGCATTGCTCACACATTCCTCATGCGACCGTTAATACTTCTTGAGGTACTAACGACCGATTACAAAATGTGTTTGCACATTAAAGCGTAATTCCTAGTCTTGTATCACCTAAGGCTTTTAGCAGTGACTCCCAAACCAGTTGGTCTAAGGCACTAGGTGATAAAGCACCCTCGCTAAATATTTTTTTCTATTTATGCAGCCTTAAATAATTACAAAAACCAGTGTTCATTTTTTATCTCTTTATTTACACTTGTATTTTTATTTTATTTTCCTTCATACTAAGGACTTTAGACAAGAGCATTTCTCTTCTACTATTTCAAGTTTCAAGGTTCGTGTTTGTGCAATTTGTAGGGTATATATTTTCAGAATTTAGACTTAAGCTTAGAAATTATTTTTCAGACTTATATTTTAATAAAAATATCAATACTCTTCCTTTATTTTGACTTAGCCCAAGAAGTAAACTCAAAATTTGCCTATTTCTAAGTAAACTACAAAGACATATATTTTTCTACCGTTAAATTTTAAGAAAGGTTATTTTTAGGGTTTTTAATTTACTAAGTCTAGGATCTAGTTTTTCCTAGCTAGTTAACCGTCTTGTCAAACTCAAGTCAATTATGGCCAAAATTGAATTTTTCAATTTTTATTTGATTTTTTTCTTTTTATATATATATTTTTTCATTTTCATTTTTTTCAATTTTTATGATTTTTTATATCGATGCAATGCAGAATTTAAACATACAAAAGAAAAAGAAAAATATATACAAAAATTTAAAAGAAATATGCAATGCAAATGCTAACTATTTACAACCACCAACTCCCCCAATCTTATCAAAAGTAGTGCCCTCACTGCTCTGCCCCACGCCGCGCCCTTGAGCGGGATCGAGAACGCTTCTCCCTACCCAGCAGGGTTCAGATCCCCTGCTCTACTTCAGTCAACTGCCTATCATGCTCCCTAGCTATCCCCCTCAACTCATCTATCCCCTAATAGCTCTTCGCATCAAATTTGCATGTTCTAAAGGGGTTAGTTCTCCTTCGCTCGCGGTCGAGCTGGAGCTAGGTGTGCGGGCGGGCATGTGCTCCGCCGGTTCTGTTCGTGACCACACATCCGTCAATCGTGTATAGGACGTAGAAATGCCCTCAATGAGAGGCCTGACGGGTATGCCTCCAAGCATGTAAAATTCGAACTCCTCCACGGGGAGGAAATATCGATACAGTTGTGTCACGAGCATTGGGCAAGGGTAGTTTGCGGCTCTTTTGCCCGCACCAATAGAGTTCAGTAAAACCGTGCACATGTCGAAACGAGGGTTTCTTGTCATGAGTGTGTGCACAATATGCAGTGAGGGTGTAAAAAATGTGGTGTTGTGGGAACTACCAAAAATATTGTTTTGTGCCCACCGGCACACTGTTAAAACATTGGCGAAAAGGGTTCTCGCTTGGATCCCCTTCCGCGGTTCCCTTGAGCAATCATTGCCCATCAAGGGCATGTAATCCTCAAACTGTAATGGTTGATCATGAGCGGGTATCCGAGGGATTAAGATGACTTCATGTATGAAGTCCCTATCGATGATAACTTCCCTATCACCCCACTGCAATTTTATAAAGCCAAATTGGGTGAGACACCCCTCTTCCATGCACTCGTAAAAACGAGTGACTAATTCCGGAAGTGTATAGGAGTTTGGGTGATTATATATCAAAAAGTTCCATCCCCTACGTGCTATCTCATTCGCAAAATAACTTCCATACACAGCGTGTGAAAAAATTTATGAAAAGTCTCGCTCTAGTTGCATATTAGGTGCCATCATGTAAGCTACGATCTACAGAAATTAAAAACAGAAAGGGTTTTGAGAGATCGAACCTCCCCTGAAAAAATCAGGGGGTGAAGACCAGAGGGCGCGGCGCTTGCGCGGTCGTGAGCGGCTTCGGGCGGCGGTTCCGTGGCGCTGTGGCGAGATCGCTCGGTGAAAACGAGGCGGCGGCGGCTAGGGTTTCTGAGGGAATTCATTTTTAGGGTTTGTGAACAGAGAGGGTCGGGGTCTGTATATATAGGGGGAAGTGTTGGCTATTTGCAAATAAACCCCTCTAAAAAGAGGAAATTATTTGCAAATAAAAAATTTTATTTTTATTTTTATATTTTTTTATTAAATCTGGAAATTTTCAAAAATACCCAATTTTTTTTTTATTTTCAAATTTTTTTGTATTTTTTATGTTATTTTGTATTTATAAAATTACAAATGATACATACCCCCAAACTTGTTTGATACAATGTTTTGGCTAGATGATCGAAAATTTGGGGGTAAATGGAGGAAGATCAGTCAGTATAAATCGGCTCCTGCAAAAACAGGAGCTCCTCCGACGGGTCCGCAGTGCAGAACGGTTTGAGTCGATGTCCGTTTACTTTAAATAAAGTACCGTTCTCCGGGTTTTTAAGATCTACCACACCGTGCGGATATACGGTGTGTACCAAGAATGGCCCTTTCCATCTAGATTTGAGCTTGCCGGGATGGAAGTGTAACCGAGTGTCATAAAGCAAAACCTGTTGACCAGGTTTGAAAGTTTTGCGCATAAGGTGTTTGTCGTGAAACACATTCGTTCGGTTTTTAACAATTACCGCGTTCTCGTAGGCCTCATCCCGCTGCTCATCCAATTCATTCAATTGCAGCTTTCTATTGCTGCCCGCATTTCCCATGGATAAGTTCAACTCTTTAATCGCCCAAAATGCCTTGTGCTCAATTTCAACAGGAAGGTGGCAAGCCTTCCCATAAACAAACCGGTATGGAGACATACCAAGATCAGTCTTGTAGGCAGTACGGAATGCCCATAGTGCATCAATGAGTTTTGTTGACCAATCTTTACGGTTTTTGAAAACCGTTTTCTCCAAAATTTGTTTAATCTGCCGATTCGAAACCTCGGCTTGCCCACAAGTTTGGGGATGATATGGTGTTGACAATTTGCGAGTAATGGAGTATTTGCGCATTAAGGACTCAAAAGTCCTATTACAGAAGTGGGATCCATTGTCACTTATAATCGCTCGAGGATGACCAAACCGAGAAAAGATATTTTCTTTAAGAAATCTAACGACAACCTTGTTGTCATTCGTTCGGCTGGGCACAGTCTCGACCCATTTTGACACATAGTCAACAGCCAATAGAATATACATATTCCCAAAGGAATTGGGAAATGGTCCCATGAAGTCTATTCCCCAAACATCAAAAATATCAACAACCAAAATTGGTTGGAGCGGCATTTCATTTCTCCATGATATCCGGCCCAAGTGTTGGCACCGGGAGCTTGTCTTGCAGTATTCGTAAGCATCTTTAAAAAGTCGTGGCCAGTAGAAGCCACACTGCAAGATCTTTTCTGCTGTATTCTTGGGGCCAAAGTGCCCGCCACACGCTTGATCGTGGCAAAAAGACAGCACACTCTTAAACTCATTTTCGGGGACACACCGACGAATGATTTGGTCGGAACAGTATTTAAAGAGATACTGTTCATCCCAGTAAAAATGTTTTACTTGGGACAAGAATCGGAGTTTGTCCTGTTTCGACCAATCTTTAGGTATCAGTCCGGTGGCCAAATAGTTTACTATATCAGCGAACCAAGGTTCACATGACACGGTTAAGAGTTGCTCATCGGGAAAAACATCTTTAATAGGAATTTCGAGTGTAGGTGAAGAAGGGAGTCGTGAAAGGTGGTCGACAACTACGTTTTCACATCCTCTCTTGTCTCTTATAACAAGATCAAACTCTTGTAGCAAGAGAATCCAACGTATTAGCCGAGATTTAGTATCCTTCTTCGCGAAAAGATGGTGAAGAGCTGAGTGGTCCGTGTAAACAATCACTGGAGAGCCGATTAAATAGGGCCTGAATTTTTCGAGTGCAAACACAACGGCTAAAATTTCTTTTTCTGTTGTTGTGTAATTCAATTGGGTCTTATTTAATGTTCGGCTAGCGTAATAAATTACGTGCGACATCTTATTAATGTGTTGTCCAAGAACAACACCAATGGCGAAATCAGATGCATCGCACATAATTTCAAATGGATGCGTCCAGTCGGGAGATGAAAGAATGGGCGCAGAAATAAGTGAGTGTTTCAATGACTCGAACGCTTTCATGCAGGCTGAGTCAAAATCAAAAGTGGTGTCCTTGGCCAATAAAAGAGTCAAGGGTCTAGCTATCTTGCTAAAATCCTTGATGAACCGTCTATAAAAACCGGCATGGCCAAGGAAGGCTCGGATGTCTTTGACGCATTTGGGAGGAGGAAGATTGGAAATGACTTCAATCTTGGCTTTATCAACCTCTATGCCATTTCGTGAGATGACATGTCCTAAGACAAGACCCTCTCGTACCATAAAGTGACACTTCTCCCAATTTAAAGTGAAGTTCTTATCCCTACAGCGGGTAAGAACTGCGTTTAAGTGTAGCAAACACTCATCGAAGGAGTCGCCGAAAATGGAGAAATCATCCATAAAAATCTCCAAAAATTTCTCCACCATGTCTGAAAAGATCTCCATCATACACCGCTGGAAAGTAGCGGGTGCATTGCATAAACCAAAGGGCATGCGACGGTAAGCGAATATACCGAAAGGACAAGTAAATGTGGTCTTGTCTTGATCCTTTTCGGTGATGGGAACTTGATTATAACCGGAATAGCCATCCAAAAAGCAGTAAAATTCATGCCCAGCCAATCGTTCTAGTATTTGGTCAATAAAAGGTAACGGAAAGTGGTCTTTCCTTGTCGCGGCATTGAGTTTTCTATAGTCAATGCAAACTCGCCACCCAGTTTGGGTGCGAGTAGATATTAACTCATTCGCCTCATTAGTTATGACCGATTTCTTTGGAACAACATGAATGGGGCTAACCCACTGGCTATCGGAGATAGGGTAAATGATACCACTATCAAGACATTTTACAATCTCCTTCTTGACAGCCTTTTTCATTATGGGGTTGAGGCGTCTTTGTGGATCCCTTACTGGCTTGGCATCATCCATCATATGTATATGATGTTCAACTATGAGGGGACTAATCCCCTTGATGTCCGCCATAGTCCAGCCAAAAGCTTGCCGGTTATTTTGTAAGACCATTAAAAGGGCTTTCTCTTGCTCGAGGGCTAGAGATGCCGATATGATGACAGGAAGGGTCTCATTCTCACCTAAGTAAGCCTATTTAAGGTGAGATGACAAAAGCTTGAGTTCGAGTTTCGGTGGTGAAACAATTGAAGGTAACATTGGTGAAACTGTCTTGAACTCGAAGGATTCCAACAATGGTTCAAAGCGAGTGTAAGCAACCGAGTCGGATGGTTCAACTAACTCATCCGAAAAATCAAAAGACTCAAACTCAGGTGGTGAGTATTCAAAATCATCCAAAAAAGTGAAACACTCGTAATCGTTATCCGGTGTGAAAGCTGTGTCAGATTCTAGGAGGAACGCACTGGAGGCGTCAAAACTGCTGTGATCGAACAGAAATTTTTCGAACTCACAGTCCTCCTGCGTGATCTCGTGGATCGAGCAAACATCAAGTATACTAGCATTAGGCTCGGAGGGCTGACTCCCCAACTTAAAAATGTTGAGTTCAATTGTCATATTTCCAAAATATAGGTTCATTGAACCATTTCGATAATTGATCACCGCATTAGAAGTCGTAAGGAATGGTCGACCGAGAATCACCGGAATTTGACTCCGGAGGTTAGCTACAGGCTGTGTGTCCATAACAATGAAATCAACGCGGAAAATGAAGTCCCCTACTTTAATTAACACATCCTCTAACTCACCCCTAGGGTGGGTGATGGATCGGTCGGCCATTTGGAGAGTACAATGAGTGGGTTTAAGCTCTCCAACGCCTAATTGTTCGTATACTGAATAGGGTAGCAAATTAACACTAGCACCAAGATTTAAAAGTGCTCGATTGATGTTCTTATCCCCAATTGTTATTGAAATTGTAGGACAGCGGGGTCCTTATGTTTTTGGGGTAAAGGTTGGATAAGAGCATCACTCACAGTACTAGCCACGAAAACTTTCTTTGGTACTTGTGACTTCCTCTTCTTGGAGCATAAGTCCTTTAAGATTTTCGCGTAAGAAGGGATTTGTTGGATTGCATCCAAGAGAGGTATGTTTATGCTAACCTGTTTGAACAACTCCACAATCTTCTCTATTTGGGGAGTTGGTTTATTGGATCTCAACCTGTTTGGAAATGGAACATTTTGAAAATTTGTTGAGTCCAATGTCTGTGGAGTAGATTGTGGAGTTGGAACGGATCCCAGTGTTGGTGTGTTCGTGAAGTGAGATGTGGTTCCATTCGAATTAGAAGAAGTAGAGCCTTGTGAAGAATGAAGAATAGGCTCTGAAGAAGAAGATGATGATGAAGAAGAAGAAGATGAAGAAGAAGAAGCACCGGCAGGGGTGTCATCACTAATACCCATATTATTGTGCAACACTCTTCCAGATCTCAACGTAGTCACATCATTTACATTATGATTTTGTTGTTCATAAGCAACATGTGCATTGTGTGTGTGACCGGGATTTGGCAATGGTTGAGACAGAAGCTTTCCCTTTTCTCGCTCGCTCAATGCAACATTTAGTTGTGCAATTTGAGCCTCAATTGATTTGATGCTTTGATCATGTGAAGCACTGTTTTGCACCAAAGACTGAATGGAAGTCTCCAACCTTGCTGCGGATTGTGTAGATTGTTTTAAAAATGCATCTAGACTTCGTTCTAGCGAGTAAACCTTATCGTTATTTGGTTGAACAAAGTTGTTTTGAGGATAAGACTTGTTGGGCACAAAATTGTTCATTTGGTTTGGGTAAGGTTGGGGTTGGAAAGGTTGCTGGTATTGAGTTTGTTGAGGTGCTTGTTGTTGTGGAGGAGGAAGCCTTTGAAAGTTGCTATTGCCTTGGAATTGTTGATTTTGATTCCAAGCAAAATTTGGGTGATTCCTCCAACCAGGATTATAAGTCGAAGAGTATGGATCATTTCTTTGTCTTTGCTGAAAGGAAGCATTGACTTGATCTTGTCCTTGAACAGGTGGGTTGTAAGGACACTCTTCGGTTAGATGGGATGGATCCGAACAACAAGCGCAAACAGTGCGTGGGGGTAAAGCAGGGGCAGGAGAAGGCGATGAGAATTTGCTCTCAATTGCTTCTAGCTTTTTTGTAAGTGCGGCCATTTCGGCCTTCATTGCAATCGACATATCTAGTTGATGTATGCCTACCCTAGACTGACCTGATGAAGAAGATGAGGTGGTCTTAGTGCTTTCCCACTGAAGTGTTTGTTCAGCAAGATCGTCGAGAAACTGCCAAGCTTCCTCGCTTGATTTTGTAAGAAAGTGACCTTGACAAATGGTTTCCAACAACTGCTTAGTTGCTGGTTCAATCCTTCGTACAAAGTCTGGCAAAGTTGCCAATTCTCGATACCGTGGTGAGGGCATTGAACAAGTAGGTCTTTAAATATTTCAAAACACTTCCAAAAAGGTTCAGAAGGAAGCTGGGAAAATTGAATGATTTCGTTGCGAATTCTCACGGTCTTGTGGTGTGGGTAAAACTTTTTTAGAAAAGTTTTAACAAACTCTTCCCAATATTTTATTGAGTGTGATGCTGTGCTATATAACCATTTCTCGGCTAGATCACATAAAGTGGATGGAATTACACGCAGCCTTATAGCATCATCAGAAAGTTGTGTTGTCTTCATCATTGCGCAAACATTCTGGAATTTGTTTATGAAGATGTAGGCATCTTCAGATTCCAGCCCGTGAAATTTGGGCAACATGTTGATGAAGTGGGGTTTAATCTCAAAGTTATCCCCATTAGCCGGTGGAAGTGAAAGACATGTGGGTAAAGCGGTGCGGATAGGGTAGAAAAGATCCTGGAGCGCAATTCATTGGGGCGCTTCAACAGGTGGGTGTTGTGGGTTATTCGCACCTAGTGGAGGTGGAATTAGTCTCGCGGGTAAGGGGTTGTTAGGATTAAATCCCGACATCTCCTTAGAAGACGAAGAATATGAAGGTGTAGGTAAAGAAGTGGAAGGAATTTCGACTTCGGAGTCGAAAGCGTCGTCAGTCGGTACTAACGAGACACGGACTAAATGGGCACTAGTGTCCCTAGTCCTACCAGACACACTAATGAGGTAGTGTAGTCAAAAGGTGAAAACAGAAGGTGGGGGTAAGAAAATGTCAATGGAAGGAAGTGGGTGCAAGTGGGGTGCAATGGATTTCTTATCGACAAGTGGCAAGTTTTTGTAAAATATTTTTCCGTTTTGTGTTTTTTTTATAAGGAGATTCTTGTAAAAAGATTTTTTAATAAAAAGCTTAGACACACGTTCAATCAATCACAATATGCATAATCAAGCCTAGATCTAGGGTCACCTAGGTCAACTAGACTGCTCCTAACTGTTCCAAAGGGCAAGTCGTGAGGACCTCAAATCGCCTCTTCACCGCCAATTGTGGCCAGGTAAGCACAAGTAGAGAAAGGAGGGATCCGCTCAAGAATCACCGCGAGACGAGCTTTTAAAGTTACCTTTCCCCACTTGTCTAGCCTAGGCACCACAAAGTCTGGTTTAGATAAACGATCGATGCCTACAACTATTCCTTTGTCCTATTGAGCGCGACATTCCTTAAGGCCGAGTCTAATCTTTTTTATTAACTCGATGGTCAATGCAATATGCTTTTTGTGATTTTTGGGGTCCTAGGAAGGGTAATGAAATCCCCACCCAATCTGGATTGGTGTAAAAGCCCCTTAAAGTCAATTTTAAAGATGCAAAGCAGTAAACACAATCAAACACTTTGCAAATTTTTTTTATTGCGGCGCAAAGAATCCTGCAAAAGATCAAGTTATTGGAGAAAGAAGAGAAGTTTTTGCGCAAAGAACCCTACGGGAAATTTTTTTCCATAGGAGATAAGGGGGTTACAGAGAAGAAGAGAAAGCTTACAGAGGGGTTTCCAACTGCTGACGTCACCACCAGGCCGCGGTTCCGCGGTCAAAAGAGGGATATTGCGGCGGTTCCGCGGTAGCTTTGTCGGTTCAGATCTCCAATTTCTTCTGTTTCTCTGTTGTGGTTCTCCTTTGTTGGTTCAGATATTCTGTTTGCTGTTTTGCTCACTGGATTTTTCCAGATCTAAATCCGTTCGTCGTTCCTGCACAATTCAAACAAAACACCCTTCAAAAAATAACAAGATGATAAATTTTTTTATTTTTCAGTTTTTATGAATTATATGATTTTATATTAACCCGAAATTGCAAAATGAAAATAACTACGCCATTCCCGGCAACGGCGCCATTTGATTGGTGCGAGGTTTTTACGCGTGCGTATGCGCTTTTAAAAGATGAATCAAAGAATATTAACCGCAATCAAGAACGGCGTCACTTGGTAGCTAGCCGGTTGAGTACGGGTCGGTCCACAGGGATTTTGTGTATTTTCTAATTGTTCTAACGAGTTAATTCCAATTGTGGTGGATTGGATTATCAATAAAAACTAAGGTTGATTTAGACTAGGATTAAAACCTTGCTAGGGTTAGGTTTAGGTTAAGTTTGGAAATTTAATATTTCTCACCGCTTTTAATGACCTAATTAAGATCTATTTAGGTGTTATGGTAATAATTAATAAAGGGGATTAGCACGATCGAGAAGAAACTATGTTTCTTCCTCTAGGTCCTTGTCCGTCCTTTCTTAATTCTGACCCTAACCTCCATGGAAAACATGCACAACCGGTCTTTTAAACTACGGTATCACCGCTACCTCGTGGGATAGGATGCCGTAGTGAGCGGTGTGTGTATGTATGCGTGGAGTCCTATAAAAAATATGCGATGGGTAAGAAAGGGGTGAGAGATTTTCATCTCTCAAACGTTTCCTATTCCTAACCCTAACAAGTGAGGAACTACTCACTCGTTAGGGAATTGATAAAAAGAGACATTTTTTGTTTGTTTTTAATCCAATAACCTAATTATCTAAACTACGGCAAATAAATAAAATTTCTAACTAATTAATTAGGGCAGATAAAGAAAATCTATACTAGGGCAGAAAAGAAATTAACTAAGACAAGGTAAAGAAAAAGGCTTACTTTATTTGATGCACTCTTCAAAACATTACAGCGAATAAAAATTCTGAATTTGATAAATGAAAAGAGGCATAGGAAGAGGCATGCCCATAAAGAGCTTTAGGGTTCCTATTTATAGATTATAGAAACCCTAGGGTTTACATCTGATCCCTATCTATATTTACAAAACTACCTTGAGAAGCCTAGTCAACGCACCGCCACCACCGTCAAAGTTTGCACTGACACGTGCTTAGCACGGCTACGGATCCGCGGCCATATGCCCTGTTTGGCTGCGGATCCGCGGCCATATGATGGAGTCATTGGCTCTGTTCTTCTGGGCTGCTTCCTGTTGTATTTGGCTTCTGGTTTCTTCACTTGGTTTCTCAGATTGTCTTCTAGTTTTTTCCAGATTCCCACAGTGCAGAATATTGTGGACTTTTACCGTTCGCTTCGTGTTGAAGTCTTGAATCTTGTGCTGCATTTGTGCAATCGAACTGTTTGCTGATCTTCGTTTGTTCCTCAAACTATAGGCGGCATGATCAAGACTCTTCTATTTGTTGGTCGAACTCTCACTTTTCTAGCGTCCTTTCATCATTTTCACTGTTTTGTTCCAAGAACCTGTAACCTGCAACTATGTAGCAGACATGGATCAAAAACACCTGTTTATTTGTAAAATGAATAAGAATGGGGAATATAATAATACAAAATTATGATATGAACAGTCCACAAGCTTCCACAAGCTTCACCCATGTGACTAATTTCCAACTAATTTGGATTTACTTTAAATAAATAAATCTTACATTATCATGAGCATGGTGTGAGTCTCATACACCCATGTAACATGTATCATCAAGCATGACACAAAAAGAAATACAATTAATATATATCACATATATATTAAATGCAGAAGTGAGAAAAGAAATGCTTAAGTGAGCTAAAATTAGTTAATGTAAATTAATATATCAAATATATAATTATACATTAAATCATTAAATCAACACTTGATTTAACAATCCGGCTATATCTCATATGATCGACTAATATTATTTGTATCAACTTATCGAATCAACACTTGATTCGATAACCCGGCTATATCTCATACAACCGATCGATATATTATAAATCGCGAGAATAGAATACGGTATCACATAATCGTATTAATCTTGGTCCCACACATCACATTTGTGCTCCTACTTCGTTTTGCCTGAGTCAGTAAACCTCCGTGTAGGACTCTAAAGACTCGTCAATACGCCGGCAGTAGGTGATGATCATATCACGCACCCACAAGCCGTCAGCGGTACTAGATGGACGTAACGGCTACCCGGGTATTGAGTGATCAGAAGATCAACAAGCAAGCCTACTCATACTCCTGTAAAGCCTGTCAGTAACACTACCGTACAGTCCGGTCTCTTCCTCTGATATGTCGCATATCCAGTCTAGGGGTGGTAAACGTCAGACCCTAGTAACCGATAAGTCGTGCCGATATGAGGCTCATAACGGGTTGAGAAACTACTGATAACACTCACCAGTAAATCTCCGTATCAGCCCTGGCCAGGGGCTTCCTATTATAGCCAATCGAGCACAGCGCAACATCAACCCCCAATACCGGGAGAGACGAATCCCCTACTATCGCTCATTGCCTCCATGTGATTTGGGACTGTACCCAAAAGCCACCGTTTTGCACGTTCTCTTGAACGTGGTAAGGTGGAAATCAAAGCACAGTGGGAATCACATAAGACTCTATGACGATCTCGGGTCTACAAACTAACCTGTACCAGTGTCACCAGAGAAATGCTATCTGAAGATAGGTATAATACCAGCTAGGAGTTCTCGGCGAGTCCGTTCAGTGTACCCAGTCTCCACTGAGCATCCGTATACCATTTTTGATGTCAAACACCAATGGATGTGGGATCATCCATCGCCCATCATATGAGTCAAGAAGCGTATACGCTAGTCTACTCTGGAATATCGATGCCCTGTCTCAATACACCCTCGACTAGGAACAATTAAATGATGTACTTGTGGACTACCCTGGCCCCACTAGTATGATCTCCATCATAGTCCTGGTAGTTAAGTACACATCCTAAGGCTTTATCAACATGTGAGAGTAAGACAATATCACAATACAAGTCTACATGTTAAGACAAAGAGAAACCAGATAGCAAACTATCATGTCGAGCAAGAAAGTCCTCACTATATATGTCCAAGCATCCACTATAATATACATCATATGTACAATAATGGCCTCTAGGGCATACACATAACTAACAATCTCTCACTTGCACTAAGTCCAGTTGTTGTAGTATTTCATACCCAACATCCCGAAGAGTCTCTCAAATTGTATCTGGGGTATGGCCTTTGTGAGTGGATCCACCGTGTTGTTCTTCGTGTCAACTTTCCTGACCTCGATCTCCCGGCGATCAACTATCTCCCGGATCAGGTGATACCGCCTCAGAATATGCCTGGATCGCTGACGGGACCTGGGTTCCTTGGCCAAAGCCACTGCTCCATTGTTATCACAATACAAAGGTATTGGATGCTCGATGGACGGAACCACTCCAAGTTCGTTTATGAACTTTTCATCCAGACAGCCTCTTTGGCAGCATCATTGGCAGCGATGTATTTAGCCTCCATCGTCGAGTCTGCCACGGTTTCTTGGTTGGAACTCTTCCAACAAACTGCCCCTCCATTAAGGGTAAAGACAAATCCCGAGACCGACTTAGAGTTGTCCTTATCACTCTGGAAGCTCGAATCGGTAAAGGACTCCACTTGGAGTTCACCGTTACCATACACTAAGAACATCTCTTTAGTCCTTCACAAGTACTTGAGAAGGTTCTTCACAGCTGTCCAGTGATTCTCTCCTGGATCTGCTTGATACCTACTCACTACACCTAGTGAGTATGCTATATCGGGTCTGGTACATAACATTGTTGTCACGACCCGAAATTTGGCACGTGACGGCCCTTAAACCACCTAACGTCTACAGGCGTAACGTAATTTAAGTAAGCCGAAAACCCAACAATCTAAACCATCAAAAGTAGTAAGTGATAAGAACATTATTAAAACTTTTGAAATCTCAATCAAAATTCTTTAAAGTCCCAATTTACTTCCTTTAAAATTTGGCAGCACCTCCTTTGTAAAACAAGCCCCAAAAAAGGGTACAACAAAAGATATAAGTAAAGTATCCCTAAACGGGAGCAAATCCACGCCCAAAGGCGGAAAACAACCACCACAACAGATATACGACACCGTAGCGAAGAAAAAGACGATATAAAGTGAAACAACATGAAATACCTCCAAAGTCACAATTAATATACAATATCGTCCTCACAACTCGTCTCTAAGTCAATACATAAAGTAGTAGATGGAGAGTACTAGATACAACGAATATACAAATGACCATCATCGGATAACCGCAAAACCCACCTATAGCAAAACTGCACACAGTCAGCCGTAACGGTATCCGCTGCAAAAGATGATACGATGTGATGAAGAAGCCCTGCCGCGACTACTCTGAGGGACAACCTGCAAACAATGTGGCACAACGGGGGTGAGTTGCCAACTCATGAATAGTAAATAATATATGCAGGTAATCGCAGGTATGCACGTACCGCGATAATCTATCACATGTAAGCTGATAGTAATAAATGGCAATATGTATATGCAACAGTCATGAAAGGTACTCTATCATGTACTACTAATACATGAAGCAATGCATATCAAATAAATACTGAGTATGGGATAAAACATATCCTGTAAGTCTCATAGAACCTGAGTGTCCAACATCGACACCCAAAAATATCATGAAAACTAGTGTCCAGTATCGACACGTAAATACTCACACACACACACACACACACACAGATATAGGGCTCCGTCAGTCCGGATCGGCCCATATCAATATCTCGGGCTCCGTCAGTCCGGATCGACCCATGTCAATATCTCGGGCTCTGTCAGTCCGGATCGGCCCATGTCAATATCTCGGGCTCCGTCAGTCCGGATCGGCCCATATCAATATCTCGGGCTCCGTAAGTCCGGATCGGCCCTTGGTTCTCAAATCCATAAATCACATGAAGTAAAGAATAAGAATACTTGCATAGATCATTATGATGATATATATTATATATATGCACATATATAACAGCGTCCCATACCACTGATATATATACATACATACATACATACATCCATCCATCCATACATACATACATATATAACAGCGTCCCATACTACTGATATATATCATCAGGAGTAAAATATCCAGAAAACATCATATGAAATCTATATCTCAATGCGTAAATCCATGAAATATAATATATGCAACATAAAACAGTAATATTAGCATATAAAGGAAAAACCGCTATTTAAATGTATCGAGTTATTAAATATATCATGCGGTTACCAATTCTCCAAAATCTAAAGCAACATCATATAAAGGTGAACATGTGGCTACAGCAAGATATAAGGGTGTACATGTAAGTATGTACGTATGATGTACATGTATCTATATCTCATATGTGTATACACCTGTCAATAATGATGTAATACCTGGTAGGTATAGGTGTAGCTGTAGCATAGCAAGGTATGTGTATACACATGTCAATAATGATGCAATACCCTCTAGGTATATGTGTAGCTGTAGCATAGCAAAGTATGTGTATATACATGTCAATAATGATGCAATACTCTCCAGGTATATGTGTAGGTATAGCATAGCAAAGTATGTGTATATACATGTCAATAATGATGTAATACCCTCCAGGTATATGTGTAGCTGTAGCATAGCAAAGTATGCGTAACCATGTCGGTATAGCAAGATATGTGTATCTATATGTAAGCATGTATGTATGATGCATTTCATATGTGTAATAGCATAACAATCAATGTCTCCATGTCGATGACAAAACAATACCACATAGGGGTATATGTAGCTCAAGTCAGGTAAATGGGTGTACATGTAAGTATGTGTGCATGATGTACATGTAGCTGTAGCAAGGTATGTGTCTATACCTGTCAATAATAATCTAATACCCTCTAGGTATATGTGTAATCATGTAGGCATAGCAAGGCATATGTGTAAGCATGTAGGTGTACATGTATGCTATATCTTATATGCACGATGGAATGAGGATCATGTCTCAATGTCCCAAACCAATACAATATTATGTATGTATAGGTGTGCGTGTCATGGCAATTATCGACGGTGTGGGTGGCATACAATCAGTGCTCGTGCAACATGAACCGTCAATAATAGTGCAGTGTCTAATGGGTATAAGTCCAAGCACAACAAGTAATAATATGCAATGAAGTTTTATGCACAATCTCTATATGTGCAATATAAACATGCGGTTAATATCATATCATATCTACTCACAAATGATCTTGGGCTAAGTAAAGCCAACCACTTTCTTTCCCTTCTTCGCAGCGTCCGAAGTCCCCACCTGCGACCCTAAGATCATAAAACAACAATATAACGAGTTCATATTAGAAATCGACCAATAACACGTAACCACTACGTTTGACCGACGCACCAACTCCAAACATACTCTCAAGTATTCGTCTAGTGGCTAACATGCGTAGCGACACTACAAAACCAACCCAAGAGCAACAGCTACATAAGAATACGAACTGTGTCGGATAACGTAACGCGCGTAATCGCAACACTGGAAACAAGCAAAGTGATCCCAGATTTTGTATACAGACAAAACATAAAAATCAAGCAGGACCAAACATACAAAAACCACAGCAGACAGCTACCCTGAAAAACCCAAACCCAAACTCCCAACCCAAACCGAGGTCGCCGGATTTCTTATGCATGTCTCCGGCCAAATCCGAGCCAAAGGGGTTCGTGCTTCAGGTGAAAGCTTAGGGTCTCTAGTACAACACAACTACACTGCTAGATTTTCTAGTATACACTCTGGGTCACAGCAGATCACAGATATCATAATATGACACTAAAAATACGGTATGTGCACGAAACTAAACCTTAAGCGTTCTAAACTGAAACTAATAAGCTACACAACCTTAAAAACACCTACTTAACAGTTTGAGATCATTTCCTAACCACACAAGCTCAAAGATCCTAGCTTTCCAAGCTCCAATGGATCCTAGAGGCAAAATAAGACTGGAAAAGGGATTTGGATGATGTTTAATGAAGTTTGGTGTAGGTTTCGTGAAGCAAGTGATGAGGGTTCAGTTTGGGTGAAGAGGAGATGAAAAATAGGTGAGAAAGAGATAGCGAGATAAGAAATGAGAGTGTGTGAGGTGATAATGCGAGAGTGAGGTGAGTGTAGGGTAAGCGTACCATTTTCTCTTACTCTCCCCCTCTCCTCATTAATGCAAGCATGCTCCCACCATGAGTCATCTTGCCACATCCTTACAATCCCAAAAAAAGGAAAATATCTCACAACAAATATCAAGGGTTTAAGGTTAAGGTTAAACAAGGCAATGGATTAGATTAAAGTGTCAGCCGCTAAACAAGGTTAACAGAAACAAACCCTCACATTAACATACACAAGTGTGTGCAAGCCATAATAAATAATAATAAATTATTAATTAAATGTTATAAAATATGAGGAAACCAATTTGGTAAATTTTTTACCATAAACCCGTATTATCGCTTAATTAACACTAATCGCATTCTAAGGTGTTACAATCTCCCCCCTTAAAGAAAATTCGTCCCCGAATTAAAAATTCTTACTATGCGTACCTTCAAAGAGATGAGAGCAAATCATTCACAACTCGCTCGCAGCCTCCCAAGTGATCTCCTCATTAGACGGGCTACGCCAAAGAAAACCTCCACAGATAGCAAGACCTTTGACCGAAGTTTCTCCACCTGCCGATCTACTATCACTATCGGCTGCTGGTGCACGAAAAATCGCGTCCCAATCGGATGGTCTGGTGCTGAATCATGTGAGAAAGGTCATGAAGGCTGTAACGCTTTGAATTTCGTTTAGTTTAATTTCGCGTTAATTAGCTTTGATGCGTGTTTTCATGAATTCCGTTAACTAGTTTTTTTCCACATAAACTGGAATAAATCAATATTATTGGTGAAAAATGGGTAATTATATTTATAATTGTGTTTTATTAATTATTAATTAGTTTAGTGTTCACTTAATTGGGAAGAAATTTCTTAGTTAATTTTTTTGTTTTTTCTAAACAAAATTAGTGTAGCATGCACATTTTCACCGTAGGCCAAGTTTTTAACATGTCTACCATTTCAATTTGTTTTTAATTTCATTCCTTTTAAAATAAAACCCTTGATAATAAAACTAATAAAAGGAAATAGAAAATGAGAGAAAAAAGAGAGCATGGGGGGCATTTATTAAGGCATGGGGAGCTTTGACTTAGGAACACACTCTCTCTCTCTCTCACTCTCTTTCCTCTAACAGCAGCAGTAGCAGCCCCAGCAGCAACCTAGCTCCCCCTTCATCTCTTCTCCTTCTCTCATCAATTTCTAACACAAACCTTCATTAAAAACACATCTACCCTCACACCAACCTCACTTCAATCACTCTTTTGTGGATTTTTGGAGCCAAATATGAACTCTTGGGACAAGACCTGCAAGTGTGCCACTACTCGACCTATTGTGAGGTATAAAGCCCACTTTAATCACCTCTTTGCTAAACTTGTAGTTATTTTAGCTTAATTTAGTGTTTTTATGGGTTTTTAGTGCTAATTAGATGGTTTAAGTGGTGATTAGGATATGTTAGGATTGTTAGGGTTTGATTAGCTTAATTAAGTGCTATCAGTGTCGTTTAACCCAAATCTTTGTTTCAGTTTACACTAAAACCCCATAAAGTATTAATTTAGTGTTAAATTAGCGTATTAGTTAAGATTTGTGCTCTTTTGTGATCTGCTTTCAACCCGGTTGCTTCAGGAAAAAGTTGCGTTTACTGGAGCATGTTCACTAGACCCAGACCACACATACGAAGCACGGGACCCCCATTCTTCTTCTAGGCCGCAAATAAATAGGTTCTGGCCGTAAATTGCGGCCAGATGTGGGGGCTGGGAGTTGGGGTTTGGTGGTTTGGTGTCTGCTGCATATTGAAGGTCATTGGTGTATGCAACTTTTTCTAGTTCAGCTTGTATAAAAATCTGGAACAAAATACCTTATTTCCTATACTTTTAAGCTTGCGCGACACGTGTTTTATGTGAGTGGGTTTAGTGTTTGCTGCGTATCACAGCGTGTCGGGGTAGTTTCAGACGCGTATACACACGTTTTGGCGTATCGGATGCACACGCGTTTAGCTTGCGATGCGAGTTTCTCGTTTGGTTTTGATATCGCGTTTTTGCAGGATTTTAGCTAATGTGTATTCTTTGTGTAAATTCTAGGTTCGCAGGCGGGTACTTCGAGCGCCGCGAAGAAGGGGAAGCAGGTGGTCGGATACACGTAGATCGAGATCACGGTGAGTAGATTTAACATCTACGGGGAAATCGCCCATATGGCGTTAAGCGTCAGGGCTTGATAGGATATTGTAGTTGCGTGTGTGTGTATATATATATATATATTGCATGTGCATATGTACTTTGTAGCGTACCCCTCTTTGGTTGCATATAGACACAGTATTTATGTAACACCGCACTGTCACTAACGGTTCAAGCTGCACGAGCACTATTAGTATGTTACACCCACACCATTAGTGATTGCCATGACACTCGCACTATAGGATTGCTACGAACCATATATCGTTCGGATTATCTCATCATTCATGTTTAGACATGATTTCATCCATATTGGCACATATACATATTGTACACTCATGCTTGCGTATATACTACTTGTACATCCATATTGGCACTTGTACATCCATATTGGCACATATACATATTGTACACTCATGCTTGCGTATATATGTCACGTCCCGAAAGTACGGAACATGACCGGCACTTAAACTACGAAACGTCTCGAGGCGTACGTAATCTAAGTAAGCCGAAAACCCAGAAATCCAAACCAAGAAAAGTAGTAGAGTGAAGGAAAAACCAACTTAAAACAAGTAGTTTTAATAGCATAAGACGAATTATGCATTTAAAAAAAAAATCAAGTATTTTTTGAAAATTTCGGCAGAGACTCCTTTATAAATACTGGCCCCCAAACGGGATACAACATGAATAGTATACGAAATCAATAAAAAAAAAGGCATCCCCGAGCGGGAGCTAGCTCTTCGTCAATCGACGGTCACAACCACACAAGCAATATAATATACAACGCCAAGGGCGATGATCAAAACTCAAAAGGAAACTCAAAACAACAAGAAATCCACAGAAATAAAACGCGCGACTCTAAGGTCGAAAGAATAAATATCACTGGTCTTTATCTCTGAAATAAATACATGTTTGGTTGATGGAATTTACTAGATACAACTGAATAATATTATACAAAGTAATATGATGGGTACGATACCAATAAACCCACCTACTAGCAAGTCACCCGAAAGAAGCAGTGCCAGCAAAGCCGTAATGAAACCTGTACGGCAAAACCTGCAAGAAACTGTGGCACAACGGGGGTGAGTTGCCAACTCGTGAGTAGAAAAACATCTACGAACAGAAATCACATGAACAACACATTATTAGTCGGTGATCCCGCCTCGATAATATCACATCCGATACCATATCTATAATCAAATATTTCCAAGTCAAGAGTACGGATCAAACATCAATATATAGCTCGTACGTAAATCCGTCGTACGACATCCCAAATCTGGGTACGGGTCAATATCACATTATTCATCTGGTATCCTATTTATCCAAGATCATAATCTGGGTACTGATCTGCGTCTAGTACGATACTAATATCATCAATATAGTCATGATCTGACTGCTGATCTAAAGCCTCATACAAACCGATATCATCATCATATATCGTCATAAAGAGGTATACATCACCTAATGCGACCTATTATGGATATCTTAACATATCTTATCTCATATCACGATCACATGTCAACCATTCAATATATAACACTATTCACAAGTATTGTCGTCCAAAGATCCGCTATAACATCAGAACGTATCTCAAGTACAAATCCTGCCATATCACCGTTCTCGCGGTCTCAATCAAATCTTATCGACTCATCTCAAATCCCAAATACTATCCTCAAATCCAGTATGTGAACACATAGTCCCATACCCATGTGAACAGATAAATACATATTCCCGTATAAGCACAAATGAAAGAAGAATGTATGCTAGTATGTGTGTGTGTATGTGTGGTGCAACCACTACTCTAAGGTTTCGCAACACTAAACCTATCCAATCACACCTAAAATCTATCTTTATCATCAATAACCTCAACAATATAATAAATATATATGTGTGTATATGTATTCGTATACATCACCACGAACTGCAGGGGTGCTATACGCCATCTATCCGACTTCTCCCCGTATATATAAATCTACTCACCTGGTCCTTGCTCGCCGGTGCCGACGTCGCCACGCGCTTGCTTGTCGTCTCGAAGTCCACATGGGGTACCTACATGTCATAACGCATCGTATCGCATTAAAACCAAATTTGAAATCGAAACGGCATACGAAAATCAAATCGGCACGCGTATCACGCATATGTCAAAACCTATTGCCTGCGCATGCAAGAATAGCCAAACCAACCCTCGATGTCGATGTACAAACGTCAAACCATCGAGAAAAACCCAAACACACTCATTTGGGCATTCACAAACACTAATTATAATATAAAATAAGTTAAAATTCACAAAAACCCCAAACTCACTTTAAAAGCCATTTTTCCGAAAATCTAGCAAGCAAAAATTTACCGTTTTAGTACAAAACTTGATGTTTTAACAATTCTAATGGCCATAATACTTATTAAACATCTTAAATAAGTCATACAACCCATTTAAAAAATTTAATCTCATCAATTCTTATAAAACTAAAAATTCTAGTTTTGCAATTTATCTAATTTTAACAATTTCAACTAAAAATGCATAAAACAACAACTACGCTTGGTTTTGCATGGTCCAAAGGCATTAAACCACTCATTATAATATTAATAATGACATGAAACCTTAATTATATTTTAATCTAAAGCATTTAATAATTTTCCAAAAACCCTAGTTAGCAAAATAGCTTAATTAGGACATTTTATAAGTAATGGTTTGTAATTAACAACTAGATTAGCTTTTAACAAGACTTAAGATATTAATCCACATCACATAACCATGTACAATTGATCACAACCCAATTCCACAACAAAACCCTAACTTGAATTCCTTAATCATGCAATTAAACTCATCTAAAACTTAATTAATCACTTAATTAACTTAGATTAAAGCAATAATCAAAAATTTAACTACATGGTTAAAATTATACCTCCACAATTTTTTAGATCTTACTTAAAATCTAGCCATCCAAAATTCCATCTTGATCCCTAGATCCATACTAGAATGGTCAAGTAAAAATGGGTAGGGATCAGATTTTGATTTTGTGAGCTTTTTGTGTTGAATTTTGGGCATTTTGTGGAATTTTTTGATGCAAAAATGGAGGGGATTTGGGGGAGGGCTGCTGCTGTTGAGGGGGGAGGAATTCTCGGCCAGGTTTTAGGGGAGTGAGGAGAGAGGGAGGTGAAGAAAGTGGGGAGAAAAGTCAAAGTCCACATTGACTTTTTTCATTTTCTTTTCTTTTCAAAAGTGAGTTGATTGGAGAGAGAGAGAAGGGGAGGGCTGTCAAAGTGGGGCCGACCACATGGGGAGAGGGAGAGAGGGTGAGGTGTGGGTGTGTGGGTTAGAGAAAAAGATATATTACCCCAATTCTCATTAACACAACATTCACTAATTAAGCCCTTTTTCTTCGATATTTCTAAAATCGTTTTGGCAAACGATTTCATTTCAGAAACAATATTTTGCATGCCAGATTAGTGTGTCATGAATTATAAAATTTGTATCAACCCATTCCAATTTGTGATTTTCCCTAATTAAATGTATTAGTGACGGCTTAAAATAATATTAAAATACTAAATTTCGGAAATTTTTTCAGAAAATTAGAAATTTACTAGTGGCTCAATAAACACCAAATACTAGCAATTATATAGCTAGAATATATATATATATATATTTAATTTTATAATAAATATATTTGTATTTTGACTTTTTACATAAACCCCCCTTATTTTACCGATTTTTCTGAAATTTCACCGAAACGATTTTCAAAACGTTACAATCTTCCCCCTTTAAAGAAATTCGGTCCCCGAGTTTAAATTAAAACTCCCCCCAAATACTAAAACATCTAAGCAAAACCATCAAGTCGTCGGGGCTCCGAAATCATAAATACCTAAAATAAATCGTAGCGCAGCGTATGAAAAATGAGCATATAACTCAAAATCAAAACTCCGTCAAGCATCCCGCAATCATCGGAGTCATGGTAAAGACACAAATGTAAAATCTAATACAAAAACAATATGATATAACTCTAAACTATACACGTAAATATCAAATCTATATATGTAAATATCTGAAGGAAATGCATGCCAAATTTCTTAAGTCGCTGTGCAATGCGCATAACACTGCACCGTGGCGGACGTCTATCATAAGAAAATAACTATATACATATATACCTTTTGTTTAAAATGTACGTTCCGCCGTTTTGGGAAACAATTTAGAAGGGTTTCCTTGTTTTAAACGTTTCGTGTCATATCAGACACGTAGGTAAATACTGAGACTATAGCTCGCTTTTTGGAATTCCCTTCGATAGCTATTAATGCATGCAAAATACATTCATGTACTGTCCTCTGACTAGTCCTGCTCAGTACGAAAACACATAGCAAATATCATAAAAACGTACTTCTCTATAAGAAATCAATCCTAAAATATGCATATGAATACTATGTGCGTCTGATGCGCACGGAAATCAAAATCCATATATGTGCCATACATGCACACAGAAGCAACATCTAAGTGCATCGGGGGTGCACACAACATCTGTCATAGGCAATGTGTGTGCCTGACAGCAAAGACAGGTGCATCTGACATGCACGAAGAATCTCGATTTAGTGCATCTGGTGTGCACCAAACTCGCATCTCAAAACATGCGCCCAACATGCACGAAAATCCAAATCAGGTGCATCCATCGTGCACGAAATCATGAAATCCAATATCAAACGCCGAACATGCGCAAAATCCAATCAGGTGCACAAGGTGCACAAAAAAAATATCGAACATCACAATCGAAGTCGAAGTCCAGTGTATCTAAGTGCACAAAATGCGAATCACTGCACTGCAAGCATATGTGAACTATACTGAGTGCAAGAACCAAATCGTGTGCGTACATATGCATAAAATCAACTCAACTGTATGAAACCCATAAAATCATAAACATGAGAAACCAAGGCACGAAAATGATATCAAGTGCAACAACTGTGCAAAAATCGTAAATACTCAGCAGATGCAACCATGGTCCATGAAAACAAATATCATGAAACTCAATCATCAAAATCAATCATGCGAATAGATCGCCCAAAATACCGAAATCAAGTATGGTGGAATAGTCCCGCTCAAGCACATCCTCCAAGAATCTCTGGCCAACTGTCGTGGTCACTCATAGCATGTCTCGTCGACGATCCTAAAATCTGGCCTGCCGGTGTGCGTAACATGACCACTCCTGGGTCCAAGTCTTCTCGTAATTTATTCCAGAAAGGTCCTGTCGAGGTCTCTCCCAAATCTCGTCCCTGCCGAACTGTCCGGAAGTCATCGTCCTTTACTATATCAGTTTCTTGTTCCGGAACGGCTGCATACTCATTGCGACTCCTTCTGGAAGGTATATCCAAGTACAATGCCTCGGCATGCGTATCGCATCTCTGATGTCGGCGGAGTGGAACGTCGTCTCATCAAGATCTCATACGAACCTCTTACTCTACTTTCTCTAATGTCGACTGCTTCGGACTCGTCTCGTCGTGGCTGCATGGACTGAGCTCCA
This sequence comes from Agapanthus africanus, assembly GCA_030015575.1. NCBI lineage: Eukaryota > Viridiplantae > Streptophyta > Magnoliopsida > Asparagales > Amaryllidaceae > Agapanthus > Agapanthus africanus. The sequence goes on along the minus strand of JASDDO010000012.1, from coordinate 91,112,413 downwards.
ACGGCTATCCTCGTATCTGGATTCTCCCAAGAAATGCATCTCACCACCTGGCATCCGAATGAAGTCGAACCATTTGATCGATTCGTCAAAACCTCATAATCCCCCAAGAGCTCAACATCTTGGGTACATTTTAATAGTATCGAGTACGTACCACAGCATCGATGGTCCAGCCGTAGAAGGGAAAACCCAAGCCTCACTAATGGCGCCGCAGAACTGCCGTAAACCTTAAGGTTCAAAGGCTTTCACACGGTCATTAAGTCGAGTTAGGGTTTCATTCTTCTAGAGGGTCCATAGAATTGCCTGCATGTCTTTCCGAATACCTTAAACTTGGAATAATAGGTTTCCGACATTCGATCGTCTCTGTCGACTCTCTACGTCTCCGCGTGAAGTCGTCTCAAGATGGAATCAATCTATCTGATGACTTTGCATCGGGGTAGCGAACGAACTACATGTCCTAGTCATTTATCCTCAGTGACTAGCGACCTTCTATCATCTCTTAGTACTACTCGTACTGCAATAGCTCCAACATCTGGGGCGATATCTCGTCGTTCGCAGTAATAATTGTCTCACTCGTCTGCACACAGAACAGTGCCTCAATCATCATGAATAAGGAATACATCAACGATCATCAAAATCTGGTTGGCCTCTATCATTGGCTTAATCCTCTGGGGCTGATCTGCACGTCTGAGTAATCTCATACAGCAATCCACCCAACGCTCGTGGTGCGAAAACACAATGAAAAGACACATCTCTGCAAACGTGTGTCGCCGGAATCACGCCCTGGTCAGTCCTCGTTCTTGACGAGCTCGTGCTGACCGCAACTCTAGCCGTAGCTCTCCCTGCCCGAAATCGTGGCAGCAAAACCATGACTGGTACCGATGAGGCTAGATCAGGAATGAATATAATACTGAAAAAAGAAATGTACATCCTAAGGCTCCTTAAGTGGAGTAGCGTATCGTAAGTATGCCGCGGAACATACCCACAGTACGTCACTCTACTTTAGTCACCTATTCCATCAACCAAGGGTCATCCTACGCTCCGAAAGTAAAACCTGGCTCTGATACCAACTTTGTCACGTCCCGAAAGTACGGAACATGACCGGCACTTAAACTACGAAACGTCTCGAGGCGTACGTAATCTAAGTAAACCGAAAACCCAGAAATCCAAACCAAGAAAAGTAGTAGAGTGAAGGAAAAACCAACTTAAAACAAGTAGTTTTAATAGCATACCGAATTATGCATTTAAAAAAAAAATCAAGTATTTTCTGAAAATTTTGGCAAGTCTCCTTTGTAAATACTGGCCCCCAAACGGGATACAACATAAATAGTATACGAAATCAATAAAAAAAAGGCATCCCCGAGCGGGAGCTAGCTCTTCGTCAATCGACGGTCACAACCACACAAGCAATATAATATACAACGCCAAGGGCGATGATCAAAACTCAAAAGGAAACTCAAAACAACAAGAAATCCACAGAAATACAACGCGCGACTCTAAGGTCGAAAGAATAAACATCACTGGTCTTTATCTCTGAAATAAATACATGTTTGGTTGATGGAATTTACTAGATACAACTGAATAATATTATACAAAGTAATATGATGGGTATGATACCAATAAACCCACCTACTAGCAAGTCACCCGAAAGAAGCAGTGCCAACAAAGCCGTAATGAAACCTGTACGGCAAAACCTGCAAGAAACTGTGGCACAACGGGGGTGAGTTGCCAACTCATGAGTAGAAAAACATCTACGAACAGAAATCGCATGAACAACGCAATCCTAGGTCATAAGATCGTAATATATCCTCAAATATATAACATGCAGCCTATAACAAAGGCTAAGGTAAATATCTAATCCGAGTGTAATCCCATGTGCCCGTGTCAGTGCCTCAGGTAGAAATATATCATATGGATGATGTATGAATGCATGAAACAGAATGCATGTACTGAAGAAAACTGCTTTCATAAATTAGTGAGATTTCTGTATCTTTTTAAAAACGAGGTATCATAAATGAAATCAGCATAAACAGTGCCTAGCATCGACACAAAACAAATATCCAAATATCTCGATATCTCTATGTCGCAATCTCTATACCTCAATATCTCAAATATCTCTATACGTCTCAATCTCACTATCTAGGGCGCCGTCAGTCCAGACCGGCCCCTACCATCAATCTTAAGACCACGACGGTATCCTCCGGATATCCGACGCGTCGGTTAATATCACCGGTAGGTAGTGCTCCCCTGCCAGGCTCACATCGTCATCATCATGTGCTTCTTGCCTCAGGGTACCTTACCGGGTCCACCTGTAGGGTTACTAGGCACACTCAAGAGGTTCCACAAGGCATCAACCATGCCAAAATCAAATTTTTTATGTGCCTAAGAACTCTATGCAAGATCGTTACTAGAGATTAGGCGAAACTATAAGCAAGTTAACTACTTTAACTACAAGTGAAAGGGATTACAACCTTTGTAGATCCGGTCCTTCACTTCTAAAGCTCCGTGTTGATGTCCCTTCGCTGCGATCATCGGGATCCCGAACCCTAGCGTTGGTTTCATCGGAGAAATGAGCGGGCTAGGTCGTTGACTTCGAGGCCGAAGATGATCTACGACGGGAAGACTCAAACTCAAGCTATTCCTTCGCTTGGTCAAGAACTTTGTGAAGAGAACACCCTATACTACATGGTAAGTAGTAGAGGATGAAGAAATAGGAAGTGGGTTCACTTTGAAATTGTTTTTCTCACACTTTTTTCATGGCACCATTGGAGCTAGCAAGCTTTTTGATGGAGCTTGATGAAGAAGAAGAAGAAGAAAGAATAATGAATTATCTCATCCAAAAGAAAGCTTATCTATTTAATTATGGAACCATGGTTGAGTTAAGCCCTAATGCTTAACTTATGTAGAGAATTGACCAAGGCATTAGGTTAAGGGTTAGGTTAAAGAATTATCAAGAGAAATAACAAAAGAGTGGACTTTGTCAAAGTTTCTCCAAGCTTCTTCAAGCTTGACAACTTTGACCAAGTTTAATTCTTTTGTTAAATCTTAAGATAAAACAATAACCCTAATCTTAAACCTAATCTTGGTATAAGTCTCATATACACATCTTGTATGTATCATCAAACATGATACAAACATATGTACACAAATATATATATATATATATATATATATATATATATATATATATATATATATATATCATATATACACTTATGCACAAACTAGTGAGAAAACAATTCTTAAGTGAACCAATACTAGTTAATATAAAGTAATATATCAAATATATAATTATACATTAAATCATTAAATCAACACTTGATTTAACGATCCGGTCATAACCAACTAATATCATGTGTAACAACTTATCGAATCAACACTTGATCCGATAACCCGGCTATATCGCATACAAGCGATCAATGTCACGAATCGCGAGAATAGAATACGGTATCTCATATCGTATTAATCTCGGTCCCGCACATATCACATATGCGCTCCTACTCCGTTTCGCTTGAGCTAGGAAACCCCTGTGTAGGACTCTAAAGACTCGTCAATACGCCGGCAGTAGGTGATGATCATATCAAACACCCACAAGCCGCAAGCGGTCTGCTAAACGTAACGGCCACCCGGGTATTGAGCGATCAGAAGATCAACGAGCAAGCCCGCTCACACTCCTGTGAATCCAACCAGTAACACATACCGCACAGTCCGGTCTGTTCGTCTGATATGTCGCATATCTCGCCTACGGGTGGTAAACATCAGACCCCAGTAGCTTGATAAGTCATGCCGATGTAAGGTCCATAATAAGCATGAAACTACTGATAATACTTACCAGTAAATCAGTGCAACCCTGGCCAGGGATTTCCAGTTATGGCCAGTCGAGCATAGCGCAACATCAACCCCCAATACCGGGAGAAACGAATCCCCTCCTATCACTCATTGCCTCCATGTGAATCGGGACTGTACCCAAAAACCACCTGTTTGCACGACTCAGTAGAGCCGTGGTAGGGTGGAAATCAAAGCACAGTGGGAGACATACAAGACTCTATGACGATCTCGGGTCAACAGACTAAGCTGTACCAGTGTCACCAGAGAACTGCCATCTGACGTGAGGTATAATACCATCTGGGAGTTCTCGGCGAGTCCGTTCAGTGTACCCAGTCACCACTGAGCACCCGCATACCATCTCTGATGTCAAACACCAATGGATATGGGATCATCCATCGCCCATCACATGGGTCGAGAAGATATATGCTAGTCTACTCTGGAATATCGATGCCTCGTCTCGATATTCCCATGACTAGGAACATTGAAGGATGTACTCATTGACTACTCATGCCCCACTAGTATGATATACATCATAGTCCTGGAAGTCGAGTACACATCCTAAGGGCTTTATCAACATGTAATAGAGAGACAACAAGTATACATGTTAAGATAAAGAGCAACCAGATAGCGTACTATCATGTCGAGCAAGAAATTCCTACCTATATATGTCCCAGCATCCACTACAATATACATCTCACGTAAAGTAATGGCCTCTAGGGCATACATATAACTAACAATCTCCCACTTGCTCTAGGGCCATCTGTAGCAGTGGTTGTAGTATCTCATACTCAACTATCCCATAAAAGTCTCTCTCTGGGAAAAGGCCTTTATGAGTGGATCCGCCGTGTTGTCCTCTGAGTCTACTCTCCTGACCTTGATCACCTTGGAGATCAACTATCTCCTTGATCAGGTGATACTGCCTTGGAATATGTCTGGGTCATTGATGGGACCGGGGTTCCTAGGCCAAAGCCTCAAGACCATTGTCATACAATAGTAGGAACCTAGTTCATCTCATGAACTAATATACACCTAAACTTCCTCTTTGGTAGTATCTTTGATAGCGATGTTACCAGACTTTATCTTCTAGTTTGTCACGGTATCTATCTTGGAACTCTTCCAACATACTGTCCCTCCACTGAGGGTAAAGACAATGCCTGCGACTGACATTCAGTCGTCCTTATCACCCTGGAACTTTTCCAGTGATTCTCCCCAGGATCAATTGATACCATCTCACTACAACAAGTAAGAACCCTAACATCCACTTAGATCTATCTCATAGATCCAAAACCCATGATTTAGGAGGTATCACCTTTATCCTATTTGGAGAATACTTGTGATAAGAGGAGATTGACCGATCGTAGCATAGGAAACTCTTTTCCTATTAAGAGTATGTTATCCACGTACTCTACGAGGATCACTACCTTACTCTCTATTACCTTTTTGTATACACAAGGTTCATCTACCATTTTGATGAAGTCAAACTCTTTGACTATCGCATCAAAACAGACGTTCCAACTCCGCGATGCCTGCTTTAATTTGTAAAGCAACTTGCACACGTTTCCGCTGCTTCCACTGTTTATGAAGCCCTCTGGCTGTGTACTTATAAACGTTCTCTTCTAAATCAGTAGTTAGAAAAGCAGTCATGACACCCAACCACCAGATATCGTAGTCATGGTATGTAGCAATGTTAAGTAGGATCCAGATGGACTTAAGCATAGCCACTGGAAAAAGGTTTCATCATTATCCACGCCTGGTCGATAATGAAAACCATTAACAAGTCTAGCTTTGAAAGTCTCAACTTTTCCCTCTACACCAAGTAATCTTCTCAAGATATACTTGCTCCTGATGGGGATTTAACCCTTCAGATCTTTCAACCAAAGTCCATACTTTGTTGGTGTACATGGATTCCATCTCAGATCGCTAAGCATCCAGCCATTCTTACAGAGACCCTACTCTTGATGGCTTGCTCGAAACTAGTTGGGTCATCATCTCATGATGCAATCCTCGCTCCCACTGTCATCGAGAAACCGAAGTGTCTCTCAGGCGGATGACGAACCCTACTAGATTAGCGGAGAGGCTGAGGTTCGTCGGAGACTATTGAACCCTTTGGTTCTATCAAATCATTGGCTGTAGTTTGTATAGCTGGAACTACTTCCAGTTCTACAGAACTGACCTTGCCTCGATCTTGTCCGGATTTTGCTTTTGACATAGGCCGGAAAATCCCAAATCTTAATTTACTTAAGAGATGGGCTCTTCCCATACCATATCTCATATGGAGTGGTAGGCAGTGATCTGATTCGAACCCAATTCAATAGGTATGCAGCTTCTCAATTGCATAACCCCAAAAGGAAACAGGTAACTCAGCAATACTCATCATAGAGCGCACCATATCATATAGGGTGTGATTGCTCCACCCCGATACACCGTTGTGCTGTGGTGTATACGGAGGAGTAATGCTGAGAGAGAATCTCATTCTCCTTTAGAATAGTCCAGGAATCCAATGCTTAAGTATTCTCCTCCCTGATCTCATCATAGGACATAATACTTATACCTATATCGGTTCTCTACTTCTGACTTATATTCTTTGAATTTCTCAAAAGCTTCAGACATGTGTTTCATCAGGCACATGTGTCCGAATCTTGAGAGATCATCAGTGAATGTAAAGAAGTACAAAGAACCAGTCTTGGCATATGTAGACTGGGGACCTTTATTCATCACTATGTATCAGTCCCAGGAGTTCACTAACTCTTTCTCTGTTTCAAGTAAACAGAGCTATGGTCATCTTATCTTTGTGACATGACTGGCAAGTTCCATAAGATATAAATTTAAACTGATTTAAATGTGCATCTAAATATAACTTAGCTAGTCGGGTCGCATTGATATGACCTAATCTACAATGCCTCAAGAAGAATTCGTTCATTTCTGAACTCTTCCTCTCGTGTGTGTTCTGTATACTAAGAACTGTAGTTTGATTTAGAACGTCTATGCTTTTAGATAACGTGCCTGAACCGATCAACTTTTGATATAGGAAATGTTCAAAACATTATCCAATGATACAAAATTATATCCTTTCTTTACTAATAAAGAAACTGATATGATGTTGTATATCAGGTTCGGTATCTAATAACATTCGTTCAGAATCAATGTATTCTGGTAATACAGGGTGATAGTGACCAACAGACTTGGCTACAACACCTGTACCGTTTTCTGTCTCATGAAACTTATCACCCGCTCTCAGTTCTCTACCTTTCTGTAGGCCATATAACAGATTACATTTGTGGGATCCTGATCCGGTATCTAATACCCAGGACGTAGAGGATACAGAGAAACAGTTCTGTGTAATGAACATACCCGAAGAAGATGGATCATCATTCACTTTCTTCGTTTGGGCGGCACGGGAAATCTGGTATTCCCCTAATTCCTGCTCGGTCTTATAACAATTATATATTGGAGCGGGACCAACGTTCCCCAGCTCAGTATAACAAGCGGGTTCGGTCAATACATCCATATTATTATCTTGATTTAAGGCGTGACATGGTCGCTACCTGGAGAGAGAGAGAAGAAAACACTCTGCGTGCGCTCTTGCAAGATTAGATTGGTTATATATTTTATCTAATCAGGATGGCTCCCACTGTTTTTATCAAATCTTCCTTCAAACCCTAAAAGGAAAGACTAGCCGATATTAATTACACTCTACAAGTTCGCCAATCTTTCAGCCAGGCTAGTGCCGGTACTTTGAGGGAGGTTCCCCGTGCTTTCGCACGGACCTAATTAAAGTAAACCTCGTTTTCCCAGGGGCGTAACCCCGTTGACACCTTTCTAGACACCTACTTGATCGGCTAATTGTAAAGTGCAAAACTCTCCCAGAAGTAACAATTACTCGCAGTGGGTATCGGGATCCAACTATCATATAGAAGGTATGCAATCTCATTGCAAATTTCAATACTTGAAACTCCCGATAAAGGTTTTTACCCCTAGCACTTATGACCTTAACTATGGTCAACAAATCATAAGCACTAGTCAAGTTCTACCCGTCATTTCGTGATTAATTAGACCTACCCACATGACCCTTAACTAAGGTCAACAAAGTCACGCGACTGTCCTAACTAATCGCATCATATGCGGTGTAGGAAGACATCACTTAGCTACCGTATACTGTTCCTTGACTATGGTCAACAAACACATCACGAATACTAAGTACTCTACTTCCTAAATTGACGGAGGGTTGCGGATGGTTTTTAAGAAAACCTTTAACTCTTTGAACTTGATCTCGTTGCGGAATCAAGTGGTTTTTAAATGGAGTGTTTTTGAGGCTTTTGCTAGTTTCACTAAAGAGGTCACTCCCGGTGAAGGGATCTCGGCTCTTTCCTCGTCGAATGAGGTGCAGGATATTCACAATACCGCTATGCAAAGCAAGAACTAGAAAAGCAGTCAAAAAACAAACCGAAGGTTGTAGCATCTGCTAATTATTGCTAAAGAGGTCACTCCCGGTGAAGGGATCGTCGGCTCTTTCCTTATCGAATAAGGTTCTGGATGTTCTATAAGGAACACCGCTATGCAAAGCAACAACTAGAGCTACCTAATTTTTTTTTTTGAAATTCGATTTCACAACATCTTTTAGGTTTATTTTCTTTCATTAATCTCATTAATGAATGTCCCATCATTTAAGTCCACCTAAACATCACAGATAAATATAACGTACGCTTATGCCATCCGCATTCGCCTCAATGTCCCGTCTGCACCGTTAGGTTAGGTAACTAACGGCAGCGCGGGGCAGGGCTAGCGCGGGTGTAAAACATAAGCAATGTCTATATAATATATCATATATACTATATACAATATCTATCTGAACAAATCACATGATCACATCACAGATAACGCAGCAGAAAATATCATATGAAATATTGGATATACTAGGACGTCCGTGTTTTATTTTGAGCCTGTATAAAACACGGATTCCACGGTCGTGATGAATAGCCAAACCCACACCCCTAGACCCCTACGAGAGCGGCAAGTAACCCTACCAATTCTAGAGTTAGGAGACCCGAACTCGACTCCTCGAGATGGTCTCCCACTGGACCCTAGAACCCGGTTACTTGTGCTCCCCTCCTTGGGTCTATCCTAATGCGGAAAAGTAAATAATATACAATGGTGACATCATCCTCAACCCGGAAGTGCCCCAATAAAAGAATATTACACACAAGTTTTTTACATGAATGAAAATGAAAAAACACCGATCTCACATAAAAAAACCCCCAGCTATTCAAACACGACGATCCAATATAACATATCCAGCAACATATAACATCACATGTCATCAACGTAAGTAAATATGCGCATCCCAATTGTCGTTGACATATAGCAACGAAACCGGCGATATCACATATTACACTTACGGTCGCAGAAAAGAAAGTGTAAAACTACAACAGTTGGAATCCGCAATTTCCTTAGACATCGCATGCCTAATAATTATAAACCCTGCATTTTAGTCTCATTATCGAAAACACTTTTCAATATCAAGTCGGGCAATTGAACAAGATTCCCGACATCCTGAACGAATGCTCGTCGCAAACTTTAGTAGACGGCCGCACCCCCGATACAGTCGACGAAGTGCACTAAGGCGGAACACCGCTGCCGCGAGCACCCGAACGGATGCTTTTGGCGATGGGGTTCTCCTACAGTCACTTGGTCGGGGCTATGGGTTGTAGCTGTCTATTAAGTTTACCCGGCGAGTATCCGTGTACGTAACGTGATTGCGACGGACTTTTGATCGCATCAAAATTCCGTGGCAACCGATCAATTGAGACTAAAGTGATATGTTTATAATATTCAAAACAGTTATCTCATAACTATTTGTGGATTCCAAATATTGTATCACATTCCAGATAAATAGACAATGTTAAAATTTCTGATCGAATAATCAAACACCCAAGTTTTCCCGAAAAGCTCAACACTTGAAATAAGTTTAAAAACATCCACTTCATGCCATAGTACCAACGGTCCAGCCGTAGAAGGTCAAGCCAACGCCTCACATGTGACACGCCGTACTGCCCCAAACCCTAAGGTTCAAAAGGCAGTTTAAGATGGTCACATAATCGAGTTAAGGTTTGTTGTCTTCTAGAGGGTCCATCGCGTTACTTGCACTACTTTGACGTTCTTAAACTACGGAAAAATCCAACACTTGGAAATTTTCCGGCAGGGGAAAAAATGGGTTATTTATATCCGGTCGAACTTTTTAACATGTTCTAAAATTACCCGGACAAAATAAACAAAGTTAAATAATCCGATCGAAATATCGAGTCCCCAAAACAACCCAGAAAACTCAACTGTTGAGTATAGATTAAAAATTCCCAGAAAACAGAGAAATTACAGACGGGCATTACTGTGCAAAGCACGTGCCAAGAGTCACCTTTATGGCCGTGGAACCGCCGCGGAAGCCAGGGTGGGGCTGTGGTTCCGCGGCGCATTGGTCGAGTTAGGGTCACGTGCTCCACAGTAATTCTTAGAAAACCCTGCTGAATTTTTTGGATATTTTTAATTTGGAAAAATCCACAGTTTCAGAAAATGTACAGAGAAGGGTATCGATTAGGGTTTTGGGGTTCGATCGGGTTTCTAACTTCGTCTACACTTCGTCTAAAGCTCTAGCAAGGCTCTGATACCACTGTAGGGTTACTAGGCACACTCAAGAGGTTCCACAAGGCATCAACCATGCCAAAATCAAATTTTTTATGTGCCTAACAACTCTATGCAAGATCGTTACTAGAGATTAGGCGAAACTATAAGCAAGTTAACTACTTTAACTATAAGTGAAAGGGATTACAACCTTTGTAGATCCGGTCCTTCACTTCTAAAGCTCCGTGTTGACGTCCCTTCGCTGCGATCATCGGGATCCCGAACCCTAGCGTTGGTTTCATTGGAGAAATGAGCGGGCTAGGTCGTTGACTTCGAGGACGAAGATGATCTACGTCGGGAAGACTCAAACTCAAGCTATTTCTTCACTTGGTCAAGAACTTTGTGAAGAGAACACCCTATACTACATGGCAAGTAGTAGAGGATGAAGAAATAGAAAGTGGGTTCACTTTGGAATTGTTTTTCTCACACTTTTTCTCATGGCACCATTGGAGCTAGCAAGCTTTTTGATGGAGCTTGATGAAGAAGAAGAAGAAGAAGAAAGAATAATGAATTATCTCATCCAAAAGAAAGCTTATCTATTTAATTATGGCACCATGGTTGAGTTAAGCCCTCATGCTTAACTCATATAGAGAATTGACCAAGGCATCAGGTTAAGCGTTAGGTTAAAGAATTATCAAGATAAATGACAAAAGAGTGGACTTTGTCAAAGTTTCTCCAAGCTTCTTCAAGCTTGACAACTTTGACCAAGTTTAATTCTTTTGTTAAATCTTAAGATAAAACAATAACCCTAATCTTAAATCTAATCTTGGTATAAGTCTCATACACACATCTTGTATGTATCATCAAACATGATACAAACATATGTACACAAATATATATCATATATACACTTATGCACAAACTAGTGAGAAAACAATTCTTAAGTGAACCAATACTAGTTAATGTAAAGTAATATATCAAATATATAATTATACATTAAATCATTAAATCAACACTTGATTTAACGATCCGGTCATAACCGACTAATATCATGTGTAACAACTTATCGAATCAACACTTGATCCAATAACCCGGCTATATCACATACAACCGATCAATGTCACGAATCACGAGAATAGAATACGGTATCTCATATCGTATTAATCTCGGTCCCGCACATATCACATATGCGCTCCTACTCCGTTTCGCTTGAGCCAGGAAACCCCTGTGTAGGACTCTAAAGACTCGTCAATACGCCGGCAGTAGGTGATGATCATATCAAACACCCACAAGCCGCAAGCGGTCTGCTAAACTTAATGGCCACCCGGGTATTGAGCGATCAGAAGATCAACGAGCAAGCCCTCTCACACTCCTGCGAATCCAACCAGTAACACTTACCGCACAGTCCGGTCTGTTCGTCTAGTATGTCGCATATCTCGCCTAGGGGTGGTAAACGTCAGACCCCAGTAGCTTGATAAGTCATGCCGATGTAAGGTGCATAACAAGCATGAAACTACTGATAACACTTACCAGTAAATCAGTGCAACCCTGGCCAGGGATTTCCAGTTATGGCCAGTCGAGCATAGCGCAACATCAACCCCCAATACTGGGAGAGACGAATCCCCTCCTATCGCTCATTGCCTCCATGTGAATCGGGACTGTACCCAAAAACCACCTGTTTGCATGACTCAGTAGAGCCGGGGTAGGGTGGAAATCAAAGCACAGTGGGAGACACACAAGACTCTATGACGATCTCGGGTCAACAGACTAAGCTGTACCGGTGTCACCAGAGAACTGCCATCTGACGTGAGGTATAATACCATCTGGGAGTTCTCGGCGAGTCCGTTCAGTGTACCCAGTCACCATTGAACACCCGTATACCATCTCTGATGTCAAACACCAATGGATATGGGATCATCCATCGCCCATCACATGGGTCGAGAAGATATACGCTAGTCTACTCTGGAATATCGATGCCCCGTCTCGATATTCCCAAGACTAGGAACATTGAAGGATGTACTCATTGACTACCCAGGCCCCACTAGTATGATCTACATCATAGTCCTGGAAGTCGAGTACACATCCTAAAGGCTTTATCAACATGTAATAGAGAGACAACAAGTATATATGTTAAGATAAAGAGTAACCAGATAGCGTGCTATCATGTCGAGCAAGAAAGTCCTACCTATATATGTCCCTGCATCCACTACAATATACATCTCATGTACAGTAATGGACTCTAGGGCATATATATAACTAACACCACCATGTATCCGAAACGGTTCATCAAACTCCTCGAATCGGGTCTCGAAATCCATCAACAAACTCAAGGTGGACGACTCATACATCATGGGAAAACCGTACTTTGCTTTAAAAAAAAGAGAAAGAAGTTTATAAGTGTTTTTGCGGTTTTCCCCTAAATCCAGGAAATCTCATGAAAATCCAAATCCAAATCCAAATCCTCAATAGCATGTAAACAGTGAATATAGACATAAAAATCCATGAATGCGACATATCAATGAATAATAACATGCATGAAGTAGCAAGTAGTAACTACAATGTCTAAACTAGCATATAAGGCAAGTACACTAATATCATGTCTAAACTATTAGCTAACAACCTATGTCAAATGAAATAGTGTTTTCTAAAGTGTTCGTGACATGTTAATTACCGATGAAGATGTGTGTGAGCCGGCAAGTAAGTGTACGTGGTACATACGCGTCATCGGTAATGGTGCTGGTGTCCCAACAACATGATATCAATAATAGAATATGAATCATAATGTAAGCAGGCGATGCGGAGCGAACAGCAATAATCAGCGGGAGCTGAATGCTAGACCCAACGACAACTAATATGGGCTAACAACTACACTAAACTATAGGACTAAGCTGTCAAGCTAAACTAAAGGTAAGGAAGCCGCCTAACGTCTGAGTCGATACATATATATATATATAGATATATATATATATACATATATATTAGTCGGTGACCCGCCTCGATAATATCACATCCGATACCATATCTATAATCAAATATTTCCAAGTCAAGAGTGCTGATCAAACATCAATATACAGCTCGTATGTAAATCCGTCGTACGACATCCCAAATCTGGGTACGGGTCAATATCACATTATTCATCTGGTATCCTCTTTATCCAAGATCATAATCTGGGTACTGATCTACGTCTAGTACGATACTAATATCATCAATATAGTCATGATCTGACTGCTGATCTAAAACCTCATACAAACCGATATCATCATCATATATCGTCATAAAGAGGTATACATCGCCTAATGCGACCTATTATGGATATTTTAACATATATTATCTCATATCACGATCACATGTCAACCATTCAATGTATAACACTATTCACATGTATTTTCGTCCCAAGATCCGCTATAACATCAGGACGTATCTCAAGTACGAATCCTGCCATATCACCGTTCTCGCGGTCTCAATCAAATCTTATCGACTCATCTCAAATCCCAAATACTATCCTCAAACCCAGTATGTGAACACATAGTTCCATACCCATGTGAACACATAAATACATATTCCCGTATAAGCACAAATGAAAGAAGAATGTATGCAAGTATGGGTGTGTGTGTATGTGTGGTGCAACCACTACTCTAGTGTTTCGCAACACTAAACCTATCCAATCACACCTAAAATCTATCTTTATCATCAATAACCTCAACAATATAATCAATATATATATGTGTATACGTATTCGTATACATCACCACGAACTGCGGGGGTGCTATACGCCATCCACCCGACTTCTCCCCGTAGATATAAATCTACTCACTTGGTCCTTGCTCGCCGGTGCCGACGTCGCCATGCGCTTGCTTGTCGTCTCGAAGTCCACATGGGGTACCTACATGTCATAACGCACCGTATCGCATTAAAACCAAATTCGAAATCGAAACGGTATACGAAAATTAAATCGGCACGCGTATCACGCATAGGTCAAAAGCTATCGCCTACGCATGCAAGAATATCCAAACCAACCCTCGATGTCGATGTACAAACGTCAAACCATCAAGATAAACCCAAACACACTCATTTGCGCATTCACGAACACTAATTATAATATAAAATAGGTTAAAATTCACAAAAACCCCAAACTCACTTTAAAAGCCATTTTTCCGAAAATCTAGCAAGCAAAAATTTACCGTTTTAGTACAAAACTTGATGTTTTAACAATTCTAATGGCCATAATACTTATTAAATATCTTAAATAATTCATACAACCCATTTCAAAAATTTAATCTCATCAATTCTTATAAAACTAAAAATTCTAGTTTTGCAATTTATCTAATTTTAACAATTTCAACTAAAAATGCACAAAACAACAACTACGCTTTGTTTTGCATGGTCCAAAGGCATTAAACCACTCAGTATAATATTAATAATGACATGAAACCTTAATTATATTTTAATCTAAAGCATTTAATAATTTTCCAAAAACCCTAGTTAGGAAAATAGCTTAATTAGGACATTTTATAAGTAATGGTTTATAATTAATAACTAGATTAGCTTTCAACAAAACTTAAGATGTTAATCCACATCACATAACCATGCACAATTGATCACAACCCAATTCCACAACAAAACCCTAACTTTAATTCCTTAATCATGCAATTAAACTCATCTAAAATCTAATTAATCACTTAATTAACTTAGATTAAAGCAATAATCAACAATTTAGCTACATGGTTAAAATTATACCTCCACAATTTTGTAGATCTCACTTGAAATCTAGCCATCCAAAATTCCATCTTGATCCCTAGATCCATACTAATGGTTAAGTAAAAATGGGTAGGGATTAGATTTTGATTTTTTGAGCTTTTTGTGTTGAATTTTTGGCATTTTGTGGAATTTTTTGATGCAAAAATGGAGGGGATTTGGGGGAGGGCTGCTGCTGTTGAGGGGGGAGGAATTCTCAGCCAGGTTTTAGGGGAGTGAGGAGAGAGAGGGAGGTGAAGAAAGTGAGGAGAAAAGTCAAAGTCCACATTGACTTCTTTCATTTTCTTTTCTTTTCTTTTCTTTTCAAAAGTGAGTTGATTGGAGAGAGAGAGGGGGGGGGGAGGGCTGTCAAAGTGGGGCCAGCCACATGGGGAGAGGGAGAGAGGGTGAGGTGTGGGTGTGTGGGTTAGAAAAATGATAAATGTATTACCCCAATTCCCATTAACACAACATTCACTAATTAAGCCCTTTTTCTTCGATATTTCTAAAACCGTTTTGGCAAACGATTTCATTTCAGAAACAATATTTTGCAAGCCAGATTAGTGTGTCATGAATTATAAAATTTGTATTAACCCATTCCAATTTGTAATTTTCCCTAATTAAATGTATTAGTGACGGCTTAAAATAATATTAAAATACTAAATTTCGGAAATTTTTTCAGAAAATTAGAAATTTTATCAGTGGCTCAATAAACACCAAATACTAGCAATTACATAGCTAGAATATGTATATTTAATTTTATAATAAAGATATTTGTATTTTGACTTTTTACAGAAACCCCCCTTATTTTACCGATTTTTCCGATATTTCACCGAAACGATTTTCAAAACGTTACAATATACCACTTATACATCCATATTGGCACATATACATATTGTATACTCATGCTTGCGTATATACCACTTGTACATCCATATTGGCCCATATACATACTGTACACTCATGCTTGCGTATATACCACTTGTATATATACCACTTGTACATCCATATTGGATGTACAAGTGGTATATACGCAAGCATGAGTGAACAGTATGTTGTACACTCATGCTTGCGTATATACCACTTGTACATCCATATTGGCACATATACATATTGTACACTCATGCTTGCGTATATACCACTTGTACATCCATATTGGCACATATACATATTGTACACTCATGCTTGCGTATTTACCACTTATACATTCATATTGGCACATATACATATTGTACACTCTTGCTTGCGTATATACCACTTGTACATCCATATTGGCACATATACATATTGTACACTCATGCTTGCATATATACCTCTTGTACATCCATATTGGCACATATATATATTGTACACTCATGCTTGTGTATATACCATTTGTACATCCATGCCTACATACATACTCTTACACATACATAGATGATGCTGACTTTGATTTTGGAAAATTGGGGACCGCATGAAATATTTTCAACTGGATCCATTTAAAAGAGCGGTTTCCCCCTTTTACTCATAGTACGATTTTATGCGGCATACGACACATTGCATGGATTTACGCATTGAGTTTTGGATTCATGTGATTTCTGGATTTGAGAACCGTGGTATTATTTCAAGAAAATATGCACTGTTTTGAAAACCCGGTTTCTCTTGATATGATATTTCAGTGTGTCCACCATGCGTTTTCTCGATTCTGAAACGTGTGACATATGGACCCGATTCGAGGAGCTGGATAAAGCCGATTGCGGGCACATGGTGGACCCGGTATGGTACCCCGGGGCAAGAAAGGGATGCTGTGTATACAGACGGTGAGCCTGGCAGAGGGATTACTACCTACCGGTGATTGGTTGGACCCGGCAGTTATCCGGAGGATACCGACCAAAGTCGAGAGATGGATACGGGCCGACCCGTACTGCCGGGGCCGAGGGCCGATTCTGCAGACGGAGCCCGTAGGCCGATCCGGACTGACGGAGCCCGATATATGAGGATTTGCGTGTCGATACTGGACACGAGTATTTCATGATATTTTCGGGTGCCGATGTTGGGCACCCCGCTTCTATGAGATTTACAAGATTGAGGGCCGGATAGAGTGACAGGGCCTAAATTATTTGGGATTTTGGGGTGTTTTTGGTAGACACCAGGGTTTTTCCACATTGATGATTCGTGTAGATGATATTTTATCCAATGCTCAGCATTCATTGTTATGCATTGCATCATGTAGTCGTAGTACCTGATAGAGTACTTTGCATGATTATTACATACCCGGCTCATCATATAGATGTTATTAGATTGCACTTGTTATGCATGATTATTGCATACCCAGCTCATCATATAGATGTTATTTGATTGCACATGTTAGAGTATCACAGTACGTGCATACTCGCGATTATTTTTATATGTTATTTACTATTCAAGAGTTGGCAACCCACCTCCGTTGTGCCACAGTGTTTGCAGGTCGACCCTCAGAGTAGTTGCGACAGGGCTATCTCTTGTATCTTTTTGCTATGGATACCACTGCAGTTGGCGTGTGAGCCGTTTTGCTGATAGGCGGGGTTTGCGGTATCCGTTTATTTTCCATTTGTACACTCTATTGTATCTAGTACTCTCCATCTACTATTTCATGTATTGACTTAGAGACCAGTTGTGAGGACGATGTTGTATATTATTTTGTACTCTGGTGTTGAGCTCGTGTGAGCCGACTTTATTTATGCAGTTTTATCTTTTATGCTGTTCTTTTGCTTATTCTGTCCATTTCTTCGCTACGGTGTCGTATACTATTCTTGTGGTGGTTGTTTCCACCGTTGGGCGTGATTGCTCTCGTTTGGAGATGTTTTATTCTTGTTATCAGCCATTTTACTTATATCATGTTTTGTACCCGTTTTCGGGGCTAGTTTTTACAAAGGAGGTGCTGCCGAAATTTTTAAGAAAATAACTTAAACTTTAAAGATTTTTACTCAAGGTTTTCTAAATGTTTTTAAACTAATGTTTTCTTCACTCACTATTTTAATGGTTTTGATTTCTGGGTTTCGGCTTACTTGATCGCGTTGCGCCTGTAGACGTTACGTGGTTAAGTGCCGGTCACGGGCCGAATTTTGGGTCGTGACAAAGTTGGTATCAGAGCGTAGGTTTATCTTTCGGAGTGTAGGATGACCTTGGTATGATGGAGTAGGTAGCTGAAGCAGAGTGGCGTAGCGTGTGTATGTTCCGCGGCATACTCACGACACGGTACTCCGTCTAAGTGACCTTAGAACTTATTGATTGAAATTCCTTTATGATTATATGCATTCTTGTGATTCGATTTCCGTATCCTTATCGAATCCTATTTTCTTTTCAGCCATTATGCCGCCAAAGACTACGAGGGCGCAGAGTGCGGCCGCGAGAGCCGAGATTAGAGTTGACTCGTCTGAGACGAGGACTGACCCGGGCAGTACACCCATTTTGCCAGAGCAGACTATTTCCCCTTCGATAGACCAGATCGCTATGCTAGGGGCCGGTATGTAGGAGATGCGCTAGATGATAGGGTCGTTAGTTGAGACACTTTGAGCGCAGCGACCAGAGGTAGTTCCACATGTTACGGGGACTGCGATGGTACCTACAGTTCAGGCAGTTGCACCAGCAGCTACAGAGGTTATCACAGTATCGCTATCCGAATTTATGAGGCTGAAGCCTCCGGTCTTCACAGGCACCGATGCAGCCGAGGACCCGTAGTCATTTATCGATAGGATGGCCCGGATATGTCGTTCACTCAGATGCTCAGATGCGAGATGGGTGGAGTTCGCGAGCTTTCTCCTGGAAGGTCTTGAACAGAAGTGGTGCGAGTCGGTAGAAAAGGGCAGAGCAGCAGGTCTTCCTCCTATGACCTGGACTGAGTTCGTGACGGTGTTCCTTGCCCGTTTCCTTCCACAGAGTGTCAGGGATGCTCGAGCGCGCAGGTTCGAGTCATTACGCCAGACGCCGGATATGACGGTGGCAGAGTATGATGTGCAGTTCACCGAGCTATCTGTTTATGCCCCATATTTAGTAGCTACTGAGGAGATGCGAGTCAAGAGGTTTGTTCGAGGCTTGCTTACCCCGTTGTTTCTTGCGATCAGCGCACAGCATTGCGAGACCTATGCAGCAGCTGTAGATGTAGCCCTATTAGTCGAGGAGTGCCTTGCTGAGACTTCAGTAGTTCCAGGGCCGAAGAGGGTTCGTACAGGTACGTCAGCACTGAGACAGCCGTTTAGGCGCCGCGACAGGTTCCGTTCAGGTACGGGGGGTAGCGGAGGCTCGAGACGAGGTCAGCTATTCAGCTTTTATCCCCAGGAGGGTCAGCCGGCACCATCTAAATGTTTCCGATGCAGGAGTACTTATCATCGTATTTGAGATTGTCCGGAGCCACATGAGGGCGAGACAGCCATACCACATGTCACATTTCCACCTTCTCCACCCCAGAGGGCGTTGCCTCTTGTACCTGCTGTTACTCCGCGTCAGACTCATACACAGAGAGGTCGTGGTCGCGGAGGGTTTGCTCAGAGAGAACGAGGTGGCCGAGGCAGAAGACAGCCAGCTGCCGGCAGAGGACAGCCAGTTGCTAGTAGGGGACCGCCAGTCGCAGGTAGAGGACAGGCAAGGGTATTTGCTTTGATGCATCAGGATGTGCAGGCGTACAATGCTGTGGTCTCAGGTACTCTTTCAGTATGTTCTGTTGATATATACGTGTTGTTTGATCCGGGATCCAAGCACTCGTACGTTTCCACACACTTCGTGCCGAGTTTGGGTAGAGAGTCTGGTTTGCTTGATCAGCCACTTGCTGTGATCACTCTTGTGGGCGAGTCGTTTATTACTAGACACGTGTTCCGGTTGTGTGTTGTCCGTATTGGCGAGAGAGAGTTGCCTGTCGACTTGATCTTTCTTGAGATGTTGGACTTCGACGTTCTCCTGGGCATGGACTGGTTAGCCACGTGCTACGCGTTTGTGGACTGCCGTGAGAAGACAGTTAGGTTTTGTTTTCCCGACGAGTCGGCTTTTGTTGTGCAGGGGGACTTTGGTGCCGCCCCTCACAGTTTGATTTTTTCTCTTCGCGCCGGACAACTTTTGAGGAAGGGATGTCAGGGATTTCTAGCCTATGTTTGCGATACTAGAGCTACAGAGGTTCCGTTAGACCAGGTCCTGATTGTTAGTGAGTTCCCTGATGTTTTCCCTGACGAGCTTCCTGGGCTACCGTCTGAGCGCGAAATTGTTTTCTGCATTGACTTGATTCCCTGCACGGGGTCTATTTCCATACCGCCTTATCGGATGGCCCCGGCAGAGCTTAGAGAGTTGAAAGGTCAGTTGCAAGATTTGCTGGATAAAGGGCTTATTCGATCTAGTGTGTCTCCTTGGGGTGCTCCAGTCCTGTTTGTCAAGAAGAAGGACGGCAGTTTGCGCTTGTGTATTGATTACCGCCAGTTGAACAGGGTTACCGTACGGAACAGATATCCTTTACCACGTATCAATGACTTATTCGACCAGCTTCAGGGTGTGGGATACTTTTCGAGTATTGACTTGCGGTCAGGCTACCATCAGTTGCGAGTTCGGCAGGAGGATATTCCGAGGACGGCTTTTCGCACACGTTACGGGCACTATGAGTTTTTGGTGATGTCGTTCGGACTCACCAATGCCCCACCCGCGTTTATGGACTTGATGAACTGCGTTTTCAGGCCGTATCTTGATCGGTTCATCATCGTGTTTATTGATGACATTTTGGTTTATTCCCGGAGCCGAGAGGAGCATGAGCAGCACTTACGGATCACATTGCAGACTTTGAGGGAGCACCGGCTATTCGTGAAATTCTCCAAGTGCGCGTTTGGCTTGATAGTGTAGATTTCTTGGGTCACGTGATTACACGAGATGGTATATGTGTGGACCCGAAGAAGATCGAGGCCATTCAGTATTGGCCCAGACCATCATCAGTTATAGAGATCCGCAGCTTTCTAGGACTGGCCGGCTACTACCGACGATTTGTACAGAACTTCTCCCGTATTGCTGCACCGTTGACCGGGTTGACGGGAGTTCCTTTTGATTGGACGGAGGCGTGCGAGCATAGCTTTCAGCAGTTGCAGACTCGTTTGACTACGGCACCGATATTATCATTACCTTCGGGATCGAGTGGATTTGTGGTCTATTGTGACGCTCCTCGAGTGGGGCTAGGGTGCGTATTGATGAAGCACGACAGGGTGATCGCGTATGCTTCTCGGCAGCTGAAGAAACACGAACAGAACTACCCCACTCACGATTTGGAGATGGCTGCAGTGGTCTTTGCACTCATGATCTGGCGACATTACCTATACGGCGAGTCATGCCAGATATTCACGGATTACAAGAGCTTGAAGTACATATTTCAGCAGCGAGACCTGAATCTTAGATAGCGTTGTTGGATGGAGTTAGTGAAGGACTACGATTGTGAGATCCTTGATCACCCGGGCAAGTCGAATGTAGTGGCGGATGCGTTGAGTCGGAGGCCCGGGGGTAGTCTATCTTGTTTGAGTGCAGTGCAGAGGCAGCCGTCGGCAGATTGGCAGATTTTATACGACAGCCGAGTACAGTTCGAGTTCACTCCGATCGGGGGACAGCTTGTGTATGTTCGTGCACGTCCACAATTGCTTGACCGTATCCACGAGGCGCAGCCCAGTGACGACCGTTGTTCAGAGATCATGGCACAGATTGGACAGGGTAGATTTTCCGAGTTCGTGATCGATGATCAGGGGATACTACAATTTGGGACTAGACTGTGCGTACCAGATGCTGAGGGACTGAGGCGTGAGATTCTTGAGGAGGCACATCAATCTGTGTACAGTGTTCATCCGGGTTCCACCAAGATGTACCATGATATGAGAGATGTTTACTGGTGGGACGGGATGAAGAGGTACGTCACAGACTTCGTGTCGAGATGCCTGACTTGTCAGCAAGTCAAGGCCGAGCACCAGAGGCCTGCTAGAGAGCTACAACCGTTGCCCATTCCATAGTGGAAATGGGAGCAGATTTCTATGGACTTCATTGTGGGTCTACCCAGGACTAGTCGAGGGTATGACTCCATTTAGGTGATCGTGGATCGATTGATGAAAGCGGCTCACTTTCCGCCGGTGAAGACCACTTTCGGATTTGCTCAGTATGCCCAGATATACATCGACGAGATCGTATGACTGCATGGAGTCCCGACATGTATTGTGTCCGACCGAGGCACCCAGTTTACCAGCCGACTATGGCAGAGGCTTCATGAGGCTTTGGGCACCTGTTTGAGTTTCAGCACAGCATTTCATCCGCAGACCGACGACCAGTCAGAGAGGACTATTCAGACTCTCGAGGACATGCTTTGAGCGTGCGTCTTAGATTTCGGAGGTAGCTGGGATCACCATTTGCCCTTTGTAGAGTTCTCCTACAACAACAGCTTCCAGGAGACCATTCAGATGGCACCATTCGAGGCTCTATATGGGAGGAGATGCAGATCGCCCGTCTGTTGGACAGAGCTCAGCGAGAACAGTATTTTGGGGCCGCAGATTGTTGAGGGGACGACCGCGAAGATCCAGTTGATTCGCGATAGGATGAGAGCAGCCCAGAGCAGGCAGAGATCTTATGCGGTCCGTCGTCGGCGCAGACTTGAGTTTTCTGCTGGCGATCATGTTTTCTTGAGGGTCTCCCCAATGAAAGGTGTGATGAGATTTGGGAAGAAGGGGAAGTTTAGTCCCAGATATGTAGGCCCCTTCGAGATCCTCGAGCGTGTTGGTGCAGTTGCGTATCGGTTAGCTCTTCCGCCCAGTTTCCCAGACGTTCACCCCTTCTTCCACGTTTCGATGCTCCGCAAGTATCTTCATGATCCTTCACATGCGATTCAGTACCCGACGATCCAACTGGAGCGCGACCTTTCTTTTGCAGAGCAGCCGGTGGTCATCTTGGATCGGCAGGTGAAGAAATTGAGATTGAAGGTTATACCGTCTGTCAAGGTTCTTTGGCGTGGCTCGAGCAGCGAGGAGGTCACCTGGGAGACCGAGGACGAGATGAGAAAGAAATATCCTCATCTCTTTGAAGATACACGTAGCTAGATTTTTAAATTCGGGGACCGAATTTCTTTAAGGGGGGAAGATTGTAACGCTTTGAATTTCGTTTAGGTTAATTTTGCGTTAATTATCTTTGATGCGTGTTTTCATGAATTCCGTTAACTAGCTTTTTTCTACATAAACTTGAATAAATCAATATTATTGGTGAAAAATGGGTAATTATATTTATTATTGTGTTTTATTAATTATTAATTAGTTCAGTGTTCACTTAATTGGGAAGAAATTTCTTAGTTAATTTTTTTGTTTTTTCTAAGCAAAATTAGTGTAGCATGCCCATTTTCACCTTAGGCCAAGTTTTTAACATGTCTACCATTTCAATTTGTTCTTCATTTCATTCCTTTTAAAATAAAACCCTTGATAATAAAACTAATAAAAGGAAATAGAAAATGAGAGAAAAGAGAGAGCAAGGGGGGCATTTATTAAGGCATGGGGAGCTTTGACTTGGGAACACTCTCTCTCTCTCACTCTCTCTCCTCTAACAACAGCAGCAGCAGCAACCACAGCAGCAACCTAGCTCCCCCTTCATCTCTTCTCCTTCTCTCATCAATTTCTAACAAAAACCTTCATTAAAAACACATTTACCCTCACACCAACCTCACATCAATCACCCTTTTATGGATTTTTGGAGCCAAATATGAACTCTTGGGACAAGACCTGCAAGTGTGCCACTACTTGACCTATTGTGAGGTATAAAGCCCACTTTAATCACCTCTTTGCTAAACTTGTAGTTATTTTAGCTTAATTTAGTGTTTTTATGGGTTTTTAGTGCTAATTAGATGGTTTAAGTGGTGATTAGGATATGTTAGGATTGTTAGGGTTTGGTTAGCTTAATTAATTGCTATTAGTGTCGTTTAACCCAAATCTTTATTTCAGTTTACACTAAAACCCCATAAAGTATTAATTTAGTGTTAAATTAGCGTATTAGTTAAGATTTGTGTTCTTTTGTGATCTGCTTTCAGCCCGGTTGCTTCAGGAAAAAGTTGCGTTTACTGGAGCATGTTCACTAGACCTAGACCACACACACGAAGCACGGGACCCCCATTCTTCTTATAGGCAGCAAATAAATAGGTTGTAGCCACAAATTGAGGCCAGATGTAGGAGATGGGTGTCGGGGTTTGGTGGTTTGGTGTCTGCTGCTTATTGAAGGTCTTTGGTGTATGCAACTTTTTCTAGTTCAGCTTGTATAAAAATCTGGAACAAAATACCTTATTTCCTATACTTTTAAGCTTGCATGACACGTGTGTTATGTGAGTGGGTTTAGTGTTTGCTGCGTATCACAGCGTGTTGGGGTAGTTTCAGATGCATATACACACGTTTTGGCGTATCGGATGCACACACGTTTAGCTTGCGACGCGAGTTTCTCGTTTGGTTTTGATATCGCGTTTTTGCAGGATTTTAGGTTATGTGTATTCTTTGTGTAAATTCTAGGTTCACAGGAGGGTACTTCGAGCGCCGCGAAGAAGGGAAAGCAGGTGGTCGGATACACGTAGATCGAGATCACGGTGAGTAGATTTAACATCTACGGGGAAATCACCCGAATGGCGTTAAGCGTCAGGGCTTGATAGGATATTGTAGTCGTGTGTATGTGTATATATATATATATATATTGCATGTGCATTTGTACTTTTGTAGCGTACCCCTCTTTGGTTGCATATAGACATAGTATTTATGTAACACCGCACTGTCACTAACGGTTCAAGCTGCACGAGCACTATTTGTATGTTACACCCACACCGTTAGTGATTGCCATAACACTTGCACTATAGGATTGCTACGAACCATACATCGTTCGGATTATCTCATCATTGATGTTTAGATGTGATTTCATCCATATTGGCACATATACATATTGTACACACATGCTTGCGTATATACCACTTGTACATCCATATTGGCACAAATACATATTGTACACTCATGCTTGCGTATATACCACCTGTACATCCATATTGGCACATATTCATATTGTACACTCATGCTTGCGTATATACCTCCTGTACATCCATATTGGCACATATACATATTGTACACTCATGCTTGCGTATATACCACTTGTACATCCATATTAGCACATATACATATTGTACACTCATGCTTGCGTATATACCACTTATACATCCATATTGGCACATATACATATTGTACACTCATGCTTGCGTATATACCACTTGTACATCCATGCCTATATACATACTCTTGCACATACATAGATGATGCCGATTTTGATTTTGGAAAATTGGGGACTGCATGAAATATTTTCAACTGGATCCATTTAAAAGAGCGGCTTTCCCCTTTTACTCATAGTGCGATTTTATGCGGCATACGACACATTGCATGGATTTACGCATTGAGTTTTGGATTCGTGTGATTTCTGGATTTGAGAACCGTGATATTATTTCAAGAAAATCTGCACTATTTTGAAAACCCGGTTTCTCTTGATATGATATTTCTGTGTGTCCACCATGCGTTTTCTCGATTCTAAGACGTGTGACATGTGAACCCGATTCGAGGAGCTGGATGAGGCCGATTGTGGGTACATGGTGGACCCGGTATGGTACCCCGGGGCAAGAAAGGGATGCTGTGTATACAGACGGTGAGCCTGGCAGAGGGACTACTACCTACCGGTGTTTGGTTGGACCCGGCGGTTATCCGGAGGATACCGACCAGAGTCGATAGATGGATACGGGCCGACCCGTACTGCCGGGGCCGAGGGCCGATTCCGCAGACGGAGCCCTTGGGCCGATCCGGACTGACGGAGCCCGATATATGAGGATTTGCATGTCGATGCTGGACACGAGTATTTCATGATGTTTTCGGGTGCCGATGTTGGGCACCCCGCTTCTATGAGATTTACAGGATTGAGGGCCGGATAGAGTGACGGCGCCTGAGTTATTGGGATTTTGGGGTGTTTTTGGTAGACACCGGGGTTTTTCCACGTTGGTGATTCGTATAGATGATATTTTATCTCATGCTCAGCATTCATTGTTATGCATTGCATCATGTAGTCGTAGTACATGATAGAGTACTTTGCATGATTATTGCATACCCAGCTCATCATATAGATGCTATTAGATTGCACTTGTTATGCATGATTATTGCATACCCAGCTCATCATATAGATGTTATCTGATTTCACATGTTAGAGTATCGCAGTACGTGCATACTCGCGATTACCTTTATATGTTATTTACTATTCACGAGTTGGCAATTCACCCCCGTTGTGCCACAGTGTTTGCAGGTCGACCCTCAGAGTAGTTGCGGCAGGGCTATCTCTTGTATCTTTTTGCTACGGATACCACTGCAGTTGGCGTGTGAGCCGTTTTGCTGATAGGTGGGTTTGCGGTATCCGTTTATTTTCCATTTGTACATTCTATTGTATCTAGTACTCTCCATCTACTATTTCATGTATTGACTTAGAGACTAGTTGTGAGGACGATTTTGTATATTATTTTGTATTCTGGTGTCGAGCTCGTGTGAGCCGACTTTATTTATGCAGTTTTATCTTTTATACTGTTCTTTTGCTTATTCTGTCCATTTCTTCGCTACGACGTCATATACTATTCTTGTGGTGGTTGTTTCCGCCGTTGGGCGTGATTGCTCCCATTTGGGGATGTTTTATTCTTGTTATCATCATTTTACTTATATCATGTTTTGTACACGTTTTCGCGGCTGGTTTTTACAAAGGAGGTGCTGCCGAAATTTTTAAGAAAATAACTTAAACTTTAAAGATTTTTACTTAAGGTTTTCTAAATGTTTATAAACTAATGTTTTCTTCACTCACTATTTTAATGGTTTTGATTTCTGGGTTTCGGCTTACTTGATCGCGTTATGCCTGTAGACGTTACGTGGTTAAGTGCCGGTCATGGGCCGAACTTTGGGTCGTGACAAAGGTATTTGCAAAGTATCGACACATGGAATACGGGGTGAATACTCAAAAATCTGGGCGGAAGTGCCAACGATAGGCAACGGTACAAACTCGCTCGAGGATCTCAAAAGGACATACAATTTGGGACCAAGCTTCCCAAAACTCAACACGCCATTTCATCGGAAGAATCCGTAGGAATACATGATCTCCCACTGCGAACTCAAGTCTGCGACAACGACGGTCGGCATAAGACTTCTGTCTGCACTGGGCTGCTCTCATCCTGACCTGAATCAACTGGATCTTCTCCGAAGTCTCTGGACTAGCTGGGGTCCAAAAATCCTACTCTCGCGGAGTCAGTAAAACGGACCGGCGATCGACACAACCTACCACACAAGGCCTGAAAGTTGCCATTTGAAATGTCTCCTGATAATTGTTATTGTAGAAGAATTCCATCCATGGCAAGTGACGATCCCACAGCCAACAAACAAATAGTACGTACGCACAAGCATATCCTCCATTGTCTGTATAGACCGCTATGTCTGACCATCGGCCACGGATGGAAAGCGGAGCTAAATCTCAACAAGTACCTAAGGCTTCCTGAAGCTTCTGCCAAAGACGGCTAGCGAAGTGGGTGCCTCTATTGGATACAACGCATGAAGGAACTCCATGCAAATACATAAACTTATCGAAGAATAACTGAGCAAACTGAGCATAACCGGACAACAATCACCCGAATGGAGTCACATCCTGTCTAGACTTGGGTAGACACCACAACGAAATTCATGGAGATCTGCTCCCATTCCCACTCTGGAACGGTAAAAAGGTTGCAACTCTCCTGCCGGTCTCAAATGCTCAACCTTAGCTCGCTAACAAGCCAAGCACTTCAAAACGAAATCTGAAACCTCACTCTTCATCCCTGCCTACCCGTAACTAACTCACAAGTCACGTTACATCTTGGTAGCACTTAGGGTGAACACAGAAAGCTGACTGATGTGCCAGCACTAGGACCTCGCATCTCTACCCATCAGTATCAGGTACACACCAATGAGTCCTAAACGTAGCACACCCTGGTCATAAATCAGAACTCCGAATCTTTACCCTGCCGAACATGCTCCAGAATCTCAGACAAACGAGCATCGGTGGGCTGTGCCTTACGAAAACGATTAAGTAAAAGTGGACGGGCACGGACATGAGCAAGCTATCCCCTACTAGAGGCGAACTTAAGCTGTACTCAATGGTCGCACAAGAACTGTAAATCTGCAGAAGACTGTCTCTGAACTGCGCACAACTGGAACAAGCTACCCCCGGGCCTACGACTCAAAGCATCGGCTACCATAATCGCCTTGCCCCGGACAATAAAGGATCTCAAAATCACAATCCTTCACAAGCTCCATCCAACGGCGTTGTCTCAACTTCCGATCCTGCTGCAGGAAGATGTACATTAAGCGACTCTCCGTACAAGTAATGTCCCCAAATCTCCAGCGCAAGACCACCGCGGCCATCTCCAGATCATGAGTGGGATAAATCCTACTCGTACTTCCTCCAACTGTCGAGAAGCATAAGCGATAAATCTATCATGCTACATCAGTACACAATCGAGCCCCACTCACGAAACATCACAATAAACGACAAAGTCGCCCGATCCAGGAAGCAAAGATAGAACTGGTGCAGTCGTCAACTGAGTCTTCAACTACCGAAAACTCAGCACGCATGCCTCAGTCCAAGAAAAAGGAACTCCCTTCCTTATCAGTACGGTCAACGGTGCAGCGATACTCAAGAAATGCTGCACGAAACGGTGGTAAAAACCGGCTAAGCCCAAAAATCTATGGACCTCTATCCCTGATACAAGCCTGGGCCAAAACTGTATGGCCTCGGTCTCCCTCGGGTCCATACGAATACCGTCTCCCGTAACCACATGACCTAGGAAGTCAATACAGTCAAGGCTGAAGGAACACTTCGAGAATTTAGTAAACAGCTTGTACTCTCCCAATGTCTGCAAAGCAATCCTCAAGTGCTGCTCATGTTCCTCACGACTCTTGGAGTAGACCAGAATGTCATCGATAACACAACAATAAACTGGTCGAGGAACGGCCTGAAGAATCTGGTTCCTCACATCCATGAATGCTGCTAGGGTATTGGTGAGTCCAACGATACCACCAAAAACTCATAAAGCCCGTAGCGCGCACAAAAGCAGTCTTCGGAATGTCATCACTCCGAACCCGCAACTAATGATGACCCGATCACAAATCAAACTTAGAAAAATGTCTCGCACCCTGGAGCTGATCAAAAAAATCGTCAATGCGAGGTAAGGGATGCCTAATACGCACCGTAACTCAGTTCAATTGATGATCAATCAATACACAATCTTAAACTTCCGTCCTTCTTCTTGACGAACAGAATAGGAGCTCCCCAAAGATAAACACTTGGACTTACAAGTTCCCCTATCTAGTAACTCTGCAGCTGATCCTTAAGCTCCCTAACCTCTGCCGGCTCATCTGGAACAGCGTCGGAAAACTCTAGCACGATAGGAACCCGGTCCAACGAATCCACTGTGTCTCCGGTATCACAAATGAAAGCTAAGAATCCTCGACATATTCTCCTCAAAAGCCGACCAGCGAAAAAGGCTGAAATCAAGCTGTAAGGGGCGGCACCACGGTCCCCCTGCACAACAAAAACTGACTCGCCGGGAAAAGAAAACCTAATTTTCTTCTCGCGGCAGTCCACAGACACATAGCACGTAGCTAACCAGTCCGTCCCCAGGAGAACGTCAAAGTCCAACATCTCTAGAAGGATCAAATCAACAGACGAATCTTTATCTCCTATCCGATTGGCACATGACCGAAACACGTGTCGCGAAACCAAAGAATCACTGACAAGAGTAAACACAACAAACGGCTGATCTAGCATACACGACTCTCGGACCAACCCCGGCACGAAGTGTTTAGAACAAACGAGTGCATAGATCCCGAATTAAACAAAACATGCGCAATAAAAGAACATACGAATAATAACACCTGAAAACTCTGCATTGGACGCCTGCACGTCCCGATGAGTAGAAGAAAATGCTCGTGCCTGCCCTCTACCCGCAACTGGCTGTCTTCCTCCTCTACCATCCTGTACTTTCTGAACGAACCCTCCATGACCACGACCTCTCTGAACATAAGTCTGATGCGGTGTGACAACAGGCGCAAGGGGAAACGCTCCCTGAGGTGAAGGTGGTAAGGTAGCATATGGTAATGCTACCCTCCTCTGGCATACCAAGGAACAATTCCTGACGAGGTGATGGAAACTCCTGCACCGGAAACATCCATACGATGACTGCTGATCCTCCTGGGAATAAGAGCTAAACAACTGTCCCCGTCCCAAGCCTCTGCTACTCCCGCGACGTAACGAAATCTATCGTGGCGATTAAGCCTCTGTCTCTGGACTGATACACCTGTACTAGCCCTCCTCGGTTCCGGAACTTCCAAAGTTTCGGGAAGACGTGCCTCATCAACTAGGGCTGCACCCACTGCTGCTGTATACGTGACACAATGCTGTGTGCTGATAGTAAGGAATAACTGGGTAATAGGGGTGGCAACCTCTTGTCGCAGCGCTCGACTGGCCTCAACCAATGACCTCATCATCTGGCGCAAGTCCTGCATATCTTCCTCAAGCCTAGCGATACGATCTATCGATGGCAGATCAATCTGCTCCTGTGCAACGAGCATACCGTCCTGGTCAGTCCTCGTCCCAAACGAGTCAATTTTGACCACGGCTCTCGCTGCCTCTCTCTGAGCCTTCATAGTCATCGGCGGCATAAAGGCTATAAATGGAAATGGGATTTGATAAGAACGCGGAAATCGAATCACAAGGATATGTATAATCACGGAAGGAATTTCAAGCAATTAGTACTTAGGTCACTTAGGCGGAGTACCATATCGTAAGTATGCCGCGGACATACACACGCTACATCACTCTGCTTAAGCTACCTACTCCATCATACCAAGGTCATCCTACACTCCGAAAGGTAAAACCTAGCGCTCTGATACCAACTTTTTCACGACCCGAAATTTGACATGTGACGGCCCTTAAACCTCGTAACGTCTATAGGTGTAACGCAATTTAAGTAAGCCGAAAACCCAGCAATCTAAACCATCAAAAGTAGTAAGTGATAAGAACATTATTAAAACTTTTGAAATCTCAATCAAAATTCTTTAAAGTCCAAATTTACTTCCTTTAAAATTTGGTTGCACCTCCTTTGTAAAACAAGCCCCCAAAAAGGGTATAACAAAAGATATAAGTAAAGCATCCCCAAAAGGGAGCAAATCCATGCCCAAAGGCGGAAAACAACCACCACAACAGATATACGACGCCGTAGCGAAGAAAAAGATGATATAAAGTGAAAAACATGAAAAACCTCCAAAGTCACAATTAATATACAATATCGTCCTCACAACTCGTCTCTAAGTCAATACATGAAGTAGTAGATGGAGATTACTAGATACAACGAATATACAAATGAGCATCATCAGATAACCGCAAAACCCACTTATAGCAAAACTGCACAGTCAGCCATAGCGGTATCCGCTGCAAAAGATGATACGATATGATGAAGAAGCCCTGCCGCGACTACTCCGAGGGACAACCTGCAAACACTGTGGCACAACGGGGGTGAGTTTCCAACTCGTGAATAGTAAATAACATATGCAGGTAATCGCAGGTATGCACGTACTGCGATAATCTATCACATGGAAGCTGATAGTAATAAATGACAATATGTATCTGCAACAGTCATGAAAGGTACTCTATCAGGTACTACTAATACATGAAGCAATGCATATCAATTAAATGCTGAGTATGGGATAAAACATATCCTGTAAGTCTCATGGAACCTGAGTGTCCAATATCGACACCCGAAAATATCATGAAAACTAGTGTCCAGCATCGACATGTAAATACTTATATATATATATATATATATATATATATATATATATATATATATATAGGGCTCCGTCAGTCCGGATCGGCCCTTGGGCTCCGTCAGTCCGGATCGGCCCATATCAATATCTCGGGTTCTGTCATTCCGGATCGGCCTATGTCAATATCTCGGGCTCCGTCAGTCCAGATCAGCCCATATCAATATCTCGGGCTCCGTCAGTCCGGATCGGCCCTTGGTTCTTAAATCCATAAATTACATGAAGTAAAGAATAAGAATACTTGCATAGATCATTATGATGATATATATTATATATATGTACATATATAACAGCATCCCATACCACTGACACACACACACACACATATATAACAGCGTCCCATATCACTGATATATATCATCAGGAGTAAAATATCCAGAAAACATCATATGAAATCCATATCTCAATGCGTAAATCCATGAAATATAATATATGCAATATAAAACAGTAATATGAGCATATAAAGGAAAAACCGCTATTTAAATGCATTTAGTTATTAAATATATCATGCGGTTCCCAATTCTCCAAAATCCAAAGCAACATCATATAAAGGTGAACATGTGGCTACAGCAAGGTATAAGGGTGTACATGTAAGTATGTACGTATGATGTACATGTAGCTATATCTCATATGTGTATACACCTGTCAATAATAATGTAATACCTGGTAGGTATAGGTGTAGCTGTAGCATAGCAAGGTATGTATATATACATGTCAACAATGATGCAATACCCTCCATATATATGTGTAGCTGTATCATAGCAAAGTATGAGTATATACATGTCAATAATGATGCAATACCCTCCAGGTATATGTGTAGCTATAGCATAGCAAAGTATGTGTATATACATGTCAATAATGATGTAATACCCTCCAGGTATATGTGTAGCTATAGCATAGCAAGTTATGCATAACCATGTCGGTATAGCAAGATATGTGTATTTATATGTAAGCATGTATGTATGATACATTTCATATGCGTAATAGCATAAGAATCAATATCTCCATGTCGATGACAAAACAATACCACATATGGGTATATGTAGCTCTAGTCAGGTAAATGGGTGTACATGTAAGTATGTGTGCATGATGTACATGTAGCTGTAGCAAGGTATGTGTCTATACCTGTCAATAATGATTTAATACCCTCTAGGTATATGTGTAATCATGTAGGTATAACAAGGCATATGTGTAAGCATACAGGTGTACAGGTATGCTATATCTCATATGCACGATGGAATAAGGATCATGTCTCAATGTCCCTAACCAATACAATATTACGTATGTATAGGTGTGCGTGTCATGGCAATTATCGATGGTGTGGGTGGCATACAATCAGTGCTCGTGCAACATGAACCGTCAATAATAGTGCAGTGTCCAATAGGAACAAGTCCAACCACAACAAGTAATAATATGCAATGAAGTTTTATGCACAATCTCTATATGTGCAATATAAACATGCGGTTAATATCATATCATATCTAGCCCTGA
This sequence comes from Agapanthus africanus, assembly GCA_030015575.1. Taxonomy (NCBI): domain Eukaryota; kingdom Viridiplantae; phylum Streptophyta; class Magnoliopsida; order Asparagales; family Amaryllidaceae; genus Agapanthus; species Agapanthus africanus. The sequence continues at coordinate 91,078,859 of JASDDO010000012.1, read as the reverse complement.
CGCATAATACCATGCGGGCGATTCTCCTGTAGATGTTAAATCTACTCACAAATGATCTTGGGCTAAGTAAAGCCAACCGCTTGATTTCCCTTCTTCGCAGCGTCCGAAGTCCCCGCCTGCGACCCTAAGTCCCCGCCTGCGACCCTAAGATCATAAAACAACAATATAACGAGTTAATATAGAAATCAACCAATAATACGTAACCATTACGTTTGACCGACGCACCAACTCCAAACATACTCTCAAGTGTTCGTCTAGTGGCTAACATGCGTAGCGACACTACGAAACCAACCCAAGAGCAACAGCTGCATAAGAATACGAACCGTGTCGGATAACGTAACGCGCGTAATCATAACACTAGAAACAAGCAAAGTGATCCCAGATTTTGTATGCAGACAAAACATAAAAATCAAGCAGGACTAAACACACAAAAACCACAGCAGACAGCTACCCTGAAAAACCCAAACCCAAACTCCCAACCCAAACCGAGGTCGCCGGATTTCATATGCATGTCGCCGGCCAAATCCGAGCCAAAGGGGTTCGTGCTTCAGGTGAAAGCTTAAGGTCTCTGGTACAACACAACCATACTGCTAGATTTTCTAGTATACACTCTGGGTCACAGCAGATCACAGATATCATAATATGACACTAAAAATACGACATGTGCACGAAACTAAACCTTAAGCGTTCTAAACTTAAACTAATAAGTTACACAACCTTAAAAGCACCTACTTAACAGTTTAAGACCATTACCTAACCACACAGGCTCAAAGATCCTAGCTTTCCAAGCTCTAATGGATCCTAAAGGCGAAACAAGACTTGAAAAGGGATTTGGGTGAGGTTTAATGAAGTTTGGTGTAGGTTTAGTGAAGGAAGTGATGAGGGTTCAGTTTGGGTGAAGAGGAGATGAAAGATAAGTGAGAAAGAGATAGTGAGATAAGAAATGAGAGTGTGTGAGGCGATAATGAAAGAGTGAGGTGAGTGTAGGATAAGTGTACCCTTTTCTCTTACTCTCCCCCTCTCCTCATTAATTCAAGCATGCTCCCACCATGAGTCATCTTGCCACCTCCCTACAATCCAAAACAAAGGAAAATATCTCACAACAAATATCAAGGGTTTAAGGTTAAGGTTAAACAAAGCAATGGATTAGATTAAAGTGTCATGCCACTAAACAAGGTTAACACAAACAAACCCTCACATTAACATGCACAAGTGTGTGCAGACCATAACAAATAATAATAAATTATTAATTAAATGTTATAAAATGTGAGGAAACCAATTTGGTAAACTTTTTACCAAAAACCCGTATTATCGCTTAATTAACACTAATCGCATTCTAAGGTGTTACAATCTCCCCCCTTAAAGAAAATTCGTCCCCGAATTAAAATTTTTTACTATGCCTACCTTCAAAGAGATGAGTGCAAATCATTCACATCTCACTCCCAGCCTCCCAAGTGATCTCCTCACTAGACGGGCTACACCAAAGAAAACCTCTATAGATGGCAAGACATTTGACCGAAGTTTCTCCACCTGCTGATCCACTATCACTATCGGCTGCTGGTGAACGAAAAATCGCGTCCCAATCGAATGGTCTGGTGCTGAATCATGTGAGAAAGGTCATGAAGGTATTTGCGAAGTATCGACACAAGGAATACGGGGTGAATACTAAAAAATTTGGACGAAAGTGCCAACGATAGGCAATAGTACTAACTCGCTCGAGGATCTCAAAAAGACCTACAATCTGGGACTAAGCTTCCCAAAACTCTACACACCATTTCATCGGAAAAATCCGTAGGAATACATGATCTCCCACTGCGAACTCAAGTCTGTGACAACGACGGTCGTCATAAGACTTCTGTCTGCACTGGGCTGCTCTCATCCTGACCTGAATCAAATGGATCTTCTCTGAAGTCTCTGGACTAGCTGGGGTCCAAAAATCCTACTCTCGCAGAGTCAGTAAAACGGACTGGCTATCGACACAACCTACCACACAAGTCCTGAAAGTTGCCATTTGAAATGTCTCCTGATAACTGTTATCGTAGGAGAATTCCATCCATGGCAAGTGACGATCCTACAGCTAACAAACAATTAGTACGTACGCACAAGCATATCCTCCATTGTCTGTATAGTCCACTATGTCTGACCATCGGCCACGGATGGAAAGCAGAGCTAAAGCTCAACCAATACCCAAAGCTTCCTGAAGCTTCTGCCATAGACGGCTAGCAAACTGGGTGTGTCTATTGGATACAACGCATGAAGGAACACCATGCAAACGCACAAACTTATCGAAGAACAACTGAGCATAACCGAACACCAATCACCCGAATGGAGTCACACCCTGTCTAGACCTGGGTAGACACCACAATGAAATTCATGGAGATCTGCTCCCATTCCTACTTTGGAACGGTTAAAAGGTTTCAACTCTCCTGCCGGTCTCAAATGCTCAACCTTAGCTCGCCGACAAGCCAAGCACTTCGAAATGAAATCTGAAAGCTCACTCTTCATCCCTGCCCACCCGTAACTAATTCTCAAGTCACGTTACATCTTGGTGGCACTTAGGGTGAACACAGAAAGCTGACTGATGTGCCTGCACTAGGACCTTGCGTATCTACCTATCAGTATCAGGTATACACCAACGAGTCCTGAACGTAGCACACCCTGGTCATAAATCAGAACTCCGAATCTTTACCCTGCCAAACATGCTCCAGAATCTCAGACAAACGAGCATCGGCGGGCTGTGCCTCACGAAAACGATTAAGTAAAAGTGGACGAGCGCGGACATGAGCAAGCTGTCCCCTACTAGAGGAGAACTTAAGCTTTACTCAATGGTCGCACAAGAACTGTAAATCTTCAGAAGACTGTCTCTGAACTGCGCACAACTGGAACAAGCAACCCCCGGGCCTACGACTCAAAGCATCAGCAACCACAATCGCCTTGCCCAGGGCAATAAAGGATCTCAAAATCATAATCCTTCACAAGCTCCATCCAATGGCGTTGTCTCGACTTCAGATCCTGCTGCAGGAAGATGTACATTAAGCGACTCTCCGTACAAGTAGTGTCCCCAAATCTCCAGCGCAAGACCACCGCGGCCTATCTCCAGAACATGAGTGGGATAAATCCTGCTCGTACTTTCTACAACTATAGGGAAGCGTAAGCGATAACTCTATCATGCTACATCAATACACAATCGAGCCCCACTCGCGAAACATTACAATAAACGACAAAGTCGCCCGATCCAGGAAGTAAAGCTAGAACTGGTGCAGTCGTCAACTGAGTCTTCAACCACCAAAAACTCAGCACGCATGCCTCAGTCCAAGAAAAAGGAACTCCCTTCCTTGTCAGTACGGTCAACGGTGCAGCGATACTCAAGAAATCCTGCATGAAGCGGTGGTAAAAACCGGCTAAGCCCAAAAATCTGTGGACCTCTGTCCCTGATACAAGCCTAGGCCAAAATAGTACGGCCTCGATCTCCCTCGGGTCCATACGAATACCGTCTCCCGTAACTACATGACCTAGGAAGTCAACACAATCAAGGTTGAAGGAACACTTCGAGAATTTAGCAAACAGTTTGTACTCTCCCAATGTCTGCAAAGCAATCCTCAAGTGTTGCTCATGTTCCTCATGACTCTTGGAATAAACCAGAATGTCATCGATAACACAACAATAAACTGGTCGAGGAACGGCCTGAAGAATCTGGTTCATCACATCCATGAATGCTGCTAGGGTATTGGTGATTCCAACGACACCACCAAAAACTCATAAAGCCCGTAGCGCGCACAAAAGCAGTCTTCGGAATGTCATCACTCCGAACCCTCATAATGCCATGCGGGTGATTCCCTTGTAGATATTAAATCTACTCACAAATGATCTTGGGCTAAGTAAAGCCAACCACTTGCTTTCCTTTCTTCGCAGCGTCCGAAGTCCCCGCCTGCGACCCTAAGATCATAAAACAATAATATAACGAGTTCATATTAGAAATCGACCAATAACACGTAACCAATACGTTTGACTGATGCACCAACTTCAAACATACTCTCAAGTGTTCGTCTAGTGGCTAACATACGTAGCGGTACTACGAAACCAACCCAAGAGCAACAACTACACAAGAATATGAACTGTGTCGGATAACGTAACGCGCGTAATCGTAACACTAGAAATAAGCAAAGTGATCCCAGATTTTGTATACAGACAAAACATAAAAATCAAGCAGGACCAAACAAACAAAAACCACAGCAGACAACTACCCTGAAAATCCCAAACCCAAACTCCCAACCGAAACCGTGGTCGCCGGATTTCCTATGCATGTCGCCGGCCAAATCCGAGCCAAAGGGGTTCATGCTTCAGGTGAAAGTTTAGGGTCTCTGGTACAACACAACTATACTGCTAGATTTTCTAGTATACACTCTGGGTCACAGCAGATCACAGATATCATAATATGACACTAAAAATACGATATATGCACGAAACTAAACCTTAAGCGTTCTAAACTTAAACTAATAAGCTACACAACCTTAAAAACACCTACTTAACAGTTTGAGACCATTACCTAACCACACAGGCTCAAAGATCCTAGCTTTCCAAGCTCTAATGGATCCTAAAGGCGAAACAAGACTTGAAAAGGGATTTGGGTGAGGTTTAATGAAGTTTGGTGTAGGTTTAGTGAAGCATGTGATGAGGGTTTAGTTTGGGTGAAGAGGAGATGAAAGATAAGTGAGAAAGAGATAGTGAGATAAGAAATGAGAGTGTGTGAGGCGATAATGAAAGAGTGAGGTGAGTGTAGGGTAAGTGTAACCTTTTCTCTTACTCTCCCCCTCTCCTCATTAATGCAAGCATGCTCCCACCATGAGCCATCTTTCCACCTCCCTACAATCTAAAACAAAGGAAAATATCTCACAACAAGTATTAAGGGTTTAAAGTTAAGGTTAAACAAGGCAATGGATTAGATTAAAGTGTCATGCCACGAAACAAGGTTAACACAAACAAACTCTCATATTAACATGCACAAGTGTGTGCAAGCCATAACAAATAATAATAAATTATTAATTAAATGTTATAAAATATAAGGAAACCAATTTGGTAAACTTTTTACCAAAAACCCGCATTATCGCTTAATTAACACTAATCGCATTCTAAGGTGTTACAATTGCTTACATGATAGAGCCTACTGCCGAAGCATAGGGTATCCTTGCATACGAGCTCCCTCCAAATCAGTCTTGGGAGACATCTCTTTGGAGAGAGTGAGTCCTGTGATCGTGGATAAATTCCCACGTTTGGAATCTTCCATACTAAACCTCTTTAGTATGATGGCAATGTACCTGGATTGAGACAATCCCAGTATCCGTTTAGATCTATCTCTATAGATCTTAATCCCCAAGATGTAGGAGGCATCACCTAGATCTTTCATTGAGAATCTTTGTGATAAGAAGAGCTTGACCAGTGCAACATCATTTCCTATCAAGAGTATGACATCCACGTACAATACGAGGAAGAAAAACTTACTCTCTTCCATCTTTTTGTATATACAAGGTTCATCTACGTTTTTGATGAAGTCAAACTCTTTGACTACCACATCAAAACAGATGTTCCAACTCCGCGATGCCTGCTTTAACCTGTAGATGGATTTAAGCAGTTTGCACACCTTCCCGCTGCTCCCACTGTCCACGAAGCCCTCTGGCTGAGTCATGTACACGTTCTCTTCTAAATCACCATTTAGAAAGGCGGTCTTAACATCCATTTACCAGATTTCGTAGTCATAGTATGCAGTGATGGCAAGTAGGATCCGGTTGGACTTAAGTATAGCTACTGGAGAAAATGTTTCATCATAATCCACACATGGTCGTTGACGAAAACCTTTTGCAACAAGTCTAGCTTTGAAAGTCTCAACTTTTCCATCTACACCAAATTTTTTCTTGAAGATCCACTTGCTCCCGATTGGTTTTACCCCTTCAGGAGCATCTTCCAAAGTCCATACTTTGTTGGTGTATGATTGATGTGAATGTTTTTAGTGTTGTAGTTAACCGCAATCAATAACGGTGTCGCGTGTAGCTAGACCGAGATGAATACGGGTCGTCCTCAGGGAAACGTTGAATCTTTTAATCTTACTTTAGGCGTGTTGAAAAAGAGAGAGGAAGAATAAAGAATGGTGAATAATGGTTGTAGGTTTTAGATCTACGTTAAACACGAATGCAAAATATAGATCTAGATTAACTACGGATGTAGGTTTTATAGTAGAAGGGGGCTTGTAGGGTTCGTTAAGATTTAGTAGTCATGGATGATTAATTAAAGATTACTCTTTTTATCCTTTAATAGATTTAAAACTAGATCGACAGTGATGCATGTAGATTAGGGTTTCTGGAGGGAAAAGGGTTCCCACTCTAAATCCCTATCTTGACATGGGTCTCCGTTCATGTCTAGCCTTTACCAAAATAATTGTTAATCTAATCTCTAATCGTGGCCGTGACTATCAATTAATTGATAGCGTACTCGATTAGGATGTTAACTATTTTTTTGATAAAGTTTATAAACTTTATATGACGTAAAAAGAGTTTAAGGATCTTCATCATCCATTAATCTATCCTAATCCTACGAACCCTAACAAGTAAAGAATTACTCGTGTATGTTGGGATAAGAAAAGATAGAGAGGGAAAACATAATGAAAAACTACAAAGAAATAAAATAAGAAAACAACTATCTTTATTAATCAAAAAAAATCATTTACACTTTGTTCCCTTAGAAAATGATTACAAAATGCTAGTTTGCTTCTCGATCTCTTCTAAGGAGGTAGATGAACAGTTGATGATCAGCCTGGATGTGTGAGCCTGTCGTGGACTTCGTGATCTCTTCGGCTTGATGATTTGTCCAAGAGGCTCTCGGTCCTTATTTATAGTCCCAGATCCAGAACCCTAGTTTCCTAATTTGGAAACCAGTGGTTAAGATCCTAACAGCAAAATCCCAACTCCCAACTCGTCCAATAGGCGGCGGAACCGCGGCCAATAGGTGGGTTTGGCCGTGGTTCCACGGCCTTATAGGGAGATCACTTGATTTGTTTTTCTGGAGCTTTATCTTGATGACACGTGGTGATCTTTTGAATCTCTGGAAACTGAAAATCTTTTCTACGTCACTGCCAGAATTGATTTCTTTAGTTTACTTTCTTAATTAGGCAGGTTTGTTTTGCCAACTTTGATTTCCTTGATTTCAGCCCTGAAAATTCTGCACAATAACTCAACAAATAATATTAGTAGAGTTTATTTTATTGAGATATTAACTTAACCATTAAGAATTGGTCAAAGGTATTTAATAAGGTAAGCATATTTAAATGGGCCAAATGTTACATGGATATTATATACTTACTTTATCCTACCAAATGTTAATTATAATATATAAACACATGAAAATAGTATTTTTACAGATAAAACCTCATATGTATCATATATTATAATAAACACCTTTTATTATATAGAAATAGTAGGAAAAATGTCATATTAAATGTGCAGTTTTATCAACTGAACAAATACCCCCAAACTTATCTTTGATCATCCCGAGCAAACTAGTTATTCAAGAGAAGGAGAAAAAGAAGAAGAACTAAGTAGCACACTTTCGTAGGCAACACAATTGCACTGAGCACGTGCAATAAGCCGTTAAACCTCTAGGTGTCCCTAGTAGGAGGAGTGTTGTCTCCTGAGGGTTTTCAGCGGATTACGCCCACAAAATCCTATAATAAAAGAAAGATGGTGAAAGTCACATATAAAGATCAGAACTATAAAAGAAAGAACTTTAAAATAAGAGTTTCCAACTATACCAGCTTTTCAGTTGCTATGAGCCCTATCTTAATAGTCATGAAAAAATATTAGAAATCACATCATCCCTCAATAAAATATAGCTTTTAGTCTTCCTCCCTATCTTTCATCCAAACATTGATCATATACCCCTACATGTGTGTAAAAGACATCCCTACACTTAGAGAATTCAATTCAAGCTATCATACTCTTGTCCATCTTCCAAAGTACTTTATAGTTGGTGAATATTTTCGATAAAATTGCTCACACATTCTTCATGCGACCGTTAATACTTGTTGAGGTACTAACCGACCGATTACAAAATGTGCTTGTGCATTTAGACGTAATTCCTTGTCATGCAACACCTAAGGCTTAGCAGTGACTCCCAAACCAGTTGGTCTAAGGCACTAGGTGATAAAGCACCCTCGCTATATTTTTTTATGTTGCCTTGGTAAATACAAAACCAGTGTTCATTTTTTTCTTCACCACTTATATTTATATATTTATTTATTTTAAGGCTTTTAGACAAGAGCATTTCAAGGTATCCTCTACTATCCCAAGTTTCAAGATGTATGTAAGTGCGTATAGTAGGGTATCAACGTTCAAATGTTTGGCCTCAAGAATAGGGACTATTTTTCAGACTTATTTTTATCCTCAGATTAGTAATTTCATTCATCTTACTAACCCTTGGGACAACAGCTCATAACTACTTATTACTAGTTTCATTTAAGAAAACATCTAATTTTCTTGCTTTTCTCAAACTATTCCTATCTTTCATATGTAAATTTTCACTTTCAAACTTTTATTATCAATTTTTTTTTGTGTGCTTATATATAGTATAATGCAAAGTAATGCGTAAATAAGCACAAACCTTTCCCAAACCTGTTTGCAGCAGTGTCCTCACTGTTGTTTCTTTTAAATCTCAAAAATCTGTAGACTTGGGAGGAAAGGTTATTAACGGGGGCAACAAAAATTGAAAGTGCAAATCCTCCCCCAAACTTATTTTTGGCTCACAATTTTATAAAAAATTATTTTCAAGAGCCGAAATATACCCCCCCCCAAATTTAAGTAAAATAGTATTAAGCATTTAAAATTATTGGGGAGGGTAAAAGTTATTGGTCAAAGTAGAGCCTTGCAAAGACCAAAAGTTAAAACCAACCATTCAAAAATTTTATCGATGAAGCACTAAGGTTGGTGGAAGAACATGTCGCCAATTGACATGAAGAAGTGGGGAGTAGATAAGAGGTGTAATGGAAAAGGTTTACGTCTCGATTTGTAGAGAAAAAATAATGATGATGGATTACTCACATTCTCATTCTAGATAAGAAGAAGATGTGGCGGTTCAATTTCTTTGGGTTGGGGTTGATTCATCACAACGCCCATGCCTTCTAAGAATGCGAGTTCATCAGTGAAGTTTTCCTCGAAGCTTTCATCGATATCTCGAATAATAATCTCATCAGAAAGAACGGGATGATACTCTGACTCCATAAAAGGTTCACATTTAGCGTTAGCTGTTGGCCCGGACAACAACGTAATAGCAGAGTCGAGATCAGTATCGTGAAGCTCTTTAATTTCGCTGCTGTCGGAATCTATTGTTTCGACAGAACACACATGAGTATAAGGTTCGGAGGGTTCACTTCCCAACTTGTAAATGTTAAGCTCAATTGACATCTTCCCGAAGGATAGGTTCATAGAGCCGTTTCTACAATTGATTATTGCGTTGGAAGTTGCAAGAAAAGGTCAACCTAAAATCACCGAAATTTGGTTTCGTGGGTTCGCTACAGGTTGTGTATCTATAACGATAAAGTCTACAGGGAATATAAATTCCCTAACTTTGATTAACACATCTTCTAGCTCACCCCTAGGTTGGGTGATAGATCGATCGGCCATCTGAAGAGTGCAATGCGCCGGTTTTAACTCTTCGATCCCTAATTGCTCATAAACAGAATACGGAAGCAAGTTAACACTAGCACCTAAATCGAGTAGAGCAAGATTGATATTTTTACCCCCAATAGAAATAGAAATTGTAGGACTTCCGTGGTCCTTTCGTTTCTTGGGTAGTTATTGTGTAAAAGCAGTGCTCACATTACTCGCAAGGAAAACTTTTTTAGGTACTTGAACTTTTCTCTTCCTAGTGCACAAGTCCTTTAGGATTTTCGCATAAGACGGAACTTGTTGAATAACATCTAGGAGAGGAATGTTTATGTTAACTTGCTTAAAAATTTCCACAATCTTCTCCATTTGTGGACTTGGTCTGTTTCCCCTTAACCTGTTTGGATAAGGTGCTTTATCAATAAGGGTTGGGTCCAACATTGGAGAGGATTGTGAGGATGGAATGGATCCTAGAATTGGAGTGGGGATCGTTTAGATAGATTTATGGAAGTGGGTTGAGGGTTCGAGCCTTGTGGGAAGCGTAGAATATGCTCGGAAGTAGGTGGGAGACTAGACGAATTAGGGGAAGAAGTAGAAGCTGGGGTATCATTGGTATCACTAACATCATCAACTTGTTCACCCACTTGGTTATCCAGCAATCTTTCCGATCTCAACGTAGTAACGGCACTCACATTATAATTTTGTGAGTGGCCAGGATTTGGTAGGGGTTGAGACGGAAGTTTCCCTTTCTCTCTAGCACTCATTTCGGCATTTAATCGTGCAATTTGGGCATCTATTGATTTAATACTCTCACCATGGGAGGCGGAGTCTTTCTGTATGGTATCAATAGAAGACCTCATATCAGCCGACATTTGGATGGAATGTTTCATAAACAAATCCAAAGTTTGTGCGAGTGAAGAGTTATCAGTACCGGTCGTTTGGAAAGAATTATTGGCCGGGTTTTGAAAAGGTTGCGATTGAAAGGGATACTGAGTTTGTTGTGGTAGTTGTTGTTGCTGTGGAGGAGGTCTTTGGTAATTGCTTTGGAACTGGTTTTGATTTTTGTTTTGGTTTTGGTTCCAAGAAAAGTTAGGATGATTCCTCCATCCTTGATTGTACGTGGAAGAATAAGGATCATTTCTAGGTCGCTGCTGAAAAGCAGCATTAGTTTGCTTGTGACCTTGAAACGGTGCATTCATAGGACATTCTTCCGTCAAGTGTGAAGGATCTGAACAGTAACCACACACGGTCTTTGGGAGCGTTACCTGATTTAGGGAGACTGATGAAAATTTGTTTTCAATAGCGTCGAGTTTCTTTTGCATCGCTGCCATTTCCGCTTTTACTGTGATGGAAACATCGAGCTGATGAATACCTCCCCTAGATGAAGGCGGTCTTATGCTTTCCCACTGCAAAGTGTTTTCAGCGAGGTCTTCCAGATATTTCCAAGCTTCACCATCATCTTTAGACATGAAATTGCATTGAAAATTTGTTTCAAGCATCTGCTTTGTCGCTGGATTAATGCTCTCATATATAATTCGGCACAAATCATATCTATGTATTCTATGATGAGGACATTGGGCAAGCAGATCCTTGAAACGTTCAAAGCACTTCCAAAATGGTTCATTGGGAAGCTAGGTAAAATGGTTGATCTCGCTCCTAACACGAGCGGTCTTATGGTTTGGGTAAAACTTCTTAAGAAATGCTATTACGAATTCATCCCAATTAGTGATAGAGTGTGCGGCAGTATTATAAAGCCATTTTTCTTCCAAGTCGCACAAAGTGAATGGGAGAAGACGCAAGCGCATAGCATCCACTGACAATTGTGAAGTACCCATCATTGTGCATACGTTTTCGAATTTAGTGCTGAAAACGTATGCGTATTCAGATTTAAGCCCGTGAAATTTGGGCAACAGATTGATGTAGTGGGGTTTCATTTCAAAATTATCCTCGTTGGCTGGTGGAATGGATAGACAAGTAGGAAGGGGACCACAGATAGGATAGCATCTCTCTTGGAGAGAGATGCGCGGTGGATTCTGCTCACCTACGGGCGGTGGCAGCGTAGTGTTATAATTTGATGGAGTACCGTCCATCTCGATCGATATGGTGGGTGGTGGGGGAAAAGAAAATGAAGAAGCACCGACTTCGGAGTCGATAGCAGGAACGCGGACAAGATGGGCACTAGAATCCCGTGTCAAGCCAAGCATGCCCTAAACGGTTTTAGCACAAGTGGCAGTGTGTGTTATTTAAAATTGGTTTGTTTTTGAAAAAGTGTGTCGGACTTAGACAAATCACACAAAAAAATGCACAAACAACCCTGAAACTAAGGTTACTTAGGTCAAGTCTCTAGACCGCTCCTAGACTTCCAAAGGACAAGCCGCAGGATCAATCCTCTACCACCTCTTTACTACTCTTGTGGCCAGGTAAATGCCAGGTAAGTGGGAGGTATCCGCTATACGAATCACCGAAAATAGGGGGCCTAATTAAGTAACCACTTGCCTTAGACACACTTGCCTAGACACCACAAAAGTAATGCGGATAAGCGATAAATTACCCACGACCTTCCTTTGTCCGTAATGAGAGCGACAGTCCTTAGAGTCTTGTCTAGATATTTTTTAAATTAATGTAGGGTTGATGCGAATGCTCATTTTGTGATTTGTGGGGCTTCGGAAGGGTGATAAAATCCCCACATAATCTGAATTTTGGTCTTGCCCCTTAAAGTCTGTATTAAAATATGAATAAAAAAACCAATTACAAAACTTTGCAAAAAGATTTTTTTGAGCGGCGATATTTAGCAAAGAATCCTGCAGAAAAGATATTTTATTGGATTTCAGAGAAGAGAGAAAGATATAGAAAAGATACCAGAGAAGTTTGAAACCCTAATTCTCCAATTCAGCCGCGCTTCCACCGCAAATTTGCCTTATTGCCGCGCTTCCGCCGCCGACTTGGGAGATCGGGTGAAGATTTTTGCTACGTGGCCTCTCTTGCTCTTCTGGATCTTGATGAATGTCTCTGGCTCTCTGTTTCCTCAATTCTGTGACTCCAGATCCCCTCGCAAAATTCACACAATAATCGTTAAATATACAATATGTAGTTTTGTTTATTTTTATGATATAGATCGAATAAGAATTCAACACGAATAGTAAGAAAAAAAAATTACGCACGTATTCCCCGGCAACGGCGCCATTTGATTGATGTGAATGTTTTTAGTGTTGTAGTTAACCGCAATCAATAACGGTGTCGTGTGTAGCTAGACCGAGATGAGTACGGATCGTCCTCAGGGAAACGTTGAATCTTTTAATCTTACTTTAGGCGTGTTGAAAAAGAGAGAGGAAGAATAAAGAATAGTGAAGAATGGTTGTAGGTTCTAGATCTACGTTAAACACGGATGCAAAATATAGATCTAGATTAACTACGGATGTAGGTTTTATAGTAGAAGGGGGCTTGTAGGGTTCGTTAAGATTTAGTAGTCATGGATGATTAATTAAAGATTACTCTTTTTATCCTTTAATAGATTTAAAACTAGATCGACAATGATGCATGTAGATTAGGGTTTCTGGAGGGAAAAGGGTTCCCACTCTTAACCCCTATCTTGACATAGACCTCCGTTCATGTCTAGCCTTTACCAAAACAATTGTTAATCTAATCTCTAATCGTGGTTGTGACTATCAATGAATTGATAGCGCGCCCGATTAGGATGTTAACTATTCTTTTGATAAAGTTTATAAACTTTATAGGACGTAAAAAGAGTTTAAGGATCTTCATCATCCATTAATCTACCCTAATCCTACGAAACCTAACAAGCAAAGAATTACTCGTGCATGTTGGGATAAGAAAAGATAGAGAGGGAAAACATAATGAAAAACTACAAAGAAATAAAATAAGAAAAAAACTATCTTTATTAATCAACAAAAATCATTTACACTTTGTTCCCTTAGAAAATGATTACAAAATGCTAGTTTGCTTCTCGATCTCTTCTAAGGAGGTAGATGAACAGTTGATGATCAGCATGGATGCATGAGCCTGTCGTGGACTTCGTGATCTCTTCGGCTTGATGATTTTTCCAAGAGACTCTCGGTCCTTATTTATAGTCCCAGAGCCAGAACCCTAGTTTCCTAATTTGGAAACCAGTGGTTAAGATCCCAACAGCAAAATCCTAACTCCCAACTCGTCCAATACGCGGCGGAACCGCGGCCAATAGGTGGGTTTGGACGCGGTTCTGCGTCCTTATAGGGAGATCACTTGATTTGTTTTTTGGAGCTTTATCTTGATGACACGTAGTGATCTTTTGAATCTTTGGAAATTGAAAATCTTTTCTACGTCACTGCCAGAATTGATTTCTTTAGTTTACTTTCTTAATTAGGCAGGTTTGTTTTGCCAACTTTGATTTCCTTGATTTCAGCCCTGAAAATTCTGGACAATAACTCAAGAAATAATATTAGTAGAGTTTGTTTTATTGAGATATTAACTTAACCATTAAGAATTGGTCAAAGGTATTTAATAAGGTAAGCATATTTAAATGGGCCAAATATTACATGGATATTATATGCTTACTTTTTCCTACCAAATGTTAATTATAATATATAAACACATGAAAATAGTATTTTTATAGATAAACCCTTATATGTATCATATATTATAATAAACACCTTTTATTATATAGAAATAGTAGGAAAAATGCCATATTAACTGTGCAGTTTTATCAACTGAACAGTGTACATGCCATCTCAGATCGCATTGCATCCAGCCATTTCACAGAGTCCCCACTCATGATGGCCTGCTCGAAGCTAGTTGGGTCATCATCTCCCATGATGCAATCCTTGCTCCCACCATCAATGAGAAAACCGTAGTATCTCTCAGGTGGTATAGGAATCCTACTAGATCGATGGAGAGGCTGAGGTTCGTTGGAAACTATCGAATCCTCTGGTTCTACCAAATCTTCTGTCGTAGTTTGTATAGCTGGAACTTCTTCCAGTTCTACCTCTTTGCCACTAATTTCTTTTTTAAGAAATTCCTTTTCTACAAAGGTGGCATGTCGAGAAACAACCACCTTTTGTTCCTCAGGGTGGTAGAAGATATTTCCTCGTGAATGCTTGGGATATCCTACAAACTTACACAGAACTGACCTTGCCTCGAGCTTGTCCGGATTTTGCTTTTTAACATAGGTCGGGCAACCCCATATCTTAACAAAATTAAGACACGGTCTCTTCCCCACCCATATCTCATATGGAATGGTAGGCACTGATTTGGTTGTGTAGGGTTACTTAGCACGACAGCAAGGTTTCAGGAGGCATCGTCCATGCCATTTTCAAAAATTTGCCATGCTACTTAACCCTAACCCTAGAATCTTAACTTGAGAATTAGACAATAGTATATGTAAACAACTTTACAACTAAGTGAACAAGGAATACAACTATTGTAGACCTGTCCTTCACTTCAATAACTCCAAGTAGTGGTCCCTTCGCTGCGAGTAATGATCTCCCGAACTCTTGAGAGGCTCCACAAGGTGAAAGATGCAAACTTGCTTGAAGTCTTCAAAGACAAATATGATCTACGTCGAGGAGACACCGACTCAAGCTATCTCTTCACTAATATGGAATTAGTGAAGCTAACACCCTAAACTAAATGGCTAATCTAGTAGAGGATGATGAAGTAGAAATTTTGCTCACTTTAGAATTTATTTTCTCACTATTTTTCTTCACCTCATCAAAAGCAAGAGAGCTAGAAGGAGATGAAGAAGAAGATGAAGTGATGAATGAATAAGAGTAGGGTTAGAAATGCAACCATGGGTGAGTTCATATCATATACAAACCCTTGTCGAGAATAAATCATGGCTAAGTAATAATGGTTATGTTAATAAATATCTTAGGTAAACAAAATTAGTAGACTAAGTCAATAGTTCTACAAGTTTCCATCCAAGCTCAACCATGACTAATTTCCAAATAATTTTGAATTACTTATATAAATAAAAACCCATACATTATCAATAGCATGGTGTAAATCTCATACACCCATGTTGCATGTATAACCTAGCATGCCACAATAATATGTATCACATATATATTATTTGTGCATAAAAGAAAACAATACAATTAACATATATCACATATATATATTAAATGTAACATAAGTAAGGAAAAGGAAATACTTAAGTGAGCAAATATTAGTTAATGTAATTTAATATATCAAATATATAATTATACATTAAATTAATAAATCAACACTTGATTTAATAATCCGGCTATATCACATATAACCGACTAATATCATATGTATCATTTTATCGAATCAACATTTGATCCGATAACCCGGCTATATCACATATAACCGGCCGATATCACATATCGCGAGAATAAAATACGGTATCACATACACGTATTAATCTCGTTCCCGCACATATCACATATGTGCTCCTACTTCGTTTTTCCTGAGCCAGTAAACCTCTGTGTAGGACTCTAAAGACTCGTCAATACGCCGGCAGTAGGTGATGATCATATCAA
Source organism: Agapanthus africanus (assembly GCA_030015575.1). Taxonomy (NCBI): domain Eukaryota; kingdom Viridiplantae; phylum Streptophyta; class Magnoliopsida; order Asparagales; family Amaryllidaceae; genus Agapanthus; species Agapanthus africanus. Next base: position 91,062,715 of record JASDDO010000012.1, on the reverse strand, counting down.
TCACACATAAGCTGTCAGCGGTACTAGCTGGACGTAACGGCTACCCGGGTATTTGTTAGTTGTATATATGCCCTAGAGGCCATTATTGTACATATGATGTATATTATAGTGGATGCTTGGACATATATAGAGAGGACTTTCTTTCTCGACATTATAGTACGCTATCTGGTTACTCTTTATCTTAACATGTATACTTGTCTCTTGATACTGTCTTATGGTTACATATTGGTAAAGCCCTTAGGATGTGTACTTGATTACTAAGATTATGATGCAGATCATACTAGTGGGGCCATGGTAGTCCATATGTTCATCCTTTAATGTCCTTAGTCGTAGGTGTATCGAGACGGGGCATCGATATACCAGAGTAGACTAGCGTATAGCTTCTCGATCCATGTAGATGGGCGATGGATGATCCCATATCTATTGGTGTTTGACATCAGAGACGGTATACGGGTGCTCAGTGGAGACTGGGTACACTGGACGGACTCTCCGAGAACTCCTAGATGGTATTATACCTCACGTCAGATAGCAGTTCTCTGGTGACACTGGTACAAGTTAGTCTGTAGACTCGAGATCGTCATAGAGTCTTGTGTGATTCCCACTTTGCTTTGATTTCTACCTTACCACGTTCAAGAGAACGTGCAAAACGGTGGATTTTGAGTACAGTCCCGAATCAAATGGAGGCAATGAGCGATAGGAGGGGTTTCGTCTTTCCTGACAATGAGCGATAGGAGGTTTTACTGGCTCAGGAAAAATGAAGTAGGAGTACATATGTGATATGTGCGGGACCGAGAATAATATGAGTATGTGATACCGTATTATATTCTCACGATATTTGTATCGGTCGGTTATATGTGATATAGCCGGGTTATCGAATCAAGTGTTGATTCGATAAGTTGATACATATTATATTAGTCGGTTATATGTGATATAGCCGGATTATTAAATCAAGTGTTGATTTGATAATTTAGTGTATAATTGCATATTTGATATACTAGTTTACATTAACTAATATTAGTTCACTTTAAACATTTATTTTTCTCACATGTGCACACTTAATATATATGTGATATATATTAATTGTGTTCTTTTTTTGTGTCATGGTTGATGACACACACTATATGGGTGTATGAGATTTACACCATACTAATTATAATGCAGGGTTTAAATATTTAAAGTAAATCCAAATTAGTGAATAATTAGTCATATGCATGAAGCTTGTAGAAGCTTGTGGATGCATTGACTTGGTCCACTAATTTTGTTTTACTAAAGATATTTATTAACCTAACCATTATAATTTATCTATGGTTATGTCTCTACATGAGTTAGATATGATACATACTCACCCATGGTTGATTCTCTCACCTTATTAGTTCATTCTCATCTCTTTGCTTCTTCTTCTTCATCCTTGGAAAAAAGCTTGCTAGGTTTTTCCAAAGTGAGAAAATATTGTTATAAAAATAAAACTAAAGTGAGCCCACTTCCTACTTCATCATCCACTACTAGATTAGCACTTTAGTATAGGGTGTTAGCTTCACTAATCTCTCATTAGTGAATTAGTAGCTTGAGTTAGTGTCTCCTCGACGTAGATCATCTTCGGCCTCGAAGATTTTAAGCAAGTTTGTTCTTTTCACCTTGAGAAGCCATGCAAGAGTCTGAGAGTTCCATGATCTCAGTGAAGGGACGACTACAAGGAGCGATTGATGTGAAGGACCGGTCTACAAAGGTTGTATTTCGTTATCTATTAGTTGTAAAGTTGTTTACATCTTAGTATTACCCTTAAAACTCTAGTTAGATCCTACGTTAGGTTGTTTGGCATGCTAGAAAATTTAAATATGACATGTTTGATGCCTCCCGAAACCTTGTGGTCGTGCCAAAGATCCCTACAGTGGTGTTAGAGTCTTGCTAAAGCTTTAGGAGTTGTCTAGGCGAAGTTAGAAGTTCGAACGTACTCCAAAAACCCGATATTGCCTACTTTCTGGAAAATTTTCAAAATGTTGGAATTTTTCACATTAAAAATCCTTAGAAAAATATGCAGGTAAAATTATGGACCCTTTAGCTCGATAACATGACCACGGAACCGCGACCAAACCATGGGTTTGGCGGCGGTTCCACGGCGCCATGTGTGAGGCTTGGGCCGATACTTCTACGGTTGGTCCGTAGCTACTGGGGCATGCTTCTGGGTATTTTTAATATTGCTCAAGTGTTGAGTTTTCTGGGAAATTTTGGGAATTCGTTGATTCGATCGAAAGGTTTAACATCGTCTAGCTATTTGGAATGTGATACAATATGTGGAATTCGTATAGTTAGGCATGAAATCCAAAGTATGTGATATTTTGGTTTTATGATGTCTAAAGTTATTATGGATTCTAAATGTTGCAGTTTGACATTTTCTTTTCTGCGGCCGTAAGTGTAATATGTCGTTTATCGCCGGTTTCGTTGCTATATGTCAACGACAATTAGGATACACATATTTACTTACGTTGATGACATGCGATGTTATGTGTTGCTGTGATATGTTATATTGGATTGTCGCGTTTTGAATAGCCGGGGGTTTTATGTGAGATGAGAGTTTTTCATTTTCATTCATGTAAAATTCAATGTATGTAATATTCTTTTATTGGGGAACTTCTGGGGTTAGGATGATGTCACCATTATTGTATATTATTTACTTTTCCGCATTAGTATAGACCCAAGGAGGGGAGCACAAGTAAACGGGTTCTAGAGTCCAGTGGGAGACCAACTCGAGGAGTCGAGTCCGGGTCTCCTAACTCTAGAATTGGTAGGGTTGCTTGCTGCTATCGTAGGGGTCTAGGGATATGGGTTTGGCTATTCATCGCGACCGTGGAATTTGTGTTTTATACAGGCTCAAAATAAAACACGGACCTCCTAGTATATCCAATATTTCATATGTTTCTTCTGCTGCTCTGTGATGTGATCACTGTGGATTCTGAGACGAATGGATATACATTATATATGAGATATATAGTAGTCATTGCTTATGTTTTGCACCCGCGCTAGTCCTATCCTGGTATGCCGTTAGTTAAGTAACTTAACGGTGCATAACGGGACACTGTGGCTAACGCGGATGGCATAAGCGTACGTTGTATTTTCGTTTATTTTGTGATGCTTAGGAAGCTTAAATGATGGGACTTCATTAATGAGATTAATGAAAAGAAAGAAACCTAAATGATGTTGTGGAATCAAATTTTCAAAAAGGGCAGCTACAATATTTGCTTTGCATAGTGATATATGTGATATATCCTGTACCTTATTCAATAAGGAAAGAGCCGAGATCCCTTCACCGGGAGTGACCTCTTTAACAATAACTGGCAGATGCTACAACACGCGGTTTGTCTTTTGATTGCTTTTGGAGTATTTGCTTTGCATAGTGATATATGTGATATATCCTGCACCTTATTCGATAAGGAAAGAGCCGAGATCCCTTCACCGGGAGTGACCTCTTTAGCGAAACTAGGAAAAGACTCAAAAACACTCCTTTTCAAAATCACTCGATTCCGCAACGATATCAAGTTCATTACGCAAGAGGTTTTCTGAAAAACCTGACGTAGCCCTCCGTCATTTCAGATAAGGACAATTTAGTATTCGTGTTATGTTTGTTGGCCTTTGTCAAGGCGTAGTGTGCAGTAGATGAATGGTGCTTATCTGCTTATGCATGTGATGCAGATTGGATTAGGGTAGTCGTACGACCTTTTTGTCCTTTCTCAAGGGTCGTGCGGGTGAGTTTAATTCAATCAGGAAATGACGGGTTGAACTTGACTAGCATCTAATGATTTGTTGGCCTTTGTCAAGGTCATAGGGGGCTAGGGGCAAAATATTATCGGGAATTTCAAGTGTTGAAATTTGTAATGAGATTGCATACCTTCTAAGAGATAGTTGGATCCCGATACCCACTGCGAGTAAGAGTTACTCCTGGGAGAATTTTACATAAGACAATTAGCCGATCAAGTAGGTGTCTAGAAAGGTGTTTACGGGGTTAAGCCTATGGGAATACGAGGTTTATTTTAATTAGGTCCGTGCGAAAGCACGGGGAACCTCTCTCAAAGTACCAACACTGGCCTGGCTGAAAGATTGGCGAAATTGTAGGGTGTAATTAATCCCGGCTAGTCTTTCCTTTTAGGGTTTGATGGAAGATTTGATAAAAACAGTGGGAGCAATCCTGATTAGATAAAATAATAACCAATCTGATCTTGAAAGAGCATACGCTAAAGTGTTTTCTTCTCTCTCTCTTCAGGTAGCGACCATGTCACGTCTTAATCAAGATAATAATATGGATATAGTGATCGGACCCGCATGTTATACTGTGTAGGGGAAAGTTGATTCCGTTCTTTCTTATAATTGTTATAAGACTGAATAGGGAATAGAGACATATCCGGATTCCCATGCCGCCCAAACGAAGAATAAGCATGATGATGCATCTTCTTCGGGTGTGTTAGTTGTTGAGAACTATTTCTCGGTTCACTCTACGTCTTGGGTATTAGATACCGGATTGGGATCCCACATATGTAATATGTTACATGGACTAAGAAGAGGTAGAGAAATAGGACTGGATGATTATTTCGTAAGAGTAGGGAATGGTGCAAATGTTGCAGCCAAAGCAGTTGGCGAATATCACCTTATATTACCAAATGGTAATACATTGATTCTAACGAATGCTATTACATTCCGACCCTGATATGCAACCTTATATCAGTTTCTTTATTAAGTAAAGAGGGATATAATTTTGCAGTACATGATAATGTTATGAACATCTTCCTGAATCAAAAGTTGATTGGATCATGCTCGTTAATTAATGGCATGTACGTTCTAAATCAAACCACAGATCTTAACGTACAAAACACACACAAGAGGAAGAGTTCAGAAATGAACGAATCCTTCTTGTGGTATTGTAGACTGGGTCATATCAATGCGACATGACTAGCTAAGTTGCATAAGGATGGATATTTGAATCCGTTCAAATTTTCATCTTATGACACTTGCCAGTCATGTCTCAAAGGCAAGATGACCAAAACTCCATTTACAGGACACGGAGAAAGAGCTAGTGAGCTCTTGGGACTGATACATAGTGATGTATGTGGTCCTATGTCTACACATGCCAGGAATGGTTCTGTTGGTGTATATGCCCTAGAGGCCATTACTGTATCATACTAGTATGTATATTACTTGATGGAAGCTTGGGATATTCACAGTTGTAAAGACAATCTTGCTCAATATAGTAGTATGCTACTTGGTTTGTCTCTGCTTTAATGTGTACATGTGTGTTTATTTATTATATCACCTATACGCATTAGTAGAGCCCTTAGGATCTTTGCTTGATTACCGGCGTTGTGATGGCGATCACACTCGTGGGGGCTGGGTAATCTACAAGCACATCCTTATACACGTCCCTAGTCGTGGGAGTACCGAGATAGGGCATTGATACTCCGGAGTAGACTAGAGTATGCGCTTCTCGTCCCAGCACGGGAGACGGTCTGTCCCACAGCCGTCGGTACGTCGTACTTGAGATAGTATGCGGGTGCTCGTTGGGTTATGAGTACACTGGACAGGACTCGTCGGGAACTGATGGTTGGTATTATACCTATCGTCAGTTATCAGTTCCCAGGTGACATAAGTATAGCTTAGTCCGCTGACTTGACACTGTCACTTCGCCTCGAGTGTGTTCCCACTGTTCTTTAATTACTACCCTACCACGGCTCTACTGATTCGTGCAAGCAGGTAGTAGTTGGGAGCAGTCCCGAAGCACTTGGAGGCAGTGACGGTTAGATAGGATTCGTCTCTCCCGGTATTGGGGGTTGACATCGCGCTGTGTCTAGGAGAGCCATTACACGAGTAGTCCCTGGCCAGGGCAAGCGAGATATACTGGTAGGTTCCAGTGTTATCTCAGGGTGTTATGGGCTTCACTCCGACACGACTTGTACCGCTATTAGGGGTCTGACGCTTGCCGTCCCCCTAGGCCCGACATGCGATGTATCAGACGAACAGACCGGACTGTACGGAGATTGTCACATACAGACTCAGTAGGAGTTCGGATGGGTTTACCTCATCGGCCTTCTTATCGACATCTACCTGGGGACCGTTACGTACAGCTAGTGCCGCTTGCGGTCTGTGGTTAAGCCCACTGCCAGCGTAGTGTCGAGTCTTTAGAGTCCCACACAGAGAGTTTCCCTGCACTGAGCGAAACGTGTAGAGGCCGTATGGTTTTACGGCAGGGCTGCGATCACTTACGTACACTTGTATGCGTATGATGTTCGGGCAGGCAGTACTAGTAGGCTTTGGTTTAAGCCAGATCCTAATATTGCACGGATGGATTTGTTTTGTCTTCTGCGCATCCGCATTCTACGGAATACGGATGCAGGTGTGTATGCATAGTTTTCTGGAGCGATGAAGGAGGAGGTGCCTCATTAGGGTTTTGGCAGATGGTTCGGCCAAAACCGCTATGTGGCAGGCTCATTAGGGTTTTGACAGTTGATTCGGTCAAAACCATTTTGAGGCCGACTCATTAGGGTTTTCGACAGTTCGTTTGGTCAAAACCATTATGAGCCGGGGACATTATTTACTAATCCTTTCCTTGATAATTTTGTTATGGCTAATTACATTGACCATTTGACCATCTTGACTTTGTTGACCTTTTGACCAAAGTTGACTTGGATCTTCTTAGAAGATCTAAAGTATTCTTTGGTTTTCTTTTTATTTGGTTATGATAATGGTCATGTCATTTGTAGCCATCACCTTTATCTTGATGGGATTAGTAATGATGATGTTTGTGCATTATTTGCAACCATGGTTGTTTTTCTTTTGTTCATAATATTATTCTCATTCTCTCTCTTGAAATGAGAAGCTCCATGGTTGCAAGAAAAACTCCTTCTTCCTCCTCCTCTTGATTTCTCCTTTGATCTCATGTGTTGAGAGAAAAAGGATTCCACTTGACAAACACATCCATACATCTTCTCTACACAACCTAGGGCTTCTAGATTAGCAATCTCCTTGCCCTAGTTACCTCGGCTTGAGGTGGAGCTCGGTGTACATCTCTCGGGTGGATCGTCTTCGACTCAAGGAGGCCGCGGAGGTGACCGAAGTCCGGATCAACCATTGAGCAAGCAATGAGAAGAACAACAAGAAGAGAAGAACATCAAAGAAGAACCACAAAAAGAAGTGAAGGAGTTCAAGTTGAGGTATAACCACTTTGCCGAGTAGTTAACTCTTCTTTGCAAGTATGCTAGTTTAGTTTAGCAAAGATCCGGCTTTTACGGTCCATGTTACAAAGTTTAGAAAAAATTTTGATTTACCGTTTCTGCAACCCCGAAAGAACCGGGAGAGGTACCGTGGACCTAACAGTGGTATCAGAGCCTAACTAAACATAAACTAGCTTGGTAGTAAAGTGTATCGAAGTTCGAAACGGAAAAATCGAAAAAACCAACTTACAAAAATCTGAGTTTCTGTTAAAATATTTTCTGGTCAAAACAAAATTTGTTATATTCCAAAAATCATCTCAGGGTTTTTATAAGAAACCCACCAAAAACGATACAGTGACTCCACCAATGCGCCGCGTTTCCGCGGCAATAGCAAGCTATTGCTACGGGACCGCGGCCAACTTGGTGAGTCACTGCATCGTTTTTGGTGCAGTTTGTTTCTGACATGGTTTTAGGATTTTTCAGATATATTATATGTGCCCAGATTTTCTAGAATAGAAATTTGTTTTTGGGGGCCTATAATTCCGTATTTTTCCGAACTTCAATATACTTTGACTATGATGGTTATATCTGTGATGCTTGCATGTATTGAACGTCGGCTAATCGCTATAAGTCGATTGGTCGGGGTTATACATGATCTGTGTTTGATATTGGAATGTGTATATGAATGTGTTGGACTGTCGCGGGTGAATAGCCGGGGTGGATGTGAGATGAGCTTTTGTTTTTCTTTCATTCATTGTAAATGTAAATTGATGTAATATTATTATTTGTTTGGCCGCACAACCGGGTCGGGGTTGTAGCCGTCATTGTATAATTCTTTTTACTGTTTTTGCTCCTAGGATAGACCCATGGAGGGGTGCACAAACTGCCGAGTACTTGGCGGGTAGTTTGCCGCACCTGTAGGGGTCTTGGGTGGGGTATTTGGCTATTCACCGCGACCGTGTTATCCGCTTTTCATTCCAGGCTCGAAAGGATTGCGGATTGCTAGTATATCCAATGTATTCATCTGTGATCTGTAATGTCTATCATTGCTTTCTATTTAGGCGTTGCTTATGTTTTACAGCCGCGCTAGCCCAGCCCCCGCTCTGTCGTTAGTTAAGTAACCTAACGGGTGATGACGGGACCCCGTGGCGAATGCGAATGGCATAAGCGTACGCCATATTTTGGTTGTTTTCTGCAATGGTAGGATTAAATGATGGGACGCATTAAAAGAACTAATGCAAGAAAAATAAACCTAAAAGACGTTGTTGGAACAATTTTTCAAAAAGCTGTTATTACAAGGACGTTCATTTTTGTTTTGCATCGCGGTATTCGGTTGTGAATGCCCAGCACCTCAGTCGACGAGGCAAGGGCCGAGATCCCTTCACCGGGAGTGACCCCTTGGACAAAAGTTTGCGTCAGGGTAATAACTTCACTATAGTCGATTATTCTTGCTTTGCATCGAGGTATTCAATTTGGAATATCCTGCACCTCATTCGACGAGGAAAGAGCCGAGATCCCTTCACAGGGAGTGACCTCTTTAGCAAAAAGTTTTCGCCACTATACTTTTCCAAAAAGGGTTATCAGGTTCCTTCAACAACATCAAGTTCATTACGTTAACGGGTTTTTCGCCAAAAACCCAGCCGTAGCCCTCCGTCATTTCCTACAAGTACTACTCAGTATTCGAGCTACGTATTTTGGCATTGTCAAGGCGTAGTGATCGGTAGCTAAGTATTGCTTGTTTGCAACCTTATTTTTCAGATTATTTAGGACAGTCGCATAGCTATGTTGGCATTGTCAAGAGTTGTGCGGGTGGGTCTAAGTTAATCAAGATAATGACGGGCCGAACTTGACTAACAGTTCATGATATGTTGGCATTTTCAAGGTCATGAATCGTTAGGGGCAAAAACCACATCGGGAGTTTCAAAAGAACTGAAACTTGTAGATTTAGCATACCTTCTGGAGTGTGGTGACTAGAGTGGATTCCATCTAGGTTATCATACAATGACAGTTGGATCCCGATCCCACTGATGAGTTGGTTTACTCTCGGGAGATTATTTCACTTAACGATCAATGCTATAAACCTAGTAGGTGTCTAGAAAGGTGTTAGCGGGGTTACGCCCCCAGGGAAAAGAAGTTCTTTAATTAAGGAACTTCGCGAAAGCGTTGGAAAACATCCCTCGAAGTACCGACACTAACCTGGCTGAAAGGTTAAGCAAGTATTGTGACGTGAATTAAAACCCGGCTAGTTCTTCTTTTAAAAGGTTTTAAGAAGGATTTGAGGAAACAGTGGGAGACATCCTGGTTAGATAAATTAATAAACCAATCTAATCTTGCAAGAGCATACGCTGAGTGTTTCTTTTCTCTCTCTCCAGGCAGCAACCTTTTCACGCCCTAATCAAGATAATAAAATGTATCGCTTGACCGAACCGAATTCTTATTCGGGACTGGGGAAAGTTGGTTCAGCTCTAACTTGTGACAACAGTCATGAGTATGAGAATGGGAAAGAGGAAAGTATGGATTTCCAGGATACCCAGTTGAAGAAGAAGCATGGTTTTGCATCTACTTCAGGTGTTCTTGTAATTGAGAACTGTTTTACGGTCAGCCCTACCTCCTGGGTACTTGATACCGGATCAGGATCTCATATCTGTAATTTATTGCAAGGACTGAGAAAAAGTAGGAAAGTTGCACCGGGTGATATGTCGCTCAGAGTAGCGAACGGAGCACAAGTTAATGCGGCAGCCGTCGGTGAATATCACCTAGTATTGCCAAATGGCAAGACTATGATTTTGAACGATTGCTACTATGTACCCTCCATGGTTTGCAACATCATATCAGTTTCTTTACTCGATAAAGAAAGATATAAGTTTGTTCTTGAAAAGAATATCATGAACATTTACCTTGATAAGGTACTGGTTGCAGAGGGTACACTGTTTAATGGTATCTACGTTCTAAATCAGAATACAGTTCTCAATATACAAAACACACGCAAGAGGAAGAATTCAGATACGAATGAATCCTACTTGTGGCATTGTAGACTTGGCCATATCGGAGAGAAAAGACTGAGTAAGTTGCATAAAGATGGACTCTTGAATGCGTTCGAGTTTTCATCTTATGAAACTTGTCAGTCTTGTCTCAAAGGGAAGATGACCAAATCTCCGTTCACCGGACATGGAGAAAGAGCAAGAGAGCTCTTGGGACTCATACACAGTGATGTGTGTGGTCCGATGTCTATACTTGCAAGGGGTGGGTTCTCGTACTTCATCACATTCACTGACGATCTCTCTAGGTTCGGATATGTGTATTTGATGAAACACAAATCTGAAACTTTTGAGAAATTCAAGGAATTCAGAAACGAAGTAGAGAACCAGACAGGCAAAAGTATCAAGATCCTCCGGTCTGATAGAGGAGGGGAGTACTTAAGCACGGAATTCCGAGATTACTTAAAAGAGAATGGTATTCTCTCTCAGCTCACTCCTCCTTATACACCACAGCACAACGGTGTGTCGGAGAGAAGGAATCGTACCCTATTGGATATGGTTCGATCCATGATGAGTGATGCTGAGTTACCTCTTTCATTCTGGGGACTTGCGCTAGAGACAGCGGCATACTTGCTGAATCAGGTTCCGTCTAAATCCGTGCCTAAAACTCCATATGAAATATGGAGTGGTAAGAAACCATATCTAGAAAGAATTAAGATATGGGGTTGTCCGGCCTATGTAAAAGTACAAAAACCAGACAAGCTTGAGGCACGGTCAGTTTTATGTAAGTTTGTGGAATATCCTAGAAATTCTCTGGGATATCTGTTCTACCACACTGAGGAACAGAAGGTGTTCGTTGCTCGCCGCGCCACCTTTTTAGAGTGGCAATTTCTTGCAAAAGAAATAAGTGGGAGCACGGTAGAACTGGATGAAATATCTGATCCACAAAATCAAACTGAGGATTTAGCAGAACCAAAAAGTTCAGTGACCCCAAACGAACCTCAGCCACTCCGCAGATCTGGTAGGATTTCTTATCCGCCCGAGAGATACTACGGTTTTCTCATAGACGGGGATCGAGAGGATTGCATCTTGGAAGAAGATGACCCTACCAGTTTCAGGCAGGCCATTATCAGTAGGGACTCTGACAAGTGGCAGGAAGCAATGCAATCCGAAATGGAGTCCATGTACGCCAATAAAGTGTGGACCTTGGATATTGCTCCACCTGGGGTAAAACCCGTTGGATGCAAATGGATCTACAAAAGGAAACTTGGTGTAGATGGGCAGGTGGAAACCTATAAAGCTAGACTCGTTGCAAAAGGTTTTCGTCAAAGACCTGGTTTGGACTATGACGAGACTTTTTCTCCGGTGGCTATGCTCAAATCCATTCGGATCTTACTTGCCATTGCTGCCTTCCATGACTATGAAATCTGGCAGATGGATGTTAAGACGGCTTTCCTAAACGGTTGTTTGGAAGAGTGCGTTTACATGGATCAACCAGAAGGTTTCGTAGACAGTGGGAGCAGCGGAAAGGTGTGCAAGTTGCTTAAATCCATTTATGGATTAAAGCAGGCATCGCGGAGATAGAACATCTGTTTTGATGAGGCAATCAAGGAATTTGATTTCATCAAGAACGAAGATGAACCCTGTGTATATAAGAAGATTGTAGGACGAACTGTCGTATTCCTAGTCTTGTACGTAGACGACATTCTTTTGATAGGAAATGATATTCCTATGCTACAGTCGGTCAAGCTGTTTTTGTCACAAAGGTTCTCCATGAAGGACCTGGGTGATGCCTCGTACATTCTGGGGATCAAGATCTATAGAGATAGATCCAAGAAACTGTTGGGACTTTCACAGTCCAGGTGCATAGAGACCGTACTAATGAGATTTAGTATGGAGGGTTCCAAGCGCGGTAACATACCCGCATTGCACGGAATTACCCTCTCCAAGAAGATGTCTCCTAAGACTGACGAGGAGAGGGTTCGCATGAGCACTATACCCTACGCTTCGGCGGTAGGATCTATAATGTATGCGATGCTATGTACAAGACCAGATGTAGCTTACGCGTTGAGCGCGGTAAGCCGGTATCAGTCAGACCCAGGGGAGGACCACTGGACAGCAGTGAAGAACATTCTCAAGTACCTAAGAAGGACTAAGGAGATGTTCCTGGTTTACGGTAATGGAGACCTCCGGGTCGAGTCCTTTACCGATTCAAGCTTCCAGAGTGACAAAGATGACAGCAAGTCCGTCTCGGGTTTTGTGTTTACCCTCAATGGAGGGGCGGTGTGTTGGAGGAGTTCCAAGCAGGATACCGTCGCAGACTCGACGATGGAGGCTGAATACATTGCTGCAAGCGATGCCGCAAAAGAGGCGGTCTGGATAAAGAAGTTCATTAGTGAACTTCAGGTGGTTCCGTCCATTGTTGACCCAATACCTGTGTATTGCGATAACAATGGGGCTATAGCTTTAGCGAAGGAACCAAGGTCCCATCAGAAATCCAGGCACATCTTAAGGCGGTATCACCTGATCAGGGAGATCATTGATCGACAGGAGATCGAGGTGCGGAGAGTGGACACAAAGGACAACACTGCGGACCCATTCACAAAGGCTTTACCCCAGACTCAGTTCGAGCGGCTGATCGAGATGATAGGTCTTCGATACGCCAGTACATGGCCTTAGTGCAAGTGGGAGATTGTTGGTGTATATGCCCTAGAGGCCATTACTGTATCATACTAGTATGTATATTACTTGATGGAAGCTTGGGATATTCACAGTTGTAAATACAATCTTGCTCAATATAGTAGTATGCTACTTGGTTTGTCTCTGCTTTAATGTGTACATGTGTGTTTATTTATTATATCACCTATACGCATTAGTAGAGCCCTTAGGATCTTTGCTTGATTACCAGCATTGTGATGGCGATCACACTCGTGGGGGCTGGGTAATCTACAAGCACATCCTTATACACGTCCCTAGTCGTGGGAGTACCGAGATAGGGCATTGATACTCCGGAGTAGACTAGCGTATGCGCTTCTCGTCCCAGCACGGGAGACGGTCTGTCCCACAGCCGTCGGTACGTCGTACTTGAGATAGTATGCGGGTGCTCGTTGGGTTACGAGTACACTGGACAGGACTCGTCGGGAACTGATGGTTGGTATTATACCTATCGTCAGTTATCAGTTCCCAGGTGACATAAGTACAGCTTAGTCCGCTGACTTGACACTGTCACTTCGCCTCGAGTGTGTTCCCACTGTTCTTTGATTACTACCCTACCACGGCTCTACTGAGTCGTGCAAGCAGGTAGTAGTTGGGAGCAGTCCCGAAGCACTTGGAGGCAGTGACGGTTAGATAGGATTCGTCTCTCCCGGTATTGGGGGTTGACATCGCGCTGTGTCTAGGAGAGCCATTACACGAGTAGTCCCTGGCCAGGGCAAGCGAGATATACTAGTAGGTTCCAGTGTTATCTCAGGGTGTTATGGGCTTCACTCCGACACGACTTGTACCGCTATTAGGGGTCTGACGCTTGCCGCCCCCCTAGGCCCGACATGCGATGTATCAGACGAACAGACCGGACTGTACGGAGATTGTCACATACAGACTCAGTAGGAGTTCGGATGGGTTTACCTCATCGGCCTTCTTATCGACATCTACCTGCTGACCGTTACGTACAGCTAGTGCCGCTTGCGGTCTGTGGTTAAACCCACTGCCAGCGTAGTGTCAAGTCTTTAGAGTCCCACACAGAGAGTTTCCCTGCACTGAGCGAAACGTGTAGAGGCCGTATGGTTTTACGGCAGGGCTGCGATCACTTACGTACACTTGTATGCGTATGATGTTCGGGAAGGCAGTACTAGTAGGCTTTGGTTTAAGCCAGATCCTAGTATTGCACGGATGGATTTGTTTTGTCTTCTGCGCATCCGCATTCTACGGAATACGGATGCAGGTGTGTATGCACAGTTTTCTGGAGCGATGAAGGAGGAGGTGCCTCATTAGGGTTTTGGCAGATGGTTCGGCCAAAACCGCTATGTGGCAGGCTCATTAGGGTTTTGACAGTTGATTCGGTCAAAACCATTTTGAGGCCGACTCATTAGGGTTTTCGACAGTTCGTTTGGTCAAAACCATTATGAGCCGGGGACATTATTTACTAATCCTTTCCTTGATAATTTTGTTATGGCTAATTACATTGACCATTTGACCATCTTGACTTTGTTGACCTTTTGACCAAAGTTGACTTGGATCTTCTTAGAAGATCTAAAGTATTCTTTGGTTTTCTTTTTATTTGGTTATGATAATGGTCATGTCATTTGTAGCCATCACCTTTATCTTGATGGGATTAGTAATGATGATGTTTGTGCATTATTTGCAACCATGGTTGTTTTTCTTTTGTTCATAATATTATTCTCATTCTCTCTCTTGAAATGAGAAGCTCCATGGTTGCAAGAAAAACTCCTTCTTCTTCCTCCTCTTGATTTCTCCTTTGATCTCATGTGTTGAGAGAAAAAGGATTCCACTTGACAAACACATCCATACATCTTCTCTACACAACCTAGGGCTTCTAGATTAGCAATCTCCTTGTCCTAGTTACCTCGGCTTGAGGTGGAGCTCGGTGTACATCTCTCGGGTGGATCGTCTTCGACTCAAGGAGGCCGCGGAGGTGACCGAAGTCCGGATCAACCATTGAGCAAGCAATGAGAAGAACAACAAGAAGAGAAGAACATCAAAGAAGAACCACAAAAAGAAGTGAAGGAGTTCAAGTTGAGGTATAACCACTTTGCCGAGTAGTTAACTCTTCTTTGCAAGTATGCTAGTTTAGTTTAGCAAAGATCCGGCTTTTACGGTCCATGTTACAAAGTTTAGAAAAATTTTTGATTTACCGTTTCCGCAACCCCGAAAGAACCGGGAGAGGTACCGTGGACCTAACAGTGGTATCAGAGCCTAACTAAACATAAACTAGCTTGGTAGTAAAGTGTATCGAAGTTCGAAACGGAAAAATCGAAAAAACCAACTTACAAAAATCTGAGTTTCTGTTAAAATATTTTCTGGTCAAAACAAAATTTGTTATATTCCAAAAATCATCTCAGGGTTTTTATAAGAAACCCACCAAAAACGATACAGTGACTCCACCAATGCGCTGCGTTTCCGCGGCAATAGCAAGCTATTGCCGCGGGACCGCGACCAACTTGGTGAGTCACTGCATCGTTTTTGGTGCAGTTTGTTTCTGACATGGTTTTAGGATTTTTCAGATATATTATATGTGCCCAGATTTTCCAGAATAGAAATTTGTTCTTGGGGGCCTATAATTCCGTATTTTTCCGAACTTCAATATACTTTGACTATGATGGTTATATCTGTGATGCTTGCATGTATTGAACGTCGGCTAATCGCTATAAGTCGATTGGTCGGGGTTATACATGATCTGTGTTTGATATTGGAATGTGTATATGAATGTGTTGGACTGTCGCGGGTGAATAGCCGGGGTGGATGTGAGATGAGCTTTTGTTTTTCTTTCATTCATTGTAAATGTAAATTGATGTAATATTATTATTTGTTTGGCCGCACAACCGGGTCGGGGTTGTAGCCGTCATTGTATAATTCTTTTTACTGTTTTTGCTCCTAGGATAGACCCATGGAGGGGTGCACAAACTGCCGAGTACTTGGCGGGTTAAGATATGGGGTTTTCCGGCCTTTGTCAAAAGGCAAAATCCGGACAAACTCGAGGCACGGTCAGTTCTATGCAAGTTTGTGGGATATTCCAAGCATTTACATGGATATCTTTTCTACCATGGCGAGGAACAAAAGGTGTTTGTTTCTTGACATGCCACCTTTTTAGAAAAGGATTTTCTTGCAAAAGAAATTAGTGACAACGAGGTAGAACTGGAAGAAATTCCGGCTACACAAACTGAAACTGAAGATTTAGTGGAACCAGAGGATTCGGTAGTTCCCAACGAACCTCAGCCTCTCCGCCGATCTAGTAGGGTTCCTCGTCCACCTGAGAGATACTATGGTTTTCTTATTGATGGTGGAAGCGAGGACTGCATCATGGAGGATGATGACCCAACTACTTTCGAGCATGCCATCACGAGTGGGGACTCAGTGAGGTGGCTGGATGCAATGTGATCTGAGATGGAATCCATGTACACCAACAAAGTATGGACTTTGGAAGTTTCTCCTGAAGGGGTAAAACCCATTGGGAGCAAATGGATCTTTAAGAAGAAACTTGGTGTAGATGGAAAAGTTGAGACTTTCAAAGCTAGACTTGTTGCAAAGGGTTTTCGTCAACGACCAGGTGTGGATTATGACGAAACCTTTTCTCCAGTGGCTATGCTTAAGTCCATCCGGATCCTACTTTCCATTGCTGCATACCATGACTACGAAATCTGGCAAATGGATGTTAAGACCGCCTTTCTGAATGGTGATTTGGAAGAGTGTGTGTACATGACTCAGACAGAGGGCTTCGTAGACAGTGGGAGCAGCGGAAAGGTGTGCAAGCTGCTTAAATCCATCTATGGGTTAAAGCAAGCATCGCGGAGTTGGAACATCTGTTTTGATGTCGTTGTCAAAGAGTTTGACTTTGTCAAAAATATATATGAACCTTGTATATAGAAGAAGGTAGTAGAGAGTAAGGTGGTCTTCCTCGTATTGTACGTGGATGGCATACTCTTGATAGGAAATGATATTCTTATGCTGCAATCGGTCAAGCTCTTCTTATCTTAAAGATTCTCAATAAAAGATCTAGGTGATGCCTCCTACATCTTGGGGATTAAGATCTATAGAGATAGATCTAAACGGATACTGGGATTATCCCAATCCAGGTACATTGACACCATACTAAAGAGGTTTAGTATGGAAGAATCCAAGCGTGGGTTTTTACCCATGATCTCAGGACTCACTCTCTCCAAAGAGATGTCTCCCAAGACTGATTTGGAGAGAGCTCGCATGCAAGGGATACCCTATGCTTCGGCAGTAGGCTCTATCATGTACGTGATGCTATGTACCAAACTCGATGTAGCACACTCACTAAGTGTAGTGAGTAGGTATCAAGCAGATCCTGGAGAGAGTCACTGGACAGCTGTGAAGAGTATTCTTAAGTACTTGAGAAGGACTAAAGAGATGCTCTTGATGTATGGTAACGGAGAACTCCAAGTAGAGTCCTTTACTGATTCAAGCTTCTAGAGTGATAAGGACGACTCTAAGTCGGACTCGGGATTTGTCTCTACCCTCAATGGAGGGGCGGTATGCTGGAAGAGTTCCAAGCAGGAAACCGATGCAGACTCGACTATTGAGGCTGAATACATCGCTGCCAACGAAGCTGCCAAAGAGGCTGTCTGTATGAAGAAGTTTATAACTGAACTTGGAGTGGTTCCATCCATTGAATATCCAATACCTTTGTATTTTGATAACATTGGAGCGGTGGCTTTGGCCAAGGAACCCAGGTCCCATCAGCGATCCAGGCATATTCTGAGACGGTATCACCTAATCTGGGAGATAGTTGATCGCCAAGATATAGTTGATCGCCAGGAGAGTTGACACGAAGAACAATACAGCGGATCCACTCACGAAGGCCATTCCCCAGATACAGTTCGAGAGACTCTTCGGGATGTTGGGTACGCGATACTACAGCAGCTGGCCCTAGTGCAAGTGGGAGATTGTTAGTTGTATGTATGCCCTAGAGGCCATTGTTATACATACGATGTATATTGTAGTGGATGCTTGGACATATATAGAGAGGAATTTCTTGCTCGACATGATAGTATGCTATCTGGTTGCTCTTTATCTTAACATGTATACTTGTCTCTTGATACTGTCTTATGGTTAAATGTTGGTAAAGCCCTTAGGATGTGTACTTGACTACCAGGATAATGATGCAGATCATACTAGTGGGGCCATGGTAGTCCATAAGTTCACCTTTTAATGTCCCTAGTCGTGGGTGTATCAAGACGAGGCATTGATATACCAGAGTAGACTAGCGTATAGCTTCTCGACCCATGTAGATGGGCGATGGATGATCCCATATCCATTGGTGTTTGACATCAGAGACAGTATACGGGTGCTCAGTGGAGACTAGGTACACTGGACGGACTCGCCGAGAAATCCTAGATAGTATTTTTCCTCACGTCAGATAGCAGTTCTGTGGTGACACTGGTACATGTTAGTCTATAGACCCGAGATCGTCATAGAGTCTTGTGTGATTCCCACTGTGCTTTGATTTTGACCTTACCACGTTCAAGAGGACGTGCAAAACGGTGGTTTTTGGATACAGTCTCGAGTCATATGGAGGCAATGAGCGATAGGAGGGGATTTCGTCTTTCCCGGTATTGGGGGTAGATGTCGTGCTGTGCTCGATTGTCTATAACCGAAAGTCCCTGGCCAGGGCTGATTTAGAAATTTACTGGTAAGTGTTATCAGTAGTTTCTCGACCCGTTATGAGCCTCGTTTTGGCATGACTTATTGATTTATTAGGGTCTGACGTTTACCACCCCTAGACTTGATATGCGACATCTCAGACGAAGAGACCGGACTGTATGGTAGTGTTACAGACAGGTTTTTGCAGGAGTTGGAGCGGGCTTGCTTGCTGATCTTCTGATCGTTTAATACCTGGGTAGCCATTACTTCCAGCTAGTACCGCTGACAGCTTGTGGGTGCTTGATGTGATCATCACCTACTGCCGGCGTATTGATGAGTCTTTAGAGTCCTACACAGAGGTTTTACTGGCTCAGGAAAAACGAAATAGGAGCACATATGTGATATGTGCGGGACCGAGAATAATACAATTATGGGATACCGTATTATATTCTCGCGATATTTGTATCGGTCGGTTATATGTGATATAGCCGGATTATCAAATCAAGTGTTGATTCGATAAGTTGATACATATTATATTAGTGGGTTATATGTGATATAGAAGAATTATTAAATCAAGTGTTGATTTGATAATTTAGTGTATAATTGCATATTTGATATATTAGTTTACATTAACTAATATTAGCTCACTTAAACATTTATTTTTCTCACATGTGCACACTTAATATATATGTGATATATATTAATTGTGTTCTTTTTTTGTGTCATGGTTGATGACACACACTACATGGGTGTATGAGACTTACACCATACTAATTATAATGTAGGGTTTAAATATTTAAAGTAAATCCAAATTAGTGAATAATTAGTCACATGCATGAAGCTTGTAGAAGCTTTTGGATGCATTGACTTGGTCCACTAATTTTGTTTTACTAAAGATATTTATTAACCTAACCATTATAATTTAGCCATGGTTATGTCTCTACATGAGTTAGATATGATACAAACTCACCCATGGTTGATTCTCTCACCTCATTAGTTCATTCTCTTTCTTTGCTTCTTCTTCTTCATCCTTGGGAAAAAGCTTGCTAGGTTTTTCCAAAGTGAGAAAATATTGTGAGAAAAATAAAACTAAAGTGAGCCCACTTCCTATTTCATCATCCTCTACTAGATTAGCACTTTAGTATAGGGTGTTAGCTTCACTGATCTCTTATTTGTGAAGTAGTAGATTGAGTTAGTGTCTCCTCGACGTAGATCATCTTCGGCCTCGAAGACTTTAAGCAAGTTCGTTCTTTTCACCTTGAGAAGCCATGCAAGAGTCCGGGAGTTCCATGATCGCAGCGAAGGGACGACTACAAGGTGCAATTGAAGTGAAGGACCAGTCTACAAAGGTTGTATTCCGTTATCTATTAGTTGTAAAGTTGTTTACATCTTAGTATTACTCCTAAAACTCTAGTTAGATCCTAGGTTAGGTTGTTTGGCATGCTAGAAAATTTAAATATGACATGTTTGATGCCTCCCGAAACCTTGTGGTCGTGCCAAAGATCCCTGCAGTATTGAACGATCAGAAGATCAACAAGCAAGCATGCTCTTACTCCTGTAGAGCCTGTCAGTAACACTACCGTACAGTCCGGTCTCTTCGTCTGATATGTCGCATATCCAGTCTAGGTTTGGTAAACGTCAGACCCCAGTAACCAATAAGTTGTGCCGATGTGTGGCTAATAATGGGTCGAGAAACTACTGATAACACTTACCAGTTGATCTCCATATCAGCCCTGGCCAGGGACTTCCTGTTATAGCCAATCGAACACAGCGCAGCATCAACCCCCAATACGGAGAAAGACGAAACCCCTCCTATCGCTCATTGCCTCCATGTGATTCGGGACTGTACCCAAAAGCCACCGTTTTGTACGTTCTCTTGAACATGGTAAGGTGGAAATCAAAGCACAGTGGGAATCACTCAAGACTCTATGACGATCTCGGGTATACAGACTAACCTGTACCAGTGTCATCAGAGAAATGCTATCTGACGATAGGTATAAAACCAACTAGGAGTTCTCGGAGAGTCCGTTCAGTGTACCCAGTCTGTTAGTTATATGTATGCCCAGAGGCCATTACTGTACATGCGATGTATATTGTAGTGGATGCTTGGACATATATAGGGAGGACTTTCTTGCTCGACATGATAGTATGCTATCTGGTTGCTCTTTATCTTAACATTTACACTTATTGTCTCTCTATTACATGTTGATAAAACCCTTAGGATGAGTACTTGACTACCAGGATTATGATGCAGATCATACTAATGGGGCAGTGGTAGTCGGTAAGTACATCCTTCAAATGTTCCTAGTCGTGGGAGTATCGAGATAGGGCATCGATACTCCAGAGTAGACTAGCGTATACGCTTCTCGACCCATATGATGGGCGATGGATGATCCCATATCTGTTAGTTATATGTTTACCCTAGAGGCCATTACTGTAGATATGATGTATATTGTAGTGGATGCTTGGACATATATAGTGAGGACTTTCTTGCTCGACATGATAGTATGCTATCTGGTTGCTCTTTATCTTAACATGTACACTTATTGTCTCTATGTTACATGTTGATAAATCCCTTAGGATGAGTACTTGACTACCAGGATTATGATGCAGATCATACTAGTGGGAACAGAGTAGTCGCTAAGTACATACTTCAAATGTTTCTAGTCGTAGGTGTATTGAGAAAGGGCATCGATATACCAGAGTAGACTAGCGTATAGCTTCTCAACCTATGTAGATTGGCGATGGATGATCTTATATCCATTGGTGTTTGACATCAGAGACAGTATACGGGTGCTCAGTGGAGACTGGCTACACTAGACGGACTCGCCGAGAACTTCTAGATGGTATTATACCTCACGTTAGATGGCAGTTCTCTGGTGACACTGGTACAGGTTAGTACGTATACCCGAGATCGTCATAGAGTCTTGTATGATTCCCACTGTACTTTAATTTCAACCTTACCACATTCAAGAGAACGTGCAAAACGGTGGCTTTTGGGTACTGTCCCGAATCACATGGAGGCAATGAGCGATAAGAGGGGTTTCGTCTCTCCCGGTATTGGGACTTGATGTTCCGCTATGCTCGATTGGTTATAACAGGATGTTCCTGGCCAGGGCTGCTTCAGAGATATACTGGTAAGTGTTATCATTAGTTTCTCGACCCGTTATGAGCCTCATATCGACATGACTTATCGAGTTACTGGGGGCTGACATTCTCCACCCTTAGATGAGATATGTGACATATCAGACGAAGAGACCGCACTGTACGGTAGTGTTACTGATTGGATTCGCAGGAGTGTGAGCATGCTTGCTTGTTGGTCTTCTGATCGCTCAATACCTGAATGGTCATTACGTTTAGCAGACCGCTTGCGGCTTGTAGGTGTTTGATATGATCATCACCTACTGCCGGCGTATTGACGAGTCTTTAGAGTCCTACACAGAGGTTTCCTGGCTCAAATGAAATGGAGTAGGAGCACATATGTGATATGTGTGGGACCGAGATTGATACGATATGAGATACCGTATTCCATTCTCGTGATTTGTGATATTGGTCGGTTATATGCGATATAGCCGTGTTATCGGATCAAGTGTTGATTCGATAAGTTGTTACATATGATATTAGTTGGTTATATGTGATATAGCCGGATTATTAAATCAAGAGTTGATTTGATAATCTAATGTACAATTATATATTTGATATATTACATTACATTAACTAGTATTAGCTCACTTATGATTTCTTTTCTCACTAGTTTGTGCATGTGTATATATGTGATATATATTAGTGTACAAAAAGATTGTGTCATGCTTGATGATACATGGACATGGGTGTGTGTATGACTTACACCATGCTTCGTTTAATTGCTAGGGTTTATTTATTTAAGTAATTCTAAAACTAAATGATTTTTTCATGGATGATAAGCTTGTATAAGCTTGTAGTTCTTTGACTAAGTCTTCAAGTTTTGTTTTACCTAAGATATTTGTTAACCCTACCAATTAACCTAGCCTTGGTTAAGTCTCTACAATGGTTAAGTATATGATACTTAACTCACCCATAGTTCTAATTCTCTACTTGATTTTATCATGAGAGTTTTTCATCATCTTCTTCCTCAAGCTCATTAGCTTCCATAGAGATGAGAAAAATGAGTGAGAAAATGATTTCTAAAGTGAGCCCACTTCCTCCTTCATCATCCTCTACTACTTGCCATTCAGTATAGGGTGTTTGCTTTACTAATTCCGTAATTAGTGAAGTGATAGCTTGGGTTAGTGTCTCCTCGACGTAAATCATCTTCGGCCTCGAAGACCTAGAAGCAAGCATGTTCGTTTCTTCAAAGGAGCCTCTCTAGAGTCCGGAGTTCACGATCGCAGCGAAGGGACTACTACACGGAGCTATTGAAGTGAAGGACCAGTTTACAAAGGTTGTATTCCTTGCTCACTTTACTTGCAAAGTGTTTGCATTTGCATATTCGTCGGATTTCTAGTATACGATTCTAAGTTAGGGTTAGCTAGAACGGCAAATTTTTGAATTTGGCATGGACGGTGCCTCCCGAAACCTTGCTGCCGTGCTAGGAAACCCTGCAGTGGTATCAGAGCCATGCTAGAAATTTAGACAGATTTTGTTCAGATTACGAACCGAAATACTTCGAAACTTGAAACGCCAAAATGTAGTTTCTGTCGAATTTAAAAGGTTTTCAAAATTTTTTTTAAACAAGTACAGAGTGTTATATGGGATATATCATGAACAACATGAAAAATTCAGGGGGTTTGCTCGGATTTTGGCCGAGATCATGCATGTTGGGGCTAACCACTTTGGTCCATAATTGCCTGAATTTTTTTTTGTGTTCCAGTGACTTGGTTTTGGTGTTTCAGGTGTTGTTTGTTTTTGCTAATTTTGCACGTGATGTAATCTTACACTATAAGAAATTCGGAGTGTTTCATATTCGTAGTTTTAACATTGTTTCGGGTTATTTACATATTGTCTAGGCGAAGTTAAAAAGTTTGATCGAATATCAAAAACCCATTTTTCCAAGTTTAACATATTCGGAAAAACATGCAAGTAATTCTATGAACCCTCTAGAAGAATGAAACCCTAACTCGACTTTTTGGATCGCGGAACCGTGATCATACCCTAGGGTTTACCGCAGTTCCGTGGCGATATGAGTGAGGCTTGGGTTTGCCCTTCTACGGCTGGTGCATAGGTACTGTGGCATATTCTGGGTATTATTGAACTGTGCTCAAGTGTTGAGCTGTCGGGAAATTGTGGGACTTTGATGAATCGATCGAAAATTTTAACGTTCGTAATGGGATACAATATTTAGAATCCACACGTAGTTATGAGATAACTAATTTGAATGTTATAAATCTAGAAATTTAGTCTCATTTGATCGGTTGCCACGAAATTTTTATGTGATCAAAAGTCCGTCGCAATCACGTAGCATACGCGGATACTCGCCGGGTAACATTATTAGATAGCCACGCCCCATAGCCCCGACCAAGTGACTGAAGGAGAACCCCGTCGCCAAAAGCATCCGTTCGGGTGCTCACGGCAGCGGTGTTTCGCCTTAGTGCACTTCGTCGACGACATCGGGGGGTGCGGCCGTCTATTAAAGTTTCCGACGAGCATTCGATCAGGATGTCGGGAATCTTGTTGAATTGCCCGACTTGATATTAAAAGGTGTTTTGAATATCGAGACTAAAATGCGGGTTTTATAATTGTTAGGCATGTGATGTCTAAGGAGTTCATTTGGTTAGGCATGTGATGTCTAAGGTGGTTGCGGATTCCAACTGTTGTAGTTTTTCACTTTCTTTTCCGCGACCGTAAGTGTAATATGTGGTGTATCGCTTGATTCGGTGCTATATGTCAACGATAATTGGGATACACATATTTACTTACGTTGATGACATGTGATGTTATGTGTTGCTGGGATATGTTATATTAGATCGTCGTGATTGAATGGCCGGGGGTTTTATGTGAGATGAGAGTTTTTCATTTTCATTCATGTAAAATTCATTGTATGTAATATTCTTTTATTGGGGCACTTCCGGATTGAGGATGATGTCACCATTGTATATTATTTACTTTTCCACATTAGGATAGACCCAAGACGGGGAGCACAAGTAACCAGGTTCTAGAGTCCAGTGGGAGACCATCTCAAGGAGTTGAGACCGGGTCTCCTAACTATAGAATTGGTAGGGTTGCTTGCCGCTCTTGTAGGGGTCTAGAGATGTGGGTTTGGCTATTCATCATGACCGTGAAATCTGTGTTTTATACAGGCTTAATTTAAAACACGGAAATCCTAGTATATCCAATATTTCATATGTTGTGTTCTGCTGCGATTTATCTGTGATGTGATCACTGTATATGTTGAGATAGATACTGGATATAGTATATGTGATATATTACATAGACGTTGCTTATGTTTTACACCCATGCTAGCCCTGCCCCGCTCTGCTGTTAGTCACCTAACCTAACGGTGCATGGGGGACATCGAGGTGAATGTGGATGGCATAAGCGTATGTTGTATTTATCTGTGATGTTTAGGTAATTTAAAATGATGGGACTTCATTAATGAGATTAATGAAAGAAAATAAACCTAAAGATATTGTAGAAACTTGTTTTAAAAACTGGTAGCTCTAGTTCTTGCTTTGCATAGCGGTATTCCTTGTAGAATATCCAGCACCTTATTCGATAAGGAAAGAGCCGAGACCCCTTCACCGGGAGTGACCTCTTTAGTGAAACTAGCAGATGCTACAAACTCGGTTTGTCTTTTAATTGCTTTTATAGTTTTTGCTTTGCATAGCGGTATTCCTTATAGAATATCCACCACCTTATTCGATAAGGAAAGAGCCGAGATCCCTTCACTGGGAGTGACCTCTTTAGCGAAACTAGCAGATGCTACAAACTCGGTTTGTCTTTGATTGTTTTTATAGTTTTTTCTTTGCATAGTGGTATTTGTGAAATATCATGCACCTTATTCGATAAGGAAAGAGCCGAGATCCCTTCACCGGGAGTGACCTCTTTAGCAAAACTAGAAAAAGCCTAAAAAACACTCCCTTTTAAATTCTCTTGATTCTACAACGATATCAAGTTCATTACGCAAAGGGTTTTCTTAAAAACCTGTCGTAGCCCTCCGTCATTTCAGATAAGTACTTCATAGTATTCGTGCTACGTTTGTTGGCCTGCGTGTAGTGTACGGTAGCTATTTATGCTTATATGCTAAAGCATATGATGCGATTGAGTTAGGGTAGTCGTGCGACTTTGTTGGCCTGCATCAAGGGTCGTGCGGGTGGGTTTAATTCAATCGGGAAATGTACGGGTTGAACTTGACTAGCGGACTATGGTTTGTTGGCCTGCGTCAAGGTCATAGGACGCTAGGGGAAAAATATTTTCGGGAATTTGAAGTGTTGAAATTTGTAATGAGATTGTATACCTCCTATGAGATAGTTGGATCCCGATACCCACTGCGAGTAAGAGTTACTAATGGGAGAGTTTTACACATTACAATTAGTCAATCAAGTAGGTGTCTAGAAAGATGTTAACGGGGTTACGCACCTGGGAAGACGAGGTTTATTTTAATTAGGTCCGTGCGAAAGCATAGGGAACCTCTCTTAAAGTACCGACACTGGCTTGGCTGAAAGATTGGCGAACTTGTAAGGTGTAATTAATCCCGGCTAGTCTTTCCTTTTAGGGTTTGAAGGAAGATTTGAATAAAACAGTGGGAGCCATCCTGATTAGATAAATTAATAACCAATCTAATCTTGCAAGAGTATACGCTGAGTGTTTTCTTCTCTCTCTCTCCAGGTAGCGACCATGTCACGTCTTAATCAAGATAATAATACGGATGTATTGACCGAACCCGCTTGTTATACTGAGCTGGGGAACATTGGTCTCTCTCCAACTTATAATTGTTATAAGACCGAACAGGAAATAGGGGATTACCAGAATTCCCGTGCCGCCCAAACGAAGAAAGTGTATGTTGATACATCTTCTTCGGGTGTGTTCATTACAGAGATCTGTTTCTCAGTTTCCTTTACGTCCTGGGTATGAGATACCGTATCAGGATCTCACATATGTAATATGTTACATGGGCTACAGATAGGTAGAGAACTGAGAATGGGTGATAAGTTTTAAGAGTTAGAAATGGTGCAAGTGTTGCAGCTAAGTTGTTGGCAGTTATCGCCCTGTATTACCAAATACATTGATTCTGAACGAATATTATTAGATACCGAACCTGATATAAAATATCATATCAGTCTCTTTATTTAGTGAAGAAGGATATAATTTTGTATTGTTGGATAATGTTTTGAACATTTCCTATATCAAGAGTTGATCGGTTCAGGCACGTTATCTAAAAGCATATACGTTCTAAATCAAACCACAGTTCTTAACGTACAAAATACACACAAGAGGAAGAGTTCAGAAATGAACGAATTCTTCTTGAGGCATTGTAGACTAGGTCATATCAATGCGACCCGACTAGCTAAGTTACATTTAGATGCATATTTAAATCAGTTTGAATTTACATCTTGTGAAACTTGCCAGTCATGTCACAAAGATAAGATGACCATAGCTCCGTTTATTGGAAACAGAGAAAGAGTTAGTGAACTCTTGGGATTGATACATGATGATGTATGTAGGTCCCCTGTCTACACATGCCAGGACTAGTTCTTTGTACTTCATTACATTCACTGATAATCTCTCAAGATTCGTACATATGTTCCTGTTGAAACACAAGTCTGAAGCTTTTGAGAAATTCAAAGAATATAAGTTAGAAGTAGAGAACCACAATGGGTATAAGTATTATGTCCTTTGATGCGATTAGGGAGGAGAATACTTGAGCACGGAATTCCTGCACTATTCTAAAGGAGAATGAGATTCTCTCTCAGCATTACTCCTCCGTATATACCACAGCACGTTGGTATATCGGGGCGGAGCAATCGCACCCTATGAGATATGGTGCGCTCTATGATGGGTACTACTGAGTTGCCTATTTCCTTTTGGGGGTTATGCACTTGAGAAGCTGCATACATATTGAATAAGGTTCCAACCAAATCAGGTGTCTACCACTCTATATGAGATATAGTATGAGAATAGCCCATGTCTTAAGTAAGTTAAGATTTGGGGTTGTCCGGTCTATGTCTAAAAGCAAAATCCGGACATGTTCGTGGCAAGGTCAGTTCTGTGGAAGTTTGTTGGATATCCCAAGCATTCGCAAGGGAATATCTTCTACCACACTGAGGAGCAAAAGGTGTTTTATTTCTCAGCATGCCACCTTTTAGAAAGGGAATTTCTTGTGAAGAAATTAGTGGTCATGAGGTAGAACTGGAAGGAGTTCCAGCTATACAAACTGCAGCTGATGATTTGGTAGAACCGGAGGATTCAATAGCTCCCGACGAACCTCAGCCTCTCCGCCGATCTGGTAGGGTTCCTCATCCACTTGAAAGATACTTCGGTTTTCTCTATGGCAGTGGGAGTAAGGATTGCATCATGAGATGATGAACCAACTAGTTTCGAGCAGGCCATCAGGAGTGGGGACTCTGTGAGGATGGCTGGATGCTAAGCGATCTGAGATGGAATCCATATACACCAACAAAGTATGGACTTTGGTTGCTTTATCTGAAGGGTTAAATCTCCATCAGGAGCAAGTATATCTTGAGAAGATTATTTAGTGTACGTGGAAAAGTTGAGACTTTCAAAGCTAAGACTTGTTGCAAAAGGTTCTCGTCATCAACAAGGTGTGGATAATGATGAAATCTTTTCTAGTGCCTATGCTTAAGTCTATCCGGATCCTACTTGCCATTGCTACATACCATGACTACGATATCTAGCGGTTAGGTGTCATGACTGCTTTTCTAAATAGTGATTTAGAAGAGAGCGTCTATAAGTACACAGCCAGAGGGCTTCGTAGACAGTGGGAGCAGCGGAAACGTGTGCAAGTTGCTTTATGGGTTAAAGCAGGCATCGCCGAGTTTGAACATCTGTTTTGATGTGGTAATCAAAAAGTTTGACTTCATCAAAATGGTAGATGAACCTTGTATATACAAAAAGGTAGTAGGGAGTATGGTAGTGATCCTCGTATTGTACGTAGATGACATACTCTTGATAGGAAAGGAGTTTCATATGCTACGCTCGGTCAATCTCCTTTTATCACAAGGATTCTCCATATAGGATCAAGGTGATACCTCCTAAATCCTGGGTTTTGGATCTATGAGATAGATCTAAAGATGTTAGGATTCTCATTAGGTGTAGTGAGATGGTACCAATCGATCCTGGGGAGAATCACTGGATAGCTTCTAAGGTGGTAAGGTCGACTGAATGTCAGTCACATGCATTGTCTTTACCCTCAGTGAAGGGACGGTATGTTGGAAGAGTTCCAAGCTAGATACCGTGACAAACTAGACGATAAAGGATGGATACATTGCTACCAAGGATGCTACCAAAGAGGTAGTCTGGATGTATATAGTTCATGAGATGAACTTCGTTCATACCATTGTATGGCAATGGAATTGTGGCTTAGGCCTAGGAACCCCCGTCCTAACAGAGATCCAGACATATTATAAGACAATATCACCTGATCATGGAGATGGTTGATCTCCAGGAAGATCTAGGATAGGAGAGTAGACACAGAGGAGAACAGGGCGGATCCACTTACAAAGGCCTATTCCCAGAAGAGACTTTTATGGGATGGTTGAGTATGGGATACTTCAACCACTGCTGATTGTTGGGTATTGGATACTACAACAGATAGCCCCAGTGTAAGTGGGAGATTGTTAGTTATATGTATGCCCTAGAGGCCATTACTGTATATACGATGTATATTGTAGTGGATGCTTGGACCTATATAGTGAGGACTTTCTTGCTCGATATGATAGTATGCTATCTGGTTGCTCTTTATCTTAACATGTACACTTATTGTCTCTATGTTACATGTTGATAAAGTCCTTAGGATGAGTACTTGACTACCAGGATTATGATGCAGATCATACTAGTGGGAACAGAGTAGTCGCTAAGTACATCCTTCAAATGTTCCTAGTCATAGGTGCATCGAGATAGGGCATCGATATACCAGAGTAGACAAGCGTATAGCTTCTTGACCAATGTAGATGGGCGATGGATGATCCCATATCCATTGGTGTTTGACATCAGAGACAGTATACGGGTACTCATTGGAGACTGGGTACACTGGATGGACTCGCCGAGAACTCCCAGATAGTATTATACCTCACGTCAGATGGCAGTTCTCTGGTGACACTGGTACAAATTAGTTTGTAGACCCGAGATCGTCATAGAGTCTTGTGTGATTCCCACTGTGCTTTGATTTCCACCTTACCACGTTCAAGAGAATATGCAAAATGGTGGCTTTTGGGTACAGTCCCGAATCACATGGAGGCAATGAGCGATAGGAGGGATTTTGTCTCTCCCGGTATTGGGAGTTGATGTTGCGCTGTGCTCGATTGGCTATAACAGGAAGTCCCTGGACAGGGCTGCTTCAGAGATATACTGGTAAGTGTTATCAGTAGTTTCTCGACCCGTTATGAGCCTCATATCGAGACGACTTATCGAGTTACTGGGGTCTGACGTTTACCACCCCTAGATGAGATATACGATATATCAGAAGAAGAGACCGGACTTTACGGTAGTGTTACTGATTAGATTCGCAGGAGTGTGAGCATGCTTTCTTATTGATCTTCTGATCGATCAATACCCGGATGGCCGTTACATTTAGCAGACCGCTTACGGCTTGCGGGTGTTTGATATGATCATCACCTACTACCGGCGTATTGACGAGTCTTTAGAGTCCTACACAGAGGTTTCCTGGCTCAAGCGAAACGGAGTAGGAGCACATATGTGATATGTGTGGGACCGAGATTGATACGATATGAGATACCATATTCCATTCTCGCGATTTGTGACATTGGTCGGTTATATGCGATATAGTCGTGTTATCGGATCAAGTGTTGATTCGATAAGTTGTTACATATGATATTAGTCGGTTATATGTGATATAGCCGGATTATTAAATCAAGAGTTGATTTGATAATCTAATGTATAATTATATATTTGATATATTACATTACATTAACTAGTATTAGCTCACTTATGATTTCTTTTCTCACTGGTTTGTGCATGTGTATATATGTGATATATATTAGTGTACAAAATATTGTGTCATGCTTGATGATACGTGGACATGGGTGTGTGTATGACTTACACGATGCTTGGTTTAATTGCTAGGGTTTTATTTATTTAAGTAATTCTAAAACTAAATGATTTTGTCATGGATGATAAGCTTGTATAAGCTTGTAGTTCTTTGACTAAGTCTTCAAGTTCTGTTTTACCTAAGATATTTGTTAACCCTACCAATTAAGCTAGCCTTGGTTAAGTCTCTACATGGGTGTATGAGACTCAAACCATGCTTATAATAATGTGAGGTTTTATTTATTTAAAGTAATCAATATTAGTTGGAAATCGTCATGCTTGGAAGCTTGGAGAAGCTTGAAGCATCTTTGACTTAGTCCACTAGTTTTGTTTTACTTGTAGATATTTTTAACCTAACCATTATTGTTAGCCATGGTTTATTCTCAACATGAGTTAGTGTATGACACTAACTCACCCATGGTTTCTATTCTGACCTCATTAGTTCATTCTCTCATCTTGATTCTTCATCTTCTTCTTTATTGAGAAAGCTTGCTAGCTTTTCTCAAGGTGAGAAAATATTGAGAGAAAAACAAATCTAAAGTGAGCCCATTTCCTACTTCATCCTCCTCTACTATTAACCATTTAGTTTAGGGTGTTTGCTTCACTAAATCCTAATTTAGTGAAGAGGTAGCATGACTTGAGTCTCCTCCACGTAGATCATCTTCGGCCTCGAAGACATAAAGCAAGCCTGTTCATTTCTTCATGTGAACCCTTACTAGAGTTCGGGTGTTCACTACTTGGAGCGAAGGGACTACTACACGGAGCTTTAGAAGTGAAGGACCGGTCTGCAAAGGCTGTATTCCTCATTCACTTAGATGCAAAGTTGTTTGTATAATGTATTGTTTAATTCTCTAGTTAAGATTCTAGGGTTAGGGTTCTTTAGAACTACAAAAAATTTAAAAACGGCATGGATGATGCCTCCCGAAACCTTGCTGCCGAACTAAGGAACCCTACGTATCAAAGACAAGCTAGAGATTTAAACTATATTTGTTAGATTACGAAACCGAAACTACTCCAAAACTTGAAACATGAAGATCTAGTTTATGTCGAATTTTTAAATTTGTCAAATTTTTTTTTCGCAACTGCAGAATGCTGTATGTGATATAATATGAACACCATAGAAATTTGAAGCAATTTGGTGGAAAAGTGGCCGGCCACATAGGCATAAAAACCGGCCTGTTCGGTTCATTCAGGGTTTTCTGGCTTCAAATTTTTAGGGTGTTCCAATATCTGGGTTTTGGTGTTTTAGGTGTTGCTAGATTTTGCTAAATTTGCATGTGATGTTAACTTTCTGCAAAGGAAATTCAGAGTGTTTCGTAGTCGTAATTCTAACATGTATTCGGGTTATTTAGACGACGTGAAAAAGTTTGAACGGATATTAATAACTCATATTTTCCCTCGTTGGAAATTTTCCAATTGTTGGATTTTTTCCAAGTTTATAATCTTCAGAAAATCATGCAAGCGATTATGTGGCCCCTCTAGAAGAACGATACCCAAACTCGAATTTTTGGATTGCGGAACTGCGGTCATACCCTAGGGTTTGCGGCAGTTCTGTGGTGACATGAGTGAGGCATGGGTCGGCCCTTCTACGGATGGTTCTTAGGAGCTGTGGTATGTTCTGGGTACTTTTTGAACTCCGCTCAAGTGTTGAGCTCTTTGGGAAAGTTTAGGTGTTTGTTTATTCGATCGAAAAGTTTAAAATCGTCAAGCTATCTGTGATTGTGATACAATATTTAGAATCCACATAATTAGTTATATGATAACTAGTTTGAATTTTATGAATCTAGAAGTTTAGTCTCATTTAATCGGTTGCCATGGAATTTTGATGTTGATCAAAAGTCCGTCGCAATTACGTAGTGTACGCGGATACTCGCCGGGTAACCTTATTAGATAGCCATGCCCCATAGTCCTAACCAAGTGACTGTAGGAGAACCCCGTCGCCAAAAGCATCCGTTCGGGTACTCGCGGCCGCGGTGTTCCGCCTTAGTGCACTTCGTCGACAGCATCGGGGGTGCGGCTGTCTTCTAAAGTTTCCGATGAGCATTCGATTAGGTTATCGGAAATCTTGTTTAATTACCCGACAAGTTATTGGAAAGTGTTTTCAATATCGAGACTAAAATGCGGGGTTTATAATTGTTAGGCATGTGATGTCTAAGGAATTCATTTGGTTGGGCATGAAATCCAAAGTATGTGATACATTGGGTTTATGATGTCTAAGGAGGTTGCGGATTCCAATTGTTGTAGTTTTTCACTTTCTTTTCTGCGACCGTAAGTGTAATATGTGGTGTATCGCCGGTTTCGTTGCTATATGTCAACAATAATTGGGATACGCATATTTACTTACGTTGATGACATGTGATGTTATGTGTTGCTGTGATATGTTATATTGGATCGTCGTGTTTTGAATAGCCGGAGTTTTTTTTATGTGAGATGAGAGTTTTTCATTTTCATTCATGTAAACACTTGTATGTTATATTCTTTTATTGGGGCACTTCCGGGTTGAGGATGATGTCACCATTGATGTATATTATTTACTTTTCCGCATTAGGATAGACCCAAGAAGGAGAACACAAGTAACCGGGTTCTAGGGTCCAGTGGGAGACCATCTCGAGGAGTCGAAACTGGATCTCCTAACTCTAAAATTGGTAGGGTTGTTTGCCGCTCTCGTAGGGGTCTAGGGATGTGGGTTTGGCTATTCATCGCGACCGTGGAATCCGCGTTTTTTATTGGCTTAAATAAAACACGAAATTCCTAATATATCCAATATTTCATATGTGTTCTTCTGCTGCTGATATTCTGTGATGTGATCACTTGATATGTTGAGACAAATGCCTATATTATATATATGATATATAATAACTATTGCTGTTTTCGTTTCTTCTGTGATACTTAGGAAGCATAATTGATGGGACTTCATTAATGAGATTAATGAAATAAAAGAAACCTAAAGATATTGTAGAAACTTGTTTTAAAAAATGCTAGCTCTAGTTCTTTCTTTGCATAGCGATATTCCTTGTAGAATATCCAGTACTTTATTCGATAAGGAAAGAGCCGAGATCCCTTCACCGGGAGTGACCTCTTTAGCAAAACTGGCAGATGCTATAACCCACTCGGTTTGTCTTTTGATTGCTTCTATAGTTTTTGCTTTGCATAGTTGTATTTGTAAAATATCCAGCACCTCATTTGATGAGGAAAGAGCCGAGATCCCTTCACCCGGAGTGACCACTTTAGCAAAACTAGTAAAAGCTTAAAAAACACTCCTTTTAAAATTCACTCGATTCTACAACGATATCAAGTTCATTACGCAAAGGGTTTTCTTAAAAACCTGTCGTAACCCTCCATCATTTTAGGAAGTAGAGTACTTAGTATTCGTGCTACGTTTGTTGACCATAGTTAAGGCGTAGTGTGCTGTAGCTAAGTGATGTTTTCCTACACAGTATATGATGCGATTAATTAGGACAGTCATATGACTTTGTTGACCATAGTTAAGGGTCATATGGGTGGGTCTAATTAATCACGAAATGACGGGTAGAACTTGACTAGTGCTTATGATTTGTTGACCATAGTTAAGGTCATAAGTCTTTAGGGGTAAAATATTATCGGGAATTTCAAGTGTTGAAATTTGCAATAAGATTGCATACCTTATATAAGATAGTTGGATCCTGATACCCACTGCGAGTAAGAGTTACTCCTGAGAGAGTTTTGCACATTAAAATTAGCCGATCAAGTAGGTGTCTAGAAAGGTGTTAACGGGGTTACGCCCCTGGGAAAATGAGATTTATTTTAATTAAGTCTGTGTGAAAGTACGGGGAACCTCTCTCAAAGTACCGACACTGGTCTGGCCGAAAGATTGGCGAACTTGTAGGGTGTAATTAATCCCGGCTAGTCTTACCTTTTAGGATTTGAAGGAAGATTTGATAAAAACAGTGAGAGCCATCCTGATTAGATAAAATAATAACCAATCTAATCTTGCAAGAACGCATGCAGAGTGTTTTCTTCTCTCTCTCTCTTCTGGTAGCGGCCATGTCACGCCTTAATGAAGTTAATAATATGGATGCATTGACCAAACCTTCTTATTATACTGAGCTGGGGAACATTGGTTCCACTCTATCTTATAATTGTTATAAGTCCGAGCAGGAAATAAGGGAATATTCGGATTTTCACGCGACCCAAACGAGGAATAATCATGTTGATGCATATTCTTTGGGTGTGTTCATTAACCAAGAACTGTTTCTCAGTATCTTCTACGTCCTAGGTATGAGATACCGGATCAGGATCCCACATATGTAAGAGTTACATGGGCTACTGAAAGGTAGAGAACTGAGATTGGGTGATATATCTCTAAGTGTTAGAGAATGGTGCAATTGTTACACCCAAGTCAGTTGGCAAATATCACCTTGTATTGATACATTGATTCTGAATGAATGTTATTACATACCGAACCTGATATACAACATTACATCGGTTTCTTTAATGAGTTAAAGAAGGATATAGTTCTGTATTAGAGGATAATGTTGTGAACATTTTCTTGAATCAAGAGTTGATTAGGTCAGGCACGTTATGTAATAGCATATACGTCCTAAATCAAACCACAGTTCAAAGTATATAGAACACACACAAGAGGAGTAGTTCAAAAAAGAACGAATCCTTCTTGTAGCATTGTAGACTAGGTCATATTGATGCGACACGACCAGCTAAGTTACATAAATATGAATATGAGAATCTATTCGAATTTTCATGTTATGATACTTGCTAGTCTTGTTTCAAAGGTAAAAAATGACCAATACTCCGTTTACTGGAAACAGAGAAAGAGTTAATGAACTCTTGGGACAGATACATGATGATGTATACGGTCCTATGTCTACAAATGCCAGGGTTGGTTCTTTGTACTTTATTATATTCATCGACGATCTCTCAAGATTCAGACATGTATTCCTGTTGAAATACAAGTCTGAAACTTTTGAGAAATTCAAGGAATATAAGCTTGAAGTTGAGAACCAGACGGGTAGAAGTATTACAGTCTTACGATGTGATCGAGGAGGCGAATACTTGCGCATGGAGTTCTTGGAGTTTCTAAAAGGAGAATGAGATTCTCTCTCAGCTTACTCCTTCGAGTACACCACAACACAACGGTGTATCGGGGCGGACGTATCACACCCTATGAGATATGGCACGCTCTATGATGAGTACTGCTGAGTTAACTGTTTCCTTTTAGGT
Source organism: Agapanthus africanus (assembly GCA_030015575.1). Taxonomy (NCBI): domain Eukaryota; kingdom Viridiplantae; phylum Streptophyta; class Magnoliopsida; order Asparagales; family Amaryllidaceae; genus Agapanthus; species Agapanthus africanus. The sequence goes on along the minus strand of JASDDO010000012.1, from coordinate 91,026,786 downwards.
GTTATGCACTTGAGAAGCTGCATACCTATTGAATGGGGTTCCATCCAAATCAGTGCCTGCCACTCCATATGAGGTATGGTATGGGAAGAGGCTATCTCTTAAACGAGTTAAGATATGGGGTTGTCCGGGCTATGTTGAAAAGTAAAATCCGGTCAAGCTCGAGCAAAGGTCAGTTCTGTATAATTTTGTTAGGATATCCTAAATATTTGTGAGGAAATATCTTCTACCACTATGAGGAGCAAAAGGTGTTTTGTTTCTCAGCATGCCACCTTTTTAGAAAAGGAATTTCTTGTGAAGAAATTTGTGGTCATGAGGTAGAACTGGAAGGAGTTCCAGCTTGACAAACTAACAGCTGATGATTTAGTGGAACCAAAGGATTCAATAGTCTCTAACGAACCTCAGCCTCTCCGCGAATCTGGTAGGGTTCCTCATCCACTTGAGAGATACTACGGTCTTCTCGGTGACAGTGGGAATGGGGGTTGCATCATGGTAGATGATGGCCCAACTAGGTTCAGGCAGGCCATTACGAGTGGCGACTCTGTGAAAAGGCTGGATGCTATGCGATCAAAGATGGAATCCATGTACACCAACAAAGTATAACTTTGCATGTTGCACCTGAAGGGGTAAAACCCATTGGGAGAAAATGGATCTTGAGAAGATTCTTGGTGTAAATGGAAAAGTTGAGACTTTCAAAGCTATGCTTAAGTCCATCAGGATCAATGCATGCATCACGGAGTTGGAACATCTGTTTTGATGTGCTAGTCAAAGAGTTTGACTTCAACAAAATGGTAGATGAACCTTGTATATACAAGAAGGTTGTAGAGAGTGAGGTTGTCTTACACGTATTGTACGTAGATAACATACTCTTGATAGGAAATGATTTCCTATGCTACACTCGATCAAGCTCCTCTTATCATGAGGATTCTCCATAGAAGATCTGGATGATACCTACTACATCTTGTGCATTATGATCTATGGTGATAGATCTAAGTGGATATTGGGAGTGTTCCAAATCCAGGTACATCAACACCATACTAAAGGGGTTTAGTATGGAGGATTTTAAGCGTGGTGAGTTCCAAGCTAGATACCGTGACATACTAGACAATAAAGGCTGGATACATTGTTACTAACGATGCTACCAAAGAGGTTGTCTGGACATTTCTTGTTCATGAGATGAACAAGGTTCCTACCATTGAGCATCCAATAACTGTTTTTATGACAACAATGGAGTTATGGCTTTGGCCTAGTAACGCAGGTTCCATCAGCGTCCAGACATATTCTGAAGACAGTATCACCTGATCATGGAGATGGTTTATCTCCAGGGGATTGAGGTAAGGAGAGTAGACGCGAAGGATAACATGGCGGATCCACTCACTGAGGCCTTTCCCTAGAGAGACTTCTATAGGATGTTGAGTATGAGATACTACAATAAATGGCCTTAGTGCAAGCGGAAGATTGTTAGTTATATGTATGCCCTAGAGGCCATTACTGTACATGTGATGTATATTGTAGTGGATGCTTGGACATATATAGGGAAGACTTTCTTCCTCGACATGATAGTATATTAACTGGTTGCTCTTTATCTTAACATGTACACTTATTGTCTTTCTATTACATGTTGATAAAGCCCTTAGGATGAGTACTTGACTACCAGGATTATGATTCAGATCATACTAGTGGGGCAGTGGTAGTCAGTAAGTACATCCTTCAAATGTTCCTAGTCGTGGGAGTATCGAGACAGGGCATCGATACTTCAGAGTAGACTAGCGTATACGCTTCTCGACCCATATGATGGGCGATGGATGATCCCATATCCATTGGTGTTTGACATCAGAGATGGTATACGGGTGCTCAGTGGTGACTGGGTACACTGGACGGACTCGCCGAGAACTCCTAGATAGTATTATACCTATCGTCAGATAGCAGTTCTCTGGTGACAATGGTAAAGGGTAGTCTGTCGACCCGAGATCGTCATAGAGTCTTGTGTGATTCCCACTGTGTTTTGATTTCCACCATACCACGGTCAAGACATCATGCAAAAAGGTGGTTTTTGGGTACAGTCCCGAGTCACATGGATGAAATGAGTGATAGGAAGGGATTCATCTCTCCCGGTATTGGGAGTTGATGTTGCGCTATGCTCGATTGGCCATAACAGGAAATCCCTGGTCAGGGTTGCTGAGATTTACTGGTAAGTGTTATCAATAGTTTCTCGAACCGTTATGGACCTTGCATCGGCTTGACTTATCAGGCTATTGGGGTCTGACGTTATACCACCCCGAGGCTGCGATATGCGACATATCTGACGAAGAGACCGGACTGTACAGTAGTGTTACTGATTGGATTCGCAGGAGTATGAGCAGGCTTGCTTATTGATCTTCTAATCGCTCAATACCTGGGTGGCTGTTACGTTTAGCAGACCGCTTGCGGCTTGTGGATGTTTGATATGATCATCACCTACTACCGGCGTATTGACGAGTCTTTAGAGTCCTACACAGAGGTTTCCTGGTTCATGCGAAACGAAGTAGGAGCACATATGTGATATGTGCGGGACCGAGATTAATACACGTATGTGATACCGTATTCTATTCTCGCGATATGTGATATCGGTCGGTTATATGAGATAAAGCCGGGTTATCGGATCAAGTGTTGATTCGATAAGATGATACATTCGATATTAGCCGGTTGTATGTGATATAGCCGGATTATTAAATCATGTGTTGATTTGATAATTTAATGTATAATTATATATGTGATATATTAATTTACATTAACTAATAATATCTCACTTAAACATTTCTTTTTCTCACTTGTGTGCATATAGTATATATGTGATATATATTAATGTACATTATTTTGTGTCATGCTAGATGCCACATGCTACATGGGTGTATGAGACTCACACCATGCTTATAATAATGTGAGGTTTTATTTATTTAAAATAATTCAATATTAGTTGGAAATTGTCATGCTTGGAAGCTTGGAGAAGCTTGAAGCATCTTTGACTTAGTCTACTAGTTCTGTTTTACTTGTAGATATTTATTAATCTAATCATTATTGTTAGCCATGGTTTATTCTCTACATGAGTTAGTGTATGACACTAACTCACCCATGGTTGCTATTCTCACCTCATTAGTTCATTCTCTCATCTTGATTCTTCAACTTCTTCTTCATTGAGAAAGCTTGCTAGCTTTTCTCAAGGTGAGAAAATATTGTGAGAAAAACAAATATAAAGTGAGTCCATTTCCTACTTCATCATCATCTACTATTAACCATTTAGTTTAGGGTGTTTGCTTCACTAAATCCTAATTTATTGAAGAGGTAGCATGAGCTTGAGTCTCCTCGACGTAGATCATCTTCGGCCTCGAAGACATCGAGCAAGCCTGTTCATTTCATCATGTGAACCCTTACTAGAGTTCGGGTGTTCACTACTTGGAGTGAAGGGACTACTACACAGAGCTTTAGAAGTGAAGGACCGGTCTACAAAGGTTGTATTCCTCATTCACTAAGATGCAAAGTTATTTGTATGATGTATTGTTTAATTCTCTAGTGAAGATTCTAGGGCTAGGGTTCTTTAGAAGGGCAAAAAATTTGAAAACGGCATGGACGATGCCTCCCGAAACCTTGCTTCCGACCTAGAGAACCCTACACAGTCTCCACTGTGCACCCGTATACCATCTTTGATGTCAAACACCAATGGATGTGGGATCATCCATCGCCCATCATATGGGTCAAGAAGCGTATACGCTAGTCTACTCTGGAGTATCGATGCCCTGTCTCGATACACCCTCGACTAGGAACAATTAAACGATGTACTTGTGGACTACCCTGGCCCCACTAGTGTGATCTCCATCATAGTCCTAGTAGTCAAGTACACATCCTAAGAGCTTTATCAACATATGAGAGCAAGACAGTATCACAATACAAATCTACATGTGAAGACAAAGAGCAACCAGATAGCATACTATCATGTTGAGCAAGAAAGTCCTCTATATATATCCAAGCATCCATTATAATATACATCACATGTACAATAATGGCCTCTAGGGCATATACATAACTAACAGGTTGGAACTCTAGTCAATAGGTATACTGCCGTCTCAAGCGCATAACCGCAAAAGGAAATAGGTAACTCAGCGGTGCTCATCATAGAGCGCACCATATGTAATAGGGTGTGATTCCTCCGCTCTGATACACCGTTGTGCTGTGGTGTATATGGAGGAGTAAGCTGAGAGAGAATCCCATTCTTTTTTAGATAGTCACGGAATTCCGTGTTTAAGTATTCTCCTCCTCGCTCAGATCGTAGGATTTTAATGCTTTTACCCATCTGGTTCTCAACTTCATGCTTATATTGTTTGAATTTCTCAAAAGTTTCAGACTTGTGTTTCAACAAGAACACATGACCGAATCTTGAGAGATCGTCAGTGAATGCAATGAAGTATGACGAACCATCCCTGGCATGCGTAGACATGGGACCGCATACATGACTATGTATCAGTCCCAAGAGTTCCGTAACTCTTTCTCCGTGTCTAGTAAACGAAGTTTTGGTCATCTTTCCTTTGAGACATGACTGGTAAGTTTCATAAGATGATAGTTCGAACGGATTCAAATATCCATCCTTATGTAACTTAGCTAGTCGTGTCACATTGATATGACCTAGTCTACAATGCCATAAGAAGGATTCGTTCATTTCTGAACTCTTCCTCTTGTGTGTGTTTTGTACGTTGAGAACTGTGTTTTGATTTAGAACGTATAAACCGTTACATAACGCACCAAACCCAATCAACACTTGATTTAGGTAAATGTTCATAATATTATTCTCTACTACAAAATTATATCCTTCTTTATCTGATAAGAAATTGATATTAAATTGCATATCATAGAGGGTACGTAATAACATTTGTTCAAGATCAAAATATTCACATTTGGTAATACAAGGTGATATTCACCAACTTCTTTGGCTGCAACAGTTGCACCATTCCCTACTTTTAGAGAATGATCACCTATTCCCAGTTCTCTACCTTTCCTTAGCCGAAGTAACATATTACTTATGTGGGATCCCGATCCGGTATCTAATACCCAGGATGTAGAGTGTACTGAGAAACAATTCTCGGTAACTAACACACCCGAAGAAGATGCATCAACATGCTTATTATTCGTTTGGGTGGCATGGGAACCCGGATGTTCCCCTATATCCTGCTCGGACTTATAACAATTATAAGTTGGAGTGGAACCAGCGTTCTCCAGCTGAGTATAACAAGCAGGTTCGGTCAATACATCCATATTATTATCTTGATTAAGGCCTGACATGGTCGTTACCTGGAGAGAGAGAGAGAAGAAAACACTTAGCGTATGCTCTTGCAAGATTAGATTGGTTATTATCTTATCTAATCAGGATGGCTCCCACTGTATTTATCAAATCTTCCTTCAAACCCTAAAAGGTAAGACTAGCCAGGATTAATTACACCCAACAAGTTCGCCAATCTTTCGGCCAGGCCAGTGTTGGTACTTTGAGGGAGGTTCCCCATGCTTTCGCATGGACCAAATTAAAATAAACCTCGTTTTCCCAGAGGCGTAACCCCGTTAACACCTTTCTAGACACCTACTTGATCGACTAATTGTGATGTGTAAAACTCTCCCAGGAGTAACTCTTACTCGCAGTGGGTATCGGAATCTAACTATCGCATAGAAGGTATGCAATCTCATTGTAAATTTCAAGACTTGAAATTCCCGATAATATTTTACCCCTAGCGTCCTATGACCTTGACGGAGGCCAACAAACCATAGGCTGCTAGTCAAGTTCAACCCGTATATTTCATGATTGAATTAAACCCACCTGCACGACCCTTGACGGAGGCCAACAAAGTCACACGACTACCCTAATCCAATCTCATCTTATGTTGCAGATAAGCACTAGTTAGCTACCGCACACTACGCTTGATGGAGACCAACAAACGTAGCACGAATACTAAGTAGTATTTATCTGAAATGACGGAGGGCTACGACAGGTTTTTAAGAAAACCTTTTCTGTAATGAACTTGATATCATTGTAGAATCTTGTGATTTTGAAAAGGAGTGTTTTTTATGCTTTTACTAGTTTTGCTAAAGAGGTCACTCCCGATGAAGGGATCTCGGCTATTTCCTTCTCGAATAAGGTGCAGGATATTTCAAAAATACCACTATGCAAAGCAAGAACTAAATAATCAATCAAAAGACAAAACCGATTGGGTTGTAGCATCTGCTAGCTTTTTCTAAAGAGGTCACTCCCGGTGAAGGGATCTCGGCACTTTTCTCATTGAATAAGGTGCTGGATATTCTACAAGGAATACCGCTATGCAAAGCAAAAAACTAGAGCTGCCCTTTTTAGAAAATTTGATTCCACAACATCTTATAGGTTTCTTTCTTTTTCATTAATCTCATTAATGAAGTCCCATCATTTATGCTTCCTAAGCATCACAGAAGGAAAAAAAAATACAACATACGCTTATTCCATCCGCATTCGCCACAGTGTCCCGTTATGCACTGTTAGGTTACTTAACTAACAGTATAGCGGGACGGGACTAGCATGGGTGCAAAACATAAGCAATATTTACTATATATCATATATATAATAATAAAGCATTCGTCTCACGCATATAAAATGATCACATCACAGAATATCAGCAGCAGAAGATAACATATGAAATATTGGATATACCAGGAATTCCGTGTTTTAAATTAAGCCAGTATAAAACACGGATTCCACGGTCGCGATGAATAGACAAACCCACATCTTTAGACCCCTACGAGAGAGGCTAGCAACCCTACCAATTCTAGAGTTAGGAGACCCGGTCTCGACTCCTCGAGATGGTCTCCCACTGGACACTAGAACCCGGTTACTTATGCTCCCCTCCTTGGCTCTATCCTAATGCGGAAAAGTAAATAATATACAACAATGGTGACATCATCCTCAACCCGGAAGTACCCCAATAAAAGAATATTACATACAAGTTTTTACATGAATGAAAATGAAAAAACTTTCATCTCACGCAAAAAAAACCCCTGGCTATTCAAAATACGACGATCCAATATAACATATCTCAGCAACACATAACATCACATGTCATCAACGTAAGTAAATATGCATATCCCAATTGTCGTTGATATATAGCAACGAAACCGGCGATACACCACATATTACACTTACGGTCGCAGAAAAGAAAATGTCAAACTACAACATTTGGAATCCACAATCACCTTAAACATCATAAACCCGAAATATCACATACTTCAGATTTCATGCCTAACAATATGAATTCCAAATATTATATCACATTTCTTTTATAGCTAGATGATATTAAACATTTCGATCGAATCAACAAACACCCAAAATTTCCCAAAGAGCTCAACAATTGAGCACAGTTTAAAAATACTCAGAACATACCATAGTACCTATGGACCAACCGTAGAAGGGCCAACTCTTGCCTCACCTATGGCATCGCGGAACTACCGCAAACCCTAGGGTATGGCGGCGGTTCTGACGGTCATAGAATCGAGTTAGGGTTTGGTTCTTCTAGAGGGTCCATCGAATTACTTGCATGATTTTTGAGTGTTTTAAACTCGGAAAAATCCAACTCTTAGAAAATTTCCAGCTCGGGTTAAAGTGGGTATTCGATATTCTTTTGAACTTTTTAATGTTGTCTAAAGTACCAGAAACAATGTTAGAATTACGACTACGAAACACTCTGAATTTCCTTTACAGAAAGTTAACATCACATGCAATCTTAGCAAAAACAAGCAACACCTGAAACACCAAAACCCTGATACCGGAACACCAAAAAATTAAGAAGCCCAAATTCATGAACTGGGCCGGCCAGGCCGGTTTTAATAGGTATCTCGCTGGGTCAAATCCGGCGAAATGGGTTTGTATTTGTCCAATCTTCATGTTACATCTCAGATAACATTCTGCAGTTGCTTAAAAAAAATTTAGACGACTTAAAAATATCGACAGAAACAAGGTTATTGTTTCGAGTGTTTCGGAGTTGTTTCGGTTTCGTAATTCTTGTTAGTTATATGTATGCCCTAGAGGCCATTACTGTACATAGGATGTATATTGTAGTGGATGCTGGGACATATATAGGAAGGACTTTCTTGCTCGACATGATAGTATGCTATCTGGTTACTCTTTACCTTAACGTGTACTCAGATTGTCTCTCTATTACATGTTGGTAAAGCCCTTAGGATGTGTACTTGACTACCTGGACTATGATGCGGATCATACTAGTGGAGACATGGTAGTCCATAAGTACATCCTTCAAGGTCCCTAGTCGTGGGTGTATCGAGACGGGGCATCGATATACCAGAGTAGACTAGCGTGTACTTTCTCGACCCATACAGATGGGCGATGGATGATCCCAAATCTATCGGTGTTTGATATCAGAGATGATATACGGGTGCTCAGTAGAGACTGGGTACACTGGACGGACTCGCCGAGAACTCCCAGATGGTATTATACCTTACGTCAGATGGCAGTTCTCTGGTGACACTGGCACAGAGTAGTCTGTTGACCCGAGATCGTCATAGAGTCTTGTGTGGTTCCCACTGTGCTTTGATTTCCATCTTACCACGTCCAAGAGGGCGTGCAAAATGGTGGTTTTTCAGTACAGTCCCGAGGCACATGGAGGCAATGAGCGATAGGAGGGGATTCGTCTCTCCCGGTATAGGGAGTTGATGTTGCGCTGTGTTCGATTGGCTATAACAGGAAATCCCTGGCCAGGGTTGCTGAGATTTACTGGTAAGTGTTACCAGTAGTTTCTCGAACAGTTATAGACCTCATATCGACACGACTTATCGAGCTATTGGGGTCTGACGTTTACCACCCCTAGGCAAGATATGCGACATATCAGACGACGAGACCGGACTGTACGGTAGTGTTACTGGTTGGATTCACTAGAGTGTGAGCGGGCTTGCTCGTCGATCTTCTTATCGCTCAATACCCGGGTGGCCGTTACATTTAGCATACCGCTTGCGGCTTGTGGGTGCTTGATATGATCATCACCTGCTGCCGGCGTATTGACGAGTCTTTAGAGTCCTACACAGAGGTTTCCTGGCTCAAGCAAAACGAAATAGGAGCGCATATGAGATATGTGCGGGACCGAGAATATTGCGTGTATGTGATACCGTATTTCATTCTCGCGATGAATGTATCGAATGGTTGTATGCGATATAACCTAGTTATCGAATCAAGGATTGATTCGGTAAGCCGATACATAGGATACTAGTCGGTTATATGCGATATGACCGGATCGTTAAATCAAGTGTTGATTTAATGATTTAATGTATAATTATATATTTGATATATTACTTTGCATTAACTAGTATTGGTTCACTTTAAATGGATTTTCTCACTCGGATGTACACATTGTATATGTGATATACTTTTGTGCACTTGATTGTATCATGTTTGATGATACATGTTTGCTAGGGTTTTTGTGTAAAGATCAAACCATGGTTACATGATAATGGTTAGGGTTTTGTTTTATTCATTTATTTATTTATTTATTCTTTTTGGAAAATGATAAAGCATGAAGAGAAAATGGTGGCTAACTTTGTTGTATATTGAAGCTTCATGAAGCTTTTGACTTTGTGACCATTTTGTCTCATGCTTAACCCTAACCATTCCCACTAACCATGATTTGTTCTCTACACTTGACCATGGTTGAGAGATGATAAGTATTCTTATTATTTTCTTTTTACATAATACATATCATATCATCATCTTCTTCTTCTTCATCTTCTTCAATGAAGAAACCTTCACTTCATCAATGGTGATTGATGAAAATGAGTGAGAAATCCAATTCTAAAGTTTACCCACTTCCTATTTCTTCATCCTCTACCTCTTGCCAAGTAGTAGAGTGTGTTTTCTTCACAAGTTTCTTGACTTGGTGAAGTTGGAGCTTGATCTAGTGATGCCTCGACGTAAATCATCTTCGGCATCGACGTCGACGACCTAGCCCGTCCATTCTCCGATGAAGCCGACGCTAGAGCCCGGGGTTCGACTTGGACAGCGAGGAGACTTCATTGCGGAGCTATGGAGGTGGAGGACCGGATCTACAAAGGTTGTATATCCGTTCTTTTAGTTTAGTTGTAAACTAGTTTCATTTTATCGCCTAAACTTCTAGCCAACGATCTAGTCTAGGGTTTCTCGGCACCGTATTTTTGAAATTGGCATGGTTGATGCCTTGTGAGACCTCTTGAGAGTGCCTAGGAACCCTACAATTCTACAAACATCGTCTAATTCTATAGCTTGGCTCTTATACTACTTTAGAAATGCCTAGCACGACAGCAAGGTTTCGGGAGGCATCGTCCATGCCATTTTCTAAAATTTGCCATGCTAAACAAACCTAACTCTAGAATCTTAACGAGTGAATTAGATAATACAATATGTAAACTACTTTAAATCTAAGTGAACATGGAATACAACCTTTGTAGACCGGTTTTTCACTTCAATAGCTTTGTGTAGTAGTCCCTTCTCTCCAAGTAGTGAACTTCCGGACTCTAGAAAGGCTCCACAAGATGAAAGAAACAAGCTTGCTTGAAGTCTTCGAGGCCGAAGATGATCTACGTCGAGGAGACACTAACTCAAACTACTTCTTCATTAATTATGAAGCTAACACCCTAAACTAAATGGCTAATCTAGTGAAGGATGATGAAGTAGGATTTTTGCTCACTTTAGAAATATTTTTCTCACTAATTTTCAGCACATCCTTAAAAGCTAGAGAGCTCTCTCTTGTTGATGAAGAAGATGAAGCCAATAATGTTATGGCAACCATGGGTGAGAAATATCTCATATAACAAATTTAGAGACTTTACCATGGGTTTAGATAATAGTTAGGTTAATAAATATCTAAGGTAAGACAAAACTAGTGGACTAAGTCAATGGGTTCACAAGCTTCACCCATGTGACTAATTTCCAACTAATTTGGATTTACTTTAAATAAATAAACCTTACATTATCATGAGCATGGTATGAGTCTCATACACCCATATAGCATGTATCATCAAGCATGACACAAAAACAAATACAATTAATATATATCACATATATATTAAATGCATAAGTGAGAAAAGAAATGCTTAAGTGAGCTAATATTAGTTAATGTAAATTAATATATCAAATATATAACTATACATTAAATCAACACTTGATTTAACAATCCGGCTATATCTCATATGACCAACTCATATTATTTGTATCAACATATCGAATCAACACTTAATTCGATAGCCCGGCTATATCTCATATAACCGACCGATATATTATAAATCGTGAGAATAGAATACGGTATCACATACTCGTATTAATCTCGGTCCCGGACATATCATATATGTGCTCCTACTTCATTTTTCTTGAGCCTGTAAACCTCTGTGTAGGACTCTAAAGACTCATCAATACACCGGCAGTAGGTGATGATCATATCAAGCACCCACAAGCCGTCAACGGTACTAGCTGGACGTAACAGCTACCCGGGTATTGAGCGATCAAAAGATCAATAAGCAAGACTGCTCATACACATGTAAAGCCTGTCAGTAACACTACCGTACAGTCCGGTCTCTTCGTCTGATATGTCGCATATCCAGTCTATGGGTAGTAAACGTCAGACCCCAGTAACCGATAAGTCGTGCCGATATGAGGCTCATAACGGGTCAAGAAACTACTGATAACACTTACCAGTAAATCTCCGTATCAGCCCTGGCCATGGACTTCCTGTTATAGCCAATCGAGCACATCGCAACATCAACCCCCAATACAGGGAGAGACGAATCCCTTCCAATTGCTCATTGCCTCTATGTGATTCGGGACTGTACCCAAAAGACACCGTTTTGCATGTTCTCTTGAACGTGGTAAGGTGGAAATCAAAGCACAGTAGGAATCATACAAGACTCTATGACGATCTTGGGTCTACAGACTAACCTATATCAGTGTCAATAGAGAACTGCTATCTGACGATAGGTATATTACCAGCTAGGTGTTCTCGGCGAGTCCGTTCAGTGTACCCAGTCTCCACTGAGCACCCGTATACCATCTTTGATGTCAAACACCAATGGATGCGGGATCATCCATCTCCCATCATATGGGTCAAGAAGTGTATACGCTAGTCTACTCTGGAACATCGATGCCATGTCTCGATACACCCTCGACTAGGAACAATTAAAGGATGTACTTATGGACTACCCTGACCCCACTAGTATGATCTCCATCATAGTTGTCACGACCCGAAATTTGGCACGTGACGACCCTTAAACTACGCAACGTCTACAGGCGTAACGCAAATTAAGTAAGCCGAAAACCCAGCAATCTAAACCATCAAAAGTAGTAAGTGATAAGAACATTATTAAAACTTTTGAAAATCTCAAGTAAAAATTCTTTAAAGTCCAACTTTTCTTTCTTAAAAATTTTGGCAGCACCTCCTTTGTAAAAACTAACCCCCAAAATTGGTACAACAAAGATATAAGTAAAGCATTCCCAAACGGGAGCAAATCCACGCCCAACGGCGGAAAAAAACCACCACAACAGATATACGACGCCGTAGCGAAGAAATAAAAGATGATATAAGTAAAACTACATAAAAGACATCCAAATGACCAAAATATACAATATTGTCCTCACATCCCGTCTCTAAGTCAATACATGAGAATGGTAGATGGAGAGTACAAGGTACAAAGATATACAAAGAGCATCATCGGATAACCGCAAAACCCACCTATAGCAAAACTGTACGCAGTCAGCCGAAGCGGTATCCGCTGCAAAAGATGATATGATAAGTAGAAGCCAGATTTGTAGTTGTATTTTAACGATCAAAAATAATATTACCGCAATCAAGAACGACGTCGCTTGGTAGCTAGCCGGTGAGTACGGGTCGGTCCACAGGGATTTTGTGAATTTCCTAATTTGCTCAAACGAGTTAATTCCAAACGTTGTGAATGGATTATCTCTAAAACCTAAATTTATATTAAAACTAGAATCTTGCTAGGGTTAGGTTTAGGGTAAGTTGGGAAATTGAAGGTTTCCTCACCGCTTTCAATGCCCTATTTTAGATCTATTAGGTGTTATGGTAATAATTAATAAAGGGGATTAGTACCATCGGGAAGAAACGATATTTCTTCCTCTAGGTTCTTGTCCTTCCTTTCTCAATTATTATCCTAACCTCCATGGAAAACATACGCAACCGGTCCTTTATACTACGGTATCACCGTTACCTCGAGGGGTAAGATTCCGCAGGGAACGGTGTGTGTATGTATGCATGGAGTCCTAATTATTATGTGTGATGGGGCAAGAAAGGGGTGAGAGAGTTCATCTCTCAAACCTTTCCCTAAAGCTAACCCTAACAAGCGAGGAGACTACTCGCTAATTAGGGAATTGAATGACATTCTAACTTGGGCAAATAATTAAAAGTAAACTAAGGCAATGAAATAGAAAACTTACTAATTTTATTGATGGCTCTCTCCAAACATCAACACAGGAATTACAGATCTGAATTTATGAAATGAAAAGAGGCATGACCTAATACAAGATTTAGGGTTCCTATTTATAGATTCATAGAAACCCTAGGTTACAATCGCGTCACATATGCTTTTACAAAAATACCCCCTAAGAAAAAGACCTAGTTAACGATCCGCACACCACCACAGAATCTCCACCGACACGGGCAATAGACGGCCGCGGAACCGCGGCTATAGGGCCTGTTTGGCCGCGGTTCCGCGGCCAAATGGGAGGATCATGGGCTCAGTTTTTCTGGTTATGTTCTTCTGGCTTTTCTCTTCTTTTTTCTTCACTTTGTTTCTCAGGTAGGCTTCTAGTTCTCTTCCAGATTCCACAGTGAATAATTGTAGTGGACTTTTACCGTTGCTTCGTAACGAAGTCTTGAACCTTGCGCTGCCTCTGTTCTTTGTGAACTTGTTAATTGATCTTCAATGTTCCTCAAGATGTGGGCACGATCAAGATTCCACCATTTATCGGTCGCAGTCTCACTTTATATCATCTTTTTCATCAATTTCACTGTTTTTATTCCAAGAACCTGTAACCTGCAACTAAGTAGCAGACATGGGTCAAAAGCACCTGTTTATTTGTAAAATGACTAGGAATGGGGAATATAATAATGTAATATTATGATATGAACAAATACCCCCAAACTTATCTTTTGCTCATTCTCGAGCAAACCTAGTTTTATTCTCAATAAAAACCTAACCTCACTTTCGCAGGGAGACGCGATTGCACTGAGCACGTGCAACAAGCCGTTAAACTTCTAGGTGTCCCTAGTAGGAGTGTTGTTTCCTGAGGGTTTTCAGCGGATATTACCCACAAAATCCTATCAATTTGGTCCATTAACTTTCATTCTCCAATTAGGTTTTCCAACAAGGAATTCTATTATCTTCGACTCATAAATCATCCACCCGTATTCTTCACGCTTCCTTATTATTTAACTTAAGATTGTATATATTTTTGTGAATTTACTTAGCTTTCAGCATCTTTTTAAGTTTTCCTTCTAGGGTTCTATCTTAACTTAGGAATTTTTATCATCTCTATTAAAGATATAAGTCCTATTCTTCATTCCTATCTCTCATCTAAACCCCAATCACATACCCCTACGTTTGTGTATATATCACCCCTACACTTGGAAATTCAAATCAAGCAATCATACTCTTATCCGTTGTCCAAAGCACTTCTTAATTGGTGAATTTTTAGATGAATTTCGCTCACATATCCTTTATGCTACCGTTAATACTTCTTGAGATACCAACAACCGATTACAAGATGTGTTTGCACATTAAAGCGTAATTCCTAGTCTTGCAACACCTAAGGCTTTAGCAGTGACTCCTAAACCAGTTGGTCTAAGGCACTAGGTGATGAGGCACCCTCGCTAAATATTTTTTCTATTAATGCAGCCTTAAGTAATCACAAAAACCAGTGTTCATTTTTTTATTATCTCTTTATTCACACTTGTATTTTTATTTTATTTTTCTTCGTACTAAGGACTTTAGACAAGAGCATTTCAAGGTCTCTTCTACTATTCCAAGTTTCAAGGTTTGTGTTTGTGCAATTTGTAGGGTATATATTTTCAGAATTTAGACTTAAGCTAGGAATTATTTTTCAAATTTATACTTTAATAAAAATATCAATACTTTTCCTTTGTTTTAACTTAGCCCAAGAAGTGAACTCAAAATTTGCCTATTTCTAAATAAACTACAAAGGCATATATTTTCTACCGTTAAATTTTAAGAAAGGTTATTTTTAGGGTTTTTAATTTACTAAGTCTAGGATCTAGTTGTTCCTAGCTAGTTAACCTTTTTGTCAAACTCAAGTCAATTATGGCCAAAATTGAATACTTTAATTTTTTTAATTTTTTTTAATTTTCAATTTTTTATGGGTTTTAAAATAAGTATGCAAATTCAAAAATATACACATGAATGCGAAGGAAGAAGGCTTACCGAGCATACCCCCAAACTTAAACTTGACTGTGTCCTCACTGTCATGCTACACCAAGAGGGTCAAAATGTCGGCACTCCTCTGTTTATTTAATTTTTTTATTGTTAAAAGAAAAACAAAAATATATATATAGAAAGGCCCCTCCCCAAACTTCATTGAAACACTGTTAAACGTCATTGCCAAACTTTGCAAAGACCAAACGTCAACACCAACCAGTCGAAAATTTATCTGTATAGAGTATCGGTTGGTGGAAGAACATGTTGTACCGATCCAAAAAGAATTGGGGAAGATAGAAGTGGTGGTATAGAAAGTGTGGAAGTGAATAGATAGGAGGTCATGATGAATCAAAACGAGAATGTGAATGATCAGCAATCAGTGGAATATTGGCATTCTCGTAGCTTATTAAAAGAAAAGGGGGTGGTTCAACTTCTAAAGGAGGAAGTTGACTATCCACACTATCCCCAAGATGTTTCTGTGGATCCTTTATCGACTTGGCATCATCCATCATATGCATATGATATTCAATTATGAGGGAACTATTCTCCTCAATGTCCGCCATAGTCCAGCCGAAAGCTTGCCGCTTATCTTGTAAGACCATTAAAAGGGCTTTCTCTTGCTCGAGGGCTAGAGAGGCCGATATGATAACGGGAAAGGTCTCATTCTTACCTAGGTAAGCATATTTAAGGTGAGACGGTAAGGGCTTTAGTTCGAGTTTCGGAGGCGAAACAATCAAAGGCAAAATTGGGGAATCTACCTCGAACTCAAAGGACTTTAACACTGGTTCAAAATCACTACAAACAACCAATTCGGATGGTTCAACTAACTCATCCAAAAATTCAAAAGACTCATATTTGGACAGTGAGTCGTCAAAATCATCCGAAAAAGTGAAACATTCATAATCAATATCGGTTGTGTCAACTGTGGTAGATTCAAGGAGGGACGCACTAGTGGCGTCAAAACTGTTGTCATCAAACAGAAATCTTTCAAGCTCGCAATCCTCCTGCGTGATTTCTTGAATAGAGCAAACTTCTCGTGTACTAGTTTTAGGCATGGGGGGCAGACTTCCTATCTTATAAATATTGAACTCACTAGATATCTTCCCGAAGGATAGAGTCATGGAGCCATTGCGACAATTTATTACGGCATTGGAAGTGGCAAAAAATGGTCGACCGAGGATCACCGGAATTTGGTTCCGTGGGATAGCAACAGGTTGTGTTTCCATAACAATAAAATCAACGGGGAATATGAAATCTCCTACTTTTATCAACACATCCTCTAACTCACCCCTAGGATGGGTGATCGATCGATCAGCCATTTGGAGAGTACAACGAGTGGGTTTCAACTCTCCAACCCCTAATTGCTCGTACACGGAGTAGGGAAGCAGGTTAACACTAGACCCGAGATCTAAAAGTGCTCGATTGATTTTCTTATCCCCAATTGTTATTGAAATCGTAGGACAGCCAGGGTCCTTTCGTTTTTGGGGTAAGGGTTGAGGTTGGTTAATAGCATTGCTCACTGCACTAGCCACTAGCACTTTCTTGGGTATTTGAGACTTTCTCTTCGAGGAGCATAAGCACTTTAAGATTTTCGCGTACGAAAGGACTTGTTGGATTGCATCCAAGAGAGGTATATTTATGCTAACCTGTTTAAATAACTCCACAATCTTCTCCATTTGTGGAGTTGGTTTATTGGGACTCGACCTGTTTAGAAATGGAGCATTTTGAAAATCTGTTGAGTCCAATGTCTGTGGAGTAGAATGTGGAGTTGGAACGGATCCCAGTGTGGGTGTGTTCGTGAAGTGAGAAGTGGGTTCGTTCGGATTAGAAGAAGAAGAGCCTTTTGAAGAATGAAGAATAGGCTCTAGCGAAGAAGATGAAGGTGAAGAAAAAGAGGATGAAGAAGAAGAAGAAGAAGATGAAGAAGAAGAAAAACCACCGGCGGGGGTGTCATCACTAATACCCATGTTATTTTGCAACACTCTTCCAGATCTCAACGTGGTCACCGCATTTACATTATGATTTTGATATTCATATGCGACATGTGCATTGTGTGTGTGACCGGGATTTGGCAATGGTTGAGATGGAAGTTTTCCCTTTTCTCTCTCGCTCAGCGCAGCAGTTAGTTGTGCAATTTGTGCCTCAATAGATTTGATACTTTGATCGTGTGAAGCATTGTTGTGCACCAAATACTGGATGGAATTTTCCAACCTTTCTGCGGATTGTGTAGATTGCTTGAGAAACGCATCTAGACTTTTTTCTAGCGAGATAACCTTATCATCATTTGGTTGAGCAAAATTGTTCGTTTGATTTGGATAAGGTTGTGGTTGGAAAGGTTGCTGGTATTGAGTTTGTTGGGGTGCTTGTTGTTGTGGAGGAGGAGGCCTTTGAAAGTTGTTGTTTCCTTGGAATTGTTGATTTTGATTCCAAGCAAAATTTGGGTGACTCCTCCAACCCGGGTTATAGGTCGAAGAGTAAGGATCATTTCTTTATCGTTGCTGAAAGGCAGCATTGACTTGATCTTGTCCTTGAACATGTGGATTGTAAGGACACTCTTCGGTAAGGTGTGATGGATCCGAACAACAAGCACAAACACTTCATGGGGGTAAAGCAGGGGCAGGAGAAAGCAATGAGATTTTGGTCTCAATGGCTTCTAGCTTTTTCGTAAGTGCGGCCATCTCGGCCTTCATAGCAATCGACATATCTAATTGATATATGCCTACCCTAGACTAACCAATAGAAGAAGATGAGGTGGTCTTGGTGCTTTCCCACTGAAGTGTTTATTCAGGAAGATCCTCGAGAAACTGCCACGCTTCCTCACTAGATTTGGTTAGAAAGTGACCTTGACAAGTGGTTTCTAGCAACTGCTTCGTTGCTGGGTTCAATCCTTCGTATAATGTTTGGCAAAGTTGCCAATTTTCGATCCCATGGTGAGGGCATTGAACCAGTAGGTCTTTGAATCTTTCAAAACACTTCCAAAATGGTTCGGAAGGAAGCTGGGAAAATTGTATAATCTCATTGCGAATTCTCGCGGTCTTGTGATGAGGATAAAACTTTTTAAGAAAAGTTTTAACAAACTCGTCCCAATTTCTAATTGAATGTGATGCTGTGCTGTATAACCACTTCTCGGCTAAGTCATATAAGGTGAAAAGAATGACCCTTAGCCTTATAGCATCATCTGATAATTGGGTTGTCTTCATCATGACGCAAACGTTTTGGAATTTGTTGATAAAGATATAGGAATCTTCGGATTCCAATCCGTGAAATTTTGGTAGCATATTGATGAAGTGGGGTTTTATCTCAAAATTGTCCCCATTTTCCGGTGGGAGCGAAAGACAGGTAGGTAATGCGGTGCATACAGGGTAGAAGAGATCCTGGAGCGTGATTCGTTCGGGCGCTTCAACAGGCGGGTGATTCAGGTTATTCGCACCTAACGGAGGTGGAATCAGTCCAGTGGGTAAGGTGTTATTGGAATTATATCCCGACATACCTTCGGAAGAAGAATTTGAAGGTAGAGGTAAGGAAGTGGAAGGAATTTCGACTTCGGAGTCGAAAGCTTCATCGGTCGGTACCAACGAAACACGGACTAATCGGGCTCTAGTGTCCCTAGTCCACACGGACATACACTAAAGAGGTAGTGTAGTCAAAAAGGTGAAAAACAGAATGTGGGGGTAAGAAAATGTCAATGAGAAGAAAGTGGATGGTGGTGGGGTGCACGGATTTCTTAGCGACAAGTTGCAAGTTTTTATAAAAATATTTTTTCCTTTAACTTTTTGCAAAAAAGATTTTCGATAAAGGGCTTAGACACAAATGCAATCAACCACAAATACATAATCAGGCCTAGATCTAGGGTCACCTAGGTCAGCTAGAAAGCTCCTAACTGTTCCAAAGAACTAGAAATAGGACCTCAAACCGCCTCTTCACCGCCAATTGCGGCCAGGTAAGTTCCAGGTGAGTGGGAGGCTCTCCACTACAAGTAGTGGCCCTAATTAAGTAACCACTCGCCTTAGACACACTTGCCTAGACACCGCAAAGTCAGGTTAGGATCAACGGCCGATGCCTACAACTAGTCCTCTGTCCTATTGAGCGCAATGTCCTTAGGGCTGAGTCTAGTCTTTTTTTAATTAATTGAATTTCAATGCATATGCCTTATGTGATTTCTGGGGTCCTGAGAAGGGTGATGAAATCCCCACCCAATCTGAATTGGTCTCAAGCCCTTTAAAGTCCGATTAAAAATATGCAAAGAAGTAACAATCACTTGCAAACAATTTTTTTTAATTTTTAGCGCGGCGCAAAGAATCCTGCTCAAGATCAATTATTGGAAGGGGGAGAGATTATTAAGCGCAAAGAATCCTCCAGGAGATTTGACAGAAGATATATTGGGATTTGCAGAGGAGGAGAGAGAAAGCTCACAGAAAAATTTGCACGTGCTGATGTCACTTGGAGGCGGCGGTTCCTCGGCAAGGAGAGGGTTCTGGCCGCGGAAGCGCGGCGTTCCGTATGGTTTAGATCCCGAGACTTCACCAGAGGACCTCGGATGCGCGGCAGAAGGCTGTTTCGGCGGAGGAATCGCGGTGGATTGGGCGGCTCGAGTCTCGAAATTTTTTCTGTTGTTCTGTTGGTAAAATCCTCTGCTGTTCAGATCTGCCTTTTTCTGTTTTGATCTTTGGATTTTTTCCAGATCCGAACTTCTTCGTTGTTCCTGCAAAATTCACACAAGAAACCCTTCAAACAATAAAAGATGATAAAATTTTTATATTTTTTGTTTTTTCAGTTTTTTATGATTTTTTAATTTATATTAACCCGAAATTGCAAAAAGAAAATACTACGCCATCCCCGGCAACGGCGCCATTTGATTTGTAGTTGTATTTTAACAATCAAAAATAATATTACCGCAATCAAGAACGGCGTCGCTTGGTAGCTAGCCGGTGAGTACGGGTCGGTCCACAGGGATTTTGTGAATTTCCTAATTTGCTCAAACGAGTTAATTCCAAACGTTGTGAATGGATTATCTCTAAAACTTAAATTTATATTAAAACTAGAATCTTGCTAGGGTTAGGTTTAGGGTAAGTTAGGAAATTGAATGTTTCCTCACCGCTTTCAATGCCCTATTTTAGATCTATTAGGTGTTATGGTAATAATTAATAAAGGGGATTAGTATCATCGGGAAGAAACGATGTTTCTTCCTCTAGGTTCTTGTCCTTCCTTTCTCAATTATTACCCTAACCTCCATGGAAAACATACGCAACCGGTCCTTTATACTACGGTATCACCGTTACCTCGAGGGGTAAGGTGCCGCAGGAAACGGTGTGTGTATGTATGCATGGAGTCCTAATTATTATGTGTGATGGGGCAAGAAAGGGGTGAGAGAGTTCATCTCTCAAACCTTTCCCTAAAGCTAACCCTAACAAGCGAGGAGACTACTCGCTCATTAGGGAATTGAATGGCATTCTAACTAGGGCAAATAATTAAAAGTAAACTAAGGCAATAAAATAGAAAACTTACTAATTTTATTGATGGCTCTCTCCAAACATCAACACAGGAATTACAGATCTGAATTTATGAAATGAAAAGAGGCATGAACTAATACAAGATTTAGGGTTCCTATTTATATATTCATAGAAACCCTAGGTTACAATCACGTCACATCTGCTTTTACAAAAATACCCCCTAAGGAAAAGACCTAGTCAACGATCCGCGCACCGCCACAGAATCTCCATCGACACGGGCAATAGACGGCCGCGGAACCGCGGCCATAGGGCCTGTTTGGCCGCGGTTCCGCGGCCAAATGGGAGGATCATGGGCTCAGTTTTTCTGGTTATGTTCTTCTGGCTTTTCTCTTCTTTTTTCTTCACTTTATTTCTCAGGTAGGCTTCTAGTTCTCTTCCAGATTCCACAGTGAATAATTGTAGTGGACTTTTACCGTTGCTTCATGACGAAGTCTTGAACCTTGCGCTACCTCTGTTCTTTGTGAACTTGTTAATTGATCTTCAATGTTCCTCAAGATGTGGGCACGATCAAGATTCCACCATTTATCGGTCATAGTCTCACTTTGTATCATCTTTGTCATCAATTTCACTGTTTTTATTCCAAGAACCTGTAACCTGCAACTAAGTAGCAGACATGGGTCAAAAGCACCTGTTTATTTGTAAAATGACTAGAAATGGGGAATATAATAATGCAATATTATGATATGAACAAAGCCCTGCCTCGACTACTCCGAGGAACAACGTGCAAACCCTATGGCACAACGGGGGTGAGTTGCCAACTCGTGAATACTAAAATAACATATGCAGGTAATCGCAAGTATGCACGTACTGCGCGAATCTATCACATGCAAGCTAAAAAGCAATAAATGGACATATGTATGCAATAGTCATGAAAGGTACTCTACAACGTACAACTAATACATGAAGCAATAAATGACAATATGTATATGCAACAGTCATGAAACATACTCTATCAGGTACTACAAATACATGAAGCAATGCATATAAAGTAAATGCGGAGCATGGGATAAAACATGTCATCCTCACGGAATCCTGACCTCGTGGCAGGACCAAAGTCCTTCAAGACAATCTAAATCCCAAATTTCCTCAAATCAGCCCCCAAATTGGCCCTCATATCCTGTAAGTCTCATATATCCTGAGTGTCCAATATCAAGTAAATCTCATATAACCAGTATCCAATATCGAGAATGTCTCATGAAACCTGAGTTTCCAACATCTACACCCAAAAACATCATGAAAACAAGTGTCTAGCATCGACACATAAATACTCATCTCTGAGATGTCGTCACCTGGGACTGACCCTCCTATATCATGTACGTACATCCTATAGAACCTGAGTGTGCACCACCTGAAATCGACAAGGCATGTGTGTACATAACCTCGATCGGTATCCCCCAGATATCCGTCGAGTCCAAATCTATCACCGGTTGGCACACGCCCCGAGCCAGGCTCATCGGCATGTACCATCGATCTTCTTTCCCCGGAGAACCAACCGGGTTCCACCATGTACCCGCACACGGCCCACTCACTCCTCGCATGGGGTAATATATAAGCTCAGAACCGAGAAATCTCATGGTGGAATCTGAAATATCATATCAAGAGAAACCGGGTTTTTCAAATAATGCATAATTTCATGAAACTACCATGGTCCTCAAATCCAGAAAACATCAAGTAATGAATAAGTATATTTGCATGACTCATTATGATGATATATATAAATTAGACATGTATACATATATATTAGCGTCCTATTCCACTAATAAATAAATATATATATATATATATATATATATATATAACAACATCCTATTCCACTGTTATATATACTTAGGAGTAAAAATATCAGAGGACATCATATGAAAACCATCTATCAATGCGAAATCCATGAAATATAATATATGCAACATAAAACTGTAGTGTGAGCATATAAAGGAAAAGCCGCTATTTAACTGCAACAAGTTAATATATATCATGCGGTTCCTAATTTCTCCAAGTCCATATAACATCAAATAAAGGTGAACATGTAGCTATAGCCAGGTGTGCTTAACCATGTCGGTATAGCAAGATATGTGTATCTACCTATCCATAATGATGTAATACCCTCCAGGTATATGTGTAATATGTATGCAAGATGTACATGTAGCTATGTCTCATATGTGTATATACCTATCATTAATGGTACAATACCATCTAGGTATATAGGTAACTAGCATGTAAGCATGTCAAGGCATATGTGTAAGCATTTAGGTATACAGGTATGCTATATGTCATATGCACGAAGGTAAGTAAGGATCGTGTCTCAATGTCCCTAAACAATACAATATCACATATGTATAGGTGTTGTGCGTGTCATGGCAATTATCGACGGTGTATGTGTGTAGTATACAATTAGTGCTCGTGAAACATGAACCGTCAATAATGGTTTTGTGTCTCATTAATACTAAGTCCATGCACAATAGGAAATGAAATACGCAACAAAGGTACACATGCACAAGCAATATCCGTATACATCTAACTAATAGTCATATCATTTAATCTAGCCCAGATGCATAACGCCATGGGGGCGATTCCCTTATAGATGTTAAATCTACTCAAAACAATACTGGCTAAGTAAAGCCAACCACTCGCTTTTCCTTCTTCGCAGTGCCCGAAGTCTCCGCCAGCTATCCTGTAAGTATATAACAATATAACAAGTCATATTAGCAATCGACCAATAACACGTACAAACTACGTTTAACTGACGCACCTGTTAGTTATATGTATGCCCTAGAAGCCATTACCATACATAGGATGTATATTGTAGTGGATGCTGGGACATATATAGGGAGGACTTTCTTGCTCGACATGATAGTATGCTATCTGGTTACTCTTTACCTTAACGTGTATACTGATTGTCTCTCTGTTACATGTTGGTAAAGCCCTTAGGATGTGTACTTGACTACCTGGACTATGATGCAGATCATACTAGTGGGGACATAGTAGTCCATAAGTACATCCTTCAAGGTCCCTAGTCGTGGGTGTATCGAGACGGGGCATCGATATACCAGAGTAGACTAGCGTATACCTTCTTGACCCATACAGATGGGCGATGGATGATCCCATATCCATTGGTGTTTGACATCGGAGATGATATACGGGTGCTCAGTAGAGACTGGGTACACTGGACAGACTCGCCGAGAACTCCTAGATGGTATTATACCTTACGTCAGATGGCAGTTCTCTGGTGACACTGGTACAGGTTAGTCTGTAGACCCGAGATCGTCATAGAGTCTTGTGTGATTCCCACTGTGCTTTGATTTCCACCTTACCACGTCCAAGAGGGCGTGCAAAACGGTGGCTTTTGGGTACAGTCCCGAATCACATGGAGGCAATGAGCGATAGGAGGGGATTCGTCTCTCCCGGTATAGGGAGTTGATGTTGCACTGTGTTCGATTGGCTATAACTGGAAATCCCTGGCCAGGGTTGCTGAGATTTACTGGTAAGTGTTACCAGTAGTTTCTCGAACTGTTATAGACCTTATATCGACACGAATTATCGAGCTATTGGGGTCTGACGTTTACCACCCCTAGGCGAGATATGCGACATATCAGACGAACAGACCGGACTGTACGGTAAGTGTTACTGGTTGAATTCACAGGAGTGTGAGCGGGCTTGCTCGTTGATCTTCTGATCGCTCAATACCCGGGTGGCCGTTACGTTTAGCAGACCGCTTGCGGCTTGTGGGTGTTTGATATGATCATCACCTGCTGCCGGCGTATTGACGAGTCTTTAGAGTCCTACACAGAGGTTTCCTGGCTCAAGAGAAACGAAATAGGAGCGCGTATGAGATATGTGCGGGACCGAGAATTATACCAGTATGTGATACTGTATTCTATTCTCCCGATTTGTATCATTGGTCGGTTATATGTGATATAGCCGGGTTACCGAATCAAGTGTTGATTCGATACATTGATACACTTGATATTAGTCGGTTATATGTGATATGACCGGATCGTTAAATCAAGTGTTGATTTAATGATTTAATGTATAATTATATATTTGATATATTACTTTACATTAACTAGTATTTGTTCACTTTAAATGGATTTTCTCACTTGAAATACACAAGTTGTATATATGATATACTTTTGTGCACAAGATTGTATCATGTTTGATGATACATGCCAACTTGGGTGTAGTTTTGGTTTAAACCTTGGTTAAGTAAATGGTTAGGGTTTTTATTTATTTATTCATTTATTTATTTCATTTTGGCAAGAAATAAAATGGTTGCTACTTTTGTTTTACATTGAAAGTTCATGAAGGTTTGAAAGATTGACCATTTTGTTTCTTTCCTTTAACCTAACCATTCAACTTAACCGTAGTTTATTCTCTACACCTAACCATGGTTGCTATATGATAAGTATTCATTTTATTTTCTATTTTGAATAATACTTATCATATTCTTTTCTTCTTCTTCTTCTTCATCAACAAGAAGAAAAGCTTGCAACCTTTAATGGCAACTTGAGAAAAAGAGTGAGAAATTCAATTCTAAAGTGAACCCACTTCCTATTTCTTCATCCTATACCACTTGCCATGTAGTATAGGGTGTTTTCTTCACAAGTTTCTTGACTTGGTGAAGTTGGAGCTTGATCTTGTGTTGCCTCGACGTAGATCATCTTCGGCATCGAAGTCGACGACCTAGCCCGCCCATTTCTCCGATGAAGCCGACGCTAGAGTCCGGGATCCGATGATCGCAGCGAGGGGACGTCATCATGGAGCTAGAGAAGTAGTGGACCGGATCTACAAAGGTTGTATTTTCCGTTCACTCATAGTTAAGATGTTAACTAGTTGCATGTTTAGCCTAATCTCTAGTCAACGATCCGTATTAGGGTTTCTCGGCACCTGTAAAATTTGAATTTGGCATGGTTGATGCCTTGTGAGACTTCTAGTGTGTGCCTAGGAACCCTACATTGGTATCAGAGCTACTAGGCATTGGATGTCGACCTATGGGGGGTTCTCACTGTGTGACAGTGTGGCGAAGCATAGGCTCTTACCCCCAGGGTGTCCCGAGACCGGAAGGTGTTCCGGCGGGTTGTAGTCCTCACGAGGGGGCATGCGTAAAAAGTAGCGGCTGAGGGACCCGTTGGGGCCACGGCGACCCCATTGGATGGGGTGGCTTCCTGACCTACAGTGGTATCAGAGCCTAGTTAGAGCCTTAGGCGATGCGTAGACGGAGTTAGAAGTCCGATCGACCCGAAACCCTAACTCAAAACGGCTCTCTGGACATTTTCTGGATTTGTGGATTTTTGTGAATTAAAAATTCTCAGAAAATAGAGCAGGAAATTCTAAGAGTTACTGTTGAAAACGAACCCCTAACTCCACTAAACCGCCGCGGAACCGCGGCACTAGCGTGCTATTCGCGGCGGTTCCGCGGCCGTATGTACAGATTAGAGGTTAAGTTTTATATAGTAATGCCCGTATCTGTTTCCTCTGTTCTCTGGGAAGTTTTAATCTGCACTCAAGAGTTGAGTTTTCTGGGTTGTATTGGGGACTCGGTGTTTCGATCGGATTGTCTAATTTTGTCTGCGTGTTTTTCCGGGTATTTTTAGAATATGTTAAAAGGTTCGACCGGATATAAATACCCACTTTTTCCCCTGCCGGGAAATTTCCAATTGTTGGACTTTTCCGTAGTTTAACGACGTTCTAAGTAGTGCAAGTAACGCGATGGTCCCTCTAGAAGACAACAAATCTTAACTCGATTATGTGACCGTCTTGAACTGCCCTTTGAACCTTCGGGTCTGGGGCAGTACGGCGTGCCACATGTGAGGCGTTGGCTTGACCCTTCTACGGCTGGACCGTTGGTACTGAGGCATGAACTTGATGTTTTTTAAACCTATTTCATGTGTTGATTTGTTTCGGGAAAACTTGGGTGTTTGAATGTTCGATCGGAAAGTTTAACATTTTCTATTTATCTGGAATGGGATACAATATTTGGAATCCACAAGCAGTTATGCGATAACTGATTTGAATGTTATAAACATAGCACTTTAGTCTCACTTGATCGGTTGCCACGGAATTTTGAAGTGATCAAAAGTCCGTCGCAATCACGTAGCGTACGCGGATACTCGCCGGGTAAACTTAACAGACAGCCTCACCCCATAGCCCGACCAAGTGACTGTAGGAGAACCCCGTCGCCGAAAGTATCCGTTCGGGTGCTCGCGGCAGCGGTGTTCCGCCTTGGTGCACTTCGTCGACGGCATCGGGGGTGCGGCCGTCTACTAAAGTTTGCGACGAGCATTCGATCAGGATTTCGGGAATCTTGTTGAATTGCCCGACTTGATATTGAAAAGAGTTTTCGATAAAGAGACTAAAATGCGGGGTTTATAATTGTTAGGCATGCGATGTCTAAGGAATTCATTTGATTAGGCATGCGATGTCTAAAGAGTTTGCGGATTCCAACTGTTGTAGTTTTACACTTTCTTTTCTGTGACCGTAAGTGTAATATGTGATATCGCCTGTTTCGTTGCTATATGTCAACGACAATTGGGATACGCATGTTTACTTACGTTGATGACATGTGATGTTATGTATTGCTGGATATGTTATATTGGATTATCGTGTTTGAATAGCCCGGGGGTTTTTATGTGAGATGAGTGTTTTTCTTTTTCATTCATGTAAAAACTTGTATGTAATATTCTTTTATTGGGGCACTTCCAGGTTGCGGAAGATGTCACCTTTTGTATATTATTTACTTTTCCGCACTAGGATAGACCCAAGGAGGGGAGCACAAGTAACCGGGTTCTAGGGTCCAGTGGGAGACCATCTCGAGGAGTCGAGTCCGGGTCTCCTAACCCTAGAATTGGTAGGGTTGCTTGCCGCTCTCGTAGGGGTCTAGGGGTGTGGGTTTGGCTATTCATCGCGACCGTGGAATCCGTGTTTTATACTGGCTCGTATTGAAAACACGGACGTCCTAGTATATCCAATGTTTCATATGATTCTTCTGCTGCGATATCTGTGATGTGATCATGTGATGTTCTGTGATAAATACTGTATATGGTATATATGATATATTATATAGAAGTTACTTATGTTTTACACCCGCGCTAGCCCTGCCCCGCTCTGTCATTAGTTACCTAACCTAACGGTGTACGAGGGGACATCGAGGCGAATGCGGATGGCATAAGTGTACGTCGTATTTATCTGTGATGTTTAGGTACTTAAATGATGGGACTTCATTAATGAGATTAATGAAATAAAAGAAACCTAAAGATGTTGTAGAATCGAATTTCAAAAATAAAACAGGTAGCTACAGTTCTTGCTTTGCACAGCGGTATATGTGATATATCCTGCACCTTATTCGATGAGGAAAGGACCGGATCCCTTCACCGGGAGTGACTCCTTTAGCAATAACTGGCAGATGCTACACACTCGGTTTGTCTTTTGATTGCTTTTAAGAGTTTTTGCTTTGCACAGTGATATATATGATATATCCTGCACCTCATTCGACGAGGAAATGACCGACGATCCCTTCACCGGGAGTGACTCCTTTAGCAAAACTAGAAAAGCCTCAAAAACACTCCATTTCAAAATTCATTCGATCCTACAACGATATCAAGTTCATTACGCAATAGGTTTTCAGAAAAACCTGTCGTATCCCTCCGTCATTTCAGATAAGTCCTGCTTAGTATTCGTGCTGCGTTTGTTGACCTTGTCAAGGCGCAGTGTGCGGTAGCTAACCAGTATTTATCTGCTTATGCATATGATGCAGATTGGGTTAGGGTAGTCATGCGGCCTTGTTGACCTTGTCAAGGGTTGTGCGGGTGGGTTTGATTCAATCAAGAAATGACGGGTTGAACTTGACTTGCGGTCTATGGTTTGTTGACCTTGTCAAGGTCATAAATCGTTCGGGGCAAAATTATCGGGAATTTCAAGTGTTGAAATTTGCAATGAGATTGCATACCTTCTATGAGATAGTTGGATCCCGATACCCGCTGCGAATAATTGTTACTCCTAGGAGAGTTTTATACATTACAATTAGCCGATCAAGTAGGTGTCTAGAAAGGTGTTAACGAGATTACGCCTCTGGGGAAACGAGGTTTACATTAATTAGGTTCGTGCGAAAGCACGGGGGACCTCCCTCAAAGTACTGACACTGGCCTGGCTGAAAAATTGGCGAACTTGTAGCGTGTAATTAATCCCGGCTAGTCTTTCCTTTTAGGGTTTGAAGGAAGATTTGATAAAAACAGTGGGAGCCATCCTGATTAGATAAAATAATAACCAATCTGATCTTTCAAGAGCATATGCTGAGTGTTTTCTTCTCTCTCTCTCCAGGTAGCGACCATATCACGCCTTAATCAAGATAATAAAACGGATATATTGAACGAACCCGCTTGTTATACTGAGCTAGGGGAACGTTGGTCCCGCTCCAACTTATAAATGTTATAAGACAGAGCAGAAAATTGGGGAATACCAGAATTCCCGTGCTGCCCGAACGAAGAAAGTGCATGTTGATGCATCATCCTCGGGTGTGTTCATTATACAGAACTGTTTCTCAGTATCCTCTGCGTCCTGGGTATTTGATACCGGATCAGGATCCCAGATATGTAATCTGTTACATAGGGCTACAGATAGGTAGAGAACTGAGAACGGGTGATAAGTTTCATGAGGCAGAAAACGGTGCAAGTGTTGCAGCCAAGTCTGTTGGTCACTGTCACCCTGTATGATCAGTACATTGATTCTGAACGAATGTTATTAGATACCGAACCTGATATATAAAATCATATAAGTCTCTTTATTAGTAAAGAAATGATAAAATTTTGTATTGTTGGATAATGTTTTGAACATTTCCTATATCAAAAGTTGATTGGTTCAGGCACGTTATCTAAAAGCATTGATGTTCTAAATCAAACTACAGTTCTCAGTATACGGAACACACACAAGAGGGAGAGTTCAGAAATGAACGAATCCTTCTTAGAGCATTGTAGACTAGGTCATATCAATGCGACCCGACAAGCTAAGTTGCACAAAGATGCATATTTAAATCTATTTGAATTTACATCTTGTGAAAACTTGCCGGTCATGTCACAAAGATAAGATGACCACAGCTCTGTTTATTGGAAACAGAGAAAGAGTTAGTTGAACTCTTGGGATGATACATGTTGATGTATGAAGGTCCCCTGTCTACACATACCAAGACCGGTCGTTTGTACTTCATTACATTCTCTGATAATCTCTCAAGATTCAGACATATGTTCATGTCGAAACACAAGTCCGAATCTTTTGAGATATTCACAGAATATAAGTTAGAAGTAGAGAACCAAAATACGGGAGGAGAATACTTGAGCACAGAAATCCTGGATTATTCTAAAGGAGAATGAGATTCTCTCTCAGCATTACTCCTCCGTATACACCATAGCACGATGGTATATCGGGGCAGAGCAATCACACCCTATGTGATAAGGTGTGTTCTATGATGAGTACTACTGAGTTACCTATTTCCTTTTGGGAGTTATGCACTTATGAAGTTGCATACCTATTGAATAGGGTTCCAATTAAATCAGTTGCCTATCGCTTCATATGTGATATGGAAAGGGAAGAGCCCATATCTTAAGTTGGTTAAGATTTGGGGTTGTCCGGGCTATGTCTAAAAGCATAATCCGGACAAGCTCGAGGCAAGGTCTGTTATGTAGAACTGGAAAGGTTCCAGATATACAAACTGCAGCTGATGATTTGAAAGAACCAAAGGATTCAATAGTTACCAACGAACCTCAGCCTCTCCGCCGATCTAGTAGGGTTCCTCACCCACCTGAGAGATACTTCTGTTTCTCTATGACAGTGGGAGCGAGGATTGCATCATGAAATGATGACCCAACTAGTTTTGAGCTAGCCATCAGGAGTGGGACTCTGTAAGAATGGCTGGATGCTTAGCGATCTGAGATGGAATCCTTATACACCAACAAAGTATGGACTTTAGTTGCTTTATCTGAAGGGTTAAATCCCCATCAGGAGCAAGTATATCTTGAGAAGATTACTTGGTGTACATGGAAAAGTTGAGACTTTCAAAGCTAGACTTGTTAAAAGTTTGCATCATTGACCAAGTATGGATTATGATGAAACCTTTTCTAAATAGCTATGCTTAAGTCCATCCAGATCCTACTTGCCACGGCTACATACCATGACTACGATATCTGGCGGTTCGGTGTCATGACTGCTTTTCTAAATAAAGTTTTAGAAGAGTGCGTCTATAAGTACACAGCCAGAGGGCCTCGTAGACAGTGGGAGCAGCGGAAACGCGAGCAAGATGTTTTATATGATAAAGCAGGCATCGCGGAGTTGGAACGTCTGTTTTGATGTAGTAGTCAAAGAGTTTGACTTCATCAAATTGGTAGATGAACCTTGTATATACAAAAAGGTAGTAGGGAGTATGGTGGTGATCCTCGTAGAGTACGTGGATGACATACTCTTGATAGGGAAGTAGTTTCCTATGCTACGATCGGTCAATCTCCGCTTATCACAATGATTCTCCATAAAGGATCAAAGTGATACCTACTAAATCCTGGGTTTTGGATCTATGAGATAGATCTAATTGGATATTAGGATACTCACTAGTTGTAGTGAGATGGTATCAATTGGTCCTGGGGAGAATCACTGGAAGGGTTCCAGGGTGATAAGGACGACTGAATGTCAGTAACAGGCATTGTCTTTACCCTCAGTAAAGGGACGGTATGTTGGAAGAGTTCCAAGCTAGATACCGTGGCATACTAGACGATAAAGGCTGGAAACATCGCTACTCAAGATGCTACCAAAGAGGAAGTCTGGGTGTATATTAGTTCATGAGATGAACTTAGTTCCTCCTATTGTGTGACAATGGAGTTGTGGCTTATGCCAAGGAACGTCCGTCCTATCAGTGATCCAGACATATTCTAAGGCAGTATCACCTGATCATGGAGATGGCTGATTTCCAAGGTGATCGAGGTTAGGAGAGTAGACTCAGAGGACAACACGGCGGATCCACTCACGAAGGCCTTTTCCCAGAGAGAGACTTTTATGGGATGGTTGAGTATGAGATACTGCAACCACTGCTACAGATGGCCCTAGTGCAAGTGGGAGATTGTTAGTTATATGTATGCCCTAGAGGCCATTAACATACATAGGATGTATATTGTAGTGGATGCTGGGACATATATAGGGAGGACTTTCTTGCTCGACATGATAGTATGCTATCTGGTTACTCTTTACCTTAACGTGTATACTGATTGTCTCTCTGTTACATGTTGGTAAAGCCCTTAGGATGTGTACTTGACTACCTGGACTATGATGCAGATCATACTAGTGGGGACATAGTAGTCCATAAGTACATCCTTCAAGGTCCCTAGTCGTGGGTGTATCGAGACGGGGCATCGATATACCAGAGTAGACTAGCGTATACCTTCTCGAGCCATACAGATGGGCGATGGATGATCCCATATCCATTGGTGTTTGACATCGGAGATGATATACGGGTGCTCAGTAGAGACTGGGTACACTGGACGGACTCGCCGAGAACTCCCAGATGGTATTATACCTTACGTCAGATGGCAGTTCTCTGGTGACACTGGTACAGGTTAGTCTGTAGACCCGAGATCGTCATAGAGTCTTGTGTGATTCCCACTGTGCTTTGATTTCCACCCTACCACGTCCAAGAGGGCGTGCAAAACAGTGGCTTTTGGGTACAGTCCCGAATCACATGGAGGCAAAGAGCGATATGAGGGGATTCGTCTCTCCCGGTATAGGAAGTTGATGTTGCACTGTGTTCGATTGGCTATAACCGGAAATCCGTGGCCAGGGTTGCTGAGATTTACTGGTAAGTGTTACCAGTAGTTTCTCGAACTGTTATAGACCTCATATCGACACGACTTATCGAGCTATTGGGGTCTGACGTTTACCACCTCTAGGCGAGATATGCGACATATCAGACGAACAGACCGGACTGTACGGTAAGTGTTACTGGTTGGATTCACGGGAGTGTGAGCGGGCTTGCTCGTTGATCTTCTGATCGCTCAATACCAGGGTGGACGTTACGTTTAGCAGACCGCTTGCGGCTTGTGGGTGTTTGATATGATCATCACCTGCTGCCGGCGTATTGACGAGTCTTTAGAGTCCTACACAGAGGTTTTCTGGCTCAAGCGAAACGAAATAGGAGCGCATATGAGATATGTGCGGGACCGAGAATTATACCAGTATGTGATACTGTATTCTATTCTCGCGATTTGTATCATTGGTCGGTTATATGTGATATAGCCGGGTTACCGAATCAAGTGTTGATTCGATACATTGATACACTTGATATTAGTCGGTTATATGCGATATGACCGGATCGTTAAATCAAGTGTTGATTTAATGATTTAATGTATAATTATATATTTGATATATTACTTTACATTAACTAGTATTTGTTCACTTTAAATGGATTTTCTCACTTGAAATACACAAGTTGTATATGTGATATACTTTTGTGCACAAGATTGTATCATGTTTGATGATACATGCCAACTTGGGTGTAGTTTTGGTTTAAACCTTGGTTAAGTAAATGGTTAGGGTTTTTATTTATTTATTCATTTATTTATTTCATTTTGGCAAGAAATAAAATGGTTGCTACTTTTGTTTTACATTGAAAGTTCATGAAGGTTTGAAAGATTGACCATTTTGTTTCTTTCCTTTAACCTAACCATTCAACTTAACCCTAGTTTATTCTGTTAGTGTTTATGCCCTAGAAGGCCATTACTGTATCATACTAGCTTGTATATTACTTAATGGAAGCTTGGGATATTCACATGTATATAACAGTCTTGCTAAACATGGTAGTATGCTACTTGGTTTTTCTATCTTAATATGTGAGTATACGTATTGATAGAGCTCTTAGGATCTTGCTTGTCTACCAGCGTTGTGATGGCAGTCACACTAGTGGGGGCTGGGTAGTCTACAAGCACATCCTTATTCAGGTCCCTGGTCGTTGGATTATCGAGACAGAGCATCGATACTCCGGAGTAGACTAGTGTGTACGCTTCTCATCCCAGTTGGGGAGATGGTCTGTCCCACAGCCATCAGTACGTCGTACTGGAGATAGTATACAGGTGCTCGTTAGGTTACGGGTACACCGGACAGGACTCACTGGGAACTGTTGGTTGGTTTGATACCAGTCGTCAGTAAACAGTACCCAGGTGACATGAGTACAGCGTAGTCCGCAGACTTGACACTGCTACTTCGCCTCGAGTGTGTCCCACTGTTCTTAGATTGCTACCCTACCACGGCTCAAAGGAGTCGTGTAAACAGGTAGCAGTTGGGTGCAGTCCCGAGCACTTAGGAGGCAGTGGCGGTTAGACAGGATTCGTCCCTCCCGGTATTGGGAGTAGATATCGTGCTGTGTCAGAGAGCCATTACGCAAAGTCCCTGGCCAGGGCAAGCGAGATTTGCTGGTAGGTTCCAGCAGTTTCTCAGGGTGTAATGGGCTTCACTCCGACACGACTTATACCGCTATTAGGGGACTGACGCTTGCCGCCCCCCTAGGCCCGATATGCGATAGTCATGGACGAACGGACCGGACTGTATGGAGATTGTCACATCAGACTCAGTAGGAGTTCGGATGGGTTTACTCATCGGCCTTCTTATCGACAACTACCTGGGGACCGTTACGTACAGCTAGTGCCGCTTGCGGTCTGTGGTTAAACCCACTGCCAGCGTAGTAGTCGAGTCTCTAGAGTCCCACACAGAGAGTTTCCTACTCCAGGCGAAACGATATAGAGGTTGCATGGTTTTGCGACAAAGGGTTCGGACGCATACGTGCGTTTACGCACGTACGACTTTCGGACAGATTTTACCAGTCGGCTTTGGTTTAAGCCAGTTACTGGTATCCGGTTATTGGATTTTTACAGTCTAAAGTTTTTCCGTATTTTTACGGATCGGAGGGGCGTTCTCGTAATTACTCGAGAAGCTTCTAGAAGATGTGACTAAGGAGGTTTCTTTTGGATAAGAGAGTGAGTCATAGTGGTGATTCATTCACTTCATTAATGCACATTTATTGCTTAATGACTCATGCTAATGAATCATCACAAGATATTTTATGAAGCATGCTTATTCATTTCCTTTATTGATTATTTGATAATAAGAATGCTTCATAATATTATGATACACTCTCTCTCTTCTCTCATTATCATAACACACATTCTCTCTCCTCAAGCTCTCATCTTCAAGATACTAATCCTTAATCCTCATGTGTTGAGATCAAAGGTTTAGTTAGACTAAACAATCCATAACCTTCACTCTATATCATCCTTTCATCTTTGATTAGCAATCAAAGTTGATTAGTTACCTCAAGTTAGAGGTTTAGCTTGGAGTTTCGCTCTCGGGTGGATCGTCTACTACCTAGAGAAGGTCGAGGAGAACAAGTGAGGACGTAAAGAAGAAGGACCGGTTTCATTAGGTATAATCCCTAATCACTTGTGAGATGAAACTTTAGAATACGGTTATTTAGAGTTTAGCTTCGATTCAAGCGGTTAGTCGATGTTCGTTGTTTTAACTTGATAAGTTTTTGTAAATTCCGCCTCCCCATAAGTACTGGGGTGAAGTACATCGACTTACAGTGGTATCAGAGCCTCGCTAAACACTAAATAACTTAATCGCAAATTTGTACGAATTTCGAACGAAAAAACGAAGCCGGAAAACCCTAATAAAAATCAGTTTCTGTCGAATCCAAAATGATGTCCTAAAATTTTTCAGGGATGTTCAGAAAGCTTGACATGGGTCCAGGAGAACACCCAAGAAAATTGGGCCCATGACTCGGCTAAAGCGCCGCGGAAGCGCGGCGGATCCCACCGATCCGCCGCGGTTCCGCCCCCGAGTTGCCGAGTCATGATCCCAAATTTTTTGTGTGGGTCCCCTGTGATATTTAGTGTTTTCTGGAATATTTAATTATTGCTCAGGTTACTGTTTAACAGAGCAGATTTTGGAGCAATATTGAAGTTGTTTATTCGATCGAATTGTACAGTATTTGCGTATTGGATTATATCTGTGATTGTTTAATGTGTTCGTAAACCTCCCCCAACTGCTAGTATGTCGGTTGGCAGGGGGTTGCACATTTCTGAAATGGTTATATCTGTTTGTGCATATAAACTGTATTGGACTGTTGTGGTGTATAGCCGGGGTTAGCAATGGGTTATTGATTAATTCATTTGTTGTAAATGTAATTTGTTGTAATATTATTTTCGCGGGGCACTTCCAGGTTGCGGTTGTAGCCACCGTTGTATTATTTCATTTTACTGTTTTTGCTCCTAGGACTGACCCAAGGTGGGGTACACAGACTGCCGGGTGGGTAGTTTGCCGTACCCGTAGGGGTCGAGGGTGGGGTAAACGGCTATTCATCACAACTGTGTAATCTGTCTTTTCTTGCAGGCTCAAAAGAAATACAGATTGCTTGCAAATCCAATATTGTTTATCTGTGTTCTGGAATGAATATCATTGCGTCAGACGAATGTAAAATATCTATATTTATTATAGCTATTTAGACGTCACTTATGTTTTACACCCGCGCTAGCCCAGCCCCCGCTCTGTCGTTAGTTAAGTAACCTAACGGGTGATGACGGGACCCCATGGCGAATACGGATGGCATAAGAGGACGTTATATTTTCGTTGTTTTCTGCAATGATAGGTTAATGATGGGACGCATTATCTATAATGCAAAGTAAAACAAACCAAAGTTTCAATCGTTGGAACAATTTAAAAGAAACCACTCGGTTATTTTTAAAACAGATATTTTTAAATGCGGAGCTTTAACCACTCCTTTTAAAAGCTATCAGGTTCCTTCGGTTATATCAAGTTCACTACGTTTATGGTTTCGCCAAAACCAGTCGTAGCCCTCCGTCGTTTCATTTGGGTATTCAGTAGTATTCAAGCTATGCATTTTGGCCAAAGTCAAGGCATAGTGTTTGGTAGCTACTGGGTTTTCATTTGTTGCATAAGATAGATGAGTTAGTTTGGGACAGTCGTATTATCATTTGACCAAAGTCAGGGGTATATACGGATGGGTTCAAATTGACAAGATAATGACGGGTAGAACTTGACATGTGACTTATGACATTTTGACCAAAGCCAAGGTCATAAGAGCATGGGGCAAAAACTTATATCGGGAATTTCTAAAGAAACTGAAATTTGCAAAGAGATGCATACCATTTGGAGTTTGATGAATGTTGGTAGGATTCCTTCAACATTATCATACGATGATATTTGGATCCCGATCCTACTGTGAGTATATGCTACTTATCAGGATATTCGTCGCTTAACGATCAATGCTATAAACCTAGTAGGTGTCCAGAAAAGTGTCAGCGGGGTTACGCCCCCAGAGAAAAGAGGTTATTTAATTAAGGAACTTCGCGAAAGCGTTGGAAAACCTCCCTCGAAGTATCGACACCGGCCTGGCTGAACGGTTAAGCAAGTATTGTACGGTGGGAATAGTCTTGGCTAATTCTTCTTTTATGGTTTGAGGAAGGATTCGAGAAACAGTGGGAGCCATCCAGTTTAGATAAACTAAAAACCACTCTAAACTTGCAAGAGCATCATGCTAAAGAGTTTTCTTCTCTCTCTCCT
This sequence comes from Agapanthus africanus, assembly GCA_030015575.1. NCBI lineage: Eukaryota > Viridiplantae > Streptophyta > Magnoliopsida > Asparagales > Amaryllidaceae > Agapanthus > Agapanthus africanus. Next base: position 90,989,221 of record JASDDO010000012.1, on the reverse strand, counting down.
AATTGCAGCGACCCTGAAAATGACTGGTCTTAAGTTACTTTTAGAGAAAAATATACTGACGGGGCCAAACTATAAAGATTGGCTGCGGAATGTCAAGATGGCTTTGACCTATGACAAACTGGGGTACGTCCTCACCGCTACAGCACCTGCTGCCCTTGGTCCCAAATCCAGCAATGCGGATAAGGAAATCCGCAAAACATGGGATTTAGATTGCGCGAGAGCCAAGTGCATCGTGCTTGCCTCGATGAACAATGAACATCAGAGGAGGCACGAGGATATGTCCCTAGATGGCATATTTCTCCATACAAAGGAACTTTATGGAGAGCAATCTCGTATAGCAAGATACGAGACCTCTAAGAAATTGTTTCGAGCGAGGTTGGCTGTCGGGTCATCGGTAGGTGAACATGTCCTACAGATGATCGGCTATATTGAAGAGCTCGCGGACCTTGGAACGACTTTGGATAATGAGCTCTATACAGACCTTGTTCTCCAGTCCCTTCCTCCCACCTACGCCCAGTTTATCCTCAACTTCAATCTTCAAGGAAAAGAAGTTGAACTTGCGGAACTCCTGAACATGTTAAGGAGTGCAGAGGGCACCTTGCAGAAGGCAAGGGAAACACCCGCTATGTTTGTTGGCGGTTCATCTTCTTCCGGGTCCAAGGCTAGGGCCAAAGGAAGGAAGAAGAAGGCCGCACCCAGACCTAGAGGAGGTGTTAGTAAGGTGGGAAAGAAGGGAAAGAAAAAGTTTACAGCACCGGTAGTTGGCCTGGATGAGTGCTTCCATTGTCACAGGAAAGGGCACTGGAAGAAGGATTGCAAGGCGTGGAACGCCAAGAACCAGGAACCGAAGCAAGCTGTGGCTTCGACTTCAGGTGTGTTTGTAATTGAGAATTGTCTGTCGATCAACTCTACTTCCTGGGTATTGGATACCGGGTCAGGATCTCATATTTGCAATTCATTGCAGGCACTGAGAAACCGTAGAGTACTGAAGGAAGGTGATATGATCCTTAGGGTTGCTAACGGAGCTAGCGTGGGAGCTGCGTCCGTCGGGGATTATCACCTAGGATTGACGAGTGGACACATTTTGGTTTTACATAACTGTTATTTTGTACCCAGCTTAACGTGTAATATCATATCAGTTTCCTTGTTATCAAATAAAGGTTATGATTTCACGTTTGTAAGAGATGTTGTCAACATCCACCTTAATCATGGTTTGATTGGGTCCGGTACTTTAAATAACGGCATATATGTGTTAAACCAACTCCAAATTTTCAATGTCCAGAACACACTAAAAAGAAAGTCTCCAGATTTAAATAAAGCTTTCTTATGGCATTGTAGACTGGGTCACATCAATGAGAGAAGGTTGACTAAGTTGCATAGAGAAGGATATTTGGACACGTTCGAATATCAAACCTATGACACTTGTCAATCTTGTCTCAAAGGAAAGATGACAAAGACTCCATTTACTGGACAAGGAGTAAGAGCGAGCGAGCTCTTAGGACTCATACACAGTGATGTATGCGGTCCAATGTCTACACATGCGAGAGGTGGTTTTTCCTATTTCATTACTTTCACGGATGATTACTCAAGATACGGATTCATTTATCTGATGAAACATAAATCCGAGGCTTTTGAGAAATTCCAGGAGTATAAGAATGAAGTAGAAAACCAAACCGGCAAAAGTATTAAGACACTTAGATCTGATCGAGGTGGTGAATACTTGAGTGCCGAGTTCCTAGGTTACCTAAAAGAGAAAGGAATTCTCTCTCAGCTTACTCCTCCATACACTCCACAGCATAACGGTGTATCGGAGAGACGGAATCGAACCCTATTGGATATGGTACGATCCATGATGAGTAATGCTGAGTTACCGCGATCTTTCTGGGGTTATGCGCTTGAATCAGCGGCATATCTTCTGAACAGAGCTCCTACCAAGACTGTGCCTACCACTCCATATCAGATGTGGACTGGGAAGAAACCCCATCTTCAGCATATGAAGATTTGGGGATGTCCAGCTTTTGTTAAAAAGCAGCATGTGGACAAGCTCGAGGCACGATCAGTAAAATGTATGTTTGTGGGATATCCAAAGAACTCCAAGGGATATTATTTCTATTACGCAGAGGAACAAAAGGTTTTTGTTTCTCGTAATGCCCATTTTCTGGAAAATCAGTTTTTAGAAAAGGAATCAAGTGGGAGCGAAATAGAACTGGAAGAAATTCCAGAACCACAAACTGCTACTGAAAGTTTGGTAGAACCAGAGGTTCAAGAAGAACAGAACATTCCCGCACCCCTCCGCAGGAGTAGTAGGCCGTCTCGTCCGCCTGAGAGATACTACGGTTTTCTCATAGATGGGGATAGAGAGGATTGCATCATAGATGATGATGAACCTACTGACTTCCAGCAGGCCATCCAGAGCGGCGACTCGGTACGATGGCTAGATGCAATGCGGACCGAAATGGAGTCCATGTACACCAACAAAGTATGGACTTTGGACTTTGCTCCAGATGGGGTAAAACCCATAGGATGCAAATGGATCTTCAAGAAAAAGATTGGTGTAGATGGACAGGTGGAAACCTATAAGGCTAGACTTGTTGCAAAGGGTTTTCGTCAAAGACCTGGTTTGGACTATGACGAAACTTTTTCTCCAGTGGCTATGCTCAAATCCATTCGGGTCCTTCTTGCAATTGCTGCCTTCCATGATTATGAAATCTGGCAGATGGACGTAAAGACGGCTTTTCTGAATGGAAATTTAGAAGAGAGCGTCTATATGGATCAGCCAGAGGGTTTCAATCAGAGTGGGAGCAGCGGGAAAGTATGCAAGCTGCTTAAGTCCATTTATGGACTAAAGCAGGCATCGCGGAGTTGGAACATCTGTTTTGATGAGACAGTCAAAGAATATGACTTTATCAAAAATCCAGATGAACCGTGCATATATAGTAAAGTCGTGGCCAGAAGTGTCGTATTCCTCGTCTTGTACGTGGATGACATTCTATTGATAGGAAATGACATTCCTATGCTACAATCTGTCAAAGGATTCTTGTCACACAGGTTCTCCATGAAAGACCTGGGTGATGCCTCTTACATTCTGGGGATCCGGATCTATCGTGATAGATCCAAGAGGATGTTGGGACTTTCGCAGTCCAGGTATATCGACACTATACTGAAAAGATTCAGTATGGAAGATTCTAAGCGCGGTAATCTACCGGCTTGTCACGGAATCACCCTCTCCAAAGAGATGTCTCCCAAGACTGATTTGGAAAGGGAACGCATGTCTATTATACCCTACGCTTCTGCGGTAGGCTCTATAATGTATGCGATGTTGTGTACCAGACCAGATGTAGCTTACGCACTAAGCGTGGTAAGCCGGTATCAGTCAGACCCAGGGGAGAAACACTGGATAGCAGTAAAGAACATTCTCAAGTACCTGAGGAGGACTAAGGAGATGTTCTTGGTTTACGGCGGAAAAGACCTCAGGTTGGAGGCCTTTGCTGATTCCGGCTTCCAGAGTGATAAGGACGATTCCAAGTCCATGTCGGGTTATGTCTTTACCCTCAATGGAGGGGCGGTGTGCTGGAAGAGCTCCAAGCAGGACACCGTTGCTGACTCGACGATGGAAGCGGAGTATATAGCTGCTTGCGATGCCGCAAAAGAAGCAGTCTGGATGAAGAAGTTCCTAACAGAACTTCAGGTGGTTCCTACCATAGTTGATCCAATACCTCTGTATTGCGACAACAACGGAGCTATAGCTTTAGCGAAGGAACCAAGGTCCCATCAGAAGTCCAGACACATCTTGAGGCGGTATCACCTGATCAGGGAGATCATTGATCGTCAGGAGATCGAGGTTCGGAGAGTTGCTTCAGAAGAGAACATTGTTGATCCATTCACGAAGGCCCTTCCTCAGATTCAGTTCGAGAGGCTACTCGAGATCATTGGTCTACGATATGCCAGTACATGGCCCTAGTGCAAGTGGGAGATTGTTAGTGTTTATGCCCTAGAAGGCCATTACTGTATCATACTAGCTTGTATATTACTTAATGGAAGCTTGGGATATTCACATGTATATAACAGTCTTGCTAAACATGGTAGTATGCTACTTGGTTTTTCTATCTTAATATGTGAGTATACGTATTGATAGAGCTCTTAGGATCTTGCTTGTCTACCAGCGTTGTGATGGCAGTCACACTAGTGGGGGCTGGGTAGTCTACAAGCACATCCTTATTCAGGTCCTTGGTCGTTGGATTATCGAGACAGAGCATCGATACTCCGGAGTAGACTAGTGTGTACGCTTCTCATCCCAGTTGGGGAGATGGTCTGTCCCACAGCTATCAGTACGTCGTACTGGAGATAGTATACAGGTGCTCGTTAGGTTACGGGTACACCGGACAGGACTCACTGGGAACTGTTGGTTGGTTTGATACCAGTCGTCAGTAAACAGTTCCCAGGTGACATGAGTACAGCGTAGTCCGCAGACTTGACACTGCTACTTCGCCTCGAGTGTGTCCCACTGTTCTTAGATTGCTACCCTACCACGGCTCAAAGGAGTCGTGCAAACAGGTAGCAGTTGGGTGCAGTCCCGAGCACTTAGGAGGCAGTGGCGGTTAGACAGGATTCGTCCCTCCCGGTATTGGGAGTAGATATCGTGCTGTGTCAGAGAGCCATTACGCAAAGTCCCTGGCCAGGGCAAGCGAGATTTGCTGGTAGGTTCCAGCAGTTTCTCAGGGTGTAATGGGCTTCACTCCGACACGACTTATACCGCTATTAGGGGACTGACGCTTGCCGCCCCCCTAGGCCCGATATGCGATAGTCATGGACGAACGGACCGGACTGTATGGAGATTGTCACATCAGACTCAGTAGGAGTTCGGATGGGTTTACTCATCGGCCTTCTTATCGACAACTACCTGGGGACCGTTACGTACAGCTAGTGCCGCTTGCGGTCTGTGGTTAAACCCACTGCCAACGTAGTAGTCGAGTCTCTAGAGTCCCACACAGAGAGTTTCCTACTCCAGGCGAAACGATATAGAGGTTGCATGGTTTTGCGACAAAGGGTTCGGACGCATACGTGCGTTTACGCACGTACGACTTTCGGACAGATTTTACCAGTCGGCTTTGGTTTAAGCCAGTTACTGGTATCCGGTTATTGGATTTTTACAGTCTAAAGTTTTTCCGTATTTTTACGGATCGGAGGGGCGTTCTCGTAATTACTCGAGAAGCTTCTAGAAGATGTGACTAAGGAGGTTTCTTTTGGATAAGAGAGTGAGTCATAGTGGTGATTCATTCACTTCATTAATGCACATTTATTGCTTAATGACTCATGCTAATGAATCATCACAAGATATTTTATGAAGCATGCTTATTCATTTCCTTTATTGATTATTTGATAATAAGAATGCTTCATAATATTATGATACACTCTCTCTCTTCTCTCATTATCATAACACACATTCTCTCTCCTCAAGCTCTCATCTTCAAGATACTAATCCTTAATCCTCATGTGTTGAGATCAAAGGTTTAGTTAGACTAAACAATCCATAACCTTCACTCTATATCATCCTTTCATCTTTGATTAGCAATCAAAGTTGATTAGTTACCTCAAGTTAGAGGTTTAGCTTGGAGTTTCGCTCTCGGGTGGATCGTCTACTACCTAGAGAAGGTCGAGGAGAACAAGTGAGGACGTAAAGAAGAAGGACCGGTTTCATTAGGTATAATCCCTAATCACTTGTGAGATGAAACTTTAGAATACGGTTATTTAGAGTTTAGCTTCGATTCAAGCGGTTAGTCGATGTTCGTTGTTTTAACTTGATAAGTTTTTGTAAATTCCGCCTCCCCATAAGTACTGGGGTGAAGTACATCGACTTACATATTCTCTACACCTAACCATGGTTGCTATATGATAAGTATTCATTTTATTTTCTATTTTGAATAATACTTATCATATTCTTTTCTTCTTCTTCTTCTTCATCAACAAGAAGAAAAGCTTGCAACCTTTAATGGCAACTTGAGAAAAAGAGTGAGAAATCTAATTCTAAAGTGAACCCACTTCCTATTTCTTCATCCTCTACCACTTGTCATGTAGTATAGGGTGTTTTCTTCATAAGTTTCTTGACTTGGTGAAGTTGGAGCTTGATCTTGTGTTGCCTCGACGTAGACCATCTTCGGCATCGAAGTCGACGACCTAGCCCGCCCATTTCTCCGATGAAGCCGACGCTAGAGTCCGGGATCCGATGATCGCAGCGAGGCGAAGTCATCATGGAGCTAGAGAAGTGGTGGACCGGATCTACAAAGGTTGTATTTTCCATTCACTCATAGTTAAGATGTTAACTAGTTGCATGTTTAGCCTAATCTCTAGTCAACGATCCGTATTAGGGTTTATCGGCACCTGTAAAATTTGAATTTGGCATGGTTGATGCCTTGTGAGACCTCTAGTGTGTGCCTAGGAACCCTACAGTGGTATCAGAGCTACTTGGCATTGGATGTCGACCTATGGAGGGTTCTCACTGTGTGACAGTATGGCGAAGCATAGGCTCTTACCCCCATGGTGTCCCGAGACCGGAAGGTGTTCCGGCGGGTTGTAGTCCTCGCGAGGGGGCATGCGTAAAAAGTAGCGGCTGAGGGACCCGTTGGTGCCACGGCGACCCCATTGGATGGGGTGGCTGCCTGACCTACAGCACCAACTCCAAGCGTACTCTCAAGTGTTCGTCAAGTGGCTAACCCGCGTAGCGACACTACGAAACCAACTCAAGAGCAAAAGCTACATAAAAACATGAGTGACATCGGCACAACTCTAGCTAGGAATGCTAAACGACACAACCATCAAGCCTAGATCCTGATCGTACCGATCGCGAATTCACAACATAATAATAAACGTGGAATCTAATATATATATATATATATAACGTCGCAACGTCAAAAGCAACCCACGCCTAAATTATCCGGAAATCTAGTAAGCAACATATATCATTTTTAGCTCAAAACTACAAGTTTTACCAAAACTAGCATTCACAAACATCACCAAAAAGCATGATTAAACCACTCATACCTTTACTAGAATTTTAATCTTACTTAATTAGGATTTAGTAAAATCTTAGTTTGCTAATTAGCTTAATTATACAATTAGGAAAATATCATATAACAAATTTAGCAACAAGGTTAGGTTTTCATTTATCAAAACTTCATACTTAATCATTCACTAGTCAAAACCCTAACTTGAATATCCACAACCCTTTTCTAGAAATTCTAAACATGCAAATACAAGCTTTAAATTAACATCTAATATTGAGATTAAGGTATTAAAACAAGAATTAAGCATTAGGGTTAGGATTTTATACCTTCAAAAGACTCACAAAAAAAAGAAACAAGGTCAATCAAAATAAGCTCCAAAATGATGTCTTTAATGAAGATCCAAGCTTGCTTTAGTGAAGAAGAATGATGGGTTTTGATTTAATTATGAGTTTGTAGGATTCATTTAGGATTTTTAATGATTTTATGAAGCTAGAAGAGATGAAATTGGGGTAAGGAAATGAGAGGACAGCCAAGTGGGGGGGGGGTCGGCTAAACCAAAAAAAATGAGGAGGTTTGGAAATGTGTAGCAAATTCTAGAAGAAAAAACATAATAAAAGCTTTATTACAAATGCCACCTCTTAATACCTTTTCTTTTCTAATTAAAATTTTTCTTTAATTCAACAAATATCTAGATTTTTTGGATGGATATTTTCAAAGATGGATTAGTGCTAATCTAGTGATTAACTTAGCATAGATTCACATTAGCATTAATTAACCCAAGCAAAGATGTAATTACGACTAATTAAGTGCATAAATAAAGCTTAAAATAATATTTTATTCACGGAAAAAATATTAAAAAGCACTAAAATTACAAGTGGCTTACAAAAACCCGCAAACTAGCAATAATTTATTAAAACTAGGTGCAGTGAATTCTATACTGCAAAAACATCGCTTCTAGGTTTTTACGGAAAACACCGACTATTTTTCCCTAAAAACGGAAAATCGCCTAAACAATTTTCAAAACGTTAGAATCTTCCCCCTTAAAGAAATTCAGTCTCCGAATTTAAAATTCTTACTACGCGCACCTTCAAAGAGATGAGTACCAAACTTTCATGTCTCGCTCACAGCCTCCCAAGTGATCTCCTCACTAGACGGCTACGCCAAAGAAATCTCCACAGATGGCAAGACCTTTGACCGAAGTTTCTCCACCTGCCGATCCACTAACATAATCGGCTGCCGGTGAACGAAAAGATCACGTCCAAGCTAAATGGTCTGGTGCTGAATCATGTGAGAAAGGTCATGAAGGTATTTGCGAAGTATCGACAAAAGGAAAACGGGGCTAATACTCAATAATCTGGGTGGAAGTGCCAAATTATAGGTAACGGAACTAACTCGCTCGAGGATCTCAAAGGACCAATAATCTGGGACTAAGCTTCCCAAAACTCAACACGCCATTTCATCGGAAAAATCCGTAGGAATACATGATCTCCCACTGCGAACTCAAGTCTGCGACTACCACGGTCGGCATAAGACTTCTGTCTGCACTGGGCTGCTCTCATCCTGACCTGAATCAACTGAATCTTTTCCGTAGTCTCATGAGTAGCTGAGGTCCAAAAATCCTGCTATCGCAGAGTCAGTAAAACAGACCGGCGATCGACACAACCTACACAAAAGGCCTAAAAGTTGCCAATTAAAATGTCTCCTGATAACTGTCATCGTAGGAGAACTCCATCAATGGCAAGTGATGATCCCACCGCCAATAAACACTTAGCACGTACTCACAAGCATATCCTCTAGAGTCTGTATAGTCCGCTCTGTCTAACCATCGGCCAACGGATGGAAACCGGAGCTAAAGCTCAACCAGGTACCCAAGGCTTCCAAAAGCTTCTGCCAACGACGGCTAGCAAACTGGGTGCCTCTATTGAGTACACGCATGAAGGAACTCTGTTCAAACGCACAAACTTACCGAAGAACAACTGAGAAAACTGAGCATAACCGGACAACAATTATCTGAATGGAGTCACACCCTGACTGACCTTGGTAGACACCACAACGAAATTCATGGAGATCTGCTCCCATTCCCACTCCAGAATGGTAAAAAGGTTCCAACTCTCCAGCCGGTCTCCCATGCTCAACCTTAGCTCGCAACAAGATAGACTCCTCGAAACGAAATCCGAAACTTCACTCTTCATCCCTGCCCACCTGAAACTAACTCTCAAGTCACGTTACATAATGATGGAACTTGGACGAACACAGAAAGCTGACTGATGTGCCGGCTCTAGGACCTCGCGTCTCTACCCAATCAGTATCGGTATACGCAAATACGTCCCTAAACGTAGCACACCCTGGTCATTAATCAAGAACTCCGAATCCTTACCCATCTTAACATGCTCAAGAATCTCAAACAAACGAGTATCGGCGAGTTGTGCCTCACGAAACGATTAACTAAAAGTGGACGGGCGCGGATATGAGCAAGCTTTCCCCTAGTAAAGGTGAACCTATGTTGTACTCCACGATCGCATAAGAACTGCAAATCTGCAGAAGACTGTCTCCGAACTGCGCACAACAGGAACAACTACCCCCGGGCCTACGACTCAAGTATCAGCTACTATAATCGCCTTGCCACGGGAAATGATTGATCTCACAATCACAATCCTTCACAAGCACCATCCAACGGCGCTGTCTCAACAATCAAAACCCGCTGCAGGAAGATGTATATTAAGCTCTGGTGGTCTATGAAAATCTGAAACGACTCTCTGTACAAGTAGTGTCTCCCAATCTTCAACGCACGACCACAGCAGCCATCTCCAGATCATGAGTGGGATATCCTGCTCGTACTCCCTCCAACTGTCGGGAAGCATGAGCGATAACTCTATAGTGCCACATCAGTATACAATCGAGCCCCACTCACAAAACATCACAGTAAACAACAAAGTCGCTCGATCCAGAAGCAAAGATAGAACTGGTGCAGTCGCCAAGCGAGTCTTCAACTGCTGAAAACTCAACTCGCATTTCTCAGTCCAAGAAAAGAACCTCCTTCCTTGCCAGTCTGGTCAACGGTGTAGCGATATAAAAGAAATCCTGCACGAAACGGCGGTAAAAACCTGCTAAGCCCAAAAACTGCGGACAACTGTCCCCGTTGTAAGTCTGGGCCAATCTGTACAGCCTCGATCTTCCTCGGGTCCATACGAATACCGTCTCCCGTAATTACAAGACCTAGGAGTGAACACAATCAAGCCTGAAGGAACACTCCGAGAATTTAGCAAACCGCTTGTGCTCTCCCAAGGTCTGCAAAGCAAATCCTCAAGTGCCATTCCTGTTCCTCACGACCCTTGGAATAGACCAGAATGTCATCAATAACACAACAATAACCGGTCGAGGAACGGCCTGAGAAATCTGGTTCATCACATCCACGAATGCTGCTAGGGCATTGGTGAGTCTGAAGACACCACCAAAAACTCATACTGCCCATAGCGCACACAAAACCAGTCTTCGGAATGTCATCACTCTAAACCCGCAACCAATGATGACCCGATCCCAAACAAACTTAGAAAATATCTCGCACTCTGGAGCTGATCAAAGAAATCGTCAATGCGGGGTAAAGGATACCTATCCGCACCGTAACTCGGTCCAATTGACGATTAATCGATATACAACCTCAAACTGCCGTCCTTCTTCTTGACAAACAGATTAGGAGCTCTCCAAAGCGAAACACTTGGACGTACAAGTCCCCCTATCTAGCAACTCTGCAGCAGATCCTTAAGCTCCCTAAGCTCCGCCGGCTCATCTGGAACAACGTCGGAAAATCCCGCACGATAGGAACCCGGTCCAACAAACCCACTGTGGCTCCGGTATCACGAATGGAAGCCATGAATCCTCGACATCCTCTCCTCAAAAGCCGCCAGCCAAAAAGGCTGAATTCAAGCTGTGAAGGCGGCACCACTGTTCCCCTGCACAATAAGAACTGACTCACCGGGAAAACAAATTTTGACTGTTTTCTCACGGCAGTCCACCGACGCCTAGCACGTAGCTAACCAGTCCATGCCAAGGAGAACGTCAAATCCAACATCTCTAGAAGGATCAAAGTGATGGACGAATCTCTATCTCCTATCCGATTGGCATACGACCGAAACACGTCTCGCGCAATAAAAGAATCGTTGACAGAAGTTAACACAACAAACAGCTGATCTAGCTAACACGTCTCTCATCCCACGCCTCTGCTACTCCAGCGACGTGCACGAAACCTGTCATGGCGACTGAACCTCTGTCTCTGGGCTGGTACACCTGCACGAGCCCTCCTCTGTCCTCGAACTTTCAAAGTCTCGTAAAGACGCTCCTCGTCAAATAGGGCTGAGAGCAAGGAATAACTGGATAACAGGGGTCACAATCTCTTGTCGCTGCACTCGACTGGTCTCAACCAACGACCTCATCGTCTGGCGCAAGTCCTGTATATCTGCATCAAGCCTAGCGATATGATCTATCGAAGGCGGATCCATCTGCTCCTGTGCAACGAGCATGCCATCCTGGTCAGTCCTCGCCCACACGAGTCAACTCTGACCTCGGCTTTCGCTGCATCACTCTGAGTCCTCATGGTCATCGGCGACAAAGGCTATAAATGGAAATAGGATTTGATATGAACACGGAAATCGAATCACAAGGATATGTATCATCAAGGAATGAATTTCAAGCAATTAGTACTTAAGTCACTTTAGGCGGAGTACCGTGTCGTGAGTATGCCACAGATATACACACACTACGTTACTCTGCTTGAGCTACCTACTCCATCATACTAAGGTCATCCTATACTCTGAAAGATAAAATCTAGCGCTCTGATACCAACTTTGTCACGACCCGAAATTTGGCACGTGACGGCCCTTAAACTACGCAACGTCTACAGGCGTAACGCAATTTAAGTAAGCTGAAAACCCAGCAATCTAAACCATAAAAAGTAGTAAGTGATAAGAACATTGTTAAAACTTTTGAAAATCTCAAGTACAAATTCTTTAAAGTCCAACTTTACTTTCTTAAAAATTATGGCAGCACCTCCTTTGTAAAAACTAACCCCAAAAATGGGTACATACAAAGATATAAGTAAAGCATCCCCAAACGGGAGCAAATCCACGCCCAACGGCGGAAAATAACCACTACAACAGATATACGACGCCGTAGCGAAGAAATAAAAGACGATATAAGTAAAACTGCATAAAAGTCATCCAAGTGACCAAAATATACAATATCGTCCTCACATCTCGTCTCTAAGTCAATACATGAGAATGGTAGATGGAGAGTACAAGGTACAAAGATATACAAAGAGCATCATCGAATAACCGCAAAACCCACCTATAGCAAAACTGTACGCAGTCAGCCGAAGCGGTATCCGCTGCAAACGATGATATGATAGGTAAAAGCCCTGCCTCGACTACTCTGAGGAACAACCTGCAAACCCTGTGGCACAACGGGGGTGAGTTGCCAACTCGTGAATAGTAAAATAACTTATGCAGGTAATCGCAAGTATGCACGTACTGCGCGAATCTATCACATGCAAGCTAAAAAGCAATAAATGGCCATATGTATGCAACAGTCATAAAAGGTACACTATCAGGTACATCTAATACATGAAGCAATAAATGGCAATATATATATGCAACAGTCATGAAACGTACTCTATCAGGTACTACAAATACATGAAGCAATACATATAAAGTAAATGCGGAGCATGGGATAAAACATGTCATCCTCACGAAATCCTGACCTCGTGGCAGGACCAAACTCCATCAAGACAATCTAAATCCCAAATTTCCTCAAATCAGCCCCCAAATTGACCCTCATATCCTGTAAGTCTCATATATCCTGAGTGTCTAATATCAAGTAAATCTCATATAACCAGTATCCAATATCGAGTATGTCTCATGAAACCTGAGTGTCCAACATCTACACCCAAAAACATCATGAAAACAAGTGTCTAACATCGACACATAAATACTCATCTCTGAGGTGTCATCACCTGGGACTGACCCTCCTATGTCATGTACGTACATCCTATAGAACCTGAGTGTGCACCACCCGAAATCGACAAGGCATGTGCGTACATAACCTCGATCGGTATCCCCCAGATATCCGTCGAGTCCAAATACTATCATCGGTTGGCACACACCCTCAGCCAGGCTCATCGGCATGTACCGTCGATCTTCTTGCCCCGGAGAACCAACCGGGTTCCACCATGTACCCGCACACGGCCCACTCACTCCTCGCATGGGGTAATATATAAGCTCAGAACCGAGAAATCTCATGGTGGAATCTGAAATATCATATCAAGAGAAACCGGGTTTTTCAAATAATGCATAATTTCATGAAACTACCATGGTCCTCAAATCCAGAAAACATCAAGTAATGAATAAGTATATTTGCATGACTCATTATGATGATATATATAAATTAGACATGTATACATATATATTAGCATCCTATTCCACTAATAAATATATATATATATATATATATATAACAACATCCTATTCCACTGTTATATATACTTAGGAGTAAAAATATCAGAGGACATCATATGAAAACCATCTATCAATGCGAAATCCATGAAATATAATATGTGCAACATAAAACTGTAATGTGAGCATATAAAGGAAAAGCCGCTATTTAATTGTAACAAGTTAATATATATTATGCGGTTCCTAATTTCTCCAAGTCCATATAACATCAAATAAAGGTGAACATGTAGCTATAGCCAAGTGTGCGTAACCATGTCGGTATAGCAAAATATATGTATCTACCTATCCATAATGATGTAATACCCTCTAGGTATATGTGTAATATGTATGCAAGATGTACATGTAGCTATGTCTCATATGTGTATGTACCTATCACTAATGGTACAATACCATCTAGGTATATAGGTAACTAGCATGTAAACATGTCAAGGTATATGTGTAAGCATGTAGATATACAGGTATGTTATATGTCATATGCACGAAGGAAAGTAAGGATCATATCTCAATGTCCCTAAACAATACAATATCACATTTGTATAGGTGTTGTGCGTGTCATGGCAATTATCGACGGTGTGTGTGTATAGCATATAATTAGTGCTCGTGAAACATGAACCGTCAATAATGGTGTTGTGTCTCATTAATACTAAGTCCATACACAATAGGAAATGGGATACGCAACAAAGGTACACATGCACAATCAATATCCGTATACATCTAACTGATAGTCATATCATTTAATCTATCCCAGACGCATAACGCCATGCGGGCGATTCCCCTGTAGATGTTAAATCTACTCACAACAATCCTGGCTAAGTAAAGCCAACCACTCGCTTTTCCTTCTTCACAGCGCCCGAAGTCCCCGCCCGCGATCCTGTAAGCATATAACAATATAACAAGTGCATATTCGCAATCGACCAATAACACGTATAAACTACGTTTAACCGACGCACCAACTTCAAGTGTACTCTCAAGTGTTCGTCAAGTGGGTAATGCGCGTAGCGACACTACGAAACCAACTCAAGAGCGAAAGCTATACAAAAACACGAACGACATCGGCATAACCCTAGCTAGGAACGCTAAACGACATAACCAGCAAGCCTAGATCCTGATCGTACCGATCGCGCATTCACAACACAATAATAAACGTGGATTCTAATATATATAACGTCGCAACGTCAAAAGCAACCCACGCCTAAATTATCCGGAAATCTAGTAAGCAACATATATCATTTTTAGCTCAAAACTACAAGTTTTACCAAAACTAGCAATCACAAACATCACCAAAAAGCATGATTAAACCACTCATACCTTTACTAGAATTTTAATCTTACTTAATTAGGATTTAGTAAAAACTTAGTTTGCTAATTAGCTTAATTATACAATTAGGAAAATATCATATAACAAATCTAGCAACTAGGTTAAGTTTTCACTTGTCAAAACTTCATACTTAACCATTCACTAGTCAAAACCCTAACTTGAATATCCACAACCCTTTTCTATAAATTCTAAACATGCAAATACAAGTTTTAAATTAACATCTAATATTGAGATTAAGGTATTAAAACAAGAATTAATTATTAAGGTTAGGATTTTATACCTTCAAAAGATTCACAAAAAAAGAAACAAGATCATCAAAATATGCTCCAAAATGATGTCTTTAATGAAGATCCAAGCTTGCTTTAGTGATGAAGAATGAAGGGTTTTGATTTAATTATGAGTTTGTAGGATTTATTTAGGATTTTTGATGATTTTATGATGCTAGAAGAGATGAAATTGGGGTGAGGAAATGTGAGGACAGTCAAGGGGGCGGGGGTCGGCCAAACCAAAAAAAATGAGAAGGTTTGGAAATGTGTAGCAAATTCTAGAAGAAAAAATATAATAAAAGATTTATTACAAATGCCACCTCTTAATACCTTTTCTTTTCTAATTAAAATTTTTCTTTAATTCAACAAATATCTAGATATTTTGAATGGATATTTTCAAAGATGGATTAGTGCTAATCTAGTGATTAATTTAGCATAGATTCACATTAGCATTAATTAAGCCAAGCAAAGATATAATTACCACTAATTAAGTGCATAAATAAATCTTAAAATAATATTTTAATCATGGAAAAAATATTAAAAAGCACTAAAATTACAAGTGGCTTACAAAACCCCGCAAACTAGCAATAATCTAGTAAAACTAGGTGCAGTGAATTCTATACTGTAAAAAGATCGCTTCTAGGTTTTTACGGAAAACACCGACTATTTTTCCCTAAAAACGGAAAATCGCCTAAAAGATTTTCAAAACGTTACAATAGTCATGTTAGTCAAGTACACATTCTAAGAGCTTTATCAACATGTGAGAGTAAGACAGTATCACAATACAAGTCTACATGTTAAGACAAAGAGCAACCAGATAGCATACTATCATGTCGAGCAAGAAAGTTCTCTATATATATGTCCAATCATCCACTATAATATACATCATATGTACAATAATGGTCTCTAGGGCATACACATAACTAACAAGTGCTTCAAACGAACAAAAAGAACAACAAAACCCGCCTTATGTGATTCTCACGTGGGCGCCTAAAAAGCAAAGAAAAAATTCATTGTCAATTAGGCAGCGACCCCAAAAGGAAGCAGTCTCGTGAAATGAACATGAGATCTGTCCAAGTGCTTAGCACTTCTGTAAAAAGAGAGAAACGAACAAATAAAGCCCAGCACTCATGTGCTTCCCATGTGAGTATCATGCAGAGTGCTCATCACTCCATGATTAGTCCAAAATGAGTAACAAACGTTCACTTTTGGGGCCTCACGTGTTTCACACGTGAGAGCCACAGAACTCTAGTGCTTAGCACTAATCCAACACCTCACGTGTTTCACATGTGAGTACCACAAGACTCTAGTGCTTAGCACTAATCCAGCACCCCACGTGTTTCACACATGAGCGTTGTACGTCCCAGTGATCAGCGCTGTTGGGTAATTATGGAAACTCAATCTCAGCCCAAAATTGGCTAAGTTTCATGAGGTCAAATCTCTTTGTTTTTAAATCAACCTAGCTCATATTGCTCATGGTTTCCCAAACTGATCTTAGTCTAAAAAATGACTAGTGGTCTCCGATTGATGGTATCCAAAATGATATTCATCCTATGTCTCCTAAAATTCTTAGTCTCAAATATGACTAATGATTTTCAGGTCCATAACAACCCCTTTTCCTTCAAATAAGAGATTTGGTTTAAGGGTACATCTCTTCACACCTCCGATACATGTTGTTGTAATTCCTTAACGTCTTCAGAGAGCTGGCGGGTTCCGACGACCAACAACTTCTTTCGTTGATGCACTTCCAAATTGATGTGCACGCCTCAAATCGGATCGTGCCCCAAATTGGGCACATTACCTATCTCCATTGTTCACTTCGTCACGTAATAAATACACGTGCACGCAAGATGAATAATGGACCGAAACGTCCTTAAACTAATATTCGCCTCCAAAAATGGCGATAAAGGACCGAAACGTCCTTAAATTAACATTTCGCCTCAAACATAGTGATAATGAACCGCGATGTTCTTAAACTAAAATAATCGAGCCCAAATGCTCATATGTTTAAGCTGATCTTAATCTCAAACCAGATTAACGATCCTTAAATCAACCCAAACCCAAACCTAAAAATATACGGATTTGGACTAATCTACGCCCTACGGGCGACGACATAAACTAGTCTCTGTATACAATCCACGGGCAACCCAAAATAAAACAAACACACATGACACGAAATGAACTCCCGGAGAAGGAGAAAGTGGTTATCGCTATGCGTTAACATAATTAACTGCAGGGGCTTGCGCCTGCCGGGAAGAGCGTCTCCACAATCAAAAACCCCTCGCAAATGAGGGGGAATCTGATAAAGTCTGCTACAACGGCCGCATCCGTCTAAACCTCCGATATACGGTGCCATAAATCAACTTGGAATCTTCGGAGAGGTGGACGGATAAATCCAAATAGCATCTGCCCCCAGGATTCAGGCCAGACGTCCCAACGTCCCGGTCTATCTTCCGGCGGTGAACACATTCTGGCACGCCCGGTGAGACCTTTTCCTCTTTTCACTCCACACTTCGTGTGTCGTGTTTCGCAAACAAAATCACAGTTCGCTATGGTTGCCCTTGGATTTGAGGTACTAAGATTTGGTGTCTTGACCCTGTGCAGAAGAAGAGAACATCAATGGCTTCCAATTGCACAACCTACAACAGCAACTCCCGCTCCGCCCCAACTGGAGGAGTGACTTACGGGTCCAATGCGGCCTCCATCTTTTCAATGCCGGTAGGGCAGGTAAATCAAGCTACTATTGGATTGTTCTTCGGGACCATGTTCCCACCAACGAGTTTTAGCGCCTCAGCGCCGCAAGACGAAGCTCCCAAGAAGTCGGTCTTCGATCGACTTGCAACCACAACGGCCCCTCTCAACGGGTCGTCCAAATCCGATTCCTCAGTCTTCAACAGGCCGAGCCGAAGCTCAGACGTCTCAGTCGTCAACAGGCAGCCAGTACCAGAACGGGCCCGCAAAGAGGATCGTAATTCCCGAAGGGGCTACCCAGAAAAGGATAGCTCTCCCAATTCCTGCTGCGAATGAAGCTGTCAAAAGTGCTTCACCAGTCAGGCGATCGGCCTTCGAGAGGCCGACCGTCTCCAATCAAATCTTGCCAAGGACGTCGGTTTTTAACAGGCTGGCAACTGCTGGAGCTCCTCAACAAAACCAGGGGCAAGCTGCAACCGCTTCCAAAACCGAGGCAGTCCCTTCAGCAAGGCACGCTCGATGTCGCCACTGGCACCGAGTAAGAAAAGCCACGGGAAACTCCCCTTCTCGACTTACCCCGCCAGCTCCAATGGTGGAAGTCGATACTGCTGTTCCAACCGGGAACAACTTTGAACCATTAAAGAGGGTGCGAAAAAACTCCCCTACAGCGTTACTGAAGTAATCACCTCCTCCTGTTGAGGTCCCTGTGCAGGAAAAGTAGGAGCGGCCCCATCAGCGGCTCTCCTCCCAAATTCATAGAGTCTGGCGAAAAGTTAAGGACTCTGTGATCGACGAAAACTACTCCCGCTGACCGAAGAAACTGAAGGCTCGAAAAAAGAAAGATCATCCCTCCGTCATACAGCGAGGGGCTTCTTCTACAGAGGTGCGTGTCACAACGGCTCCTTCAACTTTGACTTCCTACAAAAGGATGAGGCTGGAGAAAATTCTACCGTAGGCGGCAAACTCCAAAGGAGATAGAGCCAAACGCCCCAGGTCTCGGGGTGTGATCGTACACACGGTTTACATGGCTTTCGGGAAAGATGAAAGTCGTGCTTCCGTAAGTCATTAACCGCAAACTCGGTCATTGACAAAAGCTCAGGAGCAACAACAAAAGATCCAAGAGATGTTGACCAAAATGACAACACTCACCGGACAGAAAGAAAGTCCGGATTCAACAGCCGAACAGCGCCAGAAACAGGAGACCGATACAGAGTTCCTGCGGACGGTGCTTGAAATAAAAGACAAGGAGGACACGGAACAAGCTGCTAACATAAAGCATATGGCGCTTTTGTTCCAGGGCATGGTTGGAATGATGATCCAGCCAGAGCCTCCAGCCGAGGATCCGCCGATAATCATCGAGGATGATAGAGGGGAAATTTCAAACCCTCTTCCGGCTTTGTCGACAGCTAAGCAGGAAACGAACTCCAAGGCTGCTCTTGATGACTATATAGATCAACAAATACGAGCTCATCAACTAATGAAGCGGCTGGCCAAATCGTCAGAATTGGGCGACCGTATCCAGGCTGGTATGAACAAATCAAGTATCTGTCAGGATATACGATCCCCAAATTCCATGTGTACAAGGGGACAGGCAACCCACACCAGCACATCGCGCAGTTTAGAACTCTGTGCGGCAAAACTAGAGGCGACGACAAACAACTACTTCGCCAGTTCGTTGGTAGCCTGTCGGAGACAACCTTTGAATGGTACTCGGAGCTCCCAAATGACTCCATGAGAACATTCATAGAGATGGAGCTGCTGTTCACACAGTGGTTCGCCAGCACAAGCGAGCGCACCCCGATCATGGCATTAATCAATGCCAGGGTAAAGCCAGGGGAAACCTAGGTCCAATATACGATCCGGTGGCGGAACCTGTGGTCTAAGTGCGAACAACGCATCGAAGGATCTCCTGCAGTATGCACGTTCATTGGGACCCTCGATCCTCAAACGACCGCATCCCAGTTCATGACGTTCTTCAAGCCCATAACGTTCCAGGCTCTGATTGATAAACTGGCCTAAATGGACCAGATAGGCCACAAGCCTTCCTCCTCAAACAAGGACCCTCGAAATGCCAAGAGTAAAGGGAAAGCGGCCTTCGTCGCCAACGCTCAACAAAAACTGAGCGACCCAAAACCGGAGGCTCGCCAAAACAATGTGCATCCATGCCTATCCCTGGAAGAAAGTCTAGGACGCGCTTACTAGTTTCCCCGCGATAAGACGAGGAGACTATTTGAGTTGGCAATGCGTAACAAACTCATCATATTGCCAGACCCACGGCATCCACTGCAACCCGGCGACGTCAACAACCCCAACTACTGCTCCTATCATAGAAGGTGAGCCACCAAATTGAGGATTGCTACGTCTTCAAGAACTGGGTCGAGGACCAGTATCAATAGGGAAAGTTCACGCTATTTGAGAACAGGAGGGTGAACCCACCATAGAAGCACACTCCTAAAAAGGTGGATGCACTGAGGGTATCATGCTCGCTCGTGGAAGAAGCTCCATGTGAAGTCGTTCTTTCAGCTAAAACCAAAAGAATGCTAAAATATCTACGGGCATGTCCGACAGTCAGGTAGAAAATCCCGCTTGAACCCGAAATCATCGAAGGGATGCTGAAATCGCATCCCGTACCGAAAGTTGTTGACAAAGGGCAAAATCCCCAAGTCAAGCCTTCAAAGTCTTCGAAGAAAAAGAAGAGGACCAAGAAGCCTCTGTAGCCTGCCGAGTATGACGAGAAGCGCACAAATATACAAAAGTACATTGACGCGCTGGAGGAGTACAACCAGAAGGCGTGGAAACCGGTCACGCCCGAAGAGTTCCTCAAGCATATTCTTGAGAACGAAGATAGTGACAACGATAAGGAAAATGACTCATCAGAAGAAACCGAAGACTATGTAGCGAGTTGCCACATGTTCTCCCATTCGTTGTTAAATGATGAAGAAACTCTCTCAGCGTCAGAAAAAAACGCACAGGAACTTGGGGCTTATACGGCGCTAAAATCCCCGGAACTTCCAGAAGAAGACCCGATCGATAGGCTGTTAAACGAACCCTTTCGAAAAAGCAAAGCTGACCGGGAACGCGAAACAGCCATATACGAAAAGGCTAAGTATCAACGTCAGGATAAAGAAGCCGCGGCGAGGATGAGTCATAAAGTACTACAACCAAGCCGAAGCACCCCTGCCATACATAAGAACAGGATCAAGGCAGAGAAGCGGTTCGCCAAAGCCCTGTCAGTGGGAATGAAGCTGCCACCTCTCGTAGGGAACACTCCTGGGGTCATACGCCTCGACGGAGAGGATTCACATCCAAACTACTGCTTATATCATCGGAGGATTATCCACCCCACCGAGGAATGCAGTACCTTCAAGAAGTGGTGGCAAGGATACGTTGCCCATCAAAAACACTTCAAGAAAATGAAGCGTGAAGCTCATCGACAGCAAAAGAGTGCGACAGATGCGCGTGAAAAAATGACCGGCAACTGTCATATGGTTGATATCGGTCCGGAAAGGAAAAAACCCTAAGTTCTTACCTTCGGGAGCAATTCTAAGGACGAAATGACCCTCAGCCCTCTCTTCAAGGACTCCACCTCGGAAAAAGAAGAGGGGGAGAAGAACTGTGAGAACATTCAGCTATGTAGCCGCATGCTGCCTGAAAAGAATCTCGGATCTACAAACAAGGGTTCGAGCAAAAAAGACAAAGGGAAGAAAAAATCCCTGTGGAAATCACCCTAGATGAGGGAGTTGTCAAAGAGCTCGCAATGAGGGACCCGTCTAAGAAAAATAAGGTGGATTATAACGTCCTGGCACATTTGAGCAAATTACCTTCACAACCGAGCATATTTGATGCTCTCCTCTTGTCCAAAGAAGCATGAGAGTCTCCGATCAAGGCATTACAAGAGCCCGATCAGTTTCAAGCTTTCCTCGCAGAAGAGAAGATGAAGGATGAGCTGGCAGAGGTCCATACGGCTGACATTACATTCAGCGATGAAGATCTCCTCCTCGGTACGTGCGAACATAATCGCCCGTTATACGTCACTGGGTACTGCCACGACATCAAGATAGGGAAAACCCTTGTCGACAACGGATCCTCCGTCAACCTTTTCAACGTGAGAGTGCTGAAGGAGATTTGCATGAACGTTCAGCACTTGGCCCGAGACAAAATTACTATCTCCGGGTTCGACATATAGTTGTCACGGACGCTTGGGTCCGTAATTTTGACGTTACGCTTCTGATTGCTCTGACATCAAATTTCACGTCATTGACGCCAAGACTTGCTATAACGCTTTGCTGCATGAGTACAACGTCATCCCTTATACACAATATCAGTGTATGAAGTATTTAAATAATGGTTTGGAATGCACCGTCACAGGGGAGCTGAATCCATTCTCCGTAAACAAGGTTCGGAAATATGAAGACGCAAAGTACTTCCTACCAAACTTCGAAGACACGCAAAGATATCATAAGCCGGAGGATAAACAGAAGTCCGTCGCTACTATCCCGATCTTTGGGAGCAATTCCGAGGAGGATGAAGAAATAGTTTACTCGGGGCAACCCCAGAAAGAAAACAACAGAACCGAACCATCAACCCCTATTCTGGTCTTTGGCATCGACTCTGAAGAAGAGGCTAACGCAGTGTTCTCCATCCGTCCGCTAATGCAAATACTTGACGAAGTAGATCAGAGCTTACATATCACAATAGCTCCACTATGACATTACAAAGAAATTGATGCGCTCTGTACATACAGCGTACAAGAACTACAGACTTTCTACATTCCTCCAAGGCGAAGAGGTAAAAAGGCGATCCTCATCTACCAATCTACGGAGACCAGAATAGAGAAAGAAGTTTGGCACGGTGCCTATTTTACACTTGATAGGCTTCAACCAATCCGTCTGCCAAGATACTACGCGGATGGATTGAAAAAACTATTAAGATGCCAAGGTGTGCCCTTCGAACAAATTGTTCAACAAGCCCACTTCTACATAAAGATTTGGGATACCCCTGGGACTCAGCGCAAGATGCCTAACGGGAAGATGGAAACAACCTGGCTTGATACGTTCGGTCCGAGAAACGGGAACGATTCTACAGCTGTCGCGTCATAAACAGCTCTGGTGAAGAAGAGAACGCTCTTCCGAATAGTTGTGACGTTGAAACAGAACGAGATCCCACTCTAAGAACGTTAAGACCATCGTTCGAAGAACAAGTTGAAAACTAATAAAAGAAGCCTATCAAAAGATTCGGGATAACCACAGTCGCGAAATGGCTATTTATGAAAAGGCCAGGACGCAACGCCTCAACCAGCAGTCCGTGGAGAAAGAAGACTACAATGCCCTTCATCCTCAGCCAGTTGTACGTTCTCGCCTCGAAGGAAAATCCCGAAATAGAGGCAAAAACAATGCGAAGAAAGCAAACAACGCTCAAAAACAGCAAAACGGATCCAAGAAGCCATACAATCAAGGAAAAGCCAGCTGGAACCCGTCCTTTATGAAGAAGATGGGTCGGGAATACTCTTTCTCTCAAGACAAGACAAGGAAAGTATTCAACCTTGTCATGAAGCATCAAATGATGACACTTCCGGAGTCTCGGCACCCCGAACAAATAAACGAGTTCCATCATCTGGATTATTGCTCCTATCACAGAGCAATAGGTCATTCCCTTGAAGACTGCTTTTACCTTCAAAGGCTGGGTTATCAACAAGATAGGTCCACTTTGTCTGACAGCTGGAGGGTAACCCCGCCGCAAAAGCATAAGCCAAAGAGGACCAATACCGTGAGGATAGGACCAGCTCAACGTCAAGAATGGAAGCAAACCCATACCTGCCATGTGGTAACACTCTCAAAGAAGGGAGGGCATGAGACTATAGATGACCCCTTCAAGTGCTTCGCAAATGAAGACGAGGATGAGGTGATCTCAGAGTTTCCACCAGCACTAAAAGAGCCGAAAGACAGGATACACATTACGGTAGACAACCTAAGGAAAATTGACTTAGGGACGGAAAACGACCAGAGGCCAACGTTCGTCAGTGAGCTACTATCTGAAAATCATGTAGCCACGTTAAAGGACGTGCTCATGCAGTATAAAGAATGCTTCTCATGGAACTCTTCCGAAATGTCGGGTCTAAATCCAAAGGTAGCAGTACATAAACTGGCCATATCGCCAGACATAAAGCCAGTTAAACAGGCGCCAAGAAGAATGCTGCTCGAACTTGAAATGAGTATAAATGTCGAGGTCAAGAAACTAATCGACTCCGGCTTCATCCAAGAAGTTCAATATCCCGACTGGATCGCTAACATCATTCCGGCGATGAAGAAAAATGGGACGGTGCGCATCTGCGTGGACTTTCAGGACCTCAATAAAGCTTGCCTAAAAGATGACTTCCCAGTACCTGTTACCGAGCTGATGATCGATAACATGTCTACTGATTTATCAAAGAAATTATTTTTAACCGCCATCAAGAACGGCATCACTTGGTAGCTAGCCGGTGAGTACGGGTCGGTCCACAGGATGTTGTGTATTTCCTAATTTGGTCTAAAGAGTTAATTCCAAACGGTGTGGATGGATTATCACTAAAAACTAAACTGATTTAAACTAAGATTAGAATCTTGCTAGGGTTAGGTTTAGGTTAAGTTTGGAAATTGAAGATTTCCTCACCGCTTTCAATGCCCTAATTTAGATCTCTTTAGGTGTTATAGTAATAATTAATAAAGGGGATTAGTACCATCGGGAAGAAACGATGTTTCTTCCTCTAGGTTCTTGTCCTTCCTTTCTTAATTATTACCCTAACCTCCATGGAAAACATACGCACCCGGTCGTTTATACTACGGTATTACCGCTATCTCATGGGATGGGGTGCCGTAGGGAACGGTGTGTGTATGTATGCATGGAGTCCTATTAATTATATGTGATGGGCAAGAAAGGGGTGAGAGATTTTCATCTCTCAAGCCTTCCCTATTCCTAACTCTAACAAGTGAGGAATTACTCACTCATTAGGGAATTGATTAACATTTTCTAACTATCTAACTAGGGCAGATAAGAAAAATTATACTAAGGCAGAATGAAAATTAACTAGGGCAATGAAATAAAAAACCTTACTTTATTTGATGGCTGTCTCCAAACATTTACACCGAATTTAGAATTCTGAATAGATGAAATAAAAAGAGGCATAACCTAAAACAGGTTTTAGGGTTTCTATTTATAGAACATAGAAACCCTAGGGTTACAATCGCGTCATATCTGCAATTACAAGTATACCCCTAAGAAGACTAGTCAAAGCACCGATGCACCGACACGAAAATGCACCGACACGGGCGACGCACGGCCGCGGAACCGCGGCCAAAACCTATGTTTGGCCGCGGTTCCGCGGCCATACTAGGGGCTTAAATTCTCTGCTTTTCTAGTAATTCTTCAGTTGCTTTTTCCTTGGCTTTTCTTCACTTGGTTTCTCAGATTGTCTTCTATTTTTCTTCCAGATTTCTACAGTGAATAATGTCGTGGACTTTACCGTTTGCTTTGTATTGAATTCTTGAATCTTTGTGCTGCCTTTGTACTTTGTGAAATTGTTCATTGATCTTCATTTGTCCAAACTGTAGGCATGATCAGGATTCTTCCATTTGTTGGTCGAAGTCTCACTTTTGCATCGTCTTTTCATCATTTTCACTGTTTTGTTCCGAGAACCTGTAACATGTAACTATGTAGCAGACATGGATCAAAAGCACCTGTTTATTTGTAAAATGAATAAGAATGGGGAATATAATAATGCAAAATTATGATATGAACAAATACCCCCAAACTTATCTTTTGCTCGTCCTCGAGCAAAACTAGTTTTATTCTCGAAAAAGACCTAGCCTCACTTTCGCAGGGAAATGCGATTGCACTGAGCTCGTGCAAAAAGCCGTTAAACCTCTAGGTGTCCCTAGTAGGAGGAGTGTTGTCTCCTGAGGGTTTTCAGCGGATACTACCCACAAAATCCTATCAATTCGGCCTATTGACTTTTATTCGCCAATTAGGTTTTCTAGCAAGAAATTCTATTATCTTCAACTCAGAAATTATCAACCCATATTTTTCACGCTTTCTTATCATTTAACTTAAGATAGTATATGTTTTGTAGATTTACTTAGATTTTAGCATCTTTTAAATTTTCCTTCTAAGGTTCCATCTCAACTTAGGAATTTTTATCATCTCTACTAAAGATATAAGTCCTATATTTCATTCCTATCTCTCATCTAAACCCCAATCACATACCCCTACGTATGTGTATAAATCACTCCTACACTTGGAAATTCAAATCAAGCTATTATACTCTTGTCCATCGTCCAAAGTATATTTAGCTGGTGAATTTTTAGATGAAATTGCTCACACTTCCTTCATGCGACCGTTAATACTTCTTGAGGTACTAACGACCGATTACAAAATGTGTTTGCACATTAATGCGTAATTCCTAGTCTTGTAACACCTAAGACTTTAGCAGTGACTCCCAAACCAGTTGGTCTAAGGCGCTAGGTGATAAAGCACCCTCGCTAAATATTTTTTCTATTAATGCAGCCTTAAGCAATTACAAAAACTAGTGTTCACTTTTTTATCTCTTTATTCACACTTGTATTTTTATTTTATTTTCCTTCATACTAAGGACTTTAGACAAGAGCATTTCAAGGTCTCTTCTACTATTCCAAGTTTCAAGGTTCGTGGTTGTGCAAATTGTAGGGTATATATTTTCAGAATTTAGACTTAAGCTTAGAAATTATTTTTCAAACTTATATTTTAATAAAAATATCAATACTCTTCCTTTATCTTGACTTAGCCCAAGAAGTGAACTCAAAATTTGCCTATTCTAAATAAACTACAAAGACATATACTTTCTACCGTTAAATTTTTAAGAAAGGTTACTTTTAGGGTTTTTTATTTACTAAGTCTAAGGTCTAGTTGTTCCTAGCTAGTTAACCTATTTGTCAAACTCAAGTCAATTAAGGCCAAAATTGAATGTTTTAATTTTTATAATTTTTCAATTTTTTTATGGGTTTTAAAATAAGTATGCAAATGCAAAAATATACATATGAATGTGAAGGAAGAAGGCTTACCGAGCATACCCCCAAACTTAAACTTGACAGTGTCCTCACTGTCATGCTACACCAAGAGGGTTGAAAATGTCGGCCCTCCCCTGGTTATTTTTTTTAAAATATTTTTTATGTTAAAAGAAAAACAAAATATATATACAAAAAGGTTCCCCCCAAACTTGAGTTAAACGATGTTACAAGTCAATGCCAAACTTTGCAAAGACCAAAAGTCAACACCAACCAGTTGAAGAATTTATCTGTGTAAAGTATCAGTCGGTGGAAGAACATGTTGTACCGAGCCAAGAAGAATTGAGGAAGAGATAAGTGGTGGTATGAAAAGTGTCTGTATGTGCGTGGAAGTGAAGAGATAGGAGGTGATGATGAATCAAAACGAGAATGTGAATGATCAGAAATCGATGGAATATTGGCATTCTCGTAGCTTATTAAAAGAAAAGGGGTGGTTCAACTTCTAAAGGAGGAGGTTGATTATCCACACAATCCCCGAGGTGTTTTTGTTGATCTTTTATTGACTTGGCATCATCCATCATATGCATATGATATTTAATTATGAGGGAACTAATCTCCTCGATGTCAGCCATAGTCCAGCCGAAAGCTTGTCGGTTATCTTGTAAGACCATTAAAAGGGCTTTCTCTTGCTCGAGAGCTAGAGATGCCGATATGATAACGGGAAAGGTCTCATTCTCACCTAGATAAGTTTATTTAAGGTGAGACGGCAAAGGCTTGAGTTCGAGTTTCGGAAGCGAAACAATTGAAGGTAAAATTGGGGAGGCTATCTCGAACTCAAAGGATTCCAACAATGGTTCGAAATCACTGCAAACAACCGAATCTGATGGTTCAACTAACTCATCCAAAGATTCAAAGGACTCATATTCGGGCGGTGAGTCGTCAAAATAGTCCAAAAAATTGATACATTCATAATCAATATCGGTTGTGTCAGCTGTGTTAGATTCAAGGAGGGACGCACTAGTGGCGTCAAAACTGTTGTCATCAACCAGAAATTTTTCAAGCTCGCAGTCCTCCTGTGTGATTTCATGAATCGATCAAACTTCTCGTGTACTAGCTTTAGGCACGGAGGGCAGACTTCTTATCTTGTAAATATTGAACTCACTAGACATCTTCCCGAAGGATAGAGTCATAGAGCCATTGCGACAATTTATTATGGCATTGGAAGTGGCCAAAAATGGTCGACCGAGGATCACCGAAATTTGGTTCCGTGGGTTAGCAACAGGTTGTGTGTCCATAACAATAAAATCAACGGGGAATATGAAGTCCCCTACTTTGATCAACACATCCTCTAACTCATCCCTAGGATGGGTGATTGATCGATCAGCCATTTGGAGAGTACAACGAGTGAGTTTCAACTCTCCAACACCTAATTGCTCGTACACAGAGTAGGGAAGCAGGTTAACACTAGACCCAAGTTCTAAAAGTGCGCGATTGATGTTCTTATCCCCAATTGTTATTGAAATTATAGGACAGCCAGGGTCCTTTCGTTTTTGGGGTAAGGGTTGAGGTTGGTTAATAGCATTGCTCACGGCACTAGCTATTAGCACTTTCTTGGGTATCTGAGATTTTCTCTTCGAGGTGCATAAGCCCTTTAAGATTTTCGCGTAAGAAGGGACTTGTTGGATTGCATCCAAGAGAGGTATGTTTATGCTAACCTGTTTGAACAACTCTACAATCTTCTCCATTTGTGGAGTTGGTTTATTGGATCTCAACCTGTTTGGAATAGAAACATTTTGAAGATTTGTCGAGTCCAATTTTTGTGGATCAGATTGTGGAGTTGGAACGGATCCCCGTGTAGATATGTTCGTGATGTGAGAAGTGAGTCCGTTCGAAATATAAGAAGTAGAGCCTCGTGAAGAATGAAGAATAGGCTCTAACGAAGAAGATGAAGATGAAGAAGAAGAAGGTGAAGAAGAAGAACCACCGGCAGGGGTGTCATTACTAATACCCACGTTATTTTGCAACACTCTTCCAGATCTCAACGTGGTCATAGTATTTACGTTATGATTTTGGTGTTCGTATGCAACATGTGTGTGATCGGGATTTGGCAATGGTTGAGATGGAAGCTTTCTCTTTTCTCGCTCGCTCAACGCAGCAGTTAGTTGTGCAATTTGTGCCTCAATTGATTTGATGCTTTGATCGTGTGAAACATTGTTGTGCACCAAAGACTGAATGGAAGTCTCCAACCTTGCTGCGGATTGTGTAGATTGTTTGAGAAACGCATCTAGACTTCTTTCTAGCGAGGTAACCTTATCGTCATTTGGTTGAACAAAATTGTTTTGAGGGTAAAAGTTGTTAGGCACAAAATTGTTCGTTTGATTTGGGTAAGGTTGTGGTTGGAAAGGTTGCTAGTATTGAGTTTGTTGGGGTGCTTGTTGTTGTGGAGGAGGAAGCCTTTGAAAGTTGTTGTTTCCTTGGAATTGTTGATTTTGATTCCAAGCAAAATTTGGGTGACTCCTCCAACCCGGATTATAAGTCGAAGAGTATGGATCATTTCTCTGTCGTTGCTGAAAGGCAGCATTGACTTGATCTTGTCCTTGAACAGGTGGATTGTAAGGACACTCTTCGGTAAGATGTGATGGATCCGAACAACAAGCGCAAACAGTTCGTGGGGGTAAAGAAGGGGCATGGGAAGGCGATGAGATTTTGGTCTCAATTGCTTCTAGCTTTTCCGTAAGTGTGGCCATTTCGGCCTTCATTGCTATCGACATATCTAATTGATGTATGCCTGCCCTAGACTGACCAACAGAAAAAGATGAGGTGGTCTTAGTGCTTTCCCACTGAAGTGTTTGTTCAGAAAGATCCTCAAGAAACTGCCAAGCTTCCTCACTAGATTTGGTTAGAAAGTGACCTTGACAAATGGTTTCCAGCAACTGCTTCGTTGCTGGGTTCAATCCCTCCTATAAAGTTTGGCAAAGTTGCTAATTTTCGATACCATGGTGAGGGCATTGAACAAGTAGGTCTTTGAATCTTTCAAAACACTTCCAAAAGGGTTCGGAAGGAAGCTGGGAAAATTGGATAATCTCATTGTGAATTCTCGCGGTCTTGTGATGTGGATAAAGCTTTTTTAGAAAAGCTTTAACAAACTCTTCCCAATTTTTAATTGAGTGTGATGCTGTGCTGTATAACCACTTCTCGGCTAAGTCACATAAGGTGAAATGAATGACCCTTAGCCTTATAGCATCATCTGATAATTAGGTTGTTTTCATCATTGCACAAACGTTTTGGAATTTGTTTATGAAGATATAGGCATCTTCGGATTCCAGTCCGTGAAATTTTGGCAACATATTGATGAAGTGGGGTTTGATTTCAAAATTGTCCCCATTTGCCGGTGGGAGTGAAAGACAAGTAGGTAAGGCGGTGCGGATAGGGTAGAAAAGATCCTGGAGCGCGACTTGTTGGGGCGCTTCAACAGGCGGGTGTTGTGGGTTATTCGCACCTAATGGAGGTGGAATCAGTCCCGTAGGTAAGATGTTGTTAGGATTAAATCCCGACGTCTCCTTAGAAGACGAAGAATGTGAAGGTGAAGGTAAGGAAGTGGAAGGAATTTCGACTTCGGAGTCGAAAGCGTCGTCGGTCGGTACCAATGAGTCACGGACTAATCGGGCACTAGTGTCCCTAGTCCAACCGGACATACACTAAAGAGATAGTGTAGTCAAAAAGGTGAAAAACAGAAGGTGGGGGTAAGAAAACATCAATAGAAAGAAAGTGAGTGTAAGTGGGGTGCACGGATTTCTTAGCGACAAGTTACAAGTTTTTGTAAAATTTTTCCTTTTTCCTTTTTGTGTTTTTTTTACGCGGAGCATTTTGCAAAAAATATTTTTGATAAAAGGCTTAGACACACATTCAATCAACCACAAATGCACAATCAGGCCTAGATCTAGGGTCACCTAGGTCAGCTAGACAGCTCTTAACTGTTCCAAAGGGCAAGAAGTAGGACCTCAAACCGCCTCTTCACCGCCAATTGTGGCCAGGTAAGCACAAGTAGAGAAAGGAGGGATCCGCTCACGAATCACCGTGAGACGGGCATTTTAAAGTTACCTTTCACTACCTGTCTAGGCTAGACACCACAAAGTTAGGTTAGGATCAACGGTCGATGCCTACAACTAGTCCTTTGTCCTATTGAGCGCGAAGTCCTTAGGGCTGAGTCTAATCTTTTTTTTTAATTAATTGATGGACAATGCAATATGCCTTATGTGATTTCTGGGGTCCTGGGAAGGGTAATGAAATCCCCACCCAATCTAGATTGGTGTCAAGCCCCTTAAAGTCCAATTAAATAAGCAAAACAGTAAACAATCACTTGCAAACAATTTTTTAGCGCGGCGCAAAGAATCCTGCACAAGACCAATTATTGGAAGGGGGAGCGATTTTTTAGCGCAAAGAATCCTGCAGGAAAATTTACAGAGGAGATATTGGGGTTGCAGAGAACGAGAGAGAAAGCTCACAGAGGTTTCCTGGTCCACTGCTGACGTCAACAGACCGCGGAAACGCGACACAAAGGGGGTATTTGCGGCGAAAACGCGGCACTCCTTGCGGTTCAGATTCGGAGAAATTTTTGGAGATGATGATGTCACCTCCTGACCGTGGATCCGCGGCAGAAGTATGGGTGGCACGGCGGAAACGCGGTGTAAGGTACGGTTCAGTCCTCCAAATTTCTTTTGCTCCTCTGTTGTTGTAATCCTCTGTTGTTCAGATCTTCAGTTTTCTGTTTCGCTTTCTGGATTTTTCCAGATCCGAACTCGTTCATCGATCCTGCAAAATTCATACGAAACACCCTTCAAACAATAAAAAGATGATAAATTTTTTTATATTTTTTAATTTTTCAGTTTTTTATGAGTTTTATGATTTTATATTAACCCGAAATTTCAAAAAGAAAATACTACGCCATTCCCGGCAACGCCGCCATTTGATTTATCAAAGAAATTATTTTTAACCACAATCAAGAACGGCGTCGCTTGGTAGATAGCCGGTGAGTACGGGTCGGTCCACAGGGATGTTGTGTATTTCCTAATTTGGTTTAATGAGTTAATTCCAAATGGTGTGGATGGATTATCACTAAAAACTAAACTGATTTAAACTAAGATTAGAATCTTGCTAGGGTTAGGTTTAGGTTAAGTTTGGAAATTGAAGATTTCCTCACCGCTTTCAATGCCCTAATTTAGATCTCTTTAGGTGTTATAGTAATAATTAATAAAGGGGATTAGTACCATCGGGAAGAAACGATGTTTCTTCCTCTAGGTTCTTGTCCTTCCTTTCTTAATTATTACCCTAACCTCCATGGAAAACATACGCACCCGGTCGTTTATACTACGGTATCACCGCTACCTCGTGGGATAGGGTTCCGTAGGAAACGGTGTGTGTATGTATGCATGGAGTCCTATTAATTATATGTGATGGGCAAGAAAGGGATGAGAGATTTTCATCTCTCAAGCCTTCCCTATTCCTAACCCTAACAAGTGAGGAATTACTCACTCATTAGGGAATTGATTTACATTTTCTAACTATCTAACTAGGGCAGATAAGAAAAATTATACTAAGGCAGAATGAAAATTAACTAGGGCAATGAAATAAAAAACCTTAATTTATTTGATGGCTCTCTCCAAACATTTACACCGAATTTAGAATTCGGAATAGATGAAATAAAAAGAGGCATAACCTAAAACAGGTTTTAGGATTTCTATTTATAGAACATAGAAACCCTAGGGTTACAATCGCGTCATATCTACAATTACAAGTATACCCCTAAGAAGACTAGTCAAAGCACCGACGCACCGACACGAAAATGCACCGATACGGGCGACGCACGGCCGCGGAACCGCGGCCAAAACCCATGTTTGGCCGCGGTTCCGCGGCCATACTAGGGGCTTAAATTCTTTGCTTCTCTAGTAATTCTTCAGTTGCTTTTTCCTTGGCTTTTCTTCACTTGGTTTCTCAGATTGTCTTCTATTTTTCTTCCAGATTTCTACTGTGAATAATGTCATGGACTTTACCGTTTGCTTCGTATTGAAGTCTTGAATCTTTGTGCTGCCTTTGTACTTTGTGAAATTGTTCATTGATCTTCATTTGTCCAAACTGTAGGCATGATCAAGATTCTTCCA
This sequence comes from Agapanthus africanus, assembly GCA_030015575.1. Classification (NCBI taxonomy): domain Eukaryota; kingdom Viridiplantae; phylum Streptophyta; class Magnoliopsida; order Asparagales; family Amaryllidaceae; genus Agapanthus; species Agapanthus africanus. Next base: position 90,956,271 of record JASDDO010000012.1, on the reverse strand, counting down.
TTTATTGGTCGTAGTCTCACTTTTGCATCGTCTTTTCATTATTTTCACTGTTTTATTCCGAGAACCTGTAACCTGCAACTATGTAGCAGACATGGATCAAAAGCACCTGTTTATTTGTAAAATGAATAAGAATGGGGAATATAATAATGCAAAATTGTGATATGAACATCTACCTATGAGGTATTCTCCTTCATGAATGGATCTTCAGGATACAACCAAATAAAAATGCATCCTGAAGACCAAAAACATACCGCCTTCCGGACTCCGCTGGGCATATTCTGCTACAAGGTGATGCCTTTTGGTTTAAAGAATGCTGGCACTACTTACCAGAGGGCCATGACAAAGATCTTCGATGACCTCATCCATGAGATTGTCGAATGCTATATCGACGACCTGGTGGTGAAGAGCAAGTTTTACGAGGAACATTGGGAACATCTAGACATAGTGTTCTAACGTCTTCGGAAGTATAATCTGAAGATGAATCCTCTGAAATGCGTGTTTGGAGTCTCTTTAGGCAAATTCCTAGGATTCATCATACGTCACCGTGGTATCGAAATCGATCCCTCAAAGATCAAGACGATTACGGAAATGCCCACGCCAAGGACCCTTAAACAGTTGCGATCCCTTCAAGGAAAGCTCGCATATATCCGGCGGTTCATAGCCAACCTCTCCGGAAAATGCCGTCCCTACAGTCATCTGATGAAGAAGGAGACCTCGTTCGTTTAGGATCAAAAGTGCCAAAATGCACTAGACGAAATCAAGCAATATCTGCAAAATTCGCCGGTATTGACCGCTCCGGTTAAGGTAAAACCCCTTATCCTATATACAACGGCCCTTAAGGGTTCTCTAGATGCGCTATAGGCACAAGAGAACAATCAGGGAAAGAAGAGAGCTTTTTACAATTTGAGCCGAGTTCTCTTAGGGTTAGAAAACAACTACCCCCCCCCCCCCCCGTCGAAAAGCATTGCCTAGCACTGATCTTCACGATAATGAAGCTTAGACATTACGCCTTGGCACATGAGGTCCGTCTCATATCAAAGGTGGATCCTCTCAAATATTTGATGTTAAGGACCATATTAACAGGAAGGCTTGCCAAATGGGCCCTCCTCCTGATGGAGTTCTCGATAGCGTATCGACCTCTCAAAGCAGTGAAAGGCCAGGCTATCGCCGACTTTCTCGCCGAGCATCCAATACCAGCCGACTCCCTCTTAAATTGCGAGTTGCCGGAAGAACATGCATTCGACACAATCGAAGGAGAGAAGGAAGAAAATGATTCCTGATGGGAACTCTACTTTGATGGGGCATCTTCCATGAAGAGGCGAAAGCAAAACACCCCCATAATCAAAGCCGGGGTGAGCCTTATCTTCGTGACTCCACAAGGAGGGATATTGCGTTATGCCCTCTCCTTAACAGAGCGGATGACTAATAACGAAGCTGAATATGAAACTTTGATAGCAGGTCTCGAGATCGCTGTCGACATGGGAATCAAAGTCCTCCTCATATATGGAGACTCCCAGCTGATCGTTAGCCAAGTAAATGGAGACTATCAGACGTGCAAGCCAGAGCTGATAAAGTATGGCGAAAGAGTGCAGCAACTGCTGACGCAAATCCCCTCCTACATCCTGGAGAGCATACTGCGTGCACAAAACAGTAAGGCGGGAGCGTTGGCCAAACTGGCTATGGATTTAGCTGACGAAGACCTCGATGACGTAAAGATCATCGTGCAAAGTCACAGGATTCTCGCGCTAACGAAGATATCTTCGGAAGACCTAATAGAGCCATCTGAGGGAAAAGAAACGACCGAACAAATAGCCCTTCAAATAGAGGACGGAAAAAGGTCAAGTATTGGAGAGAAGTCTTCATAGACTACTTCAAATCTCGACGAACGCCCGAAAATGCGTCGTCTCGACATCGGCTCATGAAACGATCTATGTCCTTCACCTTCGTCAATGATACTCTATATAAGAGATCGTTCGACTGTCTGTGGCTAAGATGCCTGGGACCAGAAGACGCGAAGAGAGTCGTCCAAGAAACTCACAACAGACTCTGCCGTTCTCACCAAGCTGGGCCAAAAATGAAGCTGAAGATCAAAAGAATGGGTTATTATTGGCCCACAATGATTCAGGACTGCCTTGAATATGCGAAGAAGTGTCACTCGTACCATATTCACAGTGACTTCATCCACCAGCATCCAAATCCTCTACACCCAACGGTAGCTAGTTGGCCGTTCGAAATGTGGGGTACCGATATAATCGGCCCCATTGAACCAGTATCATCCAAAGGACACCGGTTCATACTAGCAATGATCGACAACTTCTCTAAGTAGGAAAAATCAGTACCACTAAGAGAAGTGAAGACAGAGAATATCCTCGATTTCTTCAGGACATATGTCATCTATCGGTTCGGCACTTCGCGACGAATTATCACGGATAATGTGCCAGCCTACAGAAGCCATAAAATCGGTCACTTCGTACAACATCATAAAATAGATTGGAGATACTCTTCAGTCTATAATCCTTGGGCCAACGGTCTAGCTGAAGCCTTCAACAAGATCTTGACAAAGATTATAAAGAAAACTGTGTCCAGAAGAAAAAAAGACTGGCACGAATGGTTGCACGAAGCTCTTTGGGCATACCGAACAATGTTCAAGATGGCTACGAATACAACACCGTACGCTTTGGTATTCAGCACGGAAGCAGTGCTTCCCCTGGAAATAGAACTCCCTTCTCTACTAGTAGCGGTTCGATATGAGCTGACGGATGAAGAAAATGCTCATCTTCGATTCGAGGAGCTCTAAGGCTCATACGTGGAAGCTTATAAGGCAATACGTGGAAGCTTATAAGGCAAGAGTGATACGGTCATACGAAAGACTGACTAGGCCGAGAACATTCCGCCAAGGCGAACTCGTACTAGTCGTCAAAAGACCAATGATCTCCAATCGTACAAAACAGGGGAAATTCGAGCCGAACTATGAAGGCCCGTACATCATAGACAAAGTCTACCAAGGTGGAGCCTACCTGCTCATGGATATGCATGGCAAAAGACCCTTCCGACCAATAAACGCCCGATTCTTCAAAAAATACTATGCTTGATGACTCATGACCTAGGTCAATGACAGATGATGACGCTCGTGTCCGCTCTCTATCTTCCTGAGTCAAAAACTCTGAGACTGGTATGCAAAGAAGCTCCGTCGCCTCAAAAATGGCGATAAAGGACCGAGATGTCTTTAAACTAAAAATTCGCCTCAAACATGGCGATAAGGGACCAAGATGTCCCTAAACTAGCACTTCGCCTCCAAAACGGTGATACACTTTCTTGAGATCTATATTGCAATCAAAGTCTCAACGACAGATGTTGCAACTCAAGTCCCACTGGCTACGCAACTACTTGATGAAGCCACCCCTAAATCCCACTAGTAAATAGATGGGTCACCCGCGGTGAAACTACTTTCGAGAGTTCCATCATTCGAAAAAAGGAATGTCCACAAGCGAAATGGGCACGGATGAAAACCTGAAAGGGCACCGTGAGTAAAAATAGCAGAGCTACTAGGGAGTTTGTGAAAACCCGGATGGGCGTGATCTCGTTTAAAAAACGGTATGTCCACATGCAAAATGGGCATGGATGAAAACCCGAAAGGGCTTTGTGAGTAAAAACAGCAGGATTGCCGGCAAGTTTGTGAAAACCTGGGAAGGGCGCAAAATCGTAAAATAAAAAATTCATATGCACTTTCAAAGTCCTCTCGACCTTGTGAGGAGAAAATACCCACGTGAGATCCTTACCACTCAAAGAGGAGCAACACACTTACGAATCCTCTTGATTCCTAAGGAGAAATTACACTTGCGAGATCCTCACGACTCGTAAGGAGAATTCTCCATATGAGACCCTCACGGCTCATAAGATTCAAAAGCTTTAAGCTACAGGGATCTGAACCTGTTCTTAAGTCATTACATTCCCCAAAGTTGCCTTACTAGTAGTTCAATATCGACTCATGTATACAATCCACAGGCATAAATAAACATTTCCCCTACCAAGTTCCACCAATGGCGAGAAATGTCCGCATATGGTGAACGACACTTGTAAGATCTTTACGACTTACGAGAGAAAACATCATTTAGGGATCCCCACGATTCCTAAGGAGAAAATACACCTACGAGATCCTCATGACTCATAGGGAGAAATAACTTTATGAGACCCTTACGGCTCATAATGTCAAAAAGCCTTAGCCGACAGGATCCTAACCCTATTTGATAAGCTGTCTTTGTTCAAATCGACAAAGGAAATGATGATTCACTCCTGGCAATATCCCAATTGCAGCAATGCTGATTCCTAAACAGGTGTCAAACCCCAAGTTCTTTCACGGCAAATGATGATTCGCTCTTGGCAATATTCCAGTCGTACTGATGCTGATGCCAAGGTTGGTATTAGATTCCAAACCCGCAATAAAAACAACAGCGAGTAACCAAAAAATTTGCATATGAAATAGCCGAAATGATGGGGCAACTAGCAATAAAAATCAGCGAGCAAAAAATATGCATATAAAAACAGCCGAAATGTTTAGGAAACTCGCAATAAAAAGTAGCGAGTAAAAATAATTAAAAAATAGCCGAAATGATTGGGCACCGCAGATAAAAAGCCGAAATGATTAGACAATCGCGACTTTCGCGATATGAAAAGCTGAAAAGATAGAGCATCGCGGAAAGAAATAAAAAATAAAATAAAATAAAATTTCCTCTGCCCTGCAAGTATGTCCATATTGACTCTTGTATAAGATCCATGGGCACAAATGAAAAGGGGACCATATTTTTGCACCAGGCTCCGTCAAAGGGAGAGCCAAGTCTTGACGGTTCATACACATCCTAAAGACTACTCCGACGTACCTTCTCATTCCGACAGAATGCAGAAAAAAGGTCAACAAAGACCCAAGGGTCAAACCAAAAGTGGAGTCACGGCAAAACCCTAGCTCCAAGTCTTGATGGTCCATACATAACCTAAAGACTACCCCGACGTATCTTCTCATTCCAATTGGATGCAGACACGACGTCAGCAAAGACCCAAGGGTCAAATCAAAAGTGGAGTCACGGCAAAACCCTAGCTCCAGGTCTTGACGGTCCATACACAACATAAAGACTACCCCGACGTATCTTCTCATTCCGACAGGATGCAGACACAACGTCAACAAAAGTCACAAGGGTCGAAACAAAAAAATGGAGTAACGACAAAATCCTAACTCCAAGTCACGATGGTGCATATACAACCTAGAGACCATCCTGACGTTCCCCCTCATTTCAATAGGATGCAAATGCGGTTATCAAATGAAATTGGAGCAATAGCATATTCCTAGCTCCAGACTTCAACTGCGATACATACATCATAGAAGTCTTACAGATGTCTACCTTACTTCAGCAAAGAATCAGCACGACATCGTCAAAACAAAAATGAAGCAACAACATATTCCCAGCTTCGGGTCTTGAAGGCAACTCATATAAAGCCTAAAAGACTATCGGAGATAATCCCACACCAGTGCGGAGTGGTTATGACTCATCGGGGGTACAAATTGAGCCTAATCTCAAGTAAAAAGCGACATGGAAAATTCCTAATGTTTGCTCTTCTAATGGTAATATAACCTAAAGAGATTATTTGAAGACGTCTTGTCCAGCCCCCGAAGGGATCAGAGACATGACAGTCGTGGGGCTACTCGAACAACGGCTTAAAGACCGCATATCAAGGAATACATCAGCCAACACGATGGTACCACGGAGCAAAACCCTAGTACCACAAAACCTAATAGTCCTCTGTCGTAAAGAATGGAGGTTATCTATATACAACGTTAGGATAAGTTTGCCTTTAAACCCAAGGGAGGAAAACTACAAACTCCGAAATGAGTACATAAACTAGAGACTCCGAAACGAGTGAATAAACTACAAACTCTGAAATGGGTACATAAACTAGATACTCTAAAACGAGTGAATAAACTTCAAACTCCGAAATGAGTACATAAATTAGAGACTCTGAAACGAGTGAATAAACTACAAACTCCGAAATGAGTACATAAACTACTTAACGCCAAGTCAAGACATCAAAAGATAGAGAGGCACAAGTATGAAATGAAATATGTCTTTTATTCATAAATCAAAATGAATACAAGATACAAAAAAGGGGAAGAAAATATACATCGACAAAAATTTCTTAGCTGGCGGGCAGTTCAATAAACCATCAAGATCATCATTTTCTCATCGGACCTCTGCTTCAAGCTCTATCAACGCCGCTAGCTGAGTCCCTCCCTGTGCCTGTTGATTTTGGTAAAAAGAAAATCGACTCTCAAGCTCTTTCTTGGCAGTCTTGTGGGCCTCGACCAACTCGCGTGTGAAGATGACGGCTTTATCGAGAGCCACCACCTCCATAATGGCCTCCTGAAGAACCCGCCAAATTTCATAGGCTCGAGTAGTCTTGGTGATGAGCTGGGCTTGAAGTTCCCTTAAAGCCTTCGAAGCCAATTCCCTTGCCAAAAACTTTCGGTTAAGCCTTTTCTCACATGACTAGAGATTGGCCGCACACTAATCGATCCATCCACATAAGTTGGCCTTTACAGACAGGATATCAGAAGGAAGGTGTACTCATTCAACCGCATGTAGAGAGGCCTCCACATGAGGGCAATACTCGACCCAAGTACACACTAGCACCTTATCATGGTAGGTGGCAAGAACAGATAAAGAAGTGTTGGCTTCAACAGCGAATTCTTCGGCTGTGACGGAAGTACCAGCGCGAAGATCTTCTATAAGAGTTTCCAGGAAATGAATGCTCTGTTTTTCCATCCTCTCAGATACGCGTCGGGCATAAGGGCCTGGCGGCATGGAAATCCGGGACTCTAATGGAGTCAGGGTGGGCAAAACTGTGAAAATTTATGTGTAGTTAGTCGCCTTTTCAAACATAGAATAAGTAAAAGAATGCCAATGCTAAAGCGTCACTTACCCACGGCCATAGAAGGCAGATTTAAGAGATCCCCAGGACCATCGAGAACTTCAACTTCGTCTTCGTCGTCGGCCTCTATGACTGTGTTTAAAATAAAGCGGGCACATCAGCTTTATTTTGAAGATATAAAACGGAAAGGCGAAGAATTACCAACCTTGGCCAGAGGAATGGACAATGCTCTGTGGAGGTATCGCTTGCGAGGCCGCCATGTCAAGTAAACGCTGGAAGGTCTTCTCCAGAGAAAGATCTATAATGGAAGACGCTAACTCCCGCAATTCTGAGAGAAAAAAAGTTCAGATATATAAAAGGGTCGTTAAACAAAAATGTAGATGTCGATAAAATTACCTTCGATACTTCGTCCACTTTGAATCAGGGGGATGGCAGTTTCAGCAATCTCCTCTACACCTTCCGGTGTGTCATTAAAGATGTTCACAGAAGCATGGCCGGTGTGACAGTCTCCGCTGGAAGAATAGAAGCCGTTACCGGAGACTCCAAGGCGGGGATGGCAGTTTCGGTAATCTCCTCTACACCCTTTGGTGCGTCATTGAAGATATCCATAGAATCTACAGCCAGTATAGCAATCTCCGCCAGAGGAATAGAAGCCATCATTGGAGGCTCCATGACGCGATCGGGGCTCAATACTACACCCGCTGCAGAAGGCCCTACAAAATTTTTGTAAAAGATAATATGAGGTGAAAGTAATACAAATTAATTACCAAAAGAGACGTACAAAAAATATGCATACCAATACGCCAGGGAGCCTGAAGTATGGCCTTTTCGAGATGCTGCTCTTTTCTGTTCAATCGAGCTCGGCGGGCTTCGATCGAAAGCAAATGCCTCCCCCTCTTCAGAGTAGCTTCGTCTTCAGAAATGGTCTAGATGGGCTGTTGGAGAGCCCATTCTTCATCCATCGTCAGAGGACCTATTAGCAACCTAGGTAATAACGGATCAACATCATAGAATATAACAGAGGAAGGCCTCCCTCCTTGGGGCGCACATTTTCGTTTTCATTCTGTGATCACTTCAAGGCTTCGGCCAACTGAGCGGCTTCCTCGGCAGATGTTCCAGGAAAGAGGAGACTGTCGTCTGGTTCATGCATAGATATATGCACATCATGAAAAGGCTCAGACTCAAGCAACGCATCGAGTAAACCGGCAACCGATTTCTTCCTCCTTTTAGGGCCCGAACCAGCACTAGAAGAAGGACGCTTCCTTCCCTTCGGCAATTTTGCACGGCGCCGCCCAACCTCACCTTCGGTGTCTGTTTTTGGTGATGCCGCTTCCACTGCCTTCTCAGGAATCTTTGCCCCAGCCCTAAGATGAATCGGCATACCAGCAATGTGGATGACTGATTCCGCCCGAGCGGCCTTAGGAATAAGCACTGAGTCGCTGTCCCTCAGAGGAGGGAAAACAACCGACCGTGGCCGCAACGAGGCACTGACGGCTTGAGTGGAAGCAGGGGATTTACATTCAAAGAGGACACTTCTATCCTCTATAATGATGGGACCAACCCGGTGGCGATACCAGCCCTTGAAGGGTCACACGGGCGTCAGAAGATAGTCAGGCTCGGGAATCATGAAGTCAGAACCAGTACCCAACCGCATGAAGTGGTGGATAACATCACGAGTGACCTCCGGTGAAAGACTGGGCTCAACTAAAAAAGCTTCGAGGGGAATGCCCTGGTTGTAACCTAACTGCTGGGCGAAGTGATGTAGATTGTACCGCATGAAGAGAGCAGTATCATTTGTACGTAACACTAGGTACCCGGCCGGATTGAGTATAGATGCATGATCTCTTTGGGCTTTAGAGTAGGAGCTCCACTCTTTGACAAATCAAACAGTTGTTGAATGGGCCCCACTGGTGCAGAAAGGACTCGGTCACTGAAAACAATCCCGCCTTCATTCGAATATGGATTAAGCAATACCCGTAGAGCCCCTAACTGGGTGGATCAGGAGCGGAAGCATCAACCAGCCTCATCAACCATAGGAATGTATATGCTTCATACAAAGAAGGACACCGGAGTGTAGCAAAGGTGCCTAACACATGCATCTCGATCCATGACGTGAAGTAGTGGAGGGAGAAATTCACGGTGTCCGCACCCGGGTTTGAAGTATTGGCGGCGGTACTTAGACCATGATATAAGTGTGATAGTCCTGCAACGCCAATAGCCAACCGCGCTCCTTCGGCTATGTGATGGGCAGGATAGAAGACGGAGGCCCTCATGAAACGGCGATGTATCGGCATGGCAAACTAGCTAAGCCAGACACTGATAAAGCCGATAAAGAAAGTTTCTTCATCTATTCCGGGGGCAGCGATTGCATCAAAGGACACAGCCGATAAAATTGGAATGTAAAACTGTGGCAGGTCTTCTTCTTTGGCTGACCGTTTCTTCAAGACGAAACCGCAGGGGTCCTCAAACTTTGCGAATTTCAGAGCTTTCTTGGATAAGACATCTTCACGGAGAAAGCAAGCAATGAAAGAGTCAAAAGTGACACCTTGCCCATCCGATGCCATGAATAGTTTCTCGAAAATATCCAAGGCTTTGATCAGACCCGGGTGCTTGTGTCGAACGGCATTCTCGGTCGTCAAGCCCTCAAGCACCGCTGGCACCATAGCAAATATATACTCGTCGGGGGGGTAGTAATTCTTCATAGTGTTCTCCCCTGATCAGCAGCCCTAAAATTTCGCGGAACTCCTCCAGCGAAATAGAGACTTTGCGGTCCCCCAGTTGAAAAGTATTCGTCGGAAGGTTCCACTGGTTTAAAAAAGCCTTGACCCACCAGACGTGGGGAGCATGATTGTAGAACAGTGATGCATACACCGCTTGATATAGCCCAACTTTTTGCAGTCGTGAGCGTTGAGAGGAGAGAATCCAATGGGACTAAGGAAGGTAGCCCACTAGGTGCCGCGGGATGACGTTTATCTTGTAGACCTGCCCCCAAGGTCGAGCTTTGCCTTGGCAGATTCGGCGTCCCAAAATACCAATAGCCATCGAGGGTTGATTGGGTATCCCTGTCATTGATGGCTCGAGACGGCCTTCGGGGGTCCAATTAGCCGCCTCCACCGCATAAGAAGTACACGGACACTCTGTGAATGATATTTAATGGATAGGTTATGTCGGTACCTTCGCATGTGAAACTTCGACCCCTGATAATGTGGCCATACCAAACTCTCCATAGGAGAAGACTCTTAGTATCCTTATCATGTGCCCTAATCATCGCCATAACTTCCTCGTCTGACGGCGATTGTGGGAAAGCGGCCTCCGAGCTTATGTAAAGGAAGTCGGGAAGTGATGCTATCATACCTAATAAAAACAGGGGGACCCATTAATAAAAAATATATATATACATACATACATACATACATATATATATATATATATATATATATATATATATATATATATATATATGAGTTCGTTTCATGGGACCACTAACTAAAAAGCCAGTAGGCCCCACGAAATCCAAATGGAGGCTCACCATTGATGAGGCAAGATAATCATTGTGAGAATTCAAAAGGATTCTTATTAAATAAGCAGTGGAGTTTAAACAACTCCTAACATCCTCGAAAAACGAGTTCTGTTAAAATGCACAACAGGTTCAAATCTGTGTCAAAGGTATTAAAATCCTAAAAATAAAAAACGCTCAAGAACACCAGGGAATAAAATTCCCAAAAGTCTCTGAGTCTTTTAGAGCTAAGCTCTGTAATATGGAATTAAATTCCTTTGATAATGGGATTAAATCCCAGAAACCCCCATGATGAGGAGACAAAGAAAATGGAATTAAATTCCAAGGATCCTCAAAGATCAATGATAGGGTAAACCATAGGTAAAAAAAACTAACAATCCTCAAGACCCCAGAGCCTTCTTAAAAGAAAAAATGAGTGTTTTTAGATTCTCTAACAGATCAGTTAAAGGCAAGAGCAAAGCTCTGGTGATGGATTTAAAATCCAGAAGTAAAAAAATGAAAGGGGGTTTTCCCTAAGGGGTAAACGTTGTTCAAGATCCTTACCCAAAAACGAGTTTTGAAAAGTTTAACTCTAAAAGATCTGTGGACAAAGAGCTAAGCTCTGAGAAGAGAATTAAATTCTTAAGAAAAGGTTAAGGAAGAAGATGAAGAAACAGTGATCATCTAAAGAGCCAAACCCCCCATTTATAAGACGTGATGGTGAGCGGTTCTTCTCCCCGTTCCCCTAGGCAATCCAACGGTTGTAAAGGTGGACAGCGTTGCACTCACGTGCAAGCCACGTGAGAGCAAAGCTGTGGGGCATTTGTTCCCTCATAAAAAAGGGAAAAGGGGAAAATTCCCCACTATTAAAACCTCACGTGTTAAACACGTGAGCACCTATGTGCAAAAGCATATAGGCGTTGCAGTTAAAAACAAATAGGCTAAAATAATCCCACGTGTCAAACACTCGAGCACCTATATGCAAAAGCATATAGGCGCTGCAATTAAAAACAAATGGGCTAAAAGAGCCACACGTGTTAAACACGTGAGCGCCTATATGTAAAGCATATAAGCGCTGCAATCAAATAATTGGCAAGCCAAATAGGCCTCGCGTGTTAAACACGTGAGAGATGATAAGCATATGAGCGCTGAAAATAAAGTATACTGAAACCAATGCTAGGGGTCACGTGTTAAATACGTGAGTTCTTCTGCTGCACTCTTTGGCAAGATAGAATTAAATTCTATTTGGGAAATATTTTCCTTGAACTTTCTCAAACTAGAAAGATCTTCTCTGTTAAACAGAGGACCCTTGGATCAAAGATCCAACGGTGATTATAAAATCACCCACCGATCATCAGATAGAATAAAAATTCTATCTTAAGAAAAAATATTTCCTAATCTTGTTATGTAAACAAGAAAACTTCTCTGTTAAACAGAGAGCCTTTGGATTAAAAATCCAATGGTGAATAAAATTCACCAAGTGATCCAAGAGATCATTTTGGATTGATCATGATCTCGCAATCAGAGATTTTCCTAACAAGTTTATATTTTCTCTTATCCTATAAATAGAAAGGAGAGAATAAGAAGAAAAAAGAGAGAACTCCCCACAAGTTTCTGCAAAAAAAAAAAGTATACAGTGAGCTCTTGAAAAAGAAAGAGAATTTAATTCTCAAAAGAAGAAGAAGACTTGCCTCATTGAAACTCTAGGTAAAAAAAAAAAACATAAAGATCATAGTGTCTCTTCTTTGCCTATCTAAGGGTTTAACCTTTTACATAATAACTTAGTTCTTCCTATGGTTGAGATTTGCCGAAGTAGATCTCCCCACAAGTTGAGAATTTAAATATCATCGGGGAGATTCTGTTCTACAGATTCAAAACTTAGGGGGAAAAAAATAAGCTAAAAAGAAATAACAGGTTCATAGAGGGATTTAATTCCTCCAAAAATTATGGTTTAACCCTATATAAAGAACTCGGTTCTTCAAACAAATGATGATGATCCAAGATCCTCAAAAACGAGATCTTGATGATCATCAATGACTAAAAATGCCATTAACAGAGATTAGTATCTCTAAGAAAACACAAGAACATCTTGGTGACTCATTAGTGCTTAGCATTATCTTGAAGCCTCACGTGTTTCCTACATGAGTACTTCAAACGAACAAAAAGAACAGCCAAACCCGCCTCACGTGATTCTCACGTGGTGCCTAAAAAGCAAAGCAAAACTTCTTTGTCAATTAGGCAGCCGTCCCAAAAGGAAGCAGTCTCGTGAAATGCACGTGAGCTCTATCGAAGTGCTTAGCATTTCTGTAAAAAGAGGGAAATGAACAAATAAATCCCATCACTCACAAGCTTCCCATGTGAGTATTATGCAGAGTGCTCAGCAATCCATGATTAGTCCAAAATGACTAACAAACGTTCACTTCTGGGGGCCTCACGTGTTTCACACATGAGCGCCACGGAACTCTAGTGCTTAGCACTAATCCAACACCTCACGTGTTTCACACATGAGTACCACAGGACTCTAGTGCTTAGCATTAATCCAGCACCCTACGTGTTTCATACGTGAGCACTGTACATCCCAGTGATCAGCACTGTTGGGTAATTATGGAAACTCAATCTCAGCCCAAAATTGGCTAAGTTTCCTGAGGTCAAACCTCTTTGTTTTCAAATCAACCGAGCTCATATTGCTCATGGTTTCCCAAACTGATGTTAGTCTCAAAAATGTCTAGTGGTCTCTCATTGATGGTATCCAAAATGATATTCATTTTATGTCTCCTAAAGTTCTTAGTCTCAAATATGACTAATGATTTTTAGGTCCACAACAACCTCTTTTCCCTCAAATACGGGATTTGGTTTAAGGGTACATCTCTTCACATCTCTGATACATGTCATTATAATTCCTCAACGTTTTCAAAGAGGTGGCGGGTCTCGACGACCAATAACTTCTTTCGTTGATGCACTTCCAAATTGACGTGCACGCCTCAAATCGGATCGTGACCCAAATTGGGCACATTCCATATCTCCATTGTTCACTTCGTCATGTAATAAATACACGTGCGCGCAAGATGAATAATGGACTGAAATGTCCTTAAACTAATATTCGCTTCCAAAAATGCCGATAAAGGACCGAAATGTCCTTAAATTATCATTTTGCCTCAAACATGGCAATAATGGACCACGATGTCCTTAAACTAAAATAATCGAGCCCAAAGGATCATATGTTTAAGTTGATCATAATCTCAAACCAGATTAACGATCCTTAAATTAACCCAAACCTAAATCTAAAAATATACAGATTTGGACTAATCCACGCCCTACGGGCGACGCATAAACTAGTCTCCGCATACAATCCATGGGCAACCCAAAATTAAAAAAACATACATGACACGAAGTGAACTTCCGAAGCAGGAGAAAGTGGTTATCGCGATGCGATAACGTAACTAACTGCAGTGGATTGCGCCTGCATGGAAGAGCGTCCCCAAAATCAAAAACCCCTCGCAAATGAGGTGGGAATCTGATAAAGTCTGCTACAACGGCCGCATCCGTCCAAACCTCTGATGTACGGTGCCATAAATCAACTTGGCATCTTCAGAGAGGTGGACAGATAAATCCAAATAGCATCTGCCCCCAGGATTTAGGCCAGATGTCCGAACATCCCGGTCCGTCTTTTGGCGGTGAACACTAGATATTCATAACTGAATACCGCTGTGCGAAGCAAAAAGAAATGTCTGTAATGTCAGTTTTCAAAAAATGGTTCCAACAACATCATTTAGGTTTTTTCCCTTGCATTAATCAAAATTAATGCAGTCCCATCAATTAATTATATCATGTCAGAAAGAAAAGAAAATAATCATACACATATATGCCATCCGCATTCGCCACAGGGTCCCGGGTCTTCACCGTAAGATTACTTAACTTACGGCAGGACGGGGACAGGACTAGCGCGGATGCAAAACATATATAGTGTCCACTATATATATATATATATATAATATAAACATTCGTCTCACGCATGATATCAAGTAACATCACAGAAGCATCACAACAGAATCACAGCAAAAGCAAACACAATATGGAAATGCGGATAAACAAGGAAAAATACATTTCAATAGAGACAAATATGAAATGCAATTTCTCGGTCGTGTGAATAGCCCGTAGTATCAGACCCTAAACCCCTACGAGTGCGGCAAGTCACCCGCCAATCCCAGAAGCGAGGCAACCCCAATCAACGAAGTGAGTGGGCCACCCAGCACTTCCGAAATCCGGTGACTTGGGCACCCCTCCAAGGGTCAATCCTATACCCTCTATGAGTGTGGCGAATAACCCACAAATTCTAGAGTAAAGCACTCTGGTCTCAACACCATGAGATGGAAGCCTTTTGCCCTCTAGAATCCAGCTACTCGAGCACCCCTCCGCGGGGTAATTCTAGTGCATGTAATGAAAAACAGAATATACAACAGTGACTACGTCCGCAACCTGGATGCGCCCCAAAGAATAATACAAGCCGCGATGACGGCAGTCCACATGTCGGACGCTCACCACGCAATATGAATATACATTACATCACAGAGAACTACATCTAATACTACGTACACCGAGCTATCCATCATGACAAATCCAACATAACCATAATCACAGAGCAACACAGAACATCAACGCAAATATCATGTTCGTAAACCCGTCTGATTGTGCATATAGCAACCTGTCGGATTATACCGCGCTATGATATTCACGGTCACAGAAACAAATGCTCAGAAAAACACAAATTTAAAATTTCGATCAATTAAAACTTTCCGCATTGGCCCCCAAAGTACAAACCAGTACACGAACAAATATGAGCCAAAACTAAAATCCCAAAAATCATATTTCCATGAACTAGAGCCCCAGAAAAAATTTAGGGCACTGTAGCCCAAAAAGGGTCGTGGTTCAGCCGCCAAATGTGCCATTTTACTTCTGTTCAGCGGTCGTTTTTTGGGATTAGGTGCCCAAATTTTTTTCTTAGCTCTAGTTTTGCCAGCACATAATTTTAATACAACTAGAAATTTTTTTTGAACAACTTTGAAAATCGAACAGCAAGCAACAACTTTGGAAATACGATTCGGAAAATTCCGTCGATCGAAACTCTAAATTGTTGCAAACAAGTCTAGCTTTTAGCTTGGCTCTAATATCACTGCTAGGAACCTAGGCACAGTAGCAATCTAATTTTCGATGATAGCAACATGGACTTCAAAAAATTTCTAGTTTGCCAAAATTCCCAAACCAAGAATCGAACTAAATAGCTAGAACTTGTATACAAAAACCTAGTGAGCTAAACTAATCTACTATTTGTAGAATACTCACATCCTCAAGCTTTCTTCAAGTGCTCCGGATCGCAGTTGCAAGCCGGTCTTCCTTTGCCGAAGATGGTCCACCTGAGGAAAAAGATGCAGGCTCCAACTTCGCCTAGCAAAGCAACCGATGCTCCAAGATCACTAGCAATGGAGAGTGGGGATGTAGAAATTTTTCACTATCTTTTTCTCTCATTTCTTATGCTCAAGTGAGCAACCAAAGAAGAAGGAGGAGGATGTGAGGAAAACCAAGGCATGAGCAACTCAAGAAAGAAAATGAGCTAAGTGTAGAAGAGCTCTCAAGCATGAAGAGTCAAGAGAGTATGAATGAATGGCATGTAGAAAGAATGGCTCCTCATTTTTCAACCATGCAAAAAAAATCTCACACATTTTTACAAATAAACAATCAAAGGACATACCTCTTTACATACCTCCAACCATGCTCATGCCACCTCATTTACAAATGATTTTCTAAAAAGAAAATCATATAATGAGGTGTCCATCTTCTAGAAGATATTCCGTATAAATACAGAATACAACCCGGTATACGTAATGAAATACATATACGCGTATTCGTATAAAAATACGAATAGCCAAGAGAGAAAATGAATAGTGAACTATAATACTAGAATACATATACTAAAAATATATATATATATATATATATAAATTATTAAATCAAAACTTGATTTAATAATCCGGCTTAATCCTAAGCCGCCAGTACTATCGACCGTCCGATTAAAGTCTGTGTAGCCTGTACACATATTTAATCGGACACATATATGTACCAACATACGTCATCTACATCATATCGCCTAAACCGAAAAAACCCTTTGTGTGGGATTCTAAAGACTCGTCAATACGCTGGCAGTAGGTTTAACCACAAGCAAGTCAGTGGCACTAGCTGTACGTAACGGCTACCCAGGTATTGAGCGAAAGGATGGCCGACGAGCAAACTCATCCGTACACTTACTAATCCTGTTTGTGACAATCTCCGTACAGTCCAGTCTGTTCGTCTAAGAGTATCGCATATCGGGTTTAAGGGGTGGATAAAGTTAGACCCCTAATAATGCGATATTTCGTGTCGGTGTGAAGCCCATCACCCACTGAGAAACTACTGATCCAAATCAGTAATTCTCGTCCACCTTGGCCAAGGATTTCTGGTGATGGCCACCCGTGCACAGTGTGACATCAACCCCCAATACCGGGAGAGACGAATCCCCGACGATCCTCCAACTACCTCCATGTGGCTCGGGACTGTAACCAACTAAAACCTGTTTGCACGACTCTTTTGAGCCGTGGTAGGATAGTAATCAAAGCATGGTGGGAACTCACATGAGACAAATGACGATCTCAGGTCGACAGACTAACCTGTACTCATGTCACCTGAGAAATGCTATATGAAAATAGGTATAATACCATCTAACATGTTCCCGGTGAGTCCGTCCAGTGTAACTCATAACCTAATGAGCACCTATATACTATCTTAGGTGACTAACTGACACCAATGGCTCGTGAGACCGGCCACCGCCCCTCGTCGGGGTCTCGAAAAGTATACACTAGTCTACTCCGGAGTATCGATGCCCAGTCTCGACACTCCCTTGATTAGGGATATTTAAGGATGTGCTTATATACCACCCAACTCCCACGTATATGATCGCCATCATAATGCTGGTAGTCAAGGAAGAATCCTATGGGCTCTATCAATATGTAATAGTGATCTGTAATACCACATAATGCATGTACATGATGATAGAGATAAACCAAATAGCATACTATCATCTCGAGTAAGACTGTTCTACCCGTATAGGTCCTTCTTCAATCATCACAATCATGTACCTGCGATTACAATAATTGACTTGAGGGAACTATATCCAACAGTATTCCTGATTGAAAACTGTTTCTCTATAAACTCTACTTCCTAGGTATTGGATACCGGATCAGAATCTCATATCTGTAATTCTTTGTAGGTGCTGAGAAGCCGTAGAGTTTTGAGTAAAGGTGATATAACCCTCAGGGTTGGCAACGGAACCAGTGTGGATGCTGTTGCAGTAGAAGAATATCACCTAGGATTGGCTAGTGGACATATTTTGTTATTGCGTAACTGCTTTTGTGTACCCAGTATGATGTGTAATATTATATCAGTATCTTTGTTATGTAATGAAGGATATAATGTTGCATTTGAAAGCAATGTCATAAACATTCACCTAAATAATGAAATGACTGGGTCGGGTACACTTAATAACGGAATATACGTATTCAATCAACATCAAGTTTTCAACATCCAAATCTCTCTAAAAAGAAAGACTCCATAAACAAATCAAGCTTTCATTTAACATTTTAGACTTGGTCATATCGATGAAACACGATTGACTAAGTTACATAAAGATGGATATTTAGATCCGTTTGAGTATCAATCATATGCAACTTGTCAATCATGTATCAATGAAAGATGACAAAAACTCCGTTCACTGGACACGGAGAATGAGCTATTGAGCTCCTAGGACTCATACACAGCGACGTGTGTAGGCCAATGTCTATGCATGCAAGAAGTGGCTATTCCTACTTCATTACTTTCATCGATGATTTCTCAAGGTATGAATATGTATTCTTAATGAAACATAAATTCGAGGCCTTTGAGAAATTCCTGGAGTATAAGATGAAGCGGAAAAGCAAACCGGCAAAAGTATCAAGATACTCCGATCTGATCGGGGTGATGAATACTTAAGTGCCGAGTTCCTAGAATATCTAAAAGAGAATGGAATTCTCTCACAGCTTACTCCTCCATACACACCACAACACAACGGTTTATCAGAAAGATAGAATCGCTCCTTACTAGATATGGTGTGTTCCATGATGAGTAATGCTGAATTACCGCCATACTTCTGGGGTTATGCCCTAGAATCTGCTGTATACCTATTGAATAAGGTTTCAACTAAGTCTGTGCCTACCACTCCATATGAAATGTAGAGTGGGAAGAAACCCTGTCTTAAGTGTCTTAAGATATGAGGTTGTCCTACTTTTATCAAAAAGGTTCATCCAGACAAACTCGATGCACGTTCAATATTGTGTAAGTTTGTGGGATACCCTAAGAACTCTAGGGGGTATTATTTTTATTCCGCTGAGGAACAAAAGGCCTTTGTTTCTCATCATGCCCGCTTTATGGAAACTCAATTTCTTGAAAAGGAGATTAGTGGGAGAGCAATAGAGCCGGAAGAAATTCCAGAATCATAAACTATTACTGAAAACTTAGTAGAACCTGAGATTTCAATGGAACCGGACGTACCTACGCCACTCCGTAGATCTAGTAGGCAGTCTCATCCGCCCGAGAGACACTACGGTTTTCTCGTAGATAGGGATCGAGAGGATTGCATTATCGATGATGATGAGCCGACTAGTTTTCAGCAAGCCATCATAAGTAGAGACTCGGTGAAGTGGCTAGATGCTATGAGATCCGAGATGGAATCTATGTACAAAAACAAAATATGGACTTTGGATTTTGCTCCTCCTGGGGTAAAACCCGTAGGATGCAAATGGATCTTCAAAAAGAAGATTCGTGTAGATGGATAGGTAGAAACTTACAAAGCTATACTTGTTGCTAAAGGTTTTCGTCAAAGACCAGGATTAGACTATGATGAAACTTTTCACCAGTGGTTATGCTTAAATCCATTCGGATCCTACTTGTCATTGTTGCCTTCCTTGACTATGACATCTGGCAGATGGATGTTAAAACCGTTTTCCTAAATGGAAGTTTAGAAGAGTGTATTTACATTGATCAACCAGAGAGTTTCATAGACAGTAGGAGCAGCAGGAAGGTGTGCAAATTGCTTAAATTCATTTATGGATTAAAGCAGGTATCGCGGAGTTGGAACATCTGCTTTGATGAGATGGTCGAGGAATTTGAATTTATCAAAAATGAAGATGAACCTTGTATTTATAAGAAGATTGTAGAGAGAACTGTGGTATTCCTCGTTTTATACGTAGATGACATTCTCCTGATAGGAAATGATATTCCTATGCTACAATCGGCTAAGCTGTTATTGTCACAGAAGTTTTCTATGAAAGACCTAGGTGATGCCTCATACATTCTGGGGATTAAGATCTATCGTGATAGATCTAAAAGAATGTTGGGACTTTCACAGTCAAGGTACATAGACACTGTACTAAAGAGGTTTAGTATGGAAGATTCCAAGCGCGGTAATTTACCCGCTTGTCATGGAATCACCCTCTCCAAAGAGATGTCTCCCAAGACTGATGAGGAGAGGGCTCGCATGAGCACAGTACCCTATGTTTTGGCGGTAGGGTCGATAATGTATGCGATGTTATATACTAGACCAGATGTAGCTTACGCACTCAGCGTCGTAAGCAGGTATCAGTCCAACCCAGGTGAGAAATATTGGATTGCAGTAAAGAACATTCTTAAGTACCTGAGAAGGACTAAGGAGATGTTCATAGTGTACGGTAATGGGGACCTCCATATCAAGACTTTTACCGACTCCAGCTTCCAAAGTGACAAGGATGACTCTAAATCCGTCTCGGGTTATGTGTTTACCCTCAACGGAGGGGCGGTCTGTTGGAAGAGCTCCAAACATGACACCATAGAAAACTCAACGATGGAGGCCGAGTATATCGCCGCTAACGATGCCGCAAAAGAGGCAGTCTGGATGAGGAAGTTTTTTTTCTGAACTTCAGGTAGTTTTATCCATTGCTGACCTAATACCTTTGTATTGCGATAACAATGGAGCCATGGCTTTGGCAAAGGAACCGCAGTCCCATCAGAAATCCAGACATATCTTGAGGCGGTATCACCTGATCAGGAAGATCCTGGATCGCCGGGAGATTGAGGTGTAGAGAGTAGATACAAAGGATAACATGGAAGATCTATTCACCAAAGCCATCTTTCAAGTCCAGTTCGAGAGACTGTTCGAGATGTTAGGTATGCGGTATGCCAACAACTGAATTTAGTGTAGACGTTGGGTACTTAATACGCCAATTACATGCCTTAGTGCAAGTGGGAGATTGTTGGATATATATACCCTAGAGGCTTTCATTATATAGGATGCTAGGGATATGTATGTACAGGACAATCTTGCTCAATATGATAGTATGCTATTTGGTTTACCTTTATCTTAAAGTGTGATATATTTTACTTATTATTTCATATCTCTTATACATGTTGATAAAGCCCGTATGATCCTTGCTTGGCTACCAGCGTTGTGATGGCAATCATACTTGTGGGAGCTAGGTAGTTGATAAGCACATCCTTAAATGTCCCTAGTCATAGGAGTATCGAGACCGGGCATCGATACTCCAGAGTAGACTAGTGTATACATATCTAGACCCTGACGAGGGGAGATGGTTGGTCCCGCAACCAGTGGTGTGATGCACCTAAGATTGTATACAGGTGCTCACTAAGGGTGAGTACACTGGACGGGTTCACCGAGAACTGGCTAAATGGTATTATACCTATCGTCAGATAGCAATTCTCTGGTGACATGAGTGCAAATAGTCTTTCGACCTGAGTTCGTCATTTGTCTCGTGTGAGTTCCTACTGTGCTTTGATTACCACCATACCACGGCTCTACTGAGTCATGCAAACAGGTTTTAATTGGGTACAGTCCCGAGCCACATGGAGGCAATGAGCGATTGTTGGGGATTCGTCTCTTCTGGTATAGGGAGTCGATGTCGCGCTGTGTTCGGTTGGCCAACACCATAAGTCCCTGGCCAGGATGGATTAAGAATTACTGGTAGTTAGACCAGTAGATTCTCGGATGGTCTTGAGCCACATCGACACGACTTGTCAAGTTATTAGGGGTCTGACATTTTCCACCCCCTAGAACGTCATGCGATACTCTCAGACGAACAGACCAGACTGTACGCAGATTGTCACAGATAGGCTCAGTAGGAGTTCGGATGAGTTTGCTCGTCGGCCTTCTTTTCGACAGGTATCTCGGTAGCCGTTACGTACAGCTAGTGCTACTAATGGGCTTATGGTTAAACCTACTGCCAGCGTACTATCGAGTCTTTAGAGTCCCAGACAGAGGGTTTTCTTAGTTCAGCCGAAATGATGTAGAGGCCATATGGTTTTACATGCAGAGTTCCGATCATATGCGTGTACTAGCTACACGGATTTTGTTCCGACGGATAATACTAGTGGGCTTAGGATTAAGCCGCGATCTAGTATTATATTATTGGATTAATTTTGCATCTCTTGGTATTCACATTTTTTGCAGTACGAATACGGGTATGTATATACGGTGATGGTATTCTTGTAATTTCACAAGAAGAGCTTCAAGAAGGAGACACCTCATTTTTTGTCATATCTATTTATGGAAAATAGATAATAAGTGTAACAACTCCAATTTTAGTGTACAAAAATTTATTTAAAAGTTAATGTATACTTGGAGTAATTACATTTCTGTGAGTACCATAAATACTTGTCTTGCTGATTATTACAAGAAAGGAGCTTGTAGCTCATTGGTAATGCCTTGCAATGCTGAACCAAGCCACCAGAGTTCAAATCTCATACCCCACATTATTTTTAATATTGTTTTATTTTGAATTTTTAGAATACCAAGAGTTTACACATGCATATCTCACAAAAACCCCCACTACACCCAGAAATCTAACTGTACCAGAGGGATACTGAAGCGACAAGGCACGCTCCGACCACCGGACTCGACCGGAATCGGCCGAGTCGGTCGGCGACTCGGCCGACTCGGGCCGGCGCCGCCGGCCGAAATCGGACGAACCGCCGAGTCCCCAACATGAAAGATGTAGCTTTTCCTCTCCCCTGTACACCTGCACACTTTATTTCTGTAGATCGGATCCAGAGAACCTTTAAATCACATTAAACCCTATTTTAATAAATTTTATTACATTTAAATACATTATTTTTAATTAAACCTTTCACCTACCCTAACCCTAGCCTAACCCTATAAATACAACCCCTACACACTACCCCCTCACTCCAAAATTCTGAGCAAACTCTTAAGAAATTCCCTAGAACCCTAGTGTGCATTTGAAGTGAGCAAAGAGGCGAAGCTCCGGCGAATTTTCCGGTGTGCATTTGAAGTGAGCAAAGAGGCGAAGCTCCGGCGAATTTTCCGGCGACAACCCTAGGAGTTCCCGGCGACAAAACGACGCACCGGAAACTACGTCCACTCCCTCTCCCTCTCCTTTTTAAGCTAAACCCATAAGTACCACCTTCCCCCTTCTCTACTCTTTCTGAAAATACGAAATTCTAAAACCCGACGGAATCGAAACAAATCCGATTTCCGATTCGGTTCTTCCTAAAATCTCACTTTTCCTTTAATACAATCTTGTTAAACTATTACATGTTGACTATTAAACACTAACCAATCATATTGAATAAGTTCCATATCAAAAGAAATTGCTATTTCCATTTTACCGTACTTTTTCATTAAAATACCATATAGTTTCATTTTCGACATTTAAACATCATAAACTTTCTATACCTTTAAGTTGATCACGAGGTAATGACCTACCTCCTCACAACACTCATATGCAACATAGCACAATACCTTTCGGGAATATAGAATACGGAAAAACGAAACATTTCAAATAAATACAGTTACTATTAAAGCCGTTTTCTAAAAGATTAGTATTTTACACAAATCTTTGCAAAGCGCCGCTACAACCCATTTTGGGGAACCCAACTGGGATGGTGCGGATTATCGCACATCCCTGGGCTTATTAGTGTGAGATGCAGACCTCCGCAAGGAGCATTCGGTCTCGAGAGATTTAAAATACGACATCTTAAGAAAATGAGATTTTTAGAAATATAAAATATATATTAAAATTATTTTTATATAATTATGTATATATGAAACATTAAAATATCTATTTTGAAATAATATAAATATTCCAACTCTTTTCAAAAATCATAAGAATCACTTTACATTAATATACCATGAATTCCATACAAGTCAATTTTACAAATAAATACCCTTTATTATGAATTTAGGATATTTTCACTAGAAATATCACAATTATAAAATCTACATTCATGATAACTCTAAAGACGATAACTAAATACTTGGGGAGTATTTTGAAAATTATACAAAAGTATTTTTACATAAAACCCCCTCAAGTTCTATAAATTACCCTAAGGACCCTAGTAAACATGGGTTTAAGCAGGACCAATCTCTTGAGCCTCAGGGAGCCGGAGAAAGTGGGTGCTTGCCTATCTAAGGTAGACAAGTTAACAACGGTGTTATCAATATGGTAATCGTCTTTGAAAAAGACATAAATCCTGCCGCCCATGTGCAGCGGTTACCGATAATATCAAAACCATCAGGACTTCAATTTACTTTTCTAATTGTCTGACTCAGACTGAGTCTCATTAATAAACTGACTTGAATATGATTCAAGTAAAATCTACAATTTACAATATACAATCTGCAATCTATAATATTACAATTCAACATGAATCCATTCAATCTATATTGACTAAACCGAACCATGGATATACTTCCATTTACATGATTCTCTAGTTACATCCATGATTCTACAGTTACATCCATTTACTGATATCATGGTTTCCGTAAGTCATCCAATTATACAATCTATACAGTTTACAATACAAGACAATACAATAAAACTATACAAACAAGATATCTCGGGGTTTAAGGGGTAGATTGGTACGGAAGGTGTTAGAAGTGGCACGAGACAGTAAGATTAAGACACATAACCTATATTCCGTTGTTGTTGTACCGTGGCCCAACGGTTCCTTGTACATTCTGTTTGCCCTAGTCTCTAGCATATAGAGACTCCTCTCGTATACACTGGCATCCTTCTGTACCAAGCTACAAACAACAGCATTAACACCACATTATAACAATATAATACAACTTTAAAAGCTACATTCTTATTCTGTCTATTCTATTTCTCCCTTATCTTTGGAACTTACCGAGCGATTTGTTCGCTGACGACATTCTCTTCTTTCTTCTTTGAATGTCGTCAGGTGATCTGGATATGTCAGAGATCGAGCCCAGCGCTGAAGACTTGGACCATTTCGTTGAAGACCCAGAGCTTTAGTTCATTATACACTTTTATTTCAGTACCTTTCCTTTTCTGTTATGCCATTGTTTAGGCATTGCTTTATTTCAGTTGTATTTACATTTCCATGCATTGTATAGAAAGAATGTGAATAAATAAAGTTGTTGTTTTGTTATATCTTGTCTCTTGTGCATTTACTTTTATATTGCTTAGATACGCTTAGCGTATTTACTTCATAGTAAATACGTAGCGGGCTCATCGCGTCCTCTGCCCGTACTCTGAGAAGTGGGGCGCGACAGGTTTTGTTGGTGGCCCATGCAGGTCAGAGCTGTATGAAACTCTATCATGCAATTCTGTTCTGCGTGAACAACCTAAGCAATATAACACAAGAACAAGCAACTAAAACATTCTTTACAATTCATGTTCCTTGAATCTTCTCATTTCATATACTTTGAATCTGTCCAGGCCTAAAATTTTCATTCAAAGATCATGGATTCCCCAAACAACACAAGCACCAACTTCAACAACACTCCACCACTACTACCAATCATACCTACTGTTCCTGCTCCACCCAACGAGCAAACGGTTCTGCTTGAGGCAATCCGCTGCCTCTTAGAGGGACAGCAGCAGCTCTTGAACCGTCCCGAGACTGAAGCACCTGGGGAGAAGCAATTCAGAGTTTTTCATCCCAAACAGTTCTTCGGAAAGGGAAGCCCACTAGAAGCTGAAGAATGGGCACAAAGTATAGAAGATGATCTGGCAACAGCACAAGTACCAGATATAGCTTGGGTTCGTGTGGTAATATTACAGCTCACGGACAATGCACAAAACTGGTGGAAGGCGGAAGAAAGCCGTCTTGATCAGCCCATTAAATGGAAGACTTTTCGCGATAGGTTCGACGCAAAGTACTTCCCTGAGACTTCCAGGTTCGACATGGAACAACAATTTATTCATCTGCAATAAGGTTCGATGTGGATCAAGTCGGTAGATGAGTATGACGCTGAGTTCACCATGCTCAGTCGGTAAGATATGTCTCAAATAATTCGAATTTTTAAATATGACTTACTACACATCTAACACAATCCTTTAAACCGATTCGCGGCACATTTGATACCGACGGACGAGATCAGAGCTCATCGATTTCAACAAGGTTTGGACACGGAAATCCAGGCTGCACTAGCCACAGGGAAATTTCCGACTCATGAGTAGGCTCTGAAAGCTACCCGTAGTTATGAGGCAGTGATAAAGGCGAGGGGCAGACCTCAGTCTGCATGAGTTAAACGCCCTGTCAACCAGATGACAGGAGGAGCCTCGTCCAGGCCACCTTTTGTGCCAAGGCGACCGGGAGTACCGTACCATCGTCCCCGCCCAGCCTTTTTTACCTACTGCAAGAGATCTGGACATGTGATGCAAGACTGCTGGTGAGCCAACCGTCTTTACTTAGTATGTGGCTCAGCTGCTCATGATATTGGGTCTTGTCCTTATAGACAAAATCCAATTGCTGCACCCAGGCCAGCAAACACTTACCCACAGCGCCCAGCCATCCAAGCAACTGCTCCAAGACTTGCACTACCTGATCCACTACTTAGAGGACCACAAGCTGCACCTCCTCCTCGTCAGTTCCATCAAGCTCAAAGGAACGTTCCGAGGAATGCTCCTCAGGCCAGAAGGAATGTACCACGGCGCCAGGCTTTCACGATGACCGTGGAAGAAGCTGATGCCACTGGACAAGTTATCACTGGTAACTTTTCTTTCTCAAATTTTCTTTCAGTCTTACTACCTATCTACATACCTTTACCTACACCTAAAACATATCCCACATACCTTAGGTACAATCTTAGTTGCCTCACTTCCTGCACTAGCACTCTTTGATACTAGAGCATCTCACTGCTTTATGTCGCAACGGTTATTCTGAACTCATGCGATTCCAATCACATCGCTTGTATCCAGCTGGAATGTCAGTTCAAGAAATGGCGTTCTAAAGGCAACAATGGGATACAGCTTGTGTCCAGTAGTCGTATGCAGCAGAGAATTCTACGCTGACTTCAAAGTGCTGGACATACCGAACTTCGATGTGGTTCTAGGTATGGATTAGCTTGGAACTTTTTATGCTACCATCGACTGTCGTCAAAGGAGGGTAGTATTTGAGATTCCAGACCATCCGGTTTTCTATTTCAAAAGTGGAGACCGTACACTGGAGCCAAGTACATACAAAGCGAAGCCAAGGAAGGCATTGATTGCAGCAACTCAAGCGGAGGAAGAATTAAGGCCAGAAGTGGTTCGAGAGTTCGACGATGTGTTTCCTGACGATATATCAGGTTTGCCTCCCGATCGAGCTCTTGAATTCAGCATTGATTTAGTACCAAGAGCACAACCGGTGATCAAAGCACCTTATCGATTAAGTCCGGAAGGTTTGAAGGAAGTCCGAACACAGTTGGACGAATTACTGGCAAAAAGATGGATTCGTCCCAGCACTTCAAGTTGGGGATCACCTGTAATACTTGTGAAGAAGAAGGAAGGTTCATACAGAATATGCATCGATTACGGAGCCTTGAACGAAGTCACTATAAAGAACAAGTACCCACTCCTACGCATCGACGATTTATTCGATCAGCTAAGTGGATCTTGTGTTTTCTCTGAATTGGATCTTCGTTCAGGTTATCATCAGGTGAAGGTCAAGAAAGCTGATATTCATAAAACAGCTTTCCGAACTCGTTATGGACATTACGAATTTCTAGTGATGCCATTTGGAGTGACCAACGCACCAGCAATATTCATGAACCTGATGAATCAAGTTTTTCGGGAGTACTTAGACAGGTTCGTTGTCATCTTTATCGACAACATCCTAGTGTATTCCAAGAGTCGGAAAGAACATGCCGAGCACCTACGAATTGTCCTGGAAACTCTACGACAACATAAATTATATGCCAAGTACAACAAATGCGAGTTTTGTCTAAACCAAGTTGGATTTCTTGGACATATCGTATCAGGCGAAGGAATCTTTGTGGATCCAGCGAAAGTTTCAGCAGTAAGCGAATGGCCGACACCAAAGTCGGTGAAGGACATTCGGAGTTTCATGGGTTTAGCTGGATATTACAGAAGGTTCATTGAAGGCTTCTCTAAGATAGCAACACCCCTGAACAAGCTCACACGTAAAGATGAAGAATTTGTGTGGTCAGAAGCATGCGAACAAGCTTTCATAGAACTCAAGTCAAGGTTGACATCAGCGCCTATTCTCGTTATAGCGGACCAATCTGGAGGTTTCGAAGTGCATTGCGATGCATCCGGTAAGGAATTAGGATGTATTCTACATCAGCACGGTAAGGTTGTGGCTTATGCTTCAAGACAACTGAAGACTCATGAGCGCAATTATCCGACGCATGATTTGGAATTGGCAGCCGTCATCTTTGCTCTCAAGATTTGGCGCCATTATTTACTTGGTGAACGAGTGAACATATACACAGATCACAAGAGCCTAAAATATGTGTTTACTCAGAAGGAGTTGAATATGCGGCAGAGAAGATGGTTAGAACTCACGGCGGACTTTGACATCAACCTGCAATATCACCCAGGGAAGGTGAATGTGGTTCCAGATGCTCTTAGTCGCCAACCATTAGCAATGCATCTCACCGCTCGATGGAAGCTTCAACAAGACTTGCATCAGATGGAGATTGAAGTAGTCATGCCAGGAAACACTTCAAGTTTGATGAATTTACAAGTTCAATCAACCATTATCAATCAGATCAAAGCAGCTCAAGCAAGTGATGCTAAGTTGCAAAAGATCAGAGAACAAGTGGAGAATGGACTCAGAACAGATTTCATCATCCATGAAGACGGATCTTTGAGATACGTCAGCAGATTATGTGTACCAAAAGATCCTGTTCGGGAAGAGTTAATGAAAGAAGCTCACAGCTCTCTCTACGCAGTACACCCTGAAGGTACCAAGATGTAAAAAGATCTACGTCAGAATTATTGGTGGCATGGAATGAAGCGTGAAGTAGCCAGAAGCGTCGCAAAATGCTTGGTGTGTCAGCAAGTAAAGGCTGAACATCACAGGACTGCTGGGTTACTTCAACCGTTACCAATCCCATAATGGAAGTGGCAACACATCACGATGGATTTTGTGACTGCTCTTCCTCGCAGCACAAAGGGTAACGATGCCATATGGGTCATTGTGGATCGACTCACAAAGTCGGCTTACTTCATCCCATTTCGAGTTGGCAAATCAACTGAGACACTAGCAAAGGAGTACATGGAGGTAATAATCTACTTAAGATTTAAACTCTTTAAATATGTACAATCCCTGATACCCATGAACTCATACAGGAAAATGTGAGACTTCATGGAGTATCGGTTTTCATTGTCTCCGATCGTGACACCAGGTTTCGATCGCAATTTTGGCAGAGTCTGCAAGCAAGCATGGGAACAAGTCTGAACTTCAGCATGGCTTATCATCCACAAACAGATGGTCAGTTTGAGAGAACTATTCAGATCGTGGAGGATATGCTCAGAGCATGTATGTTAGATTTCAAAGGATCGTGGGAAGATCACCTACATCTTGTGGATTTTTCGTACAACAACAGCTGCCAAGCAAGCATAGGAATGACACCTTTTGCAGCACTGTATGGAAGGAAGTATCGATCGCCATTAAGTTGGACGACATCGGAGATAGGGAACTTCTTGGACCAGAGATGATAGTAGCGACTGTTGATGTGGTTCGTACTATCAGAGAAAGAATGCGCATAGCCCAAGATCGACAGAAGTATTGGGCTGATGCAAAAAGACGTCACTTGGAGTTCCAGCCAGGAGATCACGTATTCTTGAAGATATCTCCGAACGAGGAGTGATCCGATTTGGAAGACGGGATAAGCTAAGTCCGAGATACATTAGACCGTTCGACAAACTCGAACGATTCGGTGAAGTGGAATATCGCTTAGCACTTCCACCTTCATTGGAAGGAGTGCAAAATGTGTTCCACATATCCCAACTCAGAAGGTATGTGAGTGACCCCGGCCATGTACTTGATCATTTCGAGCTCACTATATAGCCTGACTTATCCTGTGAGCAACAACCTGTGGAGATCCTGGACATGAAAGTGAAGTCAACTTATTCCGAAGACACTTCGGAATAAGGAAGTTAACTTGGTCTGAGTGATGTGGAGAAAAGACACTCCAGGAGAGTCCACTTGGGAAAGGGAAAATGAAATGCGTGCAAGATATCCTCACCTCTTTGTAAACTGGTCCTTAAAATAAAAGTTGTAAATTTTGAGGACGAAATTTTTTGTAAGGAGGGTAGACTGTAACAACTCCAATTTTAGTGTACAAAAAATTTATTGAAAAGTTAATGTATACTTGGAGTAATTACATTTCTGTGAGTACCATAAATACTTGTCTTGCTAATGTATACTTGGAACTTGTTCAATATGATTAGTTAGTGTTTAATAGTCAGCATGTAATGGTTTAATACAATCTTGTTAAACCATTAAATGTTGACTATTAAACACTAACTAATCATATTGAACAAGTTCCATATCAAAAGAAATTTCTATTTCCATTTTACCGTACTTTTTCATTAAAATACCATATAATTTCATTTTCGACATTTAAACATCACAAACTTGTTATACCTTTAAGTTGATCACGAGGTAATGACCTACCTCCTCACAACACTCATATGCAACATAGCACAATACCTTTCGGGAATATAGAATACGGGAAAACGAAACATTTCAAATAAATACCGTTACTATTAAAACCGTTTTCTAAAAAATTAGTATTTTACACAAATCTTTGCAAAGCGCCGCTACAATCCATTTTGGGGAACCCGACTAGGATGGTGCGGATTATCGCACATCCCTGGGATTAGTAGTGCGAGATGCAGACCTCCGCAAGGAGCATTCGGTCTCGAGAAATTTAAAATACGGCACCTTAAGAAAATGAGATTTTTAGAAATATAAAATATATATTAAAATTATTTTTATATAATTATGTATATATATAATATTAAAATATCTATTTTGAAATAATATAAATATTCCAACTCTTTTAAAAAATCACAAGAATCACTTTACCTTAATATACCATGAATTCCATACAAATCAATATTACAAATAAATACCCTTTATTATGAATTAAGGATATTTTCACTAGAAATGTCACAATTATAAAATCTACATTCATGATAACTCTAAAGACGATAACTAAATACTTGGGAAGTATTTTGAAAATTATAAAAAAAGTATTTTTACATAAAACCCCCTCAAGTTCTATAAATTACTCTAAGAACCCTAGTAAACATGGGTTTAAGCGGGACCAATCTCTTGAGCCTCAGGGATTCGGAGAAGTGGGCGCTTGCCTATCTAAGGTAGACAACTTAACAACGGTGTTATCAATACGGTAATCGTCTTTGAAAATGACACAAATCTTGCCGCCCATGTGCAGCGGTTACCGATAACATCAAAACTATCAGGACTTCAATTTACTTTTCTAATTGTCTGACTCAGACTGAGTCTTATTAATAAACTGACTTGAATATGATTCATGTACAATCTACAATCTACAATCTGCAATCTACAATATTATAATTCAACATGAATCCATTCAATCTATATTGACTGAACCAAACCATGGATATACTTCCATTTACATGATTCTCTAGTTACATCCATGATTCTACAGTTACATCCATTTACTGATATCATGGTTTCGGTAAGTCATCCAATTATACAATCTATACAGTTTACAAGACAAGACAATACAATACAACTATACAAACAAGACATCTCGGGATTTAAGGGGTAGATTGGTATGGAAGATGTTAGAAGTGGCAGGAGACAGTAAGATTAAGACACCTAACCTATATTCCGTTGTTGTTGTACCATGGCCCAACGGTTCCTTATACATTCCGTTTGCCCTAATCTCTAGCATATAGAGACTTCTCTCGTATACACTGGCATCTTTATGTACCAAGGTATAAACAACGGCGTTAACACCATATTATAACAATATAATACAACTTTAAAAGCTACCTTCTTATTCTGTCTATTCTATTTCTCCCTTATCTTTGGGACTTACCGAGCGATCTGTTCGCTGATGACATTCTCTTCTTTCTTCTTTGAATATCGTCAGGTAATCTAGACACGTCAGAGATCGAGCCCAGCGCTGAAGACTTCGACCATTTCGTTGAAGACCCAGAGTTTTAGTTCATTGTACACTTTTATTTCAGTACTTTTCCTTTTCTGTTATGTCATTGTTTAGGCATTGCTTTATTTCAGTTGTATTTACATTTCTATGTATTGTACAGAAAGAATGTGAATAAATAAAGTTGTTGTTTTATTATATCTTGTCTCTTGTGCATTTACTTTTATATTGCTTAGATACGTTTAGTGTATTTACTTCATATTAAATACGTAGCGGCCTCGTCGCGTTCTCTGCCCGTACTCTGGGAAGCGGGGCATAACAATGAGGAGGAGGGAGGAGATTTTCAAAGCATGGCTTATTCTTTTCTTTATTCATTTGTCATTACTATTCAGGCATGGTTGCATTATTCTATGGAAAATATTGAATGCTTGATATTTTTCAAAGACTTAGCCATTCTTCACTTGTTATTTTCATTCTTCACTTCGCATTCTCTCTCCTTTGCTCTCTTCTTCTTCCTCAAACCTTAACTCTCACATGTGTTGTGAAATCTAGGGTATTTTGAGATAAAATTAGTCTAATTAACTCTCTACATCTCCTAAGCTACCTAGATTAGCAAACTAGGTACTTTAGTTACCTCATATTTGAGGTTAGAGCTTGAACCAAAGACTCTCGGGTGGATCGTCTTTGACATGAGGAAGCTGACGACCAAGCTCGATCCATACCATCTAGGAGCTCAAGAAGGGGAGTAGAAGACCCAAAGGACTTGTATCATAAATGTATAAATCACTATCATAATAGATTAGAACATTTGTGAGATTTGTTAGCTAGGGCTTATGGTAGATCTTGGAAGTTTAGTCAATGTTGCTTGCTCTAAAATTGTTTTTTGTAAATTCCGCATCTCCACAAACCATGTAGAGTGTGCGACATCGACTTACATTACACATGTGACTTACTGTCATACTTTGTAAGTTATAAAACTTTGCCGATAGCCTACATCAGTAATGTCCCCCACCGTGACATAGAAGTCAATATCCTACGAGATCCTCACGTGTTACGCCCCACACCCCAGTACGGATGGTATTGTCCACTCTAGCCGAAGCCGCACGGTATTTTCTTTTGGAGCGAATTGGACTCGAGAAGGGGATATGTTTGAGAATTTCCTAGTGCGTGCGTGTCAATTTCAAGATATCATATGTCAATGTCGGTTTTCATGCAAAGTATCGCACAATTCGATTCTCAAGTTATAAAAATACCGCAAGTGCAAGGTTCGTTGTAGCTAGCCGGCATGTACGGGTCGATCCACAGAGGATTGGTGATTAAGAGTTGTTGTGCAAGTTCAAATAAAAGAATGTTTGTTTGGTTTGGTTGTCACGAAAATAAAAATACGAAATTATAAGAAAGGAAAAGCGGCCGTAGGTTCGGTTCGGATGAATGAATCGTGATGATTTCTTCGACTCTTTCTTGATCCTGAGTGTTCCTTCCTCTTGTTAGAACCGATAATGAAGCATGGCTTATCAAGGCGGGTTGTGATGCATAAACCAACAAGGCAATGAAATCACAATGCGAGGATGAAATGAATACGTTACATTCTCACTTACCATTTGTATGTCAAAATATGAAGTATTGAAGCACATCACTAGGGATCATAAAGCATACAACATCAACAAACACGAATTAGTGTTGGATATGTATGCCCTAGAGGCCATAATTGTATAGTACATGATTGTATATTACATGTGGATGTTTGGGATATATATGTATAGGACAGTATTGCTCGATATGATAGTATGCTATCTAGTTCGTCTTTGTCTAAACATGTATATATGTTCTAATTATATTATGTATCTCGAATACATGTTGTTAAAGCCCATAGGATCTTTGCTTGACTACTAAAGTTGTGATGGCGATCTTACTCATGGGGTCTAGGTAGTCTATATGCACATCTTTAAATTATGCATAGTCGTTGGAGTTTCGAGACAGGGCGTCAATACTCCGGAGTAGCCTAGTGTACACGTTTCTCATTCTCATGAAGGAAGGTGGCTGTCCCACAACCATTGGTGTACAGCACCAAAGATAGTATACATGTGCTTATCAGGTTATGAGATATGCTGGACGGACTCGCCGAGAACTTCTAGATGATAATATACCTATCAAACATCATGGCTGTTTGAATCGGAAGTCCCCAAAAAAAGTAAATAAAGATGACCGAATAGTATGTAAAATGAATCGGAACGAAGTAAATATGAACAAGTAAGGCTGCATGTGAGAGTATCTAAGTATGTCATTTATATGTATAAAATAATTATTCTAACGTGGTTATTTATAATTTGATAAAGAAAGTATTCATGTGTATGAGAGGGGCCCAACTTACCCCATGGACTAAGGAAAAAGGAAGTATAAGACCCAGTCAAAACCCATGTGACAACAATATATGAATTCAGGTTAGGTGTCTTTTAAAATGACCTCTCGTACCACGATATATGTTCCGTACCAATCTACTCCTTATCCCCGCGTATTGTATTGTATAGTTCAAGTTTACAGGTCATGGCCGAATCCATGAATATAAATAGTACAAGTTCAAGTGGTAATCGGGTATTCAGGTATTCATATCAAGTTCATGTCAAGTTATGTTCATGTCAAGTTCGGTCAGGTCAGGTCAAGTATTCAAGTTCAAGTTTGGATATTCAAGTTCAAGTGTTCAAGTTCAAGATCCAGTGTTCAAGTTTGGATTCGAGTTTGAGTTTGTATTCAGGTTATAGTCAATATCTTATGAATAGATTTAACTTTTAAAATTCTTAAGTTTAGGAATAATCGGAGAACCGCTGCACATGAGCGGCAGGATTTGTGTTTTTTTCAAAAACGATTGCCATTGATAATTCTTTTAAATTTGCAGCATTATCTAACCTGGATAGGAAAGCACTCATTTTCTTCGACTCTCTGAGGCTCAAGAGAAATGATACCGGTTAAAGCTATATTAATCTAGGGTCCTTAATGATTTATTCAAGTGGTTTAAAATGTATTTACATATCTTGAAGGGTTTTATAAAAAATGTTTTAATATTGTTTAAAAGTAGAGCACGTGATTGTAAACCTCGAGGGTGATTTAGAATATTAAAAGTTTTAATAAAAATATATTTTAGTTTTAGTGATATTTTATTGATAAAACCTAGCTTTTTAAAACTTTATGGTATTTTTATGAAAACTATAATTTTGGGAACTTGATGGTATTTTATTAAAATTTTAATCTTTCATTTACAAATATAGTTTTCACAATTTGTTTTCATTGAAAATACGGATTCATAATTTTATATGATTTTTCAAAGTTTAATTTGTTTTAAAAAACCGTATTCTTTAAAATCGTATTTTTATTCCTTTCGAGACTGAATTCTCCTTAAAAAGTTTTGTATCTCACTGTACTATTCCAAAGATGCACGATAACGCGCACCATCCGTAAATGGGTTTCCTTAAAAGGGTTGTAGAGGTGTAATTGCAAAGGATATAAAAATAGCAATAAAAAATATTTTTAAAAGTGAGGGTATATTAATGAAAATTGTTTCATTTAGGATAAAAGCTTTGTAATCTAAAATATCGTGCTATGGACCATAGTGTATATGATGGGGTAGGTCGATACCTTATGAGTTTTCTAGAGTTATAGTTCATAATGATGTTTAAAGCTTTAAGCAAATTTCATGGTATTTTGGTGTCATTTTATTGTTTGATTTTATTTAGTACAAAATTTTACAACAATTCAAAATAAATTGAGATGAATAATATTTAAAGTGATATTAGAATGATTAGGGTGAAATAATTAACATAGCAAGGGTGATAAAAATATTCATTTAGATTAGTCGGTATTGTTTTAGAAAATGGTTTGAGACGAAACGAAAGAAAGAAAAAAGGACTTACAAGTTTTTTTACGCTTGAGGAGAGAGGAGAGAGAGAGTCTTCGTGGATCGTGGTAGCGTCGAGAGTGGCTCCGGTATTCGAAAACGAACTTGGCTTGAGCTATCTCTACTTAACTAGCTTTAACTCTTCTTGCACAAGGAAAATTTAGAGAATTTTGCTATGGATTTCAAAATAGGAGAAAGCGAGAGGATGGGGTGGTATTTATAGGGTAAAAAAGAAGAAAGTGTGTGAATTAAAATGAATTAAAAAGGGATTAAATTGTGTTAATGGGATAGATGAAAGGTTGCACTGCTCTCTGGTTGAAATCAGGGAAAATTAAGTGTAAAATGGAGTAGAGGGGAGCCAAAAGGACGCATGGGTTGTTAGATATCTATGCCCTAGAGGCCATTATTGTGTATGTATACAAGTAGATGCTTGGACATATGTATGTACATAACAATCTTGCTCGATATGATAGTATGTTATTTGGTTTGTCTTTATCATAACATGTGCATATGTTTTACTTGTTATTACGTATCATTTATACATGTTGATAAAGCCCGTAGGATTATTGATTGACTACCAGCATTGTGATGGCAATAATAGTTATGGGAGCTAGGTAATCGATAAGCACATTCTTAAAATGTTCCTAGTCGTGGGAGTATCGAGACTGGGCATCGATATTCCGGAGTAGACTGGTGTATACGTTTCTAGACCCCGACGAGGGGCGATGGTTAGTCCCACAGCCATTGGTCTTTCGCATCTAAGATTGTATACTGGTACTCACTGGGGGTGAGTACACTGTACGGACTCACCGAGAACTAGATGGTACTATACCTATCGTCAGATAGCAGTTCTCAGATGACATGAGTACATGTTAGTCTTCAAACCTGAGATCGTCATTTGTCTCGTATGAGTTCCCACTGTACTTAGATTACTATCCTACCACGGCTCTACTGAGTCGTGCAAACGGGTTTTAGTTAGGTACAGTCCCGAGCCATATGGAGGCAGTGAGCAATTGTTAGGGATTCGTCTCTCCGGGTATAGGGAGTCGATATTGAACTGTATTCGATTGGCTAAAACCATAAGATCTTGGCCAAGGCAGTTGGGATTTTCTGATAGTTAGATCAGTAGTTTCCCGGATTGGTCCTGAGCTACATTGGCATGAATTATCGGGTTATTAGTGTCTGACATTTACCACCCCTATACCTGGTATGTGATACTCTCAGACGAAGAGACCGGACTGTACGAAGATTGTCACAGATAGGCTTAGTAGGGATTCAGATGAGTTTGCTCGTCGGCCTTCCTTTTCGACAGGTACCCGGGTAGCCGTTACGTACAGCTAGTGCCGCTGATGTGCTTATGGTTATGGATTTATCCAGTAACTCACTGCCGACGTACTATCGAGTCTTTAGAGTCCCACACAGAGGGTTTCCCTGGTTCAGGAGAAATGATGTAGTAGCCGTATTTTGATACGTGCAAGGTTCCGATCAAATGATTGTACTTGTTACCCGGACTTTCGATCGGGATACGTGTAGAGTTCCAATCGAATGATTGTAATAGTTACCTAGATTTTCGATCGGACGGTTGATAATACTAGCCGGTTTGGGATTGAGCTGGATTATTAAATCAGGTATTGATTTGATAATTTACATATATATTTCGATATGTATATTTTAGTATTCTGTTATTTGTGTCATTCTATCTCTTTGGGTATTCGTATTTTGATACGAATACGGGTATGTATATACGGTAGAGTGTATTCCGTATTTATACGGAAAACATTCTGGAAGGTGGACACCTCATTTTAGATTTACCCATTAATTCTTTTAAATAGAAATGATGAGTAAAGGTAGTGAGGTGAGTATGGTAAGAACCATGCTTGAATAATCTTGATTAATGAATTGTATATTCATTTGTGCAAACTATTCAAGTATGGTTGCTATATCTTTATTGAATTTTTTTTATACAAAACCATGCCTCATGATTTTCTCTCACATGGATGAAAAAATGAAATCATTCTCACCATTTTGCTTATCTCTCCTCATTATCCTTTCTTGAGCTTCTCCTCCTTCTTCTTGATCTTCCTGCCTACAATCTCAAGGGTAGAAGTGAGATAGATATACACTAAGAACAACTCAATACATCCTAGACACTCTAGATTAGCAACATAAAGTCTCTAGTTGCTCCACTAGTTTTTTTAGTGTAGAGCTAGAGCCATGAACCACATCCCTCGGGTGGATCATCTTCGATAGAGGATGACCGGGGGTCAAGTTCGATCAAGAAGACCTAAAGGAGCTAAGGAAGAAGGTAGAAGACCGAAGGACACAGATCTTTTGGTAAAACAACTCTATCACAGTAGCTAACTTCTTTGTAGCTTTCTAGTTTCATGTTTGGTTTCGATTCTAGGTAGTTGTTTCTAGCGCCAAGTTTTTATATACCAAAATTTTTCGTTCCGCAACGGCCGCGATTAGCGGCTAAGGCGCTAGGAACCCCAACACGGGCGAAGCACAGAGGCGATCGGGCTTGATCCAACCTCCAGCTGCAGTTTTGGGGAATATTTAGGCGGTCAGATTTAGGAGTTGGGTCTTGGGGTTTGAGCCATGTGCTCTGATTTGTATTAACTCCTCATTTCTCCAGTTAGATTTCTCTGAAACTTTTTGATTCTCTGTGTATGGCATGTGCAACTCTTGAGCTTCCGAAAAGTTAAAAAGAAAATATAAAAACAATTGTGGTTGATGGGATTCGAACTTGCAGGTTAATGAACAACAGTGCATAGTATTAACCAGTGAGCTATAAGTTACTTCTTGCTTTTATTGAACAATTTTAATTTATAACTCCTAATCAAGCTGAAATACTCTTTCTATACATTGAACAAGTTAAATTTATAGAAGGATTTCAGAGTCGTTACAGTTTCCCCACTACTAACTTGACAACAAGGTTTTTATATTTTGAAATTTTTTTCAAATTTTTGTTGGTTTTCTAATATATATGTAATGCAGAATTTACACATGATACAAATGCGGAAAAAGCAAACCGAGTGTTCACCCCCAAACCTGAGATTGACGATGTCCTCATCGTTGCCCTCGTCTCCGGTTGCTAAACTTAGACATATACAGTAAGATTTTATTCCCAAAAAGGTAACCTCAGAACTAAGAAGCTAAAAAAGTATTTACAAAATATTAACTAATTACAGCAGTAGTTAAGAGATTGTGTTAGTCCAAAAATTAGCAACAGCCATTCAAAAATTTTGTCAACATAAAACCATGGCCGGTAAAAAAAAAGTATATAAAAAAGAAAAAGAAAATATTAGTGTTATGGTTAGATATTAGTATCGAGCATGGGTGCGTTAATATAGGGATCAGAAAACGTTGAAGATGAGGACGAAATTTTGAAGGAGTCAAAGAAATGTTGCCCGAATGAACTTTGTGTACAAGATCATGTGCTGAGTTTCGTAGTCAAGGTCATTTAAACACCAGAGTTCATTCTCAAAAAGTTTAGCAAAAGGGAGGTCCTTAAGACTCAAACTCATCAAGAATAGCAAGTTCATCCGCATAAATCTCTCAAAACTTGACGTGAAAGAATATTTGTCAATGTTATCTTTCTCCATATACTCGTCTACAATCGTATTCTCATGAATAACATCAGATCTCACATCTCTCAATTCAAGTTCTCCCCCTCACATTTACATATGGGTAGGTCAATGTCATCCAAAAATGTATCCTCAAAACTAGGTCAATGTGATACCGCCTCAGAATATGTCTGGATCACTGATGGGACCGGGGTTTCTTGGCCAAAGCCACGGCTCCATTGTTATCACAATATAAGGGTATTGGATCTTCAATGGATGGAACCACACCAAGTTCAATAATGAACTTCTTCATCCAGACAGCCTCTTTAGCAGTATCGTTGGCAGCTATGTATTCAGTCTCCATCATCGAGTCTGCAACGGTATCTTGCTTGGAACTCTTCCAACATACCGCCCCTCCATTGAGGGTGAAAGTAATACCCGAGATAGACTTGCTGTCGTCCTTATCACTCTGGAAGCTCAAATCGGTAAAGGACTCCATTTGGAGTACTCCGTTACCTCTTTAGCCCTTCTCAAGTACTTAAGAATGTTCTTCACAGCTATCCAGTGCTTCTCCCCTGGGTCTGATTGATACCTACTTACCACACTAAGTGCGTAAGCTACATCCTGTCTAGTACATAACATCGTGTACATGATAGACACAACTGAAGAAGCATAGGGTATCACGTTCATGCGAGATCTTTCCAAATCAGTCTTGGGAAATATCTCTTTGGAGAGAGTGATTCCTGAACAAGTGGTTAAAATACCACTCTTAAAATCTTCCATACTAAACCTCTTTAGTATGGTGTCTATGTATCTGGATTGGGACAATCCCAACATCCTTTCAGATCTATCTCTAAAGATCTTTATCCCCAGGATGTAGAAAGCATCACCGAGATCTTTCATGAAGAACTTTTGTGATAGGAAGAGTTTGACCGAGTGAAGCATAGGAACATCATTTCCTATCAAGAGTATGTCGTCCACGTACAATACGAGAAATACGAACTTACTCTCTACAACCTTTTTATATATACATGGTTCATCAACTTTTTTGATGAAGTTAAACTCTTTGACTACTACATCAAAACAGATGTTCCAACTCTGCGACGCCTGTTTTAATCCGTAAATTGATTTAAGCAGCTTGCACACCTTTCCACTACTTCCACTGTGTATGAAGCCCTCTGGCTGTGCCATATACACGCTTTCTTCTAAATCACCATTTAGAAAAATGGTCTTGACGTCCATCTGTCAGATTTCATAGTCATATTATGCAACAATGGCAAGTAAGGTCCTGATGGACTTAAGCATAGCCAGTGGAGAAAAGGTCTCACTATAGTCGACACTCGGTCGTTGACGAAAACCTTTTTCTACAAGTCTAACCTTGAAGGTCTCAATCTTTCCATCTACACCAATTTTCCACTTGCTCCCAATGGGTATTACCCCTTTAGGAGCAACTTCCAAAGTCCATGCTTTGTTAGTGTACATGGATTCCATCTCAGATCGCATATCATCCAGCCATTTCACAGAGTCCCCACTTGTGATGGCCTGCTCGAAGCTAGTCGGGCCATCATCTTCCATGATACAATCCTCGCTCTCACCATCTATGAGAAAACCGTAGTATCTCTCAGGTGGATGATAAACCCTACTAGATCTGCGGAGTGACTAAGATTCATCAGGGACTATCGAATCCTCCGGTTCTACCAAATCTTCAGTTGTAGTTTGTGTATCTGGAACTTCTTCCAGCGCTACCTCATTACCACTAATTTCTTTTACAATAAATTCCTTTTCTAAAAAGGTAGCGTGTTGAGCAACAAACACCTTTTGTTCCTCAATGTGGTAGAATAGATATCCATGTGAATTCTTTGGATATCCCACAAACTTGCAAAGAACCGATCGTGCTTCAAGTTTGTCCGGATTCTGTTTTTTAACATAGTCTGGACAACCCTATATCTTAACTCTTTTAAGATATAGTCTTTTTCCACTGCATAACTTATATGGTGTTTTAGGCACAGATTTTGATGGAACTTGATTCAATAGGTATGCAGCTGTCTCAAGTGCATAACTCCAAAAGGAAATAGATAACCTAGCATTACTCATCATAGAGCGCATCATATCTAATAAGATGCGATTATTTGTAACGACCCTATTATTACTATACCTTCGTGTTTTCTTTCTTTAGTAAAATATTGTATTTATTTATTCGTAGTATTTTTCCGTAAATTTTGTTTTCTATTAAATAAATTATTTTGTTATTCTATCTATTTTTTCCAAACTCATTTATTTAAACTAAATCTTAACCTAGTTCAAATTAAACGCAAGACTTGACCCAGCCCATAACCCAAATCCAATATCATTTTCATTTTTTTTATAAAACTATAAGCCCAAAAGCCCGCTTTCTTTTCAAGCAACATCATATATTTAATTCTAATTAAATATGTGCATGAACAACCTTGTAGCACATTGGTTAAGTTTTTACATTGTCATTCCATAAGTCACATGTTCAAATCTCCATTCTTATCATTATTTTTTTTTATCAATTTTTATTCTTCTCATAACCTATAAATGAGACCTTTCATTTCATCTTCTTTTAACTCCCGAAATAATTAGAATGATTATGAGCCAAAATTTATTAGAATTATGGTGGCCATAAACTTTTTTTTATATCTCGCTCTTCTTCTTTTTTCATCATCACATATTTCTATCATTTCACACATCTCTCTTAATCTAGATTCTCCGAAAAAGAACATGAAGAAATTCTCAAGAAAGTCTTCCTAGAAATACGAGGCTAACGACGGATAGACGAGCCCGGTGATAATACCGGCTTATGTATGTAAGTCCCTTCTCTCTTTCTCTCCCTCCATCTCTTTCTCTTTCTCTTTCTCTTTTTAATATTGCCATGAAAAACTTTCTGTGTCGTATCATAGTTTCTAAATAATTAATTAAATGGATACATATATAAATAATGAACACACACGAACACACACAAATATATAGTTTGTAAAGTCTTATTCATTACTCTCAATCCATATGTTAAGATTTCATAGTAACTAATTAGGATTGCATCATTTGTTGTTTTATTTTAAATTATTTTATTTAAATTTGTAAAAAAAAGAAGTGAAGTTACGAATAAATACCATGATTTCCTCATTCTCACATATAACATATCAATATTTTTTATTTAAAATAATTTTTTAGAAATTAATTTTTACTTATGGAAATTTCAGGAAATTTACATATGATAGAATATACTATTTTGTACATGCTGAAAAATTTATAGATCGAACCGCAAAACAGTTTAGGAAGTACATCGTTTTTATTCACTGTTCATAAAAACAGAAAACTGCATTTATCGGTCAACTTCTTAGACACATAACTTGGTTTGTCGTTATCCAAATTGAGCAAATTTAGGGTTTTTGATATCTGCATCTAATAATCTATATTTTCTTAGTTTTAAGTTTTTACTTAAAACCGATGTAAAACATAGAAAACTGCGTTGCAATATTAATCGACGAATCTGGACAGAATCTGTCCTGATTCGCACACTGTTTTTAAATTAGACATAACTCAAACTCCTGATGTCCGTTCGTGAAAATTTTTAGATGTGTAGATGAAAGATTGATAGAACTATAATTTTTTGTATACTATATTACTTATAAATGCATGAAATAATCCGATATAGGCTTTGCAATATAACATATAGTTGCTGTCCAGAAATCTGAATTTCGGTTTTAAACGCTGATATTAAAACGATCATAACTAGAGCTTAAAAAATCCAAATCGCACGAATCTTGGTGTTTTGGATAATTACATCGAAATACCTACAATTTTTGAATAATCTTTGTAACCTGAAACCTGATGAAAATTAACTCAAACTACGTTTTAAAAATATATGACGGTCCTGAATAGATTCTGATCTGTTTTGCGCGACGATACGAAAATAGATATACCTCCCAAAACGGTATTCGTATTTAGGTAAAAATGGAACTCACGCATGAAAAACACTTAGAGACATATTTCTGTTTATATTTCGCATTCGTTCGACTTGATTAAATAGTCGTACATAATATTTCTTTACAGCATTATTTATGGTAGTTACTCGAATAATATACTTGCCTCATTTCATGCTATTTGAACATGTATACCGTGTTTTCCCTGATCTCTTAATTATTGCATGTACATGAATAAATAATTAGATATTATATGTTTGACATAAACCTATTGCATACTTGAGTAAACTTGAACCGAACCATGAATACGTAATGACTTGACATGAACACTCGACATGAATAAATGGACCATCGACTTGAATACTTGAACTCGACACGATACTTTAATTGCACTCTCTTATGTATTCATGGATTTAGGCAAGACTTGTAACTTTAATCACAGACTAATATACGCGGGGTGTTGGGGTAGTTTGAGTATGAATCCAGCGTAATCTCATGAGTCCCATTATAATAAATAACGTTGTTGTGGTACCGGGCTAAAACAGTACAAATAACGTTGTTGTGGTACCGGGCTGAAACGGTACAAATAACGTTGCTGTTGCTGTAGTACTGGGCTGAAACGGTACATCACGAATTCATGAATGAGTGCCCGTGTTTCCAAGCCCCTGGATAATAGCCTGTTGGGTTTGGAATATTTCAATAACAATTGCAATCCCGCTATTTTGGGCCCGTGATTCCTTGCCTCTGGACGATAACCTTGTTCGAGAATACTCTTGAGATTGGTTGACATTCATACTTGAACTCACATTAGTTAATTTTACCCTTTTAGAGACCTTTTAGGACATTTACATTCACTTCATATTCACTATACCTACACTCCACGGCCATGCTATACTTGTTTACTATGCTCATGTTACATTTCCATGCTGATATAATTGCCATAAACATTACCATACTTGTTCACATATTACAATTTCCATTTGTACTATATTGCATGTCATTTTGCACTCAATATATATATTACACATCTCTATTGGGACATACCGAGCGTTAGTTCGCTGACGGCCATTCCACCCACTTTTTTCTATTCTTGGAATGTTCGTCAGGTGACATTGAGACAGAGAAGATAGAAGTGGTCGAAAAGAAGTACAATCAGTTCACATCACAAACAGACGTATAGTTTCATTCAGCTTTTCATTTCAGCTTATTTATGTATGCCTCCTTGTTAAGGTTTACCATGTTAAATATCTTTTATTCAGATATTTTATCAATTGTGAATCTTAAATGAAATAAATCGGAGTTGGAGTTCATTCTTTTGTTTATTCTTGTTAGTTTATGTTGCTTATAGACGCTTAGCGTATTTATTTCCAGAAATGACCTTCTTGGAATAAATACATCGCGGGCT
The DNA here is from genome assembly GCA_030015575.1 of Agapanthus africanus. Taxonomy (NCBI): domain Eukaryota; kingdom Viridiplantae; phylum Streptophyta; class Magnoliopsida; order Asparagales; family Amaryllidaceae; genus Agapanthus; species Agapanthus africanus. The sequence goes on along the minus strand of JASDDO010000012.1, from coordinate 90,911,566 downwards.
TGCCACGTCACCGTTTCCATCTACTGGGAAGCAGGGCGTGACATTCTTCCACTCCGATACACAATTGTGCTGTAGTGTATACGGAGGAGTAAGCTGAGAGAGAATCCTATTCTCTTTTATATAATCTCGGAATTCTGTGGTTAAGTATTCACCTCCTCGATCAGATCGAAGGATTTTAATACTTTTACCCTTCTGGTTCTCTACTTCGCTCTTATATTCCTTGAATTTCTCAGAAGCTTCAGATTTGTGTTTCAACAGGAATACATTTCCAAATCTTGAGAGATCATCGGTGAATGTAATGAAGTACAAGGAACCATTTCTGGCATGTGTAGACATAGGACCGCATACATCACTATGTATCAGTCCTAAGAGTTCAGTAGCTCTTGCTCTGTGTCGCGTAAATGGAGTTTTGGTCATCTTACCTTTGAGATATAACTGACAAGTTTCATAAGATGTAAATTCGAACAGATTCAAATATCCATCTTTATGCAACTTAGCTAGTCTGGTCGCATTGATATGACCAAATCTACAATACTACAAGAAGGCTTCGTTCATTTTTGAACTTTTCCTCTTGTGTGTGTTTTGTATATTTAGAACTGTATTTTGATTTAGAACGTATAAACTATTACACAACGTATTGTTTACCGGCGAAAACAGAGACGAACTGGGATAGATCGTCTTGCCTGAATTTGGGGGTAGATGCTATTTGGATTTATCCCTCCTCCTCTCCGAAGATGCCAAGTTAATATATGGTAACATATATCAGAGGTTTGGACGGATCGGCCGTTGTAGCAGACTTCGTCAGATTGCCCCTCGTTTGTGAGGGGTTTTTGATTGTGGGGACGCTCTTCCCTGCAAGCGCAAGCCCTGCAGTTAATTACATTACCGTATCGCTATAACCACTTTCTCCTGCTCCGGAAGTTCACTTCTTGTCGTGTGTGTTCTTGTTTGTTTAGGTTGCCCATGGATTGTATACGGAGACTAATTTATGTCGTCGCCCGTAGGGCGTGGATTAGTCCAAATCCGTATATTTTAGATTTAGGTTTTTTTAATTTAAGGATCGTTAATCTGGTTTGAGATTAAGATCGACTTAAATGTATGTGAGCATTTGGTACACGATTTGTTGTTGTTAAGGATACATTAGTCCAATTTGATACTAAGATCCACTTAACAAATTTTAGGATCATTTTTATTTTAGATCCAACAAAAGAGCATTTATGCTCTATTGTTTTAGTTTAAGGACGTTTCGGTCCATTGTCACCATTTTTTAAGGCGAATATATTAGTTTAGGGACGTTTCGGTCTGTTATCGCCATTTTGGAGGCGAATATTAGTTTAGGGACATTTCAGTCCATTGTTCAACTTGCGCGCACGCGTATTTGTTACATGACGAAGTGAACAAAGGTGATATGGAATGTGCCCAATTTGGGGTACGATCCGATTTGAGGTGTGCACGTCAATTTGGAAATGCATCAATATATGATGAAAGGAGTTGTTGATCGCTGGGACCCGCCACTTCTCTGAAGACATTGAAGAATTACAACGACATATATCAGAGGTGTGAAGAGATTTACCCTTGAACCGAATCCCGTATTTGAGAGAGAAAGGTTATGGTGGCCTTAAGAATTTTTATTAAGGATACGTTAGTCGAATTTGAGACTAAGATCCACTTTACAACATTTTAAGATCTTCCTTATCTAAGACCCAGCAACACAGCATTTGGACTCTGTTGCAAGACTTTAGCAACTTAGCCAATTTGGGCTTTAGTCTGTTTAGTCTCCCCTCTTTTTTGAAAAAGTGCTGAGCACTGGTTTGGGCTATGTTTAATCAGCCCTCATTTTTTATGCAAAAGTGCTGAGCACTTATATGAGTTCTGACGCCTACATATGATCATGTGGAACTATCAGTCATGGGGGTTGCCCAATAAGTGTTGAACACTTTACTCCTTTTGTCTTTATATGGAGTGTTGGGCGCTCTTTATGGTGTCCACGTGGGAAGCGCGTGAGGCGCTAGGCGCCGCGCGTTGCCCAATGAGTGTTAAGCACTCCCTTCTTCTGTGGCGCTCATGTGAGGGACACGTGAGGCGCTGGGCGCTGCCCAGTGAGTGCTAATCACTCTTTTCTTCTGTGGCCCCCACGTGAGGGACACGTGAGGCGCTGGACGCTGCCCAGTGAATACTAAGCACTCTTTTCTCCTGTGACGCCCACGTGAGGGACACGTGAAGCGTTGGGCGCTGCTAAGCACTCTTTTCCTCTGTGGCGCCCACATGAGGGACACGTGAGGCGCTGGGCGCTAAGCACTCTTTTCTTCTGTGGCGCCCATTGATGATCAAGCTTTTGTTTTTTAAAAACCAAGTTCTTTTATGATAACTAGGTTTCTTTTATATGCTTCGTTTCAAGGAATTCAATTCCTAGCCCTTTTCTGAATTTTCGATTCTCAAGAACAAATACTTCCCAATGAGAATTAAATTCTCAACTTATGGGAGACTTGTCTTGTGGATCTGAGATCCAGAGAAAGAACTAAGTTCTTTTTAAAAGAGTTAAACCCTGTGATATGTAAACGAGATGTTTTGATCTATGTTCTTTTTATTTACCTAGAGTTTTTTGAGGAAGGAGATCTTCTTCTCTGTTCCCTTTTGAAGCTTTCTGCTTTAGTTTTTTTAGAAGCTTATAGGGGGTTCCTCTCTGTCAGACTTGAAGTCTCGGGTCCTTTATATAGTAGAGGCAATTTGTTAATTAACTCTGAAGAAATCTCTCATTAAGAGATCTCAATTGATTTGGGGATTTTTACCTACCATTGGATCTTTGATCCAAGAGTTTCTGTTTTACAGAACATATTTTCTTGTTTCTAACAAGATTGAGAAAATATTTTCCCTTACACAAAATTCATTCTGTAAAACGGTGATTTTTTAATCATTGTTGGATTTTTAATCCACCGGTTCTCTGTTTTACAGAGGGCAATCTTTCTTGTTTAGAAAGATTGAGAGAATATATCCCAAAATAGAATTTTATTCTATAATCCAATTTGGTGGATGTTTTCTCCCGACAGAATTTAATTCTGTAATTTTGATGATTTATCATCTCCGTTGGATTTTTGATCCAACGGCTCTGTTTAACAAAAAGTAGAATTTAATTCTACTTGGGCGCCGGCACTCACATGTTGTGCACGTGGGCACTACTTAAGGTTTTAATTCTTATAATGGATATTTATGTGCTTTGCACATTGGCGCCTGCGTTGCACATTGGCGCCTGCGTGAGGAGCACGTGAGGCGCCACCATAGGATTAATTCCTATCAAATTGGTCTTAGCGCTGGCGTCTTCATGGGAAGCACGTGAGGCGCTGCCTCATTTTTTTTAACAGAGCTTTGCTCTTTTATTGGGGAAACAAATGCCCCCCATCGCTGCGCTCACGTGGCTCGCATGTGAGTGCAGCGGTGGTATCTTTTCCACCGTTCGATCTCCTAGGGTGTTGAACCTTCTCCTTGTGTTTATAAGTAGGGACTTTGGCCTTTGAGATGACTGTTGTTCATCTTCTTTAGTCTTCTTCCTTCTCTGAGAATTTAATTCTCTTTCCAGAGCTCAGATCACTGTCCAAAGAAACTTCCCCCAGAGTTAAAACTCTATCAAAAATTGGTAAGAATCATGCTCATGATTTAACTCCTGAAGAAATCATTGGAGGAATCTCTTCGTGATCTAGGGTTTTTAAAGCTTTGCTCTTCTTTTGTAATGATCTCTTAGAGATCTAAAACTTTTACTTGAGTAGATTGTAGATCTTAAAGATCATTAGGGTTTTACCCTGTTATTAACTGTGATTTTATTTGGAATTTAATTCCGTTACTCGGGCGGAGTTCTGGGATGTTATCCCATTATTCTACAGAGCTTAACTCTGAAAAAATTCTTTTAGGAATTTTATTCCCTTTCTTGTTTTCCATGCAGATTCAAAATCTGTTTGCAGGACACATTTTTCGAGGGATTTTGAATCATTAATATTTTCTCATTAAATGAGAATCCTTTTGGATTCTTTCAATGAGTGACTGTCCCATCATTGATGGGGTGTTATCTTGATTTTGTGGGGTCCATTGTCCCTTTCTCTTAGAACTACGGTGCAGTACAATTTTTAGGTGTAAAAGAATGTTAAAGTCTTGAATATCGTGTCGATACTTAACCCCTCCCTTTTTGTGCAGGTACTATGGCTTTCGATTCCTCCTTTCCCTTAGTTCGCTCGAAGAGTGCTTTCGCCGACGCACTTACAGATCGGGAAGTCTTCGCACTTATTCGAGACCATGACCCAGAGCAAAAGTCTCTTCATTTGTGGGGGTCATGGTACAATCAAATTATTCGGGGTCGGCGTAGTTTTACTTGCGTGGCGTCTTCGGAACCGATCTCGGCGATCCATTATGTCGATCCGCCGTCGGTGACCTACGCAGTAGAAGAGGTCAACTGGACCTCGGAAGGCCGTCTTCAGTCTTCCATGGCCTCAATACCAGTGAAGCCGCCGATGGCCTTGGACATTTTAGGACGACGCATATGCCAAGGAGAGTCGCGTCCTTAGGGGAAAGTTTACATGATAGGAATGACTCCTCATCATTTGGCTGGCTATCTACAATGGGCCCGATATATCCGGTCGGCCCAGAAATCGCTGTTATTAAAGACCGGGTTGTATCCCGCGATCTACGCGTCCCTCTTTCACTACCACGATCCTCATGTGTGGTGGATCAAATCTTTTTTGGAATAATGGAACATCCCGACCCACACCTTTCTCTTATCAGATCGGGAGGTTTCGATTTCATTAGAGGAGTTTGCGATGATTTCCGGCTTACCTGTCAGAGGGGAGCATTATGAGAAGCTACTTCCCCCCGACAAGTATATCTTCGCCACCAAGTCAGTGGTAATGGGCCTTACTCCGGAGAATGCCGTTCAACATCAATTCCCGAGCTTGATCAAGGTGTTGAACATGTACGAGAGTTTATTCCCGGAGTCTGGTGGGCGCGAAGTTAGCTTCGCAAATTTTATCGCCCGCTTTTTTCGTCGAGAGGCTCTATCTAAACAAGCTGCGAAGTTTTCCAAACTCGACGACCCGTTTGGATTTGGTTCGGACAAATTGCCGACTGTGGAGGTGGATTTAAAGAAATTCTTTATTCCAGATACTTCAATCATCCCCTTCGCAGAGATTTCCGCCCCAGACGTTGACAAAGAGACGTTCTTTATAGGGTTTATCGGCTTGTGGTTGAGCTCGTTTGCGCTTCCGACGCACCCCCGCTACATGAGACCATCTGTTTTTTATCCGGCTCATCGTATCGCCGTGGGGACGCGCGTGTCCGTTGGGGGTCACGGGATTAGCTAATTTATGTCATGGCCTGAGCTTAGTAGCTGACACTACTCAGCCGGGTCTGAAGCCCGTCAATCTCCTGCTGCATTACTTCACCTCATGGATAGAAATGCATGTACTGGGTGTCTTTGGTGTGCATAACCGACCCAAATTTTACGAAGGATACAATTTTCCTCGGGTCATGCACTTAGTCGATGCTTCTTCACCCGACCCGGCACAACGGGAGGCCCGGCGACTGCTTCTTCGCCCATGCATAGTCGGGGATAGCATGACCTTCGTCGACAAAGTCCTGACCATTGGCAAAGAACCTTTAACAGCGGTCTAGCCATTGCATGATGTTTTAAAGGACGGGGCTTCTGTGTTGAGGGCTCGAGAGCTTATGCACCTGTATTCTATCAGGCTGGGTTTTCTAGTATTTAGACAGAATGCTTCGGTGCTGTTTATGAGGTATAACCCGCATCGCGTCGCTCAGCAATTGGGTTACAACCAAGGCGTTCCTCTCGAGGCATTTTGTAGGGTTCCTAGGAATGCTTACAAAGGTCTATAAGGCATCAAGCATGCCCGATTTAAAATTTAGACGTGCCGAACAACCCAAAGGTAGGATCTTTGCTAGATTATTAGGGTTACACATGCAAGTAAATATCTTTACAACTAAGAGAGGGATTACAACCTTTGTAGTCCGCTCCTTCGCTTCATAAGCTCCGAGTAGAAGTCCTTTCGCCGCGATCCATGATCTCCCAGACTCAAGAGATGCTCCACAACCCGAATGATCCATGCTAGCTTGTAGTCTTCCTTTTCTCCGATGATCTACCTTGAAATTTATTTAACTCAAGCTCTTTCTCACTAATGAGGTGAACACCCTAATCTAATTGGCTAGATTAGATGAGGATGATGAAGTAGGATTTATGCTCTCTTTTTTTTTATCAAATTCTCACACTAATTCATCACAAATCTCAAAGCTAGAAAGCTTTGCAAGGAGGAAGAAGAAGAAGATGAATGAATAATCCTTTTGTGATGAATAATGAAAAAGATTATATGATTACAAATGCAACCATGGTCAAAGATGACAAGGCAAACCATTGTAGAGAGTTGACTAGGGTTAAGGGTGTGGTTTGGGTTAGGAAAATATCTCATAAAATATCCATCATAATATCTTTGCAAGAAACAAAAGAAAAGCTTCTAGAAGCTTCATGAAAGAACTAACCCAAATCAAAGCCTAACCATGTTTAATCTCCACTAATCATGTTGCATTAGTAATTATAACATGTTACAATATTATATATCACATATATAATATATTTTGTAACAAAAGAAAATAATACAATTAACATATATCGCATATATATCAATCTATTATCCGGTGAGAAAATGAATCAATAAAGCGAGCCAATATTAGATAATGTAAAGTAATATATCATATATATAATTATACATTAAATTATCGAATCAACACTTGATTCGACAATCCGGCTATATCGAATATAACCGACTAATATATCATGTACAGATTCATCGAATTAACACTTGATCCAATGACCCGGCTCATATCAAAATATCGCGAGAATATAATACGGTATCTCATATCGTATTATCCTCGGTCCTACACAAATCACATATGTGCTCCTACTTCGTTTTGCTTGAGTCAAGAAACCTCTGTGCAGGACTCTAAATAATCGTCAATACGCCGGTAGCAGGTGATGATCATATCAAACACCCACAAGCTGCAAGCGGTCAGCTAAACGTAATAGCCACCCAGGTATCAAGCGATCAGAAGATCAACAAGCAAGCCTGTACATTCTCCTGTGAATCCAATCAGTAACACTCCCGTACAGTCCGGTCTCTTCATCTGATATGTCGCATATCTAGTCTAAGGGTGGTATACGTCAGACCCCAGTAACCGATAAGTCGTGTCGATGTGAGGCTCATAACAGGTCGAGAACCTACTGATAACCCTTACCAGTAGTACTCTATATCAGCCCTGGCCAGGTACTTCCAGTTATAGCCAATCGAACACAGCACAACATCAACTCCATATACCGGGAGAGACGAATCCCCTCCTATCGCTCATTGCCTCCATGTGATTTGGGACTGTACCCAAAAGCCACCGTTTTGCACGCCCTCTTGGATGTGGTAAGGTGGAAATCAAAGCACAGTAGGAATCACACAAGACTCTATGATGATCTCGGGTCTATAGACTACCCTGTACCAGTGTTACCGGAGAACTGCTATCTGACGTGAAGCATAATACCATCTGGGAGTTCTCGGTGAGTCCGTCCAGTGTACCCAGTCTCCACTGAGCACCCGTACACCATCCTTGATGTCAAACACCGATGGATATGGGATCATCCATCGCCCATCATATGGGTCAAGATGCGTATACGCTAGTCTACTCTGGTGTATCGATGCCCTGTCTCGATACACCCTCGACTAGGAATAGTTATAGGATGTACTCATCGACTACTCTGGCCCCACTAATATGATCTCATCATAGTCCCAGTAGTCGAGTACATATCCTAAGGGCTTTATCAACATGTCAGAGTAAGACAGTAAACAAATATAAGTCAACATGTTAAGATAAAGTGAAACCAAATAACATACTATCATGACGAGCAAGAAATTCCTCTCTATATATATCCAAGCATCCATTATAATATACATCATATGTACAACAATGGCCTCTAGGGTATATACATAACTAACAATCTCCCACTTGCACTAAGGCCAGCTGTTGTAGTATCTCATACCTAGGATCCCGAATAATCTCTCAAACTGTATCTGGGGAATGGCCTTCGTGAGTGGATCCGCAGTGTTGTCCTTCGTATCAACTCTCCTGACCTCGATCTCCCGGCGATCAACTATCTCCCTGATCAGGTGATACCGCCTCAGAATATGTCTGGATTTCTGATGGGACCTGGGTTCCTTGGCCAAAGACACAGCTCCATTGTTATCGCAATATAATGGTATTGGATGCTCAATGGACGGAACCACACCAAGTTCAGTGATGAACTTCTTTATCCAGACAGCCTCTTTGGCAGCATCGTTGGCAGCGATGTATTCAGCCTCCATCGTCGAGTCTGCAACGGTATCCTGTTTGGAACTCTTCCAACACACCGTCCCTCCATTGAGGGTAAAGACAAATCCCGAGGGCGACTTAGAGTCGTCCTTATCACTCTGGAAGCTGGAATCGGTAAAGGACTCCACCTAGAGTTCTCCGTTACCATACACCAAGAACATCTCTTTAGTCCTTCGCAAGTACTTGAGAATGTTCTTCACAGCTATCCAGTGACTCTCTCCAGGATCTGCTTGATACCGACTCACTACACTTAGTGAGTATGCTACATCGGGTCTAGTACATAGCATCGCATACATGATAGAGCCTACTGCCGAAGCATAGGGTATCCCTTGCATGCGAGCTCTCTCCAAATCAGTCTTGGGAGACATCTCTTTGGAGAGAGTGAGTCCAGAGATCGTGGGTAGGTTCCCACGCTTGTATTCTTCCATACTAAACCTCTTTAGTATGGTGTCAATGTACCTGGATTGGGACAATCCCAGTATCCGTTTAGATCTATCTCTATAGATCATAATTCCCAGTATGCAGGAGGCATCACCTAGATCTTTCATTGAGAATCTTTGTGATAAGAAGAGCTTGACTGATTGCAGCATAGGAACATCATTTCCTATCAAGAGTATGTCATCGACGTACAATATGAGGAAGACAACTTTACTCTCTGCAACCTTCTTATAAATACAAGGTTCATCTACGTTTTTTGATGAAGTCAAACTCTTTGACTACAACATCAAAGCAGATGTTCCAACTCCGCGATGCTTGCTTTAACCCATAAATGGATTTAAGCAGCTTGCACACCTTTCCGCTGCTCCCACTATCTACGAAGCCCTCTGGCTGAGTCATGTACACACACTCTTCTAAATCACCATTTAGAAAGACGGTCTTAACATCCATCTGCCAGATTTCGTGATCATGGTATGCAGCAATGGCAAGTAAGATCCGGATGTACTTAAGCATAGCCACTAAAGAAAAGGTTTCGTCATAATCCACACCTGGTCATTGACGAAAACCCTTTGCAACAAGTCTAGCTTTGAAAGTCTCAACTTTTCCATCTACACCTGGTCGTTGACGAAAACCCTTTGCAACAAGTCTAGCTTTGAAAGTCTCATCTTTTCCATCTACACCAAGTTTCTTCTTAAAGATCCATTTGCTCCCAATGGGTTTTACCCCTTCAGGTGCAACTTCCAAAGTCCATACTTTGTTGGTGTACATGGATTCTATCTCAGATCGCATTGCATCTAGCCATTTCACAGAGTCACTACTCGTGATGGCCTGCTCGAAACTAGTTGGGTCATCATCTTCCATGATGCAATCCTCGCTCCCACCATCAATAGTATCTCTCAGGTGGATGAGAAACCCTGCTAGATCGGCGAAGAGGCTGGGGTTCGTCGGGAACTACTGAATCCTGTGGTTCTACCAAATCTTCTGTTGCAGTTTGTATTGCTGGAACTTCTTCCAGTTCTACCTCATTGCCACTAATTTCTTTCATTAGAAAACTCTTTTCTAAGAAAGTGGCATGACGAGAAACAAACACCTTTTGTTCCTCGGAGTGGTAGAAGATATACCCTCGCGAATATTTGGGATATCCAATAAACTTGCACAGGACAGACCTTGCCTCGAGCTTGTCCGGATTTTGTGTTTTTACATAGGCCGAACAACCCCATATCTGAATAAAATTAAGACATGGTCTCTTCCCATTCAATATCTCATATGGAGTGGTAGGCACTGATTTGGTTGAAACTCTATTCAATAGGTATGCAGCTGTTTCCAATGCATGTCCCCAAAAGGAAATAGGCAACTCAGCATTGCTCATCATAGAGCGCACCATATCTAATAGGGTGTGATTCCTCCGCTCCGATACACCGTTGTGCTGTGGTGTATAAGGAAGAGTAAGCTGAGAGAGAATCCTATTCTCTTTTAGATATTCCAGGAACTCATTGCTCAAGTATTCTCCTCCTCGATCAGATCGAAGGATCTTAATACTTTTGCCCGTTTGGTTCTCTACTTCGTTCTTATATTCTCTGAATTTCTCAAAAGCTTCAGACTTGTGTTTCATCAGGAACACATGTCCGTATCTAGAGAGATCGTCAGTGAATGTAATAAAGTAGGAAGAACCGTTCCTGGCATGTGTAGACATAGGACTGCATACATCACTATGTACCAGCCTTAAGAGTTCCTTAACTCTATCTCCGTGTCCACTAAACGGAGTTTTGGCCATTTTACCTTTGAGACATGAATGGCAAGTATCATAAGATGATAATTCGAACGGATTCAAATATCCATCCTTATGTAACTTAGCTAGCCGTGTCGCATTGATATGACCAAGTCTATAATGCCACAAGAAGGATTCGTTCATTTCTGAACTCTTCCTCTTGTGTGTGTTTTGTATATTAAGGACTGTATTTTGATTGAGAGCCATTATGTAACGAGCCTGATCCAATCAACTTTTGATTTAGGAAGATGTTCATAACATTATTCTGTATTACAAAATTATATCCTTCTTTACTTAATAAAGAAACTGATATAATGTTGCACATCATATTCGGTATATAATAGCACTCATTCAGAATCAATGTATTACTACTTGGTAATACTAGGTGATATTCGCCAACTGCTTTGGCTGCAATATTTGTACCATTCCCTACATGTACAGAATGATCACTTTTTCCCAGTTCTCTACCTTTACGTAGCCCACGTAACAATTTATATATATGGGATCCCGATCCGGTATCTAATACCCAGGACGTAGGGTGAACTGAGAAACAGTTCTCAATAACTAAAACACCCAAAGAAGATGCATCAGCATGCTTGTTCTTCGATTGGGCGGAATGAGAATCCAGATATTCTCCTGTTTGCTGCTTAATCTTATAAATCTTATAAGAATGAACGGGACCAACGTTCCCCTGCTCAGTATAATAAGCGGCTTCAGTCATTACATCCATATTATTATCTTGATTAAGTCCTGACATGGTCGCTACCTGGAGAGAGAGAGAAGGAAACACTTTAGCGTATGCTCTCGCAAGATTAGATTGGTTATTATCTTATCTAATCAGGATGTCTCCCGCTGTTTTTATCAAATCTTCCTTCAAACCTTAAAAGGTAAGATTAGCCGGGATTAATTACGACCTACAATTTCGTCAATCTTTCAGCCAAATCAGTGTTGGTACTTTGAGGGAGGTTCCCCGTACTTTCGCACGGACCTAATTAAAATAAACCTCGTTTTCCCAGAGGCTTAACCCCGTTAACACCTTTCTAGACACCTGCTTGATCGGCTAATTGTCCTGTGTAAAATTCTCCCAGGAGTAACTCTTACTCGTAGTGAGTATCAGGATCCATCTATCTCATAGAAGTATGCAATCTCATTGCAAATTTCAACACTTGAAATTCCCGATAATGCTTTTACCCCTAGCGTCCCATGACCTTGACGGAGGCCAAACTACCTATAGGGCGCTAGTCAAGTTCAACCCGTTCATTTCTTGATTGAATTAAACCCACCCGTACGACCCTTGACGAAGGCCAAAGTACGCCGTACGAATACCCTAATCCAATCGCATCGTATGCTAGCAGATAAGCACTAGTTAGCTACCGTACACTACTCCTTGGCGGAGGCCAAACTACCGCAGCACGAATACTAAGTAGTACTTATCTGAAATGACGTAGGGCTACGCAGGTTTTTAAGAAAACCATGAGCGTAATGAACTTGATATCGTCGTAGAATCGAGTGATTTTGAAAAGGAGTGTTTTTTAGGCTTTTCTAGTTTCGCTAAAGAGGTCACTCCCGGTAAAGGGATCTCGGCTCTTTCCCCATCGAATAAGGTGCAGGGTATATCATATATACCGCTGTGCAAAGCAAGAACTATATAAGCTGTCAAAAACTAAACCGCGAGTTTGTAGCATCTGCCGGTTTTGCTAAAGAGGTCACTCCAGGTGAAGGGATCTCGGCTCTTTCCTCATCGAATAAGGTGCAGGATATATCATATATACCGCTATGCAAAGCAAAACTGTAGCTACCCTTTTTATAAAGTTTTGATTCTACAACATCTTTTAGGTTTCTTTTCTTTTATTAATCTCATTAATAAAAATCCCATCAATTAATGCTTCCTAAGCATCACATAAGAAACGAAAGCAGTAATATTTATATATCAACATATATATATAGTATAAGCATTCGTCTCAGGCAGTTATATGATCTCATCACAGAACATTGCAGCAGAAGATAACATGTGAAATATTTGATATACTAGGACGTCCATGTTTTATATCGAGCCTGTATAAAACACGGATTCCACGGTCGCGATGAATAGCCAAACCCACATCCCTAGACCCCTACGAGAGAGGCAAGTAATACTGCCAATTCTAGGGTTAGGAGACCCGGTCTCGACTCCTCGAGATGGCTTCCCACTGTACCCTAGAACCCGGTTACTTATGCTCCCTTCCTTGGGTCTATCTGATGCGGAAAAGTAAATAATATACAATGGTGACATCATCCTCATCCCAGAAGTGCCCCAATAAAAGAATATTACATACAAGTGAATTTTACATGAATGAAAATAAAACCCTCATCTCACATAAAACCCCCGGCTATTCAGAACACGGCGATCTAATATAATATATCACAGCAACACATAATATCTCATATCATCAACGTAAGCAAGTATGTGTATCCCGATTGTCGTTGATGTATAGGAACGAAGCCGGCGATACACCACATACTACGCTTACGGTCACATAAAAAAATGTAAAACTACAACATTTGGAATCCACAATCACTTTAGACATCGTAAATCCGAAATATCACATACTTCGCATTTCATGCCTAACTATATGAATTCCACATATTGTATCACATTCCAGATAAATAGACAATATTAAACTTTCCGATCGAATAATCAAATACCCAATGTTTCCCAAAATATAGCTCAACACTTGAGCGGAGTCCAAAAATCCCAGAAGAACATGTCACAGCCCAATGGTCCAGCCGTAGAAGGGTCAAACCAACGCCTCACATGTGGCAACGCCGTACTGCCCCAAACCCTAAGGTTTAGAGGCAGTTCAGATTGTCACATAATCGAGTTAAGGTTTGTGTTCTTCTAGAGGGTCTACAGATATGCTTGCATATTTTTCTGTAGGTTTTAAACTCAAGAAAAAAAATCAACACTTGAAAGTTTTTCGTGCCGGGAAAAAGTGAGTTAATGATATCCGTTCGAACATTTTAACAGTTTCTAAAATATCCGGAAAACAAAACGAAATTAAACTTTCCGATCGAATCAACGAATACTGAAAAATCCCAGAACACTCAACACTTGAGTAAGATTAAAAATACCCAGAATCATGTACAAGTACCTACGGATGTACTGTGCCAAAAAGCTAACCCTAATTCTACTGTGCTGTCGCGGAACCGCCGCGCAAGGCATGCGCTTTAGTGGAATTGTGGTGTCGCTTTTCACAGTAACTCTTAGAATTCCCTGCTGATTTTTTTGAGTATTTTTAATGCAGAAAAAATCACATTTTTATAAAATTTCCAGAGAGGGGGTCAAGTTCGATGTTTCGGGGTTCGATCGGAGTTTTAACTTCGTATACACGTCGCCTAATGCTCTAGCTAGGCTCTGATACCACTGTAGGGTTCCTAGGCATGCTTACAAAGGTCTATAAGGCATCAAGCATGCCCGATTTAAAATTTAGACGTGCCGAACAACCCAAAGCTAGGATCTTTGCTAGATTATTAGGGTTACACATGCAAGTGAACATTTTTACAACTAAGAGAGAGAGATTACAACCTTTGTAGTCCGCTCCTTCGCTTCATAAGCTCCGAGTAGAAGTCCCTTCGCCGCGATCCATGATCTCCTGGACTCAAGAGAGGCTCCACAACCCGAATGATCCATGCTAGCTTGTAGTCTTCCTTTTCTTCGATGATCTACCTTGAAGTTTGTTTAACTCAAGCTCTTTCTCACTAATGAGGTGAACACCCTAATCTAATTGGCTAGATTAGATGAGGATGATGAAGTAGGATTTATGCTCTCTTTTATTATCAAATTCTCACACTAATTCATTACAAATCTCAAAGCTAGAAAGATTTGCAAGGAGGAAGAAGAAGAAGATGAATGAATAATCCTTTTGTGATGAATAATGAAAAGATTATATGATTACAAATGCAACCATGGTCAAAGATGACAAGGAAAACCATTGTAGAGAGTTAACTACGGTTAAGGGTGTGGTTTGGGTTAGGAAAATATCTCACAAAATATCCATCATAATATCTTTGCAAGAAACAAAAGAAAAGATTCTAGAAGCTTCATGAAAGAACTAACCCAAATCAAAGCCTAACCATATTTAATCTCCACTAATCATGTTACATTAGTAATTATAACATGTTACAATATTATATACACATATATAATATATTTTGTAACAAAAGAAAATAATACAATTAACATATATCGCATATATATCAATCTATTATCCGGTGAGAAAATGAATCAATAAAGCGAGCCAATATTAGATAATGTAAAGTAATATATCATATATATAATTATACATTAAATTATCGAATCAACACTTGATTCGACAATACGGCTATATCGAATATAACCAACTAATATATCACGTACCGATTCATCGAATCAACACTTGATCCGATGACCCGGCTCATATCAAAATATCACAAGAATATAATACATTATCTCATATCGTATTATCCTCGGTCCTGCACATATCACATATGTGCTCCTACTTCATTTTGCTTGAGTCAAGAAACCTCTGTGTAGGACTCTAATGAATCGTCAATACGCCGGTAGCAGGTGATGATCATATCAAACACCCACAAGCTGCAAGCGGTCAGCTAAACGTAACAGCCAACCAGGTATCGAGCGATCAGAAGATCAACAAGCAAGCCTGTACATTCTCCTGTGAATCCAATCAGTAACATTCCCGTACAGTCCGTTCTCTTCGTCTGATATGTCGCATATCTAGTCTAAGGGTGGTATACGTCAGACCCTAGTAACCGATAAGTCGTGTCGATGTGAGGCTCATAACAGGTCGAGAACCTACTGATAACACTTACCAGTAGTACTCTATATCATCCCTAGCCAGGGACTTCCAGTTATAGCCAATCGAACACAACGCAACATCAACTCCCTATACCGGGAGAGACGAATCCCCTCCTATCGCTCATTGCCTCCATGTGATTCGGGACTGTACCCAAAAGCCACCGTTTTGCACGCCCTCTTGGACGTGGTAAGGTGGAAATTAAAGCAAAGTGGGAATCACACAAGAATCTATGACGATTTCGGGTCTACAGACTACCCTGTACCAGTGTCACCGGAGAACTGCCATCTGACGTGAGGCATAATACCATATGGGAGTTCTCGGCGAGTCCGTCCAGTGTACCCAGTCTCCACTGAGCACCCGTACACCATCCTTGATGTCAAACACCGATGGATATGGGATCATCCATCGCCCATCATATGGGTCAAGATGCGTATACGCTAGTCTACTCTGGTGTATCGATGCCCTGTCTCGATACACCCTCGACTAGGAACAGTTATAGGATGTACTCATCGACTACTCTGGCCCCACTAGTATGATCTCATCATAGTCCCAGTTGTCGAGTACATATCCTAAGGGCTTTATCAACATGTGAGAGAAAGACAGTAAACCAATACAAGTCAACATGTTAAGATAAAGGAAAACCAAATAGCATACTATCATGATGAGCAAGAAAGTCCTCTCTATATATATCCAAGCATCCATTATAATATACATCATATGTACAACAATGGCCTCTAGGGTATATATATAACTAACACGTTCATCGTGGACCCCGTTATTACTAAGGAAGGTATTCGTAACGCGATGCATCACTTCATGCGTCTAAATACGGGGTCCCACTTCCTTCTGAGTGAGCCGGGTTAAACTCCAAGGGTATCGAATGCTTACGTTGCTTGGTATCAACATGCAATGAGTGCTGTCATTAGGGAGGAGAGGCGGCTGCTGATCGACCATAAGGAAGTCGTTCCTGCTAGAAATCCGGCGGTCCAGCTGAAGCGGCGGACAATCGTTTGTCCTTCCTTAAGAGAGATCTCTACAGTTGTAGTCCCACGAGCTTATCAAGATAAGCTTTGACCGGATGTTCATGCCACTGTGGTAGCCATGGCATCCCTGGAGTAGGGCATTGGTTCGGAGATTGGGACTCGCCGTCCAAAGAGACCTGTCAAGCGAAAACTCTTATCATTGGGTGTTGGTGCCAGCTCGCAGAAGAGAAAGAAATCTTTATTTTCTGCTGACATCGTATTTGGCCAGGATCCCCATGCTCCCTATCGTGAGGGCTTGTGCGAGTATGGCACTAATGTTGGTCTTTTTGATGCTCCTGTGACTGATACTGATCTTCAGGCCGCCATTGAAGCGTCGAAACGACTGGCCCATGAAAAGGCGGCGTTAGCCTCTATTGCGGAGTACGGTATACTTTATTTATACTCTCCTGTATATATCCCCTCCCTTTTTTTTTGAATTTATCATGTTTTGCTAACGCTCTCTTCCTTAATAGGTATTTCTGCTGAAGAGGCTCTCTTGGCTTCCCTCAAGACGTTTGAGGAGGAGGAGAGGCTCCGTGCCTCCTTGGGCTTTGGTATGCTTCGCTTCACTACACCTTTATATTTTTAGTTTCTTTTATTTATGATCCGACCCTTTTCTTTATCCTATTACAGGAACCACCACAACCCAGGATGTTCCGAATGTAATGCCAACCCTGGGTGGTGATGTAGAAAAGCCATCAGAAACATCGGTTACAGCTGATGCCCTCCCAAGGCCACCGCAGGAAGTGTTGCTGAAGCTGCCTATGATGGATGCCATAGCGGATCCAGAGGCCGAGCTCAGTTTAGATGACGACGTCCCCCTGTCAGAAGTTTTAAGGAGGTCGGTTCATACAGTCCAGGCTGAAAGGAAGCATAGAAAGCATGCTGGGAGGGAACTTCGGGCTATCTTAGCCGCGGGCGTAGGTTCGAGTGAAGTTCGACCTTCTGCCGTTCCTAAGGCAGGTGTCCCTTCTGACTTGTCTATTGCTCATAGGCGAGTTGCGCGTGAGGCTCGGGAAGAGGCCGAGCGGTTGCTTCAAGGTATAACAACGCGCAGTCCCTTATTAGAACTTAGTAACCGCTTTTCCTCGAATTATGACACATTTTTTTGTTTTAAAGCGGGGCTGATGGCCTGGCAGGTGAAGTGCCAGCGACTAAAGAGCCTGAAGTGGCCAATCATTCTCTGGAATCTAAGACCGCTCCGACTGTCGCCTCTTCTCCCTGTGGATCCTTGATATCGGCGGAGGATTCCAGCATTACAACTGCCCTTATCGAATCAGGGGATGAAGATGGGGGTGCTGAATCCACTTTCCCAGTGGCACCTAAGGAAGCCATCACAACTGGTGACACTTCGGGCATTGTCTCAATTTCTGCTATGTCAGATACTCCTTGAGTTATTATCTTTGAGTTTTTAATCCCACTAGGCATCTAATGATATCTTCTTTATCCTGAGTATAGGTGCAGTAGACCCTAATGCTGTATTGACCGAAGAATTGCCTCCGGTCATTGCTCTGACCGCTACGGTTCCACCTCTTTCTTCTGTGTCTCTCCGAACTCTGGAAGGTGAAGATTTCTCTTTTCTTTGCTTCAGTATACATACCATTTTCCTGTATCGACCATATATTGTTGAAATCCTGCAGGAGTGCTTTTTGATCGCTTACACCAGGTGTTAAGCCCGTATTTTTCCTTCCAGTCGGAATTCGTTCCTCCTTCCATCATGAGTTAGTATACTCATTTCTTGGTGTTCTTCTTTTCATTCTGTTGCTAAGCTTTCCCCATGTTGACCACAGTACCACGGCTTGAGGGAGGAAGTGAAGGGATAGTCATGTCTCCTGTGCTCCCTGTCGTGCCGCCTTCAACAGATGGTACGGTAGATCTCGTCCATTAGCCGTCTTATTTATTTTTTTAAAAATTGAAATCTGACCCTCATTCGTGCGTGATTTATTTTTGCAGCGACTACACCGGCTTCGGTTCCTTTTGAGTCTCGCATTCCTATGCCTACGGGGCCTTTTGCTAAGCGTCAATCTTCCAGGGGTGCAACAACTAGCAAGCGGATGTTATGCGAATTTATCGAAAATCTTAATGCCGAGTCTCTCACCTCTGCTGCGGATTTCACTGACAAAGTCAATCCTATGTTGGCGACACTTGTGAACTTCCACAGCGAAGATTTCGTCGGTTTCTGGGTCGACTATTGTAAGAGGATCGAGACCTGTCTGCATGAGATCTAGCTCTAGCGTATCGCTCCTGAAGTATTGACCTTGAAGGCTCAGCGGGTCGCATGGATTAAGCAAAGTGCCAATTTCATTCAACATTTTGAACAGAAGTTGACCCTGAAGCGGAAGGACCATGAGACGGCTTCTGGCGAATCCATCAAATCACGCGCCCAGTTTGAAGCCGCGCAGATGCATGTTATTTTTGAAACCCTCCAACAATGTATTTCTGATGGGCTGGCGCTAAGGTAGAAGCTGGACTTTACCGAGCGGGACATGCAAGATTGCGAAGTTGCCAAGAAGGAAATCGCTGAGAAGCTTCAATCATGCTTGCAACAACGGGCTCAAATTGAAGCGGAGTTGGCCGCAGTAGAAGCATGCGAGGAGAAGCTGCGGGGAGCGTGTGAGCGGCTTGCCAACTTGTTGAAACCCCGTCGTCTTAACAATTGTAATTGTATTCCCCCTTTTGTATTAATTATTGTCATGCCCCGCTTCCCGGTGTACGGGGAGGGGTCGCGGTGAGGCCCACTACGTATTTACTCAGAAGTAAACACGCTAAGTGTATCTAAGCAATATAAAATAAAATGTACACAAGAGACATGAATGTAAAATGAACAACAACTTTATTTATTAAACATTCTTTTACAAGTACAACTGGAAATGTAAATACATGAATAGAAAGCAATTCCTAAACAATGGCATAACCGAAATGAAAAGTATATACAAGTGTCTACAGCTTTAGGTCGATAGCAAACTGCTCCAAGTCCTCAGTACTGGGCTCGATCTCCAGTGAGTCCAATCCACCTGACAACATTCCAAAGAAAGAAGAAAAGGAATGTCATCAGCGAACAATCGCTCGGTAAGTCCCAAAGATAGGTAGAGATAGAATAGACAGAAAGAGAGTATAACTAATAATGTTTGATTATATTGTTAACGCAGTTGTTTGTAATTTGATATAGAATATACCAGTATATACGAGAGGAGTCCCACTATTCCGGAGACTAAGGTATACGGAGCACAAGAAACAGTTCAGCCACGGTACAACGGTAATGGATATTCAGGTTAGGTGTATTGAAGTGATCGTTTCGTGCCACTTCTAACACATTCCGTACCAGTCTACCCCTTTAAAACCCTGTAATGTCTTATTGTATTGATTTGTATTGTTTGTGTAATAGATGGACGACTTGTCGAAACCATGATATCAGTAAACGGAATGGATATAAATGGATAGTCATGTAAACAGAGTATATCCATGGTTCGGTTCGGTCAATATAGATTGAATCCTGGTATTCATGGATTCAAGTTGTATTGTAGTTTATACTTGAATCATATTCAAGTCAGATTGTTTAGATTGAGACTCTGTCTGAGTCAGAACTTTTAAAAGAAATTGAAGTCCTGAATTAGTTTTGATGTTATCGGTAACTGCGGCGTATGGACGGCAGGATTTGTGTCTTTTTCCAAGACAATTACCGTGTTGATAACACCGTTGTTATATTGTCTACCTTAGATAGACAAGCACCTATATTCTCTGGCTCCCTGAGGCTCAAGAGAACCGGTCCCGCTTAAACCTATATTTACTTGGGTCCTTATTGTAATTTAATATAACTTGAGGGGATTTTATGTAAAATAGTTTTGATATAATTTCAAAATACACCTCAAGTATTTAATTATCGTCTTTAGGGTTTTCATAGATGTATGTATTATAAAAGTGAAACTTTCTAGTGAGTAGAACCTAGTTTTCATTGTATATGGTATTTTAATGAAATATTGGAATTTGTATTGAATTGTAATTGTAGTTTCATGAAATTGTGATTATTTTGCTTTAGAAAACATGGAATATTATATAATATATTTAAAATAGATATTTTTATAATATTTATAAATATATATATTTAATAAAAATAAATTTTATTTATTTTTGTAGAAATCTCATTTTTCTTAAAAATTGCACCAAAAATTCCATCGAGATCGAATGCTCCTTACGGAGGTCTGCATCTCACTCTACTAGGCCCGAGGATGTGCGATAACCCGCACCATCCCAATCGGGGTCCCCAAAATAGGTTGTAGAGGCACAATTGCAAGGAATTTAATTAATACACTTTTTAAAGAAAATGGTTTTATAAGTTTAGGGTATTTAAATGTAATGTCGTAATTTGTCCCAAAAGAATGCTTTACAAACCATCATTCTATGTCAAAGATATGTGTTGTGATGAGTTAGGTCATTACCTCGTGAGTTATCTAAAGGTAATACAAGGAAATATGTTGAAATGTGTCAAAAGTAAAGTATATGGTATTTTACCGTAAAAACGCGATAAAAGTTGCATAATACATTATTTTGAGATGAAACTTGTTCTAATATGTTTGTTAATGATTACTGAACAATCTATTAAAAATTTGTTGGTTTGTTATTATGAAAAATTAGATTTTTAAAGAAAAGATATTCGGAAGCCGGAATAACTCCGCTTATGACGAGTTTTGAAAAGTGAAAGTGTTAGACTAGAGATTGAGAAGGGAAGAGAGGACTTACAAGTTATAAAGAAATAGAGGAGGTAGGGAAAGATTTTGGAACCGTCCGGGCGTCTTTTCGTCGCCGGAATCTTCTCGAAACGTCGTCGGAACTTTGCCCTTTGCTAACTCCACTTGCACAACTTGAGACTTGGAATTTTTAGAGAGTTTTTGTAATGAAATTCTGAGTAAGGAGGTGTGAAATGTAGTGTGGTATTTATAGGGAAAATTAGGGTTTAGGGTAATGAAGAATATAATTAAAATGTGCATTAAAATGTAGATTAAAGCCCATTTTTAATTCTATGGAAATGTGCAGAGAAAACAAACGGTATGGGGGTAATGGGGTAGGCCAAGGGGTGTTGGAGTTGAAGTTTGGGGAGCATCCCGTACGGGGGTCCCGGCGGTGCCGGTCGTAGGTGCTAATGTCGCCGGTCCAAAACCGGTGAGTGGTGGTAAGATTTTGGCTACGTGTCCCCGTCGCTTTAACTAGCCTAATACACATGTTTGTTTAATCAGTGACTCTTCATTTTACATGTAGTGCATGTGTAAATCTTTGGACTTCTAAAAGATTAAAAGAAAAATAAATTAAAAAGATAATGTGACTAGGGGGATTCGAACATAGGGGCTACGTCACAGCAGTGCAAGGATTTACCAATGAGCTACAAGTGCTTTCTTGCTGTTCAAAAGCAATTCAAATACTTATAGCATACACAGGATTTCAAATACTCCATTTGTACATTAATTTTTAAACAATTTTCTGTACACTGAAAACAGAGATGTTACAATTCTATCTCTTAAACACTTTTGATTCATGAATAAGAATGTACATTTTTTGCATGCGCTTATCTGTGTCTTAGCGTGGCGCTAATTAAATTATTTACTTGTTTCGGAGTTTGTAGTTTATTCACTCGTTTCGGAGTTTCTAGTTTATCCACTCATTTCAGAGTTTGTAATTTATTCACTCGTTTTGGAGTTTCTAGTTTATCCACTCATTTCGGAGTTTGTTTAGTTTACCTCCCTTGGGTTTACAGGAAAACTTATCCTAACGTTATATATATAGATGACCCCTGCTTTTTGCGACAGAGGTCCGTTAGGTTTTGTGGTACTAGGGTTTTAGTCCGTGGTACCGTCGCGTTGGCTGATGTATTTCTCGATATGCAGTCTTTAAGCTGTTGTTCGAGTAGCCCTACAACTGTCGTGTCTCTGATCCCTTCGGGGGCTAGACAAGACGTCTTCAAGTAATTATAAGTCGATGTACTACACCCTAATACTTGTGGGGAGGCGGAATTTTCAAAAACGAACTTGTTTAGCGAACGAACATCGACTAACCGCTTGAATCGAAGCTAAACTATAAACAACCAAACACAAAGTGTTTCTAAACTACTGTGTTTAGGGATTATACCTAATGAACCAACTCCTTCGTCTTTACGAACTCCTTGTTCTCCTCGGCCTTCTCGAAGTAGTAGACGATCCACCCGAGAGCAAAACTCCAAGCTTAGCCTCTAAACTTGAGGCAACTAATCTTCTTGGATTGCTAATCAAAGAAGATAGATTGAGATAGAGTGATGGTTATGGATTGATTAGTCTTTCTAATCCTTTGATCTCAACTCATGAGGTGTAAGGATTAGGGTTTGAAGATGAGAGCTTGAGGAGAGAGAAGATGATAATAATTATTAAATGAGAATAGTAAGTTATCATAATATAAATGAAGCATTCTCTTTTATCAACAAAAGAAAATAAGTGATGAATAATCATGCTTCACAAATATCTAATGGTGATTCATTATCATGACTCATTAAGCATTTATCATGCAATAATGATATGCATGAATCACCCACATGACTCACTAAACTCATTTAATGCAAATGACACCTAAACCTCCTTAGTCACCACTTCTAGAAGCTTCTCGCATAATTACGAGAACGCCCCTCCAATCCACAAAAATACGGAAAAACTTTAGACTGTAAAAATCCAATAACCGGATACCAGTAACTGGCTTAAACCAAAGCCGACTGGTAAAAACTGTCCGAAAGTCGTACACGCGTAAACGCACGTATGCGTCCGAACCCTTGTCGTAAAACCATACGACCTCTATATCGTTTCGCCTGGAGAAGGAAACTCTCTGTGTGGGACTCTAGAGACTCAACTACTATGCTGGCAGTGGGTTTAACCACAGACCGCAAGCAGCACTAGCTGTACGTAACGGTCCCCAGGTAGTTGTCGATAAGAAGGCCGATGAGGAAACCCATCCGAACTCCTACTGAGTCTGATGTGACAATCTCCATACAGTCCGGTCCGTTCATCCAAGACTATCGCATATCGGGCCTAGGGGGGCGGCAAGCGTCAGTCCCCTAATAGCGGTATAAGTCGTGTCGGAGGGAAGCCCCTTACACCCTGAGAAACTACTGGAACCAACCAGCAAATCTCGCTTGCCCTGGCCAGGGACTTTGCGTAATGTCTCTCTGACACAACACGATATCTACTCCCAATATCGGGAGGGACGAATCCTGTCTAACCGCCACTACCTCCAAGTGCTCGGGACTGCACCCAACTGCTACCTGTTTGCACGACTCCTTTGAGCCGTGGTAGGGTAGCAATCTAAGAACAGTGGGACACACTCGAGGCGAAGTAGCAGTGTCAAGTCTGCGAACTACGCTGTACTCATGTCACCTGGGAACTGTTCACTGACGACTGGTATCAAACCAACCAACAGTTCCCTGTGAGTCCTGTCCGGTGTACCCGTAACCTAACGAGCACCTGTATACTATCTCCAGTACGACGTACTGACGGCTGTGGGACAGACCATCTCCCCAACTGGGATGAGAAGCGTACACACCAGTCTACTCCGGAGTATCGATGCTCTGTCTCGACAATCCAACGACCAGGGACCAGAATAAGGATGTGCTTGTAGACTACCCAGCCCCCACTAGTGTGACTGCCATCACAACGCTGGTAGACAAGCAAGATCCTAAGAGCTCTATCAATACGTACACTCACATATTAAGATAGAAAAACCAAGTAGCATACTACCATGTTTAGCAAGACTGTTATATACATGTGAATATCCCAAGCTTCCATTAATTAATATACAAGCTAGTATGATACAGTAATGGCCTTCTAGGGCATAAACACTAACAATCTCCCACTTGCACTAGGGCCATGTACTGGCATATCGTAGACCAATGATCTCGAGTAGCCTCTCGAACTGAATCTGAGGAAGGGCCTTTGTGAATGGATCAGCAATGTTCTCTTCTGAAGCAACTCTCCGAACCTCGATCTCCTGACGATCAATGATCTCCCTGATCAGGTGATACCGTCTCAAGATGTGTCTGGACTTCTGATGGGACCTTGGTTCCTTCGCTAAAGCTATAGCTCCGTTGTTGTCGCAATACAGAGGTATTGGATCAACTATGGTAGGAACCACCTGCAGTTCTGTTAGGAACTTCTTCATCCAGACTGCTTCTTTTGCGGCATCGCAAGCAGCTATATACTCCGCTTCCATCGTTGAGTCAGCAACAGTGTCCTGCTTGGAGCTCTTCCAGCACACCGCCCCTCCATTGAGGGTAAAGACATAACCCGACATGGACTTGGAATCGTCCTTATCACTCTGGAAGCCGGAATCAGCAAAGGCCTCTAACCTGAGGTCTTTTCCACCGTAAACCAAGAACATCTCCTTAGTCCTCCTCAGGTACTTGAGAATGTTCTTTACTGCTATCCAGTGTTTCTTCCCTGGGTCTGACTGATACCGGCTTACCACGCTCAGTGCGTAAGCTACATCTGGTCTGGTACACAACATCGCATACATTATAGAGCCTACCGCAGAAGCGTAGGGTATAATAGACATGCGTTCCCTTTCCAAATCAGTCTTGGGAGACATCTCTTTGGAGAGGGTGATTCCGTGACAAGCCGGTTGATTACCGCGCTTAGAATCTTCCATACTGAATCTTTTCAGTATAGTGTCGATATACCTGGACTGCGAAAGTCCCAACATCCTCTTGGATCTATCACGATAGATCCGGATCCCCAGAATGTAAGAGGCATCACCCAGGTCTTTCATGGAGAACCTATGTGACAAGAATCCTTTGACAGATTGTAGCATAGGAATGTCATTTCCTATCAATAGAATGTCATCCATATACAAGACGAGGAATACGACACTTCTGGCCACAACTTTACTATATATGCACGGCTCATCTGGATTTTTGATAAAGTAATATTCTTTGACTGTCTCATCAAAACAGATGTTCCAACTCCGCGATGCCTGCTTTAGTCCATAAATAGACTTAAGCAGCTTGCATACTTTCCCGCTGCTCCCACTCTGATTGAAACCCTCTGGCTGATCCATATAAACGCTCTCTTCTAAATTTCCATTCAGAAAAGCCGTCTTTACGTCCATCTGCCAGATTTCATAATCATGGAAGGTAGCAATAGCAAGAAGGATACGAATGGATTTGAGCATAGCCACTGGAGAAAAAGTTTCGTCATAATCCAAACCAGTTCTTTGACGAAAACCCTTTGCAACAAGTCTAGCTTTATAGGTTTCCACCTGCCCATCTACACCAATCTTTTTCTTGAAGATCCATTTGCATCCTATGGGTTTTACCCCACCTGGAGCAAAGTCCAAAGTCCATACTTTGTTGGTGTACATGGACTCCATTTCGCTTCGCATTGCATCTAGCCATCGTACCGAGTCGCCGCTCTGGATGGCCTGCTGGAAGCTAGTAGGTTCATCATCTTTAATGATGCAATCCTCTCTATCCCCATCTCTGAGAAAACCGTAGTATCTCTCAGGCGGATGAGACGGCCTACTACTCCTGCGGAGGGGTGCGGGAATGTCCTGTTCTTCTTGAACTTCCGGTTCTACCAAACTTTCAGTAGCAGTTTTTGGTTCTGGAATTTCTTCCAGTTCTATTTCGCTCCCACTTGATTCTGTTCTAAAAACAGATGTTCTAGAAAATGGGCATTACGAGAAACAAAGACCTTTTGTTCCTCTGAGTAATAGAAATAATATCCCTTGGAGTTCTTTGGATATCCCACAAACAAACATTTTACTGATCGTGCCTCGAGCTTGTCCACATGCTGCTTTTTAACAAAAGCTGGACATCCCCAAATCTTCATATGCTGAAGATGGGGTTTCTTCCCAGTCCACATCTGATATGGAGTGGTAGGCACAGTCTTGGTAGGAGCCCTGTTCAAAAGATATGCCGCTGATTCTAGCGCATAACCCCAGAAAGATCGCGGTAACTCAGCATTACTCATCATGGATCGTACCATATCCAATAGGGTTCGATTCCGTCTCTCCGATACACCGTTATGCTGTGGAGTGTATGGAGGAGTAAGCTGAGAGAGAATTCCTTTCTCTTTTAGGTAACCTAGGAACTTGGCACTCAAGTATTCACCACCTCGATCAGATCTTAGTATCTTGATACTTTTGCCGGTTTGGTTTTCTACTTCATTCTTATACTCTTGGAATTTCTCAAAAGCCTCGGATTTATGTTTCATCAGATAAATGAATCCGTATCTTGAGTAATCATCCGTGAAAGTAATGAAATAGGAAAAACCACCTCTTGCATGTGTAGACATTGGACCACATACATCGCTGTGTATGAGTCCTAAGAGCTCGCTCGCTCTTACTCCTTGTCCAGTAAATGGAGTCTTTGTCATCTTTCCTTTGAGACAAGATTGACAAGTGTCATAGGTTTGATATTCGAACGTGTCCAAATATCCTTCTCTATGCAACTTAGTCAACCTTCTCTCATTGATGTGACCCAGTCTACAATGCCATAAGAAAGCTTTATTTAAATCTGGAGACTTTCTTTTTAGTGTGTTCTGGACATTGAAAATTTGGAGTTGGTTTAAAACATATATGCCGTTATTTAATGTACCGGACCCAATCAAACCATGATTAAGGTGGATGTTGACAACATCTCTTACAAACGTGAAATCATAACCTTTATTTGATAACAAGGAAACTGATATGATATTACACGTTAAGCTTGGTACAAAATAACAGTTATGTAAAACCAAAATGTGTCCACTTGTCAATCCTAGGTGATAATCCCCGACGGACGCAGCTCCCACGCTAGCTCCGTTAGCAACCCTGAGGATCATATCACCTTCCTTCAGCACTCTATGGTTTCTCAGTGCCTGCAATGAATTGCAAATATGAGATCCTGATCCGGTATCCAATACCCAGGAAGTAGAGTTGATCGACAGACAATTCTCAATTACAAACACACCTGAAGTCGAAGCCACAGCTTGCTTCGGTTCCTGGTTCTTGGCGTTCCACGCCTTGCAATCCTTCTTCCAGTGCCCTTTCCTGTGACAATGGAAGCACTCATCCTGGCCAACTACCGGTGCTGCAAGCTTTTTCTTTCCCTTCCCTCTCACCTTACTAACACCTCCTCTAGGTTTGGGTGCGGCCTTCTTCTTCCTTCCTTTGGCCCTAGCCTTGGACCCGGAAGAAGATGTACCGCCAACAAACATAGCGGGTGTTTCCCTTGCCTTCTGCAAGGTGCCCTCTGCACTCCTTAACATGTTCAGGAGTTCCGCAAGTTCAACTTCTTTTCCTTGAAGGTTGAAGTTGAGGATAAACTGGGCTTAGGTGGGAGGAAGGGACTGGAGAATAAGGTCTGTATAGAGCTCATTATCCAAAGTCGTCCCAAGTTCTGCGAGCTCTTCAATATAGCCGATCATCTTTAGGACATGTTCACCTACCGATGACCCGACAGCCAACCTCGCTCGAAACAAGTTCTTAGAGGTCTCGTATCTTGCTATACGAGATTGCTCTCCATAAAGTTCCTTTGTATGGAGAAATATGCCATCTAGGGACATATCCTCGTGCCTCCTCTGATGTTCATTGTTCATCGAGGCAAGCACGATGCACTTGGCTCTCGCGCAATCTAAATCCCAGGTTTTGCGGATTTCCTTATCCGCATTGCTGGATTTGGGACCAGGGACAGCAGGTGCCGTAGCGGTGAGGACGTACCCCAGTTTGTCATAGGTCAAAGCCATTTTGACATTCCGCAGCCAATCTTTATAGTTTGGCCCCGTCAATATATTTTTCTCTAAAAGTAACTTAAGTCCAGTCATTTTCAGGGTCGCTGCAATTAGGAGAGAGAGAAGAAAACTCTTTAGCATGATGCTCTTGCAAGTTTAGAGTGGTTTTTAGTTTATCTAAACTGGATGGCTCCCACTGTTTCTCGAATCCTTCCTCAAACCATAAAAGAAGAATTAGCCAGGACTATTCTCACCGTACAATACTTGCTTAACTGTTCAGCCAGGCTGGTGTCGGTACTTCGAGGGAGGTTTTGAAAGCGAAGTTCCTTAATTAAATAACCTCTTTTCTCTGGGGGCGTAACCCCGCTGACACTTTTCTGGACACCTACTAGGTTTATAGCATTGATCGTTAAGTGACGAATATCCTGATAAGTAGCATATACTCACAGTAGGATCGGGATCCAAATATCATCGTCTGATAATGCTGTAGGAATGCTACCAACATTCATCAAACTCAAAATGGTATGCATCTCTTTGCAAATTTCAGTTTCTTTAGAAATTCCCGATATAAGTTTTTGCCCCATGCTCTTATAACCTTGGCTTTGGTCAAAGTGTCATAAGTCACATGTCAAGTTCTACCCGACATTATCTTGTCAATTTGAACCCATCCGTATATACCCCTGACTTTGGTCAAATGGTAATACGACTGTCCCAAACCAACTCATCTATCTTATGCAACAAATGAAAACCCAGCAGCTACCAAACACTATGCCTTGACTTTGGCCAAAATGCATAGCTTGAATACTACTGAATACCCAAATGAAATGACGGAGGGCTACGAATGGTTTTGGCGAAACCGTGAACGTAGTGAACTTGATATAACCGAAGGAACCTGATAGCTTTTAAAAGGAGTGGTTAAATCTCCGCATTTAAAAATATCTGTTTTAAAAATAACCGAGTGGTTTCTTTTAAATTGTTCCAACGATTAAAACTTTGGTTTATTTTCTTTGCATTATAGATAATGCGTCCCATCATTAACCTATCATTGCAGAAAACAACGAAAATACAACGTCCTCTTATGCCATCCGCATTCGCCACGGGGTCCCGTCATCACCCGTTAGGTTACTTAACTAACGACAGAGCGGGGGCTGGGCTAGCGCGGGTGTAAAACATAAGTGACGTCTAAATAGTTATCATATATATAGATATTTTACATTCGTCTGACGCAATGATATTCATTCCAGAACACAGATAAACAATATTGGATTTGCAAGCAATCTGTATTTCTTTTGAGCCTGCAAGAAAAGACAGATTACACAGTTGTGATGAATAGCCGTTACCCCACCCTCGACCCCTACGGGTACGGCAAACTACCCACCCGGCAGTTTGTATACCCCACCTTGGGTCAGTCCTAGGAGCAAAAACAGTAAAATGAAATAATACAACGGTGGCTACAACCGCAACCTGGATGTGCCCCGCAAAAATAATATTACAACAAATTACATTTACAACAAATGAATTAAACAATAACCCATTGCTAAACCCCGGCTAAACACCACAACAGTCCAATACAGTTTATATGCACAAACAGATATAACCATTTCAGAAATGTGCAACCCCCTGCCAACCGACATACTAGCAGTTAGGGGAGGTTTACGAACACATTAAACAATCACAGATATAATCCAATATGCAAATACTGTACAATTTCGATCGATTAAACATCTTTAATATTGCTCCAAAAACTGCTCTGTAAACAGGAAACCTGAGCAAAATTAAAATATCCCAGAAAATCCCAAATTACACAGAGAAGCAGCACAGGAAATTTGAGTTCCTGACTCGGCAACTCGGCGGCGGAAGCGCGGCGGATCGGTGCGATCCGCCGCGGTTCCGCGGCCGTGTTGTCGATTCAGGATCTCAAATTTCTTGGGTGTTCTTCTGGTGTCTTTTCAAGCTCTCTGAACATACCTGAAAATTTTTTGGACTTCATTTTAAATTCGACAGAAACTTGACAGTTTTAGGGTTTTCCGGCTTCGTTTTTCCGTTCGAAATTCGTACAAATTTGCAATCAAGTTATTTATTGTTTAGCGAGGCTCTGATACCACTGTAATTCGATGTACTACACCCCAATACTTGTGGGGAGGCGGAATTTTCAAAAACGAACTTGTTTAGCGAACGAACATCGACTAACCGCTTGAATCGAAGCTAAACTATAAACAACCAAACACAAAGTGTTTCTAAACTACTGTGTTTAGGGATTATACCTAATGAACCAACTCCTTCGTCTTTACGAACTCCTTGTTCTCCTCGGCCTTCTCGAAGTAGTAGACGATCCACCCGAGAGCAAAACTCCAAGCTTAGCCTCTAAACTTGAGGCAACTAATCTTCTTGGATTGCTAATCAAAGAAGATAGATTGAGATAGAGTGATGGTTATGGATTGATTAGTCTTTCTAATCCTTTGATCTCAACTCATGAGGTGTAAGGATTAGGGTTTGAAGATGAGAGCTTGAGGAGAGAGAAGATGATAATAATTATTAAATGAGAATAGTAAGTTATCATAATATAAATGAAGCATTCTCTTTTATCAACAAAAGAAAATAAGTGATGAATAAGCATGCTTCACAAATATCTAATGGTGATTCATTATCATGACTCATTAAGCATTTATCATGCAATAATGATATGCATGAATCACCCTCATGACTCACTAAACTCATTTAATGCAAATGACACATAAACCTCCTTAGTCACCACTTCTAGAAGCTTCTCGCATAATTACGAGAACGCCCCTCCAATCCACAAAAATACGGAAAAACTTTAGACTGTAAAAATCCAATAATCGGATACCAGTAACTGGCTTAAACCAAAGCCGACTGGTAAAAACTGTCCGAAAGTCGTACGCGCGTAAACGCACGTATGCGTCCGAACCCTTGTGTAAAACCATACGACCTCTATATCGTTTCGCCTGGAGAAGGAAACTCTCTGTGTGGGACTCTAGAGACTCGACTACTACGCTGGCAGTGGGTTTAACCACAGACCGCAAGCGGCACTAGCTGTACGTAACGGTCCCCAGGTAGTTGTCGATAAGAAGGCCGATGAGGAAACCCATCCGAACTCCTACTGAGTCTGATGTGACAATCTCCATACAGTCCGGTCCGTTCGTCCAAGACTATCGCATATCGGGCCTAGGGGGCGGCAAGCGTCAGTCCCCTAATAGCGGTATAAGTCGTGTCGGAGGGAAGCCCATTACACCCTGAGAAACTACTGGAACCTACCAGCAAATCTCGCTTGCCCTGGCCAGGGACTTTGCGTGATGGCTCTCTGACACAGCACGATATCTACTCCCAATACCGGGAGGGACGAATCCTGTCTAACCGCCACTGCCTCCAAGTGCTCGGGACTGCACCCAACTGCTACCTGTTTGCACGACTCCTTTGAGCCGTGGTAGGGTAGCAATCTAAGAACAGTGGGACACACTCGAGGCGAAGTAGCAGTGTCAAGTCTGCGGACTATGCTGTACTCATGTCACCTGGGAACTGTTCACTGACGACTGGTATCAAACCAACCAACAGTTCCCTGTGAGTCCTGTCCGGTGTACCCGTAACCTAACGAGCACCTGTATACTATCTCCAGTACGACGTACTGACGGCTGTGGGACAGACCATCTCCCCAACTGGGATGAGAAGCGTACACACCAGTCTACTCCGGAGTGTCGATGCTCTGTCTCGACAATCCAACGACCAGGGACCAGAATAAGGATGTGCTTGTAGACTACCCAGCCCCCACTAGTGTGACTGCCATCACAACGCTGGTAGACAAGCAAGATCCTAAGAGCTCTATCAATACGTACACTCACATATTAAGATAGAAAAACCAAGTAGCATACTACCATGTTTAGCAAGACTGTTATATACATGTGAATATCCCAAGCTTCCATTAAGTAATATACAAGCTAGTATGATACAGTAATGGCCTTCTAGGGCATAAACACTAACAGTAATCTCTTTAGGCTATATGACCGTCGGAAGAGCAAGTATTAGGAATTTGCCATGTCGCTTTTTACTTGAGGTTAGGCTCAGTTTGGAGCCCCGATGAGTCATAACCACTCCGCGCTGGTGTGGGATGATCTCCGATAGTCTCTTAGGCTTTATATGACTTGTCGTCGAGACCCTGAAACTAGGAATATGCTGGTGCTTCAATTTGATTTGGCTATTTAGAGCCTTTATTGACATTGCGTCTGCTGTAACGTGAAGAATGTCGGGCAGGAGCTGGGATTTTGCCGTCACTCCTTTTTTGTTTTGGCTATTTGGAGTCTTTGTTGACATTGCATCTGCAGTAACGAGAAGAATGTCGGGCTAGAGCTGGGATTTTGCTGTCACTCCTTTTTGTTTGGCTATTTTGGAGCCTTTGTTGACATTGCATCTACTGTAATGAGAAGAATGTCGAGCTGGAGTTGGGATTTTGAATGTCGGGCTAGAGCTGGGATTTTGCTGTCACTCCTTTTTGTTTGGCTATTTTGGAGCCTTTGTTGACATTGCATCTACTGTAATGAGAAGAATGTCGAGCTGGAGTTGGGATTTTGCCTTCACTCCTTTTTGTTTTGTCTATTTGGAGCATTTGTTGATATTGCGTCTGCATCCTGCTGGAATGAGAAGGTACGCTAGGATTGTCTCTAGGTTATATATGAACCGTCAAGACTTGGAGCTAGGAATTTTCCTTGGCTCCGCTTTGTTTCTACCCTTGGGCCATTTGTTGATGTTGTGTCTGCATCTTGCTGGAATGAGAAGGTACGCCGGGGTTGTCTCTAGGTTGTATATGAACCGTCAAGACTTGGAGCAAGGAATTTGCCCTGGCTCCGTTCTGTTTCGACCCTTAGAACTTTTGTTGACGTTGCGTCATCATCCTGCTGGAATGAGAAGGTACACTGAGGTTGTCTCTAGGTTGTATATGAACCGTCAAGACTCGGATCTAGGAATTTACCATGGCTCCGTTCTGTTTCGACCCTTCGGCCTTTTGTTGAGTTGCGTCTGCATCCTGCGGGAATGAGAAGGTACGCCGAGGTTGTATTTAAGTTGTATATGAACCGTCAAGACTTGGAGCTAGAAATTTTCCATGGCTCCGTTCTGTTTCAACCATTAGGACTTTTGTTGACGTTGCGTCTGCATCCTGCTGGAATGAGAAGGTACGCCAGGGTTGTCTCTAGGTTGTATATGAACCGTCAAGACTTGGAGCTAGGAATTTGCCACGGCTCCGTTCTGTTTCGACTCTTGGGCCTTTTGTTGACGTTACATCTGCATCCTGCTGGAATGAGAAGGTACGCCAAACTGATCTCTAGACTGCGGATGTTGCCGTCGAGATCTTGCTCTCTTCCTCTTCTTTTTCATAGGTCGAGTCTTTAAAGATAGGGCTGAGGGGTATTTTGTTCTCAGAATCTCTCCCGATGGTAAGAACCTGGGGTTTATCCCCTTCCAAACTGGTATCAACCATATGATAGTTGCCAGTCGTTTTCTCATGCGCACTTGCCGCACTTTTTTGCAATCGACGAGCTTCGTGCTTCATCCTCTTGTAGTGTTTTTTATCGGCAACATATCCTTGCCACCACTTCTTGAAGGCACTGCATTCTTCGGTGGGGTGGGTAATCCTCCGATGATATAGGCAATAGTTTGGATATTAATCCTCTCCGTCGAAGCGTACGACCCCAGAAGTGTTTCCTACCAGAGGTGGTAGTTTCATTCCCACTGACAGGGCTTTGACGAACCGCTTCTCGGCCTTGATCCTGCCCTTGTTGGTGGCAGGTGTGCTTTGGCTTAGTTGGAGTACTTTATGACTCATCCTTACCGCAGCTTCTTCATCCTGACGCCGACGTTTAGCCTTTTCGTATATGGCTATTTCGTGTTCTTGGTCAGATTTACTCTTCCGAGAGTCTTTGTTTAACAGTCTATTGGTTGGGTTTTCTTTTGGCAGTTCCGGAGATTTTGGCGCCGATCCTGCTCCCAGTTCCTCTGCTTTGTTTTCTGACGCTAAGGGCGCTTCTTCGTCATTTAACGACGAATGGGAAACCATGTGGCAAATTTCTACATAGTTTCGGTTTCTGATGAGTCATTTTCCTCATCGTTGTCACTCTCTTCGTTCTCAAGAATATGCTTGAGGAACTCTTCGAGGGTGACCGGTGTCTGTGCTTCTGGTTGTACTCCTCTAGCGCGTCAATATAGCTTTGTAAGTCTGTGCGTTTGTCGTCATACTTGGCAGGTTGCACAGGCTTCTTGGTCTTCTTCTTTTTCTTTGAAGACTTTGAAGGCTCGACTTGGGGATTTTGCCCTTTGTCGACAGTTTTCGGTACGGGACACGGTTTTAGCATCCCTTCAATGATTTCCGGTTCAAGCGGGCTCTTCCACCTGATTGCCGGACATGCCTGGTGATCTTTCAGCATTCTTTTAGTTTTAGCTAAAAGGACGACTTTCTATGGAGTTTCTTCCACGAGTGAGCATGATGCCCCCTGCGTATCCACCTTTTAGGAGCGTGCTTCTGTAGCGGTTTCACCCTCCAGTTCTCAAAAAGCGCAAATTTCCCCCGTTAATACTAGTCCTCGACCCAATTATTGAAGACGTAGTAATCTTCAATTGGGTGGATCACCATTCTGTGATAAGAGTAGTAGTTGGGGTTGTTGACATCGCCTGTTTGTGGTTGACGTCGTGGGTCCGGCAATGTGATAAGTTTGTTGCGCACTGCCAGCTCGAACAGTCTCCTCGATTTGTCACGGGGAAACGAGTAGGCGCGTCCTAGCCTTTCTTTCAGGGATAGGCGTGGACGTGCATTGTTTTGAAGAGCAACCGGTTTCGAGTCACTTAGTTGCTGTTGAGTGCTGGCAATGAAGGCCGCTTTCCCTTTACCCTTGGCATTTTGAGGGTCCATTTTTTAGGAGGAAGGCCCATGGCCCATCTGGTCCATTTGGGCCAGTTTGTCGATCATAGCCTGGAAGGTGGCCAGCTTGAAGAACGTCATGAACTGGGACACCGTCGTTTGAGGATCTAGTATCCCGATGAATATACCCATGGTATGGGATTCTTCGATACGTTGTTTGCACTTCGACCATAGGTTCCGCCACCAGATCGCATATTGGACCCAGGTTTCTCCTGACCTCACCCTAGCATTGATTAATGCCGTGATCGGGGTGCGCTCACTTGCACTGGCGAACCGTTGTGTGAACAACAGTTCCATCTATGTGAATGTTTTTACGGAGTCATTTGGGAGCTTCAAGTACCATTCAAATGCCGTCTCCGACGGGCTGCCGACAAACTGGAAAAGCAACAGTTTTTCGTCGCCTCTAGTGTTGCTGCATAGAGCTTTGAACTGAGCAAGGTGCTGATGAGGATT
The DNA here is from genome assembly GCA_030015575.1 of Agapanthus africanus. Classification (NCBI taxonomy): domain Eukaryota; kingdom Viridiplantae; phylum Streptophyta; class Magnoliopsida; order Asparagales; family Amaryllidaceae; genus Agapanthus; species Agapanthus africanus. The sequence goes on along the minus strand of JASDDO010000012.1, from coordinate 90,876,014 downwards.
GCCTGTTCTTTTGTACACATGAAACTTGGGGATTGTATATCCTGGCAGGTACTTGATTTGATCGTACCAGCCTGGGTACGGTCACCCAGTTTTGACAGTTTGGCCAGCCACTTCACTAGCTAGATGAGCTCGTATTTGTTGAGCTATATAGTCATAAAGAGCGGCCTTGGAGATTGTTTCCTCCATAGCTGTTAATAGAGCCGGAAGAGGGTTTGATGTTTCCCCTCTGTCATCCTCGATGATTATCGGCGGATCTTCAGCTGGAGGTTCTGGCTGGATCATCATTCCAACCATATCTTGGAACAAAAACGCCATCTATTTTATATTAGCAGCTTGTTCCGCGGCCTCCTTGTCTTTTCTTGCTAGCACCCTTCACAGGAACTCTGTATCGGTCTCCTGCTCCTGGCGCTGTTCAGATGCCGATTCCGGGTTTTCTTTCTTCCTGGTGAGTGCTGACATTTTGATCAGCATTTCCTGAAGCTTTTGTTGTTACTCCTAAGCTTTTTTCAACGACCGAGTTTGCGGCCGATGACCCACAGAAGCACGACTTTCCTATTTCCTGAAAGCCATGTAGACCGTGTGCACTATCATGCCCCCAGACTTGGGGCGTTTGGGTCCGTTGCCTTTGGAATTTGCCGAGGGCAGTGGGATTTTCTCCGGCCTTCTTCTTTTATGGGAGGTCGAAGTTGAAGGAGCCGTTGTATCAGGTGCCTGTGTTGAAGACGTCCCTCTCTTTATGACGGAGGGATAGTCCTCCTCTTGACGAGCCTTCATTTTCTTCAGTCGGCGAGAGTAGTCTTTGTTGATCACCGAATCTTAGACTTTCCGCCAGACCCTGTAGATTTAGGAGGACAGCCGCTGAGGGGGCTGCTCCGGCTTTGCCTGCATCATGTTTTCAGTAGGCGGGGGAGATTTCCTCGGCACCGTGGTTGGAGAGTTCTTTCGCACCCTCCTAAGTAGATCAAAGTTGTTCCCGGTTGGAACAGTAGCGTCAACTTCCACCATTAGAGCTGGTGGAGTAAGTCCAGAGGGGGAGTTGCCCCAGCCTTTCTCACTCGACGCCAGTGGCGACGTCGAGCATGTCTTGCAGACGGGACCACCTCAGTTGTGGAAGCTGCTCTGTCGTGCCCCCTGCTTTGGTGAGGGGCTGCTGATGGTGCCAGCATGTTGAAGACTGACGTCCGTTGAGAGGGAATGGCCAATCTTTCGAAAGCCGACTTCCTGGAAGGGGAAGCACCTTTGACGACTTCACCTGCCGGAGGAGTTGGGAGGACTATCCTTTTTGGGATATCCCCTTCAGATATCGCGAGCCTCTTTGTGGGCCCACTTGAGCTTCGACTCAGCCTGTTGAAGACTGAGGTGGCAGACTTGGACGATCCGTTGAGAGGGGCCGTGGTGGTTGCAAGTCGATTGAAGGCCGACTTCTTGGGATCTTCCTGTGGTGGCCCTGGGGCGCCGCATTGGGCCCGTACGTCACTCCTCCAGTTGGGGCGGAGCGGGAGTTGCGGTTGCATTTTGTGCAGCTTGAACACATTGATCTTTTTTTTCCTTCTTCCTGCATAAGAGCAAGACACCAAATCTTAGTACTTCAAACCCAAGGGCAACCATAGCAAACCGCGATTTTGTTCACAAAACACGATACACGAAGTGTGGAGTGGAAAGAGGAAAAGGTCCTACCGGGCGTGCCAGAATCAGTTTACCACCGAAAATAGAGACGAACTGGGATAGTTCGTCTTGCCTGAATTTAGGGGCAGATACTATTTGGATTTATCCGTCCTCCTCTCCGAAGATACCAAGTTGATTTATGGCACCGTATATCGGAGGTTTCGACGAATGCGACCGTTGTAGCAGACATCGTTAGATTCCCCCTCATTTGTGAGGGGTTTTTGATTGTGGGGACGCTCTTCCCTGCAGGTGCAAACCCTGCAGTTAATTACGTTACCGCATCGCGATAACCACTTTCTCCTGCTCCGGAAGTTCATTTCTTGTCGTGTGTGTTTTTGTTTGTTTAGGTTGCCCTTGGATTGTATACGGAGACTAATTTATGTCATCGCCCGTAGGGCGTGGATTAGTCCAAATCCGTATATTTTAGATTTGGCTTTTTTTATTTAAGGATCATTAATCTGGTTTGAGATTAAGATCGACTTAAATGTATGTGAGCATTTAGGGCTCAATTTGTTGTTGTTAAGGATACATTAGTCCAATTTGAGACTAAGATCCACATAACAAATTTTAGGATCATTTTTATTTCAGATCCAACAAAAGAGCATTTAGGCTCTATTGTTTTAGTTTAAGGACGTTTCAGTCCATTGTCACCATTTTGGAGGCGAATATTAGTTTAGAAACTTTTCGGTCTGTTATTGCCATTTTGGAGGCGAATATTAGTTTAGGGACATTTCGGTCCATTGCTCAACTTGCGCGCACGCGTTTTTGTTACGTGATGAAGTGAACAGTGGTGATATGGAATGTGTCCACTTTAGGATACGATCTGATTTGAGTTGTGCACGTCAATTTGGAAATGCATCAATATGGGATGAAAGGAGTTGTTGGTCGTTAGGACCCGCCACCTTTCTGAACACGTTGAAGAATTACAACGACATATATTAGAGGTCTGAAGAGATGTACCCTTGAACCGAATCCCGAATTTGAGGGAGAAAGGTTATGGTGGCCTTAAGAATTTTTGTTAAATATACGTTAGTCCAATTTAAGACTAAAATCCACTTAACAACAATTTAGAATCTTCCTTATCTAAGACCCAGCGACAGAGCATTTGAACTTAGTTGCAAGACTTTAGCAACTTAACCAATTTGGGCTTTAGTCTGCTTAGTCTCCCCTCTTTTTTGAAAAAGTATTGAGCACTGGTTTGGGGTCTGTTTAATCAGCCCCCCTTTTTTATACAAAAGTGATGAGCACTTATATGAGTTCTGATGCCTACATATGATCATGTGGAACAGTCAGTTATGGGGGTTGCCCAATAAGTGTTGAACACTTTACTCCTTTTGTCTTTATATGGAGTGTTGGGCACTCTTTATGGCGTCCATGCGAGGAGCGCGTGAGGCGCCGGGCGCTGCCCAATGAGTGCTAAGCACTCCCTTCTTCTATAGCGCCCATGTGAGGCACTGGGCGCTGCCAGTGAGTGCTAAGCATTCTTTTCTTCTGTAGCGCCCACGTGAGGGACACGTGAGGCGCTGGACGCTGCCTAGTGAGTGTTAAGCACATTTTGCTTCTGTGGCGCCCACGTGAGGGACACGTGAGGCGCTGGGCGCTGCCTAGTGAGTGCTAAGCACTCTTTTCTCCTGTGGTGCCCACGTGAGGGACATGTTCAGTCGATAAAACTGCACTTTTGATATGACATTTTCCTTACTTTTCTTAAATATCTAAAGGTGTTTATTATAAATATGACACATATGAGGGTTTATCTGTAAAAATACTATTTTCATATGTTTATATATTATAATTAACATTATGAAGGAAAATATATGCATATAATATTTATATAATATTTTGATAATTTAAATATGCATATCATATCAAATATCCTTAATCAATATTCTTAAAATATAATATCATATAAAATGATTAGGATAATATCTCAAAAACACTAAATATTACTAAATTATTTGTTGAGATATTATGCAGAAATTACATCAGGACTCGAATCAAGGAAATCCGAGATATCGAGATCAAATCTGTCGAAATATTAAAGTAAATCGAAGAAATCAATTCTGGCAGAGACTTAGAGAAGATTTCCAAAATCCGGATATTCAAAAGATCACCACATGTCAACAAAATGAAGCTCCAGAAGTTTGAAGCAACGAGGATACCAAATGGCCGCGGTTGCGCGGCCAAAAGCACATTATTGCGGCGGATCCGCGATTCATTTAGGGAGTTAAGGTTTTGGATTTTTATGTTAGAATCGTCTCAACAAACCCTAATTTATGCAATCTAGGTATTGCAACTTCTGTGACTATAAATAGAACCCAGAGACCCTCTTATAAGTTCATCAAACCGAAGAGATCACGAAGTTCAAGTTGACTCACGCATCCAGGTTGATCAATCGGCTGTTCATTTACCTCCTTCAAGATAGATCGAGAAGCAAACTAGGGTTTTGTATTCCACTTTCTAAAGGAACAAAAAGTGTAATTGATCAAGTTGATTAATAAAGGTAGTTGTTTTATTATTATTGCGTTTATTTTCTTTACATCATGATCTCTATCCGTTCTTCTATCTCCATCATGCGTGAATAATTCTCCGTTTGATAGGGTTCGTAGGATTAGGGTAGATCAATGGAAGATGAAAAATTTCTTAATTTCTTTTAAGTCTTATGAAGTTTATAAACTTTAGTAAAAGAATCGTTAACATGCTTATCGGGCGCGCTATTAATTTATTGATAGTCTTGACCGCGATTTGATATTAGATTAAATTGTTTTATTAAAGGCTAGACATGAATAGAGATCAATGAAAAGACCATGGTCAATAGTGTGGAAACACTAGTTTCTTCCAAGAACCATAATTCTCATTTATCACTATCAATCTAGTTTTAAATCTATCAATAGATAAAATGAGCCATCTTTATTAGTCATCTATTACTACTAAATCTGAACGAACACTACAAGCCCTCTTCTGATAAAAAATCTACATCTTTATTAAAATTAGATCTATTTTCTACATCCGTATTTTGACGTAGATCAAGAAACTATACTCCACTATTCTTTATTCTTCTATTCTTCCTTTTTTTTCAACACGTCTAAAGTAAGATTGAAAGATTCAATGTTTTCCTGATGACAACCCGTACTCATCTCGGTCTAGCTACACGCGACACCGTTATTAATTACGGTTATTCTACAAACACTTCTTTAAAACATATCAATCAGGACACATGAGGGGGTGGACGCTGCCCAGTGAGTGCTAAGCACTCTTTTCTTCTGTGGCGCCCATGAGAGGCGCTGGGCACTGCCCAGTGAGTACTAAGCTCTCTTTTCTCCTGTGGCGCCCACGTGAGGGACACATGAGGAACTGGGCGCTGCCCAATAAGTGCTAAGCACTCTTTTCTTCTGTGGCGTCCATTGATGATCAAGCTTTTGTTTTTTAAAAACCAAGTTCTTTTATGAGAACCAGGTTTCTCTTATATACTTCGTTTCAAGGAATTCAATTCCTAGTCCTTTTCTGAATCTTCGATTCTCAAGAACAAATTCTTCCCGATGAGAATTAAATTCTCAACTTATGGGAGACTTGTCTTATGGATCTCAGATCAAGAGAAAGAACTAAGATCTTTTTAAAAGGGTTAAACCCTTAGATATGTAAACGAGATATTTTGATCTCTATTCATTTTATTTACCTAGAGTTTTTTGAGGAGGGAGATCTTCTTCTCTATTCACTTTTGAAGCTTTCTGCTTTAGTTTTTTATAGAAGCTTAAGGGGGGTTCCTCTTTTTCAGACTTGAAGTCTCAGGTCTTTTATATAGTAGAAGAAATTTGTTAATTAATTCTGAAGAAATCTCTCATTAAGAGATCCCAATTGATTTGGGGATTTTTACCCACCATTGGTTCTTTGATCCAAGCGTTTCTGTTTTACAAAACATATTTTCTTGTTTCTAACAAGATTGGGGAAATATTTTCCCTTACACAGAATTTATTCCGTAAAATGGTAATTTTTTAATCACCGTTAGATATTTAATCCACCGGTTCTCTGTTTTACAGAGAGCAATCTTTCTTGTTTAGAAAGATTGAGGGGATATATCCCAAAATAGAATTTTATTCTATAATCCAATTTAGGGGATGTTTTCTCCCGACAGAATTTAATTCTGTATTTTTGATGATTTATCATCTTCGTTGGATCTTTGATCCAACAACTCTGTTTAACAGAGAGTAGAATTTAATTCTACTTGGGCGCCGGCGATCATGTGTTGGGCACGTGGGCGCTACTTAAGGTTTTAATTGTTATAATGGGTATTTATGTGCTTTGCATATTGACGCCCGCATTGTATATTGGCGCCCGCGTGCGGAGCACGTGAGGCGCCGCCATAGGATTAATTCCTATCAGATTGGTCTTGGCGCTGGCGCCCTCTTGGGAAGCACATGAGGCGCTGCCTCATTTTTTTTAACAGAGCTTTGCTCTTTTATTGGGAAAACACGTACCAAACCCAAGCAACACTTGATTTAGGAAAATATTCATAACATTTTTCTCTAATGCAAAATTATATCCTTCTTTATCTAATAAAGATATGGATATTATATTGCACATCATCGACAGTACGAAATAACATTCGTTCAAAATCAATGTATTACCATTTGGCAATACTAAGTGAAATTCGCCGACAGCTTTGGCAGCAACAATTGCTTCATTCCCTACTCTGAGAGACATGTCACCATTTCCGAGTTCTATACTTTTCTTTAACCCTTGTAACAGATTACAAATGTGGGATCCTGATCCGGTATCCAATACCCAGGACGTAGAGCAGACTGAGAAACAATTCTCAATAACTAACACACCCGAAAAAGATGCATCAAAATGCTCTTTCTTCATTCGGGTTGCGTGGAAATCTTTGCATTCCCCTATCCCTTACCCAGACTTATAACAATTGTCATAAGATAGAGCAGAACCAATGTTCCCCAGCCTAGTATAACAAGTGGGTTCGGTCAATACATCCATGTTATTATCTTGATTAAGGCGTGACATGGTCGCTACCTGGAGAGAGAGAGAAGAAAACACTTTAGTGTGCGCTCTTGCAAGATTAAATTTGTTATTATATTGTCTAATCAGGATGGCTTCCACTGTTTTTATCAAATCTTCCTTCAAACCCTAAAAAGTAAGATAAGCGGGGATTAAATACACACTACAAGTTCGCTGATCGGTCAGCCAGGCAGGTGTTGGTACTCCGAGGGAGTCTCCCCATGCTTTCGCATAGAACTAATTAAATAAGCTCGTTTCCCCAGGGGCATAACCCCGTTAACACCTTTCTTAGACACCTACTGGATTAGCTAAGTGTAAAGTGGAAAATCTCTCAGGAGTAACACTTACCCGCAGTGGGTATCATAATCCAACTAACACATAGAAGGTATGCAATCTCATTGTGTAGGGTTACTAGGCACTCTAATAAGGTTTAAGGAAGCATCAAACATGTCCATTTAAAATTTTAGCCATGCCGAATAACCCTAAACAAGATCGTTGCTAGAATCATTAGGGTTTCATATGTAAGTAAACTAGGTTTACAACTAAGTGAATACGATATACAACCTTTGTAGATCGGTCATTCACTTCTTTAGCTCCAAGTTGAAGTCCCTTCGCTGCGATTGTGGTTCTCCCGGACCCTTGCATGGCTTCACGAGGCGAAAGACGCGGCCTTGCTTGAAGTCTTCGAGGCCGAAGATGATCTACGTCGAGGGGATGCCAACTCAAGCTTCTACTTCACTAACTTGCGAATTAGTGAAGCAAACACCCTAAACTAAAGTGTTAGTCTAGTAGAGGATGGAGAAATAGGAAGTGGGTTCTCTTTAGAATTTTGTTTCTCACAATCTATCTCACTTTGGATCAAACCCTAGCAAGCTTTTTCTTTCTAGCAATGAAGAAGAAGAAGAAATGAAAGAGATGAGGATAATGATCAAGTGAGAAAGCTAACCATGGTGAGTGAGTATCATATACGAACTCTTGTAGAGACATAACCATAGCTCACACTTATGGTTGGGTTAAGAAATATCCATGGTAAAAACAAACTCAAGTGGACTTAGTCAATGCATCCACAAGCTTCCACAAGCTTCATGCATTGATCTAATCCTCCACTTAATTTTGTAATTACTTAAAATATAAAAACCCAACATAATAGATAGCATGGTGTAAGTCTCATACACCCAAGTCATGTGTATCATCAACCATGATACATTTAGAAAACACATTTTTAATATATATCATATATATATTAAAGTTGTGCTCATGTGAGAAAAACCCTAAAGTGAACAAATGTTAGTTAATGTAAACTAGTATATCAAATATACAATTATACAATAAATTATTAAATCAACACTTGACTTAATAATCCGGTCATATCACATATAACCAACTAACATCCAATGTATCGTCTTATCGAATCAACACTTAATTCGATAACCCGGCTATATCATATATAACCGACCGATACAAAAAGTCACGAGAATAGAATACGGTATCACATACACGCATCATTCTCGGTCTTGCACATATCACATATGCGCTCCTATTTCGTTTTGCTTGAGCCAGTAAAACCTCTATGTAGGACTCTATAGACTCGTCAATACGCCGGCAGTAGGTGATGATCACATCAAGCACCTACAAGCCGTCAGCGGTACTAGCTGGACGTAACGGCTACCCGGGTATTGAGCGATCAAAAGATCAGCAAGCAAGCCCGCTCCAACTCCTGTAAAAGCCTGCCGGTAACACTTCCCGTACAGTCCGGTCTCCTCGTCTGATATGTCGCATATTAAGTCTATGGGTGGTAAACGTCAGACCCCAATAACCGATAAGTCGTGCCGATGTGAGGCTCATAACGGGTCGAGAAACTACTGGTAACACTTACCAGTAAATCTCTATATCAGCCCTGGCCAGGGACTTCCCTGTTACGGCCAATCGAGCACTGCGCAACATCAACCCCCAATACCGGGAGAGACGAAACCCCTCCTATCGCTCATTGCCTCCATGTGACTCGGGACTGTACCCAAAAACCACTGTTTTCCACGCCCTCATGGACGTGGTAAGGTGGAAATCAAAGCACAGTGGGAATCATACAAGACTCTATGACGATCTCGGGTCTACAGACTAACCTGCACAAGTGTCACCAGAGAACTGCCATCTGACGTGAGGTATAATACCATCTGGGAGTTCTCGGCGAGTCCGTCCAGTGTACCCAGTCTCCACTGAGCACCCGTATACCATCTCTGATGTCAAACACCAATGGATATGGGATCATCCATCGCCCATCTCATGGGTCGAGAAGCGTATACGCTAGTCTACACTGGTATATCGATGCCCCGTCTCGATACACCCACGACTAGGGACCTTGAAGGATGTACTTATGGACTACCATGTCCCCACTAGTATGATCTGCATCATAGTCCAGGTAGTGAAGTACTCATCCTAAGGGCTTTACCAACATGTAACTATAAGACAGTATAAAGAGACAAGTATACATGTTAAAGTAAAGAGCAACCAGATAGCATACTATCATATCGAACAAGAAAGTCCTCTCTATATATGTCTAAGCATCCAATATAATATACATCATCTGTACAATACTGGCCTCTAGGGCATACATACAAATAACAATCTCCCACTTGCACTAGGGCCAGCTGCTGTAGTATCGCATACCGAGCATCCCGAAAAGTCTCTCAAACTGTATCTGGGGAATGGCCTTCGTGAGTGGATCCGCAGTGTTGTTCTTCGTGTCAACCCTCCTGACCTCGATCTCCCGGCGATCAACTATCTCCCGGATCAGGTGATACCGCCTCAGAATATGCCTGGATCGCTGATGGGACCTGGGTTCCTTGGCCAAAGCCACCGCTCCATTGTTATCGCAATACAAAGGTATTGGATGCTCAATGGATGGAACCACTCCAAGTTCAGTAATGAACTTCTTGATCCAGACAGCCTCTTTGGCAGCATCGTTGGCAGCGATGTATTCAGCCTCCATCGTCGAGTCTGCCACGGTTTCCTGCTTGGAACTCTTCCAGCTAACCGCCCCTCCGTAAAGGGTAAGGACAAATCCCGACTGCGACTTAGAGTCGTCCTTATCACTCTGGAAGCTCGAATCAGTAAAGGACTCCACTTGGAGTTCTCCGTTACCATACACCAAGAGCATCTCTTTAATTCTTCGTAAGTACTTGAGAATGCTCTTCACAGCTGTCCAGTGACTCTCTCCAGGATCATCTTGATACCTACTCACTACACTTAGTGAGTATGCTACATCGGGTCTGGTACATAACATCGCGTACATGATAGAGTCTACTGCCGAAGCATAGGGTATCCCTTGCATGCGAGCTCTCTCCAAATCAGTCTTGGGAGACATCTCTTTGGAGAGAGTGAGCCCTGAGATAGTGGGTAAAAACCCACGTTTGGACTCTTCCATACTAAACCGCTTTAGTATAGTGTCAATGTACCTAGATTGGGACAATCCCAATATCCTTTTAGATCTATCTCTATAGATCATAATTCCCAGTATGCAGGAGGCATCACCAAGATCTTTCATTGAGAATCTTTATGATAAGAAGAGCTTGATCGATTGCAGCATAGGAATGTCATTTCCTATCAAGAGTATGTCGTCCACGTACAATACGAGGAAGACAACCTTACTCTCTGCCACCTTCTTGTAGATACAAGGTTCATCTACGTTTTTGACGAAATCAAACTCTTTGATAACGACGTCAAAGCAGATGTTCCAACTCCGCGATGCTTGCTTTAATCCATAAATGGATTTAAGCAGCTTGCACACCTTCCCGCTGCTCCCACTATCTACGAAGCCCTATGGCTGAGTCATGTACACGCACTCTTCTAAATCACCGTTTAGAAAGGCGGTCTTAACATCCATTTGCCAAATTTCGTAGTCATGATATGCAGCGATGGCAAGCATGATCCGGATGGATTTAAGCATAGCCACTGGAGAAAAGGTTTCATCATAGTCCACACCTGGTCTTTGACGAAAACCCTTTGCAACAAGTCTAGCTTTGAAAGTCTCCACTTTCCCATCTACACCAAGTTTTTTCTTGAAGATCCACTTGCTCCCAATGGGTTTTACCCCTTCAGGAGCAACTTCCAAAGTCCACACTTTGTTGGTGTACATAGATTCCATCTCGGACCGCATTGCATCCAGCCATTTCACTGAGTCCCCACTCGTGATGGCCTGCTCGAAGCTAGTTGGGTCATCATCAACCATGATGCAATCCTCGCTCCCACCGTCCATGAGAAAACCGTAGTATCTCTCAGGTGGGTGAGGAATCCTACTAGATCGGCGGAGAGGCTGAGGTTCGTTGGGAACTACCGAATCCTCGGGTTCCACTAAATCTTCAGTTTGAGTTTGTGTATCTGGAACCTCTCCCAGCTCTACCACTTTGCCACTAATTTCTTTTACAAGAAATTTCTTTTCTAAAAAGGTGGCATGTTGAGCAACAAACACCTTTTGTTCCTCACTGTGGTAGAAGAAGTATCCATATGAATTCTTTGGATATCCCACAAACTTGCAAAGAACTGACCGTGCCTCGAGTTTGTCCGGATTTTGTCTTTTGACATAGGCCGGACAACCCAATATCTTAACTCGTTTAAGATATGGTCTCTTCCCACTCTATATCTCATATGGTGTGGTAGGTACAGATTTAGATGGAACTTGAATCAATAGGTATGCTGCTGTCTCCAGCGCATACCCCCAGAAGGAAATAGGTAACTCAGCTGTGCTCATCATAGAGCGCACCATATCTAATAGGGTGCGGTTCCTCCATTCAGATACACCGTTGTGCTGTGGTGTATATGGAGGAGTCAGCTGAGAGAGAATCCTATTCTCTTTTAAGAAGTCCAGGAATTCATTGCTCAAGTATTCACCTCCTCGATCAGATCGAAGGATTTTAATACTTTTCCCGGTTTGGTTCTCGACTTCTTGTTTATATTCTCTAAATTTCTCAAAAGCTTCTGATTTGTGTTTCATCAGGAACACATATCCGAATCTAGAAAGATCGTCAGTGAATATAATGAAGTACGCAGAACCATTCCTGGCATGTGTAGACATGGGGCCGCATACATCATTATGTACCAGTCCCAAGAGTTCCGTAACTCTCTCTCCGTGTCCCGTAAACGGAGTTTTGGTCATCTTGCCTTTGAGACATGACTGACAAGTGTCATAAGATGAAAATTCAAAAGGATTTAAATATCCATCCTTATGCAACTTAGCTAGTCGTGTCGCATTGATGTGACCCAGTCTACAATGCCACAAGAAGGATTCGTTCATTTCTGAACTCTTCCTCTTGTGTGTGTTTTTTATGCTCAGAACTGTTGATTAATTTAGAACATAAATGCCATTGCACATCGTGCCTGATCCAACCAACTTTTGGTATAGAAAAATGTTCATAACATTATCCTGTTATACAAAATTATATCCCTCTTTACTTAACAAAGAAACCGATATAATATTGCATATCAGGTTCGGCATGTAATAACATTCGTTCAGAATCAATCTATTACCAGTTGGCAATACAAGGTGATATTCCCCGACGGTTTTAGCTGCAACAATTGCACCATTTCCAACCCTTATGTCTTTATCACCTTCTCCAAGTTCTCTACCTTTCCTAAGCCCATGTAACTGATTACATATATGGGATCCTGACCCGGTATCTAATACAGGACGTAGAGGAAGTGGAGAAACAGTTCTCTGTAACGAACACACCCAAAGAAAATGCTTGAACATGTACTTTCTTCATTCGGGTGGCATGGGAATCCTTGTATTCCCCTATATCTTGTTCAGTCTTATAACTCTTATAAGAAAGAACGGAACCAACGTTCCCCAGCACAGTATAACATGCGGGTTCGGTCAATACATCCATATTATTATCTTGATTAAGGCATGATATGGTCGCTACCTGGAGAGAGAGAGAAGAAAACACTTTAGCGTATGCTCTTGCAAGATCAGATTGGTTATTATTTTATCTAATCAGGATGACTCCCATTTTTTTTTATCAAATCTTCCTTCAAACCCTAAAAGGAAAGACTAGCCGGGATTAATCACACCCTACAACTTCGCCAATTTTTCAGCCAGGCCAGTGTCGGTACTTTGAGGGAGGTTCCCTGTGCTTTCGCACGGACCAAATTAAAATAAACCTCGTTTTCCCAGAGGCGTAACCCCGTTGACACCTTTCTAGACACCTACTTGATAGGCTAATTGTCCTGTGTAAAACTCTCCCAGGAGTAACTATTACTCGCAGTGGGTATCGGGATCCAACTATCTCATAGAAGGTATGCAATCTCATTGCAAATCTCAACACTTGAAATTCCCGATAATATTTTTCCCCTAACCCCTATGATCTTGACAAAGGCCAACAAATCATAGGATGCTAGTCAAGTTCAACCCGTCATTTCTTGATTGAATCAAACCCACCCGCACGACCCTTGACAAAGGCCAACAAGGTCGTACGACTGCCCCAAAACAATCTGCATCATATGCATAAGCAGATAAACACCATTCAGCTACCGCACACTACGCCTTGACAAAGGCCAACAAACATAGCACGAATACAAAATAGTTCTTATCTGAAATGACGGAGGGCTACGACAGGTTTTTCTGAAAACCTATTGCGTAATGAACTTTATATCGTCATAGAATCGAGTGAATTTTGAAATGGAGTGATTTTGAGGCTTTTATTAGTTTTGCTAAAGAGGTCACTTCCGGTGAAAGGATCTCGGCTCTTTCCTTATGGAATAAGGTGCAGGATATATCATATACATCACTATGCAAAGCAAAACTCCAAAAGCAATCAAAAAACAAACGAGTGTTGTAGCATCTGCCAGTTTTGCTAAAGAGGTCACTCCCGGTGAAGGGATCTCGGCTCTTTCCTCATCGAATAAGATGCAGGGTATATCATATATACCGCTATGCAAAGCAAAACTGTAGCTACCCTTTTTAAAAAATTTACAACATCTTTTAGGATTCTTTTCTTTCATTAATCATATTAATGAATTCCCATCATTTAAGTCACCTAAACATCACAGATAAATACGACGTACACTTATGCCATCCGCATTCGCCTCGATGTCCCCTCGTGCACCGTTAGGTTAGGTAACTAACGGCAGAGTGGGGAAGGGCTAGCGCGGGTGTAAAACATAAGTAACGCCTATATAATATATCATATATCATATATACAGTATTTATCACATCACATCATATGATCATATCACAGATATCGCAGCAGAAAAAACATATGAAATATTGGATATATTAGGACGTCCGTGTTTTATTTTGAGCCTCTATAAAACACGGATTCCACGGTCGTGAAGAATAGCCAAACCCACACCCCAAGACCCCTACGAGAGCGGCAAGCAACCCTACCAATTCTAGAGTTAGGAGACCCGGACTCGACTCCTCGAGTTGGTCTCCCACTGGACTCCAAAACCCGGTTACGTGTGCTCTCCTCCTTGGGTCTATCCTAGTGCGGAAAAGTAAATAATATACAAAAGGTGACATCAACCTCATCCCGGAAGTGCCCCAATAAAAGAATATTACATACATTTAATTTTACATGAATGAAAATAAAAACCCTCATCTCACATAAAACCCCCGGCTATTCAGAACGCGAAGATCCAATATAACATATCCAGCAACACAGAACATCACATGTCATCAACGTAAGTAAATATGCGCATCCCAATTGTCGTTGACATATAGCAACGAAACCGGCAATATCACATATTACACTTATGGTCACAGAAAAGAAAGTGTAAAACTACAACATTTGGAATCCACAATCTCTTTAGACATCGTAAATCCGAAATATCACATACTTCGCATTTCATGTCTAACTGTATGAATTCCACATATTGTATCACATTCCAGATAAATAGACAGTATTAAACTTTCCGATCGAATAATCAAATACCCAAGATTTCCATAATAGCTCAACACTTGAGCGGAGTTCAAAAATTTCAGAATACGTCACAGTAGCAACGGTCCAGCCGTAGAAGGGTCAAGCCAACGCCTCACATGTGGCACGCCGTACTGCCCCAAACCCTAAGGTTCAAAAGGCAGTTCAAGACGGTCACATAATCGAGTTAAGCTTTGTTGTCTTCTAGAGGGTCCACCGCATCACATGCACGTTTTTCCGAAAGATTTAAACCCGATAAAAATTCAACACTTGAATGTTTTTCGTGTCGGGAAAAATTGAGTTAATGATATCCGTTCGAACATTTTAATACTTTCTAAATTATACGGAATAACAATAAGAAATTAAATCTTCCGATCGAATTAACGAATACAAAAGGATCCCCAGAATACTCAACACTAGAGTCGGTTTAAAAATACCCATAAAATAGCACTATCAGATAAAAGAATTACTGTGCAAACCCCAAGTCAAACACTCACTGTACGGCCGCGGATCCGTGGCACAAGCAGTCTATTGCCGCGGTTCCGCGGCCGTCCGTACGGCTTACGTCACCGTTTTGCACAGTAATGCTTAGAAAATCCTGCTGAATTTTTTAGATATTTTTAATACTGAAAAATCACAGATTTTGAAAAAAGTCCAGAGAGGGGGTCGTTTTGACGTTTTCGGGTTCGATCGGGGTTTTAACTTCGTTAACACATCGCCTAATGCTCTAGCTAGGCTCTGATACTACTGTTGGGTTACTAGGCACTCTAATAAAGTTTAAGGAAGCATCAAACATGTCCATTAAAAATTTTAGCCGTGCCGAATAACCCTAAACAAGATCGTTGCTAGAATCATTAGGGTTTCATATGTAAGTAAACTAGGTTTACAACTAAGTGAATACGATATACAACCTTTGTAGATCGGTCCTTCACTTCTTTAGCTCCTTTTTGAAGTCCCTTCGCTGCGATCGTGGTTCTCCCGGACCCTTGCATGGCTTCACGAGGCGAAAGATGCGTCCTTGCTTGAAGTCTTCGAGGCCGATGATGATCTACGTCGAGGGGATGCCAACTCAAGCTTCTACTTCACTAACTTGAGAATTAGTGAAGCAAACACCCTAAACTAAAGTGCTAGTCTAGTAGAGGATGGAGAAATAGGAAGTGGGTTCTCTTTAGAATTTTGTTTCTCACAATCTATCTCACTTTGGATCAAACCCTAGCAAGCTTTTTCTTTTTAGCAATGAAGAAGAAGAAGAAATGAAAGAGATGAGGATAATGATCAAGTGAGAAAGCTAACCATGGTGAGTGAGTATCATATACTAACTCTTGTAGAGACATAACCATAGCTAACATTTATGGTTGGGTTAAGAAATATCCATGGTAAAAACAAACTCAAGTGGACTTAGTCAATGCATCCACAAGCTTCCACAAGCTTCATGCATTGATCTAATCCTCCACTTAATTTTATAATTACTTAAAATATAAAACCCCAACATAATAGATAGCATAGTGTAAGTCTCATACACCCAAGTCATGTGTATCATCAACCATGATACATTTAGAAAACACATTTTTAATATATATCATATATACATTAAAGTTGTGCTCATGTGAGAAAAACCCTAAAGTGAACAAATGTTAGTTAATGTAAACTACTATATCAAATATACAATTATACAATAAATTATTAAATCAACACTTGACTTAATAATCTGGTCATATCACATATAACCGACTAACATCCAATGTATCGTCTTATCGAATCAACACTTGATTCGATAACCCGGTTATATCATATATAACCGACCGATACAAAAAGTCGCGAGAATAGAATACAGTATCACATACACGCATCATTCTCGGTCTTGCACATATCACATATGCGCTCCTATTTCGTTTTTCCTGAGCCAGTAAAACCTCTATGTATGACTCTAAAGACTCGTCAATACGCCGGTAGTAGGTGATGATCACATCAAGCACCCACAAGCCGTCAGCGGTACTAGCTGGACGTAACGGCTACCCGGGTATTGAGCGATCAGAAGATGAGCAAGCAAGCTTGCTCCAACTGCTGTAAAAGCCTGCCGGTAACACTTCCCGTACAGTCCGGTCTCCTCGCTGATATGTCGCATATCAAGTCTATGGGTGGTAAACGTCAGACCCCAATAACCGATAAGTCGTGCCGATGTGAGGCTCATAACGGGTCGAGAAACTACTGGTAACACTTACCAGTAAATCTCTATATCAGCCCTGGCCAGGGACTTCCCTGTTACGGCCAATCGAGCACTGCGCAACATCAACCCCCAATACCGGGAGAGACGAAACCCCTCCTATCGCTCATTGCCTCCATGTGACTCGGGACTGTACCTAAAAACCACCGTTTTGCACACCCTCATGGACGTGGTAAGGTGGAAATCAAAGCACAGTGGGAATCACACAAGACTCTATGACGATCTCGGGTCTACAGACTAACCTGCACAAGTGTCACCAGAGAACTGCCATCTGACGTGAGGTATAATACCATTTGGGACTTCTCGGCGAGTCCGTCCAGTGTACCCAGTCTCCACTGAGCACCCGTATACCATCTCTGATGTCAAACACCAATGGATATGGGATCATCCATCGCCCATCTCATGGGTCGAGAAGCGTATACGCTAGTCTACACTGGTATATCGATGCCCCGTCTCGATACACCCACGACTAGGGACCTTGAAGGATGTACTTATGGACTACCATGTCCCCACTAGTATGATCTGCATCATAGTCCAAGTAGTCAAGTACTCATCCTAAGGGTTTTACCAACATGTAACTATAAGACAGTATAAAGAGACAAGTATACATGTTAAAGTAAAGCGCAACCAGATAGCATACTATCATATCGAGCAAGAAAGTCCTCTCTATATATGTCCAAGCATCCAATATAATATACATCATCTGTACAATACTGGCCTCTAGGCCATACATACAACTAACACATTGCAAATCTCAACACTTAAAATTCCTGTTATCTGTTTTTACCCCATGCGGTTTATGCCCTTAACAAGGTCAACAAAACATAAACCGCAAGTCATGTTCAACTCGTCATTTCATGATTGATTTTGACCCACCCGTATGACCCTTGACAAGGTCAACAAAGCAGTACGACTATCCTAACCAATCGCATCATCATCCGACAGAAATGCACTAATCAGCTACCGAACACTATGCCTCGACAAAGTCGAAAAGCGCAGCACGAATATTAAACAATACCTATCTGAAATGATGGAGGGCTACGACTAGTTTTTAAGAAAACCTTTAACGTAATGAACTTTATATCATTGTAGAATCTAGTGATTTGAAAAGGAGTGGTTTAAGCTCCGTTTTAAAAATCGAGTAGTTTTCAAAACAAACCGAGTGGGAAGTAGCATATGCTAGTTTTGCTAAAGAGGTCATTCCCGGTGAAGGGATTTAGGCTTTTTTCTCATCGAATGAGGTGTTGGATATTCATAATGCAATACCGCTATGCAAAGCAAGAACTAGAGCTACCTTTTTGAAAAATTTGATTCTACAACATGTTTTAGGTTTCTTTTCTTTTCATTAATCTTATCAATGAAATCCCATCAATTATGTTTCCTAAATATCACAGAAGAAACGAAAATAAAACACACATATATGCTATCCGCATTCGCCACAGGGACTCGGGTCTTCACCGTAAGGTTACTTAACTTAAGCAGGGCGGGATCAGGACTAGCGTGGATGCAAAACATATATAGTGTCTACTAATATATCATATATATAAGTAGCATTCGTCTCACACAGTTATATGATCACATCACATCACAGAACAACAGAAGCAGATATATGAAATATAGGTTATACTAGGAGGTCCGTGTTTTAGATTAAGCCAGTAACAAAAAACATGGATTCTACGGTCGTGATGAATCGCCAAGACCACACCCTTAGACCCCTATGAGAGAGGCAGGCAACCCTACCAATTCTAGAGTTAGGTGACCGATCTTGACTCCTCAAGATGGCCTCCCACTGGACTCTAGAACCCTGTTACTTGTGCTCTCCGCCTTGGGTCTATCCTAATGCGGTAAAGTAAATAATATACATCGAATGGAGACAACAATCTCAACCCGGAAGTGCCCCAATAAAAGAATATTACATACAAATATTTACATGAATGAAAATCGAAAAACTCTCATCTCACGTAAAACCCCCAGATATTCAATCATGACAATCCAATATAATATATCGATAGCAACGCAATAACATCACATGTCATCAACGTAAGTAAATATACGTATCCCTAATTTCGTTGTCATATAGAAACGAGATCGGGGATACTGCCACATATTACACTTACGGTCCCAGAAAAGAAATGAAAACTATAATATTTAAATCCGCAACTTTAGACATCATAAACTCGGATTATCATATATTTCGAATTTCATGCCTAACCCTATAAACCATACATTTAAGTCTCGAATTGAAAACACTTTTCAAAAATTAAGCCGGGCAATTCAACAAGATTCCCGATTAATGATTCGAAAGCTCGTCGGGAACTTTAGTAGATGGCCGCACCCCTGAGGCTGTCAATGAAGTGTACTTGGGCGGAACACCATGGCCGCGAGTACCCGAGTGGATACTTTTGTCCATAGGGTTCTCCTATAATCACTTGGTCGGGGCAATGGGTCGTGGCTGTCTACTAGTGTCTCCCGGTGAGTATTCGCATACGATACGAGATTACGACGGAGTTTCGATCCAAATCCGAACTCCGTGATAATCCATCATTTGAGACTAAAACGCGAGATTTACAAATCATTAACTAGTTTTCGCAAAACTAATCAATGTAGATTCCAAAAATTGTATCACATAACCATAGCATTATAGACGATGTTAAACATTTCGATCGATATTTCAAACAACAACAATTCACAGAGAACTCAACAACTTGAGACTTATTAAAAATATCCAGAAAGTCATTTAGGAGAAAAGGAAGCAACAAAAGAAAAATTGAGATCTAAGTCCACAAGTGAACCGCGGCCGGAACAGGGTTTAGGCAGCTGTTTTGCGGCCATCTGGTGGAACTAGACTCTTGTTTTTCTTGTGCCTCCTTAGATTTTCCTGCACGATTTTCTGAGTATTTTTAATCTCAAAAATATCAAAGTTTCAAAAAATAGACAGAAACCTAGCAAAACTAGTTTTCAAAGCGTCGTCTAGACTTCGCCTAAGTCTCTAGTTTGTCTCTGACACCATGAAAATATGTCTTAGCACCTCTACTATGTTTCTATGAGTATCAAGTATGCAATTTTAAAATTTAAGAGGTCTAAGTATACTAAAAAAGAATCGAAATAGAGAATTAGGGTTTTAAAGTCAAGCAAACAAGTTCTAATATAAGTGAAAAGTGTCTAAAACCTTTGTAGTCTAGTCCTTCACTTCTAAACCTCCAAGTAGTAGTCCTTAGAACACTTCTTTGACTCCACTTGAAGAATGGAACGAGCTTACTTGTAGTCTTCATCGTCGATGATGATCCACCATGAGGCAACTCTCACTCAAGCTCACACTTCACTAATCAAGATATTAGTGAAGTTAACAATCTATACTGATGGGCTAGAGTAGTGTAGGTTAATGAAGTGGAATTTTCCTCACTAAAAAATTTCTTTTCTCTTTTCTTTTTCTTAACCCTAGAAAACAAGTGAGGAGATGAAGAAGGAGTTGAACTTGGATGAGTGTGAACCATGAGCTCAAGAGATAAGATGAGATGAAGACTATGATAAAAAAAAAATCTATGAATAAAACAAGGTTAGAAGATGAGTCATGGCTTCTCCAAGCATCCTTGAATAATGGCTCATTCTCCTTTTGTTTTAATTCATAAAACTTATCATTATCTTTTTCCCAATGTAATTCTCACACATCCTAGTTCTATGTATCATCAACCATGATACAATATACTTATATATATATATATATATATATATATATATATATATAAAGAGAAGAAAATCTTAAGTGAGCTTAATATTAGTTTATATATATATATATATATCAAATATATAAATTTATATCAAATTATTAAATCAACATTTGATTCAATAATCCAGTTATATTATATATAACCCGGCTAATATTAAATATATATATATATATATATGTATATCAAATTATTAAATCAACACTTGATTCAATAATCCGATTATATCACATATAACCGGCTAATATTTAATATTAGTTAATATATATATATATATCAAATTATTAAATCAACACTTGATTCAATAATCCGGTTATATCATATATAATCCGGCTAATATCAAATATATAAACATATATAAATCAAATCATTGAATCAACACTTGATTCAATATTCCGGTTATATCATATATAATCCGGCTGATATCAAATGTCGCTAGATTAGAATACGGTGTCATATACTCGTATTTAATCAAGCTCCCGCACATATCTCCATACGTACCCTACTTCATTTCGCTTGAGCTAGGAAACCTCTATGTGGGACTCTAAAGACTCGTCAATACGTCAGCAGTAAGTAATGATCACATTAGATACCCACAAGTCGTCAGTGATACTAGATGGACGTAACTGTTGGGGTCAAAATTTGCATCCCGGTTGACCAAGTCAAAGTCAAGGTCAACCCCAAGCTAGGTGGGCCCAACCCCAGGTCAAGTAGGCTCATGCCCGAGTCAAGCCCGAACATGAAGCGGCCGGCCTCCCCCATGCCGAAATAAAAAAACATGTAATAAATAATTTTTATGTAATTTTTTATGCATAAATATAAGCAAAATGGGTATAAAGCCAAATTTTTGTAAGGCATGGCTTATGTGCAAAAAGAAATGGCACATGAGCCATGGGATGGGCAAAATGCTATTTTGTAAAGCCCAAGGGGCTATATGTAAATATGTAAGCCTATATAAGGCAACATGATGATGAATAAAAGATATACTTTTTCATTCCCCTCAAAATCTCGGGTGTGTGCCTCTTTCCCCATTCTCAAGGTTCTAAAAACCTTCGTCTCTTTTTGAATTAAATCAAGAGTTTTACTCTTCCGTTTCCAAAATTAAATAGTTTTTTACCACGAAACCCACAAAGGGGTGAAAGGTTTGTGTAGCACCCTATGAAGAGTTTTGAAGCATCACATGTCCAAAAGTTTAAATTTTTATGGTGCTAAACGAACATGCAAAGGAATCGATCCTAGAAAATTAGGGTTTCGAAACTATTAAGCTAATAAAGATTAGGGTTTGAAGGCTACAACCTTTGTAGCTCCCATTTTGCTTGACTCCTTGATCTCTAGGGTGTTGGAAGAAGGTCCACTTGTAGTCCTCTTTCGTCCACGACGATCCACCCGAAGTTTCCCGTCCGAGCTTGCAACTTTGGAAAAGCAAAGAGAACACTCTAATCAAGTTGGCTAGACTTGAGTAGAATGATGTTGTGGCTATGGATCTCACTTCAAAAACCTTTCTTTAATTGTGTTTAACTCACTAGAAAAAACTAGAGAGGAAAAGGTGAAGGAGGATGAAGATGGTGGCTATTTTTAACTAGAGGTGAAAAAAAAATAACCCTTAAGTGAAAAGAAATGAAATATAACCTTTTATATTTTATTCCTTCTCACTTTCAACCATGATTAAATGATGGATAGTTAATTTAACTTGGGTTTTAAATGATAAAGAGAAGGATAACCCTAGGTTAGTGGTAGTTGAGCATGGTTAGGTCAAAGGAAGAATGTAGAAGCTAGAATGATTATCCTTTCCTTTTCATTTTCTTTTAAATCCAAAATCAAATAATAATCCATTATTTAATCCATGGTGTGAGTCTTATATTGCCACCATTTCCATATGGTAACAACTATGATGGATGGGTGTATGTATGTATGCATGCATGTATGCACATCCACATGTGCATGAAACTAGAATGAAAGAAAGAAACACATGCATGCTTACATACATCCATCACATACTAGAAAGGTTTCAAGTGAGAAAACTAATGGTTAAATGATAAATCAACACTTGATTCATCAATACGGCCATATCACATATGACCCCACCAAAAGCAAGCCGCCCGATCAATGTTCGGTATCATATACGCACATTTTAATCGGGTGCATGCGCATATCGCATACGCGCACCACAACGTTTCGCCTGGACTGGGTAACTCCTTTGTGGGACTCTAAGACTCGTCAATACGCCGGCAGAGGGTGATGATTATATCAGGTATCCTCAAGCCGCAAGCGGTCAGCTAAACGTAACGGCCACCCGGGTATTGAGCGATCAGAAGACAACAAGCGAACCTGCTACAACTCCCGTCGAGCCATCCGGCAACACTACCGTACAGTCCGGTCTCTTCGTCAGATATGCTGCATATCGAGCCTAGGGATGGTCACGTCGACCCTAATAACTCAATAAGTCGTGCCGGTGAATGGTCTATAACAGATCGAGAAACTACTGATAACACTTATCAGCAAATCTCAGCAGCCCTGGCCAGGGACTTGCTGTTATAACCAGTCGGGCACAGCACAGCATCAACTCCCAATACCGGAAGAGATGAAACCCCTCCTATCGCTCATCGTCTTCGTGTGTCTCGGGACTGTACCCAACGGCCACCTGTTTGCACGACTCAGTAGAGCCGTGGTAGGGTGACAATCAAAATACAGTGGGAGAACACACAAGACTCTATGACGATCTCGGGTCTACAGACTAACCTGTACCAGTGTCACCTGAGAACTGCTATCCGACGATAGATATAATTCCATATAGGAGTTCTCGGTGAGTCCGTCCAGTGTACTCAGTCAGCACTGAGCACCCGTATATGATCTTGATGTCAAACATCGATGAATGTGGGAACATCCATCGCCCATCACATGGGTCTAGTATCATATACGCTAGTCTACTCTGGTATATCGATGCCCCGTCTCGATACACCTCCGACTAGGGACATTTCAGGATATGCTTATAGACTACAAATGTCCCACTAGTATGATCTCTATCATAATCAGAGTAGTCAAGCCGATATCCTCAGGGCTTTATCAGCATGTATGAATGAATAAAAGCATGATCAAATCAACATGTCAGATAAAGAAGAACCAGATAGCATACTATCATGTCGAGCAAGAATGCAAACTGAATATATATACATGTATAGATACATCCACTATCACATAATGGCCTCTAGGGCATACATATATCCAACAATCTCCCACTTGCACTAAGGCCAGTTATTGGCGTATCTCATACCCAACATCTCAAAAAGTCGCTCATGCTGTGGCTGTGGGAGGGCCTTGGTGAGTGGATCCGTGGCGTTATTCTTTGTGTCTACTCTCTTAATCTCAATCTCGCGGCGATCTACAATCTCCCGGATCAAATGAAAACGCCTCAGGATGTGTCTGGACCGCTAATGGGACCTGGGCTCCTTGGCTAACGCCATAGCCCCATTATTATCACAATACAAGGGTATTGGATCAATAATGGTTGGAACTACTCCTAGCTCCGAGACGAACTTCTTCATCCAGACAGCTTCCTTGGCGGCATCATTTGCAGCAATGTACTCAGCTTCCATCGTAGAGTCTGCAACGGTATCTTCTTTGGAACTCTTCTAACTTACCGCCCCTCCATTGAGGATAAATACAAACCCTGAGATAGATTTGCTGTCATCCTTATCGCTCTGGAAGCTCGAATCGGTAAAGGCCTCCATTTGGAAATCTGTATTACCATACACCAAGAACATTTCTTTAGTCCTTCGCAAGTACTTAAGAATGTTCTTCACAGCTGTCCAGTGGTTCTCCCCTGGGTTGGATTGATACCTGCTTACAACACTAAGTGCATAAGCTACATCTGGGCGTGTACATAACATCGCATACATTATAGATCCTACTGCCGAAGCATAAGGTATAATGCTCATGCGAGCTCTCTCTTCATCGGTCTTTGGACAAGAATCCTTGGAGAGAGTGACTCCATGGCAAGCGGGTAAGGCACCCCGCTTGGAGTCTTCCATACTAAACCTTTTTACGATAGTGTTGATGTACCTGGTTTGGGACAATCCTAATAACTTTTTGGATCTATCCCTATAGATCCTTATGCCCAGGATGTATGTGGCATCACCCAGGTCCTTCATGGAGAACCTCAGTGATAAGAATGATTTGACCGACTGTAGCATAGAAATATCATTTCCTATCAGAAGAATGTCATCCACGTACAATACGAGGAATGTGACAGCTCTTCCTACAGCCTTCTTATAAACACAAGGTTCATCTGGATTTTTGATGAAATCAAACTCTTTGATGACATCATCGAAACAGATGTTCCAACTCCGTGATGCCTGCTTTAACCCATATATGGATTTAAGCAATTTACATGCTTTCCCGCTGCTCCCACTGTCAATGAAGCCCTCTGGCTGATCCATATAAACGCATTCTTCTAAATTTCCATTTAGAAACGCGGTTTTAACGTCCATCTGCCAGATTTCATAGTCGTAGTGAGCAGCAATAACAAGTAGGATCCGAATGGATTTAAGCATGGCTACGGGCGAAAAAGCTTCGTCATAGTCCAAACCTGGTCTTTGACGAAAACCTTTCGCCACAAGTCTTGCCTTATAGGTCTCTACCTGCCCATCCACACCAATCTTTCTTTTAAAGATCCATTTGCACCCTACAGGTTTTACCCCAGGGGGTACAACGTCCAAAGTCCATACTTTGTTAGTGTACATAGACTCCATTTCAGATCTCATGGCATCCAGCCACTTCACAGAGTCACCACTCGTGATAGCTTGCTGAAAAATGGTAGGATCATCATCATCCATGATGCAATCTTCTCCGTCACCATCAATGAGGAAACTGTAGTACCTCTCCGGTGGGCGAGAAGTCCTACCAGACCTACGGAGTGGCCGAGGTTCTTCAGTTTCTGTTGCAACAGCCGGTTCAACCAAATCGTCATTTGTAGTTTGTGTCTCCAGAACCTCTTCTAGATCTACTACCTTGCCATCATCTTTATCTGTGAAAAACTCTTTTTCCAAGAATGTGGCATACTGAGAAACAAACACTTTTTGTTCCTCTTTGTGGTAGAACAGATATCCATAAGAATTCTTTGGATATCCCACAAAGTTACACATGACTGACCGTGTCTCGAGTTTGTCCGGATTCTGCTTTTTAACATAGGCCGGGCAACCCCAAATCTTAATTCTCTTAAGAAATGGTCTCTTCCCATTCCATATCTCATATGGCGTGGTAGACACGGCTTTGGTTGGAACCCTGTTTAGCAGAAACGCTGCAGTCTCCAATGCATGCCCCCAAAACGAGACTGGTAACTCAGCGTCACTCATCATGGACCGGACCATATCTAATAGGGTCCTATTCCGTCGTTCTGACACACCGTTGTGCTGTGGTGTGTAAGGAGGAGTGAGCTGAGAGAGAATCCCATTCTCTTTTAGGAAGTTTGCAAATTCTGTACTGAGATACTCTCCACCTCGATCTGATCGAAGCATCTTAATACTCAAGCCGGTTTGTTTTTCTACTTCTTGTTTATATTCAATGAATTTCTCAAAAGCGTCGGACTTGTGCTTTAATAAAAATACATGACCGAATCTTGAGAAATCGTCAGTGAATGTAATGAAGTATGAAAAACTGCCTCTAGCCTGTGTAGACATTGGCCCACATACATCACTATGTATGAGGCCCAGGAGCTGAGTAGCTCTTTCTCCGTGTCCAGTAAACGGAGTTTTGGTCATTTTACCCTTGATACAAGACTGGAAAGTCGCATAAGATTTATATTCAAAAGAGTTTAAATATCCATCTTTATGTAACTTGTTTAGTCTTGTTTCGTTAATATGACCAAGTCTACAATGCCAAAGAAAAGCTTCATTTAATTCTGAAAGTTTTCTTTTATTAGTGTGTTGTATACTGAAAACTGTGTGTTGATTTAGGACATATATTCCGTTATTAAGCGTACCATACCCAACCAACATTTGATTCAGGTGAATGTTCATAACATTGTTTTGCAATACAAAATTATATCCTTCATTGTCCAACAAAGAAACGGATATTATATTACATATCATACTTGGTACAAAATAACATGGATTCAAAATCAAAATACATCCAGATGGCAACCCCAAGTGATACTCTCCCACTGCGACTGTATGTACATTGGAACCATTTCCAACTCGGAGAGTATGGTCACCTGTCTTCAAAACCTTGCTATTTCTCAGCCCCTGTATAGAATTGTAAATGTGAGAACCTAAACCGGTATCCAATACCCAGGAAGCAGAGTTTATAGAAAAACAGTTTTCAGTCACAAACGCACCTGAAGCAGAAGCATCGCCATGCTTCTTCTTGAGACTTAGGTACTCCGTACAATTGCGCTTCCAATGTCCTGTCTTGTGGCAATGAAAACATTCGCCTTTCCCTGGGTCTCCAGCTTTGGACTTTCCATTTCCCTTTACCTTTTTAACTCCGCCCTTAGGATTAGTGGGTTTCTTCTTTTTCTTTCCCTTGGCCTTAGCTTTCGGGCGAGAAGAAGAAGACTGTCCAATAGTCATAACGGGAGTTTTTGCTGACTTCATAGTGCTCTCTGCACTCCTTAACATATTAAGGAGTTCAGGGAGTTCCTTTTCCATGCCATGCATATTAAAGTTCACTATGAACTGAGCAAAGGTGGAGGGGAGGGACTGCAGAATAATATCTATATATTGTTCATTGTCCATTGTCCATCCAAGGTCCTCAAGCTCTTCTATAAGAGCTATCATCTTCAAAACATGGTCTCCTACTGGTGTGCCAGGGGCCATTCGCATCTGAAACAGTTTCTTTGATGCTTCGTATCGTAATACGCGGGATTGCTCCCCATACAACTCCTTTGTATGGAGCAATATACCGTGAATGTCCATGTCCTCATGCTGCTTTTGATGTGTGTTGTCCATCGATGCAAGCGCGAGGCATTTTGCCGTGGCACGGTCAGCGTCCCATGTCTTGCGGACTTCAATGTCCGCAACTGAGGATTTTGGACCTGGGACGGGCGGGGCTGAAGCCGTGAGGACTTATGATACTTTATCATAAGTCAAGGCGATTTTCAGATTCCTCAGCCAGTCTTTATAGTTGGTCCCATTCAGTTTGTTTTTATCTAGTAGAAGCTTAAGTCCAGTCATTGGTATCTGCCATTAAGAGAGAGAAAAGAATACACTCAGCGAAAGCTCTTGCATAGATTAGATTAGTTTATTATCTTGTCTAATCGATGTTTCCCACTGCTTTTTATCAAGTTTTTCTTTCAAACCTTAAAAAGAAAAACTAGCCAGGATTAATTACAGTCTACAACTTCGCTAACCGTTCAGCCAGGCCAGTGTCGGTATTTTGAGGGAGGTTCCCCGTGCTTTCGCACGGACCTAATTAGAGTAAACCTCGTTTTCCCAGAGGCGGAGCCCCGTTAACACCTTTCTAGAAACCTAATGAGTTAGCTAATTGTAAACTGTAAAACTCTCCTAGGAGCAACTATTGCCCACAGTGGGATCGGGATCCAACCATCACATGGAAGGTATGCAATTTCATTGCAAATTTCAACACTTGAAATTCCCGATGTAATTTTTACCCCTAGTACTTATGACCTTAACTATGGTCAACAAATCATAAGTACCAGTCAAGTTCTACCCGTCATTTCTTGATCAATTAGACCCACCCATATGACCCTTAACTATGGTCAACAAAGTCGCATGAATGTCCTAATTAATCCGCATCATATGCAGTGTAGGAAGACATCACTTAGCTACCGTACACTACGCCTTAACTAAAGTCAACAAACGTAGCACGAATACTAAGTACTCTACTTCCTAAAATGACGGAGGGTTGCGAATGATTTTTAAGAAAATCTTTAACGCTTTGAACTTGATATCGTTGTAGAATCAAACAGTTTTCAAAAGGAGTGGCTTAAGCTCCGCAGTTTTGAAATGTAGCTTTTTCATAAATAGCCGAGTAGTTTTCAAATCCGATTCTACAACATCTTTTTAGGTTTATTTTCTTTACATTAATCACATTAATGTAATCCCATCATTTAAGTCCTTAAGCCAATCACAGAAAAGAAATGAAAATAACACGTACGCTTATGCCATCCGCATTCGCCGCAATGTTCCGTTATGCACCGTTAGGTTACTTAACTAACGGCATACCGGGACGGGACTAGCGCGGGTGTAAAACATAAACAACATCTACTATATATCATATATATAATATGTCATTCGTCTCAGATATCACAGAACACAGGCAGCAGAAACATAGATATAACGTGGGATATCCTAGGACGTCCGTATTTAGTATTTAGCCAGAATAGAAAATACGGATTCCACAGTCGCGATGAATAGCCAAGCCTACACCCTGGACCCCTACGAGAGCGGCAAGTGACCCTACCAATTCTGGAGTTTAGGAGACCCGGTCTCGACTCCTCGAGATGGCCTCCCACTGAACCCCAGAACCCGGTCACCTGTGCTCCCCTCCTTGGGTCCATCCTAATGCGGAAAAGTAAATAATATACAACACTGGTGACACAACCTCAACTTGGAAGTGCCCCAAATAAATGAATATTACATTACATTTGAATTTACATGAATGAAAATATAAAACTCTCATCTCACATAAAACCCCCCGGCTATTCAATCGCGACAATCCTGCACATCATATCTCAGCAACACATAATATCACATATCATCAACGTAAGTAAGTATGCGCACCCCGATTGTCGTTGATGTATAGCAACGAAACCGGCGATATCGAACATACTACACTTACGGTCACAGAAAAGAAAGTGTAAAACTACAATATTTGGAATCCAGATTCTCTTTAGACATCATAAATACGAAATATCACATATTTCGTATTTCATGCCTAAACTATATGAATTCCACATATTGTATCACATTCCAGACAAACAGACAGTATTAAAGTTTTCGAACGAACGATCAAGTACCCAAGATTTACTAAAGCTCAACACTTGAGCAGGGTTCAAAAATCCGGAATGTGACACAGTAGTAACGGTCCAGCCGTAGAAGGGTCAAGCCAACGCCTCACATGTGGCACGCCGTACTGCCCCAAACCCTAAGGTTCAAAGGGCAGTTCAAGACGGTCACATAATCGAGTTAAGGTTTGTTGTCTTCTAGAGGGACCACCGCAAAAAGACTTGCACATATCTCCAAAGTATTTAAACCCCGTGAATAGTGAGTAAATGATACTCGTTCAAACACTTCAATACTTTCTAATTTACCCGGAAAAGCTACGAAATGAAAATCCCGATCGAATCGACGAGTCCAAAACCATCTCCAGAATTTTTCAAAACTAAATACAGATTAAAAATACCCAAAAACATATACAAGCAGATTCATGAATTACTGTAAAACAATTATCCAACAATTAATACATACGGCCGCGGAACCGCGGCCTAAGCAAGCTTAGGCCGCGTTTCCGCGGCAACAATCACTGTTCATGCAATAATTTTTGTACCGTAATCCTTATTTTTTCCTGCTGTATTTTTTACATATTTTTAATTCTGAAAAATGTCAATTTTTAGAAAATTTCCAGAGAGCACCCTAAAAAGCCGTATTTCGGTTCGAACGGAGTTTTAACTTCGTAAAAAGGTCGCCTAATGTTCTAGGTCGGCTCTGATACCAATGAAAGGTTTGTGTAGCACCCTATGAAGAGTTTTGAAGCATCACATGTCCAAAAGTTTAAATTTTTATGGTGCTAAACGAACATGCAAAGGAATCGATCCTAGAAAATTAGGGTTTCGAAACTATTAAGCTAATAAAGATTAGGGTTTGAAGGCTACAACCTTTGTAGCTCCCCTTTTGCTTGACTCCTTGATCTCTAGGGTGTTGGAAGAAGGTCCACTTGTAGTCCTCTTTCGTCCACGACGATCCACCCGAAGTTTCCCGTCCAAGCTTGCAACTTTGGAAAAGCAAAGAGAACACTCTAATCAAGTTGGCTAGACTTGAGTAGAATGATGTTGTGGCTATGGATCTCACTTCAAAAACCTTTCTTTAATTGTGTTTAACTCACTAGAAAAAACTAGAGAGGAAAAGGTGAAGGAGGATGAAGATGGTGGCTATTTTTAACTAGAGGTGAAAAAAAAAATAACCCTTAAGTGAAAAGAAATGAAATATAACCTTTTATATTTTATTCCTTCTCACTTTCAACCATGATTAAATGATGGATAGTTAATTTAACTTGGGTTTTAAATGATAAAGAGAAGGATAACCCTAGGTTAGTGGTAGTTGAGCATGGTTAGGTCAAAGGAAGAATGTAGAAGCTAGAATGATTATCCTTTCCTTTTCATTTTCTTTTAAATCCAAAATCAAATAATAATCCATTATTTAATCCATGGTGTGAGTCTTATATTGCCACCATTTCCATATGCTAACAACCATGATGGATGGGTGTATGTATGTATGCATGTATGCACATCCACATGTGCATGAAACTAGAATGAAAGAAAGAAACACATGCATGCTTACATACATCCATCACATACTAGAAAGGTTTCAAGTGAGAAAACTAATGGTTAAATGATAAATCAACACTTGATTCATCAATCCGGCCATATCACATATGACCCCACCAAAAGCAAGCCGCCCGATCAATGTTCGGTATCATATACGCACATTTCAATCGGGTGAATGCGCATATCGCATACGCGCACCACAACGTTTCGCCTGGACTGGGTAACTCCTTTGTTGGACTCTAAGACTCGTCAATACGCCGGCAGAGGGTGATGATCATATCAGGTACCCTCAAGCCGCAAGCGGTCAGCTAAACGTAACGGCCACCCGGGTATTGAGCGATCAGAAGACAACAAGCGAACCTGCTACAACTCCCGTCGAGCCATCCGGCAACACTACCGTACAGTCCGGTCTCTTCGTCAGATATGCTGCATATCGAGCCTAGGGATGGTCACGTCGACCCTAATAACTCAATAAGTCGTGCCGGTGAATGGTCTATAACAGATCGAGAAACTACTGATAACACTTATCAGCAAATCTCAGCAGCCCTGGCCAGGGACTTGCTGTTATAACCAGTCGGGCACAGCACAGCATCAACTCCCAATACCGGGAGAGACGAAACCCCTCCTATCGCTCATCGTCTTCGTGTGTCTCGGGACTGTACCCAACGGCCACCTGTTTGCACGACTCGGTAGAGCCGTGGTAAGGTGGCAATCAAAATACAATAGGAGAACACACAAGACTCTATGACGATCTCGGGTCTACAGACTAACCTGTACCAGTGTCACCTGAGAACTGCTATCCGACGATAGATATAATTCCATATAGGAGTTCTCGGTGAGTCCGTCCAGTGTACCCAGTCAGCACTGAGCACCCGTATATGATCTTGATGTCAAACATCGATGAATGTGGAAACATCCATCGCCCATCACATGGGTCTAGTATCATATATGCTAGTCTACTCTGGTATATCGATGCCCCGTCTCGATACACCTCCGACTAGGGACATTTCAGGATATGCTTATAGACTACAAATGTCCCACTAGTATGATCGCTATCATAATCAGAGTAGTCAATCCGATATCCTCAGGGCTTTATCAGCATGTATGAATGAATAAAAGCATGATCAAATCAACATGTCAGATAAAGAAGAACCAGATAGCATACTATCATGTCGAGCAAGAATGCAAACTGAATATATATACATGTATAGATACATCCGCTATCACATAATGGCCTCTAGGGCATACATATATCCAACAAAGGGGAACTCAGATCTCCCATCAGATCTTAAAAATAAGAGATTTTTAAAATCTCATACTTCTTGTTCTTCAAGATCCAACCAAAAGAGGAGGAAGAAGGAGACCCATCTCCTAAAAATCCCACTTTGGGAAGATCCAGAGCTCAAGGGAGAAGCCTGTTTCAGCATCTCCAAAAACATCTTAGGAGTTTAACTCCACTCTAAATTCTCTTCCGGGAGTTTAAATCCCATTTCTGGGGCTAAAAGCCCCTTTTCCTCGCCGGCGCCCAAGCGCCCGAGCGCCTAACGCCCCGAGCGCTCAAGCACCCAGCGCCCATGTTCCGGGAACGTGGTGCGCTAGCGCTCGAGCGCCTTGCTCTCAAGCGCCCAGCGCCCACGTGTCGGACACGTAGTACGCTCGCGCCTAAGAGCACAGCGCTCAAGCGCCCAGCGCCCATGTGCCGGGCACGTAGTGTGCTTGCACTCGAGCGCCTTGCGCTCAAGCGCCCAGCGCCCACGCGGCAGGCACGTGGTGCGCTAGCGCTCGAGCGCCTAGCATCAAGCGCTCAGCGCCCACGTGGTGCGCTAGCGTCTAAGCGCCCAGCGCTCGCGTGCTAGGCATATGAGGCGCTGGCCCCACGCGTCCTTGGGGCTCTTTTCCCCTTTTTATACATATGTATACATGTATATATATATAAACACACACACACACACACACACACTCCACAACACCGTCCCTGTTAGAAAAAAAATCTAACGGGGCGCTGCCCCACAACCCGCAAGGGGGCTGCTAGCCCCCTTGACCCCCAACCCGCTATCCGGGTAGCGGGACCCCCGTAAAAACTCTGCGGGGCCCCCGATATATCCCAAACCCCTTCAAAACACAACACTGTACACTGAGTTCGCATGACCAGTTTAACCCGTCAATCGGAGGTTTTCTCCCTCCAAATGCGAGGGGTAATTAACGGCAGGTTAGTCCGTGGCTGCCGGAGATTCGGATCCCCACAATCAATAAACCCCAGCTTAACCTAGGCAGGGGAAATCTATATTGCGCCTGACAAGCGCGCGCGTATTCCTATCTCAATGGGATGACGAAAAACACCCTATAGTAACGGCTACCCAGGTATTGAACGAATAGAAGATCAACAAGCAAACTTGTCCAAACTCCCATAGAGCCTATAAACAACACTTACCGTACATTCTGGTATCTTCGTCTGATATGTTGCATATTGAGTCTGGGGGTAGAATCTTCAGACCCCACTAACTTGATAAGTCATGCCGATGTGTAGCCTATAACCTTTCGAGAAACTATGGATAACACTTACCAGTAAATCTCATCAGCCCTAGCCAGGGACTTGCTGTTATAGACGATCGAGCATAGTGCAACATCAACTCCCAATACCGTGAAAGATGAAACTGCTCCTATCATTCATTGCTTCCATGTGACTCGGGACCGTGCCAAAAAACCGCCTGTTTGCACGACTCGTTTGAGCCATGGTAGGGAGGAAATCAAAGAACAGTGGGAGCCACACAAGACACTATGACGATCTTGGGTCTACAGATTAACATGTACAAGTGTCACCAGAGAACTGCTATCTGACGATATGTATGGTACCATCTAGGAGTTCTCGGCGAGTCCTGTTCGGTGTACTCATTCTCCAATGAGCACATGTGTACAATGTTTATGTCAAACACCAATGGTTATGGGATCAGCCATCGCCCCATACAGGGTCAAGAAACATATATACTAGTCTACTCTAGAATATCGATACCCTGTCTCCATACTCCCTCGACTAGGAACTGTTAAAGAATGTGCTTGTGGACTACACAAGCTCCATTAGTATGCTCCGCATCATAGTCATGGTAGTCAAGCCAACATCCTAAGGGATTTATCAACATGTATCAATAAAATAGTAAACTAAAACAAGTGCACATGTTAAGATAAAGAGCAACCAGATAGTATACTATCATGTCGAGCAAGAAAGTCCTCTATATATATGTCCAAGCATCCACTATAATATACAATAATGGCCTCTAGGGCATATATATTCCTAACACCGTGTCTATCAAAATATTGGCAGAACCCTATACGACTCTACGCCTACAAAACTGATGGCAGTGGCCTTGGTAGCTCCAAAATAATAGCGGTAACCTTTCCCAAAAGTCCTTGCATCCCAAAAAGCTATGGCGGCGACCCCCCCAGCAGGCCCCACTTCCTCCGAATCCATTGCGGCGACCACCTAGCGGTCCCCACATCTACCAAGCCACCTTCGGAGATGCCCTAATGGTCCTCACATGTAATAAATCAACTTTAGAAACCCCCTTAGTGGGTCCTATGCCTATTAAAGCTATGGTGGTAGCCTCTAAAGCTCCCCACACCCAAAATCAATAGCGGTGACCTCACCGTTTGGATCCACACCTATCAAAACCATTGTCGGGCACCCATAGAGGTTTCCGCATTTGCTATCAAACCTATTTTGAACTCGTCCACACATACATATCTAAATCCTTATGCCCTATGGGAGACTACATCACAGCGGTTAATCATATACAATCCACGGGTATATATCATGACATAGAAGTCAATTTGTGACATTGAAGTCGAATAAATCCACCACTAAACTTGCCCTACGGGTATGACGCTTCAAGCGCGCCGTATACTATCGACCGGTAACCTTCGTGACATTGAAGTCAAAAATTCCATAGATCATAAACACTACCCTATGGGGGATTGCATCATAGCAGTCTACCATATACAATCCACGGACTACCATCATGACATAAAAGTCAACAAAACCAAATCTCCAACACGTTCAAGATGACATTAAATTAATATGATGGTCCGGGATGACCTTAAACTAATATCTACGTCTGAGAAGACTTTAAACTAATACCCATATCCAAGATGACTTTAAACTAATGCATATACCAACCCCTACCTTATGGCAGGTTGACATTATATAAACCTACCATATACTATCCAAGGGAAACCGTCGCGGCATAGAAGCCAACCATCGTGGCATAGAAGCCAGCCGCTTGGCCTGACACGGCCTTAAACTAATATTTACGTCCGAGATAACTTTAAACTAATATTTTGGTCTGAAATGACCTTAAATTAATAACCATGTTCGAAATGACTTTAAACTAATAAACACATGAAACCCAGTCAATAGAACCCTAAGTCCCTAAACTGGATCCATAGACCACTACGTCCTTAAACTGGAATCCTATCCTGTGGTAAGTAAAATAACTTGTCATATACAATCTACGGATAACCATTGTGGCATAGAAGCCAACTGTCTCCTTTTTTTGCCCTACCAGGTGTGCACCCTACAACATGGCCCATTCTCACCAGGTCCCGCCGGACGTGCTGGTCAACCTTCACCTTCTTTTAAATAGCTATCATGACATAGAAATCAACAGTCCAACCAAGCATGCCCTATGGCAGGTTAGCATAACATTAACCTACCATATACTATCCATGGGATACTTTCATGACCTAGAAGTCAAAATGTGACAATGAAGTCAAACACAACTGAAACCATAATAACCCATGGTCTGAGATGACCCTAAACTAATACCTAGTTCGAGACGACCATAAACCAATACATGGTCCGAGATGACCTTAAACTATTGTCCATGTCCTAGATGAATTTAAACTAATACCATGATCCGAGGAGACCTTAAACTAACACCCATGTTCGAGATGACTATAAACTAATGAAACTTACCCAATGGACCACTATGTCTCTAAACTGGAATTCTTCCCTACGGCAAGATGTTCCATATTACCTATCGTATACAATCCATGGACAACTATCGTGACATAGAAGTCAATTCCCCAACATACCTATGTCCGAGATGACTTTAAACTACTACCCATGCCCGAGACTACTTTAAACTGGTACATATGTCCGAGACGACTATAAATTACTACCCATGTCCGAGACGACTCTAAACTACCACCAATGTCCGAGATGACTCTAAACTACTACATATACCCAATCCTTATGACATAGAAGCCAACTATATTTATCCTATAGATGTGCTGACCAAAGATCGGGCGTCACTACCAATCAAGTTCCACATGGCGTATACCATCCATGGGCTTCTCCTTTCAAGCACATAATACATGTTTTATCATAATTGCCTTACGGTCTGGATCATACATTCTATAAAACCATATATAATCCACGGGTATGAATAGCAGTTGAAGCACATGTCTACCCAGCGGCAGAGATAAATGTAAATTGAGATGTACAATATTGCATATGGCATTCATGAAATACATATTTTAACTGCTGTTGTTACATGATTTTGTTGTTAAATATATACATGCATTCTATTTCCATTTACTTTTCCCTCATGTTTATTGCAATCAGAAATAAACCACTCATAAAAAGTTCTCCCCGTTTAATACGGAGGGGTATTTAACTACAGGAGCTTATGCCTATGGGAATCTGAGAAGTCATGCTATACCGGTCGTATCTGCCTGAGCCCTTTAAGATTACCCTTTCCAAAGGGTGAATCTGAGAAGACAAGTTATATCGGTCGTATTCGCTCGAACCCTCGGCCATATGTTGCGTCGAACAATGTGTCGTGCTGAGAAGCCATTTGGATCTGCATCGATCTAACCCCGTAAACATCCTCGAGAGCCCCCAAGGTCTTCTGGGATCTCTTTTCGGAGGCGAACAATGGGTTTAATACATCCAGACAGGAGAGAAGAGAGAAAGAGATGGATAATTTTGGGCATCCTTTGGAATGTTTGGGAAGGTTCGTAGCTTATATCTTTTTCTCTCATGACCGGACATATATGGCCAGCACACCGTAGAATTTTCCCTGTTTGAGATTGAAGTTCAGTTTAGATAACCAGATTTATGTAAAGTTATCTGAACTTAACTCTAAATTCCTGACTATGCTATGTTTGGCATGGTTTTGGAAATTTAGAAATCTATAAACTCTAAAGTTGAGATAACCATAGTTTACTAAACTTCAAAATTTATAAGTAAAACACTTATTTTGGAATTTATATGGCTACAAACCCAAACAGTTAAAAATAAATTTCGTTATCCTAAATCCATACCCAAACAGAGGGCAAAAAATTCTTGTAAAAGAAAGAAAATGAAGTTGGGTATTGGGATATGAATTCAAATCAAATCAAAACTACACTTTTCATCCCGATTTGCTAAATTTCCTGAATTGTTGATTGGCTACTTTTAGACTTGCAACAAGTATCCTCCTTTTCTAACTAATC
Organism: Agapanthus africanus; assembly: GCA_030015575.1. Taxonomy (NCBI): domain Eukaryota; kingdom Viridiplantae; phylum Streptophyta; class Magnoliopsida; order Asparagales; family Amaryllidaceae; genus Agapanthus; species Agapanthus africanus. The sequence continues at coordinate 90,838,490 of JASDDO010000012.1, read as the reverse complement.
ATCAATTTGGTAATATAGTGAAACCTACTGGATTGATAAAAGATATTTCAAAATTAGCAATTATTTTTGTACCAACCTGGTAGATTCTACATAAAGTATCAAATCGATGATTGGATATATACCTGGGATTGCTTGCATTCACTATCCTGCCTTAATCAATTATCAACCTGGTAATATATGTATAGAATTAATAAAAATATTTTTTTAAAAAAAGAATCAATACTTTTCATACTAACTCGGTGTTAGGATTGTGTCTCATATCAGTATGTGTCTATAGGCCATGTGGGCCGGGTCATCCGTTGGTATGGGCTACCAATAGATATCTGGGTTAAAATGCTATATATATCTTATTTTGGGTGAGAGATGGATTTGATTTAAATTGTAATTATTGTGAGGATGTGTGTTTATTTCCCCTTCTCTTGTGATGTGAGAGAAAGAGAGGGGGAATAAGAAAGATATTGTTGAGTGGTGAGTATCTTATAATCTCTTTTGTATGCTTAATGAAATTCTCGTATTTAGTCCCGTAGATATAGGCCGAGGTGGTCAAACCACGTTAAATATTGGTGTGTTGATCTTCTTTATGGTGTGATTAGATTATCTATCTTGTAAGCTCAGTATGGTGAAGGGGTCCAAATCCGAACAAGTGGTATTAGAGTTATGGTGCCCACAAAGTGTTTGTGGAATTGCTTCAAAGAGCCTTTGATCTCTTTTGTTCTACATTTCCCATAAGGTGTTTGTGAAATTGCTTCAAAGATCTTTTGGTGTCTTTGGTTGCATTTGGGTGATCCGTTTGGGTTTCGAGTTCACAACTTAGTCGTATTTGTCGTAGAAGAGCTAGACCCAATATGTTTTGGGGCTGTTTTAAGTAGATTCGTCAAGGTGGATCTAGCATAAGCTCTTTGATGGTCATATCTAATGTTGTGTCGGCCATGGTGGTCGGATCGTTGTATGGAACAACCGATATTGATGAGAGCTACGTGCATTTGGCGCTATTTGGTGCGAGTTCGACAACGATCGTGTGATTATGGCGATCAAATAAATTGGGGGTTTGATCGAAGTCGAAGAGGGCATTATGATGTGATGTGAGGATTGGTCCTTGTTTTCATAGATGCATGGTGTGTTTAGACATGGTTGACACATGATGAGTAGGTCATCAGTGGTGTCTCATTATTGGGTCCCGTGGGTTGGACCGAGAAGGAGCAGTGAGATACTCATGAAAACCTGGTGCCCGTTCATGTTACTTTTGAGGACAGTAAAGTGAAGAGTGTAGGTGCACAGTGCTACGGTCGCAAACACTTGCGGACCGCGGCGGAAACATAGAACGAAAATTTTCTAAATGTAGTACCGAACACAATACTCAAAATCATCCAAAAACAAGTATTTGTCCAAATCAAGAGAGCAAAATAAGGGGTTAGGAGGGCTACAACCTTTGTAGCATGTCCACTCTCTAGTGGAATATCCATAACTAAACTCCATGGTGTAGGGATCGAGCTTGATCGCCGACCGTCTTGCCGAAGATGATCCACGTTGAAAGTGTAACATTTTCAAAATTATAAGTATTATTTTATAATTTAAATATGGATATTATGAGTTTACAAAAATAATATCATGTATGGATTTTGGGTTTCCGGATTGGTATCCGTAAAAATATAACTATATTGGAAAAAATGAAAAATATAAAATATTTTAAAGATGGCGTGTATTTTGTTTTGAGAAAAGATATGTGATTTAAATGAATTGTACATGTTTTATATGGTTTTGAGAGAGAGTGAGAGGGGGTATGTTATCTTATATTATACCCTCATGTTCACCATAACACTTCACAAATATCTTATCATAATATCTTGCATGGCTCATTATCTTCATCTCCTCTCATTATTTTCTATCTACACAAATTTCTTCATCTCTCAACATATTCTCTAACTCTCTCAACCCTCATCCAAACCCTAGCCACCCTTGAACAAATCATCTTGGATCTTGATGGCTCCTTCACACAAATAGATCAAGACATCAAGGTAAGGCTATATCATTTCAAAGATGTTCACCAAGTCATCTCATGAGTTAAATCCCTCTCTATAATCACCTAGGAAGGTAAAAATCCCCATTTTGATATGTCTTTATAAATCTTTTCTTGTTTGCTTAGGGTTTCTAGCATAAAGTCTTGGTTTTGTTGGTTTAGAGCTTTCAAGTTTAAGTTTTAAATGTGTTTTGAGTCTTAGAACATGGTTTTCATGAGTTTTTATGTTAGATTTGAATCTAGTGCAACTAGGGATCTCTAAAAAATATTTGCATATAAATTAGACATATTTAGACCATCAGGAGACCCCACCAATTGCACGAGACCCTGACTCCCTGTTCTGACCGTAAATTGCGGTCCAATTGAATTTTTCGGTGGCCCCATTTTTGAATTAAGTGTTGGGATTTTGTCAGTAGGTGTTTTACTTAATATACAAGTCTATTTTATATGCTAATTTATCCCAGATTCTCTGAGTCAAAATATGGGAGCATTTTGACTTAGTTTTAGCGATATTTGAAGCTTGGATTTTGTATTTTTAAGTCTCGACTTGATCGTTCGACGTTTGTATGTCGACGTCGGGGGTATTTGATCGCATTTAGCGTATGTTGGCCATAGGTTCTAACCTATGTGTGCTTCCCTCGTTTTATCGTCTTCGATTTGGATATTTATACTGTTGTGTCATGATTTCGATTGTAGTTACAATCATGGGGATTTCCGAGACGGCGAGGACGGGTGAGGCAATCGTGGGTGACTAGCTCGAGATGTTGGTGAGTAGATTTACATGTACGGAGGAAGTTGGGTGGATGGCGTATAGCACCCCCGCAACCAATTAACTAGGATATCTATACTATATATCTAGGATACTGTTATGTAGATAACTTAGTTTATAACTAAGTTAGTATATCGTTTGTATCTAGTAGGATATATGTATGCGGGGATATATAGTTACATGTGATTATTGTGATATGAGTATGCGACAATAGATCCATACGATATCATTTGAGATATTTTTATGATGAGGATAGATTGTGGATATAGCCGATATGTATTTGACTTGCAGAGTCTTGCTATATCCTGATTGGGATATTGCTATGTTTGTTGAGCTATACTCTTTTAAAAACTAACGATCCGTTTTCTACTTTTAAATGGTCATATCAAGGATGTACTATAAATTTCAAATGAATATCTATTTCAAAAACACTGTAGCCTCATTATTTGTAAAACAACATTTCGTCCTATTTTAAACTATAACGGTATAGCTCATAAAAGTTAGCTACGTTTAACGATTATTCACGTTACGATTAGGATAACCTTTTTATACGCTTGAGTTTCGATTACCTATTATATATGCTAGTTGTGTTATTATTCTCATACGAACACACTGATAGAATACTGCACAACTACCAATGATTGCTATGTTGCACAAATCATAGACGTGCATGTTACACTACACTTCATTAGTACTGCCATGACACTGTAAGATTTCCACACTCGTTATCGTTAATGTTATTATATGAATGTGATGATTAGCATATCCATGTGATAGTGATGTTCGAATACCTTTGATAGAACACTTGCACAAATACTAATGATTTTCATGCAACACAAGCACAGACGCATATGCTATACTATACATCATTAATATTGCCATGACATAGTAGGACTGCCATGTTTACTTCTGTTCTAAATATCCATGATTGATGTAATAATACCTATAATGATTTTGTTATATAAATACCATCGTTATGGATATTCATATATGATTGTTGCCAATGTGGCAAAGATAATATATGTGTTACATTTTTATGAACTCGAGACAGATTATATATGTGTTCTTCGGAACTTGTTGTTTTCCATGGATTTGAGAAGCCGTGGTGGGATTTATAAACTTGTGAATGTTTTTAAATATGGTCTTCTCATGATATGATAATTTAGCGTCCACCATGAGTTTTGGTTTTTATGTTAAGATATTCGAATCGATGGAGGGGTTAACCGATTACGGGTATATAGTGGACCCAGTACAACACCAAGGGGCAGGAAGACCGTAGGGAACGGGGAGCCTAGCAAGGTGGATCGATACCGAAGTGAGTATTAAAGCGTTGCGGATATCCGGGAGATACCGACCATGGTTGTTGATATCGGGAGAAGACCAGACTGACGAGACAGTACCTATGATATCTGGATTTACGTGTCGGTGACAGACACGAGATTTATGAGATTTAAAGTGTCAATGCTAGAAACTCATATGTTGATATTGGCGTGATTCGTCGAGATGCGCTGTTATATATTATACCATATAGTAGCCGAACAGGACTAATTCATGGGACATGAATACTATTTCACATTTAGATGCACATAAAGAGGTTTCCAAATGAGCTATAGTCTCACTATTTTGACGTGTCTAGGACGACACAAGAAACCTTTAAACAGAACCCTCTTAAAACTCATTTCTAAAAAGCGAGACGTATACTGTAAACAAACGGATATAATACTTCATAAAACTACGTCTGCTACTTGTGTTGTAATATGCGTATCATACGGCTATTTTGAAAGGTTTTACATACATATTTCGGCTACTTTATAGGCTTATACATGGATTCATACTATATATATATATATATATATATATATATGATATGTTGATATATCTCCATGTTTACGTGATCGATATGGATAAGTTTATAGTACTTGTGCCTTATTCATATATGTGTTCAGGATATGGATAGTACTATATTTTATGACCTAGGTAGATCGTTATGCATTTCGATTTCTACCTTGTGATATACATTTATTCACTGAGTTGGAAACTCACCACCGTTATGCTCCAGTTTCTTGCTGGATTGACCGCTCGGATTAGTACCGGCTTGCTGGCTTATTTCTTCTTCGATGATTGCTTTAGTAGGTGAGTAACTTGATGGACCGTAACTACCAGTTGTATATGTATATTCTTTTGGGTCTACTTAAAAACTCCATCGACCTAAATTTGTATATTTGTGGACCTAGAAGCGAGACTTAGATATTTTGTGTTTTTGTGCGTCGTTCTCGTTTGAAGTCGACTTTATATTGTTATTGGTTATATTTCGCTTTCTATTTCTTCGCCTAGGACGTCGTATATTATCTGCGTGGTTTCTCCGCCATTTGGGCATGGAAGCTAGCTCTCGTTGGGGATGTTTTATATATATTATGCTTTATGTGGTTTTATTCAAAATTTACAAAAGTGATGCTGCCCGATTTTCAAACGGCATAGGCGTTTCAAACAAATTTATTTATACTTTAAAAAGAAACTTGATTCCATTTAATAACACTTTTTAAAACTTCACCTACACTATTTGTTGGGTTTTGCCGGTGCCTTGGCCATCTACCGTGGCCGATGCGGAATGAAAACTGGCGTTTAAAAATTTTGGCGCAAACAAAACCCACCCCAAGATCGAAACCATAAATCTATACTAGCAAACTAAGTAGCAGTTAAACTACTAACTTAGAATGTTATACCGAATGAACCAAGTCATTCGGTCTTCTATCGCCTTCATTAGCTTCTAGGGGTCGCGGATCGAATTTGGTTGTCGGTCTTCCTCCATCGATAATGATCCACCAGAGGGAAATGACGCAGGCTCCAGCCTCGCCAAGCAAGGAAACCGACACTCTAAGGTTGCTAGCAATGGAGAGTGGAGGTGTAGGATTATCTTACTATCTTTTTCTCTCATGTTAAATGCTCAAATGAGCAACTCAAGAAGAAGAAGAAGGAGGTGAGGAAAACTAATGGCATGAGCAACTCAAGAATGGATAAGTCTTATAGGTGAGTAAGTGTGAATTAAATGATGAAGTGATGAATGAATCACCAATAATGGATGACATGTAAAGAATATGGCTAAGTCATTTGCAATCATGCAATCAAAATATCTCCTTTCATTTTCCAAATAAAATATCAAGAACCATGCCTCTCTACATGCCAAGCCATGCTCATGCCAACTCACCCCTTCACCTCATTTCCAAAATAATTTTCTTAAAAGGAAAATCATGTAATGAGGTGGCAATCTTTTGGAAGTAATTCCATATAAATACGGAATACAACCTCGTGTACGTATCGAAATACATATACGTGTATTCGTAAAAAAATACGAATAGCCAAGAGAGAAAAAGAATAGTGAGCAATAATACTAGAATACATATATAATATATATATATAGTATTAAATCAAAACCTGATTTAATAATCCGGCTTCACCCTAAGCCGCTAGTATTATCAACCGTCCGATTAAAGTTTGTGTGGCATGTACACATATTTAATCGGACACCTATATGTACCAACATACGTCATCCACACCATATCCCCTGAACCATGAAAAGCCTCTTTGTAGGACTCTAAATACTCATCAATACATTGGCAGTGGGTTTAACCACAAGCACGTCAGCGGCACTAGCTGTACGTAACGGCTACCCATGTATTGAGCGAAAGGAAGGTCGATAAGCAAAGTCATCCGAACCCTTACTGAGACTGTCCGTGACAATCTCCAAACAGTCCGTTCTGTTCGTCTAAGAGTATGCATATCAAGTCTAGAGGAGTAGATAAAGTCAGACCCCTAATAACGCGATATTTCGTGTCGGTATGAAGCCTATCACCCACAAAGAAACTACTGATCCAAATCAGTAATTCTTGACTACCTTGGCCAAGTATTTCTGGGGATGGCCACCCGTGCACTGCGTGAAATCAACCCAATACCGGAATAGACGAATCCCCGATGATCCTCTCACTACCTCCATGTTGCTCAAGACTGTACCCAACTAAAACCTGTTTGCACGACTCCTTTGAGCCGTAGTAGGGTAGTAATCAAAGCACAATAGGAACTCACATGAGTCAAATGACAATCTCAGGTCGACGGACTAACCTGTACTCATGTCACCTGGGAACTGCTATCTGACAATAGGTATAATACCAACTAGCATGTTCCCGGCGAGTCCGTCCAGTGTACTCATAACCCAATGAGCACATGTATACTATCTTAGGTAACTGACTGACACCAATGGCTTGTGAGACCGGCCACCGCCCCTCGCCGGGGTCTCGATAAGTATACACTAGTCTACTCTGGAGTATCGATGCCTAGTCTCGATACTACCACGACTAGGAACATTTAAGGTTGTGCTTATAGACCACCCAGCTCCCATGTATATGATCGCCATCATAATGCTGGTAGTCAAGCAAGAATCCTATGGGCTCTAGCAACATGTAATAGTGATCTGTAATACCACCTAATGCTGTACATGATGATAAAGACAAACCAGATAGCATACTATCATCTTGAGCAAGACTGTTCTACCGGTATAAGTCCTCCATCAATCATCACAATCACGTGTCTGTGATTCAATAATTGACTTGAGAGCACTATAGCCAACAATCTCCCACTTTCACTTAAGGCTAATTATTGCGGAGTCGCATACTCACAGACCGTGTGATACCGAACACCCAACTTCTCTACTAATCAGTTTCACAAAGCCCGTTTGCGATACTATTGCGTTCGAGAAATAGCCTCAGTGTGTGGATCCGTTCCAGTGTTTCTTTCTTTATCTCTCTATATCTCAACTTCGCAGAGAAAGACTATCTCCCGAAATGAGCAATATCAGTCTTAGAATTTATCTGGATATTTGATGGGACCCGGTTCACAAATGAACCCCAAATCTAACAAACTTCTTAGACTATATCATCTACTGAATTTAATCGGTATCATGCGACATGCCTTCCTCAGTATCCGCTTAGACCACCTGTCCAACATACTGCCCCTCAAAAGAGGGAAAACTATAACTCTGACAGTCACTCTGTCATCCAAGTCACCTTGGAAGCCTAAAATGATAACCGCCTCCTGAAGGAGCCTGCCGTTACCATATACCAAGAACATCCACTTATGTTCATAACTGCTTCCTAACGTTTCTCCAGGATTGGATTAATATATATGCTTATTGCAGCCAGTGCAAAAGCAATATCTGGTGTGGTACTTGACATTTCATGATTAACTCACTTGCCTAAGCAAGTGATATGCTAATCATGCAGATCCCTCTCATCATCGGTCTGAAAGACATATCTTTAGAGAGGATGACTCCATCACCTGTGGGTACACCACCACGCCAGGAGTCAACCGTTCTAAAAACCTTTAGAACAGTGTCAAGTACCTAAATTGGGACACTTCCTAAATCTAGATCTAAAACTATAGATCTAGTGACCAGAAATCCTGATATTTTATCCAGATCCTATGTGGAGAAACGCCTTGTGACAACCATAATATAACCGATCGTAGTATAGGAATATCACTTCCTATCAAGTGCATGTCATCCAAATACCAGGACGTCACTCCATACTACCTTCTTATCAGGTCCATCTGTTATTCTGATGAAGTCAAACTCTATGACCGTCCCATCAAAAATAGACGACCTATCTCCGCTATACCTGCTCTAGTCTATAAATATACATAAGCCACTTGCCCACTACGTTTCCGCTGCTCCCACTGACTACAACAACCCTCTGGCAGAGTCATATATGCGTGCACTTCTAAAGCTAGTTCAGAACGACGTTATACTCATCCTCCTGTCAGGTCTCATAGTCTAGAACAGCAACAATGGAAATTCTGGGTAAACAAGAACCTCCCTGTCACTGTCTCTAAGAAGACCGAAGTACCTCTCGGGTTCCTGAGGTTACCCACCATATCTGCGGAGTGGCTAATGGATTGTCGAATCTAATTGAACCTTTAGGTTCTACTAAATTTTAAGTAATCGTTTGTGGTTCTAGAATCAATTACAGTTCTACCATACTCTCACTAATGTTTTCTGAAAAAGAATTCATTTTACTAAAACTGGTGGCGAGTCAAGAACAATATAACTATTGATCTTCCATATGGTAGAATGTTAACCCTCGTCAAAGTCTGGGATAACCCACAAACTGCCCTTACTGAAACGTGCCTTGAATTTGTCCAGATTCTGGTTTTAAGTATCAGCCGGACTACTCCATATACCTTAACATCACTAAGATATGAATCCATTCTATATATCCAATATAGAAACAAAGACACTAATTTAATTGGAACCAGATTCAAAAACATGCAGCTGTTTCCAGTGCATATCAACTAAATGGAAGGAGGCCAAACAACATTACTCATCAAAGAGCGTACCCACGGATGAGTAACCTGAAAAAGAAGCAAGTTCTCAAAACTATTACTTACAACGGAATACCTAACACAAGTATCTACATCTTCGATCACCTTGAAGAATCCTGATACTTGCAATAAATGGTTCTCTACTTTATTCTTATACTTATAACTTCTCAAAATTTAGACCCTGTATTTCAACGAAATACTTGTCAAAAACTAGAGAAGTCATGAGTAAACAGAATATAGTACGAGTACCAATCCCTTTGTCCTAACGGACACCAGACAACATGCAATACTCTATATAAGTCCACCGAGTTTAATAACTCAAACTCTGTACATCGTAGGTTGAAAACTGTGCTATGGTTAAGAAGAATTACACCGTTGTTGAATGCTCCTTACCTAACCATCAACTGATATAGGTAAATGTCATAGACATAATTTCAAAAAGTTATATCTCACTTTATAAAATAAACGTACGAATATATCAGTTTGAAATTGGTGCATAACGACGGATATTCAAAACCAAATATTTGTCGTCAGGCAAAACCCAAGTGATTTCCTCAAATATCACTAATTACAAAGAATTTCAATATATAGAGGATATAATCACCCAATTCCCAATATCTTACTCCCACTCAGCATCTGTAACGCTATACAGATGTGAGAGTCAAATCTGGTAAATACATACCCTGGAGTTAGAATCTAATTGGGAAAATAGTTTTCAATTAACACTGCACAGTGAAACTGAAACATGAAAATGTTTCGAAGGGGTAGCCGGGTATTCCTAATAATGCTTCTTCCACTATCCAGATTCATGACAGTAACCGTACATTTTCTTACCCTCACTCCAATCCCTTTATATGTCTTTACTTATTACTTTCTGTACACCATACGTAGGCTAATTGGTTTTCTTCCTTCCTTATCTTTCGGCACTAGCCTAAGGTTTGGAAGAAGACTATCCAAAAAGAGTAATAAGTGTACTCTCCTAATACCAGGACCCCTCGCAACTTGAGAAAAGGTAAAGAGAAAAGACAACGGAATAATCCTTATTCTATATCTCCAGAACCAGAAACCATCCTCGGACTAGAACAAGTTCCTTCAAGTTCGTATGTAAATATACGATGGAAATATCCAAGCAATATGTAGATCTTCGTAGTGATATGGAATGTTCTAGAGAAAAGCAAAGGTGAAAGTAGGAGTGGTGATGGTATACGCAATTTCGTCGTGAATGATAGTGGTCGCAATTTTCTTTACCCTTAATCTAATCCATTTATATGTATTTACTTATTACTTTCTATACACCATACTTAGGCTTAATTAGTTTTCTTCCTTCCCTACCATTCGGCACTAGCCTATGGTTTGGAAGAAGACTATCCAATAAGCGCAATAGGTGTACTCTCCTAATACCAGGAGCTCTCGCAACCTGAGAGAAGGTAAAGGGAAAAGACAACCGAATAATCCTATTCAATTTCTCCAGAACCAGAATCCATCCTCGAACTAGAACAAGTTCCTTCGAGTTCGTATATAACTATACGATAGCATATCCAATAAATGTGGATCTTCGTAGTGATACGGAATGTTCCGGAGAAATGCAAAGGGGATATAGTAGTGGCAATGATATATGCGACTAAATGACAATCCAAAAGTGAAAGTGTTTTAAGAAGGTTCGGTTAACTGGGTTCATGAGTTATACTCTAGGGTCGGGCCATGGTCGCTGCCAAAGAGAGAGAGAAAATAAATACTCAGCGTGCACTCTAACCTAGATCAGAATGGTTAATCACTTTATCTAATAAGGATGTCTCCCGCTGTTTCCTCGAATTCTCCTCCAAACTCAAAAGGATAATTAGTCGGGATCATCAAAAATCACCCGAGGAGTAATCCTACTTATCAGAGAGAATCGGGATCCAACCATCATCGCATGATAACTTGATGGAAGCCACTCAACTCACTACACTCCAGAAGGTATGCGCATGCTTGGCAAGTTTCCTGTATGTTTAAAACTCCCGATGTGTGTTTTTACCCCAAGCGGCTTATGACCTTGACTAGGTCAACATATCATAAGTCGCAAGTTAATTTCAACCCGTCATTATCCTGAATTAATTAGACCCACCCATACGAGCCCTTGATTAGGTCAACATGGCCGTGTGACTGTCCTAACCAATCGCATATCCATGCAACAGAAAAGTACTACAGAGCTACCGAACACTACGCCTTGACAAGGTCAACATGCGCAGCACGAATAGTAAGCAATACTAATCTGAAATGACGGTGGGTTACGGATGGTTTTTAGCGAAAAACCTTTAACGTAATGAACTTGATATCGTTGAAGGAATCCAAGTGGTTTTACAAATATATAGTAGCGAAAACTTTTGCTAAAGAGATCACTCCGTGTAAAGGGATCTCGGCTCTTTCCTCGTCGAATGAGGTGCAAGATATTCCAAACTGAATATTACGATGCAAAGCAAAAGAATCGACTATAGTGAATTTATTACAATGACGCAAAATTTTGCTCAAGGGTTCACTCCCAATGAAGGGATCTCGGCCCTTGCCTCGTCGAATGAGGTGCAGGATATTCATAACCGAATACCGCTGTGCAAAGCAAAAGTAACGTCTGTAATATCTGTTTTTTAAAAACTTGGTTCCAACAACATCATATAGGTTTTTTTCCTTGCATTGATCAGAATCAATGCAATCCCATCAATTAAACATATCACACCACAGAAAAGGAACGAAAATATAATGTACGTATATGCCATCCGCATTCGCCACTGGGCCCGTCATCACCCGTTAAGTTACTTAACTAACGACAGAGCGGGGGCTGGACTAGTGTCGGTGCAAAACATATACAACATCTACTAGTATATATATATATATATATATATATATATAACATTTATCCCAGGCATGATATAAGAAACATCACAGAATCTCAGCAAGCAACACAAAAAGGTGGATAATCTTGGAGCCTCGGGTTTCACTTGAGCCGCAAATGAGCCCCGACGTTCCATGTCGTGTGGATAGCCTGTGCAACGAAAACCTAGACCCCTACGATTGTGGCAAGTTACCCGCCAATCCCAGAAGCGAGGCAACCCCAATCAACAACGTGAATGGGCCACCCAGCACTTCACGGAATCCGGTAACTTGGGCACTCCACCATGGGTCATCCTATACCCCCTATGATTGCGGCAAATAGCCCGCAAATTCTAGAGTATGCCCCCCTCCGTCACAATGCCGTGAGATGCAGGCACGTTGCCCTCTAGAACCCGGCTATTCGTGCACTCCACCATGGGGTAATCCTAGTGCAGAAAAGAAAAATATATACAATGGTGACATCGACTTCAACCCGGTCGTGCCCCAAAAAAAGAATATACAATCTGGAAAAGACGGCAGTCCACATGTCGGACGTTCGCCCCGCAATATTGAATATACAAAAGAATCTAAACCGTACAGCCATTGTACCACTGGCTATCCACCACAACGATCCAACCACAGAATCAGCACATCACAGAACATCAATGTGAATATTAAGTTCGCAAACCCGTCTAGTTGAATATATAGCAACTAGTCGGGTTGTACCGCACAATAATATTCACGGTCGCAGATATCATCACATGTACTGATAAACGCACAGTTAGAATTTCGATCGACTAAACTTTTCCTAATTGGCCCCAAATGCAAATCCAGCACTCAAACAAATCTGGGCTAAAACAAAATATCCAGAAAATCATATTTCCATCCAATAGAGTGCCAGGAAAAATTTGGCAACAAGTAACCACAAAACGGCCGCGGAACCGCAGCAAATGGGCATGGTATGTGGCAGTTCTGCGGCAATGTTAAGAGTTCAGTTGCTTGAATTTCTTCTGGTTCCCTATAAAAGCCTGCACGGATTTTTAAGAAGCACAGAAAGATTTTTGGAACACTTTTCAAAACCGACAGCGGGCACATGAAAATGGAAATTTGATTCGGAAAAATTTGGTCGATCGATATTCTAACTTTGTGCAAACCAGCTAGTATAGGTTTATAGGTGCCTCTGATACAATGCTGGGTTTTGCCGGCACCGTGGCCATCTATCGTGGCCGATGCGGAACGAAAACTGGCGCATAAAAATTTTGGCGCAAACAAAACCCGCCCCAAGATCGAAACCATAAATCTATACTAGCAAACTAAGTAGGAGTTAAACTACTAGGTTAGAATGTTATACCGAATGAACCAAGTCCTTTGGTCTTCTACCACCTTCATTAGCTCCTAGGGGTCGCGGATTGAATTTGGTTGCCGGTCTTTCTCCATCGATGATGATCCACCCGAGGGAGAAGACGCAGGCTCCAGCCTCGCCAAGCGAGGCAACCGACACTCCAAGATTGCTAGCAATGGAGAGTGGAGGTGTAGGATTATCTCACTATCTTTTTCTCTCATGTTAAATGCTCTAATGAGCAACTTAAGAAGAAAAAGGAGGAGGTGAGGAAAACTAATGGCATGAGCGACTCAAGAATGGCTAAGTCTCATAAGTGAGTGAGAGTGTGAATAGAATGATCAAGTGATGAATGAATCACCAATAATGGATGGCATGTAAAGAATATGGCTAAGTCATTTGCAACCATGCAATCAAAATATCTCCTTTCATTTTCCAAATAAAATATCAATGCCTCTCTACATGCAAGCCATGTTCATGAAAACTCACCTCTCCACCTTATTTCCAAAATGATTTTCTAAAAAGAAAAATCATGTAATGAGGTGGAAATCTTCTAGAAGTAATTCCGTATAAATACGGAATACAACCTGGTATACGTATCGAAATACATATACGCGTATTCGTACAAAAATGTGAATAACCAAGAGAAAAAAAGAATAGTGAGCAATAATACTAGAATACATATAATATATATATATTATTAAATAAAAACCTGATTTAATAATCCGGCTTAACCTTAAGCCGCTTGTATTATCAACCGTCCGATTAAAGTTTGTGTGGCCTGCATACATATTTAATCGGACACCTGTATGTAGCAACATACGTCATCACACCATATCGCCCGAACCATGAAAACCCTCTGTATGGGACTCTAAAGACTCGTCAATACGCTGGTAATGGGTTTAACCATAAGCACGTCAGCGGCACTAGCTTTACGTAACGGCTACCCAGGTATTGAGCGAAAGGAAGGCCGACGAGCAAACTCATCTGAACCCCTACTGAACCTGTTCGTGACAATCTCCATCCAGTCCGGTCTATTCGTCTAAGAGTATCACATATCGAGTCTAAAGGGTAGATAGTCAGACCCCTAATGACGCGATATTTCGTGTCGGTATGAAGCCCATCACCCACAGAGAAATTACTGATCCAAATCAGTAATTCTCGACTACCTTGGCCAAGGATTTTTGGTAATAACCACCCGTGCACTGCATGACATCAACCACAATACCTGGAGAGACGAATCCCAAACGATCCACTCACTACCTCCATGTTGCTTGGGACTGTACCCAACTAAAACCTGTTTGCACGACTCCTTTGAGCCGTGGTAGGGTAGTAATCAAAGCACAATAGGAACTCACACGAGAAAAATGACGATCTCAGGTCGACAGACTAACATGTGCTCATGTCACCTGGGAACTGCTATTTGACAATAGGTATAATACCAACTAGCATGTTCCCGGCGAGTCCGTCCAGTGTACTCATAACCCAATGATTACCTGTATACTATCTTAGGTGACTAACTGACACCAATGGTTTATGAGACCGGCCACCGCCCCTCGTCGGGGTCTTGATAAGTATACACTAGTCTACTCTAGAGTATCAATGCCCAGTCTCGATACTCCCACGACTAGAGACATTTAAGGATGTGCTTATAGACCACCCAACTCCCACGTATATGATCGCCATCATAATGCTTGTAATCAAGCAAGAATCCTATGGGCTCTACAATATATAATAGTGATCTGTAATGCCACCTAATGTTGTACATGATGATAAAGACAAACCAGATAGTATACTATCATCTCGAGTAAGATTGTTCAACCAGTATAGATTCTCTCTCAATCATCACAATTGCATGCCTGCGATTCAATAATTGACTTGAGAGCACTATAGCCAACAATCTCCCACTTGCACTTAAGGCTAATTATTGCGGTGTCGCATACTCATAGCTCGTGTGATACCGAACACCCAACTTCTCTACTAATCAGTCTCGCAAAGCCCGTTTGCGAAACTATTACGTTCAAGAAATAGCCTCAGTGAGTGAATCCGCTCCAGTGTTTCTTTCTTTATCTTTCTATATCTCAACTTCGCGGAGAAATACTATCTCCTGAAATGAGCAATACCTGTCTTAGAATTTGTCTGGATATCCGATGGGACCCAGTTCACAAATAAACTCCAAATCCAACAAACTTCTTAGACTGTATCATCTACTGAATTTAATCAGTATCCTGCACAATACATTCCTCAGTATCCGCTTGGACCACCTATCCAATATACTGCCCCTCAAAAGAGGGAAAATTATAACTCTGACAGTCACTCTGTCAGCCAGGTCATCTTGGAAGCCTAAAATGATAACCGCCTCCCGAAGGAGCCTGCCATTACCATATACCAAGAACATCCACTTATGTTCATAACTGCTTCCCAACGTTTCTCCAGGATTAGATTAATATATATAATTATTGCAGCCAGTGCAAAAGCAATATCTGGTGTGGTATTTGATATTTCATGATTAACTCAATTGCCTAAGCAAGTGATATGCTAATCATGCAGATCCCTCTCCTCATCAGTCTGAAAGACAACTCTTTAGAGAGGGTGACTCAATCGCCTGCGGGTACACCACCACTCCAGGAGTTGACCATTCTAAAAACCTTTAGAATAGTGTCAAGTACCCAAATTGGGACACTTCCCAAATCTAGATCTAAACCATAGATCTAATGACCAGAAATCCTGATATTTTATCCAGATCCTATGTGGAGAAACGCCTTGTGACAACCACAATATAACCGATCGTAGTAAAGGAATGTCACTTCCTATGAAGTGCATGTCATCCAAATACCAGGACATCACTCCATACTACCTTCTTATCAGGTCCATTTGTTATTCTGATGAAGTCAAACTCTATGACTGTCCCATCAAAAATAGACGACCTATCTCCGCTATACCTACTCTAGTCAATAAATATGCATAAGCTATTTGCCCACTATTTTTCCGCTGCCCCCACTGACTACAACAACCCTCTGGCAGAGTCATATGCGCGTGCACTTCTAAAGCTAGTTCAGAACGATGTTATACTCATCATCCTTCCAGGTCTCATAGTCTAGAACAGCAGCAATAGCAAGTCTGGGTAAACAAGAACCTCCTTGCCACCGTATTTGAGAAGACCGGAGTACCTCTCGGGTACCTGAGATTACCCACCATATCTGCGGAGTGGCTAATGGATTATCGAAGCCAAATACAAGTACTACGAATGTGCACAAAACCAAACTTAGTGCAGCGGGTGTGCACGAAAACAACTGTCCAGTGCAACGGATGTGCACGACAATATCAAGTGCATCTATAGTGCACAAAATCACATCTCATATCATGCACCCTGTAAGTCCATGTCACGCACCCCACGTGTTCGCGTGAGGCAGAATATATGAAAAACAATTATCAAAGCTTCGTAACACGGACTTGAGCACACGGATCGTGTTTAAACCATTAATAGCAAACTATGAGAGGTTTAACTACTCTGATTCGAAGTTATACCTCGCGTTACTTGTCCTTCGGGTCTTCATCGCTGTCCTCCACACCTCGTCGGCTCTATGGAACATGGGTACCTCAACGGCCTCCTCGAGTCAAAGACGATCCACCCGAGAGTCTATAGTCCGAGCTCCTATCACGAATCTGAGATAACTACGGCTTCTAGTTTGCTAATCTAGAATTCCTAGAGGGTGTAGAGTATTTAGATAGATTACTTAGTCACTTTAAATCCTAGGATTCTTAACCCATGAGAGCTTTTAGGGTTTGAGGAAGAAGATGAAGACTTGAAGAGAGAGAAGTGTTTTGTGATAATGAAATGAACTATTCTCATTTTTGAATATCATGAAGCATAATAATATCATCAAAATAAATATCTAGCTAATATTCATCATGCTTCATTTAATTCACAAGGTGAATCATCTAATGAGTCATGGATCATTTAATGAAACTACACCTCATCTCCTCCACCTCATTTAGTTTAAATCTAAAAAGAAATAAACACAAATGAGTCACCTCCTTCTAGAAGCTTCCCGACAAATTACGAGACTGCCCCTCCCATCCGTATTTCAGAAAAACACGGATAATCTTCGACTGAATAAATCCATCTGTATAATACTAGAATCTGGTTTAAACCAAAGTCCGCTAGTATTATCTACCTGATCATAATACGTGCACAAATGTACGTAAGTGATCGCGGCCCTGCCGTAAAACCATACGGCCTCTACACCTTTTTCCCGGTGCAGGGAAACTCTCTGTGTGGGACTCTAAAGACTCAACACTACGCTGCCAGTGGGTTTAACCACAGGCCGCAAGCGGTACTAGCTGTACGTAACGTTCCCCGGGTAGATGTCGATAAAAAGGAAGATGAGGAAACCCATCCGAACTACTGCTGAGCCTGATGTGACAATCTCCGTACAGTCCGGTCTATTCGTCTAGGACTATCGCATATCGGGCCTAGGGGCGATAAACGTCAGACCCCTAACAGCGGTATAAGTCGTGTCGGAGTGAAGCCCATTATACCTTGAGAAACTACTGGAGCACCTACCAGTAAATCTCGCTTGCCCTGGCCAGGGACCTTGCATAATGGCTCTCCATACATAGTGCGATATCAACCCCCAATACTGGGAGAGACGAATCATGTCTTACTGCCACTGCCTCCAAGTGCTTCGGGACTGCACCCAACTACTACTTGTTTGCACGACTCCTTTCAGCCGTGGTAGGGTAGTAATCTAAGTACAGTGGGAACACATCCGAGGTGAAGTAGCAGTGTCAAGTCGACGGACTAAGCTGTACTTATGTCACCTGGGAACTGCTATCTAACGATGGGTATAGTACCAACCTGCAGTTCCCGGCGAGTCCTGTCCGGTGTACTCGTAACCTAACGAGCACCTGCATACTATCTCCAGTACGACGTACTGATGGATGTGGGACAGACCATCTCCCCATGCTGGGATAAGAAGCGTATACACCAGTCTACTCCGAAGTATCGATGCCCTGTCTCGATAATCCTACGGCTAGGGACCTGTATAGGATGTTGCTTATAGACTACCCAGCCCCTACTAGTGTGACTGCCATCACAACGCTGGTAATCAAGCAAAGATCCTAAGGACTCTACTAATATGTATAAGCGATATGTTAAAAGAAACGCATGCACATATTAAAGTAGACACAAACCAAGTAGCATACTATCATTTTTAGCAAGACTGTCAATACAACTGTGAATATCCCAAGCTTCCATTAAGTAATATACAAACTAGTATGATACAGTAATGGCCTCTAGGGCATAAACACTAACAGTCTCCCACTTGCACTAGGGCCATGTACTGGCATATCGCAGACCTATCATCTCGAACTGCATCTGAGGAATGGCCTTTGTGAATGGATCAGCAGTGTTATTCTCCGTATCTACTCTCTTCACCTCAATCTCCTAGCGATCTACGATCTCCCTGATCAGGTGATACCGCCTTAAGATGTGTCTGGACTTCTGATGGGACCTGGGTTCCTTCGCTAAAGCTATAGCGTCGTTGTTGTCGCAATACAAAAGTATTGGATCAACACGGGTAGGAACCACCTGAAGTTCTGTGAGGAACTTCTTCATCCAGACAGCTTCTTTTGCGGCATCGCAAGCAGCTATGTACTCCGCTTCCATCGTCGAGTCAGCAACGGTGTCCTGCTTGGAACTCTTCCAACATACCTCCCCTCCATTGAGGGTAAAGACATAACCCGACATAGACTTGGAGTCATCCTTGTCACTCTAGAAGCTAGAGTCGATAAAGGCCTCGATCTGGAGGTCCTTTTTGCCATACACCAAGAACACATCCTTAGTCCTCCTCAGGTACTTGAGAATGTTCTTTACTGCTATCCAGTGCTTCTCCCCTGGGTTTTTCTGATACCGGCTTACAACGCTCAATGCGTATGCTACATCTGGTCCGGTACATAACATCACATACATTATAGAGCCTACCGCAGAAACAGAGGGTATAATCGACATGCGAGCCCTTTCCAAATCAGTCTTGGGAGACATCTCTTTGGAGAGGGTGATTCCGTGACAAGCCGGTAGGTTACCGCACTTAGAATCTTCCATACTGAATCTTTTCAATATGGTGTCTATGTACCTGTACTGCGAAAGTCCCAACATCCTCTTTGATCTATCATGATAGATCTGGATCCCCAGAATGTAGGAAGCATCACCCAGGTCCTTCATGGAGAACTTCTATGACAAGAATCCTTTGACTGACTGTAGCATAGGAATATCATTTCCTATTAAGAGAATGTCATCTACGTACAAGACGAGGAATACTACAGTTCTCTCTACAATCTTACTATATATGCATGGTTCATCTAGATTTTTGATAAAGTTGAATTCTTTAACAGTATCATCAAAACAGATATTCCAACTCCGCGATGCCTGCTTTAGTCCATAAATGGACTTAAGTAACTTGCACACATTACTGCTGCTCCCACTCTGAATGAATCTCTCTGGCTGATCCATATAGACGCACTCTTCAAAATTACCATTTAGAAAAGCCGTCTTTACGTCCATCTGCCAGATCTCATAATCGTAGAAGGCAGCAATGGCAAGAAGGACCCGAATGGATTTGAGCATAGCCACTGGAGAAAAGGTTTCATCATAGTCCAAACTAGGTCTTGACAAAAACCCTTTGCAACAAGTCTAGCCTTATAGGTTTCAACCTGTCCATCTACACCAATCTTCCTTCTGAAGATCCATTTGCATTCTACTAGTTTTACCCCATCCGAAGCAATGTCTAAAGTCCATACTTTGTTGGTGCACATGGACTCCATTTCGGTCTACATTGCATCTAGCCATTTTACCGAGTCGCCGCTCTGAATGGCTTGCTGGAAGCTAGTAGGGTCATCATTATCAATGATGCAATCCTCTCGATCCCCGTCTATGAGAAAACCGTAGTATCTCTCGGGCGGATGAGACTGCCTACTACTTCTGCGGATAGGCGCTGGGATGTCCCTTTCTTCTGAAACTTCTGGTTCTACCATACTTTCAGTAACAGCTTGTGGTTCAGGAATTTCTTCCAGTTCTATTGTGCTGCCACTCTTCTGATTTTGTAAAAATTCAACTTCCAAGAAGTGGGCATAACGAGAAACAAAAACCTTTTGTTCCTCGGCGTAATAGAAATAATACCCCTTGGAGTTCTTTGGATATCCCACAAACTTACACTGTACTGAGCGTGCCTCGAGCTTGTCTGCATGCTGCTTTTTAACAAAAGCTGGACATCCCCATGTCTTCAAGTACTGAAGATAAGGATTCTTCCCACTCCACATCTGATATGGTGTGGTAGGCACAATCTTGGTTGGAACATTGTTCAAAAGATATGCAGCCGATTCTAATGCATAACCCCAGAAAGATCGCGGTAACTCACCCTTACTCATCATGGAACAAACCATATCCAACGGATTCGATTCCGCCTTTCCGATACACCATTGTGTTGTGGTGTGTATGGAGGAGTAAGCTGAGAGAGAATTTCATTCTCTTTTAAGTATCCCAGGAACTCGACACATAAATATTCACCACCTCGATCAGATCTCAGTGTCTTGATACTTTTTCCTGTTTGGTTTTCCACTTCATTCGTGTATTCCCAAAATTTCTCAAAAGCCTTGGATTTATGCTTCATTGTTCATCACAGAAAACTGCATTTTATACCGCCCATTCTTATGCTCGTTTGTTTATAGATAGGTGCTTTTAATCTGTGTTTGCTACATATTTACAGGTTACAGGTTTCCAGTCTAAAATAATACAAATCAGACAAAATCTCTACAGTTACGCCAATATCCAGAACATCTGTCACAGACAGATAAAAGTCGGGTTCCAGTCATCCGCATCCGTCCAGTGCTGCTTACCAGTTCAAGAGATAAGACGAAAACAGTCATCATTTTTGGTCAAGCGTGGGGCCCGAGGGAGATAAAGTCAAATAACAATATTCAATGATGCGTGGGGCCCGAGGGAGATGAAGTCAAATAAGTTGAAAATGAAGCCACCATTGTTGACTGCTGGAAACTGAAGAAATCATGGAAGAATCGGCGACATACGCTCGATTACAGGTATCCGTGACAAAATACTGGAAATACATTCAAGATCACGGAAATATCATTTATGAGCCGACACTGCAACCAGAACTGCAAACCGACCGATATCCAAGAGTTATTCTTTAAACAAATAAAGTGTACACATTTTGGTCCAATAGGTTGCATGTGTACACACCAACTCTTGGAGCATGGACCATAGACCTAGGAGGCAGCCATGAATCATGGCACAAGTGGGTATGGTGCATTCAATGCATAAAGTGTTGATGTGATTCAAAAATTCAAAGATTCAAACTTCCCTCCAAACTTTGGGTGCATTCAAATTCAAATTAAAGGAAAGGTCTTGTTTTTATTGTTTATTTAATTTTCTTCTTTTGCCTATAAAAGGAAACCATTGGGTAAGTGAGAAGGAGTCCAATTTTTCCATAGATTTTGTCATTCTTTGTTGTTTTGCTTCTCTTTATAGTTCTTGAGCTCTTGCCCCTTTGTCTTGACCTTGCAACTTCTTCATAGAACTTGCAAACTTAAGGCTTAGGTTCTTGACTTCAAGATTTGTTGTAACTTGTTTGGAATTCAATAAAAGTTCTCATTTTTATTACCATGTCTTGTTCTATTTTTCATATTTGAACTTGTGAAATTCTTGCTTTACTTTGATCTTGCAACCTCTTAAGTGAGCTTGCAACCTTAAAGTTTGGTATTTGGATTTCACAGTGCACCGAACACTTGGAGATATTCGCACTTGGATTCATTGGTTCTCTCTTTATCTTTCTTTTCTCATATTTTTCATTATGTTTCTTACTCTTGTTTTTTTCTTTATTTTTACTTTGTAAATATGTGTGAGTAGTCGCTTTACTTGTTAAGGGTGGAAAACGGTTAGATTGTATTTGAAGATGTTCTTTGCTAAAACCTTAGAACCCTTAAACTTTGCAATTGAAACTCCGTCCAAATCACTCGCAATTTCGCTCCACTAGGCATCGTATCGTACCACAATAGCGATGATTCCTAATCATGACCGGATTGCTAGTGATTTGCCGAAGGCTAAAATCAAGAGATAACAACGGAAGGACAAGGGACAAGGAAGACGGATTTAGCGAAATGCCACAAATACCGTATTTCAAGTTCCCTAATCCGCGTTGTTACCTATTGCTTTAGTGTCAAAACCAAAGTTGGGGCTATAACGAATCGGCAAACATCACCTTCATGCAATCTAACCTATTACCACCCTTAACGAGTCTCTTTTTATACATTTCTTTGTTACGACATTTAGTTTCACCAACAAATCAAAAGACGTTGTTAACTCGTTAAAACAAGCTTAAAAACCTACCCTCTCCCTGCGGACGACCCGTACTCATCGCGGCTCGCTAAACGCGACACCGTTTTGATTGCAGTAATTTCATAACTCTTTTTAAATACGACACGGCAAAAACGTATCAATCATTCATCAAGAAGATATGTCCATACCTAAAGAAATCATCCGTAAAAGTAATGAAGTAGGAATAACCTCCTCTTGCATGTGTAGACATTGGATCGCACACGTCATTATGTACGAGTCCCAAGAGCTCGCTCGCTCTTACTCCGTGTCCAGTAAACGGAGTCTTTGTCATCTTTCCCATGAGACAAGATTCACAAGTAGCATAAGATTGATATTCGAACGGATTCAAATATCCTTCTCTATGTAACTTAGTTAACCGTGTTTCATTGATGTGACCTAGTCTACAATGCCATAAGAAAGCCTGATTTATTTCTGGAGACTTTCTTTTAAGTGTGTTCTGGACATTGAAAACCTGAGCTTGATTTAATACGTATATACCGTTATCTAATGTACCATACCCAATCAGAACTTGATTTAGGTGGATGTTTACCACATCGCTTATAAATGTAAAATCATATGATATGATATTACAAGTCAAACTAGGTGCATACAAACAGTTACGTAGAATCAATATCTGCCCACTTGTCAGTCCTAGGCGGTATTCCCCCACGGATTCAGCGTCCATGCTTATTCCGTTCGCAACTCTGAGAGACATATTACCTACCCTGATAACTCTACGGTTTCTTAAAGCATGTAACGAATTACAGATATAAGATCCTGATCCGGTATCTAGTATCCAGGAAGTAGAGTTAATTGACAAACAGTTCTCAATTACAAACACACCCGAGGCCGAAGCCACAACATGCTTCGAATCCTGGCTACTGGCTTCCAAAGCCCTGCAATCTTTCTGCCAATGCCCATTCCCATAACAATAGGAAGATCCCTCCTTCCCTACACCAAGTCCCGAAACTTTTGTTATTCCCTTTCATTCTACTTCACTGACACCGTATATCGGCTTTGTGAAGGTTTTCTTCTTTTCACCCTTTGCTTTCGCCCTGGATGCAGAAGAAGAAGGTCTCCCATTAAGCAGAGCGGGTGTCTCCCTGGTTTCTTTCAGGGTGTAAGTAGAGGGTAGGGACTGTAGAAATAAGTCAGCATATGACCTGTTTCCCAACGTGCTCTCCAGGTCCGTGAGCTCATCAATATAGCTAGTCATCGTAAGGACGTCGTCCTTTACAGATGACCCGACAGCCAACCTCGCTTGAAGCAATTCGTTCGAGGTCTCATATCTTGCGATACGAGATTGCACTCCATATAAATCTTTGTTATTGAGGAAAATGGAAACTAAGTCCATTTTCTCGTGCTGCTTCTAGTATACACCATCAACTGAAGCCAACACGAGGCACTTGGCTTTCGCGCTGTTCTTTTCCCTTACTGACGGATATCCATATCTGCGACGGTGGAAACTGGACCTAGGACGGTAGGGGCTTGAGTAGTAATAGGGTGGTCCAGCTTGTCATAGGCAATGGACATCTGGACAGACCTTTGTCAGTCATAAAAGTCAGATTCAGTCAACTTGTTATCTATATGTAACCTAGTCATGATCACAGGGTCGCTGCAGTTGAGAGATAGAAGAAAACACTTTAGCATGATGCTCTTGCAAGTTTAGATTGGTTTTTAATTTATCTAAACAGGATGGCTCCCACTGTTTCTCGAATCCTTCCTCAAACCATAAAAGAAGAATTAGTCAGGACTAATCTCACCATACAATACTTGCTTAACCGTTCAGCCAGGCTAGTGTTGGTACTTCGAGGGAGGTTTTACGACGCTTTCGCGAAATTCCTTAATTAAATAACCTCTTTTCCCTGGAGGCGTAGCTCCGCTAACACTGTTCTAGACACCTACTTGGTTTATAGCATTGATCGTTAAGTGATGAATCTCCTGGTGAGTAGCATATACTCACAATAGGATCGGGATCCAGATATCATCGTGTGATAATACTAAAGGAATCCTACCAACATTATCAAACTCCAAATGGTATGCAACACTAGCAAGTTTCAGTTTCTTTAGAAACTCCCGATGTGGATTTTTGCCCCATGCTCTTATGACCTTGACGAAGGCCAACAAATCATAAGTCACATGTCAAGTTCTTCCCATCATTATCCTTGTTAATTTGAATCCACCCGTACATACCCTTGACGAAGGCCAACAAAGTAATACGACTGTCCCAAACCAACGCATCTATCTATGCTACATATGAATACCCCAGCAGCTACCAAACACTATGCCTTGACGAAGGCCAACAAACATAGCTTGAATACTACTGACCATCCATATGAAATGACGGAGGGCTACGACTGGTTTTGGCGAAATCGTGAACGTAGTGAACTTGATATAATCGAAGGAACCTGATAGCTTTTTAAAAGGAGTGGTTAAAGCTCCGCAATTAAAAATTCTGCTCTATTAAAATAACCGAATGGTTTCTTTTAAATTTGTTCCAACGATTCAGCTTTGGCTTGTTTTCTTTGCATTAAAATAATGTGTCCAATCATTTATCCTATCATTGCAGAAAACAACGAAAATACAACGTCCGCTTATGCCATCCGCATTCGCCACTGGGTCCTGTCATCACCCGTTAGGTTACTTAACTAACGACAGAGCGGTGGCTGGTCTAGCGCGGATGCAAAACATAAGCAACGCCTACTAGATATCATATATAGATATTGTACATTTGTCAGACGCAATAATAGGCATTCCAGATCACAGATGAACATACTGGATATACTAGGAATCCGTGTTTCGTTCGAGCTTGCAATAAAAGACAGATTACACGGTCGTGATGAATAACCAAACCCCACCCTAGACCCCTATGGGTGCGGCAAACTACCCTCCTAGTACCAGAAGTGAAACAGTCTCCCTCAACGACGTGAGTAGGCCATTAAACACTTCAAAATACCCGGTAGTTTGTGCACTCCATCTTGGGTTTATCCTAGGAGCATAAAACAGTAAATGAAATAATACAACGGTGGCTACAACCTCAACCCGGATGTGCCCCGCAAAAGAATATTACAACATATTACAATTTACATCGAATGAAAGATAAAAACTCTCATCTCACATCCCCAGCTATTCATCCACGACAATCCAATGAAGTTCATATCCACAAACCAATATCCATTATAGAAATGTGCAACCCCCAACTAACCGACATACTAGCAATTAGCAGAGGTTTACGATCACATCAAATAACCCGATTAGCAAATAATTTAGAATTTCGATCGACAACCTTTTTCCGTGACTACCTCAAATGCAAGCCAGCACTGAAAAGACCTGTGTAGAAACAAAATATACAGGAAAACAGAACGCCCAAATATAAGACAAACTGTGTAAATACGAGTCAACTCGGAGTCGACTCGGCCGTGGATCCGCGGCGTATTGCACCAATCCGCCGCGCTACCGCGGTCGTCTCACCGAGTTAGCAACTCATATTTCTCTAGTATTCTTAGAATTCCCTGCTGTGAATTTTCATACCTCTGAAATAATTTTTTCGACAAGTTTAAAATCAACAGAAACTTGAGGGATCCGGGGTTAAGTTTTCGTGTTTTTCCGACGATCGAAGTTCTAATAAGTTGCTAACAAACTAGTAAAGGTTTAGTAGGCTCTGATACCACTGTAAGTCTATGTCACGCACCCCACATGTTCGCGGAGAGGCGGAATATATGAAAAATAATTATCAAAGCTTCATAACACGGCACACGGATCGTGTCTAAACCATTACTAGCAAACTACGAGAGGTTTAACTACTCTGATTCGAAATTATACCTCACTTTACTTGTCCTTCGGGTCTTCATCGCTGTCCTCCACACCTCGTCGGCTCTATGGAACATGGGTATCTCAACGGCCTCCTCGAGTCAAAGCCGATCCACCCGAGAGTCTATAGTCCGAGCACCTATCTCGAATCTGAGATAACTATGGCTTCTAGTTTGCTAATCTAGAAGTCCTAGAGGGTGTAGAGTATTTAGATGGATTACTTAGTCACTTTAAACCCTAGGATTCTCAACTCATGAGAGCATTTAGGGTTTAAGGAAGAAGATGAAGACTTGAAGAGAGAGAAGTGTTTTGTGATAATGAAATGAACTATTCTCATTTGTGAATATCATGAAGCATAATAATATCATCAAAATAAATATCTAGCTAATATTCATCATGATTCATTTAATTCACAAGGTGAATCATCTAATAAGTCACCAAATGAGTCATGGATCATTTAATGAAACTACACCTCATCTCCTCCACCTCATTTAGTTTAAATCTAAAAAGAAATAAACACAAATGAGTCACCTCCTTCTAGAAGCTTCACGACAAATTACAAGACCGCTCCTCCCATCCGTATTTCCGAAAAACACGGATAATCTTCGACTGAATAAATCCATCTGTATAATACTAGAATATGGATTAAACGAAAGCCCGCTAGTATTATATGCCCGATCATAGTACGTGCACAAATGTACGTAAGTGATCGCGGCCCTGCCGTAAAACAATACGGCCTCTACACCTTTTGCCCGGTGCAGGAAAACTCTCTGTGTGGAACTCTAAAGATTCGACACTACGCTGGCAGTGGGTTTAACCACAGGACGCAAGCAGTACTAGCTGTACGTAACGGTCCTCAGGTAGATGTCAATAAGAAGGACGATGAGGAAACCCATCCGAACTCCTACTGAGCCTGATGTAACAATCTCCGTACAGTCCGGTCTGTTCGTCTAGGACTATCACATATCGGGCCTAGGGGGCGATAAACGTCAGACCCCTCATAACGGTATAAGTTGTGTCGGAGTGAAGCCCATTACACCTTGAGAAACTACTGGAGCACCTACCAGTAAATCTCGCTTGCCCTGGCCAGGGACCTTGCATAATGGCTCTCCATACACAGTGCGATATCAACCCCCAATACCGGGAGAGACGAATCCTGTCTAACTGCCATTGCCTCCAAGTGCTTCGGGACTGCACCCAACTACTACCTGTTTGCACGACTCCTTTGAGCCGTGGTAGGGTAGTAATCTAAGTACAGTGGGAACACACCCGAGGCGAAGTAGTAGTGTCAAGTCGACGGACTAAGTTGTACTCATGTCACCTGGGAACTGCTATCTGATGATGGGTATAGTACCAACCTGCAGTTCCCGGCGAGTCCTGTCCGGTGTACTCGTAACCTAACGAGCACCTGCATACCATCTCTGGTACGACGTACTGATGGCTGTGAGACAGACCATCTCCCCATGCTGGGATGAGAAGCGTATACACCAGTCTACTCCGGAGTATCGATGCCATGTCTCGATAATCCTATGACCAGGTGTTAGTTATATGTATGCCCTAGAGGCCATTACTGTACATTGGATGTATATTGCAGTGGATGCTGGGACATATAGATGCTGGGACATATATAGGTAGGACTTTCTTGCTCGACATGATAGTACGCTATCTGGTTGCTCTTTATCTTAACATGTATACTTTGTCTCTCTGTTACATGTTGATAAAGCCCTTAGGATGTATACTCGACTTCCAGGACTATGATGCAGATCATACTAGTAGGGCCTGGGTAGCCAATGAGTACATCCTTCATTGTTCCTAGTCGTGAGAATATCGAGACGGGGCATCGATATTCCAGAGTAGACTAGCGTATATCTTCTCGACCCATGCGATGGGCGATGGATGATCCCATATCCATTGGTGTTTGACATCGAAGATGGTATGCGGGTGCTCAGTGGAGACTGGGTACACTGAACGGACTCGCCGAGAACTCCCAGATGGTATTATACCTCACGTCAGATGGCAGTTCTCTGGTGACACTGGTACAGCTTAGTCTGTTGACCCGAGATCGTCATAGAGTCTTGTGTGTCTCCCACTGTGCTTTGATTTCCACTCTACCACGGCTCTACTGAGTTGTGCAAACAGGTGGTTTTTGGGTACAGTCCCGATTCACATGGAGGCAATGAGCGATAGGAGGGGATTCGTCTCTCCCGGTATTGGGGGTTGATGTTGCGCTATGCTCGACTGGCCATAAGAAGAAATCCCTGGCCAGGGTTGCAGTGACCTACTGGTAAGTGTTATCAGTAGTTTCACACATGTCATGGACTTAACGTCGGCATGACTTATCAAGCTATTGGGGTCTGACGTTTACCACCCCTAGGCGAGATATGCGACATATCAGACGAACAGACCGGACTGTACGGTAAGTGTTACTGGTTGGATTCACAGGAGTGTGAGCGGGCTTGCTCGCCGATCTTCTGATCGCTCAATACCCGAGTGGCCGTTACGTTTAGCAGACCGCTTGCGGCTTGTGGGTGCTTGATATGATCATCATCTGCTACCGGCGTATTGACGAGTCTTTAGAGTCCTACACAGAGGTTTCCTGGCTCAAGCGAAACGAAATAGGAACGCATATGAGATATGTGCGGGACCGAGGATAATTCGTGTATGTGATACCGTATTCCATTCTCACGATGAATGTATCGATTGGTTATATGCGATATAACCTAGTTATCGAATCAAGGATTGATTCGATAAGCCGATACATTGGATACTAGTCGGTTATATGCGATATGACCGGATCGTTAAATCAAGTGTTGATTTAATGATTTAATGATTTAATGTATAATTATATATTTGATATATTACTTTGCATTAACTAGTATTGGTTCACTTTAAATGGATTTACTCACTTGATATGCACAAGTTGTATATGTGATATACTTTTGTGCACAAGATTGTATCATGTTTGATGATACATGCAAGCTAGGGTTTGTGTAAAGAATTGACCATGGTTATATGAATGGTTAGGGTTTCATTTTATTTTCTTATTTATTTATTCATTTATTCTTTATTGAAAGAAATAAAATGGTGGCTAAGTTTGGATAATCTTTGAAGCTTCATGAAGCTTTGAATGGTTGACTATTTTGTTTCTTTCCTTAACCCTAACCATTCACTTTAACCTTAGTTTGTTCTCTACATCTAACCATAGTTGACATTATGATAAGAATGATCTATTTTCTATTTTCTAATAATAACTTATCATATCTTCTTCTTCTTCATCATCTTCTTCTTCCATGAAGAAAGCTTGCTACATCAATGGTGATTGATGAAAAAGTGTGAGAAATCCAAATTTAAAGTCTACCCACTTCCTATTTCTTCATCCTCTACCTCTTGCCAAGTAGTATAGGGTGTTTCCTTCACAAGTTTTCTTGACTTGGTGAAGTTGGAGCTTGATCTAGCCATGCCTCGACGTAGATCATCTTCGGCATCGTCGTCGATGACCTAGCCCGCTTTTTCTCCGATGAAGCCGACGCTAGAGCCCAAGATCCGATTTGTACAGCGAGGATACTTCATCGCGGAGCCTAGGAGGTGGAGGACCGGATCTACAAAGGTTGTAGCCACTTCCCTTTAGCTATATTTCCATTTACTTGCTCGTTTCGCCTAAATATCTAGTTAACGATCCGTATTAGGGTTTGTAGGCACAAGGAATTTTTGATTTGTGCATGTTTGATCACTTGTAAGACTCCATTAGAGTGCCTAGGAACCCTACAGTGGTATCAGAGCCTAGCTAGAGCCTTAGGCGAAGTCTAGACGGAATTAGAACTCCGATCGAATCAAAACCCAAACCCTAATATTGCTCTCTGGACATTTTCTGAATTTGTGGATTTTTTAGAATTAAAAATATGCAGAGAAATGTGCAGGAAATTCTAAGAGAAACTGCAGAAAACGACAGCCTAATTCTACAGTACGACCGCGGAACCGCGGCGTTGACCCCCCTTTTGCGGCGGTTCCGCAGCCATCTGTGATGATCAGGCTGTGAGTTTTCTTCAGTTGTTTCTGTTGGTGTTTCTTGTGTGTTCTGGATGCTTTTAATTGTTTTTTCAGAGTTGCATTTTCTGGGTTGTATTAGGGACTCGGTGTTTCGATCGGATTGTCTAATTTTGTCAGTGTGGCTTTCCGGATAAATTTTAGAATATGTTAAAAAGTTCGACCAGATATAAATACCCAATTTTTCCCCTGTCGGGAAATTTCCAAGTGTTGGATTTTTTCGTAGTTTAACGACGTTCTAAGTAGTGCAAGTAACGCGATGGACCCTCTAGAAGACAACAAACCTTAACTCGATTATGTGACCGTCTTGAACTGCCCTTTGAACCTTCGGGTTTGGGGCAGTACGGCGTGCCACATGTGAGGCGTTGGCTTGACCCTTCTACGGCTGGACCGTTGGTACTGAGGCGCAGGCATTGTCTTTACCCTCAGTAAAGGGACGGTATGTTGGAAGAGTTCCAAGCTAGATACCGTGACATACTAGACGATAAAGGCAGGATACAGCGCTACTTAAGATGCTACCAAAGAGGCTGTTTGGATGTATATTGGTTCATAAGATGAACTATGTTCCTACCATTGTGAGACAATGGAGTTGTGGTTTATGCCAAGGAACGCCAGTCCCATCAGTGATCCAGACTTATTCTAAGGCAGTGTCACCTGATCATGGAGATGGTTGATCTCCAAGATGATCGAGGCATAGGAGAGCAGACTTAGAGGATAACACGGCGGATCCACTCACGAAGGCCTGTTCCCAGAGAGAGACTTTTATGGGATGGTTGAGTATGAGATACTGCAACCACTGCTACAGATGGCCCTAGTGCAAGTGGGAGATTGTTAGTTATATGTATGCCCTAGAGGCCATTACTGTACATATGATGTATATTGTAGTGGATGCTGGGACATATATAGGGAGGACTTTCTTGCTCGACATGATAGTATGCTATCTGGTTACTCTTTACCTTAACGTGTACTCAGATTGTCTCTCTATTACATGTTGGTAAAGCCCTTAGGATGTGTACTTGACTACCTGGACTATGATGCAGATCATACTAGTGGGGACATGGTAGTCCATAAGTACATCCTTCAAAGTCCCTAGTCGTGGGTGTATCGAGACGGGGCGTCGATATACCAGAGTAGACTAGCGTGTACCTTCTCGACCCATACAGATGGGCGATGGATGATCCCATATCCATTGGTGTTTGACATCAGAGATGATATACGGGTGCTCAGTAGAGACTGGGTACACTGGACGGACTCGCCGAGAACTCCCAGATGGTATTATACCTTACGTCAGATGGCAGTTCTCAGGTGACACTGGTACAGAGTAGTCTGTTGACCCGAGATCGTCATAGAGTCTTGTGTGGTTCCCACTGTGCTTTGATTTCCATCTTACCACGTCCATGAGGGCGTGCAAAACGGTGGTTTTTGGGTACAGTCCCGAGTCACATGGAGGCAATGAGCGATAGGAGGGGATTCGTCTCTCCCGGTATAGGGAGTTGATGTTGCGCTGTGTTCGATTGGCTATAACAGGAAATCCCTGGCCAGGGTTGTTGAGATTTACTGGTAAGTGTTACCAGTAGTTTCTCGAGTTGTTATAGACCTAATATCGACACGACTTATCAAGCTATTGGGGTCTGACGTTTACCACCCCTAGGCGAGATATGCGACATATCAGACGATCAGACCGGACTGTACGGTAGTGTTACTGGTTGGATTCACAGGAGTGTGAGCGGGCTAGCTCGTCGATCTTCTGATCGCTCAATACCCGGGTGGCCGTTACGTTTGGCAGACCGCTTGCGGCTTGTGGGTGTTTGATATGATCATCACCTGCTACCGGCGTATTGACGAGTCTTTAGAGTCCTACACAGAGGTTTTCCTGGCTCGAGCAAAACGAAAGAGGAGCACATATGAGATATGTGCGGGACCGAGAATAATACGTGTATGTGATACTGTATTCCATTCTCGTGATCTGTAACATTGATCGGTTATATGTGATATAGCCGGGTTATCGGATCAAGTGTTGATTCGATAATTTGTTACTATTCATGTTAGTCGGTTATATGAGATATGACCGGATCGTTAAATCAAGTGTTGATTTAATGATTTAATGTATAATTATATATTTGATATATTATTTTACATTAACTAATATTGATCGGTTGTATGTGACATAGTCGGGTTATCGGATCAAGTGTTGATTCGACAATCTGTTACTATTCATATTAGTCGGTTATATGAGATATGACCGGATCGTTAAATCAAGTTTTGATTTAATGATTTAATGTATAATTATATATTTGATATATTATTTTACATTAACTAATATTGGTTCACTTAAGATGGTTTTTCTCACTTGTTGTGCACATTGTATATGTGATATACTTTCATGTGCACTTGATTGTATCATGTTTGTTGATATAAGCTAACTTAAGTTAGTTGTAAAATGGTTGTAAAATGGTTAGGGTTTTCTTTCAAATTTTACATTCATTCATTTGTAACGAATAGTGGGGGACAAGAATAAAATGGTGGCTATATTCTATCTTTCATGAAATTGATGAAGCATTAAAGCTTGCACCATTTTGTCCTTGACTTTGACCCAACCATATATCCAACCATGGTTCCATCTCTACATTTAACTATGGTTCCCATTATGATACATCATGATAACAACAATACATTTGATTATTCTTACACCATTCTCACATTATTCCTCTTGTCCATTCATGTTTCTTCATGCTTCTTCTTCTTCTTCATCAAGAAGAAGAAAAGCTTGAAGCCTCCAATGGTGAAATGATCAAATGAGTGAGAAAACAAAATCTAAAGTCAACCCATCTCCTCTTTCTTCATTCTCTACAACATGCCCTTGTTGAAGAGTGTGTTGTCTTCACAAGTTCTTGACTTGGTGAAGGCGGAGCTCGAGTTTGAGAAGCTTCGACGTAGATCTTCTTCGGCATTGTAGTCTTCGACTTAGCCCGATTATTTCTCCGACGAAACCATCACCGGAGTCCGGGATCCGACGACCGAAGCGGAGGGACATCGTCTTGGAGCTATGGAGGTGGAGCAAAGAAACTACAAAGGTTGTATTTTCTTCACTCATTAGTTATGTTGATAACTAGTTGCTTCTTTTTCGCCTAAACTCTAGCCAACGATCCGTATAAGGGTTCTCCGGCACATGTAAAATTTTCGTTTGGCATGGTTGATGCCTTGTGACAACCCCTTGATGTGCCCCGGAACCCTACAGTGGTATCAGAGCCTAGCTAGAGCCTTAGGCGATCCCCGGACGGAATTAGAAACCCGATCGAACCGAAATCCCATTGCAAAATCGCTCTCTGTACTTTTTTCAAAAATGTTGATTTTTGGCAATTTAAAATATCCAGAAAAACAAGCAGGCTTTTCTGAGCATTACTGTGAAATTTGGTACCCTAATTCCACCAAAGCGCGGCGGAAGCGCCGCACAAAGGGGGTTTGCGCGGCGGAAGCGCCGCCAATTAGATCGCGACACGTGTCAAATTTCACTGTAACCTGTAAAATGCAGTGCTCATTTTCCTGGAATATTTAAACTGAACTCAAGAGTTGAGTTGTTCTGAGTTGTTTTGGGAATCAATGTTTCGATCGGAAGGTCTAATTCTGTCTATGTGTTTTCCGGATAATTAGAATGTATTGAAGTATTTGGACGAGTATCATTTACTCACTCTTCACGGGGTTTACGTCTTTCGGATATATGTGCAAGTTTTGTAGTGGGCCCTCTAGAAGACACAAACCTTAACTCGATTATGTGACCGTCTTGAACTGCCCTTTGAACCTTCGGGTTTGGGGCAGTACGGCGTGCCATATGTGAGGCGTTGGCTTGACCCTTCTACGGCTGGACCGCTGCTACTGTGCCATACACCGGAATTTTTGAACTCCGCTCAAGTGTTGAGCTTTAGTGAATTTTGGGTATTTGACCATTCGCTCAAAAACTTTAATACTGTATATTTATCTGGAATGGGATACAATAATTGGAATTCACAAAAAGTTATGAGATAACTGAATGAATGTTATAAACATAGCACTTTAGTCTCACTTGATCGGTTGCCACGGAATTTTGATGTGATCAAAAGTCCGTGGCAATCACGTAGTGTACGCGGATACTCGCCGGGTAAACTTAATAGACAGCCTCACCCCATAGCCCCGACCAAGTGACTGTAGGAGAACCCCGTCGCCGAAAGCATCCGTTCGGGTGCTCCCGGTAGCGGTGTTCCGCCTTGGTGCACTTTGTCGACGGTATCGGGGGTGCGGCCGCCTATTGAAGTTTGCGACGAGCATTCGATCAGGATGTCGGGAATCTTGTTGAATTGCCCGACTTGATATTGAAAAGAGTTTTCGATAATGAGACTAAAATGCGGCGTTTATAATTGTTAGGCATGTGATGTCTAAGTAATTCATTTGATTAGGCATGTGATGTCTATGCATGTTGCGGATTCCAACTGTTGTAGTTTTACACTTTCTTTTCTGTGACCGTAAGTGTAGTATGGCGATATCGCCGGTTTCGTTGCTATACGTCAACGACAATTGGGGTATGCATACTTACTTACTTTGATGACATGTGATGTTATGTGTTGCTGGATATGTTATATTGGATCGTCGTGTTTGAATAGCCGGGGGTTTTTATGTGAGATGAGTGTTTTTCATTTTCATTCATGTAAAAAACTTGTATGTAATATTCTTTTATTTGGGGCACTTCCATGTTGCGGAAGATGTCACCGGTTGTATATTATTTACTTTTCCGCACTAGGATAGACCCAAGGAGGAGGGCACAAGTAACCGGGTTCTGGAGTCCAGTGGGAGACCAACTCGAGGAGTCGAGTCCGGGTCTCCTAACTCTAGAATTGGTAGGGTTGCTTGCCGCTCTCGTAGGGGTCTAGGGGTGTGGGTTTGGCTATTCATCACGACCGTGGAATCCGTGTTTTGTACTGGCTCGTATTGAAAACACGGACGTCCTAGTATATCCAATATTTCATTTGATTCTTCTGCTGCGATATCTGTGATGTGATCATATGATGTTCTGTGATAGATACAGTATATGATATATATGATATATTATATAGACGTTACTTATGTTTTACACCCGCGCTAGCCCTGCCCCGCTCTGCCGTTAGTTACCTAACCTAACGGTGCACGAGGGGACATCGAGGCGAATGCGGATGGCATAAGTGTACGTCATATCTATCTGTGATGTTTAGGTATTTAAATGATGGGACTTCATTAATGTGATTAATGAAAGACAAGAAACCTAAAGATGTTGTGGAATCGAATTTCAAAATTAAAACAGGTAGCTACAGTTCTTGCTTTGCATAGCGGTATATGTGATATATCCTGCACCTTATTCGATAAGGAAAGGACCGAGATCCCTTCACCGGGAGTGACTCCTTTAGCAACAACTGGCAGATGCTACACACTCGGTTTGTTTTTGATTGCTTTTAAGAGTTTTTGCTTTGCACAGTGATGTATGTGATATATCCCGCACCTCATTCGATGAGGAAAGGGCCGACGATCCCTTCACCGGGAGTGACCCCTTTAGCAAAACTGGAAAGGCCTCAAAATCACTCCATTTCGAAACTTCATTCGATCCTACAACGATATCAAGTTCATTACGCAATAGGTTTTCAGAAAAACCTGTCGTAGCCCTCCGTCATTTCAGATAAGTAGTAGTTAGTATTCGTGCTGCGTTTGTTGGCCTTTGTCAAGGCGTAGTGTGCGGTAGCTGACTGGTGCTTATCTGCTTATGCATATGATGCAGATTGAGTTAGGGTAGTCGTGCGACCTTGTTGGCCTTTGTCAAGGGCCGTGCGGGTGGGTTTAATTCAATCAGGAAATGACGGGTTGAACTTGACTAGCATCCTATGGTTTGTTGGCCTTTGTCAAGGTCATAGGAGGTTAGGGGCAAAAGATTATCGGGAATTTCAAGTGTTGAAATTTGCAATGAGATTGCATACCTTCTATGAGATAGTTGGATCCCGATACCCGCTGCGAGTAAGAGTTACTCCTGGGAGAGTTTTGCACATTACAATTAGCCGATCAAGTAGGTGTCTAGAAAGGTGTTAACGAGATTACGCCTCTGGGAAAACGAGGTTTACATTAATTAGGTTCGTGCGAAAGCACGGGGGACCTCCCTCAAAGTACCGATACTGGCCTGGCTGAAAGATTGGCGAACTTGTAGTGCGTAATTAATCCCGGCTAGTCTTTCCTTTTAGGGTTTGAAGGAAGATTTGATAAAAAGCAGTGGGAGCCATCCTGATTAGATAAAACACAACCAATCTGATCTTGCAAGAGCGCACGCTGAGTGTTTTCTTCTCTCTCTCTCTCCGGGTAGCGACCATATCACGCCTTAATCAAGATAATAATACGGATAATTGACCGAACCCGCTTGTTATACTGAGCTGGGGAACGTTGGTCCCGCTTCAACTTATAATTGTTATAAGACAGAGCAGGAAATTGGGGAATACCAGATTTCCCGTGCCGCCCAAACGAAGAGAGTGCATATTGATGCATCATCTTCGGGTGTGTTCGTTACAAAGAACTGTTTCTCAGTATCCTCCCGATCCTGAGTATGTGATACCGGATCAGGATCCCAGATATGTAATCTGTTACATAGGGCTACAAAAGGGTAGAAAAACTGAGAACGGGTGATAAGTTTCATGAGGCAGAAAATGGGGCAAGTGTTGCAGCCAAGTCTGTCGGTCACTGTCACCCTGTATTACCTGAATACATTGATTCTGAACGAATATTATTAGATACCGAACCTGATATACAAAATCATATCACTCTCTTTATTAGTAAAGAAATGATAGAATTTTGTATTGTTGGATAATGTTTTGAACATTTCCTATATCAAAAGTTGATCGGTTCAGGCACGTTATCTAAAAGCATTGAAGTTCTAAATCAAACTACAGTTCTTAGTATATGGAACACACACAAGAGGAAGAGTTCAGAAATGAACGGATCCTTCTTGAGGTATTGTAGACTTGGTCATATCAATGCGACCCGACTAGCTGCAGTTACATAAAGATGCATATTTAAATTTGTTTGAATTTATATCTTGTGAAACTCGCCAGTCATGTCACAGAGATGAGATGACCACAGCTCTGTTTATTGGAAACAGAGAAAGAGTTAGTGAACTCTTGGGATGATACATGTTGATGTATGCAGGTCCCCTGTCTACACATGCCAGGACTGGTTCTTTATACTTCATTACATTCTCTGATGATCTCTTTAGATTCAGATATATGTTCTTGTTGAAACACAAGTCCGAACCTTTTGAGATATTCACAGAATATAAGTTAGAAGTAGAGAACCAAAATATGGGGATAAGTATTATGTCCTTTGATGAGATCAAGGAGGAGAATACTTGAGCATGGAATTCCTGGACTATTCTAAAGTAGAATGAGATTCTCTCTCAGCATTACTCCTCCGAATACACCATAGCACGATGGTAAATCGGGGTGGAGCAGATACACCCTATATGATAAGGTGCGCTCTATGATGAGTACTACTGAGTCACCTATTTCCTTATGGGAGTTATGCACTTGAGAAGTTGCATGCCTATTGAATAGGGTTCTAATCAAATCAGTTGCCTACCATTTCATATGTGATATGGAAAGGGAAGGGCCCATGTCTTAAGCTAGTTAAGATTTGGGGGTTGTCCGGCCTATATCTAAAAGCAAAATCCGGACAAGCTCGAGGCAAGGTGTGTTATGTACAACTGGAAAGGTTCCAGCTATACAAATGACGGCAGATGATTTGGTACAACCAAAGGATTCAGTAGATACCAACGAACCTCAGCCTCTCCGCCGATCTAGTAGGGATCCTCACCCACCTGAGAGTTACTTCGGTTTCTCTATGACAGTGGGAGCCAGGATTGCATCATGAGATGATGACCCAACTAGTTTCGAGCTGGCCATCAGGGGTGAGACTCTGTAAGAATGGCTGGATGTTTAGCGATCTGAGATGGAATCCTTATACACCGACAAAGTATGGACTTTTGTTGCGATATCTGAAGGGTTAAATCCCCATCAGGAGCAAGTATATCTTGAGAAGATTACTTGGTGTACATGGAAAAGTTGAGACTTTCAAAGCTAGACTTGTTAAAGGTTTGCATCATTGTCCAGGAATGGATCATGATAAAGCCTTTTCTAAGGAGCTATGCTTAAGTCCATCCAGATCCTACTTGCCACGGCTACATACCATGACTACGATATCTGGTGGTTGGGTGTCATGACTGCTTTTCTAAATGATGATTTGGAAGAGAGCGTCTATAAGTACACAGCCAGAGGGCTTCATAGACAGTGGGAGCAGCGGAAACGTGTGCAAGATGCTTTATAGGATAAAGCAGGCATCGCGGAGTTGGAACATCTGTTTTGATGTTGTAGTCAAAGAGTTTGACATCATCAGAATGGTAGATGAACCTTGTATAAACAAAAGGGTAGTAGGGAGTATTGTGACGATCCTCGTAGAGTACGTGGATGAGATACTCTTGATAGGAAAGGAGTTTCCTATGCTACGCTCGGTCAATCTCCGTTTATCACAATGATTCTCCATATAGGATCAAAATGATACCTACTAAATCCTGGATTTTGGATCTATGAGATAGATCTAATTGGATGTTAGGATACTCACTAGTCGTAGTGAGATGGTATCAATCAATCCTGGGGAGAATCACTGGAAGTGTTCCAGAGTGATAAAAACGACTGAATGCCAGTCGCAGGCATTGTCTTTACCCTCAGTAAAGGGACGGTATGTTGGAAGAGTTCCAAGCTAGATACCGTGACATACTAGACGATAAAGGCAGGATACAGCGCTACTTAAGATGCTACCAAAGAGGCTGTTTGGATGTATATTGGTTCATAAGATGAACTATGTTCCTACCATTGTGAGACAATGGAGTTGTGGTTTATGCCAAGGAACGCCAGTCCCATCAGTGATCCAGACTTATTCTAAGGCAGTGTCACCTGATCATGGAGATGGTTGATCTCCAAGATGATCGAGGCATAGGAGAGCAGACTTAGAGGATAACACGGCGGATCCACTCACGAAGGCCTGTTCCCAGAGAGAGACTTTTATGGGATGGTTGAGTATGAGATACTGCAACCACTGCTACAGATGGCCCTAGTGCAAGTGGGAGATTGTTAGTTATATGTATGCCCTAGAGGCCATTACTGTACATATGATGTATATTGTAGTGGATGCTGGGACATATATAGGGAGGACTTTCTTGCTCGACATGATAGTATGCTATCTGGTTACTCTTTACCTTAACGTGTACTCAGATTGTCTCTCTATTACATGTTGGTAAAGCCCTTAGGATGTGTACTTGACTACCTGGACTATGATGCAGATCATACTAGTGGGGACATGGTAGTCCATAAGTACATCCTTCAAAGTCCCTAGTCGTGGGTGTATCGAGACGGGGCATCGATATACCAGAGTAGACTAGCGTGTACCTTCTCGACCCATACAGATGGGCGATGGATGATCCCATATCCATTGGTGTTTGACATCAGAGATGATATACGGGTGCTCAGTAGAGACTGGGTACACTAGACGGACTCGCCGAGAACTCCCAGATGGTATTATACCTTACGTCAGATGGCAGTTCTCAGGTGACACTGGTACATAGTAGTCTGTTGACCCGAGATCGTCATAGAGTCTTGTGTGGTTCCCACTGTGCTTTGATTTCCATCTTACCACGTCCATGAGGGCGTGCAAAACGGTGGTTTTTGGGTACAGTCCCGAGTCACATGGAGGCAATGAGCGATAGGAGGGGATTCGTCTCTCCCGGTATAGGGAGTTGATGTTGCGCTGTGTTCGATTGGCTATAACAGGAAATCCCTGGCCAGGGTTGTTGAGATTTACTGGTAAGTGTTACCAGTAGTTTCTCGAGTTGTTATAGACCTAATATCGACACGACTTATCAAGCTATTGGGGTCTGACGTTTACCACCCCTAGGCGAGATATGCGACATATCAGACGATCAGACCGGACTGTACGGTAGTGTTACTGGTTGGATTCACAGGAGTGTGAGCGGGCTAGCTCGTCGATCTTCTGATCGCTCAATACCCGGGTGGCCGTTACGTTTGGCAGACCGCTTGCGGCTTGTGGGTGTTTGATATGATCATCACCTGCTACCGGCGTATTGACGAGTCTTTAGAGTCCTACACAGAGGTTTTCCTGGCTCGAGCAAAACGAAAGAGGAGCACATATAAGATATGTGCGGGACCGAGAATAATACGTGTATGTGATACTGTATTCCATTCTCGTGATCTGTAACATTGATCGGTTATATGTGATATAGCCGGGTTATCGGATCAAGTGTTGATTCGATGATTTGTTACTATTCATGTTAGTCGGTTATATGAGATATGACCGGATCGTTAAATCAAGTGTTGATTTAATGATTTAATGTATAATTATATATTTGATATATTATTTTACATTAACTAATATTGATCGGTTGTATGTGACATAGTCGGGTTATCGGATCAAGTGTTGATTCGACAATCTGTTACTATTCATATTAGTCGGTTATATGAGATATGACCGGATCGTTAAATCAAGTTTTGATTTAATGATTTAATGTATAATTATATATTTGATATATTATTTTACATTAACTAATATTGGTTCACTTAAGATGGTTTTTCTCACTTGTTGTGCACATTGTATATGTGATATACTTTCATGTGCACTTGATTGTATCATGTTTGTTGATATAAGCTAACTTAAGTTAGTTGTAAGGATCAAACCATGGTTGTAAAATGGTTAGGGTTTTCTTTCAAATTTTACATTCATTCATTTGTAACGAATAGTGGGGGACAAGAATAAAATGGTGGCTATATTCTATCTTTCATGAAATTGATGAAGCATTAAAGCTTGCACCATTTTGTCCTTGACTTTGACCCAACCATATATCCAACCATGGTTCCATCTCTACATTTAACTATGGTTCCCATTATGATACATCATGATAACAACAATACATTTGATTATTCTTACACCATTCTCACATTATTCCTCTTGTCCATTCATGTTTCTTCATGCTTCTTCTTCTTCTTCATCAAGAAGAAGAAAAGCTTGAAGCCTCCAATGGTGAAATGATCAAATGAGTGAGAAAACAAAATCTAAAGTCAACCCATCTCCTCTTTCTTCATTCTCTACAACATGCCCTTGTTGAAGAGTGTGTTGTCTTCACAAGTTCTTGACTTGGTGAAGGCGGAGCTCGAGTTTGAGAAGCTTCGACGTAGATCTTCTTCGGCATTGTAGTCTTCGACTTAGCCCGATTATTTCTCCGACGAAACCATCACCGGAGTCCGGGATCCGACGACCGAAGCGGAGGGACATCGTCTTGGAGCTATGGAGGTGGAGCAAAGAAACTACAAAGGTTGTATTTTCTTCACTCATTAGTTATGTTGATAACTAGTTGCTTCTTTTTCGCCTAAACTCTAGCCAACGATCCGTATAAGGGTTCTCCGGCACATGTAAA
This sequence comes from Agapanthus africanus, assembly GCA_030015575.1. Taxonomy (NCBI): domain Eukaryota; kingdom Viridiplantae; phylum Streptophyta; class Magnoliopsida; order Asparagales; family Amaryllidaceae; genus Agapanthus; species Agapanthus africanus. The sequence goes on along the minus strand of JASDDO010000012.1, from coordinate 90,796,392 downwards.
ATTTTCGTTTGGCATGGTTGATGCCTTGTGACAACCCCTTGATGTGCCCCGGAACCCTACAGAATAATGCGTGTATGTGATACCGTATTCCATTCTCGCGATGAATGTATCGATTGGTTGTATGCGATATAACCTAGTTATCGAATCAAGTATTGATTCGATAAGCCGATACATTGAATACTAGTCGGTTGTGTGCGACATGACCGGATCATTGAATCAAGTGTTGATTTAATGATTTAATGCATAATTATATATTTGATATATTACTTTGTACTAACTAGTATTGGTTCACTTTAAACGGATTTTCTCACTTGGTTTGTGCACATTGTATATGTGATATATTTTTGTGCACTTGTATGTATCATGTTTGATGATGCATGCTAACTTGTGTTTTGTGTAAAGTTTAAACCATGGTTATGTAATGGTTAGGGTTTTCATTTTCATATCTATTTATTTATTTATTTATTCATTTTGGAAAATGATAAGCATAATGCAAAATGGTGGCTTTCTTTGGATGGATGTTGAAGCTTCATGAAGCTTTGACCAAGTGACCATTTTGTCTCCATGCTTAACCCTAACCATTCCCACTAACCATGATTGATTCTCTACACTTGACCATGGTTATTATTATGATAAGTATTGATTTACTTTTTTTTTTTGAAAATAACTAATCATAATATTCTTCTTCTTCTTCATCTTCTTCAATAAAGAAACCTTCACTTCATCAATGGTGATTGATGAAAATGAGTGAGAAATCCAATTCTAAAGTCTACCCACTTCCTATTTCTTCATCCTCTACCTCTTGCCAAGTAGTAGAGTGTGTTTTCTTCACAAGTTTCTTGACTTGGTGAAGTGAGAGCTTGATCTAGTGATGCCTCGACGTAGATCATCTTCGGCATCGTCGTCGATGACCTAGCCCGTCCATTCTCCGATGAAGCCGACGCTAGAGCCCGGGATCCGTTTTGGACAGCGAGGAGACATCATCACGGAGCTATGGAGGTGGAGCACCGGATCTACAAAGGTTGTATTTCCGTTCTTGTAGTTAAGTGTTAACTAGTTTGCTTTTGTCGCCTAAACTTCTAGCCAACGATCTTCTTAGGGTTTCTCGGCACCGCAATTTTTGTAAATTGGCATGGTTGATGCCTTGTGAGACCTCTAGTGTGTGCCTAGGAACCCTACAGTGGTATCAGAGCCTAGCTAGAGCCTTAGGCGAAGTCTAGACGATGTTTGAAACCCGATCGAACCGAAAACCCAACCCGGAAAATGCTCTCTGTACTTTTTCTAAAATCGTGGTTTTTTCCAGATTAAAAATATGCAGAAAAACCAGCAGGGATATCTAAGAGTTACGGTGAATTTTGATGACCTAATTCCATCATTCCACCACGGATCCGCGGCACGAGCATGGCTCGTGCGGCGGATCCGCGGCCGTTTTGTCGTATTGTTCATCGAAATTTGCACCATAATCAATAATTGTCAGTGCTGGTTTTCCTGGGAATATTTTAATATTTATTCCAGAGTTTTATTTTCTGGGTTGATTTGGGGATTCGGTGTTTCGATCGGAGTATCAAATTTTGTCTGTGTGGCTTTCCGGATAAATTTTAGAATATGTTAAAAAGTTCGACCGGATAAAAATACCCAATTTTTCCCCTGTCGGAAAATTTCCAAGTGTTGGATTTTTCCGTGGTTTAAAGACGTTCTAAGTAGTGTTAGTAACGCAATGGACCCTCTAGAAGACAACAAACCTTAACTCGATTATGTGACCGTCTTGAACTGCCCTTTGAACCTTCGGGTTTGGGGCAGTACGGCGTGCCACATGTGAGGCGTTGGCTTGACCCTTCTACGGCTGGACCGTTGGTACTGAGGCACGAACTGAATGTTTTTAGACTTGTTTCATGTATTGATCTGTATCGGGAAAACTTGGGTGTTCGATTGTTCGATCGGAAAGTTTGACATTTTCTATTTATCCGGAATGTGATACAATAATTGGAATTCACAATAAGTTATGAGATAACTGAATGAATGTTATAAACATAGCATTTTAGTCTCACTTGATCGGTTGCCATGGAACTTTGATGTGATCAAAAGTCCGTCGCAATCACGTAGCGTACGCGGATACTCACCGGATAAACTTAATAGACAGCCTCACTCCATAGCCCCGACCAAGTGACTGTAGGAGAACCCCGTCGCCGAAAGCATCCGTTCGGGTGCTCGCGGCAGCGGTGTTCCGCCTTGGTGCACTTTGTCGACGGCGTCGGGGGTGCGGCCGCCTACTGAAGTTTGCGACGAGCATTCGATCAGGATGTCGGGAATCTTGTTGAATTACCCGACTTGATATTGAAAAGTGTTTTCGATTTTGAGACTAAAATGCGGGGTTTATAATTGTTAGGCATGCGATGTCTAAGTAATTCATTTGGTCAGGCATGCGATGTCTGAGGTTGTTGCGGATTCCAACTGTTGTAGTTTTACACTTTCTTTTCTGTGACCGTAAGTGTAATATGTGATATCGCCGGTTTCGTTGCTATATGTCAACGACAATTGGGATGCGCATATTTACTTGCGTTGATGACATGTGATGTTATGTGTTGCTGGATATGTTATATTGGATCGTCGTGTATGAATAGCCGGGGGTTTTTTATGTGAGATGAGTGTTTTTCATTTTCATTCATGTAAAAACTTGTATGTAATATTCTTTTTATTGGGGCGCTTCCAGGTTGCGGAAGTTGTCACCTTTTGTATATTATTTACTTTTCCGCACTAGGATAGACCCAAGGAGGAGGGCACAAGTAACCGGGTTCTGGAGTCCAGTGGGAGACCAACTCGAGGAGTCGAGGCCATGTCTCCTAACTCTAGAATTGGTAGGGTTGCTTTTCGCTCTCGTAGGGGTCTAGGGGTGTGGGTTTGGCTCTTCATCACGACCGTGGAATCCATGTTTTATACTGGCTCGTATTGAAAACACGGACGTCCTAGTATATCCAATATTTCATATGATTCTTCTGCTGCGATATCTGTGATGTGATCATGTGATGTTCTGTGATAGATACAGTATATAGTATATATGATATATTATATAGACGTTACTTATGTTTTACACCCGTGCTAGCCCTGCCCCGCTCTGTCGTTAGTTACCTAACCTAACGGTGCACGAGGGGACATCGAGGCGAATGCGGATGGCATAAGTGTACGTCGTATTTATCTGTGATGTTTAGGTACATTAAATGATGGGACTTCATTAATGTGATTAATGAAAGAAAAGAAACCTAAAGATGTTGTAGAATCGAATTTCAAAATAAAACAGGTAACTACAGTTCTTGCTTTGCACAGCGGTATATATGATATATCCTACACCTTATTCGATAAGGTAAGGACCGAGATCCCTTCACCGGGAGTGACTCCTTTAGCAATAACTGGCAGATGCTACACAATCGGTTTGTCTTTTGATAGCTTTTAAGTGTTTTTGCTTTGCACAGTGATATATATGATATATCCCGCACCTCATTCGACGAGGAAAGGACCGACGATCCCTTCACCGGGAGTGACTCCTTTAGCAAAACTAGAAAAGCCTCAAAAAGCACTCCATTTCAAAATCATTTGATTCTATAACGATATCAAGTTCATTACGCAATAAGTTTTCAGAAAAACCTGTCGTAGCCCTCCGTCATTTCAGATAAGTCCTGTTTAGTATTCGTGCTGCGTTTGTTGACCTTGTCAAGGCGCAGTGTGCGGTAGCTAACCAGTATTTATCTGCTTATGCATATGATGCAGATTGGGTTAGGGTAGTCGTGCGGCCTTATTGACCTTGTCAAGGGTCGTGCGGGTGGGTTTGATTCAATCAAGAAATGACGGGTTGAACTTGACTTGCGGTCTATGGTTTGTTGACCTTATCAAGGTCATAGATCGTTCGGGGCAAAATATTATCGGGAATTTCAAGTGTTGAAATTTGCAATGAGATTGCATACCTTCTATGAGATAGTTGGATCCCGATACCCGCTGCGAGTAATTGTTACTCCTGGGAGAGTTTTATACATTACAATTAGTCGATCAAGTAGGTGTCTACAAAGGTGTCAACGGGGTTACGCCTCTGGGAAAATGAGGTTTATATTAATTAGGTTCGTGCGAAAGCACGGGGCACCTCCCTCAAAGTACCGACACTGGCCTGGCTGAAAGATTGGCGAACTTGTAGTGTGTAATTAATCCCGGCTAGTCTTTCCTTTTAGGGTTTGAAGGAAGATTTGATAAAAAGCAGTGGGAGCCATCCTGATTAGATAAAATAATAACCATTCTATTCTTGCAAGAGCGCACGCTGAGTGTTTTCTTCTCTCTCTCTCCTGGTAGCGACCATGTCACGCCTTAATCAAGATAATAATATGGACAATTGACCGAACCCGCTTGTTATACTGAGCTGGGGAACTGTAAGTCTACGCTAGCGCCCCGGCAGTCTATAGACGCCAAATGCGGAACAAAACCTTTTAAACTGGCGCTATCGTATACTTTAACCTGGATCTGCCATTATTGCTAAACTAACAAACTGTAAAGAGTGTAGAAAGGTTATACCGAACGATCCGAGTCCTTCGTTCTTTAACCATCATCCCACCCTCTGTTGCGGCTGCTCCGATCTCGTCGATCTCCGATATCCTCGTCGAGGTGGCACCACATCACTGATTCTTTAAACGGGCTCCCGCCTCTGACTCGAGGCAACTCGATCGTCAAGTTTGCTAAAAGAGACGACCAAGAATGATGTAGAGAATGAGTAGATGACTTTGTCTCACTTCGTCCAAATCCATGGACGATCGATTAATGAAGTTGCCAAGGGAATTGGGTGATGGAATGAAATGAACTGTAAAATTCCATGCACCCCAAATACTATCATATCTTTTCAAGTGAAACAACAAGTAAGAGTGAGAGTGAGGAGAGAGAGGGCCGGCCATATATAGCAAGAGGGAGGTGACCGTAGGAGAGGGGGGTGACCACAAGAGAAAACTTCTCACTCAAAATATCTTAACCAAAACAAGAATCATTAAACCTAAAGCATGACTCACATAAACACCTCATCAAGTCATTAATGAAACCATTAATGTCAAGATGAGTCACTGGCCTAGTCACCATCCTAGTCATCATATCTAGAAACTTCTAGAATACTGACTCATCATATCTGAAGAAAAGATAAATCCGTCTTTAACAGAATGTTAAAAGACGGCTGATAGAAAACTGGAAACTGGCAACTTCCAAAAGTGATCCTGAAACGACTTTCAGGATAACCCCGAAACTGTATAAATATACCCGCGTTTGTATTACGACCGAATACAAATGCAACTGAGACAAAGATATTATACCTACTCAATATAATACTCGGATCCGGCTTAAACCAAAGCCGACCAGTATTATCTGCCCGAAAAATAACACGTGCGTAAACGCACGTGCATTTTCCGAACCCTGCCATAAAACCATACGGCCTCTACAACGTTTCGCCCGAACTTGGGAAACTGTCTGTGGGGGACTCTAATGACTCGTCAGTACCCTGGCAGTGGGTTTAACCACAAACCGTCAGCGGCACTAGTAATGCGTAACGGCTGCCCATGGACTGACCTCAAGGGATGCCGATGAGCGCACTCATCCGGAAAACCCTACTGAGCCTAACAGTGACAATGTATATACAGTCCGGTCCGTTCGTCTATGAGTATCGCATATCTGCCTAGGGGGCTAGCAACGTCAGACCCCCAATAGCAGTATAAGTCGTGTCGGAGTGTAGCCCAATAACACCCTGAGATACTACTGGAGTACCTACCAGTAAATCTCCTGCCACGGCCGTGGGCTTTGTGTAATGGCTCTCCTAGACACAGCACGATCTCGCCCCCAATACCGGGAGAGACGAATCCCCTGCCGATCCGCTCACGTGCCTCCATATGGCTCGGGACTATACCCAAAAGCTACATGTTTGCACGACTCCTTTGAGCCGTGGTAGGGTAGAAATCAAAGCACAGTGGGAACTCACACGAGACAAATGACGACCTCAGGTCGATGAACTAACCTGTACACATGTCACCAGGGAACTGCTATCTGACGATAGATATAATACTAACTAGCAGATTCCCGGCGAGTCCTGTCCGGTGTACTCATAACCCAATGAACACCTGTATACATCTTAGGTGATCCAACTGACACCAGTGGCTTGTGAGACCGGCCACCGCCCCTTGTCGGGGTCTCGACTGTATACACTAGTCTACTCCGGAGTATCGATGCCCTGTCTCGAAACTCCCACGACTAGGGACCACAATTAAGGATATGCGTATAAACCACCCAACTCTCACGTATATGATCGCCATCATACTGTTGGTGGTAAAGAAAGATCCTAAGGGCTATATCAAAGTGTAACATGTAATCAGTCACCTGATCATGTACACGACTGATAAAGGCAAACCAGATAGCATACTATCATCTCGAGTAAGACTGTCATACCGGTATAGGTCCTCCGCAATCATTGCAATCACGTACCTGTGATCCAATAATTGACTATGAGGGCACTATCTCCAACAATCTCCCACTTGCACTCAAGGCTAATTATTGCAATGTTGCGTACTCACAGCCCGTGTGAAACCAACACCCAACTCCTCTACTAATCAGTTTCACAAAGCCCGTTTGAAAAAACTATTGTGTTCGAGAAATAGCCTTAGTGAGTGGATCCGCCTAGAAGTTTCTTTCTATATCTCTCTAAATCTCAAGTTCGCGAAGAAAGCCATCTCCCGAATCGAGTAATACCTGTCTTAGAATATGTCTGGATATCTGATGGGACATCGTTCATAAATGAACTCCAAATCCAAACTTCTTAGACTGTATCGATCGCTGAACTTAATCAGTATCCGGCACCATGCCACCCACAGTATCCTCTTGGACCACCTGTCCATAATACTGTCCCTCTTCGTCATAGGGAAAAACTATAACTCTGATAATCACTCTGTCAACCATGTCACCTTTGAAGCCTGGAATGATAATCGACTCCCGAAGGAGGCTGCCGTCATCAAATCCGTAGAACATGTACTTATGTTCTAAAACTGCTTCCTTATGTTTCTCCAGGATTGGATTAATACAAACTTATTGCATCTAGTGCAAAACCAACATTTGGTGTGGTACTTGACATCTCATGATTGACTCAATTGCCTAAGCAAGTGATCTGCCAATCATGCACATCCCTCTCCCCTTAAGTCTGTAAGACACCTTTAGAGAGGGTGACTCCATCACCTGCAGGTACACCACCATGCTAGGAGTCAACTATTCCAAAAACCATTAGAATATCTGTTAAAGTACCCACATTGGGAAACTACCCAAATCCAGATCTAAAACCATAGATCTAGAAACCAGAATGTCAAATATTATATCCATATCCTGTCTGGAGAAACAACTGTGTGACGACCACAGTACAACCGATCGTAGTATAGGAATTTTACTTCCTACTCTGTGTATGTCATTCAAATACCATGACATCACACCCTACTACGTTCTTAACAGATCCATCCCTTATTCTGATTGAAGTCAAACCCATGACTGTCACATCAAAATTAGATGATCTATCTCCGCTATAACTGCTCAAGTCTATAAATAGATATAAGCATCTTGCCCACTATGCTTCCGCTGCTCCCACTGACTACGACAACCCTCCTTCCGGGTCTCATATCCTGGAACAACAGTAGTGTCAAGTCTGGGTAGATAAGAACCTCCCTGTCACCGTCCTTGAGCCTACCGAAGTACCTCTCGGGTGTCTGAGGTTACCTACCAAATCTGCGGAGTGGCTATTGGAATGTCAAACCTGATTGAATGTATAGGTCCTATTAAATTTTCCGTAATCGTTCGCGGTTCTGGAATCACTTCCAGTTCTACCATACTCCCACTACTGTTTTCTGAAAAAGATCCATTTTACTAAAACTGTGGCGAGTCAAGAACAATATCACTATTGATCTTCCAAATGGTAGAATATCAACCCTCGTCATAGCCAGGGTCAACCCACAAACAGCCATTACAGAAACATGCCCTGAGTTATCCAGAGTCTGGTTTTAAGCATAAGCTGGACAACTCCCCGTACCTTAATATCTTTTAAGGTACGAACTATTCTATATCCAATATAGAAACTTTGGCACTATTTAATTGGAACCATATTCATATCATGCAGCTGTCTCCAGTGCATATCATCTTAATGGAAAGAGGCTAATCAGCATTACTCAACTTAGGAATCCATCCAATTATGAGTAACCTGAAAGAGAAAACTCGTTTCTCAAAACCATCACTATCATCTGAATACCAATCACAAGAATCTACATCTTCGATCTCTTTGAAGAATCCCGATACTTGTGATACCTGGTTCTCTACTTTATTCTTATACCCACAACTTCTCAAAACTTAGACCTCGTATTTCTACGAAACACTCGTCTAAATACTAGAGAAGTTATAAGTAAACAGAACATAGTACGAGGACCTACCCCTTTGTCCTGATGGACACTGGACAACATACAATACTCTGTATAAGTCCGCTGAGTTAAAAAACTCAAAACCTGTGCGTCGTAGGTTGAAAACTGTACCCTGGCGATTTCCTCAAATATCACCAATTACAACGAATTCCGATATAATGAGGATGATCACCTAATTCCCAATATCTTACTCCCACTCATCATCTGTAAAACCATACAGATATGAGAATGAAACCTGGTAAATACATACCCTTGGAGTAAGTGTCTAATCGGGAAAACAGTTTTTCTTTAACAATGCACTGAAACATGAAAATGTTTCGTAGGGGTATCCTGGTATTCATAGCAATGCCTCTTCCATAATCCAATTCATGACTTTAACCGTATATTTTATTGTCGTCTCTCCAAATCCTTTTATTTGTCTTTAGTCGTTACCTTCTGTACACCATCGTTAGGCTAAATGGTTTTCTTCCTTCCCTACCGTTCGGCACCTGCCTATGGTTTGGAAGAAGACTATCCAGTAAGCATAATAGGTGTACCTTCCTAAACCAAGGAGTACTCGCAACTGAGAGAAGGTGATGATATAAGACAACTGAATAATACCTTATTCTTTTAAAGGTGAAATAGGAGCGGCGATGAAGTACGCGGTTTTGGTCGTGAATGATATCAGTCGCAATTTACTTTGCCCTCTTTCTAATCCTTTTATTTTGTCTTTACATATTACCTTCTGCACACCCTACTTAGGCTAATTGGTTTTCTTCATTCCCTACCTTTCGGCACCAGCCTATGGTTTGGAATAAGACTATCCAATAAGCGTAATAGGTGTACTCTCCTAAACCAAGGAGCTCTCGCAACCTGAGAGAAGGTGATAATAAAAGACAACTGAATAAATCAATTCTATTTCTCCTGAACCTGGATCCATCCTCGAAGAAGTCCCTTCGAGTTCGTATATAACCATACGATGGATCTATCCAATGGAAGTGGATATCCGTAGTAATACGGGTGTTCTGAGAAATGCAAAGGGTAAAAGAAGGAGTGGCAATGACTTATGCAACTCAGACAATCCAAAAGCCAGTATGTTAAGAAGGTTCGGTCAACCTGGTCACTGAGTCATAGTCTAGGGTCAGTCAAAGGTCGCTGCCAAAGAGAGAGAGAAAAGAAACACTCTGCGTGCACTCTAACCTAGATCAGAATGGTCATCATTTTATCTAATCCGGAAACCTCCCACTGTCCTGTCAAACTCTCCTCCAAACCTAAAGAAGAATCAATCGGGATCACCCGAAGAGTAAACCAACTCATCAGTGGGAATCGGGATCCAACTCTCATCGCATGATAACGTGATGGAATGCATCCACGTTACTCATACTCCAGATGGTATGCGCATACTTGGCAAGTTTCAGTTTCTTTAGAAACTCCCGATATGATTTTTGCCCCATGCTCTTATAACCTTGGCGTTGGTCAAAATGTCATAAGTCACATGCCAAGTTCTACCCATCACTATCTTGTCAATTTGAACCCACCCGCACATGCCCTTGACGTTGGCCAATCGGCAGAACGACTGTCCCAAACTAACTCATCTATCTATGCAACAATTGAATACCCAGCAGCTACCAAACACTATGCCTTAACTTTGGCTAAAATACATAGCTTGAATACTACTAAATACCCAAAAGAAGTGACGGAGGGCTACGGCTGGTTTTTGGCGAAAAACCTTTAACGTATTGAACTTGATATCGCTGAAGGAACCTGATAGCTTTTTAAAATATAGTGGCGAAAACCTTTTGCTAAAGAGGTCACTCCCGGTAAAGGGATCTCGGTTCTTTCCTCGTGGAATGAGGTGCAGGATATTCCACTGAATACCGCTATGCAAAGCAACTTGTAATCGACTATAGTGAAGTTATTACTCTGACGCAAACTTCTGCCCAAGAGGTCAGTCCCGGTGAAGGGATATCGGCCCTTGCCCCGTCGAATGAGGTGCAGGATATTCCACTGAATACCGCTATGCATAACAAAAGAAAATGTTTTTGCAATAACACTTTTTAAATTTGTTCCTACAGCTGTAAACAGGTGTTTTTACTTTGCATTGATCAGAATCAACACAGTCCCATCATTTAATCACACCAGAAAAGAACGAAAATAAAATGTACGTATATGTCATCCGCATTCGTCACTGGGTCCCGTCATCACCCGTTAGGTTACTTAACTAACGACAGAGCGGGGACTGGACTAGCGCGGGTGTAAAACATATACAACATCTAATAGTATATAAACCAATATACAATAATCGCTCCAGGCGTGATAGTATGCAACATTACAGAAAAGTAATAAGCATCACAGAACAATACAGATATTTGGGATCCCCGAGTTTCACAGAGCCGCTGCTGAAACCCGACGTTCCCCTGTCGTGTGGATAGCCTGTGCAATGAAACCTAGACCCCTACGGGTGCGGCAAGTTACCCGCCAAAACCTGAAGCGAGGCAGCCCCCTACAGCATAGTGAATGGACCACCCAGCACTCCACGGAATCCGGTAATCTTGGGCACCCCTCCTTGGGTCAACCTGTACCCCCTACGAGTGCGGCGAATAGTCTGCCAATTCTAGAGTGGGACCTCTCTGCCTCTGAAAGCCATGAGATGCGGACCCGTTGCCCCCCAGAACCCGGCTATCCGTGCACTCCGTCGCGGGGCAAAACCTAGTACAGTAATGAAAAATAGTACAATAGGTACATCGACCACAACCTGGTCGTGCCCCAAAAGAATATTATACAACAGGCAGTGACGGCAGTCCACAAGTTGGACGCTCGCCCCGCAATATCAAATGTACAAATAAACTCAACCTGCACTATCATTGCACACTGCTATCCACCACGACAAATCCGCAACATCACAGCACAACACAGAACATCAACGCGAATGTCACGTTCGCAAACCCGTCTAAAAGAACTATAGCAATCAGACGCGGTTTACCGATCAAATGACATTCCCGGTCGGAGATATAATGTAAGCACTGTAAACTAACGTGTTTAAATTTCGATCGACCAAATATCAAAAAGTGGGCCCCACTGCTTACTGGTGAACAGTAACAAAATCTGGGCCAAAACGATAATTACCAAAAACCACAAACTCCAGAGAAGAACCCACTGACAAAATTTGGGAGCACGAGCTCACCACGTGGCCGCGGATGCGCGGCCAAACCATGGGTTTGGCCGCGTTTCCGCGGCGCTTTGATGGAGACACGTGCCCAAATTTCGTCGTGGTTCTTAGAAAAGCCCGTACAGTATACTGAGACATGTAGAAAAATTTTATCAGACCATTTAAAATCAACAGAAACTGTCAAGCTAGGATTTTGCAATATTCGATTTCCGGTCGGATCGATATTTTAAACACGTTAGCACAAGTTAGTATAGCAAAATGGTGAGGCTCTGATACCACTGTAAGTCTACGCTAGCGCCCCGGCAGTCTACAGACGCCAAATGCGGAACAAAAACTTTTAAACTGGTGTTATCGTATACTTTAACCCGGATCTGCCATTATTGCTAAACTAACAAACTGTAAAGAGTGTAGAAAGGTTATACCGAACGATCCGAGTCCTTCGTTCTTTAACCATCATCCCACGCTCTGTTGCGGCTGCTCCGATCTCGTCGATCTCCGATATCCTCGTCGAGGTGGCACCACATCACTGATTCTTTAAACGGGCTCCCGCCTCTGACTCGAGGCAACTCGATCATCAAGTTTGCTAAAAGAGACGACCAAGAATGAGGTAGAGAATGAGTAGATGACTTTGTCTCACTTCGTCCAAATCCGTGGACGATCGGTTAATGAAGTTGCCGAGGGAATTGAGTGATGGAATGAAATGAACTGTAAAATTCCATGCACCCCAAATACTATCATATCTTTTCAAGTGAAACAACAAGTGAGAGTGAGAGTGAGGAGAGAGAGGGCCGGCCATATATAGCAAGAGGGAGGTGACCGTAGGAGAGGGGGGTGACCACAAGAGAAAGCTTCTCACTCAAAATATCTTAACCAAAACAAGAATCATTAAACCTAAAGCATGACTCACATAAACACCTCATCAAGTCATTAATGAAACCATTAATGTCAAGATGAGTCACTAGCCTAGTCACCATCCTAGTCATCATATCTAGAAACTTCTAGAATACTGACTCATCATATCTGAAGAAAAGAAAAATCCGTCTTTAACAAAATGTTAAAAGACGGCTGATAGAAAACTGGAAACTGGCAACTTCCAAAAGTGATCCTGAAACGACTTTCAGGATAACCCCGAAACTGTATAAATATACCCGCATTTGTATTACGACCGAATACAAATGCAACTGAGACAAAGATATTATACCTACTCAATATAATACTCGGATCCGGCTTAAACCAAAGCCGACCAGTATTATCTGCCCTAAAAATAACACGTGCGTAAACGCACGTGCATTTTCCGAACCCTGCCATAAAACCATACGGCCTCTACAACATTTCGCCCGAACTTGGGAAACTGTCTGTGGGGGACTCTAATGACTCTTCAGTACCCTGGCAGTGGGTTTAACCACAAACCGTCAGCGGCACTAGCAATGCGTAACGGCTGCCCATGGACTGACCTCAAGGGATGCCGATGAGCGCACTCATCCGGAAAACCCTACTGAGCCTAACAGTGACAATGTATATACAGTCCGGTCCGTTCGTCTATGAGTATCGCATATCTGCCTAGGGGGCTAGCAACGTCAGACCCCCAATAGCAGTATAAGTCGTGTCGGAGTGTAGCCCAATAACACCCTGAGATACTACTGGAGTACCTACCAGTAAATCTCCTGCCACGGCCGTGGGCTTTGTGTAATGGCTCTCCTAGACACAGCACGATCTCGCCCCCAATACCGGGAGAGACGAATCCCCTGCCGATCCGCTCACGTGCCTCCATATGGCTCGGGACTGTACCCAAAAGCTACCTGTTTGCACGACTCCTTTGAGCCGTGGTAGGATAGAAATCAAAGCACAGTGGGAACTCACACGAGACAAATGACGACCTCAGGTCGATGAACTAACCTGTACACATGTCACCAGGGAACTGCTATCTGACGATAGATATAATACTAACTAGCAGATTCCCGGCGAGTCCTGTCCGGTGTACTCATAACCCAATGAGCACCTGTATACATCTTAGGTGATCCAACTGACACCAGTGGCTTGTGAGACCGGCCACCGCCCCTCGTCGGGGTCTCGACTGTATACACTAGTCTACTCCGGAGTATCGATGCCCTGTCTCGAAACTCCCACGACTAGGGACCACAATTAAGGATATGCGTATAAACCACCCAACTCTCACGTATATGATCGCCATCATACTGTTGGTGGTAAAGCAAGATCCTAAGGGCTCTATCAAAGTGTAACATGTAATCAGTCACCTGATCATGTACACGACTGATAAAGGCAAACCAGATAGCATACTATCATCTCGAGTAAGACTGTCATACCGGTATAGGTCCTCCGTAATCATTGCAATCACGTACCTGTGATCCAATAATTGACTATGAGGGCACTATCTCCAACACGTTGGTCCCGCTCCAACTTATAATTGTTATAAGACAGAGCAGGAAATTGGGGAATACCAGATTTCCCGTGCCGCCCAAACGAAGAGAATGCATGCTGATGCATCATCTTCGGGTGTGTTCATTACAAAGATCTATTTCTCAGTATCCTCCGTATCCTGGGTATTTGATACCGGATCAGGATCCCAGATATGTAAGATGTTACTTAGGGCTACAAAAGGGTAGAAAAACTGAGAACGGGTGATAAGTTTCATGAGGCAGAAAACGGGGCAAGTGTTGCAGCCAAGTCTGTCGGTCACTGTCACCCTGTATTACCAATACATTGATTCTGAACGAATGTTATTAGATACCGAACCTGATATACAAAATCATATCAGTCTCTTTATTAGCAAAAAAATGATAAAATTTTGTACTGTTGGATAATGTTTTGAACATTTCCTATATCAAAAGTTGATCGGTTCAGGCACGTTATCTAAAAGCGTTGATGTTCTAAATCAAACTACAGTTCTTAGTAAATGGAACACACACAAGTGGAAGAGTTCAGAAATGAACGGATCCTTCTTGAGGTATTGTAGACTAGGTCATATCAATGCGACCCAACTGGCTAAAGTTACACTAAGATGCATATTTAAATCAGTTTGAATTTACATCTTATGAAACTTGCCAGTCATGTCACAAAGATAAGATGACCATAGCTCTGTTTATTGGAAACAGAGAAAGAGTTAGTGAACTCTTGGGACTGATACATGATGATGTATGTAAGGTCTCATGTCTACACATGCCAGGACTGATTCTTTATACTTCATTATATTCTCTGATAATCTCTCAAGATTCAGTCATATGTTCCTGTTGAAACATGAGTCCGAACCTTTTGAGATATTTACAGAATATAAGCGTGAAGTAGAGAACCAAAATACGGGTAAAAGTATTATGTCCTTTGATGAGATCAAGGAGGAGAATACTTGAGCACGGAATTCTTGGAATTTTCTAAAGGAGAATGAGATTCTCTCTCAGCATTACTCCTCCGTATACACCATTGCACGATGGTATGTCGGGGCGGAGCAGATACACCCTATTTGATATGGTGTGCTCTATGATGAGTAATACTGAGTTACCTTTTTCCTTAGGGGGTTATGCACTTAAGAAGTTGCATACCTATTGAATAGGGTTCCAATCAAATCAGTTGCCTACCGCTTCATATGTGATATGGAATGGGAAGAGCCCATATCTTAAGTTAGTTTAGATTTGGGGTTGTCCGGCCTATGTCTAAAAGCAAAATCCGGGCAAGCTCGAGGCAAGGTCTGTTATGTAGAACTGGAAATGTTCCAGCCATACAAACTACAGCAGATGATTTGGTACAACCAAAGGATTCAGTAGATGCCAATGAACCTCAGCCTCTCCGCCGATCTAGTAGGGTTCCTCACCCACCTGAGAGATACTTCTGTTTCTCTATGACAGTGGGAGCGAGGATTGCATCATGAGATGATGACCCAACTAGCTTCGAGCTGGCCATCAGGATTAAGACTCTGTAAGAATGGCTGGATGTTTAGCGATCTGAGATGGAATCCTTATACACCAACAAAGTATGGACTTTAGTTGCTATATCTGAAGGGTTAAATCCCCATCAGGAGCAAGTATATCTTGAGAAGATTACTTGGTGTACATGGAAAAGTTGAGACTTTCAAAGCTAGACTTGTTAAAAGTTTGCATCATTTACCAGGCGTGGATAATGATGAAACCTTTTCCAGTACTTATGCTTAAGTCCATCCAGATCCTACTTGCCACGGCTACATACCATGACTACGATATCTGGTGGTTGGTGTCATGACAGCTCTTCTAAAATGATGTTTTGGAAGAGGGCGTCTATAAGTACACAGCCAGAGGGCTTCGTAAACAGTGGGAGCAGCGGAAACGCGTGCAAGATGTTTTATGTGATAAAACAGGCATCGCGGAGTTGGAACGTCTGTTTTGATGTAGTAGTCAAAGAGTTTGACATCATCAAAATGGTAGATGAACCTTGTATAAACAAAAAGGTAGTAGAGAGTATGGTGGTGATCCTCGTAGAGTACGTGGACGACATACTCTTGATAGGGAAGGAGTTTCCTATGCTACGCTCGATCAATCTCCGCTTATCACAAGGATTCTCCATATAGGATCAAAATGATACCTCCTAAATCCTGAGTTTTGGATCTATGAGATAGATTTAATTGGATGTTAGGATTCTCACTAGTTGTAGTGAGATGGTATCAATCGATCCTGGGAAGAATCACTGGAAGTGTTCCAGGGTGATAAAGACGACTGAATGTCAGTCATAGGCATTGTCTTTACCCTCAGTAAAGGGACGGTATGTTGGAAGAGTTCCAAGCTAGATACTGTGACATACTAGACAATAAAGGCACGATACAACGCTACTAAAGATGCTACCAAAGAAGCTGTTTGGGTGTATATTGGTTCATGAGATGAACTATGTTCCTCCCATTATGTGACAATGGAGTTGTGGCTTATGCCTAGGAACGCAGGTCCCATCAGTGATCCAGACATATTCTAAGGCAGTATCACCTGATCATGGAGATGGTTGATCTCTAAAGGATCGAAGTTAGGAGAGTAGACTCACAGAACAACACGGCGGATCCACTCACGAAGGCCTATTGCCAGAGAGAGACTTTTATGGGATGGTTGAGTATGAGATACTACAACCACTGCTACAGATGGCCCTAGTGCAAGTGGGAGATTGTTAGTTATATGTATGCCCTAGAGGCTATTACTGTACATAGGATGTATATTGTAGTGGATGCTGGGACATATATAGGGAGGATTTTCTTGCTCGACATGATAGTATGCTATCTGGTTACTCTTTACCTTAACGTGTACTCAGATTGTTTCTCTATTACATGTTGGTAAAGCCCTTAGGATGTGTACTTGACTACCTGGACTATGATGCGGATCATACTAGTGGGGACATGGTAGTCCATAAGTACATCCTTCAAAGTCCCTAGTCGTGGGTGTATCGAGACGGGGCATCGATATACCAGAGTAGACTAGCGTGTACCTTCTCGACCCATACAGATGGGCGATGGATGATCCCATATCCATCGGTGTTTGACATCAGAGATGATATACGGGTACTCAGTAGAGACTGGGTACACTGGACGGACTCGCCGAGAACTCCCAGATGGTATTATACCTTACGTCAGATGGCAATTCTCTGGTGACACTGGTACAGAGTAGTCTGTTGACCCGAGATCATCATGGAGTCTTGTGTGGTTCCCACTGTGCTTTGATTTCCATCTTACCACGTCCAAGAGGGCGTGCAAAACGGTGGTTTTTGGGTACAGTCCCGAGTCACATGGAGGCAATGAGCGATAGGAGGGGATTCGTCTCTCCCGGTATAGGGAGTTGATGTTGCGCTGTGTTCGATTGGCTATAACAGGAAATCCCTGGCCAGGGTTGCTGAGATTTACTGGTAAGTGTTACCAGTAGTTTCTCGAATTGTTATAGACCTCATATCGACACGACTTATCGAGCTATTGGGGTCTGACGTTTACCACCCCTAGGCAAGATATGCGACATATCAGACGACGAGACCAGACTGTACGGTAGTGTTACTGGTTGGATTCACTGGAGTGTGAGCGGGCTTGCTCGTCGATCTTCTGATCGCTCAATACCCGGGTGGCCGTTACGTTTAGCAGACCGCTTGCGGCTTGTGGGTGCTTGATATGATCATCATCTGCTACCAGGCATATTGACGAGTCTTTAGAGTCCTACACAGAGGTTTCCTGGCTCAAGCGAAACGAAATAGGAGCGCATATGAAATATGTGCAGGACCGAGAATAATGCGTGTATGTGATACCATATTCTATTCTCGCGATGAATGTATCGATTGGTTGTATGCGATATAACCTAGTTATCGAATCAAGTATTTGTTGGAGATAGTGCCCTCAGAGTCAATTATTGGATCACAGGCACGTGATTGCAATGATTGAGGGAGGACCTATCCGGTAGGACAGTCTTACTCGAGATGATAGTATGCTATCTGGTTTACCTTTATCATCGTGTACTGCTTCAGGTGACCTTACAGGTCACTATTACACGCTGATAGAGCCCCTAGGATTCTTGCTTGACTACCGGCAGTATGATGGCGATCATATACGTGAGAGCTGGTGGTCTATAAGCACATCCTTAAAAGGTCCCTAGTCGTGGGAGTTTCGAGACAGGGCATCGATTCTCCAGAGTAGACTAGTGTATACAGTCGAGACCCCGACGAGGGGCGGTGGCCGGTCTCACAAGCCACTGGTGTCAGTTGGTTCACCTAAGATGTATACAGGTGCTCATTGGGTTATGAGTACACCGGACAGGACTCACCGGGAACATGCTAGTTGGTCTTATACCTGACGTCAGATAGCAGTTCCCAGGTGACATGTGTACAGGTTAGTTCATCGACCTGAGGATCGTCATTTGTCTCGTGTGAGTTCCCACTGTGCTTTGATTACTACCCTACCACGGCTCAAAGGAGTCGTGCAAACAGGTTTTAGTTGGGTACAGTCCCGAGCCACATGGAGGCAGTGAGCGGATTTTCAGGGGTTCGTCTCTCCCGGTATTGGGGGTGAGGTCGCGCTGTGTCTAGGAGAGCCATTACGCAAAGCCCTCGGCCGAGGCAGGAGATTTACTGGTAGGTATTCCAGTAGTATCTCAGGGCGTTCTGGGCTACACTCCGACACGACTTGTACCGCTTTTGGGGGTCAGACTTTTACCAACCCCCTAGGCCCGACATGCGATGCTCATAGACGAACGGACCGGACTGTACGGATATTGTCACTGACAGGCTCAGTAGGGTGTCAGCATGAGTTCGCTCATCGACGTCCCTTTTGGTCAATAGCTGGTGGCCCGTCACGTATTGGCTTATACCTCTGACGTGCTAGTGGTTAAATCCACAGCCATAGTATTGACGAGTCTTTAGAGTCCACCACACTTACAGTTACTCAAGCTTTCGGGCGAAACGCTGTAGAAGCCGTATGGAGATATGGTAGGGTCCGATCAGATACGTGCGGTATTGCACGGATCAGGATCGGACAGTTTTGTACTTGTGGCAGTATAGTTATATGGCAGGGTTCGATCTGATACGTGCGGTATTGCACGGATCAGGATCGGACGGATTTTACTAGCCGGCTTTGGTTTAAGCCGGTCCTAGTTTAGTACAGTGTAGATTTTGTCTCATTGCATTTGTATCCGGTCGGAATACAGATGTGGGTGTGCATGCACAGTTTGGGGGTTTTTCCTGTAATTTATTACGGGACCAGTTTTCTGGAGTTGCCAGTTTGCATTCCGTTCCGGCCGGTTTTCCTTTGTTCTTTCCCGGCCGGACTTTTCTGATGGAGGGGGTTATTTGCAGTTTTGCAAATAACACATTGTGGAGGATTTTCTTGCATATGGTTTTATTATGATAGCATCTTTTTGATGCCATTCTTATCTTTCTTATCATTTGCTTTTTGTTGATGAGAAAGGATTTGATCTTTGATTAGAGTTGATGTGAGGTTGTGATGATGGTTTAGGATGTGGTCACCCTTCTTGCTCTCCTACACTCACCTCCCTCTTGTTTCATATACATACATTCCTCCACCTTATTCTTCACTTGATGAAAATGGTAGAACACTTGAGAGAAAGAAGAGAATGAGAGAGTTCATCTTGGTTTTGTGAGGAATTCTTCATCTCCTTCTTCTTCTTGTTTTGGAAAAATGAAAGCACCATTTTTCCTAACCCCATTCCTCCATCAAGGCAACTACAAACCCCAAATGAGACAAGCATCATCTACACTACATTCTACAGCATTTCTTGGGCATGTCGAGTTGCCGGCTTCATGCCCGAGTTGCCTCGGTATTGAGGCGGGAGCCCGTAAAAGACGCAGGCGATGTGGTGCCCTTTCCGGCGAGGAGGCGACGATATGGAGACTACACTTTCCGCGGGAGATCGGGACGATGATGAGAAGACCGGAGGACTCGGATCACTCGGTATACTTCTCACCCTATCTCTTGATTGCTAACATTAGGTTAATGGTAAACGATCCGGGTTTTCATTGTCCGCGGTAGCGCCGGTTTCCGAGTAAGGAAAATTTTTGATTCCGCATTCTGGCCTCGAGTACGAGGCCGGGGCGCTGCCGTGGTGCAACATGGTATCAGAGCCACGCCATTAACCTTACCTAGCTTGTTCTAATGTGTTTTGCATTTCCGATCGACCGAAATTCCAAAAACCTTATTTTTGTTCACATCAGTTTCTGTTGGAATTTTTTGGTGTCTAAAAATTTTTCAGGTTACAGAAAAATGATGTGCAGGAAAATATAAGGCTACTGTAGAAAAACGATAGAGTGATTCTCTGGTTGGAGCACGGAACCGTGGCCAAAACCCCCTTTGGGCCGCGGTTCCGCCGCACTATGGTGAGGTGACTTGTTCGTTTTTCTTCAGTTGCTTTCTGGGCTGGAAATAGGGCTTTTGGGATATTAAATTTGGGCCCAGGTTTTCTGTAACTGCTACAGTATTGGTTGGGGACCCACTTGTTAATTGTTTGATCGATCGGATATTTTTAAACACATTATTTCACAGTATTTACATTATATCTGCGACCATGAATGTCACTTGATCGGTAAATCCGGTCTAACTGCTATAGCCCGGTTAGACGGATTTGCGAACGTGACTTTCACGTTGATGTTCTATGTTTATGATGTGATGTTGCGGATCGGTCGTGGGGGATAGCCTGGATGCAACGCTAGTACCGTTTTGTTGTATTATGTACATTTGATATTGCGGGGCGAGCGTCCGACATGTGGACTGCCGTCACTGCCAGTTTGTATTATTCTTTTGGGGCACGACCTGGTTGCGGTCGATGTACCCGGTGTATGTATATTTTACTTTCTGTACTAGGATTACCCCGCGGAGGAGTGCACGGATAGCCGGGTTCTAGGGGGCAACGGGCCCGCATCTCATGGCATTGAGACGGAGGGGGCTTCACTCTAGGATTGGCGGGCTATTCGCCGCACTCGTAGGGGGTACAGGTTGACCCAGGAGGGGTGCCCAAGTTACCGGATTCCGTGAAGTACTGGGTGGTCCATTCACGGTGCTGGAGGGGGCTGCCTCGCTTCAGGTTTTGGCGGGTGACTTGCCGCGCCCGTAGGGGTCTAGGATTTCATTGCACAGGCTATCCGCACGACCAGGGGAACGTCGGGTTTCAGCAGCGGCTCTGTGAAACCCGGGGCTTCCAGATATCTGTATTGTTCTGTGATGCTGTACATTTCTGTGATGTTGCATTTTATCACGCCTTGAGCGAAATATAATATATTGGTATATATATTAGTAGATGTTGTATATGTTTTACATCCGCGCTAGTCCAGTCCCCGCTCTGCCATTAGTTAGCTAACCTAACGGGTGATGACGGGACCCAGTGGCGAATGCGGATGGCATATACGTACGTCAGTATATTTTCGTTCTTTGTGGTGTGATTAATTGATGGGACTGCGTTGATTCGGATCAATGCAAGATAAACAAACCTATTCTGATGTTGTTGGAACACTTTTCAAAAAGTTGTTATTGCAAGGACGTCCACTTTTGTTTTGCATCGTGGTATTCATTTGGAATATCCTGCTCCTCAGTCGACGAGGCAAGGGCCGAGATCCCTTCACCGGGAGTGACCCTTTGGACAGAAGTTTGCGTCAGGGCAATAACTTCACTATAGCCGATTACTTTTGCTTTGCATCGTGGTATTCAGTTGGAATATCCTGCACCTCATTCTACGGGAAAAGAGCCGAGATCCCTTCACCGGGAGTGACCTCTTTAGTAAAGGTTTTCGTCACTATATTTTTATAAAAGTTATCCAGTTCCTTCAACGATATCAAGTTCATTACGTTAAAGGTTTTTCGCCAAAAACCATTCGTAGCCCTCCGTCATTTCGGATTAGTATTGCATAGTATTCGCGCTGCGTTTGTCGTTGCTATTCGCCGAGGCGTAGTGTGCGGTAGCTTTGTTGTGCTATTCTGTCGCATGGATATGTGGATTGGTTAGGACAGTCGTATGACTTTGTTGATTATTCGTCAAGGGTCATGCGGGTGGGTTTAACGCAATCAAGATAATGACGGGTTGAACTTGACTAGGACCTTTTGATTTGTTGATTATTCGTCAAGGTCACTTGGGTCCTAGGGGTAAAAATCACATCGGGAGTTTCAAAAGAACTGAAACTTGCCAGGCATGCGCATACCTTCTGGAGTGTGGTGACGTGAGTGGATTCCGTCACGTTATCATGCGATGATAGTTGGATCCCGATTTCCACTGATGAGTTGGTTTACTCCTCGGGTGATCCCGACTAATTCTTCTTTCAGGTTTGGAGGAGAATTTGAAGTACAGTGGGAGGTTTCCAGATTAGATAAAGTGATAACCATTCTGATCTAGGTTAGAGTGCACGCTGAGTGTTTCTTTTCTCTCTCTCTGGCAGCGACCATTGACCTGACCCTAGACTATGACTCAGTAACCAAGTTGACCGAACCTTCTTAACACTGGCTTTTGGATTGTCAGAGTTGCAAACCTCATTGCCACTCCTACTTTTACCCTTTTCTCCAGGACACCCCGCATTACTGCGAACGTCCACTTCCATTGGACAAAACCATCGTATGGTTATATACGAACTCGAAGGACTTCGAGGATGGTTTCTGGTTCTGGAGAAAACGGATAGGACTATTCAGTTGTCTTTTCTTTTCACCTTCTCTCAAGTTGTGAGTACTCCTTGGTTTAGGAGATAGTACACCTATTACGCAAATTGGATAGTCTTCTTCCAAACCTTAGGCTGGTGCCGACCGGTAGGGAATGAAGAAAACCAATTAGCATAACGATGGTGTGCAGAAGGTATTAAGTTAAGACAAAGCAAGGGATTAGTAGGAGGGCAAAGTAAATTGCGACTGCTATTCACGACCAAACCAAGTGTTTCTTCGCCAATCCTAAATCACCTTTTCTCCAGGACACTCCGTATCACTACGAAGATCCACAGTTTATTGGATACTCCATCGTATGGTTATATACGAACTCGAAAGGAACTTGTTCCAGTTCGGGGATGGATTCTGGTTCAGGAGAAATAGGAATAAAGTACATTCAGGTGTCTTTTATCTTCACCTTCTCTCGCGATGCGAGTGCTCCTAGGATTAGGACAGTACACCCTTTATGCTTTTTGGATAGTCTTCTTCCAAACCATAGGCTGGTGCCGAACGGTAGGGAAGGAAGAAAACCATTTGGCCTAATGGGGTGTACAGAAGATAATGACTAAAGACATATAAAGGAATTTGGAGAAGTGGCAAAGAATTATACGGTTACAGTTGTGAATCTGGATAATGGAAGAGGCATTACTAAGAATACCAGGATACCCCAACGAAACATTTCAATGTTTCAGTTTCACTGTGTACTGTTAATGGAAAACTAATTTCCCGATTAGACACTTACTCCAGGGTATGCATTTACCAGGTATGATTCTCACATCTGTATGGTTTTACAGATGATGAGTGGGAGTAAGTTATTGGGAATTAGGTGATCATCCTCATTATTTGAGGAAGTCACCTGGGTTGTTTGCCGGACGGCAATTATTTGGTTTTGAATATCCGCGGTTATGCACCAATTTCAAATTGATATATCTGTACGTCTATTTTTATAGAGTGAGATATACCTTTTGAAGTTATGTCGATGACATTTACCTATATCAGTGGATGGTTAGGTAAGGAGCATTAAACAGCGGTGTAATTCTTCTTAACCATAAGTACAGTTTTCAACCTACGACACACAGTGAATGAGTTATCAGACTCAAGGGACTTATACAGAGTATTGTATGTTGTCCAGTGTCCATTAGGACAGAGGGGTTGGTCCTCATACTATATTCTGTTTACTTTTAACTTCTCTAGTTCTTAGACATGTGTTTCGTAGAAACACAGGGTCTAAGTTTTGAAGAGTTATAGGTATTTGAATAGAGTAGAGAACCAGGTGTAGCAAGTATCGGGATTCTTCAAAGAGATCGAAGATGTAGATACTTGTGTATGGTATTCAGTTGATAGTAATGATAAAGAGAAATTGCTTCTCTTTCAGGTTACTCATAATTGGAATCATTCCTAAGTTAAGTAACGTTGATCGGCCTCCTTCCATTTAGTTGACATGCACTGGAGACAGCTGCATGATTTGAATCTGGTTCAATTAAATCAGTGCCTCTGGTTCTATTTTGGATATAGAACAGTTCATATCTTAACGTTGTTAAGGTACGGGGAGTTTTCCGGCTTATGCTTAAAACCAGACACTCGACAACTCAAGGCACGTTTCTGAAATGGCTGTTTGTGGGTTGACCCAGGCTATGACGAGGGTTGATTTTCTACCATCTGGAAGATCAATAGTGATATTGTTCTTCACTCGCCACAATTTTAAAAGAAATGGATTTTTTCAGAAAACAGTAGTGGAAGTATGGTAGAACTGGAAGTGATTCCAGAACCGCAAACGATTACTGAAGATTTGATAAGGAACCTAAAGATTCAATCTGATTTGACATTCCATTGGCCACTCCGCAGATAAGGTGGGTAACTTCAGGCACCCGAGAGGTACTCCGATAGCCTCAAGGACGGTGACATGGAAGTTCTTGTTTACGCACACTTGCCATTGTTGTTGTTCCAGGCTGCGAGACCCGGCAGGAGGATGAGTATAGCGTCGTTCTAAACTAGCTTTAGAAGTGCACGTCTATATGACTCTGCCAGAGGGCTGTCGTAGTCAGTGGGAGCAGCGAAAGCATTGGTGGACATCAGGCTTATGTCTATTTATAGACTAAAGCAGATGTAGCGGAAATAGATCATCTATTTCTGATGTGACAGTCATAGGCTTGACGTCATCAGAATAAGGGGGTGGATCTGTTGAGAAGGTAGTGGGAAAAGAAACTCCTATACTACGATCGGTTATACTTTGGTTGTCACACAGTAGTTTCTCCACACAGGACTTGGATATTATATCAGACATTCTGGTTACTAGATATATGGTTTTAGATCTAGATTTAGGTAGTTTCCCAATCTGGGTACCTTGACAGCAATTGAGTCATTCATGAGATGTCAAGTACCACACCAGATGTTGTTCTTGCACTAGATGCAATAAGTTGACATTGATCCAATCCTGGAGAAACAGTCGGAAGCAGTTTTAAAACATAAGTGAATGTTCTAGGGATATGATAGCGACAGCCTCATTTGGGAGACAGTTATCATTCCAGGCTTCCAAGGTGACATGGACGACAAGGAGGTTGTCA
Organism: Agapanthus africanus; assembly: GCA_030015575.1. Taxonomy (NCBI): domain Eukaryota; kingdom Viridiplantae; phylum Streptophyta; class Magnoliopsida; order Asparagales; family Amaryllidaceae; genus Agapanthus; species Agapanthus africanus. The sequence continues at coordinate 90,771,103 of JASDDO010000012.1, read as the reverse complement.
GAGTTATAGTTTTCCTTCTGACGAGGGGCAGTATTTTGGACAGGTGGTCCAAGGCAATACTGAGGGTGGCATGGCGCAGGATACTGATTAAGTTCAGTTGACGATACAGTCTAAGAAGTTTGGATTTGGAGTTCATTTATGAGCTAGGTCCCATCAGACATCCAGACATTCTAAGATAGGTATTACTCTTTTTCGGGAGATGGCTTTCTCCGCGAACTTGAGATATAGAGAGACATAGAAAGAAACATCACAGCGGATCCACTCACTGAGGCTATTCCTGTTAGTGTTTATGCCCTAGAAGGCCATTACTGTATCATACTAGCTTGTATATTACTTAATGGAAGCTTGGGATATTCACATGTATATAACAGTCTTGCTAAACATGGTAGTATGCTACTTGGTTTTTCTATCTTAATATGTGAGTATACGTATTGATAGAGCTCTTAGGATCTTGCTTGTCTACCAGCGTTGTGATGGCAGTCACACTAGTGGGGGCTGGGTAGTCTACAAGCACATCCTTATTCAGGTCCCTGGTCGTTGGATTATCGAGACAGAGCATCGATACTCCGGAGTAGACTAGTGTGTACGCTTCTCATCCCAGTTGGGGAGATGGTCTGTCCCACAGCCATCAGTACGTCGTACTGGAGATAGTATACAGGTGCTCGTTAGGTTACGGGTACACCGGACAGGACTCACAGGGAACTGTTGGTTGGTTTGATACCAGTCGTCAGTGAACAGTTCCCAGGTGACATGAGTACAGCGTAGTCCGCAGACTTGACACTGCTACTTCGCCTCGAGTGTGTCCCACTGTTCTTAGATTGCTACCCTACCACGGCTCTATGGAGTCGTGCAAACAGGTAGCAGTTGGGTGCAGTCCCGAGCACTTGGAGGCAGTGGCGGTTAGACAGGATTCGTCCCTCCCGGTATTGGGAGTAGATATCGTGCTGTGTCAGAGAGCCATTACGCAAAGTCCCTGGCCAGGGCAAGCGAGATTTGCTGGTAGGTTCCAGCAGTTTCTCAGGGTGTAATGGGTTTTACTCCGACACGACTTATACCGCTATTAGGGGACTGACGCTTGCCGCCCCCCTAGGCCCGATATGCGATAGTCTTGGACGAACGGACCGGACTGTATGGAGATTGTCACATCAGACTCAGTAGGAGTTCGGATGGGTTTACTCATCGGCCTTCTTATCGACAACTACCTGGGGACCGTTACGTACAGCTAGTGCCGCTTGCGGTCTGTGGTTAAACCCACTGCCAGCGTAGTAGTCGAGTCTCTAGAGTCCCACACAGAGAGTTTCCTACTCCAGGCGAAACGATATAGAGGTTGCATGGTTTTGCGACAAAGGGTTCGGACGCATACGTGCGTTTACGCGCGTACGACTTTCGGACAGATTTTACCAGTCGGCTTTGGTTTAAGCCAGTTACTGGTATCCGGTTATTGGATTTTTACAGTCTAAAGTTTTTCCGTATTTTTACGGATCGGAGGGGCGTTCTCGTAATTACTCGAGAAGCTTCTAGAAGATGTGACTAAGGAGGTTTCTTTTGGATAAGAGAGTGAGTCATGGTGGTGATTCATTCACTTCATTAATGCACATTTATTGCTTAATGACTCATGTTAATGAATCATCACAAGATATTTTGTGAAGCATGCTTATTCATTTCCTTTATTGATTATTTGATAATAAGAATGCTTCATAATATTATGATACACTCTCTCTCTTCTCTCATTATCTTATCACACATTCTCTCTCCTCAAGCTCTCATCTTCAAACCCTAATCCTTAATCCTCATGTGTTGAGATCAAAGGATTAGTTAGACTAAACAATCCATAACCTTCACTCTATATCATCCTCTCATCTTTGATTAGCAATCAAAGTTGATTAGTTACCTCAAGTTAGAGGTTTAGCTTGGTGTTTTGCTCTCGGGTGGATCGTCTACTACCTAGAGAAGGTCGAGGAGAACAAAGGAGGACGTAAAGAAGAAGGACCGGTTTCATTAGGTATAATCCCTAATCACTTATGAAAAGAAACTCATTTGAATACGGTTATTTAGAGTTTAGCTTCGATTCAAGCGGTTAGTCGATGTTCGTTGTTTAAACTTGATTGTTTTTGAAAATTCCGCCTCCCCATAAGTACTGGGGTGTACTACATCGACTTACAGTGGTATCAAAGCCTCGCTTAACACTAAATAACTTAATCGCAAATTTGTACGAATTTCGAACGAAAAAACGAAGCCGGAAAACCCTAATTCTGTTTAGTTTCTGTCGAACTTAAAATGAAGTCCTAAAATTTTTCTGGTGTGTTCAGAGAGCTTGATATGACCACAGGAGAACACCCAAGAAATTCGAGCCAATGATTCGACTAAAGCGCCGCGGAAGCGCGGCGGATCCCACCGATCCGCCGCGCTTCCGCGGCCGAGTTGCCGAGTCATGGGCTCAATTTTTTTGGGTGGGTCCCCTGTGATATTTGGGGTTTTCTGGAATATTTAATTATTGCTCAGGTTACTGTTTAACAGAGCAGATTTTAGAGCAATATTGATGTTGTTTATTCGATCGAATTGTACAGTATTTGCGTATTGGATTATATCTGTGATTGTTTAATGTGTTCGTAAACCTCCCCCAACTGCTAGTATGTCGGTTGGCAGGGGGTTGCACATTTCTGAAATGGTTATATCTGTTTGTGCATATAAACTGTATTGGACTGTTGTGGTGTATAGCCGGGGTTAGCAATGGGTTATTGATTAATTCATTTGTTGTAAATGTAATTTGTTGTAATATTATTTTCGCGGGGCACTTCCAGGTTGCGGTTGTAGCTACCGTTGTATTATTTCATTTTACTGTTTTTGCTCCTAGGACTGACCCAAGGTGGGGTACACAGACTGCCGGGTGGGTAGTTTGCCGTATCCGTAGGGGTCGAGGGTGGGGTAAACGGCTATTCATCACAACTGTGTAATCTGTCTTTTCTTGCAGGCTCAAAAGAAATACAGATTGCTTGCAAATCCAATATTGTTTATCTGTATTCTGGAATGCATATCATTGCGTCAGACGAATGTAAAATATCTATATTTATTATAGCTATTTAGACGTCACTTATGTTTTACACCCGCGCTAGCCCAGCCCCCGCTCTGTCGTTAGTTAAGTAACCTAACGGGTGATGACGGGACCCCGTGGCGAATGCGGATGGCATAAGAGGACGTTATATTTTCGTTGTTTTCTGCAATGATAGGTTAATGATGGGACGCATTATCTATAATGCAAAGTAAAACAAACCAAAGTTTAAATCGTTGGAACAATTTAAAAAGAAACCACTCGGTTATTTTTAAAAACAGATATTTTTAAATGCGGAGATTTAACCACTCCTTTTTAAAAGCTATCAGGTTCCTTCGGTTATATCAAGTTCACTACGTTCACGGTTTCGCCAAAACCAGTCGTAGCCCTCCGTCATTTCATTTGGGTATTCAGTAGTATTCAAGCTATGCAGTTTTGGCCAACGTCATGGCATAGTGTTTGGTAGCTGCTGGATATTCATTTGTTGCATAGATAGATGAGTTGGTTTGGGACAGTCGTATTATCATTTGGCCAACGTCAGGGATATATACGGATGGGTTCAAATTAACAAGATAATGATGGGTAGAACTTGACATGTGACTTATGACATTTTGACCAACGCCAAGGTCATAAGAGCATGGGGTAAAAACTTATATCGGGAATTTCTAAAGAAACTGAAATTTGCAAAGAGATGCATACCATTTTGAGTTTGATGAATGTTGGTAGCATTCCTACAGCATTATCAGACGATGATATTTGGATCCCGATCCTACTGTGAGTATATGCTACTTACCAGGATATTCGTCGCTTAACGATCAATGCTATAAACCTAGTAGGTGTCCAGAAAAGTGTCAGCGGGGTTACGCCCCCAGAGAAAAGAAGTTATTTAATTAAGGAACTTCGCGAAAGCGTTGGAAAACCTCCCTCGAAGTATCGACACCGGCCTGGCTGAACGGTTAAGCAAGTATTGTACGGTGAGAATAGTCTTGGCTAATTCTTCTTTTATGGTTTGAGGAAGGATTCGAGAAACAGTGGGAGCCATCCAGTTTAGATAAACTAAAAACCATTCTAAACTTGCAAGAGCATCATGCTAAAGAGTTTTCTTCTCTCTCTCCTAATTGCAGCGACCCTGAAAATGACTGGACTTAAGTTACTTTTAGAGAAAAATATACTGACGGGGCCAAACTATAAAGATTGGCTGCGGAATGTCAAGATGGCTTTGACCTATGACAAACTGGGGTACGTCCTCACCGCTACAGCACCTGCTGTCCTTGGTCCCAAATCCAGCAATGCGGATAAGGAAATCCGCAAAACCTGGGATTTAGATTGCGCGAGAGCCAAGTGCATCGTGCTTGCCTCGATGAACAATGAACATCAGAGGAGGCACGAGGATATGTCCCTAGATGGCATATTTCTCCATACAAAGGAACTTTATGGAGAGCAATCTCGTATAGCAAGATACGAGACCTCTAAGAAACTGTTTCGAGCGAGGTTGGCTGTCGGGTCATCAGTAGGTGAACATGTCCTACAGATGATCGGCTATATTGAAGAGCTCGCGGACCTTGGGACGACTTTGGATAATGAGCTCTATACAGACCTTGTTCTCCAGTCCCTTCCTCCCACCTACGCCCAGTTTATCCTCAACTTCAATCTTCAAGGAAAAGAAGTTGAACTTGCGGAACTCCTGAACATGTTAAGGAGTGCAGAGGGCACCTTGCAGAAGGCAAGGGAAACACCCGCTATGTTTGTTGGCGGTTCATCTTCTTCCAGGTCCAAGGCTAGGGCCAAAGGAAGGAAGAAGAAGGCCGCACCCAGACCTAGAGGAGGTGTTAGTAAGGTGGGAAAGAAGGGAAAGAAAAAGTTTACAGCACCGGTAGTTGGCCTGGATGAGTGCTTCCATTGTCACAGGAAAGGGCACTGGAAGAAGGATTGCAAGGCGTGGAACGCCAAGAACCAGGAACCGAAGCAAGCTGTGGCTTCGACTTCAGGTGTGTTTGTAATTGAGAATTGTCTGTCAATCAACTCTACTTCCTGGGTATTGGATACCGGATCAGGATCTCATATTTGCAATTCTTTGCAGGCACTGAGAAACCGTAGAGTGCTGAAGGAAGGTGATATGATCCTCAGGGTTGCTAACGGAGCTAGCGTGGGAGCTGCGTCCGTCGGGGATTATCACCTAGGATTGACGAGTGGACACATTTTGGTTTTACATAACTGTTATTTTGTACCCAGCTTAACGTGTAATATCATATCAGTTTCCTTGTTATCAAATAAAGGTTATGATTTCACGTTTGTAAGAGATGTTGTCAACATCCACCTTAATCATGGTTTGATTGGGTCCGGTACTCTAAATAACGGCATATATGTGTTAAACCAACTCCAAATTTTCAATGTCCAGAACACACTAAAAAGAAAGTCTCCAGATTTAAATAAAGCTTTCTTATGGCATTGTAGACTGGGTCACATCAATGAGAGAAGGTTGACTAAGTTGCATAGAGAAGGATATTTGGACTCGTTCGAATATCAATCTTATGACACTTGTCAATCCTGTCTCAAAGGAAAGATGACAAAGACTCCATTCACTGGACAAGGAGTAAGAGCGAGCGAGCTCTTAGGACTCATACACAGCGATGTATGTGGTCCAATGTCTACACATGCGAGAGGTGGTTATTCCTACTTCATTACTTTTACAGATGATTTCTCTAGGTATGGATATGTTTTCTTAATGAAGCATAAATCAGAGGCCTTTGAGAAATTCCTGGAATTCAAGAGTGAAGCGGAAAACCAAACAGGCAAAAGTATTAAGACACTAAGATCTGATCGAGGTGGAGAATACTTAAGTGCCGAGTTCCTAGGTTACCTAAAAGAGAAAGGAATTCTCTCTCAGCTTACTCCTCCATACACTCCACAGCACAACGGTGTATCGGAGAGAAGGAATCGAACCCTATTGGATATGGTACGATCCATGATGAGTAATACTGAGTTACCGCGATCTTTCTGGGGATATGCGCTAGAATCAGCGGCATATATTTTGAACAGAGTTCCAACCAAAACTGTGCCTACCACACCATATCAGATGTGGAGTGGGAAGAAACCCTATCTTCAGTATGTAAGAATTTGGGGATGTCCAGCTTTTGTAAAAAAGCAGCATGTGGACAAGCTCGAGGCACGATCAGTACTGTGTAAGCTTGTAGGATATCCAAAGAACTCCAAGGGATATTGCTTCTATTACGCAGAGGAACAAAAGGTTTTTGTTTCTCGTAATGCCCATTTTTTAGAACAACAAGTTTTAGAAAAGGATACAAATGGGAGCGAAATAGAACTGGAAGAAATTCCAGAACCACAAGCTGCTACTGAAATTTTGGTAGAACCAGAGGTTCAAGAAGAACAGAACATTCCCGCACCCCTCCGCAGGAGTAGTAGGCCGTCTCATCCGCCTGAGAGATACTACGGTTTTCTCATTGATGGGGATAGAGAGGATTGCATCATAGATGATGATGAACCTACTGACTTCCAGCAGGCCATCCAGAGCGGCGACTCGGTACGATGGCTAGATGCAATGCGGACCGAAATGGAGTCCATGTACACCAACAAAGTATGGACTTTGGACTTTGCTCCAGATGGGGTAAAACCCATAGGATGCAAATGGATCTTCAAGAAAAAGATTGGTGTAGATGGACAGGTGGAAACCTATAAGGCTAGACTTGTTGCAAAGGGTTTTCGTCAAAGACCTGGTTTGGACTATGACGAAACTTTTTCTCCAGTGGCTATGCTCAAATCCATTCGGGTCCTTCTTGCTATTGCTGCCTTCCATGATTATGAAATCTGGCAGATGGACGTAAAGACGGCTTTTCTGAATGGAAATTTAGAAGAAAGCGTCTATATGGATCAGCCAGAGGGTTTCAATCAGAGTGGGAGCAGCGGGAAAGTATGCAAGCTGCTTAAGTCCATTTATGGACTAAAGCAGGCATCGCGGAGTTGGAACATCTGTTTTGATGAGACAGTCAAAGAATATGACTTTATCAAAAATCCAGATGAACCGTGCATATATAGTAAAGTTGTGGCCAGAAGTGTCGTATTCCTCGTCTTGTACGTGGATGACATTCTATTGATAGGAAATGACATTCCTATGCTACAATCTGTCAAAGGATTCTTGTCACACAGGTTCTCCATGAAAGACCTGGGTGATGCCTCTTACATTCTGGGGATCCGGATCTATCGTGATAGATCCAAGAGGATGTTGGGACTTTCGCAGTCCAGGTATATCGACACTGTACTGAAAAGATTCAGTATGGAAGATTCTAAGCGCGGTAATCTACCGGCTTGTCACGGAATCACCCTCTCCAAAGAGATGTCTCCCAAGACTGATTTAGAAAGGGAACGCATGTCTATTATACCCTACGCTTCTGCGGTAGGCTCTATAATGTATGCGATGTTGTGTACCAGACCAGATGTAGCTTACGCACTAAGCGTGGTAAGCCGGTATCAGTCAGACCCAGGGGAGAAACACTGGATAGCAGTAAAGAACATTCTCAAGTACCTGAGGAGGACTAAGGAGATGTTCTTGGTTTACGGCGGAAAAGACCTCAGGTTGGAGGCCTTTGCTGATTCCGGCTTCCAGAGTGATAAGGACGATTCCAAGTCCATGTCGGGTTATGTCTTTACCCTCAATGAAGGGGCGGTGTGCTGGAAGAGCTCCAAGCAGGACACCGTTGCTGACTCGACGATGGAAGCGGAGTATATAGCTGCTTGCGATGCCGCAAAAGAAGCAGTCTGGATGAAGAAGTTCCTAACAGAACTTCAGATGGTTCCTACCATAGTTGATCCAATACCTCTGTATTGCGACAACAACGGAGCTATAGCTTTAGCGAAGGAACCAAGGTCCCATCAGAAGTCCAGACACATCTTGAGGCGGTATCACCTAATCAGGGAGATCATTGATCGTCAGGAGATCGAGGTTCGGAGAGTTGCTTCAAAAGAGAACATTGCTGATCCATTCACGAAGGCCCTTCCTCAGATTCAGTTCGAGAGGCTACTCGAGATCATTGGTCTGCGATATGCCAGTACATGGCCCTAGTGCAAGTGGGAGATTGTTAGTGTTTATGCCCTAGAAGGCCATTACTGTATCATACTAGCTTGTATATTACTTAATGGAAGCTTGGGATATTCACATGTATATAACAGTCTTGCTAAACATGGTAGTATGCTACTTGGTTTTTCTATCTTAATATGTGAGTATACGTATTGATAGAGCTCTTAGGATCTTGCTTGTCTACCAGCGTTGTGATGGCAGTCACACTAGTGGGGGCTGGGTAGTCTACAAGCACATCCTTATTCAGGTCCCTGGTCGTTGGATTATCGAGACAGAGCATCGATACTCCGGAGTAGACTAGTGTGTACGCTTCTCATCCCAGTTGGGGAGATGGTCTGTCCCACAGCCATCAGTACGTCGTACTGGAGATAGTATACAGGTGCTCGTTAGGTTACGGGTACACCGGACAGGACTCACAGGGAACTGTTGGTTGGTTTGATACCAGTCGTCAGTGAACAGTTCCCAGGTGACATGAGTACAGCGTAGTCCGCAGACTTGACACTGCTACTTCGCCTCGAGTGTGTCCCACTGTTCTTAGATTGCTACCCTACCACGGCTCTATGGAGTCGTGCAAACAGGTAGCAGTTGGGTGCAGTCCCGAGCACTTGGAGGCAGTGGCGGTTAGACAGGATTCGTCCCTCCCGGTATTGGGAGTAGATATCGTGCTGTGTCAGAGAGCCATTACGCAAAGTCCCTGGCCAGGGCAAGCGAGATTTGCTGGTAGGTTCCAGCAGTTTCTCAGGGTGTAATGGGTTTTACTCCGACACGACTTATACCGCTATTAGGGGACTGACGCTTGCCGCCCCCCTAGGCCCGATATGCGATAGTCTTGGACGAACGGACCGGACTGTATGGAGATTGTCACATCAGACTCAGTAGGAGTTCGGATGGGTTTACTCATCGGCCTTCTTATCGACAACTACCTGGGGACCGTTACGTACAGCTAGTGCCGCTTGCGGTCTGTGGTTAAACCCACTGCCAGCGTAGTAGTCGAGTCTCTAGAGTCCCACACAGAGAGTTTCCTACTCCAGGCGAAACGATATAGAGGTTGCATGGTTTTGCGACAAAGGGTTCGGACGCATACGTGCGTTTACGCGCGTACGACTTTCGGACAGATTTTACCAGTCGGCTTTGGTTTAAGCCAGTTACTGGTATCCGGTTATTGGATTTTTACAGTCTAAAGTTTTTCCGTATTTTTACGGATCGGAGGGGCGTTCTCGTAATTACTCGAGAAGCTTCTAGAAGATGTGACTAAGGAGGTTTCTTTTGGATAAGAGAGTGAGTCATGGTGGTGATTCATTCACTTCATTAATGCACATTTATTGCTTAATGACTCATGTTAATGAATCATCACAAGATATTTTGTGAAGCATGCTTATTCATTTCCTTTATTGATTATTTGATAATAAGAATGCTTCATAATATTATGATACACTCTCTCTCTTCTCTCATTATCTTATCACACATTCTCTCTCCTCAAGCTCTCATCTTCAAACCCTAATCCTTAATCCTCATGTGTTGAGATCAAAGGATTAGTTAGACTAAACAATCCATAACCTTCACTCTATATCATCCTCTCATCTTTGATTAGCAATCAAAGTTGATTAGTTACCTCAAGTTAGAGGTTTAGCTTGGTGTTTTGCTCTCGGGTGGATCGTCTACTACCTAGAGAAGGTCGAGGAGAACAAAGGAGGACGTAAAGAAGAAGGACCGGTTTCATTAGGTATAATCCCTAATCACTTATGAAAAGAAACTCATTTGAATACGGTTATTTAGAGTTTAGCTTCGATTCAAGCGGTTAGTCGATGTTCGTTGTTTAAACTTGATTGTTTTTGAAAATTCTGCCTCCCCATAAGTACTGGGGTGTACTACATCGACTTACAATTCCTCGAACGTAGTAGTTTCGCAAACGAGCTTTGTGTGACTGACTAGTAGAGGAGTTGGGTGTTCGGTATCACACGGGCTGTGAGTATGCGGCATCGCAATAATTAACCTTGAGTGCAAGTGGGAGATTGTTGGAGATAGTGCCCTCAGAGTCAATTATTGGATCACAGGCACGTGATTGCAATGATTGAGGGAGGACCTATCCGGTAGGACAGTCTTACTCGAGATGATAGTATGCTATCTGGTTTACCTTTATCATCGTGTACTGCTTCAGGTGACCTTACAGGTCACTATTACACGCTGATAGAGCCCCTAGGATTCTTGCTTGACTACCGGCAGTATGATGGCGATCATATACGTGAGAGCTGGTGGTCTATAAGCACATCCTTAAAAGGTCCCTAGTCGTGGGAGTTTCGAGACAGGGCATCGATTCTCCAGAGTAGACTAGTGTATACAGTCGAGACCCCGACGAGGGGCAGTGGCCGGTCTCACAAGCCACTGGTGTCAGTTGGTTCACCTAAGATGTATACAGGTGCTCATTGGGTTATGAGTACACCGGACAGGACTCGCCGGGAACATGCTAGTTGGTCTTATACCTGACGTCAGATAGCAGTTCCCTGATGACATGTGTACAGGTTAGTTCATCGACCTGAGGATCGTCATTTGTCTCGTGTGAGTTCCCACTGTGCTTTGATTACTACCCTACCACGGCTCAAAGGAGTCGTGCAAACAGGTTTTAGTTGGGTACAGTCCCGAGCCACATGGAGGCAGTGAGCGGATCTTCAGGGGTTCGTCTCTCCCGGTATTGGGGGTGAGGTCGCGCTGTGTCTAGGAGAGCCATTACGCAAAGCCCTCGGCCGAGGCAGGAGATTTACTGGTAGGTATTCCAGTAGTATCTCAGGGCGTTCTGGGCTACACTCCGACACGACTTGTACCGCTTTTGGGGGTCAGACTTTTACCAACCCCCTAGGCCCGACATGCGATGCTCATAGACGAACGGACCGGACTGTACGGATATTGTCACTGACAGGCTCAGTAGGGTGTCAGGATGAGTTCGCTCATCGACGTCCCTTTTGGTCAATAGCTGGTGGCCCGTCACGTATTGGCTTATACCTCTGACGTGCTAGTGGTTAAATCCACAGCCATAGTATTGACGAGTCTTTAGAGTCCACCACACTTACAGTTACTCAAGCTTTTGGGCGAAACGCTGTAGAAGCCGTATGGAGATATGGCAGGGTCCGATCAGATACGTGCGGTATTGCACGGATCAGGATCGGACAGTTTTGTACTTGTGGCCGTATAGTTATATGGCAGGGTTCGATCTGATACGTGCGGTATTGCACGGATCAGGATCGGACGGATTTTACTAGCCGGCTTTGGTTTAAGCCGGTCCTAGTTTAGTACAGTGTAGATTTTGTTTCATTGCATTTGTATCCGGTCGGAATACAGATGTGGGTGTGCATGCACAGTTTGGGGGTTTTTCCTGTAATTTATTACGGGACCAGTTTTCTGGAGTTGCCAGTTTGCATTCCGTTCCGGCCGGTTTTCCTTTGTTCTTTCCCGGCCGGACTTTTCTGATGGAGGGGGTTATTTGCAGTTTTGCAAATAACACATTGTGGAGGATTTTCTTGCATATGGTTTTATTATGATAGCATCTTTTTGATGCCATTCTTATCTTTCTTATCATTTGCTTTTTGTTGATGAGAAAGGATTTGATCTTTGATTAGAGTTGATGTGAGGTTGTGATGATGGTTTAGGATGTGGTCACCCTTCTTGCTCTCCTACACTCACCTCCCTCTTGTTTCATATACATACATTCCTCCACCTTATTCTTCACTTGATGAAAATGGTAGAACACTTGAGAGAAAGAAGAGAATGAGAGAGTTCATCTTGGTTTTGTGAGGAATTCTTCATCTCCTTCTTCTTCTTGTTTTGGAAAAATGAAAGCACCATTTTTCCTAACCCCATTCCTCCATCAAGGCAACTACAAACCCCAAATGAGACAAGCATCATCTACAATACATTCTACAGCATTTCTTGGGCATGTCGAGTTGCCGGCTTCATGCCTGAGTTGCCTCGGTATAGAGGCAGGAGCCCGTAAAAGACGCAGGCGATGTGGTGCCCTTTCCGGCGAGGAGGCGACGATATGGAGACTACACTTTCCGCGGGAGATCGGGACGATGATGAGAAGACCGGAGGACTCGGATCACTCGGTATACTTCTCACCCTATCTCTTGATTGCTAGCATTAGGTTAATGGTAAACAATCTGGGTTTTCATTGTCCGCGGTAGCGCCGGTTTCCGAGTAAGGAAAATTTTTGATTCCGCATTCTAGCCTCGAGTACGAGGCCGGGGCGCTGCCGTGGTGCAACAGTATTGATTCGATAAGCCGATACATTGAATACTAGTCGGTTGTGTGCGACATGACCGGATCATTGAATCAAGTGTTGATTTAATGATTTAATGCATAATTATATATTTGATATATTACTTTGCACTAACTAATATTGGTTCACTTTAAACGGATTTTCTCACTTGGTTTGTGCACATTGTATATGTGATATATTTTTGTGCACTTGTATGTATCATGTTTGATGATGCATGCTAACTTGTGTTTTATGTAAAGTTTAAACCATGGTTATGTAATGGATAGGGTTTTCATTTTCATATCTATTTACTTATTTATTTATTCATTTTGGAAAATGATAAGCATAATACAAAATGGTGGCTTTCTTTGGATGGATGTTGAAGCTTCATGAAGCTTTGACCAAGTGACCATTTTGTCTCCATGCTTAACCCTAACCATTCCCACTAACCATGATTGATTCTCTACACTTGACCATGGTTATTATTATGATAAGTATTGATTTACTTTTTTTTTTTGAAAATAACTAATCATAATATTCTTCTTCTTCTTCATCTTCTTCAATGAAGAAACCTTCACTTCATCATTGGTGATTGATGAAAATGAGTGAGAATCCAATTCTAAAGTCTACCCACTTCCTATTTCTTCATCCTCTACCTCTTGCCAAGTAGTAGAGTGTGTTTTCTTCATAAGTTTCTTGACTTGGTGAAGTGAGAGCTTGATCTAGTGATGCCTCGACGTAGATCATCTTCGGCATCGTCGTCGATGACCTAGCCCGTCCATTCTCCGATGATGCCGACGCTAGAGCCCGGGATCCGTTTTGGACAGCGAGGAGACATCATCACGGAGCTATGGAGGTGGAGCACCGGATCTACAAAGGTTGTATTTCCGTTCTTGTAGTTAAGTGTTAACTAGTTTCCTTTTGTCGCCTAAACTTCTAGCCAACGATCTTCTTAGGGTTTCTCGGCACAGCAATTTTTGTAAATTGGCATGGTTGATGCCTTGTGAGACCTCTAGTGTGTGCCTAGGAACCCTACATATCGGGGCGGAGCAATCACACCCTATATGATAAGGTGTGCTCTATGATGAGTACTACTGAGTTACCTATTTCCTTTTGGGGTTATGCATTTGAGAAGCTGCATACCTATTGAATTAGGTTTGAATCAAATCAGTGCCTACCACTCCATATGAGATATGGTATAGGAAGAACCCATCTCTTAAGCGAGTTAAGATTTGGGGTTGTCCGGCCTATGTTTAAAGCAAAATCCGGACAAGATCGAGGCAGGATCAGTTCTGTAGAACTGGAAAGGTTCCAGCTATACAAAACTGCAGTTGATGACTTGACAGAACCAAAGGATTCTATAGTTCCCGACGAACCTCAGCCTCTCCGCCGATCTAGTAGGGTTTCTCATCCGCCTGAGAGATACCTCGGTTTCTCGATGACAGTGGGAGCGAGGAATGCATCATGAGATGATGACCCATCTAGTATCGAGCAGGCCATCAAGAGTAGGGACTCTGTAAGAATGGCTGGATGCTTAGCGATCTGAGATGGAATCCATGTACACCAACAAAGTATGGACTTTGGTTGCTATATCTGAAGGGTTAAATCCCCATCAGGAGCAAGTATATCTTGAGAAGATTACTTGGTGTAGATGGAAAAGTTGAGACTTTAAAAGCTAGACTTGTTAAAGGTTTTCGTCATCAACCAGGCACGAATAATGATGAAACCTTTTCCAGGGAATATGCTTGAGTCCATCCAGATCCTACTTGCCACGGATACATACCATGACTACGATATCTGGTGGTTGGGTGCCATGACTACTTTTCTAAATAATGATTTAGAAGAGAGAGTCTATAAGAACACAGCCAGAGGGCTTCGTAAACAGTGGGAGCAGCGGAAACGTGTGCAAGTTGCTTTACATAATGAAGCAGGCATCGCGGAGTTGGAACGTCTGTTTTGATGTGATAGTCAAAGTGTTTGACTTCATCAAAATGGTAGACGAACCTTGTATATACAAAAGGGTAGTAGAGAGTAAGGTGGTCATCTTCGTATTGTACGTAGACAACATACTCTTGATAGGAAAAGAGTTTCCTATACTACGATCGGTCAATCTCCTATTATCACAAGGATTCTCCAAATAGGATCAAAGTGATACCTACTAAATCCTAAGCTTTGGATCTATAAGATAGATCTAATTGGATGTTAGAATACTCACTAGTTGTAGTGAGATGGTATCAATCGATTCTGGGGAGAATCACTGGAAGGGTTCCAGAGTGATAAAGATGACTGAATGTCAGTCACGGGCATTGTCTTTACCCTCAGTAAAGGGACGGTATGTTGGAAGATTTCCAAGCTAGATAACGTGACAAACTAGACGATAAAGGCTGGTAACATCGCTATTAAAGATACTACCAAAGAGGCTGTTTGGATGTATATTGGTTCATAAGATGAACTAGGTTCCTACCATTGTGTGACAATGGAACTGTGGCTTTGGCCCTGGAACCCTGGTCCCATCAGTGACCCAGACAAATTCTGAGGCAGCATCACCTGATCATGGAGATAGTTGATCTCCAGGTTGATCGAGGTTAGGAGAGTAGACTCAGAGGACAACACGGCGGATCCACTCACGAAGGCCTTTTCCCAAAGAGAGACTTTTAGGGGATGGTTGAGTATGTGATACTGCAACCACTGCTACAGATGGCCCTAGTGCAAGTGGGAGATTGTTAGTTATATGTATGCCCTAGAGGCCATTACTGTACATTGGATGTATATTGTAGTGGATGCTGGGACATATATAGGTAGGACTTTCTTGCTCGACATGATAGTACGCTATCTGGTTGCTCTTTATCTTAACATGTATACTTTCTGTCTCTCTGTTACATATTGATAAAGCCCTTAGGATGTGTACTCGACTTTCAGGACTATGATGCAGATCATACTAGTGGGGCCTGGGTAGCCAATGAGTACATCCTTTATTGTTCCTAGTCGTGGGAATATCGAGACGGGGCATCGATATTCCAGAGTAGACTAGCGTATATCTTCTCGACCCATGCGATGGGCGATGGATGATCCCATATCCATTGGTGTTTGACATCGAAGATGGTATGTGGGTGCTCAGTGGAGACTGGGTACACTGAACGGACTCGCCGAGAACTCCCAGATGGTATTATACCTCACGTCAGATGGCAGTTCCCTGGTGACACTGGTACAGCTTAGTCTGTTGACCCGAGATCGTCATAGAGTCTTGTGTGTCTCCCACTGTGCTTTGATTTCCACCCTACCACGGCTCTACTGAGTTGTGCAAACAGGTGGTTTTTGGGTACAGTCCCAATTCACATGGAGGCAATGAACGATAGGAGGGGATTCGTCTCTCCCGGTATTGGGGGTTGATGTTGCGCTATGCTCGACTGGCCATAACAGGAAATCCCTGGCCAGGGTTGCAGTGACCTACTGGTAAGTGTTATCAGTAGTTTCACACATGTCATGGACTTCACGTCGGCATGACTTATCAAGCTATTGGGGTCTGATGTTTACCACCCCTAGGCGAGATATGCGACATATGAGACGAACAGACCGGACTGTACGGTAAATGTTACTGGTTGGATTCACAGGAGTGTGAGTGGGCTTGCTCGTCGATCTTCTGATCGCTCAATACCCGGGTGGCCGTTACGTTTAGCAAACCGCTTGCGGCTTGTGGGTGCTTGATATGATCATCATCTGCTACCGGCGTATTGACGAGTCTTTAGAGTCCTACACAGAGGTTTCCTGGCTCAAGCGAAATGAAATAGGAGCGCATATGAGATATGTGCGGGACCGAGGATAATTCGTGTATGTGATACCGTATTCCATTCTCGCGATGAATGTATCGATTGGTTATATGCGATATAACCTAGTTATCGAATCAAGGATTGATTCGATAAGCCGATACATTGGATACTAGTCGGTTATATGCGGTATGACCGGATCGTTAAATCAAGTGTTGATTTAATGATTTAATGTATAATTATATATTTGATATATTACTTTGCATTAACTAGTATTGGTTCACTTTAAATGGATTTACTCACTTGATATGCACAAGTTGTATATGTGATATACTTTTGTGCACAAGATTGTATCATGTTTGATGATACATGCAAGCTAGGGTTTGTGTAAAGAATTGACCATGGTTATATGAATGGTTAGGGTTTCATTTTATTTGCTTATTTATTTATTCATTTATTCTTTATTGAAAGAAATAAAATGGTGGCTAAGTTTGGATAATCTTTGAAGCTTCATGAAGCTTTGAATGGTTGACTATTTTGTTTCTTTCCTTAACCCTAACCATTCACTTTAATCTTAGTTTGTTCTCTACATCTAACCATAGTTGACATTATGATAAGAATGATCTATTTTCTATTTTCTAATAATAACTTATCATATCTTCTTCTTCTCCATCATCTTCTTCTTCCATGAAGAAAGCTTGCTACATCAATGGTGATTGATGAAAAAGTGTGAGAAATCCAAATCTAAAGTCTACCCACTTCCTATTTCTTCATCCTCTACCTCTTGCCAAGTAGTATAGGGTGTTTCCTTCATAAGTTTTCTTGACTTGGTGAAGTTGGAGCTTGATCTAGCGATGCCTCGACGTAGATCATCTTCGGCATCGTCGTCGATGACCTAGCCCGCTTTTTCTCCGATGAAGCCGACGCTAGAGCCCAAGATCCGATTTGTACAGCGAGGATACTTCATCGTGGAGCCTAGGAGGTGGAGGACCGGATCTACAAAGGTTGTAGCCACTTCCCTTTAGCTATATTTCCGTTTACTTGCTCGTTTCGCCTAAATATCTAGTTAACGATCCGTATTAGGGTTTGTAGGCACAAGGAATTTTTGATTTGTGCATGTTTGATCACTTGTGAGACTCCATTAGAGTGCCTAGGAACCCTACACCAGGGACCTGTATAGGATGTTGCTTATAGACTACCCAGCCCCCACTAGTGTGACTGCCATCACAACGCTGGTAATCAAGCAAAGATCCTAAGGGCTCTACTAATATGTATAAGCGATATGTTAAAAGAAACACATGCACATATTAAAGTAGACACAAACCAAGTAGCATACTACCATTTTTAGCATGACTGTCAATACAACTGTGAATATCCCAAGCTTCCATTAAGTAATATACAAACTAGTATGATACAGTAATGGCCTCTAGGACATAAACACTAACACGCCCAACATGCGCGAAAATCCAAATCAAGTGCATCCGTCATGCATGAATGAAATCTAAATCAAGTGCATCCAACATGTACGAATAAACTCTAAATCAAGTGCATCCAACATGCACGAATAAAATCTCACTCAAGTGCATCCGATGTGCACTAAATCCAATACCAAGCGCCTAATATGCGCAAAAATCCAACCCAAGCGCGTCAGGTCCTTATAAAGCATCTAGTGCAGTAGCATGCACAAAAATGAATGTCTAGTGCAAACACGCATAAAACACAAATCTGGTGAAACAAATACTCAAAGACATAAATCGGGTGCAACAAGTGTACGGAAACTCATCCATAACTCAAATGCGCATAAAAACAACACCGAGTGTACCAAGGTGTATAAAAATCACAAGCGTGTGCAACTATGTGCACAGAATCCATCCCAATGCACTGCAAGCATATATAAGCTATACCGAGTGCAAAAACCAAATCGATCACGTATCACATGCACCAAATCAAATCGATAGTATCGAAATCCATAATCATAAATACGTGCAGCCAAGGCACAAAATCAATATCAAGTGCAATAGATATGCACAAATCGCAAATCGATGTAGCGGTGTATAAACATAAATCAAGTGCAATAACTGTGCACAAAAGAATTATCCAATAGGTGCAGCCATGGTGCACGAACCCATAAATCACGAAACCCAATCATCGAAATTCAATCCAAGCGATAAAAGTGTGATACTTGGATCACAAAACACAAATTGAAACAAATGACATTGATGTACACCTCCTACAATGTCGAAAAATATGTCAGTGTGCCCAAAACTGGCGGAGCAAGAACATCCGCTTGCCTCCTGCTCACGGTCTGGCGCCCTCTGTCTCTGGGTCCTCATTTTCTCTGTGGATTACCAATCTCACAATCCATCGGCTCGTCGGCCCGGTCAGGTGTGCTAACATAAACGATTCCGCTCTGGCACTCCTCTGGTCATCTCTCGGCCAATGAGCTTGACCACTCGTAAATCAGCACGTCACTGGGGTCGGCCTCTGGCCCTCTGAATACACGTGACACAACTGATCCTCGGTGCAACTCTTATCGCAGCAGTGTCCTGGAAGAAACCTGCTCAAGGTCTCTTTCGATCTCTCCTATGCCGAACTGTACGGAGGCTGGTACTCTTGCATAATCTTTTCTCTTTTTCTGGACATCTGCGTTCTCAGCACAACATTTCCTCGGGAACTGGCCGTATCCCAACGCCTCCGTATACATATCAGATCTCTAATCTCGGCGGGGAGTAACAACAGCTCATCAACATCTCGCACGAACCTCTTGTTCCACTCGTCTTTATTATCATCCACTTCGACGTCACGTCTTGCTATCTTTGAACTGCAATTATTCTCGGCTACAGTCAATCCGGAGTCTCTCACACGGACTCAAAACTACAAACTCGGTATCTTCATCACTCTGTAGAAGACATCTAGCCGAACACGTCCTCGGGAACTCATCCCAACCATCGGAGGAATATACCTTATTCACCCGTTCTCGATCAACTCACAATGCATCTGGGTGAGGTCTTTCTATCTGAAACTGGTCAACTTACCGATCTCATATCGGGGCATCCGACAAACAACGTCCCCTCTTGATCGCTCTACTCTAGATCTGTATAAGATTCTCCACACTGGAAATCTTCAACTCTACTGAGCCTGCGCCGGCGCATCAAATCAAATGAATCATATTAGTCGCTCAACTCGAGATACACTAGCTATCTTCTTTCACATCTCTGCCTGAAAGCTCCAATGGTTTCAGCTCATAAACTCTAGAAGCGACATCCCATCAATCTCAGCAACAGCTGGGTCATCTGTCTGCAAGGTAAAAAACATCACAAACTCTGAGGTAGGTTGTACATCAACAGTCCTCCCAGAACAGGCAGCCTCTAACAATGGCCTAATCAACCGGTGCAAAACCGAACACTCGCTTCATACGAGAGGTCACAACACAAACACTAAATCGATACGTTCCCATGTCACCAGAAAACACAATGGTCAGTCCTCATCCATGACGAGCTCGCTCTGACCGCATCACTAGCAGCAGCTCAATCTGTGCTCAAACCATGGTGACAGGAACCTCAAGCATGTATCCAAGAAGATAAATCAAAGGAACGAAAGGAATCAACAGATCCAGAATGGATACATGATCATAAGGAGGAATGGAATCAATGAGAGTATGATCATAGGAACGAATAGAATCAAGGATCTCAAATGGATGTATGATCAAGGGAACGAAGAGAATCACAAGTCTCAAGATATGTATATCCTAAGGTAATTTAAGCGGAGTATCGTATCGTAAGTATGCCGTGGAACATACGCACGATACGTCACTCTACTTGAGTTACCTACTCCATCAATCAAGGTCAACCTATGAAACGAAAGTTCGGGTCTAATACCCCCTGTTCAAGTCTAAGTTCCGTAAGGTCAAGCCTAGGTTCCGAAATAGATTACGCCCCAGACTCCACATAGTCAAACCTAGACTCGAACCAAGGTTAAACCTAACGCTCTGATACCAACTTTGTCACGACCCGAAATTTAGTTTGTGACCAGCACTTAAATCACGTCACGTCTAAAGGCGTAACGTAAATTAAGTAAGCCGAAGCCCAGAAATCTAAAATTTTTTTAAGAAAATAAAAGAAGTGAAATTTTGAAATAAAGGTATGATGAAATCAAAGGTTTTCTTAAAAGCATAAATAATGGAACATGAAAAATGCAAGTGGATTTTTCTAGTTGAAAACATGTTTCGTCTTTTTAAAAATTTGGGCAGCACCTCCCTTGTATATTTTGATCCAAAACCACATATACATGATAACATAAAAGGCATCCCCAAGCGGGAGCTAGCTCTTCGCCAATCGGCGGAATCATAACCATGCAAGACAGAAAAATAAGTATACGACACCCAACGGCGAAGATCAACACAAAGGATAATGAATAAATCAATACATCAACCCACCAAGCGAACATATAACCCATAGCTCTAAGTCTCGCAACCACAAGTCTCTTCTAAGTCTTACTACTTATAGAAATACTAGTTTCCGATTGATGGAGTTGACTAGATACAACAGGAATAATAAATACAAGAGTGGCACGATCCAATATGTACCACCTACCAAAGCAAATCACCCGAAAGCAAGCTGTGCCAACGATACCGCTACTGATCCATGCGGTCAAACCTGCAAGAACTGTGTCACAACGGGGGTGAGTTGCCAACTCGTGATTAGAAAATATCAGCAGGTAGAAATAGAATAAAACAACGATTCCTAGGTCAACTATATCATAAAGGTAATATTATGATATCTAGGGTAACCGTATCTGCATAAATGCCAACAATAATCAATGCATGTATGCATGTGGATATCATCCATGTGTCCATCAATGACACAACAACACGAAAACATATGCATGTAAATATAAGGATATCAACTACGTGTGTCTATCAACGACATAACCCATATCATGAAAATGCATATCTGTATGTATGAGGATATCAACTGCGTGTGTCTATCAATAACAGATCAAAATCATGGAACCTGAGTGTCCAACACCGACACTCGAAACATCATGAAAAAACCGTGTCCAGCATCGACACGTAAATCCTCATACCTCAGGCGCCGCATCCTCAGATCGGCCCTCATATCTATCTCATCTCAGGCACCGCATACTCTGATCGGGCCTCATCCATCTCATGACTCCGGTCGATATCCTCCAGATAACCGACGAGTCCAAATACTATCACCGGTAGGTAGTGCTCCCTCTGCCAGGCTCATCGTCTACACCACGAAAATCATTTCTTTCCCCGGGGTACCATGCCGGGTCCACCATGTACCCGCAAATGGTGCCTACCGCTCCTCGAATCGGGTTTCTAACACAAGTCTCGGAACCGAGAAAACTCATGGTGGATGTCTCAAAATATCATATCAAGAGAAACCAGGTTTTTAAAACAATACATACATTCTTTTGAAATATAACCACGGTTCTCAAATCCAGAATCTCATGAAAACAACATCTCAATGCGTATAATCATAAAGCATGATGTATGCAAACACAGAACAGAAATGTGAGCATATCAAGTATATCATGCGACATAGTATAGTGATGTGAGCATAGCAAGTATATCATGCGACATAGCATAGTGATGTGAGCATAGAACTATATCATGCAATATAGCATAATGATGTGAGCATAGCAATATATCATGCAACATAGCATAGTGATGTGAGCAAAGCAATATATCATAGCATGATGTAGCAACTCTACTGTGTAAGTAACATAGCAATTATCGATGAAGAAAGTGTGTGAGCCGGCAAATCTGTGTAAGTGTAACGTATACATCATCGATAATGGTGTAGGTGTACTAGCACAGGTATATGTAATGCAGCGAGAATATCATGAACGTAGCAGCAAGTAAATCGTAAGCGCAATGCTAATAGGTATACGTATCTAATCCAACATCTACGTAAAGGCTAAACTAAGCGGTGTAGACAGGGATTAAATATCTATGACCTATCCGAGTCGGTGAATCTGTCAATCGGCATCCAGCATCACAACATCACGTACGTTACAATCCATCGTACGACATGCTCTAATCAAGGGTATGGATCAACCATTGGGTAAAACTCATCGCGTACGGTAATTCATCGTACGGCGGCATTAAACAATTAGGGATCCTATCAACCTATATGACAATGAGGGTACAGACCTAATATCTCGTACGGCATATCACTCATGATCCACAACATTATATATATATATATACACCTATATCCCAGGTCACATCCGTATCAATCTCATATCATGGGACCGACAAAGGTATCAATTATCTCATATCGACTCGTATCCGTATAACGACATATCAACCCAAGTCATCATATCACATCGTATACTCTTTCACCACATCAATAGCTCACATCAAGTCATCTTCTTGATCTCATGTCGTAATTATCGATCTCAATCATGCTGCTCTAAATCTCATACTTATTCTCTTTCATTATATATATATATATATATATATATATATATATATATATATCGTGATTCATATTCACGTTTCACATCCTTATATATCAATTCGAGACATCATTTCTATCATATCATGTCACACTATACCATACACTATAACCTTAAGTCGTGGTATATCTTGTCTCCTACTAATTCTTTAACCATATCCATAAGTTCTTAACATAGTTTCCTTAACCATGTTCTATATATATATATATATATATATATATATATATATATATATATATATATATATATATATATATATATATATATATATATATATATATCGGTTTCCATTATAATTGCGGGGGTGCTATACGCCATCCACCCGACTTCCCCCGTAGATATAAATCTACTCACCTGCGGAACTCCTTGTTCAGCCATAGTCGATGTGCTTTGTCGTCTCGGAATCCACGCGAAGGTACCTACAAATCAACACATATCGCCACGTTATGAAAACCGAATCCGGAAAACAGATACGGCACATGGTGCGCTCATAGGTTAGAACATATAGCCTACGCATGCAAAAACAACTAAACAACTCTCGTCGTTGACGTACAAACATCAAACGACCAAATCTTATAACTAATATCAAAACCAAGAATTCTAAAATACGGAAAACATAACCCAAAAACATCCCAATATGCTCCCAGATTTTGGCTCAGGTGATCTGGGACAAAAAGAAAAATACAGTAGCTATGTTATAAGGTATGTGAGCTACAGACAAAACCCCAACACCAAATCTGCTACAGTAACCGACCTGATAGCTACAGTAACCGCCGGGGCCGGCCCCATCTTGGAATTTGGGTCTCGTCTTCTCGTGGTGGTCTCCTATTGGTCCAACTAGGTTAATGTATATTTTTGATTTTTTTTATAAAGGTCCTGGGTTGCTCCAGATTCTCTGTAGACCTCCAAAAATGTCATAAAACCTACACGGGAAGTTTCTAAGTTCGTATTTTGGTTTCTATTTTGTGTCCTAGGCCATAAAATCATCACTAAGGTCTTGTAAACAGCCACTAAATATCACAAGTCCACACAATCACCCAAACCCTCTCTTGAAATTTCCAAACATCGCTAATCTATATCGATTTAACTCTAAACTACTATAGGGTGCTAGGAAACTAAAAATCTAAACTGGAAGTGTAGGAATTACTTCGTTTGGCAACTCAAGAATTACTCAAAGTCTTCAAAATCCAATTTTGAAAGGTCCAAAGTGTTGAGAATGAAGTTGTGCATCTTTTTAATGAAGGGAGTATAGGGTTTTGGTGAAGGGTTGGAGATGGAACATGAGGGTAGAAGTGGAGGAAGCAAGAGGATGAAGGAGATGAAGATGATGAGGGAAAAATAATGGGGTCAAAGTCTCTCTCTCTCTCACACCCTCACTCTCTTATGTAGCATGCCATGCCACATGGGTCCCCCCTCTCTCCTCAATTATACTCTCTTATCTTTTCTTTTTCCCTCACTCAATTAAAACCAAACACATAGCACAAATAAAATGAAACAACATGCAACGAAATGCAACATTTCATGGTGCACTAGCCATGACTAATTAAAAATACGGATTTGGCCTAATCTTTATTAGTAGTGCACTAATCGAGTTTAGTTTAAACTAGCATATAATTAATTGTAAAAATGCGGAAATCCGATAAATATATTTTTAAATGAATAAATCATTTAAATCTCCAATTATTTCATAAATATCGGTATACATTTATACCATGTTACGAAAACCCCAAATTCGCAAATCGGGTAGTTTTCACGAAATATATTATTTTAATATTAAATTTAAAAAATAATATTTTATATTTTCTGAAATGTTACAATTAACCCTCGTCAAAGCCCGTGATAACCCACAAACTGCTCTTACTGAAACGTGCCATGAGTTTGTCCAGATTCTGATTTAAAGTATCAACCGGACTACTCCATATACCTTAACATCGTTAAGATATGAATCCATTCTATATATCCAATATAGAAAAAAAAAGTAACTAATTTAATTGGAACCAGATTCAAAAAGATATACCTACACTTAGAGAATTCAATTCAAGATATCATACTCTTGTCCTTCTTCCTTAGTACTTTTTAGTCGGTGAATATTTCAGATGGAATTGCTCACACATTCTTCATGCGACCGTTAATACTTCTTGATGTACTAACCGGCCGATTACCAAATGTTCTCACTCATTTAGGCGTAATTAGCAATATCCTCGTCATGCAACACCTAAGGCTTAGCAATGGCTCCCAAATCAGTTGGTCTAAGGCACTAGGTGATAAAGCACCCTCGCTATATTTTTTTATGCTGCCTTAAGTAATTACAAAACCAGTATTCATTTTTCTTCACCATTTTATTATTATTTTTTGTTTGTTTGTATATTTATTTTCCTTCATAGTAAGGCTTGAAGACAAGAGTATTTCAAGGTATCCTCTACTATCCCAAATTTCAAGATGTGTGCAAGTGCATATAATAGAGTATCAACGTTCAGATGTTTAGACTCAAGAATAGGGACTATTTTTCAGACTCAATTATATCCTCAGATTAGTGATTTCCTTCACCTTACTAACCCTTGAGACAACAACTCATGACTACCTATTACTAGCTTCGTTATAAAACATATAATTTTCTTGCTTTTCTTAAATTTTTCCTTCCTATCATATGTATTTTTCACTTTCTAACTTTCATTATCAAAAAAAATTTGCTTTTATTTAGTATAATGCAAAAAATAATGTGTGGATAAGCACAAACCTCCCTCAAACCTATTTGCAGCAGTGTCCTAACTGTTGTCATCTGTTAAGCTTAAAACCTGTAGACTTGGGAAGAAAATTTAGTAACGGGGGAAAGAATTAATGACAGTGAAATCCTCTCCCAAACTTATTTTTGGCTCATAATTTTAAAAAATTTGTTTTTTTTCAAGAGCCAAAATATTTTCTTTCCCCCAAACTTGAGTAAAATAGTATTAAGCATTTAAAATTATGAGAAGGGGGGTAAAATTATTAGTGTATGCAAAGCTCTACAGAAACCAAAAGTCAACACCAATCATTCGAATATTTTATCAATGTAACACCATGGTTGGTGGAAGATCATAGATGTGCAAAAGTGGGGAGATAGGAGGCGGAATCGATCGGATTTACGTCTCGGTTGGTAGAGATGAAACGGTGATGGTGCACTACTCGCATTCTCGTCGTAATAAGAAGAAGGGATGGCGGTTCAACTTTTTTGGATGGTTGATTCATCACAACTCCCATGTCTTCTAGGAATGCGAGTTCTTCATCAAAAATATCTTCAAAATTTTCATCAAGATTCCGAATGATAATCTCATCAGAAAAGGAGTTATGAAACTCGGATAGCTCGACTAAATCATTAGACAAATCAAAGGGTTCGGACATAGGTGTGTACTTGTCAACAGAAAGGTCTTCACGTGTATAATAAACAGTAGGATCAAACCCTAACGTACTAGTGACGTCAGAATCGTGAAGCTCCTCAAATTCGCAACTGTCGGAAGCTATCTTTTCAACAGAACAAACATGAGCATAGGGTTCTGATGGTTGACTTCGTAGCTTGTAGATGTTAAGCTCAATTGTCATCTTCCCAAAGGACGGGTTCATTAAACCGTTACGACAATTGATTATCGCGTTTGAAGTTGCTAGGAAAGGTCGATCTAGAATCACCGGAATTTAGTTTCGTGGGTTCACTGCAGGCTGTGTATCTATAACTATAAAGTCCATAGGGAATATAAATTTCCCAACTTTGATTAACACTATGAGGAATATGTATGCCCTAGAGGCCATTATTATATGATATAGTGGATGCTTGGACATATATAGAGAGGACTTTCTTGCTCAATATGATAGTATGCTATCTGGTTGCTCTTTATCTTAATATGTACACTAGTATTATTATACTGTCTCAATGATACATGTTGATAAAGCCCTTAGGATGTTTTCTTGACTACCAGGACTATGATGTGGATCATACTACTGGGACTTATGTAGTCCACAAGCACATCGTTTAATTTTTCCTAGTCGAGAGAGTATCGAGACAGGGCATCGATATTCCAGAGTAGACTAGTGTGTAAGTTTCTTAACCTTGTATAGGGCGATGGTTGATCCCATAACCATTGGTGTTTGACATCAAAGATTGTACACAGGTGCTCATTAGAGAATGGGTACACCGAACAGGACTCGTCGAGAACTCCTAGTTGGTACTATACTTATCGTCAGATAGCAGTTCTCTGGTGACACTGGTACAGGTTAGTCTGTAGACCCGAGATCGTCATAGAGTCTTGTATGGTTCCCACTGTGCTTTGATTTCCTCCCTACCACGGCTCAAAGGAGTCATGCAAATAGGTGGATTTTAGGTACAGTCCTGAGTCACATGGAGGCAATGAGTGATAGGAGGGGTTTTCGTCTCTCCCGGTATAGGGAGTTGATGTTGCGCTATGCTAGATTGCTATAACAGTAAGTCCCTGGCAGGGCTGATGAGATTTGCTGGTAAGAGTTATCAGTAGTTTCTCGAACCGTTATGATCCATACATCGGCATGACTTATCCTGTTACTGGGGTCTGACGATTCCACCCCTAGACCCGATATGCGACATATCAGACGAAAAGACCGGAATGTACGGTAAGTGTTACTTATAGGATTCATGAGAGTTTGGACAAGCTTGTTTGTCGATCTTCTATTCGCTCAATACCTGGGTAGTCGTTACGTCCAGCTAGTACCGCTGACGGCTTGTGGGTAACTGATGTGATCATTACCTACAGCTGCCGTATTGACGAGTCTTCAGAGTCCCACACAGAAGTTTCCTAGTTCAAGCGAAACGAAGTAGGTGTAAGTCCATATTGCGACCCCCGGTTCTTACGGGGAGGCGGAAACGGTATAAAAAACAATTTTTTATCGCAAGAGGCAACATGGACTAAACTAGGTCGGGATCGTTGTCTAAACTAAAACTAGTAAACATGCTAAAAAGATTTAGCTACTCGGATGAAGATGGTTATACCTAGACTTGAACTCCTTCGTCTTCAAACTTTGTAGAGGTTGATGGTTCTCCTTTGTCGCCTTCTTCCGTCGAAGATGGATCCACCTCGAAGGCTCGACCTTTGGGCTCTTTCTCGTACTTGGAGTGAACTAGAATCGCCGGCTTGCTAGACCCTTGATCCTAGAGTGAGTAGAGAGTGTCTAAGGGTTGCTTTTGTTTTTCAAGAGAAGGATTCTCAACTCATGAGAAGGTTTCTCTTGACTAGAGGAAGAAGAAGATGAGAATGAAGAGAGAGAGTGAATATGATAGAATGAGCTCTCATTTCCTTTCTTGCAACCATAATGCAAAAAGAAAATGAATTATCAAATAATAATATTCAAAATGAAAAGGTTGATGGAAAGTTTTAGAATGACTAATATCATTACAAGCATTAAATGAATTTGCTAGAATCAAAGAGCATCTTTCAGTTGTAATGATAATGGTCAAAAGTTCAACCATGGTCAACAAGTCAACCATGGTCAACAAGTCAACAAAAACTAACCATGACACAATTTCATTTTATTATATATTATTAAATGATATAATACAAATCCATTAGGGTTTGGAAAAAGACGACTGTCAACTGTGCATACGCACCCGTTCCGAAACCCTAATGAAAGTCATCTTCCTCCTCCTCAAATAACTGTGCATACACACCTGCATTCTTGTTCCGAGGAACAAGAATACTGAGAGATAAAAGCAACCCCAAATACTATACCAGTACCCGGCTCAAACCAGAGCCCGCTGGTAAAATCTGTCCGGACTCCAAACGTGCACAAGTGCGCGGATGAGAACGAACCCTGTCGCAAAACCATGCGACCTCTACTCTGTTTTGCCCAGAGGCGAATACCCTCTGTGTGGGACTCTAAAGACTCGACACTACGCTGGCAGTGGGTTTAACCACAGACCGCAAGCGGCACTAGCTGTGCGTAACGGTCCCCAGGTAGATGTCGACAAGAAGGCTGACGAGGTGAAACCCCATCGGTACTCCTACTGAGTCTGAATGTGACAGTCTCCGTACAGTCCGGTCTGTTCGTCTGATACATCGCATGGCGGGCCTAGGGGGCGGTAAACGTCAGTCCCCCAATAGCGGTACAAGTCGTGCCGGAGCGAAGCCCAAAACACCCTGAGATAACACTGGAAACCTACCAGTATATCTCGTTTGCCCTGGCCAGGGACTACTCGTGTAATGGCTCTCCTAGACACAGCGCGATGTCAACCCCCAATACCGGGAGAGACGAATCCTGTCTAACCGTCACTGCCTCCAAGTGCTTCGGGACTGCACCCAACCACCACCTGTTTGCACGACTCCTTTGAGCCGTGGTAGGGTAGTGATCAAAGTGCAGTGGGAACACACTCGAGGCGAAGTGCCAGTGTCAAGTCAGCGGACTAAGCTGTACTCATGTCACCTGGGAACTGACGACTGACGATAGGTATAATACCAACCTGTCAGTTCCCGACGAGTCCTGTCCAGTGTACTCGTAACCCAACGAGCACCCGTATACTATCTCCAGTACGACGTACTGATGGCTGTGGGACAGACCATCTCCCACACTGGGATGAGAAGCGCATACGCTAGTCTACTCCGGAGTATCGATGCCCTGTCTCGATAGTCCTGCGACTAGGGACCTGTATAAGGATGTGCTTATAGATTACCCAGCCCCCACTAGTGTGACTGCCATCACAACGCTGGTAATCAAGCAAAGATCCTAAGGGCTCCACTAATGCGTATAAGTGATATAGTAAAATAAACACAAGTACACATTGAAGTAGAGACAAACCAAGTAGCATACTACTATTTTGAGCAAGATTGTATATACAAGGTGAATATCCCAAGCATCCATTAAGTAATATACAAACTAGTATGATACAGTAATGGCCTCTAGGGCATATACACTAACAATCTCCCACTTGCACTAAGGCCATGTACTGGCGTATCGAAGACCTATCATCTCGATCAGCCGCTCGAACTGAGTCTGGGGCAGGGCCTTGGTGAATGGATCTGCAGTGTTGTCTTCTGAAGCAACTCTCCGAACCTCGATCTCCTTGCGATCCACGATCTCCCTGATCAGGTGATACCGCCTCAAGATGTGCCTGGATCTCTGATGGGACCTGGGTTCCTTCGCTAAAGCTATAGCCCCATTGTTGTCGCAATACAGAGGTATTGGATCAACAATGGACGGAACCACCTGAAGTTCTTTCAAGAACTTCCTCATCCAGACAGCTTCTTTTGCGGCATCAGATGCAGCGATGTATTCCGCTTCCATCGTCGAGTCTGCAACGGTTTCCTGTTTGGAACTCTTCCAACACACCGCCCCTCCATTGAGGGTAAAAACAAAGCCCGACATGGACTTGGAATCATCCTTGTCACTCTGGAAGCTGGAGTCAGCAAAGGCCTCGATCTGGAGGTCTTTTCCGCCATACACCAAGAACATCTCCTTAGTCCTTCTCAGGTACTTGAGAATGTTCTTTACCGCTATCCAGTGTTTCTCCCCAGGGTTTGACTGATACCGGCTTACCACACTCAGTGCATAAGCTACATCCGGTCTGGTACACAACATCGCATACATTATAGAGCCTACCACAGATGCGTAGGGTATAATAGACATGCGATCCCTCTCCAAATCAGTCTTGGGAGACATCTCTTTAGAGAGGGTGATCCCGTGACAAGCCGGTAGGTTACCGCGCTTGGAATCTTCCATACTGAATCTCTTCACTATGGTGTCGATGTACCTGGACTGAGAAAGTCCCAATATCCTCTTGGATCTATCACGATGGATCCGGATCCCCAGGATGTATGAGGCATCACCCAGGTCTTTCATGGAGAACCTTTGTGACAAGAACCCCTTGACAGATTGTAGCATAGGAATGTCATTTCCTATTAAGAGAATGTCATCCACGTATAAAACGAGGAATACTACAGTTCTCGCTACAAATCTACTGTAGATGCATGGTTCATCTGGATTTTTGATAAAGCCAAATTCCTTGACCGTCTCATCAAAACAGATGTTCCAACTCCGCGATGCCTGCTTCAGTCCATAGATGGACTTAAGCAACTTGCACACCTTTCCGCTGCTCCCACTCTGAATGAAACCCTCTGGCTGGTCCATATAGACACACTCCTCTAAATTTCCATTTAGAAAAGCTGTCTTTACGTCCATTTGCCAAATCTCATAATCGTGGAAGGCAGCAATGGCAAGAAGGATCCGAATGGATTTCAGCATGGCTACTGGAGAGAAGGTTTCGTCATAGTCCAAGCCAGGTCTTTGACGAAAACCCTTTGCTACCAGCCTAGCTTTATAGGTCTCAACCTGTCCATCTACACCAATCTTCCTTTTGAAGATCCACTTGCATCCTACGGGTTTTACCCCGTCTGGAGCAATGTCTAACGTCCATACCTTGTTGGTGTACATGGACTCCATTTCGGTCCGCATTGCATCCAGCCATTTCACTGAGTCAATGCTCTGAACGGCCTGCTGGAAGCTAGTAGGCTCATCATAATCTATGATGCAATCCTCTCTATCCCCGTCTATGAGAAAACCGCAGTATCTCTCGGGCGGATGAGACTGCCTACTACTCCTGCGGAGCGGCGTAGGAATGTCCTGTTCTTTCGAACCCTCTGGTTCCTCTAAGCTTTCAGTAATGTTTTGTGGTTCTGGAATTTCTTCCAGTTCTACTGCGCTCCCACTTATCTGGTTTTCCAAAAACTCAGTTTCCAAGAAGTAGGCATGACGAGAAACAAGAACTTTTTGTTCCTCTTCGTAGTAGAAAAGATACCCCTTGGAGTTCTTTGGGTATCCCACAAACTTGCACTGTACCGAGCGTACCTCGAGCTTGTCCGCATGCTGCTTTTTTACAAAAGCCGGACATCCCCATGTCTTAAAGGATTTAAGACAGGGTTTCTTCCCACTCCACATCTGATATGGTGTGGTAGGCACCGTCTTAGTAGGAACTTGGTTCAAGAGATGTGCAGCTGTTTCCAGTGCATAACCCCAGAAAGATCGCGGTAACTCAGCCTTACTCATCATGGAACGAACCATATCCAATAGGGTTCGATTCCTCCTTTCCGATACACCGTTATGTTGCGGAGTGTATGGAGGAGTACGCTGAGAGAGAATTCCATTCTCTTTTAAATAGTCCAGGAACTCGGCACTCAAGTATTCTCCACCTCGATCCGATCTTAGAATCTTAATACTTTTGCCTGTTTGTTTTTCAACTTCATTCTTGTAATCCTGAAATTTCTCAAAGGCCTCGGATTTGTGCTTCATTAAGAAGACATGTCCATACCTAGAGAAATCGTCTGTGAAAGTAATGAAGTATGAATAACCGCTTCGTGCATGTGTAGACATTGGACCACACACGTCACTGTATATGAGTCCCAAGAGCTCGCTCGCTCTTTCTCCGTGTCCAGTGAACGGAGTCTTTGTCATCTTTCCCATGAGACAAGATTCACAAGTGGCATAAGACTGATACTCGAACGGATCCAAGTATCCTTCTTTATGTAACTTAGTCAACCGTGTCTCATTGATGTGACCCAGTCTACAATGCCATAAGAAAGCCCGATTAATATCTGGAGACTTTCTTTTGTGTGTATTCTGGACATTAAAAATCTGTGGTTGGTTTAACACGTATATACCATTACTCAAAGTACCTGACCCAATCAAAACTTGATTAAGGTGAATGTTCACAACATTACTTACAAACGCAAATTCATAACCTTCTTTAGAAACTAAAGATACAGAAATGATATTACAAGTTGCGTTGGGTACAAAAAAGCAATTACGCAAAACCAAAACATGTCCATCTGACATTCCCAGGTGATAGTCCCCCACGGCTTTAGCATCCATGCTAGCTCCGTTCGCAACTCTGAGGGTCATGTCACCTGCCTTCAAAACCCTACGGTTTCTCAACGCCTGCAAAGAATTACAGATATGAGATCCTGATCCGGTATCCAATACCCAGGAAGTAGAGTTTATAGAAAGACAGTTTTCAATAACATACACACCTGAAGCTGAAGCTGCAACCTGCTTCAATTCCTGTGTTCTGGCCTTCCAGGCCCTGCAATCATTCTTCCAGTGTCCTTTCTTATGACAAAAGAAGCATTCTTCCTTATCCACAAGCTTCCCCGCTATCTTTGTTGCTTTACCTTTTCCCTTCGTATCCACTTTACTAACACCGCCCCTTGGTTTGGCGGGGGCTTTCTTCTTCTTTCCCTTGGCTTTCGCCTTG
Source organism: Agapanthus africanus (assembly GCA_030015575.1). Taxonomy (NCBI): domain Eukaryota; kingdom Viridiplantae; phylum Streptophyta; class Magnoliopsida; order Asparagales; family Amaryllidaceae; genus Agapanthus; species Agapanthus africanus. The sequence goes on along the minus strand of JASDDO010000012.1, from coordinate 90,738,223 downwards.
GACCTAGAAGAAGATGTTCCTCCTACAAACAAAGTGGATGTTTCCCTACCTTTCTGTAGGGTGCCCTCTGCGCTCCTCAGCAGGTTGAGGAGCTCTGAAAGTTCAACCTCCTTTTCTTGTAGGTTGAAGTTCATTATAAACTGGGCGTAAGTGGAAGGAAGGGACTGGAGAACTATATCCGTATATAGCTCACTCTCCAATGTGATCCCTAGGTCAGCGAGCTCCTCAATGTAGCCGATCATCTTTAGCACGTGCTCGGCTACTGATGATCCGACGGCCATTCTTGTCGAAAACAACTTTTTCGACGCTTCGTATCTTGCGATACGTGATTGCTCTCCATACAGTTCTTTTGTATGAAGCAATATGGACTCCATGTCCATATTCTCATGCCTCCTCTGATGTTCGTTGTCCATCGAGGCAAGCAGGAGGCACTTGGCCTTCGCGCTATCAATCTCCCAAGTCTTGCGGATTTCCTTATCCGCGACGCTGGAAGTTGGACCAGGGACAGGGGGAGCTTTGGTGGTAAGAAGATACCCCAGCTTGTCATAAGTGATTGCTATCTTGACATTCCTGAGCCAATCTTTGTAGTTTGGCCCTGTCAACTTGTTTTTATCTAGGAGTAACTTAAGTCCAGTCATGTTGATTGGTCGCTGCAATTAGGAGAGAGAAGAAGAAACACTCAGCATGATGCTCTTGCAAGTTTAGAATGGTTTTTAATTTGTCTAAACAGGATGGCTCCCACTGTTTCTCGAATCCCTCCTCAAACCATAAAGGAAGAATTAGTCAGGATCAATCCCACCGTACAATACTTGCTTAACCGTTCGGCCAGGCTGGTGTCGGTACTTCGAGGGAGGTTTTCCAACGCTTTCGCGAAGTTCCTTAATTAAAGAACCTCTTTTCCCTGGGGGCGTAGCCCCGCTAACACCTTTCTAGGCACCTACTAGGTTTATAGCATTGATCGTTAAGTGAAAAATTTCCCGAGGAGTAGCATATACTCACAGTAGGATCGGGATCCAAATATCATCGTGTGACGAAACTGAAGGAATCCTACCAGAATCACCACACTCCAAATGGTATGCAAATCTAGCAAGTTTCAGTTCTTATGAAACTCCCGATGTGGATTTTTGCCCCATGCTCTTATGACCTTGACTAAGGCCAACAAATCATAAGTCACATGTCAAGTTCTACCCGTCGTTATCCAAGTTAATTTGAATCCACCCGTATCTACCCTTGACTATGGCCAACAAGGCAATACGACTGTCCCAAACCAACGCATTCTATCTATGCAACATATGAATACCAACCAGCTACCAAACACTGTGCCTTGACTAAGGCCAACAAACACAGCTTGAATACCGTTGAATATTCATATGAAACGACGGAGGGCTACGAATGGTTTTGGCAAAACCGTGAACGTAGTGAACTTGATTTGGTCGATGGAACGAGATAGCTTTTATATGGAGTGGCTCAAACTCCGTATTTTAAAAGTTGGTTTTGAAAAGAACCGAGTGGTTTTTCGAAAGTGTTCCAACGACTTTAACTTGGTTTATTATCTTGCATTAGTTCTTTTAATGCGTGATATTCTTGCATTAGTACTTTTAATGCGTCCCATCATTTAATCCTACCATTGCAGAAAACAACCAAAATATGACGTACGCTTATGCCATTCGCATTCGCCACTGGGCCCCGTCATTACCCGTTAGGTTACTTAACTAACGACAGAGCGGGGGATGGGCTAGCGCGTCTGTAAAACATAAGCAACGCCTAAATAGTTATAGATATAGCAATAGTAGACATTACAGATCACAGATGAATGCATTGGATATACTAGCAATCCGCAATCCTTTCGAGCCTGAAACGAAAAGCGGATAACACGGTCGCGGTGAATAGCCAAATACCCCACCCAAGACCCCTACGGGTGCGGCAAACTACCCGCCAAGTACCCGAAGCGTAGCAACCTCCCTCATCTCCATGAGTAGGCCACTCGACACTTCGGCATACCCGGTAGTTTGTGCACCCCTCCATGGGTCTATCCTAGGAGCAAAAACAGTAAAAAGAATTATACAATGACGGCTACAACCCCGACCCGGTTGTGCGGCCAAACAAATAATATTATTACATCAATTTACATTTACAATGAATGAAAGAAAACCAAAAGCTCATCTCACATCCACCCCGGCTATTCACCCGCGACAGTCCAACACATTCATATACACATTCCAGCACATTACAGATCATGTATAACCCCGACTAATCGTCTTATAGCGATTAGCCAATGTTCAATACATGCAAGCATCACAGATATAACCATCATAGTCAAAGTGCAGTGAAGTTCGGAAAAATACGGAATTATAGGACCCCAAAAGGAAATTTCTTTTCTGGAAAATCTGGGCACATATAATATATTTTAAAAATCCCAAAACCAACACCTACACACACTGCATGAAAAACGAAGCAGAGAAGAAGACAAAGCGCGGCGGTTGCGCGGCACGAGCCCACCTCGCGCGGCGGAAGGGCGGCGCTTTGAGCTCAACAGTGGATCGTTTTTCATGGGTGTTCTTAGAAAACCCTGAGACGATTTTACAAGTATAAAGTTTTTCATTTTGAGCCAAAAAAATTTCAACAGAAACTCAGGTTTTGAAAAGGTATGGTTTTTGGGTTTTTTACGGTTCCGAACTTCGTTACACTTCACTACCAAGCTAGTTTAAGTTTAGTTAGGCTCTGATACCACTGTAAGTCCATATTGCGACCCCCGGTTCTTACGGGGAGGCGGAAACGGTATAAAAAACAATTTTTTATCGCAAGAGGCAACATGGACTAAACTAGGTCGGGATCGTTGTCTAAACTAAAACTAGTAAACATGCTAAAAAGATTTAGCTACTCGGATGAAGATGGTTATACCTAGACTTGAACTCCTTCGTCTTCAAACTTTGTAGAGGTTGATGGTTCTCCTTTGTCGCCTTCTTCCGTCGAAGATGGATCCACCTCGAAGGCTCGACCTTTGGGCTCTTTCTCGTACTTGGAGTGAACTAGAATCGCCGGCTTGCTAGACCCTTGATCCTAGAGTGAGTAGAGAGTGTCTAAGGTTGGTTTTGTTTTTCAAGAGAAGGATTCTCAACTCATGAGAAGGTTTCTCTTGACTAGAGGAAGAAGAAGATGAGAATGAAGAGAGAGAGTGAATATGATAGAATGAGCTCTCATTTCCTTTCTTGCAACCATAATGCAAAAAGAAAATGAATTATCAAATAATAATAATCAAAATGAAAAGGTTGATGGAAAGTTTTAGAATGACTAATATCATTACAAGCATTAAATGAATTTGCTAGAATCAAAGAGCATCTTTCATTTGTAATGATAATGGTCAAAAGTTCAACCATGGTCAACAAGTCAACCATGGTCAACAAGTCAACAAAAACTAACCATGACACAATTTCATTTTATTATATATTATTAAATGATATAATACAAATCCATTAGGGTTTGGAAAAAGACGACTGTCAACTGTGCATACGCACCCGTTTCGAAACCCTAATGAAAGTCATCTTCCTCCTCCTCAAATAACTGTGCATACACACCTGCATTCTTGTTCCGAGGAACAAGAATACTGAGAGATAAAAGCAACCCCAAATACTATACCAGTACCCGGCTCAAACCAGAGCCCGCTGGTAAAATCTGTCCGGACTCCAAACGAGCACAAGTGCGCGGATGAGAACAAACCCTGTCGCAAAACCATGCGACCTCTACTCTGTTTTGCCCAGAGGCGAATACCCTCTGTGTGGGACTCTAAAGACTCGACACTACGCTGGCAGTGGGTTTAACCACAAACCGCAAGCGGCACTAGCTGTGCGTAACGGTCCCCAGGTAGATGTCGACAAGAAGGCTGACGAGGTGAAACCCCATCGGTACTCCTACTGAGTCTGAATGTGACAGTCTCCGTACAGTCCGGTCTGTTCGTCTGATACATCGCATGGCGGGCCTAGGGGGCGGTAAACGTCAGTCCCCCAATAGCGGTACAAGTCGTGCCGGAGCGAAGCCCAAAACACCCTGAGATAACACTGGAAACCTACCAGTATATCTCGTTTGCCCTGGCCAGGGACTACTCGTGTAATGGCTCTCCTAGACACAGCGCGATGTCAACCCCCAATACCGGGAGAGACGAATCCTGTCTAACTGTCACTGCCTCCAAGTGCTTCGGGACTGCACCCAACCACCACCTGTTTGCACGACTCCTTTGAGCCGTGGTAGGGTAGTGATCAAAGTGCAGTGGGAACACACTCGAGGCGAAGTGCCAATGTCAAGTCAGCGGACTAAGCTGTACTCATGTCACCTGGGAACTGACGACTGACGATAGGTATAATACCAACCTGTCAGTTCCCGACGAGTCCTGTCCAGTGTACTCGTAACCCAACGAGCACCCGTATACTATCTCCAGTACGACGTACTGATGGCTGTGGGACAGACCATCTCCCACACTGGGATGAGAAGCGCATACGCTAGTCTACTCCGGAGTATCGATGCCCTGTCTCGATAGTCCTGCGACTAGGGACCTGTATAAGGATGTGCTTATAGATTACCCAGCCCCCACTAGTGTGACTGCCATCACAACGCTGGTAATCAAGCAAAGATCCTAAGGGCTCCACTAATGCGTATAAGTGATATAGTAAAATAAACACAAGTACACATTGAAGTAGAGACAAACCAAGTAGCATACTACTATTTTGAGCAAGATTGTATATACAAGGTGAATATCCCAAGCATCCATTAAGTAATATACAAACTAGTATGATACAGTAATGGCCTCTAGGGCATATACACTAACAGTAGGGCACATATACTGATATGTGCGGGGGCCTGATTAAATACGAGTATATGATACCGTATTCTAATCTGGTGGTTTTTTGATATCTGTTAGGTTATATGTGATATAACCGGATTATTGAATCAAGTGTTGATTTGATAATGTAATATACAGATGAATGATATTAGTCGGTTATATGTGATATAACCGGATTTTTAAATCAAGTGTTGATTTAATAATATGATATATATTTTTATTTGATATAATTATATATTAACTAATATTATTGCTCACTAATTATTTGCTTATCTTTATATATATATATATATATATATATATATATATATATATATATATTATATGAAGCATGGTTGATTTTCTATTCTTAGAAAATAGAAAAGGAGGTGGAAATGGGAGATATTTAGAGCATGGGTTGAAGCATGGCATTTATCATTGTTTATTTGTTTGTGTGCACTATTAAAGTATGGCTCAATTTTTATAATTGGGAAATATCTATACTTCAATAAGTGAACACAAATGGGTTGTCATTCTACACAACACTTATGATTTTTCTTCACATGAGCTCTTGCTCTCTAGCTCTCTTCATCTTCTTCCTCACCTCCTCCAAGCTCAATCCCTCACATGAGTTGTGAAACCTTGAGCTTGTGAGAACCCTAGTGAGCAAACAAAACCCCTACTTCACCATCATACACTTGATTAGCATTTAAGTGAAGTGTGTTTCCTTCGCTAAAGAGTTTAGTGAAAAGGTAGCTTGGATTAGCGGAGCTTCGGGTGGATCATCTTCGGCACGAAGATCGCAAAGGAAACTCGATCCAACTTCAAGTGGAGTCGTGTGGACTACTACACGAAGCTTGAGAAGAGAAGGACACGATCTACAAAGGTTGTAGCCTCTTTCTCTTAGTATAGTTTTCTTTATATCAAGCTAAAACCCTAATCATCTAGTTTAGATACTAGGTTAGTGTTAATTAGCACCCTCCAAATTTTAAAAATGGCATGCTTGATGCTAGTAAAACCCAGTTGTGGTGGTGGTAATAAACACTTTCATGGTATCAGAGCCAAAGCTAGAAGATTAGACGATATTTATATAACCACGAAACCGAAACAACTCTGAAACAATAACCCGAAAACCATAGTTTCTGTCGAATTTTAAATGGTCTCTAAAATTTTTTTAAACAAGTGCAGAATATTACATGTGATGTAACTAGAACACCAGAGAAATTCAAGGCCAAAATTCAAAAAATAACCCGGCGAAATCTTCTAAAAAACCGGCCTAGCCGGCCCCCTGTTCATTTTTGGTCTCGAATTTTTTTTTGATGTTCTGTATGCTTTGGTTTAGGGTTTCAGGTTATGTTTGTTTTGCCCAGTTTTCATGTGATGTTAACTTTTCTATTGGGGCTATACGGAGTGTTTCGTAGTCGTGTTTTAACATCGTTTCGGGTTTAAGTTTGATATGTGATACAATATCTGGAATCCACATTTAATTAGTTTTGTGAAAACTAGTTTGCTAATTGTAAATCTAGCATTTTAGTCTATGTTGATCGATTGCCACGGAGTTTTGATTCGGATCAAAACTCTGTCGCAATCGCGTATAGTACGCGAACACTCGTCGGATAACTCTATTAGATAACCATGCCCCATTGCCCCAACCAAGTGACAGTAGGAGAACCCCATTTCCAATAGCATCCACTCGGGTGCTCGCGGCCACGGTGTTCCGCCTAAGTGCACTTCATTGTCGGCATCGGGGGTATGGCCATCTACTAAAGTTCCCGACGAGTATTCGATTATTTTAGTCAGGAATCTTGTTGAATTACCCGATTAAGTTATTGAAAAGTGTTTTCGATTTGAGACAAAAATGCAGGGTTTATAGGGTTAGGCATGAAATCCGGAATACGAGATATTCCGGGTTTATGATGTCTAAGGAAAATGCGGATTCTAATTATTGTAGTTTTTCATTTCTTTTCTGCGACCGTAAGTGTAATATGTGGGGTATCCCAAATCTTGTTGCTATATGTCAAGGACATTCGAGATACGCATATTTACTTACGTTGATGACATGTGATGTTATGTGTTGCTGTGATATGTTATATTGGATCGCCGTGATTGAATAGCTGAGGATTTTTGCGTGAGATGAGAGTTTTTCAATTTTCATTCATGTAAAAATTGTATGTAATATTCTTTTATTGGGATACTTCCGGGTTGAGGATGATTTCACCATTGATGTATATTATTTACTTTTCCGCATTAGGATAGACCCAAGACAGGGAGCACAAGTAACCGGGTTCTAGAGTCCATTGGGAGGCCATCTCGAGGAGTCGAGTCCGGGTCTCCTAACTCTAAAATTGGCAAGGTTGCTTGCCGCTCCGTAGGGGACTAGGGATGTGGGTTTGGCTATTCATCACGACCGTGGAATCCTTGTTTTTCATTATTGGCTTAATTTAAAACACAAACCTCCTAGTATATCCAATATTTCATATGTTGACTTCCGCTGCTTGGTTCTATGATGTGATCAAATAACTGCGTGAGACGAATGCTATATATATATATATGATATATATAATAAATGCTGCTTATGTTTTACACCCGCGCTAGTCCAGCCCCCGCTCTGTCGTTAGTTAAGTAACCTAACGGTGCATGACGGGGCCCCGTGGCGAATGCGGATGGCATAAGCGTACATTCTATTTTCGTTTTTTTCTGTGATGTTTAGGGAAACATAAATGATAGGACTTCATTAATGAGATTAATGGAAGGAAAAGAAACCTAAAGATGTTGTAGAATCAAAATTTTAAAAAGGTAGCTCTCGTTCTTGCTTTGCATAGTGGTATTCCTTGGTGGATATCCAACACCTCATTCGATGAGGAAAGAGCCGAGATCCCTTCACCGGGAGTGAACTCTTTAGCAAAACTAGCAAATGCTACAACCCACTCGGTTTTGTTTTGATAGCTTCTCTAGTTCTTGCTTTGCATAGTGGTATTCCTTGATGAATATCCAGCACCTCATTCAATAAGGAAAGAGCCGAGATCCCTTCACCGGGAGTGACCTCTTTAGCAAAACTATCAAAAGGTACAAAACCACTACTTTTCAAAACACTAGATTCTATAACGATATCAAGTTCATTACGTTAAAGGTTTTCATCAAAACCAGCCATAGCCCTCCATCATTTCAGATAAGTATTATTTATTATTCGTGTTGCGTTTGTTGGCCTCCGTCAAGGCGTAGTTCATGGTAGCCGATTAATGCTTATCTGCAGTATTTGATGCGATTGAGTTAAGGTAGTCGTACGACCTTATTGGCCTCCATCAAGGGTAGTGCGGGTGGGTTTAATTCAATCAAAAAATGAATGGGTTGAACTTGACTAGCGGCCTATGGTTTTTTACCCTCCGTCAAGGTCATAGGACGCTAGGGGTAAAAACAGATATTGGGAATTTCAAGTGTTGAAATTTACAATGAGATTGCATACCTTCTATAAGATAGTCGCATCCCGATATCCACTGCGAGTAAGTGTTACTCTTGAGAGAGTTTTCCACTTTACAATTAGCTGATCCAGTAGGTGTCTAAGAAAGGTGTTAACGGGGTTATGCTCCTGCGGAAACGAGGTTATTTAATTAGTTCCATATGAAAGCATGGAGAGACTCCCTCGGAGTACCAATACCTTCCTGGCTGACCGATTGGCGAACTTGTAGGGTGTAATTAATCCTGGCTAATCTTACCTTTCAGGTTTTAAAGGAAGATTTGATAAAAACAGTGGGAGCCATCCTGATTAGATAAGATAATAACCAATCTAATCTTGCAAAAAGTGCACCCTAATGCGTTTCCTTCGCTCTCTCTCTCTCCCTCTCCTGGTAGCGACCATGACACGCCTTAATCAAGATAATAATATGGATGTATTGACCGAACCCGCTTATTATACTGAGCTGGGGGACGTTGGTTCCGCTTTTTCTTATGATTGTCATAAGTCTGAGTAAGGAATATGGGAATATCAGGATTCCCACGCAACCCGAACGAAGAATAAGCATGATGATGCATTGTCTTCGGGTGTGTTCGTAACCAAGAACTGTTTCTCAGTTTGCTCTGCGTCCTGGGTATTGGATACCGGATCAGGATCCCACATATGTAATTTGTTACATGGGCTAAAGAGAGGTAGAGAACTGGAAAGGGTGATATGTCTCTAAAAGTAGGGAATGGAGCAATTGTTGCAGCCAAAGCAGTTGGCGAATATCACCTTGTATTACCAAATAATAACACGTTGATTTTGAACAACTGTTATTACGTACCAAATATGATGTGCAATATTATATCGGTTTCTTTATTGCATAAAGAAGGATATAATTTTGTATTGGAGGATAATGTTATGAACATTTTCCTAAATCAAGTGTTGATTGGGTTTGGTACGTTATGTAATGATATATACGTTCTAAATCAAACGACAGTTCTAAACGTACAGAACACACACAAGAGGAAAAGTTCAGAAATGAATGAAGCCTTCTTGTGGCATTGTAGCGTAGGTCATATCAATGCGACAAGACTAGATAAGTTACATAAAAATGCATATTTGAATCAGTTTGAATTTACATCTTATGAAACTTTCCAGTCATGTCTCAAAGGAAAAATGACCAAAACTCCGTTTACTGGACACGGAGAAAGAGCTACTGAACTCTTGGGACTAATACATGGTGATGTATGTGGTCCTATGTCTACACATGCCAGGAATGGTTCCTCGTACTTTATTACATTCACCGATGATCTCTCAAGATACGGACAATTGTTCTTGATGAAACACAAATCTAAATCTTTTGAGAAATTCAAGGAATATAAGTATGAAGTTAAGAACCAAACAGATAAAAGTATTAAAGTCCTACGATATGATCTGGAAGGAGAATACTTGAGCACGGAATTCAAAGGCTACTTAAAAGAGAATGGGATTCTCTTTCAGTTACTTCTCCATATACACCACAGCACAATAGAGTTTCAGAGCGCTGGAATCGCACCCTGATATGGTGCGCTCTATGATGAGTAATGCTAAGTTGCCTATTTCCTTTTGGGGTTATACACTTGAGACTGCTGCATACCTATTGAATAGGGTTCCGACCAAATCCGTGCATACCACTTCATACGAGATATGGAATGGGAATAGACCATCTCTTAAACGAGTTAAGATATGGGGTTGTCCAAACAATATTAAAAAGTAGAATCCAGACAAGCTCGAGGCAAGGTCTGTTTTGTGCAAGTTTGTGGGATATCCAAAGGATTCATATGGATATATCTTCTACCACATTGAGAAACAAAAGGTGTTTGTTTCTCAATATGCCGTCTTTTTAGAAAAGGAATTTCTTGTGAAAGAAATTAGTGGTGATGAGGTAGAACTGGAAGAAGTTCCAGCAACACAAACTATAACTAACGATTTGATAGAACCGAAGGATTCAATAGTCCCCGACGAACCTCAGCCACTCCGCAGATCTAGTAGGGTTCCTCATCCACCTGAGAGATATTACGGTTTTCTCATAGACGGTGGGAGCGAGGATTGCATCATGGAATATGATGACCCAACTAGTTTCGAGTAGGCCATCACAAGTAGAGACTCTGTGAAATGGCTGGATGCTATGAGATCTGAGATGGAATCCATGTACAACAACAAAGTATGGACTTTGGAAGTTGCACCTGAATGGGTAAAATCCATCGGGAGCAAGTGGATCTTTAAGAAGAAAATTGGTGTAGATGGAAAAGTTGAGACTTTCAAAGCTAGACTTGTAGCAAAAGGTTTTGATCAACGACCTGGTGTCGACTATGATGAAACCTTTTCTCCTATCACTATGCTTAAGTCCATCAGGATCCTACTTGCCATTGCTGCATACCATGACTACGAAATCTGGCAGATGAACGTCAAGACCGCTTTTCTAAATGGTGATTTAGAAGAGAGCGTGTACATGACATAGCCAGAGGGCTTCGTAGACAGTGGGAGAAGCGGAAAGGTGTGCAAGCTGCTTAAATCCATTTATGGATTAAAGCAGCGGAGCTGGAACATCTGTTTTGATGAAGCTATCAAAGAATTTGACTTCATCAAAACCATAGATGAACCATGTATATATAAGAAGGTTGTAGAGAGCAAGGTTGTCTTCCTCATATTGTACGTGGATGACATACTTTTGATAGGAAATGATGTTCCTATGCTACACTCGGTCAAGCTCTTCTTATCACAAAAGTTCTCCATAAAAGATCTAGATGATGCCTCCTACATCCTGGGGATAAAGATCTATAGAAATAGATCTAAGCGGATATTGGGATTGTCCCAATCCAGGTACATTGACACCATACTAAAGAGGTTTAGTATGGAAGATTCTAAGTGTGGTAATTTACCCACTTGCTCTGGAATCACTCTCTCCAAAGAGATATCTTCCAAGACTGATTTGGAGAGGGCTCGCATGCAAGGGATACCCTATGCTTAGGCAGTCGGGTCCATCATGTATGCGATGTTATGTACCAGACCGGATATAACTTACTCACTAGGTGTAGTGAGTAGGTATCAATCAGATCCAGGGGAGAAGCACTGGACAGCTGTGAAGAACATTCTTAAGTACATGAGAAGGACTAAAGAAATGTTCTTGGTGTATGGTAACGGTGAACTCCAGGTGGAGTCCTTTACCGATTCAAGCTTCCAGAGTGATAAAGACGACGGTAAGTCGGTCTCGAGTTTTGTCTTTACCCTCAATGGAGGGGTGGTATGTTGGAAGAGTTCCAAGAAAGATACCATAGCAGACTTGTCAATGGAGGCTGAATACATCGCTACCAACGATGCTTCCAAAGAGGCTGTCTGGATGATGAAGTTCATTGCTAAACTTGGTGTAGTTCCATCCATTGAGCATCCAATACCCATGTATTGTGATAAAAATGGAGCTGTGGTTTTAGCCAAGGAACCTCGGTCCCATCAGAGATCCAGACATAATTTTAGGCGGTATCACCTGATCCGGGAGATAGTAGATTGACGGGAGATCGAGGTCGGGAGAGTTGACATGAAGGAAAACGTAGCGAATCCACTCACAAAGGCCCTCCCCCAGACGCAGTTTGGGAGACATTTTGGGATGTTGGGTATGAGATACTACAACACATGGTCTTAGTGCAAGTGGGAGATTGTTAGGAATATGTATGCCCTAGAGGCCATTATTGTATGATATGGTGGATGCTTGGACATATATAGAGAAGACTTTCTTGCTCGACATGATAGCATGCCATCTGGTTGCTCTTTATCTTCACAGGTACACTAGTATTATTATACTGTCTCTCCGATACATGTTGATAAAGCCCTTACGATGTTTGCTTGACTACCAAGACTATGATGTGGATCATACTACTGGTCCTTTAATTGTTCCTAGTCGAGAGAGTATCGAGACAGGGCATCGATATTCCAGAGTAGACTAGTGTGTACGTTTCTTGACCCTGTATGGGGCGATGGTTGATCCCATAACCATTGGTGTCTGACATCAAAGATTTACACAGATGCTCATTAGAGAATGGGTACACCGAACAGGACTCGCCGAGAACTCCTAGTTGGTACTATACCTATCGTCAGATAGAAGTTCTCTGGTGACACTGGTACAGGTTAGTCTGTAGACCCAAGATCGTCACAGAGTCTTGTGTGGTTCCCACTGTGCTTTGATTTCCTCCCTACCACGGCTCAAAGGAGTAATGCAAACAGGTGGATTTTGGGTACAGTCCCGAGTCACATGGAGGCAATGAGCGATAGGAGGGGTTTTCGTCTCTCCCGGTATAGGGAGTTGATGTTGCGCTATGCTCGATTGGCTATAACAGTAAGTCCCCGGTCAGGGCTGATGAGATTTACTGGTAAGAGTTATTAGTAGTTTCTCGAACAGTTATGAGCCATACATCGGCATGACTTATCAAGTTACTGGGGTCTGACGATTCCACCCCTAGACTCGATATGCGACATATCAGACAAAAAGACCGGACTGTACGGTAAGTGTTACTTATAGGCTTCACGGGAGTTTGGACAAGCTTGCTTATTGATCTTCTATTCACTCAATACCTGGGTAGCCATTACGTTCAGCTAGTACCGCTGACGGCTTGTGAGTAACTGATGTCATCATTACCTACTGCTGGTGTATTGATGAGTCTTTAGAGTCCCACACAGAAGTTTCCTAGTTCAAGCGAAATGAACTAGGCATATATGCTGATATGTGCGGGGGCCTGATTAAATACGAGTATGTGATACCGTATTCTAATCTGGCGATTATTGGATATCAGTTAGGCTATATGTGATATAACCGGATTATTGAATCAAGTGTTGATTTGATAATCTGATATACAGATAAATGATATTAGTCGGTTATATGTGATATAACCGGATTGTTAAATCAAGTGTTGATTTAAAAATATGATATATATTTATATTTGATATAATTATATATTAACTAATATTATTGCTCACTAATTATTTGCTTATCTTTATATATATATATATTAATATATAAGTGATATATATATATATATATATATATTATAAAGCATGGTTGATTTTCTACTTTTAGAAAATAGAAAAGGAGGTGGAAAATGGGAGATATTTAGAGCATGGGTTGAAGCATGGCATTTATCATTGTTTATTTGTTTGTGTGCACTATTGAAGTATGGCTCGATTTTTATAATTGGGAAATATCTATACTTCAATAAGTGAACACAAATGGGTTGCCATTCTACATAACACTTGTGATTTTTTTTCACATGAGCTCTTGCTCTCTAGCTCTCTTCATCTTCTTCCTCACCTCCTCCAAGCTCAACCCCTCACATGAGTTATGAAACCTTGAGCTTGTGAGAATCCTAGTGAGCAAACAAAACCTCTACTTCACCATTCTACACTTGATTAACAATTAAGTGTAGTGTGTTTCCTTCACTAAAGAGTTTAGTGAAGAAGTAGCTTGGATTAGCGAAGCTTCGGGTGGATCATCTTCGGCACATAGATCGCAAAGGAAGCTCGATCTACACGGAGCTTGAGAAGAGAAGGACACGGTCTAGAAAGGTTGTAGCCTCTTTTTCTTAGTATAATTTTCTTTATATCAAGCTAAAACCCTAATCATCTAGTTTAGATTCTACATTAGTGTTAATTAACACCCTAAAAAAAATTTAAATGGCATGCTTGATGCTAGTAAAACCCAGTGGTGGTAATAAACACTTTCAAATACATCCTATAGCTCACCCCGAGATTGGGTAATAGATCGATCGGTCATCTGAAGAGTGCAATGCGTAGGTTTCAACTCTCATATCCCTAATTGCTCATGAACAGAATATGGAAGCATGTTAACACTAGCACCTAAATCGAGTAGAGCACGATTGACATTCTTACCCCCAATGGTTATAGATATTGTAGGACAACCGGGCTCCTTACGTTTCGTGGACACCAATTGGATAAGAGAATTGCTCATATTACTCGCTAAGAAAACCTTTTTAGGTACTTGAGTTTTTCTCTTCCTAGTGCACAAGTCCTTTAAAATTTTCGCATATGACGGAACTTGTTTAATAGCATATAGGAGAGGGTTATTTATGTTAACTTGTTTTAAAATGTCCACAATCTTCTCCATTTGGGGACTTGGTTTGTTTCCCCTCAACCTATGTGGAAAATGAGCTTTATCAATAAGGGTTGGGTCCAACTTTTGAGGAGAAGTTTGTAGGGATGGAATGGATTCCAAAATTGGATTTAGGATGGTTGTAGATGGTAATTCCTTCAAGGAAGTGGGATGAAGGTTCGAGCCTAGTTGGAAACGGAGAATAAGATGTTGGATCAGACGAAATAGGAGTAGAAGTAGTGGCCAGGGTTTCATCTGATTCATCCTCAACAACTTGTTTACAATATTGTTGTTGAGCACCCTTCTCGGTCTCAACATGGTTATGGCACTCATATTATGATTTTGAAGGATGATATTCGCGCTTTGTGAGTGGCCGGGATTTGGTAGAGGTTGAGATAGAAGCCTCTCTTTCTCTCTCTCGCTCATCGCGGCATTTAACTGTGTAAGTTGTGCTTCTATCGATTTTATGCTTTCGCTATGGGAAGCAATGTGTTGCACTAATGTTTGGATAGAAGACGTTAAATTAGCCGCCGTTTGCATGGATTATTTAATGAACGTTTCTAAGTTATGTTCGAGCGCAAAGGTTTTATCAGTACCGGCCGTTGAAATATTATTATAAGGATCAAAATTGTTGGCCGGGTTTTGAAAAGATTGCAGTTGATAGGGGTGTTGATTTTGTTGTAGTGGCTGCTGTTACTGTGGGGGAGGCCTTTGATAGTTGCTTGGGAATTGGTTTTGATTATGAGTTTGGTTTTGGTTCCAAGCAAAATTAAGATGATTCCTCCATCCCTGATTGTATGTGGAAGAATAAGGATCGTTTCTAGGTCGTTACTGAAAAGCAGCATTAGTTTGTTCTTGACATTGAAACGGATGATTCAAAGGACATTCTTCCGTTAAGTGTGATGGGTCAGAAAAGCAACCACACACGGTTTTTTGGAGTGTAACTTGGTATATGGAGGTTGATGAGAATTTTTTTTTCATAGCTTCGAGTTTCTTTTGCATCGCGGCCATTTCGGCTTTCACTGCGATGGAAACATAGAGCTGATGAATACCTGCCCTAGATGAAGTTGGTCTAACACTTTCCCTCTGTAAGGTTTGTTCGGCGAGATCTTCCAGGAATTGCCAAGCTTCGCTATCGTCTTTTAACATGAAATGGCATTGACGAATGGTTTCAAACATATGTTTTGTCGCTGGATTAATACCCTCATATATAATTCGGCAAAGTTGTCATCTATCAATTCCATGATGGGGGCATTGTAGAAGAAGATCCTTAAACCGCTCAAAGCATTTCCAGAATGGTTCGTTGGGAAGTTGAGTAAACTGGTTAATCTCGCTTCGAACATGGGCGGTTTTGTGATTGGGATAAAATTTCTTAAGGAATGCTATAATGAATTCGTCCTATTTGGCGATGGAATGTGCGACAGTGCTATAATGTCATTTTTCTGCTAGGTCGCACAAGATAAAAGGGAGAAGACGTAATCATATAGTATCCCCTGAAAGTTGGGTTGTGCCCATCATTGCGCATACGTTTTCGAATTTGGTGATAAAAACGTATGCGTCTTCGGATTCAAGCCTGTGAAATTTGGGCAATAAATTGATGAAGTGGGGTTTAATTTCGAAATTATCCTCATTGGTCGGTGGAAGAGACAGATAAGTAGGAAGGGGTCCACGCACAGGGTACCATCTTTCTTGAAAAGAGATGCGCGGTGGATTCTGCGCACCTACGGGTGGTGGCAGGGTGGTATCGTAAAATCCCGATGGAGATCCGTCCATTTCAGGAAATGTTTTGGGGTGAGAGGAAATAGAAGATGAAGAAGTACCAACTTCGGAGTCGATAGCAGAAACACGGACAAGATGAGCACTAGAATCCCGTGTCCAGCCGATCATGCACTAAGCGGGTTTAGCGCACGTGGCAGCGTATGTGAGAACGATTTTTAGAAAAGGTTTGTTTACAAAAAATGTCGGACGTGAGGCTTGACTCAACAAATCACAAAAATACACAATCAATCCCTAGAACTAGGGTCACCTAGGTCAAGTCACTAGACCGCTCCTAGAGTTCCAAAGGACAAGTCGCGGGATCAATCCTCTACCACCTCTTTATCGCTCTTGTGGCCAGGTAAGTGCCAGGTAAGTGGGAGGTATCCGCTATACGAACCACAAAAAATAGCGAGCCTAATTAAATAACAACTTTCCTTAGTAACACTTTCCTAGACACCACAAGAGAAATGCGGATAAGCGATAGATTAACTACGACCCTCCTCTGTCCTAATTAAACGCGACGGTCCTTAGAGGTTTGATCTAGATATTTTTTTAATCAATGTAGGGTGAAAGTATGCTCGTTTTGTGATTTGTGGGGCTTAGGAAGGATGATGAAATCCCCACCAAATCTGGATTTGGGTTATTGCCCCTTAAGGTCCATTTAAGATATGCATAAACAAACCAATATCAAAAGACAAAAAAAGATATTTGAGCGGCGCTTTTTGCAAAGAATCCTACAGGAAAAATCAGAATATTGGATTTTAGAGGAGAGAAAAAGATCAGAGCAAGATACCAGAGGATTTTGGCGAAGCAACTCCTCCACCCCGTCGTGGGTCCGCCGCAAAAAGCTTGCTTATGTCACGGTTTCGCCGCACTGTGGTGCATTCATATGCTGAATTTTCTTCAGTGCCCTCTAATTCTCCTCTGGTCCTCGTTGAAAGTCTCTGAATCTTTATTTTCTCGCTCCAGTGACTCCAGATTCCCTTGCAAAATTCACACACTAATTGTTAAATACACAAGATGCGGTTTTGTTTATTTTATGATATGGATTAATAAGAATTCAACCCGAATAGCAAGAAAAAAATACAGTCGTTTCCCTGGCAATAGCGTCATTTGATTGATCTGTTTAAAAGATTATTGTAAGTAAAGTAAAGTAACCGCAATCAAGACGGTGTCGCTAGTAGCTAGCCACGATGAGTACGGGTCGACCGCAAGAAAACGTGAACCTTTTTCTTACTTTAGACGAGTTGATTGAAAGATGGGATGATTGGTTGTAGATCTATTTTGATACGGATATAGATTTTATAAAGAAAAGTCTTGTAAGGTTCATATGACTTAGCAGTAGTAGACAACTAATTAAAAATGACTCCGTTTATATTTTAATAGTTTAAAATTAGATCGATCGTGATGAATGTGGATTAGGGTTTTTTGGAAGAAACTAGGATTTCCCCACTCTTAACTCTTATCCTTGCATTGATCTGTAATCATGTCTAGCCCCTAACAAAATAAATGTTAATTTAATCTCAAATCGTGGTCGGGACTATCAATAAATTAGTAGCGTGCCCGATAAGGATGTTAAAACCGCATCTTGTGTATTTAACAATTAGTGTGCGAATTTTGCAAGGGAATCTGGAGTCACCGGAGCGAGAAAATAGAGATTCAGAGACTTTCAACGAGGACCAGAGGAGAATTAGAGGGCACTGAAGAAAATTCAGCATATGAATGCACCACAGTGCGGCGGAACCGCTGTAGGGTTACTAGACACTGTCACAAGGTTCTACAAGGCATCAACCATGCCAAAATCAAATTTTTCATGTGCCGAACGACCCTAACCAAGATTTTAGACTAGAGATTATGCGAAACAAAGTAAGTAAACAACTTTACTTCTAAGAGTTATGGATTACAACCTTTGTAGTCCGTTCCTTCACTTCTAAAGCTCCGTGTTGAGGTCCCTTCACTGCGATCATCGAGTACCCGGACTCAAGAGAAGCTCCATGAAGAGAAAGATACAAGCTTGCTTCCGATTTTCAATAACTAAGATGATCTACCTTAAAGAAACTCAAACCCAAGCTCTTGCTTTGCTAATCAAGTATTAACAAAGCAAAACACCCTAATCTAAGCGGTTAGAATAGATGAGGATGATGAAGTAGGAATTTAGCTCTCATTTGTTTTTAATTTCTCACTCATTTTCATCACATTAGAAAAAGCTAGAAAGCTTTTCTCAAAGGAAAAAGAAGAAGAAAACTCTTTTGTGATGAATAATGAATCAAGTGAGGTTAGAAATGCAACCATGGGTTAAGTATGAAGACTTAACCCATGTAGAGAATTAACTATGGTTAAAGGGTTGGGTTGGGTTAAAGAAATATCTTTGAAAAAATATCACAAAATATCAAGGTCAAAGTCAAAGCTTCAAGAAGCTTCTTGAAAGCTTCATGAAAGTTTAACCCTAATCCAAACCCTAACCATATTTAAACTCCACAAATCATGTTGCATTTATAACCAAAACATGTTACAATATTATATATCACATATACAATATTTATTGTAACAAAATAAAATAATATAATTAACATATATCACATATATATCAATGTATTACCCGAGTGAGAAAAAGAATCTTTAAGTGAGCTAATATTAGTTAATGTAATATAATATATCAAATATATAATTATACATTAAATTATCGAATCAACACTTGATCCGATAATCCGGCTATTTCACAAATAACCGACTAATATAATCTGTATCAGTTCATCGAATCAACACTTGATCCGATGACCCGGCTATATCACATATACCCGGCCGATATCATATATCGCGAGAATCTAGTACGGTATCACATACACGTATTGTTCTCGGTCCCGCACATATCACATATGTGCTACTACTCCGTTTTGCCTGAGCCAGGAAACCTCTGTGTAGGACTCAAAAGAATCATCAATACGCCGGCAGTAGGTGATGATTATATCAAACACCCACAAGCTGCAAGCGGTCAGCTAAACGTAACAGCCACCCAGGTATTGAGCGATCAGAAGATCAACAAGCAAGCCTGTACATTCTCCTGTGAATCCAATCAGTAACACTCCCGTACAGTCGGGTCTCTTCTTCTGATATGTCGCATATCTAGCCTAGGGGTGGTAAACGTCAGACCCCAGTAGCTTGATAAGTCGTGTCGATATGAGGTCCATAACAGTTCGAGAAACTACTAATAACACTTACCAGTAAATCTCAGCAACCATGGCCAGGGATTTCCAGTTAAAACCAATCGAACACAGCGCAACATCAACTCCCTATACCGGGAGAGACGAATCCCCTCCTATCGCTCATTGCCTCCATGTGATTCGGGACTGTACCCAAAAGCCACCGTTTTGCATGCCCTCTTGGACGTGGTATGATGGAAATAAAATCACAGTGGGAATCACACAAGACTCTATGACGATCTCGGGTCTACATACTAACCTGTACCAGTGTCACCAGAGAACTGCCATCTAACGTGAGGTATAATACCATCTGGGAGTTCTCGGCGAGTCCGTCCAGTGTACCCAGTCTCCACTGAGCACCCGTTTACCTTCTCTGATGTCAAACACCAATGGATATAGGATCATCCATCGCCCATCATATCGGTCAAGAAGCGCATACGCTAGTCTACTCTGGTATATCGATGCCCTGTCTCGATACACCTACGACTAGGAACATTTGAAGGATGTACTTGGCGACTACACTGTCCCCACTAGTATGATCTGCATCATAGTACTGGTAGTCAAGTACTCATCCTAAGGGCTTTATCAACATGTGACATAGAGACAATCAGAGTACATGTTAAGATAAAGAGTAACCAGATAGCATACTATCATGTCGAGCAAGAAAGTCCTCCCTATATATGTCCAAGCATCCACTACAATATACAACGTATGTACAGTAATGGCCTCTAGGGAATATATATAACTAACAATATTCCACTTGCACTAGGGCCATCTGTTGTAATATCCCATACCCAACAATAAGTTGTGGTTGAAGTATCTCATACTCAACCATCCCATAAAAGTCTCTACTGGGAAATAGGCCTTTGTGAGTGGATCCGCGCTGTTGTCCTCTGTGTCTACTCTCCTAACCTCGATCTCCCTGGAGATCAATCATCTCCATGATCAGGTGATACTGCCTAAGAATATGTCTGGATCTCTGATGGGACGGGGGTTCCTAGGCCTAAGCCACAACTCCATTGCCACACAATAGTAAGAACGAAGTTCATCTCATGAACTAAATTATATCCAGACGGTCTCTTTGGTAGCATCCTTGGTAACGATGTATCTTGCCTTTAATCATCTAGTATGTCATGGTATCTAGCTTAGAACTCTTCCAACATACCGTCCTTCCACTGAGGGTAAAGACAATGCATGCGACTGACATTCAGTCATCCTTATCACCCTAGAACATTTCCAGTGATTCTCCTCTGGATAGATTGATACCATCTCACTACAACTAGTGAGAATTCTAACATCCAATTAGATCTATCTCATAGATCCATAACCCAGGATTTAGGAGGTATCACCTTGATCCTATATGGAGAATCCTTGTGATAAGAGGAGATTGACCAATCGTAGCATAGGAAACTCCTTCCCTATCAAGAGTATGTCATCCATGTACAATACGAGGATCACCACCATACTCCCTACTACCTTTTTTGTATATACAAGGTTCATCTACCATTTTGATGAAGTCAAACTCTTTGACTACTCTATCAAAACAGACGTTCCAACTCCGCGATGCGTGATTTATCACATAAAACATCTTGCACACGTTTCCGCTGCTCCCACTGTCTACGAAGCCCTCTGGCTGTGTACTTATAGACGCTCTCTTCTAAATCAACATTTAGAAAAGCAGTCATGACACCCAACCGCCAGATATCGTAGTCATGGTATGTAGTCATGGCAAGTAGGATCTGGATGGACTTAAGCATATCTTTGAAAGTCTCAACTTTTCCATGTACACCAAGTAATCTTCTCAAGATATACTTACTCCTGATGGGTATTTAACCCTTCAGATAAAGCAACCAAAGTCCATACTTTGTTTTTGTATAATGATTCCATCTCAGATCGCTAAGCATCCAGCCATTCTCACAGACTCCCCACTCCTGATGGCCTGCTCGAAACAAGTTGGGTCATCATCTCATGATGCAATCCTCGCTCCCACTGTCATAAAGAAACCGAAGTATCTCTCAGGTGGATGAGGAACCCTACTAGATCGGCGGAGAGGCTGAGGTTTGTTAGAAACTATTGAATCCTCCGGTTCTACCAAATCATCAGCTGCAGTTTGTATAGCTGGAACTCTTTCCAGTTCTACCTCATGACCACTAATTTCTTCACAAGAAATTCACTTTCACAAAGGTGGCATGCTGAGAGAAAAAACATCTTTTGTTCCTCGGTTTGGTAGAAGATATTCCCTTGCGAATGCTTGGGATATCCAACAAACTTCCACAGAACTGACCTTACATTGAGCTTGTCTGGATTATGCTTTTAGACATAGGCCGGACAACCCTAAATCTTAACTTACTTAAGATATGGGCTCTTCCCATACCATATCACATATGGAGTGGTAGGCAACTGATTTGATTGGAACCCTATTCAATAGGTATGCAGCTTTACAAGTGCATAACTCCCAAAAGGAAAATAGGAAACTCAGTAATACTCGTCATAGAGCGCACCATATCAAATAGGGTGTGATTGCTCCACCCAAATACAACGACGTGCTGTGGTGTATACGGAGGAGTAATGCTGAGAGAGAATCTCATTCTCCTTCAGAATAGTCCAGGAATCCCGTGCTCAAGTATTCTCCTCCCTGATCACATCAAAGGAAATAATACTTATACCCGTTTTGGTTTTCTACTTCTAACTCATATTCATTGAATTTCTCAAAAGGTTCAGACTTGTGTTTCAACAGGAACACATGTGCGAATCTTGAGAGACCATCAGTGAATATAATGAAGTATAAAGAACCGGTCCTGGCATGTATAGACAGGGGACCTTACATACATCATCATGTATCAATCCCAAGAGTTCACTAACTCTTTCTCTGTTTCCATTAAACAGAGTTGTGGTCATCTTATCTTTGTGACATGACCGGCAAGTTTCACAAGATGTAAATTCAAACTAATTTAAATATGCATCTAAATATAACTTCAGCTAGTCGGGTCACATTGATATAACCTAGTCTATAATACCTCAAGAAGGATCCGTTCATTTCTGAACTCTTCCTCTTGTGTGTGTTCTGTACGTTAAGAACTGTAGTTTGATTTAGAACGTCTATGCTTTTAGAGAACGTGCATGAACCGATCAACTCTTGATATAGGAAATGTTCAAAACATTATCCAACAATACAAAATTATATCCTTCTTTATTAAATAAAGAGACTGATATGATGTTGTATATCAGGTTCGGTATCTAATAACATTCGTTCAGAATCAATGTATTCTGGTAATACAGGGTGATAACTGCCAACAGAATTGGCTGCAACACTTGCACTGTTTCCAACTCTTGAAACTTATCACCCGTTCTCAGTTCTCTACCTATCTGCAGCCCATGTAACAGATTACATATGTAGGATCCTGATCCGGTATCTCATACCCAGGACGTAAAGTATACTGAGAAACAGTTATCGGTAATGAACACAACCGAAGAAGATGCATCAGCATGTACTTTCTCCGTTTGGGCGGAACGGGAATTCGGGTAATCCCCTATTTCCTACTCGGTCTTATAACAATTATAAGTTGGAGTGGGCCAACGTTCCCTAGCGCAGTATAACAAGCGGGTTCGGTCAAAACATCCGTATTATTATCTTGATTAAGGCGTGACATAGTCGCAACCAGGAGAGAGAGAGAAGAAAAAACTCTGCATGCGCTCTTCCAAGATTAGATTGGTTATTAATATATCTAATCAGGATGGCTCCCACTGTTTTAGTCAAATCTTATTTCAAACCCTAAAAGGAAAGACTAGCCGGGATTAATTACACCCTACAAGTTCGCCAATCTTTCAGCCAGGCCAGTGCCGGTACTTTGAGGGAGGTTCCCCGTGCTTTCGCACGGACCTAATTAAAATAAACCTGGTTTTCCCAGGGGCGTAACCCCGTTAACACCTTTCTAGACACCTACTTGATCGGCTAATTGTAATGTGTAAAACTCTCCCGGGAGTAGCTCTTACTCGCAGCGGGTATTGGTATCCAACTATCTCATAGAAGGTATGCAATCTCATTGCAAATTTCAACACTTGAAATTCCCAATAATATTTTACCCCTAGCAGCTATATGACCTTAACATAGTCAACAAATCATAAGTGCTAGTCAAGTTCAACCCGTCATTTCCCAATTGAATTAAACCCACCCGCACGACCCTTAACATAGTCAACAAAGTCGCACGACTACCCTAATCCAATCGCATCATATGCTTATACAGATAAGCATTAATCAGCTACCGTACACTACGCCTTAACATAGTCAACAAACGTAGCACGAATACTAACTAGTACTTATCTGAAATGACGAAGGGCTACGACAGGTTTTTAAGAAAACCCTTTGCGTAATGAACTTGATATCGTTGTAGAATCGAGTGATTTTAAATGGAGTGTTTTTTAGGCCTTTACTAGTTTTGCTAAAGAGGTCACTCCCGGTGAAGGGATCTCGGCTCTTTCCTTATCGAATAAGGTGCAGGATATTTCATAAATACCGCTGTGCAAAGCCAAACTATAGAAGCAATCAAAAGACAAACCGAGTGTGTAGCATCTGCTAGTTTCGCTAAAGAGGTCACTCTCGGTGAAGGGATCTCGGCTCTTTCCTCATCGAATAAGGTGTTGGATATTCTACAAGGAATACCGCTATGCAAAGTAAGAACTAGAGCTACCAGTTTTTAAACAAGTTTCTACAACTTCTTTAGGTTTCTTTTATTTCATTAATCTCATTAATGAAATCCCATTTTAATTATGCTTCACAAGTATCAGATATGAAACGAAATCAACAATATATAATATATATCTCATATATATGATATAAACATTCGTCTCAGGCAGTAATATGATCTCATCACAGAACATTGCAGCAGAAGAACATATATGAAATATTGGATATACTAGGATTTCCGTGTTTTATGCGAGCCTGTATAAAACGCGGATTCCACGGTCGCGATGAATAGCCAAACCCACATCCCTAGACCCCTACGAGAGCGGCAAGCAACACTACCAATTCTAGGGTTAGGAGACCCGGTCTCGACTCCTCGAGATGGTCTCCCACTGGACCCTAGAACCCGGTTACTTGTGCTCCCCGCCTTGGGTCTACCTAATGCGGAAAAGTAAATAATATACAATGGTGACATCATCCTCAGCCCGGAAGTTCCCCAATAAAAGAATATTACATACAAATGAATTTTACATGAATGAAAAAGAAAACTCTCATCTCAGATAAAACCCCCGGCTATTCAAAACACGACGATCCAATATAACATATCACAGCAATACATAATATCACATATCATCAACGTAAGTAAATATGCGTATCCCAATTGTCGTTGATGTATAGCAACGAAACCGGCGATACACCACATATTACACTAACGGTCGCAGAAAAGAAAGTGTAAAACTACAACAATTGGAATCCGCAACCACCTTAGACATCGCATGCCTAACCAAATGAATTCCTTAGACATCGCATGCCTAACAATTATAAAATCTGCATTTTAGTCTCAATATCGAAAACTCTTTTCAATATCAAGTCGGGCAATTCAACAAGATTCCCGACATCCTGATCGAATGCTCGTCGCAAACTTTAGTAGACGGCCGCACCCCCAGATGCCGTCGACGAAGTGCACTAAGGCGGAACACCGCTGCCGCGAGCACCCGAACGAATGCTTTTGGCGACGGGGTTCTCCTATAGTCACTTGGTCGGGGCTATGGGGCGTGGCAATCTATTAAGTTTTCCCGGCGAGTATCCACGTATGCTATGTGATTGCGATGGACTTTTGATCACATCAAAATCCCGTGGCAACCGATCAAATGAGACTAAACCGCTAGATTTATAACATTCAAATTAGTTATCTCATAACTACTTGTGGATTCCAAATATTGTATCACATTCCAGATAAATAGACAATGTTAAACTTTCTGATCGAATAAACAAACACCCAAGATTTCCCAAATAGCTCAACACTTGAGCGGGGTTCAAAAAAGTATCCATCACATGCCACAGCACCAATGGTCCAGCCGTATAAGGGTCAAACCAACGCCTCACATGTGGCAACGTCGTACTGCCCCAAACCCTAAGTTTTAGAGGCGGTTCAGACGGTCACATAATCGAGTTAAGGTTTGTGTTCTTCTGGAGGGTCCACCGCATTACTTGCACGACTATGAATGTTCTTTAATTAAGGAAAAAATCCAACACTTGGAAATTTTCCGGCAGGGGAAAAAGTGAGTTATTGGTATCCGTTCGAACTTTTTTAACACTTTCTAAATTACCCGGAAAAACTTAAACGAAGTTAAACTTTCCGATCGAATCAAAGAATACAAAAGATCTCCAGATAACTCAACACTTGAGTAGAATTAAAAATTCCCAGAAGCATGCAAAATTGACCAAGAATACACCCCAGAAGCATTGGCCCTTAACTCCCAAGGGTGGCCGCGGAACCGCCGCCAAACCCATGGTTTGGCCGCGGTTCCGCGCTCCCTTGAGGGAGTTATGGGCTCGTACTTCACAGTAATTCTTATATTTCCCTGCTTATTTTTCTGAGTATTTTTACTATAGAAAAAATCAACATTTTAAAAAATTTCCAGAGAGGGGGTATATATCAACGTTTCGGGGTTCGATCGGACTTTAAACTTCGTCTAGACTTTGCCTAAAGCTCTAGCTTGGCTCTGATACCACTGTAGGGTTACTAGGCACTGTCACAAGGTTCTACAAGGTATCAACCATGCCAAAATCAAATTTTTCATGTGCCGAACAACCCTAACCAAGATCTTAGACTAGAGATTAGGCGAAACAAAGTAAGTAAACAACTTTACTTCTAAGAGTTATGGATTACAACCTTTGTAGTCCGTTCCTTCACTTCTAAAGCTCCGTGTTGAGGTCCCTTCGCTGCGATCATCGAGTACCCGGACTCAAGAGAGGCTCCATGAAGAGAAAGATGCAAGCTTGCTTCCGATCTTCAATAACTAAGATGATCTACCTTAAAGAAACTCAAACCCAAGCTCTTGCTTTACTAATCAAGTATTAACAAAGCAAACACCCTAATCTAAGCGGCTAGAATAGATGAGGATGATGAAGTAGGAATTTAGCTCTCATTTGTTTTCAATTTCTCACTCATTTTCATCACATTAGAAAAAGCTAGAAAGCTTTTCTCAAAGGAAAAAGAAGAAGAAAACTCTTTTGTGATGAATAATGAATCAAATGAGGTTAGAAATGCAACCATGGGTTAAGTATGAAGACTTAACCCATGTAGAGAATTAACTATGGTTAAAGGGTTGGGTTGGGTTAAAGAAATATCTTTGCAAAAATATCACAAAATATCAAGGTCAAAGTCAAAGCTTCAAGAAGCTTCTTGAAAGCTTCATGAAAGTTTAACCCTAATCCAAACCCTAACCATATTTAAACTCCACAAATCATGTTGCATTTATAACCATAACATGTTACAATATTATATATCACATATATAATATTTATTGTAACAAAATAAAATAATACAATTAACATATATCACATATATATCAATGTATTACCCGAGTGAGAAAAAGAATCTTTAAGTGAGCTAATATTAGTTAATGTAATATAATATATCAAATATATAATTATACATTAAATTATCGAATCAACACTTGATCCGATAATCCGGCTATTTCACAAATAACCGACTAATATAATTTGTATCAGTTCATCGAATCAACACTTGATCCGATGACCCGGCTATATCACATATACCCGGCCGATATCATATATCGCGAGAATCTAGTACGGTATCACATACACGTATTGTTCTCGGTCCCGCACATATCACATATTTTCTCCTTCTCCGTTTTGTCTGAGCCAGGAAACCTCTGTGTAGGACTCTAAAGAATCGTCAATACGCCGGCAGTAGGTGATAATCATATTAAACACCCACAAGCTGCAAGCGGTCAGCTAAACGTAACGCCACCCAGATATTGAGCGATCAGAAGATCAACAAGCAAGCCTGTACATTCTCCTGTGAATCCAATCAGTAACACTCCCGTACAGTCGGGTCTCTTCGTCTGATATGTCGCATATCTCTCCTAGGGGTGGTAAACGTCAGACCCCAGTAGCTTGATAGGTCGTGTCGATATGAGATCCATAACAGTTCGAGAAACTACTAATAACACTTACCAGTAAATCTCAGCAACCCTGGCCAGGGATTTCCAGTTATAGCCAATCGAACACAGCGCAACATCAACTCCGTATACCGGGAGAGACGAATCCCCTCCTATCGCTCATTGCCTCCATGTGATTCGGGACTGTACCCAAAAGCCACCGTTTTGCATGCCCTCTTGGACGTGGTATGATAGAAATCAAAGCACAGTGGGAATCACACAAGACTCTATGACGATCTCGGGTCTACAAACTAACATGTACCAGTGTCACCAGAGAACTGCCATCTGACGTGAGGTATAATACCATCTGGGAGTTCTCGGCGAGTCCGTCCAGTGTACCCAGTCTCCACTGAGCACCCGTATACCTTCTCTGATGTAAAACACCAATGGATATGGGATCATCTATCGCCCATCATATGGGTCAAGAAGCGCATACGCTAGTCTACTCTGGTATATCGATGCCCTGTCTCGATACACCTACGACTAGGAACATTTGAAGGATGTACTTGGCGACTACACTGTTCCCACTAGTATGATCCGCATCATAGTCCTGGTAGTCAAGTACTCATCCTAAGGGCTTTATCAACATGTGACATAGAGACAATCAGAGTACATGTTAAGATAAAGAGTAACCAGATAGCATAATATCATGTCGAGCAAGAAAGTCCTCCCTATATATGTCCAAGCATCCACTACAATATACAACGTATGTACAGTAATGGCCTCTAGGTCATACATATAACTAACAACCGTGACAGAAGCAAGTTTTTTTGCGGCGGAACCGCGACGGTGTGGTTGAGTTACTTCGCCAAAATCCTCTGGTTTTGTTTATTTTATGATATGGATTAATAAGAATTCATCCCGAATAGCAAGAAAAAAATTACAGCCGTTTTCCCGGCAATAGCGCCATTTGATTGATCTGTTTAAATGATTATTGTAAGTAAAGTAAAGTAACCGCAATCAAGACGGTGTCGCTAGTAGCTATCCACGATGAGTACGGGTCAACCGCAAGGAAACGTGAACATTTTTCTTAGTTTAGATGAGTTGATTGAAAGATGGGTTGATTGGTTGTAGATCTATTTTGATACGGATATAGATTTTATAAAGAAAAGTCTTGTAGGGTTCATATGACTTAGTAGTAGTGGATGACTAATTAAAAATGACTCCGTTTATCTTTTAATAGTTTAAAACTAGATCGATAGTGACGAACGTGGATTAGGGTTCTTTGGAAGAAACTAGGGTTTCCCAACTCTTAACCCTTGTCCTTGCATTGATCTATATTCATGTCTAGCCCCTAACAAAATAAGTGTTAATTTAATCTCAAATCGTGGTCGAGACTATCAATAAATTATTAGCGTGCCCGATAAGGATGTTAACATTTATTTTGCTAAAGTTTATAAACTTTAAAATGTATAAAAGAAATTAAAATATTTTATCATCCATTGATCTACTCTAGCCTACGAACCCTAGCAAGCTAGGAATTACTCACGCATGGTTGGAGAAGAAAAGATGAAGAATGAGATCATAATTTAAGATGCAGAAAGTAAGTGCAGAAATTAATTGCGAAAAGACTAATAAAAACTCTACCTTTATTAATCAACTATATTATGTATAAATTCTTTTAAAGTAGATTACAAGAACCCTAGTTTGTTGCTCTCGATCTCTATCTTGTTGGAAGTAGATGAACAGCTGATAATCAACTCGGATGAGTCGATCGTCTTGGACCTTTTGATCTTTTTGGTTGATGGCATTTTCATGTGAAGCTCTCGGTCCTATTTATAGTCACAGAAACTAGAAACCCTAAATTCCATAGGTTAAGATATGCAGTCACGATCCAGGACACCAAATATATCATCCAACGGCCATAAATCTGCCGTGGATCCACCGCGTATATGTCTATTTGATCATCCAACCGCGGCGGTTTAATGGGATCAGGTTATGGGATTTTCTGTGGTCTCTGGTGTTGACATTTGTAGATCTCTTCGATGTTTGGATTTTGGAAATCTTACTCTGAGTCTCTTCCATTGCTAGATCTTATATTTTCCCTCAATATTTCGGCAGATTTGATTCCGACATCTTGGATTTTCTGGTTTCCAGATCTGAGATAATATCTGCATAATATCTCAAGTCATAGTGTTAGTAATATTTTTTATTATTTTGAGATATTATCTTAACCATTTGTATGATACAATATTTTAAGAATATTTATTAGAACTATTTGATATGATATGCATATTTTAATTACTAATATTTTATATAAATATTATATGCATGTATTTTCCCTCATTATGTTAATTATAATGTAAAAACATATGATAATAAACTTTTTACATATAAACTCTCGTATGTTCAATAATTACAATAAACACATTTTAGAACTTAACAATAGTGGGGGGGAAATCATTCAAATGTGCAATATTTTAGACAAATCGGTGGCGTATAGCACCCCCGCAACCAATTAACTAGGATATCTATACTATATATTTAGAATAGTGTTATGTTAGATAACTTAGTTTATAACTAAGTTAGTATATCGTTTGTATCTAGTAGGATATATGTTGTAACACCCTCGAATGCGATTAGGGGTTATTATGCTTTAATGTGGGGGTTTTAGTAAAAAGTTTACCAAATCGGTTTTCAAATATTTTATAAGATTTATTGAACATTTTACTAGAATTTAATTTGGACTACACACGCATGTGCATGTAAATTAGGGCTAAGTTTAGGGTTAAGCCATGTTTAGGTAGCCATGGTAAACTAAAACATTTCATTAGGTTAATATGAAGTAAATAAGTGTATTAGTTTTTTTTTAGTATAATTGTGTTTTGGGGTTGACTTGTGAATTAGAGAGAGGGGGGAATGATGGCATGAGCATGCTTGGTAATAATAAGAGAGAGAGAGGGAAATGCTTGACCTCTCATTTTCTTTTCAAAACACTCAATTTACTCACACACTCTCTCAATTTCCTTTCAAACACTCATTCTCACATCTCTCTCCCTCTCATTTCCCCCCCTACACACACAGCAGCAGCAGTAGCAACAGCAGCAGCACACCAGCAACCGCAACAGCACACCAGCAGCAGCAGCAGCAGCAGACACACTCCCTTCTTCTTCTTCTTCTTCTTCTTCTTCTTCTTCTTCTTCTCTTGCATCCTAGGACCAACTTGAGGTATAATATTAAACTTAATTTCCTTTTGCTATACTTATAGTTATTTAGTTTAAAAATCATGTTTAAGTGGTGAAATGGGCTAACTTTGTGTTTTGTGTGGAGTTTTGGGTAAAATGGGATTGTTATGGCTTAATTAACTTAATTAGGTGTTATTTGTGCTGTGTTAACCAACTAGTATCACTAGACTTCTCTAAAACACCTTAAAGTCCCAAATTTGAACTTTTAATACGGTTTTGAAACAAGTTTATGATACAAGTGACCTACTATATCAGTGATCATTTTCTAGTTTAGCAAACATGTTCAGAATAGTGTGCAGACTTTTTAGAGTAGTGTATAGGATTTCGAGCCCGTTCCCCTCCCCAGAATCCGGCGACCACCCCATGAATTCCGGTGTCGCCGGCCCCCCTGATGAGTTGGGTGTTGGTGCTTTGTATAGTGGTGTCTGTGGGGGTTTTCTAGTGTTTGGTATTGTTTAGTTTTTGGGTTTTTGCAGTAGGCAAAATCTGGGATAGTTTAGTTCGTTTTAGTGTTTTGTGGGCTTTGATGATAATTTGATGGTTTAGTTGGTGAACAGGGTAAGTCAGGTGTTTTAAGGTTAGATTAGCTCTAATATGTGCTGTTGGTATCACTTGATTCTTGTAGTTTCACCTAATTTCACAAGTGTACCCTTTTGTTGCAAATTAAGTGTTTTAAAACGTTTTTAAAACTAAACTTTAGGATACTAGAATCTGCTGTATCGGGGATAATAATTTTTGTAAGCAAACATATACATTAGGCTATACTTTGTGCTACGAATATAGTGTGGAAACCTGGGCCTTTTTCACCTGATTTTGGCCGATATCATGCCTATGGTGGCCGGCCCAATTTTGTGGGATCTTGTTGAATTTTTGCATGTAGTTTTCTGTAGGTATTATAAGAGGTTTGGTCTTGTTTGTTTTTCTTGTTTTTGCTCCAGATGAAATCTGGGACCTATTACCTATAATTAGCGTAGCGGGACTTGCGCGACACGTACGATAAGAGTTGAGTTGGTGTGCTGTGTGTCGCAGCGTGTCGCGGTGGTTTTTGACATATGCACACACGTTACGTATACACACGCGTTTAGCTTGCGACGCTAGTTTCTCGTATAATCTTGATATCGCGTTTTTTTGCAGGATTTTGCCTTATGTGTGTTGCTTTATGTAAATTCTAGGTTTGCAGGCGGGGACTTCGGACGCCGCAGAGAAAGGAAAGCAGGTGGTCGGATACACCTAGCACCAGATCACCGGTGAGTAGATGTACACATCTACGGGGGAAATCGTATGGATGGCGCGAGGCGCCCGATAGTTTTAAAACTTCTAGTGGTACAGGAATTGCGTGTAGTTCCTCCTTATTCATTTTGCTACATTGCATGATCCTTATATCCCTATATGTGTTATCTCATTATATAGAACCATTGAACCATTAATATGAGACATGCGACACGAGTACTATATGACTTGTTTAGTTCATCATGTAGAACCAGTGAATCACTAAAACGAGTATGCGGCACAAGTATTAATTAACTTGTTAAATTGAGAATCTAGAATCATATTGCATCATTATCATGAGTTATGCGGCACAAGTACTATTTAACTTGCTAAATTGAGAATGTAGAACCATTGCACCATTATCTTGAGTATGCGGCATAAGTGCTAACTAACTTGCTAAATTGAGAATCTAGAAGCATTGCATCATTATTCATGCACAGTTTTCTAGTTGCATATTGCAATTCGTATTGTCGATACCATGGGTTCATTCTAGCTGACATGCGTACTTATGTGATTTTCTGAGGATTTCTGTACTTGAGATTTATGAGTTTTGGGAGAAAACCGCAAGGATTTAATAAACCAGATATCATTTTTAAATGTTGCAAGTTGCGGTTTTCTCGTAATTGATATATGTGTCGTCCACCATGGGTTTTCTGTTAGTTTTCGAGACCCGATTCGAGGAGTAGGATGAACCGTCTCGGGTACATGGTGGGCCCGGTAAGGTACCCCGGGGCAAGAAGCTCGAGTTGTAGACGATGAGCCTGGCAGGAGCAGACTACCTACCGGCGATTGTTGGCGCGGCGGATATCCAGAGGATACCGACCGTGGTCGTGAGATATTGAGATATTGATACTTTGAGATGGGCCGGTCGGATGGCTGGGGCCCGAGATATTGTGATACCGATACTTGAGATTTTGAGATAGTCATTTGAGGTGTCGATGCTGGACACGGATTTCTGTTGATTCCATTGATATTATGTTAATATTTCAAAGGAGTTTTTCTAAGATGAAAATAATGATTTTCTGATATCAACATATTCATATCACGGGTTAAACTTGATTCATGTTGCATACATACTTGCTAGTACATCATGCCAGATTAATATTGTAAAAATGATTCATGTTACACAAATACTTGCCAGTACATCATGCCAGATTAATATTGTAAAATTGATTCATGTTACACACATACCTGCTAGTACATCATGCCAGATTAGTATTGTAAAATTGATTCATGTTGCATACATATCTGCTAGTATATCATGCCATATCAGTATTGTTGAGTTATGACACTTTGCGTGCATGCTTACGATAGCCTTTATAGATGTTACTTATTACTCATGAGTTGGTAACTCACTCCCATTGTGCCACAGCCTTTCTGCAGGTCCGATCCGTCAGCATTGTACCGGCGGACGCACTTCATCCTTTTGCTCCTTTTGCTTGGATTGGAGACTTTTGCTCGTAGGTGTGGTTGTGAGATTATTTTGTTTCCACCTTGTATATTCATTGTATCTAGTGTACTCCATCTACTGTACCTACTACTTGTATTGATGTACTATGACCTAGAGACGAGACAGTGAGATTTGTCGACATTTATGTTGTTTCTCTGGGCCGAGCTCACTTGAGCCGACGTGATGCTTATTATTTAGGTTTTTACATGCTTATTTTTGCACAGTTATAATTTTTATTGCGTATGATGTTGAGACCGATTTTGGCGAAGAGCTAGCTCCCGCTTGGGGATGCCTTATTCATGTTATATGTTTATTCGCGATTTGTACCCATTTTGGGGCCAGTTTTTACAAAAGAGACTCTGCCGAAATTTTTGGAAAAATATGATGTTGTTTTTAAAGATTTTGATGCGACTTATTGGTTTTCCTTCACTCTATTTCTTAATTGGGTTTTGATTTCTGGGCTTTGGCTTACTTAGATTACGTACACCTCAAGACGTTTCGTAATTTAAGTGCCAGTCACGTTCCGTACCTTTTCGGGTCGTGACATATGTATGCGTGAATATATAGTTACATGTGATTATTGTGATATGCGTATCCGAGTATAGATCCATACGATATCATTTGGGATATTTTTATGATGAAGCTTGATTGCCGGATACGGCCGATATGTATTTGACTTGCAAAGTCTTGCTATATCCCGATTGAGATATTGCTATATTTGTTGAGTTATACTCTTTTAAAAACTAACGATCCATTTCCTATTTTTAAATGGTTATATCAAGGATGAACTACAAATTTCAAATGAATATCTATTTCAAAAACATTGTAGCCTCCTTATTTGTAAAACAACGTTTTGTCCTATTTTAAACTATAACGGTATAGCTCATAAAAGTTAGCTACATTTAACGATTATTCACATTACGATTAAGATAAACTTTTTATACGCTCGCATTTCGATTACCTATTATATATGCTAGTTGAGTTATTATTCTCATACGAACACACTGATAAAACATTGCACAACTACCAATGATTGCTATGTTGCACAAATCAGAGACGTGCATGTTACACTACACTTTATTGGTACTGGCATGACACTGTAGGATTTCCACGCTTGTTATCGTTAATGTTATTATATGAATGCGGTGATTGGCATATCTATGTGATAGTGATATTCAAACACCTTTGATAGAACACTTGCACAAATACTAATGATTGCTATTAGAAATTGCTAAGGAATTGCCGACGAAGACCTCGACGACGTAAGGATTATTGTACAAAGTTGCCGGGTTCTCGCGCCAACAGAAATATCTTCGGGGGACTTAACAGAGTCATCCGAAAGAAGAAAAAAACGACCGAACAAGTAGCCCTCCAAATAGAGGACAAAGAAAGGTCAAGGATTAGAGGGAAGTCTTCATAGACTACTTCAAATCCCAATGAACGCCCAAAATGCGTCGTTTAGACATCAGCTCATGAAACGAGCTCTGTATTTCGCCTTCGTCAATGATACTCTATATAAGAGATCGTTCGACTGTCTGTGGCATAGATGCCTGGGACCAGAAGAAGCGAAGAGAGTCGTCCAAGAAACTCACGATGGACTCTGCGGTTCTCACTAAGCTGGGCCAAAAATGAAGCTGAAAATCAAAAGAATGGGTTATTATTGGCTCACATTGATTCCAGACTGCCTCGAATATGCGAAGCAGTGTCACTCGTGCCAAATTCATGGGGTCTTCATCCACCAGCATCCAAATCTGCTACACCCAATGGTAGCTAGCTGGCCATTCGAAATGTGGGGGACCGATATAATTGGCCCCATTGAACCAGCATCGTCCAAAGGACATCGGTTCATACTGGAAACAACCGACTACTTTTCTAAGTGGGCAGAAGCAGTACCACTAAGGAAAGTGAAGGCGGAGAATATCCTCCATTTCTTCAAGACACATGTCATCTATCGGTTCGGCACTCCGCGACGAATTATCTTGGATAATGGGCCATCCTACAGAAGCCATAAAATCAGCTGCTTCGCAAAACAGCATAAGATAGATTGGAGATACTCTTCAGTCTATGATTCTCGTGCCAACAGTCTAGCTGAAGCTTTCAACAAGTCCTTGACAAAGATTATAAAGAAAACGGTGTCCAGAAACAAAAAAAGACTGGCACGAAAGGCTGCATGAAGCTCTCTGGGCATACTAAACAACGTTCAAAACGGCCACGAATACGACACCATACGCGTTGATATTCGGCACGGAAGCGGTGCTTCCCCTGAAAATAGAACTCCCTTCTCTATGAGTAGCGCTTCAATATGAGATGACAGATGAAGAAAAAACTCATCTTCGGATTGAGGAGCTCGATGCCCTCGACAAAACTCGCATTAAATCACAGCAAAACCTGTAGGCTTATAAGGCAAAGATGACACGGTCGTACGAAAGACTGAATAGGCCGAGAACATTCCGCCAAGGCGAGCTCGTGCTAGTCGTCAAAAGACCGATGATCCCCAATCGTGCAAAACGGGGGAAATTCGAGCCAAACTATGAAGGCCCGTACATCATAGACATAGTCTACCAAGGTGGAGCCTACCTACTCATGGCTATGCATGGCGAAAGACCCTTCCGGCCAATAAACGGACGATTCATCAAAAAATACTGCGCATAACGAGTCATGACCTAGGTCAATGATAGATGACAACGCTCGTGTCCGCTCGCTATCTTCCTGAGTCAAAAACTCTAAGAGCAGTATGCAAAGAAACTCCGTCGCCCCAAACATGGCGATAACGGACCGAAATGTCCTTAAACTAAAAATTCGCCTCAAAAATGGCGACATCAGATCGAGATGTCCTTAAACTAAAACTTTGTCTCAAAAACGGCGATACCGGACCGAGAAGTCCTTAAACTAAATGTTCGCCTCAAACAAGGCGACAGCGGACCGAGAAATCCTTAAACTAATTATTCGTCTCAAATATAGCGGCAATGGACCAAGAAGTCCTTAAAACTAAAAATTTGCCTCAAAACATGGCGATAACGGACCGAGACGTCCCTAAACTAGCACATCGCCTCCAAAACGGTGATTGCATCCTTGAAATCTATATTTGTCACGACCCGAAATGGCACGTGACTGGCACTTAAATCATACGAAGTCTATAGGACCCCATCTAATTCAAGTA
This sequence comes from Agapanthus africanus, assembly GCA_030015575.1. Classification (NCBI taxonomy): domain Eukaryota; kingdom Viridiplantae; phylum Streptophyta; class Magnoliopsida; order Asparagales; family Amaryllidaceae; genus Agapanthus; species Agapanthus africanus. The sequence goes on along the minus strand of JASDDO010000012.1, from coordinate 90,701,665 downwards.
AGCCAAAATCCCATAGATCTAAACCATTTTAAAGAAGAAGTGAAGAAAACTTATTTTAAAGCAAGTGGTTTTAATAACATAAGCCGAATTATACATTTTTAAAACATCATATCTTTTCCGAAAATTTCGGCAGAGTTTCCTTTGTAAAAACTGGCCCCAAAAGGGTACAACATGCATAATATGAATAAAGGCATCCCTAAGCGGGAGCTAGCTCTTCGTCAATTGACGGTCACAACCACGCAAGCAATATAATATACAACGCCGAAGGGCGAGGATCAAAACTCAAAAGGAAACTCAAAATCATCATGAAAACCATAATAATACAACGCGCAACTCTAAGGTCGAAGGAATATACAACCGGTCTTCTAAGTCAAATAATATACAAGTCTGGTTAATGGAGTTTACTAGATACAACTGAATAAATAAAAGTATAATGGTGGTCACGATACAAGTGAATCCACCTACCAAGGCAATCACCCGGAATGAAAGCTGCGTACCAGCAAAGACGCAACAAAACATGTACGGCATAACCAGCAAAAAACTGTGGCACAACGGGGGTAAGTTGCCAACTCGTGAGTAGAAAACATCACCGAGCAGAAATCGTATGTATGACTCAATCCTAGGTCAATACGATCATAATATAAATATCCTCAAAATGATAAGGTCTGAAGCATGATAAGATGGCAAAGGTAAACATCTATACATAAGTGTAATACCAAGTGCTCGTGTCAGTGCCTCAGGTAGCAACGTATCATAAATATGAGGTATGAATGCATGAAAACAGAATGCACGTAAATGAGGAAACTGTTTTCATAATATAGTGAGATTTCTGTATATTTAAAACGAAGCATCATCAATGAAATCAACATAAATCAGTGTCTAACATCGACACAAAACATATATCCCAATATCCAATATCTCGGGCTCCGGCTATCCGGACTGACCCATATCATAAAATCTCAAATACCTCAAATCTCAATATCTAGGGCTCCGGCTATCCGGACTGGCCCCTGGGCTCCGGCTATCCGGACTGACCCGACTCCGATCGGTATCCTCCGGATATCCATCGAGTCACACTAAAATCACCGGTCAGTAGTGCTCCCCTGTCTCAGGCTCAACGCCATCATCTGCGACCTTCTCGCACCGAAGTACCGCACCGGGTCCACCATGCACCCACAGACGGTTCCTCCTCCTCCTCGAATCAGGTGTATGATATCGCTCAAGAGCCGAGAAAACTCATGGTGGACATATCTCAAATCAAATCAGGAGAAAATCGCAATTTTCTATCTTTTGAAAATGATAATCAGTTTATAAATTCTTGCGGTTTCTCCAAATCCAGAAATCTTATGGAAATCCAAAATATAAATCATCAAAGTAAATAAACAATGAACTACAAAATGTTGGGCTCCGGCAATCCGGACTAGCCCTAATAATAATGCATGACAATGGATAAATAGATATGCATGAAAATCATAGCAATAAATACAATGTCTAAGCTATCATATAAAATTAAGCTCACTAGTACCATGTCGAAACTATCAGCTAACATTTTATACTAATGAAGTAGTATTTTCTAATGTGTACGTGACATGGCAATTACCGATGATGATGTGTATGAGCCGGCAAGCAGGTGTACGTGGAGCATACGCATCATCGGTAATGGTGTTGGTGTCCTGACAGTATGGTTTCATAATCACTACTGTACACAATAAACATGCAATGCGATGATAACAACATGGATAAACGGAGAATGAATAATAAAAGCAGCAGTACCGAATATACAGCAATGAATAGTAAATGCAACAATAAGGAATCTACAATAATATATATGGATCATACAGTTTTACCGTTTGAAATAACACGAATCGTGGTGTTTAGAAAATAGGGCTACGATATTTTTAAGAAAAGGTACGTCCTTTGAAATATCCGTAGAATCCCTTGGCATGTCTTTAAAATACTCACGATTCGTTAGTTTTGAAATAGGTATGACCCGAGTCTAGTCTAACATCTACAAGTAAACTACTGGACTAAACTAACAGACTGATCGAAAGAGTAAGGAAAACCACCTAAGTCTGAGTCGATATATAAATATATATAATAGTCGGTGATCCCGCCTCAATAGTATCCCATACGATACACTATATAATATGACATTCTCGAGTCAAGAGTGCGGATCTATCATCAATAAATAGCTCGTACGGTAAATCCGTCGTACGGCATCCCAAATCTGGGTATGGGTCAAATATCACATTTACCTCATCATTCATTTGGTATCCTTATCATCATATCATGATCTGGGTACTGATCTAAGTCTAGTACAAACTCATACCATCTACATATATATATGCGTGTGTATGAAATACATCACCTAAGGACCCGCTATAATATCGTGTTGTATCTCATAATACGAACCACGTCATATCACCGATCTCATAGCACCATGCCCAATCTCATCGACTCATCTCCAAATATCCTATACTATCCTCATCATCCATGTATATGTATACGTATATATATATAGATATATACATAGTCCCATATCTATGTGTGTGCGTGTGTATATATACATATCCCCATATACGCACAAGTAATAAAAGTATGCAAGTGTGTGTGCGCGTGTATGAAAATAACTACTCTAGGGTTCGCGACTAAGAAATCAACTAATGACACTATCATCCAAAGTCTTCTAAAGCAATTAGCTAAGTATACACATCTTATAATATCATTTAAGTATATATATATCTATATATAACATAACGCATTTGCGTTCTATACTACGAACTGCGGGGGTGCTATACGCCATCCACCCGACTTCCCCCGTAGATATATATCTGCTTACCTTGATCTTCGCTTTCCGATGCCAATGTCGCCACGCTCTCCTCGTCGTCTCGAAATCCATGTGGGGGTACCTACATGTCAATACACATCGCGTCGCATTAAAATCACATTCAAAACCAAAACGATACGCTAAAAGCCTATAGGTTAGAATCTACGGACTACGCATGCAAGAATAACCAACAACTCTCGACGATTGACGTATAAACGTAAACCGACCAATAAAAACACGAATATCAAAACTTCAATTTAAAAACATCACGAAAAACAAGGCAGCAACTTATGAAAATGGTCCCAGATTTTGGTTCAGGCAAAAACAAGGTGCACAAACAATACTGGGGTGATGTATAGGGTGTATATGATCTACTGAAGGAACCTGGACCCTATTTCCCACCACTTGGCCGGCCACTCTCCATAGAATTCCGGCCTGCTCGGCCAAAGGGGGTCATAATGGGTTCGTCTTGGCAGGGGGTCCTCCTAGTGTCCAATCTAGATCTATGGTGTTGTTTATGTTTCTAGTAAAAGCCCCGGGTCACTCCAGATTCCCTGCACCTACAAAGTAATCCCAAAACCGACATTGAAAGTTTTCTAAATCCAGGTTTTTGGTTTGTTTTAGTTTGGTCTGTGTTTCTAACACTTATGGGGGTTTAAGGTCACCACTAAAGCCCATTAGCACAACCACAACTCAGAATTTCCTCAACCCTCTTCTAGAAATTTCCAAATGTCACAAAACCTCACTAAAACTATTTCTAAACATGTATAGGTGCTAAAGTAAATGAAATAATATACTAAAAGTGAAGGAATTACCCCATTTGGCACTCAAGAATCCCCTACAGTATCAAAATCCTATTTTTCTTGGTCCAAAGTGCTTGTAGGAAGCTTGTGCATGTTTTTAATGAAGTGGGGATGGAGTTTTAAGGTGTTTTTTATGATGAAGTGAGGTCTTTGAGGATGGAGGAGGTGGAGGGCAGCAGCCATGGAGGAAGAAAGAAGAGAGAATGATGAAGATGGTGAGATGAGGGAATGGCTAAGGTCAAAGGGAACCCCTCACCTCTCTCTCTCTCTTGCCCATGCCTATTTGTTTAATCCCATTTTCTCTTTTCTTTTTCTTTTCTTTTCTTTTCTCTACTCAATTAAAAACAACAACCATGCATGATAAAAAGAAAAGACCATGTAGGAAAATGTAACAAAATGTAATATGATATGGTGCATATCATGTGCACAAAACAAGCTTAATGCACGATTAGCGATATTTAATCGCAATTAGCATAAAATTTATATATAATTAATTATAAAAATTCATAATTAGCCTAAATCACATAAAACACCTCATTTCAGAAATTCCTATAATTTTCCAAATATTTTCCCCTTTATCGGTATTTAATTATACCGCATTAATAAAATATTCATAATATTTATTATTAAATTATAAAAATTCCCAAAAATAATATTTTATTTTTCTGAAATGTTACAATATTGCAATCGAAGTCTCAACGACAGAGGTTGCAACTCAAGTCCCACTGGCTACGCAGCTACTTTAGCGATGAAGCCACCCCCAAATCCTACCAGTAAATAGATGGGTCACTCGCGGTGAAACTACTTTCGAGAGTTCCATCATTCACAAAAAAAATGGGTATGTCCACAAGCGAAATGGGCACAGATGAAAACCCAAAAGGGCGCCATGAGTAAAAAAAAGCAGGACTGCCGGCGAGTTTATGAAAACCCGAAAAGGGCGCAATCTCGTTAAAAAACGGCATGTCCACAAGCAAAATGGGCACGGATGAAAACCCGAAAGGGCGCCAGCAGGACTGCCAGCAAGGTTGTGAAAACCCGAAAAGGGCGCAAATTCGTAAAATAAAAAATTTCGTGTGCACTTGCAAGGTCCTCTCGATCTTGTAAGGAGAAAATATCTGCGTGAGATCCTTACGACTCACAAAGGAGCATCACACTTAGGAATCCTCATGATTCCTAAGGAGAAATTACACTTGCGAGATCCTCATGACTCGTAAGGAGAATTCCCCTTATAAGACCCTCATGGCTCATAAGATTCAAAAAATCTTAAGTTACAGGGATCTGAACCTTTTCTTAAGCTGTCATATTCCCTAAGTTGCCCTACAAGTAGTCTAATATCGACTCTTGTATACAATCCACGGGCATAAATAAACATTTCCCTCACCAAGTTCTACCAATGGCGAGAAATGTCCGCATATGGTGAACGATACGTGTAAGTCCTCTCGACTAATAAGGAGAAAACACTCTTGGAAGATCCTTACGACTTACGAGAGAAAATATCACTTGGGAATCCCCATGATTCCTAAGGAGAAAATACACCTGCGAGATCCTCACGACTCGTAGGGAGAAATACCTTTACAAGACCGTTACAGCTCGTAAAGTCAAAAAACCTTAGTCGACAGGATCCGAACCCTGTTTGCTAAGCCATCTTTGTTCAAATCAACAAAGGCAAATGATGATTCGCTCCTGGAAATATCCCAGTCATAGCGATGCTGATGCCTAAAAAGGTATTTAACTTCAAGTCCTCTCAAGGCAAATGATGATTCACTCCTGACAATATACCAGTTGTAGCGATGTTGATGCCTAAACAGGTGTCAAACTTCATGTCATTTCAAGGCAAATGATGATTCTCTCCTGGTAATATTCCAGTCGTAGCGATGCTGATGCCAAGGTTGGTATCAGATTCCAAACTCGCAATAAAAATCAGCGAGTAAAAAAATATGCATATAAAAGCAGCCGAAATGATGGGGAAACTCGAAATAAAAAAATAGCAGCGAGTAGCAAAAAATATGCATATAAAAACAGCCAAAATGTTTGGGCAACTCGCAATAAAAAACAGCGAGTAAAAATTTAAAAAAAATAGCCGAAATGATTGGGCAATCACGACTTTCGCGATATGAAAAGCTGAAAAGATAGAGCGTCGTGGCAATAAAAAATAAAATAAAATAAAATTTCCTCTGTCCTGCAAGTATGTCCATCTTGACTCTTGTATACGATCCATGGGCATAAATGAAAGAAAGGGAACCATATTTTCCCACCAGGCTCCGTCAAAGGGAGAGCCAGATCTGGACGGCAATATCTACAGCCTAGAGATCAACTCGACGTTCTTCTCATTCCAACAGGGTGCGGATGCGACGTTAACAAAAGCTCCAAGGAGCCAAATCAAAAAGGAGTGACGGCAAAATCCTAACTCCATTCAGACATGCTTCTCATGCCAACATGATGCAGAAGCAACGTCAATAAAAGACCCAAGGGTCAAAAAAAAATGGAGCCATGACAAAATCCTAACTCCAAGTCTTGACAGTTCATATACAACTCAGAGACTATCCCGACGTTCCTTCTCAGCGCAGACGCAACGTCAACAAAAGACTCAAGGGACAAAACCAAAAAAAATGGAGTAACGGGAAAATCCTAACTCCAATTCTCGACGGTGCATATACAACCTAGAGACCATCCCGACGTTCCCCCCCCCCATTTCTGCAGGATGCGAATGCTGTTATCAAATGAAATTGGAGCAATGGCATATTCCTAGTTCCGAACTTCAACTGCGATACATACAGCATAGAAGTCTTACAGATGTCTACCTTACTTCAGCAAAGAATCGGCGCGACATCGTCAAAACAAAAAATGAAGCAACGGCATATTCCCAACTTCGGGTCTTGAAGACAACTCATATAAAGCCTAAAAGACTATCGGAGATCATCCCACACCAGTGCATAGTGGTTATGACTCATCGGGGCTCCAAACTGAGCCTAACCTCAAGTAAAAAAGCGTCATAGCAAATTCCAAACGTTTGCTCTTCCGACGGTAATATGACCTAAAGAGATTACTCGAAGACGTCTTGTCCAGCCCCCGAAGGGATCGGAGACACAACAGTGGCGGGGCTACTCGAACAATGACTTAAAGACCGCATATCGAAGAATACATCAGCCAACGCGACGGTACCACAAACTAAAACCCTTGTACCACAAGCCTAACGGACCTCCGTCGTAAAGAATGGGGGTTATCTGCACATAACGTTAGGACAAGTTTGCCTGTAAACCCGAGGGAGGTAAACTAAAAACACTCCGAAATGAGTACATAAACTAGAGACTCTGAAACGAGTGAATAAACTATAAACTCTGAAATGAGTACATAAATTAGAAACTCCGAGATAAGTACATAAACTACAAATTCCGATAAACTACTTTACACCAAATCAAGACATCAAAAGATAGAGAGGCGCAAGCATGAAATAAAATACGTCTTTTATTCATAAATCCAAATGAATACAAGATACAAAAAAAGGGAAAAGAAAAGAAGAAAGAAAAATATACAGCAGCAAAGTATTCAAGACGACGGGTGGTTCAATAAGCCAGCAAGATCGTCTTTTTTCCGCCGGACTTCCGCTTCAAGCTCTATCAATGCCGCGAGCTGAATCCCTGCCTGTGCCTGTTGATTTTGGTATAAAGAAAATCGACTCTCAAGCTCTTTCTCGGCAGTCTTGTGGGTCTCGACCATCTCGCGTGTGAAAATGACGGCTTTGTCGAGAGCCACCACCTCCCTTGCTGAAAACATCTAGTTGAGCCTCTTCTCGTGCAGCGCCGCTATATTAAGTAGACGTAGGAAGGTTTCTTCCGGAGAACGATCTACAATGGAAACCGCCAACTCCTGCAATTCTGAGAAAACGAAAGGATTAGACATATGGAAGGCTCATTGGGCAATATATATATATATATATAGGATTACCTTCGATTCTTCGTCCATTTTGGACTGGAAGGATAGCAGCTTCAGTAATCTCCTCTACACCCCCCGGTGTGTCAATGGAAATATTCACAGAGTCTATGGCCAGTCTAGTGACCTTCGTTGAAAGAATAAAAGCCGTCACCGGAGGCTCTGAGGCATGGTCTAGACTCGAAGCTGCGTCCGCCATAGAAGGCCCTTACAAAGGAAAAATCTATAAAGACGAATACGATATGAAACTAATCTGCTGAGAAGAACGTAAAAGATACATACCAATACGCCAAGGAGCCTGAAGTATGGCCCTTTCAGGCCGCTCATCTTTTCTGTTTAATCGCGCTCGTCGGGCTTCGCTCGAAAGTAAATCGCTGCCCGCCTTCAGAGCAACCTCGTCTTCAGAAGCGGCCGAGATTGGATATTTGTGGGACCGTTCTTCTTCTAGCGTCAGAGGAACCACTGGTAACCTAGTTGGTAACGGATCAACATCACAGAATTCAACAGGGGGAAAGCATCCATTCTTGGGGCGCACGTTTTCAGTTTCATCCTGTAAACGCTTCAAGGCCTCGGCCAGCTGAGCGGCTTCCTCAACGGATGTGCCAGGAAAGAAGAGACCGCCGTCTGGTTCATGCATAGATATAGGCTCGTCATGAAGAGGCTCAGACTCAAGCAAGGCATCGAGTAAACCGGCGACCGATTTCTTCCTCCTTTTAGGGCCTGAGCTAGCACTAGAAGAAGGGTGCCTCCTCCCATTTGGCAATTTTGCACAACGCTGCCCAATCTCGCCTTCAGTATCTGCTTTTAGTGATGCCGTTGCTGGTACTTTCTCAGAAATCTCTGCCCCGGCCCTAGTGCGAATCGGCATACCAGCAGTGCGGGTGACTGATTCCGTCCGAGCGGCTTTAGGAATAAGCACTGAATCGCTATCACTCAGAGGAGGGCAAACAACCGACCGTGGATGCAATGGGGAACTGAGGGCTTGAGCGGAAGTAGGGGCTTTACATTCAAAGAGCACCCTTCTCTCCTCTGCAATGATGGGACTAAATCGGTGGTGATACCAACCTTTGAAGGGTCCCACGGGCCTCGGAAGAGAGTCGGGCTCGGGAATCATTAAGAGGGAACCAGTGCTCAACTGCAAGAAGTGGTGGATAAGGTCGCGGGAGACCTCCAGCGAGAGAGTGGGCTCAAGTAAAAAGGCTTCGAGGGGGACACCCCGGTTGTAACCTAACTGCTGGGCGAAGCGATACGGATTGTACCGCATGAAGAGAGCAGTATCGTTTAGGCAGAACACTAAGTACCCCGTCCTGATCGAATATAAATGCATGATCTCTTTGGGCTTTAAAACCGGAGCTCCATTCTTCGATAAATCGAACAACTGTTGAACGGGCCCCGCTGAAGCAGAAAGGACTCGATCACTGAAAACTATCCCGTCTTTGTTCGAATATAGATTAAGCAATACGCGCAGAGCCCCTAACTGAGTCGAATCAGGAGCAGAAGTATCGACCGGCCTCATGACCTGTGGGAAGGTATATGCTTCATAGAAAGCAGGATGCCGGTGTGCAGCAAATGCGCCTAACACATGCATCTCAATCCATGACGTGAAGTGGTGGAGGGAGAAATTCACAGTGTCCACACATAGGATTGAATTGTTGGCAGCAGTACTTAAACCGTGGTATAGGTGTGATAATCCTGCAATGCCAACAGCCAATCTCGCTCCTTCGGCTATGCGATAGGCAGGATAGAAGATGGGGGCTCTCATAAAACGGCGATGTATCGGCATGGCAAACCAGCTAAGCCAGAGACTGATGAAGCCGACAAAGAAAGTTTCTTCGTCTATTCCAGGGGCAACAATTGCGTCAAAGGTCACGGCTGACGAAATTGGAATGTAAAACTGCAGCAGATCTTCTTCTTTGGCCGGCAGTTTCTCTAAGCCGAATCTGAAGGGGTCCTAGGCCTTCGCAAATTTCGGAGATTTCTTGGATAGTACATCTTCACGGAGAAAGCAAGCAATGAAAGCGTCAAAAGTGACACCTTGTCCTTTCGATGCCACGAATAGTCTCTCAAAAATGCCCAAGGCCTTGATTAGAGCCGGGTGCTTGTACCGAACAGTGTTCTCGGTTGTTAAACCTTCAAGTACAGCTGGCACTGTAGCAAATATATATTCGTCAGGAGGTAATAATTCTTCGTAATGCTCTCCCCTGATCAGCAGCCCTGAAATTTCACGGAACTCCTCCAGCGAAATAGAGACTCCGCGGTCCCCTAGTAGAAAAGTATTTGTTAGAAGATTCCACTGGTTCAAAAAAGCCTTGACCCACTAGGCGTGGGGAGCATGATAGTAGAACAGTGACACATACACCGCTTGATACAGCCCAACTTTCTGCAGCCATGAGCGTTGGGACGAAAGAATGTACCGGGCCCAAGGAAGATAGCCCACTGGATAACACGGGGTAACACCTACCTTATAGATCTTCCCCCAAGGTCGAGCTTCACCCTGACATATTCGACGTCCCAAGATATCGATAGCCATCATGGGTTGATTAGGGATCCCTGTCGTTGATGGCTCAAGCCAGCCTGCGGGGGTCCAATTAGCCGCTTCCACCGCATAAGCAGTATGCGGACGCTCCGTCAATGATATTGAGCAGATGGGTTCTACTGATACTTCACATGTGAAACTACGACGGCCCCTGATAATGTGACCGTACCAAACTCTCCATAAGAGAAGGCTATTATTGTCCTTATCATGTTCCCTGATCGTTACCAAAACTTTCTCGTCTGATGGTGACTATGGGAAAGCGGCCTCCGAGCATGTGTAAGGGAAGTAGGGAAGTGATGCCATCATACCTAAAAAAAGGGGGACCCATTAATAAAAAATATACATATGAGTTTGTCTCATGAGATTACTAACTACAAAGCCAGTGGAGCCCACAAAATCAAAATGGCTGCTTGCCAATGATGAGACAAGATAATCATTGTGAGAATCCAAAAGGATTCCCATTAATAAACAATGGAGTTTTTTTAACATCCTCGAAAAGGGAGTTCTGTTAAATGGGCAACAGATTCGAATCTGTGAAAAGGGTATTAAAATCCTAAAAGAGAAAAATTCTCAAGAAAAGGGGAATAAAATTCCCAAAAGTCCCTAGATCTCTCAGAGCTAAGGCTCTGTAAGAAAATGGAATTAAATTCCTTCAATATTAGGATTAAATCCCAGACCCCCCTCCCTCCCCCCCCCCTCATGGTGGGGGAAACAAAGGATCCTCAAAGAGCGGTGATTAGGTAAAACCCTAAGAAGAGAATTAACAATCCTCATTGATTCGAGACCCCAGAGTCTACTTAAAAGAAAAAGTTTTTAGATCTCTAAGAGATCAGTTCAAGAAAAGAGCAAAGTTCTGTTGATGGATTTAAAATCCAAGGCAAGAATGAAAAGGGCTTCCTAAGAGGTGAATTTCGTTCATAATCCTTACCCAAAAGAAGTGTTTGCAGAGTTTAACTCTGAAATGCTAGGTGCAGAGAACTAAGCTCTGGAAAGAGAATTAAATTCTCAATGTAGAAAATGAAGAAAACAGTGGTCATCTCAAGGGCCAAAGGCCCCATTTATAAGACGTGATGGGGAGCGGATCATCTCCCTGTTCCCCTCGGCAATCCAATGGTTGTAAGGATGGACAGCGTTGCACTCACGTGCAAGCCACGTGAGAGCAACGCTGGGGGGCATTTGTTCCCTCATAAAAAAAAGAGAAGGGGGAGAAAATCCCCCCCCCCGACTAAAGCCTCACGTGTTAAACACGTGAGCACCTATATGCAAAGCAAATAGGCACTGCAGTTAAAACAACTCATGGGCTAAATAAGCCTCACGTGTTAAACATGTGAGCGCCTATATGCAAAGCATATAGGCGCTCATGAACCAAAATTTGGGCGCATGACCGGCACTTAGACTACGTAACATCAACAGGCGTAACGTAATTAACTAAGCCGAGAAACCCAACAATCTAAACCATTACAAGAAGGAAAAGATAGAACAAATTTAAAAGCTCGATGCAAAACTTTAAAACATAAGTTTGTTTTCAAGAAAATTTCGGCGGCACCTCCTTTGTAAAAACTCGTCCCGAAACGGGTACAAACATAAGATAAAAGTAAAGCATCCCCAACGGGAGCAAATCTCATCCAACGGCGAAAACAACCACCACAATAGATATATGATACCGTAGCGAAGAAAAGAGATAATCCACATATCTATAAAAGCCGGCTCACACAAGCACGACAACCAGAGTCATAAGAATATACAACATAGATCCTCACAACTCGTCTTTAAGTCAATACATGAAGATGGTAGATGGAGAGTACTAGATACAAGAAATATACAATGTACATCATCGGATAACCGCAACCCACCTAAAGCAAACGGCCTCACAGCCAATCATAGCGGTATCCGCAAAAGTAGAGATAATAAGGCACCCTGCCGCGACCACTCTGATGATCAGACCTGAAAAACCCTACGGCACAACGGGGGTGAGTTGCCAACTCATGAATAGTAAATAACATCATACTGAAATTGCAAGTATGCACTAACAGCGATAATCTATCATATGTAATCTGATAGCATAAGTATGGCAATATGTATATATGCAACAGTCATGAAAGGTACTCTATCAGGTACTACTAATACATGAAGCAATGAATATAGAATAAATGTGGAGTATGGGGTAAAACATGTCCTCCTCACGAAACCTCATCGTGGCAGGACCAGTGTCCATCAAGACAATCTAAATCCCAAATTTCCCAAATCGGCCCCCATATCGGCCCTCAGATCGGTCCTCATATCGAGCACATCGGCCCCTCACATCGGGCTCATCGGCCCCTCACATCGTAATGAATAAGAATACATGCACAGATCATTATGATGATATATATATTATATAGGTGTACATATATAACAGTGTCCCATACCACTGATATATATATACATGTATATATATCAGCGTCCTATACTATTGATATATATACCCAGGAGTAAAACATCCAGAAAACATCATATGAAATCCATATATCAATGCGAAATCCATGAAATATAAGATATGCAACATGAAACAGTAATATGAGCATATAAAGGAAAAACCGCTATTTAACTGCAACAAGTTATTAAATATATCATGCGGTTCCTAATTCCTCCGAAATCCATCGCAACATCATATAAGGGTGAACATGTAAGTATGTATGCAAGATGTACATGTAGATATATCTCGTATGTGTATATATACCTATCTCTAATGGTACAATACCATATAGGTCTATAGGAAGCTAACATATAGGCATGGCAAGGCATATGTGTAAGCATGTAGGTATACAGGTATGCTATATGTCATATGCATAATGGAACATGAATCAAGATCTCAATGTCCCTAACCAAACAATATCATATATGTGTGTGTTGTGTGTAGGGTTCTTAGGCACACTAATGAGGTCTCACAAGGCATCAACCATGCCAAATTCAAAAATTTCCGGTGCCGAGAAACCCTAACTAGATCGTTAACTAGAGATTAGACGAAACATGCAACTAGTTAACAACTTAACTAAGAGTGAACGGAAAATACAACCTTTGTAGATCCGGTCCTCCACCTCCATAGATCCGTGATGATGTCCCCTCGCTGTGATCATCGGATCCCGGGCTCTAGCGTCGGCTTCATCGGAGAAATGGGCGGGCTAGGTCGTCGACTTCGATGCCGAAGATGATCTACGTCGAGGCAACACAAGATCAAGCTCCAACTTCACCAAGTCATGAAACTTGTGAAGAAAACACCCTATAATACTTGGCAAGTGGTAGAGGATGAAGAAATAGGAAGTGGGTTCACTTTAGAATTGGATTTCTCACTCTTTTTCTCAAGTCACCATTGAAACTAGCAAGCTTCTTTCTTCTTGAAGAAGAAGAAAAAGAATATGATAAGAATAATGAATAAATGGAAATAAAAATCATTCTTATCATATTAGCAACCATGGTCAAGTGTAGAGAATAAACTAAGATTAGGTGAATGGTTAGGTTAGACAAAAGAAACAAAAATGGTTGAACTTTTCAAAGCTTCATGAAGCTTCAATGTAAATCCAAAATAAGCAACCATTTCTTTTTCCTTTGCCAAAAAGAATAATGAGAATAAATAAATAAGTAAATCAAAACCCTAACCATTAACATAACCATAGTTTAATCATACACACCCAAGTTTGCATGTATCATCAAACATGACACAAACTAGTGCACAAAACTATATCATATATACAATGTGCACATCAAGTGAGAAAATCCATCTTAAGTGAACTAATACTCGTTAATGTAAAGTAATATATCAAATATATAATTATACATTAAATCATTAAATCAACACTTGATTTAACGATCCGGTCATATCGCATATAACCGACTAATATCAAGTGTATCAATGTATCGAATCAACACTTGATTCGGTAACCCGGCTATATCACATATAACTGACCAATGATACAAATCGCGAGAATAGAATACAGTATCAAATACTGGTATAATTCTCTGTCCCGCACATATCTCATATGCGCTCCTATTTCGTTTCACTTGAGCCAGGAAACCTCTGTGTAGGACTCTAAAGACTCGTCAATACGCCGGCAGCAGGTGATGATCATATCAAACACCCACAAGCCGCAAGCGGCCTGCTAAACGTAACGGCCACCAGGGTATTGAGCGATCAGAAGATCGACGAGCAAGCCCGTTCACACTCCTGTGAATCCAACCAGTAACACTTACCGTACAGTCCGGTCTGTTCGTCTGATATGTCGCATATCTCACCTAGGGGTGGTAAACGTCAGACCCCAGTAGCTCGATAAGTCGTGTCGATATGAGGTCTATAACAGTTCGAGATACTACTGGTAACACTTACCAGTAAATCTCAGCAACCCTGGCCAGGGATTTCCGGTTATAGCCAATCGAACACAGCGCAACATCAACTCCTTATACCGGGAGAGACGAATCCCCTCCTATCGCTCATTGCCTCCATGTGATTCGGGACTGTACCCAAAAACCACCGTTTTGCACGCCTTCTTAGACATGGTAAGGTGGAAATCAAAGCACAGTGGGAATCACACAAGACTCTATGACGATCTCGGGTCTATAGACTAACCTGTACCAGTGTCACCAGAGAACTGCCATCTGACGTAAGGTATAATACCATCTGGGAGTTCTCGGCGAGTCCGTCCAGTGTACCCAGTCTCTACTGAGCACCCGTATATCATCTCTGATGTCAAACACCAATGGATATGGGATAATCCATCGCCCATCTGTATGGGTCGAGAAGGTATACGCTAGTCTACTCTGGTATATCGATGCCCCGTCTCGATACACCCACGACTAGGGACCTTGAAGGATGTACTTATGGACTACCATGTCCCCACTAGTATGATCCGCATCATAGTTCAGGTAGTCAAGTACATATCCTAAGGGCTTTACCAACATGTAACAGAGAGACAATCAGTGTACACGTTAAGGTAAAAAGTAACCAAATAGCATACTATCATGTAGAGCAAGAAAGTCCTCCCTATATATGTCCAAGCATCCACTACAATATACATCCTATGTACAGTAATGGCCTCTAGGGCATACATATAACTAACATTGTGCGTGTCATGACAATTATCGACGGTGTGGGTGGCATACAATCAGTGCTCGTGCAACATGAACCGTCAATAATAGTGCAGTGTCCGAGCACATCAAATAATAGTATGCAATGAAGTTTTATGCACAATCTCTATATGTGCAATATAAACATGCGGCTAATATCATATCATATCTAGCCCTGACGCATAACGCCATGCGGGCAAATTCCCCGTAGATGTTAAATCTACTCACCGACAATCGCGGGCTAAGTAAATCCAATCACCCGCTTCCCTTTCTTTGCAGCGTCCAAAGTCCCCGCCTGCGATCCTATTAACACAAAACATAGCCAGTGCACAAATCTCAGAAATCGATCAATATCACGTACACACTACTTTTGACCAACGCACCAACTCCAAACCAACCCACAAGTGTTCGTCTAGCGGCTATCGTGTGTGACGACACACCAAAACTAACCCAAGTGCAACAGCTACACAAGATCACGAACCGTGTCGGATAACGTAACACACGTACTCAAAACACTAGATTATGCACAAGTGATCCCAGATTTTCCATACTGTCAATACTCAAAAATCAAACAGTACCAAACACCTCTAACCAACTGCAGACAGCTACCCTCCAAAAACCAAACCCCAATTCCCCAAAAAATTCGAGGTCGCCGGATTTCTCCTTCTCGTCGCCGGCCAAAACCGAGCCCATGGGGTTCGTGCTCCAGGTGTATTCTCAGGGCCCCTAGTACAACACTACTACACTGCTAGATTTTTCAGTAAAATTCCCAGGGCATAGCAGATCACAGAGACTCTATTATGACACTAAAAATACGATATTTGCACGAAACGATACCTTAAGTGTTCTAAACAGCAACCAACAATCTACACAACATTAAAACACCTATTTAACAGTTTAGAGATCATTACCTAGCCACTCTTGCTCAAAAATCCTAACTTTCCAAGCTCCAAGGCAACCTAGTGGCTAATCAAGACATTTGAAGTGTTTCCCATCGATTTTTATGAAGTTTTGCAAGGATTTGTGAAGAGAAGGTGAGGGTTCAGTTTGGGAGTTGAGGGAATATGAAATAATTGAGAAAGATAGAAGAAATGAGAGAGTGAGGAGAGTAAAGGGTGAGAGGGTGAGTGTAGGGTGAACTAATTCCTTATGCTCACTCTCTCCCTCACCTCCATTAATGCCACCATTAATGCTTCCATGACTCACTAGCCACCTCTCTCAAATCCAAACAAGATATTTCCTCACACCAAAATATCATGGGAAAGGTTAAGGCAAGGGTTAATTTGGACAAGGATTAACTTAAGGTGTTATGGCTACTAAACGAGGTTAACACTAATATACTCTCACATTAACAAGCACAAGTGTGTGCAAGCCATAACAAATAATATAAAAATATTAGTTAATTGTTATAAAATGTGAGGAACCCGATTTGGTAAACTTTTTCTTAAAAACCCGCATTATCTGTAACACCCTAGTTCATTTATACCAGTTCTAGTTCAAGTAATTCTTTATTTATGGTATTTTTTCCTGATTTATTGTGTTGTGGGTGCGAATAGTGTATTTGAAATCTGTATTTGCATCCGACCCATCCCACATGCTTGAAACCTGTCTTGATTCATATTTATGATTTATCCTGACCTGTTACATGGACTCGTGCACTTTCATTTATTTGTACATTGCATACTCGCATTTTATCTGGCATCTGTATTTTAATATAACATTTTAAGTCACATAAAATATTTTAAAAATATATTGCATGGCCTGCATGATACCCCTAATCCCGTGGTAGCATCCGCGCATCTTGTTCTCGTCCCGTTCAGTGAAACGGACTTGTTTGGATGACTACGTGCACGTGCGTGCATCCGTTCTTGGGGGTATGCATTTTTCGTTACCCGGTTATCCAATTTTAATTTTGGTCGACATATATATTTTTCGTATTTTAAAACTGAATTTTAGACCCGACCCGGGCATGTTTTGGACTATGTTTATAATTACCAGAATATCAAATTTTATTTATATAATATTAATTTTATAAACTGATACAAATTAAAATTTAGTTAACTAATAAAAGATTTTTTTAAATTTAAATCTAAACTAATTTCCTAACAATCTAACAACCCCTTTCTCTCTCTCCCTCCCCTCTGCATATATATATTTATATATATTTTATTTATTTATTTTTTTCTTTCCTTATTTAATACACAGCCTCTTCTTCTTACTTCTTCTTCTTTCTTCTTTCTTTTTCTTGATCTTGTTTCTTAATTCTGGTGATCACCGCCGGAGCCGTGCTCGTCGCTGACGATCCGAGTGATCCAGTGAACGTACCTTGCCTGTGTGATCACCCTCTTGCCTCACCTGGACCCGTCCCGCGTATCACGTGTGCGTTGCGAAGATTTACCGACGTCGGACGTGCCGTGCGTATCCGTCGCGTGATTCGATCAAGGCAAGTTTATCTTGCTACATGCTATGTTACTGTATTTACATCTATTTGAATAAATATAATACTTGTATTTTAAATCATGCATCTCATGTTTAGTTTTACAATTTTACGACATCTGTATGCATCCGTACAAGTTATTTCACATCTAGTGCATGCAAACCTATCTTGTTATATACTATATTACAATATACTGTACCCAATGGAATATTTACATCTCATATTGTTTAGTTGTACATCCTGCATTTACCAGTTTATCATTTTACTGTTATATGACGTCCGTGTGCATCCGTATCATTATTTACATGTCTAGTCGCATGCTAAATCATCTTGCTACATGTTAGGTATATTATTATGCATCCATATGAGTAAAATATTACCCGTTTATCACATTATACATCCATATTAAAGTTTTACCGTTTTCGGATACCCGTTTGCATCCATACCATTTAAAATATATCGTCGTAATATTTCTTATTATTATCTTTAATTAGTTTATAATCTGCATTTTATAATGTTATACAAAATACAGTTCGAAAATATTATAGTTTACACATGAAACGTCGTTGCAAAGCGGATACGACAAATTTGAAATTTACTGTACGCCTTACCTTATAAAATTCATTATAAATCATAGAAAAATTATTAGTATACGTTCTTTAGTTCGTTACGAAACTAACTCAGAATACTATAACTCTATGAAATATTTACTTGCAAAATAAATTGTTTAAATAACGTAAAATGCAAATGAAAATATCTCTAAACTGCTGTCCAGGAAAATTCCAGCAGCAAACTTTCAACTTCGAATGTTCATAGTTTTTTTTAGGAACAACCTGAGATACTTCAACTTATAAAAATGAAAACCTTATTGAATTATCTTTGTTTTGGTATAAGACACATCCCTTTTGGAGAACTTTTGTTATTTTTAAGTTATTTTACAAATCAGGGTGACGCTGAATTTCTAAACGGAACTTTCTTGTGCATGGTTAATCAATACCACTTTTATAGTTATTAATCGATTTGAATATGTTACCCATATTAATATTATTATATCAATATCTATTTAATAAATAATAGTGCTTGTGTTTTAATATTCAGCAAATTTTACCGATTTATAGTTTTATAGTATCCGTCTGTATCCATACGATTTATTACATATCTAGTTGCACGCCGAGACCATATTATTTCATGTTTCTATTGTATTAGTGCACCATGCTTGATAATTGTGCATCCTACTTAGTCATGATGTGACCCCTGATCGATATTTGTGCATCCATGCTTTTATTGTAGATCCGTACTTTCACCTTGATTCAATACTTGCTACAGTTTGATTATGAGCACCCGTTTGACACATGTGCACTACTTGACATGACCTGATATACCACTACTTGACATGAATTGATACATGTACACTACCTGACATGACCTGATATATCGCTACTTGACATATTACCTGATCTTGTTTCTAATGCCGACAATCCTGACATGTTATCCCGATGGACATATCCTGTTGTCTGTATAGACAAACCTGTTCCTGCTTGATCCTGTGTTGGCATTAGCTTCAGATTTATCAATACCTGACTTGAATATATAACTTGGGGGTAAGGGAAAACCAATGATGAAACCTGACTTGTAACTCAACAGTTCGACGCTTATACTGATCAGTTTTGGGGGCTAGGCCAGTCTCGGAATGATGTTGCTGACATCATTCGTCTGTACATGTTTCCTGTTTGTGCTTAGCGGCACGTCTCGGATTCAGCCCCGAGAGTCTGGACCGTGGTCCCGGGTATGCACGAGATACTATTGAGTTACATTGATGATTCATTAAATTGATTTCAAAGACTTGAGAGTAGTTAACCCAGTACTTAGTTCAGATTACTCACCGCACGTCACATATGCTTATACCCTTCACAGTTCCTTATTCGTGTTACTGTTATACTTTTATTACTGTTCATACCCATGCCTGCATATCCTGTTATCTCCTGATTATATTATTGTTGCTATTATGACGCACTGACGTCTGGGTTTTGCATGGCCCAGATCCTCTACCCTTGTCACAGGCTGATCAGAAGTATTTCTGCCATCAGGCCGAGCAGTGAGGATCCAGTTAGTATCCAGTTTAATTATGTTTACTTTCCAGATGTTATTGTTTATTGGATCTATTTCTTCCGCATATTACTTCTTGACTCGTTTATTCTGGCTCATAGACATATACTAGATAGTTTATTTCATTTCTACTGTTCTTGATATCTTATAGACAGCCGTAATGTGACTGTGGAGGGATGTTTCCTAGCCATAGGTAGCATGGTTGGCTCTGTCACGTGCATATCTTAGCGCACTCTGGGAAGCGGGGCGTGACAGGGTTTGTTTGGTATCAGAGCCATAGGATTTAGGTTAATCGGGTTTGATTCTTTTGTAGTTGGGTATTGGACCCAATACACGAATCAGAAAACCTGTAATTAGGAACATGTCCTGCCACATTGTTATCGTGATTCTTGAATCATATCTTTCTCTTGACCCTTTATCTTGACGATATGCAAACAACTTTGCATCTCGGCTTAAAATCTTCTTGATTCCTTATTGTTTATCCCGTCCTATTCCTTCGATTCTGATACTAGGATTTGGGCGACTTGAACGGAGTTATGTGATTGTACCCATGAACTGCAGCATAGTTACAATGCGGTACTCTATTTAAGTAACTTGGAGTCCTGGTCTTGATTCATTTCCTTGATTCATGGTCATGAAATTTCCTTGGTTTTCTCAGTTTCATTGCTTACCAGTTCATGTTTTGCAGATTTCTTGGTGATCGATACCGGCAGTTATGAAGTTGTCTTGGGAATGGATTTTCTCGGCACTTTCCACGCACACATTGATTGTAGGGAAAAGAGAGTGATTTTCCAGATTCACGGACATCCAGAGTTTGTTGTTGCTAGAGGTAGCAGTTCTGTCGGGCCAGTCGAGTTTAGGGCTAGACCGACAAACAATGTTCTTTCGTCGATGTAAGTTGATAAGGAGGAAGCGCCAGCCGTAGTTCGAG
This sequence comes from Agapanthus africanus, assembly GCA_030015575.1. Classification (NCBI taxonomy): domain Eukaryota; kingdom Viridiplantae; phylum Streptophyta; class Magnoliopsida; order Asparagales; family Amaryllidaceae; genus Agapanthus; species Agapanthus africanus. The sequence goes on along the minus strand of JASDDO010000012.1, from coordinate 90,680,998 downwards.
AGTTCATGGACGTGTTTGAGGACATCTCGGGTTTACCACCAAAACGAAATGTGGAGTTCGCGATCGATCTTGTTCCTGGTGCAGCGCCAATCTCAAAGGCTTAATATCCAATGGCACCAGTGGAGTTGGAAGAAGTCAAGAAGCAGGTTACCGAATTACTTGAGAAGGGTTGGATTCGCAGTAGTAATTCACCTTGGGGAGCTCTAGTTCTTCTAGTCAAGAAGAAAGATGGCACAAGGAGGATGTGCATCGATTGTCGAGAATTAAATCGGGTGACTATTAAGAACAAGTACCTGATCTCTCGTATTGGAGAATTGTTCGAGCAGCTTAGTGGCGCGAGGGTATTCTTGAAGTTGGATTTGCGATCCGGATATCATCAGGTCCGAGTTAAATCAGAGGATATTTGCAAGACTACGTTCCGAACCCGATATGGACATTACGAGTATTTAGTAATGCCATTCAGAGTCACGAATGCACCGACGATATTTATGGACTTGATGAACCTAATATTTTCACCGTTCTTAGACCAGTTTATAGTGGTGTTCATCGATGATATTCTGGTCTATTCGAGGACCATTGAAGAGTATGCGGAACACTTGAAGATCGCACTGCAGACATTGAGGCAAGAAAGATTATATGCAAAGATGAGCAAGTGCAAGTATTGGCTTGAAGAAGTGAAGTTTTTGGGGCACGTCATATCCGGAGATGGAATCGCCGTTGTCCTGAGAAGATTGCAGCAGTTCAAGATTGGCCGATTCCGAAGAACGTAGCAGAGATCAGAAGTTTTTCTTGGGCTTGCCGGATATTACAGAAGGTTCGTGGAGAATTTTGCTCGATTGGTTGATCCTTTGACCAAGCTTACACGGAAAAAGGTACCGTTTATTTGGACGGATAGTTGTGCATCAGCTTTTGAGGCATTGAAGCAAAGATTGATAACCGCTCCTATTTTGACCGTACCAGACAGTTCCGGAGAATTGGTGATTCACAGCGACGCATCTGGGAAAGGTTTGGGATGCATTTTGATGCAGCATGGGAAGGTTATAGCTTACGCATCGAGACAGTTGAAGACCCATGAGAAGAATTACCCAACTCATGATTTGGAGCTAGCAGCTGTGATTTTCGCTTTGAAGATTTGGAGACACTACTTATTGAGCGAAAGAGTCGAAGTATTCACCGATCACAAAAGCCTAAAGTATGTGTTCACACAGATAGAGCTTAACATGAGGCAGCGTAGATGGTTGGAGCTGATGGCTGACTACGATCTTGATCTTAAGTACCATCCGGGGAAAGTTAATGTTGTGCCGGATGTGCTTAGTCGGTTGCCAGCAATTCGGACGTTGACTGCACAAAAGGAGCTTATCGAAGACTTTCGGAGATTCGAGTTGGAGATTGTGCTACCGCATTCTTCGGGACAGTTGATGCAGCTGCAAGTACAGTCGTCATTGATCGAGAATATTAAAGCAGCGCAGTCGCAGGACCCAAGATTGCAGAAGTTTCGAGAACAAGTTGAAGTTGGACTTCGAACGGACTTGTTGATTCATGAAGATGGTTCGTTGCGATATGGTAGCCGTTTGTGTGTGCCAAAAGGAGATATTCGCGAAGAAGTTATGAAGGAGGTACACAGTTCTGCGTATTCCGTACATCCAGGAGGCACGAAAATGTACCGCGATCTAAGACAGCATTTCTGGTGGGAAGGCATGAAAAAGGCGATTGCCTGCTTTGTAGAGAAGTGCTTGGTGTGTCAGCAAGTTAAGGCTGAACATCAAAAGGTTGCTGGTTTATTGCAACCACTTCCGATTCCTCAATGGAAGTGGGAACATATAACCATGGATTTCGTGACAGCTTTAGTGCGGAGTCCAAAGGGAAACAATGCAGTTTGGGTGATTGTTGATCGATTGACCAAGGCAGCTCATTTTATACCATTTCGAGTTGGTCAGTCAACGGAAGCGTTGGCAGAACGGTACATGCAGGAGATTGTGTGATTGCATGGAGCACCTGTGAGCATCGTTTCTGATCGTGATACCCGATTCTTATCGCACTTCTGGAGAAGCTTACAAGAAAGTTTGGGGACGCGATTAAAGTTTAGCACTGCTTATCATCCTCAGCCAGATGGTCAGTCGGAGAGAACGATCCAAACTCTTGAAGACATGTTGAGAGCTTGCATCTTAGAATTCAAGGGTTCATGGGAAGATCATCTACACTTGGTGGAGTTTTCTTACAACAACAGCTTTCAGGCGACTATTTAGATGGCTCCATTCGAAGCATTGTATGGTCGCAAATGTCGCTCACCTGTTTGTTGGGATGATGTTGGAGAACGAAGATTGTTGGGACCAGATTTGATCGTGCAAACAGTTGAGAAGGTTAATCCTATCTAGAATCACATGAAGGCAGCACAAGATCGGCAGAAGAGTTGGGCCGACACATCGAGAAGACCTCTAGAGTTCGCTGTTGGTGATCTGGTATTCTTGAAGATATCACCGACTAGAGGAGTGATTCGTTTTGGGAGTCGATGCAAGCTTATTCCTCGATTCGTAGGGCCTTTGGAGATTATGGAGCGTGTGGGAGAAGTGGATTATCGGTTGGCTTTACCACCATCTTTGGCGAAGGTTCATGACGTGTTTCATGTATCTCAACTCCGTAAGTATGTTCGAGATGAAACACACGTGCTGGATGATTCGGAGCTGACAGTAAGAGAGGATATAACATTTGAGGAACGACCGATATCGATTGTTGATCGAAGAGAAAAGGTCCTTAAGAACAAGGTTATCCCTCTCGTACTTGTTTCTTAGGGAAATCGCGTGCATGGAGAATCGACTTGGGAACGAGAAAACGAAATTCGACAGAAGTTTCTACACCTATACCTGTAGATTCTTGATTGTTCATCTTTTCTTGTTTTGGGAATTTCGAGGACGAAATTCTTTTTGTAGTTGGGTATAATGTAACACCCTAGTTCATTTATACCAGTTCTAGTTCAAGTATTTCTTTATTTATGGTATTTTTTTCCTGATTTATTGTGTTGTGGGTGCGAATAGTGTATTTGAAATCTGTATTTGCATCCGACCCAACCCACATGCTTGAAAGCTGTTTTGATTCATGTTTATGATTTATCCTGACCTGTTACATAGACTCGTGCACTTTCATTTATTTGTACATTGCATACTCACATTTTATCTAGCATCTGCATTTTAATATAACATTTTAAATCACATAAAATATTTTAAAAATATATTGCATGGCCTGTATGATACCCCTAACCCTGTGGTAGCATCTGTGCATCTTGTTCTCGTCCCGTTCAGTGAAACGGACTTGTTTGGATGACTACGTGCACGTGTGTGCATCCGTCCTTGGGAGGTATGGATTTTTCGTTTCCCGGTTATCCAACTTTAATTTTGGTCGACATGTATATTTTTCGTATTTTAAAACTGAATTTTAGACCCGACCCGGGCATGTTTTGGACTATGTTTGTATTTACCAGAATATCAAATTTTATTTATATAATATTAATTTTATAAACTGATACAAATTAAAATTTAGTTAACTAATAAAAGATTTTTTTTAAATTTAAATCTAAATTAATTTCCTAACAAACTAACAACCCCTTTCTCTCTCTCTCCCCTCTGCATATATATATATATATATATATATATATATATATATATATATATATATATATATATATATATATATATATATATATATATTTTATTTATTTATTTTTTTCTTTCCTTATTTAATACACAGCCTCTTCTTCTTACTTCTTCTTCTTCTTTCTTCTTTCTTTTTCTTGATCTTGTTTCTTGATTCCGGTGATCACCGCCGGAGCCGTGCTCGTCGCTGACGATCCGAGTGATCCAGTGAACGTACCTTGCCTGTGTGATCACCCTCTTGCCTTACCTGAACCCGTCCCGAATGTCGCGTGTGCGTTACGACGATTTACCGACGTCGAACGTGCCGTACGTATCCGTCGCGTGATTCGATCAAGGCAAGTTTATCTTGCTACATGCTATGTTACTGTATTTAAATCTATTTGAATAAATAAAACACTTGTATATTAAATCATGCATCCCATGTTTAGTTTTACAGTTTTACGACATCCGTATGTATCCGTACAAGTTATTTCACATCTAGTGCATGCAAACCTATCTTGTTACATACTATATTACAATATACTGCACCCAATGGAATATTTACATCTCATATTGTTTAGTTGTACATCCTGCATTTACCAGTTTATCATTTTACTGTTATATGACGTCCGTGTGCATCCGTATCATTATTTACATGTCTAGTCACATGATAAATCATCTTGCTGCATATTAGGTATATTATTATGCATCCATATGAGTAAAATATTACCCGTTTATCACATTATACATCCATATTAAAGTTTTACCGTTTTCGGATACCCGTTTGCATCCATATCATTTAAAATATATCGTCGTAATATTTCTTATTATTATCTTTAATTAGTTTATAATCTGCATTTTATAATGTTATACAAAATATAGTTTGAAAATATTATAGTTTACACATGAATAGTCGTTGTAAAGCGGATACGATAAATCTAAAATTTACTGTACACCTTACCTTATAAAATTCATTATAAATCATAAAAAAATTATTAGTATACGTTATTTAGTTCGTTACGAAGATAACTCAGAATACTATAACTCTATGAAATATTTACTTGCAAAATAAATTGTTTAAAAAACGTAAAATGCAAATGAAAATATCTCTAAACTGCTGTCCAGGGAAATTCCAGCAGCAAACTTTCAAATTCGAATGTTCATAGATTTTTGTAAGAACAACCTGAGATACTTCAACTTATAAAAATGAAAAACTTATTGAATTATCTTTGTTTTGGTATAAGACACATCCCTTTTGAAGAACTTTTGTTATTTTTAAGCTATTTTACAAATCAACGTGACGCTGAATTTCTGAACGGAACTTTCTTGTGCATGGTTAATCAATACCACTTTTATAGTTATTAATCGGTTTGAATATGTTATCCATATTAATATTATTATATTAATATCTATTTAATAAATAATAGTGCTTGTGTTTTAATATTCAGCAAATTTTACCGATTTATAGTTTTATAGTATCCGTACGGTTTATTATATATCTAGTTGCACGCCGAGACCATATTATTTCATGTTTCTGTTGTATTAGTGCACCATGCTTGATAATTGTGCATCCTACTTAGTCATGATGTGACCACTGATCGATATTTGTGCATCCATACTTTTATTGTACATCCGTACTTTCACCTTAATTCAATACTTGCTACAGTTTGATTATGAGCACCCGTTTAACACCTGTGCACTACTTGACATGACCTGATACACTACTACTTGACATGAATTGATACATGTACACTACCTGACATGACCTGATATATCACTACTTGACATGTTACCTGATCATGTTTCTAATGCCGACAATCCTGACATGTTGTCCCGATGGACATATCCTGTTGTCTGTATAGACAAACTTGTTCCTGCTTGATCCTGTGTTGGCATTAGCTTCAGATTTATCAATACCTGACTTGAATATATAACTTGGGGGTAAGGGGAAATCAATGATGAAACCTGACTTGTAACTTAACAGTTCGACGCTTATACTGATCAGTTTTGGGGGCTAGGCCAGTCCCGGAATGATTTTGCTGACATCATTCGTCTGTACATGTTTCCTGTTTGTACTTAGCGGCACGTCTCGGATTCATCCCCGAGAGTCTGTACCGTGGTCCCGGGTACGCATGGGATACTATTGAGTTACATCGATGATTCATTAAATAGATTTCAAAGACTTGAGAGTGGTTAACCCAGTACTTAGTTCAGATTACTCACCGCACGTCACATGTGCTTATACCCTTCATTGTTCCTTATTCGAGTTAATGTTATACTTTTATTACTGTTCATACTCATACCTGCATATCCTGTTATCTCCTGATTATATTATTGTTGATATTATGACGCACTGACGTCTGGGTTTTGCATGGCCCAGATCCTCTACCCTTGTCGCAGGCTGATCAGAAGTATTTCCGCCATCAGGCCGAGCAGTGAGGATCCAGTTAGTATCCAGTTTAGTTATGTTTACTTTCCAGATGTTATTGTTTATTGGATATATTGCTTCCTCATATTACTTCTTGACTCGTTTATTTTGGCTCATGGACATGTACTAGATAGTTTATTTCATTTCTACTGTTCTTGATATCTTATAGACAGCCGTAATGTGACTGTGGAGGGATATTTCCTAGCCACAGGTAGCATGGTTGGCTCTGTCACGTGCCTATCTTAGCGCACTCTGGGAAGCGGGGCGTGACATTATCGCTTAATTAACACTAACGCACTCCAAGATATTACATAGGCGCTGCAGTTAAAACAACTCATAGGCTAAATAAGCATCACATGTTAAACACGTGAGCGCCTATATGCAAAGCATATAGGTGCTGCAGTTAAAACAATTGATAGGCCAAACAGGCCCCACATGTTAAACACGTGAGCGCTCATATGCAAACCATATGAGCACTGAAAATAAACAAGCCAAAACCCACGCTAATGATCACGTGTTAAACACGTGAGTTCTCCTGCCACATAAATTGGCAGCGCTCTCATGCAAAACATATGAGTGCTCCAATTTTAAAATACTCACATCTGATTCTATGTGATAGAATTAAATTCTATTTGAGAAATATTTTTCCTGATCTTTCTAAAATGGAAAGATTTTTCTCTAACAGAGAATCTTGGATTTAAAATCCAATTGTGATAAAATATCACCAATTAGACCATCTGATGGGATTAAATTCTACGTGGGGAATATCTCCTTGATCTTTCTCAAACTAGAAAGATCTTCTCTGTTATACAGAGGACCCTTAGATTAATGATCCAACGGTGATTATAAAATCACCCACCGATCATCTGATAGAATGAAATTCTATCTTAGGAAAAATATTTCCTAATCTTGTTAAACAAACAAAAAAACATCTCTGTTAAATAGAGAGCTTTTGGATTAAAAATCCAACGGTGATTAAAATTCACCAATTGATCTAAAAGATCATTTTTAATTGATTATGAAATCAATCATGATCTGCATCAGAGATTTTCTTAACAAGTTGATCTTTTTTCTTCTCCTATAAATAGGAGTAAGAAGACAGAGAGGGGAAAAAAGAGAACGGAGAGAAGAGAGAACTTCCTACATGCTTCTGCAAAAAAGAATATAGTGAGCTCTTGAGAGAAGAGAGAATTTAATTCTCATAGAAGAAGACTTTCCTCGTTGAAACCATAGGTAAAGAAAACACAGAGATCATATTGTCTCTTCTTTGTCTATATAATGGTTTAACCCTTTATACAAAAACTTAGTTCTTTCTTTGGTTTGAGATTTACAAGAGCAAATCTCCCCACAAGTTGAGAATTTAATTCTCATCGGGAAGATTCTGTTCTTCAGACTCAAAACTTAGAGATAAGAACTAAGTTAAAAAGAAAAAGAAAGAAAAAGAACATATGTTCAGGGAATTTAATTCCCCCAATATTAGGGTTTAACCCTACATAAAGAACTTAGTTCTTATAAAAGTAAAATAAAACTTAGTTCTCCAATAATAACAATTATGATGATTCAAGATCTTCAAAACAGAAATCTTGATGATCATCAATGACTAAAATTGTCATTAACAAAAATCAATATCTCTGAAAACAAATAACAAGGATAACTTGGCGTCTCATTAGTGCTTAGCACTGTTATGAAGCCTCACGTGTTTCCCACGTGAGTGCTTAAAACAAGCAAAAGAAAAGCTAAAACTGCTTCACGTGTTTCCCACGTGGGCGCCTGAAGAGCAAAGAAAAACCCCTTTGTCAATTAAGCAACCACCAAAATAAAACCCCAAAAGAAAGTAGTCACGTGTAATACACGTGAAACGCTCTTGGAAACCCAAAGTGCTTATCACTTCTGTAAAAAGAGAGGATGGGAACAAATGAAACCCAATGCTCACATGCTTCCCACGTGAGTACCATGCAAAGTGCTCAGCACTTTAAGATTAGTCAAAATGTCTAAAGTTCTTCACACTAATTGGGGCAACGCTCATATCCGAGCGCCTCATATGTTTCACACGTGAGCGCCATGGGACTCTAGTTCTTAGCACTAATCCAGCGCCTCACATGTTTCACACGTGAGCGTTATATGCCCCAGTGCTTAGCACTTTTGGGTAATTATGGAAACTCAATCTCAACCCAAAATTGGCTAAGTTTCCTGAGGTTAAACCTCTTTGATTTTAAAATCAACTGATCCCATATTGCTCATGATCTTCCAAACAGATTTTAGTCTCATACATGACTAAAGATCTATCATTGGATATCCAAAACGATATTCATCCCATATCTCCTAAGGTAATCTTAGTCTCAAATACGACTAACGATTCTTAGGACTATCATCCATTTTTCCCGCAAATACGGGATTTGGTTTAAGGGTACATCTCTTCACACCTCTGATACATGTCGTTGTAATTCCTCAACGTCTTCAGAGAGGTGGCGGGTCCCAACGACCAACAACTGCTTGATGCACTTTCAAATTGATGTGCATGCCTCAAACCGGATCGTGTCCCAAATTGGGCAAATTCTATATCAACATTGTTCGCTTCATCACGTAAAAAATACGTGTGCGCGCAAGATGAATGTCGGACCGAGATGTCCCTAAACTAATTATTCGCCTCAAACATGACGATAATGGACCGAAACTAACTTTCGTCCCCAAAATGGGAATGTCGGACCTGTTAGTGTATATGCCCTAGAGGCCATTACTGTATCATACTAGTATGTATATTACTTGATGGAAGCTTGGGATATTCACAGTTGTATAGACAATCTTGCTCAAAATAGTAGTATGCTACTTGGTTTGTCTCTGCTTTAATGTGTACATGTGTGTTTCTTTATATCACCTACACGCATTAGTGGAGCCCTTAGGATCTTTGCTTGATTACCGGCGTTGTGATGGCGATCACACTCGTGGGGGCTGGGTAATCCACAAGCACATCCTTATACACGTCCCTAGTCGTGGGATTATCGAGACAGGGCATCGATACTCCGGAGTAGACTAGCGTATGCGCTTCTCATCCCAGCACGGGAGACGGTCTGTCCCACAGCCGTCAGCACGTTGTACTTGAGATAGTATACGGGTGCTCGTTAGGTTATGAGTACACTAGACAGGACTCGTCGGGAACTGATGGTTGGTATTATACCTATCGTCAGTTATCAGTTCCCAGGTGACATGAGTACAGCTTAGTCCGCTGACTTGACACTGTCACTTCGCCTCGAGTGTGTTCCCACAGTTCTTTGATTGCTACCCTACCACGGCTCTACTGAGTCGTGCAAACAGGTAGTAGTTGGGTGCAGTCCCGAAGCACTTGGAGGCAGTGACGGTTAGACAGGATTCGTCTCTCCCGGTATTGGGGGTTGACATCGCGCTGTGTCTAGGAGAGACATTACACGAGTAGTCCCTGACCAGGGCAAGCGAGATATACTGGTAGGTTTCCAGTGTTATCTCAGGGTGTTCTGGGCTTCACTCCGACATGACTTGTACCGCTATTAGGGGACTGACGTTTACCGCCCCCCTAGGCCCGCCATGCGATGTATCAGACGAACAGACCGGACTGTACGGAGATTGTCACATACAGGCTCAGTAGGAGTTCGGATGGGTTTACCTCATCGGCCTTCTTATCGACATCTACCTGGGGACCGTTACGTACAGCTAGTGCCGCTTGCGGTCTGTGGTTAAACCCACTGCCAGCGTAGTGTCGAGTCTTTAGAGTCCCACACAGAGAGTTTCCCTGCACTGAGAGAAACGTGTAGAGGCCGTATGGTTTTACGGCAGGGCTGCGATCACTTACGTACACTTGTGTGCGTACGGTGTTCGGGCAGGCAATGCTAGTGGGCTTTGGTTTAAGCTGGATCCTAGTATTGCACGGATGGATTTGTTTTGTCTTCTGTGCATCCGCATTCTACGGAATGCGGATGCAGGTGTGTATGCACAGTTTTCCGGAGCGATGAAGGAGGAGGTGTCTCATTAAGGTTTTGGCAGTTGGTTCGGCCAAAACCGTTATGTGGCAGGCTCATTAGGGTTTTGACAGTTGATTCGGACTCATTAGGGTTTTGGCAGTTCGTTTGGTCAAAACCATTATGAGCCGCGGACATCATTTACTAATCCTTTTACTGATAATTTTATGATGGCTAATTGCATTGACCATTTGACCTCCTTGACCTCTCTTGACTTTGTTGACCGGTTGACCGTGTTGACCATTGACTTTCAAGAGAGATCTACACTCTTCTTTTCTTTTTCTTTTTCTATTTTGTTTATGATAATGGTCATTTCAATGTAGCCATCAAACTTTATCTTGATGGGATTAGTAATGATAATGTTTGTGCATTATTGAACCATGGTTCTATTTCTTTAGCTCATAATTCTTTTCTCATTCTCTCTCTTGCCTTTTCAAGTGAGAAGAAAAAGAAATGAACCATGGTTGCTAGATCCTCCTTCTTCTTCCTCCTCTTGATTCAACTTTTGATCTCATGTGTTGAGAGATAAAGATCCCACAAAGACAAAACCATCCCTTTATCACTTCTACACAACCTAGGGCTTCTAGATTAGCAATCTCTTTGCCCTAGTTACCTCGGCTCGAGGTGGAGCTCGGTGTACATCTCTCGGGTGGATCGTCTTCGACTCAAGGAGGCCGCGGAGGTGACCAAAGTCCGGATCAACCATCGGAGCAAGTAAAGAGAAGAACAACAAGAAGCGAAGGAGTTCAAGTTGAGGTATAACCCCTAACCGAGTAGATAAATATGTAGTTAGGATGCTAGTGTGTTGTTTAGTAAAGATCCGGCTTTTACGGTCCATGTTACCAAGTCCAGAAAAATTTTTGTTTTACCGTTTCCGCAACCCCGAAAGTACCGGGAGAGGTAACGTGGACCTAACAGTGGTATCAGAACCTAACTAAACACACCCTAGCATGTTAGCAAATTATTTAGAATATCGACCGGACGAAAAACCGCAAAATCACCCCGAAAAATTCAGTTTCTGCCGATTTTCAGATCTGTTCCTTAATCAATAAATCATACACTAAAAATCGGCTCATGCTTTTTATAGAATACTGAAGAAAAATGGTCACCTAACTCGGTTAAAGCACCGCGGTTCCGCGGCATAAGCTTGCTTATGCCGCGGAACCGCGGCCGAGTTAACTCGGTTGGCGATTTTCTTTTCTGCAGTATTCTTATATGGGTATTTTGGGATTTTTGATATATGACTTTTCTGTCCAGATTTTCCAGAAAGCAAAATTTGTTTTTGGGGCTCAAAAATCCGTATTTTTTGGTCGATGTTCTGTAGACTTTGGCTAATGGTTATATCTGTAATGTTATATGTGTATTGAACGTCTACTAATCGTTATACGTCGATTAGTGGGGGTTATACATTTCCGTGATCTGTGTTGTTGATGGTATGTGTATATGAACTCGTTGGATTGTCGCGGATGAATAGCCGGGATGGATGTGAGATGAGAGTTTCTTTTTCTTTCATTCATGTAATAAATTTGTAAATTGATGTAATATTATTTGTATGGCCGCACAACCGGGTCGGGGTTGTAGCCGTCATTGTATAATTCTTTTTACTGTTTTTACTCCTAGGATAGACCCATGGAGGGGGTGCACAAACTACCGGGTATCTCGAAGTGCCGAGTGGCCTACTCACGGTGTTGAGGGAGGTTGCTTCGCTTCGGGTACTTGGCGGGTAGTTTGCCGCACCCGTAGGGGTCTTGGGTGGGGTATTGGCTATTCATCGCGACCGTGTAATCCGTTTTTCGTTGCAGGCTCGAACGAATCGCGGGTTCCTAGTATATCCAAAGTGTTCATCTGTGATCTGGATTGGCTATCATTGCTATATATCTATATATAATAACAATTTAGGCGCTGCTTATGTTTTACAGCCGCGCTAGCCCAGCCCCCGCTCTGTCGTTAGTTAAGTAACCTAACGGGTGATGACGGGGCCCCGTGGCGAATGCGAATGGCATAAGCGTACGTCATATTTTGGTTGTTTTCTGCAATGGTAGGATTTAAATGATGGGACGCATTAAAAGAACTAATGCAAGAAAATAAACCTAAAAGATGTTGTTGGAACAATTTTTCAAAAAGCTGTTATTACAAGGACGTTCATTTTTGTTTTGCATCGAGGTATTCGGTTATGAATGCCCAGCACCTCATTCGACGAGGCAAGGGCCGAGATCCCCTCATCGGGAGTGACCCCTTGGACAAAAGTTTGCGTCAGGGTGATAACTTCACTATAGTCGATTATTCTTGCTTTGCATCGAGGTATTCATCTTATGAATGCCCAGCACCTCACTCGACGAGGAAAGAGCCGAGATCCTTTCACAGGGAGTGACCTCTTTAGCAAAAAGTTTTTGCCACTATATTTTCAAAAAGATTACCAGGTTCCTTCAACGATATCAAGTTCATTACGTTAACGGGTTTTTCGCCAAAAACCCAGCCGTAGCCCTCCGTCATTTCTTACAACACTTAGTATTCGTGCTGCGTTTGTTGAATCCGTCATGGCGTAGTGTACGGTCGCTAAGTGCTGCTTGTTTGTATCGGTATATGGGATTGATTAGGACAGTCGTATAACCTTGTTGACTCCATCAAGGGTTATGCGGGTGGGTTTAATGCAATCCAGATAATGACGGGTTGAACTTGACTAGGACTCTTTAATTTGTTGACTCCGTCAAGATCACTTGGGTCCTAGGGGCAAAAACCACATCGGGAGTTTCTAAAGAAACTGAAACTTGCAGATTTAGCATACCTTCTGGAGTGTGATGACTAGAGTGGATTCCATTTAGGTTATCACACAATGACAGTTGGATCCCGATCCCACTGATAAGTTGGATTACTCTCGGGAGATTATTTCACTTAACGATCAATGCTATAAACCTAGTAGGTGTCTAGAAAGGTGTTAGCGGGGCTACGCCCCCAGGGAAAAGAGGTTCTTAAATTAAGGAACTTCACGAAAGCGTTGGAAAACCTCCCTCGAAGTACCGACACTAGCCTGGCTGAAAGGTTAAGCAAGTATTGTGACGTGAATTAAATCCCGGCTAGTTCTTCTTTTAAAAGGTTTTAAGAAAGAATTTGAGGAAACAGTGGGAGACATCCTGGTTAGATAAACTAATAAACCAATCTAATCTTGCAAGAGCGCACGCTGAGTGTTTCTTTTCTCTCTCTCCAGGTAGCAACCATTTCACGCCCTAATCAAGATAATAAAATGTATCGCTTGACCGATCCGAATTCTTATTCGGGGCTGGGGAACGTTGGTTCGGCTCTAACTTGTGACAACAGTCATAAGTATGAGCAAGGGAAAGGGGATTGTATGGATTCCAAGGATACCCGTTGAAGAAGAAGCATGGTTTTGCATCTACTTCTGGTGTTCTTGTAATTGAGAACTGTTTTACGGTCAGCCCTACCTCCTGGGTACTTGATACCGGATCAGGATCTCATATCTGTAATTTATTACATGGACTGAGAAAAAGTAGGAAAGTTGCACCGGGTGATATGTCGCTCATAGTAGCGAACGGAGCACAAGTTAATGCAGCAGCCATCGGTGAATATCACCTAGTATTGCCAAATGGCAAGACTATGATTTTGAACGATTGCTACTATGTACCCTCCATGGTTTGCAACATCATATCAGTATATTTACTCGATAAAGATGGATATAACTTTGTTCTTGATAGAAATATCATGAACATTTACCTTCATAAGGTACTGGTTGCAGAGGGTACACTGTGTAATGGTATCTACGTTCTAAATCAGAATACAGTTCTCAATATACAAAACACACGCAAAAGGAAGAATTCAGATACGAATGAATCCTACTTGTGGCATTGTAGACTTGGTCATATCGGAGAGAAAAGACTGAGTAAGTTGCATAAAAATGGACTCTTGAATGCGTTCGAGTTTTCATCTTATGAAACTTGTCAGTCTTGTCTCAAAGGGAAGATGACCAAATCTCCGTTCACCGGACATGGAGAAAGAGCAACAGAGCTCTTGGGACTCATACACAGTGATGTATGTGGTCCGATGTCTATACATGCAAGGGGTGGGTTCTCGTACTTCATCACATTCACTGACGATCTCTCTAGGTTCGGATATATGTATCTGATGAAACACAAATCTGAAGCTTTTGAGAAATTCAAGGAATTCAGAAAGGAAGTAGAGAACCAGACTGGCAAAAGTATCAAGATCCTCCGGTCTGATAGAGGAGGGGAGTACTTAAGCACGGAATTCCTAGATTACTTAAAAGAGAATGGTATTCTCTCTCAGCTTACTCCTCCTTATACACCACAGCACAACGGTGTTTCGGAGCGGAGGAATCGTACCCTATTGGATATGGTTCGCTCCATGATGAGTAGTGCCGAGTTGCCCTTTTCATTTTGGGGACATGCACTTCAGACAGCAGCATACCTACTGAATTATGTTCCATCCAAATTTGTACCTAGGACTCCATATGAAATATGGAGTGGGAGAAATCCGTATCTTAAGCGATTTAAGATATGGGGTTGTCCGGCCTATGTGAAAACACAGAAACCGGACAAACTGGAGGCACGGTCAGTTCTGTGTAAATTTGTGGGATATCCTAAAGACTCACTAGGATATCTGTTCTACCACACTGAGGAACAGAAGGTGTTTGTATCTCGTCACGCTACCTTTTTAGAAAGGGAGTTTCTTGCAAAAGAAGCTAGTGGGAGTTCGGTAGAACTGAAAGAAATTCAGCGACCACAAAATATAACTAAAAATTTGGAGGAACCGCTAGATTCAATAAACCCAAACGAACCTCAGCCACTCCGCAGATCTGGTAGGATTTCTCATCCGCCCGAAAGATACTACGGTTTTCTCATTGACGGGGATCGAGAGGATTGCATCTTGGAAGAAGATGACCCTACCAGTTTCAGGCAGGCTATTATCAGTAGGGACTCTGATAAGTGGCAGGAAGCAATGCAATCTGAAATGGAGTCCATGTACGCCAATAAAGTGTGGACCTTGGATATTGCTCCACCTGGGGTAAAACCCGTTGGATGCAAATGGATCTACAAAAGGAAACTTGGTGTAGATGGGCAGGTGGAAACCTATAAGGCTAGACTCGTTGCAAAAGGTTTTCGTCAAAGACCTGGTTTGGACTATGATGAAACTTTTTCTCCGGTGGCTATGCTCAAATCCATTCGGATCCTACTTGCCATTGCTGCCTTCCATGACTATGAAATCTGGCAGATGGATGTTAAAATGGCTTTCCTAAACGGTTGTTTGGAAGAGTGCGTTTACATGGATCAGCCAGAAGGTTTCGTAGACAGTGGGAGCAGCGGGAAGGTGTGCAAGTTGCTTAAATCCATTTATGGATTAAAGCAGGCATCGCGGAGTTGGAACATCTGTTTTGATGAGGCAATCAAGGAATTTGATTTCATCAAGAACGAGGATGAACCTTGTGTCTATAAGAAGATTGTAGGACGAACTGTCGTATTCCTAGTCTTGTACGTGGACGACATTCTTTTGATAGGAAATGACATTCCTATGCTACAATCGGTCAAGCTATTTTTGTCACAACGGTTCTCCATGAAGGACCTGGGTGATGCCTCGTACATTCTGGGGATCAAGATCTATAGAGATAGATCCAAGAGACTACTGGGACTTTCGCAGTCCAGGTACATAGAGACCGTACTAAAGAGATTTAGTATGGAGGGTTCCAAGCGCGGTAACATACCCGCATTGCACGGAATTACCCTCTCCAAGAAGATGTCTCCTAAGACTGACGAGGAGAGGGTTCGCATGAGCACTATACCCTACGCTTCGGCGGTAGGATCTATAATGTATGCGATGCTATGTACAAGACCAGATGTAGCTTACGCGCAGAGCGCGGTAAGCCGGTATCAGTCAGACCCAGGTGAGGACCACTGGACAGCAGTGAAGAATATTCTCAAGTACCTGAGAAGGACTAAGGAAATGTTCCTGGTTTACGGTAATGGAGACCTCAGGGTCGAGTCCTTTACCGATTCAAGCTTCCAGAGTGACCAAGATGACAGCAAGTCTGTCTCGGGATTTGTGTTTACCCTCAACGGAGGGGCGGTATGTTGGAGGAGTTCCAAACAGGATACCGTCGCAGACTCGACGATGGAGGCTGAATACATTGCTGCAAGCGATGCCGCAAAAGAGGCAGTCTGGATGAAGAAGTTCATTAGTGAACTTCAGGTGGTTCCGTCCATTGTTGACCCAATACCTTTGTATTGCAATAACAATGGGGCAATAGCTTTAGCGAAGGAACCAAGGTCCCATCAGAAATCCAGGCACATCTTAAGGCGGTATCACCTGATCAGGGAGATCATTGATCGCCAGGAGATCGAGGTGCGGAGAGTGGACACAAAGGACAACACAGCGGACCCATTCACGAAGGCCTTACCCAAGACTCAGTTCGAGCTGCTGATCGAGATGATAGGTCTTCGATACGCCAGTACATGGCCTTAGTGCAAGTGGGAGATTGTTAGTGTATATGCCCTAGAGGCCATTACTGTATCATACTAGTATGTATATTACTTGATGGAAGCTTGGGATATTCACAGTTGTATAGACAATCTTGCTCGAAATAGTAGTATGCTACTTGGTTTGTCTCTGCTTTAATGTGTACATGTGTGTTTCTTTATATCACCTATACGCATTAGTGGAGCCCTTAGGATCTTTGCTTGATTACCGGCGTTGTGATGGCGATCACACTCGTGGGGGCTGGGTAATCCACAAGCACATCCTTATACACGTCCCTAGTCGTAGGATTATCGAGACAAGGCATCGATACTCCGGAGTAGACTAGCGTATGCGCTTCTCATCCCAGCACGGGAGACGGTCTGTCCCACAGTCGTCAGTACGTCGTACTTGAGATAGTATGCGGGTGCTCGTTAGGTTACGAGTACACTGGACAGGACTCGTCGGGAACTGATGGTTGGTATTATACCTATCGTCAGTTATCAGTTCCCAGGTGACATGAGTACAGCTTAGTCCGCTGACTTGACACTGTCACTTCGCCTCGAGTGTGTTCCCACTGTACTTTGATTTCTACTCTACCACGGCTCTACTGAGTCGTGCAAACAGGTAGTAGTTGGGTGCAGTCCCGAAGCACTTGGAGGCAGTGACGGTTAGACAGGATTCGTCTCTCCCGGTATTGGGGGTTGACATCGCGCTGTGTCTAGGAGAGCCATTACACGAATAGTCCCTGGCCAGGGCAAGCGAGATATACTGGTAGGTTTCCAGTGTTATCTCAGGGTGTTCTGGGCTTCACTCCGACACGACTTGTACCGCTATTAGGGGACTGACGTTTACCGCCCCCCTAGGCCCGCCATGCGATGTATCAGACGAACAGACCGGACTGTACGGAGATTGTCACATACAGGCTCAGTAGGAGTTCGGATGGGTTTACCTCATCGGCCTTCTTATCGACATCTACCTGGGGACCGTTACGTACAGCTAGTGCCGCTTGCGGTCTGTAGTTAAACCCACTGCCAGCGTAGTGTCGAGTCTTTAGAGTCCCACACAGAGAGTTTCCCTGCACTGAGAGAAACGTGTAGAGGCTGTATGGTTTTACGGCAGGGCTGCGATCACTTACGTACACTTGTGTGCGTACGGTGTTCGGGCAGGCAATGCTAGTGGGCTTTGGTTTAAGCTGGATCCTAATATTGCATGGATGGATTTGTTTTGTCTTCTGTGCATCCGCATTCTACGGAATGCGGATGCAGGTGTGTATGCACAGTTTTCCGGAGCGATGAAGGAGGAGGTGCCTCATTAGGGTTTTGGCAGTTGGTTCGGCCAAAACCGTTATGTGGCAGGCTCATTAGGGTTTTGACAGTTGATTCGGACTCATTAGGGTTTTGGCAGTTCATTTGGTCAAAACCATTATGAGCCGCGGATATCATTTACTAATCCTTTTAGTGATAATTTTATGATGGCTAATTGCATTGACCATTTGACCTCCTTGACCTCTCTTGACTTTGTTGACCGGTTGACCGTGTTGACCATTGACTTTCAAGAGAGATCTATACTCTTCTTTTCTTTTTCTTTTTCTATTTTGTTTATGATAATGGTCATTTCAATGTAGCCATCAAACTTTATCTTGATGGGATTAGTAATGATAATGTTTGTGCATTATTGAACCATGGTTCATTTTCTTTAGCTCAGAATTCTTTTCTCATTCTCTCTCTTGCCTTTTCAAGTGAGAAGAAAAAGAAATGAACCATAGTTGCTAGATCCTCCTTCTTCTTCCTCCTCTTGATTCATCTTTTGATCTCATGTGTTGAGAGATAAAGATCCCACAAAGACAAAACCATCCCTTTATCACTTCTACACAACCTAGGGCTTCTAGATTAGCAATCTCTTTGCCCTAGTTACCTCGGCTCGAGGTGGAGCTCGGTGTACATCTCTCGGGTGGATCGTCTTCGACTCAAGGAGGCCGCGGAGGTGACCAAAGTCCGGATCAACCATCGGAGCAAGCAAAGAGAAGAACAACAAGAAGAGAAGGAGTTCAAGTTGAGGTATAACCCCTAACCGAGTAGATAAATCTGTAGTTAGGATGCTAGTGTGTTGTTTAGTAAAGATCCGGCTTTTACGGTCCATGTTACCAAGTCCAGAAAAATTTTTGTTTTACCGTTTCCGCAACCCCGAAAGTACCGGGAGAGGTAACGTGGACCTAACAGGACCGAGATGTCCCTAAACTAATTATTCGCCTCAAACATGGCGATAATCGACCGAAATGAACTAACATCCGTCCCCAAAATGGGAATGTTGGACCGAAATGTCCCTAAACTAATATTCGCCTCAAATATGGAAATAATGGACCTTGATGTCCTTAAACTAAAATAATTGGGCCCAAATGCTCATATGTTTAAGTCGACCTTAATCTCAAATCAGATTAACGGTCCTTAAATAAACCAAACCCAAATCTAAAAATATACGGATTTGAACTAATCCGCGCCCTACGGGCGACGACATAAACTAGTCTCCGTATACAATCCATGGGCAACCAAAACAAACAAAAATGCACATGACACGAAGTGAACTTCCGGAGCAGGAGAAAATGGTTATTTCAATGCGGTAACGTTAACTGCAGGGGCTTGTGCCTGCAGGGAAGAGCGTCCCCATAATCAAAAACTCCTCATAAACGAGGGGAATCTGATAAAGTCTGCTACAATGGCTGCATCCGTCCAAACCTCCGATATACGGTGCCATAAATCAACTTGGCATCTTCAGAGAGGTGAATGGATAAATCCAAATAGCATCTGCCCCCAGATCCAGGCAAGACGATCCATCCCGGTTCATCTCCGTCTCCGGCGGTGAACAGCTATGGCGAGTCAGTTTTAATTCCTCAGGGCAGCAGGTTCAACTGTCTGCTCCCAGAAGGCTTCAGCTTGTGTCTGTATGAAGTTGTTGTTGTAGCTTGGTTGTTCACCAACACACTCTTGGATAACTCGATCTTCCCAGTCTTGTATTGCTTCTCGACCCAGTCTTTGAAAATATAGCAATCCTCGATCGTGTGGCTTACAACTTGGTGGTACGGGCAATATAGAGGATTGTCGGTCATTTTTGCTTCGTGGGGTCTTTTCGACTCTGGCAATTGTAGACCGTTGCTCAAGGAATCTTTGAATATCTTGCGGACCTTGTCTCTTCTGAATGAGTAAACCTTGTTCTTTTTCTCCTCTAGGGAAGGCCCTTCTCCACCCAGCACTGGCTTTCAAGACCGGTTGGTTTTGGATTCGCCTGCCTTTCGCTTGTCTTCATTGTCGGACGCGTTGAAGACATTGGTATTGATGGAATTCCCGCTTCTACGGTTGTCGTCTCTCTTGCTCAGCTCTTGAAACGTCTTGAGGCCTGCTGTACATAAGAATGTGACCATCTAATTGCCGAGGTTCCCAATAAAGAGGCTGACGGACTGGTCCTGCTCTAGCGGTGGTTCGCACTTGACAGTGAGATTGCGCCATCGGGCAATAAAGTCCATGTTGCTTTCGTTTTTCCCCGGCTTGGTTCTCACGAAGTCAGCGATGGAGATTTTGTCACTAACACTCATGAATCTTTGCAGAAACAGAGACTCCATTTGGGCGATGGACCCATCTGGTATACTTGCGTACTAGTCGAAAGCGACATCGGTCAGGCTATTGACAAACTGACGAAGAAGGAGTGCATCATTGCCCCCTGTATTTCCGCACGATACTTTAAAGTGGGTGACGTGTTGATTTTCATTTCCCTTCCTATCAAATCTTCCGAACTTAGGAATGATGTAGCCGCTCGGGAACTCGATCAGATCGTACTGTGCGGGATATGGCTGCCCACTACTGTCGATTTCTTTCTGAGCTTCAACTTCGGCTACCAATGTTCTAACCGTGCTAGTGACCAAATCCATTATTCGATCTTGTGTTAGCGGGATGGTGCTATCTAGGGCCAAGGAGTCCCCAGAAGCGGAATGTGGCCGGCTTTCATGCGGCTAGCCCAATCTTGGACCCAAAGGGACAGGCATCGGTTGCTTCGAGTTGTCATCACTCGGCTCATGAGTAGAGACTTATGCTTGATTGGGAGGCGCACGAGCAATTTCAGCCGTGAGCTACATCACAACGTTCGTTAGGTCGTCAATTTTTGAATAGAGCTTGACATCTCTTTATCTTTGCTCTTGAGTAGTTTTCGAAGCTCTTAAGGTAGCTCTTGCTCTGCAGTCCTGGGGCGGAAAGTCGGCTCTTCCTCGCTGTCCGAGCTTGACTCCACATAGACTGAGAGGTCTTTCTGCCTATCGGCCTCATCGAGAGGGTTCTCATCATCCAGCAGAGGCAACTGATCTTGGGAAGCGGCAACCACATTCAAGCCAGATTGGGCTTAGGATGTGGTGGCTCCATCTTTACTTTTGCTGCAAAAGTTGTCGCTGGGGCGCGTGTCCACCATATAGACAGTGTGGATAATATATCTGGTCGTCCTTTCATTATTGGTAGCTGATTTCATGGACCGCTGCCGGGGCCCTTCTTTTTCGGTAACGGACAATCGATTGAAGACGGCTGGCCTGACCGGGTTCTTGAGTGGTGCTGGCGCTTTTTTCTGGATTTCCCCGCTGCTTTCACGAGGCGTAGAGCGCCTGATAGACTCTTGAAGAGATGGTGTCATGCCTTCTCTTTTGGGGCTGGGACACGTCTCTTTATAGCATTGTTCGGACTGCTGTCTTCTTGATTCTGGCAGTCATGGCATTTTTGTTAACCCACTTCAGAGGTTCAAAGGAATTGCTGACTTTTACGGCCGTCACGGGGTAACCCTGCTCTTAGAACCAACTAAGATTCCACATGGCCGGAGTCCTAGCCCTCTTGTTGGCTCGATACCTGAGCCGCTTCTGTCTCAACCTTTCTGTTTTGAGCACTTGGCAGGTTTCGGCTCTTCAGGAAGCCGCCGTAGACCGATTAACAGGGAGTCCAGAGAAGACACACGCTCGTGTGATTATCAAGGGCGCCGTCTGAGCCTGCTGGAGATGCTGTATGGCTCCATTGGTATTGACGGCCTTGCCCCCAGTTGGAACGGTGGAGAGCCGTTCGAATACGGATCTGCATTTGGGGTGGAATACTTTGGCGACCACAACGTTCGGCCTCCTTCCCCTTGAGATCGATTTAGCCGCTTTGTTTGCCGTGACCTCTGCCAGATGAGCGCTTCCGGCAGGGTAGAGGATCACGGAACCAAGTTGACGGGGTGGCTCCTCCCATTGCTGGCTGAGACTTGCAAGGAGAACTACGGGGGCATTGATCTTGACCACGTACTGGATCGGGGTCGCGTCGGAAACTGAATTCATCTTAGAATACATCGTCGTTGAAAGTTGATTGCTGCACGGAAAAACATTATTTCAGTACAAATATTGGTATATATGTTAAATGAGTTTGCATGAACGCTTGACTCAAGATATGGGAGGAGAGAAATGTCCCACCGGGCATGCCAGAATCTGTAGGGTGTTTTTCGTCCCCCATTGAGATGAGAAATACGTGTCACTTGTCAGGCGCATTACAGATTCTCCCTGCCTAGGATAGGCCGGGATTTATTGATTGTGGGGATCCGAATATCCGGCAGCCGCGGACTAAGCTGTCGTTAATTAACCCTCGCCTTTGAAGCGAAAGAACCTCCGATTGACGGGTCAAACTGGTCATGCGAACTCAATGTGACGTGTGTGTGTTGTGTTTTGAAGGGTTTTGGATATATTAGGGGCCTCGCAGAGTTTAAGGGGGTCTCCGATTGCCGTGTGCGTGTGTTCTCATCGTCGAATTTTTTCTAGCGGGGGACGTGTTTTGAGTGTGGAGCGTGAGGCAAAAAGAGGGAAGAGAAGCGTCCAAAAGACGCGTGAGTGGCGCATGGTCGCCGGTCGCCGGGCGCCATCGGGCCACTTGCGTGGCGCGTGGGTGCCGGGTGCCAGCTGGCAACGCGCCCTGCATGCGGGCGCTGGGCGCCAGAGGGTCACGCGTCCTGCACGCGGGCGCTGGGCGCCAGAGGGTCACATGCCTGGTGTGTGGGCGTTGGGCGCCAGCGGGTCACGCTCCCCGCATGCGGGCGCTGGGCGCCAGCGGGTTACGCATCCCTCACGCGGCCGCTGGGCGCCAGCGGGTCAAGTGCATGGCGTGTGGGCGCCAGCGGGTCACGTGTATGGTGCGTGGGCGCCAGCGGATCACACGCCTTACACGTGGACGCTGGGCGCCCGTGAAAAAAAGGTCTTAGCCCCTGTATTGGGAGTTGTACTCCCGATTGACTTTTGGAGTTAAACTCCTAAAAAAAGGAAGAGGGGCTTAGCTCCTGCACAGGGAGTTGTACTTCCCGATTGACTTTTGGAGTTAAACTCGGATTTTATTTTTTTTTTTGTGGAGTTAAACTCCTAAGAGATTTTCGGAGATGATGAAAAGAGACCTCTTTATTCTCCCTTGAGCCCAGGATTTTCTCTTCAGCCTTGGATCTTCCCAAAGTAGGATTTTTTGAGATGAGTCTCTTTCTTCCTTCTCTTTGTTGGCTGGATCTTGAAGAAAATGAGGGGCGGGACTTAAAAATCTCCCCTTTTAGAGATCTGATGAGAGATCTGAGCTCCTTTTTGTGGGTTTTATGGTGAAAAACTATTTCTTTTTAGGAAAAGAAGGGTTTCTTTAATTCAAGAAAAAGGAAGAAGGTTTAGAACCTTGAGGAATGAGAAGGAGGCACAGAACCCTAGACTTTTTTTGAGAGAATGAAAAGGTTCTCCTTGATTTTTTCATCATGTTTTCCTTTATAAGCTACACACTTTACATACAGTCTCTTGAGTTTTACCAAATAGCACTTGTGCCACCCCATGTCTTATATGCTTATCTCTTTTTGCACATAAGCCATGGGATTTACAAAATTTTGTCTTTTTACCTATTTTACATACATTTATTCCTAAAAAAGAATTACTTTAAACTAATTTATGGCTTCATTATTTTTGTCATGGGGCCGGTCCTTTCCATGCTCGGTCTTGACCCGGGCTTAGGCCCACTTAGCTTGGGATTGAATTTGATTTTGACTTGGTCAACCGGGGTGTAATTTTTTACCCCAACAGGGACAGTACCTGAATATTATTTCACATTTAGATGCACATAAAGAGTTTTCCAAATGAGTTATAGTCTCACTATTTTGACCTGTCTGTGACGACACAAGAAAATTTTAACGGAAACCCACTTAAAACTCATTTTTAAAAAGCGAGCCATATCCTTCAAACAAACGCATATAATACTTCATAAAACTACGTCTGCTACTTGTGCCGTGATATACTTATCATACGACCATTTTGAAAAGGTTTTACATATATTTTTCGGCTACTTTATAGGATTATATATGGATGCATGTATGCATGCTATATGTGTGTGTGCGCGCGCGCGCGCGCGTTGATATATTTCCATGTTTGCGTGATCGATATGGATACATTTATAGTACTTGTACCTTATTCATATATAGGTTCAGGATATGATAGTACTATACTTTATGACTTAGGTAAATCGTTATACATTTCGATTTCTACCTTGGGATATACTTTTATTCACTGATTTGGCAACTCACCTTCGTTGTGCCCCAGTTTGACCATTCGGATCAGTAACGGCTTACCGGCATATTTCTTCTTCGGTGGTTGTTTTGGTAGGTGGGTTACATGTTGGACCGTAACCATCCATTGTATATATAAATTGTTTTGGATCTAGTTAAAAACTCTATCGACCTAAATTTGTATATTTGTGGACTAAGAAGCGAGACTTAAATATTTTGTGTTTTTGGGCGTCGCACTCATTTGGAGTCGACTTTATATTGTTGTTGGTTATATTTCGCTTTCTATTTCTTCGCCTTGGACGCCGTATATTATTTACATGGTTGCTCCGCCGTTTGGGTGTGAAAGCTAGCTCCCATTGGGGATGCTTTATATATATTATGCATGTATGTGGTTTTATTCAAAATTTACAAAGGAGCTGCTACCTGATTTTCAAACGACATAGGAGTTTCAAACAAATTTATTTATACTTTAAAAAGAAACTTGATTCCATTTAATAACTCTTTTTAAAACTTCACCTCCACTATTTTCTTAAAAAAGTTTAGATTTCAGGTTTTTGGCTTACCTGGATCGCGTCGACATCTTTTGACGTCACGTGATCTAAGTGCCGGTCACGTGACGCTTTCGGATCGTGACAGAAAGCAACCTACTCATACTCCAACTTCACTCTAGAACTCTTCTAGTGTAAAACAACTAACTCTAGCAAATTACTATTAGGTAGAGCTAGTAAATAAGGAGGAGAAACTCTTTCTTTTCTCTCTTTTCTGTACTTCTCATTTCTTTTTCTTTCTTTTAGATTTTTTCAAGAAGAAGATGAGAGAAAAGAATGATAATCCACTCTCTTTTTCTCTCTCCTATTTGTTGTCATGTTAAGAAAGAGGTGGCCCCCACCTCTTCACATGCCTTCATTTGTCATCATATGATAAAATATATGTATCATATACATGTATATATACATTAGTATAATATACTAACAAATAAGAGAAGGTGAGAGCATATGTATCACATATATATACATTATATGTATCAAATACATATATATAAAGAGAGTAAGTATATGTTGTTGGTTCCTAGTGCTCTCGTCGCTAACCCGCGGCCATCGCCGAATTCAAAAACAAAAATTTTCGTGGAACTAGAAACTTAATCCCAAGAATCTAACCAAACATCTAAACTAGCACAATAACAAGATAGAAATCACAACCTTTTGTGGCGTCTTCATTTGCTCCAATTAGGTTGGACTCTAGCATGCTCTTAAGAGCTCCGGGTCATGTTTTCAAGTCGGTCCTCCTTTGCTGAAGACGATCCATCCGAGGGAACCGATCCAAGCTCCGGCTTCACCAAGTGAAGCAACCAACACTCGAAGCTCGGTAAGAATGGAGAGTGGGGATGTAGGAATTTTACACTATCTTTTTCTTACAAATCTAAGCTCAAGAGAGCAAGTGTAGAAGATGGAGGAGGAGGTGAGGAAAAATAGCCATGCGCAAGTGTTGAAGGCATGAGAGCATGATTGAAGGGTAGAATATAGTGGAATGTAGAATGGCTTCATATTCTTTTTGTAACAACCGAGTTCATTTATACCAATTCCAGTTTCCGTATTTTATACCTGTAGTATTTTATTGATTTATCATGTTTGGGTGCGTATGGTATTTTACATTTTACTTTGCATTCGACCCAACCCGCTTGCTTGAATCTGTTGATTCATATTTTTTAAACTACCCTGGCTTGTTAAATAGACACGTGCATCTCATGTATATTGCATATTGGCATTTCATCTAGTATCGCATATGTTACATATAACATTTTAGGTCACGGAAAATATTTTAAAATTACATTTCATGGCCTGCTTGATACCCCGAACCCCGTGGTAGCATCCGCGCATCTTGTTCTCGTCCCGTTCAGTGAAACGGACGTGTTTGGATGGCTACACGTACGTAGGTGCATCCGTTCTTGGGGGTATACATTTTCCTTAACTGAGCATTCATTTTAAGATTTGGAAGTCGCATATATTTTTCGTATTTTGAAACTGAATTTTAGACCCGACCAGGACATGTTTGGAAGTAAGTTTGTATTTGCCAAAATCTCAAAACGGACTAATATTATATTCCTTATAAACTAGTTTATACGTTGATTAACTAATGAATATTTTGGTTTGCATTCTAACTGATTCATCGTTATGTATATATTCTATATATATTTTTTTAAAGAAAATGAAATATTTTCCTAACTTAAATCTTTTAATTATTAAATCTAAAAATCTTTCCTAACCAATCACAAATCTTTCCCAGCACAATTACAGCTCTTTCCTCTCTCAATTCCGGCCCCACTCTTCTCAATCTTTCCTCTCTTCTCTCTTTTCTCTCTCTTCTCTTTCCTTATCTCCTTCTCTCTCTCCCCCACTAAACGACGAGTTTATATCTCCTCGTTGTTCTCTCTCTCTCCTCTCGATCTCTCATTCTTTCTCTCTCTCAACACTCTCTCTCTCCTCTCGATCTCTCCCCTCTCTCTCTCTTCTCTCTCTCTCTCTCTCTTATATATATATTAATCCTTTAATTTACTGCACGTCTCTCTCTCCTTCTTCTCAAAAATTTCTACCGCCTCGTGCCGCACCCATCGCCTCTTCCCTCGTCGTCGCCGCATCAACGCCCTCGTCACCATGACATCCTCCTTCCCTCTCTCTCCTTCACCTCTGACTACAAACCTTAGCGACCCCTGCAACCCAAGATCCCCGACACCTAACCCACGCCTGCGACCCTCTTCCCTCTTCGTGTCGCCGTTTCCGGCACCCTCACCGCCGACCACCCTCGTCGGCATTCCCTTGCCACCTCCTCTCCATTTCCCCCGCACCTCGAGCATCCCCTGCACACCCATCAGCCGCGTCATATGTCGCCAGCAACACCATCACCGACCCTCGTTGACACCTTCAACCCAAACCCGAGCATCTTGGACATCGACCCTAGCACCCTAGCCATCGACCTATTTGTCGCCGTTGCAACTTGATCCCAAACCGAGCAGGCCCGGCAACTCTCAACTCCTTCTCCGGCGACAACCACGCCACCGCATCGCCTCCTCCTAAACCACCAAGAACCCAACCGAGCTCATCCCTCACCTTTGCCGAACCCATCATCTTGCCACAACCCAGAAGCCGCAGCCACCACCGCTATCTCCTTCCTCTCATCGCCGAACACCTTCAACCGAGAACCCAGACCATTGCCATCCACTTACCACCGTCTTCACCTCCCTTCATCTCTTGGATCACCCTTGAAGATTATAAGTGAGACTGTGAGGGAAGTTATACCTCAGTTCTACTTCCAAAATGGACAGCCACCGCCGAGTGATCTGAAAAAGCAGTGTATTTCTAGAATTAATCATATTTTCTTCAGCCATATGGATGGTCTTCAAGTTCAAGACTTTAAATCTGTCACGAAGGAAATCTGCAAGCTACCATCCTTCTTCTCCAGTGCCCTTTTCAAAAAAAAAGTTGATGTTGGCTCCATAGGTACTATAACAAGATCGCCGGAGCCGTGACGACGTCGATATCCCGACGACCCAACGAGCGTACCTGACCCGTGTGATCCCCTTGTACGTTGTTTGGATCCGTTCCGTGTACCGTGCGCGCGTCGTGACTTTTCCCGCCGACGTGTGACGTTCCATATACTCGTTTCTTGATCTGTCGAGGCAAGTAAATCATGCTACATGCTATTCATACTATTTTATACTTATTTAATTACATGTCAAACCTGTAGATTTAATCTAATGTCACATGTTCCATTTTTTTAACCTTCGATGTTCCATTATATCATTACAGATCTAGAACTTGAACATATCTTGTTATATTTTAGTTTATAATACATGGTACCCACGTCCATATTTAAATCACATAATAATTATTTGCATAGCCCACAGTACCCTTTAATAGTTTATACCATATTGGACACTCGTTTTCATACATCTAGCCTAATATATATTCAATTGCATCCCTAGATCATTTAATACATATTAATGTGATTTTAACATTCCATATTCGATAAACTGTATTTAATTAATGTTGGAACTATTCCCTTAACCCAAATCGATAACTGTGCATCCATATGCTTTAATCTGTACTCATTTGCATATAACATCACAATGTTCCATTTTATTGTTCCATTAGTACCCCATACTTGTTTTGTATACCCATGCTTATTATAGTTGATTATGAGCACCCACTTGTTGCTTGTGCACCCCTGACATGACTCGATACACCTATTACTTGACACGACATGATACCGTGCACTTCTTGACATGACGTGATACCTATATACTACCTGACTTGACTTGAGGTACCATGACTTTCTCTGTTACCTGATCCTGTTACTAATGCCAACAAACCTGACCTGCTGTCCCTACGGACATTTCTTGTTGTCTATCCAGACACACCTATACCTGCTTGATCCTGTGTTGGCATTAGCTCCGGATTTATTAATCCCTGACTTGAACATATATAACTTGGGGGTATGGGGAAATCAATAATGAAACTTGACTTGTAACTTGACGGTTCTCTTACTTATACTGATCAGTTTTAGAGGCAAGGCCAGCCTTGGGATGATGCTGCTGACATCATTCATCTATACATATTTCCTATCTCAGAGGCTAGGCCAGCCTTGGGGTGATGCTGCTGACATCACTCATCGTTACATGCTACCTTTTAGTGCCTAGCGGCATGTCTCGGTTTCAGCCCGAGAATCTTCACCGTGATCCCGGGCACACACGGGATACTATTGAGTTACATCGATGATTCATCAAATTGATTTCAAAGACTTGAGAGTAGTTAACCCAATAGACCGGTTTAGATTACTCACTACACATTACCCTCACTGTCCTCACTTATGTCACTGTTATACCTGTTTTACCATTTATACTCATACCTGTATATCTTGTTACCCCTGTTTATAGTATTGGTTGATATTATGACGCACTGACGTCTGGGTTTTGCATGGCCCAGATCCTCTACTTTTGTTGCAGACTGATCAGGAGTACTGCCGCTGTTAAACCGAGCGGTGAGGATCCTGTTGGTATCCAGTTTTACATTCCAGGTGTTTTATTTATTGGATCTTTTGCTTCCGCAAATTATATTATTTCTTGACTCATTTATTCTGGTTCATGGACATGTACTAGATAGTTTAGTTTATTTTCCTGTTCTTGATATCTGTACAGCCGTAATGTGACTGTGGAGGATTTTTCCTATCCATAGGTAGCATGGTTGGCTATGTCACGTGCCTATCTTAGTGTACTCTGGGAAGCGGGGCGTGACATGGTTCTTTTGGTATCAGAGCCATAGGTTATAGGTTAATCGAGTTTGATTCTTTTTATAGTTGGGTATTGGACCCAATACACGAATCAGAATACTCGTGATTAAGAACATGTCCGGCCACCTTGTTATCGTGATTCTTGAATCATATCTTTCTCTTGATCCTTTGTCTTGACGATATGCAAATGACTTTGCATCTCGACTGAAAATCTTTTGGTTCCCTATTGTTTCTCCCTTTTCTTTGATTCTGATACTAGGATTTGGGCGACTTGAGTGGAGTTATGTAATTGTACCCATGAACTGCAGCATGGTTACAATGCGGTACTCTATTTAAGTAACTTGGAGTCCTGGTCTTGATTCACTTCTTTGTTCCATGGTCGTTATATTTCCTTGCTTCCCTTGCTTTCCAGTTCATGTTTTATCGCAAGCTTGAATCCTGTTTACCGTGCTTATCTTCTTCAGTGTTTGGCTTCAGGTGAGAATCGTTTCAGGTATCCTACTTGTTCATGTCTTTCCTGAAAGGTTCCTAGGCATACTATAGAGGTCTCACAAGGCATCAACCATGCCAATTTCAAAATTTATGAGTGCCGAGAAACCCTAACACGGATCGTCGGCTAGAATTCTAAGCGAAAAACAAAACTAGTTAACACTTTAACTAAAGGAAAGAGGCTACAACCTTTGTAGATCCGGTTATCCACTTCCTTGGCTCCACGTAGGCGTCCTCTCGCTGTCCATCTCGAATCCCGAACTCAAACGTCGGCTTCATCGGAGAATTGGGCGGACTAGGTCGTCGGCTTCGTGCCGAAGATGATCTACGTCGAGGCATCACAAGATCAAGCTCCGACTTCACAAATTTGTGAAACTTGTGAAGAAAACACCCAAAACAACTTGGTAAGAGGTAGAGGGTGAAGAAATAGGAGGTGGGTTCACTTTAGAATTGGATTTCTCACTTTAGAACTCAAGTTGCCATTGATGGCATCAAGCTTTCTTGAAGAAGAAGATGATGAAGAAGAAGAAAGAATATGATAAGTGTTTTATTAAAAAGAAAAATAAATCAATACTTATCATAAGCTAACTAAGGTTAAGTGTAGAGAATAGACCATGGTAAATGGGAATGGTTAGGGTTAAGCAAGAAGACAAATGGTCTCTTTAGTCAAAGCTTCATGAAGCTTCAACAAGCTTCATGATAAAAAGAAACCATTTTCTTTTCTTTTATCTAATTAAATAAATAAAGAATGGATAAATAAATAGATGAATAATACAAAACCCTAACCATTATCATAACCATGGTTTAATTCTTTGCACTTAACTAAATGATCAAGTATCATCAAACATGATACAAATATGTGCACAAAAGTATATCACATATACTTCTTGCACATCAAGTGAGAAAATCCATATAAAGTGAACCAATACTAACTAATGCAAAATAATATATCAAATATATAATTATACATTAAATCATTAAATCAACACTTGATTTAACGATCCGGTTATATCGCATATAACCGACTAGTATCCAATGTATCGATTTATCGAATCAATGATTCGATAACTAGGTCATATCGCATACAACCAATCGAAACATTCATCGCGAGAATGAAATGCGGTATCACATACACGCATTATTCTCGGTCCTGCACATATCTTATATGCGCTTCTATTTCGTTTCGCTTGAGCCAGGAAACCTCTGTGTAGGACTCTAAAGACTCGTCAATACGCCGGTAGCAGATGATGATCATATCAAGCACCCACAAGCCGCAAGCGATCTACTAAACGTAACGTCCATCCGGGTATTGAGCGATCAGAAGATCGACAAGTTAGCCCGCTCACACTCCTGTGAATCCAACCAGTAACACTTACCGTACAGTCCGGTCTGTTCGTCTGATATGTCGCATATCAAGTCTAGGGGTGGTAAACGTCAGACCCCAATAACCGATAAGTCGTGCCGATGTGAGGCTCATAACGGATCGAGAAACTACTGGTAACACTTACCAGCAAATCTCTGATCAGCCCTGGCCAGGGACTTCCCTGTTACGGCCAATCGAGCACAGCGCAACATCAACCCCCAATACCGGGAGAGACGAAACCCCTCCTATCGCTCATTGCCTCCATGTGACTCGGGACTGTACCCAAAGACCACCGTTTTGCACGCCCTCATGGACATGGTAAGGTGGAGATCAAAGCACAGTGGGAATCATACAAGACTCTATGACGATCTCGGGTCTACAGACTAACCTGCACAAGTGTCACCTGAGAACTGCCATCTGACGTGAGGTATAATACCATCGGGAGTTCTCGGCGAGTCCGTCCAGTGTACCCAGTCTCCACTGAGCACCCGTATACCATCTCTGATGTCAAACACCAATGGATATGGGATCATCCATCGCCCATCTCATGGGTCGAGAAGCGTATACGCTAGTCTACTCTGGTATATCGATGCCCCGTCTCGATACACCCACGACTAGGGACCTTGAAGGATGTACTTATGGACTACCATGTCCCCACTAGTATGATCTGCATCATAGTCCAGATAGTCAAGTACACATCCTAAGGGCTTTACCAACATGTAACCATAAGACAATTTAAAGAGACTAGTGTACATGTTAAGATAAAGAGTAACCAGATAGCATACTATCATATCGAGCAAGAAAGTCATCTCTATATATGTCCAAGCATCCAATATAATATACATCATCTGTACAATACTGGCCTCTAGGGCATACATACAACTAACATTTCCCGCATTAGAATTATTCAATTCTGGTGCATTCCTTGTTTGTTGTTGTCTTGGGAATAGATTTTCTTGGCACTTTCCACGCTCACATTGATTGTAGAGCAATGAAAGCGAATTTCCAGATTCCCGGACATCCGGAGTTTGTCTTTATTGGAGGAAGCTATTCTGTCGGGCCAGTCGAGTTTAGGGCCAGGCCGACAAACAATGTTCTTTCATCGATGGAAGCTGATAAAGATGAAGCGCCAGCTGTTGTTCGAGATTTCATGGACGTGTTCGAGGACATATCCGGATTACCGCCGAAGCGAGACGTGGAGTTCGCGATTGATCTTGTTCCTGGTGCAGCGCCAATTTCTAAAGCGTACTATCCAATGGCACCAGTGGAGTTGGAAGAAATTAAGAAGCAAGTTACTGAATTACTTGAGAAGGGTTGGATTCGAAGCAGTAACTCGCCTTGGGGAGCTCCAGTTCTTCTAGTCAAGAAGAAGGATGGCACAAGGAGGATGTCCATTGATTATCGAGAATTAAACTGGGTGACTATTAAGAACAAATACCCGATCCCTTGCATTGGCGAATTGTTCGAGCAGCTTAGTGGCGCGAGGGTATTCTCGAAGCTGGATTAGCGATCCGGATATCATCAGGTCCGAGTTAAAACAGAAGATATATGCAAGACGGCGTTCCGAACTCGGTATGGACATTACGAGTATTTAGTGATGACCTTCGGAGTAACGAATGCACCGGCGATATTCATGGACTTGATGAACCGAATCTTTTCACCATTCTTGGACCAGTTTATAGTGGTGTTCATTGATGATATTCTGGTCTACTCGAAGAGTATTGAAGAGCATGCAGAACACTTGAGGATCGCACTGCAGACGTTGAGGCAAGAAAAATTGTATGCAAAGATGAGCAAATGCAAGTTTTGGCTTGAAGAAGTGAAGTTTTTAGGACATGTCGTGTCTGGAGATGGAATCACCGTTGATCCCGAAAAGATTGCAGCAGTTCGAGATTGGCCGATTCCGAAGAACGTTGCAGAAATCAGAAGCTTTCTTGGACTTGCCGGGTATTGCAGGAGGTTCGTGGAGAACTTTGCCCGTCTGGCGGAACCTTTGACCAAGCTTACGCGCAAAGAAGTACCATTTGTGTGGATAGATAAGTGTGCGTCAACTTTTGAGGCGTTGAAACAGAGGTTGATAACCGCTCCTATCCTGACCGTGCCAGACAATTCCGGAGGATTGGTGATTCACAGCGACGCATCTGGGAAAGGATTGGGATGTGCTTTGATGCAGCATGGGAAGGTTATAGCGTACGCATCGAGACAGTTGAAAACCCATGAGAAGAATTACCCAACTCATGACTTGGAGCTAGCAGCTGTAATTTTCGCTTTGAAGATTTGGAGACACAACCTATTGGGCGAAAGGGTCGAGGTTTTCACCGATCATAAAAGCTTGAAGTATGTGTTCACGCAGAAGGAGCTTAATATGAGACAGCGCAGATGGTTGGAGATGATGGCTGACTACAATCTTGATCTTAAATACTATCCGGGGAAAGTTAATGTTGTACCGGATGCGCTTAGTCGGTTGCCAGCAATTCACATGTTGACTACACAGAAGAAGCTTATTGAAGACTTTCGAAGATTTGATTTGGAGGTTGTGCTACCGCATTCTTCGGGACAGTTGATGCAGCTGCAAGTACAATCATCGTTGATCGAAAGTATTAAAGCATCGCAATTGCAGGACCCAAGATTTCAGAAGTTTCGAGAACAGGTTGAAGCTGGACTTTGAACGGACTTGTTGATTCATGAAGATGGTTCGTTGCGCTATGGTAGCCGTTTGTGTGTACCTGATCAGTCGAAAATAATGTATTTTTAACACGGCAATTTCCCGATCATTTGCACTCATTTAGAAGTGTTCGGTATTCATATTTCACATATTAGCAAATAGTCGTTAAATATCAGATTTCATGTGTTAGACTTTTAAACCGGCACTTTAAGGGAAATTGACTGCATTTCATGGCATCGCATCATCTCTGTATTTGCGCAACACTTGTATCGAGGTTTGTGCAGGAAATTGCAGGAGCAAAGCCAAAAGAGCTGATCAAAAATACGCCAACTCAATGATTTCATATCTGGTAGCAATACAGAAGGAATTATAAAATTCAACATATCAGATAAAGGCCCATAAGACAGCCCAAGAATTACCATTGAAGTTTCAAGCCATGAAGCCCCCAAAGAGCCACGGAACCGCGGCGGGATCCGGCTTGCGCCGCGGTTCCGCGGCGGTATTGCCACATCATCGCTCAATTTTCAGTGCAAAACTCCTATCTCAAGGCCTACACCTCATTTTGACACGTCAAATTCCAGAATTCTCCAAAGTCTTCTGCCAGATCAGCAAAGATCATTAAGCAATGCTAATCCTAATTAAGCTCCTAACTAACCTCTTCTAGAAGCTCCCTCCTAACTAATCACATCTAGAAGCTTCTCCTCTAACTAACTTTTGGAGGGAAATTCAAATTTCCTCAACAAACTTTTGGAGGGAAACTTAAAATTCAAATCCTAGATCTAGGGTTTAGATGGCTATAAATAGGAACCTAGATCTAAGGGTTGAGGTCATTCTTTAGTTAGCTAGTTCTTCATTAGTTCAATAATCTTTAGTCTTCTTCAATTCTTCATCTTCTTCCACAAGTCTAGTGACAAGGCTTGTGCGAAACCCTAACCCTAATTCCACTCCAAATTCAAGATCTTGAGTACCAATCAAGCAAGAAGCCCTTCAACATTTTATGAGCGGAGCCGATCTCCAATCGAGCAAGTGATCCAAGCCGATCCGCGACTCACGGAGCCGAGCGAAGCCAAATCGACGATCGAGTTCTTCCTCTTGTAGTTCTTGAGCGAATGTAATGAAATTGTTGATATAAATAAAAGGTGAAATTCTTTAATCTTGCTTTCTTTAAATTCTTGCATCATGATTCGATCTCAATTTATGATTGTAGTTCTTGTGATGATGTTTGAGTAAAACTCCGCTCGTTAAGGAGTCGAGACGATCAATAGAATGATGATGTAACAAATCTTTAAACGATTCTTGAGTTCTACGAGTTTTGTAAACCCTAGCAAGTTCAAGAATCGATGACCTAGTTTCGTAGCGATACTTTATTGATTGTGATCGCTCGAAATTAGGGATCTACGATCGTTTCTTGAATTTACTAGAGGCTAGAATGTGAATGATATCGACGAATGAACAAGAGATAAATGATGAAACCCTAGTTTCACTAGAAATCCCTAATTCTCGTCGATCATCATCGATCTAGTATCAATCCATCGAAGGATGAGAATACCTCATCTTGAGATTGCATCACATCTATAGATCCGATCGATTCCTACGAGCCTCATTTCGATTCTTGATATTTGGTTGGAAAAATCATCAAACTATCAATTCTTGATTCTATCTTTTTCTTGTTATTAGATCTATATTTTCTAATTCTTGAATTTCAAATATAAATCATGAATTGCTTTCTTTTCTTTCTTTTAAAGTTTCAATTTATCTAATTCAAAAGACGAACTATTACACTGTCCCTGTGGACGATCCGCACTCACTTACAATCTACATCCGACACCGTAGTTGATTGCGGTCAAATAATTTTTGGTTGTGATTTCTATACAATTTTCATATTACACAACAAGAAATTCATTCAATCAAATGGCGCCGTTGCCGGGGATAGTGCGCTAATTGTTCGTATTTTGAAATTTGAGTTGAAAAATTTATTCCATTATAATTTTTAGATCTAAACTCGCACAAACCCTAATATGTGTGTTGTGATTTGATTGCGAGGGAATCTGAAAACATTGGAGCTTGGATAAAATTTTTGTGAAAATTCCAGAGAGCTGAGAGAGCTAAAATAAGCTCTCTGTGAAAATTTGAAGTAGTGAACTGATCAACTTGCGGCGATTCCGCGGTCTAAGTGCCCATATGCGGCGGAACCGCGGCACTGTAGAGGGATCTTTCTGAAATTTTTCCTCAGTAAGCTCTATCTTTCTTATCTCCTTCTCAAATCTGCTCCAAATAACATTTTGTGCAGGTTTCTTTGCAAATAAATCGCAGCGCGCAAATTGCAAAAATTAAATTGTGCGTGTTTTGATTCTTGGTTGTTTGCATATTAATACGGAAATTAAGGGGCACGACCAAATCCAGATTAGGTGGGGAGTTCATTACCCTTCCTAAGCCCCGAAAATCGCAAAACTTGCATCCGCATTAACCCACATTAACTAAAAAATATCTAGAGATGACTCTAAGGACCGTCGCGCTCACTTAGGACAAGAGAAGGCCGTGGGTAATTCACTGCTTATCCGCGTTTTCTTGTGGTGTCTAGGCAAGTGTGTCGAAGGCTAGTGGTTATTAATTAGGCCCACTACTTACGTAGTGGAGTACCTTCCCACTTACCTGGCACTTACCTGGCCACAGGGGGACAAAGAGGCAGTGGAGGATTCTATCCTGCGACTTGTCTTTTGGCAGTTAGGAGCGGTCTAGAACCGGACCTAGGTGACCCCTAGAATTAGGGTTTTGTGTGTTGCATTTGTTGTGTTGCGTCATTTTTTCAAAAATCCGTATCTTTTTCAAAACAAACACCAATCACATTCATTCTCTCCCCTAATTATAAATCACGCTGCCACTTGTACTAACCCTTTTTAGGGCAAGATAGGCTGGACACGGGTTTCTAGTGCCCGTTAAGTCCGCCTTTACTCGATCGACCCTAAAGTCGGTATTTCTACACTTACCTTTTCTTTACCCACCACCACACCCACATCGATGGATCCACCTCCATCGAACTTCTTTTCTACTACTCTGCCGCCGTCCGTTGGTGCGCAGAATCCACCTCGCATCTCTCTCCAAGAGAGGTGCTATCCAACACGAGGTCCACTTTCCACCTGTCTTTCCATTCCACCAGCCAACGGGGAAAATTTTCAAATAAAACCCCAATACATCAACCTTCTACCAAAATTTCACAGTCTCGATTCTGAAGACGCATATGCATTTATCACCAAATTTGAAAATGTATGCGCAATGATGGGTACTTCATAGCTTTCTGTGGATGCTTTACGTCTTCGTCTTCTCCCATTCACTTTGTGCAATTTAGCCGAGAAGTGGCTATATAACACTACCGCACATTCTATTTCAAATTGGGACGAATTCGTCATAGCATTTCTTAAGAAATTCTACCCACATCAAAAGACAGCTCGAGTCCGTAGCGAAATCTATCAATTCACCCAGCTTCCAAATGAAACATTTTCAAAATGTCTTGAACGTTTCAAGGATCTGTTAGTCCAATGTCCACATCACGGCATCCCGAGATGGGAATTGTGCCGAATCATTTATGAGGGCATTACTCCTTACACAAGACAGACCCTTGAATCCATGTGTCAAGGCAACTTTATGACTAAGAATGATGGGGAAGCCTGGGAATTCCTAGAAGATTTCGCTGAAAAATCTTTACAGTGGGAGGGTGTGAATCAATCGTCTAGGGATGGCAATGATATTTCCATAGGAGTTAGAGCTGACATTTCGGCTATGCAAAAGAAACTTGAGACTATGGAAAACAAATTTTTAGCCGCCCTAAGTCAAATATCACTCTTCAAAACTGTATGTGGCTGCTGTTCTGATCCGTCTCACTTGACGGAAGAATGTCCGTTTCAAGGTCATGAGCATACCAATGCCGCATTTCAAAGACCTAGAAACGATCCATCTTCCTCCACATATAATCAGGGTTGGAGGAATCACCCTAACTTTGCTTGGAACCAATCACAATCTCAAAACACGGCTCCAACCCAACACAATTTCCAAAGGGTCCCTTCACCACAACAGCAGCCACCACGTCAGCACCCTTTCCAAGCACAAAACTTCCAAAATCCGGCCAACACTTTTGCACCACATGAAAACTATTTGCAATTGACCGGTACAGATAATACCTCTGCACTAGCACAAACCTTGGATACTTTCATGAAACAATCCATCCAAGGGACGGCAAGTTTGCAATCTTCTGTCGAGAATGTGATGAAGATTATTATCTCTCAAAATGAGAACATCAAATCGATGGAAGAACAAATTGCACAACTAAAAGCCGAAATGCGTGCAAGAGAGAAAGGGAAACTTCCAGCTCAACCTTTACCCAATCCTGGCTATTCACATCATGTGGATGCAATCACGTTGAGATCTAGAAGAGTGCTTGACACTCACGTTGGGTAAGAATTTGATGATACTGATAAATCAATTAATAACATCCCGGCTGAGACTTTTCCTCACACACACACTTCTAATTCTGATCCTTGTTCTTCTACCCCACCATTTTCTTCCGAGCCTATTCTTCGTTTCCCAAAAGGCTCGCCACTTCAGCCCACATCTTTTACTCCTCCACGGACGATCCCCACTTCTATTTTGGGATCGGGTCCACACACACTTCCTTCTCCTATGATGGACCCAGCGCTTATTGCTAAAGCACCTTATCCTAATCGATTAAGGGCTAACACACCAAGTCCACATATGGAGAAGATCATGGACATTTTTAAGCAAGTTAACATCAACATCCCTCTCCTAGATGCTATCCAACAAGTTCCGTCTTATGCGAAAACTCTTAAGAACTTGTGCACTAGGAAGAGGAAGACTCAAGTGCCCAAGAAGATATTCATGGCAAAAACAGTAGATACGACTTTCCCCCAACAATTACCAAGGAAACGTAAGGATCCTGGATATCCTACTATTTCCATTTCTATTGGGGAAAAATACATTAACCGTGCTCTACTAGACCTTGGCGCTAGTGTTAACTTGCTTCCATACTCTGTTTATGAGCAACTAGGGATCGGAGAGTTGAAGCCAACCCATTGCACTCTCCAGATGGCTGACCGATCAATCACCAAACCTAGGGGTGAACTGGAGGATGTGTTAATAAAAATTGGGGAATTCATATTCCCTGTGGACTTTATTGTAATTGATACACAGCCTGTAGCGAACCCACGGAATCAAATTCCGGTGATTTTAGGTCACCCCTTTTTGGCCACTTCCAATGCAATAATCAACTGTCGTAACGGTTCTATGACCCTATCTTTCGGGAATAGGTCAATAGAACTGAACATTTACAAGTTGGGAAGTGTACCCTCCGAACCTACTGCTCATGTCTGTTCTGTCGACTTAATGGATGTCGACAGCAGCGAATTTGATGATCCTCCTGATATCGATCTTGACTCGTTTCATACGTTATTGTTTGACCCAACTATGTATCATACACATACGGACTCTTCCACCGAGATGTCCGGGTCAACAATTAACACTGATTATGAACTGCTTTTAGAGTCTGAAGATGACCCCGCACTTTGTGATGACATTATTCATCGGGGTATTAATGGAACTTTTGAGGAGATCTTCGCTGATGAACTCGCATTTTTGAATGATACGGGTGTTGAGATGAATCATCTCCCAATCAATGAAATTGAACCTCCACCCTTTCTTTTGAACTGTAAAAAGAATGCGAGCAATCCATCACATTCACTGCATCGTCTCTCCAAAATGAGACGCACACACATTCTATTCCACCACTTAACCTTTCCCCACTTCTTCTTCCACCAACCAGAGCACTGCATTGATAAAAATTTTGAATGGTTGGTGTTAACCTTCGGTCTTTGCAAAGCTTGGCATCGACCACTGATTTTTGACCCCCTCATATGATTTTCAAAGATTAACATTGCATAACTCAAGTTTGGGGGGGCATTTCATCGGGCTCTTGAAAAGAAAATTTTTTACAAAATTTGAGCCAAAAATAAATTTGGGGGAGGGTCTTCACTTAAATATTTTTTCCCCACTAATAAATTCCTCCCAAGCTTACAGGTTTTTCGAGATTTAGCAGAAGCCAACAGTGAGGACACTGTTGAAAACAAGTTTGGGGGAGGTTTGTGCTTATTTTTGCATCATTTGCATATCATTTGCATAAGCACAAAATATTTTGAAAACCTATAAAAAAATTTTAAAAATTTCAAAAGATAAAAATATTTTTTTGTACATAAATAAGATAATAAAAATTTAGATAGTGAAAAATTGCATCCATGAGATTAGAAAACTTTAAGAAAACCAAGAAAATTAGAAGTTTTCTTATACGAACTA
This sequence comes from Agapanthus africanus, assembly GCA_030015575.1. NCBI lineage: Eukaryota > Viridiplantae > Streptophyta > Magnoliopsida > Asparagales > Amaryllidaceae > Agapanthus > Agapanthus africanus. Next base: position 90,640,746 of record JASDDO010000012.1, on the reverse strand, counting down.
GTAATAAGTAGTTATGAGCCGTTGTCCCAAGGGTTAGTAAGATGAAAGACGTCACTAATCTGAGGATAAAAATAAGTCTGAAAAATAGTTTCTATTCTGTAAGCCAAACATTTTGAACGTTGATACCCTGCTATTCGCACTTACACACGTCTTAAAGCCTGGGATAGTAGAGGATACCTTGAAATGCTCTTGTCTTAAAGCCAAAAGTATGAAGGAAATAAAAAAAAATGAAGAAAATATAAAATGGTGAGAAAAATGGACACTGGTTTTGTTATCACCAAGGGCAATAAAAAAAATATATAGCGAGGGTGCTTCTTCACCTAGTGCCCTAAGGCCAACTGGTCTGGGAGTCACTGCTATACCTGAGGTGGTGCAAGACGAGGAAAATACACCAAATAAGCAAGAACAGGAGTAATCGGTCGGTTAGTACCTCAAGAAATATTAACGGTCGCATGAAAGTGTGTGAGCAATCTCATCTAAATATTCATTAATTAAAAAGTACTGAGGCTGACGGACAAGAGTATGATAGCTTGAATTGAATTCTCCGGGTGTAGGGATGTCTTTACACACACGCAGGGTTATATGATCGATGTTTGGAAGAAAGATAGGAATGAAGAATAAGACGATGTTTTATTGAGGGAGGACGTGATTTCTGACATCTTTTCATGACCATTAAGATAGGGCTCATGACAACCGAAAAGCTAGCCTAGTTGGAAACCCTAATTTTCAAAGTCTTTCTTTTAGAATTCTTTTCTTTAAATGTAATATTCATGATCTTCCTTTTATTATTGGATTTTGTGGGTGCAATCCGCTGAAAACCCTCAGGAGACAACACTCCTCCTACTAGGGACACCTAGAGGTTTAAAGGCTTGTTGCACGTGCTCAGTACAATCGTGTTGCCTATGAAAGTGTGCTAGTTAGTTTTTCTCTTTCTTTATTTTCTCCTTCTCTTTTTAATAAAACAGTTCGCTCGAGACGATCGAAATTAAGTTTGGGGGAATTTGATCAGTCGAAAATAATGTATTTTTAACACGGCAATTTCCCGATCATTTGCACTCATTTAGAAGTGTTCGGTATTCATATTTCACATATTAGCAAATCAGTCGTTAAATATCAGATTTCATGTGTTAGACTTTTAAACCGGCACTTTAAGGGAAATTGACTGCATTTCATGGCATCGCATCATCTCTGTATTTGCGCAACACTTGTATCGAGATTTGTGCAGGAAATTGCAGGAGCAAAGCCAAAAGAGCTGATCAAAAATACGCCAACTCAATGATTTCATATCTGGTAGCAATACAGAAGGAATTATAAAATTCAACATATCAGATAAAGGCCGATAAGACAGCCCAAGAATTACCATTGAAGTTTCAAGCCATGAAGCCCCCAAAGAGCCACGGAACCGCGGCGGGATCCGGCTTGCGCCGCGGTTCCGCGGCGGTATTGCCACATCATCGCTCAATTTTCAGTGCAAAACTCCTATCTCAAGGCCTACACCTCATTTTGACACGTCAAATTCCAGAATTCTCCAGAGTCTTCTGCCAGATCAGCAAAGATCATTAAGCAAAGCTAATCCTAATTAAGCTCCTAACTAACCTCTTCTAGAAGCTCCCTCCTAACTAATCACATCTAGAAGCTTCTCCTCTAACTAACTTTTGGAGGGAAATTCAAATTTCCTCAACAAACTTTTGGAGGGAAACTTAAAATTCAAATCCTAGATCTAAGCTTTAGATGGCTATAAATAGGAACATAGATCTAAGGGTTGAGGTCATTCTTTAGTTAGCTAGTTCTTCATTAGTTCAATAATCTTTAGTCTTCTTCAATTCTTCATCTTCTTCCACAAGTCTAGTGACAAGGCTTGTGCGAAACCCTAACCCTAATTCCACTCCAAATTCAAGATCTTGAGTACCAATCAAGCAAGAAGCCCTACAACCTTTTATGAGCGGAGCCGATCTCCAATCGAGCAAGTGATCCAAGCCGATCCGCGACTCACGGAGCCGAGCGAAGCCAAATCAATGATCGAGTTCTTCCTCTTGTAGTTCTTGAGCGAATGTAATGAAATTGTTGATATAAATAAAAGGTGAAATTCTTTAATCTTGCTTTTTTAAAATTCTTGCATCATGATTCGATCTCAATTTATGATTGTAGTTCTTGTGATGATGTTTGAGTAAAAATCCGCTCGTTAAGGAGTCGAGACGATCAATAGAATGATGATGTAACAAATCTTTAAACGATTCTTGAGTTCTACGAGTTTTGTAAACCCTAGCAAGTTCAAGAATCGATGACCTAGTTTCGTAGAGATGCTTTATTGATTGTGATCGCTCGAAATTAGGGATCTACGATCGTTTCTTGAATTTACTAGAGGCTAGAATGTGAATGATATCGACGAATGAACAAGGGATAAATGATGAAACCCTAGTTTCACTAGAAATCCCTAATTCTCGTCGATCATCATCGATCTAGTATCAATCCATCGAAGGATGAGAACACGTCATCTTGAGATTGCATCACATCTATAGATCCGATCGATTCCTACGAGCCTCATTTCGATTCTTGATATTTGGTTGGAAAAATCATCAAACTATCAATTCTTGATTCTATCTTTTTCTTGTTATTAGATCTATATTTTCTAATTCTTGAACTTCAAATATAAATCATGAATTGCTTTCTTTTCTTTCTTTTAAAGTTTCAATTTATCTAATTCAAAAGATGAACTATTACACTGTCCCTGTGGACGATCCGCACTCACTTACAATATACATCCGACACCGTAGTTGATTGCGGTCGAATAATTTTTGGTTGTGATTTCTATACAATTTTCATATTACACAACAAGAAATCCATTCAATCAGTACCAAAAGGAGACATTCGCGAAGAACTCATGAAGGAGGCACACAGCTCAGCATATTCCGTACACCCAGGAGGCACGAAGATGTACCGAGATATACGACAACATTTCTGGTGGGAAGGCATGAAATGGGAGATTGCCCATTTTGTGGCAAAGTGCTTGGTGTGTCGGCAAATTAAGGCTGAATATCAAAGGGTTGCTGGTTTATTGCAACCACTTCTGATTCCTCAATAGAAGTGGGAACACATAACCATGGATTTCGTGACGGCTCTACCGCGGAGTCCAAAAGGCAATAATGCAGTTTGGGTGATTGTTGATCAATTGACCAAGGCAGCCCATTTCATCCCTTTTCGAGTTGGTCAATCAACAGAAACTTTGGCAGAATGGTACATGCAGGAGATTGTAAGATTACATGGAGTACCGGTGAGCATCGTGTCTGACCGTGACACTCGTTTCTTATCACACTTTTGGAGGAGCTTATAGGAAAGTTTGGGGACTCAATTGAAGTTTAGCACAGCTTATCATCCTCAAACAGATGGTCAGTCGGAGAGAACGATCCAAACTCTTGAAGACATGTTGAGAGCTTGTATGTTAGACTTCAAGGGTTCATGGGATGATCATCTACATTTAGTGGAGTTTTCTTACAATAACAGTTTCCAGGTGACAATTCAGATGGCTCCAATCGAAGCTTTATATGGTCGCATGTGTCGTTCACCCGTTTGTTGGGACGATGTTAGAGAACGAAGATTGTTGGGACCAGATTTGGTTGTGCAGACAGTTGAGAAGGTGAACACTATCCGGAATCATATGAAAGCAGCACAAGACCGACAAAAGAGTTGGGCAGATACGTCGAGAAGACCTCTAGAGTTCGCCGTGGGTGATTTGGTATTCTTGAAGATATCACCGACTAGAGGGGTGATTCGTTTCGGAAGTCGAGGAAAGCTTAGTTCTCGATTCATTAGACCTTTTGAGATTGTGGAGCGTGTTGGAGAAGTAGCATACCGTTTGGCGTTACCGTAATCCTTGGCGAATGTTCATGACGTGTTTCACGTATCTCAACTCCGTAAATATGTTCGAGATAAAACACATGTGTTGGATCATTCGGAGCTGACTGTACGAGAAGATTTGACTTTTGAGGAGCGACTGATGTCGATTGTGGATCGAAGAGAAAAGATTCTTAAGAACAAAGTTATCCCTCTTGTACTTGTTTCTTGGGGTAATCGCTCACATGGAGAATCAACTTGGGAACGAGAAGATGAAATCCGGCAGAAGTTACCACACCTATTCTTATAGTTTGTTGATTGTTTATCCTTTCTTGTTCTTGGAATTTCGAGAACGAAATTCTTTTTGTAGTCGGGTATAATGTAACAACCAAGTTCATTTATACCAATTCCAGTTTCATTATTTTATATCTGTAGTATTTTATTGATTTATCATGTTTAGGTGCGTATGGTATTTTACATTTTACTTTGCATTCGACCCAACCCGCTTACTTGAATCTGTTGATTCATATTTTTTAGACTACCCTGGCTTGTTAAATAGACACGTACATCTCATGTATATTGCAGGCATTTCATCTAGTATTGCATATGTTACATATAACATTTTAGGTCACGGAAAATATTTTAAAATTACATTTCATGGCCTGCTTGATACCCCTAACCCCGTGGTAGCATCCGCGCATCTTGTTCTCGTCCCGTTCAATGAAACGGACGTGTTTGGATGGCTACACGCACATACGTGCATCCGTTCTTGGGGGGTATACATTTTCCTTAACTGAGCATTCATTTTAAGATTTGGAAGACGCGTATATTTTTCGTATTTTGAAACTGAATTTTAGACCCGACCCGGGCATGTTTTGGAGTAAGTTTGTATTTGCCAAAATCTCAAAACGGACTAATACTATATTCCTTATAAACTAGTTTATACGTTGATTAACTAATGAATATTTTGGTTTGCATTCTAACTGATTCATCGTTATGTATATATTCTATATATATTTTTTTAAAGAAAATGAAATATTTTCCTAACTTAAATCTTGTAATTATTAAATCTAAAAATCTTTCCTAACCAATCACAAATCTTTCCCGGCTCAATTACAGCTCTTTCCTCTCTCACCCCCGGCCCCACTCTTCTCTCTCTTTCCTCTCTCTATTTCTTTTCTTTCTCTCTTTTCTCTCTCTTCTCTTTCCTTCTCTCCTTCTCTCTCTCCCCCACTAAACGACGAGTTTATATCTCCTCACTGTTCTCTCTCTCCCCTCACGGTCTCTCATTCTTTCTCTCTCTCAGCACTCTCTCTCTCCTCTCGATCTCTCTCTTCTCTTTCTCTCTCCCACTCTCTCTCCTCTCACTCTCTTCTCTCTCTCTCTCTCATATATATTAATCCCTTAATTTACTGCACGTCTCTCTCTCCTTCTTCTCAAAAATTTCTCCCGCCTCGTGCCGCACCATCGCATATTCCATCGTCGCCGCCGCCTCAACGCCCTTGTCACCGTGACATCCTCCTTCCCTCTCTCTCCTTCACCTCCGACTACAACCCCTAGCGACCCCTGCAACCCAAGATCCCCGACACCTAACCCACGCCTGCGACCCTCTTCCCTCGTCGTGTCGCCGTTTCCGGCACCCTCACCGCCGACCACCCTCGTCGGCATTCCCTTGCCACCTCCTCTCCATTTCCACTGCACCCCGAGCATCCCCTGCACACCGATCAGCCGCGTCCTACGTCGCCAGCAATACCATCACCGACCCTCGTCGACACCTTCAACCCAAACCCGAGCATCTTGGACGTCGACCCTAGCACCCTAGCCATCGACCTATTTGTCGTCGTTGCAACTTGATCCCAAACCGAGCAGGCCCTGCAACTCTCAACTCCTTCTCCGGAGACAACCACGCCACCGCATCGCCTCCTTCTAAACCACCAAGAACCCAACCGAGCTCATCCCTCACCTTTGCCGAACCCATCATCTTGCCACAACCCAGAAGCCGCAGCCACCACCGCTATCTCCTTCCTCTCATCGCCGAACACCTTCAACCGAGAACCCAGACCATTGCCATCCACTTACCACCGTCTTCACCTCCCTTCATCTCTTGGATCACCCTTGAAGATTATAAGTGAGACTGTGAGGGAAGTTATACCTCAGTTCTACTTCCAAAATGGACAGCCACCGCCGAGTGATCTGAAAAAGCAGTGTATTTCTAGAATTAATCATATTTTCTTCAGCCATATGGATGGTCTTCAAGTTCAAGACTTTAAATCCGTCACGAAGGAAATCTGCAAGCTACCATCCTTCTTCTCCAGTGCCCTTTTCAAAAAAAAAGTTGATGTTGGCTCCATAGGTACTATAACAAGATCGCCGGAGCCGTGACGACGTTGACATCCCGACGACCCAACGAGCGTACCTGACCCGTGTGATCCCCTTGTACGTTGTTTGGATCCGTTCCGTGTACCGTGCGCGCGTCGCGACTTTTCCCGCCGACGTGTGACGTTCCATATACCCGTTTCTTGATCTGTCGAGACAAGTAAAACTTGCTACATGCTATTCTACTATTTTATACTTATTTAATTACATGTCAAACCTGTAGATTTAATCTAATGTCACATGTTCCATTTTTTTAACCTTCGATGTTCCATTATATCATTACAAATCTAGAACTTGAATATATCATGTTACATTTTAGTTTATAATACGTGGTACCCACGTCCATATTTAAATCACATAATAATTATTTGCACAGCCCATAGTACCCTTTAATAGTTTATACCCTATTGGACACTCGTTTGCATACATCTAGCCTAATATATATTCAATTGCATCCCTAGATCATTTAATACATATTAATGTGATTTTAACAGTCCATATTCGATAAACTGCATTTAATTAATGTTGGAACTATTCTCTTAACCCAAATCGATAACTGTGCATCCATATGCTTTAATCTGTACTCATTTACATATAACATCACAATGTTCCATTTTATTGTTCCATTAGTACCCCATACTTGTTTTGTATACCCATGCTTATTATAGTTGATTATGAGCACCCACTTGTTGCTTGTGCACCCCTGACATGACTCGATACACCTATTACTTGACACGACATGATACCGTGCACTTCTTGACATGACGTGATACCTATATACTACCTGACTTGACTTGAGGTACCATGACTTTCTATGTTACCTAATCCTGTTACTAATGCCAACAAACCTGACCTGCTTTCCCTACGGACATTTCTTGTTGTCTATCCAGACACACCTATACCTGCTTGATCCTGTGTTGGCATTAGCTCCGGATTTATTAATCCCTGATTTGAACATATATAACTTGGGGGTATGGGGAAATCAATAATGAAACCTGACTTGTAACTCGACGGTTCTCTTACTTATACTGATCAGTTTTAGAGGCTAGGCCAGCCTTAGGATGATGCTGCTGACATCATTCATCTATACATATTTCCTATCTCAGAGGCTAGGCCAGCCTTGGGGTGATGCTGCTGACATCACTCATCGTTACATGCTACCTTTTAGTGCCTAGCGGCATGTCTCGGTTTCAGCCCGAGAATCTTCACCGTGATCCCGGGCACGCACGGGATACTATTGAGTTACATCGATAATTCATCAAATTGATTTCAAAGACTTGAGAGTAGTTAACCCAATAGACCAGTTTAGATTACACTACACATTACCCTCACTGTCCTCACTTATGTCACTGTTATACCTGTTTTACCATTTATACTCATACATGTATATCTTGTTACCCCTGTTTACAGTATTGCTTGATATTATGACGCACTGACGTCTGGGTTTTGCATGGCCCAGATCCTCTACTTTTGTTGCAGACTGATCAGGAGTACTGCCGCTGTTAGACCGAGTGGTGAAGATCCTGTTGGTATCCAGTTTTACTTTCCAGGTGTTTTATTTATTGGATCTTTTGCTTCCGCATATTATATTATTTCTTGACTCATTTATTCTGGCTCATGGACATGTACTAGATAGTTTAGTTTATTTTCCTGTTCTTGATATCTGTACAGCCGTAATGTGACTGTGGAGGGATTTTTCCTATCCACAGGTAGCATGGTTGGCTATGTCACGTGCCTATCTTAGCGTACTCTGGAAAGCGGGGAGTGACACTTTTTGCAACCATACAAATAAAACACTCAAAACAATTTGCAATAAAATAAATAAGCACATTTCTCTCTACATGTCTTCAACCATGCTCAATGCCACCTCACCCTCCACCTCATTTTATGAATATTCATAAATGAATATTCACAAATGAAGTGTCCATCTTCTAGAAAAAATTCCATATAAATATGAAATACAACCCGATATACGTATCGAACTACATATACGCGTATTCGTATAAAAATACGAATAGCCAAGAGAGAAAAAGAATAGTGAAAAATAATACTAGAATACATATATTAAAAATATACAAAAATTATTAAATCAAAACTTGATTTAATAATCTATCTTAATCATAAGCCGCTGGTATTATCAACCGTCCAATTAAAGTCCGCGTAGCCTGTACACATATTTAATCGGACACATGTATGTACCAACATACGTCATCTATATCATATCGTCTGCACTGGGAAAACTCTCCGTGTGGGACTCTAAAGACTCTTCAATATACTGACAGTGGGTTTGACGGAAGCCGACCAAAATTACCACACTCCGGAAGGTATGCGGAAACTTGGCAAGTTTCCCTTCTATTTGAAACTCCCAATATGGTTTTTTCCCCGAGCGTCTTATGACCTTGACAAAGGCCAACAAATCATAAGTCGCAAGTCAAGTTCAACCCGTCAATATTGTGGATTACTCTAAACCCACCCGTATAAACCCTTGACAAAGGCCGACAAGGCTATACGATTGTCCTAAATAATCACATCACTATGCAATAGAAAAGCGCTACATAACTACCGAACACTACGCCTTGACAAAGGCCAACAAACGCGACACGAATACTAGGTAATACCAATATGAAATGACGGAGGGCTACGGCTGGTTTTTGGCGAAAAACTTTTAACGTAATGAACTTGATAGCGTTGAAGGAATGAGTGGTTTTACAAATATATAGTGGCGCAAACTTTTGCCGAAGAGGTCACTCCCTGTGAAGGGATCTAGGTTCTTTCTTCATCGAATGAGGTGCTAGTAGTCCTAACCGAATACCTCTATGCTAAGCAAAAGAATCGACTATAGTGAAATTATTACAGTAACGCAAACTTTTGCTCAAGAGGTCACTTCCTGTGAAGGGATGTCGGCTCTTGCCTCGTCGAATGAGGTGCAGGATATTCATGACCGAATACCGCTGTGCAAAGCAAAAGGATACGCCTGTAATGTTAGTTTTAAAAACTTGGTTCCAACAACATCATTTAGGTTTGTTTTCCTTGCATTAATCAGAATTAATGCAGTCCCATCAATTAAACAAATCAGGCCAGAAAGAAACAAAAATAGGAACGCACATATATGCCATCTGCATTCGCCACAGGGTCCCGGGTGTTCACCGTAAGGTTACTTAACTTACAGCAGGATGGGGACAAGACTAGCATGGATGCAAAACATATATAGCGTCTACTAAATATATAATATATATAGAAACATTCGTCTCACGCATAATATCAAGTAATATCACAGAAGCATCACACAGCAGAAGCACAGAAGCAAACACAGTATGGAGATGCGGATAATCTAGGAAAAGTACATTTCAATAGAGCCAAATATGAAATGTAATTTTCCGGTCGTGTAGATAGCCCGTAGTATCAGATCCTAGACCCCTACGAGTGCGGCAAGACACCCGCCAATCCCAGAAGCGAGTCAACCCTAATCAATGAAGTGAGTGGGCAACCCAGCACTTCCAAAATCCAGTGATTTAGGCACCCTTCCACGGGTCAAACCTATACCCCCTACGAGTGCGGAAAATAGACCGCCAATTCTAGAGTAAGGCAGCGCCATGAGATGGAGTCCCGTTGCCCTCTAGAACCCGGCTACTCAAGCACTCCGCCGCGGGGTAATTCTACTGCATGTAATGAAAAACTCAATATACAACGGTGACTACGTCCGTAACCAGGATACGCCCCAAAGAATAATACAAGCCGCGATGATGGCAGTCCATATGTCACGCAATATGAATATACATTACATCATAAAGAATTACATCTAATGCTACATACACCGGGCTATCCATCACGAAAATTCCAACATAACCATAATCAATAAGCAATATCCATCACAGAACATAAGTATCAATTACGTAACCCCGTCTAATTGATACGTATAGCAATTAGACGACGTTTTACCAAACGTTATGATACACGCAGCCATCACTAAGCCTACGACAATCGAATACCGCACACATATAGCTAACACTTCAATTTTCAAAAACACCAAAAATCAAGTGTGCTAAAAACCAGTAAAAATTTCATGCTAAAATCCACTCCAGGAGGACGAAATGAGCTCGGATTGAGCTGAAACTTCATGGAGGACCTCGAAACAAAATTAACGTCAATCCGGAGGCACCTAGGGTGGCCTAAGGGGTAGGCAGACCCGAAACTACCTTGTGAGGCAGTTGTCATGTCCCCAACCCCCAAGGCCACCTTTGGGTGGTCTCGGGAGTGTGAGCTTGTCCTAGGTTCCCGTGGGACATCCCCGGGGTCCGCGCGCACCTTCCCATGGCTTCTCAGTCTAAACTGAAAGCTTGCGGGGAGTCAAAACATCAAAATAGAATGGAAAAAGTTACTAGTTTTGCGGCAGTTTTTGCAGAGCAAAACCGGCGAGATTCGGGAGTCGTATCTATCTAGTTTAGAGTGTTTGGGTGGCTCTGATACCATTGAAAGTTTCTAGTGCACTCACCGACAACCTGCGGCCAATGCGGAATTCAAAAACAAAAATTATCGCGGCACTAGAAACTAAATCCCAAGAATATAACCAAACACCTAAACTAGCACAACAACAAGATAGAAATCACAATTTTTGTAGCGTCTTCATTTACTCCAATTGAGTTAGAATCTAGCATGCTCTCAAGAGCTTCGGATCGCATTTGCAAGCCGGTCCTCTTTCGTCGAAGATGATCCATCCGAGAGAACCGGTCCAAACTCCGGCTTCACCAAGTGAAGTAACTGACGCTTCAAGCTCATTAGAAATGGAGAGTGGGGATGTAGGAATTTTCCACTATCTTTTTCTATCAAATCTAAGCTCAAGAGTGCAAGTGTAGGAGAAGGAGGTGAGGAAAAATAGCCATGAGCACGTGTTGAAGGCATGAGAGCTTGAATGAAGAGTAGAATAGAGTGGAATGTGAAATGACTTCATATTCTTTTTGCAACCATACAAATAAAAAACTCATAACAATTTGCAATAAAATAATGAAGCACATTTCTCTCTATATGTCTTCAGCCATGCTCAATACCACCTCACCTTCCACCTCATTTTATGAATATTCATAAATGAATATTCACAAATGAGGTGTCCATCTTCTAGAACAAATTCCATATAAATATGGAATGCAACCCGGTATACGTATCGAAATATATATACGCGTATTCGTATAAAAATACGAATAGCCAAGAGAAAAAAAAATAATGAACAATAATATTAGAATACATATATTAAAAATATATATATAAATTATTAAATCAAAACTTGATTTAATAATCCGGCTTAAGCCTAAGCCGCTAGTATAATCAACCGTCCGATTAAAGTCTGTGTAGCCTGTACACATATTTAATCGGACACATGTATGTACCAACATACGTCATATATATCATATCGCCTGAACCGGAAAAACCCTCTATGTGGGACTCTAAAGACTTGTCAATACGCTGGCAGTGGGTTTAACCACAAACACGTCAGCGACACTAGCTGTACATAATGGATACCCAGGTATTGAGCGAAAGGAAGGTCGACGAGCAAACTCATCCGTTCCCTTACTAAGCCAGTCATTGATAATCTCCATACAATTCGGTCTGTCCGTTTAAGAGTATCGCATATCGAGTCTAAGGTGGATAAATTCATACCCCTAATAACGCGATATTTCGTGTCGGTGTGAAGCTCATCACCCACTGAGAAACTACTGATCCAAATCAGTAATTCCCATCCATCTTGGCCAAGAATTTCTGGTGATGGCCACCCATGCATAGTGCGACATCTACCCTCAATACTGGGAGAGATGAATATCCGACGATCCGCTCACTACCTCCATAGGCAGAGGTAGTAGATGATAAAGAGAAACTATCTTTTTCTCTCTTTTATTTTCTTCTCCTTTCTTTTTCTTTTTCTCTCTTTAGAATTTTTCAAGAAGAAGAATGATAACCCACTCTCTTTTTCTCTCCTCTTTGTTGTCATGTTAAGAGAGATGTGGCCCCCACCTCTTCACATGCCTTCTTTTGTCATCATATGACAATATGTATATGTATCATATACATATACATGTATTTATACATTAGTATCATATACTAACAAATATGTGTGAGACAATATATGTATCACATACATATACACTATATGTATCAAATACATATATATAAAGAAAGTAAGTATATGTATCGTATACATACACATATTATATATCATATACATAATAACATATTAGTATCATATACTATTGAGAGAGTGTGTGTGTGTGTGTGTCATATACACTATACTAGGTACCATATCATATATATGGATATTAAGTCAACACTTGACTTAATAATCCGGCTTATAAATAAACCGGGTAGTATTATCAAATGTCTGATTAATTCACGCGTATCATATACACGTATTTAATCGAACTCCTGCACGCATCACAAACGTACGCCACATCATCATTTCGCCTGAGCAGACATTTCGTTGTGGGACTCTAAATACCTAACAATACACCGGCAGTAGGTTAAACATGATCATATCCGATTGAATCTGAAACACTTTTAGATCAATCCCCTCATAGGTTAACCCACAAGCACGTCAGCGGTACTTGCTACACGTAACGGCCACCGAAGTATTGATCAAGAGGTAGGTCGACGAGCAAACTCATCCAAACCCAACAAAGCCTATCAGTGACAATTACCGTACAGTCCGGTCTCTTCGTCAAAGAGTATCGCATACCGGGTCTTGGGGTAGAAACTGTCAGACCCCCAATAACCCAATAAGTCATGCATACATCGAACTCATAACCATCTGAGATACAACTGATAACACTTATCGGTTTATCTCAACCACTCTGCCCAGGGATTTCTGGTTATAGTTATGTCCTGCACAACGCAACATCGACTCTCTATACCAAACCTCTAAGAAGAAAAGAAGGCACCTTCTTAGATTACATGGCCAGGTTAGGCTTTCGGTTTCATACCAACCCTTTATTACTGTACCCGAAAAAATGCACTTTTCCACTCCTTTCTCCGCTCAACCGTACCTTTCTTTATGCCCGGGCTCACGATTCATACGAATCCCCTTGATCACTCACTGCCTCCATAAACTTCGGGACTATACCTAACTAAAACCCGCATGCACCGATCTTTATAGCCGTGGTTGGGTAGTAATCAAAATATAGTGGGACCACACACAAGATAGTATGGCGATCTCAGGTCAAAATACTGCCATGTACTATCGTCACTAGAGAACTGTGATTTGACAATGGGTATAATAACATCTAAGAGTTCTTGGTGAATCCGTTCAATGTACTCATTCTCTAATGAGCACCTGTATATAATCTTTGGTGTCAAATACCAATAGTTGTGGGACTAGCCATCGTCCCGGTCGGGATCAAGAAACATATACACCAATCTATTCTGGAGTACTTATGCCCTATTTCGATACTCCCATGACTAGGAACGGTTAAGGATGAGCTTATGGACTACCCAGGCCCCGCTAGTATGATCGCATCATAATCCTGGTAGTCAAGCAAAGATCCTAAGGGCTTTATCAAAATAGCAAGTAAAATATATATACATGAATGATAAAGACATACCATATAGCATACTATCATGTCAAGCAAGAATATTCTATTCATATAGCTCCATATACAATTACAATAATTGCCTTCAGGGCACATATATCTAACATAGAGTACGGTGTAGTGATCATGAGTGCTTGGAGGGAGAGTACGGTGTAGTGATCATGAGAGATCGGAGGTTGTTCGTATATGGCAGGTTGAGTTGATCATGATGCTCGTGTTAGAGACAATAATGGCAGTAAGGTGTTCCCTACAGGTGGAGCATGGTGCATGTGCTAGTAGATGTTTGTGAAGCGGATTATGAGGGCAATGGTGTATCTTTCAGGTGGTGGGCTACGAATTCGAGCCAAGACGGAGATTGTTGGGATTATGTCTTATATCTGCATGTGTTTATGGACCATTTAGACCGAGTCATCTATTGGTATGGGTTACCAATAGATATTAGGGTTGAAATGCTATATATATCTTATTTTGGGTGGGAGATAGATTGGTTTTAAGATGTAATTATTGTGAGGATGTGTGTTTATGCCCCTTCTCTTATGGTGTGAGAGTAAGAGAAGGGGGAATGAGAAAGAGATTGTTGAGTGGTGTGGGTATCTTGTAATCTCTTTTGCGTGCTTAATGAAATCCTTGTAGTTAGCCCCGTAGATATGGGCCGAACCACATTAAATATTGGTGTATTGATCTTCTTTATAGTGTAATTGGAATATTTATCGTGTGTTCTCGGTACGGTGAAGGGTCCGAATCCTAACACTCGATAGTTCCAACATTTGATTGGTGATTTGGTAGATAACTAGTATTGGATTCGGATTTGTAATTATTATCCCATCTTCTAACAAATCATGTGGCATACCTGGGATCTATGGAATTAGTAAAAATAATATTTTTTTCAAAAATATGATAAAAAAAGTATTGGGAGATGGTTACCAGAAGAGAATCTCTCTCCTATTGTTTAATTTGCTTACTCTTTGAGAAATTAATTAATTTAATGGAACCTTTTTACTGTGGACCTGTGGTTGGTGGGAATAGTATACTGTGAGTTAGGAAGGAAATTACAAATAACACCCTTTGTTAGTGTTTTTGTCACAAAAAAATGTCTTGGCATAATTGTAGATGGAAAAATAAAGCTGTATAGTGAACATAGACACGGTCCCAGAATGGGTCCTCCATTTAACTTAAACTAAAAGGCTCATCCCTTTCTGATTTACCCCCATTTAATATGAACATTCACAGGCATATAAAGGTAATTATCTACCTCTTGTTATACTTCACTGCACATCACACTTGAGCTTGCACAGTGAAATGCTATCCTTGTCCAGGAGCTAGTTGCAAGTCAATTATTTGTAGGTAGAACTGTATTTGATTGGATATTTAATAACTGAATAATCCCAAGTTATCTCTTACTAATATTTTGATCGATGTGCCAATTACCACGAAGAACAAACCGGTCAAATATCATTCAACAACTTTTCAAACAATTAGTGCCATATAAATAAAGGCCCGCTATTTATATCTAGTTTATACCTCATTGATTTCAAATAATTCCATTTAATTCCTGCTCAATTTTCTTTTCTAATGCATTTATTTTTCGAGCCAAGTCTAGACCCCTCGATGTAGTTGACCGTTGTCCGATTCTCTTCCTTTTTTTGGCTTGCCAACATTATAAGTTTCGGTAAGAAAAACTGTATGAAATGCTAGCTACGAGTTTAACGTTTTCGAACACTATAAATCTCCGTTTTCTATCCGTTCTAGAAGAAGTTTCAAGTATTTGAAGAAGATAACAATGATGAGAGAGACCACATGTTGGTATTTATTATATGAATGTTAAAGTAATTCTTGAAACATATTAGACATTCAATTCTAATTTTATACATCATTATTATGTTTTAGTTAGAAAATCAGATTTCCATATCCGATATCTAAACCTTGGTATGCACATGTGATGCCTTTGTCGGAATGTAAATTAGTGCAAAATCTAAGTGTGTTTGTCTCATGCACACGGCAAGACAAATGTAGAATTGGATCTAGGGAACAAGCCTCAACAACCATGCACTGCTATTTATTACTGTTTCAGAGTAAAAGATTAAACAAAAAAGAATGCCACATCATCACCATTGTTGTCCAGAAGAGAAAGGGTTTGAGATTGCCATGGCTTTGATTCACCAATAATGGAATAAACAAATGCATTAAAAAGGACTAGTATTTACCGCGCACTCGATACACTTGTATATATTTGAAACGAAATATGTATATCGCGCTAAAGACGTGTGTAAAATTTCTGATCGTGAACATTATATGAGAATTTCTAAAGACATCTATAATTTTCTAAATTTAAAATAAATAAATGCGGTTAGTGTTAATATTAGATTTGAGAAATTTATGAGTTATGCAAAATAACAAAATTATAAGGGTTTATGTATAAATTTATAAGGCTCCAAATATCTTTTGGAGCATGAGAGCATTGTTGACTTTTTCATTTTCTTATTTTTGACTTTTATGATGAATAAGATGAGCGTCTCTCATTCACAACTTTGGCTATTAGAATTTTGTTATTTTTTCTATTTTTAATTTTGTTGATTAATAGCATCATTTATAGACTTCTAGTTATAACAGTAAAGATGATGATAACTATTGCAAGGTTGGGAACTAGCAATTGTCATTTCAGGTCTGGTCCACACTGATTAGTAGAAAAAAATAATTGTTAAGGTTGCGCTTGGTACATGAAATAGAAGATTACCGGAAATCCTCGCATTCCCGGAAATGCGACGACCGGGTATCTAATTCTAAGAAATTTTGCATTAACATGTACTTTAATTATTCCCGGTAATATATATGTGTGTGAAGAGGGGGCGCGCGCAACTGATGGCGAGGCTGGAGAAGGGCACGTAGATGACGGCGAGGCCGGCGACGCATTGTCGGCGGATGGCCAGCCGGCGGACGGCCTGCGACGGACTACGGCCGGCCAGTGACTGTTCATTTCAGTTTTTTGCATTTTTATACCGCCCAATTTTTATCACATTACTTATCAGTAGATACTCTTGAGCCGTGTTTGCTAGTCAAATTGCAGGATACAGGTTCTCAGCTCTAAACAGTGAAATTCATGGAAAAACACGACAAATTCCGGATTACTGCCAACCACAGATAAAACACGGGTCTCCGCTCTCTATCCGTATGTTGCCACACACAAGTTTATGGGACAAAATGGCAAAACAATGTCATTTTCATGCACAAAGCTCAATGTCAACACAAGATCCAACATATATACGCGGAGCTCGAGGAAATCATGGCAAAAGATCCACATCACATCACCTTTTAATCTACTGAAATTCTGGAAGAATTGTGAAGAGCTTCTGAGAAAAGTACTATACCACATTGAAGAGGACTGCACACCAGGGAAGGTCACAAAATCTTGTGACCTGACTCATCAAGAAGGCCGCGGTTCCGCGGCATGAGCGCGCTTAGGCCGCGGCCATACTGGCTCAGTGGACGACCGTATTTTGGGGGCAGATTGGTAATTTCATATATGATCTGAAAGTTTCCCTAGAGTTTCAGTTCCCTGCCTATAAATAGTCCAGAACTTGCCAAAGCCAAGAGTGCTTATTCTTGTATTTAGATTTTAGAATACATGTTGTTATTCTTCTTCCTCTTCTCATTTCTTCTCCATTAAAAACTTGTGGTGAGCTTTTGTGAGTGAAGAATGAATAAAAGGGTTCTCTTTGTTATCATACTTGTCTTGTTCTTTTGTTAATTATAATTGCTTGTAATTTTCATTTGCTAATCTAGTTGTTGTTATTTGTTGTTTGTTTCTTTCTTGTTCTCTTTTTCTTTATCCTTAAACAACAATGATGCTTAAGCTTGATCCTTGCCAAGGTGAGGTCTCAAATAGCTAGTTGTAATCTTCTAACCTCTTTCTTTCTATCTTCCTCCTTTGTTTTATTTTCTTTTTCTTATAATGGGTGAGTAGTTTTCATACTTGTTAGGGTAGGATAAGAAAAGTTTGAGAGAAGGAAATATCTCTCACTCTTTTCTTTCCCAACATCTTAATTCGGACTCTCGTTAATTGAACCACAATCCGCTCCCTACGGCACCCTATCCTACATGATAGCGATGATTCTTTAGTGAGACCGGTTGTGGTTGAATTAACCGGAGGTTAAGGCTAAGAGCCAAGAACGGACGGACAAGCACCAAAAGGAAGAACTTATGCGTTGGAAAGCCTAGCTTATCTCGCAAGTTCCTTCCTAGTCGTGCTAATCCCCGTTGTTGCTGATTACCGTAATACCGATATTAAGAGTGGCAACGAAAGAAGTGAGCGACTCCTAACTCAAACTAACATAATTCTAACCCTAACAAGCTCTCTTTATATAACATTTTAGCACATAGTTAATCTCAAAAAAAACCTGGACATTTAGACTTAACTCGTTAAAGCACATAGAAAAAGATTCCCATCTCCCTGCGGACGACCCGTACTCAACCGGCTAGCTACAAGCGAAACCGTCTTGATTGCGGTAATAAACTTAGCACGCAAAAACTCTACCAATCAAATGGCGCCGTTGCCGGGGAGACGGTAGTTTATTTCTTTGTGTAATTTCGGGTTAATTTGTGAATATTAATCTAACCGAAAAACAAAACAAAAAAAAAAATATACATTGTAAAATACCATCTTGTTATTTTTGATTAGTTTTTGTGCAAGTGTGCAGGATAAAAAGACGGTCGAGTTCAGTGCCAAAGACGTGGGAAGTTAGACCCATATCTCGCGGCTATACCGCGTTTGATCAAAACGGAACCAACGGTCTACTATAAAATTCTGGAGCAGACCCAGTGAGCAAATAAAGATTCAGGAGCTCCAGAAAAGAAGAGGACACACAAGGCAGCACAGTACAGGAAATTGAAGGGCCAAACCCACTTACCTACCGCGGCATAAGCCTTCTATTGCCGCAGAACCGCGGCCATCTATGGCCGTCGACTCCTAAAAATTTCTGTAAGTCTCTCTCTTCTTCCCCACTCCTCTGAACTCCACTGAACTGTGTTTTCTGCAGCATTCTTTGCGCAAACTCTCTTCCCCCTTCCAATAAATTGTTTTTGTGCAGAATTCTTTGCACCGCGCTAAAATAAAAATTGTTTGCAGTTGATTGATACTGCTTTGCATATATTAATACGGACTTTAAGGGGCTTGAAACCAATCCAGATTGGGTGGGGATTTCATCACCCTTCCCAGGACCCCAGAAATCACAAAAAGCATATGCATTGACCATTGCTTAAATTAAAAAATACTAGACTCAGCCCTAAGGACTTCGCGCTCAATAGGACAGAGGACTAGTTACAGGCATCGGCCGTTTATCCTATCCTGACTTTTGCGATGTCTAGGCAAGTGTGTCCAAAGCAAGTGGTTACTTAATTAGGACCACTACTTACGTAGTGGGGAGCCTCCCACTTACCTGGCACTTACCTAGCCGCAATTGGCGGAGAAGAGACGGTTTGAAGTCCTATTTCTAGCCCTTTGGAACAGTTAGGAGCTGTCTAGCTGACCTAGGTGACCCTAGATCTAGGTGTGATTGTGCATATCTTGTTTGTGATTGCTTGAAGCCGTAAGTCCGTACATATTTCTGTAAAGCTCATTCTAAAAAAAAAAACACAAAAACCAAAAAACTTTTATAAAAACTTGCCTTTTGTCGCCAAAATCCAATTTTTCACCCATCACCCATCATATTTCTCCATTAACGTTTTCTTACCCTCACCTTCTCCGCTTTGACTATACTAAACCCGTTTAGTGTATGTCCGCTTGGACTCGGGACACTAGCGTCCGCCTAGTCCGCGTTACGTTAGTCGGTACCGACTACGCGATCGACTCAGACGTCGAAACTCCGTCCACGCCTCTTTCACCCTTACCTTTGCCGGCCAACTCCGACGTTGACCGAAATTCTGTTCATACATTCTCACCTTCACCATCACCAACCTCTTCTTCCGCGATGTCAGGATTTAATCCAAACATCTCTTTGACTCCCCCGGGATTGACTCCACCTCTTATGGAGACGAATAACCCACCACCACCGCCTGTTGTAGCGCCGCAGCGAATCGCGCTCCAGGATTGTTTCTATCCCACCAGTTCTGCACTTCCCACCTGTCTTTCTCTTCCACCGGCCAATGGGGATAATTTTGAAATTAAGCCCCACTTCATTAACATGCTTCCGAAATTTCATGGGCTTGAATCTGAAGATGCATATATCTTCATCAACAAGTTCCAAAATGTTTGTGCCATGATGAAAACTACCCAGCTGTCGAACGATGCTATACGGCTACGGGTCATTCCGTTCACTTTGTGCGATCTTGCTGAAAAATGGCTGTATAGCACCGCTTCCCACTCCATAACCAGTTGGGACGAGTTTGTGAAAGCGTTTCTCAAGAAATTCTATCTGAATCATAAAACCGTAAGGATCCGTAACGAAATCAACCAATTCTCTCAGCTTCCTACTGAACCCTTCTGGAAGTGCTTTGACCGGTATAAAAACCTTCTTGTTCAGTGCCCTCACCACGGTATTGAGAAATGGCAACTTTGACAAACCTTATACGAGGGCCTGAACTCAGCAACCAAGCAGTTGTTGGAAACCATTTGTCAGGGCCACTTCCTATCGAAATCTGACGAGGAAGCGTGGCAATTCTTCGACGACCTTGCGGAACAAATGCTTCAATGGGAGAGCACTAGACCAACTACTTCTTTTTCTTTCTCCACTTCTACTGGTCAGTCTAGGGTAGGAATTCACCAACTCGATGTCTCTATTGCGATGAAAGCTGAAATGGCTGCAATAACGAGAAAACTTGAAGCGATAGAGAGCAAATTTTCATCTCCTGCTCCTGCCCCTGTTCTTCCCCTTCGTACCATTTGTGCTTGTTGTTCCGATACTTCTCACTTAACCGAAGAGTGTCCTTACAATCCACCATCTCAAGGACAGGATCAGGTTAATGCTGCATTTCAGCAAAGACCGAGGAATGATCCATACTCTTCCACCTATAATTCCGGTTGGAGGAACCACCCCAATTTCGCCTGGAATCAGAATCAGCAACAATTCCAAGGCAACAATTTCCAGAGGCCCCTTCCTCCGCAACAACAAGCGCAACAACAAACTCAACATCAGTTTCAGCAGCCCTTCCAACCCCAACCTTTTCAAAATCATACGAACAACTTTGCACCCAACAATTCTTTTCCACAAAACAACTTTGTTCCGTCAAACAACGATAAGGTTTCCTCGCTAGAACGAAGTCTGGAGGCATTCGTTAAACAATCGACACAATCCACCGCCAACATCCAGTCGTCTATTCAGTCTTTGGTGCAACACGCTGCTGCACATGGGCAAAGCATCAAGACCATCGAAGCCCAGATTGCACAGCTGAATGCAGCGTTAAGCGAGCGAGAAAAGGGGAAGCTTCCATCTCAACCACTCCCAAATCCCGGTCACCCACATAATGTACGTGTTGCTCTTGAACAACAGAACCATAATGTGAGTGTCGTGACTACATTGAGATCGGGAAGGATGCTGCACAACAACATCGGCACAGCAATTGAGGATAATGACACCCCAGCCGCTTCTTCTTCTTCTTCTTCGTCTTCTGAGCCTATTCTCCATTCTTCAAAAGGTTCTTCTTCTTCTTCTGCTCTGAACGGACCCACTTCTCACTCCACGAAAGCACCAGCTCTGGGATCCGTTCCAGCTCCACAATCTCCTCCACAAGCATTGGACTCAACCAATTTTAAAAATGTTCCATTTCCAAACCGGTTGAGGTCCAATAAACAAAATCCACAAATGGAGAAGATTCTGGAGTTGTTTAAGCAGGTAAACATCAACATTCCCCTTTTAGATGCTGTCCAACAAGTCCCGTCCTACGCGAAAATCTTAAAGGACTTGTGCACGAAAAAGAGGAAGTCTCAGGTACCCAAGAAAGTTTTCTTGGCTAGTGATGTGAGTGATGCTCTTACCCAATCTTTACCGCAAAAATGGAAGGACCCTGGTTGTCCTACGATTTCTATTACCATTGGGGATAAGAACATCAACCGGGCACTATTAGATCTCGGTGCCATTTTTAACCTGCTTCCGTACTCAGTATATGTGCAACTAGGTGTAGGAGAGCTGAAACCCACACACTGCACTCTCCAAATGGCCGACCGATCGATCACCCATCCTAGGGGTGAGCTAGAGGATGTGTTAATCAAGGTTGGGGACTTCATATTCCCCGTTGACTTCATTGTATTAGACACACAGCCTGTAGCTAACCCCCGGAATCAAATTCCGGTGATACTCGGTCGCCCATTCCTTGCAACCTCAAATGTTGTGATCAATTGTCGAAATGGCTCGATGAACCTATCTTTTGGAAACATGACAATTGAACTCAACATTTTTAGGTCGGGGAATCAGCCCTCCGAACCTAATGCTCATATACTAGAAGTTTTCTCAATCCAGGAGATCACCCCTGAAGAGTGTGAATTCGAGGAGTTTTTGTTCGATCACGATAATCTTAACGCCACTAATGCGTTCCTCTTCGAACCTGCTGCTGTTTCTGCGCCCGACAATGACTACGAGTGTTTCACTTTCTCGAACGATCTTAGCCGCTCACCACCCGAGTTTGAATCCTTCGAATTTCCGGATGAGTTACCTGAACCATCCAACTCGGTCGTTTACACTCGTTTTGAACCTTTGCTGGAATCCTTTGAGTTCGAGACCTTTTCACCAATCTTGCCTTCAATCGTTTCTGTTAGTTATATGTATGTCCTAGAGGCCATTACTATACATAGGATGTATATTGTAGTGGATGCTTGGACATATATAGGGATGACTTTCTTGCTCGATATGATAGTATTCTATCTGGTTACTCTTTACTTTAACGTGTACACTGATTGTCTCTCTGTTACATGATTGGTAAAGCCCTTAGGATGTGTACTTGACTACCTGGACTATGATGCGGATCATACTAGTGGGGACATGGTAGTCCATAAGTACATCCTTCAAAGTCCCTAGTCGTGGGTGTATCGAGACGGGGCATCGATATACCAGAGTAGACTAGCGTGTAGCTTCTCGACCCATATAGATGGGCGATGGATGATCCCATATCCATTGGTTTGACATCAGAGATGATATACGGGTGCTCAGTGGAGACTGGGTACACTGGACAGACTCGCCGAGAACTCCCAGATGGTATTATACCGTACGTCAGATGGCAGTTCTCTGGTGACACTGGAGCAGGTTAGTCTGTAGACCCGAGATCGTCATAGAGTCTTGTGTGATTCCCACTGTGCTTTGATTTCCACCTTACCACGTCCAAGACGGCGTGCAAAACAGTGGTTTTTGGGTACAGTCCCGAATCACATGGAGGCAATGAGCGATAGGAGGGGTTTCGTCTCTCCCGGTATAGGGAGTTGATATTGCGCAGTGCTCGATTGGCTATAACAGGAAGTCCTTGGCCAAGGCTGCTTTAGGGATTTACTGGTAAGTGTTACCAGTAGTTTCTCGACCCGTTATGAGCCTCATATCGACACGACTTATCGAGTTATTGGGGTCTGAGGTTTACCACCCCTAGACAAGATATGCGACATATCAGACGAACAGACCGGACTGTACGGTAGTGTTACTGATTGGATTCACAGGAGTGTGAGAGGGCTTGCTCGTTGATCTTCTGATCGCTCAATACCCGGGTGGCCGTTACGTTTAGCAGACCGCTTGCGGCTTGTGGGTGTTTGATATGATCATCACCTACTGCCGGCGTATTGACGAGTCTTTAGAGTCCTACACAGGGGTTTCCTGGCTCAAGCGAAACGAAATAGGAGCGCATATGAGATATGTGCGGGACCGAGAATAATACCAGTATGTGATACTATATTCTATTCTCGCGATATGTGACATTGATCGGTTGTATGCGATATAGCCGGGTTATCGGATCAAGTGTTGATTCGATATGTTGTTACTATTGATATTAGTCGGTTATATGCTATATGACCGGATTATTAAATCAAGTGTTGATTTAATAATTTAATGTATAATTATATATTTGATATATTACTTTACATTAACTAGTATTGGTTCACTTAAGATTGATTTTCTCACTTGAATGTGCACATTGTTTATATGTGATATATGCAAGTGTACATGTTTGTATCATGCTTGATGATACAAACAAGTTGTGTGTATGAGACTTGAACCAAATCAAGGTTAAATTAGGGTTCACTATTTTCCTAACAAATAACAAAAGAGTAAGACTTTGGTCAAAGTTATCAAGCTTCATGAAGCTTGATAAACATTGACAAAGTCAACTCTTTTGTCATTTATTCAAGATATTAGTTAACCCAACCCTTAACATAATGCTTTGGTTAAATCTCTACATGAGTTAAGCATGAGGGCTTAACTCAACCATGGTGCCATTATTTATTGGATAAGTTTCATTTGGATATTGATTCATATGATTCTTTTCTTCTTCTTCATCTTCATCAAGCTCACAAAAGCTTGCTAGCTCCAATGGTGTCATGGGAAAAAGAGTGAGAAATCCAATTCTAAAGTGAACCCACTTCCTATTTCTTCATCCTCTACTACTTGCCATGTAGTATAGGGTGTTCTCTTCACAAAGTTTTCGACCAAGTGAAGGAATAGCTTGAGTTTGAGTCTCCCCGACGTAGATCATCTTCGGCCTCGAAGTCAATGACCTAGCCCGATCATTTCTCCGACGAATCTATCGCTAGAGTCCAGGATTCCGATGATCGCAGCGGAGGGACATCAACACGGAGCTAAAGAAGTGGTGGACCGGATCTACAAAGGTTGTAATCCCTTTCACTTATTAGCAAAGTTGTTTGCTTGCTTGTAGTTTCGCCTAACCCTTCTAGTAATCGATCTAGTTTAGGGTTTCTCGGCACCGGAAAATTTGAATTTGGCATGGTTGATACCTTGTGGAACCTCTTGAGTGTGCCTAGTAACCCTACAGTTTCACCTCCAACGCTCGAACTCAAGCCTTTGCCGTCTCACCTTAAGTACGCTTACTTGGGTGAGAACGAGACCCTCCCTGTTATCATCTCGGCTTCTCTAGCTCCAGAGCAAGAGAAAGCCCTTCTTGCGGTCTTGAACAGCAATAGGCAAGCTTTTGGCTGGTCCATGGCGGACATCAAGGGGATTAGTCCCCTAATCGTTGAACATCACATTCATCTGATGGATGATGCCAAACCAGCCAGGGATCCACAAAGGCGACTCAACCCAGTCATGAAGGAGGCTGTGAAAAAGGAAATCGTGAAGTGTCTAGATAGTGGTATCATTTACCCTATCTCTGATAGCCAGTGGGTTAGCCCCATTCACGTTGTCCCCAAGAAATCAGGCATAACGGTCATTACTAACGAGGCGAATGAGTTAACCCCTACTCGCACCCAAACTGGATGGCGAGTATGCATCGATTACAGAAAACTCAACGCCGCAACGCGGAAAGACCACTTTCCGCTACCTTTCATTGACCAAATGCTTGAACGATTGGCCGGACACGAGTACTACTGCTTTCTTGATGGCTACTCCGGCTATAATCCGATTCCTATCGCCGAAAAAGACCAGGACAAGACCACATTCACTTGTCCTTTCGGCACGTTCGCACATCGTCGCATGCCCTTTGGGTTATGCAATACGCCCGCTACCTTCCAGCAGTGTATGATGGGAATCTTCTCAGACATGGTGGAGAAATTCCTAGAGATCTTCATGGACGATTTCTCCATCTTCGGCGATTCCTTTAACGAGTGTTTGCTGCATCTTGACGATGTTCTTACCCGATGTAAGGACAAGAACCTCACTTTGAATTGGGAGAAGTGTCACTTCATGGTGCGCGAAGGTATTGTCTTAGGACATATCATTTCGCAAAATGGCATAGAGGTTGACAAAGCGAAGATTGGGGTCATTTCCAATCTCCCTCCTCCCAGATGCGTCCGAGACATCCGAGCCTTTCTTGGCCATGCCGGTTTCTATAGACGGTTCATCAAGGACTTTAGCAAGATTGCTAGGCCCTTGACTCTTCTACTGGCCAAGGACACGCCATTCGACTTCAACTCGAGCTGTGTGACTGCATTCGAGTCATTAAAAAGATCACTCACTTCTGCTCCCGTTCTTTCTTCACCTGACTGGACGCACCCATTTGAGATTATGTGCGATGCATCCGACTTTGCCATTGGTGCTGTCCTTGGACAACACATCAACAAGATGCCGCACGTAATCTATTATGCTAGCCGAACCCTGAACGACGCCCAACTTAATTATACAAAAACTGAGAAGGAATTCTTAGCTGTTGTATTTGCTTTAGAAAAGTTCAGGCCCTACCTCATCGGCTCTCCAGTGATTGTCTACACAGACCATTCTACTCTGCGCCATCTTTTTGCGAAGAAAGATGCAAAATCTCGGCTAATACGTTGGATCCTCTTGCTTCAAGAGTTTTACCCTGTCATCAAGGACAAAAGAGGATGTGAAAACGTAGTCGCCGACCATCTCTCACGACTTCCTTCTTCGTCGTCGCCTCAACTTCCGATCAACGACGTTTTTCCGGATGAACAGCTCTTGATAGTATCTCGCGAACCCTGGTTCGCAAATATTGTGAATTATTTGGCAACAGGGTTATTACCGACTGAATGGTCAAGTCAGGACAGACTTCGATTCTTATCCCAAGTAAAACACTTTTAGCGACAATGGAACTCATTTCTGCAATAAGACTTTCGAGGCCTTGATGCGGAAATATTCCATTAATCATAAGCTATCTATGCCCTACCACCCCCAAACCTGTGGGCAAGCCGAAGTTTCAAATCGGCAAATCAAGTAGATACTGTAGAAGACGGTTTCCAAGAACCGAAAGGATTGGTCGTTGAAACTCACTGATGCCCTTTGGGCATTTCGAACAGCTTATAAGACCGATCTTGGCATGTCTCCCTATCGGCTTGTGTACGGAAAGGCTTGTCACCTCCCTGTCGAAATAGAGCATCGCACATTTTGGGCGATAAAAGAGCTGAATCTGTCTCTCGAAGATGCAGGCAGCCATCGGAAGCTGCAATTGAACGAATTGAGCGAGCTTAGGGATGAGGCTTACGATAACGCGGTTGTCGTTAAAAACCGAACGAAGGTGTTTCACGATAAACACCTTTTGCGCAAAACTTTCGTACCTGATCAACAGGTACTGCTTTACGACATCCGGCTACACTTCCATCGAGGAAAGCTCAGATCTCGCTGGAAAGGGCTGTATTTTGTGCAGAATGTGTATCCGCATAGCGCTGTGGATTTGGAGAATCCAAAGGACGGTTCATTTTTCAAAGTAAATGGACACCGACTTAAACCGTACCTTAACGCCGAACCAACAGAGGAGCTCCTGGTCTTACAGGAGCCGGTTTACCCTGCATAATCTTCCTCTGCCTACCACCAAACTTCGGTTATCCAGCCAAGAACAGTGGACACTATTCCAAATAAGTTTGGGGGTATGTATATACCATTTTGTATTTATTTGTGGATATTCTTTTCCATTTTTACTCTTTAAAAACATAAACAAAAAAATTTTGTGTATATCTAACCGACAATTTTGACCCTTCAAATGATCTCTTCATACAATGACAGAGAGGACACTGTCCAGTTTAAGTTTGGGGGTACGCTCGGTACGCATTTCTAACCTTCGCATTCATATGTATATTTTGCATCTGCATATTAAAATCCATAAAATCCATAAAAATCAGAAAATTTTCTAAAAACATAAAAACTTTTCTGTCAAGTTAGATAGTGGGAGAACTCTGATTCAACATTTCGACGGTTTTGTTTGATAAGATAAGAATAACTAAATCTTATTTTTAGATTTTGAAAACCTGAAAGATAACTCTCCTTTGAAATTAACTATGGCTGATATACGTCTTTACATCACACTACACATGTCGTGAGTTTTGGAAATTAGATGACAAGTCTTTTATGTCTAAAAAAACTTTTAAATGGATAAATGACTTTCTGAGGATCAAATAGATTTATTCTGAAATAAGTAATATCAAGAATAGTTTATGAAGTGAAGCGAATATGAAGGAATGTTATTGATGCCTTAATTGGAACTAATTCTGAAAAATAACCCATCTGAAATTTGATTGGAATGATTACACACCCAACCCACTAAACACGCTTTTTATCCAAAAAAATAACTGAACTGCCGGTTATATCTCCGTTCGCATTGAATCATCATAATTTTCACGCTAAAGTGTCTTTTGTTTTTGGGCCTAGGTAACTTGAGTAATTAAGTCCGCTGGGGTGTCTCTACACCTAATGCCCTAAAGCCAACTGGTTTGGGTGCATTGGCCCAAAGCTCGTTAAGAAGCCTAGAAAGTCCAGATTAAAACAAAGTCAAGCAAGTGTTCTCTTCGAGTTAAAATTCCTAACGGTTCTTTGTGTGAGAATAATCTTGACAAAAGACAGGCTTTTATAAAAAAAAATTAGCGGAGATATGAAGGTTTTATTCTATGATAAAGACTATTGCACGTTCACAGAGGTGTGTATGAAATGAAAACAAGAAAAAGGTGGAGTGAAAAATAATACCTAGTTTCCTGTTAAGGAAGATAGAAATTCTGAAGTTGAAACCTTACAGGAAAACGAAACTTGAAAAATGCTTAACTCTTTATAAAACTTATGTGATCCTTTTAAAAATTTTATCTGGGCTTTATTGTATGACATGATGACTTTATTCGACCCTTCTGGAACTTAACGACACTATTTGCACTGCACGTAAAGACATATAAAATCTTAAGTTAAATAAGAAGCGAGATGTGATAAAGATTCGGTAGTCTAGACTTAAGATCATAGAATTATTATTTTCTGAAACAAAACTTTAGGGTTTGAATCATAGTTATTTTGCAAAACTAGCTTGACCGGATTTTGTGGGTAGTATCCGCTGAAAACCCTCAGGAGACAACACTCCTCCTACTAGGGACACCTAGAGGTTTAACGGCTTGTTGCACATGCTCAGTGCAATCGCGTTCCCTGCGAAAGTGAGGTTAGGAATTTTTTGTGAATAAATTGGCTTTGCTCGGTACGAGCAAATGATAAGTTTGGGGATATTTGTTCATATCAGTTTTTTGCATTTTTATACCGCCCAATTTTTATCACATTGCTTATCGGTAGGTACTCTTGAGCCGTGTTTGCTAGTCAAATTGCAGGATACAGGTTCTCAGCTCTAAACAGTGAAATTCATGGAAAAGCATGACAAATTCCAGATTACTGCCAACCACAGATAAAACACGGGTCTCCGCTCTCTATCCGTATGTTGCCACACACCAGTTTAAGGGACAAAATGGCAAAACAATGTCATTTTCATGCACAAAGCTCAATGTCAACACAAGATCCAACATATATACGCGGAGCTCGAGGAAATCATGGCAAAAGATCCACATCACATCACCTTTTAATCTACTGAAATTCTGGAAGAATTGTGAAGAGCTTCTGAGAAAAGTACTATACCACACTGAAGAGGACTGCACACCAGGGAAGGTCACAAAATCTTATGACCAGACTCATCAAGAAGGCCGCGGTTCCGCGGCACGAGCGCGCTTAGGCCGTGGAACCGTGGCCATACTGGCTCAGTGGACGACCGTATTTTGGGGGCAGATTGGTAATTTCATATATGGTCTGAAAGTTGCCCTAGAGTTTCAGTTCCCTGCCTATAAATAGTCCAGAACTTGCCAAAGCCAAGAGTGCTTATTCTTGTATTTAGATTTTAGAATACATGTTGTTATTCTTCTTCCTCTTCTCATCTCTTCTCCATTAAAAACTTGTGGTGAGCTTTTGTGAGTGAAGAATGAATAAAAGAGTTCTCTTTGTTATCATGCTTGTCTTGTTCTATTGTTAATTATAATTGCTTGTAATTTTCATTTGCTAATCTAGTTGTTGTTATTTGTTGTTTGTTTCTTTCTTGTTCTCTTTTTCTTTATCCTTAAACAACAATGATGCTTAATCTTGATCCTTGCCAAGGTGAGGTCTCAAATAGCTAGTTGTAATCTTCTAACCTCTTTCTTTCTATCTTCCTCCTTTGTTTTATTTTCTTTTTCTTATAATGGGTGAGTAGTTTTCATACTTGTTAGGGTAGGATAAGGAAAGTTTGAGAGAAGGAAATCTCTCTCACTCTTTTCTTGCCCAACATCTTAATTCGGACTCCCGTTAATTGAACCACAATCCGCTCCCTACGGCACCCTATCCTGCATGATAGCGGTGATTCCTTAGTGAGACCGGTTGTGGTTGAATTAACCGGAGGTTAAGGCTAAGAGCCAAGAACGGACGGACAAGCACCAAAAGGAAGAACTTATGCGTTAGAAAGCCTAACTTATACTCGCAAGTTCCTTCCTAGTCATGCTAATCCCCGTTGTTGCCGATTACCGTAACACCGATATTAAGAGTGGCAACGAAAGAAGTGAGCGACTCCTAACTCAAACTAACATAATCCTAACCTTAACAAGCTCTCTTTATATAACATTTTAGCACATAGTTAATCTCAAAACAAACCTGGACATTTGGACTTAACTCGTTAAAGCACATAGAAAAAGATTCCCATCTCCCTGCGGACGACCCGTACTCAACCGGCTAGCTACAAGCGAAACCGTCTTGATTGCGGTAATAAACTTAGCACGCAAAAACTCTACCAATCAGTGACCAACGTCTTATCGGCGGCGGGTCGACCGGTGAACAATCGGCGATGGCCGATATCCGGTCGGCGGCAAAAATCCAATCAGCGACAGGCTGGCCGGTGAATGATCGGTGATGGCCGACAGCGAACGACCGACGATGGGCTTCGGGGCCGGCCAACCAGCGGGTGGCGAGGAAGGCCGGCGACGGATGGTCATGGCTCATTCGTATTAGGCGGGAGTATTTCGTGGTAATTTAGAATAGACACATATTTTGGGATGAATAGAATTATCATGAAATGGGGTCATTTGATTATCATGATAATCCTATATTTCGGGGAATATCTTTTATACCTAAATAAGTATAGTAATATTTCATGATAATATAAAATTACCATCTAGATTACCTCCTACTAAACACACCTTAAGAGCTTGTTTGGATAGTACCTATCTCATGGAGAGAGAAAAGCCTAGATGCCATTTTTCGGCCGGATTGGCCCAATTCTGCAAAAGAGGCTGTTTGGATGGGCTTTTTGATCTTTGATCCTGGGGGAAAACCCTCTACTTTGACTCTATCCACCGAATTAAAAAAAAAATAGGTAAGAATTAATTTTTTTCCCCAAACTTCTTCGCCATCTTCTCGCGTCTTCTTTTTCTTTCTCTTTCAATTTCATTCAAACAAATCAAATCAAAACCTTAGATCTCAAAACAATTTAAAAGAAGAAAGGAAAAATGGGAGATAGCCAGTACTATTTCATTTTTTAATCGAGCAATCGATCCTCAAGGAATAGATCATGTGTTGCTGGACGATATAATCAATAGATTGCTAGAGGTTCGCTCAGTGAGGCCAAGCAAGCAAGTTCAGCTTTCGGAGGTTGAGACTCGTCAGCTTTGCATCGCATCGAGAGAGATCTTCCTTCAACAACCCAATCTATTGGAGCTCGAAGCACCGATTATGATCTGTGGTTAGATTCGATATTTTTTTATTATCAGAAACTTCTTGCAGTTTGTTATTTGATGATCGGTTAATTCTTTTGTGCTATAAAATTTATGATATTTATTATATGATGTATATTTGCAACAACCCAATCTAGGGACTGACATTTCTTCAACAACCCAATCTAGGGACTGATATTTCTTAACGTCAGTCCCCAGTAACGTGATAAGTCATGCTGATGTCTGGCCTATAACGGTTCGAGAAACTACTGATAATACTTATCAGTAAATCTCGGCAGCAGCCCTGGCCAGGGACTTCCAGTTATAACCAATCGAGCATAGTGCAACATCAACCCCCAATACCGGGAGAGACGAAACCCCTCCTATCGCTCATTACCACCGTGCGACTCCGGACTGTACCCAAAATCCACCTCTTTGCACGTCTCCTTTGAGCGTGGTAGGGAGGAAATCAAAGCACAGTGGGAGTCACACAAGACTCTATGACGATCTCGGGTCTACAGACTAACCTGTACCAGTGTCACCAGAGGACTGCTATCTGACGATAGGTATACTACCACATAGAAGTCCTCGGCGAGTCCTGTTCGGTGTACCCATTCTCCAATGAGCACCTATGTACAATCTTTGATGTCACACACCAATGGTTGTGGGATCAACCATCGCCCTCTAAGGGACAAGAAACGTACACACTAGTCTACTCTGGAATATCGATGTCCTAGTCTCGATATTCCCACGACTAGGAACTGATTAAAGGATGTACTTTTGGACCATCCTGGACCCACTAGTATGATCTCATCATAGTCCTGGTAGTCAAGTATATATTCTAAGGGCTTTATCAACATGTAAGAGACGGACGGTATAAATACCAGTCTACATGTTAAGATAAAGGTAACATGATAGCATACTATCATGTCGAGCAAGAAAGTCCTATATATATATGTGTGTGTGTGTGTGTGTGTGTGTGTGTGTGTGTGTGTGTGTGTGTCCAAGCATCCACTATATCATCAATAATGGCCTCTAGGGCATACATATTACTAACAATCTCCCACTTGCACTAAGGCCAGTTGTTGTAGTATCTCATACCCAGCGTCCCAAAAGTCTCTCGAATAGCAACTGGGGGATGGCCTCGGTGAGTGGATACGCTGTGTTATCCTCTGTGTCAACTCTCCTGACCTCGATCTCCCGGAGATCAACTATCTCCCTGATCAGGTGATATTGTCTTAGAATATGTCTGGATCACTGATAGGACCGGGGTTCCTAGGCCAAAACCACAACTCCATAGTCATCACAATACCCAGATATTGGAGCAAGTTCATCCCATGAACTCTATTCATCCAGACAACCTCTTTGGCAGCATCGTTGGTAGCGATATAATTAGCCTCTATCAACGAGTCTGCTATGGTATATAGCTTGGAACCCTTCCAACGTACCGTCCCTCCACTGAGGGTGAAGACAAAACTCGAGACTGACTTCCAGTCATCATTATCACTCTGGAAGCTCGAATCGGTAAAGGACTCCATCTGAAGTTTATAGTTACCATACACCAAGAACATCTCTTTAGTCCTTGTTAAGCACTTAAGAATGTTCTTCAGCTATCCAGTGGTTTTCCTAAAGATCTTTTCGATACTTATTCACTACACCTAGTGAGTAAGCTATATCTGGTCTGGTACATAACATCGCATACATGATTGAACTGTCTGCCAAAGCATATGGTATCCCTTGTATGCGAGCCCTTTCCAAATCAGTCTCGAGAGACATCTCTTTGGAAAGAGTGATTCCTGAACAAGCGGGTACATTACCACGCTTAGAATCATCCATACTAAACCCATTTAGCATGGTGTCTATGTACCTGGATTGGGACAATCCCAAATCTATTTAGACCTATCTCTATAGATCTATATCCCCAGGATGTAGGAGACATCAGTTAAATCTTTCATGGAGAACATGTGTGATAATAGGTGCTTGACCGAGTGTAGCATAGGAACTCCCTTTTCCTATCAAGAGTATGTCATTCGCGTACAATACGAGAAAGACAACCATACTCTCTACAACCTTTTTATTTATACACGGTTCATCTACCTTTTTGATGAAGTCAAACTCTTTGACAGCTTCATTAAAACAAATGTTCCATCTCCGCGATGCCTGCTTTAACCCGTAGATGGATTTAAGCAGCTTACACATGCTCTCGCTTCTCCCACTGTCTACGAAGCCCTCTGGCAGTGTCATATACACGCTCTATTCTAAATCACCATTTAGAAAAGCGGTTTTGACATGCAGTCTGCCAGATTTCGTAGTCATGGTATGCAGAAATGGCAAGTAGGATCCTGATGGACTTGAGCATAACTTTGAAAGTCTCAACTTTTCCATCTACACCACATTATCTTTCTTAAAGATTCTCTTGCTCCCGATGGATTTTACCCCTTCAGGAGCAACATCCAAAGCCAATACTTTGTTGGTGTACATGGATTCCATCTCAGATCGCATAGCATCCAGCCATTTCACATAGTCTCCACTTGTGATGGCCTGCTCGAAATTAGTTGGGTCATCATCTCCTTGATGCAATCCTCGCTCCCACCATCTACGAGAAAACCGTAGTATCTCTCAGGTGGATGAGGAACCCAACTAGATCTGCGGAGTGGCTTCGGTTCGTCAGGGACTATTAAATCCTCCGGTTCCACCAAATCGTCAGTTATAATTTGCTTTGCTGGAACTTTTTCCAGTTCTACCTCATCGCCACTAATTTCTTCCACAAGAAATTCCTTTTCTAAAAAGTTGGCATGTCGAGAAACAAAACATCTTTTGTTCCTCGGTGTGCTAGAAGATATACCCTCGCGAATGGTTGGGATATCCTACAAACTTGCACAGAACTGACCTTGCCTCGAGCTTGTCCGGATTTTGCTTTTCAACATAGGCCGGACAACCCCATATCTTAACTCGTTTAAGATATGGTCTCTTCCCATTCCATATCTCATATGAAGTCGTAGGCAACGGATTTGATCGGAACTCTATTCAATAGGTATGCATCTTCTCAAGTGCATGTCCCTGAAAGGAAATAGGCAACTCAGCAGTACTCATCATAGAGTGCACCATATCTCATAAGGTGCGATTCCTCAACCCCGATATACCGTTGTGTTGTGGTCTATACGGAGGAGTAAACTGAGAGAGAATCTCATTCTCTTTTGAATAGTCTCGGAATTCCGTGCTCCAGTATTCTTCTCCCCGATCATATCGAAGGATTTGAATACCTTTACCCATCCGGTTCTGTACTTCGTACTTATCTTCCTTGATATTCTCAAAAGATTCAGTTTTGTGTTTCAACAAGAACCCATGTCCGTATCTTGAGAGAATATCGGTGAATGTAATAAAGTACGTGGAACCATCCCTGGCATGTATAGACATAGGACCGCATACATCACCATGTATCTGTCCAAGAGTTCAGTAGCTCTTTCTCTGTTTCCAGTAAACGGAGATTTGGTCACCTAGTCTTTGAGACATGACTGGCAAGTTTCATAAGATGTAAATTTCGAACGGATTCAAAAATGCATCCTTATGGAATTTCAGCTAGTCTTGTTTCATTGAAATGACCCAGTCTACAATACCACAAGAAGACTTCGTTCATTTCTGAACTGTTCCTCTTGTGTGTGTTATGTACGTTTAGAACTGTAGTTTGATTCAGAACGTGTACACTGTTATACAACATACCTTACCCAATCAACACTTGATTTAGGAAAATATTCACAATATTATTGGTACGAAATAACAGTCGCTAAGAATCAATATATTACCAGTTGGTAACACCAGGTGATATCTGCCAACTGCTTTGGCTGCAACAATTGCACCATTCTCTACTACTAGAGATATATCACCCTATCACAGTTCTCTACCTGTCTTTATCCCATGTAAAAAATTACATGTGAGGGATCCTGATCCGGTATCCAATACCCAGGACGAAGAGGTAACTGAGAAACAGTTCTTGGTTACGAACACACCCGAAGACAATACATTAACATGCTTATTCTTCGTTTGGGTGGCGTGGGAATCCATATATTCCCTTTATTCCTTGCTCGGACTTATGACAATCATAAGGTAGAGCGGAACCTAGCCCAGTATAATAAGTAGGTTCGGTCAATACATCAATATTATTATCTTGATTAAGGCATTTCATTGGTCGCTACCCGGAGAGAGAGAAAGGTAATCACTTTGTGTGCGCTCTTTGCAAGATTAGATTGGTTATTATCTTATCTAATCAAGTGGTTACCACTGTTTTTATCAAATCTTCCTTCAAACCATAAAAGTTAAGATTAGCCGGGATTAGTTACACCCTACAGGTTCACCAATCGTTCGGCCAGACAGGTATCGATACTCCGAGGGAGGTTCCCCGTACTTTCGCACGGACCTAATTAAAATAAACCTCGTTTTCCTAGAGGCATAACCCCGTTGACACCTTTCTGGACACCTACTTGATTAGCTAATTGTAAAGTGAAAAAATCTCCCAGGAGTAACTCTTACTCGCAGTGGGTATCGGGATCCAACTATCATACAGAAGGTATGCAATCTCATTGCAAATTTTAACACTTGAAATTCCCGATAATATTTTGCCCCTAGCGTCCTATGACCTTGACGAAAGCCAACAAACCATAGTCCGCTAGTCAAGTTCAACCCGTACATTTCATGATTGAATTAAATCCACCCGCACGATTCTTGACGAAAGCCAACAAAGTCGTACGACTACCCTAATCCAATCGCATCATATGCAGCAGATAAGCAGTAAGTAGCTACCGCACACTACGCCTTGACGAAAGCCAACAAACGTAGCACGAATACTAAATACTACTTATTGAAATGACGGAGGGCTACGACAGGTTTTTAAGAAAACCTTTTGCGTAATGAACTTGATATCGTTGCAGAATCAAGTGATTTTGAAAAGGATTGTTTTTTAGGCTTTTGCTAGTTTTGCTAAAGAGGTCACTCCTGGTGAAGGGATCTCGGCTCTTTCCTCATCGAATGAGGTATTGGATATTCATGAATACTACTATGCAAAGCAAGAACTAGAGAAGCAATCAAAAGATAAAACCGAGTGAGTTGTAGTATCTGCTAGCTTTTGCTAAAGAGGCCACTCCCGGTGAAGGAATCTCGGTTCTTACCTCATCGAATGAGGTGCTGGATATTCATCGAGGAATACCACTATGCAAAGCAAGAACTGGAGCTACCTTTTTTAAAATTTTGATTCACAATATCTTTTGGTTTCTTTCTTTTCATTAATCACATTAATGAAGTCCTATCAATTAATGTTTCCTAAACATTACAGAAAAATGAAACGAAAATAGAACGTATGCTTATGCCATCTGCATTCGCCACGGGGCCCCGTCATGCACCGTTAGGTTACTTAACTACCGGCAGAGCAGGGATGGACTAGAGCAGGTTCAAAACATAAGCAACGTTTATTATATATCATATATATAATATTACATTCATCTCACGCGGTTATATGATCAATATCACAGAAACAAGCAGCAGAAGCAACATATGAAATATTGGATATACTAGGATGTCCGTGTTTTAAATTCAGCCAATAATGTAAAACACGGATTCCATGGTCGTGATGAATAGCCAAACACACATCCCTAGACCCCTACGAGAGCGGCAAGTAACCCTGCCAATTCTAGATTTAGGAGACCCGGTCTAAACTCCTTGAGATGGTCTCCCACTAGACTCTAGAACCCGGTTACTTGTGCTCCCCGCCTTGGGTCTATCCTAATACGGAAAAGTAAATAATATACAACAGTGGTGACATCATCCTCAACTCGGAAGTACCCCAATAAAAGAATATTACATACAGATTTTACATGAATGAAAATAAAAACTCCCATCTCACATAGAACCCCCCGGCTATTCTTTCACGACGATCCAATAAATCATATCAACAGCAACACATAATATCACATATCATCAATGTAAGCAAATATGTGTATCCTTAAAACTTGTTGACATATAGAAACGAGATTGCGATACCCCACATATTACACTTACGGTCGCAGAAAGAAAACAGAAAACTACAATAATTAGAATCCGCAATATCTTTAGACATCATAAACCTGTAATATCTCATATTCCGGATTTCATGCCTAACATATAAAACTTGCATTTTAGTCTCAAATTGAAAACTCTTTTCAATTGGTTGTCGGATAATTCAACAAGATTCCCGACTTAGTGATCGCGTACAATATGCAATTGCGACGGAGTTTTGATCCGAATCAAAATTTCATGGCAATCGATCAATTGAGACTAAACGGCTAGCTTTACAATATACTAACTAGTTTTCATAAAACTAATTAATTCGGATTCTAATAATTGTATCACACACATCACAAAGCTTATAAAATAACCGCGACATTAGAATTCCGCACGCAATTAGCAAACTTAACCAATTTTTCTAAGACATGGAAAATCCAGTGAGCTAAAGTTTCAAAATCGATCGTTTTAAGCCAATCCGGGAATCGAAACGAACTCGAAACCAGCCCGAATCTTCGCGGGGGTGAAGATCCCAAAATTAACTATCGAATGGGTGGCCTAGAGGGGGTACCCCACCCTCGAGTCCACCACGAGGTGGCCAGGAGGTGAGGCAGACCCGAAACTGCCTAAGGTGGGGCAGTTTCGGGTCCCCGCCGCCAAGACCACCTTGTGGTGGTCTTGGAGAGTGGGCCTAGCCGTTCGGTCCCCCCTGGGGTGTCCCCGAGGTTTGCACGCTCCACCCCGCGGCTTCTCGGTTCAAACCGTGAGCCCGCGGGGTGTGCAAACAACTCAAAATATCAATTTCGAAACTGTTTTTATCGGCAGTTTTTGCGAGACAAAAACGGCGGATTTCTAACGTCGCTACAAGTTACCCTAATATTCTAGCTTGGCTCTGATACCATGAAAGTCGAC
The DNA here is from genome assembly GCA_030015575.1 of Agapanthus africanus. NCBI lineage: Eukaryota > Viridiplantae > Streptophyta > Magnoliopsida > Asparagales > Amaryllidaceae > Agapanthus > Agapanthus africanus. The sequence goes on along the minus strand of JASDDO010000012.1, from coordinate 90,602,469 downwards.
CTTAGCACCATCATGAGGTTATAGAAGCATAAAGCATGCCAAATTCAAATTTTTCATGGTGCTAAGTTAGACTATACAAGATCTTTGCTAGAAGTTTAGGGTTTGCCTTTGTGATGTGAACAACTAGAGAAAAGAAAAGAGCATACAACCTTTGTAGTTCGAGTCCTTCTTTTCTATAGCTCCGGGTTGAAGTCCACGCGACTCTACTAGGCTCCTCTTCGAGTTGAACGAACCTCCTTTATGATTTTCGCGCCAAAGACGATCCACCCGAAGTTCCTCTAGCCCAAGCTAACTCTACACTAAACTTCTTTAGTGTAGCAAACACACCATACCAAATTGCTAGTTTGGTGTGGGATAGTGAAGTAGGGGATGTGAAAAGCTCACAAGATTGTGTTCAAGCTTCATGATTCACATCTCATGTGAGGGTTGAAGCTTGAACCATGGCAATTTGAGGAAGAAGATGAAGCTAGAGAGCAACCATGGGAGCAACTCAAGAAAAATGGCCAAGTGTTGAGAATGAGACTAGAATGAATGGCAACTCTTGACCCCCGCTCATTCAAGCATGGAATTTTGCAATATAAAATTGCAACCATACCTGAATAGTGAGTCAAGATGAATAAACAAATATAACTCCCATGCTTGCAACCATGCTCTCAATTTACACCTCATTTCTATTTTTCTCAAAAATAGAAAATCAAGTCATGCTTCATTATTATATATATATAATGAAGAATAATTAGTGAGCTAATAATATTAGTTAAGATATAATTATATCACATATAATGTATATCACATTATTAAATCAACACTTGATTTAATAATCCGGTTATATCACATATGACCGACTAATATCATATATATGTATATCACATTAGCAAATCAACACTTGTTTTAACAATCTGGTTATATCACATATAACCGAACCGATAATAGATAACTGCCAGATTACAATACGGTAACACATATATGTATTTAATCGGGCCCACATACATATCACATATGTGTCCTACTTCGTTTCTCTTGAACTAGGAAACTTCTGTGTGGGACTCTAAAAACTCGTCAATACGCCAGCAGTAGATGATGATCACATCAATCACCTACAAGCCGTCAGCGGTACTAGCTGGACGTAACGGCTACCCGGATATTGAGCGATATGAAGATCAACAAGCAAGCTCGTCCATACTCTCCATGAAGCTTATCAGTAACACTACAGTACAGTCCAGTCTCTTCGTCTGATATGTCGCATATCATGTCTAGGGGTGGTAAACGTCAGTCCCCAGTAACGTGATAAGTCATGCCGATGTCTGGCCTATAACGGTTGGAGAAACTACTGATAAAACTTATTAGTAAATCTCGGCAGCAGCCCTGGCCAAGGACTTCCAGTTATAGCCAATCGAGTATAGTGCAACATCAACCCCCAATACCGGGAGAGACGAAACCCCTCCTATCACTCATTACCTCCATGCGACTCGGGACTGTACCCAAAATCCACCTGTTTGCACGTCTCCTTTGAGCGTGGTAGGGAGAAAATCAAAACACAGTGGGAGCCACACAAGACTCTATGACGATCTCGGGTCTACAAACTAACCTGTGCCAGTGTCACCAGAGGACTGCTATCTGACGATAGGTATACTACCACATAGGAGTCCTCGGCGAGTCCTGTTCGGTGTACCCATTCTCCAATGAGCACATGTATACAATCTTTGATGTCACACACCAATGGTTGTGGGATCAACCATCACCCTCTAAGGAACAAGAAACGTACACACTAGTCTACTCTGGAATATCGATGCCTTACTCTCGATATTCCCACGACTAGGAACTGATTAAAGGATGTACTTTTAGACCATTCTGGCCCTACTAGTATGATCTCATCATAGTCCTGGTAGCCAAGTACATATCCTAAGGGCTTTATCAACATGTAAGAGACGGACGGTATAAATACCAGTCTACATGTTAAGATAAAGGTAACCTGATAGCATACTATCATGTCGAGCAAGAAAGTCCTCTATATATATGTCCAAGCATCCATTATATCATCAATAATGGCCTCTAGGGCATACATATTACTAACACGAACCTCAGGAACCCCAAGAGGAGATGTCACGTCCTGCTTCCCAAAACGAGAAATGAGAGCGACAAGCCCGCAACGTATTCATATCGAGAAGCACTCTTTCTCGACATGAATAAGCTAAGCGTCTATATAAGCAGTAAAGGAAATTATAGTACAAAAATTTTAAACTTATAAAATAGCTAACAATATTTATAATAATCCCAAAATCGATAACTAAACATGTTTCGGAAATTCAAGAAATTAGAAATGAAAGATAATTTTGAACAAAAGACATACTTACTCAAAAGGAAAACTAGAGCTCGGCCTGATTTGAAAGATATTGATTGTTCTCGGTTAGTACCACCTCGTACCTAATCTCATCACCTGTCCCAAAGTCGTTTGACAACATTCCCAAGAAAAGAAAACATGAAAACAGGAATGTCGTCAGCGAACTAAAATTCGGTAAATCCCCATTTTATTAGAAAACAATATTTTTCTATATTAACAATATTTACAATAAAACGTGATATTTTGGCTACAATTAATTTAGTTATTAATATTTATAATCTAATAGCTTTAATACATGGTTTTAATCAGTTGGAACAAATGTAACATAATAATAATGTTTGCTTAATTTATATAAAATAGTAATAATAAAGCTTTGTAATTTAGAAATAACAATATGTATAGAGTTGTTATTAATATCATCAAAAGGTAACAAGGTACAAAGATTCATGATTATAAAAATATATATAAGGTATATATTATTTTAGAATTATTTGATAATAAATTAGTTTAGTAAACTATCGTGTCATACTAATAAGAATATAGTGTAGAATAATTTTTGGTATACTAGTTAAATTATGGTGTATTAATATAATCATTTAAACGATATTTAGCACGAAATATGGTATACATATTAATAGGCATGAGAATAACTGTGTACAGTAAACTGTAATATGCATGTCAAATAAATAACACGTATTAATCGGTGCAAGCTAACTAAAATATCACGACATTCGGTATTTCGGTGCTATTTACTATAAGAATAAGAATAAGTATATGTATAAATATAAATATAAGCATAAGTATAGGTACAAGTATAAATATAAATATAAATAAAAGCTCGATTGTGAGAATTTTATTATGTAACCAGAATATTCCGTAATGCCACGGAATAACAGCAACACAAGATTCACGAGATTTATTATATATATAATACAATATACCGTTTTTTTTTTGTACCATGAGAAATAAGACATGATCCTCCGTTACATATAAATACCCCCATTTTCGAGCTACCCCATCCCCATGATATATATATATATATATATATATATATATATATATATATTTATATTTATATATATATATATATATTTATATAGTCTGTGTGTGTGTCCAATAAATAGTGTACATATCATGGTCATAAGATTCACGAGATTCAACATATTCATTAGATTCATGATATTTACGAGATTCATGATATTCATGATATTCAAGTGATTCATATCAGATTCAGGTCAAGATAGCATAATCTACCGAAGGAGTATTCACAGACCCAAGAATATTATCCAGGAACCAGGAAACATGGGCCCATTCATGAGTTGTTCATGGAACTCATGATAATACAGGTCAAGTGCTATATATAATTCTAAGTCTCCATATATGTAGCAAGTATGCAATAGTAGTTCAGCTTAAGACCAGAAACCAAGCACAAGTTTGCATGCAGAAATCAATAGTTTTAATTTAGAACTTGGGAAGCTTACACAAGAAATAAGTTGCAGTTCAGAGAGTCATGTGAATAACGAGACTAAGTTTGTCTCGATCGGATTCCTGGAGAGAGAGTTACTGAAGTTTTCGTAACGCTGCGCAGAGCAGGCTAGTGCAGATTTCAGAATACGTACACTGATAGTATTTTACATTTTTTGTAGGTTTTACTTCAGATTTTGGTTTTATCTATTAGATGGATAATTTAGCATTTGCGATTCATGAACGATTCGCAACAAGGAAATAGCAATTTCGATAAATAAGTAGCGAGTTATGCCTATTTTACTACAACCACGCAAATAGTTTCTGTTGTAATCCAGATTTGCCACATTTTGTTAGACTCATATTTTCATGAAGTTCTATTAGATTGTAGGTAAATTAACCTAGGAAGAATATATAACTATCTCCCTGTAGATATTCCAGAAACTAGAGTTTGCTCAATTTGGTGTCCAAAATTAATAATTACGACTATTTGAATTCAGGGGTAAAACAATTTCAGCATGTAAATAAAAACAGATTTTGAAACATAAAGAAAACGTCAACATACGAATATACAAGTAATTGATTATGAAATATGATGATAATAATATACTATAATATACTATTATTATAAAACCAAAACAATCCATAAGTATCTAATGAAGTTTGTGACACTACCCGATAAACAAAACTACTAAGCTAATTGCTACTTGTTGGGGTAAAAATTTACACCCCGGTTGACCGAGTCAAAGTCAAGGTCAACCCCAAGCCAGGTGGGCCCAAGCCCAGGTCAAGTGGGCCCATGCCCAGGTCGAGTCCGAAACATGAAGCGGCCGACCCTCCCCATGCCAAAAATGAAATCATGTAATAAATAATTTTTATGTAATTTTTTATACATGAATGTATGCAAAATGGGCATAAAGCCAATATTTTGTAAGCCCATGGCTTATGTGCAAAAAATGAAATGGCACATAAGCCATGGGATGGGCTAAAATGCCATTTTTGCAAAGCCTAAGGGGCTATATGTAAATGTGTAAGCCTATAAAAGGCAACATGATGATGAATAGAAGAAGACTTTTTTCATTCCCTCAAAAACTAGGGTTTGTTCCTCCACTCTCTCTTCTTCAAGTTCTTTCTCTTCCTTTTTTATTTTCAAAATAAATCAAGAGCTTAGCTCTCTTTTTTTAAAAAAACTAAATAAAGTTTTACCATAAACCCATCTCCAAAAACTCCATCAAGAGAAGAAAAAGGATCTCTTTTTTTATCATCCAAGATCTAGATCTTGGAGTTTCAAGAGAACCCATTTTGGGTTTCTTCTCAAAGGAGAAAGGAGAAAATCTTTTGGAGTTCAACTCCACAAATAAAATTCTTTTGGAGTTCAACTCCACCACCAGGAAAATTATTTTGGAGTTCAACTCCACTACAAAAATTCTTTTGGAGTTTAACTCCACAGTAAAAATCTTTGGAGTTCAACTCCACAAATAAAATCTTTTGGAGTTCAACTCCACAAATAAAATTCTTTTGGAGTTTAACTCCACTGCAGAAATTCTTTTGGAGTTTAACTCCACAAAAAAATACCTTTTTTTGGGGAGTTTAACTCCACATTACTTTTTTTTTAGCCATATAAAATTATTTTGGAGTTGAACTCCACGTTTCCAAAAAAAAAAAAAAAGTTGCGGTCACATGCAAAGCATGTGACCGGGTCACATGCAAACCATGTGACCCCCTCACATGAGGGGTCACATGCAAACCATGTGACCCCCTCACATAAGGGGTCACATGCAAAGCATGTGACCGGGTCACATGCAAACCATGTGACCCCCTCACATAAGGGGTCACATGCAAAGCATGTGACCGGGTCACATGCAAACCATGTGACCCCCTCACATGAGGGGTCACATGCCCCTTCACATGAGGGGTCACATGTTAAACATGTGACCCCCTCATATGAGGGGTCACATGCAAAGCATGTGACCGGGTCACATGTTAAACATGTGACCCCCTCATATGAGGGGTCACATGCAAAGCATGTGACCGGGTCACATGTTTACCATGTGACCCCCCTCACATGAGGGGTCACATGTTAAACATGTGACCCCCTTGCATGAGGGGTCACATGTTGAACATGTGACCGGGTCACATGTTTAGCATGTGACCCACTCACTTGAGGGGTCACATGTTAGCATGTGACCCCCATTTTTTAAAAAAATAAATAAATAAATAAAATAAAATAAAAAAAATTCTCTTTTCTTCTTTCTTCCTTCTTTTTTTATTTAAAATAAAAATAAATAAATATTAAATAAATTATAAATAATATTTAAAAATTAAAATAAAAACATAATTTTTTTTCTTCTCTTCTTTTCTTTATTTAATCCCTTTTTTTTATTTAAAAAAAAATATTAAATAAATAAAAATAAATTATAAATAATATTTTAAAATGAAAAAAAATATTTTAAAAATAAAAAAAATTCTCCAAATATTTATTTACTTATTTATTTTCGTTTTTATATATAGAAAATATATATATATGTACATATCTCTTTTTTACAAGTAAAACAAAGCCAAAAAAAATATACACACACCAACGCACCGCATATTGAGTTCGCATGACCAGTTTAACCCGTCAATCGGAGGTTCCTTCGCTCCAAATGCGAGGGGTAATTAACGGCAGCTTAGTCCGCGGCTGCCGGAGATTCGGATCCCCACAATCAATAAACCCCGGCCTACCCTAGGCAGGGGGAATCTGTAGTACGCCTGACAAGCGCGCGCGTATTCCCATCTCAATGGGGTGACGAAAAACACCCTACAGATTTACTAAAACACTAAGTCATATACTTGAATAAATGAATACGATTTTACGACACAATAACTACTTCACATGATGGCCAACCCTACCAACTCAACCTATTAAGAGAAACAATGTGTATAAAACTATTCTATTTAATGAAGTAAAACGTGTGATACGATTGCTATTCTTAAATGATACAAAGTATAGTTTATTATGTATAACATAATAGAAATGAAATTGTAAAACTAATATGATATATAAGAATCTTATAAATCTATATAACATATTAAATTATCAACATTGCTAAGTAATAAATATATACATGAATGTTCACTATTATTATTATATCACTCTTAACTAATTTAAAATTCTATAACCATAATTATCTTATATGATAAATGATTTTAATATTAAAATTTACTACAAAATAATTAAAACAAAAGGGAAAATGGAGAACTTACAACCAAGGAAGATTAATGATCTTTCTTAGAGATTGGAATTAAGATCGTCTCGATTTGATTGAGACGGTGGCACACGTTAGCGAGATTCCATCAACAATGTCCTTCTATGCGTGCATTAGAATTCCTACTTCTTGATGTATTTACAGTAGGAGAAGCGGCTGGAGCAAACTGAAGATTTTGAATTAAAGAAGACGGCTCCAAAGAAAATATAATATTGGGGTTTGGGAAGGTTAAGATATATATGTTGAAATAAGGATTAGACATCTAGGAACTAAGGGTTAGAATAGCACAAGAGTAGATCCAACGGCTTATAACGAGTTAAACAAATAAAAAAAAATTAAACTGAAGTCAAATAAAATCTATTATTTTATTTGTTAAAAACAGAATAAAATAAAAACAAATAAAATATTTTTAAGTATAGTTTAAACATGTTTTTAATTATTATAAGATCTAATAAAATCTTTTTCTTCAAATATTAATAAAAATTTACATTGAAAAGAAATTCTAGAAAATTTTAAAATATTATTTTCTTTTAAATTCGAAATTAATTTAAATATATTTTTCTTCTTCTTATAAAATTTATTTAAAATATATTTAAAGACTAGAAAAATATCGAAAATCGCATAAAATTCTAATTTATGTATTTCCTCACTTTGTAACAATATTTCTTAGAAATAATTCTTTTTATAAATATTCCTTTTCAAATAAACCTTAAAAATTATTTCAAAATATTTTTTTTAAATCCCTGTTCATTTAAAAATTCTGCCAACCATTTAAAAATTCAAGAGATCTCTTTGCATGATTTTCATGCAAAAATACCTACAAAATATTTCAAACACAGGAAATTGAACAAACAACCTATGAGATGCCAATGCAAACAAATAACCATTAAGGACTATTAATTATCTTGCACTTAAATTACAAGAATATTAATTTTTACCTATTTGATTTAAATAAAAAAATTTACTAACGAAAGGAATTTTAAAAGGAAAGAATACAAAATTTGTGGTTGTTACAGGGGAAGTGGCCACAAATTAACGCTTTCGGAACTAATTCGTGGATCCCATGTGTGGGGGGGGTTGTGTGGTGTGTGAGTGGGTGTGTTATGTGTGTCGTGCGTTAGAGCTTACGAGCAAGTGCCGAAAAAATGGGGAAAAAACTCTTCTATGTGAAGAACTCAATGATCGATCAGTTTTCCTAATGATTGACACTGCTCAACTTGATCAACATATTTTAAAATAAAAGAGGATTTGCAGCGGCATTGTCATGCCCCGCTTCCAAAAGAACGGTAACGACACATAACAAGCCCGCGACGTTGTTGGGGTCAAAATTTGCACCCCGGTTGACCGAGTCAAAGTCAAGGTCAACCCCAAGTAGACGGGCCCAAGCCCAAGCAAGTAGGCCCATGCCCAAGTGGAGCCCCGCGGCCGGCCTCCCCATACCAAAATAAAAATCATGTAACAAATAATTTTGATGTAATTTTTTATGCATGAATGTAAGCAAAATGGGCATAAAGCCAAATTTTTGTAAAGCCCATGGCTTATGTGCAAAAAGAAATAGCACATGAGACATGGGATGGACAAAATGCCAATTTGTAAAGCCCAATGGGCAATATGTAAATATGTAAGCCTATAAGAGGCAACATGATGAAAATATCTGATACACTTTTCATTCCCCCCAAAAAACTAGGGTTCCTGTGCCTCCTTCTCCTTCCAAAGGTTCTAAAACCTTCTTCCTTTCTTTTGAATTAAATCAAGAGTTTTACTCTTCCTCTCCCAAAACTAAATAGTTTTTCACCACAAAACCCACGAAGGGGAGCTCGGATCTCCAATCAGATCTCGAAAAGGGGAGACTTTTAAGTCTCACTCCCTATTCTCCAAGATCTTGTCGATCAAAAGAAGGAAGAAGGAGACCCATCTCCAAAAATATAACTTTGGACAGATCCAAGACTCAAAAGAAGATCCAAAGATTCCTAGGAGTTTAACTCCATAAATTAGTTTCTGTTAGGAGTCCAACTCCAAAAAAACCTTGAGAGTTCAACTCCCCAACCTAGGGGGTAGGCCCCTTCCCGCGGGTGTTTCCCGCGGTCACGTGTGCGCCACATGACCCCAGGCGCTAAGGCGCCCATCGGTCACATGTGCGCCACGTGACCCCGGGGCGCTAAGGCGCCCATCGGTCACGTGTGCGCCACGTGACCCCAAGGCGCCCAATGGTCACGCACGCGCACGTGACCCCGGGCACTAAAGAGCCCATATGTGCGCACGTGACCCCTGGCACTATGCGCCCACGTGCCACGCACGCGTCTTTAAGACGTTTCCCCCCATTTTTTTTATATGCACTCCATACTAAATATACCTCCCCCATTAGAAAAAATTTCTAACGGGGCGCTGCCCGGCACCCCGCAAGAGGGTTGCTAGCCCCTTTGACCCCCAGCCCGCTATCCGGGTAGCAGGACCCCCATAAAAACTCTGCGGGGCCTCCGATATATCCAAAACCCCTTTCAAAACACAACACTGCACATTGAGTTCGCATGGCCTGTTTGACCCGTCAATCGGAGGTTCTCTCGCTCCAAAGGCGAGGGGTAATTAACAACAGCTTAGTCCGCGGCTGCCGGAGATTCGAATCCCCACAATCATTAAACCCCGCCTACCCTAGGCAGGGGGAACCTGTAGTACGCCTGACAAGTGCGCGCGTATTCCCATCTCAATGGAGTGACGAAAAACATCCTACAGATTCTGGCACGCCCGGTGGGACTTTATCTCTCCTCCCATATTTTGGGTTAAACGCTCATGCGAACTCAATCAATATACATATCGATTGCATGTACTAAAATCATGTTTTTATTTGCAGGGGTTTAACAATTTTCAATTTCCATCTTCGAACGCAAATCGGTATTTGAACGACTTTTCTCGGCCCCAGCTGGAGGCAAGGCCATCAACACCGACAAAGTAATAAGGCATCTCAGGCAAGCTCCAGCAGTGCCCCTGACAATTGCTCAATCGAGTATCTTCTCTAAGCTTCCCGTCAGATGACCACCATGTCGTTAAACTGGAAACAGATGACCTCTAAGTCGTTAAACTGGAAACAGATGACCACCATGTCGTTAAACTGGGAACCGCTGACCACCATGTCATTAAACTGGGAATAGTCGACCTCTAAGTCGTTAAACTGGGAATGTAAGAATATGTAAATAAAAAAATGTGTAAATAAAAGAAAAAAAGAAAGAAAAGCCGAAATGATGGGGCAACTCGCAATAAAAATCAGCGAGTAAAATAAAGATGAAAAATAAAGCCAAAATGATAGGGCAACGGCGAATAAAAAGCCGAAATGATAGGGCAATCGCGACCTTCACGATAAGAAAAGCTAAAATGATAGAGCAATCGCGGTAAAAAAACGGCGAATGATGAGTTGCTCCTGGTACCATATTACAGTGCAGCGATGCAGACGCCAACCAAAATTCAGAATTTCTGAATGTCCTAACGGCGAATGATGAGTCGCTCCCGGTACCATATTCCAGTGCAGCGATGCAAACGCCAACTAAATTCCAAACCCCATACCCCAAGTGGCGAATGATGAGTCGCTCCTGGTACCATATTCCAGTGCAGCGATACAGACACCAACCAAATTCCAAACCCCATACCCCAAGTGGCGAATGATGAGTCGCTCCTGGTACCATATTCCAGTGCAGCGATGCAGACGCCAACCAAATTCCAAATCCCATACCCCAACGGCGAATGATGAGTCGCTCGTGGTACCATATTCCAATGCAGTGATGCAGACACCAACAAAGTCCTGAAATTTTTCCGGCCGTACGGTCTGGATCATACATCCTGCAAAACCGTATACAATCCACGGGCATAATACGATCCTAATATCTCCCAAGTCCTACCGGCGAGACCACATTCAAAGTCCCACCGACGGTGAAGATTCAAAAAAGAAAAAGAAAAAAAGGTATGTCCATAAGAAAAATGGGCACGGATGAAAACCCGAAAGGGCTCCATGAGTAAAAACAGCAGGACTGCCGCGAGTTTGTGAAAACCCAAAAAGGCGCAAACTCGTCAAAAAGAGATGAAATGCACTCGCAAAGTTCTCTCGTCTTTGTGAGGAGAAATTTCCCGCGTGAGATCCTTACGACTCACAAAGGAGCAACACAGTTAAGAGTCCCGACTCCTAAGGAGAAAATACACCTATGAGATCCTTTCGACTCGTAGGGAGAAAATGCTTTTATGGGACCCTTACGGCCCATAAAATTGAAAATCCTTAGGTGATAGGGATCCAATCCTGTCTCCTAAGCCACCAATTTCCAAATCCTTCCGGGGCAAATGATGAGTTTCTCCTGGCATTACTCCAGTGTAGCAATGCAGATACCGACCCAAAAACCAATTCCCAAATCCTCCCGGAGCAAATGATGAGTTGCTCCAGGCATTATTCCAGTGCAGCAATGCAGATGCCGTCCAAAAAGCCAATTCCCAAATCCTACCGAGGCAAATGATGAGTTGCTCCTGGCATTATTCCAATGTAGCAATACAGATGCCGCCCAAAAAATCAAATCCCCAAATCCTTTCATGGCAAATGATGATTCGCTCCTGGTACCATATGCCAGCGTAGCAATGCTGATGTCAATCCAAATCAAATCAAACCAACAAGCTCTGCGTCGGAATCATGCTTCGTCTCAGAGCATACCCCATGTCGAAATCAAGTTTCGCCTCGGTGTATCTGCCCTCCCTGTCGGAATTATGGTTCGGCTCGGAATCAACCAGCGACCTCCCCGTCGGAATTAAGCGCCGCCTCGGAATCAAGTCGACCAACAAGCTCTGTGTCGGAATCATCCTTCGTCTCAAAGTGTACCCCGTGTCGAAATCATGCTTCGCCTCGGCGTATCTGCCTTCCCTGTCGAAATTATGCTTCGTCTCATAATCGAGTCAGCTAACAAGCTCTGCGCCGAAATCTGCATCGTCTCAGAATGTACCTCGTGTAGAAATCATGCTTCGCCTCGGATTATCTGCTTTCCCTGTCGGAATTATGCTTCGCTTGGGAATCAACCTCTGCATCAAAATTATGCTTCGGTCAGAATGTCTGTCGCCCGTCGGAATTATGTTCCGACCCCTTTGGAATCATGCTCCGCTCATCGGAATCATGCTCCGATCCCTGGAATCATGCTCCGCTCTTCGGAATTATGCTCCGATCCCTGGAATCATGCTCCGCTCTTCGGAATGATGCTCCGATCCCGGAATTATGCTCCAACCCTCGGAATTATGCTCCGATCCCCGGAATTATGCTCCCGGGATGATGCTCTGCCCCTGGAATGATGTTCCACCTCGAAGTCCAACTTCAAGATCCGTCAATTTCATGCACACAACTCATATACGTGGTGTGCATTCGTTAATGGGGGCACTTTGTTGGGGTCAAAATTTGCACCCAAGTTGACCGGGTCAAATTCAAGGTCAACCCCAAGTAGGCGGGCACAAGCCCAAGCAAGTGGGCCCATGCCCAAGTCGAGCCCTGCGGCCGGCCTCCCCATGCCAAAATAAAAATCATGTAACAAATAATTTTGATGTAATTTTTTGTGCATGAATATAAGCAAAATGGGCATAAAACCAAATTTTTGTAAAGCCCATGACTTATGTGCAAAAAGAAATAGCACATGAGACATGGGATGGGCAAAATGCCATTTTGTAAAGCCCAAGGGGCTATGTGTAAATGTGTAAGCCTATAAGAGGCAACATGATGAAAATATTTAATACACTTTTCATTCCCCCCCCCCCCAAAAACTAGGGTTCATGTGCCTCCATCTCCTTCCAAAAGGTTCTAAAACCTTCTTCCCTTCTTTTGAATTAAATCAAGAGTTTTACTCTTCCTCTCCCAAAACTAAATAGTTTTTCACCACAAAACCCACGAAGGGGAGCTCGGATCTCCAATCAGATCTCGAAAATGGGAGACTTTTAAGTCTCACCCCCTTTTCTCCAAGATCCTGCCGATCAAGAGAAGGAAGAAGGAGACCCATCTCGAAAAATCTAACTTTGGACAGATCCAAGGTTCAAAAGAAAAGCCAAAAATTCATAGGAGTTTAACTCCTTTCTAGATCTGTTGGAGTTTAACTCCATAAATTAGTTTCTGTTAGGAGTCCAAATCCAAAAAAAACCTTGGGAGTACAACTCCCCAACCTAGGGGCTAGGTCCCTTCCCGCGGGTGTTTCCCGCGGTCACGTGTGCGCCACGTGACCCCGGACGCTAAGGCGCCAATCAGTCACGAGTGCCCCACGTGACCCCGGGCGGTAAGGCGCCCATCGGTCACGGGTGCCCCACGTGACCCCGGGGCGCTAAGGCGCCCATCGGTCACGCGTGCCCCACGTGACCCCGGGAGCTAAGGCGCCCATCGGTCACGTGCGCGCACGTGACCCCGGGTGCTAAAGCCCCCATGTGCGCACACGTGACCTCGGACACCATGCGCCCACGTGCCACGCACTCGTCTTTAAGACGCTTCCCCCCATTTTTTTCATATGCACTCCATACTAAATATACCTCCCCCATTAGAAAAAATTTCTAAAGGGGGAGTGCCCCGCACCCCGTAGGGGGCTGCCAGCCCCCTTGACCCCCAGCCCGCTATCCGGGTAGCGGGACCCCCGTAAAAACTCTGCGGGGCCGCCGATATATCCAAAACCCCTTTCAAAACACAACACTGCACATTGAGTTCGCATGGCCTGTTTGACCCGTCAATCAGAGGTTCTCTCGCTCCAAAGGCGAGGGGTAATTAACGGCAGCTTAGTCCGCGGCTGCCGGAGATTCGTATCCCCACAATCATTAAACCCCCGCCTACCCTAGGCAGGGGGAATCTGTAGTACGCCTAACAAGCGCACGCGTATTCCCATCTCAATGGGATGACGAAAAACACCCTGCAGACGTATTTATTTAGAGAATGTCATTTCTCAAAACAAATACGCTTGGCGTAATATAAGCAGTATAACAATGACAAGAAAATACAAGTAAAAAATAAAATCCAACCACTTTATATATTTACATTCTCAACTTTACAGGGTTTAACTGATAAAAGAAGTCTGAACATAAAAAGAAAGTGTTTAAACATGTAACTTACTGAAAAGGAAAAGTGGGAAAGAAAACTAATGATCTGCTTCAGGTATGAACTGGTTGTAATTATCTGCAATCATTTCCACCTTTTTTTATCCTAATTCACCTGACAAACATTCCAAGAAACAAAAAATAGGTGGAATGTCCGTCAGCGAACTTGCGCTCGGTAAGTCCCAATAGAGATATATAATATATAAATTGAGTGCAAGATAACATGTAATATAGTATAAATGGAAATTGTAATATGTGAACAAGTATGGTAATGTTTATATCAACTATGTCGGCATGACAAACAAGTATATATGGCCATGGAGTGTAGGTGTAACAACCCCAAATTCCATGTACAACTTTCTGTGCAAATTTTTCAAAATTTAAAGAAAGGGGTACTTTTGCCTGAGCACAAGTTAAATATTTGTTTTGCTAATTAATTACAAGAAAGAGCTTGTAGCTCATTGGTAATACATTGCACTGTTGAACCAAGCCACTAGAGTTCAAATCACATACCCCATATTATTTTTAATATTATTTTATTTTGAATTTTTAGAATACCAACAGTTTACACGTGCATTTCTCACAAAAACCCCACTACACCCAAAAATGTAACATTGCCAGAGAATAGATGAACCGTCGGGGGGGTTCCAGCCGCCTGACTCGGCCGGAAATCGGCCAACTCGGCCTCGACTCGGCCGACTCGGGCCTCCTACCGAGTCGGCCGATTCCGGCGACGAACCCAACATGAAAATTGTGTATTTTCACATTCCCTACACACCTGTATAATTTATTTCCTCAGACCATTTCCAGAGCTCTTTTAAAGCCTCATTTACTCCATTTTTTAATACATTTTAATATATTTTTATATTTTTTTCAATTAAACTCTTCATCTACCCTAACCCTAGCCTAACCCTATAAATACCATCTCTAAACACTACCCCCTCACCCCAAAATTCTGAGCCAATTCTCAAGAAATTCCTAGAAACCCTAGTATACTTTGGAAGAAGCGAAAGGCGAAGCTCCGGCGAATTTTCTGGCCATCTTCCGACGACGATCGTAGGAACTCCCGGCAACGAAACGATGCACCTTCGACTCCTCTCTTTTAAAGTCCTAAACCCGTAAGTCCCAATTTCTCTCCTTTACTCTTTTCTAAAAATACGAACTTCCAAAACCCGACGGAATCGGAACAAATCCGATTTCCGATTCGGTTTCTTCCTAAAACTTCACTTTTCTTTAATACAATTATGCTAAAACCAATTCATGTTGACTATTAAACACTAACTAATCATATTGAACAAGTTCTATATCAAAAGTAATTGCTATTTCCATTTTACCATATTTTTTTTCATTAAAATACCATATAGTTTCTTTTCTACATTTAAACCATCAAAATCTTGCTATACCTTTAAGTAGATCACAAGGTAATGACTTACCTCCTCACAACACTCATATGCAACATAGCACAATACTCTCGGGAACATAGAATAAGGGAAAACGACATCTTTACAAATAAATATCATTACTAATAAAATCATTTCTAAACGATTTAGTATTTATACAAATCTTTGCAAAGCGCCGCTACAACCCATTTGGGAAACCCGTTCGGGATGGTGCGGACTATCACACATCCTTGGACTTAGTAGTGCGAGATGCAGTGCTCCGCAAGAAGCATTCGGTCTCGAAAGATTTAAAATACGACATCTTAAGAAAATGAGATTTTTAGAATTATAATATATATATTAAAATTATTTTTATATAAATATATATATGTAACATTAAAAGATCTATTTTGTAAGAATATAAATATTACACCTCTTTTCAAAAATCACAAGAATCAGTTTACATTAAAATACCATGAAATCCATACAAATTTAATATTACACTTTAATACCATATATTATGAAAATTAGGTTATTCTCAATAGAAATGGCATATGTATAAAATCACATTTATTATAACTCTAAAGACGATAACTAAATACTTGGGGAGTATTTTGAAAATTATAGAAAAGTATTTTTTACATAAAACCCCTCAAGTTCTATAAATTACTCTAAGGACCCTAGTAAACATAGGTTTAAGCGAGACCAATCTCTTGAGCCTCAGGGAGCCGGAGAAGTGGGTGCTTGCCTATCTAAGGTAGACAATTAACAAACGGTGTTATCAACACGGTAATCGTTTTTGAAAAAAACACAAATCATGTCGCCCATGTGCAGCGGTTACCGATAACATCAAAACAATCAGGACTTCAATTTACTTTTCTAATTGTCTGACTCAGATCAGTCTCTTTAATAATCTGACTTAAATATTATTCAAGTACAATCTGCAATCTATAATCTACAATATTACAATTCAATATGAATCCATTATTCCATATATTCAATCTATCAATCTATACAATTTGACTGAACCAAACCATGGATATACATTCCATTTATATGATTCTCCAGTTACATCCATTTACCTGATTCTACAGTTACATCCGTTTACTGATATCATGGTTTCGGTATGTCATCCAATTATACAATCTACATTACAATACAATTCAAGTTACAATACAATTACAATACAATCAAGATAACACGGGGTTTAAGGGGTAGATTGGTACTGAAGGTGTTAAAAGTGGCACGAGACTGCAAGATTTAAGACGTAATTACAGCCATGCCGTTGTTCTGTGGTTTTATCGACGGAGCCTTGTACTCTATATTCCGTTCACCGTAGTCTCTGGTCTAACGAGACTCCTCTCGTATACAGTGGCATCCTTCTGTACCAAGCTACAAACAACAGCGTTAATACAACATTATAATAATATACTACAACTTTAAAAGCTACCTTCTTATTCTGTCTATTCTATTTCTCCCTTATCTTTGGGACTTACCGAGCGATCTGTTCGCTGACGACATTCTCTTCTTTCTTCTTTGAATGTCGTCAGGTGATCCGGACATTCCTGAGATCGAGCCCACTGCTGAAGACTTGGACCAATTCAGTGAAGACCCCGAGGTTTAGTTCATTGTACACTTTCATTTCAGTACCTTTTCATTTCTGTTATGCCATTGTTTAGGTATTGCTTTATTTCAGTTGTATTTACTTTCCATGCATTGTACAGAAAGAATGTGAATAAATAAAGTTGTTGTTTTATTATATCTTGTCTCTTATGCATTTACTTTTATATTGCTTAGATACGCTTAGCGCATTTACTTCGCAGTAAATACGTAGCGGCCTCGTCGCGTCCTCTGTCCGTATACTGGGAAGCGGGGAGTAACAGATTTTGTTAGCGGCCCATGCAGGTCAGAGCTGTATGGAACACTACCATGTAGTTATGTTCTGCGTGAACAACCTAAGCAATATAACACAAGAACCAGCAACTAAAACATTCTTTACAAACATGTTCCTTGAATCTTACAATTTCATATTCCTTGAACCTTATCATTTCATGTACTTGAATCTGTCCTAACCTAAATTTTTCTTTAAGCTTATGGATTCCCCAAACAACATCAGCACCAATTTCAACAACACTCCACCTCCACTACCAATCACACCTGCCGTCCCTACTCCGCTCAACGAGCAGACGGTTCTGCTTGAGGAAATCCGAAGCATCCTGGTTGGACTGCAGAGCAGACTACTATATTAGTGAACCGATCAGAAGCAGAAGCAATCGGTATAAAGCGCTCTGCCACCCAGATAGCAAGAGGAGCCTACCTTCCAACCTGCAAAACCAAAGAGGCAGAAGGAAACAATTAACCGTCCAAGACCAAGTTTTTGTAACTACTGCCATAGGAATGGACATTTGGTGAAGGACTGTAGGCGCGCAAACGGCCTGTGTCTAGTTTGTGGCGCGTCCAATCATAGAATTGAAACATGTCCTTATAGACACAACTCAGCTCACACACACACCATCTACCCGCAGCAGCCAGCTATCCAGATTCCTGCACCTAGTATTTCACTCCCAACACCACCTCTACATGAACCACCTCTACTTAGTCAGGCATCAATGTACCGGCATACACAGAAAAATGTGCCGAGACGCCAAGCCTCCACCTTAGCAGCCATAGAACCTGAGACTGTGAACCAAGATAACCCAGGTAACTCCCTCACATTCCTTTCAACTTTGACCAAAACTTTTTGCAATTTTTCTTTCTTCTAAATATTTTCATGCACTATCAGTACTACAATCACCAAACTTTCCTTTATTCTGTTACACTTTCCTTTTACAAATTTCGAGGACGAAATTTTTATAAGGAGGGTAGAATGCCAAATTCCCTGTACAACTTTTTGTGCAAATTTTTCAAAATTTAAAGAAAGGGGTACTTTTTCCTGAGCACAAGTTACATATTTGTTTTGCTAATTAATTACAAGAAGGAGCTTGTAGCTCATTGGTAATACCTTGCACTGTTGAACCAAGCCACCAGAGTTCAAATCCCATACCCCACATTATTTTTAATATTATTTTGTTTAGAATTTTTAGAATACCAACAGTTTACACGTGCATTTCTCACAAAAATCCCACTACACTCAAAAATATAACATTGCCAGAGGATAGATGAACCGTCGGGGGGGATTCCTGGTGCCTGACTAGGCCGAAAATCGGCCAACTCGGTCTCGATTTGACCGACTTAGGCCTCCTACCGAGTCACGACCGAGTCACGGCCGAGTCGGCCGATTCCGGCGACGAACCCAACATGAAATTTGTGTTTTTTCACATTCCCTACACACCTGTATAATTTATTTTCTCATAACCACCGATTTACAAATATTATTAACCACAAAATATAGTGAGCGGCCATTTCCATAGCTCTTTTAAAACCTCATTTACTCCATTTTTTAATACATTGTAATATATTTTTATATTTTTTTCAATTAAACTCTTCATCTACCCTAACCTTAGCCTAACCCTATAAATACCATCCCTAAACACTACCCCCTCACCCCAAAATTCTGAGCCAACTCTCAAAAAATTCCTAGAAACCCTAGTGTACTTTGGAAGAAGCGAAAGGCGAAGCTCCGGAGAATTTTCCGGCCATCTTCCAACAACGATCGTACAAACTCCCGATGACGAAATGGTGCACCGTCGATTCCTCGCGTCTCCCCTTCCTCTCTTTTAAAGTCCTAAACCCGTAAGTCTCAATTTCTCTCCTTTACTCTTTTCTAAAAATACAAACTTCCAAAATCCGACGGAATCGGAACAAATCCGATTTCCGATTCGGTTTCTTCCTAAAACTTCACTTTTCTTTAATACAATTATGCTAAAACCAATTCATGTTGACTATTAAACACTAACTAGTCATATTGAACAAGTTCTATATCAAAAGTAAATGATATTTCCATTTAACCGTATTTTTTTCATTAAAATACCATATAGTTTCTTTTCTATATTTAAACCATAAAAATATTGCTATACCTTTAAGTAGATCACGAGGTAATGACCTACATCCTCATAACACTCATATGCAATATAGCACAATATCCTCGGGAACATAGAATACGAGAAAATGACATCTTTACAAATAAATATCATTACTAATAAAACCATTTTCTAAACGATTTAGTATTTATAAAAATCTTTGCAAAGCGCCGCTACAACCCATTTGGGGAACCCGTTCGGGATGGTGCGGATTATCGCACATTCTCGGGCTTAGTAGTGCGAGATGCAGACCTCCGCAAGTTGCATTCGGTCTCGAAAGATTTAAAATACGACATCTTAAGAAAATGAGATTTTTAGAATTATAATATATATATTAAAATTATTTTTATATAAATATATATATATGTAACATTAAAAGATCTATTTTGTAAGAATATAAATATTACAACTCTTTTCAAAAATCACAAGAATCAGTTTACATTAAAATACCATGAAATCCATACAAGTTTAATATTACACTTTAATACCATATATTATGAAAATTAGGTTATTCTCAATAGAAATGGCATATGTATAAAATCCATATTTATTACAACTCTAAAGACGATAACTAAATACTTGGGGAGTATTTTGAAAATTATAGAAAAGTATTTTTTACATAAAATCCCCTCAAGTTCTATAAATTACCCTAAGGACACTAGTAAACATAGGTTTAAGCGGGACCAATCTCTTGAGTCTCAGGGAGCCGGAGAAGTGGGTGCTTGCCTATCTAAGGTAGAAGTTTCCCCCAATCAGAGCAAAGCTCTGTTTGAAATTCGAATTTCAAAAGTTGAAGCAACGCTTCAGATCCAGCGCCAGGAGCGCTGCGCCCTAAGCAGTGCACCATATGTGCGCTAGCGCTAGGCGCGCTGCGTGCCACGTGTCAAACACGGATGCGTTAGTGCAGGCTGCGCTGCGCCCTAGGCAGTGCACCATGTGTGCGTTAGCGCTAGGTGCGCTGCAAGCCACGTGTCAAACACAGGTACGCTAGCGCAGGCTGCGCTGCACTCTGAGCAGCGCACCACGTGTCAAACACAGGTACGCTAGCGCACAGCGCGCTGCGCTCTGAGCAGCGCACCACGTGCAAAGCACGGGTGTGCTAGCACTGGAATTAAAAATTGTCCATCCTTAGATCAAAAAATCTAATAATAATGATAAATTATTAATTAATCAGAATTAAAATTCTGTTATGGAAAGATTTTCCAATCTTGTTAAAAACAAGAAGATTGCCTTCTGTAAAACAGAAGCCCTAGGATCAAAGATCTAATGGTGGGAAACATCCCCAAAACAATCAGAGAAAGATCTCTTTAACTGATTCAACAAATCAACTTGCCCTATATAAAGGCCCCAAGACTTCAAGTCTAAAAAAAACAACCCCATAAACTTTGAAAAATTCAAAAGAAGAAAAGCATAGCTTTTAGCAAAAGAAGATTTTTTTCTTCAAGGTAAAAAGATGATGGGTGATGAACACAGAGATGAAATCATCTCATAATTAAAAAGAAGAATTATCTTCTTAAAAGATCATAGATCTACAAAAACCAAGGTCTTTTATAAAAAGATCAAAAGATCTCATCATAAAAACAAAGAAGTACCTACTTCTTTCACAGATCATAGATCTATAAGACAAATTGTCTTTCTGAGATCATGAACATCTCATTATAAAGGGGGAGAAAATTATTAAATTTTCTTAAAGATCATTGATCTATAAAGGCAAAGCCTTTCATTAAACCAAGAGATTGAAGTATCTCCAGCAAAATAAGAACTGTTTTTCTTGAATCTTGAGACAAAGTCTCTTTTAAAAGAACATAAATTTGTTCCCAGATCATAAAATTGATCAAATGCACTTTGCGCTCATGAAATGCGTCTTGCGCTCTTGAACGGCGCTTTTGCGCTCTCTGGACCGGCGATGAGCGCCCAAAATGCGCCACGTGTCAACCATAAATGCGCCAATTAACAAATTGCGCTTAGCGCTTCTGAAATAGAGCACTGTGCTCGTCATCTGGCGCAAAGCGCCAAGCGCGACACGTGTCAACCATGTGTGCGCTACTTGGCAGAAGCGTACTGCGCACTTTAACTAGCGCCAAGCGCGACACGTGTCAACCATGTGTGCGCTACTTGGCAGAAGCGTACTGCGCTCTTTAACTAGCGCAAAACGCCAAGCGCAACACGTGTCAACCATGTGTGCGCTACTTGGCAGAAGCGCATTGCGCTCTTTAATTGGTGCAAAGCGCCTGGCGTGCCACGTGTTGCGCTGTCAGAACATAAATTGTTCTTTACTAAGCCCAGAACTCTGATGAATGCTCAGCATTCAATAAAAAGATAAAAATACTGTCAGAAGGGCCAAGCCCAAATAAAGGCTCAATAGCCAGAATAAAAATGTTAAACATTTATTGGACTTAGCCCAATATTGGCCATAAGTCCTCAGCTTATATTTAATTGAGCCCATCTGCTCATAAATATTTCAACAGATCTTAATCCCAAATCGGACTACAGATCTTTCAACCAACTCACACCGGTTCGAGGGTACATCTCTTTACTCCTCTGATATTTGTCGTTGTAATCCTTCAACGTCTTCAGAGAGGTGACGGGTCCCGACAACCACACATTTCACGGACTGTGGGGTCCTTAAACTCATGGACTATGATGTCCTTAAACTTTATAGATTATGACGTCTTTAAACTACGGACTGTGGGGTCCTTAAACTCATGGACTATGATGTCCCTAACCTCGGACTGTGGGGTCCCTTTAAACCCACAGACTATGATGTCCTTAACCTTCGACCGCGATGTCTTTAAACTAACAATGGACCGAGATGTCCTTAAACTAACATTGGACCGAGATGTCCTTAAACTAACAATGGACCGTAATATCCTTAAACTAATCGACCGCAATGTCCCTAAACTAAACATTAGAGTCCAAATGCTCTCTTGTTGGATCTAAACGATCCTGTTAAGTTGACCTTAGTCTAAAAATTAGACTAACATATCCTTAACACACGTTTAAGTTGATCTTAGCCCCAAATGAGGCTAACGTATCCTTAAACCCCAAACCCCAAACCCAAATCTAAGAAGATACGGATTTGGACTAATCCACGCCCTACGGGAGACAACATAAATTAGTCTCCGTATACAATCCACGGGCAACCAAAAACAAAACAAACACCCACGACACGAAGTGACCATCTGGAGAAGGAGAAAGTGGTTACCGCGATGCGGTAGTGTAATTAACTGCAGGGGCTTGCGCCTGCAGGGAAGAGCGTCCACACAATCAAAAACCCCTCAAATGAGGGGGAATCTGAAGAAATCAGCTACATCGGCCGCATCCGTTTAAACCTTCGATACACGGTGCCATAAATAAACTTGGCATCTTCGGAGAGGTGGACGGATAGCACCAATTAGCATCTGTCCCGAAATTCAGGCAAGACGTTCGCCGCGTCTTTCAGCGGGGAACAGATTCTGGCACGCCCGGTGGGACCTTTTCCTCTTTCCACTCCACACTTCGTGTGTCGTGTTCGCGAACGAATCGCGGTTTGATATGGTTGCCCTTGGGTTCGAGCTACTAAGATTTGGTGTCTTGCTCCGTGCAGAAAACGAAAGATCAATGGCGTCTACTTGCACGAAGTGTTCCAGCTGCAACTGCAACTCATGTTCCGCCTCATCTGGGGTATAGCTTACGGGCCCCAGGCGGCCTCCTTATTCACAATGCCGATAGAGCAGGTGACGCAGGCTACCACCGGGTTGTTCTTCGGGACCATGCTCCCACCAGTGAGCATTAACATCCCGCTGCCGCAAGAAGCGCAAAAGAAGTCGGTCTTTGATCGGCTCACTACTACCACGGACCCTCTCAACGGGTCGTCCGATGTTAAGCCAACAGCATCAGTCTTCGATAGGCTGAGCCTGAACTCCCGTGAGCCTGTCAAGAAGCCCACGATACCTGAAGCGGCCATCTCAAAACGGATAGCCATTCCTACTCTCCAGGTCACTAAAGAAGCTTCTCCTGTCAAAGGATCGGTCTTTACGAGGCTGGCCACTCCGGCCCCCATTCCTGCTCAAAGTTCTGTCTTTGACAGATTGGATACTGCTGCTCAGCGGACGTCGGTCTTCAAGAGGCTAGTATCAGCAGCGCCTCACCAGAACAGGAGGCATGACGAAGTCACCCCTAAAGCTAAAACAATCCCAACGGCTCGACACGCTCGACATCGCCACTGGTACCGAGTAAGGAAGGCTGGGGCCAACTCCCCCTTTGGGCTAACTCCACCAGCTCCAACGGTGGAAGGCAATGCTGATGTTCCAACTGGGAACAGCTTCGAGCCGCTCAAAAAGGTGCGCAGGAATTCACCCACCGCCATACTAAAAAGATCTTCTCCACCCGTGGAGAATGTTACAGAAACGAAGCCGGAGCAGTCCCCTCAGCGGCTGTGCTCCAAAATTTACAAAGTCTGGCGACATGTTCAAGACTCAGTAATTGATCAAGATTACTTTCGCCAACCCACAAAGCTTAAAGCTCGGCAAGAAAAAAGCCATCTTGAGGTATCACTGAAAATGTCATCCATCTGGGTGCCCACTGCAATGGCTCCCTCAACGTCAACCGCTCAAAAGAGAAGGAGGCCAGAAAGAGCCCATGTGACTACGGAAGACCACAAAGACGCTGAGCCCAAACGCCCCAAGTCTGGGGGCATAATGGTGCATACCGTTTATATGGCTTCCGGAAAAGAGGAAAGTCGTGTTTCCACGGGTCACCGACCGCTCACTCGATCAATAACAAGGGCTCAGGAACAACAACAGCAGAAGCTTCAGGAGATGCTGACTGCAATGGCCACACTCACTGGGCCAAAAGAAAATTCAGAGATCTTGGAGCAGCGTCAGGAACAAGAAATTGACACCGAGTTCCTCCGAAGAATGCTCGAGAGGAAAGAAAAAGACGCTGCGGAATAGGCAGCCAATATAAAATGAATGGCTCTCTTGTTCCAAGACATGGCAGGGATGATGTTACAGCCGGAACCTCCAGCTGAAGACCCTCCGATCATCATTGAAGACGATGGAGGGCAGACATCAAACCCTCCTCCGGCGCTTTCAGCAGCCAAAGAGGAAACCATTTCCAAGGCCGCTCTGGATGACTACGTTGCTCAGCAAATACGAGCTCACCAGGCGAATGAAGCGGCCGGCCAAGTTGTTAAAACTGGGTGACTATATCCAGGCTGGTATGACCAAATAAAGTACCCGCCGGGATATACGATCCCTAAATTTCATGTATACAAGGAGACGGGCAATCCCCACCAGCATGTCGCCCAGTTCAGGGCACTATGTGGCTACACCGGAGGTGATGATAAATTGCTACTTCGCCAATTCGTCGGCAGCTTGTCAGAGACGGCATTCGAGTGGTATTCTGAACTTCCAAACGACTCCGTCAAGACTTTCACAGAAATGGAGCTATTATTCACCCAGCGATTCGCGAGTGCTAGTGAACACACCCCAATAACGGCATTGATCAATGCCAGGGTGAAGCCAGGAGAAACATGGGTTCAGTATGCAATCCGGTGGCGGAACCTATGGTCGAAATGCGAACAGCGCATCGAAGAAGCGCCGGCGGTGGGCATGTTCGTGGGCACTCTGGACCCTCATGCAACTATTTCCCAATTCATGATGTTCTTCAAGCCGACCACGTTCCAAGCCTTGATCGACAAACTGGCCCAAATGGACCAGATGGGTCATAGACCGTCTCCTCCAAAGACGGAGCCTCGGAACGAGAAAGGAAAGTGGAAAGCGACCATCATCGCCAATGCTCAACAGTAGCCCAGTAGTCTAAGACCAGTTGATCGCCAAAATGATAGAACTCGATCTCTTTCAGATAAAATGAGACGCCCTTACTCGTTCCCTCGAGACAAGACGAAGAGGTTATTCGAGCTAGCACTGCGCAACAGGCTCATCACTCTACCGGAGCCAAGACGCCCAGCGCAACCAGGCGATATTAGCAATCCTAACTATTGCCCTTATCACCGAATGTTGGGTCATCCGATCGAAGATTGTTACATCTTCAAAAGCTGGATAGAAGATCAGTACCAATAGGGCAAATTCGTATTATCCGAGAATTGGAAGGTGAACCCGCCTTAACCGCACGCTCTCAAGAAGGCGGATACACCGGGGGCATCATGCTCCTTCATAGAAGAAGCTCCATGGGAGGTCGCTCTTTCAGCCAAGACGAAAACAATGCTGAAGGATCTCCAAACATGCCCGGCGATCAGGTGGAAAAATCCACTGGAACCCGAGATCGTCGAGGGAATGTTAAAACCGCGCCCAACTCCAAAGATCGGTGGTGATAGCCAAAGCGCTCACACCTAGCCGTCGAAGTCTTTGAGGAAGAAGAAGAAGACCAAAAAGCCCGTGAAGCCTGGTGACAAGCGTACGGACCTGCAAAAATACATCGACGCGCTGGAAGAATATAATCAGAAGGCGCAAACTCCAGTCACACTTCAAGAGTTTCTCAGCCGCGTCCTTGAGGATGGAGATGATGGAAATGGAGAAGACTTGTCGGATGAATCTGAAGGTTATGTAGTAAGTTTCCATGTGATCTCTCACTCGTCGATAGACGATGAAGAAGCTCCTTACACAAAGAAACTGGAGGCAAATCCTGAACCAGAACTTCTAGGACCATCAGACGAAACGATTGATGCATTCCTGAACGAAGCTATTCTTAAAAGCAAAGCTGCTCGGGAGCATGAGATGGCCATATTTGAAAAGGCCAAACGCCGGCGACTGGACGAAAGATTTGAAACACTCCCTCCAGATCAAAGTACATCCGTCGTGAATAATAACAGGTTCAAGATGAGGAAAAGGTTTGCCAAAGCCATATCGATGGGGATGAAGCTGCCATCCTCCGAAGCGAACGCTCTTGGTGAGGCGGAAACACATCCTAGCTACTGCTTATATCATCTAAAGATTGCGCTCCCCACCGAAGAGTGCAACGCTTTTAAAAGATGGTGGCAGGGATATGTTGCTCACCGGCAATATTTCAAGAGGATGAAACGCAAAGCTCGTCGGGAGCAAAGAAATATGACCGAAGAGCGCAAAAGAACTAATGGCAACTGTCACATGGTCGATACTGAGGGATCGCAAGTTCTTACCTTCGGGAGCGACTCTGACGAAGAAATGACTCTTGGCCCTCTCTTTAAAGAGTCCACCTTAGGAAAAGAGGAAGAACCGAAGACCTGTGAAAATATTCAGCTGCGCAATCGTACGCTGCCCGAAAAGAATCTTGGGCCCTCGAACAGTGGGTCAAATAGAAAAGATAAAGGGAAAGAAAAGGTCCCTGAGGACATCATCCTTGATGACCAAGCCGTCGAAAAGTTGACAGCCAAGGACCCGCCAAAGAAAAGTAAGGTGGACTACAACGTTCTGGCAACGTTCTGGCACACTTGAGAAAGCTACCCTCGCAGTTAAGCATTCTCGACGCCCTTCTGTTATCCAAAGAAGCGAGAGATTTTTTGATCAAGGCATTACAAGAGCCCGAGCAATTCCAAGCTTTTCTCGCTGAAGAAAAGATGAAGGACGAGCTGGAATAAGTACACACAGCCGATATCACCTTCGGCGATGAAGATCTCCTCCTTTGGACATGTGAGCACAACCGTCCCCTATATGTCTCCGGATACTGTCATGACATCAAGATAGGCAAAATCCTGGTTGACAATGGGTCCTCCGTTAACCTCCTCAATGTAAGAGTGTTGAAGGAAATCTGCATGAGTGTTCGGCATCTCGCTCGTGATAAAATCACCATCTCCGGGTTTGACTCCCAGTTATCACGGACGCTTAGGTCTGTAATATTGACATTACGCTTTGGGCTGCTTGTCACGGACATTAAGTTTCACGTCATTGATGCCAAGACATGCTACAATGCTTTGCTCGGCCGGCCCTGGTTACACGAGTACAACATCATCCCTTCTGCACAACATCGGTGTATGAAGTATTTCAAAGATGGTCTCGAGTACACTGTGACAGGGGAACTAAACCCGTTCTCCGTGAACGAAGTCCAAAAGTACGAAAACGCAAAATACCTCCTGCCAGATTTCGAAGACACAGAAAGATGTCGCAAATCGGAGGATAAGAACAAAGTTATCACCACTATTCCAGTCTTCGGGAGTGATACTGAGGAGGAGAAAGAAATAGTTTATTCAGATCCGCCCCAATACAACAAGCCGGGACCGTCCACTCCTATGTTGATCTTCGGTAGCGACTCGGAAAATGAGGTCAATGCCGTATTCTCTGCTCGGCCATCAATACAAGCCTTCGCTGATGAAGATCAAAGCTTGCAAGTTGCCATGGTTCCACCCAAGCATCATAAAGAACTAGACGTGCTTGATACCTACAGTGTGGAAGAACTGCAGACATTCTACGTCCCTCCCACGCGAAAAGGTGAAAAGGCGATCCTATTCTACCGATCCGGGGAAACCAAAGTGGAGAAAGAAATCTGGCATGGCACGGATTCTACACTTGACAGGCTCCAGCCCATCCGTTTGCCCAGATATTACACGAACGGACTAAAGAGACTCTTGAGACGCCAAGGTGTACCCCTTAAGCAAACTGCGCGACAAGCACGGTTCTATAACAGAATCTGGAACGTTCCCGGAACTCAACGAAAGTTGCAAAATGGGAGAATGGAAACGACCGGGCTTGGGTATGTTCAATCCAAGGAACGGAAGCTACTCTGCGACTGCTACGTCGTACATGACTTTGATAAAGAAGGAGATGCTCTATGGGAAGATGCTAACCCTGAACCAGAAAGAGCTCCCGAGTGAAAATGCCCAGTCCGTCGTTCAAAGAACAAATGGACAAGCTTATAAGGAAAGCAGGTCAAAAGGTTCGAGACGACCATAATTGCGAAATGGTCATCTACGAGAAAGCCAGGACGCAACGCCTCCTTCAACAGGTTGTGAAAAATGAAAATACTCCTCCTTGGCAACCCGTTGTACAAAAAGCCCGACGCAGAGGCAGAAACAAACCAAAGAACGAGAAAGGCGATCGACAGTGACAAAGCGGGTCCAAGAAGCCACGCGATCAGGAATCGAGCAACCAGGATTCGTCTCTTATAAAGAAGATGGGTCGAGCATACTCTTTTGCCCAAGTCAAGACAAAGAAGATACTTGATCTTGCTATAAAACATCAAATGATTATACTCCCGGAGTCCAAGCACCCCGAGCAAGCAGGCGAAGTCTCTCACCCGGACTATTGCTCCTATCATAGGGCGATAAGACATCCTCTCGAAGACTGCTTCACATTTAAAGACTGGGTAGAAGACCAGTATTAGCAAGGCAGGTTCGCTCTATCCAGCAGCTGGAGGGTAACCCCACCGCAGAAGCATGAACCCAAAGCCACGAGAGTAAAGTTGGATCAACATCGGTCTTGGAAGCGATCCCGTACTTGTCATATGATAACGCTGTCAGAAGAAGAGCCCAAGAATATGGATAACCTCCCCTGGTGCTTCGAAAACGATGATGATGAGGTAATCTCATAATTTCCACCAGCACCAAAAGAGCTGGAGGATAGGATACATACTACTGCAGATAACCTCAAGAAAATTAATTTGGGGACGGCAAGTGACCCACGGCCGACGTTCGTCAGTGAGCTGTTGTCTGAAGAAAGGGTGGCTACGCTAAAAGACGTGCTCATGCAGCATAAAGATTGCTTCGCATGGAACTATTCCGAGATGCCAGGACTAGATCCAGAGATTGTTGTGCACAAATTGGCGATATCCCCGGACTTCAATCCGATCAAACAGGCACCGAGAAGAATGAGGCTCGAACTTGAGATGAGCATCAACGCCGAGGTCAAGAAGTTAATCGACTCTGGCTTCATCCAAGAGGTTCAGTACCCTGACTGGATCGCCAACATCGTCCCAGTAATGAAGAAAAATGGGACAGTGCGTATATGCGTGGACTTTCGGGATCTCAACAGAGCCTATCCTAAGGACGACTTTCCAGTACCAGTCACTGAGTTGATGATAGATAACACGTCCACTTATGAAGTTTTCTCCTTCATGGACGGCTCGTCGGGATACAATCAGATAAAGATGCACCCCGAGGACCAGAAGCATACCGCTTTCCGGACCCCTTTGGGCATATTCTGCTACAAGGTGATGCATTTCGGTTTAAAGAATGCCGGTGCCACCTATCAGAGGGCCATGACGAAGATCTTTGATGACCTCATACATGAAATCGTCGAATGCTATATCGACGACCTCGTGGTTAAAAGCAAATCATACGATGAACATTTAGAACATCTGAAGATCATGTTTCAGCGCCTTCGGAAATACAACTTGAAGATGAACCCTCTCAAATGCGCGTTCGGAGTTTCCTCGGGAAAATTCCTAGGATTCATCGTACGACATCGAGGCATCGAGATAGACCCATCGAAGATCAAGGCGATCATGGAGATGCCCCCGCCAAAGACTCTCAAGCAATTGCGGTCTCTCCAAAGGAAGCTCGCGTATATCCGGCGATTTATAACCAATCTCTCAGGCAAGTGCCGCCCCTACAGTCACTTAATGAAAAAAAGGAACCCCGTTCGTCTGGGATCGCAAATACCAAAGCGCACTGGAGGAAATCAAGCAATACCTGCAGAATCCGCCAGTGCTGGCCGCTCCCGTTAAAGGAAAACCTCTCGTCTTGTATACGACAGCCCTCGAAGGTTCTCTAGGCGCATTATGGGCACAAGAGAACGACCAAGAGAAAGAGCTCTCTACTATTTGAGTTGAGTTCTCCTGGGGGCAGAAAGCAATTACTCTCCCATTGAAAAACACTGCCTAGCGTTGATCTTCACAATAACGAAGCTCAAACACTATGCGTTGGCACATGAGGTCTATCTCATATCAAAAGTGGATCCTCTTAAGTATTTGATGTCGAAGGCCATACTAACAGGACGGCTTGCTAAATGGGCCCTACTCTTAATGGAGTTCTCGATAACTTATCGTCCTCTCAAGGCAGTGAAAGGCCAGGCCATCGCCGACTTCCTCGCTGAGCATCCGATACCTGCTGATTCTCCTTTGAACTGCGAATTTCCAGACGAACATGCGTTTGATACGATCGACGGGGATGATACCCGATGGGAACTCTACTTCGATGGAGTATCTTCCATGAAGAAGCGCAAACAAAGCACGCCCATAATCAAATCAGGGGTAGGCCTCATCTTCGTAACTCCACAAGGAGGGATAATGCGCTTTGCCTTCTCCTTAACAGAGCCGAAGACGAACAATGAAGCCGAGTATGAAGCTTTGATAGCAGGTCTCGAGATCGCCATCGACATGGGAATTGAAAACCTCCTCATATACGGAGACTCCCAACTGGTCGTTAGTCAAGTAAACGGCGACTATCAACGTGTAAGCCAGAACCGGTGAAGTACGGCGAGAGGGTACATCAACTGCTGACTCAAATTCCTTCCTACACCTTGGAAAGCATACCGCGTGCGGAAAATAGCAAAGCGGATGCATTAGCCAAGCTCGCTAAAGAACTGAAAACCTCGATGACGTGAGGATCGTTGTGCAAAGCCGTCGGGTTCTCGCACCGGCAGAGATATCTCCGGAGTCGTCCGAAGAAAAGGGAGCGACCGAACAAATGAATCTACAAATAAAAGACCAGGAAAAGGCTAAGGATTGGAGAGAAGTCTTTATAGACACTTCAAATCCCGTCGAACGCCTGAAGATGCATCCTCAAGACATCAGCTCATGAAACGAGCTCTGTCTTTTGCCTTCGTCAATGACACTTTATATAAGAGATCATTTGATTCTCTGTGGCAAAGATGCCTGAGACCTGAAGAGGCAAAGAGAGTCGTCCAAGAAACTAACGACGGACTCTGCGGTTCTCACCAAGCCGGTCCGAAGATGAAGCTGAAGATCAAACGGATGGGTTATTATTGGCCCACGATGATCCAGAATTGCCTCGAATACGCGAAGCAGTGCCACTCGTGCCAGATTCACGGGGCCTTTATCCATCAGCATCCAAATCCACTGCATCCAACGGTGGCTAGCTGGCCGTTCGAAATGTGGGAGACTGACATAATCGTCCCCATCGAACCAGCATCGTCCAGAGGACATCGATTCATTTTGGCGACAACTGATTACTTCTCCAAATGGGCAGAAGCAGTACCGCTGAGGGAAGTGAAGACGGAGAATATCCTCCATTTCTTCAAGACGCACACCATTTATCGGTTTGGAACTCCACGATGGATTATCTCCGATAACGGGCCAGCCTACAGAAGCCATAAGATTAGTCGCTTCGCACAACAACATAACATAGACTGGAGATACTCCTCAGTCTATAATCCCCGAGCTAACGGTCTAGCTGAGGCTTTTAATAAGACCTTGACGAAGATCGTAAAAAAGACGGTGTCTCGAAATAAGAGAGACTGGCACGAGAGACTGCATGAAGCTCTCTGGGCGTATCGAACTACGTTCAAAACGGCCACTAACACAACGCCGTATGCATTGGTATTTGGTACGGAGGTGGTACCCCCCTCGAGATAGAGTTACCCTCTCTACGAATGGTCGTTCACTACGAACTAACAGACGAAGAGAATGCTCACCTTCGGCTTGAAGAGCTCGACACCCTTGATGAAACCCGGCTCATGGCGCAACAAAACCTGGAGGCTTACAAAGCAAAGATGACATGCTCATACGAAAGATTGACTAGGCCGAGGACATTCCTCCAAGGCGAACTCGTGCTAGTGGTCAAAAGACCTATGATCCCGAATTGTGCCAAACGGGGGAAATTCAAGCCGAACAATGAAGGGCCGTATATCATAGACAAGGTCTACCAGGGTGGGGCCTACCTACTCATGGACATGCATGGCGAAAGGCCCTTCAGGCCAATAAATGGTCGCTTCCTGAAAAAGTACTACGCCTGACGAGTCACGGCCTAGGTCAATGATAGATGACGACGACTATGTCCACTCGCTAACTTCCGAATCCCAAACTCTATAAGTAGTAGCCGGCTAACGGACCGAAACGTCCTTCAACTAACAACGGACCGAAACGTCCTTAAACTAACGATGGACCACTATGTCCTAAAACTAGCTGCTGACCGAGACGTCGATAAACTACTGAAGACTGCAGCATCCCAAGGCTGATACAAAAAAGAAAGAATAAAAGAATAAAAAGAAAGAAAGAAAAACGGTATGTCCACAAGCGAAAAGGGCACGGATGAAAACCCGAAAGGACTCCGTGAGTAAAAACAGCAGGGCTACCGGCGAGTTTTGTGAAAACCCGAAAGGGCGCAATCTCGTTAAAAGACACTTGCAAGGTCCTCTCGACCTTGTGAGGAGAAACCACCTGCGTTAGATCCTTACGACTCACAAGGAAGCAACACACTTAGGGATCCCCATGACCCCTAAGGAGAAATTACACTTGCGAGATCCTCACGACTCGTCAGGAGAACCCTCTTATGAGACCCTCACGGCTCATAAGATTCAAAAGTCTTAAGCTATAGGGATCTGAACCTGTTCTTAAGCGGCCACCACAACCTCCAATTTTTCCCTACAAGCGGCTCAATATTGACCCTTGTATATGTAAGTGCACGGCGGCGCCCCGGCCGTCAATCCGACGGCCAAACGCGGAAACGGTGGTAAACTTAAAATTTTGCGGACTTAGCAAACCGGCACCACCGCGCACTAAACCCCGGATCGTGCCATTAAACTAGTCTAAGCTAAGTAACAAGATAGGTTAGAGATATACCGACGATCCAAGTCCTCCGGTCTTCATCTCCACTCCGATCTCCTCGCGGGATCTCCGTCCGTCTCCTCCTCGTCGGAAAGGGCACCACGAAGCCGGGTACTTTTACGGGCTCCCACCTCAATACCGAGGCAACTCGCGCATGAAGCCGGCTACTCGACATGCTCAAGATTTACTGTAGGGAATGTAATGTAGAATGTATGTCTCACATTGGGGTTGGTTGCCATTGAAGATGATGGAGGAATCAAGACTAGAAAAATGGTGCTTGCATTTTTCTAGCATGGAAAGAAGATCAAGAATGAACTCTCAAGATGAAACTCTCATTTTCTTTCTCTCTTTTCCTTTTCTTCTTCTCTCTTTTCTTTTCTTCAACCATTTCATCAAGTGAGAGCAAGATGGTGGAGGAATCAATATGATAGCATAAACATGAAGGGAGGTGAGTGTAGGAGATAATGAAGGGTGACCACAACCAAGACATAATCATCACAAAACTCACATCAACTCTTCTTATCAAATCTAATCACATAAAGCAAATGATAATGAAGGATAAGAAAGGCATCAAAAGATGCTTTCATAATAAATCATCTTACAAATAAAACCTCCACAAAAGTAATTTGCAAAACTGCAAATTACCCCCTCCATCAGAAAAGTCCGGCCGGGAAAGAACAAAGAAAAACCGGCCGGAACGGAATGCAAACTGGCAACTCCAGAAAACTGGTCCCGTAATAAATTACAGGATAACCCCGATACTGTGCATACACACCCGCATCTGTATTCCGTCCGGATACAAATGCAAAGAGACAAAATCTACACTGTACTATACTAGGATCGGCTTAAACCAAAGCCGGCTAGTAAAATCCGTTCGATCCTGATCCGTGCAATACCGCACGTATCTGATCAAACGCTGCCATATAACTATACGGCCACTAGTACAAAACCGTCCGATCCTGATCCGTGCAATACCGCACGTATCTGATCGGACCCTGCCATATCTCCATACGGCCTCTACAGCGTTTCGCCCGAAAACTTGAGTAACTGAAAGTGTGGTGGACTCTAAAGACTCGTCAATACTATGGCTGTGGATTTAACCACTAGCACGTCAGAGGTATAAGCCAATACATGACGGGCCACCAGCTATTGACCAAAAGGGACGTCGATGAGGAAGCTCACCCCGACACCCAACTGAGCTTGTCAGTGACAATATCCGTACAGTCCGGTCCGTTCGTCTATGAGCATCGCATGGCGGGCCTAGGGGGTTGGTAAAAGTCAGACCCCCAAAAGCGGTACAAGTCGTGTCGGAGTGTCGCCCAGAACACCCTGAGATACTACTGGAATACCTACCAGTAAATCTCCTGCCTTGGCCAAGGTCTTTGTGTAATGGCTCTCCTAGACACAGCGCGACCTCACCCCCAATACCGGGAGAGACGAAACCCCCGAAGATCCGCTCACTGCCTCCATGTGGCTCGGGACTGTACCCAACTAAAACCTGTTTGCACGACTCCTTTGAGCCGTGGTAGGGTAGTAATCAAAGTACAGTGGGAACTCACACGAGACAAATGACGATCCCCAGGTCGATGAACTAACCTGTACACATGTCACCTGGGAACTGCTATCTGACGTCAGGTATAAGACCAACTAGCATGTTCCCGGCGAGTCCTGTCCGGTGTACTCATAACCCAATGAGCATCTGTATACATCTTAGGTGAACCAACTGACACCAATGGCTTGTGAGACCGGCCACTGCCCCTCGTCGGGGTCTCGACTGTATACACTAGTCTACTCTGGAGTATCGATGCCCTGTCTCGAAACTCCTACGACTAGGGACCTTTTAAGGATGTGCTTATAGACTACCAGCTCCCACGTATATGATCGCCCTCATATTGCCGGTAGTCAAGCAAGAATCCTAGGGGCTCTATCAACGTGCAATAGTGATCTGTCAGGTCACCTAAAGCAGTACACGATGATAGAGGTAAACCAGATAGCATACTATCATCTCGAGTAAGACTGTCCTACCGGGATAGGTCCTCCCTCAATCATTGCAATCACGTGCCTGTGATCCAATAATTGACTCTGAGGGCACTATCTCCAACAATCTCCCACTTGCACTCAAGGCTAATTATTGCGATGTCGCATACTCACAGCCCGTGTGATACCGAACACCCAACTCCTCTACTAGTCAGTCTCACAAATCCCGTTTGTGAAACTATTGCGGTCGAGGAATAGCCTCAGTGAGTGGATCCGCCTAGAAGTTTCTTTCTATGTCTCTCTATATCTCAAGTTCGCGGAGAAAGCCATCTCCCGAAATGAGCAATACCTGCCTTAGAATGTCTGGATGTCTGATGGGACGTAGCTCATAAATGAACTCCAAATCCAAACTTCTTAGACTGTATCTTCAACTGAACTTAATCAGCATCCTGCGCCATGCCACCCTCAGTATTGCCTTGGATCACCTGTCCAAAATACTGCCCCTCGTCAGAAGGAGAAATATAACTCTGACAACCTCCTTGTCGTCCAGGTCACCTTGGAAGCCTGGAATGATAACCGTCTCCTAAAAGAGGCAGCCGTTATCATATCCCTAGAACAGCCACTTATGTTCTAAAACTGCTTCCGACTGTTTCTCCAGGATTGGATCAATATCAACTTATTGCATCTAGTGCAAGAACAACATCTGGTGTGGTACTTGACATCTCATGATTGACTCAATTGCCTAAGCAAGTGATCTGCCAATCATGCACATCCCTCTCTACTTTAGTCTAAAAGACACTTTTAGAGAGGGCGACTCCATTACTTGCAGGTACACTACCGTGCCAGGAGTCGTCCATTCTAAATACTCATAGAATGCTGTCAAGGTACCCAGATTAGGAAACCACCCAAATCTAGATCTAAAACCATAGATCTAGTAACCAGTATGTCTGATATAATGTCCAAGTCCTTTGTGGAGAAACCACTGTGTGACGACCAAAGTATAACCGATCGTAGTAAAGGAATATCACTTCCTACTACCTTCTCAACAGATCCATCCCCTATTCTGATGACGTCAAACCTATGACTGTCACATCAGAAACAGATGATCTATCTCCGCTACATCTGCTTTAGTCTATAAATAGACATAAGCCTGATGTCCACCAATGCTTCCGCTGCTCCCACTGACTACGACAACCCTCTGGCAGAGTCATATACACGTATACTTCTGAAGCTAGTTCAGAACAACGCTATACTCATCCTCCTGCCGGGTCTCGCAGCCTGGAACAACAACAATGGCAAGTGTGGGTAAACAAGAACTTCCCTGTCACCGTCCTTGAGGCTACCGGAGTACCTCTCGGGTGCCTGAAGCTACCCACCTTATCTGCGGAGTGGCCAATGGAATGTCAAATCAGATTGAATCTTTAGGTTCCATATCAAATCTTCAGTAATCGTTTGCGGTTCTGGAATCACTTCCAGTTCTACCATACTCCCACTGCTGTTTTTGAAAAAATCCATTTTTAATAAAACTGTGGCGAGTCTTGAACAATATTTCTATTGATCTACCAGATGGTAGAAAGTCAACCCTCGTCATAGCCTGGGTCAACCCACAAACAGCCATTACAGAAACGTGCCTTGAGTTATCCAGAGTCTGGTTTTAATCATAAGCCAGACAACTCCCCGTACCTTAACAACGTTAAGATATGAACTGTTCTATATCCAATATAGAACCAGAGGCACTAATTTAATTGAACCAGATTCAAAACATGCAGCTGTCTCCAGTGCATGTCAACAGAATGGAAGGAGGTCGATCAGCGTTACTCAACTTAGGAATACTTCCAATTATGAGTAACCTGAAAGAGAAGTAATTTCTCTTAATCATTACTATCAACTGAATACCATACACAAGTATCTACATCTTCGATCACTTTGAAGAATCCCGATACTTGCAACACCTGGTTCTCTACTTTATTCTTATACCTATAACTCCTCAAAACTTAGACCCTGTGTTTCTACGAAATACATGTCTAAGAACTAGAGAAGTCAAAAGTAAATAGAATATAGTATGAGGACCAACCCCTCTGTCCTGATGGACCCTGGACAACATACAATACTCTGTATAAGTCCCTTGAGTCTGATGACTCATTCACTGTGTGTCGTAGGTTGAAAACTGTACTTATGGTTAAGAAGAATTACACCGCTGTTCAATGCTCCTTACCTAACCATCCACTGATATAGGTAAATGTCATCGACATAATATCAAAAGGTACATCTCACTCTATAAAAATAGACGTACAGATATATCAATTTGAAATTGGTGCACAACAGCGGATATTCAAAACCAAATATTTGCCGACCGGCAAACAACCCAGATGATCTCCTCAAATGTCACCGATTACAACGAATCCCGATATAATGAGGATGATCACCCAATTCCCAATAACTTACTCCCACTCATCATCTGTAAAACCATACAGATGTGAGAATCAAACCTGGTAAATACATACTCTGGAGCAAGTATCTAATCGGGAAATCAGTTTTCTTTTAACAGTACACAGCTGAACTGAAACATTAAAATGTTTCGATGGGGTATCCCGGTATTCTTAGTAATGCCTCTTCCATTATCCAGATTCACAATTATAACCGTATAATTCTTCGTCACTTCTCCAAATCCCTTCATATGTCTTTAGTCATTACCTTCTGCACACCCCTTTAGGCCAAATGGTTTTCTTCCTTCCCTACCGTTCGGCACCAGCCTATGGTTTGGAAGAAGACTATCCAAAAAGCATAAAGGGTGTACTGTCCTAATCCTAGGAGCACTCGCATCGCGAGAGAAGGTGAAGATAAAAGACACCTGAATGTACTTTATTCCTATTTCTCCTGAACCAGGATCCATCCCCGAACTGGAACGAGTTCCTTTCGAGTTCGTATATAACCATACGATGGATTATCCAATAAAATGGGATCTTCGTAATGATACGGAGTGTCCTGGAGAAATACAAAGGTGATTTAGGATTGGCGAAGGGATACAAGGTTTGGTCGTGAATATCTGTTGCAATTTACTTTGCCCTCTTACTAATCCCTTATTTTGTCTTAACTTAATACCTTCTGTACACCGTTTAGGCTAATTGGCTTTCTTCCTTCCCTACCGGTCGGCACCAGCCTATGGTTTGGAAGAAGACTATCCAATTTGTGTAATAGGTGTACTACTCCTAAACCAAGGAGTACTCGCAACCTGAGAGAGGGTGAAAAGAAAAGACAACTGAATAGTCCTATCCGTTTTCTCCAGAACCGGAAACCATCCTCGAATAAATCCCTTCGAGTTCGTATCTAACCATACGATGGTTTTGTCCAATGGAAGTGGACGTTCGTAGTAAAACGGGGTGTCCTGGAGAAAAGGGTAAAAGCAGGAGTGGCAAAGAGGTTTGCAACTCTGACAATCCAAAAGCCAGTGTTTAAGAAGGTTCGGTCAACTTGGTCACTGAGTCAAAATCTTAGGGTCGGGCCAATGGTCGCTGCCAAAAAGAGAGAGAAAAGAAACACTCAGCGTGCACTCTAACCTAGATCAGAATGGTTACCAATTTATCTAATCTGGAATCCTCCCACTGTACCTCAAATTCTCCTCCAAACCTGAAAGAAGAATTAGTCGGGGTCACCCGAGGAGTATACTAACTCATCAGTGGGAATCGGGATCCAACTATCATCGCATGATAACGTGACGGAATCCGCTCACGGTATCACACTCCAGAAGGTATGCGCATATCTGGCAAGTTTCAGTACTTTTGAAACTCCCGATGTGATTTTTACCCCATGCTCTTATGACCTTGACTTTGGCCAACATATCATAAGTCACATGTCAAGTTCAACCCGTCATTCTCCAGGTTAATTTGAATCCACCCGTACATACCCTTGACTTTGGCCAAAATGGTAGTACGAATGTCCCAAACCAACGCATCTATCTATGCTGCATATGAATACCCAACAGCTACCAAACACTGTGCCTTGACTTTGGCCAACATACACAGCTTGAATACTATTGACCACCCATATGAAACGACGGAGGGCTACGAATGGTTTCTGGCGAAAACCTTTAACGTAATGAACTTGATCTCGTTGAAGGAACGGATAGCTTTTTAGAAAATATAGTGACGAAAACCT
Source organism: Agapanthus africanus (assembly GCA_030015575.1). Taxonomy (NCBI): domain Eukaryota; kingdom Viridiplantae; phylum Streptophyta; class Magnoliopsida; order Asparagales; family Amaryllidaceae; genus Agapanthus; species Agapanthus africanus. Next base: position 90,563,114 of record JASDDO010000012.1, on the reverse strand, counting down.
TTACTAAAGAGGTCACTCCCGGTGAAGGGATCTCGGCTCTTTCCCCGTAGAATGAGGTGCAGGATATTCCAACTGAATACCACGGTGCAAAGCAAAAGTAATCGGCTATAGTGAAGTTAATGCCCTGACGCAAACTTCTGTCCAAGGGGTCACTCCCGGTGAAGGGATCTCGGCCCTTGCCTCGTCGACTGAGGAGCAGGATATTCCAAATGAATACCACGATGCAAAACAAAAGTGAACGTCCTTGCAATAACAGCTTTTTGAAAAGTGTTCCAACAACATCAGATTAGGTTTGTTTTTAAACTTGCATTGATCCGAATCAATGCAGTCCCATCATTTGATCACACCAAAAAGAACGAAAATATACTGATGTACGTATATGCCATCCGCATTCGCCACTGGGTCCCGTCATTACCCGTTAGGTTAGCTAACTAATGACAGAGCGGGGACTGGACTAGCGCGGATGTAAAACATATACAACATCTACTAATATATATACCAATATATTATATTTCGCTCAAGGCGTGAAAGAAATGCAACATCACAGAAATGTACAGCATCACAGAACAATACAGATATCTGGGATCCCCGGGTTTCACAGAGCCACTACTGAAACCCGACGTTCCCCTGGTCGTGTGGATAGCCTGTGCAATGAAATCCTAGACCCCTACGGGCGCGGCAAGTTACCCGCCAAAACCTGAAGCGAGGCAGCCCCCTTCAGCTCCGTGAATGGACCACCCAGCACTCCACGGAATCCGGCAACTTGGGCACCCCTCCTGGGTCAACCTGTACCCCCTATGAGTGCAGCGAATAGCCCGCCAATCCCAGAGTGAAGCCCCCTCCGTCTCAATGCCATGAGATGCGGGCTTGTTGCCCTCTAGAACCCGGCTATCCGTGCACCCCACCGCGGGGTAATCCTAGTACAGAAAGTAAAATATACATACAACGGGTACATCGACCGCAACCAGGTCGTGCCCCAAAAGAATAATACAATCAGGCAGTGACGGCAGTCCACATGTCGGACGCTCGCCCCGCAATATCAAATGTACATAATACAACAACACTGTACTAACATTGCATCCAGGCTATCCCCCACGACCGATCCGCAACATCACAGCATAAACATAGAACATCAACGTGAAAGTCACGTTCGCAAATCCGTTTAACCGGGCTATAGCAGTTAGACCGGATTTACCGATCGAGTGACATTCACGGTCGCAGATATAATGTAAATACTGTGAAATAATGTGTTTGAAATATCCGATCGATCAAAAATTAACAAGTGGGCCCTCAAACAAAACTGTAGCACTCACAGAAACCCTGGGCCCAATTTTAATATTCCAAAACCCATATTTTAAGCCCAGAAGGCCTCTGAAAAAATTTGGTGATGTGATGTGAATAGTGCGCGGCGGAAGGGCCGCGCGAGGTGGGGTTTCGCGGCGGATCCGCGCTCCAACTGTGGAGTTACATCGTCAAATTTTTACAGAACCCTTAGATTTCCCAGTACATCAATATTTTACAACCAGAAAAATTTTTCGAGACCAAAAATTTTCAACAGAAACTGATTCGAACTAAAATGCAGTTTTGGAACATTCGATCGATCGAAACAGAAAAACACATTACACCAAGCTAGACTATGTTAATGGCGAGGCTCTGATACCACTGTAAGTGCACGGCGGCGCCCCGGCCGTCAATCCGACGGCCAAACGCGGAAACGGTGGTAAACTTAAAATTTTGCGGACTTAGCAAACCGGCACCACCGCGCACTAAACCCCGGATCGTGCCATTAAACTAGTCTAAGCTAAGTAACAAGATAGGTTAGAGATATACCGACGATCCAAGTCCTCCGGTCTTCATCTCCACTCCGATCTCCTCGCGGGATCTCCGTCCGTCTCCTCCTCGTCGGAAAGGGCACCACGAAGCCGGGTACTTTTACGGGCTCCCACCTCAATACCGAGGCAACTCGCGCATGAAGCCGGCTACTCGACATGCTCAAGATTTACTGTAGAGAATGTAATATAGAATGTATGTCTCACATTGGGGTTGGTTGCCATTGAAGATGATGGAGGAATCAAGACTAGAAAAATGGTGCTTGCATTTTTCTAGCATGGAAAGAAGATCAAGAATGAACTCTCAAGATGAAACTCTCATTTTCTTTCTCTCTTTTCCTTTTCTTCTTCTCTCTTTTCTTTTCTTCAACCATTTCATCAAGTGAGAGCAAGATGGTGGAGGAATCAATATGATAGCATAAACATGAAGGGAGGTGAGTGTAGGAGATAATGAAGGGTGACCACAACCAAGACATAATCATCACAAAACTCACATCAACTCTTCTTATCAAATCTAATCACATAAAGCAAATGATAATGAAGGATAAGAAAGGCATCAAAAGATGCTTTCATAATAAATCATCTTACAAATAAAACCTCCACAAAAGTAATTTGCAAAACTGCAAATTACCCCCTCCATCAGAAAAGTCCGGCCGGGAAAGAACAAAGAAAAACCGGCCGGAACGGAATGCAAACTGGCAACTCCAGAAAACTGGTCCCGTAATAAATTACAGGATAACCCCGATACTGTGCATACACACCCGCATCTGTATTCCGTCCGGATACAAATGCAAAGAGACAAAATCTACACTGTACTATACTAGGATCGGCTTAAACCAAAGCCGGCTAGTAAAATCCGTTCGATCCTGATCCGTGCAATACCGCACGTATCTGATCAAACGCTGCCATATAACTATACGGCCACTAGTACAAAACCGTCCGATCCTGATCCGTGCAATACCGCACGTATCTGATCGGACCCTGCCATATCTCCATACGGCCTCTACAGCGTTTCGCCCGAAAACTTGAGTAACTGAAAGTGTGGTGGACTCTAAAGACTCGTCAATACTATGGCTGTGGATTTAACCACTAGCACGTCAGAGGTATAAGCCAATACATGACGGGCCACCAGCTATTGACCAAAAGGGACGTCGATGAGGAAGCTCACCCCGACACCCAACTGAGCCTGTCAGTGACAATATCCGTACAGTCCGGTCCGTTCGTCTATGAGCATCGCATGGCGGGCCTAGGGGGTTGGTAAAAGTCAGACCCCCAAAAGCGGTACAAGTCGTGTCGGAGTGTAGCCCAGAACACCCTGAGATACTACTGGAATACCTACCAGTAAATCTCCTGCCTTGGCCAAGGTCTTTGTGTAATGGCTCTCCTAGACACAGCGCGACCTCACCCCCAATACCGGGAGAGACGAAACCCCCGAAGATCCGCTCACTGCCTCCATGTGGCTCGGGACTGTACCCAACTAAAACCTGTTTGCACGACTCCTTTGAGCCGTGGTAGGGTAGTAATCAAAGTACAGTGGGAACTCACACGAGACAAATGACGATCCCCAGGTCGATGAACTAACCTGTACACATGTCACCTGGGAACTGCTATCTGACGTCAGGTATAAGACCAACTAGCATGTTCCCGGCGAGTCCTGTCCGGTGTACTCATAACCCAATGAGCATCTGTATACATCTTAGGTGAACCAACTGACACCAATGGCTTGTGAGACCGGCCACCGCCCCTCGTCGGGGTCTCGACTGTATACACTAGTCTACTCTGGAGTATCGATGCCCTGTCTCGAAACTCCTACGACTAGGGACCTTTTAAGGATGTGCTTATAGACTACCAGCTCCCACGTATATGATCGCCCTCATACTGCCGGTAGTCAAGCAAGAATCCTAGGGGCTCTATCAACGTGCAATAGTGATCTGTCAGGTCACCTAAAGCAGTACACGATGATAGAGGTAAACCAGATAGCATACTATCATCTCGAGTAAGACTGTCCTACCGGGATAGGTCCTCCCTCAATCATTGCAATCACGTGCCTGTGATCCAATAATTGACTCTGAGGGCACTATCTCCAACAGTATACAATCCACGGACGCGAATAAACATTTCCCTAACAAAGTCTCATCCGTGATTAGGGGTATGTTTGCACGGTGAATAACCCTTGTAAGTCCTCTCGACTTATAAGGAGAAAGCACTCTTGTAAGTTCCTTACGACTTATAAGAAATCGTGCACTTAGAAATCCTCACGATCCCTAAGGAGAAAACGCACCTACGAGATCCTCACGACTCGCAGGGAGAAATACCTTTATGAGACCCTTACGGCTCATGAAGTTAAAAGCCTTAGTCGACAGGATCCTAACCCTGTTTACTAAGCCACCTTTGTTCGATATCGACAGAGGCAAGTGATGGTTCGCTCCTGGCAATATCCCAGTTATAGCGGTGTTGATGCCGAATCGGTGTCTAACTCCAAGCTTGCAGCAAAGAAGCTAGCGAGCCACACATGCATACGAAATAGCCGAAATGATGGGGCAACTTGCAACAAAATCAGCAAGTAAAAATGTATGCATGCAAAATAGCCGAAATGATTGGGCAACTCGCAATAAAAATCAGCGAGTAAGAGATAAAATAAATAGCCGAAATGATTGGGCGCCGCGAAAAATAGCCGAAATGATTGGGCAATCGCGACCTTCGCGATATAAAAGCTGAAATGATAGAGCATCGCGGAAAGAAATAAAGAAAAATGAAATTTACGCCCTACAGGTGATATCACATCAATCCCTGTATACAATCCAGGAGCGCAAACAAAGAAGGAATCACACCTTCCCTCCCCAGGCTCCATCAGAAAACGAAGTCAAATCTCGACGGTTCAGGGATAGCCTAGAGATCATCAACAGCGTTCTTCCCCATTCCAGCAGGATTCAGACGCTGCAATCGACCATGGAGCTACGGCAAAGCCTCTACTCCAAATCTCGATGGTTCACAGATAACCTGTAGACCACTTCGATATTCGTCTCATTACAACAGACGCAACGTCATCTACATAACCCCGTTTCGGAAATACGTCATCCACATGACCCCGTCTCGGAAATACGTCATCCACATGACCCCGTTTCGGAAATACGTCATCCATATGACCCCGTCTCGGAAATACGTCATCCACATGACCCCGTCGCGGAAATACGTCATCCACATGACCCCGTTTCGGAAATACGTCATCTACATGACCCCGTCTCGGAAATACGTCATCCACATGACCCCGTCGCAGAAATACGTCATCCACATGACCCCGTCGCGGAAATACGTCGTCTATATGACCCCGTCTCGGAAATACATCATCCCCATGACCCCGTCGCGGAAATACGTCATCCACATGACCCCGTTTCGGAAATATGTCATCCACATGACCCCATTTCGGAAATACGTCATCCACATGACCCCGTTTCGGAAATACGTCATGCACATGACCCCGTCTCGGAAATACGTTATCCACATGACCCTATTTCGGAAATACGTCATCTACATGACCCCGTCGCGGAAATACGTCATCCACATGACCCCGTAGCGGAAATACGTCATCCACATGACCCCGCCGCGGAAATACGTCATCCACATGACCCCGTCGCGGAAATACGTCATCCACATGACCCCGTGCGGAAACACGTCATCCAACATGATCCCGTGCGGAAACACGTCATCCAACGACTCCGTGGAACACGGCCAAAGCTAATCTTGACCTCGTGGAAAACGCCCGGAGCAACTTCTGACGCCGTGAAATGCGGATAACGTCAATCTCATTAAACACTTACGGGTCCTCTCGACTCATAAGGAAGAAACTCTCTTATAAGATCCTTACGACTTATAAGGAAAAACGAGCTTAGGAATCCTCATGATTCCTGAGGAGAAAATACACCTACGAGATCCTCTCGACTCGTAGGGAGAAAAGTCTTTATGAGACCCTCACGGCTCATGAAGTTGAAAAGTCTTAGGTAGCAGATCTGAACCTGCTTCCTAAGCCATCACTACCTCTCGGAGAGTTCAAGACGAAATATTCTTTATTATCTATAGGCCACACTTGCCAGAATAACATACCAACAACACAGCAAAGAGAAGAAAACGACAGTGGAGATAAGAAAAATGTGTCTTTATTCATGAGCTCAATTGAATACAAGATACATCATATAAAAGAATGAAAAAAATAGATACATGTTATTCAAAGATTACAAGTGTTTAATTGATACAAAGGCAGCTACTGAGAAGGAGGTGTTTTCAATAAGTCAGCCAGTTGCTCGCGCACTCCTCTCAACTCCTTTTCAAGGTCAGCCAGCTCCACTTCGATTCGAGCCCGTTGTTGCAAGCACGATGAAACCTTCTCATCGATTTCCCGTTGAGCAGCTTCGCGACTCTGCGTAACCCGCTCAATGAAGTCGAGTTCCCGCCTCAATGCCAGCCCATCCGAAATACATCGCTGCAAATTGTCAAAGACGGCTCTCAGTTGCGCGGCGTTCGCTTCGACCTGGGAACGCAATTGGACAGACTCAGCGGAAGTCGCCTCACGTTCCTTTCGTTTGAGGATCGCCTCTTTTTCAAAATGACGAAGGAAAAGGGCACTTTGCTCAACCCACGCAGCCCGCTGGGAGTTCACGGCCGGGATCTCAAGAGCAGGACGCCTAAGCTCAAGCTCATGCAGGCAAGCCTCAATCTTCCTACAGTGATTAACCCATGACTCGACGACACCTTCGTTATGGAAGTTCACAAGCGTCGCCAGCATTGGATTAACCTCGACAGCAAAATCCGCAGCAAATGTAGGGGCCTCCGCGTCAAGCTCCTCGACGTATTCGCTCAACATACGCAGGCTGGTCACAGCGCCTTTGGAAGATGGACGTCTAGAAAAGGGCCATGCCGGCATTATGATGCGAGACTAGAACGGAGCTAGAGTCGACGTGATTGCTGCAAAATAAATTATAGTCAGATGTCGGCTCAAGAAATAAAGAAAATACACGAACAATAGAGTCTACTATACCGGCTGCAACAGGGGACAGTGCTGGGAATACTGGTGGCGCAACGATACCCTCGTCCCCTCCTTCAATTTGTAAGGCTACGAGCAATGCAAAGAAGAATTAGCAATAATATGACTGCCCGTTAAAGAAAGGACGTCGGTTAGAAAAGATACTCACCGACACCAGCGGGCGGACTAATCTCTGACTGGAAAGAGAAGTGTGGGTGTAGCACCTGATACAGGTGATCAAAAAGGACTTCTGCAAGGACGCAGTAATGCAATTTCAGTACATAAATTATACGGCCTAGAGATAAAACTGATGGGTCACAAATCTGCACCTTCCAACATCTGAGATGGTACGGGAAAAGGTAGAGGAGTGGTCACCGTCAAAGCGGTAACTGATGACGCTGCCTCAGGTAGCGCAACCTCAACGCTCGCCACGCCTGCATTAAAAACGAGATAAATACTGTCAGGAAAGATTGAAAGGGATTGCAGAATAAAAAGAAAAGCAATGACCAAAAATCTACCTGGTGAGTCGCCGGTCGGAACCGTAACAAGGGCGTCACTTGATACAGCGACTGCTTCACCCTCCTCCATCAGAATGGTTTCGCCGCCCGTGGCTTCATCCCCCGACTCCACGAGAATCGTCGTGATACTCGCAGCGCCCGGCAACGGCAGGGAGCCGCAATGGGAAAGAGCGACGATTGGAGCAGTTCCAGACTCTTGAGAAAGGGTGGACACTTCAGGCTCGGTGGTTTTCGTCGTCTCACCCACTGCTACCTTGATCTCGGCGATTGTAGCCATCTCGCCTACCGCTGCCTCGGTTCGGCAATTGTAGCTATCTCCTCTACCGCTACCCCAGGCTCAGTAGTTGCCGCCACTTCTTCGGCAAGACTCGGCCCTGCAGGATAGGATATATGAGAACCTGAAAGTTAAAACTTTGACAAAAGAACCCAATGTCACGTTACCTTGAGTTGGTCTTCCGATTGCTTCCCGAGCGGCACGTGCTGCCTGTCTGTGGGCGGTGGACAAGGCAGTCGGGGCATCCTCTGAAGGAGTAGGGGCAGGGGTAGCAGTGCTCGAACCCGCACCCGCGGCCAAGGCGGAACTACGCTCCCTTGCCGCGTGCATTCTACGCTTCCTGTCCACTCGGGCCATCAGAGCGGATCTTCTAGACGCCTCCATCAATAGGACGTCATCATCCGAGCCAAGCGTTACCTCTGGAGCCGTTATGGCATCCGTCATCGGTCGTTTGAGTAAGGCCTCTTTCGGCAGTGCTGAGGAGGCCGGGACTTCGATAGCTGGCCCGGGAAGCATCTCCGCATCACCTTGCGGGATTGGCATTGTAGTCCCTGCGATAAGATGAAGAAGGGGTCAGATTGTCCATAAGAAAGGAAAATGAAGATGCAATAGGCCGAGAAATACCAATGCCCAGAAAAGCGCGAGTCCTCTCCTCCTCCTTCTCAAAGGTCCTAAGGGAAGCCGCTAGAGCCTCTTCAGTGGAAAAGCCTGTTACAGAAGGAAAAATGTCAGTCAAAACATGATAATAAAAATATAATGCAATAACAAAAGTTATGGCTTATACTTACTTGATTGCGCGAGGATGGCCATTTCCGCTTTGTGGCTTGCTGATCGCACAGAAGCTGCAATGGCGGCCTCGAGATCAGTATCGTCCGGCGCTATGAATAGACCTTTGTTGGTCCCATATTCGCTCAGGCCCTTGCTGTAAGGAGAATGAGGCTCTTGGCCGAGTACAGCGTCTATAGAGAGGATCGACTTCTTCTTCCTCTTCTGCGAGCAAGCTCCAGTCGCAGCCAGCACAAGCTTACGCTTGGTGGGCACTTTGGGGCGACGAGTCCCGATATCTGAGCCCACGCCAGACTCAGGGGAAGCTACATTTACCATCTCCATGGGAGCACGGGGCACCGGTAGTATATCCACCGTCTCCACGGGAGCACGGGGCACCGGTAGCTCAGGCCTGCCGTTGGGGACTTCAATCACGGCAGCTTCTCTTAGCGGAGGGAGGACAATGGTCCGTCACTTCAAGGAGACGTTTCGATCACCAGCAGGGGGTGCACCCTTGCGGTCGAGTAGCGATCGCTTCTCCTCCCTGATAACAGCACCCATTGCATGTTGGTACCAGGCCACGTGTACATTAAGGGCCTTCGGGACACAACTCGGTTCGCTGATAAAGAAGTGGACCCCATGTTCAAGCGCATGAAATGATGCAGCGCGCTCCGCATTCCCTCTTCGGTGGCAGCAGGTTCTAGCAAGAAAGCCTCCAGCGGGACTCCCTGATTGTAACTCGGCTGCTGGGCAAAACGACGTGGGTTTTATCTCATGAATAGCGCCGCATCATTTTGCCTGAATACAAGAAAGCCCGGCCTGATGGAGTACAAATGAAGAACCTCCCGGGCTTTCAACACGGAGGCCCCGTATTTAAAAATGTCTCGCAATGGCAGCACCACCTTTGAAGTTTCATGGCCGATGGTCAAGACTTTGTCTGTGAAAGACATACCATCTCCAACCGTGCCGGACGGAGGAGCAAGCCCCTAGCTTCCCGTGGTGGCAGACTCACGATGGAGGCATCAACCAGCCGCATTATCCATGGGAACTTGCATCTGTCGTAAAAAGAAGGTCTTTTGTGGATGCCAAAGACCCCAAGCACGTGCAACTCCATCCATGAAATGAAGTAATGCATTGGGAAGTCGGCAGGATGCACCCCTGGTTCAGTGGTATCCGCTGCTAAGCTAAGACCGTGATATAGGTGGGCTAACCCGGCGATCCCGATGGACTCTTGTATTCCGGCAACCATGTGATGCGCGGGGTAGAAGACAGAAGGCCTCATGTAATGAGGATGCATAGGAAGCACGAACCAGCTTAACCATAAACTGAGGAACCTGAGGAAGAACGCTTCCTCATCAATGCCCGGAGCAGCAATTTCTGACAGAGGGACGATCGCGACGTCAGGAAGAAAGAAACCCTTTTGATCAGCTTCCAGTATCGGCCGACGGTCCAAGCCAAAGCCGAAGGGATCGTCAAGTTTAGCAAACTTTTCGCCTTGTCGCGACAAAATCTCCAGGCGAAGAAAACGGGCAATGAAGTCCGCAAAGCTGACCCCTCGACCTCCGGATTCAAGGAAGAGGCTCTCATACATGTTCAACACCTTTATTAGACTTGGGAACTGGTGCTGAATGGCGTTCTCTGGGTTGAGGCCCATCACCACTGGCTTGGTGGCAAAAACATATTCATCCAGAGGAAGCAGCTCCTCGTAATGCTCCCTCCTAACTGGTAAGCCAGAAACCTCGGCAAATTCTTCCAAGGAAATGGAGACCTCCCTATCCAACAAGAGGAAGATATGGGTCGGGATGTTCCATTGCTCCAAAAATGCCTTGATCCACCATGTGGAAGGTGCAGAATACTGGAACAAGAAAGCGTAGAGCGCAGGGTATAAGCCGAGCTTTAGCAACTGCGATTTCCTTGCCGACAAGATATACCGGGCCCACTGCAAGTACCCGGCCGGATGACGGGGAGTTAGCCCGATGTTGTAGGGCTGTCCACAAGGGCGCGACTCGCCCTGACATATGCGCCGCCCTAGGATATCCAAAGCCGCCAGTAGCTGCATGGGTACTGCGGCGATCAAAGGCTGAAATAGACCCTCCGAAGTCCAATTAACCACCTCCACGGCATAGTTCACCGGGGGTGCATCTGCATACGGGATCGCCCAAATAGGCTCCGAAGGCGTCGCACAAGAAAAGCTCCGGCGGCCTCTGATAATCTGATTATACCATCTACCCCACAGGTGAAGATTCTTGTATTCCGAGTCGTGGTCTTTGATCAGCGCGAGAACCTCTCGGTCTATAGGCGCCTCAGGAAATCCGCCTTCTGATCGGATGAACGGAAAGGAAGTGTCGAAAGACATGTCGCCTGCGCAAAAAGGGACAAAAGTCAACTGTCAGTGCTATAATTGTAGGGTTCCTAAGCATTCTTGTGAAGGTTCATAAGGCATCAAACATGCCCGAATAAAATTTTAGACGTGCCGAACAACCCAAAGCCGGGATCCTTGCTATATTATTAGGGTTTTACATGCAAGTAAACATCTTTACTACTAAGTGTGAGGGATTACAACCTTTGTAGTCCGCTCCTTCGCTTCACAAGCTCCGAGTAGAAGTCCCTTCGCCGCGATCCACGATCTCCCGGACTCAAGAGAGGCTCCATGACTCGAACGATCCATGCTAGCATGTAGTGTTCCGCCTCTCCGATGATCTACGTCGAAGTTGCTATAACTCAAGCTCTCTCACTCTAATGAGGTGAACACCCTAATTTAATGGGTTAGATTAGATGAGGATGATGGAGTAGTATTTATGCTTTCTTTTTATATCATTTTCTCACAAGAAATCATCACAAAAGAAATAACTAGTGAGCTCTTTCAAAAACTCAAGAGAGAAGAAGATGAAGAATAATGAGATAAATCCTTTTGTGATGAATAGTAGATAAGAATATATGATTGATTATGGAACCATGGTCAAGGATGAGAAGCTTAACCTTTGTAGAGAATAAACTAGAGCTAGGGTTTGGTTAGGTTAAGGAATGTGTCATGGATAAATATCAACCATAATATCTTAACCAAGACAAAAGGAAATCCTTCTAGAATGAGCAAGAAGGAGCTAACCCTAATCAAACCCTAATCTCTTTTTATCATCACTAAACATGTTTCATAATAAATTATATCATGTTACTATAATATATATCACATATATATTATATTTGTAACAAAAGAAAATAATACAATTAATATATATCGCATATATATCAATGTATTATCCGGTGAGAAAATGAAATAAAAAGCGAGCCAATATTAGATAATGTAATACAATATATCATATATATTATTATACATTAAATCATCGAATCAACACTTGATCCGACAATCCGGCTATATCGAATATAACCGACTAATATATCATGTACCGATTCATCGAATCAACACTTGATCCGATGACCCGGTTCATATCTAAATATCGCGAGAATATAGTACGGTATCACATATCGCATTATCCTCGGTCCTGCACATATCACATATGTGCCTCTACTCCGTTTTACCTGAGCCAAGAAACCTCTGTGTAGGACTCTAAAGAATGGTCAATACGCCGGTAGCAGGTGATGATCATATCAAACACTCACAAGCTGCAAGCGGTCAGCTAAACGTAACAGCCACCCAGGTATTGAGCGATCAGAAGATCAACAAGCTAGCCTGTCTATTCTCCTGTGAATCCAATCAGTAACACTCCCGTACAGTCCGGTCTCTTCGTCTGATATGTCGCATATCAAGTCTAGGGGTGGTATACGTCAGACCCCAGTAACCGATAAGTCGTGTCGATGTGAGGCTCATAACAGGTCGAGAAACTACTAGTAACACTTACCAGTAAATCTCTATATCAGCCCTGGCCAGGGACTTCCAGTTATAGCCAATCGAACACAGCACAATATCAACTCCCTATACCGGGAGAGACGAATTCCTTCCTATCGCTCATTGCCTCCATGTGATTCGGGACTGTACCTAAAAGCCACCATTTTGCACGCCCTCTTGGACGTGGTAAGGTGGAAATCAAAGCACAGTAGGAATCACACAAGACTCTATGACGATCTCGGGTCTACAAACTACGCTGTACCAGTGTCACCGGAGAACTGCCATCTGACGTGTGGTATATCACCATCTGGGAGTTCTCGGCGAGTCCGTCCAGTGTACCCAGTCTCCACTGAGCACCCGTACACTATCCTTGATGTCAAACACCGATGGATATGGGATCATCCATCGCCCATCATATGGGTCAAGATGCGTATACGCTAGTCTACTCTGGTGTATCGATGCCCTGTCTCGATACACCCTCGACTAGGAACAGTTATAGGATGTACTCATCGACTACCGTGGCCCCACTAGTATGATCTCATCATAGTCCCAGGAGTCGAGTACAGATCCTAAGGGCTTTATCAACATGCGAGAGAAAGACGGTAAACTAGTACAAGTCATCATGTTAAGATAAAGTGAAACCAAATAGCATACTATCATGACGAGCAAGAAAGTCCTCTCTGTATATATCCAAGCATCCATCATAATATACATCATATGTACAACAATGACCTCTAGGGCATATACATAACTAACAATCTCTCACTTGCACTAAGGCCAGCTGCTGTAGTATCTCATACCTAGCATCCCGAATAATCTCTCAAACTGTATCTGGGGAATGGCCTTCGTGAGTGGATCCGCAATGTTGTCATTCGTATCTACTCTCCTGACCTCGATCTCCCGGCGATCAACTATCTCCCTGATCAGGTGATACCGCCTCAGAATATGTCTGGACTTCTGATGGGACCTGGTTTCCTTGGCTAAAGCCAGAGCTCCATTGTTATCGCAATACAAAGGTATTGGATGCTCAATGGATGGAACCACACCAAGTTCACTAATGAACTTCTTTATCCAGACAGCCTCTTTGGCAGCATCATTGGCAGCGATGTATTCAGCCTCCATCGTCGAGTCTGCAACGGTATCCTGTTTGGAACTCTTCCAACATACCGCCCCTCCATTTAGGGTAAAGACAAATCCCGAGTGCGACTTAGAGTCGTCCTTATCACTTTGGAAGCTGGAATCGGTAAAGGACTCCACCCGGAGTTCTCCGTTACCATACACCAAGAACATGTCTCCAGTCCTTCGTAAGTACTTGTGAATGTTATTCACAGCTGTCCAGTGACTCTCTCCAGGATCTGCTTGATACCGACTCACTACACTTAGTGAGTATGCTACATCGGGTCTGGTACATAGCATCGCATACATGATAGAGCCTACTGCCGAAGCATAGGGTATCGCTTGCATGCGAGCTCTCTCCAAATCAGTCTTGGGAGACATCTCTTTGGAGAGAGTGAGTCCAGAGATCGTGGGTTGGTTCCCACGCTTGGATTCTTCCATACTAAACCTCTTTAGTATGGTGTCAATATACCTGGATTGGGACAATCCCAGTATCCTTTTAGATCTATCTCTATAGATCATGATTCCCAATATGCATGAGGCATCACCTAGATCTTTCATTGAGAATCTTTGTGATAAGAAGAGCTTGACTGATTGCAGCATAGGAATATCATTTCCTATCAAGAGTATGTCATCCACGTACAATACGAGGAAGACAACCTTACTCTCTGCTACCTTCTTATAGATACAAGGTTCATCTATATTTTTGATGAAGTCAAACTCTTTGACTACAACATCAAAACAGATGTTCCAACTCCGCGATGCTTGCTTTAACCCATAAATGGATTTAAGTAGCTTGCACACCTTTCCGCTGCTCCCACTATCTACGAAGCCCTCTGGCTGAGTCATGTACACGCACTCTTCTAAATCACCGTTTAAAAAGATGGTCTTAACATCCATTTGCCAGATTTCGTAGTCATGGTATGCAGCAATGGCAAGTAAGATCCTGATAGACTTAAGCATAGCCACTGGAGAAAAAGTTTCGTCATAATCCACACCTGGTCGTTGACGGAAACCTTTTGCTACAAGTCTAGTTTTGAAAGTCTCAACTTTTCCATCTACACCAAATTTATTTTTAAAAATCCACTTGCTCCCAATGGGTTTTACCCCTTCAGGAGCATTTTCCAAAGTCCATACTTTGTTGGTGTACATGAATTCCATCTCAGATCGCATTGCATCCAGCCATTTCACAGAGTCACCACTCGTGATGGCCTGCTCGAAACTAGTTGGGTCATCATCTTCCATGATGCAATCCTCGCTTCCACCATCAATGAGAAAACCGTAGTATCTCTCAGGTGGATGAGAAACCCTGCTAGATCGGCGGAGAGGCTGGGGTTCGTCAGGTACTACTGAATCCTCTGGTTCCACTAAATCTTCAGTTGTAGTTTGTGTTGCTGGAACCTCTTCCAGCTCTACCTCATCGCCACTAATTTCTTTTGCAAGAAATTCCTTTTCTAAAAAGGTGGCATGTTGAGCAACAAACACCTTTTGTTGTTCACTGTGGTAGAATAGATATCCATACGAATTGCTTGGATATCCTACAAACTTACAAAGAACTGATCGTGCCTCGAGTTTGTCCGGATTTTGCTTTTTAACATAGGCCGGACAACCCCATATCTTAACTCTTTTAAGAGATGGTCTCTTCCCATTCCATATCTCATATGGAGTGGTAGGCACAGATTTAGTTGGAACTCTATTCAATAGGTATATGGCTGTCTCCAGCGCATACCCCCAGAAGGAAATAGGTAACTCAGCTGTACTCATCATAGAGCGCACCATATCTAATAGGGTGCGATTCCTCCGCTCCGATACACCGTTGTGCTGTGGTGTATAAGGAGGAGTAAGCTGAGAGAGAATCCCATTCTCTTTTAGATAATCTAGGAACTCATTGCTTAAGTATTCACCTCCTCGATCAGATCGAAGAATCTTAATACTTTTGCCCGTTTGGTTCTCTACTTCGTACTTATATTCTCTGAATTTCTCAAAAGCTTCAGACTTGTGTTTCATCAGGAACACATATCCGAATCTTGAGAGATCGTCAGTGAATGTAATGAAGTAGGAAGAACCGTTCCTGGCGTGTGTAGACATGGGACCGCATACATCACTATGTACCAGTCCTAAGAGTTCCGTAACTCTTTCTCCGTGTCCACTAAACGGAGCTTTGGTCATTTTTCCTTTGAGACATGAATAGCAAGTATCATAAGATGATAATTCGAACGGATTCAAATATCCATCTTTATGTAACTTAGCCAGTCGTATCGCATTGATATGACCAAGTCTACAATGCCACAAGAAGGATTCGTTCATCTCTGAACTCTTCCTCTTGTGTGTGTTTTGTATATTGAGGACTGTATTTTGATTTAGAATGAATATGCCATTATGTAACGAGCCTGATGCAATCAACTTTTGATCTAGGAATATGTTCATAACATTATCTTGTACTACAAAATTATATCATTCTTTACTTAATAAAGAAACTGATATAATGTTGCACATCATGTTCGGTATATAATAGCACTCATTCAGAATCAGTGTATTACGACTTGGTAATACTAGGTGATATTCGCCAACTGCTTTGGCTACAATACTTGCACCGTTCCCTACTTGAACGGAATGATCACCTTTTCCCAGTTCTCTACCTTTACGTAGCCCATGTAACAATTTACATATGTGGGATCCTGATCCGGTATCTAATACCCGGGACGTAGGGTGAACTGAGAAACAGTTCTCAATAACTAACACACCCGAAGAAGATGCATCAACATGCATGTTCTTTTGGGCGGCTTGAGAATCCAGATATTCTCCTATTCCCTGTTCAGTCTTATAAGCGGGTTCAGTCAATACATCCATATTATTATCTTGATTATGGCCTGACATGGTCGCTATCTGGAGAGAGAGAGAGAAGAAAATACTTTAGCATATACTCTTGCAAGATTAGATTGGTTATTATCTTATCTAATCAGGATGTCTCCCACTGTTTTTTATCAAATCTTCCTTCAAACCCTAAAATGTAAGATTAGCCGGGATTAATTACACCCTACAATTTCGTCAATCTTTCAGCCAGATCAGTGTCGCTACTTGAGGGAGGTTCCCCGTGCTTTCGCACGGACCTAATTAAAGTAAACCTCATTTTCCCAGAGGCGTAACCTCGTTAACACTTTTCTAGACACCTACTTGATCGGCTAATTGTCCTGTGTAAAACTCTCTCAGGAGTAACTCTTACTCGCAGTGGGTATCAGGATCCAACTATCTCATAGGAGGTATGCAATCTCATTGCAAATTTCAACACTTGAAATTCCCGATAATGTTTTTACCCCTAGCAACTTATGACCTTGGCTAAGGTCAACAAATCATAAGTGCTAGTCAAGTTCAACCCGTCATTTTCTGATTGAATTAAACCCACCCGTACGACCCTTGCCTAAGGTCAACAAAGTCGTACGACTACCCTAACTCAATCGCATCTCATGTTTTAGCAAATAAATACTAATTAGCTACCGTACACCACGCCTTGGCTAAGGTCAACAAACGCAGCACGAATACTAACTAGTCTCTATCTGAAATGACGGAGGGCTACGCAGGTTTTTCAGAAAACCCTGAGCGTAATGAACTTGATATCGTCGTAGAATCGAGTGTTTTTGAAAAGGAGTGTTTTTTAGGCTTTTCTAGTTTCGCTAAAGAGGTCACTCCCGGTGAAGGGATCTCGGCTCTTTCCCCATCGAATAAGGTGCAGGATATATCACATATATCACTGTGCAAAGCAAGAACTATATAAGCTGTCAAAAACAAAACCGCGTGTTTGTAGCATCTGCCAGTTTCGCTAAAGAGGTCACTCCCGGTGAAGGGATCTCGGCTCTTTCCTCATCGAATAAGGTGCAGGATATATCATATATACCGCTATGCAAAGCAAGACTGTAGCTACCCTTTTTTATAAAGTTTTGATTTTACAACATCTTTTAGGTTTCTTTTTCTTTTATTAATCTCATTAATAAAATCCCATCAGCTTATGCTTCCTAAGTGTCACAGAAGAAACGAAAGCAGTAATATTTATATATCAGCATATATATATAGTATAAGCATTCGTCTCAGGCAGTAATATGATCTCATCACAGAACATTGCAGCAGAAGAACATATATGAAACATTGGATATACTAGGATGTCCGTGTTTTCAATACGAGCCTGTATAAAACACGGATTCCACGGTCGCGATGAATAGCCAAACCCACATCCCTAGACCCCTACGAGAGCTGCAAGTAACACTGCCAATTCTAGGGTTAGGAGACCCGGTCTCGACTCCTCGAGATGGCCTCCCACTGGACCCTAGAACCCGGTTACTTGTGCTCCCCTCCTTAGGTCTACCTAATGCGGAAAAGTAAATAATATACAATGGTGACATCAACCTCATCCCGGAAGTGCCCCAATAAAAGAATATTATATACAAATGAATTTTACATGAATGAAAATAAAAACCCTCATCTCACATAAAACCCTCGGCTATTCAGAACACGACGATCCAATATAACATATCACAGCAACACATAACATCACATATCATCAACGTAAGTAAGTATGCATACACCGATTGTCGTTGATGTATAGCAACGAAAACCGGCAATACAACTACATACTACACTTACGGTCACAGAAAAGAAATTGTAAAACTACAATATTTGGAATCCACAATCACTTTAGACATCGTAAATCCGAAATATCACATACTTCGCATTTCATGCCTAACTATATGAATTCCACATATTGTATCACATTCCAGATAAATAGACAGTATTAAAATTTCCGAACAGATAATCAAATACCCAAAATTTCCTAAATTGCTCAACACTTGAGCGGGGTTCAAATAATCCCAGAATATGTCACAGTACCGGTGATCCAGTCGTAGAAGGGTCAAGCCAACGCCTCACATGTGGCACGCCGTACTGCCCCAAACCCTAAGGTTTAGAGGCAGTTCAAGACGGTCACATAATCGAGTTAAGGTATGTTGTCTTCTAGAGGGTCCACCGTGTTACTTGCACATTTTTCCGAAAGATTTAAACCCGATAAAAATTCAACACTTGAAAGTTTTTCGTGCCGGGAAAAAGTGAGTTAATGATATCCGCTCGAACTTTTTAACAGTTTCTAAATATCCGGAAAACATAACGAATTTAAATTTTCCGATCGAATCAACGATTACAAAATAAACCCCAGAACACTCAACTCTTGAGTCAAAATAAAAATACCCAGAAACTATATAAGCATTAAAAAAGAATTACTGTGAAATAAAAATAGTCAAATCAATCTGTACTGCCGCGGAACCGCGGCCCAAGCAGGGTACGGCCGCGATTCCGCGGCTGTCTGTACGGATGACGTCATTGTATTTCACTTTTATTCTTATTTTTGCCTGCTGAATTTTTTAGGTATTTTTAATTCAGAAAAAATCGCTTTTTTGAAAAATATCCAGAGAGGGGTTCATTTCGTAGTTTCGGGGTTCGTTCGGAGTTTTAACTTCGTATACACGTCGCCTAATGCTCTAGCTAGGCTCTGATACCACTGTAGGGTTCCTAGGCACTCTTGTGAAGGTTCATAAGGTATCAAACATGCCCGAATACAATTTTAGACGTGCCGAACAACCCAAAGTCGGGATCTTTGTTAGATTATTAGGGTTTTACATGCAAGTAAACATCATTACTACTAAGTGTGAGGGATTACAACCTTTGTAGTCCGCTCCTTCGCTTCACAAGCTCCGAGTAGAAGTCCCTTCGCCGCGATCCACGATCTCCCGGACTCAAGAGAGGCTTCACGACTCGAACGATCCATGCTAGCTTGTAGTGTTCCGTTTCTCCGATGATCTACGTCGAAATTGCTATAACTCAAGCTCTCTCACTCTAATGAGGTGAACACCCTAATCTAATGGGCTGGATTAGATGAGGATGATGGATTAGTATTTATGCTTTCTTTTTATATCATTTTCTCACAAGAAATCATCACAAAAGAAATAACTAGTGAGCTCTTTCAAAAACTCAAGAGAGAAGAAGATGAAGAATAATGAGATAAATCCTTTTGTGATGAATAGTAGATAAGAATATATGATTGATTATGGAACCATGGTCAAGGATGAGAAGCTTAACCTTTGTAGAGAATAAACTAGAGCTAGGGTTTGGTTAGGTTAAGGAATGTGTCATGGATAAATATCAACCATAATATCTTAACCAAGACAAAAGAAAATCCATCTAGAATGAGCAAGAAGGAGCTAACCCTAATCAAACCCTAATCTCTTTTTATCATCACTAAACATGTTTCATAATAAATCATATCATGTTACTATAATATATATCACATATATATTATATTTTTAACAAAAGAAAATAATACAATTAATATATATCGCATATATATCAATGTATTATCCGGTGAGAAAATGAAATAAAAAGCGAGCCAATATTAGATAATGTAATACAATATATCATATATATTATTATACATTAAATCATCGAATCAACACTTGATCCGACAATCCGGCTATATCGAATATAACCGACTAATATATCATGTACCGATTCATCGAATCAACACTTGATCCGATGACCCGGTTCATATCTAAATATCGCGAGAATATAGTACGGTATCACATATCGCATTATCCTCGGTCCTGCACATATCACATATGTGCCTCTACTCCGTTTTACCTGAGCCAAGAAACCTCTGTGTAGGACTCTAAAGAATCGTCAATACGCCGGTAGCAGGTGATGATCATATCAAACACTCACAAGCTGCAAGCGGTCAGCTAAACGTAACAGCCACCCAGGTATTGAGCGATCAGAAGATCAACAAGCTAGCTTGTCTGTTCTCCTGTGAATCCAATCAGTAACACTCCCGTACAGTCCGGTCTCTTCGTCTGATATGTCGCATATCAAGTCTAGGGGTGGTATACGTCAGACCCCAGTAACCGATAAGTTGTGTCGATGTGAGGCTCATAACAGGTCGAGAAACTACTAGTAACACTTACCAGTAAATCTCTATATCAACCCTGGCCAGGGACTTCCAGTTATAGCCAATCGAACACAGCTCAACATCAACTCCCTATACCGGGAGAGACGAATCCCCTCCTATCGCTCATTGCCTCCATGTGATTCGGGACTGTACCCAAAAGCCACCGTTTTGCACGCCCTCTTGGACATTGTAAGGTGGAAATCAAAGTACAGTAGGAATCACACAAGACTCTATGACGATCTCGGGTCTACAGACTACGCTGTACCAGTGTCACCGGAGAACTGCCATCTGACGTGTGGTATATCACCATCTGGGAGTTCTCGGCGAGTCCGTCCAGTGTACCCAGTCTCCACTGAGCACCCGTACACTATCCTTGATGTCAAACACCGATGGATATGGGATCATCCATCGCCCATCATATGGGTCAAGATGCGTATACGCTAGTCTACTCTGGTGTATCGATGCCCTGTCTCGATACACCCTCGACTAGGAACAGTTATAGGATGTACTCATCGACTACCGTGGCCCCACTAGTATGATCTCATCATAGTCCCAGTAGTCGAGTACAGATCCTAAGGGCTTTATCAACATGCGAGAGAAAGACAGTAAACCAGTACAAGTCATCATGTTAAGATAAAGTGAAACCAAATAGCATACTATCATGACGAGCAAGAAAGTCCTCTCTGTATATATCCAAGCATCCATCATAATATACATCATATGTACAACAATGGCTCTAGGGCATATACATAACTAACAATAATTTAATTTAAATTCTGATATTTGGTACTTTAAAATTTGTACCACACTGCAATGCAATGGGGAGGGACCAAAAGGGGCCCACAAAATCTAGATGACAATTCATCAATTAATATTTAATAAAAACAGCCTCATCATTTGTTGAGACTATTAATTAAGTGAGGAAATCCTCAAGAAAATTCTCATTAAATGAGAGATCCCTCGGGAAGAGGAGTAAATCTCCCTTTGAGAGCAATGCTCTATAACAGAGTGACACTTGTCAAACTCTGATCATGAGGGAATCAAAATTCCTCAAGAGCCTTGCTCTGGAAAAATTGATGATGGAAAAAACCCATCAGAAAAAATTAAAATCAATTTTTTTTTATTTTTTTTTTATGAATTAAGAATTCTGAGATATTCAAGATCTATGAACAAACTCTAAGAGTTCTTTATGAGCAAAGCTCTGTTCATGGGTTAAGAAACCCTGAAACAAGATCTCCTTAGATCTATGGGTTCATGATTTGAAGAGAGCAAAGCTCTATTAATGAAACCATAAAAGGGTTTTCTTTAGATCAAAGATCTATGAAGAGCAAGGCTCTGTTAATGGGTAAGACCCTGTTGGAGATAGTTCCCTCATAGTCAATTATTGGATCGCAGGTACGTGATTGCAATGATTGCGGAGGACCTATCCCGGAAGGACAGTCTTACTCGAGATGATAGTATGCTATCTGGTTTGCCTTTATCAGTCGTGTACATGTTCAGGTGACTGATTGCATGTTACACTTTGATAGAGCCCTTAGGATCTTGCTTTACTACCAACAGTATGATGGCGATCATATACGTGAGAGTTGGGTAGTTTATATGCATATCCTTAATTGTGGTCCCTAGTCGTGGGAGTTTCGAGACAGGGCATCGATACTCCGGAGTAGACTAGTGTGTACAGTCGAGACCCCGACGAGGGGCGGTGGCCGGTCTCACAAGCCACTGGTGTCAGTTGGATCACCTAAGATGTATACAGGTGCTCATTGGGTTATGAGTACACCGGACAGGACTCGCCGGGAATCTGCTAGTTAGTATTATATCTACCGTCAGATAGCAGTTCCCTGGTGACATGTGTACAGGTTAGTTCATCGACCTGAGGTCGTCATTTGTCTCGTGTGAGTTCCCACTGTGCTTTGATTTCTACCCTACAACGGCTCAAAGGAGTCGTGCAAACAGGTAGCTTTTGGGTACAGTCCCGAGCCATATGGAGGCACGTGAGCGGATCGGCAGGGGATTCGTCTCTCCCGGTATTGGGGGCGAGGTCGTGCTGTGTCTAGGAGAGCCATTACACAAATCCATGGCCATGGTAGGAGATTTACTGGTAGGTACTCCAGTAGTATCTCAGGGTGTATTGAGGCTTCACTCCGACACGACTTATACTGCTATTGGGGGTCTGACGTTACTAGCCCCCTAGGCGGATATGCGATACTCATTGACGAACGGACCGGACTGTATATACATTGTCACTGTTAGGCTCAGTAGGGTTTCTGGATGAGTTCGCTCATCGGCCTCCCTTGAGTTTGCTCATCAGCTTCCCTTGAGGTCAGTCCATGGGCAGCCGTTACGCATTGCTAGTGCCGCTGACGGTTTGTGGTTAAACCCACTGCCATGGTGCTGACGAGTCATTAGAGTCCCCCACAGACAGTTTCCCAAGTTCGGGCGAAACGTTGTAGAGGCCGTATGGTTTTATGGCAGGGTTCGGAAAATGCACATGCGTTTACGCACGTGTCAGTTTTCGGGCAGATGATATTGGTCGGCTTTGGTTTAAGCCGGATCCGAGTATTATATTGAGTAGGTATAATATCTTTGTCTCAGTTGCATTTGTATTCGGTCGTAATACAAATGCGGGTATATTTATACAGTTTCGGGGTTATCCTGAAAGTCGTTTCAGGATCACTTTTGGAAGTTGCCAGTTTCCAGTTTTCTATCAGCCGTCTTTTAACATTCGGTTAAAGACGGATTTATCTTTTCTTCAGTTGAGGTGAGTCAGTGTTCTAGAAGATTCTAGATGAGGTGACTAGGCTAATTGGTGTTGTGTTCTAATTGGTTGCATTTATTACTTGATGAGGTGTTATTAGTGATTCATGCTTTGTTATTAAAGCTTCTTGTTTTCCTTAGGATATTTAGTGAGAAGCTTTTTGCTTAAGGTCACCACTTGCTCCTACACTCACCCTCCTCCTTCATAATGAGTGGAAGGCTTCCTCTCTCTCTCACTCTCTCACTTGAGTTTTCATTTGCTAGAAAAGATTATGATAGGTTTTATCGGTGTATGGAATTTCACAGTCCATTTCATTCCATCACCCGATTCCTTCGGCAACTTCATTAACCGATCGTCCACGGACTTGGACGAAGTGAGACAAAGTCATCTACTCATTCTCTACATCAATCTTGGTCATCTCTTTTAGCAAACTTGACGATCGAGTTGCCTCGAGTCAGAGGCGGGAGCCCGTTTAAAGAACCGGTCATGTGGTGCCACCTCGACGAGGAGATCGGAGATCGACGAGATCGGAGCAGCCGCAACGGAGCGTGGGATGATGGTTGAAGAACGAAGGACTCGGATCGTTCGGTACAATCTTCCTACACTCTTTACAGTTTGTTAGTTTAGCAATAATGGCAGATCCGGGTTAAAGTATACGATAGCGCCAGTTTAAAAGTTTTTGTTCCGCATTTGGCGTCTGTAGACTGCCGGGGCGCTAGCGTAGACTTACAGTGGTATCAGAGCCTCGCCATTTTGCTATTCTAACTTGTGCTAACGCGTTTAAAACATCGATCCGACCGGAAATCAAAAATCACATTTTTCCAAGCCGACAGTTCTGTTGATTTTAAATGGTCTCAAAAACAAATTCTACATGTCTTAAAAATCTGTGCAGGCTTTTCTAAGAACCACGACGAAATTTGGGCACGTGTCTCCACCAAAGCGCCGCGGAAACGCGGCCAAACCCATGGTTTGGCCGCGCATCCGCGGCCACGTGGTGAGCTCGTGCTCCCAAATTTTGTCAGTGGGTTCTCTGTTGGATTTTGTGATTTTTGGTATATATCTTTTTGGCCCAGGTTTTGTTACTGTTCACCAGTAAGCAGTGGGGCCCACTTTTTGATATTTGGTCTTTGGTCGATCGAAATTTAAACACGTTATTTTACAGTGCTTACATTATATCTCCGACCGGGAATGTCATTTGATCGGTAAACCGCATTTAATTGCTATAGTTCTTTTAGACGGGTTTACGAACGTGACATTCGCGTTGATGTTCTGTGTTGTGCTGTGATGTTGCGGATTTGTCATGGTGGATAGCAGTGTGCAATGGTAGTACAGTTTGTGTTTATTTGTACATTTGATATTGCGGGGCGAGCGTCCAACTTGTGGACAGCCGTCACTGCCTGTTGTATAATATTCTTTTTGGGGCACGACCAGGTTGCGGTCGATGTACCTATTGTACTATTTTTCATTATTGTACTAGGTTTTGCCCCGAGACGGAGTGCACGGATAGCCGGGTTCTGAGAAGCAACGGGTCCGCATCTCATGGATTTGGGAGGCAGAGGGGCCCCACTCTAGAATTGGCAGACTATTCGCCGCACTCGTAGGGGGTACAGGTTGACCCAAGGAGGGGTGCTCAATTTACCGGATTCCGTGAAGTGCCGGGTGTTCCATTC
Source organism: Agapanthus africanus (assembly GCA_030015575.1). Taxonomy (NCBI): domain Eukaryota; kingdom Viridiplantae; phylum Streptophyta; class Magnoliopsida; order Asparagales; family Amaryllidaceae; genus Agapanthus; species Agapanthus africanus. The sequence continues at coordinate 90,538,341 of JASDDO010000012.1, read as the reverse complement.
ACTATGCTGTGGGGGACTGCCTCGCTTCAGGTTTTGGCGGGTAACTTGCCGCACCCGTAAGGGTCTAGGTTTCATTGCACAGGCTATCCACACGACAGGGGAACGTCGAGTTTCAGCAGCGGCTCTGTGAAACTTGGGGATCCCAGATATCTGTATTGTTCTGTGATGCTTATTACTTTTCTGTAACGTTGCATACTATCACGCCTGGAGCGATTATTGTATATTGGTTTATATACTATTAGATGTTGTATATGTTTTACACCCGCGCTAGTCCAGTCCCCGCTCTGTCGTTAGTTAAGTAACCTAACGGGTGATGACGGGACCCAGTGACGAATGCGGATGGCATATACGTACATTTTATTTTCGTTCTTTTCTGGTGTGATCGTTTGATGGGACTGCGTTGATTCTGATCAACGCAAAGTAAAACAAACCTGTATACAGTTGTTGGAACAATTTAAAAAGTGTTGTTACAAAGACGTTTTCTTTTGTTATGCATAACGGTATTCAGTGGAATATCCTGCACCTCATTCGACGGGGCAAGGGCCGATATCCCTTCACCGGGACTGACCCCTTGGGCAGAAGTTTGCGTCAGGGTAATAACTTCACTATAGTCGATTACATGTTGCTTTGCATAGCGGTATTCAGTGGAATATCCTGCACCTCATTCCACGAGGAAAGAGCCGAGATCCCTTTACCGGGAGTGACCTCTTTAGCAAAAGGTTTTCGCCACTATATTTTAAAAAGCTATCAGGTTCCTTCAGCGATATCAAGTTCACTACGCTAAAGGTTTTTCGCCAAAAACCAGCCGTAGCCCTCCGTCACTTCTTTTGGGTATTCAGTAGTATTCAAGCTATGCATTTTGACCAACGCCAAGGCATAGTGTTTGGTAGCTGCTGGGTATTCAATTGTTGCATAGATAGATGAGTTAGTTTGGGACAGTCGTTCTGCCATTTTGGCCAACGTCAAGGGCATGTGCGGGTGGGTTCAAATTGACAAGATAGTGATGGGTAGAACTTGGCATGTGACTTATGACATTTTGACCAACGCCAAGGTTATAAGAGCATGGGGCAAAAATCTTATCGGGAGTTTCTAAAGAAACTGAAACTTGCCAAGTATGGGCATACCTTCTGGAGTATGAGTAACGTGGATGCATTCCATCACGTTATCATGCGATGAGAGTTGGATCCTGATTCCCACTGATGAGTTGGTTTACTCTTTGGGTGATCCCGATTGATTCTTCTTTAGGTTTGGAGGAGAATTTGACAGGACAGTAGGAGGTTTCCGGATTAGATAAAATGATGACCATTCTGATCTAGGTTAGAGTGCACGCAGAGTGTTTCTTTTCTCTCTCTCTTTGGCAGCGACCTTTGACCGACCCTAGACTGTGACTCAGTGACCAGGTTGACCGAACCTTCTTAAAATACTGGCTTTTGGATTGTCTGAGTTGCATAAGTCATTGCCACTCCTTCTTTTACCCTTTGCATTTCTCAGAACACCCGTATTACTACGGATATCCACTTCCATTGGATAGATCCATCGTATGGTTATATACGAACTCGAAGGGACTTCTTCGAGGATGGATCCAGGTTCAAGAGAAATAGAATTGGTTTATTCAGTAGTCTTTTATTATCACCTTCTCTCAGGTTGCGAGAGCTCCTTGGTTTAGGAGAGTACACCTATTACGCCTACTGGATAGTCTTATTCCAAACCATAGGCTGGTGCCGAAAGGTAGGGAATGAAGAAAACCAATTAGCCTAAGTAGGGTGTGCAGAAGGTAATATGTAAAGACAAAATAAAGGGATTAGAAAGAGGGCAAAGTAAATTGCGACTGATATCATTCACGACCAAAACCGCGTACTTCATCGCCACTCCTATTTCACCTTTAAAAGAATAAGGTATTATTCAGTTGTCTTTTATCATCACCTTCTCTCGAGATGCGAGTACTCCTTGGTTTAGGAGGGTACACCTATTATGCTTACTGGATAGTCTTCTTCCAAACCATAGGCTGGTGCCGAACGGAAGGGAAGGAAGAAAACCATTTAGCCTAACGATGGTGTACAGAAGGTAACGACTAAAGACAAATTAAGGGATTTGGAGAGATGGCAATAAAATATACGGTTGAAGTCATGAATTGGATTATGGAAGAGGCATTGCTATGAATACCAGGATACCCCTACGAAACATTTTCATGTTTCAGTGCATTGTTAAAGAAAAAACTGTTTTCCCGATTAGACACTTACTCCAAGGGTATGTATTTACCAGGTTTCATTCTCATATCTGTATGGTTTTACAGATGATGAGTGGGAGTAAGATATTGGGAATTAGGTGATCATCCTCATTATATCGGAATTCGTTGTAATTGGTGATATTTGAGGAAATCGCCAGGGTACAGTTTTCCACCTACAACGCACAGGTTTTGAGTTGTTCAACTCAGCGGACTTATACAGAGTATTGTATGTTGTCCAGTGTCCATCAGGACAAAAGGGGTAGGTCCTCGTACTATGTTCTGTTTACTTATAACTTCTCTAGTATTTAGACGAGTGTTTCGTAGAAATACAAGGTCTAAGTTTTGAGAAGTTATGGGTATAAGAATAAAGTAGAGAACCAGGTATCATAAGTATCGGGATTCTTCAAAGAGATCGAAGATGTAGATTCTTGTGATTGGTATTCAGATAATAGTGATGGTTTTGAGAAACGTGTTTCTCTTTCAGGTTACTCATAATTGGATGGATTCCTAAGTTGAGTAATGCTGATTAGCCTCTTTCCATTAAGTTGATATGCACTGGAGACAGCTGCATGATTTGAATCTGGTTCCAATTAAATAAGTGCCAAAGTTTCTATATTGGATATAGAATGGATCGTACCTTAAAAGAAGTTAAGGTACGGGGAGTTGTCCAGCTTATGATTAAAACCAGACACTGGATAACTCAGGGCACGTTTCTGTAATGGCTGTTTGTGGGTTGACCCTGGCTATGACGAGGGTTGATATTCTACCATTTGGAAGATCAATAGTGATATTGTTCTTGACTCGCCACAGTTTTAGTAAAATGGATCTTTTTCAGAAAACAGTAGTGGGAGTATGGTAGAACTGGAAGTGATTCCAGAACCGCGAACGATTACGGAAAATTTAATAGGACCTATATATTCAATCAGGTTTGACATTCCAATAGCCACTCCGCAGGTATGGTAGGTAACCTCAGACACCCGAGAGGTACTTCGGTAGGCTCAAGGACGGTGACAGGGAGGTTCTTATCTACCCAGACTTGACACTACTGTTGTTCCAGGATATGAGACCCGGTAGGAGGGTTGTCGTAGTCAGTGGGAGCAGCAGAAGCATAGTGGGCAAGTAGCTTATGTCTATTTATAGACTTGAGCAGTTATAGTGGAGATAGATCATCTAATTTTGATGTGACAGTCATGGGTTTGACTTCAATCAGAATAAGGGATGGATCTGTTAAGAAGGTAGTAGGGTGTGATGTCATGGTATCTGGATGACATACACAGAGTAGGAAGTAAAATTCCTATACTACGATCGGTTGGACTATGGTCGTCACACAGTTGTTTCTCCAGACAGGACATGGATATAATATTAGACATTCTGGTTTCTGGATCTATGGTTTTAGATCTAGATTTGGGTGGTTTCCCAATGTGGGTACTTTGACAGATATTCTAATGGTTTTTAGAATAGTTGACTCCTAGCATGGTAGTGTACCTGCAGGATATGGAGTCACCCTCTCTAAAGGTGTCGTATAGACTAAAGGGGAGAGGGATGTGCATGATTGGCAGATCACTTGCTTAGGCAATTGAGTCAATCATGTGATGTCAAGTACCACACCAAATGTTGGTTTTGCACTAGATGCAATAAGTTTGTATTAATCCAATCCTGGAGAAACATAAGGAAGCAGTTTTAGAACATTGGTACATGTTCTACGGATTTGATAACGGCAGCCTCTTTCGGGAGACGATTATCATTCCAGGCTTCAAAGGTGACATGGATGACAAAGTGATTGTCAGAGTTATAGTTTTCCCTCTGACGAAGAGGGACAGTATTATGGACAGGTGGTCCAAGAGGATACTGTGGGAAGCAAGGTGCCCGATACTGATTAGGTTCAGTGATCGATTCAGTCTTAGAAGTTTGGATATGGAGTTCATTTATGAACTAAGGTCCCATCAGATATCCAGACATATTCTAAGACAGGTATTACTCAATTCGGGAGATGGTTTTCTCCGCGAACTTGAGATTAAGAGAGATATAGAAAGATACTTCTAGGCGGATCCACTCACTGAGGCTATTTCTCGAACACAATAGTTTTACAAACGGGCTTTGTGAAACTGATTAGTAGAGGAGTTGGATGTTCGGTTTCACACGGGCTGTGAGTAGTCGACATCGCAATATTAGCCTTGAGTGCAAGTGGGAGATTGTTGGAGATAGTGCCCTCATAGTCAATTATTGGATCGCAGGTACGTGATTGCAATGATTGCGGAGGACCTATCTCGGAAGGACAGTCTTACTCGAGATGATAGTATGCTATCTGGTTTGCCTTTATCAGTCGTGTACATGTTCAGGTGACTGATTGCATGTTACACTTTGATAGAGCCCTTAGGATCTTGCTTTACTACCAACAGTATGATGGCGATCATATACGTGAGAGTTGGGTAGTTTATATGCATATCCTTAATTGTGGTCCCTAGTCGTGGGAGTTTCGAGACAGGGCATCGATACTCCGGAGTAGACTAGTGTGTACAGTCGAGACCCCGACGAGGGGCGGTGGCCGGTCTCACAAGCCACTGGTGTCAGTTGGATCACATAAGATGTATACAGGTGCTCATTGGGTTATGAGTACACCGGACAGGACTCGCCGGGAATCTGCTAGTTAGTATTATATCTACCGTCAGATAGCAGTTCCCTGGTGACATGTGTACAGGTTAGTTCATCGACCTGAGGTCGTCATTTGTCTCGTGTGAGTTCCCACTGTGCTTTGATTTCTACCCTACCACAGCTCAAAGGAGTCGTGCAAACAGGTAGCTTTTGGGTACAGTCCCGAGCCATATGGAGGCACGTGAGCGGATCGGCAGGGGATTCGTCTCTCCCGGTATTGGGGGCGAGGTCGTGCTGTGTCTAGGAGAGCCATTACACAAATCCATGGCCATGGTAGGAGATTTACTGGTAGGTACTCCAGTAGTATCTCAGGGTGTATTGAGGCTTCACTCCGACACGACTTATACTGCTATTGGGGGTCTGACGTTACTAGCCCCCTAGGCGGATATGCGATACTCATTGACGAACGGACCGGACTGTATATACATTGTCACTGTTAGGCTCAGTAGGGTTTCTGGATGAGTTCGCTCATCGGCCTCCCTTGAGTTTGCTCATCAGCTTCCCTTGAGGTCAGTCCATGGGCAGCCGTTACGCATTGCTAGTGCCGCTGACGGTTTGTGGTTAAACCCACTGCCATGGTGCTGACGAGTCATTAGAGTCCCCCACAGACAGTTTCCCAAGTTCGGGCGAAACGTTGTAGAGGCCGTATGGTTTTATGGCAGGGTTCGGAAAATGCACGTGCGTTTACGCACGTGTCAGTTTTCGGGCAGATGATACTGGTCGGCTTTGGTTTAAGCCGGATCCGAGTATTATATTGAGTAGGTATAATATCTTTGTCTCAGTTGCATTTGTATTCGGTCGTAATACAAATGCGGGTATATTTATACAGTTTCGGGGTTATCCTGAAAGTCGTTTCAGGATCACTTTTGGAAGTTGCCAGTTTCCAGTTTTCTATCAGCCGTCTTTTAACATTCGGTTAAAGACGGATTTATCTTTTCTTCAGTTGAGGTGAGTCAGTGTTCTAGAAGATTCTAGATGAGGTGACTAGGCTAATTGGTGTTGTGTTCTAATTGGTTGCATTTATTACTTGATGAGGTGTTATTAGTGATTCATGCTTTGTTATTAAAGCTTCTTGTTTTCCTTAGGATATTTAGTGAGAATCTTTTTGCTTAAGGTCACCACTTGCTCCTACACTCACCCTCCTCCTTCATAATGAGTGGAAGGCTTCCTCTCTCTCTCACTCTCTCACTTGAGTTTTCATTTGCTAGAAAAGATTATGATAGGTTTTATCGGTGTATGGAATTTCACAGTCCATTTCATTCCATCACCCGATTCCTTCGGCAACTTCATTAACCGATCGTCCACGGACTTGGACGAAGTGAGACAAAGTCATCTACTCATTCTCTACATCAATCTTGGTCGTCTCTTTTAGCAAACTTGACGATCGAGTTGCCTCGAGTCAGAGGCGGGAGCCCGTTTAAAGAACCGATCATGTGGTGCCACCTCGACGAGGAGATCGGAGATCGACGAGATCGGAGCAGCCGCAACGGAGCGTGGGATGATGGTTGAAGAACGAAGGACTCGGATCGTTCGGTACAATCTTCCTACACTCTTTACAGCTTGTTAGTTTAGCAATAATGGCAGATCCGGGTTAAAGTATACGATAGCGCCAGTTTAAAAGTTTTTGTTCCGCATTTGGCGTCTGTAGACTGCCGGGGCGCTAGCGTAGACTTACAGACCCTAGTTTATTAAAAGATTTAAAATTTTATCTAAAATTTTAACAGAGTTTTTACTCTTGAAAAGTTCTTAAACTGAAGAGCGATGCTCTGAATAAAAATTCTCAAAGAAGAAGATGAACATCATCTAAAGGTCTTATTTATAGGCATTGAAACGCCTCTTCAACTTCTGAGTTGATCCAAGAGCGCAGATGCTGCCACCGCTGCACTTACGTGTGAGCCACGTGAGCGCAACGGTGGGGGGCATTTGTTTCCCCCAATCAGAGCAAAGCTCTGTTTGAAATTCGAATTTCAAAAATTAAAGCAACGCTTCAGATCCAGCGCCAGGAGCGCTGCGCCCTAGGCAGTGCACCATATGTACGCTAGCGCTAGGCGCGCTGCGCGCCACGTGTCAAACACGGGTGCTCTAGCGCAGGCTGCGCAACGCCCTAGGCAGTGCACCATGTGTGCGCTAGCGCTAGGCGCGCTGCACGCCATGTGTCAAACTGCGCTCTGAGCAGCGCAGGCTGCGCTGCGCTCTGAGCAACGCACCACGTGCAAAGCACGGGTGCGCTAGCGCTGGAATTAAAAATTCCCCACCCTTAGATCAAAAGATCTAATAATAATGATAAATCATTAATTAATCAGAATTAAAATTCTGTTATGGAAAGATTTTCCAATCTTGTTAAAAACAAGAAGATTGCCTTCTGTAAAACAGAAACCCTGGGATCAAAGATCCAATGGTGGGAAATATCCCCAAATCAATCAGAGAAAGATCTCTTTAACTGATTCAGCAAATCAACTTGCCCTATATAAAGGCCCCAAGACTTCAAGTCTAAAAAAAACCCCATAAACTTTGAAAAATTCGAAGGAAGAGAAGCATAGCTTTCAGCAAAAGAAGATTTTTTTCTTCAAGGTAAAAAGATGATGGGTGATGAACACAAAGATGAAATCATCTCATAATTAAAAAGAAGAATTATCTTCTTAAAAGATCATAGATCTACAAAGACCATGGTCTTTTATAAAAAGATCTCATCATAAAAACAAAGAAGTACCTACTTCTTTCACAGATCATAGATCTATAAGACAAATTGTCTTTCTGAGATCATGAACATCTCATTATAAAGGGAGAGAAAATTATAAAATTTTCTTAAAGATCATTGATCTATAAAGGCAAAGCCTTTCATCAAAACAAGAGATTGAAGTATCTCCTGCAAAATAAGAACAGTTGTTCTTGAATCTTGAGACAAAGTCTTTTTTAAAAGAACATAAATTTGTTCCCAGATCATAAAATTGATCAAATGCACTTTGCGCTCATGAAATGCGCCTTGCGCTCTTGAACAGTGCTTCTGCGCTCTCTGGACCGGCGCTCGGCGCCCAAAATGCGCCACGTATCAACCATGAATGCGCCAATTAACAAATTGCGCTTAGCGCTTCTGAAATAGCGCACTGCGCTCGTCATCTGGCGCAAAGCGCTAAGCGCGACACGTGTCAACCATGTGCGCGCTACTTGGCAGAAGCGCACTGCGCTCTTTAAGTAGCGCCAAGCGCGACACGTGTCAACCATGTGTGCGCTACTTGGCAGAAGCACATTGCGCTCTTTAATTGGCGCAAAGCGCCTGGCGCGCCACGTGTTGCGCTGTCAAAACATAAATTGTTCTTTACTAAGCCCAGAACTCTGGTGAATGCTCAGCATTCAATAAAAAGACAAAAATATTGTTAGAAGGGCCAAGCCCAAATAAAGGCTCAATAGCCAGAATAAAAATGTTAAACATTTATTGGACTTAGCCTAATATTGGCCATAAGTCCTCAGCTTATATTTAATTGAGCCCATCTGCTCATAAATATTTCAACAGATCTTAGTCCCAAATCGGACTACAGATCTTTCAACCAACTCACACCGGTTTGAGGGTATATCTCTTTACTCCTCTGATATCTGTCGTTGTAATCCTTCAATGTCTTCAGAGAGGTGACGGGTCCCGACAACCACACATTTCACGGACTGTGGGGTCCTTAAACTCATGGACTATGATGTCCTTAAACTTTATAGACTATGACGTCTTTAAACTACGGACTGTGGGGTCCTTAAACTCATGAACTATGATGTCCATAACCTCGGACTGTGGGGTCCCATTAAACCCATGGACTATGATGTCCTTAACCTTCGACCGCGATGTCTTTAAACTAACAATGGACCGAGATGTCCTTAAACTAACATTGGACCGAAATGTCCTTAAACAAACAATGGACCGTAATGTCCTTAAACTAATCGACCGCAATGTCCCTAAACTAAACATTAGAATCCAAATGCTCTCTTGTTGGATCTAAACGATCCTGTTAAGTTGACCTTAGTCTAAAAATTAGACTAACGTATCATTAACACACGTTTAAGTTGATCTTAGCCCCAAATGAGGCTAACATATCCTTAAACCCAAACCCCAAACCCAAATCTAAGAAGATACGGATTTGGACTAATCCACGCCCTACGGGCGACAACATAAATTAGTCTCCGTATACAATCCACGGGCAATCAAAAAAAAAACAAGCACCCACGACTCGAAGTGACCATCTGGAGAAGGAGAAAGTGGTTACCGCGATGCGGTAGCGAAATTAACTGCAGGGGCTTGCGCCTGCAGGGAAGAGCGTCCCCACAATCAAAAACCCTCAAATGAGGGGGAATCTGACGAAGTCTGCTACATCGGCCGCATCCGTTTAAACCTTCGTTACACGGTGCGATAAATCAACTTGGCATCTTCGGAGAGGTGGACGGATAGCACCAATTAGCATCTGCCCCAAAATTCAGGCAAGACGTTCGCCGCGTCTTCCCGCGTCTTTCGGCGGGGAACAGTAGACAATTAACAAACGGTGTTATCAATATGGTAATCGTCTTTGAAAAAGACACAAATCCCGCCGCCCATGTGCAGCGGTTACCGATAACATCAAAACAATCAGGACTTCAATTTACTTTTCTAATTGTCTGACTCAGATGGGTCTCTTTAATAATCTGATTTGAATATGATTCAAGTACAATCTACAATCTATAATCTACAATATTATAATTCAACATGAATCCATTATTCCATATATTCAATCTATCAATCTATACAATTTGACCGAACCGAACCATGGATATACATTCCATTTATATGATTCTCCAGTTACATCCATTTACCTGATTCTACAGTTACATCCGTTTACTGATATCATGGTTTCGGTAAGTCATCCAATTATACAATCTACATTACAATACAATTCAAGTTACAATACAATTACAATACAAACAATACAATCAAGATAACACGGGGTTTAAGGGGTAGATTGGTACTGAAGGTGTTAAAAGTGACACGAGACTGCAAGATTTAAGACGTAATTACAGCCATGCCGTTGTTCCGTGGTATTATCGACGGAGCCTTGTACTCTATATTCCGTTCACCGTAGTCTCTAGACTAACGAGACTCCTCTCGTATACACTGGCATCCTTCTGTACCAAGCTACAAACAACAGCGTTAACACAACATTGTAACAATATATTTATAAGCTACCTTCTTATTCTGTCTATTCTATTTCTCCCTTATCTTTAGGACTTACTGAGCGATCTGTTCGCTGACGACATTCTCTTCTTTCTTCTTTGAATGTCGTCGGGTGATCTGGACATTCCTGAGATCGAGCCCACTGCCGAAGACTTGGACCAATTCAGTGAAGACCCCGAACTTTAGTTCATTGTACACTTTCATTTCAGTACATTTTCATTTCTGTTATGTCATTGTTTAGGCATTGCTTTATTTCAGGTGTATTTACTTTCCATGCATTGTACAGAAAGAATGTGAATAAATAAAGTTGTTGTTTTATTATATATTGTCTCTTGTGCATTTACTTTTATATTGCATAGATACGCTTAACGTATTTACTTCGCAGTAAATACGTAGCGGCCTCGTCGCGTCCTCTGCCCGTATACTGGGAAGCGGGGCGTGATAGTAGGTATAGTGAACATGAAGTGGATATTCGTTTCCTAAGGGGTCTCTACAAGGTAATATATCGTAACGTCAGTTTAAGTGTGAATATCAACCAATCTCAAGAGTATTCTCGAACCCAAGGCTATCGTCTAGGGGCAAGAAATCACGGGCTCAAAATAGCGGGACTTCAATTTTTATTGAAGTATTCCAAACCCAACAGGCTATCATCCAGGGGCTTGGAAACACGGGTCCTCATTCATGAATTCATGATTTACCGTTTCAGCCCGGTACCACAGCAACATTATTTGTACCGTTTCAGCCCGGTACCACAGCAACGTTATTTTAGTAATGAGACTCCTAAGATTCTGTTGAATTCATACTCAAACTACCCCAACACCCCGCGTATATTAGTCTGTGATTAAAGTTACAAGTCTTGCCCAAATCCATGAATACATAAGAGAGTGCAATTCAAGTATCGAGTTGAGTTCAAGTATTCAAGTCAATTGTTCATGTATTCATGTCGAGTGTTCATATCAAGTCATTACGTATTCATGGTTCGGTTCAAGTCGAGTTAAGTGTACATATTGGATTCAAGTATTCATAATTGAGTCGTGTCAAGATCAAGTCAATTCTAGCATGTAATGGTTAAATCACAAGTCATATAGATAAAAATAAATAAGAAATCACTGAACATGATATAAGTATACAAATAACGTCCAAAAACAATGTTGTAAATATATGATATGTACGACTAGTTAATCAAGTCATTTAAAGTCAGAATATAAATGAAAACATAGATTTAAATGTTATGCACATGTGAGTTCCAGTCTCGCCTGAATACGACTACCGGTTTGGGAGATATGCATGTTTTCGTATCATCGCGTAAAACAAATCAGAATCTGTTCAGCACCGTCACACATTTTTAAAACATAGTTTGGGTCAATTTCCATCAGGTTTCAGGTTAAGAAGATTATTCGAAAATTGCAGGTGTTTCGATATACTTATCCAAAACACTAAGATTCACGTGATTTTAATTTTTTAAACTCTAGTTATGATCATTTTAATATCAGCATTTAAAACAGAAATTCATATTTCTGGACAGCAACTATATGTTATATTGCAAAATCTATATGAGGTTGTTTCGTGCGTTTATAAGTAATCTAATATACATGAAATTATAGTTCTATCAATTTTGTATCTACACATCTAAATTTTGTCACCAATGGACATCGGGAGTTCGAATTATGTCCAATTTAAAAACAGTGTGCGAATCAAGACGGATTCTGTCCAGATTCGTCACTAAATATTGTAACGCGGTTTTCTATATTTTACGTCGGTTTTCAGTAAAAACTTAAAACTAAGAAAATCTAGATCTATTGATGTAGATGTTTAAAACATCTGAAAACACTTAATTTGGATCAACAATTATAGAGTTATGGTCTCTCGAAGAAGACCCTTATTGGCAGTTTTCTTGTTTTAAAAACAGTGAATAAAAAACTACGTAACACCTAAACCGTTATTCGGTTTAATATGAAATTTTTGCTGTAGATCTGAAATTCTATATGGTATATAATCTAATTTTCCTAGAATGTCCAGAATTCAAGATTGATTTTCTAAAAATTATTTTGAAGGTAAAGGTATTTCTTCAAGGTGGTATTTGAGATTGACAAGGTCGTGGTATTTATTTAAAATCTTGTTTTTTTTAAACTAAATATAAATAAAATAAAATAAAAATAGCGAGAAATAAATTATGAAAGACATACGGACAAGCATATGTATCGGTCATGATATATATACTAAAATCGATATAAAAGATTAATAAAGATTCTACACAAAAATTATTAAACACTATTCTTTTGTTTTGAATAAATGATCGTGTTATGTGATGGTGTGCAATATAGGATGATACGATTCATATATTTTCATAACTACTAAAATATGAAACAAGATAATCACTACTAATTAAAAATGTAACATATTCATGAAGATAAATAAGTTTACAAAACAATTAACTATTGCATTATCTATTTATTTTATGTGTGTTTTCTAAATAAGGAGTTTACATATGATGTTAGCAAGTATAGACATCAGTGAAGACATGACAAGATGAGAATAATTCAACAAGAGGAGGAGAAGAAACGAGGGGACTTACAAGTTGTGTGAGTTGGTATAACAACCGGCTTACCGTTTTGATAAAATTCTCAACCGAGTTTTTGAAGTTTGATAGAACCGGTGCTTCTCCAAGCTCAAGGGAAAAGAGATTTTATTTTATTTTATTTTATAGAATTGATCAAAAAGAAATGGCGAAGATGGGATGAAGAAGAGATGAAGAGATATTTGTATTAAAAGAAAATTGAAACTCTTCATAATAATTTTACTTGATTATAGTCTATAACCATCCTAATCATGTTGGGAGTTAAAAAGAAGATGAAATGAAAGGTCTCATTTGTAAATTATGAGAAGGATAAAAATTGATAAAAAATAATAATTGCAAGAATGAGGATTTGAACATATGACCTATGGAATAACAATGTAAGGACTTAACCAATAAACAACAAGGTTGTTCATAGCACATATTTAATAAGAATTAAATATATGTCGTACCTTGAAAAGAGAGTGGACTTAGAAAAAGAAAAGAAAGAAATCAAATGGATTTGTCTTGGCTTGGATTTGGGCTTTGAAAAATTATAAAATGGATAAAATAGATAAAGTAATAAAATAATATATTTATTAGGAAACAAAATATACTAAAAATAAATAATTGCAATATTTTATTAAACAAATGATACACGAAAATATAGGAATTTTATGATCGTTACATTCTACCCTCCTTAAAATAATTTCGTTCTAGAAATTACTTAAGAAGAATATGGTAACAGAACAAGGAAACTAAATGTGATCGCATTTCGTCATCGCTCCACCAGTCGGTACTCTAATTGATAAGAGAGCAACATTGCATGTAAAAGATAGTCAAAGAAATACAAGGAGACACAGAAACGAATTTTAAGAGAGCAAGAAGTGATCCTTAAAAAAATCAAACGAAGGAAGTGAGATTGATTCAAATATAGCGAATCGTTACAGGCATAGCTCTAATTTTCGTGTAGGAACATCTAGATCAAGGCTCCCTTTCAGATCGACAAGGTGATGATGGCGATAAGAGAAAAGAAAATATGGAGGTGGATCGTGATTCGTACTTGGTGGAGAAGAAAGAACATGTTGGAAATAGGAAGAATAAGAAGATCCAAGAAAAGAATTTAGGGATATCATCCAAGGCGTCAATAAAGAACGTTCGAAGCTCAACATGTACGATATCCATGGAAATGAAGAAAAGGACGAGAATCCAACTACGGAATTGTGGAGAATACACGTTCAAGACAGGCAGACTCAGCATTGGAGGAGGGATCGAACGATGTGGAGCAAAATGAGGAGTAGACCGATCTTTATGTTTTGAGAGTCCGGTGAGGATATGATAATGTAGGTGCATCATCCCATTTGGACTTGGTATTCCTTTTATCTCTTTTTTTTCTTTACACTTTTTTGACCTAGTTTCATTAAAACCTTCTTTTAACGAAACACCAGCTGTTACTTTCGTTTTAGTAAATTAATTTTTAAAAAAACATATTTTAAGATATGCACATAACAAAAATTATGTGAGTTCGATACTTGTTGCACTTGTATCGGAAATTTGTAAATTCAATGATTTGCCAATAATAGAATATTTTTCCATACCAAATCAACAAGTTGAATTATATTGAATTTGATGTGCATATGCCCTGGACCGGATCGATGCCAATCATGGAAAAGAGCCGTGGAAAGCTGGATTATTTGACCAAATGGACCTCTTCCTCTGTCATAAGTTTGTACCTCTTAAAAGTTATGAATATTTTTTGGTTTGGGTCCCACTTATGGATTCACCTGTTGCGTGAACTTGGATGTGGTATAGAATGAACAATGGCCCACTAACAAAAATGACGTTACAAAGCATGTCTCATCCAACACTAATGTGGTAATGCCTTCATAATCCCTCTAATGATAAGTAATATTTAATCATTTAAAAATATGTGAGATGCATGCTTTTGACTGCTCAAAGACAATAATACGGAATAGGTAATATCATGCGTACACCTCAAGCGACCCTTTCGAGAAATCAAAAGGGCAACCTTTGTTTCGGAAAAGGAAATTCTTATTGCTTAAGCTACGACTAATGATTAAACTTAAATCACTGGTCTGGAAACCGATAGCCTAAGCGTTTGGAAAAAAGACTATTTATCCGAATTCAAAACTCTACCAAACACAAATTTACCAAACTATCCTAACCAAAACAACCATACATATATGCATCAAAAACAAATATCAAACCAAAATCAAACCCGAAACCGATAGATACAGAATACAAGTTAAAACATCCAACACTAAGTATCTAGCCTTCTTGGTTGTGACAGACGGGACGAGACACGATGGAGAATGACAACCGTGAAAGAGTTAACGGCTACGAGGGATGTAATCTATGAGTAAGGAGGTTGATCATTTCCTTTAAGTGAGAATAATGATTGTAGTTGATGATGCTCGATATCGGTGACCTCCCATATGATGACACGTGGCAGATGACGTGTCCCAAAGCATGCAAGAAAGGCCCTACAGGGGCCGACCAGACTGATCATATACCTGTCCTACCGACGAGGTTGGCTCGCCTCCGAGCCCCAGCACAATTGGCCTCCTCGGCCTCACAGCTCGTTCCCGAGCTACCGCAGAAACTAGATACCTCGGCTCTCCCGCTCGTCCGCGGGCTCTCCTGCCCGTCCGCGGGCTCTCCTGCCGAGGTCATCTTCCTCGGTCACATCGACCGACCAACGGCACCGCTTGCAGGCGTAACCGCCATCCCGCAAATCTCGCCATGCTCGAGATCTCCGCCGGCCACATCCCACGTTCCACGTCACCACGATCCCCTATTAACGAGCATGTCTCGCCATTAATGGGAGGTCCCGCTCATCACGCGGGCGTGACGTCGGGAGCGTAACAGCCGGCGTGATTCTCGTGCCTGCTGCATCTGCTGCCAACGCTACTTAAACCCTTCTTTCAGACAGTCAAGGTAAGCCAATTCTACTTCACTAAGCCGTTACTCTGCTCGGATCTCTAGACTAACTTGATCGTCGGAGGGTCCTCGGTAGTACAACCACCCCGGGACTTCCTTGCAGGTAGCTCGGCATCCATAACCTCAACCCATGGAGATCCACACGCTTCAGGGGCGACAGCCTCCAGATTTAATCCCAGCCACACATCGCAGCCATCCGCAGATCAACGGGAAACAACATCTGAAGGAGATTCCACCCTCCATCAGTTGGCGCCGTCTGTGGGAATGTAGATTCCACAAAAACAAAAGTTCGCCTCCCGATCTCATTCCAATGGCGAGTGATCATCAAGACGATCCAAGCGCCAACCGTCGCCTCCCTCTCAACGGTGGCACAGACGAGCCCCCTCCGCCGAATGCCATCAACGCCCTCATCGGCCGGATAGACCGACTCGCATCCTTCGTGGAGGTGCTCGTCCACGTCCAAACGGCGGGGCAAAATCCCCAGGTCGCCGCTCCCCCGCCTCGGAACCAGGACCCCTACGGGGGAAGAGAAGACTCAGCCCGCGTCGGCACGGCCGACCGCCGCCTCGCTGCCTCCCACAGCCGCGGATCCCCCGGGCCAGTACGTTCTGCGACCCGCTGGGCGCCCAATAGCGACACCGAGGTCCGTCGTTAGAGCGTCCCGTCCCGAGATATTTCGCGCGCCTGTCCCTCCTGAGGAAATGTCGGTCAGCTTGCCTGTCACCAGGCATGACCGACACACCCTCCCCCGACGAAGCCGCGCAGACGGGGCTCGTCAAGGCAGCTCAAGGGCCACCTCACTCGGGGATTTGAGGAACCTCATTGAGAGAAACCGCGGCCGAGGCCAGTTCCCTACCGGCACGGGCGAGCACAAATACGTTCTCGTCGCAGTGGATTACGTCACGAAGTGGATCGAGGCCGTCCTCATCAGAAAACCGGACGCTGCCACGACCATTAAGTTCCTGCAGAACAACCTGATATTTCGGTTTGACATCCCGAGGTGTATCATTACCGACCACGGGATGAACTTCGAGAACGAGAAGGTGAAAGATTTCTGCAACGAATATCATATCCTCATGAAATTCGCCGCGGTCGCACGCCCCCAATGCAACGGGCAGGCCGAAGTCGCCAACCGGGATGTCCTCCGGGGTCTCCGGACCCGCTTAGAAGGACGGCAAGGCAGTTGGGTCGAGGAATTGCCCCGGGTCTTATAGGCCCTGCGCACGTCGAAGAAAACCCCCACCGGGGAAACCCCTTTCAGCCTCTGCTACGGGACCGAGGCGATGGTCCCAACGGAGATCGGGCTACCCAGTCACCGGGTCGAACACTTCGACGACGAAGCGAACACCACGACATTGCGGACCAACCTGGACATACTACTGGAGAAACAGGACCGGGCTCAGATCATGGTTGCCGCCTATCAGCAGCAAACTACCCGATACTACAACTCACAGGTCAAGCCTCGTTCCTTCAAGACCGGAGACCTGGTCCTACGGCGGAACGAGTTCGGCGATCAAGGCAGGCTGCATAAGTTTTCCCCGAAATGGGACGGTCCTTTCCTCGTCACCGAGGTACTTCCCGGCGGAGCCTATCGCTTACAGGACGCGGACGGACACAAGTTTTCGCGGCCTTACAACGCCGAGAAGCTCAAGCTGTACCAGTGAACTCACTACCTACGAGTGTACACCCCTCCTATCACAAAGACAATGTAAAGTTTTTTCTAAGAAGTCATTTTCATCAAAATAACAAGAAGGGGGCGTTAGAACATTGCAAAAAAGAAGAGTTCTCTCTTTGTGGTCTAAACCCTCACCTAAAGGTAGCCGAGCGGCTGCCCTGCTCGGCCATCCCTGGCTGGTAGCTTCCCTACCCCATAATGCCAGGGAACAAAGCCCTCACGAAGAGGCAGCCCTGCAGCTACCCTGCTCGGCTATCCCCGGCTGGTAGCTTCCCTACCCACAACGCCAGGGAACAAAGCCCTCACGAAGAAGCAGCCGTACAGCTACCCTGCTCGGCTATCCCCGGCTGGTAGCTTCCCTACCCACAACGTCGGGGATCAAAGCCCTCAACAAGAGACAGCCGAGCGGCTACCCTGCTCGGCTATCCCTGGCTGGTAGCTTCCCTACCCCACAACGCCAGGGATCAAAGCCCTCAACAAGAGGCAGCCGAGCGGCTACCCTGCTCGGCTATCCCTGGCCGGTAGCTTCCTTACCCCATGACGCCAGGGATCAAAGCCCTCGCCAAGAGGCAGCCCTGCAGCTACCCTGCTCGGCTATCCCTGGCTGGTAGCTTCCCTACCCCACGACGCCAGGGATCAAAGCCCTCGCTAAGAGGCACCGAGCAGCAACCCTGCTCGGCCATCCTTAAGGACCCAAAAGCCTTCAAAAGAGGCAACCGCTTAGCAACCATGCTCGGTTATCCCTGGCACACCACCAGGGATCAAAGCCCTCGCCATGAGGCACCGGGCGGCAACCCCGCCCGGGCATCCTTGGTAGGCCTCCCACGCCCCTCCCGCGCTAAGGATGAAAAGCCCTCGAAAGAGGCAACCGCTTAGCACGATCCGTGCTTGGTTATTCCTGGCAAAACCAGGGATCAAAGCCCTCGCCAAGAGGCACCGGGTGGCAGCCCCGCTCGGGCATCCTTAAGGATCAAAGCCCTCGCCAAGAGGCACCGAGCAGCTACCCCGCTCGGCCATCCTTAGCAGGCCTCATACGGCCCTTCCAACAGCTAAAGATCAAAACCCTCGCCAAGAGGCACCAAGCAGCTACCCTGCTCGGCCATCCTTAGCAGGCCTCATACGGCCCCTCCAACAGCTAAGGATCAAAGCCCTCGCCAAGAGGCACCGAGCAGCTACCCTGCTCGGCCATCCTTAGCAGGCCCCTTATGGCCCCTCCAATAGCTAAGGATCGAAGCCCTCGCCAAGAGGCACCAAGCAGCTACCATGCTCGGCACAATCCCTAGCAGACCTCCCACGGCCCTTCCAACGACTAAAGATCAAAGCCCTCGCCAAGAGGCACCGAGCAGCTACCCTGCTCGGTCATCCTCAGTAGGCCTGTTACAGCCCCTCCAACAGCTAAGGATCAAAGCCCTCGCCGAGAGGCACCGAGCAGCTACCCTGCTCGGCACCATCCTTAGCAGGCCAATCACGGCCACACCAACAACTAAGAAACGTGACCTCACCGAGGGGCATATGGTCTACCTATGTCTGAGCGATCTCCACCTCGACTTCGGGGCCATGGAGATACCGTCTTACCGCCTGTCTAGGAACACTTGGGAAGTGAGCGGATTCAAGTCGACGCGTAGTCGCCAGACAAAGAGACGACACAACATAAAGACAGTCCTATGCAGATACAAGTGTTCACGCAACAGGAAGAAAAATACGCGTGCAAACATGACTGCAAGAAGAATACCTTTATTCACAAAGTTAAAGCTTTTACAAGGTATTGTGGGCTCCCCAGCCTTACAAAAAGCCCGGAGGCCTACCAAACTCCCGAGGAAACAAACAAAAAGAAAAAAAGAAAGCAAAAGACGACGGGCCTCAGGCCTCAGGGCCGGGCGCATCCCCGGGAAGCCCAGCGCCCGCCGCAGGGGCCTCCGCGTTGCCCTCACCGGGTATCTTCTCCTCGGCCTCGGCCTCGGCCCCGAGGTCTCCCCCCTGCTTATCGTCCCCGCGAGAATATTCGGCTCGGAGATCCTGGTCAGCGAACCCCGGCACTCGAGCCTTGACGGCATCAAGGGCCTCATGCCAGATGGCGGTAGTGGCCGAAGCTAGGACGGTGTAAAATTCTTCTGATTTCTGGAAGTTCTCCACCGCCTTCGCCGCCAAGAGGTCGGCCCGTTTCGCCGCCTCTACCGCCGCCCGCAGCTCCTTCCGGAGGGTGCTCACCGACTTCTTCATGGTGCCGACGAGCGCCGTGGAGTCCTGAAGCTTGGCCTCGGCAGCCTGGGCGGCTTCGCGGAGCCTAGCAGCCTCTTGCTTCGCCGCCGCCACTTCCTGCTTTACGGCCGCCTCCTCTTACTTCGCGGCCGCTAGCTCCTGCTTCCCGGCCACCACCTCGGCCTCGAGAGCGGCGACCCTCGCCGTCGCCGCTTCTAGCGCCCGCCTCTAGCTCTCCCTCATCGAGGAGGACTAGCCCGAGGCTCGGACCGCCGGGCCTATCTCCTCCTCCTCCATCCGAATAGCAAGAGCGACGTGGTGAAGGACATGGGGAAATAAGAAAGGGGTCAGAAAGAAGAAGGATCACCAAGTCTCACGAAAGATGAAACGAGCAAAGTACGAGCACTAACCTGCATGGCCTCTTGGGCGATGGACGTCAGTTGCCCCTTCAGACTTCCCCCGGGGACCCTGCCCCCGACCGACCTCTCCATGTCGTGCAGAAGGCTGTCGGCGACGGAGAGCCCCGAGGTCACCTCAAAGCGGAGCTCCCTATCGTCCACCAAGATCGGGGAGGCCGGGTCCTGCGGGGCTGCACGGGGGAACCTCTTGAGAGCCGGAGGCGGCGGACTGGTCTCCGCCTCCGAGGCCGGGGGTTCCTGCCCTCTAGCCCTCTTTCGGGTCGGCACCCTGCTGGACTCCGGGGCCCGATCCGCGCTCGAACGCTGGTGCTGGACGGCTGCCGGAGGAGCCGGGTCGGTGCCCGACGGGAAGAGCTGGCCCCTCCAGCTCTCGACCCCTTCTTCGGCTTGCGCATAGCCGCTCAAAGGTAGCTCAAATCCATGGGTTCTGCACAAGACGAGATAAAATGGGGTCAGCGACTCAAGCAAAAATCAGAATAAATACAAGCCTAACTTACCGACGAACTGGGCAGGGCTAAGCCCGGCCCAACTAAGGGCCCGCTCAGACAGCAACACAGCAGCCCGAGAAATGGGCTCCCACGCCGCCACTCACCGCGTTGGGGTCATTGGACGGGTTTCCCTGCTAGCACTTATCCCTATACCACTGGACGGGTACGGGCCAGTCCTCACCTTCTGGCGGCCCGACGAAGAAAAACTTCTTCTTCCAGTCGTGGATGGAAGAAGGCAGGACGACGACTCCCGACCCGGGCGCACTCCCTCGACGTTTCCTAAAGGAGAGATAGACCCATCTCGGGTCGCCAGCGTGAGAGCCGGGGTGACTTTTGTAGATGAGAGAGGAGGCAAGGATGGACAGACCGAAGGGGACCATCTGCAATTTCAAGCAGACGCCCAAGGAGAATTCTCCAGGAGTTCGGCACTAACTGGCCCAGGGCTAACCCGAAGTAAGACAGCGCTGCAGCGACCTCGGGAGAGAAGGGCAAGCGCATTCCGGCCCAAAAGGATTCCAGGTACAGGGCAATCTCTTTACCCCGCACCTGATCTGCCATCTCTCCTTCCTCGGCCAAGCGCAGAGTATAGCCAGAAGGGATATGGAAGCGGGCCCGAGCGGTGGCAAGATCTCCTTCGTACCTCACCAAAGAAGGCACGCAGAGGGCTTTCGCCACCTCCACTCGGGGATCCGCTCCTGACACACGACCACGGGGAGAGGATCTGACCCCATCTCCTCGGGAAGACCCCGACTCAGCAGAAAAATCCCTAGAATCTACCCCTGTGACATCTACAGACTCCCCAGAAGAAGACATCTAACCTGATTGAGAAGCCCTCGGGAAAGCAGAAGATCCAACCAAAGATGAGAGCGCCGAGCTTACGAGATGAAAGATGAGGAAGGTATGAAGAGAGATGGGCCATAAAGAGGGCCCCACCTCTACCTATAGCCTCCGGCGCCCCCATCCAACGGCGACCGTCGACTCCTGCCAAAAACAATCCTTCACATTCGACGACCCAGACCGATCCACCTGGCGTGCGCACATTGGACAGCATCCCATCAGACGCCAGAAGCCTGTGGCCTGTCGCGTCCACCAACCAACGCTCGACACGTAGGCCGCCGCTTCGTCAAAAGTGCGCACGGTCCGGCGCCCCTATTTAATGCAGAAGATCTCACCCTGATTCGCCTGCGTCATCCAGAAAAAAACAACGGATTGCCCGGGGGCACGCCCGACGATATCTTCAGAAGAGAACTCACCTCGGGTGACCCGGCAGACCATTCTCGACCCGACCCGTCAGCTGGTCGGGACGAGAGTGGGGGGCTAGTGATGATGCTCAATATCAGTGACCTCCCAAATGATGATACGTGGCAAATGACGTGTCCCAGAGCATGCAAGAAAATCCCTACAGGGGCCAACCAGACTGCTCCTATGCATGTCCTACCGACGAGGCTGGCTCGCCTCCGAGCCCCAGCACAATTGGCCTCCTCGGCCTCACAGGCTCGTTCCCGAGCTACCGCAGAAACTAGATATCTCGGCTCTCCCGCTCGTTCGCGAGCTCTCCTGCCGAGGTCATCTTTCTCGGTCTCATCGACCGACCGACAGCACCGCTTGCAGGCATAACCGCCATCCCGCGAATCTCGCCATGCGCGAGATCTCCGCCGGCCGCATCCCACGTTCCACGCCACTACGATCCCTCATTAACGAGCCTATCTCGCCATTAATGGGAAGTCCCGCTCATCACGCGGGCGTGACGTCGGGAGCGTAACGGCCGGCGTGATTCCCGCGCCTGCTGCACCTGCTGCCACCGCTACTTAAACCACTCTTTCAGACGATCAAGGTAAGCCAATTCTACTCCACTAAGCCGTTATTCTGCTCGGATCTCTAGACTAACTTGATCGTCGGAGGGTCCTCGGTGGTACAACCATCCCGGGACTTCCTTGCAGGTAGCTCAGCATCCATAACCTCAACCCATTGAGATCCACACGTTTCAGGGGCGACATCCTCCAGATCCAATCTCAGCCATCCGCAGATCAACGGGAAGCAACATCTGAAGGAGATTCCACCCTCCATCAGTAGTTGTCTTTTTTGCTTCTTTTTTTCCGTTGTTTCTTATTATTTTAGCAGATTTTTGATATAGTTTCGTTAAATCGTCATTTAATGAAAGTCAAAGCCGTTTAATATTTGTTTTAATAAAAAAACAAGTAACGAGCCTTCTATTGTTGGCAGTACTTCATGGGTCCACGAAGTAACATGCACTATTCGACAATGCTGCAGGTAGGAAAAGTATTGTTCATGCCCATTTGGTATGTCATGTGTCTTTTCCTTCAGGTGCGGTGAGCACCGGCCATCATCTCTTTATTTATTTTGTCTAGGGGTGTTGATAAAGGTTCGAGCCATGTGTCAATGATTATTATACGGTACCACAAGAATATTTTCCCATCTCAATCCCCAAAGGGCCCATTCAATTATTTCAACAAAGAAACTTTTCTAAGTGAGGAGGTACTAAGCATCAATACTACCATGCCAACATTCCACAAATTGTAGTAGTCAATGACCTTAGATTAACTTAGATTATTATTAATATGTCTTTTTATGAAATGGGTGACCCCAAACCTAAAACTTCTAAATATGCGGCCTATAATATCATTACAAGTAGATAGAATGGAAAGAAAGTTGATGCGTAGAAGAAAGACCTATGATAGAGAACAACTAAATAGGGATATCTAATCTCATTCATAGTTTAAAGCACGGAGAAGCCTCACTCACCGTCATCGTCACCATCATCTATCCCTTTCCTCACCAAAACCATGGCAAAATAGAGGTTGGTGTGAGGCTTGCCATAAATACCATCACCCTCACTGTGTGAGCCCTTAAGTACTACTAATAAATGAACAGACGCAACATATTTAGAAACACTAGATTATCTAGAAAGGAACGGTACGAACTTCTGCTCCTTCAACTGTTATTTCCCGATTCAATGATAACGTATAGAATTGCTTATGTCTAAATGGAAAAAATACCCCGGGTTAAGAATATTTGCTAAAAGAAGGGGTTAAGAAGTCAATCTAGAAATCCAAAACCAGGTTTGAATAGCCCAAATTAATTGGTTCATCTATAAAACAAAGGTCCATGAAATGTTAAAGAAAATTTTATAACCAAATATCAAGATGGGGCCGATATTTCTTAAGCAAATCTATAGTTGAGAAATATAGAAGTACTTACCACCATCAATTGGCCTCCTACAAATTCTTATAGACTTAACAAAAAGACTAAGAAACGACAATAGAATTGCTAGATTACATAACTGAAGATTAACATCACAAAAATTTATAAAATGTGATGGGAAGTAGTGTTTCATGAGTGAGCAATGCTAAAGTATGTTGCACGGCTTTATTGTTGGGCACACACATCCATATCCGACTCGTATCCATATCGAAAACTTTGGATCCTTGCCCAAATTTAACTAATTATGTGCATACATAGATTTGCTAATATGATGACATTATATATGTAATCACGTACATACATTTATACATTAGAGACGTGCCCGTATCCCAGGGAAAATTACAAATTCACGCATCCGATTCGTATTGTATCCTGTATTTATATCTGAATATGTGGTACTTAGATGCCAAGATGTAAGCAAAAAAAAGGAACTGTAAACGGAAAACATGTACTTCCCTAAAAAAATCATCACATAGGTACAATGCTATTATCCAAGACAATCTTGCTCCAATCAAATGAAGTGTAAAATAGAAAGCTCGCTCTCCAAAAGTTCTAGTGCTTCCATGATTCCCTTTTTCAATATTAGATCAATGCACTTGGAGCACCGAGTCCAGAGAAAAAGCCCCAGTATAGATTGTAGTAAATGAAGCGTAAAAACATAATAAGTTTCTCATGCACCTTCCAGTAATCAGGGGGCATTATGCTCTCTGGATTTAATTATTAGCTATCAAAAGGATAGATATTATGATTATTATTGATTGTCCCTCAAAGCGAAAGCTAATGAATACAATGCTTATATATATATATATACACACACACACACTCAAAAGGAATGAATACAACGCTCACACACGCACACGTGGACGGAGTTAGTCTTATCCTTATGACAAAGTAAAGCTTATCCTCAAGGATAAATGAGCAAGACCCATCCTTTAAGGATGAAGACTAATATGTAAAGCATATACAATAGAATACATATGTATCAACTATCCTACACTATTATAACAGAAACATTGTGGTCCACACACATTTGTCTCATTTGTGGCATGAAAGATGAGTCGGTTAGACACTTATTCTCAGAGTGTTCGAGGGCTCGTAGGATTCGGGTTTGCGTGCTTACAACGTTCAATAGGTCCTTGAAAGATCGTGATTGTGATTGTGATTGGCGATAGGGCAGTTCCTGCAGCTTATGAAAAGCCGGTGGGATTGTTTGATCGCGTCGTTTTTTGAGTACATGACTCGATAAGGACAACAGATGTTCTAACAACACAACAGATTGTAGTCATTCTCAGAATTGCTCTCACATTGTCGATATGCATGTTATGTGGCTTGGTGTGAAGATCGATGAATCAACACTCCAAGATATGCATGTTATGTGGCTTGGTGTGAAGATCGATGAATCAACATTCCAAGCGCATGGGGCCTCTCTTTCAGGGCCCGTGGGGCGGGGGATGTGATGAAGGTTGAAGTTTCAAACAGGAACTCTGATCTTTTAAAACAATAGAATGTCGGATAAAAGAGACACAACAGCAAAGAGAGATACACGGTGTAGTCTAGAATGAAAGAGAGTCGTCAAGTTTGAATCAAATGAACAAAACAATGTGGCTTTCGCATGGCATCTTTGTCCAAACTGTCCGATTAAATGCATGTCCCACATAACTCGATCCCAATTTTCTCTGCCTCGACATCTACATCATAGCGACAAGTTTGGATCATTTGTCGCAGGAATCGCCTGGCGAAACACCAGGAATGTTGTTTCACTACATATATAGGTGCGCTGGTGTCAGGATTGATGATTTGATTTAATTGACAGAAGTTGATGTTCTTGAACAACCTTGTCCATTTCGGTTAAAATGACACCGTCATGGCTAACTAGCTACCAACGATCGATGACTCTCTCTGATCCTTTAATTTGCCGGGATATGGTTTTAATTTGGGAATAGCAGTTGTTTTGTGCCTTTGTCATCGTATCATATATATTTATCCTTTTGACCATCTTCTTGTATTTCAAATTTCTTTGCCCTTCTACGAAATTTAAAAGAATGCTTGTGAATCTGCACTAATAATTAACATGATTAATTTAGGTGTATGCTACCAGAAACATCCCAAAATTGTTTGAAACAAGAAACGTTTTGTCCAGTTGTATATCTCAATATGAGAATAGCATAGAAATATTAAATTTATACTGAAGTTAAACATTGAAAGTAATCTGAAACGGAAAGGGTGGCTTAATGAGCTCATTGTGTGTGTGTGTGTGTGTTTTTGCAATGTACTGAAGATCATAGCTAGGGGCGCTAATAGAACCAAGCTAGCTCCCAGTTCAACTCGCTAAGAGCTTGTTAAGTTAACAAACCGAACCGAACTCAAGCCGGTCCTGTCTAGATCGTTTATAGCTCGGGTTCAGCTAGATTATGTATTATATTACATTTTATATAATTTGAAATAATAGTCCATTTTCCATAAAGATATCAATCCAAAATAGTCAAACATTTGGTTACATCATACAAACACACATGTGATTTTTTTCTTCATATTGATGATATTTAAATAGTATTGGCTAATAAGATATAATCATACCGAACTAATAACAAACAAGCTAGAATCAAGCATCTTTGCTCATTTACGGGCTCCCAGTTCATTTTGTAATTGAGCCATTAAATGAGCTAGCCAGGCTCAAGGTCTAAACTAACTCAAACCACGCCAACAACAAAAGAGCCGAACTCAAGCACTCGGCTCATGTACACCCCTAACCCTAGCCGAACCAGGAAAGTTCTAGAGAGAGATGGATCGAGTCATCCAGCTGAGTGACATCCACCACTCTTGGACATTTTAGACATATGACAAATAAAAAGCTCACACCTCTGAAACTCTGAAAGGAGCGGAGCGCCTACAGGTTGGTGATTTGTTTCAATCCTAATGGCAACATAGGCAAAAGACAAACACCCTCCCCCCCCCCCCCAAAAAAAGTGAGTTGGTCCCCTCTCTATCTCAAATCAACATTCACCACAACGGTCACAAATGGCTGTATGTATGAATCCGTTTCTTCCATTATGTTCTGTTAAAGTCCGTCTCCTCAATTAAACTAACAAATTAAACATTTCGTTCTTACTTGCCTATTTTCATGTTCGTTTACTTCTATTCCTATTCCTGGTTGACGCCGCTAAGAAAATCAAAGAAAGAAAGAAAAAATAAACACCTCAATTAGATAATCACATCTCTTATCCAATTAGAACCTGATTCCCACCACCATATCCAATATTTTTGTTACTGTAAAATTCATTCCTAGCATTACATGATGAACGTTATTATTATTTTTGTTCAGGAACAAGATTATTATTATGCAACGGTGCTCAATATTTATTAAAAAAATGAAAGTAACTCACATAATTCTGCATGTCAGGGGATCCTCTTCGCAGATGAACTTGCAGGTTCTGGGCCCATCATAGCACGGACCTCCATAGACGACTTGCGTCGGTTGTGGCTGCGGATACTCGCTCCCCGGTCCATAAACGCAGCCGCAGGAACAGCATCTGCACCGTCCATAATAAGACTCGAACCATGGCCTGCAGCAGCAATTCGGGCCCTGTGTCCACACCGGCACCGCGTACGGATACGGGTACGGATACACCGGTTCAGGCTGTTTAGCCACCGGTTCGGTCTTCGGCGGTTCAGGTTCAACCTTCTTCTGCTCCGGCTTCGGTTCAGGTTCAGGTTCAGGTGCTGCCGGTGGCGTCGGTTCGGGTGCCGGTGGCGCTGGTTCGGGTTTGGGAGCTGGTGGAGCCGGTTCGGGCTCAGGTGCAGGCGGAGCTGGAGCTGGAGCTGGTTCGGGTGCAGGCGCAGGCGGTTCGGGTGCGGGTGGGGAAGGTTCGGGTGCGGGAGGAGGCGGATCGGGTTTTTTCTCCTGGGGAGGGGTTGGAGGTGGATCTTCGGGTTTCGGTTTCGGTTTCGGTTTCTCCTCTACAATTTGGATGTCTTTGATCACATTACAAGCCTTGCAGCATATCTTTTTGATGAGCTTCTTGGGATCGAATGGCCCCGAGATTGTGACAGTATTGTTCTTCTCGTCGTACACTACCGACTGAATGTTCTCTCGATCTCGAATCGCAGAGGAATCAAACATATATATATATAACCAATAACTGTAGTTGGTAAAAGAAATTTGGAAAAAAGAAATAGTGAAGAAGAATGTATAGACAGGTACCTTGGAGCTTGCCGAGCGTCTTTTTGATCTTCTTGTTGCAACGGACGCACTCAAGGTCTACTTTCAAGACTATTGTGGAGACCTGTAACAATTCAATAATCAGATGAATTACGATGAAAGTTGTTCAATCGAAATCATGGAAGCTAAATTGACACCATGAACCCATTGATAACGATGTTAACTATACAAAAGGAACGAGAGAGAGAGAGAGAGAGAGAGAGATCTCACCTTGTGTGACATTGCTGAAGAAGTGATGTTGAGAAGAAGATAGTCCCAAAGCAGAGACAGAGAGAGAGAGAGAGGGGGTTACAGCTTGAGGGGAAGGGAACAACTTATATTCCTCAGGCTGGAGACAGGTGGAGGCTCTCCTTCTCTTCTATTTAAAAAAAAAAATAAGAAAAATAATCGAATCCATTTTACAATTTAAGATAACCACGTCATCATCACAGTTAAAGTATTTTAAATGCCTCATTTTGGTTCAGAATTCACACCTTCCCTCTTCTCTCTCTCTCCACCCAATACATTTAGATACCATTATCCAAACCATCCCATCTAATATTTAGAGATATCTATAAAATTGTATTCTAAAACACATGCACAAGACTATACTCGTAAATCAGGCATTTATTTTAAAAGGAACTTAGGAATGGAAAATGCTATAGAAGGAGATGTAATTGATGCATGGTTTTCATTAAAAGGAATTAATGAATAAAATCAAAAGATCGCAATTGGTTTCTTTTCTATTTTTCTTAGTTTCTTCCTTATTTATTTACGCTTGATATCTACGATATAAATATTAAAAAGTTAGCAAATTAATTTCCTTGTAGGAAGCTGGGCGGAAAATGACTGTCAATGCGGCTAAAAATAACAAGAAGTTATTTATATGCAATATAGATGAAACTTTGACCGATTATTCTACAACCATTCAAACAAATTATTTCTACTACGGTAACCAGAACACCCTTTTAAACCTGTCCATATAATCGAAGTTTGTCGACTCGTTCCACTTTTCTCTCTATCACAACAATTCTCTTCTTAAAAAAAGCCAAGAAAATCTAGAAAATCGTATAAAACCCTTTGATCTTTTCTGTATTTACTCAATATGAGCACAAATCTTTTAATAATTTGAATACAGCATTGTATTATTTTTAACATCCAAGTTTGCACTTTATAATTTATGCACCACACCAATACCTAAACAGGTGCATCACGTATGCAAAACGCTGGCACTAATAATTAATTGCAATAGCTCAGTTGATATGACACTTTCCCTGCTGAAGAGAGTACGGGATTCGAACCCTAGAAGTGGAAGTGGTCACAAATTAACGCTCTCGGTGCAAATTCATGGGTCTCCTGGGTGTGCGTGCATGGACACGGAATGTGCTTGAGATGAGGTTCAAAGGCCAGTTCCAAAAAGCAAAAAAAAAAATAATCTTATCAGTAAGCCTATCCTTGGCCATGCATGATATAAAAAAATGACACCAATCAATCAATAATAGAAAGAAGACAAGTGTTGTCCATTGGTGTTTAAGATAAGAATATGGCAGCTAGAGAGCAAGTTTCATATTGAAATAACGTGGCAAGCAATTAACTCATGAGGAATTCATTGAACTGCATGCTTCGAGATTTTACCATCTCTATTCAAATGTGGCGATGAATAGGCAATTCAGCCCGTCACACACCCACCCCCCACCCCACATCCCCCCACCCCCAAAAGAAAAACATTTAATTAAACATTTTCGCGAGTTCAATGGATCTGTACAAAGTCATGTGACACAAATCACAACATAGGTATTGGATCTTGCATCAAATGAATCAATAATCAATCAAATGAATCAATAATCATGAGGTATTCATTTGAACCCCGCTTCAAGTTCAAGCTAAGAGCCTTGCTTTACGTGACTCACAATTAAATACAAATAAACTTCGAGATAAATTTACTTGAACTCTTTATCATAATAAAAAGTTCTTCTTACCAAGCTCTGATGTTCCCTACCAACATCCCATCAAGATACTGATAAAGGAACGTCCTTTCAATTGATGGGATGAAGAGTCTCATCAATCAGAGACTCATGTTATATAGGACGCTGACAGGAAACAACCCTTAATAGATAAAGTTAAAAGCATCAGTGGCGTAACTTCATCATATTCTATGATCAAATCACAGTGTATTTAGCTTCCCATCGGTTCATTAGGAAGCCATGTGAGTTTGGTACCAACCATTAATGCCACAAATCAATCGAACCTTCTTGGCAATCAAATACAAGGCAATGGTGACCATGGCCAAAATGTTTAGGTACCCTTTCCCCTTTTGCTTGTATTGAGCATATTACATCACGAGTGGCATGTGACATGCGTGCCTTAAGTGATCCTTATCCTCATTAATTGTTCCAGCCTTGTTTGTAGTACTTGTCGAGCTCAACAGCGAGCTCATTGTAAAGTGTTTTTCGTCGCCCTATAGAGATAGGAATACGGGTCGTTTGTCAGGCGTATTGCAGATTCCCCCT
The DNA here is from genome assembly GCA_030015575.1 of Agapanthus africanus. Lineage (NCBI taxonomy): Eukaryota > Viridiplantae > Streptophyta > Magnoliopsida > Asparagales > Amaryllidaceae > Agapanthus > Agapanthus africanus. Next base: position 90,508,051 of record JASDDO010000012.1, on the reverse strand, counting down.
ACCTGAGATAAGCCGAGATTTATTGATTATGGGGATCCGAATCTCCGGTAGTCGCGGACTAAACTGTTCGCTAATTACCCTTTACTTTTGAATCGGGAAACTTCCAATTGACGGATGAAACTGGTCATGCGAGCTCAATGTACAGTGTGCGTGTATCGTGTTTTGAAGGGGTCGTGGACGTATCGGGGGCCTCGCAAAGTTTACGGAGGTCTTGCTACCGGATAACGAGCTTGGGGTCAAAAGGGCTAGCAGCTTTCTTGCAGGATGCGGGGTAGCGTCCCGTTAGAAATTTTTTTTAACGGGGGATGTGTTTTAAGTATGGAGCGTGTGGGGAAAAGAGAGATGAGGGGCGTCCTAAGGACGCGTGAGACAACACGTGACCGCCGGGCGCCAGCGGGTCACGCGTCCCGCGATGCCGGGCGCCAGCAAAGAAAGAGGCTTAGCCCCTAGACTAGGAGTTGAACTCCCGTGAGGATTTTGGATTTAAACTCCTATAAAAGAAAGATTTTTATTTGGAGTTAAACTCCTAAAATATCTGGGTTTTGCGGTTCAACTCCTTTGAGAATTTGGATTTTGGAGTTGAGCTTCTCAAAAATTGGTTTAGAGTTAAACTCCTAAAGAAGAAATTCTTATTCGGAGTTAAACTCCTAAGAAATTTTCGGAGATAATGAAAGGGGACCCTTTTCTTCTCCCTTGAGCCTTGTATCCTTTCTTGAGCCTTGGATCTTTCTAAAATAGGATTTTTGAAGATGGTCCCCTTCTTCCTCCTCTCTTTTAATTGGATTTTGGAGAAAGAAGGGACGATGAGATTAAAAATCTCCTTTTAAAGATTTGATAGAAGATCTGAGCTCCCCTTCGAAGGTTTTATGGTAAAAGTTTATTTAGTTTTGAGGGGAAAAAATCTAGGCTCTTGGTTTAATTGGAAATGAAGAGGAAGAGAGAATTATTTTTCATTTCATCATCATGTTGTTTTATATAGGCTTACAAGTTTACACAGCCCTTCGGCTTTACAAAATGACATTTTGCCCATTCAATGCCTCATGTTCTTATTTTTTTTTTTTTGCACATGAGCCATGGGCTTTACAAAAATTTGGTTTTATACTCATTTTTCTTATATTTATTCATAAAAATTACATTAAAATTATTTATTACATAGTTTTCTTCTTGGCATAGGGGAGGCCGGCCTTTTCATGTTTGGGCTCGATTTGGACATGGACCAACTTGACTTGGGGTTGACTTTGACTTTGACTTGATCAACTAGGGTGTAATTTTTGACCCCCAACACTCATATGGTTATTGGAGCCCTCTTTGAAGTGTAGCTTGAGGGCTCGGACCTTAGTGCAAGTATTTAAAGACTACATATCTTGTATAATTTAATTAGGGTTTTATGGAATTTTGTATGATATTTTTTTTTATAGAATAGTGGATACACGGAATAACTTCCTTTCTAGGCGTTTAGCCGGGAGGGAAAAGACCTTTTGGTAGGAACATCGCCAAGATGTTGTGATGTTTCCTACGTTGAATTTGATTGAGGGGAGATGAAAACATTGTTCTTCCGAGATAGGTGGAAAATGAATCAATGCAATTTTCAAAGAAGTTCTAAATCCCGTTTATGAGGCGAGCGAAGTAGGTGAGCTAAAGCAGAGCTAAAGTTCACACCTCTGACTTATTTGTATGGCTAATGCATAAAAACCGGGTTCTCTTAGCAAGCGTTATGCGGAATGATTGGGCGTAAAGCGTTTGTAGATGGCTTTTCAAGTTCGCCGTCAAATCCCAAGGCTTAACATCAGGCTACTTTGAAGCTTGCCCATTAAGGAAAAATGGGTATGATTGGAGTGTCTTATTTGAGCTATTATTTCTGTGTCGATCTGGTCGGATAGGATGCGAAACCAACACTTGAGATGAGAAAGAAGTAGAGGAACCTACCATATGATTTGTGGCTCCAGAGTCAACAATCCAAGAAGTTCAGGATGGGAGGTGAGTAGGCACGGTTTGAAGAAAGATCTTTGTCAAGCTATACCATATGCCGGACCTGCAACCTAGGAATCTGGCACGGGATTATGTATTGAAAGAATCCTTAACTTTGTTCGGTCACTTCAGAAGTATTTCATTTTTGAACTCCTTTACATTGTTGTTCACATTCAGTAACAGCTTGTCGGTGTCCTTTCGGGTCAGGAACTCCTGCCACCAAGTTTCATTATATATATGAAACATGAGAACAAACCATCTTACAAGGACAAGGTTCACAAAAAGATACAAAGCATAAGCATCATAGGTTCAAGACATTAGCTAAACAACCGGCAGTGCCACACAGCAAAACAAATACACCTCCAAGCCACAAAGCAAAACAATTACAACTCCAAATACAACCAAACACCATAAAAGCTGCCCCCATATCCCCAACTGACCCGTGTCCCACTCAGGTGAGTTGTAGTGTGTATTTCCTTTCGTCCAAAGACGACGTAGGTCGTTTTGGCTGAACCTTGTTAGTCGTTAAATCTTCCGTGTTCTGGTTTGTTTCTTCTCTTTATCGTTTTGACCTACTTTACGGTTTGCCGTAACAACAAGAATTACGGCAACAAGGTGAGATGAGGTGCGCTCCGAATCAGAGCCACGCAAGCAACACAGTTTTCTCATCGTTTTCCTTTTAGAATTCCCTTCTACATATAGAATGAAAGGATCTGATTTGATTGTAAAGTCAAATGTTAGGTAGTATTAATTCTATTTCTGAGATAACATTTACAAAAGGCTAAGACTATGCTCAATTATTTTGGGCAGATGGCAGCATCACTAATGGAACATAATGTGGGATATTCAAAAAGCATACACAACCAAAAAGGATCAATATATATTTAAGCTAACATGCACCTAAATATGCCAAAGTTTGGACATGATATATGAATGAGAGTTCAGAAATTTGTGCACGTCTTTTATCACATTTGAAATGCCCATATTTAGGAAGCCAGAAACCTTGCAGAATCATATGGTATATTGCATCATTCATCTTAAGAGAATGGTGAGAAAAAATGACTAGTGTTGTTGTTGCTGTATAAACTTTCATGCAGTTAAGAGGGAAAATGATATCATTAATCTTCAAAACAACAACAACAACAACAAGCCTTTATCGAGTATTTGGGGCCGGGAAAGAAAGACAGCATATCTTCATCAACAAAGCATTTTCGTTTCGTTTCTAACTACCCTTGAAAGCAAATTTATCTTTTTTTCCTCGTCCGCCATACTATGTTCATACTTAATTCTCATATATGTGGCGATATAATACAGACAATTCCGACATAGACTAAATAAAACTATACTATGTATCTAGCCTACCAAATCAAGCTAAGTCATAGCTAGCATTAGTAATACCAAATCAAGTCGGATTTTGCGATTAAAATTGTAATGTATCTTGTGAAATGATACTTTCGGAAGTTGATCAACACTTCAACTGTACTCTACTTATCAATAGAAATTATTTTTCCTTTATTGTAACCTAAGGGAAGGAGAAAACCCGATGAAGACACCACTGCCCTATATTACCGAATTCGGAATCTCAACTCCCTTTATATATCATTCTTGCCATTTTTTCCGGACCATTTCTTGATATGTGCGCGTCTTCCTTTCCTACTAGCCATGCTAATTTCTCTGTATCGTTCCAATTATATTGGATGTCTTCGAGGAGACGATCATCGTTGCCATTGATTTATACTTTACTTTATATAGTGTAACATGTACCATTCTCTTTCTTCATCCATGCAGTGCAAGGAAATATATGTTCAGGATTACTCTGTGGGTCCTCATGGTTGTCCCTACGGTGCCTTACGTTTTAATTTAAAAATATTAAAACATAATTTGCCCTTTGGCCTTACGGAGCCGTAAACGAAGGTCCAACGGATAAGTCCGTAGAGGCATATATATGGGTTATTAATAAAAAAAAGCACAGAGAAAAGCCCTCGTTGTTCCCAAAAATTCTCTCTCACTCTCCCGCGCCTCATCGCCGATCTCCCGCGTCTCGTCACCACCGCCTTCCACCCGCGCTCGCCACCGCCCTCGAACGTTCCCAAAACTTCCTTGTCGACTTCCTCGTCGTCACCACCCGCGACTCGTCGCCGATTGCGTCATCAACCACCGGTCTCCTCCAACGTCTCCTCCACTGCCCGCTATAGGTTAGTAAATCTCAAATTTTTACTTCTAATAATGCTTTTATTTATAATTTTGATGATATTAGGGCTAAGGTTCAGGGTTCGGGTAGGGATGAGGGTTAGGATTAGGCATCGGGGTTCAGTCTAGGGTAGGGTTAGGGTTATGCTTCGGTTGGGGTTGGGGTTAGGGTTCAGTTGGGGTTGGGGGGTTAGGGTTAGGGTTCGGTTGGGGTTGGGGGGTTAGGGTTAGGGTTAGGGGTTAGGGTTCTGTTCTCTTTTTTCATTTCTTTTTAGTGATAATTTGAAAGGGTTAGGGTGTTGATTAGGGTTAATTAGGTTAATTTGGGTAAATTAGGTTAAGTTTGGGTTGATTAGGGTTAATTAAGTTAATTTGGGTAAATTGGGTTAATTTGGGTTAATTAGTGATAATTTGAAAGGGTTAGGGTGTTGATTAGGGTTAATTTAGGTAAATTGGGTTAAGTTTGGGTTGATTAGGCTTAATTAGGTTAATTTGGGTAAATTGGGTTAAGTTTTGGTTAATTAAGGATAATTTTTGTTAGGGTAATGATTATGGTTAATTGTTGTTAATTAGGGTTATTTAGGGTTAGGGTTTAGGATGCACTAGTTCATTCAGTAGAATACTTGATAATAACGTGAACGTACAACTTTACCGTAAACGCAAGAAAAATTTATTCTAAACTTGAAATTTCGAACCCTTAATAATGAAACGTAAACGTAAAACCTATTCATATTAAATGTTCAAGTTAAAACCAATTTATGATACTCGATGATAATATGAAACTTTCATATTCTCATCGATACTCATATATGAAACTCAAAGCGCCACTTAGTCCCCGTCTATCGGTTAGCATACGTTCGATGTTCGTCGTGACATAGAACTATACGAAAGTTGTTAAATATCGGACGGTATAGCTCGGTACTAACAACCGTCGTGTAGTATATGTGACGAGAAGATTCAATCGTATGCTAACCGATAGATTTGTCCCGTGTGGACAAGTTAGGAATGTATAAGCAAACACCTGCATTCACTTGTATTTTCATCCGTTTCGAGTTATCTCGTCGGTATTTTTCCGCTGGTTCTCCGTGTACAAAGATAGATTAGATGTTCATTTCAACGTTGTTTCACAGCTTTGAAATGATTATCTATTCTATTACAATGTACTCGGAAAACAGCAGAGAGGTGCTGCCGAAATTTACTCAAAACGGTTGAAAGCACAAGCGAATGGGTGTCTGCTCTATACATTCTTAATGGGATAGAAACCTTACCCCCGACAGCCGAAACACACACATACAACACGAATACACAACAAACGCACACACAACACATACACACAAACAACCCTACATAGAGCGAAATCATAAATTGAAACACACACATATAGAATACACCTTATATATGGGTATCCTCAAATCTAATTTTGATTATCGATAATTTATTCTTTTCAACGACAAACGCACACACAAAGCATATACACGGATTTTCTCCTTTGTCAGTAACCATCCCGTTTTTAGATTTCTCAATATAATCATCATAACCTACAATTTATATGTTATACAGTCTAACATGGCCCATGAGTACGTTAGAGTTAAGGACTGGATGTATGTGGATTGGCAACAACGTATGCAACCTAAGTTTGTCGCAGGAGTTGCTGCTTTTATTGAATTTGCACGCGCACATAATAAGATCGTGACGGAGAAGATTCTCGGCCCGTGCGATAGATGTGGGAATAAGTACTGGCAGAAGGTAGAATTTGCAGAGCGTCATATCGTTAAACATAGTTTTACTAGACTTTATACAACTTGGTTATATCACGGGGAAGGAGAAGAACACAGTAATACGGCAGAAGAAGAAGGAGAAGACGGTAATGCGGCAAAAGAAGAAGGAGAAGACGGTAATGCGGCAGAAGAAGAAGACAGTAATTTCTTTTCAGGAGAAGAAATGGAGGATATGGTAGAGGCTGCCCTAGATGAATTTATTCGTACCGAAGATGACATTCCTTCCGGTCAAAGACCGTGTGGGGATAAGTATGAAAATTTCATGAATGATGCTAGAAAACCAATTTATGAGAATGCAAAGTATTCCACCCTCTCATGGTTCGTCCAACTTTTTCAGATTATGTGCCTAAATAGATGGAGCAACAAGTCATTCGCAATTCTTCTTTCGTTCTTGAAAGATTCTATGCCCCCGGGAAATAACGTGCACGGCAGCTGGTACGGAGCCCGGAAGATGATGTCTGATTTGGATTTGAAGTGTGAGAAGATTCAAGTATGTCCTAAAAATTGTGTGTTATACCGGAAAAAGAATTCAGATTTGAAAGAGTGTCCAACATGCGGAGATGCCAGGTATAAGCCGAAAGATTCTGATAAAAAGCCCGATATACCTGTCAAGATAGCACGATACTTTCCCATAATACAGAGGCTGCAGAGGCTATTCAGGTGCAAGAAAACAGCCGATAATGATTTGGCATCACCATGCTCTTCCAAGTGAATATGGAAAAATGAGTCATCCAAAAGATTCACCGGCATGGAAAGATTTCGATAGGAGACACGAAATATTCAGTAGCGATCATCGCAATGTCAGGCTCAGACTCGCTAGTGATGGTTTCTGGCCATTCAACTATATGGCTGGAAGCCACAGCACATAGTCCGTTATAATGATAGTTTATAATCTGTCACCTTGGTTGGTTATGGACCAATCATACTTTATGATACCTCTTCTTATCGACGGACCAAACTCACCGGGAAACAATATCGACGTCTATCTCCGATCTCTGATCGAGAAGTTAAAATCTTTATTCATTGATGGTGTAGAGACTTACGATGCAAACACAAATACAACCTTCAAACTGCGTGCGGCTTTAATGTGGACAATTAATGACTTTCTTGCGCATGGAATGCTATCAGATTGGTCCGTATATGGTCACAAAGCATGTCCTTATTGCCATGAACATACAATATCGAAATTCTTGAATTTTAGCAGGAAGGTTTGTTATTGCGGCCATCGACGTTTCCTGCCTCTAGACCACCCCTACAGGTTAGACGCTGTTCACTTTGATAGTCATCAGGAGGTTCTTGGACCTCTAGTCCTAATGTCCAGAGAAGACGTGACTGCTCAGTGGGATGGTTACAATAATATGACCTTCGGGATGGATCCGACAAAACAGGTCAAACCACCATTCTGGAACAAGTTAAGCATTTTCTTCGAGCTTCCATACTGGTCAACAAATTTAGTGCGTTATTGTCTGGACGTCATGCACATAGAGAAAGAAGTATCCGAGCACGTACTCAACTTGCTTCTTTGTAAAGACGGGAAATCGAAAGACAATCTCAATACTCGGATGGATCTACATGACTGGGAAATTAGAAGTGAATTGCATCTTAAACCGATAGCGGGTAAACCAGGCAAGTTTGTACTTCCCAATATCGCGTATCATATGTCACAACCGAAGAAGAAAAGATTCCTGCAAATATTGCATGATTTGAAAGTTCCCACAGATTTCTCAGGATCATTTAGTAAGAAAATAAAAATTGTGAAAGACAAGATCGATGGACTGAAAAGTCATGATCACCATGTTATTATGGAGCACCTTCTCCCCATTAGCCCTCAGGACTTTCTTTCCCGAATCAGTTGGTCTAGTAATCAATGACCTATATTGTTTTTTCAGAGAATTATGCGCTAAAACACTAGATGTTGTGACGCTGGAGAAACTAGAAAATTTTATTGCGTTGATACTTTGCAAGTTTGAGCGTATTTTCCCACTGTCATTCTTCGATGTCATAATACACCTGACAGTTCATTTTGCAACTAAGGCTATGTTAGCTGGACCGGTACAATATTGATGGATGTATCCCGTCGAGAGGTACGTGGAATTTTTCGTTTCGCGCAATTTGTAAAATTATTGTTGTCCTGGATGCCCGTATTTATTTATTTAACATATTTTTCTTTAGCTATCTCTACACTCTTAAAAAGTATATACGCAATAGAAATCGACCAGAGCGTTCTATCATGCAAGGTTATCTTATAGATGAAGCAACCACATTTTGTTCCCGCTATCTGGAGGAGAACATTGAGACGGGACTTAACCGGCCTCGAAGAATTCAAAACGGGCCATATGGTAAAGCCAATTATAAGAGGGTAGACACTATGTTATCAACAAGATATACCGGTTTATTCTCCTCAATAGCGCATGTCTTGAAAAAATTAGAGAGTAGATTTTTTTAGATTAATTGTTATATTTGTGTTTGTGTGTGTATGAAATGATATAATATTAATGTCATAATTTATTGTCGAGAACAGAATTCATTTTAACGAGGTATGTGAGGGGCATCCTGATTGAAACGATGAACGATTGGAAAAATATCATCAGGATAATTTTTACGATTGTGTTGCAGATCATATAAGTTATTCAAATAACATGTTATTGCTATCAGTTTTAATCTAAACTTATATTGTTATATATTTGTCATAAAATTTGTTTTGTTAGATCCACGATCCGAACTTGTCTGCATCATTAGAGAGTGATTCAATATGTTTAGCTCAGTTTCTTAGTATAGAGGTTATATATTATAAAGGATTCGGTGTCCTTGGATACAAATTCGAAGTTAAGGACATAGAAATATCTAGAACCACTTAGAATAGCGGGATTGTGACGGTAGGATCGGATGGTGTGATTTATTATGGATACTTAAATTGTATACTTGGCATCCAATATCCCGGACGATCAGAACCGTTTTATATATTTCAATGTACTTGGTACGATATACGAACCGATACGGATAAGTGGAGAAGCAATCTCGGGACTTGGAAAGATGAATATGGATTGACCAATGTGAACACACTTCGATTTTACGGCAGGACGATCCGTTTATTTTTCCGAACCAAGTGTTCCAACTATACTACTCACAGTGTTTGAAGCATCCGGGATGGAGTGTCGTATGCCGTTGGAAACCTAAGGATGTTTACAATGTCCCAGAATTCGAGGACAACGATGAGAATGAAGAAGAGAGAAGATTTAGAGTACTCCGACCGTCTGTTTCGAAAAACGGGTTGTCTTCGGCCGATCATGAAGTTACGTGAGTTAGAAATGATATCGATGATGAAATCCAAGTAGATATGTTTAATGCGTTTACGAAACGAAAAAGGTATCAGTAATGTTATATTATTACTTCATATTTTACGATCTATACATATATAGTCAATGTTTGTAATGATTGTCTAATGCGTCCACGAATCGTTTTATCTAGATTTGATGACGATGACGGGAGCAGCGAGGAGCGGCAGGAGCTCCACCCGCGGCACCGACAGAGGCAGAGGCAGAGCGATTCTGCCGCCCGGAGAGCTGCGTAGGGAGCTTCAGAGGGCCGGTCTTGCACCCCGATCGGAGACCCCTTCGGATGCCTCCTTCCGTGTGGACTTTGCCACACCTCCAGGTATCTTGCATGCATATTCATTTTGAATGTAATATTATAGATATACATGCATATTCATGTCAAAATTACTTACATTGTCAATGTTTGATTGTCTAGTTGTTGGTGATGCGTCCACATCAGGGACAGAGGCCACTCCCGCGCCTCCAGGTATGTTTATGTATCATATAGTGGATATATATTGATTTAGAATGCTATATCATAAATATATATACATTCTTTTTGCTCTTACGTATTTACATCCCGGGTTGTAGGTGGTGCCTCCACATCTCCGGCAAAGCCCACCACCACACCTGCGGGTATGTTTATATATCCTATAGTGTAAACATGTTGATTTAGAATGTTATATTATTAATATACACATTCTTTTTGCAATTACTTATATAGTCAATATTTGATTGTCTAATTATAGGTGGTGCGTCCACGTCTGGTACAGGGGCCACTTCCGTCACTTCCATACCCTCCGCTCAGTCTGCAGGTTTGTATGAATAAATATAAAATATTTATTCATTTCACATATCCTTTAAGAATAAACATGAACTTCATGTAATTTTATCGATATTTATTTTCTAGTTGGAGATGCGTCCACGTCCTGGTCACTGGCTGTTCCTCACCGGAGGAACTATCGTCTCACTCGTGCTGCTGCCTGGGCCCAGGCTCATGCTTCAATTTTCGTTAAATCTTGATTTCTTAATACCACTTTGTCTTAATATTGATTGTCTTGATATTTCTTGTAGACGCATGGTATCCCCATCCCGATAGGGGGACTCGAGGCCTGAATCAATCCCACAGGCTAAGGTCCGACAGAGTTAGGGGGCAGCATTCCCCCTCTTCTTTACCCCTGATTATCGCTATACCGGCGATTATGCCGAGAGGTTCGGCCGGTATATGGGGGATGAGAGCCGACTCGTGAAGAAGTATCCACTTCACATTGAGTGGGGCGACCAGCACCGGCGCTCATTCGCCCTCTTCTGGGATCAGGCTCGGGTATTAATATATATTTTCATTTGATTTATCCAATATATTTATTATTAACACTTGCAATTTAATAACATTGTTTCTTTGTATTTGCAATTGGATTACGATTTTCAGCATGTACCCGACCCTGATCATCCTGGGAGGGTGCTCGATCTTCACGCTCTGTACCATGGCCTGATGAAGAACATGCAATCAAAGGTACAATATAATAGAAACGAGCTGAAGATCGACTGCTATTCCCTGTGGATGGCGACCCCCGAGGCAGAGAGAGCGGCCCTCCTACATACTCCGGTCTTTGCGAGAGTCGACGTAGATACATGGCCACTATTGTGCCAATATTTCGACTCTCAGCGCAAACAGGCATGTATTTTAAATGTAATTCATTATTTAGTATATAATTTATTTTTTGTGTTGCTTAATTAGAAAACTAAATCTAAATGTGTTGTGCAGAAACAGACGGATCAAAATAAAGAGAATAGGAAATCGGCGAAGAGGGGTCACCCCACTTATACAGGTGGCTCGAGAAATATTACTCGTACCATGGAGGTATCGGTAAATTACAATAGATCTACTGTGATATAATGTAATATTAAAAGTTATTTTATAATATATGTAATTTTTTTGCGAATTGCAGAGAGCTCAGACTCTGGCGCAGGGTGGTACACCGAGCATACTGTCAGCGTATCTTGCCGTCCACGGCACCTCTACAGATCCCGCCACGGACGAGCTTCGATACCCCGACACCGCTACTCAGGAGTATTGCGTAAGTGTTAATATTTATTGAACCCCTATTTGAAATTTTTGTTTTGAAAAGTTGAAATTTAAATGATATACTTATATTTTACTGGTTAATGTAGGTGTAGGAGCGGGTGGTTGAGCAGGCGGAGGCATCGGGGATCGATTTTACTGGACAGAACGATCAAATACTGCTGACCCCAGTCCTAGACGCCACATACAGAGGGCACCATGGAAGTTGGGAGAGAGACCGGGGACTGGGTCCTAGCAGGGCCCATATGAGTTTGGACTCCACTCTAGAGGTTACTTTCTCTATCTCCTGTGAGCGACGTCTAGAGCAAGAACTTGACACCTTGAAGGCCACCATCCAGGAGTTGAAGGAGATGATAGTATGTTTACTACTTAATAGTAAAATATTATATCATATTATAGATAGCAACATATTTAATATTAGTACGTAGCCTGAGCTTATTTGGTTGTAAACTTAACTTTGATTAATCATACATACATAGAACTATCTAATTAAAATAAACTATGGTATTCCAAACTAGATATCCAAACGAGGCCTAAGTCCCTAAGTATTCATAAATTGGGGTTTTGCAATAACCTGATAATGATACGAATTCGACTAGTACACAGTTCTTACTCATTTATTACACACAAAACTGAACAGACGCGACAGGATATTTCGGCTGGGGCTCCACATGCATATCCTTCGGCTGCGGCTCCATATGCATCTCCTTCGGCTGCGGCTCCGCAAGCCACTAGCTCGGCTGCGGTTGCGCAGACCACTCCTACAGCTCCACAGCCCGCTCAGACTCCCGCAGCTGCGGCTCCGCAAGCCGCTACCTCTGCTGCGGTTGCGCAGACCACTCCTACAGCTCCACAGCCCGCTCAGACTTCCGCACAGTCCGTATTGCTCGAGTTGTTGACTCGGGGTTTATCCGAGGAGCGGATGCGCAAGATTACGGCGATTGTCAGAGGTGGAGCTGGACCGAGCTAGGGTAGCTTTTTGATTTTTATATTTTAAATATGTATTTACTTTTATGATACATATTGTATATATTTTGACGATATTGGTGGTGTTTGCGTGTTCATATTGATTTAGATTGATATCGTATTCTGCTTGTTGATTTCTTTTATATATTATGCGTAAGATGTTGATTATGAATACTGCGGTATATATTCTGCTTGTTGATTACTTTCATATATGATGTATATATTATTGTGCACAGGGCGAGGAAAAAACAGAAAGCCCTTTTTTTATAAAAAAACCTATATGTCTCTACGGATTAATCCGTAGGGACAAATGTTGCACCTACCGTATAATCCGTAGGGTCCAACTTTACCCTTACAAATTTATCCGTAGGGACAAAATATCAGGATACGTGATATTTTGCTCCTATGGACTCAGTAACAGGTGTTAGCCTTGTCCCTACGGATTAATCCGTAGGGACGTAAACTTTACCCTACACATTTATCCGTAGGGACAAAATATCAGAATACCTAATATTTTGCCCCTACACATTTATCTTTACACATTTATTCGTAGGGGCATAAATATATACATACGCATTAAGCCGTAGGGGCATGTATTTGTCCCTACGGAGTTATCCGGAGGGGCAACTATTTTATTTTACAAACCGATAAATTAAATAAATATTTTGTCCCTACGGACATATGGACATATGCATTAAGCCGTAGGGGCAATTATTACTCTGTAGGGGCATGTTTAAGGCTAAGACATGCGCCTGCGGCGTGTGCACCTACGGTGTATTTTTGTGCTCCTACGAATATAGCCGTAGAAGCAGTGGTTTGCTCCTACGGACTTATCCGTAGGGACAACCCCTTATACGTAGGGAAACCCCTTATTGTAGTAGTGTCATATCCCCAACTGACCCGCGTCCCACTCAAGTGAGTTGTAGTCTGTATTTCCTTTCGTCCAAAGACGACGTAGGTCGTTTTGGCTGAACCTTGTTAGTCGTTAAATCTTCCGTGTTCTGGTTTGTTTCTTCTCTTTATCGTTTTGACCTACTTTACGGTTTGCCGTAACAACAAGAATTACAGCAACAAGGTGAGATGAGGTGCGCTCTGAATCAGAGCCACGCAAGCAACACAGTTTTCTCATCGTTTTCCATTTAGGATTCCCTTCTACATATAGAATGAAAGGATCTGATTTGATTGTAAAGTCAAATGTTAGGTAGTATTAATTCTATTTCTGAGATAACATTTACAAAAGGCTAAGACCATGCTCAATTATTTTGGGCAGATGGCAGCATCACTAATGGAACATAATGTGGGATATTCAAAAAGCATACACAACCAAAAAGGATCAATATATATTTAAGCTAACATGCACCTAAATATGCCAAAGTTTGGACATGATATATGGATGAGAGTTCAGAAATTTTTGCATCGTCTTTTATCACATTTGAAATGCCCATATTTAGGAAGCCAGAAACCTTGCAGAATCATATGGTATATTGCATCATTCATCTTAAGAGAATGATGAGAAAAAATGGCTAGTGTTGTTGTTGCTGTATAAACTTTCATGCAGTTAAGAGGGAAAATGATATCATTAATCTTCAAAACAACAACAACAACAACAAGCCTTTATCGAGTATTTGGGGCCGGGAAAGAAAGACAGCATATCTTCATCAACAAAGCATTTTCGTTTCGTTTCTAACTACCCTTGAAAGCAAATTTATCTTTTTTTCCTCGTCCGCCATACTATGTTCATACTTAATTCTCATATATGTGGCGATATAATACAGACAATTCCGACATAGACTAAATAAAACTATACTATGTATCTAGCCTACCAAATCAAGCTAAGTCATAGCTAGCATTAGTAATACCAAATCAAGTCGGATTTTGCGATTAAAATTGTAATGTATCTTGTGAAATGATACTTTCGGAAGTTGATCAACACTTCAACTGTACTCTACTTATCAATAGAAATTATTTTTCCTTTATTGTAACCTAAGGGAAGGAGAAAACCCGATGAAGACACCACTGCCCTATATTACCGAATTCGGAATCTCAACTCCCTTTATATATCATTCTTGCCATTTTTTCCAGACCATTTCTTGATATGTGCGCGTCTTCCTTTCCTACTAGCCATGCTAATTTCTCTGTATCGTTCCAATTATATTGGATGTCTTCGAGGAGACGATCATCGTTGCCATTGATTTATACTTTACTTTATATAGTGTAACATGTACCATTCTCTTTCTTCATCCATGCAGTGCAAGGAAATATATGTTCAGGATTACTCCGTGGGTCCTCATGGTTGTCCCTACGGTGCCTTACGTTTTAATTTAAAAATATTAAAACATAATTTGCCCTTTGGCCCTACGGAGCCGTAAACGAAGGTCCAACGGATAAGTCCGTAGAGGCATATATATGGGTTATTAATAAAAAAAGCACAGAGAAAAGCCCTCGTTGTTCCCAAAAATTCTCTCTCACTCTCCCGCGCCTCATCGCCGATCTCCCGCATCTCGTCACCACCGCCTTCCACCCGCGCTCGCCACCGCCCTCGAACGTTCCCAAAACTTCCTTGTCGACTTCCTCGTCGTCACCACCCGCGACTCGTCGCCGATTGCGTCATCAACCACCGGTCTCCTCCAACGTCTCCTCCACTGCCCGCTATAGGTTAGTAAATCTCAAATTTTTACTTCTAATAATGCTTTTATTTATAATTTTGATGATATTAGGGCTAAGGTTCAGGGTTCGGGTAGGGATGAGGGTTAGGATTAGGCATCGGGGTTCAGTCTAGGGTAGGGTTAGGGTTATGCTTCGGTTGGGGTTGGGGTTAGGGTTCAGTTGGGGTTGGGGGGTTAGGGTTAGGGTTCGGTTGGGGTTGGGGGGTTAGGGTTAGGGTTAGGGGTTAGGGTTCTGTTCTCTTTTTTCATTTCTTTTTAGTGATAATTTGAAAGGGTTAGGGTGTTGATTAGGGTTAATTAGGTTAATTTGGGTAAATTAGGTTAAGTTTGGGTTGATTAGGGTTAATTAAGTTAATTTGGGTAAATTGGGTTAATTTGGGTTAATTAGTGATAATTTGAAAGGGTTAGGGTGTTGATTAGGGTTAATTTAGGTAAATTGGGTTAAGTTTGGGTTGATTAGGCTTAATTAGGTTAATTTGGGTAAATTGGGTTAAGTTTTGGTTAATTAAGGATAATTTTTGTTAGGGTAATGATTATGGTTAATTGTTGTTAATTAGGTTAATTAGGGTTATTTAGGGTTAGGGTTTAGGATGCACTAGTTCATTCAGTAGAATACTTGATAATAACGTGAACGTACAATTTTACCGTAAACGCAAGAAAAATTTATTCTAAACTTGAAATTTCGAACCCTTAATAATGAAACGTAAACGTAAAACCTATTCATATTAAATGTTCAAGTTAAAACCAATTTATGATACTCGATGATAATATGAAACTTTCATATTCTCATCGATACTCATATATGAAACTCAAAGCGCCACTTAGTCCCCGTCTATCGGTTAGCATACGTTCGATGTTCGTCGTGACATAGAACTATACGAAAGTTGTTAAATATCGGACGGTATAGCTCGGTACTAACAACCGTCGTGTAGTATATGTGACGAGAAGATTCAATCGTATGCTAACCGATAGATTTGTCCCGTGTGGACAAGTTAGGAATGTATAAGCAAACACCTGCATTCACTTGTATTTTCATCCGTTTCGAGTTATCTCGTCGGTATTTTTCCGCTGGTTCTCCGTGTACAAAGATAGATTAGATGTTCATTTCAACGTTGTTTCACAGCTTTGAAATGATTATCTATTCTATTACAATGTACTCGGAAAACAGCAGAGAGGTGCTGCCGAAATTTACTCAAAACGGTTGAAAGCACAAGCGAATGGGTGTCTGCTCTATACATTCTTAATGGGATAGAAACCTTACCCCCGACAGCCGAAACACACACATACAACACGAATACACAACAAACGCACACACAACACATACACACAAACAACCCTACATAGAGCGAAATCATAAATTGAAACACACACATATAGAATACACCTTATATATGGGTATCCTCAAATCTAATTTTGATTATCGATAATTTATTCTTTTCAACGACAAACGCACACACAAAGCATATACACGGATTTTCTCCTTTGTCAGTAACCATCCCGTTTTTAGATTTCTCAATATAATCATCATAACCTACAATTTATATGTTATACAGTCTAACATGGCCCATGAGTACGTTAGAGTTAAGGACTGGATGTATGTGGATTGGCAACAACGTATGCAACCTAAGTTTGTCGCAGGAGTTGCTGCTTTTATTGAATTTGCACGCGCACATAATAAGATCGTGACGGAGAAGATTCTCGGCCCGTGCGATAGATGTGGGAATAAGTACTGGCAGAAGGTAGAATTTGCAGAGCGTCATATCGTTAAACATAGTTTTACTAGACTTTATACAACTTGGTTATATCACGGGGAAGGAGAAGAACACAGTAATACGGCAGAAGAAGAAGGAGAAGACGGTAATGCAGCAAAAGAAGAAGGAGAAGACGGTAATGCGGCAGAAGAAGAAGACAGTAATTTCTTTTCAGGAGAAGAAATGGAGGATATGGTAGAGGCTGCCCTAGATGAATTTATTCGTACCGAAGATGACATTCCTTCCGGTCAAAGACCGTGTGGGGATAAGTATGAAAATTTCATGAATGATGCTAGAAAACCAATTTATGAGAATGCAAAGTATTCCACCCTCTCATGGTTCGTCCAACTTTTCCAGATTATGTGCCTAAATAGATGGAGCAACAAGTCATTCGCAATTCTTCTTTCGTTCTTGAAAGATTCTATGCCCCCGGGAAATAACGTGCACGGCAGCTGGTACGGAGCCCGGAAGATGATGTCTGATTTGGATCTGAAGTGTGAGAAGATTCAAGTATGTCCTAAAAATTGTGTGTTATACCGGAAAAAGAATTCAGATTTGAAAGAGTGTCCAACATGCGGAGATGCCAGGTATAAGCCGAAAGATTCTGATAAAAAGCCCGATATACCTGTCAAGATAGCACGATACTTTCCCATAATACAGAGGCTGCAGAGGCTATTCAGGTGCAAGAAAACAGCCGATAATGATTTGGCATCACCATGCTCTTCCAAGTGAATATGGAAAAATGAGTCATCCAAAAGATTCACCGGCATGGAAAGATTTCGATAGGAGACACGAAATATTCAGTAACGATCATCGCAATGTCAGGCTCAGACTCGCTAGTGATGGTTTCTGGCCATTCAACTATATGGCTGGAAGCCACAGCACATAGTCCGTTATAATGATAGTTTATAATCTGTCACCTTGGTTGGTTATGGACCAATCATACTTTATGATACCTCTTCTTATCGACGGACCAAACTCACCGGGAAACAATATCGACGTCTATCTCCGATCTCTGATCGAGAAGTTAAAATCTTTATTCATTGATGGTGTAGAGACTTACGATGCAAACACAAATACAACCTTCAAACTGCGTGCGGCTTTAATGTGGACAATTAATGACTTTCTTGTGCATGGAATGCTATCAGATTGGTCCGTATATGGTCACAAAGCATGTCCTTATTGCCATGAACATACAATATCGAAATTCTTGAATTTTAGCAGGAAGGTTTGTTATTGCGGCCATCGACGTTTCCTGCCTCTAGACCACCCCTACAGGTTAGACGCTGTTCACTTTGATAGTCATCAGGAGGTTCTTGGACCTCCAGTCCTAATGTCCAGAGAAGACGTGACTGCTCAGTGGGATGGTTACAATAATATGACCTTCGGGATGGATCCGACAAAACAGGTCAAACCACCATTCTGGAACAAGTTAAGCATTTTCTTCGAGCTTCCATACTGGTCAACAAATTTAGTGCGTTATTGTCTGGACGTCATGCACATAGAGAAAGAAGTATCCGAGCACGTACTCAACTTGCTTCTTTGTAAAGACGGGAAATCGAAAGACAATCTCAATACTCGGATGGATCTACATGACTGGGAAATTAGAAGTGAATTGCATCTTAAACCGATAGCGGGTAAACCAGGCAAGTTTGTACTTCCCAATATCGCGTATCATATGTCACAACCGAAGAAGAAAAGATTCCTGCAAATATTGCATGATTTGAAAGTTCCCACAGATTTCTCAGGATCATTTAGTAAGAAAATAAAAATTGTGAAAGACAAGATCGATGGACTGAAAAGTCATGATCACCATGTTATTATGGAGCACCTTCTCCCCATTAGCCCTCAGGACTTTCTTTCCCGAATCAGTTGGTCTAGTAATCAATGACCTATATTGTTTTTTCAGAGAATTATGCGCTAAAACACTAGATGTTGTGACGCTAGAGAAACTAGAAAATTTTATTGCGTTGATACTTTGCAAGTTTGAGCGTATTTTCCCACTGTCATTCTTCGATGTCATAATACACCTGACAGTTCATTTTGCAACTAAGGCTATGTTAGCTGGACCGGTACAATATTGATGGATGTATCCCGTCGAGAGGTACGTGGAATTTTTCGTTTCGCGCAATTTGTAAAATTATTGTTGTCCTGGATGCCCGTATTTATTTATTTAACATATTTTTCTTTAGCTATCTCTACACTCTTAAAAAGTATATACGCAATAGAAATCGACCAGAGCGTTCTATCATGCAAGGTTATCTTATAGATGAAGCAACCACATTTTGTTCCCGCTATCTGAACGAGAACATTGAGACGGGACTTAACCGGCCTCGAAGAATTCAAAACGGGCCATATGGTAAAGCCAATTATAAGAGGGTAGACACTATGTTATCAACAAGATATACCGGTTTATTCTCCTCAATAGCGCATGTCTTGAAAAAATTAGAGAGTAGATTTTTTTAGATTAATTGTTATATTTGTGTTTGTGTGTGTATGAAATGATATAATATTAATGTCATAATTTATTGTCGAGAACAGAATTCATTTTAACGAGGTATGTGAGGGGCATCCTGATTGAAACGATGAACGATTGGAAAAATATCATCAGGATAATTTTTACGATTGTGTTGCAGATCATATAAGTTATTCAAATAACATGTTATTGCTATCAGTTTTAATCTAAACTTATATTGTTATATATTTGTCATAAAATTTGTTTTGTTAGATCCACGATCCGAACTTGTCTGCATCATTAGAGAGTGATTCAAGATGTTTAGCTCAGTTTCTTAGTATAGAGGTTATATATTATAAAGGATTCGGTGTCCTTGGATACAAATTCGAAGTTAAGGACATAGAAATATCTAGAACCACTTAGAATAGTGGGATTGTGACGGTAGGATCGGATGGTGTGATTTATTATGGATACTTAAATTGTATTCTTGGCATCCAATATCCCGGACGATCAGAACCGTTTTATATATTTCAATGTACTTGGTACGATATACGAACCGATACGGATAAGTGGAGAAGCAATCTCGGAACTTGGAAAGATGAATATGGATTGACCAATGTGAACACACTTCGATTTTACGGCAGGACGATCCGTTTATTTTTCCGAACCAAGTGTTCCAACTATACTACTCACAGTGTTTGAAGCATCCGGGATGGAGTGTCGTATGCCGTTGGAAACCTAAGGATGTTTACAATGTCCCAGAATTCGAGGACAACGATGAGAATGAAGAAGAGAGAAGATTTAGAGTACTCCGACCGTCTGTTTCGAAAAACGGGTTGTCTTCGGCCGATCATGAAGTTACGTGAGTTAGAAATGATATCGATGATGAAATCCAAGTAGATATGTTTAATGCGTTTACGAAACGAAAAAGGTATCAGTAATGTTATATTATTACTTCATATTTTACGATCTATACATATATAGTCAATGTTTGTAATGATTGTCTAATGCGTCCACGAATCGTTTTATCTAGATTTGATGACGATGACGGGAGCAGCGAGGAGCGGCAGGAGCTCCACCCGCGGCACCGACAGAGGCAGAGGCAGAGCGATTCTGCCGCCCGGAGAGCTGCGTAGGGAGCTTCAGAGGGCCGGTCTTGCACCCCGATCGGAGACCCCTTCGGATGCCTCCTTCCGTGTGGACTTTGCCACACCTCCAGGTATCTTGCATGCATATTCATTTTGAATGTAATATTATAGATATACATGCATATTCATGTCAAAATTACTTACATTGTCAATGTTTGATTGTCTAGTTGTTGGTGATGCGTCCACATCAGGGACAGAGGCCACTCCCGCGCCTCCAGGTATGTTTATGTATCATATAGTGGATATATATTGATTTAGAATGCTATATCATAAATATATATACATTCTTTTTGCTCTTACGTATTTACATCCCGGGTTGTAGGTGGTGCCTCCACATCTCCGGCAAAGCCCACCACCACACCTGCGGGTATGTTTATATATCCTATAGTGTAAACATGTTGATTTAGAATGTTATATTATTAATATACACATTCTTTTTGCAATTACTTATATAGTCAATATTTGATTGTCTAATTATAGGTGGTGCGTCCACGTCTGGTACAGGGGCCACTTCCGTCACTTCCATACCCTCCGCTCAGTCTGCAGGTTTGTATGAATAAATATAAAATATTTATTCATTTCACATATCCTTTAAGAATAAACATGAACTTCATGTAATTTTATCGATATTTATTTTCTAGTTGGAGATGCGTCCACGTCCTGGTCACTGGCTGTTCCTCACCGGAGGAACTATCGTCTCACTCGTGCTGCTGCCTGGGCCCAGGCTCATGCTTCAATTTTCGTTAAATCTTGATTTCTTAATACCACTTTGTCTTAATATTGATTGTCTTGATATTTCTTGTAGACGCATGGTATCCCCATCCCGATAGGGGGACTCGAGGCCTGAATCAATCCCACAGGCTAAGGTCCGACAGAGTTAGGGGGCAGCATTCCCCCTCTTCTTTACCCCTGATTATCGCTATACCGGCGATTATGCCGAGAGGTTCGGTCGGTATATGGGGGATGAGAGCCGATTCGTGAAGAAGTATCCACTTCACATTGAGTGGGGCGACCAGCACCGGCGCTCATTCGCCCTCTTCTGGGATCAGGCTCGGGTATTAATATATATTTTCATTTGATTTATCCAATATATTTATTATTAACACTTGCAATTTAATAACATTGTTTCTTTGTATTTGCAATTGGATTACGATTTTCAGCATGTACCCGACCCTGATCATCCTGGGAGGGTGCTCGATCTTCACGCTCTGTACCATGGCCTGATGAAGAACATGCAATCAAAGGTACAATATAATAGAAACGAGCTGAAGATCGACTGTTATTCCCTGTGGATGGCGACCCCCGAGGCAGAGAGAGCGGCCCTCCTACATACTCCGGTCTTTGCGAGAGTCGACGTAGATACATGGCCACTATTGTGCCAATATTTCGACTCTCAGCGCAAACAGGCATGTATTTTAAATGTAATTCATTATTTAGTATATAATTTATTTTTTGTGTTGCTTAATTAGAAAACTAAATCTGAATGTGTTGTGCAGAAACAGACGGATCAAAATAAAGAGAATAGGAAATCGGCGAACAGGGGTCACCCCACTTATACAGGTGGCTCGAGAAATATTACTCGTACCATGGAGGTATCGGTAAATTACAATAGATCTACTGTGATATAATGTAATATTAAAAGTTATTTTATAATATATGTAATTTTTTTGCGAATTGCAGAGAGCTCAGACTCTGGCGCAGGGTGGTACACCGAGCATACTGTCAGCGTATCTTGCCGTCCACGGCACCTCTACAGATCCCGCCACGGACGAGCTTCGATACCCCGACACCGCTACTCAGGAGTATTGCGTAAGTGTTAATATTTATTGAACCCCTATTTGAAATTTTTGTTTTGAAAAGTTGAAATTTAAATGATATACTTATATTTTACTGGTTAATGTGGGTGTAGGAGCGGGTGGTTGAGCAGGCGGAGGCATCGGGGATCGATTTTACTGGACAGAACGATCAAATACTGCTGACCCCAGTCCTAGACGCCACATACAGAGGGCACCATGGAAGTTGGGAGAGAGGCCGGGGACTGGGTCCTAGCAGGGCCCATATGAGTTTGGACTCCACTCTAGAGGTTACTTTCTCTATCTCCTGTGAGCGACGTCTAGAGCAAGAACTTGACACCTTGAAGGCCACCATCCAGGAGTTGAAGGAGATGATAGTATGTTTACTACTTAATAGTAAAATATTATATCATATTATAGATAGCAACATATTTAATATTAGTACGTAGCCTGAGCTTATTTGGTTGTAAACTTAACTTTGATTAATCATACATACATAGAACTATTTAATTAAAATAAACTATGGTATTCCAAACTAGATATCCAAACGAGGCCTAAGTCCCTAAGTATTCATAAATTGGGGTTTTGCAATAACCTGATAATGATACGAATTCGACTAGTACACAGTTCTTACTCATTTATTACACACAAAACTGAACAGACGCGACAGGATATTTCGGCTGGGGCTCCACATGCATATCCTTCGGCTGCGGCTCCATATGCATCTCCTTCGGCTGCGGCTCCGCAAGCCACCAGCTCGGCTGCGGTTGCGCAGACCACTCCTACAGCTCCACAGCCCGCTCAGACTCCCGCAGCTGCGGCTCCGCAAGCCGCTACCTCTGCTGCGGTTGCGCAGACCACTCCTACAGCTCCACAGCCCGGTCAGACTTCCGCACAGTCCGTATTGCTCGAGTTGTTGACTCGGGGTTTATCCGAGGAGCGGATGCGCAAGATTACGGCGATTGTCAGAGGTGGAGCTGGACCGAGCTAGGGTAGCTTTTTGATTTTTATATTTTAAATATGTATTTACTTTTATGATACATATTGTATATATTTTGACGATATTGGTGGTGTTTGCGTGTTCATATTGATTTAGATTGATATCGTATTCTGCTTGTTGATTTCTTTTATATATTATGCGTAAGATGTTGATTATGAATACTGCGGTATATATTCTGCTTGTTGATTACTTTCATATATGATGTATATATTATTGTGCACAGGGCGAGGAAAAAACAGAAAGCCCTTTTTTTTATAAAAAAACCTATATGTCTCTACGGATTAATCCGTAGGGACAAATGTTGCACCTACCGTATAATCCGTAGGGTCCAACTTTACCCTTACAAATTTATCCGTAGGGACAAAATATCAGGATACGTGATATTTTGCTCCTATGGACTCAGTAACAGGTGTTAGCCTTGTCCCTACGGATTAATCCGTAGAGACGTAAACTTTACCCTACACATTTATCCGTAGGGACAAAATATCAGAATACCTAATATTTTGCCCCTACACATTTATCTTTACACATTTATTCGTAGGGGCATAAATATATACATACGCATTAAGCCGTAGGGGCATGTATTTGTCCCTACGGAGTTATCCGGAGGGGCAACTATTTTATTTTACAAACCGATAAATTAAATAAATATTTTGTCCCTACGGACATATGGACATATGCATTAAGCCGTAGGGGCAATTATTACTCTGTAGGGGCATGTTTAAGGCTAAGACATGCGCCTGCGGTGTGTGCACCTACGGTGTATTTTTGTGCTCCTACGAATATAGCCGTAGGAGCAGTGGTTTGCTCCTACGGATTTATCCGTAGGGACAACCCCTTATACGTAGGGAAACCCCTTATTGTAGTAGTGTCATATCCCCAACTGACCCGCGTCCCACTCAAGTGAGTTGTACTCTGTATTTCCTTTCGTCCAAAGACGACGTAGGTCGTTTTGGCTGAACCTTGTTAGTCGTTAAATCTTCCGTGTTCTGGTTTGTTTCTTCTCTTTATCGTTTTGCCCTACTTTACGGTTTGCCGTAACAACAAGAATTACAGCAACAAGGTGAGATGAGGTGCGCTCTGAATCAGAGCCACGCAAGCAACACAGTTTTCTCATCGTTTTCCTTTTAGGATTCCCTTCTACATATAGAATGAAAGGATCTGATTTGATTGTAAAGTCAAATGTTAGGTAGTATTAATTCTATTTCTGAGATAACATTTACAAAAGGCTAAGACTATGCTCAATTATTTTGGGCAGATGGCAGCATCACTAATGGAACATAATGTGGGATATTCAAAAAGCATACACAACCAAAAAGGATCAATATATATTTAAGCTAACATGCACCTAAATATGCCAAAGTTTGGACATGATATATGGATGAGAGTTCAGAAATTTTTGCATCGTCTTTTATCACATTTGAAATGCCCATATTTAGGAAGCCAGAAACCTTGCAGAATCATATGGTATATTGCATCATTCATCTTAAGAGAATGATGAGAAAAAATGGCTAGTGTTGCTGTTGCTGTATAAACTTTCATGCAGTTAAGAGGGAAAATGATATCATTAATCTTCAAAACAACAACAACAACAACAAGCGTTTATCGAGTATTTGGGGCCGGGAAAGAAAGACAGCATATCTTCATCAACAAAGCATTTTCGTTTCGTTTCTAACTACCCTTGAAAGCAAATTTATCTTTTTTTCCTCGTCCGCCATGCTATGTTCATACTCAATTCTCATATATGTGGCGATATGATACATACAATTCCGACATAGACTAAATAAAACTATACTATGTATCTAGTCTACCAAATCAAGCTAAGTCATAGCTAGCATTAGTAATACCAAATCAAGTCGGAATTTGCGATTAAAATTGTAATGTATCTTGTGAAATGATACTTTCAGAAGTTGAACACTTCAACTGTACTCTACTTATTAATAGAAATTATTTTTCCTTTTTTGTAACCCAAGGGCAGGAGAAAACCAGATGAAGACACCACTGCCCTATATTATCGAATTCGGAATCTCAACTCCCTTTATATATCATTCTCGCCATTTTTTCCGGACCATTTCTTAATATGTGCGCGTCATCCTTTCCTACTAGCCATGCTAATTTCTCTGTATCGTTCCAATTATATTGGATGTCTTCGAGGAGACGATCATCGTTGCCATTGATTTATACTTTACTTTATATAGTGTAACATGTACCATTCTCTTTCTTCATCCATGCAGTGCAAGGAAATATATGTTCAGGATTGTCATATTGGCTTAAGATGTGACTGGCATCTACCTCAAGATGCCAGTTTTAACTAAATGAGAAGCTGATGGCCAGTTTTCCATCTTGATTGAGCCTGCCTGTATTAAATTAAAACTATTTGAAAAGTGAATTCTACATGCTTAAAATTCTCTCACTTGGAAAATTCTCTCACTTGGATTCTGGTTAACTTGTATATTTTCATGCAGACATTTCATCATACACCTGATAGAGATATAAAGGCATTTGGGGTTGCCTTAAATAACACTTAATCCATTGTAAAAAAATTAAAATATTTAAAGATATAGGAAGGAATTAAGAGATTGATAACCACGTGAGAAGCTAAAAAACTCCCAAAAGCATTTCAATCCGCATCCACATACCACAAAGCATCAGCCTCCTAACGCCAAAGAAAAACCTTCATGATTAATCTGGCCTATAACCAATCGATAATAATAAAACTTTGCTCTCTTCTTTGTAAATTGTAAGATTGGGACCATCTATTTTTCCTGGTAAAGATTAGTAATCTATTGGGCTTTTAACAAAGCAAGGCCCTGTTTGGGTATGGTGTTCCTTTCTGTTGGCAGGTAAGCCCAACTAATACGCACAACATACCCATCCACACAGCACACAGTCCACACACGTATCTTGAGGACCCACGAGTTAACTCTGAAAGCCTTAAATTGTGGTCATTTGCCTTAAGCTTATTCCTTTTTCAAACCCGTCTTTAATTTTAAGCGGAGGGTATAGACTATGCAAACTTAAGGATGCAGCATTTTTTTTTTGGTAAATCCACAACCGGTGGACCCCGCCATTCGGATTAAGAACAAAAAGGAGTGAGGATTGGATTTTAGATAACCATGATTATCTTAGTTCTGAAGTCGAAATAAGGACGGCTATCTTAATTCCAACAGCAGATTCAACCAAAATATTAATGTGATTTTGAAGTTTATTTACATAACAACGCTCGTTGCAGCTTAAGCTAAAAAGAATATAACATTGACCCATAAATCTCTAGACTCTAACTTAATGCTTAAATTTAATGAGTATTGAATCCATAGATATATGTTGTTTTCTGGAGAAGAAAATCAAATTTAAATTCATAATACGTGTGGATGGGAGCATAAATGTGTGGCAATGTTGTTGTTCCTCCTGCAACAAGAAACGGTTAGAAAAACACTTACGCAAACGGGATTTAGCTCTCATCAAACGATAGATGCTTATGTGCATATCAATGGTTCATAGGTTGGATTGGATGTTCGGAAAAGAAAAAACAACTTGAGGCGTCGGTCATTTTGCCACCATGCAACTGTAAAAGATTACATACGGGTAAAAATTCCGAGGGTTTGATATGGTTCGAGTAAACATAGTGTCACGTCCGGCTTCCAAAAAACGGAGAGCAACGAAGACCAGCCGTGCTGCTAAGGAAAAATCCTTCCATAATCACATAAAAACTGTCTAACTAAACATGTACGATAATATACAAGAGATAATACTAATATCATACTGCATAAATAACAAATAATACTGATGAATCCACGAGATAAAGAGAGGGTTAATAGAAGACCCGGATAATAAATAATTCCGAATAAACGAAGTATGAGATCCAAAAGGAAAGATGCATTATTCTTATCGTCTCACGAGAGGCGCACATTCTAATAGCAACCGAAAAAAATGGAAATAAACCTACAAAACTACTGATCTTCGGCAAAGTCCCGATACTCACTCTGATCATGCTTTGCCTATGAATCGGTCTCTAAATCTGAGATGGCAGGTTCTAGGAATGTCAGAACATTCCAACAAATACTCAATCATAATAGAATGTGTATGTGTGTGATAGCATGAACATGTGAGTGTAGTGAAGCCCGCGTGCATATGTAGATATGGATATGACAGTAATATGAAGTAAGCAAATAAACAGGTCAAGTCATATCCTAGTTGATCGCTAAAAGGGCAGTCTATCCTATCGTGAGTTTGAATATGTACGGAGTATTCCCAACCCAAGGATATGGCCCAAGGGACAATGAAATACGTGCCCAAATGTGGAATGAACAAACGACCGTATATAGCCCGGTATGAGCTGTAGTAACAAGCGACCGATATAGCCCGGTACGAGCTCCAATGACCGATATAGTTCGGTACGAGCTGTATGAACAAGCGACCGATATAGCCCGATACGACTTGACGACAATGAGACTCCTGGGATCCTGCTGAATAAACGCACACTCAAATTACCCCAACACCCCGTATATCAATAACTAACATGGTAGTGAACTCAGCCACTAATCAAAATACCGACTGGACTGGAACTTGTAATATCATATTAATTGTATAAAATGAAACATGTAAACAATATAGATTGTGCACGGTATGTAGTTCGGCATTCTAATTAGATATCTCGTTTTAATATAAGGAAACAATAGCCGTGAACAAGCATGTCATGTTAAGGTGTTTTCGTACGCGTCAGTCAATAATGGTCTCGTATGTATAAAGTATGTTAAAAAGTGTTCTCATGCACGTCAATCATAACAATAAGCATGTCATAAAATCAATATTTAACAAGGCTATTTACGCAACATCATTTTAAAGAGGCTTCGATTCTAATCGAACAATTCCAATAGCTGTGACATTTAACAAAAATTATTTGTAATTAAATATGAATACATTATTATAATATATTATATAACTATTTGAATTGACTAAAACTGAGACCTGTATTGTTGTATTTATAATATTTAAACATATACCCATGCTTAATATATAAATATCATTATCCGTAATACTCACACCATCATGTGTCGTGTTAATACTTACTAATACTGTGCACCTATGTACATAAAATATATTATACCGTTTTAGTGTATTATATATGACTATTATCAATATGTACTAATAATTTATGGCTTATCATATGCACAACTATTCTAACTGAATATATTAATAATTTACCTACTGTATTGACATATTATTTATAACCACATTTCATATTGTATATTTAAATGTGTGTGTGCGTGTATAGACACACGGACACAAACTTATTTATACTATATGATAGTTACAATAAAAAAACACGCTGGACAATTATATACATGGATATGAATAATTAATAGCACATACAAACAATATAAGTTTAAATTTACATTATATATTAGTTAAGCAAATATGATCACATGATATTTTTATACAAAACAATAATAACACATCAAGAATATAATATATCAATACGAGCGAAGATTATATATACAAACAATGTGGATACAAATAGCTATATATATAATTTGTATGATAATATTATTTATCAGCAATAGTTGATAGATTCGCCGATACCGCATCGACTAAAAATAAAGGAGTAAGAGTACTTGTTTTGGAGCCGGATAAACTCGGCGACACGAAACGCAACTCCAAGTTTTGATGGCTTGGCTAATTTTGAAGAAGAAGAAAATATTACGATGGGAAAGAGAGAATGCTGGTTTATATGAGAAGGAGAGAGAAGATGCTAATGAATATATGTAAAGTTGTTACAAGGCAGGAGAATAAAATATCGAGGAGAGAAAAATATATTTGAAAATATCCAAATGTTGTTAAAGAGAAAAATTATATGGGAGTTTGCAAGAGTTGTTTGGTATAAGATGTATGAGGTTAATGGAGGAAAAATGCCATAAGAGGGAATTTCCTCCTATGGCGTCGAAAAAATGTACCCTCCATCATTTTTTTCGACGATCGGCACCCGCCATCTTCATCGTTATTATCTAAGATGTCAGTACACCAAATTTCTTGTGATTCTAAAACCATTTCACCGTTGATTTAGTAATGCAAAAAGTTCTATTGCCGGTAAACCGTTAATTGTGAACCCACTAAATCATCGGTGAAAAGGTTGTAGAATCATATGAAATTTGGTGTACCGACATCTTTCCTCATATGACATCTTTCCTTCATTATTCTCAATATATATATATATATATATATATATATATATATATTTAAAATAGGTGTAGGGTTTGTTATTATATAGGATAATAAGAAATATTTATATAAATATATATAGAGTTTTAAGTAGATTTGATTTATATAGATTAGTTTAAATGTGTATAATTAAAACAAGCATAGATTTGTTTGAGGAGATAAAATATATTTGGAGAGAGAATATAAGAAAATATATATAAGTTTGGGAAAATAATTCTCATAACCCTCAATAGTTTAGTTTGAAAGATTTAAAACAGGATTTAAAAATTAAAAGATTATTAATAATATATGGTTGCAGACAAAATATTGTACTAGAATATAAACAAGACATTATCAAATTCAGCAAAACAAAACTTTAAACGTTAAATATCACATATTTAACTAACTTAGATAAGCATAATATATTTGTTTATATATATAGTATATGAAAATATACTAGATGTAAATTAAAATAAGATATTAATAAATTATCAAACAACTTTGAATACTAAATATTTTTTATTAAAATAACCATACCAATATTATCTATTTAGTTATGAAACCAATGTTAGACAAATAAATACTATATGTATAGAAATTTAAAATATTAATCAAATAATGAAAAAATATAAATACCAATAATATACTTATTTAATAAATTTGGAAAACCATAACTATAACAAATTTAAAACAACGACAATAATATGTTCTATCTTAATTAGAAGTATCAAACTCCAACTTAAAATAATAATAATCATAATAATAATAATAATAATAATAATGATAATATAACAAAACCCAAAACATTCAAAAAAAAAAGAAAAGAAAAGAAAAGAACTTACAATCGGGCTACGGTTTTACACCTAGCACGTATATCCTAGAAAAAGCAAAAGCTTTCATGCAAGTTTGGGGAACTAATATATTTTTTTTAATTTTCTGAAAAGAGACGAAGCAAATGTTTATTGGACGGCTGAGATGAGAGCAACCGATCCGCTACTGCTCATCGGCGGTATCTCTTGGCTTCTGGAATTATCACCCTCTTTAATTTTAGATCTCTCAGTCTCTCTCTATCGTCCAAAACCCTAGTTTGAGAAAAAAAAACTCCATTTTTTTTATTGTTCTTCGATCTATAATCATGTCTCGAATCTTGATTCGATCGCGTCTTCTTCCTTGCCTCGCGAGAAACAACTGCGGCAGCAGCAAAGCCTTGAGCTCTTCTTCTGCTGCTGCTCCTGCTGCCGATTCTCTCCTCAATGATCCCCCACAATCATCATCATCTTCATCAACAGCAGCATCAACTACTCCTACTCTTCCTACGAGCAATGGCGGCGGCGGCGGCGGCGGCGGCAGCGGCAGCAAATCGTGGAACGCGGTCAAATTTGGGGCTTTCGCGGCTCTCACTGGCGTTCTTGGGACAGCTGCCTATGCTACCTACGGTTCTCTCTTTCTACCTTTCATTTTAGTTGACCGTCTTAGCTGCTTTGTTAATCTAAGAAAAAGTTTAAATTTTGCCAATATTTGTGATGATCTATTGAACAATTGAGTAATTAACATTGTCACCCCAAGTAGTCGATGAACCAAGAAGTGTTTTATCTGCTGTTTTTCCTATCTTATGCTTAGTTATCATATTTATTCACAGCGTATAGTCTGGATGAAGTGGAGCAAAAGTCGAAGAGCTTACAAGAAATCTCAAATTATCCAGTCGGGGATGATGCATCTACTTTTCAAGTAAGTGTGAACCTCGCCTCCAAGTGATCGCCCTTAGAATTGTTTGCTAGTCAACTAGAGATTGTAATCAAAGTTAAACATTCAATGTATATTATCACTACCATCTAGTTAAGCGGTGTTCACTTGTTTTGATATCAATATAGGTAGAAGATATGGATATAATAGGGGAAATTGCTTACCTTGTGGAGCTTATAGATCATCGGTGAATTCAACCACTTCATTTGTATGCCTACTTGATTAGGACAAAAATGGTCTGACCAATAATATTTTTTATTGAGTTGAAAGCAGCCAATGAGTGCATCGACGTCCTAGATCTTGCAAGGCAAAGACATCGCCTAGATATCTCCAGTGTCGTTCCTCCAACGCTCAAGTCAGTATTTGGAGGAGTCAAATCTACGATTCAGTGAGATTAGGATTTTTTTTATTGAATTATGGATTTAGATAAGATATAAACCCGTGCCCGGGGGCATTTTGGAAATATTTCCCTAGCGTGTTCTTGATTCCTTAGTGCATGATAGCGGGTGTTAGGCGGCGCTCCCATCATCATTGTTTGTTTAGCTACGAAGGCGCTAAAAGACAAGGCTCGTCTAACTTCTTGGGCGACCCCTTGCATTTTGTGGCTCTATAGCAGGGACCCCTTGTGTGAAAAACAATAGATTAAATTGAGTTATTAGATTTCCATAAAAATAAATTTGAAATAAGCAAACTTTTCTGGCCTGGGAGTAGATGAGAATTTTTCTGTTTTAAGACTTTGATCTCTCCTCTCGTGCATGTGATCGAGAGGTCAAAATTCTTAGTTGTATAATATCCCTTCCTAAGACTTCTTGACGGTGCACAAAAAGGCTAAGAAACGAAACCTGAGTTATGGTTTCAGCTTACCAACTGTTGTAATAAAATAACAAGAATACTTTGTAGATTGAAAGTTGTAAAGAGTGATAGAAAATTCAAATGGACTGAAGAAAATATTGTATTGTTTTTGGATGCGACTCCTTTGGAAATCGATCACTTTGGAGAGGAAATTCTTACCGTATGACCTATACCCAATTGGTTTCTTTTATTTTAGAGAAAAGGAGAAGATGGCATGTTTTCTTGTATAGTGTAATCAACTATGATGCTTACGTATGTAGATTATAGACTACAGAGCAAGACTTGGGTTCAACGGCTGAGGATTTCATCGGAACATTTCAAGGATTGTTGAAATATGCATAAATCAAGAATTAGGTGGTCTCATGTAAACCAAAAATCTCTGCAGCCAACTCTTTAATTTGTGCAACCATAGTAAAATAATAGAAAATGATTGTTACACAATTCAATATAATATGAGAGAAACATGCTAAGAAATTAATTGATAGTGTGTAGAGAAATTGCATTTGAGGCTATCTCATTGGCCTTAAGAAACCGATGTGGGACTAATATAAAGCTAAAGATGGCTTTTTTCTCCAACATTCCTCATGAATTGACAAATAATTAAAAAAAATATTACATTATATAAACGTTGGTATCTTATATTATGAATTCGGTAAAGGCAACTTTCGTCTATGAAGCTTTGCATAGGGACAATTGTCTCAACATGAAGGACCTAATGGCCTAGACATTGAATTAGGACCTTATCAGATATAAACAAAAACACAGATAATTCACATTGCTTGTCGGGTTACTGGGTTATGGCATTCATGACTATACATAATATCGTTTGATAAGAGTTACTCGGAGTTAGCTCCATATCCCACTACCTGCATAATTCCTCTCATATTGGTAAGTTTTCCGAGTGTATTTGTAATCGACAATGGCATCCTCACAATACTTGTATTGTATCTATTGAGAGTTAAATACTCAACCTCATTCGATCATGTTATATGAGCATTATCATCCTAGGGTGGGGTAGCAACATCTTCGTATTCAATGCAACTAAATGCATCTAGTGCTACCAATTAGAGTATATATCCAAAAGTACCAGTGGTCCATGAGCATCACCAATATAATTCATGACTTTATTTATGGGCTTAAACCCATTCCTCTCGATGAATCTAGGACTAACCTTTTAGATAGACCCTATGTCAAGTGATCTGCAAGATTTTTCTCTGACCATAAAAAGTCTAAAGTCATATTTTTGCCTATTTGGCTTCAATTTTCTTTGAACACTTTCTTGTTTTATCAAGTCAATAACAACTGAGAGTTATAATGAAAAGTTATAAAGGGAACAAACATAGATACATGTAACTTAGAAATAAGGTTTTTCAAGCATTCTGCATCCTAGTAGGTGGTACCTAAGGCTATAAGCTCAACTTCCATGATGCTCTTAGCCATCACAGTTTGCTTGGAAGATGCCGAAGATACAACACCATCACTTAACATAAATACATACCCAATAGTAGACTTGACCTTAACATAATCAATAACCCAACTTGCATCCATATAAACCTCAACCACATCTAGATTTTCTGAATAGTGCAATTATAATCTACAAATTCTCAAAATATTTGAATACCCTTTCTAAACCTGTCCAATACGCACTATTAAGGTTATTAGTATATCTGCTCAGCCTGTCCATTGCAAAAGCAGGTTTAGTCCTATTGGACACACAAAGAAGTTTACCTAGCATTGAAGAGTATCTATGTTGGTATAGGTTCACCAAATTTCTTCTTCTAACGATATAATAGATAGTATGAAGTACCCATAGTTTTGCAATTATAAGATACAAATATTTTTAGCATATTCTGAATAGAATGTGAGACTCAAAGATAACAGTTAGATGTTTTTAATACTTTCATGCCGAGTCATATCAACAACGCCTAACTCTTTTATTTCGAAATTCATTGATAAATATCTTTTAGTTTCATAACTCTAGATTAGTTAAAAATTAATATCTTTATATAAAGGCAAGGCATTAGATCACATAAGAGTCATAATTTTTTTCAAGTATATACAGATTTATCAAATTCATGAACCATAAATGTATAGTCATTTATCACCTTATCAAATTTTTGATACTATTGTTTAGATGCTTGTTTCAATCTATAAAGAGACTTTACTAATTACAATTTTTTATTTTCCTGACTTGTAACCTTAAATCTTTCAGATCGATCCATATACATTTCTTCCCAATTTCACCATTTAAAAAAGGTAGTTTTAACTTCCATTTCTTATATAAATCATCTTATGAATAGAAGCCTAGGCTAGAACAACCCTAATAGTAATGATCCTAGCAACAAGGGAATAAGTATCAAAGCAATCAATTCCTTCCACTTGAGTATACCCTTTTGTAACTAAGCTATGTTTATATTTCACAACACTTCATGCCTTAATTTCTTTTTAAAGATCTATCTACATCCAACAGGATTACAACCAAAATGCAAATCAATTAAATTCCAAGTCTTATTTTCCATTATAGATTCAATCTTACCATCTGTAGCTTCTTCAAAGAAAAGAGCATCAAATTAATCCATTGCTTATAAGTATTTGGACCGCCTTCAACTGTATGTAGGGTTGCATCCAGATCCGGATATCAACCGGATACGGATACCGATTTGTTATCCGGACGGATACAGATACAAATATATATATTTAAATATTCTTTCGGATACGGATTCGGTTTTAGCAAAATTATTTGGATAAGATACAGATATTTGGATATGTGGATTCGGATCCGGATCCAGATATCCGTAGAAAAATACAAGAAAATACATCTTTTTAAATTAATTTTCGTTAACATGCCTAATTAAACCATTCCGTTTTTATAAATTTTACATGCTATGCATTTAAAAGAATGTTATGAAACATTATTTCATCAATTATTTATAAAATTTCTTAAAATACACTAATTATATTTAGTATATTTGGTAACATATTTATTTATTCATATAATATTCATTTTCATGCAAATTTGTCTCTTATCAAATATTTATACTAAATAAGCATTCAATGAAATGTATCGACTACATACACATTTCTGCTCACATTTATATTTGTTTTATATCAAATCGTATTTATACAAATATCCTATTCATATCTGTATCCGTCTCTATAATATTCGCTTCACATCCGTATCTGTTTTTTCCAGATACAAATATGAATGTTTCTTATCAGGTCATATGAGTATATGTATTCGTATTCGAAACTAGAAAACGGACGCGCATATGGTAATTCTCATATTCGATTTGGATGCAATCCTAATTGTATAGGTAAATCTTTACCCAGACTTTTCTCAATTCGATCTCTTTTGCTCCTAGATTCGGCTTCTATAGGGATCTCTAAGTGAGTTGAGAACTAGAAGGAATATAAATCAATGGAACACATGTAAAAGGGTCATTAGAAATACTAGACTTGAAAGAAAGATGTTCTCAAAATATATTGCATCTTGGGCCTCAATAATAGCATTATTGGATATCTTATTTATTTCAGAGTCCAAAATTCTGCTCACATTGCTACCCAAAGCATATCCAATAAATATAGCGTCAATAGTTTGACCCAATTTCCTTGTCTTCGGCTTAGGCAAATTTTTGCTAAACATTCCCAAACTTTGAGATAATCATTCTAGATTCTCTCTTCGTTCAAAGTTCATATAGGGTTATATTAGACTGTATGTGAGGAATTATATTAAGGATAAAACTTGTTGATAGAAGAGCTTCACCCTAACTATTTTCGCGAGCTCCATAATTTTGACGCATATGATTTATGATATCAATAAGGTCACATATTTTCTTCCAGCAACCCTATCGGATTGTGGTGTATTTAAGGGGGCAGCATCCTAAGGATAATCCCATGCTTTTGGCAATAAAAGGTCATTTCATTAGAGGTGTACTCCTTTCTATAGTCGGATCTAAGATTATTAGTTTTTTTTAGTTTCACATGCCATCTGCATGTGAGTTGTATGTGTGAAACACTTATATTTCCTTACCATGATTAGTTTTTTGGATGCAATGCCTTCAAGGGATGAACCAACGATCTCGCGTTTAGTTGCAGGAACTTTAGGGGTATGTGAATCCCACTTTGAAACCTCAAATCCGCGGTTCTTACTGAGATTCGAAACAGAATCTCGACTTTCATACAACAAAATCTCGATCCTGCTTCGAATCTTTTTGACTAGGCTATTCTTTACATCTTCTTGGCTTTAATGAAATGTTGGACTTGTAACTTACTGAATTATTGTAGGGTTTGTAATTAATCAATTCATGGTGCAATTTTATAATTTTATGGCATTATATATATAATAATAATAAGCGCTCCCCCAATGCTCTTAACATAAGATTCTTTTAGGTTTTGGCGATTCCCTACCTCCGCTCCCGCTTCGTGCAACTATGATATCTCGTTTTGGAGAGAAAAGTTATACCACATGAGCAATGCCCAATTGGTAGAGAAAAGTACCGCCTGTGGTTATTGTTGCACAAAAAGAGTTCGTTGCAAGACTTGTTTTGCACGTTGTCATCCTTGATTTATGGCCTGCATATCTTAACACCCTCTCCTAGATGCAGGTGTTGGGGTCAAAAAATTATATCCCGGTTGACCAAGTCAAAGTCAAAGTCAACTCCAAGTCAAGTGGGCCCGAGGCCATACCGAGTGGACCCAAGCCCAAGTCAAGACCGAGCATGGAAGGAGCCGGCTCCATGCCAAAAAAGAGGCAATAAATTAGTTTAGATGCAAATTTTAGAAATAAATGTATAAAAAATGGACAAATAGCCAAAATTTTGTAAGCCCCATGGCTTATGTGCAAAAAGAAATAAGCGCATAAGGCATGGGAAGGCACAAGTGCCATTTGGAAAAGCCCGAGAGGCTATATGTAAAGTGTGTAGCCTATAAAAGACAAATATGATGAGAAAATCAATAACAACTTTCATTCTCTTATAATTTCTAGGGTTCTGTACTTCCTTCTCCTTCCTCAAGGTTTTAAACCATCTTCTCTTTTTTAAATTAAACCAAGAATTTGACTCATATTTTCCCAGAAAGAAATAGTTTTTCACCATAAAACCCTTGAAGAAGAGTTCAAATCTCCCATTACATATCTAAAAAGGGAGATTTTTAAATCTCACTACCTTTCTCCAAGATCAAAAAAAGGGAGGAAGAAGGAAACCCATTTTAAAAAGAACCCATTTTAGGAAAGTCCAAATCTTGAAGAAGAAAATAGACCTCTTTTCACCATCCAAGATTTAAATCCTTTGGGAGTTTAACTCCAAATCAACCTTTGAGAAGTTCAACTTCAAGATCCAAATCTCCAAAAGAGTTCGACCTCAAATCCAGATCTTTTAGAGGTTTAACTCCAAAATCAAATCTTTTGGGTGTTCTAAATCCATATCCAATTTCTGTTCAGGAGTTCAACTCCAAGCCGAGGGACTTGGCCCTTTTTCCGTAGGTGCTGTCACGACCCTAAATTGGCCCATAACCGACACTTAAATTACGTAACATTTACAGGCGTACGCAACTTAAGTAAGCCGAAACCCAAAAATCTAAACCACCCAAAACTGGATCAACGGAGAAAAACATAGTTTAAAACATTCGGAAAATCTTTAAAAAGTCTTTAACTTTAGTTTTCGTTCTTAAAAATTTCGGCAGCACCTTCTTTGTAAAAACTAGCCCCGAAAACAGGTACAACATAGATAATATATAAAGCATCCCAAACGGGAGCAAATCACGTCCAATGGCGGATACAACCACCACAAACATAAATACGACGCCGAAGCGAAGAAATATCAAAGAAAAGACTGCATAAAGAAGTAAAACTTTTCAACAAAATCGGCTCCCACGAGCACGACACTCAAAGTCACCAAAATAATACAACACTGAATCCTCACAAGCCGTCTCTAAGTTATATACAAGAAGTGGTAGATGGAGAATACTAGATCCAATCAAAAAGACATACAATGTACAAACAGATAACCGCCAACCCACCTAAAAGCAAAGGCCTCACAGCCAAACGTAGCGGTATCCGCAAAAGTAGAGATGATAAGACGCCCTGCCGCGACTACTCTGAGGGTAAGTCCTGCAAAACACTGTGACACAACGGGGGTGAGTTGCCAACTCGTGAATAATAATCAACATCATACTGTAATCGCAAGTATGCACGAATAGCGATTAATCTATCACAAGTAATACGATAGCATAAGTATGACAATATGAATATGCAACTATCATGTAAAGGTACATCATCAGGGTACTACAACTACATGAAGCAATGCATATCAAAAATAATCCTGAGTGTGTGGGATGATATAATAAAATCTCATGCAAAATCATCAGCATGGAAAAACACCGGTGTCCCTCATTGACACATCAAATCCCAAATCCTCGGGCACTGCATCCACAGATCGGCCCTCACATCCTGTAAGTCTCATGGAACCTGAGTGTCAAACATCGACATCCGAAACATCATAAAAACATATGCCTGTGTGTGTATATATATATAAGTATGAGGATATCAACCCCGTATGTCCATCGACGATACGTAGAAATCATGGAAAACCTGAGTGTCTAACACCGACACTCGAATCATCATGAAACCCGTGTCTAGCATTGACACGTAAATCCTCCTAACTCAGGCGCTGTCACCACGACTGGCCCTGACGATATGTCATACATCACTCCGGTCGGTATCCCCACGATAACCGCCGAGTCCAAATAAAATCACCGGTAGGTACTTGTCCACCTTCCAGGCTTATCGTCTGTACCACGATCATCTTACCGAGAGGAACCGTACCGGGCTCCACCATGTACCCGCACACGGCCCACTCACTCCTCGCATCGGGTATATATCACAAATCTCAGAACCGAGAAATCTCATGGTGGACGCATCAAAATATCATATCAAGAGAAACCGGGTTTTCAAACAATACATAGTTTCTTGAAAATACCCCTACGGTTCTCAAATCCATAAATCACACGCAATCCGTATCTCAATGCGTAAAATCCATATAAAACTGATATATGCAACATAAAACATCAATCTGAGCATATAAAGGGAAAGCCGCTCTTTTAAATAAATCCAGCTTTAAAATATATCATGCGGTTCCCAAAAATCCTCCGAAAAGAAATGCAGCATCATATGAAGTGTACATGTAATCGTAGTAAGGTTTAAGTATCTACATGTAATCCAATATGTATGATATAATTCATAAGCACAATAGTGAACGTCTCAATATCACATATCAAAATAATACCACTTAGGGTATATACAAATATAGCAATATATGTGGGCGTACATGTCAGTATGTGTGCATGATGTACATATAGCTGTAATCTAATATGTGGGTGTACATGTCAATATGTATGCATGATGTACAGGTAGCTATAGTAGAGTATACGCGAAATGGAATAAGGGTTACTATCTTAACTATCCATGTCCGATACAATATCACGTATGTATGTGTCAACAATATCTCATATGCACAATGAGATAAGGGTCACTGCCTCAATTATCCCTCTCCACTACAATTACACGTATGTATGTGGGTTGTGCGTGTCATGGCAATTACTGACGGTGTGGGTGTAGCATACAATCTAGTGTTCGTGCAATATGAACCATCAGCAATGTGTTATATCTAAAGGTACAAGTCAAGGTACAACAGATAATACTATGCAATGACGTTCATATGAAATTAACTAATATGCAATAACATGCAGCTATCCTATCATATCAGCCCCGACGCATAAAGCCATACGGGCGATTTCTCAGTAGATGTTAAATCTACTCACCGAATGGTCTCGAGCTATGAAAATCCGACCACCTGCTTCCCTTTGTTCGCAGCGTCAGAAGTCCCCGCTTGCGACGCTATAAATTCACAAACACATAAACAGTGCAAAGGATCTCAGAAATCGACTAAAATAACGTAAAACCGCGTTTTAAAACAACGCACCAACACAAAACTGACTCACAAGCGTGCATCTCGTGGCTAATATGCATGACGATAATACGAAACCAACTCAAGTGCAACAATTGCACCAGAACACGACTCGTGTCGGATAACGTAACACGCGGATTCAAAACACTAAATTATAGGA
The DNA here is from genome assembly GCA_030015575.1 of Agapanthus africanus. Taxonomy (NCBI): domain Eukaryota; kingdom Viridiplantae; phylum Streptophyta; class Magnoliopsida; order Asparagales; family Amaryllidaceae; genus Agapanthus; species Agapanthus africanus. The sequence continues at coordinate 90,468,025 of JASDDO010000012.1, read as the reverse complement.
AAAGGATCCCAGATTTTTCATACTGCAATTACTAAAAATTTAAACAGTACCAAATACTCCTAAACCATAGCAGACAACTACCCACAAAAAAAAAACAATATCCAACGCCCCTCAATAGCCGACGTCGCCGGAAATCTTCAAAGGGTCGCCGGCCGAAGCCGGTGGGGTGGTGCTCGGGTCTCAGGTGGAACTCTAGGGTCACTAGTACAACACTAAAATTTTGTTTGGTCACTCAGTAAAATTTCTAGGTCACGGCAGTTCCCAGAAATTCAAAAAGACACTAAAGAACACGATATTGCACTAATCGATATTTAAAGTGTTCAAAACAAAAACCAACGAGCTACCCATCATAAAGACTCTTAATTTACAGATTAGGGATTATACCTATCAATACTTGCTCATAAGATCCAAGCTTTCCTATAGCTCCAAGCGATCCAAGATGCTAAATCAAGACTTGGGATATTTTTGATATTAAATTGGAATTTTGGAGATTTAAAAGCTTGAAATTTGTTGTAAATGGTGAGGAAATGATCAAGGGCAGAAAGAAGGAGGGCTCGGCCAAGAGAGGAGGTGGGGGCTTTGTGTGGAATTTCCTAGCTAATTCCTTGCAATAAATGCACTTTAATACATATGCATGCATGAAGCCACCTCATTCATTCTTTCTTTTTTCTTTAAACTTTAAATCCTTGCACACAACAAGTATCTAGATATTAAGAGAAGGGTTTGATTAACGCAAGCTTTTATTTATTTTTAAAAGATACAATTTTGGAAAAAAATTTCCCAAACCCAAAATGTAAATACCGCAATAAAATAATATTTAAAATGGGAAAAAAATCTTTTTGAACCAAAACGTCTCATATACCCCCAAAGCTTGCGCACTAACTTTATTTTAGCTAAACTGGGTGCTGGCAAGTCAATATGGACGTTTGATCACAGTCGGGTTAAAACGGAAAATACCGACAATTTTACCCTAAAACGGAAAAATTCGCATAACGATTTCTAAAACGTTACAGGTGCTCCGCAGGCGCATAGCGGGCACGTGTTGCTTACGTGACCTGCTGGCGCCCAGCGGCCACGTGACGCCCAGCGGCCATGTGCAGTCTCACGCGTCCTAGACCCACCCCTCTTTTTTCCACACGTTTCATGCTCAAAACACTTCTCCGTTAGAAAAAAATTTCTAACGGGGCGCTGTCCCGGACCCCGCATCCTGCAAGGGGCGCTGCTAGCCCCCTTGACTCCCAGCCTGTTATCCGGGTAGAGGGACCCCCCTAAACTCTGCGAGGCCCCTGATACGTCCAAAACACTTTCAAAACACAACACATGCACACGACACATCGAGTTCGCATGCCCAGTTTGACCTGTTAATTAGAGATTCTCTCGCTCCAAAGGCGAGCGGTAATTAACGGTAGTTTAGTCCGCGACTGCTGGAAATTCAGGTCTCCACAATCAATAAACCCAGCCTACCCTAAACAGAGGGAACCTATACATGCCTGACCAGCGCGGGCATTCCTATCTTAATAAGATGACGAAAAACACTCTACAACAGGGACCTCTTCACAGCAGGGACCTCTTCATAGCCAGGGAAGCGATGACCCATCGGTTAATTTATGCATGTCCATAGACATTTCCTACAAATATCACTATACTATGATCATTATGAAGAGATATCTTATGATCATTATAAATATGGATAACTAGAAATGTAATACATCTTTGCTTCCATCATATAGTACGACCGTAGAAGCAAATGTATATTCATTATTGTATAAGCCCTGTAACCATTTTTGGGGTAGTGATATAATTGTCACGTCCCGCTTTCCAAATTACGAAAGCGGAGACGCAACGAGACCCGCGACGTATCTATACCGAAAAGCACTTCTTCCCAATGCAGACACGCTAAGCGTAGAATAGTGCAGAGAAGTAACACAAATGCCAGAATGAATATGATAAAATATTTAGCCAATAACCAAATCCTTTAATTACAAATAAATCAAACTTGAATGTTGATTTGCAGAATGAAAAGAAAACCGAGAAAGCAAGCATAAACAAGTGACTGAAAATAAAAGGCGAAATAAAGTCTAAGCCTAATACGCCTCCGGGAAATGATCGTAGTCCTCCGCCGTTGGCTCAACCTTGGTGGTTTCATTCCTGTCTGTTTTCAAATCTAACGAACATTTCATGATAGAACTATCCATCAGCAAGTTTACACTCAAGCAGGTTCCTCAAAGGATACAAGTTTAAATAAATATAGGTTAAGGGTAATATGTGAATATAGTAAAGTAAACATGAACGTAGGAGTGTCATGCAAGAATATGTGGGTGAAGTATATCACATCAAGTTTTCACGTTTTAGTTAGAGTTTGGGTCGTGAGGTACTTGCGTCCTCGAGAGTATTCTGTTAGGCCATGAAACAACAACAAACTTGACATGGAGGGCTAGCATTTTATTGTCCGGAATCATAGCTTACTTGGCCTTGACAGTTAGCATTTCGTAACACCTGAAATCACGGTAAACTTGACAAGGGACTCGCGCGATACTAAGTACATCTTACTATCCAAACTACCCCATCCCCATGTTTTAATATGTTTGCTTGTTTATTTTTCTTATGGATTGGCACACGGAACCGATGAGACGTGGAACAATATTATATCTTGTCAACCAGGGTAAATCGTTTCACCATGTCTCGCGTTGCTCAAGCACCAGTCTTCATGCAAGGCAAAGTTTTTATTCATTTCATTTCAATTGTTTATGCAAAGGTTATGTTCGAACGTGTTTAACAATTTGTAAAGCGCTGTTCATATGTAAAGTATGTGCATAACATGTGTCGAAGAGTTATAGTATTTTAAAAGGTTTCATCATTGTTCTCAAGCAACTAGTGTTGCGATATAAGTAGAGTGAATAAGAAAGGATCTGCGGAAATTTCCGTAGCATAATGGATATACTTAGGGAATTTTGGCAGTGTAACGGCATGAAACTCATCAATGAAAAAGGTAGTATATAGTGTTATGGTGCATAGGATTGCGTGTGGTGAGTTCTGCTTCTGCTAGGATGAGGAATAAAGACAAAGGTGATGTTTTAATTAACTTTCATGTTAACTTATTTTACTTTATATTTTAGATCACAAAAATAATATTTATAGGTAATTTAAATTATTATTTTATAAATTGGATCAGATCAGTGAAGGTTTGATAATGGTGGTTTTCAAAAGAGAAGGAGAAAGGAACTTACTTGATTTCGATGTCGGTTTGGATCTACGTTGACTTGGAACGTCTCTATCTTCCTCTCTGGATTTTTGTAGCGTGCGTCTTGAAGTCACAATCGTGCCGCTATTTTTCTTTTATTTTTCGAAGTTTTAGATTGTAGGATATGGATGAAAGAGTGAAGGGATGGTTATATAGGCCGTTTATGTGCAACAATACCCTTAATTTCAGCTATAGAGGGTGTTTTAACCATTGGATCCAAAGAGATGAAAGGCCATGATTGCATTGGATTACTTGGGGAGGTACCACGTGCAGTGCACGTAAATTATATGGCCCGCCCTTCTAATTGATGCTTGGCAACATCCGCAATCTCTAAAGCTTGGGCCGGGTTGGGTCGGCCATTCTGGGCCGGCCATGTTCGGCCCAATAAAATATTTTTTATCCTTCTTCTTTTTTAATTCGAAAATCATTTTAAAATTTGTTTTTAATTCATATAATTATAGAAAAATGTTTTTTAAATATCCAAAATTTATGGAAAAATCCTAGAAAATTCTATTTTATTTACTTTCTCATTTTGTGATAACTTTTCTTAAATATAATTCTTTTAATTATAATTCTCTTTTTAAAAGGAAATCTTTCTCTTTAAGAAAAATGTTTTAAATTTAGTTTTACATATTGGAAAAATCTCAATAAATTATAGAAAATTCTAAATAATTATTTTCTCTTTTATAATAATTTTATATCCAAAATTTATTCGTTTCTAAATATTAAATCCTTTTTTCCATTCAATTAAATTCTAAAAAACCTCTAAAAATCATAATTAAATCCTTTACTCACTTAAAAATTATATTAACCCTTTTAAAAATCAAAGCAATCTCATTGCATGCTTTTCCATTAAAATACACACTAAAAATATTATCGCTCTCATTTATTTAAAATAGCTTTATTAAAAATACTGAAAATCGTGGCCGTTACAATAATAGTCTGAAACTTGTGCATGCTACCCAATATATTAAAAAGAGTACAATATTCTTTCTGAACTTAATATCCATATTCCATGTTTTGATGAGCAAAATCATCTATGATCATGGTCATGATTTTCATTCTAAACTTCACGTCTGAGTTGCAGTGCTGCCCTTTCCCAATAATTTAGCAATGTGCAGTTATTAGCTTCTGTTTTATAGAATTTATCATTCCCTCGTATTTTTATTAAATATGTACCACTTTTTTTTATGATTTTAATTGTGAATGAACTTTAAATTTGACAAGTTGTCCTTTATATGCTTACGCAGAGGTTTCAGGCAATGGTCTACTCAACAGCCATGAAAGGTGAAGGCTTGGGAATATGATATAATCTTTCCGTAATTTTACTTGCTCAACATATATAAATAGCTTATTTCTTTATTCATAATCATTCACTTTTTGCTGATAAGTTTAATCTGATTTCTGGAATAAGAATCCTTTCTCTTAATTTTTTCCATTATCATATTTTATTTATTGCTTGCAGTTCCTGTGAAGGCTGTCGAGCTTTACTTGGACTTGAGGAGGGAAATTGAAGAGCAGATTCGGGTTTGTGGCATGTATTTTGGCATAACATTTGGCATTGCATTTAGGCACTAAAATAGAAAGAAAGATATATTCTCAAATGCAAGACTTGTATGATGTGTTTAGGGTTATACTGAGCCGTCATCAGAGAAGCTTCTGCTAGATTTACTCCCTCAGGAGCAGCATGTTTTTACTCTTGTTCTCGATCTCAATGAGACTTTAGTTTACTCAGACTGGAAGGTATATGCACTTTTCTCTAACTTGCAACATGGATGTTCCTTCGTTCTTTGCATCATACTCTTCTAAGTTTTTGTGGGGTTTATACTTTATAGTGCAAATTGCAAAACACCCCTTCAGGTTACCCAAATAGCATTTATACTCCCTGAAGTGATTTATTAGCACAAAGACCCCCTCTGTTAATCGACCAAAATTCTATAACGCTGGAGTTATACTCTAAACCATACAAACAAGTTCTAGCATTTAGACTGTTATTGTTTAGAGTTGATTTTTGGAGTGCATATAAGGTTTTTGTAGATGAGCAGAGGGGTTGTTTGCTAATAAATCGCTTGAGAGGGTAAAGTTGTTATACATGGTAAACTATAACGGTGTTTTGCCCAATTAACTGTTCTGTTTATTATCAGTATTAGAACGATAGACCTGATGTTTAAATTGTTCGTATTGAAGCGTGACAGGGGTTGGAGAACATTTAAAAGGCCTGGGGTGGATGCTTTCCTTGAACACCTTGCAAAATTCTATGAAATTGTTGTGTATTCGGATCAACTGAATATGGTATATTTGATTATTTCCTTTTTCATTGCAGCTACTGTAGTTCTTCTTAACTTACAATTATTATTGTTGGCAGTATGTTGATCCTATTATTGAGAGGCTGGATCAGAAAGGTTGTATTAGGTATAGGCTGTCAAGAAATGCAACCAGATATCTCAATGGAAAGCATTACCGGGTATGTGAATACCTGGTTCACTTAGTTTACCTTCCTTTCTGACTCGAACTCCGAGAAGTTTGGTTCATTGTTTCTGCCATAGACTGCTATGTAATGATTGTTACATATTTGGCTTCAGATACCTATAATATTCTTGTTGTATAATCTATCGTTGTCTGGCATTGACATTTTGACTCAGAACAGAACTGAAAGGCCTAGTACATATGACGCACACACAAAAAGGTCCGAAACTTGATAATTATGATTAATAAATAATATAATCGTGGCATCCAAATAGTTGCAATTGAATCAAAGATCTAAGGAATCAATTGTGAGGTTTAAAGATTATCCATTGAATGTATATTACTATACGAACCTTGCATAGATCCAGATAGTATATCTTATAGAAGTCAAATAATCTAGACCAGTAATTAAAGAAGTGTGAAATAATCAAATAGCTTGAATGCCAAATCATATAACCATTAAATAGCTCAACCGTTAAATCCAAATTTCAAGTTAACCCATAACCTAATATATGGGTGTAAATGGATATTTGAATCTCAAAAGTCTTGAAAGGGCTTCAACTTCGAACTTCAAACACCAGGACACAAAGACGAGATATACACGTGCCTTGACCTTGCATCAATAATCTGTCTCTACCATATTAACCCAAACCAAATAAGAGGGTTGGTTAAAATTGGTGGATCTTGGGTTTTGAGATGGCAAGTAAAATTTCAATTGGTTGCTACAGCTTCGCACCACAACTTTCAGTCGTCACACTTTGATGTCACGTCCTGCTTCCCAAAAGATGAAGAGCGAGAGCGATCAAGACCCGCACGTATTCACAACGAGAAGCATTTCTTCTTGACATGAATACGCTAAGCATAATTACAAGCAGTATAAAGTAATTAATACAGGAAATTAAAACAATACCAATATCCAGTCACATTTATTACATGTCCGAATAATCAACCGGAATAAAATTCCCAAAAGACGATAATAATGACAAAACAAAGATAGTTCCAAAAATCATACTGCAAAGGAAAGAAAAGCTAATAGTCCGCATGTGTAGAGAAGTAGTTGCTATCTTGCTTGCTGGGCTCCACTTCTTGCTGATCTCTCCTGTTTCAACGTCACTTGACGGACATTTCCCAAAAGGAAAGAAAAACACAGAGGACGGAATGCCCGTTTACGAACTAGAGTTCGGTAAGTCCCCATTTTTAAAAGGAAAAAAAACACGAATAAAGAATTTAAAACGAAACATTGCATTTGAAAAGAATAGGGAAAAACAATCATGCACGAATGAATAGCAATGGATGAGAAGCAGCAATGTTAACATATATAAATGTCATGAGATACATGCATCCATATCACAGTGCTCATCATCTAACTACCCTTATCATATTTTAAAGTTATAAGTTCGACTCATGAAGGTTTTACATGTAACGAAGGTATTCTGTTTCCCTTCGGAACAACAGAAAAATGGATTCTTGAGTTAGTAATGCAATTGTTCCGTATTACTCGGAACTACGGCAACCATATAGGATATTGCAATGTTCCATAATATCCGGAACGACGACGATCTTGTGATGCAATTGTTCCGTAATACCCAGAACTACGGCGATCATGTATGATCCCAATTACACGTAAATACATTCCTTTATCGAACTTCCTATCCCCATGTGAATTATTCATGTTTAAGAAGTTAATGCAAATGCTAGTATGAATTTGTGAATGCTTGAAATAACCGTAGAAACATGTCATATTCATGAGTGCATGGATTCTTGTAATCACAGGGTCATGTATTTGCGAAGTCATGTCAAGTTCAAGATGCAATGCCAAATATTTTACACAGCATGAAGTTGCAATCATAACAACTGAATTTCAGGCTAGAAATTGGTCACAAGTTCACATGCAGAAATGAACAGTTTTGGGTTGGAATTCGAAGTAATTGCCCGAGTAGTAAATTCTAGTGCAGGATGTCGTGTAAATTACGAGACTGAGTTTGCCTCGATCGGGTTCCCGGTGAAGGAGTTATTGGTGTTTTCGTAACGCTGCGCGGAGCAGGCCAGTGCAGATTTCAGAGTGCATATACTGTTTGTAAATTGCATTTTTGAAAGGGTTCTAATTGTTATTTCGGTTAGGTTATAAAACAAGAATTAAACATATGTTGTGAACAATGTGCAAAACGAATTACCGCATTACGATAAGTAGGTAGAGAGAGATGCAGGTTTTACGACAGCTGCGTAGATAATTTCTGCTGTCCAGATTCATCGCATATTATAAAAACACAATTTTAAGTGGTTTCTGTAAATTTGTAGGGAAATTAACTTAGGAGAAAAAGGTAGCTATCTCGGTGAAGTTCGAGAATTAAATTTCATCTTGTTTTAGTTCCTATGCTAGGAGTTATGCTTATTTTAAGTGAGGTCTAAAACCGGATTTTAGTGAATAAGAAAAAACAATGATTTGCACACATAAAGTTATCTACCTTGATTTAACATAAATCATGAATGTCATGTCAACCGTGAGAAGACCTCATACACCGTAGGCCAGTTGACTACGACAGAGTGGTCTTTGAATTGAGCATGACTCACAAGATTATGGTTAAATCACCTATATAAAAATTTATATAAACATACCCGTGAAAGAGAAAAAAATGCAATAATAATAAAAATGATTTGATCATGGTATCAACACCCGTGACATGAGGTATTAATATACAAGAAACAAAAATGAATGAATAAATAATGGTCTTGTGATATAAAGTGTTGAAATGATTGAAATTCAATAGTAATAGTTAGGAAATTGCAACTACCACAATAAAACTAATACAACAAGATATTTCTATTGCAAGGTTGACATTCTGGCATCTAACTAAATATATAACTTTTATTGGATTAAGGTAGAACAAAATATTTCTTTTTTTAATAACTAATTATTAATATTCTTAAATCTAGGTTAGAGAGAAAATGAGTAAATGGTTAATCGCTGCAAAACAGTAAAAATTTGGCTTTATACCATTTATTATATTTTGTTATAAAAATCCCATTTTTAATTGATTTGCAACCTTGTATTAAGAGATGATTTTAGTATAGAAAAATATTCCCTTTTTTCTTTAAATACCTATTTACCAATAATTTTAGATGATAAAAAGAAATAACAACTTGATTTAAACATGAGATGCATGTGAACATGCAATAGGTGAGGGAAAAGTCAAAACTGCTCTTTACTACATGAAGAAATCAAGAGGAAAATATTTTATTGGCTTAACAAATCAAGAGTTTCATACAACCATATATCGATAGTTATAGATTACTTCTCCTAACTAATATATAATAGCTAATTATATTCGTAACTGATATATAATAACTAATTATATTCATAACACCCCCTCGCAAGCTGGAGCATAGATGTTAATCATGCCATACTTGGACAAAAGAGCAAAAACCGGTGGAGGAAGAGCTTTGGTAATGATATCTGCTAATTGAGTCGAAGAGGAAATATGTTGGAGTGTAACCACTTTATCTGTCGGAGTGTAACCACTTTATCTGTCATCTTGTCACGAATGAAATGACAATCTATTTCGATATGCTTAGTCCGCTTATGAAAAACTGGATTTTCAGTAATGTGGATCGCGACATTGTTATCACATAAGAGTGTAGTTGAAAGAGAAGGAATCTCAAGATCTGTCAGACGAGAGGTAAGCCATACCAGCTCAGCAACTGTATGCGTTATAAATCTATACGCAGCCTTTGCAGAAGAACGAGCCATTACAATTTGCTTCTTACTCCACGTAGTCAAGTTTCCTCCCAAGAAGACACAATAGATACTCGTGGAACGACGATCATCAATGGATCCGGTAAAGTCAGCATCCGCAAAGACTGTGAACGACAACGTAGATGGTTTGTAAAGAAGACCCTGTCCTGGAGAACCTTTGATATATCTGAGAATATACTCAACTGCCTTAAGATGATACCAAAGGATTTTGCATATAGTGACTCACTGTGCTAACGACAAAGGCAAATTCAAAACGAGTGACAGTGCGGTAAATAAGCTTCCCAACTAGACGTCAATATCGTCCTGGATTAGATAGTGGAGGATCCAAAGGAAAGCTAAATCAAGATAGCTTAACTGAAAAATCCATAGAAGTGTTTGCTGGTTTACATCACAGAAATCCCGTCTCAGATAGAGAATCAAGTGCATACTTGTGCTGAAAGAGCTGTAATCTACCAGAATTCTGTGATACTTCAATTCCAAGGAAATATCTAAGCGGTCCAAGGTCCTTGCTATGGAAGTGAAACCAAATGTTCTTTCATCTTGGAAATACCAGCAGAATCTTCTCCAGTAATGATAATATTATCAACATACACCAACACAATTACCCTGCCCTGAGGATGATTATGTGTAAAGAGAGATGTGTCAGTGTGACTGCATTTGAAACCAATATGTTGTAGAACTGTACTAAACTTTTCAAATCAGGCATGCGATGCCTGTTTCAATCCATATAACGATTTTTGTAGAAGACAAACCATAGACTTCCTCGGTCGCTCAAAACCAGACGGCCGCTGCATATAAATAGTCTCAGAAAGATCGCCATTAAGAAAGACATTCACATCAAGCTGATGAAGTGGCCATACCTCAGAAACAATCAAGTATATAAGAACACGAACCGAGATCAATCTGGCAATTGACAAAAGGTCTCAATATAATCCAAATCATACTGCTGAGTGAATCCAATTGCCACTAAACGAACATTAAGATGGTCAATCGTCCCATCGGGAGTATACTTAATAGCAAAGACCAATCGACATACGACAACTGTCTTTTCTGAAGGCGTAGATACTAATTTCCAAGTTTGATTAGAGCGCAGTGCGGGAATCTCCTCTAACATAGCTGCATGTCAACCTCGGTGTTGAAAGGCTTCCTAAACAGAGAAAGAAAGAATGATGTCAGATAAGGAAGAAACAAACAGACGAGCAGATGGTGTTAGTCGATGATAAGAAACAATGTTAGAAATTAGATGTGCAGTAGTACATGAACGATTGCCCTTGCATAAGATAATAGAATGACGGGTCTTCTGAAGACAGCGGCGGTGAACTGTATTGGAGTACCTGCAGAAAAATCGTTAGAAAAAGTATCGGCGGGAGGTGGTGGGACAACTTTGTTACAACGGTGATACACCTGTAGATAAGGGGTTACATGCTTAAAAACAAGGTGCACAGGTTGAACAGACGAATCAAACCTCTGAGGAAGGTATGCAAGGAATATGAATAGTAAGAGTGGGGTCCTTAGCAGTTGGTGAAAATAGGCTTGATCTTCTAAGAAGATCACATTACATGAAGTACAAATTTTAGATGAAACATGGTCAAAGCAAATTTACCATTTCTAGGATCGTGAATAACCTACAAACACTATACGGGTAGCTCGAGGATCTAGCTTGTTTACATGAGGACCTAGTATATGAAGATAGCATAAGCAACCAAACACCTTAGGAGAAACAGGAAAATGCTTGCCCAATGGAAACAAATAGAGAAAGGTGACTGATTGCCTAGGACCGGAGAAGTATGCGATTGATATAAAAACAGGCAGTTAAAACCGCAAAATTCTACAATCGTTTAGGGACGTGCATATGTAAAAGAGAACGAGCCACTTCAAGTAAATGTTGGTTCTTTCGTTCAACAATCCCATTTTGTTGGGGAGTACAAGTACATGAAATTTGATGCAATATTCCACGTGCCTTACAAAATATAGTAAACTCCGTGTTAATATACTCATTAGCATTATCTGAACGAAAAAGCTTAACCGAAATACCAAATTGATTAGTAATCTTAGTAACAAAGGTTTTAAAAATAGACAAGTTCAAACCTATTATACAGAAGATACAATCAAGTCATACGTGATCATCAATAAATGTCACAAAATATTTGTAACCAAATGTATTAGGAACTTTAAAGGGACCCCAAATATCAGAGTGAACTAAAACAAAAGGTAAACCATGTCTCTTATTAACTGGAGAAAAAAAGAAGCGATGATACTTTCCAAGAATACAAAACTCACAAGTAAATTTTGATAAACTAAAAGAAAATATAGTACATAAAGAAGAAAGGGGAGGGTGACCAAGTCTTCGATACCACTGGATGGTAGAAACAGTTACAGATGTACTTGGAAAGTGATCCATGTAGTATAATCCATTCTGCTCATGCTCCCCACTAATCCGTTTCGTCAGAAAATCCTGTATCATAAAGTAAGATGGATAAAAGGTTACGGAGCAATTGGAATCATTTGTAAGCTGACGAATAGAAAGCAAGTTTTGTTTTAAAGATGGCACGGATATAGCATTTTTCAGGTGCAAAGATGAAGTGGGTGATAAATCAACAGAAACAGGTGTAGTATTACCATCAGCCATGAAAATAAACTTGTGAGGACTAGAAATAAGATCAGATGGGCCATCACGAGACATGTGATTTGAGACGTCGGAATCGGCTACCCACAAATCAGAATAAGAAAGTAAAGATATGCCTAACGGAGTAGAAAGGTTGGCAGGAGCTACGGAAGAGAGAAGACGATGTAACTGGTCTCACTTGTCACTGGATAACGGTACTTGGTCGACAGAAGAGGAAGATTGATCAGTAATTGCTGGTGTGGATGTCTGGCACGCTGTAGGTGTATCATCAGGGTAACCATGCTTCTCCGAACACCAGTCTCCGCAATAATTAGTACCACCGTAATGACACAATAAAGGCTTGCTCGACCACGACCGCGTCCACAGGAACTACGACCCTGAACAGGTAGAGGGGTCGACCATGGGATGGCCTATGGCCACCAGAGAAAGAATCCGAGAAACCACGTCCAGACTGAGTCTATGTCCGCCCATGTCCTCGAGTAACAAGTGCGCTCGATATAGGCTCAGTAGATGGGGACGAGATTGTAAGTATACGATAAACGCTCGACGGGATGCTCGTTAATGAAGGAGAACCGTTCTGAAAAAGAATGAGAGCGGACGCCCTTAAAGCTGGATGGTAGTCGGGTCAAGAGTAACGCGGTAACAAGATATTCGCGTTGTTTGCAAGTGACAGCAGGATCAGTGGAGATAGGTTATAAATGTTCCACTGATCAAGAAGCCCACTGAAGAAGGCAATAAAATCCTGAATATCTTCTCCAAGAGTAGCCGTAGTAAAGGTATGAAAGATATCATAAAGGTTCTACAAGTTATCTTCAGAGAGTACAAAGAATGAAGGTGTCCAAACTTGCTTAGCAGTTTTCAGAGACATAATAGACGTATAACAGCGAGAATCCATAAAATCAGACAACCAAACAATTTTCTTGTTATCGTTCAGGAACCAATTGTCATAGTTGGGATCTTTGGAGTTAAAAGGAGTATCCGTCAGGTGGCGGTGAAGGCCTTTACTGTTCAATATTCGTTCAACAGCGCTGGACCATTGGAGGTAGTTCTTTGCGCCGGAGAGAGATCGTAGTCAAGCAAAAATCCGTCTTGAAATCAACAGACGATAGAGAGGTCGAGTTAACTTTATCATCACCAGAATCCATGATGAAGGGCGCAGAAGATCCCGAGAGAGAATAAAGGTTGTCTGACCGCAAAAGTACACGGAGCTAGATGATCTAATAGATCATGGAGACGACGAGTGTTTCAATAGTAGAAGAGGCGGTCATATGAGTGCAGAGGGGACTGGATGGTGTAGAGTTTGATGTTACAGGGTTCTGGAGATCGAGAGGGGTGCTAAGGGCAGGAGTGGGAGCCTCAAAGGGGCTGGAGGTTGTCGTGGAGGTTGCTGGAAGGTTGGAAGGTTGCTGGAGAGGTGCGAGGGCTGTCGAGGAGGGAGATCAAGGGTGAAGGAGGGCAGGCGAGGGTGATAGAGTGCAGGAGGGGGGCTTCGAAAGGGTTGGAGGTTGCCATGGAAGTTGCTGGAGTGTCGGGAAGAGGGGCCGAAGGATCCAGAAGGTTGAGGGAGGGCAAGCGAGGGCTGAGGGAGAGCAGGTGAGTTGGATCGAAGGCTAGTGAAGGGGAATCAAAGGTATGGAGGGATGGTTTTCTCTTGATTATCTTCACCGCTCTGATACCATAAGAAATCAAGTGAAACATTTTATTGGCTTAATAAAGCAAGAGTTTCATATAACTATATATAGAAAGTCATAGATTACCTCTCCTAACTAATATATAATAACTAATTATATTTATAACTAAAATATAATAACTAATTATATTCATAACACTATAAAAATATTATATGAATCCAATCATGAACCATCATTCATAAAGTAAAACATATTCATAACATCTATTAAAAAATTATTATTTTAAAGTGAACGAACCAAACGGAGGTCCTAGTCGATGTAGAGAACATGATAGAAAAAGAAAACGACGGGAAAAGAAAAAAGAGAGAAGAGACTTACAATCAGCGATCTTGATCTCGAAATACCAAGTCGCAAGCCAGAAGAAGCCCCGAAATTGAATTTCAAGACTGGCGGCCTTCTCCTTACACGTTGATCACCTCAATTTTTTTTGAGAAATGAGAAGATGGTGATGAAGAAGAGCCAGAGTTGTAGCGTTTTTGATATACGACAGAATAAAAAAGGGAATTTTTATTAAAGAAGTAGAAAAATATTTTCGGTTTAATCTTAAGAAAAAATAACAGCAATAGAATAAAAATCTGATCCTAATAAGTTAAGATAATTAATTATTTTAAGAAAAATGACTTAATAAAAAACATGTTAAAGAAAAATATGGTATTCTTAATTATTTTAATAACAGTAAAATAAAATAAAGGTAAATAAATATCGTTAAAAAATATCATGTCATATATCTTGTCTATGAAATTTAAATTTAGCCTACGAGATTTGTGTGGCTCGCACGTGAAGCTAAATATGAAAAAAAATCAAAAAGAAATAAACAAAATAATGTATTGAAAATATAGGGCTCGAACTCGTAACCTACGGAATAACAATACAACGTGATAACCAATAGATACAAGAGTAGATCATGCATATAAATAGAAAGAAAATTAATTTATACACCTGATTCAATAAAAATGGTTTTTATTAAAGAAGGAAAATTATAAATAAAATACATGGATTTTGCGGTTGTTAAACTTGATGAAGATTAAAAGTCAAATTGCTAATTCCTTAAGCAATCAACTTTTTATTCACCATCACTAAACATCATTCCGGCCTTCTTATATAACTAAGTTGATTACAATCTTTTGGAAACAAAATCATATATATATAGAGAATAATGAAGGAAAGAGGCCATAAGAGATTTTTTTTCGTTAGGTGGCGTTAAAAAACTATACCCACCATTTTATTCGACGATCGGTACCGTCCATCTTGATCTTCATCATCTATTATGTCGATACTCCAAATTCCATGTGATTCCAACACTTTTTCACTGTTGATTTAGTGGGTGCAAAATTAACGGTTTACCGACAATAGAACTTTTTACATTACTAAATCGACGCTGAAGAGGTGTTGGAATCACATAAAATTTGGTGTATCGACATACTAGGCTATACAAATCAATATGAACGGTGTCGATCGTCGAATAAAATGGAGGGTGTAGTTTTGGACTCCGCCTGACGAAAAAGCTTCCTGGGGCCTCTTTCCTCCATTATTCTCATATATATATATATATATATATATATATATATATAGAGAGAGAGAGAGAGAGAGGGGGGGAGGGCTAGAATTTTATCGATAGGATTTGGAAACAAATTCAATCACTTTCTTTGCCTTTGGATTTGCATTGAGATATGTGCAATCAATTATGAAAAGAACCATTCATTCTTTTAAACGATTACATAACTAATAACACATATCCTAAGGCAAAGAAAGTAGTAGGATTTGACAAATCCTATCGATAGGATCCAAGCACACACACACATACGATGTAAAGCATTGTAAGGGGTTAATCACGTATTCCCAATTTATGTAATTTTTATGATACATAATAACCATTCATTTTGTGTACACATGATCCGCGACCTACAATGCTCCGATTCATCAAATTTTTTATACATATTCACCTTTGCATGAAAACCAAGGTAGATGATGACGATGTTGTATTTGATGGTCGAATCGAGCCATATCAAGTACTAGCTGTCGGTTGTTTTATCAGTTACTAGCTACTAAGCTAATAGAAAGAAATAACTAAATTCACGACGTTCTTTATTTTCTTTAAAGATGTTATTATCTAAACCAAATCTACCTCCACCAAAATATCTAGAGATGGTCTTATTTCACGTTTAGTATGCATTTTTAATACCATTTTTCGAGGTTATTTGTTCCTATTGGATCTAGTCATATATCTCAAGCGCCAATGCTAGGTGGATGATGTGGAGAAGGGTTGAGAGAGAGAGAAAGAGAGAGAGAGAGAGAGAGAGGGTGGGGGAGGATATGACGCTTTATACGAAAACTAAGGAGCCTTTTCTTAATAAATCTGAGAAAGAAAACTAAATCAATTTGCTGATCTCAAGATTTTGAGCTAAACAGTTTTCTGTTGGTGGTGATATTGGTTGACAGGGATTCCTCGTATTCTCCTTTGTGAAAAAATGATGTACTAAAACTAATGATATATGTTCTTTTGCTTTCTTGAATATTATTGGATCTAAAATGAATCTTGTATTCATTTTTATATAGATGGCGATGCTAATATATCTATTTATTTTCTCGTCATTGAAGTTGACAATTTAAAATAACTATAGTTTGAGTTGGTTTCACACTTTCACTTGTGGTGAGCCCTTATTTGTTTGCAATTGTTTCCTAAAAAAATTTTATTGGCAGGACCTATCTAAGCTGAACAGAGATCCTTCACGGGTTATTTATATCAGTGCACATGCTTTAGAAACTTGCCTTCAGCCTGAGAACGCTGTCCCAGTTAAACCTTGGAAACTTGAAGACGATGACACGGCACTAGTGGACCTTATTCCTTTTCTCGAATGTGAGTCCTTGCTACGAGTTCTGTTTAGAATGATTTTATTTATGTTGATTATGAGCAGCTTCTAACTCTTCCAATTATGAAATTTGGCGACAGATGTGGCTCTCCATAGACCTGCAGATATAAGGCCTGTACTTGCATCTTACCAAGGCCGTGATATACCCACCGAGTTTATTGAGCGCTCTAAAGACTATCAGAGGTGGATTTTTTCTGCTTTTGTATGTCTTGCTTAGTCTGGGTGAAATGACAGTTTAATCCACATTCTTACTTAAAAGACCATAGACCTTTTATTTCTTCTCTTTTCTTCCTGAATATTATTTGCCCCAAGCATTATAGATTCTGATGGTGGATTTTCCCCTCATTTCAGACGGATGCAAGAGCAGAAGCAACATGGCCGATTCTGGCGACGATGAGGTTTTGCTGAGACAAGACGGAAAGATTGTGACAATTCAAATGACGGTGACAACAGGCGGAGAGAGTGACAGTTCAAATTTCATTTTGAGCTTTATTTTTCCATAGAGTGCATTCACACAACACAGCAACGTTAATGATAGGTCGCTGCTCATGTTTGTGGACAATACAATCTTTGACGATCAACAGATTCCTTATCTTGTTCTTGGTGCCAATTTTTCTGTAGCAATAAAGTAGTCGATGGGAGGAGGAATATTGTATTATTCACATAACTATTATCCCAATGCTCATTGAACCTTTAGTGATAGGTTCATCTTTTTAAGCTAAGCGGGTTATTCTGAATTTAACCACCAAAGATGCCACGTGTAATTTACAGCTTCTTCGGGACTAATTAGTTGATCACATGAAGATTTCCTGCAGCAGTCAAATCTTAGGGAAAAGAGTTAAAGATGCGGTTTTCTTGCCCTCCGTTGGCTTTGTGAGAAAATAATCTATTACAGTAAATGATCATCAAGACTGGCTGTAGCATATGGCCTTTCTCATTATGTTTGATTTATGATGTTTGTAAATGGGTTCTTCACAACCTGAAGGAAGTCCCTTCAAATTCAAGGAAGCATTGAAGAGCAAAGCAGCAAGAGCAACAAGCAGAAAAAGCCGAGTTACAGAGAAGGAATCTACCCATTCCAACTGAAATTAAAAGCATCTTAAACTGACATTGAATGTGAAAGCTAGCACCAACAGAATTAATAATCATATGCAGCCTGGCTGTAATGCAATACTGAATAAAAACTGCACAAAGAACCCAGAAAAGGTATTGGAAACCCCAACTTGGTTACAATACTAAGATATCTCAACTCCAAATGTTCTGATCAATATTCTTTCACTTGTGATTGGGACTCATGAATATACAAATTTTGAATGTCTAGGAAGTTCCCTGGCTGAATTTATTCAACATCGCTGTTTATCATAGTAAACTATAAGCTACAGCTAAACCCTCGTGTTAGTTTGTCTAAAATACAAGAAAAGATAACAAAATTCTAAAAGCTAAAAGCTATAACAAAACTCGGCTCAACTACAGAATGGTCACGAGAAGAACTAGAATTACAGATCTATAATAAATAGAACAAATCAATTACTAGGAATCTCCCGATACTGGCCCAATTTCTTAGTTACCATATCATAAACCTTGTCAACTTTGCTCGAGTCAACCTTAAATAGAAGATGGGCATCGGATTTCTTCACAACAGAACCCTTGAATATCTCCTGAACCAACACCTCCTGCATTCTGAGATACAAACTGGGCAGTAACCTGTTCTCACAGCACAGTTGTTGCTCCTGAAAACCATAAGAAGCTAACAATTAGCGGGTCGTTCACTATAAGTACTTGAACTTTAGATGAATGCAATGCAGTTTCTGAATTGTAATAACAAACCAACAATTAGCACAACACGCAAATTTGTCAGTTGGAATAATAGAAGGTACTTCAAGGAGGATAGGAAAAAGAAACACATGCCAGTATCCGAGGGTTCATGAAAGGCTGCCAATAGCAGAATGGTCTCGATTATGCATATGCTTAGTGAATCATAACTAGGTTTCAGCCATGATTTCTATATTAAAACAAAATACGTAAAACTTACAGTTTCGCTTAAAAGTTCTGCTCCAGGAAGTCCGGTAATATTCCATTCATCAAAAGATTTTGTTAAGGCCTGCAACATTGGTGGATCCTTGCTCTCCAACCCAGTGCCACCTTTTACTTTATGATTATCGGTGAAGTTTCTTGGGCTTCCATCAGTCTCACCTTTTTCTCTGTTCATGGGCCGGGTTGACTTTGACAATGGTTTACAACTTGGAATGGTCTGACCAATTTCCTTTGACTTTTGTGCACTTGTTTCCAATTCCCTTTTCCTCTTCTGCTCACTGTACATTTTTGCTTCAGCCAATGTACGACACCCAGCAGCACGGCATTCCTGGAATTTACAGCCAAGATAGTTGGAATAGAGTTAAGAATTAACACAGCACAAATAAGTATGAATAACACATTCAGAACATAGGTAACGTAAAAATCAGGAAACCATAAACTCCAATATCTTCTAGTTTAACTTTCAATTAATAAGATTTAGTGCTTATGCCGAGTTCTTGTGAAAATTGAGAGAAAAAATCCATTTTAAGCCAAAAAATCAATAATTGGAAGAGCATTAGCAAAGGTCTATCGGTTTCAATCTTTTTCATTCTAAGTTTGCACTAGTGAGCAACTAAGCAGTAAAGAGCTCAATCATATAAAAGTGTCACCTGCAACTCTTGAATTCTTCTTTGAATTTTACGCTCATCGATGACAGCCTTAACTAGAGTGTCATGCTCTTCTTGAGGTAGAAAACGCATGAAAACCTTGAAACGCTGAAAGACCTCTTTATCTTCACTTGAGAGTTCCCTCTCCAATGCATTTGGATAAAGCAAGTTCCTTTCCAATATGAAATCTTTCCTCCTTTTCCTCTCATCAAGCCTGACATGGAACTTACAACGCATTAGAAATGAAAAATTTACACTGCGCGCGCACGCGCACGCGCACAGAGAGAGAGAGAGAGAGATGCTCTTTGCATAAGTTTGCATGCTACTAAACTGAAGATGTAGCTACTCTAATGTTTTTAGTTACTGTGAACAGCACATTACTATGAACTCAAGGGACCAATGGTAATTTGCTGTGACACATGAACTTCGTGGACTTTAGAGGATATGTCTACTATGGAAAACTATGTCCTGCAATAACGCAATTAGAAATTTTATTCTTATATTTCAGGAAATGATAACAGATACAAAAGTGATTCATGTCCAGAGGTCAAGAAGTTCATAAATCGGATTTTCTGCAAACTAGCATATGACTTTTCAAGGTCATAAAAAAACTGATGCCAATTTTCCAGCAAACTTACATGTGCTGTGTTTACCTAGTTCAATTTTTGAAATGACCCTTGAGTAGATTTTCTCAAGAAAAACAATCCAGGGAGATGTCTTTGTATGCCCCAATTTGCATACAGCTAGCTGTTTGAATTAGAGTA
Source organism: Agapanthus africanus (assembly GCA_030015575.1). Lineage (NCBI taxonomy): Eukaryota > Viridiplantae > Streptophyta > Magnoliopsida > Asparagales > Amaryllidaceae > Agapanthus > Agapanthus africanus. The sequence continues at coordinate 90,447,932 of JASDDO010000012.1, read as the reverse complement.
TATTCCAAGCTTAATTTGATACCACCAAAAGTGGAAACATATGACGATTACATCTATTCAGAATCTCCTGTCAATTTTGTTGTATAGCATGCTAGCATCACCACTTATAAGCCATCTATCTTGTGCTTCTTTTGTCAACTCCTTAATCTCTATCACCTCAGAAAGAAGTGAAAGAGCCAGAAAACAACCTGGGGGGTTCGGATCAGCTTAATTCAATTAAGATTTACTCTTAGTTTATTATATTTATATTTTAGGGGGGAGACTCGGAGTTCTGATAGATACGATTAGTGTTGTCTCGCAATGGGAGCTCTGATTTGATGAATTATTTTGATGGAGATTAAGTTGATTGAGCATATTTTACATGGAGTGCCCAGCACTGCAGCAATGCCTCAGTGCTTTGTCCACCTACAGGTTGCCCACAAACTAGGCAAGGACCAAAATACTACTGCTAAGATATTACATTTGGAAATTGTTGAACTGCTTCTTACCTTAATCACATGATCAAAGATAGCATGCTCAAGAAACAGCACATCATCTTCTCTGATGTTACAATAAGCAAACAGCCCGATGGTGCTCTATAATGCTAGCTCCCACATAATCATAAATTCAATGCTTAAATCTCTTATACGCCTTTACATAAAGTAAATTGATCTATGGTTGAATTTAAATTTGAAAGCAACTGTTTTAATATCACTTGAATCTAAATTATTCTGCCCTTTCAACATCCCTACAAATTTTCATTCTGTGTAATCTTGCACCAAAAACTCGACTATTGAAACCTTTTCTACAAAAAATATTGAGGCAAAATTAATGAACACCTTAACCTATTGCATTTAAAGCAGAAACATGTCAAAATGCATGCATCAGATGACCTGATAAAGCCTAATGGTCAGTTGAGCATGAACACAAGCATAAGTATGGACATAAAGCATGTTGGCTGACTTCATGTGAGACATACTACTGTCAACCAAACAAGTTTGCTTGATACTGAGTTATGACCATTACTTTATACGGGGAATATCTACTTACAAAGAATTAAGATTATTTATTTCCAACAGTGACATAAGATTGCATCCTAGAAATGTTAGTGTCTCAAATGAAAACAAGAAAGGCCAAGTACATACCTCGACAAATAGATATGCAGAACTCGCAGCTTCAATTCTCTGTCAGCCTCAGAATCAGTTTCTTTGAATTCCATCTCAGCCAGTGACTTCTCTGCATCCTTATCATATTCAGGATCGAACTCCTGTCTCTTGGCATTATATCCACTTACTGCAGTCAAAGAAGGGACTTCGTCTCCTGAATATTTAGGCCTTTTCCCACCAACACTCCTATCCACGTGAAGATCTGCCAGCTTAAAAGTATCAATCCAAGGACTTACCCAGTTACAAAGAAATATAGGAGACACTGAAGCATCAAGATAACAGGCGGACATGTTCTTCAAATAAATTGCCCATATTTTGCATTTTAATACTAACCACATAAATTACTTTCTAATAAAAACACGATTTTACATATCTGACACAACTATAAATTTCCCAAATTGGGTGCTAAATAAAATGCAGAACTGTGTAACGACCGGCTGTACCTTCGGTTGGCGGCAAACTTTCCACCTTTGGTCTATCAGATCCATCCTTAAATTGTCCAATGGTTGAAGCTTTCTTACTAGCACCTACAGATGATATAGCTATTACGACACATACTAATAAAGAATTTACAGAGTTGCCTTTGAAGAAAAACAGAATAACACTATTGGATTGCATTTGAAGAACTGATCAAACTACAGTTGTTAATTCTTTTATTGGTACAGTTATGATCCCCTGTGATTGTAAGTTTTCCATATTTCTAATCGATAAAATGTACAGGTCTATCCCAGGACATAGGAATATATTAAACACAGAACTGAAGATTCTGCATGGATATAACCATTTTAAAAGATAAGCCAGTGAATCTTTCAAGAGTAGATAGCATTACCAGCATTTAAACCTGAGGGCGGTCGTCCAGTTGGACACTCACTTAAATCTTCAACTCTATGGAGCATGAAACAAGAGAGGAAAATACCTTCCATAAGTTTGGATTGCTAAAATGAAGTTTTTGAAAAATAAAAAATTAAAATAACAGAGCTCACATACTTGACCCTTGATGGTGAGAACGGAGACTCTTCTTTTGGGGTAACATCTCCGAGCACTGATACCCCTGGCATGTAAATAATAGCAATTTTAGAAGCTTTGCATTGTTAATAAATGCTTCTTCAGTTCACATAGCCAAAGGCCCAAAGTATACAACACAACTGGAAGTAATGAAATTGACCATGTCCATCTATACAATGAATTTGATTCTTAATGCCATTACAGTATAGGGTGGGGAAGAAAAATTATACATGAAAACTAAAACTGTTGGATATGGCTTATCTACTAAAGTTAATATAGAACCTGTCCAAGATGAACGCATAAAAAAAAAGCGAATTGGAAGCTAGGATATTTAAATGTGTGATCAAACTAGGAAAAAAGAGATCAGGAGACCTGAGAAACCATGGCCAACATTGCGTAAATATGCTAAGGAAAGATGCCAATTAAAATTGACTTGTGCATTTGAATATAATAAGCTTAAACATTATGACAAGGAGATGAAAAATACACTTTTGCATAAGTGACAAAATTTAATATTACAAAATCAGGATCAAGCTTATCAAAACAAAGATAATGGCCGACATGTATATCACAACATAAGTAATATTTGTAATGCAACCAATAGCTATGTGGACAAGTTCAGTTATCGAAACCACTTGTTGAACTTCAAAAATAAATGAGCTGGCAAAGGAAAGCATATCCACACATCCTATCCAATCATAATGCCTTATTCTTTTATTACTTATAATTCTCGAAACATAACTTATTATCGCTAAACTAGATTGCATTTTGCTATCTGCCTGCATCGGAATCCATATAGATTTCACCTGTCATTGTCTATTCAGGGATAGCTGTTTGCATATTGTCTTCATCATCTGTGTTGACATTTGTCAAGTCTGTAAAATAGCTTTCAACACTTTAATTCCGTGTTGTGTCATCATCCCCCCCCCCCAAAAAAAAAAAAGACAAAAAAAAACACAAAAAAGACCCAGAAACCCACCCTGAAGAAAAGAAGAAAAGAGAGACTGAGGAAGGCATGTTCTCCTCTCTATTGAAAATGTGCAGTTAATGCATCTAGGAATTTACGCATGAAACTTCAGAACTTATACTTTATGATGGAATATTCTATGCATAACAAGAATCTCATATTAAAGATTATAGTTATCAGAAGAAAAAGGAGGGGAAATTCATTCATATATTCCCTACATACCTTTCTTTCCCTCTCCTTGCACTTTAGCCATAGCTAGAAGTTCCTTTTTATTCTTCCCGTTAACACGAGACATGTCCTATTACATATAATTCAATAAAAAATAATGAAAGGTGCACATTCCAAGACATAGTAAATGCAAGACGGAAACTAATTGGGATGAGTAAGATACCGGAAGAGGATAGCAGGGGGAGTACATATATGCTGTCATATAATGGTCAATACATTGTGTCTTGCTCTTGGTACCAACATGTTCAGCAACTTCTGCCCAGTTCCCCAGTCCGTACATTTCAGCCCCCTGAAAGTTAAATCAGAATTAGTTACTAGGATTGTTCATGTTATATATACAAATAAAGTTAGGCAAACAACAATTTGCATCCAGGTGGCTGAATATGCAGAACTCATGAAAACTGTAACAAAGAATACCTCTAAAAGCAGTATTTCCTCATCTGCATTCCAGTCTGGAAAAATGAGCGGAAATGACAAATTATCCTGCCAGAAAGATCCATGGAAAATGAACGAAACACACATATTGATAGCTAAAAGCCTAAAAGTACTTTACAGGCATTCTAAATAGCTGGGTTGTGAGTTATTGCATTTATTTTGTTCTATTCATGTGATGAGAAAGGTGAGGTTTACAACTCCTCTTGCTGTTCTAGATGTAATGTCCTTTTGGACAAGATGGTGTGATTATATAATTCAAAGACTTGGTAAGTAAACAGATATTGAGGGTAGGTGAATGGGTGTGTGCGTGCTTGTTTGAAGATAAATAAGACTTGGCAAGACAACCATCATGCAAAATTCTAGGAACAACTTATCAGTCAACAAATCTTCTAGCAATAAACAAATAACTGAACCGATAGCTATACTTAAAGAAAGTCACAGTAGAAGTACCAACCATAACCCGGTAAGGGTGATTGCTTTTGTGTGGAGTGACTTCAGCACCTACAGAAAAGCACTCCACACAAAGATCAAAGTCAGGACATTTTGTGCATTTAATCCGTATCTTTCCTGATATGTCCTTATTGCAATAATTGCAGTGATATAAAGCCTTTCTCCCTTCACTGGTTCCTGGACCTGCATCAATGGCGAAGAAGTAGAAGATTTATTCATCAAATGGATGTCCTCTTAAGTCTGCAAGTATGACAGGCAATAGCTAAAGGTTATAATAATATTATACACTTTATATATATTTAAAGCTGCGACATATTACCACCCTAGTGTTTCAGCATAATGACAAAGGGGAGTAGAGTAAGTTTATGTGTATAATACAAAAGAGGGCAAAATGCAAGTACAGTGGCGGATCTAGGAAATAAAATCAGGTGGGGTGAAAAGTTTTAACTGTCGTAAAATATTATAAAATAACCTGAAAAAACAAATCAATATTACATAAAATTTTGGACATCAAATCACTTTAAGTTCATTATTGTATATTTTATATTATAATCAAACATATTATAACTTTTAATTTTCTCAAAAGGTGTTTTACAAGAAATTTATGCAATGGGCAATGGCTTCTCTTTAGAAAAAGGGAGAATAAAAACATTATAACTTTTAATTTTTTCAAGGTGTTTTAAAAGAAATTTATGCAATGGGCAAAAGAAATTTATGCAGTGGACAATGGCTTCTCTTTAGAAAAAGGGAGAATAAAAACATTAGGACGGTCCGAACCTGCATCTTTAGGACCTTGAAGCTTAAGACTGTACACTCCAACACTAAGCTATTGCAACCTATGTTTACATTAGTCACTTATTAAATATATCTATAATACATGAACTGTATATATATATATATATCGAAACTCCAAATCCAGGTGGGGTGGCCGCCTATCCTCGGTTCTATGTAGATCAGCCCCTGTGCAAGATGCGGCTAAAAGTTCAATGTAAAAGTTATAAACAGCTAAATCTCTCTTTCCACGGCATCTTGATTCCTTGCTCAAGGGAGAGAGTTTCAAGGTTTAAGTCCCGAAAATGTGCAACTGTGTAGTTATATAGGCGGGTTCATCACTACCTATGAAGCACAGCCAATAGCTGCATATAGCCATAAATACACTAAATCCAAGTCATGTGATACTAACATATAATAAGATTTTGGGGGAAGTTACCCGTAGCTGCTGTTTCTGAGTTCTCTCCGCTCGAGACAATCCTCCTCCTCTTTGATCTACAGACAAGGGCAAGTTATAAATTTTTAATAAGTGGGGGAAAAACAAACTACAAGCATTAACTGCAAATGTTCAACAACACTATCTAGTATAAAAGAAAAAAACCATATCAATCTTCAAAATTCACATTCATGTGCAAAATGTTGTAATGCTCAGCTCATAAATTTAAATCAAAGCAATTGTTACAACTATTAACAGAAGAAGAGCTGCAGAACAAGAGAGCAATAAAAATAATTCTTTTCCTACAAATCCTTCTAATTTTCAATACCATGATAAAACATATTTAACTTAACCCTGTTAATTCTAAAATCTGCAGATCGAGTCCAATTTTATATCTCAAACTTATTCTCTATCAATTATTGTAGTATTATAGGCAAGCCGCACACACCAAAGAAATCTAGCGTTGCATTTGCATATTATAAGTATATACAATTACAACTAATGCAATAAGGTAATAACTAAGGATGTCATGGACCTAGTGGTCACCCTTCATTACGCCTAATCTAGCAGCAATACAAAATGGGGGGGTTTCCCCTCCAATTGTTCCTTCTAGTATCCTCCAACGCAAATTTCATCACTTGCGTTAATTGTTAACCGCCGACCCAAGTTGTTGGATGGAATGCCGCTTAATGCGCAGTTGTTAATGACGTCGGGTGTTTCTAGTACCATGAAACCTCCATTTTGGAAAAGATTAAGTCTTTTTAAGTAATCAACACAGCATATTACAATTTCAGGCATGAGCAGCGACCAGAATCGATAACCCAAAGTTTTCAAAGCTAAAGTATCATAAAAGAAATTCAAACAGGAAAACGAACTAGAGCGGCATGCGGAAATCACTCGACTTCAAGATTTCAGGGGGGAGGGGGGGAGAGAGAGAGAGAGAGAGACCTCTGATTAGAGTCGTCGTCGTTGGAGTTCGAAACCCCTCGATATCGCCCCATCGCTGCTCAAAACGGTGCAAAAATTGAATCTTTGGAACCCTAATTTGAGGCCGGAGACGACCGGAGAGGGATTCGATCGATGACTTAGATTCCCACAGAGCCCCTTTGTATGTTTTGGGATGTTTACATAGCGACTCCTGGAATTTATAATATCTCCATATTAACATCGTAACACCTTAAATTGTTTCACATTAACACCTAATTTTGTGAAATTTGCAGATCAGCATGTTAAATAATTCGAAACAATTTTAGTATTTACAATACTGTTGAACTTGATATTTTTAATGTTTTAACGTTTCAGAAATCATAGAAAATAATGGAGTTTTAACAAAAGGGAAAAGTTAAGGGTTAATTTCCATTTTTCGCCTCTTCGTTTTCTCCACTGGTTTAACACTTTTCATTCTTCTCTTCTCTTGTTTTAAACTTATATCTACATGCAAGAAATATGGCCTATAAGTTTCTTTTATGTTTTAGTCGGCATGTCTTCTTTAGTAATTACATGCCTTTTATTATCGCTTTTTTTTGTAAACTCTGGTAGCATGAGAAGATCGTACAGCACAACTTAATGGAATCTTATACTAGTCTATAAATATCAAGTCCCTAACTACTAAAAGTATAAGAATGGAGACATAACAGTTTCAAACTGCAGCATAAAACTATCTCAAATAAGATCAGTTTCATTAAATCTTAACTGAATTGGTCCGCAAAAGATGTTTTTAACAATGGCAACTTTTTGGCACCTGATTCGACCACATGCAAGATAGGCCGAGTTTTATAAATCAGTTGTTACATGGATCAATTAATAAATAAGGTTCATAAAATAAGTTTTTTTTTATTCTAATAATGTCTTTATAATTGTACAAAATCGTCATAATCATGATTATTAGACTTGATAATTTTGAGGAAAAAATATTAGTTTTTAAAAATATTTTCTCAAATCTTAAAAAATATCCTAAAAATCTCTAAAACCTTTGTGCATGATATAAGCACAAGTGCACGTACATTGCAGCTGTGTGATGTAGTAATTAGTCATTGAGATCGAGTTTTTTAAATATAAACCAGCATCTACTGTACTAATTGAGCTTGAATGTAGGTATTGGACTTGACTAAAAATTTATAAATAAATAAAGTATTCTAATAAAGTTTCAATTTTCATTTTTAGTTGAGTTCTAATAGTTCTAATAAAAGAAAGCCCCGGCTCTATGAAGTTCTACGAAAGTTTCTACTTTTAAAAGTTAAATTTTATCTAGAAGTCTTAATTGACTAGCTGTCTATTGTTTCCTTCTTGAATTTCTTGTATGTTACCCCCTAAGCTTTCATATTTTCATATTTTATCCCAAAACTTTGATATTTCAAATTTCATCCCAAAAACTTTGTAGTTAATGTCAAAACTTTCCCAAGATAGTTATTAAGAGACCGATCAGGAATATTCATTTAATATGTTGAAATCCATTGTAAGAGTTGTTTTAAAGACCAAAATAGCCTCTATAGTCATCTTATTCCATTATTAAAGGATTAGGGTTAGATTTTCCCGAAATTCAAAATTATGGCTTTTTTCAAACCCCTGTTTAATAATTGCCCATCCTATTTTTTTTTTGATCCTATCAAATAAAAACTTATAGAACAAAAGTGAGTCGACTGTTAGTGATGGAGCTCCTTTTCGGACCTCCGTCAGATGTTGTCTTCCGTTGATCTCGCGGTGAACTTAGCTGATTATCCTTCGTCGCGTGTGGGTCTCAATGGGTTTTTAGAGGAAGAGGTGAGGTGAAGGAGTTGTTGCCGAGTACCTGCAAAGAAGTCCCGGGGTGGTTTGATACCACCAAGGACCTTCCGACGCTCAAGTTAGTGATGAGATCCGAGCAGAGTAACGGCATAAAAGTGTAAAAAAGGGCTTACTTGACCCTTCTGTGATGGGGATTTATACAGCGGCGGCAGCACACAGCACCAGGCGTGGGAATCTCGCCGGCAGTTACGCTCCTGACGTCACGCCCGCGTAAAGAGCGGATCGCCTATTAATGGGGATCGTGATGGCGTGGAACGTGGGACGTTGCTTGCAGAGAATCCGCGCGTGGCGAGATTCGCGGAGTGGTGGTTACGCCTGGGAATAGGTCAGAGGGCCGAGGAAGACGTCCTCGGCAGGAGCTCGGTGACGAGCAAGGAGGCCGAGGAGTCTTGGTCCTGTGGTAGCTCGGGAGCGAGCTGAGAGGCCGAGGAGGCCAATTTGCAGGGGCCCAAAGGGGGGCCAGCTTGGGCTTGCTGGTCGGGCACGGGGTGGCCTGATCGGTCTCTGCGGGTCCATTCTTCTGAGTTCTGGTACACGTCACATGCCACGCGCCATGATCTCGGGGGTCGCCAATATCGAGCACTATCATTAGCCCCCCACACTTGTCCCGACCAGATAGTGGTCGGGTCAGGAGTGGACTGCCGGGCCTCCCGAGGTAAGATCCCTTCTATGGTTTCGTCAGGACGAGTCCTCGGGCCGTCGGTTGTCTTTTCCGCCCGCAAATCAGGATGAGATCTTCGCATTTAAAGAAGGTGCGCCGATTCATGCGCTCTGCAGTCGAAGCGACGGCCCACGTGTCGAGCGTCGATTAGCCGATGCGACGTGCGCAGGTCTGTGGCGTCTGAAGGGACTCGGTCTAGCGCTAGGCCGCCACGTGGAACGATCGGAGCCGCTGGGCGCGAGGAGCCCTTTCGGAGGGAGACGATGGGCGCCGTTGGATGCGGCAATAAATACGGGTGGGGTCCGCCCTAGGGCCCTTACTCTTTCATATTTTCCTCTCTCAAGCCCCAGCTGCTCGGCGCTCGTCTCCCCCCTTTTGTTTCCAATCTTTAGAGAATTTCTTTCCCAGGTTAGATGTCTTCCTCTATAGAATCAGTAGACGTTGTAGGAGTAGATGCTAGGGTCCCTTTAGATGTTTCTGAGTCTCCTCGGGGAGCAGGGGCTGGGCCCTTTTCCCGGGGCCGTGAGGCGCGGGCCGCCTCCAGGGAGGAGGCGGCGGATGTGGCCCCCAGCACCTCGTGCTGGGTGAGGCATGAGGACGAGCTCGCCAGCGCTCAAGCTCGCTTCCACATTCCCCCGCGCTACACGCTCCGTCTAGCTGAGGAAAGAGAGAGGGCAGACCAGGTACGGGCAGGGAGATTGCCCTGTATTTGGAAGCTTTTGGGGCGGAATGCGCCTGCCCTTCTCTCCTGAGGTCATCGCCGCTCTGAATTTCTTCGGCTTGGCCCCCGGCCAGTTAGTGCCGAATGCGTGGAGGATCCTCCTTGGGTTCTTGATCCGCCTGAGGCTGCAGGCGGTTCCTTTCAGTCTCTCCCTTCTTGATTCCTCCCTTGCTTTAAAGAGTCACTCTGGCGGTCGAGCCGGCGACCCGAGATGGGTTTACTTTACTTTTAGGAAGCAGCCCAGGGTCGCTGCCGGGACCGGGGTCGTGGCCCTGCCCTCCTCCATTCATGATTAGAAAAAGAAATTTTTCTTCGTTTCCCCTCCCGAGGGCGAGGACTGGCCGGTGCCCACTAAGTGGTCGAGGGAGAAGTGTCTGCCGGGGAACCTGTCCGATGACCCCGCCACAGTGAGAGTGGCATCATGGGAGCCCGTCCTTCGACATGACGTGCTGCTGTCCGAGAGGGTTTTGAGCTGGGCCGGGCTTAGCCCCGTCGAGTTCGTCGGTAAGTTAGGCTTGCTTTTTGGGTTTACATTTTACTCGTGTTGCTGATCTGTTGGGTGTTCGTTTCATGCAGGATCCATGGACTTCGGCTCTCTCCGAGATGCTATGCGCCATCCGAGGCAGCCTGCTAGGACCGGAGGCGCCAGCTCTTCTCGGGCGCAGCCCGCTTCGGCGCCTACTGCCCCGGAGGTGGCGCCTCGAGGACGCTCGGTGGCGAACCCCGCCCCGGGCCCCAGCAGAGTATCGGGTCGGAAGCAGGCCCTAATTCTGGAGGACACGGCCTCGGAAGAGGAGATCGGCTCTCCCTCGGAGCCGCTTAAGAAGAGTTCCCAGAGACCCTCCCGAGGCCGGTCCTCGCCGACCGTAGTGGAGGAAGGGGGCTCCGGTTCGCGGTGCCGTCGGGGCTGTCGGTCGCGGACAGCCTCCTGCACGAAATAGAGACCTCGTCTGGAGGTCGAGTTCCTGGAGGGACCCTCAGGGCCCAGCTGGCGTCGATCGCTCAGGAGTCCGTGTAGGTAAGCCCCCAGTTCATCGTGAGGTTTGGTGCCCTTTTCTGTTTTCTGACCTTTTTGTGTCTTCCCAGGTTCTCCAGCACGTGGCCCTTTCCCTCCGCGTGGAGACCGAGGTGGTAGCCCTGGCGTTGGAGGCCGCGGGTCAGCTCGCCTCGCTGCAAGAAAGCTCCAGGCGAGAGCAGGAGGCGATGTCGGCGAAGATCGCCGCCCCTGGAGGGCGAGGTGGTCGCCAAGAAAAAGGAGGTCGCCCGGCATCGTGAGGCCGCCGTGATCGCCGAGGGCAAGTTCGAGGACTCCTAGGCATAGTCACATAATTCGCGAATTATTCGCCGAATTCGCGAATAATTCGCGAATTCTTGATCACACGAATTAATCTCCGAATTATTCGTGATTGCCGAACTGGCCGAATTATTCGCGAATTATTCGCGAATAATTCGCGAATTATTCCCGAATTATGTGATAAAACACCGAATAATTTAAAAAACAGCAAATAATTCACAAAATCAAAACCTAGCGTCTCATATATTAATTTATTGCTCGAAATCCTTCCCGAACATTTCCCGAACACTTACCGAATCTTTCCCGAATACCTGCCGATTTTTTCCGAATAATTCTCCGAATCCGAATTTTCGACCTCGCCGAATTATTCCCGAATGACGAATTTGTGACTATGCTCCTAGGTGCTTGCCGGCAACCTAAAGAGGACGGTGAAGGCCCTCCGAAAGGAGCTGGGGGCGGCGGCAGAGGCGTTTAAGTCGGCTGAATCGAGGGCCGTGGCGGGCTATAAGGGGTCGAAGGATTTTTATAACGACCTGGCCGTGGCCACGATCCGCATCTGGCACGACGCCCTCGATGCCGTCAAGTCCCGGATGCCGGATTTCGACGACGCGGATCTCAGGGCAGAGTTCCCCCTCGTGGGCGCCGACGAGCAAGGGGAAGAAGTTCCCGGCGAGGCTGCGGCCGAGGACCCAGCGCATCAAGTGGTGGAGGTCGAGGACCCCGGGGTCGTGCCCGGCCCCGAGGTGTAGAGCCCCCGTTCTCCCATTTTCAATTTGTTTTTCTTTTGAATTTTGTAAGGCTGGGGAGCCCAAAAAATACCCTCTGTAAAAAAACTTTTGTCTTTGGCAGTAGTAATGAAGTTTCTTTTTTCCTCAGCTCCATAGAATTGTGTTCTGCGTTTTGTTTGTGAAGAATGCTCGTGGACTATCTTTTGTCTGTATCGTTGTGTTTTTACGTCAGGTTGGCCATCTGTCTAGCGATTGTCCGTTGGGTTGTCTGCGATCACTTGCCGACGAGCGCTTCTGAGGAGGTATCTCCCTGGGCCCCAGAGTCAAGGGAAGATCGTTTAGACTTGGACAGACCTGACGCCCCTCACTTGGGTCTCGGGTCCTCCACGATCACAGAGCATCTCTGATTCCGGGCATTGGTCACCATCCGGGGTTGACTGGGCAAGGCAGCTGCCTCGTCACCCCTTGCAAAGGCTTGGTGCTTCCTGGCGCGGTGGTAGGGGAGTTGCCCACCAAGGTCGGCCGAGCAGGGTAGCTGCTCGGCGGACTCTGGGCGAGGGCTTTGACCTCTGGCGTAGTGGGTAGGCGACTACCAGCCGGAGTGTTTACCGGGAAGGGTAGCTGCTCGGTTGCCTCTTGTGAGAGCTTTGATCCTTCAGGACGGTTGTGGTAGGAAGCTACCAGCCGGGGATAGCTGAGCGAGGGCCCGGCTGCCTCCGGGAGTACTTTGGTCCTTGGCGCGGGAAGAGCTATAGGGCTGTAAGAAGCCTACTAAGGACCCTTGGCCGGGCAGGGTTACTGTCCGGTGCCTCTTGGCGAGGGCTTTCATCCTGAAAGATAGCCGAGCAAGGGAACCTCGGGTTCGACTGCCTCTGGGAGGGCTTTTTGATCCTCGGCGTTGTGGCAGGGAAGCTGGCCGCTGGGGATAGCCGAGCGAGGGGACCTCGGGCTCGACTGCCTCTGGGAGGGCTTTTTGATCCCCGACGTCGTGGGTAGGCGACTACCAGCAGGAGTTTTTACCGAGCAGGGTAGCTGCTCAGTTGCCTCTTGCGAGGGTTTTAATCCTTCAGGACGGGAACCGAGCAGGGTTACTGCCTAGTGCCTCTTGGCGAGGGCTTTGATCCCTGTCGGTTGTGGTAGGAAGCTACCAGCCGTGGATAGCCGAGCGAGGACCCGACTGCCTCCGGGAGGACTTTGGTCCTTGGCACGGGAAGAGCTATAGGGCTGTAAGAAGCCTACTAAGGACCCTTGGCCGGGCAGGGTTACTGTCCGGTGCCTCTTGGCGAGGGCTTTCATCCTGAAAGATAGCCGAGCGAGGGAACCTCGGGTTCGACTGCCTCTGGGAGGGCTTTTTGATCCTCAGCGTTGTGGCAGGGAAGCTGGCCGCTGGGGATAGCCGAGAGAGGGGACCTCGGGCTCGACTGCCTCTGGGAGGGCTTTTTGATCCCCGGCGTCGTGGGTAGGCGACTACCAGCAGGAGTTTTTACCGAGCAGGGTAGCTGCTCAGTTGCCTCTTGCGAGGGTTTTAATCCTTCAGGACGGGAACCGAGCAGGGTTACTGCCTAGTGCCTCTTGGCGAGGGCTTTGATCCCTGTCGGTTGTGGTAGGAAGCTACCAGCCGTGGATAGCCGAGCGAGGACCCGACTGCCTCCGGGAGGACTTTGGTCCTTGGCGCGGGAAGAGCTATAGGGCTGTAAGAAGTCTACCAAGGACCCTTGGCTGGGTAGGGTTACTGTCCGGTGCCTTTTGGCGAGAGCTTTTGTCCTAAAAGATAGCCGAGCGAGAGAACCTCGGGCTCGACTGCCTCTGAGAGGGCTTTTTGATCCCCGGCGTTGTGGCAGGGAAGCTGTCCGCCGGGGATAGCCGAGCGAGGGGACTTCGGGCTCGACTGCCTCTGGGAGGGCTTTTCGATCCCCGGCGTTGTGGCAGGGAAGCTGCCCGCTGGGGATGACCAAGCAGGGAAGCTGCTGGGCTGAATCTTGCCGTGGTGTGTCCCGACCGTTCAGCTGCAGGTGTGGGGAATGGGAACGGTCGGGGCAACGGCGCGCGTAGCTGGCCTATTGAATGCGGGGGAAGGCGAAGTGCTAGGGGCGCGTCGCTTCGATTCCACCGAAGGAGGCTTGACGGTTGCCGCGTGGCAGCGACTCCCTGGGCGAAAGCGTGCAACGGTTGGGCTGCGCAGTGGGCTATATAAGGCTGAAGGAGTACTGGTCCTTTCATCCTTCATAAACAGGTCGCCGAGAATGCAGGGCTTCCCGTTCACCATCCCCGACATCGTCCGCTTCGAAGACGTGTAACTCTATGACCCGTACTGCACCGACGACACGGTGCAGCTGGTCTACGGGAGCATCGAGGACCATTTTGGCCGGCTGCTCCCCCGACGCTCCTCCCTTCTGCAGCTGCTGATGTACTCCATCTGGAGGGCATCGCCGGGGCTTTACAACCCCCTGTCTAAACTGCTCTTCGACGAGGCCGTGGGCAAGCTGCGGTCTTTGAGGCGATTCAGCTTAATCTCCGCGAACCTGCTGGCCCGCTCAGAGGAGCTCGTCCGCGAATGCTACGAGTTGAGGCTCAGGGTTGATGCCCACGGGGGGAACCGGGGACAGAGGTTGGAACTGACGAGGCCCCGGCTGGCGGAGATTTTTACCGAGTACCACGAGCAGTGCTCGCTGCACCCCCTTCCCCCACTATTGTAATTTTCTTTTCTTTTTGCATGTACGGCTGAGGAGCCCATAATACCCTTTGAATAAACAAAGCTTTTTTTTTCGCAACGCTCCATTGATCTTTATTAAATTAACAATAGATCCTAGGAAGAATTTACATTGCTTTAAAAGAAGGGTACAGGCTAGAAGATGACTTTATTGGCTGGGGCCGAGCTCTCCAAAGGGCTGTCTACCCCCGCGCTTGGCATAGGGCATGGGGCTCCCTGAGCTCCGGGTTGGCCTTCCGTTGAAGCAAGCATGATCTGATCGATGGTCAGGTTAGCGGGAGGGCGATGCTGCTCCTGTTCGCGGTCGGTCTGCCGCTTGTCCCTCAGGTAGGCGGCGGGGTGCCCAGACCGGATGAGTTCTTCGATGTAGTCCCTCAGTTGTTTGCAGTCCTCCGTGGCGTGGCCCAGTACCCTGTGGAAAGCGCAGTAGGGGCCCCGGGTTCGCTTCACAGCCTGACGCGGGACCGGAGGGAACTTGAAGAACCCCTCGTTCTGGGTCTCCTCCAGCAACACCGCGAGGGAGACATTGAGGAGGGTATACTCATGGAACTTCGGGTGGTAGGGCTGCTGACGCTCCGGCCTCTCCTCCCGAGCCCTCTTCTTCTGGTCGGGTCGTTCTGCCCGGGGAAGGTTAGCGTTCACCTTGGATTCCAGCTGGACCTCACGCTCGGTCCACGCCTTGACCTCGGCCATGGTCTTAGGTTGCGCTAGCGCGAAGGATCGCAACCATTCCTTATGCCTCAGACCGGATCTGAGTGCCGTTATGACGGTTTCGTCTCGGTGCTCGGGCATCTCGAGGAGAGCGTTGTAGAAACGGGTAATGTATGCCTTGAACGTTTCCTTGTCCCCACTCTTAACCGTGAAGAGGTAGTCGACCGTGCGCTTCTGTCGACGGTTCCCCACGAAATGGCCGAGGAACTGAGTAGCCAGCTCGTCGAAGGTCGAAATCGAGCGGGGCTCGAGCCCCCGGAACCATTCCCGACCTGCGCGGATGAGGGAAGGCCCTGCACTGGGCGGCGTCAGAGTGATCCTGTAAGCTCATCCCCGCGGTGAAAGCGTCCAAGTGGTCCTTCGGTCAGTTTTCCTGTCAAACAGAGAGACCTTTGGGGGCTTGTTGCGCGAGGAGACGTGGACGACGAGCAGTTCCTCGGTGAACGGCTTCGTGAGCGAGTCGGAGGCGTACATAGCTCCGTTGCTCGAGAGGTGAGCTTCTCGGCGCATGCCCTCGATCTTCTTCTCGAGGGCGTCGAGCCGACCATGGTACCCCGGGGAATCGGCAGCTCGGGATCTCTGGCCTCCCTGTGAGTGACCTGCGTCTGGGAGCGTCCCCAGTTCTTCTCAATGAGGTGCCTCAGGTCCCGGGGTGAGGTAGCTCTTGAGCCGCCTGGGCCGACCTCTTCTGTGCGGCCCCGCCGATGGTGGTCTGGCCGACCACGCCCGTGGACAAGCGAGGTGACTGACATCTCCTCAGGGGGATAGGGGTCACGAGGAGGCTCGAGGCGAGGCGCCCTGGCGGCGGATCTCGGTGTCGAGCCCTGGGGCGCCCAACGGGCCTCAGGGAGCACCGGTTCGAGAAACCGGCGGCCAGGGGACGCGGCTTGTTGGTGATCGGCCGTCCAGACAGGGACAGAGCCTTCTGGAGACGGTGGAACGACGATCTGGGGCCCGGGCGCGGCCGTTTGGGTGCGGACGAGGGCCTCCACGAGGGATTGCAGGCGATCTATCCGGTCTGCGAGGGTGTTGATGACCGTCATGGGAGGAGGTTCATTCCCGCCTTCAGTGAGTGGAGGACGGCGGCTGGTACCAGGATCTCCACGACGGTCCTCTGCCATGAGGGTGGAGATAGGAAGACCAACTTTGTATTTTGTGGAGTTATTTTCCCACGGACGGTGCCAACTGATGGAGCTCCTTTTCGGGCCTCCGTCAGATGTTGTCTTCCGTTGATCTCGCGGTGAACTTAGCTGATTATCTTTCGTCGCGTGTGGGTCTCAATGGGTTTTGGGAGGAAGAGGTGAGGTGAGGGAGTTGTTGCCGAGTACCTGCAAAGAAGTCCCAGGGGGGTTTGGTACCACCAAGGACCCTCCGACGCTCAAGTTAGTGATGAGATTCGAGCAGAGTAACAGCATAAAAGTGTAAAAAAGGGTTTACTTGACCCCTCTGTGGTGGGGGTTTATATAGCGGCGGCAGCACGCAGCAGCAGGCGCGGGAATCTCGCTGGCAGTTACGCTCCCGACGTCAAGCCCGCGTAAAGAGCGGATCACCCATTAATGGGGATCGTGATGGCGTGGAACGTGGAACGCTGCTGGCGGAGAATCCGCGCTTGGCGAAATTCGCGGAGCGGTGGTCACGCCTGGGAATAGGTCGGAGGACCGAGGAAGACGTCCTCGGCAGGAGCTCGGGGACGAGCAAGGAGGCCGAGGAGTCTTGGTCCTGTGGTAGCTCGGGGGCGAGTTGAGAGGCCGAGGAGGCCAATTCGCAGGGGCCCAAAGGGGGACCAGCTTGGGTTTGCTGGTCGGGCACGGGGTGGCCTGATCGGTCCCTGCGGGTCTATTCTTCTGAGTTCTGAGACACGTCATCTGCCACGCGTCATGATCTTGGGGGTCGCCGATATCGAGCACTATCAGTTAGGGATTACGGGCCATTGCCAAAAAAGGCAGGTGCACCCAACCCATTGAATCAATGGTCATATCAGTTATATCGATATGCAAATTAAATCGTAGGAAGTGAGTTTAATCTATTTTCTTAGTGTGGGCTTATAATAACATAATCGATCTTAGTGTCGATTCCGAATCCATTACCCTGACCTCAACACGCAGTAGAAACAAATATTAGTGACCTACAATATTACTTAAGGGAATTTAGAACGACTAGATCAGCGGTGTAGTTCCTTTTCTTTGAATTCCAGACCTCGGAGTCTTCGTTGTTGCTCGAAGACCGATGAGTACAACCACACTATTAAGTGGGAAGGATTCGGAACCACAACGACTAGACGGCAGAACAAAGATCCAATGAGAGAACTCAAAGTCCTTGATTTTGATGGAGGCTACATACGCAATGTTGAAAACTCAAACATCAAAACCCCTGAGTAGACTCTCTAATATACAACCTTAGGGGAATCATGATGGACGACTAATATTTGGCCAAGCTAGGATTCGGCTCATGACCGAACCGAACCCGACAATCCTGGATGCATGCACCCCTGGATGCGGATGCCATAGCCAAGCCGCCCAACCAGGGCTCGATCTTGGTAGGCAGTTGGACGAGTCCCCAACCTTGACTCCTCCCGTCCACTTAATCAAGCGAGTCTGGGCTCGATCAGTCCCAAAGACAACACTCGGGGACATAAGAATTCGTGGATATTTCCGATGAAGTTGATATTATCGATTTCTCATAGAACACATTGAATAGAAACTACATACTTGGGGTTTGTTGCCATTAGCTAATAGAACAGTTTTGGGGGCCACATTTAAAATATTGACCTTTTGGGTATCAAATATGTAAATATTAAAGTTTGGGCGGAGGCTTACATATAAAAAGTTTAAGTGTTTGTCAAAGGTGTTTTATGCAAAATTGTCAACAACGGAACCGTGCCTGCTTTTGCTCGGGGCCAAGGCTTACACATAAAAAAGCGAGCTTGCGATAAAAAGGAAGCAATAGCAGCAGCCTCTTCTTCCTCAAAAAGTCGAGTGTAGAGATCGTCGTCATCATCTAATGGATCCCATGTTGTGGCACAAGGTCGCTGCCCTCTCTTGTACTCTCTCTCCCCTCTCTCTTCATCCCAATGCCCTAATTTCTATGTTACTCTCCGATGCTAAAACGAAACAGGTGTTGCTGCTCTAGGGCTAGGGAGCTATGGCGCCCATGGATTCAAGCCCCAAAACCCTACTTACAAAGATGTATGCATCTCCTTTACTAAGTAAAAATGATAGCTTTAGATTTGTTAGTTTCCTTTTCCCCTTTCACAATTAAGTGTTTTTTTGGTAATTTATAGGTTTGGCAAACGGCCTCTCTGTACCATTTGGTTCACACCGTGGCGTTGGTGGGGGCTCCCCTGACCAAACACCCTAACATCGTAGGTTCTTCCCCCGAATTTTTGTAATTTTAATGTATCTTTATGCTTGGTTTGTACCCTCTTAACTAAAAGTTTGAACCTTTACTTTGTCTTTGCAGTTTGGGGGGCTGTTGACTACTGGGATTTTGGCATTCTCTGGGACGTGAGTACATAATCTTCGTTTCTTTTCTTTTACATTTGCTTTTGTGCGTAAGTATGAATAGTATATACAATGTGTCTTAGATGGAAAATAAATCACCATTGTGCACTGTGTTTTGAGATAGCTAGACTGGGAAGCATTGGTTGTGCAAATGATGTTGATGTGGTTCTTAATAAATTGAGGATTCGGTTATAGGCGAAGTCAGATTACTGCTCAAACTTGTTATCCGGCCGCTTAAGGGTTGTTAGCTAATGAATCCATCGATCGATTATTAAATTGATAACGATTGTTGTTATTCTTTGTGTATGCATTGCCGAAAGCATAGATGTTTAGGGCAGAGGCCGAGATACAAAAATAGAGCATGTGCTTTAAGATGTCTGTTTGCTAAATATATTTAAGAGTGGGATGTTCAATGCGTTATGGGGCATTCATTTTGAATGCAACGCTAGTATTTGTTAATATATTTTTGCTAGCTCTTAGACAACTTTACCCTTGCCTCTACTTTCAATATAATCTTACTATATTTTTGCTAGCTCTTAGACAACTTTACCCTTGCCTTTACTTTCAATATAATCTTACTATTTCTTTGAAAATTTTAACTTGTTTTCAAACAGGTCCGGTTGAATTGAAAATGCTAGCATATCGTAACAAATGCAATCCGATTATGATGAACCTTGCTTAATGGTCACACATTCCTGTCATTGATTGTTGTTTCCGTGTGTGTACATGCATTTAAATCACTGTTTACTTTTAGGGGTATTCAGTGGTGGATTATTTATAAAACAAGTATATGGACTTTTCTGGTCATTTGTCTCATCTGCTTATCGGTATCATACAGCTTAAGCTAACACATACGTGGGGTTTGATCTGTATCTCACTAAAATTCTGCTCCCACGCCTTTTCCTTATCATTGGTAATTGATTTTACCATTTAAACAAAGTCATGCCAATTAGTTAATATCGATAATGAAATTTATAGCTTATATTTTCTAAATTTTTTGCAGGTGTTACACGGTGGCATATCTTGAGGACAGAAAATACTCTTCTCCAGCACCATTTGGTGGCTTTGCATTTGTTGCTGCTTGGGCAAGCTTACTGTTTTGATGAGCATATAATGTAAGATCCTTTTGATGTTTTATGTTGTGCCATGGAAGTCATACTTCTTAATAAGTGTGAATCTCCTGATCCTAATGTTTGAGCTTATAGTTGGGTCAACAACATTCATATCTTTTATAAATCATGTTATTTGACTCCGTTTTTATTTGATTCTGTTGTTTTTTTGGTCAATGCATGCGATTATGGCATGTATCGATTCTACACAAGATGTAGTTATCAACATGTTACACTTTCAGTTATATTTGAGATAGTAACATTATTTTTTTCCATATGTAAGAGAACTCTAAGAGTCTTAATTTTAGTGTTTGATTAGTGTTTGAGTGGCACTAAAAGAGTTATGAACTTTACTTTTTATGAAATAGATCAAGGACTTGTATTTTAGATTAAATTGACTAAATTTTTTGTTATAGGGTGGACAGCCCTATGATGCCACATCTTGATTGTGGATGCAATATTAGGCTTATATTCCTCAGAGAAGGCATGATACCCTATTCTCCGTCCTTTGTCTTTAGGAGGCAATAAATAAATCCCTCCATCAAACATGTAACCAGTCATGAGATGAGACAATATGCATCAAGCCTCAAAATTGACTATATTGGGAACTGCTGAGAGCAGCTACTCAATAAATAATTCTGAGATAAATCATTTCCTTTAGAGTTTAAGAGTCTTTAGACCATACAAGTCAAGCCTAACCACCAGAGCAACCAAACGTTCTAGTTTATTAACAATCCTTCTCATTTAGATCACAGAAAAAGGCGAAAATTTAGACCTCAACTTCCAGGATCATGTCAAGTAAAATACATGGGCACACACCATAAAAATAGGAAAAGTAACAGAGCTTAAAACTCTTGCTCATTTTTGGACTTAGGTTCAAATAAAAAGATGGATACAATCTCGCATGCTTGAATAGTTCGCTTGGAAAATTCGTAGAAATATTTGTATCATTCTCATCTGCATCAGTGAAGCATCTCAAACCGGCATGGGCCATGACCTGTATATAAGTATGTAGAGAGGCCATGACTTGTACTTGTAAACAAGATTATATAAAGCATACATAGCTTGACTTGTATAATGAACTCAAATTCAAATATAAATAAATAAATTGGTAACTGATATATCTTCCATTGCATTCTTCATTGTTTTTAATCTTACTAAATTTACAAAATCTGATGTTATAAAGGAAAAGAAATACTGTAAATCAACTAGTCAGGAAAGAGAGAAGAAAAACTCATACTGGGGTCTAGATCGGTGACCATGGCCGCAGAATTGAAGTAGCAAGATCCTCCTTTGTTTTTAAATATCTGCCAATAGCTATTGAAGGCATAGGATGCATGGTCCCTGATAGTATTAGGAAGATAGCAGGGCTTGTTGCGTTGGATCATCCTGCAGTCAGCACCCCCATAGCCACATGCCCAATCAAGTGCTACCTGTAAAACATCGTCTGGTGTCTGTTCATCAGCTATGCACCATTCCTTCTCTGGATATACTCCCTCTATTGTCAAGATGTTGCATAAAATCATCAGAAGTTAAATATAGAACCGGCCAAAATCTGCAGATTAGATCCTAGTGGTAATACACGCAGATAACACATTTCTAGGGGGGAAAATGCAGAAAGAGTTGAAATGATCAAAATTTGCAGCCTTGATCCCAGTGGTAATTTACGTTGATAACACATATTTCCTTTAAAAAAATGCATAAAAAGTTGAATTAATTGTTTTTTTAAGAACAAACTGCCGACGTCTGCAAATACATTATATTCATCTTTGACATCAAAGCTTCAGTAACAGATAAAGCAGTTACATTCTTTGTATAATAGTTTGAGTTTCTGTTGAAGCCAAGGAGCCTTAATATAGGAAGATAGATCCATCTCTATAGGAATTTGTTGTCTTAAACCTAAATGTGAAAGAAAGCTGGAAAGAGGCAGAGTGAAGGAGATGAGGATCCGGATTCCATTCTTTTTGAGTTTGAGTGAAACACCCGGTAGCCAATCGATCAGGACTAGGAGCTGCACCAAGACGGATATATGAGTATACTACATGGAATTTGAAGTCCGGATGAGAAAGGGTGAGGGTTGTGGTAGGCTTGTGACAGCCAACGTAAAACTTTGTCACATTCTATGACATGGAATTTGAAGTTTTGCTATGTAATATGCAAGGTCTTTATCTTTGTTCCTCTCTGTCGTGTTTCATGCATGTATGAAGTGTCCAAGCAATCTTGTTTGGAAAGTTCTGTGCCATTCTTAGGAGAGAGGTACAAGTATGCTTCGCCGATGATCCGTCAGGAAAAAAACATGTATCGTTTTCTTTTCATTTTCTAGTGGAAATCATCATAGTCTAAACGACCAGTTGGGTTCTTTTCTTTTTGAGGGTGCGGAGAGTGGATTTTAGAAAAAAAAGAGGAAAAATGTAATCTGCTATAGAATTTTTCGTTCAACTTAAGACATGGGGAAAGCAAGAGAGAAACGGAATGCATTGACAGTAGAATAAAAATTCAGTCTCTTACCTGATCTTACGGTAACTAGAATCGACAGGAGCAGCAGTATAGTCGGTATTATAGATCTCATCTTCTTTCTCTTTCTTTCCTATCTCTGTATTCTTGAAATTCTTCTTCTAGCTTCTGGGAAGATTTGTAAGGAGAGGAATAAGTAGCTTCGTACTTGTTAAGGAGGCCTGCTTTTGCAAAAGTTGGTTGGTTTCTGTTGATGATTTCTTTCTAAAGACAAGAGAGGTCCTTTACTTCAACCTCTTGCTCTTGCTCTTCCTCTTTTCATGCTTTTATTTAGGCTGGAAAAAGATAGGGAATGTGCTCCTCATGATCACTGGGAAAATTTAGAAGCATCCAAATAATTTTCTTGCTTATAATAAAACCAAAGGCTCATCATCCTCCATCAATTTCAAGCATCCCTTATTTAGATTTTAGAGTCAAGGACTGTCTCAGCTCGTGATCCAATGAAGATATATATTGTTAAGTTGAACCAATCTAGAGATCTTTGGAATTAATTAAACAAGGAATAAAGAACATGTTGAAGTGAAGAAAAGGCGAAAGTATCTGATTCTTCCTGTAAAGAGTCAAGACTCCAGTTATATTTGATATAATATTTCTTTGATTTGCTCTTTAAGCTTCATGCTACTGCTGCTGCCTGTGTTGGATTTCTTCTTTCCATATTACCCTTTATCTTTTTATATTTAATATATTAAGAAGTAACTAGATAATAACAAAGTTGAGACATACAAATCAGAAATTGGAAGTCTTTTTGGGTTGCACACATCCCGGGTCACAATCCAAATATCCAAATGGTCTTGTTGTAGCTACATACAGATATATTTTTTCAGTTTTGGAAAATAATTGCTTAAACAATACTCTTAACAGATCATGTTTTGTTTTGTTTTGTTTTGTTGTTAGGCACAGCGTTTCTCCCTTCAGATTTTTATATGCTGAGACAGGTGAATACAAAAATTTGGTATGAAGCAAATTTCCCTGTTAGGATCAATTTTAGTGGGTGCAAAATATTGTTTGCGAGCAATGGTAATCAGGACAGATATGTTCAAAGTTCACAGATTTATGAGTACTATAGTATATGTGCCCACAATAACCAAGAAATTACTCGTAACTTGTTTGTTTGATGTATGTCCATATATTTTGGTGAGAATTAGATAGCTTATGAATTCGACTCCGAACAATAGACAAAATAAATTGCAAGATAATGGCTTATTTAAGTATGTAGAATGTTGTATACGCCTTATTACATGAAAGCCTAACTAATGCTTATTGCATCTTCTCTTCTTCCTTTATTATGCCTTGTATTGTTTCTTCGCCATCATGGTAACATTGGGAAGGCGCACAAGTCGTGACCTGTAAGCGAAAGCGAAAAAGAAAAATATCATCATCAGACTATAATATCTCATAGATTTATATTGTTCGAGAGGAAGTGAAAATTGATGGATCATACTTGGATCGGCTTCAACAAGCTTCGCAGAACCTTTGAAGTCACAGGTTCCGCCTTGACCCTTAAATTTCTGCCAGTAGTCATTGAATGCAAACGAAGCATGATCAGGTAGTGTATTAGGTTCGAAGCAACTCCCATTGGGTTGAATAGAGGTGCAGTTTGCGCCTCCTTGCGATGAACATGCCCAGTCGAGCGCTTCCTGCAGACCTGCGTCCGTCGCCTTGTCCGACGCCACACACCATTGTTGGCTTGGAGCTTCTCCCTTACCTCCCACTATATGTAATTGTCATTATCATGAACTTTCGAAGATGATGATTAGTAGTTAATACACGAGATTATAATCATACCTGATACTGTAGATAGGATCAGTAAAAGGGCAGAAAACAGCAGCAGTTTCATTGGACTAAATTTGTGTTTGCTCTTCTTGATGTCAGAATATCTTGGCTTAGTTCTTTTCTCAATGGATCAGATTGTGCATTGTGTGAGTATATATAAGTTGTGTGCCAGGCTTTTGTTGTGTATCTGAAAGCATTGCGCTAAATGCTGCTCATGCTAGTCACACTCTTTTCTCAAGAAATGGACGTTCTATATCCCAAGTTGTGCTTGTAGATCGTAATCGGACACGGATGTTATATATCTCATGGTGCGTCGAATCCAAAATTGTTTGATGACTAGTTGTGAATCTTTGGAGAAATATATGAAAATATGAAAAATGCTGGAAATAAGTGAATAAAAAGAGAAAAGGGTAAATTGTTGAAAAGCCTCCGGTCTAAGAAAACTCAGTGAAAAGCCTCTTGTATTTTCTAAATAGAGAGAAAGGGCCTACAGTTCACTTGGTTTAAACATTCTTGGCCCAAAACCAAAGTATTATATTTTGGTGCAGGGACGAAAATACCCCTCATTAAAATTTCTCCACGTCACTCGAACTCTCACTGTCGCTCGAGTTCTTTAGAGAACCTACGCCTTTCTTCGCCGTCGTCTCCCTCGTCGCAATCTCGCCTTCCCATATCGACACCAAAACTTCCTGCCCAAAATCGTCATTCGTCGTCGAAAACCCTAATCTTAGAGCTCCCGTTCGTCCTCTCGTCGGCCTAAATCGACACCAAAACTCCGGACCTACGCTGCCTTCTCGTCGGCCTCTTAGACCCCCTCCTCTGTCATGAGAACTTCATTACCATCACTCACTGCAGAATGGCTCTTAAATCAAAGGACAAGGCCTTAAAATTGGCGAAAAATACGTCGGCTAAATCAGTGGCTCCAGAATTGGAGTTAATAACGTCGGATAAATCGAAAGCGGCTGAGAAATGGACAGCAGCCGAGGAATCGACTACGAACGATATACAAATTAGGTAAAATTGATACCCTTTCTGTTAATCTTACATTGCAATTCAAAATTGTTTTTTTTCAAAAAAATTGCGAACATCTATAACGTTTTCTGTAACATCTATAATGTTGCATGTAACATTTACTAAAGTTTCCTGTAACATGTATCAAAGTTGCCTACATGTTACAGGCAACTGATTACCGTTTCCCCAATAAAAGAGCAAAACTTTGTTCAAAATTTGAAAGGCAGCGCCAAGAGTTAAAAACTCTGAGGCAGCGCCTCACGTGCCTTGCACGAGGCCGCCAGCGTCAAGAGTTAAAGCTCTATGTTAGACAGAGCCATTGGATCAAAGATTCAACGGAGATGAAAAATCATCAAAATACAGAATTAAATTCTGCCGAGAAAATATTCCTCAAATCTTTCTAAATAAGAAAGATTACTCTCTGTAAAATAAAGCACCGTTGGATTAAAAACCCAACGGTGATTAAAAACCACCTATCTGCAGAATATATTCTGTATGGGAAAATATTTCCCTAATCTTGTTAAAAACAAAAAAGATATATTCTGTAAAACAGAAGTTCTTGGATCAAAGATCCAACGGTGGATAAAATCCTTAAATCAATTAAAAATCTCTCAATGAGAAATTTCTTTAACTAAATCTACAAACTTGACTCTACTATATAAAGGACCCAAGACTTCAAGTCTTGTACAGAGAAACCCTCCATAAGCTTTAAAGCAAGCAAGAAGAAAGATTTAAGAGGGAAGAAAAAAGAATACCTCTTTTCGAGGTAAATAAAAATAATAATAGAAATCAGAGCATCTCATCTGCATATCCAAGGGTTTAACCCTTATAAAAGAACTTAGTTCTTTTCCTGGATCTAAGATCCATGAAACAAGTCACCCACAAATGAGAATTTAATTCTTATAGGCATGAACTTGTTCTTGGGGATCAAAAATCCAGAAAAGTACAGAGAATTGAACTCTTCAGAACAGAGTACATGAAGAAAACCTAGCGCTAAGCGCCTCACAGGTCCCTCACGTAGGCGCTGCTCAATAAAGAGTGCTTAGCACTCAATGTTTGGCGCTCAGTGCCAAGCGCCTCATGTGCCCTTCTCGTGGGCGTTGCTCAATAAAAAGTGCTAAGTACTCAATGGTTGGCGCTCAGCGCCAAGCGTCTCACGTGCCCCGCACGTGGGCGCTGCTCAATAAAGAGTGCTTAGCACTCTGTGGTTAGCGCTCAGCGCCAAGCGCCTCACGTACTCCGCACGTGGGCGCCATAAAGAGTGTTTAACGCTCCGTAAAAACAAAAGAGAGGAAAGTAAAAGAAAGTACGAGTGTCAGAACCCATATGAATGCTCAGCATTGTTTGCACAGAAAAGGGACTAAGCCCAAGTAAGTGTTTAACACTTTATTCAAAGACCGAGTGGGCTGAGTCCAAGTTGACCAAATCTCTAATTCAGATCAACCGAGCCCATGTGCTCATCATTTTCCAAATTGGTCTTAGTCCCAAACACGACTACCGATCTCTCAACGGACATTGGTTCAAGGATACATCTCCTCACATCTCTGATACATGTCGTTGTAATTCTTTAGCGTCTTCAGAGAGGTGGTGGGTCCCGAAAACCAATAACTCTCTGGTGCACTCCAAAATTGACGGGCACATCCCACTATGGACCGCAATGTCCTTAAACTAGCTGCGGACCGCAACGTTCTTAAACTAGCAACGGACCGCAACGTCCTTAAACTAACACAATGGAGCCCAGATGCTCTTTTGTTGGGTCTGAATGATCCTAAAATCCTGTTGAGTAGATCTTAGTTTAAAATTAGACTAACGTATCCTCAACAAATATTTAAGTTGATCTTAATCTCAAACGAGATTAACGATCCTTAAATCAAACCAAATCCAAATTTAAGAATATACGGATTTGGACAAATCCACGCCCTACGGGCGACAACATAAATTAGTCTCCGTATACGATCCACGGGCAACCAAAAATAAAACAAACACACACGACACGAAGTGACCTTCTGGAGCAGGATAAAATGGTTACCGCGATGCGGTAACATAATTAACTGCAGAGGCTTGCGCTTGCAAGGAAGAGTGTCCCCACAATCAAAAACCCCTCTCAACGAGGGGGAATCTGACGGAATCTGTTACAACAGCCGCATCCGTCCAAACCTCCGATATACTGCGCCATAAATCAACTTGGCATCTTCGAAGAGGTGGAAGGATAAATCCAAATAGTATCTGCCCCCAAATTCAGGCAAGACGTTTGTCTTCCCTGTTTTCGGCGGTAAACAGATTCTGGCATGCCCGGTGGGACTTTTTTCCTCTTTCCACTCCACACTTCGTGTGTCATGTTCGCGAACAAATCGCGGTTTAATATGGTTGCCCCTGGATTCAAGATACTAAGATTTGGCGTCTTGCTCATGTGCAGAAGATAACATCGATGGCTTTCAGCTGCACCAATTGCAACAGCAACTCCCATTCCGTCCCCGCTGGAGGAGTGACTTATGGGCTCCAAGCGGCCTCCATCTTTGCAATGCTAGTGGAACATGTGACTCAGGCCACCACTGGACTGTTCTTTGGGACCATGGTCCCACCGACAAGCTTCAGCGTCTCGATACTACCACAAGAAGCTCCAAAGAAGTCGGTCTTCGATCGACTTGCAGCCACCACGGCCCCTCTCGACAGGTCGTCCAATTCTAACGCCTCAGTCTTCAACAGGCTGAGCCACAGCTCAAGTGGTCCCACAAAGAGGCTTGCGATACCCGAGGGGGTTATCTCGAAATGGATAGCCATTCCAGTTTTGGTAGACGAAGTCGTCAAAGGGGCTTCTCCTACTAAAGGATTGGTCTTCGCAAGATTGGCCGTTCTGACTCCTGCTACGGGTGAAGTTGTCAAAAATGCTCCCCCTACCAGAAAGTCGGCCTTCGAAAGATTGGTCGTCCCATCTCAACGGATGTTAGTCTTCAATAGGCCGGCACCAGCAGTAGCCCCAAACCAAAGCAGGGGGCACGACGGAGCTGCTTCCACAGTTGAGGTGGTCCTATCGGTAAGACATGCTCGACGTCGCCACTGGCGCCAGGTGAGTATAGCTGGGGGCAACTCCCCCTTTGGACTTACCCCACCAGCTCCAATGGTGGAAATTGACGCTGCTGTTCCAATTGGGAATAGCTTCGAGCTGCTGAGGAGGGTGCGCAAGAACTCTCCAACCGTTGTACCAAAGAAGTCTCTTCTGCCTGCTAAAAACATGATACAGGTGAAGCCGGAACAGCCCCCTCAGCTGCTGTCCTCCAAAATCCACAGGGTCTGGCGGAAAGTCTACGACTCTGTAATTGACAAAAATTACTCTCGCCGACTAGAGAAAAAGAAGGCTCGGCAGGAGGAGGATTATCATTCCGCCATACAATGGAAGGCCTTGTCCACATGGGTGCCTGTTGCAACGGCCCCTCCAACTTCGGCCTCCCACAAAAAGAGAAGGCCTGAGAATCTCCCATCACCAGCGGCAAATCCCAAAGGTGATGGACCCAAACGCCCTAAGTCTGGGGGCTTGGTTGTACATACCGTCTACATGACTTCCGGAAAAGAGAATAGTCGTGCTTCCGTGAGTCATCGACCACTCACTCGATCGTTGAAAAAAGCTCAAGAGCAGCAGCAAAAACTCCAGGAGATGCTGACAAAGATGGCCGCACTCACTGGGCAGAAAGAAAACCTGAAAGTATCGTCTGAACAGCGCCAAGATCAGGAGACCGATACGGAGTTCCTGTGGAGGGTACTAGAAAGAAAGGGTAAGAAGGCCGCGGAACAAGCGGCCAATATAAAACAGATGACGCTTCTATTCCAAGACATGGTTGGGATGATGATCCAGCCGGACCCTCCAGCCGAAGATCCACCGATAATCATTGAAGACGACAGAGGGGAGACATCAAACTCTCTTCCGGCTCTATCAGCAGCCAGGGAGGAGACGATCTCCAAAGCTGCCTTTGATGATTACACAGCTCAACAAATACGAGCTCATCAGGCGAGTGAAGCAGCTAGCCAAGTCGTCAGAACTGGATGACCTTATCCAGGCTGGTACGATCAAATCAAGTACCCGCCGGGATATACGACCCCTAAATTCCACGTGCATAAGGGGACATGCAATCCCCATCAGCACGTCACTCAGTTCAGAGCTCTATGCGGCAATACTGGAGGCGACGACAAACTGCTGCTTCGCCAGTTCGTCGGCAGCTTAGCGGAGACAACATTTGAATGGTACTTGGAGCTTCTGAATGACTCCATCAAAACATTCATGAAGATGGAACTACTATTCATACAGCGGTTCGCAAGCGCAAGCGAGCACACCCCAATCACGGCATTAATCAATGCTAGGGTGAAGCCAGGAGAGACCTGGGTTCAATATGCAATTCGGTGGCGGAAACTATGGTCAAAATGCGAACAACGCATCGAAGAAGCTCCTGCCATAGGCATGTTTGTGGGGACCTTTGATCCTCAGGCAACTATATCCCAATTTATGATGTTCTTCAAGCCGACCACCTTCCAAGCATTGATCAACAAGCTGACCCAAATGTACCAGATGGGCCATAGGCCGCCTCTTCGAAAACGGATCCCCGGAATGAAAAGGGCAAAAGGAAAGCGACCTTCGTTGCTAACGCTCAACAACAACCGAGCGATCCGAAACCGGTTGCTCACCAAAGCAACAAACCACGATCCCTGGAAGAGAAGTTGAGATGTCCTTACTCGTTTCCCCGGGATAAAACGAGGAGACTGTTTGAACTGGCGGTGCGCAATAGGCTCATCACTCTGCCGGATCCGGGACGCCCACTACAGCCTGGTGACGTCAACAGTCTCAACTACTGCCCCTATCACAGAGTAATGGGACACCCAATCAAAGATTGCTACGTCTTCAAAAACTGGGTTGAGGACCAGTACCAACAAGACAAATTCGTGCTATCTGAAAACTAGAAGGTAAACCCGCTACAGCAGCATGCTCCTAAAAAGATGGACACACCGGGGGCATCATGCTCATTTGTAGAAGAAGCTCCATGGGAAATTGTCCTTTCGGCTAAAACTAAAAGAATACTGAAAGATCTTCAAGCATGCCCGGCGATCAGGTGAAAAAGCCTGTTGGAGCCCGAGATTATTGACGGGATGCTGAAACCGCGCCCAACACCGAAAGTTGGTAGCAATAGGCAAAACACCCAGGTCAAGCCTTCAAAGTCTTCGAAGAAAAAGAAGAATACCAACAAGCCCGTGCAGCTTGACGACGAGCGTACGGACCTGCAAAAATACATTGACTCGCTGGAGGAATACAACCAGAAGGTGCGGACCCCAGTCACTCTCAAAGAGTTTCTCAACCATATCCTTGAGAATGGAGACAGCGACAGTGATGAGGGGAACAATTCGTCAGAAGAATCCGAGAATTATATAGCGAGTTGCCACATGGTTTCTCACTCGTCGTTAAAAGACGAAGAAACTCACTCGGTGTCGGAGAACAATGCGAAGAAACTGGGAGAAAGACCGAAGCAAAACTCCCTGGAGCCGTCAGACGACTTGATTGACAGGTTGCTAAACACAGCTCTTCAAAAGAGCAAAGCTAACCAAGAGCGTGGAACGACCATATACGAAAAGGCCAAGCATCGGCGTCAGGATGAAGAAGCTGCGGCGAGGAAGAGTCACGAAGTACTCCAACCAAATCGAAGCACACCCGCGGCAGACAAAAGCAGGTTTAAGACGGGAAAACGGTTCGCTAAAGCCCTGTCAATGGGAATGAAGCTTCCACCTTTCAAAGGAGACACTCCAGAGAGTACGTGCCTCGACGTAGCGAATGTACATCCGAACTACTGCTCATACCATCGAAAGGTTACACACCCCACCGAAGAGTGCAATGCCTTCAAGAAGTGGTGGCAGGGACACGTTGCCCACCGACAACAATTCAAGAAGATAAGCTCGTCGACAGCGAAAAAGTGCGACAGATGAGCGTGGAAAAATGACTGGAAACTATTATATGGTTAATGCCATTTCGAAAAAAGGAAAATCTCAAGTTCTTACCTTTGGGAGCGATTCTGACGAAGAAATAGCCCTCGGACCTCTCTTCAAGGACTCCACCTCTGGAAAAGAAGAAGAGGTGAAGAACTATGAGAACATTCAGCTGCGTAACCGTACGTTGCCTGAAAAGAATCTCGGACCCTCAAACAAAGGTTCGGGCAAGAGAGACAAGGGGAAGGAAAAAGTCCCTGAGGAGATTGCCCTCGATGATGGAGTCGTCGAAGAGCTTACAGTCAAGGACCCGTCTAAGAAGAATAAGGTGTATTACAATGTTCTAGCACATCTGAGAAAGATACCTTCACAATTGAGCATTTTGGATGCCCTTCTCCTGTCTAAAGAGACACGAGATTCTCTAACAAAGCACTGCAAGAGCCTGATCAGTTCCAAGCTTTCCCTGCGGAAGAAAAGATGAAGGACGAGCTGACAGAGGTTCATACAGCTGATATCACATTCGGCGATGAAGATCTCCTCCTCAGAACGTGTGAGCACAACCGTCTGTTGTATGTAACCGGGTAGTGCCACGACATCAAGATCGGGAAGATCCTGGTTGACAACGGATCCTCCGTCAACCTTATCAATGTGAGAGTGTTGAAGGAGATTTGCATGAACATTCAGCACCTGGCTTGGGATAAAATCACCATCTCCGGATTCGACTCCCAGTCATCACGAACGCTCGGGTCTGAAATACTGACGCTACGTTTCGGGCTGCTCGTCACTGACATCAAATTTCATGTCATTGACGCCAAGACTTGCTACAACGCTTTGCTTGGCAGGCCTTGGTTACATGTGTAGGGTTCCTAGGCACACTCATGAGATTCTACAACCGATCAACCATGCCAAAATAAAAAATTTAGGTGCCAAGAAACCCTATGCAAGATCGTTAACTAGAGGTAAAGGCGAAACTAGAAACTAGCAAACTACTTTGCTACTAAGTGAATTGGAATACAACCTTTGTAGATCCGGTCCTCCACTTCTCTAGCTCCGTGTTGACGTCCCTCCGCTGCGATCATCGGAATCCCGGACTCTAGCGATGGTTTCGTCGGAGAAATGATCGGGCTAGGTCGTTGACTTCGATGCCGAAGATGATCTACGTCGAGACGACTCAAACTCAAGCTCCGTCTTCACTTGGTCATGAACCTTGTGAAGATAACACACTCTACTACATGGTAAGTGGTAGAGAATGAAGAAATAGGAAGTGGGTTCACTTTGGATTTGGATTTCTCACTTGGATTCATCACTTGGAATTTTTCTAACAAGGTTTTCTTCTCTTCATGATGAAGAGAAGAAGAAAGAAAAGAAAGTGAATGAATATTATTAAAAATAGAAAATCAAGTGATGCTTATCATTTAGCAACCATGGGTGAAGTAATACATGTAGAGAATAAACTAGGGTTAGGTGTAATGGTTAGGTTAAGGCATAAAACAAAATGGTAGACTTTTTCAAAGATGCTAAAAAACAACATGAAGCTTCTAGCAAAGAAAAGAAAGAAAGCCACCATTTTGTTTTAACTAAATAAATAAAATAAATAAAGAAAACAAAACCCTAACCATTAACCTAAACATGGTTTAAAGCATACACACACCCAAGTTTGCATGTATCATCAAATATGATACAAACAAGTGCACAAAAATATATCACATATACAACTTGTGCACATCAAGTGAGAAAATCAATCTTAAGTGAACAAATACTAGTTAATGTAAAGTAATATATCAAATATATAATTATACATTAAATCATTAAATCAACACTTGATTTAATGATCCGGTCATACTTCATATAACCGACTAATATCAAGTGTATCAATATATTGAATCAACATTTGATTCGGTAACCCGGCTATATCTTATATAACCGTTCGATGATACAAATTGCGAGAATAGAATTCAGTATCACATACTGGTATTATTCTCGGTCCCGCACATATCTCATATGCGCTCCTATTTCGTTTCGCTTGAGCCAGGAAAACTCTGTGTAGGACTCTAAAGACTCGTCAATACGCCGGCAGTAGGTGATGATCATATCAAACACGCACAAGCCGCAAGCGGTCTGCTAAACGTAACGGCCACCCGGGTATTGAGCGATCAGAAGATCAACGAGCAAGCCCGCTCACACTCCTGTGAATCCAACCAGTAACACTTACCGTACAGTCCGGTCTGTTCGTCTGATATGTCGCATATCTCGCCTAGGGGTGGTAAACGTCAGACCCCGGTAGCTTGATAAGTCATGCCGATGTAAGGTCCATAACAAGCATGAAACTACTGATAACACTTACAAGTAAATCAGTGCAGCCCTGGCCAGGGATTTCCAGTTATGGCCAGTCGAGCATAGCGCAACATCAACCCCCAATACCGGGAGAGACGAATTCCCTCCCATCGCTGATTGCCTCTATGTGAATCGGGACTGTACCCAAAAACCACCTGTTTGCACGACTCAGTAGAGCCGTGGTAGGGTGGAAATCAAAGCACAGTGGGAGACACACAAGACTCTATGACGATCTCGGGTCAACAGACTAAGCTGTACCAGTGTCACCAGAGAACTGCCATCTGACGTGAGGTATAATACCATCTGGGAGTTCTCGGCGAGTCCGTTCAGTGTATCCAGTCTCCACTGAGCACCCGCATACCATCTCTGATGTCAAACACCAATGGATATGGGATCATCCATCGCCCATCACATGGGTCGAGAAGATATACGCTAGTCTACTCTGAAATATCGATGCCCCGTCTCGATATTCCCACGACTAGGAACATTGAAGGATGTACTCATGGACTACCCAGGCCCCACTAGTATGATCTACATCATAGCCCTGGAAGTCGAGCACATATCCTAAGGGCTTTATCAACATGTAATAGAGAGACAGCAAGTATACATGTTAAGATAAAGAGCAACCAGATAGCATACTATCATGTCGAGCAAGAAAGTCCTACCTATATATGTCCCAGCATCTACTACAATATACATCCAATGTACAGTAATGGCCTCTAGGGCATACATATAACTAACAATCTCCCACTTGCACTAGGGCCATCTGTAGCAGTGGTTGTAGTATCTAATACTCAACCATCCCATATAAGTCTCTCTCTGGGAAAAAGCCTTTGTGAGTGGATCCGCCGTGTTGTCCTTAGAGTCTACTCTCCTAACCTCGATTACCCTGGAGATCAACTATCTCCATGATCAGGTGATGCTGCCTCAGAATATGTCTGGGTCACTGATGGGACCAGGGTTCCTGGGCCAAAGCCACACTTCCATTGTCATACAATGGTAGGAACCTAGTTCATCTCATGAACCAATATACACCCAAACTGCCTCTTTGGTAGTATCTTTGATAGCGATGTTACCAGCCTTTATCGTCTAGTTTGCCACGGTATTTAGCTTGGAACTCTTCCAACATACCGTTCCTCCACTGAGGGTAAAGACAATGCCTGCGACTGACATTCAGTCGTCCTTATCACCCTGGAACTTTTCCAGTGATTCTCCCCAGGATCGATTGATACCATCTCACTAAACCTAGTGAGAACCCTAATATCCATTTAGATCTATCTCATAGATATAAAATCTAGGATTTAGGAGGTATCACATAGATCCTATATGGAGAATCCTTGTGATAAGCGGAGATTGACCGAGCGTAGCATAGGAAATTCTTTTCTTATCAAGAGTATGTTGTCCACGTACAATACGAGGATGACCACCTTACTCTCTACTACCTTTTTGTATATACAAGGTTCATCTACCATTTTGATGAAGTCAAACTCTTTGACTACCACATCAAAACAGATGTTCCAACTCCGCGATGCCTGCTTTATTCTGTAAAGCAACTTGCACACGTTTCCGCTGCTCCCACTGTTTACGAAGCCCTCTGGCCGTGTTCTTATAGACGTTCTCTTCTAAATCATTTTAGAAAAGCAGTCATGGCACCCAACCACCAGATGTCGTAGTCATGGTATGTAGCAAAGGCAAGTAGGATCCGGATGGACTTAAGCATAGCCACTGGAAAAGGTTTCATCATTTTCCACGCCTGGTCGATGACGAAAACCTTTAACAAGTCTAGCTTTGAAAGTCTCAACTTTTCCATCTACACCAAGTAATCTTCTCAAGATATACTTGCTCCTGATCGGGATTTAACCCTTCAGATATAGCATCCAAAGTCCATACTTTGTTGGTGTACATGGATTCCATCTCAGATCGCTAAGCATCCAGCCATTCTTACAGAGTCCCCACTCTTGACGGCCTGCTCGAAACTAGTTGGGTCATCATCTCATGATGCATTCCTCGCTCCCACTGTCATCGAGAAACCAAAGTATCTCTCAGGCGGATGAGGAACCCTGCTAGATCGGCGGAGAGGCTGAGGTTCGTTGGGGACTATTGAATCCTTTAGTTCTGTCAAATCATCAGCTGCAGTTTGTATAGCTGGAACCTTTCCAGTTCTACATAACTGACCTTGCCTCGATCTTGTCCGGATTTTGCTTTTGACATAGGCCGGACAACCCCAAATCTTAACTTGCTTAAGAGATGGGCTCTTCCCATACCATATCTTATATGGAGTGGTAGGCAGTGATCTGATTCGAACCTAATTCAATAGGTATGCAGCTTCTTAAGTGCACAACCCTCAAAAGGAAATAGGTAACTCAATAATACTCATCATAGAGCACACCATATCTAATATGGTGCGATTGCTCCGCCTCGATATACCAACGTGATATGGTGTATACGGAGGAGTAATGCTGAGAGAGAGAATCTCATTCTCCTTTAGAATAGTCCAGGAATTCCGTGCACAAGTATTCTCCTCCTTGATCTTATCATAGGACATAATACTTATACCCGTATTTTGGTTCTCTACTTCTAACTTATATTCTGTGAATATCTCAAAAGCTTCGGACTTATGTTTCAACAGGAACATATGACTGAATCTTGAGAAATCATCAGAGAATGTAATGAAGTACAAAGAACCGGTTCTGGCATGTGTAGACAGGGGACTTTACATACATCACTATGTATCGGTCCCAAGAGTTCACTAACTCTTTCTCTGTTTCCAATAAACAGAGCTATGGTCATCTAATCTTTGTGACATGACTGGCAAGTTTCACAAGATGTAAATTCAAACTGATTTAAATATGCATCTAAAATGTAACTTAAGCTAGTCGGGTCATATTGATATGACCTAGTCTACAATACCTCAAGAAGGAATCGTTCATATCTGAACTCTTCCTCTTGTGTGTGTTCTGTATACTAGGAACTGTAGTTTGATTTAGAACATCAATGTTTTTAGATAACGTGCCTGAACCGATCAACTTTTGAAATGTTCAAAACAATATTCAACAATACAAAATTATATCCTTTCTTTACTAATAAAGAGACTGATATGATTTTGTATATCAGGTTCGGTATCTAATAGCATTTGTTCAGAATCAATGTATTTGTAATACAGGATGACAGTGACCAACAGACTTGGCTACAACATTTGCACCGTTTTCTGTCTCATGAAACTTATCACCCATTCTCAGTTCTCTACCTTTCTGTAGCCCATGTAACGGATTACATTTGCGGGATCCTGATCCGGTATCTAATACCTAGGACGTAGAGGACACTGAGAAACAGTTCTTTATAATGAACACACCCGAAGGAGATGCATCATATGCACTTTCTTCGTTTGGGCGGCATGAGAATCCTGGTATTCCCCTATTTCCTGCTCGATCTTATAACAATTATAAGTTGGAGCGGGACCAACGTTCCCCAGCTCAGTATAACAAGCAGGTTCGGTCAGTACATCCGTATTATTATCTTGATTAAGGCGTGATATGGTCGCTACCTGGAGAGAGAGAGAAGAAAACACTCTGCGTGCGCTCTTGCAAGATTAGATTGGTTATTTATTTTATCTAATACTGTTTTTATCAAATCTTCCTTCAAACCCTAAAAGGAAAGACTAGCCGGGATTAATTACACTCTACAAGTTCGCCAATCTTTCAGCCAGGCCAGTGCCGGTAATTTGAGGGAGGTTCCCCGTGCTTTCGCACGGACCTAATTAAAGTAAACCTCGGTTTCCCAGGGGCGTAACCCCGTTGACACCTTTCTAGACACCTACTTGATTGGCTAATTGTAAAGTGCAAAACTCTCCCAGGAGTAACAATTACTCGCAGTGGGTATCGGGATCCAACTATCATATAGAAGGTATGCAATCTCATTGCAAATTTCAACACTTGAAACTCCCGATAAAGGTTTTTACCCCTAGCACTTATGACCTTAACTATGGTCAACAAATCATAAGCACTAGTCAAGTTCTACCCGTCATTTCGTGATTAATTAGACCCACCCACATGACCCTTAACTAAGGTCAACAAAGTCACGCGACTGTCCTAACTAATCGCATCATATGCGGTGTAGGAAGACATCACTTAGCTACCGTACACTATGCCTTGACTATGGTCAACAAACACAGCACGAATACTAAGAACTCTACTTCCTAAAATGACGGAGGGTTGCGGATGGTTTTTAAGAAAACCTTTAACGCTTTGAACTTGATCTCGTTGCGAAATCAAATGGTTTTTAAATGGAGTGTTTTTAAGGCTTTTCTAGTTTTGCTAAAGGGGTCACTCCCGGTGAAGGGATCGTCGGCCCTTTCCTCATCGAATAAGGTGCAGGATATATCATATATACCGCTGTGCAAAGCAGAAACTATAGAAGCAATCAAAAGACAAACCGAGGGTTGTAGCATCTGCCAGTTATTGCTAAAGGGGTCACTCCCGGTGAAGGGATCGTCGGCCCTTTCCTCATCGAATAAGGTGCAGGATGCTCTACAAGGAACACCGCGATGCAAAGCAAGAACTGTAGCTACCTGTTTTTTTTATTTTGAAATTCGATTTCACAACATCTTTTAGGTTTATTTTCTTTCATTAATCTCATTAATGAATGTCCCATCATTTAAGTCCACCTAAACATCACAAATAAATATAACGTACGCTTATACCATCCGCATTAGCCTCGATGTCCCGTCTGCACCGTTAGGTTAGGTAACTAACGCCAGAGCGAGGCAGGGCTAGCGCGGGTGTAAAACATAAGCAACGTCTATATAATATATCATATATACTATATACAATA
Source organism: Agapanthus africanus (assembly GCA_030015575.1). NCBI lineage: Eukaryota > Viridiplantae > Streptophyta > Magnoliopsida > Asparagales > Amaryllidaceae > Agapanthus > Agapanthus africanus. The sequence continues at coordinate 90,409,854 of JASDDO010000012.1, read as the reverse complement.
TCTATCTGAACAAATCACATGATCACATCACAGATAACATAGCAGAAAATATCATATGAAATATCGGATATACTAGGACGTCCGTATTTTATTTTGAGCCTGAATAAAACACGGATTCCACGGTCGTGATGAACAGCCAATCCCAAACCCCTAGACCCCTACGAGAGCGGCAAGCAACCCTACCAATTCTAGGGTTAGGAGACCCGGACTCGACTCCTCGAAATGGTCTCCCACTGGACTCTAGAACTCGGTTACTTGTGCTCCCCTCCTTGGGTCTATTCTAATGCGGAAAAGTAAATAATATACATCAACGGTGACATCTTCCGCAACCTGGAAGTGCTCCAATAAAAGAATATTACAGACAATGAATTTTACATGAATGAAAATGAAAAAACACTCATCTCACATAAAAACCTCCCGGCTATTCAAACACGACGATCCAATATAACATATCCAGCAACACATAACATCACATGTTACCAACGTAAGTAAATATGTCCATCCCAATTGTCGTTGACATATAGTAACGAAACTGGCGATATCAGATATTACACTTACGGTCGCAGAAAAGAAAGTGTAAAACTACAACAGTTGGAATCCGCAACCTCCTTAGATATCGCATGCCTAATCAAATGAATTTCTTAGACATCGCATGCCCAACAATTATAAACCCCGCATTTCAGTCTCAAAATCGAAAACACTTTTCAATACCAAGTCGGGCAATTCAACAAGATTCCTGACATCCTGGTCGAATGCTCGTCGCAAACTTCAGTAGACGGCCGCACCCCCGATACCGTCGATGAAGTGCACCAAAGCGGAATACCACTGCCGCGAGCACCCGAACGGATGCTTTCGGCGACGGGGTTCTCCTACAGTCACTTGGTCGGGGCTATGGGGCGTGGCTATCTATTAAGGTTACCGGCGAGTATCCGCGTACGTTACGTGATTGCGACGGACTTTTGATCGCATCAAAATTCCGTGGCAACCGATCAAGTGAGACTAAACTGCTAGATTTATAACATTCATTCAGTTATCTCATAACTACTTGTGGATTCCAAATATTGTATCACATTCCAGATAAATGGAATATGTTAAACTTTTCGATCGAACAATCAAACACCCAAGTTTTCCCGAAACAGCTCAACACATGAAATAAGTTTAAAAACATTCACTTCATGCCTCAGTACCAACGGTCCAGCCGTAGAAGGGTCAAGCCAACGCCTCACATGTGGCACGCCGTACTGCCCCAAACCCTAAGGTTCAAAGGGCAGTTCAAGACGGTCACATAATCGAGTTAAGGTTTGTTGTCTTCTAGAGGGTCCATCGCGTTACTTGCACTACTTTGAACGTTCTTAAACTACGGAAAGATCCAACACTTGGAAATTTCCCGACAGGGGAAAAAGTGGGTATTTATATCCGGTCGAACTTTTTAACATGTTCTAAAATTATCCGGAAAAACACAAACGAGGTTAAAATATCCGATCGAAACATCGAGTCCCCGAAAACAACCCAGAAAACTCAACTGTTGAGTATAAATTAAAAAATACCCAGAAAACACAGGAATCAAATAAGGAGTTACTGTGCAAAATACATAGGATAAAGTGTCTATTTGGCCGCGGAACCGCCGCACGAGCCATGCTCATGCCGCGGTTCCGCGGCGCTTTTATCGATTTAAGCGCACGTGCTTCACAGTAACTCCTCAAAGACCCTGCTGAATTTTTTGGCTATTTTTAATTAGGGAAAAACCACAGTTTCAAAAATGTACAGAGAGGGGTCTTGGTTAGGGTTTCGGGACTCGATCGGATTTCTAACATCGTCTACACTTCGTCTAAGGCTCTAGCTAGACTCTGATACCACTGTAGGATTCCTAGGCACACTCATGAGGTTCTACAACTGATCACCCATGCCAAAATCAAAAATTTATGTGCCAAGAAACCCTATGCAAGATCGTTAACTAGAGGTAAAGGCGAAACTAGAAACTAGCAAACTACTTTGCTACTAAGTGAATGGGAATACAACCTTTGTAGATCCGGTCCTCCACTTTTCTAGCTCCGTGTTGACGTCCCTCCGCTGCGATCATCGGAATCTCGGACTCTAGCGATGGTTTCGTCGGAGAAATGATCGGGGTAGGTCGTTGACTTCGATGCCGAAGATGATTTACGTCGAGGCGACTCAAACTCAAGCTCCGTCTTCACTTGGTCATGAACCTTGTGAAGATAACACACTCTACTACATGGCAAGTGGTAGAGAATGAAGAAATAGGAAGTGGGTTCACTTTGGATTTGGATTTCTCACTTGGATTCATCACTTGGAATTTTTCTAGCAAGGTTTTCTTCTCTTCATGATGAAGAAGAAGAAGAAAGAAAAGAAAGTGAATGAATATTATTAAAAATAGAAAATCAAGTGATGCTTATCATTTAGCAACCATGGGTGAAGTAATACATGTAGAGAATAAACTAGGGTTAGATGTAATGGTTAGGTTAAGGCATAAAACAAAATGGTAGACTTTTTCAAAGATGCTAGAAAACAACATGAAGCTTCTAGCAAAGAAAAGAAAGAAAGCCACCATTTTGTTTTAACTAAATAAATAAAATAAATAAAGAAAACAAAACCCTAACCATTAACTTAAACATGGTTTAAAGCATACACACACCCAAGTTTGCATGTATCATCAAACATGATACAAACAAGTGCACAAAAATATATCACATATACAACTTGTGCACATCAAGTGAGAAAATCAATCTTAAGTGAACAAATACTAGTTAATGTAAAGTAATATATCAAATATATAATTATACATTAAATCATTAAATCAACACTTGATTTAATGATCCGGTCATACTTCATATAACCGACTAATATCAAGTGTATCAATATATCGAATCAACATTTGATTCGGTAACCCGACTATATCTTATATAACCGTTCGATGATACAAATCGCGAGAATAGAATTCAGTATCACATACTGGTATTATTCTCGGTCCCGCACATATCTCATATGCGCTCCTATTTCGTTTCGCTTGAGCCAGGAAACCTCTATGTAGGACTCTAAAGACTCGTCAATACGCCGGCAGTAGGTGATGATCATATCAAACACCCACAAGCCGCAAGCGGTCTGCTAAACGTAACGGCCACCCGGATATTGAGCGATCAGAAGATCAACGAGCAAGCCCGCTCACACTCCTGTGAATCCAACCAGTAACACTTACCGTACAGTCCGGTCTGTTCGTCTGATATGTCGCATATCTCGCCTAGGGGTGGTAAACGTCAGACCCCAATAGCTTGATAAGTCATGCCGATGTAAGGTCCATAACAAGCATGAAACTACCGATAACACTTACCAGTAAATCAGTGCAACCCTGGCCAGGGATTTCCAGTTATGGCCAGTCGAGCATAGCGCAACATCAACCCCCAATACCGGGAGAGACGAATTCCCTCCTATCGCTCATTGCCTCCATGTGAATCGGGACTGTACCCAAAAACCACCTGTTTGCACGACTCAGTAGAGCCGTGGCAGGGTGGAAATCAAAGTACAGTGGGAGACACACAAGACTCTATGACGATCTCGGGTCAACAGACTAAGCTGTACCAGTGTTACCAGAGAACTGCCATCTGACGTGAGGTATAATACCATCTGGGAGTTCTCGGCGAGTCCGTTCAGTGTACCCAGTCCCCACTGAGCACCCGCATACCATCTCTGATGTCAAACACCAATGGATATGGGATCATCCATCGCCCATCACATGGGTCGAGAAGATATACGCTAGTCTACTCTGAAATATCGATGCCCCGTCTCGATATTCCCACGACTAGGAACATTGAAGGATGTACTCATGGACTACCCAGGCCCCACTAGTATGATCTACATCATAGCCCTGGAAGTCGAGCACACATCCTAAGGGCTTTATCAACATATAATAGAGAGACAGCAAGTATACATGTTAAGATAAAGAGCAACCAGATAGCATACTATCATGTCGAGCAAGAAAGTCCTACCTATATATGTCCCAGCATCTACTACAATATACATCCAATGTACAGTAATGGCCTCTAGGGCATACATATAACTAACAACACGAGTACAACGTCATCCCTTCTACACAATATCAGTGTATGAAGTATTTCAAAGATGGCATCGAGTACACGGTTACAGAGGAGCTAAACCCATTCTTCGTAAATGAAGTCCGCAAATATGAAGACGCAAAGTACTTCCTACCGGACTTCGAAGACACGGAAAGATGTCATAAGCAGAAGAATAAGCAAAAAATCGTCACTACTATCCTGATCTTCGGGAGTGATACCGAGGAGGATGAAGAGAGGGTTTATTCAGGGCAGCCCCAATACAACAGACCCGGACCATTTACCCCTATTTTGGTTTTCGGCAGCGACTCTGAAGACGAGGTCAACGCAGTATTCTCTGTTCGTCCATCAATACAAACCTTCATTGGAATTGATCAGAGCTTGCAAATCACCATGGTTCCGCAGCAGCATTACAGGGAACTTGATGTGCTCGATACATACGACGTGCAAGAGCTGCAGACCTTCTGCGTTCCTCCTAGGCGGAGAGATGAAAATGCGATCCTCTTCTATTAATCCACGGAGACCAAAGTGGAGAAAGAAGTCTGGCATGGTGCCGATCTTGCGCTTGACAGGCTTCAACCAATCTGTCTGCCCAGATACTACGCAGAGGGATTGAAGAGGCTATTAAGATACCAAGGTGTACCCTTTAAACAAACCGCTCGACAAGCCCAGTTCTACAACAAGATCTAGGACATTCCCGGGACTCAGCGAAAGACGTCCAACGGGAGGGTATAGACGACCGGGCTTGGATACGTTCAGTCCAAGAAACGGAGCGGTTCCATGGCTGTCATGTTATAAACGATTCTGGTGGAGAAGGGAATGCACTTCCGGATAGCGCTGGTATTGAACTAGAGCGAAATCCCACCATAAGAATACCAAGTCCGTCATTCGAAGAACATATTGACAAACTAATAAGGGAAGCAGGTCAAAAGGTTCGGGATGACCACAGCCGTGAAATGGCCATTTACGAGAAAGCTAGGATGCAACGTATCATTCAGCAGGCTACGGAAAGAGAAGACGACGATGCCCTTCACCCTCAGCCCGCTGTGCGCTCTTGTGGCAAGAAAAAAGCCCGACGCAGAAGCAACAACAAGGTGAAGAACGGGAATGACGTTCAAAAACAGCAAAGCGGATCCAAGAAACCACGCGATCGAGAAAAAGTCAGCTGGAATCCGTCTTTTATAAAAAAGATGGGTCGGGAATACTCTTTCCCTCGAGACAAGACAAGGAAAATCTTCGACCTTGTCGTGAAACATCAAATGATGACGCTCCCGGAGTCTCGACATCCTGATCAAATAAACGAGGTCCATCATCCGGCTTATTGCTCCTACCACCGAGCAATAGGACATCCTTTTGAAGATTGCTTCACCTTCAAAGACTGGGTCGAAGACCAGTATCAGCAAGACAAGTTTGCTCTATCCGACAGTTGGAGGGTAACCCCACCTCAAAAGCATGAGTCAAAAGCGACCTACATTGTGAGGGTAAGTCCAGATCAACATCAAGCTTGGAAACGAGCTCGTACCTGCCACATGATAACATTCTCAAAGGAAGGAGAGCATCAAAATGTAGACAACCTCTCCGAGTGCTTTGCAAATGAAGATGAGGACGGGGTGATCTCAGAATTTCCACCGGCACCAAAAGAGCTGGAGGATGGGTACATACTACGGCCGACAACCTGAGAAAAATCGACTTGGGGACGGCAAACGAGCCAAGGCCAACGTTCGTCAGCGAGCTATTGTCTGAAGAGCAGATGGCTATACTAAAAGATGTGGTTATGCAGTATAAAGACTGCTTCGCGTGGAACTATTCCGAGATGCCGGGAGTAAATCCAAAAATAGTCGTGCATAAACTGGCAATATCACCGGACGTCAAGCCAGTCAAACAAGCACCAAGAAGAATGCGGCTCGAGCTTGAGATGAGTATCAATGCCGAAATCAAGAAGCTAATCGACTTCGGCTTCATCCAAGAGGTTCAATACCCTGACTGGATCGCCAATATCGTTCCGGTAATGAAGAAAAATGGGACAGTACGCATATGTGTAGATTTTCGGGATCTGAACAGAACTTGTCCGAAGGATGACTTCCCAGTGCCTGTTACCAAGCTGATGATCGATAACACATCCACTCATGAAGTCTTCTCCTTCATGGATGGATCTTCGGGGTATAATCAAATAAAGATGCATCCTGAAGACCAAAAGCACACTTCTTTTCGGACTCCGCTGGGCATATTGTGCTATAAAGTGATGCTCTTCGGTCTAAAGAACGCTGGCTCTACTTACCAGAGGGCCATGACGAAGATCTTTGATGACCCCATACACGAGATTGTCGAATGTTATATCGACGACCTCATGGTGAAAAGCAAATCGTACGAGGAGCACTGCGAGCATTTGAAAATAGTGTTCCAGCATCTTCGAAAATATAATATGAAGATGAACCCTCTGAAATGCGCGTTTGGAGTCTCGTTAGGCAAATTCCTAGGATTCATCGTACGACACCGAGGCATCGAAATAGATCCATCAAAGATCAAGGCGATTATGGAAATGCCCTTGCCAAGAAATCTCAAGCAACTGCGGTCTCTCCAAGGGAAGCTCGCGTATATCCGACGGTTCATAGCTAACCTCTCCGTCAAATGCTGCCCCTACAGCCATCTAATGAAGAAGGGGACCCCGTTCATTTAGGATTGTAAATTCCAGAGTGCACTGGATGAAATCAAGCAATACCTGCAGAACTCGCCAGTACTGACCGTTCGGTCAAGGGAAAGCCTTTCATCCTGTACACAACGACCTTTGAAGAATCTTTAAGCGCACTATGGGCATAGGAGAACGACCAGGGGAAGGAGAGAGCTCTCTATTATTTGAGTCGGGTTCTCCTGACGGCAGAAAACAACTACTCCCACATCGAAAAGCATTGCTCGTCACTGATCTTCGCGATAACGAAGCTTCGACATTATGCCTTGGCACATGAGGTCCATTTCAGATCAAAGGTGGATACTCTCAAGTATTTGATGTCAAGATCCATATTAACAGGAAGGCTTGCCAAATGGGCCCTCCTCTTGATGGAGTTCTCGATAATATATCGATCCCTCAAGGCAGTAAAAGACCAGGCCATCGCCGACTTTCTCGCTGAGCATCCTATACCAGCCGATTCTCCCTTAAATTGTAAATTGCCAGACGAACACGCGTTCGACACAATCGAAGGGAAGATGGAGGAAAATATTGTCTAATGGGAACTCTACTTCGATGGAGCGTCTTCCATGAAGAAGCGAAACCAAAACACCCCCATAATCAAAGCCGGAGTAGGCCTTATCTTTGTGACTCCATAAGGAGGGATAATGCGGTTTGCCCTTTCCTTAACGGAACCAAGAACAAACAACGAAGCAGAATATGAAGCGTTGATAGCGGGTCTTGAGATTGCTATTGACATGGGAATCGAAAACCTCCTCATATATGGAGACTTCCAGCTGGTCGTTAGCCAAGTAAATGGCGACTATCAGACGTGCAAACCGGAGTTGGTAAAATATGGCGAAAGAGTGCAGCAATTGCTGACACAAATCCCCTCTTACAACATGGAAAGCATACCACGTGCGGAAAATAGCAAGGCGGATGCGTTAGCCAAACTCGTTAAAGAACTGGCCGACGAAAACCTCGATGACGTAAGGATCCGTCGGATTCTCGCGCCGGCGGAAGTATCTCCGGAGACGCCTGAAAGAAAGAAGGCGGTCGAACAAGCGGCCTTCCAAATAGAGGACGAAGAAAAGGCTAAGGATTGGAGAGAAGTCTTCATAGACTACTTCAAATCCTATCAAACACCCAAAGACTTGTCGTCAAGACATCAGCTCATGAAACGAGCTCTATCTTTCGCCTTCGTCAATAATACTCTATATGAGAGATCGTTCGACAGTTTGTGGCTAAGATGCTTGGGACCGGAGGAAGCAAGGAGGGTCGTCTAAGAAACTCACGACGGACTTTGCGGTTCCCATCAGGCCGGGCCAAAGATGAAGCTGAAGATCAAGAGAATGGGTTACTATTGGCCCACGATGATTCAGGACTGCCTCGAATATGCGAAGCGGTGTCATTCGTGCCAAATCCACGGGGACTTCATCCACCAGCATCCGAATCCGCTATACCCAACATTATCTAGCTGGCCGTTTGAAATGTGGGGAACCGATATAATTGGGCCTATCGAACCAGCATCATCTAAGGGACATCGGTTAATATTAGCGACGACCGATTACTTCTCTAAGTGGGCAGAAGCAGTACCGCTAAGAGAAGTGAAGACGGAGAACATCCTCCATTTCTTCAGGACACACGTCATCTACCGGTTCGGCACTCCACGACGGATCATCTCGGACAATGGGTCGGCCTATAGAAGCCATAAGATCAGCCGCTTCGCACAGCAGCATAATATAGATTGGAAATACTCTTCAGTCTATAATCCCCGAGCTAACGGTCTAGCTGAGACTTTCAACAAGACTTTGACGAAGATCATAAAGAAAACGGTGTCCAGAAATAAAAAGATTGGCACGAGAGACTGCATGAAGCTCTCTGGGCGATCGAACCACGTTCAAAACGGCCACGAATACAACGCCATTCGCGTTGGTATTCAGCACGTAAGCGGTACTTCCCTTAGAGATAGAACTACCCTCTCTACGAGTGGCGGTTCGACATGAGCTGACGGATGAAGAAAATGCCCATCTTCGGCTTAAGGAGCTTGACACTCTCGATGAAACTCGTCTCATGGCGCAGCAAAACCTGGAAGCTTACAAAGCAAGAATGACGCACTCATACGAAAGACCGACTAGGCCAAGAACATTCCGCCAATGCGAGCTCGTGTTAGTCGTAAAAAGACCTATGATCCCCAACCGTGTAAAACGGGAGAAATTCGAGCCAAACTATGAAGGTCCGTATATCATAAACAAGGTCCACCAAGGTGGGGCCTACTTGCTCATGAATATGTATGGCAAAAGACCCTTCCGGCCAATAAACGGCCGATTCCTTAAGAAGTACTATGCTTGACAAGTCACGGCTCATGTTAATGATAGATGGCGATGCTTGTGTCCGCTCACTGTCTTCCTGAGTCCAAACTCTATAAGTAGTATCCGGCAAAACTTCGCCACGAAGCTAACAATGGACCGAGATGTCCCTAAACTAACAACGGGCCAAGATGTCCCTAAACTAACAATGGACCGTAATGTCCTTAAACTAAGTACGTCGCCTCAAACATGGCGACGGTAGAATTTAAGTCCACAAGTCCCCGCGGCGAGGATTGCAACTCAAGAGTTTCATTGTTCAAAAAAAAAGGCACGTCCACAAGCGAAATGGGCACAGATGAAAACCCGAAAGGGCGCCGTGAGTAAAAACAGTAGGGCTACCGGTGAGTTTGTGAAAACCTGAAAGGGCGCAATCTCCTTAAAATAAAGACACCTACAAGGTCCTCTCGACCTTGTGAGAAGAAAACGCCTGCGTGAGATCCTTATGACTCACAAGGGAGTAACACACTTAGGGATCCCCACGATTCCTAAGTAGAAATTACACTTATGAGATCCTCACGTCTCGTAAGGAGAACTCCCCCCTATGAGACCCTTACGGCTCATTGGATTCAAAAGCCTTAAAATACAGAAATCTGAACCTGTTCTTAAGCCATCACACTTCCCAAGTTGCCCTACAAGCGGTCCAATATTTACCCTTGTATACAATCCACGGGCACAAATAAACGTTCCCTCACCAAGTCCCACTAATGACGAGGAATGTCCTCATATGGTGAACGACACTTGTAAGTCCTCTCGACTTATAAGTAGAAAATACTTTTATGAGATCCTTACGACTTATAAGAGTACACACACTTGGGGATTCCCACGATTCCTAAGGAGAAAATACACCTACGAGATCCTCACGACTCGTAGGGAGAAACACTTTTATGAGACCCTTGCGGCTCGTAAAGTTGAAAAGCCTTAGTTAACAGGATCCTAACCCTGCATGTTTGCTAAGCCACCTTTGTTCAAATCGACAAAGGCAAATGATGATTCGCTCCTGGTAATATCCTAGTTGTAGCGATGCTGATGCCTAAATCGATATCAAATTCCAAGTCCTTTCACGGCAAATGATGATTTGCTCCTGGCGTTATTCTAGTCGCAGCGATACTGATGCTAAGATTGGTATCAGATCTCGAGTTCTATACTCGCAATAAAAATCAGCGAGCAAAAATGCATATAAAACAGCCGAAATGTTTGGGCAACTCACAATAAAAAGCAACGAGTAAAAAGAAAAAATAGTCGAAATGATTGGGCGCCGCGATAAAAAGCCGAAATGATTGGGCAATCACGACTTTCGCGATATAAAAAGCTGAAATGATGGAGTATCGTGGAAAGAAATAAAAAAAATGATGAAACTTATGCCCTGCAGGTGAGTGCACATCCACCCCTGTATACAATCTATGGGCACAAACGAAAAGGGAACTACATTTTCCCACCGGGCTCTGTCAAAAGGGAGAGTCAAATCTCGATGGTTCATAAACAGCCTAGAGATCAACAACGGCGTTTTTTCTCACTCCAGCAGGATGCAGACGCGACGTCAACAACCGACCCCAGCGTCAAAACAATGGAGCCATGGAAAAGTCCCTAGTTCCAAGACTCGACGGTTCACAGACAATCTGGAGACAACCTCGACATTCGTCGCAATATAGCAGACACAATGTCAACAAACGAAGCGAAGGAAGATCCCTAGCTTCAGGGTCTTGACGGCAACATCTATAGCCTAGAGATCACCACAGCGTTTTTTCTCACTCTAGCAGGATGCAGACGCAACGTCAACAACCGACCCCAGGGTCAAAACAATGGAGCTATGACAAAGTCCCTAGTTTCAAGACTCGATGGTTCACAGACAACCTAGAGACAACTTCGACATTCGTCACAATATTGCAGACACAATGTCAACAAACGAAGCAAGGAAAGATCCCTAGTTTCAGGGTCTTGACGGCAACTCAAATAAAACTGAAAAGACTATCGGAGATCATCCCACACCAGCGCGGAGTGGTCATGGCTCCTCGGGGCTCCCAAATTGAGCCTAGTCTTAAGTAAAAAGCAGCATGGAAAATCCTTAACGCTTGCTCTTCCGACGGTAATATGACCTGGGAGATTACTTGATGACGTCTTGTCCAGCCCCTGAAGGGATTAGAGACACGACAGTCATGGGGCTACTCGAATAGCAAGATTGCATATCGGTGAATACATCGGCCAACGCAACGGTACGACGGACAAAAACCCCAGTACCACAGACCTTAACGGACTTCTATCAGCAGAGGTTAACTGTGACGTTAGGACATTCTTGCGAGAACTTCTAGATTCGTCTCGACTCGTAGGGAAAACAATGTTCCTGCAAGAACTTCTCGACTCGTCTCGATTCGTAAAGCCTTAAGCAACGGGATATTAACCTGTTTCCTAAGCACTGGGGCCCTGCAAGTAGGTCCAAGATGGACTATTGTATACTATCCACGGGCCACACTCTCCAAAATCAAATATCGACAAGGAAAAAAAACCCACTTACGAGTCCTATCGATTTGTAAGGGGGAAAATTCTCTTGTGAGATTCTTACGACTCTCAAGAGAAAACACACTTAGGAATCCTCACGATTCCTAAGTAGAAAATACACTTACGAGATCCTCTCGACTCGCAGGGAGAAAAGTCTTTATGAGACCCTCACGGCTCATAAAGTTGAAAAGTCTTAGGCGGAAGATCTAAATCTGTTTCCTAAGCCATCGCTGCCCTGCAAGGAGGTCAAGATGGACTATTTACGTGCCACACATTTGCCAAAAGTTATATGCCAATATGAAATAAAATATGTCTTTTATTCATAAATTCAAGCGAATACAAGATACATTTCCTAAAGGAATCAAAATGAATATATGTTATTCATGAATCACAAGTTTACAGTCGGTACAAAAAAGGTACAAAGTCGGTTATTAAGGAGGAGGCGTCTTCTGCAAATCAGCAAGCCGCTCGTGTGCTCCTCTTAATCCTTTCTCGTGGTCAGCTATCGCGGCCAACTCCACTTCAACTTGAGTCCGTTGCCACAAACATGACGAAAGCTTTTCATCGGTTTCTAGCATGCAGCTTCGCAGTCCTGCATGACCCGCTCGGTGAAGTCAAGCGTCCGCCTCAGCGTCAACCCATCCGAGATACATCGCTGGAGGTTGTCGAAAACAACTTTTAATTGCGCATCATCCACTTCAATCTGGACGCGCAATCGGACATATTCGCTGGAAGCCACCTCATGTTCCTTTCGTCTCAGGGTCGCCTCTTGTTCAAAATGGCGAATGAAAGGAACACTATGCTCGACCCACGCAGCCCACTAGGAGTTCGAAGCCAACACCTCAGGAGCGAGATGCTTGAGCTCGGTCTCGTGCAGGAAAGCCTCGATCTTTCTGCAGTAATCAACCCAAGAGCTGACGAGATCTTCATCATGGAAGTTCACGAGTGTCGCCAGCATTGGATTGAACTTAACGGCAAAATCCGTAGCAGAACTGAGGGCCTCGGCATTGAGATCTTCGATAAATTCGCTCAATATTCGCCAGCTATTTGCGGCGCACCTAGAAGATATGCGTTTAGCTAAAGGCCCTGCGGGCATTGGAATGCGAGACTCAAAAGGAGCTGGAGCCGTTGCAATTGCTGCAAAATAAATTATGGTCAAATGTCAATTCGGGAGATAAAGAAAATACGAGGGATGAAGTCTATTATACCGGCTATGACAGACGGCAGGATGGGGAGTACCGGAGGCACGACCATTCTCTTGTCTCCTCCTCCAACCCGTGACGCTATGATCAATATGAAGAAGACTTAGCAACAATACATCTATCCATAAAAGAAAGGGGGAGACATTAATTGAAGAATATACTAACCAATACCAGAAGGTGGAACGATTTCCGACTGAAAGGAAAAATACGGGTTCAACACCTGATATAAATGGTCAAAAAGGACTCCTGCGGAGTTGCGACGATATACTGTCAATACAAGGAGGATTGTATCCACAATGAAACAAATAAGTGAGAAACCCATACCTTCCAAGATTTAAGGGGGCACAGAAGAAGGCGAGGGGACAGCGACCGTCAGAGCAGTGACCAACGATACTTCTTCAGACGGCATAGCCTCAGGGTTCACTGCGCCTATGATCAAGACAAACGAAATATCATTAGAAGGGCTGAACATGATTGAAAAACTCGAAAACAACAACCCAAGGACTACCCGATAGATCATCGACCAAAACCGCAATGGAGGCATCACCAGGTGTAATGGCTTCTTCACTCTCTCTCGGGAGGAATAGATTCCGCGCACATAGCTTCATCCCCTGACTCAACGAGGGCCGTCGTAACACTTGTGACACCCGCCAATACCAAGAAGCCACAGGGAGAAAGAGCAGCGGTCTGGACAGTCCCAGATTCCCGAGAAAGAGTAGCCACTTCGGGCTCTGTAATCGTCAACGTTTCACCTATACCGTCACCAGGACTCGGCCCTGCGTAAAAGAAAATGAGTATGTCAGAATTCGAGAACGAAGTTCTAATAAAATACTGGGTGTTACGTTACCTTGGAGCAGCTTTTCAGTTTCTTCCCGAACTGCGCGTGCAACCTGTCTACGGGCGGTAGACAGGGCAGAGGGAACATCCGTCGAAGGAGTATCAGCAAGCGGAATACTGCTTGAGCCCGCACCTACGGAGAAATCGGCATCACGTTCCCTCGCCGCATGCTTCCTGCGCTTCCTTTCGGTCTGAGCAGTGAGAAATGATCTCCTCAAGACTTCCGACAAGGGGACGTCGTCGTCCGAACTGAGCTCTGCCTCCAGAGCCGCTACGGCGTCCATTATCGTCTGCTTCAGCAAAGACTCCTGCGGTGACTTTGGAAGAGCCGTGGCCACAGTAGCTGGCTCTAGAAGTTTTGCTGTATCGCCACTCGGGATCGGCACTGCACTTGGAATAACCTGAGTTGAGGTAGTCCCTGCAAGAAAGTGAAAAATAGGGTCAGAGCACGAATAAAAAGAATAAAGGGGTAATGAAGCAACTTATAGCAAGACCCAAAGAAGCGCGGAGGCTCTCTTCCTCCTCGAATGTCCTGAGGGAAGTCACGAGAGCCTCTTCGGAAGAAATATCTGTTGAAGAAGAAAGCGTCAATAGAAGCATAATAAAGAGAAAAGAGATTGCCGCGGAAGAATATAATTGAAGTATACCTGACTTCGCGATAGTGATCAGCGCCGCTTCCTCGCGAGCCAGTCGCTCGGAAGCCGCAAGGGCAGCCTGTAGATCAGTATCAGTCGCAGGCGTGTCGAATAAACCCTCATTGGTGCCGTATGCGCACAAGCTCTCGCTGTAGGGAGCATGTGGCTCTTGGCCGAATATGACATCGGCAGAAAATAGAGACTTCTTCTTTTTCTGCGAGCAGACACCAGCGGCCGATGACAAGAGCTTGCGTTTGACAGGCATTTTTGGGCGACGAGTCCCGATTTCCGTACCAGCGCCAGATTCTGGGGATGCCACGGCTACCGCATCTACGGCAACACTGGGTTGAGTCTTCTCAAGGAAGGTGCGCGGGACCACAACCGTAATGACTTCTCTTAAGGAGGGACGAACGGCGGTCCATCGCTTTAAAGGGACCGCTGGGTTACCAGCCGGGACAACATCCTTATGATCAAGTAATAGCCGCCTTTCTTCCCTGATAACAGCACCCATTGCATGCTGGTACTACGCCATGTAAGCGTTCGAAGCTTTCGGCACATAGCTCGGCTCGCTAATGAGAAAGTTGGACCCCGTATTTAGTCGCATAAAGTGATGCAGCGCGCAACGAATACCCTCTTCTGTAGCGACCGGATCGGCTAAGAATGCCTCGAGAGGAACACCCTGATTGTAGCCCGACTGTTGAGTGAAGCGGTGCGGGTTATACCTCATAAACAGCGCTGAGGTGTTTTTCCTGAACACCAAAAAGACCGGCCTAATAGAATACAAGTGCAGGATTTCCCGAGCCTTCAATGTAGGAGCCCCGTCTTTGAAAGTATCACGCAGCGGTTGCACTGCCTTGGTAGATTCCTTACCGATAGTTAAGACTCTATCGACAAAAGTCATACTATCCCCGACCATACACGGGCGAAAGACCAAACGTCGAGCCTCTCGCTGCGACGGATCTAACGCAGAAGCGTCAACTAGAAACATGACATGGGGAAAGTTGTAGCTGTCATAGAAGTGGGGTCATTTGTGAATACCGAAAGCACCTAGCACGTGCATCTCGACCCAGGACGTGAAGTGGTGCAACGGAAGATGTACAGGTTTTACCCCTGGCTAAGTAGTATCTATCGCTAAGCTCAGGCTGTGATATAGATAAGCTAGCCCTGCAATCCCAACGGCTACACGCGTCCCCATGACAATGCGGTGGGCCGGATAAAAAACAGATGGCCTCATGTAGGGTGCATCGGAAGCACAAACCAGCTCAACCACAGGCCGATGAACCCCAGAAAGAACGTCTCTTCATCGACGTCTGAAGCAGCAAGTTCTACAAAAGGGACGACCGGAGTGTCTGGAATAAAGAATTTTTTTAGATCCGCTTCCGCTGTTGGCTGGTTATCCAAACTGAAATCAAATGGGTCGCCAAGCTTGGCGAATTTTGCGGCTTGTTTTGACAAGACTTCAGGGCGAAGCAAGTGGGTGATGAAATCTGCGAAGCCGACTCCGTGCCCTCCAGACTCTAAAAACAGACTCTCATAAATGTTCAACACTTTGATTAGGCTCAGAAACCGGTGTTGAATGGCATTCTCCGGAGTGAGGCCCATTACCACTGATTTGGTGGCAAAGATGTACTCATCAGGGGGAAGTATCTCCTCGTAATGTTCCCCTCTGACGGGTAGGCCTGAAATTTCCGCAAACTCCTCCAAGGAAATAGAGACTTCCCGGTCCGACAGAAGAAATGTGTGGGTTGTGATGTTTCACTGTTCCAGAAAAGCCTTAACCCACCATACATGAGGCGCAGGATATTGGAAGAGGGAAGCATATATGGCAGGATATAGCCCAAGCTTTAGCAGCACCGACTTCTTGGCCGACAAGATATACCAGGCCCACTGCAGGTAGCCGGCTGATTGGCGAGGAGTTAACCCTATCATATAGACTTGTCCCCATGGGCATGACTCGCCTTGACATATGCGCCGCCCCAAAATATCCAAAGTCATCGGCGGCTGTATGGGTATTGATGCTATAGAAGGCTGAAGTCAACCCTCCGAAGTCCAGTTGCCCTCTTCTACAGCATAATTCACTTGAGGCGAATCGGCGTAATGAATTGCTGAAATGGGCTCTGAGGGCACTGCACAAGAAAAACTGCGCCGACCCTGGATAATCTGATTGTACCACGACTTCCATAGGTGAAGAGATTTCTGCTCCGGGTCATGATCTTTAATAAGCACGAAGACTTCTCGATCCACGGGCGCGTCGACAAAGGAGCTCTCTGAACGTACAAAAGGGAAAGAAGAGTCGGAGGCTATAGTACCTACACAAAGAGAGACGGGGGTTAGTTATCAACGCTATGTTTTAAACTCTGACACTTGGTACTTAAAAAATTGTACCGCAATGCAATGCAGAATCAAAGGACAAAAAGGGGACCCACAATATTAAGATGACATCCCATCATTGATGGAGCAGACACTCATTAAGAATGGAATCCTAAGAGAATTCTCATTTAATGAGAAACCTCATTGGGCTGAGGAGTTAAACTCCCTCGAGAGCTATGCTCTGCCAACAGAATTCGCATCTGCTAACTCTATTCAAGAGGGAATAAAATTCCCCAAAAATTTCTAAAGAGCCATGCTCTGTAAAGACGATGGTGTAATCTACCAAAACCCTCAAAAGCAAAACTTTTAACAGGGTAAAACCCCAAGATCTTTAAGATCTGCAAAACAAACTCTAAGAGTTCTTCATGGAAGATGAACAGTGTTCAAATTAATGGGTTAAGCAACCCTAAAATACATCTTAAGATCTACGATCTACGAAGAGCAAATCTCTGTTAAGGGGTTCGATTATGATCCTTACCAATTTTTTAGGCAGATTTCTAACTCTAGAAGGGATTTCTTTGGGCAGGGATCTATGCTCTGAAAGGAGAATTAAATTCTCAAAAAAAAGAAGAACAAGAGAAGATGAACAACAGTCATCTCAAGGGCCAAAGGCCCTACTTATAGGCACCGGAAGTCAATTCAACTTCCAAGAAGATCCAACGGTAGAAAAGCTGCCACCGCTGCATTCACGTGTGAGCCACGTGAGCGCAACGGTGGGGGGCATTTGTTTCCCCAATAAAAGAGCAAAGCTCTGTTCAAAATTTGAAAGGCAACGCCAAGAGTTAAAAACTTTGAGGCAGCGCCAAGAGTTAAAAACTCTGAGGCAGCGCCTCACGTGCCTTGCATGAGGGCGCCAGCGCCAAGAGTTAAAGCTCTCTATTAGACAGAGCCATTGGATCAAAAATCTAACGGAGATGATAAATTATCAAAATACAGAATTAAATTCTGCTGAGGAAATATTCCTCAAATCTTTCTAAACAAGAAAGATTACTCTCTGTAAAACAGAGCACCGTTGGATTAAAAAATCCAATGGTGATTAAAAATCACTTATGTGCATAATAAATTCTGTATGGGAAAATATTTCTCTAATCTTGTTAAAAACAAGAAAGATATCTTCTGTAAAGCAGAAGTCCTTGGATCAAAGATCCAACGGTGGATAAAATCCCCAAATCAATTAAAGATATCTCAATGAGAGATTTCTTTAACCAAATCAACAAACTTGCCTCTATTAGACTTCAAGTCTTGTACAGAGAAACCCCCATAAGCTTTAAAGCAAGCAAGAAGAAAGCTTTAAGAGGGGAAAAAAAAGAATACCTCTCTTCGAGGTAAATAAAAATAATAATAGAAATCAAAGCATCTCATCTGCATATCCAAAGGTTTAACCCTCATAAAAGAACTTAGTTCTTTCCCTAGATCTGAGATCCATGAGGCAAGTCTCCCACAAATGAGAATTTAATTCTCATAGGGATGAACTTGTTCTTGGGGATCAAAGATCCAGAAAAGAACAGAGAATTGAACTCTTCAGAACAGAATACACGAAGAAAACCTAGCGCCAAGCGCCTCACGGGTCCCTCAGGTGGGTGTTGCTCAATAAACAGTGCTCAGCACTCAATGTTTGGCGCTCGGTACCAAGCGCCTCACGTGCCCTTCTCGTGGGCGCTGCTCAATAAAGAGTGCTTAGCATTCAATGGTTGACGCTCAGCGCCAAGCACCTCACGTGCCCCGCACGTGGGCGCTGCTCAATAAGGAGTGCCTAGCACTCTGTGGTTGGCGCTCAGTGCCAAGCGTCTCACATGCTCCGCACGTGGGCGCCATAAAGAGTGTTTAACGCTCCGTAAAAACAAAAAAGAGAGGAAAGTAAAGCAAAGTACGAGTGTCAGAACCCATATGAATGCTCAGCATTGTTTGCACAGAAAAGAGACTGATCCCAAGCAAGTGTTTAACACTTTATTCAATGACTAAGTGGGCTGAGTCCAAGTTGACCAAATTTCTAATTCAAATCAACCGAGCCCATGTGCTCATCATTTTCCAAATTGGTCTTAGTCTCAAACACGACTACTTATCTCCCAACGGACATTGGTTCAAAGGTACATCTCCTCACACCTCTGATACACGTCGTTGTAATTCTTCAGCGTCTTCAGAGAGGTGGTGGGTTCTGATAACCAATAACTCTCTGGTGCATTCCAAAATTGACGGGCACATCCCACTACGGACCGCAACGTCTTTAAACTAGCCGCGGACCACAACGTTTTTAAACTAGCAACGGACCGCAATGTCCTTAAACTAACATAATGGAGCCCAAATACTTTTTTGTTGGGTCTGAATGATCCGAAAATTCTGTTGAGTAGATCTTAGTCTAAAATTAGACTAACGTATTCTCAACAAATATTTAAGTTGATCTTAATCTCAAATGAGATTAATGATCCTTAAATCAAATCAAACCCAAATTTAAGAATATACGGATTTAGACTAATCCACGCCCTACGGGCGACAACTTAAATTAGTCTCCGTATACAATCTACGGGCAACCAAAAATAAAACAAACACACACGACACGAAGTGACCTTCTGGAGCAGGAGAAAGTGGTTACCGCGATACGGTAAATTAACTGCAGGGGCTTGTGCCTGCAGGGAAGAGCGCCCCTACAATCAAACACCCCTCTCAACGAGGGGGGATCTGACGAAATCTGCTACAATGGCCGCATCCGTCCAAATCTTCGATATACGGCGTCATAAATCAACTTGGTATCTTAGGAGAGGTGGACGGATAAATCCAAATAGCATCTGCCCCCAAATTCAGGCAATACGTTTGTCTTCCACTTTTTCGGCGGTAAACAATTACAAGTTATATGCAACTTCATAGATATTACAGGCAAATGCGTATTTTCATTTGTTGTTGGCAACATAATACATGCAAATTTTTTGCCTGTAATATCTAAGTAGTTGCCTGTAACATTTATAATATTGCCTGTAATCTCTACCAAAGTTGCCTGTAACATGTACCAAAATGGCGTACATGTTACTGTTGGATATAGTGCCCTCTAAGTCAATTATTGGATCGCAGGTACGTGATTGCAATGACTGAGGGAGGACCTATACCGATATGAAAGTCTTGGTATGCTATCTGGTTTGTCTTTATCATCATATACATGCTTTAGTTCACTATTGCATATTGATAGAGCCCATAGGATTCTTGCTTGACTGCCAGCAGTATGATGGCGATCATATACGTGGGAGCTGGGGTCTGTAAACATATCCTTAAAGTGTCTCTAGTCGTAGGAGTTTCGAGACAGGGCATCAATACTCCAGAGTAGACTAGTGTATACAGTCGAGACCCCGACGAGGGGCGGTGGCCGGTCTCACAAGCCATTGGTGTCAGTTGGTTCACCTAAGATGTATACAGGTGCTCATTGGGTTATGAGTACACCGGACAGGACTCGCCGGGAATATGCTAGTTGGTATTATACATATCGTCAGATAGCAGTTCCCTGGCGACATGTGTACAGGTTAGTTCATCGACCTGAGGTCATCATTTGTCTCATGTGAGTTCCCACTGTGCTTTGATTTTTACCCTACCACGACTGAAAGGAGTCGTGCAAACGGGTCTTTTTTGGGTACAGTCCCGAGCCACATGGAGGCAAGTGAGCGGATCGGCAGGGGATTCGTCTCTCCAGGTATTGGGGGTGAGATCGCGCTGTGTCTAGGAGAGCCATTACACAAAGCCCTCGGCCGAGGCAGGAGATTTACTGGTAGGTACTCCAGTAGTATCTCAGGGTGTTCTGGGCTGCTCTCTGACACGACTTATACCGCTAATGGGGGTCTGACGTCACCAGCCCCCTAGGCAGATATACGATACTCATAGACGAACGGACCGGACTGTATGTATATTGTCACTGTTAGGCTCAGTAAGGTTTCTGGATGAGTTCGCTCGTCAACTTCCCTTCCAATCAATACATAGGCAACCGTTACGTACAGCTTGTACCTTTGACGTGCTAGTGGTTATACCCAGTGCCAGTGTGTTGATGAGTCATTAGAGTCCCCCACGGACACTTTCCCAAGTTCGGGCGAAACGTTGTAGAGGTCGTATGGTTTTATGGCAGAGTTCGGAAAATGCACGTGCGTTTACGCACGTGTCATATTTCGGGCAGATAATACTGGTGGGTTTTGGTTTAAGCCGGATCCGAGTATTATACTGTGTAGATATAATATCTGTCTCAGTTGCATTTGTGTTCGGTCGTAATACAAATGCGGGCATGTTTATACCATTACGGGGTTATCCTGAAATTCGTTTCGGGATCGCTTTTGGAAGTTGCCAGTTTCCAGTTTTCTATTGGCCGTATTTAACATTCGGTTAAATGCGGATTTATCTTTTCTTCTTGAGGGTGAGTCATGAGGTGAGTCATGAGTGTGGATGCTTCTTGGATGATGACTTGGTTAGTGAGTCATTCATTTGCATTAATTGTATGATGAGGTGTTATTAGTGAGTCACCTTTTCATTAATGACTTTTGTTCTTGCTAAGATATTTTCTCTTGATCTTTTGTGAAAAGCTTTTCTAATGATCACCACTTGCTCCTACACTCACTCCCCTCTCTCTATTTAGTGGCCGGCCCCTCTTGTTGAGGTATAATGATTTTTGGGAAAAACAAAGGGTTGTTAAAATGAGAAGAGAGAGATCTAGTTCAAATATATTTTCATATCTCATTTCAATCCGATCCAAAAGGCAACTTCATTAACCGTTTGTCCATAACTTTGGACTTAACGAGACAAAGTGTTCTACTCATTCTTTACATCATCTTGGTCATCTGTTTTAGCAAACTTGATGATCGAGTTGCCTCGGTTCAGAGGCGGGAGCCCGTTTAAAGATCCATCGACATGGTGCCACCTGGACGAGAAGACTGGAGATTCAGGAGATCGGAGCAGCCGCAACAAAGCGTGGGATGATGGTTGAAGACCGAAGGACTCGGATCGTCCGGTATAACATTTCTACCCACTTTGTAGTTTGTTAGTTTAGCTTTAATGGCAGATCCGGGTTATAGTACGCGATAACGCCAGTTGTAAAAGTTTTTGTTCCGCATTTGGCGTCTGTTAGACGGCCGGGGCGCTACCGTGTACTTACAGCTAAAGGCAACTGCTTACTGTAAATGCATGGTGCCTCTTTCCGTGACTGCTACGGCTTTGCGGAATTAAAAATTTTAAAAATCTCTTTAGGGGTTTCATGATTAATTATGTCTTGGGTCTCTTTATGAGTACCCGTCTCCTCAATTTAGGCATCTCTATTATTTGCTCATTTTCTCTTTCGAGGATTTTGTGTTTGGAACCTACTGATCTACCACGCTTCAGGCGTGCCGTAGACTCATTTGCTATGATATTAACGGATTGTCCTATTGGGACATCAATCCGAGATGGAGCATTTACAGCAGGGATATGTGATTTGGTTACTCTTTTTAGGTCAGTAAATGCGTCTGGTAATTGGGTTGCTATACTTTGCAAATGAATTATCTTTTGAACTTCTTGTTCACGTTGTTTTGTACGAGGATCTAATTGAGATAAAGATAATGCATTCCATGTAATCTCTTTCTCCTGCTTGTTTCCTTCCCCTAATGTTGGAAATTTTTTTCATTAAAATGACAATCGGCGAAACGCGCCGTAAAAACATCTCCTGTCAATAGTTCAAGATATCTTATTATACAAGGGGAGTCATATCCAACATATATTTCCAATCGTCTTTGAGGACCCATTTTAGTGTGTTATAGTGGTGCAATTGGAACATATACTGCACATCCAAAAATCTTTATGTGGGAAATATCTGGTTCCTGACCAAAAACCAATTGTAAAGGGGAGAACTTATGATAATGTGTTACCCTGATACATACAAATGCTGCTGCATGCAGATAGCATGTCCCCAAACTGAAACTGGAGTTTTGTTCTCATAAGTAATGGTCTAGCTATTAATTGGAGGCGTTTAATAAATGATTCTGCTAAACCATTTTGTGTACGAACATAGGCAACATGCCGTTCAATAGTTATTCCCATAGACATACAATAGTCATTAAATGCTTGAGATGTAAATTCACTAGTATTGCCAAGACGAATTCTCTTAATCGCATAATCTGGAAATTGTGCTCGTAATCGAATTCTCTGAGCGAACAACCTAGCAAATGCAATATTGCGAGTCAATAAATAACACACATGTGACCATCTTGAAGATATATCCATTAAAACCATAAAATATCTAAATGGTCCACATGGTGGATGAATGAGCTCACATATATCACTTTGAATGCGTTCTAGAAATGCAGAAAATTCAAGTCTAACTTTAGATGGTGATGGTTTAATAATTAATTTACCTTAAGAACATACACTGCATGAGAATTCATTAGATTGAAGAATTTTCTGGTTCTTCAATGGATACCCATTTGAATTCTTGATTATTTTTTGCATCATTATTGATCCGGGATGCCCCAACCGATCATGCCTAACAATATAAGTATTTGGATTGGTAAACTTGTGGTTTGCTATAGCATGTGTCTCGATTATGTTAATACTCGTGTAGTATAAGCCGGAAGAGAAGGTTGGCAATTTTTCCAATATTTGTTTCTTACCTGAACAATAGTTGTAATGCAAATGTATTAGTTATTTTTCTCATTTACAGTTTCAATGTGGTATCCATTTAGATGAATATCCTTGAAATTTAACAAGTTTCTTTGAGACTTAGTGAAAAATAGTGCATTATTATAATTAATTTTGTTCCTCTGGGTAATAATATATTAGCTCTTCCAGAGCCTTCAATTATTTTCGTATTACCAGATATCGTGTTGATATGAGCATGGCTCTTTATTAAATAAGAAAAATGCTTTTTATCTTTGAGTATAGTATGCGTTGTTGCACTATCTGCGAGGCACAAATCTCTATCATTGATCTTGAATCTTGCTAAAGACCGGGAAATATCCATATTTTTCTTTATTAAAACAAAAAACATTATAAGTGATATTGCAAACTAACAGAAAAGAAAACATTACATATCAATCAAGACATACTTTAGAAAACACACTACAAACACTAAAACAAACATACTAAAAATATGCTAATAGAATATTAAAAATAGCTTCAGTTATTTTGGATCATCTCATTACCATCCAAATGATCAATTTTTTCTTATGGATTTTCAAAGAAATCTGCCATGTTCAAATGTGTTATATCAAAAGGATCATTGTCGAAATCACCCTTTTGAGATGCAAAATTTGCTTCCATATTTTCCCCCTTTTCTTTTCAATGATGCTTGATAAAGTTTAACAAGGTGTTTCGGCATACGACAGATAGGAGACCAATTTCCTTTCATCCCATACTTATGACATACATTATCTAAATTCTTATTTTGTCCATCCTTATCTTTTTCTTCTTTTTCATTATTATCCCACTTTTGATGGTGATGTTTGTTCTTATGATTAGCAAATGTAGGATTATAACCACCACGGCCATGATAATTATTTCGGTCTCAGCGACGTTTACATCCACGGCCATAACCTTATCCACGTCCGAATTTTTTAGACGTTGTCACATTCACTTCAGGGAATGGAGTAGAACCAGTTGGACGGGATTCATGATTTCTCATCAATATCTCGTTATTTTGTTCAGCCACAAGAAGACATGAAATCAATTCAGAGAATTTTTTGAAACCCTTTTCTCGATATTGCTGTTGCAGGAGCACATTTGAGGCATGAAAAGTAAAGAATGTTTTCTCCAGCATATCTTGATCAATAATATTTTCTCCGCATAATTTTAATTGAGGGCTAATTCTAAATATTGCAGAGTTATACTCACTTACTGATTTAAAATCCTGTAGGCGTAAATGCTCCATTCATAACGAGCTTTTGGAAGAATTATAGTTTTCTGATGGCCATACATTTCTTTCAAAATTCTCCAAAGTTGAAGTAGATCTTTTATTGTAAGATATTCGACTTTTGATCCTTCATGGAGATGATGGCGAAGGAAAATCATTGCTTTGGCCCAGGATTGTATTGATTCTTCATTTTATTCTTTGATTGTATTTCCCAGTTCCATTGCATCTAGATGAATTTCAGCATCCAACATCCATGATAATTAATTCTTGCTCGTAATTTCAAGGGCCACGAATTCAAGCTTTGTGAGATTCGACATGATAATAGTACTATAAAAATAAAACGTTATATGTTAGATTATGAAGACAATAATTACAGCTCTAAGATGAGAATTACATGTAAGAATCAAGCATACACAGGTTTGCATATAGAAGTAAAAAGAAAAAAATTTGACTTCACTTACACATGAAGGAGAAATGCTGGCTCGAAAAATTGAATACAGTCATGCTAATAACGTGTTATGAAATTTACTAAAACTTATGATAAAAAAATTATAGAGAGAAAAAGAAGAGATGTTTATTTCATTTCTTGATGTTTACCTCATACAAATGTTACACAAAGACTATTTATAGGCTCATGAAAGTGATGTCAAATGACATAAGTTACAATATTTCAAAGTTCACAAGTTACAATTATTGAATTCCCAAAATACATAGTGCACATAAATTTTGAGAGTTTAGAAAAACCAAGAGACAAAAAGTGGAGGAGAGAAAAGTACATCCACCATGTCCATCAATTATTCATGGTAAACTTTATGGAAATGCAATTTTAAAAATTTTACTCCATTCCCAAACAGTCCCGAAGAATTGTGAGGGCCTATTTAGAAATCCCAAAACTTTTGAGGGGCCATATTAAAAAACCTTGAAAATAGCAGGTGCCTGCACTCATCTCTTTCTCTCTCCCTCCCTTCACAAGAGAAAAACCTTCGAGCAATGGCTTTCTGCAACTATTCGTGCTAGGGTTTCGCCAGGGTTTCATTCCGAAACCCTAGAATAAATCCCAATGTCCCTCTCCCTCTCCAGCGCCTCTCCCCAATGTCGATGGATGCCATTCACCTCCTCCATCTCCAATTTCCTCCCCAGCAATCGAAGAATCACCGTTCCCAATCGAAATTTTCGAAAGCTCCCCACTAAATTCGAGAAGAACCTTTACCTTCACAATCACTCTCGTTTCAAAGCTCCTACATCCCATCTCGGGTCCAATTCTAATCCCAATTCGGCCTCAAAAGGGCTTCTTGGTGGCGACTGCAATGCCAAAGGGATTGGATTGGGTGTTGCTGCTGCAGCGGCGTGGGCCTGCTTGCTGTTTGTGGCAAGGTGCAAAATAGTTGCTGCAGCTTAAAGTATAGGGGACGTAGGATCGGGGAAATTGATGCTTGAAAGGTTTATGCCAGAGTTGATGCAGGTTCTTTGCGTGTTAAAGGATCAAGGTTTGATTCTCGCTGCGTTATTGGGGCTCTCTGCGTTCTTTTCAATGACCGAGACGGCCATAACCACCTTGTGGCCTTGGAAGGTATTTCACATTCAGTGTACTCTACTCATTTTTATAAATTCAAACTCCATTTTTTATGCTGATGTTATGCATGACTAGCAGTGTCTTTATGCAATCGGAGATAGTACAATGTAAAGTATAGGAACGACAATGTATAGGCTAAATGCAGGATTTGGGTCACATAGATAAAAGGAATAACAATGGATAAATCCTTTGAAGGTTATTTTCTTATGTAAGAACTGTCCTTTTCTGTACAATTGCAGCCCCAAACTATATTATACTTTGCATTACTTATAAAGATGTAACAGTATTGGTTTCTTCAACAAGCACAAGGAGAATTTTGTTTAGCTTGCTGGAATAGGAGGAATTTGATTTTAAATACGCGTATAGCTTATGCAGTATTTTCTTAGGCTTAATTCCAAAAAAAACCAAAACATTTTAGCTAAAATACGGAAACCTCAAATAGTTTCAAAATACACAAGAAACTGTCCCAAAAATTTCAAAATACACAAGAAACTACCGCAAAAACTACAAGAAACCCCTAAAAATTGGGTGCCACGTCAGCAATATTTAGCACAAAACTGCATACCATTGGGGTTTCTTGTAATTTTGAAATTATTTGGGGGTTTCTCGTATTTTAGCTAATTTTATTTTTTGGGAATTAAGCCATTTTTTTAATAATAAAATTTACTTACCTAATTGTTTATACAAGAATCTATTTGATCATCTAGCAATCAGGTGAAATATACACAAAAATGAAGCATGATATCCAATACTAACACTGTATCTACGCTTTGTTGATGCATGTAACTGGTGAATAGATGGGTATACACTAATGTTATGTCCTACTTTTTTATATTAACAGGAAGAAAATCTTTACCCTTACTCTACCCTTTTGTATAATTTGAACTTTTGTCCTGAAAGTTAGGCTAAAGAGGGTCCCTTACACATTACCACCTCTAGTAAAGTCACATTTTACGAGTCACATTACATGTTTACATATATTCAATATTGTAGTGTTTCCCCTCCCATTCTTAACAACAACAATGGAAAAGAAATGAAGGGAACATGTTTTATGTCAGTGAAGAGCCTACTAGTCTAAGAGTTGGAAACATTTTGTAAAGCTTTAATACTTCTTTTTTATGGATAAATGAAATATATTGGTCCCAAAGATGGTTCCAAGATCTCATTCATGCCATTAAAGCTTCCTTGATGTTTAGATGTAAAGGGTAGCTATGGCCACATATATGAATGAAATAATGACCTGGACCTGCATTTTGATCATCAGTATAAAATGTTGGTAAATCTAGACATATCCCACATTTTAAATTTTTTTTATACTCATTTGGGATCAAGGACCCATACTTAGGACTTCACATTTTATATTTTTTAGCCGTCATTAGAATTGGCGTCAGCATTTAAAAGTGTTGGAATATGGTATTCTATATGTAATTAGTTAAATGCAATTAGAGGGGCGTGGATTTGTAAATGATCACATCTATATAAAGGAGATTAAAGAGAGATCTCTAATCATCCAAAATCATTTCTCCGAATCTTTTTCTCTCATCTCTCCCTTGCTTCTGAATCCTAAACTACTATCATGGAATCTTATACATCCATCACAACCCAACCCCAAATCACCACCATCGTACTGGATCCAAGCCATCAAGCCGTTGCTAACCTCTCCTTGGCCTCGACCAGCATCTCAAGCCGCCCTCATCACCGGTGCCTAATTGCCTCATCACTCTTGAGCCCAATCTAGCCACCCAAGTCTAGATCTCGCCACCTCCTGCCACCACGAGCTCACTTTAGTCGATCCCACCACCATAAGTTCTCCTTGAGCCAATTCCGAGCCAATTCATCAGTACGAGCTTGATCTCGAATCAATCCATCTTCCTAACCTCTCTATGAATACTTTCTATCTAGATCTAGATTTCTCACTCTCTTTATGTCTAATAGATCTATCCCACCACCGACACGAGTTAAGGTGGTTTCTTTATTAAGATCTATGCTATGTCTTGTGTTGTTGTGGTAATTGGGTTTTCAGATGCCAAGTTTGGGAGTTAGGGCCGTTATTATGTCTTGAGAAAGTTGAAGTTATTGATTTGTGGTTAGATTTTAGGAGATCAATCACAATCCTTGTTCGTGAATCTTGGGAGATATCTTTTTTTTTTGTATGGTTGTTTATCGGATCTCTGGGTAAATCATTGAGTGCTTATTGTTTCTAGTGATCAGACGACCGGTGTTTTTTAGAAGATGGAAAGCGAACCCATTGTTTTTACGGAGGTAGTTGATTTTAAGTTGAATGAGGACAAACTTCGATATTTGGAACAAAATGGTTGTGATGTATATTGATGGGAGAGGCAAAGATCATTTGACAAACCCCCTTCTCATATGACCCTTGAATGGAAAAATGATGATGCCTAACTCTGGCATATGATGTTCAGTTCCATGGAGATATCCGTAAAAGAGTTGGATCAATTTGAAGACTGTGAAAGAGATGTGGGATTGCTTAGCGGATCTTTAATCTAGGCAACAAAATCTTTGCCTCCAATTGGGGATGGCTAGATGGATCCTTTTCTCTTAGTCATCTGTCTTAACGGTCATATTCTCAATTACATTAACAATTATTGTATCTTTTGAAATCATCTCTATCCGTGTTTATTTAGGTCTGTCTACTCTAGACATGCAGTCACAGAGTAATGCAAATTCAAGATTTAAGATTTGACAATTACATAATTCTGTAAATAGAAGGGTGTGGTTGAGTAAATAAGTGGCAAATGTCAGAATTTGCGGCAGCCTAACGAGTGATTTTCCGATTACAATTGGTTTATATCAAGGATCCGCATTAAGTCCATTCCTGTTTACCATGGATGAGCTTATTAGAACTATCCAAGATGAGCTACCTTGGTGTATACTATTCGCCGATGATATTGTTTTAGTAAATGAGACAGAAGCCGGAGTTAATACCAAATTGGAGTTATGGAGGCAAACGTTGGAATCTCGGAGGTTCAGATTGAGCAGGTCCAAAACAGCATATATGCATTGCAAATTTAGCAAACAGAGAAGTCAAAACCATATTGGTATAACATTAGAAGGGCAAGAGATCACTGAGCGATCATTTTAAATATCTAGGTTCCATCATCTAAAAGGATGGGAAGATCGATAGCGATGTTAATCAAAGAATCCAAGCTGGTTGGTTGAAATGGAGGAGTGCAATATGGATATTGTGTGATCGTAACTTTCCGTTAAAATTGAAAGGGAAGTTTTATCGGAGCACTATTCGACATGCCTTATTATATGGTACAGAATGCTGGGCTCCTAAGAAGCATCATACACAGAAGATGCACGTAGCGGAGATGCGCATGCTTCGTTGGATGCGTGGTAACACTAGAAAAGATAAGATACAAAATGAGGATATTTGTGCAAAAGTTGGTGTAGCATCTGTGAAGGAGAAGATGCGGGAAAACCGGCTAAGATGGTTTGGTCATGTGCGACGTAGACTATGAAAGCACCGGTTCAACGAATGGATACTCTCGATATAGGCAATGTCAAAAAGGAGAAAGGAAGACCGAAGAAAACATGGATGGAGGTGATACGAAAAGATATGGTTGCCAAAGGCCTCAATGACAGTATATTGTTCGATAGGAGTGAGTGGAGACGGAGGATTCATGTGCTGGACCCGGCGTGATTCTCATGTTGGTTCATGTAGCCTACCCCATATGCTTGGGATAAAAGGTTCAGTTGTTGTTGTTGTTGTTGTTGTGACCGCATGTCTTCTATGACTTGGATGCACTGAAAGATTTCAGATTAGGGTGCTTCCTGTACTCTGCAATGTTCAGACTGCTAAAATCTTATACCCTTATTTCTGATTGGAATTTGAATTCATAGTATCTTTTATGTCTTAAAAAGAATGATGAATTTCTTCTTTTTATATAACTGAATCATTTCATTTCAATTTGTACTTCATGCTTGTTTCTTTTCTGGATCTGGGTGAATTTGAGTCTCCAAAGGGGTTTCTATGTAAACACCTTCTACCTTTATTTTTTGTCAGGTTCATGAGTTAGCTGAAAAAGAGCCCGAGAATGGTGTCCTCAGAATGCTTAATAGTGATGTTACTCGCTTCCTTTCCACCATTCTTATTGGCACAACGTAATGATTCATTTTGTAACTTTGTTCAAAATTACATCTGCATTATTTCTTCTAATTTCTATTGCATAACCAGTGCGTTCAACATTGCTGCCACGGCACTTGTCACAGAAGCAGCAACTACAATTTTTGGGGAAGCTGGAGTTAGTTACAGGAGTTATGACTGTATATGCCTAATCAATAATCACTTCTCGTATTACATTTTAGTTGTCATATATGCTCACCTTACCATATTACCATGAGTATATGAATTCTATTGGTTGCCTTCGAACCTAGGTTGCTTAAACTGATTCAGCCACAAGTGTGTATGTGCATCTCTACGCATAGTGGGTTATGTGAGCTTCTCACATGTTTCTGTTAAGTGCTATGTTATAGCTTGGTATACATTGTTAGTCTACAACCCAATAATTTAAGGTATACATTGTTAAGCAGTTCTTGACATGGCATTAGAGTGTAAGATTTTAATAGGTCTTGGGTACAGACCTCATCAAGTTCACATTAATCTGCCTTGACAAGCAAGTGTTTCTGCCAGAGACCTTTCCATATCACCTAAAATTCCATGAGATGGGGTGTATTGAGTGCTGTGTTACTTCTTGACATATATTGATAGCCCAGAACCCAACAGCTTAATCTATTCAGTAAAGCAGACAGTTTCTTCATACTTTTAAAGGATATCATTCATAAATTCCACATATGCCAACCAAAATTCCCTTAATATTGCTCTATTATCCTGTGCCTGATTGCAGGGCTACTATTCTTTTTCATGTTGTAGTAATGCTTTCATGAAATTCTTCCAATGGCTCCCTTTACGTATAGCTTGAATCACATGCTCATGTTTAACCACATGAAATATCAGATAATCAGAAAGTTCTGGGCACAAGTGCTTTCCTAATTAGGAGATATTGTTCTTTCTTCCCCAGCCCCGCTTCTGAGGGTTTGTGTATTGTTGGTTCCAACCATTCATTATCACTGTCCTATTCAACATATTCCTATCCATCCTTAGATACACTATTTCTTCTGGATCTCGATAGTGAAGATAACAAAGTATTGATTGACATAATCATTAGATTAGAATTTTGTTGTATACAATAACGTAGGAAGCATGGACACTTCTATTTGCTCGTTGTGCCCGTATCCGACACATATCTGATACAAGGACACTCCGCCCGAACCGTGTTCAACATGTTTAGACCGTATCCATCCAAATTGGGCATGTCAGACACTTCTACATAGTGGAATATATGTAGACAATTTTGATACCTTCACGGATACAAGAATATTAAATATTTCAAATCTCTTGCATGACAAACTAGAGCTAGAAAGAGTAAAGGTCCGAATTTGGATGCGAAAAATGAAGTTGGGTCTATCAAAGTTGACTTCAATTAAAAAAGGTTAATATTTTATTTGTTTGAACTCTTATGAATTGTATTCTAGTGTGTTATACTTTTGGTTTTATTTATGTATTTGTTTGTTCTAAAAAAACTTATGGTTATGGATGAAAGTTTTAACCTAGATTTATTTTAATTTTGCTTTAAAGTAATACTAGTATATGTATTTCTTTGAGTTTATTATTTTTTTAATATATAATTAAATGTGCAGATAAATAATATAGCCATGCTCCTGTGTCCCCCTTTTTACTAATTTGTCATGTCCGTTCTCATGCTACATAGACAGTAACTAAGAATGATAAAAATGGAGCATATGATTTTGTGTTTTTCACTTGAATTATCTTGCCTATTTGACATGATTTTTTCGTTTAAATGTATGAGGTTCATCATTGCTGCAAATATAACCGTCTTTGGATCTATGCGCATATGCTGAAGAAGTGAAAGATTCTCCTGTATAATGGTTTCAGGTTGTTATTTTGCTACTCACAGAAATCACTCCAAAAAGCATAGCTGTTCACAATGCAACTGAAGTTGTTCGATTTGTTGCACGGTGAGGCACCAAACCATCAGCAGGCTATTCAAATCTTTGACTCTTAATTTTTCTGATTTCATGAAAGGTGCAATAAATTAAGGGAACAATAGTTTGAAATTACCTTGGTGATAACCTTGCATTTTATATCCTGTTGGGAGAGTTGTCACTTTTCTGTCGATGGGAATGCTGAAATTGCTTGGTGTCAAAGGCAGAAGGTAAATCAAATATAGAGCTCTTTGGCATTCCCTATAATTGGTTCTCATTGATATTATGTCTTTGACTAGTGAGATATATAACATATATTCAGTAATGAACTTTTTTTGGGTGGAACCATTCAATGATGAACTTTCTGATCTTCTGCCTCTATGATATGATAATTGTCTAGTATTCTTCTTCTTTGTGGATGAATGTCTAAAAGATAATAAATTAATTATTGAAAGCTAATTGGAAGTTGTGCACCATAAAGGATTCATAGTTTTTTTCATATTCTCTTGAGAACGAAGGAAGGTTGATAACTCCCATCCCTCCCTGTAAACGGGGGAAGAAATTCTCTGCATGTGGTGCATGAAGTCTTCCCATCGACGGAGAGCATCCCACAACTCTAGACACCTCTTTTTGAACCATTCATCAATTTTCCTATCCACTTATTTTAATACAGGGTGTTTTTTATATAAGTCATCAGGAGAAAGCTTAATCTGGTAATAATCCACCATGAAATTGAAATTCGATATAAATCGTTGATATCGTGTGGCTCCTCTACTTTAAGTACCTACGGAACATTTTCATATGAAGATTTCATGAAAACCATGGTTAATAGAGTAATGGTAAACCATGTAGTTGAAAAAACTAAAATGTTCCCTCTTTTCACCCGTCACTTCAACTCTTCTCACTCACTTCTTTGTACACTAAACTGAGATGTTCCCCTTTCTTTTTTCAGTCTCTTTATAGTTTATACCAAGGTTTAAATTCTCGGTATCGTTACCACTAACGGATGGCCACTTTTAGGATCAGAATCGCCAATCTCGGCCGTATCGGATCGAAATATAACCTTTTATATTGTTAGAAAAAAGAAATTTTAAATAAACAATAGACAATTAAAGTAAATATAAACAATTAGACGAATTCTTTTGTAATTAATGATGTCTAAAATTGTATTAATGATGTCAAACTAGCCACACTAACCATTTGAACCATTAATGAACCCATCAATCCATTGGTAAGCCCACTGGCTATTAACAAAGATAATATGAAAATTTCAATTTTAAAGGGTAAACCCGATGTTACTTGATATCAAAACTTGGTTGGTCATTTTTGGGACTGGAATTGGCCATTTCGGATTTCAACGTATGGGAGGAAGGAAAGTAGTGGATTGCGGATTTTTTATAGAAGGGAGTTTTGAAGTGAATGATGCTGGGAGAAGGAAGAAGGTTGGTGGATTGATACAGATGGATGGACACAATATTTTGGTTTTTAAATTTGGGGGAGGAAAATTTGCCCATTCTATTTCTATGTTGGTGGTAACAGCATAATAGATGTAGGGAGTCTAGCCAATATCCAGGACTAGTACTAGATGAATCTCAATGTGAGGAGCACGTACTGGATTTCAGTTGTTAGGAACTAATATTGGATTACACTTTTCAAATGGGCATTGGGCACCATTCCAAAAACCCGGTAATACAAACATATGGCGTATGTAAGCTGTAGGTGGAAAATAAACATATTGGCTTTGTTGGGCAATATTCTAAATTTCGGATGTCGGTGTCGTATCGGCCCAAAGATTTTGATGTCGGATATTAGCTGGTGTGAAATATCAGGTGGTATTATCGAATATCGGGTTCCATAATTTTGTAATGTCAACGTCATTTATATGACTTATTATTTTTGAAAAAATATTAAGTTATTTAGATTTTTTGTTTTATTAAATTAATATCTTTCACAATAGCTCAGTTGTAGAACGGTCGTCTATTAAGCAAACTGTCGTAGGTTCGAATCCTACGAGGAAGATGAAATGAGGTTCCTGTAAAGTAAGTTGGTCCAAATGGACCGAGTGATTTACAAAGCCCAAAACCCAAAAAAGAAAATTATCCTGAAAATTTCCCCCTCATAATGGTAAATGTCAGCCTAAATACGGACATCATGACATTTCAGCGAAATCACGAAATGTTGGCCGACATTCACCAAATATTGTTACCCGAAATTTTTTTTACATGTCTGTGTCGTTTTCTTCCCAAAACCGTGGCGATATCGGATGACATTCAGCAAGAAGCTTCAAACTTTGCTTACATAATTCTTTTCATTTCCAAGAAAGAAATTCACATCTTTACAACCACACAAGCATGTTTCAATTCCAACCTTTTTATATTTTCAGTCTTTTTGTACGATAACAGGTGTTCCTCATATAATGCAAGTCAAATTAATCCTCAACTAGTGCTTTTTTTAATACAAAAAAGAAACGCACGCCATTCTCGTTTGAAATAATGATTAATCATATAAACAAGGATTGGGAACAAGGCAGCAGAAGTGGCATAATTGCACGGCATGGCAGTGTAATGACCCAAAATTTTAGTTTACTGGCGACCTGAATTATAGAGTAACATAGTCCTTATCTAATGGTTCGTTATGGGGTGTTCAACAGGCGGGAACGACAGGCTTTGGACCCACTTTGTATTTAACCTGAAAAATCATGCGGGGTTTTTAAAGGATTCAAAACTGCTAAACATAGTCAGTAATTATATGCAAACAAGGGCTGAGCCATAGCCAAAGCAGCAGGGCACGTGCCTCCACTTAACTTTTTGGGAAGAAAGATATCGATTATCTGTATTGAAATTTTTAAATATATAGTTTATGTATTTATAGCATAACTAACTAACTATTGAAGAGGAATGACCTGCCCAAGTGGCATAATGATTTGTTTCCTTGTAAAAGGCCATAGGTCCAGGTCCTAACATACACATTTTTTCTTTTATTTTGATTTTAATGGATATGGATTCCATTGAGGTTTAATATCACATCGACAATTTTCTTTAACAAGGAAAATTTTTACCCACAATATAAAGTAAGCAATTATTTTTTCCCCCAAATCGTACATTGTTCCATAGATTAATGCGTGGTCGAAAGCCTAGACTGTATGATTAGTTCAACGTAGTAAAGCATGAAAATATAATTGTAAGCATATTGTTTCTTGTCTACAAGAAATTAATTTAAAATCTTGTTCTTTACTTAAATTGTATGATAATTTTTATATCAAATAGTTCAGCTTTTCTTGTATGCAAATCAGCAGGTTTCAGTTGGGTTTGGGTACAAGTCTGGTTTTTATGTTAGTACTTGTTGGGAGAATTCTTATAAAATCATGAACTGTATCATCGGAAAGCACTTATATTTTCATGCAAATGTATTCGCTAATTAAGCTACAATTATGGAACATGAGGATTATGTCTACATTTTTTTTATGATACTTTTTATCAGTGTAGTGAGCCATATGTTTCCGGGGATGAATTGAAGTTGATGTTGCGTGATGCAGAATTAAGTTGGGGCAATCGAAGAAGAAGAACAGGTGACAGTATCATAACATTATATAATTGCTGTAGTCATTGGTATCTGACAATTCAAACAATTTCATGACCCTCGTATGTCCATCCTTTCTTTGCTGTGTTTTGTTTCGAGAGTACTATACTTTAATAACTTCAAACCATACTCTTACTGTTGAAAAGGTGCTGGATGAAGTAGTTCATTTATTATCATAGTTTCTGATATGCATCTTTGTTTGAGGGATGAAACACATTTACTGTTGCAATAGGGTTTTTTCCATAACAGTTGTAGAGCCACATACATCAAAGTGTAGAGTCCGTAGACATATAACTCATTTGCTGTTTTTCTGATGAAGCAATTATAAGTAGCAGTTATAAAAAGGAGCATTCCATTGATCTGACTTATAAAAGGTTTCAACAGGATGTGATTGAAAATGTGCAAGAGATAAAAGACACATGTGAGGGAAGTGATGACACCTTTGGTAGATGTTGCAATTGATGAGCTCTACACTTATTGACTTCCAAAATTCATGGGAAACTCATCAATACTCTAGGTTTGTGTTAGTCCAATCATTGGATGTTGAATTTAATTCTAGTTCTTTTTATCAGTTTGCTTATACAAATTCAGGGTACCTGTCTTCGAAGAGCGCATTGATAATATTATCGGTATTGCTTATGCTATGGACATGCTTGAATATGTTGGAAAGGTTAGATTATGTTCCCATTTTTGCTTCTATTTGTTACCAATAGTTTGCACTTGGAAAACATGATTTCCACTTATGCTTTTTAGTCTTTTGGGGTTCTGTAATATGATAACACTTGCTTTTGAAGGTTGAGATGCTTAAAGAATCAACTGTGAGAGAGATTCCACACCTGACATACTTTGTGCCTGGTAATCACAATTTAAATTGGTATTTCAAATTATTGTCTGTCGACATATCAAAACTAACTTCTAAGATCAGAATGCAAGTCTCATCAGACGTGAAGATTATCATTTTCTTGTTAAAATTGCTTATGGGGTTCATTTGTGCCCACATATTATATTGACATTAGACATTTTTGTCATGTTTATTTAACCATTTCTGTTACAAAAGTTGGTTATCAATAACTTCACCAGATGCTTTCTTTTCTGGTATCACAGATTCGATGTCTGTATGGAACCTGCTGAGATTATTTCGCATAAGGAAGGTTCACATGGCTGTAGTTCTAGATGAATATGGTGGAACTGTTGGTGTATGTTCACATAATACTTCTCTCTTGAAGTCTTGATCTCTAGAATTGATTATGTCACATCTTCTCAGTTAAATATTGCAATCTGCATGTAGTATTTTATTATAACTGAAGAAGCATCTCTAGTATTTTGCTATTTGCTGGTTACACATTGGTTCCAAGCAAAGCTTTATTGTTACATTTATGCTGCAACGAACGTATCTGTTATGTATGAACTTGCTTCCGCACATGAACAAATCAGCCTATCTGCATTATATTGGAGACTTGCAGATCATGTAGTTATATGACATCGTTTCCTTGCATTTAATTAACACAATTTTGCATTTGTTGATATGGTCCTTGCTTCTAGTGGCATGGTTTTGTATCCACACTAAAGTTTGTAATAGAGTCCCCCCCCCCCATCCCCCACCCCCAAAAAAAAAAAAAAAAAAAACCAAAAAAAAAACCACACAAATGCCAAAAAAAATTAAAAATTAAAAATGAAGTACTTAACTTTTTTTTTTTTCCTTCTTTCTTCAAGCAGGCATTTCGTTGCGAAAGCTGTAGGGAATTTGTAAAGAGCTAAGCTTGTAACAGATTGGTGCTGCATGTACTTTTTGACTGCATTGCAGATAGTATATGTAACTCGTGTATGATATCACCAAGTGGTTTCTCCACCTTTTTTATATGTACATAGTTGATCTTAAACATAAAATGATAACATTGTGCGTAAATAACGCCTTGTAGGGATCAATCATCTATTTTGTAGCTTCATTTTCTGTGAGTGGATGTCATGTCAGCTCATTCTTTTGGCCTTTTCTTGTCTGCACTATGCTGCCGACACTTTGGCAGTGAGTATAGATTAAAGAATATGCATGGTATTCTACTTCTATTGATAATGGGCTTTACCATCCACATGCTGCTTGTGTTTGGATCTCTGTTACCCTTTTTAGCTCACATTCTTTTTGTGCCTTTTCTTTATTTTTATTATTTTTGTGCATAATAGGCCATGCAAGCAGGGTTTGATTGAACCCCAGATCTTTTCTAGTTTGTTGGATCTTCAACATATATTCCTATTCCTCCATCGGCTAATTTTATTGGACCACTGTGGACTGTTTGCGTTTCTGTGGCATCTACTTGTTAGATTCTGTATCACCTTAACGGAAAAGGATTCAAAAAGCATTTATGAATGACATCTTTCCCTTTACTGCTAAATGTAATCAGGACCTGGAATCTAGTCTTACTCTTGTGACCTTTCTTTCAGGAAGATTCCTTTGTTATTGAAGAGAGTAAGAAATCTGAGACTAAGTGGACCAAGTCCTTGTTAAGAAGTTTTCGGATTACTTCAAACTGTTGATAATATTTTCAACGTTGCTATATTTATCGCATCAGTCTTTTAATTCCATGGAACCATACACTCTTATCTCATTTGTGTGTAACACTGTTTTACAGATTGTGACTTTGGAAGACGCTGTTGAAGATATTGTTGGTGAAATTTTTGATGAAAATGATTCAAAGGTAAAATAAAGTTCTGGGAGTCATTTGTTAATTTCCTTACGCCTTAAATTTACCACTTCCTTCTTATTAAGTTCATTTTTCTTCTTTTTGTGAATATAGTGTTTTCTTCATTGATAATCCATTGCATCTTGGTATTCCATTAGTTCGCTTTCATACTACCATCATCATGCAAATTTCTTCTCTAGTTGATATTGTTACTTCTTTAGCTTGAGTATTCTGTTGAGTTACATTTGTTTCCTGATTTATGTCATTTGATTTGCTTTTCTTAATCGAAATCATCTATGTTAATTGGTAGATTATCATTTATAGAAAGTGTGTAAAAGATCTGTTTTGACTTTCTGGCAACTTTCATGACATTTCCCTCAGGTTTAATACTGTATCTGTTTGTAAAATTAGTAATTCCAAAATGCATTATAATTCAGCGCGTTGTAGTTAGGTTTTTGGGGAGCAATTTATGCTTGATATCTTGGTGATAACCATGTTTGTACAGTGGGCCTGATTAAATATTGACTATAAACTCTTTTGGCGTTGATCCTATTAGTGATGAGCATATTACTCTTGTTCAGTTGCACCATTGTTGGTCTCATAATCTCATTACACCCATCACACTATTCTGCTTGATAATTTACTGTTAAATTAATATTGGCTTATTTCACAAAAATCACCGTGGTTTAAGCGACTTTCCCGAAAACACCTTCACGATTAAACCCATCACCAAAACCCCCGAACTTTCATTATGCTAAAAAATAAACCCTTTGTCGGTTATTTTATATGTTTTCAACCAATTAATCACATGATCGTCTCACGTGATTGTGTTTTGTATTTTTTATGTCGAAATTACCCTCCTTTCACTATACTAGCTCATTTCTCTCTAAATTCTGATCCAACTCCAAGTTGGGGCTTTTCCGTGAATCCGTAACCCTAAAATTCTTCTTCCAAATTGGGCCATGGAATATTCATATCGGCACAGGTCCCACCATCCATTAAAGAGTACTGGAAGTGTAAATGTAAACTAAGTTTTTTACATGTAGTTGAAGAAGTTGTGTTATGTATGTACTTTTTGTTTTGGCAAATTTGATTAGAGATCTCTCTGTGTCTCTCTCTCTCTCACACACACACACACACTTGGGGAAATCATGTTTAGGAAACAGGGTAGGTGAGTTTCTATTATAGAAAGGGGGTAATTAGGTCATTTGCTTCAATAATTAACGGTAGGGAGTTTGTGTAACGGAGTGAAAGTTCGGTTGGGAGGTGGTTGGTTGGTGATGAGTTTAAATATGAGAGTGGTTTTGAATGTTATGAATATAACTAGTTATTAGTTTTAGTCCCACATCAGCTATAATAGGAGAGGTGGTCTATTATCCTCCCTATATAATCTAATATGTACTCATGAATTATTATGCCAATAAAATTTATTTCTTGATTCTTTTCATGGTATCAGAGCCAATGGTTCGATTCAAACACGACGCGACAATACTACGAGGTGTTGTATTTTCCACGTGACAACCACACCAAAAAAAGTAATGGTTGCATGTAAGGGAGAGTGTTGAAAGTAAAAAAACCAAATGACGGGACCTTAAAGATAGTTCCACATTGAAAACAACAAAAGAAACACATGGATATAAAATATAAAATGAGTCACATCTCAACAAGTCTTGAGTCTTATTGTCGGAACCCATTTATCATTAAAAGCCCATATGTAAAAGCCCATCACTCCAACTCTTCTTTAACTTTAAGCTCTACCCTACTTTAAAAATAACTTTAATATGGTATCAGAGCTTTGAAAAGAATTGAGAGTAAATCCGAATTTTCTCTTTCCCAAACCCTAATCCTAATTCTCTTGCCCTAGCCCTAGCCGCCACCTCTCCTCTTGCCGCAGCCTCGCCTCCTCCCCTCCCCTCTACCGTCTGCATCACCCGCACCATGTCTCCTCTGCTTGCACCATGATCCTCCTTTGCCTGCACCACCAGCGCACCACGATGCACCACCCTCTTTTGTACCATGCCTCCTTTGCACCCGCACCACCCTCCGCTGCTCCCGCACCACCAGCACCCATGCCTCAATGGCCGTTGTTGCTTGTAGACTGCCTCCTCCAATGATGTCACTTTCTCAATG
The DNA here is from genome assembly GCA_030015575.1 of Agapanthus africanus. Lineage (NCBI taxonomy): Eukaryota > Viridiplantae > Streptophyta > Magnoliopsida > Asparagales > Amaryllidaceae > Agapanthus > Agapanthus africanus. Next base: position 90,369,374 of record JASDDO010000012.1, on the reverse strand, counting down.
CCAATCGCAACTCTCTCGAACTCTAGTCTTAGCCCTCACCAACAATCGCATGGCAACAATCGTCTCCGCTCCTCTCGGCTACTGACGATGATCAATTCGATCGTCTTGTTACTTTTGTACTCGCTCGTGTGTTAGATGACCTTATTCTCCCTTTCTCATGACCTACTTCTACACCGTTCATCATAGATTCTGATAGCCGTGGAACATCGCGTGGTCGTTCTCCTATTATTGCTCGTGGTCGTAGTCCCTGTGGACGTTCTACAGCGCTCCAGACATCCACACCAGTTACTACTAACCGATCTTCCTCTTCTGCCGGCCAGCTATCTTTATCCAGTGCTGAGTGGGGCCAGTTACGTCGTCTCCTCTCTTCTGTATCTCCTGCCAACCTTTCTACCATGTCGGGTATATTCCTTTCTCATTCTAATTCGTGGCTCGCCGACTCCGGCGCCTCACATCACATGTCTCGTGATGGACCGTTTGACCTTACTTCTAGTCCTCACAAGTTTATTTTCATGGCTGATGGTAATACCACTCCTGTTTCTGGCTCTATTGACTTATCACTTCATCTTTACACCTGAAAAATGTTTTAATTGTGCCATCTTTAAAATAAAACTTGATTTCTATTCGTTAGCTTACAAATAATTCTAACTGCTCCGTATTGTTTTATCCCTCACTTTGTTACAGGACATTCTGACGAAGCAACGGATTGATGTGGGGGCATGAACAGAATGGAATGTACTACGTTGATCATCTTCCCAGTACGTTTGCAGCTGTTTCTACTATCCGGTGGTATTGGAGACTTGGTCATCCTCCTCTTTCTTCTTTACGTACTATACCGCCTTCTCTCGACTTATCAGAGTTCAGCTGTGAATCATGTATTCTTGGTAAACATCATCGTTCCTCTTTTCCTCCAATTAATAAAAAATATGATTTACCTTTTGCGTTAGTTCACTCCGATATTTGGGGTTCTTTTAAATTTCCTAGTATATTTGGTTATAAATATTTTGTGATTTTTATCGATGATCATTCATATATGACTTGGTTGTATTTTTTGCGTAATAGGTCTGAACTTTTGTCAACCTTTAAAATCTTTGTAGCTGAGATTGCTAATCAATTTGGCGTTTCCGTAAAGGTTCTTCGTTCAAATAATGTTAAAGAGTATATTAGCACAGAGTTTACTGTCTTTTGTCAGACCCATGGTATTTTGTATCAAACTTCATATTCTAATACTCCTCAGCAAAATAGGATTGTTGAACGGAAGAACCGACATTTGTTTGAGATAGCTTGTTCTTTTGTTTGCATATGCATGTCCCTAAACGATTATGGAATTTTGTGGTTTAAGCTGCCTGTTTTTATATCAATCTTATGCCTTCTCCGGTCCTAGGCAACTAGTCTCCTTTTTCTATTTTGTTTCCACAGGGCAAGTCTTTTTCTGTTCCTCTTAAATTGTTTGGTTGTCTATACTATCCTCATATTCCAGGTGCTCAGGTAGACAAACTTGATTCTTGAGCTACCCGTATGGTGTTTGTAGGTTACTCATGATTCCAGAAAGGATATGTTTGCTTTGATCCTGCCACTTCTAAAGTTTATACTGTTGAGACGTGTGGATTAAATAGTCCCACATTGGAAAAATTATGAGAGCTACATGAATATAAAGATATAAGATGGCCAAACCTCAATAAGGCTTGAGTTTTATTGTTAGAACCCATTTATATCAAAAAAGCCCGTGTACGCTCTAGATAAAATATATAATCACCCCACTTGTTTTTGAATATATATAAAAAAAATGTAATATGGTACGTATTCATGGTTCGGATAAGGTTCATGTAAAGCATATAATATTTAATCATGCCATGATGTACATGCAACCTCAACATTTTAAATAGTATATTTTACTAAATATTTTCGAGAACTTTTTAAAGAACATTTTTACATAAACCTCCTCGAGAAATTAATGGCATAATTAATATAAATACTATGAAGTTTCAAAATGCCATCTTTTCACGTAAACACCTTAGAAATTCTAAGATTAGTATTTAGAAATCGGATAGCTTAAGTGACATTCTCTTTTAAGCCTCGGAGAGCCGGAGACAATAAGTGTTATCACTTGCCTAGCTATTTGAACGAATCAATTCGTATCGACTCAAAATGGAAATTGGTTTTATTACTTGACTTATAACCTGAAATCACATTTTCTTTCATACTAGTCCCATGTCATGAACCATATGTTTGAATCACTTGATTAAATTTATTACAATCTAGATTCAACTCGAACTTGAGCTTGAACTTGACTTGACTTGACCCGAACCATGAATATGACTTGGTTTGAACACTTGAACTTGAACTGTACTCTCTTTGTATTCATGGATTTCGGGTAAGACTTGTAACTAAATCTATAAACTAAAATATGCGGGGTTAAGGGATAGTTTTGTAAAGAATGTATGCCGTGGCATGGGAGTCCACTAAAAACCACTTAATATGAATGTTGTGTGTCATTATCCCATGGGTTCGATGAGGTCTTGAACGAAACGTGTTGTTGGTCCATGGGTTTGACGGACTACTTTCGTATACATGCATACCTTCATTATCGAACTACAAACAACTATGTTAAAATAAATAACCATGCTTATACATAGACATAATTTGGTTTAATTGATACCTTTACTTGACCACTATTACTTTAGAATTCATATTCAATTTACATGCATATCTTTTATCACTTTTCCATTCTTATCCTTTTTGGAGACTTACTAAGCGCTAGTTAGCTGATGACATTCCATCCTCTCTTTTGTTTCCTTAGAATGTTCATCAGATGATCTAGGAACTGAGGAGATCAAGCCGAGTCAGGAGGATTAAGCTCAGCTTAAAGCACAGACCGACTAATAGTTCTTCAGCAGTTTATTTTTTTCCTTTCAAGTATGTCGCTTGTTTAGGCATTTACTTTGCACCTTTGCTTTATGTTATCTTGTTTCCATCTAAACTATATGAAATGTTGAATGTAAATAAAGTTGATGTTAAATTTTAATGCTCTTGTTAATTCTTGTTGCATTTCTTATATTACGCTTAGCGTATTTATTCCGGGAAATGATCTTCTCGAAATAAATACGTTGTGGGCTTCGTCTCATGACGTTATCGTCTTTCGGGAAGCGGGGCATGACAGGTTTTATTGGCATCATGTGATATGACATCCTTAGAAAATCAAGCATATTTTCCACCACCTGTCACGGATTTCACGTCTACTATCCATGTTCCTCACCCGCCTTCCTCGGAGCTTGATTCGTCTGTTCGACCTGTGCGTTCTAATTTTAAGCCTATGCCATCCTATCCACAGGTGTATTACCGTCGTGACCTCAAAGCTCCATCCTTCCTACCGTTTATTCTCCTAACGATTATTCTACAGGTACTCCGATACAGTCCATTGTTCCTGGTTCTCCACCACTGCTGCTTTCAGAAGAAAATCTCTATTTTCCTATTGCCTTACGCAAGGGTAAGCGTTCCTGTACCACAGCACATCCGATTTTCGATTTTGTTTCTTATCATACCGACACCATCTGCTCGTCAGTTTGTTTCTTCCTTATTTACCATTACTCTTCCTTCCTTTATTCAGGAAGCATTTTAGCACCCAGATTGGCATGCAGCTATGTTAGAGGAGCTTGCCGCACTACGCTCTAATCGGACTTAGAAATTGGTACCTCCGCCTTCAGATAAGAAGGTTGTCGGCCGTCGATAGGTCTTTACTGTCAAGCAAAATCCAGATGGGACTATTGACAGTCTCAAAACTCGATTGGTGGCCAAGGGCTTTAATTAGCAGTATGGTTTGGACTATGTTGGGACTTTTTCACCGGTTGCCAAATTGATCTCGGTTCGTGTTTTTATATTCTTGGCTGTTTCTAAGGCGTGGCCACTTCATCAGCTTGATGTGAAGAATGTCTTTCTGAATGGCGATATTTCGGAGACCATTTACATACAGCAGCATCCTGACTTTGAGCGACCGAGAAGTCCATGATTTGTCTCCTACATAAATTTTTATATGGATTAATGAAATCACCACATGCCTGGTTTGAAATGTTTAGTACCTTTCTACGACAGATTGGCTTTAAACTCAGTCGCGTCGACACATCTCTCTTTATACATAGCCGTCTTCAAGGCATGGTAATTGTGCTTGCGTATGTTGATGATATTATCATTATTGGAAATGATTCTACTGGTATCTCCAAAGTGAAAGAACATTTGGCTTCATAATTTTATACCAAGGATCCTGGGCCACTTAGATATTTTCTTAGAATTGAAGTGTCATGGAATTCTGATAAATTACAACTCTCTCAGAGCAAGTATGCACTCGATGTTCTATCTGAGACATGATTTCTGGGATATAGAGCAACAAACACTCCTATGGATTCCACGGTCAAGCTATTTCGATTGAGCTTTCCGTCAGATCCTCCATTGCCTGATCCGGGACGATCTCGACGTCTGGTTGAGAAACTTATTTGTCTCATTGTCACTCATCCTGATATTGCCTTTACCGTTAGCAAAGTGAGTCAGTATATGCAGAATCCTTTGACCTCTCATCTTAAGGCAGTTGAGCATATTCTCAGATACATCAAACGTTCTTCATGACAGGATCTTCTCTTCAAACCATCGTCTACGTTGTCGCTCACAGCTTTTGTAAATGCTAACTTTGCTGGATCTATTGATGATCGTCATTTCACTAGTGGCTACTGTTTATACTTGAGAAGAAACTTGGTCATATGGAGGAGCAAGAAGCAGAATGTAGTAGCTCGTATTCTGCTGAGTATGAGTATACATCCAGGACGTATACAGTTGCTTAGTTGGTATGGCTTACCTTCCTCCTAATAGATCTTGGGGTTCACTCCTCTTCCGACTACATTTTTCTGTGATAATAAGGCTGCAATCCACATTACTGAGAATTGAGTTTTTCATCAACGGTCCAAGCATATCGAAATAAATTGCCACTTCATTCATGATAAGGTGACAGATAAGATGGTTGCACTCCAATATGTTTTCTTTTTGGCTCAACTAACAGATATCCTTACTAAAGCTCTTTCTCGACCGGTTTTCATTCGTTTTCTATCCAATCTTGGTATGATTGATATCTATGCTCCAACTTGCGGGGAAATGTTATGAATATAATTAGTTATTAGTTTTAGTCTCATCAGCTATAATAGGAGAGGTGATCTATTATACTTCCTATATATATCTAGTATGTACACATGAATTATTATGCCAATAAAATTTATTTCTTCTTGATTCTTTTCATTGGGCAAGTTAGGAAAACCTCATGGTGGTTTCTATGAAATAAGCCATTAATATTTGTTAAGTTTGTGTCGGAGTATGCCATCGAGCAACTCTCAATAAGTAGTGCACACACACTGGTTTGAAAGCTTCATCGCTATGGCCTATGGGAACCATAATGAAGATAGTTATCCACTTGCCAAAGTGCATGGTTGTCCACCCGCTGGATGGCTCACACCATTCACCATGATATACTCACCAAAAGGACCTCTATTACCACAGAATTATATATTTCTGAAACTTGAAACGCTCGCATCATGTGGACCCATTCATGACAGGATCTTCTCTTCAAACCATTCATTATATCATTATGTGATGCCTTGCTTGGAAGCGGTACACATAGTGCTATTTTGATATGTTTGTTTGCATGCAGATCATAATGATGATGCAGACCATCTAGCTACCCACAGTGCAATATGACAATCAGAACAGCCTTTCTTGGCTGTTCCTGGGGGAAACCCTGCCCATATACATAGGAGAAATTCTTAGTGTTATTAAGCATAATAGCTGCCATAATGGAATTTATTCCATTTCACTGTTGGCTATATTTGTGCCTTAGAGTTAAACATAATTCCATATAGCAAATATATTATCTTTTCCCCTTCTTTTAGACTTCTCCATAGTCTATGAAAATTTGATGGACGCCAACTGGTCATCTCGGACCATAACAAGCCCCACTTTGTTATAGTTTTTGAACCAGAATTTTTGGAACTTATTTGGAGAGGGTTGACGCCAAGTCGATTGCTGGTTGTAAAAGTTTGTTAGAACTTTTTTAAAGCCTCATAACCGGCTCCATTTGGATGCGAAAAGGCTTAGATGATGATGATGATGATGAGGCATAATAGTTGCCCTAGACGGATTTTTCCAGTTAAAATGGTGGGTTTATTTCACCTATTGAATTCAATAGAAGAATTTGGAGGTGTATCTAACTAACATCTGTCCAGCATATCTTTCTGGCATGACGTCTCTGCCGTGTTGTTGAATGTGCCAGCAACTTCACACTCAGGGTTCATGTCACCCAGGTTGGAAAGCATAGTCATTTCTTTTAAGGAGTTTTCAGAATTTTGAGTCGTGCTTCATAGCCTATCCCTTTTGGTTGGGAAAAGGCTGACACGATGAAGATGATAGGTTTATCTATTGATTCAAACTCCGGTTTTCAGCTGGACCTCATAAGATGGAAACACTGTCAGGTTCAAAAATATTGTTTATTCTAATCTTGCCACATTACCAGAGTTTTTGTACATTTAGAAGCAAGTTTTGACATTTAGTTTTTTGGAGGCGTTGACCTCCTTAGAAGATGGTGCGCAGATACATCAATAGACCAGTTCTCCACGGATTTGGATGTTAAAATTGTTGGTTCCTAGTGCCCTCGCTGCTAACCCGCGGCCAATGCAGAATTCAAAAACCAAAATTTTCTTGGCACTAGAAACTTAAACCTCAAGAATCTAACCAAACACCTAAACTAGAACAACAACAAGGTAGAAATCACAACTTTTGTAGCGTCTTCATTTACTTCAATTGGGTTGGACTCTAGCATTCTCTCAAGAGCTCCGGATCGCACTTGTAAACCGGTATTCTTTCGCCGAAGATGATCTATGCGATAGAACCAATTTCAAGCTTCAACTTCATCAATGAAGTAACTAAAGATCTTAGATTACTAATCTAAGATGCTTAGAATGTGTGTGAGTGTTCTAGTATTTTTCTTTTTTTTTTTATCTTCTTATTTCTCAACACATGAATAGTAGAATATAACGAAGAAGGAGGAAAAGCCATGGAAGAGAGAGAAGCAAAAATCGTAGAATGAAAAACATCCATTCAAATTAAAGCAAGCTTACTTTCTTTTGTCAAAAGAATTTTCTCCATTTTAAAATGCAACCATACTTGAATAGTATATGCAAATGAATTAATAATTCATTTGCCCATACCCTCCACCATTTCTTTTTTCCACCTCATTTCATAATTTCTTTTAAACAAAAAAAGTAAATTCTAGAAATGAGGCGTCCTCTTTCTAGAATTTACTTTTTTTGTTTAAAAGAAATTGTGAAATAAGGTGGAAAAAAAGAAATGGTGTTCTTGTATAAATACAAGAATACGTCTCCGCAAATACATGCCCGTATTCGTATCAAAATACGAGTACCCAAGAGATAGAAAAATACAATGAACATAATATTAGAATATACATATCGAAATATATATATGTAAATTATTGAATCAAAACTTGATTTAATAATCCGGCTTAATTCTAAACCGGCTAGTATTATCATCCGCCCGATTAGAGTCCATGTGGCTAGCACACATACCTGATCGGAACCCTGCACGTATCAATATACGGCCACAACATCATTTTGCCTGAACTGGAAAAACCCTCTGTGTTGGACTCTAAAGACTTGTCGATATGCTGACAGTGAGTTTAATCACAAGCACGTCAGCGGCACTAGCTGTACGTAACGGCTGTCCAGGTATTGAACGAAAGGAAGGCCGACGAGCAAACTCATCTGTACCCTTACTGAGCTTGTCTGTGACAATCTCCATACAGTCCGATTTTTTCGTCTAAGAGTATCACATATCGGATTTAGGAGGGTGGATAAAGTCAGATCTTTAATAACGCAATAATTCGTGTCGGTGTGAAGCTCATCATCCACTGAGAAACTACTGATCCAAATTAGTAATTCTCATCCATCTTGGCCAAGAATTTCTGGTGATGGTCATCCGTGCACAGCGCGACATCTACCCCCAATACCGGGAGAGACGAATCCCTGACGATCCGCTCACTGCCTCCATGTGGCTCGAGATTGTACCCAACTAAAACCTATTTACACGACTCTTTTGAGCCGTGGTCGGGTAGTAATCAAAGCACAGTGGGAATTCACCCGAGACAAATGACGATCTCAGGTCGATAGACTAATCTGTACTCATGTCACCTGAGAACTGCTATCTGACAATATGTATAATACTATCTAGCATGTTCCCGGTGAGTCCGTCCAATGTACTCACCTTCAGTGAGCACCTGTATACTATCTTTGGTGACTAACTGACACCAATGGATGTGAGACCTACCATCGCCTCTCGTTGGGGTCAAGAAACGTATACACTAGTCTATCCTGGAATATCGATGCCCAGACTCGATATTCCCACGACTAGGGACATTTAATAATTTGCTTATAGATTAGTCAGTTCTCATAAGTATGATCGCCACAATAATCATGGTAGTCAAGCAAGAATCCTATGGCCTCTATCAACATGTAACAGTGATTCGTAATACCACATTTTACATGTACATGATGATAGAGATAAACCAGATAGCATAACATCATCTCGGGTAAGACAAGACTGTTCTACTCCTATAGGTCCTCCCTCAATCATCATAATCACCTACCTGCGATTATAATAATTATCTTGGGTGCACTATAGCCAACAATATCCCACTTGCACTTAAGGCTAATTATTGCGGCGTCGCATACTCATAGTCCATGTGCTACTCATTAACCAACTTCTCTAATAATCAGTTTCACAAAGCATATTTGCGAAACATTCGCCTTCGGGAAATAGCCTCGGTGAGTGGATCCGCTCCAATATTTCTATCTTTATCTCTCTACATCTCAATTTCGCGGAAAATGACTATCTCCCGAAATGAGAGATACATGTCTTAGAACTTGTCTGGAAATCTGATGGGACTTTATTCATAACATGAACGTCAAATCCAACAAGCTTCTTAGATCGTATCCATTTGCTGATGTAATCAGCACTTAGGGCCATGACCACTTCAGTATTCTGCTTGGAAACATATCCAACACACTGCACCTCAATAGAGGGAAAACTATTAACTCTAACAGCTACTCTATCATCTAGGTCATCTTGGAAGTCTGAAATGATAACCGCCTTCTTAAGGAGGCTGTTGTTACCATATATCAAGAACATCCTCTTATGTTCAAAACTGTTTCCCAATGTTTCTCCAGGATCGGACTAATATATGCTTATTGCAGTTAGTGCAAAAGCAATATCTGGTGTGTTGACATCTCATGATTGACTCAATTGTCTAAGCAAGTGATATGTCAATCATACAAATCCCTTTCCTCATCAGTCTAGAAGATATCTCTTTAGAGAGGGTGGTTCCATCATCTACGGGTACACTACCACGTCAGGAGTTGTCCATTCTAAAATACTTTAGAATAGTGTTAAAGTACCCGAATTGGGACACTTCCCAAATCTTGATCTAAAACCATAGATCCAGTCATCAGAATTCCTGATATTTTGTCCAGATCCTATATAAAGAAATATCTTGTGACAACCACAGTATAACCGGTCGTAGTATAGGAACATCACTTTCTATAATGAGCACGTTATCCAAATATCAGGACATCACTCCCTATTACCTTCTTACCATGTCCATCTGTTGTTCTGATGAAATCAAACCCTATAACTGTTATATAAAAAATAGACAATCTATCTCCGCTATTCTTTCTTTAGTTTATAAATAGACATAAGCTACTGGCCCACCACGCTTCCGCTGCTTCCACTGACTACATCAACCTTCTGGCAAAGTTATATACACGTGCACTTCTAAATTCAATTTAGAACGGCGTTATAGTCATCCACCTGCCAGATCTCATAATGAAGGACAATAGCAGTGATAAGCTTGGATTATCAAAACCTCCATGTCACCGTTTTTGAGGAGATCGAACCACCTCTCTTGCTTTGCTCTTCTTTTTCGGACACATTTGGTTTTGAAATAGCGATGTGAACAGTGATGTTATTACAGAGCGGAGTCCAATTCCAAGTATTCAACGGGTGGCTGAGGTTACCCTCCAAATCTGCGGAGCGGCTAATGGATTGTCGAATTTAATTGAATTCTTAGGTTCTACTAAATTTTCAGTAACTGTTTGTGGTTCTGAAATCACTTCCAGTTCTACCATACTCCCACTAATGTTTTCTAAAAAGAATTCATTTTATTGAAACGGGTGGCGAGTCAAGAACAATATAACTATTGATACTGCAAATGATAGAATGTTAATACTCGTCAAAGCCTGGGATAACCCACAAGCTGCCATTACTGAAACGTACCTCGAGTTTATCCGGATTCTGGTTTTAAGCATAAGCCGGACAACTCCTTATACCTTAACATCGTTAAGATATGAATCCATTCTATATCCAAAATAGAAAACAAAGGAACTAATTTAATTGGAGCCAGATTCAAAAATCATGCAGCTGTTTTCTGTGCATATCGACTAAATGGAAGAAGGCCGTGCAACATTACTCATCAAGGAGCGCACCCACGGATGAGTAACCTGAGAGAGAAGTAAGTTCTCAAATATATTATTTACGATGGAATACCTATGTCACGGCCCAAAGTTCGGCCCGTGACCGGCACTTAACCACGTAACGTCTACAGGCGTAACGCGACTAAGTAAGCCGAACCCAGAAATCAAAACCATTGAAATAAAGAGTGTTAAAACATTTAATAGAAACATTTGTTTAAACGTTTAGAAAACCTTAAGTAATTTAGTAACATTCTGTAAAGTTCAAGTTGTTTTCCTTTTTAAAAATTTTGGCAGCATTTCCTTTGTAAAAACTAGCCCCGAAATCGGGTACAAGGCAATATATGAGTAAAATGATATACAATAAGAAATAAGCATCCCAAACGGGAGCAATCACGCCCAACGGCGAAAACAACCACCACAATGATAATATACGACGCCGTGGAGAAGAATGAGTAAACATAAATGAAGACAACATGAAATATAAACCTGCATAAATAAAGTCGGCTCACAACGAGCTCGACACCAGAGTATAAATAATACACATCGTCCTCACAACTGGTCTCTAAGTCAATACATAAGTAATAGATGGAGAATACTAGATACAATGATGTATACAACTGAAAAAAAATAAACAGATACCGCACAAAACCCACCTAATAGCAAAAGGGCCAACACGCCAACTGCAGTGATATCTGTATCAAAAGATGCAAGAAAGCAGCCTGCCTCGACTACTCCAAGGGGCAACCTGCAAACATTGTGGCACAACGGGGGTGGGTTGCCAACTCGTGAATAGTAGATAACATATAGAGGTAATCGCGAGTATGCACGTACTGCGATACTCTAATCTATGCCAACAGATAACATCTATATGATGAGATGGATGCGCAATAATAATGCAACAAGTGCAATCTAATAACATCTCTATATGATGAACATGGTATGCAATAATCATGCATAGCAAAAGCAATATAATAGCATCTATATAGGATGAGCAGGGTATGCAATAATCGTGCATAGCAAGTGTACTCTATCAGGTACTACAGATACAGGATGAGATGTATAACACTAAAATCTGAGTATGGGAATAAATAACATCTATACGGAAAGTCAACGTGGAAATAACCGGTGTCCATCGATACACCCAAATCTCAGTAAAAGCTCAGGCGCCGTCACTCCAATCGGCCCTCAAATCCTGTAAATCTTATAAAATCGTGAGTGCCCAACATCGGTACTCGAAATATCATAAAATAATTGTGTCTAGCATCGACACGCAAATCCTCATGTATCGGGCTCCGTCAGTCCGGATCGGCCCACGGGCTCCGTCTGCGGAATCGGCCCTCGGCCCCAGGCAGTACGGATCGGCCCGTATCCATCTCTCAGCTCTGGTCAGTATCCTCCGGATGACCGCCAGGCTCAACCAATCACCGGTAGGTAGTAGTCTCTCCGCCGGGCTCACCGTCTAACAATACGAGTCTTCCTGCCCCGGGGTACCATACCGGGTCCACCATGTACCCGCAATCGGTGCCTACCACTCCTCGAATCGGGTATACTCACACAAGCTCTCTGGAACCGAGAAAACTCATGGTGGACGCACTGAAATATCACATCAAGAGAAACCGGGTTTTTAAAACAGTGCGTATTTTCTTAAAATAATACCACAGTTCTCAAATCCAGAAATCCCATAAATCCAAACTCAATGCGTAAATCCATGCAATGTGTCGTATGACACTAAGAGTAAAAAAATGGAAAACCACTCCTATAAAAAGAATCCAGTTTTGAAAATATCTCATGCGGTCCCTTATTTTCTTGAAATCAAGTCAATATCATCCATGCATGTAACATATATAAGTATGTAGGTATGGATGTGCAAATGGATATATACGCGAATATGAGTGTAGCACTGCTATGAAATATAGTGTGCATATGCGCAAGTATGAAGATATCAATATATGTGTGCACTGGTATGAATATACAGTGTGCATGTGCGCAAGTATGATGATATCAATATATGTGTGCACTGGTATGAATATACAGTGTGCATGTGCGCAAGTATGATGATATCAATATGTGTGTGCACCGGTATGAATATACAGTGTGTATGTGCGCAAATATGATGATATCAATATATGTGTGCACTGGTATGAATATACAGTGTGCATGTGCGCAAGTATGATGATATCAATATATGTGTGCACTGGTATGAATATACATAAACATCTACGACTAGACATCCTATCACGCCCTGACGCTTAACGCCATATGGGCGATTTCCCCGTAGATGTTAAATCTACTCACCTAGTCTCGTGCTAAGCGTAGCCGACTATCTGCTTCCCCTTCTGTGTGGCGTTCGACGTACCCGCCTGCGAACCTAGAATTTACACAAAGAATCCATATAAGCAAATATCTCGCGAAAACACGATATCGAACTCAAACGAGAAACCCGCGTCGCGAACTAAACGCGCGTGTATACGTAACGTGTGTGCATACGCCAAATCCCAACGCGACACGCTGTGGCACACAGCGACACGCTGTGATACACAGCAAACCAACTCAACACGTATCGTACGTGTCGCGCAAGTCCCGCTACGCAAAAATTAGGTAAACGGTCCCAGATTTAATCTGGAGCAAAAACAAGAAAATCAAACAAGACCAAACCCTCCAAAATACCTACAGACATCTATCTGACAAAATCCAACACAATACCCAACAATTGGGCCGGCGGCAAGGGGGTATCATACCGGCCCAAAACCGGTGGGTAGGGTCCAGGACTCTACACTATGATCCTAGCACAATTTATAGCCTAGTGTATATGTTTGCTTACTAAAATTACTACCCTAGTAACAGCAGATTCTATGTATCATACGCGGGTTTAGCCTAAAGACGTTTTAAAACACCTAGTTGCAACATAGGGTGCATTAGTGAGAAAAGGTGAACTTACAAGAGTCAAATGATACCAACAGAACAATTTAGAGCTAACCTAACCCTAAAACCCTGAATCATCCTATTCTCCAACCAAACACTCACAATATCGTCAAAGTCCCCGATACACTAAAACTACTCCAAACTCTCCCAGATTTCTACCTGCAAACATTTAGGGAAAATAAATAATACCAAACCCAGACAAACTAACACAGATACCACCCTGCAAAACACCAACACCCTAAGCATCAAGGAGGCCGGCGACGCCGGAAATGCAAGAGGAGGTCGCCGGGTTTTCGGTAAGGGGGTGGGCTCGTATTTCAGTACACTAGCCTATACTGCCTGCACACTATTTAGAAGTTGTTTTCTAAGCTAGGAAATGAGTAAAGATATAGCAGATCTCAATATCCTACACATTATATCAAAACCGTATTTTAAAACTTCAAGTTTTACGACTTAAGGCGATTTAGCTAAATCTAGTGATACTACTAAGTTCAAACAGCAACATTAACACTTAATTAGGTTTAATAAGCTATAAAAACCCTACCTTAACTAAATCTTACATCAAACACAAATCTAGCACTAATAACCACAATAACCACTAACCGAAGCATTAAACAACACACAAGCTTAGCAACAAGGAGTTGGGTTTAAGAAATATACCTCAATAGATCCTAGGAAGCAGGAAAAGGGAAGAGGAGAAGAATGAAAGGAGCTACTGCTGTCTGCTACTGCTGCTGTACTGATGCTGTTGATGTTGTTGTTGGTGGTGCTGCTGGTGCTGATGCTGCTGATGCTGGAGCTGCTGCTGATGCTGGTGCTGCTGAAGCTGCTGTGTTGATGCTGCTGGAGCTGCTGATGTTGCTGCTGCTGTGGCTGCTGCTCCTGCAGTTGCTGCTGTGTGTGAGGGAGTGTGAGAGTGAGAGAGAGAAGTGAGAAAGAGTTAGCATAAACAAAAGAAATGAGAGAACAAAAGGGTCAACACCCTCTCTCTCTCATTTAATGCAAGCATAGGCTCATACCATGATGCCCATCATGCATTCTCTCTCTCTCTCTCACCAAGTCAAACCCAAAGCAATAATTCATTTTCTATTTAAAAAAAAACCCTCAATAAAAATCAATTTAACTTAAAAAGGATGGTTTAGTCTACCATGGTTGCTAATCATGGTTTAACCCCAATTTAAACCCTAGTTTACATGCACAAGTGTGTGCAAACCTAGGAAAATTCTAATAAAATATTCATTAAATTTGATAAATTATTTGAAAAACGTTTTGGTAAACTTTTTATTAAAAACCATATATTAAGATATAATTATCCATTAATCACATCCTAAGGTGTTACAACCTAGCATAAGTATCTATATTTTCGATCATCTCGAAGAATCCTGATATTTCCAACGCATGGTTCTCTATTTTATTCTTATACCTATAACTTTTCAAAATTTAAACCTTGTATTTCAATGAAATGCATGTCTAAAAACAGAGAAGTCACAAGTAAACAGAATATAGTACGAGTACCAACCCCCTTATCCTAATGGATATCAGACAACATACAATACTTTGTATAAGTCCTCCGAGTTTAATAACTCAAATCCTGTGCATCGTAAGTTGAAATTTGTATTATGGTTAAGAAGAATTACACCGTTATTGAATGCACCTTATCTAATCATCAACTGATAAATGTAAACATAATTTCAAAAATTTATATCTCACTTTATAAAATAAATGTACAGATATATTAGTTTGAAATTGGTGCATAACGGATATTCAAAACTAAATATTTGTCGTTAGACAAAACCCAGGTGATTTCCTCAAATGTCACCAATTACAAAGAATTCTGATATTGAAGATCTAATCACCCAATTCCCAATATTCTACTCCCACTCAGCATCTGTAACGCCATACAGATTTGAGAATCAAGTCTGGTAAATACATATTCTGGAGTCGGAATCTAATTGGGAAAACAATTTTCAATCAACACCGCACAGTAAAGCTGAAACATGAAAATGTTTCGAAGGAGTGGCCGGGTATTCCTAGTAATGTCACTTCCACTATCCAGATTCATGACAGTAGTCGCAATTTTCATTGCCCGCACTCCAATATCTTTATATGTCTTTATTTCTTACCTTCTGTAAATCATACTTAGTATAATTGGTTTTCTTCTTCCCTACCTTTCGACACCTGCTTAAAGTTTGGAAGAAAACTATCCAATAAACGTAATAGGTGTACTCTCCTAATACTAAGAGCCCTTGCAACCTGAGAGAAGGTAAAGAGAAAAGACAACCGAATAATTATATTCAATTTCTCTAGAACCGGAATCCATTCTCGAAGTGAAATAAGTTTTTTCGAGTTCGTATGTAACTATACGATGTCATACCCAAACAATATGGATCTTCATAGTGATACGGAGTATTCTGGAGAAATGCAAAGAGGAGGTAGGAGTGGCAGGGATATAAGCGATTTTGTCGTGAATCATGACAATCCAATAGCCAAAGTGTGTAAGAAGATTCGGTTAACTTGGTTCATGAGCTTTAGTTAAAGGTAAGTCGTGGTCGCATAACCAAAGAGAAAAGAAACACTTAGCATGCACTCTATCAAGATTAGATTGGTCAATCATTTTATCTAATCAGGATAACTCCCACTGTTTTCTCGAATTCTCCTTCAAATCCTAAAAGAAGAACTAGTCGGGATTAAATACACCTTACAAGTTCGCTAATCATTCAACCAGGGCAGTGTTGGTCCTCCGAGAGAGATCCCCCGTGCTTTCACACGAACCTAATTAAATAACCTTGTTTCCGCAGAGGCGTTAACTCGTTAACACTTTCTAGACACCCTAATAGATTAGCTAATTGCGAAGTGAAAATCTCCGGAGGAGTCAACCTACTCATCATTGGGAATCGGAACCCAAATATCATTATGTGATAATTTTGACGGAAGCCGACCAAAATTACCATACTCCAGAAGGTATGCGCAAACTTGGCAAGTTTCCCTTATATTTGAAACTCCCGATATGATTTTTGCCTCAAGCAACTTATGGCCTTGACAGAGGTCAACATACCATAATTCGCAAGTCAAGTTCTACCCGTTATTAACCTGGATTAATTAGACCGACCCGTACGAGCCTTTAACAGATGTCAAAATGACCGTACGACTGTGTTAACCAATCGCATCACCATGTAACAGAAAAGCATTACAGAGCTACTGAACACTACGCCTTGATAGAAATCAACATACGTAGCACGAATACTAAGCAATACCAATCTGAAATGACGGAGAGCTACGGCTGGTTTTTGGCGAAAAACCTTTAACATAATGAACTTGATATCGTTGAAAGAACTCGAGCAGTTTTGAAAAAGGAGCGGTTTAAGCTCCACATTTTTAAAACGAGTGGTTTTGAAGAAAACCGAGTAGTTTATAGTCATGTAAACTTTTGCCAAAGAGGTCACTCCCTGTGAAGGGATCTGGGCTTTTTCCTCATCGAATGAGCTGCAGGATATTCCTAACTGAATACATTGACGCAAAGCAAAAGGAAACGCTTATAGTTTTCAAAAATTGGTTCCAACAACATTATTTAGGTTTGTTTTCCTTACATTAATCAGAATTAATGCAGTCCTATCAATTAAACATATCATGCCAGAAAGAAACGAAAATAGGCATGTGCATATATGCTATCCGCATTCACCACAGGGTCCCGGGTTTTCACCGTAAGGTTCCTTAACTTACGGTAGGACGGAGACAGGACTAGCGCGGATGCAAAATAGATTTAGCGTCTACTATATATATGTGTATATATATATGTATATATATATATATAGCAACATTCGTCTCACACATGATATCAAGTAACATCACAGAAGTATCATAGCAGAAGCAAACACAGTATGGAAATATGGATAATTTAGGAAAAGTACATTTCAATGGAGCCAAATATGAAATGCAATTTTCCGATCGTGTGGCTAGCCTGTAGTATCGGATCCTAGATCCCTACGAATGCGACAAACCATCCGCCAATCCCAGAAGTGTAGCAACCCAAATCAACGAAGTGAGTGGGCCACCCAGCATTTCAAAAATTCGGTGACCTGGAATCCCTCTGCGGGTCAAATCTATAGCCCCTACGAGTGCGGCGAATAGTCCGTCAATCCTAGAATAAGGCACCCCGGTCTCAATGCCATGAAATGGTGGTCCGTTGCCCTCTAGAATCCGGCTACTCGAGCACTCCGCTGCGGGGTAATCTTAGTGCATGTAATGAAACCCTGAATATACAACGGTGACTACATCCGCAACCAGGACGCGCCCCAAAGAATAATACAAGCCGCGATGACGGCAGTCCACATGCCGGACGCTCGTCACGCAATATGAATATAAATTACATCACAGATAATTACATCTAATACTACATACTCTGGGCTATCCATCACGACAAATCCAACACAACTATAAACACTAAGCGCTATCCATCACAGAACATGCAAACTTGCGAGTATCGATTCTGTAACCCAGTCTAATTGATACATATAGCAATTAGATGATATTTTACCAAACGTTATGATACACGCAACCATCACTAAGCCTGCGAAAATCGAATACCGCACACATATAGCCAACACTTCAATTTTCCAAAACACCGAAAATCAAGTGTGCTAAAAACTGGCAAAAATTCAATGCTAAAACCCACCCTGGGAGTCCGAAATGAGCTCGGATTGATCTGAAACTTCATAGAGGACCCCGCATAAAATTAGAGTCGACCCAAAAGCACTTAAGGGGGTACCCACCCCCTAAGCCACCCAAAGGTGGCTATAGGGGCAAGGCAGACCTGAGCATGCCCAATTAGGCATGGCTCGGGTCCCCACCCCCTAAAGCCACCTTTGGGTGGTCTCGAAGGTGTGGGCCCTCTCTAAGTCCCCAAGGAACGCCCCCGGGGTCCCCGTGGCTTCTCGGGCCAAACCGAGAGCCCGCAAGGAGTCATAACATCAAATTAGCAAGGAATTTGTCACTGGTTTTACGGCGGTTTTTGCTGCAGAGCAAAAACCGGTGAGATTTAGAAGTCATAACTATCTACTTTAGGGTGTTTGGATGGTTCTGATACCATTGTTGTTTTCTAGTACCCTCGGCTAACTCGCGGCCAATGCAGAATTCAAAAACAAAAATCTTCTTGGTACTAGAAATTTTAACCTCAAGAATCTAACCAAACATCTAAACTAGAATAACAAGAAAATAGAAATCATAATCTTTGTAGTGTTCATTTGCTCCAATTGGGTTGGATTCTAGCATGCTCTCAAGAGTTTCGGATCGCGCTTGCAAGCCGGTCTTCCTTCGTCGAAAATGATCCACGCGAGAGAACCAAGTTCAAACTTCAACTTCATTAATGAAGTAACTAAGGATCCTAGGTTGCTAATCTAGGATGCTTAGAATGCGTGTGAGTGTTCTAGCATTTTTCTCTCTTTTATCTTTTTGTTTCTCAACACATCAGAATGGTAGAAGATAATGAAGAAGAAGAGGAATGAGCCATGAAAGAGAGAAGCAAAAATGGTAGAATGAAAAACATCCATCCAGATTCAAGCATGCTTACTTTCTTCTGTCAAAAGAATTTTCTCCAGTTTAAAATGCAACCATGCTTGAATAGTATATGCAAATGAATTAATAATTCATTTGCTTATACCTAATTCATTTGCTCATACCCTCCACCATTTCTCTTTTTCGCCTCATTTCACAATTTCTTTTAAACAAAAGAAAAGTAAATCCTTGAAATGAGGTGTTCTTCTAGAAGTATTCTTATATAAATACAAGAATATGTCTCCGTAAATACATTCCCGTATTCGTATCAAAATGCGAATACCTAAGAAATAGAAAAATACATTGAACATAATAATAGAATATATATATCAAAATATATATATGTAAATTATAAAATCAAAACTTGATTTAATAATCCGGCTTAATCCTAAACCGGCTAGTATTATCATCCGTCCAATTAGAGTCCATGTGGCTAGCACACATACTTAATCGGAACTCTGCATGTATCAATATACGACCATTATATCATTTTGCCTGAACTGGAAAAACCCTCTGTGTGGGACTCTAAAGACTCGTCAATACGCTGACAGTGGGTTTAATCACAAGCATATTAGCGGCACTAGCCGTACGTAACGGCGATCCAGATATTGAACGAAAGGAAGGCCGACGAGCAAACTCATCTGTACCCCTACTGAGCCTGTCTGCGACAATCTTCATATAGTCCGGTCTGTTCGTCTAAGAGTATCATATATCGGGTCTAGAAGGATGGATAAAGTCAGACTCCTAATAACACGATAATTCGTGTTGGTGTGAAGCCCATCACCCACCGAGAAACTACTAATCCAAATCAGTAATTCTCATCCATTTTGACCAAGGATTTCTGGTGATGGTCACCCGTGCACAGCGCGACATCTACCCCCAGTACCGGGAGAAACAAATTCCTGACGATCTGCTCACTTCCTCCATGTGGTTCGGGACTGTACCCAACTAAAATCTGTTTATACGACTCCTTTGAGCTATGGTAGGATAGTAATTAAAGTACAGTGGGAACTCATACGAGACAAATGACGATCTCAAGTCGGCAAACTAACATGTACTCATGTCACCTGAGAACTGCTATATGACAATAGGTATAATACAATCTAGTATATTTCCGGCGAACCCGTCTAGTGTACTCACCTCCAGTGAGCATTTGTATACTATTTTTGGTGACTAACTGACACCAATGGCTGTGAGACTTGTCATCGCCTCTCGTCGGGGTCAAGAAACGTATGTATTAGTCTACCCTGGAATATCGATGCCCAGTCTCGATATTCCCACGATTATGGACATTTAAAGATTTGCTTATAGACTATCCAGTTCTCACAAGTGTGATCGTCGCAATAACCCTATTAGTCAAGTAAGAATCCTATGGGCTCTATCAACATGCAACAATGATTCGTAATACCACATTATACATGTACATGATAATAGAGATGAACCAGATAGTATGCTATCATCTCGAGTAAGAATGTTCTACCCGTATAGGTCTTCCCTAATTATCATAATCACCTGCCTGCGATTATAATAATTGTCTTGAGGGCACTATAGCCAACAATAATACCAGAGGTACGGAATATTCTATTCTAATAAGAAAAATTAAATTTATTTGCTGAACCTTGACCTTTTCTTACATGTTGACCCAAAAAAATGGGAAGCATAAAAACTTGCGCAGTTCAAACGCTACTTTTTTTGTATCAGAGATGCTACCATCCTGTCTATGATAATTTTTCTTCTTTTTTTTTTCCCCTTTTAAGTATGCTGACACTAGCACTACTTCTGTTTAAATTTTACAAGAAAATAAAATAGAAGAAAAATATCGTTACCATTGCATATGTTTATCCTTGTATATATTTACTTAAGAACTGTACTATTGTTGTAGGGCAAAATACAGTTGCAAAGCACTGCATAAAGCTTGACCCAGTTATACACAATAATAAAACCATCATTTGTAGTGGAATACAAAAGGATGATAGACGCCAAAATAGGTTTGCAAAGATATTTTCCTCATTCTTATATTAAACAACGAGAGATTTTCTGTAGTGTTTTCCTGTAGTTGCTTGCGAAAAAAGTGCATGGTTTGCGAAGAAAGGTCTATCATAATATTACTGCCATAACTCTCTCCTGTGCTGAATGATGTATTATGCTTTAAAACATATATTCACTCCTTGCTGGATTCTTCTGAATGTACAAATTTTAACTGTTGTAGTTTCTGGGCTATCTAAATGTTTTGTTTGCCACAATCAATCTTTTGGTCTTATTTCCCGCCAAATAAATTTCTGTGACTGAAGTATAGGAGTCAACTTTAGAGTGTAGAAGTTAACTTTCTTTCCTCCATTATTCTCATATATATATATATATGAGAATAATGGAGGAAAGATGCCATAGGAGGGAATTTCCTCCTATGGCGTCGAAAAAAGACACGCTCGTTCATTTTTTTCGACGATCGGCACCCACCATCTTCATCGTTATCATCTAAGACGTGGATACACCAAATTTCATGTGATTCTACAACATTTTCACCGTTGGTTTAGCAATATAAAAAGTTCTATTGTCGGTAAACCGTTAATTTTGAACCCACTAAATCAACGGTGAAAAAGTTGTAGAATCGCATGAAATTTAGTGTACCCACATCTTATATGATAAAGATGAAAATGGTGGGTGCCGATCGTCGGAAAAAATAAAGGAGGGTATATTTTTTGATGTCATGGAAGGAAATTCTCACCTATGGACTCTTTCCTCCGTTAACTACCCCTTTCTTTCTTTCTCTCTCTCTCTCTCTCTCTCTCTATATATATATATATATATGCTCGCCAAACTTAGGCGATGCCATTGTAATTTGCATTCAATTACTTTGTCTCAGTCAACGTGTGCTACACTATGAAGCATGGGCAGAGACACGTGCCATAGATACCACATGACACAAATACAGTGATAAATAATATATTTTTAAAAAGGGCAGGGGGACACATTGATACGACAAGTTTAATATTACAACAATTTTCAATTCCATGGAAACTACCATGCACCAGCGTGCTAACTTATATTGTACTGTCAGTTCAATTATCTATATTTGCATCGACTAATTGATTCAAATGCTGTTGGCTTGTATTTTCCTGACCTCTATTATGATCGATTACATAGTTTCCTACTTTACATCTCTGCCGATTTTCCATCTTTCCACATTTTCATCTAGGATTATTAGTTGAAAGATTAGTAAATGTTTTTTCGTCCTGTATGCATCATTAGGCCATTGACAGAACCAAACTGCATCGTTAATATTTAAGGATCTGCTCTGCTCCTGCAATGGAATTACAAGCTGGGCAATATAGTTTTCTGAAGCATTTATGTTCTTTACAATCTCAGGGTCATCAGTATGAAACAGTATCTGGTTTTATCTGTGAGACATTTGGATACATACCAGAAGAAGGCGCAAAGATGGTTGTGCTACTCGAAAGGGAAACCAGGAAGGTAATAATGAATATTCCAACACTGACGAGAAGGAAAAGCATCAAACATTTGAGCTTGAGTTATTTCCAGTATCTTTTCTTCATAAAAGTGAACAAATGCAGTCCTTACAGCTTATCCTTTTGTATCTATAACACGAGAGGCAGTCTTGTATGTGGTGTGTTCTTGTTTCATTACTACCTCTTCAATGAAACTTCGTGGTTAACCCGCTGTTTATATTTAAAACAAATTTATTTTTTTTATAAAAAAAAGAAGAGATCTAGCTTGTCTGGCCTTTCGCAAAACGTGGTGACTTGAAGCTAGACAGCCTAAATAAAAGATAAAAGGACAAACATTCGGTAAAGCTTGCATGGGTTATGACCTCCTACACATTTTCTGTACAATATTAATTGTGAGGCCCCACTTTCAACATATCCAGATTTGCATAGATTTCACACACCCACACACGTGCGCACCCTGCCATGAAATACTTACATGAGCATGTGATAAGGCTCGATACCGGTGTTTCCCCAGATCATGACGCGTGGCAAATGACGTGTCCCAGAGCTTACGAGAAAGGATCAAGATCGGTACGTTGGAAGCATACCCTGGGCCTTCAACCCGAGAATATTCCCGACCTTCGGTAGCCTTTCAGACCACCCCTACGACCATCGGCTTGCCTCAGAGCCCTCCCTCACGCTGAGTTCCCTCAGCCCTCCAGCTCGCCTCCGAGCTATCGCATATCCAAGATGCATCGGCCTCCCGCTCGTTCCCGAGCCTCCCGCAGAGCTTAGCTTTCTCGGTCTCACCGACCGACCCACAGCACCGATCACAGACGCCTCCGCCATGGCTCCGCGAATCTCGCCAGACGCGAGATATCCGCCGTCCATGATCCCGCGTTCCACGCCATCACGTTCCCCCATTAACGAGCATATCTTGTCATTAATGGGGAATCCCGCCTATCACGCGGGCGTAACGCCAGGGACATAACGGCCGGCGTGAATCTCGTGCCCGCCTGCCCATGGCTGCCACTATATAAACCCCTTTCTCAGACGACTCAGGTAAGCCAATTTTACCCCAATAGGCCGTCACTCTGCAAAAATACCCCGTCTAACTTGATCGTCGGAGGGTCCTCGGTGGCACAACCACACCGGGACTTCTTTGCAGGTAGCTCGGCCTCAACCACCTCAAACCCATTGAGATCCACACACTCCAGGAGGCAACCTCCAACTCAATCTCGACCATCCATCAGCCTCGCGGCAGATCAACGGAATGTAACATCTGAAGGAGATCCAGAGATCCATCAGTTGGCGCCGTCTATGAGAATCTAGTTCCACTCAACGAAAGTTCATCTTCCGATCTCAACTTCATGGCGAGCGATCATCGCGACGATCCAAGCTCTAGCCGCCGCCTTCCCCACAATAGAGGCGTGGATGGATCTCCTCCTCCCCCGAACGCCATTCACGCCCTATCTGCTCAGATAGATCGGCTCGCGTCCGTCGTAGACGCACTCGTCCATGTCCAAACGGCTGGGCAAGCTCCCCAGGTCGCTGCTCCCCCACCTCGGGGCCGGGACCCCTACAGAGGGAGAGAAGACTCTGCCCGCGTCGGCGCGACCAAACACCGTCTCACTGTCTCCAGCGGCCGCAGATCCCCCTGGCCAACGTATTCAATGACCCGCTGGGCGCCGCACAGCTCAACACCGAGGTCTTTCGCCAGAGCACCTTTTCCAGAGCCCCATTGCGCCTTTGTCCCTCCCGAGGAGGTGTCGATCAGCTCGCCTGCACCCAGGCATGATCGGCACCCCTCCCTCGACGGGGTCGCATGGACAGGACTCACCACGGTAGCTCGAAGACGACCTCGCTAGGGGACCTAAGGAATCTCATCGAACGGAACCGGGGCTGCGACCAGGCGCAGGTCTCCGGCAGCAGAGGCCAAAAATTAGAGTATGCCGAATTATCGGGATACCACGGCCAACTGACGCCCTCGAAAAGAAGATCGAAGGCATTCATCGAGAAAATCGTCCTTTAAGCGACGGGGCTAAATATGCTGCTGACTCGCTCACGAAGCCTTTCACCAAAGAGCTACTCGCCGTCCATGTCTCCTCCCGGAACAAGCCCCCGAAAGTCTCCCTCTTCGACGGGAAGTCCGATCCGAAGGACCATTTGGACGCGTTCACTGCTGGGATGAGTTTCCAGGACAACTCCGACGCCGCACAATGCCGCACTTTCCCCGCCACTCTCATCCGCTCTGGATGAGAATGGTTCCGAGGACTCGTGCCACGCTCAATCATTACTTTCGATGAGCTGGCTACCCAGTTCCTCGGTCATTTCGTCGGGAACAGACGACAGAAGAGGACCGTTGATCATCTCTTCACCATAAAGAGTGGGGACAAAGAGTCGTTCAAAGGGTACGTCACCTGCTTCTACAACGCCCTCTTTGAGATCCCAGAGCACCGGGACGAGACAGTCATTACTGCCCTTAGGTCGGGTCTTAGGCACAAGGAGTGGCTACGCTCCTTTGCATTAGCGCAACCTAAGACCATGGTCGAGGTAAAGGTCTGGACCGAACGTGAGATCCAGCTTGAGTCCGAGGTGAACGCCAACCTGCCCTGGACAGAACAAGCTGATCAGAAGAAAAGGGTCAGGGAGGAGAAAAAGAAGATTGAGCGGCCAAAACCCTACTCCCTGAAGTTTCAGGAGTACACCCCTCAACGTCTCCCAGATGGTACTGTTGGAGGAGTCGAAGGGCGAGAGGTTCTTCAAACTCCCCCCGGTCTCGAATAGGGCGGCAAAGAGCACCCGGGGCCCCTACTACGCTTTCCACAGGTCGCAGGGCACTCCACCGAGAACTGCAAGCAGCTACGAGACTACATCGAGGAGTTAATCTGCTCGGAGCACCTGGCAACGTACTTGCGAGACAATCGGCAAGCTGACAGTGAGCAAGAGCACCATCCCCCCTCCTGGCGAGAGTTGACAATCGGCTAAATCATGTCCGTGTCAGCAGAGGATACGACGGGAATCGACGAGGCGCGTCACCTCTCACCGATCGAGGGGACTGGCGGCCACCCAAGGAAGAAGGCTAAATCAGCCGAGCCGATCATTTTTACCGACGAGGACCTCCCCGGTATATCCCTGTCTCACAACGATCCACTGGTGATCACAGCTCGGGTCCACCGCTACGAAGTGCAGAGGATACTGGTCGACTAGGGAAGCTCGGCGGACATTCTCTTTTATGACTGCTTTCTGCGTATGGGACTCACTCCGTCGGACCTAAGGCTGACCGCCCACGTCCTGTCAGGGTTCACTAACCACTCCATCCCGGCGGAAAGGCTAATCACCCTCCAATTTAACATCAGGGAGGCGGGCCGTACGCGCACCGTGCCTGTGGAGTTTGTCGTCGTGAGAATCCTATCGGCCTACAACGTCCTCCTCGGTCTCCCGACACTGAACTCTCTCCGGGCCCAGATATCGACCTACCACCCAGCGATGAAATTTCCACTCGACCAAGGCGGGATAGGTCGGGCCTACGGGGATCAACGAACCGCAATGGTTTGCTTCACCGCAACATTTACGTCTGAGCGTCCAAACAATGACATTGAGGGCGAGGATGATATCAAGGGTTCTCTGGACACTTGAGACGAGCCACTAACAGAGGTCCCCCTCGTAGAAGGGGGCGATGAACGAGCCGTTCAGATCGGGTCGCTTTTGACGGGGACTCAGCGGGACGACTTGGTTCACTTCCTCAGAAACAACTCTGACGTGTTTGCCTGGGAACCTGCCAACATGCCTGGGATCGAGGCAGAAATGAAGTACTCTCTGAAGCTCAGGTTTAAAGCCTCAAATAACGCAGCGGAATACGAAGCCTTGCTAGCCGGACTGCTCATGGCCTCCGGACTAGGGTTGAGAAAGATCCGAGTCTGCAGCGACTCCGTCTTAGTCGTTGGCCAAGCGACAGACCGATTCGAGGCACGGGAGCCTCTGATGGTGAAGTATCTGGCCGAGGTGAGAAGATTGCGAAAAGACTTCGATGAGGTCCAAGTGGAGCAGATCCCCAGACAGTTGAACGCCCAAGCCGACGCCTTGAGTAAGCTAGCTTCGTCCTATACGGCCAACAACAAGAG
Source organism: Agapanthus africanus (assembly GCA_030015575.1). NCBI lineage: Eukaryota > Viridiplantae > Streptophyta > Magnoliopsida > Asparagales > Amaryllidaceae > Agapanthus > Agapanthus africanus. Next base: position 90,342,761 of record JASDDO010000012.1, on the reverse strand, counting down.
GAACATCCTCTTCGAGGTCTTACCACGGCTAAGCGTGGAAGACGGGGCGACGCCAGTTCAAGTATACACAGCCCGGGAAGAAGACCGGGATTGGAAGAATCCCCTCGTGGAATTTCTGAGGGAAGGTACACTCCCAGATGATCGAGGGGAGGCTCGCTGTCTCCGAGCCAAAGCTCGCCATTTCGTCTGGAGCAATGAGAACCTCTACAAGAAATCCTTCACTCAGCCCCTCCTCCGGTGCGTCGACCCCCACAAGGCCGACTACGTCCTCCGTGAGATCCACGAAGGGGTCGGCGGCGCGCACCAAGGTGCCCGCACCTTAATCCAGAAGGCGCTGCTCTAAGGGTACTACTGGCCGGCGATTCATCAGGACGCCCAGAAGCTCGTCAGGAGATGCAAAAACTGCCAACTCCATGGAAGCATACCCCGTCTTCCGGCTACCAAGCTAACAACCCTAACCTCCCCGTGGCCGTTTTTCCAGTGGGGAATGGACATGATAGGCCAGTTCTCTACCGGTGCGGGCAGGCACAAGTACGTCCTCATCACATTGGACTACTTCACGAAGTGGATGGAGGCCGTCCCCATCAGGAAACCGGACACCACCACGACTATCAAGTTTCTACAGAACAACGTGATACTCCGGTTCGGCATTCCGAGGTGTATCATCACCGACCACGGTACAAATTTCAAAAACGAAAAAGTTAAGTAATTCTGCAACGAATATCGTATCCTTATGAAGTTTGCTGCGGTCGCGCATCCCCAGTGCAACGGGCTGGCTGAGGTCGCTAACCGGGACGTCATCCGAGGTCTCCGGACGCGCTTAGAAGGGCGCCAAGGCAATTGGGTCGAAGAACTACCCCGGGTCTTATGGGCCTTACGCACATCGAAGAAGACCCCCACCGGAAAGAACCCTTTCAGCCTCTGCTACGGTACCGAGGCAATAGTCCCGGCGGAGATCGGGCTACCTAGCTATAGGGTCGAGCACTTCAACGACGAAGAAAACACCCCGGCCCTCCGAACTAACCTGGACATCTTGTTAGAGAAACGGGACCGGGCTCAGATCAGGACTGCCGCCTATCAACAGCAAACCGCCCACTACTACAACGCGCGAGTCAAGCGTCGCTTCTTCAAAACCGGAGATTTAGTCCTAAAGGCGGAACGAGTTCGTCGATCAAGGCAAGCTGCATAAGTTTTCCCCGAAATGGGACGGTCCCTTCCCCGTCTTCGAGGTCCTGCCCGGCGAGTCCATCGCCTACAAGATGCGAATGGTCGCAAATTTCCACGGCCTTACAACGCCGAGAAGCTCAAGCTGTACCTCTGAAAAGATTGTCTATGAATGTATATTTCTTCTTTCACAAAAGCGATGTAAATTCTTCTAAGTTCTTTTTATTTAAATAATAAGAAGAAAACAATAGAGCATTGCAAAAAGGAGAATTTTATTCATTCAAAAGGTATTGTGGGCTCCTCAGCCTTGTATCGAAAAGAGAAAGAAAAACTCTTACAACAGCGGGGGAAGGGGGTGCAAGAAGCATTGCTTGTGGTACTCAGAAGAAATTTTCGCTAGCCGAGCCCTTGCCGTCTCGGACCTTTGACTCTGATGCTGTCCGCGAACCCTCGAGGCCACGGACGGGCCAGGAGGCTCTCCAGCCGGGCACTCATTGGCGAAATGCCTCAGTTGGTAACACTCGAGCACAAGGGCCACCGAGCGATCGCGCCGACTCTTCGAGATCAGGTCGAAACGGCATAGCGATCTTAGCTTACCAACCGCCTCGTCCTTCAGTTGCTCGGACAAAGGGTTGTGCAGCCCCGGCGACGCCCTCCGGATCGAGTACATCAGCAGCTGAAGCAGGGGTGATCACCGGGGAAGCAGTCGGCCAAAATGGTCCTCTACGCATCGAACCACCGCCTGAAGCGTCTCCTCGGAGCTCAGCTGATCGTACAAGTATATGTCCTCGAAAGAAATGATCTCGGGGATGGAGAAAGGGAATTCATCCATTCTTACATTTTGGGGATAGAGAAAGGAATGATCAACACGCCCTCTCTGTTTTATAGCCCCACAATGCCCCCAATAGTCTAATATTCGCTCGTTTCTTCCAATACTGTACCGCCACGCGGCGGATATCCCGTCTTTCTCGGCGAACCAAAATCGGAGCGACGCGGCTCTTCGAAACGTTTCTCCTTCCTCGTGCACTCCTGACACGTGTCATCCGCGACGGCCACTCTTCCCAATGTTCGCACACCAAGGAAGGTTAGACCGAACCTCGCAAAGCCGAGCAGCTACCCTGCTCGGTCTATCCTTAGCCGGTAATCTCTTACCCAACGACGCCAAGGATCAAAGCCCTCATCAAGAGGCCACCGAACGGCTTCCCTGCTCGGTCCATCCTTGGTTGGTAATCTCTTACCCAACGACGCCAAGGATCAAAGCCCTCGTCAAGAGGCCACTGAGCGGCTTCCCTGCTCGGTCCATCCTTAGCAGGCAACTCAATACCCTCCCGCGCTCAGGATCAAAGCCCTCATCAATAGGCCACCGAGCAGCTTCCTTGCTCGGTCTATTCTTGGCTGGTAATCTCTTACCCCACGATGCCAAGGATCCAAGCCCTCATCAAGAGACCATCAAGCAGCTTCCCTGCTCGGTCCATCCTTGGCTGGTAATCTCTTACCCCACGACGCCAAGGATCAAAGCCCTCGTCAAGAGGCCACCGAGCAGCTACCCTGCTCAGTCCATCCTTAGCTGGTAAACTCTTACCCAATGACGCCAAGGATTAAAGCCTTCATCAAGAGCCCACCGAGCAGCTACCCTGCTCGGTCATCCTTGGCTGGTAATCTCTTACCCTACGACACCAAGGATCAAAGCCTTCATCAAGAGGCCACCGAGCAGCTACCCTGCTCGGTCCATCCTTGGCAGGTAATCTCTTACCCAACGACGCCAAGGATCAAAGCCCTCGTCAAGAGGCCACCGAGCGGCTTTCCTGCTCGGTCCATCCTTGGCTGGTAATCTCTTACCCAACGACGCCAAGGATCCAAGCCCTCATCAAGAGGCCACCGAGCAGCTTCCCTGCTCTGTCCATACTTGGCTGGTAATCTCTTACCCCACGACGCCAAGGATCAAAGCTGTCACGACCCGAAATGGCACGTGACTGGCACTTGAATCATATGAAGTCTATAGGAGCTCATCTAATTCAAGTAAGCCAAAAATCCCAGAAATCTAAACCAATTAAAAGAAGTGAAGAAAACTTATTTTAAAGTTGCATATAATCACTTTGAAAAGTCGTTGTAAATATTTTTAAAACATCATATCTTTTTCAAAAATTTCGGCAGAATTTCTTTTGTAAATACTGGCCCCAAAAGGGGTACAACATGCATAATATGAATAAAAGCATCCCCAAGCGGGAGCTAGCTCTTCGTCAATTGACGGTCACAACCACGCAAGCAATATAATATACAATGCCAAGGGCGATGATCAAAACTCAAAAGGAAACTCAAAATCATCAAGAAAACCATAATAATACAAGCGCGACTCTAAGGTCGAAATAATATACAGCTGGTCTTCTAAGTTTAACAAATAATACAGTCTGGTTGATGGAGTTATTAGATACAACTGAATATAATAAATGTATAAGGGCGGTCACGATGCGAGTGAACCCACCTACCAAAGCAATCACCCGAAAGAGAGCAGTGTGCCAGCAAAGCCGCAACAAAACCTATACGGCATAACCTGCAAGAAACTGTGGCACAACGGGGGTGAGTTGCCAACTCGTGAGTAGAAAACAACACCGAGCAGAAATCGTATGTATGACTCAATCCTAGGTCAATACGATCAGTAGTAATATATCCTCAATATGATAAAGTCTGAAGCATGATAAGGTGGTAAGGGTAAACACTTATACATAAGTGTAATACCAAGTGCTCGTGTCAGTGCCTCAGATAGCAACATATCATATATATGATGTATGAATGCATGAAAACAGAATACATCTAAATGAGAAAACTGTTTTCTTAATTTAGTGAGATTTCTGTATATATATAATCGAGGTATTATCAATGAAATCAACATGAAATCAGTGTCAAGTATCGAAACAAAACATAAATCTCAATATCTCAATATCTCAGGCTCCAGTAATCCGAACTGGCCTGTAACCTCGAATCTCAATATCTAAGGCTCCGGCTATCCGGACTGGCCCATATCATCAAATCTCAAAACCTCATGCTTCGGCTATCCGGACTGGCCTGTACTCCGATCGGTATCCTCCGGATATCCGTCGAGTCACAAAACAATCACTGGTCAGTAGTGCTCCCCTGTCTCAGGCTCAATGCCATCATCTGCGACTTTCTCGCCCCGGGGTACCGCACCGGGTCCACCATGCACCCATAGACGGTTCCTCCTCCTCCTCGAATTGGGTGTATGATATCACTCAAGTGCCGAGAAAACTCATGGTGGACACATCTCAAATCATATCATGAGAAAACCGCAACTTTCATTTTAAAATGATTATCAGTTTATAAAATCTTTGTGGTTTCTCCAAATCCAAAAATCTCATGGAAATCCAAAATCCCAAATCTCAAGGGTAAATAAACAATGAATTCTATAATATTGGGCTCCGGCAATCCGGACTGGCCCATAATGTCATGGCAAATGAATATATAAATATGCATGAAAATCACAGTAATAAATGCAATGTCTAAGCTATCATATAAAAGCAAGCTCACTAGTACCATGTCGAAACTATCAGCTAACATTTTATACTAATGAAGTAGTATTTTCTAATGTGTACGTGACATGACAATTACCGATGATGATGTGTGTAAGCCGGCAAGCAGATGTACGTGGAGCATACGCATCATCGGTAATGGTGCTGGTGTCCTGACAGCATGGTTTCATAATCACTACAGTTGATAACAACATGGATAAACGGAGAATGGATAATAAAAGCAGCAATACCGAATATACAGCAATGAATAGTAAATGCAACAATAAGAAATCTATAATAATTTATATGGGTCATACAGTTTTGCCGTTTGAAATAATACGAATCGTGGTGTCTAGAAATTAGGGCTACGGTGTTTTTAAAAAAAGGCACGTCCTTTGAAATATCCATAGAATCCTTTGGCTTGTCTTTAAAATACCCACGATTCGTTAGTTTTGAAATAGGTATGACCCGAGTCTAGTCTAACATCTACAAGTAAACTACTGGACTAAACTAACAGACTAATCGAAAAGAGGTAAGGAACGCCACCTAAGTCTGAGTCGATATATATATATATATATATATATATATATATATATATATATATATATATAATAGTCGGTGATCCCGTCTCAATAGTATCACATACGATACAATATATATAATATGACATACTCGAGTCAAGAGTGCGGATCTATCATCAATATATAGCTCGTACGGTAAATCCGTCGTACGACATCCCAAATCTGGGTACATGTCAATATCACATTTATCTCATAAATCAACAGGTATCCTTATCATCACATATCGTGAACTGGGGGTACTGATCTAAGTCTAGTACAATACTGATACCATATATATATATATATATATATATATATATATATATGCGTGTGTATGAAACACATCGCCTAAACACCCGCTATAATATCACGTCGTTTCTCATAATACGAACCACATCATATCACCGATCTCATGGCACTATGCTCAAACTCATCGACTCATCTCCAAGTACCATATACTATCCTCATCATATATATATATATATATATATATAGTCCCATACCTATGTGTATGTATATGTACATATCCCCATATACGCACAAGTAATAAAAATATGCAAGTGTGTGTGCGCGTGTATGCAAATCTTTACTCTAGGGTTTCGCGACTAAGAAGCTAAACTAAGTTACTTCTAACACACTAAAACTCACCCAAGAACATCTAAAAACTATCCCGATTGTAGGGTGTTTTTCGTCACCCCATTAAGATGGGAGTACGCACGCGCTTGTCTGGCGTACTACAGATTCCCCCTGCGTAGGGTAGGCCGGGGTTTATTGATTGTGGGGATCCGAATCTCCGGCAGCCGCGGACTAAGCTGCCGTTAATTACCCCTCGCCTTTGGAGCGAGAGAACCTCCGATTGACGGGTTAAACTGGTCATGCGAACTCAATGTACAGTGTACGTGTGTTTTGTTTTGGAGGGGGCTTGGATATATCGGGAGCCACGCAGAGTTTTTACGGGGGTCCCGCTGCCCGGATAGCGGGCTGGGGGTCAAGGGGGCTAGCAGCCCCCTTACGGGGTGCGGGGCAACGCCCCGGCCCAAATTTTTTTTTGAGATGGACAGTGTTGTGGAGTGTGTGTGTATCTATATATATATACATACATGTATACATATATAAAAAAAAGGGAAAAAGCACCCAAAGGACGCGTGGGGCCAGCGCCTTGAGCGCTGTGCGCTTAGGCACTAGCGCACCACGTATCCGACACGTCGGCGCTGGGCGCTCGAGCGCTAGCGCACCACGTGTCGACACGTGGGCGCTGGGCGCTCGAGCGCCGGGCGCTCGAGCGCTGAGTGCTCGAGCGCTAGCGCGCCACGTGTCGGCACGTAGACGCTGGGCGCTTGAGCGCTTGAGCACTAGGCGCTAGCGCACCACGTGTCGGTACGTGGGCGCTGGGCGTTTGGGCGCCGGCAAGAAAAAGAGGCTTTTAGCCCCAGAAACTCCCGAAAGAGAAATTAGAGTGGAGTTGAACTCCTAAGATGTTTTGAAGCTGATGAAGGGCTTCTCCCCTTGAGCCCTAGTTCTTCCCCAAAATGGGGTTTCTGGAGATGGGTCTCCTTCTTCTTCCTTTGTTGGCCGGATTTTGAAGATCAAGAAGTGTGAGATTTTAAAAATCTCTTCTTTTTGAAATCTGATGGAAGATCTGAGTTCCCCTTTGTGGGTTTTGTGGTGAAAAACTATTTAGTTTTATAAAAGGAAGAGTAAAACTCTTGATTTAATTCAAAAGAAAGAAGAAGGTTTTAGAACCTTGAGGAAGGAGAAAGATCTCGGATCTAGATTTGCTCTTTTGAGAGAGAAAAAGTTCTTGGGATATTTTCATTATCATTGCCTTTATAGGCTATACACTTTACACATAGCCCCTTAGGCTTCACAAAATGGCATTTTGCCTATCCCATGGCATATGTGCCATTTCTTTTTGCACATAAGCCATGGGCTTACAAAAATTTGGCTTTTATGCCCATTTTCTTTACATTCATGCATAAAAAATTACATAAAAATTATTTATTACATGATTTTATTTTGGGCATGGATGAGGCTGGCCGTGACCTCGACTTGGGCATGGGCCCGCTTGACCTGGGCTTGGGCCCACCTGGCTTGGGGTTGATCTTGACTTTGACTCGGTCAACCAGGGATGCAAATTTTGACCCAACACCGATAATCATTAATCTCCCAATACACATAATTATATATATATATATATATATATGTAGGGATCCTAGGCACACTAAGGAGGTCTCACAAGGCATCAACCATGCCAATTTCAAAAATTACAAGTGCCGAGAAACCCTAATACGGATCGTTAACTAGATATATAGGCGGCAAATGAAACTAGTTAACAACTTAACTAAAAGAACGGAAATACAACCTTTGTAGATCCGGTCCTCCACCTCCATAGCTCCGCAATGAAGTCTCCTCGCTGTCCAAATCGAATCACGGGCTCTAGCGTCGGCTTCATCGGAGAAATGGGTGGGCTAGGTCATCGACTACGATGCCGAAGATAATCTACGTCGAGGCATCACAAGATCAAGCTCCCACTTCACCAAGTCATGAAACTTGTGAAGAAAATACCCTATACTACTTGGCAAGAGGTAGAGGATGAAGAAATATGAGGTGGGTTCACTTTAGAATTGGATTTCTCACTCATTTTCACATTTCACCATTGTTGGTAGAAAGCTTTCTTCATGAAGAAGAAGAAGAAGAAGATGATAATGATATGATCATTATATTTCAAAAAGAAAATAAAATGTATACTTATCATAATCCAACCATGGTCAAGTGTAGAGAATAAACTAGGGTTAGGTCAATGGTTAGGGTTAAGCATGAAGACAAAAATGGTGACTTAGTCAAAGCTTCATGAAGCTTCAACATGCATCCAAAGAAAGCCACCATTTTTCTTTTCTTTTGCCAAAAAGAAATAAATAAATAAATGAATAAATAAGTAATAGATAAACAAAACCCTAATCATTAGTTTAACCATGGTTTAATTCTTTACACTTAACCAAGTAAACATGTATCATCAAACATGATACAATCATTTGCACAAAAAGTATATCACATATATAACTTGTGAACTACAAGTGAGAAAATCCATTTAAAGTGAACCAATACTAGTTAATACAAAGTAATATATCAAATATATAATTATGAATTAAATCATTAAATCAATACTTGATTCAATGATCCGGTCATGTCGCACACAACCGACTAGTATACAATGTATCGTTTTATCGAATCAATCCTTGATTCGATAACTAGGTTATATCGCATACAACCGTTCGACACATTCATCGCGAGAATGAAATACGGTATCACATACACGCATTATTCTCGGTCCCGCACATATCTCATATGCGCTCCTATTTCGTTTCGCTTGAGCCAGGAAACCTCTGTGTAGGACTCTAAAGACTCGTCAATACGCCGGTAGCAGATGATGATCATATCAAACACCCACAAGCCGCAAGCGGTCTGCTAAACGTAACGGCCACCCGGGTATTGAGCGATCAGAAGATCGACGAGCAAGCCCGCTCACACTCCTGTGAATCCAACCAGTAACACTTACCGTACAGTCCGGTCTGTTCGTCTGATATGTCGCATATCTCGCCTAGGGGTGGTAAACGTCAGACCCCAATAGCTCGATAAGTCGTGTCGATATGAGGTCTATAACAATTCGAGAAACTACTGGTAACACTTACCAGTAAATCTCAGCAACCCTGGCCAGGGATTTCCGGTTATAGCCAATCGAACACAGCGCAACATCAACTCCCTATACCGGGAGAGACGAATCCCCTCCTATCGCTCATTGCCTCCATGTGATTCGGGACTGTACCCAAAAACCACCGTTTTGCACGCCCTCTTGGACGTGGTAAGGTGGAAATCAAAGCACGGTGGGAACCACACAAGACTCTATGACGATCTCGGGTCAACAGACTACTCTGTACCAGTGTCACCAGAGAACTGCCATCTGACGTAAGGTATAATACCATCTGGGAGTTCTCGGCGAGTCCGTCCAGTGTACCCAGTCTCCACCGAGCACCCGTATATCATCTCTGATGTCAAACACCAATGGATATGGGATCATCCATCGCCCATCTGTATGGGTCGAGAAGGTATACGCTAGTCTACTCTGGTATATCGATGCCCCGTCTCGATACACCCACGACTAGGGACTTTGAAGGATGTACTTATAGACTATCTGTCCCCACTAGTATGATCTGCATCATAGTCCAGGTAGTCAAGTACACATCCTAAGGGCTTTACCAACATGTAACAGAGAGACAATCAGTATACACGTTAAGGTAAAGAGCAACCAGATAGCATACTATCATGTCGAGCAAGAAAGTCCTCCCTATATATATGTCCCAGCATCCACTACAATATACATCCTATGTACAGTAATGGCCTCTAGGGCATACATATAACTAACAATCTCCCACTTGCACTAGGGCCATCTGTAGCAGTGGTTGCAGTATCTCATACTCAACCATCCCATAAAAATCTCTCTCTGGGAATAGGCCTTCGTGAGTGGATCCGCCGTGTTGTCCTCTGAGTCTACTCTCCTAACCTCGATCACCCTGGAGATCAACCATCTCCATGATCAGGTGATACTGCCTTAGAATATGTCTGGATCACTGATGGGACGGGCGTTCCTTGGAATAAGCCATAACTCCATTGTCACACAATGGGAGAAACTAAGTTCATCTTATGAACAAATATACATCCAGACTGCCTCTTTGGTAGCATCTCAAGTAGCGATGTATCCTGCCTTTATCGTCTAGTTAGCCACGGTATCTAGCTTGGAACTCTTCCAACATACCGTCCCTTTACTGAGGGTAAAGACAATGCCTGTGACTGACATTCAGTCGTCTGTATCACCCTGGAACACTTCCAGTGATTCTCCCTAGGATCGATTGATACCATCTCACTACATCTAGTAAGTATCCTAATATCCAATTATATCCATCTCATAGATGAAAAACACAGGATTTAGGAGGTATCACTTTGATCCTATATGGAGAATCCTTGTGATAAGCGGAGATTTGACCGAGCGTAGCATAGGAAACTCCTTCCCTATCATGAGTATGTCATCCACGTACTCTACGAAGATCACCACACTCCCTACTACCTTTTCGTATATACAAGGTTCATCTACCATTTTGATGAAGTCAAACTGTTTGACTACTACATCAAAACAGATGTTCCAACTCCGCGATACCTGCTTTATCCTATAAAGCATCTTGTACACGTTTCCGCTGCTCTCACTGTCTACGAAGCCCTCTGGCTGTGTACTTATAGACGTTCTCTTCTAAAACATCATTTAGAAAAGCAGTCATGGCACCCAACCGCCAGATATCGTAGTCATGGTATGTAGCCGTGGCAAGTAGGATCTGGATGGACTTAAGCATAGCTACCGGAAAAAGGTTTCATCATTATCTACGCCTGGTCGATGACGAAAAGCTTTAACAAGTCTAGCTTTGAAAGTCTCAACTTTTCCATCTACACCAAGTAATCTTCTCAAGATATACTTGCTCCTGATAGGAATTTAACCCTTCAGATATAGCAACCAAAGTCCATACTTTTGTTGGTGTACATGGATTCCATCTCAGATCGCTAAGCATCCAGCCATTCTTACAGAGTCCCACTCCTGATGGCCAGCTCGAAACTAGTTGGGTCATCATCTCATGATGCAATCCTCGCTCCCACTGTCATAGAGAAACATAAGTATCTCTCAGGTGGGTGAGGAACCCTACTAGATCGGCGGAGAGGCCGAGGTTCGTTGGAATCTACTGAATCCTTTGGTTCTATCAAATCATCAGCTGCAATTTGTATAGCTGGAACATTTCCAGTTCTACATAACAGACCTTGCCTCGAGCTTGTCCGGATTTTGCTTTTAGACATAGCCCGGACAACCCCAAATCTTAACCAAATTAAGATATGGGCTCTTCCGTTTCCATATCACATATGAAGTGGTAGGCAACTGATTTGATCGGAACCCTATTCAATAGGTATGCAGCTTCTCAAGTGCATAACTCCCAAAAGGAAATAGGAAACTCAGTAGTACTTACCATAGAGCACACCATATCACATAGGGTGCTATTGCTCCGCCCCGATATACCATCGTGCTATGGTGTATACGGAGGAGTAATGCTGAGAGAAAATCTCATTCTCCTTTAGAATAGTCCAGGATTTCCGTGCTCAAGTAATCTCCTCCTCGATCACATCAAAGGACATAATACTTATACCCTCTATTGGTTCTCTACTTCTAGCTTATATTCTGTGAATATCTCAGAAGGTTCGGACTTGTGTTTCAACAGGAACATATGTCTGAATCTTGAGAGATCATCAGAGAATGTAATGAAGTACAAAGAACCGGTCTTGGTATGTGTAGACAGGGGACCTTCTTACATCAACATGTATCATCCCAAGAGTTCACCAACTCTTTCTCTGTTTCCAATAAACAGAGCTATGGTCATCTTATCTTTGTGACATGACTGGTAAGTTTCACAAGATGTAAATTCAAACTGATTTAAATATGCATCTAAAATGTAACTTCAGCCAGTCGGATCGCATTGATATGACCTAGTCTACAATGCCTCAAGAAGGATTCGTTCATTTCTGAACTCTTCCTCTTGTGTGTGTTCCGTATACTAAGAACTGTAGTTTGATTTAGAACATCAATGCTTTTAGATAACGTGCCTGAACCGATCAACTTTTGATATAGGAAATGTTCAAAACATAATCCAACAATACAAAATTTTATCATTTCTTTACTTATAAAGAGACTGATATGATTTTGTATATCAGGTTCGGTATCTAATAACATTCGTTCAGAATCAATGTATTTGGAATACAGGGTGACAGTGACCAACAGACTTGGCTGCAACACTTGCCCCGTTTTCTGCCTCATGAAACTTATCACCCATTCTCAGTTTTTCTATCCTTTTGTAGCCCTATGTAACAGATTACATATCTGAGATCCTGATCCGGTATAATATACCAAGGATGCGGAGGATACTGAGAAACAGTTCTGTATAATGAACACACCCGAAGATGATGCATCAGCATGCACTCTCTTCGTTTGGGCGGCACGGGAATTCTGGTATTCCCCAATTTCCTGCTCTGTCTTATAACAATTATAAGTTGGAGCGGGACCAACGTTCCCCAGCTCAGTATAACAAGCGGGTTCGGTCAATACATCCGTATTATTATCTTGATTAAGGCGTGATATGGTCGCTACCTGGAGAGAGAGAGAAGAAAACACTCAGCGTGCGCTCTTGCAAGATCAGATAGGTTATTATTTTATCTAATCAGGATGGCTCCCACTGTTTTTATCAAATCTTCCTTCAAATCCTAAAAGGAAAGACTAGCCGGGATTAATTACACACTACAAGTTCGCCAATCTTTCAGCCAGGCCAGTGTCGGTACTTTGAGGGAGGTCCCCCGTGCTTCCGCACGAACCTAATTAATGTAAACCTCGTTTTCCCAGAGGCATAACCCCGTTGACACATTTCTAGACACCTACTTGATCGGCTAATTGTAATGTGTAAAACTCTCCCAGGAGTAACAATTACTCGCAGTGGGTATCGGGATCCAACTATCTCATAGAAGGTATGCAATCTCATTGCAAATTTCAACACTTGAAATTCCCGATAATATTTTACCCCTAGCGTCCTATGACCTTGACGCAGGCCAACAAACCATAGTGCGCTAGTCAAGTTCAACCCGTCATTTCCTGATTGAATTAAACCCACCCGCACGACCCTTGACGCAGGCCAACAAAGCCGCACGACTACCCTAATCCAATCTGCATCATATGCATAAGCAGATAAATACCAGTTAGCTACCGCACACTACGCCTTGACGCAGGCCAACAAACGTAGCTAAAAATACTAACTACTACTTATCTGAAATGACGGAGGGCTACGACAGGTTTTTCTGAAAACCTATTGCGTAATGAACTTGATATCGTTGTAGAATCAAATGATTTTAAAATGGAGTGCTTTTGAGGCTTTTCTAGTTTTGCTAAAGGAGTCACTCCCGGTGAAGGGATCGTCGGTCCTTTCCTCATCGAATGAGGTGCGGGATATATCATATATATCACTGTGCAAAGCAAAACTCTTAAAAGCTATCAAAAGATAAACCGAGTGTGTAGCATCTGCCAGTTTTTGCTAAAGGAGTCACTCCCGGTGAAGGGATCTCGGTCCTTTCCTCATCGAATAAGGTGCAGGATGTTCTATAATGAACACCGCAATGCAAAGCAAGAACTGTAGCTACCCGTTTTAATTTTGAAATTTAATTCTACAACATCTTAGGTTTCTTTTGTTTCATTAATCTCATTAATGAAGTCCCATCATTTAAGTACCTAAACATCACAGATAAATACGACGTACACTTATACCATCCGCATTCGCCTTGATGTTCCCTCGTGTACCGTTAGGTTAGGTAACTAACGGCAGAGCGGGGCAGGGCTAGCGCGGGTGTAAAACATAAGTAACGTCTATATAATATATCATATATACTATATACTGTATCTATCACAGAACATCACATGATCACATCACAGATATCGCAGCAGAAGAATCATATGAAATATTGGATATATTAGGACGTCCGTGTTTTCAATACGAGCCCGTATAAAACACGGATTCCACGGTCGCGATGAATAGCCAAACCCACACCCCTAGACCCCTACGAGAGCGGCAAGCAACCCTACCAATTCTAGAGTTAGGAGACCCGGACTCGACTCCTCGAGTTGGTCTCCTTTTGGACTCCAGAACCCGGTTATTTGTGCTCCCCTCCTTGGGTCTATCCTAGTGCGGAAAAGTAAATAATATACAAATGGTGACATCATCCGCAACCTGGAAGTGCCCCAATAAAAGAATATTACATACAAGTTTTTTTTACATGAATGAAAATGAAAAACACTCATCTCACATAAAAACCCCCGGCTATTCAAACACGACGATCCAATATAACATATCCAGCAACACATAACATCACATGTCATCAACGAAAGTAAATATGCGCATCCCAATTGTCGTTGACATATAGCAACGAAACCGGCGATATCACATATTACACTTACGGTCACAGAAAAGAAAGTGTAAAACTACAACAGTTGGAATCCGCAATCTATTTAGACATCTCATGCCTAATCAACTGAAATACTTAGACATCACATGCCTAACAATTATAAACCCCGCATTTTAGTCTCAAAATCGAAAACACTTTTCAATATCAAGTCGGGCAATTCAACAAGATTCCCGACATCCTGATCGAATACTCGTCGCAAACTTTAGTAGACGGCCGCACCCCCGATACCGTCGACGAAGTGCACCAAGGCGGAACACCGCTACCGCGAGCACCCAAACGGATGCTTTCGGCAACGGGGTTCTCCTACAGTCACTTGGTCGGGGCTATGGAGTGAGATTGTCTATTAAGTTTACCCGGCGAGTATCCGCGTACACTACGTGATTGCGACGGACTTTTGATCACATCAAAATTCCGTGGCAACCGATCAAGTGAGACTAAACTGCTATGTTTATAACATTCATTCAGTTATCTCATAACTTCTTGTGAATTCCAATTATTGTATCACATTCCAGATAATTAGAAAATGTTAAACTTTCCGATCGAACATTCAAACACCCAAGTTTTCCCGATACAGATCAACACATGAAATAAGTTTAAAAACATTCACTTCGTGCCTCAGTACCAACGGTCCAGCCGTAGAAGGGTCAAGCCAACGCCTCACATATGGCACGCCGTACTGCCCCAAACCCTAAGGTTCAAAGGGCAGTTCAAGACGGCCACATAATCGAGTTAAGGTTTGTTGTCTTCTAGAGGGTCCATCGCGTTACTTGCACTACTTAGAACGTCTTTAAACCACGGAAAAATCCAACACTTGGAAATTTCCCGACAGGGGAAAAATTGGGTATTTATCCGGTCGAACTTTTTAACATATTCAAAAATTATCCGGAAAGCCATATAGACAAAATCTGATACTCCGATCGAAACACCGAGTCCCCAATACAACCCCAGAAAACTCAACTGTAGAGTAAATATTAAAAATTCCCATAAAACTCAGCACTGTTAAATAGGAATTACTGTGCAAATTGGTAGGGCTGCGGAACCGCCGCAGAAGCTAGGTTTCTGCCGCGGTTCCGCCCCAAGTTATAGGTATCTTTTATCAAATTTTGCACCGCAATTCTTAGATTTCCCAGCTGAATTTTCTGCATATTTTTAATGTGGAAAAAACCCCGAAATTAAAAAATGTACGGAGAGCATTTTGGATTAGGGTTTCGATGTTCGTTTGGACTTCAAACGTCGTCTACACTTCGCCTAAGGCTCTAGCTAGGCTCTGATACCAGTGTAGGGTTCCTAGACACACTAAGGAGGTCTCACAAGGCATCAACCATGCTAATTTCAAAAATTACAAGTGCCGAGAAACCCTAATACGGATCGTTAACTAGATATATATGCGACAAATGAAACTAGTTAACAACTTAACTACAAGAACGGAAATACAACCTTTGTAGATCCGGTCCTCCACCTCCATAGCTCCGCAATGAAGTCTCCTCGCTGTCCAAATCGAATCACGGGCTCTAGCTGTAGGGTTCCTAGGCACTCTAATGAGGTCTCCCAAGCCATCAACCATGGCAATTTCAAAAATTATAGTGCCTACAAACCCTAAAGTACGGATCGTTTGCTAGATATCTAGGCGAACAAGAACTAGTTAACAGTTAACTAAAGAGATACGGAAATTACAACCTTTGTAGATCCGGATATCCACCTCCACGGCTCCGCAACGAGGTCCTCTCCGCTGTCCAAATCGAATCTGGGCTCTAGGATCGGCTTCGTCGGAGAATGGGCAAGCTAGGTCGTCGATGTCCATGCCGAAGATGATCTACGTCGAAGCATCGATGAATCAAGCTCCACCTTCACCAAACCCTAAAATCTTGTGAAGGAAACACACTCTACTACTTGGCAAGAGGTAGAGGATGAAGAAATAGGAGGTGGGTTAACTTTAGAATTGGATTTCTCACTCTTTCCATCAATCCACCATTGATGGAGCTTGCTTTTCATGAAGAAGAAGAAGAGCAAGAAGAAGATCATTGTTATGATAAGTTAAAAGAATAATGAAAAGAAAAACAATTCTTATCATAACTTGAACCCTAGTTAAGTGTAGAGAAAAGACCATGGTTAATGGAATGGTTAGGGTTAAGGATAAGAACAAAATGGTCACTAGGTCAAAGTCTTCAAGAAGCTTCAATATGAAACAAAAATAGCCACCATTTTCTTCTTATTCCTTTTCTAATTATTTCCAAAATAAATAAATAGATAAATAAATAATAAAAGGAAATAAAACCCTAATCATATTAATAACCATGGTTTATTCTTAACTTACACTTAAACAATCATGTATCATCAAACATGATACTAGCAAATGCACAAAAGTATATCACATATACAACTTGCACATCCGAGCGAGAAAATCCATCTTAAGTAAACCGATACTAGTTAATGCAAAGTAATATATCAAATATATAATTATACATTAAATCATTAAATCAACACTTGATTCAATGATCCGGTCATGCGCACATAACCGACTGGTATCCAATATATCGGCTTATCGAATCAACGCTTGAATCGATAACTAGGTTATATCGCATACAACCATTCGATATATTTATCGCGAGAATAGAATACGGTATCACATACTCGTATTATTCTCGGTCCCGCACATATCTCATATGCGCTCCTATTTCGTTTCGCTTGAGCCAGGAAACCTCTGTGTAGGACTCTAAAGACTCGTCAATACGCCGGCAGTGGATGATGATCATATCAAACATCCACAAGCCGCAAGCGGTCTGCTAAACGTAACGGCCACCCGGGTATTGAGCGATCTGAAGATCGACGAGCAAGCCCGCTCACACTCCAGTGAATCCGACCAGTAACACTACCGTACAGTCCGGTCTGATCGTCTGATATGTCGCATATCTCGCCTAGGGGTGGTAAACGTCAGACCCCAATAGCTCAATAAGTCGTGTCGATATGAGGCTCATAACGGGTCGAGAAACTACTGGTAACACTTACCAGCAATTCTCTGAGCAGCCCTGGCCAGGGACTTCCTGTTATAGCCGATCGAACACAGTGCAACATCAACCCCCATATACCGGGAGAGACGAATCCCCTCCTATCGCTCATTGCCTCCATGTGACTCGGGACTGTACCCAAAAACCACCGTTTTGCACGCCCTCTTGGACGTGGTAAGATGGAAATCAAAGCACAGTGGGAACCACACAAGACTCTATGACGATCTCGGGTCAACAGACTACTCTGTACCAGTGTCACCAGAGAACTGCCATCTGACGTGAGGTATAATACCATCTGGGAGTTCTCGGCGAGTCCGTCCAGTGTACCCAGTCTCTACTGAGCACCCGTATATCTCCTCTGATGTCAAACACCGATGGATATGGGATCATCCATCGTCCATCTGTATGGGTCGAGAAGGTACACGCTAGTCTACTCTGGTATATCGATGCCCCGTCTCGATACACCCACGACTAGGGACTTTGAAGGATGTACTTATGGACTACCATGTCCCCACTAGTATGATCCGCATCATAGTCCAGGTAGTCAAGTACAGATCCTAAGGGCTTTACCAACATGTAACAGAGAGACAATCAGTATACACGTTAAGGTAAAGTTCAACCAGATAGCATACTATCATGTCGAGCAAGAAAGTCCTCCCTATATATGTCCCAGCATCCACTACAATATACATCCTATGTACAGTAATGGCCTCTAGGGCATACATATAACTAACAATCTCCCACTTGCACTAGGGCCATCTGTAGCAGTGGTTTGAAGTATCTCATACTCAACCATCCCATAAAAGTCTCTCTCTGGGAACAGGCCTTTGTGAGTGGATCAGCTGAGTTGTCCTCTGAGTCTACTCTCCTTACCTCGATCTCCCTGGAGATCAACTATCTCCATGATCAAGTGATACTGCCTTAGAATATGTATGGATCACTGATGGGACCGGCGTTCCTCGGCATAAGCCACAACTCCATTGTCTCACAATGGTAGGAACGTAGTTCATCTCATGAACCAATATACACCCAAACAGCTTCTAGGGTAGCATCTTAAGTAGCGATGTATCCAGCCTTTATCGTCTAGTATGTCACGGTATCTAGCTTGGAACTCTTCCAACATACCGTCCCTTTACTGAGGGTAAAGACAATGCCTGCGACTGACACTCAGTCGTCTTTATCACCCTGGAACCCTTCCAGTGATTCTCCCCAGGATCATGTGATACCAACTCACTTCGATAAGTGAGAATCCTAACATCCATTTAGATCTATCTCATAGATCCAAAATCCAGGAGTTAGTAGGTATCAATATGATCCTATATGGAGAATCATAGTGATAAGCGGAGATTGATCGAGCGTAGCATAGGAAACTCCTTTCTTATCAAGAGTATGTCATCCACGTACTCTACGAGGATCGTCACCATACTCCCTACTACCTTTTTGTATATACAAGGTTCATCTACCATTTTGATGATGTCAAACTCTTTGACTGCTTTATCAAAACAGACGTTCCAACTCCGCGATGCCTGCTTTATCCTATAAAGCATCTTGCACACGTTTCCGCTGCTCCCACTGTCTACGAAGCCCTCTGGCTGTGTACTTACAGACGCACTCTTCTAAATCATCATTTAGAAAAGCAGTCAAGACACCCAACCACCAGATATCATAGTCATGGTATGTAGCCGTGGTAAGTAGGATCTGGATGGACTTAAGAATAGATCCTTGAAAAGGTTTCATCATGATCCACGCCTGGTCAATGAAGAAAACCTTTAACAAGTCTAGCTTTGAAAGTCTCAACTTTTCCATCTACACCAAGTAATCTTCTCAAGATATACTTGCTCCTGATGGGGATTTAACCCTTCAGATATAGCAGCCAAAGTCCATACTTTGCTGGTGTATAAGGATTCCATCTCAGATCGATAAGCATCCAGCCATTCTTACAGAGTCTTACTCTCGATGGCCAGCTCGAAGCTAGTTGGGTCATCATCTCATGATGCAATCCTCGCTCCCACTGTCATAGAGAAACCGAAGTATCTCTCAGGTGGGTGAGGAACCCTACTAGATCGGCGGAGAGGCTGAGGTTCGTTGGCATCTACTGAATCCCTTGGTTCTATCAAATCATGTGCTGTAGTTTGTATAGCTGGAACATTTCCAGTTCTACATAACAGACCTTGCCTCGAGCTTGTCCGGATTTTGCTTTTAGACATAGGACGGACAATCCCCAAATCTTAACTAACTTAAGATATGGGTTCTTCCCATTCCATATCACATATGAAGCGGTAGGCAACTGATTTGATTGGAACCCTATTCAATAGGTATGCAGCTTCTCAAGTGCATAACACCCAAAAGGAAATAGGTAACTCAGTATTACTCATCATAGAGCACACCTTATCACATAGGGTGTAATTGCTCCACCCCGATATACCATCGTGCTATGGTGTATTCGGAGGAGTAATGCTGAGAGAGAATCTCATTCTCCTTTAGAAAAGTCCAGGATTTCCATGCTCAAGTATTCTCCTCCTCGATCACATCAAAGGACATAATACTTATACCCTCATTTTGGTTCTCTACTTCTAATTTATATTCCGTGAATATCTCAAAAGGTTCGGACTTGTGTTTCAACAGGAACATAGGTCTGAAACTCGAAAGAGATCATCAGAGAATGTAATGAAGTACAAAGAACCGGTCTTGGCATGTGTAGACAGGGGACCTACATACATCAACATGTATCATCCCAAGAGTTTACTAACTCTTTCTTTGTTTCCTATAAACAGAGCTGGTGTCATTATAACTTTGTGACATGACTGGCGAGTTTCACAAGATGTAAATTCAAACTGATTTAAATATACATCTATATGTAACTCTAGCTAGTCGGGTCACATTGATCTGACCTAGTCTACAATGCCTCAAGAAGGATTCGTTCATTTCTGAACTCTTCCTCTTGTGTATGTTCTGTATACTAAAGAACTGTAGTTTGATTTAGAACATCAATGCTTTTAGATAACGTGCCTGAACCGATCAACTTTTGATATAGGAAATGTTCAAAACATTATCCAACAATACAAAATTATATCGTTTCTTTACTAATAAAGAGACAGATATGATTTTGTATATCAGGTTCGGTATCTAATATCATTCGTTCAGAATCAATGTATTGTAATACAGGATGACAGTGACCGACAGACTTGGCTGCAACTCTTGCCCCGTTTTCTGCCTCATGAAACTTATCACCCGTTCTCAGTTCTCTACCTTTCTGTAGCCCTATGTAACAGATTACATATCTGGGATCCTGATCTGGTATCACATACCCAGGACGTAGAGGTTACAGAGAAACAGTTCTGTATAATGAACAAACCCGAAGATGATGCATCAGCATGCACTCTCTTCGTTTGGGCGGCACGGGAATTCTGGTATTCCCCAATTTCCTGCTCTGTCTTATAACAATTATAAGTTGGAGCGGGACCAACGTTCCCCAGCTCAGTATAACAAGCGGGTTCGGTCAATAATCCGTATTATTATCTTGATTAAGGCGTGATATGGTCGCTACCAGGAGAGAGAGAGAAGAAAACACTCAGCGTGCGCTCTGTCAAGAATAGATTGGTTATTATTTTATCTAATCAGGATGGCTCCCACTGCTTTTTATCAAATCTTCCTTCAAACCCTAAAAGGAAAGACTAGCCGGGATTAATTACATACTACAAGTTCGCCAATCTTTCAGCCAGGGCAGTGTCGGTACTTTGAGGGAGGTCCCCCGTGCTTTCGCACGAACCTAATTAATGTAAACCTCGTTTTCCCAGAGGCGTAATCCCGTTGACACCTTTCTAGACACCTACTTGATCGGCTAATTGTAATGTATAAAACTCTCCCAGGAGTAACGCTTACTCGCAGCGGGTATCGGGATCCAACTATCTCATAGAAGGTATGCAATCTCATTGCAAATTTCAACACTTGAAATTCCCGATAATATTTTGCCCCTAGCTCGCTATGACCTTGACGCATGCCAAACAACCCATAGTCTGCTAGTCAAGTTCAACCCGTCATTTCCTGATTGAATTAAACCCACCCGCACGACCCTTGACGCATGCCAAACAACGCCGTACGAATACCCTAATCCAATCGCATCATATGCTGGCAGATAAGCACTAGTTAGCTACCGTACACTACGCCTTGACGCATGCCAAACAACCGCAGCACGAATACTAACTAATACTTATCTGAAATGACGGAGGGCTACGACAGGTTTTTCTGAAAACCTATTGCGTAATGAACTTGATATCGTTGTAGGATCGAATGAATTTTGAAATGGAGTGCTTTTGAGGCTTTTCTAGTTTTGCTAAAGGAGTCACTCCCGGTGAAGGGATCGTCGGTCCTTTCCTCGTCGAATGAGGTGCGGGATATATCATATATATCACTGTGCAAAGCAAAACACTTAAAAGCAATCAAAAGACAAACCGAGTGTGTAGCATCTGCCAGTTATTGCTAAAGGAGTCACTCCCGGTGAAGGGATCTCGGTCCTTTCCTCGTCGGATGAGGTGCAGGATATATCACATATACCGCTGTGCAAAGCAAGAACTGTAGCTACCTGTTTTATTTTGAAATTCGATTCTACAACATCTTAGGTTTCTTTTATTTCATTAATCACATTAATGAAGTCCCATCATTTAAGTACCTAAACATCACAGATAGATATGACGTACACTTATGCCATCCGCATTCGCCTCGATGTCCCCTCGTGCACCGTTAGGTTAGGTAACTAACGGCAGAGCAGGGCAGGGCTAGCGCGGGTGTAAAACATAAGTAACGTCTATATAATATATCATATATACTATATACTATATCCATCACAGAAACATCACATGATCTCATCACAGATATCGCAGCAGAAGAATCATATGAAATATTGGATATACTAGGACGTCCGTGTTTTCAATACGAGCCAGTATAAAACACGGATTCCACGGTCGTTATGAATAGCCAAACCCACACCCCTAGACCCCTACGAGAGCGGCAAGCAACCCTACCAATTCTGGAGTTAGGAGACCCGGACTCGACTCCTCGAGTTGGTCTCCCACTGGACTCCAAAACCCGGTTACTTGTGCCCTCCTCCTTGGGTCTATCCTAGTGCGGAAAAGTAAATAATATACAACAGGTGACAACTCCCGCAGCCTGGAAGCGCCCCAATAAAAGAATATTACATACAAGTTTTTACATGAATGAAAATGAAAAACACTCATCTCACATAAAAACCCCCGGCTATTCAAACACGACGATCCAATATAACATATCCAGCAACACATAACATCACATGTCATCAACGTAAGTAAATATGTCCATCCCAATTGTCGTTGACGTATAGCAACGAAACCGGCGATATCACATATTACACTTACGGTCACAGAAAAGAAAGTATAAAACTACAACAGTTGGAATCCGCAATCACCTCAGACATCGCATGCCTGACCAAATGAATTTCTTAGACATCGCATGCCTAACAATTATAAACCCCGCATTTTAGTCCCATCATCGAAAACACTTTTCAATATCAAGTCGGGCAATTCAACAAGATTCCCGACAGCCTGATCGAATGCTCGTCGCAAACTTCAGTAGACGGCCGCACCCCCGATACCGTCGACGAAGTGCACCAAGGCGGAACACCGCTACCGCGAGCACCCGAACGGATGCTTTCGGCGACGGGGTTCTCCTACAGTCACTTGGTCGGGGCTATGGAGTGAGGCTGTCTATTAAGTTTACCCGGCGAGTATCCGCGTACGCTACGTGATTGCGACGGACTTTTGATCACATCAAAATTCCGTGGCAACCGATCAAGTGAGACTAAATTGCTACGTTTATAACATTCATTCAGTTATCATATAACTTATTGTGAATTCCAATTGTTGTATCCCATTCCAGATAAACAGAAAATGTTAAACTTTTCGATCGAACAATCGAACACCCAAGTTTTCCCGATACTGATCAACACATGAAACAAGTATAACAACATTCCGTTCGTGCCTCAGTACCAACGGTCCAGCCGTAGAAGGGTCAAGCCAACGCCTCACATGTGGCACGCCGTACTGCCCCAAACCCGAAGGTTCAAAGGGCAGTTCAAGACGATCACATAATCGAGTTAAGGTTTGTGTCTTCTAGAGGGACCATCGCGTTACTTGCACTACTTAGAACGTCGTTAAACTACGGAAAAATCCAACACTTGGAAATTTCCCGACAGGGGAAAAATCGGGTATTTATATCCGGTCGAACTTTTTAACATATTCTAAAATTTATCCGGAAAACACATGGACAGAATTAGACTTTCCGATCGAAACAATGATTCCCAAAACAACTCAGAACAACTCAACTCTTGAGTTCAGTTTAAATATTCCAGGAAAATGAGCATTGAATTTTACGAGTTACTGTGAAATTTGACACGTGTCGGCTTCTTATTGGCGGCCCTTCCGCCGCGCAAACCCCCTTTGTGCGGCGCTTCCGCCGCTCTTTCGTGGAATTAGGGTACCAAATTTCACAGTAATTCTTAAAAAAGCCTGCTTGTTTTTCTGGATATTTTTAATTGCCAAAAATCAACAATTTTGAAAAAAGTACAGAGAGCAATTTTGCAATGGGATTTTGGTTCGATCGGGTTTCTAATTCCGTCCGGGGATCGCCTAAGGCTCTAGCTAGGCTCTGATACCACTGTAGGGTTCCTAGGCACTCTAATGAGGTCTCCCAAGCCATCAACCATGGCAATTTCAAAAATTATAGTGCCTACAAACCCTAAAGTACGGATCGTTTGCTAGATATCTAGGCGAACAAGAACTAGTTAACAGTTAACTAAAGAGATACGGAAATTACAACCTTTGTAGATCCGGATATCCACCTCCACGGCTCCGCAACGAGGTCCTCTCCGCTGTCCAAATCGAATCTGGGCTCTAGGATCGGCTTCGTCGGAGAATGGGCAAGCTAGGTCGTCGATGTCCATGCCGAAGATGATCTACGTCGAAGCATCGATGAATCAAGCTCCACCTTCACCAAACCCTAAAATCTTGTGAAGGAAACACACTCTACTACTTGGCAAGAGGTAGAGGATGAAGAAATAGGAGGTGGGTTAACTTTAGAATTGGATTTCTCACTCTTTCCATCAATCCACCATTGATGGAGCTTGCTTTTCATGAAGAAGAAGAAGAGCAAGAAGAAGATCATTGTTATGATAAGTTAAAAGAATAATGAAAAGAAAAACAATTCTTATCATAACTTGAACCCTAGTTAAGTGTAGAGAAAAGACCATGGTTAATGGAATGGTTAGGGTTAAGGATAAGAACAAAATGGTCACTAGGTCAAAGTCTTCAAGAAGCTTCAATATGAAACAAAAATAGCCACCATTTTCTTCTTATTCCTTTTCTAATTATTTCCAAAATAAATAAATAGATAAATAAATAATAAAAGGAAATAAAACCCTAATCATATTAATAACCATGGTTTATTCTTAACTTACACTTAAACAATCATGTATCATCAAACATGATACTAGCAAATGCACAAAAGTATATCACATATACAACTTGCACATCCGAGCGAGAAAATCCATCTTAAGTAAACCGATACTAGTTAATGCAAAGTAATATATCAAATATATAATTATACATTAAATCATTAAATCAACACTTGATTCAATGATCCGGTCATGCGCACATAACCGACTGGTATCCAATATATCGGCTTATCGAATCAACGCTTGAATCGATAACTAGGTTATATCGCATACAACCATTCGATATATTTATCGCGAGAATAGAATACGGTATCACATACTCGTATTATTCTCGGTCCCGCACATATCTCATATGCGCTCCTATTTCGTTTCGCTTGAGCCAGGAAACCTCTGTGTAGGACTCTAAAGACTCGTCAATACGCCGGCAGTGGATGATGATCATATCAAACATCCACAAGCCGCAAGCGGTCTGCTAAACGTAACGGCCACCCGGGTATTGAGCGATCTGAAGATCGACGAGCAAGCCCGCTCACACTCCAGTGAATCCGACCAGTAACACTACCGTACAGTCCGGTCTGATCGTCTGATATGTCGCATATCTCGCCTAGGGGTGGTAAACGTCAGACCCCAATAGCTCAATAAGTCGTGTCGATATGAGGCTCATAACGGGTCGAGAAACTACTGGTAACACTTACCAGCAATTCTCTGAGCAGCCCTGGCCAGGGACTTCCTGTTATAGCCGATCGAACACAGTGCAACATCAACCCCCATATACCGGGAGAGACGAATCCCCTCCTATCGCTCATTGCCTCCATGTGACTCGGGACTGTACCCAAAAACCACCGTTTTGCACGCCCTCTTGGACGTGGTAAGATGGAAATCAAAGCACAGTGGGAACCACACAAGACTCTATGACGATCTCGGGTCAACAGACTACTCTGTACCAGTGTCACCAGAGAACTGCCATCTGACGTGAGGTATAATACCATCTGGGAGTTCTCGGCGAGTCCGTCCAGTGTACCCAGTCTCTACTGAGCACCCGTATATCTCCTCTGATGTCAAACACCGATGGATATGGGATCATCCATCGCCCATCTGTATGGGTCGAGAAGGTACACGCTAGTCTACTCTGGTATATCGATGCCCCGTCTCGATACACCCACGACTAGGGACTTTGAAGGATGTACTTATGGACTACCATGTCCCCACTAGTATGATCCGCATCATAGTCCAGGTAGTCAAGTACAGATCCTAAGGGCTTTACCAACATGTAACAGAGAGACAATCAGTATACACGTTAAGGTAAAGTTCAACCAGATAGCATACTATCATGTCGAGCAAGAAAGTCCTCCCTATATATGTCCCAGCATCCACTACAATATACATCCTATGTACAGTAATGGCCTCTAGGGCATACATATAACTAACACTAGCGTCGGCTTCATCGGAGAAATGGGCGGGCTAGGTTATCGACTACGATGCCGAAGATGATCTACGTCGAGACATCACAAGATCAAGCTCCCACTTCACCAAGTCATGAAACTTGTGAAGAAAACACCCTATACTACTTGGCAAGAGGTAGAGGATGAAGAAATAGAAGGTGGGTTCACTTTAGAATTGGATTTCTCACTCATTTTCACATTTCACCATTGTTGGTAGAAAGCTTTCTTCATGAAGAAGAAGAAGAAGAAGATGATAATGATATGATCATTATATTTCAAAAAGAAAATAAAATGTATACTTATCATAATCCAACCATGGTCAAGTGTAGAGAATAAACTAGGGTTAGGTCAATGGTTAGGGTTAAGCATGAAGACAAAAATGGTGACTTAGTCAAAGCTTCATGAAGCTTCAACATGCATCCAAAGAAAGCCACCATTTTTCTTTTCTTTTGCCAAAAAGAAATAAATAAATAAATGAATAAATAAGTAATAGATAAACAAAACCCTAATCATTAGTTTAACCATGGTTTAATTCTTTACACTTAACCAAATAAACATGTATCATCAAACATGATACAATCATTTGCACAAAAAGTTATCACATATACAACTTGTGAACTACAAGTGAGAAAATCCATTTAAAGTGAACCAATACTAGTTAATGCAAAGTAATATATCAAATATATAATTATGCATTAAATCATTAAATCAATACTTGATTCAATGATCCGGTCATGTCGCACACAACCGACTAGTATACAATGTATCGTTTTATCGAATCAATCCTTGATTCGATAACTAGGTTATATCGCATACAACCATTCGACACATTCATCGCGAGAATGAAATACGGTATCACATACACGCATTATTCTCGGTCCCGTACATATCTCATATGCGCTCCTATTTCGTTTCGCTTGAGCCAGGAAACCTCTGTGTAGGACTCTAAAGACTCGTCAATACGCCGGTAGCAGATGATGATCATATCAAACACCCACAAGCCGCAAGCGGTCTGCTAAACGTAACGGCCACCCGGGTATTGAGCGATCAGAAGATCGACGAGCAAGCCCGCTCACACTCCTGTGAATCCAACCAGTAACACTTACCGTACAGTCCGGTCTGTTCGTCTGATATGTCGCATATCTCGCCTAGGGGTGGTAAACGTCAGACCCCAATAGCTCGATAAGTCGTGTCGATATGAGGTCTATAACAATTCGAGAAACTACTGGTAACACTTACCAGTAAATCTCAGCAACTCTGGCCAGGAATTTCCGGTTATAGCCAATCGAACACAGCGCAACATCAACTCCCTATACCGGGAGAGACGAATCCCCTCCTATCGCTCATTGTCTCCATGTGATTCGGGACTGTACCCAAAAACCACCGTTTTGCACGCCCTCTTGGACGTGGTAAGGTGGAAATCAAAGCACGGTGGGAACCACACAAGACTCTATGACGATCTCGGGTCAACAGACTACTCTGTACCAGTGTCACCAGAGAACTGCCATCTGACGTAAGGTATAATACCATCTGGGAGTTCTCGGCGAGTCCGTCCAGTGTACCCAGTCTCCACTGAGCACCCGTATATCATCTTTGATGTCAAACACCAATGGATATGGGATCATCCATCGCCCATCTGTATGGGTCGAGAAGGTATACGCTAGTCTACTCTGGTATATCGATGCCCCGTCTCGATACACCCACGACTAGGGACTTTGAAGGATGTACTTATAGACTATCTGTCCCCACTAGTATGATCTGCATCATAGTCCAGGTAGTCAAGTACACATCCTAAGGGCTTTACCAACATGTAACAGAGAGACAATCAGTATACACGTTAAGGTAAAGAGCAACCAGATAGCATACTATCATGTCGAGCAAGAAAGTCCTCCCTATATATATGTCCCAGCATCCACTACAATATACATCCTATGTACAGTAATGGCCTCTAGGGCATACATATAACTAACAATCTCCCACTTGCACTAGGGCCATCTGTAGCAGTGGTTGCAGTATCTCATACTCAACCATCCCATAAAAATCTCTCTCTGGGAATAGGCCTTCGTGAGTGGATCCGCCGTGTTGTCCTCTGAGTCTACTCTCCTAACCTCGATCACCCTGGAGATCAACCATCTCCATGATCAGGTGATACTGCCTTAGAATATGTCTGGATCACTGATGGGATGGGCGTTCCTTAGCATAAGCCATAACTCCATTGTCACACAATGGGAGGAACTAAGTTCATCTTATGAACAAATATACATCCAGACTGCCTCTTTGGTAGCATCTCAAGTAGCGATATATCCTGCCTTTATCGTCTAGTTAGCCACGGTATCTAGCTTGGAACTCTTCCAACATACCGTCCCTTTACTGAGGGTAAAGACAATGCCTGTGACTGACATTCAGTCGTCTGTATCACCCTGGAACACTTCCAGTGATTCTCCCTAGGCTCGATTGATACCATCTCACTACATCTAGTGAGTATCCTAATATCCAATTATATCCATCTCATAGATGAAAAACACAGGATTTAGGAGGTATCACTTTGATCCTATATGGAGAATCCTTGTGATAAGCGGAGATTTGACCGAGCGTAGCATAGGAAACTCCTTCCCTATCATGAGTATGTCATCCACGTACTCTACGAAGATCACCACACTCCCTACTACCTTTTCGTATATACAAGGTTCATCTACCATTTTGATGAAGTCAAACTGTTTGACTACTACATCAAAACAGATGTTCCAACTCCGCGATACCTGCTTTATCCTATAAAGCATCTTGTACACGTTTCCGCTGCTCCCACTGTCTACGAAGCCCTCTGGCTGTGTACTTATAGACGTTCTCTTCTAAAACATCATTTAGAAAAGCAGTCATGGCACCCAACCGCCAGATATCGTAGTCATGGTATGTAGCCGTGGCAAGTAGGATCTGGATGGACTTAAGCATAGCTACTGGAAAAAGGTTTCATCATTATCTACGCCTGGTCGATGACGAAAAGCTTTAACAAGTCTAGCTTTGAAAGTCTCAACTTTTCCATCTATACCAAGTAATCTTCTCAAGATATACTTGCTCCTGATGGGAATTTAACCCTTCAGATATAGCAACCAAAGTCCATACTTTTGTTGGTGTACATGGATTCCATCTCAGATCGCTAAGCATCCAGCCATTCTTACAGAGTCCCACTCCTGATGGCCAGCTCGAAACTAGTTGGGTCATCATCTCATGATGCAATCCTCGCTCCCACTGTCATAGAGAAACATAAGTATCTCTCAGGTGGGTGAGGAACCCTACTAGATCGGCGGAGAGGCCGAGGTTCGTTGGAATCTACTGAATCCTTTGGTTCTATCAAATCATCAGCTGCAATTTGTATAGCTGGAACATTTCCAGTTCTACATAACAGACCTTGCCTCGAGCTTGTCCGGATTTTGCTTTTAGACATAGCCCGGACAACCCCAAATCTTAACCAAATTAAGATATGGGCTCTTCCGTTTCCATATCACATATGAAGTGGTAGGCAACTGATTTGATCGGAACCCTATTCAATAGGTATGCAGCTTCTCAAGTGCATAACTCCCAAAAGGAAATAGGAAACTCAGTAGTACTCACCATAGAGCACACCATATCACATAGGGTGCTATTGCTCCGCCCCGATATACCATCGTGCTATGGTGTATACGGAGGAGTAATGCTGAGAGAGAATCTCATTCTCCTTTAGAATAGTCCAGGATTTCCGTGCTCAAGTATTCTCCTCCTCGATCACATCAAAGGACATAATACTTATACCCTCTATTGGTTCTCTACTTCTAGCTTATATTCTGTGAATATCTCAGAAGGTTCGGACTTGTGTTTCAACAGGAACATATGTCTGAATCTTGAGAGATCATCAGAGAATGTAATGAAGTACAAAGAACCGGTCTTGGTATGTGTAAACAGGGGACCTTCTTACATCAACATGTATCATCCCAAGAGTTCACCAACTCTTTCTCTGTTTCCAATAAACAGAGCTATGGTCATCTTATCTTTGTGACATGACTGGCAAGTTTCACAAGATGTAAATTCAAACTGATTTAAATATGCATCTAAAATGTAACTTCAGCCAGTCGGATCGCATTGATATGACCTAGTCTACAATGCCTCAAGAAGGATTCGTTCATTTCTGAACTCTTCCTCTTGTGTGTGTTCCGTATACTAAGAACTGTAGTTTGATTTAGAACATCAATGCTTTTAGATAACGTGCCTGAACCGATCAACTTTTGATATAGGAAATGTTCAAAACATAATCCAACAATACAAAATTTTATCATTTCTTTACTTATAAAGAGACTGATATGATTTTGTATATCAGGTTCGGTATCTAATAACATTCGTTCAGAATCAATGTATTTGGAATACAGGGTGACAGTGACCAACAGACTTGGCTGCAACACTTGCCCCGTTTTCTGCCTCATGAAACTTATCACCCGTTCTCAGTTTTTCTACCCTTTTGTAGCCCTATGTAACAGATTACATATCTGGGATCCTGATCCGGTATCATATACCAAGGATGCGGAGGATACTGAGAAACAGTTCTGTATAATGAACACACCCGAAGATGATGCATCAGCATGCACTCTCTTCGTTTGGGCGGCACGGGAATTCTGGTATTCCCCAATTTCCTGCTCTGTCTTATAACAATTATAAGTTGGAGCGGGACCAACGTTCCCCAGCTCAGTATAACAAGCGGGTTCGGTCAATACATCCGTATTATTATCTTGATTAAGGCGTGATATGGTCGCTACCTGGAGAGAGAGAGAAGAAAACACTCAGCGTGCGCTCTTGCAAGATCAGATTGGATATTATTTTATCTAATCAGGATGGCACCCACTGTTTTTATCAAATCTTCCTTCAAACCCTAAAAGGAAAGACTAGCCGGGATTAATTACACACTACAAGTTCGCCAATCTTTCAGCCAGGCCAGTGTCGGTACTTTGAGGGAGGTCCCCCGTGCTTTCGCACGAACCTAATTAATGTAAACCTCGTTTTTCCAGAGGCATAACCCCGTTGATACCTTTCTAGACACCTACTTGATCGACTAATTGTAATGTGTAAAACTCTCCCAGGAGTAACAATTACTCGCAGTGGGTATCGGGATCCAACTATCTCATAGAAGGTATGCAATTTCATTGCAAATTTCAACACTTGAAATTCCCGATAATATTTTACCCCTAGCGTCCTATGACCTTGACGCAGGCCAACAAACCATAGTGCGCTAGTCAAGTTCAACCCGTCATTTTCTGATTGAATTAAACCCACCCGCACGACCCTTGACGCAGGCCAACAAAGTCGCACGACTACCCTAATCCAATCTGCATCATATGCATAAGCAGATAAATACCAGTTAGCTACCGCACACTACGCCTTGATGCAGGCCAACAAACGTAGCACGAATACTAACTACTACTTATCTGAAATGACGGAGGGCTACGACAGGTTTTTCTGAAAACCTATTGCGTAATGAACTTGATATCGTTGTAGAATCAAATGATTTTAAAATGGAGTGCTTTTGAGGCTTTTCTAGTTTTGCTAAAGGAGTCACTCCCGGTGAAGGGATCGTCGGTCCTTTCCTCGTCGAATGAGGTGCGGGATATATCATATATATCACTGTGTAAAGCAAAACTCTTAAAAGCTATCAAAAGATAAACCGAGTGTGTAGCATCTGCCAGTTTTTGCTAAAGGAGTCACTCCCGGTGAAGGGATCTCGGTCCTTTCCTCATCGAATAAGGTGCAGGATGTTCTATAATGAACACCGCAATGCAAAGCAAGAACTGTAGCTACCCGTTTTAATTTTGAAATTTAATTCTACAACATCTTAGGTTTCTTTTGTTTCATTAATCTCATTAATGAAGTTCCATCATTTAAGTACGTAAACATCACAGATAAATACGACGTACACTTATGCCATCCGCATTCGCCTCGATGTTCCCTCGTGCACCGTTAGGTTAGGTAACTAACGGCAGAACGGGGCAGGGCTAGCGTGGGTGTAAAACATAAGTAACGTCTATATAATATATCATATATACTATATACTGTATCTATCACAGAACATCACAGATATCGCAGCAGAAGAATCATATGAAATATTGGATATACTAGGACGTCCGTGTTTTCAATACGAGCCAGTATAAAACACGGATTCCACGGTCGCGATGAATAGCCAAACCCACACCCCTAGACCCCTACGAGAGCGGCAAGCAACCCTACCAATTCTAGAGTTAGGAGACCCGGACTCGACTCCTCGAGTTGGTCTCCTTTTGGACTCCAGAACCCGGTTACTTGTGCTCCCTCCTTGGGTCTATCCTAGTGCGGAAAAGTAAATAATATACAAACGGTGACAACTTCCGCAACCTGGAAGTGCCCCAATAAAAGAATATTACATACAAGTTTTTTTTACATGAATGAAAATGAAAAACACTCATCTCACATAAAAACCCTCGGCTATTCAAACACGACGATCCAATATAACATATCCAACAACACATAACATCACATGTCATCAACGTAAGTAAATATGCGCATCCCAATTGTCTTTGACATATAGCAACGAAACCGGCGATATCACATATTACACTTACGGTCACAAAAGAAAGTGTAAAACTACAACAGTTGGAATCCGCAATCTCTTTAGACATCTCATGCCTAATCAAATGAAATACTTAGACATCACATGCCTAACAATTATAAACCCCGCATTTTAGTCTCAAAATCGAAAACACTTTTCAATATTAAGTCGGGCAATTCAACAAGATTCCCGACATCCTGATCGAATACTCATCGCAAACTTTAGTAGACGGCCGCACCCCCGATACCGTCGACGAAGTGCTCCAAGGCGGAACACCGCTACCGCGAGCACCCAAACGGATGCTTTCGGCGACGGGGTTCTCCTACAGTCACTTGGTCGGGGCTATGGAGTGAGGTTGTCTATTAAGTTTACCCGGCGAGTATCCGCGTACACTACGTGATTGCGACGGACTTTTGATCACATCAAAATTCCGTGGCAACCGATCAAGTGAGACTAAACCGCTATGTTTATAACATTCATTCAGTTATCTCATAACTTCTTGTGAATTCCAATTATTGTATCACATTCCAGATAATTAGAAAATGTTAAACTTTCCGATCGAACATTCAAACACCCAAGTTTTCCCGATACAGATCAACACATGAAATAAGTTTAAAAACATTCACTTCGTGCCTCAGTACCAACGGTCCAGCCGTAGAAGGGTCAAGCCAACGCCACACATATGGCACGCCGTACTGCCCTAAACCCTAAGGTTCAAAGGGCAGTTCGAGACGGTTACATAATCGAGTTAAGGTTTGTTGTCTTCTAGAGGGTCCATCGCGTTACTTGCACTACTTAGAACGTCTTTAAACCACGGAAAAATCCAACACTTGGAAATTTCCCGACAGGGGAAAAATTGGGTATTTTTATCCGGTCGAACTTTTTAACATATTCAAAAATTATCCGGAAAGCCATGTAGACAAAATCTGATACTCCGATCGAAACACCGAGTCCCCAATACAACCCCAGAAAACTCAACTGTAGATTAAATATTAAAAATTCCCATAAAACTCAGCATTGTTAAATAGGAATTACTGTGCAAATTGGTAGGGCTGACGTCATCATAGGGCCGCGGAACCGCCGCAGAAGCTAGGCTTCTGCCGCGGTTCCGCCGCAAGTTAAAGGTATCTTTTATCAAATTTTGCACCGTAATTCTTAGATTTCCCTGCTGAATTTTCTGCATATTTTTAATGTGGAAAAAACCCCGAAATTAAAAAATGTACAGAGAGCATTTTGGATTAGGGTTTCGATGTTCGTTTGGACTTCAAACGCCGTCTACACTTCGCCTAAGGCTCTAGCTAGGCTCTGATACCAGTGTAGGGTTCCTAGACACACTAAGGAGGTTTCACAAGGCATCAACCATGCCAATTTCAAAAATTACAAGTGCCGAGAAACCCTAATACGGATCGTTAACTAGATATATAGGCGACAAATGAAACTAGTTAACAACTTAACTACAAGAACGGAAATACAACCTTTGTAGATCCGGTCCTCCACCTCCATAGCTCCGCAATGAAGTCTCCTCTCTGTCCAAATCGAATCACGGGCTCTAGCGTCGGCTTCATCAGAGAAATGGGTGGGCTAGGTCATCGACTACGATGCCGAAGATGATCTACGTCGAGGCATCACAAGATCAAGCTCCCACTTCATCAAGTCATGAAACTTGTGAAGAAAACACCCTATACTACTTGGTAAGAGGTAGAGGATGAAGAAATAGAAGGTGGGTTCACTTTAGAATTGGATTTCTCACTCATTTTCACATTTCACCATTGTTGGTAGAAAGCTTTCTTCATGAAGAAGAAGAAGAAGAAGATGATAATGATATGATCATTATATTTCAAAAATAAAATAAAATGTATACTTATCATAATCCAACCATGGTCAAGTGTAGAGAATAAACTAGGGTTAGGTCAATGGTTAGGGTTAAGCATGAAGACAAAAATGGTGACTTAGTCAAAGCTTCATGAAGCTTCAACATGCATCCAAAGAAAGCCACCATTTTTCTTTTCTTTTGCCAAAAAGAAATAAATAAATAAATGAATAAATAAGTAATAGATAAACAAAACCCTAATCATTAGTTTAACCATGGTTTAATTCTTTACACTTAACCAAGTAAACATGTATCATCAAACATGATACAATCATTTGCACAAAAAGTATATCACATATACAACTTGTGAACTACAAGTGAGAAAATCCATTTAAAGTGAACAAATACTAGTTAATGCAAAGTAATATATCAAATATATAATTATGCATTAAATCATTAAATCAATACTTGATTCAATGATCCGGTCATGTCGCACACAACCGACTAGTATACAATGTATCGTTTTATCGAATCAATCATTGATTCGATAACTAGATTATATCGCATACAACCGTTCGACACATTCATCGCGAGAATGAAATACGGTATCACATACACGCATTATTCTCGGTCCCGCACATATCTCATATGCGCTCCTATTTCGTTTCGCTTGAGCCAGGAAACCTCTGTGTAGGACTCTAAAGACTCGTCAATACGCCGGTAGCAGATGATGATCATATCAAACACCCACAAGCCGCAAGCGGTCTGCTAAACGTTACGGCCACCCGGGTATTGAGCGATCAGAAGATCGACGAGCAAGCCCGCTCACACTCCTGTGAATCCAACCAGTAACACTTACCGTACAGTCCGGTCTGTTCGTCTGATATGTCGCATATCTCGCCTAGGGGTGGTAAACGTCAGACCCCAATAGCTCGATAAGTCGTGTCGATATGAGGTCTATAACAATTCGAGAAACTACTGGTAACACTTACCAGTAAATCTCAGCAACCCTGGCCAGGGATTTCCTGTTATAACCAATCGAACACAGCGCAACATCAACTCCCTATACCGGGAGAGACGAATCCCCTCCTATCGCTCATTGCCTCCATGTGATTCGGGACTGTACCCAAAAACCACCGTTTTGCACGCCCTCTTGGACGTGGTAAGGTGGAAATCAAAGCACGGTGGGAACCACACAAGACTCTATGACGATCTCGAGTCAACAGACTACTCTGTACCAGTGTCACCAGAGAACTGCCATCTGACGTAAGGTATAATACCATCTGGGAGTTCTCGGCGAGTCCGTCCAGTGTACCCAGTCTCCACCGAGCACCCGTATATCATCTCTGATGTCAAACACCAATGGATATGGGATCATCCATCGCCCATCTGTATGGGTCGAGAAGGTATACGCTAGTCTACTCTGGTATATCGATGCCCCGTCTCGATACACCCACGACTAGGGACTTTGAAGGATGTACTTATAGACTATCTGTCCCCACTAGTATGATCTGCATCATAGTCCAGGTAGTCAAGTACACATCCTAAGGGCTTTACCAACATGTAACAGAGAGACAATCAGTATACACGTTAAGGTAAAGAGCAACCAGATAGCATACTATCATGTCGAGCAAGAAAGTCCTCCCTATATATATGTCCCAGCATCCACTACAATATACATCCTATGTACAGTAATGGCCTCTAGGGCATACATATAACTAACAATATATATATATATATATATATATATACGTATTCGTATACCACACTACGAACTGCGGGGGTGCTATACGCCATCCACCCGACTTCCACCATAGATATATATCTACTCACCTTGATTTTTGCTTGCCGATGCCGATGTCGCTACATGCTTGCTTGTCGTCTCGAAGTCCTCATGAGGGTACCTACATATCATAACATATCGTGCCGCATTAAAATCAAATTCAAAACCAAAATGACACACGAATCTCACATATGTCAAAACCTATGGTCTACTCACACAAAAGTGCCCAAAAACACCCGATATCGACGTACAAACGTCAAGTGACCGATACAAAACACAAATACCAAAACTTGAATTCATAAATATCGAGGAATTCAAAGCAGCAACCTAATAAAATGGTCCCAGATTTTTGTTCAGGTGAAAACAAGGTGCACAAACAGGACTGGGGTGATATACAGGGGACATAAGAACTACAGAAGCAGCCTGGACCTTAATCTCCCTAACATGGCTGGCCACATTAGCCCCAAATCCGGCCTCCTCGGTTCCTTATGCATGGATTGGTCTCGTATTTGCAGGGTGGCTTCCTATGGCTCTAATTAGGTCTCTGGTATTGTTTGCTTTTCCAGTAAAACTCCCGGGTCACTCCAGATTCCCTGTAGGCCACCAATTACAAACAAAACTGACATATCGATATTTCAAATCCAAGTTGGTTTATTTCTGTTTGGTCTGGATTTCTAACATTTATGGGGGGGGTTTAAGGTCACCACTAAAGCCCATAGCACTATCATAACTCAAGAATCCCTCAAACCTCATCTAGGAAATTCCAAATGTCACAAAACTACACTAAAACAATTCTAAACGAGTATAGGTGCTAAAGTAAATGAAATACTATACTAAAGATGAAGGAATTACCTCATTTGGCAACTCAAGAATTTTCTTGAGTTATCCCAAGTCTCCAAAATCCAATTTTTTTTTTTTGGTCTCCCATACTTGTAATGAGCTTGTGCATGTTTTTTGTGAAAGGAATACAAGGTTTTAAGTTGTTTTGGGTGTTGTAGTGAAAAGGTAGAGGTGAAGGAGGAGGGAGGCAGCCATGGAGGAAGAAAGAGGAGATAATGATGAAGATGATGAATGAAAACAAAAGGTTCTTGGTCAAACTAAACCCCTCACCTCTCTCTCTCTTGCCCATGCTTTATTGTTTATTCTTTTTCTTTTCTTTTTTCTATTTTCTTTTCTTTTGTTTTCCTTTCATTTAAAAATAAACCCATGCATGAAAAATAATGAAAAAGCCATGGTAGAAAATGTAACAAATGTGTAAAATGGCATGGTGCATGTCATGTGCACAAATCAAGCTTAATGCACGATTAGTGATATTTAATCGCGATTAGCATTAAGATTGAATATCACTAATCATAAAAAATTTATAATTTGATTAAATCATATAAAACACTCTCATTTCAGTAATTCTTATAATTTTCTAAATTTTCCCCAATTTATCTGTATTTAATTATACCGCATCATTAAAATATTCATAATATTTTTTATTTAATTATAAAAATTCCCAAAAATAATATTTTATTTTTCTGAAATGTTACAAAAGCCCTCCTCAAGAGCCCACCGAGCAGCTACCCTGCTCGGTCCATCCTTGGCTGGTAAACTCTTACCCAACGACGCCAAGGATCAAAGCCCTCATCAAGACGCCACCGAGCAGCTACCCTGCTCGGTCCATCCTTGGCTGGTAATCTCTTACCCCACGACGCCAAGGATCAAAGCCCTCATCAAGAGGCCACCGAGCAGCTACCCTGCTCGGTCCATCCTTGGCTGGTAATCTTTTACCCAACGACGCCAAGGATCAAAGCACTCATCAAGAGGCCACCGAGCAGCAACCATGCTCGGTCCATCCTTGGCTGGTATTCTCTTACCCAACGACGCCAAGGATCAAAGCCCTCATCAAGAGGCCACCGAGCAGCAACCCTGCTCGGTCCATCCTTTGCAGGCAACTCCTTGCCCTCCCGCACTAAGGATCAAAGCCCTCATCAAGAGGCCACTGAGCAGCTTCCCTGCTCAGTCCATCCTTGGCTAGTAATCTCTTACCCCCACGACGCTAAGGATCCAAGCCCTCATCAAGAGGCCACCGAGCAACTTCTCTGCTCGGTCCATTATTGGCTGGTAATCTCTTACCCCATGACGCCAATGATCAAAGCCCTCGTCAAGAGGCCACCGAGCGGCTTTCCTGCTCAGTCCATCCTTAGCAGGCAACTCAATGGCCTCCAGCGCTAAGAATCAAAGCCCTCATCAAGAGGCCACCGAGAAGCTACTCTGCTCAGTCCATCCTTAGCTGGTAATCTCTTATCCCACGACGCCAAGGATTAAAGCCCTCATCAAGAGACCACCGAGCAGCTACCCTGCTCAGTCCATCCTTGGCTAGTAATCTCTTACCCCACGATGCCAAGGATCAAAGCCCTCATCAAGAGGCCACCATGCATCTATCCTGCTCGGTTCATCTTTGGCTGGTAATCTCTTACCCCACGACGCCAAGGATCAAAATCCTCATCAAGAGGCCATCGAACAGCTTTCCTGCTCAACTTCCTGTACGTCTTTTAATAAGCGATCCCCACCTCGACTTAGGGGCCATGGAGACACCGACCTTACACCGGTCTTTGCACACTTGGCAAATGGTTGAATTCAACTCGACGTGCAATCGCCAGATGACAAACCGATCACCGACCTAACGCATCATGAAAGCAGTACCACGCAAATAATTTTTTTTACCGCAAACAAAGGGAAAATGTGCATGCAAACAACACTGCAAAAAGATTTTATTCATAAAGCCGGAGGTCTTTACATAGGTATTATGGGCTCTCCAGCCTTACAAAAAACGCCCGGAGGCTTACAAAATTTCAGCGCAAAAGAAAATAAGGAGGCGAGAAGGTTCCGGCCTCGGGGCCGGGGAGAACCTCGATGAGCTGCGCTTCCACCACGACAACCGGGGTGGCATCTTGAAGGTCGGCGCCCACCGCAGGAGCTTCGGCCCCGGTGGCCGGGGCGACCGACTTCTCCCCAATGCTCCCACCATAGGCTTCTCCCCCTGCAGCGCTTCCGAGGGCATTCCCCTGCGCCTCATCTTTGAGGGGGTACTCATCCCGGAGCTCGCAGTCAGGAAACTCCGGCATCATGGCCTTGACGGCGTTGAGGGCGTCGTGCCAAACAATGTCAGCGGCTCCGGCGAGGTCGGTGTAGTACTGGTCCGACTTCCTGTAGCTCTCCACTGCTTTCGACGCTCAGAACTCGCCACGTCTCGTTCTTTCCTTTGCCGCCTGGTTCTCCCTCCGGAGGGTGTTCGCCGTCTTCTTC
Source organism: Agapanthus africanus (assembly GCA_030015575.1). Lineage (NCBI taxonomy): Eukaryota > Viridiplantae > Streptophyta > Magnoliopsida > Asparagales > Amaryllidaceae > Agapanthus > Agapanthus africanus. Next base: position 90,303,008 of record JASDDO010000012.1, on the reverse strand, counting down.
AGGGTGGCAATAAGCACCCTGGAATCTTCCATCTTAACCTCGGCGGCTCGGGCGGCCTCTCGGCACTTGGCGATCTCCCGATCCCCGGCTGCCATCCGGTTTTCGAGGGCGGAAACCCTCTCCATCGCCGCTTGCAGCTCCAGCCTTGAGGTCTCCTTCCGCGAGGAGAACTCACCCGCGGCTTGTATCGCCGGAGCAATTTCCTCGTCCTCTATGTTGACGACGAGGGCAACGTGCTGGAGGACCTGAAGAAAACCTAGAAGGGTCAAAAAGAGAAGGGGCGTCCAATCTTGCGAACAAAAATACTGAATGAAGACCCGAGTAGGGTGCGAACACTAATCTACATGGCCTCTTGGGCTATGGCCGCCATTTGGGCCCGGAGGGTCTCCCGAGGGATTCTGACCCCGGACGATCTTTCCATCTCCGAGACCAGGTTGTCGGCAACGGAAAGCCCCAAGGGCACCTCGAAGCGAAGCTCCCCTTCGTCCACGATGATCGGGGAAGCCGGGGAGCGGAGCGCCGTCCTATGGAACCTCTTGAGGAGAGACACGGGGGAACCAGTCTCACCTCCCACCTTCAGAACCCGGGGCTCCGGCTCCCGAGCGCATTTTCGGCTCGGCGTATGGCTGGACTCCGGGGCCCGGGGCGCGCCTGAGCGCCTAGCTAGAGCGGTCGCCGGTGAAGCCGGAGCCGACGACGGGCGAAAGGGACCGGCACCTCCGGCCTTCTTCTCCTTTTTCTGTTCGACCAGGGCTGCCCGAAATTTGCCTAGATCCATGGGTTCTGCATAAGACAAAAAAACAAAGAAGGGGTTAGCAATGCCTGAAAAAGTGGAGGAATACACAAGTCTAAACAAATACACAAGTCTAAATAGGTCGTTTGAAAACTCCTAATTTACCCGCGAACTGGGCGGGGCTGAGCCCGGCCCAACTAAGGGCCTGCTCAAACAGCAACACATCAGCCTAGGGGAGGGGCTCTCACTCCGACACAGCAATCGCGTCGGGATCATTCGACCGCCTCACCCACGGGCAGTTGGCTATGTGCCACTGGATGGGTATAGGCCAGTCCTCACCCTCGGGCGACCTGACAAACAAAAACTTCTCCTTCCATTCGTGAATAGAAGAAGGTACTACGACAACCCCGACCCGGCAGCATCTCCTCGGTGTTTTCTAAAAGTGATGTATACCCGGCTCGGCTTGCCTTTGCGAGTGCCGAGGTGGTTTTTATAGCAGAGATAAGAAATAAAAAGGCTCCGGCTGAAAGGGATCTGGCATAATTTCAACCAGACCAGGAACCCAAGAAGAATCTTCCAAAAGTTCGGCACTAACTGGCCCGGGGCTAACTCAAAACAATCCAACGCTGCACTCACCTCGAGGGAGAAGGGCATGCGCATCCGGGCCCAAAAGGTTTCTAGGTACAAGGCAATCTCCTTACCCCGTATCTGATCTGCCCTCTCCCTTTTCTCGGCCAGACGAAGCAAGTAGTCAGGAGGAATATGGAAACGAGTCCGGATGGTGGCGAGCTCATCCGCATGCCTCAGCATGGATGACGCGCCAAGAACAGCCCTAACCTACGCTCCGGGGACCGTCCTCGTCGCACGACCTCGGGAAGCATGACTAACCCTAACTTCCCGGGGGGACTCCGAATCAGACGAAGAAGAGGAAGAAGCAGAAGAGGAAGCTACAGAGGACTCCCTAGACTCTTCCCGGACTATTTCTACAGACTCCTCGGTTGAAGACATCTAACCTGATAAAAAAGATGAAGTCCTCGGAAGAGAAAACGCAAGGATCCCGACATAAAGAGAAGTGCGCCGAGCTAACACGTGAAGAGACGAGGAGATTATGGCGAAGTATGGACCCTGAAGAGGATCCCGCCTTTATTTATAGCAGCCGGCGTATGCATCCTACGGCACCGATCGACTCCCGCCAAAACAACACTTCGCATTCAACGGCCATCGGCGCTCCACCTATCGCACACGCATTGGGCATGCCCCATCGTGCGCGGGAACACCTGGGACCCGTCTCGTCAACCAACCAGCACCAGACACGCAGGCTGGCGCTTCGACGAACGTAAGCACAAACCGGTGCTTCCTCTTTAATTCGAGATCTCTTCCCTGATCCACTGACGTCATCAAGAAAATACGACTAATTGCCCGGGAATATGCACCGACGATATCTTCAAATAAGAGCTTACCCCGGATGACCGGTCAGACCACTCTCGACCCGACCCATGAATGGGTCGGGACGAGAGTGGGAGGCTAATGATGAGGCTCGATACCGGTGTTTCCCCAGATCATGACACGTGGCAGATGTCGTGTCCCAGAGCTTACGAGAAAGGATCAAGATCGTACGTTGGAAGCATACCCCGGGCCTTCGACTCGAGGATGTTCCCGACATTCGGTGGCCTTCCAGACCACCCCTACGATCACCTTACAAACGTCTATCGGCTCGTCTCGGAGCCCTCCCGCACACTGAGTTCCCTCAGCTCGCCTTCGAGCTATCGCATATCCAAGATGTCTCGGCCTCCCGCTCGTTCCCGAGCCTCCCACCGAGTTTAGCTTCCTCGGTCTCACCGACCAACCCACAGCACCGATCACAGACGCCTCCGTCACGGCTCCGCGAATCTCGCCAGACGCGAGATATCCACCGCCCATGATCCCGCGTTCCACGCCATCACGTTCCCCCCATTAACGAGCATATCTCGTCATTAATGGGGAATCCCGTCTATTATGCGGGCGTAACGCCAGGGGCGTAACGACCGGCGTGAATCCCGCGCCCGTTTGCCCATGGGCGCCACTATATAAACCCCTCTCTCAGACGACTCAGGTAAGCCAATTTTACCCCAATAGGCCGTTACTCTGCCAAAATACCCCGTCTAACTCGATCGTCGGAGGGTCCTCGGTGGCACAACCACCTCGGGACTTCTTTGCAGGTAGCTCGGCCTCAACCACCTCAAGCCCATTGAGAGATCCACACGCTCCAGGAGGCAATAATCTCGGTCATCCATCAGCGCTCGCGGCAGATCAACGGAAAGTAACATCTGAAGGAGATCCAGAGATCCATCAGCATGGCTAAAAAGTCATCATCCATCAATTTTTTTCCTTTGATCAACACCATCTATCTCAATCTACCTGACCTATAACGCGGGTTCACCAATTTTTCTTGTGGTTTGGATGCTCTGCCTTTGCGTCAGATAGTTTCACAAATTAATGGTTTCAGGACAATAAAACAAGCTATACCTCAAGTTCCACGAGCAAAGAGTATCTAAATTACATGAATTAGGTATAGATATACCAATGCCCTAGGCCATGGAGAGCAAGAGGAACATCACCGATTATTTAAAATACATGTTATCATTTAAGCTGTTGTCACGTTTACGCGAGAACAGTCTCAGAGCCAATTATCTTGTGCATTCACACATGCATGGGTGGCTAATAACTGGCTAATAACTAGAGACATCTGCCCACACATCCATTTTCCCCCACAAGATGTCTACCCATACACCTAGTTTTCCCACAACATGAAGTCTTTTACATATGAACATATAGATGATATATACCATTAAGTGTTATTAAGGAGTTCACAGACGTGACATTGCATTACTAAGCTACTGTCAAATTAGCTGTCCTGTATACACTCATACGAACAGAATTTAGAAACAAACACCATTAACTTCATGCCGGTAAATCTACATTTGGAAGTAGATGAAAATTTATAGAAGAAGAAGAAGAAGAAGAAGAAGAATGGAGGGTCATCATTTAGGAAATTGTTTACAGGTGAAGAGACGTGTCGACATCCATCTCACCGGATACTTTCGGTTTTGGAGGATGCATGCTGATGATGTTCCCTCGATTGGGCCACAAGCCTATTGAGAGTGAGGTCTCACAGTCGCCCTGTGTTTGCAGAGGCCTGGCACTGCTAGGATGCTTAAGGTCATGAGGGTGTGAGAACCACCTGTGATTGTGATGATTGCTTGGATTCGGTTGCGGGTGTTGCTGGGGGTCGTCAGCAAATCGTCCGAGGTGCTCTCTCTGCTCCCTCATTTCCTTCATTCTCTCGAGCTGCCTGAACCTCTCCTGCAACAGAGCCATCGAAGAAGGGGAATGCTTAAGGTTACTGTTCTGTCTCCCCGTCGAATGCATAGCTAAAACCAAAAGAGCAAGTGAAAACGAGGAGGTGTCGATGTTGCTGTGAATGGTTCTTGCTGTGTGTTTAACCCTTGATTTATGAAGGGGCAGGGCTTGTCCTTTTGCATTTATCATAGAGTGCTGGCCATGCCATGGAATTGATTCTCCATGATGTAACCAAGTGCAGAATCGGCAGCTTAGATGCATGTTCCAAAAAGGAAAGGCTCTTTGCCCTAGTGTCCGAAGCTTCGGTTGGTGGATGCGGGCGAGGCGAAGGAAAAAAACAATTTCTTCCTTTTTTTCTTCGAGGGAGAAAAAAAAACGAAGAAAAGTGTTGCCTCTCAAAGTCCACGAGAGAGGGAACCTAGCGTTTGGAAGAGCATTCCAAGGGAATATGTTTATCAGGTGGGCAGGTTTGGTTGGCTTTGCTCCTATAGATATTGTTTTTTCTTTCTCCTTTTTTTGTTTTATATTTGTGTTCATATTTAGTAAGCTTATCTTATCTATCTGTTGTTATGTGCCCTGATTGATGTGAAAAAGTGTTTGTAGAATAACCGCAATCAATAACGGTGTCGCGTGTAGCTAGACCGAGATGAGTACGGGTCGTCCTCTGGGAAACGTGGAACCTTTTACTTTTACTTTAGATGTGTTGAGAAAGAGAGGAGGCATAAAGAATTTTATAGAATGGTTTCTAGATCTACGTTAAACAAGAATATAAAATATAGATCTAGATTATTTTAGAGATTTAAATAATATAATAATAGGTCTTGTAGGGTTCATTAGGATTTAGTAGTTATGGAAGATTAATTAAAAGTTACCCTTTTTATCCATTAATAGATTTAGAACTAGAACGACGGTGATGCGTGTAGATTAGGGTTTCTGGAGGGAAAAGGAATCCCACTCTTAACCCTTACCTCGACACGGAACTCCGTTCATTATCTAGCCTTTACCAAAACAATCATTAATCTAATCTCTAATCGCGGTCTGAACTAGCAAGGAATTGCTAGCGCGCCCGATTAGGATGTTAATGATTTTTTTGATAAAGTTCCTAAACTTTATAGGACTTAAAAATGATTTAATTATTTTCATCGTCCATTAGCCTACCCTAATCCTACGAACCCTAACAAGCGGAGAATTACTCGCGCATGTTGGGAGAAGAAGAGATGGAGAGAAATTGCATAATTAAACTACGAAGAAAAAGAATAAGAAAAAGAACTACCTTTATTAATCAACAAGATCAAGTACACTTTGATTCCTTAGAAAATGATTACAAAAACCTAGTTTGCTTCTCGATCTCTTCTAAGGAGGTAGATGAACCGTTGATGATCAGCCTGGATGCGTGAGCCGTCTTGGACTTCGTGATCTCGTCGGCTTGATACCTTTTCCAAGAGGCTCTCGGTGCCTTTTTATAGTGAAAACCCAGAATCTTATTGTTGAAAACTTGGTAAAATTCAGCAAAGAATAATGCCCCAAAATCTTGCACTCTAACCTCCTCAAATTGCGGCGGATCCGCGGCCCCAGGGTGGGTTTGGCCGCGGATCCGCGCTCAAGGGTAGGGATCATTTGATTCTTTTTCTTGGGCTTTCATCTGGTGACATGTGGCAATCCTAGGCATCTTCAGAATCTGAAAATCTTTTCTCTGTTGCTTCCAGACTTGGTCTCCAAGTTTGCTTCTTAATTTGGCAAGATTTCTTCAACAAATTGATTTGTTTGTTAAATCCTTCATAACAACTTGGAAATATTCTGCACAACAACTCAAATAAGATTTTAGTAGACTTTGTTCTACTAGGATTAGATCAATAATATTATTTGCATACATTTTCCTACCAAATGATAATTAAAATATATTAACACATGGAAAATAATGTTTTTACACATAAACCCTCATATGTATAATATATTATAATATAGTCCTTTTTTAATATGAAAATGGTAGGAAAAATGTAATACAAGTGTGCAGTTTTATCAACTGAACAAATACCACCAAACTTATCTTTGATCGTCCCGAGCAAACTAGTTTATTCAAGAGGAGAAAAAGAAATAAGAAAACTAAGCACACTTTCGTAGGCAGACACGGTTGCACTGAGCTCGTGCAACAAGCCGTTAAACCTCTAGGTGTCCCTAGTAGGAGGAGTGTTGTCTCCTGAGGATTTTCAGCGGATTACACCCACAAAATCCAATAACAAAAGAAAGATGGTGAAATTTACATATAAAGACAAGAACCATAAAAGAAATACTTTGAAAAGAAGAGTTTCCAACTATACTAGCTTTTCAGTTGTCATGAGCCCTATCTTAATAGTCATGAAAAAATGTTAGAAATCACATCATCCCTCAATAAAACATCGTCTTTATTCTTCATTCCTACCTTTCATCCAAACATTGATCATATAACCCCACGTGTGTGTAAATAACATCCCTACACTCGGAGAATTCAATTCAAGCTATCATACTCTTGTCCATCTACCTCAGTACTTTATGAATACTTAGGTTTGCTCACACCTTTTCATGCGACCGCTAATACTTCTTGAGGTACTAACCGACCGATTACTCAAGTGCTTGCTGATTTGGTGATAGTATTTTCCTTATCTTGCACCACCTAAGGCTTAGCAGTGACTCCCAGACCAGTTGGTCTTAGGGCACTAGGTGAAGAGGCACCCTAGCTATATTTTTTTATTGCTGCCTTGGCGATACAAAACCAGTGTTCATTTTTTTTTTCTTTTCACCATTTTTATACTTCCTTCATACTTTGGCTTTTAGACAAGAGCATTTCAAGGTATCTTCTACTATCCCGAGTTTCAAGACGTGTGTATGTGCATATAGTAGGGTATCAACATTCAAATGTTCGGCTTCCAGAATAGAAACTATTTTTCAGACTTATTTTTATCCTCAGATTAGTGACTTCCTTCATCTTACTAACCCTTGGGACAACAGCTCATAACTACTTATTACCAGTTCGTGTAAGAAAACTTCTAATTTTCTTGGTTTTCTTAAACTATTCCTATCTTTTGGATGTAATTTTTCACTTTCTACTCTTTTGTTATAAAAGAAAATTTTTGAATTTTTTTTTTTTTTGAAAATATTGTGCTTATGCAAAATATGATGCAAATTGATGTGTAAATAAGCACAAACCTCCCCCAAACCTGTTTACAGCAGTGTCCTCACTGATATCATCCGTTAAGCTCAAAAATCTGTAGACTTGGGAGGAAATTATTAACGGGGGCAAGAATATATGAAAGTGAAAATCCTCCCCCAAACTTATTTTTGGCTCACAAATTTGAGGACAAAAGTTATGTTCAAGAGCCAAAAATATACCCCCCCTCAAACATGAGTTAGACAATACGAAGCATTTTAAGAGGGGGTGAGTCATTTGGTCAAAGTAAGGCTTTACAAAGACCAAAAGTTAACACCAACCATTCAAAGATTTTATCAGTATATCGTATAGGTTGGTGGAAGAATGTGTTGTATCGACTCAAGAAAAAGTGGGGAAGGCATAAGAGGTGGTCTGGAAAGGGTTTGAAATTAGAGAAAAGAAAGAATGAGGATGAATGTGAATGATTAGAAAGAAGGAATGGTGACGGTTCAACCTCTAGAGGTGGAGATTGATCAATCACAAAATCCGTATTGTTTAAAAATTCAAGTTCGTCAGCAAAAAGTTCTTCAAAACTTTTATCAATGGTGTGATTGAACATTTTGCTGTCAAAGAGTTTTGTGCCAGAATTTATTCTACTTGATTCATAAAAAATCACTGAGGTAGAGGACTCGAAAAACTCATCTACCTCATTTTCAAAAATATCTAAATCAAGTTGAATTTCTGGTATTATTGAACTTGAATTAACGGATTGTGATTTATCAAAACTCACTGAAACTATAGGAACAGAAGAAGAACCGGAGAGAATAGAAGGTGAAATGGGTAAACAAATTGGTGTGTCGAGTGTTGCTGAACCAGATATGGAAGATGGAGGCTGTATTTCGGTCTGATCTTCGGGTATACCATTATCATCAACTTCAAGACATATTTGGGGTTCGGGAAGAATTAAAGGCTCAAGATGATGACCATAAGGAAGTGAAAGGATTTGATGAACTGGTGGGCCAAAATCATCCAAAATTTCGGGTTCATCAATCAAAATATCCCCAACGTCAATCACCTCATTCAAGTGAAGGGTAAAATTCTCAAACTCCTCATCAAAAGTATGGTTTTCAATCAGTTTTGATTCAAGAGTGGAGGTGTAGAGATCACAAGGGTTGGGTATGGTTTCACTTGAAAGGGACCCTTCACAGTTGGGTAAATCAAACTCTACAAAGTCACACAACTTATCAGTCATTCTATTTGGTGTACTTGATGAATCTATGAAACTGGAGTTGTGGATTTCAGTTTGGAGGTACAGTTCTGTCTTACTACCCAAATCCTTCATAATTTGGTTCGACATTTCCATAAATTTTTCTAATGTCTGCTCCAGACTAGTCTTGGGCTGATAAGGGGTTTCAGTATAAGATTGAAATTCCTGTGGATAATTAAAACTCCCAAATGACTGATTAGAAGAACTGTCTAGAGTAGGTGGAAAAGTCGGATTGGATTGATAGGAATAGAATGGTTGCGGAACTTGGGTAGGAGTAGGATCAATATTATGATAAGAAGAATATTGATATGGGTTGGTTGGTTGGCTATTTTCAACAGACATCTTATATGCCACAAACCGCATATCAAACTCTTCTCCGGACAGTGGTGGTGATGGTTGATATTGGTCCGGGTTGAAACTTTGGCCTCTAGACCTAGCTATGTGCTCAGCAATGGACATTCGTCTAGGGGCTTCCTCACTCTGGGTATGAACTGAAACAGGTGTAGGATTAGGATATGGTTGATAAGACCTAAACTGATGTGGCCAACTGTTTCTTCCTGCTTGTTCTATATGATCTCTTAAGGACATGGAAGAGCCGGACGGTATACCGAAGGGATTTCGAAAACAAGAGATATCTGGTTGTGGACAACAAAGCTCGGCAAGTGTTCTTCTGTTTAGGTCGCCCATTATAAGAAGAGAAGAAGGGGGAAGGGGTAAAAAGGAGAGAAAGTAATTGGTTTGTTTTGAAAAATGACGGATTTAGACAAATCACAAAAAATGCACAACCCTAGAACTATGGTTACCTAGGTCCAGTCTCTAGACCGCTCCTAGACTTCCAAAGGACAAGCCGCAGGATAAATTCTCTACCGCCTCCGTACTACCCTTGTAGCCAGGTAAGTGCCAGGTAAGTGGGAAGAAACCACGTCGTGGGCCTAATTAAAAACCACTAGCCTTTGTCACACTTACCTAGGCACTACAAAAGTAATGCGGATAAACGATAGATTACCCACGACCTTCCTCTGTCCTTATTGAGCGCGACAGTCCTTAGAGTCTGGTCTAGATATTTTTTAAATTAATGAAGGGTTGATCTATATGCTTGGTTTGTGATTTGTGGGGCTTAGGAAGGGTGATGAAATCCCCACCTAATCTTGATTTGGTCCTTGCCCCTTAAAGATCCGTATTAAAATATGCAAAATCAAACTGAAAAACAAAACTTTGCAAAAAGATTTTTGAGCGGCGATATTTTGCAAAGAATCCTGCAGAAAATAGATTTTATTGGATTTTAGAGGAGAGAGAAGGGAGTTAGAATCTTACCAGAGAAGTGTGAACCTTAGATCTCCTGTTTCCTCAAGTCCGTGACTCCAGATTTCCTCGCAAAAATTCGCACAATAATCGTTAAATATACAATTTGCAGTTTTGTTTTAATAATGACATGACTCGTCTAAGAATTCAACACAAATAGTAAAAATAAAAAATTACGCACGTTTCCCCGGCAACGGCGCCATTTGATTGACACGAAAAAATGTTTGTAGAATAACCGCAATCAATAACGGTGTCGCGTGTAGCTAGACCGAGATGAGTACGGGTCGTCCTCTGGGAAACGTGGAACCTTTTACTTTTACTTTAGATGTGTTGAGAAAGAGAGGAGGCATAAAGAATTTTATAGAATGGTTTCTAGATCTACGTTAAACAAGAATGTAAAATATAGATCTAGATTATTTTAGAGATTTAAATAATATAATAATAGGGCTTGTAGGGTTCGTTAGGATTTAGTAGTTATGGAAGATTAATTAAAAGTTACCCTTTTTATCCATTAATAGATTTAGAACTAGAACGACGGTGATGCGTGCAGATTAGGGTTTCTGGAGGGAAAAGGAATCCCACTCTTAACCCTTACCTCGACACGGAACTCCGTTCATTATCTAGCCTTTACCAAAACAATCATTAATCTAATCTCTAATCGCGGTCTGAACTAGTAAGGAATTGCTAGCGCGCCCGATTAGGATGTTAATGATTCTTTTGATAAAGTTCCTAAACTTTATAGGACTTAAAAAGGATTTAATTATTTTCATCGTCCATTAGCCTACCCTAATCCTACGAACCCTAACAAGCGGAGAATTACTCGCGCATGTTGGGAGAAGAAGAGATGGAGAGAAATTGCATAATTAAACTACGAAGAAAAAGAATAAGAAAAAGAACTACCTTTATTAATCAACAAGATCAAGTACACTTTGATTCCTTAGAAAATGATTACAAAAACCTAGTTTGCTTCTCGATCTCTTCTAAGGAGGTAGATGAACCGTTGATGATCAGCCTGGATGCGTGAGCCGTCTTGGACTTCGTGATCTCGTCGGCTTGATACCTTTTCCAAGAGGCTCTCGGTGCCTTTTTATAGTGAAAACCCAGAATCTTATTGTTGAAAACTTGGTAAAATTCAGCAAAGAATAATGCCCCAAAATCTTGCACTCTAACCTTCTCAAATTGCGGCGGATCCGCGGCCCCAGGGTGGGTTTGGCCGCGGATCCGCGCTCAAGGGTAGGGATCATTTGATTCTTTTTCTTGGGCTTTCATCTGGTGACATGTGGCAATCCTAGGCATCTTCAGAATCTGAAAATCTTTTCTCTGTTGCTTTCAGACTTGGTCTCCAAGTTTGCTTCTTAATTTGGCAAGATTTCTTCAACAAATTGATTTGTTTGTTAAATCCTTCATAACAACTTGAAAATATTCTGCACAACAACTCAAATAAGATTTTAGTAGACTTTGTTCTACTAGGATTAGATCAATAATATTATTTGCATACATTTTCCTACCAAATGTTAATTAAAATATATTAACACATGGAAAATAATGTTTTTACACATAAACCCTCATATGTATAATATATTATAATATAGTCATTTTTTAATATGAAAATGGTAGGAAAAATGTAATACAAGTGTGCAGTTTTATCAACTGAACATGCCCCCCAAAAATATTCTAGTCACTGTTCGAAATATTTCCGCTTGCGGGTAGTTGATCTGAATACATCCAGCCTCTACATGACAGAGCATTGTTATCGTTTCGATGCCTTGTTTTGTTTTCGAACCTGCACATATGTGAAGGGCTTGTTGCTGTGAGAACGATTTTTGGGGTTGATGCTGTCCATATCTGAAGGTATAGTAAAATGAAGTGGTAGAACACCCACTGGTTTGACCCTTTTACGAGAAAATGCCTTGCGGTTTTTTCTTTAACAAAAAACCGTCCTGAAGCATGTAATGTTAGCGAAAAACCATCTAGCGTTAAGTATACCATAAAATGACATTTCTACCCCTTAATTTTAACCATTCTAAATTGAGATATTCATCAAAAATCAACTTGGAGAATTGTAGTTTGATAGTTTTAGCGAAAAACCACCATTAGTTTAATAGTTTTAGCAAGAAATCATTCTGCAGCGTGGTTTTTCGTTAACATTGCATGCTTCAGGTTGGTTTTTCGTTAGAGGAAAAAATCATAAGGCGGTTTCTCGAAAAAAGGTCAAACCACGAGGTGTTTTTTTTTTGGTAAATACCCTTAAAATGAAAGGTTGTCTTGTTACATGTTCCTGCTTGTTTGCTTGTCTTCAAAGATGTTGGATGCAAAAATATAATGATCATCCAGTATATCAATACTAGGAAATAGTTGACCGGTGTTGCTTCTAGAACGATAAGCCTTTGGAACTTTGTGATCAACATCACCGGACAAAAGTTAAACGATGGGGAGTTTGATGAGATGATTTTGAATTAACAGAGACCTTCTATGGTTAATGTACACCAGTTTGAAACACCTCGATCGGGTTCCGAGATGGATGATTTCGATCCCAAAATTGGTCTAGGTTTCGATACCAATATTGCTCAATACTAATATCAAATAATATTATGTTTTACCATTTGAATGGCGGGTTATCAATCGGTTGATAAGTGTATTAACAATTACAAAAGATGATATCAAATTGCTTATAGTTATTTTTACTATTTATTTAAATTAAAATTTATAATTTAAAAAAAGTATTAATGTCAAAGAATATAAAATCCCTGCATATTTACATGGCCAATTCCGATGCAAAAAGTGATTGCTCGTTGCTAAGACACAGATTTTATGGTTCGAGCCTTAATGGGAAACTCAATAGGTTGGGGGTGGTGATTTATACTTAGAGTTGATTTTAGATGTCATTTATTATCCAAGTCACTTTGCACTGATTCACATGTTTGTATTCCACTTTTAAAGTGAAAAATACTTGATACAGGTTGTTAATTTGAGCTGTGCTGTGAGCTGTGATTTTATAGAAATTAACAACAATAACAAGAAGAACCAATGAGCAATAACTCAGTTGGTATGAGCATTCTCTCTCTTGGGGAGAGTGGGATTTGAACCCTAGAAACCCCAGAGAGGAAGTGACCATAAATTAACATTTTCGGGACAAATTCGTGGGTCCCTTGGATGCGTCCGTGGGTGTATGATGTGTGTGTTGTGTGCTCAGATTAAGGCTTACGGGTCAATGCCCAAAAAAGATTTTTCTCTTTTCTTGCCTAGATTTATTAAGTCAGGAATGCTATGATAGTACGTTCATGCGACATTGCTCCAGCAGATCCCTGCAACAGCCGGAATGGAGTTCGCGTCGCTGGAGCTCGTGGAGCATGGTAGGGATGGAAAGAAGATCCACGGGTTCGGAACACAGTGGTTGTCATCTTGGTGGTTTCGACCATCGCCATCATCGTGCTGCTGCTGATATGATGGTGGTGAAGGAGGGACATAGAACCCAAAGATGACAACGATTCAAGAACACAGCTTGCACCTGTCCCAAGTGTTGGATTTTATGAATATAAATGCGTGAATCAAAAGATCAGTTTTTTGCTTTGATTTCTTACCTTGTGATTTTCACTATGTTGTGTTGGGTTTTCGCTATGTTGTGTTGGGTGGTGTATGGGTTCTAAAGAGGAAACTTCTTTGTTCCCATATTGGAAACCTCATGGGAAATTCACATGTTTAAATATAGACTTCCATCATCCCACGGCTGAGTTTGATTTTCGGTGAGATTTATTAAGGAGACGATTTCCTTTTCTTACGAATGTCGAGCCTTAAGAAACGAACCGATGCGAGAGAGATCTTTTTCAGACATTTTTGCCATGCCGAGTGTTTTTATGATGTTAAAGAATAAATAATCTTAATTCATATAAAGAGATCCGGGCTATTTATTTTATTTTATATTATTTTATTTTGGACAAAGCAAAAAAAGAAAAGAAGAGAGCCCACCTTAAGAAGTGAATGCGATCTATAGTTTTTTGCACCACCCAAAGACTATGTCACTATTTTGTTACATTTTGTTATACATAATATGGGTTCGTTCGCAGGTACGACATTGGATAAAAAAAATTATCCAACAAATCAGAACTTTTTAAAATTAACCGTTTCTTTATAAAGCTGTTAAAATCTAACGGTTGTTATTTAATCGCTACTTTAAGTAGTGGAGAAAAAATTATACAACAAATCAGAACCGTTTATAGTTAACCGCTACTTTAAGTAATGATTAAATCTAACGATTTTTATTTAACCAATACTTAAAGCAGCGGTTAAAATCAAAAGTTATTTTATCCAACAAATCTGAGACCGTGCAAACTAAACAGCTAATTTAAGAAGCGGTTAAAATTCAGCGGGTTTTATTTAAATGCCACTTAAAGCAGCGGTTAAAAATAAATATCAAACAGCTACTTAAGTAATTTTTTTCTAGCGATTGAAGAATATATCACCTATCGATTTTGAAACTATAGCTTCTGCCGGAGCACTCTGCGTCTTCCTCAATGAAGTTTTTCGAAATGATCTCCCGATTTTGAAATCCTGGCTTCCTCTAGAACACGTTTTTTTACTTCTACGTTTACATATACTAGCATGCCGATTAATCTAGCCTATAAGTTGATTATTCCTGAATTAGAAGAAGAAGGAATGGCAGTGGAAACAGACAACTATCAATACTTGAAAAAACCTATTATTCATATCGATTTAATACCGATGAAAGAAAAAATGTTGAGTTTATATCGTCAACTAGTAGAAACAAATGTAAAAATGTTCTGTCTCCGAAAATCAGTCCTGATAAGAATAACGAAGGAGGTGTAACAAGTGATTCAAAATATGAAAATTTTAAGAATACAATATATGATTTGGTAGAACCTGAAATTGACATGATATTCAATTCACTAAATAATGCTTATAGATGTTATTTGGCTTATGCTCAAAACATTGAGTTTGCTATCAAAGTTCGTTCTACTCGTCGTGCGGTTCTAAGTAATTTTATAATCTCTAGACTATATGAATGTAATAAGGCCGCAAAATCTAAATAGCCCAAACTCGATATAAAACGTAAAATATCTTTTTCGACATTCTGGAGATGTAACTATATTGGATCCAACTGTGAAGCTGTATGTTTGATATTAAAATGAAAGATCGATGGATAGTAACTTCTTACAAGAGAGAGCACAACCATCCATTTGTACCGCAGCCAATGGTGCAATACATATCTTGTCACAAAAGAATTTCCAAATTCGACAGAAGTCAAATTCAAAATTTGAAGGGTAGTGGGGTTGGACCAAGCAAAACATATACGGTACTAGGACAAAATCATGGCGGGATAGAGAATCTTGGTTAATGGCTAAACGATATAAAGAGTATATTCAGAAAAATACATCATCAATTTATGAATGTCCCAAGCTCTTTTAACTTATTTGCAATCCATTCAAGTTGAGGAACCTAATTTTATTTGCGTCGTAAAATATAACGAAGAAAATCATATTGATACCTTCTTATTCGTGGATGCTCTAAAACTTCCTATAAAACTTTAGGTGATGCAATTACTTTTGATACAACGTATCAAACTAACAAATATCAAATGCCCTTTGCCTTATTCACCAGTATTAATCATTATAATAAATCATAAATATTTGGTTTAGTGTTACTGCGGAATGAGTCTGAAGAGTATTTCACCTGGTTATTTCAGCAGTGGTTAATTACGATGAATAATAAGACACCGCTATCTATAATCACTGATCAAGATCAAACAATAACAAATGTTATTGCCAAGGTATTTCCAAATACAGGACATCATTATTGCATATGACACATTAGTCAGAAGTATCTATATCATCAACATACCGGTTTTCAAAATGAATTCAAATGTTGCGTAGATAAAAATTTGACAATTGGGAAATTTAAAGATAATTGATCTGCACTAGATGAAAAGTACCAAGTTAGTAAGTATAAATAGTTTTCAATAATATACGGTATAAGGAAGAAATGGATACTAACTTATACAATACGAAACTTTTCTGCGGGAATGCGAACATCGCAGTGTAATGAGAGCATGGATGGGTTTTTTTATGCTTGTCTTAATTAGAACATCACAATTAAAGAATTTGTTATAAAAACAAAAGGTGCACTACAAATGCATTACGAACGCGAGAAAAGAATGGATTTTGATACATTGTGCAAAAATCGCATGTGTACAACAAATATGCCACTGGAATTAGACGCTTCCAAAATTTACGCCAAAAATATTTTTAAAAGGATTCAAATAGAGCTTCAGAAATCTCAATCATTTAATATCCAGAAAATTTCAAAAGTCGATGGGACAACCAGATATAAAGTTCACAACGTATTCGGTCCGAAGAAAAACAAACGAAGAGCATATTATGTCTGATTTACGACAAAAGGATAATTTTCCAAGTGCATTTGCAATCATTTTGAATCAACTGGACTATTTTATAGGCATATATTTAGAGTTTTGCATCTAAAAGTGTGAATACCATCTCAATATATTTTGTCAAGATGAACGAGAAATGTTAATCAAAATATTGTCACGACGAGTATCATACCACCTTCGGTACAAATGACTGAAACGTCGCTGGATAATCATTTATGCAACAAGTTCAATCTAATTGACGTGAAAGATGTTGTGTTAGAAAATGGATACAAAATTATGTTTGGAGAATTGTCCAAACTTGCGATACGAATATCTGAACTTCCAGTTGAAATACCGAATGTAAAAGAAGACTTGATAAATGAAGCAACAAATGATTTGAAATCAGTGAAAGATGATATTTCAAAAATACAAAAACCTTTACAATCTAACCGTAGGGGTCGTAGAAAGAATCGGATAAAATCTTGGATCGATAATAAAAATAGTGATGAGAAAAAGAGAAGGTTATGCACATGATGCAACCAATTAATATTCCATAACAAAGAATTTGTCCGATGAGACAAACACAACATGTAGAAGACGTATATCCTGATCAACCGAATCTCACGTGTCTTAAGCTGTCATGGGATTTGAACCAACCGTCTGGTTAGTCAAAATAGTTTGTTGTAAATGAATAATGTTTAATGTAAATGAATGATGTTTGATAAACTATAACATTTTTTTTTGATTTTTTAGTAAATGAATGACAATTGTTGTAAATGAAAGATATTTGAAGTAAAAGAATGATACTTAATGCAATATTGGTTGTTGATATTGGTTGTGTCAATTAATGATGTTGTGAAGGAACTTGTCATCTCATAAAGGTCTTGGATGATCCTTTGTCTTTTGTGGTCTTGGACTATCTTCATTTGATGAGGATGATGCCGATCTTGGAGATTGTAGAGGTGTTGCATCTTGCACATTTGCTTGCCCTTTGTCTTGTACCATGTTCATGCTCCAATTCCAAGCATCGTCTTCATGAAATTCCACGTTGCGACTAACAATGATCTTCTCCTTCGGATCATAAAACTTGTATGCTTTGGTTCTTGGATCGTAGCCGATGAAGATGCATGTGATGCCCTTGTCATCCAACTTTATCCGCCTTTGGTCCGGAATATGCGCATATATTATGCACCCAAAAACCTTCAAGTGAGAGACATCCGGCTTCATTCCACTCCATGCTTCTTACGGTGTGCACCCTTCTAGATTCATTGTTGGGCATCTATTAAGTACGTAGACAGCACGAGATATGGCCTCGGCCCAAAACTCCTTTGGCATGGTCTCGCATTTTTGCATGCTCCGAACCATGTCAAGAATGGTCGGTTCTTCCGCTCTGCTACTCCTTTGGCACGGTCTCGCTTCTAGATTCTTTGTTGGACATAATATATTTGAAATAAGGTTTTTGAAAAATAGTCAAAATTAAAAAGAACGAGACTCATAGGTCTACAAGAAAAACTCTACTTCTGACCAATATTTAAAATTATTAATAAAAAAAGGTCAAATTCCTTAAAGTTACAAATTGAACTCAGGGTGGCTTTGTGAGCTCCATTTTCTCCCCCTACTGATGGAGATGTCATTCAGGGTTGGCATAAAGGTACGAAGAATGTGATGAAGGATCCACAACTTTAACTTCTGGATTTGCGGTGACAGTGACATTCATATTGATCTCAAACTTCAGTTGATGCATCATTGGAGCAATCTCTGAAAGTGGAATGGATGTGGGCTCAATCTTGATGTGGAATGTCTCTACTATTGTTGTGAGTCTCGTGACCTCAGATATAACTTCAGCCGATACTACATCAAGTAACCGAACCATTTACCTAAGAAGTCACAATAGTCTGCAGCGCCATCGTTAGATCCGTCGAATCTAGGTTTGGAGTCATGGAGTTCTATAGGGACTTGTTGTGCAAACTATAGGTTTTCCCAGGGTTATGGAATGTCGTATGTGCTACCATGCGGTTGAACAGTGCATTTGATACTTGTAGCTAAAATCACCAAGGCTAACCTTTCATATTGATATTATGCCAAAATAAAAGAGCCAAAGGAAATTCTAAAATTATAAAACATGATTGTTCTCGTATGTGCTGCCTGCTAAAGAAGTGAAATAGCAGTGACATCAGACACGACAAACTTTAATATATAAGAAAATGTCTTACCCTACCCATTAAATTCACATCTCTTTAGAAACATCTACGTATATTTTGTAAATTATGAGTGCTGTAAAATAAATCACTTTGGAATATGCAGTAATTTATGCAGGTGTTTTTTTCTAAGAAAGCATTCATGCAAACATTATGTCAATGCAAAGAAAGGTTAAGAAAGGTTTACATTAATTACCTGTGCATCAAGAGCACTCTCCAATACTTGAGGGAAGTAAACGTGCGGGATGCCCCACCCTCAGTAGCTTTACTCTAATGGAAAACAATAATTGTTGATACAAGTGAGGCCATCCAACATTTTTCTTTCCTTGAACAAAGCGTGATAGAAGGCCCAGAAGTATTTATAATCATATATTGCTACTGAATTGATTTATTCCTGCTAAGTTTATAAATTCTCCACTATAATTTAAGCTGATCGGAGCATTTGTCAAACAATTAAATCAGAATAGCCATATTTAAACACTAGTAAGGCACCGCGCTACGCAGTTTTTCGACTTACTCTCAAGGTGATGGAGGTCCTTTTCAGTTCTCGCTCAGATGTTGTCTTCCGTCGGTCTCCCGGTAGATTTCTGACGGGATCCCCTGTTGTGTATGAATCTCAATGAGTTTTGAGGAGATTTGGTGATTGGAGGAGTTTGACGCCAAGTACCTGCAAAGAAGTCCCGGGGTGGTTTGATATCAACGAGGACCCTTCGACGATCAAGTTAGTACTAGATCCGGGCCGCCAAATATTGAGCATTATCACTAGCCCCCCACTCTTGTCCCGACCAGCAGGCAGGTCGGGTCAGGAGTGGACCGCCGGGCCGTCCGGGATGAGCTCCCTCCTAAGGTTTCGTCGGGCCGCGTCCCCGGGCCATGAGCTGTCTTTTCTACCAGCGAATCAGGGCGAGATCCCTGCATTTAAGGAGGGTGCGCCTGTTCGTGTATCTTGCCTTTGAAGTGATGGCCCACGTGTCAAGCGTTGGTTGGCTGACGCGACGTGTGCAGACCTGCGATGCCTGAAAGGGTGCGGTCCAGTGCGGGGACGGCAAGTGGAGCAATCGGAGCCGTTGGATGCGAGGAGATGTCTTGGCGGGAGATGAAGGGCGCCGTTGGATGAGATCGCTCGTGGCGATAAAATAGGGGTGGGGCCTGTTCCATAGCCCCTAATCCTTCATCTCGTCTTTCTTCTAAGTTTTGGCTGCTCGGCGCTCCTCTTCTTGGGGATACATGGTTCGTTCCCACTCTTTGGGTCGCTCGTTCCAGAGGAAGGTCCGCGGCGCGGCCGTGTCCCTGGCTGGCCCAGGTTCTGCGTCGAATGTTCTGCCGGAGACAGGATCGTCCACCCCGTTGGCGGCTCCTAGGGGTTTTTCCGGCGGCGGTCAGAGGCGCCCGCAGTCATCCGACCCCCAGACGGGAGACAGAGGGGGGGGGGGGCGAGCCCTTATTTTGAAAAAAAGACTTCAATAGCCCCCTTAAGAGGAAAAGGACAATCTCTCGTACGCGTCGTCAATGGTCCCTGAAGGGGTCCCCATGCAGGAGGGAGAGGCCGTCTTCATGGTTCCGTCCGGGCTTTCCGTTGCTGCCGGCTTGCTCGCCGGGATGGAACAGTCGACAGGAGGGAGACTTCCGTGCGGCACCCTGAGGGCCCAGATGGAAGCCATAGCCCAGGGGGCGGTCCAGGTACGAACCCCTTCACGCTTTGTTTTTGGCCTTCCTTTCTTTGGCCCGAGCGACTCGTGCTTTCTCATCCGCTTCCTGTCAGGTCCTTCAACACTGCGCCATCGCCGCTGTATGGAAGCCGAGAGAGCGTTCCACACACCAAGCCCAGTAGAAGCATTCCCTTCGGAGGTCTAGGTCTTGCGGCATGACCTGCGCCTGGAGAGGGCTAGGGCCGATGTCCTGGCAGCCCGTGCGGAGTCTGCGGAGCTCGCCAATTCAGCCAATCAGGACGTCCGCCGTCATCTGAGTGCATCTCTCCGGGTTGCTGAGAGGAAGCTGGCGGACCTGGCTGATCACTTCGCCGCCATGGAGAAGGAGAGCGATACCAGCCGGAGGGATGCCGAAGCGGAACTTCTGTCGGCTCAGGCCGCTGAGGTCCGGACCAGGAAAGCCGTGGCCGATTACAAGGTGTCAGAGCAGTTTTATGTCGAGCTCGGTGAGTATTCTGCCACCGCGTGGAATAAGGCTCTGGATGCCGTGAAGGAGCAGCTTCCCGAGTTCGCCGATGGCGAGCTCCGTGCTTGGGTCCCGCTCCCGGTGGCAAGTCCTCCGGCTGACAATGATGGGGGAAATGAGGCGTGCCCCTGGTGGCAAAACCTCCGGTGGTGAAGCCTCCAGCGATGAGGGAAGCGAGGCGCGGGGGGTTTGTGATTTAGGTCTTTTTAATATATCCCATCCTCTTTTTGTAAGCCTCCGGGCAGTTTGTAAGGCTGGGGAGCCCGAAATACCCTTTGTAAAGACTGTGCGTTTGATAATAAAACTTCTTCTTTGGTTTCATCGGTCCGCACTTTATTTTCTCTTTGCGTTGCTGGGCTTTCACGTTAGGTCGGCCATCTGTTCAGCGATCGTTCGTCGGGTTGACTTCGACCACTCGCCAAGCATTGCCGAGGATGGACCGAAGCTGCGTCGTCGCCATTAGGCGTGGGCTTCTGATTCCTGGCGTTGTGGGTAGGCAACTACCAGCCTGGGATGACCGAGCGAGGTTGCCGCTCAGGTGCCTCTTGCGGGGGCTTCGATCCCTGGTGTCACGGGTAGGAAGCTACCAGCCGGGAATAGCCGAGCGAGGGCTCAATTGTCTATAGGAGGACTTTCTGATCTCAAGCGTTGCGGTAGTGAAGCTACCCGCCGGGGATAACCGGGCAGTGAAGCCGCGCGGTTGCCTTTTGCGAGGGCTCTTGGTCCTTCAAGACGGGAACCGAGCAAGGTTACTGCCCAGTGCCTCTTGGCGAGGACTTTGATCCCTTTCGGTCATGGTAGGATGCTACCAGCCGGGGATAGCCGAACAAGGACTCGACTGCCTCTGGGAGGACTTTGGTCCTTGGTGCGAGAGGGGTTGTAGAAGCCTACCAAGGACCCTTGGCCTGGCAGGGTTACTACCCGCTGCCTCTTGGCGAGGGCTTTTGTCCTGAAGGATAGCCGAGCGAGGGATCCTCGGGTTCGACTGCCTCTGGGAGGGCTTTCTGATCCCCGGCGTTGCGGCAGGGAAGCTGCCCGCCGGGGATAGCCGAGCGACGGTTGGGCTCGACTGCCTCTGGGAGGGCTTTCCGATCCCTGACGTTGCGGTAGGGAAGCTACCCGCCAGGGATAACCGAGCAGGGTAGTTGCTGGGTTGCCTCTAAGGAGGACTTTAATCCTTAGCGTCGGGGGGCTGTAGGAAGCCTGCTAAGGATAACCGGGCAGTGAGGCTGCGCGGCCGCCTCTTGGCGAGAGCTTTGGATTGTAAAGGCGAAACTCTACTTGGGATGTTTCGACGTTTCTTTATTCGAATGGATAGGATTTTTAGAGAACGTTTTACATCATCTTTGCGAAAGAAAAAGGGGGGTACACACTCGCCGGCCTTGACCTCACTGGTATAGCTTGAGCTTCTTGGCGTTGAAAGGCCGCGGGAGCTTGCGTCCGTCCGCGTCTTGTACGCGGTAGGCCCCGCCGGGGAGTGCCTCAGAGACGAAGAAGGGACCATCCCACTTTGGGGAGAACTTGTGAAGTCTGCCTTGGTCGATAAATTCGTTTCGCCGTAAGACCAGATCCCCGGTCTTGAAGGAGCGGCGTTTGACCCGAGCGTTGTAATATCGGGCCGTTTGCTGTTGATAAACGGCAGCTCTGATCTGAGCCCGGTCTCTCTTCTCCAACAAGATGTCCAGGTTGGTCCGTAGCGTCGAGGTGTTTATGTCATCATCGAAGTACTTGACCCGGTGACTGGGTAGCCCGATCTCCCCTGGGACCATCACTTCGGTCCCGTAGCAGAGGCTGAAGGGGGTCTCCCCGGTGAGAGTCTTCTTTGACGTGCGCAGGGCCATAAGACCCGGGGAAGTTCTTTGACCCAACTGCCTTGTCGCCCTTCTAGGCGAGTCCGAAAACCTCGGAGGATGTCTCGGTTAGCGACCTCGGCCTGCCCGTTGCACTGGGGATGCGCGACCGCGGCGAACTTCATGAGGATGTGGTATTCTTTGCAGAAGTCCTTCACTTTTTCGTTCTCGAAGTTCGTTCCGTGGTCGGTGATGATACACCTCGGGATGCCGAACCGGAGTATCAGGTTGTTTTGCAGGAACTTGATGGTTATGGCGGCGGCCGGTTTTCTGATGGGGACGGTCTCGATCCACTTAGTGAAGTAGTCCACCGCGACGAGAACGTATTTGTGCCCGCCTGTACTGGTAGGGAACTGGCCGATCATATCCAATCCCCACTGGGCGAACGGCCATGGGGATGTTAAGGCAGTCAGCTCGGTAGCCAGGAGGCGGGAAATGCTGCCGTGAAGTTGGCAGCCCTTGCACCTCCTGACTAGCTTCAGGGCGTCCTCGTGCATAATGGGCCAGTAGTACCCCTGAAGCAACGCCTTTTGGATCAAAGTCCGGGCCCCCTGGTGCGCACCGCCCATCCCCTCGTGGATTTCCCGAAGGACGCAGTCGGCTTCGTGGGGGTCAACACACCAGAGCAAGGGCTGAGTGAAGGCCTTCTTGTAGAGGTTCGCATTGCTCTAGATGAAGTGGCGGGCTTTGGCTCAGAGACGACGGGCGGCTTCTCGATCCTCTGGGAGCGTGCCGTCCTTCAGGAATTCCACGAGGGGTTTCCTCCAATCCTGGTCACTCTCCTGCACCGCGTACACGTGGAGTGTCGTCGCTCCGTCTCCCACGCTGGGTTGAGGCAAGGTTTTGAAGAGGATAGACCGCTTATTGTTGGCCGAGTATGACGAAGCCGGCTTGCTCAGGGCGTCGGCCTGGGCATTCAGCTGCCTGGGTATTTGTTCTACCTGGACTTCGTCAAAGTTCTTTCGGAGTTTCCTCACCTCGTTCAGGTACTTCATCATCAGAGGTTCCCGAGCTTCGAAGCGTCCTGTCACTTGACCGACAACAAGGGCCGAGTCGCTACGGATTCGGATTATCTTCAGTCCCAGCCCGGCGGCCATGCGCAGTCCGGCCAGGAGGGCCCCGTACTCTGCCGCGTTGTTCGAGGCTTTGAAGCCGAGCTTTAGAGAATACTCCATCTCTGCTTCGTTCGGGCCCCGGATAATGAGGCCGGCACCGCAGCCTTCCTCGGTAGAAGACCCGTCGATGTAGATAACCCACTCCGGAACCGAGCCAGGCCTTCCTGCGAAGGGACACTGATTTGCGAAGGGCGGCGTGGACTCTGGTTTCTTGCTAGGGATGGTGCATTCAACGACAAAATCGGCCAGGGCCTGCGCTTTGATGGCCTGCCTCGGGCGATTCCTTATGTCAAACTGAGACAGCTCTCACCTCCATTTTTCTAAGCGGTCCGAGGATTCTGGTGATGCTAGGATAGCCCCCAACGGGCGCTCGGTGAGGACGATGATGGTGTGTGCTTGGAAGTAGTGTTGCAGCTTCCTCGAGGCTATCACGAGGGCCAAGACAATCTTCTCTATGGCAGGGTACCTCGTTTCTGCGTCCTTAAATACGTGGCTGACATAGTACACCGGCTTCTGCGCTCCGTCGGTCTCCCGGACAAGCATCGAGCCTGCCGCTTGGTCGGATACCGCCAAATACAGCGACAGCTCGTCTCCTTCAACTGGTCGGGTGAGCAGTGGCGGTGTCGCGAGGTGCTTCTTTAATTGGTCGAAAGCGGCTTGGCACTCCTCCGACCACTCGAACTTCGGGGTTTTCCTCAGTGCCTTAAAGAACGGAAGGCATTTCTCCCCGACCTGGACATGAAACGGCTCAGAGCGGCGACCCGTCCCGTGAGCCGCATGATCTCGACGTTGGTCTTAGGTGCGACCATGTTGAGGATAGTGTCGATCTTCTCTGGGTTAGTTTCGATTCCGCGGTGAGTGACCATGAACCCGAGGAACTTTCCCCCGGTGACTCCGAACGCGCACTTGGCAGGGTTTAGCTTCATGTTGAACTTGCGGAGCACTTCGAAGGCCTCGCCCAGGTCCCTGGCATGGTCGGCCGACGAGACGGATTTGACGAGCATGTCGTCAACTTAGACTTCCATATTCCTGCCGATATGTGGCTTGAACATGCGGTTGACCAACCTTTGGTATGTGGCCCCAGCGTTCTTGAGGCCGAAGGGCATCAGCTTGTAGCAATATACTCTCTGGTCCGTTGTGAATGCGGTGAGATCTTCATCTTCAGGATTCATACGGATTTGGTTGTAGCCGGAGAAAGCATCCATGAAGCTCAACAGCTCGTGGCCGGCCAAGCTGTCAACGAGCTGGTCTATCCGGGAGAGCGGAAAGTTATCCTTGGGGCAGGCCTTATTGAGGTCAGTGAAGTCGACGCACATACGCCACTTCCTGCTTGACTTCTTGACCAGAACTACGTTCGCCAGCCACTCCGAGTAGGGTACATTTCTTATGAAGTTGGCGGCAAGGAGCCGATCAACCTGCTCTTCGATAGCCTTCTATTTGACCGGGACGAAGCTTCTCTTCTTCTGTCTGACGGGTCGGGCTGCAGGATCAACCCCGAGCTTGTAGGAGATGATTTTGGGATCAATCCCAGGCATGTCAGCAGGCGCTCAGGCGAAGACGTCGGAGTTGCTTCTGAGGAATCTGACCAGGTCATCTCGCTGAGTCCCCGTCAGGAGTGATCCGACCTGGACGGTTTTTCCCTGGTCTCCTTCTGTTAGGGGCATCTCGGTCAAAGGTCCGACCTGTGCCCCCCGGATCTCCTTCCGCTCGTCTCGGGTGTCCAGGGAACCTTTGATGTCGTCTTTTATCTCAGCGTCGTCGGCCGGCTGCTCGGACGAAGACGTTTCGGTAAGGCATATCTTCACGACCCGCTGGCTCCCGTAGGCCTGACCTATCCCGTCCCGATCGAGAGGGAACTTTATCGCCAGGTGGTAGGTCGATATCTGGGCCTGGAGGGAATTCAGCGTCGGACGGCCGAGGAGGACGTTGTAGGCCGACGGTACCTTTGCTACGATGAAGTCTACAGGCAACGTGCGCGTGCGGCCGGGCTCCCCGATCGTGAACTGCAGGGTGACCACCCCTTGCGTCGGGATGGAATGGTTGGTGAACCCTGAAAGGACGTGAGAGGTCGGTTCCAAGTCTGCTGGGGCGAGCCCCATGCGTAGAAAGCAGTCGTGGAAGAGGATGTCCGCCGAGCTGCCCGAATCGACGAGTATCCGGTGGAACTCGTACCGGTGGATTTAGGCCGTGATCACCAGTGATTGTTGTAGGGCACGAATATGCCATAGAGGTCCGCGTCGCCAAAGGTGATGGGCTCGCGGCCTCTAGCCTTTTTGCTCGGTCGGCCGCCGGCGTCTGTTGCCGGCGCGGGGTGCTGAGCCTCGCAGGAGCTCGACTGGCCCCCTGTCGCCATGACCATAGTCCTTAATGGGCCTCGGTTTCCTTCGGCGGGGCCCGCGAGGCGATGGCCGGTGTAGGGGCTGGTGACGTTCGGTTGAGGCTCGCCCACGTCTCCGTTGAGGGAAAAGTGGCGGCCGGGACCCGGATTTCCGGGGCGATTACTTGCCATATGAATGGAGATCGGAAGGCCAACTTTGTTTTTGTGGAGTTTTCATTTCCCACAGACGGCGCCAACTGATGGAGGTCCTTTTCAGTTCTCCCTCAGATGTTTTCTTCCATCGATCTCCCGGTAGATTCTGGCGGGGATCCCCTGTTGTGTGTGGAACTCAATGGGTTTTGAGGAAATTTGGTGATTGGAGGAGTTTGATGCCAAGTACTTGCAAAGAAGTCCCGGGATGGTTTGATACCACCGAGGACCCTCCGACGATCAAGTTAGTACTAGATCCGAGCAGCGTAACGGCTAAGTGGAGTAAAAATGGCTTACTTGACCCTTCTGTGATGGGGGTTTATATAGTGGTGGAGGCATGCATCAGCAGGCGCGAGAATCTCGCCGGCAGTTACGCTCCCGACGTCACGTCCGCGTAGAGAGCGGATCGCCCATGAATGAGGATCATGAAGGCGTGGAACGTGAGATGTTGCTGGCGGAGAATCCGCGCATGACGAGATTCGCGAAGCTGCGGTTGCGCCTGTGACCGACGGAACTGGTCGGATGACCGAGGAAGACGTCCTCGACAAAGGGGCTCGGGGACGAGCGAGAAGGCCGAGGAGACTTGGTCTTGTGGTAGCTCGGGACGAGCTAAGGGGCCGAGGAGGCCAATCTGCGGGGAGCCCTGACGAGGGCTAGCTCGTGTTGGCCAGTCGGGTACATGGGTGGCATGGTCGGCCTTTGTGGGCCCTTTCTTCTGAGTTCTGGGACGTGTCGTCCGCCACGTGTCCCGATCTTATGGGCTGCCAATATTGAGCATTATCACAAGGAAAAAATTTGCTTCACAATAGAGGAGAAAACCTATACCATGCTCTTTCAGAAGCATTACGGATGGGAAGCAAGTTTTATTCGTAAAATTTTTAGAACAGTGTGAGGACCCAAAAGACAAGGGGAAATCGTGTGATTGAAGAATATGACAGATTTTTATAAGGGAAAATTGTTCCTCGGCCCAGTTTAGAGGGGCAGCTTATTTTTAAACCCACAAAGTTTCAAAATCATGAAAAACCCCAAAAATATACTTTAACGTTATTCTAAACCCAAACCCTAATTTGTATACATAGTTATGTATGTATTGCCTATAATACCCTCTTAATATTTTTTAAAATATTAGAACATGGGATTTTTTGGATTTCCAAAGATATTAGAGCATGATATTTTTTATTATGCACCTATAATTTTCCATGGCTCCTTTATTATTCTCTCTTTAGCATTGCTTGCCCTAATTTCTTTTCTATATCCATTTTTTTATTGTTGCTTTTCCTTTTTATTATTGTTTGCCCTAATTTCTGACTTTTTATTATTCTCTCTTTATATTGAGTGCTTTAGTTTCAGCCATCGTGGGGGTGTAGATGCCGCAAACGAGAGATGAGATTAGGAGATTGGAAGCGGAGATAGAAAAATCGAGAGAATTGGATCGGAGATTAACGATTTGAAATGGGAGATGCAAAAACTGGAAACGGATATGAGAGAATCGGAGTAAATCTATTGGAGATTAGGGATTTGAAATCGAAGATGCATATTTTGGAAGACAAGATTAGAAAGAAAAATGGGAAATTGGGAAAGAAGTATCGAGAAATAAGGAAGAAAAATGGAGAATTGGGAGAGAAGTATCGAGAAAGAAGAAGCGAACCATAGTAGTCGCAAAAGGAAACCATACATATAATTTTTTTAAAGAAAATAATCATGTGTATTTGAGTAAAAAGAATGAGAGTAATCCCGGAATATTTGCAAAATATTCTAAGTATAATACACAATCTATTTTGGGCTTGAAACATTTTGTAAGTATTGGATATTTTCACAATTTTGAAAATCCGTGGGCTTAAAAATAAGTTATCTCTCCAAAATGGGCCTGGAAAAATTTTCCCCTTCGACATCAATAGAAAAATCGCCAACCCGCTAAAAAATATTTCAAATATTATGAGCAAGTTTTCAATATAAGTGTGAGGTAAGTTTTTTTCAATATGTTATATGAAAATTGTGCAATGCATGGACATGACCCCAAAAGCGGTTAGTCCCAAATGGGATACTACAAGGCGTCTCTTATACCATAGTTGCAATGTACACTAGAATTCTTTGGCAAAAAAATGTACCCTAGAATTTATCTAGACAGCACTTATAAGATGGACCATGGTTGCTCACCCTAGTTTATGTGTGCTCTTTTGCAGTAGTAGTACTAGAATGGTTGGCCACAGATTTTGACAGTATACAATACAGCTGATGCTTAATTTGATTGTATTGAAGATAAAAAGCGGATTTTCCAAATGATATTAAAGGGAGCCGGATACCGATAGGTTCTCTTGAAATCAGAATGCAACAAGTGGCTGGTCTTGGTACTGCAAAGAATGAATTTACTAGATCGTTAACCGGTAACCGAATTACTCACAGTAGTTGCAACCAATATTTTTGCAAGAACATGGCCAAATAAAATGATATTAAAATGGTACGATATATTAAAATGATATTACTCACAGTAGTTGCGACCAAGATTTTACTCTTCATTGTCAAATTTTCTATTTAGTATTTATTGTGCCCACTATGTGTTTCCTAAATTATAAAATAGAATCGGATAAATGACAATAGAACAGTTTACTCATTGAACGATTAAGAAAAATGGTACCTATAAACACAGTTGAGAAACTCATTCGTGTAGCTGCCAAGTAGTCGTCAATATGAATGAACTAGGTGGTTTTTGCCATATCTATCACTATGCAAGGTTTGTATAATGCATAATTCATAAAACACGCGAAGTGCTAACCATACATGTCCATTTCTAATGATGACACTGAAACATTAGAACAAGTCACTTGTATTGTATAAAGTATTTAGTCTATGGACAGAGGTCATCTGACATTTGCAGGGAAGATGATCATGGGGGATTTAGTGTTGGGAGGGAGAGTCGATCCACGGAACAATGCTCGCGAGAAAACCCAAATCACGCAAAAGTACAATCACGCGATTAAACGACGAAAGACAATATAAATTAAAAAATGCAGGAATAAGAAAAACAATCAATCACAAACAAGATAGATTTGTTAACGAGGTTCACCCACTGTATGGCTAGTCCCCGGCAGAGCGGAATCTGCAAACGTCTACTATACTTGAATCAAGTTTACACACAAGAACAACCCTAGAAGATTTCTCTCAAATCTCTCTATATATAAATCTCTCTTAGCCTTTGCCTCTTGTGATGATGCTTGTGATTTGGATACAAAATGCCTCTCATAAAATGTGCTTTTATAGCACCTAGGACAATGTCACTATCTAACAAAGTCACCACCTTTCATTGTCATCACCTAAC
Organism: Agapanthus africanus; assembly: GCA_030015575.1. Lineage (NCBI taxonomy): Eukaryota > Viridiplantae > Streptophyta > Magnoliopsida > Asparagales > Amaryllidaceae > Agapanthus > Agapanthus africanus. The sequence goes on along the minus strand of JASDDO010000012.1, from coordinate 90,273,680 downwards.
AATGTCATGGATGTCAAAAGTAGCACCTAACAAAGTCACCACCTATCATTGTCATCACCTAACAATATCATGGATGTCAAAAGTACCACCTAACAAAGTCACCACCTATCATTGTCATCACCTAACAATGTCATGCATGTCAAAAGGTGGCACCTAACCATAGACTTTAATTTACATCAATTTTCAACAAACTCCACCTTGATGCAAATTCATCACAATCTCGACATTGTCCCACTTGGAGTAATTTTTTGGCTTGATTCTCGCACTAGTAAACTTCACACGATTCCGCTGCTGCTCTCTCCTCATTAAATTTTCATGGAGAGATTCACCAATCTGCAACAGAGATTCAGTTTATCTCTGTCTACTATTTTGGTGAACATATCCGCCGGATTCTTTTCTCCCGCGATCTTCTGCAGTGTCAACTCACCATCTTCTAACGCCATGCGTATGAAGTGGTACCGCACCTTGATATGCTTCGTCCGAGAATGATATGCTGCATTCTTTGCCAAATGTATTGTACTTTGGCTGTCGCTCCACAAGGTATTGAAGTCTTGCTTCTTATTCAACTCTTCGAGTAACCCTTGTAGCCATATCATCTCTTTGCTGGCTTCCATGATCGCCACATACTCAGCCTCCGTAGTTGACAATGCTACCACTTTTTGCAGTTGAGATATCCAACTTACCACTGTTCCCCCAACTGTAAATACGTAACCCGCTGTGCTCTTTCCACTATCTCGATCACCCGAATAGTCCGCATCAACGTAACCTTGCACCATTAGAGAGTCGCCCCCGAAACATAAGCAGTGACTAGACGTACCCCTAAGATACCTCAAAATCCACTTCACCGCATTCCAATGTTCCTTCCCCGGGTTTTGCATATACCGGCTCACAACTCCCACTGCCTGTGCAATATCTGGTCTCGTACTCACCATTGCATACATTAAACTCCCCACTGCAGAAGCATAAGGCACTCTTGCAATCTCGTCTTTCTGCTCTTGAGTTGTCGGGCAAAATCCTTCATGAGTTTGAAATGTTTTGCTAAAGGCGTACTCACCGGTTTTGACTTGTCCATATTGAACCGCTTCAAAACCTTCTCGATATAGTCGCTTTGCGATAACTACAGCTTCCGCTGCTTCCTATTTCGAACGATCTTCATGCCCAAAATTTGTTTGGCCGCTCCCAAATCTTTCATGGAAAACTTTTCAATCATCATCTTCTTCAGACTATGAATTTTCTCGAAATTCGGACCCGCTACCAACATATCATCTACATAGAGTGATAGAATGATATAGTCTCCATCCTCAAAAGTCTGAATATAGACACAGTGATCTGACTCACCACGCATAAATCCCGTCTCTAGCATGAACTGATCGAATTTGAGATACCACTGCCTTGGAGCTTGCTTAAGGCCGTACAAGCTCTTTCGCAGTTTACACACCATAGATTCGTTTCCCTTCACCTCGTATCCCGGTGGCTGCATCATATAGATCTCCACCAAATCTCCATGAAGGAACGCGGTCTTCACATCAAGATGCTCAAAGTGCAGATCCTCCACAGCCACAATACTAAGGATCACCCGAATTGATGTCATTTTCACCACAGGGGAAAATATCTCTTGATAGTCAATTTCTTGCTTTTGCGCATATCCCTTGACTACCAAGCGAGCTTTGTACCGCTTCACACCATCGGCCTCATCTTTTATCCTGTACACCCACCTATTCAGCAACACTTTTCGACCTTTGGGTAGCTTTACTAGGTCCCACGTGCGGTTCTTCTTCAAAGAATCCATCTCCTCGTCCATAGCTCACTCCCACTGTTTACTCCCACTGTTTACTAGCACCGTCTTGCGTCGCCTTTTCAAGGGATTCAGGCTCTCCCGAATCCGTGTACAAAATGAAGTCGGTCACAGGTTTTTCAGGTAGTCTCCTTTCTCTCGTAGATCTCCTCAAAACTGGTACATCTGGTTGCTGAACATGGTCGCTATCATGTTTTTGAACCTGATCCTGCACTGTAGCTTCCTCCATGTTTTGATCCCCACTTGTAGACACCTGATTGTTCTCTTGAGTTCCGTCTAACTCCACGAACTCAGATACAACACCATCTTTGGCTTGCTTTTCTTCTCTATATAAGTGATGCTCATCAAAGACAACGTTCCGGCTTCGTATTACTTTCTTACTTGTGTAATCCCACAGCCGATATCCGAACTCGTCTCCACCATACCCGATGAAAGCACACTTCTTAGATTTGGAGTCAAGCTTACTCCTTTCTGCCTTATCAATCAAAGAATATGCAATACAGCCAAATACTTTAAGGTGTGAATAGTTGACCGGTTTACCCGACCAAATTTCTTCTGGAATGCCTCCATCAAGCGCACTTGCCGGGTTTCTGTTGATCAGATACACAGCAGCATCGACCGCTGCTGCCCATAAGAATTTTGGCAGATTCGCATCCAAGATCATGCTTCGCACTCGCTCTAGGATCGTTCTGTTCATCCTTTCAGCGATGCCAGTCTGCTGTGGCGTCCCAGGTACCGTCTTCAACCAACGAATACCCTATTTTGAGCAAAACTCCTCGAACTCTTGGATGCAGTATTCCTCGCCATTATCGGGCTTTAGGCATTTAACCTTCATCCCCGTTTGGTTCTCCACCTGCGCACTCCAGTGTTTGAAGATGCCAAACACATCGGACTTTTTCTTCATCGCGTACACCCATGTCTTCCGACTTGTATCATCGATGAACGTCACGAAATACCGATTTCCTCCATAAGACTCCACCGAGGCTGGACCCCACACGTCCGTATGCACCATCTCCAGTTTCTTGGTCTTTTTCGCTACGCCTCCAATTTGAAATATGAGCGCACTTTGCTTCCCACAAACGCAGCTCTCGCAAAACCCCAACTCCACCTTTTTCAGCCCCGAAAGAACTCCCTTAGCTTGAAGAATTTTCATGTTCTTCTCGCTGAGGTGTCCCAATCTTTTATGTCACAACGAAGTCTCGGAATCTTTCTCCGAACTTGCCGTCAATGCAACCGAGCCTTCGCTTCTCCCATTGAATGAGTACAACGAACCGCTCAGCTTGTCCCTTGCGACCACCACCGACCCTTCGGAAATCTTCTATTGAGAATTCCCAAACGTTGTAGTAAACCCTTCGTTGTCTAGCTGACTTATGGAAATCAAGCTTTTCTTCAAATCCGGAATGTGACGAGCATTCTTCAATTTGATTTGACCACCTCCTGATGGTTGCAAGATGATCGTCCCCTTTCCAACGATCTTACATGATTGACCGTTTCCCACCGTCACATGTCCAACATCGCCCTGAACATACTCGCTAAAGTGGTGTCTGCCCGAAGTGCAATGAAAAGAAGCCCCTGAATCTAGGAACCAAGTATCCGCCTTTGTGTTCTCGCTCGCCGATAGACAAAGACCTTGTTCCCCTTGTTCTTGTGTAGACACCACATTCGCTTCCTTTTCATCCGTCTTCTCATCTGAGCCTTTCTTCGGAAGCTTACATTCACTTCTTCCGTGGCCTTTCTTTCCGCAATTCCAACAGGCGCCTTGGATTTTTCCTTAAGATTTACCTCGGATTTTAGACTTGTCATTTTTCCACTTTCCCCTTTCCATTGTTCTGCCACGATTCTCCACCGAAAGTGCAGAAGTTTCAGAACTCCCACTCTCGGACTTTCTTCGCATCTCATCGTTTAATATGCAGCTTACCGCATCATTAAACGTGAGAATCCCCGAGATAGAGTTGCTAACCGCCATCACTAGATTCTCCCAACTCTCTGGCAACGAACATAGGAACAGTAGAGCTCAAATCTCGTCTTCAAAGATAATTGAAACGGACTCAAGTTGGCTTGTCACGCTGTTGAATTCGTTCAGGTGCTCCATCACCGAACCATTCTTTACCATCTTCATGTTGAAAAGCTTCTTCATCAAAAATATTTTATTTAATGTTGATGGCTTCTCATACAACTTCGCTAACGTCGTCATTAGCGCTTTAGTTGTTTTCTCCTTTGAGATATTAAAGGTCACCTGCGGAGTCAACGACAATCTGATCGTCGCCAAGGCTTTCCTATCCAAAAGGTTCCACTCCTCATCGGTCATCTTCTCGGACTTTTCTCCTAGCAACGGAAGATATAGATTCTTTTGGTATAGACAGTCTTCTAACTGCATGCGCCACCAACCAAAATTGTGACCATTGAATTTCTCGATTCTTATCTTATCCTCTGCCATCTTTCGCCTGTATCGCAGCAAACCCAACTTTCTCCTAGATCTGAACCAACGCCTTCAAAACTACAATCTAAGAAAGTGGGGAAAAGGACACAAGCGTCGTTATCCACCGTTACCTAGATTATAGAATCGAAGAACCCTAGGTTCTCTTAACCTTGCTCTGATACCAGTTGTTGGGAGGGAGAGTCGATCCACGGAACAATACTCGCAACAAAACCCAAATCACGCAAAAGTACAATCACGCGATTAAACGACGAAAGACAATATAAATTAAAAAATGCAGGAATAAGAAAAACAATCAATCACAAACAAGATAGATTTGTTAACGAGGTTCACCCACCGTATGGCTAGTCCCCGGCAGAGCGGAATCTGCAAACGTCTACTATACTTGAATCAAGTTTACACACAAGAACAACCCTAGGAGATTTCTCTCAAATCTCTCTATATAAATCTCTCTTAGCCTTTGCCTCTTGCGATGATGCTTGTGATTTGGATACAAAATGCCTCTCATAAGATGTGCTTTTATAGCACCTAGGACAATGTCATTATCTAACAAAGTCACCACATTTCATTGTCATCACCTAACAATGTCATGGATATCAAAAGTAACACCTAACAAAGTCACCACCTATCATTGTCATCACCTAACAATATCATGGATGTCAAAAGTACCACCTAACAAAGTCACAACCTATCATTGTCATCACCTAACAATGTCATGCATGTCAAAAGGTGGCACCTAACCATAGACTTTAATTTGCATCAATTTTCAACATTTAGTGCAAAATGACTGATGTCTATTGCCAACTAGAATAAAGGTAGTACAGAGATGGACGCGCCGCGACACCCGCCCTCCACCCAACCCAACCCAACCCAACCCAACCCAACCCCACGCCCGCAGAGAGAGAGAGAGATTACTTCTTTTCTTTGCATTCGTATCCTGTTCTCAATACTGTCATCTTTGAGAAAAACCATTCTTTCTCAGAAAAATGAATTAGGATAATAATGACGAAAGAGCGGAAGCAAAAAAAAAAAAGCTAACTTCTTGTTGCGTTAATGAAACGAATTATTTCTTTACAATATCCTACTCTAAAGAATAATTCTATGGTGGTAAGCATATCCTACGTTAAAAATATAACCAAGAAAAGAAAATAACTGGATATAACAGATATACCATTTGAAATTTTCTTTTTCTTCGACGAGTAAAGCAATTTCCACTACAGTTGTTGTTTTCCCAGTTCCAGGAGGCCCATGAAGCAAAAACACGCTTCTAGATCTGAGTGCCTTGGATATTGCATCTTTCTTAAAGGGGGGAAAAAGGAAAACAAAGGTTTTAATCAGTAACGTGTTGATGCAACTGATTACAAAAAGTGATTCAATCATGATTAAACAAGTGTTAGCTCTCTCTCCAATAAAAATATAAAAAGTGTTGGCTCTCCAGTTCAAACCAGGGGAAAACCCTCTTTTAATTAACGTTTTAACAAAATAATCTTGAATAAACATCAGACCATAATCTCATTATATTTATACCAGGCTTGGTTTTATATATATGTCATACACTTGCATTATATTTCAGTCTTACATATGAAGATGGAATATGTCATTCCAGCTTTAAGTTTGTATGCCTTTAGGTCATTCTCAGTTTTGAAAATTAGACGGATATTTCGCCATACTCTATATTAATGGATGGCAAAAAAAAAACTTAACATTTGGTTATAAACTCAAAATGAGAACTAATTGGATGCATGTGTGGATCTAAAAGGAAAAGAAAACAGACCTGTGAATGATCGAGATTCTTGTTGAAAAGAGTAAACTGCATGACCTTATTCAGAAAAATAAGGAGGTTTCTCCCAAATAATACAGGAACCAAGTCTGCAGCAGGTCCCTTCTGCACACCCTTTCTTAATTGAATTAATGCATCCTTCATGAGCCGATATGTAACCTTCATAAAGAGTTCAGACTTGCAATGTTAACATGCAAAGAGTACTGCGAGAAAAAGATTATGCGCATTGCAATATGGATGAACCAGTAAACATCTTTCATTTATAATTGTGTCTAGTTTTGCACAAATTTTTTTTAACAAGAACTTCTCTTGGACCCCTGTGCCCATGGTCATATGATTGCTTTCAAAAAGTTGCAGAAACAGAATCGATGAATATTATGGTTGAAACTACATTTCTATCAATGCTTCATACCATGATTATTTGAAAATGTGATGAGTTATAATTAAACATTTTATATAGTAAAACCGAAACATAGGGGGGGGGGATCACAACCGGTTTTCAAGCCAATATTCAGAAGAACTAAAGAATTAAATATATAAATCTGCTTTTGAAAGAGAAAAAAAAGATGGGGAAACAACAGATAACATAACGGGTCGCTACTGAAGTATCTCATTTGCAACCTTCTCAAAACGCAAGGGACTGTCCAATCCATCTTCAGGGACATCATCAAAAGCAACTGTGATTGAAGCGTCCTGCTTATAATAATAAGCTATTGTCATTGACAACCATAAACTTAATGGCATCTGTATATTCTCAAGGAAATATGGAAAGCTAACACTACCTTTAGTCGACAAACTACATCCTGTCCAAGGGAAGGAGAACCTGGATCGGCCTTGTTTGGTTTTAAAACCACCACATCATGAGGCCCAAACTACGATAAACATTTTACAGTAAAACATCTTTCAAATTAAGTAAATGTAGAAAGTTTCTTTCTTAGCAAACAAGGTCCTCGAGAATAAGGCTGTCAACTGCATCCGCTGCAACCATTAGAACATGCATTTGACCATTCTTATCTCCCAAAATGTTTTTTCCTTTAACGTCGTCGTTGTTGGGTTATGCCCTTGTGTCCCGATTCAACTTTTGTTACTGTTCCGGGTCTAATTCTTTTGAGCTTTTGTTACATGCTATATGCCGTCATTGTTTGTTGATGTTCATGTTCTTAGATCCCCTCGGTGGATGGAATATGGAAGATACGCCTCTCTGAAATGTTCTTCTATTGTATATATATTATTTGTTTTCAGAAACTTCCCAGAAAAAAAGTTCCAAGAAAAAAGTGCATACTATTACACAACATAGTATCAAAACAACCTTTTAAGAGTTAAATATAAACAAGTGATCAACTAAGGTGACTAATACAAATATGACAGTAGTACATTCACCAAGGCACACCAATATTCACCTTATGAGCCGGAAGAACATCCCCTCAGTTAGGTTGGGACTCAAGAAGCACTTTCCCCTATCAACCCTGTATGCAAATAAACATACTTTTAACCGATGATAAAACAAGAGTGCATCACATAGTTATACATGATATATGGCTTATTTCAACAAAATCGCCATGTGGTTTTCCCAACTAGCCCAAAACCCCCTAGGGTTAAAACCATCACCAAAAACTCCAACGTTACCTCTCGTTACCTCTCGTTAAACAGCACCCCCTGACCGTCAGTTTCTACGTGAATTGACCCAGCTACCCCTAAATTCTAAAGCGGGCGATATAGGAAGAGGCGGGCAATTTGGGGGATATAACAGGCCAAAAGGTGTAAAAACTAACATTGAGGAGTGCCGTTTGACCGAAGGTAATGTTGGAGGGTTTTGGTGATGGGTTTTATCCCTGTATAGTTTTGGGCAAGGTAGGTAAACCACAGGGTGGTTTTGGTTTGTTAAAAAGAAAATACGGACCTCCCCTTGAGTGCATTTAAGATTAATAATAGTGAAGCCCTTCTTTTGGGCAACTTTCAAGGTCCACCACGAAGATGACCCAATTGAAGCAGATATCTCAGCTTCCTAAACAATTAACAATTAGCATTAGTGACTCTATTTATTCAAACTATTATCTCAAAAAAAACATGAGTGACTCTAAATAAGTGTGTTTTCAGTAAACATCAAAGCAAGGAGAAGAAGACAGACAGACCGACCTTCTCCAAATCGATCAAAGGGTACATCAAAGAGACGAATTGCTCCACTGAAAGAGGAGGAGAAGAAGAAGCTTTGTTGCTGCACTTCTTCTCTCCTGTATCCTTGGCGATTTCCCGCAGGGCTTGCTTGATTCGCGCTCTCAGCTAATTCCCCTTAAAAATGATCCAATCCTTTAGCTTTTGATTTGTTATTTTACACCTCCACAAATCCCTCCAGGCTTGGAAGGGGAAAGAGGCCGGCCATTATGATCCAATAACATGGATCCAATAAGATCTTCTGGCCACACATCCAGCATGCAGAGTACATAGGATGCACCAAACACACTACATATCTGTTTTACGCTAATATTGACCGTTGACTTCAATTTTGGATAAATCTGAATAGTTGAATCTAATAGTATGGATACTATTATACTTGTACTAGCAACCACTCCGGATCCGCTTGGAGATGGGCGGATTCTTTTTCTCTTTTTTCTCTTCTGCTTTTTTCTTTTGTTTTTTCAGAACTGGAGCTATTGCTTCCGTGTACTATTTTGATGTTATTTGTGAATCATGCCCTCGTATCAAGACCACAGGAGCATGGGCCTCTCCAGTTTGACCCTATTGACCCACCAATAATATATAAATTATTTGGTTGAGTTACTTAACAAATAAGTTGAGTTATATTACGTAACGCAAAATAACGAGTTCTTTTTCAACAGTGATCAGAACACAATAATCATCTTTTAATTTATAAGTAGGAAAATTTCATCAAACCCACCCTGACGAGCATATATTCTCAATACCACCCTGAAGAAAAAACCCATCTGATGGAGGTCCTTTTCGGGTCTCCCTCAGATGTTGTCTTCCGTCGATCTCCCGGTGGATTTGGAAGGTGATCTCCTGTTGCGTGCGGGTCTCAATGGGTTTTGAGAAGATTGGTGATTTGAGGAGTTTAGCGCCGAGTACCTGCAAAGAAGTCCAGGGGTGGTTTGGTACCACCGAGGACCCTCCGACGATCAAGTTAGCACGAGATCCGAGCAGAGTAACGGCTAAGTGGAATAAAAAATGGCTGACTTGACCCCTCTGTGATGGGGGTTTATATAGTGGCGGCAGTACGTAGCAGCAGGCGCGAGAATCTCGCCGGCGGTTACGCTCCCGATGTCACGCCCGTGTAAAGAGTGGATCGCCCATTAATGGGGATCGTGGTGGCGTGGAAAGTGGGATGTTGCCGGTGGAGAATCTGTGCATAGCGAGATTTGCGGAGCGGCGGTTACGTCTGTGAGTGGTGCAGTTGGTCGGTCGAAGGACCGAGGAAGATGGCCTCGGCTGGGGCTCGGGAACGAGCGAGAGGGCCGAGGAGTCTTGGTCCTGAGGCAGCTCGGGGTGAGCTGAGAGGCCGAGGAGGCCAAATTTCAGGGGGCTCTGAGGTGAGCCAGCTTGTGCTTGCAAGTCGGGTACAGGGATGGACTGGTCGGCCCCTGTGGCCCTTTCTTCTGAGTTCTGGGACACGTCATCTGCCACGTGTCCTGATCTTGGAGACCTCCAATATTGAGCATCATCATTAGCCCCCTACTCTTGTCCCGACCAGCTAGCGGGTCAGGTCAAGAGTGGACTGCCAGGCCGCCCGGGGTGAGCTCCCTCCTAAGGTTTCATCGGGACGCGTCTCCGGGCTGTCGCTGTCTTTTCTGCCAGCGAATCAGGGCGAGATCTCTGCATTTAAGGAAGGTGCGCCGGTTCGCGCATCCTGTCGCTGAAGCGACGGTCCACGTGTTAAGCGTCGGTTGGCCGACGCGACGTATACAGGCCTGCGGTACCTGATGGGATGCGGCCCAGTGTGGGCATGACATGTGGAGCGATCGGAGCCGTTAGACGCGAGGAGGCGTTTTGGCGGGAGATGAAGGGCGCCGTTGGATGAGGTCGCTTGCGATGATAAATAGGGGTGGGGCCCGTTCCAAGGCCCCTACTCCATCATATTTCCCGTTCTAGGTCCTAGTTGCTCGGCACTCGTCTTCTTTCTTCCGCTTTCGTTTCCCGAGAATCTCTCTTCTCAAAGTTAAATGTCTTCCTTTGTAGAGACAGTAAATGTCGTAGGAGTAGGTTCTAGGGACCCTTTAGTTGAGCCTGAGTCCTCCCGGGGAGCAGGGGTCGGATCCTCTCCCCGGGATCGTGCGGCGGGGGCAGCCCCCAGGGATGAGGCGGTAGATGCTGCCCCCGGTGCCTCGTGTTGGGTGAGGCATGAGGACGAGCTCGCCAATGCTCGGACTTGCGTCCACATCCCCTCACGTTATACGCTTCGTCTGGTCAAGGAGGGAGAGAGGGCAGACCAAGTAGGGGCGGGGAGATCGCCCTGTATTTGGAAGCTTTTTGGGATGGAATGCGCCTGCCCTTCTCTCCCGAGGTCGTCGTAGCACTGAACTTTTTCGGGTTAGCCCCTGGCCAGTTAGTGCCGTACTCGTAAAGGATTCTCCTCGGGTTCCTGATCCGCCTGAAGTTACAGGCGGTTCCCTTCAGCCTCTCCCTCCTTGATTCTTCCATCGTCTTCAAAAATCACCCTGGTGGTCGAGCGGGCGACCCGAGATAGGTCTACCTCTCTTTCAGAAAGCGACAGGGGGGACCGCCGGGACAGGGGTTGTGGCCCTGCTTTCTTCCATTCACGACTGGAAGAAAAAGTTCTTCTTCGTTTCCCCTTCCGAGGGCGAGGACTGGCCCGTGCCTACAAATTGGTCGAGGGAGAAATGCTTGCCGGGGAACCAGTCCAGTGACCCCGTCGTGGTGAGAGTGGCGTCGTGGGAGCCCATCCCCCGATTCAACGTGCTACTGTCTAAGAGGGTCCTGAAATGGGCCGGGCTCAGCCTCGTTGAGTTCGTCGGTAAGTTTAGGCTTGCTTTTTGGCTTGTATATTGCTTGTGTCGCTGACTTCCTTACATTTGGTTTTGCGCAGGACCCATGGATATGGACGAGCTCAAAGCCTCCATGCGCCAGCCGAGGAGGGTCACGAAGGCCGGAGGCGCCGGCCCTTCCCGCTCGAAGCCCGCCCCGGCTCCTTCTCCTCCGGTGGTCGCGTCCCGTGAGCGTTCTGGGGTAGATCCCGCCCCGGGACCTAATAGAGCGTCGGGCCGGAAGCGGGCTCGGATTCTGGAAGACCCGGCCTCGGAGGAGGAGGTCGGCTCTCCATCGGAGCCGCTCAAGAGGGGTTCCCGGAGGTCTTCCCGGGGCCTGCCCTCGCCGATCATGGTGGAGGAAGGAGGCCTCCGGTTCGCGGTGCCCTCGGGGCTATCCGTCGCAGATAGCCTGCTTCATGAGATAGAGAAATCGGCGGGGGGTAGGGTCCCCGAGGGGACCTTCAAGGCCCAGATGGCGTCCATCGTCCAGTAGTCCGTGCAGGTAAGTGTTTGGTTTTTTGTGAGATTCGGTGCCTTCTTCATTTTTCTGATCTCTTTCCTATCCTTCAGGTTCTCCAGCACGTTGCCCTCGCCTTACGCATGGAGGCCGAGGTAATAGCCCCAGCGATGAAGGCTGCGGGCCAGCTCGCCTCGCTGGAAGAGAGCTCCAAGCAGGAGCTGGAGGCGGTGATTGCGAGGGTTGCCGCCCTGGAGAGCGAGGTGGAGGCCGGAAAATGGGAGGTGCTCGGTACCGCGAGGCCGCCGTGGCTGCCGAGGCCAAGCTTGAGGATGCTCAAGTGCTTGCCGGCAACCTGAAGAAGACGGTGAAGACCCTCCGGAAGGAGCTGGGGGCAGCGGCCGAGTCGGTGAAGTCGGCCTACCTGAGAGCAGCGAAGTTGGCCGACCTCTCGACGGCGAAGGCGGTGGAAGGCTACAAGAAGTCGGAGGACTTCTATGATGACCTGGCCGTGGCCATAACCCTCATCTAGCATGAGGCCCTCGACGCCGTTAAGGCCCGGATGCCGGAGTTCGCCGACGAAGAGCTCCGGGCCGAATACCCCCTTACAGACGCCGAGGAGCAGGGGAAAGAGATTCCTGACGAGGGAGTGGCCAAGGACCCTGCTCGTCCTATGGTGGATGTCGAGGACCCCGAGGTCAGCCCGACCCCGAGGCCTAAAGCCTCCGTCTTCCTCCTTCTTTTATTTTGTTGCTTTTGGAATTTTTGTAAGCCTCCGAACAGTTTGTAAGGCTGGGGAGCCCAAAATACCCTTTGTAAAGACTTTGCCTTTGGTAATAATTTTTTTTTTCTTTAGTTTGCACTTTATCTTCTGTTCTTAAAAAATGCTTGTAAAATTTCTCTTCTTGCACTGTTGGGCTTCCCTGTCAGGTCGGCTATTTGTCTGGCGATCGTTCGTCGAGTTGATTTCGATCACTTGCCAAGCGTGCCAAGCGTTGCTGAGAAGGAGGCGTCTCCATGGCCCTGAAGTCGAGGGGGGATCGCTCGAGACTTGGATAGACCTGATGCCCCTTGTTAGTGCCTCGGATCCTCTGCATGTGATGGGCAGAGGGTTGTCCGTCGTATTTGTGCTGAGGATGAATGGGAAGTTGCTCGGTTGCCCCTTGGCGAGGGCTTCTAATTTCTGGCACTGCGAGCAGTGACCACTAGCTGGGGATGGTCGAGCGAGGGTCGGGCTCGACTGCCTCTGGGAGGACTTTGGGTCCTTAGCGTTGGAGGGGCTGTAAGAAGCCCACTAAGGATGACCAGGCAGTGAAGCTGCACGGATGCCTCTTGGCGAGGGTTTTGATCTCTGGCGTCATGGGTAAGGAGCTACCAGCCGGAGATAGCCGAGCAGGGGAGCTGCTGAGCCGCCTCTAAGGAGGTCTTTGATCCTTAGCGTTGGAGGGGCTGTAAGAAGCCCACTAAGGATGAGCGGGCAATGAAGCTGCGCAGTTGCCTCTTGACGAGGGTTTTGATCTCTGGCGTCGCGGGTAGGCAACTACCAGCCTGGGACGACCGAGCGGGGTAGCCGCTCGGATGCCTCTTGCAAGGTCTTCGATCCCTGGCGTCATGGTTAGGGAGCTACCAGCCGGAGTTGACCGAGCAAGGCAGCCGCTCGGTTGCCTCTTGCGAGGGTTTTGATCCTTCAGGACGGGGACCGAGCAGGGTTACTGCCCAATGCCTCTTAGCAAGGACTTTGATCCCTGTCGGTTGTGGTAGGAAGCTACCAGCCGGGGATAACCGAGCAAGGACTCGACTGCCTCTGGGAGGACTTTTGTCCTTAGCGCGGGAAGGGCTGTAAGAAGCCTACCAAGGAACCTTGGTCGGGCGGGGTTACCGCCCAGTGCCTCTTGGTGAGGGCTTTTGTCCTGAAGGATAGCCGAGCGAGAGATCCTCGGGCTCGACTGCCTCTGGGAGGGCTTTTAATCCCCGTTGGTCGTGGTAGGAAGCTACCAGCCGGGGATAGCCGAGCAGGGTAGCTGCTGAGCTGCCTCTAAGGAGGACTTAGACACTTAGCGTTGGAGGGGCCTTATGAGGCCGGCTAAGGATGACCGGGCAGTGAAGCTGCGCGGTTGCCTCTTGACGAGGGCTTTGATCCCTGGCGTCGCGAGTAGGGAAGCTACCGGCCAGGGATAGCCGAGCAGGGAAGCCGCTCGGCTGCCTCTACGGAGGACTTGGACCCTCAGCGTTGGAGGGGCCGTATGAGACCTGCTAAGGATATCCGGGCAGTGAAGCTGCGTGGTTGCCTCTTGGCGAGGGCTTTAATCCCTGGCGTTATGAGTAGGGGAGCTACCTGCCAGAGATAGCCGAGTAGGGAAGCCACTCGGCTGCCTCTACGGAGGACTCGGATCCTTACCGTTGGAGGGGCCTTAGGAGACCTGCTAAGGATAACCGGGCAGTGGAGCTGCGCTGTTGCCTCTTGGTAAGGGCTTTGAACCCTGGAGTTGCGAGTGGGAAAGCTACCGGCCAGGGATAACCGAGCAGGGTAGCTGCTCGGCTGATTCTTCATGAGGTTTCGCCCGTCCGTCCAGTTGCAGGTGTGGGGAATAGGAACGGTCGCGGCGAACGTGCGCGTAGCATGCGCATTGAATGTGGGGGGAAAAGAAGCGCCAGGGTCGCGTCGTTCCGATTCCGCCAGAGAAGGCTCGATGATCGCCGCGTGGCAGCGACTTTTTGCATTCTCCACTAGTCCTTCCTTTCCTCGCAAACAGAGCGTCGAGAATGCAAGACTTCCCCTTTACCATCCCCGAGATCATCCACTTCGAAGACGTATACCTCTATGACCAGAACTGCACCAAGGACACGGTGCAGTTGGTATATGGGAGCATCGAGGACCACTTCGGCCGGCTGCTCCCCCGACGCTCCTCCCTACTGCAGCTGCTGATGTACTTCATTTGGAGGGCATCACTGAGGTTTTACAACCCCCTGTCCGAGCAGCTCTATGACAAGGCCGTGGGCAAGCTACGGTCTCTGAGGCGCTTCGGCCTGATCTCCGCGAACCGGCTGGCTCGCTCGGAGGCGCTCGTCCGTGAGTGCTACGAGCTGAGATTCGAGGTCAACGCGCACGGAGGAACCGATGGCAGAGGTTGGATCTCGCGAGGCCTCGGCTGGCGGAGATCTTTACCGAGTATCATGAGCAGTGCTCTCTGCACCCCCTTCCCCCGCTGTTGTAATTTTCTTTTTCTTTTTGTATGTATGGCTGAGGAGCCCATGTAACACCCTAATTCATTTATACCAATTCCAATGCACGTGTTTCTTTATTTTCGTGATTTACTGTGTTTTGGGTGCGAATATTATTTTTGACATTCTATAGCATCCGACCCGACCCGCTTACTTGAAACCTGTCTTGATTCATGTCTATGATTTATCCTGACTTGTTACGTAGACTTGTGCACTTTCATGTATACTGCATACTGGTATTTTATCCGGCATTTACATTTTACAATATAACATTTTAAGTCACACAAAATATTTTGAAAATACATTGCATGGCCTGCGTGATACCTCTAACCCTGTGGTAGCATCCGCGCATCTTGTTCTTGTCCCGTTCAGTGAAACGGACTTGTTTGGATGGCTACGCGCACGTACGTGCATCCGTTCTTGGGGGTATGCATTTTCTTTACCCGGACATCCAATTTGAGTTTTGGTCGACACATATATTTTTCATATTTTGAAACTAAATTTTTAGACCCGACCCGGGCGTGTTTTGGACTAAGTTTGTATTTACTAGAAAATCAAAATTTATTAATATAATATTTTTATTAAAAATAAATCAACAGTTTAAAATTCATATAACTGAGAAGATTTTATAAATTAAAATCAAAAAGATTTTTTAAAATAACCCCTCTCTCTCTTCACACTGTCTTTCTTCTCACTGTCAGTCTCTCTCTCTCTCTCTCTCTCACTGCCCCACTCAATCTTTCTCTCTCTTTCTCTTTCTCTCTCTCTCTCTCCGCAGCACTCTTTCTCTTCTTTCTCTCTCCTTTCGGAGTTACTGTTGGCTTCTCGATTCTCGTCACCGCCCGCACGCTACAGTCACCTCCCTCCTTCTAATCTTCTTCTTCTTTTCTTTTTAAACCCGAGCCCACGAGGAAAACCCACAGCGCCTCAACCCTAACCCTAAAACTCCTCACTGCCTCATCACCCTCGACCTCAACCGAGCCCCATCTCCTCCTCCTCCTCCTCGTCATCTCCTTCTTCTTCTTCCTCCATTCCCGAGCACCATCGCCCTGCACACCCAAGCCCATGAACCCATCACCCAAAGACTGCACCTCCATCGCCGCCGATCACCTCGTCATTGCCAGCACCTCCTTCTCTCTTCATCTCCATCATCTCCTTCATATCTCCTCTCCTTTCCTCACCCGAGCACCACCTGTAGCCAACCCCGATCAAGAAAACCTAACCTAAACCTAGCTCCTCAACTTCCCTCCACCGCCGACGACCTCCTCTCCTCGACACCATCACCTCCTTTCTGTCCCCCAGAAACCACATAGCACCAAATCCAGTGAGCTTCCCTCTCCTTTCTTCTTCCTCTTCTTCTTTTCTTTTTCTTTTCTTTTCTTGTTCTTGAATCTTGTAATTTCAGAGATCACCGGAGCCGAGACGTCGCTGCCATTCCAGACGTCCCAGTGGACGTACCTTACTTGCGTGATCACCCTCTTGCATTGTTTAGACCTGTCCCATGTGCCGTGCGTGCGTTGCGACGTTTTACCGACGTCAGACGTGCCGTGCGTATCCGTATAGTGATCCATCAAGGCAAGTTTATCTTGCTACATGCTATGTTACTGTATTTACATCTATATGAATAAATATAACACTTGTATTTTAAATCATGCATCCCATGTTTAGTTGTACAGTTTTACGACATCCGTATGCATCCGTACAAGTTATTTCACATCTAGTGCATGCAAACCTATCTTGTTACATACTATATTATAATATACTGCACCCAATGGAATATTTACACCTCATATTGTTTAGTTGTACATCCTGCATTTACCAGTTTATCATTTTACTGTTATATGACGTCCGTGTGCATCCGTATCATTATTTACATGTTTAGTCGCATACTAAATCATCTTTCTACGTGCTGGGTATAGAATTATGCATCCATATGAGTAAAATATTACCCGTTTATCACATTGTACATCCATACTAAAGTTTTACTGTTTTCGGATACACGTTTGCATCCTTATCATTTAAAATATATATAACTGCATCTATAGATCACATTAATTCATATTATTATTGTGGTAACATCCATAATTAATAAAGTGCATCCTAATTAGTATTGGAACTGTAAGTGTAACCCCTAATCGATATTTGTGCATTCATACCATTAATTCTATGTCTATTCGCATACCATGTCACATTATTACATATTGTTATTATACTGACACCTCATGCTTGATATTGTGCATCCTACTTAGTCATGATGTAACCCTGATCGATAATCGTGCATCCATGCTTTGATTTGTGCACCCGTACTTGCTACAGTTTGATTATGAGCACCCACTTGATACCTGATACACCACTACTTGACATGACCTGATACACCACTACTTGACATGATTTGATACATGCACACTACCTGACATGACCTGATATATCCCTACTTAACATGTTGCCTGATTCTGTTTCTAATGCCGACAATCCTGACATGTTGTCCCGATGGACATATCCTGTTGTCTGTACAAACAAACCTGTTCCTGCTTGATCCTGTGTTGGCATTAGCTTCAGATTTATCAATACCTGACTTGAATACATAACTTGGGGGTAAGGGGAAATCAATGATGAAACCTGACTTGTAACTCAACAGTTCGACGCTTATATTGATCAGTTTTGGGGCTAGGCCAGTCCCGGAATGATGTTGCTGACATCATTCGTCTGTACATATTTCCTGTTTGTGCTTAGCGGCACGTCTCGGATTCAGCCCCGAGAGTCTAGACCGTGGTCCCGGGTACGCACGGGATACTATTGAGTTACATCGACGATTTATTAAATTGATTTCACAGAATTGAGAGTAGTTAACCCAGTATTTAGTTCAGATTACTCACTGCACGTCACATGTGCTTTTACCCTTCACTGTTCCATATTTATGTTACTGTTATACCTTTATTACTGTTCATACTCGTGCCTGCATGTCTTTCTACCCCCTGATTATATTATTGTTGATATTATGACGTACTAATGTCTGAGTTTTGCATGGCCCGGATCCTCTACCTTTGCCGCAGGCCGATCAGGAGTATTTCAGTATACAGGCCGAGTAGTGAGGACCTGTTAGTATTTTGGTTTAGTTTTCTTTCAGTATTTTCATTCCTGATGTGAGCCCGTATTTTGGACGTACATTCCAGATTATTATTGTTTATGGGATCTATTGCTTCCGCATATTATTTCTTGGCTCGTTATTTCTGGCTCATGGACATGTACTAGATAGTCTCTTTTATTTTCCTGTTCTTGATATCTTATAGATAGCCGTAATGTGACTGTGGAGGGATGTTTCCTAGCCACAGGTAACATGGTTGGCTATGTCACGTGCCGATCTTAGCGCACTCTGGGAAGCGGGGCGTGACAGGGTTTGTTTGGTATCAGAGCCATATGATTTAGGTTAATCGGATTTGATTCTTTTGTAATTAGGTATTGGACCCAATACACGAATCAGAAAATACGTGATTAGGAACATGTCCTGCCACATTGTTATCATGATTCTTAAATAATTTCTTTCTCTTGATCCTTTACCTTGACGATATGCAAACCACTTTGCATCTCGACTTGAAATCTTTTGGTTCCCTATTGTTTCTCCCTGTTCCTTGATTCTGATACTAGGATTTGGGCGACTTGAGTGGAGTTATGTGATTGTAACTATGTACCGCAGCATGGTTACAATGTGGTACTCTATTTAAGTAACTTGGAGTTCTAGTCTTGATTCATATTCTTGATTTATGGTCATTATTCATCGCAAGTTTTGAATCTTATTTATCATACTAATCCTCTTCGGTGTCTTGGTTGCAGGATCATGGCAGCCAGGAATCTGCGATCGTACCAGAGGCATGTTGATGACGCCGCTTTGCTTGGAGTAATTCGTGGGATGCTGGAGAACCAGAAACGGCAGACCGAGCTGAACCAGCAGCAAGCCGAAGCTTTTCATGAAGGTTTGCGGACCGTCCAGCAGTCCGTAAACAGTGTTGCGGCCAAACCGGTAGAGCGTGTGGGTACTGTGGCGGATTTCAGGAGACTTAGTCCATTCACTTTCACTAATTTGGAGGAGCCGTTGCCAGCAGAGCAGTGGCTAGTCGATACGGAGAATTTGCTTTTTGCAGCACAGATTCCAGAGGACAAGAGAGTGGATGTAGTATGCATCCAATTGGTGAACTACGCCCGTGAATGGTGGCTTGTGGAAGAGACCCGTTTGCCCAAGCCGATCAGTTGGGCTACTTTCTCGAAGAGTTTCTTAGAGAAGTTCTTCCCGCAGACTGCACGGGAGGAATGGAAGAAAGGTTTATCAGCTTGAAGCTGAACGGCGCACCCGTGGACGTGCATGCAGCTGAGTGGACACGGCTCAGTAGATTCGCTGGACCTTTGGTTGCCAACGATGCTGATAGGGCACGGAGGTTCATGCGCAGTTTGGATGTGGACATCCAGAGGCACATTATATCTCTGGGTTTGACCACTTTCTCACAAGTGCTTAAAGCAGCCAGGGAGCAGCAGAGTTTATCATTGAAGTCGGAGGATACGCTGCAGTAGGCAGTCGTGGTATAGAAGCCGGCGTTTACGCCGAATCAAGCGCCTATACACAGAGGTATTCCGGTGAACCGGCGTGGCATTAATGTAACAACCTAGTTCATTTATACCAATTCAAGTTCTCGTATTTACTTATCTGTGGTATTTTTTTGATTTATCGTATTTTGGGTGCGAATGGTATTTTACATTCTCACATTGCATTCGACCCGACCCGTTTGCTTGAACCTGTTTGATTCATATTTATGAATTACCTTGACTTGTTACATAGACACGAGCATCTCATGATTAGTACACACTGGCATTTTATCTGGCATTGTATCTTCTACCATATAACATTTTAGATCATGTAAAATAATTTAAAATTACATTTTATGGCTTGCTTGATACCCCTAACTCCGTGGTAGCGTCCGCACATCTTGTTCTCGTCCCGTTCAGAGAAATGGACGTGTTTAGATGGCTACGCACACGTGCATGCATCCGTTCTTGGGGTATGCATTTTCGTTACCAGAGTATTCGTTTTGAATTTTGAAAGTCGTATATATTTTTCGTATTTTAAATATGAAATTTTAGACCCGACTCGGACGCCTTTTGGAATACTTTTGTATCCCACCAAAATTCTAATTATTTAAAATTTTAAACTTCGTTTAAAAATTTGTTTAACAGTTCACAGGATTTCTTTAAACAAACAAAAATCTTTTAAAATTTAAAAATCTTTTCCTAACCCAATTCAACTGACTTAAATCTTTTAACTATTAAAAATCAAAACAAATTATTTTTTCCCAGCCAATCTCTAGCCTTTCCCTTACTGACCCGTGGACCCCCACCTCTTTCTCTCTTTCTTTTTCTCTCTCTCCCACAAACCTCCAAAACTCTTTCTCCTCACTGTTCACCACTCCCTCTCTCTCTCCTATCGATCTCCTCTCTCTCTCCACTCGATCTTCTCTCTCTCTCTCCTCTCTCTCTCATATTAACTCTCTCTCTCTCTCTCCCTATATTTATATATCAACTCCCTCCTTCTTCTCTCATTTTCTTTAAACCCACAACCTGCGAACCCTAGCCGTCACCCCCTCGCCTACCTCGTCGCCGTCGCCGCCTCGTCATCGCCTCCTCACCCTCATCATCACCTCCACCTCCTCTCTTTTCCCTGAGCCCTGCATACCCTCAAACCCAAACCCGAGCACCCCCCTGCACACCTTACACCGCCGGAGTTGATCGCCGCCGTCGATCACGTCCTCGTTCTCCGACTCCAGTACACCACAATGAGCTTTCTTCTTTCCCATTTCCTTCTTCCTTTCTTTCCTTTCCTTTCTTTCTTTCTTCTGTTCTTTTTCTCTTAAAATAATTCTCTGCCTTTTATAGTTCGCCGGAAACCGGACGTGACGTCGACGATCCCGACGAGCCAGCGAATGTACCTGACTTGTGTGATCATATTTGTGCGTTGTTTGGATCCGTTCCGTGTACCGTGCGCGCGTCGCGACTTTTCGCCGACGTGAGACGTTCCGTACACACCCGTTTCTTGATCCGTCTAGGCAAGTTAATCTTGCTACATACTATTTAAATCATTATATACCTATTTAAATATATATCATACCTATAGTTTAAATCTAGTACCACATGTTTCATTTTATCACGTTTCGATCTTCCATTTGCATCCGCTTATATCATTTTAGATTTAGATCATGAAAATAATCTTGTTACATAGTAGATTACATTACAATGCATCCATACCAATATTTATATCACAAATTGCTTAGTTGTATATCCCACATTACCATTTGATAATTTTTATAATGTTTCGAATACCCATTTGCATCCATCTCATTTAGAATATAGATAATTGCATCCATAGATCATATTAAGACATAATAATGTGATATTAACATTCCATGTTTGATAAAGTGTATCCTAATTAGTGTTGGAACTATAACTTTAACCCTAATCGATAACTGTGCATCCATATGTTTGAATCTATACCTATTTGCATACCACATCATATTATTCCATTTTATTGTTACTTTGGTACCCTATACTTGTTTTGTGTACCCATGCTTATTATAGTTTGATTATGAGCACCCACGGGATATTTGTGCAGCCCTGACATGACTTGATACACCACTACGTGACACGACTTGATATTGTGCATGTTTCCCTCCGAAAGACGGCACACAGGACCGCGAAGTTCTGACACTGAGATTCGGGGCAGATGCTATTTGGTTTTATCCGTCTACCTCTCCGAAAATACCAAGTTGATTTATGGCACCGTGTATCGAAGGTTTAGACGGATGCGGCCGATATAGCAGACTTTGTCAGATTCCCCCTCGCTTGAGGGGTTTTTGATTGTGGGGACGCTCTTCCCTGCAGGCGCAAGCCCCTGCAGTTAATTACGCTACCGAATCGCGGTAGCCACTTTCTCCTTCTCCAGAATTTCACTTCATGTCGTGTGTGTTTGTTTTGTTTGTGGTTGCCCGTGGATTGTATACGGAGACTGAGTAATGCAGTCGCCCGTAGGACGTGAATTAGTCCAAATCCGTATTTAATTAGATTTGGGTTTGGTGTTTTTAGTTTAAGGATGCATTAGTCGCGTTGCGGCTAAGATCAACTTAAACGTTCGTTAAGGATACGTTAGTCCTGTTTGAGACTAAGATCAACTTAACGGGATGATCCATTTAATATATGGCCGTCGGGACTCATCGCCTCTCTGACGTCGTTGAAGGATTACAACGATAGGTGTCAGAGGAGTTCGGAGATGTACCCTTGAGCCAAAGCTGATTTAGGGTTTTATAATCCATTTGAATGTTTAAGGATACGTTAGCCGTGTTTGGGGCTAAGATCAATTTAAACGGGACCGTTTAGATCCGACGAAAGAGCATTTGGAGGCTCTATTGTTCTAGTTTAGGGACGTAGTGGTCCATCATTAGTTTAAGGACGTTTCGGTCCAATATTAGTTTAAGGACGTCTCGGTCCATATTCCAGTTTTAGGGACGTGGTGGTCCATATTCCAGTTTAGGGACGTGGTGGTCCATTATTAGTTTAGGGACGTTTCGGTCCGATGTCAGTTTAGGGACGTAGTGGTCCGTTATTAGTTTAGGGACGTTTCGGTCCGATGCTAGTTTAGGGACGTAGTGGTCCGTTATTAGTTTAGGGACATTTCGGTCCGATATTAGTTTAGGGACGTTTCGGTCCATTATTAGTTTAGGGACGTTTCGGTCCAATATTAGTTTAGGGACATTTCGGTCCATATTGATGTGTGGTCGTTGGGACTCGTCACCTTTTTGACGTCGTTGAGGAATTACAACGATGGATATCAAAGGAGTTCGGAGATGTACCCTCGGACCGATTGTAAATTGATTTAGTAGAGCAATTTTGCTCAGTCAATTTAATTTAAGGACTTATGGCCAAAATTGGGCTAAGTCCAGTTGAGAATATCCAACGTTTTATCTGCTTTTGCAGAGCATTTCTTTTTATTTTTATTTGGGCCTTGCCCAGGAAGGATGCAGAGCATCAATTTTGTTTTGGGCCCTGCCCTTTATAATGATGCAGAGCATCAATTTCATTTGGACTCTGCCCTTTATTGCTTTGCAATTTATTTTGGCCTGTTAGGTCTTTCTGACTTGGGCCTGGACCTTTAAGTAATGCATTGCATTTGTACAAAGCACTGAGAATCTTTGTAGATTCAAGAAGTGCAAAGCACTTTTTATCCCTTGATCTAAATTTGGATCAAAGAAAAACAAGTTTTTTCTTGTTTCAGAGAACCAAAGGTTCATAGCAAGTGCAAGGCACTATTTTTATTATTTTTATTTATTTATTTATTTATTGAAGATCACTGATCTTGTTCTTAGATCAATGATCTGTTCCTAAGAGAATTTTCTTTTCTTTTAAAGGTTTTACCTTTTTTTTTGTATTCTTCAAGAGTTCTCAAGAGTTTTCTTCTCTCTCTCTTTTTTTTAGCAAGATCTTTCATCATTTCGAAATGAGGCCTGGGTTCCTTTTTATAGTGCTCATAAATTAGTTAGATTTGTTACATAAATTTTTTTCTGAGTGATTTGGGGAATTTTCCCCACCGTTGGATCTTTGATCCAAAGGCTCCTGCCTTATACAAGAAAATCTTCTTGTTTTAACAAGATTTATTCTGTTTTGCGCAAGAATCCCCAGTGCGCGACACGTGTCTGCGGTGGGCTTGCGCAACAGTGTTTGCGCAACTGCGCAGACACGTGTCACGCAGTGCAGCGCTTGCGCAACTAAGCGTTGCTTTTGTTTTTTAAAGAGCCTTGCTCTGATTGGACGCACTGCCTTGGGCATTGTGCTGCCATGTCAATTTCTGACACGTGGCGCGTTGCGCACAGCGCACGGGATCTGAAGCGTTTCTTCAAAAATTTGAATTTTCAAAATTCAAACAGAGCCTTGCTCTGATTGAGGGAACAAATGCCCCCCACCGTTGCGCTCACGTGGCGCGCACGTGAGTGCAGCGGTGGCAAGATCCTAGCTGTTGGATCAAGGGGGTCAGTTGAAAGGGCGCAGGCGCCTATAAATAGGACCCTTGGTCCTTGGTAATTCTTTACCAATTTCAAGAATTTGAATTTCAGAGCCTTGCTCTTGCTTAAGAACTTCCAGAGCCTTGCTCTTGTGAGAACTTCAAAGTTCTAGTTTTAGAATCACTCTAGGTAAAATTAATTAAATTAAATTAATTTAAATTAAATTTAATTAACAGAACCTTGCTCTTATAGATCTTTGATCTAAAGGAAAACCTCTTTGGGGTTTCTTCAATAGAGCCTTGCTCTAAAAAATTTACAGATTTACAGAGATCTGATCCATGGGTTCTAACCCATGAACAGAGCATTGCTCTTAGATCAAATGTAGATCTTTTTAGATCTGATAAACAGAGAAAATTTTTGTTTTATAAGTTTTCATGGATTTTTCAAGATTCCCAAAACTCTAAAGATAAAATTGATGGATCTTTCCACCATTACCATAGAGCTATGCTCTTTTAAGGAATCTTGTTCCCCTGAGACCAGAGTTTGACAAATGTCACTCTGTGACAGAGTTTTGCTCTGAAAGAGAATATTTCTCCTTGTCTCTAGGGATTTCCCATCAGTGAGGATATTCTTTTGGGGACCTTTTCATTAATTGACAGTCTCATCTGATGATGGGGTTGTCTTATTAAATGATGTACCGTCATCCAGATTTTGTGGGTCCCTCTTTTTGTCCCCTACCCACTACATCACAGTGTGGAGTAAGATTTTAAAATGCCAAGTGTCAACATTAACGGTTATTTTTTGTCTTTCTACAGGAAACATGTCTGACGATTTGTCTTTCCCCTTTGTTCGCTCGGAAGGAGGGTTCCCCCATTCGCCGGTGGACCGGGTGGTGTTTGCTCTCATCAAAGATCATGACCCTGAGTGCAAAAAGCTCCACCTGTGGGGAAGGTGGTACAGCCAGATCATCCAAGGCCGTCGCAGCTTCAGTTCCGCCTCGCCGTCTGAACCTATAGTCACGATCCCCTATGCAGACGAACCCCCGGTGAAGTATGCCGTGGAGGTTAAAAACTGGAATTCTGATGACCTCCTCCAGCCTGCGATCGGTGCCATCCCAGTGCAGCCGCCGCCGGCAATAGACATTCTGGGGAGGCGAATCTGTCAGGGTGAAGCACGCCCTTGGGGACAGGCTTACAATATTGGACTGATCCCGCGACCCCCCGCCGGATATTTGCAGTGGGCCCGGTACATCTTATCGGCGAAAAGGAGTCATCTAACGAGGATTGGTTTATATCCAGCCATTTACGTTTCGCTTTTCAAGTATCCCTCTCCTCCAACGTGGTGGGTCAAGGCCTTTATCGAACAATGGAATATCCCCACTCACACCTTCCTGATGACGGATAGGGAAGTCTCTATCTCCTTGGAGGAATTCGCTGAGATTTCGGGTCTACCAATGAGGGGAGAGCACTACGAGGAGCTGCTTCCTCCTGACGAGTACGTCTTTTCCACCAAGCAGCTGGTATTTGACTTGACTCCGGAGAACGCCATTCAGCATCAGTATCCGGGCTTGGTGAAGGTATTGGAGATCTATGAGGAACTCCATCTGGAATCGGGCGACCGGGGCATCAGTTTCGCAGATTTTATTGCTCGCTTCATTCGCCCAGAGTTCCTATCAGAGGAGAGCGAGAAGTTCGCTCAGCTTGGTGACCCTTTTGGTTTCGGCTTGGACCGCCGACCCGTATCGGACAATGACCAGAAGGATTTCTATCTCCCCAACGCTGCCATTGCTGCTTTCTCGAAAATTGTCGTCCCAGGCATGGATGAGGAAACCTTTTTTATTGGATTCTTGGGCTTGTGGCTATGCAACTTTGCACTCCCCATGCACCCCCGCCTCATGCGGCCCTCTGTCTTTTACCTAGCGCATCGGATGGTGGCTGGTTTGCAGTTATCGGTAGGAATTGCCGGGCTGGCTTACCTTTATCATGGACTTAGCGTAGCGGCGGACGCCAGTGAGCCTGGGGTACAGCCTGCTAACTTCCCGATGCACTACTTCACTTCTTGGATGGAGATGCATGTGCGAGGGGTGTTTGGTGCCCACAAGACTCCTTCGTTCTTCGAGAAATACAGACTCCCGAGAGTCATGCGGTTGGTTGGGGCTTCAATTGTGGTTCCAGCCCCGCGGGAGTCTAGAGGGCTGCTCCTTCATCCACATCTGGTCGGAGCGAAGGTTTCTTTTGTGGATAAGGTCATAACCATAGGCTCAGAGACCACCAAGTCAGTGGTGCCCCTGCGTGATGACTTCAAAGATGGGGCTTCCTTATTGAAAGCTCGGGAAATCCTCCATCTCTACTCCATCCGGCCGGGCTATCTAGTGTTCAGGCAGAATAAGACAGCCTTATTTATGAGATATAATCCACACCGATTTGCCCGGCAGTCAAGCTACAACCAAGGGATCCCGCTGGAAGCTTTCTTGGAAACGCCCGTGGTCGGCCCAGAGGGGATAAAGAATGCGATGCATCATTTTACACGGCTTAACACAGGTTCCTATTTCTTCATTAGTGAACCCAGCTGTGCCCCTAAGATGCTTAATTCATATGTGGCCTGGTATGCGCACGCGATGGGCCCAATTATCTTAACGGAGAAGCGTATGCTGGTTGACCGTAGGGGTGCGCCTCCCGGCGGCGATCGCAAGGCCCCTTTGCAGCCAAGGCTCCCGGTCGTCCCTCCGCTAAAAGATGCTGGGGTCGATCGACCACGCGTGTTGAGCCCCCCCGCGGGGATTGCCGCTGCCCGCTACGGTGGATGCACCATCGGCGCCCCGTGCTCCCACGAAGGCGGCTAATGTAGTATCGCCAGAGCCAGGCGTAGGAGCAGATATTGGGACCCGCCGCCCTAAAGTGACTGCCAAGCGCAAATCTATTCCAGGTGGATCTAAAGCTGGCGAACAGAAGAAGAAGAAGAAGTCCACCCTTTCCCTCGATGCGATCCTCAGCTTAAAGCCTGCGGCTCCTCCCACCGAAGGCATATGTGAATATGGCAGCAACGAGGGCTTCTTGGTAGACTCTGCGGACACCAATTTGGCTGCCGCCATTGCAGCTTCGGAGCGATCGGCGAGGCTCGAAGCAATGTTAAGCAAACTTGCTGAGTCAGGTAATCATCAGCCGCTTTATTTGTTATTTTATTGCACTTTTTATTATTATCTTTAACTAATATTTGCTTCCTTTTCAACAGGTGTCTCTACTGAAGAGACTATCGCTGCCTCTTTGAAAACCTTTCAAGAGGAGGAGGAGAAGCGCGCTCTAGCAGGCGTTGGTATGTCTCACCCCTTTTTCTTTTATAAGGAAATTTTGTCATCTTTTCTGATGGTCAACCTAACCTTCTTTTGTTTCTTTGCAGGGGTTGTATCAATTGATGCGGGGATCTTTCCCGAGGCCGTTACTGAAGTCCCGATCTCGTCGAGGCTGCTGCAGGAGCCTCGACTTGACAAAACGACAAGGGATGCCCTGAAAAATCTGGAGGCATCCTTATTCACGGATGAGGACGCCTCAATTAAAGAAGCCCTAGTGGCATCCGTCTCAACGGCTCGGGAGGAGCGGAAGCGGTTGAGACGCGAAGCAAAGGCGTGCAGAGCTGCTTTGGCCGCGGGAGCGGGCCCTAGCACTATTCCTCGCGCTGACACTCCTTCTGAAGAGGTCCCTGTCTCTCTATCTACTGCTCATAGGTAAGTGGCGCGCGCGGCCCGAAGTGCAAACAATAAGTCCCCTTCAGGTAGCGTCTCTTTCGGAACCTTGTTGTAAGAATTATTATAAAGCCATTGTCTCATATGCATTCCATCTTGCAGGGCCAAGTCCGACTGAGGGGGAGGCGGAGACCGTTGAACCCAGGGAAACGGCGGAAGCGGTGCCTGCCGAACCCGAGCCGACGGTGAGCAACGTCGTTGGTGCCACGGGACCCGAAGCAGAGGTTGGGGGACCTGTAGCCGAGAGGGTCATGGACGCCGAACCTGAAGTGGCGGCAGATGAGATGATTGTCTTAACCGAGCCGAAGGTAGTAGAGGGCAAGGCGCTTAAGGCTGGAGATCTCGTGGCGCCGATGGACGAGACAACCGTGACCGCAGAACCTGAGGGAGTATCGGGTGAGGCGGCCACGATTCCTGAGGAGGAGCTAACCGCTCTTTCCCGGGAATCTGGCAATACTCTGATCATAGCCCTCCCCGCGTATGGTTCCTTGCCGTCTCCAGGGCTTGCGAGCACAACAACGGTTCCCATCGAGTCGGGTGATGAGGCTACGGGCGGCGGTCTCATGTCAACGGAGGAGGGGATTGCCTCAGTTTCGGCTGGCAGCTCGTCGGGTAAATTTCGAGTTACCAGCGTTTTTCTTTTTATATATCTTGCGATCTCTTCTAACAAGTTTGTCTTTGCAGATGCGGCCAGTGCCGACGCTCCATTGCTCGAAAGAGCACCGTCAACTACTGCTTTGGCGATGGTCACCTCTCCGCCTTCCCTTGTGCCATCGCGGATGTTGGAAGGTATGGATTTACGACTCATTTGTTAATCTTTTAAACGTGTAGCTTCTGTACTAACGTTATACCACTGTGTCCTTTTAGGGATGCTTTTTGATCATCTATACCAAGTGTTGCTCCCACACTTCTCCTTCTCATCCGAACTCGCTTCTCCTTCTAGTGGTGTCGGTGAGTGTTATTTCGATGTCTTTATTTACTCCCCCCCTTTTTTAGCAACAGGATTATTTCTGACTTTTCCTCTTCCTTATTATAGTGCCACAAATCGAAGGAGGGGATGCAAGACCTGCCACGCCACCGGCCCTTCCGGCTTTGCCGTCCGTTGCAGCTGGTACAGTATATTCCTCTCCTCTTTTTATATGATCCTTCAGTATCTTTTCGAATCATTGTTTAACCATGTTTCGTTTTGCAGCTATTGTTCCAGCTCCGATCTCCCTTGAGTCTCGTGTTCTCTCACCAGCGGGCCCTTTCTTGAAACGTCCATCTTCAAAAGGTGCCGTGATGAGTTTGGGCATGCTGAGCGGGTATATCGAAGAGCTTAACATGGACGCTCTCCTTTCTGCCGTGGATTTCTCAATGGAGGTTAACCCGATGTTGGCGGCGCTCGTAAACTTTCACAATGAAGGCGTCGTCGAATCTTGGGTTAACCACTGCAGAGAGATTGAGGCCTGCTTGCATCGGTTGGAGACGACGCGCCCTTCTCCCGAAGTTTTGGCCATGAGCACCGAACGGACAGCCTGGCTCGAGCAGAGCGCTTTTTATCTCCGCCATTTGGAGCAGGAAGAAGCTTTACGGTTGAAGGAGCGTCAGGAATCTTCAAGCGCAACCGCTCGCCTGAGCGCTAAAGTTAGGACGAATGCTGCTGAAGTGAAAGCCGTGTTTAAAGGCCTCCTGGAGCGTATCTCTAATGGGCTAGCACTGAGGCGGAAGCTTGATGCCGCCGAGCGTGATGCCCGAGGCTGTGAAGCAGCTCAGCAGGTTGTTGGGGAACAGCTTGCATCCTTCAGGCAGCAGCGGGCTCAAGCAGAGGCCGAACTGGCGATGGCAGCTGATCAAGAGAAGGCGTGGAAGGAAGTATGCGAGCAATTGCTAAATCTATGCAAGACGCTTCCTTCTCAGTAATTCTCCTTGTAAAATAGATGTATATACATTTTTTATTCTTTAGTGCAATGTATCCTGTACTCGATCAATATTTATGAATAAAAGGTGAACATTTTTGTAATGTCTTGTGTTATTTCTCCGCCCCCCCCTTTTTTTTTGCATGATATCTTTGATGAACTTCATTGGCCGATAACTTCATTTCTCCCAGAGACAGCGATGGCTTAGGCCGCAGGTTCAGGTCTACCGTCTAAGACTTTTCAACTCTATGAGCCGTGAGGGTCTCATAGAGGCTTTTCTACCTACGGATCGAGAGGATCTCGTCGGTGGGTTTTCTCCTTAGGAATCGTGAGGATTCCTAAGTGTGGTTTTCTCTCATAGGTCGTAAGGATCCTACAAGAGAATTTTTCCCTCTTATGAGTCGAGAGGACCCGCAAGTGGTTGTTTCCCTTCTTGTCGAAAATCGACTTCGGAGAGTGAGACCCGTGAATAGTATACAAGAGACCAATTGTGGATTGACTTGCAGGGCCCCATTTTTCAGGAAGCAAGTTTTCCCACCTCTGCTGCCTGAGGCTTCTTCTTGCAAATTGATAAGCGAGTTCAATTTGTTGAAGAAATCCCTTTTCTGAATGATTTGGCAGAACTTCCCCCACCGTCGGATCTTTGATCCAAGAGCTTCTGTTTTACAGAAGAAAATCTTCTTGTTTTAACAAGAACGGAAAAGATTTCTTCATAACTTTAATTTTGTTTGGCGTAAATGCTCCATAGTATGATACATGTCGCGCGGCGCAGCGCAATTGTGTTGGCGCATCTGCGCTGATGCGTGTCGTGTAGCGCACGGCGCAGCGCAACTATGCTGCCGCATCCGCGCTGACACGTGTCGTGTAGTGCACGGCGCAGCGCAGCTGAAGCATTGCTTCCTTAAATTTTGCTTGAAATAGAGCTTTGCTCTGATTGGACGCGCTGCTTTGGGCGCTGCGCTGATGCGTCTGCGTCAGACACGTGGCACGTTACGCAGCGCAAATAATCTGAAGCGTCGCTTTATTAAATTAATTCTCAAGGCAGAGCTTTGCTCTGATTGGGGGAAGACGAAGCGTTGCTTCATCTCCCGCCTCGGAATTTGAACAGAGTTTCGCTCTGATTAGGGTAAACCGCCGTGACAACTTTTGGAAGTCGAAGAGGCACTTGATGCCTATAAATAGGACCTTTGGTCCCCCACAGATACTTATCATCTTTCAGATTTTTATTTTCAAAAACTTCAGAGCTTTGTTCTTGCCTTCAAGAACTCCGGTGCCTTGCTCCTTTTTTCAAAGTTTTTAGAAAAACTTTAGGTAAAATCGATTCTTAGATTAATCTTAACCAGCAGAGCTTTCATCCAGGGGATTTTATCCTTGAACATAGTTTTGCTCTCTAGAAATTTAGTCCTCTATGTATATTGTTACTTTTCTATTGCTGATCTTCCTGTAATATTTCCTCCAGGCATAATGGCGGCGGTGCATCTATACAGTTTGCACGAGTTCATTACCTACGACGATATCCGCGCTCAGGGTCGTCAACAAAACCAGGAGTTTACAGACGCTGAATGTGCAGAAGTCATGGGTCGTCTGAACGCAAGTGGTGGTTGGCTGTTGCCTCGTCGTTCGGCCCTTTTGAAAGTCGTGTTGGGAGCCGTATGGAGAGCACTTCCGGGTCTTCATGAGGCCTTACCGCTCAATGCGCTGGATGATGCCGAAGACAAGGTGCATTCAGTGTACCTGACAGGGCTGATCTCAAAGAAACGGCGGAACAGCCTCATTGACATCCTACACCAAGTCTTCCAGCAGACGACGAAAGTTGCTGCTTATCGAAGGCCAGGAGGGCTTGCCGATGATCTTGACACAGAGGAGCGCGAAAGACTGCGTATAAGAATAATTAGAAAGGCCAGAAGAGCTCTGGATGGCCTTACTTTCGATTTTCTCAATCCGTGCCCCGGATCTGAGGTTATACCGTTGTAATAATTTGAATAATGTTTCTTATTTATTGTTCTTATGATTGTAAAAAAAATTTCTAGCGGTATGAATGGAAACCCTCCCCCTTTTCATTTCAGCTTGTCTTATTTCTCGTCCTGAGTCTTCTGCCCGTGCATAAATGAATCGTCACGAACGCCAGATCAAATGTAGATCAGATATTCTTTCTGTCATCTTCTTTTTATCGTCAGCAGGCTGTCTTAATAACCATGATTGATGGATATCTAAAACGAGTATTCTGACTTCCTTAAGAAATAGCGATGGCTTAGGCCGCAGGTTCAGGTCTACTGCCTAAGACTTTTCAACTCTATGAGCCGTGAGGGTCTCATAGAGGCTTTTCTCCTTACGGGTCGAGAGGATCCCATAGGTGGATTTCCTCCTTGGGAATCGTGAGGATTCCTAAGTGTGGTTTTCTCTTATAAGTCGTAAGGATCCTATAAGAGAATTTTCCCTCTTACGAGTCGAGAGGATTCATAAGCGGTTGTTTCCCTCCTTGTCGAAAATCGACTTCGGAGAGTGAGACCCGTGAATAGTATGCAAGAGACCATTTTGGATTGACTTGCAGGGCCCCATTGTTCAGGAAGCAAGTTTTTCAATTCTTGCTGCCCGAGACTTCATCTTGCAAGTTGGGACGAACCGGGAATTCTCCTGCAGAGACAGTGGTGGCTCTGCGAGTTGACGTGGGTCAAGAGGCTCTCGTCACGGAGTGTTTGTATCCGTGAGTCGAGGAATTTTGCTAGGGATTATTTGTTTCTCAAGCGCCAAGGATTATTTGTTTCCTTGGGGTTTGAAACGAGTCGAGGGTTCCCACGGAGGCACTGGTGGCTCTGCGAGTCGACGCAAATCAGAAGGCTCTCGTCAAGGAGTGTTTGTATCCGTGAGTCGAGGAATTTGCTGGGATTATTTGTTTCCCAAGCGCCAAGGAATATTTGTTTCCTTGGGGTTTGAAACGAGTCGAGGGTTCCCACGGAGGCACTGGTGGCTCTGCGAGTCGACGCGAATCAGAAGGCTCTCGTCAAGGAGTGTTTGTATCCGTGAGTCGAGGAATTTGCTGGGATTATTTGTTTCCCAAGCGCCAAGGATTATTTGTTTCCTTGGGGTTTGAAACGAGTCGAGGATTCCCACGGAGGCACTGGTGGCTCTGCAGGTCGACGCGGATCAGGAGGCTCTCGTCAAGGAGTGTTTGTATCCGTGAGTCGAGGAGTTTGCTAGGGATTATTTGTTTCCCAAGCGCCAAGGATTATTTATTTCCTTGGGGTTTGAAACGAGTCGAGGATTCCCACGGAGGCACTGGTGGCTCTGCGTGTCGACGCGGATCAGGAGGCTCTCGTCAAGGAGTGTTTGTATCCGTGAGTCGAGGAGTTTGTTGAACACACTGGCTTCTTCGGTTGAAACGAACCGTCGAGGTTTGGCTTCGTCATCTGACGGAGTCTGTTAGGAAAGTATGGTTCCCCCTTTGTTTACGCCCTTAGATTGTATACAGGGATCGATGTGATCTTAACTGTAGGGCCAAAGTTTTATCGTCATTTTTTGTTTTATTTCCGCGATGCTCTATCATTTCAGCTTTTATATCGCGAAGGTCGCGATGGCCCAATCATTTCGGCTATTTTTCGCGGTGCCCAATCATTTCGACTATTTATTTTATCTTTACTCACTGCTTTTTATTGCGAGTTGCCCCATCATTTCGGCTATTTCGCATGCATACCTTTTACTTGCTGCTTTTTTTTATTGCAAGTTTCCCCATCATTTCGGCTATTTCGTATGCATGTGCGGCCTAACGGCTTTTTGCCGTAAACCTAAAATTGGACACCGATTTCGGCATCAGCACCGCTATAACTGGGATATCGCCAGGAGCGAATCATCATTTGCCTCTGTCATTGTCGAACAAAGAAGGCTTAGCGACCAGGGTTAGGGTCCTGTCGACTAAGGCTTTTGACTTTATGAGCCGTAAGGGTTTCACAAAGCTATTTCTCCCTACAAGTCGTGAGGATCTTATAGGTGTATTTTCTCCTTAGGAATCGTGGGGGTTCCTAAGTGTTTTGTTCCTCTGTAAGTCATAAGGATCCTACAGGAGGGTTTTCTCTTTGTAAATCGAGAGGATTTACAAGGGTTATTCGAACATATCCCCAGTCACGGATGGACCTTGGTTAGGGAAATGTTTATTCGCGCCCATGGATTGTATACAAGGGTCAGTATTGAGCCACTTGTAGGGCAATATTGGAAGTTTGTGGGGGTTTGCTTAAGCACAGGTTTAGGTCTTTGTGACTTAAGACTTTCAAATCTTATGAGCCGTGAGGGTCCCATAAGAGAGTTCTCCTTACGAGTCGTGAGGATCTCGCGAGTGTATTTTCTCCCTAGGAATCGTGGGGATCCCTAAGTGTGTTACTCCCTTGTGAGTCGTAAGGATCTCACGCAGGTGGTTTCTCCTTACAAGGTCGAGAGGACCCTATAAGTGTCCTTTAACGAGGTTGCGCCCTTTCGGGTTTTCACGAACACTCGCCGGTAGCCCTGCTGTTTTTACTCACGGAGCCCTTTCGGGTTTTCATCCGTGCCCATTTTGCTTATGGACGTACCGCTTTTATTTATTTATTTTTCTTTTTCTCTCTCTTTTTTTTTACGAGGTCGCGTCCTTTCGGGTTTTCACGAACACTCGCCGGTAGCCCTGCTGTTTTTACTCACGGAGCCCTTTCGGGTTTTCATCCGTGCCCCTTTTTGCTTATGGACATACCGTTTTTTTTTTATATGTTTTTTTTAATATCTCGTTAGCCTAAAGATGCTGCGGTAGTAGTTTAAAGACGTTTCGGTCTGCTATTGAGAAGCTGGCTACTGCTTATAAAGCTTGAGCTTAGGAAGATAGCGAGCGGACATAGTCGTCGTCATCTATCATTGACCTAGGCTGTGGCTCATCAAGCGTAGTATTTCTTTAGGAAGCGACCGTTTATTGGTCTGAAAGGCCTTTCACCATGCATGTCCATGAGTAGGTAGGCCCCACCCTGGTAGACCTTATCTATGATGTACGGGCCTTCATAGTTTGGCTCGAATTTTTCCCGCTTGGCGCGATTGGGGATCATAGGCCTTTTGACCACTAGCACGAGTTCGCCTTGGCGGAATGTCCTTGGTCGGGTCAATCTTTCATATGAGCGTGTCATCTTTGCTTTATAAGCTTCCAGATTTTGTTGTGCTAGTAGCCGGGTTTCATCAAGAGCATCCAGCTCTTCAAACCGTAGGTGAGCATTTTCTTCATCCGTCAGCTCGTAGTGAACTGCCACTCGCAGAGAGGGTAATTCTATCTCGAGGGGGAGTACTGCTTCCGTACCGAACACCAACGCGTACGGCGTTGTGTTCGTGGCCGTCTTGAATGTAGTTCGATATGCCCAGAGAGCTTCTTACAGTCTTTCGTGCCAATCTTTCTTATTGTGGGACACCGTTTTCTTTATGATTTTTTTCAATGTCTTGTTGAAGGCTTCAGCTAGTCCATTGGCTCGCGGGTTATAAACCGAGGAATATCTCCAGTCTATATTATGCTGTTGTGCGAAGCGACTGATCTTGTGGCATCTGTAAGCTGGCCCGTTATCGGAGATGATTCGCCGCGGAGTTCCAAACCGATATATGACATGCGTCTTGAAGAAGTGGAGGATATTTTTCGTTTTCACCTCTCTTAACGGTACTGCTTCTGCCCATTTAGAGAAGTATTCAGTCGTCGCCAGGATGAAACGATGTCCCCTAGACGATGCTGGTTCGATAGGGCCAACTATGTCAGTCCCCCACATTTCGAATGGACAGCTAGCCACCGTTGGATGCGACGGATTTGGGTGCTGGTGGATGAAGTCCCCATGAAGCTGGCATGAGTGACATTGCTTCGCATATTCGATGCAGTCTTGAATCATCGTGGGCCAGTAATAGCCCATCCGTTTGATCTTCAACTTCATCTTTGGACCCGCTTGGTGAGAACCGCAGATTCCGTCATGAACTTCCTGAACGACTCTCTCCGCTTCGTCCGGTCCTAAGCATCTCAGCCACAGAGAATCGAATGACCTCTTGTATAGAGTATCATTGATGAAGGCGAAAGACAGAGCTCGTTTTATGAGCTGATGTCTTGCGGACGCTTCTTCAGGCATTCAGTGGGACTTGAAGTAGTCTATGAAGACTTCCCTCCAATCCTTGACCTTCTCATGATCTTTTATTTGCAAGGTCGCTTGTTCAGTCACTCCCTTCTCTTCGGGTGATTCCGAAGGTATTTCTGCGGGGGCGAGCACCCGACGACTTTGTACCATGATTCTAACGTCATCGAGGTTCTCGTCAGCCATTTCTTTAGCAAGTTTGGCCAACGCGTCCACTTTGCTGTTATCCGCGCGTGGTATGCTTTCCAAAGTATAGGAGGGAATTTGGGTTAGCAGTTGTTGCACCTTTTCACTGTATTTTACCAATTCCGGTTTGCATGTTTGGTAATCGCCGTTTACTTGACTAACGGCCAGTTGAGAATCTCCGTATATGAGGAGGTTTTCAATTCCCATGTCAATGGCGATTTCGAGGCCTGCTATCAGAGTTTCGTATTCGGCTTCGTTGTTTGTCCTCGGTTCCATCAGGGAGAACGCGTAGCGCATTATCCCTCCTTGTGGAGTTATAAAGATGAGTCCTACCCCCGATTTGATTATAGGGGTACTTTGTTTGCGCTTCTTCACGGAAGATGCTCCGTCGAAATAAAGCTCCCATCGGGTATTATCACCGTCGATCGCATCAAACGCATGTTCGTCTGGAAGATCGTAGTTTAAAGGAGAGTCGGCCGGTATCGGGTGCTCAGCAAGGAAGTCGGCGATGGCTTGGCCTTTTACTGCTTTGAGTGGTCGATATGTTATCGAGAACTCCATTAAGAGCAGGGCCCATTTAGCGAGTCGTCCCGTCAATATGGCCTTTGACATTAGATATTTGAGAGGGTCCACCTTTGAAATGAGATGGACTTCATGCGCTAATGCGTAATGTCTAAGCTTTGTTATTGCGAAGATCAATGCCAGGCAGTGTTTTTCAATAGGGGAGTAATTGCTTTCTGCCCCCAGCAGCACTCGACTTAAGTAGTAAAGTGCTCTTTCTTTCCCCTGGTCATTCTCTTGTGCCCATAATGCACCCAAAGAACCTTCAAGGGCGGCCGTGTAAAGAATGAGAGGTTTTCCCTTAACTGGAGTAGCCAACACTGGAGGGTTTTGCAAATACTGCTTGATCTCATCTAGCGCGCCTTGGCATTTGTGATCCCAAACGAATAGGGTTCCCTTCTTCATCAGGTGACTGTAAGGACGGCACTTTCCTGAAAGATTAGCGATAAACCGCCGAATGTATACGAGCTTTCCCTGGAGAGATCGCAACTGTTTAAGAGTTCTCGGCGGAGGCATTTCCATGATCGCTTTGATTTTAGACGGGTCTATTTCAATACCTCGGTGTCGGACGATGAATCCCAGAAATTTGCCCGAGGAAACCCCGAATGCACATTTAAGAGGATTCATCTTCAAATTGTATTGTCGAAGGCGTCGAAATACAGTCTTCAGATGCTCAAGATGTTCCTCATATGATTTGCTTTTAACAACGAGGTCGTCGATATAGCATTCGACGCTTTCATGTATAAGGTCATCGAAGATCTTCATCATGGCCCTTTGATAAGTGGCACCGGCATTCTTTAAACCGAAGGGCATCACCTTGTAACAGAATATTCCCAAAGGAGTCCGGAAAGCCGTATGTTTCTGGTCTTCAGGATGCATTTTTATTTGATTATATCCTGATGAGCCATCCATGAATGAGAAAATCTCATGCGTGGACGTATTGTCTATCATCAGTTCGGTGACTGGTACTGGGAAATCATCCTTTGGGCAGGCTTTGTTGAGATCCCGAAAGTCCACGCATATGCGCACCGTCCCATTTTTCTTCATCACTGGGACGATATTAGCAATCCATTCAGGGTATTGAACCTCCTGGATAAAACCAGAGTCTATTAGCTTTTTGACTTCAGCGTTGATGCTCATCTCGAGCTCAAGCCGCATTCTTCTCGGCGCTTGTTTAACTGGCTTGACACTCGGGGATATCGCCAGTCTATGTACAGCAACTTCTGGATCAAGTCCTGGCATCTCGGAATAGTTCCATGCGAAGCAATCTTTATGCTGTATAAGGACGTCCTTTAACGCAGCCACCTTTTCTTCAGACAGCAGCTCGCTGACGAATGTAGATCACGGATCGTTTATCGTCCCCAACTCAATTTTCTTGAGGTTATCTGCAGTGGTATGTATTCCATCCTCCAGTTCTTTCGGAGCTGGGGGAAATTCTGAGATCACCTCATCATTGCTGTTTTCGAGGCACCAGGGAAGGCTGTCCATGTTCTCGGATTCTTCTTGTAGTATTGTTATCATGTGACAGGTACGAATTCGCTTCCAATCCCAATGTGGAACTGGTTTTTCTTTCGTGGCCTTAGGCTCGTGCTTTTGTGGTGGTGCTACCCTCCAGCTGTTGGACAGAGCGAATTTACCAAGCTGATATTGATCTTCGACCCAATTCTTGAAGCTGAAGCAATCTTCAAGAGGATGACCTACTACTCGATGGTAAGAGCAATAGTCCGGGTGTGAGGCTTCGCCTGCTTGTTCAGGGTGTTTAGACTCCGGCAATATAAGCATTTGATGTTTCAGGGCGAGATCAAGTATTTTCTTCGTCTTTTCCCGAGGAAACGAGTATGCTCGACCCATTTTCTTCATAAGGGATAGATCAATAACGCTCGACTCCCGTTTGCATGGCTTCTTAGCCCTGCTTTGTTGTTGTTGAGTGCCTTTTTGGTCTTTCGACTTATTTCTGCTTTTGAGCTGAGCCTTCTTTATAACAGGCTGACAAGGAGCGGCATTTTCATCCTTTACAGCCTGTTGGAGAAGGCGTTGCGTCTTGGCTTTCTCGTAGATGGCCGTCTCACGGTTGTGATCATCTCGGACTTTTTGACCAGCTTTCTTTATAAGTCTGTCCATTTGTTCCTCGAACGACGGACTGGACTCTTTTGTATCTGGAACCTTCACTGGCTTAGGATTAGCGTCCTCCCATTGAGCATCCGCTTCTTCATCAAGGTCATACACGACGTAGCAGCCGGGTAGTAACTCTCGTTTCTTTGACCGGATGTATCCAAGCCCTCTCGTTTCCATTCTCCCATTAGGCAGTTTGCGTTGAGTCCCGGGAACGTTCCAGACCCTGTCATAGAATTTGGCCTCTCTAACGGTCTGTTTGAAGGATATCCTCTGGCGTTTCAGCAGCTTCTTCAAACCCTCTGTATAATATCTGGGGAGACGGATAGGCTGAAGCCTGTCGAGCGCAGGATCTGCGCCATGCCAGATTTCTTTTTTCACATTGGTTTCTTCAGAGCGGTAAAACAGAATTGCTTTCTCGTTTTCTCGCCTGGGAGGGATATAGAATGTCCGCAGCTCTTCTACACTGTAGATATTAAGTGCATCCAGTTCTTTATGATGTTTAGGCGGCACCATAGCAACTTGCAGACTGTGCTCTTCATCAGCGGAAGCTTGGATTGAAGGTCGAGCAGAGAATACGACATGGACCTCATCCTCCGAATCGCTACCAAAGACCAATGTAGGAGTGGACGGTCCTGGCTTGTTATGTTGGGGCGGACCCGAATACACTATCTCCTCTTCTTCCTCGGTGTCACTGCCGAAGACAGGGATGGTGGCATTAATTTTATTCTCCGGCTTGTGACACTTCTCCGTGTCTTCGAAATCCGGCAAGAAGTATTTGGCATCTTCGTATTTGCGGACCTCGTTCACAGAGAACGGGTTCAGTTCTCCCGTCACGGTATACTCGAAACCATCCTTAAAATACTTCATACACTGATGTTGTGTAGAAGGGATGATGTTGTATTCGTGTAACCATGGTCGGCCGAGCAAAGCGTTGTAGCATGTCTTGGCGTCTATGACGTGGAACTTAATGTCCGTGACGAGTAGCCCGAAGTGTAGCGTCAGTATCATAGATCCAAGAGTTTTTGACGATTGGGAGTCGAACCCGGAGATGGTGATCTTGTCCCGAGCAAGATGCTGGACGCTCATGCAGATTTCCTTCAACACCCGCACGTTGAGTAGGTTAACAGACGACCCGTTATCGATCAGGATTTTGCCTATCTTTATATCATGACAGTATCCCGAGACATAGAGAGGGCGATTGTGTTCGCAAGTCCCAAGTAGAAGGTCTTCATCACCAAAAGTAACATCAGCCGTGTGTACTTCCTCTAATTCATCCTTCATCTTTTCCTCGGCCAGGCATGCTTGGAATTGTTCCGGGTCTTGGAGCGCCTTAATCAATGAATCTCTCGCCTCTTTTGATAGCAAAAGGGCGTCAAGAATGCTGAGCTGTGAGGGCAGCTTCCTCAGATGTGCTAAGAGTTGTAATCTACCTTATTTCTCTTCGGCGGGTTCTTGGCGTTTAACTCTTCCGCCACTTGGTCATCTAAGATGATATCTTCAGAGACCTTTTCTTTCCCTTTATCTTTTCTGTTCGAGGGTCCGAGGTTCTTTTCGGGCAGCGTGCGATTACGTAGCCGGATATTTTCGCAAACCTTTGGTCCTTCTTCTGTTCTCGAAGCGGACTCTTTGAAGAGAGGGGCAAGTTCTAGTTCTTCATCAGAATCACTCCCGAATGTAGGCACTTGTGATCCACCGGTGTTAACCACGCAACAATCGCCAGCAGTTCTTTTAAGCCTCTCGGTCATATTTCTTTGCTCTCGATGAGCTTTACGCTTTTCCCGCTTAAAGTGTTGTCGGTGAGCAACGTATCCTTGCCACCATCTATCGAAAGCTTTGCACTCTTGAGTGGGGTGCGAAATCTTTTGATGATACAAGCAATAAGACGGGTGCATTTTCGCTTCACCGGTAATTTCTTCTTCGGAGGATGGTAGCTTCATACCCATTGACATAACCTTAGCAAACTTCTTTTTTATCTTGAATTGGCTTTTGTTGGTAGCGGAGATGTTCAGCTCCAACGGGATCGTCTCAGCTCCTTCATCAAGTCGCTGGCGCTTGGCCCTTTCAAATATAACCGCCTTACGCTCCCGATCAGCTTTACTTTTCAACCGAGCCTCATTAAGGAATGCGTTAATTAGTTCATCTGATGACCCCAGAACTTTTGGTTCAGAATCTGCCCCCAGCGTAGGGGTCTCCTCATCGTTCGTGATCGAATGGGAAATCATATGACAGCTCGCCACGCATTCTTCAGCTCCATCTGACGAACTTTCTCCCTCACCTTCCTCTTGAAAGACGTGGTTGAGGAATTCTTGGAGCGTAATGGGAGTCCGCGCCTTTTGGTTGTATTCTTCCAACGCGTCAATTTGTTTTTGTAAGTCCGTGTGTTTGCCACCAGGCTTCACGGGCTTCTTAGATTTCTTCTTCTTCTTTTTCG
This sequence comes from Agapanthus africanus, assembly GCA_030015575.1. Taxonomy (NCBI): domain Eukaryota; kingdom Viridiplantae; phylum Streptophyta; class Magnoliopsida; order Asparagales; family Amaryllidaceae; genus Agapanthus; species Agapanthus africanus. The sequence goes on along the minus strand of JASDDO010000012.1, from coordinate 90,232,920 downwards.
AAGATTTTGACGGTTGGCTGCAAGTGCTTGAACCGCCACCATCGGTCCTTGAAGTTGGACGTGGCTTCAACATCCCTTCAATGACCTGCGGTTCCAACGGGCTCTTCCACTCGATCGCTGGACATGTCTGAAGATCGTTTAGCATCCTCTTTGTCTTGGCTGATAATACGACCTCCCAAGGAGCTTCTTCAATGACGGAGCATGTTGCTCCCGGCGTATTCATCCCCTTAGCGGTGTGGGGCTGCGGGGGATTCACCTTCCATTTGTCAGATAACGCGAACTTGCCCTGTCGATACTGGTTTTCAAGCCAATTTTTGAAAACGTAGCAATCTTCGATCGGATGGCCTAGTACTCGATGATAAGGACAGTAGTTGGGCTCGTTGATATCACTTGGTTGCAATGGACGTTTTGGATCCGGCAAATTTATGAGTCTGTTGCGCAATGCCAGCTCGAATAACCTCCTCATTTTATCACGGGGAAAGGAATAAGAACGTCCCATCCTATCCTCAAGGGGCACGTACGGTCGCGTATTATTTTGACGAGCAGCCGGCTTCGAGTCGCTCAGTTGTTGTTGAGCATTAGCGACGACGATCGCTTTTCCCTTCCCTTTGTCATTTCGGGTGTCTGGCCTTGGAAGAGGGGGTTTATGGCCCATTTGATCCATTTGCGTTAGTTTGTCAATCAAGGCCAGGAAGGTAGTCGGCTTGAAAAACATCATAAACTGCGAGATGGTTGCTTGTGGATCGAGGGTTCCCACAAACATACCCACTGCGGGAGCTTCTTCAATACGCTGCTCGCATTTTGACCATAAATTACGCCATCGTATAGCGTATTGGACCCACGTCTCACCGGGTTTTACCCTGGTGTTAATCAGTGCTGTCATCGGGGTACGTTCACTAGCGCTTGCAAAACGCTAAGTAAACAACAGCTCCATCTCCGCGAAGGTTTTAATAGAGTCGTTCGGGAGCTCAGAGTACCATTCGAACGCCGTATCCGATAAGCTTCCAACAAACTGGCGAAGTAAAAGCTTGTCATCTCCACCGGTATTGCCGCAGAGTGCCCTGAACTGGGCAACATGCTGGTGAGGATTGCCCGTACCCTTGTAGACATGGAACTTGGGAATCGTATAACCTGGCGGGTATTTGATTTGATTGTACCAGCTCGGATATGGTCTCCCCGTTTTCACGACCTGGCAGGCTGTTTCGGTTGCATGATGAACCCTTATTTGCTGGGCGATGTATTCATCCAAATCAGCTTTGGAGATAGTGTCCTCTTTAGCTGTGGACAGAACTGGTGGAGAATTTGACGTCTCTCCCCTATCGTCCTCAAGGATGATCGGGGGATCTTCAGTAGGTGGATCTTGTTGAATCATCATACCCACCATATCCTGGAACAGGAGGGCCATCTTCTTTATGTTGGCTGCCTGCTCCGCAGCCTCTTTATCCTTCTTCTCTAGTACGCGACGAAGGAATTCAGCGTCCGTTTCTTGTTCTTGACGCTCGTCCGAGGACGTTTCAGGGGTTTCTTTTGGCCATGTAAGAGCGGCCATAGCGTTCATCATCTCGTGGAGCTTCTGCTGCTGCTCCTGAGCCTTGGTCACTGACCTCGTGTGCGGTCTATGACCTGTTGATATGCGGCTATCTTCTTTTCCCGATGCCATATAAACCGTATGAACTGTTATGCCCCCTGACTTGGGGCGTTTAGGTTCACCATTTTTAACTTTTGCCGCTGACGCGGGAGTTTTCTCTGGCCTCCTTCTTTTGTGGGCCGTTGAGGTTGAAGGAACCGTTGAAGTGGGCATCCTAGCGGCTGCTGTCCCCCGTTGTCTAATGGGACGGTCCTTATCTTTTTCCACCTTCACCTTTTTCTGATGACGAGAGTGGTCCGGGTCAATCACGGAGTCTTGAACCCTCCGCCAAACTTTATAAATTTTTGACGACAGCCGTTGAGGGGGCTGTTCTTGCTTCGTTTCTGAAACTCTCTCCGCAGGTGGAGGAGATCCCTTCAGTATAGCGGTTGGAGAGTTTTTCCGTACCCTCCTCAGCAGTTCAAAGCTGTTCCCAGTTGGGACAGCAGCGTTGACTTCCACCACTGGAGCCGATGGAGTTAGCCCTGAGGGAGAGTTGCCCCCGGCCTTCCTCACTCGTTGCCAATGGCGACGTCAAGCACGGCGAGCCATTGGGATTGGCTCAGAGATTGAGATAGCTTCTTTTTGCCTCCTGTCTGAATGAGGCGCCGCCGGTGTTAACCTCTTAAAGACTGAGGTTGTCTTCTGAGGGGTGATATTCAACCTGCCGAAGACGGATCCTTGAGCAGGGGTAGGAGCAAGAATCGTCAGTCTTGAAAAGACTGACTCTTTGACAGGGGAAGCCGCCTTGACGACTCCTGAAGCAGCAGCTGTTGCCCTCCTTTGGACAGTCATTTTAGAGTTCAGATTTAGCCTGGTGAAAACGGAGGCTGTCGGTTTGGTAGCGGGCGGCCCGTTGACAGGGGTCGTTGTAGCAGTGAGCCGGTTGAAGACCGACTTCTTGTTCACTTCCGGTGCAGGTATGGGCTCAGAGAAGCTTGTAGGTGGGATCATGGTCCCGAAGAACAGACCAGTGGTGGCTTGGGTCACCTGATCTACCGGCAGAGTGAGGAAGGAAGCCGCTTGGGGCCCATATGCTACACCTCCCGGTGAGGTGGAGCGTCCGTTGCAGTGGCATTTCGAGCAGTTGGTGCAGTTAAATGCCATTGAATCTTGAGTTCTGCGCCAGGTAAAAGACCAAATCTTAGTAGCTTGAAATCCGAAGACAACCATTTAACAAACCGCGATTGGTTGGCGAAGACGACACACGAAGTGTGGAGTGGAAAGAGGAAGAGGTCCCACCGGGCGTGCCAGAATCTGTTTCCCTCCGAAAGACGGCGCACAGGACCGCGAAGTCCTGACGCTGAGATTCGGGGCAGATGCTATTTGGTTTCATCCGTCTACCTCTCCGAAGATGCCAAGTTGATTTATGGCACCGTGTATCGAAGGTTTAGACGGATGCGGCCGATATAGCAGACTTTGTCAGATTCCCCCTCGCTTGAGGGGTTTTTGATTGTGGGGACGCTCTTCCCTGCAGGCGTCAGCCCCTGCAGTTTATTACGCTACCGAATCGCGGTAGCCACTTTCTCCTTCTCCAGAATTTCACTTCATGTCGTGTGTGTTTGTTTTGTTTGTGGTTGCCCGTGAATTGTATACGGAGACTGAGTAATGCCGTCGCCCGTAGGACGTGGATTAGTCCAAATCCGTATTTAATTAGATTTGGGTTTGGTGTTTTTAGTTTAAGGATGCATTAGTCGCGTTGCGGTTAAGATCAACTTAAACGTTCGTTAAGGATACGTTAGTCCTGTTTGAGACTAAGATCAAGTTAACGGGGTGATCCATTTAATATATGGCCGTCGGGACTCGTCGCCTCTCTGACGTCGTTGAAGGATTACAACGATAGGTGTCAGAGGAGTTCGGAGATGTACCCTTGAGCCAAAGCTGATTTAGGGTTTTATAATCCATTTGAATGATTAAGGATACGTTAGCCGTGTTTGGGGCTAAGATCAACTTAAACGGGACCGTTTAGATCCGACGAAAGAGCATTTGGAGGCTCTATTGTTCTAGTTTAGGGACGTAGTGGTCCATCATTAGTTTAAGGACATTTCGGTCCAATATTAGTTTAAGGACGTCTCGGTCCATATTCTAGTTTAGGGACGTGGTGGTCCATATTCCAGTTTTAGTGACGTGGTGGTCCATATTCCAGTTTAGGGACGTGGTGGTCCATTATTAGTTTAGGGACGTTTCGGTCCGATGCCAGTTTAGGGACGTAGTGGTCCGTTATTAGTTTAGGGACGTTTCGGTCCGATGCCAGTTTAGGGACGTAGTGGTCCGTTATTAGTTTAGGGACGTTTCGGTCCGATATTAGTTTAGGGACGTTTCGGTCCCTTATTAGTTTAGGGACGTTTCGGTCCATATTGATGTGTGGTTGTTGGGACTCGTCACCTTTTTGACGTCGTTGAGGAATTACAACGATGGATGTCAAAGGAGTTCGGAGATGTACCCTCGGACTGATTGTAAATTGATTTAGTAGAGCAATTTTGCTCAGTCAATTTAATTTAAGGACTTATGGCCAAAATTGGGCTAAGTCCAGTTGAGAATATCCAACGTTTTATCTGCTTTTGCAGAGCATTTCTTTTTATTTTTATTTGGGCCTTGCCCAGGAAGGATGCAGAGCATCAATTTTGTTTTGGGCCCTGCCCTTTATAATGATGCAGAGCATCAATTTCATTTGGGCTCTGCCCTTTATTGCTTTGCAATTTATTTTGGCCTGTTAGGTCTTTCTGACTTGGGCCTGGCCCTTTAAGTAATGCATTGCATTTGTACAAAGCACTGAGAATCTTTGTAGATTCAAGAAGTGCAAAGCACTTTTTATCCCTTGATCTAAATTTGGATCAAAGAAAAACAAGTTTTTCTTGTTTCAGAGAACCAAAGGTTCATAGCAAGTGCAAGGCACTATTTTTATTATTTTTATTTATTTATTTATTTATTGAAATCACTGATCTTGTTCTTAGATCAATGATCTGTTCCTAAGAGAATTTTCTTTTCTTTTAAAGGTTTTACCTTTTTTTTTTGTATTCTTCAAGAGTTCTCAAGAGTTTTCTTCTCTCTCTCTTTTTTTTAGCAAGATCTTTCATCATTTCGAAATGAGGCCAGGGTTCCTTTTTATAGTGCTCATAAATTAGTTAGATTTGTTACATAAATCTTTTTCTGAGTGATTTGGGGAATTTTCCCCACCGTTGGATCTTTGATCCAAAGGCCCCTGCCTTATACAAGAAAATCTTCTTGTTTTAACAAGATTTATTCTGTTTTGCGCATGAATCCCCAGTGCGTGACACGTGTCGCATAGTGAAGCGCTTGCGCAGTCGCATAGTGAAGCGCTTGCGCAGCTGCGCAGACACGTGTCGCGCAGCGCAGCGCTTGCGCATCTGCGCAGATACGTGTCGCGCAGCGGTGGGCTTGCGCAATAGTGTTTGCACAACTGCGCAGACACGTGTCGCGCAGCGCAGCGCTTGCGCAACTGAGCGTTGCTTTTGTTTTTTAAAGAGCCTTGCTCTGATTGGACGCACTGCCTTGGGCGTTGTGCTGCCGTGTCAATTTCTGACACGTGGCGCGTTGCGCACAGCGCACGGGATCTGAAGCATTGCTTCAAAAATTTGAATTTTCAAAATTCAAACAGAGCCTTGCTCTGATTGAGGGAACAGTGCACTACTTGACATGATTGGATCTATATACACTACCTGACTTGACCTGATGTACCACAGCTTGACCTGTTACCTGATCTTGTTACTAATGCCAACAATCTTGACCTGTTGTCCCTGCGAACATTTCCTGTTGTCTATTCAGACAACCCTGTACTTGCTTGATCCTGTGTTGGCATTAACTCCAGATTTATCAATACCTGACTTGAACATATAACTTGGGGGTATGGGGAAATCAATGATGAAACCTCACTTGTAACTCGACAGTTTGATACCTTTACTGATCAGTCTTACGGGCTAGGCCAGCCCCGGGATGATACTGCTGACATCATTCATCTTTACATACTACCTTTTACTGCCTTGCGGCACGTCTCGGATTCAGCCCGAGAATCTTGACCGTGGTCCCGGACACGCACGGGATACTATTGAGTTACATCGATGATTCATCAAATTGATTTCAAAAACTTGAGAGTGGTTAACCCAGTGGACCAGTTTAGATTACTCACTGCACATCACCTGTGCCTTACCCTTCACTGTCACTATTTATATTACTGTTATACCTGTTTTACCGTTCATACTCATACCTGCATGTCTTGCTACCCCTGTTTATATTATTACTTGATATTATGACGCACTGACGTCTGGGTTTTGCATGGCCCAGATTCTTTACCTTTGCTGCAGGCCGAGCAGGAGTATTTCAGTCAACAGGTCGAGCAGTGAGGACTTGTTAGTATTTTGGTTTTATTTATGCATTTTCATTCCTGATGTGAGCCCGCGTTATGGGACGTACATTCCAGTTTATTCTTGTATTGGATCTTTTGCTTCCGCATTATTTTATTCTTGACTCGTTTATTCTGGCTTATGGACATGTGCTAGATAGTTTATTATTGTTCTTGATATCTCTACAGCCGTAATGTGACCGTGGAAGGATATTTCCTATCCATAGGTAACATGGTTGGCTCTGTCACGTGCCTATCTTAGCGTACTCTGGGAAGCGGGGCGTGACAGGGTTTGTTTGGTATCAGAGACATAGGATCTAGGTTAATCGGGTTTGATTCTTTTGTAGTTGGGTATTGGACCCAATACACGAATCAAAATACTCGTAATTAGGAAACATGTCCTGCCACCTTACCGTCTTACCGTTTTTTTGAATCTTAACTTCCTCCTGATTCTACTTTGACGATATGCAAACCTCTTTTGCATCTCGACTCGAAACCTGGTTTCCTATTGTTTATCTCTAGAACTTAGGCGACTTGGGTGGAGTTATGTGATTGTAGCTATATACCGCGGCATGATTACAATGCGGTACTCTATTTAAGTAACTTGGAGTTCTAGCCTTGATTCATATCCTTGATCTATATTTTGAATCTGTTATCATACTATTCCTTTCGGTGTTTTGATTTCAGGAACATGGCAGACAAGAATCTGAAAACATACCAGAGGCGTGTTGACGAAGCCGCTTTGCTTGGAGTAATCCGTGGGATGCTGGAGAACCAGAAACGGCAGACCGAGCTGAACCAGCAGCAAGCTGAAGCTTTTCAGGAAGGTTTGCGGACTGTCCAGCAGTCCGTATGTAAGTACACGGCGGCGCCCCGGCCGTCAATCCGACGGCCAAATGCGGAAACGGTGATAAACTTTAATTTTGCGAACTTAGCAAACCGGCACCACCGCGCACTAAACCCCGGATCGGGCCATTAAACTAGTTCTAGCTAACTACAAGATGGGAAGAGATATACCGAGTGATCCGAGTCCTTCGGTCTTCTCGTCGTCGTCCCGATCTCCTGCGGAAAATCCGGTCGTCGCCTCCTCGCCGGAAGGGCACCACATCGCCTGCATCATTTACGGGCTCCCACCTCAATACCGAGGCAACTCGGGCATGAAGCTGGCAAGTCGACATGCCCAAGATATGCTATAGAATGTGGTGTAGATCATGCTAGTCTCATTTGGGGTTTGTAGTTGCCTTGATGGAGGAATTTTTGCACTAGAATTGCATGGATGCAAGAGGGGGAAAAGGAGCATGCTAGGAAATGGGCTCGGCCAAAAGAAAACCATCAGCCTCTGCACTCTCATAAAGCTCAAAGCAACCTTATATAAATTAATCCCTTAACTCCTCAAACATCAATTCCAGCACACTCATTTTTAACTCCTTTTTCCCTTAAGAAATTAATCCACACTCACAAATAAAAACAATCTTTTCAGTGGCAGGAATAGTGGCCGGCCCACTAGGAAAAGGGTGTGGGTTTTTATGATTGAAAAGCAAGGAAAGAAATAAAAGAATAGAAAAAGGTCATACCCAATCTAATCACATCCAATCTCATAAATGCAAAAGATTGATTCAAGGAGAAAGATTGATTCAAGGAGAATCTCATCATGAGAAATTTATCATAATGAATCAAATACAAAGAACCCCTCCACAAATGGTTATTTGCAACCTTGCAAATAACCCCCTCCATCGGAAAAGTCCGGCCGGGAAAGAACAAAGGAAAACCGGCCGGAACGGAATGCAAACTGGCAACTCCAAAAAACTGGTCCCGTAATAAATTACAGGAAAACCCCCATACTGTGAATACACACCCGCATCTGTATTCCGACCGGATACAAATGCAATGAGACAAAATCTACACTGTACTAAACTAGGATCCGGCTTAAACCAAAGCCGGCTAGTAATGTTCGTCCGATCCTGATCCGTGCAATACCTCACGTATCAGATCGAACCCTGCCATATATCCATACGGCCACTAGTACAAACCGTCCGATCCTGACCCGTGCAATACCGCACGTATCTGATCGGACCCTGCCATATCTCCATACGGCCTCTACAGCGTTTCGCCCGAAAACTGAGTAACTGAAAGTGTGGTGGACTCTAAAGACTCGTCAATACTATGGCTGTGGATTTAACCACTAGCACGTCAGAGGTATAAGCCAATACGTAACGGGCCACCAGCTATTGACCAAAAGGGACGTCGATGAGCGAGCTCATCCTGACACCCTACTGAGCCTGTCAGTGACAATATCCGTACAGTCCGGTCCGTTCGTCTATGAGCATCGCATGGCGGGCCTAGGGGGTTGGTAAAAGTCAGACCCCCAAAAGCGGTACAAGTCGTGTCGGAGTGTAGCCCAGAACACCCTGAGATACTACTGGAATACCTACCAGTAAATCTCCTGCCTTGGCCAAGGACTTCGTGTAATGGCTCTCCTAGACACAGCGCGACCTCACCCCCAATACCGGGAGAGACGAACCCCTGAAGATCCGCTCACTGCCTCCATGTGGCTCGGGACTGTACCCAACTAAAACCTTTTTGCACGACTCCTTTGAGCCGTGGTAGGGTAGTAATCAAAGCACAGTGGGAACTCACACGAGACAAATGACGATCCCCAGGTCGATGAACTAACCTGTACACATGTCACCTGGGAACTGCTATCTGACGTCAGGTATAAGACCAACTAGCATGTTCCCGGCGAGTCCTATCCGGTGTACTCATAACCCAATGAGCACCTGTATACATCTTAGGTGAACCAACAGACACCAGTGGCTTGTGAGACCGGCCACCGCCCCTCGTCGGGGTCTCGACTGTATACACTAGTCTACTCTGGAGAATCGATGCCCTGTCTCGAAACTCCCACGACTAGGGACCTTTTAAGGATGTGCTTATAGACTCCAGCTCTCACTTATATGATCGCCCTCATATTGCTGGCAGTCAAGCAAGAATCCTAGGGGCTCTATCAACGTGCAATAGCGACCTGTCAGGTCACCTAAAACAGTACACGATGATAAAGGTAAACCAGATAGCATACTATCATCTCGAGTAAGACTGTCGTCCCGGGATAGGTCCTCCCTCAATCATTGCAATCACGTGCCTGTGATCCAATAATTGACTCTGAGGGCACTATCTCCAACAATCTCCCACTTGCACTCAGGGCTAATTATTGCGATGTCGCATACTCACAGCCCGTGTGATACCGAACACCCAACTCCTCTACTAGTCAGTCTCACAAAGCTCGTTTGCGAGACTATTGCGTTCGAGGAATAGCCTCAGCGAGTGGATCCGCTCTGATGTTTCTTTCTATGTCTCTCTAAATCTCAAGTTCGCGGAGAATGCCATCTCCCGAAATGAGCAATACCTGTCTTAGAATGTCTGGATGTCTGATGGGACCTAGCTCATAAATGAACTCCAAATCCAAAATTCTTAGACTGTATCGTCAACTGAACTTAATCAGTATCCTGCGCCATACCTCCCTCAGTATCTGCCTGGATCACCTGTCCAGAATACTGCCCCTCGTCAGAAGGAAAAATATAACTCTGACAACCTCCTTGTCGTCCATGTCACCTTGGAAGCCTGGAATGATAACTGTCTCCCAAATGAGGCTGTCGTTATCATATCCCTAGAACATCCACTTATGTTCTAAAACTGCTTCCGACTGTTTCTCCAGGATTGGATCAATGTCAACTTATTGCATCTAGTGCAAGAACAATATCTGGTGTGGTACTTGACATCTCATGATTGACTCAATTGCCTAAGCAAGTGATCTGCCAATCATGCACATCCCTCTCTACTTTAGTCTATAAGACACCTTTAGAGAGGGTGACTCCATCACCTGCAGGTATACTACCGTGCCAGGAGTCGTCCATTCTAAATACTCTTAGAATGCTGTCAAGGTACCCTGATTGAGAAACCACCCAAATCTAGATCAAAAACCATAGATCTAGTAACCAGTATGTCTGATATAATGTCCAAGTCCTTCGTGGAGAAACCACTGTGTGACGACCAAAGTATAACCGATCGTAGTATAGGAATATCACTTCCTACTTTGTGTATGTCATCCAAAACCAGGATATCACACCCTACTACCTTCTCAACAGATCCATCCCCTATTCTGATGACGTCAAACCTATGACTGTCACATCAGAAATAGATGATCTATCTCCGCTATATCTGCTTTAGTCTATAAATAGACATAAGCCTGATGTCCACCAATGCTTCCGCTGCTCCCACTGACTACGACAACCCTCTGGCAGAGTCATATAGATGTGCATTTCTAAAGCTAGTTTAGAACGACGCTATACTCATCCTCCCACCGGGTCTCGCAGCCTGGAATAACAGCAATGGCAAGTGTGGGTAAACAAGAACTTCCCTATCACCGTCCTTGAGGCTACCGGAGTACCTCTCGGGTGCCTGAAGTTACCCACCGTATCTGCGGAGTGGCCAATGGAATGTCAAAACAGATTGAATCTTTAGGTTCCTTATCAAATCTTCAGTAATCGTTTGCGGTTCTGGAATCACTTCCAGTTCTACCATACTCCCACTACCGTTTTTGAAAAAATCCATTTTTATTAAAACTGTGGCGAGTCAAGAACAATATCACTATTGATCTTTCTTGTGGTAGAAAGTCAACCCTCGTCATAGCCTGGGTCAACCCACAAACAGCCATTACAGAAACGTGCCTTGAGTTATCCAGAGTCTGGTTTTAATCATAAGCCGGACAACTCCCCGTACCTTAACAATGTTAAGATATGAACTGTACTATATCCAATATAGAACCAGAGGCACTGATTTAATTGAACCAGATTCAAATCATGCGGCTATCTCCAGTGCATGTCAACTAAATGGAAGGAGACCGATCAGCGTTACTCAACTTAGGAATGCTTCCAATTATGAGTAACCTGAAAGAGAAGCAATTTCTCTTTATCATTACTATCAACTGAATACCATACACAAGTATCTACATCTTCGATCACTTTGAAGAATCCCGATACTTGCAATACCTGGTTCTCTACTTTATTCAAATACATATAACTCCTCAAAACTTAGACTCTGTGTTTCTACGAAACACATGTCTAAGAACTAGAGAAGTTAAAAGTAAACAGAATATAGTATGGGGACCAACCCCTCTGTCCTAATGGACACTGGACAACATAGAATACTCGGTATAAGTCCGCTGAGTCTGATAACTCTTTCACTGTGTGTCGTAGGTTGAAAACTGTACTTATGGTTACGAAGAATTACACCGCTGTTTAATGCTCCCTACCTAACCATCCACTGATATAGGTAAATGTCATCGACATAATATCAAAAGGTATATCTCACTCTATGAAAATAGACGTACAGATATATCAATTTGAAATTGGTGCACAACAGCGGATATTCAAAACCATATATTTGCCGACCGGCAAACAACCCAGGTGACTTCCTCAAATATCACCAATTCCAACGAATCCCGATATAATGAGGATGGTCACCTAATTCCCAATAACTTACTCCCACTCATCATCTGTAAAGCCATACAGATGTGAGAATCAAACCTGGTAAATACATACCCTGGAGCAAGTGTCTAATCAGGAAATCAGTTTTCTTTTAACAGTACACAGTTGAACTGAAACATCGAAATGTTTCGATGGGGTATCCTGGTATTCCTAGTAATGCCTCTACCATTATCCAGATTCACAACTATAACCGTATAATTCTTTGCCACCTCTCCAAATCCCTTTATATGCCTTTAGTCATTACCTTCTGCACACCCCTTTAGGCCAATTGGTTTTCTTCCTTCCCTGCCGTTCGGCACCAGCCTATGGCTTGGAAGAAGACTATCCAATAAGCATAATGGGTGTACTGTCCTAATCCTAGGAGCACTAGCAATGCGAGAGAAGGTGAAGATAAAAGACAACCGAATAAACCTTATTCCTATCTCTCCTGGACCAGAATCCATCCCCGAACTGGAACAAGTTCCTTTCGAGTTCGTATATAACCATACGATGGAGTATCCAATAAACTATGGATCTTCGTAGTGATACGGAGTGTCCTGGAGAAATACAAAGGTGATTTAGGATTGGCGAAGAAATACTTGGTTTGGTCGTGAATATCAGTCGCAATTTACTTTGCCCTCTTACTAATCCCTTGCTTTGTCTTAATCTTAATACTTTCTGCACACCGTTTAGGCTAATTGGTCTTCTTCATTCCACACTGTTCGGCACCAGCCTAAAGTTTGAAGAAGACTATCCAATTTGCATAATAGGTGTACTATCTCCTAAACCAAGGAGTACTCACAACTTGAGAGAAGGTAAAAGGGAAAAGACAACTGAATAATCCTATCCGTTTTCTCCAGAACCGGAAACCATCCTCGAATTCCTTCGAGTTCGTATCTAACCATACGATGGTTTTGTCCAATGGAAGTGGACGTTCGTAGTTATACAGGGTGTCCTGGAGAAAAGGGTAAAAGTAGGAGTGGCAATGAGGTCTGCAACTCTGACAATCCAAAAGCCAGTGTTAAGAAGGTTCGGTCAACTTGGTCACTGAGTCATAGTCTTAGGGTCGGGTCAATGGTCGCTGCCAAAGAGAGAGAGAAAAGAAACACTCAGCGTGCACTCTAACCTAGATCAGAATGGTTACCAATTCATCTAATCAGAAAACCTCCCACTGTACCTCAAATTCTCCTCCAAACCTAAAAGAAGAATTAGTCGGGGTCACCCGAGGAGTAAACCAACTCATCAGTGGGAATCAGGATCCAACTATCATCGCATGATAACGTGACGGAATCCGCTCACGGTGTCATACTCCAGAAGGTATGCGCATATCTGGCAAGTTTCAGTTCTTTTGAAACTCCCGATGTGATTTTTACCCCATGCTCTTATGACCTTGACTTTGGCCAACAAATCATAAGTCACATGTCAAGTTCTACCCGTCATTCTCCAGGTTAATTTGAGCCCACCCGTACAAGCCCTTGACTTTGGCCAACAAGGCTATACGACTGCCCCAAACCAACACATCTATCTATGCTGCATATGAATAACCAACAGCTACCAAACACTGTGCCTTGACTTTGGCCAACAAACACAGCTTGAATACTATTGACTACCCATATGAAACGACGGAGGGCTACGAATGGTTTCTGGCGAAAACCTTTAACGTAATGAACTTGATATCGTTGAAGGAACTGATAGCTTTTTAGAAAATATAGTGACGAAAACCTTTACTAAAGAGGTCACTCCCGGTGAAGGGATCTCGGCTCTTTCCCCGTAGAATGAGGTGCAGGATATTCCAACTGAATACCACGATGCAAAGCAAAAGTAATCGGCTATAGTGAAGTTAATGCCCTGACACAAACTTCTGTCCAAGGGGTCACTCCCGGTGAAGGGATCTCGGCCCTTGCCTCGTCGACTGAGGAGCAGGATATTCCAAATGAATACCACGATGCAAAACAAAAGTGAACGTCCTTGCAATAACAGGTTTTTGAAAAATGTTCCAACAACATCAGATTAGGTTTGTTTTAACTTGCATTGATCCGATTCAACGCAGTCCCATCAATTGATCACATCACAAAGAACGAAAATATACTGACGTACATATATGCCATCCGCATTCGCCACTGGGTCCCGTCATCACCCATTAGGTTAGCTAACTAACGGCAGAGCGGGGACTGGACTAGCGCGGATGAAAAACATATACAACATCTACTAATATATATACTAATATATTATATTTCGCTCAAGGCGTGAAAAAAAATGCAACATCACAGAAATGTACAGCATCACAGAAAAATACAGATATCTGGGATCCCCGGGTTTCACAGAGCCACTACTGAAACCCGACGTTCCCCTGGTCGTGTGGATAGCCTGTGCAATGAAAACCTAGACCCCTACGGGAGCGGCAAGTCACCCGCCAAAACCTGAAGCGAGGCAGCCCCTTTCAGCACCGTGAATGGACCACCAAGCACTTCACGGAATCCGGTAACTTGGGCACCCCTCCTGGGTCAACCTGTACCCCCTACGAGTGCGGTGAATAGCCCGCCAATTCCAGACTGAAGCCCCCTCCGTCTCAATGCCCTGAGATGCGGGCCCGTTGCCCTCTAGAACCCGGCTATCCGTGCACCCCACAGCGGGGTAATCCTAGTACAGAAAGTAAAATATACATGCAACGGGTACATCGACCGCAACCTGGTCGTGCCCCCCAAAAAAATAATACAAACAGGCAGTGACGGCAGTCCACATGTCTGACGCTCGCCCCGCAATATCAAAAGTACATAATACAACAGAAACTGTACTAGCATTGCATCCAGGCTGTCCCCCACGACCGATCCGCAACATCACAGCAAAATCACAAAACATCAACGTGAAAGTCACATTCGCAAATCCGTCTAACCGGGCTATAGCAGTTAGACTGGATTTACCGATCGAGTGACATTCACGGTCACAGATATAATGTAAATACTGTGAAAAATGTGTTTAAAATATCCGATCGATCAAAAATTAACAAGTGGGCCCCCAAGCAATACTGTAGCACTCACAGAAAATCTGGGCCCAATATTAATATTCCAAAACCCCTAAAATGAGCCCAGAAGCCCACTGGAAAAAAATGATGCAGTGACGACACCAATGTGCGGCGGAACCGCGGCCCAAGGGGGGTTTGGCCGCGGTTCCGCGCTTCAGTGGTCGATTCACTGTATCGAATTTTTACAGAAGTCTTAGAATTTCTTGTACATCAGTTTTCTACAACCTGAAAAATTTTTAGAGCCAGAAAAAATTCGACAGAAAACTGATGTGAGTGAAAATGTAGATTTTGGAATTTTGGTCGATCGGAAATGCAAAACACATCAAACGAAACTAGACGAAGTTAATGGCGAGGCTCTGATACCATTGTAAGTGCACGGCGGCGCCCCGGCCGTCAATCCGACGGCCAAATGCGGAAACGGTGATAAACTTTAATTTTGCGAACTTAGCAAACCGGCACCACCGCGCACTAAACCCCGGATCGGGCTATTAAACTAGTTCTAGCTAACTACAAGATGGGAAGAGATATACCGAGTGATCCGAGTCCTTCGGTCTTCTCGTCGTCGTCCCGATCTCCTGCGGAAAATCTGGTCGTCGCCTCCTCGTCGGAAGGGCACCACATCGCCTGCATCATTTACGGGCTCCCACCTCAATACCGAGGCAACTCGGGCATGAAGCTGGCAAGTCGACATGCCCAAGATATGCTATAGAATGTGGTGTAGATCATGCTAGTCTCATTTGGGGTTTGTAGTTGTCTTGATGGAGGAATTTTTGCACTAGAATTTCATGGATGCAAGAGGGGGAAAAGGAGCATGCTAGGAAATGGGCTCGGCCAAAAGAAAACCATCAGCCTCTGCACTCTCATAAAGCTCAAAGCAACCTTATATAAATTAATCCCTTAACTCCTCAAACATCAATTCCAGCACACTCATTTTTAACTCCTTTTTCCCTTAAGAAATTAATCCACACTCACAAATAAACACAATCTTTTCAGTGGCAGGAATAGTGGCCGGCCCACTAGGAAAAGGGTGTGGGTTTTTATGATTGAAAAGCAAGGAAGGAAATAAAAGAATAGAAAAAGGTCATACCCAATCTAATCACATCCAATCTCATAAATGCAAAAGATTGATTCAAGGAGAATCTCATCATGAGAAATTTATCATAATGAATCAAATACAAAGAACCCCTCCACAAATGGTTATTTGCAACCTTACAAATAACCCCCTCCATCGGAAAAGTCCGGCCGGGAAAGAACAAAGGAAAACCGGCCGGAACGGAATGCAAACTGGCAACTCCAGAAAACTGGTCCCGTAATAAATTACAGGAAAACCCCCATACTGTGAATACACACCCGCATCTGTATTCCGACCGGATACAAATGCAATGAGACAAAATCTACACTGTACTAAACTAGGATCCGGCTTAAACCAAAGAAGGCTAGTAATGTTCGTCCGATCCTGATCCGTGCAATACCGCACGTATCAGATCGAACCCTGCCATATATCCATACGGCCACTAGTACAAACCGTCCGATTCTGACCCGTGCAATACCGCACGTATCTGATCGGACCCTGCCATATCTCCATACGGCCTCTACAACGTTTCGCCCGAAAGCTGAGTAACTGAAAGTGTAGTGGACTCTAAAGACTCGTCAATACTATGGCTGTGGATTTAACCACTAGCACGTCAGAGGTATAAGCCAATACGTAACGGGCCACCAGCTATTGACCAAAAGGGACGTCGATGAGCGAGCTCATCCTGACACCCTACTGAGCCTGTCAGTGACAATATCTGTACAGTCCGGTCCGTTCGTCTATGAGCATCGCATGGCGGGCCTAGGGGGTTGGTAAAAGTCAGACCCCCAAAAGCGGTACAAGTCGTGTCGGAGTGTAGCCCAGAATACCCTGAGATACTATTGGAATACCTACCAGTAAATCTCCTGCCTTGGCCAAGGACTTCGTGTAATGGCTCTCCTAGATACAGCGCGACCTCACCCCCAATACCGGGATAGACGAACCCCTGAAGATCCGCTCACTGCCTCCATGTGGCTCGGGACTGTACCCAACTAAAACCTGTTTGCACGACTCCTTTGAGCCGTGGTAGGGTAGTAATCAAAGCACAGTGGGAACTCACACGAGACAAATGACGATCTCCAGGTCGATGAACTAACCTGTACACATGTCACCTGGGAACTGCTATCTGACGTCAGGTATAAGACCAACTAGCATGTTCCCGGCGAGTCCTGTCCGGTGTACTCATAACCCAATGAGCACCTGTATACATCTTAGGTGAACCAACAGACACCAGTGGCTTGTGAGACCGGCCACCGCCCCTCATTGGGGTCTCGACTGTATACACTAGTCTACTCTGGAGAATCGATGCCCTGTCTCGAAACTCCCACGACTAGGGACCTTTTAAGGATGTGCTTATAGACTCCAGCTCTCACTTATATGATCGCCCTCATATTGCTGGCAGTCAAGCAAGTATCCTAAGGGCTCTATCAACGTGCAATAGCGACCTGTCAGGTCACCTAAAGCAGTACACGATGATAAAGGTAAACCAGATAGCATACTATCATCTCGAGTAAGACTGTCGTCCCGGGATAGGTCCTCCCTCAATCACTGCAATCACGTGCCTGTGATCCAATAATTGACTCTGAGGGCACTATCTCCAACACCGTAAACAATATTGTGGCCAGACCAGTTGATTGTGTGGGTACCATGGCGGATTTCAGGAGACTTGGTCCGTCCGTCTTTACTGGCCTGGAAGAGCCGTTGCCAGCGAAGCAGTGGCTGATTGACAAGGAGAATTTGCTCGTTGCGGCACAGATTCCGGAAGATAAGAGAGTGGATGTAGTACGCATCCAGTTGGTGGACTATGCCCGTGAATGGTGGCTTGTAGAAGAGACCCGCTCGCCCAAGCTGATCAGTTGGGCGGATTTTTCGAAGAGTTTCTTGGAGAAGTTTTTCCCGCAGACTGCACGGGAGGAAATGGAAAAAAAGTTCATCAGTTTGAAGCAGAACGGCGCACCTGTAGATGTACATGCAGCTGAGTGGATGCGGCTCAGTCGATTCGCTGGAACTTTGGTGGCCAAAGAAGCTGATAGGGCACGAAGGTTCATGCGCAGTTTGGATGTGGACATCCAGAGGCAAATTATATCCCTGGGTTTGACCACTTTCTCATAAGTACTTACAGCGGCCCAAGAGCAGTAGAGCATATCTATGAAGACTGGGAGTACGCAGCAGCAAGCAGTTACAGTGCATAAACCGGCATTTGCACCGAACCGAGCGCATGTACGCAGAGGTATTCCGGTGAACAGACGTGGCGTAACATCTATGAAGAAGCCTGTTGTCGTTGATCAAAGAAGGAGCGTGATTTGTGACTACTGCCATTTACCCGGACATGTGCAAAGAGATTGCCGAAGGATGTGGGGACTCTATTTGGTTTGTGGATCGGCGGATCATACTATCAACGCTTGTCCATCAAAGCTTCGCACGAAGGATGATGTTCAAAGACCACCGCAGAAACCGTTTCAGGGACAGAAGCAGCTGACTCAGGGACCCAATCAAGCTCGAGCATTTACCCGGACGGCTGAGGAAGCTAAGGCTTCAGGGGAAGTTGTTTCAGGTTTTCTACTTGTTCATGGTTTTCCCGCATTAGTGTTATTCGATTCTGGTGCATCCCATTGTTTTATGTCGTCCAAGTTTATTGCTACACACTCGATTGCTTGCACGACCCTGTCTAGTTGCTGGGACATACACACTGGGAATGGGAAGATCATATCAAGTAGAGAATGTAAGGATTGTTCTATTGTTGTTTGCGGACGGGAGCTATTTGCAAATTTCTTGGTGATTGATACCGGCAGCTATGAAGTCATCTTGGGAATGGATTTTCTCGGCACTTTCCATGCTCACATTGATTGTAGAGCAAAGAAAGTGATTTTTCAGATTCCCAGACATCCAGAGTTTATCTTTGCTGGAGGAAGCAGTTCTGTCGGACCAGTCGAGTTTAGGGCTAGGCCGACAAATAATGTTCTTTCGGCTCTGGAAGTTGATAAGGAAGAAGCGCCAGCTGTTGTTCGAGATTTCATCGACGTGTTCGAAGACATCTCGGGTTTAGCACCAAAACGAGATGTGGAGTTTGCGATCGATCTTATTCCTGGTGCAGCGCCAATATCTAAGGCATACTATCCAATGGCACCAGTGGAGTTGGAAGAAGTCAAGAAGCAGGTTGCTGAATTACTTGAGAAGGGTTGGATTCGCAGCAGCAATTCACCTTGGGGAGCTCCAGTTCTTCTAGTCAAGAAAAAAGATGGCACAAGGAGGATGTGCATCGATTATCGAGAATTAAACCAGGTGACTATTAAGAACAAATACCCGATCCCTTGCATCGGCGAATTATTTGAACAGCTTAGTAGCGCAAAAGTATTCTCGAAGCTGGATTTACGATCCGGATATCATCAGGTCCGAGTTAAATCAGAAGATATTTGCAAAACGGAGTTTAGAACTCGGTATGGATATTACGAGTATTTAGTGATGCCATTCGGAGTAACGAATGCACCGGCGATGTTTATGGACTTGATGAACTGAATCTTTTCACCATTCTTGGACCAGTTTATAGTGGTATTCATCGATGATATTCCGGTCTACTCGAGGAGCGTAGAAGAGCATGCAGAACACTTGAAGATCGTACTGCAGACATTGAGGCAAGAAAGATTGTATGCAAAGATGAGCAAGTGTGAGTTTTGGCTTGAAGAAGTGAAGTTTTTGGGGCATGTCGTGTCCGGAGATGGAATCGCCGTTGATCCTGAAAAGATTGCAGCAGTTCGAGATTGGCCAATTCCAAAGAACATTGCAGAGATCAGAAGCTTTCTTGGACTTGCCAGGTATTACAGAAGGTTCATGGAGAATTTTTCTCGTTTGGCTGAGCCTTTGACCAAGCTTACGCGTAAGGAAGTACTATTTGTGTGGACGGATAAGTGTGCGTCAGCTTTTGAGGCATTGAAGTAGAGATTGATAACCACTCCTATTTTAACCGTACCAGACAGTTCCGGAGGATTGGTGATTCACAACAACGCATCTGGGAAAGGATTGGGATGTGTTTTGATGCAGCATGAGAAGGTTATAGCTTATAGCTTACGCATCGAGACAGTTGAAGACCCATGAGAAGAATTACCCAACTCATGATTTGGAGCTAGCAGCTGTGATTTTCGCTTTGAAAATTTGGAGACACTACTTATTGGGCGAAAGAGTCAAAGTATTCACCGATCATAAATGCTTGAAGTATGTGTTCATGCAGAAGGAGCTTAATATGAGGCAGCGTAGATGGTTGGAGCTAATGGCTGACTATGACCTTGATCTTAAGTACCATTCGGGGAAAGTTAATGTTGTGTCGGATGCGCTAAGTCGGTTGCCAGCAATTCAGATGTTGACTGCACAGAAGGAACTTATTGAAGACTTTCGAAAATTCGATTTGGAAGTTGTGCTACCGCATTCTTCGGGACAGTTGATGCAGCTGCAAGTATAGTCGTCGTTGATCGAGAATATTAAAGCAGCTCAGTTACAGGACCCTAGATTGCAAAAGTTTCGAGAACAGGTTGAAGCTGGACTTCGAACGGACTTGTTAATTCATGAAGATGGTTCGTTGCGATATGGTAGTTGTTTGTGTGTGCCAAAGGGAGATATCCGCGAAGAAGTTATGAAGGAGGCGCACAGTTCAGCATATTCCGTACACCCAGAAGGCACGAAAATGTACCGTGATCTACGACAGCATTTCCGGTGGGAAGGCATAAAACCGGAGATTGCCCACTTTGTAGCAAAGTGTTTGGTGTGTCAGCAAGTTAAGGCTGAACATCAAAGGGTTGCTGGTTTATTACAACCACTTCCGATTTCTCAGTGGAAGTGGGAACATATAACCATGGATTTCATGACGGCTTTACCGCGGAGTCCAAAGGGTAACAATGCAGTTTGGGTGATTGTTGATCGTTTGATTAAGGCAGCTCATTTCATACCATTTCGAGTTGGTCAATCAACGGAAGCTTTGGCAGAACGGTACATGCAGGAGATTGTAAGATTGCATGGAGTACCGGTGAGCATCGTATCCGACCGTGACACCCGTTTCTTATCACACTTTTGGAGGAGGTTACAGGAAAGTTTGGGGACTCGATTAAAGTTTAGCACAGCTTATCATCCTCAGACAAATGGACAGTCGGAGAGAACGATCCAAACTCTTTGTTCACCTCCGGAAGCTGGTAAGACTGGACGTCTTGCCTGAATCTGGAGGCAGATACTAATTGGTGCTATCCGTCCACCTCTCCGAAGATGCCAAATTGATTTATGGCACCGTGTATCGAAGGTTTAAACGGATGCGGCCGATGTAGCAGACTTCGTCAGATTCCCCCTTGTTTGAGGGGTTTTTGATTGTGGGGACGCTCTTCCCTGCAGGCGCAAGCCCCTGCAGTTAATTACGCTACCGCATCGCGGTAACAACTTTCTCCTTCTCCATATGGTCACTTCGTGTCGTGGATGTTTGTTTTGTGTTTAGTTGCCCGTGGATTGTATACGGAGACTAAGTTATGTTGTCACCCGTAGGACGTGGATTAGTCCAAATCCGTATCTTTTTTAGATTTGGGTTTGGGGGGGTTGTGTTTAAGGATACGTTAGCCTTATTTGAGGCTAAGATCAACTTAAACTTTTGTTAAGGACACGTTAGTCTAATTTTAGACTAAGATCAACTTAACGGGTTCGTTTAGATCCGACAAGAGAGCAATTGGGCTCTATTGTTTAGTTTAATGACATTGCGGTCGATAATTAGTTTAAGAACATTACGGTCCATTGTTAGTTTTAAGACATTGCGGTCGAGCTTAAGGACATCATAGTCCGTGAGTTTAAGGACCTCACAGTCCGATATTAGTTTTAAGACGTCACGGTCGAGGTTAAGGACATCATAGTCCGTGAGTTTAAGGACTCCATAGTCCAACGTTAGTTTTAAGACATCACGGTCAAGCTTAAGGACATCATAGTCCATGGATTTAAGGACTCCACGGTCCAGCGTTAGTTTTAAGACATCACGGTCGAGGTTAAGGACATCATAGTCCATGAGTTTAAGGACCCCACAGTCCATAAAATGTATGGTTGTCAGGACCCGTCACCTCTTTGAAGACGTTGAGGAATTACAACGACGAATATCAAAGGAGTGAAAAGATATACCTTCGAACCGGGTGTAAATTGATTGGAAGAGCAGGTAAGCTCAGTTCAATTTAAGTTGACGACTTATGGCCAGAATTGGGCTAAGTCCAGTTAAAAATGTTTAACATTTTTATTTATGTTCTGCCTGTTAGGATTTTATTTTGGCTCTGCCCTTTTAATAATGCCAAGCATTGGGCTCTGACATTGGATGTAATTAAATGCATAGTATTTATCAGGAGCAAAATGGTGTTCATATAGTGCGCCACGTGGCGCGTCAGGCGCTTTGCGCCAATTAAAGAGCACATTGCGCTAGCGCATGCGAAGGTGACACGTGTCACGCTCAGCGCTAAGCACCGGTTTGTTAGCGCACTGCGATTTTAATTCATGAGCGCGCTGTGCTGGTTCATGGGTGCGCCAGTAAATGACACGTGGCACTCTTGGCGCTGAGCGCCAACCCAAGAGCGCAGTGCTCTGTTTTCAGGAACGCAAAGCGCAGATCGTGTCTGTGGTTGACACGTGGCAGGTTTTGGCGCTGTGCGCCGGTCCAATAAGCGCAAGGGCCCAGTTCAAGAGTGCAAAGCACTTTCCAGTAGCGCAAAGCGCATCAGATCAAATTTAATATCAAAGAACAAGTTTTTTTTTGTTCTTCAAAGGAGGCCTTGCCTCAAGATTTAAGAACCAAAGTTCTTGTTCTTATCAAAAGGCTCTGCCTTTATAGATCAAAAGATCTGTGAATGAAATAAAGTACTTCTTTATTTTAAGGATTGGATCTTTTAATCCTTTATGTTTAATCAAAGATCTTGGTCTTTTTTATAAATCTAAGATCTTTTTAGAAGAGGTTTTATCTTTTTTATGAGATGTTTTCATCTCTATTATTCAAGAATTAATCGTTTTACCTTTAAAGATGAAGAAATGATCTTCTTTCTTCAAAGGCTTACCTTTCTTTCTTTTTGAGTTGTTCTCAAAGTTTGCAGAGGGTTTTTTCTATATGAGACTTGAAGTCTTGGGGCCTTTATATAGGGCCAATTGATTTGTTAAATTAGTTGAAAAGATCTTTCTCTGATTGATTTGGGGATATTTCCCCACCGTTGGATCTTTGATCCTGGGGCTTCTGTTTTACAGAAGGCAATCTTCTTATTTTCAACAAGATTGGAAAGATCTTTCCAGAACAGAATTTTAATTCTGATTAATTAATAATTTATTATTATTATTAGATCTTTTGATCTAACGGTGGGGAATTCTTTTAATTCCAGCGCTGGCGCACCTGGCGCTAGCGCACCTGGCGCTAGCGCACATACGTTTGATACGTGGCGCGCAGCGCAGAGCGCAGCGCAACTGTGCTAGCGCACCTGTGTTTGACACGTGGCACGCGGCGCAGAGCGCAGGATCTGAAGCGTTGCTTCAACTTTTAAAATTTGAATTTTTGAAACAGAGCTTTGCTCTGATTGAGGCGCGCTGCCTAGCGTGCAGCGCTTCTGGCGCTAGCGTGTCTGCTTTTGACACGTGGCATGCAACGCGCAGCGCACGGGATCTGAAACGTTGCTTCAATTTTTGAATTTTGAAATTCAAAACAGAGCTTTGCTCTCATTGGGGGAAACAAATGGCCTCCCACCGTTGCGCTCACGTGGCGCACACGTGAGTGCAGCGGTGGCAACCTCTGAGCTCTTGGATCAACTCAGAAGTTGAGGAGGCGGTTCAGCGCCTATAAATAGGACCCTTGGTCTTCAGATTATCTTCATCTTCTTGTTAAGAATTTTATTCAAAGCCTTGCTCTCTTGTTCAAGAACTTTCAAGAGTTAGAACTCTTCTAAATTTTGGTAAAAATTAAATTAAATTAATTCTAATAAATTGGGGTTCTTACCCATTAGCAGAGCCTTGCTCTTATAGATCTTTTGATCTAAAGAAAACCCCTTTAGGGTTTCATGAACAGAGCTTTGCTCTCATGAACCTATAGATCTAAATAGATCATTTCGTAGGGTTTCTTAGCCCATGAGTCAAAGCTCTGCTCTTTTGACAATATAGATCTTTTGATCTTTTGATCAAGAATTCTTAAGAGTTTTTTCATAGATCTTTAAGATCCCAGAATTTTAGTTCTTAGGAATTAATTTTCATTCATCTTTGATGGATTTTCCATCATCATTACAGAGCTAGGCTCTTTAAGGAATTTTATTCCCTCGTGACCAGAGTTTGACAAGTGTCACTCTGTTATAGAGCTTTGCTCTAAAAGGGAGATTTTCTCCTTGTCTCGAGGGATTTCTCATTCAATGAGAATATTCTTTGAGGATTTCCTCATTAATTGACAGTCTCATCCAATGATGAGGCTGTCTTATTAATTGATGCATTGTCATCTGGATTTTGTGGGTCCCCCTTTGGTCCCCTCTCCACTGCATTGCAGTGTGGTACAAATTTTAAAGTACCGAGCGTCGGGATTTTTTTTAAAATTAAATTATGACACTGATAATTGAATTTCGTTCTTTCTTGCAGGCGACATGTCTTCTGATCTCTCGTTCCTATTTTTCCGCTCAGAGGGAGGATTCCCTGAAGCACCGGTAGACCTGGAGGTTCTTTCTCTTATTAAGGAATATGACCCGGAGTACAAAAACCTTCACCTGTGGGGTAGGTGGTATGACCAAATAATCAAAAGTCGCCAAAGCTTCTCTTGTGCGACGCCATCGGATCCGATCTCATTGATCTCGTATGCAGATATACCCCCGGTGAACTATGCCGCGGAGGTCGTTAATTGGACTTCGGAGGGTCTCCTTCAACCTTCGATTGCTGCCATACCAATGCAGCTGCCGGCAACTTTGGATATTTTGGGACGGCGCATATGCCAGGGCGAGTCGTGCCCTTGGGGACAACCTTACAACATCGGGTTGACCCCTCGACATTCGGCCGGGTATTTGTAGTGGGCCAGGTACATTTTGTCAGCGAAGAAGGTGCATCTGCTGTAGATCGGTATGTACCCTGCGGTTTACGCCTCGCTGTTCCAGTACTCTGCTCCTCCGACATGGTGAATTAAGGCATTCGTGGAGCAATAGAACATTCTCACCCATACCTTTCTTCTTATGGACAGAGAAGTTTCCATCTCTCTGGAAGAATTTGCTGAGATCTCCGGTCTGCCGGTGAGGGGGGAGCACTATGAGGAGCTACTTCCTCCGGACGAATACGTTTTTGCCACCAAGCAATTGGTGATGGACTTAACGCCAGAGAACTCTATTCAGCACCAGTTTCCGAGTCTGATAAAGGTGCTGAATATGTATGAGAGTCTTTTCTTGGAATCGGGAGGCCGGGGAGTTAGTTTCGCAGACTTCATTGCCCGTTTTCTTCGACCGGAGATTCTATCGCAACAGGGCAAAAAATTTGCCAAGCTCGACGACCCCTTCGGCTTTGGCTTAGATCGTTGACCAGTACTAGAAGACGATCAAAAGGGCTTTTATCTCCCCGATACCGCAATCATCCCTTTGTCGGAAATCGCTGCTCCGGGCATCGACGATGAGACTTTCTTCCTCGGGTTTCTGGGGCTATGGTTGTGCTGGTTTGCGCTCCCTATGCACCCTCGCTATATGAGGCCGTCCGTCTTCTACCCAGCACATCAAATAGTGGCTGGCATCAATTGGCCATCGGGATTGCCGGTTGGCCCACCTATACCATGGTCTTAGCATGGCGGCGGACACAACTGAACCGGGGGTGCAAGCCGCCAATTTCCCGATGCACTACTTTACTTCATGGATGGAAATGCACGTGCTCGGGGTATTTGGTATTCATAAAAGACCCTCGTTTTACGAGAAGTACAGATTCCCGAGAATTATGCGGCTGATCAATACTTCTATCATGAATCCGCCTCCGTGGGAGGCTAGGGGGTTGCTTCTTCGTCCACGCACGGTCGGAGTGGGTATTTCTTTCACGGACAAGGTCCTGACAATCGGCCCGGAAACCTCCAAGGCGGTGCTGGCGTTGCGCGATAATTTCAAGGACGGGGCCTCCGTGTTGAAAGCCCGGGAGATTCTACATCTATACTCCATCAGGCCGGACTTCCTCGTATTCAGGCAAAATGAGGCGGCGCTTTTTATGAGATACAACCCCCATCGTTTTGCTCAGCAGCTAAGTTATAACCAAGGGGTCCCACTGGAGGCGTTTTTGGAAGAGCCTGCGGCCACCAGAGAGGGAATACGGAGCGCACTGCATCACTTTATGCGCTTAAATACGGGCTCTCACTTCTTCATTAGCGAGCCGAGTTGCATTCCAAGGGCCCTCAACGTATACGGGTCTTGGTATCAGCACGCGATGGGCGTTGTCATCAGGGAAGAGAAGTGGCTGCTGCTTGATCATAAGAGTGCGCCCCCCGCCAGCGATCGCAACGTCCCCTTAAAGCAAAGGACCCCTGTCCCTCCTCCACTAAGAGGAGATGCTCGAGTTGAGCCTCCACGTGTGCTGAGCCTCACGCGTGGATTGCCCCGCAATCCTATGGACATGCCATCAGCGCCCCGTGCTCCTATGGAGACAGTAAACGTGGTTTCACCCGAATCTGGCGTGGGCTCGGACATCGGGACCCGCCGTCCCAAGGTGCCTACGAAGCGTAAGCTGATTTTGGGTGCGACCGGAGTTCGCGCGCAGAAGAGGAAGAAGAAGTCGATCCTCTCTGCTGACGTTGTATTTGGTCGGGAACCTCATGCTCCTTATAGTGAGGGCTTGAGTGAGTACGGGACTAATGACGGCCTATTCACACCGCCAGACGAACTGATCTGGCGACTGCCATCGCAGCTTCCGAGCGATTGGCAAGGCGCGACGAGTGGTTGGCTAAACTCGCGCAATCAGGTAATCATTAGTTGTATTTTTTTTTGTCATTGCATCGTACCTCTATTATTGTTTTTGACTAACGCTTTTCCTTCTTTAACAGGCATTTCTATCGAAGAAGCCCTCGCTGCTTCTCTCAAGACTTTCGAGGAGGAGGAACGACTTAGAGAATCCTTAGGCCTTGGTACATTTCGGTTCGCTATGTTTTTGCTTCCATTTCTTATGAGTAATCTGACCCTCTCTTTGTCTTATGGCAGGGACCACAAGACCTACCTCGCAAGCCGATGCGGAAATTCTCCCCCGGCCAGCTACCGAAGTCCCGGCCTCTTCGGGATTGCTGTAAGAGGCCCTACTTAAAAAACCGATGATGCTCTGGAGGTAACCTTGAATGCGGATGATGACGCCTTGCTGAAGGAGGCTTCTAAAAGGTCTGTCGCGACGGCCCGGGAGGAAAAGAAGCGCCTGAGGCACGCAGCAAAGGAGCGTAGCGCTGCTTTGGCTGCGGGAGCGGGTTCAAGCGCCGTTACTCCCGCTGCTACTCCTTCAGAGGAGCTCCCGGTCACCTTGTCTACTGCCTATAGACGGGCGGCACGTGCAGCTCAGGAAGCCAATGGTAAATCCATCTCAGGTAATGTGTTTTCGAGGTTTCGTTGTCAACGCTTTTAAACTATCAGTTCTTATATATCTTGTCCTGCAGGGCCGAGCCTTACTGAAGGAGTGGCGGCGACCGCTGAGCCTGGGGGGTAGTAGAGGAGGTAGCTGCGGAACCCGAGGCGACGGTAGGCGATGTAACCATAGTTGCCGGACCCGAGCTAGTGGCTGACGAGACAGTCACGACTGCTATGCCCGAAATGGATACCCATGCCGAGCCTGAGGTGGCTGCGGGTGAGACGCCTGTTACGGCCGATCCTGAGGTAGCAGTGGACGAAATGGCTGCTATAGACAAGCCTAAGGCAGTGATGGACGAGACAGCTGCGACCATTGAGCCCGAGGTGGTAGCGGGCGAAACGGGCATGATCGCTGGGCACGAGATGGCCGCTCTTTCTCAAGAGTCAGGCACCGCTCCGATTATCGCTCTCTCCGCTTACGGTTCTTTGTCGTCTCCTGGCGTCGCGAGCATGACGACGGCTCCTGTAGAGTCAGGCGATGAGGCAACGGGAGGTGAGACCATCCCAATGGAGGAGCGAGACGCCACCGTTGCATCAAGTGACGCCCTCGTTACGGCTCCGGCCGGTGACTCATCAGGTAAATCTTGGGTCGCCGCCCTTCTTTCTTTATTCTGCAATCCTTCCTGATAGGGTTTATCTTGTTTCTAACGCAGGTGCGGCTAGTGCTGATGCCGCGTTACCCGAGGGTGCGCCGTCAGTTACCGCTCTGACGGTGACCACTTCTCTTCCTTCTCTCGCACCGTCTCAGATGCTGGAAGGTATGGATTTGTGATCCACCGGTCTTATCTCTAAGCTGCATAATTTATGTACTGACGTTGCATTATTTTGTCTTTGTAGGAGTCCTTTTTGACCACCTGTACCAGGTGCTGCACCCACACTTCTCCTTCTTATCCGAAATTAGTCCGCCTGCTGGTGTCGGTGAGTATTTTCTCTAAACGACGTCCTCTTCTTTAATGGGCAGTCGCATTATTGCTAACTCTTCTTTATATTGCTTATAGCCTTATGAATCGAAGGAGGGGACGAGACTGTCGTTGCGCCACCAGTACTCCCAGCTCTGCCCCCTGCTGCAGCCGGTATAGTAGACTCTACATTTTGCTTGTTTTCTTTATTTCCTGAGCCGACATCTGATTATGATCTATTTTGCAGCAATCACATCGACTCCAACCCCGTTCGAGTCTCGTATTATAATGCCGGCCGGGCCCTTTTCCAGGCGTCCATCATCCAAAGGTGCTGTGACCAGCCTACGCATGCTGAGCGAGTATATCGAAGAGTTCGACGCAGAGACTCCCACGTCTGCTGCGGATTTTGCCGCAGAAGTTAACCCTATACTGGCGATGCTCATGAACTTTCATGGTGAGGACGTCGTTGAGTCTTGGGTTAATCGCTGCCGGAAGATCGAGGCTTGCTTGCATGAGCTTGAGCTTAAGCGTCCGGCACATGAGATTCTGGCTATGAGCACTCAACGGGCGGCATGGATCGAGCAGAGAGCTTCTTACTTCCGCCATCTTAAACAAGAAGTGGCTTTAAAGCGAAGGGAATGTAAGGAAACTTCAAGCGAGTCTGCTCGACTGCATGCTGAGGTCGACGCGAACGCTGCCCAGGTGAAAGTTATCTTCGAAGGCCTTCTGCAATGTATCTCTGATGGGTTAACATTGAGGCAGAAGCTTGATGTCGTTGAGCGGAATGCACAAGCTCGTAAAGCAGCTCAGCGTGCCGTCGAGGAACAACTCTCGTCTTATTTGCAGCAGCGAGCCCAGGTCGAAGCAGAGTTAGCCGCGGCAGCTGATCAGGAAGAGGGGTTGAGGGAAGTGCGCGAGCGGCTGACTGGATTATTGAAAGCGCTTTCCTCTCAATAAAAATTTTGTACTATTTGTAATTTTGAATAAAAATGTATTTGTTCTTTTATTCTTTCATATGATGTATTTTGTACCCAATCGAATTCATGAATAAAAGATACACGTTCTTCGTAATGTCTTGTGTCATTTCTCTGCTTTCTTCTTTCTTGCTGTGTTGTTTGCCATGTGACTTTAGCAAGTGTGGTCTGTAGATAGCGTATATTTGTCAGTCTCAGGCTCTTTGTAGAGTGGCAATGGTTAGAAAACAAGGTTAGGATATGTCACCTAAGACTTTTCAACTTTATGAGTCGTAAGGGTCTCATAAAGAATTTTCTCCCTACCGGTCGAGAGGATCCCATAGGTGTAATTTCTCCTTAAGAATCGTGAGGATCCCTAAGTGTGTTTTCTCTTGAAAGTCGTAAGGATCTTACAAGAGAATTTTCTTCCTTACGAATCGTGAGGACCCGCAAGTGATGGGTGAAGTTGTCCTTATCCGCATTTCACGGAGTCAGGGGTTGCTCTGGGTGCTTCCCACGGGTTCACTGCCGTGTTTGGCAGGACCAGGCTCTGCTCTGGACGTTTTCCAGGATACCATAGTTTAAATACATCGCGGTCGAGGTTAAGGACATCATAGTCCGAGAGTTTAAGGACCTCACAGTCCAATGTTAGTTTTAAGACATCGCGGTCGAGGTTAAGGACATCATAGTCCGTGGATTTAAGGACTCCACAGTCCAATGTTAGTTTTAAGACATCACGGTCGAGGTTAAGGACATCATAGTCCATGGATTTAAGGACTCCACAGTCCAATGTTAGTTTTAAGACATCACGGTCGAGGTTAAGGACATCATAGTCCGTGGATTTGAGGACTCCACAGTCCAATGTTAGTTTTAAGAAATCACGGTCGAGGTTAAGGACATCATAGTCCGTGGATTTGAGGACTCCACAGTCCAATGTTAGTTTTAAGACATCACGGTCGAGGTTCAGGACATCATAGTCCGTGGATTTGAGGACTCCACAGTCCAATGTTAGTTTTAAGACATCACGGTCGAGGTTAAGGACATCATAGTCCGTGGATTTAAGGACTCCACAGTCCAATGTTATGTGTGGTTACCGGGACCCGTCGCCTCTTTGAAGACGTTGAGGAATTACAACGATAAATATCAAAGGAGTGAGAAGATGTACCCTTGAACCAAGGTAAAATTAGTTTGAAATCATTATGGTTGATTGTTAGTTTTAAGACATCACGGTCGAGGTTAAGGACATCATAGTTCATGAGTTTAAGGACCTCACAGTTCGATGTTTACTCTGGATGCTTCCCACGGGTTCACTGCCATGTTTGGCGAGGACCAGGCTCCGCTCTGGATGCTTCACACGGGTTCACTGCCGTGCTCTGCGAGGACCAGGATCCGCTCTGGACGTTTTCCACGGGGTCAGAAGTGACGTTATCCGTGTTCCACGTGACCAGGAATTTTGCTCTAGATGCTTCCCACGGGTTCACTGCCGTGTTCGGCGAGGACTAGGCTCCGCTCTGGATGCTTCACACGGGTTCACTGCCGTACTCTGCGAGGACCAGGATCCGCTCTGGACGTTTTCCACGGGGTCAGAAGTGACGTTATCCGCGTTCCACGTGACCAGGAATTTTGCTCTAGATGTTTCCCACGGGTTCACTGCCGTGTTCGGCGAGGACTAGGCTCCGCTCTGGATGCTTCACATGGGTTCACTACCGTGCTCTGCGAGGACCAGGATCCACTCTGGACGTTTTCCATGAGGTCAGAAGTGACGTTATCCGCATTCCACGTGACCAGAAATTTTGCTCTAGATGCTTCCCACGGGTTCACTACCGTGTTCGGCGAGGACTAGGCTCCGCTGTGGATGCTTCACACGGGTTCACTGCCGTGATCTGCGAGGACCAGGATCCGCTCTGGACGTTTTCCACGGGGTCAGAAATGATGTTATCCGCGTTCCACATGACCAGGAATTTTGCTCTAGATGCTTCCCATGGGTTCACTGCCGTGTTCGGCGAGGACTAGGCTCCGCTCTGGATGCTTCACACGGGTTCACTGCCGTGCTCTGCGAGGACCAGGATCCGCTCTGGACGCTTTCCACGGGGTCAGAAGTGATGTTATCCGCGTTCCACGTGACCAGGAATTTCGCTCTAGATGCATCCCACGGGTTCACTGCCGTGTTCGGCGAGGACTAGGCTCCGCTCTGGATGCTTCACACGGGTTCACTGCCGTGCTCTGCGAGGACCGGGATCCGCTCTGGACATTTTCCACGGGGTCAGAAGTGATGTTATCTGCGTTCCACGTGACCAGGAATTTTGCTCTAGATGCTTCCCACGGGTTCACTGCCGTGTTCGGCAAGGACTAGGCCCCGCTCTGGATGCTTCACACGGGTTCACTGCCGTGCTCTGCGAGGACCAGGATCCGCTCTGGAAGTTTTCCACGGGGTCAGAAGTGACGTTATTCGCGTTCCATGTGACCAGGAATTTCGCTCTAGATGCTTCCCACGGGTTCACTGCCGTGTTTGGCGAGGACTAGGCTCCGCTCTGGATGCTTCACACGGGTTCACTGTTGTGCTCTGCGAGGACCAGGATCCGCTCTGGACGTTTTCCACGGGGTCAGAAATGACGTTATCCGCATTCCACGTGACCAGGAATTTTGCTCTAGATGCTTCCCACGGGTTCACTGCCGTGTTTGGCGAGGACTAGGCTCCGCTCTAGATGCTTCACACGGGTTCACTACCGTGCTCTGCGAGGACCAGGATCCGCTCTGGACGTTTTCCACGGGGTCAGAAGTGACGTTAATCCGCGTTCCACGTGACCAGGAATTTTGCTGATTATATCCGCATTTCACGGAGTTGGGATTTGACTCTCGGTCATCCGTACACCGCCGAGTCATGGAACTGGGAGTTGCCGCTGTTCCGATTTGCTTGATGTTGTGTTTGCTGTAATGAGACGGATGTTGAGATGATCTCCAGGCTATCTGTGACCCGTCGAGATTTGGCTTCTTCTTCTGATAAAACCTGGGGAGGAGGAGTGTGACTCCCTTCTTCGTTTGCGCCCCTGGATTGTATACAGGGATTGATGTAACATCACCTGTAGGGCATAAATTTCATTTTTATTCATTTTTTTTCTTTCCGCGATGCTCTATCATTTCAGCTTTTATATCGCGAAGGTCGCGATTGCCCCATCATTTCGGCTATTTTTCGCGGTCCCCAATAATTTCGGCTATTTGTTTTATTTTTACTCGCTGCTTTTTATTGCGAGTTGCCCAATCATTACGGCTATTTCGCATGCATACATTTTTACTCGCTGATTTTGTCGCAACTTGCCCCATCATTTCGGCTATTTCGTATGCATGTGTGGCTTGCTGGCTTTTCGCTACAAGCTTGGAATCAGACACCGACTTCGGCATCAGCACCGCTACAACTAGGATATTGCCAGGAGCGAATCATCATTTGCCTCTGTCGATGTCGAACAAAGGTGGCTTAGTAAACAGGGTTAGGATTCTGTCGACTAAAGCTTTTGACTTCATGAGCCGTAAGGGTCTCACAAAGGTATTTCTCCCTACAAGTCGTGAGGATCTCGTAGGTGTGTTTTCTCCTTAGGAGTCGTGAGGATTCCTAAGTGCATGTTCTCCTGTAAGTCGTAAGGATCTTGCAAGAGTGTTTTCTCCTTATAAGTCAAGAGGACTCACAAGGGTTGTTCACCGTGTAGACATATCCCTAGTCACGGGTAGGACTTTGTTAGGGAAATGTTTATTCGTGCCCGTGGATTGTATACAAGGGTCAATGTTGAACCGCTTGTAGAGCAGTATCGGAGGTTGTGGGGGCTGCTTAAGAACAGGTTCAGGTCTCTGTAGCTTAAGACTTTCAAATCTTATGAGCCGTGAGGGTCTCATAAGAGGATTCTCCTTACGAGTCGTGAGGATCTCGCAAGTGTAATTTCTTCTTAGGAATCGTGGGGATCCCTAAGTGTGTTGCTCTCTTGTGAGTCGTAAGGATCTCACGCAGGTGATTTCTCCTCATAAGGTCGAAAGGACCCTGTAAGTGTCTTTTAACGAGGTTGCGCCCTTTCGGGTTTTCACAAACACTCGCCGGTAGCCCTGCTGTTTTTACTCACGGAGCCCTTTCGGGTTTTCATTCGTGCCCATTTTGCTTATGGACATACCGTTTTCTTTTTTTTGTTTATTCTTTATTCTTTCTTTTTTTCTTTTTTTTTATTCTAACGAGATTGCACCCTTTCGGGTTTTCACAAGACTCGCCGGTAGCCCTACTGTTTTTACTCACGGAGCCCTTTCGGGTTTTCATCCGTGCCCATTTTGCTTATGGACATACCGTTTTTTTTATTCTTCTTTTTTTTTATCAGGTTTGGAATGCTGCAATCTACCGCAGTTTCTCGACGTCTCGGTCAACCGCTAGATTTAGGACATAGTGGTTCATCGTTAGTTTAAGGACGTTTCGATCCGTTGTTAGTTTAAGGACGTTTCGGTCCGCTGTTAAGTAAGCCGGTTACTACTTATAGAGTTTGGGCTTAGAAAGATAGCGAGCGGACGTAGTCATCGTCATCTATCATTGACCTAGGCCGTAACTCGTTAGGCGTAGTATTTCTTCAGGAAGCGGCCATTTATTGGCCTGAAGGGTCTTTCACCATGCATGTCCATGAGCAGATAAGCCCCTCCTTGGTAGACCTTGTCTATGATATACGGGTCTTCATAGTTCGGCTCGAATTTTTCCCGCTTAGCACGATTGAAGATCATAGATCTTTTGACCACTAGCACGAGTTCGCCTTGGCGAAATGTCCTCGGCCTGGTCAATCTTTCATATGAGCGCGTCATCTTTGCTTTATAAGCCTCCAGATTTTGTTGTGCCATGAGCCGGGTTTCATCAAGGGCATCGAGCTCCTCGAGGCGAAGGTGAGCATTCTCTTCGTCCGTTAGCTCGTAATGAACTGCCACTCGTAGAGAGGGTAACTCTATCTCGAGAGGGAGTACCGCTTCTGTACCGAATACCAGCGCGTACGACGTTGTGTTCGCGGCCATCTTGAACATAGTTCGATACGCCCAGAGAGCTTCATGCAGTCTCTCATGACAGTACTTCTTATTTCGGGACACCGTCTTCTTCACGATCTTTGTCAGGGTCTTGTTGAAAGCCTCAGCTAGACCGTTGGCTCGGGGATTATAAACTGAGGGGTATCTCCGGTCTATATTGTGTTGTTGTGCGAAGCGGCTAATCTTGTAGCTTCTGTAGGCTGGCCCGTTATCGGAGATGATCCGTCGAGGAGTTCCAAACCGATAAATAACGTGCGTCTTGAAGAAGTGGAGGATATTCTCCATCTTCACTTCCCTCAGCGGTACTGCTTCTATCCATTTGGAGAAGTAATCAGTTGTCGCCAAAATGAAACGATGTCCTCTGGACGATGCCGGTTCGATGGGGCCGATTATGTCAGTTCCCCACATTTCGAATGGCCAGCTAGCCACCGTTGGATGTAATGGATTTGGATGTTGATGGATAAAGTCCCCATGAATCTGGCACGAGTGGCATTGCTTCGCATACTCGAGGCAGTCCTGGATCATCGTGGGCCAATAATAACCCATCCGTTTAATCTTCAACTTCATCTTCGGGTCTGCTTGGTGAGAACCGCAGAGTCCGTCGTGAGTTTCCTGGACGGCTCTTTTCGCCTCTTCAGGTCCCAGGCATCTCAACCACAGAGAATCAAACGACCTCTTGTACAGAGTATCATTGACGAAGGCGAAAGATAGGGCTCGCTTCATGAGCTGATGCTTTGAGGATGCATCTTCAGGCGTTCGACAGGATCTGAAGTAGTCTATAAAAACTTCTCTCCAATCTTCAGTCTTTTCTTGGTCCTTTATTTGCATAGCTATTTGCCCAGTCGCTCATTTTCCTTTGGACAACCCCGGAGATATTCCTGCAGGTGCAAGAACCCGACGACTTTGCACAACGATCCTCACGTCATCAAGGTTCTCGTCGGCCGGTTCTTTAGCGAGCTTGGCTAATGCATCCGCTTTGCTATTTTCCGCACGCGGTATGCTTTCGAGGATGTAGGAAGGAATTTGGGTCAACAGTTGCTGCACCTTTTCGTCGTACTTTACCAACTCTGGTTTGCACGTCTGATAGTCACCATTTACTTGACTAACGACCAGTTGGGAGTCTCCAAATATGAGGAGGTTTTCAATTCCCATATCGATGGCGATCTCGAGACCCGCTATTAGAGCTTCGTATTCGGCTTCATTGTTCATCCTCGTCTCTGTCAAGGAGAAGGCGAAGCGCATTATCCCTCCTTGTGGGGTCACGAAGATAAGGCCTACCCCTGATTTGATTATGGACGTGCTTTGTTTGCGCTTCTTCATGGAAGATGCTCCATCAAAGTAAAGTTCCCATCGGGTGCCACTACCGTCGATCGTGTCAAACACATGTTCGTCTGGCAGTTCGCAATTCAAGGGAGAATTGGCCGATATCGGATGTTCTGCGAGGAAATCGGCGATAGCCTGGCCTTTCACTGCCTTAAGAGGCTGATAGGTTATTGAGAATTCCATCAGGAGCAAGGCCCATTTAGCGAGTCGCCCCGTCAATATGGCCTTTAACATCAAATACTTGAGAGGATCCACCTTCGATATGAGACGGATTTCATGCGCCAATGCATAGTGCCGGAGTTTCGTTATCGCGAAGATTAACGCCATGCAGTGTTTTTTAATAGGAGAATAATTGCTTTCTGCCCCAAGGAGAACTCGACTCAAGTAATAGAGAGCTCTTTCTTTCCCTTGGTCGTTCTCTTGTGCTCATAATGCGCCTAAGGAACCTTCGAGGGCTGTTGTATAAAGAATAAGGAGCTTTCCCTTGACCGGAGCGGCCAGCACTGGCGGGTTCTGTAGATACTGCTTGATTTCGTCCAGCGCGCTTTGGCATTTGTGATCCCAGACGAACGGGGTTCCCTTCTTCATCAGGTGACTATAAGGACGGCACTTGCCAGAGAGATTGGTTATAAATCGCCGGATATACGCGAGCTTCCCTTGGAGAGACCGCAATTGCTTAAGAGTCCTTGGCGGAGGCATTTCCATAGTCTCTTTGATCTTTGACGGATCTATCTCGATGCCTCGGTGTCAGACAATGAATCCTAGGAATTTGCCCGAGGAAACTCCGAATGCGCATTTGAGAGGGTTCATCTTCAAGTTGTATTGCCGAAGGCGTTGAAATACGATATTCAGATGCTCGAGATGTTCCTCGTATGATTTGATTTTCACCACGAGGTCGTCGATGTAGCATTCGACGATTTCATGTATGAGGTCGTCGAAAATCTTCGTCATGGCCCTCTGATAGGTGGCACCGGCGTTCTTTAGACCGAAAGGCATCACCTTGTAGCGGAATATACCCAAAGGGGTCCGGAAAGCGGTGTGCTTCTGGTCTTCGGGATGCATCTTTATCTGATTATATCCTGATGAGCTGTTCATGAAGGATAAAACTTCATGAGTGGACGTGTTATCTATCATCAGCTCAGTGACCGGTACTGGGAAATCGTCCTTTGGGCAGGCTTTATTGAGATCCCAAAAGTCTACGCGGATGCGCACCGTCCCGTTCTTCTTCATCACTGGGACGATGTTGGCGATCCAATCAGGATACTGAATTTCTTGGCTGAAGCCGGAGTCGATTAGCTTCTTGACCAAGGCGTTGATACTCATCTCAAGCTCGAGCCGCATTCTTCTTGGTGCTTGTTTGATTGGCTTGACGTCCGGGGATATTGCCAATTTGTGGACAGCAATCTCTGGATCTAATCCTGGCATTTCAGAATAGTTCCACGCGAAGCAATCCTTATGCTGCATAAGCACGTCTTTTAGTGTAGCTACCCTTTCCTCAGACAGCAACTCACTGACGAATGTTGGTCGCGGGTCACTTGTAGTCCCCAAATCAATTTTCTTGAGGTTATCTGCAGTGGTATGTATTCCATCTTCCAGCTCTTTTGGCGCCGGTGGAAACTCTGAGATCACCTCGTCATCATTGTTTTCGAAGCACCAGGAGAGGTCATCCATATTCTTGGGTTATTCTTTTGATATCGTTATCATACGACAAGTACGAGCTCACTTCCAAGACCGATGTGGATCTGGTTCTACTCTCGCGGCTTTAGGTTCATGCTTTTGCGGCGGTGTTACCCTCCAACTGCTGGATAGAGCGAATTTGCCAAGCTGATATTGATTTTCGACCCAGTTCTTGAAGGTGAAGCAATCTTCGAGAGGATGTCCTATTGCTCGGTGATAAGAGCAATAGTCTGGATGAGAGACATCATTAGCTTGCTCAGGGTGTTTGGACTCCGGAAGTGTAAGCATTTGATGTCTTATGGAAAGATCAAGTATCTTCTTTGTCTTGTCTTGAGAAAAAGAGTATGCTCGACTCATCTTCTTCATAAGGGACAAATCCGGACCGCTCGATTCCTGATCGCGTGATTTCTTGGTCCCGCTTTGTCGCTGTCGAACACCTTTTCCGCTCTTGGACTTGTTTCGGCCTCTGCGTCGAGCCTTTTGTACAACAGGTTGACAGGGAGGGGCATTTTCATCTTTCGCAGCCTGTTGAAGAAGGCGCTGCGTCCTGGCTTTCTCGTAAATGGTCATTTCGCGATTAAGGTCGTCTCGAACTTTTTGACCAGCTTCCCTTATAAGCTTGTCCATTTGTTCTTCGAACGACGGACTGGGCATTTTCACGTCGGGGGCTTTTTCTGGTTCAGGGTTAGCATTCTCCCATTGAGCATCTCCTTCTTCATCAAAGTCATGTACGACGTAGCAGTCGTGGAGTAGCTCCCGTTTCTTGGACCGAACATATCCAAGCCCGATCGCTTCCATTCTCCCGTTGGGCAACTTGCGCTGAGTTCCGGGAACGTTCCAGATCCTGTTATAGAACTTAGCTTTCTGAGCGGTCTGTTTGAAGGGTATCCCTTGGCGCTTCAATAGCCTTTTCAAGCCTTCTGTATAATATCTAGGCAGACGGATGGGCTGGAGCCTGTCAAGTGTAGAATCCGCGCTGTGCCAGATTTCTTTCTCCACTTTGGTTTCCCCGGAGCGGTAGAATAGGATCGCCTTTTCACCTTTTCGCCTGGGAGGGACGTAAAATGTTTGTAGCTCTTGCACGCTATAAGCTTCAAGTGCGTCGAGATCTTTGCAGTGCTCCTGCGGAACCATGGTAATTTGCAAACTCTGATTATTACCAGCGAATGCTTGTATTGGTTGCCGAGCGGAGAATATAGCATGGACCTCATCTTCCGAATCGCTGCCGAAAATCAACATAGGAGCGGACGGTCCTTG
The DNA here is from genome assembly GCA_030015575.1 of Agapanthus africanus. Lineage (NCBI taxonomy): Eukaryota > Viridiplantae > Streptophyta > Magnoliopsida > Asparagales > Amaryllidaceae > Agapanthus > Agapanthus africanus. The sequence goes on along the minus strand of JASDDO010000012.1, from coordinate 90,194,598 downwards.
CTTGTTGTACTGGGGTGGGCCTGAATAAATTATCTCTTCCTCTTCCTCAGTATCACTCCCGAAGACAGGAATGGTGGTGATAGCTTTATTTTCCGGTTTGCGACATCTCTCCGTGTCCTCGAAAGTAGGCAAAAAGTATTTTGCATCTTCGTACCTGCGGACTTCGTTCATGGAGAATGGATTCAGCTCTCCTGTTACGGTATACTCGAGACCATCCTTAAAGTATTTCATACACTGATGTTGGGTAGAAGGGATGATGTTGTACTCATGCAACCAAGGCCGGCCGAGTAAAGCGTTATAGCACGTCTTGGCGTCAATGACATGAAATTTAATATCTGTGACAAGTAGCCTGAATCGTAATGTCAGTATCACAGACCCGAGAGTCTGCGATGACTGGGAGTCAAAACCAGAGATGGTGATTTTATCACGAGCGAGATGCTGGAGGCTCATGCAGATTTCTTTCAACACTCGCATGTTGAGAAGATTGACGGAAGACCCATTGTCGATCGGGATTTTGCCTATCTTTATATCATGGCAGTATTCTGAGACATAAATGGGACGGTTGTGCTCGCATGTCCCAAGGAGGAGGTCTTCGTCGCCGAAGGTGATATCGGCTGTGTGTACTTACTCTAGCTCGTCCTTCATCTTTTCTTCGGCAAGGAAGGCTTGGAATTGATCTTGCTCTTGTAGCGCCTTGATCAATGAATCTCTCGCTTCTTTGGATGTAGAAGGGCGTCGAGAATACTGAGCTGCGGAGGTAACTTCCTCAAGTGCGCCAGAACGTTATAGTCCACCTTACTCTTCTTTGGCGGGTCCTTGGCGGTCAGTTCTTTCATGACTTGGTCGTCCAGGGCGATATTCTCGGAGACCTTTTGTTTTCCCTTATCTTTTCTACTCGTGGGTCCGAGATTCTTTTCTGGAAGCGCGCGATTGCGCAACTAAATGTTTTCACAGGCCTTCGGTTCTTCCTCTTTCCCCATTGTGGATTCTTTAAAGAGAGGGCCAAGAGCCATCTCTTCGTCGGAGTCGCTTCCGAAAGTGAGAATCTGCGATCCCCCGGTGTTGACCATACGACAGTTACCGGTATTTCTTTTATGCTCCTCGGTCGCACTTTTTTGCTCCCGACGAGTTTTGCGTTTCATCCGCTTAAAATGTTGCCGGTGAGCAACATATCCCTGCCACCATCTTTTAAAAGTATCGCACTCTTCGGTAGAGTGCAAAATCTTTCGATGATATAAGCAGTAGTTAGGATGTGTTTCTGTTTCACCAGGAGTGTTTCCTTCAGAGGGTGGTAACTTCATTCCCATTGATATGGCTTTAGCAAACCTTTTCCTCGTCTTGAACTTATTTTCATTCGCGACGGATGTTCCTTGATTCGGCGGGAGTGCCTCGACTCTTTCGTCCAGTCGCCGGCGTTTGGCTCTTTCAAATATGGCCATCTCACGCTCCCGATTGACTTTACTTTTCAGATGAATCTCATTCAGGAAAGCGTCGATCATTTTGTCTGACGGCCATAGAAGTTCCGGCTCGGGACCTGCCTCCAGTCTCTCTTTGTAGAGAGCTTCTTCATTGTCTATCGATGAATGAGAGATCACATGGCAGCTTGCTACGTAATCCTCAGATCCATCCGATGAGCCTTCTCCATCATCTTCGTCCTCAAGGACGTGGCTGAGGAACTCTTGGAGCGTGATTGGAGTCCGCGCCTTCTGGTTATACTCTTCCAGCGCGTCAATCTGCTTCTGTAAGTCCGTGCGCTTATCGCCAGGCTTCACGGGCTTCCTGGATTTCTTCTTCTTTTTCGAAGATTTTGACGGCTGGATGTGAACACTCTAGCTATCACCACCAATCTTTGGAGTTGGGCGCGGCTTCAGCATCCCTTCGATGATCTGGGGTTCCAGCGGATTCTCCCACCTGATTGCTGGGCATGTCTGGAGATCATTCAGCATCCTTTTGGTTTTTGCTGAAAGCACGACCTCCCACGGAGTTTCTTCAACAAAAGAGCATGTTGCCCCCGGTGTGTCCGTCTTCTTAGGAGTGTGCGGCTGTGGTGGGTTTACTTTCCACTTCTCAGACAGCGCAAACTTGCCTTGTAGGTACTGATCCTCGATCCATCTCTTAAAGACGAAGCAATCTTCGATCGGATGGCTTACCGTTTGGTGGTAAGGGCAATAATTAGGATTATTCACTTTGCTGGGTTGCGGTGGTCGCCTTGGATTTGGCAAATTGATAAGCCTGTTGCGCACCGCCAGCTCGAACAGCCTATGCGTTTTATCCCGCGGGAATGAGTAAGGGCGCTTCATTTTCTCATTGTAATAGCGTCGTCTCTCCTTCAATTGATCCGTTAGTCTTGGAGCACTGGGCTGCTGTTGGGTGTTCGCAACGAAGGTCACCTTCCCTTTACCCTTTTCGTTCCACGGTTCCGGTTTCGGAGGAGACGGTCTGTGACCCATCTGATCTATCTGGGCTAGCTTATCCATTAAAGCCTGGAACGTGGTCGGTTTGAAGAACATCATGAACTGTGAAATAGTTGCATGAGGGTCTAGGGTGCCCACGAACATGCCCACCGCTGGTGCTTCTTCGATGCGCTGTTCGCACTTTGACCACAGATTTCGCCATCGAATTGCGTATTGAACCCACGTCTCGCCCGGCTTCACCCTGGAATTGATAAATGCCGTTATTGGAGTGCGTTCACTAGCACTTGCGAATCGCTGGGTGAATAACAACTCTATTTCTGCGAAAGTTTTGACGGAGTCGTTTGGAAGTTCGGAGTACCACTCAAATGCCGTCTCCGACAAGCTGCCGATGAATTGACGGAGCAAAAGCTTATCATCGCCCCCGGTGTTGCCGCACAGAGCTCTGAACTGGGCGACGTGCTGGTGGGGATTGCATGTCCCCTTGTATACGTGGAATTTGGGGATCGTGTAGCCCGGCGGGTACTTTATCTGATCATACCAGCATGGATACGGTCGTCTAGTTTTGACAACTTGGTCGACTGCTTCATTTGCCTGGTGAGGTCTTATTTGCTGAGCAATATAGTCATCCAAGGCGGCTTTAGAGATGGTTTCCTCCTTGGCTGCTGACAGAGCCGGCAGAGGATTCGATGTTTCTCCTCTGTCATCTTCAATAACGATCGGAGGGTCTTCGGCTGGAGGATCCGGCTGTATCATCATCCCGACCATGTTTTGGAAGAGAAGTGCCATTCGCTTTATATTGGCCGCTTGTTCCGCAGCCTCCTTGTCCTTCTTTTCGAGCATTCTCCGAAGGAATTCAGCATCAGTCTCGTGTTCGTGACGTTGTTCCGATGACGCCTCCGGGCTTTCTTTTGGCCCGGTGAGTGCGGCCATGGCAGTCAGCATCTCCTGAAGCTTCTGCTGTTGCTGTTCCTGAGCTCTTGTGATGGACGAGTGAGTGGTCGGTGGCCCGTAGAAGCACGGCTATCTTCCTTTCCGGATGCCATGTAAATAGTATGGACCACAATGCCCCCAGACTTAGGGCGTTTAGGCTCAGTGCCTTTGACATTTATCGCAGGCATGGGGATCTTCTCCGGCCTTCTCTTCTTATGAGCGGTCGAAGTTGAGGGGGCCTTCGCAGTGGGCACCCAGATAGCTTTCCGTGGCTTGGCAGGATGGCTTTCTTCTTGTTGAACCTTCGCCCATTTTTGTCGGCGAGGGTAATCTTGATCAACTACTGAGTTCCGGACCTGCCGCCAGACTTGTAGATCTTGGAGGACAGCCGCAGAGGGGACTGTTCTGGCTTTGCTTCGGCAACATTCTCCACCGGATGAGGAGATCTTTTCAGTACGGTGGTAGGAGAATTCCTACGCACCTTATTCAGCAGCTCGAAGCTGTTCCCGGTTGGAACAGCAGCATTAATTTCCGCCGTTGGGGCTGATGGAGTTAGCCCAAAGGGGGAGTTGCCCCCGGCCTTCCTTACCCGGTGCCAGTGAAGACGTCAAGTGTGTCGAGTTGATAGAGTTGGCTCGATGACGGGGATGGCTTTGTCTTGCCCCCTGTTCAGGTGAGGGGCTGTTGCTGGCGTCAGCCTGTTAAAGACTGATGTCCTTTGAGTAGCAGAAGCTGGAGTGGGAGTTGGGACGGTCAGTATTGTAAAAACCGACCCCTTGGCAGGAGAAGCTGCCTTGACGACTTCGGGAGCAGGGTTGGTTACTCTTTTCAGAATAACCTTCTCTGGGATTGCAAGCTTCATTGTGGGCCCACAGGAATTTTGGCCCAATCTAGAGAAGACCGAGGCGCCGGTGCTGGACGGCCCGTTGAGAGGGACCATAGTAGCTGTAAGTCGATCGAAGTCCGACTTCTTAGGAGCTTCTGGTACGGGCACGGGAGCGGTGAAGCTCGTTGGCGGGAGCATGGACCCGAAGAACAGCCCTATGGTGGCTTGAGTGACCTGTTCCACGGGCATCGTGAACAGGGAAGCCACTTGGGGTCCGTAGGTTATGCCCCCAGTTGAGGCAGGACGTGGGTTGCAGTTGCATGTGGAACACTTTGAGCAGGTGAACGCCATTGATCCTTTGCTTTCTGCACCAAGCAAAACGCCAAATCTTAGTACATTGAAACCCAAGGGCAACCATTAACAAACCGCGATTCGTTCGCGAACACGACACACGAAATGTGGAGTGGAAAGAGGAAAAGGTCCCACCGGGTGTGCCAGAATCTGTTCACCGCCGAAAGCCGGGAAGACTGGACGTCTTGCCTGAATCTGGGGGCAGATGCTAATTGGTGCTATCCGTCCACCTCTCCGAAGATGCCAAGTTGATTTATGGCACCGTGTATCGAAGGTTTAAACGGATGCGGCCGATGTAGCAGACTTCGTCAGATTCCCCCTCGTTTGAGGGGTTTTTTATTGTAGGGACGCTCTTCCCTGCAGGCGCAAGCCCCTGTAGTTAATTACGCTACCGCATCGCGGTAATAACTTTCTCCTTCTCCATATGGTCACTTTGTGTCGTGGGTGTTTGTTTTGTGTTTGGTTGCCCGTGGATTGTATACGGAGACTAAGTTATGTTGTCGCCCATAGGACGTGGATTAGTCCAAATCCGTATCTTTCTTAGATTTGGGTTTGGGGGGGTTGTGTTTAAGGATACGTTAGCCTTATTTGAGGCTAAGATCAACTTAAAATTTTTTTAAGGACACGTTAGTCTAATTTTAGACTAAGATCAACTTAACAGGATCGTTTAGATCCGACAAAAGAGCAATTGGGCTCTATTGTTTAGTTTAATGATATTGCGGTCGATAATTAGTTTAAGGACATTAAGGTCCATTGTTAGTTTTAAGACATTGCGGTCGAGCTTAAGGACATCATAGTCCGTGAGTTTAAGGACCTCACAGTTCGATGTTAGTTTTAAGACGTCACGGTCGAGATTAATGACATCATAGTCCGTGAGTTTAAGGACTCCACAGTCCAACGTTAGTTTTAAGACATCACGGTCAAGGTTAAGGACATCATAGTCCATGGATTTAAGGACTTCACAGTCCGGCGTTAGTTTTAAGACATCACGGTCGAGATTAAGGACATCATAGTCCATGAGTTTAAGGACCCCACAATCCATAAAATGTATGGTTGTCGGGACCCGTCACCTCTTTGAAGACGTTGAGGAATTACAACGATGAATATCAAAGGAGTGAAGAGATGTACCCTCGAACCGGGTGTAAATTGATTGGAAGAGCAGGTAAGCTCAGTTCAATTTAAGTTGAGGACTTATGGCCAGAATTGGGCTAAGTCTAGTTAAAAATGTTTAACATTTTTATTTATGTTCTGCCTGTTAGGCTTTTATTTGGGCTCTGCTCTTTTAATAATGCCAAGCATTGGGCTCTGACATTGGATGCAATTAAATGCATAGCATTTATCAGGAGCAAAATGGTGTTCATATAGTGCGCCAGGTGGTGTGTCAGGCGCTTTGCGCTAATTAAAGAGCGCATTGCGCTAGCGCATGCGAAGGTGACACGTGTCACGCTCAGTGCTAAGCGCCGATTTGTTAGCGCACTGCACTTTTAATTCATGAGCGCGCTGCGCTGGTTTGTGGGTGCGCCAGTAAATGACACGTAGCGCGCTTGGCGCTGAGCGCCAACCCAAGAGCGCAGTGCTCTGTTTTCAGGAGCGTAAAGCGCAGATCGTGTCTGTGGTTAACACATGGCAGGTTTTGGCGCTGTGCGCCGGTCTAATAAGCGCAAGGGCGCAGTTCAAGAGTGCAAAGCACTTTCCAGTAGCGTAAAACGCATCAGATCAAATTTAAAATCAAAGAACAAGTTTTTTTTTGTTCTTCAAAGGAGGTCTTGCCTCAAGATTCAAGAACCAAAGTTCTTGTTCTTATCAAAAGGCTCTGCCTTTATAGATCAAAAAATCTGTGAATGAAGTAAAGTACTTCTTTATTTTAAGGATTGGACCTTTTAATCTTTTATGTTTAATCAAAGATCTTGGTCTTTTTTATAGATCTAAGATCTTTTTAGAAGAGGTTTCTTCTTTTTTATGAGATGTTTTCATCTCTATTAATCAAGAATTAATCGTTTTTACCTTTAAAGATGAAGAAATGATCTTCTTTCTTCAAAGGCTTGCCTTTCTTTCTTTTTGAGTTCTTCTCAAAGTTTGCAGAGGGTTTTTTCTATATGAGACTTGAAGTCTTGGGGCCTTTATATAGAGCCAATTGATTTGTTAAATTAGTTGAAGAGATTTTTCTCTGATTGATTTGAGGATATTTCCCTACCGTTGGATCTTTGATCCTGGGGCTTCTATTTTACAGAAGGCAATCTTCTTGTTTTCAACAAGATTGGAAAGATCTTTCCAGAATAGAATTTTAATTCTGATTAATTAATAATTTATTATTATTATTAGATCTTTTGATCTAACGGTGGGGAATTCTTTTAATTTCAGCGCTAGCGCACTTGGCGCTAGCGCACCTACGTTTGACTCGTGGCGCGCAGCACAGCTGCGCTAGCGCGCCTGTGTTTGACACGCAGAGCGCAGCGCAAAGCGCAGCGCAGCTGCGCTAGCGCGTCTGTGTTTGACACGTGGCGCGCAGCGCAGAGTGCAGGATCTGAAACGTTGTTTCAACTTTTAAAATTTGAATTTTTGAAACAGAGCTTTGCTCTAATTGGGACGCGCTGCCTAGGGCGCGACGCTCCTGGCGCTGGCGTGTCTGCTTTTGACACGTGGTGCACAGCGCGCAGCACACGGGATCTGAAGCGTTGCTTCAATTTTTGAATTTTGAAATTCAAAACAGAGCTTTGCTCTCATTGGGGGAAACACTCTTGAAGACATGTTGAGTGCTTGCATGTTGACTTCAAGGGTTCATGGGAGGATCATCTACACTTGGTGGAGTTTTCGTACAACAACAATTTTCAGGTGACTATTCAGATGGCTCCATTCGAAGCCTTATATGGTTGCAAGTGTCGTTCACCTGTTTGTTGGGACGATGTTGGAGAACGAAGATTGTTGGGACCGGATTTGATCGTGCAAACAGTTGAGAAGGTTAACACTATCCGGAATTATATGAAAGCAGCACAAGACCGACAAAAGAGTTGGGCAGATATATCGAGAAGACCTCTAGAGTTCACCGTTGGTGATTTGGTATTCTTGAAGATATCACCGACTAGAGGGGTGATTCGTTTCGGAAGTTGAGGAAAGCTTAGTCCTCGATTCGTTGGACCATATGAGATTTTGGAGCGTGTTGGAGAAGTGGCGTATCGATTGGAGTTACCGCAATCCTTGGCGAATGTTCATGACGTGTTTCACGTATCTCAACTCCGTAAGTATGTTCGAGATGAAACGCACATGCTGGATCATTCGGAGTTGACTGTACGTGAAGATTTGACCTTTGAGGAGCGACCGATGTCGATTGTGGATCGAAGGGAAAAGGTTCTTAAGAACAAGGTTATCTCTCTTGTACTTGTTTCTTGGGGTAATCGCTCACATGGAGAATCAACTGGGAACGAGAAGATGAAATCCGGCAGAAGTTTCCACATCTATTCTTGTAGTTTCTTGATTGTTTATCTTTTCTTGTTCTTGGAATTTCGAGGACGAAATTCTTTTTGTAGTTGGGTATAATGTAACAACCTAGTTCATTTATACCAATTCCAGTTCCCGTATTTACTTATCTGTGGTATTTTCTTGATTTATCATGTTTTGGGTGCGAATGGTATTTTACATTCTCACATTTCATTCGACCCGACCCGCTTACTTGAACCTGTTTGATTCATATTTATGAATTACCTTGACTTGTTACATAGACATGTGCATCTCATGATTAGTGCATACTGGCATTTTATCTGCTATTGCATCTTTTACTATATAACATTTTAGATCATGTAAAATAATTTAAAATTACATTTCATGGCTTGCTTGATACCCCTAACCCCGTGGTAGCGTCCGCGCATCTTGTTTTTGTCCCGTTCAGTGAAACGGGCGTGTTTTGATGGCTACACGCACGTACATGCATCTGTTTTTGGGGGTATGCATTTTCGTTAGCAGAGTATTCATTTTGAATTTTGAAAGTCGCATATATTTTTCGTATTTTAAATCTGAAATTTTAGACCCGACCCGGACGCGTTTTGGAATACTTTTGTATCCCGCCAAAATTCTAATTATTTAAAATTTTAAACTTCGTTTAAAAATTTGTTTAACAGTTCACAGGATTTCTTTAAACAAACAAAAATCTTTTAAAATTTAAAAATCTTTTCCTAACTCAATTCAACTGACTTAAATCTTTTAACTATTAAAAATCAAAACAAATTATTTTTTTCCCAGCCAATCTCCAGCCTTTCCCTCACTGGCCCGTGGACTACCACCTCTTTCTCTCTTTCTCTTTCACTCTCTCCCACAAACCTCCAAAACTCTTTCTCCTCACTGTTCACCATTCACTCACTCTCTCCTCTCGATCTCCTCTCTCTCTCTCCTCTCGATCTTCTCTCTCTCTCTCTCTCTCTCTCTCATATTAACTCTCTCTCTCCCTATATTTATATATCAACTCCCTCCTACCTCTCTCATTTTCTTTAAACCCACAACCCGCGAACCCTAGCCGTCGCCCCCTCACCTACCTCGTCACCGTCGCCGTCTCGTCGCCGCCTCCTCACCCTCATCATGACCTCCACCTCCTCTCTTTTCCCCGAGCCCTGCACACCCCCAAACCCAAACCCGAGCACCCCCCTGCACACCTTACACCGCCGGAGTTGATCGCCGCCGTCGATCTCGTCCTCATTCTCCGACTCCAGTACACCACAGTGAGCTTTCTTCTTTCCCATTTCCTTATTCCTTTCTTTCCTTTCCTTTCTTTCTTTCTTCTGTTCTTTTTCTCTTAAAATAATTCTCTGCCTTTTATAGTTCGCCGGAAACCGGACGTGACGTCGACGATCCCGACGAGCCAGCAAACGTACCTGACTTGTGTGATCACCTTTGTGCATTGTTTGGATCCGTTCCGTGTACCGTGCGCGCGTCGTGACTTGTCGCCGACGTGAGACGTTCCGTACACACCCGTTTCTTGATCCGTCTAGCCAAGTTAATCTTGCTACATGCTATTTAAATCATTATATACCTATTTAAATATATATCATACCTATAGTTTAAATCTAGTACCACATATTTCATTTTATCATGTTTCGATCTTCCATTTGCATCCGCTTATATCATTTTAGATCTAGATCATGAAAATAATCTTGTTGCATAGTAGATTACATTACAATGCATCCATACCAATATTTATATCACAAATTGCTTAGTTGTATATCCCACATTACCATTTGATAATTTTTATAATGTTTCGGATACCCATTTGCATCCATCTTATTTAGAATATAGATAATTGCATCCATAGATCATATTAAGACATAATAATGTGATATTAACATTCCATGTTTGATAAAGTGTATCCTAATTAGTGTTGGAACTATAACTTTAACCCTAATCGATAACTGTGCATCCATATGTTTGAATCTATACCTATTTGCATACCACATCACATTATTCCATTTTATTGTTACTTTGGTACCCCATACTTGTTTTGTGTACCCATGCTTATTATAGTTTGATTATGAGCACCCACGGGATATTTGTGCAGCACTGACATGACTTGATACACCACTACGTGACACGACTTGATATTGTGCACTACTTGACATGATTGGATCTATATACACTACCTGACTTGACCTGATGTACCACAGCTTGACCTGTTATCTGATCTTGTTACTAATGCCAACAATCTTGACCTGTTGTCCCTACAGACATTTCCTGTTATCTATTCAGACAACCATGTACTTGCTTGATCCTGTGTTGGCATTAACTCCAGATTTATCAATACCTGACTTGAACACATAACTTGGGGGTATAGGGAAATCAATGATGAAACCTCACTTGTAACTCGACAGTTCGATACCTTTACTGATCAGTCTTACGGGCTAGGCCATCCCCGGGATGATACTGCTGACATCATTCATCTTTACATACTACCTTTTACTGCCTTGCGGCACGTCTCAGATTCAGCCCGAGAATCTTGACCGTGGTCCCGGGCACGCACGGGATACTATTGAGTTACATCGATAATTCATCAAATTGATTTCAAAAACTTGAGAGTAGTTAACCCAGTGGACCAGTTTAGATTACTCACTGCACATCACCTGTGCCTTACCCTTCATTGTCACTATTTATATTACTGTTATACCTGTTTTACCGTTCATACTCATACCTGCATGTCTTGATACCCCTGTTTATATTATTGCTTGATATTATGACGCACTGACGTCTGGGTTTTGCATGGCCCAGATTCTTTACCTTTGCTGCAGGCCGAGCTGGAGTATTTCCGTCAGCAGGCCGAGCAGTGAGGACTTGTTAGTATTTTGGTTTTATTTATGCATTTTCATTCCTGATGTGAGCCCGCATTATGGGACGTACATTCCAGTTTATTCTTGTATTGGATCTTTTGCTTCCGCATTATTTTATTCTTGACTCGTTTATTCTGGCTTATGGACATGTGTTAAATAGTTTATTATTGTTCTTGATATCTCTACAGCCGTAATGTGACTGTGGAAGGATATTTCCTATCCACAGGTAGCATGGTTGGCTCTATCACGTGCCTATCTTAGCGTACTCTGGGAAGCGGGGCGTGACAATTAAACCGATGAAGAAGCCAGTCGTGCCCAAGAAAAAGGGAAGGACGATTTGTGGGTACTGCCGTATGCCCGGACACGTGCAGAGGGAGTGTCGAAGGATGCTTAGACTTTGTTTGGTTTGCGGATCAGCTGATCATACTGTTAGTGTTTGCCCGTCGAAGCTACGTGATTGATCATTCTTCGTGTGTATGGAAAAGTTTTAATCACAACCAAAGAAATTTATACCGCAATCAATTGACGGTGTCTATTGTAGTTTCGTCGGTGAATGCGGATCGTCCACTGTGAAAGTGTGATTTGTTCGTTATTGTTTCAGTTGAGTTAAAAATTAAAAGATAAAAGAAAATTGATTCAAGATTTATGAAATTTAGTTTCAAGAATCATCAAGAAATAGATCTAAAATCAAGAAATGATAGAGATCAAGAAAATGTCTAAATCGTTTGAATTATCAAGATTTGTAAAGAGGCTTGTCAGAATTAATCCAATTGATAGTGATGATGAATACTAATGATTACAAATTCTTATCTATTGAAAATTTGTTGCTAGATCAATGACAATCAATGAGCTTTAGGGATCTATTGAAGAAACTAGGGTTTCTCCATCATCATCCCTTGTCCTTTCATTGATTATCATTCAAATTCTAGCCTCTAGCAAATTAAATCACCGATCGTTGATCTCTAATTTGGAGTGAAAACATTCAAGAAAGCGATCTCGCTCAAATTAGGTTTTCGATAATTCAATTTCCTAAAGTTTACAAAACTCATAAGACTTAAGAATCGTTCAAGAATTTAATCATCATCATCTACTTATTTTCTCGATTCCGCTACAAGCGGAGTTTTCACTCAAACATCATGAAAAAGAAAAAAATCAAGAATCTATAACTCTTCATAATGCAAGAATGTAAAGAAAAGCAAGATTAAGAATTTTATTTATCAACGTTTAGGTACAATTCACTCAAAGATTACAAGATTTGAGGAAGAACTAAATCGTCGAAACTAGCTTCACTTCGGTCTTCTTGAGTCGCGGATCATCATGGATCTCTTGCTTGGATGAAGATCGGCGTTGCTTCAAAGGCTCATTGAATGCTTGCTTGATTTAGTACTCGATGTATCTTGATTTGGCTTTGGAATTTGATTTGGGTTAGGGTTTTGAGTTGCAAGTTGTGTTACTCAACTTGCGCAATTTTGGCTGAATATTCAACAACAATTAATGAACAACTTTTTTAATGAAGCCATAGATGCCTTTTTATATTTTTCCCTCAAGCTTCCCCTAGAAGCTAGGTCTAGCTTCCCTTGGAAGCTTGGTTGTTATGAGGCTTGCATAGGAAATTAGGATAGAGAAGTTTCTAGATTAAGGTAGTTAGCTAGCTTGCATGAAAAACTTGGTTGTTATGAAACTTGCACAAGAAGCTTGGTTGTTAGAAGAAGAAGCTTCTGGAGAAATCTACACAATTCGAAGCATCTTGGAGAAGCTTGGCCGTTAAAAGGAGACCTCTGCAAAAATGACCAACCGCCGACGAGTCAACTCGGCCGCGGATCCGCGGCCGTTTGGTGGCTTTGCTGCATGAAACTTCCAGTGTTTATTTGTGTTGGCTTTATGGCACTTTTATTGTAGGGTTCTTAGGCACTCTAACAAGGTTCTACAAGGCATCAACCATGCCCGATTCAAAAAAAAAATTAGACGTGCCGAACAACCCTAATCTAGATCGTTTACTATAGATAAGGCGAAAACTAGCAAGTTAACAACTCTAACAATAAGTGAAAGGGATTACAACCTTTGTAGATCCGGTCCTTCACTTCTAAAGCTCCATGTTGACGTCCCTTCGCTGCGATCATCGCGATCCCGGACTCTAGTGACGGTTTCCTCGGAGAAATGAACGGGCTAGGTCGTTGACTTTGAGGCCGAAGATGATCTACGTCGAGGAGACTCAAACTCAAGCTATTACTTCACTTGGTCATAAACTTTGTGAAGAGAACACCCTAAATTAATGGCAAGTAGTAGAGGATGATGAAATAGGAAGTGGATTTACTTTAGATTTGGATTTCTCACTCTAAATCTTCACTTGAAAATTTTCTAGCAAGCTTTCTTCTTCTTGAAGAAGAAGAAGAAGATGAAAAGAATAAGAATGAATTATATAAAATGAATAATCAAGTGAAGTCTATCATAATGCAACCATGGGTGAGCTAACCTTTATAGAGACTAAACCATAGTTAGAGGTAATGGTTATGTTAATGAAAATCTTATGCAAAACAAAATTAGTGGACTTTGTCAAAGATACTTGAAAGCTTCATTAAGCTTCAAGCAAAGACAAAGAAAGCTACCATTTTGTTTTACCAAAATAATTAAAAACCTAAACCATTATCTTAAATATGGTGTAAGTCATACACACACCCAAATTTTCATGTATCATCAATCATGATACAAACTAGTGCACAAACATATATCATATATACAACTTGTGCATATCAAGTGAGAAAATCAATCTTAAGTGAACCAATACTAGTTAATGTAAAGTAATATATCAAATAATTATACATTAAATCATTAAATCAATACTTGGTTTAATGATCCGGTTATAACGCATATAACCGACTAATATCTAGTGTATCAATATATCGAATCAACACTTGATTGGTAACCCGGCTATATCACATATAACCGACCGATGATACAAATCGCGAGAATAGAACACAGTATCACATACTGGTATTATTCTCGGTCCCACACATATCTCATATGCGCTCCTATTTCGTTTCGCTTGAGCTAGGAAACCTCTGTGTAGGACTCTAAAGACTCGTCAATACGCCGGCAGTAGGTGGTGATCATATCAATCACCCACAAGCCGCAAGCGGTCTGCTAAACATAACGGCCACCCGGGTATTGAGCGGTCAGAAGATCAACGAGCAAGCCTGCTCACACTCCTGCGAATCCAATCAGTAACACTTACCGCACAGTCCGGTCTGTTCGTCTGATATGTCGCATATCTCGCCTAGGGGTGGTAAACGTCAAACCCCAGCAGCTTGATAAGTCATGCGATGTAAGGTCCATAACAAGCATGAAACTACTGATAACACTTACCAGTAAATCAGTGCAACCCTGGCCAGGGATTTCCAGTTATGGCCAGTCGAGTATAGAGCAACATCAACCCCCAATACCGGGAGAGACGAATCCCCTCCTATCGCTCATTGCCTCCATGTGAATCGGGACTGTACCCAAAAACCACCTGTTTGCACGACTCAGTAGAGCCGTGGTAGGGTGGAAATCAAAGCACGGTGGGAAACACACAAGACTCTATGACGATCTTGGGTCAACAGACTAAGCTGTACCAGTATCACCAGAGAACTGCCATCTGACGTGAGGTATAATACCATCTAGGAGTTCTCGGCGAGTCCGTTCAGTATACCCAGTCTCCACTGAGCACCCGCATACCGTCTCTGATGTCAAACACCAATGGATATAGGATCATCCATCGCCCATCACATGGGTCGAGAAGATATACGCTAGTCTACTCTGGAATATCGATGCCCCGTCTCGATATTCCCACGACTAGGAACATTGAAGGATGTATTCATGGACTACCCAGGCCCCACTAGTATGATCTGCATCATAGTCCTGCAAGTCGAGTACACATCCTAAGGGCTTTATCAACATGTAACAGAGAGACAGTAAGTATACATGTTAAGATAAAGAGCAACCAGATAGCGTACTATCATGTTGAGCAAGAAATTCCTACCTATATATGTCCCAGCATCCACTACAATATATATCTTATGTACAGTAATGGCCTCTAGAGCATACATATAACTAACAATCTCCCACTTGCACTAGGGTCATCTATAGCAGTGGTTGCAGTATCTCATACTCAACCATCCCATATAAGTCTCTCTCTGGGAAAAGGCCTTTGTGAGTGGATCCGCCGTGTTGTCCTCTGAGTTTACTCTCCTAACCTCGATCACCCTGGAGATCAACTATCTTCATGATTAGGTGATACTGCCTTGGAATATGTCTGGGTCACTGATGGGACCGGGATTCCTAGGCCAAAGCCTCAACACCATTGTCATACAATGGTAGGAACCTAGTTCATCTCATGAACTAATATACACCCAAACTGCCTCTTTGGTAGTATCGTTGATAGCGATGTCACCAGCCTTTATCGTCTAGTTTGCCACGGTATCTAGCTTGGAAATCTTCCAACATACCATCCCTCTACTGAGGGTAAAGTCAATGCCTACGACTGACATTCAGTCGTGCTTATCATCCTTGGAAGCTATCCAGTGATTCTCCCCAGTATCGATTGATACCAACTCACTACAACTAGTGAGAATCCTAACATCCATTTAGATCTATCTCATAGATATAAAACCTAGGATTTAGGAGGTATCACTTTGATCCTATTTTGAGAATCCTTGTGATAAGAGGAGATTGACCGTGCGTAGCATAGGAAACTCCTTTCCTATCAAGAGTATGTTGTCCACGTATAATACGAGGATGACCACCTTACTCTCTACTACCTTTTTGTATGTACAAGGTTCATCTACTATTTTGATGAAGTCAAACTCTTTGACTACTACATCGAAACAGATGTTCCAACTCCGCGATGCCTGCTTTATCCCATAAAATATCTTGTACACGTTTCCGCTGCTCCCACTATTTACGAAGCCCTCTGGCTGTGTACTTATAGACACTCTCTTCTAAATCAGTATTTAGAAAAAATAGTCATGACACCCAACCACCAGATATCGTAGTCATGGTATGTAGCAATGGCAAGTGGGATCCGGATGGACTTAAGCATAGCCACTGGAAAAGGTTTCATCATTATCCACGCCTGGTCGATGACGAAAACCTTTAACAAGTCTAGCTTTGAAAGTCTCAACTTTTCCATCTACACCAAGCAATCTTCTCAAGATATACTTGCTCCTGATGGGGATTTAACCCTTCAGATATAGCAACCAAAGTCCATACTTTTTTGGTGTACATGGATTCCATCTCAGATCGCTAAGCATCCAGCCATTCTTACAGAGTCCCCACTCTTGATGGCCTGCTCGAAACTAGTTGGGTCATCATCTCATGATGCATTCCTCGCTCATACTGTCATCGAGAAACCGAAGTATCTCTCAGGCGGATGAGGAACCCTGCTAGATCGGCGGAGAGGCTGAGGTTCGTCGGGGACTATTGAATCCTTTGGTTCTGTCAAATCATCAGCTGTAGTTTGTATAACTGGAAATCCTTCCAGTTCTACAGAACTGACCTTGCCTCGATCTTGTCCGGATTTTGCTTTCAGACATAGGCTGGACAATCCCCAAATATTAACATACTTAAGATATGGGTTCTTCCCATTCCATATCACATATGAAATGGTAGACAACTGATTTGATTGGAAACATATTCAATAGGTATGCAGCTTCTCAAGTGCATAACCCCCAAAAGGAAATAGGTAACTCAGTAATACTCATCATAGAGCACACCATATCTCATATGGTGCGATTGCTCCACCACGATACACCTACGTGCTGTGGTGTATACAGAGAAGTAATGCTGAGAGAGAATCTCATTCTCGTTTGGAATAGTCCAGGAATTCCATGCACAAGTATTTTCCTCCCTGATCTCATCATAGGACATAATACTTCTACCCGGTTTTGGTTCTCTACTTCTATCTTACATTCTTTGAATTTCTCAAAAGTTTCAGACATGTGTTTCAACAGGAACATGTGTCCGAATCTTGAGAGATTCTCATTGAATGTAAGGAAGTATAAAGAACCAGTCCTGGCATCTGCAGACAGGGGACCTTCATACATCACTATGTATCAGTCCCAAGAGTTCGCAAACTCTTTCTCTGTTTCCAATAAACGGAGCTGTGGTCATCTTATCTCTGTGACATGACCGGCAAGTTTCACAAGATGTAAATTCAAACTAATTTAAATATGCATCTATATGTAACTTCAGCTAGTCGGGTCACATTGATATGACCTAGTCTACAATACCTCAAGAAGGATTCGTTCATTTCTGAACTTTTCCTCTCGTGTGTGTTCTGTATACTAAGAACTGTAGTTTGATTTAGAACGTCAATGCTTTTAGATAACGTGCCTGAACCGATCAACTCTTGATATAGGAAATGTTCAAAACATTATCCAACAATACAAAATTATATCCTTCTTTAATAAATAAAGAGACTGATATGATGTTGTATATCAGGTTCTGTATCTAATAACATTCGTTCAGAATCAATGTATTCTAGTAATTCAGGGTGATAGCTATCAACAGACTTGGCTGCAATACTTGCACCGATTCTATCTTATGAAATTTATCACCCGTTCTCAGTTCTCTACCTATCTGTAGCCCATGTAACAGATTACATAGATGGGATCCTGATCCGGTATCTAATACCCAGGACGCAGAGGATACTGAGAAAAGGTTCTTTGTAATGAACACACCCGAAGAAGATGCATCATCATGCACTTTCTTCGTTTGGGCGGCATGGGAATCCTGGTATTCCCCTAATTCCTGCTCGGTCTTATAACAATTATAAGTTGGAGCGGGGCCAACGTTCCCCAGCTCAGTATAACAAGCGGGTTCGGTCAATACATCCATATTATTATCTTGATTAAGACGTGACATGGTCGCTACCTGGAGAGAGAGAGAAAAAAACACTCTGCGTGCGCTCTTGCAAGATTAGATTGGTTATATATTTTATCTAATCAGGATGGCTCCCACTGTTTTTATTAAATCTTCTTTCAAACCTAAAAAGGAGAGACTAGCCGGGATTAATTACACTCTTCAAATTCGCCAATCTTTCAGCCAGGCCAGTGCCGGTACTTTGAGGGAGGTTCTCCGTACTTTCGCACGGACCTAATTAAAATAAACCTCGTTTTCCCAGGGGCGTAACCCCGTTGACACCTTTCTAGACACCTACTTGATCGGCTAATTGTAAAGTACAAAACTCTCCCAGGAGTAACAATTACTCGCAGTGGGTATCAGGATCTATCATATAGAAGGTATGCAATCTCATTGCAAATTTCAACACTTGAAACTCCCGATAATGGTTTTTACCCCTAGCACCTATGACCTTGGCTATGGTCAACAAATTATAAGCACTAGTCAAGTTCTACCCGTTATTTCGTGATTAATTAGACTCACCCACATGACCCTTGGCTAAGGTCAACAAAGTCACATGACTGTCCTAACTAATCGCATCATATGCTGTGTAAGAAGACATCACTTAGCTACCGTACACTACGCCTCGGCTAAGGTCGACAAACGCAGCACGAATACTAAGTACTCTACTTCCTAAAATGACGGAGGGTTGCGGATGGTTTTTAAGAAAACCTTTAACGCTTTGAACTTGATCTCGTTGCGGAATCAAATGGTTTTAAATGGAGTGTTTTTGAGGCTTCTGCTAGTTTCGCTAAAGAGGTCACTCCCGGTGAAGGGATCTCGGCTCTTTCCTCGTCGAATGAGGTGTAGGACATTCACAATACCACTATGCAAAGCAAGAACTAGAAAAGCAGTCAAAAGACAAACCGAAAGTTGTAGCTTCTGCTAGTTATTGCTAAAGAGGTCACTCCCGGTGAAGGGATCTCGGCTCTTTCCTTATCGAATAAAGTGTTGGATGTTCTACAAGGAACACCACTATGCAAAGCAACAACTAGAGCAACCTGATTTTTGAAATTCGATTCCACAACATCAATTTAGGTTTATTTTCTTTCATTAATCTCATTAATGAATGTCCCATCATTTAATTCCACCTAAACATCACAGATAAATACAACGTACACTTATGCCATCCGCATTCGCCTCAATGTCCCGTCTACACCGTTAGGTTAGGTAACTAACGGCAGAGCGGGGCAGGGCTAGCGCGGGTGTAAAACATAAGCAACGTCTATATAATATATCATATATACTATATACAATATCTATCTGAACATATCACATGATCACATCACAGATAACGCAGTAGAAAACAACATATGAAATATTGGATATACTAGGACGTCCGTATTTTATTTTGAGCCTATATAAAACGCGGATTCCACGGTCGTGATGAATAGCCAATCCCACACCCCTAGACCCCTACGAGAGCGGCAAGCAACCCTACCAATTCTAGAGTTAGGAGACCCGAACTCGACTCTTCGAGATGGTCTCCCACTGGACCCTAGAACCCGGTTACTTGTGCTCCCCGCCTTGGGTCTATCCTAATGCGGAAAAGTAAATAATATACAATGGTGACATCATCCTCAGCCCGGAAGTATCCCAATAAAAGAATATTACGTACAAGTTTTTACATGAATGAAAATGAAAAACACTCATCTCACATAAAAAAAAACCCCGGCTATTCAAACACGACGATCCAATATAACATATCCAGCAACACATAACATCACATGTTATCAACGTAAGTAAATATGCCCATCCCAATTGTCGTTGACATATTGCAACGAAACCGGCGATATCACATATTACACTTACGGTCGTAGAAAAGAAAGTGTAAAACTACAACAGTTGGAATCCACAACTTTCTTAGACATCGCATGCTTAATCAAATGAATTCCTTAGATATCGCATGCCTAACAATTATAAACCCCGCATTTTAGTCTCATTATCGAAAACTCTTTTCAATACCAAGTCGGGCAATTCAACAAGATTCCTGACATCTAGATCGAATGCTCGTCGCAAACTTTAGTAGATGGCCGCACCCCCGTATGCCGTCGACGAGTACACTAAGGCAGAAACCGCTACCGCGAGAACCCGAACGGATGCTTTTGGCTACGGGGTTCTCCTACAGTCACTTGGTCGGGGCTATGGGGTGTGGCTGTCTATTAAGTTTACCCGGCGAGTATCCGCGTACTCTACGTGATTGCGACGGACTTTTGATCACATCAAAATTCCGTGGCAACCGATCAAGTGAGACTAAACTGCTAGATTTATAACATTCAAATTAGTTATCTCATAACTACTTGTGGATTCCAAATATTGTATCACATTCCAGATAAATAGACAATGTTAAACTTTCCGATCGAATAATCAAACACCAAAGTTTTCCCAAATAGCTCAACACTTGAAATAAGTTTAAAAACATCCACTTCATGCCACAGTACCAACGGTCCAGCCGTAGAAGGGTCAAGCTAACGCCTCACATGTGGCACGCCGTACTGCCCCAAACCCTAAGGTTCAAAAGGCAATTCAAGACGGTCACATAATCGAGTTAAGCTTTGTTGTCTTCTAGAGGGTCCATCGCGTTACTTGCACGACTTAGAACGTTCTTAAACTACGGAAAAATCCAACACTAGGAAATTTTCAGGCAGGGGGAAAAATGAGTTATTGATATCCGGTCGAACCTTTTAACACTTTCTAAAATTACACGGAAAAACACATGGACGAGGTTAAACTTCCTGATCGAATCAACGAACTCCCAATACAACCCAAAAAACTCAACTCTTGAGTATAAATTAAAATACCCAGAAAACACAGGAATTACATAAGGACATTACTATGCAAACAGTGAAGCAAGAGGATACAGTATGGCCGCGGAACCGCCGCGAAACCTAGGGTACGGCCGCGGTTCCGCGGCGCCTTGATTGAATTGGAGGCACGTGCTGCACAGTAATTCCTGGAAAACCCTGCTGATTTTTTGAGCATTTTTAATTAGGAAAAATCCACAGTTTTAAAAAATGTACAGAGAAGGGTATAGATTAGGGTTTCGGGGTTCGATCGGATTTCTAACTTCGTCTACACTTCGCCTAAAGCTCTAGCTAGGCTCTGATACCACTGTAGGGTTCTTAGGCACTCTAACAAGGTTCTACAAGGCATCAACCATGCCCGATTCAAAAAAAAATAGACGTGCCGAACAACCCTAATCTAGATTGTTTACTAGAGATAAGGCGAAAACTAGCAAGTTAACAACTCTAACAATAAGTGAAAGGGATTACAACCTTTGTAGATCCGGTCCTTCACTTCTAAAGCTCCGTGTTGACGTCCCTTCGCTGCGATCATCGCGATCCCGGACTCTAGTGACGGTTTCCTCGGAGAAATGAACGGGCTAGGTCGTTAACTTCGAGGCCGAAGATGATCTACGTCGAGAAGACTCAAACTCAAGCTATTACTTCACTTGGTCATAAACTTTGTAAAGAAAACACCCTAAACTAAATGGCAAGTAGTAGAGGATGATGAAATAGGAAGTGGGTTTACTTTAGATTTGGATTTATCACTCTAAATCTTCACTTGAAAATTTTCTAGCAAGCTTTCTTCTTCTTGAAGAAGAAGAAGATGATGAAAAGAATAAGAATGAATTATATAAAATGAATAATCAAGTGAAGTCTATCATAATGCAACCATGGGTGAGCTAACCTTTGTAGAGACTAAACCATAGTTAGAGGTAATAGTTCGGTTAATGAAAATTTTATGCAAAACAAAATTAGTGGACTTTGTCAAAGATACTTGAAAGCTTCATGAAGCTTCAAGCAAAGACAAAGAAAGCTACCATTTTGTTTTACCAAAATAATTAAAAACCTAAACCATTATCTTAAATATGGTGTAAGTCATACACACACCCAAGTTTGCATGTATCATCAATCATGATACAAACTAGTGCGCAAACATATATCATATATACAACTTGTGCACATCAAGTGAGAAAATCAATCTTAAGTGAACCAATACTAGTTAATGTAAAGTAATATATCAAATATATAATTATACATTAAATCATTAAATCAATACTTGATTTAATGATCCGATCATATCGCATGTAACCGACTAATATCTAGTGTATCAATATATCGAATCAACACTTGATTCGGTAACCCGGCTATATCATATATAACAGACCGATGATACAAATCGCGAGAATAGAACACAGTATCACATACTGGTATTATTCTCGGTCCCGCACCGATGATACAAATCGCGAGAATAGAACACAGTATCACATATTGGTATTATTCTCGGTCCCGCACATATCTCATATGCGCTCCTATTTCGTTTCGCTTATGCCAGGAAACCTCTGTGTAGGACTCTAAAGACTCGTCAATACGCCGGCAGTAGGTGGTGATCATATCAATCACCCACAAGCCGCAAGCGGTCTGCTAAACGTAACGGTCACCCGGGTATTGAGCGATCAGAAGATCAACGAGCAAGCCTGCTCACACTCCTGCGAATCCAATCAGTAACACTTACCGCACAGTCCGGTCTGTTCGTCTGATATGTCGCATATCTCGTCTAGGGGTGGTAAACGTCAGACCCCAGCAGCTTGATAAGTCATGCCGATGTAAGGTCCATAACAAGCATGAAACTACTGATAACACTTACCAGTAAATCAGTGCAACCCTGGCCAGGGATTTCCAGTTATGGCCAGTCGAGCATAGCGCAACATCAACCCCCAATACCGGGAGAGACGAATCCCCTCCTATCGCTCATTGCCTCCATGTGAATCGGGACTGTACCTAAAAACCACCTGTTTGCACGACTCAGTAGAGCCGTGGTAGGGTGGAAATCAAAGCATGGTGGGAGACACACAAGACTCTATGACGATCTCGGGTCAACAGACTAAACTGTACCAGTGTCACCAGAGAACTGCCATCTGACGTGAGGTATAATACCATCTAGGAGTTCTCGGCGAGTCCGTTCAGTGTACCCAGTCTCCACTGAGCACCCGCATACCGTCTCTGATGTTAAACACCAATGGATATGGGATCATCCATCGCCCATCACATGGGTCGAGAAGATATACGCTAGTCTACTCTGGAATATCGATGCCCCGTCTTGATATTCCCACGACTAGGAACATTGAAGGATGTACTCATGGACTACCCAGGCCCCACTAGTATGATCTGCATCATAGTCCTGCAAGTCGAGTACACATCCTAAGGGCTTTATCAACATGTAACAGAGAGACAGTAAATATACATGTTAAGATAAAGAGCAACCAGATAGCGTACTATCATGTCGAGCAAGAAAGTCCTACCTATATATGTCCCAGCATCCACTACAATATACATCTTATGTACAGTAATGGCCTCTAGGGCATACATATAACTAACATTTATGATATCTGGAATATTTTTATACTTTCTTATTTACTGCCAGATCACAAGTTTTGGACTTGATGAATTTTATCAGAACTTTTAGCGGTTCTGGCTCTTTAACCTGGAGAATTTCCTGCACACAATCTCGAGACAAGTGTTGATACACAAAAGATCATGCGTGTAGTAATAAACACACAATTTCCCTCATAATGCCGGTTATAATGTATAACACATGTTATTTGGTATTTTGCAGACAAATTGCTAATATGTGCTATATTTATACCAAACACCTTTAAATGATTACAAAAAGTAAGGAAATTGATGTGTTAAAAATGCAATATTTTCGACTGATCAAATTCCCCCAAACTTAATTTTGGTCGTCTTGAGCAAACATCTTTTATTTAAGAGAAGGAGAAAATATAAGAAAAAGAAAAACTACTAGCACACTTTCGTAGGCAACACGATTGCACTGAGCACGTGCAACAAGCCTTTAAACCTCTAGGTGTCCCTAGTAGGAGGAGTATTGTCTCCTGAGGATTTTCAGCGGATTGCATCCACAAAATCCAATAATAAAAGGAAGACCGTGAAAGTTACATATAAAGATAAGAATTGTAAAAGAAAGACTTTGAAAATTAGAGTTTTCGACTACACTAGCTTTTCAGTTGTCATGAGTCCTATCTTAATAGTCATGAAAAGATGTTAGAAATCGCATCATCCCTCAATAAAACATCGTTTTTATTCATCATTCCTACATTTCTTCCAAACATCGATCATATACCCCTACGTGTGTGTAAAAGACATCCCTACACTCGGAGAATTCAATTCAAGCTATCATACTATTGTCCATCTACCTCAGTACTTTTTAATCGATGAATATTTAGATGGATTTGCTCACACATTTTTCATGCGATCGTTAATACTTCTTGAGATACTAACCGACCGATTACTCATGTGCTTGCTTATTAGGCGTATTAGCATTTTCCTCGTCTTGCAACACCTAAGGCTTAGCAGTGACTCCCAAACCAGTTGTCTAAGGCACTAGGTAATGAAGCACCCTCGCTATATTTTTTTATTGCTGCCTTGGTGATAACAAAACCAGTGTTCATTTTTCTATACCATTTTATCTTTTCTTCATTTATAATTTCCTTCATACTTTGGCTTTTAGACAAGAGTATTTCAAGGTATCCTCTACTATCCTGAGTTTCAAGACGTGTGTAAGTGCGTATAGTAGGATATCAACATTCAAATGTTTGGCTTCCAGAATAGGAACTATTTTTAAGACTTATTTTTATCCTCAGATTAGTGACTTCTTTTATCTTACTAACCCTTGGGACAACGGCTCATAACTACTTATTACTAGTCCGTTTAAGAAAACTTGAAATTTTCTTGGTTTTCTTAAACTTTTCCAATCTTTTGGATGTAATTTTCCACTATCTAATCTTTTATTATCAAATTAAATATTAAATATTTTTATCTTTTGAATTTTTTTTATTTTTTTATTTTTTTATATGTTTTAAATATTTTGTGCTTATGCAAAGTGATGCATAAATAAGCACAAACCTCCCCCCAAACTTATTTACAACAGTGTCCTCACTGTTGCCATCTGCTGGATCACAAAAACCTGTAAGTTAGGGAGGCAAAAGATTGTTAAAGGGAACATGAAATATGATCGTGAAAATCTCCCCCAAACTTATTCTTATATTTATGTACAAATTTTTTTTGTTTTGTTCTGTATATATATATTTTTATTTTTTTATAAGATATATGTACAAGTTGACTTACCTCCATTCTAAAGATGTGACAAAATTACCAGATCGTGGAGGTGAGGTGGAGGAAAAATCAGTCATTATAAAGTGTCTCTTGTAAAAACAAGAGCTCCTCCGAGGGGTCAGTGGAAAAATACGGTTTTAATTTATGTCCATTTACTCTGAAAAATATACCGTTTTCAACATTTTCGTCCTCAACTGCTGTTCATACCATAATTTTGCATTATTTTATTCCCCATTCTTATTCAGTTTATAAAAAAACAGGTGCTTTTGACCTATGTCTGCTACATAGTTGCAGATTACAGGTTCTCGGAACAAAAACAGTGAAAACAATGAAAAGACGATGCAAAAGTGAGACTACGACCGATAAATGGTGGAATCTTGATCGTGCCTACATCTTGAGGAACATTGAAGATCAATAAACAAGTTCACAAAGCACAAAGGCAGCGCAAGGTTCAAGACTTCGTCACGAAGCAACGGTAAAAGTCCGCTACAATTATTCACTGTGGAGATCTGGAAGAAATCTAGAAACCAATCTGAGAAAACAACTGAAGAAACAAGGAGCCAAAAGCAACAGAAAACAACCCAGAAGAAATCAGCAACCAAGCTCTCAATACGGCCGCGGTTCCGCGGCCAAACCATGCTCTTGACCGCGGATCCGCGGCCGTGCGAAGCCCGGGTCGGTGGAAATTCCTCGTGTCGGTGCGTCGGTGCATTAGTTAGGTTTCTTAGGGGGTAAAATTGTAAAAGCAGATGTGCGTCGACTGTAACCCTAGGGTTTCTATGAATCTATAAATAGAAGCCCTAAAACCTTTTTTTAGGTTATGCCTCTTTTCATTTCATCTATTCAGATCTGTAAATTCCTGTGTAAATGTTTGGAGAGAGCCATCAATAAAGTAAGTTAATTTTTATTCTGCCTTAGTTTAAATTTTATTATCTGCCCTAGTTAGATAGTTAGATAGTTAGAAATGTTTTTCAATTCCCTAATGAGCGAGTAGTCTCCTCGCTTGTTAGGGTTAGATTTGGGGAACGCTTAAGAGATGAAAATCTCTCACCCCTTTCTTGCCCACCACACATTTTTATAGGACTCCATGCATACATGCACACACCGCTCCCTACGGCACCCTATCCCACGAGGTAGCGGTGATACCGTAGTATAAACGACCGGTTGAGCGTGTCTTCCATGGAGGTTAGGGTAAGAATTCAGAAAGGAAGGACAAGAACCTAGAGGAAGAAACACCGTTTCTTCCCGATGGTACTAATCCACTTTATTAATTGTTACCATAACACCTAATAGATCTTAAATAGGGCATAGAAAGCGATGAGAAATATTGACTTTCCAAACCTAATCTAAACCTAACCCTAGCAAGATTTTAATCCCAATTTAGATCAATTTTAGTTTTTAGATTTAATCAAATCGACACCAATCGGAATTAACTCGTTAGAACAAATCGAAGACACACAAAATCCCTGTAGACCGACCTGTACTCACCGACTAGCTACCAAGCGACGCCGTTCTTGATTGCGGTTATAAATATTTTTGATTCATCTTTTGAAAGCGCAAGCACGCTAAATCTCTAAAATCAAATGGCGCCGTTGCCGGGGATGGCATAGTATTTTCTTTTTGCAATTTCGGATTAATATAAAATTAAAAAATCATAAAAACTGAAAAATAAAAATATAAAAAAATTTATCATCTTTTTATTGTTCGAAGGGTATTTTCATGTGAATTTTGCAGGAGTAACGAACGAGTTCGGATCTTGAAAAATCCAGAGATCAAAACAGAAAACGGCAGATCTGAACAACAGAGAAAAGTCAAACCAAAGGAGCAGAATTTTTTTCGGGAACCGAGCCGCCGCCTCCACCGCGGAACCGCCGCGCGAAGCTCCCTCCGACCACGGAAACGCCGCGCCTTGGTCGATTCAGCACGTGGAAAAATCTCTGTTTGCTTCTTTCCTCCTTCCTCTGAACCCCAAATATCTCCTCTGTAAAATCTCCTGCAGGATTCTTTGCCCTAAAAAATCTCTCCCCCTTCCAATAATCGATCTTGTGCAGGATTCTTTGCGCCGCGCTAAAAAAAAAATTTGTTTGCAAGTGGTTGTTTACTGTTTTGCATATTTAATCGGACTTTAAGGGGCTTGAAACCAATCCAGATTGGGTAGAGATTTCATCACCCTTCTCAGGACCCCAGAAATCACATAAGGCATATTGCATTGACCATCTTTTAATTAAAAAATATTAGACTCAGCCCTAAGGACTTCGTGCTCAATAGGACAGAGGACTAGTTGTAGGCATCGATCGTTAATCCTAACCTGATTTTGTGGTGTCTAGGCAAGTGTGTCTAAGGCAAGTGGTTATTTATTTAGGTCCACTACTTTCGTGGTGGAGAGCCTCCCACTTACCTGGCACTTACCTGGCCACAATTGGCGGTGAAGAGGCGGTTTGAGGTCCTACTTCCTGCCTTTTGGAACAATTAGGAGCTGTCTAGCTGACGTAGATGACCCTAGATCTAGGCCTGATTATGCATTTGTGGTTGATTGAACGTGTGTCTAAGCCCTTTATTGAAAATCTTTTTGTAAAGAAAAAAGAGGAAATTTTTTTTACAAAAACTTGCAACTTGTCGCTAAAAATCCGTGCACCCCACTTACACCACTTTCTTTCCATTAACGTTTCCTTACCTCCACATTCTGTTTTTCACTTTTTTTGACTACACTGCCTCTTTAGTGTATGTCCGGTTGAACTAGGGACACTAGTGCCCGATTAGTCCGTGTTTCGTTGGTACCGACCGACGACACTTTCGACTCCGAAGTCGAAATTCCTTCCACTTCCGTACCTTCACCTTCACATTCTTCCTTCGAAGGGATGTCAGGATATAATCCTAACAACACCTTACCCACGAGACTGATTCCATCTCCGTTAGGTGTGAATAACCCGCAACACCCGCCTGTTGAAGCGCCCCAAAGAATCACGTTCTGGGATCTTTTCTACCCTGTCCGCACCGCCTTACCTACTTGTCTTTCACTCCCACCAGCAAATGGGGACAATTTTGAGATCAAACCCCACTTCATCAATATGTTGCCAAAATTTCACGGACTGGAATCCGAAGATGCCTATATCTTCATAAACAAATTCCAAAACGTTTGCGCAATGATGAAAACAACCTAATTATCAAATGATGCTATAAGGCTAAGGGTCATTCCTTTCACCTTATGTGACTTAGCCGAGAAGTGGTTATACAGCACAGCATTACATTCAATTAAAAATTAGGACGAGTTTGTTAAAGCTTTTCTTAAAAAGTTTTATACTCATCACAAGACCGCGAAAATTCGCAATGAGATTATACAATTTTCCCAGCTTCCTTCCGAACCCTTTTGGAAGTGTTTTGAAAGATTCAAAGACCTACTTGTTCAATGCCCTCACCATAGGATCGAAAATTGGCAAATTTTCCAAACTTTATACGAGGGATTGAACACAGCAACGAAGCAGTTGCTAGAAACCATTTGTCAAGGTCACTTTCTAACCAAATCTAGTGAGGAAGCGTGGCAGTTTCTCGACGATCTTGCTGAACAAACACTTCAATGGGAAAGCACTAAGACCACCTCATCTTCTTCTGTTGGTCAATCTAGGGTAGGCATACATCAATTAGATATGTCGATAGCAATGAAGGCTGAGATGGCCGCACTTACGAAAAAGCTAGAAGCAATTGAGACCAAAATCTCATCGCCTTCTCCTGCCCCTGCTTTACCCCCACGAACTGTTTGTGCTTGTTGTTCGGATCCATCGCACCTTACCGAAGAGTGTCCTTACAATCCACCTGTTCAAGGACAAGATCAAGTCAATGCTGCCTTCCAGCAACGATAAAGAAATGATCCACACTCTTCGACTTATAATCCGGGTTGGAGAAGTCACCCAAATTTTGCTTGGAATCAAAATCAACAATTCCAAGGAAACAACAACTTTCAAAGGCCTCCTCCTCCACAACAACAAGCACCACAACAAACTCAATACCAGCAACCTTTCCAACCACCACCTTACCCAAATCAAACGAACAATTTTGTACCTAACAACTTTTACCCTCAAAACAATTTTGTTCAACCAAATGATGATAAGGTTACCTCGCTAGAAAGAAATCTAGATGCGTTTCTACAACAATCTACACAATCCGCAGCAAGGTTGGAGACTTCTATTCAGTCTTTGGTGCACAAAAATGCTTCATACGATCAAAGTATCAAATCTATTGAGGCCCAAATTGCACAACTAACTGCTGCGTTGAGAAAGCGAGAAAAGGGAAAGCTTCCATCTCAGCCATTACCAAATCCCGGTCACACACACAACGCACATGTAGCATATGAACATCAAAATCATAATGTAAATGCGGTGACCACGTTGAGATCTGGAAGAGTGTTGCAAAATAACATGGGTAATAGTTATGAAACCCCCGCCGGTGGTTCTTCTTCATCTTCCTCTTTTCCATCTTCATCTTCTTTGTTAGAGCATATTCTTCATTCTTCAAAAGGCTCTTCTTCTTCTGATCCGAACGGACCCACATATCACTTCACGAACACACCCACACTGGGATCCGTTCCAACTCCACATTCTACTCCACAGACATTGGACTCAATAGATTTTCAAAATGCTCCATTTCCAAACAGGTTGAGTTCCAATAAACCAACTCCACAAATGGAGAAAATTGTGGAGTTATTTAAACAGGTTAGCATAAATATACCTCCCTTGGATGCAATCCAACAAGTTCCTTCTTACGCGAAAATCTTAAAGGGCTTATGCTCCTCAAAGAGAAAGTCACAAATACCCAAGAAAGTGCTAGTAGCTAGTGCCGTAAGCAATGCTATTAACCAACGTCAACCCTTACCCCAAAAACGAAAGGACCCTGGCTGTCCTACAATTTCAATAACAATTGGGGATAAGAACATCAATAGAGCACTTTTAGATCTTGGGTCTAGTGTTAACCTGCTTCCCTACTCCGTGTATGAGCAATTAGGTGTTGGAGAGTTGAAACCCACTCGTTGTACTCTCCAAATGGCTGATCGATCAATCACCCATCTTAGGGGTGAGTTAGAGGATGTGTTGATCAAAGTAGGGGACTTCATATTCCCCGTTGATTTTATTGTTATGGACACACAACCTATTGCTAACCCACAAAACCAAATTCCGGTGATCCTCGGTCGACCATTTTTGGCAACTTCCAATGCCGTAATAAATTGTCGCTATGGCTCTATGACTCTATCCTTTAGGAAGATGTCTAGTGAGTTCAATATTTACAGGATAGGAACTATACCCCCCATGCCTAAAACTAGTACACGAGAAGTTTGCTCGATTCACGAAATCACGCAGGAGGACTGCGAGCTTGAAAAATTTCTGTTTGATGACAACAGTTTTGACGCCACTAGTGCGTCCCTCCTTGAATCTAACACAATTGGCACAACCGATGTTGATTATGAATGTTTCACTTTCTCGGATGATTTTGACGACTCACCGCCCGAGTATGAGTCCTTTGAATTTTTGGACGAGTTAGTTGAACCATCTGATTCGGTTGTTTGCGGTGATTTCGAACCATTGTTGGAATCCTTTGAGTTCGAGGTAGATTCCCCAATTTTACCTTTGATTGTTTCGCCTCCGAAACTCGAACTCAAGCCCTTGCCGTCTCACTTTAAATACGCTTACCTAGGTGAGAATGAGACCTTTCCTGTTATCATATCGGCCTCTCTAGCCCTTGAGAAAGAGGAAGCTCTTTTAATGGTCTTGCAAAATAATCGGCAAGTTTTCGGCTGGACTATGGCGGATATCGAGAAGATTAGTTCCCTCATAATTGAACATCATATACACTTGATGGATGATGCCAAGCCGGTAAGGGATCCACAAAGACGCCTCAACCCCATAATGAAAGAGGCTGTCAAGAAGGAGATTGTTAAATGTCTTGATAGTGGTATCATTTACCCTATCTCGGATAGCCAGTGGGTTAGCCCCATTCATGTTGTCCCAAAGAAATCGGGTATTACGGTCGTAACCAATGAGGCAAATGAGTTAATACCTACTCACACCCAAACTGGGTGGCGAGTTTGCATCGACTATAGGAAACTCAATGCCGCGACAAGGAAAGACCACTTTCCTTTACCTTTCATTGAACAAATGCTAGAACGATTGGCTGGGCACGAGTTTTACTGTTTTTTGGATGGCTATTCCGGCTATAACCAAGTCCCCATCACCGAAAAGGATCAAGACAAGACCATATTTACTTGTCCTTTCGGTACTTTTGCTTATCGTCGTATACCCTTTGGACCCGCTACATTTCAGCGGTGTATGATGGAGATCTTTTCAGACATGGTTGAAAAGTTTTTGGAGATCTTTATGGATGATTTCTTCATTTTTGGTGACTCCTTTGACTAGTGTTTGCTACACCTTGACGCAGTTCTTACCCGCTGTAGGGATAAGAACCTCACTTTAAATTGGGAGAAGTGCCACTTTATGGTACGAGAAGGCATTGTCTTAGGACATGTCATCTTGCAAAACGGCATAGAGGTTGATAAAACCAAGATTGAAGTCATTTCCAATCTTTCTCCTCCTAAATGCGTCAAAGACATCCGAGCTTTCCTTGGCCATGCCGGTTTTTATAGACGGTTCATCAAGGATTTTAGCAAGATTGCTAGACCCTTGACACTCTTACTGGCCAAGGACACGACATTTGATTTTGACTCAACTTGCATGGAAGCGTTCGAGTCATTGAAACACTCACTCATTTCTGCACCCATTCTTTCATCTCCAGACTGGACGCACACTTTTGAAATTATGTGCGATGCATCAGATTTCGCCATTGGTGCTGTCCTTGGACAGCACATTAATAAGATGCCGCACGTAATTTATTACGCTAGCCGAACATTAAATGAGGCCCAACTGAACTACACAACAACAGAAAAGGAATTTTTAGCCGTTGTGTTTGCACTTGAAAAATTCCGTCCTTATTTAATCGGCTCTCCAGTGATTGTGTATACGGACCATTCAGCTCTTCGCCACCTTTTTGCGAAGAAGGATGCCAAATCGAGGCTAATACGTTGAATCCTCTTGCTACAAGAGTTTGACCTTGTCATAAGGAACAAAAGAGGATGTGAAAATGTAGTGGTCGATCACCTTTCACGACTTCCTTCTTCGCTTACACTTGAACTTCCAATAAAAGATGTTTTTCCCGATGAGCAACTCTTAACCGTGTCTTGCGAACCTTGATTCGCTGATAAAGTAAACTACTTGGCCGCCGGCTTGATACCTAAAGATTAGTCGAAACAGGATAAACTCCGCTTCTTGTCCCAAGTAAAGCATTTTTACTGGGATGAACCGTATCTTTTTAAATACTGTTCCGACCAAATCATTCGTTAGTGTGTACCTGAAAATGAGTTTAAGAGTGTGATGTCTTTTTGCCACGATCAAGCGTGTGGCGGGCATTTTGGCCCTAAGAAGACAGCCGAGAAAATCTTGCAGTGTGGTTTCTATTAGCCACGACTTTTTAAGGATGCATATGAATACTGCAAGACATGCTCCCGGTGCCAACACTTGGGCCGGATATCGCGGAGAAACGAAATGCCGCTCTAACCAATTTTGGTTGTGGATATTTTTGATGTTTGGGGAATCGACTTCATTGGACCATTTCCTAATTCTTTTGGGAATGTGTATATTCTTTTGGCTGTTGACTATGTGTCAAAATGGGTAGAGGCTGTGCCTAGCCGAACGAACGATAACAAGGTTGTCGTTCGATTTCTTAAAGAACATATCTTTTCTCGGTTTGGGCACCCTCGAGGAATTATAAGTGATAATGGATCTCACTTCTGCAATAGGACTTTTGAGTCCTTAATGCGCAAATATTCCATTATTCACAAACTGTCAACACCATACCATCCCCAAATATATGGGCAAGCTGAGGTTTCGAATCGGCAAATTAAGCAAATCTTGGAGAAAACGGTTTCTAAAAACCGTAAAGATTGGTCACACAAATTGATTGATACACTATGGGCATTCCGTACTGCATACAAGACCGATCTTGGTATGTCTCCATACCGGCTTGTTTATGGGAAGGCTTGCCACCTCCCAGTTGAGATTGAGCACAAGGCATTTTGGGCGATCAAGGAGTTGAATTTATCAATGGGAGATGCGGGCAGCAATCGAAAGCTGCAATTAAATGAACTAGAAGAGCTGCGGGATGAGGCTTATGATAATGCTGTCATTGTTAAAAACCGAACTAAGGTGTTCCATGACAAACACCTTATGCGCAAAACGTTTAAACCTGGCCAACAGATTTTACTGTATGACACTAGGTTACACTTTCACCCCGGCAAGCTCAGATCTAGGTGGAAAGGGCCGTTTTTAGTACGCACCGTATATCCGCACGGTGCGGTAGATCTTGAAAATCCGGAGGACGGTACTTTATTTAAAGTAAACGGATATCGATTGAAACCGTTCCTCACTGCGGACCCGTCAGAGGAGCTCCTGTTTTTGCAGGAGCCGGTTTACACTGATTGATCTTCCTCCATTTGACCTCCAAATTTTTGATTTTTTTGCCAAAACTTTATTTCAAACAAGTTTGGGGGTATGTACCTTTTGTAAATATATAAATACAAAATAACATAAAAAGAAAAATAAACTGGGAAGTGCCGACATTTTCGACCCTCTTGGTGTAGCATGACAGTGAGGACACTGTCAAGTTTAAGTTTGGGGGTGTGCTCGGTAAGTTTTCTTCCTTCGCATTCATATGTATATTTTTGCATTTGCAAATTTATTTTAAAACCCATAAAAATTGAAAATTTTCAAAAATTATAAAAATTGAAACATTCAATTTTGGCCATAATTGACTTAAGTTTGACAAAAAGGTTAACTAGTTAGGAACAACTAGATCCTAGACTTAGTAAATTAAAAGCTCTAAAAATAACATTTCTTAAAATTTAACGGTAGAAAGTATATGTCTTTATAGTTTATTTAGAAATAAGCAAATTTCGAGTTGACTTCTTGGGCTAAGTTAAAATAAGGGAAAAGTATTGATATTTTTATTAAAGTATGAGTTTGAAAAATAATTCCTAAGCTTAAGTCTAAATTCTGAAAATATATACCCTACAAATTGCACAAACACGAACCTTGAAACTTGGAATAGTAGGAAAGACCTTGAAATGCTCTTGTCTAAAGTCCTTAGTACGAAGAAAAATAAAAAAATACAAGTGTGAATAAAGAAAAAAATGAACACTGGTTTTTGTAATTACTTAAGGCTACAAAAATAGAAAAAAATATTTAGCGAGGGTGCTTCATCACCTAGTGCCTTAGACCAACTGGTTTGGGAGTCACTGCTAAAGCCTTAGGTGTTATAAGACTAGGAATTTCGTTTTAATGTGCAAACACATTTTTTAATCGGTTGTTGGTACCTCAAAATGTATTAACGGTCGCATGAAAGATGTGTGAGCAAAATTCATCTAAAAATTCACCAATTAAGAAGTGCTTTGGACGACGGACAAGAGTATGATAGCTTGATTTGAATTTCCAAGTGTAGGGGTGATATATACACACACATAGGGGTATGTGATTGCGGTTTAGATAAGAGATAGGAATAAAGAATAGGACTTATATCTTTAATAGAGATGATCAAAATTCCTAAGTTGAGATAGAACTCTGAAGGAAAACTTAAAAGATGCCAAAAGCTAAGTAAATTCATAAGAATATATATAATCTTAAGTTAAATGATAAGGAAGCGTGAAGAATACGGGTGGATGATTTATGAGTCGAAGATAATAGAATTCCTTGTTGGAAAACCTAATTGCAGAATAAAAGTTAATGGACCAAATTGATAGGATTTTGTGGGTAGTATCCGCTGAAAACCCTCAGGAGACAACACTCCTCCTACTAGGGACACCTAGAGGTTTAACATCTTGTTGCACGAGCTCAGTGCAATCGCATTTCCCTGCGAAAGTGAGGCTAAGTCTTTTTCGAGAATAAAACTAGGTTTGCTCGAGGATGAGCAAAGGATAAGTTTGGGGGTATTTGTTCATACCATAATTTTGCATTATATTATTCCACATTCTTATTCAGTTTACAAATAAACAGGTGCTTTTGACCCATGTCTGCTACATAGTTGCAGGTTACAGGTTCTCGGAACAAAAACAGTGAAAACAATGAAAAGACGATGCAAAAGTGAGACTACGACCGATAAATGGTGGAATCTTGATCGTGCCTACATCTTGAGGAACATTGAAGATCAATGAACAAGTTCACAAAGCACAAAGGCAGCGCAAGGTTTAAGACTTCGTCATGAAGCAACGGTAAAAGTCCGCTACAATTATTCACTGTGGAGATCTGGAAGAAATCTAGAAGCCAATCTGAGAAAACAACTGAAGAAACAAGGAGCCAAAAGCAACAGAAAACAACCCAGAAGAAATCAGCAACCAAGCTCTCAATACGGCCGCGGTTCCACGGCCAAACAATGCTCTTGGCCGTGGATCCGCGGCCGTGCGAACCCCGGGTCAGTGGAAATTCCTCGTATCGGTGCGTCGGTGCATTAGTTAGGTTTTTTAGGGGGTAAAATTGTAAAAGCAGATGTGCGTCGACTGTAACCCTAGGGTTTCTATGAATCTATAAATAGAAGCCCTAAAACCTTTTTTTAGGTTATGCCTCTTTTCATTTCATCTATTCAGATCTGTAAATTCCTGTGTAAATGTTTGGAGAGAGCCATTAATAAAGTAAGTTAATTTTTATTCTGCCTTAGTTTAAATTTTATTATCTGCCCTAGTTCGATAGTTAGATAGTTAAAAATGTTTTTCAATTCCTTAATGAGCGAGTAGTCTCCTCGCTTGTTAGGGTTAGATTTGGGGAAGGCTTGAGAGATGAAAATCTCTCACCCCTTTCTTGCCCACCACACATTTTTATAGGACTCCATGCATACATGCACACACCGCTCCCTACGACACCCTATCCCATGAGGTAGCGGTGATACCGTAGTATAAACGACCGGTTGAGCGTGTCTTCCATGGAGGTTAGGGTAAGAATTAAGAAATGAAGGACAAGAACCTAGAGGAAAAAACACCGTTTCCTCCCGATGGTACTAATCCACTTTATTAATTGTTACCATAACACCTAATAGATCTTAAATAGGGCATAGAAAGTGGTGAGGAATATTGACTTTCCAAACCTAACCTAAACCTAAACCTAGCAAGATTTTAATCCTAATTTAGATCAACTTTAGTTTTTAGATTTAATCAAACCGACACCAATCGGAATTAACTCGTTAGAACAAATCGAAGATACACAAAATCCCTGTGGACCTATCCGTACTCACCGGCTAGCTACCAAGCGACGCCGTTCTTGATTGCGGTTATAAATATTTTTGATTTATCTTTTGAAAGCGCAAGCACGCTAAATCTCTAAAATCAACTGCCCCGTGCGGGTATACATACCGCACAACAAAAGGTCCTTTCCACAAAGATTTTAGCTTACCCGCATGAAGATGGAGCCGTGAATCATAAAGAAGGACTTGTTGACCAGGTGTAAAAGTTTTTCTCAAAATGTTTTTATCCCCAATGGAAATGTTTTTATCCCCAATGGAAAAGTTTTTATCCCCGACAACGGCGCCATTTGATTGATCATTCTTCGTGTGTATGGAAAATTTTTAATCACAACCAAAGAAATTTATACCGCAATCAATTGACGGTGTCTATTGTAGTTTCGTCGGTAAATACGGATCGTCCACTGTGAAAGTGTGATTTGTTCGTTATTATTTTAGTTGAGTTAAAAATTAAAAGATAAAAGAAAATTGATTCAAGATTTATGAAATTTAGTTTCAAGAATCATCAAGAAATAGATCTAAAATCAAGAAATGATAGAGATCAAGAAAATGTCCAAATCGTTTGAATTATCAAGATTTGTAAAGAGGCTTATCGGAATCGATCCAATTGATAGCGATGATGAATACTAATGATTACAAATTCTTATCTATTGAAGATTTGTTGCTAGATTGATGATAATCAATGAGGTTTAGGGATCTATTGAAGAAACTAGGGTTTCTCCATCATCATCTCTTGTCCTTTCATTGATTATCATTCAAATTCTAGTCTCTAGCAAATTAAATCGCCGATCGTTAATCTCTAATTTGGAGCGAAAACATTCAAGAAAACGATCTCGCTCAAATTAGGTTTTCGATGATTCAATTTTCTAAAGTTTACAAAACTCATAAGACTTAAGAATCGTTCAAGAATTTAATCATCATCATCTACCTATTTTCTTGATTCCGCAACAAGCGGAATTTTCACTCAAACATCATGAAAAAAAGAATCAAGAATCTATAACTCTTCATAATGCAAGAATGTAAAGAAAAGGAAGATTAAGAATTTTCACCTTTTATTTATCAACGTTTAGGTACAATTCACTCAAAGATTACAATATTTGAGGAAGAACTAAATCGTCGAAACTAGCTTCGCTTCAGTCTTCTTGAGTGGTGGATCGTCATGGATCTTTTCCTCGGATGAAGATCGGTGTTGCTTCAAAGGCTCATTGAATGCTTGCTTGATTTGGTACTCGATGTATCTTGATTTGGCTTTGGAATTCGATTTGGGCTAGGGTTTTGAGTTGCAAGTTGTGTCACTCAACTTGTGGAATTTTGGCTCAATATTCAACAACAATTAGTGAACAACCTTTTTAATGAAGCCATAGATGCCTTTTTATAGTTTTCCCTCAAGCTTCCCCAAGAAGCTAGGTCTAGTTTCCCTTGGAAGCTTGGTTGTTATGAGGCTTGCATAGGAAGCTAGGGTAGAGAAGTTTCTAAATTAAAGTAGTTAGCTAGCTTGCATGAGAAGCTTGATTATTATGAAACTTGCACAAGAAGCTTGGCTGTTAGAAGGGAAGCTTCTGGAGAAATCCACACAATTCTAAACATCTTGGAGAAGCTTGGCCGTTAAAAGAGAAGCCCTGCAAAAAGTTCCAACCGCCGACGAGTCAACTCGGCCGCGGATCCGCGGCGGATCGGCCTGACTCGGCAGCGGATCCGCGGCCGTTTGGTGGATTTGCTGCATGAAACTTCCAGTGTTTATTTGTGTTGGCTTTATAGCACTTTTCTGATGTCTGGAATATTTTTATATTTTCTTGTTTACTGCCAGATCACAAGTCTTGGACTTGGTGTATTTTATCGTGAAATACTTTAGTCCGGTTCTTTACAATTACAGTATTGTAGGGTGTTTTTCGTCACCCCATTGAGATGGGAATACGCGGGCGCTTGTCAGGCGCATTACAGATTCCCCCTGCCTAAGGTAGACTGGGGTTTATTGATTGTGGGGATCCAAATCTCCGGCAGCCGCGGACTAAGCTGCCGTTAATTACCCCTCGCATTTGGAGCGAAGGAACCTCCGATTGACGGGTTAGACTGGTCATGCAAACTCAACGTGTAGTGCGTTGGTGTGTGTGTTTTGAAAGGGTTTTGGATATATCGGGGGCCCCGCAGAGTTTTTACGGGGGTCCCGCTACCCGGATAGCGGACTGGGGGTCAAGGGGGCTAGCAGCCCCCTTACGGGATGCGGAGCAGCGCCACGTTAGAAATTTTTTCTAACGGGGGAGGTATATTTAGTGTGGAGTGCATAAAAAATGGGGGGAAGCGTCTTGAAGGCGCGTGCGTGGTACGTGGGCGCATGGTACCCAGGGTCACGTGCATGCACGTGACCATTGGGCGCCTCAGCGCCCAGGGTCACGTGGCGCACACGTGACTACTGGGCGCCTCAGCGCCCGGGGTCACGTGGGGCACACGTGACCATTGGGCGCCTGAGCGACCCGGGGTTATGTGGTGCACAAGTGACCGATGGGCACCTTAGCGCCCGAGGTCATGTGGCGCGCACGTGACCGATGGGCACCTTAGCGCCCGAGGTCATGGGGCGCGCACGTGACTGATGGGCGTCTTGGTGTCCCAGGGTCACGTGGCGCATACGTGACCATTGGGCGCCTCAGCGCCCGGGGTCACGTGGTGCACACGTAACCGATGGGCGCCTCAGCGCCCTGGGGTCACGTGGCGCACACGTGACCGATGGGCGCCTCAGCGCCCTGGGGTCACGTGGCGCACACGTGACCGATGGGTGCCTCAGCGCCCGGGGTTACGTGGCACACACGTGACTGCGGGAAACACCCGCGGGAAGGGCCTAGCCCCTAGGTTGGGGAGTTGAACTCCCAAGGGATTTTTGGAGTTGAACTCCTAACAGAAACTAATTTATGGAGTTAAACTTCAACAGATCTAGAAAGGAGTTAAACTCCTAGGAATCTTTGGCTCTTCTTTTGAGCCTTGGATCTGTCCAAAGTTAGATTTTTGGAGATGGGTCTTCTTCTTCCTGCTCTTGATCGGCGGGATCTTGAAGAAAAAGGGGTGAGACTTAAAAGTCTCCCCTTTTCGAGATCTGATTGGAGATTCGAGCTTCCTTTCGTGGGTTTTGTGGTGAAAAACTATTTATTTTTTAGAAAGGAAGAGTTAAACTCTTGATTTAATTCAAAAAAGAGGAAGAGGGTTTTAGACCTTTGAGAAAGGGGAAGGAGGCACAAACCCTAGTTTTTGGGAGGAATGAAAGGTCTCCTTTTTTATTCATCATCATGTTGCCTTATATAGGCTTACATATTTACATATAGCCCCTTGGGCTTTACAAAATGGCATTTTGCCCATCTCATGGCTCATGTGCCATTTCTTTTTGTATATAAGTTATGGGCTTTACAAAAATTTGGCTTTATGCCCATTCATGTGTAAAAAATTATATAAAAATTATTTATTACATGATCTATATTTTGGCATGGAGGAGGCTGGCCGCGGGCTCGACTTAGGTATGGGCCCGCTCGACCTGGGCTTGGGCCCACCTGGCTTGGGGTTGACCTTGACTATGACTCGGTCAACCGGGGTGCAAATTTTGACCCCAACAAAGTGCCCCCCATCAATAAATGCACACCGCACATTTGAGTTGTGTGCATGAAATTGATGGATCTTGAAGCTGGACTTCGAGGTGGAACATCATTCCGGAGGCGGAGCGTCCCTCGGGGAGCATGATTTCCGAGGATCGGAGCATCATTCTGATTTGCGGAGCATAATTCCAGAGTCGGAGTATCATTCCGAAGAGTCAGAGCATAATTCCGGGGATCGGAATATCATTCCGAAGAGCGGAGCATGATTCCAGGGATCGGAGCATCATTCCGAAGGGCGGAGCATCATTCCAGGGATCGGAGCATCATTCCGAAGGGCGGAGCATGAATCCAGGGATCGGAGCATCATTCCGAAGAGCGGAGCATGATTCCAAGGTTCGGAGCATCATTCAAAGGGGGAGCATGATTCCAGAGATCGGAGCATCCTTCCGAAGAGAGGAGCATGATTTCATCATTCCGAAGAGTCGGAGCATCATTCCGAGGGTTGGAGCATAATTCCGAGATCGAAGTATCATTCCGAAGAGCGGAGCATGATTCCAGGGATTGGAGCATCATTCCGAAGAGCGGAGCATGATTCCAAGGATCAGAGCATCCTTCCGAAGTGCGGAGCATGATTCCAGGGATCGGAGCATCCTTCCGAAGGGCGGAGCATGATTCCAGGGATCAGAGCATCATTCCGAAGAGCGGAGCATGATTCCAGGGATCGGAGCATCATTCCGAAGGGCGGAGCATGATTCCAGGGATCGGAGCATCATTCCGAAGAGCGGAGCATGATCCCAGGGATCGGAGCATCATTCCGAAGGGCGGAGCATGATTCCAGGTATCGGAGCATCATTCCGAAAGGCGGAGCACGATTCCAGGGATCGGAGCATCATTCCGAAGAGCGGAGCATGATTCCAAGGATCGGAGCATCCTTCCGAAGCGTGAGGTACACTCTGAGATGAAGCATGATTCCGGCGCAGAGCTTGTTGGTTGATTTGATTCCGAGGTGGAGCATAATTCCGGCAGGGAAGGTAGATATCCCGAGGCGAAGCATGATTTAGACACGAGCTAAATTCTGGGACGGAGCATGATTCCGCCGCAGAGGTTGTTGGTTTGATTTGATTTGGGTTGACATCAGTATCGCTATATTGGAATATGGTACCAGGAGCGAATCATCATTTGCCATAAGTGGATTTGAGGATTTCGGTTTTTGTTTAGCATCTGCATTGCTGCATTGGAATAATACCAGGAGCAACTCATCATTTGCCTCGAGAGGATTTGGGAATTGATGGCTTAGGAGGCAGGTTTGGATCCCTATCACCTAAGGCTTTTCAATTTTATGGGCCGTAAAGGTCCCATAAAAGTATTTTCTCCCTACGAGTCAAAAGGATCTCATAGGTGTATTTTCTCCTTAGGAGTCGTGGGGACTCCTAAGTGTGTTGCTCCTTTGTGGGTAGTAAGGATCTTATGCGGGAATTTTCTCCTCACAAAGTCGAGAGGACTTTACGAGTGCATTTCATCTCTTTTTTACGAGTTTTCGCCCTTTCGGGTTTTCACAAACTCGCCAGCAGTCCTGCTGTTTTTACTCACGGAGCCCTTTCGGGTTTTAATCCGTGCCCATTTTGCTTGTAGACATACCTTTTTTTTGTGGGACTTTGAATGTGGTCTCACCGGTAACACTTGGGAGAGATTGGGATCGTTTTACGTCCATGGATTGTATACGGTTTTGCAAGATATATGATCCAGACCGTAGGGCCGTAAAAATTTCGGGACTTTGTTGGCGTCTGCATCGCTGCACTGGAATATAGTACCAGGAGCGACTCATCATTCGCCGTTGGGGTATGGGATTTGGAATTTGGTTGGCGTCTGCATCGCTGCACTGGAATATGGTATCAAGAGCGACTCATCATCCGCCATTTAGGGATTGGGAAGCGATGGCTTAGGAGACAGGTTTGGATCCCTATCACCTAAGGCTTTTCAATTTTATGGGCCGTAAGGGTCCCATAAAAGCATTTTCTCCCTACGAGTCGTAAGGATCCCGCAGGTGTATTTTCTCCTTAGGAGTCGTGAGAACTCCTAAGTGTGTTTTTCTTTTGTGAGTCGTAAGGATCCCACAAAGGTTTGTTCTCCTCATGTATCGTGAGAACACATGAGTGGGTCTTCTCAATGGACCATAATTCCAAGGGCGGAGACCAGCTGCGTAACTGGTAGTTGCGGTGGGGCATGGGTATGATAAGAATTATTTGAACCCGTGGATTGTATACGGTAGTCAACTTGGGGACCAACCGTAGGGCTGGAAGAATTTTGGGAAATTGGATTTTGGTTGGCGTCTGCATCGCTGCACTGAAATATGGTACCAGGAGCGACTCATCATTCGCCGTTGGGAATTTGAATTTTGGTTGGCATCTGCATCGCTACACTGGAATATGATATCAGGAGCGACTCATCATTCGCCGTTGGGAATTTGAATTTTGGTTGGCGTCTGCATCGCTACACTGGAATATGGTACCAGGAGCGACTCATCATTCGCCGTTGGGAATTTAGGGATTTAGAATGTAGTTGGCATCTGCATCGCTGCACTGGAATATGGTACCAGGAGCGACTCATCATTCGCCGTTTTTTTTAATTTATTTTTTATACTGTGATTGCTCTATCATTTCAGCTTTTCTTATCGCGAAGGTCGCGATTTCCCTATCATTTCGGCTTTTTATTCGCGGTTGTCCCATCATTTCGGCTTTATTTTCATTTTTATTTTTACTCGCTGATTTTTATTGCGAGTTGCCCCATCATTTCGGCTTTTTATTTTTTTATATATATATTTTTTATTTTATTTACACATTTTTACATTCCCAGTTTAACGACTTAGAGGTCGATTATTCCCAGTTTAATGACATGGTGGTCAACTGTTTTCATAGAAAGGCAGATGTCTGAGAGAATCAGTTTCATGAAGAATTTCGGTCTCTGTTTGTATGAAATTGGCGGTCGCAGCTTGACTGTTTACTAACATGCCTTTAGACAGTTTTATCTCTCCTGCCTTGTATTGCTTTTCGACCCAATCTTTGAAGACAAAGCAGTCCTTAATGACATGACCTATCACTCTGTGATAGGGGCAGTATTTGGGGTCGTCGGTCATATTCACTTCCTGCGGTCTTTTTGACTCTGGCAGTTGTAGACCGTTCCTCAGGGCGTCTTTGAATATGTTACGGACTTCGTCCCTTTTGAAGGAATAGACCTTATTCAGTTTCTCTTTCAGTGGAGATTCTCCTCTCTATCTGAACACTGGCTTCCGAGGCTGGTTGGCACTAGGCCCGCTCATCTTTCGCTTATTTCGGTTAGCCAAAGTGTTGAAAGATTCAGAATCGTCAGAATTTTTGCCTTTACGATTATCGTCCTTTCGGTTTCTCCAGGACCTATTATTATTTTAGGAATCCGAGTAGGACTCCTGCTTTGAGCGCTCTAGCATCTGAACTTTCCTGGTCAGCTCTTGGAATGTTTTGAGACCCGCGGTGCATAGAAACGGGGCCATCCAATTGTTGAGATTTCCGACAAGGAGACTGACAGATTGGTCCTGCTCTATCGGCGGTTCACATTTGACAAAGAGATTGCGCCATCGGACTATAAAATCCATGTTGCTTTCGTTGTTCTTTGGCTCTGTCCTTACGAGGTCGGCAATGGTGATTTTATCGCTGACACTCATGAACCTTTGCTTGAATATGGATTCTATTTGAGCGAACGTCGTGATCGAGTCATCTGGTATGCTTGCATACCAATCAAAAGCAACATCCGTCAAGCTATTAACAAACTGACGGAGAAGGAGCGCATCATTGCCCCCAGTATTTGCGCATGATGCTTTAAATTGGGCAATGTGCCAGTTCGCATTTCCCGTCCCATTGAATCTTCCGAATTTAGGGATGACATAGCCGCTAGAAAATTATACCAGATCATACTGAGCAGGATATGGTCTCCCACTGCTGCTGATATCTTTTTGCACTTCAGCTACCAATGTTTTAACTTTGTCGGCAACTAAATCAATGATTTGATCTTGAGTTAGCAGGCTACTGTCATCGGTAGCCAAGAAATTTCCTAAGATAGGATGCGACTGGCTTTTGTGAGGTCCGCCCACCTTTGGATTTGAGGGAATAGGCGTCGGCTGTCTCGGGACACCGTTTCCCGGTTCATGAGTAGAGCCCTGCGCTTGATTGGGCGGCTGAGAGGCAAGCTGGGCCGTGAGTTGTAAGACGACGTTTGTCAAGTCGTCAATTTTTGAGTAGAGCTTGGCCATCTCCTTGTCTTTGTTTCTAAGCTGCTTTCGGAGCTCCTGGAGAAGTTGCTGCTCTACAGTCTTAGGATGGAAAGTTGGCTCATCTTCGCTT
This sequence comes from Agapanthus africanus, assembly GCA_030015575.1. NCBI lineage: Eukaryota > Viridiplantae > Streptophyta > Magnoliopsida > Asparagales > Amaryllidaceae > Agapanthus > Agapanthus africanus. Next base: position 90,150,436 of record JASDDO010000012.1, on the reverse strand, counting down.
TCCGAGTCTGACTCCTCGTGAACTGAGGGCTCTCTCCGCCTATAAGCCTCACTGGGAGGATTTTCATCACCCTCCGGAAGATACTGGTCTTAAGAAGTGACAGTTATATTCACACCAGGTTGGATTTGAGATGTGGTGGCCCCGTCCTTGCTCTTGCTGAGCGTGCCCACTATATAGACAGTGTGGACTACATATCCAGCCATCTCTTTATCTTTGGTTGGGTAACCCTGTTCCTCGAACCTCATGAAGTTAAGCCTAGCAGAAGCCCTAGCCCTTTTGTTGGCTCTATATCTGAGCCGCTTCTGCCTCAGCTTCTCTGCCTTGAGCAATTGGCAGGCTTCTGCTCTTCGGAAAGCCGCCATAGGTTGAGTGATGGGGAGGCTTGAGAAGACACCTAATCGAGCAGTTGTCAGAGGCGCCGCTGGAGCTTGCCCGAGATGCCTTATTGCTTTGTTGGTGTTGATGGCCTTGCCCCCAGCTGGGGCCAAGGAAAGTCGTTCAAACACCGACTTGCGTTTGTGTTGGGGCGCCCTCGCGAACATGACATTCGGCCTTTTCCCCTTTGAGACCGGTTTGTCTGTTACCGGAGCTTGAGGAGCTGGGACGGCGTTAGCTGACACGAACATAATAGAGCCAAATGGTAGTGGCTCCTCCTCCCATTGTCGCCCGAGACTGGCCGGAAGGACCGTCCTGGAGTCCATCTTCATCATGTAGGAGACGGGAGTTGAGTTCATCTTTGGAGACATCGTTGAAAGGTGATTGCTTGAAAATCTGCATGAAAGAGCATTATTTCAGTATAAAAATAGATATGTATATTGATTGAGTTCGCATGAATGCTTAACCCGAAATATGGGAGGAGAGATAGGTCCCACCGGGCGTGCCAGAATCTATAGGGTGTTTTTCGTCACCCCATTAAGATGGGAATACGCGCGCGCTTGTTGGGTGCATTACAGATTCCCCCTGCCTAAGGTAGGCTGGGGTTTATTGATTGTGGGGATCCGAATCTCCGGCAGCCGCGGACTAAGCTGCCGTTAATTACCCCTCGCATTTGGAGCGAAGGAACCTCCGATTGACGGGTTAGACTGGTCATGCGAACTCAATGTGCAGTGCATTGGGGGGTGTTTTGAAAGGGTTTTGGATATATCGGGGGGCCCGCAGAGTTTTTACGAGGGTCCCGCTACCCGGATAGCGGGCTGGGGGTCAAGGGGGCTAGCAGCCCCCTTGCGGGGTGCGAGGCATCGCCCCATTAGAAATTTTTTCTAACCGGGGAGGTATATTTAGTGTAAAGTGCATAAAAAATGGAGGGAAGCGTCTTGAAGGCGTGTGCGTGGCATGTGGGCGCATGGTACCCGGGGTCACGTGCGCGCACGTGACCATTAGGCGCCTCAGTGCCCGGGGTCACGTGGCGCACACGTGACCATTGGGCGCCTCAGCGCCCGGGGTCATGTGGGGCACACGTGACCATTGGGCGCTGAGCGCCCTAGGGTCACGTGGCGCACACGTGACCGATGGGCGTCTTGGCGTCCCGGGGTCACATGGCGCGCACATGACCGATGGGCGTCTTGGCGTCCCAGGGTCATGTGGCGCACACGTGACCGATGGGCGCCTTAGCGCCCAGGGTCACGTGGCGCACACTTGATCGCGGGAAACACCCGCAGGAAGGCCTAACCCCTAGGTTAGGGAGTTGAACTCCCAAGGGGTTTTTGGAGTTGAACTCCTAACAGAAACTAATTTATGGAGTTAAACTCCAACAGATCTAGAAAGGAGTTAAACTCCTAGGAATCTTTGGCTCTTCTTTCGAGTCTTGGATCTGTCCAAAGTTAGATTTTTGGAGATGGGTGTTCTTCTTCCTGCTCTTGATCGGCGGGATCTTGGAGAAAAAGGGGTGAGACTTAAAATTCTCCCTTTTTCGAGATCTGATTGGAGATTCGAGCTCCCTTTCGTGGCTTTTGTGGTGAAAAACTATTTATTTTTTAGAAAGGAAGAGGTAAACTCTTGATTTAATTCAAAAAAGAGGAAGAGCGTTTTAGACCCTTGAGAAAGGGGAAAGAGGCACAAACCCTAGTTTTTGGGAGAAATGAAAAGTCTCATTTTTTATTCATCATCATGTTGCCTTATATAGGCTTACATATTTACATATAGCCCCTTGGGCTTTACAAAATGGCATTTTGCCCATCCCATGGCTCATGTGCCATTTCTTTTTGCACATAAGCCATGGGCTTTACAAAAATTTGGCTTTATACACATTCATGTGTAAAAAATTACATAAAAATTATTTATTACATGATCTATATTTTGGCATGGTGGAGGCTGGCCGCGGGCTCGACTTGGGCATGGGCCCGCTTGACCTGGGCTTGGGCCCACCTGGCTTGGGTTGACCTTGACTTTGACTCGGTCAACCGGGGTGCAAATTTTGACCCCAACAAGTATTATCGTAAGCTTCATCGCGGAGTTCGCTTAGCTCGTTTAATTGCAGTTTTCGAAAGTTGTAGGCTTGATTTAAGTCAAAGTTAAGTTCTTTAATGGCCCATATTGCTCTGTGCTCAATCTCGACCGGAAGGTGACAAGCCTTACCAAACACTAGTCTGTAAGGAGACATACCTAGATCGGTTTTATATGCAGTTCGGAATGCCCAAAGAGCATCCGTCACTTTGGTTGACCAATCTTTTCGATTTTTAGAAACAGTTTTCTCCAAAAAAAATTTGATTTGTTTGTTTGAAACCTCAGCTTGCCCACTCATTTGGGGATGATAGGGTGTGGAAAGTCTGTGGTTGATTGCATATTTCCGCATCAAAGTCTCGAAAGACCGATTGCAGTAATGCGTCCCGTTATCGCTGATGATAGCGTGTGGGTGTCTGAATCGTGAAAAGATGTTTTCTTTTAAAAACTTAATGACAACCTTTTTGTCATTAGTGCAACAAGGAATAGCTTTAATCCATTTCGAGACGTAATCAACCGCAAGCAATATGTACAGATTCCCGAAAGAGTTAGGAAAAGGACCCATAAAGTCAATACCCCAAATGTCAAAAATTTCAACTACCAAGATGGGTTGAAGTAGCATCTCATTTCTCCGGGAAATCCTACCCGTGTGTTGACACTGTGCACAGGTTTTGCAATGATCAAATGAATCTTTGAATAAAGTCGGCCAATAAAAACCGCATTGCAAAACCTTTTCCGCCGTCTTTCGAGGATTGAAGTGACCCCCACATGCCTGATCATGACAGAAGGATGGAACACTCTTGAATTCATCATTAGGGACACATCTGCGAATGATCTGGTCAGGACAATACTTAAACATATAGGGTTCATCCCAATAAAAGTGTTTTACTTGGGATAGAAATCGATATTTGTCCTGTTTCGACCATTCGCGGGGAATAAGTCCCGTGGCAAGATAATTCACAATATCCCTGAACCAAGGTTCGTTGGATACATTCAAGAGTTGTTCGTCCGGAAAAGAATCATTGATCGGCAGGGTCACAGGTGAAGAAGAGATGCGCGAAAGATGGTCGGCTACCACGTTTTCACATCCTTTCTTATCTTTAATAATAAGATCAAATTCTTGTAATAGAAGAATCCAACGGATTAGCCTACCTTTAGTATCTTTTTTCGCCAAAAGATGTTTCAAGGCGGAGTGGACACAACAATTGGTGAGCCAATCAAGTAAGGCCTGAATTTTTCTAATGCAAATACAACTGCCAAAAGTTTTTTTCGGTAGTTGTATACTTAATTTGAGAATCGTTCAGGGTCTTACTTGCATAATAGATCACGTGTGGCATCTTTTCAATGTGTTGTCCTAAGACTGCACCAACTGCAAAATCTGATGCATCACACATAAGCTCAAAACGGTGGTTCTAATCTGGAGATGATAGAACGGGGGCTGTAGTGAGAGAATGTTTGAGTGAGTCAAATGCTGCCTCATAATCCAAGTCAAAGTGAAAAGTTGTGTCCTTGGCCAAGAGAAGAGTTAAAGGTCTAGCAATTTTGCTAAAATCCTTAATGAATCTCCTGTAAAAGCCTGCATGGCCAAGAAAAGATCGTATATCCTTGACGCATTTGGAATGAGGAAGGTTTTGAATGACATCTATTTTATCTTTGTCAACCTCAATGCCTTTTAGTGAAATAACATGTCCAAGCACAATTCCCTCTTGGACCATGAAATGGCATTTTTCCCAATTCAAGGTTAAGTTCTTCTCTTTACAACGAGTAAGAACTGCGTCAAGATGTGATAGACAGTCAGCAAAAGAATCTCCGAATATCGAGAAATCGTCCATGAAAATCTCCAGAAAATTCTCGACCATATCCGAGAATATCCCCATCATACACCGCTGAAATGTAGCGGGAGTATTGCATAACGCAAAGGGCATACGTCTATAAGCAAAAGTACCAAAAGGACAAGTAAATGTGGTTTTGTCTTGATCCTTTTTGGCAATAGGGACCTGGTTATTGCCAGAGTATCCGTCCATGAAGCAGTAATATTCACGTCCAGCTAAGCATTCTAACATCTGGTTAATGAAAGGTAGAGGAAAGTGGTCTTTTCTCGTTGCGGCATTGAGTTTTCTATAATCAATACATACATGCCACCCAGTTTGAGCGCGTGTCTGGATTAACTCATTAGCCTCATTTGTTATGACCGTGATGCCAGATTTCTTAAGGAATACATGAATTGGACTTACCCATTGGCTATCGGAGATTGGATAAATGATACCACTGTCAAGGCATTTGACAATTTCTTTCTTCACTGCATCCTTCATGACGGGGTTCAACCGTCTCTGTGGTTCTTGGGTTGGCTTAGCTTCATCCATCAAATGTATATGATGTTCAACAAGTAAGGGACTAATCCCTTTGATGTCAGCCATAGTCCAACCAATCTTGGGGAAATCGCTAGCATGGAGAATCGACTTGGGAACGAGAAGACGAGATTCGACAGAAGTTTCCACACCTATTCTTGTAGATTCTTGATTGTTTATCTTTTCTTGTTCCTGGAATTTCAAGGACGAGATTCTTTTTGTAGTTAGGTATAATGTAACACCCTAATTCATTTATACCAATTCCAGTGCACGTGTTTCTTTATTTTCCTGATTTACTGTGTTTTGGGTGCGAATAGTGTTTTTGACATTCTATTGCATCCGACCCGACCCACTTACTTGAAACCTGTCTTGATTCATGTCTATGATTTATCCTGACTTGTTACATAGACTTGTGCACTTTCATGTATACTGCATACTGGTATTTTATCCGGCATTTACATTTTACAATATAACATTTTAAGTCACACAAAATATTTTGAAAATACAATGCATGGCCTGCGTGATACCTCTAACCCTGTAGTAGCATCCGCGCATTTTGTTCTTGTCCCGTTCAGTGAAACGGACTTGTTTGGATGGCTACGCGCACGTACGTGCATCCGTTCTTGGGGGTATGCATTTTCTTTACCCGGACATCCAATTTGAGTTTTGGTCGACACATATATTTTTCATATTTTGAAACTAAATTTTTAGACCCGACCCGGGCGTGTTTTGGACTAAATTTATATTTACTAGAAAATCAAATTTTATTAATATAATATTTTTATTAAAAATAAATCAACAGTTTAAAATTCATATAACTGAGAAGATTTTATAAATTAAAATCAAAACGATTTTTTAAAACAACCTCTCTCTCTCTTCTCACTGTCAGTCTCTCTCTCTCTCTCTCTCACTGCCCCACTCAATCTTTCTCTCTCTTTCTCTCTCTCTCCGCAGCACTCTCTCTCTCTCTCCGCAGCACTCTCTCTCTCTTCTTTCTCTCTCCTTTCGGAGTTACTGTTGACTCCTCGATTCTCGTCATCGCCCGCGCGCTACAGTCACCTCCCTCCTTCTAATCTTCTTCTTCTTTTCTTTTTAAACCCGAGCCCACGAGGAAAACCCACAGCTCCTCAACCCTAACCCTAAAACTCCTCACTGCCTCATCACCCTCGACCTCAACCGAGCCCCATCTCCTCCTCCTCCTCCTCGTCATCTCCTTCTTCTTCTTCCTCCATTCCCGAGCACCATCGCCCTGCACACCCAAGCCCATGAACCCATCACCCAAAGACTGCACCTCCTTCGCCGTCGATCACCTCGTCATTGCCAGCACCTCCTTCTCTCCTCATCTCCATCATCTCCTTCTTCTCTCCTCTCCTTTCCTTACCCGAGCACCACCTGTAGCTAACCCCGATCAAGAAAACCTAACCTAAACCTAGCTCCTCAACTTCCCTCCACCGCCGACGACCTCCTCTCCTCGACACCATCACCTCCTTTCTGTCCCCCAAAAACCACATAGCACCAAATCCAGTGAGCTTCCCTCTCCTTTCTTCTTCCTCTTCTTCTTTTCTTTTTCTTTTCTTTTCTTGTTCTTGAATCTTGTAATTTCAGAGATCGCCAGAGTCGAGACGTCGCTGCCGTTCCAGACGACCCAGTGGACGTACCTTACTTGCGTGATCACCCTCTTGCTTTGTTTAGACCTGTCCCGTGTGCCGTGCGTGCGTTGCGACGTTTTACCGACGTCGGACGTGCCGTGCGTATCCGTATAGTGATCCATCAAGGCAAGTTTATCTTGCTACATGCTATGTTACTGTATTTACATCTATTTGAATAAATATAACATTTGTATTTTAAATCATGCATCCCATGTTTAGTTGTACAGTTTTACGACATCCGTATGCATCCGTACAAGCTATTTCACATCTAGTGCATGCAAACCTATCTTGTTACATACTATATTACAATATACTGCACCCAATAGAATATTTACATCTCATATTGTTTAGTTGTACATCCTGCATTTACCAGTTTATCATTTTACTGTTATATGACGTCCGTGTGCATCCGTATTATTATTTACATGTCTAGTCGCATACTAAATCATCTTTCTACGTGCTGGGTATAGAATTATGCATCCATATGAGTAAAATGTTACCCGTTTATCACATTGTATATCCATACTAAAGTTTTAGTGTTTTCGGATACGTGTTTGCATCCTTTTCATTTAAAATATATATAACTGCGTCTATAGATTACATTAATTCATATTATTATTGTGGTAACACCCATGATTAATAAAGTGCATCCTAATTAGTATTGGAAATGTAAGTGTAACCCCTAATCGATATTTGTGCAAACATACCATTAATTCTATGTCTATTCGCATACCATGTCACATTATTATATATTGTTATTATACTGACACCTCATGCTTGATATTGTGCATCCTACTTAGTCATGATGTAACCCTGATCGATAATCGTGCATCCATGCTTTGATTTGTGCACCCGTACTTGCTACAGTTTGATTATGAGCACCCACTTGATACCTGATACACCACTACTTGACATGACCTGATACACCACTACTTGACATGACTTGATACATGCACACTACCTGACATGACCTGATATATCCCTACTTGACATGTTGCCTGATTCTGTTTCTAATGCCGACAATCCTGACATGTTGTCCCGATGGATATATCCTGTTGTCTGTACAGACAAACCTGTCCCTGCTTGATCCTGTGTTGGCATTAGCTTCAGATTTATCAATACCTGACTTGAATACATAACTTGGGGGTAAGGGGAAATCAATGATGAAACCTGACTTTTAACTCAACAGTTCGACGCTTATACTGATCAGTTTTGGGGCTAGGCCAGTCCCGGAATGATGTTGCTGACATCATTCGTCTGTACATGTTTCCTGTTTGTGCTTAGCGGCACATCTCGGATTCAGCCCCGAGTGTCTGGACCGTGGTCCCGTGTACGCACGGGATACTATTGAGTTACATCGATGATTCATTAAATTGATTTCACAGAATTGAGAGTAGTTAACCCAGTATTTAGTTCAGATTACTCACTGCACGTCACATGTGCTTTTACCCTTCACTGTTCCATATTTATGTTACTGTTATACCTTTATTACTGTTCATACTCATGCCTGCATGTCTTTCTACCCCCTGATTATATTATTGTTGATATTATGACGCGCTGACGTCTGGGTTTTGCATGGCCCAGATCCTCTACCTTTGCCGCAGGCCGATCAGGAGTATTTCAGTGTACAGGCCGAGTAGTGAGGACCTGTTAGTATTTTAGTTTAGTTTTCTTTCAGTATTTTCATTCCTGATGTGAGCCCGTATTTAGGACGTACATTCCAGATTATTATTGTATATTGGATATATTGGTTCCACATATTATTTCTTGGCTCGTTATTTCTGGCTCATGGACATGTACTAGATAGTCTCTTTTATTTTCCTGTTCTTGATATCTTATAGACAGCCGTAATGTGACTGTGGAGGGATGTTTCCTAGCCACAGGTAGCATGGTTGGCTCTGTCACGTGCCGATCTTAGCGCACTCTGGGAAGCGGGGCGTGACAACCCATAATACCTTTTTTGAATAAATGAGATTTTTCGATATTTTTCGCAATGTTCCGTTGATCTTTATTAAATTAACAATAGATCCTAGGAAGAGTTTACATTGCCCTAAAAGAAAAGTACATGCTAATAGATGACCTTATTAGCGTGGCCCGGGCTCCCCGGAGGCTTGTTGGTCTCCGTGTTCGGCACCGGGTACGGAGCTTCCTGAGCGCCGGGCTGGTCATCTACCAAAACGAGTATGATCTGGCCGATAGTCAGCTCGGCGGGAAGGGGACGCTGCTCCTGCGCGCAGTCGGTCTGCAGTTTGTCCTTTAAGTAGGCGGCGATGTGCCCCGATCGGATGAGCTTCTCGATGTAGTCCCGGAGTTGCTTACAATCCTCCGTGGCGTGGCCCAGCGTCCGGTGGAAGGCGCAGTAAGAGCCCCCGGTTCGCTTCGAGGCCTGACGCGGGATTGGAAGGAACTTGAAGAACTCCTCGCCTTGGGCCTCCTCTAGCAACACTGCGAGGGAGACGTTGAGCGGGGTGTACTCCTGCAACTTCGGGTGATAAGGCTGCTGACGCTCCGGCCTTTCTTCCTGAGCCCTCTTCTTATGGTCGGACCGTTCTGCTCGGAAGAGGTTCGCGTTCACCTCGGACTCCAGCTGAACCTCGCGCTCGGTTCACGTCTTGACCTTGGCCATGGTCTTAGGCTGTGCCAACGCAAAGGAGCGCAACCACTCCTTGTGCCTAAGACCAGATCTGAGCGCCGTGATGACGGTCTCGTCCCGGTGCTCGGGGAGCTCGAGGAGGGCGTTGTAGAAGCGGGTGATGTAAGCCTTGAACGTCTCCTTGTCCCCACTCTTAATTGTGAAGAGGTAGTCGACCGTGCGCTTCTGCCGACGGTTCCCAACGAAGTGGCCGAGGAACTGAGTAGCCAGCTCGTCGAAGGTCGAGATTGAGCGAGGCTCGAGTCCTTGGAACCAGTCCCGATCAGAGCGGATGAGGGTGGCTGGGAAGGCCCTGCATTGGGCGGTGTCGGAATGGTCCTGGAAGCTCATCCCCGCGGTGAAAGCATCCAAATGGTCTTTAGGGTCGATTTCCCTTCGAACAGAGAGATCTTCGGGGGCTTGTTGCGCGAGGAGACGTGGACAGCAAGCAGTCCCTCAGTAAACGGCTTGGTGAGCGAGTCGGTGGCGTACTTAGCCCCGTCGCCCGAGAGGTTACCTTCCCGGCGCATGCCCTCGATCTTCTTTTCGAGGGCGTCGAGTCAGTCGCGGTACCCCGAGTATTCGGCGCCTTATGATCCCTGGCCTCTATTGTGGGAGACCTTCATTTGGGCGCGGCCTCGGTTCCTCTCGATGAGGTCCCTCAGATCCCCGGGCGAGGTGGCTCTCGAGCCGTCGTGGCGAGCCCCTTCTGTGCGACCCCATTGAGGGAAGGGGTGTCGATCATGCCTGTTGACAGGCGATGTGACCGACATCTCCTCAGGGGGGTAAGGGTCGTGAGGAGGCTCGAGGCGAGGCGCTCTGGCGGCGGATCTTGGCGTGGAGCCGTGGGGCGCCCAGCGGGCCTCAGGGAGTATCGGCCCGTGGGATCTGTGGCCAGGGGTCGTAGCCTACTGATGGTCAGCCGTGCCAACGAAGGCAGAGCTTTCTGGAGGCAGAGGAGCGGCGATCTGGGGCCCTGGCCCGGACGTCTGGACGCGGATGAGCACCTCCACGAGAGACCGTAGCCGATCTATTCCGCTGGAGAGGGCGTTGATGATGGTCGCCGGGGGAGGTTCATCCGCGCCTCCGGTGAGGGGGAGGCGGCAGCTGGTACCTGGATCTTCAGGATGTTCGCTCGCCATGTGGATGGAGATCGGAAGGCCAACTTTGTTTTTTGTGGAGTTGTTCCCACAGACGGCGCCAACTGATGGATGTCCTTTTCGGGTCTCCCTCAGATGTTGTCTTCCGTCGATCTCCCGGTGGATTTGGAAGGTGATCTCCTATTGCGTGCGGGTCTCATTGGGTTTTGAGGAGATTGGTGATTTGAGGAGTTTAGCGCCGAGTACCTGCAAAGAAGTCCCGGGGTAGTTTGGTACCACCGAGGACCCTCCAACGATCAAGTTAGCACGAGATCCGAGCAGAGTAATGGCTAAGTGGAATAAAAAATGGCTTACTTGACCCCTCTGTGATGGGGGTTTATATAGTGGCGGCAGCACGTAACAACAGGCGTGAGAATCTCGCCGGCAGTTACGCTCCCGACGTCACGCCCGCGTAAAGAGCGGATCGCCCATTAATAGGGATCGTGGTGGCGTGGAACGTGGGACGTTGCTGGCGGAGAATCTATGCATGGCGAGATTTGCGAAGCGGCGGTTACGCCTGTGAGTGGTGGAGTTGGCCGGTCAGAGGACCGAGGAAGATGGCATGGGCTGGGGGGCTCGGGAACGAGTGAGAGGGCCGAGGAGTCTTGGTCCTGAGGCAGCTTGGGGTGAGCTGAGAGGCCGAGGAGGCCAAATTTCAGGGGGCTCTGAGGTGAGCCAGCTTGTGCTTGCAGGTCGGGTATAGGAGAGGCCTGGTCAGCCCCTATGGCCCTTTCTTCTGAGTTCTGGGACACATCATTTGCTACGTGTCCTGATCTTGGATACCGCCAATATTGAGCATCATCACCATCGCAGAAGCCCCTAACATTTACATTCGTTAAATTCGACCCCCCGCGTCCTCCTTGGCCGTTAAATCTTTAACTGATGGCCAAAACATCCTTTCTCTCTTTTCCCTCTAATTTATAGGTTAAAATAAAGAAAAAAAGAAGTAGAAAAGGAGAAGAAGCTCAACAATGGCGGTAGCGGTGATGACCTCGGCTTCTCTCTCGCTTCGCAGCAGTTTTCTGGGCTTCGCTGCTAGTGCTTGTTTCCATCTTCATCGAGTTCGAGTGGTTTGTTTTTTGAGAATGCTCGGTCTTAGATCTGATTTGCTTCCGCATGTGCTTGTTTCCAAAATCATTACTTTTATGGGTGCCTTTTTTTTCTACAGTAACTCCAACACTTCCATCAAGAAGATTTGTGAAAGAGGACTTTGCTAAAGTGGTTGAATTTTTTAATATATATGTTAAATTAACTCAAAAAATGAAGGCTGAAACCACATGTGCCTAATTCTTGCGCTTTTTTGGTTATTCTTTTTTAAGTTTTCATCTTCGTCGAGTTCGAATGATTTGTTCTTTGAGAAAGCTCAATCTTAGATCCGATTCCCATCACAGACCTTGTTGGCGCCGAAGACCTTGCACTCTCTCACAAAAGATGACTCAAAAGCTAGCAATCCTGGTACCTAAGTCTGCACACCAGCTGTTTATCAAAATGCCGAAGATAGCTCAACTATTCCAAAGGAATATGCTAGCCCAATGCTCATAAGATCACTAGGATTTTACGTGTGGAGAACTCACGCATGTCCGTAGAACGAGGGTTGGAGGAGATGTGTGCTATCTCATTGCTTCAAATTTAGGCATTTAGCTCTTAGATTCTTCGATTGGGTCAAACTCCGACACGGGTTTTGTCATAACACGGAGACTTACGATGCGATGATTTATATTGCAGGTGAGACGGAAGACCTTGATTTGTTGTGTTGTTTAGTGTTTGAAATATGTTTGTATGGATTTTGGAGCTAATGGTGTTTTGGAATGTGTGTATAAATATTTGAGAGTGTGGAATAAATTGTTTGATTTGATGTAGATATCAATTTGAAGTAACAATATCAAAAAACGTCCAACTCCTAAATCAATGGAAAAAAGCATGCCAAAATATCTATTTGAAGTAATATAAAAAAAAGCATCTAAATTTGAAAGCAAAGGGAGTCGTTGCCTTATCGCCGGCATAAAGGATCTTGACGGTTGCCTCATCGGCTCTAATGGTGGGATCTTGATCAAGATGTCATGCTTGAAGTAAGGTCTCTAGTCGTCATAGATGTCAAACACTGCATCGCTATCACCGGAGCTCAAGGGATTGTCAGCTCTAATAGTGGATTTTTGCTCCTCCACGTTTTTTGCATCTGATTGTCATCGCCGCCGTATATATGGACCTCGGTGTCGTGGCCATCAATTCACACAAATCATGTTTCATGTTTCAAACCCTATCTAAACTATATTGATACAAACACAATCTAAACATCATCATTTAAGCATTTATACAAACACATTCCAAACACCATTCATTAGCATAAATTTGTTACAACAAACATCATCATCATCATTCGAGTATTTATATAAACACATTACAAGCCTCATTTATTAATATAATTTGAATACAATAAAAACTATTCAGCTTTTGCTTTATAAAGATTCAACCAAGCTTGAGTCCTTGTTTCTTCTCTCTGATACCCGCAAAGTTTTTATATATTACTAATATCAAACTCCAAATTGCATTAGGAAAAAAGAATTCTAAGTTTACAAAGACACACACCTCATGCTGCTCTTAGTACTCTTATCTTTCTATAAAGAAGAAAAGCCTTTACTGATCTCCACAAAATTCCTTAAACTCTTGGATACCTCCTTTTCTATTGAGCTCTATTTTGTATCAAAATGGCAATATTTGAGCTCAGAGGCGTCGATGCGATAGTTCAAATACATAAACAAAGGGCTTGACCTATTATCAGGAGTGGGGGTCGCAGAATATGATGTTGAAGATGATGAGGTTGGGGGCGAGATGGGGGAGGAGAGGAGGAGGTTGAGGACGGAGCGGGAGGTGGAGGTACATAATTTATATCAATCAATTTCGAGGTGAAAGAGGAGAGGAGGAGGTTGATACCTCGTCTCTGTTTTAATTTAAAAAGGGAAGGGTGTAATACCCAACCCTTTTTGTACGTCTATATCCGTATTTCCTTTTTATCTATAAAATTTTATTCACAACTATTTTAGAACTTCCCAACCTATTTTAGTTCTCCACTCTTTTATTTTATTCCCAGCCCAATCTTTCCCCAGCAGCCCGTACCCATTTCAGTTTATTTTTCTTAGTTTTTCCTACGACACATTGCCTGAGCCCACTCTTTTTTCTCAACCAATTTTCCTTCAATTCCCTAAGCCCGCTGTCCTTTCTTTCCTTCTCTAATTTCTCCTCGGCCCAGCCTTGGCCCGTTTCTATCATTTCCCTAATTGATTTCCTTTTCTTTTCCTAGCCCAACCTCAGCCCAGCCCACATCCTTCACAAATTCCCTTTTATTTCTTTGGCCCGCTTCATTTCTGTCCACGCCCGCACCCGCTTCGACCCGACCCACTCCCTACAGCATCTTCTTCCCAACGGCTCTCCCGCCAATCTCGCGCACGATTCACTTTCTCCGCCGCCTTCCTCGCCCACGCTCGCGCTCTTGTCGCCCCACTCGCGAGCGTTATCATCAACGCACGCCTCGTCTCCATTCCTCTCTCCCTCACTCCCATCGTCTTTCCCTCAATCCTCATCCTCGCAATCCCTCACGAAGCCACTACCACCAGTCCCCTCATACCGAGCACCGCCACCCTCGCCGTCGACAACGACAACGGCAAGTCCGTTCCCTTCCTCCTCCACCAACTGAGCCCCCTCGCCTGCATACCCACATCTCCACCACCCTCGCCACTGCAACCCGAGCTCGAACCCCCTGCACACCCAACCTCCTTGCACCCTCACCGCCGGCCGACCCCATCATTTCTATCGAGACCTCCTCATATTCTCTAACATCGTCGCCCCATCACCCCCACGATAGAATCTTGATCCCAGCAACCCATCTCCTCACCTGCACCATCATTGACCCATCATCATCATCGTCGACGTCGTCGACGTCGTCGTCGTCGTCACACTCTCTCACCATCCCTCTCGTCGCTCCCTCCTTCTCGCAGACCCTCTGCTCTCGCTCTCTCTGCTCTGTCTCTAACTCTATCTCTCTCTCTGCCTGCACGCTCTCGCTCTCTATCTCTCTGTCTCTCACCCTCTATCTATCTCTCTCTGCCTGCACTCTCTTTCTCTCTCTCTGATCTCTTGCACTCTCTCAGCTCTCTACCCTCTCCCCCTGCTTCCCTCTCTCTACTCTCTCTCAGTCCTCTCTCTCACTCTCCAACTCCATCAGCTCTCTCTCTCTCTGTTCTCATTTTCTTTGTCTCTCTCTCTCAGTACACTCTCTCTCTCTACATTCTTTCTCTAACACTTCTCTCTCTGACTCGTTTCCCGCTCAATATCCCCCGCCCTCTGCAACCTCTCGCCATCGGACGCACAGCACCGTCACCTCCCCTGCTCTGGCCAACCAACGCCACAGTTTCAGTCGCTGTCGTTGCCGTCAAGGGCAGCTCGAGCCGAGGCCAAGATTTGTCGTGATCGCGTCTGGCCATTACAATAGACCGCTTCACTGCCGTGCATCGCCTAGACGCCTCCAGGTAAGTTCTCTACTTGTTTCATGCTATTCTATTTATGTTACAAATCCAAATCATATAAATTGTTGTGTTACCATTCCTGAAAACGTACACTTTTTACCTGTTTGACGTGTGTTCCCAATGGGAAACCTTTCCCAATTTGGCGGAACTAAATAGTATTGTTTGGTCCGTATGGCTGTGAACCTAGTGCACGAATTTCGTTGGATAATTTGATTGTTAACGACTAAAACAACTACCCCCAAGTTTAATTGTAAAACTGGAATTTTATTGTACATGAAAACCGTTAAATTCACCATAAATCATATACATACTAGAATGGTGCGCTAGAGGGCTCAAATCGAAGACGACTCAACAAAATTTAACCCTATACTGGTTTCCTGATGTTCCTGTACTTAAATTGTGATGATATTTGGATCGGAGTGCGACTCTGGACTGCAGTCCAGAGCGACTCCAATTGCTGCTTGCTGTTCTGTAATGGGTACCACAAGATCTCCTTAACTCGTAGATTGTAGAACTCCACTTCTTATTATAAGTAAATCTATTATCTAGACAACACAATTGGTTTCATCCTGTTTCGTTACCGTTTGATATTTAATCTGTAATTTAAAAGATCGGGACGCATAACAGCCCCAACAGAACCAGAACTGACATATTGGTATTGATTAGTGTATAACTTCTGACGTAGAGACGCGATCGAAGATCTGTCTATTGCATTGAAAACCTTACTGAAAACCCTAGATTTCATCTAACTGTAGCATCGCTAAAATCTGATTCCAACTGGGATTAAATGAGTTGCGAAACGGACTTCTGATTCTGAAACCAGATTTCCAGCCGTGAACGCTTAAAATGAAATGGTTATAATTAACGATCCTGGAACCCGATTGGCTTGAAACAAAATTAGATGGATAGCTAACTGAACATACTAATTATCACCTGTTTATCGTTCCACTAAACTATACACGTACGTTTCATGATAAATCGTGCAAGTGATAGAATACTTTTTTATGACACCTCAATCGTGCTTTATATACTGTTTACGTATCATATCATACTCATATCATTGCAGTGATAACCTAGTGATATCGTGCATGTACCCAGTGTTAGATTTAGTGATGATTGTGGCAAGTACGTCAGTGTTCGTGTAACCGTGATTAAGTGAAGGTAATTCGTACTTGTACACAATCAGTAACCCTATTATTCTATTGCATTGTCGACGTCTGTGGGATGCATGTACGTGTGACTATAAGTGGTATGGGACACTTATGGAAGCGCTTGCATGGGTGTCACAGATAAGGCATCAGACACTGCCATTTATCTTAGGTATTAGTCGGGACGTGCTTGATGGAGGCCCTGCCTCCAGTTCTCGCGCAGACTTGTCACGGATCGATTAGTATCTAGGGTTATGGTTAGCGTTCGATGTAGACCACGGGGTGTGGGGTAGTTTAAGTGTGAGTTCAACAGAATCTCGGGAGTCCCATGCCGGCTTATATATTTAGGGAGATATATGGAGATTTACAGGGTATGTAATATACACCGTGATATACATGTTACATGCTGGGCCCGTGGTCCCTTGCCCTTGGGTTCTACCCTTGGGTGGAGGACACTCGCGAATGGTTGATTCTCACACTTGGACTGACGATAGACTTAGTGACCTGTACAGTGAGACTTAGAGACTGATAGGGATACTGGCATTTACATTCCTTCTATTCTGCATTGGCATACGTGACATATCGTTCTACTGCTTTACTGTTCCGCTGCATTGATTACCGCACATTCATATTCATGCTGTCATTGATTTACTGTTATTCATATCTATTACTACTGTTAGAACTGTCACTTGATTTTATATATATTATATTGCTATTGTATCGCTCTGACGACCTGAGTATGCATGCTCAGTGTGAGGAGAAGATTTAGCCTGGACCAGAACTAGACGTGCAACACAGACTTCTTGACTTGCTATTCAGAGTTATATCTTTTGTTTCCCATCAGGCCGGTTCATTTTACTGTTTTAATTCCATTTACTGCATTTCTCATTACCTGCGCATTATTCACTGTTTACCATGATAAACTAGAAGCCGAAGTGTGACTACGGTGGGACATTTCCTTGACCGTAGGAGCATGGCTGGCCTTGTCTACCCCTCGTATTCCGTATTTTGGGAAGCGGGGCGTGACATGGTTTAGTTGGTATCAGAGACAGGTTTTGTATCGATTGGGATTGCAGTTTTCCGTGTATAGTCTGGCAATCTATGACATCCCTCGGTCTAGATTGTAAACTCGTCATTCTTGATCCACATTCACATCGTGTGTTCAGCTATCCATTCACTATGGTTTCGGGTGACTTGACAAGGTTACGTAGTTTGCAATTGCACTACCGTACTCTGTTTAAGTGACTTAAAGTCATACAGTTGATTTTCAATTGGTACTAAATTTCATCATATCTGATATTCTTGAATTTTTGTCCAATCCTTATTATATTTGAATCTTATAGCGTGTGCCTTATGTAATCTTCAAAATTGTTGTTTCAGGATCATGTCTTCCAACGACTCTTCGTCTATATCCGCTCCCCAGAATCAGACCATTGAGATTCTTAGTGTACTGCAAGATCTAAAGGAGGCCCAGGAGTGAACGAACGACTTGTTAGCTGAAGGACTGAGAAGGCAGGTGAATCAGGCACCAGCGGGAGTCTCCAATCATAAAGGGATCCCCGTTAGACGAGGAAAAGAGAAGATGATGAAACGCCAATTTGTTTCCCAGCGATAGAAGCAGCAGAAGACCCCATGCTGTGGATACTGTAGGAGGCCATGACATCTTCAGAAGGATTGTCGCCGCGCCCAGGGAAAATGTCTGATATGCGGGTCCAACAAACATCTCATCAACGGTTGCCCAGAAAGGAAAGAACTACAAGGAGGAAACTCGTCCACACTCCCCACTTCTGCCACATGAGGATTATCGCGTAGTTCGAAATTCGACGATAAGGCGGATCTAACGCAGGATTCAACTCACGCGACGAGAATGCAACGTTATAGTAGTCGAAGAAGAATTTTCATGTTTCCCTACCTTCAGTAATAATGTTGTCATCTTCTTATAAATATTTCCTTCCGTTTGAAACATTGTATCCGTTGGGTTTTTAATTGAATGCAATAAAACTTTGAATCGTAATATATGTATTATTCTCTTGCTTTCTTCTTATTTATAATATTCATCATCACAGCATTGTTATCCTGATATTTTTCAATTCCTGCCACCGCATATCTGTCCGTACTTCGTACACTTAGCCATTTTCCTGATGTATTCCATTGTCTAATCATGACCCTTTTTCTTTCAGGCCATGGCCCACCCTGGAGCAGCGCCGCATCTGGATGAAGATGCACAATCTTGCGTTTCCTTAGACCGCACGCTGATGAGTTCTGACGATGAGATCAACGGTCCCCAAGTCAATTTCGGAAACCACGATCCAGAGGGCGAAGGAGTAGCCGTCCCAGAGTTTGACATGATAGCTGATTCCGACGAGGAGGAAGGAGACCCTGAAGAGGACCCGATAGAGGAAGATCCCGAGGAAGACCCAATAGAAGAAAATCCAGCGGAGGAGAACCCCGTGGAAGAAAATCCAGAAGAAGAGAATCACATGGAATCGGACCTCGATGAAGAAGCTCCATCCGAGGAAGAAGAACCAGAAGATCAAGACCCTGCTGTGGAAGAACTTCCAGTGGCGATGCCCGTGAGGCGATATGGAAATGGACGCCCCTACCTGAGTGCGCGAGCCTACCGCAACTTACTGAATCTCCACAACCGCGACTGACGGAATTTCTTTTGATGTTGTCTTTCTGGCCAAATAAAATGTGTATAGTTTAGGGCCACTTTTCGCCTTTGGGAATGCCTTGTTTCAAATTTTCTTGAATGAAATAAATCTTCTGAATTCGTAAACCTTTTGATTATTGGTTCGCTTGATACTTGTTTATTGCCCATATCCATTTATTTTCTGCTGAGTCCCTGACTGTCCACCCCTACTCATTGTATAGTTTTCACCTTCGTTTCGATTAGAGAGTACCACACCCTGATCCTTGGAATGAGCCACCATTCATTCTTCGCCTGTGCCTCGTTTGTAATCCTTCTGGGAGGAGAAAATTTTGGAGCAACTTCCGAGTTCGCTAACCCTTCACATCTTGATTCATATGTTGTACCGACCGCTATCCTACCCATACTTCTTCCCTTGTAGTCATTCGTTGTTCGCCCTCACATCCTGTGCTGACCCGATCCCAATCTCCTTGATCTACAGCCTAAAAACCGCCACATTCCGACCTTTGAATGAACCACACTTCCTTGAAACCCTTACCCTAGCTAGCCTATACATTTTTTGTATTCTTCCTATTACCCTAACTATATAAAGGGACAGTGTTATTCAGAAATTTAGTTTTCATTATCTTGGTCCGTGTTGTTGATTACTCCGTTTTATGTATTTTAAGTACACTATTATTATTCCCATTTTCAGTAGCGCAACCTTACACCGCGCACATTTTGTTCCATGTTCCTTATTTTCACTATATGGGTTTTCTAAAATATTTTACAAACTATTTGATCGATACGTTTTCTAAAATGTTTTAACCTACCGACTAATCTTTCACTACTTTATTGTCGTTACTCTATTTTCGAGATTTCTACCTATGATTACTATTATAAATGGTTGAGCCTTATGCTTATTTTCTGCTTGCCTTAATAAACTTAGCTGTGCATATATGTGGGTTTCGACCTTTATCGAACACACTTTGATTATTATTGTTCGTTATTAATACCTCTGTTCTCGTATACTCGTAGTTGCCCTTATAGTTATTCTTGCCTTATACCTATTTAGACCTGCCTTTCCGTATGTTGTCCTTACTTATATATATATATATATATATATATATATATATATATATATATTTTATTTTTTTTTTTAAATTTCTTCGTCCACGTATTCCTAGTAAATCTTTACGTATTAGTTGCAATATAATACCTTTCGCTTATGTTTGTATGACTCATTTTTTTAAATTTCGAGGATGAAATTTTTGTAAGGGTGGTATGATGTAATACCCAGCCCTTTTTGTACGTCTATATCCGTATTTCCTTTTTATCTATAAAATTTTATTCACAACTATTTTAGAACTTCCCAACCTATTTTAGTTCTCCACTCTTTTATTTTATTCCCAGCCCAATCTTTCCCCAGCAGCCCGTTCCCATTTCAGTTTATTTTTCCCAGTTTTTCCTACGACACATTGCCTGAGCCCACTCTTTTTTCTCATCCAATTTTCCTTCAATTCCCTAAGCCCGTTGTCCTTTCTTTCCTTCTCTAATTTCTCCTCGGCCCAGCCCTGGCCCGTTGCTATCATTTCCCTAATTGATTTCCTTTTCTTTTCCTGGCCCAACCTCAGCCCAGCCCACATCCTTCACAAATTCCCTTTTATTTCTTTGGCCCGCTTCACTTCTGTCTACGCCCGCACCCGCTTCGACCCGACCCGCTCCCTACAGCATCTTCTTCCCAACGGCTCTCCCGCCAATCTCACGCGCGATCCACTTTCTCCGCCGCCTTCTTCGCCCACGCTCGTGCTCTTGTCGCCCCACCCGCGAGCGTTATCATCAACGCACGCCTCGTCTCCATTCCTCTCTCCCTCACTCCCATTGTCTTTCCCTCAATCCTCATCCTCGCAATCCCTCACGAAGCCACTACCACCCGTCCCCTCATACCGAGCACCGCCACCCTCGCCGTCGACAACGACAACGGCAAGTCCGTTCCCTTCCTCCTCCACCAACTGAGCCCCCTCGCCTGCATACCCACATCTCCACCACCCTCGCCACTGCAGCCCGAGCTCGAACCCCCTGCACACCCAACCTCCTTGCACCCTCACCGCCGGCCGACCCCATCATTTCTATCGAGACCTCCTCGTATTCTCTAACCTCGTCGCCCCATCACCCCCGAATCTTGATCCCAGCAACCCATCTCCTCACCTGCACCATCATAGACCCACCATCATCATCGTCGACGTCGTCGACGTCTTCGTCGTCGTCACACTCTCTCACCATCCCTCTCGTCGCTCCCTCCTTCTCGCAGACCCTCTGCTCTCGCTCTCTCTGCTCTGTCTCTAACTCTCTCTCTCTCTCTGCCTGCACGCTCTCGCTCTCTATCTCTCTGTCTCTCACCCTCTATCTATCTCTCTCTGCCTGCACTCTCTCTCTCTCCGAACTCTTGCACTCTCTCAGCTCTCTACCCTCTCCCCCTGCTTCCCTCTCTCTACTCTCTCTCAGTCCTCTCTCTCACTCTCTAACTCCATCAGCTCTCTCTCTCTCTGTTCTCATTTTCTTTCTCTCTCTCTCAGTACACACACTCTCTCTCTCTACATTCTTTCTCTAACACTTCTCTCTCTGACTCGTTTCCCGCTCAATATCCCCTGCCCTCTGCAACCTCTCGCCATTGGACGCACAGCACCGTCACCTCCCCTGTTCTGGCCAACCAACGCCACAGTTTCAGTCGCTGTCGTTGCCGTCAAGCGCAGCTCGAGCCGAGGCCAAGATTTGTCGTGATCGCGTCTGGCCATTACAATAGACCGCTTCACTGCCGTGCATCACCTAGACGCCTCCAGGCAAGTTCTCTACTTGCTTCATGCTATTCTATTTATGTTACAAATCCAAATCATATAAATTGTTGTGTTACCATTCCTGAAAACGTACACTTTTTACCTGTTCGACGTGTGTTCCCAATGGGAAATATTTCCCAATTTGGCGGAACTAAATAGTATTGTTTGGCCCGTATGGCTGTGAACCTAGTGCACGAATTTCGTTGGATAATTTGATTGTTAACGACTAAAACAACTACCCCCAAGTTTAATTGTAAAACTGGAATTTTATTGTACGTGAAAACCGTTAAATTCACCATAAATCATATACATACTAGAATGGTGCGCTCGAGGGTTCAAATCGAAGCCGACTCGACGAAATTTAACCCTATACTGGTTTCCTGATGTTCCTGTACTTAAATTGTGATGATATTTGGATTGGAGTGCGACTCTGGACTGCAGTCCAGAGCGACTCCAATTGCTGCTTGCTGTTCTGTAATGGGTACCACAAGATCTTCTTAACTCGTAGATTACGGAACTCTGCTGCTTATTATAGGTAAATCTGTTAGCTAGACAACACAATTAGTTTCATTCTGTTTCGTTACCGTTTGATATTTAATCTGTAATTTAAAAGATCGGGACGCATAACAGCCCCAACAGAACCAGAACTGACATATTGGTATTGATTAGTGTGTAACTTCTGACGTATAGACGCGATCGAAGATCCGTCTGTTGCGTTGAAAACCTTACTGAAAACCATAGATTTCATCTAACTGTAGCGTCGCTAAAATCTGATTTCAACTGAGATTAAAATGCGTTGCGAAACGTACTTCTGATTCTGAAACCAGATTTCCAGCCGTGAACGCTTAAAATGAAATGGTTATAATTAACGATCCTGGAACCCGATTGGCTTGAAACCAAATTAGATGGATAGCTAACTGAACATACTAATTATCACCTGTTTATCGTTCCACTAAACTATACACGTACGTTTCATGATAAATCGTGCAAGTGATAGAATACTGTTTTTATGACACCTCAATCGTGCTTTATATACTGTTTACGTATCATATCATACTCATATCATTGCAGTGATAACCTAGTGATATCGTGCATGTATCCAGTGTTAGATTTAGTGATGATTGTGGTAAGTACGTCAGTGTTCGTGTAACCGTAATTAAGTGAAGGTAATTCGTACTTATACACAATCAGTAACCCTATTATTCTATTGCATTGTCGACGTCTGTGGGATGCGTGTACGTGTGACTATAAGTGGTATGGGACACTTATGGAAGCGCTTGCACGGGTGTCACAGATAAGGCATCAGACACTGCCATTTATCTTAGGTATTAGTCGGGACGTGCTTGATGGAGGCCCTGCCTCCAGTTCTCGCGCAGACTTGTCATGGATCGATTAGTATCTAGGGTTATGGTTAGCGTTTGATGTAGACCACGGGGTGTGGGGTAGTTTAAGTGTGAGTTCAACAGAATCTCGGGAGTCCCATGCCGGCTTATATATTTAGGGAGATATATGGAGATTTACAGGGTATGTGATATACACCGTGATATACATGTTACATGCTGGGCCCGTGGTCCCTTGCCCTTGGGTTCTACCCTTGGATGGAGGACACTCGCGAGTGGTTGATTCTCACACTTGGATTGACGATAGGCTTAGTGACCTGTACAGTGAGACTTAGAGACTGATAGGGATACTGGCATTTACATTCCTTCTATTCTGCGTGGGCATACGTGACATATCGTTCTACTGCTTTACTGTTCCGCTGCATTGATTACTGCACATTCATATTCATGCTGTCATTGATTTACTGTTATTCATATCTATTACTACTGTTAGAACTGTCACTTGATTTTATATATATTATATTGCTATTGTGTCGCTCTGACGACCTGAGTATGCATGCTCAGTGTGAGGAGAAGATTTAGCCTGGACCAGAACTAGACGTGCAACATAGACTTCTTGACTTGCTATTCAGAGTTATATCTTTTGTTTCCCATCAGGTCGGTTCATTTTACTGTTTTAATTCCAGTTGCTGTATTTCTCATTACCTGCGCATTATTCACTGTTTACCATGATAAACTAGAAGCCGAAGTGTGACTACGGTGGGACATTTCCTTGACCGTAGGAGCATGGCTGGCCTTGTCTACCCCTCGTATTCCGTATTTTGGGAAGCGGGGCGTGACAAAGGGCAATTTGGGTATAAAAAGAAAAAAAAATTATTTAAAAATGCAAATCTAACGGCGGCGCGGGGGGGGGGGGGCGAATTTAACGGATGTAAACGTTGGGGGGCTTCGGCGATGAGTTTTTTCTTTAGAGTGGAATTGGGAACACATGCTAAATCTCAGGATGGTTTTGGTGAAATTTCCCTTATAAAAGGATATATATCATATATGATTGTCAGAATAATATGGATTAGCCATATTGAAACACGATCGCTTGTAGCGGGTGTCAATATAGCGCTGTGTGATAAGACTGCTGCCGTTGCGCAGCATATCTGATTTCGAACCCCGCTTGCATTGAATTATGGTCTCTTACTGAAAAAATTTATCTTTTGCAAAATACACGCACATTATAACATATTTAAAAATAAGAAGTGATTGTAAGTTCTTAACTGTAATAAACTGTTCGTTGATGCTATGATAATTAAAATTTTCATTTTGAACAAAGAATTGTGATTAGATTGGTTATGTAACATGGATTGCATAATCCATTTATTACACCTACGCAGAGATCACAATAACATGAACTGATAAGAGGTGGTCCCTGAATTAATAACCTTAAGTGTCTACTGAACGGGGTCTGGACCTGGATAGGTCCAAACCAAAGCGATATAGACCCAAACCATCTGATAAACCATTAAACGGGGTTGGTCAGACCTCCATAAGTGGGTTTGGTGTTTGATTCTTGACCCGGATTTAACCGACGGATCCGGATCAAATCCCATCTGTGTCCAGACGTGATTCATTAACGGGCAAGGATGAAAATCGTTTCAGGTATGCCTGATCATGCCTATAGTGTGCAATAATTTTCTTTGGTTACATGACAAATCAATTCCTGTTGGGGGAGACGTGGTGGAATATCACACTGCTCTTTTTTTTATTATTTATTTATTAATGGATTATATAAATTCAGAGAACGCCGTAAAAGATCGTTAAATCTTAAAAATAGTTTCGTATCTCAAAAACAGGATGATTATTTTTAAAATTAAAAACCCATTTTCTACAAATTGCAAAAGTGATATTGATGGTATATGGAATTTAACCCTTTGTTTGAATATTCCAAGCTTCCGACGTTCTATCTGGAAAAGCAAGCATTGAAATATCAACCATTGAAGCTAGTGCGAAGAAGAACTTTGAATGGGTGGCCCACCAAGCTTTACTTCTAGTTGTTCTACAATGAGGGCGAGTGTTTTTCTTTTTCCCCTGTTTTCCAAAAAATAAAAAGAGCTATACATCAAACAAAAGAGAAAAGAGAGGAAAAAATGAAAGGGTAAATTACTCACTATCACCTTTTTGAGGAAAAATGAACCCGGGTTCAGAAACCAATAGAAAATACTCCAAGAGCCCAAAAAACCAGTAAATAACTGTCTGGATCCAAAAATTTATAGGTTTAAGTCTATATAGCACAACTATTTTTTTAATATTCCAATATTACCCTTGTCAGGTTTTGTCAGATAATTGCTACATTTAGCTGGTAAACCGATACATCTGATAAATGCAGCAATATCTGC
This sequence comes from Agapanthus africanus, assembly GCA_030015575.1. Taxonomy (NCBI): domain Eukaryota; kingdom Viridiplantae; phylum Streptophyta; class Magnoliopsida; order Asparagales; family Amaryllidaceae; genus Agapanthus; species Agapanthus africanus. Next base: position 90,125,371 of record JASDDO010000012.1, on the reverse strand, counting down.
TAAGTATAACAGTTAATGTAAACTACTGTATCTCCTAAATGCAGCAGTTATCTGTTAAGTGTAACACTTAATGTAGTAGTTTACCTGTTAAAGATAGCGGTCTACCTACTAAATGCAGCAGTTATCTGCTAGAAATTGACAAGGGCAAAATGAGAATATTAGAAAGTAAAAGGTGGTTGATTGTACTATAGGCACTTAAACCTATAATATTTTGGATCCATGGAGTTTTTCATTGAATATTTTTTGGCGGGGAGTTTTTTCTATTGCTTTTAAGCCTTGGCCATTTCCCCCTATTTTTTATAACTAAAATACGGTATTTTATTGCAATTTCCCAAAAATGAAAAAAAAGAAAAGAAAAGGAAGAAAGAGGTATTTGTCAGGTAGCCCTAGATACCAGCAAAGCGGGGGAAAGCCGGAGCTGGTTTCCTCCTCCTACGTCCCCTCCATCACTCCTCGAGACGAGGGAGGACCAAAATCTCTCTCCTTATTAAATCCTCTTCACTCCTTCAGCTCTTCTTGTTTTAGTGAGAGAGAGAGAGAGAGAGAGAGAGAGATCTTTTCAAAGAATCATCGTTGATGGCGATTCCAGCAGCATTGGTTGTGGTTCCTCTGGGCCTTCTCTTCCTTCTCTCAGGCCTAATCGTAAATCTCATTCAGGTCTCTCTCTCTCTCTCATCGATTCATTTTTTTATAATGTTTTTATGAGTGTAGATCTGCCTCCATTGTTGCATCCACTTCATTTTTCGAACTCTTGTTTCCTTTGTTTTGTGTTTGCAAACCCACAGGCCACATGCTTCCTCGCGATTCGCCCTCTATCAAAGAGCCTCTACAGGAGGATCAACAGAGTCGTGGCCGAGCTGCTGTGGCTCCAGCTTGTTTGGCTTGTTGATTGGTGGGCAGGCGTTCAGGTACCCCCTCCCTCTTTTTCAAGTTCATCAGTATCATGTATTTTTGGATGGTTTATGCCCTTAACGACGACGACGACAATGGCTTTATATTGAATATTTATAGCCTCTGTTAGGTCAGCAAATGCCACATTCTTTTTAACTGACTAATAAATCTCTTTGCACAAACCAACTCTAGGTCTTGTTGCTATATTAATTAAAACCATCAAGGTTGTAAAGAGCATATAGGAAAAGATGGGGGAGAACCGATTAAGTTGGGTTGGGGCATGCGCAACGGAGACCAATCAATGCCCCGGTAATAAAAGGTGACAACATTCTAGTTCATGGTATAACTAGGGGGAGGTGTAGACCTAAGCGAACTTGGGGATAGAGGCAATCAAGTATGATATGTTAATTGTTATAATCGAGGAGATGGATCTTAACATAGCAGAATGGAAGAGAATGGAAGAGAAGGATTCAGACATCCGACCTCAAGAATTTGGGATGAAGCCTTGTTGTTGTTGTAAGGTTGTAAAAAGTGTTGGTAGTGAGCGGTAAGGGGTGCTGCCTAGCGCCTTGGAAGCCTATGGCCTAGGCATGTTTACATTTTTGTAAAAGTAGATTTATGGTATACACAAAAAATAAAAGCGAAGAAAACATGAGTAGATCATTTAATATTCTTATGAAATTATAAAGAACATAAAAATATGAGTAAAATATAGTACATATACATGTAATTATGCTGTAAATGATGTATAATAACAACTAACCATCAAATTAACAACCGACCATGCATAACTCGCCAAAAGCCATCCAATAATTGCCTAGATGGGCTGGTCCGCTTGAAATTTGGGCTATGCAAGCATATTACTCGTAATTTGCACAGTCCAAGCAAAATCAACCATTTTTTTCGGGTCTAAATTTATCACCACTTTATCTAACTTCTTACCGGCACAATTGTTTCTTATTCTAACTTTCTCAACCATCTTGACATTATCATTTCAACTAGGCAACGTCACTGTTTTCTTGGGGTATGCTGTTTTGATTGCCCGACATCACGAAAACACTTCCCCTTCAATTTCAAGGATCTTCTAAGATCACAAAATACTTCATAACATTTTCTTCATTCTAACCATCCGATTTGAACTCTAAGAACTATCCTACTCAATCTCAACATCTTGTCGTCTTGATGGATGATTAGCCGTAAGTGGAACAAGCTGTCACCAATAGGTATTTGTATTTCTTTGGGCAACAATCTTTTTCTCATAGTTTTGCTAAATTTATATTTCACATATTCCCTTTTTTCCCAAATCTTGAAACTTTTAGAATTTGTGAAGGCAGAGCTCATTTTGAGGGGGATATGGATTCTCATTATGTTTGTGAATGGAAGGAGCTTACTTCAATATGAGCATATGATTCTGTGTAAAACATGCTACACATTACATGTAATGGTTCTAGTTACTTTTACCTACCAAGCAGCATTAGAAACATCTTTTTATTGTTTCTTTCTCTTTAAGAATTATGCTGCTATTATTACATTCTGACAAGCAGTATTTCATGATCCACTATTGTATAAATCTTCTTTGTGCCTTGCGAAGTTGATTCTTCACTTGTTTATGTCCACGTCTGTCGTTCGAGAATTTATACAGATATGATTTTTTTTTTTGGGTTGCAGATCCGATTGTATGCAGATTCTGAAACCTTCAAGTCAATGGGTACTTGAGTTTTTTTTTCTTTTTCATTGGTGAAGTGTTTTTATTCAACATTTACTGCTTTTAATATGATAATGTAAATCCTCAGTCTTGTGCATTCACTTATTTGCTGTATATGCCTATGTTGGATCATCTACAGGCAAAGAGCACGCACTGCTCATTTCTAATCACAAAAGTGACATTGATTGGCTCGTTGGATGGATTTTAGCTGAGGTTTGATTCTTTCCATAACATACATTTGTTGGCAAGCCAAGTATCTGTGCCTTTATTTATTTTATCATTCTCAATCGCTCTAATAATTACTAATGGTTGGAACATTTGCATAATATGAGTAGTTGCTTCTGTTCTAATTTCTTGTTTATGACTACATATACCTCTTTCAGCGCTCAGGTTGCCTTGGCAGCACATTGGCAGTCATGAAGAAATCTTCAAAATTCCTTCCAGTAAGTATATTACCAACACATTGTTCTGGTTTTGCATTGACGCTATTGCGGGCAAATGTTTCCACCATTTGCCTTTACTAGATTTGCTGAGACAATCTATTGTTTTTGCAGTACTGGTTAGTTTACTGTACTTGTTTACAAGTGAGAAGTAGAGTTTTCATCTCTTTTTTAAAAAAATATTTTGCTTTTGGAGCATGTTTGTATCTGTGGTTGGTGAATCCATCCTACCAAAATGCTGGCTTAAAACCAATCCATGAACAACTGCAATTCTTTAGAGATCATTTAAAAGAAATTGTATGAGAAACATATGAACATATTAAAGCCGGATTAAACTTTATTTTATCTGATGTAAGTTGATTTCTTTCTGTCATTGTATAGTAACCTCTGGCTCTTGCATACATTGCACCTATTACCATATGCAGGATGTAATAGTTTCCGCTTGCACATGTTTTGATGTATCTTGTACAGGTGCAGTGCAACTTTAGGTTAACTGTTCAATTGTTTATACCACTCCACTTCAGAGGATTTATCCAAGCATAAAATTATAATTGGTGGGACAGCAAGAAACAAAAACTATTCCCTTTTTTAAATAAAAAATAACAATCAGAATAATGAAGTTTGGCTATCTTAATAACTCCAACTAGTTTACTTAGATTCAGAACGACACTCGATTCCTAGAAAATTTTCATTGGGGACGTCCAAGAGGTAAAAGAATGCAAGAAATTTGTTGGCCAAAGAATCCTTGAATCCTTTTTATGTTGTTGTTATCTGATTTTATCATTATGAGGAAACAAGCATCCTTAAAAATGCCCAACTCCATATGTTCTATTATTTACTTAAGCCAGCTCGTTTGGTCCCATCTAACTTAATTATCAACCACTATTAGGCTGGTTTACATGATAATCCTAAATACATGATCGAATCGTGTGACCAGCTCCTCTATGGATCAGTACTAGGAATATTTCACTCTTTGAGTTTTACAACCGCCGCATATAGAATAGGATCTAGATGATTTATCTACTTAAATTTTGTACCTAATCCTATATTGCATAGGATTGGGATGATTTTCTTATTTCAGTTTTAGCCATCACTCCTATATAAATTAGAAATGTATTTGGAACTCTGTCATAGTCACATTAATCTCATTGTAAATCAAAGTCTAGAGAATTGTATTTCATCTTGGGTACTCTAATGTAGTTGGGAAGAGAGCAAAGAAATGACATTGGGGAAGTTCTTCCCTTCAGCAAATCTTTTGTATTATATATCCTTTACCCATCATACAACCAAAACATCTACATAATTTAAATCCTGTATTTTGGATTATGATTCATAACCCATCTACGTAGAGATTATATCAAATTGATATCAACTGACCTTGAGAAAAGGTGTTACGGTATTGCGTTGGACAACATGTGTTACCCGTTTTTTTAGCACAATGGCTCATGGACAGTGGGCAACAGTGCAGTTGACACATATCAAGGCAGTGGTCAGTAGCATGAGTAATTGAAGGCCAACATCGATCAAGTGGTTGATGGTGACATGATGGGGCAAATGAAAAAATATAATTCTTCTTGAACGTGACCGAGAAGGAAGAAAGTATGTGAGAGGGAAAAAGGACACTTCTGTTGTGTTCTGGTCGCAAGACGTGAAAGTAATCACAAACATTAATAGATAAGGTTGGATTCAGAATTGATTGGTCGGATATGGTTCAAGCAAAACAACGAATACGAATGCAATGATGAATTGAAAAACTATAAAGAATTGTGGTCTAATTATTTTGGTTGTTTTTGGCAGAAACGGTGAGCACAAACAATATGAATGAAAAGCAGGGGCTAAAAGGTGAGATCGAACGACTCATGTTGAGATGATTGTTCACTGGTGAACTGATGTTAGATTCAGATGATGTAGGTATATAATACTGTTTCAGGTGTATCGGACATATTGGAGTCAGATTAGGTCAATTTCCATGTCTTGGGTGGCTATTACGCAGTTTGATTTGAGTTCAACGGTGATAATGAAGGTCGCTAGTGAAAAGTTGAATGTTCAAGTTGGATAAGATGATGATTTATAAGTTGTTCCCAGTATTAGTCCAGGACGGTGAAAATGCAGTATTGGCCTATGTCAGATTACGATGACACAAGAGAAGCATTGTTGCCTTAATCGACTATCTGAAGAAGAGCCGCTCAAGGAGGATTGTGTTCCTGAGAGAAAAATGCAACAGGACAACACCTGGAGGCAGTAAAAAAGGGCAACCTACCGGGTCGAGCAAAGCGGTTTAACAAAAAAAAGGGTGGGGGGGAGGGGTCCTTTCTTTTATTGGAGCTTTCAGCAGTCAGGAGTTGGTGCTCAAGCCAGATTGGAATCTCTGTGATCTGATGGATTGTGGGAGCTACATCTCTACGGAGTAGCAGTAGATGCAGCTGTAACTTTATATGTGCGAGGAATTAGTGGGCCCCCCCCCCCTATATCAGCTTTTCCACCACTGTTAAATATTAACTCTTCCATATCCTCTGCTGCCATAAGTTTCTCTTAAGTCTCTGAACATTTATGTTGTTTTACTCACTTCTTAATTCTGTTGTAACTTTGAAGTGCCCTTGATAATTCTACACTTCTCCTAATTGTATCTGCTGAAGGGTTTTTTTCCCGCCATATATATCCATTTATATTTGTCCATGAGTTGAAAGAGTCCATGTTTTATTTCATATAGTAAGTTTGTTGGCATCCTGTGCAGGTTATTGGCTGGTCAATGTGGTTTACTGAGTATCTGTTTTTGGAGAGAAGCTGGGCGAAGGATGAAGGCACATTAAGGGTACTGTTGGCAATCAATGTTTCTGAATGGCGGTAACACCTATATATCTTATCTAAGCCTTTGCATTATTATATTATGCAGTCAGGTCTGCAGCGGCTGCATGACTTCCCCAGGCCATTTTGGTTGGCACTTTTTGTGGAAGGAACACGCTTTACACAGGCCAAGCTGTTAGCAGCTCAAGAATATGCAGCTTCACAAGGCTTGCCAATCCCTAGAAACGTTTTGATTCCTCGTACAAAGGTGGTTTACTATCTGCTCATTATTTGTTTGCCAGACTCTACATACCCATGACATGATTTGTATGATGTGATTTGGGACACTTGCAGAGATTTTAGGATAGTTTTTCTTGGGTTAAAGTTTGAAATTGATTTTTGTACAGAACTCTCTTACTGCTGCTGCTTCTATTTCTGCTTTAGCTTCTACTGCTAGCATGAACTAAAACAGACTGTACATTTATAAAACAAAAATACCTTTATAATTAGTTCTGGATAATGAAATAAATGGGAAAGAGAATATAGGTTAATTGATAAAATTTCTCAGATATGAAACTGGAGTAGTAGTTGGTCACGGAAACGAAAAGAATTAGAGAATCAAAATTGCAATAGGAAGCAGCTCTCCTGATGAAGTGATCATAATGATGATGCGTGTGTGATATATACAGCTCTTTTCATTTTAATAGACCAGATATTAGATGCAGTTGAAAGGTCCTAAAAATTATACAGATTTTCTCTGTACTCATCTTTTTCACTATGAGCTCCAAATGGAAGCATTAGAATCTTGACACCTGAGTGAAGCAGGAAGCAGAATGGTGCCATATTCATATTGCTTCTGGATATAAGAAGAGAAGATGGTTTATAGTCTAGTCATGACAGTAATTCAAGAAATCATCAATAATTGCATAAAGATAGCAGATGGGCATCTTGCAAATGTTTTCTCTTGGGCTCTTGGTTTACTTGTGCATCAGATTTGAATATAATCTCCTATAGAAAATCTGAGTATTTCCCTTCTTATAGACTATTGCCTCTGTTATAGGACCATTTTCAATAGTTTCCTCATCAACTTGACACTTATTGAGGGTATATGTCAGGGTAAAATAAAATAAGAGCCAGCTTTTATTTTATTTTACCCTGACATATACCCTCAATAAGTGTCAAGTTGATGAGGAAACTATTGAAAATGGTCCTATAACAGAGGCAATAGTCTATAAGAAGGGAAATACTCAGATTTTCTATAGGAGATTATATTCAAATCTGATGCACAAGTAAACCAAGAGCCCAAGAGAAAACATTTGCAAGATGCCCATCTGCTATCTTTAGCTTTTATCCCAAGAATTGTGAAGGCCACTCTTATTTAAAACATTTATTGATACTCAAACCATCTCAAATGCCGCTTCCTCACTTTATACTCTATGATCTATTACGAACTCCTTACGAGTTTGCTCATTTCTTACTCTGTCTTGTAGAGTATTTCCACTCATCCATCTCCGCATTCTCTTCTAACCCATAAAGCAACCTTATGCCTGCCTACAAAATTTTCCGGTCATTTCAGAATTATCTACAACCACATATTACCAATAGTATCTTTCCTCCTTTACCATCTTAATTTTATTCTATGGTCCACATCCTCAATATCCCCATCATAATGAATGCTTACGAATGATCGTATAATGAATTTGATTACTCCTTGATATTTCTCAAATGTTTAAGTTCACTTTTCTTTACTGTTTTGCTAAATTTGCATTATATTTTGTTATACCATTGCTAACTTTTTTAGATTCGAAATTCTTGAGAAATCAAATGATTCTAAATCATCCATAGAGCTTTGTCAAGTTAACGACCACTTATCTTGTTAAACCATGCATGGAAAAGGTGATGATGATGGTAAAGATAAGTCATGTGCTTCGTTGAATAACATTGTGCATGAGCAAGAGTCGTGAGACACTAGCTGAGAGGCAATTGAAGCCTACTGTTTGAACTAGATCATTACCAAGAGAAAGTGAAAACATATCTGAAGAATTTTGACTGCTAAGATAAAGAGGAATTCTGGATGTGGGTGGGAGGGGATGCCTAGCATGACTCTGTTCTTACATGATTATCAGATGTTGTTTTAGAGAATCCTTAATTCCACAAGCATAGTGGATGGGATCCTAGAATCCCGCATGATACGAAACTCTCATGGTCAATAAGTTGAAGAAGAAACCTCTATCTAACATGGTCTAATCCCTTTTAGAATGCGATTTCGGAAGCTAATTTGGAAACTCCTTCAGACGTACTGTGATGCTAGTGGCTTTATCAACTATGAGATACGATAGTTGGCTTAGGGCAGGCTAGAAGTAGATTCTACATTTGGTATGGAATTTATAATTAAGTAATTCATCATGTAGTTGAGTCGGTGAGCTGTTGCATAGCTCACTTGAATGATTGTTAAGAGTGCTCTGATTATTTAAATATATGTAAATCTCTATAATTTTTTTCCTGGTATAAGTTGGATTAAAACTTTATCTAAAATACGGACCCCTACATTTTTTTTTGGGATTAAACATGCAAGTTATATGATTTTGTGATTTTTCTGTTAATTGTAGCATTCCTATGTTGGTTAAGTGTGTGAGCCATTAGTTATTGTGGATATGAGATGCAAGCAAACAAGCTATATTGATTTTTTTACTGTAGCCTTTTTCTTCTTGAAGTTTCTGTACTTTTCATCTAAACATGTTTTATGACTTTTGATATTCTAATTGATCTTCTATTGACTTCAGGGATTTGTTTCTGCAAGCTAGAAGTAGATTCTACATTTGGTATGGAATTTATAATTAAATCATGTAGTTGAGTCGGTGAGCAGTTGCATAGCTCACTTGAATGATTGTTAAGAGCGCTATGATTATTCAAATATCTGTTAATCTTTATAATTTTTCCCTGTTATAAGTTGGATCAAAACTTTATCTAAAATATGAACCCCTAGCATGTTTTTTGGGATTAAACATGCAACTTATATGATTTTGTGATTTTCTGTTAATTGTAGTTTTCCTATGTTGGGTAAGTGTGTGAGACATTAGTTATTGTGGATATGAGATGCAAGTGGACAAGCTATATTGATTTTTTTACTGTAGTCTTTTTTCTTGAAGCTTTGTACTTTTCATCTAAACATGTTTATGACTTTCGATATTCTAATTGATCTTCTATTGACTTCAGGGATTTGTTTCTGCTGTTTATAATATGCGTCAATTCGTTCCAGCTATATATGATGTAACAGTAGCTGTACCAAAAGATCAACCATCACCAACAATGCTTCGCATTTTTAAAGGACAGCCTTCAGTTGTAAGTCAAAAATCACTTGCAAGATAATTCTTAGTTTTTCTGCAATTTAATTCTAAACCACTTGTTATTAATTATACTGATAATTTTTGTTTAATTAGAAAATTTTGTTATCAACCTGATACGATTTTGGTTTAAGTTGGTTATGTCAAAAAATGAACACGTGTGTAACTTGGTTATGCGAAATAATTTCACTACCACGTTAGAAGTACTTTAACTCCGCCGGTGTTGGAAAGGAGGACTTAGGTGGTGAACTGCTGGCATAAAAGTTAGTTGGACCTCTAATGAAATGAATCAACAAGACGTTAGGGTGGCAACACCTTGAGAAATGTTGCATTGATGACACTTCAGTGCAATAATAAGTTAGGAGTGAACAATGTGCCTGCCACCAATGCCATCTCAGTACAGAGATAACTTACATGTGAGCAAGAATGGCTTAGGCTTCCTCAGGTGCTACATTGGCCAGCTCAATAAATTTAAATATGGTCCCTTAAAAGCCGCCCCTTAAAATCGAGACTCATTGTAGCGGCTACACATAGATCTTTTACTCAACTAAAAAGGTTCTAACTTCGATAAAAAAAAGTATAGTATATAGATATAACCCAAGTGCATTTCATTTTGCATATAAAATCCTTTAAGGAATCAAATAGCACAGATTATTTATTTAACATCTTATTTCACTTGCATAATTATTTAGTTTTGGTTAAATGTTTATACTTCAAATGCATATTCCATATAAAAATATAGATAATTTTAATTTGGAAAGATTGTATCAAATCAGTGCTCAAAATTAATCATAAGTTTCTATTCATATTAATATAATGTTTGTAACACTTTTATATACAATTAATGCTATTTTTTTATTTACACATGCATCCTAGGATTCATAATTATAAATCAATTAAAAAAAATCTCACTACTTAACAAAACACTTCTCAGCAAAAAAAATCTCAAAATTTAAGTAAATTTTCGAACAATCCTAGAGTGGGCATACACGGATCATTGTTCTCTTTAATAGACCTTGTAAAATTCATAAACCGTACCAAAATAACTTATTAATATTCATTCTACATAAAGAAATTTTGTACGAAAAATTTCAAGATGGATTTTACAGACACCATTATCAATATTTATATGTTATTTTATCGAATATTTATGTTTTTTTTATAGCCCTTCTAAATGATTTTATATTCCGTGATGTGTCAATATGTCTTAAACTTAGATACCACTTCCGTAAACAAAGAATTTTGTTTCTCCCTTGCACGTTTTCTAAATTTATTCTAGAAATCATCTATGTGCCTATCTTTATAATAAACTAATTTGGTAAGCAAAAGTGGAAATTTTGGTAATTTCACTTTTGCCCCAAATCTTCACTCAATACAATTATTACAAAATTTGGATTTTATAGGGAAATTGGATGTTTTGATGAAGTTGCAAGGATAATTATGGAAAATTATTCTATGGCAGAACTTCACTAAAATTACAACCTTGCCATCAACCATAATTTCTTACTAGTTACACTTTTGCCATCAATTGAAAATCTCATAGAGATTTTTACAATGAACTCTCAAAGATTTTAAGTTAAATGCCATGCATTTTTCCCTAATAAATACCATGACTTAAAATAGATATCATGGAATTTTTTCACATAAATACCATGAACTTCCAGCCATTTTTAAATTGATACCATGTACTTTTTATTTCAAATAAATACTATGAATTTCTGACATTTTTCACATAAATATCATAGACCTTGCTTTATACAAATAAATAAAATGAATTTTTATTGTTTTTCAGATAAGCGCTATGGAATTTTTTTTACAAATTTAAAACCACAGACTTTCAATGTTTTCCAAATAAACACCATGGGATTTCTTTATTGCAAATAAATATCATGACTTTTTTTAGTACTGAAAAATGAGACAAGTTTCAAACAAATGTCATGTTTTTTTATGCAAATACATACCACAAACTTTTACCATCTATCTATCTATCTATCTATCTATCTATAATATACATATAAAAGCTATATGAAAGCATATACTAGGGAATATTCCCTCTCCTTTTTATTTGTTTGTGACAAAATCTAGGTTAGGCCCCTAATTTTCTTCAAAATTGAAATCAACCCCATTCTAGGCCCATCTCACTATATGAGTAATATTTATATTTATTAGTTAGAAAATAAAGGTTGGACCCTTCAAAGTTTGGAAAATTAATTCTTGACAACCGCAATAAATATAGCACACAATTTGCGCCCATTATCAAGTTAATTGGTTACTGAAATATTACTTTAAGATCTTGATTTCTTCACTAAGATATTAAATAAATGAACAATGAAACAAACTAACGAATTTTTCATGTATTCAAAGAATAATTTAGATACTTTTCTGAATTTTATACCAAATAGAGGCGTCATATAACAACAGAAAATATTATGTAGTTGAAAAAAACATTTAAAAAATTTGTGTTTTTTCTCGTTATGTGGAAAGCTTTAGGCAATTTATCTCTTTCGCAACATTCTTGGCATGTTGTGAACTTATAATCTTTTTTATCCTTCCATTTTATGATTTTTCTCCTTTGAATTTTGATCTAGAAAGTTTTAGAATAACAAAGAAAGTAAAAAAATATTTGATGTATCCTCATTTATTAATAATTTTCTACCAATGCTGAAGATCCTTTACTCATATTTATTGAACTTTTTTTTTTCTAATTTTATTGTATTTAAAGAAAATTTTAGATATTTTTTGAATTTTATATCAAATAGATATGTGCTTTTTTGAAAGGTATATATAACAATAGAATAAATTATGTTGTTGAAAAACATAGAAAAAATATGATTTTTTCGTTACGTGGGAATATTAAGACAATTTGTCTGTTTTGCAATATTCTTGGCATGATAAGAACTTGTATTCTTTTTTATCCTTTCATTTTGTGATTTTCTCTTTCGGATTCTGATCTAGCAGGTTTAAGAATAACAAAAATTGAAATATTTGATGTATCCGATATTTATTATTAATTTTATTCCATTGCTGAAAAAACTTTCCTCTTATATATGAAGGTTTTTTTGCTGACAATTGCAATTCTATTATTTAAACACATGGACAATTCTATATTTTTGCATAAGCATAGGTATATAAAGCAATATTCTCACTTCATTTGTCATCTATACACTACTTGAAGCAATCAAGATGAAATATGCAGGAAGTGCCGCATAATGTTCATGAATCTGGGTTTTTTGAAAAGCAAAACATAAATTTTGAATTGTTTTATGAAATAAGATTCTAGATTGTCGAAATATTCATTTTTTGACTCTGGATATTAAGTAGATAGGAAACGAAATAAGTTATAGAGTTTTTAGTATTGAAAGAATAATTCAGATATTTTAGGAATTTCATATTAGAACGAGATTTCTTTCTTTAACGGTATATAGATTATTGGAAGAACAGAGATAAATTTATAAGGTTTTCATTCGTGAAAATGTAATTCATTTTTCCCATGTTTGCAATTTTCTTGACATGTTAATAGCTTTGTTTTCTTTTTTCCTTTTTATTCTCTTTTTCCCCTTTTTCCAGATTTAATCTTCTATGTTTCAGCACGGCAAGCAAAACAGAATATTATTTGATTTATTACCAACTTTCTACCATGTCAGGATACATTTAGCTAACATATGTTGAGATTTCTTGTCATCAGATGCAATTTTATAATCTCAAAAACAAAATTCTATATATATTTTTCACAGTAATGATTATGCTTTATAATTACTCATTTTATCATTATCATCCATGACAATACCTGGGAGCAATTCAAATGAGATTGGTTTTAGGGTTGGGGCCCTTGCTTGTTCTATATAAAATTATAAATAGAATATGCACTTATGCATAATATTTTATTATACATGGTATCAAATAGTTAAGTCACGTGCAGCGCACATGCTCAAATTCTAGATAATTTTGAGATTGGTTTTAGGGGAAATATGATATTTTAACTGTATTAATAAATCAATAGCTTGGTTTAAAAAATAAGGAGTGAAAAAGGAAAGGATAATAAGATGAATTCCATCATGGAATTAAGCGAAAAATGCAAAGTGAACTTGGCCAATCAAATGATGGAAAGGAGAAGAAATTACCAATTCAAACATTACTAATTTATAGGGTTTCATGACATTTTCACCGGTATAGCGAAATGGATAATTACGAAGGGACCAAATTATCCAAAAGAGAAGTAAACGAAATTATCCATTTCAGACATTGCTAATTAGGGGGGTTTCATGGCATTTTCAAAGTTCATTGGTGTTATTTGAAAAACCCAGTCGATGGTGTTTTATGATATTTACCCATTTTTCAATCCCTACGTAACATGAATTGGAAAAGCTGTGTTATCTCTGTTTATTGTAATGTTGTAAAAGGAGCACTGAAGAATCTCGTGTTTTGTTAGATTGAAACATATCAGATTTTATTGGTTATGATTTCTTGATACCCTGAATGAATATATTTTTTTGTTCATACCACGTGCAGAATATTAGCACGACTAGCTCTATCGATAATAGGAATGTTCAATATGATATTCAAATAAACACATTAACTCAACTTCTAGTTTTCCATTTATTTATTGAAACTTACAATATCTGAATTGTAAAATTTTCTTCATTGAAATAAATTGGGCCCAAAAGTTGAGTTTTCATCCGGATGCAGGCCTTGATTCTAAAGTCAAATTCTAAAATGGATCAAGCTTTGGCTTAAGGATAAAATATGGACGCGGAACTCAGGCATATATGTGCTTGGCCAAAGCCGGCCACCCCTACTCTTTGGTTAACAAGATCTCAATAAACTTACAGCACTTTACTTTTGCGGACAGTTAATCTTAAGTTGTTAAACCCGTCTTGTTACAAGATTTTATTTGATATTTACCTATGAGTCTCAGACTCTCAACTGGTCACGGAACACCATGTTTTAGATATATGCTTGCACTTGCATCAGTCCCATATATCTGTTCTCTTTTACAATTCTGTTCATTTCAATTAAATGTTGCAATTGCTACAAGAGCCCCAAGTAAAATAACGTTTCTAATTTGCCCATAAATTTTTAACTTCATGAAAATTTGCAACCGCACAGGTTCATGTCCACATGAAACGGCATGCAATGGTGGATTTGCCTAAGACGGATGATGAGGTGTCACAATGGTGCAAGGACATATTTGTGGCAAAGGTACCTGAAATAGCATTCAACAAAGTTATTGTTTCCAGAATTGTGAAGTTAACATATAACCTGTTCGGATGTAAAATGCATTGCTGGTGTATATGATTTATTACGCTTCGATTTTGATTGCAACATCATTGTATAAGCTTTTCTTACAGGATGCATTGCTAGATAAACATCTTGCTACAGGCACGTTTGGTGAGGAAGACTATAAACCTATTGGTCGCCCCATGAAGTCTCTACTGGTAAGTATAATACTCAAAATCTGGCGGTGCAAGGCCTCTTGCCTAGCTCTTGGTACTTGAGTCTGTATAATTGGCGGTCTCATCATTTATAAGCTTTTACACTTATAATATGAGTTAAATCTCAAAACTTAAACATCCACTTTGTGGTTGACCAAATTTTAAGAACGGCAGTCAACTTGACATTGGCCTTTAGAATGGTAATTCTGTAGATCTCTTGGGCGCGATCAAAATTTACTTCATCTCTTGATCTCACTTGAGACCTTTTTATGTACTTGGTAATTAAACAGGTAGTATTGTCGTGGGCATGCCTCCTATTATTCGCTACATACAGATTCATCAAGTGGTCGTCGTTATTGTCGACGTGGAAAGGAGCTGCAATTTCTGCGCTGTGTTTATTGTTGGTAACGGGCATCATGCACTTTCTCATTCAATTCTCTCAGGCAGAGCGCTCGACTCCTGCTGCCAGGCCAAAGAAAGATTAAGAAATACATGTGCCTCTCATTTCTTTTTTATGTCTGTGTTTCTGGTAAGGTTGTAGGAAATTTGTTTGAATCTAGCGGTGTTCCGATCTTAAACTTTCGGACGCTGAAGCAACTTGTGTTAAATCTCTATTCCAGAAACCAAGTTTGCCGGTGTTTTTACTCTTATAGCAAACATTGTAGGTAATTTATATTGGGTCTATTGCTATCTGTGTTTTGCATCAAGCATTGGAGATGTAGCTATACTCGTGTGCCCCAATCTGTGTCTGCATGACGTATCAGAGCTGTTAAAAATCGGAATTTCTGAAGGATGATATTCATAGTTAAGGGTTTTGGCATTTATGTCGACTCCATATTTTACCACTAGAAATTCATCCAAAGCCAAGTCAACCGCGTAGAGTCATGGATGCATCATGTGACAACACATCTCATGAGTTGGAGATCTCTACTATTCTAGACCGAGCACAGTGGGGCTGTGGTGGCACTTTCAATTTCCATTCAAAGGAAAAAAAATAGAATTCGTTAATTCTTAGATGGTACATATCTTCTGGCATGAGAATGCTTCTCATGCATAAATATACATGCTCTAATGACAGCCATGTGCATTGTGCCAAAAACCGGTTTACATGAATGCAGATGGCAGTTTATCTTTGTTTTTCCACCTTAAATCTCTCATTAATTCTTTCCAACTTCATGCTTTGTCTCGCAAGTCATACTTTTTTAAACTATAACATGCCTGTGGCTGGACGCCAATTGGCTGCGGCTCATTTTCTGTTAGACCCCATTTTATGGGGTCGACTGTAGCTAATTAGCTGTGGTCAGCCCGAGTTCCAGATTCCTATACTTTCTTTTTATTGTTTCCATCCAAACCTTTTCAAGATTGAATATTTTTTTTTCAGGAAAAAATTAGATTGGGATTTGCTATTTAATTGAAAGAGGAAATTAGTGAGTTTAGGATGTTCTATCTTAAAGATTGAAGATGCAAGGACGAGATTGAAAAAAAACTATGACTGCCGTCTATTGGGTGCTTTCTGAAAAATAAAGACTTTTGTGGGTGATAGGAAAAAAAAACCCAGTGGCAAGATGGTAGTTTCCCCCAAAGCCAAATTTGAAAAAGAGGACAAGCCCAACGGCTCCTTTGATTGGTTGCCCTCTTGTCTGAATTCAAATACGATCGATGCATTTGAAATTTTGAATCCAAATCACTTTCTTCTCTCTCTCTCTTTCTCTCTCTCTCTCTCTAATGGAAACCCTAAATGCTTCATCCTCTCCCCTTGCCCTCAGATCTTGTTCCTTCTCTTCATCATCATTGCGATGCAGCAGCAGTAACAACAACAGATCTGCAGAGGGACAAGAGAACGCCTCCCCCAACATTCAAATCTCAATCTCAAACTCAAAGCCAAAGCCAAAGCCAAAGCCGAATGCAAATCCAGTAACAGGCGACTCATCGCTGCAAGATTCCCCTTCTCATGCCCCGGTTCAGGTCAATTTCATCATCGTTTGTTTAAAAAGTTATCGTTTTGCTTCATCTAGTAGCTCTCTGATTATGAATTGTAGGTTGTCGTGAGGGTTAGACCAGTGAACCGCCGAGAGCGGGAAGGGGTTCGGGTCATCCACAACCTGTCGTCTCGTTCCTTGTCTATTGATGATAAAATATTCACCTTTGATGATGTTCTTGGTCCTGACTCTTCTCAGGTAGCTAAAGCTATCCCCTTTTGGTGATTTAATGATTAATCATGCTTTGGATTTTTCGATCTTGACGTCTTTTGTAAACGTCAATTAGGAAGATGTCTTCAATTTGGTTGGGGTTCCCTTGGTCAGAAATTCTTTGGATGGATTCAATACTTCCATTATGTCGTATGGCGAGGTACTTTTATTGCGCTAAGATACCCTTTAACTATAGCGAGCTTTCGTTAAACTACCTTAAAGTTTTGTCATTATATTGTATTTAGTGGAAACAAATTCCTAACTTTAAGGTTGTTAAGTGAAAAGCTGTGATTGTTAAAGGTTAGTAATTTACCCTATTATTATTGTTTTTAATTTATTTTATAACCTGCTATTATCGGTATCTTTCCTCATAAATGAATTAGCCATCTTAAAAATTGATTTGATGAATTGCTGTGGTGGAATAATAGACTGGAAGTGGGAAAACATACACAATGTGGGGTCCTCCAAGTGCCATGCTTGATTGCCATTCCATCAACAGCTACCAAGGTCTTGTGCCACGCATCTTCCATATGCTATTTTCAGAGATTCACAATGTAGGTTTGCTTCTTTTCTTATGGGAATTCGCATTTCCTTTAACCTTTTTTCTTCTTCTTAATACAATCACAATGGTTACTTTTGAGTTATATGCCACAAAAGGCTGGACTTTTGCCTAATTAAGCAACTTTTCAGTTAATTTCTTTTTGGCCAATTTTTCAGAAACAAACGAGTTCAGATAAAGAGCAAACAAATTATCAATGTCGCTGTTCATTTCTCGAGGTAAGTATTTTTCTTGTTACTAATCGAGTTTGTTTGGTCATCCATGTAACATCTACAACTCTTCTCTGCTTTCCTGTCCTTTTGTAGATATATAATGAACAAATAAATGATCTACTCGATCCTACCCAGAGGAACCTTCAGGTAGTTTAGCTTTTCTACCATGCATATGTTCTTGCATTCTAGGGTTTCAGTTAGATTATTTTGTGGAGCAGAGCAGTATGTATCTTGACATGGTTAAAATTATTGGTGGGTTGCAGATGGGAGATAATGCTCAGAATGGATTCCATGTGGAGAATCTTACTGAGGAGTATGTCACTACAGTGGAGGATGTCACTCAAATATTAGTCAAGGTATCCTTGTTAGATATGTTCTCAGTTTGATGCAATCAAATAATTAATTAGGATGAACATTCCACACTATCCTAGTCAACACCATATATATATATGGCATTTAATGTATTTTTTCACACTTCTCATAAAGAGTTAGTAAAGGATGAAGATTGCAGATTGGGTGAATTGAACTATATTATCAAATAGGCATAAGACACTCAATTGATGCAGTTTCTTCAAAGAAGCTTTATATGTCCATTGAAGGCAAATATCATTTTCCTTTTCTAGAGCTTTAAGCACATAATTACAGGTTATAAGCACAAAATTATTTAAATGCTTTATATTTCCATTGACGGCAAATATCATTTTCCTTTTCTAAATCTTTCTTTAAGATGATAAGGTTATTTAAATATGAGTTAGCCAGTTTACTGGTTTCACAATTCTTATGCGTATATTACCATATCCTTGTCATATTGTTATGGTAGAAAAATATATCTATCTATTTTCGTCATAACTTTGGAGGACATACATTTAGATGGTAACAGAACAACCTCGATTAAAACCCATCTTGGAACCATAAATCATTATGCAGTGTAGGTGCGCAGTAGTTTCCAAGTGTCAAGGGTACTTAAGTTGTGGTGTGAGCATAAGAAAAAGTTCTCTGTTTTAATAAAGAATTCCTGTTATAGAAATTTTGTTTGCTATGGTTTGGATTCATCTTGTGCCCATTTCATTATATGGTACAACAGCAGCCAAAAAAATAGAAAATCATATTAGAGAGAAAAGATGTGTGAGCATAAGATAAAGTTCTCTATTTTAATAAAGAATTCCTGTTGTAGAAATTTTGTTTGCCATGTTTTGGATTCATCTTGTGCCCATTTCATTATATGTTACGACAACAGCCAAAAAAATAAAGAAAATCGTATTAGAAAATATGTGAAAAGACACATTTTTTTTTATAATAATACATGGTTAAAATTTTATTCTGCAACATAGAGGGGCTGGCCCTTTCCATGAGCTTAGATGCATATGCCCAGGAAAGAGAGGTAAAACTATCTACCAATTGGATTTTCTGGGTTATATGACACGATTTGTTCTCATATTTGCTTTGGCTAGAATTGGACACCAAATCTATATGATTCATGCTATGCTGATAATGATTGTGAAAGTTTTGGTCGGCTATATTGTAGAGGTTTCTTATTTTGGGTTGTGCTTCATATATGGATCCTATTTATTGGGGATATTATTTGATGATGATGAACGCTCAAACACGAACTCCTACATCATTTTTTTTGATAGTGCTGCATGTATGATGGTTTACAGCATTCTTGCTGATTTATAGGTTTTTTTTTGTGAAAAAAACTTCTTTTGATAATCTAACAGAATGTTTATATTATATCTATGAACAGGGGCTGTCAAATAGAAAAGTTGGTGCTACGAGTATGAATTCTAAGAGTTCACGGTCGCATATAATATTTACTTGTTCTTTAGAATCCTGGTGCAAGGTACGTTGAGATTTGGTTTATGATCTAGGAGTTGAGCAGCGGCCAGAGAAGTGAGAATGCTGCTGTAATTACAGTGCCATAAGAAATGATGTTGATCATCATTTTCTTATGTTCATTGATCATGATTAAACATGTATTTTATTGGGACATAGCATTACAAATTTATTCAGTTGCCTTATTGTTGCATTCGAATGCTAATGATAGGGATCTTCATCAAAGTGCTTCAGCAATTCGAGGACTAGCAAAATCAGCCTTGTGGATCTTGCAGGCTCAGATAGGGATAAAGTTGATGGTGTCGGCAGACACATTATTAAAGAAGGCAAACATGTCAAACAGTCACTTTCCAAGCTCGGGTATGATTATGGGGCTGTGGTAATAGTATGAGTATCTGGGAAGTTTTTACCACTGCAAAGCTTTAATTTCAGTTTTCTGGTCTTCAGGAAGATTAGCACAAAATCTCAAATTTTGTAAATACACACCACCATAAGCCTTTCCCAAGAAAGAAAAATAGGGTTGACTAAGTATGAAGCAAAGCTCAAAAGATATGACAATTTTTTACAACTTGACATCGACACTCTCCGTAAATAATGCCAAATTCAAGGCTTGGCATATCCCGAGCGACAAGTTAACATTTGCCAAATTTAACTTTGTTTGAATGATGACAGGAAGGTGGTCAACATTCTTGCTGAAATTGCATGTTCTGGGAAAGATCATAAGATTCCTTATACGGATTCCTGTTTGACATATTTATTGAGGGACACTCTTGGTGGCAACTCTATGGTTACATTTCTTTGCGCCATACCTCCAAATGACAGGTACTACATTCAAGAGGTCACATACTTGCATGTATGCGCACACATATATTATTATCATTACATGTTTAACAGTTAAACCATCCTGTGTTTTGGTTAACAGGCATAGAGCAGGAACACTTAGCACACTGAGATTTGGAGAGAGAGCAAAACTCATGCAAAACAAGGCAGTAAGAAATGAAATAACAGAAGACCATGTTAATGTTTTGGGTGATCAGATAAGGCAATTAAAAGTAAGCGTGCTAAATAATTGTTGATTTTCTTTGAGCTAGCTTTTTCCTTTTTCTTTTTTCCCCTTGTCCCTTTGTTCTTTTCTATTAACTTACATTAAGTAAGCATCATATTTTGTGCAGGACGAGCTTATGAGAGCAAAGTCTTATGAAGATAAATCTAATGATATTCGGGGTGCATATTTTAAAGGGAAAATTGCTCGCGAGAGCTTGAATCGTCTGAGGGTGAGTCTCAACCGCTCTTTGATCTTGCCTCATGTTGATAATGATTCAGAAGAAGAACTAGATGTCGATGAGGATGATGTATTGGAACTGTGTTCTCAACTGAGCAGTCCACCTTTATCCTCCAAAGAGAAATTAAAGGATGTCAAGGAAAATAAGGACATTTCGCCCTCCAAAGCAAGTTCAAATGCAGATGGAGAAAATTTTATAGACTCTCATCTGGATGGCTCAGAAGATGAACCCAATGTTGGTTCATTTCAAGGGGAAAGCAAACTGAATAATGCACATCCTGTAATATCCGGAACTGAGCTTCCCAATGCTGGGAGCGTTGTGCCACCATTGATGGAGACTTGTTTACGCGACCATGATGTTGATTCTACAGTGAACCATCCACTCCAAGATTCTCCTAGAAAATGTAACCGATCAGCTGTTCCCTGCCTAAATCTGCCTTTGCTGCAGGATCCACCTATATGTCTATCTCCTAAAATCGATAATAAGTTGAGGAAAAGCGTCATCGCATCATCATCCAGTGTTTTGGCCTCCGTATCCAGTTTGGAGAAAGAGTATGCTAGACAGTGTGATCCTCTTCGTTCCTCCTTGAAGTCAAGCAAGATGTGCCCTACTGAATCCTTGGCTGCTAGCCTTCACAGAGGTTTGCAAATTATCGATCATCATCAGAAGAGTTCATCTGCAAAGAGATCGCTTCTTGGCTTTTCATTTGAGCACTTAGCATCTGCTTCATGTCAATTAGTAGACAAGGTGGATGCTGGTGCTCAAACATCGCCTGAGGATGGAGGCAAGGCATCTCATTTCCTGTGTTCGGCTTTCAAAAAGGAGTTGGATGTCGATCACAATTCAGATATACAGATTGTAGCTGCCGAGGGCGCAGTAACTCCTGAGTTATGTAAGAAAGGTTTGCTCAAGGTATGCTATGCAATTCTAGTTATGAAAACTATCTTGGCTAGGTTATAGGGTGTTTCTTTTCACTTTTGGCAAAATTGAGCGGCAACAAAGTATCAGTGGATGCAATAAAAGTGTGATGAAATCTCATATAGTAGGATAGAACTATATTATATAGCCTTGACTAGATTGTTTGGTAAATTCATTATGTATTAAAGGCGGAGCTATTTCTATTACTTTCGGTGATATGTTCTTTTTGTTTATTTATTTACTTTCGGTGATATGTTCTTTTTATTTATTTACTTATTTATGTGCTACAGGTAGAGGAAAGCCAGAACAAGACACCGCATACAACTAATATTGATGTGGGGGAAAGGGAAGGACTTCTAAAGGAAATTCAAAATTTAAAAGACCAGTTGAAGTTATTCACACATGCTTCCGCAGATGGTTCTCTTTTGGACCAGATACGGAATGGTGATACTACTGATTATGAAAACGAAAGGCAAAGGTGGACAGAGTCCGAGAGCAGGTGGATTTCTCTAACCGAAGAGCTGAGGCTTGATCTTGAATCATATCGTAGGCTTGCAGAGAAGAAAGAAATAGAGCTCAATTTGGAAAAGAAAAACACGGAAGAACTGGATGATGCACTGACGAGATCTGTCCTTGGGCATGCTAGAATCATCGAACACTATGCCGACTTGCAGGAGTTGCATAATGATTTGCACAGGAGGCACAGGAAAGTGATGGAAGGGATTGCAGAGGTGAGGAAGGCAGCTTCCAAAGCAGGCAGCTGCAAAGGCAACAAGGCTTTTGCTTCGGCTCTTGCTGCTGAGCTCTCTACCTTACGAGTTGAGCAGGAAAGAGAAAGGGCTTTTCTCAAGAAGCAAAACAAAGAGTTAAGGGTTCAGCTTAGAGACACCGCTGAAGCAGTACATGCTGCTGGAGAGCTCCTTGTCCGGCTGAGAGAAGCTGAGGAAGCTGTTTCACTTACAGAGGTTAGTCTTTATATACAGTTCTGTAGCTTATATACACCATCAGCAAATCTTTATCCCTTACTTATGCTGCTTTTAAATGTAAAAAAATAATTTCTTTTGATAAACAGACGAAATATGAGCAAACTCAGCAAGAGAATGAGAAACTTCGGAAACAAGTGGAGAGGATGAAGAAGAAACATGCAATGGAGGTGGCAACTATGAAGCACTATCTTGCGGAAAGCCGATTGCCAGAATCGGCATTAGAACCCTTCTATCAAGACTCTGAGTCTGAGAGTGCACAAGGTACTAGAGATACAATACCCGACGATGATCAGTCATGGAAAGCTGCATTCAGACCGTTGTACTAGAATGACATTTATATTCTTTGGGAGTGTTTTTTTTTATTCTGAAAGGGAGTGAGATCTGAACCAGTAAATAGCAATCTTGTCGTACATGATTCAATTTGGTTCAGGTTTGCCTCAGGATCTCACTCAGGCCCTTGAGGTCAGAATTTTATTATAATATCTCCTTCAATATTTGCTGTAATTTGAGATTTAAATTTAATTGCGGTTAATTTAGCTATGTTGCAATTGTTACCTTGTATTCAATTTTCTGTTGGCAGTTTTCCTTAAATGACTAAAGAAATGATGATATGCTGATTCAGATTACAAGTTTTAACCTTGCAGAGTCCTGTCTTCATTTAGTCAATCATATCGTTTGCAGATTCAATACAAGAGGAGTTAAAAAAAAAGTTATCAAATTAAATTTCTTGTGTTTTTTCCTGATGAATTGAGGATTGTGGGGATTGAAGTCAAGTATACAGACCTGCCAGGTATGGTGCAACACAACCTGTGTATTGCTCGCTCGTGTAAACCAAATCCTCCCATCTGGTGGTAAACAATTCAGTTCATAACCAGTTATTCGTAGGACTAGAGTTACGCCAAAACCGCAAGAAATACCAAGAAAGCATCTTCTTATATGACAAGATTTTAGTCATAATCTTCTTATATGGACTTATTGCCTAAAACCATTATTTGCCGGAAATGTGATTTATCAATGCTTCAAGAGAGTTTGCAAGGGTAAAACTGAGATTTTTTTTTCCTTTTTTTGGGTTGTGTGTGTGTGTTGGGGGTCACTGGTCACAATCTCAGACTTGCCTCAAACATTCTTACTGGAAATTTTAATAGAGGAGAACTTATGCCTAACCTGAAAGAGGATGGTAGCTATCCATCTTATTAAATAACAGTTCAGGACATATAATAGAATCTAAAATCTGTTGAGAAACAAGGTAACCTGATATGAAGACCTACAATGAAATTTTCTGTACTTGAATTCTGAAAAAAACTCAAAATAAGAGAGTGAAATCAAGCATTAGCATGCCCATAAGAGTTAATGGGTAAGCTGTGTGACTGATGAAAGAATTGACAGTTAATTACCCTGATCTGGTCATACTCATAGCGACTAACTCCTATCGACTAATTTGAGTAAGCCGCCTTAAAAAAAAACCTGTCTGACTGTCCTTGGGACAAGTGGGTATGTTGTTGCTGAATACGTTCCAAGACAGGTTTTTTTAAGACTGAGAAAGACAGTCAATATGTTGAGTAAGCCGCCTTAAAAAAAACTGAGAAGGATAGTCAATATGTTGTTGCCGAATACGTTCCTTACTACATCCTTGCCTCCTCCTTCGTCTTGCCATCTGGTTGTAGCTTTATCCTTCTTTCTTCTTTATCGGAAACTGTTACAATCAATATATTGGCTCCTTGAAGTTCCTCATTAAGTTGCTGCAGCAGGGAATGAGAAAATAAGAAGAAGAAATAAAAATGTTGGTCAAGCATTAAGTTCCTCATTACTCTTTCTTCTTTTCTTCCCCGCACAAAAAAATAAAATAAAATTGAGACGTATGCATGGCTAGATTTTGCAAGTGAAGCAATTACAAGATATTAAGTATCAATATCCAATCTAGGTTATCACAACCTCCATCACAACCCTGTCGTCTTCTCTCTTCTCTTGTCATGCTCCGCTTCCCAAAAACGAGAAACGAGAGCAATAAGCCCGCGACGTATTCATACCGAGAAGCACTCTTTCTCGACATGAATACACTAAGCGTTTATATAAGCAATAAAGGAAAATATAATACAATAATTTTAAGCTTATAAAATATCCAACAATATTTATAACAGTTTCAAAAACGATAACCGAACACAGTTCGAAAATCTAAGAAACTAGGAAAAAAAGATAGCCTTGAACAAAAGAAGGCATACTAACTGAAAAGGAAAATTTCGGCTTGACTAGAAAGATATTGACTGTCCTCCTTAGTTGGTACTATATCGTAGATAGCCTCTTCTTTTGTCCCACCGTTGTCTGACGATATTCCCCAGAAAAGAAAACAAAAAACAGGAATATTGCCAGCAAACTAAAGTTCGGTAAGTCCCCATTTTATATATAAATAGTATTTGAAAACAAAACATAGTATGCATAATACTAGGCATGAGAATAATTGTGAACAATAAACGATAATGTAATGTCAAATAAATAGCATGTGCTAATCAGTGCAAAGTAACTAGAGTATCACGATATTTTATATTTCAGTGTTATTAATTATAAGTATAAGCTCGATTTGTAGGAGTTTTAATATATAATTAGGATATTCCGTAATGTCACGGAACAACAGCAACAAGCGATTCACGAGATTCAAGATTTATATATAATGCAATGTACCGTTTTTCTCCGGTACCACGAGAAACAAGATATGATCTCCTGTTACACATAAATACCTCCATTCTTCGAGCTATCACATCCTCATGATATATATGTATATATCCAATAAATAGTGTATATTATACATGTCATGTTCACGAGATTCACGAGATTCAAGATTCAAGTGGTTCATGTCAAGTTCAGATCAAGATAATATAATCTAACGCCAGTTCGAGTGTGAGTGTCAACCACCGCAGGAGTATTCACAGATCTAAGGCTATCATCCAGGAACAAAGAAACACGGGCTCATTTGTGTATAAGTATGAGACTCCTGATATTCCGTTGATTGAATTCACAGCTCAAACTACCTCAATGTCTCCCATGTATATTAAACTATATGTAACGGCCAGAAAACAGTACTGTAAAGAAGTGCTGTAAACTATTAATTACTTAAATTAATTAAAATCAGAAAATAAACAAGAAATATAGCCCTAGGTGTTATACAAATATGGATTCAAGTCTCACCTAATTACGACTGCTGGTTTAGGAGATATACACGTTTTTGTATCGTTGCGCCGAACAGATCCAAATCTGTCCAGCCCCGACACATGTTTTTAAAACACAGTTTGTATTATTTTCCGTCAGTTTTCAGGTCTCGAAAATTATTAGAAACTTGTAGGTTTTTCGGTCTACTTATCCAAACAATCAGGTTCCGCGTGATTTGGATTTCTGAAACTCTAGTTATGGTCAGATTAACATCTGGGTTTAAAACATAAATTATAATTTCAGGACTGCAACTACGGGTGTCTTTTAGGGCATATATCGGTTCGTTCTATATGTTTCTGAGTCACCTAATATATAGAAAAGTTATAGATTTGCTAATTAGGTATCCATACATCTAAGGTTTGTTACAAACCGATGTTGGCAACTTGAGTTATGTCATGTTTTATAACAGTGCGTGAATCAAGACATATTCTGTTCAGATTCGTCATATAATTTTAAAAGACAGAATTCTATAAGTTATGTCGGTTTTCAGAAAAAACATTAAAACTAGAAAAATCTAGATCTTTCGATTTAGTTGTCTAAAACACTTAGTTTGCTCAAAATGTACTTCGGAAGACGGAGTTATGGATCTCCGAAAGTGGACGATAAAAACAATGTTTTAGGAAGTAATAAAATTAGTATACAAGAAGATTAATATAAAAATATATTAACATTTGTTGACATATATTAACAGAGCACTACAACAAGATATTCTTGGTATTGAACAATGGTTGTTACCAAATTCTAATAGCGGTAGAATTTAATGTGGTTAATGTAATCATTGATTATAGTATTTTAATAGTGAATCACACACTTAACATATTTGCTGACTAATGTAAATATTAAAAACTTATAATGAGAAACAAACTTATAATTTTATCAAAGATTAGCTTACTTGTTATTATTTGATAAAATTAGCTTGTATTACTAGCTGATTTTACTATAGTAGGGGTTTCTACTATACCAAGTGCCTGTAGTTTATTACTCAGGCCTTCAAGAGCAATTTCAACTCTGGTCAATTGTTGACCAAGTACTTGAATATGAATGTTTGTAAAATTGTTTTGCTTAAATACCTTTTGTAGCTCTTTAAGTATATTCTCCATTTTATCATCAATTGATGGCTTTATAAAAGCCGTTGCCTTTAAATTAGAGGTCGATGTTCCAGATAGTCTAAATGGTTCTGTTGGAGAATATATAGATCTAACAGTTTTACCACTTATGGTTGACCATTGTTTGTAATGTTCTTATAGAACATTTATCCTTTTTTCTTGTTCTATAAGGAAATATTCTAAAAACCTGACAAAATATATCAGACATTGGTTTTCATCAAGATGTTTATAAAATTGATCTTTATAAATGTTGGATATAGTGCCCTCAGAGTCAATTATTGGATCATAGACACGTGATTGCAATGATTGAGGGAGGACCTATGCCGGTATGACAGTCTTACTCGAGATGATAGTATACTATCTGGTTTATCTTTATCATCGTATACTGCTTTAGGTGACCTTATAGGTCACTATTGCGCGTTGATAGAGCCCTTAGGATTCTTGCTTGACGGCCAGCAGTATGATGACGATCATATACGTGGGAGCTGGGGTCTATAAGCACATCCTTAAAAGGTCCCTAGTCGTGGGAGTTTTCGAGACAGGACATCGATACTCCAGAGTAGACTAGTGTATACAGTCGAGACCCCGACGAGGGGCGGTGGCCGGTCTCACAAGCCACTGGTGTCAGTTGGTTCACCTAAGATGTATACATGTGCTCATTGGGTTATGAATACACCGGACAGGACTCGCCGGGAACATGCTAGTTGGTATTATACCTGACGTCAGATAGCAGTTCCCTGGTGACATGTGTACATGTTAGTTCATCGACCTGAGATCGTCATTTGTCTCGTGTGAGTTCCCACTGTACTTTGATTACTACCCTACCACGGCTCAAAGGAGTCGTACAGACATGTTTAGTTGGGTACAGTCCCGAGCCACATGGAGGTAGTGAGCGGATCGGCAGGGGTTTCGTCTCTTCCGGTATTGGGGGTGAGATCGCGCTGTGTCTAGGAGAGCCATTACACGAAGTCCTTGGCCAAGACAGGAGATTTACTGGTAGGTATTACAGTAGTATCTCAGGGTATTCTGGGCTACACTCCTACACGACTTGTACCGCTTTTGGGGGTCTGACTTTTACCAACCCCTTAGGCCCGCCATGCGATGCTCATAGGCGAACGGACCGGACTGTACGGATATTGTCACTGACAGGCTTAGTAGGGTGTCAGGATGAGTTCGCTCATCAACCTCTCTTTTGGTCAATACCCGGTAGCCCGTTATGTACGGCTAGTACCTCTGACGTGCTAGTGGTTAAATCCACAGCCAATATATTGACGAGTCTTTAGAGTCCCCCACAAACTGTTTCTCAAGTTTCTGGCGAAACGTTGTAGAGGCCGTATGATATATGGCAGGGTTCGATCATATACGTGTAGTAGTACACGGATCATGATCGGGCGGATCATACTAGTGGGTTTTGGTTTAAGCCTGATCCTAGTATTAGATTTGTTGGATTACTTTAGTCTCGTCGCATTTGCATTCAGTCGGAATGCAGATACAGGTATGTATATACAGGTGGGGGTATTCTTGTGATCCGTCACGAGTTTACTTTAAATGTTGCCATTCTCTTTTTGGATTAAACATTTTAGTTTAAATGTTTAGTGGAGGAAAATGTGAGTGCAAGTTTTGTCTTTTTGCATCATTTCATGTCACATTCAATTTGGTGACTCATGATCTTGGTTTGGGTGATAATTAAATATGACATGGATTGATTTTATGCCTAATTATTATTATGGGGGATAATATGGAGAGAGAGGGCAGCAAAGTATTGGCTTGGGGGATTATTCTTTTGAGATGTCTCTCACAAATTATCCAACACAACATAATAAGCAAAAGGGCTTCTTCTTCTTTCTTCTTGTGCTCACCTCTTCCTCCAATGGCAACACCTTCAACCTCCATCTATCTCATGGATGCAAGAGACAAAGTGATCATAAACATTCTCTACATCACCTTGGACACGTCGGCTGGCACACTTCGTACCCGAGTTGCTTCGGATGAAGCGGGAGCCCGTAAAAGGAATCGATGATGTGGTGCCCTTTGCAACGAGGAGATCGAGACCGGAGATACCGCGAGGAGCTTGGGATGGTGGCCAAAGACCGAAAGACACGGATCGATCGGTATAGCTTTCCAACCCTCTCTCTAGATAGCTAGTTGTAGGTTAATGGTTCAATCCGGGAAAAAGTATACGATAGCGCCAGTTTCAAGTTAAGAAAAAGTTTTTGTTTCCGCGTTTTGGCCTCGGACAGACAGCCGGAGCGCTACCGTAGACTTACATGGTATTAGAGCCACGCCATTAACCTTTACTAGCTTGCTCTAACGTGTTTAGAACTTCGATCGAACGAAAATTCCGAAACCGCGATTCCAAGTCATCAAGTTTCTGTCGAATTTATTTTATGCTCTAAAAATTATTTTGAGTGTTGCAGAAATACGTGCAGGGTTTTCAGAGAACACTACAGAAAATTGGTACTATGATCTTACTGTAGCGCCGTGGAACCGTGGCCTTAACCCCATTTTGGCCGCGGTTCCGCCGCTGCACAGTAGCTTCATTGCACTATTTTTCCTATAGTGTTCTCTGACTTGGAAATGGGGTTTCTGGTAATTTTATTTTGGGCCCATATTTGTTTGAGTACTGGGTATTGTGTTTAGGGCCCACTTCGGGAAATTTTGTCGATCGAAAATTTTAAACATGTTAGTTCACAGTATTTACATTATATCTGCGACCGTGAATGTCATTCGAGCGGTAAATCCTATCTAATTGCTATAGTTCTTTTAGACGGATTTGCGAACGTGACATTCGTGTTGATGTTCTGTATTGTGCTGTGATGTTACGGATTTGTCGTGGTGGATAGCCTGGATGCAATGGTAGTACAGTTTGGTTGTATTTGTACATTTGATATTGCGGGGCGAGCGTCCGACATGTGGACTGCCGTCACTGCCTGTTTGTATATTATTCTTTTGGGGTACGACCGGGGTGAGGTCGACGTACCCGTTGTATATTTTACTTTCTGTACTAGGATTACCCCGCGGTGGGGTGCACGGATAGCCGGGTTCTAGAGGGCAACGGGCCCGCATCTCATGGCTTTGAGACGGAGGGGGCTTTACTCTAGAATTGGCGGGCTATTCGCTGCATTTGTAGGGGGTATAGGTTGATCCAAGGAGGGGTGCTCAAGTTACCGGATTCCGTGAAGTGCTAGGTGGTCCATTCACTTTGTTGAAGGGGGCTGTCTCTTTTCAGGTTTTGGCGGGTGACTTGCCGCACCCGTAGGGGGTCTAGGATTTCATTGCACAGGCTATCCACACGATCAGGGGAACATCGGGTTTCAGTTGCGGCTCTATGAAACCCGGGGCTCCCAGATTATCTGTATTGTTCTGTAATGCTTATTACATTTCTGTGATGTTGCATTTATCACGCCTTGAGCGATTATTATATATTGATATATATACTAGTAGATGTTGTATATGTTTTACACCCACGCTAGTCCAGTCCCCGCTCTATCGTTAGTTAAGTAACCTAACGGGTGATGACGGGACCCAGTGGCGAATGCGGATGGCATATACGTACATCATATTTTCGTTCTTTTGTGGTGTGATCAATTGATAGGACTGCATTGATTCGGATCAATGCAAGCTAAACAAACCTATTCTGATTTTGTTGGAACATTTTTAAAAAAAAGCTGTTATTGCAAAGATGTTCTCTTTTGTTTTGCACAGTGGTATTCGGTTATGAATATCCAGCATCTCAGTCGACGAGGCAAGGGCCGAGATCCCTTCACCGGGAGTGACCCCTTGGACAGAAGTTTGCGTCAGGGTAATAACTTCACTATAGTCGATTACTTTTTGCTTTACATCATGGTATTCAGTTGGAATATCCTGCACCTCATTCTACGGGGAAATAGCCGAGATCCCTTCACCGGGAGTGACCTCTTTAGCAAAGGTTTTCGCCACTATATTTTTATAAAAACCTATCCGGTTCCTTCAACGATATCAAGTTCATTACGTTAAAGGTTTTTCGCCAAAAACCATTCGTAGCCCTTCGTCATTTCAGAGCGGTAGCACTTAGTATTCATGCTATGTTTGTTGGCCAAAGTCAAGGCATAGTGTATGGTAGCTATTTGTTACTTTTTTGTTGCATAGATAGATGCGTTGGTTTGGGACAGTCGTACTGCCTCGTTGGCCAAAATCAAGGGTTTACGGGTGGGTTCAAATTAACCTGGATAATGACGGGTAGAACTTGACATGTGACTTATGATTTGTTGGCCAAAGTCAAGGTCATAAGAGCATGGGGTAAAAATCACATCGGGAGTTTCTAAAGAAACTGAACTTGCCAGGCATGCGCATACCTTTTGGAGTGTGATAACGTGAGTGGATTCCGTCACGTTATCATGCGATGATAGTTGGATCCCGATTCCCACTGATGAGTTGGTTTACTCCTCAGGTGATCCTGACTAATTCTTCTTTCAGGTTTGGAGGAGAATTTGAGGTTACAGTGGGAGGTTTCTTGATTAGATAAAGTGATAACCATTCTGATCTAGGTTAGAGTGCACGCTGAGTGTTTTCTTTTCTCTCTCTCTTTGGCAGCGACCATGACCCGACCCTTGACTATGACTCAGTGACCAAGTTAACCGAACCTTCTTAAAACACTGGCTTTTGGATTGTCTGAGT
Source organism: Agapanthus africanus (assembly GCA_030015575.1). Classification (NCBI taxonomy): domain Eukaryota; kingdom Viridiplantae; phylum Streptophyta; class Magnoliopsida; order Asparagales; family Amaryllidaceae; genus Agapanthus; species Agapanthus africanus. The sequence continues at coordinate 90,093,832 of JASDDO010000012.1, read as the reverse complement.
TGCATACCTTATTGCCACTCCTTCTTTTACCCTTTTCTCCAGAACACCTCGTATTACTACGAACATCCACTTCCATTGGATAAAACCATCGTATGGTTATATACGAACTCGAAGGAATTTGTTCCAGATTCGAGGATGGTTTCCGGTTCTGGAGAAAACGAATAGAACTATTCAGTTGTCTTTTCCTTTTACCTTCTCTCAGGTTGCGAGTGTTCCTTGGATTAGGACAGTACACCTATTACGCTTATTGGATAATCTTTTTCCAAACCATAGGCAGGTGCCGAACGGTAGGGAATGAAGAAAACCAATTAGCCTAACGATAGAGTACAGAAGGTAATAAGTTAAGACAAATAAAAGGATTAGAAAGAGGGCAAAGTAAATTGCGACTGCTATTCACGACCAAACCAAGTATTTCATTATCACTCCTACTTCACATTTGTATTTCTCCAGGACACTCCGTATCACTACGAAAATCCATAGTTATTTGGATACTCCATCGTATGGTTATATACGAACTTGAAGGAACTTGTTCCAGTTCGGGGATGGATTCTGGTTCAGGAGAAATAGGAATAAGATTTATTCAGTTGTCTTTTATCTTTACCTTCTCTCGCATTGCGAGTGCTCCTAGGATTAGGACAGTACACCTATTACGCTTATTGGATAGTCTTCTTCTAAACCATAGGCTGGTGCCGAACGGTAGGGAAGGAAGAAAACCATTTAGCCTAACGATGATGTGCAGAAGGTAACGACTAAAGACAAATAAAGGGTTTTGGAGAGATGGCAAAGAAATATACGGTTATAGTTGTGAATCTGATAATGGAAGAGGCATTGTTAGGAATACCCGGATACCCTTTAGAAACATATTCATGTTTCAGTTTCACTGTGTATTGTTAATAGAAAACTGATTTCCTAATTAGACACTTGCTCCAGGGTATGTATTTACCAGGTATGAATCTCACATCTGTATGGTTTTACAGATGATGAGTGGGAGTAAGTTATTGGGAATTAGGTGATCATCCTTATTATATCGGAATTCGTTGTAATTGGTGATATTTGAGGAAATCGCCTGGGTTGTTTGCCGGACGGCAAATATTTGGTTTTGAATATCCGTTGTTATGCACCAATTTCAAATTGATATATCTGTACGTTTATTTTTATAAAGTGAGATATAACTTTTTGAAATTATGTCCATGACTTTTATCTATATCAGTTGATGGTTAGGTAAGGAGCATTAAACAGCGGTGTAATTCTTCATAACCATAGTACAGTTTTCAACCTGCGACTCACAGGGTTTGAGTTATTCAACTCAGGGGACTTGTACAGAGTATTGTATATTGTCCAGTGTCCATTAGGACAGAGGGGTAGGTCCTCGTACTATATTCTGTTTACTTGTGACCTCTCTAGTTCTTAGACATGTGTTTCGTAGAAATACAAGGTCCAAGTTTTGAGAAGTTATAGGTATATGAATAAAGTAGAGAACCAGATGTTGCAAATATCGGGATTCTTCAAGGTGATCGAAGATATAGATACTTGTGTATAGTATTCAGTTGATAGTAATGGTTTTGAGAAACTTGTTTCTCTTTCAGGTTACTCATATCTGGATGCATTCCTAAGTTGAGTAACGCTGATCGGCCTCCTTCCATTTAGTTGACATGTACTGGAGACAGCTGCATGATCTGAATCTGGTTCCAATTAAATCAGTGCCTCTGTTTCTATATTGGATATAGAATAGTTCATATCTTAATATTGTTAAGGTACGGGGAGTTTTCTGTTTTATGCTTAAAACCAGACTCTGGATAACTCAAGGCACGTTTCCGTAATGGCTGTTTGTGGGTTGACACGGGCTATGACGAGGGTTGACTTTCTACCATCTGGAAGATCAATAGTGATATTGTTCTTGACTCGCCACAGTTTTAATACAAATGGATTTTTTTAGAAAACAGTAGTGGGAGTATGGTAGAACTGAAAGTGATTCCAGAACCACAAACGATTACTGAAAATTTGATAAGAACCTAAAGATTCAATCTGGTTTGATATTCCATTAGCCACTCCGCAGATATGGTGGGTAGCCTCAGGCACTCGAGAGGTAGTTCGGTATGCTCAAAGACGGTGACATGGAGGTTCTTGTTTACCCAGACTTGCCATTGCTGTTGTTCCAGACTGTGAGACCCGGCAGGAGGATGGGTATAGCGTCGTTCTAAACTGGCTTTAGAAGTGCATGTGTATATGACTCTGCCAGAGGGTTGTCATAGTCAGTGGGAGCAGCGGAAGCATAGCGGACAAGTAGCTTATGTCTATTTATGGACTAAAGCAGATATAGCGGAGATAGATCATCTATTTCTGATGTGACAGTCATAGGTTTGACTTCATCAGAATAGGAGATGGATCTGTTAAGAAGGTAGTAGGGTGTGATGTCCTGGTATTTGGATGACATACACAGAGTAGGAAGTGAAATTCCTATACTACGATCGGTTATAGTTTGGTTGTCACACAGTGGTTTCTCCACATAGGACTTGGATATTATATCTGACATTCTGGTTACTAGATCTATGGTTTTAGGTCTGGATTTGGGTAGTATCCCAATCTGGGTAATCAGACAGCATTCTAAAAGTGTTTTAGAATGGACGACTCTTGGCACGGTAGTGTACCTGTAGGTGATGGAGTCACCCTCTCTAAAGGTGTCTTACAGACTAAAGAGAAGAGAGATGTGCATGATTGGCAGATCACTTTCTTAGGCAATTGAGTTGATCATGAGATGTCAAGTACCACACCAGATGTTGTTTTTGCAAGAGATGCAATATGTTGCTATTGATCCAATCCTGGAGAAACGATCGGAAGCAGTTTTAGAACATAAGTGGATGTTCTAGGGATATCATAACAACAGCCTCTTTTAGGAGACGGTTATCATTTCAGGCTTCCAAGGTGACCTGGATGACAGAGTGACTATCACAGTTATAGATTTCCCTCTGATGAGGGGAAGTAGTTTGAACAGGAGGTCCAAGCGGACACTGAGGGATGCATGGCGCAGGATACTGATTAAATTCAGTTAATGATACAGTCTAAGAAGTTTGGATTTGGAGTTCATTTATGAACTAGGTTCTATCAGACATCCAGACATATTCTAAGATAGGTATTGCTCATTTCAGGAGATGGATTTCTCCGCGAACTTGAGATAAAGAGAGACATAGAAAGAAACATTAGGGCGGATCCACTCACTGAGGCTATTACTCGAATGCAATAGTTTCGCAAACGGGCTTTGTGAGACTAATTAGTAGAGGAGTTGGGTGTTCGGTATCACACGGGCTGTAAGTATGCGACATCGCAATAATTAGCCTTGAGTGTAAGTGGGAGATTGTTGGATATAGTGCCCTCAGAGTCAATTATTGGATCACAGGCACGTGATTGCAATGATTGAGGGAGGACCTATGCCGGTAGGACAGTCTTACTCAAGATGATAGTATGCTATCTGGTTTATCTTTATCATCGTGTACTGCTTTAGGTGACCTTACAGGTCACTATTGCGCGTTGATAGAGCCCTTAGGATTCTTGCTTGACGGCCAGCAGTATGATGGCGATCATATACGTGGGAGCTGGGGTCTATAAGCACATCCTTAAAAGATCCCTAGTCGTGGGAGTTTTCGAGACAGGGCATCGATACTCCAGAGTAGATTAGTGTATACAGTCGAGACCCCGACGAGGGGCGGTGGCCGGTCTCACAAGCCACTGGTGTCAGTTGGTTCACCTAAGATGTATACAGGTGCTCATTGGGTTATGAGTACACCGGACAGGACTCGCCGGGAACATGCTAGTTGGTATTATACCTGACGTCAGATAGCAGTTCCCTGGTGACATGTGTACAGGTTAGTTCATCGACCTGAGATCGTCATTTGTCTCGTGTGAGTTCTCACTGTACTTTGATTACTACCCTACCACGGCTCAAAGGAGTCGTGCAAACAGGTTTTAGTTGGGTACAGTCCCGAGCCACATGGAGGCAGTGAGCGGATCGGCAGGGGTTTCGTCTCTCTCAGTATTGGGGGTGAGATCGGCTGTGTCTAGGAGAGCCATTACACGAAGTCCTTGACCAAGGCAGGAGATTTACTGGTAGGTATTACAGTAGTATCTCAGGGTGTTGTGGGCTACACTCCGACACGACTTGTACCGCTTTTGGGGGTCTGACTTTTACCAACCCCCTAGGCCCGCTATGCGATGCTCATAGACGAACGGACCGGACTGTACGGATATTGTCACTGACAGGTTCAGTGGGGTGTCAGGATGAGTTCGCTCATCGACCTCCCTTTTGGTCAATACCTGATAGCCCGTTACGTACGGCTAGTACCTCTGACGTGCTAGTGGTTAAATCCACAGCCAATGTATTGACGAGTCTTTAGAGTCCCCCATAGACTGTTTCTCAAGTTTCAGGCGAAACGTTGTAGAGGCCATATGATATATGGCAGGGTCCGACATATACGTGCAGTGATGCACGGATCATGATCGGGCGGATCATACTAGTGGGCTTTGATTTAAGCCGGATCCTAGTATTAGATTTGTTGGATTACTTTAGTCTCGTCGCATTTGCATTCAGTCGGAATGCAGATGCAGGTATGTATATACAGGTGGGTGGTATTCTTGTGATCCGTGACGATTTTACTTTAGATGTTGCCATTCTCTTTTTGGATTAAACATTTTAGTTTAAATGTTTAGTGGAGGAAAATGTGAGTGCAAGTTTTGTCTTTTTGCATCATTTCATGTCACATTCATTTGGTGACTCATGGTCTTGGTTTGGGTGATAATTAAATGTGACATGGATTGATTTTATGCCTAATTATAATTATGGGGGATAATATGGAGAGAGAGGGCAGCCAAGTATTAGCTTGGGGGATTATTCTTTTGGGATGATATATATATCTCTCTCTCACAAATTATCCAACACAACATAATAAGCAAAAGGGCTTCTTCTTCTTTCTTCTTGTGCTCACCTCTTCCTCCAATGGCAACACCTTCAACCTCCATCCTTCTCATGGATGCAAGAGACAAAGTGATCACAAACATTCTCTACATCACCTTGGACACGTCGGCTAGCACACTTCGTGCCCGAGTTGCTTCGGATGAAGCGGGAGCCCGTAAAAGGAATCGATGATGTGGTGCCCTTTCCGACGAGGAGATCGAGACCGGAGATGCCGCGAGGAGCTTGGGATGGTGGCCAAAGACCGAAGGACACGGATCGATCGGTATAGCTTTCCAACCCTCTCTCTAGATAGCTAGTTGTAGGTTAATGGTTCAATTCGGGAAAAAGTATACGATAGCGCCAGTTTCAAGTTAAGAAAAAGTTTTTGTTTCTGTATTTTGGCCTCGGACAGACGGCCGGAGCGCTACCGTAGACTTACAATAAAAATATCTTTGTTTAATAGAAATGGTTTTTGTAAACCAATTTCTAAAAGCTTAATGCTTTTTCTTCGTAAATTAACAAGGAATTTTCTTATGGAACTATCTGATGTAAGATCCATAAAAGCTTTAAATATGAAAACTCATTTATGATGAAGTTAACAATGCCGCTGAACAAGCCTCATATGGCTAGTACAACATCAATTTCCTTAACTATGAAAATCCAGGAAGGAAACACCTATTAGGAAAGTTACTGCAAGTTTGAGTTATAACTCATTTTCAAGCGTTTTGGAGAAATTATAAATTTCTCAAAGGCTGTTATAAAGAAGATCTATAGTCCATAAGAATGTGCTTTACACCCTAATAGGACAAGATCGTTCAAGTTGGACGATGCAAGACATGAATGTAATTACTGTTATTGAAGGAGAAGCTTCTAAAATATCAGAAGAAAACTCTGATACTGATAATGTATCAGATTTTCAGATTAATATATCTGACACTTTCCAAGCATTTAGCGAGAAAAAAATTAATGCTATAAAATATTCACAAAGAACGTTGGGTAAGCATTAATACAAGAGACCTACTCCTCTTGATGTCCTCTATGAAGAAAATGAAGCGGTTATAACGAATTCATTTTCTGGACGAGTCATTTATGAATGGAATATTGATAGATTAGCAGATAACCAGATCCATGATATTGTTCACCGCCGGAAGACGGACCGGGACGTTGGGACGTCTTGCCTGAATCCTGGGGGTAGATGCTATTTGGATTTATTCATCCACCTCTCCGAAGATGCCAAGTTGATTTATAGTACCGTATATCGGAGGTTTGGACGGACACGGCCGTTGTAGCAGACTTTATCAGATTCTCCCTCGTTTGCAAAGAGTTTTTGATTGTGGGGACGCTCTTCCTTACAGGCGCAAACCCCTGCAGTTAATTACGTTACCGCATCGCGATAACCACTTTCTCCTGCTCCGGAAATTCACTTCGTGTCCTGTATTTTGTTTTGGTTTTGGTTGCCCGTGGATTGTATACGGAGACTAATTTATGACATCGCTCGTAGGGCGTGGATTACTCCAAATCCGTATATTTTTAGATTTGGGTTTGGATTGATTTAAGGATCGTTAATCTGGTTTGAGATTAAGATCAACTTAAACATATGAGCATTTAGCCTCGATTATTTTAGTTTAAGGACTTCGCGGTTGTCACGCCCCACTTCCCAGTGTACGGGCAGAGGTCGCGACGAGACCGCTATATATTTACTGTGAAGTAAATACGCTAAACGTATATAAGCAATATAAATATAAATGCACAAGAGACAAGATATAATAAAACAACAACTTTATTTATTCACATTCTTTTATACAATGCATGGAAAAGTAAATACATTTGAAACAAAGCAATGCCTAAACAGTGGCATAACAGAAATGAAAAGTACTGAAATAAAAATGTGTACAATGAAGCTAGTGCTCTGGGTCATAGGCAAGCTGATCCAAGTGTTCACTAGTAGGCTTGATCTCCTGGGTGTCCAGATCAACTGACAACATTCCAAAGAAGAAAGAGAAGGAATATCGTCAGCGAACAATCGCTCGGTAAGTCCCAAAGATAAAGGAGAAGGATAACAGATAGAGAGTAAGAGAGAGAGAGAGTATAACTTTTAAAGTTGTAATTAGTGTTCACGCTGTTGTTTGTAGCTTGGTACAGAAGGATCCCAGTGTATACGAGAGGAGTCTCTATATGCTAGAGACTAGGGCAAATGGAAGTACAAGGAACCGTTATGCCACGGTACAATAGCAACGGAATATAGGTTAGGTGTCTTAATCTTGCAGTCTCGTGCCACTTCTAACACCTTCCGTACCAATCTACCCCTTAAACCCCGCGGAGTATTGTATTGTTTGTATTGTATTGCAACTTGTATTTTTATAATATAAATTGTTCAATTGGATGACTTGCTGAAACCATGATATCAGTAAATAGATGCAACTGGAGAATCATGTAAATGGAAGTATATCCATGGTTCGGTTCAGTCAATATAGATTGAATATATTGAATATATGGATTCATGTTGAATTGTAGTTTATACTTGAATTGTAGTTTATACTTAAATTATATTCAAGTCAGATTATTATAATGAGACTCAGTCTGAGTCAGAACAATTAGAAAAGAAATTGAAGTCCTGAATTAGATTTTATATTATCGGTAACCGCTGCACATGGGCGGCAGCATTTGTGTCTTTTTCAAAGTCGATTACCGTGTTAATAACACCGTTTGTTAAGTTGTCTAGCTTAAATAGGCAAGCACCCACTTCTCTGGCTCCCTGAGGCTCAAGAGATTGGTCCCGCTTAAACCTATATTTACTAGGGTCCTTAAGGTAATTTATAGAACTTGAGGGGGTTTTATATAAAAATACTTTTGTATAATTTTCAAAATACACCCCAAGTATTTAATTATCGTCTTTAGAGTTGTCATAGATATAGATTTTATATTTGTGATATTTCTAATGAAAATAATCTAATAATATAAGGTGTTTAATTGTAATATTGAACCTGTATGGAATTCATTGTATTTTAATGTAAAGCAATTCTTGTGATTTTAGGAAAAGTTGGAATATTTATATTACCATAAAAATAGATATTTTAATGATATATATATATATATTTATATAAAAATAATTTTTATATATATTATATTTCTAGAAATCTCATTTTCTTAAGATATTTATATTTTAAATCTTTCGAGACCGAATGCTCCTTGCGGAGGTCTGCATCTCGCACTACTAAGCCCAGGGATGTTCGATAATCCGCACCATCCTAGTCGGGTTCCTCAAAATAGGTTGTAGCGGCGCTTTGCAAAGATTTATAAAAAACACGAATTTTTATAGAAAACGGTTTTAATAGTTAGTGGTATTTATATGTAGAGTTTCGTTTTCCCGTATTCTATGTTTCCGAAAGATATTGTGCTATATTGCATATGAGTGTTGTGAGGAGGTAGGTCATTACCTCGTGATCTACTTAAAGGTATAGCAAGATTGCGATGTTTAAACGTCGAAATTAAACTACATGGTATTTTAGTGAAAAAGTACGATAAAAATTGAAATAGAAATCCTTTTGATATGGAACTTGTTCAATATGACTTGTTAATCTTTAATAGTCAACATGTAAGGGTTTAGTATGATTGTATTTAAGAAAAAGTGAGATTTTTAGGAAGAACCGAATCGGACATCGGATTAACTCCGATTCCGTCGGGTTTTATTAAAAGAAGTTTTAAGACTAGAGAATAGAAGAGGGAGGTGGGACTTACGGGTTTGTAGGTTAAGGATGAGGAAGAGGAAACGGTAGGCGGCACCGGTGCATCGTTTCATCGCCGGGAGCTCCTAGGGTCATCGTCGGAAGATCGTCGAAGTTTCGCCCCTTTGCTAACTTCAATTCCACACTAAAATTTCTAGAGGAATTTCTTGAGAGTTTGGACAGAATTGTGAGTGAGGGTGCATGTGTCTAGGGGTTGTATTTATAGGGTAAGGCTAGGGTTTAGGGTAGGTGAAAGGGTGCAAAAAAATGTATTAAAAATGTATTAAAAATGGAGTAAATAGGGTTTTAAAGGGGCTCTGTTACTGTGTAGGATATTTAAAGTATACAGGGGTACTGGGGAGGCCAAGAGACACAACTTTTGTGTTGGAGGATCGGCGGTCCGGCTGGCGGTGGCGGGCCGAGTCGGCCGAGTCGCCGGCCGATTCGGCCGAGTCCGGCCGATTCTGGTGTGCTTTGGGTTCCTCGTCGTATCATCTACCCCCTGAGACAGTTTGTTTTATTTGTGTAGTGGGGTTTTTGCGAGTTATGCACGTGTAGACCCTTGGACTTCTAAAAATTCAAAATAAAAAATATTAAAAAAATAATGTAAGGGATGGGATTTGAACTCTGGTGTTTTGGTTCAGCAGTGTAAGGTCTTACCAATGAGTTACAAGCTCCTGCTTGTTATTAAAAAGCAAAACAATACTTATAGTACTTACAGTAAATGCAAATACCCCAAGTATACATTAACTTTTAAACAAATTTTTGTACACTAAAATTGGAGTTGTTACAGTCTACCCTCCTTACAAAAATTTCGTCCTCGAAATTTACAAATTTTATTTTAAGGACTAGTTTACAAAGAGGTGAGGATATCTTGTATGCATCTCATCTTCCCTTTCCCATGTTGATTCTCCTGGAGTGTCTTTTCTCTATATCACTCGAACCAAGTTGACTTCCTTGTTCCGAAGTGACTTCACTTTTCTATCCAGGATCTCCCCAGGTTGTTGCTCACAAGATAAGTCGGGCTGTACAGTGAGCTCGGAATGATCGAGAATGTGGCTGGGGTTACTCACATACCTTATAAGTTGGGATATGTGGAACACATTATGCACTCCTTCTAATGAAGGTGGAAGTGCCAAGCGGTATGCCACTTCACCGACTCGTTCGAGTATGTCGAACGGTCCAATGTACCTTGGACTTAGCTTACCCCGTCTTCCAAATCGAATCACTCCGTAGTTTGGAGATATCTTTAAGAACACGTGATCTCCTGGCTAGAACTCCAAGCGACATCGCTTTGCATCATCCCAGTGCTTCTGTCAATCTTGGGCTATGCACATCTTTTCTCTGATAGTACGAACCACATCAACAGTTGCTTCTATCATCTCAGGTCCAAGAAGTTCCTTATCTTCGAAATCGTTCCAACTTAATGGCGATCGACACTTCCTTCCATATAGTGCTGCAAAAGGTGCCATTCCTATGCTTGCTTGGTAGCTGTTGTTGTATGAAAACTCCACAAGATGTAGGCGATCTTCCCACGATCCTCCGAAGTCTAATATACATGCTTTAAGCATATCATCCAAGATCTAAATAGTTCGCTCAGACTGACCATCTGTTTGTGGATAATAAGCCGTATTGAAGTTCAGACTTGTTCCCAAGCTTGCTTGCAGACTCTGCCAAAATTGTGATCGGAACCTGGTGTCACGATCGGAGACAATGTAGACCGGTACTCCATAAAGTCTCACAATTTCCTCCATGCCCTTCTTTGCTAATGTATCAGTTGATTGGCCAACTCGAAATGGGATGAAGTGAGCCGACTTTGTGAGTCGATCCACAATGACCCATACCATATCGTTACCCTTTGTGCTGCGAGAAAGAGCAGTCACAAAATCCATTGTGATGTGTTGCCACTTCCATTCTGGGATTGGTAACGGTTGAAGTTGTCTAGCTGTCCTGTGATGTTCAGCCTTTACTTACTGACACGCCAAGCATTTAGCGACGCTTTTGGCTACTTCACGCTTCATTCCATGCCACCAGTAATTCTGACGTAGATCTTTGTACATCTTTGTACCTCCAGAGTGTACTGAGTAGGGAGAGCTGTGAGTTTATTTCATTAACTCTTCTCGAATAGGACCTTTTGGTATACATAATCTGCTTCCGTATCTCAAAGATCCGTCTTCATAGATGATGTATCTCAAAGATCCGTCTTCATGGATGATGAAGTCTGTTCTGAGCCCATTCTCCACTTGTTCTCTGATCTTTTGCAACTTAGTATCACTTGCTTGAGATGCTTTGATCTGATTGACAATGGTAGATTGAACTTGTAAATTCATCAAACTTGAAGCGTTACCTGGCATGACTACTTCAATCTCAATCTGATGCAAGTCCTGTTGTAGCTTCCAGTGAGAGGTGAGATGCATTGCTAATGGTTAGCGACTAAGAGCATCTGGAACCACATTCACCTTCCTGGGTGATATTGTAGGTTGATGTCAAAGTCCGCCATGAGTTCTAACCATCGTCTCTGCCGCATATTCAATTCCTTCTGAGTAAACACATATTTCAGACTCTTGTGATCTGTGTATATGTTCACTCGTTCACTAAGAAGATAATGACGCCAAATCTTGAGAGCAAAGATGACGGCTGCTAATTCCAAATCATGCATCGGATAATTGCGCTCATGAGTCTTCAGCTGTCTTGAAGTATAAGCCACAACCTTACCGTGCTGATGTAAAACACATCTAATCCCTTACCGGATGCATCACAATGCACTTAGAAACTTCCAGACTGGTCCGGTATAACGAGAATAGGCGCTGATGTCAACCTTGACTTGAGTTCTACGAAAGCCTGTTCGCATCTTCTGACCACACAAATTCTTCATCTTTACGTGTGAACTTGGTCAGGGGTGTTGCTATCTTAGAAAAGCCTTTAATGAACCTTCTCTAATATCCAGCCAGACCTAAGAAACTTCGAATGTCCTTCACTGACTTTGGTGTCGGCCATTCGCTTACTGTTGAAACTTTCGCTGGATCCACAGAGATTCCTTCACCTGATACGATATGTCCAAGAAAACCAACTTGATTTAGCCAAACTCGCACTTGGTATACTTGGCATAGAGCTGATGTTGCCGTAGAGTTTCCAGGACAATTCGTAGGTGCTCGGCATGTTCTTCCCGACTCTTAGAATACACCAGGATGTCGTCGATGAAGATGACAACAAAACTGTCTAAGTACTCCCGGAAAACTTGATTCATTAGGTTCATGAATATTGCTGGTGTGTTGGTCAATCCAAATGGCATCACTAGAAATTCATAATGACCATAACGAGTTCTGCATGCCTTTTTATGAATATCAGCTTCCTTGACCTTCACCTGATGATAACCTGAACGAAGATCTAATTTAGAGAAAACACAAGATCCACTTAGCTGATCGAATAAATCATCAATGCGCGGGAGTGGATACTTGTTCTTTATCGTGACTTCGTTCAAGGCTCTATAATCGATGCACATTCTGTATAAACCTTCTTTCCAAGTAATACAGGTGATCCCCAACTGAAGTGCTGGGACAAATCCATCATTTCGCCAATAATCCGTCCAACTGTGTTCGGACTTCCTTCAAACCTTTCGGAGTTAATCGATAAGGTGCTTTGATCACCGGTTGTTATCCTGGTACTAAATCAATACTGAATTCAAGAGCTAGATTGGGAGGCAAACCTGATGTATCGTCAGGAAACACATCATCAAACTCTCGAACCACTTTTGGCCTTGATTCTTCCTCTGCTTAAGTTGCTTCAATCACTGCTTCCCTTGGCTTTGCTTTGTATGTACTTGGCTCCAGGGTACAGTCTCTACTTTTGAAATAGAAGACCGGATGGTCTGGAATCTCGAATACTACCCTCCTTGGCACAAAAGGTGGCCTTGACGAGGCTCCTCCTGTCATCTGGTTGACATGGCATTTAACTCCTGCAGTTTGAGGTCTGCCCCTGGCCTTTACCACTTCCTCATAATGGCGGGCAGCTTTCAGAGCCGATTCATGAGTCGGAAAATCTCCTGTGTCCAGTGCAGCCTGGATTTTCGAATCCAAACCTTGTTGAAATCGACGGGCTCTGATCTCATCCGTCGGTATCAGGTGTGCCGCAAATCTGTTTAAAGTATCGTGTTAGCTGTGTAATATATGATATTTTTAAAAAAAATTTGAATTTATTGAGACATATTTTACCGACTGAGTATGGTGAACTCAGTGTCATACTCATCTACTACTTGGTCTACATCGAACCTTGTTGCAGATGGATGAGCTGCTGTTCCATATCGAACCTAGCAGTCTCAGGGAAGTACTTAGCGTCGAACATGTCGCGGAAAGTCTTCTATTCGATGGGTTGTTCAAGATGGCTTTCTTCCGCCTTCCACTAATTCCGTGCATTGTCCGTGAGCCGCAGTTTCACAACACGGACCCAAGCTCCCTCTGGCACTTGTGCCGCTACAAGATCATCTTCGATACTCTGAGCCCATTCCTCAGCTTCCAGTGGGCTTTCCTTTCCCGAGAACTGTTTGGGGTGCAAAGCCCTGAATTGCTTCACCCCAGGTGCTTCTGCCTCGGGACGGTTCATTAAAAAAGCAGACTGCTGCTACTGTCCTTCCAGGAGGCTGCGGACCGCCTTAAGTAAAACCGTCTGCTAATTGATCGGAGCAGCTACGGCAGGTGTGATTGGTAGTGGAGGTGGAGTGTCGTTGAAGTTGATGCTGGTGTTGTTTGGAGAATCCATAACCTTGAAAGAAAATTTGGGTTAGGACAGATTCAAAGTATATGATGAGATTCAAGAAATATGAATTGTAAACAATGTTTTAGTTGCTGGTTCTTGTGTTATATTGCTTAGGTTGTTCCCACAGAGCTGAACTGCATGGTAGAGTTCCATACAGCTCGGACCTGCATAGGCCACCATAAATGTAACGCCCCACGCCCTAGTACAGATGGTATTGTCCGCTTTGGCCGAAACCGCACGGTTTGTCCCTTTAGAGCGAACCAGAACCGACCAGGGGCTACTTCCCAGGAGGTCATCCATCCCAAGACTTCCCTGGTCCGAGCACGCTTAACTACGGAGTTCTCAAGCTCCTGTAGTTCCGGTTCACTTATAAGGCGCCTCTGTTATTGAGGGTGGTATCATTATATTTATAATGCAGTTCGGTCCTCTTTCGGAATGTGCTTTAGGGACCCGATCCCATTGTTCTGAAATGGCTCCCTCACTTAGATCACCAAGATGTCTGCAACAGACCACACTGAGTGTGGAAAGAGCAGATCACCATGATGTCTTAAGACCGCACTGCTCTGGGGTATTACATTCCACCATTTAAGAACAATGGTTCATCCTCGAACCACATACCTACTATTGAGGGACCTGCATGGGCCACCAACAAAATCTGTCACGCCCAGCTTCCCAGTGTACGGGCAGAGGCCGCGACGAGACCGCTACGTATTTACTGTGAAGTAAATACGCTAAGTGTATCTAAGCAATATAAATATAAATGCACAAGAGACAAGATATAATAAAACAACTACTTTATTTATTCACATTCTTTCGTACAATGCATGGAAAAGTAAATACATCTGAAACAAAGCAATGCCTAAACAGTGGCATAACAGAAATGAAAAGTAATGAAATAAAAATGTGTACAATGAAGCTAGAGCTCTGGGTCGTAGGCAAGCTGATCTAAGTCCTAACTAGTAGGCTCGATCTCCTGGGTGTCCAGATCACCTGACAACATTCCAAAGAAGAAAGGGATGGAATGTCGTCAGCGAACAATCGCTCGGTAAGTCCCAAAGATTAAGGAGAAGGATAACAGACAAAGAGTAAGAGGGAGTATAACTTTTAAAGTTGTAATTAGTGTCAATGCTGTTGTTTGTAATTTGGTACAGAAGGATGCCGGTGTATACGAGAGGAGTCTCTATATGCTAGAGACTAGGGCAAATGGAAGTACAAGGAACCGTTATGCCACGGTACAATATCAACGGAATATAGGTTAGGTGTCTTAATCTTGCAGTCTCGTCCACTTCTAACACCTTCCGTACCAATCTACCCCTTAAACCCCGCGAAGTATTGTATTGTTTGTTTTGTATTGCAACTTATATTATCTTGTAATATAGATTTTTCAATTGGATGACTTGCCGAAACTATGATATCAGTAAATGGATGTAACTGGAGAATCATGTAAATGGAAGTGAATCCATGGTACGGTTCAGTCAATATAGATTGAATATATTGAATATATGGATTCATGTTGAATTGTAGTTTGTACTTGAATCATATTCAAGTCAGATTATTATAATGAGACTTAGTCTGAGTCAGAACAATTAGAAAAGAAATTGAAGTCCTGAATTAGGTTTTGATGTTATCGGTAACCGCTGCACATGGGCGGCAGTATTTGTGTCTTTTTCAAAGATGATTACCGTGTTGATAACACCGTTTGTTAAGTTGTCTAGCTTAAATAGCACCCACTTCTCCGGCTCCCTGAGGCTCAAGAGATTGGTCCCGCTTAAACTTATATTTACTAGGGTCCTTAGGGTAATTTATAGAACTTGAGGGGGTTTTATATAAAAATACTTTTGTATAATTTTCAAAATACACCCCAACTATTTAATTATCGTCTTTAGAGTTGTCATAGATGTAGATTTTATATTTGTGATATTTCTAATGAAAATAATCTAATAATATAGGGAATTTAATTGTAATATTGAACCTGTATGGAATTCATTGTATTTTAATGTAAAGCGATTCTTGTGATTTTAGGAAAAGTTGGAATATTTATATTACCATAAAAATAGATATTTTAATGATACATATATATATATTTATATAAAAATAATTTTTATATATATTATATTTCTAGAAATCTCATTTTCTTAAGATATTTGTATTTTAAATCTTTCGAGACCGAATGCTCCTTGTGGAGGTCTGCATCTCGCACTACTAAGCCCCGAGATGTGCGATAATCTGCACCATCCCGGTCAGGTTCCCCAAAATGGGTTGTAGCGGCGCTTTGCAAAGATTTATAAAAAATACGAATTCTTATAGAAAACGGTTTTAATAGTTAGTGGTATTTATATGTAGAGTTTCATTTTTCCGTATTCTATGTTCCCGAAAGGTATTATGCTATATTGTATATGAGTGTTATGAGGAGGTAGGTCATTACCTCATGATTTACTTAAAGGTAAAGCAAGATTGCGATGTTTAAATGTCGAAATTAAACTACATGGTATTTTAGTGAAAAATTACAATAAAAATTGAAATAGAAATCCTTTTGATATGGAACTTGTTCAATATGACTTGTTAATGTTTAATAGTCAACGTGTAAGGGGTTAGTATGATTGTATTTAAGAAAAAGTGAGATTTTTTGGAAGAACCGAATCGGACATCGGATTAATTCCAATTCCGTCGGGTTTTATTAAAAGAAGTTCTAAGACTAGAGAATAGAAGAGGGAGGTGGGAGTTACGGGTTTGTAGGTTAGGGATGAGGAAGAGGAAACGGTAGGAGGCGCCGGTGCGTCGTTTCGTCGCCGGGAGATCCCAGGGTCGTCGTCGGAAGATCACCAAAGTTTCGCTCTTTGCTTATTTCAATTCCACACTAAAATTTCTAGAGAAATTTCTTGAGAGTTTGGACAGAATTGTGAGTGCGGGAGGGTGTGTGTGTGTGTCTAGGGGTTGTATTTATAGGGTAAGGTTAGGGTTTAGGGTAGGTGGAATGGTGTTTAGAAAAATGTATTAAAAATGGAGTAAATAGGATTTTATAGGGGCTCTGTTACTGTGTAGGATATTTAAAGTATACAGGGGTACTGGGGAGGCTAAGAGACACAACTTTTGTGTTGGAGGATCGGCGGTCTGGCCGAGTCCGGCCGGCGGCGGCGGGCCGATTTGGCCGAGTCCGGCCGATTCCGGTGTGCCTTGGGTTCCTCGTCGTATCATTTACCCCCTGCGACAGTTTGTTTTATTTGTGTAGTGGGGTTTTTGCGAGTTATGCACGTGTAGACCCTTGAACTTCTAAAAATTCAAAATAAAACAATATTAAAAAAATAATGTAGGGGATAAGATTTGAACTCTGATACTTTGGTTTAACAGTACAAGGTCTTACCAATGAGCTACAAGCTCCTGCTTACTATTAAAAAGCAAAACAATTACTTATAGTACTCATAGTAAATGCAAATACCTCAAGTATATATTAACTTTTAAGCAAATTTTTATACACTAAAATTGGAGTTGTTACAGCGGTCCATTGTCGCCATGTTTGAGGCGAAATGTTAGTTTAAGGACGTTTCGGTCCTTTATCGCCATTTTGGAGGCGAATATTAGTTTAAGGACATTTTGGTCCAACATTCCCGTTTTGGGGATGAATGTTAGTTTAAGGATATTTAGGTCCGTTATTTATCTTGCGCACACGTGTATTTGTTACGTGACGGAGTGAACAATGGTGACATGGAATGCACCCAATTTGGGTGCGTTCTGATTTGATGTGTGCACGTCAATTTGGAAGTGCATCAACGTGGGATATATCATTTCCAGTCTTGATGAAGTTTTATATCAAGTTGGGACGAGAAAAGAGTTGTTGATTTTCGGGACCCGTCACCTCTCTGAATACGTTGAGGAATTACAACGACATATATCAGATGTATGGAGATATGTATCCTTGAACTAAATCCCATATTTGAGGGAACTATCATGATGGATCATCTAAGAATCATTAGCCTTATTTGAGACTAAGATTAACTTAGGAAGTATGGGATGGATATCATTTTGAATATCATCAATGAGAGATCATTAATCATGTTTGAGACTAAGATCAGTTTGGATATCATGAATATAAGCTTAGCCAATTTGTGCTAAGATTAGTTTTCTTTACACCCAGCGGTGCTAAGCACTCAGCTGCATATAGCGCGCCACAGAAGTTAGTGCTTAGTACTGTTGGAGCGCCTCACATGATTTTCACGTGAGGCGCTCCAATAGTGCTAAGCACTAACTTTTCCCGGCGCTCACGTGTGTTTCACGTGAGGCGCTATGTTTTTGAAAATTTAATCTCTGTTGATATTTTTAGAGAACTTAAATCTCTGTTAATAGTATTTTGACCATTAACAATCACCAAGATCATTATTTTGAGGATCTGGGATCATGTTCTTTAAGAACCAAGTTCTTGATTTGAAGGAACTAAGTTCCTGGAGTATTATGAACTCCATATTTTCCATGTTCATGTTTTCAGAGAGGTTAAACTTCTTTTAATGGTGTTTTGACCATTAAGGATCACCTAGATCACTGTTTTGAGGATATGGGATCAGGTTCTTTTAAGAACTAAGTTCTTGATTTGAAAGAACTAAGTTCTCGGAGTATTATGAACTCCATCTTCTTCATGTTCTTATATCCATGTTCTTCCCTGAATCTTTGATTCTCAAGAACAAGATCTCCCCGATGAGAATTAAATTCTCAACTTGTGGGAGACTTGTCTTGTGGATCTCAAATCCAGAGAAAGAACTGAGTTCTTTGAGAAAAGTTAAACCGTTTTAATAGGTAAAAAAGATGTTTTTTATCTTTTCTTTTTCTTTACCTAAGGTTTTTAGGAAGGAAATTTTCTTTTTTGAGAGAATTAAATTCTTTATTGTTTTGAGAGCTTTCTGTATTTTTACAGAATCTTATGGAGGGTCTCCTCTTTTCTTTTCCCCCTCTTCCCCTTTTTGATTAATCTCTTTACTCCTATTTATAGCAGAAGAGAAAAATCAATTTGTTGAAAAAATCTCTCATTGAGAGATCATGATTGATTTCAGGATAAATCAAAATGATCTCGTAGATCAATCGGTGAATTTTATTCACCGTTGGATTTTTACTCCAAAAGCTCTTTGTTTAACAGAGAAGATTTCTTGTTTGTTTAACAAGATTAGAAAATATTTTCCTAAGATAGAATTTTATTCTATCATATAAATATCTTATTAGTTTAACAAGATTAGAATTTTATTCTATCATATGAATATCTTGTTATTTTAATAAGATTAGGAATATATTTTCCTAATATAGAATTTAATTCTGTTATAGGAATATCTTGTTAATTTAACAAGATTAGAATTTTATTCCAACATGGAATTTAATTCTATCATATAGAATTTTATTCTATCATATGAATATCTTGTTAGTTTAACAAGATTAGAATTTTGTTCTATCATATGAATATCTTGTTAATTTAACAAGTTTTGGAATATATTTCCCTAACATAGAATTTAATTCTCTTATATGAATATCTTGTTAGTTTAACAAGATTAGAAAAATGTTTTCCTAAGATAGAATTTTATTTTATCACATGAACACCGTTGGATCTTTGATCCAAGGGTCCTCTGTTTAACAGAGAAGATCTTTATAGTTTGAGAAAGATTAGGAAAATATTTCACACATGGAATTTAATTCTATCAGATGGTTTAATTGCTGATATTTTATTATCATTGGATTTTAAATCCAAGATTCTCTGTTAGAAAAATATCTTTCCATATTAGAAAGATCAGGAAAAATATTTCCCAAATAGAATTTATTTCTATCATATTGAATTTAATTCTATCAGATGGGATCATTTTAAATTGGGGCGCTCACATGCTTTGCATGTGAGCGTTGCCAAAGAATGCGGTAAGAGAACTCATGTGTTTAACACGTGACCCTTAATGTGTGTTTTAGCCTGTTTATTTTTAGTGCTCATATGTTTTGCATATGAGCGCTCATGTGTTTAATAGGTGAGGCATGTTTGGCCATTGGTTATTTATGTTCAGCGCTCATATACTTTGCATATGAGCGCTCACGTGTTTAACACGTGAGGCCAGTTTGGCCTTTAGGTTTATTTTATTCAGCGCTCATATGCTTTGCATATAAGCGTTCACGTGTTTAACACGTGAGGCCAATTTGACCCTTAGTTTTTTGTTTTCAGCACTTATATGCTTTGCATATAAGCGCTCACGTGTTTAACATGTGATACCAAACTATGAGAATTCTTTTCCTCTTTCTTTTCTCTCCATTTTTTAATAAGGGAACAAATAGCTCTTTGCAAAAACTTTTGGCAGAAACAAATGCCCTCACTACTTTGCCCATATAAGTATGTATGCGGGTGAAGTAGTGCAGAGTTATGCATGGCCATACAATTGATAGCTTAGAAGACATGTTTAGGATCCTTGTAGCCTAAGCCTTTTTTTTTTATCTTCATGAGCCATAAAGGTCTCAAGAAGGTTTTTTTATTCTATGAGTTTTGAGGATCTCATAGGTGTGTATTCTCCTTAGAAATCATGAGGATTTCTAAGTGTTCATCATCTCCGTGAGTCGTAAGGATCCCAGTCATGTATTTTTTTCCTTACGAGTCATGAGGTCTCGTAAGTAGTTTCTTCATTTCATTGGAGAATGTGGCCCGTGGATAGTATACAAGAGTCAGTTTGGACCTCTTTGTAGGGCAGAGATGGCTTAGGAAATAGGTTTAGATCTGTCACCTAAGACTTTTCAACTTTATGAGCCGCGAGGGTCTCATAAAAACTTTTCTCCCTACGAGTCGAGAGGATCTTGTAAATGTATTTTCTCCTTAGAAGTCGTGAGGACTCCTAAGTGCGTTTTCTCTTGAAAGTCGTAATGATCTTACAAGAGAATTTTCTCCTTGCGAGTCGAGAGGACTCGTAAGTGGTTTTTCCTCCTCATCGGTATGCGACTTTGGAGAATGTGGCCCTTGGATAGTATACAAGAGTTAGTTTGGACCTTCTTGTAGGGTAGCGATGGTTTAGGAAACATGTTTAGATTTGTCGCCTAAAACTTTTCAACTTTATGAGCCGTGAGGGTCTCATAAAGATATTTCTCCCTACGAGTCGAGAGGATCTCATAGGTGTATTTTCTCCTTAGAAGTCGTGAGGACTCCTAAGTGCATTTTTTCTTGAGAGTTGTAAGGATCTCACAAGAGAATTTTCTCCTTACGAGTCGAGAGGACTCGTAAGTGGTTTTTCCTCCTCATCGGTAAGCGACTTTGGAGAATGTGGCCTGTGGATAGTATACAAGAATCAGTTTGGACCTACTTGTAGGGCCACAGTGCTTAGGAAACAGGTTGATATCCCCGTCGCCTAAGGCTTTCACTTTCATGAGCCGTGAGAGTTTCATAAAAATGTTTTTCCCTACGAGTCGAGATGAGTTGAGAGGATCTCGCAGGTGTATCCTAACATCAAATATAGATAACCCCTATTCTTTATGACAGGGGTCCGTTAGGTTTGTGGTACTAGGGTTTTAGTCTATGGTACAGTCGCATTGACTGATGTGTTCCTCGATATGCAGTCTTGAAGCAGCTGTTCGAGTAGCCCCGCGACTGTCGTGTCTCTGATCCCTTCTGAGGCTGGATAAGACATCTTCAATTAATCTCCTTAGGTCATTTTATCGTCGGAAGAGCAAGCGTTAGGAATTTGCCATGACGCTTTTTACTTGAGGTCAGGCTCAATTTGGAGCCCCGATGAGTCAACCATTCTGCGCTGGAGTGGAATGATCTCCGATAGTCTTTTAGGCTTTATATGAGTTGCCGTCGAGACCCGAACCTGGGAATATGCCGTTGCTTCATTTTTTGTTTTGACGATGTCATGCCATTTCTTTGTTGAAGTAGGGCAGGCATCTGTAGGACCTCTATGCTGTATATATCGCAGTTGAAGCCCAGAGCTAGGAATATGCCATCGCCCCACGACTGTCATGTCTCTGATCCCTTCGGAGGCTGGACAAGACGTCTTCAAGTAATTTCCTTAGGTTATATTACCATTAGAAGAGCAAGCGTTAGGAATTTGCCATGACGCTTTTTACTGGAGATTAGGCTCAATTTGGAGTCCCGATGAGTCATAATCGCACCCTTCTGGGGTGGGATCATCTCCAATGGTCTTTCGGGTTTTATATGAGTTTCCGTCAAGACCCAAAGCTAGGAATATGCTGTCACTTCATTTTTTTGCTTTGACAATATCACGCCGATTCTTTGCTGAAGTAGGGTAGACATCTGTAGTACCTCCATGCTGTATGTATTGCAGTTGAAGTCCAGAGCTAGGAATATTCCATTGCTCCATTTTTGTTTTGACCCTTAGGTCTTTTATTGACGTTGCGTCTACATCCTGCTGGAGTGAGAAGGAACATCGGGATAGTCTCTAGGTTGTATATGAATCGTCAAGACTTGGAGCTAGGATTTTCCCGTGACTCCATTTGTATTTGACCCTTAGGTGTTTGTTGATGTCGTGTCTGCACCCTGCTGGCATGAGGAGAACGTCGGGGTGATCTCTAGGCTTTAGATGTTGCTATTAAGATTTGAAGCTAGGATTTTGCCGTCACTTCATATTTATTTGATTGTTGCGTCCGCATCCTGCTGAAATGAGGAAAATGTCGAGCTGGAGCTAGGATTTTTGCCATCACTCTACTTTTGTTTGTTGACGTTGTGTCTTCCCCTAGAGGGAACGTCGAGTTGGAGTTGGGATTTTGCCATTACTCTTTTTTGATTTCGACCCTTGGGTCTTTTGTTGACGTTACTTCTGCATCCTACTGGAATGAGAAAGAACGTCGAGATAGTCTCTGAGTTGTATATGAACCGTCAAGATTTGGAGCTAGGATTTTGCCATGGCTCCATTTCTGGTTTCAACCCTTGGGTCTTTTGTTGATGTTACGTTTGCATCCTGCTGAAATGAGAAGGAACATCTAGATAGTCTCTGAGTTGTATATGAACCGTCAAGACTTGGAGCTAGGATTTTGCCATGCCTCCTTTTTTGTTCGACCCTTGGATCTTTGTTGACGTCGCGTCTGCACTGAGAAGGAATGTCAGGCTGATCTCTAGGCTGTAGATGTTGCCATCGAGATCTGGAGCTAGGGATATGCCATTGCTCCACTTTATTTTGGTGATGTCATACCGGTTCTTTGCTAAAATTGGGTAGACATCCAAATGACCTTTATGTTGTATGTATCGTCATCGAGGTCCAGAGCTAGGAATATGCCATTGCTCCAATTTCGTTTGATAGTTACGCCCGCAGCTTGCTGGAATGAGGAGAACGTCGAGCTGGAGCTAGGATTTTTGCTATCACTCCACTTTTGTTTGTTGACGTTGCGTCTGCACCGAGAGGGAACGTCGAGTTGGAGCTGGGATTTTGCCATTAATCCTTTTTGATTTCGACCTTTGGGTCTTTTGTTACGTTATGTCTGCATCTTGCTGGAATGAGAAGGAACGTCGAGATAATCTCTGAGTTGTATATGAACCGTCAAGACTTGGAGCTAGGATTTTGCCATAGCTCCATTTTTGGTTTCGACCCTTATGTCTTTTGTTGACGTTACATCTGCATCCTGCTGGAATGAGAAGGAACGTCGAGACAGTCTCTGAGTTGTATATGAACCGTCAAGACTTGGAGCTAGGATTTTGCCATGCCTCCTTTTTGTTCGACCCTGGGGTCTTTGTTGACGTCGCGTCCGCACTGAGAAGGAATGTCAAGTTGGAGCTGGGATTTTGCCATTACTCCTTTTTGATTTGGCTCCTTGGAGCTTTGCTGACATCACGTCTGCACCCTGTTGGAATGAGAAGAGCGTCGAGCTGATCTTTAGGCTGTAGATGTTGCCATCAAGATCTAGCTCTCCCTTTGACGGAGCCTAGTGGGAAAATATGGTTTCCTTTCTTTCATTTGTGCCCATGGATCGTATACAAGAGTCAATATGAACATACTTGCAGGGCAGAGAAAATTTTATTTTATTTTTATATTTATTGCCACTATGCTCTATCTTTTCATCTTTTCATATCGCGAAAGTCGTGATTGCACAATCATTTCGGCTTTTTATCCACAGTGCCCAATCATTTTGGGTATTTTAAAATATTTTTACTCGCTGCGTTTTATTGCGAGTTGCTCAAACATTTCGGCTGTTTTTATATACATATTTTTTTGCTCGCTGATTTTTATTACGAGTTGCCCCATCATTTCGGCTATTTCATATGCATTTTTTTGTTACTCGCTGCTGTTTTTATTGCGAGTTTGGAATATGATACCTACCTTGGAATCAGCATCGCTACGACTGGAATATTGTCAGGAGAGAATCATCATTTGCCGTGAAAGGACTTGGAGTTTGATACCTATTTAGGCATCAATATCACTGCAACTGGGATATTACCAAGAGCGAATCATCATTTGCCTTGAGAGGATTTGAAGTTTGATACCTTTTTAAGCATCAGTATCGCTACGATTGGAATATTTCCAGGAGCGACTCATCATTTGCCTTGAAAGGACTTGATGTTTGATACCTTTTTAGGCATCAGCATCGCTGCGACTGGAATATTGCTAGGAGCGACTCATCATTGGCCTTTGTTAATTTGAACAAAGGTGGCTTAGCAAACATGGTTAGGATCCTGTCTGTTCACTGCCGAAAATGGGAGACGGATTCGGGATGGATTGTCTTGCCTGAATTTGGAGGCAAATGCTATTTGGATTTATCCGTCCACCTCTCCGAAGATACCAAGTTGATTTATGACACCGTGTATCGGAGGTTTGGACGGATGCAGCCGTTGTAGCAGACTTCGTCAGATTCCCCCTCGTTTGTGAGGGGTTTTTGATTGTGGGGACGCTCTTCCCTGTAGGCGCAAACCCCTGCAGGCGCAAACCCCTGCAGTTAATTATGTTATCGCATCGAGATAACCACTTCCTCCTTCTCCAGATGTTCACTTCCTCCTGCTCCAGATGTTCACTTCATGTCCTGCGTGTTTGTTTTATTTTTGGTTGCCCGTGGATTGTATATGGAGACTAATTTATGTTGTCGCCCGTAGATCGTGGATTAGTTCAGATCCATATATTCTTAGATTTGGGTTTAGTTTAATTTAAGGATCGTTAATCTCGTTTGAGATTAAAATCAACTTAAATGTTTGTTGAGGATACGTTAGTCTAATTTCAGACTAAGATCTACCCAACAGGATTTTGGGGTCATTCAGACCCAACAAAAGAGCATCTGGGCTCTATTACTTTAGTTTGAGGACGTTACGGTCCGTTGTTAGTTTAAGGACGTTGCGGTCCGTAGCTAGTTTAAGGACATTGCGGTCCATATTGGGATGCACTCATCGATTTGGGAGTGCGCCAAAGAGTTGTTGGTTATCGGGACCCACCACCTCTCTGAAGACGTTGAAGAATTACAACGATATGTATTAGAGGTATGGAGAGATGTACCCTTGAACCAAATTCCAGATTGAGGGAAGGTGTGAGATGAATATCCTGTCGGAAGATCAGTAGTCGTGTTTGGGACTAAGTCCAACTTGGAAAATAATGAGCCCACGATCTCAGTTAATCTGAATTAGGGATTTGGTCAACTTGAGCTCAGCCCACTCAGTCTTTGTCATTTAAATAAAGTGTTAAACACTTGCTTGGGCTCAGTCCCCTTTCTGTGCGAACAATGCTGGGCATTTATATGGGTTCTGACGCTCATACTTTACTTTATTTTTCTCCTTTTTTTTGTTTTTATGGAGTGTTAAACACACTTTATGGCGCCCACATGTGGAGCTTATGAGGCGCTTGGCGCTGAGCGCCAACCACCGAGTACTAGGCACTCCTTATTGAGTAGCGCCCATGTGAGGGGCACGTGAGGCGCTTGGCGCTGAGCGCCAACCACTGAGTACTAGGCACTCCTTATTGAGTAGCGCCCATGTGAAGGGCACGTGAGGCGCTTGGCGCTGAGCGCCAACCACTGAGTGCTAGGCACTCCTTATTGAGTAGTGCCCACGTAAGGGGCACGTGAGCCGCTTGCCACTAGGTTTTCTTCGTATATTCTATTCTGAAGAGTTCGATTCTCTGTTCTTTTCTGGATTTTTGATCCCCAAGAATAAGTTCACCCCAATGAGAATTAAATTCTCATTTGTAGGAGACTTATCTCATAGATCTCAGATCCAGAGAAAGAACTAAGTTCATTTATAAGAGTTAAACCCTTGGATATGCAGATGAGATGCTCTAATCTCTATTATTTTTATTCATCTCGAAGAGAGGTATTTTTCTTTCTTTCCTCTTAAAGCTCTTCTTGCTTGCACTCTCCTTTCTTTTTTGAAGTTTATTGGGGGTGGTGTGTGTGTTCTTCTATACAAGACTTGAAGTCTTGGGTCCTTTATATAGCAGAGGTAAGTTTGTTGATTTAGTTAAAGAAATCTCTCATTGAGAGATCTTTAATTGATTTGGGGATTTTATCCACCGTTGGATTTTTGATCCAAGGACTTCTGTTTTACAGAAGATATCTTTTTTGTTTTTAACATGATTAGGGAAATATTTTCCCATACAGAATTTATTTTGTAGATAGATGATTTTTAATCACCATTGGATTTTTTATCCAACGGTGCTCTGTTTTATAGAGAGTAATCTTTCTTATTTAGAAAGATTTGAGGAATATTTCCTCTGCATTTTAATAATTTATTACCTCCGTTAGATCTTTGATCCAACAGCCATGTGTAACAGAGAGCTTTTAGTTCTGGCGCTGGCGCCTTCATGCGAGGCACGTGAGGCGCTCCCTAAGAATTTTTAACTCTTGACGCTGGCGTCCTCGTGCCTGGCACGTGAGGCGCTGCCTTAGAGCTTTTAACTCTTGGCGTTGGCGCCCTTATGCAAGGCACCTGAGGCGCTGCCTCAGAGTTTTTAACAGAGCTTTGCTCTTATTATTTGGGGAAACAAATGCTCCCCACCGTTGCGCTCACTTGGTTCACATGTGAGTGCAGCAGTGGCAGCTTTTCCCCTGTTGGATCTTCTTGGAAGTTGAATCAACTTCCTGTGCCTATAAGTAGGGCCTTTGGCCCTTGAGATGATTGTTGTTCATCTTCTCTTGTTCTTCTTTTTTCCGAGAATTTAATTCTCGTTTCAGAGCTTAGATCTTTACCCGAAGAAATCCTTTCTAGAGTTAGAACTCTGCCTAAAAATTTAGTAAGGATTATAATCGAACCCATTAACAGATCTTTGCTCTTCCTAGATCGTAGATCTTAAGATTTATTTTAGGGTTGCTTAACCCATTAATTAGAACATTGCTCATCTTCTATGAAGAAGGTTTAGAGTTTGTTTTGCAGTTCTTAAATATCTTGGGGTTTTACCCCGTAAAAAAGCTTTGCTTTTGAGGGTTCTGGTAGATTATCCCATTGTTTTTTACAGAGCATAGCTCTTAGAAATTTTTGGGGAATTTTATTCCCCTCTTAATTAACGTTGACAGATGTGAAATCTGTTTGCAGAACACAACTCTCGAGGGAGTTTAACTCCATAGTCCAATGAGGTTTCTCATTAAATGAGGATCGTCTTAGGATTCCATCCTTAATGAGTGACTGCCTCATTAATGATGGGACAACACCTTGATTTTGTGGGCCCCCTTTGTCCCTTTCTTCTGCATTGCAGTGCGATACAATTTTAAGTACCAAGTGTCAGAATTCAGAACATAGCGTTGATAACTAACCCTCATCTCTCTTTGTGTAGGTACTATGGCTTTCGACTTTTCTTTCCTTTTTGTACGTTCAGAGAGCGCCTTCGCCGACGCGCCCATGGATCAGGAAGTCTTCGCGCTTATTAAAGATCATGACCCAGAGTAGAAATTTCTTCACCTATGGGGGTCGTGGTATAATCAGATTATCCAGGGTCGGCGCAGTTTTTCTTGTGCAGCGCCCTGAGAGTCCATTTCTGTAATATTTCAGAAAATACAAAATATTATTTTTGGAATTTAATATTAAAATAATATTTTTCTCGAAACTGCCCGATTTGCGAAATTGGGGTTTTCGAAAAAGGGTATAAATATATACCAATAATTTTGAAATAAATGGAAATTAAAATGATTTATTCATTTAATAATATAATTAAAGGATTTGACATTTTTAAAATTTATTATATGCACTTTCGATAAAAACCCGATTAGTGCACTGCTAATCGCGATTAGGCAAAATCCGTGTTTCTACAGTTTTTCATGGCTAGTGCACCATGTCATGTTACATTTAGTTACATGTTATTGCATTTATGTTGTTTTATGGGTATTATGTAATTTGGTTTTGAAATTTAAAAGAGAAAAGAAAAAGGAATGAAAAAGGGTTAAAAAGGTGAATGATTGAAGAGAGAGAGAGTGTGTGTGAGAATAAGTGAGAGAGAGGGGGGGGGGGGGCTGTTGCCATATTCTTTTTACCCCATCATTTTCTTCTCCTTCTTCATCTTCCTCACCCTCATCTCCCTCCACTTCTAACCCTAGATCCATCTCCAAATAATCCCCAAAACCTTATACCCCCTTCACAAATATTAATCCTCATCTCTTCCTCTACACATTGGACCAAGCAAAGTGGGATTTTGACAACATTGGAACTTCTAGGGTTTTGCTTGGGTGTAACCATGAGGTATATCTCTTTTCACTAGGGTAGTTTTGTTTTCCTATCATTTTGTTTAAGTTTAGAAGTCGTTTAATGATGGATTCGTGAACTTTGAAATTCTAGAGAAGGGTTTGGGAAATTGATGATGTTTTGTGGCTGTCAATAAGACTTTTGAGGTGATTCTTAACCTGGACCATAGCTTAGAACCCTAAAATACAGGTTTAGGAATTGATCCATGTCGGTTTTGTGAGGATATAGGGTGTGCAGGAAAATCTGGAGCAACCCGGGGACTTTCTGAGTTTAGCAAACAATACCAGGGACCCATTTTGGACCATAGGAGACCACCATGACCAAATGAAGCCCAGAGAAGCCCTGGGGGCCGAGCTCGCCGGATTTTAGGGCATTGGGACCGGCCACTTGGTGAGGGTAAGGGTCTAGGTTGGTTCAGTAGGTCATATACACCTTGTACTACACCCTAGACTTGTTTGTGCAACTCCTTTTGGCCTGAGTCAAAATCTGGGAGCACATTAGAGTGCTATTGGCTATGTTTTTCCGTATTTTGGAATGTTTGATTTTTTTCTTTTGGGTTCGTTTTTAGTTGTTGTATATTTGTACATCAACGACTATGGGTAATTTGTTGGTTTTGCATACATGGGCTATAGGTTCTAATCTATAGGCGATCCGTGTGCCGTTTTGGATTTCAGAACTTGATTTTAATAGCGATTGCGATTGTGTTGATATTTTAGGTACCTTCGCGTGGATTCCGAGGCGACGGAGCGGGGCGCCATTGACTTCGGCAAGCGAAGACCAAGGTGAGTAGATCTATATCTACGGGGAAAGTAGGGTGGATGGCGTATAGCACCCCCGCAAACTTTGATGGAAACCGACTTATATATATGGATTATGAGTAATGAAACCTTTAATAGGATACTATAGATAGAGTTATAAGGTAGTTAGAGAACCATATTAGAAACTAAGGATAGTTAGAAGTGATATGATACGACTAGTATGTGATGACGGAACTTGAGAATGATATTTGACGATATTACCGTTTAGGGTACTATAGAACTAGATAGTCGACATAGGTGGGTCATCCGAACCATACCTATTTCCAAACTGAAGAATTGTATGCATCTTTTAAACAGATACCTTGAGAGATGTTATGTATTTTCAAATGATATCTTCTCTTTAAAAACACCGTAGCCCTACTTTTAAAACTACGATTCGCATCTTTCAAAAACTGTTTGTATGGTTCGGGTGTGTATGCTAGATTAGATACTTATGCTTAGACAAGAGGTAGAATGTTTTGGTAAAAATTGACTTGATATGGGAGATCAATGCGATAAAAAGATAAGCCGACGTGATATGCGATTTAATGATATGTTGGAATACGGATGCGAGTCGATTGAGATGATTTATACCCTGCCGGTCCCCTGATATGAGATTATTGCGGATGTGACCTGGGACATAGGTATTTAGAGATATTTATATGTGTTGTGAATCGTGAGTGTTAGCCGTACGTGACGTTAGGTCCGTACCCTCCTCGTCTTATAGGTTGATAGGATCCTTGACAGCTTAATGCCGCCGTACGATGATTTTCCGTGCGTGATGAGTTTGACTTGATGATTGATCCTTACCCTTGATTAGAGAATGCCTTACGATGGATTATACCGTACGCGATGTTGTGAGGCTAGATGCCGATTGATAGATTCACCGACTCGGTCATGTTAGATACGTATACCCGTCAGCATTTGCATATGATTTACCTTATGCTGCATTCATGTTATTCGCATTGCATTACTTATAGCTGTGATAGTACACCTGCATCATTATTGATGATACGTATGTTACACATACACAGATTATAGGCTCACAGTTCATTATCGATAATTGCCATGTCACTACACAGTAGGATTGCTGCATCATGATATGACTCCTCGCATAACATACGTGCATATATACCATTTGTACATCCATATTGGCGCACATACATATTGTACACTCATACTTGCGTATATACCACTTGTACATCCATATTGGCATACATACATATTGTACACCATACTTGTGTGCATACATATTGTACACCATACTTGCGCACATACATATTGTACACTATACTTGCGTACATATATATTATACACCATACTTACGTGGATACATATTGTACACCCATACTTACGTATATATCACTTGTACATCCATATTGGCGTACATACATATTGTATACTCATACTTGTGTACATACATATTGTACACCCATACATTGCGTACATACATATTGTACATTCATACTTGCGTACATGCACATATGCACCTTTTTACGATGTTGTATTCGATTTTGAAGATTTGGGAACCGCATGATATATTTTAAAAAAAACTGGATTCATTTAAAAGAGCGGTTTTCCCTCGATGTGTGCATATTACTGTTCCATATTGCATGATATACGGATATGCTTACATTTCTATTATATGTCGCATATATCATGCTTTACGCTTTTACGCATTGAGATATGCTGTTTTCATGAGATTTCTGGATTTGAGAACCGTGGCGATTTCAAAGGAAAGCATGTACTGTTTTAAAAACCCGGTTTCTCTTGATATGATATTTCAGTGTGTCCACCATGTATTTTCTTGGTTCTGAGAGTGATATGTGAAACCTGATTCGAGGAGGCGGGTGATTCCATTTGCGGGTACATGGTAGACCCGGTATGGTACCCCGGGATGAGAGAGAGATTTCGAGTGGATGATGATGAGCCTGGCAGAGGGACTACTACCTATCGGTGATGGTATTTGGGCTCAACGGATATCCGGAGTATACTGACCGGAGTTGAGAGATGATATGGGCCGATCCGGACTGACGGAGCCCGTGGGTCGATCCGGGCTGACGGAGCCCGAGATATGAGGATTTATGTGTTGATGCTGGACACGGGTTTCATGATGTTTTCGGGTGTCAATGTTGGACACTCAGGTTTCATGATTTTGATGTGTCGCGAGGGACACCGTTGATTTATATCCTCATACGTTCATGCACACTCTTTTATGATATTTACGTGCATACAGACATTGATTATATGGTTGGACAAGATCCACATGCATACATATAATGATTATATTGTTGGATTATATCCGCATACATATAAGTATTGATTACATTGTTGGCACATATGATGACCCGGTCACCTTAGATATCATAGTATTACCTTTGTGATATAGTTGACCTAGGAGTCATTGTTTATTCGATTTCTACTTGTAGATGTTTTTCTACTCACGAGTTGGCAACTCACCGCCGTTGTGCCACAATTCTTGCAGGTTGACCGCATGGATCCGTAGCGGTATCGCTGGTACATAGCTTCTTTTAGGTGTTTTGCATTGGCAGGTGGGGCATTTGTATCGTACCTACTCTTATATTTATATTTCATATTGTATCTAGTCAACTCTATCAATCAAAATTAGCAAATAGTATAAGTAATGAGACTTAGTGAGATTGTGGTTGCGAGACTTAGAGTGAGGGGTTTTCCGCTACTTATGGTTTTGATGCCTTGCTTATTTCTTTATATTTTTGTGGTGAACTTCGCCGTTGGGCATCGTATATTTACATATACTGTCTTGCGTGGTTGTGATCCGCCGTTTGGCGAAGAGCTAGCTCCTGCTTGGGGATGCCCTTATTCTTGTTATGTATTTGTGGTTTTGGATCAAAATATACAAAGGAGGTGCTGCCCAAATTTTTAAAAGACGAAACACGTTTTCAAGCTAGTAAATTTCACTTGCATTTTTATGTTCCTTTTCTATGCATTCAGAAAACTTGATTTCATTATACTTTTATTTCAAAACTTCACCTCCTTTATTTTCTCAAAAAGGTTTAGATTTCTGGGTTTCAGCTTACTTGAATTACGTTACGCCTCTAGACGTTGCGTGATTTAAGTGCTGGTCACGAGCTAATATTTCGGGTCGTGACAATTTCAGCAATTCATTACGCCGATTCGCCTCAAGTGAATTATGCTGTGGAAGAGGTCAACTGGATTTCGGAGGGTCGCCTTCAACCTTCTATGGCATCAATACCCATACAGCCGCCGATGGCTTTGGATATTTTGGGATGGCGCATATGTCATGGCGAGTCGCATCCTTGGGGATAAGTCTATATGATAGGGTTAACTCCTCGCAAATCAGCCGGCTACCTGCAGTGGACCCGGTATATCTTGTAGGCCAAGAAGTCGCTGTTGTTGAAGCTTGGGCTATATCCTGCTATATATGCTTCCCTCTTCCAATATCCTGCGTCTCATGTGTGGTGGGTTAAGGCTTTTCTGGAACAGTGGAACATCCCAACCCGCACATTTCTTCTATCGGACCGGGAAGTCTCAATTTCCTTAGAGGAGTTTGCGGAAATCTCAGGCCTACCCGTCAGAGGGGAACATTACGAGGAAATACTTCCCCCTGACGAGTACGTCTTGTTGGATATAGTACCCTCAAAGTCAATTATTGGATCGCAGGCACGTGATTTCTATGATTGAGGGATGACCTATACCGGTAGGACAGTCTGACTCAAAATGATAGTATACTATCTGGTTTATCTTTATCATCGTGTACATGCTATTGGTGACATTACAGGTCACTATTGCATATTGATAGAGCCCATAGGATTCTTGCTTGACGGCCAGCATTATGATGGCGATCATATACGTGGGAGCTAGGGTCTATAAGCACATCCTTAAAAGGTCCCTAGTCGTGGGAGTTTTCGAGACAGGGCATCGATACTCCGGAGTAGACTAGTGTTTACAGTCGAGACCCCGATGAGGGGCGGTGGCCGGTCTCACAAGCCATTGGTGTCAGTTGGTTCACCTAAGATGTATACAGATGCTTATTGGGTTATGAGTACACCGGACAGGACTCGCCGGGAACATGCTAGTTGGTATTATACCTGACGTCAGATAGCAGTTCCCTGGTAACATGTGTACATGTTAGTTCATCGACCTGAGATCGTCATTTGTCTCGTGTGAGTTCTAACTGTGCTTTTATTACTACCCTACCACGGCTCAAAGGAGTCGTGCAAACAGGTTTTAGTTGGGTAGAGTACCGAGCTATATGGAGGCAGTGAGTGGATTGGCAGGGGTTTCGTCTCTCCCGGTATTGGGGGTGAGATCGCGCTGTGTCTAGGAGAGCTATTACACGAAGTTCTTGGCCAAGGAAAAAGATTTACTGGTAGGTATTCCAGTAGTATCTCAGGGTGTTCTGGGTTACACTCCGACATGACTTGTACCGCTTTTGGGGGTCTGACTTTTACCAACCCCTTTGGCCCGACATGCGATGCTCATAGACGAACGGACCGGATTGTACGGATATTGTCACTGACAGGCTCAGTAGGGTGTCAGGATGAGTTCGCTCATCGACCTCCCTTTTAGTCAATACCTGGTAGACCGTTACGTACAGCTAGTACCACTGACGTGCTAGTGGTTAAATCTACAGCCAAAGTATTGACGAGTCTTTAGAGTCCCCCACAGACAGTTTCTCAAGTTTTGGGCGAAACGTTGTAGAGGCCGTATGATATATGGCAGGGTTCGATCATATACGTGCAGTAATGCATGGATCATGATCGAGTGGGCTTTGGTTTAAGCCGGATGCTAGTATTAGATTTGTTGGATTACTTTAGTCTCATCGCATTCGCATTCGCATTCGGTCGGAACGCGGATGCAGGTATGTATATACAGGTGAGGGGTATCCTTGTGATCCGTCACGAGTTTACTTTAGATAATGCCATATCTTTTTATTGTTGTAAACATTTGGGTTAATATTTACAAATTGAAATAATGAGCTCAAAGTCATGATTAGGAGCATTAATTATGACACATGCACAAGTGATGACTCATGGTCTCTTTCTTTGTGCATGTGTCACATTATTTGATTGATTTGTGAGTTGAAATGATAAGAAGAGAGAGAAGGGCTGCCATATGAGAGGTTAGCTCTTATATTATTTGATCACACTCTCATTTTATCATTGCAACAACACAAAAGAAAGCTCTCCTTCTCCTTCTTTCTTGAGCTCACTATCTCCATTGATGGCATCATTTTCAACCTCCATCCATACACTCTCATGTGTTGAGAATCAATGGATGCTTTAGACAAAGTGATCACACACATTCTCTACATCACCTTGGACACGTCGGCTAGCAAACTTCGTGTCCGAGTTGCTTCGGACGAAGCGGGAGCCCGTAAAAGGATTCGAAGATGTGGTTCCCTTTTCGACGAGGAGACCGGAGATCGGAGATGCCGCGAGGAGCTTGGGTTGGTGGCCAAAGACCGAAGGACACGGATCGACCGGTATAGCTTTTCTAACCCTTCTCTAGTTAGCTAGTTATAGGTTAATGGTTCGATCCGGGATTAAAGTCTGCATTAGCGCCGGTTTCAAGTTTAGAAAATTTTTTCGTTTCCGCATTTTGGCCTCGGATAGACGGCCGGGGCGCTACCGTAGACTTACATGGTATCAGAACCACGTCATTAACCTTTACTAGCTTGTTCTAACGTATTTAAAATACCGATCGAACGAAATTTCCAAAATCGCGATTCCAATTTATGCAGTTTCTGTCGAAATTTTTTTGTTGTCAAAAAATTATTTTGAGTATTTCAGAAAATCAGGCAGGCTTTTCTAAGACATCTGTGAAAATTTGGTAGCATGATGCTACAGTGACACCGCGGAACCGCGGCAATAACCCTGTTTTGGCCGCGGTTCCACCGCCATTTTTTGGCTTCTCTGCACCAAATTTTCTACAGTGGTCTTTAACTTGGAATTGGGGTTTCTGGAATTTTTAGTTTTGGCCCAGATTATTTTGAGTGCTGCAGTTGTACTTGGGGCCCACATCGGGAAATTTTGTCGATCGAAAATTTAAATAAGTTAGTTCGCAGTACTTACATTACTATCTGTGACCGTGAATGTCATTTGATCGATAAATCTTGTCTAATTGCTATAGCTCTTTTAGACGGATTTACGAACGTGACATTCACGTTGATGTTCTGTGTTATGCTGTGATGTTGCGGATTGTCGTAGTGGATAGCCTGGAGCAATGGTAGTACAGTTTGGTATTATTTGTACATTTGATATTGCGGGGCGAGCGTCCGATATGTGGACTGCCGTCACTGCCTGTTTGTATATTATTCTTTTGGGGCACGACCGGGCTGAGGTCGATGTACCCGTTGTATATATTTTACTTTCTGTACTAGGATTACCCCGTGGTGGGGTGCACGGATAGCCGGGTTCTAGAGGGCAACGAGCCCGCATCTCATGGCTTTGAGACGGAGGGGGCTTTACTCTAGAATTGGCGGGCTATTCGCCGCACTCGTAGGGGGTATAGGTTGACCCAAGGAGGGGTGCACAAGTTACCGGATTCCGTGAAGTGCTGGGTGGTCCATTCACTTTGTTGAAGGAATCTGCCTCGCTTCAGGTTTTGGCGGGTAACTTGCCGCACCCATAGGGGTCTAGGATTTCATTGCACAGGCTATCCACACGACCAGGGGAACGTCGGGTTTCACTTGCGGCTCAAATGAAACCCGAGGATCCCAGATTATCTGTATTGTTCTGTGATGCTTATTACTCTATGTGATGTTGCATTTTAGCACGCCTTGAGCGATTATTATATATTGATATATATACTAGTAGATGTATATGTTTTACACCCGTGCTAGTCCAGTCCCCGCTCTGTCGTTAGTTAAGTAACCTAACGGGTGATGACGGGACCCAGTGGCGAATGCGTATGGCATATACGCACATCATATTTTCGTTCTTTTGCGGTGTGATTAATTGATGGGACTGCATTGATTCGGATCAATGCAAGCTAAACAAATCTATTCTGATGTTGTTGGAACATTTTTCAAAAGGCTGTTATTGCAAGGACGTTTTTTTTGTTTTGCACAGTGGTATTCGGTTAGGAATATCCAGCACCTCAGTCGTCGAGGCAAGGGCCGAGATCCCTTCACCGGGAGTGACCCCTTGGATAGAAGTTTGCGTCAGGGTAATAACTTCACTATAGCCGATTGCCTTTTTGCTTTGCATCGTGGTATTCAGCTGGAATATCCTGCACCTCATTCTACGGGGAAAGAGCCGAGATCCCTTCACCGGGAGTGACCTCTTTAGCAAAGGTTTTCGCTACTATATTTTTATAAAAAGCTATCCGGTTCCTTCAACGATATCAAGTTCATTACGTTAAAGGTTTTTCGCCATTTCAGACGGGTAGCACTTAGTATTCATGCTATGTTTGTTGGCCTTCGTCATGGTATAGTGTATGGTAGCTATTTGTTACTTTTCTGCTGCATAGATAGATGCGTTGGTTTGGGACAGTCGTACTACTATTTTGGCCTTCGTCAAGGGTATGTACGGGTGGGTTCAAATTAACCTGGATAATGACGGGTAGAACTTGACATGTGACTTATGATATGTTGGCCTTTGTCAAGGTCATAAGAGCATGAGGTAAAAATCACATCGGGAGTTTCTAAAGAAACTGAAACTTGCCAGATATGCGCATACCTTCTGGAGTATGATAACGTGAGTGGATTCCATCACGTTATCATGCAATGATAGTTGGATCCCGATTCCTACTGATAAGTTGGTTTACTCCTCGGGTGATCCCGACTAATTCTTCTTTCAGGTTTGGAGGAGAATTTTAGGTTACAGTGGGAGGTTTCCTGATTAGATAAAGTGATAATCATTCTAATCTAGATTAGAGTGCACGCAGAGTGTTTCTTTTCTCTCTCTCTTTGGCAGAGACCATGGCCCGACCCCAGACTATGACTCAGTGACCAAATTAACCGAACCTTGTTAAAAACACTGGCTTTTAGATTGTCAGAGTTGCATACCTCATTGCCACTCCTACTTTTACCCTTTTCTCCAGAACACCCTGTATTACTACGAACATCCACTTCCATTGGATAAAACCATCGTATGGTTATATACGAACTCGAAGGAACTTGTTCCAGATTCGAGGATGGTTTCCGGTTCTGGACAAAATGAATAGGACTATTCAGTTGTCTTTTCCTTTTACCTTCTCTCAGGTTGCGAGTGCTCCTTAGATTAGGACGGTACACCTGTTACGCTAATTGGATAGTCTTCATCCAAACCATAGGCAGGTGCCGAATGGTAGGGAATGAAGAAAACCATTTAGCCTAAAAGATGTACAGAAGGTATTAAGTAAAGACAAATAAAGGGATTAGTAAGAGAGCAAAGTAAATTGCGACTGCTATTCACGACTAAATCAAGTATTTCTTCGCCAATCCTACATCACCTTTGTATTTCTCCAGAACACTCCGTATCACTACGAAGATCCACAGTTTATTGGATACTCCATCGTATGGTTATATACGAACTCGAAGGAACTTGTTCCAGTTAGGGGATGGATTCTGGTTTAGGAGAAACAAGAATAAGGTTTATTCAGTTTTCTTTTATCTTTACCTTCTCTCGCGTTGCGAGTGCTCCTAGGATTAGGAGAGTACACCCATTATACTTATTGGATAGTCTTCTTCCAAACCATAGGCTGGTGCCGAACGGTAAGGAAGGAAGAAAACCATTTGGCCTAAAGGTGGTGTACAGAAGGTAATGACTAAAGACATATAAAGGGATTTGGAGAGATGGCAAAGAAATATACGGTTACAGTTGTGAATCTGATAATGGAAGAGGCATTACTAGGAATACCCGGATACCCCTTCGAAATATTTATATGTTTCAGTTTCACTGTGTATTGTTAAAAGAAAACTGATTTCCCAATTAGCCCTTGCTCCAGGGTATGTATTTACCAGGTTTGATTCTCACATCTGTATGGTTTTACAGATGATGAGTGGGAGTAAGTTATTGGGAATTGGGTGATCATCCTTATTATATCGGGATTCGTTGTAATTGGTGATATTTGAGGAAATCTCCTGGGTTGTTTGCCGGACGGCAAATATTTGGTTTTGAATATCCGTTGTTATGCACCAATTTCAAATTGATATATCTGTACGTTTATTTTTATAAAGTGAGATATAACTTTTTGAAATTATGTCTATGAAATTTACCTATACCAGTGGATGGTTAGGTAAGGAGCATTAAACAGCGGTGTAATTCTTCTTAACCATAAGTACAGTTTTCAACCTATGACATACAGGGAATGAGTTATTAGACTCAGGGGACTTATACAGAGTATTGTATGTTGTCCAGTGTCCATTAGGACAGAGGGGTTGGTACTCGTACTATATTCTGTTTACTTGTGACTTCTCTAGTTCTTAGACATGTGTTTAATAGAAATACAAGATCAAAGTTTTGAGAAGTTATAGGTATATGAATAAAGTAGAGAACCAGGCGTTGCAAGTATCAGGATTCTTCAAGATGATCGAAGATGTAGATACTTGTGTATGGTATTTAGTTGATAGTAATGATTATGAGAACTTGCTTCTCTTTCAGGTTACTCATATCTGGATGTATTCCTAAGTTGAGTAATGCTGATAGGCCTCTCCCCATTTAGTTGACATGCACTGGAGACAGCTGCATGATTTGAATCTGGTTCCAATTAAATCAGTGCCTCTGTTTCTATATTGGATATAGAACGATTCATATCTTAACGATGTTAAGGTACGGGAGTTGTCCGGCTTATGCTTAAAACGAGGGTTGACTTTCTACCATTGGAAGATCAATAGTGATATTGTTCTTGACTCGCCACAGTTTTAGTAAAATGGATTTTTTTCAGAAAACAGTAGTGGGAGTATGGTAGAACTGGAAGTGATTCCAAAACCGCAAACGATTACTGAAAATTTAATAGGACCTAAAAATTCAATCTGGTTTGACATCCCATTGGCCATTCCACAGATATGGTGGGTAACCTCAGGCACTCGAGAGGTACTTCGGTATGCTCAAAGACGGTGACAAGGAGGTTCTTGTTTACCCAGACTTGCCATTGCTGTTGTTCGAGACTATGAGACCCGGCAGGAGGATGAGTATAGCGTCGTTCTAAACTAGCTTTAGAAGTGTACGTGTATATGACTCTGCCAGAGGGTTTTCGTTGTTAGTGGGAGCAGCGGAAGCATAGTGGACAAGTAGCTTATGTCTATTTATAGACTAAAGCAGATATAGCGGAGATAGATCATCTATTTCTGATGTGACAGTCATAGGTTTGACTTCATCAGAATAGAGGATGGATCTGTTAAGAAGGTAGTAGGGTGTGATGTCCTGGTATTTGGATGACATACACAGAGTAGGAAGTGAAATTCCTATACTACGATCGGTTATAGTTTGGTTGTCACACAGTGGTTTCTCCACATAGGACATAGAACTAATATCAGACATTCTAGTTACTAGATCTATGGTTTTAGATCTGGATTTGGGTAGTATCCCAATTTGGGTACTTAGACAACATTCTAAAGGTATTTTAGAATGGACGACTCCTGGCACGTTAGTGTACCTGCAGCTGATGGAGTCATCCTCTCTAAAGGTGTCTTACAGACTAAAGGGGAGAGGGATGCGCATGATTGGCACATCACTTGCTTAGGCAATTGAGTCAATCATGAGATGTCAAGTACCACACCAGATGTTGTTTTTGCACTAGATGCAATAAGTTGATATTAATCCTATCCTGGAGAAACGTTCGGAAGCAGTTTTAGAACATAAGTGAATGTTCTAGGGATATGATAACAACAGCCTCTTTTAGGAGACGGTTATCATTCCAGGCTTCCAA
Organism: Agapanthus africanus; assembly: GCA_030015575.1. NCBI lineage: Eukaryota > Viridiplantae > Streptophyta > Magnoliopsida > Asparagales > Amaryllidaceae > Agapanthus > Agapanthus africanus. The sequence continues at coordinate 90,054,163 of JASDDO010000012.1, read as the reverse complement.
GGTGACCTGGATGACAGAGTGACTGTCAGAGTTATAGTTTTCCCTCTGACAAGGAGCAGTGGTTTGGACAGGCAATCCAACCGGACACTGAGGGAGGCATGACGCAGGATACTGATTAAGTTCAGTTGACGATACAGTCTAAGAAGTTTGGATTTGGAGTTCATTTATGAACCAGATCCTATCAGATATCCAAACATATTCTAAGACAGGTATTGCTCATTTCGGGAGATGGTTTTCTCTGCGAACTTGAGATAAAGAGAGACATAGAAAGAAACATTAGGGCGGATCCACTCACTGAGGCTATTCCTCGAACGTAATAGTTTCACAAACGGGCTTTGTGAGACTGATTAGTAGAGGAGTTGGGTGTTCGGTATCACACGGGCTGTGAGTATGCGGCATCGCAATAATTAGCCTTGAGTGCAAGTGGGAGATTGTTGGATATAGTGCCCTCAAAGTCAATTATTGGATCGCAGGCACGTGATTGTAATGATTGAGGGAGGACCTATACCGGTAGGACAGTCTTACTCAAGATGATAGTATGCTATCTGGTTTATCTTTATCATCGTGTACATGCTTTAGGTGACATTACAGGTCACTATTGCACGTTGATAGAGCCCATAGGATTCTTTCTTGACGGCCAGCAGTATGATGGCGATCATATATGTGGGAGCTGGGGTCTATAAGCATATCCTTAAAAGGTCCCTAGTCGTGGGAGTTTTCGAGACAGGGCATCGATACTCCAGAGTAGACTAGTGTATACAGTCGAGACCCCGACGAGGGACGGTGGTCGGTCTTACAATCCATTGGTGTCAGTTGGTTCACCTAAGATATAAACAGGTGCTTATTGGGTTATGAGTACACCAGACAGGACTCGCCGGGAACATGCTAGTTGGTATTATACCTGACGTCAGATAGCAGTTCCCTGGTGACATGCGTACATGTTAGTTCATCGACCTGAGATCATCATTTGTCTCGTATGAGTTCCTACCGTGCTTTGATTACTACCCTACCATGGCTCAAAGGAGTCGTGCAAACAGGTTTTAGTTAGGTACAGTACCGAGCCACATGGAGGCAGTGAGCGGATCGGTAGGGGTTTCGTCTCTCCCGGTATTGGGGGTGAGATCGCGCTGTGTCTAGGAGTGCCATTACACGAAGTCCTTGGCTAAGGCAGGAGATTTACTGGTAGGTATTCCAGTAGTATCTCAGGGTGTTCTGGGCTACACTCCGACACGACTTGTACCGCTTTTGGGGGTCTGACTTTTACCAACCCCCTAGGCCCGACATGCGATGCTCATAGACGAACGGACCGGACTGTACGGATATTGTCACTGACAGGCTTAGTAGGGTGTCAGGATGAGTTTGCTCATCGACATCCCTTTTAGTCAATACCTGGTAGCCCGTTACGTACAGCTAGTACCACTAACGTGCTAGTGGTTAAATCCACAGCCAAAGTATTGACGAGTCTTTAGAGTTCCCCACAGACAGTTTCTCAAGTTTCGGGCGAAAGTTGTAGAGGCCGTATGATATATGGCAGGGTTCGATTATATACGTGCAGTAGTGCACGGATCATGATCGGGCGGATCATACTAGTGTGCTTTGGTTTAAGCCGGATCCTAGTATTATATTTGTTGGATTACTTTAGTCTCATCGCATTTGCATTCGGTCGGAATGCGGATGCGGGTATGTATATACAGGTGAGGGGTAACCTTGTGATCCGTCACGAGTTTACTTTAGATGTTGTTATATCTTTTTATTGTTGTCAACATTTGGGTTAATGTTTACAAATGGAAATAATGAGTCAAAGTCATGATTATGAGCATTAATTATGACACATGCACAAGTGATGACTCATGGTCTCTTTTTTTTTGCATGTGTCACATTATTTGATTGATTTATGAGTTGAAATGATAAGAAGAGAGAGAAGGGCAGCCATATGAGAGGTTAGCTCTTGTATTATTTGATCACACCCTCATTTTATCATTGCAACAACACAAAAGAAAGCTCTCCTTCTCCTTCTTTCTTGAGCTCACTATCTCCATTGATGGCATCATCTTCAACCTCCATCCATAGACTCTCATGTGTTGAGAATCAATGGATGGTTGAGACAAAGTGATCACACACATTCTCTACATCACCTTGGACACGTCGGCTAGCAAACTTCATGTCCGAGTTGCTTCGGACGAAGCGGGAGCCCGTAAAAGGATTCGAAGATGTGGTGCTCTTTCCGACGAGGAGATCGGAGATCGGAGATGCCGCGAGGAGCTTGGGTTGGTGGCCAAAGACCGAAGGACACGGATCGACCGGTATAGTTTTTCTAACCCTTCTCTAGTTATCTAGTTATAGGTTAATGGTTCGATCCGGGATTAAAGTCTGCATTAGCGCTGGTTTCAAGTTTAGAAAAAGTTTTCGTTTCCGTATTTTGGCCTCGGATAGACGGCCGGGGCGCTACCGTAGACTAACACATCTTTGCCACCTAATCAGTGGTAATGGGTCTCACTCCGGAGAATGCCATTCAATATCGATTCCCGAGCCTAATCAAGGTGTTGAACATTTATGAGAGTCTATTTTTAGAGTCTGGAGGGCACGGAGTCGGCTTCGCAGATTTCATCGCCCGCTTTCTTCACCCAGAAATCTTGTCAAAACAAGCCGTGAAATTCACCAAGCTTGACGACCCATTTGGTTTCGGTTTGGATAACCAGCCGACGGCGGAAGTGGATCTAAAAAATTTCTTTATTCCAGACATTCTGGTCGTCTCTTTTGCAGAACTTGCTGCTCATATGTCAATGAAGAGACGTTCTTTCTGGGGTTCATCGGCCTGTGGTTGAGCTGGTTTGTGCTTCTGATGCACCCTCGCTACATGAGGCCGTCTGTTTTTTATCCGGCCGACCGCATTGTCATAGGGACACGTGTAGCCATTAGGATTGCAGGGCTAGCTCATCTATATCATGGCCTGAGCTTAGCGGCAGATACTACTCAGCTAAGGGTAAAACTTGTACATCTTCCGTTGCACTACTTCATGTCCTGGGTCGAGATGCACGTGCTGGGTGCTTTCGGTGTTCATAAACGACCCCGCTTTTATGACAGCTACAACTTTTCCCGGGTCATGTATCTGGTTGACGCTTCTGCGTTAGATCCGTCGCAACGAGATGCTCGACGGTTGGTCCTTCACCCACGTATGGTTTGGGATAGTATGGCTTTTGTCAATAGAGTCTTAACTATTGGCATGGAATCTACTAAAGTGGTGCAACCGTTGTGTGACACTTTCAAAGACGGGGCTCCCACGTTGAAGGCTCGGGAAATCCTGCACTTGTATTCTATTGGGCCAGGCTTTTTAATGTTTAGGCAAAATGCCTCAGCACTGTTCATGAGGTATAACCCGCACCGCTTCGCTCAACAGTTGGGCTACAATCAGGGTTTGCCTTTCGAGGCATTCTTAGCCGAGCCGGTCGCTACGGAAGAGGGTATTCGCAGCGCGCTGCACCAGTTTATGTGACTAAATACGGGGTCCAACTTTCTCATCAGCGAGCCAAGCTATGTGCCGAAAGCTTCGAACGCTTATGTGGCGTGGTACCAGGATGCGACGGGTGCTGTTTTCAGGGAAGAAAGGCGGCTATTACTTGATCATAAGGATGCTGTCCCAGCTGATAACCCAGCGGTCCCTTTAAAGCAACGGACTGCCGTTCGTCCCTTTTTAAGAGAAAGTCACTACGGTTGTGGTCCCGCGCCTGTTCCCCTTCGAAAGACGCGGCGGAGACGCGATGTACGTCTTGCCTGAAATTCTGGGCAGATGCTAATTGGTGCTATCCGTCCACCTCTCCGAAGATGCCAAGTTGATTTATGGCACCGTGTATCGAAGGTTTAAACGGATGCGGCCGATGTAACAGACTTCGTCAGATTCCCCCTCATTTGAGGGGTTTTTGATTGTGGGGACGCTCTTCCCTGCAGGCGCAAGCCCCTGCAGTTAATCACGCCACCGCATCGCGGTAACAACTTTCTCCTTCTTTAGATGGTCACTTCGTGTCGTGTTTTTTTTTGTGTTTGGTTGCTCGTGGATTGTATACGGAGACTAAGTTATGTTGTCGCCCGTAGGGCGTGGACTAGTCCAAATCCGTATCTTTCTTAGATTTGGGTTTGGGGGTTTGGGTTTAAGGATACGTTAGCCTTATTTGAGACTAAGATCAACTTAAACGTTTGTTAAGAATACGTTAGTCTTATTTTAGACTAAGATCAACTTAACTGGATCATTTAGATTTGACAAGAGAGCAATTAGGCTCGGTTGTTTAGTTTAGTAACATTGCGGTCGATAATTAGTTTAAGGACATTACGGTCCATTGTTAGTTTAAGGACATCTCGGTCCAATGTTAGTTTTAAGACATCACGGTCAAGGTTAAGGACATCATAGTCCGTGGATTTAAGGACTCCACAGTCCGTTGTTAGTTTTAAGACATCACGGTCGAGGTTAAGGACATCATAGTCCATGGGTTTAAGGACCCCACAGTCCAATGTTAGTTTAAAGACATTACGGTCGAGGTTAAGGACATCATAGTCCATGGGTTTAAGGACCCCACAGTCCAATATTAGTTTAAAGACATTACGGTCGAGGTTAAGGATATCATAGTCCATGGGTTTAGGGACCCCACAGTCCGTTATAATGTGTGGTTGTTGGGACCCGTCACCTCTTTGAAGACGTTGAGGAATTACAACGACAAATATAAAAGGAGTGAATAGACGTACCCTTGAACCAAGGTGAGTTGGTTGAAAGAGCATATGTGCTCAATTCAAGATAAGTTGAGGACTTATGGCCAGAATTGGGCTAAGTTCAATTAAAAATGTTTAACATTTTTAGTTGCTCTGGCTATCAAACCTTTATTTGGGCACAGCCCTTTTAATAATGCTAGGCATTGGGCTTTGACATTTTTTCTTATATTGAATGCATAGCATTCATCAGAACAAAGTGTGTTCTGACAGTGCGCCATGTGGCGCGTCAGGCGCTTTGTGCCAGTCAAAAAGTGCATCGCGCTTCTGTTGGGTAGCGCACATGAAGAGGACACGTGTCGCGCTTAGCGTTAAGCGCTAGTTTATTAGCGCATTGCGCTTTTATTTTATGAGCACTTTGCGCTGATTTAGGGGCGTGCCAGTGAGTGACACGTGGCGCGCTTGGCGCTGAGCGCCAGTCCATGAGCGCAGTGCTCTATTTTAAAAGCGCAAAGCGCAGGTTGTGTCTTTGGTTGACACGTGGCATGTTCTGGCACTGCGCGCCAGTCCAAGAAGCGCAAAGGCGCAATTCATAAGTACAAGGCACTTTTTAATAGAGCAAAGCACATTTGATCAATTTTAAGATCAAATAACAGATTTACGTTCTTTAAAGAAAGTTTTGCCTTAAGATCCAAGAACAAAAGTTCTTGTTTTTATAAAAGGCTCTGCCTTTATAAATCAAAAGATCTGTGAATGAAGTAAAATACTTCTTTTAGTTTATTTTTTTTATGATTGGATCTTTTGATCTTTTCTTTCAAATCAAAGACCTTGGTCTTTTTATAGATCTAAGATCTTTTTAGAAAATGGTTCTTCTTTTTACGAGATGGTTTCATCTCTGTTATTCAAGAACATAGTTCTTTTTTACCTTGAAGATGAAGAAAAATCTTCTTTTTTCTAAGAGCTTGCTCTTCTTTTTGCAGAGGGTTTTTCTCTCCCTTTTTTTTGTTCTTCGAGACTTGAAGTCTAGGGGTCTTTAGATAGGGTCAATTGATTTGTTAAATCAATTTTAAGAGATCTTTCTCCGATTGATTTGGGAATATTTCCTACCGTTGGATCTTTGATGCTAAGGCTTCTGTTTTACAGAAGATAATCTTCTTGTTTTAATAAGATTGGAAAGATCTTTCCATAACAGAATTTTAGTTCTGATTAATTAATAATTTATTATTAGTAGATCTTTTGATCTGACGATGGGGAATTTTTAATCCCAGCGCTGGCGCACCTACGTTCGACACGTGGTGCGCAGCGCAGAGCGCAGCGCAACTGCGCAAGCGCACCCGTGTTTGACACGTGGCGTGCAGCGCGCAGAATCGGAAGCGTTGATTCAATTTAAATTTTGAATTTTGAAGCAGAGCTTTGCTCTGATTGGGGGTGTGCTGCCTAGGACGCAGCGCACCTGGCACTAGCGCGTTTGCGCTTAACACGTGGCACGCAGCGCGCAGCGCACCTGGCACTAGCGCGTTTGCGCTTAACACGTGGCACGCAGCACGCAGCGCGCAGTGCACGGGATCTGAAGCATTGCTTCAATTTTTGAATTTTGAAATTCAAAACAGTGCTTTGCTCTGATTGGGGGAAAAAACGCCCTTTCCCTGAGAAGTCTCAACCCAGTGTTTCCATAGATGCGGTAGCTGTAGCATCCCCGGAATATTGCGTTGGTTCGGAGATCGGGACCTGCCACCCAAAAATGCCTGTCAAGCAAAAACACTTATCATCGACCGTTGGTGTCCGTTCGCAGAAGAATAAGAAGTCTCCATTTTCTGCCGACATTGTATTCGGCCAGGAGCCCCATGCTCCCTATAGCGAGGGCTTGTGCGAATATGACACCAATGACGGTTTGTTCGACACGCCTACGACCGACACCGACCTATAGGCTGCCCTCGCAGCTTCCGATCGACTGGCTCGCGAGGAAGCGGCATTGATCTCTATCGTGAAATCAGGTATACTGCAGTTATATTCTTCTGCGTTTATCCCTTTTCTCTTTATTATGATTTTATTAACGCTCTCTTCTTCAACAGGTATTTCTGCCGAAGAGGCTCTCGCAGCTTCCCTCAGGATATTCGAGGAGGAAGAGAGGCTCCGCGCTTCTTTGGGTCTTGGTATAAGTTGCTTCATTACACCTTTATTCTTTTTATTCGTTCTCTGACCCTCTCTTTCACCTTATTGCAGGGACTACCTCAACTCAGGTTATTCCAAGTGCAATGCCGATCCCGAGTGTCGATGCAGCAAAATTTCTAGAGCCAGCTATTGTGGCCAAGGCCCTCTCAAAGTCACCGAAAGAGGCTTTGCTGAAGCAGCCGATGATGGACGCCGTAGCGGCTCCAGAGGCAGAGCTCAGTTCGGACGATGACGTCCCTTGTCGGAAGTCTTGAGGAAGTCATTTCTCACTGCTCAGACCGAAAGGAAGCGCAGGAAGCACGCGGCGAGGGAACACGATGCCGTTTTGGCCATAGGTGAAGCCTCAAGCAGTATTCCGCTTGCTAATACTCCTTCGGCGGATGTTCCCTCTGCCCTGTCTACCGCCCATAGACAGGTTGCACGCGCAGCTCGAGAAGAAACTGAAAAGCCACTCCAAGGTAACGTAACTCCCAGTCTTTTATTAGAATTCGGTCCTCGAATTCTGACATACGCATTTTCTTTCACACAGGGCCGAGCCCTGGTGATGGTATGGCAGGTGAAACATTGACGATTACAGAGCCTGAAGTGGCTACTCTTTCTCGGGAATCTGGGACCGTTCAGACTGCTGCTCTTTCTCCTGATGGATCCTTGGTATTAGCGAGTGTCGCAAGGGTTACGACGGCCCTCGTCGAGTCAGGGGATGAAGCTATAGGTGCGGAATCTATTCCCCTGAGAGAGAGTGAAGAAGCCGTTACACCCGGTGACGCCTTCGTCGCGGTTTTGGTCCATGATCTATCAGGTAGTCCTTGGGTTGTTGTTTTCGAGTTTTTCAATACTGTTCAACCCTTCTGATGATATTTCGTTTGTTTTGAGCATAGGCGCGGTGAACCCTGAGGCTATGTCGTCTGAAGAAGTGTCGCTGGTCACTGCTCTGACGGTCGCTGTCCCCTTGCCTTCTTCTGTGCCGCTCTAATCCTGGAAGGTATGGGTTTCTCACTTATTTGTTTCACTGCGGGTACAATCCTCCTTGTATTGACTGTATATTGTCGCAACTCTGCAGGAGTCCTTTTCGACCATTTATACTAGGTGTTGAACCCGCATTTTTCCTTTCAGTCAGAAATCGTTCCACCTTCTGGTATTGGTTAGTATATTCTTCAGCTAATGTCCCCTTCTTTTATGAATAGACTTATTGTTGCTAAGTCTTTTTTATATTGATCACAGCGTCATGGGTCGGAGGAGGAGACAAGAGAATAGCCACGCCTCCAATACTCACCATTCTGCCGCCTGCTACAGCCGGTATAATAGACTCCAGCCCTTATGTGTTTTCCTTATCTTCCGAGTCGAAATTTGACCGTAATTCATTTTGTAGCAATTGCACCGGCTCTAGCTCCTTTTGAGTCTCGCATTCCGATGCTCGCAGGGCCCTTCGCTAAACGCATATCTTCCAGGGGTGCCGCAAAAAGCCGGCGAATGTTAAGCGAGTTTATTGAAGATCTCAATGCTGAGGCCCTTACTTCTGCTACGGATTTTGCCGTTGAAGTCAATCCAATGCTGGCGACACTCGTGAATTTCTATGATGAAGATCTCATCAGCTCTTGGGTTGATTATTGCAGAAAGATCGAGGCTTGTCAGCACGAGATTGAGCTCAAGCGTCTCGCTCCTGAGGAGTTGGCCTCGAACTCCCAGCAGGCTGCATGGGTCGAGCGTAGTGTTTCTTTCATTCGCCATTTTGAACAAGAGGCGACCCTAAGACGAAAAGAACATGAGGCGGCCTCCAGCGAATTCGTCCAGTTGCGGGCTCAGGTTGAAGCGAATGCTGCACAGTTAAAAGCTATTTTCGACAACCTCCAGCGATGTATTTCGGACGGGTTGACGTTAAGGAGGACGCTCGACTTCACCGAATGGGTCATGCAGGACTGTGAGGCTGCCATACTAGAAACTAATGAAAAGATTTCATCCTGTTTGCGGCAACGGACTCAAATTGAAGCGGAATTGGCCACAGTAGCAGACCACGAGAAATGATTGAGAGAAGCGCGTGAGCGACTTGTCAATTTATTGAAGACGCCTCCTCCTTAATAACTGTCATTGTACCTTTCTTCTTATACCAACTGTAAACTTGTGATTCATGAATAACGTGGATTCATTCTGATTCCTTTATGAAATGTATCTTGTATTCACTTGAATTCTGTGTTAGTTATATGTATGCCCTAGAGGCCATTACTATACATTGGATGTATATTATAGTAGATGCTTGGACATATATAGGGAGGACTTTTTTGCTCGACATGATAGTATGCTATCTGCTTGCTCTTTACCTTAACGTGTACACTGATTGTCTCTCTGTTACATGTTAGTAAAGCCCTTAGGATGTGTACTTGACTACCTAGACTATGATGCAGATCATACTAGTGGGGACATGGTAGTCCATAAGTACATCCTTCAAGGTCCCTAGTCGTGGGTATATCGATACGGGGCATCGATATACAAGAGTAGACTAGCGTATACCTTCTCGACCCATACAGATGGGCGATGGATGATCCCATATCCATTGGTGTTTGACATCAGAGATGATATATGGGTGCTCATTGGGGACTGGGTACACTGACGGACTCGCTGAGAACTCTCAGATGGTATTATACCTTACGTCAGATGGCAGTTCTCTGGTGACACTGGTACAGGTTAGTCTGTAGACCCGAGATCGTCATAGAGTCTTGTGTGATTCCCATTGTACTTTGATTTCCACCTTACCATGTCCAAGAGGGCGTGCAAAACGGAGGTTTTTGGGTACAGTCCCGAATCACATGGAGGCAAGGAGCGATAGGAGGGGATTCGTCTCTCCCGGTATAGGGAGTTGATGTTGCACTGTGTTCGATTGGCTATAACCGGAAATCCCTGGCCAGGGTTGCTGAGATTTACTGGTAAGTGTTACCAGTAGAATCTCGAACTGTTATAGACCTCATATCGACACGACTTATCGAGCTACTGGGGTCTGACGTTTACCACCCCTACGCAAGATATGCGACATATCAGACGAACAGACCGGACTGTACGGTAAGTGTTACTGGGATGATTCACAGGAGTGTGAGCGGGCTTGCTCGTTGATCTTCTAATCGCTCAATACCCGGGTGGCCGTTACGTTTAGCAGACCGCTTGCGGCTTGTGGGTGTTTGATATGATCATCACCTGCTGCCGGCGTATTGATGAGTCTTTAGAGTCCTACACAGAGGTTTCCTGGCTCAAGCGAAACGAAATAGGAGCGCATATGAGATATGTGCAGGACCGAGAATAATACCAGTATGTGATACTGTATTCTATTCTCGCAATTTATATCATTGGACGGTTATATGAGATATAGCCGGGTTACCGAATCAAGTGTTGATTCGATACATTGATACACTTGATATTAGTCGGTTATATGCAGTATGACAGGATCATTAAATCAAGTGTTGGTTTAATGATTTAATGTATAATTATATATTAGATATATTACTTTACATTAACTAGTATTTGTTCACTTAAGATTGATTTTCTCACTTGATGTGCACAAGTAGTATATGTGATATATTTTTGTGCACTTGATTGTATCATGTTTGATGATACATGCAAACTTGGGTGTATGTTTACTTTAAACCATGTTTAAGTGAATGGTTAGGGTTTTGTTATCTTTTCTTAATTATTTATTTTATTTATTTACTTTAGGGCAAGAAACAAAATGGTGGCTTCTTTTGTTTTTACCTTGAAGCTTCATGAAGCTTTGATCACTTTGTTTCTTTCCTTAACCGAACCACTCACCTAAACCCTAGTTTATTCTCTACACAAGTTAACTCACCCATGGTTGCTAAATGATAAGATTCACTTGAATTATTTTAATTGATTATTCTTGTTCTTTCTTCTTCTTCTTCTTCAAGAAGAAAGAAAACCGTTGCTACAAAATTTCAAGTGATGAATCCAAGTGAGAAATCCAAATCCAAAGTGAACCCACTTCCTATTTCTTCATCCTCTACCACTTGCCATGTAGTATAGGGTGTTTTCTTCACAAGTTTCATGACTTGGTGAAGATGGAGCTCGAGTTAGAGTCTCCTCGACGTAGATCATCTTCGACATTGAAGTCAACGACCTAGTTCACTCGTTTCTCCGACGAAACCATCGCTAGAGTCCGGGATCCCGGTGATCGCAGTGAAGGCACATCATCACGAAGCTAAAGAAGTGGAGGACCGGATCTACAAAGGTTGTATTTCCATTCACTTAGCAATAAAGTTGTTTACTTGCTTGCTTTTCGCCTTTACCTCTAGTTAACGATCTAGCATTAGGGTTTCTCGGCATATAATTTTTGAATTTGGCATAGTTGATGCCTTGTAGAACCTCTTGAGTGTGCCTAGGAACCCTACATTCTGTAGGGTTATGGAAGCGCCCCGGCCATCAATCTGTGGCCAAACGCGGAATAAAAGCTTTATAAACCTGTGCTAACGGAACCCTAATCGACGGATCGTACCATCAACCCTATACCAGTACTATGAAAAGAGTTTAAAGAGGTTATACCGATCGATCCATGTCCTTCGGTCTTTAACCTCTGTCTCAAGTTCCTCGCGGCTTTCTCGATCAAGTTCGATCTCCGGTCTCCCTCGTCAAAGACGATCCACGTCGAGGATTAGTAATACGGGTTCTCGCCTTAAAACCGAAGCAACTCGGGTATCTAGTTTGCTAACCTAGATAGCCAAGATGAAGTAGAGATTGTGTGTGAATACTTTACCTCAAAACACCCAAGGATTCTCAACTCATGAGAGGCTTTGGGTGGAGGTTGAAGAAGAAGCCATGGAGTGAAGAGTGTGAGCTCAAGAAATGGCATGTGAAGAAAAATAAGTGTCTGCCTTTTTCTTTTGTTAGTCTTGTGTGTTATTTAGTTGTGAGCAACTAAAGAAAAGCAACTCATGAAAAAAGATCTGCCATCCTCATAATTAAATATCTCATAATCCTCCAAAACTTGATCATGCCATTATGACTCATCTCATAACTCATGACCATAAGTCACCAAGTGCATGCATCAAGAGTTAAAGAAAAATCCACCATCAAAAGATCTATGCCAAAACAATAATTCACACTTTCCACAATATTAAACATTTAAACTAAATGTTTAATCCAAAAAGAAAATGCAACTTCTAAAGTAAACTTGTAACGAATTACAAGAATACCCATCATCCGTATATACATACCCGCATCCATATTCCAACTGAATACGAATATAACGAGACGAAAATAATCCAATAATATAATACTAGGATCCGGCTTAAACCAAAGCCTACTAGTATTATCCGTCTAATCATGATCCGTGCACAAGTGCATGTATATGATCGAACCCTGCCATAAAACCATACGACCTCTACAACATTTCTCCCGAACCAGGAAAACCCTCTGTGTGGGACTCTAAAAACTCATCAATATGCTAGCAGTGGGTTTAACCACAAGCACGTCAGTGACACTAGCTGTACGTAACGGCTGCCCAGGTATTGAGAGAAAGGGAGGCCGATGAGCAAACTCATCCTGAAATCCTACTGAGCCTGACAGTGACAATATCCGTGCAGTCCAGTCCATTCGTCTATGAGTATCATATATCGAGTCTAGCGGGGTGGATAAAGTCAGACCCATAATAACGCGACATATAGTGTCGGTATGAAACCCATCACCACCTGAGAAACTACCGATCCTGGATCGGTAATTCTTGTCTACCCCGGTCGAGGATTTCTGGTGATGGAAACCCGTGCACAACCCGACATCAACCCCCAATACCGGAAGAGACGAATCCCCTGACGATCCGCTCACTGCCTCCATGTGGCTCGGGACTGTACCCAACTAAAACCTGTTTGCACGACTCCTTTGAGCCGTGGTAGGGTAGTAATCAAAGCACATTGGAAACTCACATGAGACAAATGATGATCTGAGGTCAAAAGACTAATATTTACACATGTCACCTGGGAACTGCTATCTGACAATAGGTATAATACCAACTAGCATGTTCCCGGCGAGTCTGTCCGGTGTACTCATAACCCAATGAGCATCTGTATACATTTTAGGTGAACCAACTGACACCAATGGCTTGGGAGACCGGCCACCGCCCCTCGTCGGGGTCTCGATCCATATACACTAGTTTACTCTTGGAGTATTGATACCCACTCTCGAAACTCCTACGACTAGGGACACTTTAAGGATGTGCTTATAGACCACCAATCTTTCACGTATATGATCGCCATCATACTGCTGGTAGTCAAGCAAGGATCCTATGGGCTCTATCAACATGTAATAGTGATCTGTAATGTCACCTGAAGCATGTATACAATGATAAAGACAAACCAGATAGCATATTATCATCTCGAGTAAGACTGTTCTACCGGTATAGGTCCTCCTTCAATCATTACAACCACGTGCCTGCGATCCAATAATTGACTTGAGGGCAATATAGCCAACAATCTCCCACTTGCACTTTAGGCTAATTATTGCGGTGTCACATACTCACAGCTCATGTGATACCGAACACCCAACTTCTCTACTAATCAGTTTCACAAAGCTTGTTTGTAAAACTATTGCGTTCGAGAAATAGCCTCAGTGAGTGGATCCTCTCCAATGTTTCTTTCTATGTCTCTCTTTATCTTAAGTTCACGGAGAAAGTCATCTCCCGAAATGAGCAATACCTGTCTTAGAATATGTCTGGATATCTGATGGGACCCAGTTCACAAATGAACACCAAATCCAGCAAATTTCTTAGACTGTATCATCAACTGAATTTAATCAGTATCCTGCGCCATGCCTCCCTCAGTATTCGCTTGGATCACCTGTCCAAACAACTGCCCCTCGTTAAGAGGGAAAAACTATAACTCTGACAGTCACTCTGTCATCCAGGTCACCTTGGAAGCCTGGAATGATAACCGTCTCCCGAAGGAGGCTGTCGTTACCAAATCCCTAGAACATCCACTTATGTTCATAAACTGCTCCCGAACATTTCTCCAGAATTGGATTAATATAAAAACTTATTGTATCTAGTGCAAAAACAATATCTGGTGTGGTACTTGACATCTCATGATTGACTCAATTGCCGAAGCAAGTGATATGCCAATCATGCACATCCCTCTCCTCTTTAGTCTGTAAGACACGTTTAGAGAGGATGACTCCATCATCTGCAGGTATACCACCATACCAGGAGTTGTCCATTCTAAAACACCTTTAGAATACTGTCTAAGTACCCAGATTGGGAAACTACCCAAATCTAGATCTAAAACCATAGATCCAGTTACCAGAATGCCTGATATAATATCCATATGCTATGTGGAGAAACCACTGTGTGACAACCTCAGTATAACCGATCGTAGTATAGGAATTTCACTTCCTACAAAATGCATGTCATCCAAATACCAGAACATCACACCCTACTATTTTCTTAACAAATCCATCTCCTATTCTGATGAAATCAAAGCCTATGATTGTCACATCAAAAATAGATGATCTATCTTCGCTATATCCGCTTTAGTCTATAAATAGACATAAGCTCCTTGTCCACTATGCTTCCGCTGTGACTACAACAACTCTCTGGCAGAGTCATATACACGTGCACTTCTAAAGCTAGTTTAGAACGACGCTATACTCATCCTACTGCCGGGTCTCACAGTCCGGAACAACAGTAGTGTCAAGTCTGGGTAAACAAGAACCACCCTGTCACCGTCTTTGAGGATACCGAAGTACCTCTCAGGTGCCTGAGGTTACCCACCATATCTGCGGAGTGGTTAATCGAATGTCAAACCCGATTGAATATTTAGGTTCTATTAAATTTTCAGTAATCATTTGTGGTTTTGGAATCACTTCCAGTTCTACCATACTCTCACTATTGTTTTTTGAAAAAGTACATTTTACTAAAACTGTGGCGGGTCAAGAACAATATCACTATTGATCTTCCAGATGGTATATAGTTAACCCTCATCATAGCCCGAGATAACCCACAAACTGCCATTACAGAAACGTGCCTTGAGTTATCCAGAGTCTGGTTTCAAGCATAAGCCGGACAACTCCATATAGCTTAACATCGTTAAAATATGAACCATTCTATATACAATATAGAAACAGAGGCACTGATTTAATTTGAACCAGATTCAAATCATGCAGCTGTCTCCAGTGCATGTCAACTAAATGGAGAGAGGCCGATCAGCATTACTTAGCTTAGGAGTGCATCCAGATATGAGTAACCTGAAAGAGAAGTAAGTTCTCAAAACTATTACTATCAACTGAATGCCAAACACAAGTATCTATATCTTCGATCATCTTGAAGAATAATGATACTTGCAACACATGGTTCTCTACTTTATTCTTGTACCTATAACTTCTCAAAACTTGGACCTTGTATTTCTACGAAATACTTGTCTAAAACTGGAGAAGTCACAAGTAAAAAGAATATAGTATGAGCACCAACCCCTTTATCCTAATGGACATTGAACAACATACAATACTTTGTATAAGTACCCTGAGTTGAATAACTCAAACCCTGTGTGTTGTAGGTTGAAAACTGTACTATGGTTAAGAAGAATTACATCGCTGTTTAATACTCCTTACCCAATCATTAACTGGTACAGGTAAATTTCATAGACATAATTTCAAAATGTTATATCTCACTTTATTAAATAAACGTGCAGATATATCAGTTTGAAATTGGTGCATAACAATAGATATTCAAAACTAAATATTTTCCATCAGGTAAAACCCCAGGCGATTTCCTCAAATATCTCCAATTACAACGAATTCTGATATAATGAGGATATAATCACATAACTTACTCCCACTCATCATCTGTAAAACCATACAGATGTGAGAATCAAACCTGGTAAATACAAACCCTGGAGTAAGGATCTAATTATGAAATCAGTTTTCAATTAACAATGCATAGTAAAACTGAAACATGAAAATGTTTCAAAGGGGTAGCCGGGTATTCTTAGTAATGCCTCTTTTATTATCCAT
This sequence comes from Agapanthus africanus, assembly GCA_030015575.1. Lineage (NCBI taxonomy): Eukaryota > Viridiplantae > Streptophyta > Magnoliopsida > Asparagales > Amaryllidaceae > Agapanthus > Agapanthus africanus. Next base: position 90,038,305 of record JASDDO010000012.1, on the reverse strand, counting down.
ATTCAAGACTATGATCGTATATTTCCTTGCCATCTCTTCAAATCTCTTTATTTGTCTTTACTCATTACTTTCTGTACACCACCCTTAGGCTAAATGGTTTTCTTCCTTCCCTACCGTTCGGCACTAGCCTATGGTTTGGAAGAAGACTATCCAATAAGCGTAATAGGTGTACTCTCATAATCCTAGGAGTACTCGCAACTTGAGAGAAGGTAAAGATAAAAGACAACTAAATAAACCTTATTCTATTTCTCCTGAACCAGAATCCATCCTCGAACTGGAACAAGTTCCTTCGAGTTCGTATATAATTATACGATGGATTATCCAAAAAGTGGATCTTCGTAGAGATACAGGGTGTTCTGGAGAAATCTAAAGGTGAAGTAGGAGTGGTGATGATATACGCGGTTTCGTCATGAATGATAGCAGTCGCAATTTACTTTGCCCTCTTTCTAATCCCTTTATTTGTCTTTACTTATTACCTTCTGTACACCACACTTAGGCTAATTGGTTTTCTTCCTTCCCCACCTTTCGGCACCTGCCTATGGTTTGGAAGAAGACTATCCAATAAGCGCAATAGGTGTACCCTCTCCTAATCCTAGGTGCCCTCACAACCTGAGAGAAGCTAAAAGGAAAAGACAACTGAATAGTCCTATTCAATTTCTCCAGAACCAGAAACCATTCTCGAATCTGAAACAAGTTTCTTCGAGTTCGTATGTAATTATACGATGGTTATATCCAATAACTGTGGATCTTCGTAATGATACAGAATGTTCCAGAGAAAAGCAAAATGTAAAAGTAGGAGTGGTAATGAAGTATGCAACTCTGACAATCCAAAAGTCAGTGTGTTTTAAGAAGGTTCGGTTAACTTGGCTTATGAGTTCTAGTCTAGGGTCGGGCCATGGTCGCTACCAAAGAGAGAGAGAAAAGAAACACTTAGTATGCACTCTAACCTAGATCAGAATGGTCAATCACTTTATCTAATTAGGATGTCTCCCACTGTATCCTCAAATTCTCCTACAAACCCTAAAGAAGAATTAGTCGCGATCATATAAAATCACCCGAGGAGTAAACCATCTCATCAGTAGGAATCGGGATCCAACTATTATCGCATGATAACCTAATGAAATCCACTCAAGTTATCACACTCCAGAAGGTATGCGCATACTTGGCAAGTTTTCTGTATGTTTGAAACTCCTGATGTGATTTCTACCCCATCTCTTATGACCTTGACGAAGGCCAACATATCATAAGTCACATGTCAAGTTCTACCCATCATTGTCCAGGTTAATTTGAACCCACCAGTGCATACCCTTGACGAAGGCCAAAATAGAAGTACGAGTGTCCCAAACCAACGCATCTATCTATGCAACAGAAAGGTAATAAGCAGCTACCATATACTATGCCATGCCGAAGGCCAACAAATATAGCATGAATATTAAGTGCTACCCGTCTGAAATAACGGAGGGCTACGAATGGTTTTTGGTGAAAAACCTTTAACGTAATGAACTTGATATCGTTGAAGAAACCGGATAGCTTTTTACAAATATATAGTGGCGAAAACCTTTGCTAAAGAGATCACTCCCAGTGAAGGGATCTCGGATTTTTCCTCATTGAATAAGGTGCAGGATATTCCAACTTAATATCTTGATGCAAAGAAAAAAAGTAATCGACTATAATGAAGTTATTACCCTGACGCAAACTTCTGCCCAAGAGGTCATTCCCGGTGAAGGGATCTCGGCTCTTGCCTCGTCGAATGAGGTGCTGGATATTCATAACCGAATACTGCTGTGCAAAACAAAAGAAAACATCCTTGTAACAACAGTTTTTTTAAAAATTGTTCCAACAATATCGAATAGGTCTGTTTTCCTTGTATTGATCTGAATCAACGCAGTCCCATCAATTAATCACACCACAAAAGAACGAAAATATGATGTACGTATATGCCATCCGCATTCGCCACTGGGTCCCGTCATCACCCGTTAGGTTACTTAACGAACGACAGAGTGAGGGCAGGACTAGCACGGGTGTAAAACATATACGACATCTACTAGTATATATATAACAATATATAATAATCGCTCCAGGCGTGATAAATGCAACATCACAAATAAGCAATAAACATCACGGAACAATACAGATAATCTGAGAGCCTCGGGTTTCCTTTGAGCCGCAAGTGAAACCCGACGTTCCCCTGGTCGTGTGGATAACCTGTGTAATGAAAACCTAGACCCCTACGAGCGCGGCAAGTTACCCGCCAAAACCAGAAGCGAGGCAGCCCCCTCATCAAAGTGAATGGGCCACCCAGCACTTCATGGAATCCGGTAACTTGAGCACCCCTTCTTGGGTCAACCTGTACCCCCTAAGAGTGCAGCGAATAGCCCGTAAATTCTAGAGTGAGGCCCCTCCTTCTCAACGCCATGAGATGCGGACCTGTTACCCTTCAGAACCCAGCTATCCGTGCACTTCATCGTGGGGTAATCCTAGTACAGAAAATAAAATATGTACAACGGTGACATCGACCTCAACCCGGTCGTGCCCCAAACAAATAATATACAAGCAGGCAGTGACGGCAGTCCACATGTCGGATGCTCGCCCCGCGATATCAAATATACAAATAAAACTAAACTGTACTAACATTGCACCCAAGCTATCCACCATGACGAATCCGCAACAACACAGCACAACACAGAACATCAACGTGAATGTCACGTTTGCAAACCCGTCTAAAAGAACTATAGCAATTAGACAAGTTGTACCGCTCTAATGACATTCACGGTCGCAGATAGTAATGCATGTACTGTAAACTTAAAACAACATTAGAAATATCGACTTCAAAATAACCCCAAATAGCCCCAAACAACTAGATAAATCCATATCCAAATTGGGCTAAACTAGCAATACCACTGAACCAATATTCCAGAGACTAAACTACACCCAAAATACGAAGTCCCAATTCTCTTCTAGGACCGGCCAGGCCGGATTTTATAGCCATGTGGCCGGGTCTAATAGGGTGGAAGCGGCTCGTATTTGGGGTGCAATCTATGGGTCATCTTCATAGTCTTCTGCAGTTGCTAAAATATTTTTAGAAGACTCGGAAAAAATTGACAGAAACTGGAATACATCGACTGATGTTTCGGAGTTGTTTCGGTTTCGATACTTTAATATCGTCTAAACCAACTAGTATGCGGTTAATGGGTTGGCTCTGATACCATGTAGGGTTACGGCAGCGCCCCGGCCATCAATCCGTGGCCAAACGCGGAACAAAAACTTTACAAACCGGCGCTAACGGAACCCTAATCGACGGATCGTACCATTAACCCTATACTAGATTTGTGAAAAGAGTTTAGAGAGGTTATACCGATCGATCCGTGTCCTTCGGTCTTCAACCTCTGTCCCAAGCTCCTCGCGGCTTCCTTGATCAAGTTCGATATCCGGTCTCCCTCGTCGAAGACGATCCGCGTCGAGGATTAGTAATACGGGCTCCCGCCTCAAAACCGAAGCAACTCGGGTATCTAGTTTGCTAACCTAGATAGCCAAGATAAAGTAGAGATTGTGTGTGAATACTTTGTCTCAAGACACCCAAGGATTCTCAACTCATGAGAGGCTTTGGTGTTAGTTGTATGTATGCCCTAGAGGCCAGTATTATACAGATGATGTATATTATATTGGATGCTTGGACATATATAGAGATGACTTTCTTGCTCGATATGATAGTATGCTATCTGGTTGCTCTTTATCTTAACATGTACACTTGTCTCTTTAAACTGTCTTATAGGTACATGTTGGTAAAGCCCTTAGGATGTGTACTTGACTACCTGGACTATGATGCAGATCATACTAGTGGGGACATGGTAGTCCATAGGTACATCCTTCAAGGTCCCTAGTCGTGGGTGTATCGAGACGGGGCATCGATATACCAGTGTAGACTAGCATATACGCCTCTCGACCCATGAGATGGGCGATGGATGATCCTATATCCATTGGTGTTTGACATCAGAGATGGTATACGGGTGCTCAGTGGAGACTGGGTACACTGGACGGACTCGCCGAGAACTCCCAGATGGTATTATACCTCACGTTAGATGGCAGTTCTCAGGTGACACTTGTACTGGTTAGTCTGTAGACCCGAGATCGTCATAGAGTCTTGTGTGATTCCCACTGTGCTTTGATCTCCACCTTACCACATCCATGAGAGCGTGCAAAACGGTGGTCTTTGGGTACAGTCCCGAGTCACATGGAGGCAATGAATGATAGGAGGGGTTTCGTCTCTCCCGGTATTGGGGGTTGATGTTGCGCTGTGCTCGATTGGCTGTAACAGGGAAGTCCCTGGCCAGGGCTGATCAGAGATTTGCTGGTAAGTGTTACCAGTAGTTTCTCAACCCGTTATGAGCCTCACATCGGCACGACTTATCGGTTACTGGGGTCTGACGTTTACCACCCCTAGACTTGATATGCGACATATCAGACGAACAGACCGGACTGTACGGTAAGTGTTACTGGTTGGATTCACAGGAGTGTGAGCGGGCTAGCTCGTCGATCTTCTGATCGCTCAATACCCGGATGGCCGTTACGTTTAGCAGACCACTTACGGCTTGTGGGTGCTTGATATGATCATCATCTGCTACCGGCGTATTGACGAGTCTTTAGAGTCCTACACAGAGGTTTCCTGGCTCAAGCGAAACGAAATAGGGGCGCATATGAGATATGTGCAGGACCGAGAATGATGCGTGTATGTGATACCGCATTTCATTCTCGTGATGAATGTTTCGATTGGTTGTATGTGATATAACCTAGTTATCGAATCAAAGATTGATTCGATAAGTCGATACATTGGATACTAGTCGGTTATGTGCGACATGACCGGATCATTGAATCAAGTGTTGATTTAATGATTTAATGTATAATTATATATTTGATATATTACTTTGCATTAACTAGTATTGGTTCACTTTAAAGGGATTTTCTCACTTGTAGTGCACATTGTATATGTGATATATTTTTTGTGTGCACTTGATTGTATCATGTTTGATGTTGCAAGCTAACTTGTGTTTTGTGTAAAGATTAAACCATGGTTGTGTAATGGTTAGGGTTTTCTTTTTCTTACTCATTTATTTATTTATTGATTTTGGAAAAGATTATGAAGAAAATGGTGGCATTATTTGGATTTAGTTGAAGCTTCATGAAGGTTTGACTTTGTTACCATTTTGTCTTCATACTTAACCCTAACCATCTAACTAACCATGATCTATTCTTTACACCTTACCATAGTTAGTATATGATAAGTATTCACATTTATTTTCTATTTTACACAATACTTATCATATCTTTTCTTCTTCTTCATCATCTTCATGAAGAAGGAAAGCTTGTCTTCATCAATGGCATATTGAGCAAAAGTGTGAGAAATCCAATTCTAAAGTGAACCCACCTCCTATTTCTTCACCCTCTACCTCTTGCCAAGTAGTATAGGGTGTTTTCTTCACAAGTTTCACAACTTTGTGAAGTTGGAGCTTGATCGTGTGTAACCTCGACGTAGATCATCTTCGGCATCGTAGCCGACGACTTGTCCGCTCATTTCTTCGATGAAGCCGATGCTAGAGTCCGAGATCCGACTAGGACAACGAGAGGAAGTCTACGTGGAGCTAAGGAAGTGGAGAACCGGATTTACAAAGCTTGTAGCTTCTCACTTTTAGTTAAGATGTTAACTAGCTTAACTTTTCGTCTAAAATTCTAGTTAACGATCCGTATTAGGGTTTCTCGGCACTCGTAAAATTTGAAATTGGCATGGTTGATGCCTTGTGAGACTTCATTAGCGTGCCTAGGAACCCTACAGTGGTATCAGAGCCTAGCTAGAGCCTTAGGCGATGCTTAGACGATGTTTGAAACCCGATCGAAACCGAAACCCTAAAACCAAATCGCTTTCTGGACTTTTTCTAAAAAATGGGTTTTTTCCATATTAAAAATGCTTAAAAAATTCAGCAGGAAGTTATAAGAATTACGGTGCAAAATTGGACAAATGATGCCTCCAACCTGCGGCGGAACTGCGGCAGAAGCCTAGCTTCTGCGGCGGTTCCACAGCGACATGATGACGTCAGCCCTCCAAATTTGCACAGTAATTCCTAATTTACAGTGCTGAGTTTTATGGGAATTTTTAATATTTATTCATGAGTTGAATTTTCTGGGGTGTTTTGGGTGTTCGCTGATTCGATCGGATTATCAGACTTTGTCTATGTGGCTTTCCGGATATTTTGGAATATGTTAAAAAGTTCGACCGGATGTAAATACCCAATCTTTCCCCTGCCGGAAAATATCCAAGTGTTGGATTTTTCTGTGGTTTAAGGACGTTCTGAGTAGTGCAAGTAACGCGATGGTCCCTCTAGAAGACAACAAACCTTAACTCGATTATGTGACCGTCTTGAACTGCCCTTTGAACCTTCGGGTTTAGGGCAGTACGGCGTGCCACATGTGAGGCGTTGGCTTGACCCTTCTACGACTGGACCGTTGGTACTGAGGCATGAAATGAATGTCTTTGAACCTATTTCATGTGTTGAACGGTTTCGGGAAAACTTGGGTGTTCGAATGTTCGATCGGAAAGTTTAATATTTTCTATTTATCCGGAATGGGATACAATAATTGGAATTCACAAACGGTTATGAGATAACTGGATGAATGTTATAAATCTAGCGGTTTAGTCTCACTTGATATTGAAAAGAGTTTTCGATAATGGGACTAAAATGCGGGGTTTATAATTGTTAGGCATGTGATGTCTAAGTATTTCATTTGATTAGGCATGCGATATCTAATGAGGTTGTGGATTCCAACTGTTGTAGTTTTACACTTTCTTTTCTGTGACCGTAAGTGTAATATGTGATATCGCCGGTTTCGTTGCTATATGTCAACGACAATTGAGGTGCGCATATTTACTTACGTTGATGACATGTGATGTTATGTGTTGCTGGATATGTTATATTGGATTGTCGTGTTTGAATAGACGGGGGTTTTTATGTGAGATGAGTGTTTTTCATTTTCATTCATGTAAAAACTTGTATGTAATATTCTTTTATTGGGGCACTTCCAGGTAGCGGAAGTTGTCACCTTTTGTATATTATTTACTTTTCCGCATTAGGATAGACCCAAGGAGGGGAGCACAAGTAACCGGGTTCTAGGGTCCAGTGGGAGACCATCTCGAGGAGTCGAGTCCGGGTCTCCTAACCCTAGAATTGGTAGGCTTGCTTGCCGCTCTCGTAGGGGTGTAGGGGTATGGGATTGGCTATTCATCACAACCGTGGAATCCGTGTTTTATACTGGCTCGTATTGAAAACACGGACGTCCTAGTATATCCAATATTTCATATGATATTTTCTGCTGCGATATCTGTGATGTGATCATTTGATATGTTCTGATGGATACAGTATATAGTATATATGATATATTATATAGACGTTACTTATGTTTTGCACCCGCACTAGCCCTGCCCTGCTCTGTCATTAGTTACCTAACCTAACGGTGCACGAGGGGACATCCAGGCGAATGCGGATGGCATAAGTGTACGTCGTATTTATCTGTGATGTTTAGGTGACATAAATGATGGGACTTCATTAATGTGATTAATAAAGAAAAGAAACCTAAGATATTGTAGAATCAAATTTTAAACAAAACAGGTAGCTACAGTTCTTGCTTTGCATAGCGGTATATATGATGTACCCTGCACCTTATTCGATGAGGAAAGGACCGAGATCCCTTCACCGGGAGTGACTCCTTTAGCAATAACTGGCAGATGCTACATACTCGGTCTGCTTTTGATTGCTTCTATAGTTTCTGCTTTGCACAGTGATATATATGATATATCCCGCACCTCATTCGACGAGGAAAGGGCCGACGATCCCTTCACCGGGAGTGACCCCTTTAGCAAAACTAGAAAAGCCTCAAAATCACTCCATTTCAAAACTTCATTTGATCCTACAACGATATCGAGTTCATTACGCAATAGGTTTTCAGAAAAACCTGTCGTAGCCCTCCGTCATTTCAGATAAGAACTGTTTAGTATTCGTGCTGCGTTTGTTGGCCTTTGTCAAGGCGTAGTGTACGGTAGCTGAATAGTACTTATCTGCTTGTGCATGTGATGCAGATTGTTTCTGGGTAGTCGTACGACCTTGTTGGCTTTTGTCAAGGGCCGTGCGGGTGGGTTTGATTCAATCAAGAAATGACGGGTTGAACTTGACCAGCAGACTATGATTTGTTGGCCTTTGTCAAGGTCATAGAACGCTAGGGGCAAAATATTATCTGGAATTTCAAGTGTTGAAATTTGCAATGAGATTGCATATCTTCTATGAGATAGTTGGATCCCGATACCCACTGTGAGTAAGAGTTACTCCTGGGAGAGTTTTACACATTACAATTAGCCGATCAAGCAGGTGTCTAGAAAGGTGTCAACGGGGTTACGCCTCTGGTAAAACGAGGTTTACATTAATTTGGTTCGTGCGAAAGCACGGGGGACCTCCCTCAAAGTACCGACACTGGCCTGGCTGAAAGATTGGCGAACTTGTAGTGTGTAATTAATCCCGGCTAGTCTTTCCTTTTAGGATTTGAAGGAAGATTTGATAAAAACAGTGGGAGCCATCCTGATTAGATAAGATAATAACCAATCTGATCTTGCACGAGCATACGCTAAAGTGTTTTCTTCTCTCTCTTTCCAGGTAGCGACCATTTCATGCCCTAATCAAGATAATAATATGGATGTATTGACCGAACCCGCATGTTATACTGTGCTGGGAAACGTTGGTTCCGTTCTTTCCTATAAGAGTTAAAGGACTGAACAGGATATAGGGGAATACCAGGATTCCCATGCCACCCGAATGAAGAAAGTACATGCTGATGCATTTTCTTCGGGTGTGTTCGTTACAGAGAACTGTTTCTCCATTTGCTCTACGTCCTGGGTATTAGATACCGGGTCAGGATCCCATATATGTAATCAGTTACATGGGCTTAAGAAAGGTAGAGAACTTGGAGAAGGTGATAAAGACATTAGAGTTGGAAATGGTGCAATTGTTGCAGCTAAGACTGTCGGGGAATATCACCTTGTATTACCAACTGGTAATACATTGGTTCTGAACGAATGCTATTACATGCCGAACCTGATATGCAACATTATATCGGTTTCTTTATTGAGTAAAGAGGGATATAATTTTGTATTACAGGACAATGTTATGAACATTTTCCGTAACCAAAAGTTGGTTGGATCAGGCACGTTGTGCAATGGCATTTATGTTCTAAATCAATCAACAGTTCTGAGCATAACAAACACACACAAGAGGAAGAGTTCTGAACTGAACGAATCCTTCTTATGGCATTGTAGACTGGGTCATATCAATGCGACACGACTAGCTAAGTTGCATAAAGATGGATATTTAAGTCCGTTTGAATTTTCATCTTATGACACTTGCCAATCATGTCTCAAAGGAAAGATGACCAAAACTCCATTTACGGGACACGGAGAAAGAGTTACCGAACTCTTGGGACTGATACATAGTGATGTATGCGGTCCCATGTCTACACATGCCAGGGATGGTTCTTTGTACTTCATTACATTCACTGACGATCTCTCTAGATTCGGATATGTGTTCCTGATGAAACACAAATCAGAAGCTTTTGAGAAATTTAGAGAATATAAACAAGAAGTCGAGAACCAAACCGGAAAAAGTATTAAAATCCTTCGATCTGATCGAGGAGGTGAATACTTAAGCAATGAATTCCTGGACTTCCTAAAAGAGAATGGGATTCTCTCTCAGCTGACACCTCCATATACACCACAGCACAACGGTGTATCAGAACGGAGAAACCGCACCCTATTAGATATGGTGCGCTCTATGATGAGCACAGCTGAGTTACCTATTTCCTTCTAGGGATATGCGCTGGAAACAGCAGCATACCTATTGAATCAAGTTCCAACTAAATCTGTACCTACCACACCATATGAGATATGGAGTGGGAAGAGACCATGTCTTAAACGAGTTAAGATATGGGGTTGCCCGGCCTATGTCAAAAGGCAAAATCCGGACAAACTCGAGGCACGGTCAGTTCTATGCAAGTTTGTGGGATATCCCAAACATTCACATGGATATCTTTTCTACCATGCAGAGGAACAAAAAGTGTTTGTTTCTCGACATGCCACCTTTTTGGAAAAGGAATTTCTTGCAAAAGAAATTAGTGGGGATAAGGTAGAACTGGAAGAAATTCCGGCTACACAAACTCAAACTGAAGATTTAGTGGAACCAGAGGATTCAGTAACTCCCGATGAACCTCAGCCACTCCGCCGATCTAGTAGGATTCCTCGCTAACCTGAGAGATACTACGGTTTTCTCATGGATGGTGGGAGCGAGGATTGCATCATGGAGGATGATGACCCAACTAGCTTCGAGCAGGCCATCACGAGTAGCGACTCAGTGAAATGGCTGGATGCTATGCGGTCCGAGATGGAATCCATGTACACCAACAAAGTATGGACTTTGGATGTTGCTCCTGAAGGGGTAAAACCCATCGGGAGCAAGTGGATCTTCAAGAAAAAACTTGGTGTAGATGGGAAAGTGGAGACTTTCAAAGCTAGACTTGTAGCAAAGGGTTTTCGTCAAAGACCAGGTGTGGACTATGACGAAACCTTTTCTCCAGTGGCTATGCTTAAATCCATCCGGATCATGCTTGCCATCGCTGCATATCATGATTACGAAATCTGGCAAATGGATGTTAAGACCGCCTTTCTAAATGGTGATTTAGAAGAGTGCGTGTACATGACTCAGCCAGAGGGCTTCGTTGACAGTGGGAGCAGCGGGAAGGTGTGCAAGCTGCTTAAATCCATTTATGGATTAAAGCAAGCATCGCGGAGTTAGAACATCTGCTTTGACGTCGTTATCAAAGAGTTTGATTTCGTCAAAAACCCAGATGAACCTTGTATTTACAAGAAGGTGGCAGAGAGTAAGGTTGTCTTCCTCGTATTGTACGTGGATGACATACTCTTGATAGGAAATGATATTCCTATGCTGCAATCAGTCAAGCTCTTCTTATCACAAAGATTCTCAATGAAAGATCTTGGTGATGCCTCCTGCATATTGGGAATTAGGATCTATTGAGATAGATCCAAAAGGATATTGGGATTGTCCCAATCCAGGTACATTGACACCATACTAAAGAGGTTTAGTATGGAAGAATCCAAACGTGGGAACTTGCCCACGATCTCTGGAGTCACTCTCTCCAAAGAGATGTCTTCCAAGACTGATCTGGAGAGAGCTCGCATGCAAGGGATACCCTATGCTTCGGCTGTAGGCTCTATCATGTACGCGATGCTATGTACCAGACCTGATGTAGCATACTCACTAAGTGTAGTGAGCAGGTATCAAGCTGATCCTGGAGAGAGTCACTGGACAGCTGTGAAGAGCATTCTCAAGTACTTACGAAGGACTAAAGAGATGCTCTTGGTATATGGTAACGGAGAACTCCAAGTGGAGTCCTTTACCGATTCAAGCTTCCAGAGTGATAAGGACGACTCTAAGTCGCAGTCGGGATTTGTCTTTACCCTTTACGGAGGGGCGGTTAGCTGGAAGAGTTCCAAGCAGGAAACCGTGGCAGACTCGACGATGGAGGCTGAATACATCGCTGCCAACGATGCTGCCAAAGAGGCTGTCTGGATCAAGAAGTTCATTACTGAACTTGGAGTGGTTCCATCCATTGAGCATCCAATACCTTTGTATTGCGATAACAATGGAGCGGTGGCTTTGGCCAAGGAACCTAGGTCCCATCAGCGATCCAGGCATATTCTGAGGCGGTATCACCTGATCCGGGAGATAGTTGATCGCCGGGAGATCGAGGTCAGGAGGGTTGACACGAAGAACAACACGGCGGATCCACTCACGAAGGGATACAGTTTGAGAGACTCTTCGGGATGCTCGGTATGCGATACTACAGCAGCTGGCCCTAGTGCAAGTGGGAGATTGTTAGTTGTATGTATGCCCTAGAGGCCAGTATTGTACAGATGATGTATATTATATTGGATGCTTGGACATATATAGAGATGACTTTCTTGCTCGATATGATAGTATGCTATCTGGTTGCTCTTTATCTTAACATGTACACTTGTCTCTTTAAACTGTCTTATAGTTACATGTTGGTAAAGCCCTTAGGATGTGTACTTGACTATCTGGACTATGATGCAGATCATACTAGTGGGGACATGGTAGTCCATAGGTACATCCTTCAAGGTCCCTAGTCGTGGGTGTATCGAGACGGGGCATCGATATACCAGTGTAGACTAGCGTATACGCCTCTCGACCCATGAGATGGGCGATGGATGATCCCATATCCATTGGTGTTTGACATCAGAGATGGTATACGGGTGCTCAGTGGAGACTGGGTACACTGGACGGACTCGCCGAGAACTCCCAGATGGTATTATACCTCACGTCAGATGGCAGTTCTCAGGTGACACTTGTATTGGTTAGTCTGTAGACCCGAGATCGTCATAGAGTCTTGTGTGATTCCCACTGTGCTTTGATCTCCACCTTACCACGTCCATGAGGGCATGCAAAACGGTGGTCTTTGGGTACAGTCTCGAGTCACATGGAGGCAATGAACGATAGGAGGGGTTTCGTCTCTCCCGGTATTGGGGGTTCATGTTGCGCTGTGCTCGATTGGCTGTAACAGGGAAGTCCCTGGCCAGGGCTGATCAGAGATTTGCTGGTAAGTGTTACCAGTAGTTTCTCGACCCGTTATGAGCCTCACATCGGCACGACTTATCGGTTACTGGGGTCTGACGTTTACCACCCCTAGACTTGATATGCGACATATCAGACGAACAGACCGGACTGTACGGTAAGTGTTACTGGTTGGATTCACAGGAGTGTGAGCGGGCTAGCTCGTCGATCTTTTGATCGCTCAATACCCGGATGGCCGTTACGTTTAGCAGACCGCTTGCGGCTTGTGGGTGCTTGATATGATCATCATCTACTACCGGCGTATTGACGAGTCTTTAGAGTCCTACACAGAGATTTCCTGGCTCAAGCGAAACGAAATAGGGGCGCATATGAGATATGTGCGGGACCGAGAATGATGCGTGTATGTGATACCGCATTTCATTCTCGCGATGAATGTTTCGATTGGTTGTATGTGATATAACCTAGTTATCGAATCAAAGATTGATTCGATAAGTCGATACATTGGATACTAGTCGGTTATGTGCGACATGACCGGATCATTGAATCAAGTGTTGATTTAATGATTTAATGTATAATTATATATTTGATATATTACTTTGCATTAACTAGTATTGGTTCACTTTAAAGGGATTTTCTCACTTGTAGTGCACATTGTATATGTGATATATTTTTTGTGTGCACTTGATTGTATCATGTTTGATGTTGCAAGCTAACTTGTGTTTTGTGTAAAGATTAAACCATGGTTGTGTAATGGTTAGGGTTTTATTTTTCTTACTCATTTATTTATTTATTGATTTTGGAAAAGATTATGAAGAAAATGGTGGCATTATTTGGATTTAGTTGAAGCTTCATGAAGGTTTGACTTTGTTACCATTTTGTCTTCATACTTAACCCTAACCATTCTAACTAACCATGATCTATTCTCTACACCTTACCATAGTTAGTATATGATAAGTATTCACATTTATTTTCTATTTTACACAATACTTATCATATCTTTTCTTCTTCTTCATCATCTTCATGAAGAAGGAAAGCTTGTCTTCATCAATGGCATATTGAGCAAAAGTGTGAGAAATCCAATTCTAAAGTGAACCCACCTCCTATTTCTTCACCCTCTACCTCTTGCCAAGTAGTATAGGGTGTTTTCTTCACAAGTTTCACAACTTGGTGAAGTTGGAGCTTGATCTTGTGTAACCTCGACGTAGATCATCTTCGGCATCGTAGCCGACGACTTGTCCGCTCATTTCTCCGATGAAGCCGATGCTAGAGTCCGAGATCCGACTAGGACAGCGAGAGAACGTCTACGTGGAGCTAAGGAAGTGGAGAACCGGATCTACAAAGGTTGTAGCTTCTCACTTTTAGTTAAGATGTTAACTAGCTTAACTTTTCGTCTAAAATTCTAGTTAACGATCCGTATTAGGGTTTCTCGGCACTCGTAAAATTTGAAATTGGCATGGTTGATGCCTTGTGAGACTTCATTAGCGTGCCTAGGAACCCTACATTTGGGTGGAGATTGAAGAAGAAGCCATGGAGTGAAGAGTGTGAGCTCAAGAAATGGCATGTGAAGAAAAATGAGTGTCTGCTTTTTTCTTTTGTGAGTCTTGTGTGTTATTTAGTTGTGAGCAACTAAAGAAAAGCAACTCATGAAAAAAGATCCTCCATCCTCACAACTAAATTTCTCACAATCCTCCAAAACTTGATCATGCCACCATGACTCATCTCATGACTCATGACCATGAGTCACCAAGTGCATGCATCAAGAGTTAAAGAAAAATCCACCATCAAAAGATCTATGAAAAAAACAATAATTCACACTTTCCATAATATTAAACATTTAAACTAAATGTTTAATCCAAAAAGAAAATGCAACTTCTAAAGTAAACTTGTAACGAATTACAAGAATACCCCTCATCCGTATATACATACCCGCATTCGTATTCCAACTGAATATGAATACAACGAGACAAAAATAATCCAACAATATAATACTAGGATCCGGCTTAAACCAAAGCCCACTAGTATTATCCGTCCGATCATGATTCGTGCACAAGTGCATGTATATGATCGAACCCTGCCATAAAACCATATGGCCTCTACAACGTTTCGCCCGAACCAGGGAAACCCTCTGTCTGGGACTCTAAAGACTCGTCTATACGCTGGCAGTGGGTTTAACCACAAGCACGTCAGTGGCACTAGCAGTACGTAACGGCTGCCTAGGTATTGAGCGAAAGGGAGTCCGATGAGCAAACTCATCCTGAAACCCTATTGAGCCTGACAGTGATAATATCCGTGCAGTCCAGTCCGTTCATCTATGAGTATCGCATATCGATTCTAGGGGGTGGATAAAGTCAGACAGCTAATAACGCGGCATATAGTGTCGGTATGAAACTCATCACCACCTGATAAACTACCGATCCTGGATCGGTAATTCTCGTCTACCCCGGCCGAGGATTTCTGGTGATGGCCACCCGTGCACAACGTGACATCAACCCCCAATACCGAAAGAGACGAATCCCCTGATGATCCGCTCACTGTCTCTATGTGGCTCAGGACTGTACCCAACTAAAACCTGTTTGCACGACTCCTTTGAGCCGTGGTAGGGTAGTAATCAAAGCACAGTGGGAACTCATACGAGACAAATGACGATCTCATATCGATAGACTAACCTGTACACATGTCACCTGGGAACTGCTATCTGAAAATATGTATAATACCAATTAGTATGTTCCCGGTGAGTCCGTCCGGTGTACTCATAACCCAATGAGCACCTATATACATCTTAGGTGAACCAACTGACACCAATGGCTTGTGAGACTGGACACTGCCCCTCGTCGGGGTCTCGATCCGTATACGCTAGTTTACTCTTGGAGTATCGATGCCCAGTCTCGAAACTCCCATAACTAGGGACACTTTAAGGATGTGCTTATAGACCACCAATCTCTCACGTATATGATCGCCATCATACTGCTGGTAGTCAAGCAAGAATCCTATGGGCTCTATCAACATGTAATAGTGATCTGTAATGTCACCTGAAGCATGTACACGATGATACAGACAAACCAGATAGCATACTATCATCTCGAGTAAAACTGTTCTTCCGGTATAGGTCCTCCTTCAATCATTGCAATCACGTGCCTGCGATCCAATAATTGCCTTGAGGGCACTATAGCCAACAAATTCATGAATAAAAGACATATTTTATTTTATATTAGCATGTAACTTTGGCAAATGTGGCTCGTAGATAGTCTATCTTGACCTCCTTGCAGGGCAGTGATGGCTTAGGAAACAGGTTTGGATCTGTCGCTTAAGACTTTTCAACTTTATGAACCATGAGGGTCTCATAAAGACTTTTCTCCCCATGAGTCGAGAGGATCCCATAGGTGTATTTTCTCCTTAGGAGTCGTGTGAACTCTTAAGTGCGTTTTCTCTTGAGAGTCGTAAGGATCTCACAAGAGAATTTTCTCCCTTACAAGTCGAGAGGACTCGTAAGTTGTTTTTTCCCTCCTTATCGATATTCGACTTTGGAGAATATGGCCCATGGATAGTATACAATAGTCTATCTTGGACCTACTTGCAGGGCCACAATGCTTAGGGAACATGTTGATATCCCCGTTTCCTAAGGCTTTCCACCTTCATAATCCGTGAGGGTTTCATGAAGATGTTTTTCCCTACGAGTCGAGATAAGTCGAGAAGTTATCGCAGGAACATTGTTTTCCCTACGAGCCGAGACGAATCGAGAAGTTCTTGCAAGAATGTCATAACGTCACAGTTAACCTCTGCTCTTTACGACAGAGGTCCGTTAGGGTAATGTGATACTAGGGTTTTGTCCGTCGTACCGTCGCGTTCGCTGAAGCATTCCCCGATACGCAATTTTGCTGTTCGAGTAGCCGTGCGGCTGTCGTGTCTTTGATCTCTTCAGGGGCTAGACAAGACGTCTTCAAGTAAACTTCCAGATCATATTACCGTCGGAAGAGTAAGCGTTAGGGATTTTCCATACCGCTTTTTACTTGAGATTGGGCTCAGTTTGGGAAGCCCCGATGAGTCATGACCACTCCGTGCTGGTGTGGGATGATCTCCGATAGTCTTTTAGGTTTCATTTGAGTTGCCGTCAAGACCCTGAAGCTAGGGATCTTCCTTTGCTTCGTTTATTGACATTGTGTCTGCTATATTGTGATGAATCGAGGTTGTCTGTGAACTGTCGAGGCTCTAGGGACTTTGCCGTGGCTCCGTTGTTTTGACCCTGGGGTCGGTTGTTGACGTCGCGTCTGCATCCTGCTGAAGTGAGAAGAAACGCCATTGTTGATCTCTAGGCTGTCGATGAACCGTCAAGATTTGACTCTCCCTTTTGACAAAGCCCAGTGGGAAAATGTGGTTCCCTTTTCATTTGTGCCATGGATTGTATACAGGGGTCGATGTGGACTCACCTGCAGGGCAGAAGTTTCATTTTTTTTTGTTTCCACGATGCTCTATCATTTCAGCTTTTTATATCATGAAAGTCGCGATTGCCCAATCATTTTGGCTGCTTTATCGCGGTGCCCAACCATTTCGGCTGTTTTTTCTTTTTACTCGTTACTTTTTATTGCGAGTTGCCCAAACATTTCGGATGTTTTTATATACATATATTTTGCTCGCTGATTTTTATTGCGAGTTGCCCCATCATTTCGGCTATTTCATATGCATTTATTTGCTCGCTGATTTTTATTACGAGTATGGAACTTGAGATCTGATACCAATCTTAACATCGGCATCGCTGTGACTGGAATATTGCCAGGAGCAAATCATCATTTGCTATGAAAGGACTTGGAATTTGATACCGATTTAGGCATCAGCATTGTTACAACTGGGATATTGCCAGGAGTGAATCATCATTTGCCTTTGTCGATTTGAACAAAGGTGGCTTACCAAACAGGGTTAGGATCCTGTTGACTAAGGCTTTTTGACTTTACGAGCCGTAAGGGTCTCATAAAGGTATTTCTCCCTATGAGTCGTGAGGATCTCGTAGGTGTATTTTCTTCTTAGGAATCGTGGGGATCCCCAAGTGTGTGTTCTCTTATAAGTTGTAAGGATCTCATAAGAATATTTTCTCCTTATAAGCCGAGAGGACTTACAAGTGTCGTTCACTATATGAGGACATTCCTCGTCATTGTGGGACTTGGTGAGGGAACGTTTATTTGTGCCCATGGATTGTATACAAGGGTCAATATGGACCGCCTGTAGGGCAGCTTGGGGAGTGTGATAGCTTAAGAACAGGTTCAGGTCCCTGTATCTTAAGGCTTTTGAATCCTATGAGCCGTGAGGGTCTCATAGGGGGAATTCTCCTTACGAGTCGTGAGGATATCGTAAGTGTAATTTTTCCTTAGGAATCATGGGGATCCCTAAGTGTGTTTCTCCCTTTGAGTCATAAAGATCTCATGCAGGTGTTTTTATTTTAAAGAGACTGCGCCCTTTCGGGTTTTCATAAACTCGCCGGTAGCCTTGCTGTTTTTTTACTCACGGAGCCCTTTCGGGTTTTCATCCGTGCCCATTTCGCTTGTGGATGTAACATTTTTTTTATTTGACAACGAGATTGCGCCCTTTCAGGTTTTCATAAGCTCGCCGGTAGCCCTGCTGTTTTTACTCACAGCGCCCTTTCGGGTTTTCATCCGTGCCCATTTCGCTTGTGGACGTACCGTTTTTTTAACCCCTCTGTTTGTCAATGGCACTTAAGGGGGACTTCGCCACCGGAGTAGCTGTGTAGCTAGTGAGATTTGAGTTGCCGCTGGGACTTGCGGGCTTGAATTCCCTTATCGCCGTGCTTGAGGCTACGTATTAGTTTAAGGACATTACGGTCCATTGTTATTTTAGGTACATCTCGGTCCGGTGTTAGTTTAGGCACATCTCGGTCCAGGGCCAGCTTCGAGGTGATGTTTTGCCGGATACGACTTATAGAGTCTTGACTCAGGAAGACAACGAGCGGACAAAAGTGTCGTCATCTATCATTAACCTGAGTTGTGACTTGTCAAGTATAGTATTTCTTAAGGAACCGGCCGTTTATTGGCCGGAAGGGTCTTTCACCATGCATATCCATGAGCAAATAGGCCCTACCTTGGTAGACCTTGTCTATGATGTATGGGCCTTCATAGTTTGGCTCGAATTTCCCCCGCTTTGCACGGTTTGGGATCATAGGTCTTTTGACAACTAGCACGAGTTCGCCCTGGCGGAACGTTCTTGGCCTAGTTAGTCTTTCATATGAGCACGTCATCCTTACTTTGTAAGCCTCCAGGTTTTGCTGTGCCATGAGACGAGTTTCATCGAGGGCATCGAGCTCCTCAAGCCGAAGATGGGCATTTTCTTCATCTGTCAGCTCATATCGAACTGCTACTTATATAGAGGGAAGCTCTATCTCCAAGGGAAGTACCGCTTCTGTGCCGAATACCAACGTGAATGGCGTTGTATTCGTGGCCGTTTTAAACGTGGTTCGATACGTCCAGAGAGCTTCATGCAGTCTCTCGTGCTAGTTCTTTTTATTTCTGGACACCGTTTTCTTTATGATCTTTGTCAAGGTCTTGTTGAAAGCCTCAGTTAGACCGTTAGCTCGGGGATTATAGACCGAAGATATCTCCAATCTATATTATGCTGCTGTGCGAAGTGGCTAATCTTATGGCTTCTGTAGCCCGGCCCATTATCTGAGATGATTCGTCGCGGAGTGCCGAACCGGGAGATGACATGCGCCTTGAAGAAATGGAGGAAGTTTTCCGTCTTCACCTCCCTTAGCGGTACTGCCTCTGTCCACTTTGAGAAGTAATCAGTTGTTGCCAATATGAACCAATGTCCCTTGGACGATACTGGCTCGATGGGCCCGATTATATCAGTTCCCCACATTTCGAACGACCAGCTAACCAACGTTGGGTGCAGCGGATTTGGATGTTGGTGGATGAAGTCTCCGTGAATTTGGCACGAGTGACACTGCTTCACATATTCGAGACAGTCCTGAATTATCGTGGGCCATTAGTAACCCATTCTTTTGATTTAGCTTCATCTTTGGCCCGGCTTGATGAGAACCGCAGAGTCTATCATGAGTTTCTTGGATGACCCTCCTTGCTTCTTCCAGCCCTAAGCATCTTAGCCACAAACTGTCGAACGATCTCTTATATAGAGTATCATTGACGATGGCGAAGGATAGAGCTCGTTTCATAAGCTGATGTCTTGACGACGCATCTTCGGATGTTTGATGGGATTTGAAGTAGTCTATGAAGACTTCTATCCAATCCTTAGCCTTTTCTTTGTCTTCTATTCGGCAGGCTGCTTGTTTGGCCACTTCCTTTCCTTCAGACGACTCTAGAGATATTTCTGCTGGCGCGAGAATCCGGCGGCTTTGCATAATGATCCTTACGTCATCGAGGTTTTTGTCGGCCAGTTCTTTAGCGAGCTTGGCTAACGCATCTGCCTTTTTATTTTCCGCCCTCGGTATGCTTTCCAGGATGTAGGAGGGAATTTGAGTCAGCAGTTACCGCACTCTTTCACCATATTTTACCAACTCCGGTTTACATGTCTGATAGTCGCCATTTACTTGGCTAACGACTAGCTAGGAGTCTCCATATATGAGGAGGTTTTCGATGCCCATGTCAACAGCAATCTCAAGACCTGCTATCAAAGCTTCATATTCCACTTCGTTGTTTGTTCTTGGCTCCGTTAAGGAAAGGGCAAAACGCATTATCCTTCCTTGTGGAGTCACAAAGATAAGGCCTACCCCAGATTTGATTATGGAGGTGCTCTGCTTTCGCTTCTTCATGGAAGATGCCCCATCGAAGTAAAGTTCCTATCGGGCATTATTTCTTTCTTTCTCCATATCGATTGTGTCGAATGCATGTTCATCTGGCAACTCGCAATTTAGGGGGGAGTCGGCAGGTATCGGATGCTCTGCGAGGAAGTCGGCGATGGCTTGGCCTTTCATTGCCTTGAGAGGTCGATATGTAATCGAGAACTCCATTAAGAAGAAGGCCCATTAGACAAGCCTTCCTGTTAGTATGGCTCTTGACATCAAATATTTGAGAGGATCCACCTTTGATATGAGATGGACCTTATGTGCCAAGGCATAATGTCGAAGCTTTGTTATCACGAAGATCAGTGCCAAACAATGCTTTTCGATGGTGGAGTAATTGTTTTCTGCCCCCAGGAGAACTCGATTCAAATAGTAGAGAGCTCTCTCATTCCCCTGGTCGTTCTCCTGTGCCCATAACGCGCCTAAAGAAGCTTCAAGGGCTGTTGTGTACTGGATAAGGGACTTTCCCTTGATCGAAGCGGTCAGTACCGGCGGGTTCTGCAGATATTGCTTGATTTCATCTAGTGCATTTTGGCATTTACGATCCTAAACGAACGGGGTCCCCTTCTTCATTAGATGGCTGTAGGGGCGGCATTTTCCGGAGAGGTTGGCTATGAACCGTCGGATATACGCGAGCTTTCCTTGGAGAGACCGCAGTTGCTTAAGAGTTCTTGGTGAGGGCATTTCCATAATCGCCTTAATATTTGATGGGTATACTTCGATACCTCGGTGTCATACGATGAATCCTAGGAATTTGCCTGAGGAGACTTCAAAGGCGCATTTCAGAGGGTTCATCTTCAGATTATATTTCCGAAGATGCTGGAAGACTATTTTTAGATGTTCTCAATGTTCCTCGTATGACTTACTTTTCACCACCAGGTTGTCGATATAGCATTCGACAATCTCATGTATGAGGTCATCGAAGATTTTCGTCATAGCCTTTTGATAGGTAGTGCCTGTGTTCTTCAAGCCGAAGGGCACCACTTTATAGCAGAATATGCCTAGTAGAGTCCGGAAGGCAGTATGCTTTTGGTCTTCGGGATGCGTCTTTATTTGATTATACCCCGAAGATCCGTCCATGAACGAGAAGACCTCATGGGTAGACGTGTTATCGATCATTAGCTCGGTAACAGGCACTGAGAAGTCATCTTTTGGGCAAGCTTTGTTGAGATCTCAGAAGTCCATGCAAATGCGTACTGTCCCATTTTTCTTCATTACCGGAATGATATTGGCAATCCAGTCAGGGTATTGAACTTCTTGGATGAACCCAGAGTCGATTAGTTTCTTGACTTCGGCATTGATGCTCATCTCGAGTTCGAGCCGCATTTTTCTTGGCGCCTGTTTGACTGGCTTGACGTTCGGTGATTTGCCAGTTTATGCACAGCTATTTCGGGATCTAGTCCCGGCATCTCGGAATAGTTCCAAACGAAGCAATCTTTATACTGCATAAGCACGTCCTTTAGCGTGGCCACCTGCTTTTCAGACAGCAGCTCACTGACGAACGTTGGCCTCGGCTCATTTTCCGTCCCCAAGTCGATTTTTCTCAGGTTGTCCGCTGTGGTGTGTATCCCATCTTCCAGCTCTTTTGGCGCTGGTGGAAATTCTAAAACCACCCCGTCCTCATCCTTATTTGTGAAACACCGGGAAAGGTCGTTCATATTCTCGTACTCTCCTTCTTTTGATAGTGTTATCACGTGGCAGGTACGAGCTCGTTTCCAAGCTCGATATTGATCTGGACTTACCCTCGCAATATAGGTCGCTTTTGGCTCATGCTTTCATAGTGGGGTCACCCTCCAACTGTCGGATAGAGCGAACATGCCTTGTTGATATTGGTCTTCGACCCAGTCTTTGAAGGTGAAACAGTCTTCAAGAGGATGTCCTATTGCTCGGTGGTAGGAGCAATAATTCTAGTGATGGACCTCGTTTACTTGTTCGGGGTGGCTAGACTCCGGGAGTGTCATCATTTGATGGTTCATGACAAGGTTGAATATTTTCCTTGTATTGTCTTGAGGGAAAGAGTATTCCCGACCCATCTTTTTCATAAAAGACGGATTCCGGCTGACTTTTTCTCGATCTCATAGTTTCTTAGATCCACTTCGCTGTTTTTGAATGTTATTCCCGTTCTTCACCTTGTTGTTGCTTCTGCGTCGGGCTTTTTTCTTGCTACGAGAGCACACAGCGGGCTGAGGGTGAAGGGCATCGTAGTCTTCTCTTTCCGTGGACTGCTGAATGAGACGTTGCGTCCTGGCTTTCTCGTAAATGGCCATTTCGCGGCTGTGGTCATCCCGAACCTTTTGACCCGCTTTCCTTATTATCCTGTCGATCTGTTCTTCGAATGATGGACTTGGTATTCTTACGGTGGGATTTTGCTCTGGTTCAATATCAGCGCTATCTGGAAGAGCATTCCCTTCTCCACCGGAGTCGTTTATAATATGGCAGCCATAGAACCGGTCCCGTTTCTTGGACCGAACGGATCCAAGCCCGGTCGTCTCTATCCTCCCGTTGGGCATCTTTTGCCGAGTCTCAGAAACATCCCAAATCTTGTTGTAGAACTGGGCTTGACGAGCGGTCTGTTTGAAGGGTACGCCTTGGCATCTTAATAGCCTCTTCAATCCTTCTGCGTAGTACCTGGGCAGACGGATTGGTTAACGCCTGTTAAGCTCAAGATCGGTACCATGCCAGACTTCTTTCTCCACTTTGGTCTCCATGGATTGATAGAAGAGGTTCGCCTTTTCAACTCTCCGCCTAGGAGAGACATAAAAGGTCTGAAGTTCTTGCACACCGTATGTATCGAGCGCATCAAGTTCCTTGTAATGTTGTTGCGGAACCATGGTAATTTGTAAACTCTGATCAATTCCACGGAAGGTTTGCATTAATAGACGAACAGAGAACACTGTGTTGACCTCGTCTTCAGAATCGCTGCCGAAGATCAAAATAGGAGTAGATGGTTCTGGCTGGCTGCCTTGGGGTTGCCCCGAGAAGACTATCTCTTCATCCTCCTCGGTATTGCTCCCAAAGATCGGGATAGTGGCGACGGCTTTTTGTTTATTATCCGGTTTACGACATCTTTCCGTGTCTTCGAAGTCTGGTAAGAAGTACTTGGCGTCTTCATATTTGCGGACTTTATTTACGGAGAATGGATTTAGCTCCCTTGTAACCGTGTACTCGAGACCGTCTTTGAAGTACTTCATACACTAGTATTGTGTAGAAGGGATGATGTTGTATTCGTATAACCAAGGCCTGCCGAGTAAAGCGTTGTAGCAAGTGACATGAAATTTGATGTCAGTGACGAGCATCCCAAGGCATAATGTCAATATCACGGACCCAAGCATCCGTGATGACTACGAGTCGAACCCGTAAATGGTAATTTTGTCCTGAGCCAGGTGCTGAACATTCATGAAAATCTCCTTCAGCATTTTCACGTTGAGAAGGTTGACAGAGGACCGTTGTCGACCAGGATCTTACCTATCTTAATATCGTGGCAGTACCTATTGACATATAGAGGACGGTTGTGCTCGCACCTTCCGAGGAGGAGATCTTCATCGCCGAATGTGATATCAGCTGTATGAACCTATGCCAGCTCGTCCTTCATCTTTTCTTCCGCAAAGAAAGCTTGGAACTGATCAGGCACTTGCAGTGCCTTGATTAGAGAATCTCGTTCCTCTTTGGATAGGAGGAGAGAATCCAGTATGCTCAGTTGCGAGGGTATCTTCCTCAGATATGTCAGGACATTATAATCCATCTTGTTTTTCTTGGGCGGGTCCTTGGCTGCAAGCTCTTTGACGACTCCATCATCGAGAGAAATTTCCTCAAGGACTTTTTCCTTCCCCTTGTCTCTTTTACTCGAACCTTTGTTTGTAGGCCTGAGGTTCTTTTCAGGCAACGTACGGTTACATAGCTGAATGTTCTCGCAGTTCTTCAGTTCTTCTTCTTTTCCAGAGGTGGATTCTTTGAAAAGAGGGCCGGGGGTTATTTCTTAATCAGAATCGCTCCCGAAGGTTTTCTCTTATCGAACTGGTATCAACCATATGACAATTGTCAGTCGTTCCTTCACGCTCGTCTGTCGTGCTTCTTTGTTGTCGACGGGTTTTGCACTTCATCCGCTTGAAGTGTTGCCGGTGAGCAACGTAACCTTGCCATCATTTCTTGAAGGCATTGAACTCTTCGGTGGGGTGTGTGACCCTCCGATGGTATAAGAAGTAGTTCAGATGTACATCCGCTTCGTTGAGGCACGTACTCCCGGGAGTGCTTTCCATGAGAGAGGGCAGCTTCATTTCCATTGACAGGGCTTTGGCAAACTGCTTCTCTGCTTTGATCCTGCCCTTGTTTGTAGTAGGTGTGCTTTGGCTTAGGTGGAGTATTTTACGAATCATCCTTATCGCAGCTTTTTCATGCTGATGCCGACGCTTGGCCTTTTCGTATATGGCCGTTTCACGCTCTCGGTTAGCTTTGCACTTTTGAAGGGCTTCGTTTAGCAGCCTGTCAATCAAGTCGTCTGACGGCTCCAGGGATTTTTGCACCGGTCTTGCCCCCAGCTTCTCTGTGCCGTTTTCTGACTCCGATGGGGTCTCTTCGTTTTTTAACGACGAATGAGAGACCATATGGCAACTCGCTACATAATCATCGGGTTCTTCTGATGAGCTGTTTCCTTCATCATTGCCACTGTCTCCATTCTCAAGAATATGGTTGAGAAACTCTTCGAGAGTGACTGGGGTCTGCACCTTCTGGTTGTACTCCTCCAATGCATCGATGAATTTTCGCAGGTCCATGCGCTTATCGTCGAGATGCACGGGCTTCTTGGTCTTCTTCTTTTTCTTCGAAGACTTTGCAGGCCTGACCTGGGTGTTTTGCCCATCGCTACCAACTTTCGGTGTTGGGCGCGGTTTCAGCATCTCATCAATAATCTCGGGTTCCAGCGGGCATTTCCATCTGATCGCCGGGTATGCTTGAAGATCCTTCAGCATTCTTTTAGTTTTAGCTGAAAGGACAATATCTTACGGAGCTTCTTCTACAAATGTGTAACATTTTAAAAATAATTAAATAATTAATTAAATAAATAAAATCGTTTAAGTGAATTTTATAATTTTCGGTAAAATAAAATGTAGTTTTTATAAAACTAAACCGTAATTATTTTTCACTATAAATTTAAAAATACCTATTTTAATTATGTTATTACTAATAAATGGTGTTTATTTAGCCACTTATAAATTTTTAGTTTAATTAAATATTTTTCTTAAATTAATTATTTTAAATATTAACATAAGCTTTATTTTTACACTAAATTAGTATAAATTACAAATTTGAATGGGTTAAATTTGCAAAAATGAACCATTGGATCTTAGAATCAAGTGTGTTTCATGCAAAATTTATTTTCAAAATTTTACAATGGTTCTAGACCATTCTAGGTCAAATGGAGTGAAGAAAATAAAGAATTTTTAAATAAATTCATGAAAAGACTTAATTGTGTGATATTTTTGTGAAACCTTCTACACTTTTCTTCACCTTTTCTCACTCTCCACTCTTTTCCTCACCTCATGGCCGACCTCACCTCCATGGGCAGCCCCAAAATTCCCCCCCCCCCATCATTTTTGCATTAAAAATCATCAAAATTCATCAAAAATTCAATAAAAAATCAACAAAATCCTAATAAATTCCTACTCTCTATTCTTTGCTCATCTTTATATGGATTTTGGAGATGGAAAGCATTCATTTTGGAGGCTTATTTTCATGTTTGGATTTCATGTGGTGGAGGTATAAATCTTCTTCTATTGATTTATTGTTATTAGATATTTCATTTAAGCATAATTAGATTTAATAAATAATTTCTATCTACAAGTTTTAAAATTCAAGTTAGGATTTATAAAATTAATTTATGGTTTTTATTAATTAAGTAAGGTTATAAAAACTAGTTTAATATTTTTAGAAGTGGAAAATCTTGTATGGATGATATATTGTAAATTGTTTATCCAAAATTGTTTAAATTAATCCATTTTGCAAACTAGATTTCTATATATTGTATATATTGGTGAGATAAAATTCCAATTAATGTTTGTAACACTAGATTGTTGTTTTAATGAGGATATTAATTTATTGGTGGAATGAAAAACTTAAATTGGTTACTAGTTTCTATTGATAATTGAAAAATACTAATAAAAATGCGATTTTGCTAACTAGATTTTGGAAATTCTTAAATAAATGAAATTTAAAATATAATTTATGGTTTCATTATATCATTATCATCATGAATTGTAGTTTAATGCATTAATTCATGCAAAATCCAGTTTAGATGTGATATTGTGAAATTTTCCTTAAAAGTATCGAAATCGGGTAAGTTTGCAAACTAGAATTTTCAAACTAATATAAATTAGGGTGTTAAAAATATAGTGATGGTTTATATAGTCTAGTTATGCTAATTAATGAATATTATGACCATTAGTTTCCTTTAAACATCAAGTTTTGAAGTAAAACGGTAAATTGGCGTTTTCAGGTTTTACGGAATCGGACGATTTGATCGATTTTTAGGGTTTCGATGGATTAAATCATGTTTTATATTATAAGTAATGAGTTTTTAAACTACAAGTTGTTTGCTGATGTTTATCTCGATCAATCGGCGTTTGTACGCCGACATCGAGCGATATTTGGTTCTTTTGCATGAGCGGGACATAGGTTTTAACCTATGCAGGTTCCATGCATTGTTTTGACTTTTGTCCGTGATTCAATTTACGATACTATATATATGTTTGCATATAGGTACCCCTCACGTGGACTGCGGGCGATGAAGAAGAGGATGGCGATATCATTTTCGGCAGACAAGGACCAGGTGAGTAGATGTATATCTATGGAGGGAAGTCGGGTGGATGGCGTTTAGCACCCCAGCAAACGTAGAACTGGGATAGTACTTATTATCATCAGGAAGCCAGACGTGACCTTAGATTCTTGATGAGTAGGACCCTAGTAATGACCCTAGGTTGGACTAGACTGATTTAGAAAGACCATACCAGAGGATGAATACCTTAGAAGAGATTCGTAGGTTTCAGGTAGATACACACACGCGCACACACTGAGACTCAACGTGGCGTATACGTGTATGTGTGTGTGTATATATATATATATATATATATATATATATATAGGATTAGGTGTAGGTATATATATATATACACAATACGTATATGTGATACAAGGATGTGATATGATACACGGGGATGAAACAATATACCTGGGCTGATGCCGTGATTCTTGGCTATACAGTCGTGTTATGATGTTAGCGGATCATTAGAAAATGAGATAATGGATTTGTATACTTGAACAATAATAAAGGGTGGTGATGATATTGAAGTATATGGGACTCTAAAATAGAACCCGGACCGTAACCTATGCCTGAAATTCTGATATGATATCATATAGGTGTGACTTGATTACGACATCATATAGGTGTGACTTGATTTCGATATCATATATGTGTGACTTGATTACGATATCATATAGGTATGACTTGATTACGATATAATCTAAGTGTGACTTAATCACAATATGATACATATGACATGATATTTCTGAGGATAAATTAACGATGTATATTTATGCTGACAATGATATATGATTGATGTATGCGATTACAGTATAGCACCTTGATCTTGACATGTGTTGATGATGATATTATACGAATGATGAGACACGTAGGTGATACTTGACCCGTACCCCGATATTGGGATGTCGTACGATGGATTTTACCATACGAGGCATAGATATGATGATTGATCCGCACTCTTGATTCGAGGAAGCCGTACTACGTACGTGACGCTATTGAGGCTGGATCGCCGACTATTAGAGATATGGATTCAGACCTTAAGTGGACTCTTATTTCTTATTGACTAGTTTCTTAGGTTTAGTTCCTTAGGAGGGTAGATGGACACTAGTTTAGGCTCGAGTCATATAGTTGTAGTTATACTTGTATATCACAGATGAGTGGTTATTACACATCCGTCTTTACATTCATACCGTAATCATAATGGTGCATGTTCATTCATATGTTTCTATAATCAGAATAAAACTTTGCCTGTTAGGACACCAGCACCATTACCGATGATGCGCATATTCCACGCACACTTATTTGCCGGCTCACACATATCATCATCGGTAATTGCTATGTCACGTACACTTTAGATCATATTATCTTTTATTGATACAATCAGCCAACAGCTAGATCGATATAATATTGTGATTACTCTTTGGTGTTAGTATAGATATGGTATTTATTACTTAGACATTTCATGCATTCGCATTTTCATGTTATCATGCAGTATTATAGGGCATATGCCGACACTTATCATATACTTACTCATAATTTTGGGATTTTGGATTTCTATGAGATTTCTGGATTTTTGGGGAAAACCGCAAGAATATATAAAAAACTTCTCTCTCTCTCCCCTTTCTTTTTAAAATATAAGATGCGGTTTTCTCGTGATGTATGTATCGTTCACCATGAGATTTCATGTTTTCTGTTGGATTTCGAGACCCGATTCGAGGAGTGGATGAACCGTCTCGGATACATGGTGGGCCCGGTATGGTACCCCAGGGCAAGAAGATCGAGTTGTAGACGATGGGCCTGGCAGGGGAGGACTACCTACCGGTGATGTCTGGCGCGGAGGATACCGACTGTTGTCGTGAGATTTGATGATATGGGCCGATCCGGACTGACGGAGCCCGGGATATTGAGACTATGAGACATTGAGATTATGAGGTATTGAGACTTGAGATTTACATGTTTTGTGTCAATACTTGACACGGATTTCCATGGATTTCATCGTTGATATTTCAGATTTCTATATACATTTTACCATGATAAAAGTTAAAGATTTCTTATACAGATATATCTAGATTTCAGGATTGGTTATTTCACATTCATGGTGCATGCATACTCATTCACATGACATAGTTCTATATGAGGCACTGATACAAGCACGGAGCATTTGCACTTACACGTAGCTTATTATCCTGTCTTTACTTGATGACTAGTAGTATATTAGTATATTATTATGACCTAGGACAGCGTCGTGCATTCGATTTCTTTTCGCAGATATTTTCTACTCACGAGTTGGAAACTCACCCCCATTGTGCCAAATTTTATTACAGGTTCGATGTACAGGTTTTCCTGGCAGCTTGCTGGCACATCTTTTCATTCAGGGTGATTTGCATGGTAGGTTGGTTCACTTGTATCTGGACCGCCATTGTACTTTTATTATTTCATTTGTATCTAGAAAACTCCATCAACCAAACTTGTATTACTTGATAGGTTACTGGATCGGTTGTTTATTTCGACCTTAGAGTCACGCTTGTATTATTATGATATATGGTGGTTTTGTTTCTTTTGAGTTTTGAGCCTCGCCCTTTGGCGTTGTATACTATTGTGCATTGATGTGGTTGTTTCCGCCTTTTGGCATAGAGCTAGCTCCCGTTTAGGGATGCTTTTTATTGTTTGTATATATATTATTCTTGTTTATACCCGTTTGGGGCCAGTTTTTACAAAGGAGACTCTGCTGAAATTTTTGAGAAAATTGGATATTGCTTTTAAACTTGTTTTCTACATGTTTTCCTTTACTTCTTCTTTTTATGGTTTAGATTTCTGGGCTTCGGCTTACTTAGGTTACTTTGCGCCTCTAGACGCTTCGTAATCTAAGTGCCGGTCATGTTCCGTACTTTCGGGTCGTGACAAAGTTGGTATCAGAGCGCTAGGTTTAACCTTGTATATGTCTAGGGTGACCCTTGGTTGATGGAGTAGGCGACTTAGGTAGAGTGACGTACCGTGGGTATGATCCGCGGCATAGTTACGATACGCTACTCTTCTTAAGTAGCCTTAGGATGTACATTTGTTTGCACCGCATTTCATTCGTTCCTTTGATCTATCTTCGTCGATATCAGAGGGTGGTTTCTGTTACCACGGACGCACGGGCAGAAGGAGCTGCGGCTCGAATGCGATAACCATTAGGGTATCGGTTATTCTTGAGGATTGAAGCATTGTTTAGCGTGCGGGAGAAGGGTATTCACATGCCGTCCAGACGAAGTTAAAGGATTCGAACGATTGTCAGAAACCCATTTTCCCAAGTTTAAAGTATTCGGAAGAACATGCAGGTATTTCGATGGACCCTCTAGAAGAATGAAACCCTAACTTGACATAATGACCACGAGAACGCCCTTGAATCTTAGGGTTTACGGCAGTTCCGCGGTGCCATTAGTGAGGCTTGGGTTTGCCCTTATACGGCTGGACCATCGATGCTGGGGTATGTACCAGATATTTTTAAACTGTACTTGAGTGTTGAGCTCTCGGGGAATTATGGGATTTTGATGGATCGATCGAAAAGTTTAATGTAGTCTGGATATCAGGTGAAGGGATCGACTACGTGGGAGACTTTAGATATGAGTATTGCCGTTGGTAGCGCAGTCAGCACACCTATGAAGAGACAAGTTCGAAGCAGTCGACACCAGAGGAAATGGGGAAAGAGGCGCACATTGACGATAGTGTTTACGATTGTGATTTGGTGATTTGAATTTCATATTTCCGTTGATTGGATTTTTTTTGGTATTTTGAAGATTTTGTTCTACGATTGGTATTTCTTATGTGTGCATTCATTACATTCTATTTGTGCTTCATATATCAGTTGTATTGATGCTGTTTTGTACATACCCAGTACACTCGATTTGGTTTTATACATTTTAAGATTTTGATATGATTTCGTGCATATGGGTTACACATGATTTTGACATATACTTCGACCTACTTTTCATGCATTTTCGTACTGTGATTTCGATTTTGATATTCGGTGTATGTTTTCGTGCACCATGTGCACCTGATTGTGATTCTTGCGCACATTCGGTGCACCTGATACGATTTGTGCACACCAGATGCACTAAATCGTGGTTTTGTGCAGATTAGATGCACCTGATATTAGAGTCGTGCACGCCCGTTGCACTTGACAGATATTTTTGGTGCACACCTATTGCACCCAGTTTTGTTTTTGTGTGAATTCGTGGCATCTGTATTTGGTTTTGATTTCAGTGCGCACCGGACACACATGATATTTTTATGATGTAATTGGGATTGATTTCAGTTTGATCAGTATGTTTTTATAATCATTACTATTGATTTGGTAACCAGGCGGGACGTGTATGTTAAATAAAAGATATATATATATATATATATATAGCTATTTTTTTTAAAAATAAACGTCCGCTACTTATGCCGTGGCACGTGTATCACACGGCGATTTTCAAAAGGGGTTCTTGCATGCTTCTTTATCCAGATGTTTGGACGATTTTACTATGATGCGCACAATATATAAGGTGTAGTTTTGATGTATATTATGTTGGTTTTCGTATTGGGTTTTGGTATTTTATTTTCTCCATAACTCCGATGATTGTGTTATGCTTGACGGAGTTGATTTTAGTTATGTATTGATGATTTCGGAGCCTCGACGATTTGAGTGTTTTGGCTGAATGTTTTAGTAATTGGGGGGAGTTTTAATTTAAATTCGAGGACCGAATTTCTTAAAGGGGGGGAAGATTGTTACATTTTAAAAATAATTAAATAATTAATTAAATAAATAAAATCATTTAAGTGAATTTTATAATTTTCGGTAAAGTAAAACGTAGTTTTCATAAAACTAAACCGAAATTATTTTTCACTATAAATTTAAAAATACCTATTTTAATTATGTTATTACTAGTAAATGGTGTTTATTTAGCCAGTTATAAATTTTTAGTTTAATTAAATATTTTTCTTAAATTAATTATTTTAAATATTAACATAAGCTTTATTTTTACACTAAATTAGTGTAAACTACAAATTTGAATGGGTTAAATTTGCAAAAATGAACCATTGCATCTTAGAATCAAGTGTGTTTCATGCAAAATTTATTTTCAAAATTTTACAATGGTTCTAGACCATTCTAGGTCAAATGGAGTGAAGAAAATAAAGAATTTTTAAATAAATTCATGAAAAGACTTAATTGTGTGATATTTTTGTGAAACCTTCTACACTTTTCTTCATCTTTTCTGACTCTCCACTCTTTTCCTCACCTCATGGCCGGCCTCACCTCCATGGGCAGCCCCAAAATTTTCCCCCCATCATTTTTGCATTAAAAATCATCAAAAATCATCAAAAATTCAATAAAAAATCCACAAAATCCTAATAAATTCCTACCCTCTATTCTTTGCTCATCTTTACATGGATTTTGGAGATGGAAAGAATTCATTTTGGAGGCTTATTTTCATATTTGGATTTCATGTTGTGGATGTATAAATCTTCTTCTTTTGATTTATTGTTATTAGATATTTCATTTAAGCATAATTAGATTTAATAAATAATTTCTATCTACAAATTTTAAAATTCAAGTTAGGATTTATAAAATTAAGTTATGGTTTTTATTAATTAAGTAAGCTTATAATAACTAGTTTAACATTTTTAGAAGTGGAAAATCTTGTATGGATGATATATTGTAAATTGTTTATCCAAAATTGTTTAAATTAATCCATTTTGCAAACTAGATTTCTATATATTGTATATATTAGTGAGATAAAATTCCAATTAATGTTTGTAACACTAGATTATTGTTTTAATGAGGATATTAATTTGTTGGTGGAATGAAAAACTTAAATTGGTTACTAGTTTCTATTGATAATTGAAAAATACTAATAAAAATGCGATTTTGCTAACTAGATTTTGGAAATTCTTAAATAAATGAAATTTAAAATATAATTTATGGTTTCATTATATCATTATCATCATGAATTGTAGTTTAATGCATTAATTCATGCAAAATCCAGTTTAGATGTTATATTGTGAAATTTTCCTTAAAAGTATCGAAATCGGGCAAGTTTGCAAACTAGAATTTTCAAACTAATATAAATTAGGGTGTTAAAAATATAGCGATGGTTTATATAGTCTAGTTATGCTAATTAATGAATATTATGACCATTAATTTCTTTTAAACATCAAGTTTTGAAGTAAAACGGTAAATTGGTGTTTTCAGGTTTTACGGAATCAGACGATTGATCGATTTTTAGGGTTTCGATGGATTAAATCATGTTTTATATTATAAGTAATGAGTTTTTAAACTACAAGTTGTTTGCTGATGTTTATCTCGATCAATCGACGTTTGTACGCCGACATCGAGCGATATTTGGTTCTTTTGCATGAGCGGGACATAGGTTTTAACCTATGCGCGTTCCATGCGTCGTTTTGACTTTTGTCCGTGATCCAGTTTACGATACTATATATATGTCTGCGTATAGGTACCCCTCACGTGGACTGCGGGCGATAAAGAAGAGGATGGCGACATCATTTTCGGCAGACAAGGACTAGGTGAGTAGATGTATATCTACGGGGGGAAGTCGGGTGGATGGCGTTTAGCACCCCAGCAAACGTAGAACAGGGATAGTACTTATTATCATTAGGAAGCCAGGCGTGACCTTAGATTCTTGATGAGTAGGACCCTAGTAATGACCCTAGGTTGGACTAGACTGATTTAGAAAGACCATACCAGAGGATGAATACCTTGGAAGGGATTCGTAGGTTTCAGGTAGATACACACACATGCACACACTGAGACTCAACGTGGTGTATGTGTGTGTGTGTGTGTGTGCGTGTGTGTGTAGGACTAGGTGTAGGTATATATATATATATACACAATACGTATATGTGATACAAGGATGTGATATGATACACGGGGATGAAACAATATAACTGGGCTGATGCCATGATTCTTGGCTATACAGTCGTGTTATGATGTTAGCGGATCATTAGAAAATGAGAGAATGGATTTGTATACTTGAACAATAATAAAGGGTGGTGATGATATTGAAGTATATGGGACTCTAAAATAGAACCCGGACCGTAACCTGTGCCTGAAATTCTGATATGATATCATATAGGTATGACTTGATTACGACATCATATAGGTGTGACTTGATTTCGATATCATATATGTGTGACTTGATTACGATATTATATAGGTGTGACTTGATTACGATATGATCTAAGTGTGACTTAATCATAATATGATACATATGACATGATATATGATTGATGTATGCGATTACAGTATAGCACCTTGATCTTGACATGCGTTGATGATGATATTATACGAATGATGAGATACGTAGGTGATACTTGACCCGTACCCCGATATTGGGATGCCGTACGATGGATTTTACCGTACGATGCATAGATATGATGATTGATCCGCACTTTTGATTCGAGGAAGCCGTACTACGTACGTGACGCTATTGAGGCTGGATCGCCGACTATTAGAGATATGGATTCAGACCTTAGGTGGACTCTTATTTCTTATTGACTAGTTTCTTAGGTTTAGTTACTTAGGAGGGTAGATGGACACTAGTTTAGGCTTGAGTCATATAGTTGTAGTTATACTTGTATATCACAGATGAGTGGTTATTACACATCCGTCTTTACATTCATACCGTAATCATAATGGTGCATGTTCATTCATATGTTTCTATAATCAGAATAAAACTTTGCCTGGTAGGACACCAGCACCATTACTGATGATGCGCATATTCCACGCACACTTATTTGCCGGCTCATACACATCATCATCGGTAATTGCTATGTCACGTACACTTTAGATCATATTATCATTTATTTATACAGTCAGCTAACAACTAGATCGATATAATATTGTGATTATTCTCTGGTGTTAGTATAGATATGGTATTTATTACTTAGACATTTCATGCATTCGCATTTTCATGTTATCATGTAGTATTTTGGGGCATATGCCGACACTTATCATATACTTACTCATGATTTTGGGATTTTGGATTTTTATGAGATTTCTGGATTTTTTGGGAAAACCGCAAGAATATATAAAAAAAACTTCTCTCTCTCTCTTTCCTCTCTTTTTAAAACATAAGATGCGGTTTTCTCGTGATGTATGTGTCGTCCATCATAAGATTTTATGTTTTCTGTTGGATTTCGAGACCCGATTCGAGGAGTGGATGAACCGTCTCGGGTACATGGTGGACCCGGTATGGTACCCCGGGGCAAGAAGATCGAGTTGTAGACGATGAGCCTGGCTGGGGAGGACTACCTACCGGTGATATCTGGCGCGGCGGATATCCGGAGGATACCGACCGTTGTCGTGAGATTTGATGATATGGGCCGATCCGGACTGACGGAGCCCGAGATATTGAGACTATAAGACATTGAGATTATGAGGTATTGAGACTTGAGATTTACATGTTTTGTGTCGATGCTTGACACGGATTTCCATGGATTTCATCGTTGATATTTCAGATTTCTATACTCATTTTACTATGATAAAAGTTAAAGATTTCTTATACAGATATATCTAGATTTCAAGATTGGTTATTTCACATTCATGGTGCATGCATACTCATTCACATGACATAGTTCTATATGAGGCACTGATATGAGTACGGAGCATTTGCACTTACATGTAGCTTATTATCCTGTCTTTACTTGATGACTGGTAGTATATTAGTATATTATTATGACCTAGGACAGCGTCGTGCATTCGATTTCTTTTCGCAGATATCTTCTACTCACGAGCTGGCAACTCACCCCCGTTGTGCCAAATTTTATTACAGGTTCGATGTACAGGTTTTCCTGGCAGCTTGCTGGCACATCTTTTCATTCAGGGTGATTTGCACGGTAGGTTTGTTCACTTATATCTGGACCGCCATTGTACTTTTATTATTTCATTTGTATCTAGAACTCCATCAACCAAACTTGTATTACTTGATAGGTTACTGGATCAGTTGTTAATTTCGACCTTAGAGTCGCGCTTGTATTATTATGATATCTGGTGGTTTTGTTTTCTTTTGAGTTTTGAGCCTCGCCCTTTGGCGTTGTATACTATTGTGCATTGATGTGGTTGTTTCCGCCTTTTGGCGTAGAGCTAGCTCCCGTTTGGGAATGTTTTTTATTGTTTGTATATATATTATTCTTGTTTGTACCCGTTTGGGGCCAGTTTTTACAAAGGAGACTCTGCCGAAATTTTTGAGAAAATTGGATATTGCTTTTAAACTTGTTTTCTATATATTTTCCTTTATTCTTCTTCTTTTTATGGTTTAGATTTCTGGGCTTCGGCTTACTTAGGTTACGTTGCGCCTCTAGACGCTTCGTAATCTAAGTGCCGGTCACGTTCCGTACTTTCGGGTCGTGACAAAATTAGCATGATGCCCCCGGCGTGTCCACCTTTATAGGAGTGTGCTGCTGTGGCTGGTTTACCTTCTAGTTTTCGGATAGCGCGAACTTGCCTTGTTGGTACTGGTCCTCAACCCAGTTTTTGAAGACGTAGCAATCTTCGATTGGGTGGCCCATTACTCTCTGGTAGGGGCAGTAGTTGGGACTGTTGACATCACTTGGCTGCAGTAGGCGTCTCGGATCGGCAGAGTGATGAGCCTGTTGCGCGCTGCCATTTCGAACAGTCTCCTCGTTTTATCCCGGGGAAACGAGTAGGGACGTTTCAACTTCTCTTCGAGGGATCGGCGTATGTTGCTTTGGAAAGCAACCGGTTTTGGGTCACTCGGTTGTTATTGAGCGTTGGCAACGAAGGTTGCTTTCCCTTTGCCCTTTTCATTCCGGGGATCCGTTTTTGAAGAGGACGGCC
The DNA here is from genome assembly GCA_030015575.1 of Agapanthus africanus. Taxonomy (NCBI): domain Eukaryota; kingdom Viridiplantae; phylum Streptophyta; class Magnoliopsida; order Asparagales; family Amaryllidaceae; genus Agapanthus; species Agapanthus africanus. Next base: position 90,001,157 of record JASDDO010000012.1, on the reverse strand, counting down.
TATGGTCCATTTGGTCCATTTGGGCTAGCTTGTCGATCAAGGCCTGGAAGATGGTCGGCTTGAAGAAGATCATAAATTGGGATATAGTCTCCTGAGGATCAAGGGTCCTACGAACATGCCCACGGCAGGAGCTTCTTCGATGCGTTGTTCACATTTTGACCATAGGTTCCGCCACCGGATTGCATATTGAACCCAGGTCACTCCTGGTTTCACCCTGGCGTTGATTAATTCCATGATTGGGGTGCGCTTGCGAACCGCTGTGTGAACAGTAATTCCATATCCGTGAATGTTTTAACAGAGTCATTTAGGAGCTCGGAGTAACATTCAAATGCCGTCTCTGACAAGCTGCCAACAAACTGGCGAAGCAGCAGTTTGTCGTCACTTCTAGTATTACCACACAAAGCTCTGAATTGAGCGACGTGCTGATGCGGATTGCCCGTGTAAGTGCACGGCAGCGCCCCGGCCGTCATTCCGAGGCCAAAATGAGGAAACGAAAACTTTTCTTTAACTTTAAAACTGGCGCTGCCGCATACTAAAAACCCGGATCGGGCCATTAATCTAATGCTAGCAAACTAGAGAATGGGTAGAAAGCTATACCGAGCGATCAGTGTCCTTCGGTTTTCGGCCTCCATCCCGATCTCCTCGCGGAATCTCCGGTCTTCATCTCCTCGTCGGAAGGGCACCATATCGCCGGGTTCTTTTACGAGCTTCCGCCTCTGGTCCGAGCCAACTCGGACACGAAGTTGGCGAGCCGACGTGTCCAAGAATACTGTAGGCTAAGTGTAGAGTGGTTTGTCTCAAGGGGTTATGTGAAGTTGCCATTTTGATTTAGGAGGAGAAGAAGAACTTTGAAATGGTGCTATATCATTTTGTGGCTAGCAAAATGAGAATGATAATCTTTTTCCCCACACCCAAAATGAATCCCCCTCCCATTCCCTTTATGTGTGGCCGGCCAAGTCTAGACAGGGGGGAGGAAAAAAGAATAATGCATGAAAGAGAAATGGGTGATAACAAGAAAAAGGATCACATCAAAGTCTTTCTAAAAATCCTTTCATAATTAATGCAAAGGAAATGATTCAAAGAGAATCTAATAATGCAAGAACCATCATGAACTCTCCATTTACAAATAACACCCTCCAAATTGCTAATTTGCATATTTGCAAATTAGCCCCTCCCATCACAAAAATTCGGCCATGAAGGAACAAAGGAAAACTGGCCGAAACGGAATGTAAACCGGTAACTTCAAAAAACTGATCCCGTAATAAATTACAGGAAAACCCCGTGATTGTATATATACCCGCATATGTATTCCGACCGAATACAAATGCAAAGAGACAAAATCTATACTGTACAATACTAGGATCCGGCTTAAACCAAAGCCCGCTAGTATTATCCGTCCGATCATGATCCGTGCAATACCGCACGTATAAGATCGAACCCTGCCATATATCAATACGGCCTCTACAGCATTTCACCCAAAACTTGAGAAACTGTCTGTGGGGGACTCTAAAGACTCGTCAATACTTTGGCTGTGGATTTAACCACTAGCACGTCAGAGGTATTAGCCATATGTAACGGGCTACCAGGTATTGACCAAAAGGGACGTCGATGAGCGAACTCATACTGACACCCTACTGAGCCTGTCAGTGACAATATCCATACAGCCCGGTCCGTTCGTCTATGAGCATCGCATGGCGGGCCTAGGGGGTTGGTAAAAGTCAGACCCCCAAAAGCGGTACAAGTCATGTCGGAGTGTAACCCAGAACACCCTGAGATACTACTGGAATACCTACCAGTAAATCTCCTGCCTTGGCCAAGGACTTCGTGTAATGGCTTTCCTAGACACAGCGCGATCTCACCCCCAATACCGGGAGAGACGAACCCCTGCCGATCCGCTCACTGCCTCCATATGGCTCGGGACTGTACCCAACTAAAACCTGTTTGCACGACTCCTTTGAGCCGTGGTAGGGTAGTAATCAAAGTACAGTGGGAACTCACACGAGACAAATGACGATCTCAGGTCGATGAACTAATCTGTACACATGTCACCAAGGAACTGCTATCTGACGCTAGGTATAATACCAACTAACATGTTCCCGGCGAGTCCTGTCCAGTGTACTCATAACCCAATGAGCACCTGTATATATCTTAGGTGATCCAACTGACACCAATGGCTTGTGAGACCAGCCACCGCCCCTCGTCGGGGTCTCGACTGTATACACTAGTCTACTCCGGAGTATCGATGCCCAGTCTCGAAACTCCCACGACTAGGGACCTTTTAAGGATATGCTTATAGACCCCAGCTCTCACATATATGATCACCATCATACCGCTGTCCGTCAAGGAAGAATCCTAAGGGCTCTATCAACGCGTAATAGTGACCTGTAAGGTCACCTAAAGCAGTACACGATGATAAAGATAAACCATATAGCATACTATCATCTCGAGTAAGACTGTCCTACCGGCATAGGTCCTCCTTCAATCATTGCAATCATGTGCCTGTGATCCAATAATTGACTCTGAGGGAACTATATCCAACAGCCCGTCCCCTTATACACATGGAACTTAGGGATCGTATATCCTGACGGGTACTTGATTTGATCATACTATCCTGGATAAGGTCGTCCAGTCCTGACGACTTGGCTTGCCGCTTCACTTGCTTGATGAGTTCGCATTTGTTGAGCTATGTAGTCATCAAGGATAGCCTTGGAAATTTTCTCTTCTTGGGATGCTGAGATAGTCGGAGGAGGGTTTGACGTTTCTCCTCTGTCGTCTTCGATGATTATCGGAGGGTCTTCGGCTGGAGGTTCCGGCTGAACCATCATCCCAGCCATGTCTTGGAACAGGAGCGCCATCTATTTTATATTAGCAGCTTGTTCTGCAGCCTCCTTATGCTTCCTTTCCAGCACCCTTTGCAAGAAATCCGTATCAGTCTCCTGCTCCCGGCACTGTTCGGACGATACTTCCGGGCTTTCTTTTTGCCCAGTGAGTGCTGGCATCTTCATCAGCATTTCTTGGAGCTTTTGTTGCTGCTCCTAAGCTTTTGTCAATGACCTACGGAAGCACGGCTTTTCTCTTTCCCGGAAGCCATGTACACCGTGTGCACGATCATGCCACCAGACTTGTGGCGTTTGGGTCCAGTGCCTTTAGAATTCGCCGCAGGCAGTGGGGTTTTCTCCGGCCTTCTCCTTTTGTGGGAGGTTGAGGTCGGAGGGGCCATTGTAACAGGCACCCATGTAGACGATGACTTCCGTGGTATGACGGAGGGATGGTCCTCCTCTTGCTGAGTATTCATTTTCTTCGGTCGGCGAAAGTAGTCTTTATCGATCACAGAATCTTAGACCTTCCGCCAGACTCTGCGGATTTTAGAGGAAAACCGCTGAGAGGGTTGCTCCGGCTTTGCCCGCATCATGTTTTCAGTAGGCGGGGGAGACTTCTTCAATACACTGGTTGGAAAGTTCTTTAGCACCCTCTTGAGCGGATCGAAGCTGTTCCCAGTTGGAACAACAATGTCAATTTCCACCATTGGAGTTGGTGGGGTAAGTTCAGAAGGGGAGTTGCCCCCAGCTCTTTTCACCCGGCACCAGTGGCGACATCGAGCATGCCTTACAGATGGGATTGCCTCAGTTGTGGGAGCGGCTTCATCATGCCTCCTGCTTTGATGAGAGGCTGCTGTTGGTGCCAGCTTGTCGAAGACTAACGTCTGCTGAGAGGGAGCGGCCAACCTATCGAAGGCCGACTTTTTGGAAGGGGGAGCACTTTTAACGACCTCACCCGTAGCAGGAGTTGGGAGGACTATCCATTTTGGGATAGCCTTTTTAGGTATTGCAAGCCTCTTTGCGGTCCTACTTAAGCTTAGGCTCAGCCTGTCGAAGACTTAGGCGACCAGCTGAGAGGGGACACAGCTGTTGCAAGTCGATCGAAGACCGACTTCTTTGGAGCCTCCTGTGATGGCACTGAAGTACTGAAGCTCATTGGTGGAAGCATCATCCCAAAGAACAATCTAGTAGTGGCTTGAGTCATCTGTTCCATTGGCATTGCAAAGATAGGGGCCGCATTCGGCCCGTATGTCACTCCTCCAGTCAGGTCGGAGTGAGAGTTGCTATTGCAGTTAGTGCAGCTAGAAGCCATCAATATTATCATCTTTTCTGCATAGGAGCAAGACACCAAATCTTAGTACTTCGAATCCATAGGCAACCATAGCAAACCGTGATTTTGTTCGCGAAACACGACACATGAAATGTGGAGTGGAAAGAGGAAAATATTCCACCGGGCGTGCCAGAATCTGTTCACCGCCAAAAACGGGAGACGGATCCGGGATGGATCGTCTTGCCTGAATTTGGGGGTAAATGCTATTTGGATTTATCTGTCCACCTCTCCGAAGATGCCAAGTTGATTTATGGCACCGTGTATCGGAGATTTGGACGGATGCGGCCGTTGTAGCAGACTTCGTCTGATCCCCCCTCATTTGCGAGGGTTTTTGATTGTGGGGACGCTCTTCCCTGCAGGTGTAAGCCCCTGCAGTTAATTACGTTATCGCATCGCGATAACACTTTCTCCTGCTCTAGATGTTCACTTCATGTTGTGTGTGTTTGTTTTATTTTTGGTTGCTCGTGGATTGTATATGGAGACATATTTATGTTGTCGCCCGTAGGGCATGGATTAGTCCAAATCCATATATTCTTAGATTTGGGTTTAGATTGATTTAAGGATCGTTAATCTTGTTTGAGATTAAAATCAACTTAAATGTTTGTTGAGGATACGTTAGTCTAATTTCAGACTAAGATCTACTCAATAGGATTTTGAGGTCATTCAGACCCAACAAAAGAGCATTTGGGCTCTATTGCTTTAGTTTAAGGACGTTACAGTCCGTTGTTAGTTTAAGGACGTTGTGGTCCGTAGCTAGTTAAGGATGTTGCAGTCCGTATTGGGATGCACTCATCAATTTGGGAGTGCACCAAAGAGTTGTTGGGTATCGGGACCCACCACCTCTCTGGAGCCGTTGAAGAATTACAACGATATGTATCAGAGGTGTGGAGAGATGTACCCTTGAACCAAATTCCAGATTGAGGGGAGGTGTGAGATGAATATCCTGTCGGAAGATCAGTAGTCGTGTTTGGGACTAAGACCAACTTGGAAAATAATGAGCACATGGGCTCGGTTAATCTGAATTAGGGATTTGGTCAACTTGGGCTCAGCCCACTCAGTCTTTGTCATTTAAATAAAGTGTTAAACACTTGCTTAGGATCAGTACCCTTTCTGTGCAAACAATGCTGGGCATTTATATGGGTTTTGACGCTCACACTTTACTTTTCTTCCTTTTTTGTTTTTATGGAGTGTTAAACACTCTTTATGGCGCCCACATGCGGAGCTCGTGAGGCGCACTCCTTATTGAGTAGCGCCTATGTGAGGGGCACGTGAGGCGCTTGGCGCTGAGCGCCAACAACTGAGTACTAGGCACTCCTTATTGAGTAGCGCCCATGTGAAGGACACGTGAGGCGATTGGCGCTGAGTGCCAACCACTGAGTGCTAGGCACTCCTTATTGAGTAGCACCCACGTAAGGGGCACGTGAGGCTCTTGGCGCTAGGTTTTCTTCGTATATTCTGTTCTGAAGAGTTCAATTCTCTGTTCTTTTCTAGATCTTTGATCCCCAAGAACAAGTTCACCCTAATGAGAATTAAATTCTCATTTGTGAGAGACTTGTCTCATGGATCTCAGATCTAGAGAAAGAACTAAGTTCTTTTATAAGGGTTAAACCCTTGGATATGCAGATGAGATGCTCTGATCTCTATTATTTTTATTTACCTCGAAGAGAGGTATTCTTCTTTCTTCCCTCTTAAAGATTTCTTCTTGCTTGCACTCTCCTATTTTTTTTGAAGTTTATGGGGTTTCTCTGTACAAGACTTGAAGTCTTGGGTCCTTTATATAGTAGAGGCAAGTTTGTTGATTTAGTTAAAGAAATCTCTCATTGAGAGATCTTTAATTGATTTGGGGATTTTATCCACCGTTGGATCTTTGATCCAAGAACTTCTATTTTACAGAAAATATCTTTCTTGTTTTTAACAAGATTAGGGAAATATTTTCCCATACAGAATTTATTCTGTAGATTGGTGATTTTTAATCACTATTAAATTTTTAATCCAACGGTTCTATGTTTTACAGAGAGTAATCTTTCTTGTTCAGAAAGATTTGAGGAACATTTCCTATGCATTTTGATGATTTATCACCTAGTTGGATCTTTGATCCAACGGCTCTGTCTAACAGAGAGCTTTTAGTTCTGGCGCTGGCGCCCTCATGCGAGGCACGTGAGGCGCTGCTTCAGAGTTTTTAACTCTTGGCGCTGGCGTCCTCGTGCAAGGCACGTGAGACATTGCCTCAGAGTTTTTAACTCTTGGCGCTGGCGCCCTCGTGCAAGGAACGTGAGGCACTACTTTTCAAATTTTGAACAGAGCTTTGCTCTTATTATTGGGGGAAACACTGTCGACTGTGGCTTTTTTAGTTTATGAGCCGTAAGAGTCTCATAAAGGTATTTTTCCTTATGAGTCGTTAGGATCTCGTAGGCGTGTTTTCTCCTTTGGAATCGTGGGGATTCTTAAGTGTGTGTTCTCTTATAAATCATAAGGATCTTATAAGAGTATTTTCTCCTTATAAGTCGAGAGAACTTACAAGTGTCGTTCACCATATGTGGACATTTCTCGTCATTGGTGGAACTTGGCGGGAAAATCGTTTATTTGTGCCCGTGGATTGTATACAAGGGCCAATATTGGACCACCTGTAGGGCAACTTGGGGTATACGACGGCTTAAGAACGGGTTTGGATCTCTATAGCTTAAGGCTTTTGAATCCTATGAGCCGTGAGTGTCTCATAGGGGGAGTTCTATTTACGAGTTGAGAGGATCTCGTAAGTGTAAATTTTTTTTACTAGATTGCACCCTTCTGGGTTTTCACAAGCTCGCTGGTAATTCTGCTGTTTTTACTCACGGTGCCCTTTCGGGTTTTCATCCGTGCCCATTTTACTTGTGGACATACCGTTTTTTTAATGACCCATCTGTTTACCGGTAGGACTTGGGGGTGACTTCACCGCTGGAGTAGCTATGTAGCCAGCGGGATTTGAGTTGCAGTCTTCGCCGTTGGAGGTTCGATTGCATTTTAGATTTCAAGGGAGCATAGCACCGTTTTGGAGGCGATGGGCTAGTTTAGGGACATCTCGATCCGTTATCGCCATGTTTGAGGCAAATTTTTAGTTTTAAAGACTTCTCGGTCCACTGTCACCATGTTTGAAGCGAATTTTTAGTTTAAGGACATCTCGGTCCGCTATCGCCGTTTTTGAGACGAAGTTTTAGTTTAAGAACATCTCGGTCCGATGTTGTCATATTTGAGGCGAAATTTTAGTCTAAGGACATTTCGGTCCGATATCGCCGTTTTTGAGACGAAGTTTTAGTTTAAGGACATCTCGGTCCGATGTCTCCATATTTGAGGCAAATTTTTAGTTTAAGAACATTTCGGTCCGTTGTCGCTATGTCTGAGACGAATTTTTAGTTTAAGAACATCTCGGTCTGATGTTGCCATATTTGAGGCGAAATTTTAGTTTAAGGACATTTCGGTCCGGTATCGCCGTTTTTGAGACGAAGTTTTAGTTTAAGGACATCTCGGTCCGATATCACCATATTTGAGGCGAATTTTTAGTTTAAGGACATTTCGGTCCGTTGTCGCCATGTTTGAGGCGAATTTTTAGTTCAAGAACATCCCGGTCCGTTGTCGCCATATTTGAGGCTAATTTTTAGTTCAAGGACATCTCGGTCCGTTGTCGCCATATTTGAGGCGAATTTTTAGTTTAAGGACATCTCGGTCCACTATCGTCGTTTTTGAGACGAAGTTTTAGTTTAAGGAAATCTCGGTCCGATGTCGCCATATTTGAGGCAAATTTTTAGTTTAAGGACATTTCGGTCTGCTATCACCGTTTTTAAGACGAAGTTTTAGTTTAAGGACATCTCGGTCCAATGTCGCCATATTTGAGGCGAATTTTTAGTTTAAGGACATTTCAGTCCGTTGTCGCCATGTTTGAGGCGAATTTTTAGTTTGAGGACATCTCGGTCCGATGTCGCCATATTTGAGGCGAATTTCTAGTTTAAGGATATCTCGGTCCGTTGTCGCTATATTTGAGGGGAATTTTTAGTTTAACGACATCTTGGTCCGCTATCGCCTTTTTTGAGGCGACGCGCTTCTTTGTATACTACTTTCAGAGTTTTTGACTCAAGAAGATAGCGAGCGGACACGAGCGTCGTCATCTATTATTGACCTAGGTCATGACTTGTCAAGCATAGTATTTTTTGAGGAACCGGCCGTTTATTAACCGGAAAGGTCTTTCGCCATACATATCCATGAGCGGGTAGGCTCCGCCTCGGTAGACTTTGTCTATTATGTACGGGCCTTCATACTTCGGCTCGAATTTCCCTTTGTTTTGTATGATTGGGGATCATTGGTCTTTCGACGACTAACACGAGCTCGCCTTGGCGGAATGTTCTCGGCCTAGCCAGTCTTTCGTATGACCGTGTCATCCTTGTCTTATAAGCCTCCAGGTTTTGCTGTACTATAAGGCGGGTTTCGTCGAGGGCAATTTCCTTAGGGATTTTTTCTTTCTCTTTGTCATTTTTGCTCAAACCCTTGTTTATAGGTCCGCGATTCTTTTTAGGCAGCTTGTGGCTATATAGCTGAATGTTCTCACAGTTCTTCTCCCCTTCTTCTTTTTCGGAGGTGAAGTCTTTGAGAGAGGGCTAAGGGTCATTTCGTCCTCAGAATCGCTCCCGAAGGTAAGAACTTGGGTTTTTTTCCTTTCTGGACTGGTATCAACCATATGATAGTTTCCAGTTGTTTTTTTCATGCGTACTTGTCACACCTTTTTTGCTGTCGACGAGCTTCGCGCTTCATCCTCTTGAAATGTTTTTGATGGGCAACATATCCCTGCCACCACTTCTCGAAGGCACTGCACTCTTCGGTGGGATGGATAACCCTCCGATGATATAGGCAGTAGTTTGGATATGAATCCTCTCCATCGAGGCGTATGACCCCGGGAGTGTTTCCTACCAGAGGTGGTAGCTTCATTCCCATTGACAGGACTTTGGCGAACCGCTTCTCTGCCTTGATCTTGCTCTTATTTGTCCCAGGTAAGCCTTGGTTTGGTTGGAGTACTTTACGACTCCACTTTACCGCAGCTTCTTTTTCCTGACGTTGACGTTTATCCTTTTCATATATGACTGTTTCGCATTCTTGGTCAGCTTTTCTTTTTCAAAAGGTTTCGTTTAACAGCCTATCGATCGGGTCTTCTAGCAGTTCCGGAGATTTTAGCGCCGATTAGGTCCCCAGTTTCTCTGCGTTGTTTTCTGATGCTGAAAGAGTTTCTTCGTCATTTAACAACGATTAGGAGACCATGTGGAAACTTGCTACATGGTATTTGGTTTCTTCTGATGAGTCATTTTCCTCATCGTTGTCACTATCTTCGTTCTCAAGAATATACTTGAGGAACTCTTCGAACGTGACCGGTTTCCGCGCATTCTGGTTGTACTCCTCCAGCGCATCGATGTACTTTTGTACGTTTGTGCACTTGTTGTCATACTCGGCAGGCTGCACAGGCTTCTTGGTCTTCTTCTTTTTCTTCGAAGACTTTGAAGGCTTGACTTGGGGATTTTGCCCTTTGTCAACAATTTTCGGTATGGAACGCGGTTTCAGCATCCTTTTGATGATTTCAAGTTCAAGTGGGCTTTTTCACCTGACCTCCGAACATGCATGTAGATCCTTTAGTATTCTTTTGGTCTTTGTTGAAAGAACGATTTCCCATGGAGTTTCTTCCACGAACGAGCATGATGCCCCTGGTGCATCCACCTTTTTAGGAGTGTGCTTCTGTGGCAAGTTCACCCTCCAGTTCTCAGAAAGCGCGAACTTCCCCTATTGATACTGATCCTCAACCCAGTTCTTGAAGATGTAGCAATCCTGGCTCACCATCCTGTGATAGGATCAGTAGTTGGGGTTGTTGACGTCGTCGGAATGAGGTAGACGCCGTGGGTCTGGCGATGTGATGAGTTTGTTACGCATTACCAACTCAAATAGCCTCCTCGTCTTATCGCGGGGAAACGAGTAAGCGTGTCCTAGCTTTTCTTCCAAGGATAGGCGTGGACGTGCATTGTTTTGGCGAGCCCCCGGTTTTGGGTCGCTCGGTTGTTGTTGAGTGCTGGCGACGAAGGCCGCTTTCCCTTTACCCTTGGCATTTTGAGGGTCCTTACTCGAGGAGCAATGGTCCATTTGGGCCAGTTTATCTATCAGAGCCTGGAAGGAAGTCGGCTTGAAGAACGTCATGAACTGGGACACAGTCGTTTGTGGATCTAGGGTCCCGATGAACATGCCCACGGCGGGGGATTCTTCGATTCGTTGTTCGCACTTTGACCACAGGTTCCGCCACCGGATCGCATATTGGACCTAGGTTTCTCCCGGCTTTACCCTGACATTAATTAAAGCCATGATCGGTGTGCGCTTGCTTGCGCTGGCGAACCGCTGTGTGAACAGCAGTTCCATTTCTGTGAATTTCCTCACGGAGTCATTTGGGAGCTTCGAGTACCATTTAAAGGCTGTCTCTGACAGGCTGCCAATGAACTGGCGAAGCAACAGTTTGTCATCGCTTCCAGTGTTGTCGCATAGAGCTCTGAACTGCGCGACGTGCTGGTGTGGATTGCCTTTCCCCTTGTACATATGGAACTTGGGGATCGTATATCCCGGCGGGTACTTGATTTGGTCATACCAGCCTGGATACGGTCACCCAGTTCTGAAAATTTGGCTGGTCGCTTCATTTGCTTGATGAGCTTGTATTTGTTGAGCGATGTAATCATCAAGAACAGTCTTGGAGATCGTTTTCTCCTTAGCTATTGATAAAGCCGGAAGAGGATTTGATGTTTCCCCTCTGTCATCCTTGATAATTATCAGCGGATCCTCGGCCGGGAGTTCTGGCTGGATCATCATTCCAACCATATCCTGAAACAAAAAAAGCCATCTGCTTTATGTTTGTAGCCTGCTCAGCAGCTTTCTTGTCCTTTCTTTCAAGAACCCTTCGCAGGAACTCTGTATCGGTCTCGTACTCTTGGCGTTGTTCAGATACTGGTTCCGGACTTTCTGTCCGGTGAGTGCTGCCATTTTGGTCAGCATTTCCTGGAGCTTTTGTTGTTGCTCCTGAGCTTTTGTTAACGACCGAGTTTGTGGTCGATGAGCCATAGAAGAACGACTTTATTCTTTTCCGGAAGCCATGTAAATCGTGTATATGATCATGCCCCCAGACTTGGGGCGTTTGGGTTCATCGCCTTTGGAATTTGCCGCAGACGGTGGAATTTTCTCCGGCCTCCTCCTTTTGTGGGAGGTCGAAATTGAAGGAGCCATTATAACAGGCATCCGTGTGGAAGAAGTCCCTCGCTGTATGGTGGAGGGATGGTCTTCCTCTTGCCGAGCCTTCGGTTTCTTTGGTCGACGAGAGTAGTTTTGATCATTCATGGAGTCCTGGACTTTTCGCCAGACTCTATGAATTCGGGAGGAGAGCCGTTGACGAGGCTGCTCCAGCTTTGCCTACACTGTGGCTTCTGCAAGCGGGGCAATTTCTTCAGCACTGCCGTTGGAGAGTTCTTTCGCATCCTCCTGAGTAGATCAAAGCTGTTCCCGGTTGGAACAGCAACATCAATTTCCACCATTATAGCTGGTGGAGTAAGTCTAAAGGAGGAGTTGCCCCAGCTTTTCTCACTCGGCACCAGTGGCGACGTCGAGCGTGTCTTGCAGACGGGACCGCCTCAATTTTGGAAGCGGCTTCTTCATGTCCTTGGCTTTGGTGAGGGACTGTTGCTGGTGTCAGCCTATTGAAGATTGCGTCCTTGGTCCGAGGAACGGCCAACCTTTCGAAGACTGATCTTCTGATGGGGGAAGCGCTTTTGACGGCTTCACCTGCAGGAGGAGTTGGGAGGGCTATCCATTTTGAGGTAGCCTCTTTAGGTGTGAAGAGCCTCTTTGCGAGCCCGTTTTGGTTCTGGCTCAGCCTGTTGAAGACTGAGACGTCTGAGCTTTGACCCAACCTGTTGAAGACCGAGGCATCGGATTTGGACGGACCGTTGAAGATAGGAACAAGACACCAAATCTTAGTACCTCGAATCCAATGGAAACCACAGTGAACCGCGATTTTTTTCACGAAACACGACACACGAAGTGTGGAGTGGAAAGAGGAAAAGGTCCCACCGGGCATGCCAGAATCTGTTCACCGCTGGAAGATAGGCTGGGACATTGGGACGTCTGACCTGAATCCTGGGGGCAGATGCTATTTGGATTTATCCATCCACCTTTCCGAAAATACCAAGTTGATTTATGGCACCGTATATCGAAGATTTGGACGGACACGGCCGTTGTAGCAGACTTTATCAGATTCCCCCTCGTTTGCGAGGAGTTTTTAATTGTGGGGACGCTCTTCCCTGCAGGCGCAAGCCCCTCCAGTTAATTACATTACCGCATCGCGATAAATACTTTCTCCTGCTCCGGAAGTTCACTTCGTGTTGTGTGTTTTGTTTTGGTTTTGGTTGCCCGTGGATTGTATATGGAGACTAATTTATATGGTCGCCCGTAGGGCGTGGATTAGTCCAAATCCGTATATTTTTATATTTGGGTTTGGGTTGATTTAAGGTTCGTTAATCTGGTTTGAGATTAAGATCAACTTAAACATATGAGCATTTGGGCTTGATTATTTTAGTTTAAGGACATCGCGGTCTATTGTCGCCATGTTTAAGGCGAAATGTTAGTTTAAGGATGTTTCGGTCCTTTATCGCCATTTTGGAGGCGAATATTAGTTTAAGGACATTTCGGTCCAACATTCCCATTTTAGGGATGAATGTTAGTTTAAGGACATTTCGGTCCGTTGTTCATCTTGCGCGCACGTGTATTTGTTACGTGACGGAGTGAACAATGGTGATATAGAATGCACCCAATTTAGGTGCGGTCTGATTTGATGTGTGCACGTTAATTTGGAAGTGCATCAACGTGGGATATATCATTCTCAGTCTTGATGAAGTTTTACATCAAGTTGGGATGGAAAAAGAGTTGTTGGTTTTCGGGACCCGCTGCCTCTCTGAAGACGTTTAGGAATTGCAACGACATATATCAAAGGTGTAGAGAGATGTACCCTTGAACCAAATCCCGTATTTGAGGGAAAGATCATGATGGATCATCTAAGAATCATTAGCCTTATTTGAGACAAAGATTAACTTAGGAAGTGTGGGATGAATATCATTTTAGATATCATCAATGAGAGATCATTAGTCATGTTTGAGACTAAGATCAGTTTGGATACCATTTTGGATATCATGAATATAAGCTTAGCCAATTTGGGCTAAAATTGGATTTCTGTAACACCCAGCAGTGCTAAACACTCAGCTGCATATAGCTCCCACGTGTATATCACGTGAGGCGCTCCAATAATGCTAAGCACCAACTTCTGTAGCGCTCACGTGTATTTCACGTGAGGCGCACTAACTTCTGTAGTGCTCACGTGTATTTCATATGAGGCGCTCCAATAGTGCTAAGCACTAACTTCTGTGGCGCTCACGTGTATTTCACGTGAGGCGCTCCAATAGTGCTAAGCACTAATTTTTCCCGGCGCTCACGTGTGTTTCACGTGAGGCGCTATGTTTTTGGAGATTTAATCTCTATCGATATTTTTAGAGAACTTAAATCTCTGTTAATGGTATTTTGACCATTAACGATCACCAAGATCATTATTTTGAGGATCTGAGATCGTTTTCTTTAAGAACTAAGTTCTTGATTTGAAGGAACTAAGTTCCTGGAGTATTATGAACTCCATATTTTCCATATTCATGTTTTTAGAGAGGTTAAACCTTTTTTAATGGTGTTTTGACCATTAAGGATCACCAAGATCATTATTTTGAGGATCCAGGATCAGGTATTTTTACGAACTAAGTTCTTGATTTGAAGGAACTAAGTTCCCGGAGAATTATGAACTCCATCTTCTTCATGTTCTTGTATCCATGTTCTCCCATGAATCTTTGATTCTCAAGAACAAGATCTTCCCGATGAGAATTAAATTCTCAACTTGTGAAAGACTTGTCTTGTAGTTCTCAGATCCAGAGAAAGAACTAAGTTCTTTGAGAAGGGTTAAACCCTTTTAATAGGTAAAGGAGATGTTTTTTGATCTCTTCTTTTTTCTTAACCTAAGGTTTTTAGGTGGGAAATCTTCTTCTTTGAGAGAATTAAATTCTCTGTTGTTTTGAGAGCTTTCTGCACTTTGACAGAAGCTTATGGGGGTCTCCTCTTTTCTTTTCCTCCTCTTCCCCTTTTTGATTAATCTCTTTGCTCATATTTATAGGAGAAGAGAAAAATCAATTTGTTGAAAAAATCTCTCATTGAGAGATCATGATTGATTTCATGATAAATCAAAATGATCTCGTAAATCAATCGGTGAATTTTATTCACCGTTGGATTTTTAATCCAAAGGCTCTCTGTTTAACAGAGAAGATTTCTTATTTATTTAAAAAAATTAGAAAATATTTTCCTAAGATGGAATTTTATTCTATCATATGGATATCTTATTAGTTTAACAAGATTATAATTTTATTCTATCATATGGATATCTTATTAGTTTAACAAGATTAGGAATATATTTTCCTAATATAGAATTTAATTCTGTTATATGAATATCTTGGTAATTTAACAAGATTAGAATTTTATTCCAACATAGAATTTAATTCTATCATATAGAATTTTATTTTATCATATGAATATCTTGTTAGTTTAACAAAATTAGAATTTTATTCTATCATATGAATATCTTGTTAGTTTAACAAGTTTAGGAATATATTTCCTTAACATAGAATTTAATTCTGTTATATGAATATCTTGTTAGTTTAACAAGATTAGGAAAATATTTTTCTAAGATATAATTTTATTCTATCACATGAACACCGTTGAATTTTTGATACAAGGGAACTCTGTTTAAAAGAGAAGATCTTTCTAGTTTGGAAAAGATCGGGAAAATATTTTCCACAAAGAATTTAATTCTATCGGATGGTTTAATTGATGATATTTTATCATCATTGGATTTTAAATTCAAGATTCTCTGTTAGAAAAAGATCTTTCCATATTAGAAAGATCAAGGAAAATATTTCCCAAATAGAATTTAATTCTATCACATATAATTTAATTCTATCAGATGAGATCATTTTAAATTGGGGCGCTCATATGTTTTGCATGTGAGCGCTGCCAAAGAATGCGGCAAGAGAACTCACGTGTTTAACACGTGACATTTAGTGTGGGTTTTAGTATGTTTATTTTTAGTGCTCATATGTTTTGCATATGAGCGCTCACGTGTTTAACACATGAGGCATGTTTGGCCATTGGTTATTTTTGTTCAGCGCTCATATACTTTGCATATGAGCGCTCATGTGTTTAACACGTGAGGCCAGTTTGGCCTTTAGGTTTATTTTATTCAGCGTTCATATGCTTTGCATATGAGCGCTCACGTGTTTAACACGTGAGGGCAATTTGACCCTTAGTTATTTGTTTTCTGTGCTTATATCTTTTGCATATAACCGCTTACGTGTTTAACACGTAAAACCAAATTATGAGGATTCTTTTCCTTTTTCTTTTCTCTCCCTTTTTTTATAAGGGAACAAATAGCTCTTTGCCAAAATTTTTGGTGGGAACAGATACCTTTCATCGGATAATGATGTATGCAACATTTTCAAAACAGTAAGGAAATTCTAATGCTGATATTGCAAGATTTATTTCTTGTGGATTCACAGGAACACTAAAAGGATGGTGGGATAATTGTTTATCACCCACTCAGAAGATGGAAATCTTTAGCGCAACAAAACTTGACAATAATGTTCAAGTTTCTGACGATGTTTATATTTTGATACTTACAATCCTCAATCAGTTTTTGTTCAGGGAAATTCCCTGCTGAGGATGATGATCCTTCCTCTTTTCTAGTGTTATAAACACTTTTCTTCGCCAATTTATAGGGTGTTTTCCATTCTGATTGGGCGTTTGACGTCTCTGATTCTAAATCAAATCTTTTTGGCTTCCGCATTTTAAACCAATTTGCATATGGGGAATTTGTAGGAATATTATTCCTTCCCTTTCCTCTGCCTGGGCCTGGGCCTTGGCCCCTCGAGGGATTCTGCAAGAATTCCCTAGTCAAAAAATCACAATTGTTGGTGCCTTTAATATATTCAATATCAAAATCAAAGATAGCTAACTCAACTTGCCATCTAGCAAATTTTTGCTTTGATGTTAAATTTTTAAT
This sequence comes from Agapanthus africanus, assembly GCA_030015575.1. Classification (NCBI taxonomy): domain Eukaryota; kingdom Viridiplantae; phylum Streptophyta; class Magnoliopsida; order Asparagales; family Amaryllidaceae; genus Agapanthus; species Agapanthus africanus. The sequence goes on along the minus strand of JASDDO010000012.1, from coordinate 89,984,827 downwards.
ATCTTTCTGTATAACAGTTTTAGCTGCATTACAATCTATTTTAAGCAGGAATTTCTGATTTAATAAATCATCCTGGAATTTGTATATGCATTTAATGATAGAAAAAATTTCATTCTTTATAGTTGAATAATTCAACTGGGCTGGATTTCATTTTCCAGAAGTAAATCTAACAAGGATTTCCTTGTTATTATTAGAATCTACTTGCTTCAGAATTCCTCCATATCCTATGTTTGAGGCATCAGTTTCAACTATTTTTTGCCAAGTAAGATTTGCAATATGAAGGCAAGGTAAATTTTGAACCGTTTGCTTAATTTTTTGAACAGCTTTAGTATGACTATCTGTCTATGGTGAATAATTCTTCTTAAGCCTGCTATATAAAATGGCTGCATCAATAGCAAGATTTTTATAATAATCCGCTACATAATTCAAAGCACTTAAAAATCTTTGTAGTTGCTTTGTACCTGAAATATAATCCAGAAATTTAGAAGCAAATTCAATGCTCCTTTCTATAGGTATAATGGTGCCATTATTAATTTTATGGTCAAAGAATCTTATAGGTGTTTGAAACAGCTTCATCTTTGGAGCAGATATAACTAGTTCATTTTTTATAATAAGATGTTTAAAGATGTTAAAATGTTTAAAATGCTGATCAATATTGTCAGAATATATCAAAACATCATCTATATATGATAGAATGAATTTCGTATAAGGATTAAAAACAGAGTTCATAATATTTTGAAACTTTAAAGGTGCATTTTTCAGTCCGAATGGCATACCATTCTATTCAAAATGCCCAAAAGGTACAGTAGAAATTTTACTATAGTAGGCGTTTCAGTAGAAACCCTTAATATAGTAAAATCAGCTAGTAATACTGGCAATTTGATTGGCTAAACAGTTTCTTCTTCAAGATAATTTTATCAAAACCTTGAATTAGATATTAATGTCTATATCTACTGCAGCTATTGCTAGATCGACGAAGATTGCTCGTAATAAGAGCAAACATGTAAAGAACTCTAATTTGCTAGAGTATCTCTCAGATGAGGAACAATTGAATATGTGGACAATTCCTAATGTCCCACCCAAAGAGATTTATAATATCAGGACGTTTGATCTTTCGTCCAGACTTTCCATTAAAAGTATGGAAAAAACCCTTTCTGTGGATAGCACAGAACAAACCATCCAACTCCTTTCAGAATAGGATATTTACAGGTTTGAAAAACAATATAAGTACCTTTATATAGGACTTATTCAAATGGCTTTTAAGCTTCTTACCCTTCAAGGCCTCAATGCCTCAATCTTGACATCGTTAAGAGATGCGAGGTGCCTAAATTGGATCCCTTCCCTGATGGGAATTATGCAGATTAGTTTGTGTCATGGACCGGTCTATTTTGATGTATATCCTAATTTAACCTTGTCTTTAACAGACCCAAACATTCTTGAGGCTGTTACCCTTAACCTAAAGACACATGGTTATAATTTCATGAAAGGGTCTGAGACTATATCAATAGTCTATAGAATTCATTTCAAAGTCTTAACTACTATGGAACCAAAAGTTAAGGAAAAAACAGAAAGCGGTAAAACCACAATTATTGATACAAATTTATTATCTTCTGGTATAACCACAAACAGAGTTATAAAATGGAAAGAAATAGAATTCCCTGAATCGTGGGTTATAACTTCAGCGGTTCCTCCTGTTCCAGTTATTGACACTTATATCGATCAGATTATAAAGACTGATGATGGAAATATTGATGTGAAATTTGGTTCAAATAATATTGTTAGAATAACTGGCAAGCCTCATATGGCTAGTACTACCTCTTCCGTTTATAATGGAAGAAAGTCTTTTTCAATACCTAGCTCCTCTTATAGAGAAGTTAAAGGGATAAATATTTCGCAAAAAAATATATCACATCCTATATATGAGAAGGATAATAAAACCTCTCATACCTCATCAGAGATGAGTTTTCATATTTAAAGTTTTTATGGATCTTACACCAGATAGTTCTATAAGAAAATTCCTTAATAAGGAATTTATGAAGAAAAAACATGAAGTTATTAGAAATTGGTTTACAAAATTCTTTCTATTTAACAAAGATATTTTTATAAAGATCAGTTTTATAAACATCTTAAAGAAAACCAATGTCTGATATATTTTGTTAACTGGTTTTTAGAATGTTTCCTTACACATCAAGGAAAAAGGATAAATGTTCTAAAAGAACATTACAAACAATGATTAACCATAAATGGTAAAACTGTTAGATCAATCTATCCTCCAACAGAACCATTTAGACTATCTGGAACATTGACCTCTAACTTAGAGGCAGCGGCTTTTATAAAGCCATCAATTGATGATAAAATGGAGAATATGCTTAAGGAGGTACAAAAGGTATTTAAGCAAAACAATTTTACAAATATCTATATTCAAGTGCTTGGTCAACAATTGACCAGAGTTGAAACTGCTCTTGAAGGCCTAGTTAATAAACTACAGCAGAAACCCCTATTATATTAAAATTGGCTAGTAATACAAGCTACGTTCCTATCAAGCTATTTTTAGATATTTCGGGCTATAAGCTATCTAAATACAAAGAAATAGCTCCAAATATTATAACTTCTCTGGAGAAGAAGTTTAGCAGCGCTAAGCTTAATTTTATTGAAGGGGAAGCTTCTGAAATATCAGAAGAAAACTCTGATATTGATAATGTATCAGATTTTCAAATTAATATATCTGACACTTACCAAGCATTTAGCGAGGAAAAAATTAATGCTATAAAATATCTACAAAGAACGTTGAGTAAGCATTATTACAAGAGACCTCCTCTTGATGTCCTCTATGAAGAAAATGAAGAGGTTATAACGAATTTATTTTCAAGACGAGCCATTTATGAATGGAATATTGATGGATTAGCAGATAAGATCTATGATACTTTACATCGGATAATGATGTATGCAACAGTTTCAAAACAGCAAGGAAATTTTGATGCTGATGTTGCAAGGTTTATTTCTTGTGGATTCACAGGTACATTAAAAGGATGGTGGGATAATTGCTTATCACCCACTCAGAAGATGGAAATCTTTAGCGCAGCAAAACTAGACAATAATGTTCAAATTTCTGACGCTGTTTATATTTTGATACTTACAATCACCGGAGATGTAAGTAATCAAGCTGAAAAGGTTAGAACTTTACTACAGAATCTAAGGTGTCCGTCTCTAACACATTTTAGATGGTATAAAGATACTTTTCTCAACAGAGTTATGCAATTGGAAGATGCAAATAACTTCATTGGAAAGCCAAATTTATAGATGGCTTACCAAACTTATTGTAAGTCCATATTGCGACCCCCGGTGCTTACGGGGAGGCGGAAACGGTATAAAAAACGAATTTTTATCGCAAGAGGCAACATGGACTAAACTAGGTCGGGATCGGTGTCTAAACTAAAACTAGTATTCTAGCTAAAGAGAGTTAGCTACTCGGATGAGGGTTATACCTAAACTTGAACTCCTTCTTCTTGAAATCTTGTAGAGGTTGATGGTTCTCTTTTGTCGCCTTCTTCCGTCGAAGATGGATCCACCTCGAGGGTTCGACCTTGGGCTCTTTCTCGGACTTGGAGTGAACTAGAATCTCCGGCTTGCTAATCCTTTGATCCTAGAGTGAGTAGAGAGTGACTAGGGTTTGCTTTTCTTTTTAAAGAGAAGGATTCTCAACTCATGAGAAGGTTTCTCTTTGCTAGAGGAAGAAGAAGATGAAGAGAGGAGAGAGAATGAGAATGATAGAATGAGCTATTCTATTCTCTCTTGCAACCATAATGCCAAAAAGAATTATCTAAACAATAATAAATCAAAATGAGAATAGTTGATGGTAGTATTTGGAATGACCACTACCATGCTTCATTTAATGAAATGTAAGCATGAATCAAGGAAGACTTTTTAAAGCATGATGGTGGTCAATGGTCAACAAGTCAACCATGGTCAACAAGTCAACAAAAATACAACCATAACATAATTCTCATTTAATTACTATTATTAATAGATAATTCATAAATCCATTAGGGTTTGGAAAATGATAACTGTCAACTGTGCATACGCACCCGTTCCGAAACCCTAATGAAATACCTCATCCTCCGCCTCAAGCAACTGTGCATACACACCTGCATTCTCGTTCCGAGGAACAAGAATACCAAGATATAAAAGCAACCCCAAATATATATACCAGTATCTGGCTCAAACCAGAGCCTGCCAGTATAATCCGTCCGGACTCCAAACGTGCACAAGTGCGCGGATGAGAACGAATCCTGTCGCAAAACCATGCGACCTCTACTCTGTTTTGCCCAGAGGCGAATACCCTCTGTGTGGGACTCTAAAGACTCGACACTACGCTGGCAGTGGGTTTAACCACAGACCGCAAGCGGCACTAGCTGTGCGTAACGGTCCCCAGGTAGATGCCGACAAGAAGGCTGACGAGGTGAAACCCCATCTGAACTCCTACTGAGTCTGAATGTGACAGTCTCCGTACAGTCCGGTCTGTTCGTCTGATACATCGCATGGCGGGCCTAGGGGGTGGTAAACGTCAGTCCCCCAATAGCGGTACAAGTCGTGCCGGAGCGAAGCCCAAAACACCCTGAGATAACACTGGAAACCTACCAGTATATCTCGTTTGCCCTGGCCAGGGACTACTCGTGTAATGGCTCTCCTAGACACAGCGCGATGTCAACCCCCAATACCGGGAGAGACGAATCCTGTTTAACCGTCACTGCCTCCAAGTGCTTCGGGACTGCACCCAACCACCACCCGTTTGCACGACTCCTTTGAGCCGTGGTAGGGTAGTGATCAAAGTGCAGTGGGAACACACTTGAGGCGAAGTGCCAGTGTCAAGTCAGCGGACTAAGCTGTACTCATGTCACCTGGGAACTGATAACTGACGATAGGTATAATACCAACCTGTCAGTTCCCGACGAGTCCTGTCCAGTGTACTCGTAACCCAACGAGCACCCGTATACTATCTCCAGTACGACGTACTGATGGCTGTGGGACAGACCATCTCCCACACTGGGATGAGAAGCGCATACGCTAGTCTACTCCGGAGTATCGATGCCCTGTCTCGATAGTCCTGCGACTAGGGACCTGTATAAGGATGTGCCTATAGATTACCCAGCCCCCACTAGTGTGACTGCCATCACAACGCTGGTAATCAAGCAAAGATCCTAAGGGCTCCACTAATGCGTATAAGTGATATACTGAAATAAACACAAGTACACATTGAAGTAGAAACAAACCAAGTAGCATACTACTATTTTGAGCAAGATTGTATATACAAGGTGAATATCCCAAGCATCCATTAAGTAATATACAAACTAGTATGATACAGTAATGGCCTCTAGGGCATATACACTAACAATCTCCCACTTGCACTAAGGCCATGTACTGGCGTATCGAAGACCTATCATCTCGATCAGCCGCTCGAACTGAGTCTGGGGTAGGGCCTTGGTGAATGGATCTGCAGTGTTCTCTTCTGAAGCAACCCTCCGAACCTCGATCTCCTTGCGATCCACGATCTCCCTGATCAGGTGATACCGCCTCAAGATGTGCCTGGATCTCTGATGGGACCTGGGTTCCTTCGCTAAAGCTATAGCCCCGTTGTTGTCGCAATACAGAGGTATTGGGTCAACAATGGACGGAACCACCTGAAGTTCTTTCAAGAACTTCCTCATCCAGACAGCTTCTTTTGCGGCATCAGATGCAGCGATGTATTCCGCTTCCATCGTCGAGTCTGCAATGGTTTCCTGTTTGGAACTCTTCCAAAACACCGCCCCTCCATTGAGGGTGAAGACAAAACCCGACATGGACTTGGAATCATCCTTGTCACTCTGGAAGCTGGAGTCAGCAAAGGCCTCGATCTGGAGGTCTTTTCCGCCATACACCAAGAACATCTCCTTAGTCCTTCTCAGGTACTTGAGAATGTTCTTTACTGCTATCCAATGTTTCTCCCCAGGGTTTGACTGATACCGGCTTACTACACTCAGTGCATAAGCTACATCCGGTCTGGTACACAACATCGCATACATTATAGAGCCTACCGCAGAAGCGTAGGGTATAATAGACATGCGATCCCTCTCCAAATCAGTCTTGGGAGACATCTCTTTAGAGAGGGTGATCCCGTGACAAGCCGGTAGGTTACCGCGCTTGGAATCTTCCATACTGAATCTTTTCACTATGGTGTCGATGTACCTGGACTGAGAAAGTCCCAATATCCTCTTGGATCTATCACGATGGATCCGGATCCCCAGGATGTATGAGGCATCACCCAGGTCTTTCATGGAGAACCTTTGTGACAAGAATCCCTTGACAGATTGTAGCATAGGAATGTCATTTCCTATCAAGAGAATGTCATCCACGTATAAAACGAGGAATACTACAGTTCTCGCTACAAATCTACTATAGATGCATGGTTCATCTGGATTTTTGATAAAGCCAAATTCTTTTACTGTCTCATCAAAACAGATGTTCCAACTCCACGATGCCTGCTTTAGTCCATAAATGGACTTAAGCAACTTGCACACCTTTCCGCTGCTCCCACTCTGAATGAAACCCTCTGGCTGATCCATATAGACACACTCCTCTAAATTTCCATTTAGAAAAGCTGTCTTTACGTCCATTTGCCAGATCTCATAATCGTGGAAGGCAGCAATGGCAAGAAGGATCCGAATGGATTTCAGCATGGCTACTGGAGAAAAGGTTTCGTCGTAGTCCAAGCCAGGTCTTTGACGAAAACCCTTTGCTACCAGCCTAGCTTTATAGGTCTCAACCTGTCCATCTACACCAATCTTCCTTTTGAAGATCCACTTGCATCCTACGGGTTTTACCCCGTCTGGAGCAATGTCCAACGTCCATACCTTGTTGGTGTACATGGACTCCATTTCGGTCCGCATTGCATCCAGCCATTTCACTGAGTCAACGCTCTGAACGGCCTGCTGGAAGCTAGTAGGCTCATCATAATCTATGATGCAATCCTCTCGATCCCCGTCTATGAGAAAACCGTAGTATCTCTCGGGCGGATGAGACTGCCTACTACTCCTGCGGAGCGGCGTAGGAATGTCCTGTTCTGTTGAACCCTCTGGTTCCACCAAGCTTTCAGTAACAGTCTGTGGTTCTGGAATTTCTTCCAGCTCTACTGCGCTCCCACTTATTTCTTTTTCTATGAACTGGTGTTCTAGAAAGTGGGCATGACGAGAAACAAGAACTTTTTGTTCCTCTTCACAGTAGAAGAAATATCCCTTGGAATTCTTTGGATATCCCACAAACTTGCACAGTACTGAGCGTGCCTCGAGCTTGTCCGCATGCTGCTTTTTGACAAAAGCTGGACTTCCCCATATCTTAATGTGATTAAGATGGGGTCTCTTCCCACACCACATCTCAAATGGCGTGGTAGGCACAGTCTTAGTGGGAACTCGGTTCAAAAGGTATGCGGCTGATTCTAGTGCATACCCCCAGAATGATCGCGGTAACTCAGCGTTACTCATCATGGACCGCACCATATCCAATAGGGTGCGGTTCCGTCTCTCCGATACACCGTTATGTTGCGGGGTGTATGGAGGAGTAAGCTGAGAGAGAATTCCGTTCTCTTTTAAATAGTCCAGGAATTCGGCACTTAAGTATTCTCCACCTCGATCCGATCTTAGAATCTTAATACTTTTGCCGGTCTGTTTCTCTACTTCATTCTTATACTCCTGGAATTTTCCAAAGGCCTCGGACTTATGTTTCATTAAGAAGACATAACCGTACCTTGAGAAGTCATCCGTAAAAGTAATGAAGTAAGAATGTCCGCTTCGGGCATGTGTAGACATTGGACCGCACACGTCACTGTGTACGAGTCCCAAGAGCTCGCTCGCTCTTACTCCATGTCCAGTAAACGGAGTCTTTGTTATCTTTCCTTTGAGACAAGATTGACAAGTGGCATATGATTGATATTCGAACGCATTCAAATATCCTTCTGTATGCAACTTAGTCAACCTTCTCTCATTGATGTGACCCAATCTACAATGCCATAAGAAAGTCTGATTTATTTCTGGAGACTTTCTTTTGTGTGTATTCTGGACATTGAAAATCTGTGGTTGGTTTAACACGTATATACCATTACTCAGAGTACCTGACCCAATCAATACTTGATTAAGGTGAATGTTTACAACATTACTTACAAACGCAAATTCATAACCTTCTTTAGAAACTAAAGATACAGAAATGATATTACAAGTTGCGTTGGGTACAAAAAAGCAATTACGCAAAACCAAAACATGTCCATCTGACATTCCCAGGTGATAGTCCCCCACGGCTTTAGCATCCATGCTAGCTCCGTTCGCAACTCTGAGGGTCATGTCACCTGCCTTCAAATCCCTACGGTTTCTCAACGCCTGCAAAGAATTACAGATATGAGATCCTGATCCGGTATCCAATACCCAGGAAATAGAGTTTATTGAAAGACAGTTTTCAATAACATACACACCTGAAGCTGAAGCTGCAACCTGCTTCAATTCCTGTGTTCTGGCTTTCCAGGCCCTGCAATCATTCTTCCAGTGTCCTTTCTTATGACAAAAGAAGCATTCTTCCTTATCCACAAGCTTCCCCGCTATCTTTGTTGCTTTACCTTTTCCCTTCGTATCCACTTTACTAACACCGCCCCTTGGTTTGGCGGGGGCTTTCTTCTTCTTTCCCTTGGCTTTCGCCTTGGACCTAGAAGAAGATGATCCTCCTACAAACAAAGTGGATGTTTCCCTACTTTTCTGTAGGGTGCCCTATGCGCTCCTCAGCATGTTGAGGAGCTCTGATAGTTCAACCTCTTTTTCTTGTAGGTTGAAGTTCAGTATAAACTGGGCGTAAGTGGAAGGAAGGGACTGGAGAACTATATCCGTATATAGCTCACTCTCCAATGTGATCCCTAGGTCAGCGAGCTCCTCAATGTAGCCGATCATCTTTAGCACGTGCTCGGCTACTGATGATCCGACGGCCATCTTTGTCGAAAACAACTTTTTCGACGCTTCGTATCTTGCGATACGTGATTGCTCTCCATACAGTTCTTTTGTATGGAGCAATATGGACTCCATGTCCATATTCTCATGCCTCCTCTGATGTTCGTTGTCCATTGAGGCAAGCAGGAGGCACTTGGCCTTCGCGCTATCAATCTCCCAAGTCTTGCGGATTTCCTTATCCGCGATACTGGAAGTTGGACCAGGGACAGGGGGAGCTTTGGTGGTAAGAAGATACCCCAGCTTGTCATAAGTGATTGCTATCTTGACATTCCTGAGCCAATCTTTGTAGTTTGGCCCTGTCAGTTTGTTTTTATCTAGGAGTAACTTAAGTCCAGTCATGTTGATTGGTCGCTGCAATTAGGAGAGAGAAGAAGAAACACTCAGCATGATACTCTTGCAAGTTTAGAGTGGTTTTTAGTTTGTCTAAACAGGATGGCTCCCACTGTTTCTCGAATCCCTCCTCAAACCATAAAGGAAGAATTAGTCAGGATCAATCCCACCGTACAATACTTGCTTAACCGTTCAGCCAGGCCGATGTCGGTACTTCGAGGGAGGTTTTCCAACGCTTTCGCGAAGTTCCTTAATTAAAGAACCTCTTTTCCCTGGGGGCGTAACCCCGCTAACACCTTTCCAGGCACCTACTAGGTTTATAGCATTGATCGTTAAGTGAGAAATTTCCCGAGGAGTAGCATATACTCACAGTAGGATCGGGATCCAAATATCATCGCGTGACGAAACTGAAGGAATCCTACCAGAATCACCACACTCCAAATGGTATGCAAATCTAGCAAGTTTCAGTACTTATGAAACTCCCGATGTGGATTTTTGCCCCATGCTCTTATGACCTTGACTTTGGCCAAAATATCATAAGTCACATGTCAAGTTCTGCCCGTCACTATCCAGGTTAATTTGGATCCATCCGTACCTACCCTTGACTTTGGCCAAAATGGCAGCACGACTGTCCCAAACCAACGCATCTATCTATGCTACACATGAACACCCAATAGCTACCAATCACTATGCCTTGACTTTGGCCAAAATACATAGCTTGAATACTATTGCCTATTCATGCGAAGCGACGGAGGGCTACGAATGGTTTTGGCGAAACCGTGAACGTAGTGAACTTGATTTAATCGATGGAACGAGATAGCTTTTAGAAGGAGTGGCTCAATCTCCGCATTTAAAAGTTAGTTTTGAAAAGAACCGAGTGGTTTTTCGAAAGTGTTCCATCGACTTAAACTTGGTTTATTATCTTGCATTAGTTCTTTTAATGCGTGATATTCTTGCATTAGTACTTTTAATGCGTCCCATCATTTAATCCTACCATTGCAGAAAACAACCAAAATATGACGTACGCTTATGCCATTCGCATTCGCCATGGGGCCCCGTCATTACCCGTTAGGTTACTTAACTAACGACAGAGCGGGGGCTGGGCTAGCGCGTCTGTAAAACATAAGCAACGCCTAAATAGAAAGCAATGATAGACATTTCAGATCACAGATAAATACATTGGATATACTAGCAATCTGTAATTTGTACGAGCCTGTAACAAAAACAGATAACACGGTCGCGGTGAATAGCCAAATCCCCACCCAAGACCCCTACGGGTGCGGCAAACTACCCGCCAAGTCCTCGGTAGTTTGTGCACCCCTCCATGGGTCTATCCTAGGAGCAAAAACAGTAAAAAGAATTATACAATGACGGCTACAACCCCGACCCGGTTGTGCGGCCAAACAAATAATATAATTACATCAATTTACATTTACAATGAATTGCAAGAAAAGAAAACTCTCGTCTCACAACCCCCGGCTATTCACCCGCGACAATCCAACATATTTATATACACATTCCAGCACATTACAGATCATGTATAACCCCGACTAATCGTCTTATAGCGATTAGCCGACGTTCAATACATGCAAACATCACAGATATAACCATCATAGTCAAAGTGTAGTGAAGTTCGGAAAAAATACGGAATTATAGGACCCCAAAAGGAAATTTCTTTTCTGGAAAATCTGGGCACATATAATATATTTCAAAAATCCCAAAACCAACACAGACACACACTGCACGAAAAACGATGCACAGAAGACGACAAGTCGCGGCGGTTCCGCGGCGGATGCTTACCTTACGCGGCGGAAGGGCGGCGGCTTAGAGGAGTTACTGTATCGTGTTTCTTGGGTGTTCACAGAAAAGCCTGAGCCGAATTTACATGTATAAATTTTTTCATTTTGAGCCAAAAAATTTTCAACAGAAACTCAGGTTTTGTAATTTTCCGGTTTTGTGATTTTTTTCGGTTCCGAACTTCGTTACACTTCACTACCAAGCTAGTTTAAGTTTAGTTAGGCTCTGATACCACTGTAAGTCCATATTGCGACCCCCGGTGCTTACGGGAAGGCGGAAACGGTATAAAAACGAATTTTTATCGCAAGAGGCAACATGGACTAAACTAGGTCGGGATCGGTGTCTAAACTAAAACTAGTATTCTAGCTAAAGAGAGTTAGCTACTCGGATGAGGGTTATACCTAAACTTGAACTCCTTCTTCTTGAAATCTTGTAGAGGTTGATGGTTCTCTTTTGTCGCCTTCTTCCGTCGAAGATGGATCCACCTCGAGGGTTCGACCTTGGGCTCTTTCTCGGACTTGGAGTGAACTAGAATCTCCGGCTTGCTAATCCTTTGATCCTAGAGTGAGTAGAGAGTGACTAGGGTTTGCTTTTCTTTTTAAAGAGAAGGATTCTCAACTCATGAGAAGGTTTCTCTTTGCTAGAGGAAGAAGAAGATGAAGAGAGGAGAGAGAATGAGAATGATAGAATGAGCTATTCTATTCTCTCTTGCAACCATAATGCCAAAAAGAATTATCTAAACAATAATAAATCAAAATGAGAATAGTTGATGGTAGTATTTGGAATGACCACTACCATGCTTCATTTAATGAAATGTAAGCATGAATCAAGGAAGACTTTTTAAAGCATGATGGTGGTCAATGGTCAACAAGTCAACCATGGTCAACAAGTCAACAAAAATACAACCATAACATAATTCTCATTTAATTACTATTATTAATAGATAATTCATAAATCCATTAGGGTTTGGAAAATGATAACTGTCAACTGTGCATACGCACCCGTTCCGAAACCCTAATGAAATACCTCATCCTCCGCCTCAAGCAACTGTGCATACACACCTGCATTCTCGTTCCGAGGAACAAGAATACCAAGATATAAAAGCAACCCCAAATATATATACCAGTATCTGGCTCAAACCAGAGCCTGCCAGTATAATCCGTCCGGACTCCAAACGTGCACAAGTGCGCGGATGAGAACGAACCCTGTCGCAAAACCATGCGACCTCTACTCTGTTTTGCCCAGAGTCGAATACCCTCTGTGTGGGACTCTAAAGACTCGACACTACGCTGGCAGTGGGTTTAACCACAGACCGCAAGCGGCACTAGCTGTGCGTAACGGTCTCCAGGTAGATGCCGACAAGAAGGCTGACGAGGTGAAACCCCATCTGAACTCCTACTGAGTCTGAATGTGACAGTCTCCGTACAGTCCGGTCTGTTCGTCTGATACATCGTATGGCGGGCCTAGGGGGTGGTAAACGTCAGTCCCCCAATAGCGGTACAAGTCGTGCCGGAGCGAAGCCCAAAACACCCTGAGATAACACTGGAAACCTACCAGTATATCTCGTTTGCCCTGGCCAGGGACTACTCGTGTAATGGCTCTCCTAGACACAGCGCGATGTCAACCCCCAATACCGGGAGAGACGAATCCTGTTTAACCGTCACTGCCTCCAAGTGCTTCGGGACTGCACCCAACCACCACCCGTTTGCACGACTCCTTTGAGCCGTGGTAGGGTAGTGATCAAAGTGCAGTGGGAACACACTTGAGGCGAAGTGCCAGTGTCAAGTCAGCGGACTAAGCTGTACTCATGTCACCTGGGAACTGATAACTGACGATAGGTATAATACCAACCTGTCAGTTCCCGACGAGTCCTGTCCAGTGTACTCGTAACCCAACGAGCACCCGTATACTATCTCCAGTACGACGTACTGATGGCTGTGGGACAGACCATCTCCCACACTGGGATGAGAAGCGCATACGCTAGTCTACTCCGGAGTATCGATGCCCTGTCTCGATAGTCCTGCGACTAGGGACCTGTATAAGGATGTGCCTATAGATTACCCAGCCCCCACTAGTGTGACTGCCATCACAACGCTGGTAATCAAGCAAAGATCCTAAGGGCTCCACTAATGCGTATAAGTGATATACTGAAATAAACACAAGTACACATTGAAGTAGAAACAAACCAAGTAGCATACTACTATTTTGAGCAAGATTGTATATACAAGGTGAATATCCCAAGCATCCATTAAGTAATATACAAACTAGTATGATACAGTAATGGCCTCTAGGGCATATACACTAACACTTATTTGCTGAAAGAGTTCGTATAAATCCACGATAACAGCATGATGGGATAATACCCTACAATGTGTACACATATGGTCGTTTGATAAACACCTTTGTATAAGAAGGTTTAACTCTATGTAATGACATAAAGTTAAGAAACCGGTTAAAATACCAAAAATTAACTGGAAAATGGGAATTGGGTGAATTTTGTAGCCAATTCGCTATGGAAGACCCGCCAAAAGAGCAGAAAGAAAAGAAAAGAACGAGAGAATCTGAATCTCGGCGTTCTCATTATAAAAAGAGGAACATATATGATCCTCCTAAGGATAAAGGGGGAGGAGACTATAAGAAAAAGAAAAAATTTAGATTTAAAAGGAAATCTACTTCTTTAGCCACATGTTATAACCGTGGAAAAGTTGGTCATTTCGCGAACAAATGTTACACCAAAAAGAGGATCAATGAAATTGAAAATGAAGAATTAAGAAAATTATTACATAAGATAATGATTAACTCATCTGAATTCTCTGAATCTGAAATTTCAGATTCCTCAAGCTCAAGTGATGAAGTGCAGGAATGCATAAAAGGATGCTCCAATAAATGTTGTAATATCAACAGAGATGAAAACTATTGGAAATCAATAGTTGACATGAATGTCTTAAGTATCAATGCTATAAATAAAGATGACAAAAAAAACCATTCTTAAAATTATAGAAAATGATAATATTCAACCTGAATTGAAATCTAAATTGGTTGAAGTTCTTCTAAAAGATGAGAAGGAGAAATCTCTTGTTCCTGATAATGTATACAGATTATCAGAAGTCCTTAAAAGACAGCAGCAAAAGAAAGGAAAGCCGGTAACTATTGCGGCTTTACAGAAGGAGATTAATAATCTCAAGATTGAAATAAGAGAGTTAAAAACTTAGAACAGAGATATCATTGAAAGAATCTCTGCTTTAGAAAACAACACCTTGATACAAGGTGAATCTATAAATGAAGATGAAGGAGAAGAATTTACCGAGGAAAGAGTAAACTCAGATAAGTTCGTGCAAACTATTGATTTAATATAAATCAAAAATAGTATATCAGAATCACACTTATAGTGAACAATGATTTGGTTATACCCAATCTAATAGCTCTCGTAGATAGTGGTGCAGATTTAAACTGCATTAAAAAAGAAATTATTCCTATCAAATATTGTGAGAGTACTACTCAAACCCTCAGAACTGCTGACAACAGTACTTTGACTACACCATAAAACACTTGAGTTTGCTCAAAATTTATCTAGGAAGACGGAGTTATGGATCTCCGAAAGTGGCCGATAAAAACAGTGTTTTAGGAAGTAATAAAAAAAGTATACAAGAAGATTAATATAAAAATATATTAACATTTGTTGACATATATTAACAGAGCACTACAACAAGATATTCTTGGTATTGAACAATGGTGGTTACCAAATTCTGATAGCAGCAGAATTTAACGTGATTAATGTAATCATTGATTATAGTATTTTAATAGTGAATCACACACTTGACATATTTGCTGACTAATGTAAATATTAAAAACTTATAATGAGAAACAAACTTAATATACAATATAGTGGCCTCGGGTACTGCCGTAATGAATTAAGAACAAAAAATGCGTATGTACTAATAAATGAAATCATGAATATTAAACAACACTAATGAATCAATGAATCTAATAATAATATTGTAATGAAAATAACTGTGCATGAACATTTATATTATAATATTAGACCATTTATTAAATATAAACATAATTATTAACCATACAAAACTATCGTTTAATAAAAGTAGTAATAGTACAAAACTCTACCTTTTAAGATATGATATAATGACACTAAAGTACTATAGTTAAATGAATATGAATAACTATACTTATATACGATTGATGTGAACGAATGACACTTTAATAAACTGTAATATATATATAAACCAATGGATCTGATATATAAACTGTAACATTTTACTCAAATAATATTTACTTTAATCACAGTAACTTATGTACATTATAATATACACTAGATCAAAATATAGTAATAACTGTAATTTCATTTAGACACTTGTATCGATACACTTAATAAACAAACATATTGAATACTAAACAATTGATGGTGAAAACTTGTGATCGATAATTGAGTAAATACAGATAAAATTACTGAAAATAATACATTAATGTGAGAATACCAATCTCAATCTTGAATAACCAATAATGTAAGTACAAATTACCATATATAAATATACTCTAAAATATGTTAAAAGCATTACTTTAATACAATTTAGTTATGTCGTGAGGAGGAACAAGGAAGAGGGGACTAACAAATTGGCAACTTGATTTTTGTATTAAATTGCCGATTTCGTTGTAAAGATAGTCTCAAATCTGTTTTGAGATTTCCGGCGTTTGATCGACGATTTCTACTTCTCTTTTGGTGATTGTTTCCTTAGCTTTGGTGGAATACCATATTTATGAACGAAAGGAAAAAAAAATAAAGAGGAGGGTTTCCTTTTGAATTTGAAGAGGAGAACGAAAAAATTATGGCAGAAAAGAAAAATGACCAAGAGGTTAATATTTATTCAAATCCTATTAATCCCCAAAACCATAACACAAAAAAACAATAACAAACAATGTATGCAACATGATGAAACAAAATAATATTAAAAACATAACAACCTGCTATACTTTGTCCACATTAATATAATAATCTGCTATTCACAAAACAATCACACTAAATGATTAAATTTGTTGAACTGTACAAACTGAATATGCAATGCATAAACTAACAATAAACTATCAATAATATGTGACTATATACAGCTACACAATAACATAAACTCTATGATTACTACTAAATATATAACTACAATATTTAGTGCGGCTACTGTTTCTGCTTACTATAATGATCTAGACACATGTATATTAAACTTTGCCTTTACAAATATACAAACCACTGTATGAAAACTACAACAATAATTAAAACATACTGCTAACTAAAAAGAATATAAATACAAAATAAAAATACGACAATAAAAAAATATAGGTTGGGATTTGAACTTGAGACCTATGGGATTGCAATGGAGCATCTTAACCAATAGGATACAAATAATGATCATACGTATATTCAAATAGATATGAATATATACCAAGTTTAAAAAAAATTATCATATTCTAAAAAAAAGAATACATGAATTTTGCGTTCGTTACATCTCTCTTCCTCTAAGGGTTAGCAGCAGGGTGATTAAGTGGGAGTCTCCCACCCCCGACATCTGTGTGGTTTCTCTCTGACCTTGCGCAAAGGAAGAGGGGTTCATAGTATATATGTATCACGAGCAAAGGTTCAATCTTTCATTGAGGTAATATTTATTATGCTTCCACAAGCCTTTATGTCGTGATCAAGGTTTTAAATATTGGATATTGGAATCGTATCGGAGTTCATAGTGCAAGCGCGAGCAAAGGTTCAATCTTCATTGAGGTAATATTTATTCAGCTTCCACAAGCCTTTATGTCGTCATCAAGGTTTTAAATATCGGATATAGGAATCGTATCGGATGAGTGTTTTCTATATCGGATATCGAAATCGTATCGGATGAGTGTTTTCTATATCGGATATCGGAATCGTATAGGATAGCGCCCATTGAACGATATATCACCGATACGAGTTACGTATTGGACATTATATCAGATATCGGTATACGGGCATATCAAAAATTTTACCATACATATTGGACATATTAGTTTACTTTATAACCTAACATTGTACATATTTATTTTAATAAATTTTATAGATATAAAATTTATAAGAAAATCTCAAGATGGGAATAAGGAATCAGGTTTAAAAATTTTAGTTTGTGTTTTTGGATTCTAAATGGGTTTCAAGTACGAGCTTGAAACCCAAAAGAACATAAACCTAGATCCTTTTCTCAAATAAACACAATATCGTCGATATTTAAAGTTTAAACCGATACGATATACTGATATATCGGCTGATATTTGTAATATCGGCCGACATTAGATTAAAACGATAAACCTTCTTACCATTATAAAATTTACTGGTGCATGTCCAATACCGATATATCGTCCTATACAGCCGACATTTGTTTCACTTGTCATGATCTCATCTACCCTGGATGATTGATCTAATTTGGAATTATACTTTTATGCACATAATCATAATAGGTTATCTGGTACATCCCAGAGGTTAGATTGACAGTGGCTATTGGTGAATTGGTCTGGTCATAGTGGTTATCTAAACTTTAACTCCAAAATTCTAACAATGCCATTTTGGAAATTAGAAAACTCCGGTTATTGAAACTACAAAGTTAAGATAACTGAAGTTAACCTTTAATCCAACCAAAGTTTTTAAAACTTGTTAGCCATTGGGTATAGAAAGCTATGATTTCATATGAGATCATATGTATACAATATATAGAGTTTTTCAAGAGAAAAAAATAAGAGAGAGTCGCCGTCTCCTTTCTCCATTCTCTTCTATTTTGGGTTGGCGTGCGGGGTGATCAAAAGAGAGATTCTCGTTTTCTACCAAAGTATGGCTTCCCTTCAGCCGTTGGTTGGAGACGTTGATGTGACGTGGGAGAGAAACGAACCAATCAATCGGATCAGGTATATCGTAAACCTTTAGAGTAGATATATAGATTTTTCGCTGCGTTTGGTTGCATATTTTGTATTTACGTTACCTAAGTTACCTAAATTGTACATTGGTATCAGAGCCATGCATCCCACGTTCGTGGAATTATAAATCTGTGATATTTAAAATATTTGCAACTTAAAAATTACATTTTTTTTCTAAATCTAGATCAATTTTTTTCGTTGATGTGAAATTACCCATGTAACGGTAGATGAGATAAAATTCGTTTTAAAAAATATTGGATCTTTTGTGTAAAAAGAATTTTTTTTCTTTTGGTGAGAATTAATGGCGGTAAGGTCGCATTTTTTCTAAAGCCTAACCCAAATTTTTTTTATTGGAGGAAACTTATGGGATAATTTTTTGGGATTTTGGTTGGGAACCAAATATTTTTTGGGATTTTGGTATTGGACCAAATTTTTTTTCTAACAAAAAAATAATTCTGGAAAACAGAAAATAATTTTCGGATTTTTAAAAATATTTTTTTGGATATTTTGGGAAAATCCAGATTTTTTTTTAAAAAAATGAGGCAGACTGGGTAGCAGCGGCTGGGCCGCTGCCCCTTTCTCCAGTGAGCTGGGCTCACGGGAAGGGGCTAGCACTGGGCCTTAGGTCCAGCTCGTGCCGGGTCGGGCCGCGTTTGGTTGCATATTTTGTATTTACATTACCTAAAGTGTACATTGGTATTAGAGCCATGCATCCCACGTTCGTAGAATTACAAATCTGCGATCTTTAAAATATTTGCAACTCAAAAATTACATTTTTATTCTAAACCTAGATCAAATTTTTTATTTTTAGTGATAGATCTACGATATTAGGGTCATCGGGATCTTTAAAGATCAATCTTTTTGCATCATATTGTCACCGTATATTAAATCTATTTTTATGACGCTTATGATGTAGTTTTTTTAGTTCGTTGATATGAAATTACCAATGTAACGATAGAAGAGATAAAATTCATTTTAAAAAATATTGGATCTTGTGTGAAAGGAATTATTTTTTTCTTTTGGTGAGCATTAACGGCGGTAAGGTCGCATTTTTTCTAAACCCTAACCCAAATTTTTTTTATGTGAGGAAACTTATGGGATAATTTTTTAGGATTTTGGTTGGAAACCAAATATATTTTTGGATTCTGGTATGGGACCAAAAAATTTTTCTAACAAAAAAATAATTTTGGAAAACAAAAAACAATTTTTGGAATTTTAAAAATATTTTTTTGGATTTTCTGGGAAAATCCAGAATTTAAAAAAAAAAAAAATGAGGCAGACTGGGTAGCAGTGGCTGGGCCGCTGCCCTCTTCTCCCGTTTGCTGGGCTCGCGAGAAGGGGCCAGCGCTGGGCGCTAGGCCTTATGTCCGGCTCGTGCCGGGCCGAGCCAAGCCTTCTTTTCTAAAAAAAAATTTCCAGAAAATTCTAGAAAATTAAAAAAATTAGTTTATGTGTTTTTTTTATTTTTGGGGAGCTTCCCACTCAAGTTTTGGGTTAGTTGAGGGTTTTGGATGTTAATTCTGGGAGTTATATTTTTTTCGAAAATTTTGTTAGGTCACCAAAAGTTTCAAATTTTGTTAGATTGATTGTTCTGGTGGGAGTGGCTGGGGCGCATGTTAATTTCACGAAAAAAACAAAACCCCTAATAAAACGGACAGATTGGGTGGTTTAATGAAAATAAAATTTGTTAGATTGATTGTTGCATTTGTGATGTGCATGGCATATTATATATATAAAGACGCATACTGCATTAATTTGATGAATTTCAAGTGGGAGATTTAGAGAGGAGACGGGAGTTTAGATTCAATTACCTAATCACTCCGTTTCTAAGAAATCTATGATATGTTTTTCAATCATTTTAATAAAATTTTAAATTTTATACTTTTGAAGTATGTGGTTAATAAGTTCATATCAATATATTGGAGTTATTCAAACGTTTAACTTTAGTATATTGGTCTTTTTATTGATTACTGATGATTATTCAAACGTTTGAATTTCAATATATCGATATTTTCTATTAATATTTTGACATCATCAAAAAAAGGGAGATTGATGGTTTATAGATTTTCATAATTTTACTATTTAGTTTTGATGATATTATACAATATTAATAGATCTATACATGTGTTTCATATTACATATTTTATAACACTGTATATGAGCTTGTTCGTGTGGGATTGATTTGCAGAAATATATCACGACAAGCTTTTGATGGAGGATGGAGAAAATTAAGCTAAAACGGAAAATCTATTGGAGATCAGGGTATAATGAACTAAATCTCCTCAATGATCACATTCAAACTTCATGAAGCTAATGAGCCAAAGTCCAAGTTTAAAGAAATTGAAGATTCAAGAGTTTGTGTCGAGATATCAGAAGATTCAAGATTGGCAAAAGAACGATATCGACATAGGAAATCAATGTGAGTACTCGTGACTATGGGAAACATCACATTAAGCTCTTGCACACACTCTTTGTATGTTTTGTAAAACACCTGGTGAAAAACTTGCGTTGGTTTTCGATTAAAATTCTTTTCAAAAACCAACTTCAAATTTTCTAAAATTCTTTCTTCAGACGTGTGTACTACTGTGCTTCAGACGTCAGTCCTATTTTCAAAAACATGCACAAGTTTCAAATATCAGTTTATTGTTTCAGAACAAACGTCTGAAGCTTATCAGAACAAACGTCTGGATGTTTTCTGAGATTTCATTATTTAAAACTTTGACAGAACAAACATCTGTCAATGCTTGTCATACGTCTGTTTGTTCTCTGGATTTTCATTGGCCTGAAATTTTTTATAAAACAAACGTCTGTAGTTTCTTCTTCATACGTCTGTTTGTTCTCTGGATTTTCATTGGTTTAAAACATTTTACAAAACAAACGTCTGTCAAATCTTCTTCAGACGTTTGGTTGTTCTCTGTGTTTTCATGGCATTAAAACTTTTTATGAGAACAAACGTCTAAACCTATTTAGCACAAACGTCTGAAGGTTTAAAACTTTGAAAAATCTTTTCTTCTTAGACGTTAGTGTCTCCTTTTTTAGACGTTTGTTTGTCTTCTGTACTTTCTTGCCTTCTTATAAAAACTATCGGCAAACATCTGAAGCTTTATAAAACAAATGTCTGAAGCTATTTTATAGCCGCTGCTGATCTTTCTTCAGGTGTCTGTTTGGTTGAACTTCAGACGTATGATAACGGCCCTTTTTGGATGATTTGACTTGTAACAGCAAATTTTTCTTGAGTGGTATTTATTGAGAATTGCTTTGGGTTTTGAACAGCTAGCACTTGCAAAATTATTCTGAGATATTCCAAAGCCATTTTTTCATCTCTTATGAGAGCAAATTATTGATTTTGATTTTCTTTTCTTTCACACACTCAAAAAGATAAAAGAGCTTAATTTGATTATTCCATACCAATTGATGTATTAGTTGTGAGTTTTAAGAGAAACTCTTTTGAGAGTATTGTGCTTGATTGTAAACCCTCTTCTTGTGTTTGTGTAAGGATATTTTGAGTGCAGACCTTTGTAAGAAAGAAGAGTGAGAGACATTTTTTTTCTTTGTGTGAAGGTCCTTGAGCGCAAGTGTGCCTTTGTAGGGAAGGAGAATTTGTTGGTTTCGGTGGAGATGTGGTGCAATAAGTTGCGGGTGCGCAATGTGTTGTCTCGGTGGAGACGTATTTTAGTGGAACGAGCTCGTGCGCCTAAAGAAAGTGGACTAGGGGATCTCCCGAACCTCTCTAAATCCTACATGTTTGCAATTTATTACTCTCTAGTTTTAAACTTCATAACTTAGAGATTGCTCAATTGCATGTGTTCCCTATATGTTCTTTACATGCTCTTAGTATTGCTCTTGCTATATATGTGTTTCTTGTATCACATTGTAGTTTGCTTATCCATTATTCTCTATTGGTATATCGCTTGTTAAGCTTGCATTTGTGATATTTCGATTAGCAAGAGTTTAGAATTTTTAATTTGAGCATATCGGTAGCTTATTCCTATTCACCCCTTTCTCGGAATTATTTCAATTAGTATCAGAGCTTGGTGTTCTTTTTGTTAGGCTTTACAATCTAGAGTTGATCCTATGGATTCTTTTTTTTATCTTCTTGCTCTTATCATGATGAACATCTATACATAACCTTCCATATTTTGATTGTAACAACTCCAGTTTTTGTATACATAAAATTGATTTAAATTTAATATATACTTGGGGTATTTAATGTTGCTGTTACCACTTTAAGTATTTATTTACCCACAATAATTATAAGAAGGAGATTGTAGCTCATTGGTAATATCTTGCACTGCTGAACCAAGCCACCAGAGTTCAAATCCCATGCTCCACATTATTTTTATATTGTTTTTGTTTTAAATCCTTTGGAAGCCCAACAGTCCACAGACCATAACTCCCAAACTTTGAACTTCACCCAGAAAACTAAATATACCAGAGTGTACCCCACGAGACACCCCACCTACTCGACCCCTGAGTCGGCCGGGATCGGCTGAGTCGGCCGGCGGACTGGCCGACTCGGTCCGGCGCCGCCGGCCAGACTCGGTCGGACGGCCGAGTCTCCAACATGAAAGTTGGGGCTCTTCGTCTCCCCAACCCCCTGCATACACCATTTATTTGGATCGGTTCCCGAGGGTTAAATACACCCAATTTACTACAATTTTTAATGATTTTCTATAATTTTTACAATTTTTTTTAATTAAAAACCTTTCACCTACCCCACCCTAGTCTACCCTATAAATACACCCCCTACCCTCTACCCTCTTATCCCAAAACCTTAGGCTCACTCTCTCAAAAATTTTCCAAGAAGTGTGTACTTTGAAAACAAGTTCGCGGCGAAGCTCCGACGAAATTCCGGCGGGAATTCCGGCGACGTTTTTAGAAACAACCGGCGACGAAGTAATGCCTCGGCAACTCTCTTAGTTTCCCCTACACTCCTTTGCCTAATCGAAACCCGTAAGTCCCTTTCTATCTCTCTTACCTATTCAAGAAAATACGAAATTACAAACCCGACGGAATCGGAACAAATCCGATTTCCGATTCGGTTTTCTATAAATTTCACTTCTCACCAATACAATCATAATTAAATATCCTTATGTTGACTACTAAACACTAATCAAAGAATTTGAACAAGTTTCACCATATGAAATGATAGCTTTCTCAAGTTACCGTATTTTTCGCTTAAATACCACAATGTTTCACTCTTTCATTTAACACCATCAAACTTGCTATACATTTATAGTAGATCACGAGGTAACGACCTACCTCCTCACACACTTACATACAACCTAATATGATACCATTGAAATCGTAGAATACAAGAAAACAAGAATTTACATTTAAATACCATATACTTAATAAAACTATCATAAAAGATTTAGAGTTGATACACTTTTAAATAAATACCTCTTATTAGGAAAACGCGATAAGTTGTGGACATCGATCGTTTATCTAAACCTGACTTTGTGATGTCTAGGCTAGGCAAGTGAGCAAAGGTAACTTTAAAAGGCCCGTCTCACGATTTGTGAGCGGATCCCTCCTTTCCTCATTTGTACTTACCTGGCCACAATTGGCGGTGAAGAGACGATTAGAGACTTCTAACGACTTGTCGTTTAGACCATTTAGAAATAGGCTAGTTGGCTTAGGAAACCCTACAATTTAAAATACCGAAAATTACACTTCGCAAATAAATACCTTTTACTCTATAAAAACGTTTTCTAAAGGATTAGTATTTTACAATCTTTGCAAAGCGCCACTACAACCCATTTTTGGGGAATCCGTTCGGGATCGTGCGTTTATCACATACCCTCGGGCTAGTAGTGCGAGATTCAGACCTCCGCAAGGAGCATTCGGTCTCGAAAGGTTTAAAATACGACATCTTAAGAAAATGAGATTTTTGGAATATAAAATATTTATTAAAATTATTTTTGTATAAACATATGTATATTTATCATTTAAATATCTATTTTATTATAATAAATTTTTTTCCACCTTTTCCTAAAAATCACAAGAATAAATTTTACACTAAAAATACCATGAACTTCAAATAATCAATATTACAGATAAATACCCTTATTTATAAAACTAGGATAATTTTACTAGAAATGTCACAACATAAAATCCACCCTCATTACAACTCTAAAGACAAACAATAAATACTTGAGGTGTATTTTGAAAAGTATATAAAAGTATTTTTACATAAAACCCCTCAAGTTTTATAAATTACCCAAAGGACCCTAGCAATTAAAAGACCTCGATTCACATTTCTGATTGTCTGACTCGGGTTTGAGTCTGATTAATCTGACTTGAATATGATTCAAGTCAATCTATAATCTATAAGTTTCCAATTCAATATGAACACATGAATTCATGAATACAATTATCAATTTATACAACTTGACTGAACCGAACCATGGATATATATTCCTTTTACATGATTCTCAGTATTCCATTTATATGACTCTACGGTTACAACCGTTTCCTGGTATCATGGTTCTGGTCAGTCAGTCAATCAAACTTACAATCAATACAATTTACAAGATAACAATACAAACAAGATATCGCGGGGTTTAAGGTGTAGATTGGTACGGAAGGTGTTAAAGGTGGCACGAGGTGGTCAGATTTAATACACCTAACATGAATCCAGTTGCTATTATACCATGGCATAAATGGTTCCT
This sequence comes from Agapanthus africanus, assembly GCA_030015575.1. Taxonomy (NCBI): domain Eukaryota; kingdom Viridiplantae; phylum Streptophyta; class Magnoliopsida; order Asparagales; family Amaryllidaceae; genus Agapanthus; species Agapanthus africanus. Next base: position 89,960,079 of record JASDDO010000012.1, on the reverse strand, counting down.
TGTACTATACGTCCCCCTAGTCTCTGGCATATAAAGACTCCCCTTGTATACACCGGCATCCTTCTGTACCAAGCTACAAACAACGGCGTTAACACAATATTACAACAATAGTATACAATTTTAAAAGATATCTTCTTATTCTTTCTTTTCTAGTTTCCTCTTACCTTTGGGACTTACCGAGCGACCTGTTCGCTGACGACATTCTATTTCTTTCTTCTTTGAATATCGTCAGGTATTTTGGACCCGGTGGAGATCGAGCCATCTCAAGAAGACTTGGAGCAGTTTGCCGAAGATCCAGCACTTTAGTTTCATTGTACACTTTTGCTTTCTGTACTTTTCATTTCATGTTATGCCACTGTTTAGGCATCTTTTTATTTCAGTTGTATTTCCTTTCATGCATTGTACAAAGAATGTTAATAAATAAAAGTTGATGTTCTTTTTATTTCTTATCTCTTGTGTATTTATTTTATATTGCTTAGATACGCTTAACGTATGTATTTCTGAGTATATACGTAGCGGAGTTCGTCGTGTCCCCTTTGCCGTACACTGGGAAGCGGGGCGTGACATTAATGGTTCTAAATTTGAGTTATGGAAAATTATGATGAAATATTTTCTTGAATCTCAGGGTAGGAATACATGGAAAATAGTTGATAATGAGTACTATATTCCTTCTATTGCTAAAAATATGTGGAGTATTCATGAAAAAGATTTATTTATTTTGAGCATTAAAGCTTTTAAAATTCTATATTGTGCTTTAAATGTTGATATTCTTAACAATATCTCCTTTTGTATGACGGCTCATGAATTGTGACATTCGTTGGAAAATATCTATGAAGAAAAAGCCCTATGCAAAAAGAAGGAGAAAACCAAGTGTTCGACATCTATATCAACTTTGGATGTGACTCAATCAAAAGAAAATCAAGATAGACGATCCAACCCTATGGAGTAGACAAAGGAGTATCTTGATCTTGGGGTTGTGAGTAATCCTTCTTTTGATTATCATAACCTTACCCATAATCAATTGCTAGTTGCTTTCAGCACTATTCATTGTAGTTTCAATTTGATGGCTTTTAGAAATGATTTGTTAGATGAGCAAAACTCTTCTCTCATTGATGAGAAAAATGATTTGATTTCTTGTTGTGATTTCTTTGAGATTTTCAATAAAAATTTGATCTCCAAATTTGGTACTTTAAGCTCCGCTCATGATTCTCAAACCGCTTTAATTGGTAAATTAGAAATTGAGAAGAATGAGCTACTTTCAAAACTTTATTTCTATTGTGTCTCTATTCATACTTTGAAATTAGAAAATGAAATTTTGGTTTCTTCTTACAATGCCTTGAGAATAGAAAATGACATTTTGATTTCAAGATTTAAATGTGAAGGTGATTTTTTGAAATTCTCTCTTGTTTTTCAAGATGCATTGAATTGTGATTTGTTGTCTCTTAAAAAGGAAAACGAAAAGTTGGCTTTAACTTCTGAAATTTTGAGAAAAGAAAATGTCGATTCGATTTCAAGTTTTAAAACCGAGATTGATCTTTTGAAATCATACACTTTATCTCAAGAATCTCTTGTTTTCGAAAACGCTTCTCTCTTGAAAGAAGAAGAGTTTTTAAATGCTTCCTTTGCTAAACTTTCAAAGGTTGATACTTTACCTTGTAAGGAAGTAGTTTTTATCCGAAGAGTTGATAGTTTTAAAAATTCAAAGTTTCAAAACCCCTCTTTGTATAGACATGTCAAACATATCTCTCATTTAGCTAAATCTCATGTTCATTCACATGCATATTTATATAAATTTAGTTCAAGAAAAACTTTCAAGAAGCATGCACATCATTCACTTGCCATATCTCAAGCTATTGACACATTTAGATCATCCATGCATGCACACACTCCCACTTGCAACTATTGGGGTGCTCATGGTCATTTAGCTTTTGCATGTAGATTAAAGAAAAATATTTCATTGCATGCCTTTTTGGTTTAGGTTCCCAAACTTAACCCTTACGGATCCAATAAAGTTTGGATACCAAAATCTCCTTCTATGCCTCGTTGTGTAAGTATGGAGAGTGCTTTGACTTAAGGAATCGGGATGTCGATGAGCAAGAGCACACCAAATGGAGAAATTTGCTTGACTCATCGATATATGGGGTAACAATCATGCATTTACATTTCATTGACTATTATATGCTTTTATGGTTATATGCCTTCTTTGAATTGATTTGGTTGTTCCTTATATATGCCTTCTTTGAATTGATTTGGTTGTTCCTTAAACTTGAATCGATTGCTTTTGATAAGTATTTCGAGAAGAAGAGTTTTCATGTTTTTTAAATAGTTTTGAAAATAAATTTTTTTTTCTGAGCTTTATGAACTTGTTCAGATGTTTGCTCAGCCCTTGTTCAGACGTCTGTAATTGGTAGACGTCAGAACAAGATTCTAACAAACGTCTGTCTTGAGGTTTCTATGCATGCGCGCACACACACACATATTACCTTTTGGGTCTCTCTCTCTTCCTTCTCAGCCGACCCATCTTCTTCCTCACTCCAAAAACCTAGCTCCCATTCTATTTCAAATCCAAGGATTTCTCCACATAAACTTCGTATTCTTTGACCAAATCAAACTCTATTCCCTTTCTCACAACATCTCAAGCCCTATTTGTTCCCGCCAAAAATTTTTGCACAAAAGAGCCCAATGTATCAAATGACAGCGACATGCTTAAGAAAATGCAAACCAGTATTTTCCGGGCTGTATTTAGACAGACTCCTGAATGAGAACAAGCCAAATTCTGATGGTATCGAAAGCATCTCAAAAAATCCTTCGATTTGATATATTATGGGCTTCATAATTCATCCGGGATCAAAGGTTATGAGCAAATGTGCTATGCACGTGTAATCTAAGTAATGCTCTACTATATGAGGGATACTGTCACGCCCCGCTTCCCAAAATACGGAATACGAGGGGTAGACAAGGCCAGATGCTCCTACGGTCAAGGAAATGTCCTGCCGTAGTCACACTTCGGCTTCTAGTTTATCACGGTAAATAGTAAACAATGCGCAGGTAATGAGAAATGCAGTAACTGAAAGATACAATAATATAAACTGACCTGAAATGGAACAAACGAAAGTAACTCGGAGTAGCAAGTCAAGAAGTCCGTGAAGTACGTCTAGTTCTGATCCAAGCTAAATCTTCTCCTCACACTGAGCATGCATACTCAGTCGTCAGAGCGACACAATGACAATATAATATATATAACATCAAGTGACAGTTTTAACAGTGGTAATATATGTGAATAACAGTAAATCAGTTACAGCATGAATATGAATGTGCAGTAATCAATGCAGCGGAAACGGTAAAGCAGTAGAACGATATGTCACGCATGCCACTCAGTATATCATGAATAAAATGCCAGTATCCCTATCAGTCTCTAGGTCTCACTGTACAGGTCACTAAGCCTATCGTCAGTCCAAGTGTGAGAGTCAACCACTCGCGAGTGTCCTCCACCCAAGGGTAGAACCCAAGGGTAAGGGACCACGGGCCCAACATGTAACAAGAATATCACGGTGTATATATCACGTACCCTGTAAATCTCCATATAACTCCCTAAATATATAAGCCGGCATGGGACTCCCGAGATTCTGTTGAACTCACACTTAAACTACCCCACACCCCGTGGTCTACATCAAACGCTAACCATCACCATAAATACCAATCGATCCGTGACAAGTCTGCGCGAGAACTGGAGGCAGGACCTCCATCAAGCACGTCCCGACTAATACCTAAGATAAATGGCAGTGTCGGATGCCTTATCTGTGACACCCGTGCAAGCGCTTCCATAAGTGTCCCATACCACTTATAGTCACACGTACACGCATCCCACAGACGTCGACAATGCAATAGAATAATAGGGTCACTGATTGTGTACAAGTACGTATCACTTTCACTTAATCACGGATACACGAACACTGACGTACTTGCCACAATCATCACTAAAATCTAGCATTGGGTGAATGCACGATATCACTAGGTTATCACTACAATGATATGAGTATGATGTGATGCATGAACGGTATAAGAAGCACAATTAAGGTGTCATAAAAACAACAGTCTATCACTTGCACGATTTATCATGAAACATATGTATATACTTTAGCAAAACGATAAACAGGTAGTAATTAATATGTTCAGTTATCCATCCATGGAATTTTGTTTCAAGCCAATCGGGTTCCAGGATCAATAGTTATAACCATTTCATTTTAAGCGCACGCGGCTGGAAATCCAATTTCAGAATCAGAAATCCGTTTCGCAACGCATTTTAACCCCGGTTGGGATCAGAATTTAGCGTCTCTACAATTGGATAAATTCTAGGGTTCTCAGTAAAGTTTTCAACGCAACAAACGGATCTTCAATCGCGTCTGTACGTTAGGAGTTACAATCTTTTTAATATTAACATGTCAATTCTGATTCTGCTGGGACTGTTATGTGTCCCGATCTTCTAAATTACAGATTAAATATCAAACGGTAACGAAACAGAATGAAACCAATCGTGTTGTTTAGCTAACAGAGTTACCTACAATAAGCAGCGGAGTTACGCAACCTAAGAGTTAAGGAAATCTTGAGGTATCCAATACGGTACAGCAACCAACAATTTGAGTAGCTCTGGAATGCAGTCCAGAGTCGTACTCCGATACAATTATCATCATGATTTAAGTACAGGAATGTCTGGAAACTAGCATAGGGTTAAATTTCATCGAGTTAGCTTCGATTTGAGCCCTCGAACGCACCATTCTAATATGTATATAATTTATGGTGGATTTAACGATTTTCAGGTGCAGTAGAAATTCAGTTTTACGGTTAAACTTGGGGGCAGTTGTTTTAGTCATTATCGATTACATCATCCAACAAAATTCACACACTATATTCACAACCCTACGGGCCAACCTACACCATTGAGTTCCGTCAAATTTGATAATATTTTCCTAAGGGAACAAGCATCGAACAGTCGTGTTGCAATATTTAACATAAGGCAAACATGGGATATATATACGATGTTGATTTGTAACATATATAAAATAGCATGAAAGCAAGTAAGAACTTGCCTGGATCAGTCCCGGGGATGCACGGTGATTGTAACGTCATGAACGCGTGACAAACGCACGGCACGGCAACTAGATTTGGCTCGAACTCGAGTCTCGGCAACGACGGTCCGCAGTTTTGGTGGAGTTGGCTGTCGCGGCCTCGGGCAATGTCATGGCTAGGGATCGTTGATGCTGTCGGGGCCAATGGAGAGATTGCAGAGGAAGAGAGGGAGAATTTAGAGAGAGAAAGAGTTTAGAGATGTATAGAGAGCGAGATTGGGAAAAAGCCAGAGAGAGTTAGAGAGAGAGAGGGATAGTGATCAGAGAGGGGGCACAGAGAGAGTGAGCGAGAGTGCAGCGGGAGACCGAGTGAGAAAGAGAGGGAGACAGACAGAGGGAGAGAGTTGAGTGTTAGAGAGAGAGAGAGAGTGAACAGAGGTAGAGAGGGAAATGAGAGAGAGAAGTCGAGAACAGAGATAGAGAGGGAAGTGAGAGAGAGGGAGATGAGAGAGAGACTGAGAGAGTGAGAAATTTAGAGAGGAACAGAGAGAGAGAAATTGAGAGGAACAGAGAGAGGGGGAAAGAGCAGAGAGAGGGAAGAGAGAGAGAGAGGGAGAAAGAAGACAGAGTGGGAGGGAGAGGGGTCGAGACAGTGAAGGAGAGAGGGGACTAAGGAGTTTGAGGATGGTGGTCGAGGGAGGCGAGCTCGGTGGGTGATGGGGTGCCGGAAGTGAGGGAGAAGGAGATAGCCGGAGGCGGAGAAGGCGTAGTCGAGGTAGTTGGAACTCGAGTGAGGGGTGTGCAGGGGGGTCAGTTGCTGGTGATCGAGGGAGGAGAAAGGAGGTGAAATGAGGGCAGCGATGGTGGTAGAAGGAGGTCGAGATGGCGCCGGCGGTTTCTGGTGAGGAGGAAGGAGGTGGGTGCGTGGGTCGAGAGTGTAGCGAGGAGAGGGGAACATGAGAACGAAGGAGAGAGCGAGCGAGGAAGAGGGAGTAGTGGTGGATGGGGTTGCGCTTCGTGGGCGTAATGGCCAGGCGACGTGGGCGCAGGCGGAGGAGGCGGCGCGAGAAGCGCGCGCGAGAAAGAGCCGTTGGAGGGGATGATGAACAGGAGAAGGCGGGTCGGGTGTGGGAGACTGGGCCGGGCCGGGGAAGAATGGGCCAGAAAATTTGAATAAAATAATTGGGAAAAGAAAATAGGAAGTGGGCTGGAAAAGAATGGGCCAAGGTTTATTAGGGAAATAAAAAGGAAATCATTAATTTTTGAGTGGGCTGGGCAACGGGCCGAATAAATTAAAAAGGAATTTGAGAGTAATTTTGGTAAAGGAAATTGGGCTGGAAAATAAGAAAATGAAAATAGGAAATTGAAGAGAAAAGGCATAGGCTGATGGGCTGAGATTTTGAAGAAAATTTATTGGGAAATATATGGAAGCGCGGGCCGAGAAAATAAGGAGAAAAATAGTGAGGATTGGGGCTGGGCTGAGGCAAGGAGTAAAATTCATTTATTGAAAAATGAGTTTGGGCTGAGGGTTATAATTTAGGAAAAATGAATTTTCTATGGCTGAGGGTTATAGAAAAAGAAGTGGTTTCTTTAGTTTGGTTTGATAGAGATGGGCTGAGTGAAAGAAAAATGTGTGTTAGGGTTTAATGGGGTTTCTTTAAAATAATTAAATATTTAAAAATAAAAAAATTTATAATTTAAAGAGAAATACGGATTTAAGTGTATATAACAGAACCGGGTATTACAGATACATTTTTAGTCCCACATCGGAAAAAAGAGAGATCACTTCTTTACCACTCCCATATAAATAAGAGGGGATACCTCTTAGAAAAAAAATGAGAATTCAATTCTTAAAGGAGCTTAGTTCTCTATAGGATCTTAGTTCTCCAAGTTAGGGCCATAGCTGTCCTCCTATAATGCGTATATGCGCAAGCGCCATGCCCGCGCCCGCTGCGTGCAACGCACGTACGCCCGCTGCGTGCAACGCATGTGGGCCCGCTGCGTGCAACGCACGTGCGCCGGCTGCGTACAACGTACGTGCGCCCGCTGCGTGCGAGAATTCAATTCTCAAAGGAGCTTAGTTGTCCAAATTTGGGCCATAGCTGCCCTCCATAATGCGCATATGCGCAAGTGCCATGTGCGTTACGTGTAACGCACGTGCGCTCACCACGTGTGCACCACGTGCAAAGCACGTGCGCTCGCCATATGCGCACCACGTGCGGAGAATTAAATTCTCAAAGGAACTTAGTTCTCCATAGGAGCTTAGTTCTTCAAGTTAGGGCCATAGCTGCCACCCCATAATGCGCATATACGCAAGCGCCATGTGTGCAACGCGCAACGCACATGAGCCCACTATGTGTGCACCACGTGCGAGGATTCAATCCTCAAAAGAGCTTAGTTCCCTATAAAAGCTTAGTTCTCCAAGTTAGGGCCAGCTGCCCCCCATAATGTGCATATGCGCAAGCGCCATGTGCGCTAAGTGCAACGCACGTGTGCCCCATGTGCGATGATTCAATTCTCAAAGGAGTTTAGTTCTCCAAGTTAGGGCCTTAGCTGCCCCCCATGATGTGCAAGCGCCACGTGCGACGCATGTATGCCCTCCATGTGCACACCACGTGCAACGCATGTGCGCCCGCCACGTGCGCAACACATGCGCCCGCCACGTGCGATGCACGTGCGCCAAACACGTGTGACGCACGTGCGCGAGCGCAAAGAAGCCTTTTTCAGCAGCGAGAAGTCTAAGCTCCAACATATTCTTCCCCCCTGATGAGCGGGACATGGTTTAAAGGGTACATCCCTACACACCTTCGATATATGGCGCTGTAATCTCTCAGTGTTGTCGGAGAGGTGGTGGGTCCCAACGAACAATGATCCTTCTTTCCAAAAAAGAAAAAGAGGAGAAGACCACTCCATAAGCTTCTAAAAAAAATATACAGAAGCCTCCCAAAAGCTCCCACAAAACAAAAGAGAATTTAATTCTTAAACCAAGAGTTTAACTCTTCTCAAAAAACTTAGATCTTTCTATGGATCTGAGATCCGCAAGACAAATCTCCCACAAGTTGAGAATTTAATTTTCATCGGGAAGATCTTGTTCTTGAGAATCAAAAATTTATGGAAGAACGAATTTGAAAAGGAAGAAGATGGAGTTCAAATCAAGAACTAAGTTTCTTCAAATTAAGAACTTAGTTCTTTAAAGGACCCGATTCAAGATTCTCCAAATAATGATCTTGGTGATCGTTAATGGTCAAAATATCATTAACAGAGATTTAATCTCTTGGAGAAGATGGAGTTCAAATCAAGAACTTAGTTTCCTCAAATCAAAATCTTAGTTCTTTAAAGAACTCGATTCAAGACCCTCAAAATAATGATCTTGGTGATCGTTAATGGTCAAAACACCATTAACAGAGATTTAAGCTCTCGGAGAAGATGGAGTTCAAATCAAGAACTTAGTTTCTTCAAATCAAGAACTTAATTCTTTAAAGAACCCAATTCAAAATCCTCAAAATAATGATCTTGGTGATCGTTAATGGTCAAAATACCATTAACAGAGATTTAAGTTCTGTAAAAACATCAACAGAGATTTAATCTCCAAAAGAATTCAGCGCTTCACGTGAAAAGCACGTGAGTGCTCAAGGCCAAGTTATATGTGCCTCACGTGAAACACACGTGAGCGCCGGGAAAAGTTAGTGCTTAGCACTATTGGAGCGCCTCACGTGATACACACGTGAGCGCTATATGCAACTGAGTGTTTAGCACTGCTGAGTGATACAAAAACCCAATCTTAGCCTAAATTGGCTAAACTTATATTTTTGATATCCAAAATGATATCCAAACCGATCTTCATTCATGATTGACGATTCTTAGGTCCATCAAAGGTTTTTTCCCTCAAATACGGGATTTGGTTTAAGGGTACATCTCTTCACACCTCTGATATATGTCGTTGTAATTTTTCAACGTCTTCAGAGAGGTGGCGGGTCCCGACGACCAATAACTTCTTTTGCTGGTGCACTTCCAAACTGATGTGCACGCCTCAAATCGGATCGTGCCCCAAATTGGGCACACCCCATATCACCATCGTTCACTCTGTCACGTAACAAATACACGTGCACGCGAGATTAGTAATGGACCGTAACGTCCTTAAACTAAAATCTCATCTCAAAAAATGGTGATCTACGGACTGAAACGTCCTTAAACTAATAACGGACTATAACGTCCTTAAACTAAAACAATAGAGCCCAAATGCTCTTTTGTTGGATCTGAATGATCCTAAAACCTTGTTAAGTGGATCTTAGTCTTAAATTGGACTAACGTATCCTTAACAAAAAAACAATCGAGCTCCAACTGCTCACAAACATTTAAGTTGATCTTAATCTCAAACTAGATTAACGATCCTTAAATAAAAATCCAAATCTAAAATATACGGATTTAGACTAATCGCGCCCTACGGGCGACGACATAAATTAGTCTCCGTATACAATCTATGGACAACCAAAAATAAAACAAATACACACGACACGAAATGAACTTCTGGAGTAGGAGAAAGTGGTTATCGCTATGCGGTAACGTAATAACTGCAGGGGCTTGCGTCTGCAGGAAGAGTGTCCCCACAATCAAAAACTCCTCACAACGAGGGGGAATCTGACGAAGTTTGCTACAACGGCCGCATCCGTCCAAACCTTTGATACACGGTGCCATAAATCAACTTGGCATCTTCGGAGAGGTGGACGGATAAATCCAAATAGCATCTGCCCTCAAATTCAGGCAAGATGATCTACGCGGTTTCGTCCCCGATTTTGGCGGTAAAAAGATTCCGGCACGCCCGGTGGGACCTTTTCCTTTTTCCACTCCACACTTCATGTGTCGTGTTCATGAACAAATCGCGGTTTTCTATGGTTGCCCCTGAATTAGAGGTACTATGATTTGGTGTCTTGCTCCTGTGCAGAGAAAAGAAATCGATGGCTTCCAACTACACCTGTAACAGGAACTCTCGCTCCATCCTAAATGGAGGAGTGACTTATGGGCCCCGAGCGGCCTCCATCTTTGCAATGCCAGTGGAGCAGGTGACTCAAGCCACCACTGGAATGTTCTTTGGGACCATGATCCCGCCAGCAAGCTTCTGTAGGGTTTCTAGGCACACTAATGAGGTCTCACAAGGCATCAACCATGCCAAATTCAAAAATTTCCGGTGCCGAGAAACCCTAATGCGATCGTTGACTAGAGTTTAAGGCGAAACTTGCAACTATTTAACAACTTAACTAAGAGTGAACGGAAATACAACCTTTGTAGATACGGTCCTCCACCTCCATAGCTCCGTGATGAAGTCCCTCCGCTGCGATCATCGGATCACGGACTCTAGCGATGGTTTCGTCGAAGAAATGATCGGGCTAGGTCGTCGACTTCGATGCCGAAGATGATCTACGTCGAGGCAACTCAAGATCAAGCTCCAACTTCACCAAGTCATGAAACTTGTGAAGAAAACACCCTATATTACATGGCAAGTGGTAGAGGATGAAGAAATAGGAAGTGGGTTCACTTTGGATTTGGATTTCTCACTTTATTTCATCACTTGACATTTTTTGTAGAAAGCTTTTCTTTCTTCATCAAGAAGAAGAAGAAGAAAGAAAATGAAAAATGAATTAACTTAAAAAAGAAAATCAAGTGACCCTTATCATATTGCAACCATGGTTAAGTGTAGAGAATAAACTAGGGTTAAGTTGAATGGTTAGGTTAAAGGAAAGAAACAAAATGGTCAAGCTTTCAAACCTTCATGAAGTTTCAACAAAATCCAAAGTTAGCCACCATTTTATTTCTTTCTCAAATGAATAAATAAATGAATAAGTAAATAAAGCATATGAAACCCTAACCATTAACTAACCATGGTTTAATTCAAACATACACCCAAGTTTGCATGTATCATCAAACATGATACAAACTTGTGCACAAAAATATATCATATATACAATGTGCACAAACAAGTGAGAAAAACATCTTAAGTGAACCAATATTAGTTAATGTAAAGTAATATATCAAATATATAATTATACATTAAATCATTAAATCATTAAATCAACACTTGATTTAACGATCCGGTCACATCGCATATGACCGACTAATATCTAATGTACCGACTTATCGAATCAATCCTCGATTCGATAACTAGGTTATATCGCATACAACCAATCGATACATTCATCGCGAGAATAGAATACAGTATCACATACACGTATTATTCTCGGTTCCGCACATATCTCATATGCGCTCCTATTTCGTTTCGCTTGAGCCAGGAAACCTTTGTGTAGGACTCTAAAGACTCGTCAATACGCCGGCAGCAGGTGATGATCATATCAAACACCCACAAGCCGCAAGCGGTCTGCTAAACGTAACGGCCACCCGGGTATTGAGCGATCAGAAGATCGACGAGCAAGCTCGCTCACACTCTTGTGAATCCAACCAGTAACACTTACCGTACAGTCCGGTCTGTTCGTCTGATATGTCGCATATCTCGCCTAGGGGTGGTAAACATCAGACCCCAGTAGCTCGATAAGTCGTGTCGATATGAGGTCTATAACAGTTCGAGAAACTACTGGTAACACTTACCAGCAAATCTCAGCAACCCTGGCCAGGGATTTCCGGTTATAGCCAATCGAACACAGCGCAACATCAACTCCCTATACCGGGAGAGACGAATCCCCTCCTATCGCTCATTGCCTCCATGTGATTCGGGACTGTACCCAAAAACCATCGTTTTGCACGCCCTCTTGGACGTGGTAAGGTGGAAATCAAAGCACAGTGGGAATCACACAAGACTCTATGACGATCTCGGGTCAACAGACTACTCTGTACCAGTGTCACCAGAGAACTGCCATCTGACATAAGGTATAATACCATCTGGGAGTTCTCGGCGAGTCCGTCCAGTGTACCCAGTCTCCACTGAGCACCCGTATATCATCTCTGATGTCAAACACCAATGGATATGGGATCATCCATCGCCCATCTGTATGGGTCGAGAAGGAATACGCTAGTCTACTCTGGTATATCGATGCCCCGTCTCGATACACCCACGACTAGTGACCATGAAGGATGTACTTATGGACTACCATGTCCCCACTAGTATGATCCGCATCATAGTCTAGGTAGTCAAGTACACATCCTAAGGGCTTTACCAACATGTAACAGAGAGACAATCAGTGTACACGTTAAGGTAAAGAGCAACCAGATAGCATACTATCATGTCGAGCAAGAAAGTCCTCCCTATATATGTCCAAGCATCCACTACAATATACATCCTATGTATAGTAATGGCCTCTAGGGCATACATATAACTAACAATCTCCCACTTGCACTAGGGCCATCTGATAGCAGTGGTTGTAGTATCTCATACTCAACCATCCCATAAAAGTCTCTCTCTGGGAAAAGGCCTTTGTGAGTGGATCCGCCGTGTTGTCCTTCTGAGTCTGCTCTCCTAACCTTGATCCCCTGGAGATCAACCATCTCCACGATCAGGTGACACTGTCTTAGAATATGTCTGGATCACTGATGGGACGGGCGTTCCTTGGCATAAGCCACAACTCCATTGTCTCACAATGGTGGGAACGAAGTTCATCTCATGAACAAATATACATCCAGACTGCCTCTTTGGTAGCATCTTTAGTAGCGATGTATCCAGCCTTTATCGTCTAGTATGCCACGGTATTTAGCTTGGAACTCTTCCAACATACCGTCCCTCCACTGAGGGTAAAAACAATGCCTGTGACTGACATTCAGTCGTCCTCATCACCCTGAAACACTTCCAGTGATTCTCCCCAGGATCAATTGATACCATCTCACTTCAACTAGTGAGAATCCTAACATCCATTTAGATCTATCTCATAGATCCAAAACCCAGGATTTAGTAGGTATCACTTTGATCCTATGTGGAGAATCATTGTGATAAGCGGAGATTGATCGAGCGTAGCATAGGAAACTCCTTCCCTATCAAGAGTATGTCATCCACGTACTCTACGAGGATCGTCACCATACTCCCTACTACCTTTTTGTTTATACAAGGTTCATCTACCATTTTGATGATGTCAAACTCTTTAACTACTACATCAAAACAGACGTTCCAACTCCGCGATGCCTGCTTTATCCTATAAAGCATCTTGTACACGTTTCTGCTGCTCCCACTGTCTACGAAGCCCTCTGGCTGTGTACTTACAGACGCTCTCTTCTAAAACATCATTTTAGAAAAGCAGTCATGACACCCAACCGCCAGATATCGTAGTCATGGTATGTAGCTGTGGCAAGTAGGATCCGGATGGACTTAAGCATAGCCACTGGAAAAGGTTTCATCATTATCTACGCCTGGTTGATGACGCAAACCTTTAACAAGTCTAGTTTTGAAAGTCTCAACTTTTCCAAGTACACCAAGTAATCTTCTCAAGATATACTTGCTCCTGATGGGGATTTAACCCTTCAGATAAAGCAACTAAAGTCCATACTTTGTTGGTGTATAAGGATTCCATCTCAGATCGCTAAGCATCCAGCCATTCTTACAGAGTCCCTACTCTCGATGGCCTGCTCGAAACTAGTTGGGTCATCATCTCATGATGCAATCCTCGCTCCCACTGTCATCGAGAAACCGAAGTATCTCTCAGGCGGATGAGGAAACCTACTAGATCGGCGGAGAGGCTGAGGTTCGTTGGAATCTACTGAATACTTTGGTTCTACCAAATCATCTGCTGTAGTTTGTATAGCTGGAACCTTTCCAGTTCTACATAACTGACCTTGCCTCGAGCTTGTCCGGATTTTTCTTTTAGATATAGGCCGGACAACCCAAATCTTAACTAGCTTAAGACATGGGCTCTTCCCATACCATATCTCATATGGAGTGGTAGGCTGTGATCTGATTCGAACCCTATTCAATAGGTATGCAGCTTCTCAAGCGCATAACTCCCAAAAAGGAAACAGGTAACTCAGTATTACTCATCATAGAGCGCACCATATCGAATAGGGTGCAATTGCTCCGCCCCGATATACCATCGTGCTATGGTGTATACGGAGGAGTAATGCTGAGAGAGAATCTCATTCTCCTTTAGAATAGTCCAGGAATTCCGTGCTTAAGTATTCTCCTCCCTGATTGCATCAAAGGACATAATACTTATACCCTCATTTTGGTTCTCTACTTCTAACTTATATTCCGTGAATATCTTAAAAGGTTCGGACTTGTGTTTTAACAGGAACATATGTCTGAATCTTGAGAGATCATCAGAGAATGTAATGAAGTACAAAGAACTGGTCTTGGCATGTGTAGACAGGGGACCTTCATACATCAACATGTATCATCCCAAGAGTTCACTAACTCTTTCTCTGTTTCCAGTAAACAGAGCTATAGTCATCTTATCTCTGTGACATGACTGGCAAGTTTCACAAGATGTAAATTCAAACAGATTTAAATATCATCTATATGTAACTTCAGCTAGTCGGGTCGCATTGATATGACCTAGTCTACAATACCTCAAGAAGGATTCGTTCAGTTCTGAACTCTTCCTCTTGTGTGTGTTCTGTATACTAAGAACTGTAGTTTGATTTAGAACATCAATGCTTTTAGATAACGTTCCTGAACCGATCAACTTTTGATATAGGAAATGTTCAAAACATTATCCAACAATACAAAATTTTATCATTTCTTTACTAATAAAGATACTGATATGATTTTGTATATCAGGTTCGGTATCTAATAATATTCGTTCAGAATCAATGTATTTGGAATACAGGGTGACAGTGACCAACAGACTTGGCTGCAACACTTGCACCGTTTTCTGTCTCATGAACCTTATCACCCTGTTCTCAGTTCTTTACCTATCTATAGCCCATGTAACAAATTACATATGCGGGATCCTGATCCGGCATCTCATATCCAGGACGTAAAGAATACTGAGAAACAGTTCTGTATAAAGAACACACCCGAAGATGATGCATCAGTATGCACTTTCTTCGTTTGGGCGGCACGGGAATTCTGGTAATCCCCAATTTCCTGCTCTGTCTTATAACAATTATAAGTTGGAGCGGGACCAACGTTCCCCAGCAGCGGGTTCGGTCAATATCCGTATTATTATCTTGATTAAGACGTGATATGGTCGCTACCTGGAGAGAGAGAGAAGAAAACACTCTGTGTGCGTTCTTGCAAGAATAGATTGGTTATTATTTTATCTAATCAGGATGGCTCCCACTGTTTTTATCAAATCTTCCTTCAAAACCTAAAAGGAAAGACTAGCCGGGATTAATTACACGCTACAAGTTCGCCAATCTTTCAGCCAGGCCAGTGTCGGTACTTTGAGGGAGGTCCCCCGTGCTTTCGCACGAACCTAATTATAGTAAACCTCGTTTTCCCAGAGGCGTAACCTCGTTAACACATTTCTAGACACCTACTTGATCGGCTAATTGTAATGTGTAAAACTCTCCCAGGAGTAACAATTACTCGCAGCGGGTATCGGGATCCAACTATCTCATAGAAGGTATGCTATCTCATTGCAAATTTCAACACTTGAAATTCCCGATAATATTTTGCGCCTAGCGTCCTATGACCTTGACGCAGGCCAACAAACCATAGTGCGCTAGTCAAGGTCAACCCGTCATTTCTTGATTGAATTAAACCCACCCGCACTACCCTTGACGCAGGCCAACAAAGTCGCACGACTACCCTAATCCAATCTGCATCATATGCATAAGCAGATAAATACTAGTTAGCTACCGCACACTGCGCCTTGACGCAGGCCAACAAACGTAGCACGAATACTAACTACTACTTATCTGAAATGACGGAGGGCTACGACAGGTTTTTCTGAAAACCTATAGCGTAATGAACTTGATATCATTGTAGAATCAAATGATTTTAAAATGGAGTGTTTTTGAGGCTTTTCTAGTTTTGCTAAAGGGGTCACTCCCGGTGAAGGGATCGTCGGCCCTTTCCTCATCGAATGAGGTGCGAGACATATCATATATATCGCCGTGCAAAGCAGAAACTATAGAAGCAATCAAAAGACAAACCGAGAGTTGTAGCATCTGCTAGTTATTGCTAAAGGGGTCACTCCCAGTGAAGGGATCGTCGGCCCTTTCCTCATCGAATAAGGAGCAGGATATATCATATATACCGCTATGCAAAGCAAGAACTGTAGCTACCTGTTTTATTTTTGAAATTCGATTCCACAACATCTTAGGTTTCTTTTTCTTTCATTAATCAGATTAATGAAGTCCTATCATTTAAGTCACCTAAACATCACAGATAAATACGACGTACACTTATGCCATCCGTGTTCGCCTCGATGTCCCCTCGTGCACCGTTAGGTTAGGTGACTAACGGCAGAGCGGGGCAGGGCTAGCGCGGGTGTAAAATATAAGTAACGTCTATATAATATATCATATATACTATATACTGTATCTATCACAGAACATCACATGATCACATCACAGATATCGCAGCAGAAGAAACATATGAAATATTGGATATACTAGGACGTCCGTGTTTTCAATATGAGCCTGTATAAAACACGGATTCCACGGTCACGATAAATAGCCAAACCCACACCCCTAGACCCCTACGAGAGTGGCAAGCAACCTTACCAATTCTAGAGTTAGGAGACCCGGACTCGACTCCTCGAGTTGGTCTCCCACTGGACTCCAGAACCCGATTACTTGTGCCCCCCTCCTTGGGTCTATCCTAGTGCGGAAAAGTAAATAATATACAAAAGGTGATATCTTCCGCAACCTGAAAGTGCCCCAATAAAAGAATATTACATACAAGTTTTTTTTACATGAATGAAAATGAAAAACACTCATCTCACATAAAAAAAACCCTGGCTATTCAAACACGACGATCCAATGTAACATATCCAGCAACACATAACATCACATGTCATCAACGTAAGTAAACATGCGTATCCCAATTGTCGTTGACATATAGTAACGAAACCGGCGATATCACATATTACACTTACGGTCGCAGAAAAGAAAGTGTAAAACTACAACAGTTGGAATCCGCAAACGCTTTAGACATCGCATGCCTAAACAAATGAATTCCTTAGACATCACATGCCTAACAATTATAAACTCCGCATTTTAGTCTCAAAATCGAAAACAATTTTCAATACCAAGTCGGGAAATTCAACAAGATTCCCGACATCCTGATCGAATGCTCGTCGCAAACTTCAGTAGACGGCTGCACCCCCGATACCGTCGACGAAGTACACCAAGGCGGAACACCGCTGCCGCGAGCACCCGAACGGATGCTTTCGGCGACGGGGTTCTCCTACAGTCACTTGGTCGGGGCTAAGGGGTGCAGCTGTCTATTAAGTTTATCCGGCGAGTATCCGCGTACGCTACGTGATTGCGACGGACTTTTGATCACATCAAAATTCCGTGGCAACCGATCAAGTGAGACTAAACCGCTAGATTTATAACATTCATTCAGTTAACTCATAACAACTTGTGAATTCCAATTATTGTATCACATTCCGGATAAATAGAAAATGTCAAACTTTTCGATCGAACAATCGAACACCCAAGTTTTCCCGAAACAGCTCAACACATGAAACAAGTTTAAAAACATTCACTTCATGCCTCAGTACCAACGGTCCAGCCGTAGAAGGGTCAAGCCAACGCCTCACATGTGGCACGCCGTACTGCCCCAAACTCTAAGGTTCAAAGTGCAGTTCAAGACGGCCACATAATCGAGTTAAGGTTTGTTGTCTTCTAGAGGGACCATCGTGTTACTTGCACTACTTAGAATGTCATTAAACTATGGAAAAATCCAACACTTGGAAATTTCCCGGCAGGGGAAAAAGTGGGTATTTATATCCGGTCGAACTTTTTAACATATTCAAAAATTATCTGGAAAACACATAGACGGAGTTAAACTTTCCGATCGAAACACCGAGTCCCCAATACACCCTAGAAAACTCAACTCTTGAGTGCAAATTAAAAATTCCCAGAAAACTCAGCACCTGAAGAAACAAATTACTGTGCAAAAATTGAAGGCTGATCTCATCATTTGGCCGCGGAACCGCCGCAGAAGCCAAACTTCTGCCGCGGTTCCGCCGCGTTTTAGGCATATCTTTTGGTCGTTTTTGCACCGTAATTCTTAGAACTTCCTGCTGAATTTTTTAAGCATTTTTAATCTGGAAAAAACCCAGTTTTGAAAAAATGTACAGAGAGGGGTCATGGATTAGGGTTTCGGGTTCGATCGGGTTTCTAACTCCGTCTACGCATCGCCTAAGACTCTAGTAAGGCTCTAATACCACTGTAGGGTTCCTAGGCACACTAATGAGGTCTCACAAGGCATCAACCATGCCAAATTCAAAAATTTCCGGTGCCGAGAAACCCTAATGCGATCGTTGACTAGAGTTTAAGGCGAAACTTGCTACTAGTTAACAACTTAACTAAGAGTGAACGGAAATACAACCTCTGTAGATACGGTCCTCCACCTCCATAGCTCCGTGATGAAGTCCCTCCACTGCGATCATCGGATCACGGACTCTAGCGATGGTTTCGTCGAAGAAATGATCGGGCTAGGTCGTCGACTTCGATGCCGAAGATGATCTACGTCGAGGCAACTCAAGATCAAGCTCCAACTTCACCAAGTCATGAAACTTGTGAAGAAAACACCCTATACTACATGGCAAGTGGTAGAGGATGAAGAAATAGGAAGTGGGTTCACTTTGGATTTGGATTTCTCACTTGATTTCATCACTTGACATTTTTTGTAGAAAGCTTTTCTTTCTTCATCAAGAAGAAGAAGAAGAAAGAAAATGAAAAATGAATTAACTTAAAAAAGAAAATCAAGTGACCCTTATCATATTGCAACCATGGTTAAGTGTAGAAAATAAACTGGGGTTAAGTTGAATGGTTAGGTTAAAAGAAAGAAACAAAATGGTCAAGCTTTCAAACCTTCATGAAGTTTCAACAAAATCCAAAGTTAGCCACCATTTTATTTCTTTCTCAAATGAATAAATAAATGAATAAGTAAATAAAGCATATGAAACCCTAACCATTAACTAACCATGGTTTAATTCAAACATACACCCAAGTTTGCATGTATCATCAAACATGATACAAACTTGTGCACAAAAATATATCATATATACAATGTGCACAAACAAGTGAGAAAAACATCTTAAGTGAACCAATATTAGTTAATGTAAAGTAATATATCAAATATATAATTATACATTTAATCATTAAATCAACACTTGATTTAACGATCCGGTCACATCGCATATGACCGACTAATATCCAATGTACCGACTTATCGAATCAATCCTCGATTCGATAACTAGGTTATATCGCATACAACCAATCGATACATTCATCGCGAGAATAGAATACGGTATCACATATACACATTATTCTCGGTCCCGCACATATCTCATATGCGCTCCTATTTCGTTTCGCTTGAGCCAGGAAACCTTTGTGTAGGACTCTAAAGACTCGTCAATACGCCGGCAGCAGGTGATGATCATATCAAACACCCACAAGCCGCAAGCGGTTTACTAAACGTAACAGCCACCCGGGTATTGAGCGATCAGAAGATCGACGAGCAAGCCCGCTCACACTCCTGTGAATCCAACCAGTAACACTTACCGTACAGTCCGGTCTGTTCGTCTGATATGTCGCATATCTCGCCTAGGGGTGGTAAACGTCAGACCCCAGTAGCTCGATAAGTCGTGTCGATATGAGGTCTATAACAGTTCGAGAAACTACTGGTAACACTTACCAGCAAATCTCAGCAACCCTGGCCAGGGATTTCCGGTTATAGCCAATCGAACACAATGCAACATCAACTCCATATACCGGGAGAGACGAATCCCCTCCTATCGCTCATTGCCTCCATGTGATTCGGGACTGTACCCAAAATCCACCGTTTTGCACGCCTTCTTGGACGTGGTAAGATGGAAATCAAAGCACTGTGGGAATCACACAAGACTCTATGACGATCTCGGGTCAACAGACTACTCTGTACCAGTGTCACCAGAGAACTGCCATCTGACGTAAGGTATAATACCATCTGGGAGTTCTCGGCGAGTCCGTCCAGTGTACCCAGTCTCCACTGAGCACCCGTATATCATCTCTGATGTCAAACACCAATGGATATGGGATCATCCATCGCCCATCTGTATGGGTCGAGAAGGTATACGCTAGTCTACTCTGGTATATCGATGCCCCGTCTCGATACACCCACGACTAGGGACCATGAAGGATGTACTTATGGACTACCATGTCCCCACTAGTATGATCCGCATCATAGTCCAGGTAGTCAAGTACACATCCTAAGGGCTTTACCAACATGTAACAGAGAGACAATCAGTGTACACGTTAAGGTAAAGAGCAACCAGATAGCATACTATCATGTCGAGCAAGAAAGTCCTCCCTATATATGTCCAAGCATCCACTACAATATACATCCTATGTATAGTAATGGCCTCTAGGGCATACATATAACTAACAGCTTCAACACCTCGGTGCCATCACAGGAAGCTCCAAACAAGTCGGTCTTTGATCGATTTGCAACCACTACGGCCCCTCTCAACGGGTCATCTAAGTCTACCACCTCTGTCTTTAACAGGCTGAACCAAATCTCAAGTGGGCCCGCAAATAGGCTCGTAATACCCGAAGGGGTTATCCCAAAATGGATAGTCGTTCCAGCTCCGACGTGTGAAGTCGTCAAAGGGGCTTCTTCTACTAAAGGATCGGTTTTCGCAAGATTGGCCGTTCCAACTCCTGCTACAGGCTAAGTCATCAAAAAGGCTTCCCCTACCAGAAAGTCAGCCTTCGAAAAATTGGCCGTCCCCTTTCAACGGACGTCAGTCTTCGACAGGCTAGCACCAGCAGTAGCCCTTCACCAAAGCAGGGGGTATAAAGAAGCCACTGCCACTACTGAGGCAATCCCATCGGCAAGACATGCTTGACGTCGCCACTGGCGCCGAGTGAGGAAAGCTGGGGGCAACTCCCCCTCTGGACTCACCCCACCAGCTCTAATGGTGGAAATTGACGCTGATGCTCCAACCGGGAACAGTTTTGATCTACTTAGGAAGGTGCGCAAGAACACTCCAACCGCGATGCTGAAGAAATCTCCCCCACCTGTTGAAAACATGATACATGCGAAGCCGGAGCAGCCCCCTCAGCGGCTGCCCTTCCAAGTCCACAGGATCTGGCGGAAAGTCCAAGATTCTGTGATCAACAAAGACTACTCTCGCCGACTGAAGAAAACAAAGGCTTGGCAAGAAGAGGACCATCCCTCCACCATACAGTAAGGGACCTCCTCTACGAAGGCGCCTGTTGCAATGGATCCTTCAACTTTGACTTCTCACAAAAAGAGAAGGCTGGAGAATCTACCACTACCGGCGGCAAATCCCAAAGGTGATGGATCCAAGCGCCCCAAGTCTGGGGGCATGATTGTGCACACGGTTTATATGGCTTCCGGAAAAAAGGAAAGTCGTGCTTTCGTGGGTCATCGGCCGCAAATTCAGTCGTTGACAAAGGTTCAAGAGCAACAACAAAAGCTACAGGAGATGCTGACAAAAATGGCAGCATTCACTGGGCAAAAAGAAAGCCTGGAAGCAGCGTCTGAACAGCGCCCGGAGCAGGAGACCGATATGGAGTTCCTGCGAAGGGTGCTAGAAAGAAAAGATAAGAAGGCCGTCGAACAAGCGGCTAATATAAAACAGATGGCGTTCCTGTTCTAAGACATGGTCGGAATGATGATCCAGCCAGAACCTCCAGCTGAAGATCCACCGATAATCATCGAGGACGACAGAGGAGAAACATCAAACCCTCTTTCGGCTTTATCAGCAGCCAGGAAGGAAACGATCTCCAAAGATGTCCTCGATGACTACATAGCTCAGCAAATACGAGCTCATCAGGCAAGCGAAGCAACTGGCCAAGTCGTCAGGACCGGCGACCTTACCCAGGCTGGTACAATCAAATCAAGTACCCGCTGGGATATACGATCCCCAATTTCCATTTTTACAAGGGGACAGGCAACCCGCATCAGCACGTCGCTCAGTTCAGAGCTTTATGTGGAAATACTGGAGGCGACGATAAATTGCTGCTTCGCCAATTCGTCGGCAACTTGTCGGAGACGGCATTTAAATGGTACTCGGAGCCCCCAAATGACTCCGTTAAAACATTCACAGAAATGGAGCTACTATTCACACAACGGTTCGCAAGCGCACCCCGATCACGGCATTAATCAATGCCAGGGTGAAGCCAGGAGAGACCTGGGTTCAATACG
The DNA here is from genome assembly GCA_030015575.1 of Agapanthus africanus. Classification (NCBI taxonomy): domain Eukaryota; kingdom Viridiplantae; phylum Streptophyta; class Magnoliopsida; order Asparagales; family Amaryllidaceae; genus Agapanthus; species Agapanthus africanus. Next base: position 89,937,747 of record JASDDO010000012.1, on the reverse strand, counting down.
CAATTCGGTGGCGGAACCTATGGTCAAAATGCGAATAACGCATAGAAGAAGCTCCTGTCGTGGGCATGTTCATAGGGACCCTTGATCCTCAGGTGACTATATCCTAATTTATGATGTTCTTCAAGCCGACCACCTTCCAGGTCTTGATCGACAAGCTGGCCCAAATGGACCATAGGCCGTCCTTTTCAAAAACGGATCCCCGGAATGAAAAGGGCAAAGGGAAAGCGACCTTCGTTGCCAACGCTTAACAGTAACCAATTGACCCGAAACCGGTTGCTCTCCAAGGCGACACACGCCCACGCCGATCCCTCGAAGAGAAGCTAGCACATCCTTACTCATTTCCCCGGGATAAAACGAGGAGACTGTTCGAACTGGCAGTGCGCAACAGACTTATTACTCTGCCGGATCCGAGACGTCCACTGCAGCCTGGTGACGTCAACAGTCCCAACTACTGCTCCTACCACATAGTATTGGGCCACCCAATTGAGGATTGCTGTGTCTTCAAAAATTAGGTCGAGGACCAGTATCAATAAGGAAAGTTTGCGCTATCCGAGAACTGGAGGGTGAACCCGCCACAGAAGCACGCTCCTAAAAAGGTGGACATACCGGGGGCATCATGTTCGTTTGTAGAAGAAGCTATGTGGGAAGTTATCCTTTCAGTTAAAACTAAAAGAATGCTGAAGGATCTTCAAGCATGTCTGGCCATCAAATGGAAAAGCCCACTGGAGCCCGAGATCATTGAGGGGATGCTTAAACTGCACCCAACAGCGAAAGCTGGTAACGATGGGCAAAACACCCAGGTCAAGCCTTCAAAGTCTTCGAAGAAAAATAAGAAGACCAAGAAGCCCGTACAACCTGATAACAAGCGTATGGACCTACAAAGGTACATTTACGCGCTGGAGGAGTACAACCAGAAGGTGCGGACCCCAGCCACTCTCGAAGAGTTTCTCAACCATATCCTTGAGAACAGAGACAATAACATTGATGAGGGAAACGACTCGTCAGAAGAACCCGAGGATTATGTAGCAAGTTGCCACATGGTTTCTCACTCATCGTTAAAAGATGAAGAAACTCCCTTGGTGTCAGAGAGCAATGCGAAGAAACCGGGGGCAAGACCGGTGCAAAAATCCCTGAAGCCGTCAGACGACTTGATTGACAGGCTGCTGAACGAAGCCCTTCAAAAGAGCAAAGCTAACCGAGAATGTAAAATGGCCATATAGGAAAAGGCCAAGCATCGGCGTCAGGATGAAGAAGTTGTGGTGAGGAAGAGTCACAAAGTACTCCAACCAGATCGAAGCATACCCACGGCAGACAAAAGCAAGTTTAAGATGGGGAAACGGTTCGCCAAGGCCCTGTCAATGGGAATGAAGTTGCCGCCTTTCATAGGAAATACTCCAGGGAGTACGTGCCTCGACGAAGAGAATCTACATCCGATCTACTGCTTATACCATCGGAGGGTTACTCACCCCACAGAAGAGTGTAGTGCTTTCAAGAAGTGGTGGCAGGGATACGTTGCCCACCGACAATACTTCAAGAGGATGAAGTGTGAAGCTCGTCGACAGCGAAAAAATGAGACAGATGAGCGCGGAAAAATGACCGGCAACTGTTATATAGTTGATACCAGCTCGACAAAAGGGAAAACTCAAGTTCTCACATTCGGGAGAGATTATGAGGAAGAAATAACCCTCGGCCTTCTCTTTAAAGAATCCAACTCTGGAAAAGAAGAAGAGGTGAAGAACTGCGAGAACATTCAGCTACGCAACCGTACGTTGCCTGTAAAGAACCTCGGGCATACAAACAAGGGTCCGAACAAAATAGACAAGGGGAAGGAAAAAGTCCCTGAGGAAATCACCCTTGATGATAGAGTCGTCAAAGAGCTCACGACCACGGACCCGCCTAAGAAAAACAATGTGGATTGCAATATCCTGGCACACCTGAGTAAGATACCTTCACACTGAGCATACTGGATGCTCTCATCCTGTCCAAAGAGGCACGAGATTCTCTGATTAAGGCACTGCAAGAGCCTGATCAGATTCCAAGCTTTCTTTGCGGAAGAAAACATGAAGGACGAGCTGCATATAGCTGACATCACATTCGGCGATGAAGATCTTCTCCTCGGAACGTGTGAGCACAACCGTCCTCTATATGTCACCGGGTACTACCATGACATTAAGATAGGGAAGATCCTGGTCGACAACGGGTCCTCTGTAAACCTTCTCAACGTGAAGGTACTGAAGGAGATCTGCATGAACGTTCAGCACCTGGCTCGGGACAAAATTACCATCTCCGGGTTCGACTCGCAGTCATCACGGACGCTTGGGTCCGTGATATTGACATTACGCTTTGGGATGCTCATCACTGACATCAAATTTCATGTCATTGACGCCAACACTTGTTATAACGCTCTGCTCGGCCGGCCTTGGTTACACGAGTACAACATCATCCTTTCTACACAACATCAGCGTATGAAGTACTTCAAAGACGGCCTCGACAGGGGAGCTAAACTCATTCTTCGTAAATGAAGTCCACAAATATGAAGATGCCAAGTACTTCTTACCAGACTTCGAAGACACGGAAAGATATCGCAAACCGGTGAATAAACAAAAGTCGTCACCACTATCCCGATCTTTGGGAGCGATACCGAGGAGGATGAAGAGATAGTCATCTCAGGGCAACCCCAAGGCAGCAGGCTAGGACCATCTACTCCTATTTTGGTCTTTGGCAGTAACTCTGAGGACGATACCAACATAGTGTTCTCCATCCGCCCGTCAATGCAGACCTTCACTGAAGCTGATCAGAGTTTACAAATTACCATGGTTCCGCAGCGGCATTATAAAGAACTCGATGCGCTTGATACATACAGCATACAAGAGTTGCAGACTTTCTACGTCCCTCCTAAGAGAAAAGGTGAAAAAGCGATCCTCTTCTATCGATCTGTGGAGACTAAAGTGGAGAAAGAAATCTGGCATGGTGCCGAACTTGCGCTTGACAGGCTTCAACCAATCCGTCTGCCCAGATATTACGCAGAGGGATTGAAAAGGCTATTAAGATGCCAAGGCGTACCTTTCAAACAAATCGTTCGACAAGCCCAGTTCTACAACAAGGTTTGGGACGTTTCCGGGACCCAGAGAAAGATGCCCAATAGGAGGATAGAGACGACTGGACCTGGATATGTTCGGTCTAAGAAATGGGAGTGGTTCTATGGCTGCCATGTTATAAATGATTCCAGTGGAGAAGGGAATGCTCTTCCAGATAGCGCTGATGTTGAAACAGAGCGAAATCTCGCCGTACGAATACCAAGTCCGTCATTCGAAGAACAGATTGACAGGCTAATAAGGGAAGCAGGTCAAAAGGTTCGGGATGACCACAGCCGCGAAATGGCCATTTATGAGAAAATCAGGAAGCAGCGTCTCGCTCAGCAGTCTGCGGAGAGAAAAGACTACAATGCCCATCATCCTCAGCCAGCCGTGCGTTCTCGTGGCAATGGAAAAGTCCGACGCAAAGGCAAAAACGGGGTGGAGAACGGGAATGACGTTCAAAATTAGCGAAGCGAATCCAAGAAGCCACGCGATCGAGAAAAAGTCAGCTAGAATCCGTCTTTTATGAAGAAGATGGGTCGGGAATACTCGCTCCCTCAAGACAAGACGAGGAAAATATTCAACCTTTTCATGAAGCAGCAAATGATGATGCTCCCAGAGTCTCGGTACCCCGAACAGATAAACGAGGTCCATCACCTGGATTATTGCTCCTACCACCGAGTAATAGGACATCCTCTTGAAGACTGCTTCACCTTCACAGACTGGGTTAAAGACCAGTATCATCAAGGAAAGTTTGCTTTATCCGACAGTTGGAGGGTAACCCCACCACAAAAGCATGAGCCAAAAGCAACCTATGTGGCGAGAGTAGAACCAGATCAACATCGATCTTGGAAACGAACTCGTACCTGCTACGTGATAACATTATCAAAGGAGAGGGAGCACAAGAATACGGACGACCTTTCCCGGTGCTTCGCAAATGAGGATGAGGACGAGGTGATCTCAGAATTTACACCGGCACAAAAAGAGTTGGAAGATGGGATACACACCACAGCGGACAACCTGAGAAAAATCGACTTGGGGACGGAAAATGAGCTGAGGCCAACGTTCGTCAGTGAACTGCTATCTGAAAAGCAGGTAGCCACGCTAAGAACATGCTTATGTAGTATAAAAACTGCTTCACGTGGAACTATTCCGAGATGCCGGGACTAGATCCAGAAATAGCTGTGCATAAGCTAACGATATCAGCGAACGTCAAACTAGTTAAACAGGCACCAAGAAGAATGCGGCTCTAACTCGAGATGAGCATCAATGCCAAAGTTAAGAAACTAATCGACTCCGACTTCATTCAAGAGGTTCAATATCCTGACTGGATCGCCAACATTGTCCCAGTGATGAAGAAAAATAGGACGGTACGCATCTGCTTGGACTTTCGGGATCTCAACAATGCTTGTCCGAAGGATGACTTCCTAGTGCCTGTTATCGAGATGATGATCGATAACATGTCCACTCATGAGGTCATCTCCTTCATGGATGGATTTTCGGGGTATAATCAAATAAAGATACATCCTGAAGACTGAAAGCATACTGCTTTCGGACTCCGGTGGGCATATTCTGCTATAAAGTAATGCCCTTCGGTCTGAAAAAGGCTGGCGCTACATACCGGAGGGCCATGACGAAAATCTTCGATGACCTCATATACAAAATTGTCGAATGTTATATCGACGACCTCGTGGTGAAAAGCACATCGTACGAGGAGAACTGGGAGTATTTGAAATAGTGTTCCAGCATCTTCGGAAATATAACTTGAAGATGAACCCTCTGAAATGCGCGTTTGGAATCTCCTCAGGAAAATTCCTAGGATTCATCGTACGACATCGAGGTATCGAAATAGACCTATCAAAGATCAAGGCGATTATGGAAATGCCCGTGCCAAGAACTCTCAAACAACTGCGGTCTTTCCAAGGAAAGCTCACGTATATCCGGCGGTTCATAGCCAACCTCTCTGGAAAATGCCGCCCCTACAGCTATCTAATGAAGAAGGGGACCCCGTTCGTTTGGGATCGTAAATGCCAAAGTGCGTTAAATGAAATCAAGCAATACCTACAGAATCCGCCGGTATTGACCATCCCGGTTAAGGGAAAGCCCCTCATCCTGTACACAACAGCCCTTGAGGGTTCTTTATACGCGCTATGGGCATAAGAGAATGACCAAGGGAATGAGAGAGCTCTCTACTATTTGAGTCGAGTTCTCCTGGGGGTAGAAAACAATTACTCCCCCATTGCAAAGTATTGCCTGGCACTGATCTTCGCGATAACTAAGCTTCGGCATTTTGCTTTGGCACATGAGGTCCATCTTATATCAAAGGTGGATCCTCTCAAATATTTGATGTCAAGAGCCATACTAACAGGAAGACTTGCCAAATGGGCCCTCCTCTTGATGGAGTTCTCGACAATCTATCGACCCCTCAGGGCATTGAAGGGCCAGGTCATCGCCGACTTCTTCGCTGAACATCCAATACCAGCCGACTCTCCCTTAAATTGAGAATTACCAGACGAACACGTGTTCAATACAAAGGACGAAGAAAATGACTCTCGATGGGAACTTTACTTTGATAGGGCGTCTTCCATGAAGAAGCGAAAGCATAAAACCCCCATAATCGAAGCCGGGGTGGGCCTTATCTTCGTGACTCCGCAAGGAGAGATAATGCGTTCGCCCTTTCATTAACAGAGCCGAGAACAAACAATGAGGGTCAGTACGAAGCTTTGATAGCAGGTCTTGAGATTGCTGTCGACATGGGAATCGAAAACCTCCTCATATATGGAGATTCCCAGCTAGTCGTTAGACAAGTAAATGGCGACTATCAGACATGCAAACCAGAGTTGGTAAAATATGGCAAGAGAGTGCAGCAATTGTTGACACAAATCCCCTCTTACATTCTAGAAAGCATTCCGCTTGCAGAGAATAGCAAGGCGGATGCATTAGCCAAACTCGCTAAAGAACCGGCCGACGAAAACCTCGATGACGTAAGGATCATTGTGCAAAGCCGTCGGTTTTTCACGCCAGCGGAAATACCTTCGGAGTCGTCTGAAAGAAAGAAAGTGACCGAACAAGCAGCCTTCCAATTAGAAGACGAAGAAAAGACTAAGGATCGGAGAGAAGTCTTCATAGACTACTTCAAATCCCATCAAACACCCGAAGACGCGTCGTCAGGACATCAGCTCATGAAACGAGCACTATCCTTCGCCTTCGTCGATGATACTCTATATAAGAGATTGTTCGACGGTTTGTGGCTAAGATGTCTGGGACCAGAAGAAGCAAAAAGGGTCGTCCAAGAAACTCACGACGGACTCTGTGGTTCTCATCAAGCCGGACCAAAGATGAAGTTGAAGATCAAGAGAATGGGTTACTATTGGCCCATGATGATTTAGGACCGTGTCGAATATGCGAAGCAGTGTCACTCGTGCCAAATTCACGGGGACTTCATCCACTAGCATCCAAATCCGCTACACCCAATATTGGCTAGCTGGCCGTTCTGGGGAACCGATATAATCGGGCCTATTGAACCAGCATCATCCAAAGGACATCTGTTTATATTGGCAACAACTGATTACTTCTCTAAGTGGGCAGAGGCAGTGCTACTAAGGGATGTGATGACAGAGAACATCTTCCATTTTTTTAGGACACATGTCATCTACCGGTTCGACACTCGGCAACGAATCATCTCGGATAATGGGCCAGGCTATAGGAGCCATAAGATCAGCCGCTTTGCACAGCAGCATAATATAGATTGGAGATACTTTTCAGTTTATAATCTCCGAGCTAATAGTCTAGTTGAGGCTTTCAACAAGACCTTGACGAAGATCATAAAGAAAATGGTGTCCAGAAATAAAAGGGACTGGCACGAAAGACTGCATGAATCTCTTTGGGCGTATCGAACCACGTTCAAAACGGCCACGAATACAACGCCATTCGCGTTGGTATTCGGCACAGAAGCAGTACTTCCCTTGGAGATAGAGCTACCCTCTCTGCGAGTGGCAGTTCGGTATGAGCTAACGGATGAAGAAAACACCCATCTTCGGCTTGAGAAGCTTGATGCCCTCGATGAAACTCGTCTCATGGCGCAACAAAACCTGGAAGCTTACAAAGCAAGGATGACGTGCTCATATGAAAGACTAACCAGGCCGAGAACATTCCGCCAAGGCAAACTCGTGCTAGTCATAAAAAGACCTATGATCCTCAACCGTGCAAAGCAGGGGAAATTCGAACCGAACTATGAGGGTCCGTACATCATAGACAAGGTATACCAAGGTAGGGCCTACTTGCTTATGGATATGCATGGCGAATGATCCTTCCGGCCAATAAACGGCCGGTTCCTTAAGAAATACTACGCTTGACAAGTCACAACTCAGGTTAATGATAGATGACGACGCTCGTGTTCGCTCGCTGTCTTCCCAAGTCAAGACTCCATAAGTAGTATCCGGTAAAACTTCGCCCCGAAGCTGGCCCTGGTCCGAGATGTCCCTAAACTAACAATGGACCGAGATGTCCCTAAACTAACAATGGACCGAGATGTCCTTAAACTAAATACGTCGCCTCAAACACGGCGATAGTGGAATTCAAGTCCACAAGTCCCAGCGGCGAGGACTGCAACTCAAATCCCGCTGGCTACACAGCTACCCCGGTGGCGAAGTCCCCCCAAGTGTCATTGGCAAACAGAGTGGTAAAAGAAAAAAGAAAAAAAAGTTAGAGAAAAAGAAGAGAAAAACGGTATGTCCACAAGCAAAATGGGAACGGATGAAAACCCAAAAGGGCGCCGTGAGTAAAAACAGCAGGATTGCCGGCGAGTTTGTGAAAACCTGAAAAGGGCGCAAACTCATAAAAAAAACCTCATGTACACTTGCTAGGTCCTCTCGACTTTGCGAGGAGAAAATACATGCGTAAGATCCTTACGACTCACAAGGGAGCAACACGCTTAGGAATCCTTACGATTTCTAAGGAGAAATTACACTTGCAAGATCCTCACAACTCGTAAGGAGAATTCCCCTCTGTGTGATCTTCACGGCTCATAGGATTCAAAAGTCTTAAGTTACAGGGATCCAAACTTGTTCTTAAGCCATCTTATCTCTCGAGTTTCCCTACAAGCGGTCCAATATTTACCCCTGTATATAATCTATGGGCACAAATAAATATCACCTCATCAAGTTCTGCCACTGGTGGGAAGTTTACCCATATGGTGAACGACACTTATAAGTCCTCTCGACTTGTAAGGAGAAAACACTCTTGGAAGATCCTTACGACTTACAAGAGAAGATATCACTTAGAAGTCCTCATGACTTCTAAGGAGAATTTACATCTGCGAGATCCTCATGACTCGTAGGGAGAAATAACTTTGTGAGACTCTTATGGCTCATAAAGTCAAAAGCCTTGGTCGATAGGATCCTAACCATGTTTACTAAGCCATCTTTGTTCAGACCAGCAAAGGCGCATGATGATTTGCTCCTGGCAACATTCCAGTGGAAGTGATGCTGATGCCTAAATTGGTACCAAATTCCAAGTCCTCACAAGGCAAATGATGATTCGCTCCTGGCCATATTCCAGTCGCAGCGATGCTGATGCTAAGATTGGTATTAGATCTCAAGTTCTATACCCGTAACAAAAATCAGTGAGCCAAAAATGCATATGAAATAGACGAAATGATGGGGCAACTCACAATAAAAATCAGCAAGCAAAAAATATATGCATATGAAACAGTCGAAATGATGGGGCAACTCGCAATAAAAAATAGTGAGTAAAAATATACATAGCCGAAATGATTAGGCACAGCGATAAAAAGCCAAAATGATTGGGCAATCGTGACTTTCGCGATATAAAAAGTTGAAATGATAGAGCATCGTAAAAAGAAACAAATTGAAATGAAGCTTTTGCCCTGCAGGTGAGTCCACATCAACTGTCACATCCCGCTTCCCAGAGTACGCTAAATTAGGCACGTGACATAGCCAACCATGCTATCTGTGGGTAGGAAGTATCCATCCCCAGTCACATTACGGCTGTAGAGATATCAAGAACAAAATAAAACTATCTAAACATGTCCATAAGCCAAGATAACATGAGTCAAAATAATAAAAGTGCGGAAGCAAAAGATCCAATACAAGTAACTGGAATGTACGTCCCATAATGCGGGCTCAAATCAAGAATAAACTGCAGAAAATAAAGGAACTAGCTACTACTGGAACTCACAGCTCAGCCTGCTGGCTGAAGTACTCCTACTCGGACTGCAGCAACGGTATAGAATCTGGGCCATGCAAAACCCAGACGTCAGCGCGTCATGTCATCAAGTAATAAAATATGAACAGAGTAACAGGCAATGCAAATATAACCATGAATGAAAAACAGGGGTAACAGTAATATAAATCAGGCAGTGCAGGGTAGTGTGCAGTGAGTAAACTAAACTGTTTTATTGGGCTTTCTACTCTAAAGTCTTTGAAATCAAATTGATGAATCATCGATTTAACTCAATAGTATCCCGTGCATGCCCGGGACCACGGTCTACAGACTTTCGGGCTGAAACCGAGACGTGCCGCTAAGCAGTAAAAGGTAGCAGGTACAGACGAGTGATGTCAGCATCATCACTCCGGGGCTGGCCTAGCCCGTAAGACTGATCAGAACAGGTATCGAACTGTTGAGTTACAAGTCAGGTTTCACCATTGATTTCCCCATACCCCCAAGTTATGTATGTCGAGTCAGGTATTCAGTAATCAAGAACTAATACCAACACAGGATCAGGTAAGAGCAGGTTTGCCTGGATAGACAGCAGGAACGATCCGTAAGGACTACATGTCAGGTTTGTTGGAATTAGACACAAGATCAGGCAACGGGTCAACTCATGGTACATCAGGTCAAGTCAAGCAGTGTACGGTACCATGTCGGGTCAAACAATATGTATGTAGCAAGTCAGGTCAAGGTGTAAACGATATCATGGGTGTGCTCCTACTCAGCTAGCATAATCAGGGTTATAATAATCAAGCATGGTCATCAACAACATGATCTAAACAATAAAGCAGATTTTATTTATTTAGCTGCACAGTTATCAATTGTGTTTAACAGACAGTGTCAGCATAATGTGCATACAGTATGATAGATGTAAATGCTGAAAACAGGTTAATAAATATTGAGTGATCCATGGATGCGACGACATGTATAATCTGTTAAATGAATGCAGTTCTAATTAGACCGGTTAAAGATGCACATGGATGTCTGACAGGCTAAACTGGATAAAAGGGTATCATAGCAGTAAACAAATGTGATCTATCATGTACAGGTGATGGTTTGATATAAATAATCAGATGTAAGATTAAGTTTCAAGTTCGGAATTATAAAAATGTGTAACGGACATTATACGGTTAACTTGAAATCCATTTCTTTTCGATTCTAATTAGAGATTTAACAGAAAATAAGTAATTTAGCATATGAATAGTTTAAAATAGTATGTATCAAGTTTCACTTGCCTCGACGGGTCGCGAAACGGAAAACGGGGCGTTACGCGTCGGCGGGGAAATCTCGCGACGTGCGCACGGTTCACGGAATGGACCCAAACGACGGACGGTGGAGTCACACGGGTCAGGGGTCCAGGCTGGAACGTTGGGACACGTCGTCGGCATCGTCGGATCCCGGCCAAACACAGAACAGTGAATCATGAGACAAAAGAACAAGAGAAGAAAGGGTGAAGAACAGGAATGGACGAGGGAACATGAAAGAGCTTACCAGAACCGCGTCCAGCGGTTGCAGAGAGGTGGTGCGAAGGGTCAACCGCGGTGAATGGAGCTCCGGCAATCTACAGGGGATTCCAATACTTAACAGAGAGAGAAAATATTTAAGATGAAAGGAGAGAAAGAAGAAGAAGAGGAATAAGTAGAAGAGGAAGGTTGCTTACGGGGTTTGGGAGACGGCTGTGCTTGCCAAGGTGGGTAGTCGTCGGCAAGGATCGCCGGCGAGATGACGGCAAGGCGCTAGATTCCAAGTTGCAGGGAAAACAGCTCGGCTAGGGTTTTGTGTTTGGTGGGGGTTACGTTGCAGGGTTGGGTGCTCGGGAAACTGCAGAGGGAAAGAGCAGAGGAAGAGGGAGGTGGTGACGGCGAGAAGAGGGAGTCGGCGGTGGCAAGATGGGCTGAGGCTGCCGGGTCGGTTATGGGTGTGCACAGGGGAGAGACAAAAGGGAAAGAAGATGAAGACGAGGAGGAGGAGATTGAGAAGAAGAAGAAGAGATGGAGACGGCGACGAGGCAGAGGCGTCTAGGGCAACGGGGAGAGGAGACGAGGCGGCTAGGGTTTCTCAGCGATGGGTTTAAAAGAAGGAGTCGCGTGGTTTAAAAAGAGAGAAGAAGGGAAAACGTGAAGGGAGGTGACCAGATCCCCTCACGGTGATGGGACTCGAGAACCCTAAAGTACCCGCGAGAGCTGTGAGAAAGTTGCGAGAGGGGAGAGAAAGAGAGGGGGAGAGAGAGAGAGAGAAAGAAAGGCAAAGGAGAGAAAGGGAGTCGTGGGGCCCGGGCTTGAGAACGGAATTCGCTGATTGGCTGATGAATTTTGAATTGGTCGGGAAAACTTTAGAAAAGATTTTGATTGGTTGGGAAAACTTTAGAAAAGATTTTGATTGGTTGGGGAAGTGGGGCCAAGGAAAACAGTGCAAAAGTTTACAAAAGATTTGTTCTGTTGGTTAAGGGAAAAAAATATGGTGAACGGCCGAGATTCCCTAACTGAGATCTATTATCTAATTTGATTGTTAACAAACCTTAGCATAAAACATTATTTGAATAATTTCATTGGTTTAAATTTTGATAACAGTCTAAACAATCTCTTAGGCTGATTTTGAAAAAATTCAAAAAATAGGATTTGGCACAAATGCAAAATATTTCGGAATTGCGCCCGGGTCGGGTCCAAAAGTTTGAATTTGAAATAAGAAAATTATTAGCGGGTTCCAAAAATTTAAATGAAGGATTTTATAATTTAAAAGCATACCCTCAAGAACGGCCGCACGTGCGTGCGCGTAGCCGTCCAAACACGTCCGTTTCACTGAACGGGACGAGAACACGATGCAAGGACGCTACCACAGGGTTAGGGATGTCAAGAAGGCCATGTCAAATATTTTTAATTTATTTTAAAAGACTTAAATTGTTATATGCAAGAATTTGAATTGTCGGGTAAATTACAACAAGCAACAGTCAAGTAAGATCAATAAAATAAATACCACACATCATTCATACGGTAACTGAAATTAGTAGAATTGGGCTCGGTTGTTACATTATACCCAATTACAAAAGAATTTCGTCCTCGAAATTCCAAGAATACAAGGATAGACGAAAACAAACAAACTACAAGAAAAGATGAGAAAACTTCTGCCGGATTTCATCTTCTCGTTCCCAAGTGGACTCTCCATGCGAGCGATTACCCCAAGAAACAAGTACAAGGGGAATAACCCTGTTCTTAAGAACCTTCTCCCTCCGATCCACAATTTCAACCGGTCGCTCCACAAAAGTCAAGTCTTCTCGTACCGTCAGCTCCGAATGATCCAATACATGCGTTTCATCCCGAACATACTTACGGAGTTGAGATACGTGAAACACATCGTGCACATGTGCCAAGGACCGCGGTAATGCCAAACGATACGCTACTTCGCCAACATGCTCCAAGATCTCAAAGGGTCCAACAAATAGAGGACTGAGCTTTCCTCGACTCCCAAAATGAATCACCCCTCTAGTCGGTGATATCTTCAAGAATACCAAATCACCCACGGCGAACTCTAGAGGTCTTCTCGACGTATCTGCCCAACTCTTCAGTCGGTCTTGAGCTGCTTTCATATGATTTCTAATAGTGTTAACTTTCTCTACTGTCTGCACAACCAAATCTGGTCCCAACAATCTTCGTTCACCGACATTGTCCCAGCAAACAGGTGAACGGCATTTGCGACCCTTCAAATGGAGCTATCTGAATAGTTGCCTGGAAACTGTTGTTGTAAGAAAACTCCACCAAATGTAGATGATCCTCCCAAGAACCCTTGAAGTCCAATATGCACGCTCTCAACATATCTTCAAGAGTTTGGATCGTTCTCTCTGACTGACCATCGGTTTGAGGATGATAAGCTGTGCTAAACTTCAATCGAGTCCCCAAACTATCCTGTAAACTCCGCCAAAAGTGTGATAAGAACCGAGTGTCACGATCGGACACGATGCTCATCGGTACTCCATGCAATCTTACAATCCCCTGCATGTACCGCTCTGCCAAAGTTTCTGTTGATTGACCAACCCGAAAAGGAATAAAATGAGCTGCCTTGGTCAAACGATCAACAATCACCCAAACTGCATTGTTGCCTTTTGGACTCCGCGGTAGAGCTGTCACAAAATCCATGGTTATATGTTCCCACTTCCACTGAGGAATCGGAAGTGGTTGCAACAAACCAGCAACCCTTTGATGTTCAGCCTTAACTTGCTGACATACCAAGCACTTTGCCACAAAGCGAGCGATCTCCCGTTTCATACCTTCCCACCAGAAATGCTGTCGTAAGTCTCGGTACATCTTCGTGCCTCGTGGATGTATGGAATAAGTTGAACTGTGTGCCTCCTTTATAAGCTCTTCGCGAATATCTCCCTTTGGCACACACAAACGGCTACCATATCTCAACGAACCATCTTCATGTATCAGTAAATCTGTTCGTAGTCCGACTTCAACCTGATCTCAAAAATTTTGCAATCTAGGATCCTGCGATTGCGCTGCCTTAATGTTCTCGATCAACGACGAATGTACTTGCAGCTGCATCAACTGCCCCGAAGAATGCGGTAGCACAACCTCTAAATCAAACCTTCGAAAGTCTTCAACGAGTTCTTTCTGCGTAGTCAACATCTGAATTGCCGGTAATCGACTGAGCGCATCTGGCACAACATTAACCTTCCCCAGATGGTACTTAAGATCAAGGTCGTAGTCAGCCATTAGCTCTAACCATCTATGCTGCCTCATATTAAGCTCCTTCTGCGTGAACACTTACTTCAAACTCTTATGATCCTTGAAAATTTCGACCCTTTCGCCCAAAAGGTAATGTCTCCAAATCTTCAGAGCGAAAATCACAGCCGCAAGCTCCAAGTCGTGAGTTGGGTAATTCTTCTCATGGGTCTTCAACTGTCTCGATGCGTACGCTACAACCTTCTCATGTTGCATCAAAACACAGCCCAATCATTTTCCAGATGCGTCGCTGTGAATCACTAATCCTCCGGAATTGTCTGGCACGGTCAGAATAGGGGTGATTGAATGATTTTCTTGGATGTGTTTATCACTCAAATGATCCCCGGCAACGGCGCCATTTGATTGATTTAAGAGTTTCTTGTGTAGGTATTTAGAAAATTATGTAGAAATCACAACCAAAAATATTTGACCGCAATCAATAACGGTGTCGTGTATAGATCATTAGTGAATGTGGATCGTCCACAGGGATTGCGCGATTCATTCGTATTTTGATTTGTTTGAATTGAAAAGTTAATAGAAAAGAAAAGAAAACATGACTCAAGATTTTATCAAATGTTTCAAGTGTCACTATTCTAATCAAGAATCAAGAAAATGATAAACATCAAGAATCGAGTTTCGATAGAATTCCAATCACTTAGGGTTTCAAGATTTGTAATAAAGCTCGTAGGAATCGATTAGATTGTAGATGTGATGAAGATTATAAATCAACGTTTCTTATTCATTAGCGAATTGATGCTAACACGATGTCGATTGATCGAGGTTTAAGGATCTTGCGAAGAATTAGGGTTCTTCGTCCTATCCTTTGTCCTTTCGATGAATCACATTCACTAGATAGCTTCTTGAAAATACAACGATCGATCGTTGATTCTATAGATCGTGCGAAAAAGAATCAAGAACCCATTTCACATTGATCTAGATCATCGATCATTCTATTTTCAAGAATTTACAACCGCTTTAGGACTTAAGAAAACGTTTAATGATTTATCAACATCATCATTCTACAATCATCTCGACTCCTTCACGAGCGGAGTTTATTCATATATCATCACAAAAAATGCATTCAAGAATTGAAAAGAAATCATGATGCTAGAATTCAAATGTAAACAAGTTTAAAGAATTTTCACCTTTATTACATCAACAAGAAGTTACAACTCTCAAGAATTACAAGAGGAAGGAACATCGCTCGTCGAATCTTGCATCGCTCGGCTTCTTGATTCTTGGATCGATTCGATCTCGTGCTCCGATGAAGTCCGGCTTTGCTTCTAAAGGGTTGTAGAAGACTTGCTTGGCTTGAACTCCATGAATCTTAAAGTGGGTATTTGTGGATTAGATTAGGGTTAGGGCTTGGAGGTGGTTGTTGTTGGGTAGAAGAGAAACTAGGGTTTCTACTCAATAACAATGAATTTTCTCACAATGAATCAATGAATTGAATTGAATGAATCCTCTTTTACAAGTAAGCCTAGGGTCCTATTTATAGATTTCCCATACCCTAGGCCTTGAGTTTGAAATAGAAGTTCCCTCCAAAAGTTTGTTGAAAGACTTCTAGAAGTAGTTAGTTAGGCTTAGCTTAGGGTTTAAGCTAGGGTTTAAGGAGAAGTTTCTAGAATGATAGGCTAGTTTAGTGTAGCTCCAAGGGTTTGCTGATCTGGCAGAAGCTTCTGGGGCTTTCTGGAAAATGTTATGTCTTCATGCAGTGTGGAAATAGATAGAAGAGTTATCATGCAAAGCAGAGGTGATGAAGAGGCAAGAGCGCCGCGGAACCACGGCAATAGCTGGCTTAGGCCACGGTTCCGCGGCCAAGTTGGCTCTTTGGGGCTTTATTTTTCTGGTATTGGCTTCTGATGTCTTCTTCTGTATTTTCTGATATGTTGAATTCCTGAATTACTTACAGATCACTACCAGATTCCAAATCCTTGAGTTGGCGTATC
Source organism: Agapanthus africanus (assembly GCA_030015575.1). NCBI lineage: Eukaryota > Viridiplantae > Streptophyta > Magnoliopsida > Asparagales > Amaryllidaceae > Agapanthus > Agapanthus africanus. Next base: position 89,921,772 of record JASDDO010000012.1, on the reverse strand, counting down.
TTTTAGCAGTGTAAATTTGATCAAGCTTCTGTATTTTCCTGCACGGACTTTGAAACACAAGTTGCGATATATAGAAATGATGCCATGCTATGAAATGCAGTCAATTTCCCTAGAAATACCGGTTTTAAGGTCTAACACATGAAATCTGATATTTTACTACGGTTTTGCTAATATGTGTTATATGAATGCCGAACACTTCTATATGAATGCAAATGATAGGGAAATTGCCGGTTAAAAGATGCAATATTTTCGACTAATCAAATTCCCCCAAACTTAATTTCGATCGTCTCGAGCGAACTTTTTATTAAAAAGAGAAGGAGAAAATAAAGAAAGAGAAAAACTAACTAGCACACTTTCGTAGGCAACACGATTGCACTGAGCACGTGCAACAAGCCTTTAAACATCTAGGTATCCCTAGTAGGAGGAGTGTTGTCTCCTAAGGGTTTTCAGCGGATTGCACCCACAAAATCCAATAATAAAAGAAAGATCATGAATATTACAATTAAAGACAAGAGTTGTAAAAGAAAAGCTTTGAAAATTAGGGTTTCCAACTAAGCTAGCTTTTCGGTTGTCATGAGCCCTATCTTAATGGTCATGAAAAGATGTCAGAAATCACGTCCTCCCTCAATAAAACATTATCTTATTCTTCATTCCTATCTTTCTTCCAAACATCGATCATATAACCCTGCGTGTGTGTAAAGACATCCCTACACCCGGAGAATTCCATTCAAGCTATCATACTCTTGCCCATCAGCCTCAGTACTTTTTAATTAATGAATATTTAGACGAATTTGCTCACACACTTTCATGCGACCGTTAATACTTCTTGAGGTACTAACCGACCGATTATTCCTATGCTTGCTTACTTGGTGTATTTTCCTCATCTTGCACCACCTCAGACATAGCAGTGACTCCCAAACCAGTTGGCCTTAGGGCACTAGGTGAAGAGGCACCCTCGCTATATATTTTTTATTGCCCTTGGTGATAACCAGTGTCCATTTTTCTCACCATTTTATATTTTTTTTCACTTTTTCTTTTTATTTCCTTCATACATCGGCTTTAAGACAAGAGCATTTCAAGGTATCCTCTACTATCCCAGGCTTTAAGACGTGTGTAAGTGCGAATAGTAGGGTATCAACGTTCAAAATGTTTGGCTTCCCAGAATAGAAACTATTTTTCAGACTTAGTTTTATCCTCAGATTAGTGAAGTCCTTCATCTTACTAACCCTTGGGAGAACGGCTCATAACTACTTATTACTAGTTCGTATAAGAAAACTTTTAATTTTCTTAGTTTTCTTAAATTTTTCAAGTCTCATGGATGTAATTGTTCACTATCTAAACTTTTATTATCTTATTTATGTACAAAAAAGTGTAAATATTAAAATTATTTTTATACTTGAAAATTTTTAAATTTTTATGGATTTTGATTTTTTAAAAAAAATTTATAAGTTTTTAAAGAAATGTTTTGTGCTTATGCAGATGATATGCAAATGATGCAAAAATAAGCACAAACCTCCCCCAAACTTGATTTCAACAGTGTCCTCACTGTTGCCAACCGCTATACCTACAAAAACTGTAAGCCTGAGTGGAATTTATTAGTGGGGGAAAAATATATATGCGAAGAACTTCCCCCAAACTTACTCTTTTCACTCACCTTCATTCAAAAGATGATGCAGTGATATGCAGGATATGAAGGTGAGACGGAGGACTTTTAATCCAAATAAACTGGCTCTTGTAAGAACAAGATTTCCTCCGTGGGGTCAGTGGAAAAATACGACTTTAGTCTATGTCCATTCACTTTGAAAAATGTGCCGTTTTTAACATTTTCTATTTCTACTGCCCCGTGCGGGTATACAGACCGCACAACAAAAGGTCCCTTCCACCGAGATCGGAGCTTACCCGCGTGAAGGTGTAATCGTGAATCGTAAAGAAGGACTTGTTGACCAGGTGAAAATGTTTTCCTCAAAATGTTTTTATCGTGAAAAACCTTAGTCCTATTCTTTATGATTACAGCGTTATCATAAGCTTCATCGCGGAGTTCGCTTAGCTCATTTAGTTGCAGCTTCCGAAAGTTGCAGGCAAGGTTGAGGTCAAAGTTTATTTCTTTAATAGCCCACAATGCTTTATGCTCTATCTCGACAGGTAAGTGACATGCCTTCCCAAACACTATCCTATATGGAGACATCCCTAGGTTGGTTTTATAAGCAGTTCTGAATGCCCAAAGAGCATCCGTCAATTTGGTCGACCAGTCTTTTCTATTCTTAGCAACAGTCTTCTCCAGGATAAGTTTGATTTGTCTGTTTGAGATTTCAGCCTGCCCGCTCGTTTGGGGATGATAGGGTATAGAAAGTCGGTGGTTGATTCCGTATTTCCGCATCAGAGACTCGAAAGATCTGTTGCAGAAATGTGTCCCATTATCGCTAATGATAGCGCGTGGGTGTCCAAATCGCGGAAAGATATTCTCTTTTAAGAACTTAATGACAACTTTCCTGTCATTAGTGCGACATGGAATGGCTTCTACCCACTTTGAGACATAATCAACCGCCAGCAGTATGTACAAATTCCCAAAGGAGTTGGGAAAGGGACCCATAAAATCAATGCCCCAAACATCGAATATTTCAACAACCAGAATGGGTTGCTGAGGCATTTCATTTCTCCGAGAGATTCTACCCGTGTACTAACATTGTGTACAGGTTTTGCAATAGTCAAATGTGTCCTTGAATAATGTCGGCCAATAAAAACCACATTGCAAAACCTTTTCCGCCGTCTTTTTAGGACCGAAGTGACCCCAACAGGCCTGATCATGACAAAAAGAAAGAACACTCTTAAACTCTTCTTTCGGGACACATCGGCGAATGATCTGATCAGGACAATACTTAAACAAGTATGGATTGTTCCAGTAAAAGTGTTTTACTTGGGAAAGAAAACGGTATTTGTCCTGTTTTGACCAATCGCTCGGTATAAGTCCCGTGACAAGATAGTTCACAATATCCCTGAACCATGGTTCATTGGATACGTTCAAGAGTTGTTTGTCAGGAAACGAATCATTGATCGGCAGGGTCACAAGGGAAGAAGAGATGCGTGAAAGATGGTCGGCTACTACGTTTTCACATCCTTTCTTATCTTTGATAACAAGATCAAATTCTTGTAACAGTAGGATCCAACGTATTAGTCGACCTTTTGGATCTTTCTTTGCCAGAAGATGTTTTAAGGCGAAATGGTCAGTGTACACAACTATAGGAAAGCCAATTAAGTAAGGCCTGAATTTTTCTAACGCAAATACAACCGCTAAAAGTTCTTTTTCTATGGTTGTATAATTGATTTGAGCATCATTCAGGGTCTTACTTGCATAGTATATCACGTGTGGAATCTTTTCGATGTGCTGTTCTAAGACTGCACCTACTGCAAAGTCGGATGCGTCACACATTAGCTCAAAGGGGTAGTTCCAGTTTGGCGATGATAGCACGGGGGCTAAAGTGAGTGTGTGTTTAAGTGAGTCGAAAGCTGTCTCACAGTCCGAGTCAAAATGGAAGGTCGTATCCTTGGCCAGGAGAAGAGTTAAAGGTCTAGAAATTTTGCTAAAATCCTTAATGAATCTCCTATAAAAGCCCGCATGGCCAAGGAAAGATCGAATATCTTTGACGCTTTTGGGATGAGGGAGGTTTTGAATGACATATATCTTAGCTCTGTCAACCTAAATGCCTTTCTGTGAAATGACATGTCCAAGAACAATTCCTTCTTGGACCATGAAATGGTATTTTTCCCAGTTCAAGGTTAGGTTCTTCTCTTTGCAACGAATAAGAACAGCGTCAAGATTCGATAGGCAATCGGAATAAGAGTCTCCGAAAATCGAGAAGTCGTCCATAAAAATCTCTAAGAAATTCTCTACCATATCAGAGAATATCCCCATCATACACCGCTGAAAGGTAGCGGGAGCATTGCATAGCCCAAAGGGCATGCGTCTATAAGCAAACGTGCCAAAAGGACAAGTAAAAGTAGTTTTATCTTTATCCTTTTTGGCTATAGGGACCTGATTGTAGCCTGAGTAACCGTCCATAAAGCAATAATACTCACATCAGGCTAAGCGTTCCAGCATCTGATCAATGAAGGGTAGAGGAAAGTGGTCTTTCCTCGTGGCGGCATTGAGTTTTCTATAATCAATACATACACGCCACCCAGTTTGGGCGCGTGTCTGAATCAACTCATTCGCCTCATTGGTAATAACAGTGATGCCAGATTTCTTAGGGACAACATGTATTGGACTCACCCATTGGCTATCGGAGATTGGGTATATAATACCATTATCTAAGCATTTGACGATCTCTTTCATCACCGCTTCCTTCATGACGGGGTTCAACCGTCTCTGTGGTTCTCGGGTTGGTCTGGCATCATCCATCACATGTATATGATGTTCGACAATCAAGGGACTAATCCCTTTGATGTCCGCCATGGTCCAACCAAACGCCTCTTTGTTAGATCTCAATACCGATAAAAGTGCATTCTCTTGCTCTGATGCTAGAGAAGCGGATATTATAACCGGTAAAGACTCATTCTCACCTAGATATGCATATTTAAGGTGAGAAGGTAAAATTTTGAGATCTAAAGCTGGCGGAGAAATAATAGAAGGAGGGATCATCGAGTGATTCTCGGAGTCACACAGAAGCTCATAGCCTGTGAAAGATACAGACTCGGGTGGAGTAAAGTCAGAAGTGCAGGACTCAAGTGTAGGAAAAGTGTCTTCACTAAGATCATGTGTAAAGTCAAACAGAGATGTGGTAATGTCGTCAAGATCTGTAAAGCAAACTTCCTCAGCTCCGCAACTATCGGGAGCGATCTCGTGGACAGAGCACACATCTAGAATATGAGCAGAGGGTTCTGATGGCTGACTTCCAACTTTGTAGATATTTAGTTCAATGGTCATATTTCCAAATGATAAGTTCATTGAACCATTTCTACAGTTAATAACAGCGTTGGAAGTGGCAAGGAAAGGACGACCCAGAATCACCGGAATTTGGCCTCGGGGGTTTGCTACAGGCTGTGTGTCGAGTACAATGAAGTTTATAGGGAAAACAAATTCCCCGACCTTTATCAACACATCCTCTAGTTCACCCCTTGGTTTGGTAATTGAACGGTCTGCCATTTAGAGAGTGCAGTGAGCAGGTTTCAGCTCTCCAATCCCTAGTTGCTCATATAAAGAATATGGAAGTAGGTTAACACTTGCGCCAAGGTCTAAAAGAGTACGGTTTATGTTTTTACCCCCAATAGAAATCGATATTGTAGGACATCCTGGGTCCTTTCGTTTCTTTGGTAGCTGGGGGATAAAAGCAGTGCTAATATTATTAGACAAAGACCTTCTTCGGCACTTGAGTCTTCCTCTTCCTAGTGCACAAATTCTTAAGAATTTTCGCATAAGCGGGGACTTGTTGAATCGCATCTAGGAGAGGGATTGTTTCCTGATTTAAAATCAGGAAAGCTTATGGGAAAAGCTTCAGAGAAGGGTCACGTGTGGGCACGTGACGTCTAAAAGCATCATCAAGGCAGATTCAGCTTCCTGAATACATCAAAGAAAAAGGGCTTCAGAAAGAGTCACGTGCTCCCACGTGACCAGGGTCACGTGGCGACACGTGACATTTAAATGCAAGTGTCAAAAGGCACACCGGTTCCCTGATCAAGTCAAGGAAAAGGCTCCAGAAGAGGTCATGTGCTCCCACGTGACCAAGGTCACGTGTTGGCACGTGACGTTTAAGGCAGCAGACTCATTCTCCAGATGAACCAAGGAAAGAGAGTTCAAACAAGGGTCACGTGCTCACACGTGACCAGGGGTCACGTGGTAGCACGTGACGTTTAAGCAGCAATCAGAAGACAGAGCGCAAAAGAAAGAGGAAGCCTCGTTCTAAGGTGGTCACGTGCCCACACGTGACCATGGGTCACGTGGTCACACGTGACCGGCTTTCAAAGCCCATTTTGTCAACAGAATTAAATTCTGAAAGAAATTCAAATCTTTCCAAAGGAAAGCGGCTATCTGCAACCAATCAAATTAAAGATTCAGAGGTGATGAAATATCATCTATCTATGGGAAAATCTCGGGTTTGGAAAGATTTCCCCTTTAAATCTAACCGAAACAACAAAGGAGAATCCCTGGATTTGAAATCCAATGGTGAATAAAATTCACCTAGTAATCCAAAGGTCCAAAACGAATGATGGATGCAAATCAAATCTCTCATGAAGATTCGTCAAAAACTGATTGATTTGGCTGCTTCTCCTATAAATAGGAGCCAAGAGACACAGAGATATATATACAGAGACAGGGAGAGAAAAAGAAAAAGAAGAGAGCTTCGATACTTGGAGAAACTTGGATCTTCTGCAAAAACCCTAGGTAAGAAAGGGAAAAGCTCCTTGAAAGAAAAAGAGAATTTAATTCTCAACAGAGTTTAACTCTGATACATAAAAACAGAAGAATATATTTCTTCTCTCTTTGATAGAGGATCTGCAAAGTGCACATCTCCCCTTGAGGTTGAGAATTTAATTCTCAATGGGTTGAGATCCTGCCATGCAGATCCGAAACATAGAGAGGGAATGCAAGCACGAGAATTTAATTCTCACAGAACTATAGGAATTTAATTCCTTTCAAATAAAATTAGGGCTTGACCCCGTATCATGGGAATTTAATTCCTCCAGAACAAAAAGAAACAGGGTTTAACCCTAATTAAGAACTTAGTTCTGTTGAAACAACGGGAATTTAATTCCCTTAATCATCATTTAACAGGGAGTGGGAATTCAATTCCTTAAAAGCTTTTATTAGGGTTTAACCCTATTCAGTCCTTCACATATACGAGGAATTTAATTCCTACTGAAGATTCAGAGTTCAACTCTATTCAGAATATAAACCTTCAAAAGGAAATAGGAATTTAATTCCTCTGAAATTTAAAGCTCGAAGAATTTAATTCCTGAAAAAAGATTAACAAAGCCTCTAAACAAAATACATAGAGGCAGGGTCACGTGTTACCACGTGACCCCCCCAAGAGATCTACAGGAAGCCCCTTTGAGGCAGCACCCCACGTGACCCATGTGACCCTCGGCAGAAGCTCTAATACATAGGCATTTGAATGCCCATCACGTGATGGCACGTGACGCTCTGAAAGACGCGATAATCTCAGCAGAATACATGAAGGGAGGGCGCTCTCACGTGTTGCCACGTGACCCCTCTTGCCTTAGTGTTTAACACTAAGTCAAAACTCTCGAACCCAGTGTTAAAACACTGTTGGGCCTTAGTGTTCAACACTAATTAAAAAGCTTTATCTGCAGTGTTCAACACTGATCTGTTTTAGTGTTTAACACTAATTTGAAAAGCCTTGTTGCTGGTGTTTAACACCAATTATCTCTTAGTGTTAAACACTAACTTGTCAACCTCATTCCCAGTGTTCAACACTGACTGCTCTGTAGTGTTTAACACTAGGCTTTGGCCCAATTGGCCTAAATGGATAGAGGCAAAGCCTCTCCTGATTGGACTTAGCCCAAGATGGCCATAAGTCCTCAATTTGTGATTAACTGGGCCAATGGACTCATAACATAATTAATTCGTCTTGACCCCAAATTGGGCCAAGGACTGTTTAATCCACTCCGGTTCTAGGGTACATCTCTTCACTCCTTTGATACTTGGCATTGTAATCCCTCAATGTCTTCAAAGAGGTGACGGGTCCCGACGACCACACATTGATACGGACTGTGGGGTCCTTAAACCCGTGTTTAATGCAAAATTCCTGGTTACGTGGAACGCGGATAATGTCACTCTTTGACCCCGTAGAAAACGTCCAGAGCGGAGCCTGGTCCTCGCAGAGCACGGCAGTGAACCCGTGTGAAGCATCCAGAGCACATACCGGACTGTGGGGTCCCTAAACCCATAGACTACGACGTCCTTAACCTTGATCGAGATGTCTTAAAACTAACAATGGACTGTGGGGTCCTTAAACCCATGGACTACGACGTCCTTAACCTTGACCGAGATGTCTTAAAACTAACAATGGACCGCAATGTCCTTAAACTACCCATGGACCGCAATGTCCTTAAACTACCCATGGACCGCAACGTCCTTAAACTAGAACAATAGAGCCCCGTATGCTCTTTTGTCGGATCTAAACGGTCCCGTTTAAGTTGATCTTAGCCTCAAAGATGGCTAACGTATCCTTAAACCTTCAAACAGACTGGACTATGAATCCCCCCAATTAACTCTGGCTCGAGGGTACATCTCTGAACTCCTCTGACATCCGTCATTGTAATCCTTCAACGTCGTCAGAGAGGTGATGGGTCCCGACGGCCATACATACGACGGACCACTATGTCCCTAAACTGGAACATTAGAGCCCAAACGCTCTTTTGTCGGATCTAAACGATCCCGTTAAGTTGATCTTAGTCACAAAGTTAGACTAACGTATCCTTAACAAACGTTTGAGTCGATCTCAGCCTCAAGTATGGCTGACGTATCCTCAAACCAAACCCCCAAACCCAAATCTAAGATAATACGGATTTGGACCAGTCCACGCCCTACGGGCGACGACACAACTCAGTCTCCGTAAACAATCCACGGGCAACAAAATATAAAACAAACACCCACGACACGAAGTGACCATCTGGAGAAGGAGAAAGTTGTTACCGCAATGCGGTAGCGTAATTAACTGCAGGGGCTTGCGCCTGCAGGGAAGAGCGTCCCCACAATCAAAAACCCCTCAAACGAGGGGGAATCTGACGAAGTCTGCTACATCGGACGCATCCGTTTAAACCTTCGATACATGGTGCAATAAATCAACTTGGCATCTTCGGAGAGTTGGACGGATAGCACCAATTAGCATCTGCCCCGAATCTCAGGCGAGACGCCATATCGCGCCGTCTTTCGGAGGGGAACAGATTCTGGCACGCCCGGTGGGACCTTTTCCTCTTTCCACTCCACACTTCATGTGTCGTGACTCGCGAACCAATCGCGGTTCGCTATTGGTTGCCCTTGGGTTTCAAGATACTAAGAATTGGCGTCTCGCTTATTGCAGAAAGCAAAGGATCAATGGCTTCTACTTCCGTGAAATTCTCCAACTGCTCAGACTGCAATTGCAACCAACGCTCTGCCTCGCCAGGAGGTATAGCCTACGGACCCCAAGCTGCGTCGCTATTCACAATGCCCGTGGAACAGGTCACTCGCGCCACCACAGGATTGTTCTTTGGGACCATGCTCCCGCCGACAAACTTCACCGCTCCAGCGCTGACAACGGAAGCTCTCAAGAAGTCAGTCTTTGATCGTCTTACCCCTGCCGCGGCTCCTCTCAACGAGTCGCCCAACGTCAACGCCTCGGTCTTCTCTAGATTGGGCCAGAAATCCTGCGAACCCATCATGGGACCTACAATCTCAGAGAAGGCTGCTTCTAAGAAGGTGGCCGCTCCTGCCCCCAAAGTCGTCAAGGCAGCCTCTCCGGCCAAAAGGTCGGTCTTTACAAGATTGACGGCTTCAGCTCCCGCTCCTGCTGCCCAAAGGACATCGGTCTTTGACAGGCTAATACCAACTGCGACCCCCCACCCAGACAGGGGGCAAGACGAAACCATTCTTACCGCCGACCCTACACCGTCCGCTCGACACGCTCGACGTCGCCATTGGCGCCGAGTAAGGAAGGCTGGGGGCAACTCCCCCTCCGGGTTGACTCCATCGGCCCCGGTGGCAGAGGTTAATGCTGCTGTTCCAACTGGGAACAGCTTTGAAATGCTAAATAAGGTGCGAAGGAATTCTCCTACGGCAGTGCTGAAGAGGTCTCCTCCCTCATTAAAAAAGGTTGTGGAAATAAAACCCGAACAGCCCCGATCTCCTCAACGGCTGTCTTCCAAAATCTATAAGGTTTGGCGGCAGGCCCGAGACTCGATCATCGATCCAAACTTCTCCCGCCAGCACAAGAAGCTAAAAATCTAACCGGAAGCTGGTCACCAGGCTAAACCCCAAAAGGCTGTTGATCAACTGACTCATAAGAGGAGGAGGCCAGAGAAGACCCCACAGCATGCAACGACGGCTAAAAGCACTGAGCCCAGACGCCCTAAGTTTGGGGGCATGGTGGTGCACACTGTTTACATGGCCTCTGGAAAAGAGGAAAGCCGCACTTCTACGGGCCACCGACCGCTAACCCGATCCGTGACGAAAGCCCAGGAGCAGCAACAAAAGCTTCAAGAAATGATGAATGCTATGGCCGCGCTCACCGGGCCAAAAGAAAAACCAGAAACGTCCTTAGACGCACGCCGGGAGGAAGAAACCGATGCTGAATTCCTTCGCCGGACACTGGAGAAAAGGGACAAAGAGGCTGCTGAACAAGCGGCCAACATACAATGGATGGGCCTTCTCTTCCAAGATGTGATAGGAATGATGATCCAGCAGGACTTACCCGCCGAGGATTCCCCAATCGTTCTTGAAGACGACCGAGGAGAAACGTCAAATCCACCACCAGCCCTCTCAACGGCCAAGGAGGAGGCAATCTCTAAGGCTGACTTGGCTGACTACATAGCCCAGCAAATCCGGGTTCACCACGCGACTGAGGCAGCTGGTCAAGTCGTGAAAACAGGGCGGCCATATCCAAGATGGTACGACCAAATCAAATACCCGCCAGGCTATATGATACCGAAATTCCACGTGTACAAGGGGACCGGCAACCCCCATCAACATGTCGCCCAGTTCTGGGCCCTCTGCGGTAACACCGGCGGTGATAATAAATTGTTGCTCCGCCAGTTCGTGGGCAGCTTATCAGAAACAGCGTTCGAATGGTATTCGGAACTCCCGAACGATTCTATTAAAACGTTCGCTGAAATGGAGTTGTTGTTCACTCAGCGATTTGCAAGTGCCAGCGAACGCACTCCAATAACTGCACTTATTAACGCCAGGGTAAAACCGGGCGAAACCTGTGTCCAGTATGCTATACGCTGGCGGAACTTGTGGTCGAGATGTGAACAACGCATCGAGGAGGCACCCGCAGTGGGCATGTTCGTGGGAACTCTAGACCCTCACACAACTATTTCCCAGTTTATGATGTTCTTTAAGCCAACCACATTCCAGGCTTTGATCGACAAGTTGGCTCAGATGGACCAGATGGGTCATAGAACACCTACCCCGAAGTCGGAACCTCGGAATGACAAGGGTAAAGGAAGGGCAACCTTTGTTGCGAATGCCCAACAGCAACCTAACGCCCCGAAACCGGCAGATCAACTGGAGGAAAGGCGTCGGTATTATAATGAAAAGATGAAGCGTCCCTACTCGTTCCCACGGGACAAGACGAAACGGCTATTCGAGCTGGCAATACGCAACAGACTTATAAACCTGCCAAATCCAAGGCGACCGCCGCAACCCACCGAGGTGAATAACCCTAACTATTGCCCTTACCATCAAACGGTAGGCCATCCGATTGAAGATTGCTTCGTCTTCAAAGGATGGATTGAAGACCAGTACCTCCAGGGAAAGTTTGTACTGTCCGAAAAGTAGAAGGTGAACCCACCACAGCCGCATGCTCCTAGGAAAGCGGATACACCGGGGGCAACATGTTCTTTTATTGAAGAAGCTCCATAGGAGGTCGTGCTATCAACTAAAACCAAAAGAATGTTGATAGACCTTCATGCGTGCCCTGCGATCGAATGGAAGGACCCTCTTGAACCTCAAATTATCAAAGGAATGTTGAAGCCCCGCCCAATTACGAAGATTCGCGATAAGGGCCCAAATACTCACACCCAACCGTCAAAATCTTCGAGGAAAAAGAAGAAATCCAAGAAGCCCGTGAAGCTTGAAAATGAACATACGAACTTGCAGAAGCAAATCGACGCGTTGGAAGAGTACAATCAAAAGGCGCGAACCCCTGTCACACTGCAAGAGTTCCTCAACCACATCTTCCAAGAGGAAGATGATGGAGAGAGCTCGTCGGATGAATCCGAAGGATATGTGGCGAGTTGTAACGTAATCTCCCACTCGTTTACCGATGATGGGAAAACTCCCGGCACTAAGAAGCTGGAGGCAGAGCTTGTACCAGAGCGTGCATGGCCAACAGATGAAATGATCGACGCTTTTCTAGACGAGATTCGTCTAAAATGTAAAGCGGACCAGGAGCGTGAAATGGCCACATCGGAAGGAGCCAAATGCGGGCAACTGAACGAGAGAGTTGACCTACCACTACCAGAGCAAAAGGCATCCAAAGTAGACAAGAAGATATTCAAGACGAGAAAAAGGTTTGCCAAAGCCATGACAATGGGGATGAAGCTACTGCCCTCGGAAGGAAACACACACGATGGGGTGGAGAGGCACCCTGACTATTGCGCATATCACCGGAAAATCTCACACCCCACGGAGGAGTGCGACGCCTTTAAGATATGGTGGCAAGGATATGTCGCTCGTCGGCAACATGTTAAGCGCATGAAACGCAAGATCCGTCGGGAGCAAAGAAGTACTGTCGATGGGCATAATAGAACGACTGGCAACTGTTACATGGTTAACGCCAGGGGGTCACAAGTTCTCACCTTTGGGAGCGACTCTGATGAAGAAATGGCTCTGGGCCCCCTCTTTAAAGAATCTGTTTTGGGGAAAGAGGAGGAATCGGAGGCCTGCGAGAACATTCAGCTGCGCAATCGCACACTCCCAGAAAAGAATCTCGGGCCTGGGAATAGAAAGGATAAGGGAAAGGAAAAGGTCACTGAAGATATCACTTTAGATGACCAAGTCATGAGAGAGCTGGCTGCTAAAGACCCTCCTAGGAAGAGTAAAGTGGACTATAACATCTTAGCCCACCTAAGGAAGCTACCTTCTCAACTTAGCATTCTCGATGCCCTCCTATTATCAAAAGAAGCGCGAGACTCACTAATTAAGGCGTTACAAGAACCTGAGCAATTCCAAGCCTTCCTCGCCACTGAAAAGATGAAGGATGAACTGGAGGAAGTGCATACAGCCGACATCACTTTCGGTGATGAAGACCTCCTTCTCGGGACGTGCGACCACAACCGTCCCCTATATGTCTCCGGATACTGCCATGATATCAAGATAGGCAAGATCCTGGTGGATAATGGATCCTCCGTCAACCTCCTTAATGTTCGAGTGTTGAAGGAAATCTGCATGAGTGTGCAACACCTGGCTCGTGACAAAATTACTATCTCCGGTTTCGATTCACAATCGTCACGGACTCTCGGATCTGTGATATTAACATTACGCTTTGGACTTCTCGTCACAGACATCAAATTCCATGTCATTGACGCCAAGACCTGCTACAACGCCTTACTCGGCCGTCCTTGGCTACACGAGTACAATGTCATCCCTTCTACACAACATCAGTGTATGAAGTACTTTAAGGATGGTTTCGAATATACCGTAACAGGTGAGTTAACCCCATTTTCCGTGAACGAAGTCCGCAAATACGAAGATGCGAAGTACTTTTTGCCAGATTTCGAGGATACAGAAAGGAGTCGCAACCCGGAGAACAAAACCGCCGCCACCATCCCTCTTTTCAGGAGCGATACCGAAGAAGAGGAAGAGATAGTTTATGCAGGGCCATCTCAACGCAACAACCTGGGGACACCCGCCCCCATATTAGTCTTCGGAAGTGATTCAGAAGATGAAGTTAATGCTGTGTTCTCCAATCGACTGTCAATACAAGCACCCCCTGGCGATGACCATAGTTTGCAAATCATCATGGTACCGCGAGAACACTACAAGGATCTCGACACGCTTCAGGCTCATGATGTGCAGGACCTACAAACATTTTACGTCCCTCCCAGGCGAAGGGGCGAGAAGGTGATCCTATTCTACCGATCCTCAGAGTCGAAAATAGAGGAAGAGATCTGGCATGGCGCGGATGCTACACTTGACAGGCTCCAACCCATCCGTCTGCCCAGATACTATACAAATGGATTAAAGAAGCTATTGAAGCGCCAAGGAGTACCTCTAGAACAGACCGTTCGGCAGGCGCAGTTCTACAACAGGATTTGGGATGTCCCCGGGACTCAACGCAAATTGCCCAACGGGAAGATGGAAACACTCGGGCTTGGATACGCAAGAGCCGGAAAACGGGAACGGGCTCACAGCAGCTACGCTATATATACCTTTGATGAAGAGGAGGACGCCCTGTCAGGAGATGCCAACCCCCCATCAAAACTAGACCCCGCGATTAAAGCGCCGAGTCCGTCATTTGAAGAACGAATGGGCAAGCCTATCAGGAAAGTGGGTCAGAAAGCTCGGGAAGACCACAACCGCGAAATGGCCATCTACAAGAAGGCCAGGACGCAACGTCTATCTCAACGTGCTGCAAAAGACAAAGATGCTTATCCTCGTCAATCCGTTGTACGAAAGGCCCGATGCAGAGACGGAAACAAATCAAGAAGCGGCTCGGGTTTGTCCCTCATGAAGAGGATGAGTCGAGCGTACTCCTTCCCCCGAGACAAGACGGAGAGGTTACTCAGCCTCGCTATAAAACATCAAATGATCACGCTTCCAGAGTCTAGACATCCTGAGCAAGCTAGCAAGGCCTCTCATCCGAGTTATTACTCTTATCACCAAGCCATAGGACATCCTACCGAAGACTGCTTCACCTTCAAGAACTGGGTCGAGGACCAGTACCAACGGGGCAGATTCGCTTTATCCGACGGCTGGAATGTGACGCCACCGCAAAAGCATGAGCCCAAGGCCGCAAGAGCAGAACCGGGTCCACCTCAGTCCAGGGAGCGGGTTCGCACTTGTTATACGATTACGATATTAGGAGAAAAGCCCGAGAATGTAGATGACCTTTCCCGGTGCTTTGAGAACAGCGATGATGAGGTGATCTCAGAATTTCCGCCCTCTTCGAAAGAACTGGAAGATGGTATACATATTACTGCAGATAACCTCAAAAAGATTGAGTTGGGATCGGCAGACGACCCGCGACCGACATTTGTCAGCGAGCTGTTATCCGAAGAGAGGGTGGCTGCGTTAAAGGACGTGCTTCTACGGCATAAAGACTGCTTCGCGTGGAACTACTCCGAGATGCCAGGATTATATCCGGAGATTGCTGTGCATAGATTAGCAATATCCCCAGATATCAAGCCAGTCAAGCAGGCGCCAAGGAGGATGCGACTCGAGCTTGAGATGAGCATCAACGCTGAAGTCAAGAAGCTGATCGATTCTGGATTTATCCAAGAAGTCCAATATCCCGACTGGATTGCCAATATCGTCCCGGTAATGAAGAAGAATGGGACGGTCGCATATGCGTGGATTTCAGGGATCTCAATAAAGCCTGTCCAAAGGATGATTTCCCAGTACCAGTAACCGAGCTAATGATAGATAACACGTCCACTCATGAGATTTTCTCTTTTATGGACGGTTCGTCAGGATACAATCAGATAAAGATGCATCCCGAAGACCAGAAGCATACCGCTTTCCACACCCCTTTGGGTATATTTTGCTACAAGGTTATGCCCTTTGGTCTTAAGAACGCTGGCGCTACCTATCAAAAGGCCATGACAAAAATCTTTGATGACCTCATACACGACGTCGTCGAGTGCTATATCGATGACCTCGTAGTAAAGAGCATGTCATACGAAGATCATTTAAAGCATCTGGAGACTGTATTTCGACGCCTTCGGCAATATAATTTGAAAATAATCCCCTCAAATGCGCGTTTGGAGTCTCCTCGGGCAAATTTCTGGGATTCATCGTTCGACACCGAGGTATTGAAATAGATCCGTCAAAGATTAAGGCGATCATGGAAATGCCTCCGCCAAGAACCCTCAAGCAGTTGCGGTCTCTCCAAGGGAAGCTCGCATACATCCGGCGGTTTATCGCTAATCTTTCGGGCAAATGCCGTCCTTACAGCCACCTGATGAAAAAGGGAACTCCATTCGTTTGGGATCACAAATGTCAAGGTGCACTAGACGAGATCAAGCAGTACTTGCAAAACCCTCCAGTGTTGGCTGCTCCAGTGAAGGGAAAGCCCCTCATTCTTTATACGACCGCCCTCGAAAGTTCTTTAGGCGCATTATGGGCACAAGAAAACGATCAGGGGAGAGAAAGAGCACTTTACTACTTAAGTCGAGTGCTGCTGGGGGCAGAAAGCAACTACTCCCCCATTGAAAAGCACTGCCTGGCGTTGATCTTCGCGATAACAAAGCTTAGACATTACGCATTAGCACATGAAGTCCGTCTTATTTCGAAGGTGGACCCTCTCAAATATTTGATGTCGAAAGCCATATTGACGGGACGACTCGCTAAGTGGGCCCTGCTCTTGATGGAGTTCTCGATAACGTATCAACCTCTCAAGGCAGTGAAAGGCCAGGCCATTGCCGACTTCCTCGCCGAGCACCCGATACCGGCCGATTCTCCTCTGAACTGTGATTTGCCGGACGAGCATGCATTTGATGTGATTAGCGGCGGAAGCACCCGATGGGAACTCTATTTCGATGGAGCGTCCTCCATAAAGAAACAAAAACATGGTATCCCAATGATCAAATCAGGGATAGGCCTCATCTTTGCAACTCCACAAGGAGGGATAATGCGCTTCGCCTTCTCCTTAACAGAGCCGAGGACAAACAATGAAGCCGAATACGAAGCTCTGATAGCAGGCCTCGAGATCGCCATCGATATGGGAATTGAAGACCTCCTTATATACGGGGATTCTCAGCTGGTCGTTAGTCAAGTAAATGGTGACTACCAAACATGCAAGCCGGAGTTGGTGAAGTACGGCGAAAGGGTGCAACAACTATTGACCCAAATTCCCTCCTATACTTTGGAGAACATACCGCTCGCGGAAAATGGCAAAGCAGACGCGTTGGCTAAACTTGCTAAAGAACTGGCTGACGAGAACCTCGACGACGTCAGAATCGTGGTACAAAGCCGCCGAGTGCTCGCCCCGGCAGAAATATCTCCGGAATCATGCGAAGAAAAGGGAACGACTGAGCAGACGACCCTATAAATAAAAGACCACGAGAAGGCCGAAGACTGGAGGGACGTCTTCATAGACTACTTTAAGTCCCACCGAATGCCCGAAGATGCGTCCTCAAGATATCAGCTCATGAAACGAGCTTTATCTTTCGCTTTTGTCAACGATATTCTATACAAGAGATCGTTTGATTCTCTATGGCTGAGATGCTTAGGACCTGACGAAGCAGAAAGAGTCATTCAGGAAGTTCATGATGGACTTTGCGGTTCTCACCAAGCAGGCCCAAAGATGAAGTTAAAAATTAAACGGATGGGTTATTACTGGCCCACGATGATCCAGGACTGCCTCGAGTATGCGAAGCAATGCCACTCGTGCCAGATTCATGGAGACTTTATCCACCAACATCCGAATCCACTACATCCAACGGTGGCTAGTTGGCCATTCGAAATGTGGGGGACTGACATAGTCGGCCCCATTGAGCCAGCATCATCCCGGGGACACCGTTTTATCCTGGCGACAACTGATTACTTCTCCAAATGGGCAGAAGCAGTACCACTGAGGGAAGTGAAGACGGAGAATATCCTCCATTTCTTCAAGACGCACGTCATCTATCGGTTCGGGACTCCACGGCGGATTATCTCCGATAATGGGCCGGCCTACCGAAGCCATAAGATTAGCCGCTTCGCACAGCAGCACAATATAGACTGGAGATATTCTTCGGTTTACAATCCACAAGCTAACGGCCTGGCCGAGGCCTTCAATAAGACCTTGACGAAGATCATAAAAAAGACCGTTTCCAGGAATAAGAGAGACTGGCACGAAAGGCTGCAAGAAGCCCTTTGGGCTTATCGAACTACATTCAAGACGGCCACAAACACAACGCCGTACGCGTTGGTATTTGGGACGGAAGCAGTGCTCCCCCTCGAGATAGAGTTACCCTCTCTACGAGTAGCAGTCCACCACGAGCTGACGAACGAAGAAAATGCCCACCTTCGGCTTGAGGAGCTTGATGCCCTTGACGAAACCCGGCTCATAGCGCAACAACATCTAGAGGCCTACAAAGCGAAGATGACGCGCTCATACGAAAGATTGACCAGGCCGAGGACATTCCGCCAAGGCGAACTCGTACTAGTGGTCAAAAGACCTATGATCCCTAATCGCGCCAAGCGAGGAAAATTTGAGCCAAACTATGAAGGCCCGTACATCATAGACAAGGTCTACCAGGGTGGAGCCTATCTACTCATGGACATGCACGGTGAAAGGCCTTCCAGGCCAATAAACGGCCGCTTCTTAAAGAAGTACTATGCTTAATGAGCCACAGCCGGGGTCAATGATAGATGACGACGACTATGTCCGCTCGCTGTCTTCCTAGGCTCAGACTTTACAAGCAGCAGCCGGCCTTCCCATAACGACGGACCGAAACGTCCTTAAACTAACGACGGACCGAAACGTCCTTAAACTAACGACGGACCGAAACGTCCTTAAACTATCGACGGACCGAAACGTCCTTAAACTAACGACGGACCGAAACGTCCCTAAAACTACTACCGCAGCATCTTTAGGCTGACTAAAAAAAAAAAAGAAAAAAAAAATATATATATATATATGAAAAAGAATAAATAAAAACGGTATGTCCATAAGCAAAATGGGCACGGATGAAAACCCGAAAGGGCTCCGTGAGTAAAAACAGCAGGGCTGCCGGCAAGTGTTCGTGAAAACCCGAAAGGGCGCGACCTTGTAAAAAAAAAGTGAAAAAGAAAAAAAAACGGTATGTCCATAAGCAAAACGGGCACGGATGAAAACCCGAAAGGGCTCCGTGAGTAAAAACAGCAGGACTACCGGCGAGTGTTTGTGAAAACCCGAAAGGGCGCAACCTCGTTAAAAGACACTTGTAGGGTCCTCTCGACCTTGTAAGGAGAAACCACCGGCGTGAGATCCTTACGACTCACAAAGGAGCAACACACTTAGGGATCCTCACGATTCCTAAGGAGAAAATACACTTGCGAGATCCTTACGACTCGTAAGGAGAACTCTCTTATGGGACCCTCACGGCTCATAAGATTTGAAAGTCTTAAGTTACAGAATCCTTAACCTGTTCTTAAGCAACCCCTACAACCTTCGATACTGCCCTACAAGAGGCTCAATACTGACCCTTGTATACAATCCACGGGCGCGAATAAACATTTCCCCAGCAAAGTCCAACCCTTGTAGGTCCTCTCGACCCATAAGGAGAAAACCCTCATGTAGGATCCTTACGACTTACAGAGGGACATACACTTAGGAATCCTCACGATCCCTAAGGAGAAAATACACCTGCAAGATCCTCACGACTTGTAGGGAGAAATACCTTTGTGAGACCCTTACGGCTCATGAAGTCAAAAGCCTTAGCCGACAGGATCCTAACCCGGTTTGCTAAGCCACCTTTGTTCAACATCGACAGAGGCAAATGATGATTCGCTCCTGGCAACATACCAGTTGCAGCGATGCTGACGCCGAAATCGGTGTCCAAAATCCGAGCTTGCGGCGAAAAAGCTAGCAAGCCACACATGCCTACAAAATAGCCGAAATGATGGGGCAACTTGCAATAAAAAGCAGCAAGTGAGAATGAAGGCATAAAAAACAGCCGAAATGATTGGGCAACTCGCAATAAAAAGCAGCGAGTAAAAATAAAATAAATAGCCGAAATGATTGGGCACCACGAAAAATAGCCGAAATGATTGGGCAATCGCGATTTTCGCGATATAAAAAGCTGAAATGATAGAGCATCGCTGAAAGAATAAAAAAAAAATGATGAAAGAATGAAATCCTCGCCCTACAGGTGATGTTACATCTATCCCTGTATACAATCCAGGGGCGCAAACAAAGAAGGGATCATACTCCTCCCCCAGGTTTCATCATAAGAAGAAGCCAAATCTCGACGGTTCACAGGTAGCCTAGAGATCATCTCGACGTTCGTCTCATTGCAGCAGACACAACATCAAGCGAAACGGAACAGCGGCAACCCCCAGTTCCATGGCTCGGCGATATACACATCACCAAGAGTCAAACCTCCATTCCATGAAATACGGATATATTCAGCAAAATTCCTGGTTACGTGGAACGCGGATAATGTCACTCTTTGACCCCATGGAAAATGTCCAGAGCGGATCCTGGTCCTCGCAGAACATGGCAGTGAACTCGTGCGAAGCATCCAGAGCAGAGCCTAGTCCTCGCCTAACGCGGCAGTGAACCCGTGTGAAGCATCTAGTGCAAAATTCCTGGTCACGTGGAACGCGGATAATGTCACTCTTTGACCCCGTGGAAAACGTCCAGAGCGGATCCTGATCCTCGCAGAGCATGGCAGTGAACCCGTGCGAAGCATCCAGAGCGGAGCCTAGTCCTCGCCTAACGCGGCAGTGAACCCGTGTGAAGCATCTAGTACAAAATTCCTGGTCATGTGGAACGCGGATAATGTCACTCTTTGACCCCGTGGAAAACGTCCAGAGCGGATCCTGGTCCTCGCAGAGCATGGCAGTGAACCCGTGTGAAGCATCCAGAGCGGAGCCTAGTCCTCGCCTACGCGGCAGTGAACCCGTGTGAAGCATCTAGTGCAAAATTCCTGGTCACGTGGAACGCGGATAATGTCACTCTTTGACCCCGTGGAAAACGTCCAGAGCGGATCCTGGTCCTCGCAGAGCATGGCAGTGAACCCGTGCGAAGCATCCAGAGCGGAGCCTAGTCCTCGCCTAATGCGGCAGTGAACCCGTGTGAAGCATCTAGTGCAAAATTCCTGGTCACGTGGAACGCGGATAATGTCACTCTTTGACCCCGTGGAAAACGTCCAGAGCGGATCCTGGTCCTCGCAGAGCATGGCAGTGAACCCGTGCGAAGCATCCAGAGCGGAGCCTAGTCCTCGCCTAATGCGGCAGTGAACCCGTGTGAAGCATCTAGTGCAAAATTCCTGGTCACGTGGAACGCGGATAATGTCACTCTTTGACCCCGTGGAAAACGTCCAGAGCGGATCCTGGTCCTCGCAGAGCATGGCAGTGAACCCGTGCGAAGCATCCAGAGCGGAGCCTAGTCCTCGCCTAACGCGGCAGTGAACCCGTGTGAAGCATCTAGTGCAAAATTCCTGGTCACGTGGAACACGGATAATGTCACTCTTTGACCCCGTGGAAAACGTCCAGAGCGGATCCTGGTCCTCGCAGAGCACGGCAGTGAACCCGTGTGAAGCATCCAGAGCGGAGCCTGGTCCTCGCCAAGCACGGCAGTGAACCCGTGTGAAGCATCCAGAGCAAATACCGGACTGTGGAGTCCTTAAAATCCACGGACTATGACGTCCTTAACCTCGACCGTGATGTCTTAAAACTAACGATCAACCACCCCGATTCCTTATAGATTTTGCCTTGGTTTAAGGGTACATCTCTTCACTCCTTTGATGCCCGGCGTTGTAATTCCTCAACGTCTTCAAAGAGGTGATGGGTCCCTGCAACCACACATCGGACTGTGGAGTCCCTAAATCCACGGACTATGAGGTCCTTAACCTTGACCGTGATGTCTTAAAACTAACATCGGACTGTGGAGTCCTTAAATCCATGGACTATGAGGTCCTTAACCTTGACCGCGACGTCTTTAAACTACAATACCTGGAGAGACCCCTAACTCCGTGAAACACGGATAAGGATGATCACATCCGACACTTGCAGGTCCTCACGACCTGTAAGGAAGAAAAACTCTCTTGTGAGATCCTTACGACTCTCAAGGGAAAACCCGCTTAAGGATCCTCACGATCTTTAAGAAGAACTCACACCTATGGGATCCTCTCGACTTGTAGGGAGAAAAACTCTTTATGAGACCCTCGTGGCTCGTAAAATGCAAAAGTCTTAGGAAGCAGATCTTAACCCTGAATCCAAAGGCATCACTGTCCTGCAAGGAGATCAAGATAGAATATTCGCATAATACATTCAATGAAAAGGAAACACATCATTGAGAAGAAAAATGTATCTTTTATTCATAAACCAAAATGGGTATGAAGTACAATTCATGAAAGAAACAAAAAGAAAATACCCTCATCCATGAGTATGTACAAAAAAGAAGAAAAAGATACAAATGTTTCAGGCTGGCGGGCGAGTCAGCAACTTGGTCAGCTCATCCTGCTTTTGTCGGACCACGGCTTCATGATGCAAGATCTCCAAAAGACGAGCCTCCGCTTGAGCTTGCTGAGCCTGATACGAAGCGAGCCGGGCTTCAAGCTCTTTCTCAGTGGCCTTATGAGCCTCGACCCTCTCACGAGTGAACGTGGCAGCCTTATCGAGAGCCACAACTTTATGTTCGCTACGTATCGCTCTATCAGGCCACGTAAGCTCGCTTTCGTAACCACAGACTTGGAAACAAGACATTGACAAGACCACATGAATGGGCTTCCAATCGACGGGAATAATCGATCTAAAATGCGCTCACATCGCCTGGTGTGAAAGGCAACAAGAAAGGCTTCCGACATATTTCAAGCATGCGATCACAATCATATGAGTATTCAAAAAGGGGATAATAATAATAATAGCATTTGCAAACGCATGAACATTCATAATACCCAAAAAGGTCTGATGCGCAGGAAAGTGATGGTAGCATTTGCAATTAAAGAAAGTTCTCATGAGAAGAATACAAAGTTTATTTATGCAAGCAGAAACATACATACTAGCACCAAGCCCACATGGAATCTCGGCATAAAGTGTAAAAAAGGAGGGACTAATTAAAAAAAAAAAAAGAATGTTCCACGCTAATGGAAAAGGTCACCAAACATGGGATCAACGGCACAAGGTGTAAGTCGATGTACTACACCCCAATACTTGTGGGGAGGCGGAATTTTCAAAAACGAACTTGTTTAGTGAACGAACATCGACTAACCGCTTGAATCGAAGCTAAACTACAAATAACCGTACACAAAGAGTTTCATAACTATTGTGTTTAGGGATTATACCTAATGAAACCAGTCCTTCATCTTTACAATCTCCTTGTTCTCCTCGGCCTTCTTTAGGTAGTAGACGATCCACCCGAGAGCAAAACTCCAAGCTAAACCTCTAAACTTGAGGCAACTAATCTTCTTGGATTGCTAATCAAAGAAGATAGAATGAAATAGAGTGATGGTTATGGATTGATTAGTCTAACTAATCCTAGATCTCAACACATGAGGGTGAGGATTAGTCTTTTGAAGAGAGTGAGCTTGAGGAGAGAGAAGGTGAGAATGATAATGATATGAGAATAGTAAGTTATCATAATAAATATGAAGCATTCTTATTTTTGAAGAAAAGAAAATAAGTGATGAATAAGCATGCTTCACAAATATCTAATGGTGATTCATTGTCATGACTCATTAAGCATTTATCATGCATTAATGATATGCATGAATCACCCCCATGACTCACTAAACTCATTTAATGCAATGACACATAACCCTCCTTAGTCACCATCTTCTAGAAGCTTCTCGTATAATTACGAGAACGCCCCTCCAATCCGCAAAAATACGGAAAAACTTTAGACTGTAAAAATCCAATAACCGGATACCAGTAACTGGCTTAAACCAAAGCCGACTGGTAAAAACTGTCCAGACGACGTAAGTGTGTAAACACACATACGCGTCCGAACCCTTGTCGTAAAACCATACGACCTCTATATCGTTTCGCCTGGAATAGGAAACTCTCTGTGTGGGACTCTAGAGACTCGACTACTACGCTGGCAGTGGGTTTAACCATAGACCGCAAGCGGCACTAGCTGTACGTAACGGTCCCCAGGTAGTTGTCGATAAGAAGGCCGATGAGGAAACCCATCCGAACTCCTACTGAGTCTGATGTGACAATCTCCATACAGTCCGGTCCGTTCGTCCAAGACTATCGCATATCGGGCCTAGGGGGGCGGCAAGCGTCAGTCCCCTAATAGCGGTATAAGTCGTGTCGGAGCGAAGCCCATTACACCCTGAGAAACTACTGGAACCTACCAGCAAATCTCGCTTGCCCTGGCCAGGGACTTTGCGTAATGGCTCTCTGACACAGCGCGATATCTACTCCCAATACCGGGAGGGACGAATCCTGTCTAACCGCCACTGCCTCCAAGTGCTCGGGACTGCACCCAACTGCTACCTGTTTGCACGACTCCTTTGAGCCGTGGTAGGGTAGCAATCTAAGAAAAGTAGGACACACTCGAGGCGAAGTAGCAGTGTCAAGTCTGCGGACTATGCTGTACTCATGTCACCTGAGAACTGCTCACTGACGACTGGTATCAAACCAACCAACAGTTCCCTGTGAGTCCTGTCCGGTGTACCCGTAACCTAACGAGCACCTGCATACTATCTCCAGTACGACGTACTGACGGCTGTGGGACAGACCATCTCCCCAACTGGGATGAGAAGCGTACACACTAGTCTACTCCGGAGTATCGATGCTCTGTCTCGATAATCCAATGACCAGGGACCTGAATAAGGATGTGCTTGTAGACTACCCAGCCCCCACTAGTGTGACTGCCATCACAACGCTGGTAGACAAGCAAGATCCTAAGAGCTCTATCAATACGTACACTCACATATTAAGATAGAAAAACCAAGTAGCATACTACCATGTTTAGCAATACTGTTATATACATGTGAATATCCCAAGCTTCCATTAAGTAATATACAAACTAGTATGATACAGTAATGGCCTTCTAGGGCATAAACACTAACAATCTCCCACTTGCACTAGGGCCATGTACTGGCATATCATAGACCGATGATCTCGAGTAGCCTCTCGAACTGAATCTGAGGTAGGGCCTTCGTGAATGGATCAGCAATGTTCTCTTCAGAAGCAACTCTCCGAACCTCGATCTCCTGACGATCAATGATCTCCCTGATCAGGTGATACCGCCTCAAGATGTGTCTGGACTTCTGATGGGACCTTGGTTCCTTCGCTAAAGCTATAGCTCCGTTGTTGTCGCAATACAGAGGTATTGGATCAACTATGGTAGGAACCACCTGAAGTTCTGTTAGGAACTTCTTCATCCAGACTGCTTCTTTTGCGGCATCGCAAGCAGCTATATACTCCGCTTCCATCGTCGAGTCAGCAACGGTGTCCTGCTTGGAGCTCTTCCAGCACACCGCCCCTCCATTGAGGGTAAAGACATAACCCGACATGGACTTGGAATCGTCCTTATCACTCTGGAAGCTGGAATCAGCAAAGGCCTCCAACCTGAGGTCTTTTCCGCCGTAAACCAAGAACATATCCTTAGTCCTCCTCAGGTACTTGAGAATGTTCTTTACTGCTATCCAGTGCTTCTCCCCTGGGTCTGATTGATACCGGCTTACCACGCTCAGTGCATAAGCTACATCTGGTCTGGTGCACAACATCGCATACATTATAGAGCCTACCGCAGAAGCGTAGGGTATAATAGACATGCGTTCCCTTTCCAAATCAGTCTTGGGAGACATCTCTTTGGAGAGGGTGATTCCGTGACAAGACGGTAAATTACCGCGCTTAGAATCTTCCATACTGAATCTTTTCAGTACAGTGTTGATATACCTGGACTGCGAAAGTCCCAACATCCTCTTGGATCTATCACGATAGATCCGGATCCCCAGAATGTAAGAGGCATCACCCAGGTCTTTCATGGAGAACCTGTGTGAAAAGAATCCTTTGACAGATTGTAGCATAGGAATGTCATTTCCTATTAATAGAATGTCATCCACGTACAAGACGAGGAATACGACATTTCTGGCTACAACTTTACTATATATGCACGGTTCATCTGGATTTTTGATAAAGTCATATTCTTTGACTGTCTCATCAAAACAGATGTTCCAACTCCGCGATGCCTGCTTTAGTACATAAATGGACTTAAGCAGCTTGCATACTTTCCCGCTGCTCCCACTCTGATTGAAACCCTCTGGCTGATCCATATAGACGCACTCTTCTAAATTTCCATTCAGAAAAGCCGTCTTTACGTCCATCTGCCAGATTTCATAATCATGGAAGGCAGCAATAGCAAGAAGGACCCGAATGGATTTGAGCATAGCCACTGGAGAAAAAGTTTCGTCATAGTCCAAACCAGGTCTTTGACGAAAACCCTTTGCAACAAGTCTAGCCTTATAGGTTTCCACCTGTCCATCTACACCAATCTTTTTCTTGAAGATCCATTTGCATCCTATGGGTTTTACCCCATCTGGAGCAAAGTCCAAAGTCCATACTTTGTTGGTGTACATGGACTCCATTTCGGTCCGCATTGCATCTAGCCATCGTACCGAGTCGCCGCTCTGGATGGCCTGCTGGAAGTCAGTAGGTTCATCATCATCTATGATGCAATCCTCTCTATCCCTATCTATGAGAAAACCGTAGTATCTCTCAGGCGGATGAGACGGCCTACTACTCCTGCGGAGGGGTGCGGGAATGTCCTGTTCTTCTTGAACTCCTGGTTCTACCAAACTTTCAGTAGCAGTTTGTGGTTCTGGAATTTCTTCCAGTTCTACTACGCTCCCACTCTTCTGATTTTCTAAAAATTCAGTTTCTAAGAAGCGGGCATGACGAGAAACAAAAACCTTTTGTTCCTCTGCGTAATAGAAATAATATCCCATAGAGTTCTTTGGATATCCCACAAACTTACACTCTACTGAGCGTGCCTCGAGCTTGTCCGAATGCTGCTTTTTTACAAAAGCTGGACATCCCCACGTCTTCAGGTACTGAAGACAGGGTTTCTTCCCACTCCATATCTGATATGGTGTGGTAGGCACAGTTTTGGTTGGAACTTTGTTCAAAAGATATGCCGCTGATTCGAGCGCATAACCCCAGAAAGATCGCGGTAACTCAGCATTACTCATCATGGATCGTACCATATCCAATAGGGTTCGATTCCGTCTCTCCGATACACCGTTATGCTGTTGAGTGTATGGAGGAGTAAGCTGAGAGAGAATTCCTTTCTCTTTTAGGTAACCTAGGAACTCGGCACTTAAGTATTCTCCACCTCGATCAGATCTTAGTGTCTTAATACTTTTGCCTGTTTGGTTTTCCACTTCACTCTTGTATTCCTTGAATTTCTCAAAGGCCTCGGATTTATGCTTCATTAAGAAAACATGTCCATACCTAGAGAAATCATCTGTAAAAGTAATGAAGTAGGAATAACCACCTCTCGCATGTGTAGACATTGGACCACATACATCGCTGTGTATGAGTCCTAAGAGCTCGCTCGCTCTTTCTCCTTGTCCAGTAAATGGAGTCTTTGTCATCTTTCCTTTGAGACAAGATTGACAAGTGTCATAGGTTTGATATTCGAACGTGTCCAAATATCCTTCTCTATGCAACTTAGTCAACCTTCTCTCATTGATGTGACCCAGTCTACAATGCCATAAGAAAGCTTTATTTAAATCTGGAGACTTTCTTTTTAGTGTGTTCTGGACATTGAAAATTTGGAGTTGGTTTAAAACATATATGTCGTTATTTAGTGTACCTGACCCAATCAAACCATGATTAAGGTGGATGTTGACAACATCTCTTACAAACGTGAAATCATAACCTTTATTTGATAACAAGGAAACTGATATGATATTACACGTTAAGCTTGGTACAAAATAACAGTTATGCAAAACCAAAATATGTCCACTCGTCAATCCTAGGTGATAATCCCCGACGGACGCAGCTCCCACGCTAGCTCCGTTAGCAACCCTGAGGATCATATCACCTTCCTTCAGCACTCTACGGTTTCTCAGTGCCTGCAATGAATTGCAAATATGAGATCCTGATCCGGTATCCAATACCCAGGAAGTAGAGTTGATCGACAGACAATTCTCAATTACAAACACACCTGAAGTCGAAGCCACAGCTTGCTTCGGTTCCTGGTTTTTGGCGTTCCACGCCTTGCAATCCTTCTTCCAGTGCCCTTTCCTGTGACAATGGAAGCACTCATCCAGGCCAACTACCAGTGCTGCGAGCTTTTTCTTTCCCTTCCCTCTCACCTTACTAACACCTCCTCTAGGTTTGGGTGCGGCTTTCTTCTTCCTTCCTTTGGCCCTAGCCTTGGACCCGGAAGAAGATGCACCGCCAACAAACATAGCGGGTGTTTCCCTTGCCTTCTGCAAGGTGCCCTCTGCACTCCTTAACATGTTCAGGAGTTCCGCAAGTTCAACTTCTTTTCCTTGAAGATTGAAGTTGAGGATAAACTGGGCGTAGGTGGGAGGAAGGGACTGGAGAATAAGGTCTGTATAGAGCTCATTATCCAAAGTCGTCCCAAGGTCTACGAGCTCTTCAATATAGCCGATCATCTTTAGGACATGTTCACCTACCGATGACCCGACAGCCAACCTTGCTCGAAACAAGTTCTTAGAGGTCTCGTATCTTGCTATACGAGATTGCTCTCCATAAAGTTCCTTTGTATGGAGAAATATGCCATCTAGGGACATATCCTCGTGCCTCCTCTGATGTTCATTGTTCATTGAGGCAAGCACGATGCACTTGGCTCTCGCGCAATCTAAATCCCAGGTTTTGCGGATTTCCTTATCCGCATTGCTGGATTTGGGACCAGGGACAGCAGGTGCCGTAGCGGTGAGGATGTACCCCAATTTGTCATAGGTCAAAGCCATTTTGACATTCCGCAGCCAATCTTTATAGTTTGGCCCTGTCAGTATATTTTTCTCTAAAAGTAACTTAAGTCCAGTCATTTTCAGGGTCGCTGCAATTAGGAGAGAGAAAAGAAAACTCTTTAGCATGATGCTCTTGCAAGTTTAGAGTGGTTTTTAGTTTATCTAAACTGGATGGCTCCCACTGTTTCTCGAATCCTTCCTCAAACCATAAAAGAAGAATTAGCCAGGACTATTCTCACCGTACAATACTTGCTTAACCGTTCAGCCAGGCTGGTGTCGGTACTTCGAGGGAGGTTTTCCAACGCTTTCGCGAAGTTCCTTAATTAAATAACCTCTTTTCTCTGGGGGCGTAACCCCGCTGACACTTTTCTGGACACCTACTAGGTTTATAGCATTGATCGTTAAGTGACGAATATCCTGATAAGTAGCATATACTCACAGTAGGATCGGGATCCAAATATCATCGTATGATAATGTTGAAGGAATCCTACCAACATTCATCAAACTCCAAATGGTATGCATCTCTTTGCAAATTTCAGTTTCTTTAGAAATTCCCGATATAAGTTTTTGCCCCATGCTCTTATGACCTTGACGAAAGCCAACAAATCATAAGTCACATGTCAAGTTCTGCCCATCATTATCTTGTCAATTTGAACCCACCCGTATATATCCTTGATGAAAGCCAACAAGGTAATGCGACTGTCCCAAACCAACACATCTATCTATGTAACAAATGAAAACCCAGCAGCTACCAAACACTATGTCTTGACGAAAGCCAACAAACACAGCTTGAATACTACTGACTATCCATAAGAAATGACGGAGGGCTACGACTGGTTTTGGCGAAACCGTGAACGTAGTGAACTTGATATAACCGAAGGAACCTGATAGCTTTTTAAAAGGAGTGGTTAAAGCTCCGCATTTAAAAAATATCTGTTTTAAAAATAACCGAGTGGTTTCTTTTAAATTGTTCCAACGATTTTAAACTTGGTTTATTTTCTTTGCATTATAGATAATGCGTCCCATCATTAACCTATCATTGCAGAAAACAACGAAAATACAACGTCCTCTTATGCCATCCGCATTCGCCACGGGGTCCCGTCATCACCCGTTAGGTTACTTAACTAACGACAGAGCGGGGGCTGGGCTAGCGCGGGTGTAAAACATAAGTGACGTCTAAATAGCTATCATAAATATAGATATTTTACATTCGTCTGACGCAATGATATACATTCCAGAACACAGATAAACAATATTGGATTTGCAAGCAATCTGTATTTCTTTTGAGCCTGCAAGAAAAGACAGATTAGACAGTTGTGATGAATAGCCGTTACCCCACCCTCGACCCCTATGGGTACGGCAAACTACCCGCCCGGCAGTTTGTGTACCCCACCTTGGGTCAGTCCTAGGAGCATAAACAGTAAAATGAAATAATACAACGGTGGCTACAACCGCAACCTGGATGTGCCCCGCAAAAACATATTACAACAAATTACATTTACAACAAATGAATTAAATAATAACCCATTGCAAACCCCGGCTATACACCACAACAGTCCAATACAGTTCATATGCACAAACAGATAAAACCATTACAGAAATGTGCAACCCCCTGCCAACCGACATACTAGCAGTTAGGGGAGGTTTACGAACACATTAAACAATCACAGATATAATCCAATATGCAAATACTGTACAATTTCGATCGATTAAACATCTTTAATATTGCTCCATAAACTGCTCTGTGAAACTGAAACCTGAGCAAATATTAAATATCCCAGAAAATCCCAAATAACAGAGAGAAGCAGCACAGGAAATTTGAGTTCCTGACTCGGCAACTCGGCGGCGGAAGCGCGGCGGATCGGTGCCGATCCGCCGCGGTTCCGCGGCCGCGTTGCCGATTCAGGACCTCAAATTTCTTGGGTGTTCTTCTGGTGTCTTTTCAAGCTATCTGAACTTACCTGAAAAATTTTTGGACTTCATTTTAAACTCGACAGAAACTTGACAGTTCTAGGGTTTTCCGGCTTCGTTTTTCCGTTCGAAATTCGTACAAATTTGCAATTAAGTTATTTATTGTTTAGCGAGGCTCTGATACCACTGTAAGTCGATGTACTACACCCCAATACTTGTGGGGAGGCGGAATTTTCAAAAACGAACTTGTTTAGTGAACGAACATCGACTAACCGCTTGAATCGAAGCTAAACTACAAATAACCGTACACAAAGAGTTTCATAACTATTGTGTTTAGGGATTATACCTAATGAAACCAGTCCTTCGTCTTTACAATCTCCTTGTTCTCCTCGACCTTCTTTAGGTAGTAGACGATCCACCCGAGAGCAAAACTCCAAGCTAAACCTCTAAACTTGAGGCAACTAATCTTCTTGGATTGCTAATCAAAGAAGATAGAATGAAATAGAGTGATGGTTATGGATTGATTAGTCTAACTAATCCTAGATCTCAACACATGAGGGTGAGGATTAGTCTTTTGAAGAGAGTGAGCTTGAGGAGAGAGAAGGTGAGAATGATAATGATATGAGAATAGTAAGTTATCATAATAAATATGAAGCATTCTTATTTTTGAAGAAAAGAAAATAAGTGATGAATAAGCATGCTTCACAAATATCTAATGGTGATTCATTGTCATGACTCATTAAGCATTTATCATGCATTAATGATATGCATGAATCACCCCCATGACTCACTAAACTCATTTAATGCAATGACACATAACCCTCCTTAGTCACCATCTTCTAGAAGCTTCTCGTATAATTACGAGAACGCCCCTCCAATCCGCAAAAATACGGAAAAACTTTAGACTGTAAAAATCCAATAACCGGATACCAGTAACTGGCTTAAACCAAAGCCGACTGGTAAAAACTGTCCAGACGACGTAAGTGTGTAAACACACATACGCGTCCGAACCCTTGTCGTAAAACCATACGACCTCTATATCGTTTCGCCTGGAATAGGAAACTCTCTGTGTGGGACTCTAGAGACTCGACTACTACGCTGGCAGTGGGTTTAACCACAGACCGCAAGCGGCACTAGCTGTACGTAACGGTCCCCAGGTAGTTGTCGATAAGAAGGCCGATGAGGAAACCCATCCAAACTCCTACTGAGTCTGATGTGACAATCTCCATACAGTCCGGTCCGTTCGTCCAAGACTATCGCATATCGGGCCTAGGGGGCGGCAAGCGTCAGTCCTCTAATAGTGGTATAAGTCGTGTCGGAGCGAAGCCCATTACACCCTGAGAAACTACTGGAACCTACCAACAAATCTCGCTTGCCCTGGCCAGGGACTTTGCGTAATGGCTCTCTGACACAGCGCGATATCTACTCCCAATACCGGGAGGGACGAATCCTGTCTAACCGCCACTGCCTCCAAGTGCTCGGAACTGTACCCAACTGCTACCTGTTTGCACGACTCCTTTGAGCCGTGGTAGGGTAGCAATCTAAGAACAGTGGGACACACTCGAGGCGAAGTAGCAGTGTCAAGTCTGCGGACTATGCTGTACTCATGTCACCTGGGAACTGCTCACTGACGACTGGTATCAAACCAACCAACAGTTCCCTGTGAGTCCTGTCCGGTGTACCCGTAACCTAACGAGCACCTGCATACTATCTCCAGTACGACGTACTGACGGCTGTGGGACAGACCATCTCCCCAACTGGGATGAGAAGCGTACACACTAGTCTACTCCGGAGTATCGATGCTCTGTCTCGATAATCCAACGACCAGGGACCTGAATAAGGATGTGCTTGTAGACTACCCAGCCCCCACTAGTGTGACTGCCATCACAACGCTGGTAGACAAGCAAGATCCTAAGAGCTCTATCAATACGTACACTCACATATTAAGATAGAAAAACCAAGTAGCATACTACCATGTTTAGCAAGACTGTTATATACATGTGAATATCCCAAGCTTCCATTAAGTAATATACAAACTAGTATGATACAGTAATGGCCTTCTAGGGCATAAACACTAACACAAGGGTCAATGAAACAGAGGACAAAATTCTCCATCTCTCTCTCTACTTTCTCCAGCACGTCAAAGCGACGGTTCTCACGAGGAGTCGCTCCCCACCGATTGGCGCCGTGTTCGTCCGCGAAAGCAAACATAATAGCTCGCCGGGCCTTGATCTAGCTCAGCAGATAAATTGAGCAATCCTTCAAAGCCTGGGTAATCAGGCACGCTTCATGAAAACCCTCGAGCTTTTCTTCTGCCGCGTCGAGCATCGCCAGGGTCATCTCCGCCGGATGAGGAGGGATGTCGGCAAGCACGGCCTTGAGAATCATCCGGAGCCAGAGAGAACCCATCGGGAGGGGGTACCCCCTACGGATCGAGAGTTCATGCATGGCTGAGTTGCATTCGTTGTCGGTAAGGAGGGGATCCACCAATCGAGCAGCAAAGCGGGGGACCATTTCCTCAATAGGAACTTCCCATGGCTGTCGACGAGCATGAGGGCGATTGCAGGCCATGGCGCTCGTTTGTTTCTCGAGACAAGTTACTCCAAGATAAAAATATATATATATAATAATAATATAAATCTCTTTGTGAGAGGAAAAGGGAAGCTATAGCCTCATATATAAAGAAATGCATTAAGTGCTGTGCGCGGAAAATCTTGCATGGTGAAGCTATTTCCAAGGCCCAAAAAAGGAAAGGCCATCGAAAATCAAGGAGATGGAACTATTTCCAAGGCCCTTTTTTCTGCGTCTAATATTGTGCGCTGAAAATAGGGCATGAGAAGATTTTGTGAACAGCCACATCAAGGGACCCCACATGCAGACCACGTGAGGCCTAAACCTGATGTACACAAAAAATGGAGTAGCACCCTGCATATTGAAAGCATCAACAACAACAGTAGCAAAATGATAAAATCCCAGAGAAAAGACATGCAAACATAGAAAGACATAATAACAATTGTCACTCATACTTCAAGGGGTTCATACAAAATACAGAGGACACATTTACAATGGTAAAACTTCAGATGCGGGACATGGGTTGAGAAACTCAAAATCAACTGTTTTCAAGATTTTCCAAGCATTTCGAACCTCTCGAGTATGCTTCCTCTCACGATCACAAGCATTAGGGTCCTCACGAATGTCCTCCACCCTCCGATAGGCGGCAAGTATGGCCGACTGCTGGAACATCTGATGCAGGAGATCAATGAGATTATCCCGCCTTTTCTTCGAGATCAAGTGCATCAGATACACCGAGTGTACTTTATCCTCGGCGGCGTCCAATGCCCCAAGCGGAACACCAGCACAGAATAGAGGGAGAGCCTCCCTGATCGCCAGCACGATCAGCCTCAGAAGAGAAGAGCGACGGGGGAGTAGCCGATGGTTGTACTCATCAAAGCGGCTCATAATCTCGGCACATTGAGCATCGGTGAACTCCTGGTTCTGACTGCGGCCCAGTGCACGAATATTCCCATAGGAAATGATCTCGTCAAGACCATACAGATGGGCATCCATGATACCTGAAATAAAGGTCGTGAGACATCATTACAAAGCCCCCATTGCATTAATTGCAGGAAGAATAACCTAGGGCCAAGAGACCTCAGGAAGCCTCCGTGTGAAGAAATCAAGTCCTTCATTGGAACTAAATTCCTTATTAAGAAAAGGGAATTAAATTCCCAGAAACATTTCTGATGAAATTAAATTCTATGGGGTTGAAACGCCATCATCATCTCCCCAAAGATCATCTAGACCCTAAGAGATCTACAGTTGAAAGGTTAAGCGGTTTCATGTTCTTATGGAAAATATGAAGAAAAAAGGGTAAAAACCCTTGTTTTGGATTTAAAATCCAGAGAAATGTGAAGGTCCATCGTTGTCCAAGAACATTACCTGAAGAAAAGGATTCTTTTCAGACAGAGTTAAACTCTGCAAATTGTTTCAAGACAGAGAACTAAGCTCTGAAAGCGAGAATTAAATTCTCAAAGAAGAAGTTCTCAGAAGAAGAAGATGAACAAAGTGAAGGCTCCTATGAAGAGACGAAGGTATTTATAGAAGGCAATGGAAATGTTTCATCTCCCCAGATCCCTAGAGGAATCCAACGGTCACAAGAGGTGACAGCGTTGCACTCACGTGCAGACATGTGAGAACAACGCTGTGGGGGCATTTGTTTCCTGATTTAAAATCAGGAAAGCTTATGGGAAAAGCTTCAGAGAAGGGTCACGTGTGGGCATGTGACGTCTAAAAGCATCATCAAGGCAGATTCAGCTTCCTGAATACATCAAAGAAAAGGGGCTTCAGAAAGAGTCACATGCTCCCACGTGACCAGGGTTACGTGGCGACACGTGACATTTAAATGCAAGTGTCAAAAGGCACACCGGTTCCCTGATCAAGTCAAGGAAAAGGCTCCAGAAGAGGTCACGTGCTCCCACGTGACCAAGGTCACGTGTTGGCACGTGACGTTCAAGGCAGCAGACTCGTTCTCCAGATGAACCAAGGAAAGAGAGTTCAAACAAGGGTCACGTGCTCACACGTGACCAGGGGTCATGTGGTAGCACGTGACGTTTAAGCAGCAATCAGAAGACAGAGCGCAAAAGAAAGAGGAAGCCTCGTTCCAAGGGGGTCACGTGCCCACACGTGACCATGGGTCACGTGGTCACACGTGACCGGCTTTCAAAGCCCATTTTGTCAACAGAATTAAATTCTGAAAGAAATTCAAATCTTTCCAAAGGAAAGCGGCTATCTGCAACCAATCAAATTAAAGATTCAGAGGTGATGAAATATCATCTATCTATGGGAAAATCTCGGGTTTGGAAAGATTTCCCCTTTAAATCTAACCGAAACAACAAAGGAGAATCCCTGGATTTGAAATCCAATGGTGAATAAAATTCACCTAGTAATCCAAAGGTCCAAAACGAATGATGGATGCAAATCAAATCTCTCATGAAGATTCGTCAAAAACTGATTGATTCGGCTACTTCTCCTATAAATAGGAGCCAAGAGACACAGAGATATATATACAGAGACAGGGAGAGAAAAAGAAAAAGAAGAGAGCTTCGATACTTGGAGAAACTTGGATCTTCTGCAAAAACCCTAGGTAAGTAAGGGAAAAGCTCCTTGAAAGAAAAAGAGAATTTAATTCTCAACAGAGTTTAACTCTGATACATAAAAACAGAAGAATATATTTCTTCTCTCTTTGATAGAGGATCTGCAAATTGCACATCTCCCCTTGAGGTTGAGAATTTAATTCTCAATGGGTTGAGATCCTGCCATGCAGATCCGAAACATAGAGAGGGAATGCAAGCACGAGAATTTAATTCTCACAGAACTATAGGAATTTAATTCCTTTCAAATAAAATTAGGGCTTGACCCCGTATCATGGGAATTTAATTCCTCCAGAACAAAAAGAAACAGGGTTTAACCCTAATTAAGAACTTAGTTCTGTTGAAACAACGGGAATTTAATTCCCTTAATCATCATTTAACAGGGAGTGGGAATTCAATTCCTTAAAAGCTTTTATTAGGGTTTAACCCTATTCAGTCCTTCACATATACGAGGAATTTAATTCCTACTGAAGATTCAGAGTTCAACTCTATTCAGAATATAAACCTTTAAAAGGAAATAGGAATTTAATTCCTCTGAAATTTAAAGCTCGAGGAATTTAATTCCTGAAAAAAGATTAACAAAGCCTCTAAACAAAATACATAGAGGCAGGGTCACGTGTTACCACGTGACCCCCCCAAGAGATCTACAGGAAGCCCCTTTGAGGCAGCACCCCACGTGACCCATGTGACCCTCGGCAGAAGCTCTAATACATAGGCATTTGAATGCCCATCACGTGATGGCACGTGACGCTCTGAAAGACGCGATAATCTCAGCAGAATACATGAAGGGAGGGCGCTCTCACGTGTTGCCACGTGACCCCTCTTGCCTTAGTGTTTAACACTAAGTCAAAACTCTCGAACCCAGTGTTAAAACACTGTTGGGCCTTAGTGTTCAACACTAATTAAAAAGCTTTATCTGCAGTGTTCAACACTGATCTGTTTTAGTGTTTAACACTAATTTGAAAAGCCTTGTTGCTGGTGTTTAACACCAATTATCTCTTAGTGTTAAACACTAACTTGTCAACCTCATTCCCAGTGTTCAACACTGACTGCTCTGTAGTGTTTAACACTAGGCTTTGGCCCAATTGGCCTAAATGGATAGAGGCAAAGCCTCTCCTGATTGGACTTAGCCCAAGATGGCCATAAGTCCTCAATTTGTGATTAACTGGGCCAATGGACTCATAACATAATTAATTCGTCTTGACCCCAAATTGGGCCAAGGACTGTTTAATCCACTCCGGTTCTAGGGTACATCTCTTCACTCCTTTGATACTTGGCATTGTAATCCCTCAATGTCTTCAAAGAGGTGACGGGTCCCGACGACCACACATTGATACGGACTGTGGGGTCCTTAAACCCGTATTTAATGCAAAATTCCTGGTTACGTGGAACGCGGATAATGTCACTCTTTGACCCCATAGAAAACGTCCAGAGCGGAGCCTGGTCCTTGCAGAGCACGGCAGTGAACCCGTGTGAAGCATCCAGAGCACATACCGGACTGTGGGGTCCCTAAACCCATGGACTACGACGTCCTTAACCTTGACCGAGATGTCTTAAAACTAACAATGGACTGTGGGGTCCTTAAACCTATGGACTACGACGTCCTTAACCTTGACCGAGATGTCTTAAAACTAACAATGGACCGCAATGTCCTTAAACTACCCATGGACCGCAATGTCCTTAAACTACCCATGGACCGCAACGTCCTTAAACTAGAACAATAGAGCCCCGTATGCTCTTTTGTCAGATCTAAACGGTCCCGTTTAAGTTGATCTTAGCCTCAAAGATGGCTAACGTATCCTTAAACCTTCAAACAGACTGGACTATGAATCCCCCCAATTAACTCTGGCTCGAGGGTACATCTCTGAACTCCTCTGACATCCGTCGTTGTAATCCTTCAACGTCGTCAGAGAGGTGATGGGTCCCGACGACCATACATACGACGGACCACTATGTCCCTAAACTGGAACATTAGAGCCTAAACGCTCTTTTGTCGGATCTAAACGATCCCGTTAAGTTGATCTTAGTCACAAAGTTAGACTAACGTATCCTTAACAAACGTTTGAGTCGATCTCAGCCTCAAGTATGGCTGACGTATCCTCAAACCAAACCCCCAAATCTAAATCTAAGATAATACGGATTTGGACTAGTCCACGCCCTACGGGCGACGACACAACTCAGTCTCCGTAAACAATCCACGGGCAACAAAATATAAAACAAACACCCACGACACAAAGTGACCATCTGGAGAAGGAGAAAGTTGTTACCGCAATGCGGTAGCGTAATTAACTGCAGGGGCTTGCGCCTGCAGGGAAGAGCGTCCCCACAATCAAAAACCCCTCAAACGAGGGGGAATCTAACGAAATCTGCTACATCGGACGCATCCGTCTAAACCTTCGATACGTGGTGCCATAAATCAACTTGGCATCTTCGGAGAGGTGGACGGATAGCACCAATTAGCATCTGCCCCGAATCTCAAGCGAGACGCCATGTCGCGCCATCTTTCGGAGGGGAACAGGGATGTTGATGTTAACCTGTTTGAATATTTCCATAATTTTCTCCATATGTGGACTCGTTTTATTACCCCTTAACCGATTCGGGTAAGGAGCTTTCGCAATAAGCGTCGGGTCCATCATAGGAGAAGGAAGAGGGGATAGAAGAGATCCCAAAAGAGGAGTGGGGACCATCTGTGGAGAACTAGAAGGGCTATACTGAGATGTCGAGCCTAGTGGGAAATGGAGAATAGGCTCGCTAAAAGGTGGAGGGGTAGAAGAACAAGGATCAGAAGGAGAAGTGTGTGTGTGTGGAAAGGTCTCAGCCGGGGTGTTGATATGATTTCTAATATCATCAACTTCTTCCCCGACATGGTTGTTCAGCACTCTTCCTGATCTCACCGTTGTGACGGCATTTACATTGTAATGCCCAGGATTCTGTAGGGGTTGAGACGGAAGTTTCCCTTTTTCTCTCGCACTCATTTCGGCTTTAAGACGTGCTATTTCAGCTTCCATCGATCTGATACTCTCAGCTTGGGACGCTGAGTTTTTCTTTATCTCACTGACGGAAGATCTAACCTCAGTCGAAACCTCTATGAAATTTGATAAAAGTGATTTCATGGTTTGAGTGAATTGAGAGAATTCGTCAGAACAGGACAACTGCATAGGATTAGACTGTGCATGAGTGTTGACCTGGTTGTGGAAATTTTGTGACTGGTAGGGGTGCTGAGTGAGTTGAAGGGGCTGCTGTTGTGATGGAAGAGCCCTTTGAAAATTATTTTGGCTTGGAACCATATTTTGAAATTGTTGTTGGTTCCAAGCAAAATTCGGGTGATTCCTCCAACCCTGATTGTACGTGGAAGAATATGGATCGTTTCGAGGTCTTTGAAATGCGGCATTTGAATGCTCGTGACCTTGAAACGCAGAGTTTAATGGACATTCTTCCGTTAAATGAGACGGATCAGAACAGCACCCACAAACAGTTTTGGGGAGCAACACTGGGTTTAGGGAGGCTGCTGCAAATTTGTGTTCCATAGCGTCGAGCTTCTTTTGCAGTGCTGCCATCTCAGCTCGAACACCTATGGATACATCTATTTGGTGTACACCACCCCTATTCAATGGTTGGGTTCCACTCTCCCACTGTAGTGATTTTTCAACGAACTCTTCTAAAAACTTCCACGCTTCCCCATCATCCTTAGTCATAAAAGTGCCTTGACACATGTTCTCAAGGTTCTGTTTAGTGTTTGGGTTAATGCCCTCATATATGATTCGGCAAAGATCCCATCTCGGGATGCCGTGATGATGACACTGAACCAATAGATCCTTGAAACGTTCAAAGCATTTAGAGAATGGTTCAGTAGGGAGCTGGGTAAATTGATTCAGTTCGCTACGGATTCGAGCTGTCTTTTGTATTGGGTAAAATTTCTTAAGGAATGCAGCGACGAATTCTTCCCAATTCGTAATAGAGTGTGCGGTAGTGTTATATAGCCACTTCTCGGCTATATCGCACAAAGTAAATGGAAGAAGTCGTAGACGCATAGCATCCACTGAAAGTTATGACGTACCCATCATTGCGCATACATTTTCAAATTTGGTAATGAAAACGTAAGCGTCCTCAGTCTCGAGTCCGTGGAATTTGGGTAAAAGGTTGATGTATTGGGGTTTAATTTCAAAATTATCCCCATTGGCTGGTGGTGTGGATAAGCAGGTCGAAAGAGGACCTCGAATAGGGTAGCACCTCTCCTGGAGAGAGATGCGGGGTGGATTCTGCGCACCAACGGATGGCGGCAGATTAGTGGAAAAGAAATTTGATGGAGTCGGATCCATCGGTGTGGGTGTGGTAGTGGGTAAAGGAAAGGTAAATGTAGAAATATCGACTTCGGAGTCGACAAAGGGTACGCGGACTAAACGGGCACTAGAATCCCGTGTCTAGCCTATCTTGCACTAAAAAGGGTTAGTACAAGTGGCAGCGTGGCTTATAATTAGGGGTAATGAATGAATGCGGTGTTTGCTTTGAAAAAGGGACGGATTTTTGAAAATATGATGCGACACAACAAATGTAACACACAAAACACTAAAATCTAGTGGTCACCTAGGTCCGGCTCCAGACCGCTCCTAACTGCCAAAAGACAAGTAGCAGGATAGAATCCTCCACTGCCTCTTTGTCCCCCTATGGCCAGGTAAGTGCCAAGTAAGTGGGAAGGTACTCCACTACGTAAGTAGTGGGCCTAATTAATAACCACTAGCCTTCGACACACTTGCCTTAAACACCACAAGAAAACGCGGATAAGTAATGAATTACCCACGGCCTTCTTCTGTCCTAAGTGAGCGCGACAGTCCTTAGAGTCATCTCTAGATATTTTTTAGTTAATGTGGGTCAATGCGGATGCAAGTTTTGCGATTTTTGGGGTCTAGGAAGGGTAATGAACTCCCCACCTAATTTGGATTTGGCCGTGCCCCTTAATATCCGTATTAGAATGCAAACAACCAAGAAACAAAAAACACGCACAATTTTAATTTGCTTTTTGCGGCGCTGCGATTTTTGCAAAGAAGCCTGCAGAAATTTGTTAGTTGGAGCTAAAAAGAGGAGAGAGGAAAAGGTAAGGAGTCACCTGAGGAATTTTGGCACAGAGAGGGCTTCACCAAGCCGCGGAACCGCCGCAAATCTTGGCTATTGCCGCCCTTCCGCGGTCGAATGAAAAGAACACTGCACAAAATTTTCAGGGAATGTTCCTGTTCACTTCCTCTGTCCTCTGGAATTCTCCAAAAAAATTTCCAATTTCACAGCAAGCTCCAGATCTCCTTGCAATAAACCACAACAAATCGTTTAGGGTTTGTGCGAATTTTGATCTCAAAATGTAATGGAATAAATCTTTCAATTCAAACTTCAATATAAAACGAATTAGCGCGCGATCCCCGGTAGCGGTGCCATTTGATTGAGTGATTTTCTTGGATGTGTTTATCACTCAAATGATCCCCGGCAACGGCGCCATTTGATTGATTTAAGAGTTTCTTGTGTAGGTATTTAGAAAATTATGTAGAAATCACAACCAAAAATATTTGACCGCAATCAATAACGGTGTCGTGTATAGATCATTAGTGAATGCGGATCGTCCACAGGGATTGCGCGATTTGTTCGTATTTTGATTTGTTTGAATTGAAAAGTTAATAGAAAAGAAAAGAAAACATGACTCAAGATTTTATCAAATGTTTCAAGTGTCACTATTCTAATCAAGAATCAAGAAAATGATAAACATCAAGAATCGAGTTTCGATAGAATTCCAATCACTTAGGGTTTCAAGATTTGTAATAAAGCTCGTAGGAATCGATTAGATTGTAGATGTGATGAAGATTAGAAATCAACGTTTCTTATTCATTAGCGAATTGATGCTAACACGATGTCGATTGATCGAGGTTTAAGGATCTTGCGAAGAATTAGGGTTCTTCGTCCTATCCTTTGTCCTTTCGATGAATCACATTCACTAGATAGCTTCTTGAAAATACAATGATCGATCGTTGATTCTCTAGATCGTGCGAAAAAGAATCAAGAACCCATTTCACATTGATCTAGATCATCGATCATTCTATTTTCAAGAATTTACAACCGCTTTAGGACTGAAGAAAACGTTTAAAGATTTATCAACATCATCATTCTACAATCATCTCGACTCCTTCACGAGCGGAGTTTATTCACACATCATCACAAAGAATGCATTCAAGAATTGAAAAGAAATTATGATGCTAGAATTAAAATGTAAACAAGTTTAAAGAATCTTCAACTTTATTACATCAACAAGAAGTTACAACTCTCAAGAATTACAAGAGGAAGGAACATCGCTCGTCGAATCTTGCATCGCTCGGCTTCTTGAGTCTTGGATCGCTTCGATCTCGTACTCCGATGAAGTCCGGCTTTGCTTCTAAAGGGTTGTAGAAGACTTGCTTGGCTTGAACTCCATGAATCTTGAAGTGGGTATTTGTGGATTGGATTAGGGTTAGGGTTTGGAGGTGGTTGTTGTTGGGTAGAAGAAGAACTAGGGTTTCTACTCAACAACAATGAATTTTCTCACAATGAATCAATGAATTGAATTGAATGAATTCTCTTTTACAAGTAAGCCTAGGGTTCTATTTATAGATTTCCCAAACCCTAAGCCTTGAGTTTGAAATAGAAGTTCCCTCCAAAAGTTTGTTGAAAGACTTCTAGAAGTAGTTAGTTAGGCTTAGCTTAGGGTTTAAGCTAGGGTTTAAGGAGAAGTTTCTAGAATGATAGGCTAGTTTAGTGTAGCTCCAAGGGTTTGCTGATCTGGCAGAAGCTTCTGGGGCTTTCTGGAAAATGTTATGTCTTCATGCAGTGTGGAAGCAGATAGAAGAGTTATCATGCAAAGCAGAGGTGATGAAGAGGCAAGAGCGCCGCGGAACCGCGGCAATAGCTGGCTTAGGCCGCGGTTCCGCGGCCAAGTTGGCTCTTTGGGGCTTCATTTTTCTGGTGTTGGCTTCTGATGTCTTCTTCTGTATTTTCTGATATGTTGAATTCCTGAATTACTTACAGATCACTACCAGATTCCAAATTCTTGAGTTGGCGTATCTTTTAGCAGTGTAAATTTGAGCAAGCTTCTGTATTTTCCTGCACGGACTTTGAAACACAAGTTGCGATATATAGAAATATTGCCATGCTATGAAATGCAGTCAATTTCCCTAGAAATGCCGGTTTTAAGGTCTAACACATGTAATCTGATATTTTACTACTGTTTTGCTAATATGTGTTATATGAATGCCGAACACTTCTATATGAATGCAAATGATAGGAAAATTGCCGGTTAAAAGATGCAATATTTTCGACTAATCAAGGGGCGGTTATCAATTTCTGCTTCAACATCTCAAAAGCTGACGCACATCTATCCGTCCACGTGAAAGGTACCTCCTTGCGCGTAAGCTTGGTTAATGGCTCTGCCAAATGAGCAAAGTTCTCCATAAATCTTCTGTAATATCCAGCGAGTCCAAGAAAACTTCTTATCTCTGCAACATTCTTTGGAATCGTCTAATCACGAACTGCTGCAATCTTTTCGGGATCGACGGCGATTCCATCGCCAGATACAACATGCCCCAAAAACTTTACTTCTTCCAGCCAAAACTCGCACTTGCTCATCTTCGCATACAACTTCTCCTGTCTCAACGTCT
Source organism: Agapanthus africanus (assembly GCA_030015575.1). Lineage (NCBI taxonomy): Eukaryota > Viridiplantae > Streptophyta > Magnoliopsida > Asparagales > Amaryllidaceae > Agapanthus > Agapanthus africanus. Next base: position 89,878,580 of record JASDDO010000012.1, on the reverse strand, counting down.
GCAGTGCAATCTTCAAATGTTCTGCATGCTCTTCAAAACTCTTCGAATAGGCCAGAATATCGTCAATGAACACCACAATAAACTGGTCCAAGAATGGTGAAAAGATTCGGTTCATCAAGTCCATGAATATCGCCGGTGCATTCATTACTCCGAAGGGCATCACTAAGTACTCGTAATGTCCATACCGGGTTCGGAACGCCGTCTTGCAAATATCTTCCGCTTTCACTCGGACCTGATGATATCCGGATCGCAAATCCAGCTTCGAGAATACCCTTGCGCCACTGAGCTGCTCAAAAAGTTCACCAATGCGAGGGATCGGGTACTTGTTCTTAATAGTCACCCGGTTTAATTCTCGATAGTCGATGCACATCCTTCTTGTGCCATCTTTCTTCTTAACTAGAAGAACTGGAGTTCCCCAAGGCGAGTTACTGCTTTGAATCCAACCCTTCTCAAATAGTTCAGCAACCTGTTTCTTGACTTCTTCCAACTCCACTGGTGCCATTGGATAATACGCTTTAGATCCTGGCGCTGCACCAGGAATAAAATCAATTGCAAACTCCACGTCTTGCTTCGGCAGTAATCCCGATATATCTTCAAACACGTCCATAAAATCACGAACAACAGTTGGCTCTTCACTCTTATCAACCTCTATTGATGCAAGAATATTATTTGTCGGCCTAGCCCTAAACTCGACTGGCCCGACAGATCTGCTTCCTCCAGTGAAAGTAAACTCGGGATGTCCGGGAATCTGGAAAATTACTTTCTTTGCCCTACAATCAATGTGAGCGTGGAAAGTGCCAAGAAAATCCATTCCCAAGACGACTTCGTAGCTGCCCGTATCAATCACCAAGAAATCTGAAAAAAGCTCCCGTCCGCAAACAACAACTGTACAATCTTTACATTCCCTACTAGATATGATTTTCCCATTCCCGGTGTGTATGTCCCAGAAACTAGACAGGGTCGTGCAGGTAATCGAGTGTGTAGCTATAAACTTGGACGACATAAAACAATGGGATGCACCAGAATCAAATAACGCTAATGCGGGAAAACCATGAACGAGTAGAATACCTGAAACAACTTCTCCCGAAGCCTTAGCTTCCTCAGCCGTCAAGGTAAAAGCTCGAGCCTGATTAGGTCCTTGAGTCAGCTGCTTCTGTCCCTGGAACGGTTTCTGCGGAGGCTTCTGAATATCATCCCTCGTACGAAGCTTCGATGGACAAGCGCTGACAGAGTGATCTGCCGCTCTACAAACTAAACAGAGTCCCTGCCTCCTTCGACACTCCTTTTGCACGTGTCTCGGTAAATGGCAGTAGTCACAAATCACGCTCCTTCTCCGATCAACGACAACCGGCTTCTTCATCGGTGTTACGCTACGACGGTCCACTGGAATGCCTCTGCGTCCATGAGCTCGGTTTGGTACAAATGCTGGCTTCCTTACCGCAACTGCTATCTGCTGTGAACTCCCAGTCTTCCCTGATAGGCTCTGCTATTCTCGAGCTACCGTAAGAACCTGTGAGAAAGTGGTCAAACCTAGGGAGATAATCTGCCTCTGGATGTCCACATCCAAGCTGCGCATGAACCTCCTTACCCTGTCTGCATCGTTGGCAACTAAAGGTCCAGCGAATCTACTGAGCCTTGTCCATTCTGCTGCATGCACATCTACGGGTGCTCCATTCTGCTTCAAGCCGATGAACTTCTCTTCCATTTCCTCCCGTGCAGTCCGCGGGAAGAACTTCTCCAGGAAACTCTTCGAAAAATCCGCCCACTTGATCAGCTTGGGCAAACGGGTCTCCTCCACGAGCCACCATTCTCGAGCGTAGTCCACTAACTGAATGCACACCACATCCACCCTTTTATCTTCTGTGATCTGCGCCGCAATAAGTAAGTTTTCCGTATCAACCAGCCACTGCTCCGCTGGCAACGGCTCCTCCAAACCGGTAAATACAGACGGACCCAAACGACTGAAATCTGCTACAGTCCCTACTCGATCAACTGGTTTAGCTTCAACCTTGTTCACAGACTGCTGAACGGTCCGCAAACTTTCCTGAAACGATTCCGCTTGCTGCTGAATCAGCTCGGTCTGTCTCTTTTGATTCTCCAGCATTCCCCGTATCATTCCAAGCATAGCGGTTTCGTCAACACGCCTTTGGTACGTCTTCAAATTCTTGTCTGCCATACTCCTGAAATCAAAACACCCAAGATTAGCATGATAACAGATTCAAAATATAGATCAAGGCTAGAACTCCAAGTTACTTAAATAGAGTACCGCGTTGTAACTATGCCGCGGTATCATAGCCACAATTACATAACTCCACCCAAGTCACCTATGTCCTAGAGATAACAAGGAATCAGGTTTCGAGTCGATATGCAAAGGAAGTTTGCACATCGTAAAAGATATAATCAGGAAGAATTTGATTCAAGAATGGTAAAACGGCAAGGTGGCAGGACATGTTTCCTAAACACGGGTATTCTGATTCATGTATTGGGTACAATACCCAACTACAAAAGAATCAACCCGACTAACCTATGGCTCTGATACCAAAAGAACCATGTCACGTCCCGCTTCCCAGAGTACGCTAAATTGGGCACGTGACATAGCCAACCATGCTACCTGTAGGTAAGAAGTATCCATCCCCAGTCACATTACGGCTATAGAGATATCAAGAACAAAATAAAACTATCTAAACATGTCCATAAGCCAAGATAACATGAGTCAAAATAATAAAAGTGCGGAAGCAAAAGATCCAATACAAGTAACTGGAATGTACGTCCCATAATGCGGGCTCACATCAGGAATAAACTGCAGAAAATAAAGGAACTAGCTACTACTGGAACTCACAGCTCAGCCTGCTGGCTGAAGTACTCCTACTTGGACTGCAGCAACGGACAGAATCTGGGCCATGCAAAACCCAGACGTCAGCGCGTCATGTCATCAAGTAATAAAATATGAATAGAGTAACAGGCAATGCAAATATAACCATGAATGAAAAACAGGGGTAACAGTAATATAAATCAGGCAGTGCAGGGTAGTGTGCAGTGAGCAAACTAAACTGTTCTATTGGGCTTTCTACTCTAAAGTCTTTGAAATCAAATTGATGAATCATCAATGTAACTCAATAGTATCCCGTGCATGCCCGGGACCACGGTCTACAGACTCTCGGGCTGAAACCGAGACGTGCCGCTAAGCAGTAAAAGGTAGCAGGTACAGACGAGTGATGTCAGCATCATCACTCCGGGGCTGGCCTAGCCCGTAAGACTGATCAGAACAGGTATCGAACTGTTGAGTTACAAGTCAGGTTTCACCATTGATTTCCCCATACCCCCAAGTTATGTATGTCGAGTCAGGAATTCAGTAATCAAGAACTAATGCCAACACAGGATCAGGTAAGAGCAGGTTTGCCTGGATAGACAGCAGGAACGGTCCGTGAGGACAACATGCCAGGTTTGTTGGCATTAGACACAAGATCAGGCAATGGGTCAAGTCATGGTACATTAGGTCAAGTCAAGCAGTGTACGGTACCATGTCGGGTCAAACAATATGTATGTAGCAAGTCAGGTCAAGGTGTAAACGATATCATGGGTGTGCTCCTACTCAGCTAGCATAATCAGGGTTATAATAATCAAGCATGGTCATCAACAACATGATCTAAGCAATGAGTTAAGCAATAAAGCAGATTTTATTTATTTAGCTGCACAGTTATCAATTGTGTTTAACAGACAGTGTCAGCATAATGTGCATACAGTATGATAAATGTAAATGTTGAAAACAGGTTAATTAATATTGAGTGATCCATGGATGCGACGACATGTATAATCTGTTTAATGAATGCAGTTGTAATTAGACCGGTTAAAGTTGCACATGGATGTCTGACAGGCTAAACTGGATAAAAGGGTATCATAGCAGTAAACAAATGTGATCTATCATATACAGGTGATGGTTTGATATAAATAATCAGATGTAAGATTAAGTTTCAAGTTCGGAATTATAAAAATGTGTAACGGACATTATACGGTTAACTTGAAATCCATTTCTTTTCGATTCTAATTAGAGATTTAACAGGAAATAAGTAATTTAGCATATGAATAGTTTAAAATAGCATGTAGCAAGTTTCACTTGCCTCGACGGGTCGCGAAACGGAAAACGGAACGTTACGCGTCGGCGGGGAAATCTCGCGACGTGCGCACGGTTCATGGAATGAACCCAAACGACGGACGGTGGAGTCACACGGGTCAGGGGTCCAGGCTGGAACGTTGGGACACGTCGTCGGTATCGTCGGATCCCGGCCAAACACAGAATAGTGAATCATGAGACAAAAGAACAAGAGAAGAAAGGGTGAAGAACAGGAATGGATAAGGGAACATGAGAGAGCTTACCAGAACTGCGTCCAGCGGTTGCAGAGAGGTGGTGCGAAGGGTCAACTGCGGTGAACGGAGCTCCGGCAATCTACAGGGGATTCCAATACTTAACAGAGAGAGAAAATATTTAAGATGAAAAGAGAGAAAGAAGAAGAAGAGGAAGAAGTAGAAGAGGAAGGTTGCTTACGGGGTTTGGGAGACGGCTGTGCTTGCTAAGGTGGGTAGTCGTCGGCAAGGATCGCCGGCGAGATCACGGCAAGGCGCTAGATTCCAAGTTGCAGGGAAAACGGCTCGGCTAGGGTTTTGTGTTTGGTGGGGGTTACGTTGCAGGGTTGGGTTTTCGGGAAACTGCAGAGGGAAAGAGCAGAGGAAGAGGGAGGTGGTGACGGCGAAAAGAGGGAGTCGGCGGCAGCAAGATGGGCTGAGGCTGCCGGGTCGGTTATGGGTGTGCACAGGGGAGAGAGAAAAGGGAAAGAAGATGAAGATGAGGAGGAGGAGATTGAGAAGAAGAAGAAGAGATGGAGACGGCGATGAGGTAGAGGCGGCTAGGGCAACGGCGAGAGGAGACGAGGCGGCTAGGGTTTCTCAGCGATGGGTTTAAAAGAAGGAGTCGCGTGGTTTAAAAAGAGAGAAGAAGGGAAAACGTGAAGGGAGGTGACCAGATCCCCTCACGGTGATGGGACTTGAGAACCCTACAGTACCCGTGAGATCTGTAAGAAAGTTGCGAGAGGAGAGAGAAAGAGAGGGGGAGAGAGAGAGAAAGAAAGGGAAATGAGAGAGAGGGAGTCGTGGGGCCCGGGCTTGAGAAGGGAATTCGCTGATTGGCTGATGAATTTTGAATTGGTTGGGAAAACTTTAGAAAAGATTTTGATTGGTTGGGGAAGTGGGGCCAAGGAAAATAGTGCAAAAGTTTACAAAAGATTTGTTATGTTGGTTAAGGGAAAAAAATATGGTGAACGGCTGAGATTCCCTAACTGAGATCTATTATCTAATTTGATTGTTAACAAACCTTAGCGTAAAATATTATTTGAATGATTTCATTGGTTTAAATTTTGATAACAGTCTAAACAATCTCTTAGGCTGATTTTGAAAAAATTAGAAAAATAGGATTTGGCGCAAATGCAAAATATTTCGGAATTGCGCCCGGGTCGGCTCCAAAAGTTTGAATTTGAAATAAGAAAATTATTATCGGGTTCCAAAAATTTAAATGAAGGATTTTATAATTTAAAAGCATACCCCCAAGAACGGCCGCACGTGCGTGCGCGTAGCCGTCCAAACACGTCCGTTTCACTGAACGGGACGAGAACACGATGCAAGGACGCTACCACAGGGTTAGGGGTGTCAAGCAGGCCATGTCAAATATTTTTATATTTTAAAAGACTTAAATTGTTATATGCAAGAATTTGAATTGTCGGGTAAATTACAACAAGCAACAGTCAAGTAAGATCAATGAAATAAATACCACACATCATTCATACGGTAACTGAAATTAGTAGAATTGGGCTCAGTTGTTACATTATACCCAACTATAAAAGAATTTCATCCTCGAAATTCCAAGAATACAAGGATAGACGAAAACAAACAAACTACAAGAAAAGATGAGGAAACTTCTGCCGGATTTCATCTTCTCGTTCCCAAGTGGACTCTCCATGCGAGCGATTACCCCAAGAAACAAGTACAAGGGGAATAACCCTGTTCTTAAGAACCTTCTCCCTCCGATCCACAATTTCAACCGGTCGCTCCTCAAAAGTCAAGTCTTCTCGTACCGTCAGCTCCGAATGATCCAATACATGCGTTTCATCCCGAACATACTTACGAAGTTGAGATACGTGAAACACATCGTGCACATTCGCCAAGGACTGCGGTAACGCCAAACGATACGCTACTTCGCCAACACGCACCAAGATCTCAAAGGGTCCAACAAATCGAGGACTGAGCTTTCCTAGACTCCCAAAATGAATCACCCCTCTAGTCGGTGATATCTTCAAGAATACCAAATCACCCACGGTGAACTCTAGAGGTCTTCTCGACGTATCTGCCCAACTCTTCTGTCGGTCTTGAGTTGCTTTCATATGATTTCTGATATTGTTAACTTTCTCTACTGTCTGCACAACCAAATCTGGTCCCAACAATCTTCGTTCACCGACATCGTCCCAGCAAACAGGTGAACGGCATTTGCGACCATACAAAGCTTCAAATGGAGCCATCTGAGTAGTTGCCTGAAAACTGTTGTTGTAAGAAAACTCCACCAAATGTAGATGGTCCTCCCAAGAACCCTTGAAGTCCAACATGCACGCTTTCAACATATCTTCAAGAGTTTGGATCGTTCTCTCCGACTGACCATCGGTTTGAGAATGATAAGCTGTGCTAAACTTCAATCAAGTCCCCAAACTATCCTATAAACTCCGCCAAAAGTGTGATAAGAACCGAGTGTCACGATCGGACACGATGCTCACTGGTACTCCATGCAATCTTACAATCTCCTGCATGTACCGCTCCGCCAAAGTTTCTGTTGATTGACTAACCCGAAAAGGAATAAAATGAGCTGCCTTGGTTAAACGATCAACAATCACCCATACTGCATTGTTGCCTTTTGGACTCCGCAGTAGAGCTGTCACGAAATCCATGGTTATATGTTCCCACTTCCACTGAGGAATCGGAAGTGGTTGCAACAAACCAGCAACCTTTTGATGTTCAGCCTTAACTTGCTGACACACCAAGCACTTTGCCATAAAGCGAGCGATCTCCCGTTTCATACCTTCCCACCAGAAATGCTGTCGTAAGTCTCGGTACATCTTCGTGCCTCCTGGATGTACGGAATAAGTTGAACTGTGTGCCTCCTTCATAAGCTCTTCGCGAATATCTCCCTTTGGCACACACAAACGGCTACCATATCTCAACGAACCATCTTCATGTATCAGTAAATCTGTTCGTAGTCCGACTTCAACCTGATCTCAAAACTTTTGCAATCTAGGATCCTGCGATTGCACTGCCTTAATGTTCTCGATCAACGACGAATGTACTTGCAGCTGCATCAACTGCCCCGAAGAATGCGGTAGCACAACCTCCAAATCAAACCTTCGAAAGTCTTCAACGAGTTCTTTCTGCGTAGTCAACATCTGAATTGCCGGTAATCGACTGAGCGCATCTGGCACAACATTAACCTTCCCCGAATGGTACTTAAGATCAAGGTCGTAGTCAGCCATCAGCTCTAACCATCTACGCTGCCTCATATTAAGCTTCTTCTGCGTGAACACTTACTTCAAACTCTTATGATCCGTGAAAATTTCGACCCTTTCGCCTAAAAGGTAATGTCTCCAAATCTTCAAAGCGAAAATCACAGCCGCAAGCTCCAAGTCGTGAGTTGGGTAATTCTTCTCATAGGTCTTCAACTGTCTCGATGCGTACGCTACAACCTTCCCATGTTGCATCAAAACACAGCCTAATCCTTTTCCAGATGCGTCGCTGTGAATCACCAATCCTCTGGAATTGTCTGGCACGGTCAGAATAGGGGCGGTTATCAATTTCTGCTTCAACGTCTCAAAAGCTGACGCACATCTATCCGTCCACATGAAAGGTACCTCCTTGCGCGTAAGCTTGGTTAACGGCTCTACCAAACGAGCAAAGTTCTCTACAAATCTTCTGTAATATCCAGCGAGTCCAAGAAAACTTCTTATCTCCGCAACATTCTTTGGAATCGGCCAATCACGAATTGCGCCCGCCACGTACGAGGATTCAATCCTCAAAGGAGCTTAGTTCTCTATAGGAGCTTAGTTCTCCAAGTTAGGGCCTTAGCTGCCCCCATAATGCGCATATGCACAAGTGCCATGTGCGCTACGTGCAACGCACGTGCGCCAGCCACGTGCGTACCATGTGCAACACACGTGGGCCTGCTACGTGCGCACCACGTGCAAGGATTCAATCCTCAAAGGAGCTTAGTTCTCCAAGCTACGGCCTTAGCTGCCGCCCATGATGTGCAAGCGCCATGTGCGACGCACGTATGCCCGCCACATGCACACTACATACAATGCACGTGCGCCCGCCACGTGAACAACATGTGCGACGCATATGCACCCACGCCATGCGAAACATGCGAAACGTGCACCCACCACGTGCGACGCACATGCGCGAACGCAAAAAAGCCTTTTTCAGCAGCGAGAAGTTTAATCTCCAACATGTTCTTCCCCCTGATGAGTGGGACATGGTTCAAAGGGTACATCCCTACACACCTTCGATATATGGCGCTGTAATCTCTCAGTGTCGTCGGAGAGGTGGTGGGTCCCAACAACCAATGATCATTCTTTCCAAAAAAGAAAAAGAGGAGGAGACCATCCCATAAGCTTCTAAAAAAATATACAAAAGCCTCCCAAAAGCTCCCACAAAACAAAAGAGAATTTAATTATCAAACCAAGAGTTTAACTTTTCTCAAAAAACTTAGTTCTTTCTATGGATCTGAGATCCGCAAAACAAATCTCCCACAAGTTGAGAATTTAATTCTCATCTGGAAGATCTTGATCTTGAGAATCAAATATTCATGGAAGAACGAATTTGAAAAGGAAAAAGATGGAGTTCAAATCAAGAACTTAGTTTCTTCAAATCAAGAACTTAGTTCTTTAAAGCACTCCATTCAAGATCCTCAAAATAATGATCTTGGTGATTGTTAATGGTCAAAATATCATTAACAGAGATTTAATCTCTCAGAGAAGATGGAGTTCAAATCAAGAACTTAGTTTCTTCAAATAAAAAACTTAGTTCTTTAAAGAACTCGATTCAAGACCCTCAAAATAATGATCTTGGTGATCGTTAACGGTAAAAACACCATTAACAGAGATTTAAGCTCTCGGAGAAGATGGAGTTCAAATCAAGAACTTATTTTCTTCAAATCAAGAACTTAGTTCTTTAAAGAACCCGATTCAAGATCCTCAAAATAATGATCTTGGTGATCGTTAATGGTCAAAATACTATCAACAGAGATTTAAGTTCTTTAAAAATATCAATAGAGATTTAATCTTCAAAAGAACTCAGCGCTTCACGTGAAAAGCGCGTGAGCGCTCAAGGCCAAGTTATATAGCGCCTCATGTGAAACACACGTAAGCGCCGGGAAAAGTTAGTGCTTAGCACTATTGGAGTGCCTCATGTGATACACACGTGAGCGCTATATGCAACTGAGTGTTTAGCACTACTGAGTGATACAAAAACCCAATCTTAGCCTAAATTGGCTAAACTTATGTTTGTGATATCCAAACTGATATCCAAACCGATCTTCATTCATGATTGACGATTCTTAGGTCCATCACAGTCTTTTCCCTCAAATACGGTGTTTGGTTTAAGGGTACATCTCTTCACACCTCTGATATATGTCGTTATAATTTCTCAACGTCTTCAGAGAGGTGGCGGGTCCCGCCGACCAACAACTTCTTTCGCTGGTGCACTTCTAAACTGACGTGCACGCCTCAAATCGGATCGTGACCCAAATTGGGCACACCCCATATCACCACCGTTCACTCCGTCATGTAACAAATACACGTGCATGTGAGATGAGCAACAGACCGTAACGTCCTTAAACTAAAACCTCACCTCAAAAAATGGTGATTTACGGACCGAAACGTCCTTAAACTAACAACGAACCGTAGCGTCCTTAAACTAAAACAATAGAGCCCAAATGCTCTTTTGTTGGATCTAAATGATCCTAAAATCTTGTTAAGTGGATCTTAGTCTCAAATTGGACTAACGTATCCTTAAAAAAAACAATCGAACTCCAACTGCTCACAAACATTTAAGTTGATCTTAATCTCAAACTAGATTAACAATCCTTAAATAAAAACCTAAATCTAAAATATACGGATTTGGACTAATCGCGCCCTACGGGCGATGACATAAATTAGTCTCCGTATACAATCCATGGGCAACCAAAAATAAAACAAACACATACGACACGAAGTGAACTTCCGGAGCAGGAAAAAGTGGTTATCGCTACGTGGTAACGTAATTAACTGCAGGGGCTTGCGTCTGCAGGGAAGAGCATCCCCACAATCAAAAACCCTTCACAACGAGGGGGAATCTGAAAAAGTCTGCTACAACGGCCACATCCGTCCAAACCTCCGATACACGGCGCCATAAATCAACTTGGTATCTTCGGAGAGTTGGACGGATAAATTCAAATAGCATCTGCACCCAAATTCAGGCAAGACGACCTACGCGGTTTCATCCCTGATTTCGGCGGTAAATAGAGACGAAACCGGGATGGATCGTCTTCCTGAATTTGGGGAGTCTTTGTATTTCACACCAAATGTCTCTCTTCCCAAAACACTATCACTTCAAAACGGCTCCAAAGACCACCTCGAAGAAAGCCCATGGAGAAAGCTCATCTTCTTATACCCAATCTGACTATAGACTCTTCTTGAACGCACCATGCGAGAAAATCTTCAGATGCAAAAGGTATTGTCAGGATGTAGAGTTATGTTAGAAGATTTTGGGGCTTATAACCTTCCCTTTTTCTTCTCTTATCAAGGATGGAATTTTGTTGCTGGAATCAATGAACCTGTTTATCTCAATTTGGTGAAATATTTCTTTGCTAACCTAAATATTTCCCTTACCGATGAAATGATTACCCTAACATACTTTGTGCGTGGAAAACATATTTTGGTTGGTGAACCTCTTCTTCATAGATTTCTTCGTGTTGAACCCGGCGGTGTTGATATTTATCATTTCAATCTTGGAGACTATCCTTCGTATCCGGTATTTTGGAATGCCCCAAGGGCCTCAAACTTTCTTCATGAAGGTTTAGTTCATCCAAGTGCTAATGCTTATGCCAATATGAAGTTTGAAGTAAAAGTCGTCGCCAACATACCTGGATGTGTTTTTCTATGCGAAACCGAAGACAGGAGTTACCTTAGGGGTTGTCATAAGCTCCTTACTTTCTTGCTATGATAACCATCCGAGTTAACCTTCCAAATCTTTTGCTTGAAGAAATTTTGTCTGCAGCTCAGTCTGGGCTTAACAAAAACCTCTCATACTGAATGATAGTCACACTCATCTTCAAATACTTCAAGGTTCCAATGGATGGTGAGGAATTGGATTCTAGTGTTAAGACTTTTGACTCTCGCACACTGGAGTTAATGATCGTGGCTGCAAATCGTACACGTAATCTTCAAGAAGGTTGGGATGAGCTTGATGAGGGAAATAGTAGCAATGGTGGCAACAGTGAAGTTGGAAGTAACTAAAACGGTGTGTATGAGCTTTTTGTTGTTGTCTTGTTGGTGGAGAGTTTTCCTTTGACCTTTGATGTTGTTGCTCTTGCTTGGTATCGATAAGTACTTGCTTGTAGAAGGGATAAGAGATGAGACCTTGTTGTTTTATTTTGTTTTGTTCTTAATGTTGGTTTGGTTGAAAAAGTGAACTTGTTTTGGTTTGTTTTTAGCTTCCTCTTGTTTTAAGAGATACCAGTTCTATAAAGATATTGATTATGAACCGATGATTTTGTACGGAATTACTTAGTTCTCTTTGTTTTATGGTTTTTAGTCTATGAATCGCATCTTTAGTTCATTTTCTTGGTTTTCTTTTACGACTAATGGATCATTGAGTAAATTATCTTTTGATTTCTTTTTATTATGCTCATGATCACGTGATTAATGGAATATTCATTGAATATGAAAATTGGTGGTACCTTTTGTGTATTTAAGGAGTTTTTCATAATCTTGTGAGTCTTGGACTATGTTTATGGTTTAAAATAGTTACGTTTGCGGTCTTGTGCTTATATTTTCACATTTGATGGTATTTTTGTGGAAACTTTATTAGATATGGGCTGTAAGATATTTTATCCCTCTAATTCATACTCTTATGCCTAATGTGTATTATATCCTTGAGTATATAAGTTGTACGAAGCCACACACAAGATGACGTCAAACACAAGTTTTGGAGAAAATATTGCTCAAGATTGGTATATCTAACTTCTCCGTTGATATTCTTGTGGTTTATATCATAGATTGTTTATGAGTTCTAATAGCTCCTATATTCTCATAAGTACCATTTTGCCTAAATGGCCTCCGCAACTCTTGTTAGGGGAATTCAATTATGGATTTGCTATTTATAACATTTCCTAGAATCTAGTGGAGTGTGTTTAGGGTCTTCATGGGCTTGCCGACATTAAAGATGAGAAAACCCTATTTTTATCTCATCTTTTCAACCATATGACTTTAGAACTTGATCATATATTGCATATGGTTATCTTGCATATATCGCTTACTTTTACTTATCTTTTATGCATACTTGTTGATATGAGCCATATGCTTGTTTTTCAAAGTTATTCAAACGTTTAATTTTAAATCTTACTCATATCAACTCCTATTAGTTTCCTATGTATACATTTAGGGGAAGTTATTCGAACGTTTAACTTATCTTTGGTGTACGCATGTGTTTAGGGGGAGTAATTCAAACGTTTTACTTCTCAGAACACTCTTTTTGATTATGTTAAAAAGGGGGAGAGTAATAGGTCCGTATCAATAACTCCCTTCGGCACAAAAGAAAGTATTGGAATTATTCAAATGTTTAACTTTAGCATATTGGTCTTTTTATCGATTATTGAAAATTATTCAAACGTTTGATTTTCAATATATTGATATCTTCTATTAATATTTTGACATCATCAAAAAAGGGAGATTGATGGCTTATGGATTTTCATAATCCTACTATTTAGTTTTGATGATGTTTTACAATATTATTAGATCTATACATGTGTTTCATATTTCATATTTTATAACATTGTATACGAGCTTATTTGTAACATTTCAGAAAATAAAATATTATTTTGGGACTTTAAATAAATAAAATAATTAAATTCATGAACACCATAAAGGTACAGAAATTGGTTTTAATAAAATGGTATAATTATATACTGATAGTTTGGAAAATTAATAAGAATTATTGATTTTGAAAGAAATTATATGAAATGAGCATGTATGGATTTTTAAATAATTATTGGTAAATGGGCTAATTACTAAACTCGATTAGCATTTACTAATTTTGCATTAAGTATGTTATGTGTATGTGGCATGCAACAAATCATGTTGCAAAAACCCCTTGTTACATTTATTTTACTCATGATTTTGTTTTGTTACAAATGAGAAAATAAAAAGAAAATGGAGAAGATATTTTAAAGGAAAAAGAGATGGTGAGGTGACTTGTGGCATGTGAGGGGAGAGAGAGAGAGAGAAAGGGTTATTCTCACCTTTGACTCCTTCAACCATTCTCATTTGTTCATCCTCATTCTCCTTCTCCTCCTTCATCCTTCCTCCACCTCCTCTAACACCCTCTACCACCTCCAAAACCACCGCAAAAAACCACACATCCTTCACAAAAATGGTGCACAAGTTCAATACAAACCTTTTGAACCTACCAAGTTGAGGTTTTGATGACTTAGGGCAACTCAAGAAAATTCTTGAGTTGCCAAATGAGGTATAACTCCACTTCTTTAGTTGAGATTTTAGTTTTTCTTATATCCTACCATAGTTTAGAGGTTAACCGATGTAGTTTAATAATGATAGAATTTTCCAAGTTGAGATTAGCGTTTATTTTGAATTGATAAGGTGTATTTGAGAGTAATTAGTGACCGTAAACCTTTGTAGTGTTAGTTTCATGGACCAAAACAGAGAGTAAAACCTAAGACTTGAGTAAGAAATATTTCAAATGTCAGTTTTATGGATATTTTGGGGACTACAGGGAATCTGGAGCAACCTGAGGTGTTTGTAGAAAAATCAAATAAGTACATTAAGCTAGATAAACCGCTAGAAGACCACCATGAGAAGACGAGACCTAAATTCTAACTTGAGGCCGGCGAAATCGGGAATCTGGGCTATATCGCCGGGCCAAATGTAAGCATTAGAGTAGGGGTTTGGCCTGTAGCTCCCAATCCTATTAACATATCCCATGTATTGTTTGTGTTATCCCTATTTACTTGTGCAAAAATCTGGGAACATTTTTGAGTTGGATTTGACTATGTTTTCCGATTTCTATGACTTAGTTTTGATATTTGGAACTTGGATTTGGTCGTTAGACGTTTGTACGTCAACGACGAGGCTTATTTGGTTATTCTTGCGTACGAAGGCCGTAGGTTCTAACCTATGTGTGTCTCGTGTGCCATATCGGGTTTTCTTGTATTTGATTCTTGTTTTACGATATAACGTATTTGAAACTGTAGGTACCCCGCATGAACTTTAGGACGACGAGGGAGAGCGTAGCGTCATTGACTTCGGCAAGCAAGGATCGATGTGAGTAGATATATATCTATGGGGGAAGTCGGGTGGATGGCGTATAGCATCCCCGCAACCGCAGAATAGGTTATATATATTATTTACGATTATCAGAGATTTGGATACCTAGTAAATAGGGTTACTAGGAGACTATAGATTAGATTTGGCGTACTTGTAGGATAGTTTACTCTTGGTTTAGTTCCTTAGTCATGAGCTATCGGTGTACTTAGTCGCACACACGCACACACTTGATATCTATGTTTGTGTATATGTATGTATATATATGTGTGAGTGTATTTCTGTATGTGTGTGTGTGTGTGTCTATACACACATACACACGTGAGATGAAGATAGTATATATTGAATGGATATGAGTTGATATGATCGGGTATGATGCCGTCAGATTTTGATATGTGATTGAGTCGAGACACCATATATGATGGATATATTAAAGGATCATTGGGCGATATGTATTCAAACATACGATAACATGTGATTTGATGATATTAGAATGTATGAGACCTTAGATCCGTACCACTGATTTATGATATTGATATTGTATGACGATTAATACTGTACGAATGATGATGATGATGATATATATATATATATGATATGTGACTCATACCCTCGATTTTGAGGATGCCGTACGATGGATATTACTGTACGAGGTATATATGATGATTGATCCGCACTATTGACTCGAGGATGCCGTACGATAGATATTACCGTACGTGATGATATGAGGCTGGATCGTCGACTACTAGATATATCGACTCAGATACGTATAGTCTTCCCCTACTTGACCCAGATTTTAGTTTAGCTTTTAGTTAGTTTCTTAAATTGTTCAGTAGATATTAGAGTATAGTCGAGTCATACCTCTTTTCAAAACTAGCAAATCATGGGTATTTTCAAGTGGGTAACCGAGGGACATTACGGATATTTAACATGGTATTCATTCTTCAAAACACCGTAGCCCCTACTTTTCTAAAAATAACAATTCGTGCTATTTCCAACACTATCACGGTATGGCTCGTATATAGATTTATATTTTATAATGTTGCATTATCGCTTATTTCCTGTCATTCATTGCATTGTAGATTAAAGGTGTTTCCTTTAGGTATTATGATCTCGTCTGTTAGGACACCAACACTATTACCGATGATGCGTATGTTGCACGTACACTTACTTGCCGGCTCACACACATCATCATCGGTAATTGCCATACCACGTACACACTAGAGAACCTTTACTTCATTCATATGATCTGAATATCTGTAGAAGAAGTATTGTTTCACATTCATGATCTTAAATGCTAGTGTAGACATTGTATTTCTTACTTAGATACCACATGCATTTGCATCCATACATTTTAGTTGCGCACTGATTATTGGCTTTACGTCGGTATTTATTATCATATTGTATACTCATGAGATTCCTGGATTTGGGGAAAAACAGCAAAACAATTTCATAAACTTATTATTTTTTTAAAAATGCAAATTGCAGTTTTCTTATGATATGATGTGTGTGGCGTCCACCATGAGTTTTCTCCGTTCTTGAGCCATGTGTTTACACATACCCGATTCAAGGAGGGGGATGCACCGTCTGCGGGTATATGGTGGACCCGGTGAGGTACCCCGGGGCAAGATGGACGTATTGAGAAGGCGTTGAGCCCGGCAGGGGAGCACTACCGACCAGTGATATTTGACACGGCGATCATCTGGAGGATACCGACCGTAGTCGTGTGATCAGATGATTTGGGCCGATCTGGACTGATGGAGCCCGAGATTTATGAGGATTTTGTGTCGCTGATGGACACGGTTTTCATGATATTTTCGAGTGTCAATGCTTAGCGCTCAAGTTTATCCTGATTATTCTGTGTCGTTGCTGGGCACGTTTATTTAATGATGCGTTCATACATCATACATGTGACATGTAGTTATTTTATGACACGGACACGAGTACCTGACCTTACACACATGTCTATATTATCACATCTACTGTTACTCGATATTATCATGCTACTATTATTATTGTACTGTATTGTATGAGATCGTCATACATTCGGTTTCTACTCAGTGATATCTTTTACACACGAGTTGGCAACTCACCCCCGTTGTGCCACAGTTCTTGCAGGTTTAGCCATACCGGTTCCGTAGCGGCTTGTTGGCACTCCACTTTCTTCCGGGTGATTGCTTGATAGGTGGTTTCCCTTGCATCATGACCACCGTTGTTCTTGTATTATTTATTTCAGTTGTATCTAGTTAAAACTCCATCAACCAGACTATGTATATTTAGTAGGCTTAGAAAACTACAGTTGTTTATTCTTTCGACCTTAGAGCCGCGCTCATGTATTATTATGGTTTTCTGAATTTCTTGTTGATGTTGAGTTCTTTACTTTATTTCTGAGTTTTGATCCTCGCTTTTGGTATTGTATATTTATTATCATTGCGTGGTTGTTTCCGCCAATTGGTGAAGAGCTAGCTTCCGCTTGGGGATGCATTTTATTGTTATTACTTATATATATTTTCGGGTTAAAAATATACAAAGGGAGGTGCTGCCGAAATTTTCGACGACGAAAATGTTTTCAAGATACAAACATTGTGTTTTCGTATACTATTATCTATGTTTTGTAGAAAAAACTCAATTTCAGTAACCTTATTTCAAACTGCACCTCCACTATTTACCCTAAAGGTTTAGATTTCTGGGCTTTTGGCTTACTTGAATTAAGTGTGGTCTTATAGACCTCACATGATTCGAGTGCCAGTCACGTGTCTTTTCCGGATCATGACATTATTCTTATGAGATTGGATTTGTAGGAATAGATTACGACAAGTTTTTGATGGAGGATGGAGGAAATTGAGCTAAAACGGCAAATCAATTAGGGGTTGGAGGATAATGTACTAGAACTCCTCAATGACCATATTCAAGATTCATGAAGTTAAGGAGCCAAAGTCCAAGTTTAAAGAAATTGAAGATTCAAGAGCTCGTGTCGAGATATCGAAAGATTCAAGATTTGCAAAAGAACGATATCGACATAGGAAATCAATATAAGTATTCGTGACTATGAGAAGCATCACATTAAGATCTTACACATACTCTTTGTATGTTTTGTGAAACACTTGGTGAAAAACTTGCGTTGGTTTTCATTTAAAATTCTTTTGAAAAACCAAGTTCAAATTTGTCTGAAAATTCCTTCTTCAGACGTGTGTACTACTGTGTTTCAGATGTCAGTTCTATTTTCAAAAACATGCACAAGTTTCAAATATCAGTTTCTTGCTTCAGAACAAACGTCTGAAACTTACCAAAACAAACGTCTAGATGTTTTATGAGCTTTCGTTGTTTAAAAATTTGACAGAACAAACGTCTATCGATACTTCTTCATACGTCTGTTTGTTCTCTGGATTTTCATTTGCCTGAAATTTTTTACAGAACAAACATTTGTAGTTGCTTTTTTATACGTCTGTTTGTTCTCTGGATTTAAATTGGCTTAAAAAATTTTACAAAACAAACGTGTGTCAAACCTTCTTCAGACGTCTGGTTGTTTTTTGTGTTTTCATGGCATTAAAACTTTTTGTGAGAACAAACGTCTGAACCTATTTGGCACAAACGTCTGAAATTTTAAAACTTTGAACAATCTTTTCTTCTTCAGACGTTAGTGTCTCCTTTTTCAGACGTCTGTTTGCCTTCTGTGCTTTCTTGTAAAAGCTTTCGGCAAACATATGAAGCTTTATAAAACAAACGTCTGAAACTATTTTATAGCCGTTGCTGATCCTTCTTCAGACATTTGTCTGGTTGAACTTTAGATGTCTGATAAAGACTCCTTTTGGCTGATTTGACTTGTAACGGATAGTTTTTCTTGAGTGGTATTTATTGAGAATTGATTTTGATTTTTGAACAGCTAACACTTGCAAAATTATTCTGAGATATTCTAAAGCCATTTTCTCATCTTTTGTGAGAGAAATTATTGATTTTGATTATCTTTCTCTCACACACTCAAAAAGATAAAAGAGCTTACTTTGATTATTCCATACACATTGAAGTATTAGTTGCGAGCTTTAAGAGAAGCTCTTTTGAGAGTATTGTGTTTGATTGTAAACCCTCTTCTTGTCTTTGTGTGAGGATATCTTATGTCACGACCCGAAAGTATGGAACGTGACTGGCACTTAGATTACGAGACGTCTAAAGACGTACCGTAACCTAAGTCAGCCAAAGCCCAGAAATCTAACCCAAAATCAAAAGAGAGTGAAGGAAAACCTTAAATGAAAACGGTTTTGAAATCAATTAAGTTGCATAGAATCCAAAAAAAGAACATCAAAAATTCCCGAAAATTTCGGCAGAGTCTCCCCTGTATTTTCTATCCCCCAAAATGGGTACAACAAGATAATAAACCTGTAATTATAAAAATGGCATCCCCAAGCGGGAGCTAGCTCTTCGCCCAAGGCGGACCACAACCACATGCAATATAATAGTAATATCAAGAAAAAGAGCATAAAAGAGATGCAAATACCAGAAAACACACGTCGGCTCAAGTGAGCTCGACCCAAAAGAAACCACAAATATACAAATCTCTCAGTCTCATCACTAGGTCGCATATACAATACAAGTGGTAGATGGAGAATACTAGATACAATGATAAGGCAAAAAGAAATAAAGTATACTCGCAACCCACCTACGGGCGATGTCGCGAGTCTGAGCAAAAGGAACTGATGACAAGATAGCCCGCCGCTACAAGACTGACGGGTCCGACCTGCAAGACACTGTGGCACAACGGGGGTGAGTTGCCAGCTCGTAAGTAAATATAACATCTAATAAGGCAATCGTAAGAATGCACGCAATGCACCACAACATGCATGTCCATATGTGCTATGATATCTCTAGTATGCATGCACAGGTATGCAATGTCATTATTAAGTCTTTAAGTGTTTTAACTGCTAAGGTTATTGAATTCTTAATTTTAGAACATGAATATCTGTATAATGGCTAAATATCATCAAGAAATCATCTGAAAACCCGTGTCAAGCATCGACACCAAAAAGGAATCATATCTGTCTCAATATCGGGCTCCGTCAGTCCGGATCGGCCCATATCATAAATCTCACGACAACGGTCGGTATCCTCCGGATATCCGCCGCGCCAGACATCACCGGTAGGTAGTCTTCCCCTTCCAGGCTCATCGTCTACAACTCGATCTTCTTGCCCCGGGGTACCATACCGGGCCCACCATGTACCCGAGACGGTTCATCCACTCCTCGAATCGGGTCTCGAAATCCAACAGAAAACATGAAAACTCATGGTGGACGACACATATGTCACGAGAAAACCGCAACTTTGTTTTAAAAAAATGATAAATATAAGCTTTGTTAAATTCTTGCGGTTTTCCCCAAAAAATCCAGAAATCGCAGCAAACTGAAATCCTCAAGAAATCATAATGTCCACATGTTATATATGATAAGTGTCTATGATATCAATGTATATGATGTGAGAGTTTGGCTAGAAATCTATGTAAATATGATAGTAATGCGAGGTATATGCATGCGATACAATCTCAAATATCATGCATGAATGCAATGGCGTTACTAAGCTAAACAGGTTTTATAGTGCACGTGGCATGGAAAATACCAAAGGCGTGTGTGTCACATGAATAGTGCGCGTGCAATAGATGCCAATGGTAAGGTGTTCGAGTCCTACGAAATGATATCGCATATGTATATATGAATGTCATATGAAGGTCCATGCAATCTAGTATAGGGTTAGCTGTGAGGGTATGCCATGTACATAAATGGATAAGCTAGCTAACAATATAATTATTGCATAAAGTAGGGTAATCCTAACTAGCGAGGGGGGGCCTCACGCCATCCAGACGATTCCCCCATAGATGAATATATCTACTCACCAGAAATCCCTGCTAATCTGATCCGGCCACCGCTTTGCCTTTGCGCGCCGTGTCCGATGTTTCTCCGACCGATCCTAAATTTGCACAATACCAAGTATAAGATTACAACACCTAAAACGATGCAAGTCACTATATACAATTATCGACGCTCTCAAATTAATCATAGCACGCCCTCGGTGCACGGGAAAACGCACGAAAATCGCTAATTTTTAGCTAAAATCGTCATTTCGGGGAAATCGACAAAACTACAACCCGACTAGACGAAACCCTGCGTTCGCGCACTCTAATAATCCTATACGAAGCTAATAATATTGCTAACCTAACGCAATTTGAACGCATACTATTTTTCGTAAAAATCTAGTAAGCGATTTTCAAACCAAATCGATACAAACATTGAAATTTGTCGTTTTAGCGAGCATACCAATACACAATTAACCACTCCAATCACCTAGATAACCATCCCTAACATAATCCAACCATTATGCTACAAACCCTAATTTCTAAAATCAAAACCTTCTCTTGATTTTTCCTAATCAAACATTTACTACTAAACTAATATTTAGAATTGAAATTCTAGCACAGTTAAACCACAAGTAAGCAAACTAGTTTAGAATTTTTACCTCCCCAATTGAATCCTAGCATGATCAAGTCACCAAGAAGCCTCCTTTCATCAAGTTTTTAAACTAATCTGGGTTGAAGAGGGCATGGATTAGGGATTGGCTTTGAAAGGAGATGGAAAAATGTGAATTTTTGTTGATTTTTAGCAAGAAAAAAGGAGCAAGAATGGAGTGGGAAGTGGGGAATTGCTGCTGGAAGGGGTCGGCTGTAGCAATGAAGAGGAGTTTGGGATTTTTGGGAGAAGTTTCTAGGACCAAAACACCCCCATGTTATCATTTAATGCATTTCTTTTCAACATTTTACAAAAAAACCCTTATTTTACCTCATTTTTCATTAAATTTCCTTCCTTAAAACTAAAAGTTTGCAAGCCATGATATAATTTTATTAACACCATATTTTAGCTTATAAAGACTCCTAATTAATAAATTTACCTAATTAAATTTGTATTTATCTCTAATTAAATGTATTTAAAAAGGCTTAAAATAATAAAAAAATAATTAATTACGAAATTTTTTTTTATTTAACTAGATAATTATAAGTGACATTTTAGTGACAAAATTATAGTAATATCTTATCTAAATTTTGTATAATTAGATCTACAATGAAAAATACCTATTTCGACTTTTTACGGAAAAAGCCGAAAAATTAGCCGATTACCGAAAAACTGCCTAAACGATTTTCGAAAGGTTACATCTTAAGTGCAAGAGGGTCCTTTGTAAGAGAGAAGAGTGAGAGAAGTTTTTCTTTCTTTGTGTGAGGATCCTTGAGTGCAAGGATGCTTTTGTAAGGAAGGAGAACTTGTTGGTCTCGGTGGAGACGTGGTGTAAGAAGTTGCGGGTGCGCAACGTGTTGTCTCGGTGGAAACGTGTTTTAGTGAAACGGGCTCGTGCGCCTAATGAAAGAGGACTAGGAGATCTCCCGAACCTCTCTAAATCCTACGTGTTTGCAATTTCTTACTTTCTAGTTTTAAGCTTCATAACTTAAAGATTGCTCAAGTGCATGCTTGTTCCCTATATGTTCTTTATTTGCTCTTAGTATTGCTCTTACTATATATGTATTTCTTGTATCACATTGTAGTTTTCTTAGTCACTATTTATTGGTATATCGCTTGTTAAGCTTGCATTTGTGATATTTTGATTAGCAAGAGTTTAGAATTTTTAATTTGAGCATCTCGGTAGCTTATTCCTATTCATTCCCCTTCTAGGAATTATTTCAGTGGTTCGGGCCATAGGCCTTCTTCTCTTTTTCGGGATATAGGTTTATTATTTTTGTTAAGATGGGTTGAAAACGAAGCATTCTTTGCGAAAGAACGGTACTCCATTATATGCCATAGTCTTAACGCATCCATAATAAAGTCAAGATATTGTCAGTCTCACCAGGAGTGAGATGATAGATGGCGATAACATAATAAAATAGAAACTTAGTTTAATGTTACATGAACAAGCTCAAAGATTTGGATGCTAGTGACAAGGCGGCGGCGATGTAGCAGGGCTATACGACGCAGCACCATCGGGGTGGTAGTAAGGTAGCAGGGATACACATCGCAGCACCATCGAGATGCGGCGATCTTCGGAGGATTGGCGCATTTAGGACCGCTCTATGCGTTGGACGCGATGAAGAACAATGTCATTAATGATCATATATTTTATTGTCGAGCACTCGCAGTTAATGCTTAGTGGTAGTTACAAGGTATATACGCGCCAAGAGATAAGCTGTGCGATGATTACAGGGTAATCTATGCGACGTAGCAACGTCACATTATTTCTCGATTTTGACCTTATTTTCATAATGAGTCAAACCAAGTAATGTAAATACACTTAAGAGTTATATTTTCATCGATCCAGGATCTGAAGAGTGCTGCCCCAGTTAGACTGTCGAGCGATAGCAATATACGGTTATATGTTTTTTTTACTCCATATATGAAGCAGTTAGTTATGCGGAAAGCGAATGTGTTGACGTTTGCTAGTACGTTTGAGTAACTGATGTTTAAGGTTTAATTACCAGGGGCGATAGAACTAAAAGCGCTGCTGATATGTTGATGAGGTCAACAGTGCACAAGGGCGGGTGTTCTAGTAAGAAGAGTTCAATTAAGATATGAAAACATGAATAACGCGCCAACAACTTAAGTGATCTGACATGGAGAAATGTGCTGGCAATAATGGATATAATAAGTCCAACGTTTGACTATGAGAATTTGAACCGCTCCACTCGTCAGTGTACTAAGTGGAAATAGTCATTCTGCTTGGAGCAGAAAAGTTTATGGAAGCAAATCATGTGTCGAAGACATACGAATCTATTCTGCATCGGGGATACAGATAGCTATCCATAAATAATGTTCTTGTTAAGGTGCTGAATGGAAGAAGGCCTTCTGCTGGGAGTAGAAAAGTTTGTGAAAGCAAATCATATGTCGAGAATATATGAGTCAATTCTGCATCGGGGATGCAGATAGCTATCCATAAATAATGTTCTTGTCAGGGTACTGAGTAGAAGAAGGCCTTCTGTTGGAAGCAGAAAATTTTATGGAAGCAAATCATATGTCGGTGACATATGAGTCAATTCTGCATCGGGGATGCAGATAGCTATCCACAAATTATCTTCCCGTCAGTTATAGTTTCAGTTTCGGCTTAAGATATTTGGATAGCTTAATGGGGAAATCTGTCTTATGTGTTTCTTATGGTTTTGAGGATTAACCCTTCTATAAATGTCATGAGTGGCACGATAGATTAGGTCAACAGATAGATAGGATGATTTAGCCACCTGGGGTGGGTTAGTTGGTATTTAAGCCAAAATCAAACCATCTACATGTGAGAGTTGCCTTGGGGGTAAAGCTACTAAAGAAAAACCATTTGGATATCCGTTGCAGATAATTCACTCCGATAAATATGGACCAATGAACATGAAGACACGTAGTGGAGTTTCCTAATTCAATACCTTCATTAATAATTACTCAATATGTTACTGATCTCACACAGAACTGAAGCGTTGATTTGTATTAAGCGCTGGATCAGTAAAGTGTAGAGTCAGCTCATGCAAACAGAGTTGTGCGTGTTTCTTTCGGAGTAGTTCTGGAAACTGTAAGCAAGCTATGTATATATTTTAGCAGTTCAGGAAACTGAATGAAGGAAAGGGGATCGTCAGATAGCTGATGACACCGTAAACTCTATAGCAAGTTGATGTTGTAGTGAGGAAAATTAGGAAACCCTAGATATGATAAAGAATATGATGGAAAGGGCCAATCTTACATATTTTTTGGGAGATGTGCTGTTGGCAGCGGCTTATGTTCTTGATCATGTGTTTTCAAAGTCAGTGCAGTCAACACTCTATGTATAGTGGACGAATGAGAGATCTTGTTGGTCACTTGTATCCATGAGTTTGTGATAGGACTGTAACTAACATTTGGTCGTGTAACGTTGATTTTTCCTGGGAGGTAACAATGAACGATTTTCTCAGGGAGGAATTTTCGCAAAAGGCAGAAGTAGCTCAGGATTTGGGATTCTACGAGATTGAGGAGACTTCTAGTCGATCAACGGTGCAGAAAGAATTAATTCCTTCAGTAGCTGACGATAGTGGGAGCGATATTTCCACTGATGGCTCGGAGCCAATCACGAATTCTCAAGAGACTTGTAGATAGTGTTGTGGATTGACACCCCGACGATATTTCGATATCGAAAGGGAGATGTCTATGCTAACTCCGCATTGGTTGTGGAACCCAAGTCATATGAGGACACTATTTATGGGCCTATTGCGAAGGAGTGAACAATGACAATAAAAGAGGTGAAAGAGTCAACGTTAGAGTATCAAGTCTGGAATTTGGTCAAATTATTCTACCAGACGCAAGACTACTGATAAAAACTGGATTTTTCAAAGCCTTGTGAAAGGAGGGGATATTAAAGAGAGATACAAGGCACGCTTATCGGCGAAGGGATTCACCTAGCATAGGTGGAAAACGAATAGACACTTTTCACCGGGGTGATGTTTGTGTCTATTTCACCTTCCTTTACGCATCGTTGCACATAAAGATCTTAAACTAGTCCTGGGGACTTAATTCGTATTGTCGATGGAGATTTGGATAAGGAGATCTGGGAGATCTACCTACAGGTTTCAAATCCAAGGGGACTTGAGTCGACTCAGAGAGTCCATTTATAGCTTGAAACACTTATCCAAGCAGTTATTGGTTCGATGTCATCAATTTATATTGGATATGGACTGACGATGATTGAATGTAACAACTGTAAGTTCAGAGATTTTGTTATGAACGATGTAGTGATGACTAAAAATGACTTGGAGACAATGAATGCCAATTGGAGTGGTTGTTCTCGCTATAGAGGACACATGAGATGTTGAGTTTGTGCTTGGGAATTGGATCAAGGAGGAGTCGTTTCAAGAGCATCCTATGTTTGTCTTCGGAGACTCACATGAGATATGTCTTAAAACGGTTCAGCCCACACAATCACTCTAATTTATTACTCCAGTCACTAATGGACATATTTTTAGCCTTTATCTTTACGATAAGACTCTTGACGAAGAAGCGCAGATTTTATAGGTTCTATTTTGCATAGTCAGTAGTGACCAGACATATAACTCTTACCGATTGGACTTAGTATTAAGGTCTACTTATTAGGATGAAGTGACGAGGATTTTTAGGTATTTATGTGGGACGACCCACAATACCTAGTGCTATGAGGAATCAGGTTTGGAGTCATGTGGGCATACAAATGCTGACTGGGCCAGCAATCTAAGTATGCATACATCCACATCTGCACATGCTTTCTTGTATAATGGCAGGTCCATCACTCAGAGTGACAAGAAGCATATTGTTTAGCTTTTTCACCATGGAGGTGGAATATGCGGCTATCTCTGTAGCGCCAAAGAGGCTGCTAGACTGAAGTGATTCCTCAGGGATTTGTGCGTGATTTCGCACGCAAGGGAAACATGGTTTCTCTTTATTGTGACATCAGGTCAATGATAGCATACTCAAGCAATCCCATATATATATGGGAAGTTGAAACACTTATAGATTTAACGACACTTCATCAAGAAGTAAGTGGCATGAGAAAGTGATCTAATTTATAGGGTTTTCCTTTAGGTCAAACGATCGGGGATCCGATGACGAAGGAAATAGCTGAGCAACACTATATGCATTTGGGTTTTGCCCTAGGTGATGTATTGTATTTCAGATAACCTGATAGACCTTACTTTTATGTTTGACATTATTATTATGGGTGGTGCCTTTATAGATGCATATTTTAAGATTGATGGTGTATAGATTTCTTTCTTTATTATCTGGGATGGATATTTCTATATTTTGTTTGACTATTTTAGACATGGAGTACAAGTGTATAGGGTACATGAAGTGTACGGGATATACGATGTATGCAGGGCACATATTTAATAAGGATACGTCAGCAGGTAGGAACTCTTCCTCACACGAGAAATCCCCTTTATGCTAAAGAAGCATACGAAGGCGAGACTAAGTGCTAGACGTCATCTGCTCAGAGCAGTGACTGTGATGTTGTATACTGGGTATGGCGACAGTGGGAGCTCTTAATAGAGTCGCCCTGACTGGGTCAGGATGGGGTTACCATGTGCTGTAGGCCGAGCGACCGAAGTGGTTATCCCATGGCCACTTTTATCTGTCTACATATAGCCGGACTAGGGGTCTAACTCGTCGCACGGGGTGTGAGCTTGTCAGGAGATCCTAGGCATATCGTAGGGCAATATGGCTGGGCAAGTCAATCATATGGTGATTGGACTTGGGTCCGTACGGTATAACCTTAATGGCGTACGCTCTCAGGAAGAGAATTTTATACCGTAGCATGTTACCATACGATGTGTGCTTGGATCATGCACATAAGGAGCTTAAAGGATGGATCCTATCTCCCTTACTGTGTGAGCCCTTATGACGACCTCCTTCATGGAAGGACGGGCGGTCTACACCCTTAGCGACACTGGGCTGTCTGGGTAGGCATGTTATGAGCGTCTGCTACTTTGGCTACTGTTTCCTGCTGCGATGATAGTATACCGTACATACGGGGCAGTGTCAGGACAGAGGGTGAATAACAGACCTAATTATTCAGGTCCGGAGGAAGATCGATTGGAATGTCCTGATTGTATCGCATGGCCAACTCTTATTGATGCCATGGTGGCGAAGTTTAAGAGTGCGATGAATCGAGAGGTACACCTAGGTGTTCGAGTGTGCTTTTAAGAGGGATCGAAAGTACTTGAGCAGACATGTCTGATCGGATCTGGGTATGAGATTTCATATGCCTAACATATTTTAGTTTATGTTGTTTTCTTTTAGGGAGATCCTTGTGTCGGTCCTAACGGATCTGGCTGTAAGGCTGCCCGCTTGTAGGTTCTCAATGGTCCATGTCGTACCAACATATATGTATGAGTAAGAATGAGGAAGAGAAGGAGGAGATTCTCACGGAGACAATTCATTAAGGGAATTACTAGTTCAGGGAACCAGCTCAGAAAGCTATGGACGGCACCCACTCGAATGTGCGAGTGGGAGTATGTTAGCCATTGAGTCTGATCCAGCCCAATATCTGCCCATATGAGTGGGTATCCTATATATTTATATATAGGGGGCTAGGGTTTCATATGAGATCATATGTATACAATATAGAAAGTTTTTCTAAAAAGAAAAACAAGAGAGAGCCGTTGTCTCCTTTCCTCATTCTTTTCTACTTTGTGTTGGCTTGCGGGATGATCAAGAGCGGGATTCTCTCTTTCTACCGAAGTGTGGTTTCCCTCCAGCCGTTGCTTGGAGGTGATAAAGATCATATCTTTTACGTGACATATGCGAGGAACGATCCAACCAATCGGATCAGGTATATTGTAAACCTTTAGAGTAGATACATAGACTTTCCGCTGCGCTTGGTTGTATATTTTGTATCTACGCTACCTAAAGTGTACAAAACTCCAAAATTTATGACGAAAACACTACTTTGGAGTTTAGAAAACTTCAGAACAATATTTTGGAGTTTATAAGACTCCAAAGCCAAACACCGATCAAAGTTGAGTTTTAAAATGGAGTTAAGGCTTTGCATACTAGAGTTTGTATAGCCTCTACCTTCACTTAAAAATAAACTCCAGTTTTCTTAACTCCATGTTGACACCAAAAATGTTAATAAAAATGAAAGGATACCAAATTTACCATTTGTGGATATCTTTCGGGTCGGATATCCCCTCATACGGGTATCTCTTAAAATTGCAGATATCTTCAAAAGCGAATATATTTTATGCGGGTATCCCTTTCGACCAAGTCAAAATGGGATCCTCTTGATGGAGCGGTTGCGGTATCGCCAATAAGATACCCGCATGGACGATTAGTCCCATGTTTCATGAATTAGTGAGGGAGTCACTCTCTTCCCCAACTCTCCTCAAAATGAGGGAGTTGTTTTATAACCACTTCACTCATATATATGCCTTAAAGAGAGAAGACAATTCAACAAACTTTTTTCTTTAGGTTGAAGGATTGGAGCCATCGGTTAAAGAAGAAGGAAGAAAAAGAATAAAGAAGGTGGAGAATCGATGAAAACCTTCTTCCTTTGGGATTCAATTTCTTCTCTCTTTCAATTTTAACAGGGAACATGTAGGGTTGAAGAACTTGAAGGAATCCCCACTGATTCTTATGATCAAGAACTCCCCAATGAACTTGAATAACATGATTAATTTCATGTTTTTTGACAAAATGAGAATATAAAAGAATTTCTCTTTGAAAAATATGAGAAATCGTGTTTTCCTCACTTATATGAGAATATACCTCTAAACAGTCCATATTTCTCAATAATAACTTAAAAATACAAGGGGAATTGCTGTCCATTTATATTGTAAACAAAATTAACTCGACACCCAATGGATATGGGTGTCAGTTAAAGAACATCAAAATGTTGTTCTTTTAAAAAGGAAATGAAAATATCCCCTCAAAGAATATTTGATCATAATACAAGGGATTAAGTAGGATATCACCATTTGCGGGTACATGAGGATGTCTATTTGTGATATCCCCGAAGATATCCTTACATGGTATCTTAAAAGATGCCTGCTATGTCACAAATAAATCCATTTGTGGATATTTTAAAGAAATCCTCAATATGGCACTACAAAATACCCTACCCGATATCTAAAAAGTTACTTGCATGAAAACAATATTGAATGCCCACTGCGGACATCTCCAAAGGATATACCCGCAAATTGCGGATATCTCAAATAGATATCCGCAAGTTTAGGGTGGAGCAGATATCTCCTTAAAAGATATCCACATACATCCTATTTGGGCTTTGGGTCCTATTTAGATTGACCCCATGTTCTTGGTTAATATGATGTGGGTTCTACTCAGAAGACCCTACATTGTCTCAATTTGACTAAGAGTGGGACCCACACATGGAGATACCCATTTAGGACATGTTTGGATAGTTAAGATTAAAATCCGTAGGATAATTTAGGATTAGAATATTCCGAAATGCACTTGCATTCTTTTTGGGTGAAAATGTAGGGTCTTTTCAACTTAAATGAGTATTTGGATGGCTTGGGATAAAAATATTCATTTTTTTATTGTTTTCCTTAAAATGGCCAGATAATTTGTTCGATTCTTTTTTTAACTGCTCCATGAACAACTTAAAACCAGTATTTCTAGCATCAAAATGTGCAAAATATAGAAGATCAAAACTCTTTGATATCAAAATATTAGCATTCTTAACACAATTTTGCTCAAAAAAATATCAACGGTATCCAAAAGAACTACTAAAATCCAATTACTTTTACCATAAAATTGGATCATAAATAAACCTAGAAACCACAATATTACTTCAATTTTCTAGCAGAAGCAAAATAAGATTGTTATTGGCTTGGAGATGAGGAGAATCAATAGTGCTTAATAACCATGAACAAATAAAACTATCCTCATCAAGACTCAAAGACAAGATTTCAAAAACACCTTTTTGCTTAACATCAACAAAAATTCCCATCTAAAATTTCTTTTCTTTTCAGGCTATTTACAAGTTGGTTGTGGCATGCGTGTGCGGGATGAGAGGTCTCGTGTTCGAGCTCTCATACGCACTAGGTATTTCCCCCTTCCCCTTTCTTTCTTTCTTTAATTAAATGTGCACACCCAGATTCGATCGTGAACGCACGTGAGTGTGTGTGTCATAAGACTGGGTTAGCCAGAGATGCTCGGTTGTAAAAAAAAAGACGAAGAAGAAAAGTATTTCCAAAACCAAAATCTATCAAACAAAATCAAGACTCTTTCTCGTTTATTCATTTATCACTTCTCTCCAACACAAAAACTATCTACAAACTGACCACCATAACCAATTTCAAGCTCTTCAATGTTGCCAGCTTCGAAATCATCATTGCCTCCTCGATGGATTATCATTAAACACCCAAAGCAATTTTTGAGTAAGAGAATGACTAATGGGTAACTATCGAAGCTTCCAGGTATAGATCTAAAGAGAAGAAAGAATGAAGCTCCCAGGTATAGATCTAAAGAGAAGAAAGAATGAAATTCTTACAGAGTTATCAGGATGGGGGAGAGAGAGATTTAGAGGTATATTACATTTTTTAGGGTTTTTTGGGGTAAAAGGACCTGAAGGATTTTGAGAGAAGGGAAGAAGAAGAAGAGAGAGAAACTGAGCCACACTCCCGAGATGGAGACACATGTGAAAAAGTTGGGGGAAAAAACTTTGACTCAAGTTTTTCTATCAAGTGGATAGAGCCAAAATAGAAGGTTTTCCTCTCTGGATTAAAAAACAAAAAAAAACCCATCTAAACAGCCGCTTTTGCAGGATTGAATCAATCCGGTGGAAAAATGACATCTAAGATTTTTTTCCATGAGATAGGCAGTATCCAAACAAGGCCTTAGTTTTTAAAAATAATACTAACTGTGATATAAAATATCCTTCCCCATTCAAAATATACTTGTATCGTTGTAAAATTTTTTGTACAAGCTTTTGAGATGTAAATAGATGTAATGTATCAAAATTGTACGTAAATCAATGTAATGAATTCTTTGTTGATGATTCTATTATATTGTATTTCCTTTGCAAGTATATATTTAAAATGAGATCTTCTCTATAAATGATGTGATTTAGAATAATCTAACAAGGTTTCCCGTCTAAATATTTCTTGAGACAATATGATATAATTAACGGTAGGTGCTTGCGCTTATCGGAAGTCTCAGACCTCAGGATCTTCTGGTCAAACTTCAAAACTTTAAACTTGTTTTTTTTAAACTCTACATTTATCTTAACGATACGATTGTTAGTGATGATGCTCAATATTGGCGACCTTTCAGATCAGGACACGTGGCAGATGACGTGTTCCAGAACTCAGAAGAGAGGGCCCACAGGGGCCGACCAGGCCCAACCTACAAGCACAAAGCTGGCTCACCTCAGGGCCTTTGCAAATTGGCCTCCTCGGTCTCTCAGCTCGCCTCCGAGCTACCGCAGGACCAAGATACCTCGGCCCTCTCACTCGTTCCCGAGCTCTCCCGCCGAGACCATCTTCCTCAGTCCCTCTGATCGACCAACTCCACCACTCACAGGCGCAACCGCCGCTCCGCAAATCTAGCCATGCGCAGATTCTCCGACGGCAACATCCCACGTTCTACGCCATCACGATCCCTATTAACGGGCGATCCGCTCTTTACACGGGCGTGACGTCGGGAGCATAACTGGCGGCGAGATTCTCGCGCCTGCTGCTGCATGCCACCACCGCTATATAAACCCCCATCATAGAGGGGTCAAGTAAGCCATTTTTTACACTTCTATGCCATTACTCTGCTCGGATCTCGTCACTAACTTGTACTAGTTATATGTATGCCCTAGAGGCCATTACTGTACATATGATGTATATTGTAATGCATGCTTGGACATATATAGGGAGGACTTTCTTGCTCGACATGATAGTATGCTATCTGGTTGTACTTTATCTTAATATGTACTCTGATTGTCTATATGTTACATGTTGATAAAGCCCTTAGGATATGTACTCGACTACTGGGACTATGATGAGATCATACTGGTGGGGCCACGGTAGTCGACAAGTACATTCTATAACTGTTCCTAGTCGAGGGTATATCGAGACAGGGCATCAATACATCAGAGTAGACTAGCGTATACGCATCTTGACCCATATGATGGGCGATGGATGATCCTATATCCATCGGTGTTTGACATCAAGGATGGTGTACGGGTGCTCAGTAGAGACTGGGTACACTGGACGGACTCGCCGAGAACTCCCAGATGATATTATACCCCACGTCAGATGGCAGTTCTCCGGTGACACAAGTACAGAGTAGTCTGTTGACCCGAGATCGTCATAGAGTCTTGTGTGATTCCCACTGTGCTTTGATTTCCACATACCACGTCCAAGAGGGCGTGCAAAAAGGTGGCTTTTGGGTACAGTCCCGAATCACATGGAGGCAATGAGCGATAGGAGGGGATTCGTCTCTCCCGGTATAGGTAGTTGATGTTGCGCTGTGTTCGATTGGCTATAACTGGAAATCCCTGGCCAGGGTTGCTGAGATTTACTGGTAAGTGTTATCAGTAGTTTGTCGAACTGTTATAGACCTCATATCGACATGACTTATCAAGCTACTGGGGTCTGACGTTTACCACCCCTAGGCAAGATATGCGACATATCAGACGACGAGACCGGACTGTACGGGAGTGTTACTGATTGGATTTGCAGGAGAATGTACATGCTTGCTTGTTGATCTTCTGATCGCTCAATACCTGGGTGGCTGTTATGTTTAGCAGACCGCTTGCAGCTTGTGGGTGTTTGATATGATTATCACCTACTGCCGGCGTATTGACGATTCTTTAGAGTCCTACACAGAGGTTTCTTGACTCAGGCAAAACGGAGTAGGGGCATATATGTGATATGTGCAGGACCGAGGATAATGCGATATGAGATACCGTATTATATTCTTGCGATATTTAATATCAGCCGGGTCATCGGATCAAGTGTTGATTCGATGAATCGGTAAATGAGATATTAGTCGGTTATATACGATATAGCCGGATTTTCGGATCAAGTATTGATTCGATAATTTAATGTATAATAATATATATGATATATTAAATTACATTAACTAATATTAGCTCACTAAAGATTCTTTTTTCTCACTCGGGTAATACATTGATACATATGCGATATATGTTAATTGTATTATTTTATTTTGTTACAATAAATATTATATATGTGATATATAATATTGTAACATGATATGATTACTAATGCAACATGTTTAGTGGAGATTAAACAAGATTAGGGTTTGAATTGGGTTAGTTCATTCATGAACCTTCTAGAAGGTTTTCTTTTGTTTTGTGCTTAGATATTATGGTTGATATTTTTGAGTGACTCATTCTTAATCCAACCCAAACCCTAGCCCTAGTTAATTCTCTACAAGAGTCATCCTTGACCATGGTTGCATGATGAATCATTATTATCTTTTCATTGTTCATCACAAAAGGATTCTTCATCTTCTTCTTCCTCTTGATGCAAAGCTTTCTTGCTTTGCTTTTTGTGATGAAAGCGAGTGAGAATAAGAAAACAAATGAGAGCAAAAATCCTACTTCATCATCCTCATCTACCCTTGCCATTTAGATGAGGGTGTTCACTTCATTTAGTGAGTGAGAGCTTGTATTTATGAAACTTCAAGGTAGATCATCTTTGTTATCGAAGATCGGAAGCAAGCTTGCACCTTTCTCTTCGTGGAACCTCTCGAGAGTCCGGAACACGATGATCGCAGTGAAGGAACCTCAACACGGAGCTTTAGAAGTGAAGGACCGGATCTACAAAGGTTGTAATCCCTCTCACTTAGTGTTAAAGTTTTTAACATGCTTGTTTTCGCCTAATCTCTAGTTTAAAGAACTCGTTTAGGGTTGTTTGGCACGACTAAATTTTAAATCGGGTATGGTTGATGCCTTATAGACCATTGTGCGTGTGCCTAGTAACTCTACAGTGGTATCAGAGGTAGGTTAGAGCTTTAGGCGAAGTCTAGACGAAGTTTAAAGTCCGATCGAACTCCGAATACCTGGTTTAGACCCCTCTCTGGACATTTTTACAAATGTTGATTTTTTCTAGATTAAAAATACTCAGAAAACCAAGCAAGAAAATATAAGAATTACTGTGAAGTACGGTCCCACAATTCGATCACGTGACCGCGGAACCGCGGTTGAACCACGCACGTGGCGGCGGTTCCGCGACCGAACAGTAACATTGGGGCCCCATACTTCACAGTATTATTCCTGGGTTCTTTTTCTCTATTCTGGGAATTTTTAATTCTTACTCAAGTGTTGAGTTTTCTGGGGTGTATTGGGGACTCGTTGATTCGATCGGATAATTTAACTTCGTTTATGTTTTTCCGGGTAATTTTTAGAAACTGTTAAAAAGTTCGAACGGATATCAATAACTCACATTTTCCCCTACCGGAAAATTTCCAAGCATTGGATTTTTCCGTAGTTTAGGAACGTTCTTAGTCGTGCAAGTAACGCGGTGGACCCTCTAGAAGACAACAAACCTTAACTCGATTATGTGACCGTCTTGAACTGCCTCTAAACCTTAGGGTTTGTGGTAGTACGGCGTGCCACATATGAGGCGTTGGCTTGACCCTTCTACGGCTGGTGTAGCATGTGATGGATGTTTTTAAACTAATTTCAAGTGTTGAGAACTATTTGGGAAAACTTGGGTGTTTGATTATTCGATCGGAAAGTTTAACATTGTCTATTTATCTGGAATGTGATACAATATTTGGAATCCACATGTAGTTATGAGATAACTAATTTGAATGTTATAAATCTAGCAGTTCAGTCTCAGATGATCGGTTGCCATGGAATTTTGATGTGATCAAAAATCCGTCGCAATCACGTAGCATACGCGGATACTCGCCGGGTAAACATAACAGACAGCCACGCCCCATAGCCCCGACCAAGTGGCTGTAGGAGAACCCCGTCGCCAAAAGCATCCGGTCGGTTGCTCGCGGCAGCGGTGTTCCGCTTTAGTGCACTTCGATGACGGCATCCGGGGGTGCGGCCGTCTACTAAAGTTTGCGACGAGCATTCGATCAGGATGTCGGGAATCTTGTTGAACTGTCCGACTTGATATTGAAAAGAGTTTTCGATAATGAGACTAAAATGCGAGGTTTATAATTGTTAGGCATGCGATGTCTAAGGAATTCATTTGGTTAGGCATGCGATGTCTAAAAAGGTTGCGGATTCCAACTGTTGTAGTTTTACACTTTCTTTTCTGTGACCGTAAGCCTAGTATGTGGTGTATCGCCGGCTTCGTTGCTATACATCAACGACAATCGGGATACGCATACTTGCTTAAGTTGATGATATGAGATATTATGTGTTGCTGTGATATGTTATATTGGATCGTCGCGTTTTGAATAGCCGGGGTTTTATATGAGATGAGGGTTTTTATTTTCATTCATGTAAAATTCATTTGTATGTAATATTCTTTTATTGGGGCACTTCCGGGCTGAGGATGATGTCACCATTGTATATTATTTACTTTTCCGCATTAGGTAGACCCAAGGCGGGGAGCACAAGTAACTGGGTTCTAGGGTCCAGTGGGAGACCATCTCGAGGAGTCGAGACCGGGTCTCCTAACCCTAGAATTGGCAGTGTTGCTTGCCGCTCTCGTAGGGGTCTAGGGATGTGTGTTTGGCAATTCATCGCGACCATGGAATCCGTGTTTTATACAAACTCGTATTAAAAACACAAACATCATAGTATATCCAATATTTCATATATGTTCTTCTGCTGCAATGCTCTGTGATGAGATCATATTACTGCCTGGGACGAATGTTTATATTATATATATGAGATATATGTTATATTGCAGATTTCGTTTCAAATGTGATGCTTGTGAAGCATAATAAAATGGGACTTCATTAATGAGATTAATGAAACTAAAAGGAAACTTAAAGATGTTGTAGAAACTTGTCTCAAAAACAGGTAGCTCTAGTTCTTGCTTTGCATAGCGGTGTTCCTTGTAGAACATCCAGCACCTTATTCGATAAGGAAAGAGCCGAGATCCCTTCACCGGGAGTGACCTCTTTAGTGAAACTAGCAGATGCTACAAACTCGGTTTGTCTTTTGATTGTTTTTATAGTTTTTGCTTTGCATAGTGATATTTGTGAAATATCCTGCACCTAATTCGATGAGGAAAGAGCCGACGATCCCTTCACCGGGAGTGACCTCTTTAGCGAAACTAGAAAAGCCTCAAAAACACTCCATTTAAAATCACTCGATTCTACAACGATATCAAGTTCATTACGCAAAAGGTTTTCTTAAAAACCTGTCGTAACCCTTCGTCATTTTAGGAAGTAGAGTACTTAGTATTCGTGCTGTGTTTGTTGACCTTAGTTAAGGCATAGTGTATGGTAGCTAAGTGATGTCTTCCTATATAGCATATGATGCGATTAGTTAGGACAGTCATATGACTTTGTTGACCTTAGTTAAGGATCATGTGGGTGGGTCTATTTAATCAAGAAATGACGGGTAGAAATTGACTAGTGCTTATGATTTGTTGACCATAGTTAAGGTCATAAGTCATTAGGGGTAAAATATTATTGGGAATTTCAAGTGTTGAAATTTGCAATGAGATTGCATACCTTCTATGAGATAGTTGAATCCCGATACCCGCTGCGAGTAAGAGTTACTCCTGGGAAAGTTTTACACAATACAATTAGCCGATCAAGTAGGTATCTAGAAAGGTGTTAACGGGGTTACGCCGCTGGAAAAACGAAGTTTACTTTAATTAGGTCCGTGCGAAAGCACGGGGAACCTCCCTCAAAGTACCGGCACTAGCTTGGCTGAAAGATTGGCGAACTTATAGAGTGTAATTAATCCTGGCTAGTCTTTCCTTTTAGGGTTTAAAGGAAGATTTGACTAAAACAGTAGGAGACATCCTGATTAGATAAATTGATAACCAATCTAATCTTGTAAAAGCGCACGCTGAGTGTTTTCTTCTCTCTCTCTCCAGGTAGCAACCATATCACGCCTTAATCAAGATAATAATACGGATGTATTGACCGAACCGGCTTGTTATACTGTGCTAGGGAACGTTGGTCTCGCTCCAACTTATAATTGTTATAAGACAGAGCAGGAAATTGGGGAATACCAGATTTCCCGTGCCGCCCAAACGAAGAAAGTGCATGTTGATGCATCATTTTCGGGTGTGTTCATTACAGAGAATTGTTTCTCAGTATCATTTACGTCCTGGGTATGAGATACCAAATCAGGATCCCGCAAATGTAATTTGTTACATGGGCTGCAGATAGGTAGAGAACTGAGAACGGGTGATAAATTTCATGAGATAGAAACGGTGCAAGTGTTGCAGCCAAGTCTGTTGGTAGTTATCACCCTGTATTACCAGAATACATTGATTCTGAACGAATGTTATTAGATACCGAACCTGATATACAACATCATATCAGTCTCTTTATTAGTAAAGAAGGATATAATTTTGTATTGTTGGATAATGTTTTGAACATTTCCTATATCAAGAGTTGATCGGATCAGGCACGTTATCTAAAAGCATAGACGTTCTAGATCAAACCACAGTTCTTAACGTACAGAACACACACAAGAGGAAGAGTTCAGAAATGAACGAATCCTTCTTGAGGTATTGTAGACTAGGTCATATCAATGTGACCCGACTAACTGAAGTTACACATAGATGGATATTTAAATTGTTTGAATTTACATCTTGTGAAACTTGCCGGTCATGTCACAAAGATAAGATGACCACAGTTCCGTTTATTGGAAACAGAGAAAGAGTTAGTGAAATCTTAGGATTGATACATGCTGATGTATGAAGGTCCCCTGTCTACACATGCCAGGACCGGTTCTTTATACTTCATTATATTCACTGATGATCTCTCCAGATTCAGACATATGTTCCTGTTGAAACACAAGTCCGAAACTTTTGAGATAATCACAGAATATAAGTTAGAAGTAGAGAACTAAAAACGGGTATAAGTATTATGTCCTTTGATGAGATCAAGGAGGAGAATACTTAAGCACGGGATTCCTGGACTATTCTAAAGGAGAATGAGATTCTCTCTCAGCATTACTCCTCCGTATACACCACAGCACGTCGGTGTATCGGGGCGGAGCAATCACACCCTATTTGATATGGTGTGCTCTATGATGAGTACTACTGAGTTTCCTATTTCCTTTTGGGAGTTATGCACTTGAGAAGCTGCATACCTATTGAATAGGGTTCAAATCAAATCAGTTGCCTACCACTTCATATGTGATATGGAAAGGGAAGAGCCCATATCTTAAGTTTGTTAAGATTTGGGGTTGTCCGACCTATGTCTAAAGCAAAATCCGGACAAGCTCGAGGCAAAGTCAGATCTATGGAAGTTTGTTGGATATCCCAAGCATACGCAAGGGAATATCTTCTACCTAACCGAGGAACAAAAGATGTTTTGTTTCTCAACACGCTACCTTTGTGAAAGGGAATTTCTTGTAGAAAAATTAGTGGTCATGAGGTAGAACTGGAAGGAGTTCCAGCTATACAAACTACAGCAGATGATTTGGTAGAACCAAAGGATTCAATAGATTCTAACGAACCTCAGCCTCTCCGCCGATCTAGTAGGGTTCCTCACCCACCTGAGAGATACTTCGGTTTCTCTATGATAGTGGGAGCGAGAATTGCATCATGAGATGATAACCCAACTAGTTTCGAGCAGGCCATCAGGAGTGGGACTCTGTAAGAATGGTTGGATGCTTAGTGATCTGAGATGGAATCCTTACAACAAAATATGGACTTTGGTTGCTTTATCTAAAGGGTTAAATCCCCATCAGGAGCAAGTATATCTTGAGAAGATTACTTGGTGTACATGGAAAAGTTGAGACTTTCAAAGCTATGCTTAAGTCCATCCAGATCCTACTTACCATGGCTACATACTATGACTACGATATCTGGCAGTTGGGTGTCATGACTGCTTTTCTAAATGTTGAGAGCGTCTATAAGTATACAGCCAGAGGGCTTCGTAGACAGTGGGAGCAGCGGAAACATAAGCAAGATGTTTTATGTGATAAAGCAGGCATCGCGGAGTTGGAACGTCTGTTTTGATGTGGTAGTCAAAGAGTTTGACTTCATCAAAATGGTAGATGAACCTTGTATATACAAAAAGATAGTAGGGAGTATGGTGGTGATACTCGTAGAGTACGTGGATAACATACTCTTGATAGGGAAGGAGTTTCCTATGCTACGATCGGTCAATCTCCGCTTATCACAATGATTCTCCATATAGGATCAAGTGATACCTCCTAAATCCTGGGTTTTGGATCTATGAGATAGATCTAATTGGATGTTAGGATACTCACTAGTTGCAGTGAGATGGTATCAATCCATCCTGGGGAGAATCACTGGAAAGGTTCCAGGGTGATAAGGACGACTGAATGTCAGTCACAGGCATTGTCTTTACCCTCAGTGGAGGGACGGTATGTTGGAAGAGTTCCAAGCAAGATACCGTGACTTACTAGACGATTAAAGACAAGATACATCGTTACCAAGGATGCTACCAAAGAGGCAGTCTGGATATATAAGTTCATGAGATGAACTTCATTCCTACCATTGTGTGACAATGAAGTTGTGGCTTATGCCAAGGAACCCCCGTCCCATCTGAAATCCAGATATAATTCTTAGGCAGTATCACCTGATCATGGAGATGGTTGATCTTCAAGGAGATCGAGGTTAGGAGAGTAGACACAGAGGACAACAGCGCGAATCCACTCACAAAGGCCTTTTTTCCCAGTAGAGATTTTTATGGGATGGTTGAGTATGAGATACTTCAACTACAGCTAATTGTTGAGTATGTGATACCACAACAGATGGCCCTAGTGCAAGTGGGAGATTGTTAGTTATATGTATGCCCTAGAGGCCATTACTGTACATATGATGTATATTGTAATGGATGCTTGGACATATATAGGGAGGACTTTCTTGCTCGACATGATAGTATGCTATCTGGTTGTACTTTATCTTAACATGTACTCTGATTGTCTCTATGTTACATGTTGATAAAGCCCTTAGGATATGTACTCGACTACTGGGATTATGACGAGATCATACTGGTGGGGCCACGGTAGTCGACAAGTACATCCTATAACTGTTCCTAGTCGAGGGTGTATCGAGACAGGGCATCGATACACGAGAGTAGACTAGCGTATACGCATCTTAACCCACATGATGGGCGATGGATGATCTCATATCCATCAGTGTTTGACATCAAGGATGGTGTACGGGTGCTCAGTAGAGACTGGGTACACTGGACGGACTCGCCGAGAACTCCCAGATGGTATTATACCTCACGTCAGATGGCAGTTCTCCGGTGACACAAGTACAGAGTAGTCTGTTGACCCGAGATCGTCATAGAGTCTTGTGTGATTCCCACTGTGCTTTGATTTCCATCATACCACATCCAAGAGGGCGTGCAAAAAGGTGGCTTTTGGGTACAGTCCCGAATCACATGGAGGCAATGAGCGATAGGAGGGGATTCGTCTCTCTCGGTATGGGGAGTTAATGTTGCGCTGTGTTCGATTGGCTATAACTGGAAATCCCTGTCCAGGGTTGCTGAGATTTACTGGTAAGTGTTATCAGTAGTTTCTCGAACTGTTATAGAGCTCATATCAACACGACTTATCAAGCTACTAGGGTCTGACGTTTACCACCCTAGGCAAGATATGCGACATATCAGACGACGAGACCGGACTGTACGGTTGTGTTACTGATTGGATTCGCAGGAGAATGTACAGGCTTGCTTGTTGATCTTCTGATCGCTCAATACCTGGGTGGCTGTTACGTTTAGCTGATCGCTTGCAGATTGTGGGTGTTTGATATGATCATCACCTACTGCCGGCGTATTGACGATTCTTTAGAGTCCTACACAGAGGTTTCTTGACTCAGGCAAAACGGAGTAGGGGCACATATGTGATATGTGCAGGACCGAGGATAATGCGATATGAGATACCGTATTATATTCTCGCGATATTTGATATCAGCCGGGTCATCAGATCAAGTGTTGATTCGATGAATCGGTAAATGAGATATTAGTCGGTTATATGCGATATAGCCGGATTGTCGGATCAAGTGTTGATTCGATAATTTAATGTATAATAATATATATGATATATTAAATTACATTAACTAATATTAGCTCACTAAAAGATTCTTTTTTCTCACTCGGGTAATACATTGATATATATGCGATATATGTTAATTGTATTATTTTATTTTGTTACAATAAATATTATATATGTGATATATAATATTGTAACATGATATGATTACTAATGCAACATGTTTAGTGGAGATTAAACAAGATTAGGGTTTGAATTGGGTTAGTTCATTCATGAACCTTCTAGAAGGTTTTCTTTTGTTTTGCGCTTAGATATTATAGTTGATATTTTTGTGTGACTCATTCTTAACCCAACCCTAACCCTAACCCTAGTTAAATCTCTACAAGAGTCATCCTTGACCATGGTTGCATGATGAATCATTATTATCTTTTCATTGTTCATCACAAAAGGATTCTTCATCTTCTTCTTCCTCTTGATGCAAAGCTTTCTTGCTTTGCTTTTTGTGATGAAAGTGAGTGAGAATAAGAAAACAAATGAGAGCAAAAATCTTACTTCATCATCCTCATCTACCCTTGCCATTTAGATGAGGGTGTTCACTTCATTTAGTGAGTGAGAGCTTGTATTAATGAAACTTCAAGGTAGATCATCTTTGTTATCGAAGATCGGAAGCAAGCTTGCACCTTTCTCTTCGCGGAACCTCTCGAGAGTCCGGAACACGATGATCGCAGCGAAGGGACCTCAACACGGAGCTTTAGAAGTGAAGGACCGGATCTACAAAGGTTTTAATCCCTCTCACTTAGTGTTAAAGTGTTTAACATGCTTGTTTTCGCCTAATCTCTAGTTTAAAAATCTCGTTTAGGGTTATTCGGCATAGCTAAATTTTAAATCGGGCATGGTTGATGCCTTATAGACCATTCTGCGTGTGCCTAATAACCCTACAACTTGAGCGTCGGAGGGTCCTTAGTGGTACCAAACCATCCTGGGACTTCTTTACAGGTACTCGGCAACACCTCCCTCACCTCACCTCTTCCTCCAAAAACCCATTGAGACCCGCACGCGAAGGAAGATAATCAACTAAGTCCACCACGAGATGAACGGAAGACAACATCTGATGGAGGCCCGAAAAGGACCTCCATCAGTTGGGTCCGTCTGTGGGAACCGAAACTCCACAAAAAAACGAAGTTGGCCTTCCGATCTCTATCCCCATGGCAAGCGATCACCCTGAAGATCTAGATACCAGCCGCCGCTCCCCCTCACCGGAGGCGCGGGTGAACCTCTTCCATCGACCGTCATCAATGCCCTCGCCGGCCGAATAGACCGACACCCCCTCCTTTGACGGGTTCGCACAGTGGGGGATCGCCACGGCGGCTCGAGGGTCGCCTCGCCCAAGGATCTAAGCCCTCACTAAGAGGCAGCCCAGCAGCTACCCTGCTCGGCTATCCCTGGCGGGTAGCTTCCCTCCCGCAACGCCAGGGATCAGAAAGTCCTCCCAGAGGCAGTCGAGCCCGAGGATCCCTCGCTCGGCTATCCTTGGCGGGTAGCTTCCCTACCGCAACGCCAGGGATCAGAAAGTCCTCCCAGAGGCAGTCGAGCCCGAGGATCCCTCGCTCGGCTATCCATGGCGGGTAGCTTCCCTACCGCAACACCAGGGATCAGAAAGTCCTCCCAGAGGCAGTCGAGCCCGAGGATCCCTCGCTCGGCTATCCCTGGCAGGTAGCTTCCCTACCGCAACGCCAGGGATCAGAAAGTCCTCCCATAGGCAGTCAAGCCTGAGGATCCCTCGCTCGGCTATCCTTGTCGGGTAGCTTCCCTACTGCAACGCCAGGGATCAGAAAGTCCTTCTAGAGGCAGTCGAGCCTGAGGATCCCTCGCTCGGCTATCCTTGGCGGGTAGGTTTCCTACCGCAACGCTAAGGATCAGAAAGTCCTCCCAGAGGCAGTCGAGCCTGAAGATC
This sequence comes from Agapanthus africanus, assembly GCA_030015575.1. NCBI lineage: Eukaryota > Viridiplantae > Streptophyta > Magnoliopsida > Asparagales > Amaryllidaceae > Agapanthus > Agapanthus africanus. The sequence goes on along the minus strand of JASDDO010000012.1, from coordinate 89,835,398 downwards.
CCTCGCTCGGCTATCCTTGGCGGGTAGCTTTCCTACCGCAACGCCAGGGATCAGAAACCCCTCCCAGAAGTAATCGAGCCTGAGGATCCCTCGCTCGGCTATCCTTCAGGACAAAAGCCCTCTCCAAGAGGCATCGGGCAGTAACCTTGCCCGGCCAAGGGTCCTTGGTAGGCTTCTTACAGCCCTATAGCTCTTCCCGCGCCAAGAACCAAAGTCCTCCCAGAGGCAGTCGGGTCCTTGCTCGGCTATCCCCGGTTGGTAGCTTCCTACCACAAACCGACAGGGATCAAAGTCCTCGCCAAGAGGCACTGGGCAGCAACCCTGCTCGATCCCCGTCCTGAAGGATCAAAAGCCCTCGCAAGAGGCAACCGAGCAGCTACCCTGCTCGGTCATCTCCGGCTAGTAGCTCCCTGCCTATGACGCCAGGGATCGAAGCCCTCGCAAGAGGCATCCGAGCGGCTACCCCACTCGGTCATCCCAGGCTGGTAGTTGCCTACCCACGATGCCATAGATCAAAGCCCTTGCCAAGAGGCAACTACACGGCTTCACTGCCCGGCCATCCTTAGCAGGCCTCTCACGGCCCTTCCAGCGCTAAAGGTCAAAGCCCTCGGAAAGAGGCACCGAGCAGCTACCCTGCTCGGCCATCCTTAGCAGGCCTCCCACATCCCCTTCGATGCTGATGGTCTGAAGCTCTCATCGCGAGGCCGTCGAGTTCCTTCTGCTCGGCGCATCCCCACCGGACATTCTCCTACCCATCAGACGCTGAGGATCTCAAGCCCTCACCGTGAGGCCGCTGAGTTCCTTCTGCTCGGCGCATCCCCAGCGGGCATCCTCCTGCCCATCAGACGCTGAGGATCTCAAGCCCTCACCGCGAGGCCACCGAGTTCCTTCTGCTCGGCGCATCCCCAGCGGGCATCCTCCTGCCCATCAGATGCTGAGGATCTCAAGCCCTTATCGTAAGGCCGCCGAGTTCCTTCCTGCTCGGCACTTCCCCATCGGGCATCCTCCTGCCCATCAGATGCTGAGGATCTCAAGCCCTCATCGTGAGGCCGCCGAGTTCCTTCCTGCTCGGCGCATCCCCATCGGGCATCCTCCTGCCCAACAGACGCTGATGGTCTAAAACCCTCATCGTGAGGCCGCCGAGTTCTTTCCTGCTCGGCGCATCCCTAGCGGGCATCCTCCTGCCCATCAGACACTGATAGTATGAAGCCCTCATCGCGAGGCCGTCGAGTTCCTTCCTGCTCGACACATCCCCAGCGGGCATCCTCCTGCCCAACAAACGCTGATGGTCTGAAGCCCTCATCGCGAGGCCGCCGAGTTCCTTCCTGCTCGGCGCATCCCCAACAGGCATCCTTCTGCCCATCAGATGCTGAGGATCTCAAGCCCTCATCGTGAGGCCGCCGAGTTCCTTCCTGCTCGGCGCATCCCAGCGGGCATCCTCCTGACCATCAGACGCTGATGGTCTGAAGCTCTCATCGCGAGGCCACCGAGTTCCTTCCTTCTCGGCGCATCCCTAGCGGGCGTCCTCCTGCCCATCAAACGCTGAGGATCTGAAGCCCTCTTCGCGAGGCCGCCGAGCCCCTTCCTACTCGGTGCATCCCGGCGGGTAGCTTCCTACCCAACAAAGACAAGGATCAAAGTCTTTCCAGACTCGACTATCCCTGGCCGGTAGCTTCCCTACTCGCAACGCCAGGGGTCAAGACCCTCGCCAAGATCAACCGAGCAGCTTCCCTACTCGGTCATCCCCAGCAAGCATCCTCCTGCCCAACTGACGCTGCGGGTTTATAGCCCTCATAACGAGGCCACTGAGCCCATCACATGCAGCGGATCTGAAGCCCCAACAAGAGACATCAGGTCTATCCAAGTCTGAGTAATCCCCCCTCGACTTCGGGGCTATGGAGATGCCTCCTTCTCAGCAGCGCTCGGCACACTCGGCAAGTGATCGAAATCAACTCGACGACCGATCGCTTCACATGTCACGCCCACACTGGGCTGCACCCCATCAGTCTACAGGTCTGCACACGTCGCGTCGGCCAACCGGCGCTCGACACGTGGACCGTCACTTCAGTGGCAGGACGCTCGAACTAGCGCATCTTCCCTAAATGCAGAGATCTCGCCCCGATAAGCTGGCAGAAAAGACAGCTGACAGCCCGGGGACGCGTCCCGACAAAACTTTAGGAGGGAGCTTATCCCAGACGGCCCGACAGTCCACTCTTGACCCGACCCACTAGCTGGTCGGGACAAGAGTGGGGGGCTAATGATGATGCTCAATATTGGCGACCTTTCAGATCAGGACACGTGGCAGATGATGCATCCCAGAACTCAGAAGAGAGGGCCCACAGGGGCCGATCAGGCCCGACCTACAAGCACAAAGCTGGCTCACCTCAGGGCCCTTGCAAATTGGCCTCCTCGGTCTATCAGCTCGCCTCCGAGCTACCGCAGGACCAAGATATCTCGGCCCTCTCGCTCGTTCCTGAGCTCCCCCGCCGAGACCATCTTCCTCGGTCCCCCCGACCGACCAACTCCACCACTCACAGGCGTAACCGCCGCTCCGCAAATCTCGCCATGCACAGATTCTCCGCCGGCAACATCCCACGTTCCACGCCATCACGATCTCCATTAACGGGCGATCCGCTCTTTACGCGGTCGTGACGTCGGGAGCGTAACTGCCGGCGAGATTCTCGCGCCTGCTGCTGCATGCCACCACCGCTATATAAACCCTCATCACAGAGGGGTCAGGTAAGCCATTTTTTACACTTTTATGCCGTTACTCTGCTCGGATCTCATCACTAACTTGAGCGTCGGAGGGTCCTTGGTGGTACCAAATCACCCCGGGACTTCTTTGCAGGTACTCGGCAACACCACTCTCACCACACCTCTTCCTCCAAAAACCCATTGAGGCCCGCACGCGAAAGAAGATAATCAACTAAATCCACCGCGAGATCAACGGAAGACAACATCTAACGGAGGCCCGAAAAGGACCTCCATCAGTTAGAGGTCCTAAAAAGAGTAAACACTCCGTATTCATACTTTTGGCCCTTCTTGTTTACATTCCAACTTTTAATTCCATAGTGTAGCAAACATACATAATGAGATAATTTCCACTGATTGCCTCCTAACATAGTCCCTGCAGGTTCCAGCAAATCTTCATCTGTATATAGCAGCATAGAGTTTAACTATTTCTGGTTTAGTTCCAATGTACATCTTTGTTCATAGAGAGTATAAATGATTCCATCAAGCATCAGCAAGGCTGCCACGGATAAGACAAGAGTGCAAGGAGAGAAACAAACCGTTCGTTTGATCATTACATGTTAGCTGCAATAAAGTGGATGGAATGTCCGTCTCTCATCATCACCAACAACACCAGCCATCACTCCAACAATAGGTAATTTCTCCTTAAAAGATGCGAGAAACTTAAAATCTGACACCTATTTATCTCCGACATCAAATAATCAATGGAAGGAGAGTATTCATGGTGAGTTCGACTGTAGAGTAAAACCTATTGCAGTCAAGCAAGCGGGCTGGGTTGTTGATTTTTTGATGTCAAATTTGTGGCCGAAGAGGGAGGAACAGCATGGGTTTCGTACCACGCCTGCAAGACGTTATCGTCTTTTATTAATAAAATTTAAAGAAAAAAGGGGAGGCTTCATGGTTAAACTATTCTTGCAACCCAAAGTTTAGCAGTATGTAGCTTAAAACTATCACCTTTCGATCTCAAAAGCTGGAGAAAGGAAGCAGTCAGGCTCTCAAGTCTTCATCCTGGAAGAACATAGCTTTATTCTTCCTTCCATTAGAGTTTACCTCATGTTATAGAGTACTTGCCTACAAAATTTGTTTCAAGCTAGTTATGTTGTACATGTAACCATTTGGAAAATAAGTTATTCACAGTGGGCGCGTGCACCGAGGACGCCGAGTCACACAAGTTAGCATCCTTGAACTTGCATATATACATAACTCATAAAATCTCTCAGGATATGAATGGTTACATGAAATCATATGTTTGGTTGGGTGTAGTTAGAACAACATAATTACATAATTTAAAATTTTGGTTTTTTATATCTTATTCCAAAACTTTGATATTTCCATGTTTCATCCTCAAATCTTTGATATTTTCATATTTCACCCCCAAAACCTTCAAGTTTTTCAACCACCCCCTTATAAATTGGAGAGTATCTCTGTTTTTCACAGAGGTTTTTTTTGAACACCTCAAAAGTTTTGGGAGGGGGGGGGGGGGGGTTGAAATAGAAAACTACAAATTGGGGGTGAAATATGGAAATATCAAGTTTTGGGGGTGAGACCAATAAGAAATCAAAATATAATTTGCTATAAATAGCATGATGAAGAGGGGATGTGTTTTATAAATTAGTGGTAAATCAGGGTGTAATATGAAAATCCCCAACTTTATTATAATAATAATAGTTTGTGAATCCAGAGGGGTTAGGGTTCTCATCTGTTTGGATCGCCGCCGCCGCCGCATTCCTTTTCCATCTTCTTCCTCTTCAATGGCGACAACAATAACAAAAAAGATCGCCGAGGCCATCAAATCGATCCCTGAGAAGAAGGAAAAGCTTCACAACGCCTTCGAAGCTCTCCAATCCTTCTCCTCCTCTCTCGCCTCCTTCACCCTCCAATGGAAAGACATCGAGGATCATCTCTCCGCTATCGAGACCTCCATCGACGACCGCTTCCGTGCTCTCCAATCCATCGACGACTCCGCTGCCACTGTCACGATCACGACGACTCCTGCGACGCCTGCAGCCGCGGCCGCGTCGGTGAGCCCTAGGCCCGAGCTGAAATCGCTGTGCGTGAACATGGACGCGAAAGGCCTTCGATCTTTCATCAGCGAGTACCGAATGGATCTCGTTTCGATTCGAGAGGAGCTCGCCTTGGCCCTCAGATGCGCTTCAGATCCAGCAAGCCTCGTCCTTGATGCCATGGATGGATTCTACCCTCCGAATTCGTCAAATTCATCACTTTCGAATTCGAAAACGAAGAGGGATAAGAAGGAAGGAGAGCTGCAGATCCATCGCAGGACGTGTATCAATCTGCTGGAGAATCTTTACCTTGTTGCCCCTGACATCAGTCCTTCGGTGAGAGAGAGGGCCTTGAAGCTGGCGGTCGAATGGAAGGGAAAGGTGCCGCAGAGGGGTGATAATGCTCTGCAGGTTCTGGGCTTCTTGCAGCTCATTGCGTCGTATGGCTTGGTTTCCGAGTTTAAATTGGACGATATTATGGAGCTTTTTGTTTCCATCTCGCGAAGGAAGCAAGCCACTGATCTCATCAAGTCTCTTGGGCTCGACACGGATAAGTTGCCTGGTTATTATCTTCATCTCTTCACACTCGCACTTAGGATTTTGCTCAGAATGTGTAATAGGTTGCTCATTGTTACAATATTTGACATAGATTGACGATGCTAGACGGCTGCATTAAGGAGTGGAAGAGATGGGACTAAAATAAATAGGAGATCAGTATATAGATAATATAAGTTAAAAGACAAGAACTTGATGCTTGTTAAGTATAGACCACCATTCTTGCAAGAGATGGCAATATCTACCGCTGACCACTTTTCCTACTTGGGATCATTTGTTATGATAATAGAATTGAAGAAGGTGTGGTTCCTAGAATCGAAACATAATGATTAAAATGGAGTACTTGACTACTTTGCAACAGTATGTGAATTTAGCATGACATATGAAAGTGAAGAGAAAACACTGCAATACGGCTACAAGATCGACATAGTTTTTTTGAGTCGAAATATTAGGTAATTCAAAAACATGTACAAGAAAATGAATTTAGCAGAAATATATGAAAATGTGATGGGTGAATGACAATACTTCAACACATAAATTAGATGCAGATGTATTCAAGAGAAGCTGGAGGTAGATCCTACAATAAATAAAATGAGAAAGAACTTACTGAGTAACTGAGTTTGCACATGTGCAATGGCGATCAATAGACACATCCATTAGGAAGAGTGACAAAATCATAGTTAATTAAGAGGGTTAGAGATAGTCTTCGAAGAAGATGGTTGAAGGCGGTCGAACAAACAAATATGTCAGCTGACAATGTAATCAAGGAGATGATTGTTTACAGAGAAGAATGGAAGAAAATAGTTTATATAACCGACTTTAGAAGTTTGAGATAAAGGTAGTAGGCGCACTAGGCATCTTGATGTTATGCTATTTGGTTTTACTTGTTTTTGGTTATGCTTTATTTAGTAAATTTTGATTTTCATATTTGGTTGTATTTGGAATCTTAAACTTGTGTTTATGGGTCAAGTGATAAACACAACCATTTAAAAAAACATGGGATTTCAATTCACACATTTGTAGGTGAGCTCCATTCCAATAGAAAAGCTTGATTGGTTAATGCACCTTAGATGTAAACCCACAAATACAAGAAAGTAAACAGTGTTACAAAATCGTGAAAAGCAACAAAGAAGTTTAATTAAAAATCTTTGATATAAGTTGCATAAATCTTATTTCTCCAGTTAATCGTGGATAGGACAATTTCATGTTTATGTATAAAATAAACTATTTATGTATAAAATAAACTGTTTATGTACTTAAAAAAAACTATGATAGGCTTTTTAATTATTTCAATTCAAGTTCATTCATGCGTACGTATAGTCATTATTCCATTAACTAGTAACAATAATCCAATCACTTCCTTAAATGATGCAGTTATTGCTCTTTGTTGCTTATGTCCAAATCATCTCAAATGATTCATCCCCAAATTATTCTCAGTTTGTGATATCTCTTAAGTATTAACTTCTTATAAAGTTATATTGAGCTTACATTATACACACACAAGCACGCACACAAGAATTCAATCTTTGACCCATCCATCTTAACATTCGTATCTCGGTTATGCTCAATCCTTGCCACTTGTTCTTAACTGCCCAACATTAGGACCCACAGAGTTGTCTTATAAAAAATTCTACTAATATAATGGTTATTCAATCATCACATAAATCAAAATCTTGGGCACAGAAAATCTAGTCAGTAATCCCTCTGCAGCACATTTATGTATTTCTTATTTGTCATGGTAAAAGGGCTTTGTCAACTTTGAAATATGAAATGATCTGTTAAATATAGGCTTATGGATTTAATGGGGCAGTGGCATGAACTCAGGTATGTGAGAGGGGGAAGGGGTGGGCCCCGCCGAACTTTAAAACAGTGGGGTCCTTGGCCCCTTTGTTTTACCCCTTTGGGTCTGCCACAGCTAATTAGCTGCGGCATACCGTAGGCCCATTACCCTTTAGGCTTATACAACCTAATGATGCCATTCATATTTTGGACGCATTTTATGGTAGTATCCAGTTCCTCCCACTTCCTAAATAACATTTGTAGCATGAAAGTTGGTTTCTTGTTGTATGTTGGATGTTGAAGGGATGAAGGGAAAGAGGCATCTACTTCAATAGATTCTCTCTTAGCTGCATCTGAGAAGACTGGCGACTGATTTGTAATAGTTGATGTCAGTTGGTGTTGTGGAGTAAAATGATAAAAATAATGTGAAGGAAATAATGGAGAATACACTTTAAAGTTTAAAGCGAAGGGAACACATCCTAACTAGCCAAATCAAATGGATTATATAACCACTAACTTAAGTGAACCGATCTCTCAAAATTGTTCATGATTCCTCGATTAAATGCAAATGGCTATAACCTTTGTATAGGCATGTTCGGGTTTCAATTAAATCAAAGATATCTTATATCTCACTCAAAAGAAAACCAAATAAACCTTTTCATTTTAAAATTTTCAATCCAAAACGTGGATTGCTTCTGTTTCGAAACGCTAAATTTAGTGTTCCGAACAACAGTTACAATATTGGCATCTTTTCAATGCAGGTTAATCAGAAAGTTGGCTCCTGAAGTTTTATAATAGCTATTCAACAAATGACAACTACGGTTGGGCACATTCTAATCGCATAATAATGCAAAATAAATTTTAAAAATATCTAGTGATAAGATTTTAGTCTTTGCAAATAGCCAAGTGTTTCATCAACAACAACTGAGCCTTTTATCCTAAGCGTATGGGGTAGGCTACATGAACCAACATGAGAATCACGCCGGGTCCAGCACATGAATCCTCCGCCTCTACTCATTCCTATCGAACAATATACTTTTATTGAGGCCTTTGGCAACCATATCTTTTCGTATCACCTCCATCCGTATTTTTTTCGGTCTTCCTTTCGTCCTTTTGACATTGCATATATCGAGAGTATCCATTCGTCGAGCCGGTGCTTTCATAGGTCTGCGTCGCACATGACCAAACCATCTTAGCCGGTTTTTCCGCATCTTCTCCTCCACAGGTACTACACCAACTTTTGCACGAACATCCTCATTTCGCACCTTAGCTTTTCTCTTGCTACCACACATCCAATGAAGCATGCACATCTCCGCTACGTGCATCTTCTGTGTATGATACTTCTTAACAGCCCAGCATTCTGTACCATATAATAAGGCAGGCCGAGTAGCGCTTCGATAAAATTTCCATTTCAATTTTAACAGAAAGTTACGATCACACAAAATCCCTGTTACACTCAATTTCAATCAACCAGCTTAGATCCTTTGATTAACATCGCTATCGATCTTTCCATCCTTTTGGAGGATGGAACCTAGATATCTAAACTGATCGCTTGTTGATATCTCTTGCCCTTCCAATGTTATACTAATATGGTTTTGACTTCTCTGTTGGCTAAATTTGCAATGCATATATGCTGTCTTGGACCTGCTCAATCTGAACTCCCGAGATTTCAACGTTTGCCTCCATAACTCCAATTTGGTATTAACTCCTTTCGTCTCATTTACTAGAACAATATCATTAACAAATAGCATACACCAAGGTACCTCATCTTGGATAGTTCTAGTAAGCTCATCCATCATGATGGTAAACAGAAATGGACTTAATGTAGATCCTTGATATAAACCAATTGTAATCGGAAAATCACTCGTTAGGCCGCCGTAAGTTTTGACATTTGCCACTACATCGTACATGTCATTGATTATGTCAATGTACTTGACGGAGACCCTCTTCTTCATTATTGTCCCCCATAATAACTCTCTAGGTATCTTGTCGTACGCTTTCTCTAAATCAATAAATATCATATGCAAATCTCTTCTCTCTCGAAAACGCTCGACAAGTTGACGAAGCAAATGGACAGTCTGTCGTCGATCGTCAAAGCATGAATCCAAACTGGTTCTCTGTTATCTTAAAATCCTTTCCTAAAGTTTCATGGTGTGACACATAAGTTTTATTTTACGGCAGTTTGAGCAACTTTGAATATTACCCTTATTCTTGTAGATAAATGTAAAGGTATTTTTCCTCCATTTATTTGGCATTTTTTTGGTCTGCCAAATCTTATTAAACAGATCTGTCAGCTATTTAACGCCTATTTACCTTAAACATCTCCAAACCTTGATAGGAATCCGTCTGGATCAACTGTTTTTCTTGATCTCATTCTCTTCAAACATTCTTTAAGCTCAGGTAGTCTTATTTTACGTATGAAATCACGGTTTATATCTTGAGATTGAATGACAAGTCTATCCAAATTCTTAGTAAAGCTCTTATTGAACAATTTGTCAAAATAATCTCTCCATCTTTTCTTGATATCTTCATCTCGAACTAAAACATTCTGATCTTCATTTTTGACACACTTCACCGCACATAGGTTTTTGGTCTTCCTTTTTCGCATCCGAGCAATCTAGTATATATCATTTTCAGCCTTCTTAGTTTCTAATTTCTTGTACACCTCCTTGTAGACCTTAGGTTTAGCTTCCTGAACAGCTTTTTTAACTTCCTCTTTAGCCATTTTATACTTTTCAAATCTCGCCGCATCTCTCCGCATCTCTGCTTTTCTTCAAATTTTTATAAGAATCCCTCTTAATTTTAATAGCAGTCTTTATTTCTTCATAACACCATGATGCGTCCTTAGATGGTGGAGCACCACCTCTCGATTCACCAAGTAGATCTCTAACTATCCTTTTGATACAACTAGCTATTTTGTTTCATGTTCTGTCTGAATCATTTTCAGACTGCCAATCCACCTCTTGAACCACACGATCTTTAAAATCCTTTTGGTTACCTTCCTTCAATCGCCACAATTTAATTTTTGGCTCTACCTTACGTCTAATCTTCCCAGGTCCTCTTCTAAATCGAAAATCTAAAACTAAAAGTTTATATTGAGTGGTTATACTCCCACCTGGCACTACCTTACAGTCCATGCAACAATCTCTATCTATCCTTCTCGTCAGAAAAAAAAAGTCTATTTGATTTGCACTTGATCCGCTCCTAAAGGTGATAAGGCGACTCTCTTTTCCTAAACCAAGTGTTTGCTAAGATCAAGTCATAAAACAAGGCAAAATCTAGAATCGAGGTACATGCTTCATTCCTTTGTTCAAAACCAAAACCTCTATGGATAGTATCAAACCCACTACGACTAGTATCTACATGTCTATCGAGATCACCACCAATAAATAAATTCTCTTCACTAGGTATCTTTTGCACCATCTCGTCTAAATCCTTCCAGAATAGACGCTTATTAGCGTCATCAAGACCTATCTGTGGTGCATAAGCACTAATAATATTAAGGGTCTCCCTACCTAAAATAAGCTTAACCAGTAAAACTCTATCACCTTTGCTCCAAATCTCAACTATATTCTCAAGCAACCGTCTATCTATGATTACGCCTATCCTCTTACGATTTTTATCTCTACCCGTATACCAAAGCTTATGACCCCAAAGCTCGATGATTCTACCTTTTTCACCTATCCACTTAGTTTCTTACAAACACATAATACCAACTCTTCTCCTATTCATCATCTCTACCAATTCTGTTAGTCTATCCGTAAGGGAATCTATGTTGCAAGAAGCTAGACGGATCTTATGAAACCCTTACTTATTTGTCACTACACCTGGGGTTCAATGTAGCGCGCCGTTTCCGGCCGACGATCTAAAAGTCACTGCATACTTAACACTGCACCCGGGATCCGATGTAGCGCGTTGCTGAGTTGGGAGACGCCTCAACGATATTCTTATTATGGTTCACGTCATAGAACGTGACAATGTTTTACGTTGGCTGCTTACCACAACCCTCACCCTTTCTCATCCGGACTTGGGACCGACAACGGTGGGTTTAATCACCATGACTTTGTTCAAGTGTTTCATCACAAATTGTATTTCGTTCCAACCCAAAATTCTAAGGAAGCCTACCACCATGACTTTGTTCAAGGCCTATTAGTGTACCATGATCCTGATTACGTTCCACGTACTGAATTGTTTGCACTTTAGGAAACATTGGACTCAAATACATGACCCAACAATGGCGCAAAAGAGCTCAAACAAAATACCTATATCGCTTGGAATGTCACATCGCGCCTCATGATTGAGTGGGTCCAAACTCCTTTTTCTTTAGAAGATGAATTAGTCTCTTTTCTATTCTCTTAACAAGTTTTGAAGCGCACCAGAGATTAAACTTTTCATTCCCCTCAAACAAACCATTGGCTGATAGTGATAATTATACCTGATAAAGATGCCAACTATTGCTGCCACGTTGAATTCTTGAGCATTTTCTATGTTTTCCATATTCTCTTAATTCTTTTGCTACAGATGTTCCACGCATGGCTTACTTTCTAGAATGACCACTATTAATTGTGCTACTTTGAGCATATTTCATTGTGAGCATAAGCATGCATATTGCTCTTTAGCTCTTTATTTTGTTTCTTTACTACCTTTTGTTTTTCCTGGTGCAATAATGACTGATAGAAGCATGCTTTTGGTTGTGGTAGATCTTATTCAGAAACTGAACAGCAAAGGAAGACAGTTTGATGCTGTTAAATTTATCTATGCCTTCAATATAGTGGACAAATTCCCACCAGTTCCTCTTTTAAGATCTTATATAACTGAAGCGAAGAAGATGTCCAATGAAGTGCGAAAGAAGGGAAACAATTCAGTGCAAGCACAGGTATACTATATGTTGGTTTCAATTGTGCACCCCTTCAAACACTAGGAGTTACCCCTGTTGTACTCAGTTAGAAATTGCATATTGTTGTGTGATACAGAATGATGCGAGTGCAAAAGAGATGGGGGCGTTGAAATCAGTGCTTAGAGCTGTGGAGGAGTATAAGCTAGAGGCGGAGTATCCGGTTGAGAACCTTGTAAAAAGGATTGCTCAGTTGGAGCACAAGAAGGTGGCTGACAAGAAACGAAGTGCAACAGCCGCTGCTGCCTCCTCACATTCAAAGACACAACAGAAGCAGCAGCAATCGAACAAGCGTCCTCGGACATCACCTGCTGCTTCAGCTCATGCGATTGCTAACAATGCACTGCCTATGATCGCTAGAGATCCTTATTATCCCCCAGCGATTCAAACCCTGCCTCAGCTTGGATTGGCTGACCATGCACCACAATATATTGGACAGGCTGAACATGCACCACCATATATTCCTTATGGTTCTGTTTATAACCATAACCATGGTACTGTTTTGTTGGTTCATGGTGGAGGGCATAGCCCACCACCACCGCCAAGGTCCTATTATGATCATCCATCGGAGTCTCATGCCGCAGGCGCTACTAGCAGCCTGCTGTATGATAGGCCAGTGACCTATCACGCGGGTTATCCCTTGTCTGGTCTACCACCTTCATCCTATGGCTCCTCTTTGTACCCTTAATTTAGTCTTAACGACAGGAGATGACCCGTACTCATCCCTGAACTGGAATGTAGGCCATTCTTCAGTTAGTTTGATATGACTATAGTAAGTTAGGAACAAGCACTCTTTAATTCCTCCATGTTATTTTTTAAGTGCTCCTGTTTCATCTCAAAGTTTGGACAAACTGAAATCTTCTGCTGTATTGTGCATTTATGCATTCCACTGTCTACATTCCATGAATTAATATGGTTTGCAAAGAGTATCCTAATGAATTCTCCTTCCCAACTGTTTACTTTTTCACGTGTTCTGCCAATATTTTCTAGTTTTACTTTTCTACTTGCGTACTCAGTTGATTACTATAGGTAGTCATAGCTCATCCTAGTAGATTTAAAGAACAGCTCAACTTTTCGCGTTGTTTCAGATATAATTATAATTTTGTTGTTTCATGGTATCTCAGACTCTCGGTGATTATATGATTTCATCCCTTTTCCCTTGTCCCTGATAGCCTTCATGTTGAGGTCAGGGTACTTCTATAGTGCATTCTTATTCTCATTTGTGGATTTATTTATTATTCAGTGTATATTTCCTTCTAGTTTCCAGAAATCATATGAAAGTAGGTTACAGGAGGAAGCTCTCGTGCTTTCTCAGAAACAGGTGAAACCTTTTGGCATGTCACCTTGTTGGTACATACATGTTTTAGAAGGAAGCTTTTGTGTCTACTCTGACAGGTGGAACCTTCTGCCATGTCACTTTGTTTTGATTAACTATGAAGATCCATTTTATTTTTCTTGGGATTGCCAGACTATCCAATCCATGTGTCCGAGATATCCAAATTCTTTTTTAACTGACCTGCTGTCTTCTAATTCAACATCAACTTGTTCTTTCATTCTTACTTTAATTCTTTTGTCGTCTTACCCGCCATGCTATCTTTAGGAACTAGTGTCCGTATTGGAGCCTTGGCCTTGTGATGCTGAGCTTCGTGTCAGTTGAACTGACATCTTTTGTGCATGACAATTGTCACACAAGGATGGTATAGATTCAGTACTAGACTCCAGGTTGTCATTTTGCTGGCCGTAGCGTCTGCAATATACAAGTATATGCCAAAATTAGAGGGGTGCTTGTGCAACCGTCGTCTTAGACCTGTATCGATGCAGAGTAGATGGAATTTGATTGCTTTGTGATTACTGATCAGTTGATTTGGTCTGGCTGCTCGCCGTTGTTTTAGTTTGTTGACCATCACAATATTTGAATGCGTGCTAAAAGTCTTTCCCTATTTTGGTGTGCAGCAATTTTCTCTTATATATTTCAAGCAGGTCATAGCATGCACTGTGAATTATCCAAGAGGCAGTAGACGATAAAATTTTCGTTCTCTTATTATAAATTGCTTGTTTCAGCTGTTAGCATATTGAAGAGAGAAGAGATTATGCTTCTTATACTTTTTTTTAAAAAAATGCATTAATGTGTCCAAACCAATAGTGCTGTTCAGCTCTCTCGCGGCAATGCATGTACTGTATACAGTATGGCAGTTCAAGAGCATGTTTCCGAATTGACCATCTGATTTATTTGCATTTTCTGTTACCGTATATATGTAATGTCTGCAATTTTGTTTACTCCAAATAAACAAAAATGTTTTGAATAACTTCTGGTTGAGCCCGTGCTTGTCACCACTGATGATCATCTTGGTGTCTTTGAGGTTACCCTAAGATCTATGTTGGTTGCAACTTATCAGGATTTCTGAAACGGTAAATTCTTCCGTACATCCAAAAACGATAGTCAAAAGAAATACCAGAATTTTATTGTTGGTTTCTATGTATGTATGTATGAGTGAGTACGATGCGTGTTGATATCTTTATGAATGCTTAATCAATAATATTATTTGCTGCTTGTTTTCTTCACATTGTTCTCTCATGCTGTTCAAGCTGCAAGATTTCTAGTTCTTATCTGTTCTGCAGTATCAAAGGTACAAAACATATTTTTAAAGCTAAAAACTACCAAGTCCAAGTCATCACTTGCTAATCAAATAACCTCATTGTCGTTAACATAGAAAGTATCATATTAATTATCAAGTCAGATTGATAATAACAAGCATGGGGAATATCAATCAACAAGAATCTCATACATAGGAATATCAGTATCCTGAGAAGGAAAGATGTATGTTTCTACGGAAGTCCCCTACATAATACTGTATATAAATCCCAGCCATGCTGAACTGAACAGATTTAATATTTTCAAAATTTTCACAAGGCTTACTACTGTGGAAATGGGGGCTGAAAGATCTTTCTATGTATGGAGCGTCTGCATCTTGGTGTCCCTTTACCTTTTCGTACAAGCCTGCAGTGGCGGTTGCGCATCAGAAAGTAAGTTCCTAATCCAATTCATACAAGCCATTGATCCTAAAAATGTGTTAGATATTAGTCTTGACGGGCCCGGACCTGACTGCTGCTCCGTTATGCAGTCGGGTATAAAATGCGACATGCTATCACTTAATATAACGGAGATCAGGCTTGAGAATATGAATTTGAGTGGAAAAATTGATGCAGATTCTCTTTGCAAGATTCCGTCTCTACGAGTCGTGCACTTGGCAAACAATTTTGTTCATGGGATCATTCCCGAGTCGATTTCAAATTGTGTTAGCTTGACCTATTTGAATCTGAGCAATAACATGCTCCAGGGAATGGTGCCGACGACTTTAAGTCGCTTGAAGAACCTCCGAAGCTTGGATATCTCCTCCAATAACTTAACAGATCTCATTCCACGGTCTGTGAATATAATCGTGAATTCAAGCGCAGATTATCACAAGGAAATTTATGATAGGTATTCACCAAACCGGTGGATACGCCCTGCCACCTTTGTCCCTTTGCTTCTCTTCCTTGGGTTCTTTTCGCTGTGTGCGCTCTTGACCAACAAAAGGATTTCCAAATTAACCGATGAGAAGGTGAACAAGAAACACATTTTAGAGTCCCCTATGCAAGAAATTATAGTTAGTACAGAAGAGGATGATAACGAAAAACGCGGTGAAGAGGCGGACCTCATCCTCTTTAGCAAGAAATATAAGAGATTTTGCATCAATGAACTCCTAAAGTCCCCCGCTGAGCTCCAAGGACAGAATTTCTATAGCACCCTCTACAAGGTACGGCTCACAGATGCAGCCGCCATGTTCGCGGTGAAGATACTGAAGAACTCTCAGATCTCACAAGGTGATTTCAGAAGAGAATTTTCACGGATCGGGAACCTGAAACACCCTAACATTTTGCCTCTCGTGGCCGTCAATTCTTCAGAGAACGAAAAACTTCTCATCTACGAGTATCAAGAGAACGGAAGCCTTGCGTCTCTTCTGTCAAGTAAGAATCCCCTTCACTATTATTCTTAAGATAAGATATGGCATCCCTATTAGAAAAAACTTATTGTTGTTGACAGGTTATGCTAAGAAAGAGAAAGAGTTCCCTTGGAGACAGAGATTATCGATCATGATCGGAATCGCAGGAGGACTTGACTATATAGCTAGAGAATCGAGGGAATCGAATGTTCCGGCTCACGGGAATCTAAAGCCTTCCAATGTCATACTAAGAGAGAATGAAGACGCCCTTATAAGTGAATTCGGAATATGGGGCTTTCTCGATCCGACGCAAGCGTTCCTCTATCCCTCCAGCAGGTATAGAGCGCCTGAGAAAAGGTTTACAGAAGAGGGCGATATCTTCAGTTTTGGTGTCATACTACTTGAGTTGTTAACAGGAAAAGTTGTAGAGGGCAGCAGCTTAAACCTTCCGAAATGGGTGAAGTCGATGGTGAGGGAAGAATGGACAGGAGAAGTGCTCGACAAAGAGGTGAGGAAAGCTGGGAAGCAATGGGCATTTCTCTTGCTTAACGTTGCACTCAAGTGTGTTGCCGACTTGCCCGAGCGCCGCCCTAACATATCCGAGGTCCTCGAAAAGATTGAATACGTCGTTAGTTCGCAGGAATCTACCACTTTATCACCGACTTCTTCTCATGATGAATCAATCTAACCAACAAGATTACATTCTGATCCACACTGGAATTTGCTATATATTCTGGTGCTTAGAGATTTGTCGGTAAGAAAGGCGAACTATGGCGACGAGAATGTACACATAATATCGACTGTTTAGATATCATTTCCAAACATTAACCATGGCATGTACTTTGAATATTACACATTTGGCTATACCTCATGAATAATAAACCTTTAGATTGACATAATCCTTGTAACTAACTGAACAAGCATCTATTAAACTTTTCTTCTTGTTTGCATTCCGACTTTTAATTCCATAGTGTAGCTCCTAACAAAAGCCCTGCAGGCCCCAACAAATCTTTTTTTCTTCTTTTGGTGTGTGTACACCCGGAGGAAATTCCTTTCAAGGGCCTTGGTTCTTATATATATATATATATATATATATATATATATATATATGTATGAAAGAGGCCCCTCCTATGACATCGGAAAAATACAATCTCCATCATTTTTTCCGACTATTGGCACCCATCATCATCTTTTCTATCATTTAAGATGTGGGTATACCAAATTTCATTTGATTTTACCATATTTTCACCGTTGAAGTAGCAATGTAAAAAATTTTATTGTCGGTAAACCGCTAATTTTGCATTCACTGAATTAACGGTGAGAAGATAGTAGAATCAAATGAAATTTGGTATATACACATCTTAGATGATGAAGAGGATGATGCTGTGTGCCAATCGTAGGAAAAAATCATGAGGACGTATTTTTTCGATGCCATATATATATATATATATATATATATATATATATATATATATATATATGAGATTAATGGAGGGAAGAGGCCATAGGAGGAGATTCCTTCCTATGGCGTCGAGAAAATTCCCCCTCCCTAGTTTTTCCCGACGATCGGCACCCACCATCTTCATCGTCATCATCTAAGATGTGGGTACACCAAATTTCATGTGATTCTACAACCTTTTCACCGTTGATTTAGCAATGTAAAAAGTTCTTTTCTCCATTATTCTCTCTCTCTCTATATATATATCCCCTCCTATGGCCCCCCTCTCTCTCTCTCTCTATATATATATATATATATACAATTTGTTTTGTTCGATCACCAAAGTATAAGGGATTCAAGGGCAACTTGTACAGCTGCTCTTCATACATGCTGTACCTGCACCCGATATCCTGAGATCTTCACAGAAGGTTTCACGATCATACGATTAGATTTGTTGATTGATTATTCTTTATCAAACAGATGCACGCCGTACGTGCACTTCGTCTTTCAAGTCCTGTGCTGGGCATGAAATATATAATATCATAGTAAGAACTCTTATTAAGATTGTACAAAGAAACAAACTCACGGGTCTTCTGCATAAAATTAGATGGAAAGTTTTCGATTGGAATATTGCTTTGTGATTAGTTGTTTTGGTTTGACTGCTCGGTCGCCCTTGTTTTAGTTCGTTGATCGTCTCGATATTTGAATCTGTGTCAGCAGTCATTCCCGATCTGGTATGCTTATTATAATCACCGATGTTTCCTGGGTATTTTTTTCAGTGAGTTGTTGTCGTAGCTACATGCATCTTAATTCTAGGTGAAAATGGTGAGAGCTTCAGCCGCATTATGAAATAAGTGACGGTTCCTGTTTCTGTTGATGGATGTCATTCTGTATTTCATTTTCCTTTCCATATATTTCATCTGATTTTTGTTTTTATTTTTATTTTTATTTTAAACCAACGAGTAGTAGCTCAGTTGGTATGGACGCTTGCTCTCTTGGGAAGAGTGCGGGGTTCGAAACTCAGAAACCCCAGAGAGGGAAAGTGACCAGAAATTAACGCTTTGGGGAAAAATTCGTGAGTCCCTGGATGCGTGTGTGTCACGTCATGCTTCTCAAAAGTATATAATATCTTTTTTCTTAATAAAAATAATTAAGTATAGTCCAATCATAATAACATCATTAATAATCCAACATCAGTCCAAACAACAACCTTGAAATAAGTAAAAGTCATTATTCGCGAAATGAATGTTTAATAGAAATAAGAAAGTGACGAGTCTTGCAAAGCGCGAACGAACGGTCGGAAAGGATGATTATGATTGATGAAAAACTCTAAGTCTCCCGTGGAAAGCTCCTGTCCTTCCTAAGATTCCTGGTCATTTTCCATCCCTGACGAACATTTCAATCAAACAGAAATATCCATCAAAGGGCTGGAACTCTTGTAAGTCTTTCAAATGTTAAATGGATTTAAACTGGGAATAATAAAAAACATAACAAGAGCATGAATAGTAACAACAAGCATATATAAATGAATTCTTAATCAAACATAAGAAACAACAAGTAAATAAATATAATCATTAACCCATGAGCATAATGAGTGTGCATGTCAAGGTTACTTCTTTCATGGTGTAACTATCTATCGTTCGTCTTAATTTAGCGAGGGTGTTGGAACGGGTTTCAAGAATATTTCATTTGTCATGCGGAACAACAACAACATGAATGATTTTATGTTTGTATGTATGTATATGTGTGTGTAACTGTGTGTGTCTCTCTGTGTGCGCGCGCGCGCGCGCGTGTGTTTGTATTTGTATGTATGTGTGTGTGTGTGTGTGTGTGTGTGTGTGTACATACGTTAATCCCACGGAAACACAGGAGCAATGTAAGGGAACTCCGGAAACCCTGACCACTACCTTCGCCCAACTACCCAATCCCCGTGTTTAATGAACATGCACTTAACCGAAACATTTGCACTTGCAAAAGTATACATTGAGGGTGAACCATTCATTTCATGAACTATACGATATCAATAATTAACAAGACCCCTTACAAGTTTTCGGTTAAGTACTTGACCATACAATATAACATGTTATCATTCAGAACAAACAGTAATTTCATGAACTTAAATAACAAGTAAAACATATCACATGTCAGATTCAGGCTTCCAAATACAAACAAGAAGTTAGGGTTTTCTGTGACGGAGATCCTACAAAAATAATTTCCCAATTCGGGTATTGGAAACTCGAGATATGAAGTTTTTAATTCAGGTTGCACATATGTTCGGCCCCAATTTCAGAAAACGGTGTTGATGTTAAAGTGTAATTTCGAGGTGTTTACGTGTAGAATTATAGAATCAAATATATTGAGAAAAGGTGTGTCACTCAGAGTACTTATGAAAAATCTAAGGGTTTGCTCAGTTTAGAGTCCCGAGATGGGAGTCATGACATTTTTTAGCGACAAGTTCTACTGTAGTTTTCTAAAAATAGCAGCCATGGCTAAGACGGAAACCACTAAGTCGTGGCCCAAACGAAGTTATCTAGTCCTAAATAAATTTAGAAGGTACAAAGGCATGAGTCTGCTGTAATTCCAAAAATACAGAATTACTAAATCTATTCTGGTTATTTTTATAAAATTATTAGAGCAGAGTATTGCCGCTGAAATTCAGCCACAGTCCAGATTTGCGTAATAAAACTAAACGGTATAAAACTACGACTTAGGTTCCGAATTAGCCAAAACTTAAAATATAAAATTTGTAGATATTTCTCTGCTATTATTTTTAAAAATAAAAAACAAGTCGTTTGGTTACAGGAACAACAAGATACGTGCGTTTACAATTTACAAACAGTAACAGAAAATTCCAAAATTGGCAATATAACGTTTAATCATGATTTAAACTAAACTGCATGGCCATGGCAACCATGGGGAGACGTCGATACACTGTAGGTTAATTAACTACGGCAGAGTGGTCGCTGGATTGATCATAACATGCAAAATTAGGGTTAAATCCATCCTAATAATAAATATCATTAGTAGCATGTATATAAAAATAAATCTTGACAACTCTAATGGTCAACGCCATAACCCTAATGTGTTAACACTGCGATCAGCGAGCAAAAATCACATAAAGCATATCAAAAGTCAACACAAAAGCATGCATATGGTATTGATCAAACATTATGAAAACAAACAACTATGGAAAAGCCTATATCGACTTTTCTTTTCATTAAAAATACCATATTTCCTTATTTCTTTTATTCCTATCTTGAGAGACTAACAATATAGATTGTCACGTCCCGCTTCTCAAAATATGTAAATACGGCACGTGACAGAGCAAACCATGCTACCTATTGCTAGGAATAATCCTTCCATAGTCACATTACGGCTGTCAATCGAATATCAAGAACAGTAAAATAAAATCTAGCTAACACATGTCCATCTGCCACAGTAAATAAAATCAAGAAATGTGTATAGCGGAAACGAATCAAAATCCAAGTAAAATAACAATATCTGAATCATGTCCCTTATGGGCTCACATCGATAAAAAAAAACTACGGAATAAAATAAAATAAGTATCTCTAAACTAAATAGCTAGCTTCTCAGTGCTCGGCTTGCTTGCTAAAGTACTCCTGATCTGCCTGCAATAATGTCAGAGGAACTGGGCCATGTAAAATCCAGACGCCAGTGCGTCATAATATCAAAATAATAGTAATAATCAGGATAGGATGCTATTATTAAACATGAATATAAATAATAAACACAGGTATAAAACAGTGAGGTACATGTATGTGATGTGTATACTAAAGTCTGTGTTTCTAGATTATCTATTTTACAAGTTTTTGAAATCGATTTAATGGAATCGTCGATGTAACTCAATAGTATCCCATGCGTGTCCAGGACCATCGTCAAAATTCTCGGGCTGAATCCGAGATGTGTCGCTAAGCAGTAAACAGGTAACATGTACAGATGAATGATGTCAGCAGCATCATTCCGAGGCCGGCCGAGCCCGTAAAGACTGATCCGTATCTGGAGTATCGAACTGTTGTGTTACAAGTCAGGTTTTATTATTGATTTCCCCTTACTCCTCAAGTTTGTATTCAAGTCGGGTATGGATGATATAAATCTAATGCTAACACAGGATCAAGCAGGTACAGGTCTTGTCTATGTAGACAACAAGTCAAGTCCATCAGGAAAACAAGACAGGATTGTCGGCATTAGTAAAAGATCCAAGTAACAAGTCCGGTAGTTTGTCGTGAACATGTCATGCAATGTATTTTACCCAGAATATACACCAATTGTAAAACTGTAACCAATATCGAAACACGGTAAACATAACTAATGCCATAATGCATATGTATTTATCTGTAATAACCGTTTCACGTCCATTACCATGTATATTGCAATCTAGATAAAATACTAAACTGGTATAGTATTATAATAATATCGTGATGTTCCAGAATGCAACTAGATAACCCATTATCAATACGGATACAGACGGTACTATAAAACTGTAACTTGGTACTACTTGCTGAATATTAAGACGTATACTATCATTAATCATATAAATATAAATAAAGTAGCATGTTGCAAGTTTAAAACTTGCCTGATCGAATCTCACGTCGAGATACGGATGTCACATTCCAACGCCGAAATAAAGTCACGACGCAAAACTTACGCATGCAGGACTCGACTTGGCTGAGCAGCTGCGTGACATGGTAACTGGGTTAGACGACGACGGTGACTAGGTCGTTTGGATCGTCGGCGACATGCGCAACTCCGGCAAGATGGTCGGAAAAGAAAAGGAAGAAGAAGAATAAAAGAAGAAGAAGAATAGGAGACATTGTTGGGGGTTTGCCGGGGTTCTCTGGACTTGGCGAGGGAAAGGATGGGGAAAAGGCGGTCGGCGGCGAAATGACGGCGAGGTGGGTGGCCGATAGGATTTTTGGTGGTGAACGGGGAATGAGCAGAGGAGGAGAAGAGGGTGCGGTGGTGGTGGTCTGGGGTTGCTGGGGAGACGAGGAGGAAGGTGACGTGGTGATGGTGGCAGTCGGGTTCCGGTGACGAGATTGAGACGAGGTGGAGGTTGATGGGTTCTTGGTGTCGGGTTACTGGGTTGGGAGCTTGGTGGTTGTCGGGAAAGGAGGAGGAGAGGAGGAGGTGATGGCGAGGTAAGGGAGAAGATGATGACGGCGCTAGGGGCGGCGACGATGAGAAGTAGCGACGGCGAGAGGGTTTGAAGGTGGGTTCTCGGTCGTGGGGGTTTGGAGCTCCGGTGAGGTCTCGGGGAGGAGGACGAGGTGAGGACGGTGATGATGAGGAGATAGGGTTGACGGCGACGAAGTGGGGATGTTGACGGCGTGGGTTTAGCACAGTTAGGGTTTGGATGAGAGAGGAGGCGGGGAGAGAAGGAGAGAGAGAGGGGTTTTGTAAAATTATTATATTATATAATGTCTATATATATAGGGAGGGAGGGAGAGTGGGGATGAAGTGATATATAGAGAGAGAGACAGACAGAGAGAGTTAGAGAGAGAGAGACGGAGAGAAAGAGACTGTTTTGATTTATTTATTTATTTAAAATAATTAATATTATATATATATATATATATATATATATATATATATATAACAGTATATATATTAGTTATTTAATATATATGGTAAGATTTTACAGATAATACCAGATTGCTCCGAATATTACCCATATCCCTTTAAAAATCTAGTTTTTAAATATCAAGAATACATGTAAGAATTTAAACCATAATACAAATGTTTATAATTAAAAACATATACCCCCAAATAAAATCTACATAAATATACGTGGCGATCCAATAATCGGTCTGTCTAACTCTTAGGATATTAATCATGATCTATGAGCGCAACCACCTGATATGGGGTACTTTGTCATGTAAGACTAAATAAGAAAATATATTATTTGGTTTTATATTGTATCATAAAATGATATTTAAAGTCTAGCAATATTATAAAAAAGATATGTGGATTCTAAAATATTATGTGTATATATATTCTAAATTTGCATGGATACACTGTACTAGCAAATATTTGATATAATCTCGAACCATGTTGGGTTTCAAACATACGGGTCTGGTCGGATAATAACCCCAGCTACTACTTGCATCATTCGCATCCCAAAAGCAACAATAGGAAAGAATTTTGCCGTAAGATTTGAAATACCCAAAAATATATAGTATAAATATGCTAGAGTGTTTATATTATACCCAACTACAAAAGAATTTCGTCCTCGAAATTCCCGGAACAAGAAAAAGACAAGAAAGGACGGATTTTAAGAAAAGATGTGTGGAAACTTCTGTCGGATCTCGTCTTCACGTTCCTAAGTAGACTCTCCATGCGAACGATTCCCCCATAAAACGAGTACTGGTAGGATAACTTTACTCTTGAGGACTTTTCTCGTCGATCCACAATTGCCATTGGTTGCTCTTCATATGTTAAATCTTCTCGTACTGTCAGTTCCGAGTGATCTAGGACGTGCGTCTCATCTCGAACATACTTGCAGAGTTGAGATACATGAAACACGTCATGAACATCTGCCAAGGATTGTGGTAAAGGCAATCGATAAGCTACCTCTCCAACATGCTCGATGATATTGAAAGGCCCCACGAATCGATGACTAAGCTTGCCTCGACTGCCAAATCAGATTACTCCTCTAGTCGGTGATATCTTCAAGAACACAAGATCACCAACAGCGAACTCCAAAGGTCTTCGTCGAGTATCAGCCCAACTTTTCTATCGATCCTGTGCCACCTTCATATGATTTCGGATCATGTTAACTTTCTCCACCATTTGCATCTGGTCCGAATAATCTTCTTTCTCCAATATCGTCTCAACAGACAGATAAACGACACTTACGACCGTAATATTTCGAATGGAGCCATCTGTATAGTCACCTAAAAACTATTATTGTATAATAACTCCACTAAATGAAAATGATCCTCCCATAAATCCTTAAAGTCTAACATCCATGCTCTCAACATATCTTCAAGAATTTGAATCGTTCTTTCAGACTAGCCATTTGTCTGCGGATGATAGGCTGTGCTAAACTTCAAACGAGTTTCCAAACTTTCCTGTAGGCTCCTCCAAAAGTGTGATAGAAATCGAGTATCATGATCCAAAACGATACTCATAGGTACTCCATGCAATCTCACAATCTCCTGCATGTACCTCTCTACCAAAGCCTCCATCGACTGACCAACTCGAAATGGTATAAAATAAGCTGCCTTGATCAATCGATCGACAATGACCCAAACTGCATTATTGCCCTTTAGACTCGGTGATAAAGCTGTCATGAAATGCATGGTTATATGTTCCCACTTCCATTAAGGAATCGGAATTGGTTGCAACAAACCAGCTACCTTTTGATGTTCAGCCTTGACTTGATGACATACTAAGCACTTCGATACGTAGCGAGCAATCTCCTTTTTCATGCCTTCCCACCAGAAATGATGTCGCAGATCTCTATACATCTTTGTGCCTTCCGGGTGTACTGAATATGCGGAACTATGAGTCTCCTTCACGAACATCTCCTTTAGACACACATAGACGACTCCCATATCGTAACGAACTATCTTCATGGATTAACAAATCTGTTCGAAGTCCCGCTTCTACTTATTCTCGAAACTTTTGCAATCTTGGATCATGCGACTGTGTTGCTTTAATGTTATCGATCAAGGATGACTGTACTTGCAACTGCATCAACTGTCCAGAAGAATCTGATAATGCAATCTCTAACTCGAACCTCTGAAGATCAGTTATAAACTCCTGTTGTGCAGTCAACATCTGTATCGCTAGCAACCGATTTAAAGAGTCCGGCACTACATTAACTTTTCCAGGATGGTATTTTGGGTCAAGATCATAGTCAGCCATCAACTCTAACCATTTACGCTACCTCCTGTTGAGCTCTTTCTGTGTGAACACGTACTTTACACTCTTGTGATCCGTAAACACTTCAACTCTTTCGCCCAATAAGTAGTGTCTCCAAATCTTTAGCACGAAGATCACCGCTGCTAGCTCTAAGTCATAAGTTGGGTAGTTCTTCTTATGGGTCTTCAATTGCCTCGACGCATACGCTATAACCTTCCCATGCAGTATCAGAACACATCCCAAACCTTTCCAAGATGCGTCGCTGTGAATAACTAGTCCTCCGAAACCATCTGGCACTGTCAGAATAGGAGCGGTTGTCAATCTTTGCTTCAGCACTTCAAAAGCTGATGCACACTTCTGAGTCCACACGAACGGTACCTCCTTCCGTGTTAGTTTGGTCAATGGTTCTGCTATTCGAGCGAAGTTCTCCACAAACCTTCTATAACATCCAGCAAGCCCAAGAAAACTTCTGATCTCCCCCACACTCTTTAGAATCGGCCAATCGTGAATAGCTACAATCTTTTCGGGGTCAACTGCAATTCCATCACCGAATACCACATGACCCAAGAACTTCACTTCTTCGAGCCAATAACTTTTCTTGCCTTAACGTTTGCAGTGCGATTCTCAAGTGTTCTGCATGCTCTTCTTTGCTTCTCGAATAGACCAAAATATCATCAATAAACACCACTACTAACTAATCCAGATATGGTGAAAAGATTCGGTTCATCAAGTCTATAAATATTGCTGGTGCGTTAGTAACTCCAAATGGCATAACTAAATACTCATAATGCCCATATCGAGCTCGGAACGTTGTCTTGTAAATGTCTTTTTCTTTCACCCGAACTTGATGATACCCTGATCATAAATCCAACTTCGAGAATACTCTCGCACCACTAAGTTGATCGAACAGTCCGTCGATGCGAGCGATTGGGTACTTATTCTCGATGGTTACCCGATTTACTCCCGATAGTCGATGCACATCCTCCATGTTCCATCTTTCTTCTTGACCAGAAGAATTAGAGCTCCCCACGGTGAACCACTGCTGCAAATCCAACCCTTCTCTAATAACTCGGAAACTTGTCTCTTTACCTCTTCCAGTTCTACCGGTGACATCGGATAAAATCCTTTGAATTGGCGTTGCTATAGGAATAAGATTGTTTCCCCCAATCAGAGCAAAGCTCTGTTGAAATTCAAAATTCAAATTTTGAAGCAACGCTTCAAATCCTGGGCGCAACGCGCCACGTGTCAGGCGCTGAAACGTCAGCGCAGCGCCCAAGGCAGCGCGCCCAATCAGAGCAAAGCTCTATTAAAAAACAAATAAAAGCAAAGCTTCAGTTGCGCAAGCGCTGCGCTGCGTGACACGTGTCAGCGCAGTCGCTTTGCGCAAGCGCCGCGCTGCGCGACACGTGTCAGCACAGTTGCGCTGCGCGACACGTGTCAGCGCAGTTGTGCAAGCGCAGCTGCGCTGCGCTGTGCGCTGCGTGACACGTGTCACGCGCTAGGGCATTTGCGCCAAACAGAATTAAGACTTTTAAGAAATCTTTCTGTTCTTTTTAAAACAAGAAGATTTTCTTCTGTAAAACAGAAGCCCTTGGATCAAAGATCCAACGGTGGGGAAAATTCCCCAAATCACTCAGAGAAAAATCTCTTTAACAAATTTAACTAATTTATGGGCACTATAAAAAGGACCCTAGACCTCAATTCAAAGTCATCAACATTTGTGAGAAATCAAGAACTTCAAACAGAGAGAACTCTGAAGAAATTTCAAAAGAAGAAAAGGTAAAAACCTTTAAGATAGAAGAATTTCTTCTAATAGATCATTGATCTAAGAACAAGATCAATGATCTCCAATAAAAAACAAATAATAATAGTGCTTTGCACTTATGAACCATTGGTTCTCTGAGATCAAGAAAAAAACAAGAAATACTTGTTTTCTTTGATTCTAATTAGATCAAAGAAAACAAACAGTGCTTTGCACTTTTTCATGAACCATTGGTTCTAAAAAATTCTCAAATTAATAGTGCCTTGCACTTGCAAAACTGCACTGTTGCGCTCCTGGGTTGGCGCAAGCCACCAGAGAGCGCCACGTGTCAGCATCTGACTCATTTGCGCTGGGCGCTTTTAAGATAGAGGTTTGCTCTCTGAAATTGGCGCAACCCACCGGAGCGCGCCACGTGTCAGCAGCGCAAGCGCAGCGCATTGGCGCAGCGCACTGCGCTTGCGTGACACATGTCAATACCACAAGCGCTTGCGCTCTCTGATTGGCTCAAAGCGCCTGACAAATGCAATGCATTTCTTTTACTAAAGGGGCAGGCCCAAATCAGAAAGGCCTAGTAGGCCAAATTAAATTGCAATGCAATAAAAAGGGCAGAGCCCAAACAAAATTGATGCTCTGCATCATTTATAAATGGGCAGAGCCCAAACAAAATAATAAATAATGCAATGCATTATTTTAAAAGGGGCAGAGCCCAAATAAAGGTCCAACAGAGACCAAGATTAATGCTGGGCCAAGCCCTAGCACAGGCCTAATAGGCCAAAAACAAATAAAAGTGTTGAACATTTTTCAACTAGACTTAGCCCAATCGTGGCTGTAAGTCCTCAAATTAAATTGACTGAGAAAGATTGCTCTCCTAAATCAATTTACATCCGGTTCGAGGGTACATCTCCGAACTCCTTTGACACTTATCGTTGTAATCCTTCATCGACGTCAGAGAGGTGACGGGTCCCGACGACCACATATCAATACGGACTGCGGGGTCCTTAAACTCATGGACCGAAACGTCCTTAAACTAATATTGGACCGAAACGTCCTTAAACTAATGGTGGACCGAAACGTCCTTAAACTAATATTGGACCGAAACGTCCTTAAACTAATGTTGGACCTCTATGTCCCTAAACTGGAACATAGACCCTTATGTCCCTAAACTGGAACATGGACCACCATGTCCCTAAACTGGAACATGGACCCTTATGTCCCTAAACTGGAACATGGACCACCACGTCCCTAAACTGGAACATGGACCACCACGTCCCTAAACTGGAACATGGACCGCAACGTCCTTAAACTACCTATGGACCCCTATGTCCCTAAACTGGAACTTGGACCCCTATGTCCCTAAACTGGAACTTGGACCCCTATGTTCCTAAACTGGAACATGGACCACCACGTCCCTAAACTGGAACATGGACCACAACGTCCTTAAACTACCTATGGACTCCTACGTCCCTAAACTGGAACAGTAGGGCCCCTCTAAACGCTCTTCTGCTGGATCTAAACGATCCCGTTTAAGTTGATCTTAGCCTCAAACCTGGCTAACGTATCCTTAAACATTCAAATGAACCATAAAACTCCAAATCAACTTTGGTTCAAGGGTACATCTCCGAGCTCCTCTGACATCTGTCGTTGTAATCCTTCAACGACGTCAGAGAGGTGACGAGTCCCGACAGCCATATATTAAATGGATTATCACGTTAAGTTGATCTTAGTATCAAACATGACTAACGTATCCTTAACGAACGTTTAAGTTGATCTTAGCCTCAATACGGCTAACGTATCCTTAAACTAAAATACCAAACCTAAATCTAAGTAACTACGGATTTGGACTAATCCACGTCCTACGGGCGACGGCATTACTCAGTCTCCGTATACAATCCACGGGCAACCACAAACAAAACAAACACACACGACACGAAGTGAAATTCTGGAGAAGGAGAAAGTGGCTGCCGTGATGCGGTAGTGTAATTAACTGCAGGGGCTTGCGCCTGCAGGGAAGAGCGTCCCCACAATCAAAAACCCCTCAAGCGAGAGGGAATTTGACGAAGTTTGCTACATCGGCCGCATCCGTCCAAACTTCCGATACACGGTGCCATAAATCAACTTGGCATCTTCGGAGAGGTGGACGGATAAAACCAAATAGCATCTGCCCCGAATCTCAGGCAAGACGTTCAGTCTCGGCCGTCTTTCGGAGGGGAACAGATTCTGGCACGCCCGGTGGGACCTTTTCCTCTTTCCACTCCACACTTCGTGTGTCGTCTTCGCGAACCAATCGCGGTTTGTTAACGGTTGCCTTTAGATTTCAAGTTACTAAGATTTGGTCTTTTGCCTGGCGCAGAACTCAAGCATCAATGGCCTCTAACTGCACCAACTGCTCGAAGTGCCACTGCAACGGACGCTCCACCTCACCTGGAGGTGTAGCATATGGGCCTCAAGCGGCCTCTTTCCTCGCTCTGCTGGTAGAACAGGTGACCCAGGCCACCACCGGCCTGTTTTTCACAACCATGATCCCACCCACAAGCTTCTCTATGCCAATACCTGCACCAGAAACGAACAAGAAGTCGGTCTTCGACCGGCTCACTGCTACGACGGCCCCTGTCAACGGGTCGTCCATTACCAAGCCAACAGCCTCTGTCTTTGCGAGGCCGGATCAAAACTCTGAGGGGCCCGCTAAGAAGCCTGTGAATCCCAAGGTGGCTGTCCCAAGGAAGGCAATAGCCGCTGCTTCAGAAGTCGTCAAGGCGGCTTCCCCTGTCAAAGAGTCAGTCTTTTCAAGACTGACTATTCCTGCTCCTGCCCCTGCTCGAGGATCTGTCTTCGACAGGTTGAATATCACCCCTCAAAGGACAACCTCAGTCTTTAAGAGGTTGACACCAGCGGCACCTCATTCAGACAGGGGGCAAAAAGAAGCTGTCTCTATCTCCGAGCCAGTCCCAACGGCTCGTCATGCTCGACGTCGCCATTGGTGACGAGTAAGGAAGGCAGGGGGCAACTCCCCCTCAGGGCTAACTCCACCTGCTCCGGTGGTGGAGGTCAACGCTGCTGTTCCAACTGGGAACAATTTTGAACTGTTGAGGAGGGTACGTAAGAACTCTCCAACCGCTACATTGAAAAGATCTCCTCCGCCCGCGGAGAGAGTTCCGGAAACGAAGCAAGAACAGCCCCCTCAACGGCTGTCCTCAAAAATATACAAGGTTTGGCGGAGGGTTCAAGACTCCGTGATTGACCCAGGTCACTCTCGTCAACAGAAAAAGGCGAAAGTGTAAGAAGAAAAGGATCGTCCTCTTAAACAGCAAAGGACGACAATCACCAGGGTGCCCACTACAACGGCCCCCTCCACTTCAACGGCCCACAAAAGAAGAAGGCCGGAGAAAACCCTTCGCGCCCGCGGCAAATGCCAAAGGTGGTGAACCTAAACGCCCTAAGTCCGGGGGCATAACATTTCATACAGTATACATGGCGTCGGGAAAGGAGGACAGCCGTGCATCCACAGGTCATAGACCGCTTACACGGTTAGTGACCAAGGCTCAGGAGCAACAGCAAAAGCTCCAGGAGATGATGACCGTGATGGCCGCACTCACTGGGCCAAAAGAAACCCCTGAAACGTCCTCGGATGAATGTCAGGAACAAGAAACTGGCGCCGAATTCCTTCGTCGCATACGTGAGAAGAAGGATAAAGAAGCTGCGGAACAGGCAGCCGGCATAAAGAAAATGGCCCTCTTATTCCAGGACATGGTGAGCATGATGATTCAACAGGATCTACCTGCTGAAGATCCCCCGATCATCCTTGAAGACGATAGGGGAGAAACGTCGAATCCTCCACCGGCTCTGTCAACAGCCAAGGAGGAGACGATCTCCAAAGCCGACCTGGACGAATATATAGCTCAGCAGATCCGGGTTCATCAAGCGACTGAAGCAGCAGGTCAGGTCGTAAAAACGGGGCGACCGTATCCGGGCTGGTACGACCAGATCAAGTACCCGCCAGGTTATACGATACCAAAATTCCATGTGTATAAGGGGACTGGAAATCCCCACCAGCATGTCGCCCAGTTCAGGGCGCTTTGCGGCAACACTGGCGGTGATGATAAATTGTTGCTTCGCCAGTTTGTTGGTAGCTTATCAGATACAGCGTTCGAGTGGTATTCCGAGCTCCCGAATGACTCTATCAAGACCTTTGCAGAGATGGAGTTGCTGTTTACCCAACGTTTCGCGAGTGCCAGCGAGCATACCCCGATAACGGCATTGATTAATGCCAGGGTGAAGCCGGGCGAGACATGGGTCCAATATGCTATACGGTGGCGTAATTTATGGTCAAAATGCGAGCAGCGCATAGAAGAAGCTCCCGCAGTAGGTATGTTTGTGGGAACCCTTGATCCGCAAGCAACCATCTCACAATTTATGATGTTCTTCAAGCCGACCACCTTCCAGGCACTAATGACAAGCTGGCGCAAATGGATCAGATGGGCCATAAACCTCCTCTTCCAAAGCCGGACTCCCGAAATGAGAAGGGGAAGGGAAAAGCGATCGTTGTCGCTAATGCTCAACAACAGCCGAACAACTCGAAGCCGGTCGTTCGTCAAAATAATATGCGCCCGTACGTAGCCCTTGAGGAGAGGATGGAACGTCCTTACTCATTTCCCCGAGATAAAACGAGAAGGTTATTCGAGCTGGCGTTGCACAACCGACTCATAAATCTGCCGGATCCAAAACGTCCGTCGCAACCAAGTGATGTTAATGAGCCCAACTACTGTCCTTATCATCGAGTACTGGGTCATCCGATCGAGGATTGCTACGTCTTCAAAAATTGGCTTGAAGACCAGTACCGACAGGGCAAGTTCGCATTGTCTGACAAATGGAAGGTGAATCCACCGCAGCCCCACACCTCTAAGGGAATGAATACGCCGGGGGCAACATGCTCTGTCTTTGAAGAAGCTCCTTGGGAGGTTGTATTATCAGCCAAAACAAAGAGGATGCTGAATGATCTTCAAGCATGCCTGCGATTAAGTGGAAGAACTCGGTGGAGCCGCAGATCATTGAAGGGATGTTGTAGCCTAGTCCAACTCAAAAGATCGATGGAGGTGGCCCAAGCATTCACAACCAGCCGTCGAAATCTTCAAAGAAGAAGAAAAAGAAGTCAAAGAAGCCCGTGAAGCCTGGCGACAAGCGCACGGACTAGCAAAAACAAATTGATGCGCTGGAGGAATACAACCAGAAGGCACAGACTCCCATTACATTCCAAGAATTCCTCAATCACGTCTTTCAAGAGGAAGATGAGGGAGAAAGTTCATCTGACGAATCTGAAGAATACATGGCGAGCTGTCATGTGATTTCCCATTCGTTCATGGGCGATGAGGAGACTCCTTGTACTGAAACGCTGGGGGCAGATCCCGAACCAAAAATTCTAGGGCCATCGAATGAAGTAATCGACGCATTCCTCAATGAAGCTCTCTTGAAAAGTAAAGCTGATCGGGAGCGCGAGGCGATCATATTTGAAAGGGCCAAGCGCCAACGCCTTGACGAAAGAGCTGAGATACTCCCACTGGAGCAAAGTACGCCCACTGCAGATAAAATCAAATTTAAAATTAGGAAAAGGTTTGCTAAAGCCGTGTCAATGGGTATGAAGCTACCATCCTCTGAGGGAAGTGTTACTGGTGAAGCGGAAATGCATCCCTCCTATTGCTTGTATCATCGGAAGATTTCGCACCCCACTAAAGAGTGCAAAGCTTTCGATAGATGGTGGCAAGGATATGTTGCTCACCGAAAACAGGTTAAGCGGGAGAAGCGCAAGACTCGCCGGGAACAAAACAGTGCGACCGAAGGGCTTAACAGAACTACCGGCAATTGTCGCATGGTCAATGCCAGAGGATCACAAGTGCTCACATTCGGGAGCGATTCCGACAAGGAGCTGGCTCTTAGCCCCCTCTTTAAAGAGTCCACTGCGGGAAAAGAAGAAGAGCCGAAGATTTGTGAAAATATCCGGCTGCGTAATCGCACGTTGCCCGAAAAGAATCTCGGACCCTCAAACAAAAAAGATAAAGGGAAAGAAAAGGTTTCTGAGGACATTACCCTAGATGACCAATTCATGTAAGAGCTAACTGCCAAAATCCCGCCGAAGAAAAATAAGGTGGATTACAACGTCTTAGCGCATCTGAGAAAGCTACCCTCGCAGCTCAGCATTCTTGACGCCCTTTTACTATCAAAGGAGGCGAGAGATTCGTTAATTAAGGCACTACAAGACCCGGAGCAGTTCCAAGCTTTCCTGGATGAAGAAAAGATGAAGGATGAATTGGAGAAAGTGCGCACGGCCGATGTCACTTTTGGCGATGAAGACCTTCTCCTTGGGACGTGCGAACACAATCGCCCCCTCTATGTCTCAAGATACTGCCATGATATAAAGATCGGCAAAATCCTGGTCGATAACGGATCATCTGTTAATCTCCTTAACGTACGAGTGTTGAAGGAAATCTGCATGAGCGTCCAACACCTCGCTCGAGACAAGATCACCATCTCCGGATTCGACTCCCAATCATCAAAGACTCTTGGATCTGTGATACTGACGCTACGCTTTGGGCTGCTCGTCACGGACATTAAATTCCACGTCATAGATGCCAAGACATGCTACAACGCTCTGCTCGGCCGACCATGGTTATACGAGTACAACATCATCCCTTCTACACAGCATCAGTGTATGAAATATTTTAGGGATGGTCTCGAGTATACCGTGACGGGAGAACTGAATCCATTTTCCGTGAACGAAGTTCGCAAATATGAAGATGCCAAATATTTCTTACCGAGTTTCGAAGACACGGAAAGATGTCACAAGCCGGAGAATAAAACTAACGCTACCATCCCTGTCTTCGGCAGTGATACCGAGGAGGAAGAGGAGATAGTTTATTTGGGTCCGCCCCAATACACCAAGCCGGGACCATCCTCTCCTACGTTGATTTTTGGTAGTGATTCGGAGGATGAGGTCCATGCTGTATTCTCTGCTTGACCTTCAATACGAGTTTCCGCTGACGAAGAGCAAAGTCTGCAAGTCGCCATGGTGCCGCTTAAACATTATAAGGAACTGGATGCGCTCGATACCGACGGTGTAGAGGATCTGCAGACGTTTTATATCCCTCCCAGGCGAGAAGGCGAGAAGGCAATTCTATTCTACCGCTCTGAAGAAAACAAAGTGGAGAAAGAAATCTGGCACGGAGCGGATCCTACGCTGGACAGGCTTCAACCCATCCGTCTACCCAGATATTATACAGAAGGCTTGAAGAGGCTGTTGAAGCGCCAAGGGATACCCTTCAAACAGACTGTTAGAAAGGCTAAGTTCTATGATAAAGTCTGGAACGTTCCCGGGACTCAACGCAAACTACCTAATGGGAGAATGGAAACAAAAGGGCTTGGATACATCCGGTCAAAGAAACGAGAGTTACTACACGGCTGCTACGTTGTGTATGACTTCGATGAAGAAGCGGATGCTCAATGGGAGGACGCTAATCCGGAACCAGTAAAAGTTCCAGATACAAAAGTGCCCAGTCCGTCGTTTGAAGAGCAAATGGACAAGCTTATAAGGGAAGCTGGTCAAAAAGTCTGAGATCACCATAACCGTGAAATGACCATCTACGAGAAAGCCAAAATGCAACGCCTCCTCCAACAGGCCGTGAAAGAGGAAAATGCCGCTCCTTGTCAACCTGTTTTAAAGAAAGCTCGACGCAGAGGCAGAAACAAGTCGAAACACGAAAAAGGCGCTCAACAGCAACAAAGCGGGGCTAAGAGGCCACGCAAGCGGGAACCGAGCGGTTCTGATTTATCCCTTATGAGAAAAATGGGTCGAGCATACTCTTTTCCTCGGGACAAGACGAAGAAAATACTTGACCTCGCTCTAAAACATCAGATGCTTACACTGCCGGAGTCTAAACACCCCGAACAAGCAGGCGAGGTCTCACACCCAGACTATTGCTTTTATCACCGAGTGGTAGGGCATCCTCTCGAAGACTGCTTCACCTTCAAGAATTGGGTCGAAGATCAGTATCAGCTTGGCAAGTTCGCTCTGTCCGACAACTGGAGGGTAGCACCACCGCAGAAGCACGAACCCAAGCCCACAAAAGAAGAACCAGTTCCTCATTGGGATTGGAAGCGAATTCGTACTTGTCACATGATAACAATAGAAGAGGAAGAGCCCGAGAACATGGACGACCTTCCCTGGTGCTTCGAAAATAGCAATGATGAGGTGATCTCAGAATTTCCACCAGCTCCGAAAGAACTGGAGGATGGAATACATACCACGGCGGATAAGCTCAAGAAAATTGAGTTAGGGACGGCGAACGACCCGCGACCGACATTCATTAGTGAGCTGTTGTCTGAAGAGAAAGTGGCTTCATTAAAAGACCTGCTTATGCAGCATAAAGATTGCTTCGCATGAAACTATTCCGAGATGCCGGGACTAAATCCAGAAATTGCTGTGCACAAATTGGCAATATCCCCGGACGTCAAGCCAGTCAAACAGGCGCCAAGAAGAATGCGGCTCGAGCTTGATATGAGTATCAACGCCGAGGTTAAGAAGCTGATCGATTCTGGGTTTATCCAGGAAGTGCAATATCCTGACTGGATCGCCAACATCGTCCCGGTAATGAAGAAAAATGGGACAGAGCGCATATGCGTGGACTTCCGGGATCTCAATAAAGCCTGCCCGAAGGACGATTTCCCGGTACCAGTCACCGAACTGATGATAGACAATACATCCACTCATGAGGTTTTCTCCTTCATGGATGGCTCGTCAGGGTATAATCAGATAAAGATGCATCCCAAAGACCAGAAGCACATCGCCTTCAGGACTCCTTTGGGTATATTCTGTTACAAGGTGATGCCCTTCGGTTTAAAGAACGCCGACGCTACTTATCAGAGGGCCATGACGAAGATCTTCGATGACCTTATACACGAAATCGTCGAATGCTATATCGACGATCTCGTGGTTAAAAGCAAATCATACGAGGAACATCTCGAGCATCTGAAGACCGTATTTCAACGCCTTCGGCAATATAGCTTGAAGATGAACCCGCTCAAGTGTGCATTCGGAGTTTCCTCGGGCAAATTCCTGGGATTCATCGTCTGACACCGAGGTATTGAGATAGATCCGTCGAAGATCAAGGCAATCATGGAAATGCCTCCGCCAAGGACTCTCAAACAGCTGCGGTCTCTCCAAGGGAAGCTCACGTATATACGGCGATTTATAGCCAACCTTTCAGGCAAGTTCCGTCCTTACAGCCACCTGATGAAGAAAGGAACCCCGTTCGTCTGGGATCAAAAATGCCAAGGCGCGCTGGACGAAATCAAGCAGTACCTCCAGAATCCGCCAGTATTGGCTGCTCCGGTCAAGGGAAAGCCCCTCATTCTTTATACAACCGCCCTCGAAGGTTCCTTAGGCGCATTATGGGTGCAAGAGAACGACCAAGGGAAGGAAAGAGCACTCTACTACTTAAGTCGAGTTCTAATGGGGGCAGAAAGCAACTACTCCCCCATTGAAAAACACTGCCTGGCGTTGATCTTCGCGATAACAAAGCTCAGGCACTATGCATTGGCGCATGAGGTCCGTCTCATTTCAAAGGTGGACCCTCTTAAATATTTAATGTCAAAGGCTATATTGACGGGGCGACTCGCTAAATAGGCCCTGCTCTTGATGGAATTCTCAATAACATATCAACCTCTCAAGGCAGTCAAAGGCCAGGCCATCGCTGACTTCCTCGCTGAGCATCCGATACCCGCCGATTCTCCTCTGAATTGCGATCTTCCAGACGAACATGCGTTTGATGCGATTGACGGTGGTGATACCCGCTGGGAGCTTTATTTCGATGGTGCATCTTCCGTAAAGAAGCGCAAAAAAAATACCCCTGTAATCAAATCAGGGGTAGGACTCATCTTTGTAACTCCACAAGGAGGGATAATGCGCTTTGCTTTCTCCCTAACAGAGCCGATGAAGAATAACGAAGCCGAATACAAAGCTTTGATAGCAGGCCTCGAGATCGCCATTGACATGGGAATTGAAAACCTCCTCATATACGGAGATTCTCAACTGGTCGTTAGTCAAGTAAACGGCGACTACCAAACGTGCAAACCGGAGTTGGTGAAGTACGGTGAAAAGGTGCAACAACTGTTGACCCAAATTCCCTCCTATACTTTGGAAAGCATATCACGCGCGGAAAATAGCAAAGCGGACGCGTTATCTAAGCTCGCTAAAGAACTGGCTGACGAGAACCTCGATGACGTCAGAATCGTGGTACAAAGCCGTCGAGTGTTCGCCCCAGCAGAAATATCTCAGGAATCATTCGAAGAAAAGGGAGCGACTGAGCAGACGACCTTACAAATAAAAGAACGAGAAAAGGCTGAGGACTGGAGGGAAGTCTTCATAGACTACTTTAAGTCCCGTCGAATGCCCGAAGATGCGTCCACAAGACATCAGCTCATGAAACGAGCTCTGTCTTTCGCCTTCATCAATGATACTTTGTACAAGAGGTCGTCTGATTCTCTGTGGCTGAGGTGCTTAGGACCGGATGAAGCAGAAAGGGTCGTTCAGGAAGTCCATGACGGAATTTGTGGTTCTCACCAAGCGGGCTCGAAGATGAAGTTGAAGATCAAACGGATGGGCTACTACTGGCCCACGATGATTCAGGATTGCCTCGAATATGCGAAGCAATGCCACTCATGCCAAATCCATGGGGACTTTATCCACCAACATCCAAATCCATTACATCCAACAGTGGCTAGCTGGCCATTCGAAATGTGGGGGACTGACATAGTCGGCCCTATCGAAACAGCATCGTCCAGAGGACATCGTTTCATCCTGGTGACGACCGATTACTTCTCTAAATGGGCAGAGGAAGTACCGCTGAGGGAAGTGAAGACGGAGAATATCCTCCATTTCTTCAAGACGCACGTCATATATCGGTTTGGAAACCCGCGACGGATCATCTCCGATAACGGGCCAGCCTACAAGAGCCACAAGATCAGTCGCTTCGCGCAATAACATAATATAGACTGGAGGTATTCTTCGGTTTATAATCCGCGAGCTAATGGTTTAGCCGAGGCCTTCAATAAGACCCTGACGAAGATCATGAAAAAGACGGTGTCCCGAAATAAGAAAGACTGGCACGAGAGACTGCAAGAGGCTCTTTGGGCGTATCGAACTACGTTCAAGACGGCCACGAACACAACGCCATACGCGTTGGTATTCGGTACGGAAGCAGTACTCCCTCTCAAGATAGAGCTACCCTCTCTATGAGTGGCAGTCCACTACGAGTTGACAAACGAAGAGAATGCTCAACTTCGCCTTGAGGAGCTCGATGCCCTTGATGAAACACGACTCATAGCGCAACAAAATCTGGAAGCTTATAAAGCAAAGATGACGCGCTCATATGAAAGATTGACCCGACCGAGGACATTCCGCCAAGGCGAACTTGTGCTAGTAGTCAAAAGGCCTATGATCCCCAATCGCGCCAAGCGGGGAAAATTCGAGCCAAACTATGAAGGCACGTACATCATAGATAAGGTCTACCAGGGTGGGACCTATCTACTCATGGACATGCACGGTGAAAGGCCTTTCAGGTCAATAAACGATCGCTTCCTAAAGAAATACTACGCTTAATGAGCCACAGCTTAGGTCAATGATAGACGACGACGACTATGTCCACTCGCTATCTTCCTAAGCTCAAGCTTTATAAGCAGTATCCAGCCTTCTCAATGACGGACCGAAACGTCCTTAAACTAATAGCGGACCGAAACGTCCTTAAACTAATACCGCAGCATCTATAGGATGACGAGATAAAAAAAAGAAAAAAATATAATAAATAAAAACGGTATGTCCATAAGCAAAAAGGGCACGGATGAAAACCCGAAAGGGCTCCGTGAGTAAAAACAGCAGGGCTACCGGCGAGTGTTCGTGAAAACCCGAAAGGGCGCGACCTCGTAAAAAGAAAAAGAAGAAGAAAATAAAAAGAATAAAAAAAAACGGTATGTCCATAAGCAAAATGGGCACGGATGAAAACCCGAAAGGGCTCCGTGAGTAAAAACAGCAGGACTACCGGCGAGTGTTTGTGAAAACCCGAAAGGGCGCAACCTCGTTAAAAGACACTTATAGGGTCCTCTCGACCTTATAAGGAGAAACCACCCGCGTGAGATCCTTACGACTCATAAGGGAGCAGCACACTTAGGGATCCACACGATTCCTAAGGAGAAAATACACTTGCGAGATCCTCACGGCTCGTAAGGAGAGCTCTCTTATGAGACCCTCACGGCTCATAAGATTTGAAAGTCTTAACTTACAAAGACCTAAACCTGTGCTTAAGCAATCCCCACAACTTTCGATATTGCCCTACAAGTGGTCCAATACTGGCTCTTGTATACAATCCAAGGGCGCGAATAAACATTTCCCTAACTAAGTCCCATCCGAGACTGGGGATATGTTCGCATGGTGAACAACCCTTGTAAATCCTCTCGATTTACAAGGAGAAAACCCTCCTGTAGGATCCTTACAAATTACAGAGGAACAAACACTTAGGAACCCTCACGATTCCTAAGGAGAAAATACACCTACAAGATCTTCACGACTTGTAGGGAGAAATACCTTTGTGAGACCCCTACGGCTCATGAAGTTAAAAGCCTTAGTCGACAGGACCTTAACCCTGTTCGCTAAGCCACCTATGTTCGACATCGACAGAGGCAAATGATGATTCGCTCCTAGCAATATCCCAGTTGTATGGGTGCTGATGCCGAAATCGGTGTCTAATTTCAGGTTTACGATGAAAAGCCGGTAGGCCGCACATGCATACGAAATAGCCGAAATGATAGGGCAACTTGCAATAAGAAGCAGCAAGTAAAAATGTATGCATGCAAAATAAGCCAAAATGATTGGGAAACTCGTAATAAAAAGCAGCGAGTGAAAATAAAATAAATAGCCGAAATGATTGGGCACCGCGAAAAATAGCCAAAATGATTGGGCAATCGCGACCGTCGCGATATAAAAGCTGAAATGATAGAGCATCGCGGAAATAAAAAAAAAGAAATGATAAAACCTTGGCCCTACAGTTGAGATCACATCGATCCCTGTATACAATCCAAGGGTGCAAACAAAGAAGGAACCTTACTTTCCCAACAGGCTCTGCCAGAAAACGAAGCCAAATCTCGACGGTTCATCCCGACCCCGAAGGAGCCAGTGTCTTCGGCAAAATACTTCGACTCGA
Organism: Agapanthus africanus; assembly: GCA_030015575.1. Classification (NCBI taxonomy): domain Eukaryota; kingdom Viridiplantae; phylum Streptophyta; class Magnoliopsida; order Asparagales; family Amaryllidaceae; genus Agapanthus; species Agapanthus africanus. The sequence continues at coordinate 89,795,108 of JASDDO010000012.1, read as the reverse complement.
GGAAACAAGTGTCCTTGACGAAGAAAATCCTGATTCGTGTCGACTCGCAGGGAAATCAGAGTCTCCGCGGGAAATTCTCGATTTGTTTCAACACCAGGGAAACAAATAATCCTTGGCAAATACTTCGACTCGGGGAAACTAGTGCCCTTGATGAGAGCCTCCTGATTCGCGTCGAATCGCAGAGAAACCAGTGTCTCCGCGGAAAATTCTTGATTCGTTTCAACACCAGGGAAACAAATAATCCTTGGCAAATACTTCGACTCGAGGAAACAAGTGTCATTGACGAAGAAAATCCTGATTCGTGTCGACTCGCAGAGCAACCAGTGTCTCCGTGGGAAATTCTCGATTCGTTTCAACACCAGGAAAACAAATAATCCTTGGCAAATACCTCAACTCAGGGAAACTAGCGTCCTTGATGAGAGCCTCCTGATTCGCGTCGACTCGCAGAGCAACCAGTGTCTCCGTGGGAAATTCTCGATTCGTTTCAACACCAGGGAAACAAATAATCCTTGGCAAATACCTCAATTCAGGGAAACCAGTGCCCTTGATGAGAGCCTCCTGATTCGCGTCGACTCGCAGAGAAACCAGTGTCTTCGCGGGAAATTCTCGATTCGTTTCAACACCAGGGAAACAAATAATCCTTGGCAAATACCTCAACTCAGGGAAACTAGCGTCCTTGATGAGAGCCTCCTGATTCGCGTCGACTGGTAGAGCAACCAGTGTCTCCGTGGGAAATTCTCGATTCGTTTCAACACCAGGGAAACAAATAATCCTTGGCAAATACCTCAATTCAGGGAAACTAGCGTCCTTGATGAGAGCCTCTTGATTCGTATCGGCTCGCAGAGAAACCAGTGTCTCCGCGGGAAATTCCCGATTCGTTTCAACTCCGAAGAAACCAGTGTCTTCGGAAAATCCTTCGACTCGAGGAAACAAGTGTCCTTGACGAAGAAAATCATGATTCGCGTCGGCTCGCAGAGAAACCAGTGTCTCCGCGGGAAACTCCTGATTCGTCTCAACTTGCAAGATGAAGCCTCAGGAAGCAGGGATTAAAAAACGTGTTTCCTGAACAATGGGACCCTGCAAGTCAGTCTAAAACGGTCTCTTGCATACTATTCACGGGTCTCACTCTCCAAAGTCGAATTTCGACAAGGAGGGAAACAACCGCTTACGGGTCCTCTCGACTTGTAAGAGGGAAAATTCTGTTATAGGATCCTTACGACTTATAAGAGAAAACGCGCTTAGGAATCCTCACGATTCCTAAGGAGAAAATCCACCTACGAGATCCTCTCGATCCGTAGGGAGAAAAGTCTCTATGAGACCCTCACGGCTCATAGAGTTGAAAAGTCTTAGGCCGCAGATCTGAACCTGCGACCCAAGCCATCGCTGTCTCTTAAAAAAAAAACTAAGTTATCTGCCAATTATGTTTATCAAGTCAACATGCTGATAATAAGAGAAAGAAAGAAAGCGAAAGAGCATACAAGACATTGCAGAGGAAAAAAATGTGTATCTTTATTCATTAACTCAAAGAAGTACAAGCGGAATAGTATAAAAGAATAAAGAATGGATACATGTTATTCGAAGAAGGAAAAGAAATTTTTTACAAGTTTATTGGTACAAAGGCAGCTATTGGGAAGGAAGCGTCTTGCATAGCCCTATTAATTGTTCATGCACTTCCTTCCATGCCTTTTCCTGATTTGCCACCACCGCCATCTCTGCTTCCACCTGAGCCCTTTGCTGCAAGAGAGATGTGAGCTGCTCCCTGACGACCTGCTGAGTGGCTTCGCGGCCTTAGGCATTACGCTCGGCAGCGTAAAGTGCCCGCTTCAGTTTCATCCCATTTGAAATGCGCTCCAGAAGGCCCTCGAAGACAGCCTTTACCTCAGCGGCGTTCGCCTCAACTTCAGCACGTAGGCGAGCAGTTTCGCTTGAAGACTCCTGGCACTCCTTCAGCCTCAAAGCTGATTCTTGTTCCAAATGGCGGAAATGAGAAGTGCTTTGCTTGAGCCATGCTCCCCGTTGAGTACTCACGGCCAAAACCTCGGGGGCAAGACGCATTGACTCCAGCTGATGAAGGCGGGCCTCAATCTCCTTGCAGTGATTAACCCAAGATGCGACGATGCCTTCGTCATGGAAATTAGTAAATATCACCAGCATCGGGTTAACCGTCGTAGCGAAATCTGCCGCAGACGTAGGAGTCTCGACGTCGAGTTCCTCGATGTAGTCGCTCAACATGCGCAGACTATTCACAGCACCTTTCGAGGACGGACGTCTCTGGGAAGGGCCGGCGGCATTGTAATATGAGACTCAAAAGGTGCCAAGACCGGAACGACAGCTGAAGAGACAAAATGCGATTAGATGACGATTCAATAGATATGGAAAAAGTCATTGATAAGATAGTCTACTATACCAGTTGAAGCAGGTGGCAAGGCCGGAAGGGTCGGTGGCGCGACCGATCTTTCTTCTCCCCCTTCGATTTGTAACACTGCAGTCAGGACGAGAAAAAAATTAGAAATAATTCTATTACCGAAAAAGAAAGATATCAGTCGGGAACTATACTCACCAGCACCACCAGAGGGAGAAGCGAGTTCAGATGGGAAGGAGAAGTGTGGGAGCAACACTTGATATGGATGATCAAAGAGCACTCCTGAAAAGACACAACAGTACGACTTTAGTGCACAAATTACACGTCTGAAAGATAAGATTAATAAATTGCAAACCCATACCTTCCAACATCTTCGATGGTATGAGAGAGGGTTGAGGGGTAACCACCGCCAAGGCAGTCGTTGAAGGCGCTCCCTCGAGCATCGGGGCATCGGCGCTGGCTGCACCTGCGTTACGAACAAAGGTGAACTTGTCAGAAAGAATTGTAAGGTAAAGAAAGACAGCAACTTGGGATTTACCTAATGAGCTGCCGGCTGAAACGGAAACGACTCCCTCCTCCATCGACATGAGGCCACCACCCGTGGCCTCATCACCCGACTCGATGGGGACCGTCGTCGTGCTCACGCGGCCAGGAGACGACGGAAGATCGTAGGCGGGGAAGGCAATGATCGGAGCATTGCCGGACTCTTGAGAAAGAGCGGCTGACTCTTCCCCAAGAGTCGTGCCCATCTCACCCGCTACTTCTTCGAGCTCAGCTGTCTCCATCGGTTCATCCGCCGTCACCATGAGGTCGCCGGTCTCAAGCGCCTCATCCGCCGCTGCCCCGGGCTCAGTTATAGCGGTCGTCTTATTCGCCGCCACCTCAGGCTCGGCATCAATGACTTTCTCAAGTGCAGCTCCCTCGGCCCCCAACTCAGGCTCCGCAGCCCCAGCGACGTTGCCCACCGTCGGCTCAGGTTCGGCCAGTGCCTCCTCCTCTGTTTCCTTGGGTTCGACGGTCTCCGCCTCCCCCTCGGTCGGACTTGGCCCTACAGGATAGAATATATAAGAACCAACAGCTTTATAATTCTTACAACAAAATTCTGAAAGAAATATTACCTGAGGTGGACTTATCGTTAGCCTCCCTATTGGCACGCACCGCCTGTCTATGAGCCATAGACAAGGCGACCGGGGGCTCTTCTGATGGAGTATCGGCACGAGGCACGATGCTTGGGCCCGCTCTAATGGCCAAGGCAGCCCTGCGTGCCTTTGCTTCGCACCTCAACCGCTTCCTTTCCTCCCTGGCAGTCGCGATAGACCTCTTCGACGCTTCCTTAATTAAGGTGTCGTCGTCCTCTTTTAGAGATACCTCCAGAGCCTTTAAGGCATCTCTCATCGGCTCTTCAAGAAGGACCTCCCGCGGTAGCCCTGAGGAAGCAGGAACATCGGCAGCTAGCAGAATATCCGCGTCACTTGGCGGGAACGGCATTGAGGTTCCTGTGATAAAAAGGGAGAGGTTAGATCGACCATAACACAAGGAAAATGAAAACTTGATGAATTTAAACTTACTAAGGCCTAAAGACGCTCTAAGGCGTTCCTCCTCTTGGAAGGTCTTGAGGGAAGCGGCGATGGCTTCTTCAGTTGTGATGCCTGTTGGAAGAAAAGAAGGAAAAATGTTAATCAAAGGCAACAATAAAGATATGATGCAATAGAAAATGCGACTAGTGATTACCTGATGCCGCAAGCTTAGCCAGCCATGCGTCACGCCTCGCCAACCGCTCTGAAGCTTCGAGGGCGGCCTCCAAATCCGTGTCATCCGGCATGACTAATCCCTCGTTAGTCCCGTATTCACTCAGGCCCTCAGCATAGGGAGCGTGGGGTTCCTGACCGAACGCGACGTCAGCGGCAAAGAGCGACTTCTTTTTCTTCTTCTACCCACCAACCCTGGGTGCACCCGGGATCGACTTACGCTTGGCAGCCACTTTGGGGCGGCGGGTCCCGATGTTCGCACCCACGCCAGACTCCGGCGAGACTACAACCACTGTCTCAACTGGAGCACAGGGTGCTGGTGGTGCATCCGCAATATCAGGGAGCGGCAATCCGCGTGGGGGACTCTGCGCATGCGGTGGCCCGGTTCTAGCATCTTTCAAAGGGGGAACTACCGGGGTCCTTGGCACCAAAGGAGCGTTGCGATCGCTACCTGGAGGCGTACCCTTACGGTCGACCAAAAATCGCCTTTCCTCCTTTATGACGGCTCCCGTCGAATGACTGTACCATTCTTTATATATATTGAGGAGTCGTGGAGCGTAAGCCGGAGCACTGACAAAAAAGTGAGAACCCGTATTCAGGCGCATGAAATGATGCAGCGCGTTCTCCATCCCTTCTTCAGTGGCAGCAGGTTCCAGTAGGAAAGCTTCCAAGAGTACCCCTTGATCGTAGCCCAGTTGTTGGGCGAAACGATGCGGGTTATATCTCATGAAAATCGCCGCACCGTTCTGCCTGAAGACTAGGAAGCCCGGTCTAATAGAATATAAGTGGAGGGTCTCTCGGGCCATCAAAACTGAGGCTCCATCCTTAAAGGAGTCTTGTAATGGTCGCACCGCAATGGTGGACGCCTTTCCAATAGTCAATACCTTGTCAATGAAGGACATCCCGGCTCCAACGGTGTGAGGGCGAAGGAGTAAACCCCTGGCGTTTCGTGGTGATGGGGTCACAATTGATGCGCCGATCAGCTGTATAATGCGAGGGAAACCGCACTTGTCAAAGAACGAGGGCTTTTTGTGTATGCCGAAGACACCCGCCGTGTGTAGCTCGAGCCATGATACGAAGTAGTGCATCGGAAAGACCACGTGCAGTACCCCAGGCTTATTAGCATCCGCTGCTCGGCTGAGGCCATGATATAAGTGTGCCAAGCCGGCGATTCCAACGGCCACTTTTACCCCGATGGTCATCCGGTGGGCTAGGTAAAAGACAGAAGGCCGCATATGGCGAGAGTTCATTGGAATAGCAAACCAACTCAGCCACAACCCAAGAAATCCTAAGAAAAAGGCCTCCTCGTCCATCCCAGGGGCTGCAATTTCTGCAAAAGACATGGTCGGGAAGTCCGGAAGAAAAAAACCCTTTTGGTCTATTTCCTTCGCCGGCAGGTTATCCAAACCTAGACCGAAAGGGTCATCCAGGGTAGCAAACTTGGCAGCTTCTGATGAGAGGACGCTTGGGCGAAGGAACCGAGCGATGAAATCCTCAAAGCTAACTTCACGACTCCCATGTTCGATGAAAAGGGCCTCATAGATGTTCAACACTTTAATCAAGCTTGGGAATTGGTGTTGAACAACATTCTCCGACGTGAGCCCCCTTACCACCGGCTTAGCACCGAAGACATACTCGTCTGTCGGGAGCAACTCCTCATAGTGTTCCCCTATAACCGGTAAACCGGATACCTCCGTGAACTCCTCCAGAGAAATTGACACTTCCCGATCCATGGCGAGGAAAGTGTGGGTAGGAATGTTCCACTGCTCCAAGAAAGCCTTGAACCACTAGGTGGGGAGCGTGGGATACTGGAAGAGAGAGACGTAAACCGCAGTGTACAGTCCTAACCTTATCAACTGTGACTTCTTCATCGACAGGATATACCGGGCCCACGGCAGATAGCCGATCGGGTGGCGGGGGATCAGACCGATGTTATATGATTGCCCCCAAGATCGTGCCTCGCCTTGACAGATGCGGCGTCCTAGGATATCCAAAACCATAGGACGCTGAACCGGAATCGCATCTATGGCGGGATGAAGAAAGCCCTTCGAGGTCCAATCAACCATCTCCACGGCATACTGCACTGAGGGTGGGGTGGCATAATGAATCGCCGTAATCGGTTCCGACGGTACGGCGCACGTGAAGCTCCGTCGACCCACGATAATCTGATTATACCACGACCCCCAAAGGTGGAGACTCTTATATTCCGGGTCGTGGTCCTTAAGCATGGCTAGAACTTCACGGTCCAAGGGCGCTTCAGGAAACCCTTCCTCCGAGCGGGCGAACGGGAATGAGGTATCGAGAGACATGGTCACTGCAAGGGAACAAAAAATAGCCGTTAGTGCTGCAATTCCAACGCATGGCGTTTAAAAAACTTTTAATTAACTGAATTTAAAAATTAATTAAATTAAAATTAATCACACCACAATGCAGTGCAATGGGTAAGGGACCAAATGGGGACCCACAAAATCTGGATGAAAGTGCCTCATTTAATAAGACAGCCCCATCATTGGGTAAGGCTGTCAATTAATGAAAAGATCCTCAAGAGAATATTCTCATCAATGGGAAATCCCTAGAAATAAGGAGAAAATCTCCTCTTTCAGAGCAAAGCTCTGTCACAGAGTGACACTTGTCAAACTCTGGTCTCAGGGGAATAGGATTCCTTAAAAGAGCATAGCTCTGTGGTAATAATGGAAAGATCCATCAAAAAAATTTTAACACTTAAAAGAATTAAAATTTTTGGAATCTTGAAAAATCCATGAAAACTTATAATAAGTTCTTCATTTTTCAGATCTAAAAGATCTACATTTGATTCAAGAGCAAAGCTCTGTTCATGGGTTAGAACCCATGAACAAGATCTCTGTAGATCTATAAGTTTTTGAGAGCAAAGCTCTGTTTATGAAACCCCAATGGGGATTTCTTTAGATCAAAAGATCTTTGAGAGCAAAGCTCTGTTTATGAAACCCCAAGGGGATTTCTTTAGATCAAAAGATCTATGAGAGCAAAGCTCTTTTGGTTAAGATTGATTTAAGTTAATTTGATTTAAATTAATTTTACCTAAAAGTTTTCTAACTTTGGAAACGAGCAAAGCTCTGAAGTTCTTAAGAAAGAGCAAAGCACTGGAAAATCAAAATCTTGAAAAATGGTGAAGATTTTCTAAGGGCCAGAGGTCCTATTTATAAGACGCTTGCGCCTCTTCAGCTCACCCGTTGTCAGGAGCTTGCCACCGCTGCACTCATGTATGCGCCACGTGAGCGCAACGGTGGGGGGTATTTGTTTCCCCCAATCAGAGCAAAGCTCTGTTGAAATTCAAAATTTAAATTTTGAAGCAACGCTTCAAATCCCGGGCGTAACGCGCCATGTGTCAGGCGCTGATACGTCAGCGCAGCGCCCAAGGCAGCGCGCCCAATTAAAGCAAAGCTCTATTAAAAAACAAATAAAAGCAAAACTTCAGTTGCGCAAGCGCTGCGCTGCGTGACACGTGTCAGCGCAGTCGCTTTTGCGCAAGCGCTGCGCTGCGCGACACGTGTCAGCGCAGTTGCACAAGCGCACGCAACACGTGTCAGCGCTGTTGCGCAAGCGCGGCTGCGCTGCGCTGTGCGCTGCGTGACACGTGTCACGCACTGGGGCATTTGCGCCAAACAGAATTAAGATTTTAAAGAAATCTTTCTGTTCTTGTTAAAACAAGAAGATTTTCTTCTGTAAAACAGAAGCCCTTGGATCAAAGATCCAACGGTTGGGAAAATTCCCCAAATCACTCAGAGAAAGATCTCTTTAACAAATTTAACTAATTTATGTGCACTATAAAAAGGATCCTAGACCTCAATTCAAAGGCATCAACATTTGTGAGAAATCAAGAACTTCAAACAGAGAGAACTCCGAAGAAATTTCAAAAGAAGAAAAGGTAAAAACCTTTAAGATAGAAGAATTTCTTCTAATAGATCATTGATCTAAGAACAAGATCAATGATCTCCAATAAAAAACAAATAATAATAGTGCTTTGCACTTATGAACCATTGGTTCTCTGAGATCAAGAAAAAAAACAAGAAATACTTGTTTTCTTTGATTCTAATTAGATCAAAGAAAACAAACAGTGCTTTGCACTTTTTCATGAACCATTGGTTCTAAAAAATTCTCAAATTATTAGTGCCTTGCACTTGCAAAACTGCACTGTTGCGCTCCTGGGTTGGCGTAAACCACCAGAGAGCGCCACGTGTCAGCATCTGACTCATTTGCGCTGGGCGCTTTTAAGATAGAGCTTTGCTCTCTGAAATTGGCGCAACCCACCGGAGCGCGCCACGTGTCAGCAGCGCACTGCGCTTGCGTGACACGTGTCAATACCATAAGTGCTTGCACTCTCTGATTGGCGCAGAGCGCCTGACAAATGCAATGCATTTCTTTTACTAAAGGGGCAGGCCCAAATCAGAAAGGCCTAGTAGGCCAAATTAAATTGCAATGCAATAAAAAGGGCAGAGCCCAAACAAAATTGATGCTCTGCATCATTTATAAATGGGCAGAGCCCAAACAAAATAATAAATAATGCAATGCATTATTTTAAAAGGGGCAGAGCCCAAATAAAGGTCCAACAAAGACCAAGATTAATGCTGGGCCAAGCCCTAGCACAGGCCTAATAGGCCAAAAACAAATAAAAGTGTTGAACATTTTTCAACTGGACTTAGCCCAATCGTAGCCGTAAGTCCTCAAATTAAATTGACTGAGCAAGATTGCTCTCCTAAATCAATTTACATCCGGTTCGAGGGTACATCTCCGAACTCCTTTGACACTTATCGTTGTAATCCTTCAACGACGTCAGAGAGGTGACGGGTCCCGACGACCACATATCAATACGGACTGCGGGGTCCTTAAACTCGTGGACCGAAATGTCCTTAAACTAATATTGGACCGAAACGTCCTTAAACTAATGGTGGACCGAAACGTCCTTAAACTAATGTTGGACCCCTATGTCCCTAAACTGGAACATGGACCCCTATGTCCCTAAACTGGAACATGGACCACCACGTCCCTAAACTGGAACATGGACCGCAACGTCCTTAAACTATCTATGGACTCCTATGTCCCTAAACTGGAACTTGGACCCCTATGTCCCTAAACTGGAACTTGGACCGCCACGTCTCTAAACTGGAATATGGACCGCAACGTCCTTAAACTACCTATGGACCACTACGTCCCTAAACTGGAACAGTAGGGCCCCTCTAAACACTCTTCTGCCGGATCTAAACGATCCCGTTTAAGTTGATCTTAGCCTCATACCTGGCTAACGTATCCTTAAACATTCAAATGAACCATAAAACTCCAAATCAACTTTGGTTCAAGGGTACATCTCCGAGCTCCTCTGACATCTGTCGTTGTAATCCTTCAACGACGTTAGAGAGGTGACGAGTCCCGACAGCCATATATTAAATGGATTATCACGTTAAGTTGATCTTAGTCTCAAACAGGACTAACGTATCCTTAACGAACGTTTAAGTTGATCTTAGCCTCAATACGGCTAACGTATCCTTAAACTAAAATACCAAACCTAAATCTAAGTAACTACGGATTTGGAATAATCCACGTCCTACGAGCGACGGCATTACTCAGTCTCCGTATACAATCCACGGGAAACCACAAACAAAACAAACACACACGACACGAAGTGAAATTCTGGAGAAGGAGAAAGTGGCTGCCGCGATGCAGTAGTGTAATTAACTGCAGGGGCTTGCGCCTGCAGGGAAGAGCGTCCCCACAATCAAAAACCCCTCAAGCGAGGGGGAATCTGACGAAGTTTGATATATCGGCCGCATCCTTCCAAACCTCCGATACACGGTGCCATAAATCAACTTGGCATCTTCGGAGAGGTGGACGGATAAAACCAAATAGCATATGCCCCGAATCTCAGGCAAGAGATTCAGTCTCGGCCGTCTTTCGGAGGGGAACAAAGATTAATCACGAACTCCACATCTCGTTTAGACGGTAAACTCGAGATGTTCTTGAATGCATCCATGAAATCCCGAACTGCTATCAGCGCTTCATTTGCAACTTGTTTATGAACTTCACCCTTCAGTAAAGATTCCCTTCATCATGAATTTTCAAGTTTGTTCTAAGACTCGTGGGTCAACAGCCAACCACATTTCCGCTGCACTACTCTGATAAACTGAGTCAGGTTCGTCAGAACTTCTTTAATCAAAATATCTTACATCTGATCGATCTTGAAGCAGTCTGTACTACTGCAATCATCATATGTTCTCCCGTGTTTCTCCTTTTTCTTCGAAACGCAAACGGATTAGTTCTTACAGGACGAGAGGAAAGATATAACGTGGTTGCTGGATTCAAGCTTACGATAAAACATAAACTCGTAAGCAATGATGCCGAGAGAAAACTGTAGGGTTTGCCTAGCACCATGACTAGGGTTTGTTTTGCATCAAACATGCTACAATAAAAAATTTAGAGGTGCTAAGCAAAACCAACCATGAATCGAACTAGAAATTTAGGGTAACAAAGGCAAGTATCATATACTAGCAAGTGTCTAACACTAAGAGGAGAGAATTACAACCTTTGTAGACCTCCCTCTTTGTGACCCCTTGGATCAACTTGGTATTTGAACGGGTTCGCTTGAAACCTTCGAAGTCCACGGCGATCCACCACGGAGTCCCTTGGCTCAAGCTCCTAGCTTCACTTGACCTAAATGGAAGTGGAGCAAACAAGCTACACTAGTGGGCTAAACTAATATAGATTGGTGATGTGGGTTGTATTCTTACTTCAAAACCTTTTCTTTTATTTTTCTTCACTCACTTTTTAAGAGGTAGAGAGCTTGGAGGAAGAAGAAGAAGGAGATGGCTTAGCTTGAGCTCTTGTGATAATTCTCAATAATAAAAAGAGAATAAAAATATATATGAGAGAGTCACACTCACACAAACCATGGTCAATAAATATCTAGATATTTTTGATAATGAGTTAAAGACCAATTAGAAGCTAAACCATGGTTTATATTTGGGTCAACATAAGAAGAGTGTAGAAGAAATGCAACCATGATTTAATTTCATTTTTCTTTTTCTCAATAATAAAAAATATATAAATATATTCCATGTGAGTCTTGCATAGCCATCTCCAATGTATCATCAACCATGACACATGCATGCATGCATGTGTGGATTCATATCAATATATACATACATACATTCATGCATACACATAAAAAAAGGGTTTTAATAAATGAGCTAATGGTCATTAATATTAAATCAACACTTGATTTAATAATCCGGTCATATCACATACAACCCGACCAATAGTAAATGCTAGATTAAAATGCGGTATCATATACACGCATTTACTCAAGCTTCCGCGCATATCCTCATATGCACCCCACATCGTTTCGCCTGAGTTAGGAAACCCTTTTGTGGGACTCTAAGACTCGTCAATACGCTGGCAGTAGGCAGTGATCATATCACATACCCATAAACCGTCAGCGACACTAGCTGTACATAACGGCTCCCAGATATTGAGCGATCAGAAGAAAAACAAGCGAACCTGTCAAAACTCCTGTCGAGCCAACTGGCAATACTTACCGTACAGTCCAGTCCCTTCGTCAGATATGCTGCATATCGAGTCTAGGAATGGTATCGTCGACCCCAATAACTCAATAAGTCATGCCGGTATATGGCCTATAACAGATCGAGAAACTACTGATAACACTTATCAGTAAATCTCATCAGCCCTGGCCAGGGACTTCCTGTTATAGCCAATCGAGTATAGCGCAACATCAACCCCCAATACCGGGAGAGACGAAACCCCTCCTATCGCTCATTGCCTCCATGTGCCTCGGGACTGTACCCAAAATCCACCTGTTTGCACGACTCGGTAGAGCTGTGGTAGGGTGGAGATCAAAGTACAGTGGGAGCACACACAAGACTCTGTGATGATTTCGGGTCTACAGACTAATCTGTACCAGTGTCACCTGAGTACTGCTATCCGACGATAGATATAATACCACATAGAAGTTCTCAGCGAGTCCGTTCAGTGTATCCAGTCTCCACTAAGCACCCGCATACAATCTTTGGTGTCACCAAACCAATGGATATGGGATCATCAATCGCTCATCATATGGGTCAAGAAACGTATACGCTAGTCTACTCTGGAATATCGATGCCCCGTCTCGATACACCCACGACTAGGAACATTTTAAGGATATGCTTATAAACTACACAAGTCTTACTAGTATGATCTGCATCATAATCCCAGTAGTCAAGAAAATATCCTAAGGACTTTATCAACATGTACCAAATGACTAATATGCATGATCAAGTGAACATGTCAAGATAAAGAACAACCAGATGGCATACTATCATGTCGAGCAAGAATGTCCTCTGAATATATATATACACACATACTGATACATCCACTGTCAAATAATGGCCTCTAGAACATACATATATCCAACAATCTCCCACTTGCACTAAGGCCAATTATTGGCGTATCTCATACCCAACATCTCAAAAAGTCGCTCATGCTGCGTCTGAGGGAGGGCCTTGGTGAGTGGATCCGCGGTTTTATTCTTTGTATCTACTCTCCGAATCTCGATCTCGCATCGATCAACTATCTCCTGGATCAAATGATATCGCCTCAGGACGTGTCTGAACCTCTGATGGGACCTGGGCTCTTTGGCCAATGCCATAGCCCCATTATTATCACAATATAATGGCATTGGATCAAAAATGATTGGAACTACTTCTAGATCCGAGATGAACTTCCTCATCCAGACGGCTTCTTTGGCAGTATCATTTGCAGCAATATACTCAGCTTCCATCATGGAGTCTGCAATGGTATCCTGTTTGGAACTCTTCCAACATACCTGTCACGACCCGAAGGTACGGAACGTGACTGGCACTTAAATTACGAAACGTCTAAAGGCGTGACGTAATTCAAGTAAGCCAAACCCCAGTAATCTAAACCATATAAGAAAAGAGTGAAGGAAAACTTAGATAAAGAAAGCGATTTTAAAATAGAAGATTCTCACTAAACATTTCAAAACATTACAATATTTCCCAAAATATTCGGCAGAGTCTCCTTTGTAAATGCTGGCCCCCAAACGGGTACAAAACAAGAAAATACATATATATAATGAATAAAGACATCCCCAAGCGGGAGCTAACTCTTCGCCAATGACGGAATCACAACCACATGCAATATATATCATCAATTGTGAAAATAAGCATATAAAAGCATGAAAGTAAGAAAACAACTCGTCGGCTCAAGTGAGCATCGACACCAAAAATAGAATACATACAAATCTCACAAGCTCACCATCTAAGTCCAATGTACGAAGGGTAAATGGAGTATACTAGATATAAAATAAAATACACGGTGAGAGCAAAAGAAAATCCGCCAAAACCCACCTGTGAGCAAAGCCGCAAAACGATGTAATGAAGCAAATGGAGTAAGTACGCCCGCCGCTACTGTGCTGACGGGTCAAACCTGCAAGATACTGTGGCACAACGGGGGTGAGTTGCCAACTCGTGAGTAGTAAGTAACATCTAATAAGACTATCGTAAGCATGCATGCAAATGCGTCACAGCCTATTTATACCGATATGATGCGATGCACTAGTATGCGTGCAACATGAATGCATAATCAACATGAAACCTGAATATGTTTGGTACGAGAAAACCTGTATTCTTATCTTAGTAAAACTTTTGTGAAATAATTGAAGTATCATCAATGAAATCAATTGAAATCCGTGTCAAGTATCGACACTAAATATGTATATCTCAATGCCTCAATATCTCAATATCTCGACATCTCAATGTCACAATATCTCAATGTCTCAATATCTCAATATCTCGGGTTCCGTCAGTCCGGATCGGTCCATAACATCAATCTCACGACTACGGTCGGTATCCTCCGGATATCCGCCGCGCCCGACATCAACGGTAGGTAGTCTGCCCCTGCCAGGCTCATCATCTACAACTCGAGCTTCTTGCCTCGGGGTACCATACCGGGCACACCATGTACCCAAGACGGTTTATCCACTCCTCGAATCGGGTCTCGAAAACCAACAGCAATCATGAAAACTCATGGTGGATGACACATACATCACGAGAAAACCGCAACTTTCATTTTAAAAATATAATAAGTTTATAAATTCTTACGGTTTCCCCCCAAAAATCCATAAATCTCATGAATACTCAAATCCTTGAGAAGAATCACAATATATAAACATGTCAGTGATGTGGAAATCTATGATACGGTAGTATATACCATGCGAAGTATGGCCAGAAACTATGCATGAATCATGATGCAATGAGGTATGTATATATGACTAACAACCCTACGTATACATCTTAGTGAAATGAATATACAACTATAAGTCTACGAATCATATATGATGCAATTGCACTAATATCAGTTCTAAGCAAGTTCTATAGCGTTCGTAACATAGTAATTACCAATGGCGTGTGTGTTTGAATAAATAGTGCACGTGCAGCAGGAACCAATGGTAATGGTGCAAGTGTCCTATGAAATGATATCACACACACACACACACACATACATACATACATACATACATATATATATATATATATATATATATATATAACGATGCGTTGCGATGAGATGGATAACTAAGAAACTACGCATATAATGCAAGTATTAAAAGTAATACTAAACCATCGGGCGCCTCATGCCATCCAGACGATCCCTCCATAGATGTGTACATCTACTTACTGGGACGCCTCGGCTAATCTGATTCGATCTCAACCATGTCTTTCCGCGCCGCGTCCGACGTCTCTACACCCGATCCTAGAATCGCCACAAGCAATTAAGAGGATAAATATACGATTAGTCGCGGATACAAACGACACAAGTCAATACACGTGCACAAACTAGACGCGCATACACTTGGTCCACAGAACGCGCTCGCGACAACGCCACAAACTACAAGTAGGGTCGCTATACGTGAAAACCACCAAGCCTAAAACCCAATCGTACCATTCGCGCATTTACAACACACTAAATATTATGTAATATAGGTTATATATCAACAAAACCTCAACTTAAATTAAAATCGATTTATTCCACAAACCTAGTGAGCAAACCTTAACCGTTTTTAGCACAAATCTAGATGTTTTAGCAAATCTAGTGACCACATTATTCACTTAATAACTTAATTAAGCCACACAATTACTAACTATATTTTAATTTCACCTATTTACACACCAATTAAAAACTTAGTTCGCAAAATTATAGAATTAAGATAATTCAAAAGTAACAATTTGCAATTTAACATCTTGTTTAGATTTTGCATGTCTTAAAGTATTAAACTACACATTGCAACCTTAATGGTGTGATAAAAATCCTAACTTGCATTCAAACCCTTCTCTTGAAAATTAAATTTTGAAATTAAAACCATAATTAAACACCTAATTAGATTAGATTGAAGTAATTATCCAACAATTAAACCATAGGTTAAGATTTATACCTCACAAATCAAGAGATCAACCTTGCAAACTTAGCCTCCAAAATTGCCTCCTTGCTCCTAAATTCATACTAGTTTGGGCTAAAGAAAATTGGGTAAGGGTTAAATGAGGAATTAATGAGACTTGTGTTGATTTTTTTGATGAAAAATGAAGAATTTTAGAGTGGCAATGGAGTGGGGAAAATGGAAGTTCCTGCAGCCCTAGGCTCGGCCAGGAAATGAAGTGAGGGGGGAGAGAGAGAGTGAGGTGAGAGTGTGTGTAGAAACATCATTAATTAATACATATACTAACTTATTTCCATTTATTTCATTTTCTAATTAACCCCCCCTTTTTTGAATTGTCTAGAACCTTGAAGACAAGTGTAGAAAGAGAACATATTATAAACTTGTTTCAAGTTGTCATGGTTCACAATTGTGTGTTTAACCCATTCCAATTTGTAATTACCACTAATTTAAATGTATAAGTAAAAGCTTATAATAATATTTGAAATAATTAATTAAGGAAAAATATTTAAGTAAACTAATAATTTATAAGTGACAATTAAATACCAAATACTAGCAATTTCATAGCTAAAATAGGTGTATTTAAATCTATGATGAAAAATAATTAGTTAAGTTTTACAGAAAATACGATTTATGTTTCCGATTATCAGAAAAATTCACCCAAAGGATTTATTTATTTATTTTTATTTTTAAAACGTTACAATACCGCCCCTCCATTGAGGGTAAATACAAACACTGAGATAGATTTGCTGTCATCCTTATCACTCTGGAAGCTCGAATCGGTAAAGGCCTCCATTTGGAGATCCCGTTACCATACACCAAGAACATTTCTTTAGTCCTTCGCAAGTACTTAAGAATGTTCTTTACAGCCATCAAGTGATTCTCCCCTGGGTTGGATTGATACCTGCTTACTACACCAGTGCATAAGCTACATCAGGGCGAGTACATAATATCGCATACATTATAGATCCTACGGCTGAAGCGTAGGGTATAATGCTCATGCGAGCTCTCTCTTCGTCGGTCTTTGGGCAAAAGTCCTTAGAGAGAGTGACTCCATGATAAGCGAATAAAGCATCCCGTATGGAGTCTTCCATACTAAACCTCTTTAGGATGGTGTTAATGTACCTGGTTTGGGACAATCCCAACAACCTTTTAGATCTATCCCTATAGATCTTCATGCCCAATATGTACGAGCCATCACCCAGATCCTTCATGGAGAACCTTTGTGATAAGAACAGTTTGAACGATTGTAGCATAAGAGTATCGTTTCCTATCAGAAGAATGTCATCCACGTACAATACGAGAAATATGACAGTATTCCCTACAATCTTCTTATGAACATAAGGTTCATCTGGATTTTTGACGAAATCAAACTCTTTGATGACATCATCAAAACAGATGTTCCAACTCCGTGATGCCTGCTTCAATCTATAAATGGATTTAAGCAACCTACATGCTTTCCCGCTGCTCCCACTATCAATGAAGCCCTCTGGATGATCCATATAAACGCATTCTTCTAAATCACCATTTAAAAAAGCAGTTTTAACGTCCATTTGCCAGATTTCATAGTCGTAGTGAGAAATAATAGCAAGTAGGATCCGAATGGATTCAAGCATGGCTACAAGAGAAAAGGTTTCGTTATAGTCTAGTCCTGGTCTTTGATGAAATCCTTTCGCCACAAGCCTTACCTTATAAGTCTCCACCTGCCCATCTACACCGATCTTTCTCTTAAAGATCCATTTGCATCCTACGGGTTTTGCCCCAGAGGGTACAACTTCCAAAGTCCATACTTTGTTGGTGTACATAGACTCCATTTCGGATCTCATGGCATCCAGCCACTTCACAGAGTCACCACTCGTGATAGCTTGCTGAAAATTGGTAGGGTCATCATCATCCATGATGCAATCTTCTCTATTACCATCAATGAGAAAACCGTAGTATCTCTCCGGTGGGTGAGAAGTCCTACCAGATCTACGGAGTGGCTGCGTTTCATAAGATTCTGTTGCAACATCAGGTTCAACCAAGTCGTCATTTGTAACTTGTGTCTTTAGAACCTCTTCTAGATCTACCACATTGCCATCAGTATCATTTGGAAAAATCTCATTTTCTAAAAATATCGCATGTTGAGAAACAAACACCTTTTGTTCCTCCTTGTGGCAGAAAAGATATCCAAACGAATGTTTTGGATATCCCATAAATATACACTTAACCGATCGTGTCTCGAGTTTGTCTGGATTCTTCTTTTTAACTAAAGCCGGACAACCCCAAATCTTAACTCGTTTAAGAGATGATCTCTTCCCATACCATATCTTATATGGAGTGGTAGACACGGTCTTGCTTGGAACCCTGTTCAACAGATATGTTGCAGTCTCTAATGTATGCCCCCAAAAGGAGAGAGGTAACTCAGCATCACTCATCATGGATCGCACCATATCCAATAGGGTGCGATTCCTCCGTTCTGACACACCGTTGTGCTGTGGTGTGTAAGGGAGGGTGAGCTGAGAGAGAATATCATTCTCTTTTAGGAAGTTCGAAAACTCTGTACTAAGATACTCTCCATCTCGATCTGATCGAAGTTTCTTGATACTCAAACATGTTTGTTTTTCTACTTCAAGTTTGTACTCTTTGAATTTCTTGAAAACTTCAGATTTATGCTTTAATAAAAACACATGACCGAATCTTGAGAAGTCATTAGTAAAAGTTATGAAGTAAGAAAAACCGCCTCTTGCATGTATAGACATTGGCCCACATACATCACTATGTATGAGGCCCAAGAGTTCTATAGCTCTTTCTCTGTGTCCAGTAAACGGAGTTTTGGTCATTTTCCCTTTGATACAAGACTGACAAGTCGCATAAGATTTATATTCAAAAGGATTTAAATATCCATCTTTATGAAGCTTATTTTGTCTTGTTTCGTTAATATGACCAAGTCTACAATGCCAAAAAAAAGCTTCATTTATATCTGAAAATTTTCTTTTATTTGTATGTTGTATGTTGAAAACTGTGTGTTGATTTAGGACGTATATCCCATTATTAAGTGTACCATAAACAATCAACTCTTGATTCAGTTTAATGTTCATACCATTATGCTGCAATACAAAATGATATCCTTCATTGTCTAACAAAAAAACGGATATTATATTACAAAGCATACTAGGTACATAATAACATGGGTTCAAAACCAATATACAAGCCGATGGCGACCCCAGGTGATACTCTCCCACTGAAACTGCATGTACATTGGAACCATTTATAACTCAGAGAGTGTGATCACCGGTCTTCAAAACTCTGCTATTTCTCAGTCCCTGCACACAATTGCAGATGTGAGAACCCGAACCGGTATCCAATACCCAGGAAGCAGAGTTTATGGAAAAACAATTTTCAGTCACAAACACACCTGAAGCGGAAGCATCACCATGCTTCTTTTTCCTGATATCAGCAATATACTCGACACAGTTTCACTTCCAATGTCCCGACTTCTTGCAGTAGAAACATTCTCCTTTTCCTGATTTCTCAGCCTTGGGTTTGTCTCTTCCTTGTGCCTTTTTTTATTCCACCTCTCGGTTTGGTGGGTTTCTTCTTATTCCTTCCCTTGGCCTTGGCTTTTGGGATGGAAGAGGAAGATTGCCCAACAATCAGAGAGGGAGTCTTTGCCATGAGCATGCTCTCCGCACTTCTCAACATATTGAGAAGTTCGGGTAGTGATTTCTCCATGTTATACATGTTGAAGTTTACTATGAATGGAGCAAAGGCAGGGGGAAGAGACTGTAGAACAATATCAACATACTGTTCGTTCTCCATTGTCCATCTGAGGCCCTCAAGCTCTTCAATAAGAGCAATCATTTTCAAAACATGATCACCTACTGGTGTGCCGGGATCCATCCGCATCTGAAACAACTTTCGAGACGCCTTGTATCGTAAGGTACGAGATTGCTCACCATACAACTCCTTTGTGTGGAGAAAGATGGACTGAACATCCATCTGCTCATGCTGCTTTTGATGTGTATTGTCCATCGATGCAAGCGTGAGGCATTTGGCAGTGGCACATGCTCGGTAAGCCTTCTTCCTTCGCATTCATGTGTATATTTTTGCATTTGCATACTTATTTTAAAACCCATAAAAAATTGAAAATTTTAAAAGTTATAAAAATTAAAGTATTCAATTTTGGCCATAATTGACTTGAGTTTGACAAATATGTTAACTAACTAGGAACAACTAGACCTTAGACTTAGTAAATTAAAAAATCCTAAAAATAAGCTTTCTTAAAATTTAACGGTAGAAAGTATATGTGCTTGTAGTTTACTTAGAAATAGCCAAATTTTGAGTTCACTTCTTGGACTAAGTTAAAACAAGGGAAGAGTATTGATATCTTTATTAGAGTATAAGTTTGAAAAATAATTCCTAAGCTTAAGTCTAAATTCTGAAAATATATACCCTACAAATTGCACAAACACGAACCTTGGAACTTGGAATAGTAGAGGAGACCTTGAAATGCTCTTGTCTAAAGTCCTTAGTATGAAGAAAAATAAAATAAAAAAACAAGTGTGAATAAAGATAAAAAAAATGAACAATGGTTTTTGTAATTACTTAAGGCTGCATTAATAGAAAAAAATATTTAGCGAGGGTGCTTCATCACCTAGTGCCTTAGACCAACTGGTTTGGGAGTCACTGCTAAAGCCTTAGGTGTTACAAGACTAGGAATTACGCTTTAATGTGCATACACATTTTGTAATCGGTTGTTGGTACCTCAAGAAGTATTAACGATCGCATGAAGGATGTGTGAGCGAAATTCATCTAAAAATTCACCAATTAAGAAGTGTTTTGGACAACGGACAAGAGTATGATTGCTTGATTTGAATTTCCAAGTGTAGGGGTGATATATACACACACGTAGGGGTATGTGATTGGGGTTTAGACAAGAGATAGGAATGAAGAATAAGACTTATATCTTTAATAGATATGATAAAAATTCCTAAGTTGAGATGGAACCCTAAAAGGAAAACTTAAAAGATGCCGAAACCTAAGTAAGTCTACAGAACATATATAATCTTAAGTTAAATAATAAGGAAGCGTGAAGGATACGGGTGGATAATTTATGAGTCGAAAATAATAGAATTCCTTGTTGGAAAACCTAATTGGAGAATAAAAGTCAATGGGCCGAATTGATAGGATTTTGTGGGTAGTATCCGCTGAAAACCATCAGGAGACAACACTCCTCCTACTAGGGACACCTAGAGGTTTAATGGCTTGTTGCACGAGCTCAGTGCAATCGCATTTTCTTGCGAAAGTGAGGTTAGGATTTTGTTGAGAATAAAACTAGGTTTGCTCGAGGACGAGCAAGAGATAAGTTTGGGGGTATTTGTTCATACCATAATATTGCATTATTATATTCCCCATTCTTATTCATTTTACAAATAAACAGGTGCTTTTGATCCATGTCTGCTACATAGTTGCAGGTTACAGGTTCTCGGAACAAAAACAGTGAAAACGATGAAAACACGATACAAAAGTGAGACTACGAACAACAAATAGAAGAATCTTGATCAAGCCTACAGTTTGAAGACTAAACGAAGATCAATGGACGATTTCACAAAGAATATAGGCAGCGCAAGACTTCGACACAAAGCAAGCGGTAAAGTCTACGACATTGTTCACTGAGGAAATCTGGAAGAAACCAGAAGACCATCTGAGAAACCAAGTAAAGAAACAAGCAGTAAAAAGCAACAGGAAGCAACCCAGGAAAAACCAACTAACAAGCTCCCTATATGGCCGCGGATCCGCGGCCAAACAGGGGTTTTGGCCGCGGTTCCGCGGCCGTGTGTCGCCCGTATTAGTGAAAAATTTCTATGGTGCGTGCGAGGCGCGTATCGGTGGTGTCGGTGCGTCGGTGCAGCAAATAGGGTTTTCTTAGGGTAAAATTGTAAATGCAGACGTGAATCAATTGTAACCCTAGGGTTTCTATGATCTATAAATAGAAACCCTAATGCTCTTTTTGGAGCATGCCTCTTCTTGTGCCTCATTTCATCTATCTAAATTCAGATCTGTAAATTTCTGTAAAGAAGGAAGAGAGTATCAAATAAAAATTAGGAGTAAGTTTTCTTTTCATCACCCTAGTTAAATTTTATTTCCATGCCCTAGTATAATTTTCTATTCTTGCCCTAGCCTAGATCTTAATTCTCTGCCCTAGATAGATAGTTTAGAAATGTTTTTCAATTCCCTAATGAGTGAGTAGTCTCCTCGCTTGTTAGGGTTAGATTTGGGGAAGCCTTGAGAGATGAAGATCTCTCACCCCTTTCTTTCCCATCACACGTTTTTATAGGACTCCATGCATACATGCACACACTGCTCCCTACGGCACCCTATCCCACGAGGTAGCAGTGATACCGTAGTATAAACGATCGGTTGAGCGTGTTTTCCATGGAGGTTAGGGTAAGAATTAAGAAAGGAAGGACAAGAACCTAGAGGAAGAAACACCGTTTCTTCCCGATGGTACTAATCCACTTTATTAATAATTACCATAACACCTCATAGATCTTAATTTGGGTATAGAAAGCGGTAAGAAATATTGACTCTCCAAACCTAACCTAAACCTAACCCTAGCAAGATTTTAGTTTATATTAGTTTAGTTTTTAGATTTAATCAATCCGACACCAATCGGAATTAACTCGTTAGAACAATTAGAAGATACACAAAATCCCTGTGGACCGATCCGTACTCACCGACTAGCTACCAAGCGACGCCGTTCTTGATTGCGGTTAACAAATATTCTTTGATTCATCTTTTAAAAGCGCAAGCACGCTAAATAGCTTTCAATCAAATGGCGCCGTTGCCGGGGATGGCGTAATATTTTCTTTTTGCAATTTTGGGTTAATATAAAATTAAAAAATCATAAAAACTGAAAAATAAATAAAAAATATAAAAATTATCATCTTGTTATTTTGTGAAGGGTATTTTTTTTTGTTTTGATTTTGCAGGACCGACGAACAAATTCAGATCTCGAAATATCCAGAGAGCGAAACAGAAAACGGCAGATCTAAACAACAGAGGAAAATAAAAACAGAGGAGCAGAAAGATTTTCGGGAACCGAACTACATAACCGACCGGGGATCAGCGGCAAGAACCCCCATCTGGCGGCGGATCCGCGGCAGAAAGCTGACGTCAGCAAGAAAAATTCCCACTGTAAGTTTCCTCTTCTTCTCTGAAACCCTAATATCTTATCTGAAAAATCTCCTGCAGGATTCTTTGTGCTAAAAAATCTCTCCCCCTTCCAATAATTGATCTTGTGCAGGATTCTTTGCGCCGCGCTATAAAAAAAATTTGTTTGCAAGTGATTGTGTTTACTGCTTTGCATATTTTAAATTGACTTTAAGGGGCTTGAACACCAATCCAGATTGGGTGGGGTTTTCATTACCCTTCCCAGGACCCCAGAAATCACATAAGGCATATTGCATTGACCATCATTTAATTAAAAAAAAAGATTAGACTCAGCCCTAAGGACTTCGCGCTCAATAGGACAGAGGAATAGTTGTAGGCATCGACTGTTGATCCTAACCTAACTTTGTGGTGTCTAGGCAAGTGTGTCTAAGGCAAGTGGTTACTTAATTAGGTCCACTACTTACGTGGTGGAGAGCCTCCCACTTACCTGGCACTTACCTGGCCACAATTGGCGGTGAAGAGGCGGTTTAAGGTCCTGCTTCTTGCCCTTTGGAACAGTTAGGAGCTGTCTAGCTGACCTAGGTGACACTAGATCTAGGCCTGATTGTGCATTTGTGGTTGATTGAAAGTGTGTCTAAGCCTTTTATCGAATTTTTTTTTTGCAAAAATCTCCATAAAAAAACACAAAAAGATAAAAGGAAAAAATTTTACAAAAACTTGCAACATTTGTCGCTAAGAAATCCGTGCACCCCACATTCTTTTTCTTCTCCTTTCTTACATCATGGGTACCCCACCTCATAAATCTCTTGCCGAACTTTGGTACCCTGAACCAAACTTTGCTTCCTACGCGAATTGTTTTGGTCGATTTACGGACGACCCCTCCATGCCCAAAATTTCTTTGAAAGATCGAATAGAAGCGTCTAGGAGAAACAGTTGGACTCCGCAATCTACTTTGTATCAACCGTTGCAGCCTTCACCACCTTCTTACGTTGATACTCCTTTTTCAAGTCCTATTGTAACTCCAAAACTCATGTCTATTGCTGAGCATATTGAACAATCTCGTAACCGATCTTTCACTCCTTTCAACACTTCCAGTTCTTAGGATCAACAAGTCCATTCACCTTTTTATCCAAATGTTGATCCTGATCCTGTCCAACCATTCAATTCCTACCAGTCCTACCCAACTTTCACACCTTCCCTAGACATTGTTTCTACACAGCCATTTGGGAGTTTCCAAAAACCAAGCAACTTTGAATCTTTTACTGAAACCCCTTCACAACCCATGTCTAGTCTGGAACAGTCATTGGAAGCTTATATGGTAGCGACAAACCAAATGATGAGGAATGTGGATGCGTCCATTGCCGCCCTTATGCAACCTAGTGAACCGGTAGCTGGTTTCCAACTAGCTCCAAAAATTCCAATGTATGAGGAGGTGGTTGGACAGAGTGAGAATTTGAGAGGAGAGAGTGAGCTGTGCACCTTTTCAAATCAAACCTACCCATTACCAATTGAATTCCACAACTCCAGTTTTCAAACAAGTATCCCAAATGATTCATCAGTTGAAAATAAAACATTTAATGAGTTGTGCGACTTTATAGTGCTTGATTTGCCAGATTGTGAAGAGTCCCTTTCAAATGAAACCACACCTAATCCTTTTAAACTTTACACCTCCACTCTAGAACCTAAATTGATAAATATCCATGCTTTTGATGAGGTGTCTAAAAAAATTGATTTTCACTTGATTGAGGATATTGACGCCGGGAATATTTTGGATGATGGACCCGTAAATTTGACTGAAATTTTATCTCCAATTCATCATCCCGAGTCATTAAATGTTTCTCCCGAACTTCATATGCGTCTTGATTTTGATGATAATAGTATGGATGGGATAACTTTTGAGGAGAATTATGAGGATAGTATTGAGGAGAGTATTGAGAATATTATTGAGGATGAACCTGTTTTGTTTGATGTGTCGGATTTTCCAATTCATCCTTCTGAACCTTTAACTGTTATACTTCCTAAATCACCCTCTCTCCTTTCCATCGTTCCGACCACGCAAAAGAACACACTGGAGGACTGTGAGCTTGAAAATTTTCTGTTTGATCACAACAGTTTTGACGCCACTAGTGCGTACCTCTTTGAATCTGACACAGTTCTCACAGATGATAACGATTACGAGTGTTTGACTTTTTCGGACGATTTTGAAGACTCACCGCCCGAGTTTAAGTCCTTTGAGTTTTCGGATGAGTTAGTTGAACTATCAGACTCGGTTGCTTACAGTCATTTCGAACCATTGATGGAATCCTTCAAGTTCGAGATAGATTACTTAGGTGAGAATAAGACTATCCCTAAATCACTCCCTTTCGTCCTTCCTATCGTTTCGACCACGCAAGAATCCGTCGCGTTTCAATTTTCAATGGATGGTTTACCAAGTTCAAAGTACCCATGTTTTCTTGCGAATCTTGAGGGATTTGACCCCATTTCTCGACGGGTTGATAGATTAGCACAATCGCTTTTAACACATCGGTCATCACAAATTGCGCTAATTTATTCACTCGATTTACACCCTCAAGTTCGTACTACACTTCTTTCTCCCTTCCGCCATTCTTCTCCGAATATACCGAGACCATATTCCACCTTTCTTTCCATACGGTCTCGTGTGTTTCTCAACTCCTTTCTCTACACTCCATTCTTTCACCAGCCCTACCATTATCACGAGAAATTTTTTGAATGGTTGGTGCTAACCTTTGGTATGTGTAAGGCCTGTTATAGTATGCTTTTTCTCCTCCCTACTTCTGAACTTTAACGCTTAAAATAGTGGAAACACTGTCTCACTTAAGTTTGGGGGGGCTGTTGTATATATATTTTGCTTTTTCTTTTCTTTTTTTTTCTTTTAACAATAAAAAAACTATAAATAAATAAATAGGGGAGTGCCGACATTTTCAACCCTCTTGGTATAGCATGACAGTGAGGATACTGTCAAGTTTAAGTTTGGGGGTATGCTCGGTAAGCCTTCTTCCTTCGCATTCATGTGTATATTTTTTCATTTACATACTTATTTTAAAACCCATAAAAAATTGAAAATTTTAAAAGTTATAAAAATTAAAGTATTCAATTTTGGCCATAATTGACTTGAGTTTGACAAATAGGTTAACTAGCTAGGAACAACTAGACCTTAGACTTAGTAAATTAAAAAACCCTAAAAATAAGCTTTCTTAAAATTTAACGGTAGAAAGTATATGTGCTTGTAGTTTACTTAGAAATAGGCAAATTTTGAGTTCACTTCTTGGGCTAAGTTAAAACAAGGGAAGAGTATTGATATCTTTATTAGAGTATAAGTTTGAAAAATAATTCCTAAGTTTAAGTCTAAATTCTGAAAATATATACCCTACAAATTGCACAAACACGAACCTTGAAACTTGGAATAGTAGAGTAGACCTTGAAATGCTCTTGTCTAAAGTCGTTAGTATGAAGAAAAATAAAATAAAAATACAAGTGTGAATAAAGATTAAAAAAATGAACACTGGTTTTTGTAATTACTTAAGGCTGCATTAATAGAAAAAAATATTTAGCGAGGGGGCTTCATCACCTAGTGCCTTAGACCAACTGGTTTGGGAGTCACTGCTAAAGCCTTAGGTGTTACAAGACTAGGAATTACGCTTTAATGTGCATACACATTTTGTAATCGGTTGTTGATACCTCAAGAAGTATTAACGATCGCATGAAGGATGTGTGAGCGAAATTCATCTAAAAATTCACCAATTAAGAAGTGCTTTGGACAACGGACATGAGTATGATTGCTTGATTTGAATTTCCAAGTGTAGGGGTGATATACACACACACGTAGGGGTATGTGATTGGGGTTTAGACAAGAGATAGAAATGAAGAATAAGACTTATATCTTTAATAGAGATGATAAAAATTCCTAAGTTGAGATGGACCCTAGAAGGAAAACTTAAAAGATTCCGAAAGCTAAGTAAGTCTACAGAACATATATAATCTTAAGTTAAATAATAAGGAAGCGTGAAGGATACGGGTGGATAATTTATGAGTCGAAGATAATAGAATTCCTTGTTGGAAAATCTAATTGGAGAATAAAAGTCAATGGGCCGAATTGGTAGGATTTTGTGGGTAGTATCCGCTGAAAACCATCAGGAGACAACGCTCCTCCTACTAGGGACACCTAGAGGTTTAACGGCTTGTTGCACGAGCTCAGTACTATCGCGTTTCCCTGCGAAAGTGAGGTTAGGATTTTGTTGAGAATAAAACTAGGTTTGCTCGAGGACGAGCAAAAGATAAGTTTGGGGGTATTTGTTCATACCATAATATTGCATTATTATATTCCCCATTCTTATTCATTTTACAAATAAACATGTGCTTTTGATCCATGTCTGCTACATCGTTGCAGGTTACAGGTTCTCGGAACAAAAACAGTGAAAATGATGAAAACACGATACAAAAGTGAGACTACGACCAACAAATGGAAGAATCTTGATCAAGCCTACAGTTTGAAGACTAAACGAAGATCAATGGATGATTTCACAAAGAACAGAGGCAGCGCAAGACTTCGACACGAAGCAAGCGGTAAAGTCCACGACATTGTTCACTGAGGAAATCTGTAAGAAACCAGAAGACCATCTGAGAAACCAAGTAAAGAAACAAGAAGTAAAAAGCAACAGGAAGCAGCCCAGGAAAAACCAACTAACAAGCTCCCTATATGGCCGCGGATCCGCGACCAAACAGGGGTTTTGGTCGCGGTTCCGCTGCCGTGCGTCGCCCGTATTGGTGAAAAATTTCTATGGCGCGTGCGAGGCGCGTGTCTGTGGTGTCGGTGCGTCGATGCAGCAAATAGGGTTTTCTTAGGGTAAAATTGTAAATGCAGACGTGAATCAATTGTAACCCTAGGGTTTCTATGATCTATAAATAGAAACCCTAATGCTCTTTTTGGAGCATGCCTCTTCTTGTGCCTCATTTCATCTATCTAAATTCAGATCTGTAAATTTCTGTAAAGAAGGAAGAGAGCATCAAATAAAAATTAGGAGTAAGTTTTCTTTTCATCGCCCTAGTTAAATTTTATTTCCATGCCCTAGTATAATTTTCTATTCTTGCCCTAGCCTAGATCTTAATTCTCTGCCCTAGATAGATAGTTTAGAAATGTTTTTCAATTCTCTAATGAGCGAGTAGTCTCCTCGCTTGTTAGGGTTAGATTTGGGGAAGGCTTGAGAGATGAAGATCTCTCACCCCTTTCTTTCCCATCACACGTTTTTATAGGACTCCATGCATACATGCACACACCGCTCCCTACGGCACCCTATCCCACGAGGTAGCGGTGATACCGTAGTATAAATGACCGATTGAGCGTGTTTTCCATGGAGGTTAGGGTAAGGATTAAGAAAGGAAGGACAAGAACCTAGAGGAAGAAACACCGTTTCTTCCCGATGGTACTAATCCACTTTATTAATAATTACCATAACACCTCATAGATCTTAATTTGGGCATAGAAAGCGGTGAGGAATATTGTCTCTTCAAACCTAACGTAAACCTAACCCTAGCAAGATTTTAGTTTAGATTAGTTTAGTTTTTAGATTTAATCAATCTGACACCAATCGGAATTAACTCGTTAGAACAATTAGAAGATACACAAAATCCCTGTGGACCGACCCGTACTCACCGGCTAGCTACCAAGCGACGCCGTTCTTGATTGCGGTTAACAAATATTCTTTGATTCATCTTTTAAAAGCGCAAGCACGCTAAATAGCTTTCAATCACTCCCCCATGCCAAAATGAAATCATGTAATAAATAATTTTGATGTAATTTTTTTATGCATGAATGTAAGAAAAATGGGCATAAAGCCAAATTTTTGTAAAGCCCATGGCTCATGTGCAAAACAAATAAGCACATGAGGCTTGGGATGGGCAAGATGCCATTTTGTAAAGCCCAAGGGGCTATATGTAAGTTTGTAAGCCTATAAAAGGTAATATGATAATGAAATGAAGAAGAACAATTCATTCTCTCAAATTCTAGGATTTGTGCCTCCTTCCCCTTCCTCAAGGTTCTATAACCTTCTCCTTTTTGAATTAAATCAAGAGTTTAATTCTTACTTTTCAGAAAATAAATATTTTTCACCATAAAACCCTTGAAGGAGAGCTCGGATTTGCCATCAAATCCCTAAAATGGGAGATTTTAAGTCTCACATCCCCTTTTTCCCGTAAAATCCAGCCAACGGAGAGGAAGAAGAAGGATACTCATCTTCAAAAATCCTATCCAGGAGGATCCGAGCCTTAAAAGAAGATCCAAAGATTTCTAGGAGTTTAACTCCATTCAAGATCTGTTGGAGTTTAACTCCATAAATCAACCTCTTTTTAGGAGTTTAACTCCAAATCTATATATAATCCCTGTTAAGAGTTCAACTCCAAAGCCTCCTTGGGAGTTCAACTCCTAACCCAGGGGCTAAGCCTTTTTTCCGCTGGTGTTTCCAGCGGTCGTGTGCCGCGCACATGACCCGCGGGCACCCAGCGGGCGCGGGCGCCTCACGTGACCTGTGGGCGCCCAGCGGGCGCGTGCTGCACACATGACCCGCAGACGCCCAGAGGTCGCATGCTGCGCACGTGACCCGCGGGCGCCCAGCGCCCACATGCCAGGCATGTGACCCGCGGGCGCTAAGCACCCACACGCCATGCACGTGACCCGTGGGCGCCCAGCGCCCACATGCCACGCACGCGTCTTTAAGATGCTCCTCACCCCTCATTTTCCACGCACTCCACTAGAAATGTGTCTCCTGTTAGGAAAATTTTTCTAACAGGACGCTGCCCCGCACCCCGCAGGGGGGTTGCTAGCCCCCTTGACCCCCAGCCTGTTAACCCGGTAGCGGGACCGCCGTAAAACTCCGCGGGGACTCCAATATATCCAAAACCCCTATCAAAATATACGTACTGCACATCAAGTTCGCATGACCGGTTTGACCCGTCAATCGGAGGTTCCCTCGCTCCAAAGGCGAGGGGGTAATTAACGGCAGTATAGTCCGTGGCTGCCGGAGATTCGGATCCCCACAATCAATAAACCCCCTCCTACCCTGTTCCCTTATAAAAAAGGATGAGGGAAAGTTCCCCACTTAAAAAGAAACCCCACGTGTTTAATACGTGAGTTCCTATATGCAACGCATATAAGCACTGCAATTAAAACAATTGCTAGTCCAAAAAGCCCCACGTGTTTAACACGTGAGTGCCTATATACAAAACATATAGGCACGGCAATTAAAACAATTGCAAGGCCAAAGAGCCCCGCGTGTTTAACACGTGAGTGCCTATATGCAACGCATATAGGCACAGCAATTAAAACAATTGCAAGGCCAAAGAGCCCCATGTGTTTAACACGTGAGTGCCCATATGCAAAGCATATAGGCAACAACAACAACAACAACAACTGAGCCTTTTATCCCAAGCATATGGGGTAGGCTACATGAACCAACATGAGAATCACGCCTGGTCCAGCACATGAATCCTCCGCCTCCACTCACTCCTATCGAACAATAAACTTTCATTGAGTCCTTTGGCAACCATATCGTTTTGTATCACCTCCATCCATGTTTTCTTCGGTATCCCTTTTGCCCTTTTGCCATTGCCCATACCAAGAGTATCTTTCGTCGAACCGGTGTTTCCATAGGTCTGCGTCGCACATGACCAAACCATCTTAGCCGGTTTTCCCGCATCTTTTCCTCCACAGGTGCTACACAAACTTTTGCACGAATATCCTCATTTCGCACCTTATCTTTTCTAGTATTATCGCACATCCAACGAAGCATGCGCATCTCCGCTACGTGCATCTTCTGTGTATGATGCTTCTTAGGAGCCCAGCATTCTGTACCATATAATAAGGCAGGCCGAATAGCGCTCCAATAAGACTTCCGTTTCAATTTTAACGGAAAGTTACGATCACACAAAATCCCTGTTGCACTCCTCCATTTCAACCAACCAGCTTGGATCCTTTGATTAACATCACTATCGATCTCTCCATTCTTTTGAATGATGGAACCTAGATATCTAAACTGGTCGCTCGGTGATATCTCTTGCCCTTCTAATATTATACCAATATGGTTTTGACTTCTCTGGTTAGTAAATTTGCAATGCATATATGCTGTCTTGGACCTACTCAATCTGAATCCCCGAGATTCCAATGTTTGCCTCCATAATTCCAATTTGGCATTAACCCCTGCTTTCGTCTCATTTACTAGAACAATATCATTAGCGAATAGCATACACCAAGGTACCTCATCTTGGATAGTTCAAGTAAGCTCATCCATCACGATGGTAAACAGGAATGGACTTAATGAGGATCATTGATGTAAACCAATTGTAATCGGAAAATCACTCGTTAAGCCGCCGCAAGTTCTGACATTTACCACTACTCCATCGTATATATCCTTGATTATGTCAATATACTTGACGGGGACCCCCTTCTTCATCATTGTACCCCATAATACCTCTCTAGGTACCTTGTCGTACGCAAAGTGTTCAGTTGATAAAACTGCACATTTGTATTACATTTTTCCTACCATTTTCATATTAAAAAAGGACTTTATTATAATATATTATACATATGAGGGTTTATGTGTAAAAACATTATTTTCCATGTGTTAATATATTTTAATTATCATTTGGTAGGAAAATGTATGCAAATAAATCTATTGACCAAATCCTAGTAAAATTAAGCCTACTAAATATTATTTGAGATTATTGTGCAGAATTTTCTAAGTTGTTATGCAGAATTTATCAAGCAAATCAAGTTGTTGAAGAAAACTTGCCAAATTAAGAAGCAAAACTTGGAGACCAAGTCTGGAAGCAACCGAGAGAAGATTTCTGAATTATGAAGGTGCCTAGGATTGCCACATGTCACAATCACAAAGCCCAAGAAAACTCATCAAGAGATCTCCACTTTTGGTCGCGGAACCGCGGCCAAACCCCCCTGTTGGCCGCGGATCCGCGGCAATCTAGAGAGATCTTTTGCTACAATTTTGGGAGATCAATCACTGCTGAATTTTACCAAGTTTCCAACCTAAAGATTCTGGCTTTGCACTATAAAAAGGCACCGAAAGCCTCTTGGAAAAGTTATCAAGCCGAAGAGATCATGAAGTCCAAGACGGCTCACGCATCCAGGCTGATCATCAACTGTTCATCTACCTCCTTCGGAAGAGTTCGAGAAGCAAACCAAGTTTTTGTAATCATTTTCAAAGGAATAAAGTGTAGATTGTTCAAGTTGATTAATAAAGGTAGTTGTTTTATTTAATTCTTTTGCATTTTACATTATGTTTTCCCTCTCTGTCTTTTCATCTTTTTCTCCCAACATGCGCGAGTAATTCCCCGCTTGTTAGGGTTCGTAGAATTAGGGTAGGCTAATAGACGATGAAAATAACTAAACCCTTTTTAAGTCCTATAAAGTTTAGGAACTTTATCAAAAGAATCATTAACATTCTAATCGGGCGCGCTAGCAATTCTTTGCTAGTTCCGACCGCGATTAGAGATTAGATTAATGATTGTTTTGGTAAAGGCTAGATATGAACGGAGTTCCGTGTCGAGATAAGGGTTAAGAGTGGGATTCCTTTTCCCTCCAGAAACCCTAATCTACACGCATCACCGTCGTTCTAGTTCTAAATCTATTAATGGATAAAAATGGTAACTTTTAATTAATCGTCCATAACTACTAAATCCTAACGAACCCTACAAGCCCTATTATTATATTATCTACATCTCTAAAATAATCTAGATCTATATTTTACATTCTTGTTTAACGTAGATCTAGAAACCATTCTATAAAAATT
Source organism: Agapanthus africanus (assembly GCA_030015575.1). Taxonomy (NCBI): domain Eukaryota; kingdom Viridiplantae; phylum Streptophyta; class Magnoliopsida; order Asparagales; family Amaryllidaceae; genus Agapanthus; species Agapanthus africanus. Next base: position 89,762,552 of record JASDDO010000012.1, on the reverse strand, counting down.
CTTTATCCCTCCTCTCTTTCTCAACACATCTAAAGTAAAAGTAAAAGGTTCCACGTTTCCCTGAGGACGACCCGTACTCATCTCGGTCTAGCTATATGCGACACCGTTATTGATTGCGGTTAAACTACAAACAAACACTCTTTCGTACCAATCAAATGGCGCCGTTGCCGGGGATACGTGCGTAATTTTTTATTTTTAATATTTGTGTTGAATTCTTAGACGATTCATATCATTATTAACATAAAACTGGAAATTGCATATTTAACGATTTGTGTGTGAATTTTGCGAGGGAATCTGGAGTCACGGACTTGAGGAAACAGGAGATCGAGGGTTTCACACTTCTCTGGTATTTCTTAACTCCTTCTCTCTCTCCTCAAATCCAATAAAATCTATTTTCTGCAGGATTCTTTGCAAAATCGCGCCGCTAAAAAAATCTTTTTCCAAAAGTTTTGTGATTGGTTTTGTTTTGCATATTTAATACGGATTTTAAGGGGCAAAGACCAAATCAAGATTAGGTGGGGATTTCATCACCCTTCCTAAGCCCCACAAATCACAAACCGAGCATATATATCAACCCTTCAATAATTTAAAAAATATCTAGACCAGACTCTAAGGACTGTCGCGCTCAATAAGGACAGAGGAAGGTCGTGGGTAATCTATCGTTTATCCGCATTACTTTTGTAGTGCCTAGGCAAGTGTGTCAAAGGCTAGTGGTTTTTAATTAGGCCTACGACGTGGTTCCTTCCCACTTACCTGGTTACAAGGGTAGTACGGAGGCGGTAGAGGATTGATCCTGCGGCTTGTCCTTTGGAAGTCTAGGAGCGGTCTAGAGACTGGACCTAGGTGACCTTAGTTCTAGGGTTGCTTGTGCATATTTAGGGTGATTTGTCTTGAGTCCCACTTTTTCAAAACAAGCCAATTTTAAATCACACACACGCTGCCACTTGCACTAAACCCGCTTAGTGCATGCTCGGCTGGACACGGGATCCTAGTGCCCGTCTTGTCCGCGTTCCTTCTATCGACGCCGAAGTCGGTACTTCTTCATCTTCTTTTCCCCCACCACACACCACGACCGAGATGGACGGCACTCCATCAGAATATAACACCACGCTGCCACCGCCCGTAGGTGCGCAGAATCCACCGCGCATCTCTCTCCAAGAGAGATGCTATCCTATCCGTGGTCCCCTTCCTACTTGTCTATCTCTTCCACCACCTAACGGGGATAATTTCGAAATTAAACCCCACTACATCAATCTGCTGCCCAAATTTCACGGGCTTGAATCGGAAGACGCGTACGTTTTCATCACCAAATTCGAAAACGTATGCGCAATGATGGGTACTTCACAATTGACTTTAGATGCTATGCGCTTATGTCTTCTTCCATTCACACTGTGCGACTTGGCAGAAAAATGGCTTTACAATATTGCCGCACACTCTATCACTAATTGGGATGAATTTGTCATAGCATTTCTTAAGAATTTTTACCCAAACCATAAGACTGCCCATATTAGGAGCGAGATCAACCAGTTCACCCAGCTTTCCAATGAACCATTTTGGAAGTGCTTTGAACGTTTCAAAGATCTGCTTGTCCAATGCCCCCATCACGGAATACAAAGATGGGATTTATGTCGGATTATATATGAGGGCATTAATCCTGCGACAAAGCAGATGCTTGAAACAATGTGTCAATGCAATTTCATGTCTAAAGATGACGGTGAAGCATGGAAATATCTGGAAGATCTCGCAGAAAGCACTTTGCAGTGGGAAAGCGTAAGACTACCTTCAACTAAGGGAGGTATTCACCAGCTCGATATTTCTATCGCAGTAAAAGCTGAAATGGCAGCGATACAAAAGAAACTCGACGCTATTGAAAACAAGTTCTCATCATTCTCCCTAAATCTGGTCACGCCTCCTAAGACCGTCTGTGGTTGCTGTTCGGATCCTTCACACTTAACGGAAGAATGTCCTATGAATGCATCGTTTCAAGCTAATGCTGCTTTTCAGCAGCGACCTAGAAACGACCCTTATTCTTCCACATACAATCAAGGATGAAGGAATCATCCTAACTTTGCTTGGAATCAAAACCAACAAAGTAATTATCAAAGACCTCCTCCACAGCAACCACAACCACAGAATCAGCCCCCCTTTCAGTCACAGAATTTCCAAAATCCGGCCAACATTTCTACACCACAAGTGGCCGGTGCTGACAACTCACTTGCACAAAGTTTGGATATGTTCATGAAACAATCCATGCAAATTTCGGCTGAGATGAGGTCTTCTATTGATACCATAACGAAAAACTCCGCCTCCCATGGTGAGAGTATTAAATCATTAGAAAACCAAATCGCGCAGTTAAACGCCGCAATGAGTGCGAGAGAGAAAGGGAAACTCCCATCTCAACCCCTACCGAATCCTGGCCATTCACAAAATCATAATGTGAATGCTGTTACTACGTTGAGATCGGGGAGAGTGCTGAATAACCGAGAGGGATAGAAAATTGATGTTAGTGAAACATTTGATACCCCAGCTTCTTCTTCTTCTTCCCCTAATTCGTCTAGTCTCCCACCTTCACCCGAGCCTATTCTCCGTTTTCCCCAAGGCTCGAACCCTTCGCCCATTTCGCCAAATCTATCTAAGTCGATGCCCACTCCAGTTTTGGGATCGAATCCGTCCCCACAATCCTCTCCAATGTTGGACCAAACCCTTATTGATAAAGCACCTTATCCAAACAGGTTAAGGGGCAATAGACCAAATCCACAAATGGAGAAGATTGTGGAAATTTTTAAGCAAGTTAACATAAACATTCCTCTCCTAGATGCTATTCAACAAGTTCCTTCATATGCGAAAATCCTAAAGGACTTGTGCACTAGGAAGAGAAAAGTTCAAGTACCTAAAAAAGTTTTCCTTGCGAGTAATGTGAGCACTGCTTTTACACAACAACTACCCAAGAAACGAAAGGACCCCGGAAGTCCTACAATTTCAATTTCTATTGGGGGTAAAAATATCAATCGTGCTCTACTCGATTTAGGTGCTAGTGTTAACTTGCTTCCGTATTCTGTTTATGAGCAATTAGGGATCGGAGAGTTAAAACCTACGCATTGCACTCTTCAGATGGCCGATCGATCTATCACCCAACTTAGGGGTGAGCTAGAGGATGTGTTAATTAAAGTCGGGGAATTCATATTTCCTGTGGACTTTATCGTTATTGATACACAACCCGTGGCAAACCCATGCAATCAAATCCCGGTGATACTCGGTTGACCCTTTTTGGCCATTTCCAACGCTGTAATTAATTGTAGAAACGGCTCTATGACCCTATCCTTTGGAAAGAAGTCAATTGAGCTTAACATTTACAAGTTGGGAAGTGAACCCTCCGAACCCTATGCTCATGTGTGTTCTGTCGAATTAATGGATGTCGACAGCAGCGAATTTGATCAACCTCATGATACTGACTCTTTTCATATGTTGTTGCTTGACACGGACTCTTCCACCGAGTTGTCCGGGTCAACATCTAACACCGATGAGGAACTTTTTATAGAGTCTGACGATCACCCCATTTTCTCTGATGACATTATTCTTCGGGGTATCGATGAAAGCTTTGAGGAAATTTTCGCTGATGAACTCGCATTTTTACAAGACACGGGTGTTGAGATGAATCAACTCCAAGACAAAGAAATTGGACCTCCACCCCTTCTTTTGGACAATCATGATAATGCGAGTAATCCATCATTACTATCACTGTGTCGTCTCTCCAAATCGAGACGCAATCCTTTTCCATTACACCTCTTGTTACCTCCCCACTTCTTCACGTCGAAAGGTGACATGTTCTTCCACCAACCTTGGTGCTTCATCGATAAAATTTTTGAATGGTTGGTGTTGACTTTTAGTCTTTGTAAGGCTTTACTTTGACCAATAACTTTACCCCCCAATGATTTTAAAAGATTAACATTGTTTAACTTGTTAGTGTATATGCCCTAGAGGCCATTACTGTATCATACTAGTTTGTATATTACTTAATGGATGCTTGGGATATTCACCTTATATATACAATCTTGCTCAAAATAGTAGTATGCTACTTGGTTTGTTTCTACTTCAATGTGTACTTGTGTTTATTTCAGTATATCACTTATACGCATTAGTGGAGCCCTTAGGATCTTTGCTTGATTACCAGCGTTGTGATGGCAGTCACACTAGTGGGGGCTGGGTAATCTATAAGCACATCCTTATTCAGGTCCCTGGTCGCAGGACTATCGAGACAGGGCATCGATACTCCGGAGTAGACCAGCGCATGCGCTTCTCATCCCAGTGTGGGAAACGGTCTGTCCCACAGCCGTCAGTACGTCGTACTTGAGATAGTATGCGGGTGCTCGTTAGGTTACGGGTACACTGGACAGGACTCGTAGGGAACTGACTAGTTGGTATTATACCTATCGTCAGTTATCAGTTCCCAGGTGACATGAGTACAGCTTAGTCCGCTGACTTGACACTGTCACTTCGCCTCGGGTGTGTTCCCACTGTACTTTGATCACTACCCTACCACGGCTCAAAGGAGTCGTGCAAACAGGTGGTGGTTGGGTGCAGTCCCGAAGCACTTGGAGGCAGTGACGGTTAGACAGGATTCGTCTCTCCCGGTATTGGGGGTTGACATCGCGCTGTGTCTAGGAGAGCCATTACACGAGTAGTCCCTGGCCAGGGCAAACGAGATATACTGGTAGGTTTCCAGTGCTATCTCAGGGTGTATTGGGTTTCACTCCGGCACGACTTGTACCGCTATTGGGGGACTGACGTTTACCGCCCCCTAGGCCCGCCATGCGATATATCAGACGAACAGACTGGACTGTATGGAGAATGTCACACTCAGGCTCAGTAGGAGTTCAGATGGGTTTCGCCTCGTCGGTCTTCTTGTCGGCATTACCTGGGGACCGTTACGCACAGCTAGTGCCGCTTGCGGTCTGTGGTTAAACCCACTGCCAGCGTAGTGTCGAGTCTTTAGAGTCCCACACAGAAAGCTTTTCGCCTTTAGGCAAAAGAGTAGAGGTCGCATGGTATTGCGACAGGTCGCATGGTTTTGCGACAGGGTTCGGTCACATCCGTGCACTTGTGCACGTACAGTGTCCGGACAGTTTACACTAGCGGGCTTTGGTTTAAGCCAGATCCTAGTGTACCTTATGGGATTGGATTTATCCAGTTTGCATTCGTGTTCCTCGGAACGCGGATGCGGGTGTGTATGCACAGTTGACAGGGAGGCAGAGGCAGCGGATTCTCATTAGGGTTGTTGACAGTTGACCGTTGACTTTTTGACTTTATGCTCAACCCTAATGAGAATATGATTTGTGATTAACTATTATATTAATTAAGTATTATGGTGATATGGTTGTTGACTCGTTGACTTTTGTTGACTTGTTGACTTTGGTGACTTGTTGACTTTTGTTGACTTGTTGACCGATTGACTAGGCTTGACTAGTTGACCATCATGATGACCATGGTTATCATTTCATGCCAAAGACTTTTTTCTTGCTTGCTTTTTTGAGTAAAATGAGTGCATGATATGATAACCTTATGGTTGCTTCTAACCATTACCAAAAGACTTTTTTTGATATGATGAGTTATGATCACTTTGGATTATGAGAGGGTGAAAGGAAAAAGAGAGTCTCATTCTTTCTTGCTCATTCTCTCTCTTGTTCTTGAGCTCTCCTCTTGCTCTCATCCTCAACCTCTTGCTCCCTCTCTTGATCTATGGTTCTCTTGTCTCATGAGTTGAGAATCAAGAACCATAGATAAAATCCCATTCTAAATCATCTCTACTCATTCTAGTTCACTAGGTTTGGCAAACCAAGTGAACTAGTTTCTTCAAAGAACGAAGAAGGAGCTAAAGGTTGGAGCTTTCAAGTGGATCTATCTTCGGCGTACGGAGACAACGAGAAGGAGCCATCGAACCACCATCGGAGCTTGAAGAGAAGGAGTTCAAGTTTAGGTATAACCATCTTCATCCGAGTAGCTAACTCTCTTTAGCATAGTTTGCTAGTTTTAGTTTAGACAACGATCCCGACCATAGTTTAGTCCATGTTGCCTCTTGCGATAAAAATTCGTTTTTTATACCGTTTCCGCCTCCCCGTAAGAACCGGGGGTCGCAATATGGACTTACAGTGGTATCAGAGCCTAACTAAACTTAAACTAGCTTAGTAGTGAAGTGTAACGAAGTTCGGAACCGGAAAAAATCACAAAACCGGATAATCACAAAAACTGAGTTTCTGTTGAAATTTTTTCTGCTCAAAATGAAAAACTTTATACTCCTAAATTCGGCTCAGGGTTTTGTGTGAACACCCAAGAAAAACGATACAGTGATTCGCCTAAAGTGCCGCGCTTCCGCCGTGTGATCGTTCTTAGACGCCGCGGAACCGCCGCGACTTGGTGTCTTCTCTGCATCGTTTTTCGTGCAGTGTGTTTGTGTGTTGGTTTTGGGATTTTTAAAATATATTATATGTGCCCAGATTTTCCAGAAAAGAAATTTCCTTTTGGGGTCCTATAATTCCGTATTTTTTCCGAACTTCACTGCACTTTGACTATGATGGTTATATCTGTGTTGCTTGCATGTATTGAACGTCGGCTAATCGCTATAAGTCGATTAGTCGGGGTTATACATGATCTGTAATGTGCTGGAATGTGTATATGAATGTGTTGGACTGTCGCGGGTGAATAGCCGGGGTGGATGTGAGATGAGCTTTTGTTTTTCTTTCATTCATTGTAAATGTAAATTGATGTAATAATATTATTTGTTTGGCCGCACAACCGGGTCGGGGTTGTAGCCGTCATTGTATAATTCTTTTTACTGTTTTTGCTCCTAGGATAGACCCATGGAGGGGTGCACAAACTACCGAGTACTTGGCGGGTAGTTTGCCGCACCCGTAGGGGTCTTGGGTGGGGTATTTGGCTATTCACCGCGACCGTGTTATCCGCTTTTCGTTTCAGGCTCGAAAGGATTGCGGATTGCTAGTATATCCAATGCATTCATCTGTGATCTGTAATGTCTATCATTGCTTACTATTTAGGCGTTGCTTATGTTTTACAGACGCGCTAGCCCAGCCCCCGCTCTGTCGTTAGTTAAGTAACCTAACGGGTAATGACGGGGCCCAGTGGCGAATGCGAATGGCATAAGCGTACGTCATATTTTGGTTGTTTTCTGCAATGGTAGGGTTAAATGATGGGACGCATTAAAAGTACTAATGCAAGAATATCACGCATTAAAAGAACTAATGCAAGATAATAAACCAAGTTAAAGTCGTTGGAACACTTTCGAAAAACCACTCGGTTCTTTTCAAAATAACTTTTAAATGCGGAGCTTGAGCCACTCCTTCTAAAAGCTATCTCGTTCCATCGATTAAATCAAGTTCACTACGTTCACGGTTTCGCCAAAACCATTCGTAGCCCTCCGTCGTTTCGCATGAATATTCAATAAGTATTCAAGCTGTGTTTGTTGACCTTCGTCAAAGCATAGTGATTGGTAGCTATTGGGTATTCATATGTAGCATAGATAGATGCGTTGGTTTGGGACATTCGCATTACCTTGTTGACCTTCGTCAAGGGTACATACGGGTGGATTCAAATTAACCTGGATAATGACGGGCAGAACTTGACATGTGACTTATGATTTGTTGACCTTCGTCAAGGTCATAAGAGCATGGGGCAAAAAAATCCACATCGGGAGTTTCATAAGTACTGAAACTTGCTAGATTTGCATACCATTTGGAGTGTGATGATTCTGGTAGGATTCCTTCAGTTTCGTCACGCGATGATATTTGGATCCCGATCCTACTGTGAGTATATGCTACTCCTCGGGAAATTTCTCACTTAACGATCAATGCTATAAACCTAGTAGGTGCCTAGAAAGGTGTTAGCGGGGCTACGCCCCCAGGGAAAAGAGGTTCTCTAATTAAGGAACTTCGCGAAAGCGTTGGAAAACCTCCCTCGAAGTACCGACACCGGCCTGGCTGAACGGTTAAGCAAGTATTGTACGGTGGGATTGATCCTGACTAATTCTTCCTTTATGGTTTGAGGAGGGATTCGAGAAACAGTAGGAGCCATCCTGTTTAGACAAACTAAAAACCACTCTAAACTTGCAAGAGCATCATGCTGAGTGTTTCTTCTTCTCTCTCCTAATTGCAGCGACCAATCAACATGACTGGACTTAAGTTACTCCTAGATAAAAACAAACTGACAGGGCCAAACTACAAAGATTGGCTCAGGAATGTCACGATAGCAATCACTTATGACAAGCTGGGGTATCTTCTTACCACCAAAGCTCCCCCTGTCCCTGGTCCAACTTCCAGTGTCGCGGATAAGGAAATCCGCAAGACTTGGGAGATTGATAGCGCGAAGGCCAAGTGCCTCCTGCTTGCCTCGATGGACAACGAACATCAGAGGAGGCATGAGAATATGGACATGGAGTCCATATTGCTCCATACAAAAGAACTGTATGGAGAGCAATCACGTATCGCAAGATACGAAGCGTCGAAAAAGTTATTTTCGACAAGAATGGCCGTCGGATCATCAGTAGCCGAGCATGTGCTAAAGATGATCGGCTTCATTGAGGAGCTCGCTGACCTAGGGATCACATTGGAGAGTGAGCTATATACGGATATAGTTCTCCAGTCCCTTCCTTCCACTTACGCCCAGTTTATACTGAACTTCAACCTACAAGAAAAAGAGGTTGAACTATCAGAGCTCCTCAACATGCTGAGGAGCGCAGAGGGCACCCTACAGAAAGGTAGGGAAACATCCACTTTGTTTGTAGGAGGATCATCTTCTTCTAGGTCCAAGGCGAAAGCCAAGGGAAAGAAGAAGAAGGCCCCCGCCAAACCAAGGGGCGGTGTTGGTAAAGTGGATACGAAGGGAAAAGGCAAAGCAACAAAGATAGCGGGGAAGCTTGTGGATAAGGAAGAATGCTTCTATTGTCATAAGAAAGGACACTGGAAGAATGATTGCAGGGCCTGGAAGGCCAGAACACAGGAATTGAAGCAGGTTGCAGCTTCAGCTTCAGGTGTGTATGTTATTGAAAACTGTCTTTCAATAAACTCTACTTCCTGGGTATTGGATACCGGATCAGGATCTCATATCTGTAATTCTTTGCAGGCGTTGAGAAACCGTAGTGTTTTGAAGGCAGGTGACATGACCCTCAAAGTTGCGAACGGAGCTAGCATGGATGCTAAAGCCGTGGGGGACTATCACCTGGGAATGTCAGATGGACATGTTTTGGTTTTGCGTAATTGCTTTTTTGTACCCAACGCAACTTGTAATATCATTTCTGTATCTTTAGTTTCTAAAGAAGGTTATGAATTTGCGTTTGTAAGTAATGTTGTAAACATTCACCTTAATCAAGTTTTGATTGGGTCAGGAACATTGAGTAATGGTATATACGTGTTAAACCAACCACAGATTTTCAACGTCCAGAATACACACAAAAGAAAGTCTCTGGAAATGAATCAGAGTTTCTTATGGCATTGTAGATTGGGTCACATCAATGAGAGAAGGTTGACTAAGTTACATACAGAAGGATATTTGAATGCGTTCGAATATCAATCGTATGCCACTTGTCAATCTTGTCTCAAAGGAAAGATGACAAAGACTCCGTTTACTGGACAAGGAGTAAGAGCAAGCGAGCTCTTAGGACTCGTACACAGTGACGTGTGCGGTCCAATGTCTACACATGCCCGAAGCGGACATTCTTATTTCATTACTTTTACGGATGACTTCTCAAGGTACGGTTATGTCTTCTTAATGAAACATAAGTCCGAGGCCTTTGGAAAATTCCAGGAGTATAAGAATGAAGTAGAGAAACAGACCGGCAAAAGTATTAAGATTCTAAGATCGGATCGAGGTGGAGAATACTTAAGTGCCGAATTCCTGAATTACTTAAAAGAGAATGGTATTCTCTCTCAGCTTACTCCTCCATACACTCCGCAACATAACGGTGTATCGGAGAGACGGAACCGAACCCTATTGGATATGGTTCGGTCCATGATGAGTAACGCTGAGTTACCGCGATCATTCTGGGGATATGCACTAGAAGCAGCTGCGTATCTCTTGAACAAGGCTCCTACCAAGACTGTGCCCACCACCCCATATGAGATGTGGACTGGGAAGAAACCCTGTCTTAATTATCTTAAGGTATGGGGATGTCCAGCTTTTGTAAAAAAGCAGCATGCGGACAAGCTTGAGGCACGTTCAGTACAGTGTAAGTTTATGGGATACCCAAGGAACTCCAGGGGGTATCTTTTCTATTCCGCTGAGGAACAAAAGGTTTTTTGTTTCTCAGCATGCCCGCTTCTTGGAAACTGAGTTTTTGGAAACCCAGATAAGTGGGAACACAATAGAACTGGAAGAAATTCCAGAACCACAGACTGTTACTGAAAGCTTAGTGGAACCAGAGGGTTCAACAGAACAGGACATTCCTACGCCGCTCCGCAGGAGTAGTAGGCAGTCTCATCCGCCCGAGAGATACTGCGGTTTTCTCATAGACGGGGATAGAGAGGATTGCATCATAGATTATGATGAGCCTACTAGCTTCCAGCAGGCCGTTCAGAGCGTTGACTCAGTGAAATGGCTGGATGCAATGCGGACCGAAATGGAGTCCATGTACACCAACAAGGTATGGACGTTGGACATTGCTCCAGACGGGGTAAAACCCGTAGGATGCAAGTGGATCTTCAAAAGGAAGATTGGTGTAGATGGACAGGTTGAGACCTATAAAGCTAGGCTGGTAGCAAAGGGTTTTCGTCAAAGACCTGGCTTGGACTACGACGAAACCTTTTCTCCAGTAGCCATGCTGAAATCCATTCGGATCCTTCTTGCCATTGCTGCCTTCCACGATTATGAGATTTGGCAGATGGACGTAAAAACCGCTTTTCTAAATGGAAATTTAGAGGAGTGTGTCTATATGGATCAGCCAGAGGGTTTCATTCAGAGTGGGAGCAGCGGAAAGGTGTGCAAGTTGCTTAAGTCCATCTATGGACTAAAGCAGGCATCGCGGAGTTGGAACATCTGTTTTGATGAGACGGTCAAGGAATTTGGCTTTATCAAAAATCCAGATGAACCATGCATCTATAGTAGATTTGTAGCGAGAACTGTAGTATTCCTCGTTTTATACGTGGATGACATTCTCTTAATAGGAAATGATATTCCTATGCTACAATCTGTCAAGGGGTTCTTGTCACAAAGGTTCTCCATGAAAGACCTGGGTGATGCCTCATACATCCTGGGGATCCGGATCCATCGTGATAGATCCAAGAGGATATTGGGACTTTCTCAGTCCAGGTACATCGACACCGTACTGAAAAGATTCAGTATGGAAGATTCCAAGCGTGGTAACCTACCGGCTTGTCACGGGATCACCCTCTCTAAAGAGATGTCTCCCAAGACTGATTTGGAGAGGGATCGCATGTCTATTATACCCTACGCTTCTGCGGTAGGCTCTATAATGTATGCGATGTTGTGTACCAGACCGGATGTAGCTTATGCACTGAGTGTGGTAAGCCGGTATCAGTCAAACCCTGGGGAGAAACACTGGATAGCGGTAAAGAACATTCTCAAGTACCTGAGAAGGACTAAGGAGATGTTCTTGGTGTATGGCGGAAAAGACCTCCAGATCGAGGCCTTTGCTGACTCCAGCTTCCAGAGTGACAAGGATGATTCCAAGTCCATGTCGGGTTTTGTCTTTACCCTCAATGGAGGGGCGGTGTGTTGGAAGAGTTCCAAACAAGAAACCGTTGCAGACTCGACGATGGAAGCGGAATACATCGCTGCATCTGATGCCGCAAAAGAAGCTGTCTGGATGAGGAAGTTCTTGAAAGAACTTCAGGTGGTTCCGTCCATTGTTGATCCAATACCTCTGTATTGCGACAACAACGGGGCTATAGCATTAGCGAAGGAACCCAGGTCCCATCAGAGATCCAGGCACATCTTGAGGCGGTATCACCTGATCAGGGAGATCGTGGATCGCAAGGAGATCGAGGTTCGGAGAGTCGCTTCAGAAGATAACACTGCAGATCCATTCACCAAGGCCTTGCCCCAGACTCAGTTCGAGCGGCTGATCGAGATGATAGGTCTTCGATACGCCAGTACATGGCCTTAGTGCAAGTGGGAGATTGTTAGTGTATATGCCCTAGAGGCCATTACTGTATCATACTAGTTTGTATATTACTTAATGGATGCTTGGGATATTCACCTTGTATATACAATCTTGCTCAAAATAGTAGTATGCTACTTGGTTTGTTTCTACTTCAATGTGTACTTGTGTTTATTTCAGTATATCACTTATACGCATTAGTGGAGCCCTTAGGATCTTTGCTTGATTACCAGCGTTGTGATGGCAGTCACACTAGTGGGGGCTGGGTAATCTATAAGCACATCCTTATTCAGGTCCCTGGTCGCAGGACTATCGAGACAGGGCATCGATACTCCGGAGTAGACCAGCGCATGCGCTTCTCATCCCAGTGTGGGAAACGGTCTGTCCCACAGCCGTCAGTACGTCGTACTTGAGATAGTATGCGGGTGCTCGTTAGGTTACGGGTACACTGGACAGGACTCGTAGGGAACTGACTAGTTGGTATTATACCTATCGTCAGTTATCAGTTCCCAGGTGACATGAGTACAGCTTAGTCCGCTGACTTGACACTGTCACTTCGCCTCGGGTGTGTTCCCACTGTACTTTGATCACTACCCTACCACGGCTCAAAGGAGTCGTGCAAACAGGTGGTGGTTGGGTGCAGTCCCGAAGCACTTGGAGGCAGTGACGGTTAGACAGGATTCGTCTCTCCCGGTATTGGGGGTTGACATCGCGCTGTGTCTAGGAAAGCCATTACACGAGTAGTCCCTGGCCAGGGCAAACGAGATATACTGGTAGGTTTCCAGTGTTATCTTAGGGTGTATTGGGCTTCACTCCGGCACGACTTGTACCGCTATTGGGGGACTGACGTTTACCGCCCCCTAGGCCCGCCATGCGATGTATCAGACGAACAGACTGGACTGTATGGAGAATGTCACACTCAGGCTCAGTAGGAGTTCAGATGGGTTTCGCCTCGTCGGTCTTCTTGTCGGCATTACCTGGGGACCGTTACGCACAGCTAGTGCCGCTTGCGGTCTGTGGTTAAACCCACTGCCAGCGTAGTGTCGAGTCTTTAGAGTCCCACACAGAAAGCTTTTCGCCTTTAGGCAAAAGAGTAGAGGTCGCATGGTATTGCGACAGGTCGCATGGTTTTGCGACAGGGTTCGGTCACATCCGTGCACTTGTGCACGTACAGTGTCCGGACAGTTTACACTAGCGGGCTTTGGTTTAAGCCAGATCCTAGTGTACCTTATGGGATTGGATTTATCCAGTTTGCATTCGTGTTCCTCGGAACGCGGATGCGGGTGTGTATGCACAGTTGACAGGGAGGCAGAGGCAGCGGATTCTCATTAGGGTTGTTGACAGTTGACCGTTGACTTTTTGACTTTATGCTCAACCCTAATGAGAATATGATTTGTGATTAACTATTATATTAATTAAGTATTATGGTGATATGGTTGTTGACTCGTTGACTTTTGTTGACTTGTTGACTTTGGTGACTTGTTGACTTTTGTTGACTTGTTGACCGATTGACTAGGCTTGACTAGTTGACCATCATGATGACCATGGTTATCATTTCATGCCAAAGACTTTTTTCTTGCTTGCTTTTTTGAGTAAAATGAGTGCATGATATGATAACCTTATGGTTGCTTCTAACCATTACCAAAAGACTTTTTTTGATATGATGAGTTATGATCACTTTGGATTATGAGAGGGTGAAAGGAAAAAGAGAGTCTCATTCTTTCTTGCTCATTCTCTCTCTTGTTCTTGAGCTCTCCTCTTGCTCTCATCCTCAACCTCTTGCTCCCTCTCTTGATCTATGGTTCTCTTGTCTCATGAGTTGAGAATCAAGAACCATAGATAAAATCCCATTCTAAATCATCTCTACTCATTCTAGTTCACTAGGTTTGGCAAACCAAGTGAACTAGTTTCTTCAAAGAACGAAGAAGGAGCTAAAGGTTGGAGCTTTCAAGTGGATCTATCTTCGGCGTACGGAGACAACGAGAAGGAGCCATCGAACCACCATCGGAGCTTGAAGAGAAGGAGTTCAAGTTTAGGTATAACCATCTTCATCCGAGTAGCTAACTCTCTTTAGCATAGTTTGCTAGTTTTAGTTTAGACAACGATCCCGACCATAGTTTAGTCCATGTTGCCTCTTGCGATAAAAATTCGTTTTTTATACCGTTTCCGCCTCCCCGTAAGAACCGGGGGTCGCAATATGGACTTACAGAACTCAGGTTTGGGGTGGTGGTATATTTTGGCTCTTGAAAGAAAATGATTTTTACAAAATTGTGAGCCTAAAATAAGTTTGAGGGAGGATTTCACTTGCATATATTCTTGCCCCATTAATAATTTCCTCCCAAGTCTACAGGTTTTTGAGTTTAACGGATGACATCAGTGAGGACACTGCTGTAAACAGGTTTGGGGGAGGTTTGTGCTTATTTACACATCAATTTGCATCATATTTTGCATAAGCACAACATTTTCAACAATTTTAAAAAAAATTCTTTTATAATAAAAGAATAGAAAGTGAAAAATTACATCCAAAAGATAGGAATAGTTTAAGAAAACCAAGAAAATTAGTAGTTTTCTTAAACAGACTAGTAATAAGTAGTTATGAGCTGTTGTCCCAAGGGTTAGTAAGATAAAGGAAGTCACTAATCTGAGAATAAAAATAAGTCTGAAAAATAGTTTCTATTCTGGAAGCCAAACATTTGAACGTTGATACCCTACTATATGCACTTACACACATTTTGAAACTCGGGATAGTAGAGGATACCTTGAAATGCTCTTGTCTAAAAGCCAAAGTATGAAGGAAAAAAAAATTGAAGAAAATATAAAAATGGTGAAAAGAAAAAAATGAACACTGGTTTTTTTATCACCAAGGCAGTAATAAAAAAAATATAGCGAGGGTGCCTCTTCACCTAGTGCCCTAAGGCCAACTGGTCTGGGAGTCACTGCTAAGCCTTAGGTGGTGCAAGACGAGGAAAATATTATCACCGAATCAGCAAGCACATAAGAAATCGGTCGGTTAGTACCTCAAGAAGTATTAACGGTCGCATGAAAATGTGTGAGCAAATCTAAATATTCATCAAGTTAAAAAGTACCGAGGTAGATGGACAAGAGTATGATAGCTTGAATTGAATTCTCCGAGTGTAGGGATGTCCATTACACACACGTAGGGGTATATGATCGATGTTTGGAAGAAAGATAGGAATAAAGAATAAAGACAATGTTTTATTAAGGGATGATGTGATTTCTAACATTTTTTCATGACTATTAAGATAGGGCTCATGACAACTGAAAAGATAGTATAGTTGGAAACTCTTATTTTCAAAGTCTTTCTTTTATGGTTCTTATCTTTATATGTAAATTTCACCATCTCTCTTTTGTTATTGGATTTTGTGGGTGTAATCCGCTGAAAACCCTCAGGAGACAACACTCCTCCTACTAGGGATACCTAGAGGTTTAACGGCTTGTTGCACGTGCTCAGTGCAATCGTGTCTGCCTACGAAAGTGTGCTTAGTTTTCTCCTTTTTTTCTCCTCTTAAATAAACTAGTTTGCTCGGGACGATCAAAGATAAGTATGGGGGTATTTGTTCAGTTGATAAAACTGCACATTTGTATTACATTTTTCCTACCATTTTCATATTAAAAAAGGACTTTATTATAATATATTATACATATGAGGGTTTATGTGTAAAAACATTATTTTCCATGTGTTAATATATTTTAATTATCATTTGGTAGGAAAATGTATGCAAATAAATCTATTGACCAAATCCTAGTAGAACTAAGCCTACTAAATATTATTTGAGATTATTGTGCAGAATTTTCCAAGTTGTTATGCAGAATTTATCAAGCAAATCAAGTTGTTGAAGAAAACTTGCCAAATTAAGAAGCAAAACTTGGAGACCAAGTCTGGAAGCAACCGAGAGAAGATTTCTGAATTATGAAGGTGCCTAGGATTGCCACATGTCACAATCACAAAGCCCAAGAAAACTCATCAAGAGATCTCCACCTTTGGCCGCGGAACCGTGGCCAAACCCCCCTGTTGGCCGCGGATCCGCGGCAATCTAGAGAGATCTTTTGCTACAATTTTGGGAGATCAATCACTGCTAAATTTTACCAAGTTTCCAACCTAAAGATTCTGGCTTTGCACTATAAAAAGGCACCGAAAGCCTCTTGGAAAAGTTATCAAGCCGAAGAGATCATGAAGTCCAAGATGGCTCACGCATCCAGGCTGATCATCAACTGTTCATCTACCTCCTTCGGAAGAGTTCGAGAAGCAAACCAAGTTTTTGTAGAATTAGGGTAGGCTAATGGATATAGGCAAACCAAGACGGGGACCCCCTTCTTCATCATTGTACCCCATAATACCTCTCTAGGTACCTTGTCGTACGCAAAGCATATAGGCACAATAATTAAAATAATTGCAAGGCCAAAGATCCCCACGTGTTTAACACATAAGTGCCTATATGCAATGCATATAGGCACAACAATTAAAACAATTGCTAGGCTAAAACAACCCCACGTGTTTAACACGTGAGTGCCTGTATGCAACGGATACAGGCACAGCAATTAAAACAATTGCCAAGCTAATAAGCCCCATGTGTTTAACACGTGAGGGCACTTCCCCACATAACAAAGAACCGTTGGATCAAAGATTCAATGATAATAGAATTAAATTCTATTGAACTTTTAAATGGGAAATGATATTTTTTGTTAAATAGAAAGTTGGCGGATCAAAGATCCCATGGGTTGGAAAATATTTTTCATCTCTCTAAGCACCCTTGGATGAAAAATCCAACGGTGATTAAAAACAACCAATCTACAAAATAAATTCTGTACAGAAAAATATTTTCCTAATCTTGTTTAAGAAACAAGAAAATAAGTTCTGTGAGACTGAACCCTTGGATCAAAGATCCAACAGCGGGTAAAATCCCCAAATCAATTAAAGCCTCTTAATAAGAGATTTCCTAAAACTAATTAACAAACTTCTCTCCACTATATAAAGAACCCAAGACTTCAAGTAAAAAAAAAGTAGGAGGAGGAGGAAGAAACAGAAGAGAGCAAAAGAAAAAAAAAAGAGAGAGAGAAAGAGAATTCAATTCTCTAAAAGAAGAAGATCCCCTTCTTAAATAAAAAAACCCTAGATAAGAAGAAAGTATATAGATTATCCTATCTCTTCCTTAAGGGTTTAACCCTTCATACAAGAACTTAGTTCTTCCTCTGATTGAGGTCCGCAGAAGCAGATCTCCCCACAAGTTGAGAATTTAATTCTCATCGGGGAGATTCTGTTATGCAGATTCAAAACTTGGGGAAAAGAACTAAGTTCAAAGAATTTAATTCTTACAAAAGTATACAAGAATTTAATTCCTCTGATAAAGCTAGGGTTTGACCCTGTAAAAAGAATTTAATTTTTATAAAACAAGGGACTTGAATTTCTCTAAACTCAGATCCCAGCATCATTAATATGAGATCAAAATCTTCATGCACATTCATTAGTGTTCAACAGTATAACGAAACCTCACATGTTTCCTCATGTAAGCACCTCTGATGAACAAAAAAAGAATGACTGAGACCGAGCCACGTGTTTCCCACGCGAGCGCCTAAAAGAAGAATAAGAAGTGCCTCTTAGGGCAGTCACGTGTTTTCCATGCGACCCCCAATCAAGTGTTTAGCACTTATATGAAGGAGGGAAATAAAACCAAAAAAAGCAGTACCAACTTTGGGGCGCCTCACGTGCTCACACGTGAGTGCCATAAGAATTAAGTGTTTAACACTTATATATAGATGGGGACTTGAACCCAATGTAAATAGCCAACTTTGAGGTGTCTCACGTGCCACACGTGAGCATATGTGGAATTCATTGTTTAACACTGATTTAGAGCCTCACGTGGGAACACGTGAGTGCTGAAGGTATACTAGTGTTTAACACTATGGGAAATCAATTCCAGCCTTAAGTTGGCTAAGTCTTCTTGAGATTAAAACATCTTCAATGAGATTAAAACATCTTCGATCTCTAAATAGACCGAACCTCTATGCTCATGACTTCTCAAACTAATGAAGAAATCTTAGTCTCAAAATACACCTAATGATGGAATTGGTTAAAGGGTACATCTCTCTACACCTCTGATACAAGTCGTTGTAATTTCCCAACGTCTTCAGAGAGGTGGCGGGTCCCGACAACCAACTTCTTTTGGATGCACTTCCCACAACGTCCTTAAACTAACAACGGACTGCAACATCCTTAAACTAACAACGGACTGAAACGTCCTTAAACTAACAACGGACCGAAACGTCCTTAAACTAAAGCAATAGAGCCCAAATGCTCTTTTGTTGGTTCTAAACGGTCCCAAAATCTTGTTGAGTAGATCTTAGTCTCAAATTAGACTAACGTATCCTCAACAAACATTAAAGTTAATCTTAATTTCAAATGAGATTAATGATCCTAAAATCAACCCAAACCCAAATCTAAGAATATACGGATTTGGACTAATCCACGCCCAACGGGCGACAACATAAATTAGTCTCCGTATACAATCCACGGGCAACCAAAAATAAAACAAACACACATGATATGGAGTGAACTTCTAGAGCGGGAGAAAGTGGTTATCGTGATGCAGTAACGTAATTAACTGCCGGGGCTTGCGCCTGCAGGGAAGAGTGTCCCCACAATCAAAAACCCCTAAAAAACGAGGGGGAATCTGACAAAGTCTACTACAACGGCCGTATCCATCCAAACCTCCGATACACGGTACCATAAATCAATTTGGCATTTTCGAAGAGGCGGACGGATAAATCCAAATAGCATCTGCCCCCAAATTCAGGCAAGACGGCCCATCCCAGTTTCGTCTCCGTTTTCGACGGTGAACAGATTCTGGCACGCCCGGTAGGACCTTTTTCTCTTTCCACTCCACACTTCGTGTGTCATGTTTTTCCGTGATCAAATAATCGCGGTATATATATTTGTGGTTGCCCTTGGATGATGGGATACTGAAGCCGGTGTTTCGTCTCTATGAAGAATGGCGTTTGCTTCTATCCTAGCAACTCAGGCTTCGTCATATCTGGTGGAGTCAAGTATGGGCCACTTGCGGCCTCAAATCTTTGCAATCCGGCTCTTCAAGAAATCAACAGGCTTCTCTTTGGGTTGATACTCCCACCTCCCACCCTCGGTGCCTCAACGTCGATAGAGGAAGCCCAAAGAAAGTATGTCTTCCACAGGCAGGTTTCCCAAGCTGCAGCTTTGTCGACGGAATCAGTCTTCAAACAACTGGCACCTGCCAAGGACCAAGGTCGACACAGGAGGCAGAATATTCAAGCTCTCAAAGGAAACAGGGGGCAGGCTCGATAAAATCCTGAGGCTAATCAAATCCCGGCCGTATGAAACGGTCAACGTCGATATCGTCATCAAACAAAATGAGCTGGGGGCAGTTCTCCGTATGGTCCTGTTTCAACCCCAGTGGTGAATATTATTGTTCCAACTGGGAACAGTTTCAAACTGTTGCGAAGGGTCAGACAAAATTCTCCCACCGCAATATTGAAGAAATCTCCATAGCCCATGGAGATCCCACGAGAGCAGAAACCAGTTCCCTCCCTATAACAACTTTCCCCATCTATATATAAGGTGTGGAAGCAGGTGAAGGACTCAGTCGTCGTCTGCGGCTCTTTCTCTAAACGTCAGCCAAATTCTGACAAATCCCCTTTCAAATACAAGAGGATTCATCCCAAGACAGATCCTGATATAGTGGTTCTCCCAAAAGCAAAGCGGCTTTTCACAAAAAAGAGAGGTATAATAAAGATCAAGTGCCCGAAGAAAACTCCAAAGGACAAAACTCCAAACACCCCAAACCTGGGGGCATGGTAGTTCACATAGTCTACGTAGTGAATTCCAAAGACGAAGTTCGAGCTTCTACTAGTCATCGACCTCAAACTCGGTCCCCGACAAAAGTTCAGCCGCAACGTGAAAAGCTGCAGGAGATGCTTTCTCAGGCGGTAACAAACGCTAATCCATTACCTAAGGAAAATCCCGAGGATGCACCCAAAGAAAGAGTAGAGAAGGAGTCGGATATTGATTTCCTAAAGCGCGCTCTGAAAAAGAGAGATGAAGAAGCGGCAAAAATGGCCACTAAAATGAATCAGATGGCCCTTCTGATTCAGAATATGGCTGGAATGATGGTTCAATCGGAACCAATAGCAGATGAACCACCAGTAGTCGGTCTTAAAGATAAGGATGGCATTTCAAATCCTCTGCAAACCTTGTCAACGGCCGAAGAGAAAATGATTCCAAAAGCAACGCTAAACGAATATATCGCTCAGCAAATCAAAGCTTACTACGCCAGGGAAGCCGCAAATAGATCAATCAAGACTGGTCGACCGTATCCAACGTGGTAAATCCATGTACAAAGGAACAGGGAATCCTCGCTAACACATTGCGTGATTTAAATCCATGTGCGGCAATTCCGGAGGAAATGACATACTACTCCTCCGACAGTTCGTCAGCGGTCTGGCGGGTATCGCCTTCGAATGGTATGCGGAACTCCTAAATGATTTCGTGAAGAGCTTCGATGAAATGGATATGCTCTTCTATCAGGAATTCGCTAATGAGAACGAACATACTACCATGACGACGTTGGTCAACGAAAGGGTTAGACCGAATGAGACTTGGGTTCAATATGTTACCCGATGGCAAAATCTCTGGTCAAATACGAGCAACGCATCGATGAAGTTGCAGCCATGGGAATGCTCATAGCCACCCTTGACCCAAATTCAAAGGCGTTCTCGTATATGGCCATCTTCAAGCCGACGACCTTCCAAGAACTCATGGATAAAATAGCTCGATTGGATCAAATGGGTCAAGACTCTTTCTCATCCGATGATCACGAGTGAAAAGCGGAGGCAAGATAGCATTTGTCGCCTACGCTCAACAAAAATAAGCGGCTTTGAAGTAACTTGTCGCCAAAATAGCGATAGCGTGGATACTCGTTCCCCCCGAGATATACACAGGGGGCATATTTCTCACTGGCGGAAGAATCTCTATGTAGAATGGTCATTTCTTCTCAAAGGATAGGAAGGATATTAAGGGGCCTACAAATAGGTCCTACAATCATGTAGAATGCCCCGCTCAAAAAAACGGTACGTCCACAAGCAAAATGGGCACGAATGAAAACCCGAAAGGGCGACGTGAGTAAAAACAGCAGGACTGCCGACGAGCTTGTGAAAACCCGGAAGGGCGCAACCTCGTTAAAATAAATACACTTACGAGATCCTCACGACTCGTAAGAAGAATCCCCCCTGTGAGACCCTCACGGCTCATAGGATTCAAAAGCTTTAAGTTACAGGGATCTGGACCTATTCTTAAGCCGTCATATCCCCCAAGTTTCCCTACCGGCGGTCCATATTGACCCGCGCATACAATCCACGGGCACGAATAAATATTTCTTTGCCAGGTTCTACAAATGGCAAGAAATGTCCCCATATAGTAAATAACTCGTGTAGGTCCTCTCGACTTATAAGGAGAAAACACTCTTGGAAGATCCTTACGACTTATAAGAGAAGACATCACTTAGGAATCCCCATAGGAGAAAATACGCCTACGAGATCGTCATGACTCGTAGGGAGAAAACCCTTTATGAGACCCTTACAGCTCATAAAGTCAAAAGTCTTAGTCGACAGGATCCTAACCTTGTCTACAAAGCCACCTTTGTCCAAATCGACAGGGGCAAATGATGATTCGCTCCTGAAACTATCCCAGTTACAGCGATACTGATGCCTAAATCGGTATCAAATTCCGAGTCCTCTCAAGGCAAATGATGAGTTGCTACTGGCAATATCTCAGTTGTAGCGATACTGATGCCTAAACAGGTGTCAAACTCCAAGTCAACCTCTCCGGCAAATGTCGTCCCTACAACCATCTAATGAAGAAGGGGACCCCGTTCGTCTGGGATCAGAAATGCCAAAGTGCACGGGATGAAATCAAGCAATACCTGCAGAATCCACCGGTACTGACCGCTCCGGTCAAGGGAAAGCCCCTCATCTCGTACACAACAGCCCTTGAAGGTTCTTTAGACGCGCTATGGACACAGGAGAATGACCAAGGGAAGGAGAGAGCTCTCTAGTATTCGAGTCAAGTTCTTCTGGGGGCAGAAAACAACTACTCCCCCCATTGAAAAGTATTGCCCGGCGCTGATCTTCACGATAACAAAGCTTCGACATTATGCCTTGGCACATGAGGTCCATCTCATATCAAAAGTGGATCCTCTCAAATATTTGATATCAAGAGTTGTGCTAATGGGAAGGCTTGCCAAATGGGCCCTCCTCTTGATGGAGTTCTCGATAATCTATCGACCCCTCAGGACAGTGAAGGGCAGGCCATCGCCGACTTCCTCGCTGAACATCCAATACCAGACGACTCTCCCTTAAACTGCAAATTGCCAGATGAACATGCGTTCGATGCAATCGACAAGGAGGAGGAAGGAAGTAATGCTCGGTGAGAACTCTACTTCGATGGAGCATCTTCCATGAAAAAGCGAAGGCAAAACACCCCCATAATTAAAGTTGGGGTGGGCCTTATCTTCGTGACTCCGCAAGGAGGGATAATGCGTTTTGCCCTTTCCTTAACGGAACCAAGAACAAACAACGAGGCTGAATATGAAGCTTTAACAGCGGGTCTTGAGATCGTTGTCGAAATGGGAATCGAAAACCTCGTCATATATGGAGATTCCCAGCTAGTCGTTAGCCAAGTAAATGGCGAATATCAGACATGCAAACCAGAGTTGGTAAAATATGGCGAAAGAGTGCAGCAATTGCTGACACAAATCCCTTCTTACATTATGGAAAGCATTCCGCGTGCAGAAAAAAGCAAGGCGGATGCATTATCCAAACTCGCTAAAAAACTGGCCGACGAAAACCTCGATGACGTAAGGATCATTATGCAAAGCCGCCAGGTTCTCACGCCAGCAGAAATATCTTAAGAGGATTCAATGGAGCCATCTGAAGGAAAAGAAGCGACTGACAAGCGGTCCTCCAAATAGAAGACAAAGAAAGGGTCAAGGATTGGAGAGAAGTCTTCATAAACTACTTCAAATCCCATCGAACACCCGAAGACGCGTCGTCAAGACATTAGCTCATGAAATGAGCTCTATCTTTTGCCTTCGTCAATGATACTCTATATAAGAGATCGCTCGACAGTTTATGGCTAAGTGCTTGGGGCTGGAGGAAGTAAGAAGGGTCGTCCAAGAAACTCACGACGGACTCTGCGGTTCTCATCAGGCCGGACCAAAGATGAAGTTGAAGATCGAGAGAATGGGTTACTATTGGCCCACGATGATTCAGGATTGCCTCGAATATGCGAAGCAGTGTCACTAGTGCCAAATTCATCGGGACTTCATCCACCAGCATCCAAATCCGATGCACCCGACGTTGGCTAGCTGGCTGTTCGAAATGTGGGGAACCAATATAATCGGGCCCATCGAACCAGTATCGTCCAAAGGACATCGGTTCATATTGGCAACAACCGATTACTTCTCTAAGTGGGCAGAGGCAATACCACTAAGGGAGGTGAAGACGGAGAACATCCTCCATTTCTTCAGGGCGCATGTCACTACCGGTTCGGCACTCCGCGACGAATCATCTCGGATAATGGGTTAGCCTACAGGAGCCATAAGATCAGCCGCTTCGCACAGCAACATAATATAGATTGGAGATACTCTTCAGTCTATAATCCCCGAGCTAATGGTCTAACTGAGGCTTTCAACAAGACTTTGACGAAGATCATAAAGAAAACGGTGTCCAGAAATAAAAGGGACTGACACGAAAGACTACATGAAGCACTCTGGGCGTATCGAACCACGTTCAAAATGGCCACAAATACAACGCTATTCGCGTTGGTATTCGGCACAGAAGCAGTACTGTAATACCCAGCCCCTTTTATACCAAAATCTGTATTTTGTTACTCTAGAATTCTATTTATTCTTATTTATAATTTTATTTATTTTATTTATAATTTTATTTATAAATTTATTTCTTCTAAACCCCATTTTTCTTTTATCAATTAAACCCAAACCCTTCAATTTATTCATTCAAATCCCAACCCAAATAAATTATTAAGCCTAGGAAATCAATTCCTTCTCCTCAGCCCATCCCGGCCTTTTCCATTTTCCCTTTATAATTTGTTTTCCTGCGGCCCAGCATAAATTCCCTCAGCCCGTTCCCTTTCCTATTTCCCTTATAATTCTTTTATTTTATTTAGCCCCGCCCAGCCGTTCACTCCCTCATATTTCATCCAATTTCCTTTAATTTTTCCCTCAGCCCACGAATTAAATCAATACCATTTAGTGAGCAGCCCGGCCCATTCTCTTCAGCCGCCAGCCCAACTTCCTTCAGTCCAACCCGCGCCCGCTTCACCGACCCGACCCGCTTCTACACCCCTTCTTCCCAACGGCTACTTCCCACGTTTCCGCTCGCGATCCGCTTCCTCCGCCGTAACCCACGCCGTCGCCCACACCCGCGCTCGTGTGCCGTTACCCCACGTCGCGCACTTCCCTCTCTAACCCTCGTCATCTCTTTCTCTCTCTCTCACTCCCATCACTTTCTCCCACCTTCTCTCTTTCCCGCTCCCTCTCTCGAACCCACGCCGCGCCCTCGTCCTCTCACCGTCGCTCGCCTCCTCCTCGCCTTCATTCTTTCCACCTTCTCTCTCCCTCCACCATTACCCGCAACCGACCACCTCTACACTCATCACCGCCGGCACCTTTCAGAACCCACCATCAACACCCTCTACAGCTTCGATCTCCGGCCACCTCCTCCCCGAGCACCCTCACCTGCACCCCCTCACCAGAGCCCACTGCATCTCGTCGACCCCCATCATCATCATCATCACCATCGCCATCATCCCTGCATCTCTCTCTCTCTCACTGATCTCTCTCTCTCCCTGCTCTCTTTTTCTCTCTGTTCTCTCTGTTCTCTCTGTTCTCTCTCATCTCTCTCTGCTTGTCTCTCTCTCTCGAGATCTCTCTCCTCCCCTCTCCCTACCCCTCTCTGTCTCTATCTCTCCCCTCTTTCTCTTCTCACTCTCTCTCTCTCTTCCTCAGTTATCTCTCTCTCTCTTTCTCTCCCCCTCAAACCCTAGACGGCGAATTCATCTCCCCGCTACACCACTGCCCTCCATATCGACTACCAACAGCACAAGCCCCAACATCCACGAGCCTCGGCTGCATCCTACCCGACCCAAGCTCATTCCGAGACGCCGTTCGTCGCGCGTTCGTGACGTTACCGTCACCGTACATCCCCGAGACGTGTCCAGGCAAGTTCTCCACTTGCTTCATGCTAATCTATTTATGTTACAAATCCAAATCGTATAAATTGCAATGTTACTATTCGTGATAACGTACACTATTTACCTGTTCGATGTATGGCCCCAATGAAAATACTTGCTTAATTTAGCGGAATTAAATTGTATAATCTGGCCCGTATGGCTGTGAATCTAGTGTGTGAATTTCGTTGGAAAATATGACCGTTAATGACTAAAACGACTACCCCCAAGTTTACCCGTAAAACTGGAAATTTCTTGTACCTGAAAACCGTTAAAATCACCATAAATTATATACATACTGGAATGATGTGTTCAAGGGCTTAAATAGAAGCCGACTCGACGAAGTATAACCCTATGCAAGTTTCCAAACATTTCTGTACTTAATATGTGACAATAATTGGATCGGAGTGCGACTCTAGACTGCAATCCAGAGCGACTCCAGTTGTTGTTTACTGTCCCGTAATGGGTACCCTATTTTCTTAACTCGTAGATTGCGGAACTCCGCTGTTTATTAAATATTAATCTGTTAGCTAGATAATACGAGTGGTTTCATCTTGTTTCGTCATCATTTGCTATTTAACCTGTAATTTAAAAGATCGGGACGCTTAACAGTCCCAACTGAATCAGAATTGACATATTAGTGTTAAACAGTGTATAACTCATGACGTACAGACGCGATTGAGAATCCGTCTATTGCGTTGAAAAACTTACTGAAAACCCTAGATTTCATTCAACTGTAGAGTCACTAAATTCTGGTCCCAACTAGGATTAAAATGCGTTACGAAACGGACTTCTGATTTTGAAACCGGATTTCCAGCCGTGAACGCTTAAAATGAAATGGCCATAACTAGTGATCCTGAAACCCGATTGCCGTGAAACCAAATTCGCTGGATAGACAACTGAACCTACTATTTATCCCCTTTCATTATTTTGCTAAATTGTACCAGTATGATTTATGATAAATTGTGCAAGTAGTAGATTACTGATTCATGACATCTCGATCATGCTTTACATACTGTTTACGCATCATATCATACATATGTCACTGCATTGATAACCTAGTGATAATGTGCATTACCCAGTGTTAGGTATTAGTGATGATTGTGGCAAGTACGTTAGTGTTTGTGTATAAGTGATTAAGTGAAAGTGATACGTACTTGTACACAATCAGTGAACCTTATTATTCTATTGCATTGTCGACGTCTGTGAGACGCGTGTACGTGTGACTATAAGTGGTATGGGACACTTATGGAAGCTCTTGCACGGGTGTCACAGATAAGGCACCAGACACTGCCATTTATCTTAGGTATTAGTCGAGACGTGCTTGATGGAGGTCCTGCCTCCAGTTCTCGCGCAGACTTATCACAGACCGATTGGTATTTAGGGTTATGGTTAGCGTTTGATGTAGACCATGGGGTGTGGGGTAGTTTGAGTGTGAGTTCAACAGAATCTTGGGAGTCTCCCGGCTTATATATTTAGGGAGATATATGAAGATTTACAGGGTACATGATTATTACCATGATTTACATGTTGGGCCCGTGGTCCCTTGCCCTTGGGTTCTACCATTGGGTGGAGGACACTCGCGAGTGGTTGACTCTCACACTTGGACTGACGATAGGTTTAGTGACCTATACAGTGAGACTTAGAGACTAATAGGGATGATAGCATCGATATACATACTTACTGTGTTGACATACGTGGCATATCATTCTACTGCTTTTACTGTTCCACTGCATTGATTACTGCATGTTCATACCTATACCGTCATTGATTTACTGTTATCTATATCTATTATCATTGTTAGAATTGTCACATGAATTTATATATTATATTGTTATTGTGTCGCTCTGACGACCTGAGTATGTATGCTCAGTGTGAGGAGAAGATTTAGCCTGGACCAGGACTAGACGTACATCACAGACATCTTGATTAGCTATCCAGAGTTATTCCCTTTTGTTTCCCATCAGGCCAGTTCTTTATATTGTTTTGTTTTCAGTTACTGCATTTCTCATTACCTGCGCAATATTTTCTGATTACCACTTAAAGCTAGAAACCGAAGTGTGACTACGGCAGGATATTTCCTTGATCGTAGGAGCATGGCTGGCCTTGTTAACCCCTCGTATTCCGTATTTTGGGAAGCGGGGCATGACATGGTTTAGTTGGTATCAGAGACCTGGTTTTGCTTCGATTGGGATTGCAGTTTTCGTGCATAGCTTGACAATCTAAGACATCCCTCAGTCTAGATTGTAAACTTGATATTCTTGATCCATATTCACATCGTGTGTTCAGCTATCCATTCGCTAGGGTTTCGGGTGACTTGGCAAGGTTACGTGGTTGCAATTGCACTACCATACTCTGTTTAAGTGACTTAGAGTCATACAGTTGATTTTCCAATTGCAATGAATTTCATCACATCTAATATTCTTGAATCTTTGTCCAATCCATATTATATCTTGATTCTTGTAGCTTGTGCCTTATATCATCCTTAAAATTATTGTTTCAGGATCATGTCTTCCAACGACTCTTCCTCTATCTCCACTCCCCAGAATCAGACTGTTGAGATCCTGAGTGTACTGCAAGGTTTAAAAGCCCAGGAGCAAACAAATGACTTGTTAGCTGAAGGACTGAGAAGGCAGGTGAATCAGGCACCAGCGGGAGTCTCCAATCATAAAGGGATCCCCGTTAGACGAAGAGAAGAGAAGAAGATGAAGCGCCAATTTGTTTCCCCGCGACAGAAGCAGCAGAAGACCCCATGTTGTGGGTACTGTAAGAGGCCAGGACATCTCCAGAGGGATTGTCGCCGCGCCCAAGGGAAATGTCTGATTTGCGGATCCAGCGGACATCTTATCAACGGTTGCCCAAGAAGGAAGGAGCTACAAGGAGGAGACTCATCCACACTCTCCACTTCTACCAAGTGATGATTATTGCGTAGTTCGAACCTCGAGGATTCAACTCGCGTGACGAGAATACAGCAGTCTAGCAATCAAAGAAGAATTTTCATGTTTTCTACTTTCAGTAATAATGTTATCTTCCTCTTAGAAATATTTCTTTCCGTTTGAAATCTTGTATCCGTCGAACTTTTAGTTGAATGCAATAAAACTTGGATTGTAATATATGTATCATTCTCTTGCCCCTCCCCTTATTCATACTATTCATTATCACAGCATTATTATCCTGATTTTTTCAGTTCCTGCCACCGCATATTCTTCTATACATCGTACACTCAGCTATCTTCTTGATGTATTCCACTGTCTAATCATGACTCTCTCTTTTTAGGCCATGGCCCACCCTGGAGCAGCGCCGCATCTAGATAAGGATACACAGTCATGCGCTTCCTTAGACCGCACACTTATGAGTTCTGATGATGAGATCAATGATCACCAGGTCATTTTCGAAAACAACGATCCAGAGGACGAAGGAGCATCCGTCCCAAAGTTTGACATGATAGGCGATTCCGACGAAGAAGAAGAAGACCCTGAAGAGGACCCGATAGAAGAAAATCCAGTTGAGGAAAATCCCGTGAAAAAAAATCCAGAAGAAGAGAATCACATGGAATCAGATCTCGATGAAGAAGCTCCATCCGAGGAAGAAGGACTAGAAGGACAAGACCTTGCTGTGGAAGAACTCCCAATGGCGGTCCCCGCGAGGCGCTATGGAAATGGACGCCCCTACCTGAGCGCGCGAGCCTACCGCAACCTGCTAAATCTCCACAACTACGACTGACGGGGTTCCTTTTAGATGTTGTCTTATCTGGCCAAATAAATCTGTGTATAGTTTAGGGTCACCTTTCGTCTTTGAGAATGCTTTGTTTAAAATCTTCTGTAATGAAATAAAATTGCTGAGTTCGCTAATCTTTCGATCTTCTTAGTTCACTTGCTGCTTGATTATTTCTTCTATACAATTATTTTCCCTGCTGAGATCTGTCCACCCCTACTCCTTAAATTGTCCTAACCCTCCCTCAGATTAACAAGTACCACACCCGATCTTTTAGAGGTCCACCCTTCATCCTCCGTCTGTGCCTCGCTTGAGATCCTTCTGGGAGGAGAAAATTTCAGTGAAATTTCCGAGTTCGCTAACCCTTCAAATTTTGATTCGTATGATGTACCGACTGTTGTCCTCCCCATGTTTTTCCCCTTGTAGTCCATTGTTGCTCATCCATACTTCCTGTGCTGACCCGACCCCAATCTCTTCGACTTTCAGTCTAAAGCCGTCACACTCCGACCTTTGAATGAGCCGCACTCTATTGTAATCCCTACCCTAGCTAGCCCTATACATTTTTGTTTTCCTATTACCCTATATACATTTAGGGACTTTATTATTCGAAAATTTGGTTTTCATTATTTTATATTTATCGAAGAGTGTGTTTTATCGACTATTCCCGTTTTACGCATTTCAAGTACTCCACTACTAGTTTTCCCATTATTTTCAGTAGCGCAACCTTACATCACGTATATTTTCGTTACATGTTTCTTATTTTCATTATGTGGGTTTTCTAAGTTATTTTAAAACTATTCGATCAGTAAATTATCCTAAAATATTTTAACCTACCGACTAATCTTTCACTACTTTATTGTCGTTCTTTTATTTTTCGGGTATTGTGCATATGTTTACTATTATAAATGATTGTGCCTTATACTTATTTTTCTGCCGTGCTATCTTTGATATACTTATACGTGCACATATTTGAGTTTCGATTTTATCGAGTACGTCTCGAATAATATTGTTCGTTATTGTTGTTATTTATATTCCCGCATATATGTAGTTGCCCTTATAGTGTTCCTGCCTTATACCTATTAGACCTATCTTTTGTATGTGGTTCTTACATATATATGTACCTTCAAAATTTTATCCACCGTTTTAAGTAAATCACTATGTGTTAGTGTTCGATATGATAACTCTTCACTTATTATTTTATAGCTTGTTGTTTCTTTTAAATTTCTAGGACGAAATTTTTGTAAGGGTGATATGATGTAATACCCAGCCCCTTTTATACCAAAATCCGTATTTTGTTACTCTAGAATTCTATTTATTCTTATTTATAATTTTATTTATTTTATTTATAATTTTATTTATAAATTTATTTCTTCTAAACCCCATTTTTCTTTTATCAATTAAACCCAAACCCTTCAATTCATTCATTCAAATCCCAACCCAAATAAATTATTAAGCCTAGGAAATCAATTCCTTCTCCTCAGCCCATCCCGGCCTTTTCCATTTTCCCTTTATAATTTGTTTTCCTGCGGCCCAGCATAAATTCCCTCAGCCTGTTCCCTTTCCTATTTCCCTTATAATTCTATTATTTTATTTAGCCCAGCCCAGCCGTTCACTCCCTCATTTCTCATCCAATTTCCTTTAATTTTTCCCTCAGCCTACGAATTAAATCAATACCATTTAGTGAGCAGCCCGGCCCATTCCCTTCAGCCGCCAGCCCAACTTCCTCCAGTCCAACCCGCGCCCGCTTCACCGACCCGACCCGCTTCTACACCCCCTTCTTCCCAACGGCTACTTCCGACGTTCCCGCTCGCGATCCGCTTCCTCCGCTGTAACCCACGCCGTCGCCCACGCCCGCGCTCGTGTGCCGTTACCCCACATCGCGCACTCCCCTCTATAACCCTCGTCATCTCTTTCTCTCTCTTTCACTCCCATCACTTTCTCCCTCATTCTCTCTTTCCCGCTCTCTCTCTCGAACCCACGCCGCGCCCTCATCCTCTCACCGTCGCTCGCCTCCTCCTCGCCTTCATTATTTCCACCTTCTCTCTCCCTCCACCATTACCCGCAACCGACCATCTCTACACTCATCGCCGCCGGCACCTTTCAGAACCCACCATCAACACCCTCTACAGCTTCGATCTCCGGCCACCTCCTCCCCGAGCACCCTCACCTGCACCCCCTCACCAGAGCCCACTGCATCTCGTCGACCCCCATCATCATCATCACCATCGCCATCATCCCTGCATCTCTCTCTCTCTCTCTCACTGATCTCTCTCTCTCCCTGCTTCTCTCTTTCTCTCTGTTCTCTCTGTTCTCTCTCATCTCTCTCTGCTTGTCTCTCTCTCTCTCTCTCTCTCCTCCCCTCTCCCTACCCCTCACTGTCTCTATCTCTCCCCTCTCTCTCTTCCCACTCTCTCTCTTCCTCGGTTATCTCTCTCTCTCTCTTTCTCTCCCTCTCTCTTTCTCTCCCCCTCAAACCCTAGACGGCGAATTCATCTCCCCGCTACACCACTGCCCTCCATATCGACTACCAACAGCACGAGCCCCAACATCCACGAGCCTCGGCTGCATCCTACCCGACCCAAGCTCATTCCGAGACGCTGTCGTCGCCGTTCGTCGCGTGTTCGTGACGTTACCGCCACCGTACATCCCCGAGACATGTCCAGGCAAGTTCTCTACTTGCTTCATGCTAATCTATTTATGTTACAAATCCAAATCGTATAAATTGCAATGTTACTATTCGTGATAACGTACACTATTTACCTGTTCGATGTATGGCCCCAATGAAAATACTTGCTTAATTTGGTGTAATTCAATTGTATAATCTGGCCCGTATGGCTGTGAATCTAGTGTGTGAATTTCGTTGGAAAATATGACCGTTAATGACTAAAACGACTACCCCCAAGTTTACCCGTAAAACTAGAAATTTCTTGTACCTGAAAACCGTTAAAATCACCATAAATTATATACATACTGGAATGATGCGTTCAAGGGCTTAATCGAAGCCGACTCGACGAACTATAACCCTATGCAAGTTTCCAAACATTTCTGTACTTAATCTGTGACAGTAATTGGATCGGAGTACGACTCTGGACTGCAGTCCAGAGCGACTCCAGTTGTTGTTTACTGTCCCGTAATGGGTAACACCCTGTTTCCTTAACTCGTAGGTTGCGGAACTCCGCTGTTTATTAAAGATGAATCTGTTAGCTAGATAATACGAGTGGTTTCATCTTGTTTCGTCATCATTTGCTATTTAACCTGTAATTTAAAAGATCGGGACGCTTAACAGTCCCAACTGAATCAGAATTGACATATTAGTGTTAAACAGTGTATAACTCATGACGTACAGACGCGATTGAGAATCCGTCTATTGCGTTGAAAAACTTACTGAAAACCCTAGATTTCATTCAACTGTAGAGTCACTAAATTCTGGTCCCAACTAGGATTAAAATGCGTTACGAAACGGACTTCTGATTTTGAAACCGGATTTCCAGCCGTGAATGCTTAAAATGAAATGGCCATAACTAGTGATCCTGAAACTCGATTGCCGTGAAACCAAATTCGCTGGATAGACAACTGAACCTACTATTTATCCCCTTTCATTATTTTGCTAAATTGTACCAGTATGATTTATGATAAATTGTGCAAGTAGTAGATTACTTATTCATGACATCTCGATCATGCTTTACATACTGTTTACGCATCATATCATACATATGTCACTGCATTGATAATCTAGTGATAATGTGCATTACCCAGTGTTAGGTAATAGTGATGATTGTGGCAAGTACGTTAGTGTTTGTGTATAAGTGATTAAGTGAAAGTGATACGTACTTGTACACAATCAGTGAACCTTATTATTCTATTGCATTGTCGACGTCTGTGAGACGCGTGTACGTGTGACTATAAGTGGTATGGGACACTTATGGAAGCTCTTGCACGGGTGTCACAGATAAGCACCAGACACTGCCATTTATCTTAGGTATTAGTCGGGACGTGCTTGATGGAGGTCCTGCCTCCAGTTCTCGCGCAGACTTGTCACAGACCGATTGGTATTTAGGGTTATGGTTAGCGTTTGATGTAGACCACAGGATGTGGGGTAGTTTGAGTGTGAGTTCAACAGAATCTCGGGAGTCCCTTGCTGGCTTATATATTTAGGAAGATATATGGAGATTTACAGGGTACATGATTATTACCGTGATTTACATGTTGGGCCCGTGGTCCCTTGCCCTTGGGTTCTACCCTTGGGTGGAGGACACTCGCGAGTGGTTGACTCTCACACTTGGACTGACGATAGGTTTAGTGATCTGTACAGTGAGACTTAGAAACTAATAGGGATGATAGTATCGATATACATACTTACTGTGTTGACATACGTGGCATATCATTCTACTGCTTTTACTGTTCCGCTGCATTGATTACTACATGTTCATACCTATACCGTCATTGATTTACTGTTATATATATCTATTATCATTGTTATAATTGTCACATGAATTTATATATTATATTGCTATTGTGTCGCTCTGACGACCTGAGTATGCATGCTCAGTGTGAGGAGAAGATTTAGCCTGGACCAGGACTAGACGTACATCACGGACATCTTGATTAGCTAGCCAGAGTTATTCCCTTTTGTTTCCCATCAGGTCAGTTCTTTATATTGTTTTGTTTTCAGTTACTGCATTTCTCATTACCTGCGCAATATTTACTGATTACCACTTAAAGCTAGAAGCCGAAGTGTGACTACGGCAGGATATTTTCTTGACCGTTGAAGCATAGCTGGCCTTGTTAACCCCTCGTATTCCGTATTTTGAGAAGAGGGGCGTGACAAGTACTTCCCTTGGAGATAAAGCTACCCTCTCTGCAAGTGGCGGTTCGATATGAGCCAACAGATGAAAAAAATGCCCATCTTCGGCTTGAGGAGCTCGATGCCCTCGATGAAACTCGTCTCATGGCACAGCAAAACCTGGAAGCTTACAAAGCAAGGATGACGCGCTCATATGAAAGTCTAACCAGGCCGAGAACATTCCGCCAAGGCGAACTCGCGCTAGTCGTAAAAATACTTATGATCCCCAACCGTGTAAAGTGGGGGAAATCCGAGCCGAACTATGAGGGTCCGTACATCATAGACAAGGTCTACCAAGGTGGGGCCTACTTGCTCATGGATATGCACGGCGAAAGACCCTTCCGGCCAATAAAGGCCGGTTCCTTAAGAAATACTACGCTTGACAAATCACGGCTCAAGTTAATGATTGATGACGACGCTCGTGTCCGCTCGCTGTCTTCCTGAGTCCAAACTCTATAAGTAGTATCCGGAAAAACTTCGCCCCAAAGCTGGCCTTGGACCGAGATGTCCCTAAACTAATAATGGACCGAGATGTCCCTAAACTAACAATGGACCGTAATGTCCTTAAACTAAATACGTCGCCTCAAACACAGCGATGGTGGAATTCAAGTCCACAAGTCTCAGCGGTGAGAACTGCAACTCGAGTCCCGCTGGCTGCACAGCTGCCCCGGTGGCGAAGCCCCCCAAGTGCCATTGGCAAAAAAAACGGTACGTCCATAAGCGAAATGGGCACGAATGAAAACCCGAAAAGGGCGCCGTGATTAAAAGCAGCAGGGCTACCAGCGAGTTTGTAAAATCCCTAAATGGCGCAATCTCGTTAAAATAAAGACACCTGCAAGGTCCTCTCGACCTTGTGAGGAGAAAACACGTGCGTGAGATCCTTACGACTCACAAGGGAGCAACACACTTAGGGATCCCCACGATTCCTAAGGAGAAATTACACTTACGAGATCCTCACGACTCGTAAGGAGAATTCCCCCCCCCCTCAGGAGACCTTCACGACTCATAGGATTCAAAAGCCTTAAGATACAGGGACCTGAACCTGTTCTTAAGCCGTCATACTCCCTAAGTTGCCCTACATGTGGTACAATGCTGGCCCTTGTATACAATCCATGGGCACAAATAAAAGTTTCCCCTACCAAGTTCCACCAATTACGAGAAATGTTTTCATATGGTGAACGACACTTATAAGTCCTCTCGACTTATAAGGAGAATACACTCTTGTAAGATCCTTACAACTTGCAAGAGAAAATATCACTTAGGAGTCCTCACGACTTCTAGGGAGAATTTACACCTACGAGATCCTCATGACTCGTAGAGAGAAATATCTTTATGAGACTCTTACGGCTCATAAAACCAAAAAGCCTTAGTCGACAGGATCTTAACCCTGTTGGCTAAGCCACCTTTGTTCAAATCAGCAATGGCAAATGATGATTCGCTCCTGGCAACATCCCAATGGTAGCGATGCTGATGCCTAAATTGGTATCAGATTCTAAGTTCTTTCACGGCAAATGATGATTCGCTCCAGGAAATATTCCAGTCGCAGCGGTGCTGAAGCCAAGATTGGTATCAGATCTCAAGTTCCATACTCGCAATAAAAATCAGCGAGCAAAATATATGCATATGAAATAGACGAAATGATGGGGCAACTCGCAATAAAAATCAGCGAGCGAAATATATGTATATAAAAACAGCCGAAATGATTGGGCACTGTGATAAAACAGCCGAAATGATTGGGCAATCACAACTTTCGCGATATAAAAAGCTGAAAGGATAGAGCATTGTGGAAAGAAATAAAAAAAATTATGAAACTTTTGCCCTGCAGGAGAGTCCACATCAACACCTGTATACAATCCATGGGCATAAATGAAAAGGGAACCACATTTCTCCACCTGGCTCTGTCAAAAAGGAGAGTCAGATCTCAACGGCAACATCTGCAACCTAGAAGATCAACACGGCGTTCCTTCTTGTTCATACCATAATATTGCATTATTATATTCCCCATTCTTATGCATTTTACAAATAAATAGGTGCTTTTGACCCATGTCTGCTACTTAGTTACAGGTTACAGGTTCTTTGAGCAAAAACAGTGAATTGATAAAAGACGATGCAAAATTGAGACTACAACCAACAAATAGATGGATCTTGATCAAGCCTACATGAGGATCAGTTCACAAAGTACAAGGAAGTGCAAGGTCCAAGACTTCGAGACGAAGCGAATGGTTAAAGTCCACTACATTACTCACTGTGGAGAACTGGAAGAAACCTAGAAGCCATTCTAAAGAAAAAAGCAAAGAAGTAGGAAGACAAACATGACAAGAGCCAACACAAGAAGTTTCAGCCCACATCTCTTCTATTTGGCCGCGTAACCGCAGCCAAACCAGGGCTGCGGCCGCGGTTCCACGGCCGGGTAGTGCGCGTAGTGACGGAATTTTTTACCAAAACTTGTTGGCGGCGCTAACTAGTCTTCCTAGGGGTATTTTTGTAAATGCAGACATGCGGCAATTGTAAACCTAGAGTTTTCTATGTCCTATAAATAGAGACCCAAATCCTTGTATTAGGCTATGCCTCCTTTCATTAATAAAATTCAGAATTCTTTTTGGAGAGCATCAATTTGTAAGTTCTTAATTTATTTTTTCTGCCTTAGGTTAAATTTCTTATCTGCCCTAGGTAATTTCTATTCCTTGCCCTAGTTAGATCTTTAATTCCTTGCCCTAGATAAATAGTTAGATCTGTTCTTAAATTCCCTAATGAGCGAGTAGTCTCCTCGCTTGTTAGGGTTAGATTTGGGGAAGGTTTGAGAGATGAAGATCTCTCACCCCTTTTTTGCCCATCACATATAATTAATAGGACTCCATGCATACATGCACACACCGCTCCCTACGGCACCCTATCCCATGAGGTAGCAGTGATACCGTAGTATAAAGGCCCGGTTGAGCGTGTTTTCCATGGAGGTTAGGGTAAAGATTGATAAAGGAAGGACAAGAACCTAGAGGAAGAAACACCTTCCCGAATGGATCTAATCCCCTTTATTAATAATTACCATAACTCTTAATAAATCTTAATATGGGTATAGAAAGCGGTGAGATTTATTGACTTTCCAAACTTAATCTAAACCTAACCCTAGCAAGATTTAGATCTAGATTAATTTAGTTTTTAGATTTAATCAATCCGGCTCCCATCGGAATTAACTCGTAAGAGCGATTAGGAAATTCACAAAATCCCTGTGGACCGACCCGTACTCACCGGCTAGCTACCAAGCGACGCCGTTCTTGATTGCAGTTACTAGATATTTTTGAGATCAATCAAATGGCGTCGTTGCCGGGGATGGCGTGTTATTTTCTTTTTGCAATTTCGGGTTAATCTAAAATTGAAAAATCAAAAAATAACTGAAAAATTAAAAAAATATAAAAATTTATCATTTTGTTATTTTGTGAAGGGTATTTTTGTTTGAATTTTGCAGAATATACAATCGAGTTCGGATCTGGAAATCTACAGAGATAACAACAGAAAACCGAAGATCTGAACAGCAGGGGACTTCAACAACAGAACAACAGAAATTTTCCTCGGGATCTGAACCTCTCAAACAACCGCGTTTCCGCCGCCGTACCTACCTTCCGACCGCGGATCCGCGGCTTCCTGTTGACGTCAGAACCTGTAAATTTTTCTCGGGACTCGAGCCTTCTCCTTCACCGCGGAAACGCGTCCGGAACGCGCATCTGGCGGCGGAACCGCGGTCGCATAGTGACATCAACACGTGGGATCCCCTCTGTTTGTTCCCTTTCTCTCTCCTCTGCAACCTAAAATATATCTTCTGAAAAATCTCTTGCAGGATTCTTTGCGCTAAACAATCTCTCCCCCTTCCAAATAATTGATCTTGTGCAGGATTCTTTGCGCCGCGCTTAAAATACAAAATTGATTGCAAGTGATTGTTTTCTGTTTTGCATATCTTTA
Organism: Agapanthus africanus; assembly: GCA_030015575.1. NCBI lineage: Eukaryota > Viridiplantae > Streptophyta > Magnoliopsida > Asparagales > Amaryllidaceae > Agapanthus > Agapanthus africanus. Next base: position 89,724,626 of record JASDDO010000012.1, on the reverse strand, counting down.
ATCGGATTTTAAGGGGCTTGAGACCAATCCAGATTGGGTGGGGATTTCATCACCCTTCCCAGGATCCCAGAAATCACATAAGGCATATGCATTGACCATTACTAATTAAAAAAGATTAGACTCGGCCCTAAGGACGTCGCGCTCAATAGGACAGAGGACTAGTTATAGGCATCGGTCGTTGATCCTAACCTGACTTTGCGGTGTCTAGGCAAGTGTGTCTAAGGCGAGTGGTTACTTAATTAGGGCCACTACTTGTAGTGGAGAGCCTCCCACTCACCTGGCACTTACCTGGCCGCAATTGGCGGTGAAGAGGCGGTTTGAGGTCCTATTTCTAGCCCTTTGGAACAGTTAGAAGCTGTCTAGTAGACCTAGGTGATCCTAGATCTAGGCCTGATTATGCATTTATGGTTGATTGAAAGTGTGTTTAAGCCCTTTATCGAAAATCCTTTTGCAAAAAGTTCCAAATTAAAAAAAGGGAAAAAGGAATTTTTTTTTATAAAAACCTGCAAATTTTGTCGCTAAGAACTCCTTGCACCACCTACCTTCTTTCTCTTCTCCTTTTTACATCATGGGTACCCCACCTCATAAATCTCTTGCCGAACTTTGGTATCCCAAATTTAACTTTGCTTCGTACGTGAATTGTTTCGGTCGATTTAAGGACGATCCCTCCATGCCCAAAATTTCTTTGAAAGATCAAATAGAAGCGTCTAGGAGAAACAGTTCAACGTTGCAATCCACTTTGTGTCAACCATGTCAACCTTCACCACCTTCGTACGTTGATACCACTTTTTCGAGTCCTGTTGTAACTCCTAAACCGATGTCTATTGCTGAGCATATTGCACAATCTCGTAGCCGATCTTTCACTCCTCTCCACACATCCAGTTCTAGGGATCACCAAGTCCATTCACCTTTTTATACAAATGTTGATCCTACTCCTGTCCAGCCATCTAATTCCTACCAGTCCTACCCAACTTTCACACCTTCCCTCGACACTGTTTCGACACAACCATTTGGGAGTTTCACGTATCCAAATAATTTCGAATCTTTTACCGAAACCCCTTCACAACCCATGTCTAGTTTGGAACAGTCGTTGGAAGCTTATATTTCAGCAACAAACAAAATGATTAGGAATGTGGATGCGTCCATTGCCGCCCTTCTGCAACCTAGTGCACCGGCAGCTAGTTTCCAACTAGCTCCAAATCTTCCAATGCATGGGGCGGTTGGACAGAGTGAGAATTTGAGAAAAGAGAGTGAGTTCTACACCTTTCCAAATCAAACCTACCCATACCCAATTGAAGCCCACAACTCCGGTTTTCCATCGATTGTCCCAAATGATTCAGAAGTTGAAAATAAAACATCTAACGAGTTGTGTGACTTTGTAGTGCTTGATTTGCCAGATTGTGAAGAAGCCCTTTCGAGTGAAACCACACCTAATCCTTTTGACCTTTACACCTCCACTCTAGAACCTAAATTGATAAATATCCATGCTTTTGATGAGGTGTCAGAAAAAATTGATTTTCTCTTGATTGAGGATATAGACGCTGGGAATATTTTGGATGATGAACCCGTAGATTTGATTGAAATTTTATGTCCAATTCATCATCCCGAGTCATTAAATTTTTCTCCCGAACTTCATATGCGTCTTGATATTGATGATAATGGCATGGATAGGCTAAATTTTGAAGAGAATACTGAGGAAATTATTGAGGATGAACCAGTTTTGTTTGATGAGTCGGATTTCCCAATTCATCATGTCCCTTCCACTGAGTGTGTACACCCTCCTAGATCTTTAACTAATACCCTTTCTCACTCACTTCCTTCCGTCCTCGTTCTGACCGTGCAAGAGACCATTACGCTTTCATCTCTAATACCAAGTTCGACGTACCCATATTTGCTCATGAATCTTGAGGGATTTAATCTCATTTTTCTGCGGGTTGATAGATTAGCACAATAGCTTTTTACACATCGGTCATTACAAATTGTGCTAATTTATACACTCCATCCCCACCCTCAAGTTCGTATTCCCACTTTCTTTGGTTCTTCTAATCTTCCTTTAATGATACCGAGTGTTGATGAATCACAATCCGATATTTTGAGTTCGATAATTTTCAATTGGACCTCCGATGAAAGTTTCGAAGATATTTTCGCCGACGAACTCGCATTCTTAAACGATACGGATTTTGTGATTACTCAACCTCCACTCGAAGAAGTAGAACCACTACCATTTCTTTGTTCCCTCCGCCATTCTCCTCCACCGAGACCGTATACCGTTTCTATCTCCACACGGTCTCGTGTGCTTCTCATTTCTTTTCTTTCCACTCCATTCTTTCACCAACTCTACCATTACCACAATATGATTTTTGAATGGTTGGTGCTAACCTTTGGTCTGTGTAAGGCCTTGTATAGTTAGATTTTTCTCCTCCCTGACTCTGAACTTTAACGCTGTTTTACTTAAGTTTGGGGGGAACCTTGTTGTATATATATTTTGTTTTTTTTCTTTTTACAAAACAAAAAAAAATTATTATAAATAAATAAACAGGGGAGTGCCGATATTTTGACCCTCTTGGTGTAGCATGACAGTGAGAACACTGTCAAGTTTAAGTTTGGGGGTATGCTCGGTAAGCCTTCTTCCTTCGCATTCATATGTATATTCTTGCATTTGCATATTTATTTTAAAACCCATAAAAATTGAAACAATTTGAAAAATTATAAAAATTAATGTATTCAATTTTGGCCATAATTGACTTGAGTTTGACAAATAGGCTAACTAGCTAGGAACAACTAGATCTTAGACGTAGTAAATTAAAAACCCTAAAAATAACCTTTCTTAAAGTTTAACGGTAGAAAGTATATGTTTATGTAGTTTATTTAGAAATAGGCAAATTTTGAGTTCACTTCTTGGACTAAGTCAAAGCAAAGGAAAAGTATTGATATTTTTATTAGAGTATAAGTTTGAAAAATAATTCCTAACTTAAGTCTAAATTCTGAAAATGTATACCCTACAAATTGCACAAACATGCACCTTGAAACTTGGAATAGTAGAGGAGACCTTGAAATGCTCTTGTCTAAAGTCCTTAGTACAAAGAAAATAAAAGAAAAAAAAATTCAAGTGTGAATAAAGAGATAATAAAAAAAATGAACACTGGTTTTTGTGATTACTTAAGGCTGCAAAAATAGAAAAAATATTTAGCGAGGGTGTTTCATCACCTAGTGCCTTAGACCAACTGGTTTGGGAGTCACTGCTAAAGCCTTAGGTGTTGCAAGACTAGGAATTACGCTTTAATGTGCAAACACATCTTGTAATCGGTTGTTAGTACCTCAAGAAGTATTAACGGTCGCATGAAGGATGTGTGAGCGAAATTCATCTAAAAAATTCACCAATTAAGAAGTGCTTTGGACAATGAACAAGAGTATGATTGCTTGATTTGAATTTCCAAGTGTAGGGGTGATTTATACACACACGTAGGGGTATGTGATTGGGGTTTAGATAAGAGATAGGAATGATGAATAGGACTTGTATCTTTAATAGAGATGATAAAAATTCCTAAGTTAAGACAGAACCCTAGAAGGAAAACTTAAAAGATGCCGAAAGCTAAGTAAGTCTGCAGAACATATATAATCTTAAGTTAAATGATAAGGAAGCATGAAGAATATGGGTTGATAATTTACGAGGCGAAGATAATAGAATTCCTTGTTAGAAAACCTAATTGGAGAATAAATGTTAATGGGCCTAATTGATAAGATTTTGTGGGTGTAATCCGCTGAAAACCCTCAGGAGACAACACTCCTCCTACTAGGGACACCTAGAGGTTTAACGGCTTGTTGCACATGCTCAGTGCAATCGCGTTTCCCTGCGAAAGTGAGGTTAGGATTTTGTCGAGAATAAAACTAGGTTTGCTCGAGGACGAGCAAAAGATAAGTTTGGGGGTATTTGTTCATACCATAATATTGCATTATTATATTCCCCATTCTTATGCATTTTATAAATAAACAGGTGCTTTTGACCCATGTCTGCTACTTAGTTACAGGTTACAGGTTCTCGGAGCAAAAACAGTGAATTGATAAAAGACGATGCAAAAGTGAGACTACAACCAACAAATAGATGGATCTTGATCAAGCCTACACGAGGATCAGTTCACAAAGTACAAGGCAGTGCAAGGTCCAAGACTTCGACACGAAGTGAATGGTTAAGTCCACTACATTACTCACTGTGGAGAACTGGAAGAAACCTAGAAGCCATTCTGAAGAAAAAAAGCAAAGAAGTAGGAAGACAAACATGACAAGAGCCAACACAAGAAGTTTCAGCCCACATCTCTTCTATTTGGCCGCGTAACCGCGGCCAAACCAGGGCTGCGGCCGCGGTTCCGTTGCCGGGTAGTGCGTGTAGTGATGGAATTTTTTACCAAAACTTGTTGGCGGCGCTGACTAGTCTTCCTAGGGGTATTTTTGTAAATGCAGACATGCGACAATTGTAAACCTAGGGTTTTCTCTGTTCTATAAATAGAGACCCAAATCCTTGTATTAGGCTATGCCTCCATTCATTAATAAAATTCAGAATTCTTTTTGGAGAGCATTAATTTGTAAGTTCTTAATTTATTTTTTCTGCCTTAGGTTAAATTTCTTATCTGCCCTAGGTAATTTCTATTCCTTGCCCTAGTTATATCTATAATTCCTTGCCCTAGATAAATAGTTAGATCTGTTCTTAAATTCCCTAATGAGCGAGTAGTCTTCTCGCTTGTTAGGGTTAGATTTGGGGAAGGTTTGAGAGATGAAGATCTCTCACCCCTTTCTTGCCCATCACATATAATTAATAGGACTCCATGCATACATGCACACACCGCTCCCTACGGCACCCTATCCCACGAGGTAGCAGTGATACCGTAGTATAAAGGCCTGGTTGAGCGTGTTTTCCATGGAGATTAGGGTAAGGATTGATAAAGGAAGGACAAGAACCTAGAGGAAGAAACACCTTCCCGAATGGATCTAATCCCCTTTATTAATAATTACCATAACTCCTAATAAATCTTAATATGGGTATAGAAAGCGGTGAGATTTATTGACTTTCCAAACTTAACCTAAACCTAACCCTAGCAAGATTTAGATCTAGATTAATTTAGTTTTTAGATTTAATCAATCCGGCTCCCATCGGAATTAATTCGTAAGAGCGATTAGGAAATTCACAAAATCCCTGTGGACCGACCCGTACTCACCGGCTAGCTACCAAGCGACGCCGTTCTTGATTGCGGTTACTAGATATTTTTGAGATCAATCACTTCTCACTCCAGCAGGATGCAGACGTGACGTCAACAAACGACCCCAGGTCAACAAAACGGAGTTATGGCAAAGTCCCTAGTTCCAAATCTCGACGGTTCACAGACAACCTAGAGATCAACAACGGCGTTTCTTCTCACTCCAACAGAATACGGACGCAGCGTCAACAAAACGGAGTCATGGCAAAGTCCCTAGTTCCAAATCTCAACGGCAACATCTGCAGCCTAGATGATCAACACGGCGTTCCTTCTCACTCCAGCAGGATGCAGACGCGACGTCAACAAACGACCCCAGGGTCAACAAAACAGAGCCATGGCAAAATCCTTAGTTCCAAATCTCGACGGTTCACAGACAACCTAGAGATCAACAACGGCGTTTCTTCTCACTCCAACATGATGCAGACGCGACATCAACAAAACGGAGCTATGGAAAAGTCCCTAGTTCCAAATCTCGACGATTCACAGGCATCCTAGAGATTAACAGCAGCGTTTTTTCTCACTCCAACAGGATGCAGACGCGACATCAACAAAACGGAGCCATGGCAAAGTCCCTAGTTCCAAATCTCAACGACAACATCTGTAGCCTATAAGATCAACACGGCGTTCCTTCTTACTCCAGCAGGATGCAGACGCGACGTCAACAAACGACCCCAGGGTCAACAAAACGGAGCCATGGCAAAGTCCCTAGTTCTAAATCTCGACGATTCACAGGCAGCCTAAAGATCAACAACGACGTTTCTTCTCACTTTAACAAGATGCAGACGCGACGTCAACAAAATGGAGTTATGGCAAAGTACCTGGTTCCAAATCTCAACGGTTCACAGACAGCCTAGAGATCAACAACGGCGTTTCTTCTCACTCCAACAGGATGCAGACACGACGTCAACAAAACGAAGCCATGGCAAAGTCCCTAGTTCCAAATCGCGATGGTTCACAGGCAGCCTAAAGATCAACAATGGCGTTTCTTCTCACTCCAACAGGATGCAGACGCGGCGTCAACAAAATGGAGCCATGGCAAAGTCCCTAGTTCCAAATCTCGACGGTTCACAGACAACCGAGAGATCAACAACGGCGTTTCTTCTCACTCTAACAGGATACAGACACGACGTCAACAAAACGGAGCTATGGCAAAGTCCCTAGTTCCAAATCTCGACGGTTCACAGACAGCCTAGAGATCAACAACGGCGTTTCTTCTCACTCCAGCAGAATGTAGACGCAACATCAATAAATCAGAGCCATGGCAAAGTCCCTAGTTCCAAGCCTCGACGGTTCACAGACAACCTAGAGACAACCTCGACATTCATCTCATTACAGCAGACGCAATGCCAGCAAACGAAGTAAAGGAAAATCCCTGGCTTCAGGGTCTTGACGGCAACTCAAATAAAGCCTGAAAGACTATCGGAGATCATCCCACACCAGCGCGGAGTGGTTATGACTCATCGGGGCTCCCAAATTGAGCCTAACCTCAGGTAATAAGCGGCATAGAAAATCCCTAACGCTTGCTCTTCCGACGGTAATATGACCTGGGAGATTACTTGAATATGTCTTGTCCAGCCCCCGAAGGGATCAGAGACACGACAGTCGCGAGGCTACTCGAACAACAAGATTGCATATCGGGGAATTCATCAGCCAACGCGATGGTACGGAGGACAAAAAACCTAGTACCACAGACCCTAATGGACCTCTGTCTTAAAGAGCAGAGGTTAACTGTGACGTTAGGACCAGTTTGCCTACAAGCCCAAGGGAGGTAAACTAAACAAGCTCCAAAATGAGTTCATAAACTAGAGATTCCGGGGTAAGTGAATAAACTACAAGCTCCGAAAAGAGTGAATACACTAGAATGCTCCGAAATGAGCTCATAAACTACAAACTCCGCAATGAGTATATAAACTACTTTATGTTAAGCCAAAACAGCAAAAGAAAGAAAAGCGCTAGTATGAAGAAAAATATGTCTTTTATTCATGAATCAAAATTAATACAAGATACTCTTATTCATGAATGAATACAAAAGAGAAGAAGAAGAAGGAAAATATACGGCGACAGAAAATGTTTAAGCCAGCGGAAGGTGCAATAAGCTAGTAAGTTCGTCATTCTTCCGCTGGACCTCGGCTTCAAGCTCCATTAGTGCGGCAAGATGGGTACCCGCTTGAGTCTGCCGAGTCTGATATGAAGCAATTCGACTCTTAAGATCCCTTTCGGAGACTTTATGGGCTTCAACCATCTCGCGGGTAAAGATAACGGTTTTATCAAGAGCCACCACCTCTGTAATAGCTTCTTGAAGCACCCACCAAATTTCGTATGCACGGGTAGTCTTGGCGGTAAGCTGAGCCTGAAGTTCCCCCAAAGCGTTTGAAACTAGATCCCTCTCCGAAAACTTCCAGTTGAGCCTCTTCCGACATGACTGTAAATTGGCTGCGCATTGTTCGATCCATCCACGCAGACTCGATTTTACGGTTAAGATGTCGGAAGGAAGGCGGATGCACTCAAGCCCGTGTAGGCAGACCTCCACTCGGTGACAGTACTCAACCCAGACACGCACCAATGCTTCATTATGATAAGTGGCAAGAACGGACAAGGAAGCGTTGGCTTCGACAGCAAATTATTCACCCGTGACAAAGGTACTAGCGCGAAGGTCTTCAATGAGAGCCGTCAGGGAGTAAATGCTTTGTTTCGCCATCCTTTCAGACGCACGCCGAGCATAGGGGCCTGGTGGCATAGGGATCCGAGATTCTAACGAGGTTAGGGTTGGCAGAGCTGTCAAGATTTATGAACAGTCAGTGATATTTACGAACATGGGATAGACAAAACAATGCTAAAGATAAAGCCTTACTTACCCACAGTCATGCAAGGGGGGTTTGAGAGATCCCCAGGCCCATCAAGGATCTCGACTTCGCCATCGGCTACCAGAACTATGGAGTGCATATTAGCATCATTATAAAAAATAATAGTAAAACAAAAGGGGTCAAAGAACACCAACCTTGCCCAGAAAAAAGGACCATGCTTTGCGGGGGTATCGCCTATGGGGCAGCCATATCAAGCAAACGCTGGAAGGTTTTCCTGGAAGATAGATCCACGATGGAAGCCGCCAATTCCTGCAATTCTGAAGAAAAGAAGGGTTCAGATAACAGAGGGATCATTAAAATGAAATGCAGAAGATTACCTTCAATACTTTGCCCGCCTTGAGCCGGAGCGATAGCGGCCTCGGCAGCCTACTCCACACCCTCTGGTACATCATTGGGGATATGTACTGGTGTAGCAGCTTCCAATTGAGAAACAGCAGCCGCCACTTCAGGCTCTAAGGAGATGACAGCGGTCTCGGCAATCCTTTCTATGCCCTCCAGGGCGCCACTAGAGAGATCCATTGGATCTATGGCCGGCGAGGTCACCTCTGCTAAAAGTATAGATACTGAAGGGATGGAAGTTGCCACGGGAGCTCCAAGACAGGACTAACGGCTTCAGAAATATTTTCTACACCCTTCTGTACGTCACTAGAGATGTTCATGGGATCTGTGGCCGGTGAGGTCACCTCTGCTGGAGGAATAGACCCTGAAGGAACAGAAGTTACCACCGGAAGCTCCACAGCAAGAGTAGCGGCTTTAATAATCTCCTCTACACATGCCGGTGCATCATGGGAGATATTTGTAGAGTCCACAGTTATGGCTCGATCTGGACTCAAATCCTCTTTCGCTGCCGAAGTCCCTTCAAAGTTTTCACAAAAATGAGAAGACATAAAAGTAATACAAACTATTCGCTAAAAGAAGGACACGATAAAGACGCATACCAATACGCCAAGGAGCTTGAAGTAGGGATTTTTCAAGACGCCTTTCCTTTCTGGTTAAGTACGCTTGCCGAGGTTCAAGCGCAGATGAATGACTACCTGTCTTTAATGCAAGCTCGTCTTCGGAGGCAGCCGTTATGGGCTGTTTGAGGGCTCGTTCTTCTTCCATTAACAAAGGACCCATATGTACCCTCCGTAATGATAGATGAACTTTATAGAATATAATATGGGGTAGGGCTTCTTCAGAAAGCATACGTTCTCAGTCTCATCTTGTGAGCGCCTTAAAGCCTCAGCCAATTGCGCGACATCCTCGGCAGATGAGCCAAGATAGATAAGACCGGCGTCCGACTCCTTCATAGCTATCGGATCGTCCTGAATAAACGACTTGGACTCAAGCAGAGTGTCGAGTAAGCCGGCAACCGATTCTTCCTCCTCTTGGAACTTGTGCTAACACTAGTGGAAGAATGCTTCCACCCCCTCGGCGCTTTGGCACGACGTTGCCCAATTTCACTTTCAGTATCCCCCTTTGGTGAGACTACCATTGGTGACACCGCCGCTGGTGACACTACTGTTAGTGCTTCAATGGAATCCTTTGCTTGGGCTCTAGTGCGCACTGGCATACCAGCAGTGCGAGGAATCGATTCTATTTCTGCGGCTTTGGAGATAAGTACCGAACCGCTATCCCTCAGTGGAGGGAGAACCACAGACCGCGGCTGCAACGGAGCGCTAGTGACTTAGGTCAGAGCTGGAACTCTACATTCGAAGAGTACCCGCCTCTCCTCGGCAATGACAGGACCGACTCAATGGCGATACCAACCTTTGAAAGACCCCACAAACCTTAGAAGAAAGTCAGGCCTTGGGATCATGAAACGGGAGCCGGTGTTCAGCCGCATAAAATGATGGATGGCGTCACGAGTGACTTCCGAAGACAAAGTGGGATCAACTAAAAACGCCTCGAGAGGGATGCCCTGGTTATAGCCCAATTGCTGGGTAAAGCGGTGTGGATTATACCACATAAAAAGAACTGTGTCATTCTGACGAAACACTAAATAGCTTGGCCTAATCGAGTACAGGTGCATAATCTCTTTAGGCTTTAGGGATGGCGCTCCACCCTTTGACAGATCAAATAGCTGCTAAATAGGCCCCGCGGGAGCAGATAGGACTCGGTCATTAAAAACAATCCTGCCCTCGTTTGAGTATGGGTTAAGCAACACACGGAGGGCCCTTAGCTGAGTCGGATTGGGAGCGGAAGCATCCACCAACCTCATAACCCGTGGGAAGGTATAGGAGTCATAAAAATCTGGCCGCCGGTGAGCAGCAAATGCTCCCAATACATGCATCTCGATCCATGACGTGAAGTAGTGGAAGGAGAGATTCACAATATCCGCGCCTAGGGTCGAAGTATTAGCTGCAACACTTAATCCATGATATAGGTGTGACAATCCTGCAACACCAACGGCCAATCACGCCCCTCCAGCTATGCGATGAGCGGGGTAGAAGACGGAGGCTCTCATAAAGCGTCGATGCGTCGGCATGGCGAACCAATTGAGCCAGAGACTGATGAAGCCAACGAAGAAGGTCTCTTCGTCTATGCCGGGAGCCACAATCGCATCGAAGGAAACGGCCGACGAGGTCGGAATATAGAACTGTGGCAAATCTTCCTCTTTGGCCGGCGGTTTATTCAACCCGAACCCAAAAGGGTCGTCGATATTCGCGAACTTTGGAGCCTCTTTAGATAAAGCGTCTCCACGGAGAAAGCAGGCAATGAAGGTCTCAAAGGTGACGTCTTGCCCTTTTGACGTCACGAACAGTTTCTCAAAAATACCCAGAGCTTTGATTAGACTTGGGTACTTATGACGGACGGCGTTTTCAGTCGTCAGGCAGTTAAGCATAGCATGCATGGTTGCGAACACATACTCATCGGGAGGCAGCAACTCTTCATAATGCTCTCCCTTGATCGGCAATCCGGAGATCTCACGGAACTCTTCTAGTGAAATCGAGACCTCGCGATCCCCTTACAAGAAGGTTTCGGTGGGAACATTCCATTGGTTCAGAAATGTTTTAACCCACCAGACGTGAGGGGCCTGGAAATGAAATAGAGATGCGTACACCGCTTGATACAGCCCAACCTTCTGTAACCGTACACGGTGGGCGGAAAGAACATATCGAGCCCAGTGAATGTAGCCTACTGGGTGGCGGGAGGTAAGGCCTACTTTATAAACTTGCCCCCAGGGTCGGGCTTCACCCTGACATATGCGACACCCCAGAATATCTATAGCCGGCAGGGGTTGGTTGGGTATCCCAGTTGTTGACGGCTCAAGCCGGCCTGTAGGAGTCCAGTTAGTCGCCTCCACCGTCTAAGCGGTCTGTGGGCGTTCCATCGGCGATATTGGGCGGAGGGGCTTTATTGGCACCTCACAAGTAAAGCTACGGCGGCCCCGGATGATATGACCATACCAAACCTCCCATAAGTGTAGACTCGTACAGTCCCTGTCATGTGTCCTGATCATTGCCATAGCTTCGTCGTCCAACGGCGATTGCGGAAAAGCGGCGTCTGAGCGAGTATAAGGATAATAAAGAAGTGAAGCCATTGTTCCTGAAAAAAGGTAAAGAAAAACCATTAATAAAACATATATGTATATAATAGCAGAAGAAAACGACAGGATGTTTGTTCCATGGGACCACTGACTGCAAAACCCATGACCCCACAAAATCAATATGGTGGCTCACCAATGATGAGGCAAGATAATCATTGAAAGAATCTCATTAAATGGATATTGGAATTTAAACAACTCTTAACATCCTCAAAGAAAAATGAGGTCTGTCAAAATACCCAACGAATTAAAATCTATAAAAAATGAAAATATACCCAAGAACGCCAGGGAATAAATTTTCCAAAGGGCCTCTAGATCTTTCAGAGCTAAGCTCTGTAACGAGGAATCAAATTCCTTTTAAACAATGGAATTAAATTCCAAGGATCTTAAAAGATCGGTGACAGGGTAAAACTCTAATAGGAGGATCAACGATCCCCATTGATTCAAGAACTTAGAATCTATAAAAAAAAGTGTGATTTGGATCTTTAAGAAACCAATCTAAGAAAAGAGCAACGCTCTGTCCCCGGATTTAAAATCCACGATGAAAAGAACAAAAAAATGGGGGACTCCATTCATGATCCTTACCAAGGAAAAAGTTTTAACAGAGTTTAACTCTGAGATTCCAGTAAGCAGAGAACTGAGCTCTGAAGAGGAGAATTAAATTCTTAAGGAAAATAAGTAGGGAAAAAGATGAAAGAACAGTGGCTTCCCAAAGGGAAGAGCCTTGCATTTATAAGACATGATGGGGAGCGGTTCATCTTCCCATTCCCCTAAGCAATCCAACGACTGTGAGGACAAACAGCGTTGCACTCACGTGCAAACCACGTGAGAGAAATACTGGGGGCATTAGTTCCCCTATAAAAAAAGATAAGGGAAAGTTCCCCACTTAAAAAGAAACCCCACGTGTTTAACACGTGAGTGCCTATATTCAACGCATATAGGCACTGCAATTAAAACAATTGCTAAGCCAAAGATCCCCACATGTTTAACACATGAATGCCTATATGCAAAGCATATAGGCACAGCAATTAAAACAATTGCAAGGCTAAAGAGCCCCACGTGTTTAACACGTGAGTGCCTATATGCAACGCATATAGGCACAGCAATTAAAACATTTGCAAGGCCAAAAAGTTATGCAAAGCATATAGGCACAGCAATTAAAATAATTGCAAGGCCAAAGAGCCCCACGTGTTTAACACGTGAGTGCCTATATGCAACGCATATAAGTACAGCAATTAAAACAATTGCTAGGCTAAAACAGCCCCACGTGTTTAACACGTGGGTGCCTATATGCAACGCATATAGGCACAACAATTAAAACAATTGCTAAGATAATAAGCCCCACGTGTTTAACACGTGAGGGCACTTCCCTACTTAACAAGGAACCGTTGGATCAAACATCCAATGATGATAGAATTAAATTCTATTGAACTTTTAAATGGGAAATAATATTTTCTATTAAACAGAAAGTTGGCGGATCAAAGATCCCATGAGTTGGAAAATATTTTTCATCTCTCCAAGCACCCTTGGATGAAAAATCCAACGGTGATTAAAAATCACCAATCTACAGAATAAATTCTGTACAGGAAAGTATTTTCCTAATCTTATTTAAGAAACAAGAAAATATGTTCTATGAGACAGAACCCTTGGATCAAAGATCCAACAGCGGGTAAAATCCCCTAATCAATTGAGGTCTCTCAATGAGAGATTTCCTAAAACTAATTACCAAACTTCTCTCCACTATATAAAAAACCCAAGACTTCAAGTAAAAAAAGGAGGAGGAGGAGGAAGAAACAGAAGAGAGCATACAAAAAAAGGAAAAAAAGAGAAAAAGAGAATTCAATTCTCTAAATGAAGAAGATCCCCTTCTTAATAAAAAACCCTAGGTAAGAAGAAAATACAGAGATTATCTTATCTCTTCCTTAAGGGTTTAACCTTTCATACAGGAACTTAGTTCATCCTCTGGTTGAGGTCTGCAGAAGCAGATCTCTCTACAAGTTATGAATTTAATTCTCATCGGGGAGATTCTGTTATGCAGATTCAAAACTTAAGGAAAAGAACTAAGTTCAAAGAATTTAATTCTTATAAAAGTACATAGGAATTTAATTCCTTAGATAAAGCTAGGGTTTAACCCTGTAAAAAGAATTTAATTTTTATAAAACAAGGGACTTGAAATTCTCTAAACTCAGATCCCAGTATCGTTAATATGAGATCAAAATCTTCATGCACATTCATTAGTAATACTATAACGAAACCTCACGTGTTTCACCACATGAGCACCTCTGATGAACAAAAAAAGAATGGCTAAGACCGAGTCACGTGTTTCCTACACGAGCGCCTAAAAGAAGAACAAGAAGTGCCTCTTAGGGCAGTCACGTGTTTTCCACGCGACCCCAATCAAGTGTTTAGCACTTATATAAAGGAGGGAAATAAAACCAAAAAAAGAAAGTACCAACTTTGGGGCACCTCACGTGCTCACACATGAGAGCCACAAGAATTAAGTGTTTACACTTATATATAAACGGGGACTTGAACCCAATGTACATAGCCAACTTTGAGGTGCCTCGTGTGCCACACGTGAGCGCCCCTGGAATTCGGTGTTTAACACTGCTTTAGAGCCTCATGTGAGAACACGTGAGTACTGAACGTATACTAGTGTTTAACACTATGGGAAATTAATTCCAGTCTCAAGTTGGCTAAGTCTTCTTAAGATTAAAACATCTTTGATGAGATTAAAAAATCTTTGATCTCCAAATAGACCGAGCCTCTATACTCATGACTTCCCAAACTAATGAAGAAATCTTAGTCTCAAAATACGTCTAATGATGGTTCAAGGGTACATCTCTCTACACCTCTGATACATGTCGTTGTAATTCCTCAACATTTTCAGAGAGGTGGCGGGTCCCGACAACCAACTGCTTTTAGATGCGCTACACAAAATGGCAACAACGGACCGCAACATCCTTAAACTAGCTATGGACCGAAACGTTCTTAAACTAACAACGGACCGAAACGTCTTTAAACTAAAGCAATAAATCTAAAATGCTCTTTTGTTGGGTCTGAACGATCCCAAAATCCTGTTGAGTAGATCTTAGTCTCAAATTAGACTAACGTATCCTTAACAAACATTAAAGTTGATTTTAATCTCAAACGAGATTAATGATCCTCAAATCAACCCAAACCCAAATCTAAGAATATACGGATTTGGACTAATCCATGCCCTACGGGCGACAACATAAATTAGTTTCCGTATACAATTCACGGGCAACCAAAAATAAAACAAACACACACAATACTGAGTGAACTTCTGGAGCAGGAGAAAGTGGTTATCGCAATGCGGTAACGTAATTAACTGCAGGGGCTTGTGCCTGCAGGAATGAGTGTCCCCACAATCAAAAAACCCTCACAAATGAGGGGGAATCTGACGAAGTCTGCTACAACGGCCGCATCCATCCAAACCTCCGATACACGGTACCATAAATCAATTTGGCATCTTCGGAGAGGCGGACGGATAAATCCAAATAGCATCTGCCCCTAAATTCAGGCAAGACAACCCATCCCGGGTTCGTTTCTGTTTTCGGCGGTGAACATACCCTAGGCAGGGGGAATATGTAGTACGCCTGACAAACGCGCGTGTATTCCCATCTCAATGGGGTGACGAAAAACACCCTACAAGGAGGTTTACATCTCGCTTTACTAGACCCGAGAATATACGATTACCCGCACCATCCCGATCGGGGTTCCCCAAAATAGGTTGTAGAGACGCATTTGCAAGTATTTAAATAATACACTTTTAAAGAAAACGGTTTTTGAATATTTATGGTATTTAAATATAAACTCGTATTTATCCCATAAATTAATATTCCAAAAGCCATCGTGCTATGTCAAGAATAAGTGTTGTGATGAGGTAGGTCATTACCTCGTGAGTTTTCTAAAGGTAATATGAGCAAAATGAATAAGCAATGTCGTATGTAAATATGATGGTATTTTAACGTAAAAATGAAATAGAAGTTGCAATACATATTATTTTGAGATGAAACTTGTTCTAATGTGTTTGTTTATGATTGCTAAACAATATACAAAAAGATTGTAAATTTTTTATTAAGATAAATGGTGTTTTTAGTTAAATTAGAAACGGAAGTCGGATTAACTCCGCTTCCGACTAGTTTTGAAAATGGAATTTGTTTTAATAGAAGGAGAAGAGGGAAAGTGGGACTTATAGATTAGAAAGAAAGAGGAGAGATAGAGGAAGCTTATGGAATCATCGGGGAGTCGTTTCGTCGCCGGATTTGTCCCGAAACGTCGCCGGAACTTGGCCTTAAGCTAACTCCACTTGTACAACTTCTTGGACTTAGGAATTTTAGAGAGTTTTGGCAATGGAATTCTGAATGAGGATGGCTATGGTGAAGTGTGGTATTTATAGGAGAAATTAGGGTTTAGGGTAATGAAGAATGAATTAAAAATATGCATTAAAATTTGGATTAATGCCTCATTTTAATTCTCTGGAAATGTGCAGAGAAATCAAACAAACTAGGGTTAGTGGGGGGAGTCTAAAGGGTGCAGGGTTAAATTTTTGGAGCATTAGCCATGGGGGGCAGGGCGGTGCCATCCCTAAGTAGCATCTCGCCGGTCATCTTGGAGGTGGGGGTGCTTGGATTGCTACCATGTGTCAGGGTCTGTATAAATATTATTTTGCACATGTTTGATTTTTCAGTGACTTTTCATTTTACGTGTAGTGCACGTGCAAACTTTTGGGCTTCTAAAAGTTTAAAAGAAAAATCAATAAAAATAATATGTGGCTGGGGGGATTTGAACTCAGGGGCTATGTCGCAACAATGCAAGGTTTTACCAATGAGCTACAAGTGCTTTCTTGTCGTTCTAAAGAAAATTAAATTTATAACTTGTGCATAGGCTTATGTGCTCCTTTCTGTATTTTGAAAAAAAAAATTCTGTACAGAAAATTCAGGGTTGTTGCATTCTACCCTCCTTATAAAAATTTCGTTCTCGAAATTTATAAAAGGAAAGTGTAACAGATTCAAGAAAAGTTTGATGATAGTGATGGTCATAGAACTATTGATGGTGCATGAAAAATATTTGGAAGAACGAAAGAATGCAAAAGTTTTGGAAAGATTGAAAAAGATGTAAGGGAATTACCATAGGTACCTTGGTCTATAGCCTCGGCTTCTACGGCCGCTAATGTGTAAACCTGATGCCGGGGTACATTCCTCCTAGCTGGGGGAACATTTCTCTGTCCTTGGGGCATGTTCCTCTACCCTTGAGGCATATTCCTCAGTGCTTGATGGAATTGGCGATTAGGCTGTGAAGGAGGTCTACGTGGAGGTGGAGCTGGAAGAGCAAGACGAGGTGCAAGAGCATGGATATCTGGCCGCTGCGGATAAGTGTTGTGAGTTGGAACTGGGTTGCATCTATAAGGACATGTTCTAATTCCATGAGTGGATGCGCCACAAACTAAGCACAGGCCTTTTGCGCGCCTATAGTCTTTCCATAGGTGTCCATCCCTCTTGCAGTAGAAACAAAAATCTGGATTTGGCCGGTTATTTGTTTCTTCCGGTCTCCTGGGTTCAAAAGTTGGTATTGAAGAGGCTCTTCCTGCCATCTGGGTGGCAGGACGCTTCACACCGGCAGATTGGGGTCTGCCCTTCTTCTTCACTACTGTCTCATATCGACGGGCAACTTTCAGAGCCAGTTCGTGGGTTGGAAAATCCCCTGTAGCTAAGGCAGCTTGGATCTCCGGATCTAACCCTTGTTAAAATCGTCTGGACCTGATCTCAGCGGTCAGAATGAGGTGTGCCGCGAACCTGTTACGGTCTTGTGTTAGCTGTGTAGTATGTGATATAAGAAAATCGAATATCGAGACATATCTTACCTACTGAGCATGGTAAACTCAGCATCATACTCATCCACAGATTTGGTCCACATCGAACCCTGTTGTAGGTGGATGAATTGCTGCTCTATGTCAAATCGGGAACTCTCTGGAAAGTACTTTGCGTCGAACATGTCGCGAAAAGTTTTCCATTTGATAGGCTGGGCAAGACGGCTTTCTTCTGCTTTCCACCATACTCGGGCGTTGTCGGTGAGTTGCAGCTTCGCAACCCATACCCAAGCGATGTCTGGCACTTGTGCTGCTGCCAGATCATCCTCAATGCTCTAAGCCCATTCTTCAGCTTCTAAATGGCTCTCTTTCCCAGAAAATTGCTTCAGGTGCAATGCACGGATTGCTTCACTCCGGGTGCTTCCGCTTCTGGGCGGTTCAATAAGATAACAGTCTACTGCTGCTGTCCTTCCAGGAGGCTCTTAATTGCCTCGAGCAGTACCGTCTGCTCGTTGATCGGAGCTACAACGGTAGGCATAAGTGGAAGAGGTGGTGGTGTGTTGTTGAAGTTTGTGCTTGTATTGTTTGGAGAATGCATAACCTTGAAAGAAAAATCGGGTTAGGATAGATTCAAAGAATATGAAATTGTAAGATTCAAAGAATATGAAATGTAAAGAATGTTTTTAGTTGCTGATTCTTGTGTTATATTGCTTAGGGCTTCATGCAGAATTGACTTGCATGTCCATACAGAATGGACCTGCATGGTAGGGTTCTATGCAGAACTGACCTGCATGGGCCGCCAACAAAACCTGTCAAGCCTCGCTTCCCAGTGTACGGGTAAGAAGATATGACGAGGCCCGCTATATACTTACTCAAAAGTAAACACGCTAAGCGTAACTAAGCAATACAATATAAATATACACAAGAAGACATGAAGCGTAAATGAACAACTTTAATTTATTAAACATTTCTTTACAAGTACAGCTGTAAATGTAAATACAGGAATGGAAAGCAATGCCTAAACAATGGCATGAACTGAAAAGAAAATATATATAGGTATCTAGAGCTCTGGGTCAATGGCGAACTGCTCCAAGTCTTCAGTACTGGGCTCGACCTCCAGAGAGTCCGATCCACCTGACAACATTCCAAAGAAAGAAGAGAAGGAATGTCGTCAGCGAACAATCACTCGGTAAGCCCCAAAAATAGGTAAGAATAGACAGATGAGAATATAACTGGTATATTGTAATTTTTTGTTCTGTTAAAGAATATGCCGGTGTATACGAGAGGAGTCCCACTATTCCGGAGACTAAGGTATATGGGGCACAAGGAACCGTTAAGCCACAGTACAACAGCAATTGATATTCAGGTTAGGTGTATTAAAGTGACCGTCTCGTGCCACTTCTAACACATTCCGTACTAGTCTACCCCTTTAAAACCCCGTAATATCTTTTGTATTGATTTTATTATTTTGTTTTATAAATGGAAGACTTGCCAAAACCATGATATCATGTAAACGGAATGGATATAAATGGATAGTTGATTGTTACGAAAAAGTGTTTAGTAGTTTAACCGCAATCAGAACGGTGTCGCGTGTAGCTAGACCGAGGTGAGTACGGGTCGTCCTCAGGGAAACGTTGAATCTTTTACTCTTACTTTAGATGTGTTGAAAAAGAGAGGAGGAAGAAAGAATTTGTTGAATGGTTTCTAGATCTACGTTAAGCAAGAATGCAAAAATATAAATCTAGATTATTTTAGAGATGTAGATAATATAATAAGAGGGTTTGTAGGGTTCGTTAGGATTTAGTAGTTATGGATGATTAATTAAAAGTTACCATTTTTATCCATTAATAGATTTAGAACTAGAACGACGGTGATGCGTGTAGATTAGGGTTTCTGGAGGGAAAAGGAATCCCACTCTTAACCCTTATCTCTACACGGAACTCCGTTCATATCTAGCCTTTACCAAAACAATCATTAATCTAATCTCTAATCGCGGTCGGAACTAGCAAAGAATTGCTAGCGCGCCCGATTAGGATGTTAATGATTCTTTTGATAAAGTTCCTAAACTTTATAGGACTTAAAAAGGGTTTAGGGATGTTCATCATCCATTAGCCTACCCTAATCCTACGAACCCTAACAAGCGAAGAATTATTCGCGTATGTTGGGAGAAAAAGAGATGGAAAGAAATTGCATAATTAAATTACGAAGAAATATAATAAGAAGAAGAAAGCTACCTTTATTAATCAACAATATCAAGTACACTTTGATTCCTTAGAAAATGATTACAAAAACCTAGTTTGCTTCTCGATCTCTTCTAAGAAGGTAGATGAACCGTTGATGATCAGTCTGGATGCGTGAGCCGTCTTAGATTTCGTGATCTCGTCGGCTTGATAATCTTTCCAAGAGGCTCTCGGTGCCTTTTTATAGTGCAAAGCCAGAATCATTTGCTTCAATATTTTGTAAAATTTAGAAAAGATTCATGCCACAAAATTGCAGCCCCTAACTCCATAATCCTGCCGTGGATCCGTGGCCCAAGGGGGGTATGGCCGCGGATCCACGGCCATTTGATCTCTTCCCTCCATCAAACTTCAGGGGATGCCTCCTTGTGACATGTGGCGATCCTAGGAACCTTTGTATTTCAGAAATCTTCTCGTGGTTGCTGCCAGACTTGGTCTTCAAGTTTTGATTCTTAATTAGGCAAGTCTTCTTCAACAACTTGATTTGCTTGATTCTAGTCTTTGAAAAATTCTGCACACTTGGAAATATTCTGCACAACAACTCAAATAAGATTTAGTAGACCTAGTTCTACTAGGATTAGGTCAATGAATTTATTTGCATACATTTTTCTACCAAATGCTAATTAAAATATATTAACACATGGAAAATGGTGTTTTTACACATAAACCCCCATATGTATGATATATTATAATAAAGTCCATTTTTAATATGAAAATGGTAGGAAATATGTAATACAAATGTGCAGTTTTATCAACTGAACAATAGTCATATAATCAGAGTATATCCATGGTTCGGTTCAGTCGATTCATGTTGATATAGATTGAATTCTGGTATAAATGGATTCATATTGAAATGGAGTTATACTTGAATCATATTCAAGGATAGATTGGTTTCATATTAGATTAAGACTCAGACTGAGTCAGACCTTTTAGACAGAGTTGAAGTCCTGAATTAGTTTTGGTGTTATCGGTAACTGCTGTACATGGACGGCAGGATTTGTGTCTTTTTCCAAAATAATTACCGTATGATAACACCGTTTTTAGTTTGTCTACCTTAAATAGGCAAGCACCCAAATTCTCCGGCTCCCTAAGGCTCAAAAGAACTGATCCCGCTGAAACCTATATTTACTAGGGTCCTTATTGTAAATTAATATAACTTGAGGGGGTTTTATGAAAAATAGTTTTAATGTATTTTCAAAATAAACCTCAAATATTTATTTATTGTCTTTAGGGTTTTCATAGATGTAGTTTTTTTTAAAATATAACGTTTTCTAGTGAATAGAACCTATATTATATTGTGTAGGGTATTTTAGTGTAATATTGGAATTGTATTGATTTGTAAAGCTTGTTTGATGAAATTTGTGATTCGTTTGATTTAGAAAAATATGGAATATATATTGTATATTTAAATTAGGTATTTGATAATAATCATATATATGTATTTAGTAAAAATAAATTTTATTTATTCAATAGAAATCTCATTTTTCTTAAAAATTGCATTAAAATTCCATCGAGATCGGATGCTCCGTGAAGAGGTCTGCATCTCGCTCTACTAGGCCCGAGGATGTGCGATAACCCACACCATCCCGATCGGGGTTCCCCAAAATAGGGTTGTAGAGGCGCATTTGCAAGGAATTAAATAATACACTTTAAAAAACGGTTTTTGAATGTTTATGGTATTTAAATGTAAACTCATATTTATCCCACAAATTAATATTCCAAAAGCCATCGTGCTATGTCAAGAATGAGTGTTGTAATGAGGTAGGTCATTACCCCATGAGTTTTCTAAAGGTAAAATGAGCAAAATGAATAAGCAATGTCGTATGTAAAGATAATGGTATTTTACCGTAAAACTGAAATAGAAGTTGCAATACATATTATTTTGAGATGAAACTTATTCTAATGTGTTTGTTTATGATTGCTAAACAGTATACAAAAAGATTGTAAATTTTTTATTAAGATAATTGGTGTTTTTAGTTAAATTAGAAACAGAAGTCAGATTAACTCCGCTTCCGACTAGTTTTGAAAATGGAATTCGTTTTAATAGAAGGAGAAGAGGGAAAGTGGGACTTACAGATTAGAAAGAAAGAGGAGAGGTAGAAGAAGCTTATGGAATCGTCGGGGAGTCGTTTTGTTTCCGTATTTGTCCCGAAACGTCGCCGGAACTTGGCCTTAAGCTAACTCCACTTGTACAACTTCTTAGACTTAGGAATTTTAGAGAGTTTTGGTAATGGAATTCTGAATGAGGATGGCTATGGTGTAGTGTGGTATTTATAGGTGAAATTAGGGTTTAGGGTAATGAAGAATGAATTAAAAATATGCATTAAAATTTGGATTAATGGCTCATTTTAATTCTTTGGAAATGTGCAGGGAAATCAAACAGATTAGGGTTAGTGGGGGGTCCAAGGGGTGCATGGTTAAATTTTGGGAGCATTTGCCACGGGTGGGGCGGCGGTGTCGGCCCCAAGTAGCATCTCGCCGGTCATCTTGGAGGTGGGGGTGCTTAGATTGTTGCCACGTGTCAGGGTCTGTATAAATATTATTTTGCACATGTTTGATTTTTCAGTGACTTTTTATTTTACGTGTAGTGCACGTGCAAACCTTTGGGCTTCTAAAAGTTTAAAAGAAAAATCAATAAAAATAATATGTGGCTGGGGGATTTGAACACAGGGGCTATGTCACAGCAGTGCAAGGCTTTACCAATGAGCTACAAGTGCTTTCTTGCTGTTCTAAAACAAATTAAATTTATAACTTGTGCTCAGGCTTAGGTGCTCCTTTTTGTATTTTGAAAAAAAATTGTACATAAAGTTCAGGGTTGTTACAACGAGATCGAGACGAGGTGGCGGTTGATGGGTTCTTGGTATCAGGTTACTAGGTTGGGAGCTTGGTGGTCGTCGGGAAAAGAGGAGGAGAGGAGGAGGTGATGGCGAGGCAAGAGAGAGGACGGCGACAGTGCTAGGGGTGGCGGCGACGAGGAGCGGTAACGGCAAGAGGGTTTGAAGGTGGGTTCTTGGTCGTGGGGTTTTGGAGCTCTGGTGAGGTCTCGGGGAGGAGGAGGAGGTGAGGGCGGTGATGACGAGGAGATGGGGTCGATGGCGATGAAGTGGGGACGTCGACGGCGTGGGTTTAGTGCAATTAGGGTTTTGGTGAGAGAGGAGGCGAGGAGAGAAGGAGAGAGAGAATGGTTTTGTAAAATTATTATATCATATAATGTGTGTGTTTGTGTATGTGTGTGTGTATGGGGAGAGAGTGTGGGGACGGGGAGATAAAGAGAGAGACGGAAAGAGAGAGATGGAGAGAAAGCGAGTGTTTTTATTTATTTATTTATTTAAAATAATTAATATTATATAATTAAAAACATATACCCCCAAATAAAATCTACATAAATATACATAGCGATCCAATAATCGGTTTGTCCAACTCTTATGATACTAATCATGATATATGGGCGCAAGCATATGATATGGGATACTTTGTCATGTAAGACTAGATAAGAAAATATATTATTTGGTTTTATATTGTATCATAAAAAGATATTTAGAGTCTAGCAATATTATAAAAAAGATATGTGGATTCTAAAATATTATATGTGTATATATATTCTAAATTTGCATGGATACACTGTACTAGCAAATATTTAATGTAATCTCGAATTATGTTGGGTTTCAAATATGCGGGTCGGGTCGGATAATAACCCTGGCTACTACTTGTATCATTCGCAACCCAAAAGCAACAATAGGAAAGAATTTTGCCATAAGATTTGAAATACCCAAAAATATATAGTATAAATATGATAGGGTGTTTACATAGATCATAATGTCTAAGAGGAGAGATCGAGGGAACGATCTAGGGTTTAGAAATGACTTACAATCTAGACAATCTATGATTGTCTAATTGTGTAGAGAAGAAATCTTGATTTGATCGAGATCTAATGATGATGGTAGGGCTTCTACTTTAACGATCTTCTTCCTTCTCACTAGGGTTTCTCTCTGTATTTTTTGACGATAAATTATGAGAGGGAGAGAGAGGTTAGGGTTTATTTAAAGTATTAGAGCTTAGGGATTTGAGAGGAAGGGTTAGGATTAAACAAGAGTAGATCTAACGGTTTAAAAATAGTTTTAAAATAGAACAACAAATCTAAATAAATTCCAGAAAGATTTGAGATAAATATTTTTTTTTTAATTCGGAAATTGATTTTTAAATCAGTTTTTTAATTTCTGAAATTATTTTAAAATACTTTTAATCACCAAAAAATAAGAAAAATTCTAAAAAATTACAATTAAATATTTTCTTCATTTTGTAGTAAATTTCTCTTTACAAATTTTCTTTTACATTCTTTAAAATATTTTATAAAGCCATTTTATTTTATTTTTAAAGTTTAAATTAAATTCTTAAAAATTCTGAAAAATCATATAAACATTAAAATAAATCTTTTCATTAATAGAAAATTAAGAATGCCTCAAAAATAAATTTTGGCTTAAGAATAAAAATACAAATCAGACTTTTATTATCCGAAAATTATAATTAATTCATGGGGAAATTCTCAAATAATTTTCTTAACAACTTCCATAGTTATTTTATTTCAAAAATGCTTCTTTATATCAAAATCCCTTTTCAAAAATAAATCTTAGAAAATTATTAAAAAATATATTTGAAAAACTAAAGGTTTGAACCTATGACCTATGAATTAGCAATATAATGTGATAACTAAGATATAAGAGAATGGACCATGTATGGATTTTGAAAAGAAATATATTAATATTCAAGTAATTCAAAGAAAAGGCATTTGTTAAAGAAAGGATAAATATAAGAAAAGTACATAGAATTGTGGTTGTTACAGTGTGTATTGTGTGCTTGTGTTTGGTGTGCGTGGGTGTGTTGAATGCTTATGTTAGGGTTTATGGCCCAGTACCAAAAATAAATATAAATATAAATATAAATATATTTCACCCGATATTGAAAGATAGGTGGAAGACAATTTAATTTATTTTCATTTTCTACGAATGTAAGATAAATTTATATCTACTGTTTGTAATATTGTTTAAACTAAGTAAGCTAAAATATATTTCTTTTCTATTATAACGAGAAGCGCTTGGATGATGTCATTAATCTACAAAATAGAAAATAGAAAAAAATGAGAAAATTCCAATGGCTAAAGTTAAGAATTGGAGATGTCCACCTTATCCACCACAAAAGACAAAAATAAGAAAATAAAAAGTCAACAACCCTCTCCCTCACTTATAATCTCATTTATTACACATTCTTTCTCATACTCAAAAGTAGGGTTATTAAACGAACCAAACGAGCTGAGTTTTAGCTTGTTCGGTTTGGCTCGGTTATTTAAACAAGCTTTTGGCTCAGTTATTTAAGCAAGCTTAAAAGCTTTTGGCTCAGTTATTTAAACAAGCTTAAAAGCTTGTTTAAGCTCGACTCATTTATTAATCAAATAAGCCCGAGCCGAGCCTTCTTTGAACCCGAGCGAGCCTCGAGCTTTATCGAGCCTATTTAAAATCTTTAAATAATTACATCAATATATAAAAACATTATATCGATATTCAATATTATATCTGACAAATCGAACAAGGAGAAATGTAGTTATTATAATTAAATAAATGAGTTCAAAGCTTATATTGAACTTTCTCAACAAAATTTAAAGTTTTTAATTATTTGATTTCTTCAATATTTTAGCATAACAATATTTGATTTAATATTTATCATGATATAAGTCCCAGTTAACATCAAGAAGCTAATAATTATAATCTAAATGTAAGAATAAATAATCGTATTTTTATTTATAATGAATACCAAATAAAATACAAATTATCCAATTTTACATCAGCCTTGAACAAGCCGAGTTTAAACACAAGCCGAGCTCAGGCCTGCCGTGTACGTATTTGTTTGTTTGTTTCACCGAGCTTAGATTTTTGTTCAAACTAGGCTCGTCTAGTTGTCAAATGAGCTCTGGCCGAGCTTTTAACAAGCCGAGCTTTTAACAACCGAGCTTCGAGTTTTGAGATTTTTTAACAGCCCTACTCAAAAGCCCAAAAAGAGACCCGCCGTACAAATTATTCTAATATTATCACTAATCTTATTCATTTAATTTAAATTTAGAAAAATTATGGATATCTTTATAAATTTTCATGTAATGTTCAACTTTAAAAAATTTACACACGCCTTCAGTATATATGATGTTCAAAATATACATAAGTGCATCGCACATGCAAACTACTAATCTTTACTTATAACTAGAACTCATTAGACGATATCATTAATCAACAAAATAGAAAATAGAAAAATTGGCTTAATTCCAATATAGAATTGAAGATATCCACCTCATCCACTACAATAGACAAAAATAAGAAATGAAAAGTCAATAACACTCTTTCTTTTTTCTATTTATTACACATTCTCTCTCATGTTCAAAAACATGTCTTACAAATTTATACATAAACCCTTATATATTTGTTATTTTGTATAACTCATAAATTTCTCAATTCTAATATTACCGCTAACCGCATTTATTTAATCTAAATTTAGAAAACTATAGATATCTTTAGAAAATTTCATATAATGTTCAGAATTAAAAAATTTACACAAGCCTTCAGTATATATTGTTCAAAATATATACACGTGCATCACACGTGCAAAATACTAGTACTATTATAATTAGAATACATAGCGGTATCCAAAAAAGTTTCTTTTTTCTCCAATTAGATATTGCAAAAAATAAGAATTTTTTTTCATAGAACTCTAACCCCAAGCACAAAAGCATACTAATTCATCCCTTCAAGCTCATGTATTTACAATTTTACCCTTTCACCATTCAAATGCAATAATGGTCGGTCAAAGTAACCCAATTTTTTTTAAATACCCTAATAATTAACATATTTATAAGAAATAATTTGAACAAGTCGATCCATCCGACAATTATTTTTCTTTATATACATGCGTGTATCAGACGCGCAAAAATTCCAGTTTTGAATAATTTAGAGTTGAGCTCGTTTGTTGCTACCGATGATAATTGTGGTGTGTTTGCGGTAACTCAAAGAACTTGGGTTTTTTGGAACTTATCGAGATTTCCTATTCACTAATAGGTAATAGCTCAGTTGGTATGGACACTTTCACTTTTGGGGAGAGTGCGGGGTTCGAACCCTAAGAACCCCGGAGAGAGGGAAAGTGGCCATAAATTAATACTTTTGAGGCAAATTCGGGGTAGGAGAGAGGGAAAGTGGCCATAAATTAATACTTTTGAGGCATGTGTTGTGTGCTCGTGTGTGATGTATGCATGTATGTGTTTGTGTTCTGTGCATAGGTTAGGGTTCACGGACCGGTGCAAAAAAATTCCTATTCATTAAACACTGTTTTCTTATTATCCAAAGAGAAAAGTAAAATGAAATATGGGAATTTTATTGTTAGTTTCAAGCTAGCTTAAGGTAAGTAAAACTAAAAGTTTTTTTTTATGTTTATATCTCACTCCGAAACTTTGGTATTTCTAAATTCATCCCTAAAACCCTCAAGTTGTTCATAAATCTCCTTCTGGTTAGTTTTACAAAGTATCTTATATGAATATTCCGCTACTTTAGTTAACTTACCGTTAAGTGACTGCAAAAAGACAAAATACCCTTCGAAGCCATCTCCTTCTTAATTTAGGGTCGGGTTGGGGTTTCTCTTTAAATTCAAATTAGAGTTTTTCTTTACATAAAAAATTAGGGCCTTTCCTCCAAACATATTCATTGGTTGTAAATATATAGATTAGATTATATTTTTTTTTACTAATTTCAATAATTACAAAAATAAAAATGAGCTTCAAGTTCTATAAAAAAATAATACCTCATAATGAGGTTGAAGTAGGGGTGAGTAAGAATTGATCCGGACCTAAAAATCGAGTGAAAACTGATAAAAAATAACCGAACCGAAACTTTCAGTTCGATTTCGGTTCGGTAATTTCGGAGTCGGTTTAAACCGAACCGAACCGAAGGGTGAATATTGGATGAAATTAATATGGGTGCATAATAATTTTTATCATATATGCAATTAATTATGCAACAATAGTATATATAAATAATGTCAAACATACCTAATACATATTTAATACCATATTATATTATATCTTATTATTTATTTTTGCAAGATTCCATATTATAGAAAACTATTTTTACTATTAATCAATTAATTTGTAGAATTATTGTCTTAAATTTTAGCAATTATTGTTTATTTCTATGTTAGTTTTGATCAGGAATTTTTATTTGAATTTTAAGGAAATAATTGATAAGTTTTTATATCAATTGAAAAAACCGAGATTAAACCGAAACCGAACCGAGCCGTCGAATAAACTGAATCGAAACCGAACTGAAAGTTTTGATTCTGTTTCGGTTCGAATTTTTTTTATCAAAAACCGAACCGAACCGAACCGTGCTCATCCCTAGGTTGGAGATAAAGCAAGAAAAGGAAGAAGTCTCATGACTTTTGAGGGCAGAGAAAGAGAAAACACATTTATAACTCAAGTCTTGATTAAAACAAACTAACCCCAGTTAAATTGGGTTTTTAGTTAACAAAAGAAGTTTTATGAGTGAAATTTGAAAATATGAATTTTTAAGGTAGAAATTTAGAAATATGAAAGCAGTGGGGGTGAGATATGTGAGAAACCCAAACTAAAATCCATATATTAATTTTTTGTTTTTGAGATAAATAAAATGAAAAGTTTGTAAGTTATGTTAAGAACCATGATCATCCCATTTTGTTGAACAAAAATATCTTCAGATGCATTTTCAAAGCTGTTGATTCACAGCTGACAAAAGTTACAGTATTTATCTTTTTAGTTTTTTACTTTTTTCCAAAAAACCATTTTTCCCCATCTCTTCTTTTTAAGATCTTTTCCCATATTTTATAAATTGAAGAAATTATATGTATCTAGAAAGGAAAAAATAATTTCTAAGAGATACTTCTTCAAGAAGTTACAATGATAAAACAAGGACATTGATATCCATCGTTTAACTTTACATGTTGATGATGCTCAATATTGACGATCCCCAAGATCAGGACACGTGACAGATGACGTGTCCCAGAACTCAGAAGAAAGGGCCCACAGGGGCCGACCAGGCCACCCTTGTACCCAAACTGCAAGCACAAGCTGGCTCACCTCAGAGCCCCCTGAAAATTGGCCTCCTCGGCCTCTCAGCTCACCCCGAACTGCCACAGGACCAAGACTCCTCGGCCCTCTCACTCATCCCCGAGCTCCCCAGCCGAGGCCATCTTCCTCGGTCCTCCGACCGACCAACTCCACCACTCACAGGCGTAACCGCCGCTCCGCAAATCTCACCACGTGCAAAATCTCCGCCAATGTCCCACGTTCCGCGCCATCACGATCCTCATTAATGGGCGATCCTCTCTTTACGCGGGCGTGACATCGGGAGCGTAACTGCCGGCGAGATTCTCGCGCCTGCTGCTGCGTGCTGCCGCCACTATATAAACCCCCATCACAGAGGGGTCAAGTAAGCCATTTTTTATTCCACTTAGCTGTTACTCTGCTCAGATCTCGCGCTAACTTGATCGTCGGAGGGTCCTCGGTGGTACCAAACCACCCCGGAACTTCTTTGCAGGTACTCGGCGCTAAACTCCTCAAATCACCAATCTCCTCAAAACCCATTGAGACCCACACGCAGCAGGAGATCACCTCAAAATCCACCGGGAGATCGACGGAAGACAACATCTGAGGGAGACCTGAAAAGGACCTCCATCAGTTGGCGCCGTCTGTGGGAAACGCAAACTCAACAAAAACAAAGTTGGCATTCCGATCTCCATCCACATGGCTAGTAATCACCCTGAAGATCCAGGTACCAGCCGCCGCCTCCCCCTCACCGGAGGCGCGGATGAACCTCATCCGGCGACCATCATCAACGCCCTCGCCAGCCGAATAGATCGGATACAGACCCTCGTGGAGGCGTTCGTCCGTGACCAAACGGCCGGCCCAAGGCCCCAGATCGTCGCTCCTCCGCCTCCAGAAGGCTCTGCCCTCGTCGGCACGGCTGACCACCGGCAGGATACAACCCCCGCCCTCAGATCTCACGGGACGATACTCCCTAAGGCCCGCTGGGCGCCCCACGGCTCCACACCGAGATCCGCCACCAGAGCGCCTCGCCTCGAGCCTCCTCGCGACCCTTACTCCCCTGAGGAGACGTCGGTCACCTCGCCCGCCTTCGCCCAAAAATTCGCTGCCACGCGGCGATCATCAAGCCTTCCCCGGCGGAATTGAAACGACGCGACCCTGGCGCTTTGCCTCCCCCCACATTCAATGTGCATGCTGCGCGCGCGTTCGCCGCGACCGATCCTGTTCCCCATACCTGCAACTGGATGGCCGGGCGAAACCCCATGAAGAATCAGCCGAGCAGCTACCCTGCTCAGTCATCCCTGGCCGGTAGTTCCCCTACTCACAACACCAGGGATCGAAGCCCTCGCCAAGAGGCGACCGCGCAGCTTCACTGCCCGGTCATCTTTAGTGGGCTTCTTACAACCCCTCCAACGCTAAGGATCAAAGTCCTCCGTAGAGGCAGCCGAGCGGCTTCCCTGCTCGGCTATCCCTGGCCGGTAGCTCCCCTGCTCACAACGCCAGGGATCAAAGCCCTCGCCAAAAGGCAACCGCACAGCTTCACTGTCCGGTTATCCTTAGCAGGCCTCCTAAGGCCCCTCCAACGCTAAGGGTCCAAGTCCTCCTTAGAGGCAGCTCAGCAGCTACCCTACTCGGCTATCCCCGGCTGGTACCTTCCTACCACGACCGACAGGGATCAAAAGCCCTCCCAGAGGCAGTCGAGCCCGAGGATCCCTCGCTCGGTTATCCTTCAGGACAAAAGCCCTCGCCAAGAAGCACCGGGAAGTAACCCTGCCCGGCCAAGGGTCATTGGTAGGCTTCTTACAGCCCCTCCCGCGCTAAGGACCAAAGTCCTCCCAGAGGCGGTCGAGTCCTTGCTCGGATATCCCCGGCTGGTAGCTTCCTACCACAACCGACAGGGATCAAAGTCTCGCCAAGAGGCACTGGGCAGTAACCCTGGTCGGTCCCCGTCCTGAAGGATAAAAGCCCTCGCAAGAGGCAACCGAGCAACTACCCTGCTCGGTCATCTCCGGCTGGTAGCTCCCTACCCATGACGCCAGGGATCGAAGACCTCGCAAGAGGCACCCGAGCGGCTACCCCGCTCGGTCATCCCAGGCTGGTAGTTGCCTACCCATGACGCCAGAGATCAAAGCCCTCGCCAAGAGGCAACCGCGCAGCTTCACTGCCCGGTCATCCTTAGTGGGCTTCTTACCGCCCCTCCAACGCTAAGGATCAAAGTCCTCCTTAGAGGCAACTCAGCAGCTACCCTGCTTGGCTATCTCCGGCCGGTAGCTCCCTACCCATGGCGCCAGGGATCGAAGCCCTCGCAAGAGGCATCCGAACGGCTACCCCGCTCGATCATCCCAGGCCGGTAGTTGCCTGCCCACGACGCCAGAGATCAAAGCCCTCACCAAGAGGCAGCCACGCAGCTTCACTGCCTGGTCATCCTTATTGGGCTTCTTACAGCCCCTCCAACACTAAGGATCAAAGTCCTCTGTAGAGGCAGCAGAGCGGCTCCCCTGCTCGGCTACCCCTGACCGTTAGCTTCCCTACTCGCAAAGTCAGGGATCAAAGCCCTCGCCAAGGGGCAGCCGAGCAGCTTCCCGGCTCGTTCATGCCCAACGGACGCTGCGGGCTTGTAGACCTTACAACGAGGCCTCTGAGCCCATTCATGCTCGGCACAAATACGGCGGACGTCCCTCTGCCCATCACATGCAGAGGATCCGTAGCCCTAACAAGGGGCATCATGTCTATCCAAGTCCGAGCAATCCCCTTCGACTTCGAGGCCATGGAGATGCCTCCTTCTCGGCAGTGCTTGGCACGCTTGGCAAGCGATCGAAATCAACTCGACGAACGATCGCTAGACAGATGGCCGACCAGACATGGAAGCCCAACGGTGCAAGCAGAGATATTTTACAAGCATTCTTCACAAACAGAAGACAAAGTGCAAACCGATGAAACCAAAGATCTTCACAAACAGAAGACAAAGTGCAAACCGATGAAACCAAAGAAAAAAGTTTTATTACCAAAGGCAAAGTCTTTACAAAGGGTATTTTGGGCTCCCCAGCCTTACAAACTGCCTGGAGGCTTACAAAAATTCCAAAAATAACAAAATAAAAGAAGGAGGAAGACGGGGGCTTTAGGCCTCGGGGCCGGGCGCGACCTCGGGATCCTCGACATCTGCCACGAGACGAGCAAGGTCCTCGGCGACTTCCTCGTCAGGAATCTCTTTCCCCTGCTCCTCGGCGTCCGCGAGGGGGTATTCGGCCCAGAGCTCTTCGTCGGCGAACTCCGGCATCAGGGCCTTAACCGCGTCGAGGGCCTCGTGCCAGATGAGGGTTATGGACACGGCCAGGTCATCATAGAAGTCCTTCGACTTCTTGTAGCCCTCCACCGCCTTCACCGCCGAGAGGTCGGCCAACTTCGCCGCCCTCAGGTCAGCCGACTTCGCCGACTCAGCCGCTGCCCCCAGCTCCTTCTGGAGGGTCTTCACCATCTTCTTCAGGTTGTCGGCGAGCACCTGAGCGTCCTCAAGCTAGGCCTCGGCAGCCACGGCGGCCTCGTGGTACCGGGTCACCTCCTGCTTTCCGGCCTCCACCTCGCCCTCCAGGGCGGCAACCCTCGCCATCACCGCCTCCAGCTCCCGCTTGGAGCTCTCTTCCAGCGAGACGAGCTGGCCCGCAGCCTTCATCGCCGGGGCTATCACCTCGGCCTCCATGCATATGGCGAGGGCAACGTGCTGGAGAACCTGAAAGATAGGAGAGAGATCAGAAAGACGAAGGAGGTACCGAATCTCACAAAAAACCAAACACTTACCTGCACAGACTTCTGGGCGATGGACGCCATCTGGGCCCTGAAGGCCCCCCCGGGGACCCTACCCCCCTCCGATTTCTCTATCTCATGAAGCAGGCTATCCACGACGGATAGCCCCGAAGGCACCGCGAACTGGAGGCCTCCTTTCTTCACCATGATCGGCGAAGGCGGGCCCCGGGAAGACTTCCGGGAACCCCTCTTGAGCGGCTCCGATGGAGAGCCAATCTCCTCCTCCGAGGCCGGGTCTTCCATGTTAGTTATATGTATACCCTAGAGGCCATTACTGTACATACGATGTATATTGTAGTGGTTGCTTGGACATATATAGGGAGGACTTTCTTACTCGACATGATAGTATACTATTTGGTTGTACTTTATCTTAACATGTACTCTGATTGTCTCTATGTTACATGTTGATAAAGCCCTTAGGATATGTACTCGACTACTGGGACTATGATGAGATCATACTAGTGGGGCCACGGTAGTCGGCGAGTACATCCTATAACTGTTCCTAGTCGAGAGTGTATTGAGACAGGGTATCAATACACCAGAGTAGACTAGCGTATACTCATCTTGACCCATATGATGGGCGATGGATGATCCCATATCCATTGGTGTTTGACATCAAGGATGGTATACGGGTGCTCAGTGGAGACTGGGTACACTGGACGGACTCGCCGAGAACTCCCAGATGGTATTATACTTCACGTCAGATGGCAGTTCTCTGGTGACACTGGTACAGAATAGTCTGTTGACCCGAGATCGTCATAGAGTCTTGTGTGATTCCCACTGTGCTTTGATTTCCATCATACCACGTCCAAGAGGGCATGCAAAAAGGTGGCTTTTGGGTACAGTCCCGAATCACATGGAGGCAATGAGCGATAGGAGGGGATTCGTCTCTCCCGGTATAGGGAGTTGATGTTGCGCTGTGTTCGATTGGCTATAACTGGAAATCCCTGGCCAGGGTTGCTGAGATTTACTGGTAAGTGTTACCAGTAGTTTCTACAACTGTTATAGACCTCATATCGACACGACTTATCAAGCTACTGGGGTCTGACGTTTACCACCCCTAGACGAGATATGCGACATATCAGACGACGAGACCGGACTGTACGGGAGTGTTACTGATTGGATTCACAGGAGAATGTACAGGCTTGCTTGTTGATCTTCTGATCGCTCAATACCCGGGTGGCCGTTACGTTTAGCAGACCGCTTGCGGCTTGTGGGTGTTTGATATGATCATCACCTACTGCCGGCGTATTGACGAGTCTTTAGAGTCCTACACAGAGCTTTCCTAGCTCAAACGAAACGAAATAGGAGCGCATATGAGATATGTGCGGGACCGAGAATAATACCAGTATGTGATATTGTATTCTATTCTTGTGATATGTATCATCGGTCGGTTATATGAGATATAGCCGGGTTACCGAATCAAGTGTTGATTCGATACATTGATACACTTGATATTAGTCGGTTATATGTGATATGACCGGATCATTAAATCAAGTGTTGATTTAATGATTTAATGTATAATTATATATTTGATATATTATTTTATATTAACTAGTATTTGTTCACTTAAGATTGATTTTCTCACTTGATGTGTACAAGTTGTATATGTGATATATTTTTGTGCACTAGATTGTATCATGTTTGATGATACATGCAAACTTGGGTGTGTGTATGACTTACACCATGTTTAGGTTAATGGTTAAGGTTTTTATTTGTTTTGGAAAAACAAAATGGTGATTTTCTTTGTCTTTGCTTGAAGCTTCATGAAGCTTTCAAGCATCTTTGACAAAGTCTAACCATTTTGTTTTGCATGAGATTTTCATTAACCTAACCATTAACTTAAACTCTAGTTTAGTCTCTACAAAGGTTTACTCACCCATGGTTGCAATATGATAGACTTCACTTGATTATTCTTTTGTGATATTCATTATTCATTCATATTCTTTTCTTTCTTCTTCTTCTTCTTCAAGAAGAAGAAAGCTTGCTAGAATTTTTCAAGTGGAGATTAAGAGTGAGAAATCCAAATCTAAAGTGAACCCATTTCCTATTTCATCATCCTCTACTACTTGCCATTTAGTTTAGGGTGTTCTCTTCACAAAGTTCTTGACCTAGTGAAGATGGAGCTTGGGTTTGAGTCTCCTCGACGTAGATCATCTTCGGCCTCGAAGTCAACGACCTAGCCCGCTCATTTCTCCGAAGAAACCATCGCTAGAGTCCGGGATCCCGATGATCACAGCGAAGGGACGTCAACACGGAGCTTTAGAAGTGAAGGACCGGATCTACAAAGGTTGTAATCCCTTTCACTTGTAGTTAAAATATTTAACTTGCTAGTTTTCGCATAATCTCTAGTATACGATCTTGGTTAGGGTTGTTCGGCACGGCTATTTTTTTTAATCGGGCATGGTTGATGCCTTGTAGAACCTTGTTAGAGTGCCTAGGAACCCTACAGTGGTATCAGAGCCATGCTAGAGCTTTAGGCGATGTCTAGACGAAGTTTAAAGTCCGATCGAACCCGAAAACCCCGATGTAAACCCTTCTCTGTACATTTTTTGAAAATGTGATTTTTTATGAATTAAAAATTCTCAGAAAAACAATCAGGAAAAACTAAGAATTACTGTGAAGTACGGTCCACTAAGTCCCTGAAATGACCGCGGAACCGCGGCCAAACCAAGGGTTTGGCGGCGGTTCCGCGGCCAAAATTTGGACTTAGTCCCTCATATTTCATATATTTATTCTTAGGTCCTTTCTTGTCAATTTTTTCTGGGAATTTTTTTATTCCACTTAAGTGTTGAGTTATCTAGGGTTGTATTGGGAACTCGTTGATTCGATTGGATAATTTAACTTTGTTTAGTTTGTTCCGGATATTTTTAGAAACTGTTAAAAAGTTCGAACGGATATCAAAAACTCACTTTTTCCCGATCCGAAAAATTTCCAAGTGTTGGATTTTTCCGTTGTTTGAGAACGTCTGAATCGTGCAAGTTACGCAATGGACCCTCTAGAAGACAAAAAACCTTAACTCGATTATGTGACCGTCTTGAACTGTCTTTTGAACCTTAGGGTTTGGGGTAGTACGGCGTGCCACATGTGAGGCATTGGCTTGACCCTTCTACGGCTGGACCGTTGGTACTGTAGCATGAAATGGATGTTTTTAAACTTATTTTAAGTGTTGAGCTATTTGGGAAAACTTGGGTGTTTGATTATTCGATCGGAAAGTTTAACATTGTCTATTTATCTGGAATGTGATACAATATTTGGAATCCACAAGTAGTTATGAGATAACTAATTTGAATGTTATAAACATAGCAGTTTAGTCTCAGATGATCGGTTGCCACGGAATTTTGATGTGATCAAAAGTCCGTCGAAATCACGTAGCGTACGCGGATACTCGCCGGGTAAACTTAATAGACAGCCATGCCCCATAATCCCGACCAAGTGACTGTAGGAGAACCCCGTCGCCAAAAGCATCCGTTCGGGTGCTCGCGGCAGCGGTGTTCCTCCTTAGTGCACTTCGTCGACGGCATCCGGGGGTGCGGCCGTCTACTAAAGTTTGCGACGAGTATTCGATCAGGATGTCGGGAATCTTGTTGAATTGCCCGACTTGATATTGAAAAGAGTTTTCGATAATGAGACTAAAATGCGGGGTTTATAATTGTTAGGCATGCGATGTCTAAGAAATTCATTTGGTTAGGCATGCGATGTCTAAGGAGGTTGCGGATTCCAACTGTTGTAGTTTTACAATTTCTTTTCTGCGACCGTAAGTGTAATATGCGATATCGCCGGTTTCGTTGCAATATGTGAACGACAATTGGGATGCGTATATTTACTTACGTTGATGACATGTGATGTTATGTGTTGCTGGATATGTTATATTGGATCGTCGTGTTTGAATAGCTGTTTTTTTTATGTGAGATGAGTGTTTTTCATTTTCATTCATGTAAAAACTTGTATGTAATATTCTTTTATTGGGGCACTTCCGGGCTGAGGATGATGTCACCATTGTATATTATTTACTTTTCCGCACTAGGATAGACCCAAGGAGGAGAGCACAAGTAACCGGGTTCTAGAGTCCAGTGGGAGACCAACTCGAGGAGTCGAATCCGGGTCTCCTAACTCTAGAATTGGTAGGATTGCTTGCCGCTCTCGTAGGGGTCTAGGGGTGTGGGTTTGGCTATTCATCGATGTTCCCCTCCGAACGGCGGCCAAGACATGGACGTCTCGCCTGAGATTCGGGGCAGATGCTATTTGGTTTTATCCGTCCACCTCTCCGAAGATGCCAAGTTGATTTATGGCACCGTGTATCGGAGGTTTAGACGGATGCGGCCGATGTAGCAGACTTCGTCAGATTCCCCCTCGCTTGAGGGGTTTTTGATTGTGGGGACGCTCTTCCCTGCAGGCGCAAGCCCCTGCAGTTAATTACGCTACCGCATCGCGGTAACAACTTTCTCCTTCTCCAGAATTTCACTTCGCGTTGTGTGTGTTTGTTTTGTTTGTGGTTACCCGTGGATTGTATACGGAGACTAATTTATGTTGTCGCCCGTAGGACGTGGATTAGTCCAAATCCGTATTTACTTAGATTTGGGTTTGGGGTTTTGGTTTAAGGATGCGTTAGCCATATTTGAGGCTAAGATCAACTTAAACGTTTGTTAAGGATACGTTAGTCTAATTTGGGACTAAGATCAACTTAACGGGATCGTTTAGATCCAACAAGAGAGTAATTGGCTCTATTGTTCCAGTTTAGGGACATAGTGGTCCATCAAATGTATGGCCGTCGGGACCCATCACCTCTCTGACGACGTTGAAGGATTACAACGACAGATGTCAGAGGAGTTCAGAGATGTACCCTTGAACCAAAGTTGATTTGGAGTTTTATAGTCCATTTGAATGTTTAAGGATACGTTAACCGTATTTGGGGCTAAGATCAACTTAAACGGGACCGCTTAGGTCCGGCAAAAGAGCGTTTGGAGGCTCTATTGTGCCAGTTTAGGGACGTAGTGGTCCGTGTTCCAGTTTAGGGATGTGGTGGTCCATATTCCAGTTTAGGGACATAGAGGTCCGTCGCCAGTTTAAGGACGTAGTGGTCCGTCATTAGTTTAAGGAAGTTTCGGTCCATCGCCAGTTTAGGGACGTGGTGGTCCATCATTAGTTTAGGGACGTTTCGGTCCGTCGCCAGTTTAGGGACGTGGTGGTCCATCATTAGTTTAGGGACGTTTCGGTCCAATATTAGTTTAAGGACGTTTCAGTCCACGAGTTCAAGGACCCCGCAGTCCATGTTCATGTGTGGTCGTTGGGACCCGTCACCTCTCTAACGTCGTTGAAGGATTACAACGGCAGATGTCGGAGGAGTTCGGAGATGTACCCTCGAACCGGAGGTAAATTGATTTTTAAGAGAGCAGCTGTGCTCAGTCAACTTAATTTGAGGACTTACGGCCATGATTGGGCTAAGTCCAGTTGAGAAATGTTCAACATTTTTATTTGTTTTTGGCCTAATAGGCTTGTGCTAGGGCTTTGCCTCTTTTTAATAATGCATAGCATTATTTATTTTGTCAGGGCTGTGCCCATTTATAGATGATGCAGAGCATCAGTCTTGTTTGAGCTCTGCCCTGTTTATTGCATTGCAATTTAATTTGGCCTACTAGGCCCCTCTGATTTGGGCCCGGCCCTTCAGTAAAAGAAATGCATTGCATTTGTCAGGCGCTTTGCGCCAATCACTGAGCGCAAGCGCTTGTGGTGAGGACACGTGTCATGCTCTGGTGAGCGCAAGCGCAACAGCGCAGTGCGCTGCGCTAGTGCGCTGCGCCGTTGCGCTGCTGACACGTGGCGCGCTCTGGTGAGTTGCGCCAATCTCAGAGAGCAATGCTCTATCTTAAAGCGCATAGCGCAAATAGTTCAGATGCTGACACGTGGCGTTCTTCCAAGAGTGCAACAGCGCAGTTTCGAAGTGTAAAGCACTGAGAATCTTTTAGATTCAAGAACAGAAGTGCAAAGCGTTGTTTGATTTCTTGATCTAATTTAGATCAAAGAAAAGATAAGTTTTTCTTGTTTTTCTTATCTCAAAGAACCAAAGGTTCATAAAAGTGCAAAGCACTATTTTATTATTATTATTTTTTTTATTAGAGATCATTGATCTTGTTTTTAGATCTATGATCTGTTCATGAGAGAACTTTCTCCTTCTTCTAAAGGTTTTTACCTTTTTGTTCTTGAGGAATTCTTCAGAGTTCTCTTTCCTTTTTTTTTTTAGAAAATGTTGATGCCTTTGAATTGAGGCCTAGGGTCCTTTTTATAGTGCTCATAAATTAGTTAAATTTGTTAAAGAGATCTTTCTCTGAGTGATTTGGGAAATTTTCCCCACCGTTGGATCTTTGATCCAAGAGCTTCTGTTTTACAGAAGAAAATCTTCTTGTTTTAACAAGAACAGAAAGATTTCTTTAAAATCTTAATTCCGTTTGGCGCAAATGCCCCAGCGCTTGACACGTGTCGCGCAGCGCACAGCGCAGCGCAACTGCGCTAGCGCATTTGCTCTGACACGTGTCGCGCAGCGCAGCGCAACTGCGCTAGCGCATCTGCGCTGACACGTGTCGCGCAGCGCACAACGCAGCGCAACTGTGCTAGCGCAACTGTGCTAGCGCATCTGCGCTGACACGTGTCGCGCAGCGCAGTGCTTGCGCAACTGAAGCGTTGCTTCCTTTAATTTTGCTTAAAATAGAGTTTTGCTCTGATTGGGCGCGTCTTCTTGGGCGCTGCGCTGATGCATCTGCGCCGAACACGTGGCGCGTTGCGCCCGATATTTGAAGCGTTGCTTCAAAATTTTTAATTTTAAATTTCAACAGAGCTTTGCTCTGATTGGGGGAAACAAATGCCCCCCCCACCGTTGCGCTCACGTGGCGCACACGTGAGTGCAGCGGTGGCAAACTCCTGATCGTTGGATCAAGAGGTGAGCTGAAGGGGCGCAAGCGCCTTATAAATAGGACCTATGGCTCTTAGGAAATCTTCACCATTTCAAGATTTTTGATTTTCTAGAGCTTTACTCTTGCTTAAGAATTTTAGAGCCTTGCTCTTGCTTTTTCACAAGAACTCCAGAGTTCAGAACTTAAAACCATCTTAGGTATTAATAAAATAAAATTAAATTAAATTAAAATTGATTAATAGAGCCTTGCTCTCATAGATCTTTGATCTAAAACCCTTTTGGGGTTTCATCAGCAGAGCCTTGCTATGGAAAGTTCATAGATCTACAGAGATCTTGTTCATGGGTTTTAACTCATGAACAGAGCTTTGCTCATGGATCAAATGTAGATCTTTTCTGATCTGGAGAACTCCTAAAAGTTTTCATTGATCTTTAAGATCCCAAATTTTTAATCTTTAAGAGTTAAAGTTTTCTTTTTGATGGATTTTCCATCATTAGTATAGAGCTAGGCTCTCTTTAAGGAAATTTTATTCCCTTGAGACCAGAGTTTAACAAATGTCACTCTGTGATAGAGCTTTGCTCTAAAAGAGGAGATTTTCTCCTTGTCT
Source organism: Agapanthus africanus (assembly GCA_030015575.1). Taxonomy (NCBI): domain Eukaryota; kingdom Viridiplantae; phylum Streptophyta; class Magnoliopsida; order Asparagales; family Amaryllidaceae; genus Agapanthus; species Agapanthus africanus. Next base: position 89,684,495 of record JASDDO010000012.1, on the reverse strand, counting down.
CTAGGGATTTCCCATCAATGAGGATATTCTCTTGGGGATCTTTTCATTAGCTGACAATGTCATCCAATGATGGGACTGTCTTATTAAATGATGCGCCGTTATTCAGATTTTGTGGGTCCTCATTTGGTCCCTTACCCACTGCATTGCAGTGTGGCATAAAATTTTAAAATGTCGAGCGTTGGAGTTACAACACTGACAGCTAATTAAAAATTTTGTCTCTCCGTCGGAAACATGTCTGGTAATTTGTCTTTTCCGTTTGTTCGCTCGGAGGGAGGGTCTCCCCAGGCACCGATGGACCGTGTGGTGTTCGCTCTCATCAAGGATCATGACCCTGAGCACAAGAATCTTCACTTGTGGGGTAGGTGGTACAATGAGATCATCCAGGGTCGCCGAAGTTTCGGTTTCGCCACGCCGTCTGAGTCAACATCTTCACTCCCCTACGCAGATGAACCCCCGGTGAAGTATGCCGTGGAGGTCAAAAATTGGAATTCAGATGACCTCCTCCAGCCTACGATTGGTGCTATCCCCGTGCAGTCGCCGCCAGCAATAGATATTTTAGGGAGGAGAATTTTTCAGGGTGAAGCACGCCCTTGGGGACAGGCTTATAACATTGGATTGATCCCACGACCGCCTGCCGGATATTTGCAATGGGCCCGGTACATCCTATCAGCGAAGAGGACTCATCTGATGAGGATTGGTTTGTACTCGGCCATTTACGTCTCGCTCTTTGAGTATCCTTCTCCTCCAACGTGGTGGGTTAAGGTTTTTATCGAGCAATGGAATATCCCCACCCACACCTTCCTGATGACGGACCGGGAAGTCTCTATCTCCTTGGAGGAGTTTGCTGAAATCTCGGGTCTGCCGATGAGGGGAGAGCCTTACGAGGAGCTGCTTCCTCCCGATGAGTACGTCTTTGCCACCAAGCCGCTGGTGTTTGACCTAACGCCGGAGAACGCTATTCAGCACCAGTACCCGGGCTTGGTTAAGGTACTGGAGATCTATGAAGGACTCTATCTGGAATCGGGCATCCGGGGTGTCAGTTTCGCAGATTTTATTGCCCGCTTCATTCGACCGGAGTTCTTATCGGAGCGGAGCGAGAAGTTCGCTCAGCTCGACGACCCTTTTGGATTCGGTTTGGATCACCGACCCACATCGGAGGATGACCACAAAGACTTTTACCTCCCTGGTGCTGCCGTCGTCTCTTTTTCAGAAATCGCCGTCCCCGACATGGATGAAGAGACCTTTGTAGGGTTCTTGGGCTTGTGGTTGTGCAGTTTTGCTCTTCCTATGCATCCACGCTATATGCGGCCGACTGTTTTCTACCCAGCGCATCGGATGGTGGCTGGTTTGCAGTTGTCAGTAGGAATCGCCGGGCTGGCTTATCTTTATAATGGACTTAGCGTAGCGGCGGACGCTTGTGAGCCTGGGGTGCAACCTGCCAACTTCCCGATGCACTACTTTACTTCTTGGATGGAAATGCACGTGCACGGGGTGTTGGCGCCCATAGGATTCCTCCCTTTTTTGAGAAATGCAGGCTCCCAAGGGTCATACGGTTGGTCGGGGCTTCGATCGTAGTTGCACCTCCGCGGGAGGCTAGGGGGCTGCTCCTTCGACCACACCTGGTCGGGGCGAAGGTTTCCTTCTTGGATAAGGTCATAACAATAGGCTCAGAGACCACCAAATCGGTAGTGTCGCTACGCGATGATTTTAAAGACGGGGCTTCCATACTGAAGGCTCGGGAAATCCTCCATCTCTACTCCATTCGGCCGGGCTACCTGGTGTTCAGGCAGAATGAGACAGCACTCTTCATGAGGTATAACCCTCACCGGTTTGCTCAGCAATCGAGCTACAACCAAGGGATCCCGATGGAAGCCTTCTTGGAAAAGCCCGTGGTTAGCCAAGAGGGGATAAAGAATGCAATGTACCACTTTATGCGGCTTAACACGGGTTCTTATTTCTTCATCAGCGAGCCAAGCTGCATCCCCAAAGTCCTCAACGCGTACGTGGCTTGGTATGCGCATGCTATGGGTCCAGTTATCCAAATAGAAAAACGCATGTTAGTTGACCGCAAGGGTGCGCCTCCCGGCGGCGATCGCAAGGCTCCCTTGAAGCCGAGGACCCCGGTTATTTCCCCATTGAAAGGTGCTGGAGTCGGACCACGCGCGTGTTGAGCCCTCCGCGCGGATTGCCTCTTCGCGATACTGTGGATGCGCCACCAGTCCCCCGTGCTCCATTGGAGGCGGTAGCTGTGGTATCGCCGGAGTCCGGTGCAGGCGCGGATATCGGGACCCGCTGCCCCAAGGTGTCCGCCAAGCGTAAATCAGTCCTGGGTGCATCCAGAGCTGGCGGGCAAAAGAAGAAGAAGTCGCTCCTTTCCCTTGACGCGATTCTTGGCTTAGAGCCTGAGGCCCCTTTTACCGAAGGAATAAGTGAATATGGCAGCAATAAGGGCTTCGCGGTAGACCCCGCAAACACCGACCTGGCGGCCGCCATTGCGGCTTCTGAGCGATCAGCGAGGCTTGAAGCGTGGTTGAGTAAACTCGCTGAGTTAGGTAATTATTAGCTGCTTTTTTCATCATTTCATCGCATTTTTTTATCATTATTCTTGACTAATACTTTTCCCCATTTTCAACAGGTGTCTCTACCGAAGAAGCTATTGCTGCCTCTTTGAAGACCTTCCAAAAGGAGGAGGAGAAACGCGCTTTAGCGGGTGCCGGTATGTCCCACTCCCTTTTTTTTAAAACCAATTTCGTTATCTTTTTCGATGGTCAACCTAACTTTCTTCATTTGTTTCTTTGCAGGGGTTATACCAGTCGATGAGGAGATCCTCCCCGAACCTGCTACCGGAATTCCGGTCTCGTCGGGGTTGCCGCAAGGGCCTCGACTTGACAAGTCGACGAGGGATGCCTTGAAGAATTTGGAGGCATCCCTGTATACAGATGAGGACGCCTTAATGAAAGAGGCTCTGGTAAGGTCCATTTCAACGGCCCGGGAGGATAGGAAACGGCTGGGGCATGAGGCGAAGGCGTGCCGGGCTGCTTTGGCTACGGGAGTGGGCCCAAGCACCGTCCCTCGGGCTGATACTCCCTCCGAAGAGGCCCCCGTTGCCCTATCCACTGCTCGCAGACAAATGGCACGCGCCGCTCGAAGAGCAAATGATAAGTCCACTTCAGGTAACATTTCTTTCAGAATTCTTATTATAATGCCAACGGTTCTTATATATTTTATTTTGCAGGGACAAGTCCGACCGAGGGGGAGGCGGAGACCGTTGACCCCAAGGAAACAGAGGAGGCGGCACCTACCGAACCTGAGCCGACGGTGGGCAACATCGCTGAGGCTTCGGGGCCTGAAATGGAGGTTGAGGGGTCTGCAGCCGAGAAGGTCATTGATGCCCAGCCTGAAGTGGCGGCAGATGAAATGATCATTATAATTGAGCCCAGGGTGGTGGCGGACGAGGCGCTTGGGGCCGGCGATCTCGTGGTGACGGCAGATGAGCCGGTGGAGACCGAGGAGCCAGCAGAAGTAGCGGGTGAGATGGGTATGACTCTTGAGGAAGAGTTAGCCGCTCCCTCCCAAGAGTCCGGCAACGCTCCAATCATTGCCCTTCCCGTGTACGATCTTCCGCCGTCTCCAGGTCTTGCGAGCACGACAACGGTCCCTATCGAGTCAGGTGATGAGGCCACGGGCGGCGGCCTCATGTCAATAGAGGAGGGAGTCGTCTCCGTTTCAGCCGGCAGCTCATCCGGTAAATCCAAAGTTGCTGTCTTTCTTTACCTTACAATCCTTTCTGACGAGTTCACCTTTTTTCGTAACGCAGGTGCAGCCAGCACTGATGCCCCACTGCTCGAGGGAGCGCCTTCAACGACCGCCTTGGCGGTGGTCACCTCTCCACCCTCTCTCATACCATCGAAGATGTTGGAAGGTATAGGTTTGCAATTTATTGATCTTATCTTTCAGACGTATAATTTATGTACTAAATTCGTACTGTTGTGCCTTTTCAGGAGTGCTCTTTGACCATCTTTATCAAGTGTTGCTTCCACACTTCTCCTTTCCATCTGAACTCGCTTCTCCCTCTGGTGATGCTAGTGAGTATAGTTTCCGACTAATATCTTTCTTTTTCATTGATGGAATTATTTCTAACTTTTTTCTCGTCTTGACTGCAGTGCTTCAAATCAAAGGGGGAGATGAAAGATTGGCCGCGCCCCCGGCCCTTCCGGCCTTGCCACCCGCTGCAGCTGGTATAGTAGACCATCCCATCAATAATTTCTTCATATTTCTTGAACCGTTATCTAATCGCATTTTATCTTTTCAGCTGTCGTTCCGATCTCGGCGCCTTTCGAGTCTCGTATTATAATGCCAGCAGGCCCCTTCCTGAGACGTCCGTCTTCAAAGGGTGCCGTGAATAGCCTGCGCATGGTGAGTGACTACATTGAGGAGCTCGACGTCGAGACTCCTACGTCTGCCGCAGATTTTGCTATGATGGTTAACCCAATGCTGGTGATATCCGTGAACTTCCATAACGAGGACATCGTCACGTCTTGGGTTAACCACTGTCGGGAGATTGAAGCCCGCCTGCATCAGCTGGAGCTTATGCGCCCCGCTCCTGAGACCTTAGCCGCAAGTCGTCAAAGAGCTGCGTGGATTGAGCAAAGCGCTTCTTACGTCCACCACTTGGAACAAGAAGCGGCTTTAAGGCTGAGGGAATATCAAGAGACCTCGAATAAGACTGCTCGCCTGCGTGCTGCGGTTGAAGCGAATGCTGCCCAAGTGAAGGCTATTTTTGAGGGCCTCATGGAACGCATCTCTCACGGGCTAAACATGAAGCGGGAGCTTGACGTCGCTGAGCGTGACGCTCCAGGCCACGAAGCTGCTCATCAGGCCGTAGGGGAGCAACTTGCATCTTTCTTGCAGCAGCGGGCTCAAGTGGAGGCAGACCTGGCGGTGGTGGCCAATCAGGAGAAAGCGTGGAAGGAGTTGCACGAACAATTGTTAGGACTATGCAAGACGCTTCCTTCCCCGTAGTTCCCCTTGTATCCATTTACTTGTAAAAAATTTTCCTTTTCGAATAACATGTATCCATTCTTTATTCTTTTGTACAATCCACCTTGTACTTGACTGAATTAATAAATAAAGATACACATTTTTTTTCTTTGTAATGTCTTGTATGCCCTTCGGCTTTTCTCCCTTTCTCTTATCATCAGTATATTGTCTTGATGAACATGATTGACAGATAATAGAGTAAGCGTCTTAATTCCTCCACGAGATAGCGATGGCTTAGGCCGCAGGTTCAGATCTGCTGACTAAGACTTTTCAACTCTATGAGCCGTGAGGGTCTCATAGAGACTTTTCTCCCTACGGATCGAGAGGATCTCGTAGATGGGTTTTCTCCTTAGGAATCGTGAGGATTCCTAAGTGTGTTTTCTCTTATAAGTCGTAAGGATCCTATAAGAGATTTTCCCCTCTTACGAGTCGAGAGGACTTGTAAGCGGTTGTTTCCCTCCTTGTCGAAGTTCGATGTTGGAGAGTGAGACCCATGGATGGTATGCAAGAGGCCGTTTTGGGCCAACTTGCGGGGTCCCAGTGCTTAGGAAACAGGCTTCTTTTATGCCCACTGCCTAAGGTTTATCTCACGAGTCGAGCCGCCTCATGAATTTCTCGCAAAGACATCAATTTCTTCACAAGCCGAGACGAATCGATCGTTTCTCGTGAGAGCATCCTAACGTCGCATTTGACCTCTGCTCTTTACGACAGAAGCCCGTTAAGGTCGGTGGTACTTAGGGTTTTGGCCATCGTACCGTCGCATAAGCTGATATAGTCCTCGATAGGCAATCGTGCTGTTCGAGTAGCCCTGCGACTGCCGTGTCTCTGATCCCTTCGGGGGCTGGACAAGACGTCTTCAAGCAATCTTCCTAGGCAGTTTGACCGTCGGAAGAGCAAGCGTTAAGAATTTTCCATGCCGCTTTTTACTTGAGGTTAGGCTCATTTTGGCGAGCCCCGATGAGTCATAACCACTCCGCGCTGGTGTGGGATGATCTCCGATAGCCTTTCAGGTTTTATGTGAGTTGCCGTCAAGACCCTGAAGCTAGGAATTTGGCCTTTGCTTCGTTTTGCTGGCATCGCGTCTGCTGTATCGAGACGAATGTCGTGGTGGGAACTAGGGATTTTGCCGTGGCTCCATTTGTTTGATTGTCGCGTCTGCACCCTGCTGGAGGAAGAGCGCTGGAGTAACATTTCGTCTGCTGTATCGAGACGGATGTCGTAGTTGTCTCTAGGTTGCTGGTGAACCGTCGAGGTTTGGAACTAGGGATTTTGCCGTGGTTCCATTTGTTTGATGATGTTGTGTCTGCTGTGTCGAGACGAACGTTGGGGTGACATCTCGTCTGCTGTATCGAGATGAACGTCGAGGTGGTGACCACTCTATGCTGGTGCGAGATGATCTCCGATTGTCTTTCCGGTTTTATATGAGTTACCGTCAAGACGTTGAAGGTAGGAATGTGGCCTTCGCTTCGTTTGCTTTGGTGTGTCCAAATCCTGTTGGAGGAAGAACGCTGGGGTTGACATTGCGTCTACTGTATCGAGACAAACGTCAAAATGAAGCTGGGATTTTGCCGTCGCTTCGCTTTGTTTCGACCGCAAGGTCTTTTGTTGGCGTTGTATCTGCATCTTGATGGACTGCGAAGGAACGCCTTTATTGACATCTCATCTGCTGTAACGAGACGAATGCTTAGATGGTCTCTAGGTTGTCTGTGAACCGTCGAGATTTGGCTTCGCTTTTTTATGGAGCCTGTTGGGAAGGTATGTTTCCCTCTTTGTTTGTGCCCCTGGATTGTATACAGGAATCGATGTGATCTAACCTGTAGGGCAAAAGTTTTATCATCATCATTTTTTTGTTTTATTTCCGCGATGCTCTATCATTTCAGCTTTTATATCGCAAAGGTCGCGATTGCCCAATCATTTCGGCTGTTTTTCGCGGTGCCCAATCATTTCGGCTATTTATTTTATTTTTACTCACTGCTTTTTTTTATTGCGAGTCGCCCCATCATTTCGGCTGTTTTTGTATGCACACATTTTTACTTGCCGATTTCGTTGCAAGTTGCCCCATCATTTCGGCTATTTAATATGCATTTTCAGCTCGCTGATTTTTTTTATCGCGACCGTAGAACTTGGAATCTGGTGTCAATCTCAGCATCAGCATCGTTACAACCGGAATATTGCCAGGAGCGAATCATCATCTGCCATGAAAGGACTTGGAATTTGATACCGATTTAGGCATCAGTATCGCTACAACTGGGATATTGCAAGGAGCGAATCATCATCTGCCTCCGTCGATGTCGAACAAAGGTGGCTTAGTGAACAGGGTTAAGGTCCCGTTGACTAAAGCTTTTGACTTTATGAGCCTTAAGGGTCCCACAAAAGTATTTCTCCCTACAAGTCGTAAGGATCTTGTAGGTGTATTTTCTCCTTGGGAATCGTGAGGATTCCTAATTGCATGTTCCCCTGTAAGTCGTAAGGATCTTACAAAAGGGTTTTCTCCTTATAAGTCGAGAGGACTTATAAGGGTTGTTCACCATATGGACATATCCCTAGTCACGGATGGGACTTTGTTAGGGAAATGTTTATTCGCGCCCGTGGATTGTATACAAGGGTCAATACTGAACCGTTTGTAGGGCAATATCGGGAGTTGTGGGAGTTGCTTAAGCACAGGTTTAGGTCTCTGTAACTTAAGACTTTCAAATCTTATGGGCCGTGAGGGTCCCATAAGAGAGTTCTCCTTACGAGTCGTGAGGATCTCGCAAGTGTATTTTCTCCTTAAGAATCGTGGGGATCCCTAAGTGTGTTGCTCCCTTGTGAGTCGTAAGGATCTCACGCGGGTGGTTTCTCCTTACAAGGTTGAGAGGACCCTATAAGTGTCTTTTAACGAGGTTGCGCCCTTTCGGGTTTTCACAAACACTCGCCGATTGCCCTGCTGTTTTTACTCACGAAGCCCTTTCGGGTTTTCATCCGTGCCCATTTTGCTCATGGACATACCGTTTTTTTTTTGTTTTTTTTTACGAGGTCGCGCCCTTTCGGGTTTTCACGAACACTCGCCGGTAGCCCTGCTGTTTTTACTCACGGAGCCCTTTCGGGTTTTCATCCGTGTCCTTTTTGCTTATGGACATACCGTTTTCATTTATTATATTTTTCTTCTTCTTCTTTTTTTATCTCGTCAGCCTAAGGATGCTGCGGTAGTTAGTTTAAAGACGTTTCGGTCGTTTGCAAGTTTTAGGACATTGCGGTCCATCATTAGTTTAAGGACGTTTCGGTCCGTTGTCGCCGTATTTGAGGCGAATATCTAGTTTATTGACTTTTCGGTCTATGAGGCTTTCTCTATGACTGAGCATGATGCCCCCGGCGTATCCATCTTTCTCGGAGCGTGTGGTTGTGGCGGGTTCACCATCCAGTTTTCGGAGATGATGAACTTGCCCTGTTGGTATTGATCTTCAACCCAGTTTTTGAAGACGTAGCAATCCTCGATCAGATGACCTACCGTTTGATGGTAAGGGCAATAATTGGGATTATTAAGATCGCCTGGCCGTAACGGACGTTTTGGACTCGGCAAATTAATGAGTCTGTTACACACTGCCAGTTCGAACAGTCCCCTTGTTTTATCTTGCGGAAACGAGTAAGAACGTTTCAACTTTTCCTGGAGGGGTTGCCGCTTGTTGCTTTGGCGAGCAACCGGTCTAGGGTCACTTGATTGTCGTTGAGCGCTGGCGATGAAAGCCGTTTTTCCTTTTCCTTTATCCTTTTTGTTCGCTCCGTTGTTTGCGGGGCCAAGATTTTTTTCGAGTAGCGTGCGATTACACGGCTGAACCTTCTCGCAACTCCTCAATTCTTTCACTTTTGAAATAGACTCCCCGAGGGAGGGGTTGGGGGTAGCTTCTTCGTCAGAGTCGCTTCTAAAGGTGATAATTTGCGATCCCTTGAAGTCGGCTATATGACAGTCGGCGGCGGCTCCTTTGCGCTCATATATCGCATTTTTATGATGTCCACAAGCTTCACACTTTGTCCTGTCGAAGTGTTGCTTTTGAACGACATACCCTTGCCACCAATAGTTAAAGGATTCGCAGTCTTCGGTAGGATGTACTATCTTCTGATGATATAAACAGAAGTTAGGGTGCATCTCTACCTCAGCGAGAGTATTTTCTTCAGAGGGCGGTAGCTTCATTCCTACTGATAGAGCTTTGGCGAACCTTTTCCTCGTCTTGAATTTGTTTTTACCCGCAGTGTATGGCTTTTGATTTGACGGGAATGCCTTGGCTCTTTCCAGTATGGCCATTTCATGCTCTTGATTGGCTTTTGCTTTCAGACGAATTTCATTTAGGAAGACATCGATCAGCTCGTCTGATGGCTGTAGAATTTTCGGCTCAGGATTCGCTATTGATTTCTCAGTGCAAGGAGCCTCCTCATCGTCCTTCAATGAATGAGAAATCACATGACAAGTCGCTATGTAGTCTTTGGATTCATCTGATGAATTTCTCCATCGTTTTCGTCCTCGACAAAAGAACAAGTTGCCCCCGGCGTGTCCGTCTTCTTTGGAGAGTGCGGCTGTGGTGGGTTTACCTTCCAGTTTTCCGACAGCGCGAACTTTCCTTGTAGGTACTGATCCTCGATCCATCCCTTAAAGACGAAACAATCCTCAATCGGGTGACTTACCGTTTGGTGGTAAAGGCAATAATTTGGATTATTAAGATCGCCTGGCTGCGATAGACGCTTTGGACTCGGCAGATTGATGAGTCTGTTACGCACTGCCAGCTCAAACAGTCTTCTCATTTTCAACTGATGAAACGAGTAAGGACGTCCTAGCCTCTCTTCGAGGGATGGGCATGGACGCACGTTGTCTTGGCGAATGACCGGCTTTGAGTTGTTCGACTGTCGTTGAGCATTGGCGGCGACGATCGCTTTCCCTTTTCTTTTCTCATTTCGAGAATCAGGTTTTGGAGGAGACGGTCCATGGCGCATCTGGTCCATTTGAGCTAATTTATCGATCAAAGCCTGGAAGGTGGACGGCCTGAAGAACATCATGAATTGCGAGATGGTCGCTTAAGGGTCAAGGGTACCCACGAACATGCCTACCGCAGGTGCCTCCTCTATGCGTTGTTCGCATTTCGACCATAGGTTTCGCCATCGTGTTGCGTATTGGACCCACGTTTCACCTGGCCTTATCCTGGCATTTATCAGTGCTGTTATCGAGGTGCGTTCACTAGCACTCGCGAATCTTTGCGTGAACAGTAGCTCCATCTCCTCAAATGTTTTGACAGAGTCATTAGGTAACTCCGAATACCATTCAAAGGCTGTTTCTGCTAAGCTGCCAACGAATTGGCGAAGCAACAATTTGTCATCGCCTCCAGTGTTGCCGCATAAGGCCCTGAATTGAGCGACATGTTGATGCGGATTCCCTGTCCCTTTATATATGTGGAATTTAGGGATAGTATATCCCGGCGGGTAACTGATTTGGTCATACCAGCCCGGATAGGGTCGTCCAGTTCTAACAGTTTGCCCAGCCGCTTCACTCGCCTGATGAACCCGGATCTGCTGAGCTATATAATCGTCTAGCGCGGCCTTGGAAAGGGTTTCATCTTTGGCTGCTGAAAGAGCTGGCGGAGGATTAGATGTCTCCCCTCCATCATCTTCAACAATGATTGGAGGGTCTTCAGCTGGAGGGTCTGGCTGTGACATCATCCCTACCATGTCTTGGAAGAGGAGGGCCATTTTCTTTATGCTGGCTGCTTGTTCCGCGGCCTCTTTATCCTTTTTTTTCAATATTCGGCGAAGAAACTCAGCGTCAGTTTCTTGTTCTTGAAGCTCATCCGAGAACGTTTCAGAGCTTTCTTTTGGCCCAGTGAGTGCAGCCATTGCAGTCATCATTTCTTGGAGTTTTTGCTGTTGCTCCTGAGCCTTGGTCACTGACCTCGTGTGCGGTCTATGACCTGTTGATATGCAGCTATCCTCCTTTCCCGATGCCACATAAACTGTATGCACTACCATGCCCCCAGACTTGGGGCGTTTGTTTCCAGCGCTTTCATGGTGTGCCTTGTTCACAAAGGCTTTTTGCGGCCTCCTTCTCTTTTGAGTGATTGGCGTTGAGGGTGTCGCTGCAATAGACACTTGAGTAGCCGTTGCTTCTTCTGGTCTGATAGAGTAATCTTTCTTTTGCCGAACCTCCGTCTTTTTCTGTCGGTGGAGATAGTTTTCATCAATCACCGACTCCTGGGCCTGTCGCCAGACCTTGTAAATTTTAGAGGATAGTCGTTGAGGGGGCTGTCCTAGCTTCTTCTCTGGAGTATTTTCTACAGGCGAAGGAGTTCGCTTCAACACCGCGGTAGGAGAGTTTCTGCGCACCGAGTTCAGCAACTCAAAGCTGTTCCCGGTTGGAACAGCAGCCTCGATCCCCACCATTGGAGCTGGTGGCGTAAGTCCAGAGGGGGAGTTGCCCCCATCCTTTCTTACTCGACGCCAGTGGCGACGTCGAGCGTGTCTTGCGGATGGAGTCACCTCCGTTGTTGGACAAGCTTCTTCATGCCCCCTGCTCTGGGTAGGGGAAACGGCTTTGAGGACCTTGCCTGGAGCAGCAACCGGAATGGCCAGCCTTGTAAAAACTGACTTTTCGAAAGGAGAAGCCTTTCCAATGATTTCGTCCGTTTGCGTCGGGATGGCTATCCGCTTTGGGATGGCAGCTTCGGGAATCGTAGGTTTGCGGACGTTCTGGCCCAGTCTGTTGAAAACTAAGGTATTGAAACTGGGCGACCTGTTGAGAGGGGTCGCGGCAATGGTAAGTCGATCAAAGACCGGCTTCTTTGGAGCTTCTTGCGATGTCATTGGGGCATTGAAGCTCATCGGTGGGAGCATGGTCCCGAAGAATAGTCCAGTGGTGGCTTGAGTTACTTGCTCCATTGGCATTTTGAAAAGGGAGGCCGCTTGGGGCCCATAAGTCACTCCTCCAGCAGGGACGGAGCGAGAGTTGCAGCTGCAGGCGGTGCAGTTCGAAGCCATCGATCTTCTATTTTCTGCACGGAGCAAGACACCAAATCTTAGTACCTTGAATCCACAGGCAACCACAGCAAACCGCGACTTGCTCGCGAACACGACACACGAAGTGTGGAGTGGAAAGAGGAAAAGGTCCCACCGGGCGTGCCAGAATCTGTTCCCCTCCGAACGGCGGCCAAGACATGGACGTCTCGCCTAAGATTCGGGGCAGATGCTATTTGGTTTTATCCGTCCACCTCTCCGAAGATGCCAAGTTGATTTATGGCACCGTGTATCGGAGGTTTAGACGGATGCGGCCGATATAGCAGACTTCGTCAGATTCCCCCTCGCTTGAGGGGTTTTTGATTATGGGGACGCTCTTCCCTGTAGGCGCAAGCCCCTGCAGTTAATTACGCTACCGCATCCCGGTAACAACTTTCTCCTTCTCCAGAATTTCACTTCGTGTCGTGTGTGTTTGTTTTGTTTGTGGTTGCCCGTGGATTGTATACGGAGACTAATTTATGTTGTCGCCCGTAGGACGTGGATTAGTCCAAATCCGTATTTACTTAGATTTGGGTTTGGGGTTTTGGTTTAAGGATGCGTTAGCCATATTTGAGGCTAAGATCAACTTAAACGTTTGTTAAGGATACGTTAGTCTAATTTGGGACTAAGATCAACTTAACGGGATCGTTTAGATCCAACAAGAGAGTAATTGGCTCTATTGTTCCAGTTTAGGGACATAGTGGTCCATCAAATGTATGGCCGTCGGGACCCATCACCTCTCTGATGACGTTGAAGGATTACAACGACAGATGTCAGAGGAGTTCAGAGATGTACCCTTGAACCAAAGTTGATTTGGAGTTTTATAGTCCATTTGAATGTTTAAGGATACGTTAGCCGTATTTGGGGCTAAGATCAACTTAAACGGGACCGCTTCGGTCCGGCAAAAGAGCGTTTGGAGGCTCTATTGTGCCAGTTTAGGGACGTAGTGGTCCGTGTTCCAGTTTAGGGACGTGGTGGTCCATATTCCAGTTTAGGGACATAGTGGTCCTGTTTCCTGATTTAAAATCAGGAAAGCCCACGGAAGAGGCTTCAGAAAAGGGTCACGTGCTCACACGTGACCAGCAGTCACGTCTTGGCACGTGATATCTAAATGCCATCGGCAAGGCAAATTCAGTTTCCCAACCACATCAAAGAAAAGGGCTTCAGAAAGGGTCACGTGCTCCCACGTGACCAGGGGCACGTGTTGGCACATGACACTCAAAAGCGGCAGACTCAATTCCCTGATTGAATCAAGAAAAAGGCTCCAGACGAGGGTCACGTGCTCACACGTGACCAGGGGTCACGTGGTGGCACGTGACAGCTAAGCAGCGACCAGAAAGCAGAGCGCAGAAAGAAAGAAGAGGGCTCGTTCCAAGGGGGTCACGTGCCCACACGTGACCAAGGGTCACGTGGCCACACGTGACCAGCTTTCAAAGCCTATCTGTTAACAGAATTAAATTCTGAGAAAAGACCTCTTAAATCTTTCCAAAGCAACCGATTGAATTAAAGATTTAAAGGTGATTAAATATCATCTATCTATGGGAAAATCTCGAATTTGGAAAGATTTCCCCGTAAAATCTAACCGAAGTAATAAAGGAGAATCTCTGGATTTAAAATCCAATGGTGAATAAAATTCACCTAATAATCCAAAGGTCCAAAACGAATGATGGATACAAATCAAATCTCTCAATGAAAGATTCATCAAAAACTAATTGACTCGGCTGCTTCTCCTATAAATAGGAGCCAAGAGACACACAAAAAAGATATATGCAGAGGGAAGAAAAGAGAGAGAGCCTTGATACTTTGGAGGAATTTGGATTTTCTGCAAAAGAAAACCCTAGGTAAGAAAGGGAATGCTTTTTGAAAGAAAAGAGAATTTAATTCTCAACAGAGTTTAACTCTGATATAAAACAGAAGAACATAGTTCTCTCTTTGGTGGAGGATCTGTAAAGTGCACATCTCCTCTTGAGTTGAGAATTTAATTCTCAATGGGTTGAGATCCTGCCATGCAGATCCAAAGCATAGAGAGGGAATGGAAGCACGAGAATTTAATTCTCACAGAACTATAGGAATTTAATTCCTTTAAAATAAAATTAGGGTTTGACCCTGTGAATGAGCAGAATCAGGGTTTAACCCTAGTTAAGAACTTAGTTCTGTTAAAACAACAGGAATTTAATTCCCTTAATCTCATTCCCCAGAATAATTCTTTAACAGAGAGTGGGAGTTTAATTCCTTAAAACTTTTATTAGGGTTTAACCCTATTCAGTTCTTCACATATATGAGGAATTTAATTCTACAGAAAATTCAGAGTTCAACTCTATCCCAGAATATAAATCTTCAAAAGGAAGTAGGAATTTAATTCCTCTGAAATTATTGCCAGGGTTCAACCCTACGAGGAATTTAATTCCTGAAAGGGATTAACAGATCTTCTAAAAAAACATACATAGAGGCAGGGTCACGTGTCACCACGTGACCCCCAAAAAGATCTACAGAAAAGCCCCTTTGAGGCGGTGCCTCACGTGACCCACGTGACCCTTGGCAGAGGCTTTAACATACTCCATTTAAACACCCATCACGTGATGGCACGTGATGCTCCAAAAGATGCGATATTCTCAGCAGAACAAATGAAGGGAGGGCGCCCTCACGTGCTACCACGTGACCCCTCTTGCCTTAGCGTCTAACGCTAAATTGGAACCCCTGAATCCAGTATTAAAACACTGTTTGGCCTTAGTGTTCAACACTAATCAAAGAGCTTTATTTGCAGTGTTCAACACTGATTACCTTAGTGTTTAACACTAATTTGAGATCTCTGCTGCCAGTGTTTTGATCTGTTTTAGTGTTTAACACTAATTTGAAAGCCTTGTTGCTGGTGTTTAACACCAACTATCTTTTAGTGTTAAACACTAACTTATCAATCTCATTCCCAGTGTTCAACACTGATTGGTCTTTAGTGTTTAACACTAGGCATTTGCCCAATTGGCTAAATGGCCAGAGGCAAAGCCTCTCCTTCAATGGACCAACAGAGGGCCAATATTTTGGACTTAACCCAAACTGGCCATAAGTCCTCAAATCATCTTGAACTGAGCACATCTGCTCTTTCAACCCACTCATTGGTTCAAGGGTACATCTCTGAACTCCTCTGATATTTGTCGTTGTAATCCTTCAACATCTTCAGAGAGGTGACGGGTCCCGACAACCACACATCAACACGGACTGTGGGGTCCTTAAACTCATGGACTTATGCGTCCCTAAACCAAGATACGGACTGTGGGGTCCTTAAATCCGCGGACTTATGCGTCCTTAAACTAACGGACTAATGCGTCCTTAAACACACCCATATGGACTGTGGGGTCCTTAAACCCATGGACTTATGCGTCCTTAAACTACAAATGGACCACCATGTCCCTAAACTGGTAATGGACCACCATGTCCCTAAACTGGTAATGGACCACCACGTCCTTAAACTGGCGATGGACCAATATGTCCCTAAACTGGAACAATAGAGCCCAAACGCTCTTTTGTCGGATCTAAACGATCCCGTTAAGTCGATCTTAGTCCCAAACTGGACTAACGTATCCTTAACAAACGTTTAAGTTGATCTTAGCCTCAAATATGGCTAACGTATCCTTAAACCTTCAAACAGACTGGACTATGAATCCCTCCAATCAACTTTGGTTCAAGGGTACATCTCGGAACTCCTTTGACACCTGTCGTTGTAATCCTTCAACGCCGTCAGAGAGGTAACGGGTCCCGACGACCATACATGCAATGGACCACTATGTCCCTAAACTGGAACAATGGAGCCCAAATGCTCTTTTGTCGGATCTAAACGATCCCGTTAAGTTGATCTTAGTCTCAAGTTAGACTAACGTATCCTTAACAAACGTTTGAGTTGATCTTAGCCTCAAATATGGCTAACGTATCCTCAAACCAAACCCCCAAACCTAAATCTAAGATAATACGGATTTGGACTAGTCCACGCCCTACGGGCGACGACATAACTCGGTCTCCGTAAACAATCCACGGGCAACAAAACATAAAATAGACACACATGACACGAAGTGACCATCTGGAGAAGGAGAAAGTTGTTACCGCGATGCGGTAGCGTAATTAACTGCAGGGGCTTGCGCCTGCAGGGAAGAACGTCCCCACAATCAAAAACCCCTCAAGCGAGGGGGAATCTGACGAAGTCTGCTACATCGGACGCATCCGTTCAAACCTTCGATGTATGGTGCCATAAATCAACTTGGCATCTTCGGAGAGGTGAACGGATAGCACCAATTAGCATCTGCCCCGAATCTCAGTGCCAAGACATCGCAGTCTTGTGCGCCGTCTTTCGGAGGGGAACAGATTCTGGCACGCCCGGTGGGACCATTTTCTCTTTCCACTCCACACTTCATGTGTCGTGATTCGCGAACCAATAGCGGTTCGCTAATGGTTGCCTTTGGGTTTCAAGATACAAAGACTTGGCGTCTTGCTTATTGTAGAAAGCAAAGAATCGATGGCTTCTACTTCTGCGAAATGCTCCAACTGCTCGGACTGCAATTGCAACCAACACTCTGCCTTACCAGGAGGTATAGCCTACGGACCCCAAGCTGCTTCGCTACTCACAATGCCCGTGGAACAGGTCACTCGAGCCACCACAGGATTGTTTTTTGGGACCATGCTCCCACCGACAAGCTTCACCGCGCCGGTGCTGACAGAGGAAGCTCCCAAGAAGTCGGTCTTTGATCGTCTTACCCCTGCCGCGGCCCCTCTCAACGGGTCGCCCAACACCAGTGCCCCGGTCTTCTTTAGATTGGGCCAAGACTCCTGTGGACCCACAATGAGGCCTACAATCCCCGAGAAGGCTGCTTCTAAGAAAGTGACCGGTCCTGCTCCTGAGGTCGTCAAGGCGGCTTCCCTTGCCAAGAAGTCGGTCTTTACAAGATTGACGGCTCCAGCTCCCGCTCCTACTACCCAAAGGACATCGGTCTTTGACAGGCTGACGCCGGCAGCGACCCCCCACCTACACAGGGGGCAAGACGAAGCCATCCTCACCGCTGAACCAGCACCGTTCGCTCGACACGCTCGACGTCGTCATTGGCGCCGAGTAAGGAAGGCTGGGGGCAACTCCCCCTCTGGGCTAACTCCACCAGCCCCAACGGTGGAAGTTAATGATGCCGTTCCAACTGGGAATAGCTTCGAGATGCTAAATAAGGTGCGAAGGAATTCTCCTACCACGATGCTAAAGAGGTCTCCTCCTCCATTAAAAAAGGTCACAGAAATAAAGCCAGAACAGCCTCGATCCCCTCAACGGCTGTCTTCCAAAATCTATAAGGTTTGGCGGCAGGCCCGAGACTCGATGATCGATCCAAACTTCTCCCGCCAACACAAGAAGCTGAAAATCCAACAGGAAGCCAGTCACCAGGCTAAACCACGAAACACTGTCTGGGTGCCCGCCTCAACGGCCCCCTCAACTGCCACTGCTCATAAAAGGAGGAAGCCAGAGAAGATCCCCCAGCCTGCAACGACAGCTAAAGGCACTAAGCCCAGACGCCCTAAGTTTGGGGGCATGATGGTCCATACCGTATACATGGCGTTAGGAAAGGAAGACAGCCGTGCGTCTACGGGTCATAGACCGCTTACACGATCGGTGACCAAAGCTCAGGAGCAACAACAAAAGCTCCAGGAAATGATGAACGCTATGGCCGCACTTACCGGGCCAAAAGAAAACCCAGAAACGTCCTCAGACGAACGCCAGGAGGAAGAAACCGACGCTGAGTTCCTTCGCCGAATATTGGAGAAGAAGGACAAAGAGGCTGCTGAACAAGCAGCCAACATACAGCGTATGGGCCTTCTCTTCCAAGATATGATAGGAATGATGATCCAATAAGACCCACCCGCTGAGGATCCCCCGATCGTCCTTGAAGACGACAGGGGGGAAACGTCAAATCTACCACCGGCCCTCTCAACGGCCAAGGAGGAGACAATCTCTAAGGCTGATTTGGTCGACTATATAGCCCAGCAAATCCGGGTTCATCACGCGACTGAAGCAGCTGGTCAAGTCGTAAAAACGGGCCGACCGTATCCAAGCTGGTACGACCAAATCAGGTACCCGCCGGGTTACACAATTCCCAAGTTCTATGTTTACAAAGGGACCGGCAATCCCCACCAACATGTCGTCCAGTTCAGGGCCCTTTGCGGTAACACCGGCGGTGATGATAAACTGTTGCTTCGCCAGTTCATGGGCAGCCTATCAGAAACAGAGTTCGAATGGTATTCGGAACTCCCGAACGATTCTATCAAGACGTTCGCTGAAATGGAGTTGCTATTCACTCAACGATTCGCAAGCGCCAGCGAACGCACTCCAATAACGGCATTGATTAACGCCAGGGTAAAACCAGGCAAAACTTGGGTCCAGTATGCTATACGCTGGCGGAATTTGTGGTCGAAATGCGAGCAGTGCATTGAGGAAGCGCCCGCGGTGGGCATGTTCGTAGGAACCCTAAACCCTCACGCAACTATCTCTCAGTTCATGATGTTCTTTAAGCCAACCACATTCCAGGCTCTAATCGACAAGCTAGCCCAGATGGACCAAATGGGTCATAAACCGTCTCCCCCGAAGCCCGAGCCTCGGAGTGACAAGGGTAAAGGAAAAGCAACCTTCGTCGCGAATGCCCAGCAGCAACCCAATGCCCCAAAGCTGACGGATCAACTGGAAGAAAGACGCCGGTATTATAATGAGAAGATGAAGCGTCCCTACTCGTTCCCACGGGACAAGACGAAACGGCTATTCGAGCTGGTAGTACGCAACAGACTTATAAACCTGCCAAATCCAAGGCGACCGCCGCAACCCACTGAGGTGAACAACCCCAACTATTGCCCTTACCATCAAACGGTAAGCCATCCGATTGAGGATTGCTTCATTTTCAAAGGATGGATTGAAGATCAATACCTCCAGGGAAAGTTTGCGATGTCCGAAAAGTGGAAGGTGAACCCGCCACAGCCGCATACTCCTAAGAAAGCAGACACACCGGGGGCAACCTGTTCCTTTATTGAAGAAGCTCCATGGGAAGTCGTGCTTTCAACTAAAACCAAAAGAATGCTGAGGGACCTTCATGCGTGCCCGGCGGTCGAATGGAAGGACCCGCTGGAACCCCAGATCATCGAAGGAATGCTGAGGCCGCGCCCAACTACAAAAAGCGGTGGTGATGGCCCAAGTACCCATGCCCTACCGTCAAAATCTTCGAAGAAAAAGAAGAAGAAATCTAAGAAGCCCGTGAAGCCTGGAGACAAACGCACGAACTTGCAGAAGCAAATCGACGCGCTGGAAGAGTACAATCAAAAGGCGCGAACTCCTGTCACGCTGCAAGAATTCCTCAACCACATCTTTCAGGTGGAAGATGATGGAGAAAGCTCGTCGGATGAATCCAAGGGATATATGGCGAGTTGTAACGTAATCTCCCACTCGTTTACCGACGATGAAAAAACTCCTGGCACTAAGAAACTGGGGACAAAGCCTGAAGCAGAGCGTGTGTGGCCAACAGATGAAATGATCGACGCCTTTCTAGACGAGATTCGTCTAAAGAGTAAAGCGGATCAGGAGCGTGAGATGGCCGCATCGGAAGGAGCCAAATGCAGGCGACTGAACGAAAGAGTTGAAGTACCCCCGCCAGATCGAAAGGCATCCGAGGCAGACAAGAAGATGTTCAAGACGAGGAAAAGGTTTGCCAAAGCCATGTCAATGGGAATGAAGCTACCACCCTTGGAAGAAAACACGCTCAATGGGGCGGAGAGGCACCCTAATTATTGCGCATATCATCGGAAGATTTCACACCCTAAGGAGGAGTGCGACGCCTTTAGGATATGGTGGCAGGGATATGTTGCTCATCGACAACATTTTAAGCGCATGAAACGCAAGACCCGTCGGGAACGAAGAAGTACTGCCGACGGGCACAACAGAACCACTGGCAACTGTTACATGGTTAACGCCGGAGGGTCACAAGTTCTCACCTTTGGGAGCGACTCTGATGAAGAAATGGCTCTGGGCCCTCTCTTTAAAGAATCCATTTTAGGGAAAGAGGAGGAATCGGAGGCCTGCGAGAACATTCAGCTGCGCAATCGCACGCTCCCAGAAAAGAATCTCGGGCCCGCAAATAGAAAAGATAAGGGAAAGGAAAAGGTCACTGAAGATATCGCTTTAGATGACCAAGTCATGAAAGAGCTGACTACCAAAGACCCTCCCAGGAAGGGTAAGGTGAACTACAATATCCTGGCACACCTAAGGAAGCTACCTTCTCAGCTTAGCATTCTCGATACCCTCCTATTATCAAAAGAAGCGCGAGAGTCACTAATTAAGGCGTTACAACAACCTGAGCAATTCCAAGCCTTCCTCGCCACTGAAAGGATGAAGGATGAACTGGAGGAAGTGCATACGGCCGATATCACTTTCGGTGACGAAGACCTCCTTCTCGGGACGTGCGACCACAACCGTCCCCTATATGTCTCTGGATATTGCCATGATATCAAGATAGGCAAGATCCTAGTGGATAATGGATCCTCCGTCAATCTCCTTAACGTTCGGGTGTTAAAGGAAATTTGCATGAGTGTGCAACACCTCGCTCGTGACAAAATTACCATCTCCGGTTTCGATTCACAATCGTCACGGACTCTCGGATCTGTAATACTAACACTACGCTTCGGACTACTCGTCACAGACATCAAATTCCATGTCATTGACGCCAAGACCTGCTACAACGCCTTGCTCGGTCGTCCTTGGCTACACGAGTATAACATCATCCCTTCTACACAACATCAGTGTATGAAGTACTTTAAGGATGGTTTCGAGTATACCGTAACAGGTGAGCTGAACCCATTTTCCGTGAACGAAGTCCGCAAATACGAAGATGCGAAGTACTTTTTACCAGATTTCGAGGATACAGAAAGGTGTCGCAAGCCGGAGAACAAAGCCGCCGCCGCCATCTCTGTTTTCGGGAGCGATACCGAAGAAGAAGAAGAGATAGTTTATGCTGGGCCATCTCAACGCAACAACCTAGGGACGTCCGCCCCTATGTTGGTCTTCGGAAGTGACTCGGAAGATGAGGTTAATGCCGTGTTCTCCAATCGGCTGTCAATACAAGCACCCCCTAGCGATGATCAGAGTTTGCAAATCACCATGGTGCCGCGAGAACACTACAAGGATCTCGACACACTTCAAGCTTACAATGTGCAGGACCTGCAAACGTTTTATGTCCCTCCCAAGCAAAAGGGTGAGAAGGTGATCCTATTCTACCGATCCTCAGAGTCGAAAATAGAGAAAGAGATTTGGCATGGTGCGGATGCTACACTCGACAGGCTCCAACCCATCCGTCTGCCCAGATACTATACAAATGGATTAAAGAGGCTATTGAAGCGCCAAGGAGTACCCTTAAAACAGACTGTTCGACAAGCTCGGTGCTACAACAGGATTTGGGATGTCCCTAGGACTCAACGCAAATTGCCCAACGGGAAAATGGAAACACTTGGGCTTGGATACGTGAGAGCCGAAAAACAGGAACGGGCCCACAGTAGCTACGCTATATATACCTTTGATGAAGAAGAGGGCGCCCTGTCAGGAAATGCCAACCCCTCATCAAAACTAGATCCCGCGATTGAAGTGCCGAGTCCGTCGTTTGAAGAACGAATGGACAAGCTTATCAGGAAAGTGGGTCAAAAAGCTCGGGAAGACCACAACCGCGAGATGGCCATCTACGAGAAGGCCAGGACGCAACGTCTGTTTCAACAGCTGCAAAAGACAACGATGCTCATCCTTGTCAACCCGTTGTACGAAAGGCCCGACGCAGAGGCAGAAATAAATCAAGAAGCGGAAAGAGGAGCCGACAACAACGACGCAGGATTAGAGAGTTACGTGATCGGGTATTGCGCGGCTCGGATTTGTCCCTCATGAAGAAGATGAGTCGAGCGTACTCCTTCCCCCGAGACAAGACGGAGAGGTTACTCAAGCTCGCTATAAAACATCAAATGATCGTGCTTCCAGAGTCTAGACACCCTGAGCAAGCTAACAAGGCTTCTCATCTGAGCTATTGCTCTTATCATCGAGCCATAGGACATCCTACCGAAGACTGCTTCACCTTCAAGAACTGGGTCGAGGACCAGTACCAACAGGGCAGATTCGCTTTATCCGACGGCTGGAGCGTAACGCCGCCACAAAAGCATGAACCCAAAGCCGCAAAAGCAGAACCAGATCCACCTCAGCCCTGGAAGCGGATTCGCACATGTTACACGGTTACGATATTAAAAGAAGAGCCCGAAAACATGGATGACCTTCCCTGGTGCTTTGAGAACAGCGATGATGAGGTGATCTCAGAATTTCCGCCAGCTCCGAAAGAACTGGAAGACAGCATACATACTACTGCAGATAACCTCAAGAAGATTGCGTTGGGATCGGCAGATGACCCGCGACCGACATTTGTCAGCGAGCTGCTATCTGAAGAAAGGGTGGCTGCGTTAAAGAACGTGCTTCTACGGCATAAAGACTGCTTCGCGTGGAACTATTCCGAAATGCCAGGATTGGATCCGGAGATTGCTGTGCATAAATTGGCAATATCCCCAGATATCAAGCCAGTTAAGCAGGCGCCAAGAAGGATGCGACTCGAGCTTGAAATAAGCATCAACGCCGAAGTCAAGAAGCTGATCGATTCTGGATTTATCCAAGAAGTCCAGTATCCCGACTGGATCGCCAATATAGTCCCGGTAATGAAGAAAAATGGGACGGTACGCATATGCGTGGATTTCAGGGATCTCAATAAAGCCTGTCCAAAGGACGATTTCCCAGTACCAGTAACCAAGCTAATGATAGATAACACGTCCACTCACGAGGTTTTCTCCTTTATGGACGGTTCATCAGGATACAATCAGATAAAGATGCATCCCGAAGACCAGAAGCACACCGCTTTCCGGACCCCTTTGGGTATATTCTGCTACAGGGTTATGCTTTTTGGTCTAAAGAACGCCGGCGCTACCTATCAAAGGGCCATGACAAAGATCTTCGACGACCTCATACATGACATCGTCGAGTGCTATATCGATGACCTTGTAGTAAAGAGCATGTCATATGAAGAGCATTTAAAGCATTTGGAGACTGTATTTCAACGCCTTCGGCAATATAATTTGAAGATGAATCCCCTCAAATGCGCGTTTGGAGTCTCCTCGGGTAAATTCCTGGGATTCATCATCCGACACCGAGGTATCGAAATAGATCCATCTAAGATCAAGGCGATCATGGAAATGCCTCCGCCAAGAACCCTCAAACAGTTGCGGTCTCTCCAAGGGAAGCTCGCATACATCCGGCGGTTTATCGCCAATCTTTCAGGCAAATGCCGTCCTTACAGCCACCTGATGAAGAAGGGAACTCCATTCGTTTGGGATCACAAATGCCAAGGTGCACTAGACGAGATCAAGCAGTACCTACAGAACCCTCCGGTGTTGGCTGCGCCGGTCAAGGGAAAACCCCTCATTCTTTATACAACCGCCCTCGAAGGTTCCTTAGGCGCATTATGGGCACAAGAGAACGATCAAGGGAAAGAGAGAGCACTCTACTACTTAAGTCGAGTTCTGCTGGGGGCAGAAAACAACTACTCTCCCATTGAAAAACACTGCTCGGCGTTAATCTTCGCGATAACAAAACTCAGATACTATGCGTTGGCGCACGAAGTCCGTCTCATCTCGAAGGTGGACCCTCTTAAATATCTGATGTCAAAGGCTATATTGACGGGTCAACTCGCTAAATGGGCTCTACTCCTGATGGAGTTCTCGATAACATATCGACCTCTCAAGGCAGTGAAAGGCCAGGCCATTGCCGACTTCTTTGCTGAGCATCCAGTACCTGTCGGCTCTCCTCTGAACTACGATTTGCCGGATGAACATGCATTCGATGCGATCGGCGGCGGTGATACCCGATGGGAACTCTATTTTGACGGGGCATCTTCCATGAAGAAGCGCAAACAATGTACCCCCATAATCAAATCGGGAGTAGGCCTCATCTTCGTAACCCCATAAGGAGGGATAATGCGCTTTGCTTTCTCCTTAACGGAATCGAGGACGAACAATGAAGCCGAATACGAAGCTTTGATAGCGGGCCTCGAGATCGCTATTGACATGGGAATTGAAGACCTCTCTATATACGGGGATTCTCAACTGGTCGTTAGTCAAGTAAACGGCGACTACCAAACGTGCAAACCGGAGTTGGTGAGGTACGGCGAAAAGGTGCAACAATTGTTGACCCAAATTCCCTCTTATTCTTTGGAGAACATACCGCGCGCAGAAAACAGTAAAGCAGACGCGCTGGCCAAACTTGCTAAAGAACTAGCTGATGAGAACCTCGATGACGTCAAAATCATGGTGCAAAGCCGTTGAGTGCTTGCCCCGGCAGAAATATCTCCGGAATCATGCGAAGAAAAGGGAGCGACTGAGCAGACAATTCTACAAATAAAAGACCGTAAGAAGGCTGAGGACTGGAGGGAAGTCTTCATAGACTACTTTAAGTCACATCGAATGCCCGAAGGAGCGTCCTCAAGACATCAGCTCATGAAACGTGCTCTATCTTTCGCTTTCGTCAATGATACTCTGTATAAGAGGTCGTTTGATTCTCTGTGGCTGAGATGCTTAGGACCTGACGAAGCAGAAAGAGTCGTTCAGGAAGTTCACGACCGACTCTGCGGTTCTCACCAAGCAGGCCCGAAGATGAAATTGAAGATCAAACGAATGGGTTATTATTGGCCCACGATGGTCCAGGACTGCCTCGAGTATGCGAAGCAATGCCACTCGTGCCAGATTCATGGAGACTTTATCCACCAACATCCGAATCCACTACACCCAACGGTGGCTAGCTGGCCATTCGAAATGTGGGGGACTGACATAGTCGGCCCCATCGAGCCAGCATCGTCCCGGGGACATCGTTTCATCCAGGCGACAACTGACTACTTCTCCAAATGGGCAGAAGCAGTACCGCTGAGGGAAGTGAAGACGGAGAATATCCTCCACTTCTTCAAGACGCACGTCATCTATCGGTTTGGAACCCCACGGCGGATTATCTCCGATAACGGGCCAGCCTACAGAAGCCATAAGATTAGCCGCTTCGCGCAGCAGCACAATATAGACTGGAGATATTCTTCAGTTTACAATCCGCGAGCTAACGGTCTGGCCGAGGCCTTCAATAAGACCTTGATAAAGATCATAAAAAAGACGGTGTCCCGAAATAAGAAGGACTGGCATGAGAGACTGCAAGAGGCTTGTTTCCTGATTTAAAATCAGGAAAGCTTCTGGGAAAAGCTTCAGAAAGGGGTCACGTGTTGGCACGTGACACCTAAAAAAGCATCATCAAGTCAAGTTCAGTTTCCTGACTACGCTGAAGAAAATGGGCTTCAGAAAGAGTCACGTGTTCCCACGTGACCAGGGTCACGTGGCGACACGTGACATTTAAATGCAAGCGTCAAAGGCACACAAGTTCCCTGATCAAGTCAAGGAAAAGGCTTCAGAAGAGGTCACGTGCCTCCACGTGACCAGGGTCACGTGTTGGCACGTGACGTTCAAGGCAGCAGACTCGTTCTCCAAAAGAACCGAAGAAAGAGAGTTCAAACAAGGGTCACGTGCTCACACGTGACCAGGGGTCACATGGTAGCACATGACGTTTAAGCAGCAATCAGAAGACAAAGCGCAAAAGAAAGGAAAAGGCTCATTCCAAAGGGGGTCACGTGCTCACACGTGACCATGGGTCACGTGGTCACACGTGACCGGCTTTCAAAGCCCATTTTGTCAACAGAATTAAATTCTGAGAGAAATTCAAATCTTTCCAAAGGAAAGCAACTATCTGGAACCAATCAAATTAAAGATTCAGAGGTGATGAAATATCATCTATCTATGGGAAAATCTCGGGTTTGGAAAGATTTCCCCTTTAAATCTAACCAAAATAACAAAGGAGAATCTCTGGATTTAAAATCCAATGGTGAATAAAATTCACCTAATAATCCAAAGGTCCAAAATGAATGATGGATGCAAATCAAATCTTTCACGAAGATTCGTCAAAAACTGATTGATTCGGCTGCTTCTCCTATAAATAGGAGCCAAGAGACATACATACATATACATGCGCAGAGAAGAAAAAAGAAAAAAGGAGAAGAGCTTTGATACTTTGAAAAGACTCGGATCTTCTGCAAAAAACCCTAGGTAAGAAAGGGAAGGCCTTTTGAAAGAAAGAGAATTTAATTCTCAACAGAGTTTAACTCTGATAATGTAAAAAACAGAAGAACATATTTCTTCTCTCTTTGATAGAGAATCTGCAAAGTGCACATCTCCCCTTAAGGTTGAGAATTTAATTCTCAATGGGTTGAGATCCTGCCATGCAGATCCAAAACATAGAGAAGAAATGCAAGCACGAGAATTTAATTCTCATAGAACTGTAGGAATTTAATTCCTTTAAAATAAAAGTAGGGCTTGACCCTATATCATGGGAATTTAATTCCTCCAGAACAAAAAAGAAACAGGGTTTAACCCTAATTAAGAAACCCAGTTCTGTTGAAACATCGGGAATTTAATTCCCTTAATCATAATTTAACAGAGGATGGAAGTTTAAACTCCTTAAAAACTTTTATTAGGGTTTAACCCTATTCAGCCCTTCACATATATGAGGAATGTAATTCCTACAGAAAATTCAGAGTTAAACTCTATTCCAGAAAACAAAGTCTTCGAAAGGAAGTAGGAATTTAATTCCTCTGAAATTTACAGTTCGAGGAATTTAATTCCTGAAAAAGGGTTAACAAAGCCTCTGAACAAAATACATAGAGGCAGGGTCACGTGTCATCACGTGACCCCCCCAAGAGATCTACAGAAAGCCCCTTTGAGGCAGCACCCCACGTGACCTACGTGACCCTCGGCAGGAGCTCTAATACATAGGCATTTGAATGCCCATCACGTGATGGCACGTGATGCTCTGAAAGACACGATAATCTCAGAATAAATGAAGGGAGGGCGCTCTCACGTGCTGCCACGTGACCCCTCTTGTCTTAGTGTTTAACACTAAATTGAAACTCTCGAACTCAGTGTTAAAATACTGTTGGGCTTTAGTGTTCAACACTAATTAAAAAGCTTTATCTGCAGTGTTTAACACTGATTACCTTAGCGTTCAAACACTAATCTGAGATCTTCATTTGCAGTGTTCAACACTGATCTGTTTTTAGTGTTTAACACTAATTCGAAAAGCCTTGTTGCTGGTGTTTAACACCAATTACCTCTTAGTGTTAAACACTAACTTATCAACCTCATTCCTAGTGTTCAACACTGACTGCTCTGTAGTGTTTAACACTAGACGTTTGGCCCAATTGGCCTAAATGGATAGAGGCAAAGCCTCTCCTGATTGGACTTAGCCCAAGATGGCCATAAGTCCTCAATTGGTGATTAACTAGTCCAATGGACTCATAACATAATTAATTCGTCTTGACCCCAAATTGGGCCAAGGGCTATTTAATCCACTCCGGTTCTAGGGTACATCTCTTCACTCCTTTGATACTTGGCATTGTAATCCCTCAATGTCTTCAAAGAGGTGACGGGTCCCGACGACCACACATTGATATGGACTGTGGGGTCCTTAAACTCATGTCTAATGCAAATTCCTGGTTACGTGGAACGCGGATAATGTCACTCTTTGACCCCGTGGAAAGCGTCCAGAGCGGAGCCTGGTCCTCGCCAAGCGCGGCAGTGAACCCGTGTGAAGCATCCAGAGCACATACCGGACTGTGGGGTCCTTAAACCCATGGACTACGACGTCCTTAACCTTGACCGAGATGTCTTAAAACTAACAACGGACTGTGGGGTCCTTAAACCTATGGACTTCGACGTCCTTAACCTTGACCGAGATGTCTTAAAACTAACAATGGACCGCAATGTCCTTAAACTACCCATGGACCGCAATGTCCTTAAACTACCCATGGACCGCAATGTCCTTAAACTACCCATAGACCGCAACGTCCTTAAACTAGAGCAATAGAGCCCCGTATGCTCTTTTGTCGGATCTAAACGGTCCTGTTTAAGTTGATCTTAGCCTCAAAAGACAGCTAACGTATCCTTAAACCTTCAAACAGAGTGGACTATGAATCCCCCAATTAACCCTGGCTCGAGGGTACATCTCTGAACTCCTCTGACATCCGTCGTTGTAATCCTTCAACGTCGTCAGAGAGGTGACGGGTCCCGACGGCCATACATTCATGGACCACTATGTCCCTAAACTGGAACATTAGAGTCCAAACGCTCTTTTGTCGGATCTAAACGATCCCGTTAAGTTGATCTTAGTCACAAAGTTAGACTAACGTATTCTTAACAAACGTTTGAGTTGATCTTAGCCTCAAGTATGGCTGACGTATCCTCAAACCAAACCCCCAAACCCAAATCTATGATAATACGGATTTGGACTAGTCCACGCCCTACGGGCGACGACATAACTCAGTCTCCGTAAACAATCCACGGGCAACAAAATACAAAACAAACACCCACGACACGAAGTGACCATCTGGAGAAGGAGAAAGTTGTTACCGCAACGCGGTAGCGTAATTAACTGCAGGGGCTTGCGCCTGCAGGGAAGAGCGTCCCCACAATCAAAAACCCCTCAAACGAGGGGGAATCTGACGAAGTCTGCTACATCGGACGCATCCGTCTAAACCTTCGATACATGGTGCCATAAATCAACTTGGCATCTTCGGAGAGGTGGACGGATAGCACCAATTAGCATCTGCCCCGAATCTCAGGCAAGACGTCATGTCGCGCCGTCTTTCGGAGGGGAACAGATTCTGGCACGCCCGGTGGGACCTTTTCCTCTTTCCACTCCACACTTCGTGTGTCGTGACTCGCAAACCAAACGCGGTTCGCTAATGGTTGCCCTTGGGTTTCAAGATACTAAGAATGGGCGTCTTGCTTATTGCAGAAAGCAAAGGATCGATGGCTTCTACTTCCGTGAAATTCTCCAACTGCTCAGACTGCAATTGCAACCAACGCTCTGCCTCGCCAGGAGGTATAGCCTACGGACCCCAAGCTGCTTCGCTATTCACAATGCCCGTGGAACAGGTCACTCGCGCCACCACAGGATTGTTCTTTGGGACCATGCTCCCGCCGACAAACTTCACCGCTCCAGTGCTGACAACGGAAGCTCTCAAGAAGTCGGTCTTTGATCGTATTACCCCTGCCGCGGCTCCTCTCAACGAGTCGCCCAACGTCAACGCCTCGGTCTTCTCTAGATTGGGCCAGAAATCCTTCGAACCCATCATGGGACCTACGATCTCAGAGAAGGTTGCTTCTAAGAAAGTGGCCGCTCCTGCCCCAGAAGTCGTTAAGGCAGCTCCTCCAGCCAAAAGGTCGGTCTTTACAAGATTAACGGCTTCAGCTCCCGCTCCTACTGCCCAAAGGACATCGGTCTTTGACAGGATGATACCAACTGCGACCCCCCACCCAGATAGGGGGCAAGACGAAACTATTCTTACCGCTGACCCTACACCGTCCGCTCGACACGCTCGACGTCGCCATTGGCGCCGAGTGAGGAAGGCTGGGGGCAACTCCCCCTCCGGGTTGACTCCATCGGCCCCGGTGGCAGAGGTTAATGCTGCTGTTCCAACTGGGAACAGCTTTGAAATGCTAAATAAGGTGTGAAGGAATTCTCCTACGGCAGTGCTGAAGAGGTCTCCTCCCTCATTAAAAAAGGTTGTCGAAATAAAACCCGAACAACCCCGATCTCCTCAACGGCTGTCTTCCAAAATCTATAAGGTTTGGCGGCAGGCCCGAGACTCGATCATCGATCCAAACTTCTCCCGCCAGCACAAGAAGCTGAAAATCCAACCGGAAGCTGGTCACCAGGCTAAACCCCAAAAGGCTGTCTGGACGCCCACCTCAACGGCCCCCTCAACCTCCATGGCTCATAAAAGGAGGAGGCCAGAGAAGACCCCACAGCATGCAGCGACGGCTAAAAGCACTGAGCCCAGACGCCCTAAGTCTGGGGGCATGGTGGTGCACACTGTTTACATGGCCTCTGGAAAAGAGGAGAGCCGCACTTCTGCGGGCCACCGACCGCTAACCCGATCCGTGACGAAAGCCCAGAAGCAGCAACAAAAGCTTCAAGAAATGATGAATGCTATGGCCGCGCTCACCGGACCAAAAGAAAACCCAGAAACGTCCTCAGACGCACGCCGGGAGGAAGAAACCGACGCTGAATTCCTTCGCCGGACACTGAAGAAAAGGGACAAAGAGGCTGCTGAACAAGCGGCCAACATACAACGGATGGGCCTTCTCTTCCAAGATGTGATAGGAATGATGATCCAGCAGGACTTACCCGCCGAGGATCCCCCAATCGTTCTTGAAGACGACCGAGGAGAAACGTCAAATCCACCACCAGCCCTCTCAACGGCCAAGGAGGAGGCAATCTCTAAGGCTGACTTGGCTGATTACATAGCCCAGCAAATCCGAGTTCATCACGCTACTGAGGCAGCTGGTCAAGTCGTGAAAACGGGGCGGCCGTATCCGAGCTGGTACGACCAAATCAAATACCCGCAAGGCTATACGATACCAAAATTCCACGTGTATAAGGGGACCGGCAATCCCCATCAGCATGCCGCCCAGTTCCGGGCCCTCTGCGGTAACACCGGCGGTGATGATAGACTGTTGCTCCGCCAGTTCGTGGGCAGCTTATCAGAAACTGCGTTCGAATGGTATTCGGAACTCCCGAACGATTCTATCAAAACGTTCACTGAAATGGAGCTGTTGTTCACTCAGCGATTCGCAAGTGCCAGCGAACGCACTCCAATAACTGCACTGATTAACGCCAGGGTAAAACCGGGCGAAACCTGGGTCCAGTACGCTATACGCTGGCGGAACTTGTGGTCGAGATGTGAGCAACGCATTGAGGAAGCACCTGCGGTGGGCATGTTCGTGGGAACTCTAGACCCTCACGCAACTATCTCCCAGTTTATGATGTTCTTTAAGCCAACCACATTCCAGGCCCTGATCGACAAGTTGGCTCAGATGGACCAGATGGGTCATAGACCACCTACACCGAAGTCGGAACCTCGGAATGACAAGGGTAAAAGAAGAGCAACATTTGTTGCGAATGCCCAAGAGCAACCGAACGCCCCGAAACCGACAGATCAACTGGAGGAAAGACGTCGGTATTATAATGAGAAGATGAAGCGTCCCTACTCGTTCCCACGGGACAAGACGAAACGGCTATTCGAGCTGGCAATACGCAACAGACTTATAAACCTGCCAAATCCAAGGCGACCGCCGCAACCCACCGAGGTGAATAACCCTAACTATTGCCCTTACCATCAGACGGTAGGCCATCCGATTGAAGATTGCTTCGTCTTCAAAGGATGGATTGAAGACCAGTACCTCCAGGGGAAGTTTGTACTGTCCGAAAAGTGGAAGGTGAACCCACCACAGCCGCATGCTCCTAGGAAAGCGGATACACCGGGGGCAACATGTTCTTTTATTGAAGAAGCTCCATGGGAGGTCGTGCTATCAACTAAAACCAAAAGAATGCTGAGAGACCTTCATGCGTGCCCTGCGATCGAATGGAAGGACCCTCTTGAACCTCAAATTATCAAAGGAATGTTGAAGCCCCGCCCAATTACGAAGACTCGCGATAAGAGCCCAAATACTCACGTCCAACCGTCAAAATCTTCGAGGAAAAAGAAGAAGAAACCGAAGAAGCCCGTGAAGCTTGGAAACGAGCACACGAACTTGCAGAAGCAAATCGACGCGCTGGAAGAATACAATCAAAAGGCGCGAACCCCTGTCACACTGCAAGAGTTCCTCAACCACATCTTTCAAGAGGAAGATGATGGAGAGAGCTCGTCGGATGAATCCGAAGGATATGTGGCGAGTTGTAACGTAGTCTCCCACTCGTTTACCGATGATGGGAAAACTCCCAGCACTAAGAAGCCGGAGGCAGAGCCTGTACCAGAGCGTGCATGGCCAACAGACGAAATGATCGACGCTTTTCTAGACGAGATTCGTCTAAAATGTAAAGCGGACCAGGAGCGTGAAATGACCACGTCGGAAAGAGCCAAATGCGGGCGACTGAACGGAAGAGTTGAACTACCTCCGCCAGAGCGAAAGGTATCCGAAGTAGACAAGAAGATATTCAAGACGAGAAAAAGGTTTGCCAAAGCCATGTCAATGGGGATGAAGCTACCGCCCTCGGAAGGAGATACACACGATGGGGCGGAGAGGCACCCTGACTATTGCGCATATCACCGGAAAGTCTCACACCCCACGGAGGAGTGCGACGCCTTTAAGATATGGTGGCAAGGATATGTTACTCGTCGGCAACATTTTAAGCGCATGAAACGCAAGATCCGTCGGGAGCGAAGAAGTACTGTCGATAGGCACAGCAGAACTACTGGTAACTGTTACATGGTTAACGCCGGGGGGTCACAAGTTCTCACCTTCGGGAGCGACTCTGACGAAGAAATGGCTCTGGGCCCTCTCTTTAAAGAATCCGCTTTAGGGAAAGAGGAGAAATCGGAGATCTGCGAGAACATTCAGCTGCGCAATCGCACACTCCCAGAAAAGAATCTCGGGCCCGGGAATAGAAAGGATAAGGGAAAGAAAAAGGTCACTGAAGATATCACTTTAGATGACCAAGTCACGAAAGAGCTGGCTACCAAAGACCCTCCTAGGAAGAGTAAGGTGGACTATAACATCCTCGCGCACCTAAGGAAGCTACCTTCTCAGTTTAGCATTCTCGATGCCCTCCTATTATCAAAAGAAGCGCGAGACTCACTAATTAAGGCGTTACAAGAACCTGAGCAATTCCAAGCCTTCCTCGCCACTGAAAAGATGAAGGATGAACTGGAGGAAGTGCATACAGCCGACATCACTTTCGGTGATGAAGACCTCCTTCTCGGGACGTGCGACCACAACCGTCCCCTATATGTCTCCGGATACTGCCATGATATCAAGATAGGCAAGATCCTGGTGGATAATGGATCTGTTGCGCCACGGCAGCGCCCCGGCCTCGTACTCGAGGCCAAAATGCGGAATAAAAATTTTGCGAACTTTGCAAAACGGCGCTACCGCGGACAGAGAAAACCCGGATCGAAACCATTAACCTATACTAGCTAACTAGAGAGATAGGGTGAGAAGTTATACCAAGCGATCCGTGTCCTTCGGTCTTCATCTCCACTCCGATCTCTTGCGGAATCTCCGTCACCTCCTCGCTCGTCGGAAAGGACACCACGTAGCCGGGATCTTTTACGGGCTCCCGCCTCTTGACCGAGGCAACTCGGGCGCGAAGTTGGCTAGCCGACGCGTCCAAGACTTGCTATAGAAATAGTGTAGTGAACTTGTCTCTTTAGGGTTCTTGAAGTTGCCATGGATGTGGAGGTGAAGGAAAGGAATAAAAAGCTATGGAGGGATTTGTGTAATTTTGCAAGCAAGCAAGCATGAGAATGAGATGATATCTTTATACCACTAGAAAAATGATCCTCTCATTTTTTTTCCCTCAAGAATGGCCGGCCCCTCTCAAGAATGAAGAAGATTGGAGAGAGAAAAAGAATACATCCCCAAATATATCTCAAAAGAAAAGAATAATAAAGATAAAAGTCATACTCATTCTAATCCAAATCCTTTCCACCATCCATCAAATGAAAAGCAAGTGATGAGATTAAAAAGGAATCTCATAATGAAACAAGTCCCATCAAAATGCAACATATGCAAGAAAACCCTCCACTAAATGTTAATTGCAAACTTGCAATTAACACCCTCCACCAAGAAAGTCCGACCGAGAAGGAATGAAGGAAAACCGGCCGGAACGGAATGCAAACTGGCAACTTCAGAAAACCGATCCCGTAATAAATTACAGGAAAACCCCACTGCTGCAAATACATGCCCGCATTTGTATTCCCACTGAACACAAATGCAAAGAGACAAAACTACACTATCAAATACTAGAATCCGGCTTAAGCCAAAGCCGGCTAGTAAAAACTGTCCGATCACGATCCGTGCAATACCGCACGTATCTGATCGAACCCTGCCATATCTCCATACGGCCTCTACAGCGTTTCGCCCGAAACTTGAGTAACTGAAACTGAGTGTGGTGGACTCTAAAGACTCGTCAATACCTTGGCTGTGGATTTAACCACTAGCACGTCAGAGGTATAAGCCAATACGTGACGTGCCACCAGCTATTGACCAAATGGGACGTCGATGAGGAAGCTCACCCCGACACCCAACTGAGCCTGTCAGTGACAATAGCCGTACAGTCCGGTCCGTTCGTCTATGAGTATCGCATGGCGGGCCTAGGGGGTTGGTAAAAGTCAGACCCCCAAAAGCGGTATAAGTCGTGTCGGAGCGTAGCCCAGAACACCCTGAGATACTACTGGAATACCTACCAGTAAATCTCCTGCCTCGGCCGAGGGCTTTGTGTAATGGCTCTCCTAGACACAGCGCGACCTCACCCCCAATACCGGGAGAGACGAACCCCTGCAGATCCGCTCACTGCCTCCATGTGGCTCGGGACTGTACCCAACTAAAATCTGTTTGCACGACTCCTTTGAGCCGTGGTAAGGTAGTAATCAAAGCACAGTGGGAACTCACACGAGACAAATGACGATCTCAGGTCGATGAACTAACCTGTACACATGTCACCAGGGAACTGCTATCTGACATCTGGTATAAGACCAACTAGCAGGTTCCCAGCGAGTCCTGTCCGGTGTACTCATAACCCAATGAGCACCTGTATACATCTTAGGTGAACCAACTGACACCAGTGGCTTGTGAGACCGGCCACCGCCCCTCGTCGGGGTCTCGACTGTATACACTAGTCTACTAACGGAGTATCGATGCCCTGTCTCGAAACTCCTACGACTAGGGACCTATTAAGGATGTGCTTATAGACCACCAGCTCCCACGTATATGATCGCCATCATACTGCTGGCAGTCAAGCAAGAATCCTAGGGGCTCTATCAACGTGTAATAGCGACATGTCAGGTCACCTAAAGCAGTACACGATGATAAAGATAAACCAGATAGCATACTATCATCTCGAGTAAGACTGTCCTACCGGGATAGGTCCTCCCTCAATCATTGCAATCACGTGCCTGTGATCCAATAATTGACTCTGAGGGCACTATCTCCAACAATCTCCCACTTGCACTCAAGGCTAATTATTGCGATGTCGCATACTCACAGCCCGTGTGATACCGAACACCCAACTCCTCTACTAGTCAGTCTCACAAAACTCGTTTGCGAAACTATTGCGTTCGAGGAATAGCCTCAGTGAGTGGATCCGCTGCGATGTTTCTTTCTATGTCTCTCTATATCTCAAGTTCGCGGAGAAAGCCATCTCCCGAAATGAGCAATACCTGTCTTAGAACGTCTGGATGTCTGATGGGACCTAGCTCATAAATGAACTCCAAATCCAAACTTCTTAGACTGTATCAACAACTGAACTTAATCAGTATCCTGCGCCATGCCTCCCTCAGTATTGCCTTGGACCACCTGTCCAAAATACTGCCCCTCGTCAGAAGGAAAATCTATAACTCTGGCAACCTCCTTGTCGTCCATGTCACCTTGGAAGCCTGGAGTGATAACCGTCTCCTAAAGGAGGCAGCCGTTATCATATCCCTAGAACATTCACTTATGTTCTAAAACTGCTTCTGACTGTTTTTCCAGGATTGGATCAATATCAACTTATTGCATCTAGTGCAAGAACAACATCTGGTGTGGTACTTGACATCTCATGATTGACTCAATTGCCTAAGCAAGTGATCTGCCAATTATGAGTATCCCTCTCCCCTTTAGTCTATAAGACACCTTTAGAGAGGGTGACTCCATTACCTGCAGGTATACTACCGTGCCAGGAGTCGTCCATTCTAAATACTCATAGAATGCTGTCAAGTTACCCAGATTGGGAAACCACCCAAATCTAGATCTAAAACCATAGATCTAGTGACCAGTATGTCTGATATAATATCCAAGTCCCTTGTGGAGAAACCACTGTGTGACGACCAAAGTATAACCGATCGTAGTATAGGAATATCACTTCCTACTACCTTCTCAACAGATCCATCCCCTATTCTGATGACGTCAAGCCTATGACTGTCACATCAGAAACAGATGATCTATCTCCGCTGTATCTGCTTTAGTCTATAAATAGACATAAGCCTGATGTCCACCAATGCTTCCGCTGCTCCCACTGACTATGACAACCCTCTGGCAGAGTCATATAGACGTGCAGTTCTAAAGCTAGTTTAGAACGACGCTATACTCATCCTCCTGCCGGGTCTCGCAGCCTGGAACAACAGCAATGGTAATTGTGGGTAAATAAGAACTTCCCTGTCACCGTCCTTGAGGCTACCGGAGTACCCCTCGGGTGCCTGAAGTTACCCACCGTATCTGCGGAGTGGCCAATGGAATGTCAAACCAGATTGAATCTTTAGGTTCCTTATCAAATCTTCAGTAATCGTTTGTGGTTCTGGAATCACTTCCAGTTCTACCATACTCCCACTACTGTTTTTTGAAAAAATCCATTTTTAATAAAAACTGTGGCGAGTTTAGAACAATATTTCTACTGTTCATCCAGATGGTAGAAAATCAACCCTCGTCATAGCCTGGGTCAACCCACAAACAGCCATTACAGAAACGTGCCTTGAGTTGTCCAGTGTCTGGTTTTAAGCATAAGCCGGACAACTCCCCGTATCTTAACATCGTTAAGATATGAACTGTTCTATATCCAATATAGAAACAGAGGCACTGATTTAATTGAACCAGATTCAAATCATGCAGCTGTCTCCAGTGCATGTCAACTAAATGGAAGGAGGCCGATCAGCGTTACTCAACTTAGGAATGCATCCAATTATGAGTAACCTGAAAGAGAAGCAAGTTCTCTTAATCATTACTATCAACTGAATACCATACATAAGTATCTACATCTTCGATCACTTTGAAGAATCCCGATACTTGCTATACCTGGTTCTCTACTTTATTCAAATACCTATAACTCCTCAAAACTTAGACCCTGTGTTTCCATGAAACACATGTCTAAGAACTAGAGAAGTTAAAAGTAAACAGAATATAGTATGAGAACCAACCCCTCTGTCCTAATGGACACTGGACAGCATACAATACTCTGTATAAGTCCGCTGAGTCTAACAACTCTTTCACTGTGTGTCGTAGGTTGAAAACTGTACTTATGGTTAAGAAGAATTACACCGCTGTTTAATGCTCCTTACCTAACCATCCACTGATATAGGTAAATGTCATCGACATAATATCAAAAGGCATATCTCACTCTATGAAAATAGACGTACAGATATAACAATTTGAAATTGGTGCACAACAGCGGATATTCAAAACCAAATATTTGCCGACCGGCAAACAACCCAGGTGACTTCCTCAAATATCACCGATTGCAACGAATCCCGATATAATGAGGATGATCACCCAATTCCCAATAACTTACTCCCACTCATCATCTGTAAAACCATACAGATGTGAGAATCATACCTGGTAAATACATACCCTGGAGTAAGTGTCTAATCGGGAAATCAGTTTTCTTTTAACAGTACACAGTGAAACTGAAACATTGTAATGTTTCAATGGGGTATCCTGGTATTCCTAGTAATGCCTCTACCATTATCCAGATTCACAACTATAACCGTATAATTCTTTGCCACCTCTCCAAATCCCTTTATATGTCTTTAGTCAATACCGTCTGCACACCCCTTTAGGCCAAATGGTTTTCTTCTTTCCCTACCGTTCGGCACCAGCCTATGGTTTGGAAGAAGACTATCCGAAAGGCATAAAGGGTGTACTGTCCTAATCCTAGGAGCACTCGCAATGCGAGAGAAGGTGAAGATAAAAGACACCTGAATGTACTTTATTCCTATTTCTCCTGAACCAGGATCCATCCCCGAACTGGAACAATTTCCTTTCGAGTTCGTATATAACCATACGATGGATTATCCAATAAAATGGGATCTTCGTAGTGATACGGAGTGTCCTGGAGAAATACAAAGGTGATTTAGAATTGGCGAAGAAATACTTGGTTTGGTCGTGAATAGTAGTCGCAACTTACTTTGCCCTCTTACTAATCCCTTGCTTTGTCTTAACTTAATACCTTCTGCACACCATCGTTATGCTAATTGGTTTTCTTCATTCCCTACCCGTCGGCACCAGCCTATGGTTTGGAAGAAGACTATCCAATTTGCGTAATAGGTGTACTACTCCTAAACCAAGGAGTACTCGCAACCTGAGAGAAGGTGAAAAGAAAAGACAACTGAATAAACCTATTCGTTTTCTCCAGAACCAGAAACCATCCTCGAAGTCCTTCGAGTTCGTATCTAACCATACGATGGTTTTGTCCAATGGAAGTGGACGTTCGTAATAATACGGGGTGTCCTGGAGAAAAGGGTAAAAGTAGGAGTGGCAATGAGGTCTGCAACTCTGACAATCCAAAAGCCAGTGTTAAGAAGGTTCGGTCAACTTGGTCACTGAGTCATAGTCCAGGGTCGGGTCAATGGTCGCTGCCAGAGAGAGAGAAAAGAAACACTCAGCGTGCACTCTAACCTAGATCAGAATGGTTATCACTTTGTCTAATCTGGAAACCTCCCACTGTACCTCAAATTCTCCTCCAAACCTAAAAGAAGAATTAGTCGGGATCACCCGAGGAGTAAACCAACTCATCAGTGGAAATCGGGATCCAACTATCATCGCATGATAACTTGACGGAATCCACTCAAGTCACCACACTCCAGAAGGTATGCGCATGCCTGGCAAGTTTCAGTTCTTTTGAAACTCCCGATGTGATTTTTACCCCTAGGACCCAAGTGACCTTGACGAATAATCAACAAATCAAAAGGTCCTAGTCAAGTTCAACCCGTCATTATCTTGATTGTGTTAAACCCACCCGCACGACCCTTGACGAATAATCAACAAAGTCGCACGACTGTCCTAACCAATCCACATATCCATGCGACAGAAAGCATTACAGAGCTACCGCACACTACGCCTCGGCGAATAGCAACGACAAACGTAGCGCGAATACTATGCAATACTAATCCGAAATGACGGAGGGCTACGAATGGTTTCTGGCGAAAACCTTTAACGTAATGAACTTGATATCGTTGAAGGAACTGGATAACTTTTATAAAAATATAGTGACGAAAAACCTTTACTAAAGAGGTCACTCCCGGTGAAGGGATCTCGGCTCTTTCCCCGTAGAATGAGGTGCAGGATATTCCAACTGAATACCACGATGCAAAGCAAAAGTAATCGGCTATAGTGAAGTTAATGCCCTGACGCAAACTTCTGTCCAAGGGGTCACTCCCGGTGAAGGGATCTCGGCCCTTGCCTCGTCGACTGAGGAGCAGGATATTCCAAATGAATACCACGATGCAAAACAAAAGTGAACGTCCTTGCAATAACAGCTTTTTGAAAAATGTTCCAACAACATCAGATTAGGTTTGTTTATCTTGCATTGATCCGAATCAACGCAGTCCCATCAATTGATCACACCACAAAGAACGAAAATATACTGACGTACGTATATGCCATCCACATTCGCCACTGGGTCCCGTCATCACCCGTTAGGTTAGCTAACTAACGGCAGAGCGGGGACTGGACTAGCGCGGATGTAAAACATATACAACGTCTACTAATATATATACCAATATATAGTATTTCGCTCAAGGCGTGAATGAAAAGCAACATCACAGAAATGTACAGCATCACAGAACAATACAGATATCTGGAAACCCCGGGTTTCACAGAGCCGCTGCTGAAACCCGACGTTCCCCTGGTCGTGTGGATAGCCTGTGCAATAAAATCCTAGACCCCTACGGTCGCGGCAAGTCACCCGCCAAAACCTGAAGCGAGGCAGCCCCCTTCAGCTCCGTGAATGGACCACCCAGCACTCCACGGAATCCGGCAACTTGGGCACCCCTCCTGGGTCAACCTGTACCCCCTACGAGTGCGGCGAATAGCCCGCCAATCCTGGACTGAAGCCCCTCCGTCTCAATGCCCTGAGATGCGGGCCCGTTGCCCTCCAGAACCCGGCTATCCGTGCACCCCTCCGCGGGGTAATCCTAGTACAGAAAGTAAAATATACATACACCGGGTACATCGACCGCAACCAGGTCGTGCCCCAAAATAATAATACAAACAGGCAGTGACGGCAGTCCACATGTCGGACGCTCGCCCCGCAATATCAAATGTACATAATACAACAAAAACTGTACTAGCATTGCATCCAGGCTATCCCCCACGACCGATCCGCAACATCACAGCATAAACATAGAACATCAACGTGAAAGTCACGTTCGCAAATCCGTCTAACCGGGCTATAGCAGTTAGACAGGATTTACCGATCGAGTGACATTCACGGTCGCAGATATAATGTAAATACTGTGAAATAATGTGTTTCAAATATCCGATCGATCAAACAATTAACAAGCGGGCCCCAAACCAATACTGTAGCAGTTACAGAAAACCTGGGCCCAAATTTAATATCCCAAAACCCTCAAAATTAGCCCAAAAGCCCACTGTAAAATTTTCACAGTGTGAGCACAGTAGACTGCGGCGGAAGCGCGGCCCAAAGTGGGGTTTGGCCGCTCTTCCGCGGTCAACTGTACGACTGACACTGTCGAATTTTTACAGTGGTCTTAGAATTTCGTGCACATTATTTTTCTGTAACCTGAAAAATTTTTAGACACCAAAAAATTCCAACAGAAAACTGATGTGAACAAAATACGGGTTTTTGAGATTTTGGACGATCGGATAAGTAAAACGCATTAGAACAAGCTAGGTAAGGTTAATGGCGTGGCTCTGATACCATGTTGCGCCACGGCAGCGCCCCGGCCTCGTACTCGAGGCCAAAATGCGGAATAAAAATTTTGCGAACTTTGCAAAACGGCGCTACCGCGGACAGAGAAAACCCGGATCGAAACCATTAACCTATACTAGCTAACTAGAGAGATAGGGTGAGAAGTTATACCAAGCGATCCGTGTCCTTCGGTCTTCATCTCCACTCCGATCTCTTGCGGAATCTCCGTCACCTCCTCGCTCGTCGGAAAGGACACCACGTAGCCGGGATCTTTTACGGGCTCCCGCCTCTTGACCGAGGCAACTCGGGCGCGAAGTTGGCTAGCCGACGCGTCCAAGACTTGCTATAGAAATAGTGTAGTGAACTTGTCTCTTTAGGGTTCTTGAAGTTGCCATGGATGTGGAGGTGAAGGAAAGGAATAAAAAGCTATGGAGGGATTTGTGTAATTTTGCAAGCAAGCAAGCATGAGAATGAGATGATATCTTTATACCACTAGAAAAATGATCCTCTCATTTTTTTTCCCTCAAGAATGGCCGGCCCCTCTCAAGAATGAAGAAGATTGGAGAGAGAAAAAGAATACATCCCCAAATATATCTCAAAAGAAAAGAATAATAAAGATAAAAGTCATACTCATTCTAATCCAAATCCTTTCCACCATCCATCAAATGAAAAGCAAGTGATGAGATTAAAAAGGAATCTCATAATGAAACAAGTCCCATCAAAATGCAACATATGCAAGAAAACCCTCCACTAAATGTTAATTGCAAACTTGCAATTAACACCCTCCACCAAGAAAGTCCGACCGAGAAGGAATGAAGGAAAACCGGCCGGAACGGAATGCAAACTGGCAACTTCAGAAAACCGATCCCGTAATAAATTACAGGAAAACCCCACTGCTGCAAATACATGCCCGCATTTGTATTCCCACTGAACACAAATGCAAAGAGACAAAACTACACTATCAAATACTAGAATCCGGCTTAAGCCAAAGCCGGCTAGTAAAAACTGTCCGATCACGATCCGTGCAATACCGCACGTATCTGATCGAACCCTGCCATATCTCCATACGGCCTCTACAGCGTTTCGCCCGAAACTTGAGTAACTGAAACTGAGTGTGGTGGACTCTAAAGACTCGTCAATACCTTGGCTGTGGATTTAACCACTAGCACGTCAGAGGTATAAGCCAATACGTGACGTGCCACCAGCTATTGACCAAATGGGACGTCGATGAGGAAGCTCACCCCGACACCCAACTGAGCCTGTCAGTGACAATAGCCGTACAGTCCGGTCCGTTCGTCTATGAGTATCGCATGGCGGGCCTAGGGGGTTGGTAAAAGTCAGACCGCCAAAAGCGGTACAAGTCGTGTCGGAGCGTAGCCCAGAACACCCTGAGATACTACTGGAATACCTACCAGTAAATCTCCTGCCTCGGCCGAGGGCTTTGTGTAATGGCTCTCCTAGACACAGCGCGACCTCACCCCCAATACCGGGAGAGACGAACCCCTGCAGATCCGCTCACTGCCTCCATGTGGCTCGGGACTGTACCCAACTAAAACCTGTTTGCACGACTCCTTTGAGCCGTGGTAAGGTAGTAATCAAAGCACAGTGGGAACTCACACGAGACAAATGACGATCTCAGGTCGATGAACTAACCTGTACACATGTCACCAGGGAACTGCTATCTGACATCTGGTATAAGACCAACTAGCAGGTTCCCAGCGAGTCCTGTCCGGTGTACTCATAACCCAATGAGCACCTGTATACATCTTAGGTGAACCAACTGACACCAGTGGCTTGTGAGACCGGCCACCGCCCCTCGTCGGGGTCTCGACTGTATACACTAGTCTACTAACGGAGTATCGATGCCCTGTCTCGAAACTCCTACGACTAGGGACCTATTAAGGATGTGCTTATAGACCACCAGCTCCCACGTATATGATCGCCATCATACTGCTGGCAGTCAAGCAAGAATCCTAGGGGCTCTATCAACGTGTAATAGCGACATGTCAGGTCACCTAAAGCAGTACACGATGATAAAGATAAACCAGATAGCATACTATCATCTCGAGTAAGACTGTCCTACCGGGATAGGTCCTCCCTCAATCATTGCAATCACGTG
Source organism: Agapanthus africanus (assembly GCA_030015575.1). Taxonomy (NCBI): domain Eukaryota; kingdom Viridiplantae; phylum Streptophyta; class Magnoliopsida; order Asparagales; family Amaryllidaceae; genus Agapanthus; species Agapanthus africanus. Next base: position 89,641,491 of record JASDDO010000012.1, on the reverse strand, counting down.
CCTGTGATCCAATAATTGACTCTGAGGGCACTATCTCCAACAGGATCCTCCGTCAATCTCCTTAATGTTCGGGTGTTGAAGGAAATCTGCATGAGCGTGCAACACCTCGCTCGTGACAAAATCACTATCTCCGGTTTCGATTCACAATCGTCACGGACTCTCGGATCTGTGATACTAACATTACGCTTTGGACTTCTCGTCACAGACATCAAATTCCATGTCATTGACGCCAAGACTTGCTACAACGCCTTGCTCGGCCGTCCTTGGCTACACGAGTACAATATCATCCCTTCTACACAACATCAGTGTATGAAGTACTTCAAGGATGGTTTCGAGTATACCGTAACAGGTGAGTTAAACCCATTTTCCGTGAACGAAGTCCGCAAATACGAAGATGCGAAGTACTTTTTGCCAGATTTCGAGGATACAGAAAGGTGTCGCAAGCCGGAGAACAAAGCCGCCGCCACCATCCCCGTTTTCGGGAGCGATACCGAAGAAGAGGAAGAGATAGTTTATGCAGGGCCATCTCAACGCAACAACCTGAGGACGCCCGCCCCCATGTTAGTCTTCGGAAGTGACTCAGAAGATGAAGTGAACGCTGTGTTCTCCAATCGGCTGTCAATACAAGCACCCCCTGGCGATGACCATAGTTTGCAAATCACCATGGTACCGCGAGAACACTACAAGGATCTCGACGCGCTTCAGGCTCACAATGTACAGGACCTGCAAACATTCTACGTCCCTCCCAGGCGAAGGGGTGAGAAAGTGATCCTATTTTACCGATCCTCAGAGTCGAAAATAGAGAAAGAGATCTGGCATGGCGCAGATACTACACTCGACAGGCTCCAACCCATCCGTCTGCCCAGATACTATACGGATGGATTAAAGAAGCTATTGAAGCGCCAAGGAGTACCCTTAAAACAGGCTGTTCGGCAGGCTCGGTTCTACAACAAGATTTGGGATGTCCCCGGGACTCAACGCAAATTGCCCAACGGGAAGATGGAAACACTCGGGCTTGGATACACAAGAGCTGGAAAACGGGAACGGGCTCACAGCAGCTACGCTATATATACCTTTGATGAAGAGGAGGACGCCCTGTCAGGAGATGCCAACCCCCCATCAAAACTAGACCCCGCGATTAAAACGCCGAGTCCGTCATTTGAGGAACGAATGGGCAAGCCTATCAGGAAAGTGGGTCAGAAAGCTTGGGAAGACCACAACCGCGAAATGGCCATCTACGAGAAGGCCAGGACGCAACGTCTATTTCAACGTGCTGCAAAAGACAAAGACGCTTATCCTCGTCAATCCGCTGTACGAAAGGCCCGACGCAGAGACGGAAATAAATCAAGAAGCGGCTCGGGTTTGTCCCTCATGAAGAAGATGAGTCGAGCGTACTCTTTCCCCCGAGACAAGACGGAGAGGTTACTTAACTTCACTATAAAACATCAAATGATCACGCTTCCAGAGTCTAGACATCCTGAGCAAGCTAACAAGGCTTCTCATCTAGAGTTATTGCTCTTATCACCAAGCCATAGGACATCCTACCGAAGACTGCGTCACCTTCAAGAACTGGGTCGAGGACCAGTACCAACGGGGCAGATTCGCTTTATCCGACGGCTGGAGGGTAACGCCGCCGCAAAAGCATGAGCCCAAGGCCGCAAGAGCAGAACCGGGTCCACCTCAGTCCGGGGAGCGGGTTCGCACTTGCTATACGATTACGATATTAGGAGAAGAGCCCGAGAACGTAGATGACCTTCCCCGGTGCTTTGAGAACAGCGATGATGAGGTGATCTCGGAATTTCCGCCCGCTCCCAAAGAACTGGAAGATGGTATACATACTACTGCAGATAACCTCAAGAAGATTGAGTTGGGATCGGCAGACAACCCGCGACCGACATTTGTCAGCGAGCTGTTATCCGAAGAAAAGGTGGCTACGTTAAAGAACGTGCTTCTACGGCATAAAGATTGTTTCGCATGGAACTACTCCGAGATGCCAGGATTGGATCCGGAGATTGCTGTGCATAGATTAGCAATATCCCCAGATATTAAGCCAGTCAAGCAGGCGCCAAGGAGGATGCGACTCGAGCTTGAAATGAGCATCAACGCCGAAGTCAAGAAGTTGATCGATTCTGGATTTATCCAAGAAGTCCAATATCCCGACTGGATTGCCAATATCGTCCCGGTAATGAAGAAGAATGGGACGGTACGCATATGCGTGGATTTCAGGGATCTCAATAAAGCCTGTCCAAAGGATGATTTCCCAGTACCAGTAACCGAGCTAATGATAGATAACACGTCAACTCACGAGGTTTTCTCCTTTATGGATGGTTCGTCAGGATACAATCAGATAAAGATGCATCCCGAAGACCAGAAGCATACCGCTTTCCGCACCCCTTTGGGTATATTTTGCTATAAGGTTATGCCCTTTGGTCTAAAGAACGCTGGTGCCACCTATCAAAGGGCCATGACAAAGATCTTCGACGACCTCATACATGACATCGTCGAGTGCTATATCGATGACCTCGTAGTAAAGAGCACGTCATATGAAGATCATTTAAAGCATCTGGAGACTGTATTTCAACACCTTCGGCAATATAATTTGAAAATGAATCCCCTCAAATGCGCGTTTGGAGTCTCCTCGGGCAAATTCCTGGGATTCATCATTCGACACCGAGGTATTGAAATAGATCCGTCAAAGATTAAAGCGATCATGGAAATGCCTCCGCCAAGAACGCTCAAGCAGCTGCGGTCTCTCCAAGGGAAGCTCGCATACATCCGGCGGTTTATCGCTAATCTTTCGGGCAAATGCCGTCCTTACAGCCACCTGATGAAAAAGGGAACCCCATTCGTTTGGGATCATAAATGTCAAGGTGCACTAGACGAGATCAAGCAATACCTGCAGAGCCCTCCGGTGTTGGCCGCGCCGGTCAAGGGAAAACCCCTCATTCTTTATACGACCGCCCTCGAAGGTTCTTTAGGCGCATTATGGGCACAAGAGAACGATCAGGGGAAAGAGAGAGCACTCTACTACTTAAGTCGAGTTCTACTGGGGGCAGAAGGCAACTATTCCCCCATTGAAAAGCACTGCTTGGCATTGATCTTCGCAATAACAAAGCTTAGACATTACGCATTAGCACATGAAGTCCGTCTTATTTCGAAGGTGGACCCTCTCAAATATTTGATGTCGAAAGCCATCCTGACGGGACGACTTGCTAAGTGGGCCCTGCTCTTGATGGAGTTCTCGATAACGTATCAACCTCTCAAGGCAGTGAAAGGCCAGGCCATTGCCGACTTCCTCGCCGAGCACCCGATACCGGCCAATTCTCCTCTGAACTGTGATTTGCCGGACGAGCATGCATTTGATGCGATTAGCAGCGGAAGCACCCAATGGGAACTCTATTTCGATGGAGCGTCCTCCATAAAGAAACAGAAACAAGGTATCCCAATGATCAAATCAGGGATAGGCCTCATCTTTGCAACTCCACAAGGAGGGATAATGCGCTTCGCCTTCTCCTTAACAGAGCCGAGGACAAACAATGAAGCCGAATACGAAGCCCTGATAGCAGGCCTCGAGATCGCCATCGACATGGGAATTGAGGACCTCCTCATATACGGGGATTCTCAGCTGGTCGTCAGTCAAGTAAATGGTGACTACCAAACGTGAAAGCCGGAGTTGGTAAAGTACGGCGAAAGGGTGCAACAACTATTGACCCAAATTCCCTCCTATACTTTGGAGAACATACCGCACGCGGAAAACAGCAAAGCAGACGCGTTGGCTAAACTTGCTAAAGAACTGGCTGACGAGAACCTCGATGACGTCAGAATCGTGGTACAAAGCCGTCGAGTACTCGCCCCGGCAGAAATATCTCCGGAATCATGCGGAAAAAAGGGAACGACTGAGCAGATGACTCTACAAATAAAAGACCATGAGAAGGCCGAAGACTGGAGGGAAGTCTTCATAGACTACTTTAAATCCCGCCGAATGCCCGAAGAAGCGTCATTAAGACATCAGCTCATGAAACGAGCTTTATCTTTCGCTTTTGTCAACGACATTCTATACAAGAGATCGTTTGATTCCCTATGGCTGAGATGCTTGGGACCTGACGAAGCAGAAAGAGTCATTCAGGAAGTTCATGACGGACTTTGCGGTTCTCACCAGGCAGGCCCAAAGATGAAGTTAAAAATTAAACGGATGGGTTATTACTGGCCCACGATGATCCAGGACTGCCTCGAGTATGCGAAGCAATGCCACTCATGCCAGATCCATGGAGACTTCATCCACCAACATCCGAATCCACTGCACCCGACGTTGGCTAGTTGGCCATTCGAAATGTGGGGGACTGACATAGTCGGCCCCATTGAGCCAGCATCATCCCGGGGACACCGCTTTATCCTGGCGACAACTGATTACTTCTCCAAATGGGCAGAAGCAGTACCGCTGAAGGAAGTGAAGACGGAGAATATTCTCCACTTCTTCAAGACGCACGTCATCTATCGGTTTGGAACCCCACGGCGAATTATCTCCGATAATGGGCCGGCCTACCGAAGCCATAAGATTAGCCGCTTCGCACAGCAGCACAATATAGACTGGAGATATTCTTCAGTTTACAATCCACGAGCTAACGGCCTGGCCGAGGCTTTCAATAAGACCTTGACGAAGATCATAAAAAAGACCGTTTCCAGGAATAAGAGAGACTGGCACGAAAGGCTGCAAGAAGCCCTTTGGGCTTATCGAACTACATTCAAGACAGCCACAAACACAACGCCGTACGCGTTGGTATTTGGGACAGAAGCAGTGCTCCCCCTCGAGATAGAGTTACCCTCTCTACGAGTAGCAATCCACCACGAGCTGACGAACGAAGAAAATGCTCACCTTCGGCTTGAGGAGCTTGATGCCCTCGATGAAACCCGGCTCATAGCGCAACAACATCTAGAAGCCTACAAAGCAAAGATGACGCGTTCGTACGAAAGATTGACCAGGCCGAGGACATTCCGCCAAGGCGAACTCGTACTAGTGGTCAAAAGACCTATGATCCCCAATCGTGCCAAGCGGGGAAAATTTGAGCCAAACTATGAAGGCCCGTATATCATAGACAAGGTCTACCAGGGTGGAGCCTATCTACTCATGGACATGCACGGTGAAAGGCCTTTCAGGCCAATAAACGGCCGCTTCTTAAAGAAGTACTATACTTAATGAGCCATAGCCGGGGTCAATGATAGATGACGACGACTATGTCCGCTCGCTATCTTCCTAGGCTCAGACTTTACAAGTAGCAGCCGGCCTTCCCATATCGACGGACCGAAACGTCCTTAAACTAACGGCGGACCGAAACGTCCTTAAACTAACGGCGGACCGAAACGTCCTTAAACTATCGACGGACCGAAACGTCCTTAAACTATCGACGGACCGAAACGTCCCTAAAACTACTACCGCAGCATCCTTAGGCTGACGAGATGGATAAAAAAAAAAGATTAAAAAAAATGATAAAAAAAAACGGTATGTCCATAAGCAAAATGGGCACGGATGAAAACCCGAAAGGGCTCCGTGAGTAAAAACAGCAGGGCTACCGGCGAGTGTTCGTGAAAACCCGAAAGGGCGCGACCTTGTAAAAAAAAAAAAAAAAAAAGAATAAAAAAAACGGTATGTCCATAAGCAAAATGGGCACGGATGAAAACCCGAAAGGGCTCCGTGAGTAAAAAGAGCAGGGCTACAGGCGAGTGTTTGTGAAAACCCGAAAGGGCGCAACCTCGTTAAAAGACACTTGTAGGGTCCTCTCGACCTTGTAAGGAGAAACCACCTGCGTGAGATCCTTACGACTCACAAAGGAGCAACACACTTAGGGATCCTCACGATTCCTAAGGAGAAAATACACTTGCGAGATCCTTACGACTCGTAAGGAGAATTCCCTTGTGGGACCCTCACGGCCCATGAGATTTGAAAGTCTTAAGTTACAGAAACCTAAACCTGTTCTTAAGCAAATCCTCCACAACCTCCGATATTGCCCTACAAGAGGCTCAATACTGACCCTTGTATACAATCCATGGGCGCGAATAAACATTTCCCCAGCAAAGTCCAACCCTTGTAGGTCCCCTCGACCCATAAGGAGAAAACCCTCTTGTAGGATCCTTACGACTTACAGAGGAACATACACTTAGGAATCCTCACGATCCCTAAGGAGAAAATACACCTGCAAGAGCCTCACGACTTGTAGGGAGAAATACCTTTGTGAGACCCTTACGGCTCATGAAGTCAAAAGCCTTAGTCGGCAGGACCTTAACCCTGTTTGCTAAGCCACCTTTGTTCAACACCGACAGAGGCAAATGATGATTCGCTCCTGGCAATATTCCAGTTGCAGCGATGCTGACGCCTAAACCGGTATCAAATCACAAATTCTTTCGTGGCAAATGATGATTCGCTCCTGGCAACGTCCCAGTTGCAGCGATGCTGATGCCGAAATCGGCGTCCAAAATCCGAGCTTGTAGCGAAAAAGCTAGCAAGCCACACATGCCTACAAAATAGCCGAAATGATGGGGCAACTTGCAATAAAAATCAGCAAGTAAAAAAAAATGTATGCATAAAAAATAGCCGAAATGATTGGGCAACTCGCAATAAAAAGCAGCGAGTAAAAATAAATAAACAGCCGAAATGATTGGGCACCGCGAAAAATAGCTGAAATGATTGCGCAGTCGCGATTTTCGCGATATAAAAAGCTGAAATGATAGAGCATCGCGGGAAAAGAAATAAAATAAAAATAAAATACATGCCCTACAGGTGACGCTACATCAATCCCTGTACACAATCCAGGGACGCAAACAAAGAAGGAGTCGCACTCTTCCTCCCCAGGTTTCATTAGAAGAAAGAAGCTAAATCTCGACGGGCCACAAGCGACCTAAAGATCATCCCAATACTCGTCTCGTAATAACGGACACAACTTCAAGCTAAGCGGAATAGCGGCAACTCCCAACTCCGTGGCTCGGTGGTGTACATATCGCCAACAGTCAAACCTTCACCCCGTGAAATGCGGATATATAGTGCAAAATTCCTGGTTACGTGGAACGCGGATAATGTCACTCTTTGACCCCGTGGAAAACGTCCAGAGCGGATCCTGATCCTCGCAGAGCATGGCAGTGAACCCGTGCGAAGCATCCAGAGTGGAGCCTAGTCCTCGCCTAACGCGGCAGTGAACCCGTGTGAAGCATCTAGTGCAAAATTCCTGGTTACGTAGAACGCGGATAATGTCACTCTTTGACCCCGTGGAAAACGTCCAGAGCGGATCCTGGTCTTCGCAGAGCATGGCAGTGAACCCGTGCGAAGCATCCAGAGCGGAGCCTAGTCCTCACCTAACGCGGCAGTGAACCCGTGTGAAGCATCTAGTGCAAAATTCCTAGTCACGTGGAACGCGGATAATGTCACTCTTTGACCCCGTGGAAAACGTCCAGAGCGGATCCTGGTCCTCGCAGAGCATGGCAGTGAACCCGTGCGAAGCATCCAGAGCGGAGCCTAGTCCTCGCCTAACGCGGCAGTGAACCCGTGTGAAGCATCTAGTGCAAAATTCCTGGTCACGTGGAACGCGGACAATGTCACTCTTTGACCCCGTGGAAAACGTCCAGAGCGGATCCTGGTCCTCGCAGAGCATGGCAGTGAACCCGTGCGAAGCATCCAGAGCGGAGCCTAGTCCTCGCCTAACACGGCAGTGAACCCGTGTGAAGCATCTAGTGCAAAATTCCTGGTCACGTGGAACGCGGATAATGTCACTCTTTGACCCCGTGGAAAACGTCCAGAGCGGATCCTGGTCCTCGCAGAGCATGGCAGTGAACCCGTGCGAAGCATCCAGAGCGGAGCCTAGTCCTCGCCTAACGCGGCAGTGAACCCGTGTGAAGCATCTAGTGCAAAATTCCTGGTCACGTGGAACGCGGATAATGTCACTCTTTGACCCCGTGGAAAACGTCCAGAGCGGATCCTGGTCCTCGCAGAGCATGGCAGTGAACCCGTGCGAAGCATCCAGAGCGGAGCCTAGTCCTCGCCTAACGCGGTAGTGAACCCGTGTGAAGCATCTAGTGCAAAATTCCTGGTCACGTGGAACGCGGATAATGTCACTCTTTGACCCCGTGGAAAACGTCCAGAGCGGATCCTGGTCCTCGCAGAGCATGGCAGTGAACCCGTGCGAAGCATCCAGAGCGGAGCCTAGTCCTCGCCTAACGCGGCAGTGAACCCGTGTGAAACATCTAGTGCAAAATTCCTGGTTACGTGGAACGCGGATGATGTCACTCTTTGACCCCGTGGAAAACGTCCAGAGCGGAGCCTGGTCCTCGCCGAGCACGGCAGTGAACCCGTGTGAAGCATCCAGAGCAAATGCCGGACTGTGGAGTCCTTAAAATCCACGGACTATGACGTCCTTAACCTCGACCGTGATGTCTTAAAACTAACGACCAACCATCCCAATTCCCTACGAATTCTACCTTGGTTTAAGGGTACATCTCTCCACTCCTTTGATGCCTGGCGTTGTAATTCCTCAACGTCTTCAAAGAGATGACAGGTCCCTGCAACCAAACACCGGACTGTGGAGTCCCTAAATCCACGGACTATGAGGTCCTTAACCTTGACCGTGACGTCTTTAAACTACGATACCTTGAGAGATCCCTGACTCCGTGAAACACGGATAAGGGTGGTCACATCCGGCACTTGCAGGCCCTCACGACCTGTAAGGAAGAAAAAACTCTCTTGTGAGATCCTTACGACTCTCAAGGGAAAACCCGATTAAGGATCCTTACGATCTTTAAGAGGAATTCGCACCTATGGGATCCTCTCTACCTGTAGGGAGAAAAACTCCTCACGAGACCCTCGTGGCTCGTAAGATGCAAAAGTCTTAGGAAGCAGATCTTAACCCTGAATCCTAAGCCGTCGCTGTCCTGCAAGGAAATCAAGATAGAATATCCACGGAATACATTCAGTGAAAAGGAGACACACTATTTAGAAGAAAAATGTATCTTTTATTCATAAACCAAACGGGTACAAAGTACAATTCATGAAAGAAACAAAAAGAAAATACTCTCATCCATGAGTATGTACAAAAAGGAAGGAAAAGATACAAAGGTCTCAAGCCGGCGGGCGATTCAGCAGCTTGGTCAGCTCATCCTGCTTTTGCTGAGCCACGGCTTCATGACGCAAGATCTCCAGAAGACGAGCCTCCGCTTGAGCTTGCTGAGCCTGATACGAAGCAAGCCGGGCTTCCATCCGAAAAAGAAATAAAATTCGAAGCTTTAATGTGCACGCGACATGACAACAGTATTGATAATTGAAGAAAATTTTCATAAAAGGAACACAAAATTTATTCATGCAAGCGGAAACATACATACGAGTACCGAGCCTACATGGAAGTTCAACATAAAGCGTACAAAAAGGAGGGACTAATTTAAAAAGGTTCTACACTAACGGAAAAGATCACCAAACACAGGATCAACGGCACAGGGGTTGATGAAGCAAAGGACAAAATTCTCCATCTCTCTCCCCGCTTTCTCCAGCACATCGAAGCGACGATTCTCGCGAGAAGTCGCTCCCCATCGGTTGGTGCCATGTTCGTCCGCGAATGCAAACATAATAGCTCGCCGGGCCTTTATCTCGCTCAGCAGATGAATTGAGCAGTCCTTCAGAGCTTGAGTAATCAGGCATGCTTCATGAAAACCCTCGAGCTTTTCTTCCGCCGCATCAAGCATCGCCAGGGTCATCTCTGCCGGGTGAGGAGGAATGTCGGCGAGCACGGCCATGAGGATCATCCGGAGCCAGAGAGAACCCATCGGGAGGGGAGACCCCCTACGGATCGAGAGTTCATGCATGGCTGAGTCGCATTCGTTGTCGGTAAGGAGGGGGTCCACCAACCGAGCAGCAAAGCGGGGGATCATCTCCTCAAGAGGAACTTCCCACGGCTGTCGACGAGCATGAGGGCGATTGCAAGCCATGGCACTCGTTTCTCCCTCAAGAAAAAATATATATATGATACGAATCTCTCTGTGAAAAGAAAAGAAGGCTATAGCCTCATATATAATGAAGTGCATTAAGTGCTGTGCGCGGAAAATCTTGCATGGTGAAATTATTTCCAAGGCCTAAAAAAGGAAAGACACCGAAAATCAAGGAGATGGAACTATTTCCAAGGCCCTTTTTCTGCACCTAACGTTGTGCACTGAAAATATGGCATGAGGAAAATCTTGTGAACAGCCACATCAAGGGATCCCACGTGTAGAACACGTGAGGCCTAAACCTGATGTGCAGTTAAAAGGAAAATATGGAGTGGTACCCTGCATGTTAAAAAGCACAAACAACAATAGTAGCAAAATAATAAAATCTCAGAGAAAAAGCGTGCAAACATACAAGGACACAACAAAACTTATCATCCAGACTTCAAGAAGGCAATACAAAATAAAAAGAAAAACATTTACAATGGTAAGGCTTCAGACGCGGGGCATGGGTTGAGAAACTCGGAATTAACTTTATTCAAGATCTTCCAAGCATTTCGAACCTCCCGAGTATGCTTTCTCTCACGGTCACAAGCATCGGGGTCCCCGCGGATGTCCTCTACCCTCCGGTAGGCGCCCAGTATGGCTGATTGCTGAAAAATCTGATGAAGGAGATCAATGAGATTATCCCGCCTTCTCTTTGAGATCAAGCCCATAAGGTACACCGAATGCACCTTATCCTCGGCAGTGTCCAAGGCCCCGAGCGGTATGCCGGCGCAAAAGAGAGGAAGTGCCTCCCGGATCGCCAGCACGATCAGCCTCAGAAGAGAAGAGCGACGGGGGAGTAGCCTATGGTTGTACTCGTCAAAGCGGCTCATGATCTCGGCACACTGAGCATCAGTGAACTCCTGGTTCTGACTGCGGCCCAGCGCACGAATATTCCCATAGGAAATGATCTCGTCAAGACTATACAGATGGGCATCCATGGTACCTAAAATAAAAGTCATGAGATTCATTACAAAGCCACCATTTCATTAATTGCAGGAAGAACAACCTCGGGCCAAGAGACCCCAGGAAGCCTCTGTGTGAAGAAATCGAGTTCTTCGTTGGAATTAAATTCCTTATTAAGAAAAGGGAATTAAATTCCCAGAAACATTTTTGGATGGAATTAAATTCCATTGATCTGAAACGCCATCTCCCCAAGGATCGTCTAAACCCTAAAAGACCTACAGTTTGAAGGTTAAGCGGTTTCATGTTCTTATGGAAAATATGAAGAAAAAAGGGTAAAAACCCTTGTTTTGGATTTAAAATCCAGAGAAATGTGAAGGTCCATCGTTGTCCAAGAACATTACCTGAGGAAAAAGGATTCCTTTTGAACAGAGTTAAACTCTGAAGATTGTTTCAAGACAGAGAACTAAGCTCTGAAAGCGAGAATTAAATTCTCAAAGAAGAAGTTCTCAGAAAAAGAAGATGAACAAAGTGAAGGCTCTTATGAAGAGACAGAGGTATTTATAGAAGACAATGAAAACGTTTCGTCTCCCCAGATCCCTAGAGGAATCCAACGGTCACAAGAGGTGACAGCGTTGCACTCACGTGCAGACACGTGAGAACAACGCTGTGGGGGCATTTGTTTCCTGATTTAAAATTAGGAAAGCTTCTGGGAAAAGCTTCAGAAAGGGGTCACGTGTTGGCACGTGACACCTAAAAAAGCATCATCAAGTCAAGTTCAGTTTCCTGACTACGCTGAAGAAAATGGGCTTCAGAAAGAGTCACGTGTTCCCACGTGACCAGGGTCACGTGGCGACACATGACATTTAAATGCAAGCGTCAAAGGCACACAAGTTCCCTGATCAAGTCAAGGAAAAGGCTTCAGAAGAGGTCACGTGCCTCCACGTGACCAGGGTCACGTGTTGGCACGTGACGTTCAAGGCAGCAGACTCGTTCTCCAAAAGAACCGAAGAAAGAGAGTTCAAACAAGGGTCACGTGCTCACACGTGACCAGGGGTCACGTGGTAGCACGTGACGTTTAAGCAGCAATCAGAAGACAAAGCGCAAAAGAAAGGAAAAGGCTCATTCCAAAGGGGGTCACGTGCTCACACGTGACCATGGGTCACGTGGTCACACGTGACCGGCTTTCAAAGCCCATTTTGTCAACAGAATTAAATTCTGAGAGAAATTCAAATATTTCCAAAGGAAAGCAACTATCTGGAACCAATCAAATTAAAGATTCAGAGGTGATGAAATATCATCTATCTATGGGAAAATCTCGGGTTTGGAAAGATTTCCCCTTTAAATCTAACCAAAATAACAAAGGAGAATCTCTGGATTTAAAATCCAATGGTGAATAAAATTCACCTAATAATCCAAAGGTCCAAAATGAATGATGGATGCAAATCAAATCTTTCACGAAGATTCGTCAAAAACTGATTGATTCGGCTGCTTCTCCTATAAATAGGAGCCAAGAGACATACATACATATACATGCGCAGAGAAGAAAAAAGAAAAAAGGAGAAGAGCTTTGATACTTTGAAAAGACTCGGATCTTCTGCAAAAAACCCTAGGTAAGAAAGGGAAGGCCTTTTGAAAGAAAGAGAATTTAATTCTCAACAGAGTTTAACTCTGATAATGTAAAAAACAGAAGAACATATTTCTTCTCTCTTTGATAGAGGATCTGCAAAGTGCACATCTCCCCTTAAGGTTGAGAATTTAATTCTCAATGGGTTGAGATCCTGCCATGCAGATCCAAAACATAGAGAAGAAATGCAAGCACGAGAATTTAATTCTCATAGAACTGTAGGAATTTAATTCCTTTAAAATAAAAGTAGGGCTTGACCCTATATCATGGGAATTTAATTCCTCCAGAACAAAAAAGAAACAGGGTTTAACCCTAATTAAGAAACCCAGTTCTTTTGAAACATCGGGAATTTAATTCCCTTAATCATAATTTAACAGAGGATGGAAGTTTAAACTCCTTAAAAACTTTTATTAGGGTTTAACCCTATTCAGCCCTTCACATATATGAGGAATGTAATTCCTACAGAAAATTCAGAGTTAAACTCTATTCCAGAAAACAAAGTCTTCGAAAGGAAGTAGGAATTTAATTCCTCTGAAATTTACAGTTCGAGGAATTTAATTCCTGAAAAAGGGTTAACAAAGCCTCTGAACAAAATACATAGAGGCAGGGTCACGTGTCATCACGTGACCCCCCCCCCGAAGAGATCTACAGAAAGCCCCTTTGAGGCAGCACCCCACGTGACCCACGTGACCCTCGGCAGGAGCTCTAATACATAGGCATTTGAATGCCCATCATGTGATGGCACGTGATGCTCTGAAAGACACGATAATCTCAGAATAAATGAAGGGAGGGCGCTCTCACGTGCTGCCACGTGACCCCTCTTGTCTTAGTGTTTAACACTAAATTGAAACTCTCGAACTCAGTGTTAAAATACTGTTGGGCTTTAGTGTTCAACACTAATTAAAAAGCTTTATCTGCAGTGTTTAACACTGATTACCTTAGCGTTCAAACACTAATCTGAGATCTTCATTTGCAGTGTTCAACACTGATCTGTTTTTAGTGTTTAACACTAATTCGAAAAGCCTTGTTGCTGGTGTTTAACACCAATTACCTCTTAGTGTTAAACACTAACTTATCAACCTCATTCCTAGTGTTCAACACTGACTGCTCTGTAGTGTTTAACACTAGACGTTTGGCCCAATTGGCCTAAATGGATAGAGGCAAAGCCTCTCCTGATTGGACTTAGCCCAAGATGGCCATAAGTCCTCAATTGGTGATTAACTGGTCCAATGGACTCATAACATAATTAATTCGTCTTGACCCCAAATTGGGCCAAGGGCTATTTAATCCACTCCGGTTCTAGGGTACATCTCTTCACTCCTTTGATACTTGGCATTGTAATCCCTCAATGTCTTCAAAGAGGTGACGGGTCCCGACGACCACACATTGATATGGACTGTGGGGTCCTTAAACTCATGTCTAATGCAAATTCCTGGTTACGTGGAACGCGGATAATGTCACTCTTTGACCCCGTGGAAAGCGTCCAGAGCGGAGCCTGGTCCTCGCCAAGCGCGGCAGTGAACCCGTGTGAAGCATCCAGAGCACATACCGGACTGTGGGGTCCTTAAACCCATGGACTACGACGTCCTTAACCTTGACCGAGATGTCTTAAAACTAACAACGGACTGTGGGGTCCTTAAACCCATGGACTACGACGTCCTTAACCTTGACCGAGATGTCTTAAAACTAACAATGGACCGCAATGTCCTTAAACTACCCATGGACCGCAATGTCCTTAAACTACCCATGGACCGCAACGTCCTTAAACTAGAACAATAGAGCCCCGTATGCTCTTTTGTCGGATCTAAACGGTCCCGTTTAAGTTGATCTTAGCCTCAAAAGACAGCTAACGTATCCTTAAACCTTCAAACAGAGTGGACTATGAATCCCCCAATTAACCCTGGCTCGAGGGTACATCTCTGAACTCCTCTGACATCCGTCGTTGTAATCCTTCAACGTCGTCAGAGAGGTGACGGGTCCCGACGGCCATACATTCATGGACCACTATGTCCCTAAACTGGAACATTAGAGTCCAAACGCTCTTTTGTCGGATCTAAACGATCCCGTTAAGTTGATCTTAGTCACAAAGTTAGACTAACGTATCCTTAACAAACGTTTGAGTTGATCTTAGCCTCAAGTATGGCTGACGTATCCTCAAACCAAACCCCCAAACCCAAATCTAAGATAATACGGATTTGGACTAGTCCACGCCCTACGGGCGACGACATAACTCAGTCTCCGTAAACAATCCACGGGCAACAAAATACAAAACAAACACCCACGACACGAAGTGACCATCTGGAGAAGGAGAAAGTTGTTACCGCAACGCGGTAGCGTAATTAACTGCAGGGGCTTGCGCCTGCAGGGAAGAGCGTCCCCACAATCAAAAACCCCTCAAACGAGGGGGAATCTGACGAAGTCTGCTACATCGGACGCATCCGTCTAAACCTTCGATACATGGTGCCATAAATCAACTTGGCATCTTCGGAGAGGTGGACGGATAGCACCAATTAGCATCTGCCCCGAATCTCAGGCAAGACGTCCTGTCGCGCCGTCTTTCGGAGGGGAACAAGGCTCTTTGGGCATATCAAACTACGTGCAAGACGGCCACGAACACGACGCCATACGTACTGGTATTCGGTACGGAAGCGGTACTCCCCCTCGAGATAGAGCTGCCTTCTCTACGAGTGGTAGTCCACCACGGATTGACAAACGAAGAAAATGCTCACCTTCGGCTTGAGGAGCTTGATACCCTCGATGAAACCCGGCTCATAGCGCAACAAAATCTGGAGGCCTATAAAGCAAAGATGACGCCCTCGTATGAAAGATTGACCAGGCCGAGAACATTCCGCCAAGGCGAACTCGTGCTAGTGGTCAAAAAACCGATGATCCCCAATCGCGCCAAGCGGGGAAAATTCGAGCCAAACTATGAAGGCCCGTACATCATAGATAAGGTCTACCAGAGCGGGGCCTATCTACTCATGGACATGCATGGTGAAAGGCCTTTCAGGCCAATAAACGGCCACTTCCTAAAGAAATACTACGCTTAAGAAGCCACAGCCTAGGTCAATGATAGATGACGACGACTATGTCCGCTCGCTATCTTCCTAAAGCTCAAAGCTCTATAAATAGTAGTCGGCTCTCTCCATGATGGACCGAAATGTCCTTAAACTAACGACGGACCGAAATGTCCTTAAACTAATAGCGGACCGAAACGTCCTTAAACTAATACCGCAGCATTCTTAGGCTGACGAGATAAAAAAAAAAATATATATATATATATATAATAAATAAAAACGGTATGTCCATAAGCAAAAAGGGCACGGATGAAAACCCGAAAGGGCTCCGTGAGTAAAAACAGCAGGGCTACCGGCGAGTGTTCGTGAAAACCCGAAAGGGCGCGACCTTGTAAAAAAAAAAAGAAAGAGAGAGAAAAAGAATAAAAAAAACGGTATGTCCACAAGCAAAAAGGGCACGGATGAAAACCCGAAAGGGCTCCGTGAGTAAAAACAGCAGGGCTACCGGCGAGTGTTTGTGAAAACCCGAAAGGGCGCAACCTCGTTAAAGGACACTTGCGGGATCCCCACGACCTTGCAAGGAGAAACCACCCGCATGAGATCCTTACGACTCACAAGGGAGCAACACACTTAGGAGTCCCTACGATTTCTAAGGAGAAAATACACTTGCGAGATCCTCACGACTAGTAAGGAGAACTCTCTTATGGGACCCTCACGGCTCATAAGATTTGAAAGTCTTAAGTCACAGAGACCTAAACCTGTGCTTAAGCAAAATCCCCCATACCCTTCGACATTGCCCTACAAGTGGCTCAATACTGACCCTTGTATACAATCCACGGGCGCGAATAAACATTTCCCCAGCAAAGTCACACCCGTGACTAGGGATATGTCCATATAATGAGCAACCCTTGTAGGTCCTCTCAACCCATAAGGAGAAAACCCTCTTGTAGGATCCTTACGACTTACAGAGGAACATACACTTAGGCATCCTCACGATTCCTAGGGAGAAAATACACCTACGAGATCCTCACGACTTGTAGGGAGAAATACCTTGGTGAGACCCTTACGGCTCATGAAGTTAAAAGCCTTGGTCGACAGGACCCTTAACCCTGTTTGCTAAGCCACCTTTGTTTAACATCGAAAGAGGCAAATGCTGATTCGCTCCTGGCAACATCCAGCTGTAGCGGTGCTGATGCTGAAATCGGTGTCTAAAATCCAAGCTTGCGGCGAAAAAACTAGCAAGCCACGCATGCATACGAAATAGCCGAAATGATGGGGCAACTTGCAATAAAAAGCAGTAAGTAAAAATGTATGCATGAAAAATAGCTGAAATGATGGGGCAACTCGCAATAAAAAGCAGCGAGTAGAAAATAAATAAATAGCCGAAATGATTGGGCACCGCGAAAAATAGCCGAAATGATGGGGCAATCGCGACCTTCGCGATATAAAGCTGAAACGATAGAGCATCGCGGAAAAAGAAATAAAATAAAAATAAAATTTATGCCCTACAGGTGATGTTCCATCACACCCTGTATACAATCCAAGGGCGTAAACAAAAGGGAACATACCTCCCCCCCAGGTTTCACCAAAGAAAGAAGCTAAATCTCGACGGGTCACAAGAGACCTAGAGATCATCCCAACACTCGTCTCGTAACGACGGACACAACTTCAAGCTAAGCGGAACAGCGGCAACTCCCAGTTCCATGGCTCGGTGGTATACATATCGCCCACAGTCAAACCTCCATCCCGTGAAATGCGGATACAATCAGCAAAATTCCTGGTTACGTGGAACGCGGATAACGTCACTCTTTGACCCCGTGGAAAACGTCCAGAGCGGATCCTGGTCCTCGCAGAGCACGGCAGTGAACCCGTGTGAAGCATCCAGAGCGGAGCCTAGTCCTCGCCAAGCACGGCAGTAAACCCGTGTGAAGCATCTAGTGCAAAATTCCTGGTTACGTGGAACGCGGATAACGTCACTCTTTGACCCCGTGGAAAACGTCCAGAGCGGATCCCGGTCCTCGCAAAGCACGGCAGTGAACCCGTATGAAGCATCCAGAGCGGAGCCTAGTCCTCGCCGAGCACGGCAGTGAACCCGTGTGAAGCATCTAGTGCAAAATTCCTGGTTACGTGGAACGCGGATAACCTCACTCTTTGACCCCGTGGAAAACGTCCAGAGCGGATCCTGGTCCTCGCAAAGCACGGCAGTGAACCCATGTGAAGCATCCAGAGCGGAGCCTAGTCCTCGCCGAGCACGGCAGTGAACCCGTGTGAAGCATCTAGTGCAAAATTCCTGGTTACGTGGAACGCGGATAACGTCACTCTTTGACCCCGTGGAAAACGTCCAGAGCGGATCCTGGTCCTCGCAAAGCATGGCAGTGAACCCGTGTGAAGCATCCAGAACGGAGCCTAGTCCTCACCGAGCACGGCAGTGAACCCGTGTGAAGCATCTAGTGCAAAATTCCTGGTTACGTGGAACGTGGATAACGTCACTCTTTGACCCCGTGGCAAACGTCCAGAGCGGATCCTGGTCCTCGCAGAGCACGGCAGTGAACCCGTGTGAAGCATCCAGAGCGGAGCCTAGTCCTCGCCGAGCATGGCAGTGAACCCGTGTGAAGCATCTAGTGCAAAATTCCTGGTTACGTGGAACGCGGATAACGTCACTCTTTGGCCCCGCGGAAAACGCTCAGAGCGGAGCCTGGTCCTCGCCAAGCACGGCAGTGAACCCGTGTGAAGCATCCAGAGCAAATACCGGACTGTGGAGTCCTTAAAATCCACGGACTATGATGTCCTTAACCTCGACCGTGATGTCTTAAAACTAACGATCAACCACCCCGATTCCCTACGGATTCTGCCTTGGTTTAAGGGTATATCTCTTCACTCCTTTGACACCTGGCGTTGTAATTCCTCAACGTCTTCAAAGAGGTGACGGGTCCCTGCAACCAAACATTGGACTGTGGAGTCCCTAAATCCACGGACTATGAGGTCCTTAACCTTGACCGTGATGTCTTAAAACTAACATCGGACTGTGGAGTCCCTAAATCCACGGACTATGAGGTCCTTAACCTTGACCGTGATGTCTTAAAACTAACATCGGACTGTGGAGTCCTTAAATCCATGGACTATGAGGTCCTTAACGTTGACCGCGACGTCTTTAAACTACGATACCTGGAGCAGCCCCCTGGCCCCGTGAAACACGGACAAGGGCGACCACATCCAGCACTTGCAGGCCCTCACGGCCTGTAAGGAAGAAAACTCTCTTGTGAGATCCCTACGACTCTCAAGGGAAAACCCGCTTAAGAATCTTCACGATTCTTAAGAAGGACTTACACCTATGGGATCCTCTCGACCTGTAGGGAGAAAAACACTTTATGAGACCCTCATGGCTCATAAAATGCAAAAGTCTTAGGAAACAGATCTTAACCCTGAATCCTAAGCCATCACTGTCCTGCAAGGAGATCAAGATAGAATATCCGCAGAATACATTCAATAAAAAGGGGACACACCATTGAGAAGAAAAATGTATCTTTTATTCATAAACCAAAATGGATACAAAGTACAATTCATGAAAGAAACAAAAAAGAAAGATACTCTCATCCATGAGTACGTACAAAAAAGGGGAAAAGATACAAGTCCTCAAGCCGGCGGGCGGTGCAGTAATTTTACCAGCTCATCGTTCTGTTGCTGAGCCACGGCTTCATGACGCAAGATCTCCAGAAGATGAGCCTCCGCCTGAGCTTGCTGAGCCTGATACGAAGCAAGCCGAGCTTCGAGCTCTTTCTCGGTGGCTTTATGAGCCTCGACCCTTTCACGAGTGAACGCGGCAGCTTTGGCGAGAGCCACCACCTCTTTTATGGACTCCTGAAGCACTCGCCAGAGTTCGTATGCTTTGTTGTCTTTGGCTGTGAGGCTGGCCTGAAGCTCGCTCAGCGCCTTAGAAGCCAAACTATGAAGGCCCGTACATCATAGATAAGGTCTACCAGAGCGGGGCCTATCTACTCATGGACATGCATGGTGAAAGGCCTTTCAGGCCAATAAACGGCCACTTCCTAAAGAAATACTACGCTTAAGGAGCCACAGCCTAGGTCAATGATAGATGACGACGACTATGTCCGCTCGCTATCTTCCTAAAGCTCAAAGCTCTATAAATAGTAGTCGGCTCTCTCCACGATGGACCGAAATGTCCTTAAACTAATGACGGACCGAAATGTCCTTAAACTAATAGCTGTCCGAAACGTCCTTAAACTAATACCGCAGCATTCTTAGGCTGACGAGATAAAAAAAAAATATATATATATATATAATAAATAAAAACGGTATGTCCATAAGCAAAAAGGGCACGGATGAAAACCCGAAAGGGCTCCGTGAGTAAAAACAGCAGGGCTACCGGCGAGTGTTCGTGAAAACCCGAAAGGGCGCGACCTTGTAAAAAAAAAAAAGAGAGAGAGAAAAAGAATAAAAAAAACGGTATGTCCACAAGCAAAAAGGGCACGGATGAAAACCCGAAAGGGCTCCGTGAGTAAAAACAGCAGGGCTACCGGCGAGTGTTTGTGAAAACCCGAAAGGGCGCAAGCTCGTTAAAGGACACTTGCGGGATCCCCACGACCTTGCAAGGAGAAACCACCCGCATGAGATCCTTACTACTCACAAGGGAGCAACACACTTAGGAGTCCCTACGATTCCTAAGGAGAAAATACACTTGCGAGATCCTCACGACTCGTAAGGAGAACTCTCTTATGGGACCCTCACGGCTCATAAGATTTGAAAGTCTTAAGTCACAGAGACCTAAACCTGTGCTTAAGCAAAATCCCCCATACCCTTCGACATTGCCCTACAAGTGGCTCAATACTGACCCTTGTATACAATCCACGGGCGCGAATAAACATTTTCCCAGTAAAGTCACACCCGTGACTAGGGATATGTCCATATAATGAGCAACCCTTGTAGGTCCTCTCGACCCATAAGGAGAAAACCCTCTTGTAGGATCCTTACGACTTACAGAGGAACATACACTTAGGCATCCTCACGATTCCTAGGGAGAAAATACACCTACGAGATCCTCACGACTTGTAGGGAGAAATACCTTGGTGAGACCCTTACGGCTCATGAAGTTAAAAGCCTTGGTCGACAGGACCCTTAACCCTGTTTGCTAAGCCATCTTTGTTTAACATCGACAGAGGCAAATGATGATTCGCTCCTGGCAACATCCAGTTGTAGCGGTGCTGATGCTGAAATCGGTGTCTAAAATCCAAGCTTGCGGCGAAAAAGCTAGCAAGCCACGCATGCATACGAAATAGCCGAAATGATGGGGCAACTTGCAATAAAAAGCAGTAAGCAAAAATGTATGCATGAAAAATAGCCGAAATGATGGGGCAACTCGTAATAAAAAGCAGCGAGTAGAAAATAAATAAATAGCCGAAATGATTGGGCACCGCGAAAAATAGCCGAAATGATGGGGCAATCGCGACCTTCGCGATATAAAAGCTGAAACGATAGAGCATCGCGGAAAAAGAAATAAAATAAAAATAAAATTTATGCCCTACAGGTGATGTTCCATCACACCCTGTATACAATCCAAGGGCGTAAACAAAAGGGAACATACCTCCCCCCCAGGTTTCACCAAAGAAAGAAGCTAAATCTCGACGGGTCACAAGCGACCTAGAGATCATCCCAACACTCGTCTCGTAACGACGGACACAACTTCAAGCTAAGCGGAACAGCGGCAACTCCCAGTTCCATGGCTCGGTGGTATACATATCGCCAACAGTCAAACCTCCATCCCGTGAAATGCGGATACAATCAGCAAAATTCCTGGTTACGTGGAACGCGGATAACGTCACTCTTTGACTCCGTGGAAAACGTCCAGAGCGGATCCTGGTCCTCGCAGAGCACGGCAGTGAACCCGTGTGAAGCATCCAAAGCGGAGCCTAGTCCTCGCCAAGCACGGCAGTAAACCCGTGTGAAGCATCTAGTGCAAAATTCCTGGTTACGTGGAACGCGGATAACGTCACTCTTTGACCCCGTGGAAAACGTCCAGAGCGGATCCTGGTCCTCGCAAAGCACGGCAGTGAACCCGTGTGAAGCATCCAGAGCGGAGCCTAGTCCTCGCCGAGCACGGCAGTGAACCCGTGTGAAGCATCTAGTGCAAAATTCCTGGTTACGTGGAACGCGGATAACGTCACTCTTTGACCCCGTGGAAAACGTCCAGAGCGGATCCTGGTCCTCGCAAAGCACGGCAGTGAACCCATGTGAAGCATCCAGAGCGGAGCCTAGTCCTCGCCGAGCACGGCAGTGAACCCGTGTGAAGCATCTAGTGCAAAATTCCTGGTTACGTGGAACGCGGATAACGTCACTCTTTGACCCCGTGGAAAACGTCCAGAGCGGATCCTGGTCCTCGCAAAGCATGGCAGTGAACCCGTGTGAAGCATCCAGAGCGGAGCCTAGTCCTCACCGAGCACGGCAGTGAACCCGTGTGAAGCATCTAGTGCAAAATTCCTGGTTACGTGGAACACGGATAACGTCACTCTTTGACCCCGTGGCAAACGTCCAGAGCGGATCCTGGTCCTCGCAGAGCACGGTAGTGAACCCGTGTGAAGCATCCAGAGCGGAGCCTAGTCCTCGCCGAGCATGGCAGTGAACCCGTGTGAAGCATCTAGTGCAAAATTCCTGGTTACGTGGAACGCGGATAACGTCACTCTTTGGCCCCGCGGAAAACGCTCAGAGCGGAGCCTGGTCCTCGCCAAGCACGGCAGTGAACCCGTGTGAAGCATCCAGAGCAAATACCGGACTGTGGAGTCCTTAAAATCCACGGACTATGATGTCCTTAATCTCGACCGTGATGTCTTAAAACTAACGATCAACCACCCCGATTCCCTACGGATTCTGCCTTGGTTTAAGGGTATATCTCTTCACTCCTTTGACACCTGGCGTTGTAATTCCTCAACGTCTTCAAAGAGGTGACGGGTCCCTGCAACCAAACATTGGACTGTGGAGTCCCTAAATCCACGGACTATGAGGTCCTTAACCTTGACCGTGATGTCTTAAAACTAACATCGGACTGTGGAGTCCCTAAATCCACGGACTATGAGGTCCTTAACCTTGACCGTGATGTCTTAAAACTAACATCGGACTGTGGAGTCCTTAAATCCACGGACTATGAGGTCCTTAACCTTGACCGCGACGTCTTTAAACTACGATACCTGGAGCAGCCCCCTGGCCCCGTGAAACACGGACAAGGGCGACCACATCCAGCACTTGCAGGCCCTCACGGCCTGTAAGGAAGAAAACTCTCTTGTGAGATCCCTACGACTCTCAAGGGAAAACCCGCTTAAGAATCTTCACGATTCTTAAGAAGGATTTACACCTATGGGATCCTCTCGACCTGTAGGGAGAAAAACTCTTTATGAGACCCTCATGGCTCATAAAATGCAAAAGTCTTAGGAAACAGATCTTAACCCTGAATCCTAAGCCATCACTGTCCTGCAAGGAGATCAAGATAGAATATCCGCAGAATACATTCAATAAAAAGGGGACACACCATTGAGAAGAAAAATGTATCTTTTATTCATAAACCAAAATGGATACAAAGTACAATTCATGAAAGAAACAAAAAAGAAAGATACTCTCATCCATGAGTACGTACAAAAAAGGGGAAAAGATACAAGTCCTCAAGCCGGCGGGCGGTGCAGTAATTTTACCAGCTCATCGTTCTGTTGCTGAGCCACGGCTTCATGACGCAAGATCTCCAGAAGATGAGCCTCCGCCTGAGCTTGCTGAGCCTGATACGAAGCAAGCCGAGCTTCGAGCTCTTTCTCGGTGGCTTTATGAGCCTCGACCCTTTCACGAGTGAACGCGGCAGCTTTGGCGAGAGCCACCACCTCTTTTATGGACTCCTGAAGCACTCGCCAGAGTTCGTATGCTTTGTTGGCTTTGGCTGTGAGGCTGGCCTGAAGCTCGCTCAGCGCCTTAGAAGCCAAACTATGAAGGCCCGTACATCATAGATAAGGTCTACCAGAGCGGGGCCTATCTACTCATGGACATGCATGGTGAAAGGCCTTTCAGGCCAATAAACGGCCACTTCCTAAAGAAATACTACGCTTAAGGAGCCACAGCCTAGGTCAATGATAGATGACGACGACTATGTCCGCTCGCTATCTTCCTAAAGCTCAAAGCTCTATAAATAGTAGTCGGCTCTCTCCACGATGGACCGAAATGTCCTTAAACTAATGACGGACCGAAATGTCCTTAAACTAATAGCTGTCCGAAACGTCCTTAAACTAATACCGCAGCATTCTTAGGCTGACGAGATAAAAAAAAAAAATATATATATATATATATAATAAATAAAAACGGTATGTCCATAAGCAAAAAGGGCACGGATGAAAACCCGAAAGGGCTCCGTGAGTAAAAACAGCAGGGCTACCGGCGAGTGTTCGTGAAAACCCGAAAGGGCGCGACCTTGTAAAAAAAAAAAAGAGAGAGAGAAAAAGAATAAAAAAAACGGTATGTCCACAAGCAAAAAGGGCACGGATGAAAACCCGAAAGGGCTCCGTGAGTAAAAACAGCAGGGCTACCGGCGAGTGTTTGTGAAAACCCGAAAGGGCGCAACCTCGTTAAAGGACACTTGCGGGATCCCCACGACCTTGCAAGGAGAAACCACCCGCATGAGATCCTTACTACTCACAAGGGAGCAACACACTTAGGAGTCCCTACGATTCCTAAGGAGAAAATACACTTGCGAGATCCTCACGACTCGTAAGGAGAACTCTCTTATGGGACCCTCACGGCTCATAAGATTTGAAAGTCTTAAGTCACAGAGACCTAAACCTGTGCTTAAGCAAAATCCCCCATACCCTTCGACATTGCCCTACAAGTGGCTCAATACTGACCCTTGTATACAATCCACGGGCGCGAATAAACATTTTCCCAGCAAAGTCACACCCGTGACTAGGGATATGTCCATATAATGAGCAACCCTTGTAGGTCCTCTCGACCCATAAGGAGAAAACCCTCTTGTAGGATCCTTACGACTTACAGAGGAACATACACTTAGGCATCCTCACGATTCCTAGGGAGAAAATACACCTACGAGATCCTCACGACTTGTAGGGAGAAATACCTTGGTGAGACCCTTACGGCTCATGAAGTTAAAAGCCTTGGTCGACAGGACCCTTAACCCTGTTTGCTAAGCCACCTTTGTTTAACATCGACAGAGGCAAATGCTGATTCGCTCCTGGCAACATCCAGTTGTAGCGGTGCTGATGCTGAAATCGGTGTCTAAAATCCAAGCTTGCGGCGAAAAAGCTAGCAAGCCACGCATGCATACGAAATAGCCGAAATGATGGGGCAACTTGCAATAAAAAGCAGTAAGCAAAAATGTATGCATGAAAAATAGCCGAAATGATGGGGCAACTCGCAATAAAAAGCAGCGAGTAGAAAATAAATAAATAGCCGAAATGATTGGGCACCGCGAAAAATAGCCGAAATGATGGGGCAATCGCGACCTTCGCGATATAAAAGCTGAAACGATAGAGCATCGCGGAAAAAGAAATAAAATAAAAATAAAATTTATGCCCTACAGGTGATGTTCCATCACACCCTGTATACAATCCAAGGGCGTAAACAAAAGGGAACATACCTCCCCCCCAGGTTTCACCAAAGAATGAAGCTAAATCTCGACGGGTCACAAGCGACCTAGAGATCATCCCAACACTCGTCTCGTAACGACGGACACAACTTCAAGCTAAGCGGAACAGCGGCAACTCCCAGTTCCATGGCTCGGTGGTATACATATCGCCAACAGTCAAACCTCCATCCCGTGAAATGCGGATACAATCAGCAAAATTCCTGGTTACGTGGAACGCGGATAACGTCACTCTTTGACCCCGTGGAAAACGTCCAGAGCGGATCCTGGTCCTCGCAGAGCACGGCAGTGAACCCGTGTGAAGCATCCAAAGCGGAGCCTAGTCCTCGCCAAGCACGGCAGTAAACCCGTGTGAAGCATCTAGTGCAAAATTCCTGGTTACGTGGAACGCGGATAACGTCACTCTTTGACCCCGTGGAAAACGTCCAGAGCGGATCCTGGTCCTCGCAAAGCACGGCAGTGAACCCGTGTGAAGCATCCAGAGCGGAGCCTAGTCCTCGCCGAGCACGGCAGTGAACCCGTGTGAAGCATCTAGTGCAAAATTCCTGGTTACGTGGAACGCGGATAACGTCACTCTTTGACCCCGTGGAAAACGTCCAGAGCGGATCCTGGTCCTCGCAAAGCACGGCAGTGAACCCATGTGAAGCATCCAGAGCGGAGCCTAGTCCTCGCCGAGCACGGCAGTGAACCCGTGTGAAGCATCTAGTGCAAAATTCCTGGTTACGTGGAACGCGGATAACGTCACTCTTTGACCCCGTGGAAAACGTCCAGAGCGGATCCTGGTCCTCGCAAAGCATGGCAGTGAACCCGTGTGAAGCATCCAGAGCGGAGCCTAGTCCTCACCGAGCACGGCAGTGAACCCGTGTGAAGCATCTAGTGCAAAATTCCTGGTTACGTGGAACACGGATAACGTCACTCTTTGACCCCGTGGCAAACGTCCAGAGCGGATCCTGGTCCTCGCAGAGCACGGTAGTGAACCCGTGTGAAGCATCCAGAGCGGAGCCTAGTCCTCGCCGAGCATGGCAGTGAACCCGTGTGAAGCATCTAGTGCAAAATTCCTGGTTACGTGGAACGCGGATAACGTCACTCTTTGGCCCCGCGGAAAACGCTCAGAGCGGAGCCTGGTCCTCGCCAAGCACGGCAGTGAACCCGTGTGAAGCATCCAGAGCAAATACCGGACTGTGGAGTCCTTAAAATCCACGGACTATGATGTCCTTAATCTCGACCGTGATGTCTTAAAACTAACGATCAACCACCCCGATTCCCTACGGATTCTGCCTTGGTTTAAGGGTATATCTCTTCACTCCTTTGACACCTGGCGTTGTAATTCCTCAACGTCTTCAAAGAGGTGACGGGTCCCTGCAACCAAACATTGGACTGTGGAGTCCCTAAATCCACGGACTATGAGGTCCTTAACCTTGACCGTGATGTCTTAAAACTAACATCGGACTGTGGAGTCCCTAAATCCACGGACTATGAGGTCCTTAACCTTGACCGTGATGTCTTAAAACTAACATCGGACTGTGGAGTCCTTAAATCCACGGACTATGAGGTCCTTAACCTTGACCGCGACGTCTTTAAACTACGATACCTGGAGCAGCCCCCTGGCCCCGTGAAACACGGACAAGGGCGACCACATCCAGCACTTGCAGGCCCTCACGGCCTGTAAGGAAGAAAACTCTCTTGTGAGATCCCTACGACTCTCAAGGGAAAACCCGCTTAAGAATCTTCACGATTCTTAAGAAGGACTTACACCTATGGGATCCTCTCGACCTGTAGGGAGAAAAACTCTTTATGAGACCCTCATGGCTCATAAAATGCAAAAGTCTTAGGAAACAGATCTTAACCCTGAATCCTAAGCCATCACTGTCCTGCAAGGAGATCAAGATAGAATATCCGCAGAATACATTCAATAAAAAGGGGACACACCATTGAGAAGAAAAATGTATCTTTTATTCATAAACCAAAATGGATACAAAGTACAATTCATGAAAGAAACAAAAAAGAAAGATACTCTCATCCATGAGTACGTACAAAAAAGGGGAAAAGATACAAGTCCTCAAGCCGGCGGGCGGTGCAGTAATTTTACCAGCTCATCGTTCTGTTGCTGAGCCACGGCTTCATGACGCAAGATCTCCAGAAGATGAGCCTCCGCCTGAGCTTGCTGAGCCTGATACGAAGCAAGCCGAGCTTCGAGCTCTTTCTCGGTGGCTTTATGAGCCTCGACCCTTTCACGAGTGAACGCGGCAGCTTTGACGAGAGCCACCACCTCTTTTATGGACTCCTGAAGCACTCGCCAGAGTTCGTATGCTTTGTTGGCTTTGGCTGTGAGGCTGGCCTGAAGCTCGCTCAGCGCCTTAGAAGCCAACTCCATCTCCGAGAATTTATGCCCATGCCCCGCGTCTGAAAATATGGCATGGGAAAATTTTGTGAACAGCCCCATCAAGGGACCCCACGTGCAGAACACGTGAGGCCCAAACTTGATGTGCACTAAAAAAAAATGGATTAGCACCCTGCATATTAAAAGCATCAACAACAACAGTAGCAAAATGATAAAATCCCAGAGAAAGGCATGCAAACATGGAAAGACATAATAAAGCTTATCATTCATGCTTTAAGAAGTCCATACAAAATGAAAAGAAAACGATTACAATGGCAAGACCTCAGACGCGGGGCACGGATTGAGAAACTCAAGCTTGACTCTGTCCAAGATCCTCCAAGCATTTCGAACCGCCCTAGTATGTTTTCTCTCACGATCACAAGCGTCGGGGTCCTCACGAATGTCCTCCACCCTCCGATAGGCGGCAAGTATGGCCGACTGCTGAAATGACTGATGCAAGAGATCAATGAGGTTGTCACGCCTTCTCTTCGAGATTAGACTCATCAGATACACCGAATGTATCTTATCCTCGGCAGCGTCCAATGCCCTGAGCGGCACACCGGTGCAGAAGAGAGGGAGTGCCTCCCAGATCGCCAGCACGATCAGCCTCAGAAGAGATGAGCGACGAGGGAGTAGCCGATGTTTGTACTCGTCGAAGCGACCCATGATCTCAGCGCACTGAGCATTGGTGAACTCCTGGTTCTGACTGCGGCCCAATGCACGAATATTCCCATAGGAAATGATTTCGTCAAGACCATACATATGGGCATCCATGATACCTGAAATAAAGGTCATGAGAATTGTTATGAAGCCTCTGTTCCATTAATTGCAGAAGGACAACCTTGGGTCAAGAGACCCCAAGAAGCCTCCGTATGAAGAAACTGAGATCTTCATAGGAATTAAATTCCTTATTAAGAGAAGGGAATTAAATTCCCAGAGACATTTTTGGATGGAATTATATTCCATGGAGTCGAACTGTCATCATCATCTCCCCGGGGATCATCCGACCCTAAGAGATCTACTGTTGGAGGTTAAGTGGTCTCATATTTGGTTAAAGAAATTGAAGAAAAAATAGGTTCTTTGTGAAACCCTTAATGTGGCTTTAAATCCAGAGAGTTCTTTTAAAACAAAGGGGCTTCGACCGTTCAACATTATTACCTGAGGAAAAGGGATTCTTCAACAGAGTTAAACTCTGGAAAATATCTGAGACAGAGAACTAAGCTCTGGAAACGAGAATTAAATTCTCAAGGGAAAAAGTTCTCAAAGGAAGAAGATGAGCAAAGTGAAGGCTCTTCTGAAGAGACATGGGTATTTATAGGAGGTGATGGAAACGTTTCATCTCCCCAAATCCCTAGAGGAATCCAACGGTCACAAAAGGTGACGGCGTTGCACACACGTGCAGACACGTGAGAACAACGCTATGGGGGCATTTGTTTCCTGATTTAAAATCAGGAAAGCCCACGGAAGAGGCTTCAGAAAAGGGTCACGTGCTCACACGTGACCAGCAGTCACGTGTTGGCACGTGACATCTAAATGCCATCGGCAAGGCAAATTCAGTTTCCCAACCACATCAAAGAAAAGGGCTTCAGAAAGGGTCACGTGCTCCCACGTGACCAGGGGCACGTGTTGGCACGTGACACTCAAAAGCGGCAGACTCAATTCCCCAATTGAATCAAGAAAAAGGCTCCAGACGAGGGTCACGTGCTCACACGTGACCAGGGGTCACGTGGTGGCACGTGACAGCTAAGCAGCGACCAGAAAGCAGAGCGCAGAAAGAAAGAAGAGGGCTCGTTCCAAGGGGGTCACGTGGCCACACGTGACCAGCTTTCAAAGCCTATCTGTTAACAGAATTAAATTATGAGAAAAGACCTCTTAAATCTTTCCAAAGCAACCGATTGAATTAAAGATTTAAAGGTGATTAAATATCATCTATCTATGGGAAAATCTCGAATTTGGAAAGATTTCCCCGTAAAATCTAACCGAAGTAACAAAGAAGAATCTCTGGATTTAAAATCCAATAGTGAATAAAATTCACCTAATAATCTAAAGGACCAAAACGAATGATGGATACAAATCAAATCTCTCAATGAAAGATTCATCAAAAACTAATTGACTCGGCTGCTTCTCCTATAAATAGGAGCCAAGAGACACACAAAAAAGATATATGCAGAGGGAAGAAAAGAGAGAGAGCCTTGATACTTTGGAGGAATTTGGATCTTCTGCAAAAGAAAACCCTAGGTAAGAAAGGGAAGGCTTTTTGAAAGAAAAGAGAATTTAATTCTCAACAGAGTTTAACTCTGATATAAAACAGAAGAACATAGTTCTCTCTTTGGTGGAGGATCTGTAAAGTGCACATCTCCCCTTGAGTTGAGAATTTAATTCTCAATGGGTTGAGATCCTGCCATGCAGATCCAAAGCATAGAGAGGGAATGGAAGCACGAGAATTTAATTCTCACAGAACTATAGGAATTTAATTCCTTTAAAATAAAATTAGGGTTTGACCCTGTGAATGAGCAGAATCAGGGTTTAACCCTAGTTAAGAACTTAGTTCTGTTAAAACAACAGGAATTTAATTCCCTTAATCTCATTCCCCAGAATAATTCTTTAACAGAGAGTGGGAGTTTAATTCATAAAGCTTTTATTAGGGTTTAACCCTATTCAGTTCTTCACATATATGAGGAATTTAATTCTACAGAAAATTCAGAGTTCAACTCTATCCCAGAATATAAATCTTCAAAAGGAAGTAGGAATTTAATTCCTCTGAAATTATTGCCAGGGTTCAACCCTACGAGGAATTTAATTCCTGAAAAGGATTAACAGATCTTCTAAAAAAACATACATAGAGGCAGGGTCACGTGTCACCACGTGACCCCCAAAAAGATCTACAGAAAAGCCCCTTTGAGGCGATGCCTCACGTGACCCACGTGACCCTTGGCAGAGGCTTTAACATACTCCATTTAAACACCCATCACGTGATGGAACGTGATGCTCCAAAAGATGCGATATTCTCAGCAGAACAAATGAAGGGAGTGCACCCTCACGTGCTACCACGTGACCCCTCTTGCCTTAGCGTCTAACGCTAAATTGGAACCCCTGAATCCAGTATTAAAACACTGTTTGGCCTTAGTGTTCAACACTAATCAAAGAGCTTTATTTGCAGTGTTCAACACTGATTACCTTAGTGTTTAACACTAATTTGAGATCTCTGCTGCCAGTGTTTTGATCTGTTTTAGTGTTTAACACTAATTTGAAAGCCTTGTTGCTGGTGTTTAACACCAACTATCTTTTAGTGTTAAACACTAACTTA
Source organism: Agapanthus africanus (assembly GCA_030015575.1). Classification (NCBI taxonomy): domain Eukaryota; kingdom Viridiplantae; phylum Streptophyta; class Magnoliopsida; order Asparagales; family Amaryllidaceae; genus Agapanthus; species Agapanthus africanus. Next base: position 89,610,621 of record JASDDO010000012.1, on the reverse strand, counting down.
TCAATCTCATTCCCAGTGTTCAACACTGATTGGTCTTTAGTGTTTAACACTAGGCATTGGCCCAATTGGCTAAATGGCCAGAGGCAAAGCCTCTCCTTCAATGGACCAACAGAGGGCCAATATTTTGGACATAGCCCAAACTGGCCATAAGTCCTCAAATCATCTTGAACTGAGCACATCTGCTCTTTCAACCCACTCATTGGTTCAAGGGTACATCTCTGAACTCCTCTGATATTTGTCGTTGTAATCCTTCAACGTCTTCAGAGAGGTGACGGGTCCCGACAACCACACATCAACACGGACTGTGGGGTCCTTAAACTCATGGACTTATGCGTCCCTAAACCAAGATACGGACTGTGGGGTCCTTAAACCCGCGGACTTATGCGTCCTTAAACTAACGGACTAATGCGTCCTTAAACACACCCATATGGACTGTGGGGTCCTTAAACCCATGGACTTATGCGTCCTTAAACTACAAATGGACCACCATGTCCCTAAACTGGTAATGGACCACCATGTCCCTAAACTGGTAATGGACCACCACGTCCTTAAACTGGCGATGGACCAATATGTCCCTAAACTGGAACAATAGAGCCCAAACGCTCTTTTGTCGGATCTAAACGATCCCGTTAAGTCGATCTTAGTCCCAAACTGGACTAACGTATCCTTAACAAACGTTTAAATTGATCTTAGCCTCAAATATGGCTAACGTATCCTTAAACCTTCAAACAGACTGGACTATGAATCCCTCCAATCAACTTTGGTTCAAGGGTACATCTTGGAACTCCTTTGACACCTGTCGTTATAATCCTTCAACGTCGTCAGAGAGGTAACGGGTCCCGACGACCATACATGCAATGGACCACTATGTCCCTAAACTGGAACAATGGAGCCCAAATGCTCTTTTGTCGGATCTAAACGATCCCGTTAAGTTGATCTTAGTCTCAAGTTAGACTAACGTATCCTTAACAAACGTTTGAGTTGATCTTAGCCTCAAATATGGCTAACGTATCCTCAAACCAAACCCCCAAACCCAAATCTAAGATAATACGGATTTGGACTAGTCCACGCCCTACGGGCGACGACATAACTCGGTCTCCGTAAACAATCCACGGGCAACAAAACATAAAATAGACACACACGACACGAAGTGACCATCTGGAGAAGGAGAAAGTTGTTACCGCGATGCGGTAGCGTAATTAACTGCAGGGGCTTGCGCCTGCAGGGAAGAGCGTCCCCACAATCAAAAACCCCTCAAGCGAGGGGGAATCTGACGAAGTCTGCTACATCGGACGCATCCGTTCAAACCTTCGATGTATGGTGCCATAAATCAACTTGGTATCTTCGGAGAGGTGAACGGATAGCACCAATTAGCATCTGCCCCGAATCTCAGTGCCAAGACATCGCAGTCTTGTGCGCCGTCTTTCGGAGGGGAACAGGTCCGTCGCCAGTTTAAGGACGTAGTGGTCCGTCATTAGTTTAAGGACGTTTCGGTCCATCGCCAGTTTAGGGACGTGGTGGTCCATCATTAGTTTAGGGACGTTTCGGTCCGTCGCCAGTTTAGGGACGTGGTGGTCCATCATTAGTTTAGGAACGTTTCGGTCCGATATTAGTTTAAGGACGTTTCGGTCCACGAGTTTAAGGACCCCGCAGTCCATGTTCATGTGTGGTCGTTGGGACCCGTCACCTCTCTAACGTCGTTGAAGGATTACAACGGCAGATGTCGGAGGAGTTCGGAGATGTACCCTCGAACCGGAGGTAAATTGATTTTTAAGAGAGCAGCTGTGCTCATTCAACTTAATTTAAGGACTTACGGCCATGATTGGGCTAAGTCCAGTTGAGAAATGTTCAACATTTTTATTTGTTTTTGGCCTAATAGGCTTGTGCTAGGGCTTGGCCTCTTTTTAATAATGCATAGCATTATTTATTTTGTCAGGGCTGTGCCCATTTATAGATGATGCAGAGCATCAGTCTTGTTTGGGCTCTGCCCTGTTTATTGCATTGCAATTTAATTTGGCCTACTAGGCCCCTCTGATTTGGGCCTGGCCCTTCAGTAAAAGAAATGCATTGCATTTGTCAGGCGCTTTGCGCCAATCACTGAGCGCAAGCGCTTGTGGTGAGGACACGTGTCATGCTCTGGTGAGCGCAAGCGCAACAGCGCAGTGCGCTGCGCTGGTGAGCGCAAGCGCAACAGCGCAGTGCGCTGCGCTGTTGCGCTGCTGACACGTGGCGCGCTCTGGTGAGTTGCGCCAATCTTAGAGAGCAATGCTCTATCTTAAAGCGCATAGCGCAAATAGTTCAGATGCTGATACGTGGCGTTCTCCCAAGAGCGCAACAGCGCAGTTTGGAAGTGCAAAGCACTAAGAATCTTTTAGATTCAAGAACAGAAGTGCAAAGCGCTGTTTGATTTCTTGATCTAATTTAGATCAAAGAAAAGATAAGTTTTTCTTGTTTTTCTTATCTCAAAGAACCAAAGGTTCATAAAAGTGCAAAGCACTATTTTATTAGTATTATTTTTTTTATTAGAGATCATTGATCTTGTTTTTAGATCTATGATCTGTTCATGAGAGAACTTTCTCTTTCTTCTAAAGGTTTTTACCTTTTTGTTCTTGAGGAATTCTTCAGAGTTCTCTTTCCTTTTTTTTTTTAGAAAATGTTGATGCCTTTGAATTGAGGCCTAGGGTCCTTTTTATAGTGCTCATAAATTAGTTAAATTTGTTAAAGAGATCTTTCTCTGAGTGATTTGGGGAATTTTCCCTGCCGTTGGATCTTTGATCCAAGGGCTTCTGTTTTACAGAAGAAAATCTTCTTGTTTTAACAAGAACAGAAAGATTTCTTTAAAATCTTAATTCCGTTTGGCGCAAATGCCCCAGCGTTTGACACGTGTCGCGCAGCGCACAGCGCAGCGCAACTGCGCTAGCGCATCTGCTCTGACACGTGTCGCGCAGCGCACAGCGCAGCGCAACTGCGCTAGCGTATCTGCGCTGACACGTGTCGCGCAGCGCAGTGCTTGCGCAACTGCGCTAGCGCATCTGCGCTGACACGTGTCGCGCAGCGCAGTGCTTGCGCAACTGCGCTAGCGCATCTGCGCTGACACGTGTCGCGCAGCGAAGCGTTGCTTCCTTTAATTTTGCTTAAAATAGAGCTTTGCTCTGATTCGGCGCGCCTTCTTGGGCTCTGCGCTGATGCATCTGCGCCGGACACGTGGCGCATTGCGTCCGAGATTTGAAGCGTTGCTTCAAAATTTTGAATTTTAAATTTCAACAGAGCTTTGCTCTGATTGGGGGAAACAATCGCGACTGTGGAATCCGTGTTTTATAGAGGCTCAAAATAAAACACGGACGTCCTAGTATATCCAATATTTTATATGTTTCTTCTGCTGCGATATATGTGATGGGATCATTTGATATGTTGTGATAGATACTGTATATAGTATATATGATATATTATATAGACGTTACTTATGTTTTACACCCGCGCTAGCCCTGCCCCGCTCTGCCGTTAGTTACCTAACCTAACGGTGCACGAGGGGACATCGAGGCGAATACGGATGGCATAAGTGTACGTCGTATTTATCTGTGATGTTTAGGTGACTTAAATGATGGGACTTCATTAATGTGATTAATGAAAGAAAAAGAAACCTAAAAGATGTTGTGGAATCGAATTTTCAAAAACAGGTAGCTACAGTTCTTGCTTTGCATCGCGGTGTTCCTTGTAGAACATCCTGCACCTTATTCGATAAGGAAAGGGCCGAGATCCCTTCACCGGGAGTGACCCCTTTAGCAATGACTGGCAGATGCTACACCCCTCGGTTTTGTCTTTTGATTATTTTTCTAGTTCTTGCTTTGCATAGTGATATTTGTGAAATATCCTGCACCTTATTCGCTGAGGAAAGGGCCGACGATCCCTTCACCGGGAGTGACCCCTTTAGCAAAACTAGAAAAGCCTCAAAAACACTCCATTTAAAATTATTTGATTCTACAACGATATCAAGTTCATTACGCAATAGGTTTTCAGAAAAACCTGTCGTAGCCCTCCGTCATTTCAGATAAGTCCTACTTAGTATTCGTGCTACGTTTGTTGGCCTGCGTCAAGGCGTAGTGTGCGGTAGCTAACTAGTATTTATCTGTTTATGCATATGATGCAGATTGGATTAGGGTAGTCGTGCGATTTTGTTGGCCTGCATCAAGGGTCGTGCGGGTGGGTTTAATTCAATCAAGAAATAACGGGTTGAACTTGACTAGCGGACTATGGTTTGTTGGCCTGCGTCAAGGTCATAGGACGCTAGGGGTAAAATAATATTGGGAATTTCAAGTGTTGAAATTTGCAATGAGATTGCATACCTTCTATGAGATAGTTGGATCCCGATACCCACTGCGAGTAAGAGTTACTCCTGGGAGAGTTTTACACATTACAATTAGTCAATCAAGTAGGTGTCTAGAAAGGTGTTAACGAGGTTACGCCTCTGGGAAAACGAGGTTTACTTTAATTAGTTTCGTGTGAAAGCACGGGGGACCTCCCTCAAAGTACCGACACTGGCCTGGCTGAAAGATTGGCGAACTTGTAGCGTGTAATTAATCCCGGCTAGTCTTTCCTTTTAGGGTATGAAGGAAGATTTGATTAAAATAGTGGGAGACATCCTAATTAGATATATTAGATAACCAATCTAATCTTGCATGAGTATACGCTGAGTGTTTTCTTCTCTCTCTCTCCAGGTAGCGACCATATCATGCCTTAATCAAGATAATAATACGGATGTATTGACCGAACCCGCTTGTTATACTGAGCTGGGGAACGTTGGTCCCGTTCCAACTTATAATTGTTATAAAACAGAGCAGGAAATTGGGGAATACCAGATTTCCCGTGCCACCCAAACGAAGAAAGTGCATGCTGATGCATCTTCTTCGGGTGTGTTCATTACAGAGAACTGTTTCTCAGTATCCTTTACGTCCTGGGTATGAGATACCGGATCAGGATCCCGCATATGTAATCTGTTACATGGGCTACAGATAGGTAGAGAACTGAGAACGGGTGATAAGTTTCATGAGATAGAAACGGTGCAAGTGTTGCAGCCAAGTCTGTTGGTCACTATCACCCTGTATTACCAGAATACATTGATTCTGAACGAATGTTATTAAATACCGAACATGATATACAACATCATATCTTTTTCTTTATTAGTAAAGAAGGATATAATTTTGTATTGTTGGATAATGTTTTGAACATTTCCTAAATCAAGAGTTGATCGGTTCAGGTACGTTATCTAAAAGTATAGACATTCTAAATCAAATTACAGTTCTTAGTATACAGAACACACACAAGAGGAATAGTTCAGAAATGCACGAATCCTTCTTGAGGTATTATAGACTGGGTCATATCAATGCGACCCGACTAGCCAAGTTACATTTAGATGCATATTTAAATTAGTTTGAATATACATCTTATGAAACTTGCTGGTCATGTCACAAAGATAAGATGACCACAGCTCTGTTTATTGGAAACAGAGAAAGAGTTAGTGAACTCTTGGGATTGATACATGCTGATGTATGAAGGTCTCCTGTCTACACATGCCAAGATCGGTTCTTTGTACTTCATTACATTCTCTGATGATCTCTCAAGATTCAGACATATGTTCCTGTTGAAACACAAGTCCGAAACTTTTGAGATATTCACAGAATATAAGTTAGAAGTAGAGAACCATAAACTGGGTATAAGTATTGTGTCCTTTGATGAAATTAAGGAGGAGAATACTTGAGCGTGGAATTCCTGGACAATTCTAAAGGAGAATGAGATTCTCTCTCAGCACCACTCCTTCGAATACACCACAGCACGTCGGTGTATCGGGGCGGAGCAATCACACCCTATTTGATATGGTGCGCTCTATGATGAGTACTACCGAGTTTCCTATTTTTTTTGGGAGTTATGCACTTGTGAAGCTGCATACCTATTGAATAAGGTTCTAATCAAATCAGTTGCCTACCACTTCATATGTGATATGGAAAGGGAAGAGCCCATATCTTAAGTTTGTTAAGATTTGGGGTTGTCCGTCCTATGTCTAAAAGCAAAATCCGGACAAGCTCGAGGCAAGGTCTGTTATGTAGAACTGGAAAGGTTCCAGCTATACAAACTGCAGCTGATGATTTGGTAGAACCAAAGAATTCAATAGTTTCCAACGAACCTCAACCTCTCCGCCGATCTAGTAGGGTTCCTCACCCACCTGAGAGATACTTCGGTTTTCTCTATGACAGTGGGAGCGAGGATTGCATCATGAGATGATGACCCAACTAGTTTCGAGCTGGCCATCAGGAGTGGGACTCTGTAAGAATGGCTGGATGCTTAGCGATCTGAGATGGAATCCTTATACACCAACAAAGTATGAACTTTGGTTGCTTTATCTGAAGGGTTAAATTCTCATCAGGAGCAAGTATATCTTGAGAAGATTACCTGGTGTACATGGAAAAGTTAAGACTTTCAAATCTATGCTTAAGTCCATCCAGATCCTACTTGCCACGGCTACATACCATGACTATGATATCTGGCGGTTGGGTGTCATGACTGCTTTTCTAAATGTTGATTTGGAAGAGAGGGTCTATAAGTACACAGCCAGAGGGTTTCGTAGACAGTGGGAGCAGCGGAAACATGTGCAAGATGTTTTATGTGATAAAGCAGGCATCGTGGAGTTGGAACGTCTGTTTTGATGTGGTAGTCAAAGAGTTTGACTTCATCAAAATGGTAGATGAACCTTGTATATACAAAAAGGTAGTAGAGAGTATGGTGGTGATCCTCGTAGAGTACGTGGATGACATACTCTTGATAGGGAAGGAGTTTCCTATGCTACGCTCGGTTAATCTCCGCTTATCACAAGGATTCTCTATATAGGATCAAGGTGATACCTCCTAAATCCTGGGTTATGGATCTATGAGATAGATCTATTTGGATGTTAGGATTCTCACTAGAAGTAGTGAGATGGTATCAATCGATCCTGGGAAGAATCACTAGAAAGGTTCCAGGGTGATAAGGACGACTGAATGTCAGTCGCAGGCTTTGTCTTTACCCTCAGTGGAGGGACGGTATGTTGGAAGAGTTCCAAGCTAGATACCGTGACTTAGTAGACGATTAAAGGCAAGATACATCGTTACCAAGGATGCTACCAAAGAGGCAGTCTGGATATATAAGTTCATGAGATGAACTTCGTTCCTACCATTGTGTGACAATGGAGTTGTGGCTTTAACCAAGGAACTACCGTCCCATCAGAAATCCAGATATAATTCTTAGGCAGTATCACCTGATCATGGAGATGGTTGATCTCCAGGGAGATCGAGGTGAGGAGAGTAGACACAGAGGACAACAGCGCGGATCCACTCACAAAGGCCTTTTTCCCAGTAGAGACTTTTATGGGATGGTTGAGTATGAGATACTTTAACCGCAGCTAATTGTTGGGTATGCGGTACCACAACAGATGGCTCTAGTGCAAGTGGGAGATTGTTAGTTATATGTATGCCCTAGAGACCATTACTGTACATACGATGTATATTGTAGTGGATGCTTAGACATATATAGGGAGGACTTTCTTGCTCGACATGATAGTATGCTATCTGGTTGTACTTTATCTTAACATGTACTCTGATTGTCTCTATATTACATGTTGATAAAGCCCTTAGGATATGTACTCGACTACTGGGACTATGATGAGATCATACTAGTGGGGCCACGGTAGTCAGCGAGTACATCGTATAACTGTTCCTAGTCGAGGGTGTATCGAGACAGGGCATCGATACACCAGAGTAGACTAGCGTATACGCATCTTGACCCATATGATGGGCGATGGATGATCCCATATCCATTGGTGTTTGACATCAAGGATGGTATACGGGTGCTCAGTGGAGACTGGGTACACTGGACGGACTCGCCGAGAACTCCCAGATGGTATTATACATCACGTCAGATAGCAGTTCTCTGGTGACACTGGTACAGAGTAGTATGTTGATCCGAGATCGTCATAGAGTCTTGTGTGATTCCCACTGTGCTTTGATTTCCATCATACCACGTCCAAGAGGGTGTGCAAAAAGGTGGCTTTTGGGTACAGTCCCGAATCACATGGAGGCAATGAGCGATAGGAGGGGATTCGTCTCTCCCGGTATAGGGAGTTGATGTTGCGCTGTGTTCGATTGGCTATAACTGGAAATCCCTGGCCAGGGTTGCTGAGATTTACTGGTAAGTGTTACCAGTAGTTTCTCGAACTGTTATAGACCTCATATCGACACGACTTATCAAGCTACTGGGGGTCTAACGTTTACCACCCCTAGGCGAGATATGCGACATATCAGACAACGAGACCGGACTGTACGGGAGTGTTACTGATTGGATTCACAGGAGAATGTACAGGCTTGCTTGTTGATCTTCTGATCACTCAATACCCGGGTGGCCGTTACGTTTAGCAGACCGCTTGCGGCTTGTGGGTGTTTGATATGATCATCACCTACTGCCGGCGTATTGACGAGTCTTTAGAGTTCTATACAGAGGTTTCCTAGCTCAAGCGAAACGAAATAGGAGCGCATATGAGATATGTGCGGGACCGAGAATAATACCAGTATGTGATACTGTATTCTATTCTCGCGATTTGTATCATCGGTCGGTTATATGAGATATAGCCGGGTTACCGAATCAAGTGTTGATTCGATACATTGATACACTTGATATTAGTCGGTTATATGCGATATGACCGGATCATTAAATCAAGTGTTGATTTAATGATTTAATGTATAATTATATATTTGATATATTACTTTATATTAACTAGTATTTGTTCACTTAAGATTGATTTTCTCACTTGATGTGCACAAGTTGTATATGTGATATATTTTTGTGCACTAGATTGTATCATGTTTGATGATACATGCAAACTTGGGTGTGTGTATGACTTACACCATGTTTAGGTTAATGGTTAAGGTTTTTATTTGTTTTGGAAAAACAAAATGGTGATTTTCTTTGTCTTTGCTTGAAGCTTCATGAAGCTTTCAAGCATCTTTGACAAAGCCTAACCATTTTGTTTTGCATGAGATTTTCATTAACCTAACCATTAACTTAAACTCTAGTTTAGTCTCTACAAAGGTTTACTCACCCATGGTTGCAATATGATAGACTTCACTTGATTATTCTTTTATGATATCATTATTCATTCATATTCTTTTCTTTCTTCTTCTTCTTCAAGAAGAAGAAAGCTTGCTAGAATTTTTCAAGTGGAGATTAAGAGTGAGAAATCCAAATCTAAAGTGAACCCATTTCCTATTTCATCATCCTCTACTACTTGCCATTTAGTTTAGGGTGTTCTCTTCACAAAGTTCTTGACCTAGTGAAGATGGAGCTTGGGTTTGAGTATCCTCGACGTAGATCATCTTTGGCCTCGAAGTCAACAACCTAGCCCGCTCATTTCTCCGAAGAAACCATCGCTAGAGTCCGGGATCCCGATGATCGCAGTAAAGGGACGTCAACACGGAGCTTTAGAAGTGAAGGACCGGATCTACAAAGGTTGTAATCCCTTTCACTTGTAGTTAAAATGTTTAACTTGCTAGTTTTCGCATAATCTCTAGTATACGATCTTGGTTAGGGTTGTTCGGCACGGCTATTTTTTTTAATCGGGCATGGTTGATGCCTTGTAGAACCTTGTTAGAGTGCCTAGGAACCCTACATTCCAGAATCCGAGCACGCTTCCGGCCCGACGCTTTGCTAGGCCCCGGGGCGGGATCCGCCCCCGAACGCTCACGGGACGCGACCACCGGAGGAGAGGAAGCCGGGGCAGGCTTCGCACGAGAAGAGCTGGCGCCCCCAACCTTCATGACCTTCCTCGGCTGGTGCATGGAGGCTCGGAGCTCATCCAGATCCATGGGTCCTGCACAAAACCAAACATAAAGAAGTCAGCGACGCAAGCAATATACAAGCCAAAAAGCAAGCCTAAACTTACCGACGAACTCAACGGGGCTGAGCCCGGCCCAACTCAGGACCCTCTCAGACAGCAGCACGTCGAATCGGGGGATGGGCTCCCACGACGCCACTCTCACCGCGGCGGGGTCACTGGACTGGTTCCCCGGCAAGCATTTTTCCCTCGACCACTCGGTAGGCACGGGCCAGTCCTCGCCCTCGGGAGGGGAAATGAAGAAGAACTTCTTCTTCCAGTCGTGGATGGAAGAAGGTAGGGCCACAACCCCTGTCTCGGCGCCACCCTCCTATCGCTTTCTGAAAGAGAAGTAGACCCACCTCGGGTCGCCCGCTCGACCCCTAGGATGATTTTTGAACACGAGGGAAGAATCAAGGAGAGAGAGGCTGAAAGGAACCGCCTGTAACTTCAGGCGGATCAGGAACCCAAGGAGAATCCTCCACGAGTTCGGCACTAACTGGCCAGGGGCTAACCCGAAAAAGTTTAGCGCTTCGACGACCTCGGGAGAGAATGGCAGGCGCATTCCACCCTAAAAAGCTTCCAAGTACAGGGCGATCTCCCTACCCCGTACTTGGCCTGCCCTCTCTCCCTCCTTGGCCAGACGAAGCGTATAACGTGAGGGGATATGGAAGCGAGCCCGAGCATTGGCGAGCTCGTCTTCATGCCTCACCCAACACGATGCGCCGGGGGCAGCGTCTACCACCTCCTCCCTAGGGGCTGCCCCCGCCGCACGATCCTGAGAAGAGGATCCGACCCCTGCTCCCCGGGAGGACTCAGGCTCAACTAAAGGATCCCTAGAACCTACTCCTACGACATCTACTGACTCTACGAAAGAAGACATCTAACCTTGAGAAGAGGGATCCTTGGGAAACGAAAGCGGAAGAAAGAAGACGAGCGCCGAGCAACCAGGACTTAGAACAGGGAAATATGAAGGAGTAAGGGCCCTGGAGCGGGCTCCACCCCTACCTATCACCGCAAACGACCTCATCCTACGGCGCCCTTCATCTCCCGCCAAAACGCCTCCTCGCGTCTAACAGCTCCGATTGCTCCACTTGTCGTTCCCACACTGGACCGCACCCCATCAGACGCCGCATGTCTGCACATGTCGCGTCGGCCAACCGACGCTTGACACGTGGACCATCGCTTCAGTTGCAGGATGCTCGAACCGGCGCACCTTCCTTAAATGCAGAGATCTCGCTCTGATTCACTGGCAGAAAAGACAGCTGACGGCCCGGGGACGCGTCCCGATGAAACTTTAGGGGGGAGCTCACCCCGGGGGGCCCGGCAGTCCACTCCTGACCCGACCCGCTAGCTGGTCGGGACAAGAGTGGGGGGCTAATGATGATGCTCAATATTGGCAATCCCCAAGATCAGGACACGTGGCAGATGACTCTGATCTTTGTAATCCACCTTATTTACTTATGAGTCGGTTGCGCAACGCCAGCTCGAATAATGTTCGGTACAGAAGCTCGAATATTGTAGCGCTAGATATTTGTAATCCACCTTATTTTTCTGTGGCAGGTCAGAATCTGAGCATATGGCGCCGTTGCCTGAGATTCTACCGGAGAGTAGTTGCTTTCTGCCGGCATAGCATATTAAACGAGATCATGACACGTGTCACGCGCTGGGGCGTTTGCGCCAAACAGAATTCAAATTCTAGTAAGATCCTTCTGTTCTTGTTAAAATAAGAAGATTGCCTTCTGTAAAATAGAAGCGCTTGGATCAAAGATCCAACGGTGGGGAAAATTTCCCAAATCACTCAGAGAATGATCTCTTTAACAGACCTAACAAATTTATGGGCACTATATAAAGACTCCTAGACCCTAACTTAAAGGATCATCAACATTGTGAGAGATCAAGAACTTCATAATAGAGAGAACTTTGAAGAAAATTCAAGAAAAAGGTAAAAACCTTTATAAAACATGAGAATTTCTTCTGAATAGATCATTGATCTAAGAACAAGATCAATGACCTTCAATGAAAAAAACAAATAATAATAGTGCCTTGCACTTTTTATGAACCATTGGTTCTGAAATCTTAAAGATTCTTTTCTTGAATTCAAAATTGGATCAAATTATTGAAACAGTGACTTGCACTTGCAAAACTGCACTGTTGCGCTCCTGGGTTGGCGCAAACGCCCCAGCGCGTGACACGTGTCACGCAGCGCAGAGCGCAGCGCAACTGCGCTGACACGTGTCGCACAGCGCAGCACAACTGCGCTTGTGCGTGTCGCGCAGCGCAACTGCGTTTGCGCTGACACGTGTCGCGCAGCGCAGCGCCTGCGCAACTGAAGCGTTACTTCCTTTAATTTTTGTTTTAAATAGAGCCTTGCTCTGATTGGGCGCGCTGCCTTGGGCGCTGCGCTGACGTATCAGCTTTTGACACGTGGCGCGTTGCGCGCAGCGCAAGAAATTTGAAGCGTTGCTTTTAATTTTGAATTTTTGAAATTCAAACAGAGCTTTGCTCTGATTGGGGGAAACAATGACGTGTCCCAGAACTCAGAAGAAAGGGCCTACATGGGCTGATCAAGCCACCTCTGTACCCGACCTGCAAGCACAAGCTGGCTCACCTCAGAGCCCCCTGAAAATTGGCCTCCTCGGCCCTCTCGCTCATCCCCGAGCTCCCCAGCCGAGGCCATCTTCCTCGGTCCTCCGACCGACCAACTCCACTACTCACAGGCGTAACCGCCGCTCCGCAAATCTCATCACGTGCAGATTCTCCGCCAGCAACGTCCCACGTTTCGCGCCATCACGGTCCCCATTAATGGGTGATCCGCTCTTTACGCGGACGTGACGTCGGGAGCGTAACTGCCGGCGAGATTCTCGCGCCTGCTGCTGCGTGTTGACGCCACTATATAAACCCCCATCACAGAGGGATCAAGTAAGCCATTTTTTATTCCACTTAGCCGTTACTCTGCTCGGATCTCGTACTAACTTGATTGTCGGAGGGTTCTCGGTGGTACCAAACCACCCCGGAACTTCTTTGCAGGTACCCGGCGCTAAACTCCTCAAATCATCAATCTCCTCAAAACCCATTGAGACCCACACGCAAACAGAAGATCACCTCTAAAATCCACCGGGAGATCGACGGAAGACAACATCTAAGGGAGACCCAAAAAGGACCTCTATCATATGTCTTAACAGTTAATTATATTTTGAAAGATGCCTGATAAATAATGTGCTGGGTGGTTTGAAAAAAAATAATAAATTGCCTTATGATCCTTCAATTAATGTTCCATTATTTCTGTACTTTAATACCTTAATTTTTTTTATTGTAACACTTCAGTATTCTAAAATATCACTATTTGCTACTTTCTGTTAACATGGTATTACAAATTTCCAAAAAGATTTCTATCTGAGGTGCATTTGTCATTTTCTTGATAGATTTTCCCTATCTGCTGCGTCTTCAACATCTTTCTTTTGGGCGCTAATTTTACTCTCTTGTCTCTATTTATCCCCTCTTTATGTAATATAATTTACACACACACATAAAAATAAAAAAACAAAAATGTCAGGTAGTACGTGCTTAATAGAAGGTAATCCAGGTGCTAATCCTGTATTATCATAAAATATCACTATACTTGTTTAGGTGTAAAAAATATTTCCGGGAATATAACATTACCATGGTAATCAAATGACCCAATTTAATGGTAATCATATTCTCCCTAAAACATATGTCTATTCTAAATTACCACGAAATATTCCCGCTTAACATCAAATGAGACATGACCGTCCGCCGACGGCCTCCCTCGCCATCCACCGGTCGGCTGATCTCGCCGCACATCGTCAGTCGGCCACCAGTCATCTCCAATCGTACACCGGCCGGCCGGCGATCGGACGTTCGCCGCCGGTCATCGCCGATTGTTCACCGTCCGGTCCGCTGCCGATCGGACGTTTGTCGGCCCGCCTCCAGCCTCGCCGCCGGTTGCACATACATATATTTCCGCGAATGATTAAAGTATATCAAGCACGTTAATGCAACATTTATTGAAATTAGATGTCCGGTCATCTCATTTCCGGAGGATGGGAGGATTCTTGGTAATCTTTCATTCCATGTACCAAGTGAATGCTAAGACTCTGTTTGGTAACGGAGTCAAGTTTTCTAAACTGTAGTTTCATAAAGTTTGCAAAACCAAACTCAAAAATCCTAACTTTGCCTTATTTGGTAACCATTTCGAAGTCGGTTATCTCAGCCCAAATGTTGAGATAGATGCAGTTATTACAACTCCCATCTGTTCAAAGTTTTGTTAACTCTATTTTTGATGTCTGAAAATTGCAAATCGGTTTGGAACTTTGGAACTTTGGATCTCTCTAGCTCCACTAAAATAATAAACTACAAATATCCCTACCCCTATCCAAACAAGGCCTAAATTCCCAAATCAAAAAGAGAAGAAAAGAAAAAACTCAAATTCCATCACAGATTATACAAAATAGACATTTAGAGTTCTAGGCTTTCTTTTTTGCTTTCTCCGTATCAAAAAGAAAATAAATTTCAAACTTGGAAGATCTCGGGTTTTTTATTCTCTTAAAAAAAAAAAAAAAAAATCCTAAATCTTAATCAGTTGTACCTTTCCAAACGAAATAATTGATGATGATCTTCACCTTCAATTCGTCTGAAATCTTAGCCGCATCAGCATCACCACAATCATCATCGTTCAATCCCCAAATTCTAATCAGATCCGTGTCGATCGATTGAAGAAAGAGAGAGAAAGAGAGAGATGTACCAATGGAGGAAGTTCGAGTTCTTCGAAGAGAAACCAGGCGGCGGCAGCAAGAGCTCCCCTTCTCCTCCGACGATCCCCTTGGAGATCACCGGCGACGTCCAGTGCTGCTCCAGCGGTAGGGGCCGCATCGTCCTCGGATGCGGCGACGGCACCGTCAGCTTCCTCGATCGATCCCTCAAGCTCACCTTCACCTTCCAGGCTCACTCCTCCAACGTCCTCTTTCTTCAGCAGCTCAAGGTTTTCTCTCTCTCTCAAAATCTCTGATTTTTGGTACGAAATTGAGCTAGCTAGGGTTTCCTTTTATCTGGAAACACTATTTGAAACACTGAAATGATAAATGATTCAGTTAATTTGATGTGAGAGTGCAACACAATCCCTCGAAGTAGTAAGATATTTAATAACTGCTATCCTTCATTGAAACAGTGATACGAATATCATGTTTTTTTAAGTCCCGTCCCGATCAGAAATAGCAATATGATCCCAAAAATGACCATCTGAGTCCGAGATTTTAAACATTTGTTAGTAGGTTCACCAATTACTTATTGGGTTTATTTAATCGTCATTAAATACTCAACTATGTCAAAATGTTTACAGTTATCCTTACAACATGAATGTACCATTAATTTCTAAGAGGACATGTAAGACTGCTTATAGCCGAGAAATGGCCGATTCCGATCCCAAAAATGTTACCGAGAACTTAAACCTTGATAAATATTTATTTTGACGAAAGACGTGTGGATTTGGAGTTTGTTACCCTTGGGAAGTAGTTACAGCTGAACTTTTGTGCGAGGAGGAGGGGATTTTCTTTTTCCTCAAAATATTTTGAACCAGTCCGCTTTTTTCCACAACATGTTTGTGCTGATGCTATTATTTTTGTTTTTTGTAATTCTTTTTGGTGATCAACCAGCAAAGGAATTATCTAGTAACTGTTGGAGAGGACGAGCAAACTTCTGTGCAGCTATCCCCGCTCTGCTTGAAGGTGTTCGACCTTGATAAGATGCAACCAGAAGGATCGAGCATGACAGCTCCTGTTTGCATGCAAATTCTACGGATTTTCACTAACCAGTTTCCTCAAGGAAAGGTATGATTGAACACTTCCCCTCTCTTTAATGGGAAAGCTTTTTCCTTTTCTTTCAAATATTTAGAGTTGTAGCCAGGCCAATTTATAAGCTTAACCAATGATGACATTTTTTTGGGTGCAGATTACATCATTTTCAGTTCTTGAGGAAGCTCCTCCAATATTACTCATCTCCATCGGTTTAGACACGGGTTCCATCTACTGCATCAAAGGGGACATTGCGCGTGAGCGTATCACACGTTTTAGGCTCCAAGTGGAAGCTGCTTTGGAGAACGATAATTCTCGTATTAATGGGCTAGGTTACCGAGTTGAAGGGAAAGCGCTACAACTTTTTGCCGTAACTCCTACTTCTGTCAGCTTGTTCAGCTTGCACGACCAACCACCTAAGAGGCAGACACAAGATCAATTTGGATGTGATTCCAATGCTGTTACTATGAGTGATCGCTTGGTATACAAATTAAAACATTGACTTTTCTGTTAAAAGTTTGAAGTTTAAAAAACATTTTTTTTAATTGTTTAACATCAATTCTCCTCCTAAATTTATTAGGATCTGATAATTGGTCGCCCTGAAGCCGTATACTTCTATGAAGTTGATGGCCGAGGTCCTTGTTGGGCATTTGAGGGAGAGAAGAAATTCCTTGGCTGGTTCCGCGGATACTTAGTATGTGTCATTGCAGATCAAAGGAGCGGCAAAGATACTTTCAACGTTAGTATGGGTCGGTCAGTGAGACCGGGGAAGATAAGCTCGGCGGGAGGCTCGGGAACGAGCGAAAGGCCGAGGCATCTTGGTTCTGTGACAGCTCGGAGGCAAGCTGTTGGTGGTTTGGAAGGCCACCAAAGGTTGGTAACATCCTCGGGTCGCAGGCCTTGGTATGCTCCCAATGTACCGTTCTTGATTTTTTTTGTAAGCTCTGGGACACGTCATCTGCCACGTGCGAGCATCATCACAAGGACATTGATATCCATCGTTTAACTTTACATGTCTTAACAGTTAATTATATTTTGAAAGACTCCTGATAAATAATGTGCAGGGTGGTTTGAAAAAATTTAATAAATTGCCTTATGATCCTTCAATTAATGTTCCGTTATTTCTGTACTTTAATACCTTAATTTTTTTTATTGTAACACTTCAATATTCTAAAATATCACTATTTGCTACTTTATGTTAACATGGTATTACAAATTTCCAAAAAGATTTCTATGTGAGGTGCATTTGTCATTTTCTTGATAGATTTTCCCTATCTGCTGCGTCTTCAACGTCTTTCTTTTGAGCGCTAATTTTACTCTCTATTTATCCCCTCTTTATGTACATATAATTTACACACACGTAAAAATACAAAAACAAAAAGTCACTTAGCACATTCTTGATAGAAGGCAATCTAGATGCTAATCCTATATTACCATAAAACATCACCATACTTGTTTAGGTGTAAAAAATATTTCCGGAAATATAGAATTACCATGGTAATCAAATGAACTCATTTAATAGCAATCATATTCTCCCTAAAACATGTGTCTATTCTAAATTACCACGAAATATTCCCGCCTAACATAAAATGAGACATGACCGTCCGCCGACGGCCTCCCTCGCCATCCGTCGGTCGGTTGATCTCGCCGCACATCGTCGGTCGGCCACCGGTCATCTCCGATTGTACACCGGCCGGTCGGCGATCAGACGTTCGCCGCCGGTCATCGATGATCGTTCACCGGCCGGCCCTCCGTCGATCGGACGTTTGTTTCCGGCCCGCCTCCAGCCTCGCCGCCGGTTGCACATATATATATTACCGCGAATGATTAAAGTATACCAAGCACGTTAATGTAACATTCCTTGAAATTAGATGCCCGGTCATCCCATTTCCGGAGGATGGGAGGATTCTCGGTAATCTTACATTTCATGTACCAAGCGAATCATAAGGCTTTGTTTGGTAACGGAGTCAAGTTTTCTAAACTATAGTTTCATAAAGTTGGAAAAACCCAAACTCAAAAATCCTAACTCTGCCTTATTTGGTAACCATTTTGGAGTTGAGGCAACTGCAGTTATCTCAGTCTAAATGTTGAGATAGATGCAGTTATTACAACTTCAATTTGTTCAAAGTTTTATAAACTCTAATTTTATTGTCTGAAGATTACAAACCATGGTTTGCATCTCCCTGGCTTCACTAAAATAATAAACTACAAATATCCCTACCGCATATCCAAACGAGGCCAAAATTCCCAAATCAAAAGGAGAAGAAAAGAAAAAACTCAAATTCCATCACAGATATACAAAATCGACATTTAGAGGTCTAGGCTTTCTTTTTTGCTTTCGCCGTATCAAAAAGAAAATAAATTTCAAACTTGGAAGACCTCGGGTTTTTTATTCTCTTGAACAAAAAAGAAAAATCCTAAATCTTAATCAGTTGTACCTTTCCAAACGAAATAATTGATGATGATCTTCACGTCCTTAGCATCACCTTCAATTCGTCTGAACTCTTAGCCGCATCAGCATCACCACAATCATCATCGTTCAATCCCCAAATTCTAATCTGATCCGTGTCGGTCGATTGAAGAAAGAGAGAGTAAGAGAGAGATGTACCAATGGAGGAAGTTCGAGTTCTTCGAAGAGAAACCAGGCGGCGGCGGCAAGAGCTCCCCTTCTCCTCTGACGATCCCCTTGGAGATCACCGGCGACGTCCAGTGCTGCTCCAGCGGTAGGGGCCGCATCGTCCTCGGATGCGGCGACGGCACCGTCAGCTTCCTCGATCGATCCCTCAAGCTCACCTTCACCTTCCAGGCTCACTCCTCCAACGTCCTCTTTCTTCAGCAGCTCAAGGTTTTCTCTCTCCCTCAAAATCTCTGATTTTTGGTACGAAATTGAGCTAGCTAGGGTTTCCTTTTATCTGGAAACACTATTTGAAACATTGAAATGATAAATGATTCAGTTAATTTGATGTGAGAGTGCAGCACAATCCCTCGAAGTAGTAAGATATTTGATAACTGCTATCCGTCATTGAAACAGTGATACGAATATCATGTTTTTTTAAGTCTCGTCCCGATCAGAAATAGCAATCCGATCCCAAAAATGACCATCTGAGTCCGAGATTTTAAACATTTGTTAGTAGGTTCACCAATTACTTATTGGGTTTATTTGATCGTCACTAAATACTCAACTATGTCAAAAAGTTTACGGTTATCCTTACAACATGAATGTACCATTAATTTCTAAGAGGACATGTAAGACTGCTTATAGCCGAGAAATGGCCGATTCCGATCCCAAAAATGATACCGAGAACTTAAACCTTTATGAATATTTATTTTGACGAAAGACGTGTGGATTTGGAGTTTGTTACCCTTGGGAAGTAGTTTCAGCTGAACTTTTGTGCGAGGAGGAGGGGATTTTCTTTTTCCTCAAAATATTTTGAACCAGTCCGCTTTTTTCCACAACATGTTTGTGCTGATGCTATTATTTTTGTTTTTTGTATTTCTTTTTGGCGATCAACCAGCAAAGGAATTATCTAGTAACTGTTGGAGAGGACGAGCAAACTTCTGTGCAGCTATCCCCGCTCTGCTTGAAGATGTTCGACCTTGATAAGATGCAACCAGAAGGATCGAGCATGACAGCTCCTGTTTGCATTCAAATTCTACGGATTTTCACTAACCAGTATCCTCAAGGAAAGGTATGATTGAACACTTCCCCTCTCTTTAATGGGAAAGCTTTTTCCTTTTCTTTCAAATATTTAGAGTTGTAGCCAGGCCAATTTATAAGTTTAACCAATGATGACATTTTTTGGGGTGCAGATTACATCATTTTCAGTTCTTGAGGAAGCTCCTCCAATATTACTCATCTCCATCGGTTTAGACACGGGTTCCATCTACTGCATCAAAGGGGACATTGCGTGTGAGCGTATCACACGTTTTAGGCTCCAAGTGGAAGCTGCTTTGGAGAACGATAATTCTCGTATTAATGGGCTAGGTTACCGAGTTGAAGGGAAAGCGCTACAACTTTTTGCCGTAACTCCTACTTCTGTCAGCTTGTTCAGCTTGCACGACCAACCACCTAAGAGGCAGACACTAGATCAATTTGGATGTGATTCCAATGCTGTTACTATGAGTGATCGCTTGGTATACAAATTAAAACATTGACTTTTCTGTTAAAAGTTTGAAGTTTAAAAAACTTTTTTTTTAATTGTTTAACATCAATTCTCTTCCTAAATTTATTAGGATCTGATAATTGGTCGCCCTGAAGCCGTATACTTCTATGAAGTTGATGGCCGAGGTCCTTGTTGGGCATTTGAGGGAGAGAAGAAATTCCTTGGCTGGTTCCGCGGATACTTAGTATGTGTCATTGCAGATCAAAGGAGCGGCAAAGATACTTTCAACGTTTATGATTTGAAGAATAGATTGATTGCTCACAGCATGGTGGTAGGGCAGGTCCTGCACATGCTTTATGAGTGGGGTAATATTATTCTTATTATGAATGATAAAAGGGTTTTGTGCATAGGTGAAAAAGATATGGAGAGTAAATTGGACATGCTGTTCAAGAAGAATTTATATACCGTTGCAGTTAATCTTGTGCAGAGCCAGCAAGCAGATGATGTGGCCACTGCTGAAGTTCTGCGTAAATATGGTGATCATTTATATGGAAAACAAGATTATGACGAGGCTATGTCTCAGTATATCCACACTATCGGTCATTTAGAGCCTTCATATGTCATCCAAAAATTTTTAGATGTGCAAAGAATATATAACCTCACCAATTACCTAGAAAAATTACATGAGAGAGGGTTCGCTTCGAAAGACCATACAACTCTGCTTTTGAATTGCTATACAAATTGAAAGATGTAAAAAAGCTAAATAGGTTCATCAAAGGTGAAGATGGGGTTGGAGAACACAGGTTTGATGTCGAAACAGCCATCAGAGTCTGCCGAACTGCTGGATATCATGAGCATGCGATGTTTGTTGCAAAGAAAGCTGAGAAGCATGAATGGTATCTAAAGATTTTACTTGAAGACCTAGGTAGTTACGAGGAAGCACTGCAATATATTTCTAGTCTGGAACCAAATCAAGCTGGTGTCACCATAAAAGAATATGGTAAAATTCTTGTAGAGCACAAGCCGGTCGAAACTGTTGAAATGCTCATGAAGCTTTGCACTGATGCTCGGGAATCAGCAAAGAGATCAAGCTCAAATGGCACATACTTATCCATGCTGCCTTCTCCAATGGATTTTATAAATATTTTTGTGCATAGCCCTCAATCTCTTATGGTTTTTCTTGAAAAGTATGTCAGCCGGGTTAAGGACTCACCGGCTCAACTAGAAATCCACAACACTCTTTTGGAGCTATACCTGTCTGATAACGTGAGCTTTCCATCAATTTCACTAGAAAATGTTAGCAACAGCGATGGTGCTTATGTGAACGGCTCAAGAGAACTGGCTAATGGGTCTGCTCCAGAGAGCAAGGAAAATGGGAGTGTCGAAAACAAGGAAAGTAAGAGAGAAAAGGACCGGCAAGAAGGATTCCAGAAAGGTTTGGCTTTACTTAATAGTGCATGGACATGTGATATGGAGCACCCTTTGTATGATGTTGATCTTGCTATTATTCTTTGTGAAATGAATGCATTCAGAGATGGTTTATTGTTCCTGTATGAGAAGATGAAGCTTTACAAGGAAGTGATTGCTTGCTATATGCAAGCCCATGACCATGAAGGATTAATAGCATGCTGCAAGAAGCTTGGGGACTCCACTCAAGGGGGTGACCCGTCGCTCTTTGGTGATCTGCTGAAGTATTTTGTCGAGCTTGGAGAAGATTGCTCCAAAGAAGTGAAGGAGGTTTTGACTTACATTGAAAGGGATGCGAGCTTGGAGAAGATTGCTCCAAAGAAGTGAAGGAGGTTTTGACTTACATTGAAAGGGATGATGTACTGCCGCCAATCATTGTTCTGCTGACACTGTCTAAGAACCCATGCCTGATGCTGTCAGTTGTCAAGGACTATATTGCTAGGAAGCTTGAACAGGAATCTAAGCTGATAGAAGATGACCGCAGATCTATTGAAAAATACCAGGTTAGTATCTTGAGAATGTTCTATATATCAAGAAATTCGTAACAAAATATCTCACTCTGTCATCAATATAGACTGATTTATAACATCTAATTACTGGACCATCATGTTGGAAGGAACACTAGTAAAGTTTTGTTATTCTGTGTCATAATATAGTCCCTGGTTCTTGGAAAACACATAATACAGAATTCATGCTATGAAAGATCATGAATGTTCGACGGTTGTGGAGTATCATATTCCGAGGGCCGATCTTAGATTACGGGCAGTCATAAAATTGTCTCCTTGTGCTATAAAGGCATCCCTATTTTAACAGGTGAAGTCTTGAAGTAAGATGACAATGATACCAAGTGAGCTCCTTCGAGTACAATTTTCACAGTACCTCTTAATGAATTTTAGTATTGAACTTTCAGTATGATGTACCCCCATTTCTCATATGAATACCTTAGGTCGGCTTAAATTCATAAGTTTCGCACGACTTTTTCCATTGGTTCTCGATAGAGACATTTTTTATTTTTTATTTTTGTAAACGAAATACAAAGGTTTACCCCAAAAAAGATATTTGGCATGTTGCAGAAAACCCTTGTATGCTAAAGAAATTATTTATTTTGCACCAAATTCACCCCCCTTTTCTTTATGGTAACAAATTCCCCTATTGTATTTCCATCACTATCATCCATGATCTATTAAATTTCATAAATACACCCCTACAATTATGTTATTTATTTATTGCAGATATCAAACCCACCATTGCCGGTTCCAAGTCCGGATGAGAAAGGATGAAGGTTGTGGTAGTTTGTGACAGCCAATGTAAAACTGTCGCATTCCATGACATGAACCATAATAAGAATATCGTTGGGGCGTTCCCTACTCAGCGGCGCGCTACATCGGATCCCGGATGCAGTGTTAAGTATGCAAGGGCTTCTGGGTCGTCGTCCGGAAACGGCGCGCTACATCGAACCGGGTGTAGTGACAAATAAGTAAGGGTTTCATAAGATCCGTCTAGTTTCTTGGAACATAGGTTCCCTTACGGATAAACTAACAGAATTAGTGAAGGTGATAATTAGGAGAAGAATTGGTATTATGTGTTTGCAAGAAACTAAGTGGATAGGTGAAAAGGGTAGTCATAGAGCTTTGGGGTCATAAGTTTTGGTATACGGGTAGAGATAAAAATCGTAATGGGATAGGCGTAATCATAGATAGACGGTTGCTTGAGGATGTAGTTGAGATTAGAAGAAAAGGTGATAAAGTTTTACTGGTTAAGCTTATTTTAGGTAGGGAGATCCTTAATATTATTAGTGCTTATGCACCACGGATAGGTCTTGATGACGCTAGTAAGCGTTTATTCTGGAAGGATTTAGACGAGATGGTGCTAAGAATACCTAGTGGAGAGAAGTTATTTATTGATGATGATCCCAATGGACATGTAGGTACTAGTCGTAGTGGGTTTGATACTATCCATCGAGGTTTTGGTTTTGGACAAAGGAATGAAGCAGGTAACTCATTTATAGATTTTTTCCTTGTCTTATGACTTAATCTTAGCAAACACTTAGTTTAGGAAAAGAGAGTCTCCCCTTATCATCTTTAGGAACGGATCAAGTGCAAATCAAATAGATTTTTTTCTGACGAGAAGGACAGAGGTTGTTGCATCGACTGTAAGGTAGTGCCAGATCAGAGTATAACCACTCAATATAGACTTTTAGTTCTAAATTTTCGATTTAGAAGAGGACCTGGGAAGATTAGACGTAAGGTAGAATCTAGAATTAAGTGGTGGCGATTGAAGAAAGGTAACCAAAAGTGTTTTATAGATCGTGTAGTTCAAAAGACGGATTGTCAGTCTGAAAATGATTCAGATAGAATATGGAATAAGATGACTAGTTGTATCAAGAGAGTAGTTAAAGATCTACTTGGTGAGTCGAGAGGTGGTGCTCCACCATTTAAGAATACATCATGGTGAAATGAAGAAGTAAATGCTGCTATTAAAATCAAGAGGGGTTCTTATAAAAATTTAGAGAAAAGCAGAGATGCGGGGAGATTTGTGAAATATAAAATGGCTAAAAAGAAAGTTAAGAAAGTTATTCGGAAAGCTAAAACTAAGGTCTAAGGAGGTGTACGAGAAGTTGGACACTAAGGAGGCTGAAAATGATATATACTGAATTACTCGGATGCGGAAAAGGAAGACCAGAGATTTGTGTGCGGTGAAGTGTGTCAAATCTGAAGATCAGAAGGTTTTAGTTCGGGATGCGAATATCAAGAAAAGATGGAGAGATTATTTTGACAAATTGTTCAATGAGAGCTTTATTAAGAATTTGGATAGACTTGTCGTTCAATCTAAAGATATAAACCGTGATTTCATGTGTAAAATAAGAATATCTGAGGTTAAAGAGGTTTTGAAGAGAATAAAATCAAGAAAAACGGTTGGTTCAGAAAGGATTTTTATCGAGATTTGGAGATACTTAGAAGAAATAGGCGTTAAATGGCTTACAGATCTGTTTAATAAGATTTGGCAGACCAAAAAAATGTCAAATGAGTAGAGGAAATGTACCTTTGTACCTATTTACAAGAACAAGGGCGGCATCCAAAATTGCTCAAACATCGCGGAATAAAACTTATGTGTCACACCATGAAACTTTAGGAGAAATTGAATACAGGGTAAGAAAGGATATTAAGATAACAGAGAATCAGTAGTGGCAAATGCCAGAACTTGTGGCTGCCTAACGAGTGATTTTTCGATTATAATTGGCTTACATCAAGGATCTGTATTAAGTTCATTCCTGTTTACCTTGGTGTATGCTATTCGTGATGGATGAGATTATTAGAACTATCCAAGATGAGTTAACTTGGTGTATACTATTCGCTGATGATATTATTCTAGTAAATGAGACGAAAGTATAGGTTAATGCCTTATGGAGGCAAACGTTGGAATCTCGGGGGTTCAAATTGAGCAGGTCCAAGATAACATATATGCATTGCAAATTTAGCTAACAGAGAAGTCGAGATCACATTGGTATAACACCGAAAGGGCAAGAGATATCACCGAGCGATCAGTTTAGATATCCAGGTTCCATCATCCAAAAAAGGAAGAGAAGATCGATAGCGATGTTAATCAAAGATCCAAACTGGTTGGTTGAAATGGAGGAGTGCAACAGAGATTTTGTGCGATCGTAACTTTCCGTTAAGGTTGAAAGTAAAGTTTTATCGGAGCGTTATTCTGCTTGCCTTATTATATGGCACAGAATGCTGGACTCCTAAAAAGTATCATACATAGAAGATGCACGTAGCGGAGATGCGCATGCTTCGTTGGATGTATAATAACACTAGAAAAGATAAGGTGCGAAATGAGGATATTCGTGCAAAAGTTGGTGTAGCACCTGTGGAGGAGGAGATGCGGGAAAACCGGCTAAGATGGTTTGGTCATGTGCGACGCAAACCTATGGATGTACCGGTTCGACGAATTGATACTATCGATATAGACAATGTCAAAATGGCGAAAGGGAGACCGAAGAAAATATGGATGGAGGTGATATGAAAAGATATGGTTGCCAAAGGCCACAATGAAAGTATATTGTTCGATAGGAGTGGGTGGAGGCAGAGGATTCATGTGCTGGACCCGGTGTGATTCTCATGTTGGTTCATGTAGCCTACCCCATATGCTCAGGATAAAAGGCTCAGTTGTTGTTGTATTTATTGCAGATATCGTGACTGTTGCTGAACATTAGGATAGGGGTTCTCTGCAGAATCTAATAGACTCTGGAGGGTCATCCTTAGAATCTAATATAATTTTTTGGAATAAATATCCCCCGCTGTACTGCCATCACTGAATAGTCTATGTTTTATTAAGTTTCATAGATAATCCTCTATCGCATCAACTTTATATCTTTGTATCTCTTCTATCATGGAAATAATCCTTTGTTTGGTGTTCTTTGCCCTACTTTCACTTCTTATGAATATCCTGTATTGTTATGTTGATTTCCAGTTGTTTAACATGAATATATGACACCCCACTGGTTTGTCAGTATTGTTGTCTAGTTAAATATGTCATGGAATTTAATTTGACATGGATATGATGCCCCTCTGGGTTGGGTTAATTTGTATCTGTTCATTAAAAAAATATGTGATCGTCCCTGTACTTGCTACGTTGCTAGTTTTAGATTAATCTATACCCAAAGAAAAAGGAAAAAAAACCATTCACTCCTTGAACATGGGGCATCATGGTGCTCTATAGTTTTCATGTTTGATATCTTGCCAAAGCAATCTATGTTATATAATTACATTTCATGTTTGGTTATGCAGGAAGATACCACTTCAATGAGGAAGGAAATACAAGAGCTGAGGACTAACGCAAAGATATTTCAGCTGAGCAAGTGCACAGCTTGCACTTTCACACTGGATCTTCCAGCAGTGCATTTCATGTGCATGCACTCATTTCACCTTCGATGCCTTGGCGACAATGAGAAGGAATGCCCAGAATGTGCACCTGAGTACAAATCCGTCTTAGAAACTAAAAGAAACTTAGAGCAAAATGCAAAAGATCAGGATCAGTTTTTCCAGCAAGTGAAGAGCTCGAGGGATGGATTTTCCGTGATTGCTGATTATTTCGGCAGGGGCATTGTGAGTTAAACGAGTATTGTCCCGCCAGAGGCCGTGCAAACAGGCAGCAGTTGAATTTGGTGCAGCATCTAGTTATATCGGTATTGTTTCTGGTGTGTTCTACGCATTGAGACGAGGAAAGGTGCATGGAATTATCAGATAACCGAGTTATTCATGGCAAATAAATGGTCGTGGATTTCACTTCTATGTGAATGAAAAATTCCTAATGTTGTTTGGTTCAGCATTGCAGATTTAACAAAAAGTGCCAGTGGCAGCAGCTCCCTTAATGTATAGTGATGTGTCTGTGTGTATCTTGTAAGGGGGTGTTGTTTTCTGGTTTTGAGTTTCAGGTGCAGAGAACAACGAGTTGGTTGTAATTAATTGTTAAGTCGTCTATTATCATATGCAGCCTTTTGCTCGTTTCTTTCTCTCTCTCGTTTTTTAAATTATTATTTATTGGGGCCGTATCCTCCTTCGTGCCCAGTTAAGCAGTAAGAGCATGTTTGGTAGCTATAAGCTGATGCTAAAGTAAAGATAATTAGTTGCATGAGCTACTCAATGATATGATATTTCTGATCGTGTTTCACGAGATAATAAGTTGCATGAGCTGCTCGATGATATTTCTGATCATGTTTCGAGTGCATATTAATGGGATGCTAGACTCCTCTAGTAGGGTTTAAAGTGCGGCGGAAGCGGCAATTTTAAAAATCTAGAGAGCTATGGCAAACCCAACCCCAGAATCAAGCCAAAATGCTAAACTTGTAACTAAACTAATAAGCTAAAAATAAGAGTTTGGCGGGTTACAAC
The DNA here is from genome assembly GCA_030015575.1 of Agapanthus africanus. NCBI lineage: Eukaryota > Viridiplantae > Streptophyta > Magnoliopsida > Asparagales > Amaryllidaceae > Agapanthus > Agapanthus africanus. Next base: position 89,583,455 of record JASDDO010000012.1, on the reverse strand, counting down.
CTTTGTATCGCATTATCCATCTCTCTTTGGACTGCGGCTAGTCTCCACGAAATCCGGAACAAACTTGCTTGACGATCTCCTCGCCGAAAATGATCCACCTTGAGATAACTCCAACACAAGCTTTAGATTCAAATTGATCTCATCAAAATGAAGCAACCCACTAATTAAACTTGCTAAGAATGATTAGTAGAAGATGTAGAATAATTAGCTCACTAAATTTTTCTCTTTTCTTTTCTTTTCTTTACTTGAGAAAAACTCGAGAAAGATGCCATGGAGATAAGTGTATGAAGAAGATAAGAAGGGCTTTTGATGAGAACAAATCCATATCCAAAAATAATGAGTCATTAAAGAAAACACCTCATGAATTTTACAACCATCCAATATGCATGACTCATTCTCTTTTTAAAAATGTTCTCATTTTCTATATAAGTCCCATACTCCCATCTCTAATGTATCAACATACATTACACAATATTTATATCAAATATAAATATTAATAATAGAAGAAAATAATAAATTGAGTATGATATTAGTTAATATATAAATATATCAATATATAAATATACATTTAATTATTAAATCAACACTTGATTTAATAATCCGATTATATCATATATATATGCTGGCTAATATCAATTAACACCCGATTAAAATACGTGTATCAAATACACGTGTTTAATCGAACTCTTGCACGTATCCGTATACGTGCCCTACATCGTTTCGCATGTGCTGGGAAACCTCTGTGTGGGACTCTAAAAACTCGATAATACGCTGGTAGTATGTTAGGATCATATCCATAGCTCGCAAGCACGTCAGCGGTGCTAACTGCACGTAACGACTATCCAGGTATTGATCGAAAGAAGGTCAACGAGCAAGCTCATCCGAATCCTGCAAAGTCTATCAGTGACAATCGTCGTACAGTCCGGTCTCTTCGTCTAAGAGTATCGCATATCGGGTTTAGGGCTTGGAATCTGTCAGACCCCAATAACTCTGTAACAACCGAGTCCAGTTATACCAATTTCAGTTACCGTATGTGTTGTTTGTGGTATTTATTTCATTTATTATGTTTGGTTGCAAATGGTAGTTACTTTATGTTCGACCTGCTTGCTTGAACTTGTTGTTTCCTAATTATAGTTTACCCCTAACATTTCATATTATTGCATATAACCATTTAAGCTACTTAAAATAATTTAAAAATACATGTCATGGCCTGCTTGATACCCCTAACCATGTGGTAGCGTCCTTGCATCGTGTTCTCGTCCCGTTCAGTGAAACGGACATGTTTGGACGGCTACGCGCACATACGTGCGTCCGTTCTTGGGGGTATGCTTTTCTGTTACAAAATCCTTCATTTTAATTTTCGGAGATTGCTAAAAATTTTCGTATTTCAAATTCAAAATTTTGGACCCGATCCGGGCGCATTTCTGAATTGTTTTACATTCCGCCAAATTCTAATCATTTAAATATTTTTCAAATCCATTTAACCTATTCTATCTGCTCAGGCAACAAAAGAAAATATTTTTTTTGTGTGATGAAAATCTTTCCCAGCAAACGAATTTATTCTTGTGAAATATTAAAATCTTTAATAAAATTTCCCAAAACACATCTCCCCAGCCAATCAAAACCTTCCGTTATCCCCTGGGACCCACGCCGCTCTCTCTTTCTCTCTCACCTTTCTCTTTCTCTCTCTCTCTCCTCCCTATTTCCTACGCTAAAATCCAATTTTATCTCTCCTTACTGTTACTCTCTCTCTCTCTCCCTCCTCTCGCGCGAATCTCTCTCCCTCTCTCTCTCTCTCCCCTCTAATATATTTTCCTTTGCATCATTCTTTTCCTGAAGAACCCATCCCCAGTTAACCCTGGCAGCGGTCTCCTCTCTCGCCGTTGCCCTAGCGCCGACGATGCCCGTGCAAACCTCGTCGCCTCCTCACCCTCGTCACCTCCGCCTCCACTCCTTTCTTCCCGATCACGCTGCACTTGCACCGTGCAGCCCGCGCACCCCTGCACGCATCTGCACCGCCGGGGGATCGCCGCCGGTGACTTGTCCCGCGTTCCTGGCCCTTGTACGACCCCGGTACGCAACCCTTCTCCCTCTCATTCTTCTCTTCTTCTTCTTTCCATTCTTCTTTCTGTAAAGTTTTCTTTTCTGTTTTTTTCTCTAGGGTGTGCCTCTGTTGATCGTCGGAACTCCGTCGATCTCTCCACTGTTGGTCTCGCCGCCACCGTTAGCACCCCCTCTGCAACCCAGTAAGCCATCATACACTCATTCCTCCTCTATTCTTTTCCTTGCCTTCTTTTCTTTTCTTTTTTTAAATTATTGCTTTCTTGTATTCGCTGTTATGTCAAGATCACCGGATTTGACCGCGACGTCGACGATCCCGATGACCCAGCGAGGACCTCTGACCCGTGTGATTCCACTGTTCGTCGTTTGGATTCATTCCGTGTACCGTGCGCGCGTCGCGACTTTTTCCGCCGACGCGTAACGTTCCGTTTACCGCTTCACGATCCGTCGAGGCAAGTGAAACTTGCTACATGCTATTCATAATATTTCTATATAAATTTATCTATTTGTCTTATTAATTCTATAGACAGAACCTAAAGCCATGAGTTCCAAGTTAACGATATGATGATCCGTTTACATATTTCAGATCTAGAACTTGAAGCCTAACTGTTGCATTTAGTTGACTATACTTAGTAACCACAGTTACATTTTAATCACATAATAACTATTGTATATAGTCCATGATACCATTTTCTCTAGTTTTACTCTATCGGACATACGTGCGCATCTTTAACCGGTTTTAGTTATAATTGCATCCATTGAACATATTATACATGTCATTGCATCCCTAAATTACTTAATGCTTATTAACCTGATTTTAACATCCATATTTGTCATACTGTATTCATATAATGTTGAAACCATCTCTTAAACATAAATTGATAACCGTACAGCTAAGTAGTTTAATCTGCACATATTGCTTAACCTATTACATGGGCCAATTTATTGTGTTGTTGATACCCATGCCTGTTTATTTATAATCATGATTATGTTAGTTGATTATGAGCACCCACATGATATCTTTTACACCCTGACATGGCTTGCTACACACATATCACTTGACTCGACATGGTACCGTACACTACTTGACTTGACCTGATGTACCATGGCTTGACCTGTTACCTGATCTTGTGTCTAATGCCAACAAACCTGACATGTAGTCCTTACGGACCGTTCCTGTTGTCTATCCAGACAAACCTGCACCTACCTGCTCCTGTGTTGGCATTAGTTCTTGATTGCTTAAATACCTGACTTGAACACATATAACTTGGGGGTATAGGGAAATCAATGATGAAATCCTGACTTGTAACTCAACAGTTGCTTGCTTATACTGATCAGTTTTAGAGGCTAGGCCCGCCTCGGGATGATGCTGCTGACATCGTTCGTCTTTACCCTTTTCCTTTTAGTGCCTAGCGGCACGTCTCGGTTTCAGGCCGAGAGTCTTAGACCGTGGTCCTGGGCATGCACGGGATACTATTGAGTTACATCGATGATTCATCAAATTGATTTCAAAGACTTGAGAGTAGATAGCCAATACACTAGTTCAGTTTACTCACTGCACACTACCTTTCACTGCCTTGATTTATATTGCCGTTACACCTGCTTTACCATTTATGATTATACTTGCATATCTTGTTACCCTGTTTATACTTTATTGCTTAATGACATGACGCGCTCGCGTCTGGGTTTTGCATGGCCCAGATCCTATACCTTGTTGCAGACTGATCAGGAGGATTGTCGCTGTTAGATCGAGCGGTGAAGATCCTGTTGGTATGCAGTTTTACTTTCCAGGTGTTCTATTTATTGTATCTTTTGCTTCCACATATTATTATTTCTGGACTCGTTCATTCTGGCTCATGGACATGTACTAGATAGCTTAGTTTACTTTCCTGTTCTTGATATCTCTACAGCCGTAATGTTACTGTGGAAGGATTTTTCCTATCCACAGGTAGCATGGTTGGCTATGTCGCATGCCTATCTTAGCGTACTCTGGGAAGCGGGGCGTGACATGGTTCTTTTGGTATCAGAGACATAGGATATAGGTTAATCGAGTTTGATTCTTTTGTAGTTGGGTGTTGAACCCAATACACGAATCAGAATACTCGTGATTAGGAACATGTCCTGCCACATTGCTATCATGATTCTTAAATCATATCTTTCTCTTATCCTTTGCCTTGACGATATGCAAACCACTTTGCATCTCGACTTGAAACCTTTTTGGTTCCCTATTGTTTCTCCATGTTCCTTGATTCTGATACTAGGATTTGGGCGACTTGAGTGGAGTTATGTGCTTGTAACTATAAACTGCAGCATGGTTACAATGCGGTACTCTATTTAAGTAACTTGGAGTCCTAGTCTTGATTCACTTCCTTGTTTCATGGTCGTTATATTACCTTGCTTCTCTTGCTTTCCAGTTCATGTTTTATCGCAAGCTTGAATTCTGTTTACCGTACTTATCTTCTTCGGTGTTTGGCTTCAGGTGAAATCGTTTCAGGTATCCTACTTGATCTTGTCTTCCCCGCATTAGAATTATTCAATTCTAGTGCATCCCTTTGTTTGTTGTTGTCTTGGGAATGAATTTTCTCGGCACTTTCCACGCTCGCATTGATTGTAGGGCAAAGAAAGCGATTTTCCAGATTCCCGGACATCCAGAGTTTGTTTTGCTGGAGGTAGCAGTTCTGTCGGGCTAGTCGAGTTTAGGGCTAGGCCGACAAGCAATGTTCTTTCGTCAATGGAGGTTGATAAGGAGGAAGCGCCAGCTGTAGTTTGAGAGTTCATGGACGTGTTCGAGGACATCTCGGGTTTACCGCCAAAACGAGATGTGGAGTTCGCGATCAATCTTGTTCCTGGTGCAGCGCCAATCTCAAAGGCGTACTATCCGACGGCACCAGTGGAGTTAGAAGAAGTAAATAAGCAGGTTACCGAATTGCTAGAGAAGGGTTAAATTCGCAGCAGCAATTCAACTTGGGGAGCTCCAGTTCTTCTAGTCAAGAAGAAAGATGGCACAAGGAGGATGTGCATCGTTTATCGAGAATTAAACCGGATGACTATTAAGAACAAGTACCCGATCCCTCGCATTGGCAAATTGTTCGAGCAGCTTAGTGGCGCGAGGGTATTCTCGAAGCTGGATTTGTGGTCCGGATACCATCAGGTCCGAGTTAAATCAGAAGATATTTGCAAGACTGCGTTCCGAACTTGGTATGGACATTATAAGTATTTAGTGATGCCATTCGGAGTCACGAATGCGCCGGCGATATTTATGGACTTGATGAACCGGATCTTTTCACCGATTTTCGACCAGTTGATAGTGGTGTTCATCGATGATAGTTTGGTCTACTCGAGGAGCATTGAAGAGCATGCGGATCACTTGAAGATCGCACTGCAGACATTGAGGCAAGAAAGATTATATGCAAAGATGAGCAAGTGCAAGTTTTGGCTTGAAGAAGTGAAGTTTTTGGGCCACTCGTATCCGGAGATGGAATCGCCATTGACTCCGAAATGATTGCAGCAGTTCGAGATTGGCCGTTTCTGAAGAACGTTGCTGAGATCAGAAGCTTTCTTGGACTTGCCGGGTATTACAGAAGGTTCGTGGAGAATTCTGCTCGTTTGGCTGAGCCTCTGACCAAGCTTACGCGCAAGGAAGTACCATTTGTGTGGACGAATAAGTGTGCGTCAGCTTTTGAGGCGTTGAATTAGAGATTGATAACCGCTCCCATTCTGACCGTGCCAGACAGTTCCGGAGGATTGGTGATTCACAGCGACGCGTCTGGGAATGGATTGGGATGTGTTTTGATACAGCATGGGAAGGTTATAGCCTACGCATCGAGACAGTTGAAGACCCATGAGAAGAATTACCCAACTTATGATTTGGAGCTAGCAGCTGTGATTTTCACTTTAAAGATTTGGAGACACTACTTATTGGGCGAAAGGGGTCGAAGTATTCACTGATCACAAAAGCCTGAAGTATGTGTCCACACAGAAGGAGCTTAATATGAGGCAGTGTAGATGGTTGGAGCTGATGGCTGACTACGATCTTGATCTTAAGTACCATCCGGGGAAAGTTAATGTTGTGCCAGATGCGCTTAGTCGGTTGCCAGTAATTCAGATGTTGACTGCACAGAAGGAGATTATGGAAGACTTTCGGAGATTCGAGTTGGAGATCGTGTTACCACATTCTTCAGGACAGTTGATGCAGCTGCAAGTACAGTCGTCATTGATCGAGAGTATTAAAGCAGCACAGTCGAAGGACCCAAGATTGCAAAGGTTTCGAGAACAGGTTGAAGCTGGACTTCGAACGGACTTGTTAATTCATGAAGATGGTCCGTTGCGATATGGTAGCCGTTTGTGCGTGCCAAAAGGAAATATTCGCGAAGAAGTTATGAAGGAAGTACACAGTTCCGCGTATTCCGTACATCTAGGAGGCACGAAGATATACCGTGATCTACGACAGCATTTCTGGTGGGAAGGCATGAAACGGGAGATTGCTCGCTTTGTAGCAAAGTGCTTGGTGTGTCAGCAAGTTAAGGCTGAACATCAACGGGTTGCTGGTTATTGCAACTGTAGGGTTCCTAGGCACACTAATGAAGTCTCACAAGTGATCAAACATGCCCAATTAAAAATTTCATGTGCCTACAAACCCTAATACGGATCGTTAACTAGATAATGAGGAGATGCAATGCGAGTAAACGAATTTAACGCTAAAGGAAAGGGGCTACAACCTTTGTAGATCCGGTCCTCCACCTCCATAGCTCCGTGATGAAGTCTCCTCGCTGCGATCATCGGATCCCGGGCTCTAGCGTCGGCTTCATCGGAGAAATGGGCGGGCTTGGTCGTCGGCTTCGATGCCGAAGATGATCTACGTCGAGGCATCACAAGATCAAGCTCCCACTTCACCAAGTCATGAAACTTGTGAAAAAAACACCCTATACTACTTGGCAAGAGGTAGAGGATGAAGAAATAGGAAGTGGGTTCACTTTAGAATTGAATTTCTCACTCATTTTGGCTAGTTGCCATTGATGGAGGCAAGCTATCTTCATTGTTGAAGATGAAGAAGATGAAGAAAGAATATATAAGTTATTATCAAAATAGAAAATAATCACAATACTTATCATATGGCAACCATGATTAGGTGTAGAGAATAGACCATGGTTAGTTGGAATGGTTAGGGTTAAGCATGAGACAAATATGGTGGACTTGTTCAAAGCTTCATGAAGCTTCAACTAGAAAACAAATCAAGCCACCATTTCTCATTATCTTTCCAAAAATAAATAAATAAATAAATAAATGAATAAGTAAATAAAATCAAAACCCTAACCATCACATAACCATGGTTTAATCTAAACATACACCCTAACATTCATGTATCATCAAACATGATACAATCTTGTGCACAAAAGTATATCACATATACAACTTGTGTACATCAAGTGAGAAAATCCAATTTAAGTGAACCAATACTAGTTAATGCAAAGTAATATATCAAATATATAATTATGCATTAAATCATTAAATCAATACTTGATTTAACGATCCGGTCATATCACATATAACCGACTAGTATCCAATGTATCGGCTTATCGAATCAATCCTCGATTCGATAACTAGGTTATATCGCATACAACCATTCGATACATTCATCGCGAGAAATAGAATACGGTATCACATACACGCATTATTCTCGGTCCCGCACATATCTCATATGCGCTCCTATTTCGTTTCGCTTGAGCCAGGAAACCTCTGTGTAGGACTCTAAAGACTCGTCAATATGCCGGCAGCAGATGATGATCATATCAAACACCCACAAGCCGCAAGCGGTCTGCTAAACGTAACGGCCACCCGGGTATTGAGCGATCAAAAGATCGACGAGCAAGCCCGCTCACACTCCTGTGAATCCAACCAGTAACACTTACCGTACAGTCCGGTCTGTTCGTCTGATATGTCGCATATCTCGCCTAGGGGTGGCAAACGTCAAACCCCAATAGCTTGATAAGTCATGCCGACGTAGGGTCCATAACATTCGTGAAACTACTGATAACTCTTACCAGTATATCACTGCAACCCTGGCCAGGGATTTCCTGTTATGGCCAGTCGAGCATAGCGCAACATCAACCCCCAATACCGGGAGAGACGAATCCCCTCCTATCGCTCATTGCCTCCATGTGAATCGGGACTGTACCCAAAAACCACATTTTTGCACGACTCAGTAGAGCCATGGTAGGGTGGAAATCAAAGCACAGTGGGAGACACACAAGACTCTATGACGATCTCGGGTCAACAGACTAAGCTGTACCAGTGTCACCAGAGAACTGCCATCTGACGTGAGGTATAATACCATCTGGGAGTTCTCGGCGAGTCCGTTCAGTGTACCCAATCTCCACTGAGCACCCGCATACCATCTCTGATGTCAAACACCAATGGATATGGGATCATCCATCGCCCATCACATGGGTCGAGAAGATATACGCTAGTCTACTCTGGAATATCGATGCCCCGTCTCGATATTCCCACGACTAGGAACATTAAAGGATGTACTCATGGACTACCCAGGCCCCACTAGTATGATCTGCATCATAGTCCTGGAAGTCGAGTACACATCCTAAGGGCTTTATCAACATGTAACAGAGAGACCGAAAGTATACATGTTAAGATAAAGAGCAACCAGATAGCATACTATCATGTCAAGCAAGAAAGTCCTACCTATATATGTCCCAGCATCCACTACAATATACATCCAATATACAGTAATGGCCTCTAGGGCATACATATAACTAACAATCTCCCACTTGCACTAGGGCCATCTGTAGCAGTAGTTGTAGTATCTAATACTCAACCATCCCCTAAAAGTCTCTCTTTGGGAAAAGGCCTTCGTGAGTGGATCCGCCGTGTTGTCCTCTGAGTCTACTCTCCTAACCTCGATCACCCTGGAGATCAACTATCTCCATGATCAGGTGATGCTTCCTCAGAATATGTCTGGGTCACTGATGGGACCAGGGTTCACGGGCCAAAGCCACCCTTCCATTCTCACACAATGGTAGGAACCTAGTTCATCTTATGAACCAATATACACCCAAACTTACTCTTTGGTAGTATCTTTAATAGCGATGTTACCATCCTTTATCGTCTAGTTTGCCACGGTATCTAACTTGGAACTCTTCCAACATACCGTCCCTCCACTGAGGGTGAAGACAATGCTTATGACTGACATTCAGTCGTCCCTATCACCCTGGAACACTTCCAGTGATTCTCCCCAGGATCGATTGATACTATCTTACTATAGCTAGTGAGAATCCTAACATCCATTTAGATCTATCTCATAGACCCAAATCCCAGGATTTAGGAGGTATCATCTTTATCCTATATGGAGAATCCATGTGATAAGCGGAGATTGACCGAGCGTAGTATAGGGAATCCCATTCCTATCAAGAGTATGTTGTCTACGTACAATACGAGGATGACCACCTTACTCTCTACTACCTTTTTGTACTTACAAGGTTCATCTACCATTTTGATGAAGTCAAACTCTTTGACTACCACATCAAAACAGATGTTCCAACTCCGCGATGCCTGCTTTATTATGTAAAGCAACTTGCACACGTTTCCGCTGCTCCCACTGTTTACGAAGCCCTCTGGCTGTGTTCTTATAGACGTTCTCCTCTAAATCATTATTTAGAAACGTAGTCATGGCACCCAACCACCAGATATCGTAGTCATGGTGTGTAGCAATGGCAAGTAGGAGCTGGATGGACTTAAGCATAGACACTGGAAAAGGTTTCATCATTATCCACGCCTGGTCAATGACGAAAAACTTTAACAAGTCTAGCTTTGAAAGTCTCAACTTTTCCATCTACACCAAGTAATCTTCTCAAGATATACTTGCTCCTGATGGGGATTTAACCCTTCAGATATAGTAGCTAAAGTCCATACTTTGCTGGTGTACATGGATTCCATCTAAGATCGCTAAGCATCCAGCCATTCTTACAGAGTCCCTACTCTTGATGACCAGCTCGAATCTAGTTGGGTCATCATCTCATGATGCAGTCCTCGCTCCCACTGTCATCGAGAAACCGAAGTATCTCTCAAGCGGATGAGGAACCCTGCTAGTTCGACGGAGAGGCTGAGGTTCGTCGGGGACTATAGAATCCTTTGGTCCAGTCAAATCAGCTGCAGTTTTGTATAGCTGGAACCTTTCCAGTTCTACAGAACTGACCTTGCCTCGATTTTGTCCGGATTTTTCTTTTGACATAAGCCGGACAATCCCAAATCTTAACTTATTTAAGAGATAGGCTCTTCCCATACCATATCTTATATGGAGTGGTAGGCACTGATTTGATTCGAACCCTATTCAATAGGTATGCAACTTCATAAGTGCATAACTCCCTAAAAGTAAATAGGAAACTCAGTAGTACTCATCATAGAGCGCACCATATCATATAGGGTGTGATTGCTCCGCCCCGATATACCATCGTGCTATGGTGTATACGGAGGAGTAATGCTGAGAGAGAATCTCATTCTCCTTTAGAATAGTCCAGGAATTCCGTGCTCAAGTATTCTCCTCCTTGATCTCATCAAAGAACATAATACTTATACCCGTATTGGTTCTCTACTTCTAACTTATATTCTGTTTATATCTCAAAAGGTTCGGACTTCTGTTTCAACAAGAACATATGTCTGAATCTGAAGAGATCATCAGAGAATGTAATGAAGTACAAAGAACCGGTCTTGGCATGTGTAGACATGGGACCTACATACATCAACATGTATCATCCCAAGAGTTCATTAACTCTTTCTCTGTTTCCAGTAAACGGAGCTATGGTCATCTTATCTTTGTGACATGACAGGCGAGTTTCACAAGATGTAAATTCAAACTATTTTAAATATGCATCTTTATGTAACTCTAGCTAGTCGGGTCACATTGATCTGACCTAGTCTACAATACCTCAAGAAGGAATCGTTCAATTCTGAACTCTTCCTCTTGTGTGTGTTCCGTATACTAAGAACTGTAGTTTGATTTAGAACGTCAATGCTTTTAGATAACGTGCGTGAACCGATCAACTTTTGATATAGAAAATGTTCAAAACATTATCCAACAATACAAAATTTTATCATTTCTTTACTTATAAAAAGACTGATATGATTTTGTATATCAGGTTCGGTATCTAATAGCATTTGTTCAGAATCAATGTATTGGTAATACAGGGTGACAGTGACCAACAGACTTGGCTGCAACACTTGCCCCGTTTTCTGTCTCATGAAACTTATCACCCGTTCTCAGTTTTTCTACCCTTTTGTAGCCCTATGTAACAGATTACATATCTGGGATCCTGATCCGGTATCAAATACCCAGGATGCAGAGGATACTGAGAAACAGTTCTGTATAATGAACATACCCGAAGGAGATGCATCATATGCACTTTCTTCGTTTGGGCGGCATAGGAATTCTGGTTTTTCCCTATTTCCTGCTCTGTCTTATAACAATTATAAGTTGGAGCGGGACCAACGTTCCCCAGCTCAGTATAACAAGCGGGTTCGGTCAATACATCCGTATTATTATCTTGATTAAGGCGTGATATGGTCGCTACCTGGAGAGAGAGAGAAGAAAACACTCAGCGTGCGCTCTTGCAAGAATAGATTGGTTATTATTTTATCTAATCAGGATGGCTCCCACTGTTTATATCAAATCTTCCTTCAAACCTTAAAAGGAAAGACTAGCCGGGATTAATTACACTCTACAAGTTCGCCAATCTTTCAGCCAGGCCAGTGTCGGTACTTTGAGGGAGGTTCCCCGTGCTTTCGCACGGACCTAATTATAGTAAACCTCGTTTTTCCAGAGGCGTAACCCCGTTGACACCTTTCTAGACACCTACTTGATCGGCTAATTGTAAAGTGCAAAACTCTCCCAGGAGTAAAAATTACTCGCAGTGGGTATCGGGATCCAACTATCATATAGAAGGTATGCAATCTCATTGCAAATTTCAACACTTGAAACTCCCGATAAAGATTTTTACCCCTAGCACTTATGACCTTAACTATGGTCAACAAATCATAAGTACTAGTCAAGTTCTACCCGTCATTTCGTGATTAATTAGATCCACCCACATGACCCTTAACTAAGGTCAACAAAGTCACGCGACTGTCCTAACTAATCGCATCATATGCGGTGTAGGAAGACATCACTTAGCTACCGTACACTGTGCCTTAACTAAGGTCAACAAACACAGCACGAATACTAAGTACTCTACTTCCTAAAATGACGGAGGGTTGCGAATGGTTTTTTATGAAAACCTTTAACGCTTTGAACTTGATCTCGTTGCGGAATCAAATGGTTTTTAAATGGAATGTTTTTGAAGCTTTTCTAGTTTTGCTAAAGGGGTCACTCCCGGTGAAGGGATCGTCGGCCCTTTCCTCGTCGAATGAGGTGCGGGATATATCATATATATCACTGTGCAAAGCAGAAACTATAGAAGCGATCAAAAGACAAACCGAGGGTTGTAGTATCTGCCAGTTATTGCTAAAGGAGTCACTCCCGGTGAAGGGATCTCGGTCCTTTCCTCATCGAATAAGGTGCAGGATGTTCTATAATGAACACCGCGATGCAAAGCAAGAACTGTAGCTACCTGTTTTTATTTTGAAATTCGATTCCACAACATCGATTAGGTTTATTTTCTTTCATTAATCTCATTAATGAATGTCCCATCATTTAAGTCCACCTAAACATCACAGATAAATATAACGTACGCTTATGCCATCCGCATTCGCCTCGATGTCCCCTCGTGCACCGTTAGGTTAGGTAACTAACGGCAGAGCGGGGCAGGGCTAGCACGGGTGTAAAATATAAGCAACGTCTATATAATATATCATATATACTATATACCATATCTATCTGAACAAATCACATGATCACATCACAGATAACGCAGCAGAAAATATCATATGAAATATTGGATATACTAAGACGTCCGTGTTTTCAATACGAGCCAGTATAAAACACGGATTCCACGGTCGTGATGAATAGCCAATCCCACACCCCTAGACCCCTACGAGAGCGGCAAGCAACCCTACCAATTCTAGGGTTAGGAGACCCGGACTCGACTCCTCGAGATGGTCTCCCACTGGACCCCAGAACCCGGTTACTTATGCCCTCCTCCTTGGGTCTATCCTAGTGCGGAAAAGTAAATAATATACGAATGGTGACATCATCCGCAACCTGGAAGTGTCCCAATAAAAGAATATTACATACAAGTTTTTACATGAATGAAAATGAAAAACACTCATCTCACATAAAAACCCCCGGCTATTCAAACACGACGATCCAATATAACATATCCAGCAACACATAACATCATATGTCATCAACGTAAGTAAATATGCGCATCCCAATTGTCGTTGACATATAGTAATGAAACCGGCGATATCACATATTACACTTACGGTCACAGAAAAGAAAGTGTAAAACTACAACAGTTGGAATCCGCAACCTCTTTAGACATCGCAAGCCTAATCAAATGAATTCCTTAGACATCGCATGCCTAACAATTATAAACCCCGCATTTTAGTCTCAAAATCGAAAACACTTTTCAATATAAAGTCGGGCAATTCAACAAGATTCCCGACATCCTGATCGAATGCTCGTCGCAAACTTCAGTAGGCGGCCGCACCCCTGACGCCGTCGACAAAGTGCACCAAGGCGGAACACCGCTGCCGCGAGCACCCGAACGGATGCTTTCGGCGACGGGGTTCTCCTACAGTCACTTGGTCGGGGCTATGGAGTGAGGCTGTCTATTAAGTTTACCCGGCGAGTATCCGGGTACGCTACGTGATTGCGACGGACTTTTGATCGCATCAAAATTCCGTGACAACCGATCAAGTGAGACCAAATTGCTATGTTTATAACATTCAAATCAGTTATCTCATAACTACTTGTGGATTCCAATTATTGTATCACATTCCGGATAAGATAGAAAATGTTAAACTTTCCGATCGAACAATCGAATACCCAAGTTTTCCCGAAACAGCTCAACACATGAAATAAGTTTAAAAACATTCACTTCGTGCCTCAGTACCAGCGGTCCAGCCGTAGAAGGGTCAAGCCAACGCCTCACATGTGGCACGCCGTACTGTCCCAAACCCTAAGGTTCAAAAGGCAGTTCAAGACGGTCACATAATCGAGTTAAGGTTTGTTGTCTTCTAGAGGGACCATCGCGTTAGTTGCATTACTTAGAATGTCATTAAACTATGGAAAAATCCAACAATTGGAAATTTCCCGGCAGGGGAAAGAGTGGGTATTTATATCCGGTCGAACTTTTTAACATATTCTAAAATTACCCGGAAAAACACATAGACAAAGTTTGATAATCCGATCGAATCTACGAACTCCCAATACAACCCAGAAAACTCAACTCTTGAGTAAATATTAAAAATTCCCATAAAACTCAGCATTCAAATAAAGAAGTTACTGTGAAAAAATGGTTGACTGAAGAGACTAACTGGCCGCGGAACCGCCGCATTAGCCATGCTAATGCCGCGGTTCCGCCGCGCTTTAGACACATCATTAGGTAATTTTTGCACCATAATTCTTAGAATTTCCTGCTGAATTTTTTAAGCATTTTTAATTTACAAAATTCCACAAATTTCAAAAATGTACAGAGAGCATTTTGGAGTTAGGGTTTCGGTTCGATCGGACTTCTAACTCCGTCTACGCATCGCCTAAGGCTCTAGCTAGTCTCTGATACCACTGTAGGTCAGGCAGCCACCCCATCTGATACCACTGTAGGGTTCCTAGGCACACTAATGAAGTCTCATAAGTGATCAAACATGCCCAATTAAAAATTTCATGTGCCTACAAACCCTAATACGGATCGTTAACTAGATAATGAGGCGATGCAATGCGAGTAAACGAATTTAACGCTAAAGGAAAGGGGCTACAACCTTTGTAGATCCGGTCCTCCACCTCCATAGCTCCGTGATGAAGTCTCCTCACTGCGATCATCGGATCCCGGGCTCTAGCGTCGGCTTCATCGGAGAAATGGGCGGGCTTGGTCGTCGGCTTCGATGCCGAAGATGATCTACGTCGAGGCATCACAAGATCAAGCTCCCACTTCACCAAGTCATGAAACTTATGAAGAAAACACCCTATACTACTTGGCAAGAGGTAGAGGATGAAGAAATAGGATGTGGGTTCACTTTAGAATTGAATTTCTCACTCATTTTGGCTAGTTGCCATTGATGGAGGCAGGCTATCTTCATTGTTGAAGATGAAGAAGATGAAGAAAGAATATATAAGTTATTATCAAAATAGAAAATAATCACAATACTTATCATATGGCAACCATGATTAGGTGTAGAGAATAGACCATGGTTAGTTGGAATGGTTAGGGTTAAGCATGAGACAAATATGGTGGACTTGTTCAAAGCTTCATGAAGCTTCAACTAGAAAACAAATCAAGCCACCATTTCTCATTATCTTTCCAAAAATAAATAAATAAATAAATAAATGAATAAGTAAATAAAATCAAAACCCTAACCATCACATAACCATGGTTTAATCTAAACATACACCCTAACATTCATGTATCATCAAACATGATACAATCTTGTGCACAAAAGTATATCACATATACAACTTGTGTACATCAAGTGAGAAAATCCAATTTAAGTGAACCAATACTAGTTAATGCAAAGTAATATATCAAATATATAATTATGCATTAAATCATTAAATCAATACTTGATTTAACGATCCGGTCATATCACATATAACCGACTAGTATCCAATGTATCGGCTTATCGAATCAATCCTCGATTCGATAACTAGGTTATATCGCATACAACCATTCGATACATTCATCGCGAGAAATAGAATACGGTATCACATACACGCATTATTCTCGGTCCCGCACATATCTCATATGCGCTCCTATTTCGTTTCGCTTGAGCCAGGAAACCTCTGTGTAGGACTCTAAAGACTCGTCAATACGCCGGCAGCAGATGATGATCATATCAAACACCCACAAGCCGCAAGCGGTCTGCTAAACGTAACGGCCACCCGGGTATTGAGCGATCAAAAGATCGACGAGCAAGCCCGCTCACACTCCTGTGAATCCAACCAGTAACACTTACCGTACAGTCCGGTCTGTTCGTCTGATATGTCGCATATCTCGCCTAGGGGTGGCAAACGTCAAACCCCAATAGCTTGATAAGTCATGCCGACGTAGGGTCCATAACATTCGTGAAACTACTGATAACTCTTACCAGTATATCACTGCAACCCTGGCCAGGGATTTCCTGTTATGGCCAGTCGAGCATAGCGCAACATCAACCCCCAATACCGGGAGAGACGAATCCCCTCCTATCGCTCATTGCCTCCATGTGAATTGGGACTGTACCCAAAAACCACCTGTTTGCACGACTCAGTAGAGCCGTGGTAGGGTGGAAATCAAAGTACAGTGGGAGACACACAAGACTCTATGACGATCTCGGGTCAACAGACTAAGCTGTACCAGTGTCACCAGAGAACTGCCATCTGACGTGAGGTATAATACCATCTGGGAGTTCTCGGCGAGTCCGTTCAGTGTACCCAATCTCCACTGAGCACCCGCATACCATCTCTGATGTCAAACACCAATGGATATGGGATCATCCATCGCCCATCACATGGGTCGAGAAGATATACGCTAGTCTACTCTGGAATATCGATGCCCCGTCTCGATATTCCCACGACTAGGAACATTGAAGGATGTACTCATGGACTACCCAGGCCCTACTAGTATGATCTGCATCATAGTCCTGGAAGTCGAGTACACATCCTAAGGGCTTTATCAACATGTAACAGAGAGACCGAAAGTATACATGTTAAGATAAAGAGCAACCAGATAGCATACTATCATGTCGAGCAAGAAAGTCCTACCTATATATGTCCCAGCATCCACTACAATATACATCCAATGTATAGTAATGGCCTCTAGGGCATACATATAACTAACAACAACCACTTCCAATTCCTTAGTGGAAGTGGGAACATATAACCATGGATTTCGTGACGGCTTTACCGTGGAGTCCAAAGGGCAACAATGCAGTTTGGGTGATTGTTGATCGTTTGACCAAGGCAGCTCATTTCATTCCTTTTCGGGTTGGTCAATCAACAGAAACTTTGGCAGAACGGTACATGCAGGAGATTGTAAGATTGCATGGAGTACCGGTGAGCATCACACTCGGTTCTTATCACACTTTTGGAAGACCTTGCAGGAAAGTTTGGGGACTCGATTGAAGTTTAGCACAGCTTATCATCCTCAAACAGATGGCCAGTCGGAGAGAATGATCCAAACTCTTGAAGATATGTTGAGAGCTTGCATGTTGGACTTCAAGGGTTCATAGGAGGATCGTCTGCATTTGGTGGAGTTTTCTTACAACAACAGTTTCCAGGCGACAATTCAGATGGCTCCATTCGAAGCTTTATATGGTCGCAAGTGTCGTTCACCTGTTTGTTGGGACGATGTCGGTGAACGAAGATTGTTGGGACCAGATTTGGTTGTGCAGACAGTTGAGAAAGTTAACACTATCGGGAATCATATGAAAGCAGCACAAGACAGACAGAAGAGTTGGGAAGATACGTCGAGAAGACCTCTAGAGTTCGCCGTGGGTGATTTGGTATTCTTGAAGATATCACCGACTAGAGGGGTGATTCGTTTTGGAAGTCGAGGGAAGATCAATCCTCGATTCGTCGGACCCTTTGAGATCTTGGAGTGTGTTGGTGAGGTAGCGTATCGTTTGGCATTACCGCAATCCTTGGCGAATGTTCATGATGTGTTCCACGTCTCTCAACTCCGTAAGTATGTTCGAGATGAAACGCATGTGTTGGATCATTTGGAGCTGACTGTACGAGAAGACTTGACTTTTGAGGAGCAACCGGTTGCAATTGTGGATCGAAGGGAAAAAGTTCTTAAGAACAAAGTTATCCCTCTTGTACTTTTTTCTTGGGGTAGTCGCTCACATGGAGAGTCAACTTGGGAACGAGAAGATGAAATCCGGCAGAAGTTTCCCCATCTTTTCTTGTAGTGTTGGTCGTTTATCCTTTGTGTTCTTGGAATTTCGAGGACGAAATTCTTTTGTAGTTGGGTATAATGTAACAACCGAGTCCAGTTATACCAATTTCAGTTACCGTATGTGTTGTTTGTGGTATTTATTTCATTTATCATGTTTGGTTGCAAATGGTAGTTACTTTATGTTCGACCCGCTTGCTTGAACTTGTTGTTTCCTAGTTATAGTTTACCCCTAACATTTCATATTATTGCATATAACCATTTAAGCTACTTAAAATAATTTAAAAATACATGTCATGGCCTGCTTGATACCCCTAACCCTGTGGTAGCGTCCTTGCATCGTGTTCTCGTCCCGTTCAGTGAAACGGACGTGTTTGGACGGCTACGCGCACGTACGTGCGTCCGTTCTTGGGGGCATGCTTTTCTGTTACAAAATCCTTCATTTTAATTTTCGAAGCTTGCTCAAAAATTTCGTATTTCAAATTCAAAATTTTGGATCCGATCCGGGCGCATTTCTGAATTGTTTTACATTCCGCCAAATTCTAATCATTTAAATATTTTTCAAATCCATTTAACTTATTCTATCTGCTCAGGCAACAGAAGAAAATATTTTTTTGTGTGATGAAAATCTTTCCCAGCAAACGAATTTATTCTTGTGAAATATTAAAATCTTTAATAAAGTTTCCTAAAACACATCTCCCCAGCCAATCAAAACCTTCCGTTATCCCCTGGGACCCACGCCGCTCTCTCTTTCTCTCTCACCTTTCTCTTTCTCTCTCTCTCTCTCCTCCCTATTCCCTACGCTAAAATCCAATTTTATCTCTCCTTACTGTTACTCTCTCTCTCTCTCCCTCCTCTCGCGCGAATCTCTCTCTCCCTCTCTCTCTCTCCCCTCTAATATATTTTCCTTTGCATCATTCTTTTCCTGAAGAACCTATCCCCAGTTAACCCTAGCCGCGGTCTCCCCTCTCGCCGTTGCCCTAGCGCCGACAACGCCCGTGCAAACCTCGTCGCCTCCTCACCCTCGTTACCTCCGCCTCCACTCCCTTCTTCCCGATCACGCTGCACTTGCACCGTGCAGCCCGCGCACCCCTGCACGCATCTGCACCGCCGGGGGATCGCCGCCGGTGACTTGTCCCGCGTTCCTGGCCCTTGTGCGACCCCAGAACGCAACCCTTCTCCCTCTCATTCTTCTCTTCTTCTTCTTTCCATTCTTCTTTCTGTAAAGTTTTCTTTTCTGTTTTTTTTCTCTAGGGTGTGCCTCTATTGATCGTCGGAACTCCGTCGATCTAGCCACTATTGGTCTCGCCGACACCGTTAGCACCCCCTCTGCAACCCAGTAAGCCATTATACACTCATTCCTCCTCTATTCTTTTCCTTGCCTTCTTTTCTTTTCTTTTTTTAAATTATTGCTTTCTTGTATTCGCTGTTATGTCAAGATCACCGGATTTGACCGCGACGTCGACGATCCCGACGACCCAGCGAGGACCTCTGACCCGTGTGATTCCACTGTTCGTCGTTTGGATTCATTCCGTGTACCGTGCGCGCGTCGCGACTTTTTCAGCCGACACGTAACGTTCCGTTTACCGCTTCGCGATCCGTCGAGGCAAGTGAAACTTGCTACATGCTATTCATACTATTTCTATATAAATTTATCTATTTGTCTTATTAATTCTATAGACAGAACCTAAAGCCATGAGTTCCAAGTTAACGATATGATGCTCCGTTTACATATTTCAGATCTAGAACTTGAAGCCTAACTGTTGCATTTAGTTGACTATACCTAGTAACCAAAGTTACATTTTAATCACATAATAACTATTGTACATAGTCTATGATACCCTTTTCTCTAGTTTTACTCTATCGGACATCCGTGCGCATCTTTAACCGGTTTTAGTTATAATTGCATCCATTGAATATATTATACATGTCATTGCATCCCTAGATTATTTAATGTTTATTAACCTGATTTTAACATCCATATTTGTCATACTGTATTCATATAATGTTGAAACCATCTCTTAAACATAAACTGATAACCGTACAGCTAAGTAGTTTAATCTGCACATATTGCTTAACCTATTACATGGGCCAATTTATTGTGTTGTTGATACCCATGCCTGTTTATTTATAACCATGATTATGTTAGTTGATTATGAGCACCCACATGATATCTTTTTGTTAGGTTTACCTAGCACCTCATGAAGGGTTTGGAAGCATCACATGTCTCAAAATCAAATTTTTAAGGTGCTAAGTGAACATACAAAGAATCATCACTAGAAATTTAGGGTTTCTTAACGTAGACATCATCACAAGTAATAAAAGCTAGGGTTTTGAGAGTACAACCTTTGTAGCTCCCTACGCTAGACTCCTTGGCTACTTGAGAGTTGGAAAAAGGTTCGCTTGAGATCTTCTTGGTCCACGACGATCCACCTGAAGCTCCTTTGCCCAAAGCTCCTTGCTTTACTCGATATGTGAATGAAGTAGAGCAAACACCCTACACAAATGGGCTATATGTGTGTAGTATGATGATGTGGTTTGTTTTCTATAATCAAAACTCTTTCTTTTTATCAACCCCACTCAAGGAAATTATCAAGAGAGGAAGAAGAAGATGGTGGCTAAGCTTTCTCACAAAAGAAAAGTTATGAGAGTGAATATAATTGAAATGAGAAAAGAATAATATATGTTAATCCTTTCTCACTTCAACCATGGTTAGAATCATCTAGATTTTTTATCAAATGGGTTAAAGATGAAAGGATAATTAACTCAAGGTTAAATGGTGGTTGAAGCATGGTCAAAGATGATAAGTATAAACTTTGTGTGAATTATCCTTTCTCTTTTTCTAAATGATAAATAAATAGATAATTCTACAATGTAAGTCTTGCATTGCCACCAAACATGTATCAACAACCATGATACAATGTATGTATATATGTATCCATGCACATCATCATGTGCATACATGTATGCATACAAAAATAGAAAAAGAGTTTGATTAAAGAATTAATCTAAAAGTCATTTGTTAAATCAACACTTGATTTTGAAAACCGGCCATATCACATACGACCTGACCAATAGAAAATGCCCGATTAATATACGGTATCACATATCCGTATTTAATCGGGTCCCCGCGCATATCTCATATGCACACCACATCTTTTCGCCTGAGCCAGGAAACTTCATTGTGGGACTCTAAGACTCGTCAATACGCCGGCAGTAGGTAATGATCATATCAAATACCTACAAGCCGCAAGCGGCCAGCTAAACGTAACGGCCACCCGAGTATTGAGCGATCAGAAGTAAACAAGCGAACCTGTCACAACTCCCGTCGAGCCAACCGGAAACACTACCGTACAGTCCGGTCTCTTCGTTAGATATGCTGCATATCGAGTCTAGGGATGGTAACGTTGACCCCAATAACTCAATAAGTCGTGCCGATGAATGGTCTATAACAGATCGAGAAACTACTGATAACACTTATCAGTAAATCTCAACAGCCCTTGCCAGGGACTTACTGATATAGCCAGTCGAGCACAGCACAGCATCAACTCCCAATACCGGGAGAGACGAAACTCCTCCTATCGCTCATCGCCTTCGTGTGTCTCGGGACTGTACCCAACGGCCACCTGTTTGCACGAATCAGTAGAGCCGTGGTAGGGTGGTAATCAAAGTACAGTGGGAGAACACACAAGACTCTATGACGATCTCGGGTCTACAGACTAACCTGCACCAGTGTCACCTGAGAACTGCTATCCGACGATAGATATAATTCCATATAGGAGTTCTCGGTGAGTCCGTCCAGTGTACCCAGTCACCACTGAGCACCCGTATACGATCTCGATGTCAAACATCGATGAATGTGGGAACATCCATCGCCCATCGTATGGGTCTAGTATCATATACGCTAGTCTACTCTGGTATATCGATGCCCCGTCTCGATACACGTACGACTAGGGACATTCCAGGATATGCTTGTAAACTACAGATGTCCCACTAGTATGATCTCCATCATAATCATAGTAGTCAAGCCTATATCCTCAGGGCTTTATCAACATGTCAGATAAAGAAGAACCAGATAGCATACTATCATGTCGAGCAAGAATGTACACTGAATATATATATATATATATATATATATATATATATATATACACACACATGTATAAATACATCCACTATCATATAATGGCCTCTAGGGCATACATATATCCAACAATCTCCCACTTGCACTAAGGCCAGTTATTGGCGTATCTCATACCCAACATCTCAAAAAGTCGCTCATGCTGCGGCTGAGGGAGGGCCTTGGTGAGTGGATCCACGGCGTTATTCTTTGTGTCTACTCTCCTAATCTCCATCTCGCGGCGATATACAATCTTCCGGATCAAATGAAAGCGCCTTAGGATGTGTCTGGACCGCTGATGGGACCTGGGCTCCTTGGCTAACGCCATAGCCCCATTATTATCACAATACAATGGTATTGGATCAATAATGGTTGGAACTACTCCTAGCTCCGAGACGAACTTCCTCATCTAGACGGCTTCCTTGGCGACATCATTTGCAGCAATGTACTCAGCCTCCATCGTAGAGTCTGCAACGGTATCCTGTTTGGAACTCTTCCAACTTACCGCCCCTCCATTGAGGGTAAATACAAACCCTGAGATAGATTTGCTGTCGTCCTTATCGCTCTGGAAGCTCGAATTGGTAAAGGCCTCCATTTGGAGATCTCCATTACCATACACCAAGAACAATTCTTTAGTCCTTCGTAAGTACTTAAGAATGTTCTTCACAGCTATCCAGTGATTCTCCCCTGGGTTGGATTGATACCTGCTTACAACACTAAGTGCATAAGCTACATCTGGGCGTGTACATAATATCGCATACATTATAGATCCTACTGCCGAAGCATAGGGTATAATGCTCATGCGAGCTCTCTCTTCATCGGTCTTTGGGCAAGAGTCCTTGGAGAGAGTGATCCCATGGCAAGCGGGTAAGGCACCCCGCTTGGAGTCTTCCATACTGGTGTTGATGTACCTGGTTTGGGACAATCCCAATAACCTCTTGGATCTATCCCTATAGATCCTTATGCCTAGAATGTATGTGGCATCACCCAGGTCCTTCATGGAGAACCTTAGTGATAAGAAAGATTTGACCGACTGTAGCATAGGAATATCATTTCCTATCAGAAGAATGTCATCCACGTACAATACGAGGAATGTGACAAATCTTCCTACAGCCTTCTTATAAACACAAGGTCCATCTGGATTTTTGATGAAATCAAACTCTTTGATAACATCATCGAAACAGATGTTCCAACTCCATGATGCCTGCTTTAACCCATATATGGATTTAAGCAATCTACATGCTTTCCCGCTGCTCCCACTGTCAATGAAGCCCTCCGGCTGATCCATATAAACGCATTCTTCTAAATCTCCATTTAGAAATGCCATTTTAGCGTCCATCTGCCAGATTTCATAGTCGTAGTGAGCAGCAATAGCAAGTAGGATCCGAATGGATTTAAGCATGGCTACGGGCGAAAAAGTCTCGTCATAGTCCAAACCTGGTCTTTGACGAAAACTCTTCACCACAAGTCTTGCCTTATAGGTCTCTACCTACCTATCTACACCAATCTTTCTTTTAAAGATCCATTTGCACCCCACAGGTTTTACCCCAGGGGGTACAACGTCCAATGTCCATACTTTGTTGGTGTACATAGACTCCATTTCGGATCTCATGGCATCCAGCCACTTCACAGAGTCTCCACTCGTGATAGCTTGCTGAAAACTGGTAGGATCATCATCCTCCATGATGCAGTCTTCTCTGTCACCATCAATGAGGAAACCGTAGTACCTCTCCGGTGGGCGAGAAGTCCTACCAGACCTACGGAGTGGCCGAGGTTCCTCAGTTTCTATTGCAACAGCCGGTTCAACCAAGTCGTCATTTGTAATTTGTGTCTCTAGAACCTCTTCTAGATCTACCATATTGCCATCAGTTTCATTTGTGAAAAACTCTTTTTCCAAGAATGTGGCATGCTGAGAAACAAACACATTTTGTTTCTCCTTGTGGTAGAAAAGATATCCATAAGAGTTCTTTGGATATCCCACAAAATTACACATGACCGACCGTGTCTCGAGTTTGTCCGGATTCTGCTTTTTAACATAGGCCGAGCAACCCCAAATCTTAATTCTCTTAAGAGATGGTCTCTTCCCATGCCATATCTCATATGGCGTGGTAGACACGGTTTTGGTTGGAACCCTGTTCAGTAGAAACGCTGCAGTCTCCAATGCATGCCCCCAAAATGAGACAGGTAACTCATCATCACTCATCATGGAACAGACCATATCTAATAGGGCCCGATTCCGTCGCTCAGACACACCGTTGTGCTGTGGAGTGTAAGGAGGAGTGAGCTGAGAGAGAATCCCATTCTCTTTTAGGAAGTTTGCAAATTCTGTACTGAGGTACTCCCCACCTCGATCCGATCGAAGTATTTTGATACTCAAGCCGGTTTGTTTTTCTACTTCGAGTTTATATTCAGTGAATTTCTCGAAAGCTTCGGATTTGTGCTTTAATAAAAATACATGACCGAATCTTGAGAAATCGTCAGTGAAAGTAATGAAGTAAGAAAAACCGCCTCTAGCCTGTGTAGATATTGGCCCACATACATCACTATGTATGAGGCCTAGGAGCTCAGTAGCTCTTTCTCCGTGTCCGGTAAACGAAGTTTTGGTCATTTTACCCTTGATACAAGACTGGCAAGTCGCATAAGATTTATATTCAAAAGGGTTTAAATATCCATCTTTGTGTAACTTGTTTAGTCTTTTTTCGTTAATATGACTAAGTCTACAGTGCCAAAGAAAAGCTTCATTTATTTCTGAAAGTTTTCTTTTATTAGTGTGTTGTATACTGAAAACTGTGTGTTGATTTAGGACCTATATCCCGTTATTAAGCGTACCATACCCAACCAACATTTGATTTAGGTGAATGTTCATAACATTGTTCTGCAATACAAAATTATATCCTTCATTGTCTAACAAAGAAACATATATTATATTACAAAGCATACTTGGTACAAAATAACATGGGTTCAAAACCAATATACACCCAGATGGCAACCCCAAGTGATACTCTCCCACTGCGACTGTATGTACATTGGAACCATTTCCAACGCGGAGAGTATGATCACCTGTCTTCAAAACCTTGCTATTTCTCAGCCCCTGCATAGAATTGCAAATGTGAGAACCTGAACCGGTATCTAATACCCAGGAAGCAGAGTTTATTGAAAAACAGTTTTTTGTCACAAACACACCTGAAGCGGAATCATCCCCATGCTTCTTCTTGAGATTTAAGTACTCGGTACAGTTGCGCTTCCAATGTCCTGTTTTGTGGCAATGAAAACATTCCCCTTTCCCCGATTCTCCAGCTTTGGACTTTTCCTTCCCCTTAACCTTTTTAACTCCACCCTTAGGATTAGTGGGCTTCTTCTTTTTCTTTCCCTTGGCCTTAGCCTTTGGGCGAGAAGAGGAAGATTGTCCAACAGTCAAAACGGGAGTTTTCACTGATTTCAGTGTGCTCTCTGCACTCCTTAACATATTAAGGAGTTCAGGTAGTTCCCTCTTCATGTTGTGCATGTTGAAGTTAACTATGAATTGAACAAAGGTGGAGGGGAGGGACTGCAGAATAATATCCGTATATTGTTCATTGTCCATCGTCCATCCAAGGTCCTCAAGCTATTCTATGAGAGCTATCATCTTCAGAACATGGTCTCCTACCGGTGTGCCAGGGGCCATTCGCATCTGAAACAATTTCTTTGATACTTCGTATCGTAATACGCGGGATTGCTCTCCATACGACTCCTTTGTATGGAGGAATATGGCTTTAATGTCCATATTCTCGTGCTGCTTTTGATGTGTATTGTCCATCGATGCAAGCGCGAGGCATTTGGCCGTGGCACAGTCAGCGTCCCATGTCTTGCGGATTTCTTTGTCCGCAACTGAGGATTTTGGACCTGGGACGGGCGGGGCTGAAGCCGTGAAGACATATGATACTTTATCATAAGTCAAGACTATTTTCAGATTCCTCAGCCAGTCTTTATAATTGGTCCCATTCAGTTTATTTTTATCTAGTAGAACCTTGAGTCTAGTCATTGGTATCTGTCATTAAGAGAGAGAAAAGAATACACTCAGCGAAAGCTCTTGCAAAGATCAGATTGGTTATTATCTTGTCTAATCGATGTCTCCCACTGCTTTAATCAAGTTTTTCTTTCAAACCTTAAAAAGAAAACTAGCCAGGATTAATTACAGTCTACAACTTCGCTAACAGTTCAGCCAGGCCAGTGTCGGTACTTGAGGGAGGTTCCCCGTGCTTTCGCACAGACCTAATTAAAGTAAACCTCGTTTTCCCAGAGGCGTAGCCCCGTTAACATCTTTCTAGACACCTAATGAGTTAGCTAATTGTAAACTGTAAAACTCTCCTGGGAGCAACTATTGCCCACAGTGGGATCGGGATCCAACCATCATATGGAAGGTATGCAATCTCATTGCAAATTTCAACTATTGAAATTCCCGATGTGGTTTTTACCCCTAGCACTCATGACCTTGGCTATGGTCAACAAATCAAAAGCACTAGTCAAGTTCAACCCGTCATTTCTTGATTAATCAGACCCGTTTACATGACCCTTGGCTAAGGTCAACAAAGTCATATGCCCGTCCTAATTAATCTGCATCATATGCATTGTAGGAAGACATCACTTAGCTACCGTACACTACGCCTTGGCTAAGGTCAACAAACGTAGCACAAATACTAAGTACTCTACTTCCTAAAATGACGGAGGGTTGCGCATGATTTTTAAGAAAATCTTTAACGCTTTGAACTTGATATCGTTGTAGAATCAAATGGTTTTCAAAAGGAGTGGCTTAAACTCCGCAGTTTTTGAAATGTAGCTTTTTCATAAAGAGCCGAGTGGTTTTCAAATCCGAATCTACAACATCTTTTTAGGTTTATTTTCTTTACATTAATCATATTAATGTAGTCCCATCATTTAAGTCCTTAAGCCAATTACAGAAAAGAAACGAAAATACAACGTACGCTTATGCCATCCGCATTCGCCGCAATGTTCCGTTATGCACCGTTAGGTTACTTAACTAACGGCATACCGGGACGGGACTAGCGCGGGTGTAAAACATAAGCAACGTCTACTATATATCTCATATATAATATATCATTCGTCTCAGATATCACAAAACACAGACAGCAGAAACACAGATATAATGTGGGATATACTAGGACGTCCGTATTTAGTATTTAGCCAACAATAGAAAATACGGATTTCACAGTCGCGATGAATAGCCAAGCCCACACCCCTAGACCCCTACGAGAGCGGCAAGCGACCCTACCAATCCTGGAGTTTAGGAGACCCGGTCTCGACTCCTGGAGATGGCCTCCCACTGAACCCCAGAACCCGGTCACTTGTGCTCCCCTCCTTGGGTCTATCCTAATGCGGAAAAGTAAATAATATACAACACGGGTGACATCAAGCTCAATCCGGAAGTGCCTCAAATACAAGAATATTACATTACATTTGAATTTTACACGAATGAAAATAAAATTCTCATCTCACATAAAACCCCCCGGCTATTCAATCGCGACAATCATGCACATCATATCTCAGCAACACATAATATCATATATTATCAACGTAAGTAAGTATGCGTACCCCGATTGTCGTTGATGTATAGCAACGAAACCGGCGATAAGCGACATACTACACTTACGGTCACAGAAAAGAAAGTGTAAAACTACAACATTTGGAATCCACATTCTCTTTAGACATCGTAAATCTGAAATATCACATACTTCGCATTTCATGCCTAACTATATGAATTCCACATATTGTATCACATTCCAGATAAATAGACAGTATTAAAGTTTTCGATCGAATGATCAAATACCCAAAATTTCCTAAAGCTCAACACTTGAGCGGAGTTCAAAAATCCCAGAATGTGACACAGTAGCAGTGGTCCAGCCGTAGAAGGGTCAAGCTAACGCCTCATATGTGGCACGCCGTACTACCTCAAACCCTAAGGTTCAGAGGCAGTTCAGACGGTCACATAATCGAGTTAAGGTTTGTATTCTTCTAGAGGGTCCACCACTTAACTTGCACTATTTCCGAAAGATTTACACCCGAGAAAAAATCAACACTTGAAAATTTTTCGTGCCGGGAAAAAGTGAGTTAATGATATTCGTTCGAACATTTTAATACTTTCTAAATTATCCGAAAAAGGCACGAAATTAAAATTCCGATCGAATCACCGAATCTAAAACAATCCCCAGAACATTCAAGACTTGAATCAGATTAAAAATACCCAAAAATATATACATGCAGTTATATACATTACTGTATAAATACGAGGCCATAAAGCATCTGTACGGCCGCGGAGCCGCGGCCCAAGCAAGGTAAGGCCGCGGTTCCGCGGCGGCTTGTACGGCTTATGGCTTCGTTTTTTACATAAGTTCTTAGAATTCCTTGCTGAATTTTTTACGTATTTTTAAATTTGAAAATAACACAGTTTCAAAAAATGTCTAGAGAGGGTTAAAAAATCCGTATTTTTTATTCGATCGGAGTTTTAACTTCGCTAAAGTATCACCTAAAGCTCTAGGTCGGCTCTGATACCAATGTTAGGTTTACCTAGCACCTCATGAAGGGTTTGGAAGCATCACATGTCTCAAAATTAAATTTTTAAGGTGCTAAGTGAACATACAAAGAATCATCACTAGAAATTTAGGGTTTCTTAACGTAGACATCATCACAAGTAATAAAAGCTAGGGTTTTGAGAGTACAACCTTTGTAGCTCCCTACGCTAGACTCCTTGGCTACTTGAGAGTTGGAAAAAAGTTCGCTTGAGATCTTCTTGGTCCACGACGATCCACCCGAAGCTCCTTTGCCCAAAGCTCCTTGCTTTACTCGATATGTGAATGAAGTAGAGCAAACACCCTACACAAATGGGCTAGATGTGTGTAATATGATGATGTGGTTTATTTTCTATAATCAAAACTCTTTCTTTTTATCAACCTCACTCAAGGAAATTATCAAAAGAGGAAGAAGAAGATGGTGGCTAAGCTTTCTCACAAAAGAAAAGTTATGAGAGTGAATATAATTGAAATGAGAAAAGAATAATATATGTTAATCTTTTCTCACTTCAACCATGGTTAGAATCATCTAGATTTTTTATCAAATGGGTTAAAGATGAAAGGATAATTAACTCAAGGTTAAATGGTGGTTGAAGCATGGTCAAAGATGATAAGTATAAACCTTGTATGAATTATCCTTTCTCTTTTTCTAAATGATAAATAAATAGATAATTCTACAATGTAAGTCTTACATTTCCACCAAACATGTATCAACAACCATTATACAATGTATGTATGTATGTATCCATGCACATCATCATGTGCATACATGCATGCATACAAAAATAGAAAAAGAGTTTGATTAAAGAATTAATCTAAAAGCCATTTGTTAAATCAACACTTGATTTTGCAAACCGGTCATATCACATACGACCCGACCAATAGAAAATGCCCGATTAATATACGGTATCACATATCCGTATTTAATCGGGTCCCCGCGCATATCTCATATGCACACCATATCTTTTCGTCTGAGCCAGGAAACTTCATTGTGGGACTCTAAGACTCGTCAATACGCCGGCAGTAGGTAATGATCACATCAAATACCTACAAGCCGCAAGCGGTCAGCTAAACGTAACGGCCACCCGGGTATTGAGCGATCAGAAGAAAATAAGCGAACCTGTCACAACTCCCGTCGAGCCAACCGGCAACACTACCGTACAGTCCGGTCTCTTCGTCAAATATGCTGCATATCGAGTCTAGGGATGGTAACGTCGACCCCAATAACTCAATAAGTCGTGCCGATGAATGGTCTATAACAGATCGAGAAACTACTGATAACATTTATCAGTAAATCTCAACAGCCCTGGCCAGGGACTTACTGATATAGCCAGTCGAGCACAGCACAGCATCAACTCCTAATACCGGGAGAGACGAAACCCCTCCTATCGCTCATCGCCTTCGTGTGTCTCGGGACTGTACCCAACGGCCACCTGTTTGCACGACTCAGTAGAGCCGTGGTAGGGTGGTAATCAAAGTACAGTGGGAGAACACACAAGACTCTATGACGATCTCGGGTCTACAGACTAACCTGCACCAGTGTCACCTGAGAACTGCTATCCGACGATAGATATAATTCCATATAGGAGTTCTCGGTGAGTCCGTCCAGTGTACCCAGTCACCACTGAGCACCCGTATACGATCTCGATGTCAAACATCGATGAATGTGGGAACATCCATCGCCCATCGTATGGGTATAGTATCATATACGCTAGTCTACTCTGGTATATCGATGCCCCGTCTCGATACACCTACGACTAGGGACATTCCAGGATATGCTTGTAAACTACAGATGTCTTACTAGTATGATCTCCATCATAATCATAGTAGTCAAGCCTATATCCTCAGGGCTTTATCAACATGTCAGATAAAGAAGAACCAGATAGCATACTATCATGTCGAGCAAGAATGTACACTGAATATATATATATATATACATGCATAAATACATCCACTATCATATAATGGCCTTTAGGGCATCCATATATCCAACACTTTTACACCCTGACATGGATTGCTACACACATATCACTTGACCCGACATGGTACCGTACACTACTTGACTTGACCTGATGTACCATGGCTTGACCTGTTACCTGATCTTGTGTCTAATGCCAACAAACCTGACATGTAGTCCTTACGGACCGTTCCTGTTGTCTATCCAGACAAACCTGCACCTACCTGCTCCTGTGTTGGCATTAGTTCTTGATTGCTTAAATACCTGACTTGAACACATATAACTTGGGGGTATGGGGAAATCAATGATGAAATCCTGACTTGTAACTCGACAGTTGCTTGCTTATACTGATCAGTTTTAGAGGCTAGGCCCGCCTCGGGATGCTGCTGCTGACATCGTTCGTCTTTACCCTTTTCCTTTTAGTGCCTAGCGGCACGTCTCGGTTTCAGGCCGAGAGTCTTAGACCGTGGTCCCGGGCATGCACGGGATACTATTGAGTTACATCGATGATTCATCAAATTGATTTCAAAGACTTGAGAGTAGATAGCCAATACACTAGTTCAGTTTACTCACTGCACATCACCCTTCACTGCCCTGATTTATATTGCCGTTACACCTGCTTTACCATTTATGATTATACTTGCATGTCTTGTTCCCCTGTTTATACTTTATTGCTTGATGACATGACGCGCTGACGTCTGGGTTTTGCATGGCCCAGATCCTATACCTTGTTGCAGACTGATCAGGAGA
This sequence comes from Agapanthus africanus, assembly GCA_030015575.1. Classification (NCBI taxonomy): domain Eukaryota; kingdom Viridiplantae; phylum Streptophyta; class Magnoliopsida; order Asparagales; family Amaryllidaceae; genus Agapanthus; species Agapanthus africanus. The sequence goes on along the minus strand of JASDDO010000012.1, from coordinate 89,551,970 downwards.
TTGCCGCTGTTAGACCGAGCGGTAAAGATCCTGTTGGTATGCAGTTTTACTTTCCAGGTGTTCTATTTATTGTATCTTTTGCTTCCGCATATTATTATTTCTGGACTCGTTCATTCTGGCTCATGGACATGTACTAGATAGCTTAGGTTACTTTCCTGTTATTGATATCTCTACAGCCGTAATGTGACTGTGGAAGGATTTTTCCTATCCACAGGTAGCATGGTTGGCTATGTCACGTGCCTATCTTAGCGTACTTTGGGAAGCGGGGCGTGACAAACTCGATAAGTCGTGTGACAGAGGATTCATAACCAACCAGAGATACAACTGATAACACTTATCAGTTTATCACCACTGCGATGGCCATCGACTTGTGGTTTTACTCATGTTCTGCACAGCGCGACATCAACTCCCTATACCGCGAGAGATGAATCCCATCGACCGCTCACCGCCTCCACGTGCTTCGGGACTATACCCAACAAAAACCTGTTTGCACGACTCCTTTGAGCCGTGGTAAGGTAGAAATCTAAGTATGGTAGGAACACACATGAGACACTATGGAAATCTCAGGTCCTTGGGACTACTACGCTATACTCATGTCATCAAAGAACTGCTTGTAGGGTGATTGAGAGAAGTTTAGTATGTGTGTTTTAAATTTAAGAATACCGCAATCAAGACGGGGTCGCTTGGTAGCTAGCCGGTTAAGTACGGGTCGGTCCACAGGAAAATAGTGTTCTTTCTTTAAGCTCTAACGAGTTAAGTCCTATTTTTGGTAGGTTTTGTTTTAAGATCTAAGAATGAGATTAAATTGATTTAAAGGCTTGCTAGGGTTAGGATTAAGTTAGTTTGGAATAGGGATTCTACTCACTGCTTTTAATGCCCTAGTTAAGAATATAGGTGTTAGGGTAATAGTCAACAAAGGAGATTAGCACGACTAGAAAGAAACTGAGTTTTTTCCTTTTGGTCATTGTCCGTCCTTTCTTGGCTCTTAGCCCTAACCTCCAGTTAATTCAACCACAACCGGTCTAACTAGGGAATCACCGCTATCATTTAGGATAGGGTGCCGTAGTGAGCAATGTGTGGTTGAATTAAATAGAGTCCGTATTATAAAAATTATATGGGCAAAGAAAGGAATGAGAGAGATTTCCTTCTCTCAAACCTTCCCTATCCTAACCCTAACAAGTGAGGAATTACTCACTCATAGGAAAGTGACGATACAATTCATTTTTATAATTTTATATTAGAAAACTAAATTACAGATAATAAAAGAACAGATAAAAAATGCAAGAACTAAATTGTAGATAATAAAAGAATGCGAGATAAAAATAAAAACTCTTACTTTATTGATGACCTCTCAACGATTACAAGGAAAATAAATTTAATCTAAGAATTGAAAAGAGGCATGCCTAATTAGGCTTTTGGCTTTTCTATTTATAGATAGGAAAAAACCCTAGGTTACATTCTGATCCACACTTGAATTTACAAGACTACCCTAAGAAAGCCTGGTCAAAACACCGACACCCACTGACACATGTACCGACACGTGCATTGCACGGCCGCGGTTCCGCGGCAGAAAGCCCTATTTGGCCGCGGTTCCACGGCCAATTGGTGGGATCATAAGTTCAACTTCTCAGAGCTGCTTCATGTTGCTTTTAATTTCTGCTTTCTTCACTTGGTTCCACAGAATCTCTTTATTTTCTTCCAGATTTCCAACAGTGCAGAATGATGTGGACTTTCGCCGTGAGCTTCGCGTTGAAGTATTGAATCTTGTGCTGCCCTTGTGCTTTGTGTATTGAACTGTCTACTGATTTTCATTTGTTCCTTGAACTGGTAGGCGGCATCATACGGATTCATCTATTGTTGGTCGTAGTCTCACATTTGTAGCGTCTTTTCATGAATTTCACTGTAATGATCTGAGAACCTATAACCTGCAACTATTTAGCAGACATGGATCAAAAGCACCTATTTATCTGTAATGTGATTAAGAATGGGCGATATAATAATGCAAAATTCTGATATGAACAAATACCCCCAAACTTATCTTTTGCTTGTCCCGAGCAAAGCCAATTTTATTCTCGAAAAATCCTAACCTCACTTTCACAGGGAACGCGATTGCACTGAGCTCGTGCAACAAGCTGTTAAACCTCTAGGTGTCCCTAGTAGGAGGAGTGTTGTCTCCTGAGGGTTTTCAGCGGATACTACCCACAAAATCCGATCAATTTGGCCTGTTGACGTTCATTCTTCAATTCAGTATTCTAGCAAGAACTTCTATTATCGTCAACTTAGAAATCATCAACCCATATTTTCACACTCACTTTTCATTTAACTTAAGATCGTATATGTTTTGCAAATTTATTAAGATTTTAGCATCTTTTGAATTTTCCTTCTAAGATGCAATCTCAACTCAGAAATTTTTATCATCTCTATTGAAAGTATAAGCCCTATCTTTCATTTCTATCTCTCATCCATACCCCAATCATATACCCCTACGTGTGTGTAATTTTTACCCCTACACTTGGAAATTCAATTCAAGCTATCATACTCTTGTCCATCGTCCAAAATTTTTTTAGTTGGTGAATTTTAGATGAAATTGCTCACACATTCTTCATGCGACCGTTAATACTTCTTGAGGTACTAAACGACCGATTACAAAATGTGCTCGCGCATTTAGGCGTAATTTCTCGTCTTTTAATACTTAAGGCTTAGCAGTGACTCCCAAACCAGTTGGTCTAAGGCACTAGGTGATAAAGCACCATTGCTATATTTTTTTATTTATGCTGCCTTAAGCAATTACAAAACCAGTGTTCATTTTTTTATGTCTCTTTATTCACCACTTATACTTTTTATTTATATTTTCCTTCATACTAAAGATTTTAGACAAGAGCATTTCAAGGTATCCTCTACTATTCCAAGTTTCAAAGTGCGTGTATGTGCATGTAGTAGGGTATATATTTTCAGGATTTAGAATAAAGGTTCAGAATTTATTTTTCAGACTTACACTTCAAATAAAAATTTCAATACTCTTCTCTTATTTTGACTTAACCCTAGAACTGAACTCAAAATTTGCCTATTTCTAAATAAACTGCAATGACATATATTTTATATAATTAAACTTTAAGAAAGGTTATTTTTAGGGTTTTTAATTTACTAAGTTTAGGATCTAATTTTTCCTAACTAGTCAACCGTCGTGTTGAACTTAACTCAAATATGGCCAAAATTGATATTTCAATTTTTTATAATTTTTAAAAAATTTCAATTTTTTATTTGATTTTATTTTTATAAAAAAATTATTTTTTTATTTTTTTCAGATTTTATATTTTTTTATAAAGATGCAATGCGGAATTAAATATGCAAAAGAAGAAAAAACAAATATGTACAAAAAATAAAAATATGCAAATGCAATGCAAAGATAACTATTTACAATCCACCTCCACCCCCAAACTTATCGAAAGTAGTGTCCTTACTGCTCAAAGCTTCACCGTCCCCTCGAACGTGATCGGGAACGCTCCTCTCTCGCCAGCAGGGTGTTCATGTCCTGCTCCAAACCTGTCACTCGCTGACCAAGGTTGGTCACCATCCCTATTAATCTTTCTACTCACTATTTGTTCTCCTAAGTAAACATGCTTGTGCTGCGGGGGTAAGCTCTTCCTCGCTCGCGGTCGAGCTGGAGCTGGGTGTCTTGGCGGGTACGTCCTCGGCCGGCTCGGTGCGCGACCATATATCATGTAAGCGTGTGTAGGACGTGGATACACCCTCAAGAAGAGGTCTAATAGGGATCCCTCCATGCATATAAAACTCAAATTCCTCCACAGGAAGGAAATGGCGACACAGTTGTGTCACCAACATAGGGCATGGATAATTGGCAGCCCTCTTGCCCGCACCAATTGAGTTAAGTAATACCGTGCACATATCATAGCTGGGGTTCCTAGTCATCAAGGTGTGCACGATATGAAGGGATGGTGTGAAAAATGTCGTATTGTGCGAACTACCAAAAATATTATTTTGTGCCCAACGGCACACAGTTAATACATTCGCAAAAAGTGTTCTAGACTGGATGCCTTTTCGTGGCTCCCTCGAACAATCATTACCCATCAAGGGCAGGTAGTCCTCGAATTGGAGGGGTTGGTCATGAATAAGTAATCTAGGTATTAAGGTGACTTCATAGATGAAGTCCCTGTCGATTATTATTTCCCTATCCCCCCAAATTAGCCTAATGTAACCATGTTGTGAGAGGCAACCATCCTCCATGCACTCGTAAAATCGGGTGACGAGATCTGGAAGCGCGAAGGAGTTTGGATGGTTAAAAAGTAAGAAGTTTCATCCCCGCCTTCGGATCTCATCACCGAAATAGCTACCGTAGACCGTGTGTGCAAACATTTGTGAAAAGTCTCTTTCGAATTGCAAAGTGGGTGCCATTACAGAGAGTAAACTGAAAATATTTAAGTTTAACAGAGAGGGTAAGGAAATGCAAACCTCCTATGAAGATTTCACAGGGCGACGACACAAGATGGCGACGGATGCGCGGCACAAAGGGGGCTTCGGCGGCGGAAACGCAGCGGCCTGGCTAGATCTCCTTGCTCTGGCTGCTGCGGCGGCTAGGGTTTTTAGAGAGGAATACTTTAGGGTTTGGTAAAATGCAGAGAGGGGTCGAGTTCTATTTATAGGGGGTTTTGGTTATTTGCAAAAAGGACCTTTCAAAAAGAGGAATTTATTTGTAAATAAAAATTTTATTTTTTTTATATTATTTATTAAAACTGAAAATTTACAAAAATACCCCCAAAAATTTGAAATTTTTTTCATTTTTAAATTTTGTTTCTATATAATTACAAGTGGTACATACACCCAAACTTATTTGAAACAGTGTTTCCACTGTTTATGGCTGGATAACCGAAATTTGGGGATAGATGGAGGAAGATCAGTCAATATAAATCGGCTCCTGCAACAGCAGGAGCTCCTCCGAAGGGTCCGCAGTGAGGAACGGTTTAAGCCTATGTCCGTTCACTTTAAATAGTGAACCATCCTCCGAATACTCTAAGTCGACCGCACCATGCGGATATACGGTGCGTACCAAAAATTGCCCTTTCCATCGAGATCTAAGCTTGCTGGGATGGAAATATAGCCGGGTGTCGTAAAGTAAAACCTGTTGACCAGGTTTGAAAGTTTTGCGCATAAGGTATTTATCGTGAAACACCTTCGTTCGGTTTTTGACGACAACCGCATTCTCTTAAGCTTCATCCCGAAGCTCGTTTAATTCATTCAATTGCAGCTTTCTATAGATGCCCGCATCTCCTAGAGATAGATTCAACTCTTTTATTTCCTAAAATGCTCGATGCTCAATTTCAACTGGAAGGTGGCAAGCCTTTCCATAAACAAGCCTATACGGAGACATGCCAAGATCGGTCTTATAGGCAGTTCGAAATGCCCAAAGGGCATCAGTAAGTTTTGAAGACCAATCTTTACGGTTTTTGGAAACTGTTTTCTCCAATATCTGTTTAATTTGCCGATTTGAAATCTCGGCTTGCCCACACGTTTGGGGATGATAGGGCATTGATAGCTTGTGATTAATGGAATATTTCCGCATTAAGGACTCGAAAGTCCTATTACATAAATGAGTTCCATTATCGCTGATGATTGCATGGGGGCCCAAACGGGGATAAAATGTTTTATTTGAGGAATTTAACGACAACCTTGTTGTCATTAGTCCGGCTGGGTACAGCCTCGACCCATTTAGATACATAATCAACAGCAAGAAGAATATACACGTTCCCAAAAGAATTAGGAAATGGTCCCATAAAATCAATCCCCTAAACATCAAAAATTTCTACAACCAATATTGGTTGGAGCGGCATTTCGTTTCTCCTAAATATCCGGCCCAAGTGTTGGCACCGGGAGCATGTCTTGCAATAATCATGTGCGTCTTTAAAAAGTTGTGGCCAATAGAAGTCACACTGCAAGATCTTTTCGGCTGTCTTTTTAGGGCTAAAATGCCCGCCACACGCTTGATCGTGGCAGAATGACAGCACGCTCTTAAACTCATTGTCGGGGACATACCGACGAATAATTTAGTCGGGACAGTATTTGAATAAATAAGGTTCATCCCAGTAAAAATGTTTTACCTGGAATAGGAATCGGAGTCTGTCCTGATTCGACCATTCATTTGGTATAAGTCCGGTGGCCAAATAATTCACAATATCTGCAAACCAAGGTTCGCATGATACAGTCAAGAGATGCTTATCTGGAAAAACGTCTTTTATAAGAAATTGAAGCGTTGGCGAAGAAGGGAGGCGTGAAAGATGGTCAGCGACTACGTTTTCGCATCCTCTTTTGTCTCTGATGACAAGGTCAAACTCTTGTAGTAAGAGGATTCAACGTATCAGCCGAGATTTAGCGTCCTTCTTCGCAAAAAGATATCGAAGAGCTGAATGGTCAGTGTAGACGATGACTGGAGAGCCGATTAAATAGGGCTTGAACTTTTCTAATGCAAACACAACAGCTAAGAATTCCTTCTCAGTTGTTGTGTAATTTAATTGGGCCTCGTTCAATGTTCGGCTAGCGTAATAAATTACATGCGGCATCTTCTCGATGTGCTGTCCAAGGACAACACCAATGGCAAAATCAGATGCATCGCACATAATTTCAAATGGATGTGTCCAGTCAGGAGACGAAAGAATGGGAGCAGAAGTAAGTGAGTTTTTCAATGACTCGAACGCCTTCATACAGCTCGAGTCGAAATCAAATGTGGTGTCCTTGGACAACAAAAGAGTCAAGGGTCTAGCAATTTTGCTAAAATCCTTGATGAACCGTCTATAGAAACCGGCATGGCCAAGGAAGGCTCGAATGTCTCGGACGCATTTGGGAGGAGGAAGATTGGAAATGACTTCAATCTTAACTTTATCTACCTCAATGCCATTTTGCGAGATGATATGTCTTAAGACAATAAATTCTCGTACCATAAAGTGGCACTTCTCCCAATTTAAAGTAAGGTTCTTGTCCTTACACCGGGTAAGGACTGCGTCGAGATGTAGCAAACACTCATCAAAGGAGTCGCCGAAAATGAAGAAATCATCCATGAAGATCTCCAAGAATTTTTCCACAATGTCTGAAAAAATTCCCATCATACACCGCTTGAAAGTAGCGGGTGCATTGCATAACCCAAAGGGCATGCGACGGTAAGCAAACGTACCGAAAGGACAAGTGAATGTGGTCTTGTCTTGGTCCTTTTCGGTGATGGGAATTTGATTATAGCCGGAGTAGCCATCTAAAAAACAATAAAATGCATGCCCAGCCAATCGTTCTAGCATTTGGTCAATGAAAGGTAATGGAAAGTGGTCTTTCCGTGTCACGGCGTTGAGTTTTCTATAATCGATGCACACTCGCCACCCAGTTTGGGTGCGAGTAGGTATTAACTCATTCGCCTCATTAGTTATGACCGTTATGCCCGATTTCTTTGGGACAACGTGAATAGGGCTAACCCACAGGCTATCAGAGATAGGGTAAATGATACCACTATCAAGACATTTTACGATCTCCTTTTTAACAGCCTCCTTCATGACTGGGTTGAGTCGTCTCTGTGGATCCCTTGCTGGCTTGGCATCATCCATCGTATGAATATGATGTTCAACTATTAGGAGACTAATCCCATTGATGTCCGCCATAGTCCAGCCAAAAGCTTGCCGATTGCTTTGTAAGACCGTTAAAAGGGCTTTCTCTTGCTCGGGGGCTAGAGATGCCGATATGATAACAGGAAGGGTCTCATTCTCACCTAAGTAAGCGTATTTAAGGTGAGACGGCAATAGCTTGAGTTCGAGTGTTGGAGGCGAAACAATTGAAGGTAAAATTGGTGAAATTGTCTCAAATTCGAAGGATTCCAGCAGAGGTTCAAAACGAGTGTAAGCCACCGAGTCGGATGGTTCGGATAACTCATCCAAAAATTCAAAGGATTCAAACTCGGGTGGTGATTCTTCAAAATCATTCGAGAAAGTGAAACACTCATAGTCATTATCAGTCGTGAAAATAGTATCAGATTCATGGAGGAACGCATTAGTGACGTCAAAATTGCTATGATCGAATAGAAATTTCTCGAGCTCATAGTCCTCCTGAGTGATCTCTTGGATCGAGCAAACATCAAGTATATTAGCATTAGGTTCGGAGGGCTGATTCCCCAACTTAAAAATGTTGAGTTCAATTGTCATGTTTCCAAAAGATAGGTTCATCGAACCATTTCGACAATTGATCACAGCATTCGAAGTCGCAAGGAATGGTCGACCGAGTATCACCGGAATTTGACTCCGGGGGTTAGCTACAGGCTGTGTGTCGAGAACAATAAAATCAACAGGGAATATGAAGTCCCCTACTTTGATCAACACATCCTCTAACTCACCCCTAGGATGGGTGATGGATCGGTTGGCCATTTGGAGAGTACAATGTGTGGGTTTCAACTCTCCAATGCCTAGTTGCTCATATACCGAATAGGGAAGCAGGTTGACACGAGCACCAAGATCTAAAAGTGCGCGGTTGATATTCTTATCCCCAATAGTTATTGAAATAGTAGGACAACCAGGGTCCTTTCGTTTTTGAGGTAAAGGTTGGGTAAGAGCGTCACTTACTGCACTAGCCAAGAAAACTTTCTTGGGTACCTGTGATTTCCTCTTCTTGGTGCACAAGTCCTTCAAGATTTTAGCGTAAGAAGGGACTTGTTGGATTGCATCCAAGAGGGGAATGTTAATGCTAACATGTTTAAATAACTCCACAATTTTCTCCATTTGTGGATTTTTGTTTATTGGATCTCAACATGTTTGGAAATGGAACATTTTGAAAATTGGTTGAGTCCAATATTTGTGGAAGAGATTGTGGAGCAGGAATGGATCCCAGTGCTGGTGTTTTCGTAAAGTGAGATGTGGGTCCGTTCGGAGTAGTAGAAGAAGTAGAGCCTTGTGAAGAATGAAGAACAGGCTCTGAAGACGAAGAAGATGAAGATGAAGAAGCGGCGGCCGGGGTGTCATCATCAGTGCCAACATTGTTGTGCAACATTCTTCCAGATCTCAATGTAGTCACGGCACTCACATTATGGTTTTGTTGTTCAAGAGTAACATGTGCATTTTGTGGGTGGCCAGGATTTGGCAGTGGTTGAGATGGAAGCTTTCCCTTTTCTCGTTCGCTTAAAGCTGCATTCAGTTGTGCAATCTGGGCTTCAATGGTTTTGATACTTTGCCCATGTGATGCAGTGTCTTGCACCAAAGACTGAATGGAAGACTGGATGTTGGCTGAGGATTGAGTTGATTGTTTTAAAAACGCATCTAGACTTCGTTCTAACGAGGTAACCTTATCGTTAATTTGCGGAACAAAATTGTTTTGAGGAAAAGAGTTGTTTGGTGCAAAATTGTTCGTTTGATTTTGGTAAGGTTGGGGTTGGAAAGGTTGCTGATATTGAGTTTGTTGATGAGCTTGTTGTTGAGGAGGAGGCCTCTGGAAATTGTTGAGGCCTCTGGAAATTGTTGTTGCCTTGGAATTGTTGTTGATTTTGATTCCAAGCAAAATTGGGGTGATTCCTCCAACCAGGATTGTAAGTTGAAGAGTATGGATCATTTCTTTGTCTTTACTGAAAGGCAGCATTGACTTGATCCTGTCCTTGAGCTGGTGGGTTGTAAGGAACTCTTCAGTCAAATAGGATGGATCCGAACAACAAGCGCATATCGTGCGAGGGGGTAAAGCAGGGGCAGGAGAAGACGATGAGAATTTGCTCTCAATTGCTTCTAGTTTTCGTATAATTGCTGTCATTTCGGCTTTCATTGCAATTGACATATCAAGTTGATGAACGCCTGCCCTAGACGGACCGGATGAAGTGGATGAAGTGGTCTGTCTAGTGCTTTTCCTCTGAAGCGTTTGTTCAGCAAGATCGTCGAGAAATTGCCAAGCTTCCTCGTCAGATTTGGTTAGGAAGTGACCTTGACAAATGGTTCCAGCAACTGATTAGTTGCTGGGTTCAGTCTTTCGTATAAGGTCTGGCAAAGTTGCCATCTCTCTATACCGTGATGAGGGCACTGAACAAGAAGGTCTTTGAATCGTTCGAAACACTTCCAAAAAGGTTCGGAAGGAAGCTGGGAAAATTGGTTAATTTCGTTACGTATTCTCACGGTCTTGTGATGTGGGTAAAACTTTTTAAGAAATGCTTTAACAAACTCTTCCTAATTGTTTATAGAATGTGATGCAGTGTTATACAGCCACTTTTCAGCTAGGTCACACAAAGTGAAAGGAATGACTCGTAGCCTTAAAGTATCATCGGACAGTTGGGCGGTCTTCATCATTGCACAAACATTCTGGAATTTGTTAATGAAGATATAGGCATCTTCGGATTCCAGCCCGTGAAATTTGGGCAACATGTTGATGAAGTGGGGCTCAATTTCGAAATTATCCCCATTTGCCGGCGGGAGTGAAAGACAAGTAGGAAGTGCGGAGCGGGTGGGATAGAAACGATCCTGGAGCGCGATTCGCTGTGGCGCTTCAACAGGAGGGTGTTGTGGGTTATTCGCACCCAGTTGAGGCGGAATCAGTCCCGAGGTAGGTAAAGGGTTGTTAGGATTGAATCCTGACATCTCTTTAGAAGATGATGAATGTGAAGATGAAGGTAAAGATGAAAAAGGAGTGGAGGGAGTTTCGACTTCGGAGTCGAACGCGTCGTCAGTAGCGACTAACGAGACACGGACTAAGCGGACGCTAGTGTCCCTAGTCCAACCGGACATACACTAAACGAGTTGTAGTGTAGTCAAAACGTAGAATGTGAGGGTAAGAAAACGTCAATGGGGAAATGTGAATAAAGATTGGGTGTAATGGAATTCTAGCAACAAATGGCATGTTTTTGTAAAAATTTTGTCTTGTATTTTTTTTTATAAAGAGTTTTGCAAAAGATTTTGTACGGAACTACGACACACTTTCAAGCAATCACAATTTAAACATGCACAATCAAGCCTAGAACTAGGGTCTCCTAAGTCAACTAGACTGCTCCTAACTGGGCCAAAGCGACAAGTTGTGAGATATCCCTCATATCGCTTTTTTACCGCCAATTGTGGCCAGGTGTTCCCGCCAAAAATTTCTGCGCAAAAGAGTCCAAGGTATCAAATGGCAGCGATACGCTTAAGGAAATGCGAACCAGTATCTTCCGGCCTGTATTTTGATAAGTTCCCAAAGGAGGAACTATTAAATTCTGATGGTATTGGAAGCATCTCGAAAAACCCTTCGATTTGATATATTATGGGCCTCGTAATTCTTCCGGGATCAAAAGTTATGAGGTATCACGTGTCCACACGTGATGGACCTTTAAGAATCCGCTGGAGGAGTTAAAAGATATAATAAAAACCCAGAAAAGACCCCAAGGGGCATCACGTGCTCACACGTGACTATGGGTCACATGCAGACACGTGATGGGCTCTTAAGACCTCCAAAATAATGAATAGAATTAAATTCTAAAATATGTTCCCTGATTAAAAATCAGATGTCACCTCAATGAGGTATCACGTGCTCACACGTGACCAATGGTCACGTGTTGACACGTGATGGTTAAAACTGAAGCGTGACTGAACGCTGAGAAGAGGAACCAATTTGGGGGTCACGTGCTCACACGTGACCAAGGGTCACGTGCCAGCACGTGACAGGCTTTGAAAGCCTTACAGTTTAATAGAATTAAAATTCTAAATTTCTCTAAAATCTTTCGAAATAGAATTAAAATTCTAAATCTTTCTAAATCTTTCCAAATGGAAAAGGATTATGGGGACCGTTGGATTAAAGATCTAAGGGTGATTAAAAATCACCAATTTATAGGAAAATCTTAGACAAGGAAAGATCTCCCTAAATCTCACCGGAAATAACAAACAGAATATCTTTTGGATTTAAAATCCAACAGTGAATAAAATTCACTGAATGATCTAAAGGCTCATATTAAATATGAAATCAAATCAAATCTTTCAATGAGAGATTTGCTAAACAAATTGATTCTTTTCCTTCTCCTATAAATAGGAGCCAAGAAGAGAAGAGGGGGGAACTACTTTTTTGGAGAGAAAAACAGAGAGAGGAGAATTTAATTCTCAAGAAGGAAGAAAAGAAAGGAGAATTTAATTCTCAACAGAGAAAACCCTAGGTGAGAAAAGAAAGAGAATCAAAACTTCAAACAGAGAATTTAATTCTCAAAATCCAAGAGTTTAACTCTTATACAAAAAAAGAACTTAGTTCTTCTTCTGGTTGAAGATCTGCACAGAGCACATCTCCCCATAACTTGAGAATTTAATTCTCATCGGGTCGAGATCCTGCCATACAGATCCTAAACTTAGAAGGGGAATCGAGTTTTGAGAATTTAATTCTTCTAAAACAGAACTAGGGTTTAACCCTAATCAAGAATTTAATTCTTTTACATATCTGGGAATTTAATTCCTTTGAAAAGAAATCAGGGTTTTATCCTAAATAAGAATTTAATTCTTTCACGATAGGAATTTAATTCCTCCAAAATCATAATTAGGGTTTAACCCTACAGAGAATTCAATTCTTAAAAGATCTCTGTTCATGAAAAGAACTAGGGTCACGTACCCCCACGTGATCCTTGAAAAGATCCCCTGCAAAGAACTTTGAAGCATCACCTCACGTGCTCCCACGTGACTCCCAAAACGCAGAAAGAAAAAGCAAAGGAAATGAAAGCTTTGGGCGCTCTCACGTGTTATCACGTGATCCCTCAGCAAATGCTTTAACAATTGGCGCACAGATCCCCATCACGTGCCAACACGTGATGCTCTAAAATAAAAATAAAAGTGTTTAACACTTATTCGCAGATTTGAGGATAAACCAAAAGGAGATCTGGCTCCACATTTAGGGCGCCCTCACGTGTCCCCACGTAACCCCTAACGAATCCCTTTAATATCGAATGGATGGATGCCTATCATGTGCCCACACGTGATGGCCAGGAAATTAAAAGTGTTAAACACTTACCTGCAGAATAAAATAAGGGAAATCAGGGCGCTCTCACGTGTCCGCACGTGACCCCTCCCTCCTTAGTGTTTAACACTAATTGGAAAACTCTATCTGCAGTGTTTAACACTGATTTTCTTAGTGTTTAACACTAATTTGGAAAACTCTATTTGCAGTGTTTAACACTGATTTTCTTAGTGATTAACACTAATGTGAAAACTCTGTTCCCGGTGTTTAACACTGATTTGCTTTAGTGTTTAACACTAATTTAAAATCTATGCTACCAGTGTTTAACACTGATTTGCTTTAGTGTTTAACACTAATTTGAAAGTTCCGTTGCTAGTGTTTAACACTGATTATCTTTTAGTGTTAAACACTAACTTGCTAATCTTAATTCCAGTGTTCAACACTGTTGGTCTTTAGTGTTTAACACTAGCTTTAGCCCAATTGGCTAAGTTTCCAGAGGCAAAGCCTCTCCTTCAATGAGCCAACAAAGGGCCAATATTTCAAACATAATTGGACTTAGCCCAAACTGGCCATAAGTCATCAAATCATCTTGAACTGAGCACATCTGCTCTTTCAACCAACTCTTTGGTTCAAGGGTACATCTCTGAACTCCTCTGATATTTGTCGTTGTAATCCTTCAACGTCTTCAGAGAGGTGACGGGTCCCGACAACCACACATTAATACGGACTGTGGGGTCCTTAAACTCATGGACTTATGCGTCCTTAAACTAAAACACGGACTGTGGGGTCCTTAAACCCGCGGACTTATGCGTCCTTAAACTAAAACACGGACTGTGGGGTCCTTAAACCCACGGACTTAAGCGTCTTTAAACTACCTATGGACCACCATGTCCCTAAACTGGAATATGGACCCCCATGTTCCTAAACTGGCAATGGACCACCATGTCCCTAAACTGGAAATGGACCACTACGTCCCTAAACTGGAACAATAGAGCCCAAATGCTCTTTTGTTGGATCTAAACGATCCCGTTTAAGTTGATCTTAGCCTCAAATATGGCTAACGTATCCTTAAACCTTCAAACAGACTTTAGTCCCAAATTGGACTATAAACCCCCCAATCGACTTTGGTTCAAGGGTACATCTCTGAACTCCTCTGACACCTATCGTTGTAATCCTTCAACGACGTCAGAGAGGTGACGGGTCCCGACAGCCATACATTCAATAGACCACTATGTCCCTAAACTGGAACAATAGAGCCCCCAAACGCTCTTTTGTCGGATCTAAACGATCCCGTTAAGTTGATCTTAGTCTCAAATCAGACTAACGTATCCTTAACAAACGTATAAGTTGATCTTAGCCTTAAATATGGCTAACATATCCTTAAACCAAAACACCCAAACCCAAATCTAAGAAAATACGGATTTGGACTAATCCACGTCCTACGGGCGACGACATAAATTAGTCTCCGTATACAATCCACGGGCAACCACAAAAAAAATAAACACCCACGACATGAAGTGAAATTCTGGAGAAGGAGAAAGTTGTTACCGCGATGCGGTAGTTTAATTAACTGCAGGGGCTTGCGCCTGCAGGGAAGAGCGTCCCCACAATCAAAAACCCCTTAAGCGAGGGGGAATCTGACGAAGTCTGCTACATTGGACGCATCCGTTTAAACCTTTGATACATGGTGCCATAAATCAACTTGGCATCTTCAGAGAGGTAGACGGATAGCACCAATTAGCATCTGCCCCGAATTTCAGGCGAGACGTCCCATGTCTCGGCCGCCGTTCGGAGGGGAACACCAGGTAAGCACAAGTGAAGAAAGGAGGGTTCCGCTCACGAATCACCGTGAGACGGGCCTTTTAAAGTTACCTTTCTCACTTGTCTAGCCTAGGCACCACAAAATCAGGTTTAGATAAACGACTGAATGCCCACAATCTTCCTCTGTCCTAATGAGCGCGACAGTCCTTAATTGGCTGAGTCTAGATATTTTTTAATTAGCTCGAGGGTGATGCATATGCATTTAGTGATTTCTGGGGTCTTAGGATGGGTAATGAAATCCCCACCCAATCTTGATTGGTGTTATAGCCCTTAGATTCCGTTTTAAATATGCAAAGCAGTTAACACACAAAATCTAAAACACTTGCCAAATTTTTTTATTTTTATTTGCGGCGCAAAGAATCCTGCACAAAATGATTTATTGGAGAGGGAAAAGAAGTTTCTGTGCAAAGAATACCTGCAGGAAAATTTTTCAGTGGAGTGCAGAGGGTAGGAGAGAAGACAAAAATACTTACAGAGAAATTTGGGGTGCTGACGTCAGCAGTTGACCGTGGAACTGCGGTCAAACGCCTGCTTATACCGCATTTCCGCGGCGGCTTGGTAGGTTTGGGTCTCCAAAATTTTTCTGTGTGCTGTTATGGTTTTCCTCTGTCTGTTCAGATTCTCTGTTTCTTGATTTGTTCACTGGGCTTACTCCAGATCTGAATCAGTCTTCTTTTCCTGCACAATTCACACAAAACCAATAAAAAATAACAAGATGATTATTTTAATATTTTTTATTATTTATTTAATTAACTCGAAATTACGAAAAGAAATAAACTACCGTTTCCCCGGCAACGGCGCCATTTGATTGAGAGAAGTTTAGTATGTGCGTTTTAAATTTAAGAATACCGCAATCAAGACGGGGTCGCTTGGTAGCTAGCCGGTTGTGTACGAGTCGGTCCACAGGGAAATGGTGTTCTTTCTTTAAGTTCTAACGAGTTAAGTCTTATTTTTGGTAGGTTTTGTTTTAAGATCTAAGAATGAGATTAAATTGATTTAAAGGCTTGCTAGGGTTAGGATTAGGTTAGTTTGGAATAGGGATTCTACTCACTTCTCTTAATGCCCTAGTTAAGAATATAGGTGTTAGGGTAATAGTCAACAAAGGGGATTAGCACGACTAGGAAGAAACTGAGTTTCTTCCTTTTGGTCCTTGTCCGTCCTTTCTTGGCTCTTAGCCCTAATCTCCAGTTAATTCAACCACAACCGGTCTAACTAGGGAATCACCGCTATCATTTAGGATAGGGTGCCGTAGTGAGCGGTGTGTGGTTGAATTAAATAGAGTCCGTATTATAAAAATTATATGGGCAAAGAAAGAAGTGAGAGAGATTTCCTTCTCTCAAACCTTCCCTATCCTAACCCTAACAAGTGAGGAATTACTCACTCATTAGGAAAGTGATGATACAATTCATTTTTATAATTTTATATTAGAAAACTAAATTACAGATAATAAAAGAACAGATAAAAAATGCAAGAACTAAATTGCAGATAATAAAAGAATGCGAGATAAAAATAAAAACTCTTACTTTATTGATGACCTCTCAACGATTACAAGGGAAATAAAAATTTAATCTAAGAATTGAAAAGAGGCATGCCTAATTAGGCTTTTGGCTTTCCTATTTATAGATAGGAAAAAACCCTAGGTTACATTCTGATCCACACTTGAATTTACAAGACTACCCTAAGAAAGCCTGGTCAAAGCACCTACACCCACCGACACATGCATCGACACGTGCATTGCACGGCCGCGGTTCCGCGGCAGAAAGCCCTATTTGGTTTGGTGGGATCATAAGTTCAACTTCTCAGGGATGCTTTATGTTGCTTTTAACTTCTGCTTTCTTCACTTGGTTCCACAGAATCTCTTCTATTTTCTTTCAGATTTCCAACAGTGCAGAATGCTGTGGACTTTCGCCGTGAGCTTCGCGTTGAAGTCTTGAATCTTGTGCTGCCCTTGTACTTTGTGTATTGAACTGTCTACTGATTTTCATTTGTTCCTTGAACTGGTAGGCGACATCATACGGATTCATCTATTGTTGGTCGTAGTCTCACATTTGTAGCGTCTTTTCATGAATTTCACTGTAATGATCTGAGAACCTATAATCTGCAACTATTTAGCAGACATGGATCAAAAGCACATATTTATCTGTAATGTGATTAAGAATGGGCGATATAATAATGCAAAATTCTGATATGAACATAGGATGTTTTTCGTCACCCTATTGAGATGGGAATACGCGCGTGCTTTTCAGGCGCATTACAGATTCCCCCTGCCTAGGGTAGGCTAGGGTTTATTGATTGTGGGGATCCGAATCTCTGGCAGCCGCGAACTAAGCTGCAGTTAATTACCCCTCGTCTTTGGAGATGGAGAACCTCCGATTGACGGGTCAAACTGGTCATGCGAACTCAATGTGTAGTGTTGTGTTTTGAAGGGGTTTTGGATATATCGGGGGCCCCGCAGAGTTTTTACGGGGGTCGCGCTACCCGGATAGCGGGCTAGGGGTCAAGGGGGCTAGTAGCCCCCTTGCGGGGTGTGAGACAGCGCCCCGTTAGAAATTTTTTCTAACAGGGACAGTGTCGTGGAGTGTGTGTGTGTATTTATATATATACATATATATACATATATACAAAGGGGAAAAAGCGTCCATAGGACGCGTGGGGCCCAGCGCCGCACGTGCTTGGCACGCGGGCACTGGGCGCCACATGCATGGCATGCGGGCGCTGGGCGTCAGTACCCCACGTTCTTGGCACGCGGACGCTGGGCGCCAGCGCCCCACGTGCTTGGTATGCGGGCGCTCGGCGTCAGCATGAAAAAGGACTTAGTCACTGCACTGGGAGTTGTACTCCCCAAAAGAAAGATTTATTATTTTGTATATATATATATATATATTTTATTTTTTTAGGAGTTAAACTCCTAAGATAATTTTGGAGCTGATGAAAGGGGCTTCTCCCTTAAGCTCTGGATCTTCCCCAAAGTGGGATTTTTGGAGATGGATCTTCTTCTTTTTCCTCTCGGTTTGCCGGATCTTGGATGAAAGGGGGGTGAGATTTTAAAATCTCCCCTTTTTGAGATCTGATGGAAGATCTGAGCTCCTCTTTGTGGGTTTTGTGGTGAAAAACTATTTATTTTTGGAAAAGGAAGAGTGAAACTCTTGATTTAATTCAAAAAAAGGAGAAGGTTTAGAACCTTGAGGAAGGAAAAGGAGGCAGAAAAACCCTAGAGTTTGATAGAAATGAAAAAAGTCTCCTTTATTTCATCATCATGTTGCCTTATATACGCTTACACATTTTCATATAGCCTCTCGGGCTTTACAAAATGGCATTTTGCCCATCCCATGCCTCATGTGCTCTTTTCTTTTGCACATGAGCCATGAGTTTTACAAAAATTTGGCTTCATGCCCATTTTCTTATTTTCATGCATAAAAAATTACATCAAAATTATTTATTACATGGTTTTTTATTTCGGCATGAAGGAGGCCAGCCATGGGGCTCGACTTGGGCATGGGCCCACTTGATCTGGGCTTGGGCCCGCTTACTTGGGGTTGAGTTTGTTTTTGACTTAGTCAACTAGGGTGTAATTTTTGACCCCAACACTGCTATCTGACATTGGTATATTACTAGCTAGGAGTTATCAGTGAGTCCGTCCAGTGTAACTCATCCAATGAGCATCTGTATACAATTCTCAATGTCAAACACCAATAGCTGCAGGTGTAACAACTCTGAAACCCATGTACAGAATTATTTGTTTAAATGTTAGAAAAGGGTATTTCAGCATGTATACGAGCTATAAGTTATTTTTGTTCAATAAAAATAAGAAGCAATTTGTAGCTCACTGGTAAAGCCTCTACACTGCCGCGACATAACCCGTGTGTTCGAATCCCATCAGACCCAATTATATTTTAAGATTCTTCTTTTTAATTTTTCAGAAGCCCAAGAGTTGTACGTGCAATTCATGGAGAATTGAAAATTTTCAGAAAAATCAAACAAGCGCAAAAAAGAGTAAACACCAAACTAGACACGTGACACGAATCTCGAGGCAAACCAACCAAATACGACCGCTTGTTTCCTTCTTTTGGCCGGCGCTGACGGTTGGATCACCCCCAATCGCCTCCGTACTTTGCACATTCGTCCCTTCAGCTCCCCTCAACTCCCCTGCACTGTTTGATTTCCCTGCATTCAAATAGAGACAATTCAATCACCATTTAACACCCATTTTAATTCTTTTAATCCAGTTTTTAATTCTCAAACCCTAAATTCTTCACTATAAATACCACCCCATGCCCTAACTTCCCTCTATTCTGAAAATTTCTATCAAAATTCTTCCAAAGGTTTCTAAGTGCGAGTGGAGTTAGCAACCAAGCTCTTTTCGTTGAAGATCGAAGTCGTTTCCAGAATTTCCGCGACGCCACGGAACCCCTTCTTTCTTCTTTAATCTCTTCCTAACGCTATACAACGAGTAAGTCTCTCTTCTCTTTTTTTCTTTCATCTCAAATTATCTTCTAAGAACATATCGGTAAAGTGGAGTTAACTCCGATGTATGTAATTTTAACCTCTTGTACTCCCCACATTAAGCAAGATGGGTCAAACTAACTTTCCCACACCATTCGTAACTTATTTTCAATCATTTAGATTTTATTTAAATAAAGTTTTCATGAGAAATAATCAAATAACGAACTTTTTCATTAAAATACCATGAATTTTAGTATAACCTTTCTCAATAACTGGTTTATCTACCTTTAGGAAAACTTCACAGGGCAACGACCTACCCCACACGCACACTATAGTTTCATAGCACGATTCTAGGTATATGGGTAATTTAAAAAAGAAGCTTTACATTAAAATATCACATCTTTTCAAAACGGCTTTCTTTTAAATCGATATTTTAAATCCTTGGCAAATACGGCTCTGCAACCCTCGTTAGGGGACCGGTTAATTGATGGTGTGGATTATCACACATTCTTGAGACAGTAGAGCGAGATGCAGAACTCCTCACGGAGTATTCGGTCTTGAAAGAAAATAAAAAAATACGGATTTTAGGAAATACGAATTTTCTAAACAAAACAAAACTTTGGAAAATTATATAAAACTATGAACTTGTATTTTCAATAAAAACATATTATGAAACTATATTTTTAAAATGAAAGATTAGAATTTTTAATAAAATACCATCAAGTTTCCAAAAGAGCCAGTTTTCATAAAAATACCATAAACTTTTAAAAACTAGGTTTTATCACCAAAACACCACAACAATTAAAATACATATTTATGAAAACCTTAAATATTATAAATCACCTTCGAGCTTTATTTTTAAACTATATTAAAGTATTTTTCATAAAAACCCCTCGAAATATACAAACAATATTTTAAAGACTCTGGAATTAATATAGGTTTAAGCGGCATCATTTCTCTTAAGCCCCGGGAAGCTGGAGAAAGTGAGTGCTTTCCTATTCAGGTTACACAACTTAACGGAGTTATCAAATGGTAATTGTCTTGGAAAAAGACACAAATTCTGTCGTCCATATGCAGCAGTTGCCGATTTCTCCCGAACATAATATTTTTAACAGTTTAAAACAATTCATTTAAAAAAAACCTGAACTCGAATCCAAACTCGAAACTTAAATCTACACTCGAACATGAATTCGAACCTAATCTACAGGAAAAAACTTGACTCGAACCAAGATTGCAATTGTCATGACTCGCATATTACTCGATTCACTTGACTTCATTCTACACCTTTTGCAATTTATGGTTTCGAACAAAATATGTCATAATCAACCAATCAAATCAACTAAGGCTATCTTACTATTATAATATATATTATACTCGGGATGTTTGGGATAGTTTCTTGTGTGAATCCAATAGAGTTTCAGGAGTCCCGTATTAACCACTTTTTTTTATTTTACTCGAATATCTTGTTAGTTATATGTATGCCCTAGAGGCCATTACTGTACATATGATGTCTATTGTAATGGATGCTTGGACATATATAGGGAGGACTTTCTTGCTCGACATGATAGTATGCTATCTGGTTGTACTTTATCTTAACATGTACTCTAATTGTCTCTATGTTACATGTTGATAAAGCCCTTAAGATATGTACTCGACTACTGCACTATGATGAGATCATACTAGTGGGGCTACGGTAGTCGACGAGTACATCGTATAACAGTTCCTAGTCGAGGGTGTATCGAGACAGGGCATCGATACACCAGAGTAGACTAGCGTATACGCATCTTGACCCATATGATGGGCGATGGATGATCCCATATCCATCGGTGTTTGACATCAAGGATGGTGTACGGGTGCTCAGTAGAGACTGGGTACACTGGACGGACTCACCGAGAACTCCCAGATGGTATTATACCTCACGTCAGATGGCAGTTCTCCCGTGACACTGGTACAGAGTAGTCTGTTGACCCGAGATCGTCATAGAGTCTTGTGTGATTCCCACTGTGCTTTAATTTCCATCATACCACGTCCAAGAGGGCATGCAAAAAGGTGGCTTTTGGGTACAGTCCCGAATCACATGGAGGCAATGAGCGATAGGAGGGGATTCGTCTCTCCCGGTATAGGGAGTTGATGTTGTGCTGTGCTCGATTGGCTATAACTGGAAATTCCTGGCCAGGGTTGCTGAGATTTACTGGTAAGTGTCATCAGTAGTTTCTTGAACTGTTATAGACCTCAAATCGACACGACTTATCGAGCTACTGGGGTCTGACGTTTACCACCCCTAGGCGAGATATGCGACATATCAGACGACGAGACCGGACTGTACGGGAGTGTTACTGATTGGATTCACAGGAGAATGTACAGGCTTGCTTGTTGATCTTTTGAGCGCTCAATACCTGGGTGGCTGTTACGTTTAGCTGACCGCTTGCAGCTTGTGGGTGTTTGATATGATCATCATCTACTGCAGGCGTATTGACGATTCTTTAGAGTCCTACACAGAGGTTTCTTGACTCAGGCAAAACGGAGTAGGAGCACATATGTGATATGTGCGGGACCGAGGACAATGCGTTATGTGATACCGTATTGGATTCTCGCGATATGAGATATCGGCCGGGTATATGTGATATAGCCGGGTCATTGTATTAGTCGGTTATATGCGATATAGCCGGATTGTCGGATCAGGTGTTGATTCGATAATTTAATGTATAATAATATATATGATATATTAAATTACATTAACTAATATTAGCTCACTAAAAGATTCTTTTTCTCACTCGGGTAATACATTGATATATATGCGATATATGTTAATTGTATTATTTTATATTGTTACGATAAATATTATATATGTGATATATAATATTGTAACATGATATGATAACTAATGCAACATATTTAGTGGAGATTAAACAAGGTTAGGGTTTTGTTTTGGGTTAGTTCATTCTTGATGATTCTAAAAGGTTTCTTTTTGTTTTTGCAAAGATATTTACATATGACTCATACTTTAACCCAACCCAAACCCTAACCCTAGTTAATTCTCTATATGGGTTTAGTTGACCATGGTTGCATTATTCATCATATTTATCTTTTCATTATTCATCACAAAAGGATTCTAATTATTATTCATCTTCTTCTTCCTTCTTTCTTTCATGGAAAAAGCTTTCTAGCTTTTTTCCAAGTGATGAAAATGAGTGAGAATAAGAAAATAAAAGAGAGCAAAAATCCTACTTCATCATTTTCATCTATCCTTGCCCTTTAGATGAGAGTGTTCACTTCATTTAGTGAGTGTTATCTTGTGTTAATGAAACTTCAAGGTAGATCATCTTTGTTATCGAAGATCGGAAGCAAGACTGCATCTTTCTCTTCGTGGAGCCTCTCGAGAGTCCGGAACACGATGATCGCAGCGAAGGGACCACAACACGGAGCTTATGAAGTGAAGGACTGGATCTACAAAGGTTGTAATCCCTCTCACTTAGTGTTAAAGTGTTTAACATGCTTGTTTTCGCATAAACTCTAGTTTAAAGATCCGGCTTTGGGTTGTTCGGCACGGCTAAAATTTTAATCGGGCATGGTTGATACCTTGTAGACCCTTGTTAGAGTGCCCAGCAACCCTACAGTGGTATCAGAGCCAAGCTAGAGTTTTAGGCGAAGTCTGAGCGAAGTTTAAAGTCCGATCGAACCCGGATACCCCGATACGAACCCTTCTCTGGACAATTTTCAAAAATGTGATTTTTTATGAATTAAAAATGCTCAGAAAATTAAGCAGGAAAAACTAAGAATTAATGTGAAGTACGGCCCACTAATTCACTTATATGACCGCGGAACCGCGGCCAAACCAAGGGTTTGGCGGCGGTTCCACGGCCAAAATTTTGAATTAGTCCCTGGAACTTCATATGTTTATTCTTAGGTCCTTTATTGTCATCTTTTTCTGGGAATTTTTTAATTCCACTCAAGTGTTGAGTTTTCTAGGGTTGTATTGGGGACTCGTTGATTCGATCGGATAATTTAACTTCGTTTAAGTTTTGTCCGGGTAATTTTTAGAAACTGTTAAAAAGTTCGAACGGATATCAATAACTCACTTTTTCCCCTGCCGGAAAATTTCCAAGCGTTGGATTTTTTCGTAGTTTAAGAACGCTCTAAGTCGTGCAAGTAACGCGTTAGACCCTCTAGAAGACAACAAACCTTAACTTGATTATGTGACCATCTTGAACTGCCTCTGAACCTTAGGGTTTGTGGCAGTACGGCGTGCCACATGTGAGGCGCTGGCTTGACCCTTCTACGGCTGGACCATTGGTACTGTAGCATGTGATGGATGTTTTTAAACTAATTTCAAGTGTTGAGAACTATTTGGGAAAACTTGGATGTTTGATTATTCGATCGGAAAGTTTAACATTGTCTATTTATCTGGAATGTGATACAATATTTGGAATCCACAGGTAGTTATGAGATAACTAATTTGAATGTTATAAATCTAGCAGTTCAGTCTCAGTTGATCGGTTGCCACGAAATTTTGATGTGATCAAAAGTCCGTCGCAATCACGTAGCGTACGCGGATACTCGCCGGGTAAACTTAATAGACAGCCACGCTCCATAGCCCCGACCAAGTGACTGTAGGAGAACCCCATCGCCAAAAGCATCCGTTCGGGTGTTCACGGCAGTGGTGTTCCGCCTTAGTGCACTTTGTCGACGGCATCCGGGGGTGCGGCCGTCTACTAAAGTTTGCGACGAGCATTCGATCAGGATGTCGGGAATCTTGTTGAATTGCCCGACTTGATATTGAAAAGAGTTTTCGATAATGAGACTAAAATGCGGGGGTTTTAATAGTTAGGCATGTGATGTCTAAGGAATTCATCTGGTTAGGCATGCAATGTCTAAAGAGGTTGCGGATTCCAACTGTTGTAGTTTTACACTTTCTTTTCTGTGACCGTAAGCGTAGTATGTGGTGTATCTCCAGCTTCGTTGCTATACATCAACGACAATCGGGATACGCATACTTGCTTACGTTGATGATATGAGATATTATGTGTTGCTGTGATATGTTATATTGGATCGTCGCGTTCTGAATAGCCGGGGGTTTTATGTGAGATGAGAGTTTTTCTTTTTCATTCATGTAAAATTCATATGTATGTAATATTCTTTTATTGGGGCACTTCCGGGCTGAGGATGATGTCACCGTTGTATATTATTTACTTTTCCGCATTAGATAGACCCAAGGCGGGGAGCACAACTAACCGGGTTCTAGGGTCCAGTGGGAGACCATCTCGAGGAGTCGAGACCGGGTCTCCTAACCCTAGAATTGACAGTGTTACTTGCCGCTCTCGTAGGGGTCTAGGGATGTGGGTTTGGCTATTCATCGCGATCGTGGAATCCGTGTTTTATACAGGCTCGTACTAAAATACGGACGTCCTAGTATATCTAATATTTCATATATGTTCTTCTGCTGCAATGTTCTGTGATGAGATCATATTACTGACTGAGACGAATGTTTATATTATATATATGAGATATATATTATATTGCAGATTTCGTTTCAAATGTGATGCTTGTGAAGCATAATTAAAAATGGGACTTCATTAATGAGATTAATGAAATAAAAGAAACCTAAGATGTTGTAAAAACTTGTTTAAAAACTGGTAGTTCTAGTTCTTGCTTTGCATAGCGGTGTTCCTTGTAGAACATCCAGCACCTTATTCGATAAGGAAAGAGCCGAGATCCCTTCACCGGGAGTGAGCTCTTTAGTGAAACTAGCAGATGCTACAAACTCGGTTTGTCTTTTGATTGCTTCTATAGTTCTTGCTTTGCATAGTGATATTTGTGAAATATCCTGCACCTTATTCGATGAGGAAAGGACCGACGATCCCTTCACCGGGAGTGACCCCTTTAGCAGAACTAGAAAAGCCTAAAAAACATTCCATTTAAAATCACTCGATTCTACAACGATATCAAGTTCATTACGCAAAGGGTTTTCTTAAAAACCTGTCGTAGCCCTCCGTCATTTCAGATAAGTACTAGTTAGTATTCGTGCTGCGGTAGTTTGGCTTCCGTCAAGGCGTAGTGTATGGTAGCTAACTAATGCTTATCTGCTAGCATACGATGCGATTGGATTAGGGTATTCGTACGGCGTAGTTTGGCCTCCGTCAAGGATCGTGCGGGTGGATTTGATTCAATCAGGAAATGACGGGTTGAACTTGACTAGCGGACTATGGGTAGTTTGGCCCCCGTCAAGGTCATAGGACGCTAGGGGTAAAATATTATTGGGAATTTCAAGTGTTGAAATTTGCAATGAGATTGCATATCTTCTATGAGATAGTTGGATCCCGATACCCGCTGCAAGTAAGAGTTACTCCTGGGAGAGTTTTACACATTACAATTAGCCGATCAAGTAGGTGTCTAGAAAGGTGTCAACGGGGTTACGTCCCTGGGAAAACGAGGTTTACCTTAATTAGGTCCGTGCGAAAGCACGGGGCACCTCCCTCAAAGTACCGACACTGGCCTGGCTGAAAGATTGGCGAACTTGTAGCGTGTAATTAATCCCGGCTAATCTTTCCTTTTAGGGTTTGAAGGAAGATTTGATTAAAACAGTGGGAGACATCCTGATTAGATATATTAGATAACCAATCTAATCTTGCAAGAGCATACGCTGAGTGTTTTCTTCTCTCTCTCTCCAGGTAGCGACCATATCACGCCTTAATCAAGATAATAATATGGATGTATTGACCAAACCGGCTTGTTATGCTGAGCCGGGGAACGTTGGTCCCGCTCCAACTTATAATTGTTATAAGACAGAGCAGGATATAGGGGATTACCAGAATTCCCGTGCCGCCCAAACGAAGAAAGTGCATGCTGATGCATCATCTTTGGGTGTGTTCATTACAGAAAACTGTTTCTCAGTAACCTTTACGTCCTGGGTATGTGATACTGGATCAGGATCCCACATATGTAATTTGTTACATGGGCTACAGATAGGTAGAGAACTGAGAACGGGTGATAAGTTTCATGAGATAGAAACGGTGCAAGTGTTGCAACCAAGTATGTTGGTCACTATCACCCTGTATTACCAGAATACATTGATTCTGAATGAATGTTATTAGATACCGAACCTGATATACAACATCATATCAGTCTCTTTATTAGTAAAGAAAGGATATAATTTTGTATTGTTGGATAATGTTTTAAACATTTCCTATATCAAGAGTTGATCGGTTCAGGTACGTTATCCAAAAGCATTGACATTCTAAATCAAACTACAGTTCTTAGTATAAAGAACATACACAAGAGGAAGAGTTCAGAAATGAACGGATCCTTCTTGAGGCATTGTAGACTAGGTCATATCAATGCGACCCGACTAGCTAAGTTACATTTAGACGCATATTTAAATCTGTTTGAATTTACATCTTGTGAAACTTGCCGGTCATGTCACAAAAATAAGATGACCACAGCTCTGTTTATTAGAAACAAAGAAAGAGTTAGTGAACTCTTGGGATTGATACATGATGATGTATGATGGTCCCCTGTCTACACATGCCAAGACTAGTTCTTTGTACTTCATTACATTTTCTGATGATCTCTCAAGATTTGGACATATGTTCCTGTTAAAACACAAGTCTGAACCTTTTGAGATATTCACAGAATATAAGTAAGAAGTAGAGAACCAAAAACCGGGTATAAGTATTATGTCCTTTGATGAGATCAAGGAGGAGAATACTTGAGCACGGAATTCCTGGACTATTCCAAAGGAGAATGAGATTCTCTCTCAGTATTACTCCTCCGTATACACCATAGCACGATGGTATATCGGGACGGAGCAATAGCACCCTATGTAATATGGTGTGCTCTATGATGAGTACTACTGAGTTTCCTATTTCCTTTTGGGAGTTATGCACTTGAGAAGCTGCATACCTATTGAATAGGGTTCAAATCAAATCAGTTACCTACCACTACATATGTGATATGGAATGGAAAGAGAACATATCTTAAGTTTGTTAAGATTTGGGGTTGTCCAGCCTATGTCTAAAAGCATAATCCGGACAAGCTTGAGGCAAAGTCAGTTCTGTGGAAGTTTGTTGGATATCCCAAGCATTCGCAATGGAATATCTTCTACCAAACAGAGGAACAAAAGATGTTTTGTTTCTCAGCATGCCACCTTTGTGAAAGGGAATTTCTTGTGAAGATATAAGTGGTCATGAGGTAGAACTGGAAGGAGTTCCAGCTATACAAACTACAGCAGAAGATTTGGTAGAACCGAAGGATTCAATAGTAACCAACGAACCTCAGCCTCTCCGCCGATCTAGTAGGGTTCCTCACCCACCTGAGAGATACTTTGGTTTCTCTATAACAGTGGGAGCGAGGATTGCATCATGAGATGATGACCCAACTAGTTTCGAGCTGGCTATCAGGAGTGAGACTCTGTAAGAATGGCTGGATGCTTATCGATCTGAGATGGAATCCTTATACACCAACAAAGTATGGACTTTGGTTGCTCTATCTGAAGGGTTAAATTCCCATCAGGAGCAAGTATATCTTGAGAAGATTACTAGGTGTACATGGAAAAGTTAAGATTTTCAAAGCTATGCTTAAGTCCATCCAGATCCTACTTGCCACGGCTACATACCATGACTACGATATCTAACGGTTGGGTGTCATGACTGCTTTTCTAAATGTTGATTTGGAAGAGAGCGTCTATAAGTACACAGCCAGAGGGCTTCGTAGACAGTGGGAGCAGCGGAAACGTGTGCAAGATGTTTTATGTGATAAAGCAGGCATCGCTGAGTTGGAACGTCTGTTTTGATGTGGTAGTCAAAGAGTTTGACTTCATCAAAATGGTAGA
The DNA here is from genome assembly GCA_030015575.1 of Agapanthus africanus. Classification (NCBI taxonomy): domain Eukaryota; kingdom Viridiplantae; phylum Streptophyta; class Magnoliopsida; order Asparagales; family Amaryllidaceae; genus Agapanthus; species Agapanthus africanus. The sequence goes on along the minus strand of JASDDO010000012.1, from coordinate 89,523,967 downwards.
TGAACCTTGTATATATAAAAAGGTAGTAGAGAGTATGGTGGTGTTCCTCGTAGAGTACGTGGATGACATACTCTTGATAGGGAAGGAGTTTCCTATGCTACGCTCGGTCAATCTCCACTTATCACAAGGATTCTCCATATAGGATCAAAATGATACCTCCTAAATCCTGGGTTTCGAAAATTCCGTTCGATCGATCTTTTAAACGCGTTAGCATAAGTTAGTATAGCTTAATGGTGAGGCTCTGATACCACTGTAAGTCCACGGTAGCGCCCCGGCCGTCTAACAGACGCCAAATACGGAACAAAAACTTTTACAACTGGCGCTATCGCGTACTATAACCCGGATATGCCATTAAAGCTAAACTAACAAACTACAAAGTGGGTAGAAATGTTATACCGAACGATCCGAGTCCTTCGGTCTTCAACCATCATCCCACGCTTTGTTGCGGCTGCTCCGATCTCCTGAATCTCCAGTCTTCTTGTCCAGGTGGCACCACGTTGACGGATCTTTAAACGGGCTCCCGCCTCTGAACCGAGGCAACTCGATCGTCAAGTTTGCTAAAAGAGACGACCAAGATGATGTAGAGAATGAGTAGAACACATTGTCTCGTTACGTCCAAAGCTATGGACGAACGGTTAATGAAGTTTCCTTTTGGATCGGGTGGAAATGTGAGTATGCTTAATTTCCATGAACCAAATAACTATATCTTTTTTCTAGCAACCATGATCTCCTCACAAGAGGGGAGGGGCCGGCCATATATGGTGAGGGGAGTGAGTGTAGGAGAGGGGAGAGTGACCATAGCATTAATGAAGAGAATGTGTCATCTAACACCTAGTATAAACTCATTTAAAGAAACAATGATTCATAACACAAAGTCATCAACACACAAATGCACCATTAATGCACTAAGCCACCTCACCATCCTAGTCACCATCCTAGTCACCATCTAGAAGCTTCCATACTCATCTCAAGAAAAGATAAATCCGCATTTAACCGAATGTTAAATACGGCTGATAGAAAACTGGAAACTGGCAAATTCCAAAAGCGATCCTGAAACGAATTTCAGGATAATCCAGTATCAGTATAAACATACCCGCATTTGTATTACGACTGAATACAAATGCATCTGAGACAAAGATATTATATCTACACAGTATAATACTCGGATCCGGCTTAAACCAAAGCCGACCAGTATTATCTGCCCGAAAAATGACACGTGCGAAAACGCACGTGCATTTTCCGAACCTTGCCATAAAACCATACGGCCTCTACAACGTTTCGCCCGAACTTGGGAAAGTGTCTGTGGGGGACTCTAATGACTCATCAACACACTGGCACTAGGTATAACCACTAGCACGTCAGAGGTACGAGCTGTACGTAACGTTTGCCTATGTATTGATGGGAAGGGAAGCTGACGAGCGAACTCATCACTAAACCCTACTGAGCCTAACAGTGACAATATACATACAGTCCAGTCCGTTCGTCTATGAGTATCGCATATCGGCCTAGGGGCTGGTAACGTCAGACCCCCAATAGCAGTATAAGTCGTGTTAGAGAGTGGCCCAGAACACCCTGAGATACTACTGAAGTACCTACCAGTAAATCTCCTGCCTCGGCCGAAGGCTTTGTGTAATGGCTCTCCTAGACACAGCGTGATCTCACCCCCAATACCGGGAGAGATGAATCCCCTGCCGATCCGCTCACTTGCCTTCATGTGGCTCGGGACTGTACCCAAAAAAGACCTGTTTGCACGACTCCTTTGAGCCGTGGTAGGGTAGAAATCAAAGCACAGTGGGAACTCACATGAGACAAATGACGACCTCAGGTCGATGAACTAACCTGTACACATGTCACCAGGGAACTGCTATCTGACGATATGTATAATACCAACTAACATGTTCCCGGCGAGTCCTGTCCGGTGTACTCATAACCTAATGAGCACCTGTATACATCTTAGGTGAACCTACTGACACCAATGGCTTGTGAGACCGGCCACCGCCCCTCGTCGGGGTCTCGACTGTATACACTAGTCTACTCTGGAGTATCGATGTCCTGTCTCGAAACTCCCGCGGCTAGGGACACTTTAAGGATGTGCTTACAGACCCCAGCTCCCACGTATATGATCGCCATCATACTGCTGGTAGTCAAGCAAGAATCCTATGGGCTCTATCATCATGCAATAGTGAACTAAAACATGTATACGATGATAAAGACAAACCAGATAGCATACTATCATCTCGAGCAAGACTGTCATATCGGTATAGGTCCTGCCTCAATCATTGCAATCACGTACCTGCGATCCAATAATTGACTTTGAGGGCACTATTGTAAGTCCATGGTAGCGCCTCGGCTGTCTAACAGACGCCAAATGCGGAACAAAAACTTTTTACAACTGGCGCTATCGCGTACTATAACCCGGATCTGCCAGTAAAGCTAAATTAACAAACTACAAAGTGGGTAGAAGAGTTATACCAAACGATCCGAGTCCTTCGGTCTTCAACCATCATCCCACGCTTGTTGCGGCTGCTCCGATCTCCTGAATCTCCAATCTTCTCGTCCAGGTGGCACCACGTCGACGGATCTTTAAACGGGCTCCCGCCTCTGAACCGAGGCAACTCGATCGTCAAGTTTGCTAGAAGAGACGACCAAGATGAAGTAGAGAATGAGTAGAACACTTTGTCTCGTTACGTCCAAGGCTATGGACGAATGGTTAATGAAGTTGCCTTTTGGAATCGGGTGAACTGAGAAACCGGTCACATCTAATTTCTATGCACCAAAACTTATATCTTTTCAAATGAACAACCATATCATCCCCACAAGAGAGGGGCCAGCCATATTTAACAAGGAGGGGGGTGAGTGTAGGAGGGAAGTGGTGACCATTAGCACTAAGTAAAAAGCATGAGTCAAAGAACACCTAGTATGAACATAATTAATGCAAGTGATGAATCATTAACCCTAGTCATCAACACATTAATGCTCCATTAATGCACAAAGCCACCTCACCATCCTAGTCGCCATCCTAGTCACCATCTAGAAGCTTCCATACTCATCTCAAGAAAAAATAAATCCATATTTAACCGAATATTAAATATGGATGATAGAAAACTGGAAACTGGCAACTTCCAAAAGTGATCCTGAAACGAATTTCAGGATAACCCCGTATCAGTATAAACATACCCGCATTTGTATTACGACCGAATATAAATGCATTTGAGACAAAGATATTATATCTACACAGTATAATACTCGGATCCGGCTTAAACCAAAGCCGACCAGTATTATCTGCCCGAAAAATGACACGTGCGAAAACGCACGTGCTTTTTTCGAACCCTGCCATAAACCCATATGGCCTCTACAATGTTTCGCCCGAACTTGGGAAAGTGTCTGTGGGGGATTCTAATGACTCATCAACACACTGGCACTGGGTATAACCTCTAGCTCGTCAGAGGTACAAGCTGTACGTAACGTTTGCCTATGTATTGATTGGAAGGGAAGCTGACGAGCAAACTCATCCATAAACCCTACTGAGCCTAACAGTGACAATATACATACAGTCCGGTCCGGTCGTCTATGAGCATCGCATATCTGCCTAGGGGCTGGTAACGTCAGACCCCCAATAGCAGTATAAGTCGTGTTAGAGAGTGGCTCAGAACACCCTGAGATACTACTGGAGTACCTACCAGTAAATCTCCTGCCTCGGCCGAGGGCTTTGTGTAATGGCTCTCCTAGACACAGCGCGATCTCACCCCCAATACCGGGAGAGACGAATCCCCTGCCGATCCGCTCACTTGCCTCCATGTGGCTCGGGACTGTACCCAACTAAAACCTGTTTGCACAACTCCTTTGAGCGTGGTAGGGTAGTAATCTAAGCACAGTGGGAACTCACACGAGACAAATGACGATCTCAGGTCGATGAACTAACCTGTACACATGTCACCAGGGAACTGCTATCTGACGATATGTATAATACCAACTAGCATGTTCCCGGCGAGTCCTGTCCGGTGTACTCATAACCTAATGAGCACCTGTATACATCTTAGGCGAACCTACTGACACCAATGGCTTGTGAGACCGGCCACCTCCCCTCGTCGGGGTCTCGACTGTATACACTAGTCTACTCTGGAGTATCGATGCCCTGTCTCGAAACTCCCACGACTAGGGACACTTTAAGGATGTGCTTATAGACCCCAGCTCCCACGTATATGATCGCCATCATACTGCTGGTAGTCAAGCAAGAATCCTATGGGCTCTATCAATATACAATAGCGAACTAAAGCATGTATACGATGATAAAGACAAACCAGATAGCAAACTATCATCTCGAGCAAGACTGTCATATCGGTATAGGTCATGCCTCAATCATTGCAATCACGTACCTGCGATCCAATAATTGACTTTGAGGGCACTATCTCCAACAATCTCCTACTTGCACTTAAGGCTAATTATTGCGATGTCGCATACTCACAGCCCGTGTGATACCGAAAACCCAACTCCTCTACTAATCAGTTTCACAAAGCTAGTTTGTAAAACTCTTGTGTTCGAGAAATAGCCTCTGTGAGTGGATCCGCCCTGATGTTTCTTTCTATGTCTCTCTAAATCTCAAGTTCGCGGAGAAAGCCATCTCCCGAATCGAGTAATACCTGTCTTAAAATATGTCTAGATATCAGATGGGACCTAGTTCACAAATGAACTCCAAATCCAAATTTCTTAGACTATATCGATCACTGAACCTAATCAGTATCCAGCACCATGTCTCCCATAGTATCCTCTTGGACCACCTGTCCATAATACTGTCCCTTGTCATAGGGAAAACTATAACTCTGACAATCACTCTGTCATCCATGTCACCTGGAAAGCCTGGAATGATAACCGTCTCCCGAAGGAGGCTGCCGTCATCAAATCCGTAGAACAAACACTTATGTTCTAAAACTGCTCCCTTATATTTCTTCAGGATTGGATTAATATAAACTTATCGCATCAAGTGCAGAAAACAACATCTGGTGTGGTACTTGACATCTCATGATTGACTCAATTGCCTAAGCAAGTGATCTGCCAATCATGCACTTCCCTCTCTTCTTTAGTCTCTAAGACACCTTTAGAGAGGGTGACTCCATCACCTGCAGGTACACCACCATGCCAGGAGTCATCTATTCTAAATACCATTAGAATACTGTCAAAGTACCCAAATTGGGAAACTACCCAAATCTAGATTTAAAAACCATAGATCTAGTAATCAGAATGTCTGATATTATATCCATGTCCTTTGTGAAGAAACAACTGTGTAACAACCACAGTACAACCGATCGCAGTATAGGAATTTTACTTCCTACTCTGTGTATGTCATCCAAATACCAGGACATCACATCCTACTACCTTCTTAACAGATACATCCCTATTCTGATGAAGTCAAACCTATGACTGTCACATCAAAATTAGATGATCTGATCTCCGCTATATCTGCTCAAGCCTATATATAGGCATAAGCTACTTGCCCACTATGCTTCCGCTGCTCCCACTGACTACGACAACCCTCTGGTAGAATAATATCTACGTACACTTCTAAAGCTTGTTTAGAACGGCGCTATACTTATCCTCCTGCCGGGTCTCATAGCCTGGAACAACCATAGTGTCAAGTCTGGGTAAACAAGAACCTCCCTGTCACCGTCCTTGAGGCTACCGGAGTACCTCTTCGGTGTCTGAGGTTACCCACCATATCTGCGGAGTGGCTAATGAAATATCAAACCTGATTGAATATATAGGTCCTATTAAATTTTCCGTAATCGTTTGCGGTTCTGGAATCACTTCCAGTTCTACCATACTCCCACTACTGTTTTATGAAAAAGTCCATTTTAATAAAACTGTGGTGAGTCAAGAACATTATCACTATTGATCTTCCAGATGGTAGAAAAGTCAACCCTCGTCGAAGCCAGGGTCAACCCACAAACTGCCATTACAGAAACGTGCCTTGAGTTATCCAGTGTCTGGTTTTAAGCATAAGCTGGACAACTGTTCATATCTTAACATCGTTAAGATATGAACCATTCTATATACAATATAGAAATAGAGGCACTAATTTAATTGGAACCAAATTCAAATCATGCAGCTGTCTCCAGTGCATATCAACTTAATGGAAAGAGGCTAATCAGCATTACTCAACTTAGGAATATATCCAATTATGAGTAACCCGAAAGAGAAACAAGTTTCTCAAAACCATTACTTATCAACTGAATACCAATCACAAGAATCTACATCTTCGATTTCTTTGAAGAATCCCGATACTTGCGATACCTGGTTTTCTACTTTATTCTTATACCCATAACTTCTCAAAACTTAGACATTGTATTTCTACGAAACACTTGTCTAAAAACTAGAGAAGTCACAAGTAAACAGAACATAGTACGAGGACCTACCCCTTTGTCCTTACGGACACTGGACAACATACAATACTCTGTATAAGTCCGCTGAGTTGAATAACTCAAAACCTGTGCATCGTAGGTTGAAAACTGTACCCAGGCGATTTCCTCAAATATCACCAATTACAACGAATTCCGATATAATGAGGATAATCACCTAATTCCTAATGACTTACTCCCACTCATCATCTGTAAAACTGTACATACATGAGAATGAAACCTGGTAAATACATACCTTAGAGTAAGTATGTAATCGGGAAATCATTTTCTTTTAACAATGCACTAAAACATGAAAATGTTTCGTAGGGGTATCCTGGTATTCCTAGTAATGCCTCTTCCATAATCCAATTCATGACTTTAACCGTATATTTCTTTGCCTTCTCTTCAAATCCTTTTATTTGTCTTTAGTCGTTACTTTCTGTACACCATTGTTAGGCTAAATGGTTTTCTTCCTTCCCTACCGTTCGGTACCAGCCTATGGTTTGGAAGAAGACTATCCAGTAAGCATAATGGGTGTACTGTCCTAAACCAAGGAGTACTCGTAACTTGAGAGAAGGTGATGATAAAAGACAACTGAATAATACCTTATTCTATTAAAGGTGAATAGGAGTGGCGATGAAATACGCGGTTTGGTCGTGAATGATAACAGTCGCAATTTACTTTGCCCTCTTTCCAATTCCTTTATTTTGTCTTTAGTTATTTTCTTCTGTACACCCTATTTAGGCTAATTGGTTTTCTTCATTCCCTACCTTTCGGCACCTGCCTATGGTTTGGAATAAGACTATCCAATAAGCGTAATAGGTGTACTCTCCTAAACCAAGGAGCCCTCGCAACCTGAGAGAAGGTGATAATAAAAGACAACTGAATAAACCAATTCTATTTCTCCTGAACCTGGATCCATCCTCGAAGAAGTCCCTTCGAGTTCGTATATAATCATACGATGGATGTATCCAATGGAAGTGGATATCCGTAATATTACGGGGTGTTCTGAGAAATGCAAAGGGTAAAAGAAGGAGCGGTAATGACTTATGCAACTCGGACAATCCAAAAGCCAGTATTTTAAGAAGGTTCGGTCAACTTTGGTTACTGAGTCATAGTCTAGGGTCGGTCAAAGGTCGCTGCCAAAAAGAGAGAGAGAAAAGAAACACTCTGCGTGCACTCTAACCTAGATCGGAATGGTTATCAATTTATCTAATCAGGAAACCTCCCACTGTAATCTCAAATTCTCCTCCAAACCTAAAGAAGAATTAGTCGGGATCACCCGAAGAGTAAACCAACTCATCAGTGAGAATCGGGATCCAACTCTCATCGCATGATAACTCGATGGAAGCCACTCAAGTTATCACACTCCAGAAGGTATGCGCATGCCTGGCAAGTTTCCTGTATGTTTGAAACTCCCGATGTGATTTTTGCCTCATGCTCTTATGACCTTGACGAAGGTCAACAAATCATAAGTCACATGTCAAGTTCTACCCGTCATTGTCCAGGTTAATTTGAACCCACCCGCACAAGCCCTTGACGAAGGTCAACAAGGCTATACGACTGTCCCAAACCAACACATCTATCTACGCATCAAATGAATACCCCAGCAACTACCAAACACTATGCCTTGACGAAGGTCAACAAATATAGCTTGAATACTACTGACCATCCATAAGAAATGACGGAGGGCTACGGCTGGTTTTTGGCGAAAAACCTTTAACGTAATGAACTTGATCTCGCTGAAGGAAACTGATAGCTTTTTATAAAAATATAGTGGCGAAAACGTTTTGCTAAAGAGGTCATTCCAGGTGAAGGGATCTCAGCTCTTTCCTCGTAGAATGAGGTGCAGGATATTCCAACTGAATACCGCGATGCAAAGCAACTTGTAATCGACTATATTGAAGTTATTACCCTGACGTAAACTTCTGCCCAAGGGGTCACTCCCGGTGAAGGGATCTCGGCCCTTGCCTCGTTGAATGAGGCGCGGGATATTCTAACTGAATATCACTATGCAAAACAAAAGGAAACATCTTTGTAATAACACCTTTTTAAAAAATTGTTCCAACAACATCAAATATAGGTATGTTTTATCCTTGCATTGATAAGAATCAATGCAGTCCCATCAATCAATCACACCAGAAAAGAACGAAAATAAAATGTACGTATATGCCATCCGCATTCGCCACTGGGTCCCGTCATCACCCGTTAGGTTACTTAACTAACGACAGAGCGGGGGCTGGACTAGCGCGGGTGTAAAACATATACAACATCTAATAGTATATATACCAATATACAATAATCGCTCCAGGCGTGATAATATGCAACATTACAGAAAAGTAATAAGCATCACAGAACAAAACAGATAATCTGGGATCCCCGGGTTTCACAGAGCCGCTGCTGAAACCCGACGTTCCCCTGGTCGTGTGGATAGCCTGTGCAATGAAACCTAGACCCCTACGGGTGCGGCAAGTTACCCGCCAAAACCTGAAGCGAGGTAGTCCCCACAGCATAGTGAATGGAACACCCGGCACTTCACGGAATCCGGTAAATTGAGCACCCCTCCTTAGGTCAACCTGTACCCCCTACGAGTGCGGCGAATAGTCTGCCAATTCTAGAGTGAGGTCCCTTTGCCTCTCAAAGCCATGAGATACGGACCCGTTGCCCTCCAGAACCCGGCTATCCGTGCACTCCTTCGCGGGATAAACCTAGTACAGATATAAAAATATGTACAACGGGTACATCGACCTCAACCTGGTCGTGCCCCAAAAGAATATTATACAAACAGGCAATGACGGCAGTCCACATGTTGGACGCTCGCCCCGCAATATCAAATGTACAAATAAATCCAAACTGCACTATCATTGCACCCTGCTATCCACCACGACATATCCGCAACAATACAGCACAACACAGAACATCAACGCGAATGTCACGTTTGCAAACCAGTCTAAAAGAACTATAGCAATTAGACGTGGTTTACCGATCGAATGACATTCCCGGTCGGAGATATAAAGTAAGTACTGCAAACTAACATGTTTAAATTTCGATCGACAAAATTTCCCAAAGTGGTCCCCACGTACATCTGCTGTACAGTAACAAAAACTGGGCCCAAATGAAATATTCAAAAACCCACAATTTCCACAAAGAAGCTCTCTGGAAAAAGTTGGTGCACTGTTCCCACTAAAGCGCCGCGGTTCCACGGTCAAACCCTTGGTTTGACCGCGGATCCGTGGTGGTCTTGTGGGATCACGTGCCCAAATTTTTCCAGTATGTTCAGAAAACCCTGCACGCATTTCTGTGATATGCAAAATTATTTTTAGGCCCTTTGAAAAATCGACAGAAACTCAGAACTTGGAATTTGCGGTTTTCGAAAATCCGTTCGATCGATATTTTAAACGCGTTAGCACAAGTTAGTATAGCTTAATGGTCCTTTCCCTCTGTCATTCGGTTCTGACTACCACTGTAAGTCCACGGTGGCGCCCCGGCCGTTTAACAGACGCCAAATGCGGAACAAAAACTTTTTACAAGTGGCGCTATCGCGTACTATAACCCGGATCTGCCATTAAAGCTAAACTAACAAACTACAAAGTGGGTAGAAGAGTTATACCGAACGATCCGAGTCCTTCGGTCTTCAACCATCATCCCATGCTTGTTGCGGCTGCTCCGATTTCCTGAATCTCCAATCTTCTAGTCCAGGTGGCACCACGTCGACGGATCTTTAAACGGGCTCCCGCCTCTGAACCGAGGCAACTCGATCGTCAAGTTTGCCAGAAGAGACGACCAAGATGAAGTAGAGAATAAGTAGAACACTTTGTCTCGTTACGTCCAAGGCTATGGACGAACGGTTAATGAAGTTGCCTTTTGGAATCGGGTGAACTGAGAAACCGATCACATCTAATTTCTATGCACCAAAACTTATATCTTTTCAAATGAACAACCATATCATCCCCACAAGAGAGGGGACGGCCATATTTAACAAGGAGGGGTGGTGAGTTTAGGAGGGAAGTGGTGACCATTAGCACTAAGTAAAAAGCATGAGTCAAAGAACACCAAGTATGAACATAATTAATGCAAGTGATGAATCATTAACCCTAGTCATCAACACATTAATGCTTCATTAATGCACTAAGCCACCTCACCATCCTAGTCACCATCTAGAAGCTTCCACACTCATGTTAAGAAAAGATAAATCCGCATTTAACCGAATGTTAAATACGGCTGATAGAAAACTGGAAACCGGCAACTTCCAAAAGCGATCCTGAAACGAATTTCAGGATAACCCCGTATCAGTATAAACATATCCGCATTTGTATTACGACCGAATACAAATGCATCTGAGACAAAGATATTATATCTACACAGCATAATACTCGGATCCGGCTTAAACCAGAGCCGACCAGTATTATCTGCCCGAAAAATGACACGTGCGAAAACGCATGTACTTTTTCCGAACCCTGCCATAAACCCATATGGCCTCTACAACGTTTCGCCCGAACTTGGAAAAGTGTCTGTGGGGGACTCTAATGACTCATCAACACACTGGCACTGGGTATAACCTCTAGCTCGTCAGAGGTACAAGCTGTACGTAACGTTTGCCTATGTATTGATTGGAAGGGAAGCTGACGAGCAAACTCATCCATAAACCCTACTGAGCCTAACAGTGACAATATACATACAGTCCGGTCCGTTCGTCTATGAGCATCGCATATCTGCCTAGGGGCTGGTAACGTCAGACCCCCAATAGCAGTATAAGTCGTGTTAGAGAGTGGCTCAGAACACCCTGAGATACTACTGGAGTACCTACCAGTAAATCTCCTGCCTCGGCCGAGGGCTTTGTGTAATGGCTCTCCTAGACACAGCGCGATCTCACCCCCAATACCGGGAGAGACGAATCCCCTGCCGATCCGCTCACTTGCCTTCATGTGGCTCGGGACTGTACCCAAAAAAGACCTGTTTGCACGACTCCTTTGAGCCGTGGTAGGGTAGAAATCTAAGCACAGTGGGAACTCACACGAGACAAATGACGATCTCAGGTCGATGAATTAACCTGTACACATGTCACCAGGGAACTGCTATCTGACGATATGTATAATACCAATTAGCAGGTTCCCGGCGAGTCCTGTCCGGTGTACTCATAACCTAATGAGCACCTGTATACATCTTAGGTGATCCTACTGACACCAATGGCTTGTGAGACCGGCCATCGCCCCTCATCGGGATTTCGACTGTATACACTAGTCTACTCTGGAGTATCGATGCCCTGTCTCGAAACTCCCACGACTAGGGACATTTTAAGGATGTGCTTACAGACCCCAGCTCCCACGTATATGATCGCCATCATACTGCTGGTAGTCAAGCAAGAATCCTATGGGCTCTATCAATATGCAATAGCGAACTAAAGCATGCATACGATGATAAAGACAAACCAGATAGCAAACTATCATCTCGAGCAAGACTGTCATATCGGTATAGGTCATGCCTTAATCATTGCAATCACGTACCTGCGATCCAATAATTGACTTTGAGGGCACTATCTCCAACAATCTCCTACTTGCACTTAAGGCTAATCATTGCGATGTCGCATACTCACAGTCCGTGTGATACCGAACACCCAACTCCTCTACTAATCAGTTTCACAAAGATAGTTTGTAAAACTCTTGTGTTCGAGAAATAGCCTCAGTGAGTGGATCCGCCCTGATGTTTCTTTCTATGTCTCTCTTAATCTCAAGTTCGCGGAGAAAGCCATCTCCCGAATCGAGTAATACCTGTCTTAGAATATGTCTCGATATCTGATGGGACCTAGTTCATAAATGAACTCCAAATCCAAACTTCTTAGACTGTATCGATCACTGAACCTAATCAGTATCCAGCACCATGCCTCCCACAGTATCCTCTTGGACCACCTGTCCATAATACTGTCCCTCGTCAAAGAGAAAACTATAACTCTGACAATCACTCTGTCATCCATGTCACCTTTGAAGCCTGGAATGATAACCGTCTCCCGAAGGAGGCTGCCGTCATCAAATCCGTAGAACATTCACTTATGTTCTAAAACTGCTTCCTTTTGTTTCTTCAGGATTGGATTAATATAAACTTATCGCAACTAGTGCAAAAACAACATCTGGTATGGTACTTGATATCTCACGATTGACTCAATTACCTAAGCAAGTGATCTGCCAATCATGTACATCCCTCTCCCCTTTAGTCTTTAAGACACCTTTAGAGAGGGTGACTCCATCACCTGCAGGTACACCACCATGCCAGGAGTCATCTATTCTAAAATACTATTAGAATACTGTCAAAGTACCCATATTAGGAAACTGCCCAATTCTAGATCTAAAACCATAGATCTAGTAACCAGAATGTCTGATATTATATCCATATCCTGTGTGAAGAAACAACTGTGTGACGACCACAATATAACCGATTGTAGTATAGGAATTTTACTTCCTACTCGGTGTATGTCATCCAAATACCAGGACATCATACCCTACTATCTTCTTAACAGATCCATCTCCTATTCTGATGAAGTCAAAACCATGACTGTCACATCAAAATTAGATGATCTTGTCTCCGCTATATTTGCTCAAGCCTATAAATAGACATAAGCTACTTGCCCACTATGCTTCCGCTGCTCCCACTGACTGCGACAACCCTCTGGCAGAATAATATATACGTACACTTCTAAAGCTAGTCTAGAACGACGCTATACTTATCCTCCTGTCGAGTCTCATAGTCTGGAACAACAGTAGTGTCAAGTCTGGGTAAACATGAACCTCCCTGTCACCGTCCTTGAAGCTACCGGAGTACCTCTCGGGTGTCTGAGGTTACCCACCATATCTACGGAGTGGCTATTGGAATGTCAAACCTGATTGAATATATAGGTCCTATTAAATTTTCCGTAATCGTTTGCGGTTCTGGAATCACTTCCAGTTCTACCATACTCCCACTACTGTTTTCTGAAAAAATCCATTTTACTAAAACTGTGGCGAGTCAAGAACAATATCACTATTGATCTTCCAGATGGTAGAAAGTTAACCCTCGACTAAATCCGGGTCAACCCACAAACTGCCATTACAGAAACGTGCCCTGAGTTATCCAGAGTCTGGTTTTAAGCATAAGCCGGACAACTCCCCGTATCTTAACATCGTTAAGATACGAACCATTCTATATATAATATAGAAATAGAGGCACTAATTTAATTGGAACCAGATTCAAATCATGCAGCTGTCTCCAGTGCATATCAACTTAATGGAAAGTGGCTACTCAGCATTACTCAACTTAGGAATCATCCAATTATGAGTAACCTGAAAGAGAAACGGGTTTCTCAAAACCATTACTTTCATCTGAATACCAATCACAAGAATCTAAATCTTCGATCTCTTTGAAGAATCCCGATACTTGCGATACATGGTTCTCTACTTTATTCTTATACCCGCAACTTCTCAAAACTTAGACATTGTATTTCTACGAAACACTTGTCTAAAAACTAGAGAAGTTACAAGTAAACAGAACAGAGTACGAGGACCTACCCCTTTGTCCTGACGGACACTGGACAATATACAATACTCTGTATAAGTCCGCTGAGTTTAATAACTCAAAACCTGTGCATCGTAAGTTGAAAACTGTACTTATGGTTAAGAACCATTCCGCTGTTCAATGCTCCTTACCCAATCGCCAACTGATATGGGTAAATGTCATCGACATAATATCAAAAAGTTATATCTCACTTTATTAAAAATAAACGTACAGATATATCATTTTGAAATTGGTGCACAACAACGGATACTCAAAAACCAAATACATGCCTTCCGGCAATAACCCAGATGACTTCCTCAAATATCACCAATTACAACGAATTCCGATATAATGAGGATGATCACCTAATTCCCAATAACTTCCTCCCACTCATCATCTGTAAAACCATACAGATGTGAGAATCATACTTGGTAAATACATACCCTGGAGTAAGTATCTAATCGGGAAATCAGTTTTCCTTTAACAATGCACAGTGTAACTGAAACATGAAAATGTTTCGTAGGGGTATCCTGGTATTCTTAGTAATGCCTCTTCCATAATCCAATTCATGACTGTAACCGTATAATTCTTTGCCTTCTCTCCAAATCCCTTTATTTGTCTTTAGTCATTTCCTTCTGTGCACCCCTTTTAGGCTTAGTGGTTTTCTTCCTTCCCTACCGTTCGGCACCAGCCTATGGTTTGGAAGAAGACTATCCAGTAAGCATAATAGGTGTACCCTTCTAAACCAAGGAGTACTCGTAACTTGAGAGAAGGTGATGATAAAAGACAACTGAATAATACCTTATTCTATTTCTCCCAAACTAGGGAAAAAACAAAGGTGAAATAGGAGTGGCGATGAAGTACGCGGTTTGGTCGTGAATGATAACAGTCGCAATTTACTTTGCCCTCTTTCTAATCTCTTTATTTTGTCTTTAGTTATTACCTTCTGTACACCCTATTTATGCTAATTGGTTTTCTTCATTCCCTACCTTTCGGCACCTGCCTATGGTTTGGAAGAAGACTATCCAATAAGCGTAATAGGTGTACTCTCCTAAACCAAGGAGCCCTCGCAACCTGAGAGAAGGTGATAATAAAAGACAACTGAATAAACCAATTCTATTTCTTCTGAACCTGGATCCATCCTCGAAGAAGTCCCTTCGAGTTCGTATATAACCATATGATGGATCTATCCAATGGAAGTGGATGTCCGTAGTAATACGAGGTGTTCTGAGAAATACAAAGGGTAAAAGAAGGAGCGGCAATGACTTATGCAACTCAGACAATCCAGAAGCCAGTATTTTAAGAAGGTTCGGTCAACTTGGTCACTGAGTCATAGTCTAGGGTCGGTCAAAGGTCGCTGCCAAAGAGAGAGAGAAAAGAAACACTCTACATGCACTCTACCCTAGATCAGAATGGTTATCACTCCATCTAATCAGTAAACCTCCCACTGTAATCTCAAATTCTCCTCCAAACCTTAAAGAAGAATTAGTCGGGATCACCCGAAGAGTAAACCAACTCATCAATGAGAATCGGGATCCAACTATCATTGCATGATAACTTGATGGAAGCCACTCAAGTTATCACACTCCAGAAGGTATGCGCATGCCTGGCAAGTTTCCTGTATGTTTGAAACTCCCGATATTATTTTTGCCTCATGCTCTTATGACCTTGACGTTAGTTCAAAATATCATAAGTCACATGTCAAGTTCTATCCATCATTATCCAGGTTAATTTGAACCCACCCGCACATGCCCTTGGCGTTAGGTCAAAATGGCAGAACGACTGTCCCAAACCAACTCATCTATCTATGCAACAATTGAATACCCAGCAGCTACCAAACACTATGCCTTGGCGTTAGGTCAAAATACATAGTTTGAATACTACTGAATATCCAAAAGAAATGACGGAGGGCTATGGCTGGTTTTTGGCGAAAATCCTTTAACGTAATGAACTTGATCTCGTTGAAGGAACCTGATAGCTTTTTATAAAAATATAGTGACGAAAAACCTTTGCTAAAGAGGTCACTCCCGGTGAAGTGATCTCGGCTCTTTCCTCGTGGAATGAGGTGCAGGATATTCCAACTGAATACCGCGATGCAAAGCAACTTGTAATCGACTATATTGAAGTTATTACCCTGACGTAAACTTCTGCCCAAGGGGTCACTCCCGGTGAAGGGGTATCTGCCCTTGCCTCGTCGAATGAGGTGCAGGATATTCCAACTGAATACCGCTATGCAAAACAAAAGGAAACATCTTTGTAATAACACTTTTAAAATTTGTTCCAACAACATCAAATATAGGTTTGTGTTATCCTTGCATTGATAAAAATCAATGCAGTCCCATCAATCAATCACACCAGAAAAGAACGAAAATAAAATGTACGTATATGCCATCTGCATTCGCCACTGGGTCCCGTCAGCACCCGTTAGGTTACTTAACTAACGACAGAGCGGGGGCTGGACTAGCGCGGGTGTAAAACATATACAACATCTAATAGTATATATACCAATATACAATAATCGCTCCAGGCGTGATAATATGCAACATTACAGAAAAGTAATAAGCATCACAGAACAATACAGATAATCTGGGATCCCCGGGTTTCACAGAGCCGCTACTGAAACCCGACGTTCCCCTGGTCGTGTGGATAGCATGTGCAATGAAACCTAGACCCCTACAGGTGCGGAAAGTTACACGCCAAAACCTGAAGCGAGGCAGCCCCCTACAGCAAAATGAATGGACCACCTGGCACTTCACGGAATCTGGTAACTTGAGCACCCCTCCTTGGGTCAACCTGTACCCCCTACGAGTGCGGCGAATAGTCTGCCAATTCTAGAGTGAGGCCCCTCTGCCTCTCAAAACCATGAGATATGGACCCGTTGCCCTCCAGAACCTGGCTATCCATGCACTCCGTCGCGGGGTAAACCTAGTACAGAAATAAAAAATATGTACATCGGGTACATCGACCTCAACCCGGTCGTGCCCCAAAAGAATATTATACAAACAGGCAGTGATGGCAGTCCACATGTTGGACGCTCGCCCCGCAATATCAAATGTACAAATAAATCCAAACTGCACTACCATTGCACACTGCTATCCACCATGACATATCCGCAACATCACAGCACAACACAGAACATCAACGCGAATGTCACGTTCATAAATCCGTCTAAAAGAACTATAGCAATTAGACGAAATTTACCGCTCGAATGACATTCCCGGTCGGAGATATAAAGTAAGTACTGTATACTAACAAGTTTAAAATCTTGATCGACAAAATTTCCCGAAGTGGGCCGCACGAATTTCTGCTGTACAGTAACCAAATATGGGCCCAAAAGAAACATTCCAGAAACCACAATTCACTGTGTAGAAGCTACTGTAGAAAATTGGAGTACCAATCTCACAAAACGGCGGCGGATCCGCGGCCAAACCCTTGTTTGGGCCGCGGATCCGTGGCGTTACTGTTGAGTTGGGCCACCAAATTTCACCAGTATTCTTATAAAAGCCTGCTTGTTTTTCTGTGATGCTCAAAATAATTTTTAGACCCTTTTAAAAATCGACAGAAACTTTAATGCAGAAAATTGTAGTTTCGGAAATTCCGTTCGATCGATCTTTTAAACGCGTTAGCACAAGTTAGTATAGCTTAATGGTGAGGCTCTGATACCACTGTAAGTCCACGGTAGCGCCCCGGCCGTTTAACAGACGCCAAATGCGGAACAAAAACTTTTACAACTGGCGCTATCACGTACTATAACCCGGATATGCCATTAAAGCTAAACTAACAAACTACAAAGTGGGTAGAAATGTTATACCGAACGATCCGAGTCCTTCGGTCTTCAACCATCATACCACCCTTTGTTGCGGCTGCTCCGATCTCCTGAATCTCCAGTCTTCTTGTCCAGGTGGCACCACGTCGACGGATCTTTAAACGGGCTCCCGCCTCTGAACCGAGGCAACTCGATCGTCAAGTTTGCTAAAAGAGACGACCAAGATGATGTAGAGAATGAGTAGAACACTTTGTCTCGTTACGTCCAAAGGTATGGACGAACGGTTAATGAAGTTGCCTTTTGGATCGGGTGGAAATGTGAAATGAGTATGCTTAATTTCCATGAACCAAATAACTATATCTTTTTTCTAGCAACCATGATCTCCTCACAAGAGGAGAGGGGCCGGCCATATATGGTGAGGAGGGGTGAGTGTAGGAGAGGGGAGAGTGACCATAGCATTAATGAAGAGAATGTATCATCTAACACCTAGTATGAACTCATTTAAAGAAACAATGATTCATAACACATAGTCATCAACACATAAATGCACCATTAATGCACTAAGCCACCTCACCATCCTAGTCACCATCCTAGTCACCATCTAGAAGCTTCCACACTCATCTCAAGAAAAGATAAATCCGTATTTAACCGAATGTTAAATACGGCTGATAGAAAACTGGAAACCGGCAACTTCCAAAAGCGATCCTGAAACGAATTTCAGGATAACCCCGTATCAGTATAAACATATCCGCATTTGTATTACGACTGAATACAAATGCATCTGAGACAAAGATATTATATCTACAGTGTATAATACTCGGATCCGGCTTAAACCAAAGCCGACCAGTATTATCTGCCCGAAAAATGACACGTGCGAAAACGCACGTGCATTTTCCGAACCTTGCCATAAAACCATACGGCCTCTACAACGTTTCGCCCGAACTTGGGAAAGTGTCTGTGGGGGACTCTAATGACTCATCAACACACTGGCACTAGGTATAACCACTAGCACGTCAGAGGTACGAGCTGTACATAACGTTTGCCTATGTATTGATGGGAAGGGAAGCTGACGAGCGAACTCATCACTAAACCATACTGAGCCTAACAGTGACAATATACATACAGTCTGGTCCGTTCGTCTATGAGTATCGCATATCGGCCTAGGGGCTGGTAACGTCAGATCCCCAATAGCAGTATAAGTCGTGTCAGAGAGTGGCCCAGAACACCCTGAGATACTACTGGAGTACCTACCAGTAAATCTCCTGCCTCGGCCGAGGGCTTTGTGTAATGGCCCTCCTAGACATAGCGCGATCTCACCCCCAATACCGGGAGAGACGAATCCCCTGCCGATCCGCTCACTTGCCTCCATGTGGCTCGGGACTGTACCCAAAAAAGACCTGTTTGCACGACTCCTTTGAGCCGTGGTAGGGTAGAAATCAAAGCACAGTAGGAACTCACATGAGACAAATGACGACCTCAGATCGATGAACTAACCTGTACACATGTCACCAGGGAACTGCTATCTGACGATATGTATAATACCAACTAGCATGTTCCCGGCGAGTCCTGTCCGGTGTACTCATAACCTAATGAGCACCTGTATACATCTTAGGTGAACCTACTGACACCAATGGCTTGTGAGACCGGCCACCGCCCCTCGTCGGGGTCTCGACTGTATACACTAGTCTACTCTGGAGTATCGATGCCCTGTCTCGAAACTCCCACGACTAGGGACACTTTAAGGATGTGCTTACAGACCCCAGCTCCCACGTATATGATCGCCATCATACTGCTGGTAGTCAAGCAACAATCTTATGGGCTCTATCATCATGCAATAGTGAACTAAAGCATGTATACGATGATAAAGACAAACCAGATAGCATACTATCATCTCGAGCAAGACTGTCATATCGGTATAGGTTCTGCCTCAATCATTGCAATCACGTACCTGGAATCCAATAATTGACTTTGAGGGCACTATATCCAACAGTCTATACCCTCAGTGGAGTGACGGTATGTTGGAAGAGTTCCAAACTAGATACCGTGACTTACTAGATGATTAAAGACAAGATACATCGTTACCAAGGATGCTACCAAAGAGGCAGTCTAGATATATAAGTTCATGAAATGAACTTCGTTCCTACCATTGTGTGACAATGGAGTTGTGGCTTATGCCAAGGAACCCCCGTCCCATCAGAAATCCGGATATAATTCTTAGACAGTATCACCTGATCATGGAGATGGTTGATCTCCAGGGAGATTGAGGTTAGGAGAGTAGACACAGAGGACAACAACGCGGATCCACTCACAAAGGCCTTTTTCCCAGTAGAGACTTTTATGGGATGGTTGAGTATGAGATACTTCAGCCACAGCTAATTGTTGGGTATGCGATACCACAACAGATGGCCCTAGTGCAAGTGGGAGATTGTTAGTTATATGTATGCCCTAGAGGCCATTACTGTACATATGATGTATATTGTAATGGATGCTTGGACATATATAGGGAGGACTTTCTTGCTCGACATGATAGTACGCTATATGGTTGTACTTTATCTTAACATGTACTCTAATTGTCTCTATGTTACATGTTGATAAAGTCCTTAGGATATGTACTCGACTACTGCGACTATGATGACATCATACTAGTGGGGCCACGGTAGTCGACGAGTACATCCTATAACAGTTCCTAGTCGATGGTGTATCGAGACAGGGCATCGATACACCAGAGTAGACTAGCGTATACGCATCTTGACCCATATGATGGGCGATGGATGATCCCATATCCATTGGTGTTTGATATCAAGGATGGTGTACGGGTGCTCAGTAGAGACTGGGTACACTGGACGGACTCGCCGAGAACTCTTAGATGGTATTATACCTCACGTCAGATGGCAGTTCTCCGGTGACACTGGTACAGAGTAGTCTGTTGACCCGAGATCGTCATAGAGTCTTGTGTGATTCCCACTGTGCTTTGATTTCCATCATACCACGTCCAAGAGGGCGTGCAAAAAGGTGGCTTTTGGGTACAGTCCCGAATCACATGGAGGCAATGAGTGATAGGAGGGGATTCGTCTCTCCCGGTATAGGGAGTTGATGTTGTGCTGTGCTCGATTGGCTATAACTGGAAATCCCTGGCCAGGGTTGCTGAGATTCACTGGTAAGTGTTATCAGTAGTTTCTCGAACTGTTATAGTCCTCAAATCGACACGACTTATCGAGCTACTGGGGTCTGACGTTTACCACCCCTAGGCGAGATATGCGACATATCAGACGACGAGACCGGACTGTACGGGAGTGTTACTGATTGGATTCATAGGAGAATGTACAGGCTTGCTTGTTGATCTTCTGAGCGCTCAATACCTGGGTGGCTGTTACGTTTAGCTGACCGCTTGCAGCTTGTGGGTGTTTGATATGATCATCATCTACTGCCGGCGTATTGACGATTCTTTAGAGTCCTACACAGAGGTTTCTTGACTCAGGCAAAACGGAGTAGGAGCACATATGTGATATGTGCGGGACCGAGGATAATGCGGTATGTGATACCGTATTGGATTCTCGCGATATGAGATATCGGCCGGGTATATGTGATATAGCCGGGTCATCGTATTAGTCGGTTATATGCGTTATAGCCGGATTGTCGGATCAAGTGTTGATTCGATAATTTAATGTATAATAATATATATGATATATTAAATTATATTAACTAATATTAGCTCACTAAAAGATTCTTTTTCTCACTCGGGTAATACATTGATATATATGCGATATATGTTAATTGTATTATTTTATATTGTTACGATAAATATTATATATGTGATATATAATATTGTAATATGATATGATAACTAATGCAACATGTTTAGTGGAGATTAAACAGGGTTAGGGTTTTGTTTTGGGTTAGTTCCTTCTTGATGATTGTAGAAGGTTTCTTTTTGTTTTTGCAAAGATATTTACATATGACTCATGCTTTAACCCAACCCAAACCCTAACCCTAGTTAATTCTCTATATGGGTTTAGTTGACCATGGTTGCATTATTCATCATATTTATCTTTTCATTATTCATCACAAAAGGATTCTAATTATTATTCATCTTCTTCTTCCTTCTTTCTTTCATGGAAAAAGCTTTCTAGCTTTTTTCTAAGTGATGAAAATGAGTAAGAATAAGAAAAAAAAAGAGAGCAAAAATCCTACTTCATCATTTTCATCTATCCTTACCCTTTAGATGAGAGTGTTCACTTCATTTAGTGAGTGTTAGCTTGTGTTAATGAAACTTCAAGATAGATCATCTTTGTTATCGAAGATCGGAAGTAAGACTGCATCTTTCTCTTCGTGGAGTTTCTCGAGAGTCCGGAACACGATGATCGCAACGAAGGGACCACAACACGGAGCTTATGAAGTGAATGTCCGGATCTACAAAGGTTGTAATCCCTTTCACTTAGTGTTAAAGTGTTTAACATGCTTGTTTTCGCATAAACTCTAGTTTAAAGATCCGGCTTTGGGTTGTTCGGCACGGCTAAAATTTTAATCGGGCATGGTTGATGCCTCGTAGACCCTTGTTAGAGTGCCCAGCAACTCTACATATCAGTCGGGTTGGCTCATCTACAGCCTAGAGCCCTTATACTAACACATGAAATGAGCCCGTATTTCCTTGCTCCTGGGGTCTCACTCTTGAGCTCATGAATACTTCTATGGCCGCGTTGACATTCACACTTGGAACTAAACGTTAATATAGTGACCATATAGAGACCATAGTACATATTCATCCATGAACATATATTCTTACTCGTCATCTCTATATTCTATATTTGTCATTTTCTTTACTCTTACTTTATCCTGGGAACTTACCGAGCGCTGGTTCGCTGACGGGTATTCCACCCATTTTTCTTCTCTTGAAATGTTCGTCAGATACGGCCGAGACGGAAGATGTGGAGGCCACAGAGGAGGACTATAATCAGATCGCTACTCAGAACTAGCTCAGTTTCACTTTTCTTCAGTTTATGTATGCCACATATTTAAGTATTTTCTTTTGTTGTATTTACTTTCCAGCTGAAACTCATATACTTGTAAATATTAGAATTTGAATGTAAATAAAGTATTTGTTGAAAAATTTTACAGTCTTCAATTATTCTTGCATTGTGTATTATTGTTTCAATACGCTTAGTATATTTATTTAGGAAATGATCTTCTCTGTATAAATATGCCGCGGGCTTGCCACGTCACCGTTTCCGTCTACTGGGAAGCGGGGCGTGACATCAGGATCAGCTATCGCGCCTCCAACCGGGTCAGGAAACATACACACTAGTATAAACTGGAATACCGATGCCCAGTCTCATACTCCCACGACTAGAGACATTTAAGAATGTGCTTATCGACTACCAGACCCCACTAGCATGATCTCCATCACCGTCTTGATAGTCAAGCAAAATCTTAAGGGTTTATCTCATATCTTAACGATACGTGATAGCGAATAAAACACATCACATGAAAGATAAAGACAAACCAGACAACATACTATCATCTCGAGTAAGATTGCTCTCTGATATAGGTACTCCTTCAATTACAATAATTAACTTGAGGGCACCTATATCCAACACATATTTTATTAGATATGAACACCGGTTGCTCAATTTATCCATTCGCGGAAAATTATAGGGTCGGGACTTGGAAATAATATGAATCTTCCCTGCGCATTTATAATGATACAAAAAATTATAATTCCAACTATTAATTTAAGGGCAGTAAATTTTTTGACTCTTAACAGATACAAATAAAAACCACCAAATTATCAACTACAGTTTTCCAATCAAGAAAAGTTTCAATTTGAAGGATAGGGAGCGGTTACGGAAAGAAAATTATTCGTAAATTACTCTAAAATACCCTTGATATCAAACCGCCTTAATTTTTTTCCTCACCAGATTTAGTTGCCTCTAAAGTGCTAGTACTATTTAAGGTACTTTTGTGTAATTTCCCTGGAATTATTTTTGCATCTAACAGTGGTTTTTACTGTCCAAAATGACTCAAACGCTGCTTCTCTCTCACATCTCATTTCGCTTGGCAAAATTCAAATTCAGCGACCCATAAACCCTAAAAACCCTAGCTTTCTCTCCATCAAATTCAAGCCAAGTTAGGGCTTGTACGATCGCAATGTTCTCTCCGGCGACGAGGAAATCGTATCCTCAGAAAAAGAAAGGGAAAGAGAACGCCGCCGCCGCCGCCGCCGCCACTGCGTCGAATTCTCCATCAACGCCGCCTCTTTTCGCTGATCACGACAACAAAATCCCTAACTTTTGGATGAATATCCCGAATCGGCCGGTCACCGGAACCCCCGCCCCCTGGTCTTCTCGCCTCTCCGTTCTTGCCAGGTTTCTCTTTCTTTTATTTCTAGGGTTTACTGTTCGATTTGCATTCATTGGGTCACTTTACTTTTATTCATTCAATGTGTTCGATGATTTTCCTTAAATGAAATCCATTAACATAACACTTGAATGGAGGAATGTGTGAATGGAGTGGAAGGAGGTTAGCCTGCTCATAGTTAACAACACATAGAACCAAAAGATACATACAGATCATGGCACTAATGACTCACCCAAGCAAATTTGTTTAATGAAAACATATGTATGATATGCACATCTCCTTATTCTGGGAGGGCAATGCCACATTCAAGACGATTGTTTCTTACATGAAACAGTCGATGGGCCGGTTTTATGGAATACCTTTAGAACCGGAGAATTAGCATTACACACGTCAACACATGGGTGTATGTGTGCATATGTGTTTGCACCAGGATACTTTGTAACTCAATTCGAAGTTTCCTTTGTCACTTGTTCCTAATTGTAATTTCCTAGTTTCTTTTCTTTTCAGTTTTATGATTTATGACCATTTTGGATTTCTACACGTTCTATTAATTATTATGTGATGATTATGTACCGGTGTACTGATTTATTATGCATCATGTTTCTTTTATCATTAGTGGATTGTGTAATTAAAGAATAAAGATACTTGAAACGAGTAGCTGGTTACAATATTCATGCTTCGGTGCTTCGTGAGAAAATGGTTTCATTTTATATCAACAGTGTTCATTTGCTGTTATTCTTTGAGTTTGAAATTTTAGTCATGTCGATTAATTTACCATATATCCAGCTGAAAGTCTTTGAATGATTTACATCGGGTTAAACTTTCTAGAGCATATAATGTGTTGAAAACCATCTTCATTTGTATTCAGAATTCCATCAGGGAAGAGAGGTGAGAAAGGAGCTAATGCATATCAAACTAAACCTGTATATGTTGGAGAGTTTCCACAAGTTGTTCGAAATGCTCAAGCCACTCTTATGCAAAAACCTTCTGCCGGTACCAACTGTTGCCTCTAAGTTGCTATGACTAAACCTTTTCATTTTTTATAGTCATCAAATGTAAGAACCTTGTCTTCTTTGAGCAGGTGACAACATGCTTTCTGGTGGCATGGATAGAGGATTGTCCTTGTCATGGATAATATGCGGAAACAAGCTTTTTATATGGAGTTACTTATCAGATGCACTTTCTAGAAGATGCCTCGTTCTGGAGATTCCATCTTCTGCATTGAGCAACAAAGATATCACGACAAAATCCAGGCATGCAAACCTCTGGATGGTCTGTATCTTACAGTGGGATGCTGCACCAACAAACCGTGACAAGGTTTTAGCAAAGTGCAATTCTGCTGGAGTAGTCATTTGTAACCTGAAAACGCAAGCCCTTGTATATTGGCCTGATTTCTACCTGGAGAGTAGGCCCTCCCCAATTGTTAGCCTTCCCACTGAACAATCTGAAGAGATTGGTATGTCAGGTGATGGAGTTGATTACGCATCCGGACATGATTGGTTAAACTCCATGATTGCTTCTGCAATTCCTGGTACTTCTTATGAATGCATTGCTATAGGTTGTCAATCTAATGGCAATTTTTGGAGCTTCTATCTTACTCCAACTGGAGCTTCTCGAAGAAGAATTTCTCAAAGCACTGGTCATTCTCCGCCAAACAAAGGGTATGGGGTCGCTCATCTGGCGGTTGCAACATGTTTCCTCAGAGGATTCTTTTCGAGAGTTCTGTCTGCTGACTAATCATGAGATACAGTGCTGGAAAGTCATGTTGGCTCCCAACGTAAATATTGCAAGGCTTTGGTCTCATGAGATTGTTGGTAATGATGGTGATCTAGGTATTAAGAAGGATCTTGCGGGCCAGAAACATATATGGCTTTTGGATATGCAGGTAGATGACCGTGGAAAGGAGTTCACTATTCTTGTAGCTACCTTCTGTAAGGACCGTGTAAGCAGTTCAAGCTACACTCAGTATTATCTTCTGACAATGCAGTATAAACCTGGTGAGAATCTAGAACCGAGTGGTGGGTCTGTGCATGAACAACGGGTTTTGGAGAAGAAAACTCCTCTACAAGTTATTATTCCAAAAGCAAGGGTGGAGGACGAGGGCTTCTTGTTTTCGATGAGATTGCGCATTGGTGGAAAGCCATCTGGATCTGCTATAATATTATCTGGAGATGGAACTGCAACTGTCACAAACTATTGGAGAGGCTCCACAAGACTCTTATCAGTTTGATTTACCATGGGAGGGAGGGAGAGTCCTAGATGCTTCTGTTTTCCCATCTGCAGAGGAAACTGAGGAAGGGGCTTGGGTCGTCCTAACTGAGAAGGCTCGTATCTGGGCAATCCCCGAAAAGGCAGTCTTACTTGGAGGGGTTGAACCGCCTGAGCGAAGCTGGTCACGTAAGGGGAGCTCAAATGAAGGGGCTGCTGAAGAGGAGAAAAGGAATCAGGCATTTGGTGGCGGTATAATTCCGAGAAGGGTAAGTTCTGAGGCATGAAACACTGGAGATAGACATCGATCTGTTTTGGCTGGTAAAACTCAGAGAACTGCCCAGGATGAAGAAGCAGAAGCATTACTTGGTCTCCTGTTTAATGATTTTATTTTGTCTGGTGAAGTTGAAGGGGCCTTTGAGAAGCTCAGAGTAAAAGGAGCATTTGAAAAGGAAGGCGAAACAAATGTTTTTGCTCGAATGAGCAAATCTATCGTAGACACATTAGCTAAGCACTGGACAACTACCAGAGGGGCTGAATTTGTGTGTTCAGTTGTTGTGTCGGCTCTGCTTCTAGATAAACAGGAGAAGCATCATAAGTATCTCCAGTTTCTTTCTTTATCTAAGTGCCACGAAGAACTTTCATCAAAGCAGAGTAAGAGTATATACCCTTTTTTAATTTTCTTATATTATATACATATCATGGTTTGCTGCACATATAATGTGGCCTTTTGACTTAACACTTTATGTGGTTAATGTTGACAAATAATTTAATTGAGGTGAATTTGAACTAAAATAGTCGTCATCTTCACAAGGCTGCACTTTAGGTGGGGCATAAGCATGCAGTCTTCTACTCTATAGAGTACATAACTGGACCTTTTCTTTAAATAGTTTAGAGGGTTAAAGGGTGGGAACACGAATTTCAAGGTAATCCTGAATCAGAAAAATCAAAATGTTTGATGACTTGGACCCTGTTTTAAAATGGCCTTCAGGAGATAACCCCCTTCTCTTTTGTAACTAGCTGAATCTTCAATGTCACATGCTCTTGTAAATCATCACATAGTGATCTCACTAAGCTTCGGCTATTTAGTGCAACCTTTCACCTTTATCTTGGCTTTGTAGCACAAGATGTTTAAGCACAGTTTGGTTGATTTATGATATAACAATTTTTAGAATCTCTTGTATGAGTATTCTCATAAAGATTAACCTGCATTCAGAAAACACATCTTTTAGTCTGGTACAGTGCTATGACTGTGCTTCATTGCTCCTTTATGTATTTTGTTATCTCTGGGGTGCTGACTTCTTAAAAATATGTCCTAGCATGCCCAACATCCAATGTTATCCAAATAATGAACCCAACTTATGTGTTAGAAACCTTGTGTTAAAGAGAACAACTGCTCACAGTGGATAAGGTTTGCTGGTTTGCTTTACCCTTTTCAATGTTGAGATGCATGCTGTGAGAACTATGAAAATGCAAAAGAACGGATTTTTTTTTTTAAAAGAGAGGGTTAAATGGCACATAAATAGCTATTGTTTCACCCATATAGCACATAAATACCTAAGTTTCAAAACACGGCAGATAAATACCCAAACCTTTTTTCGCACTTTAGTGACTAACGACGTTAACGGAAAATGTGTAGAGACATTTTTGCTCCCAATTATAACTGGTCCTTTTCTCTTTCACCGAAACCCTAAAAGTTTATGTGGTAACATTGGAGAAATTACTGCGGTAAAATTTTCTCTTGTATGGTAAATTCGACATCTTAGGAGCGAATCAAAGACGTGATTCATTCTTTATTTGGTCTTTTTTTTTTTTGTTTTTTAGAGGAAACACTTAAAGAATTTTTAAAAGAAAAGGAAGCCATGGATAAGGAAAAGGGGCTAGGGTTCAAAACATGAGGTTGAAGAAGAAGCGCAAAAGAGTAATAAATATCACATGAGGGGCATATGGAAGTCTAAATGGAATATTCTAACCCCAGGGTAACCATGGGTAGCAAAGTGCAGACGAAGAAAAAGTTTGGGTATCTATTTGTTGCGTTTTGGAACTTACGTATTTGTGTGCTATATCAGTGAAACTATAGGTATTTATGTGCCATTTAGCCTAAAAAATGAGAGCAATTCTTAAAACGACATGGTGTCTTCTTTCAAGGATAGACTGGGAGAACGGTTGATATGGTTTGGACATGTGAATTGGAGAACATTAGACGTGTCAATTAAATGCGATAGTATCATTGTTGATTGAGCAAGGAGGCCATGCGGTAGACCTACACAAACATGGGCTTAAAGCAAATCACATAGACAGGATGTGTTGGTTATAATTAAACACAGGTGAGGCCATTAATAGTGTGGAATGTAGGAAATGATTAATGTCACCCCCCGCTTTCCAGTAGACGGAAACAGTGACGTGGCAGACCACAACGTATTTACTAAGAAATAAATACGTTAAGCGTAATTAAGCAATATATAACTGAATAAGAATGACAAGTGATATAAAATAAACAACTTTTATTTACATTCATCTTTACATACAACTGTTTTGAAAAGGAAAGATACAATGAAATAAGCAGTGCCTAAACATAGGCATACAAACTGAAAATAAGTACAAAGAACTAGAAGTCAGGCTGTGCCGCAAGCTGGTCTAAGTCCTCCTGGTTAGGCTCTATCTCCTGACAGTCCTATCCTCCTGACGAACATTCCAAAAAATGAAATAGAAAAGAATGTCGTCAACGAACTAGCACTCGGTAAGTTCTAAAAGAAGAAATGGAATATAACAAGTAATGAGGAATGAACTGATAATTTGCATTGGTATAAGATTGTTATTCTAACGTGGTTGTTTGTAGCTTGATACAGAAAGTATTCATGTATACGAGAGGAGTCCATCTGATCCCGTGGACTATGGTAACATGTAGTACAAGACCCCGTCATAACCCACGGGACAACGGCACGAGAATTCATGTAGGTGTCTTTTAAGTGACCTTTCGTGCTACGTTCCGTACCAATCTACCCCGTTATCCCTATGTAATGTGTTGTATAAATTATAATTACAAGTCTTACCAAAATTATGGATACACGTTCAAGTAGTCATGTTCAGGATATAGTCAAGTATTCAAGTAGTCAATTCAAGTTATAACTATGGTTCGGTCAAGTCAGGTCAAGTATACATGTTTGATATTGTTGTTTGATTCAAGTATTCATGTTCATGCTCAAGTATTCAAGTTTGATTTTGGATTCAGGTTTGAAGTAGACTCAGACTGAGTTAGACACTTGTAAACAGATTTAGATCTTGAATTAGGTTCGGGAGTTATCGGTAACTGCTGCACATGGACGTCAGAATTTGTCTTTTTCCAAGACAATTACCATTGATAACTCCGTTAAGTTTTCTACCTTAAATAGGCAAGCACTCACTTTCTCCGGCTCCTTAGGGCTCAAGAGAATTGATCCCCCTTAAACCTATATTTACTAAAGTCCTTAAATATTTTTTATATAACTCGAGGGGGTTTTATGAAAAAATATTATAATATAGTTAAAAATAAATCTCGAGAGGTTATTTATATTATTAGGGTTTTCATGAGCATGGGTTTAAAAGATTTGAGGTATTTTAGTGATAAACAATTAACTTTGGAAGTTCATGGTATTTTATTGAAAAGAGTTGTCTTTTGGTAACTTGATGGTATTTTATTAGAACTTGTTAAATTTTCATTTTTAGAAAATAACTTTATTATATTTTGAAAATAAGGATTTGTAATTTTTATATAATTATTAAAAATTAAATTTCCTTTATTTATTTAGAAAATTCGTTTTTATTAAAAAACGTATTTAAAATCTTTCGAGATCGAATGCTCCGTGAGAAGGTCAGCATTTCGCTCTCTAGCCCAAGGGTGTGCGATAATCCGTACCATCCATTAGCGGGTCCCCTAAATAGGGTTGTAGAGACATAATTGCAAATGAATCGAAATACTGTTTTAAAAGAAAACCGATTTTTAAAGTAAGTGGTATTTTAATTTAATATTTTCTTCGTACAAAAAATTCTTACAAAAGGCATCGTGCTATGAAATAAGGGTGTACATGAGGGGTAGGTCGTTTCCTCGTGAAGTTTTTCCTAAAGGAATTGTTTAAACAAAACTAAAACAAGCGATATCAAAGTTAATGGTATTTTAATGAAAAAGTTAATTTAAAGTTATTTTACATGATATTCTAGGCTAAAATTTATTCTAAATATTGGTATTAAGATTACAAGTATTGTGTAAGAATTTGGATGAACAATATATAAGAAAAAATGGAGTTTCTAGGGTTTAGAAAATAGTTATTGGTATTAACTCCACTTTTACCGATTTTGATTAAAAAGAAATTCAAAAAAAAGAAAGAGAGTTTGAGAGGGACTTACTATTTGATTATGTTAAGAAGAGGGGGAGGAAGAGGAGGAAAGCCTTGTGGTGTTGCGGGAGCTCCGGATGTTGCTTCGATCTTCGCCGAAAGTTGATCGCTTGCTAACTTCTCTTTACTCCACTTGTACTTAGGAAATTTTTGAGAGTCTTGGCTAGAATTTTCAGAATGATGTTGAGCCAAAGTGGGGTGGTATTTATAGTGGAGAATTAGGGTTTTGGAATTAAAATGGTGAATTAAAATGCATTAAAATTGTGATAAATTATGAAATGAAGGGTCGCTATTTGATTGCAGGGAAATCAAACAGTGCAGGGGAGTTAGGGGTAGGGAAAGAGTCAGGTATGCAGAGCCCGAGGCTCTTTGGCCTCATCACAGCCGTCCCCGCCGGCCTTATTGGTGATTCCATCGGTCGATCTCGAAGGTTTTGCCTCGAGATCCGTACCACTTGATTAAATTAGGGTTTACTCCATTTTGCCTGTTTGATTTTTCCGACTTTTCATTTTTCTGTGTATTGCACGTGCAATCTTTTGGCCTTCCAAAAAGTTAAAAAGAAAAATCCAGAAAAAATAATGTGTCTGATGCGAATCGAACACAGGGGCTACGTCACAGCAGTGCAAGGCTTTACTAGTGATTACAAGTTGTTTCTTGCTGTTATTTAACAAAATTAACTTATAATTCCAACTCAGGCTGTAAAACTCATTTTTGTATATTAAAATGGAAAATTCCGTACAGTAAATTCAGAGACGTTACAATTAATGTAACAATCTGAATGGAAAATTTCTGAGAAGTGATGGGGTGATTTCATAGGTGCAATAGGTATGCACTGCTGATCTTTATGTTTTCTTTCGTATGCTGTTTGATTTATTTTGGTAAATGCAGTTGAATCACCCCTTGAGTAGAAGTTAATATTAACTTTATTAATGCAAATTGACATTGATGGCTAGAAGAGCTTGAAAAAGGTCTTTTAACAGAGCTGATTTTTCCTAGGTTCGAGGTTTCAGCCGAAACCACCGATACGTGGTGGTTTTGTATCGGTTTCGGTGGAGACCGACACGAAACCCCGAGACCGATACGGGACCAACTATACAATATCGTTTCGGCCGAAACCTTTTAAAACTTAATGTTTTAATATCATTTTGACCATCATTGTAATCATTGTAGGCCTTCGTTGTTAGAAAACCGCAAAAAAAATGAACCCAAACCCTATATTAATACTTATCTAAGTACACTTTTCAATATATTTTGCATCATGATTGGATTTTTAAACACTAGGATCATTGTCTTGTAATATAGAACCATAAATATAAGTATTTAATATATCTACACTTATGCATGTTGTATTACCGAAACAGAAACCCGAACCGAGATTAGTGAAATTAGCTGAAACCCAACGAAACTAATACAATTATGAGAGACCGAAACCGAGTTCTTGAACCTTGGATTTTTCTGCCTCTTTATTATATATTAAAACTAAACCGCCATTTCAAAACAATGACCTTTATTTTGCTATATCGTTCTAGTGACCAATTGCCATAAAATTCTTTTCTCAACTGCCACTGGATATTCTCACTTGTTTCTCTTTGATTACCTTTTCTCATTCTTTCAGAACCCAAATTATGTTTACTCATGCTCAAAACTGTTATTCCTGACTAACAGGACAAACGTTGCTGACTGTTATGGAACATGGTGAAAAGCTTTCTCGTATGATCCAGCTGAGAGAATTACAGAATCTTCTTAACCATAATCAATCAGATGAGGCCGGTTCTCTGTGGGATCTCATTGAGTTAGTTAGCGAGAAAGCTCGAAGAAATACGGTTCTTCTTATGGATCGAGATAGTGCTGAAATATTCTATAGCAAGGTCTCTGATGTTGAGGAACTATTCAATTGCATATCTCATCACCTTCCTGACATAATTGGTGGAGAACAGCCATATATATCTCAGACGCGAAGAGCTTATGGAATAGCAAATGCCTGCACAACTTTAATTCAGAGTGCATTAAGATGCAGAGATGAATACCAGACTTGGTACCCTTCTCCTGAGGGATTAACACTTTGGAACTATCAACCTGTTGTTCGATCAGGCTTATGGAGCATTTCATCCTTCATCATGCGGTTGCTAAAGGAAACTCTAGTAATTGATATGTCAATGAAATCAGATTTGTGGTCTCAGCTAGAAGTTCTTACTGATATTTTACTAGATGCATATACTGGTTCCATCACTAGTAAAGTCGAACGAGGGGAAGAACACGAAGGGCTCAAAGAAGAATACTGTAAAAGGAGGGATGAACTTCTTGGTTCCCTGCATGAACTAACCAAAAGATTTACCGATGCAAAATACCAGGTCAGGTTTATTAAAGATGCTCAGGCGTTTATCTGTTCTTCAATTTGTTCTATCCACCGTTTCCAGTGTATATTTTACTTTATTGTACACAATCATCATGAATTTTCCCTTGGTGTCTTCATCTTGTATCTAATCTATTTGGTGCTTCCTGCATATGCTGTAAACATAGAGAGATTAAATCAGGTTCCAGAATAGATATGTCGAAATTATTATATTCTAGGCAAGAAAGAAACAACGATGATACATTTCATTTCCACTTGTCTAGATGTCCAAATTCTTCTCAGCAAGAGTTGTCTGAATGAAATTAATAATGACATTTGCCTAGCTATGTTGGTTCGCTTAGATCCTAGCTGCTTTAGGAAACTAATCCAGTGAATTAGAGTTATGGATTGGAAAGTTTCTGCAATGTTATTATATTTTTTTCTTTCGAAAAGTCATTTTCATCTTCTTGTGAAGGCACTCAGTTACTTTAGGAAGCGAAATTTTGCCTTGTGATTGATGTTTAAGCCCTGTTTGTTTCGGAGCCATCAACTTAGCTACATGCAATTGGAATCAATTGAGCATTTTCACCTCTTAAAATAACTTGGATTGGATGGTTCTAACAAACAACTGCATCAAGGGTGGATCAATTCTCTGTTGCTTAAGAAATAAGGTTATTAAATTGAGAATGATAATGATTGTTTCAGTTATATGACTTTGCAGGACTCGTGCAAGGGTGTTGAGGATCTTAAGCTGAAAGAAGCTATTTTCAGAGAGGCGGCTTCACCTTTACTAACAATTGCTAAGCGGCATGCAGGTTACCAAACCTTATGGCAAATCTGCTATCAACTCAACGATGCAATGCTCCTTCGAAACCTTGGTCTGAATATGAACTTGATATTTGATTTTTCCCCTCTCTCATTGATAAGATATTTCTATGGGCTTTTTTTCTTTCTTTTTGAAAAAGCTTGTGTACATATTGAAGCAGAGTTACGGACGGATACATGAGTATGAACTTGGTTATGTGATTGTGTATAATAATAGAGAACAACACGTATAAGGTGCTGTATGAAGGAATATTACTTCTATGGCAGTTAAAAGTCAATTTCTACAATGCATTTGGATGATTGGCACAGTTTATTTTTATCCTAACAATCTAAAATTTTGAAAAAGTTATCGGTCTAAAATATACACACACTAAATTTACTGTGATTTTCATTCCTTTTACCTGTAGATTTAGTGGTCAAAAGTGTTTAACTATAGTAATCACATGATTTTTTTTTATAGTATATGATATATATTGCTTGGAGATCAACATGAACGGAACCAATTATCCAGGAAAGTTGCGGGGGTCGGTGGGTGGGTGGGATTTTGATAGCTGGAGGAAAATTTTCTCCTATGGCACGTGATACCTAATTTAATATGAATTTTAGTAATAATTAATATAATAAAACGATATCATATGCAAATACATGCACATATAACTGATAACATAGTTGCATATGATAAACATAGTTATGTATCATGTTTACAATTTAATACATTTTCTTGTACATGTAATATAATTTGGGCCTTTGACTCTTCTCTTTTCTATGGAATGCTTAATTTCTGAATTCTTATTTCAGAACAGACTTAGGTGGTTATACTTCCATAAGACATCATTTTCCACTTCATATATTATAAATACACAATTTGAATTGCTATGTTTCAATGCATGTCTTGTTTTGACATCCTTTTTCACTAATATAGTTGTGATACAGATACAGAACTATATACATATCTGAACATACAGTTAGTATGAAAATGCTGAAGTGTAGATAATGCGTCCTAGAAGTGACTAGGAAATGCCTGAAATTGTAAAATATATGATAACAGTGACGATGAGTTGAGGAGTGATCGACACATGTCCGAGGAGTGTTCAAGAAGTGTTAGCGTCTGCCATCAGTGTGGTTTTGTGGTAAAAGTGTCTGCTACATTACTTGCATTCTTCTAGCTTCTAAGAAGATAATTAATTATCTGGCATAAACACTCACATAAATATTTTTCTAAATCGTCTTCTTCAACTTTAATAATATTCACTTCTAACTTGGGAGTATAATTAAGTTGAACATTTTATAAGTTCTGAACCTGTTTTTTTTTCAGTTTTCTCTTCCTGCTTGATATCATGATTTTTGACTTTTTTTCTTAACAGTCGTCATAATGCAGCATGACAGCATTGGACCTAAAGGAGGACTCGGCTATTTTGTTTTCAAACAGCTGATTGGAAATGGACAGTATGCTAAGCTGCTGAGGCTAGGGGAAGAATTCCAGGAAGAGCTTGCTAGTTTTCTGAAGGAGCATAAGGATCTCTTGTGGCGGCATGAGATATTCTTAAATCAATTCACGTGTTCTGCAGAGACTCTTCATGCTTTGGCACTATCGGAAGATGCCAACTCTGCCTTGGTGACTGAAGAACCAAAGCCTGCAGAATTAAAGCCACTGCCATCTCTGGCAGATAGAAGACGCCTACTTAACCTCTCTAAGATTGCTGCAGCTGCAGGTTTATTGGTTTCTCAATTTCTATTTCTGTTTAGTTATAGCAAAGTATGAGCTATAATATAAAACCTGTGCTCTTTACAGCAGAAGATAAATACTGATTTAAGATCTAAATTTCCTATTGACAATTTTCTTTTGCTTTCATATTTAATCTCATATAAGTGACTCATGTTCCCAATACTATTTACCACAGCTGATTTACCTATTTGGAAATGGGACATGTGGAATGTCCATCTGTTTGCAGCACTTGAAAGAAACATTGAGTTCCATACGAAATTTGTTGTATAGACACCTTGAAGTGGATATGAGATAGATCTTGTCCATCCTTCATATACTCCTTCAATATGAACTAGTTTATATCAGTTCTCCTTGAATCCATATGATGTATTTTGATTATTAATTTATTGGTTTTGGTTTGCATACCGTCTATACCCTTTATCTTGATTAAGTTAATTGGACAATATGCTAGTCCTATTTCATATGATTCACTGACGTTCTATATTCATCTCGGAATAGGTAAAAGTGAGGGTTTTGAAATGGAGATGGTACGCATAGAAGCTGATTTGCATATGCTGAAAATTCAGGTGATGTATATTCCCGAGATGGTGGTTTATTCTTTACCTAAAAGCTTCTTCACGTGCATTTCCAGTTGGAGATTCTATAATTAAGTTCTCTTTTTGTATTTCCAAATTAAAGACAAACAATTAAACTTTGTAAAACCAATGGCTGGTTACACCAATTTTTAAAATGCCATTAGAATCAAGATTTGAAATTGCTGGATATTGGAATAGTTTTTCATTTGCTACATAAGTTGTTTAAATGAGAATATATGATTTAAGATGACAACTGACAGTTTCCAGATTTGCTCAATTGAAAAAAGAAAAGAAAGGAAGGAAGAAAAGGTCTTTAGGTCCTTAGATGCATCTTAAACATATTCTTTGAGAGAAGGGGTATTTCATTTTTCTGCCCTTCACTCATGATAAACAGTAAGGATTCAGTTCACCAAGTATGGGTAATATGCTAATATCAGAATTAAGTCATGACTTGATGTGAGAACAATGGAAAAGATGATGGGGGGTTTTCACGACTCTGACAATCTGTGAATTTCAAATAAGTGCATTATGTTAGAAAATTTGTCAGCTGGCTGATCATGTATATTGATGTTGCCATTTGATCGCAGGAAGAGATTCTGAGTTATTATCCAAATCCTGAAGAAATACAAGACATGAACACACTATTACCTCCAAGAGAACTGATAGAGATGTGTTTGAAAGGAAAAGAGCGCGTGCAATCGCTATTGGCGTTTGAGGTGTTTGCATGGACAAGCTCTTCATTTCGAAGCGCAAACAGAAGCCTGCTAGAAAAATGCTGGAAGAATGCAGTTGATCAGAACGATTGGGCGGCTCTGAGCCAAGCATCGACAGCAGAAGGATGGAGCGACGAAGTGGTGTTGGAGACTCTTAAAGAGACTATCCTGTTTAAGGCATCGAATCGTTGTTATGGTCCTGAAGCCGAGATTTATGACGGGGATTTCGACAGCGCTCTGCCCTTACAGAAAGAAGATGCAGATATCTCTGCCTCCTCTTCGGTGGAGGATATCTTAATGCTGCACAAAGATTTTCCGGATGCGGGTAAGCTAATGCTGACTCAGTTATTATGGGCTAGCAAGGAGTCAACAATATCGTTACCGAAGAGGACGGCAACGCTATAGCGATGGATTAGCAATGACACCTGGCATCACAGTCATCATTGGATCTGTTGGGTTTATTGTTGCCCTAGCAATTTTGATATACTGGTCGTGTAAAGGATATGCTTGTGTCCCTGTCTTTGGCTGATGGTGATTCTCAATCTGCTGGTTTGTTGATTGTGGAAGAGAATATATATGCTGATGATGGTGTTTTTCTTTGGATTCAACCAATTTTGGTATGCTATATAAAAATGCCGATGATAGTTATTTTGTCTCAAATGTAATAGTATATGTATATTTAAAAATTTCACTGTGCATTGAAGTCAGTTTCAGATTGGAAAATGTTGCAGTCCATGAAAGATCGATATCTTCAATTCTACGGTCTATGAAGTTGAAACAAAATGGTATGTTTATTTTCCAACCGCAATCGTTATTTCACATCAAATAGTTTGAGTACTGGCACTACTCTGTAGCATGCTCTTGGTCATTGAAATGAAGTTTGGAAATTTATCCCATTCTATTATAGATTTCTTCAATCCATTGCCGAAATTTTATGGAGTTCCATAAATGTTTTTGCATTTGGAGTTCCATAAATGTATGCGAAATATCAGAAAACACGAGGGGAAAAATTTGCTGATTTAGGAAGTCAAAATTCTATAGCCTACCCTTCCGATCTTAATGTCATAATTATTTCAAAAACATCAAATTTTAATTCCCAAAATACCTCTAAATTTATATTTATCTTTGTATGTTATTGTTTTATCAATGGTTTGTGTCTATACTTTTCTTAGTGCATCAGATTTAGCAAATTACAGATTCAGTTCAAACAGATATCAAGCCTCTGTTATTGCCCCCAAACGGGTGAAGATAAGCAACTCAACCACATACACAATATATATAGGAGTAACACACATCTTCTACCCCAAAATCCTTGAAAATAATATGTGCAAAAAATCATTAGCTTCAAAATTATTATTGTTCTAAGTAGAATATCAAAATACTACCTATCATGTAGGTAGGAGACCACAAGGCAAATCACATCTGCTTCCACTTTTTACAGTATCAAGGTGTTACAAGAAATTAGCGAAAAGGCCAACTTATGGACATCTCAACGAGTTAACTTCATGAAAGAGGAGTAATCGTCAACCATTGATTTTGTTAACAAGAGTCTGAGCGAATCTCTAGCAGCCTGGAAATTCAGCCGACATGTCTTTCCTAATAGCCACAATGCCTGCTTCCCTACATAAACCTACCAAATCTGCCCCAGTGAATAGATGTGTACACTCTGCTCCTTGCATCAGATCTACATCTTCCCCAAACGGCATTTCCCATGTGTGGATCTTTAATATATCATATCGTCCTTCTGTATCTGATGGAGGTACATACAACACCTGATCCATAACAAACCAAATCGGCATCATTACTTTTTACTATTATAGACCATCAATGCAAGATACGAACTAGGCAACAATGCTGAAAATAGCGATGGCATACAAAGTATTGCTCACCTTCAAAAAGCGAAAACGAGAAAATAGAGTTACAAGGTGTAACCTACACAGATAGTTGATTTTTATAACCATCAATTCATTCACAACAAATTTAAATGCAAATTAATTTTAAGGAAGAAATATATGAAAGAGCTTTAAAAGAAATACTCATGCCATATCATCAACACAATAAATCGCTTTTCAGAAAAAGGACTATTTGGACAAAAGTTTTAAGAGAATTACTAAAGTCATATCAACACATTAAATTTCTATTTTTCAATTTTCAAACCTACATCCATACATCACGATAGCATTATACTCATCCAAGGACATGAAAAAGCAAAATAAAACTGGCAATGGAACAAATTATAATAAGATATCAATAATCTTATGGTCGTCATAATGAAGAATCAAGAAACAAACAAATTGCTCAGGTCAAAGCTTCAAAGACGAGTTGAAAAGGATGAATGCTTCAAATAAAAAAGGCGGATCTCTCGAATCGATGAGAAATTGCATTGAGAGTTTGAGACGTCGACAAGCATAGCTTCACATTGAGAGTACACGACTTCATAGCTTTCTATAGTTTTGAATTACGTGTTGAAGTTGATGAGAAAAGCAATGATTTGAAGCCGACAGAATAGGGTGATTAGGAATGAGACGGTCTTTGGGGATTAGGGATTTGAACTCAACATAAAGAATATGAATTTATCCTTGTGTTATAAGAGATCAAGTGTTTGGAGGATATTTACTTAACCTATCGGTTTTAAATCCAGTCCGAAAAGTAAAAACCCCATTCAAGATCTTATTCAAAACCTTATTTATAAATCGTGTAGGCTACCCAACCGCTATGTATGTATAGCATGGCTTATGATAGATGTACTAAAACATAAGCTACTTACAATTTAAGTTATTTGTTGCTAGATTAAAATAGGTCAAGTTGCAGTATACAGCGCAACTTATTGAGCTACGTGATGCACAATTTCTAATATTATCGGGCAAGATTGTGTGGGGAAAAAGTGTAAACCCAAATATTTGTATACATTAAAGCCTGATATCATTATTCAAGCCGCTCTTATGAATTTAATTGCATAGAGTATCAACAATTTCTGTTTTGGGGGAGGGTGGGTGGGGTTGGGGTGTTAGGCATGTAAATGAAAACACGGTTATAAAATCATCAAGCATTTTGGTTACAATTTTTAAATTTATAAAAAAAACTAACTAAAAAAATGCTATTCTGATCGCATATTATTCATTTTAATAATCAGACATGCTATTTATTTTTCGAGCCTACATGATTAAAGAAACTCAAGTTGACTCTGTCCATAACTCTCTTCTCGTAATGCTGCTTTAATGTAATCTAGAAAGAAAAAATAAGGTCAATAGCATTCATTGTCCTAGTCATGATCTATGCCTTTTCCTATGCAACATGGAGTCGGCTCTAGAGCATACTTCCATGAAAGATTCAACAAAGTTTTGCGGACCGCTATCAACCAGACACCAACCCTCTTAATCAGTGTCAAATTCCTAGTCGAGGAAACTGGAAGACAAGCATGTGCTACAATCCTTAAAAACCAATTTGCATCCTAGAATTTTTTATACAGGAAAATATATGGTGACATGAGAAAAATCAAAGTTGGAAAATTCATTAGAATAGTTCATTGAAACTTCAGGTACGACTTGAGACCAACTTAGAGGCTAACCAACATCAAAATTTTGTTAACCTTTCCAAGAATTCTTCAGGAGTTAGGTATGTGTCACACCAAGCCAGATATTAAATGGGAAAGAAGGTATAAATGAAGATGGTTATAAATTTAAAATTTACGAAAGTCATGAACTAAACCAAAGCATTAAATTGGTCAGGTTATTATTATGTATCTAGATAATTGAGGATATTGGCATACAAAACATGTAAAACATAAAGGTATCTGTGTTGAAAAGTTTATACTAATAGATCCATCCTATGCATGAACTCGTCCAACGGGTTTAGAAAATTAGTGAAAAGAACTACCTAGCAAAAAGTTATTATGATATTATTTACTATCAAGAAGCTGATCAACTTAGGTTTCCATAACATGTACTTTTGGCTCCTTCACCAACGCAAAATGGAAAAACGATTGGTCCTCCTATGACAAGTTTTTAGTGTGTGCTTGAATATCAAAAGATTATTTATTGGTTTGTTTTCAAGGAAAAGATTATTTGTGAAAAAACTTCAGTAAAATTACAGAAATGTTTGAAGTCCTGACTTCAAGGGGGAAAAAATAACAGAAATTGCAAAGGAAAAAGGGCATGTAAGCATCATTTTTTACACCCAAGGATGCAAGAGTTGGCAGGGCATGAGAATTATGATAAGGAGGTCACATCACACAAGTTTAAGTGCAACAATCAAAAGGGGAGAGGTTGAACTCGTAGGAGATTAATTTAAATCCCACATATACTCAAATAATGATGTTTGAGGACAAAACATAAAGCAAATTAAAGGAAAAATAAGCAGATAAATATGTAGATCTTCAACAACATCATCTTCAACGATGAAAAAGGCATAAACAAAACAAGTGAATATCAATTAAAGTCTAATTGGCCTCACAAAGGTGAACACATACCAAATCAAAGCGTCCTGGACGCATAAGTGAGGCATTAATTGCCTGAGGACGATTCGTAGCAGCCAACACAATAATTCCCTTTAAACAGAAAGAAATCTAACTTTTAGTACACAATAATTCCCTTTATATAACTTATAGTACAAAATTAAAGTTGGTCACAGGAAAATTTGCAATCCACTTAATCTAGAAAACACAGACCTTGGCCTGTTCTAGGCCATCCATTTCTGTCAGCAGAGTAGAAAGGAGTCTTTCACCAAGACTAAGATTTCCACTTGAATCCCCACCATGACCACTGTCAAGAAAAAGTAAATTACTATTAGGAACAAGCGAAGATACAACTATACATTGGCATAAATTCATGCAATAAACCTAAAATTAAGAAAATGGTATCCAGCTTAATCAGGCTAAAGGGTACGAAAGCACGCAAATTTTGAATGACATGCAAGAATGCTTTTTCTCTTTTACTTTTAAAATAAATGATACTTACTCCGACAGTTCATAGTCTAGAATTATGTTTCTCACTGGAACCGCAAAAGGTGTTAGGGTTGCTGATAAGTTACTCACCGCTTGGGAGCAATTGCATCAGCCTCATCAAAGAATATAATGCTTGTTTTAGCTAAACGGGCTTTCTGAAATGTTCTTCGTAACAATGCTTCCCCTTCTCCAACAT
Organism: Agapanthus africanus; assembly: GCA_030015575.1. Classification (NCBI taxonomy): domain Eukaryota; kingdom Viridiplantae; phylum Streptophyta; class Magnoliopsida; order Asparagales; family Amaryllidaceae; genus Agapanthus; species Agapanthus africanus. The sequence goes on along the minus strand of JASDDO010000012.1, from coordinate 89,482,044 downwards.
ATTTCGAATACAAATCTGCACCACTGCACAATCGTTATGATGTCAAATATGCAGGCTAAACACTAAACTGCATAAGATGAACACGTTTGAACAAAATACCACAAGAAACTACATAGATACTCTCTTCTAAAGCAATGCAAAAGCCAATACCCTATGGCTTTAGAGAACCAGCATCCTACATGCTATAAAAGTCCGATTCATTTTCAATAGAGATCACCAACTATGATATCATTTCCATTTGAAAATAAACACCTTAAGCAATGGAAGATCAGAACATAAAATTGTAAAAACAAATAATCTGCTTCTATAGAAGATAAAGAAGTTTTAAAACAAAATGGATATAAACATTTTCAAGAAGGAATACAACCTTAAGGAAAAAAAACGAAGCTTGAGCAGCATGCGCAGCAGCCTTGGCAAGAGTAGTTTTTGAGCATCCAGGTGGTCCGTGGAGAAGAACGCCACGTATAGGAGAAATCCCTAGTCTAGCAAATGCATCAGCATGTTTGATAGGCCACTTGATAGCCTGCTGGAGTTTCTTCTTCAAATCCTTTAGTCCTCCAATATCATCCCATGTCACCTTCGTCAGTTCTTTAGTGACACCTCTTGTGATGCTTGGACCAACATAAGCTATTGCACATTCCCAATCGTCCATTCTTATTCTTAGCTTATCACTATCAGACACCCTGCGGGATGCAAGCCTTGCAGCTTCATGGCACAAGGCTTTCAAATCAGCGCCTACATATCCATTGCAAGATGCAGCAATCGATCGGAGGTTTACATCATGGTCCAAATGAAGGTTCTTCGAATACAGCTGGATAAAATTTAAAACTGAAGTGCTTAGAAATATATGCAGTAGAAAATCAATATTGACACCTCAAGTATTTGCAGCCATTCCTTCTCGGTAGGCACGGTGACTTCAATTTCAGAATCGAAGCACCCTGGCCTCCGAAGCACAGGATCGATCCCATCCACCCTACAAAGTTGCAATCCAAAACATCAAGATACATTCGAGGACGTTTAATCTACAAAGTTGCAATCCATTAAGCGACCTATTGAATGAACAACATGTTAGCTGACGCCACAAAGTTGCAATCCTGTAGTCCTACTCCCATCCATCAGAGTGAGAAGTTGACCAACAAAACGAGTTTCTTGTTCCTTTCTAAGAATAGGACAACTATGGTTGTTAGGATTTCAAACTTGAAGACCACTATAATTAATTAAAATCATATCATATCTCATGAGTTATGAATCAAGCATACCTGTTACTACGACAAGGGCAAATGGCTTCGATCTCATCTATAAAAACAACAGACTTTGGAAAACGCTCCCCGGAGAAACTCTTCGCCTTCTCCGGCATGCGGTCTATGAACTAAATGCGGGCTATCCTCAAACATAACAAACATAGCTAATCAACTACTAAAATAAATAAATCAATCAATCAATAAACACACAAACGAAGAAAACCTGATCATGGTGAGATGCACATTGCACTCGCGAACGACGGCATGGACGAGGCTTTTCTGAGGCACAAACAAAACAAAAACAAGATCAAATTAAAAAAAACAAAACAAAAAAAAACACACATCTTTAAGCAAATCAAGATCGAATCTTGTCGATACCTTTCCAGTGCCAGGAGGGCCATATAGAAGCAATCCTTTTTCCCACTGCAATAAAAAATTACAGAGTTGTTGTTGACGTTGTTGTATAAACTAAATTATAAGAATAAAAAGAGCACCATGAGGTCAAGCTTCTTGGATTCGTTGGCGTATAAAAAGGGGAAGATGATGAGCTGCCTCAGTGCTTCATGAGCTCTGCTGTTGCTCCTCTGCCCTGAATTCTTTATTCAGGGTTTTTGAGCAAACCGAGGGTTATTGGAATATCTGTGGGTATTTAAGTGAGGCTACGGGGTTTGGGTCGCTTATTTTATAAAATAAAAGATAAAAAGATTTGACCCCACCAAGTATCTCCAACCCTACCATGGGAATGTTTGGGAAACAAAAATAGAGAAGAAAGTGGAAAAGGTAGGAAAATGATGCTGAGAGGAAGAATATATCGGTACGCTGGGTGTAATACACTCAGGTATGAGAGAGAAAATGATAGAGGATTTCGGGTACCATTCGAACAGCTTGGTGGGATTCATGTTTTTATTCCTTACTCACTTCTGTTCGGACATATATGGCCGGCACACCAAATAATTTCTCGTTGAAAGAAGGGGGTTGAGGGGGATAGGGGTTGGGTGGGGATGGAGGCAAGGACGGGGGAAGAGAAGGAGGGGGGCTGCAGCGCTAGCGGTGGCGAGGACGGGGCTAGAGTTAGAGTTAGGGTTGGGTTAGGGAGAGATAGAGGGGGAAGAACGATAATTTTGGAATTTTTTTTAAAAACTTCTTGATGACCTGGTAAGTTTGGTGACTTAGCGGTGGTGCAACATTAACGGTGATGTTGTGGTACCAGGGTTGCATTCAGATTCGGATATACGGATGTTTATCCGGATCCGGATATTTTCGGATACGAATATGAAATTTCGGATCCTTTCGAATACGGATATGAATACAGATATATTTTCGGATTTAGTCGAATATGAATCTTTTCAAAATTTTCGGATACGGATTTAGATATCCGAATATCTCAATTCGGATCTGGATATTCGCAAACACATTAAGTTTAATATAGCAATTTAAATTAAATTTTTAATGTTTTTATGCTTAATTAATCAATTCTTTTAATGTAAAATTAAAATTAAATAATTATTAGTTAGTTTGTTATATATGTATTATAAATTAATGTTTTAAAATATTATTTTATTATTTTTATTTTAAAATATACATAATAGGACAATCTATATGTAATTATTTGTTAAATATATTCCGTTACGTGCATATTTATTTCGTTTCAAATATTTTTAGGACTCATATTTAATTTATACTCAATTTTTTGTAGTATGTATCAATTATATGAATATATTCATTTCACATCCACTTATTAATCCTATATATATTTATCAATACCTGATTCGTATCCGTATCCGTGTCCGATTTTGTCAAATATGGATATGAATATTTTTTACCGAACTATATCCGTGTTCATATCCATATCTGAAATCAGAAAGCGAATATGGATACAGTAATACGCATATCCGATTCGTATCCGATCCGAATGCAACCCTACGTGGCACCGCTGGTCATGTTAGCATCTTATGATTTTGAAAGTTTTGTGGTAATTCCTTGTATATTTTAATTAGAATTTGAAAGTTTGTTGCTTTAAGGAGTTAAAAGAAGAAAGTTTAATTGAGAGAATGAGGGGTATATTAGGAATATCTCAGCATAACTAAGCATAAACTCAGGTTAAGGCCTTAATCGATTAACCAAAAAGCTTTAGAGGTCTGTATTTAGAAATAGTTAAGTTACTAGCAAAGGCCCCCGAGCAATGCGGGGGGTTAAAGTCCAAGTCAAGAAAAATCATGTTAATTTAAAAGTTTATTGTTATATAATTTGTAAGTTATAATGGCTCATATTTATGAGCTTCATATGTAAAATATATGAATGATTAATTTGCACATACTTCACTATTTCTCTTTACTTTTTCAATAATTTCCTAACTATTATAACATACGTAAATTGAGAAATTTTTAAAAATCTTAAAACTTTTTTTCGGTCTTTTAATATTTTGCTTGTTATAACACACAAGAATCACGAAATTTATTTGTTCTCTTCAAATTTTCAACATTTTGCACGGTAAGCACATGAATATGGAGAAACATTAAAAATCCTAAATTTTTAATTATTTTCCAATGTTTTATTTACTATAACACAAGAAAATCAAGAAATTTGGAAAATAAAATATTTTTTATTTTCTTCAAGTTTTCAAGTACACGAAAATCACAATACTTAAAAAATCTTAATATTTTCTGTTTTCTTTCTTCTTTTTCAATATTATACATGTTATAACATACGGAAATCATGAATTAAAAAAAATAATAAGTTTTCCTGTTTATTTCGATATTTTAATATTTTGCATGCTGTGGCACATGAAAATCGAGAAGTTCACAAAAATCCAATTTTTTTTCTTTCAAATTTACAATATTTTTCACGCTGCCACGTAAAAATTGCATAACTTTCAAAATCTCAATTTCTGTTTTCTTCGGTTTTCTAATATTTTGCTTACTATATCACACGAAAGTCATGAAATTTTCAAAATCTAAAGAATTATCAGTTTCTTCGATTCTGTAATATTTTGTATGATATATAGCACATGAAAAGAAATATGGTGTCTCGCCTTACTTTTTCCCTAAATAAACAAGCGTATTTGGCATGCACGTTGCACACAATTATAGAGATTTTTATGATAAATTTCTTTATTAATTTAACTACGTTGCATCACGCTTATAAAATAGCAATGACATGAAAATTTGATTACGTGCATCACACTTGGAAAATAATAATGACATGATATTTGCATATAGATCAATGATATTTTTTGTTTGATTTCTTTAAAAAAGCAAGAAGCCACATCATCAAACAATTTTAAAATTAAATGACCCCACCCCTTTTGTCCTATAATAGTAGAGATACAGAAATCGAAATTTTTCAAAATCGTCAAATTTTCCGTGCTCTTCAATTTTTCAATATTCTGCTTGTTAGCTCATGAAAACTGCGGTATTTTCAGAAATCCCAATTTTTTTTGTTTCTTTCAAATTTTTAATAAAATATTCAAAAGTTTTCTGTATTCTTTAAATTTTCAATAGTTTGCATAAATTGAGCAGCAAGATTCAAAATAGTTATCGGCTCAACCCGAGGGATCACTTACTGCAGAGATTGCATTGTGCATTGTGGTATGAAGCCTGAAAACATTCTGCTCGACGAGAACTACAATGCTTTAGTCTCTGATTTTGGGCTCGGGAAGCTAATAAACCCCGAGGAGCATCTCCACCGAACCTTAACTAGTGTGAGAGGGACAAGGGGTTACTTGTGAAACATTTTGAAAAGTATAAATATTATTTTTAATTTTAATAATAATATTATGAGTTTTACGAATATGATAACCAGTATGGATTTGAGTTTTTATGGATTGGTATAATTATATATCTTTATTTTGGAATTTGAAATTTTGAGATATTTGGCATAATACATATTTTAGATTATGAAAAGATATGAGATTTTAGTGTTAACTGATAGATTTACTTTTAAACCCCTACTGATTGACGAGAACTACAATGCTATAGTCTCTGATTTTGGGCTGGGAAGCTAATAAACCCTGAGGAGCATCTCTACCGAACCTTAACTAGTGTGAGAGAGACAAGGGGTTACTTGTGTAACATTTTGAAAAGTACAAATATTATTTTTTAATTTAAATAATAATATTATGAGTTTTACGGATATGATAACCAGTATAGATTTGAGTTTTCATGGATGGTATAATTATATACCTTTATTTTTGGAATTTGAAATTTTGAGATATTTGGCATAATAAATATTTTGTATTATGAAAAGATATGAGATTTTAGTGTTAATTGATAGATTTACTTTTAAACCCCTACTTAGTGTGCCATGACAAGTTAATTAGGTATTAGTCATTTTCATTGTTTTTTGGGTTTAAAATTATTCTTTTTTTAATGTCATGGAGATGGGCGACATGGAGGCACGAGTTGGGCATGATTTTTTAAATATTGAGAATGGGAGAGAGAGAGAGGGAGAGATATCGCTAAGTCCTACATCATTTCTTCATTTTCATTTCATCTTTTTCTTCTCCTCCTCCTCCACCATCTCCAAAGCACCCTACACCAAATTTTCTTCATGTCAAAAAATTCCACACCCAAAACCTTAATTTTTGCCCACAACTCTTCAAGTGAAGCCACTCAATAGCTCTTTGGCGGTCTTCTTCCAAGCTAGGATCTCCCATTTGCATTCTAAAGAGGTAAAAATCCCACCTTTTACCTTGTTTTAAAAATACTTGTCATGAAAACTCTATTTTTATGTTAAAGATCATGTTTTAATGTGTTTTGATATTGCTATGTAAGTTTTGAAGCAGGTAATGTGTTAGGGTAGTTCCTGGTTGATCACAACCTTATTTAGGATAGATGATGGTATTTTAATGCAATAATCCTAGATTTTAAAGCGTGTAAAATTTCAAAAATGAGTCAAGTCTTTAAAAAACTTGGGTTTTCATGAAGTTTTAATGTTTTATTTAAATCTGGAGTTGGTTGGGATCTTTGAAAAAAAAAGAAAATTATTTTGAACTTGTTGGACCAACCTGACAACCACTGAAGCCCTAGCCCTTAGATCTATACTTTGGCCGACCAAGAATTCCTCCAGGATGCCGGGGGTGTCCCCACTTGCATTTTATGGATGGTTTCTTATGTAGCTCTTATACTTGTTAACTTGGCTCTTTTGATACATCTTTTTCACCCAGATTTCATATAGCAAAATCTGGAAGTGTTTTATGTTGAGATTCGACGATGTTTTAAGCTTTAAATTTGGGTTTTTGGATTTCTATATCTTGACTTGGTCGTTCAATATTTATACGTCGATGCCGGGGGTATTTTGTGTATTTAGCACCCGTATTGGCTATATGTTCTAACCTATGTGCGCTTAGCTCTTTTGCGCCGTTTTCGATTTGGATTTTTATGCGGTTGCGTTATGGTTTTGATTATAGGTTTGATCACGAGGACTTCCGAGATGGAGAGGAAGGACGAGGCGGTTATAGGCTTTGCTTAGCTCGAGGCGCGTCAGTGAATAGATTTATATCTATGAGGGAAGTTGGGTGGCTGGCGTATAGCACCCCCATAACCAATTAACTAAAATACTTATATTATATACCTAGGCTATAATGTTATATTAGAAAACTTAGTCTATAACTAAATTAGTATATAGTTTATAACTAGTAGGCTATATATATGTATATATATGGTTAAATTTTATATGCGTACTCGACTATAGATCCGTATGATATTAATTGGATATTTGATGGACATCGTACGATAATGATTCCATACTAGATGTGATGAGGATAGATTGCCGAATGTGGTTGATATTTTTGACTCGTGGAGTCTTGCTAAATCCTGATTGGGATATTACGATATGCTAGAGCTATACCCATTTAAAAACTAACGATTCGTTTCTTACTTTTAAATGATAATGTCAAGAATACACTGCTAATTTCAAACGAATATCTATTTTAAATACACTGCAACTTCCTTATTTCCAAAACAATGTTTCTTTCTATTTTAAACTATAACCGTATAGCTCGTAGGTAAGTAACTATTTTTAACGCTTGTTCACATTACGATTATTTTACGTACGCGCTTCGATTTCTTATTATTTATGCTATGTTTATACCATTAGCTCTAACTAGCTTCATATGCTAGTGTGCGGTTGCCATGCTCATATGTATACACTGATAGAATACTGCACAACTATCAATGATTGCTATGTATCAAAAGTCACAGATGCGCATGCCACACCACACATCATTGGTATTGCCATAACACTGTAGGATTGCCATGCTAAATTATATCCATGTTGATGTTAATACTTCATATTATGGTTTCATTATACGAATGTGATTGATCGGTATGTCCGTGTATAGAACACTTGCACCGCTACTAATGATTGCCATGCTGCACGATCACAGACTTGTATATTACACTACACATCATTAGTATTGTTATAACACATTAGAAACTGCCAGGCTTTTCGTGTTCGATTTATCCATGCTAATATGCATGATACTTGCTGATTTTGATATAAGAATACCATTGTCATGGATATCCGAATATGATTGTTGCCAACCGTGGCAAAGATGAATTATGTATGTGTTCTTCAGAACTTGATATTTTCTATGGATTTGAGAAGCCGCGGTGTGATTTATAAAACTTGTGTATGTTTTAAAATGCGGTTTTTTCTTGATATGATAATTTGGCATCCACCATGAGTTTTCTTGGCTTTGATGATATGATGATTATACGAATCGAGGGAAAGGTTAACCAATTACGGATACATGGTGGACCCGGTATGACTCCGAGGGGCAGAAAGTCCGTAGGGGAATTATGGAGAGCCTAGCGAGGATGATCGATACCAGTGATTGTATGGAGTGCGGTGGATATCCAGGGGATACCGACCGATACTATTTTGATATCGAGATAGGGCCGGTCTGACTAGACGGTATCTACAATATCTAGATTTCACATATCGATGATGTTTAGTGGTTCAGGACATCTCTCTTTCAAGGAGGCAGCGGATAGACACGAGATTTATGATGATTCGAGTGTCAGTGATGGACACTCGGTGGATGATGATTTTGAGTGTCAATGATAGACTCGATAATATATTTTCATTTGATGATGATTTTGTAGATCATGTTTGTTATGCGCGATCCGATATGATGCGCTTATTGATACTGATTGTTGGAGATAGTGCCCTCAGAGTCAATTATTAGGTCACAGGTACGTGATTGTAATGATTGAGGGAGGACCTATCCCGGTAGGACAGTCTTACTCGAGATGATAGTATGCTATCTGGTTTACCTTTATCATCGTGTACTGCTTTAGGTGACCTGACACGTCGCTATTACACGTTGATAGAGCCCCTAGGATTCTTGCTTGACCACCAGCAGTATGAGGGCGATCATATAAGTGGGAGCTGGGGGTCTACAAGCATATCCTTAAAAGGTCCCTAGTCGTGGGAGTTTCGAGACCGGGCATCGATACTCCATTAGTAGACTAGTGTATACAGTCGAGACCCCGACGAGGGGCGGTGGCCGGTCTCACAAGCCACTGGTGTCAGTTGGATCACCTAAGATGTATACAGGTGCTCATTGGGTTATGAGTACACCGGACAGGACTCGCCGGGAACATGCTAGTTGGTCATTTACCAGACGTCAGATGGCAGTTCCCTGGTGACATGTGTGCAGGTTAGTTCATCGACCTGGGGATCGTCATTTGTCTCGTGTGAGTTCCCACTGTACTTTGATTACTACCCTACCACGGCTCAAAGGAGTCGTGCAAACAGGTTTTAGTTGGGTACAGTCCCGAGCCACATGGAGGCAGTGAGCGTATCTTCAGGGGTTCGTCTCTCCCGGTATTGGGGGTGAGGTCGTGCTGTGTCTAGGAGAGCCATTACATAAAGTCCTTGGCCAAGGCAAGGAGATTTACTGGTAGGTATTCCAGTAGTATCTCAGGGTGTTCTGGGCTACACTCCGACACGACTTGTACCGCTTTTGGGGGTCTGACTTTTACCAACCCCCTAGGCCCGCCATGCGATACTCATAGACGAACGGACCGGACTGCACGGACATTGTCACTGACAGGCTCAGTAGGGTGTCAGGATGAGTTCGCTCATCGACGTCCCTTTTGGTCAATAGCTGGTGGCCCGTCACGTATTGGCTTATACCTCTGACGTGCTAGTGGTTAAATCCACAGCCATAGTATTGACGAGTCTTTAGAGTCCACCACACTTTCAGTTACTCAAGTTTCGGGCGAAACGCTGTAGAGGCCGTATGGAGATATTGGCAGGGTCCGATCAGATACGTGCGGTATTGCACGGATCAGGATCGGACGGTTTGTACTAGTAGCCGTATAGGTATATGGCAGGGTTCGATCAGATACGTGCGGTATTGCACGGATCAGGATTGAACGGATATTACTAGCCGGCTTTGGTTTAAGCCGGTCCTAGTTTAGTACAGTGTAGATTTTGTCTTTTTGCATTTGTATCCGGACGGAATACAGATGCGGGTGTGTATGCACAGTATCGGGGTTTTCCTGTAATTTATTACGGGACCAGTTTTCTGGAGTTGCCGGTTTTCCTTTGTTCTTTCCCGGCCGGTTTTCCTTTGTTCTTTCCCGGCCGGACTTTTCCGATGGAGGGGGTTATTTGCAATTGTGCAAATAACATTTGTGGAAGGGGTTTCTTGTAAAAGTTTGATTATGATAGCATCATTATCTTTTCCACCATGCTTTTGTTTTTATTGTGACATGAAAGGGTATGGTTTGAAAAAGGTAAAGCATGGTTGTATGTTTTCTTGTCTCTTGATGTGGTCACCTCTTTCATCTCCTACACTCACCTCCCTTAATGCTTCATAACCTTTGCTCCACCATTTTCTATGAGAGAGGTTTTTCATTAGAAAAGAGAGAAGAAGAAAAGAGAAGGAGAGAGCTTCATCTTTGAGAATGATTCATTTTGTGTATATCATTCTTCATCTCATTCCATTGCTAGAAAATTGAAAGTACCAATTTTCTATACACCATTCCTCCATCTATGGCAACCAACCCCAAAGTGAGACATACATTCTACACTACACTTCCTACAGCAAATCTTGGACGCGTCGATTCGCCAGCTTCGCGCCCGAGTTGCCTCGGTATTGAGGTGGGAGCCCGTAAAAGCTACAGGCGATGTGGTGCCCTTTCCGACGAGGAGGAGACGGACGGAGATCCCGCGAGGAGATCGGAGTGGAGATGAAGACCGGAGGACTCGGATCAGTCGGTACATCTCTTTCCCTTCTTCTAGTTAGCTTAGACTTGTTAATGGTTACGATCCGGAGTTTAGTGCGCGGTGGTGCCGGTTTGCAAAGTCCGCAAAATTAAAGTTATTCACCGCTTCCGCATTCCGGCGTCGGATTGACGGCCGGGGCGCCGCCGTGCACTTACAGTGGTATCAGAGCCTCGCCATTAACTTCGTCTAGCTTTCGTTTGATGTGTTTGCGCTTCCGATCGAACAAAATCCCGAAAACACGTATTTCAAGCACATCAGTTTCTGTCGAATTTTTTTTGAGTCCAAAATTTTTTCAGGTTGTCTCAGAGTGATGTGCAGGGAATTCTAAGCATACTGTAAAAATTTGGTACCATGAACCCACCATCCCACCGCGGAAGGGCGGCCAAAACCCTACTTTGGCCGCGCTTCCGCGGCAAGTTTCACTGTTCATGCTCCCAAAATTTTGCAGAATGTTCCTGAGTTGAAAATGTGCTTTCTGGAATATTAAAGTTGGGCCAATTATTTCTGTGAGTGCTACAGTTTTCTTTGGGGCCCACTTGTTAATTGTTTGATCAATCGGAAAATCTTAAACACATTTTTCACAGTATTTACATTATATCTGCGACCGTGAATGTCACTCGATCGGTAAATCCCGTCTAACTGCTATAGCCCGGTTAGACGGATTTGCGAACGTGACTTTCACGTTGATGTTCTGTTTTTGCTGTGATGTTGCGGATCGGTCGTGGGGGATAGCCTGGAGGCAATGCTAGTACAGTTTTGTTGTATTATGTACATTTGATATTGCGGGGCGAGCGTCCGACATGTGGACTGCCGTCACTGCCCGTTTGTATTATTATTTTGGGGCACGACCTGGTTGCGGTCGATGTACCCGTTGTATGTATATTTTACTTTCTGTACTAGGATTACCCCGCGGAGGGGTGCACGGATAGCCGGGTTCTGGAGGGCAACAAGCCCGCATCTCATGGCATTGAGACGGAAGGGGCTTCACTCTAGAATTGGCGGGCTATTCGCCGCACTTGTAAGGGGTACAGGTTGACCCAGGAGGGGTGCCCAAGTTACCGGATTCCGTGAAGTGCTGGGTGGTCCATTCACGGCGCTGAAGGGGGCTGCCTCGCTTCAGGTTTTGGCGGGTGACTTGCCGCGCCCGTAGGGGTCTAGGTTTTCATTGCACAGGCTATCCACACGACCATGGGAACGTCGGGTTTCAGTAGTGGCTCTGTGAAACCCGGGGATCCCAGATATCTGTATTGTTCTGTGATGCTGTACATTTCTGTGATGTTGCATTTTATTCACGCCTTGAGCGAAATACTATATATTGGTATATATATTAGTAGATGTTGTATATGTTTTTCATCCGCGCTAGTCCAGTCCCCGCTCTGCCGTTAGTTAGCTAACCTAACGGGTGATGACGGGACCCAGTGGCGAATGCGGATGGCATATACGTACGTCAGTATATTTTCGTTCTTTGTGGTGTGATCAATTGATGGGACTGCATTGATTCGGATCAATGCAAGTTAAACAAACCTAATCTGATGTTGTTGGAACACTTTTCAAAAAGCTGTTATTGCAAGGACGTTCATTTCTGTTTTGCATCGTGGTATTCATTTGGAATATCCTGCTCCTCAGTCGACGAGGCAAGGGCCGAGATCCCTTCAACGGGAGTGACCCCTTGGACAGAAGTTTGCGTCAGGGCATTAACTTCACTATAGCCGATTACTTTTGCTTTGCATCGTGGTATTCAGTTGGAATATCCTGCACCTCATTCTACGGGGAAAGAGCCGAGATCCCTTCACCGGGAGTGACCTCTTTAGTAAAGGTTTTCGTCACTATATTTTCTAAAAAGCTATCCGTTCCTTCAACGATATCAAGTTCATTACGTTAAAGGTTTTCGCCAGAAACCATTCGTAGCCCTCCGTCGTTTCATATGGGTAGTCAATAGTATTCAAGCTGTGTTTGTTGGCCAAAGTCAAGGCACAGTGTTTGGTAGCTGTTGGTTATTCATATGCAGCATAGATAGATGCGTTGGTTTGGAACAGTCGTATAGCCTTGTTGGCCAAAGTCAAGGGCTTGTGCGGGTGGATTCGAATCAACCTGGAGAATGACGGGTAGAACTTGACATGTGACTTATGATTTGTTGGCCAAAGTCAAGGTCATAAGAGCATGGGGCAGAAATCACATCGGGAGTTTCAAAAGAACTAAAACTTGTCAGATATGCGCATACCTTCTGGAGTGTGATACCGTGAGCGGATTCCGTCACGTTGTCATGCGATGATAGTTGGATCCCGATTCCCACTGATGAGTTGGTATACTCCTCGGGTGACCCCGACTAATTCTTCTTTTAGGTTTGGAGAAGAATTTGAGGTACAGTGGGAGGATTCCAGATTAGATAAATTGGTAACCATTCTGATCTAGGTTAGAGTGCACACTGAGTGTTTCTTTTCTCTCTCTCTTTGGCAGCGACCATTGACCCGACCCTAAGACTTTGACTCAGTGACCAAGTTGACCGAACCTTCTTAAACACCGGCTTTTGGATTGTCAGAGTTGCAAACCTCATTGCCACTCCTACTTTTACCCTTTTCTCCACGACACCCCGTTTTACTACGAACGTCCACTTCCATTGGACAAAACCATCGTATGGTTAGATACGAACTCGAAAGAATTTATTCGAGGATGGTTTCCGGTTCTGGAGAAAACGGATAGGATTATTCAGTTGTCTTTTCCTTTTACCCTCTCTCAGGTTACGAGTACTCCTTGGTTTAGGGGTAGTACACCTATTACGCAAATTGGATTGTCTTCTTCCAAACCTTAGGCTGGTGCCGACCGGTAGGGAATGAAGAAAACCAATTAGTATAACGATGGTGTGCAGAAGGTATTAAGTTCAGACAAAGCAAGGGATTAGTAAGAGGGCAAAGTAAATTGCAACAGATATTCATGACCAAACCAAATATTTCGTTACCACTCCCACATCACCTTTGTATTTCTCCAGGACACTCCGTATCACTACGAAGATCCACAGTTTATTTGGATACTCCATCGTATGGTTATATACGAACTCGAATGGAACTTGTTCCAGTTCGGGGATGGATTCTGGTTCAGGAGAAATAGGAATAAGGTTTATTCGGTTGTCTTTTATCTTCACCCTCTCTCATTGTGAGTGTTCCTAGGATTGGGACAGTACACCCATTATGCTTATTGGATAGTCTTCTTCCAAACCATAGGCTGGTGCCGAACGGTAGGGAAGGAAGAAAACCATTTGGCCTAAAAGGGTGTGCAGAAGGTAAAGACTAAAGACATATGAAGGGATTTGGAGAAGTGGCAAAGAACTATACGGTTACAGTCGTGAATCTGGAAGAGGCATTACTAGGAATACAAGGATACCCCAACGAAACATTTCAATGTTTCAGTTTCACTGTGTACTATTAAAAGAAAACTGATTTCCCAATTAGACACTTACTCCAGGGTATGTATTTACCAGGTACGATTCTCACATCTGTATGGTTTTACAGATGATGAGTGGGAGTAGGTTATTGGGAATTGGGTGATTATCCTCATTATATCGGGATTCGTTGTAATCGGTGATATTTGAGGAAATCACCTGGCCTGTTTGCCGGTCGGCAAATATTTGGTTTTGAATATCCGCTGTTATGCACCAATTTCAAATTGATATATCTGTACGTCTATTTTCATAGAGTGAGATATACCTTTCTGAAATTATGTCTACGACATTTACCTATATCAGTGGATGGTTAGGTAAGGAGCATTAAACAGCGGTGTAATTCTTCTTAACTATAAGCACAGTTTTCAACCTACGGCACACAGTGAATGAGTTTTCAGACTCAAGGGACTTATACAGAGTATTGTATGTTGTCCAGGGTCCATCAGGACAGAGGGGTAGGTCCTCGTACTATATTCGGTTTACTTATGACTTCTCTAGTTTTTAGACCGGTGTTTCGTGGAAACACAGGGTCCGAATTTTGAGAAGTTACAGGTATTTGAATGGAGTAGAGAACCAGGTGTAGCAAGTATCGGGATTCTTCAAAGTGATCGAAGATGTAGATACTTGTATTTGGTATTCAATTGATAGTAATGATTAAGAGATCTTGCTTCTCTTTCAGGTTACTCATAATTGGAAGCATTCCTAAGTTGAGTAACGCTGATCCGCCTCCTTCCATTTAGTTGACATGCACTGGAGACAGTTGCATGATTTGGATCTGGTTCAATTAAATCAGTGCCTCTGTTTCTATATTGGATATAGAACAGTTCATATCTTAACGATGTTAAGGTACGGGGAGTTGTCCGGTTTATGATTAAAACCAGACACTGGACAACTCAAGGCACGTTTCTGTAATGGCTGTTTGTGGGTTGACCCAGGCTATGATGAGGGTTGATTTTCTACCATCTGGATGAACAATAGCGATATTGTTCTAGACTCGCCACAGTTTTATTAAAAATGGACTTTTTCAGAAAAACAGTAGTGGGAGTATGGTAGAACTGGAAGTGATTCCAGAACCACAAACGATTACTGAAGATTTGATAAGGAACCTAAAGATTCAATCTGGATTGACATTCCATTGGCCACTCCGTAGATAAGGTGGGTAACTTCAGGCACCCGAGAGGTACTACGGTAGCCTCAAGGACGGTGACAGGGAAGTTCTTGTTTACCCACAATTACCATTGCTGTTGTTCCAGGCTGCGAGACCCGGCGGGAGGATGAGTATAGCGTCATTCTAAACTAGTTTTAGAAGTGTACGTCTATATGACTCTGCCAGAGGGTTGTCGTAGTCAGTGGGAGCAGCGGAAGCATTGGTGGACAGGTAGCTTATGTCTATTTATAGACTAGAGCAGATATAGCGGAGATAGATCATCTATTTCTGACATGACAGTCATGGGTTTGACTTCATCAGAATAGGGGATGGATCTGTTGAGAAGGTAGTAGGGTGTGATATCCTGGTGTTTGGATGACATACACTACACAGAGTAGGAAAAGAAACTCCTATACTACAATCGGTTATACTTTGGTCATCACACAGTGGTTTCTCCACACAGGACTTGGACATTATATCAGACATACTGGTTACTGGATCTATGGTATTAGATCTAGATTTGGGTGGTTTCCAAATCAGGGTACTTAGACAGCATTCTAAGGGTATTTAGAATGGACGACTCCATGCACGGTAGTGTACCTGCAGAAGATGGAGTCACCCTCTCTAAAGGTGTCTTACAGACTAAAGGGGAGAGGGATGTCCATGATTGGCAGATCACTTGCTCAGGCAATTGAGTCAATCATGAGATGTCAAGTACCACACCAGATATTGTTCTTGCACTAGATGCAATAAGTTGATATTGATCCAATCCTGGAGAAACAGTCGGAAGCAGTTTTAGAACATAACAGAATGTTCTAGGGATATGATAACGACAGCCTCATTGAGGAGACAGTTATCATTCCAGGCTTCCAAGGTGACATGGACGACAAGGAGGTTGTCAGAGTTATAGTTTTCCTTCTGATGAGGGGCAGTATTTTGGACAGGTGGTCCAAGGCAATACTGAGGGAGGCATGGCGCGCAGGATACTGATTAAGTTCGGTTGATGATACAGTCTAAGAAGTTTGGATTTGGAGTTCATTTATGAGCTAGGTCCCATCAGACATCCAGACACGTTCTAAGACATGTATTGCTCATTTCGGGAGATGGCTTTCTCCGCGAACTTGAGATATAGAGAGACATGGAAAGAAACAACAAAGCGGATCCACTCACTGAGGCTATTCCTCGAACGCAATAGTTCCGCAAACGAGCTTTGTGAGACTGACTAGTAGAGGAGTTGGATGTTCGGTATCACACGGGCTGTGAGTATGCGACATCGCAATAATTAGCCTTGAGTGCAAGTGGGAGATTGTTGGAGATAGTGCCCTCAGAGTCAATTATTAGGTCACAGGTACGTGATTGTAATGATTGAGGGAGGACCTATCCCGGTAGGACAGTCTTACTCGAGATGATAGTATGCTATCTGGTTTACCTTTATCATCGTGTACTGCTTTAGGTGACCTGACACGTCGCTATTACACGTTGATAGAGCCCCTAGGATTCTTGCTTGACCACCAGCAGTATGAGGGCGATCATATAAGTGGGAGCTGGGGGTCTACAAGCATATCCTTAAAAGGTCCCTAGTCGTGGGAGTTTCGAGACCGGGCATCGATACTCCATTAGTAGACTAGTGTATACAGTCGAGACCCCGACGAGGGGCGGTGGCCGGTCTCACAAGCCACTGGTGTCAGTTGGATCACCTAAGATGTATACAGGTGCTCATTGGGTTATGAGTACACCGGACAGGACTCGCCGGGAACATGCTAGTTGGTCATATACCAGACGTCAGATGGCAGTTCCCTGGTGACATGTGTGCAGGTTAGTTCATCGACCTGGGGATCGTCATTTGTCTCGTGTGAGTTCCCACTGTACTTTGATTACTACCCTACCACGGCTCAAAGGAGTCGTGCAAACAGGTTTTAGTTGGGTACAGTCCCGAGCCACATGGAGACAGTGAGCGTATCTTCAGGGGTTCGTCTCTCCCGGTATTGGGGGTGAGGTCGTGCTGTGTCTAGGAGAGCCATTACACAAAGTCCTTGGCCAAGGCAAGGAGATTTACTGGTAGGTATTCCAGTAGTATCTCAGGGTGTTCTGGGCTACACTCCGACACGACTTGTACCGCTTTTGGGGGTCTGACTTTTACCAACCCCCTAGGCCCGCCATGCGATACTCATAGACGAACGGACCGGACTGCATGGACATTGTCACTGACAGGCTCAGTAGGGTGTCAGGATGAGTTCGCTCATCGACGTCCCTTTTGGTCAATAGCTGGTGGCCCGTCACGTATTGGCTTATACCTCTGACGTGCTAGTGGTTAAATCCACAGCCATAGTATTGACGAGTCTTTAGAGTCCACCACACTTTCAGTTACTCAAGTTTCGGGCGAAACGCTGTAGAGGCCGTATGGAAATATGGCAGGGTCCGATCAGATACGTGCGGTATTGCACGGATCAAGATCGGACGGTTTGTACTAGTAGCCGTATAGGTATATGGCAGGGTTCGATCAGATACGTGCGGTATTGCACGGATCAGGATCGAACGGATATTACTAGCCGGCTTTGGTTTAAGCCGGTCCTAGTTTAGTACAGTGTAGATTTTGTCTTTTTGCATTTGTATCCGGACGGAATACAGATGCGGGTGTGTATGCACAGTATCGGGGTTTTCCTGTAATTTATTACGGGACCAGTTTTCTGGAGTTGCCGGTTTTCCTTTGTTCTTTCCCGGCCGGTTTTCCTTTGTTCTTTCCCGGCCGGACTTTTCCGATGGAGGGGGTTATTTGCAATTGTGCAAATAACATTTGTGGAAGGGGTTTCTTGTAAAAGTTTGATTATGATAGCATCATTATCTTTTCCACCATGCTTTTGTTTTTATTGTGACATGAAAGGGTATGGTTTGAAAAAGGTAAAGCATGGTTGTATGTTTTCTTGTCTCTTGATGTGGTCACCTCTTTCATCTCCTACACTCACCTCCCTTAATGCTTCATAACCTTTGCTCCACCCTTTTCTATGAGAGAGGTTTTTCATTAGAAAAGAGAGAAGAAGAAAAGAGAAGGAGAGAGCTTCATCTTTGAGAATGATTCATTTTGTGTATATCATTCTTCATCTCATTCCATTGCTAGAAAATTGAAAGTACCAATTTTCTATACACCATTCCTCCATCTATGGCAACCAACCCCAAAGTGAGACATACATTCTACACTACACTTCCTACAGCAAATCTTGGACGCGTCGATTCGCCAGCTTCGCGCCCGAGTTGCCTCGGTATTGAGGTGGGAGCCCGTAAAAGCTACAGGCGATGTGGTGCCCTTTCCGACGAGGAGGAGACGGACGGAGATCCCGCGAGGAGATCGGAGTGGAGATGAAGACCGGAGGACTCGGATCAGTCGGTACATCTCTTTCCCTTCTTCTAGTTAGCTTAGACTTGTTAATGGTTACGATCCGTAGTTTAGTGCGCGGTGGTGCCGGTTTGCAAAGTCCGCAAAATTAAAGTTATTCACCGCTTCCGCATTCCGGCGTCGGATTGACGGCCGGGGCGCCGCCGTGCACTTACACTGATGTGATATATAGATATACATGTATTCGTTATCACATAGTATGATAGTATTGTACTTTACGACCTAGGTAGATCGTTATGCATTTCGATTTTTACCTTGCGATATATTTATATCCACTGAGTTGGCAACCCACCCCCTTTGTGATTTAGTTTCTTGCAGGACCGACTGCTTGGATCAGTAGCGGCTTGCCGGCATGCTTCTTCGGGTGATTGATTTTGGTAGGTGGGCTACATAGTCTCATCGTAACCGCCTCTTGTATATGTATATTCTTTTGGATCTAGTTAAAAACTTTATTGACCAAAACTTGTATATTTATGACTTAGAAGTGAGACTTAGACGTTTATGTATTTGGGTGTCGTACCAGTGTGGAGTCGACTTGATTTTGGCTTTGTTATGTATATGTTTCGCTTGTCATCCTTCGGTTTGAGCGTTGTATATTACCGCGTAGTTACTCCGCCGTTTGGTCGTGGAAACTAGCTCCCGTTGGGAATGCTTATTATATTTTATACTTGTATGTGGTTTTATTCAAAATTTACAATGGAGGCACTGCCCGATTTTTAAACGACGAAAATGTTTTCAATTAACTTTACTTTTACTTTCAGAATAAACTTGATTTCATTTAGTAACCATTTTCAAAACTTCACCTCTATTATTTCTTTTACAAAAAAGATTAGATTCTTGGCTTTTGGCTTATTTGGGTTACGGTGGGGTTCTATAGACTTCACATGATTTAAATGCCGGTCACGTTTCATTTCTGGGTTGTGACAACTTGGCTCCTGAATGGCTTGCGAATCTCCTGATCACAACCAAATACGAAGATCACCGGGAATGATTAAAGTATACCAAGCACGTTAATGGAATATTCCTTGGAATTAAATGCCCAGTCATCCCATTCTCGGGAATGCGAGGATTTCCGGTAATCTTCCATTCCATGTACCAAGCTCAACCGAAGATTATATGCGCGCATGATCTTGTGGCAGAGAGGGTTTTAGCAAAACCTTAATTTGGATTGGCTGTTGAGGATGTCGAAGTTTTGAGGCACCAAGATTAGGGACGATGACATGGCTTTGAATCGGCTTCAATCGGAATTTTGAGTTGTATGACGGATTGATGGTTGATGATGCGGAACGAAGACTTGATAACGAAGATGATGACGAAAATAGGTAACAACGAAAACTGTGGGCTTCACACCCAAGGGACTCGCTCCCTATATTGAATCACATGGCGAAAATACAACTCTCAGTAGATGTAACATTTCAGAAAATAGTAAATATTATTTTTGGAATTTAAATAATAATATTTTGGGTTTTACGGATATGATAACCAATATGGATTTGAGTTTTCATAGATTGGTATAATTATATACCTCTATTTTGGAAATTAATTGGAATTTAAAATGAATTATTATTTATGGGAGCATTTATTTAATTGGGTTTTTTATAAATTAGTATATAATTATATCCATACAAGTTATAATGTTAAAACTAATTTGTGTTTTCCTAATTAGTACACTAAACTAAGACTTACTTTAAACATATGATTAGTGTGTGCATGACATGTTAACAAATAGGTGTATATTAGCTTTATTTTTATTCTTTTTCATTTGTGTTTTTATAGTTATTTTCATTTCTCTTTTTTTTTAATGAGTGAGAGAGAAGGAGACATGGAGGTATGGTGATTATAATATTGGGAATGGGAGAGAGTGTGAGAGTGAGGGGGAGGGGGTTATGGCTGTAGGGTTAGCTTAGCACCTCAGCAAGGTTTTGGCAAGTATCAATCATGCTACTTTAAAAATTTTGGGGTGCTAAACAAACCCTAACCAAGATCTTAACTAGAGACTTAGGGTTAACATGCATGTAAACAACTTTACATCTAAGAGAGAGGGATTACAACCTTTGTAGTCCGTTCCTTCGCTTCATAAGCTCCGTGTTGAGGTCCCTTCGCTGCGATCATTAAGTACCCGGACTCTAGAGAGGCTCCATGAAGAGAAAAATGCAAACTTGCTTCCAATCTTCAAAACTAAGATGATCTACCTTGAAGAATCTCAAACCCAAGCTCTTGCTTCACTAATCAAGTATTAGCAAAGTAAACACCCTAATCTAAGTGGCTAGAATAGACGAGGATGATGAAGTAGGAATTTAGCTCTCTTTTGTTTTCAATTTCTCACTTTATTTCATCACAACACAAAAATCTGGAAAGCTTTTTTAAGAAGAAGAAGAAGAAATCCTTTTGTAATGAATAATGAATTATTGTTGTGGTTACAATTGCAATCATGAGTTAAGAATGAGAGTCTTAACTCATGTAGAGAATTAACTAGAGTTAAGGGTTTGGGTTGGGTTAGAAAATATCTACACAAAATATCAAAGGAAGAAGACAAAAGGAAAGCTTCATGAAGCTTCATGAAAGCTTCATCCAAAAGCTAACCCAAAAGCTAACCCAAATCCAAACCCTAACTTGGTTTAAACTCTAAATTATGTTGCATTTGTAACCCTAAGATGTTACAATATTATATATCACATATATAATATATAATGTAACAAAAGAAAATAATACAATTAACATATATCGCATATATATCAATGTATTATCCAACGAGAAAATGAATTAATAAAGCGAGCTTATATTAGTTAACGTAATGTAATATATATCATATATAATTATACATTAAATTATCGAATCAACACTTGATCCGATAATCCGGCTATATTGTATATAACCGACTAATATAACATGTACCATTTCATCGCATCAACACTTGATCCGATGACCCGGCTATATCACATATACCCGGCCGATATCACATATCGCGAGAATAGAATACGGTATCTCATATCGTATTATTCTCGGTCCCGCACATATCACATATGTGCTCCTACTCCGTTTTGCCTGAGCCAGGAAACCTCTGTGTAGGATTCTAAAGAATCGTCAATACGCCGGCAGTAGGTGATGATCATATCAAACACCCACAAGCTGCAAGCGGTCAGCTAAACGTAACAGCCACCCAGGTATTGAGCGATCAGAAGATCAACAAGCAAGCCTGTACATTCTCCTGCGAATCCAATCAGTAACACTGCCGTACAGTCCGGTCTCTTCGTCTGATATGTCGCATATCCAGTTTAGGGGTGGTAAACGTCAGAACCCAGTAGCCGATAAGTCGTGTCGATATGAGGTACATAACAGTTTGAGAAACTACTGATAACTCTTACCAGTAAATCTCAGCAACCCTGGCCAGGGATTTCCAGTTATAGCCAATCGAACACAGCGCAACATCAACTCCCAATACCGGGAGAGACGAAACCCCTCCCATCGCTCATTGCCTCCATGTGATTCGGGACTGTACCCAAAAGCCACCGTTTTGCACGATCTCTTGACCGTGGTATGGTGGAAATCAAAGCACAGTGGGAATCACACAAGACTTTATGATGATCTCGGGTCTACAGACTAACCTGTACCAGTGTCACCAGAGAACTGCTATCCGACGATAGGTATAATACCATCTAGGAGTTCTCGGCGAGTCCGTCCAGTGTACCCAGTCTCCACTGAGCACCCGTATACCTTCTCTGATGTCAAACACCAATGGATATGAGATCATCCATCGCCCATCATATGGGTCATACGCTAGTCTACTCTGGAGTACCGATACCCTGTCTCGATACTCCCACGACTAGGAACATTTGAAGGATGTACTTATCGACTATCCAGTCCCCATTAGTATGATCTACATCATAGTCCTGGTAGTCAAGTACTCATCCTAAGGGCTTTATCAACATGTGATCACAAATCAGTATTTGTTTACATGTTAAGATAAAGTGCAACCAGATAGCATACTATCATGTCGAGCAAGAAAGTCCTTCCTATATATGTCCAATCATCCACTACAATATACATCACATGTACAGTAATGGCCTCTAGGGCATACATATAACTAACAATGGCATGGTAACCATTTCTTTCTTCATATCTTTTTCTTCTTCTCCTTCTTCTTCTTCTCCACCTCCAATTCCAAACCACACACACACACACCCCTTGAAGCCTTCATTAAAGAAGTTCAATTTCTTATCCTACACATGCTGAAATGATCAAGTCTTCAACTTGAGACCATTTGCAAGCTTGAAACTTTCCTTAATCCCCACCAGAGAGGTAAAAACCCCACTTTTAAACAAGATTTTACAATACTTGCCAGGACAAACTAGTTTTGGAGCTAAAGAGCATGTTTTCTTAGTTTTGAGATTTCGAAAGTGAGTTTTTATGGATACAACTAGTAGTGGTGGTGTAGTAGGGTCTAATTTGTAACTACTACTTGTTTTGGGTAATTGATGGCACTTAGATGCAAGTTTTGTCGAGTTTAAAAAATATTAAGTTTCAAATATGCTTTTCATTGGGTTTTGAAGTTCAATTTAAATCTGGAGTAGTTTGGGATCTCTGAAAAATATTTTGTATATAGATTCGATCTATTTAGAGCACTAGGAGACCCCACTATGAAAACGAGACCCTAATTCCCTGGTTGGGCCGCAAATTGTGGTCCAAACGATTATTTTGACAGCCCCTTTGTTGAATTAGGTGTTGGGTTTGTCCAGTAGATGTTTTACATGTTATACAAGCCTATTTTATATGCTAAATTGTCCCAGATTCGCTGAGTAAAAATTTAGAGTTGTTTTACTTTGCTTTTTGACAATGTCTTACGGTTTTTAAACTTGGTTTTTGGATTTTTATGTCTTGACTTGGTCGTTCGACGTTCGTACGTCGACGCCGGGGGTATTTTTTTGTATTTGGCTCGTGTTGACCATAGGTTTTAGCCTATGTGCGTTTCACTCGTCATTTCGATTTTGATATAGGGTTTTTATGCGATTTTGTTACGATTTCGATTGTAGGTACAATCATGGGGACTTCCGAGACGAAGAAGAAGGGTAAGGCGTTTGTTGACATCGACTAGAGCGAGGCGCGTATCCGTGAGTAGATGTATATCTACGGAGAAAGTCAGGTGGATTGCGTATAGCACCCCCGCAACCGTAGTAATTAGAATACTATATGTTAGAACCATATTCCTAGTGTATAGGGTCATGCTAGATCACTCATAGGTGTATATCCGTACTTAGTAGGTAGTTATATATTTAGTGTCTAATTCTTAGCCATTAGGCTATATATATATATATTGGTATATAAGTATAAAGATGATTACTGTTATGTGTTGTACGCGATTATATGTCCGTACTTTATATAACATGATATGAGTTGGCGTATACGACTATAGATCCGTACCGGTTTCTTTGGATGATATCGTATGAGAGAGATTCTATACATGATATGATGAGAATAGACTGCCGAATACGGCCGATATTCACTTGACTCGGGGAGTCTTGCTAAATCTTAAATCGGAAAATTATGAGATGTTTGGAGCCATAGTTATTTTGAAAACTAACGATTCGTTACTTATTTTTAAATGATAACGTTAAGGGCGCGCTACGAATTTTTAAAAGACATCTATTTCAAAAACATCGTAGTCCCTTATTTCCAAAACAACGTTTTTGTGCTATTTTACACTATAACTGTATGGCTCATACGTAGTTAGATATTTTAGACGCTTGCTCACGTTACGATTTTCTTATTTCTGTATACACTCGCGCTTCGATTACTTATGATATATACTACGTTTATACCTTAGCTCCACTTAATTTCGTTTGCTAGGACACTTGCACTATTACCGATGATTCATGTTGCACTTACACATACTCACATGCTACACATACATATCATCGGTAATTACCATGCCACGTACACATATAGAACTTTCTTGTCATTTGTATCATATTATTCCCTGTTAGTATTGTAGATTACTGTTTATTACCCAGCATCGCGTACTGTTCCGTATATTATACTCTCTTACATTGCTTATATGAAAACACTTGTAGAATACTGTACCATTACCGATGATTTACATGTTGCACGTACACAGACTCATATGTTCATGCACACATCATCGGTAATTACCATGCCACGTACATATATAGGACTTGCCATGTTATTTTGCATCATACTATATTTCTGCCAGTACATTAGATCACCGCTCATTACATATTTGCATGTATTACACCACTGTTCCGTACTTTTAATTTGTTCCATTATCACCATGTTCTTATGCGATAGTGTTTTCATGTTGATTCCTGTTTTTTTGAGATCTGAGAAACCGCGGATATGATTTTATAAAACTTATGAATATTTTAAATGCGGTTTTCTCTTGATATGATGATTTGGCGTTCACCATGAGTTTTCTGTGTTTTGATGATATGAGTATTATCCGAATCGAGGCAGGGGAGGAACCGATTATGGATACATGGTGGACCCGGTACGGTACCCAGGGGAAAGAAGCCCATATAGAAAGACAGATGATCCTAGCGAGGACGAGGCCGACTGATGATAGTATGGAAACGCGGCGGATATCCGGAGGATACCAACCGGAGGTATATGATTCAAATGGATATGAGGGCCGATATGAGAGACGGTGTCTGAGATATGAGGATTTTGAGTGTCGATACTGGACACGGGATTTATGGGGATTTCGAGTGTCGATACTGGACCCTCAGTTGTTTTTATGAGAATTTCGAGTGTCGTTGATGGACACTCATTGGATGATACATACATACATATATATATATATATATATATATATGTTATAGATGATATATTTCCACATATTGATTGACCATGGGGATCTTGTGTGTTATGCGCGACCTGATATGATGTACTTATTAATACTGACGTGATATTTATGTATTTACACGTTCACATTTGTTATCACATAGTATGATAGTATATACAGTATAACCTAGGTAGATCGTTATGCATTCAATTTCTACCTGATGATATTTTCTATTCACGAGTTGGAAACTCACCCCCGTTGTACCATAATTTCTTGCAGGACCGACCGCTCGGATCAGTAGCGGCTTGTTGGCACGCTTCTTCTTCGGATGATTGCTTTGTTAGGTGGGTTACATTCCAAATCGTAACCGCCACTTGTATATGTATACTCTTTTGTGATCTAGTTAAAAACTCCATCGACCAAACTTGTATATTTTTTGTGGACTTAGAGACGAGGCTTGTATGTTATTCTTTTATATGTCGAGTTTTGGATATACTTGAGTTGATGATAATTTTAGTATTTCTTTTGCTTTTTATTGTGTTGATCTTCTCCTTAGACATCGTATATTGCTGCGTGGTTGTGTTTCCGCCGATTGGGCGATAAGATAGCTCCCGACTGGAGATGTTGATATTATATTTATTTATATGTATCGGTTTTATCAAAATTTACAAAGGAGATTCTACCAAAATTTTAAATGACGAAAATGTTTTCAAATCTTAGTTTTAAACCTACTTGTGTTTTCAAACAAATGGTACTTATGCTTTAAAAAGGTACTTGATTCATTGATAACCATTTTCCAACACTTCACCTCCACTATTTACTTAAAAAGGTTTAGATTCCTGGTTTTCGACTTACTTAGATTACTGTGGGGTCCTATAGACTTCACATGATTCATGTGCCGGTCATGTGCCATTTCCGGGTCGTGACAAAGTTGGTATCAGAGCGTTAGGTTTAACCTTTGTTCGAGTTTATATTTGACTATGTGGAGTCTAGGGTGTATATTTCGAAACTTAGACTTAACCTTACAGAACTAAGACTTGACTTTGGGGGTATTAAACCCGAACTTTCGTTACGTAGCTTGACCTTGGTATGATGGAATAGATAACTCAAGTAAAGTAACGTACCATATGTATATTCTACGGCATATTTATGATACGGTATTCCGCTTAAGTAACCTTAGGATATATATCTTGAGATCCTTTCTTCTATTCATTCTTTCGATCTATCCTCATCAATACTTGTTTGTGGTTCTTGTCACCATGGCTACAAGAGCCGAGTTGGCTATGGCTAGAGATGCGGTCAGGGCGAGCTTGTCAGGAATGAGGACTGACCAGGGTGTTGTCCCGGTCACACATGAACATATTGATTATCCTTTTTATGTTAGGATTTCTCATTTTGAGACAAGTGTTCTGGATCCGCACCGGATGGTCGGGTCATTACTTGAGGCCAGCCGGATTGAGAGGCCTGTTTTCGTGCAGCCTACTCAGAGGATCGTTGTGTTATTTACCGTGCAGACAGATGTATTGGCCGTTGCTAAGATTGACGAGATACCGCTTCCACAGTTCATGACGCTGAAGCCGCTGGTTTTTATAGACATGAATGTGACAGAGGATCCTTAGTCATTCCTGGATAGGGTGACTAGGATATTTCTTTCGTTGGGAAGCCCCGATGCGAGATCAGTCGAGTTGGCTAGTTTCAGTTTGAAGGGTCTTGCTCAGACCAGGTGTGAGTCGATCGAGAGAGGCCGAGCAGTGCATATTCCTCCGATGACATGGGACGAGTTCTTGAGGGCGTACTTAGCCAGATTTCTTCCGCAGAGCATCAGAGACGCTCGAGTTTGTAGTTTCGAGTCCTTGTGTAAGACTCCAGATATGACCGTAGCCGGGTATGGATTGCAGTGTATGCAGCTATCGAGATATGATTTCTATTTGGTCGATATTGAAGAGAAGTGGATTAAGAGATTCGCATATGGTCGTGATGTGCAGTTATTCCTCTTCGTTGATGCTAGAGATTCAATACGTATGCAGAGATGTTGGATACAGCAAGCCTTTCAGGGAAAAGTCTTGATGAGATTTCAGCTGCTCCAGAACGGAAGTGGGTCCGTTTAGGGGTGCCAGTTCCAAGCAGTTCGGCAGATATGATATCGGTAGAGGCCATGACAGGTTCTTTCCGGGATACTATAGAGATAGAGATTGGACCCAGGGCCAATTGTATGGCGCGTACTCAGTAGGTTAGAGGCCGCCATCGCCGACGTGCTACATTGCGAGTGGTCAGGTTACTTGGCCAGGAAGTGTTCAAAGAGGCGTCAAAGCAAGATTATTTCCGTCGCTACTCCTTACCAGGAGATAGTATCGAGCGACCATAGATTTAGTGATCTACAGAGAGAATAAGGATCCAGAGTAGAGGGCGCCAGACCGTGGACAGAAGGCAAGTGAAAATTCTTGCTCTGCCAGCTCCGGTGCATAGGCACCTTATTCACCGCCGAAAGACCGGACCGAGACGTTGGGACGTCTGGCCTGAATTTGGGGGCAGATGCTATTTGGACTTCTCCATCCACCTCTCCGAAAATACCAAGTTGATTTATGGCACCATATATCGGAGGTTTGGATATATGCGACCGTTGTACAGACTATATCAGACCCCCTTCGTTTGTTAGGGGTTTTTGATTGTGGGGACACTCTTCCCTGTAGGTGCAAGTACCTGCAGTTAGTTACATTATCGCGTTGCGATAACCACTTTCTCCTGCTCCAGCAGTTCACTTCATGTCGTGTGTATTTTTGTTTATTTTGGTTGCCCGTGTATTGTATACGGAGACTAGTTTATGTCGTTGCCCGTAGGGCGCGGATTAGTCCAAATCCGTATGTTTTAGATTTGGATTTTGGGTCAAGGATTCGCTTGGTTTGCCAACGGGAGTGAACTTAGGACGCAGATCTCATATAAATGAGGTTCATTAGTTCACGGGATATTTGA
This sequence comes from Agapanthus africanus, assembly GCA_030015575.1. Taxonomy (NCBI): domain Eukaryota; kingdom Viridiplantae; phylum Streptophyta; class Magnoliopsida; order Asparagales; family Amaryllidaceae; genus Agapanthus; species Agapanthus africanus. Next base: position 89,453,823 of record JASDDO010000012.1, on the reverse strand, counting down.
GTTTGATATAAGGATCGTTAGTCATATTTGAGAATAAGATCAACTTAGAAACAAATGAGCATATGGGCTTAATTATTTTAGTTTAAGAACATCACGGTCCATTATCGCCGTGTTTGGGGCGAATATTAGTTTAAGAACATTTCGGTCTATAATTCATCTTACGCTCACGTGTATTTGTTATGTGGCGGAGTGAACGATGGTGATATGGAATGCACCCAATTTGGGGTGCGATCCGATTTGAGGTGTGTGCATCAATTTGGAAGTGCATCAATGTGGGATGTATCATTCCCTGTCTTGATGAAATTTTATATCAAGTTGGGACAATAAAGGAGTTGTTGGTTGTCGGGACCCGCCATCTCTCTGAAGACGCTGAGGAATTACAACGACATATATCAGAGGTGTGAAAAGATGTACCCTTGAACCAAATCCTGTATTTGAGGAAAAAGATCATGGTGGATCATCTAAGAATCGTTAGTCTTATATGAGACTAAAATTAGCTTAGGAGATATGGGATCAATATCATTTTGGATATCATCAATGAGAGATCATTAGTCATGTTTGAGACTAAGATCAGTTTGGAAATCACGAGCATATGGGCTCGGTTGAATTAAAGAGGAAGCTCATGCTTCACAGACTTAGCCAATTTGGGCTAAGATTGGGTTTCTATACCACCCAGTAGTGCTAAGCACTAAGATAAACAATGCTCACGTGTGTGGGGCGCTGGAATAGTGCTAAGCAATAATCTTCTATGGCGCTCATGTGTGAAACATGTGAGGCGCTTAGATATGGGCGCTGCCCAATCAGTGCTAAGCACTTAGTCATTTTGACTGAATATAGAGTGCTAAGTATTTTGCATAGCACTCACGTGGGAAACACGTGAGTGCTGAGTATTGATTTCAGGTTTTGTTTGTTCACCCCCTTTTTTTGACAGAAGTGCTAAACACTTGGCTAAAGCTTTGGCGCTCATGTGTGAAGCACGTGAGGCGCCAGATTTCGGGTTTCCAAGAGTGTTTCACGTGCATTTCACGTGACCGCTTTATTTTTGGGGTGCTGGGCTGCTTTATTTAGTGGTTGCCCAATCAACACAAATAAGTTTTTCTTTGTTTTTTGGACGCTCACGTGGGAAGCACGTGAGGCGTTTTAGCTCTTATTTTGTTTATTTTAGTCACTCATGTAGGAAACACGTAAGGCACTATAATAGCGCTAAGCACTAATTTTTCTCACGTGTGTTTCACATGAGACACCAAGTTCTGTTTTTAGAGATGTTAATCACTATAATAGGCATTAATTTTAGTCATTGATGATCATCAAGATTTCTGCTTTGAAGATCTTGGATCATCATTTTTTTAAATGTAGAACTAAGTTCTTCTCTTATTTTTTATAAAAACTAAGTCTTTATGTAGGGTTAAACCTTAATTTCGGAGGAATTAAATTCCCAGAACATATGTTCTTTTCTTTTTTTTTTTTCCTTTCTTTTTAACCTAGTTCTTTTCTGAATTTTTGATTCTCAAGAACAAGATCTTCCTGATGAGAATTAAATTCTCAACTTGTGGAAGACTTGTCTTGTGGATCTCTGATCCAGAGGAAGAACTAAATTCTTTGAGAAGGGTTAAACCCTTAGGTAGGTAAAATGAGATATTTTGATCTTTGTGTTTTCTTTATCTAGGGTTTTGAGGAGAAAGGTCTTCTTCTTATCTTGAGAATTGAATTCTCTGTTGTTTTGGAAGCTTTCTGTATTTTTCAGAAGCTTATGGGGAGGGGGGGTTCCTTCTATATGAGACTTGAAGTTTCGGGTTCTTTATATAGTGGAGGCAAATTGTTAATTAGTTTTGAGAAAATATCTCATTGAGAGATTCCAATTGATTTAATTGGTTTCAAAATTTGTTTGGGGAATTTTACCCACTGTTGGATCTTTAATCCAAGTGTTTCTGTTTTTACAGAATATGCTTTCTTGTTTTTAACAAGATTGGGGGAATATTTTCCCATATATAGAATTTTATTCTATTAAATGGTGATTTTTTATCACCGTTGGATTTTTAATCCAAGGGTGCTCGGTTTAACAGAGCGCAATATTTCTCTGTTTAGAAAGATATAGGAAATATTTTCCATCTCATTGGATTTTTGATCTACCAACTTTCTGTTTAACAGAAAATATCCTTCTCATTTAGAAAAATCAGGGAGATATTTCCCCCCAATGAATTTAATTCTATGTTTAATCACCGTTAGATTTTTGATCCAACGGTTCTTTATTTTACAGAGAGGATCTTTCTCTTTTAGAAAAATCCAGGGAGGTATTTCCCAAGAGTAGAATTTAATTCTACATAAGGAGGTGCTCTCACGTGTTTAACATGTGAGGCTTATTTAGCTTCTTTCATTTGGCTCTCATATGCCTTGCATATGGACGCTCACGTGTTTAACACGTGAGGTCAATTTGGCCTTTGGCCAATTACTCTTAATGCTCATATGCTTTGCATACAACAATAGAATTTAATTTTATTCAAAGAGTTTAACTCTATCTGTAGCTAATACTTCAAAAAAGGGTGTTCGTACGTATTTAACACGTGACCCCAGTGTGGTTTTTTTGTGTGCTTATATGCTTTATACACAGGCGCTCATGTGTTTAACATGTGAGGCCTATGTAGTCTTTAATTGTTTGGTTGCAGCGCTTATATGCTCTGCATATAAGTGCTCACGTGTTTAACACGTGAGGCTTGAGTCGTGGGGAATTCTTTTTCCTTTTTTCTCCCTTTTTATGAGGGAAGAAATGCCCCCAGCATCGCTCTCATGTGGCATACACGTGAGTGCAACGCTGTCCATCTTTACCACCATTGGATAGACTGGGGGAATGAGAAGTTGAACCGCTCCCATCACGTTTTATAAATGGGGCCTTTGGCCTTTGAGATGACCACTGTTTTTCCATCTTCCTCTTTGACTCTTTTCTGGAGAATTTAATTCTCATTTCAGAGCTTAGATCTCTGCCCACAGAACTCCTTCTGATCAGAGTTAAACTCTGCAAAAAGTTTTTGGTATGGATTATGAATAATACTTATCTCTTAGGAAACTTTTTCTCTTGTTTTGGATTTTAAATCCATTAACAGAGCTTGGTTCTTCTCTTGAACTGATCTCTTAGAGATCTTAAAAAAACTCTTTTTTTTGAGTATACCATGGGTTTTGAATCAATGGTCATTCTTAAGAATCGTTGGTTCTCTTGTTAGGGTTTTATCCTATCATTGATTCTGATCTTTGAGGATGTTTGGAATTTAATTCCATTTTGTTTGTTACCCATCATGGGGATTTCTGGGATTTAATCCCATTATTGGAGGAATTTAATTCCATTGTCTTACAGAGCTCAGCTCAGAATTTTTGGAACTTAGGGAATTTTATTCCCTTTACTGTTCTTGAGTACTTTTTTTAAAATCCCCTCTTTACAGATTTGAATCTGTTGTTATTTTAATAGAACCCGCTTTCTTTTAGGGATACTGGGAGTTTTAACTCTACTATTCATTTAATGAGGATCCTTTTAGATTCTAACAATGGGCACATGTCTCATCATTGACGAGCCGCCATTTTGATTTCGTGGGGTCCACTAGATTTTTAGTTAGTAGTCCCATAAGACCAACCCATACTTTTTGTTGACTTTTGTTTTGTTCCCTTCTTTAGGTACAATGGCCTCACTTCCCTACTTCCCTTATACACGCTTAGAGGTTGCTTTCCTACAGTCTCCGTCAGAAGAAAAAGTGATGTCTATGATTAAGAATCATGATAATAACAAAAAGAGCCTTTTGCTATGGGGTGTCTGGTACGGTCACATCATAAGGGGCCGTCGCAGTTTTACGTGTGGAATACCGACGGAACCCATTCTTCGATTTCGTTTACAGAGCGTCTACGTACTGCATATGCAGTGGAGGCGGTTAATTGGACTCCTGAAGGCTGGCTTGAGCCATCAACGACAGGAATTCCCAATCAGCCCTTGGTAGCTATTGACATTCTGGGACGCCGAATATGCCAAGGCGAAGCTCGACCTTGGGGGCAGGTCTACAAGATAGGCGTCATCACACGGCATCCAGTGGGCTATCTTCCTTGGGCCCGTTCTCTCCTCCCAACACTCCCGTTTGCAGAAAGTGGGATTATACCAGGCGGTGTATGCATCTTTGTTCTACTATCATGCTCCTCACGTTTTATGGGTTAAAGCCTTTTTGAACCAATGGAATCTTCCAATGCACACGTTTCTACTAGGGGATCGCGAAGTTTCCATTTCGCTGGAGGAATTCCGAGAAATTTCGGGACTGCCAATCAGGGGAGAACACTACGAATAATTATTACCCCCTGACGAGTATGTTTTTCCTACAGTGCTAGCCATGCATGAAATCTTGACAACTTAGAATGCTGTTCAGCACAAGCATCCAAGTTTAATCAAGGCCTTAGGTATTTTTGAGAGCCTGTTTGTGGCATCAGAAGGATGAGGTGTTAGTTTTGACGCTTTCATCTCTCGCTTTCTTCATAAAGACGCTCTATCCAAGAAAGCTCCAAAATTTGCGAAGGTCGAGGATCCCTTTGGATTTGTCCTGGAGAAATTGCCGGTTAAGGAAGAAGATTTGCCGCAATTTTATATCCCAAATTCGTTAGCCGTGACTTTTGATGCGATTGCTGCTCCTGGTATGGACGAGGAAACATTCTTTATAGGCTTCATCAGTCTCTGGCTCAGCTGGTTTGCCATACCAATGCACCGTTGTTTTATGAGAGCCTCTGTCTTTTACTTCGCACATCGCATATCCGAAAGAGCATGATTGGCTATTGGCGTGGTAGGGTTATCGCACTTGTATCATGGCTTAAGTACCGCAGCCAACACTTCAAATCCAGGTGCTTACACCGTGAACTTCTCCCTCCATTACTTCACGTCCTGGATCGAGATGCACGTGTTAGGCGCATTTGCTGTGCACCGGCGGCCTGATTTTTATGAGTCATAAACCTTCCCACGAGTCATGAGATTGGTTGATGCTTCCACTCTTGATTCGACTCAGTTAGGGGCTTTGCACGTGTTATTTAACCCGTATTCTAACAAAGGTGGCATGGTTTTCAACGATCGGGTCCTTTCTGCGCCGGCGGGGCCTATTCAGCAATTATTTGATTTGTTGAAGAATGGGGCGCCAGTTTTGAAACATAAGGAGATAATGCATCTGTATTCAATCAGGCCGGGGTACTTAGTGTTCCGATTAAATGATGCTGCTCTCTTCATGCAGTATAATCCGCATCGCTTCGCCCAATAATTGGGTTATAACCAGGGGGTCCCCCTTGATGCTTTTTTAGTTAAGCCTATTCTCTCGCTGGAGACTGTTCATGATGCTACTCATCATTTCATGAGGCTAAATACCGGTTCCCTCTTCATGATCCCCGAGCCTGACTACATTCTAAGGCCTGTAGGACCCTTCAAGGGCTGGTATTGTCACCGGGTTAGTCCCATTATAACAGAGGAGAGACGGGTGTTTTTCGAGTGTAAGGCCTCTGCTCTTGCCCAAGTCATCAACGCTCCGTTGTGACCACGGTCGGTCGTTCGCCCTCCTCTGAGGTAAAGCGATTCAGTGCTTATTCCAAAAGCTGCTCGAACAGAGTCGGTCCCCCGTACTGCTGGTATGCCGGTTCGCACTGGAATCGGTGCAGAGACTCTTGATAAGGCACAAGTAGCGGCGTCATCAAAGTCGGATCCCGAAGACGAGATTGGGCAGCGCCATGCAAAAGTTCCGAACTGGAGGAAGCGTCCTTCTACCAGTACTAGCTCGGGCCCTACAAGGAGAAAGAAATCGGCCGCCCGTTTACTCGATACTTTGCTCGACTGAACCTCTCACTTATGATGAGCCTATGTATACGCTTGAACCGGACGATAGTCTTCTCTTTCCTGATACATCTGCCGAGGAGGTCGCTCAGCTGGCCGAAGTTTTGAAGCGATCACAGGATGAAACCGAAAACGTGTACCACAAGAAGGGATGGTTTCCCCCTGTCGAGTTCCGTGATGTTGACCCGGCTCTTACTATATTACCCGTAGTTCTTTTAATGCTGGTAGAAGAATGGGCTTTTAAACAGCCAATATAATCCGCTTCTAAAGACGAGGCTGCTCTAAAAGCGGGTAGGGATTTATCTTAGATCGAAGCCCGACGAGCGCGATTAACCAGAAAAGAGCAGCGGCTCGAAAAGGCTATACTTCAGGCTCCCTGGCGTATCGGTATGTACCTTTTACATCCCTCTCAGTAAATGATTTATATTGCTTTCATATCGTATTCTTCTTTACCCATTTTTCTTTTGTAGGGCCTTCTACGGCGGGCGCAGTTTCGAGCCTAGATCGCGCCTTAGAGCCTCCGGTGATGACTTTTATTCCTTCAGCGGAGGTTGCCGGATCAGTTATAGATTCTGTAAATATTTTTAGTGGCGCACCGGAGGATGTAGAGGAGATTCCTGAGGCTTCTATCCCTTCGGTCCAAAATGGACGAAGTATTGAAGGTAATCTTACACACATATATATATATATTGTTTAATGACCTTTCCACATGTGTGACCCATTCTTTCTCTCAGAATTGCGGGAGTTGGCGTCCTCCATTGTAGATCGTTCTCCGGAGGAGACCTTCCTACGTTTACTTAACATGGAGGTCCCGCACGCGATACCCCCCAGTGCATCGTCCTTTCCTCCGGCCAAGGTTGGTATTCTTTTGCTTTCCGTATTATATTTTCATAATGATACTGACGTGCTCTTTGCTTTAAACCACAATCCTTCAGGCTGATGACGAAGTTGAAGTTCTTGATGGGCATGTGGATTTCTCAGATTTTCCTTCTGTGGCCATGGGTAAGTGACGCTTTAGCCCTAGTATTCTTTTACTTATTCCCCGTGCAGAAAGGCGACTAACCATACATGTATCTTTTACAGTTTTGCCAACCCTGACTCCACTAGAGTCCCATATTTGTATGCCGCTGGGCCCTTATACCAGACGTATGTCTGAAGAATGGCGAAAAGGAGTATTCATTCACTAGCAACTCTTATCGGGGATCTTCGTGCTGACACTTCCGTTATGGCAGAGGAATTTGCTGTCGAAGCTAACGCTTCTTTGTCTGTCCTTGCTTCCTACTTTGACGAGGCGCTGGTGCGTACTTAGGTTGAGTATTGCCGTCAAGTGGAGATTTCTTTGCATGGAGTCGAATGTGCATGTCTTCCCTCTGATATCTTATCTATAAAGGCCAGCTTACATGAACGGATTGATCGGTGTGCTGCCAAGCTCCGATCTTGTGAGAAAAGACTCAACCGGAAATTTTCGTAGAGAGAGTTGGCTTCAAAGGTTCTAGGGGAACTCCAAGCTCAGCTCGCAACTAAAACTACTCGGGCTTATGAAATTTGGCGAGTTTTTCAAGAGGCAATTACGGAGCTGGCAGTTCTCGATAAAGCTGTCATTTTTACGCGCGAAATGGTTGAGACTCACAGACCGCTGAGAAGGAGCTTGAGCATCGGTTTTCTTTATATCAACAACAACAAGCAGGGTGATTGATCATTTGCGAAAGAAGTGTTTTCGTAAATAATCGCAATCAAAACAGTGTCGCTAGTAGATAGCCGCGATGAGTTCGGGTCGTCCGCAGGGAAATGTGAACTCTTTTCTTGTTTTAGACGAGTTCATGAAAGATGGGTGATTGTTTGTCGTTATATTTTAAAACGGATATAAGATTTATAAAAAAAAGGCTTGAAGGGTTCATAGGACTTAGTAGTAATGGATGAATAATTAAAAATGACTCATTTTATCTTTTAATAGTTTAAAACTAGATCGATAGTGATGAATGTAGATTAGGATTTTTGGAAGAAACTAGGATTTCCCCACTATTAACCCTTTTCCTTTCATTGATCTCTATTCATGTCTAGCCCTTAAAAAAACAAATGTTAAACCAATATCAAATCGTGGTCGTGATTATCATAAATTGGTAGCGCTCCCGATTAGGAGGTTAACATTTATTTTACTAAAGTTTATAAACTTTAAAATGTATAAAAGAAGTTAAGAGATCTTTTCATCCATTATCCTACCCTATCCTACGAACCCCAGCAAGCTAGGAATTACTCGCTCATGGTTAAGTTAGAAGAAAGGTTGGAAAATGAAATCATAATGAAGATGCAGAAAAGTAAGTGCAGAAATTAAATGCGGAAAATAAATACAAAAAGAAATAATCTAAAAACTACCTTTATTAATCAACTATTGCATTTACAATTCTCCTTAGAAAGTAGAATACAAGAACCCTAGTTTGCTCTAGATCTCTATCTTATAGGAGGTAGATGAATAGATGATGATCACTCGGATACGTGGATCTTTTGGATCTCTTGATCAATATATATATGCATTTAAGATCATGATTCTAAAACCTCACATCCAACGGCCTAGATTTGATCGCTGAGCCGCCGCAAAATTCCACGTTTGGCCGCCCTTCCGCCGCGCTTTGGTGGGATTATGACTTGGGATTTTTTCTAGCTTCTTGTGTTGACATGTGGAGATCCTTTTGATGTCTAGATTCTGAAAATAATATTCCGAGTCTCTGCCATTGCTAGATCTCTCGATTTGCTTCTAAATTTTGGCAGATTCGGTTTCGATATCCCGATTTGACTTGGATCTCTTACTTGGATTCCAGACCTGAGCTAGTACCTGCACAATATCTCAAATCAAAGTGTTTAGTAGCATTTGGTATTTTTGAGATATTATCCTAACCATTTATATAATATAATATCTTAAGAATATTTATTAGAAATATTTGATATGATATGCGTATTTTAATTATTAAGATTTCATTTAAATATTATATGCATATATTTTCCCTCAATGTAGAAACATATGATAATAAAATTTTTACAAATAAACCCACATATATTCTATATTTACAATAAACACTTTTTAGTACTTAACAATAGTAGGGAAACTGTTCATACAAATGTGCAATATTTTAGACTAATCAAATACCCCAAACTTATCTTTGATCGTCCCGAGCAAACTAGTTATTAAAGAGAAAAAAACCTAACTAGCACACTTTTGTATGCAACACGATTGCACTGAGCTTGTGCAACAAGCCTTTAAACCTCTTGGTGTCCCTAGTAGGAGGAGTGTTGTCTCCCGAGGGTTTTCAGCGGTTGCACCCACAAAATCCCATAATAAAAGAAAGAAGATGAAAGTTACATAAAAAATAAGGAACATATAAAATAAAGAACTTGAAAATAAGAGTTTCAAACTATAATAGCTTTTTAGTTGCCATGAGCCCTATCTTAATAGTCATGAAAAAATGTCAGAAATCATATCATCCCTCAATAAAACACCGCCTTTAGGCTTCCTCCCTACCTTTCTTCCAAATATCGATCATATACCCCTATGTGTGTGTAAAAGATATCCCTACACTTAGAGAATTCAATTCAAGCTATCATACTCTTGTCCATTTTCCTTAATACTTTTTAGTCGGTGAATGTTTTTAGATGGAATTGCTTACACATTCATCATGCGACCGTTAATATTTCTTGAGGTACTAACCAACCGATTACCAAATATGCTCACTTATTAAGACGTAATTAGCAATATCCTAGTCTTGCAACACCTAAGGCTTAGCGGTGACTCTTAAACCAGTTGGTCTAAGGCACTAGGTGATAAGGCATCCTCGCTATATTTTTTTATGCTGCCTTAAGTAATTATAAAACCAGTGTTCATTTTTCTTTACCATTTATATTTTCTGTGTCATTTATATTTCTGTTTATATATATATTTTTCCTTCATACTAAGGCTTTTAAACAAGAGTATTTCAAGGTATCCTTTACTATCCCAAGTTTTAAGATGTGTGCAAGTGCGTATAGTAGGGTATCAACGTTCAGATGTTTGACTCAAGAATAGGGACTATTTTTCATACTTATTTCTATGCTCAGATTAGTGATTTCTTTCATCTTACTAACCCTTAGGACAATAGCTCATGACTATCTATTACCAGCTTTGTTTTAAAACATCTAATTTCTTGCTTTTCTTAAATTTTTATCCTATTTTTCATATGTATTTTTCACTTTCTAACTTTTATTAACAAAAAAAAAATAGTGCTTTTAATGCAAAACGATGCGTGAATAAGCACAAACCTCCCCCAAACCTATTTGCAGCAGTGTCCTCACTGATATCATCTTTTAATCGCAAAACCTGTAGACTTGGGAGGAAAAAGTTCTTAATGATTATTAAAGGGGACAAAAGTCAATGACAGTGAAACCCTCCCCCAAACTTATTTTTGGCCCACAATCGTACAAAAATTTTCTTTTCTTCCAAGAGCCAAAATATATTTATCTCCCCCCAAACTTGTGTAAAACAGTGTTTTCATTATTTAAGCATTGAAAAATCATAAAGGGGGGGGGGGGTTAAATATTATTGGTCTACATAAAGCTTTACAAAGACCAAAAGCCAACACCAACTATTCGAATATTTTATCAATGTGACACCATGGTTGGTAGAAGATCATGTTACAGATAGACATGAAGAAGTGGGGATGAGATAAAAGGTGTAATTTAACGGTTTTACGTCTCGGTTGGTAGAGACGAAACAGTGACGGTGAACGAAAACGAGAATGTGAATAATTAGGAATGGTTGGAATAGTCGTATTCTCGTATGGGATAAGAAGAAGGGGCGGTGGTTCAACTTCTCCGGCCTCAAATGGAGACGAATGAATTTCCAATAGAGGTTGATTCATCACAACATCCAAATTTTTAAGGAACGCGAGTTTTTCGGCGAAAATATTTTCGAAACTTTCATCGATGATGATCCCATCGGAAAGAAAAGAATCAGTGGAATAGGCAGATTCTCTAGAAAGACTGAAAGTTTCAAGGTCAATCTTTTTCGCGCCAGAATTCAACACACTTGATTTGTCAGAAATTATGGAGGCAGGAGTCTCGAAAAACATATCTACCTTATTTTCAAAAGAGTCTAAATCAAGTGGTCTTTCAAGAATTATAAAAATCGAAATATCGGAGTGTGATTCATCAAAACTCGGTAGAGTTGAAAGAAGATTAGAAGAACCAAAGAAAGTGGGTGATGAAATAGGTAAACAAACTTGGGTGTCGAGCGTTGTTGAATCAGATATGGGAGATGAAGGCTGAGTATCGTTTTGCATATCAGATAGGTCGGTGGTAAGAATAGGATCGGTTAAATATACAGGAAGATGTTCACTTTCAATAGAAGGGACATGATGGGTAGGAGAATCCAACCCATCCAACATAACGGGTTCATCTTCAACGATATTCTTATCACCGCTCTCACTAATATCTTCGGTCAAATCAAACGAATAGGTTTTTAAAAATTTATCAATTATACTATCCTCAATCGATAAATCACTTGGTTCAGTTGATGGAATTGGAAGATTTGAAATATCAAGTGTATTCGAATAAGGATCGGTTTGATTTGGACTGGTGTAAGGCTCTCTTTCACACTCACTATTGGAAAAGTCAAACATGTTATTCTCGGACACCTCAGCACTTAGATTATTAAGCGGTTGATCATTGAATACATTCAATTGGAGTGCAGGATGGAGGATGTCGAGATCAAAAGAATTGGTTTTGGTTTGACTTTGATGGATCTCTTGTTCTTTTTCACAACTCAATTCCAACTCTACTTCAGGACTAGATATGGTTTGTGAAGAAGTTCCAATGAAGGATTCTCTTTGTACCGTGGAACTTCCTAATTGATTTTCAGAAGCACTGTCTAGATAAGGTGAAAATTTTGAGTATAGTTGGAATGTGTTTAATTGTTGGTTACGGGCAAGTTCAACGTGTTCCGCAATTGACATGCGTTTATGACTTGTCCCATTAGCCTCAAGATAAGTGTCAACATGAGAGCGTGTGAAAGTTTGGTACTATGGATAAGAATTAGAAGGGTGTACCCAAGTTTCATAAACATGATTAGGATCAATATTGTGATATGAAGAATATTGAGATTGGTTGGTTAGTTGGAGACTGGCAATTGCTATTTGTTCAGCAATGGTCATGGGTGTAAAAGATGTCATATTCGCCTCAAAACGAGTATCAATATTTTCATATGGAAATAATGGTGTTTGATGTCCTAAAGGTTTTGGATTAGTGAAGGGATGAAACTTTGGCTATTAGCCTTCGCAATATGCTCAGCTATGGACATGCGTTTAGAAGTTCCCTCACTAGCCTTAAACGGATTATCAACATATGAAGATGTTGAATTTTGATGCGATTGATAAGACCTTGAGTGAGGTATCCAACTGTTCTTTTACGCGCGCTCTATCCTATCCCTTAAAGACATGGCAGAGTCGGAATTTGTACCGAAGCAATTGAAAAACAAGAAATATCTGGTTATGGATAGCAAAGCTCGGCAAGAGTTCGTCTGTTTGGGTTACCCATTATAAGAAAATGAAAAGAAAAGAGGGTGAAATGATAATGATTTAAGCTCTTTTTGGATTTTGGAAATTGTTTTGCTTTGAAGAGAGACTCGACAAACGTGCACAAACAATACCTAGAACTAGGGTTACCTAGGTCAATTTACTAGACTGCTCCTAGACTTCCAAATGACAAATCTCAGGATCAATTCTCTACTACCACCTTATCAATCTTGTGGCCAGGTAAGCGCCAGGTAATTGGGAGGTATCCGCTATACGAATCACCGAAATAGCGGGCCTAATTAAGTAACCACTTTCCTTAATCACACTTGCCTAGACACCATAAGAGAAATGAGGATAAGCAATAGATTACCCATGACCCTCCTCTATCCTATTTGAGCGCGGCAGTCTTTAGAGGCTTGGTCTAGATATTTTTTTTATTAATGTAGGGTTATGCTTATGCTCGTTTGTGATTTGTGGGGCCTAGGAAGGGTGATGAAATCCCCACCCAATCTGAATTTGGGTTTATTGCCCCTTAATTTCCGTTTTAGATATGCAAAACAAACCAAAGTCTAAAACACGCAAAAAGATTTTTAGCGGCGATGTTTGCAAAGAATCTTACAGGAAAAATCAGATTATTGGAGTTTTATAGGAGAGAGAAAGTCAATAGGAAAATACCACAGAAGATTGGGGGCCCCAATCATCAAGAGTGTCGCGGTTCCGCCGCCAAATCGACCAAATAGCCGCGGTTCAGCCGCCTCTTTGAAGGATCTTCTGCTCAAATTTCTTCAGGGCACATCACTACTCCTTTGGTCCAAGTTGAAAGTCTCTGAATCTCTATTTGCCTGCTCCAATTACTCTAGATTCCCTTGTAAAACTCGCACAATAATTGTTAAAAGTGCAAGATGCGATTTTGTTTATTTTATATTTGCTGGATTTTATAAGAAATCAACCCGAATAACAAGAAAAGAAATCAACCCGAATAACAAGAAAAAAAATTATGACCGTTTCCCTTGCAACGGCGCCATTTTATTGATCGTTTGCGAAAGAAGTGTTTTTGTAAATAACCGTAATCAAAACGGTGTCGCTAGTAGCTAGCCATGATGAGTATGGGTCGTCCGCAGGGAAACGTGAATTCTTTTCTTGCTTTAGACGAGTTGATGAAAGATGGGTGATTGTTTGTCGTTATATTTTAAAACGGATATAAGATTTATAATAAAAATGCTTGTAGGGTTCATAGGACTTAGTAGTAATGGATGAATAATTTAAAATGACTCCTTTTATCTTTTAATAGTTTAAAACTAGATCGATAGTGATGAATGTAGATTAGGGTTTTCGGAAGAAACTGGGGTTTCCTCACTATTAACCCTTGTCCTTTCATTGATCTCTATTCATGTGTAGCCCTTAACAAAACAATTGTTAAACCGATCTCAAATCGTGGTTGTGATTATCAGTAAATTGGTAGCACACCCGATAAGAAGGTTAACATTTATTTTGCTAAAGTTTACAAACTTTAAAATGTGTAAAAGAAGATAAGAGATCTTTTCATCCATTATCCTACCCTATCCTACAAACCCTAGCAAGCTAGAAATTACTCGCTTATGGTTAAGTTAGAAGAAAGGTTGAAGAATGAAATCATAATGAAGATGCAGAAAAGTAAGTGCAGAAATTAAATGCAGAAAATAAATGCAAAAAGTAATAAACTAAAAACTACCTTTATTAATCAACTATTGCATTTACAATTCTCCTTAGAAAGTAGAATACAAGAACCCTAGTTTGCTCTAGATCTCTCTCTTGTAGGAGGTAGATGAATAGATGATGATCACTCGGATACGTGGATCTCTTGGATCTCTTCGATGATGATTTTCAATGTACAACTCTCGGTCCCTTATATAGCCCTTGAAACCAGAAACCCTAGATTCCATATAGGAATATATGCATTTAAGATTATGATTCCAAAATATCACATCCAACGGCCTAGATTTGACCGCTGAACTGCCGCAAAATGCCACGTTTGGCCGCCCTTCCGCCGCGCTTTGGTGGGATTATGACTTGGGATTTTTTCTAGCTTCTTGTGTTGACATGTGGAGATCCTTTTGATGTCTAGATTCTGAAAATAATACTCTGAGTCTCTGCCATTGCTAGATCTCTCGATTTGCTTCTAAATTTTGGCAGATTCGGTTTCGATATCCCAATTTTACTTGGATCTCTTACTTAGATTCCAGACCTGAGCTAGTACCTGCACAATATCTCAAATCAAAGTGTTCAGTAGCATTTGGTATTTTTGAGATATTATCTTAACCATTTATATAATATAATATCTTAAGAATATTTATTAGAAATATTTGATATGATATGCATATTTTAATTATTAAGATTTCATTTAAATATTATATGCATATATTTTCCCTCATTATGTTAATTAAAATATAGAAACATATGATAATAAACTTTTTACAAATAAACCCACATAAGTTCTATATTTATAATAAACACCTTTTAGTACTTAACAATAGTAGGGAAAATGTTCATACAAATGTGCAATATTTTAGACTAATCACAGGGGCTCAGCTTGCGACGCTGCTAGAGCTTGAGGTGGAGGTTCAGCGGAAAAATGATGATCTATCTGGCTTATTCAACTGTTCACCGTCATAAAATTTGTCGCTGTATATTTTTTTCTTTTTTGTATCTTATATTCATTTTGGTTTATGAATAAAAAACATATTTTATTTCATGCTTGCACCTCTCTATTTTTTAATGTCTTGATTTAGCGTGAAGTAATTTATGTACTCATTTCGGAGTTTGTAGTTTATGTACTCATTTCAGAGTGTTTTTTAGTTACCTCCCTTGGGTTTACAGGCAAACTTGTCCTAACGTTGTATGTAGATAACCCCCATTCTTTACGATAGGGGTCCGTTAGGTTTGTGGTACTAGGGTTTAGTCCATGGCACTGTCGCGTTGGCTGATATATTCCTCGATATATTCCTCGATATACAGTCTTTAAGCCGCTGTTCGAGTAGCTCCGTGACTGTCGTGTCTCTGATCCTTTCGGGGGCTGGACAAGATGTCTTCAAGTAATCTCTTTAGGTTATATTACCGTCGGAAGAGTAAGCATTAGGAATCCGCCATGATGCTTTTTACCCTAGGTTAGGCTCAATTTGGAGCCCCGATGGGCCATAACCGCACCCTTATGGGGTGGGATGATCTCTAATGGTCTTTTAGGCTTTATATAGGTTGCCTTCAAGACCCGAAGCTAGGAATATGCCGTCACTTCATTTTTCTTTTGTTTTGACGATGTCACGCTGATTCATTGCTGAAGTAGGGTAGACATCTATAGGACCTCTATGCTGTATGTATTGCAATTGAAGTCCGGAGCTAGGAATATGCCATTGTTCCAATTACATTTGATAGTCGCATCCGCATCCAGCTGAAATGAGGGGAAACGCCGGAATAGTCTCTAGGTTGTATATGTACCGTTAAGACTTGGAGCTAGGATTTTGCCATGGCTCTATTTTTGCTATGACCCTTGGGTCTTTTGTTGATGTAACGACTCTGAAATCACTATACAAAGTTTTTCTTGTTATTGTACAGAAAAGGGTATTGCAGCCTGTGTAAGAGTTATAAGTTAGATTTGTTTAATAAAAGCAAGAAACAATTTGTAGCTCACTGGTAAAGCCTCTACACTGCTATGACGTAGCATGCGTGTTCGATTCCCATCAGACACAATTATTTTTTTCTGATTTTTCTTTTTAATTTTTGAAAGCCCAAGAGTTGCACGTGCAATACACGAGGAAATGAAAAGTTTCAGAAAAATCAAATGGGGGCAATGAGGTGCACACACACAAAAACCCACGCGGCACGAATATCGAGGCAAAACCTCAAGATCCGACTGTCCAAAATGCCTTTCAAGTCGGCGCCGACAGTTCGATTGAGCCCAATTGGCTCCGTGCTTTGCACACATACCCCTTCGACTCCCCTTAACTCCCCTGCACTGTTTGATTTTCCTACAATCAAACAGAGACCCTTCATTTCACCAATTAACACCTTTTTAATGCTTTTTAATCCAAAATTTTAATTCCCAAACCATAATTCTTCACTATAAATACCACCCCATGTCTTATCTCTTCACCATTCTGAAATTCTAGCAAAAATTCTTTCAAAACTTTCTAAGTGCCAAGTGGAGTTAAACCCCTTAAGTGGAGAAGCGAGCCAAACTCGATGACCAGAGCATTTCCGACGAAACCACGACCCACGAGAGCTTCTTCAACCTTTTCTTAACCTTCTCAAAGCTGTAAGTCCCTTCATCCCTCTCTCTTTCTATCTCAAAACTTAGTTTTAAAACAAACCGACAAAAGAGAAGTTATTTCCGATATAGTTTTCTTTTTAACATTTGTAAGCCATGTGATAAGAAAACGAGATCAAGCTAACATGCTACACAAATCCTAACCTTATTCACATCAATTAGTTTTTAGTTGTAACAAATTTTCATATTGAACAAACATATAAGGAACCTTTTTCATTAAAATACCATGAACTTTAGAATAACCACTTTTCGATATCTAGTAAACCCAAACCCTAGAACCTTCATGGGGTAATGACCTACCGCACATGCACACTATGGTTTCATGGCACGGTATTCTAAGCATATGGGTAATTCAAAGTAAAAGAACTTTTTTTATTAAAATATCACACCGTTTCAAAACGGGTTTCTTTAAATCGGTATTTCGAAATCCTAGGCAATTACGCCTCTACAACCCGCGTTAGGGGACCCGCTAATGGATTGTGTGGATTATCGCACATTCTTGAGACAATAGAGAGAGATGCAGAACTCTTCACGGAGTATTCGGTCTCGAAAGGAATAAAAATACTGTTTTTAAGAAACACGACTTTTCTAATAAAAAAACTAATTTTTGGAAAAATTATATAAAATTATGAAATCCGTATTTTCAATAAAAACAAACTAAGAAACTATATTTTTAAAAATGAAAGATTAGAATTTGTTAATAAAATATAACCAAGTTTCCAAAAGAACTAGTTTTCATAAAAATACTACAAAATTTCAAAAAAAGCAAGGTTTTATCACCAAAACACCACAACAATTAAAATACATGTTCATGAAAAACCCTAAATATTATAAATCACCCTCGAGCTTTATTTTTTACAATATTAAAATATTTTTTCATAAAACCCCCTCAAGGTATACAAGCAATATTTAAGGACTTTAGATAAATATAGGTTTAAGTGGGATCGATTCTCTTGAGCTTTAGGGAGCCGGAGAAAGTGAGTGCTTGCCTATTCAGGTTAGACAGCTTAACGGAGTTATTAATGGCAATTGTCTTGAAAAAAAAACACAAATTCTGCCGTACACGTGCAACAGTTGCCGATTTCTCTTAAACATAAGAGTTTAACAATTTACATGAAAAGATATGAACTCAAATCCAAACTCAAATTTAAACTTGAACTTGAACTCAAATACAAACTCGAACTCCAATCTAAACTCGAATATGAACTCGAATCCAATCTACTCGAACCAACTTGACTCGAACCCAGATTGCAATCGTCATGACTCACACATTACTCGACTCACTCGAATACAATCTACACCTTTTGCAATCTAGGATTTCGATCAAGACATGTCAATCAAATCAAATAAGTATATTAACCAGTTATAATATATTATACACCAGTTATAATATATTATACACGGGGTGTTTGGGATAGTTTCTTGTGTGAATCCAACGGAACTTTAGGAGTCCCGTATTAACCTCTTTTTTATTTTACTCGAATATTAGTCGGGTTGATTCATCTACAGCCTAGAGCCCCGATGCTAACACATGAAATGAGCCCGTGTTTTTGCTCCTGGGGCTCCACTCTTGAGCTCGTGAATACTTCTATGGCTGCGTTGACATTCACACTTGGAACTTAACGTTAATATAGTAACCATATAGAGACATATGGTATATTTTTACCCATGATCATATACTCTTACTCGTCATATATATATATTATACACTTGTCATTTTCTTTACTCTTACCTATCTTTGTGACTTACCGAGCACTAGTTCGCTGACGGGTATTCCACCCACTTTTCTTCTCTTGGAATGTTCGTCAGATACGGTCGAGATGGAGGAGGTTGAAGCAACAGAGGAGGACTACGACCGGATAGCTACTCAGGGATAGCTCAGCTTCATTTTTCTTCAGTTTATGTATGCCACTTGTTTAGGCATTTTCCTTATTGTATTTACTTTCCAGCATAAACTCATATACTTGTACATATTTGAAGTTGAATGTAAATAAAAATGTTTGTTGAAAATTTTTACAGTCTCAATTTATTCTTGCATTGTGTATTATTGTTTCAATACTCTTAGTATATTTATTTAGGGAATGACCTTCTCTGGATAAATATACCGCGGGCTTGCCACGTCATTGTTTCCATCTATTGGGAAACGGGGCGTGACAGTTGACGTTGCGTCTATATCCTGCTGGAATGAGAAGGAACGCCGGAATAGTCTCTAAGTGGTATATGAACCGTCAAGACTTGGAGTTAGGATTTTTTCATTACTCCATTTTTGTTTCGACCTTTGGGTCTTTCTTATTTGATGGTGACGTTGCGTATGCATTCTGCCGGAATGAGAAGGAACGCCTGGATAGTCTCTAGGTTATATTTGAACCGTTAAGACTTGGTTCTCCTTTTGACAAAGCGTGGTGGGAGGATATGGTCCCTTTTCCTTTATTTGTACTAATGGATCGTATACAAGAGTCAATATGGATATACTTGCAGGCCAGAAAAGTTTCATTTTCATCATATCATTTTTTTATTTCTTTCCGCGATGCATTATCTTTTCAGCTTTTATATCGCGAAAGTCGTGATTGCCCAATCATTTCGGTTATTTATCACGGTGCCCAATCATTTCGGCTATTTTTTTATATGCATATTTTTGCTCGTTGATTTTTTTCGCGAGTTGGGGACTTGGTCCTGATACCCATTGTGGTATCAGCATCGCTGCAACTGGAATGTTGGCAGGAGCGAATCATCATTTGCCATGAGGGGACTTGAAATTTGATACCTATTTAGGCATCAACATCGCTTCATTTGGGATATTGCCAGGAGTGAATAATCATTTGCCTTTGTTAATTTGGATAAAGGGGGCTTAGCAAATAGGGTTGGGATCCTGTCGACTAAGGCTTTTTGACTTTATGAGCCGTAAGGGTCTCATAAAGGTGTTTCTCCCTACAAGTCGTGAGGATCTTGTAGGTGTATTTTCTCCTTAGGAATCGTGAGGATTTCTAAGTGATTTTTTCTCTTGTAAGTCGTGAGGATCTTGAAAGAGTGTTTTCTCCTTATAAGTCGAGAGGACTTACAAGTATTGTTCACCATATAGGGACATTTCTTACCATAGATGGAACTCGGTGGGGGATATATTCATTTATGCCCGTGGACTATATACAAGAGTCAATATGGGACCTCTTGTAGGGTAATATTAGTAGAATATAACGGCTTAAGAATAGGTTTAGATCCCTGTAGCCTAAGGCTTTTGAATCCTATGAGCCGTGAGGGTCTTATAGGGGAAAAATTCTCCTTACGAGTCATGAGGATCTCGCAAGTGTAGTTTCTCCTTAGGAATTGTGGGGATTCCTAAGTGTGTTGCTCCTTTGTAAGTCGTAAGGATCTCACGCAGTTTTTTTTATAACAATGGAACTCCCTAAAGTAGTTTCACCGCAGGTGTTCATCTCTTTGCCGGTGGGACTTGAGTTGCAACCATCGCCGTTGGAACTTCGATTGCAATATAGATCTCAAGAGAGCACATCACCGTATTTAGGGCAATGCGCTAGTTTAGGGACATTTCGGTCCATTATCACCATGTTTGAGATGGCACACTAGTTTAGGAAAGTATCGGTCCATTATCGCCATGTTTGAGGTGAAGTTTTAGTTTAGGGACATCTCGGTCCAGTATTCCTATTTTGGAGATGAATATTAGTTTAGGGACATTTCGGTCCGTTGTTAGTTTAGGGACATCTCGGTCCGTTGTCGCCGTTTTTGAGACGACGAAGCTTTTTGGATATCACTCTCAGAGTTCTGACTCAGGAAGATAGCGAGCGGATATAAGTGTCGTCCTCTATCATTGACCAAAGTCATGACTCTTCAAGTGTAGTACTTTTTGAGGAATCGACCATTTATTGGCCGGAAGGGTCTTTCACCATGCACATCTATGAGCAGGTAGGCTCCACCTTGATAGACTTTGTCTATGATATATGGGCCTTCATAGTTCGGCTCGAACTTCCCCCATTTTGCACGATTGGGGATCATTGGTCTTTTGACGACTAATACGAGTTCACCTTGGCGAAATGTTCTCAGCCTAGTCAGTCTTTCGTATGACCGTGTCATCCTAGCATTATAAGCCTCCACGTTTTGCTGTGCTATAAGACGAGTTTCGTCGAGGGCATCGAGCTCCTCAAGCCGAAGATGAGCATTTTCTTCATCTGTCAGCTCATATCGAACCGCTACTCATAGAGAAGGGAGTTCTATTTCCAGGGGAAGTACTGCTTCCGTGCCGACTACCAATGCGTATGGCGTTGTATTCGGGGCCATCTTGAACGTTGTTCGGTACGCCAAGAGAGCTTCATGCAGCCTTTCGTGCCAGTCCTTTTTTGGACACTGTTTTCTTTATAATCTTTATCAAGGTCTTGTTGAAAGCTTCAGACCGTTGGACTGAGCATTATAGACTGAGGAGTATCTCCAATCTATTTTATACTGTTATGAGAAGTGGATTATTTTATGACTTCTATAAGCTGGCCCATTATCCGAGATAATTCATCGCGGAGTGCCAAACCGATAAATGACATGGATTATGAAGAAATGGAGGATATTCTCCGTCTTCACCTCCTTTAGTGGTACTGCTTCTGCCCACTTAGTGAAGTAATCAGTCGTTGCCAATATAAACCGATCTCCTTTGGATGATACCGGTTCAATGGGGCCAATTATAATGGTTCCCCACATTTCGAACGGCCAGCTAACCGCTGTTGGGTGTAGCGGATTTGGATGTTGGTGGATGAAGTCCCCGTGAATTTGTCACGAGTGACACTGTTTCGCATATTCGAGGCAATCCTGAATTATTGTAGGCCAATAGTAACCCTTTCTTTTTATCTTCAGCTTCATCTTTGGTCCAGCTTGGTGAGAACCGCAAAGTCCGTCGTGTATTTCTTGGACGACTTTCTTTGCTTCCTCCGGCCTCAGGCATCTTAGCCATAGACAGTCGAACGATCTCTTATATAAAGTATCATTGATGAAGGCGAAAGACAGAGCTCGTTTCATGAGCTGATGTCTAAACGACGCATTTTTGGGCGTTCGTTGGGATTTGAAGTAGTCTATGAAGAATTCCTTCCAATCCTTAACCTTTTCTTCATCCTCTATTTGAAGGGCTACTTGTTTGGTCGTTTCTTTTCTTTCGGATGGCTCTATTAGGTCTTCCAAAAATATATCTGTTGGCGCGAGAACCCTGCGGCTTTGCACAATGATCCTTATGTCATAAAGATTTTCATCGTCCAATTCCTTAGCCAATTTGGCCAATGCATCTGCCCTGCTGTTTTCCACATGTGGTATACTTTCCAGGGTATAGGTAGGGATTTGCGTTAGCAGTTGCTGCATTCTTTCACCATACTTTATCAGCTCTGGCTTGCATGTATGATAGTCTTCATTTACTTGGCTAACGATCAGCTGGGAGTCTCTATATATGAGGAGGTCTTTGATTTCCATGTTGATAGCGATCTCGATACCTGTGATTGAGAGATATTTTGTGCGTATGCGTTTTGAATCAAAAATTAAAGAATACCGCAATCAAGACGGTGTCGCTTGGTAGCTAGCCGATTGAGTACGGTCGGTCCACAGGGAAAACGTGTTCTTTTCTAATTGTTCTAACGAGTTAATTCCTATTTTTGGTAGGTTTTGAATTTTATAAAAACTAAGATTGAATTTGATTTGGATTAAAACCTTGCTAGGGTTAGGATTAGGTTTGTTTGGAACTGCTTTCTGTGCCCTAATTAAGAACATAGGTGTTAGGGTAATAATTAACAAAGGGGATTAGCACGACAAGAAAGAAACGTAGTTTCTTCCTTTTGGTCCTTGTCCGTCCTTTCTTAACTCTTAGCCCTAATCTCTATGTAAATCAACCACTACCGGTCTTAACTAGGGAATCACCGCTATCTCGTAGGATAGGGTGCCGTAGTGAGCGGTGGGTGTTTGATTTACATCGAGTCATAATTTATAAAGTTATGAGGGTAAGAAAGGAGTGAGAGATTTCCATCTCTCAAACCTACCCAATCCTAACCCTAACAAGTGAGGAACTACCCACTCATTAGGGAAATAGCGACAAAATTCATTTTTATAAATTTTCTTTTTAATTAACTACTGAACTTGCAGATCAATAAGACAGGTAAAAAAAATGCAGAGAAATAAAATTGCAACTAAGAAGAACACAAGATAAAAAGAAAACAACTTACTTTATTGATGCACTCTTGAACGATTACAAAGGAATTGAAATTTAATCTAGAATTAAAAAGAGGCATGCTTAATTAGGTTTTAGGATTTCCTATTTATAGATAGGAAAAACCCTAGGGTTTACATCTGATCCACATCTAAAATTACAAAACTACCCTAAGAAAGCCGGGTCAACGCACCGACACCACCGACAAATTGCACCGACATGTGCGCAGCACGGCCGCGGAACCGTGGCAGAAAGCCATGTTTGGCCGGGGATCCGCGGCCATATGGTAGGGTCTTGAGTTCATTTTCTCAGGGCTTTTTCATGTTGCTTTTTCCTTCTGTTTTCTTCACTTTGTTTTTCAAAATCTTTTCTATTTTCTTCCAGATTTCCAACAGTGCAGAATTTGTGGACTTTTACCGTAAGCTTCGCTTTGAAGTCTTGTATCTTGTGCTACCCTTGAATTGTCTTGTGCATGGAACTGTTTACTGATCTTCATTTGTCCTTTGAACTGTTAGGCGGCATCATACGGATTCATCTTTTGTTGGTCGTAGTCTCACTTTTGTAACGTCTTTTCATGCATTTCACTGTATTGTTCTGAGAACCTGTAACCTGTAACTATTTAGCAGACATGGATCAAAATCACCTATTTATTTATAAAATGATTAAGAATGGGGAATATAATAATGCAAAATGATGATATGAACAAATACCCCCAAACTTATCTTTTGCTCGTCCCGAACAAAACCAATTTTATTCTCAACAAAATCCTAACCTCACTTTCGCAGGGAATTGCGATTGCACTGAGCTCGTGCCACAAGTCGTTAAACCTCTAGGTGTCCCTAGTAGGAGGAGTGTTGTCTCCTGAGGGTTTTCAGCGGATACTACCCACAAAATCCGATCAATTTGGCCTATTGACTTTCATATTTCAATTCGGTGTTCTAGAAAGAAATTCTATTATCTTCAACTTAGAAATTATCAACCCGTATTTTTCACACTCACTTATCATTTAACTTAAGATCATATATGTTCTGCAAATTTATTTAGCTTTTAGCATCTTTTGAATATTCCTTCTATGGTTTCATCTCAACTTAGGAATTTTTATCATCTCTACTGAAGATATAAGTCCTATTTTTCATTCCTATCTCTCATCCAAAACCTATCATATACCCCTACGTGTGTGTATGTATCACCCCTATACTTGGAAATTCAATTCAAGCTATCATACTCTTGTCCATTGTCCAAAGTAATTTTAGTTGGTGAATTTAGATGAAATTGCTCACACATCCTTCATGTGACCGTTAATGCTTCTTGAGGTATTAACGATCGATTACAAAATGTGTTTGCGCATTAAGGCGTAATTCCTAGTCTTGTAATATCCAATGCTTTAGCAGTGACTCCCAAACCAGTTGGTCTAAGGCACTAGGTGATAAAGCACCCTCGCTATATATTTTTATTTTACGCAGCCTTAAGTAAGTACAAAACCAGTGTTCATTTTTTTTATATCTCTTTATCCACACTTATACTTGTATTCAATTTTTTTCTCATACTAAGGATTTTAGACAAGAGCACTTCAAGGTATCCTTTACTATCCTAAGTTTCAAGGTGCGTGTATGTGCGAGTTGTAGGGTATATACTTTCAGAATTTAGACTCAAGGTTCGGAATTATTTTTTAGACTTACACTTCAATAAAAATTTCAATATTCTTCCTTTATTTTGACTTAGCCTAAGAACTGAACTCAAAATTTACCTATTTCTAAATAAACTACAAGGACATATATTTTCTTCCGTTAAACTTTAAGAAAGGTTATTTTTAGGGTTTTTAATTTACTAGGTTTAGGATCTAGTTTTTCCTAGCTAGTTAACCGTCTTGTCAAACTTAAGTCAATTATGGCCAAAATTGAAATTTTCAATTTTTATAATTTTTATAATTTTTCAATTTTTTATTTGATTTGATTTTTTATTTTTTTCATTTTTTTCAAATTTTTATGTTTTTTTTATAAAGATGCAATGCAGAAATAAACATGCAAAAGAGAAAAGAAAAATATATACAAAAATTAAAATATGCAATGCAATGATAGCTATTTACAAACCACCTCCTCCCCCAAACTTACCAAAAGCAGTGCCCTCACTGCTCAGGACCTCGCCGTCCCTTTGAACGTGAGCGGGAACGCTCCTCTCGCGCCAGCAGCGTAGATACGCCATGTTCAATCTCTGTCACCCGGTGATCCAAGTTGGTCACCATCCCTGTCAAATTATCAATCCCCCTAATGGCTCTTCTAAGAAGACGTGCATGTTCTATGGGGGTAAGCTCTTCCCCGCTAGCGGTCGAGCTTGAGTTGGGTGTTCTGGCGGGTATATGTTCGGCCGGTTCTTTTCGCGACCATACATCAGTTAGGCGGGTATAGGACGTGGATACACCCTCAATAAGAGGCCTGATGGGTATACCTCCATGCATGTAAAAATCAAATTCCTCCATAGGGAGAAAATAGCGACACGGTTGTGTCACTAACATAGGACATGGGTAATTTGCGGCCCTTTTGCCAGCACCAATTGAATTAAGTAAAACCGTGCACATGTCAAATCTAGGGTTCCTAGTCATTAAGGTGTGCATGATATGAAGAGAAGGGATGAAAAAAGTTGTGTTATGTGAACTGACAAAAATGTTATTTTGTGCCCAACGGCACATGGTTAATACATTGGCGAAAAGGGTTCTAGCCTGTATGCCCTTCCTAGGTTCTCTCGAACAGTCATTACCCATTAAGGGTAAGTAGTCTTCAAATTGAAGGGTTTGGTCGTGAACAGATAATCTAGGAATTAAAGTGACTTTATGGATGAAGTCTCTATCAATGATTATCTCCCTATCGCCCCAAGTAATTTTATAAAACCATATTGTGTTAGGCACCCTTCCTCCATGCACTCGTAAAAACGAGTAACTAGATCTGGAAGAGCGTAGACATTGGGATGATTGTAAATTAAAAAGTTCCACCCTCGCCGAGTGATTTCATCAGCAAAATAGCTTCCGTAAATTGTGTGTGCAAAGATTTATGAAAAATCTCGTTCTAATTGCATGTTTGGTGCCATCACAGAGAATTAAATTGCAGAATTTGTAATTTAACAGAGAAGAGTTTAGAGATTGAACCACCTCTGAAACTTTCAGAGGGAGAAGAGATAGGGGCGCGGCGGAAGCGCGGCCAGATGCAGGCTATTGCGGCGGTTGCGCGGCGCTCTGGAGGGATCTCTCTGCAGAAATTGGAGCGGCGGCGGCTAGGGTTTTCAGAGAGTAAAATTTTAGGGTTTGTAAAACAGAGAGGGGTCAGGTTTTATTTATAGGGGAAATGTGTTGGTTATTTGCAAAAAGCCCCTCTTAAAAAGTGGAAATTATTTGTAAATAATTTTTTTTATTTTTTTTATTTAAAAGTGGAAATTTACAAAAATACCCCCCCAAATTTTTTTTCAAAATTTTTTATTTTTTCAAATTTTTTTATTTTTTCTTTTATTTTGTTTTTATATATTTACAAGTGATACATACCCCCAAACTTGTTTAAAACAGTGTTTTGGCTAGATAATCGAAATTTAGGGGTAGATGGAGGAAGATCAGTCAATGTAAATCGGCTCCTGCAAAAACATGAGCTCCTCCGAAGGGTCCGCAGTGAGGAACGGTTTAAGTCTATGTCCGTTCACTTTAAATAGTGAACCGTCCTCCGGGTTTTCTAGATCGATCACACCGTGCGGATATACGGTGCGTACAAAAAATGGCCCTTTCCATCGAGATCTGAGCTTGCCGGGATGGAAATGTAACCGTGTGTTGTAAAGTAAAACCTGTTGACCAGGTTTGAAAGTCTTGCGCATAAGGTGTTTATCGTGGAACACCTTCGTTCGGTTTTTAACAACTACTGTGTTCTCGTAGGCTTCATCCCGCAGCTCGTTCAATTCATTCAATTGCAGCTTTCTATTGCTGCCCGCATCTCCCAAAGATAGGTTCAACTCTTTTATTGCCTAAAATGCTCTATGCTCAATTTCTACTGAAATGTGGCAAGCGTTTCCATAAACAAGCCTATATGAAGACATGCCAAGATCGGTCTTAAAGGCAGTTCGGAATGCCCAAAGGGCATCAATAAGTTTTGACGACCAATCTTTACGGTTTTTGGAAACCGTTTTCTCCAATATCTGTTTAATCCGCCGATTCGAAATCTCGGCTTGCCCATAAGTTTGGGGGTGATATGGCGTTGACAGCTTGTGAGTAATGGAGTATTTCTGCATTAAGGGCTCGAAAGTCCTATTACAAAAGTGAGATCCATTATCACTGATAATCGCGCGAGGATGCCCAAACCGAGAAAAGATGTTTTCTTTGAGAAATCTAACGACAACCTTGTTGTCATTGGTTCGGCTGGGCACAACCTCGACCCATTTAGAAACATAGTCAACAGCGAGTAGAATATACATGTTCCCAAAGGAATTGGGAAATGGTCCCATAAAGTCTATCCTCCAAACATCAAAAATTTCAACAACCAATATTGGTTGGAGCGGCATTTCGTTTCTCCGAGATATCCGGCCCAGGTGTTGGCACCGGGAGCATGTCTTGCAATAATCGTGTGCATCTTTAAAAAGTTGTGGCCAGTAGAAGCCACACTGCAAGATTTTTTCTGCTGTCTTTTTAGGGCCAAAATGCCCGCCACACGCTTGATCCTGCAAGATCTTTTTTGCTGTCTTTTTAGGGCCAAAATGCCCGTGGCAAAAAGACAGCACGCTCTTAAACTCGTTGTCGGGGACACATCGACGAATGATTTGGTCGGAACAGTATTTGAAGAGATACGGTTCATCCCAGTAAAAATGTTTTACTTGGGACAGGAATCGGAGTTTGTCCTGATTCGACCAATCATTAGGTATACGTCCGGTGTCCAAATAATTTACAATATCTGCGAACCAAGGTTCGCATGACACAGTTAAGAGCTGCTCATCTGGGAAAACATCTGTTATAGGAATTTGAAGCGTTGGTGAAGAAGGGAGGCGTGAAAGATGGTCGGTGACTACGTTTTCGCATCCTCTCTTATCTCTGATGACAAGATCGAACTCTTGTAGTAGGAGGATACAACGTATAAGCTGAGATTTAGCATCCTTCTTCGCAAAAATATGGCGAAGAGCTGAGTGGTCAGTGTAAACGATGACCGGAGAGCCGATTAAATAGGGCCTGAACTTTTCTAGTGCAAATACAACAGCTAAGAATTCTTTCACCGTTGTTGTATAATTTAATTGGGCCTCGTTCAATGTCCGGCTAGCGTAATAAATTACATGCGGCATCTTATTGATGTGCTATCCAAGGACAGCGCCAATGGCAAAATCTGATGCATCGCACATAATTTCAAATGGATGCGTCCAGTCAGGGGACGAAAGAATGGGAGCGGAAGTAAGTGAGTTTTTCAAAGACTTAAATGCCTTCACACAGCTCGAGTCGAAATCAAAAGTAGCGTCCTTGGCCAATAAAAGAGTCAAGGGTTTAGCAATCTTGCTAAAATCCTTGATGAACCGTCTATAGAAACCGGCATGGCCAAGGAAGGCTCGAATGTCTCGGACGCACTTGGGAGGAGGAAGATTGGAAATAACTTCAATTTTGGCCTTATCTACCTCGATGCCATTTTGCGAGATGATATGTCCTAAGACAATACCTTCTCGTAACATAAAGTGGCATTTCTCCCAATTTAGAGTAATATTCTTATCCTTACAACGAGTAAGGATTGCGTATAAATGCAGCAGACACTCATCAAAGGAGTCGCCGAAAATGGAGAAATCATCCATGAAGATCTCCAAGAATTTTTCAACCATGTCTGAAAAAATTCCCATCATACATCGCTGAAAAGTAGCGGGTGCATTACACAACCCAAAGGGCATACGACGGTAAGCAAATGTACTGAACGAACAAGTGAATGTGGTCTTGTCTTGGTCCTTTTCGGCGATGGGAATTTGATTATAGCCGGAGTAGCCATCCAAAAAGCAATAAAATTCATGCCCAACCAATCGTTCTAGCATTTGGTCAATAAAAGGTAATGGAAAGTGGTCTTTCCGTGTCGCGGCGTTGAGTTTTCTATAATCGATGCATACTCGCCATCCAGTTTGAGTGCGAGTAGGTATTAACTCATTCGCCTCATTAGTTATGACCGTTATGCCAGATTTCTTGGGGACAACATGAATGGGGCTAACCCATTGGCTATCGGAGATAGGGTAAATGATACCACTATCAAGACATTTTACAATCTCCTTTTTAATGACCTCCTTCATTATTGGGTTGAGGCGTCTCTGTGGATCCCTTGCTGGCTTGGCATCATCTATCATATGAATATGATGTTCAACTATTAGGGGACTAATCCCCTTGATGTCCGCCATAGACCAGCCAAAAGCTTGCCGATTGTTTTGTAAGACCATTAAAAGGGCTTTCTCTTGCTCGGTGGCTAGAGATGCCGATATGATAACAGGGAGAGTCTCATTCTCACCTAAGTAAGCGTATTTAAGGTGAGACGGCAATAGCTTGAGTTCAAGTGTTGGAGGCGAAACAATTGAAGGTAAGATTGGTGAAACCGTCTCAAACTCGAAGGATTCCAATAAAGGTTCAAAGCGAGTGTAAGCAACCGAGTCAGATGGTTCAGTTAACTCATCTGAAAATTCAAAGGTTTCAAACTCGGGTGGTGATTCTTCAAAATCGTTCGAAAAAGTGAAACACTCGTAATCATTATCGGGTATGAAAGCAGTATCAGAATCTAGGAGGAACACACTAGTGGCGTCAAAGTTGTTGTGATCGAACAGAAATTTTTCGAGCTCACAGTCTTCCAGAGTGATCTCTTGGATCGAGCAAATATCAAGTATATTAGCATCAGGTTCAGAGGGTTGATTCCCCAACTTAAAAATGTTGAGCTCAACTGTCATGTTCTCAAAAGATAGGTTCATTGAACCATTTCGACAATTGATCACCGCATTAGAAGTTGCAAGGCATGGTCGACCGATCACCGGAATTTGACTCCGGGGGTTAGCTACAGGCTGTGTGTCCATAACAATGAAATCAACGGGGATTATGAAGTCCTCTACTTTAATCAACACATCCTCTAACTCACCCCTAGGATGGGTGATGGATCGGTCGACCATTTGGAGAGTACAATCTGTTGGTTTCAACTCTCCAACGCCTAATTGCTCATATACTGAATAGGGAAGCAGGTTAACACTGGCACCAAGATCTAAAAGTGCGCGATTGATGTTCTTATCCTCAATAGTTATTGAAATTGTAGGACAGCCAGGGTCCTGATCGCATGCCAAAAGCGTGTCGGATATTTAAGAGTTCTAAAGTTAACCGCGATCAGGACGGTGTCGCTTTGCAGCTAGCCGCGATGAGCTCGGGTCGATCCACAGGGAGACGGAGCGTTTTACGTTCTTGTTCTTACGAGTTAACGCGCGTGGCATATTTGGTCGTTAGCTAACCTATGTGTTATATTCAAGTATAAGGCTTGTTAGGAAACGATAGGATAGTGTAAGTTAATGGATTTCGTATTCAAGTACTTTGAGCCGAACTCAACCAATGAAGCTAGAGAAATCGGCAACAACGTGGATTAGGGTATTTAAGCACGGTATTCGTGGAATCCGGCTTACTGACCCTTGTCCGTCCGTTCTTGTCTCTTGCTTTCGCCTCCGGCCAATCCGAACGCAACCAGTCGCGGTTAGGAATCACCGTTACCTTTGTAGGGTAGGGTGCCTAATGGAGCGTTTGCCTAAGGTTTGGACGGAGTTTCAAATGGAAAAAACGGGAAAAGGAAATGAGGAACGAAATGTTAACTTACAATATCTTTCTCTTTTCCTAACAACACATATTAACAACCATTCACAAAACAAACCAAAAAGAGCAAAAGAAAAGATAAGCAAAGAAAAGAAAAGATTACAGGCAAGTAATTAAAGTGCATGGAATTTAAGTGCATGAAAGTAAAGCATGAATGTAAAGTAGGTAATAAAAAACAAGAATGAAATAAGTAAGAAAGAGAACTAGGAACCATGGAACAAAACAAAAGTCATGGGATCAATAACTAACCCTTAAACTTGCAAGCCCAATGAAGGGGTTGCAAGATCAAGAGAAGGGTAAAGAACTCATGTGAAATGAAGGCACAAAAAAGAAGACCTTTATTGATTCTACATGAAGATACAACCCCTTGAGATCAATGACCAAAGCTTAAACTTGCAGGCTCAATGAAGAGATTGCAACATCAAGTTAAGGTAGAGAGCTCAAGGGGGAAGCTATTTACAAGAACTAAAAAGAAAACAAAAGAGTTACAAAGTGTGGAAATGTAAGCAAAAGAATGACCATGAACCCTTCTCTCTGCCTGCTATTTATAGGCAAAGAAGAAAAGAAAATAAACAATAAAAATAGGGTTTCGTGGCAGCAAGGAGGGGCCAGTGCGAAGGTGGGGCCCATAAAAGCTTATGGGGCCGGCCAGGCCGGTCCAAAGAGGAAGGGGCTCGGTCTAAATCTGAGGGAAGGGTCTTGTTCTTGGTGTGTTGACTTGTTAGGTCCCCCACATCACTTTGGTCCGATTTGTTTTCTCTGTTCTGACCTGGTTTGCACCCAATGCTTGGAGGGAAATTCGAATTTCTAAATCAACACCAAATTTTTAGCATTAAATGCTCATAACTTCATATCCACATGTGACTTGATTCATGGCTGCCCCCATTATGGCTCATGCTGATTTGTTTAATTGAATTTGATTTGATTTCAGTTTTGGAAGGAAAAATCAACACATAATATTTAGCCTTGAATGCACATTATATTTAACCTTGAATGCACATTATATTTAGCCTTGAATGCACATTATATCATATCCACATGTGCCTAAAAGTCTTGTGTACACACTTGTTTGTGTTGGACCATTTAGATAAAAAAGTGTGTACACAAACTTGTTGCAAAAAAAAACTCAAGAAGTATTGGTCGGTTTGCGGTTCTGGTTGCAGTGTCGGATCTCAAATGATATATCTGTGATTTTGAATGTATTTCCAGTATTATGTCATGGATACCTGTAATCTGTAATACTGAGCAGACACTGGTTAATAATACCGATAAATACAACAAATAGATAATGAATGAGCGGTATTAGAGTGCAGTTTTCTGATATGAACAAATACCCGCAAATTTATCTTTTGCTCGTCCCCAGCAAAACATTTATTCACAAAAGAAAATCCTAACCGCACTTTCGCAGGGAACGCGATTGCACTGAGCGTGTGCAACAAGCCGTTAAACCTCTAGGTGTCCCTAGTAGAAGGAGTGTTGTCTCCTGAGGGTTTTCAGCGGATACTACCCACAAAATCCCGTCAAGCTGGTTTTGCGAAATAACTATGATTCAAACCCTAACCTTTTGTTTTAAAGATAGCAATTCTATTATTCTAAATTTAGAACTATCGAACCTTTATTTTTCACACCCCGCTTCTCATTTAACTTAAGATTTTATATGTCTTTACGTGCAGTGCAAATAGTTTCGTTAAGTTTCAGAAGGATCGATTAAAGTCGTCATGTCACAAAATAAAGCCCAGATAAAAACTTAAAAAGGATCACATAAGTTTTATAAAGAGTTAAGTATTTCTCAAGTTTCGTTTTCCAGTTAGGTTTCAAATTCAGAATTTCTATATTCCTTAACAGGAAACTGGGTCTTATTTTTCACTCCACATTTTTCTTGTTTTCATTTCATAATACACACCTCTGTGAACGTGCAATAGTCTTTATCATAAAATAAAACCTTCATATCTCCGCTAGAAATATTTTTTATAAAAACCTGTCTTTTGTCAAGATTATTCTCACATAAAGAACCGTTTGGAATTTTAACTCGGAGAGAACACTTACTTGAATTTGTTTTAATCTGGACTTTCTAGGTTTCTTAGCGAGCTTTGGGCCAATGCACCCAAACCAGTTGATTTTAGGTCATTAGGTGTAAAGACACCCCAGCGGACTTAATTACTCAAGTTACCTAGGCCCTAAAACAAAAGACCAATTTTAGCGTGAAAATCATGATGATTTAATGCGAACGGAGATATAACCGGTAGTTCAATTAATTTTTTTGGGATAAAAGACGTGTTTAGTGGGTTAGGTGTGTAATCATTCCAATCAAGTTCCAGATGGGTTATTTTTCAGAATTAGTTCCAATTAAGGCATCAATAACATCCCTTCATATCTGCTTCACTTCATAAACTGTTCTTGATATTACTTATCTCAGAACAAACCTATTTGATCCTCAGAAAATAATTTATCCATTTAAAAGTTTTCAGACAGAATAGACCTGTCATCTAATTTTCAAAAACTCACAACACGTGTGGTGTGATGTAAAGACGTATATTAGCTATAGTTAACTTCAAAGGAGAGTTATCTTTCAGGTTTTCAAAATCTAAAAATAGGATTTAGTTGTTTCTATCTTATTAAACAAAACCGTTGAAATATTGAATCTAAGTTCTCCCACTAGCTAACTTGACGACAAAGTTTTTATGTTTTTAGAAAATTTTCTGATTTTTATGGGTTTTTAAATAAGTATGCAGATGCAGAATATACAAATGAATGCGAAGGTAGAAAGCTTACCGAGCACACCCCCAAACTTAAACTTGACAGTGACCTCACTGTCAGGCTACACCAAGAGTGTCAAAATTGTCGGCGCTCCCTTAAAGAAAATTTATACAAAACAAAAAGAAAACCAAAAAATATATACACAAAAAGGTTTCCCCCCAAACTTAAGTGAAACAGTGTTTCTACTGTTAAGCGTTGAAGTTCAGGATTAGGGGGAAAGAGAACAGTTTCAAATTATACAAGGCCTTACACAGCCAAAAGTGAGTACCAATCATTCAAAAATTTTATCGCTATAATGTGCAGGTTGGTGAAAGAAGACGAAGAGAAAAGAAATGGAGAATACGCGAGACCGTATGGAGATAGAAGCGGGATACAGTCTCGGTATATGAGAGGAAGAATGGCGGAAGGGAAAAAGAAATGGTGTACGAACTTGAGGGTGAAAATGGAGTGAATAAATTAGCACAATTTGTGATGACCGATGTGTAAGAAGCGTTTGTGCTAATCTATTAACCCGTCAAGAAATGGGGTCAAATCCCTCAAGATTCATAAGAAACCATGGGTAAGCCGAACTTGGTAAACCAGACACTGGAAATGAAAGTGGTACGGTTCCTTGCAAGGTCGGAATAATGGAAAGAATGGAGGGAAGTGATTGAGGAAGGGCCAAAATTAACGGTTCAGGAGCGTGTACATAGTCAGTGAAACGAACAGGATGAATTGAAAAATCCGACTCATCATCTAGAACTGTTTCATCCTAAAAAATATCCTCAAAATTCTCCTCAAAGTTAAGCCTATCCATGCATATTTCATCAAAATCAAGACGCATATGGAGTTCGGGAAAAACAGTTAAAGACTCGGGATGATGAATTGGAGAGAAAAACTCATCCAAAGCAGCGGGTTCATCATCCAAAATATTCTCAGCGTCAATATCCTCAATCAAGTGAAAATCAATATTCTCAGACACCTCATCAAAAGCATGGACTTCAATCGATTCTGGTTCTAAGATGGGGGTGTAGAGGTCAAAAGGTTTAGGACTGGTTTCACTTGGAAGGGACCCTTCACAATCGGGTAAATCAAATACTACAAAGTCACACAACTCATTAACCCTTCTA
Source organism: Agapanthus africanus (assembly GCA_030015575.1). Classification (NCBI taxonomy): domain Eukaryota; kingdom Viridiplantae; phylum Streptophyta; class Magnoliopsida; order Asparagales; family Amaryllidaceae; genus Agapanthus; species Agapanthus africanus. The sequence continues at coordinate 89,419,300 of JASDDO010000012.1, read as the reverse complement.
TCTTCAATTGGTGAATCGTTTGGAACATTAGATAGACATTCAAAACCGGAGTCGTGTGATTCAAGTTGAAACGGGTAGGTTCTGTTTACCCCAATCAGAGCAAAGCTCTGTTCAAATTCCAAGGTGGGAGATGAAGCAATGCTTCTGCTTTCCCAATCAGAGCAATGCTCTGTTTTCAAATAAAATTCAAATTTTAATAAAGTAGCAACGCTTCAGCTGACCCGCGCTCTGCGCTGCGCGACACGTGTCAGCGCAGTTGCGCAAGCGCAGTTGCGCTGCGCGACACGTGTCAAGCGCTGGTGCGTTTGCGCCAAACAGAATTAAAATTCCAGTAAGATCTTTCTGTTCTTGTTAAAACAAGAAAATTGTATTCTGTAAAACAGAAGCCCTTGGATCAAAGATCCAACGGTGGGAAAAATTCCTAAATCACTCAGAGAAAGATCTCTTTAACTATTTTAAAAAACTAATTGGCACTATATAAAGGCCCCTAGACCCCAAGTCTAAAACACACAGAAAGCAGAGAGAATTCACAGAACTCTTAAAAGTTTGAGAAGAATTCAGAAAGAAAAAGAAAGGTAAACCTTTGAAAAGAAGAATTTCTTCTAAAAAAGATCATTGATCTAAGAACAAGATCAATGATCTTGAATAAAATAAATAATAACAAAAGCATTGCTTTCTTATGAACCATTGGTTCTGGAATCTTCAAGATTCTTTTCTTGAATCCAAAATTGGATCAAGAAATTGAAACAGTGCCTTGCACTTGTAAATCTGCACTGTTGCGCCCCTGGGTTGGCGCAAGCCACCAGAGAGCGCCACGTGTCAGCTCCAAGACCACTTGCGCTATGCGCTTTTAAAATAGAGCATTGCTATCTGAAATTGGCGCAACTCACCAGAGCGCGCCACGTGTCAGCAGCGCAACAGCGCAGCGCATGCGCTCACCAGAGCGTGACACGTGTCACCTCCCCATAGACTTGCGCCTTAAGCGCCTGACAAGCCACGTGGCACTCTGTCAGAATAATTAATGCAGCGCATTATTAAAGGGCAGAACCCAATTAAAAGGCCCAATGGACCAAAACAAATGCTCTGCATTATAAAAAAGGGGACAAAACCCAACTTAAAAGGCCTAACAGGCCAGAATAAAATACAGTGCAGGGGCAGAGCCCTAATTAAGGTCTAATAGACCTAATGCAAATAAAAATGTTGAATATTCTCAATTGGACTTAGCCCAATTCTGGCCGTAAGTCCTCAAATTAAATTGACTGAGCACGGCTGCTCTCTTAAATCAATTTACACATGGTTTAAGGGTACATCTCTGAACTCCTCTGACACCTGTCGTTGTAATCCTTCAACGACGTCAGAGAGATGATGGGTCCCGATGGCCATACATCCAATGGACCCCCATGTCCCTAAACTGGAACATGGACCACTACGTCCTTAAACTGGAACAATAGAGCCTAACGATCCCGTTTAAGTTGATCTTAGCCACAAATATGGCCAACGTATCCTTAAACCTTCAAACAGACTGTTTCCCCCAATTAGAGCAAAGCTCTGTTGGAAATTCAAAATTCAAAATTTAAGTAACGCTTCAAATCTCGGGCGCAACGCGCCACATGTCAGGCTCTGATACGTCAGCACAGCGCCCAAGAAGGCGCGCCCAATCAGAGCAAAGCTCTATTTTAAGCAAAATTAAAGGAAGCAACGCTTCAGTTGCGCAAGCACTGCGCTGCGCGACACGTGTCAGCGCGGATGCGCTAGCGTAGTTACGCTGCGCGACACGTGGCAGCGCGGATGCGCTAGCGCAGTTGCGCTGCGCTGTGCGCTGCACGATATGTGTCAGCGCGGATGCGCTAGCGCAGTTGCGCTGCGCGACACGTGTCACGCTCTGGAGCATTTGCGCCAAACAGAATTAAAATTCTAAAGAAATCTTTTCTGTTCTTGTTAAAACAAGAAGATTTTCTTCTGTAAAACAGAAGCCCTTGGATCAAAGATCCAACGGTGGGGAGAATTCCCCAAATCACTCAGAGAAAGATCTCTTTAACAAATTTAACTAATTTATGGGCACTATAAAAAGGACCCTAGACCTCAATTCAAAGGCATCAACATTTTGTGAGAAATTAAACAGAGAGAGCTCTGAAGAATTGGAGAGAAATCCTCAAGAACAAAAAAGGTAAAAAGTCTTTAGAAAAAGAGAAAATTCTCTTATAAACAGATCATGGATCTATAAACAAGATCAATGATCTTCAATTAAAAACATATAAAAACAGTGCTTTGCACTTTTTATGAACCTTTGGTTCTCTGAGATAAGAAAAACAAGAGAAACTTGTTTTCTTTGATCTAAATTAGATCAAGAAAGTAAACAGTGCTTTGCACTTCTTTTATGAACCTTTGGTTCTTGAATCTAAAAGATTCTCAAATTTAGAGTGCCTTGCACTTACAAACTGCGCTGTTGCGCTCTTGGGAGAGCGCCACGTGTCAGCGTCTGAACCATTTGCGCTATGCGCTTTTGAAATAGAGCTTTGCTCTCTGAAATTGGCGTAACTCACCAGAGCGTGCCACGTGTCAGCAGCGCAAGCGCAGCGCACTAGCGCAGTGCACTGCGCTTGCATGACACGTGTCGTCACCACAAGCGCCTGCGCTCTTTGATTGGCGCAAAGCGCTTGAAATGCAATGCATTATTTAAAAAATGGGCCAAGCCCAAGTCAAAAAGACCTAACAGGCCAAGTTAAATTGCAAAGCAATAAAGGGCAGAGCCCAAGTAAAATTGATGCTGCGCATCATTTATAAATGGGCAGAGCCCAAAACAAATTGATGCCCTGCATCCTTTATAGGTAGAACCCAAATAAAAATAAAATGCAATGCAAAAGCAAATAAAATGTTGAACATTTTCAACTGGACTTAGCCCAATCATGGCCGTAAGTCCTCAAATTAAATTGACTAAATCAATTTACAACCGGTTCGAGGGTACATCTCCGAACTCCTATGACACCTATCGTTGTAATTCCTCAACGACGTCAGAAAGGTGACGGGTCCCAACGACCACTCATTAATATCGGACCGAAACGTCCCTAAACTAATATCGGACCGAAATGTCCCTAAACTGGCGATGGACCGAAACGTTCCTAAACTGGCGATGGACCACCACGTCCCTAAACTGGAACAATAGAGCCTCCAAATGCTCTTTCGCCGGATCTAAACGGTCTCGTTTAAGTTGATCTTAGCCCCAAACACGGCTAACGTATCCTTAAATATTCAAATGGACTATAAAACTCCAAATCAACTTTGGTTCAAGGGTACATCTCTGAACTCCTCTGACCCCTATCGTTGTAATCCTTCAACGACGTCAGAGAGGTGACGAGTCCTGACGGCCATATAATAAATGGATCAGCATGTTAAGTCGATCTTAGTCTCAAACAGGACTAACGTATCCTTAACGAATGTTTAAGTTGATCATAGCCTCAATACGGCTAACGTATCCTTAAACCAAAAACACCAAACCCAAATCTAAGTAAATACGGATTTGGACTAATCCACGTCCTACGGGCGACGACATTACTCAGTCTCCGTATACAATCCACGGGCAACCACAAACAAAACAAACACCCACGACACGAAGTGAAATTCTGGAGAAGGAGAAAGTTGTTACCGCGATGCGGTAGCGTAATTAACTGCAGAGGCTTGCGCCTGCAGGGAAAAGCGTCCCCACAATCAAAAACCCCTCGAGCGATGGGGAATCTGATGAAGTCTGCTACATCGGCCGCATCCGTCTAAACCTCCGATACACGGTGTCATAAATCAACTTGGCATCTTCGGAGAGGTGGACGGATAAAACCATATAGCATCTGCCCCGAATCTCAGGCAAGACGTCCTCACGTCACCGCCATCTTTCAGAGGGGAACAGATTCTGGCACGCCCGGTGGGACCTTTTTCTCTTTCCACTCCACACTTCGTGTGTCGTCTTCGCGAACCAATCGCGGTTTGTTAACGGTTGCCTTTGGATTTCAAGTTTACTAAGATTTGGTCTCTCGCTTGGTGCAGAAGAGGAATCAAGCATCGATGGCTTCAACTTGTTTGAAGTGCTCTAACTGCAACTGCAGCTCGCGTCCGGCCTCAACTGGGGGCATAACCTATGGTCCTCAAGCGGCCTCTCTGTTCACCATGCCCGTGGAGCAGATTACTCAAGCCACCACTGGGCTGTTTTTCGGAACTATGCTTCCGCAAACAAGTTTCAGCACCCCTGTGCCCGTACTAGATGCTCCTAAGAAGTCGGTCTTCGATCGACTTTCAGTTACTGCGGCCCCTCTCAACGGGTCGCCCAACACCGGTGCCTCGGTCTTCTCCAGATTGGACCAAAACTCTCGCGGACCCGCAATGAAGCGTGCAGTCTCAGAAAAGGTTATTCCAAAAGGAGTACCCAAACATGCTCTTGAAGTCGTCAAGGCGGCTTCTCCTGCTAAGAGATCGGTCTTTACAAGATTGACCGTCCCAACTCCCACTCCTACTCTTGCTGCTCAAAAGACATCAGTCTTCAATAGGCTGACACCGGCAACCGCCCTACACCCGAACAGGGGGCAAGAAGAAGCTGTTTCTCTCTCTGAGCCAATACCGACGACTCGTCGCGCCCGACGACGCCACTGGCACCGGGTAAGGAAGACTGGGGGCAACTCCCCTTCTGGGATAACTCCACCAGCTCCAACGGCGGAAGTCAATGCTGCTGTTCCAACCGGGAACAGCTTTGAGCTGCTGAATAGGGTACGCAGGAACTCACCAACTGCGGTGCTCAGAAGATCTCCTCCACCGGTAGAGACTGCCGTGGAAACAGAAAAGCCGGAGCAGCCTCCTCAATCGCTGTCCTCCAGGATCTACAAGACATGGCGACGAGTCCGAGAATCTGTCATTGATCCTAACTCCTCTCGCCAGCACAAGAAGTCAAAAGGTCGGCAGGAAGAAAATCCCCTGGTCAAGCAACGAAAGGCGACGACCGCATGGGTGCCCAAAGCAACGGCCCCTTAACTTCTACGACTCATAAAAGAAGAAGGCCAGAGAAAGTGCCGACGCCGATGACGAATATCAAAGGTGGTGAACCCAAACGCCCTAAGTCAGGGGGCATTGTAGTTCATACAGTCTACGTGGTGTCTGGTAAGGAGGGCAGTCGCATATCTACGGGTCATCGACCACTTACGTGATCCGTGACCAAAGCACAGGAGCAATAGCAGAAGCTCCAAGAGATGATGAACGCTATGGCCGCACTTACTGGGCCAAAAGAAAACCCTGAAACGTCCTCGGATGAACGCAAGGAGGAAGAAACCAACGCCGAATTCCTTCGTCGAATATTGGAAAAGAAGGACAAAGAGGCTGCTGAACAAGCAACCAACATACAGCGTATGGTCCTCCTGTTCCAAGACATGGTGGGGATGATGATCCAACAAGATCCTCCGGCCGAAGATCCCCCGATCATCCTTGAAGACGATAAGGGAGAGACGTCGAATCCTCCGCCAGCTCTGTCAGCAGCTAAAGAAGAGACAATCTCCAAAGCTGACTTGGACGAGTACATAGCCCAGCAAATACGGGTTCATCATGCGACTGAAGCAGCTGGCCAGGTCGTAAGAACAGGGCATCCATATCCAAGTTGGTACGATCAAATCAAGTACCCGCCCGGTTACACAATTCCTAAGTTCCATGTCTACAAGGGGACTGGCAATCCCCACCAGCATGTTGCCCAGTTCAGGGCACTCTGCGGCAACACCGGCGGTGACGACAAGCTGTTGCTTCGCCAGTTTGTTGGAAGTTTATCAGATAAGGCGTTCGAGTGGTACTCTGAGCTCCCGAACGACTCGATCAAGACCTTCGCGGAGATGGAGCTGTTGTTTACTCAACGTTTTGCAAGCGCCAGTGAACGTACCCCGATGACGGCACTGATTAACGCCAGGGTAAAGCCAGGCGAGACATGGGTCCAATATGCTATACGGTGGCGAAACTTATGGTCGAAGTGCGAGCAGCGCATTGAAGAAGCTTCCGCAGTGGGTATGTTTGTGGGAACCTTTGATCCGCAAGCAACCATCTCGCAATTTATGATGTTTTTCAAGCCGACTACCTTCCAGGCCTTGATTGACAAACTAGTGCAAATGGATCAGATGGGCCATAAACCCCCTCTTCCAAAGCCGGACTCCCGAAATGACAAGGGGAAGGGAAAAGCGATCGTTGTCGCTAATGCTCAACAACAACCGAGCGACTTGAAGCCGGTTGTTCGTCAAAATAATACGCGTCCATACGTGGCCCTTAAGGAGAGGTTAGGACGTTCTTACTCCTTTCCCCGAGATAAGACGAGAAGGTTATTCGAGCTGGCGTTGCGCAACCGATTCATAAACCTGCCAGATCCAAAACGTCTGTCGCAACCAAGTGATGTCAATGAGCCCAACTACTGTCCTTATCATCGAGTACTGGGCCATCCGATCGAAGATTGCTACGTTTTCAAAAATTGGCTTGAAAATCAGTACCGACAGGGCAAATTCGCGTTATCTGACAAATGGAAGGTGAATCCCCCGCAGCCCCACACATCTAAGGGGATGAATACACCGGGGGCAACATGCTCCGTCGTTGAATAAGCTCCTTGGGAAGTTGTATTATCAACCAAGACAAAGAGGATGCTAAACGATCTTCAGAAAGGCCCAGCGATCAAGTGGAAGAACCCGTTGGAGCCGCAGATCATTGAAGGAATGTTGAAGCCTCGTCCAACTCAAAAGATCGATGGAGGTGGCCCGAGCATTCATAACCAGCCATCGAAATCTTCAAAGAAGAAGAAAAAGAAGTCAAAGAAGTCCGTGAAGCCTGGCGACAAGCGTACGGACTTGCAAAAACAAATTGACGCGCTGGAGGAATACAACCAGAAGGAACAGACTCCCATTACATTCCAAGAATTCCTCAATCACGTCTTTCAAGAGGAAGATGAGGGAGAAAGTTCATCTGATGATTCTGAAGAATGCATGGCGAGCTGTCATGTGATTTCCCACTCGTTCATGGACGATGAGGAGACCCTTTGTACTGAAACACCGGGAGTAGCTCCTGAACCAAAAATTCTGGGGCCATCAGATGAAGTAATTGACGCATTCCTCAATGAAGCTCTTTTAAAAATTAAAGCTGATCGGGAACGCGAGGCGGTCATATTTGAAAGGGCCAAACGCCAGCGACTTGATGAAAGAGCTGAAACAATCCCGCTGGAGCAAAATGCCTCCAACATCGACAAAAGCCAATTCAAGATGAGGAAGAGGTTTTCTAAAGCCGTGTCAATGGGTATGAAGCTACCTTCCTCCGAAGGAAAAATTAATGGTGAAATAGAAATTCACCCCTCCTATTGCTTATATCATCAGAAGGTTTCGCACCCCACTCAAGAGTGCAAAGCTTTCGATAAATGGTGGCAAGGATACGTTGCTCATAGACAACGCTTCAAGCGGGAAAAGCGCAAAACTCGTCGGGAGCGAAGAAATACGACCGAAGGGCTTAAAAGAACTACTGGCGATTGTTGCATGGTTAACACCGGCAGGTCACAAGTGTCTACATTCGGGAGCGATTTTGATGAAGAGCTGAAACTTGCCCCTCTCTTTAAAGAGTCCACTTTGGGAAAAGAAGAAGCGCCAAAGGTTTACGAAAATATTCGGCTGCGGAATCGGACGCTGCCCGAAAAGAATCTCGGACCCTCAAACAAAAAAGATAAAGGGAAAGAAAAGGTCTCTGAGGACATCGCCTTAGATGACCAAGTCATGGAAGAGCTAGCTGCCAAAGACCCGCCGAAGAAAAATAAGGTGGATTACAACGTCTTAGCGCATCTGAGGAAACTACCATCGCAGCTCAGCATTCTTGACGCCCTTTTACTATCAAAGGAGGCGAGAGATTCGTTAATTAAGGCACTACAGGACCCGGAGCAGTTCCAAGCTTTCTTGGCCGAAGAAAAGATGAAGGATGAATTAGAAGAAGTGCACACGGCCGATGTCACTTTCGGCGATGAAGACCTTCTCCTTGGGACGTGCGAACACAATCGCCCTCTCTACGTCTCGGGATACTGCCATGATATAAAGATAGGCAAAATCCTGATCGATAACGGGTCGTCTGTTAACCTACTCAATGTGCGGGTGTTAAAGGAAATCTGCATGAGCGTCCAGCACCTCGCTCGAGACAAGATCACCATCTCTGGGTTCGACTCCCAATCGTCAAAGACTCTTGGATCTATGATACTGATGCTACATTTCGGGTTTCTCGTCACGGACATTAAATTCCACGTCATAGATGCCAAGACACGCTACAACGCTCTGCTCGGCCGACCATGGTTACACGAGTACAACATCATCCCTTCTACACAGCATCAGTGTATGAAATATTTTAGGGATGGTCTCGAGTATACCGTAACGGGAGAACTGAATCCGTTTTCCGTGAATGAAGTTCGCAAATATGAAGATGCCAAATACTTCTTGCCGAATTTTGAAGACACGAAAAGGTGTCGCAAGCCGGAGAATAAAACTAACGCTACCATCCCTGTCTTCGGCAGTGATACCGAGGAGGAAGAGGAGATAGTTTATTCGGGTCCTCCCCAATACACCAAGCCGGGACCATCCGCTCCTACGTTGATCTTTGGTAGTGATTCGGAGGATGAGGTCCATGCTGTATTCTCTGCTCGACCTTCAATACGAGCTTCCGCTGACGAAAAGCAAAGTCGGCAAGTCGCTATGGTGCCATTTAAACATTATAAAGAACTAGATGCACTTGATACCGATAGTATAGAGGAGCTGCAGACGTTCTATGTCCCTCCCAGGCGAGGAGGCGAAAAGACAATTCTATTCTACCGCTCTGAAGAAAAACAAAGAGGAGAAAGAAATCTGGCACGGGGCGGATCCTACGCTGGACAGGCTTCAGCCCATCCGTCTACCCAGATAATATACAGAAGGCTTGAAGAAGCTGTTGAAGTGCCAAGGGATACCCTTCAAACAAACCTTTAGAAAGGCCAAATTCTATGACAGGGTCTGGAACGTCCCCGGAACTCAGCACAAGCTGCCTAGTGGCAGGATGGAGACGATCGGGCTCGGATACATTCGCTCCAAGAAACGAGAGCTGCTCCGCGACTGTTACGTCATGCACAACTTCAATGAAGAAGCAGGTGCTCAACGGGAGGAGGCCAATCCTGAACCAGTAAAAGTTCCTGATGCTAGAGTGCCCAATCCGTCGTTTGAAGAACAAATGGACAGGCTTATAAGGGAAGCTGGTCAAAAAGTCCGAGATGATCACAACCGCGAGATGGCCATCTATGAGAAAGCCAAAACGCAACGCCTCCTTCAACAGGCCGTCAAAGATGAAAGTGCCGCCCCCTGCCAACCTGTTATAAAAAAGGCTCGACGCAGAAGCAGAAACAAGCCGAAAGGCCAAAAAGGCGCTCAACAGAAACAAAGCGGGGCTAAGAAGCCACGCAAGCGGGAGTCGAGCGTTATTGATCTGTCCCTCATGAAGAAAATGGGTCGAGCGTACTCGTTTCCTCGGGACAAGACGAAGAAGATACTTGAGCCTGCTCTAAAACATCAGATGCTTACACTGCCGGAGTCCAAGCACCCCGAACGAGCAGGCAAAGTCTCTGACCTAAACTATTGCTCTTACCATCGAGTAATAGGGCATCCTCTTGAAGATTGCTTCACCTTCAAGAATTGGGTTGAAGATCAGTATCAGCTTGGCAAATTCGCTCTGTCTGACAACTGGAGGGTAGCGCCGCCACAAAAGCACGAACCCAAGGCCACGGAAGAAGAACCGGTTCCACATTGGGATTGGAAGCGAATTCGTACTTGTCACGTGATAACAATATTAAAAGAAAGGCCCGAGAACATGGACAACCTTCCCTGGTGCTTCGAAAACAGCAATGATGAGGTGATCTCAGAATTTCCCCCAACTCCGAAAGAGCTGGAGGATGGAATACATACCACTGCAGATAACCTCAAGAAAATTGAGTTGGGGACGGCAAGTGACCCACGGCCGACGTTCGTCAGTGAGCTATTGTCTGAAGAAAGGGTGGCTGCGTTAAAAGACGTTCTTGTACAGCATAAAGATTGCTTCGCATGGAACTATTCCGAGATGCCAGGACTAGATCCAGAAATCGCTGTGCACAAATTGGCGATCTTCCCGGACGTCAAGCCGGTCAAACAGGCACCAAGAAGAATGCGGCTTGAGCTTGAGATGAGTATCAACGCCGAGGTCAAGAAGCTGATCGAGTCTGGCTTCATCCAGGAAGTTCAATACCCTGAATGGATCGCCAACATCATCCCGGTGATGAAGAAAAATGGGACAGTGCGCATATGCGTAGACTTCCGGGATCTCAATAAAGCTTGCCCGAAAGACGATTTCCCAGTGCCAGTCACCGAACTGATGATAGACAACACGTCCACTCATGAGGTTTTCTCCTTTATGGACGGCTCGTCAGGGTATAATCAGATAAAGATGCATCCCGAAGACCAAAAGCATACCGCTTTCAGGACCCCTCTAGGGATATTTTGTTACAAGGTGATGCCCTTCGGTCTGAAGAACGCCGGTGCCACCTATCAGAGGGCCATGACGAAGATCTTCGATGACCTTATACATGAAATCGTCGAATGTTATATTGACGACCTCGTGGTTAAGAGCAAATCGTATGAGGAACATCTCGAGCACCTAAAAACTGTATTTCAACGCCTTCGGCAATATAACTTGAAGATGAACCCTCTCAAGTGTGCATTCGGAGTTTCTTCGTGCAAATTCCTGAGATTCATCGTCCAACACCGAGGTATTGAAATAGATCCGTCAAAGATCAAGGCGATCATAGAAATGCCTCCGCCAAGGACTCTTAAGCAGCTGCGATCTCTCCAAGGGAAGCTCGCATATATACGGCGATTTATAGCTAACCTCTCTGGCAAGTGCCGCCCTTACAGTCACCTGATGAAGAAGGGGACTCCATTCGTCTGGGATCAAAAATGCCAGGGCGCGCTGGACGAGATTAAACAGTACCTGCAGAACCCGCCAGTGTTGGCTGCTCCGGTTAAGGGAAAGCCTCTTATTCTTTACACAACCGCCCTCGAAGGTTCTTTAGGCATATTATGGGCGCAAGAGAATGACCAGAGGAAAGAAAGAACACTCTACTACTTAAGTCGAGTTCTTCTGGGGGCAGAAAGCAACTACTCTCCCATTGAAAAACACTACCTGGCGTTGATCTTTACGATAACAAAGCTCAGGCACTATGCATTGGCACATGAGGTCCGTCTCATTTCGAAGGTCGACCCTCTTAAATATCTGATGTCGAAGGCCATATTGACGGGACGACTCGCTAAATGGGCCCTGCTCTTGATGGAATTCTCGATAACATATCAACCTCTCAAGGCAGTCAAAGGCCAGGCCATCGTCGACTTCCTCGCTGAGCATCCGATACCCGCCGATTCTCCTTTGAATTGCGATCTTCCAGACGAACATGCGTTTGATGCGATCGACGGTAGTGATACCCGATAGGAGCTTTATTTTGACGGAGCATCTTCCATGAAAAAGCGCAAACAAAGTACCCCTATAGTCAAATCGGGAGTAGGCCTCATCTTCGTAACTCCACAAGGAGGGATTATGCGCTTCGCCTTCTCCTTAACAGAGCCGAAGACGAATAACGAAGCCGAATATGAAGCCTTGATTGCAGGTCTCGAGATCGCCATCGACATAGGAATTGAAAACCTCCTCATATACGGAGATTCTCAACTGGTCGTTAGTCAAGTAAACGGCGACTACCAAACGTGCAAGCCTGAGCTGGTGAAGTACGGCGAAAAGGTGCAACAACTGTTGACCCAAATTCCCTCCTATACTTTGGAAAGCATACCGCGAGCGGAAAACAGTAAAGCAGATGCGTTGGCCAAACTTGCTAAAGAACTGGCTGATGAAAACCTCGATGACGTTAGAATCGTGGTACAAAGCCGTCGGGTGCTTGCCCCAGCAGAAATATCTCCGGAATCATCCGAAGAGAAGGGGGCGACTGAACAGACAACCTTGCAAATAGAAGACCGGAAAAAGGCTGAGGACTGGAGGGAAGTCTTCATAGACTACTTTAAGTCCCACCGAATGCCCGAAGATGCGTCCACAAGACATCGGCTCATGAAACGAGCTCTGTCTTTCGCCTTCGTCAATGATACTCTATACAAGAGGTCATTCGATTCTCTATGGCTGAGATGTCTGGGACTTGGCGAAGCGAAAAGAGTCGTTCAGGAAGTTCATGACGGAATCTGTGGTTCTCATCAAGCAGGCCCAAAGATGAAGTTGAAGATCAAGCGGATGGGCTACTACTGGCCCACGATGATTCAGGACTGCCTCGAATATGCGAAGCAGTGCCACTCATGTCAAATTCATGGGGATTTCATCCATCGGCATCTAAATCCACTACACCCGATGGTGGCTAGCTGGCCGTTCGAAATGTGGGGAACTGACATAGTCGGTCCCATCGAACCAGTATCGTCCAAGGGACATCGTTTCATCCTGGCGACGACTGACTACTTCTCCAAATGGGCAGAAGCAGTACCGTTAAGAGAGGTGAAGACGGAAAATATCCTCCACTTCTTCAAGACGCACGTCATATATCGGTTTGGAACGCCAAGACGGATCATCTCCGATAACGGACCAGCTTACAGAAGCCACAAGATCAGTCGCTTTGCACAGCGGCATAATATAGACTGGAGATATTCTTCAGTTTACAATCCACGAGCTAATGGTCTAGCCGAGGCCTTCAACAAGACCCTGACGAAGATCATGAAAAAGACGGTGTCCCGAAATAAGAAAGACTGGCACGAGAGACTGCAAGAAGCTCTCTGGGCGTATCGAACTACGTTTAAGACGGCCACAAACACAACGCCGTACACGTTGGTATTCGGTACGGAAGCAGTACTCCCCCTCGAGATAGAGTTACCTTCTCTGCGAGTGGCAGTCCACTACGAGCTGGCGAACGAAGAAAACGCTCACCTTCGGCTTGAAGAGCTTGATGCCCTTGAAGAAACACGACTCATAGCACAACAAAATCTGGAAGCTTATAAAGCGAAGATGACGCGCTCATATGAAAAATTGACCCGACCAAGGACGTTCCGCCAAGGCGAACTTGTGCTAGTGGTCAAAAGGCCTATGATCCCCAATCGCGCCAAGCGAGGAAAATTCGAGCCAAACTATGAAGGCCCATACGTCATAGACAAAGTCTACCAAGGTGAAGCCTATCTACTCGTGGATATGCACGGTGAAAGGCCTTTCAGGCCAATAAACGGTAGATTCCTAAAGAAATACTACGCTTAGTGAGCCACAACCTAGGTCAATGATAGACGACGACGACTATGTCCGCTCGCTATCTTCATAAGCTCAAGCTTTATAAGCAATAGCCAGCCTTCTCCACATCGGACCGAAACGTCCTTAAACTAATAGCGGACCGAAACGTCCTTAAACTAATACCGCAGCATCCGTAGGCTGACGAGATAAAAAAGAAAAAGAAGAAAAATATAATATATAAAAACGGTAAGCAAAAAGGGCACGGATGAAAACCCGAAAGGGCTCCGTGAGTAAAAACAGCAGGGCTACCGGCGAGTGTTCGTGAAAACCCGAAAGGGCGCGACCTCGTAAAAAAAAAAAAGAAGAAAATAAAAAGAATAAAAAAAAAGGTATGTCCATAAGAAAAATGGGCACGGATGAAAACCTGAAAGCGCTCTGTGAGTAAAAACAGCAGGACTACCGGTGAGTGTTTATGAAAACCCGAAAGGGCGCAATCTCGTTAAAAGACACTTATAGGGTCCTCTCGACCTTGTAAGGGGAAACCACCCGCGTGATATCCTTACGAATCACAAAGGAGCAACACACTTAGGGATCCCCACGATTCCTAAGGAGAAAATACACTTGCGAGATCCTCACGACTCGTAAGAAGAATTCTCTTATGAGACCCTCACGGCTCATAAGATTTGAAAGTCTTAAGTTACAGAGACCTAAACCTGTGCTTAAGCAACCCCCACAACTTCCAATATTGCCCTACAAGTGGTCCAATACTGGCCCTTGTATACAATCCACGGGCGCGAATAAACATTTCCCTAACCAAGTCTCATCCGTGACTGGGGATGTGTTTGCATGGTGAACAACCCTTGTAAATCCTCTCGATTTACAAAGAGAAAACCGTCTCGTAGGATCCCTACGACTTACAGAGGAATAAAGCACTTAGGAATCCTTACGATTCCTAAGGAGAAAATACACCTACAAGATCCTCACGACTTGTGGGGAGAAATACCTTTGTGAGACCCTTACGGCTCATGAAGTTAAAAGCCTTAGTCGACAGGACCTTAACCTTGCTCGCTAAGCCACCCTTGTTCGACATCGACAGAGGCAAATGATGATTCGCTCCTGGCAATATCCCAGTTGTAGCGGTGCTGATGCTGAAATCGGTGTCCAATTTCAGGTTTACGGCGAAAAACCAGTAGGCTGCACATGCATATGAAATAGCCGAAATGATTGGGCAACTTGCAATAAAAAGCAGCAAGTAAAAATGTATGCATGCAAAATAGCCGAAATGATTGGGCAACTCGCAATAAAAAGCAGCGAGTAAAAATGAAATAAATAGCCGAAATGATTGGGCACCGCGAAAAATAGCCGAAATGATTGGGCAATTGCGACCTTCGCGATATAAAAGCTGAAATGATAGAGCATCGCGGAAATAAAATAAAAAAAAATGATGATAAAACTTTGGCCCTACAGTTGAGATCACATCGATCCCTGTACACAATCCAAGGGCGCAAACAAAGAGGGAACCAGACTCTCCCAACAGGCTCCGCCAGAAAATGAAGCCAGACCCCAACGATTCATCCCAGCTCTAAAGAAACCAGCGTCTTCGGCAAACCCCTCAACTCAGGGAGACAAACAATCCTTGACGAGAGCCTCCTGATGCGCGTCGACTCGCAGAGCAACCAGTATCTCCGTGGGAAATTCTTGACTCGTTTCAACACCAAGGAAACAAATAATCCTTGGCGCTAGGGAAACAAATAATCCTTAGCAAACACCTCAACTCAGGGAAACAAACAATCCTTGACGAGAGCCTCCTGATGCGCGTCGACTCGCAGAGCAACCAGTATCTCCGTAGGAAATTCTCGACTCGTTTCAACACCAAGGAAACAAATAATCCTTGGCGCTAGGGAAACAAATAATCCCTGGCAAATACCTCAACTCAGGGAAACAAACAATCCTTGACGAGAGCCTCTTGATCCGCGTCGACTCGCAGAGCAACCAGTGCCTCCGTGGGAAATTCTCGACTCGTTTCAACACCAAGGAAACAAATAATCCTTGGCGCTAGGGAAACAAATAATCCCTGGCAAATACCTCAACTCAGGGAAACAAACAATCCTTGACGAGAGCCTCCTGATCTGCGTCGACTCGCAGAGCAACCAGTGCCTCCGTGGGAAATTCTCGACTCGTTTCAACACCAAGGAAACAAATAATCCTTGGCGCTAGGGAAACAAATAATTCCTGGCAAACACCTCAACTCAGGGAAACAAACAATCCTTGACGAAAGCCTCCTGATTCGCGTCGGCTCGCAGAGAAACCAGTGTCTCCGCGGGAAATTCCCGATTCGTCTCAACTTACAAGATAAAGCCTCAGGCAGCAGGGACTAAAAAAAAACTTGCTTCCTGAACAATGGGACCCTGCAAGTCGATCTAAAACGATCTCTTGCATACTATTCACGGGTCTCACTCTCCAAAGTCGAGTTTCGACAAGGAGGGAAACAACCGCTTACGGGTCCTCTCGATTCGTAAGAGGGAAAAATTCTCTTATAGGATCCTTACGACTTATAAGAGACAACACACTTAGGAATCCTCACGACTCCTAAGAAGAAAAACCCACCTATGAGATCCTCTCGATCCGTAGGGAGAAAAATCTCTATGAGACCCTCACGGCTCATAGAGTTGAAAAGTCTTAGGCAACAGATCTGAACCTGCGGCCTAAGCCATCGCTATTTCTTAAGAAAGACAAGTTGCGTGCTCTATTATCTGTTGACTATGTTTACTGAGGCATGCTGATAATAAAAGAAAGAAAAGGCGGAGAAATGACACAAGACATTACAGAAAATGTATATCTTTTATTCATAAACTTGATTGAGTACAGGATACATTATGCTAAAAAATAAAAAATATATATATACTTTTTTTATTTACAAGTACAAACGATACAAGGAGAGTTACTGAGACGGAAGCGTCTTGCATAACTCTAGCAATTGTTCGCGCAATTCCTTCCCCACTTTCTCCTGATCGGCTACCACCACCAGCTCCGCCTCCACTTGGGCCCGTTGCTGCAAGATAGATGCAAGCTGCTCCCTAACGGCCTGATAAGCAGCTTCCTGGCCTGGGGTATCGCGCTCGGCTACATCAAGCTTTCGCTTCAAGTTTAGCCCGTAGGAGATGCGCTCCAGGAGACCCTCAAAGATAGCCTTCACTTGGGCAGCATTCGCTTCAACCTCAGCACGCAGACGGGCCGTCTCGCTCGAAGTCTCTTGGCATTCCCTTAACCTTAAAGCTGCTTCTTGTTCCAAATGGTGGACGTAAGAAGCGCTTCCCTCGATCCATGCTGCTCTTTCATTGCTCGTGGCTAAAGTCTCGGGGGCGGGACGCATCGACTCCAGCTGATGCAGGCGAGCCTCGATCTCCATACAATGGTTAACCCAAGATGCGATGATGCCCTCGTCATGAAAATTCACGAGTATCACCAGCATCGGGTTAACCGCCGTAGCGAAATCCACAGCAGGCGTAGGGGTCTCGACGTCGAGCTCCTCAATGTAGTCGCTCAACATACGCAAGCTGTTCGCGGTGCCTTTCGAAGATGGACGTCTCAGGTAAAGACCTGCCGGCATTGTGATGCGTGGCTCGAAGGACGCCGAGACCGGAATGACAGCTGAAAAGAAACAAGATGTGATCAGATAACAGTACAAAAAATAAAGAGGGGGGAGTTATCAATGTGATAGTCGCCGTACCAGCTGAGACAGATGGCAAGGCCGGAAGGGCAGGTGGCGCGACCGATCTTTCTTCTCCCCCTTCGATTTGTAACGCTGCAGTCAGGACAAGAGAGAGTTAGAAATAATTCTATCACCGAAAAAGAAAGGTATCAGTCGGGGACTATACTCACCAGCACCGCCAGAGGAAGAAATGAGTTCAGATGGGAAGGAGAAGTGTGGGAGCAACACTTGATATAGATGATCAAAGAGCACTCCTGAAAAGACATAACAGTGCGACTTTAGTACACAAATTATGCGCTTGGAAGATAAGATTAATAAATTGCAAACCCATACCTTCCAACATCTTCGACGGTATGAGAGAGGGTTGAGAGGTGACCACCGCCAAGGCAGTCGTTGAAGGCGCTCCCTCGAGCAGTGGGGCATCAGCGCTGGCTGCACCTGCGTTACGAGAAAAGGTGAACTTGTCAGAAAGGATTGTAAGGTAAAGAAAGACAACAACTTGGGATTTACCTGATGAGCTGCCGGCTGAAACGGAGGCGACTCCCTCCTCCATGGACATGAGGCCACCGCCCGTGGCCTCATCACCCGACTCGATAGAGACCGTTGTCGTGCTCGCAAGACCTGGAGACGGCGGAAGATCGTACACGGGGAGTGCAATGATTGGAGCGTTGCCGGACTCTTGGGAGAAAGCGGTTAACTCTTCCCCAAGAGTCATACCCATCTCACCCGCTACTTCTGCGGGCTCCGCGGTCTCCATCGGCTCATCCGCCGTCACCACGAGGTCGCCGGCCTCAAACGCCTCGTCCGCCACCACCCTGGGCTCAGTTGTAATGATCATTTCATCTGCCGCCACTTCAGGCTCGGCATCAATGACCTTCTCGGCTGCAGACCCCTCAACCTCCCTCTCAGGCTCCGAAGCCTCAGCGACGTTGCCCACCGTCAGCTCAGGTTCAGCAGGTGCCTCCTCCTCTGTTTCCTTGGGTTCAACGGTCTCTACCTCCCCCTCGGTCGGACTTGGCCCTGCAAGATAAAATATATAAGAACCGACAGCTTTATGAGTTTTATAACGAAATTCTGAAAGAAGTATTACCTGAGGTAGACTCGTCGTTAGCCTCTCTATTGGCGCGGATCGCCTGTCTATGAGCTGTAGACAGGGCGACCGGGGACTCTTCTGACGGAGTGTCGGCTCGAGGAACGGTGCTGGGGCCCGCTCTAATGGCCAAAGCAGCCCCGCGTGCCTTTGCTTCGTGCCTTGACCGCTTCCTCTCCTCCCGGGCCGTCACGATGGACCTCTTCGACGCTTCCTTTATCGAAGCATCGTCGTCCTCATTTAAAGATACCTCCAGAGCCTTTAAGGCATCTCTCATCGGCTCTTCAAGACGAACCTCCTGCGGTGGCCCAGAGGAAGCGGGTGTAGGGTTCCTAGGCACTCTAGTAAGGTCTCACAAGGCATCGAACATGCCAATTTAAAAAAAATAGTGCCGAGAAACCCTAGACTACGGATCTTAGACTAGATATTTAGGCGAAACGAAAACTAGTTAACACTTAACTACTTGGATATGGAAATTACAACCTTTGTAGATCCGGATATCCACCTCCACGGCTCCGCAACGAAGTCTCCTCGCTGTCCATGTCGAACCCCGGGCTCTAGCGTCTGCTTCATCGGAGAAGTAAGCGGAATAGTTCGTCGGCTTCGTGTCAAAGACGATCTACGTCGAGGTTGCACTAGATCAAGCTCCCTACTTCACAAAGTGATGAAACATGTGAAGGAAACACACTCTACTACTTGGCAAGAGGTAGAGGATGAAGAAATAGGAGGTGGGTTCTCTTTAGAATTGGATTTCTCACTCTCAAGCTCAAGTTGCCATTGATGGACCTTGAGCTTTTGTTGAAGAAGAAGATGAAGATCAAGAAAGAAATATGATAAGTCTCTATAAAATAAAAAGAAAATGGAATACTTATCATAATTCTTACTAGGGTTAAGTGTAGAGAATCTACCATGGTTAATAGATGGGTTAGGGTTAAGCATGAGTCAAAGCTTCATGAAGCTTCAACAAAAGGACAAAGAAAGCCACCATTCCATTTTAAACTTATCCAAATAAATGAATAAACAAATAAATGAATAAATAAATATGCAAAACCCTAATTATCATAATAACCATGGTTTAATTCTATTCACTTAACCATATGATCAAGTATCATCAAACATGATACAAAAAGGTGCACAAAAGTATATCACATATACAATGTGCAATCCAAGTGAGAAAAATCCGTTTAAATTGAACCAATACTAGCTAATGCAAAGTAATATATCAAATATATAATTATACATTAAATCATTAAATCAACATTTGATTCAATGATCCGGTCATGTCGCACATAACCGACTAGTATCAAATGTATCGATTTATCGAATGAACAATTCGATAAC
Organism: Agapanthus africanus; assembly: GCA_030015575.1. NCBI lineage: Eukaryota > Viridiplantae > Streptophyta > Magnoliopsida > Asparagales > Amaryllidaceae > Agapanthus > Agapanthus africanus. Next base: position 89,399,882 of record JASDDO010000012.1, on the reverse strand, counting down.
TAGGTCATATCGAATATAACCAATCGAAACATTTATCGCGAGAATGAAATGCAGTATCACATACACGCATTATTCTCGGTCCCGCACATATCTCATATGCGCTCCTATTTCGTTTCGCTTGAGCCAGGAAACCTCTGTGTAGGACTCTAAAGACTCGTCAATACGCCGGTAGCAGATGATGATCATATCAAGCATCCACAAGCCGCAAGCGGTCTGCTAAACGTAACGGCCACCCGGGTATTGAGCGATCAGAAGATCGACGAGCTAGCCCGCTCACACTCCTGCGAATCCGACCAGTAACACTTACCGTACAGTCCGGTCTCTTCGTCTGATACGTCGCATATCAAGTCTAGGGGTGGTAAACGTCAGACCCCAATAACCCGATAAGTCGTGCCGATATGAGGCTCGTAACGGGTCGAGAAACTACTGGTAACACTTACCAGCAAATCTCTGATCAGCCCTGGCCAGGGACTTCCCTGTTACGGCCAATCGAGCACAGCGCAACATCTACCCCCAATACCGGGAGAGACGAAACCCCTCCTATCGCTCATTGCCTCCATGTGACTCGGGACTGTACCCAAAGACCACCGTTTTTCACGCCCTCATGGACGTGGTAAGGTGGAGATCAAAGCACAGTGGGAATCACACAAGACTCTATGACGATCTCGGGTCTACAGACTAACCTGTACAAGTGTCACCAGAGAACTGCCATCTGACGTGAGGTATAATACCATCTGGGAGTTCTCGGCGAGTCCGTCCAGTGTACCCAGTCTCCACTGAGCACCCGTATACCATCTCTGATGTCAAACACCAATGGATATGGGATCATCCATCGCTCATCACATGGGTCGAGAAGCGTATACGCTAGTCTACTCTGGTATATCGATGCCCCGTCTCGATACACCCACGACTAGGGACCTTGAAGGATGTACTTATGGACTACCATGTCCCCACTAGTATGATCTGGATCATAGTCCAGGTAGTCAAGTACAAATCCTAAGGGCTTTACCAACATGTAACTATAAGACAGTATAAAGAGACTAGTGTACATGTTAAGATAAAGAGCAACGAGATAGCATACTATCATGTCGAGCAAGAAAGTCATCTCTATATATGTCCAAGCATCCAATATAATATACATAATCTGTACAATACTGGCCTCTAGGGCATACATACAACTAACAATCTCCCAGTTGCACTAGGGCCAGCTGCTGTAGTATCTCATACCGAGCATCCCGAAGAGTCTCTCAAACTGTATCTGGGGAATGGCCTTCGTGAGTGGATCCGCCGTGTTGTTCTTCGTGTCAACTCTCCTGACCTCGATCTCCCGGCGATCAACTATCTCCCGGATCAGGTGATACCGCCTCAGAATATGCCTGGATCGCTGATGGGACCTGGGTTCCTTGGCCAAAGCCACCGCTCCATTGTTATCGCAATACAAAGGTATTGGACGCTCAATGGATGGAACCACTCCAAGTTCAGTAATGAACTTCTTGATCCAGACAGCCTCTTTGGCAGCATCGTTGGCAGCGATGTATTCAGCCTCCATCGTCGAGTCTGCCACGGTTTCCTGCTTGGAACTCTTCCAGCTAACCGCCCCTCCGTAAAGGGTAAAGACAAAGCCCGACTGCGACTTAGAGTCGTCCTTATCACTCTGGAAGCTCGAATCGGTAAAGGACTCCATTTGGAGTTCTCCGTTACCATACACCAAGAACATATCTCTAGTCCTTCGCAAGTACTTGAGAATGCTCTTCACAGCTGTCCAGTGACTCTCTCCAGGATCAGCTTGATACCACCTCACTACACTTAGTGATTATGCTATATCGGGTCTGGTACATAGCATCGCATACATGATAGAGCCTACTGCCGAAGCATAGGGTATCCCTTGCATGCGAGCTCTCTCCAAATCAGTCTTGGGAGACATCTCTTTGGAGAGAGTGACTCCAGAGATCGTGGGCAAGTTCCCACGCTTGGACTCTTCCATACTAAACCTCTTTAGTATGGTGTCAATGTACCTGGATTGGGACAATCCCAAAATCCGTTTTGATCTATCTCTATAGATCCTAATTCCCAATATGCAGGAGGCATCACCAAGATCTTTCATTGAGAATCTTTGTGATAAGAAGAGCTTGACCGATTGCAGCATAGGAATATCATTTCCTATCAAGAGTATGTCGTCTACGTACAATACGAGGAAGACAACCTTACTCTCTGCCACCTTCTTGTAGATACAAGGTTCATCTGGGTTTTTGACGAAATCAATCTCTTTGATAACGACGTCAAAGCAGATGTTCCAACTCCGCGATGCTTGCTTTAATCCATAAATGGATTTAAGCAGCTTGCACACCTTCCCGCTGCTCCCACTGTCTACGAAGCCCTCTGGTTGAGTCATGTACACGCATTCTTCTAAATCACCATTTAGAAAAGCGGTCTTAACATCCATTTGCCAGATTTCGTAATCATGATAAGAAGCGATGGCAAGCATGATCCGGATGGATTTAAGCATAGCCACTGGAGAAAAGGTCTCGTCATAGTCCACACCTGGTCTTTGACGAAAACCCTTTGCTACAAGTCTAGCTTTGAAAGTCTCCACTTTCCCATCTACACCAAGTTTCTTCTTGAAGATCCACTTGCTCCCAATGGGTTTTACCCCTTCAGGAGCAACGTCCAAAGTCCATACTTTGTTGGTGTATATGGATTCCATCTCGGACCGCATAGCATCCAGCCATTTCACTGAGTTCCCACTCGTGATGGCCTGCTCGAAGCTAGTTGGGTCATCATCCTCCATGATGCAATCCTCACTACCACCATCAATGAGAAAACCATAGTATCTCTCAGGTGGATGAGAAACCCTACTAGATCGGCGGAGAGGCTGGGGTACGTCGGGCACCACTGAATCCTCTGGTTCTACTAAATCGTCAGTTGCAGTTTGTGGTGCTGGAACCTCTTCCAGCTCTACCTCTTTGCCATTAATTTCTTTTGTAAGAAATTCCCTTTCCAAAAAGGTGGCATGTTGAGCAACAAACACTCTTTGTTCCTCAGCTTGGTAGAAAAAATATCCTTGAGAATTCTTAGGATATCCCACAAACTTGCAAAGGACTGATCGTGCCTCGAGTTTGTCCGGATTTTGCTTTTTGACATAGGCCGGACAACCCCATATCTTAATTCGCTTAAAATATGGTCTCTTCCCACTCTATATCTCATATGGTGTGGTAGGTACAGATTTAGACGGAACCAGATTCAATAGGTATATGGCTGTCTCAAGCGCATATCCCCAAAAGGAGATAGGTAACTCAGCATTACTCATCATTGAACGCACCATATCTAATAGGGTGCGATTCCTTCGTTCCGATACACCGTTGTGCTGTGGTGTATAAGGAGGAGTAAGCTGAGAGAGAATCCCATTCTCTTTTAGATAATCCAGGAATTCACTGCTTAAGTATTCACCTCCTCGATCAGATCGAAGAACCTTAATACTTTTGCCCGTTTGGTTCTCTACCTCGTGCTTATATTCTTTGAATTTCTCAAAAGCTTCAGACTTGTGTTTCAACAGGAACACATGCCCGTATCTAGAGAGATCGTCAGTGAATGTAATGAAGTAGGAAGAACCATTTCTGGCGTGTGTAGACATTGGACCGCATACATCACTATGCACCAGTCCCAAGAGTTCAGTAACTCTTTCTCCGTGTCCTGTAAACGGAGTTTTGGTCATTTTTCCTTTGAGACATGAATGGCAAGTGTCATAAGATGATAATTCGAATGAATTCAAATATCCGTTCTTATGCAACTTAGCTAGTCGTGTCTCATTGATATGGCCAAGTCTACAGTGCCACAAGAAGGATTCGTTCATTTCTGAGCTTTTCCTTTTGTGTGTGTTTTGTATATTGAAGACTGTATTTTGATTGAGAATGAATATGCCATTATGTAGCGAGCCTGATGCAATCAACCTTTGATCTAGGAATATGTTCATAACATTATCCTTTACTACAAAATTATAACCTTCTTTACTTAATAAAGAAACTAATATAATGTTGCACATCATGTTCGGTATATAATAGCACTCATTCAGGACTAGTGTATCACCATTTGGTAATACCAGGTGATATATGCCAACTGCTTTGGCTGCAACATTTGCCCCATTCCCTACATGAACGGAATGTTCACCTTTTCTCAGTTCTCTACCTTTTCTCAGCCCATGTAACATCTTACATATGTGGGATCCTGACCCGGTATCTAATACCCAGGACGTAGGGTGAACTGAGAAACAGTTCTCAATGACAAACACACCCGAAGATGATGCATCAACATGCATGTTCTTCGTTTGGGCGGTGTGAGAATCCAGATATTCTCCTGTTTCCTGTTCAGTCTTATAACACTTATAAGATAGAACGGGTTCAACGTTCCCCTGCACAGTAAAACATGCGGGTTCGGTCAATACATCCATATTATTATCTTTATTAAGGCATGAAATGGTCGCTACCTGGAGAGAGAGAGAAGAAAACACTTTAGCGTAAGCTCGTGCAAGATCAGATTGGTTATTATCTTATCTAATCAGGATGGCTCCCACTGCTTTTTATCAAATCTTCCTTCAAACCCTAAAAGGAAAGATTAGCCGGGATTAATTACACACTACAGGTTCGCCAATCTTTCAGCCAGGCCAGTGTCGGTACTTTGAGGGAGGTCCCCCGTGCTTTCGCACGAACCTAATTAATGTAAACCTCGTTTTCCCAGAGGCATAACCCCGTTGACACCTTTCTAGACACCTACTTGATCGGCTAATTGCAATGTGTAAAACTCTCCCAGGAGTAACTCTTACTCGCAGCGGGTATCGGGATCCAACTATCTCATAGAAGGTATGCAATCTCATTGCAAATTTCAACACTTGAAATTCCCGATAATATTTTGCCCCAGGCGATCTATGACCTTGACTGAGTCAACAAACCATAGACCGCAAGTAAAGTTCAACCCGTCATTTCCTGATTGAATTAAACCCACCCGCACGACCCTTGACTAAGTCAACAAGGCCGCACGACTACCCTAATCCAATCTGCATCATATGCATAAACAGATAAATAGTAATCAGCTACCGCACACTACGCCTTGACTGAGTCAACAAACGCATCACGAATACTAACTATTACTTATCTGAAATGACGGAGGGCTACGTCAGGTTTTTAAGAAAACCCTTTGCGTAATGAACTTTATATCGTTGTAGAATCAAATGAAGTTTTGAAATGGAATGATTTTGAGGCTTTTCTAGTTTTGCTAAAGGGGTCACTCCCGGTGAAGGGATCGTCGGCCCTTTCCTCGTCGAATGAGGTGCGGGATATATCATATATATCGCCGTGCAAAGCAAAAAATCTTAAAAGAAATCAAAGCCAAACCGAGTGTGTAGAATATGCCAGTTATTGCTAAAGGAGTCACTCCCGGTGAAGGGATCTCGGTCCTTTCCTCATCGAATAAGGTGCAGGGTATATCATATATACCGCTATGCAAAGCAAGAACTGTAGCTACCTGTTTTGTTTAAAATTTGATTCTACAACATCTTAGGTTTCTTTCTTTCATTAATCACATTAATGAAGTCCCATCATTTAAGTACCTAAACATCACAGATAGATATGACGTACACTTATGCCATTCGCATTCGCCTCGATGTCCCCTCGTGCACCGTTAGGTTAGGTAACTAACGACAGAGCAGGGCAGGGCTAGCGCGGGTGTAAAACATAAGTAACGTCTATATAATATATCATATATACTATATACTATATCCATCACAGAATCACATCACAGATATTGCAGCAGAATTAACATATGAAATATTGGATATACTAGGACGTCCGTGTTTTCAATACGAGCCAGTATAAAACACGGATTCCACGGTCGTGATGAATAGCCAATCCCACATCCCTAGACCCCTACGAGAGCGGCAAGCAACCCTGCCAATTCTAGGGTTAGGAGACCCAGACTCGACTCCTCGAGTTGGTCTCCCACTGGACCCCAGAACCCGGTTACTTGTGCTCCCCTCCTTGGGTCTATCCTAATGCGGAAAAGTAAATAATATACAAAGGGTGACATCTTCCACTACCTGGAAGTGCCCCAAATAAAAGAATATTACATACAAGTTTTTTACATGAATGAAAATGAAAAAACACTCATCTCACATAAAAACCCCTGGCTATTCAATACGACGATCCAATATAACATATCCAGCAACACATAACATCACATGTCATCAACGTAAGTAAGTATGCATACCCCAATTGTCGTTGACGTATAGCAACGAAACCGGCGATATGAACATACTACACTTACGGTCACAGAAAAGAAAGTGTAAAACTACAACAATTGGAATCCGCAACTTCTTTAGACATCGCATGCCTAATCAAATGAAATACTTAGACATCACATGCCTAACAGATATAAATCCCGCATTTTAGTCTCATTATCGAAAACTCTTTTCAATATCAAATGAAACTAAACCGCTAGATTTATATCATTCATTCAGTTATCACATAACTGTTTGTGAATTCCAATTATTGTATCCCATTCCAGATAAATAGAATATATTAAACTTTCCGATCGAACATTCGAATACCCAAGTTTTCCCGAAACCATCCAACACATGAAATAGGTTCAAAGACATTCGTTTCATGCCTCAGTACCGACGGTCCAGCCGTAGAAGGGTCAAGCCAACGTCTCACATGTGGCACGCCGTACTGCCCCAAACCCGAAGGTTCAAAGGGCAGTTCAAGACGGTCACATAATCGAGTTAAGGTTTGTTGTCTTCTAGAGGGACCATCGCGTTACTTGCACTACTCAGAACGTCCTTAAACCACACAATAATCCAACACTTGGATATTTTTGGCAGGGGAAAGATTGGGTATTTATATCCGGTCGAACTTTTTAACATACCCAAAAAATATCCGGAAAACACATAGACAAAGTTCAATAATCCGATCGAATCGACAATTCCCAATACAACCCCAGAATACTCAAACCTGGAGCCAAATTAAAATTCCCAGAAAACTCAGAATAATAAATCAGGTATTACTGTGCAAAGAAGTGGGGCTGACGTCATCAAGGAGGCGCGGAACCGCCGCAGAAGCCATGCTTCTACCGCGGTTCCGCCGCAGTATTTACTGTTCACGGGAAACTTTTTACACAACAATTCTTAGATTTTATTGCTGATTTTTTTAGGCATTTTTAATTGACAAAAAACCACAAATTCGGAAAATTTCCAGAGAGCTATTTTGGGGTTGGGTTTTCGGTTCGTCCGGATTTCAAACTCCGTCTAGACTTCGCCTAAGGCTCTAGCTAGGCTCTGATACCACTGTAGGGTTCCTAGGCACTCTAGTAAGGTCTCACAAGGCATCGAACATGCCAATTTAAAAAAAATAGTGCCGAGAAACCCTAGACTACGGATCTTAGACTAGATATTTAGGCGAAACGAAAACTAGTTAACACTTAACTACTTGGATATGGAAATTACAACCTTTGTAGATCCGGATATCCACCTCCACGGCTTCGCAACGAAGTCTCCTCGCTGTCCATGTCGAACCCCGGGCTCTAGCGTCGGCTTCATCGGAGAAGTAAGCGGAATAGTTCGTCGGCTTCGTGTCAAAGACGATCTACGTCGAGGTTGCACTAGATCAAGCTCCCTACTTTACAAAGTGATGAAACATGTGAAGGAAACATACTCTACTACTTGGCAAGAGGTAGAGGATGAAGAAATAGGAGGTGGGTTCTCTTTAGAATTGGATTTCTCACTCTCAAGCTTAAGTTGCCATTGATGGACCTTGAGCTTTTGTTGAAGAAGAAGATGAAGATCAAGAAAGAAATATGATAAGTCTCTATAAAATAAAAAGAAAATGGAATACTTATCATAATTCTTACTAGGGTTAAGTGTAGAGAATCTACCATGGTTAATAGATGGGTTAGGGTTAAGCATGAGTCAAAGCTTCATGAAGCTTCAACAAAAGGACAAAGAAAGCCACCATTCCATTTTAAACTTATCCAAATAAATGAATAAACAAATAAATGAATAAATAAATATGCAAAACCCTAATTATCATAATAACCATGGTTTAATTCTATTCACTTAACCATATGATCAAGTATCATCAAACATGATACAAAAAGGTGCACAAAAGTATATCACATATACAATGTGCAATCCAAGTGAGAAAAATCCGTTTAAATTGAACCAATACTAGCTAATGCAAAGTAATATATCAAATATATAATTATACATTAAATCATTAAATCAACATTTGATTCAATGATCCGGTCATGTCGCACATAACCGACTAGTATCAAATGTATCGATTTATCGAATGAACAATTCGATAACTAGGTCATATCGAATATAACCAATCGAAACATTTATCGCGAGAATGAAATGCAGTATCACATACACGCATTATTCTCGGTCCCGCACATATCTCATATGCGCTCCTATTTCGTTTCGCTTGAGCCAGGAAACCTCTGTGTAGGACTCTAAAGACTCGTCAATACGCCGGTAGCAGATGATGATCATATCAAGCATCCACAAGCCGCAAGCGGTCTGCTAAACGTAACGGCCACCCGGGTATTGAGCGATCAGAAGATCGACGAGCTAGCCCGCTCACACTCCTGCGAATCCGACCAGTAACACTTACCATACAGTCCGGTCTCTTCGTCTGATACGTCGCATATCAAGTCTAGGGGTGGTAAACGTCAGACCCCAATAACCCGATAAGTCGTGCCGATATGAGGCTCGTAACGGGTCGAGAAACTACTGGTAACACTTACCAGCAAATCTCTGATCAGCCCTGGCCAGGGACTTCCCTGTTACGGCCAATCGAGCACAGCGCAACATCTACCCCCAATACCGGGAGAGATGAAACCCCTCCTATCGCTCATTGCCTCCATGTGACTCGGGACTGTACCCAAAGACCACCGTTTTTCACGCCCTCATGGACGTGGTAAGGTGGAGATCAAAGCACAGTGGGAATCACACAAGACTCTATGACGATCTCGGTTCTACAGACTAACCTGTACAAGTGTCACCAGAGAACTGCCATCTGACGTGAGGTATAATACCATCTGGGAGTTCTCGGCGAGTCCATCCAGTGTACCCAGTCTCCACTGAGCACCCGTATACCATCTCTGATGTCAAACACCAATGGATATGGGATCATCCATCGCTCATCACATGGGTCGAGAAGCGTATACGCTAGTCTACTCTGGTATATCGATGCCCCGTCTCGATACACCCACGACTAGGGACCTTGAAGGATGTACTTATGGACTACCATGTCCCCACTAGTATGATCTGCATCATAGTCCAGGTAGTCAAGTACAAATCCTAAGGGCTTTACCAACATGTAACTATAAGACAGTATAAAGAGACTAGTGTACATGTTAAGATAAAGAGCAACCAGATAGCATACTATCATGTCGAGCAAGAAAGTCATCTCTATATATGTCCAAGCATCCAATATAATATACATAATCTGTACAATACTGGCCTCTAGGGCATACATACAACTAACAGCGGGAACATCGGCAGCTGGCAGAACATTTGCGTCGCTTGGCGGGAACAACATTGAGGTTTCTTCAATAAAAAGGGAGAGATTAGATTGACCATAACGCAAGGAGAATAAAAACTTGATGAATCGAAACTTACTGAGGCCTAAAGACGCTCTAAGGAGTTCCTCCTCTTGGAAGGTCTTGAGTGAAGCGGCAATGGCTTCCTCATCAGTGATGCCTGTTGGAAGAAAAGAAAGAAAAACGTTAGTCAAAGGCAATGAGAAGAATATGATACAATAAAGAAAATGTGACTAGTAGTTACCTGATTGCGCAAGCTCAGCTAGCCACGCGTCACGCTTTGCCAACCACGATGAAGTTTCGAGAGCGGCTTCCAAGTCTGTATCATTTAGCGGCGGCATGACTAATCCCTCGTTAGTCCCATATTCGATCAGGCCCTCGGCATAGGGAGCATGGGGTTCCTGACTGAACGTGACATCTGCAGCGAAGAGTGACTTCTTTTTCTTCTGCCCTCCGACCCTAGGCTCACGTGGGATTGACTTACGCTTAGCAGCCACCTTGGGACGGCGGGTCCCGATGTCCGTACCCATGCCAGACTCTGGCGAAACTACAACCACTGTCTCCACTGGAGCACAGGGCGCTGGGGGTGCATCCGCAATATCAGGGAGCGGCAATCCGCGTGGAGGACTCTGCGCACGTGAGGGTCCGGCTCTGGCATCTTTCAAAGGGGGGATTACCGTGGTCCTTGGCACCAAAGGAGAGTTGCGATCGCTACTTGGAGGTGCACCCTTACGGTCGATCAGCAACCGCCTTTCCTCCTTTATGACCGCTCCCGTCGAATGACTGTACCATTCTGTGTATACCCTGAAGAGTCGTGGGGCGCAAGCCAGCTCACTAATAAAGAAGTGGGAGCCCGTGTTTAGATGCATGAAATGATGCAGCGCTCTCTCCATCCCTTCTTCGGTCGCAGTAGGTTCCGATAAGAAAGCCTCCAGCGGTACCCCTTGATTATAGGTCAGCTGTTGGGCAAAACGATGCGGGTTATATCTCATGAAGATCGCTGCCCCGTTCTGCCTAAACACCAAGAAGCCCGGTCTGATGGAATATAAGTGAAGGGTCTCCCGGGCCATTAAAACTGAAGCTCCATCCTTGAAAGTGTCTTGCAATGGCCGCACTGCAGTGGTAGACGCTTTTCCAATCGTCAACACCTTGTCAACAAAAGACACACCGGCTCCAACGGTGTGGGAGCGAAGGAGTAAACCCCTGGCATTTCGTGGCGATGGATTTACAATTGATGCGCCGATCAGCTGTATAATGCGAGGAAAGCTGCACCTGTCGTAGAACGAGGGCCTTTTATGCATACCGAAAACACCCGATGTATGTAGCTCGAACCATGACATAAAGTAGTGCATCGGGAAGACCACGTGCAATACCCCGGGCTCGTTAGCATCCGCTGCTCGGCTGAGGCCATGATATAGGTGTGCCAAGCCAGCGATCCCAACGGCCACCTTTACCCCGATGGCCATCCGGTAGGCTGGGTAAAAGACAGAAGGCTGCATACGGTGAGAGTGCATTGGAATCGCAAACCAACTCAACTATAATCCGAGAAATCCTAAGAAAAAGGCCTCCTCATCCATTCCAGGGGCCGCAATTTCTGCAAAAGACATAGTCGGGAATTCCGGAAGGAAAAAACCCTTTTGATCTATCTCCTTTTCCGGCAGGTTATCCACACCTAGACCGAAAGGGTCATCCAGGTAGCGAACTTAGCAGCCTCTGATGAGATGACGCTTGGGCGAAGAAACCGAGCAATGAAATCCTCAAAGTTAACTCCTTGACTCCCATGTTCGATGAAAAGAGACTCATATATGTTCAACACTTTAATCAAGCTTAGGAACTGGTGTTGAACAACATTCTCCGGCGTGAGCCCCCTTATCACCGGCTTAGCACCAAAGACGTACTCATCCGTCGGGAGCAACTCCTCATAATGTTCCCCCATGACCGGTAAACCAGATACCTCCGTAAACTCTTCCAAAGAGATTGACACTTCCCGATCCATGGCGAGGAAAGTGTGGGTAGGAATGTTCCACTGCTCCAGGAAGGCCTTGAACCACCAGGTGGGGAGCGTGGGATATTGGAACAGAGAGACGCACACTGCGGTGTACAATCCTAACTTTATCAACTGCGACTTCTTCGTCGACAGGATATACCAGGCCCACGGCAGATAGCCGATTGGGTGGCGGGGGATCAGACCGATATTATATGATTGCCCCCAAGGCCGCGCCTCGTCTTGACAAATACGGCGTCCTAGGATATCCAAAACTATGGGACGCTGGAACGGGATTGCATCTATGGCCGGATGAAGAAAACCCTTCGATGTCCAATCAACCATCTCCACGGCATACTGCACCGAGGGTGGGGTGGCATAGTGAATCGCTGTGATGGGTTCTGACGGCACTGCGCAGGTGAAGCTGCGTCGACCCATAATGATCTGATTGTATCACGACCCCTAAAGGTGGAGACTCTTATACTCCGGGTCGTAGTCCTTAATCATGGCCAAGACTTCACGGTCCAAGGGCGCTTCGGGAAATCCCTCCTCTGAACGAGCAAACGGGAATGAGGTGTCGAGAGACATGATCGCTGCAAGTGAACAGAAATTAGCCGTTAGTGTTGCAATTCCAACGCTTAGCGTTTAAGAAAAAAAATGCATTAATTAATCAATTAAATTAAAAATTAATTAAGTACACTACACAACAGTGCAGTGGGTAGGAGGCCGAAGGGGGACCCACAAAATCTGGATGACAATACGTCAGTTAATAAGACAACCTCATCATTGGATGAGATTGTCAGTTGGTCCCCAGGAAAACATTCCCACTAATAATAATAATAATAAAGAATCCCTAGAGACAAGGAAAAAATCTCCTCTTTCAGAGCAAACCTCTGTCACAGAGTGACACTTGTCAAACTCTGATCTTAGGGAAATAAGATTCCTTAAAAGAGCTGAACTCTGTGGTGATGATGAGAAAATTTATTTAAAACTCCTAAAGAAATTAAAACATTTTTGAAGACTCTTAGAAGTTCTTCATTTTTAGATCAAAAAAAGATCTATTTTTGGATCCATGAGCAAAGCTCTGCTCATGGGTCAAAACCCATGAACAAGATCTCTCCAGATCTATGGATTCATGAGAGCAAAGCTCTGTTGGTGAAACCCCAATGGGGATCCTTTTAGATCAAAAGATCTGTGAGAGCAAAGCTCTCTGGTTAAGATTAATTTAAATTAATTTGATTTAAATTAATTTTTTTACCTAAAGTTTCTAACTCTGGAAATGAGCAAAGCTCTGAAGTTCTTAAGCAAGAGCAAAGCTCTAGAAAATCAAAAATCTTGAAATGGTGAGATTTTTCTAAGGGCCAGAGCTCCTATTTATAAGGCACTTGCGCCCCTTCAGCTCACCCCTTGATCCAACGATCAGGAGCTTGCCACCGCTGCACTCACGTGTGCACCACGTGAGCGCAACGGGGGGGGGGGGCATTTGTTTCCCCCAATCAGAGTAAAGCTCTGTTGGAAATTCAAAATTCAAATTTTAAGCAACGCTTCAAATCTCGGGCGCAACGCGCCATATGTCAGGCGCTGATACGTCAGCGCAGCGCACAAGAAGGCGCGCCCAATCAGAGCAAAGCTCTATTTTAAGCAAAATTAAAGGAAGCAATGCTTCAGTTGCGCTGCGCTTTGCGCTGCGCGACACGTGTCAGCGCGGATGCGCTAGCGCAGTTGCGCTGCGCTGTGCGTTGCGCGACAGGTGTCAGCGCGGATGCGCTAGCGCAGTTGCGCTGCGATGTGCACTGCGCGACACGTGTCATGCTCTGGAGCATTTGCGCCAAACAGAATTAAAATTCTAAAGAAATCTTTTCTGTTCTTGTTAAAACAAGAAGATTTTCTTCTGTAAAACAGAAGCCTTTGGATCAAAGATCCAACGGTGGGGAGAATTCCGCAAATCACTCAGAGAAAAATCTCTTTAACAAATTTAACTAATTTATGGGCACTATAAAAAGGACCCTAGACCTCAATTCAAAAGCATCAACATTTTGTGAGAAATTAAACAAAGAGAGCTCTGAAGAATTGGAGAGAAATCCTCAAGAACAAAAAAGGTAAAAAGCCTTTAGAAAAAGAGAAAATTCTCTGATAAACAGATCATGGATCTAAAAACAAGATCAATGATCTTCAATAAAAAACAAATAAAAACAGTGCTTTGCACTTTTTATGAACCTTTGGTTCTCTGAGATAAGAAAAACAAGAGAAACTTGTTTTCTTTGATCTAAATTAGATCAAGAAAGTAAACAGTGCTTTGCACTTCTTTTATGAACCTTTGGTTCTTGAATCTAAAAGATTCTCAAATTTAGAGTGCCTTGCACTTGCAAACTGCGCTGTTGCACTCTTGGGAGAGCGCCATGTGTCAGCGTCTGAACCATTTGCGCTATGCGCTTTTGAAATAGAGCTTTGCTCTCTGAAATTGGCGCAACTCACCAGAGCGCGCCACGTGTCAGCAGCGCAAGCGCAGCGCACTAGCGCAGCGCACTGCGCTTGCATGACACGTGTCGTCACCACAAGCGCTTGCGCTCTTTGTTTGGCGCAAAGCGCCTGAAATGCAATGCATTATTTAAAAAATGGGCCAAGCCCAAGTCAAAAAGACCTAACAGACCAAGTTAAATTGCAAAGCAATAAAGAGCAGAGCCCAAGTAAAATTGATGCTGCGCATCATTTATAAATGGGCAGAGCCCAAAACAAATTGATGCCCTGCATCCTTTATGGGTAGAACCCAAATAAAAATAAAATGCAATGCAAAAGTAAATAAAATGTTGAACATTTTCAACTGGACTTAGCCCAATCATGGCCGTAAGTCCTCAAATTAAATTGACTGAATCAATTTACAACCGGTTCGAGGGTACATCTCCGAACTCCTTTGACACCTATCGTTGTAATTCCTCAACGACGTCAGAGAGGTGACGGGTCCCAACGGCCACTCATTAATATCGGACTGAAACGTCCCTAAACTAATATCGGACCGAAACGTCCCTAAACTAATATCGGACCGAAACGTCCCTAAACTAATATCGGACCACCACGTCCCTAAACTGGCGATGGACCACCACGTCCCTAAACTGGAACAATAGAGCCTCCAAATGCTCTTTCGCCGGATCTAAACGGTCCCGTTTAAGTTGATCTTAGCCCCAAACACGGCTAACGTATCCTTAAATATTCAAATGGACTATAAAACTCCAAATCAACTTTGGTTCAAGGGTTCATCTCTGAACTCCTCTGACCCCTATCGTTGTAATCCTTCAACGACGTCAGAGAGGTGACGAGTCCTGATGGCCATATAATAAATGGATCAGCACGTTAAGTCAATCTTAGTCTCAAACAGGACTAACGTATCCTTAACGAACGTTTAAGTTGATCTTAGCCTCAATACGGCTAACGTATCCTTAAACCAAAAACACCAAACCCAAATCTAAGTAAATACGGATTTGGACTAATCCACGTCCTACGGGCGACGGCATTATTCAGTCTCCGTATACAATCCACGGGCAACCACAAACAAAACAAACACCCACGACACGAAGTGAAATTCTGGAGAAGGAGAAAGTTGTTACCGCGATGCGGTAGCGTAATTAACTGCAGGGGCTTGCGCCTGCAGGGAAAAGCTTCCCCACAATCAAAAACCCCTCGAGCGAGGGGGAATCTGATGAAGTCTGCTACATCGGTCGCATCCGTCTAAACCTCCGATACACGATGTCATAAATCAACTTGGCATCTTCGGAGAGGTGGACGGATAAAACCATATAGCATCTGCTCCGAATCTCAGGCAAGACGTCCTCACGTCGCCGCCGTCTTTCGGAGGGGAACACAGACTTTAGTCCCAAATTGGACTATAGACCCCCTAATCAAATTTGGTTCAAGGGTACATCTCTGAACTCCTCTGACACCTGTCGTTGTAATCCTTCAACGTCGTCAGAGAGGTGACGGGTCCCGACGGCCATATATTATTAAATGGACCCCCATGTCCCTAAACTGGAACATGGACCACTACGTCCTTAAACTGGAACAATAGAGCCCCCAAATGCTCTTTTGTCGGATCTAAACGATCCCGTTTAAGTTGATCTTAGCCTCAAATATGGCTAACGTATCCTTAAACCTTCAAATAGCCTTTAGTCCCAAATTGGACTATAGACCCCCTAATCAAATTTGGTTCAAGGGTACATCTCTGAACTCCTCTGACACCTGTCGTTGTAATCCTTCAACGTCGTCAGAGAGGTGACGGGTCCCGACGGCCATATATTATTAAATGGACCCCTATGTCCCTAAACTGGAACAATAGAGCCCCTAAATGCTCTTTTGTCGGATCTAAACGATCCCGTTAAGTTGATCTTAGTCTCAAATTAGACTAACGTATCCTTAACAAACGTTTAAGTTGATCTTAGCCTCAAATATGGCTAACGTATCCTTAAACCAAAATCCCAAACCCAAATCTAAGAAAATACGGATTTGGACTAATCCACGTCCTACGGGCGACGACATAAATTAGTCTCCGTATACAATCCACGGGCAACCACAAACAAAACAAACACCCACAACACGAAGTGAAATTATGGAGAAGGAGAAAGTTGTTACCGCAATGCGGTAGCGTAATTAACTGCAGGGGCTTGCGCCTGCATGGAAGAGCGTCCCCACAATCAAAAACCCCTCAAGCGAGGGGGAATCTGACGAAGTCTGCTGCATCGGCCGCATCCGTCTAAACCTCCGATACGCGGTGCCATAAATCAACTTGGCATTTTCGGAGAGGTGGACGGATAAAACCAAATAGCATCTTCCCCGAACCCCAGGCAAGACGCCCACGTCTTGGCCGCCGTTCGGAGGGGAACAGATTCTGGCACTCCCGGTGGGACCTTTTCCTCTTTCCACTCCACACTTTGTGTGTCGTGTTCGCGAACAAATCGCGGTTTGCTGTGGTTGCCTGTGGATTCAAGGTACTTAGATTTGGTGTCTTGCTCCGTGCAGAAGTCAGAAGATCAATGGCTTCAAACTGCACTGCCTGCGACTGCAACGCTCACTCCGTCCTTGCTGGAGGAGTGACTTATGGGCCCCAAGCGGCTTTCCTTTTCAAAATGCCAGTGGAGCAGGTGACTCAAGCCACCGCTGGACTGTTCTTCAGGACCCTGCTCCCACCGGTGAGCTTCAATGCCCCAATGACGTTGCAAGAAGCCCCAAAGAAGTCGGTCTTTGATCGACTTACCGCTGCCGCGGCCCCTCTCAACGGATCGCCCATCTCCACTGCCTCAGTTTTTAACAGACTAGGCCAGAGCTCCAATGGGCCCATGAAGAAGCCTGCAATACCAGAAGGCGTTATCCCGAAGCGGATAACCATCCCTGCTCCCGTTCCAGGCGAAATCACCAAGGTTTCTTCCCCTACTCGGAAGTCTGCTTTTGACAGGTTGGCCGTCCCTATTCAACGGACGTCGGGCTTTAAAAGGCTGGTACCCGCAAATTTTGATCAACACAGGGGGCATGAGGAGGTCACCCCTACGGCTAAACCAACTCCATCCGCACGACATGCTCGCCGTCGCCATTGGAGCCGAGTGAGGAAGGCTGGGGGCAACTCCCCCTCAGGGATAACTTCGCTAGCTCCGATGGTGGGGATCGAGGCTGCTGTTCCAACCAAGAACAACTTTGAACTGCTCAACAAAGTGCGCAGAAACTCTCCTACCGCATTGCTGAAGAGAACTCCTTCACCTGTGGAGAATGATACAGAAAAGAAGCCGGATCAACCTCCTCAACGGCTATCCTCTGAAATTTACAAAGTTTGGCGACGTGTCCAAGAGTCGGTGGTCGATCAAGACTATCTCCGCCGACAGAAAAAGATGAAGGTTCGGTAGGAAAATGACTGCTCTGTCAAGCCAGAAAAAGCAGCAGCTGACTGGATGCCCACTGCAACGGCTCCCTTGACGTCAATCGCTCAGAAGAAAAGGAGGCCGCAAAAAGCCCCTGTGAACATGGCGAACCGTGAAAGCGCTTAGCACAAACGCCCCAAGTCTAGGGGCATGGTGGTGCACACTGTTTATATGGCTTCCGGAAAGGAGGAAAGCCGTGCTTCTACGGGCCACCGACCGCTCACCCGATCCGTGACGAAAGCCCAAGAGCAACAACAAAAGTTTCGGGAAATGATGACTGCAATGGCTGCACTTACTAGGCCAAAAGAAAGCTCGGAGGCGTCATCAGAACAGCGTCACGAACAAGAAACCGACGCTGATTTCTTACGCAGAGTCCTCGAAAAGAAGGACAAAGAAGCCACAGAACAAGCCGCTAACATAAAACAAATGGCACTCCTGTTCCAAGATATGGTAGGGATGATGTTACAGCCGGACCCTCCAGCTGAAGACCCTCCAATCATTGTCAGAAACGACGAAGGGGAAACATCTAATCCTCCTCCAGCCCTTTCAGCAGCCAAGGAGGAAACCATTTCCAAGGCCACACTGGATGACTATATAGCTCAGCAAATACGAGCTCATCAGGCCAGTGAAGCGGCCGGGCAAATTGTCAAAACTGGACGGCCCTATCCGAGCTGGTATGACCAAATCAGCTACCCGCCAGGATATACGATCCCTAAGTTCCACGTATATATGGGGACAGGGAACCCACATCAGCATGTCGCTCAATTCAGGGCCTTATGCGGCAACACTGGAGGTGACGACAAGCTGCTGCTTCGTCAATTCGTCCTCAGCTTAGCAGAAACAGCCTTTGAATGGTATTCGGAGCTACCTAACGACTCTGTCAAAACATTTGCGGAGATAGAGCTACTGTTTACACAAAAATTCATGAGTGCTAGCGAACGCACTCCGATAACAGCGCTGATCAATGCCAGGATAAGGCCAGGCGAAACGTGGGTTCAATACGCAACACGATGGCGGAATCTGTGGTCGAAATGCGAACAACGCATCGAAGAAGCACCTGCCGTAGGCATGTTCATGGGCACTCTTGATCCGCAAGCGACCATCTCGCAATTCATGACGTTCTTCAGGCCGACCACCTTCCAGGCCATGATTGACAAAGTAGCCCAAATGGACCAGATGGGCCATAGGCCTTCTTCTTCAAAGACGGAGCCTTGGAATGAAAAGGGCAAAGGGAAAACAACCTTCGTCGCCAACGCTCAGCAACAGCCAAGCAACTTAAAGCCGACTGTTCGCCAAAGCAATATGCGTCCACGCCCATCCCTCGAGGAAAGACTGGGGCGTCCTTACTCGTTTCCTCAGAATAAAACAAGGAAACTGTTCGAGCTTGCGGCGCGTAAACGGGCTCATAAATTTGCCGGATCCAAGACGTCCACTGCAACCGGGCGATATCAACAAACCTAATTACTGCCCTTACCATCAAGCAGTAAGCCATCCAATCGAAGATTGCTTCGTCTTCAAAAACTGGATTGAAAACCAATACCAGCAGGGCAAGTTCACGTTGTCCGAAAACTGGAAGGTGAGCCCGCCACAGCCTCATGCTCCTAAGAAGATAGATATGCTGGGGGCATCATGCTCATTCGTAAGGAAAGAAGCCCCATAGACCGAAAAGTCAGTAAACTAGAGATTCGCCTCAAATACGGCGATGACGGACCGAAACGTCCTTAAACTAATGACGGACCACTACGTCCTAAAACTAGCTAATGACCGAAACGTCTTTAAACTACTACCGCAGCATTCTCAGGCTGACGAGATAAAAAAAAGAATAAAAATAAATAAAAAAAATAAAAAAAATTAAATAAAAACGGTATGTCCATAAGCAAAATGGGCATGGATGAAAACCCGAAAGGGCTCCGTGAGTAAAAACAGCAGGGCTACCGGCGAGTGTTCGTGAAAACCCGGAAGGGCGCGACCTCGTTAAAAAAAAGGAAGAATAAAAAGAATAAAAAAAAGAGACGGTATGTCCATAAGCAAAAAGGGCACGGATGAAAACCCGAAAGGGCTCCGTGAGTAAAAACAGCAGGGCTACCGGCGAGTGTTTGTGAAAACCCGAAAGGGCGCAACCTCATTAAAGGACACTTGCAGGGTCCTCTCGACCTTGTAAGGAGAAACCACCCGCGTGAGATCCTTACGACTCGCAAGGGAGCAACACACTTAGGGATCCTCATGATTCCTAAGGAGAAAATACACTTGCGAGATCCTCATGACTCGTAAGGAGAACTCTCTTATGGGACCCTCACGGCTCATAAGATTTGAAAATCTTAAGTTACAGAGACCTAAACCTGTGCTTAAGAAAACCCCCCACAACCTTGGATATTGCCCTACAAGTGGCTCAATACTGACCCTTGTATACAATCCATGGGCGAGAATAAACATTTCCTTAACCAAGTCCCATCCGTGACTGGGGATATGTTCGCACGGTGAACAACCCTTGTAAGTCCTCTCGACTTATAAGGAGAAAGCACTCTTGTAGGATCTTTACGACTTATAAGAGAACATACACTTAGGAATCCCTACGATTCCTAAGGAGAAAACACACCTACGAGATCCTCATGAATGGTAGGGAGAAATACCTTTGTGAGACCCTTACGGCTCATGAAGTCAAAAGCCTTAGTCGACAGAACCCTAACCCTGTTTACTAAGCCACCTTTGTTCAACATCGACAGAGGCAAATGATGATTCGCTCCTGGCAATATTCCAGTTGTAGCGATACTGATGCCTAAACCGGTATCAAATTCCAAGCCCTTTCATGGCAAATGATGATTCGCTCCTGGCAATATTCCAGTTGCAGCGATGCTGATGCTGAGATCGGCACCGGATTCCAAGTTCCACCCTCGTGATAAAAAAAATCAGCGAGCTAAAATTTCATATGAAATAGCCGAAATGATGGGGCAACTTGCAACAAAATCAGCAAGTAAAAATGTATGCATGCAAAATAGCCGAAATGATTAGGCAACTCGCAATAAAAGCAGCGAGTGAAAATAAAATAAATAGTCGAAATGATTGGGCAACTCGTAATAAAAGCAGCGAGTGAAAATAAAATAAATAGCCGAAATGATTGGGCACCGTGGAAAATAGCCGAAATGATTGGGCAATCGCGACCTTCGCGATATAAAAGCTGAAATGATAGAGCATCGCAGAAATATAATAATGTAAAAGAAAAAATGAATGAATGAAACTTATGCCCTACAGGTGAGATCACATCGATCCCTGTATACAATCCAGGGGCACAAACAAAGAGAGAACCATACCTTCCCAACAGGCTCCACCAGAAAGCGAAGCCAAAGCTCGACGATTCATAGACAGTCTAGAGACAATCTCGATATTTGTCACAATATTGCAGACATAATGTCAACAAACGAAGCGAAGAAAGATCCCTAGCTTCAGGGTCTCGACGTCGATATTGACAACTTAGAGATCACCAACGGCATTTCTCCTCACTCCAACCAGAGGCAGACATGACTTTAACAACTGACCTCAGAGTTGCAACGAAACGGAGCCATGACAAAGTCCCTTGTTCCAAATCTCAATGGCCACATCTACAGCCTGGAAACCAACAACGGTGTGCCTCCTCATTCCAGCAGGACATAGATGCTACACCATCAAACGGAGCCACGGCATAGTCTTTAGTTCCGAATCTAGACGGTTCACAGACAACCTAGAGACCATCTCAGCATTCGTCTTATTACAGCAGACGAGATGTCAACGACGGCATTACTTCGCAGTCCAGCAGGATGCAGATGCAACGTCAACGAAAGACCCCATGGTCAAACAAGCGGAGTAACGGCAAAATCCCAGCTCCACCTCGGCATTCGTCTCGATACAGCAGACGAGATGTCACTACAGCGTTCTTCCCCCAACAGGATTCGGACACGCCAAAGCAAATGAAGCAAAGGCCAAATTCCTAGCTTCAAGGTCTTAACGACAAGTCATATAAAGCTTGAAAGACAACCGGAGATCGTCTCACACCAGTGCGGAATGGTCACCACCTCGACGTTCATCTCGACACAGCAGACGCAACAAAATCAAACAAACGGAGCCACGGCAAAATTCCTAGTTCCAAACCTCGACGGTTCACAAGCAACCTAGAGACAACCGCGACGTTCGTCTCGATACAGCAGACGAGTTGTCACCCCAGCGTTCTTCCTCCAGCAGGGTTCAGACGCGACAATCAAACAAACGGAGCCACGGCAAAATCCCTAGTTCCAAACCTTGACGGTTCACCAGCAACCTAGAGACAACCGCGACGTTCGTCTCGATACAGCAGACGAGATGTCACCCCAGCGTTCCTCCTCCAGCAGGGTTCAGATGCGACAA
Source organism: Agapanthus africanus (assembly GCA_030015575.1). NCBI lineage: Eukaryota > Viridiplantae > Streptophyta > Magnoliopsida > Asparagales > Amaryllidaceae > Agapanthus > Agapanthus africanus. Next base: position 89,378,039 of record JASDDO010000012.1, on the reverse strand, counting down.
TCAAACAAACGGAGCCACGGCAAAATCCCTAGTTCCAAATCTCGACGGTTCACCAGCAACCTAGAGACAACCGCGACGTTCGTCTTGATACAGCAGACGAGTTGTCACTCCAGCGTTCTTCCTACAGCAGAGTTCAGACGCGACGATCAAACTAACGGAGCCACGGCAAAATCCCTAGTTCCAAACCTCGACGGTTCACCAGCAACCTAGAGACAACCGCGACATTTGTCTCGATACAGCAGACGCGATGCCAGCAAACGAAGCAAAGGCCAAATTCCTAGCTTCAGGGTCTTGACGGCAACTCACATAAAACCTGAAAGACTATCGGAGATCATTCCACACCAGCGCGGAGTGGTTATGACTCATCGGGGCTCTCCAAAATGAGCCTAACCTCAAGTAAAAAGCAGCATGGCAAAATTCCTAACGCTTGCTCTTCCGACGGTCAAACTGCCAAGGTGGATTGCTTGAAGACGTCTTGTCCAGCCCCCGAAGGGATCAGAGACACGGCAGTCGCAGGGCTACTCGAACAACACGATTGCATATCGAGGAATATATCAGCTGATGCGACGGTACGACAGCTAAAACCCTAAGTACCACAGACCCTAACGGACTTCGGTCGTAAAGAGCAGAGGTTAACTGTGACGTTAGGATATTCTTACGAGAAATGCTCGATTCGTCTCGACTCGTGAGGAAATTGATGTCTTTGCGAGAACTGCTCGATTCGGCTCGACTCGTGAGGAAAAGCCTTAGGTAGCGGGGATTAAAAAAAAAGAAACATGTTTCCTAAGCACTGGGATCCTGCAAGTTGGCCCAAAACGGTCTCTTGCATACTATCCACGGGTCTCACTCTCCAAAGTCGAATCTCGACAAGGAGGGAAACAACCGCTTACGGGTCCTTACGACTCATAAGAGGGAAAATTCTCTTATAAGATCCTTACGACTTATAAGAGGAAACGCACTTAGGAATCCTCACGATTCCTAAGGAGAAAATACACCTACGAGATCCTTTCGACTCGTAGGGAGAAAAGTCTTTATGAGACCCTCACGGCTCATGAAGTTGAAAAGCCTTAGGTAACAGACCTGAACCTGCTTCCTAAGCCATCACTACTCCCCAAGATGTTCAAGACAGAATGTTATATATCGCTTACAGGCTATGCTTATTTAAAGAATGTGCCAGTAACAAAGGCAAAAAAAATAAAATAAAAGGAAGGAGGCAAAATAGTTGTTATTCATACTTGGAAAGTTTTTACATCATAAAGAAATAAACAACAACATTATTGAAATGTTTACAACGGTATAACCTCGGACCCAGGACATGGGTTGAGGAATTCGAAAGTAACCTTATCTAAGACTTTCCAAGCCTGGCGAACCATCCTGGTGTGCTTTCTTTCGCGAGTACAAGCGTCAGGGTCCCCACGGATGTCCTCCTCCCTCCAGTAAGTAGCAAGTATGGCGGACTGTTGGAAGGCCTGGTGCAGGAGATCGACAAGATTGTCTCGCCGTCTCTTCGAGATTAAGTTCATCAGGTACACTGAGTGCACTTTATCCTCAGCGGCATCCAACGCCTTAAGCGGCACACCGGAACAGAATAAGGAGAGTGCTTCCCAGATGGCTCCCACGATAAGCTTCAGGAGAGAGGAACGTCGGGGAAGCAGTTGACCGTTGTATGCGTCGAAGCGACTCATGATCATGGCACACTCGGCATTAGTAAATTCTCGATTTTGGGAACGGCCGAGTCGGCGGATGTCCCCGTAGGAGATAATCTCGTCGAGGTCGTACATGTGGGCGTCCATCACTCCTATAAAATAAAATCGACAAAATTAGCAACTCATAAGAGTTTTGCTATATGATTTAAAAAGGAGCAAAGCTCCATCAATGAATCAAGAAGTTACAAATAAAATCCTCTCAGAAAAACAGAACTTTATTAATTGAACTCTAATAGAGTTCCCCGTAGTTCTCTTTAGACCCCTTTAGAGCAAAGCTCTGCTAAGTGAAACCCCAAATGAGTCTTCTTTAGATCAGGGTTCTATTGAGAGCAAGGCTCTTAAAATTGATTTAATTTAATCCAAATTTTTACCTAAAATTCTCTAGTGTTTGAACTTTTAAAAGTGCTTAAATAAAAGAGCAGGGCTCTGAACAAAATTCTTATGAAGAGATAAAACTCATCTAAGGGACCAAAGGTCCTATTTATAGGCATTAAAGAGCCCTTCCAACTTCCAAAAGTTGCCGCAACGGTTGGAATTCTGCCACCGTTGCGCTCACGTTTGGGGCTACGTAAGCGCAACGGTGGGGGGGGGGGGCATTTGTTTACCCCAATCAGAGCAAAGCTCTATTCAAATTCCAAGGCGGGAGATGAAGCAACGCTTCTGCTTCCCCAATCAGAGCAAGGCTCTGTTTTCCAAATAAAATTCAAATTTTAATAAAGAAGCAACGCTTCAGCTAACCTGCGCTCTGCGCTGCGCGACACGTGTCAGCGCAGTTGCGCAAGCGCAGTTGCGCTGCGCGACACGTGTCAAGCGCTGGTGCGTTTGCGTCAAACAGATTTAAAATTCCAGTAAGATCTTTCTGTTCTTGTTAAAACAAGAAGATTGTCTTCTGTTAAACAGAAGCCCTTAGATCAAAGATCCAACGGTGGGAAAAATCCCTAAATCACTCAGAGAAAGATCTCTTTAACTATTTTAACAAACTAATTGGCACCATATAAAGTGTTGGAGATAGTGCCCTCAGAGTCAATTATTGGATCACAGGCACGTGATTGCAATGATTGAGGAGGACCTATGCCGGTAGGACAGTCTTACTCGAGATGATAGTATGCTATCTGGTTTATCTTTCATCGTTGTACTGCTTTAGGTGACCTTACGAGTCGCTATTACACGTTGATAGAGCCCTAGGATTCTTGCTTGACTACCAGCAGTATGAGGGCGATCATATACGTGAGAGTTGGAGTCTATAAGCACATCATTAAAAGGTCCCTAGTCGTGGGAGTTTCGAGACAGGGCATCGATTCTCCAGAGTAGACTAGTGTATACAGTCGAGACCCCGACGAGGGGCGGTGGCCGGTCTCACAAGCCACTGGTGTCAGTTGGTTCACCTAAGATATATACAGGTGCTCATTGGGTTATGAGTACACCGGACAGGACTCGCCGGAACCTGCTAGTTGGTATTATACTTGACGTCAGATAGCAGTTCCCTGGTGACATGTGTACAGGTTAGTTCATCGACCTGAGATCGTCATTTGTCTCGTGTGAGTTCCCACTGTGCTTTGATTACTACCCTACCACGCTCAAAGGAGACGTGCAAACAGGTTTTAGTTGGGTACAGTCCCCGAGCCACATAGAGGCAGTGAGCGGATCTGCAGGGGTTCGTCTCTCCGGTATTGGGGGTGAGGGTCGCGCTGTGTCGAGGAGAGCCTAGTACATGAAAAGTCCTTGGCCAAGGCAGGAGATTTGCTGGTAGGTATTCCAGTAGTATCTCAGGGTGTTCTGGGCTACACTCCGACACGACTTGTACCGCTATTGGGGGTCTGATTTTTTACCAACCCCCTAGGCCCGCCATGCAATGCTCATAGACGAACGGACCGGACTGTACGGATATTGTCACTGACAGGCTCAGTAGGGTGTCAGGATGAGTTCGCTCATCGACGTCCCTTTTGGTCAATAGCTGGTGGCCCGTCACGTATGGCTAATACCTCTGACGTGCTAGTGGTTAAATCCACAGCCATAGTATTGACGAGTCTTTAGAGTCCACCACACACAGTTACTCAGGTTTCAGGCGAAACGCTGTAGAGGCCGTATGGAGATATGGCAGGGGTTTCGATCAGATACGTGCGGTATTGCACGGATCGTGATCGGACGGATTTTACTAGCCGGGTTTGGTTTAAGCCGGATCCTAGTATTAGACAGTGTAGATTTTGTCTCTTTGCATTTGTGTTCAGTGGGAATACAAATGCGGGCATGTATATGCAGTAGTGGGTTTTCCTGTAATTTATTACGGGATCAGTTTTCTGAAGTTGCCAGTTTGCATTCCGTTCCGGCCGATTTTCCTTTGTTCTTTCGCGGCCGGACTTTCCGATGGAAGGGGTTATTTGCAAGAGTGCAAATAACTTATTGTGGAGGGATTTCTTGCATATTTGTGGCTTCATGATTGTTATCTCATCATGAGATTCCATTTTGGTCTCATTCTTTGCATTTATTATGATGGTTTGGTGAATGGATTGAAATGGGAAATGAGAGTGACTTTAATCTTGGATATCTTTTCTTTTCTTCTCTTGATACTTATTATATTTCCCCCTCATTGTTGAAGAGTGGTCCGGCCACAAAAGAGAGGGATGAGAGGGGTTCATTTTTGGATGAGGGAAAATTTGTTCATCTCTTTTTCTTGCTACAAACTTCTAGCTCCACTTGAAAGTTCATTTTCATTCTCTTCTCCATCATGGCAACTTCTATAACCTCAAGAGACAAAGTGTTCTACACTAGCCTACAGCAAATCTTGGACGCGTCGGCTAGCCAACTTAGCGCCCGAGTTGCCTCGGTCCAGAGGTGGGAGCCCGTAAAAGTATCCGGCAACGTGGTGCCCTTTCCGACGAGGAGGTGACGGACGGAGATTCCGCGGGAGATCGGAGTGGAGACGAAGACCGAAGGACACGGATCGCTTGGTATACTTCTCTACCCGTATTTTAGTTTGCTAGTAGCTAGGTTAATGGCCTGATCCGGGTAAAAAGTGCGCGGTGATGCCGGTTTGCTAGTTTGCAAAGTTTTTCGTTTCCGCACTCCGGCATCGAATCGACGGCCGGGGCACCGCCGCGACTTACATTGTATCAGAGCCACGCCATTAACCTAGCCTAGCTTGCTCTAGTATGTTTAAAGACTCGATCGAACAAAATCCCAAAAACCGTATTTTTAGTACATTTGTTCTCTGTCGAAATTTTTTCAGCTCCAAAAATTTTTCAGGTTGTTTCAGAATACTGTACAGAGGAATTCTAAGCAATCTGTGAAAAATTGGTCAAGTGATCTCTCCATACCGCCGCGGAACCGCGGCCAACCCATGCTTGGGCCGCGGTTCCGCCGCGCTTTTGACTGATCACTTGACCAAAGTTTTGCGGATAGCTCCTGAGTTGAAAATGGGGGTTTTGGGATATTCTGTTTGGGCCCAGTTTTTCTGTAAGTGCTACAGTACTGCTTGGGGCCCACTTTGATAAATTTGTTCGATCGGATATTTTAAACATGTTAGTTCACAGTATTTACATTATATCTGCGACCGTGAATGTCATTCGATCGGTAAATCCTGTCTAACTACTATAGCCCTTTTAGACGGATTTGCGAACGTGACATTCACATTGATGTTCTGTGTTGTGCTGTGATGTTGCGGATCGGTCGTGGGGGATAGCCCTGGATGCAATGTTAGTACAGTTTTGTTTTATATGTGTTAGTTATATGTATGCCCTAGAGGCCATTACTATACATAGGATGTATATTGTAGTGGATGCTTGGACATATATAGGGAGGACTTTCTTGCTCGACATGATAGTATGCTATCTGGTTACTCTTTACTTTAACGTGTATACTGATTGTCTCTCTGTACGTGTTGGTAAAGCCCTTAGGATGTGTACTTGACTACCTGGACTATGATGAGGATCATACTAGTGGGGAAGGGTAGTCCATAAGTGCATCCTTCAAGGTCCCTAGTCGTGGGTGTATCGAGACAGGGCATCGATATACCAGAGTAGACAAGCATATACCTTCTCGACCCATACAGATGGGTGATGGATGATCCCATATCCATTGGTGTTTGACATCAGAGATGATATACGGGTGCTCAGTGGAGACCGGGTACACTGGACGGACTCGCCGAGAACTCCCAGATGGTATTATACCTTACGTCAGATGGCAGTTCTTTGGTGACACTGGTACAGAGTAGTCTGTTGACCCGAGATCGTCATAGAGTCTTGTATGGTTCTCACTGTGCTTTGATTTCCACCTTACCACGTCCAAGAGGGCGTGCAAACGGTGGCTTTTGGGTACAGTCTCGAATCACATGGAGGCATATGAGCGATAGGAGGGGATTCGTCTCTCCCGGTATAAGGAGTTGATGTTGCGCTGTGTTCGGATTGGCTGTAACCGGAAATCCCTAGCCAGGGTTGCTGAGATTTACTGGTAAGTGTTACCAGTAGTTTCTCGAACTGTTATAGACCTCATATCGACACGACTTATCGAGCTATTGGGGTCTGACGTTTACCACCCCTAGGCGAGATATGCGACATATCAGACGACGAGACTGGACTGTACGGTAAGTGTTACTGGTTGGATTCACAGGAGTGTAAGCGGGCTTGCTCGTCGATCTTCTGATCGTTCAATACCCGGGTGGCCATTACGTTTAGCAGACCGCTTACGGTTTGTGTGTGTTTGATATGATCATCATCTGCTGCCGGCGTATTGATGAGTCTTTAGAGTCCTACACAGAGGTTTCCTGGCTCAAGCGAAACGAAATAGGAGCGCATATGAAATATGTGCGGGACCGAGAATAATGCGTGTATGTGATACCGTATTCTATTCTCGTGATGAATGTATCGATTGGTTGTATGCGATATAACCTAGTTATCGAATCAAGGATTGATTCGATAAGTTGATACATTGGATATTAGTCGGTTATATGCGATATGACCGGATCGTTAAATCAAGTGTTGATTTAATGATTTAATGCATAAATATATATTTGATATATTACTTTGCATTAACTAGTATTGGTTCACTTAAGATTGATTTTCTCACTCGGATGTGCACATTGTATATACGATATAATTTTGTGCACTTGTTTGTATCATGTTTGATGATGCATGCAAAATTGGCTAAGTGTAAAGATTAAACCATGGTTGTGTAATGGTTAGGGTTTTTGTTTTTACTTATTCATTTATTTATTTATCTATTCTTTTTGAGAAATGGATAAAAGAAAAGAAAAATGGTTTCTTTCTTTGTTTTCTTTCATGAAGCTTGTTGAAGCTTCATGAAGCTTGACCAAGTGACCATTTTGTCTTCTTCTTTTAATCCTAACCATTCACATAACCTTAGTTAATTCTCTACACTTGACCATGGTTAAATATATGATAAGTATTATTTTCTTTTCACTTATCATATGATGATCTTTATCTTATTCTTCTTCTTCACTTGAAGAAAACCTTGCTTCATCAATGGCAACTTGAGCAACTGAGTGAGAAATCCAATTCTAAAGTGAACCACCTCCTATTTCTTCATCCTCTACCTCTTGCCAAGTAGTATAGGGTGTTCTCTTTGTTAGTTATATGTAAGCCCTAGAGGCCATTACTGTACATAGGATGTATATTGTAGTGGATGCTGAGACATATATAGGGAGGACTTTCTTGCTCGACATGATAGTATGCTATCTGGTTACCCTTTACCTTAACGTGTATGCTGATTGTCTCTCTGTTATATGTTGGTAAAGCCCTTAGGATCTGTACTTGACTACCTGGACTATGATGCGGATCATACTAGTGGGGACATGGTAGTCCATAAGTACATCCTTCAAAGTCCCTAGTCGTGGGTGTATCGAGACGGGGCATCGATATACCAGAGTAGACTAGCGTGTACCTTCTCGACCCATACAGATGGGCGATGGATGATCCCATATCCATTGGTGTTTGACATCAGGGATGATATACGGGTGCTCAGTAGAGACTGGGTACACTGGACGGACTCGCCGAGAACTCCCAGATGGTATTATACCTCACGTCAGATGGCAGTTCTCTGGTGACACTGGTACAGAGTAGTCTGTTGACCCGAGATCGTCATAGAGTCTTGTGTGGTTCCCACTGTGCTTTGATTTCCATCTTACCACGTCCAAGAGGGCGTGCAAAACGGTGGTTTTTGGGTACAGTCCCGAGTCACATGGAGGCAATGAGCGATAGGAGGGGATTCGTCTCTCCCGGTATAAGGGGTTGATGTTGCGCTGTGTTCGATTGGCTATAACAGGAAGTCCCTGGCCAGGGCTGCTCAGAGAATTACTGGTAAGTGTTACCAGTAGTTTCTCGAATAGTTATAGACCTCATATCGACACGACTTATCGAGCTATTGGGGTCTGACGTTTACCACCCCTAGGCGAGATATGCGACATATCAGACGATCAGACCGGACTGTACGGTAGTGTTACTGGTTGGATTCACTGGAGTATGAGCGGGCTTGCTCGTCGATCTTCAGATCGCTCAATACCCGGGTGGCCGTTACGTTTAGCAGACCGCTTGCGGCTTGTGGGTGTTTGATATGATCATCGCCTGCTGCCGGCGTATTGACGAGTCTTTAGAGTCCTACACAGAGGTTTCCTGGCTCAAGCGAAACGAAATAGGAGCGCATATGAGATATGTGCGGGACCGAGAATAATACGAGTATGTGATACCGTATTTCATTCTCGCGATGAATGTATCGATTAGGTTATATGCGATATACCCTAATTATCAAATCAAGGGTTGATTCGATAAACCGATGCATTGAATACTAGTCGGTTGTGTGCGACATGACCGGATCATTGAATCAAGTGTTGATTTAATGATTTAATGCATGATAATATATTTGATATATTACTTTGCGTTAACTAGTATTGGTTCACTTTATATGGATTTTCTCACTTGTATTGTGCACATTGTATATGTGATATACATTTGTACATTTGCTTGTATCATGTTTGATGATACATGATTGTTTAAGTGTATGTTAAGAATAAACCATGGTTATTTATATGATTAGGGTTTTATTTCCTTTTCTTATTTATTTATCTATTTATTCATTTTGGAAAATGTAAAGCAAATGAGAAAATGGTGGCTTCTTTTGTTTTGTTCATGAAGCTTCATGAAGACTTTGACCAAGTTACCATTTTTGTCTCATGCTTAACCCTAACCATCCCACTAACCATGATTTACTCTCTACACTTGACCATGGTTCAAGTTATGATAAGGATTATATTTATTTTCTTTTTTGATTATTATTCTTATCATAACATTTCTTCTTCTTCTTCCTTGAACTTCAAGAAGAAAGCTTACCTCATCAATGGTGATTGATGAATTAGAGTGAGAAATCCAATTCTAAAGTTAACCCAACTCCTATTTCTTCATCCTCTACCTCTTGCCAAGTAGTAGAGTGTGTTTCCTTCATAAGTTTTAGGGCTTGGTGAAGGTGGAGCTTGATTTAGCGATGCCTCGACGTAGATCATCTTCGGCATGGACATCGACGACCTAGCTCGCTTTTTCTCCGACGAAGCTGACTCTAGAGCCCGGATTTGATTTGGACAGCGGAGAGGACCTCGTTGCGGAGCTATGGAGGTGGAGCACCGGATCTACAAAGGTTGTATTTCCGTTAAACTTTTAGTTAAGTGTTAACTAGTTAGTTTTTCGCCTAGACATCTAGCCGACGATCCGTAGTTTAGGGTTTGTAGGCACCGTAAAATTTTAAATTGGCATGTTCGATGCCTTGTGAGACCTCACTAGGGTGCCTAGGAACCCTACACTCTTCACAAGTTTCATGACTTGGTGAAGTGGGAGCTTGATCTTGTGATGCCTCGACGTAGATCATCTTCGGCACGAAGCCGACGACCTTGCCCGCCCATTTCTCCGATGAAGCCGACGCTAGAGCCCGGGATTCCATTTGGATAGCGAGGAGACTTCATTGTGGAGCTATGGAGGTGGAGGACCGGATCTACAAAGGTTGTATTTCCGTTCTTTTAGTTAAATTGTTAACTAGTTGCATGTGTTCGCCTATATATATCTAGTTATCGATCCGTATTAGGGTTTCTCGGCACCCGTAAAATTTGAAATTGGCATGGTTGATACCTTGTGAGACCTCTTGAGAGTGCCTAGGAACCCTACAGTGGTATCAGAGCCTAGCTAGAGCCTTAGGCGATGCGTAGACGATGTTAGAAACCCGATCGAACCCCGAAACCCTAACTTTTAACCCTCTCTGGACTTTTTCTGAAAAAGTGGTTTTTTCCAAATTAAAAATGCTTAAAAAATTCAGCAGGAAATTCTAAGAATTACGGTGCAAAAATTACCTAATGATCTGTCTAAAGCGCGGCGGATCCGCGGCATTAGCCGCCTATTGCGGCGGTTCCGCGCCCATTTAGTCTCTTCAGTCAACCATTTTTGCACAGTAACTTCTTTATTTAAATGCTGAGTTTTATGGGAATTTTTAATGTTTATTCAAGAGTTGAATTTTCTGGGGTATTTTGGGAGTTCGTAGATTCGATCGGATTATCAGACTTTGTCTATGTGGCTTTCCGGATATTTTGGAATATGTTAAAAAGTTCGACCGGATGTAAATACCCAATCTTTCCCCTGCCGGAAATATCCAAGTGTTGGATTTTTCTGTGGTTTAAAGACGTTCTAAGTAGTGCAAGTAACGCGATGGACCCTCTAGAAGACAACAAACCTTAACTCGATTATGTGACCGTCTTGAACTGCCCTTTAAACCTTAGGGTTTGGGGCAGTACGGCATGCCACATGTGAGGCGTTGGCTTAACTCTTCTACGGCTGGACCGTTGGTACTGAGGCATGAACTGAATGTTTTTAGACTTATTTCATGTGTTGAGCTGTATCGGGAAAACTTGGGTGTTCGATTGTTCGATCGGAAAGTTTAACATTTTCTATTTATCTGGAATGGGATACAATAATTGGAATTCACAAGTAGTTATGAGATAACTGAATGAATGTTATAAATCTAGCAATTTAGTCTCACTTGATCGGTTGCTACGGAATTTTGATGCGATCAAAAGTCCGTTGCAACCACGTAGCGTACGCGGATACTCGCCGGATAAACTTATTAGACAGCTACATCCCTTAACCCCGACCAAGTGACTGTAGGAGAACCCCGTCACCGAAAGCATCCGTTCGGGTGCTTGCGGTAGCGGTGTTCCGCCTTGGTGCACTTCGTCGACGGTATCGGGGGTGCGGCCGTCTACTGAAGTTTGCGACGAGCATTCGATCAGGATGTCGGGAATCTTGTTGAATTGCCCGACTTTATATTGAAAAGTGTTTTCGATTTTGAGACTAAAATGCGGGGTTTATAATTGTTAGGCATGCGATGTCTAAGGAATTCATTTGATTAGGCATGTGATGTCTAAGGAGGTTGCGGATTCCAACTGTTGTAGTTTTACACTTTCTTTTCTGTGACCGTAAGTGTAATATGTGATATCGCCGGTTTCGTTGCTATATGTCAACGACAATTGGGATGTGCATATTTACTTACGTTGATGACATGTGATGTTATGTGTTGCTGGATATGTTATATTGGATCGTCGTGTTTGAATAGCCGGGGTTTTTTATGTGAGATGAGTGTTTTTCATTTTCATTCATGTAAAAAATTGTATGTAATATTCTTTTATTGGGGCACTTCCAGGTTGCGGAAGATGTCACCGTTTGTATATTATTTACTTTTCCGCACTAGGATAGACCCAAGGAGGGGAGCACAAGTAACCGGGTTCTGGAGTCCAGTGGGAGACCAACTCGAGGAGTCGAGTCCCGGTCTCCTAACTCTAGGATTGGTAGGGTTGCTTGCCGCACTCGTAGGGGTCTAGGGGTGTGGGTTTGTCTATTCATCGCGACCGTGGAATCCGTGTTTTATACTGGCTCGTATTGAAAACACGGACGTCCTAGTATATCCAATATTTCATATGATTCTTCTGCTGCGATATCTGTGATGTGATCATGTGATATGTTCTGTGATGGATACTTTATATAGTATATTTGATATATTATATAGGCGTTACTTATGTTTTACACCCGCGCTAGCCCTGCCCCGCTCTGCCGTTAGTTACCTAACCTAACGGTGCACGAGGGGACATCGAGGCGAATGCGGATGGCATAAGTGTACGTCGTATTTATTTGTGATGTTTAGGTATTTAAATGATGGGACTTCATTAATGTGATTAATGAAATAAATGAAACCTAAAGATGTTGTAGAATCGAATTTCAAAATAAAACAGGTAGCTACAGTTCTTGCTTTGCACAGCGGTATATATGATATATCCTGCACCTTATTCGATAAGGAAAGGACCGAGATCCCTTCACCGGGAGTGACTCCTTTAGCGATAACTGGCAGATGCTACACACTCGGTTTGTCTTTTGATTGCTTTTAAAAGTTTTTGCTTCGCACAGTGATATATATGATATATCCCGCACCTCATTCGACGAGGAAAGGACCGACGATCCCTTCACCGGGAGTGACTCCTTTAGCAAAACTAGAAAAGACTCAAAAACACTCCATTTCAAAATCATTTGATTCTACAACGATATCAAGTTCATTACGCAATAGGTTTTCAGAAAAACCTGTCGTAGCCCTCCGTCATTTCAGATAAGTCCTACTTAGTATTCGTGCTATGTTTGTTGACATCCGTCAAGGCGTAGTGTGCGGTAGCTAACTAGTATTTATCTGCTATGCATATGATGCAGATTGGATTAGGGTAGTCGTGCGACCTTGTTGACCTCCGTCAAGGGTCGTGCGGGTGGGTTTAATTCGATCAAGAAATGACGGGTTGAACTTGACTAGTAGCCTATGGTTTGTTGACCTCCGTCAAGGTCATAGGACGCTAGGGGCAAAATATTATCGGGAATTTCAAGTGTTGAAATTTGCAATGAGATTGCATACCTTCTATGAGATAGTTGGATCCCGATACCCGCTGCGAGTAAGAGTTACTCCTGGGAGAGTTTTACACATTACAATTAGCCGATCAAGTAGGTGTCTAGAAAGGTGTTAACGAGGTTACGCCTCTGGGAAAACGAGGTTTACTGTAATTAGGTTCGTGCGAAAGCACGGGGGACCTCCCTCAAAGTACCGACACTGGCCTGGCTGAAAGATTGGCGAACTTGTAGTGTGTAATTAATCCCGGCTAGTCTTTCCTTTTAGGGTTTGAAGGAAGATTTGATGAAAAGCAGTGGGAGCCATCCTGATTAGATAAAATAATAACCAATCTATTCTTGCAAGAGCGCACGCTGAGTGTTTTCTTCTCTCTCTCTCCAGGTAGCGACCATATCACGCCATAATCAAGATAATAATATGGATATTTGACTGAACCCGCTTGTTATACTGAGCTGGGGAACGTTGGTCCCACTCCAACTTATAATTGTTATAAGACAGAGCAGGAAATTGGGGATTACCAGAATTCCCGTGCCGCCCAAATGAAGAGAGTGCATGTTGATGCATCATCTTCGGGTGTGTTCATTACAGAGAACTGTTTCTCAGTATCATTTACGTCCTGGGTATGTGATACCAGATCAGGATCCCAGATATGTAATCTGTTACATAGGGCTACAGAAAGGTAGAGGACTGAGAACGGGTGATAAGTTTCATGAGGCAGAAAACGGGGCAAGTGTTGCAGCCAAGTCTGTTGGTCACTGTCATCCTGTATTACAAATACATTGATTCTGAACGAATGTTATTAGATACCGAACCTGATATACAAAATCATATCAGTCTCTTTATTAGTAAAGAAATGATAAAATTTTGTATTGATGGATAATGTTTTGAACATTTCCTATATCAAAAGTTGATCAGATCAGGCACGTTATCTAAAAGCGTTGATGTTCTAAATCAAACTACAGTTCTTTAGTATACTGAACACACACAAGAGGAAGAGTTCAGAAATGAACGAATCCTTCTTGAGGCATTGTAGACTAGGTCATATCAATGCGACCCGACTAGTTGAAGTTACATGAAGATGCATATTTAAATTAGTTTGAATCTACATCTTGTGAAACTTGCCAGTCGTGTCACAAAGATATAATGACACCAGCTCTGTTTATTGAAAACAGAGAAAGAGTTAGTAAACTCTTGGGATGATACATGTTGATGTATGATAGGTCCCCTGTCTACATATGCCAGGACTGGTTCTTTGTACTTCGTTACATTCTTTGATAATCTCTCAAGATTCAGACATATGTTCCTGTTGAAACACAAGTCCGAACCTTTTGAGATATTCACAGAATATGATTTAGAAGTAGAAAACCAAAACACGGGTATAAGTATTATGTCCTTTGATGTGATCAGGGAGGAGAATACTTGAGCACAGAATTCCTGGACTATTCTAAAGGGGAATGAGATTCTCTCTCAGCATTACTCCTCCGTATACACCATAGCACAATGGTATATCGGGGCGGAGCAATTGCACCCTATTTGATATGGTGCGCTTTATGATGAGTACTACTGAGTTACCTGTTTCCTTTTGGGAGTTATGCGCTTGAGAAGCTGCATACCAATTGAATTGGGTTCCAATCAAATCAGTTGCCTACCGCTTCATATGTGATATGGAAAGGGAAGAGCCCATATCTTAAGTTGGTTAAGATTTTGGGTTGTCCGGGCTATGTCTAAAAGCAAAATCCGGACAAGCTCGAGGCAAGGTCTGTTATGTAGAACTGGAAATGTTCCAGCCATACAAACTGCAGCTGATGATTTGATAGAACCAAAGGATTCAGTAGATTCCAACGAACCTCAGCCTCTCCGTCGATCTAGTAGGGTTCCTCACTCACCTGAGAGATACTTCGGTTTCTCTATGACAGTGGGAGCGAGGATGGAATCATGAGATGATGACCCAACTAGTTTCGAGCTGGCCATCAGGAGTGGAACTTTGTAAGAATGGCTGGATGCTTAGTGATCTGAGATGGAATCCTTATACACCAACAAAGTATGGACTTTAGTTGCTTTATCTGAAGGGTTAAATCCCCATCAGGAGCAAGTATATCTTGAGAAGATAACTTGGTGTAGATGGAAAAGTTGAGACTTTCAAAGCTAGACTTGTTAAAGCTTTTCGTCATCGACCAGGCGTGGATAATGATGAAACCTTTTCAAGTGGCTATGCTTAAGTCCATCCAGATCCTACTTGCCACGGCTACATACCATGACTACGATATCCGGCGGTTGGGTGCCATGACTGCTTTTCTAAATGATGTTTTAGAAGAGAACGTCTATAAGTACACAGCCAGAGGGCTTCGTAGACAGTGGGAGCAGCGGAAACGTGTACAAGATGCTTTATAGGATAAAGCAGGTATCGCGGAGTTGGAACATCTGTTTTGATGTGTTAGTCAAAGAGTTTGACATCATCAAAATGGTAGATGAACCTTGTATAAACAAAAAGGTAGTAGGGAGTATAGTGACGATCCTCGTAGAGTATGTGGATGACATGCTCTTGATAGGGAAGGAGTTTCCTATGCTACGCTCGGTCAATCTCCGCTTATCACAATGATTCTCCATATAGGATCAAAGTGATGCCTCCTAAATCCTGGGTTTTGGATCTATGAGATAGATCTAATTGGATGTTAGGATTCTCACTAGTTGTAATAAGATGGTATCAACCGATCCTGGGGAGAATCACTGGAAGGGTTCCAGGGTGATAAGGACGACTGAAAGTCAGTCACAGGCATTGTCTTTACCCTCAGTAAAGGGACGGTATGTTGGAAGAGTTCCAAGCTAGATACCGTGGCATACTAGACGATAAAGGCTCGATATATCGCTACCTAAGATGCTACCAAAGATACAGTCTGGATGTATATTTGTTCATGAGATGAACTTAGTTCCTCCCATTGTGTGACAATGGAGTTGTGGCTTATGCCAAGGAACGTCCGTCCCATCAGTGATCCAGACATATTCTAAGGCAGTACCACCTGATCATGGAGATGGTTGATCTCCAAGGAGATCGAGGTTAGGAGAGAAGACTCAGAGGACAACACAGCGGATCCACTCACAAAGGCCTTTTCCCAGAGAGAGACTTTTATGGGATGGTTGAGTATGAGATACTACAACCACTGCTATCAGATGGCCCTAGTGCAAGTGGGAGATTGTTAGTTATATGTATGCCCTAGAGGCCATTACTATACATAGGATGTATATTGTAGTGGATGCTTGGACATATATAGGGAGGACTTTCTTGCTCGACATGATAGTATGCTATCTGGTTACTCTTTACTTTAACGTGTATACTGATTGTCTCTCTGTTATGTGTTGGTAAAGCCCTTAGGATGTATACTTGACTACCTGGACTATGATCCGGATCATACTAGTGGGGACAGGGTAGTCCATAAGTGCATCCTTCAAGGTCCCTAGTCATGGGTGTATCGAGACAGGGCATCGATATACCAGAGTAGACTAGCGTATACCTTCTCGACCCATACAGATGGGCGATGGATGATCCCATATCCATTGGTGTTTGACATCAGAGATGATATACGGGTGCTCAGTGGAGACTGGGTACACTGGACGGCTCGCCGAGAACTCCCAGATGGTATTATACCTTACGTCAGATGGCAGTTCTCTGGTGACACTGGTACAGAGTAGTCTGTTGACCCGAGATCGTCATAGAGTCTTGTATGGTTCCTACTGTGCTTTGATTTCCACCTTACCACGTCCAAGAGGGCGTGCAAAATGGTGTCTTTTGGGTACAGTCCCGAATCACATGGAGGCAATGAGCGATAGGAGGGGATTCGTCTCTCCCGGTATAGGGAGTTGATGTTGCGCTGTGTTCGATTGGCTGTAACCGGAAATACCTGGCCAGGGTTGCTGAGATTTACTGGTAAGTGTTACCAGTAGTTTCTCGAACTGTTATAGACCTCATATCGACACGACTTATCGAGCTATTGGGGTCTGACGTTTACCACCCCTAGGCGAGATATGCGACATATCAGACGACGAGACCGGACTGTACGGTAAGTGTTACTGGTTGGATTCACAGGAGTGTAAGCGGGCTTGCTCGTCGATCTTCTGATCGTTCAATACCCGGGTGGCCGTTACGTTTAGCAGACCGCTTGCGGCTTGTGGGTGTTTGATATGATCATCATCTGCTGCCGGCGTATTGATGAGTCTTTAGAGTCCTACACAGAGGTTTCCTGGCTCAAGCGAAACGAAATAGGAGCGCATATGAGATATGTGCGGGACCGAGAATAATGCGTGTATGTGATACCGTATTCTATTCTCGCGATGAATGTATCGATTGGTTGTATGCGATATAACCTAGTTATCGAATCAAGGATTGATTCGATAAGTCGATACATTGGATATTAGTCGGTTATATGCGATATGACCGGATCGTTAAATCAAGTGTTGATTTAATGATTTAATGCATAAATATATATTTGATATATTACTTTGCATTAACTAGTATTGGTTCACTTAAGATTGATTTTCTCACTCGGATGTGCACATTGTATATACGATATAATTTTGTGCACTTGTTTGTATCATGTTTGATGATGCATGCAAAATTGGCTAAGTGTAAAGATTAAACCATGGTTGTGTAATGGTTAGAGTTTTGTTTTTACTTATTCATTTATTTATTTATCTATTCTTTTTGAGAAATGGATAAAAGAAAAGCAAAATGGTTTCTTTCTTTGTTTTCTTTCATGAAGCTTGTTGAAGCTTCATGAAGCTTTGACCAAGTGACCATTTTGTCTTCTTCTTTTAACCCTAACCATTCACATAACCTTAGTTAATTCTCTACACTTGACCATGGTTAAATATATGATAAGTATTATTTTCTTTTCACTTATCATATGATGATCTTTATCTTCTTCTTCTTCTTCACTTGAAGAAAACCTTGCTTCATCAATGGCAACTTGAGCAATTGAGTGAGAAATCCAATTCTAAAGTGAACCCACCTCCTATTTCTTCATCCTCTACCTCTTGCCAAGTAGTATAGGGTGTTCTCTTCACAATTTTCATGACTTGGTGAAGTGGGATCTTGATCTTGTGATGCCTCGACATAGATCATCTTCGGCACGAAGCCGACGACCTTGCCCGTCCATTTCTCCGATGAAGCCGACGCTAGAGCCCGGGATTCCATTTGGACAGCGAGGAGACTTCATTGCGGAGCTATGGAGGTGGAGGACCGGATCTACAAAGGTTGTATTTCCGTTCTTTTAGTTAAATTGTTAACTAGTTGCATGTGTTCGCCTATATATATCTAGTTATCGATCCGTATTAGGGTTTCTCGGTACCCGTAAAATTTGAAATTGGCATGGTTGATGCCTTGTGAGACCTCTTGAGAGTGCCTAGGAACCCTACAATATGTACATTTGATATTGCGGGGCGAGCGTCCGACATGTGGATTGTCGTCACTGCCTGTTTGTATTATTCTTTTAGGGCACGACCGGGTCGAGGTCGATGTACCCGTTGTATGTATATTTTATTTTCTGTACTAGGATTACCCCGCGGAGGGGTGCACAGATAGCCGGATTCTAGAGGGCAACAAGCCCGCATCTCATGGCATTGAGACGGAGGGGGCTTCACTCTAGAATTGGCGGGCTATTCGCCGCACTCGTAGGGGGTTATAGGATTGACCCAGGAGGGGTGCCCAAGTTACTGGATTCCGTGAAGTGCTGGGTGGTCCATTCACGTTGCTGAAGGGGGCTGCCTAGCTTCAGGTTTTGGCGAGTAACTTGCCGCGCCCGTAGGGGTCTAGGATTTCATTGCACAGGCTATCCACACGACCAGGGGAATGTCGGGTTTCAGTAGCGGCTCTATGAAACCTGGGGATCCCAGATATCTGTATTGTTCTGTGATGCTGTACATTTCTGTGATGCTGCATTTTTTATCACGCCTTGAGTGAATATTATATATTGATATATATACTAGTAGATGTTGTATATGTTTTGCATCCGCGCTAGTCCAGTCCCCGCTCTGTCGTTAGTTAGCTAACCTAACGGGTGATGACGGGACCCAGTGGCGAATGCGGATGGCATATACGTACGTCATTATTTTCGTTCTTTATTGGTGTGATCAATTGATGGGACTGCGTTGATTCGGATCAATGCAAGATAAACAAACCTACTCTGATGTTGTTGGAACATTTTTCAAAAAGTTGTTATTGCAAGGGCGTTCTCTTTTGTTTTGCATCGTGGTATTCAGTTGGAATATCCTGCTCCTCAGTCGACGAGGCAAGGGCCGAGATCCCTTCACCGGGAGTGACCCCTTGGACAGAAGTTTGCGTCAGGAAAATAACTTCACTATAGCCGATTACTTTTGCTTTGCATCGTGGTATTCAGTTGGAATATCCTGCACCCCATCCTACGGGGAAAGAGCCGAGATCCCTTCACCGGGAGTGACCTCTTTAGCAAAGGTTTTCGTTACTATATTTTTTATAAAGCTATCAGTTCCTTCAACGATATCAAGTTCATTACGTTAAAGGTTTTCGCCAGAAACCATTCGTAGCCCTCCGTCATTTCAGAACGGTAGCACTTAGTATTCATGCTATGTATGTTGGCCTTCGTCAAGGCATAATGTATGGTAGCTATTTGTTACTTTTCTGTAGCATAGTTAGATGCGTTGGTTTGGGACAGTCGTACTACTATTTTGGCCTTCGTCAAGGGTATGTACGGGTGGGTTCAAATTAACCTGGATAATGACGGGTAGAACTTGACATGTGACTTATGATATGTTGGCCTTCGTCAAGGTCATAAGTGCATGGGGCAAAAATCCACATCGGGAGTTTCTAAAGAAACTGAAACTTGCCAGATATGCGCATACCTTCTGGAGTGTGATAACGTGAGCGGATTCCGTCACGTTATCATGCGATGATAGTTGGATCCCGATTCCCACTGATGAGTTGGTTTACTCCTCGGGTGATCCCGGCTAATTCTTCTTTCAGGTTTGAGGAAGAATTTGACGTTACAGTGGGAGGTTTCCTGATTAGATAAAGTGATAACCATTCTGATTTAGGTTAGAGTGCACGCTGAGTGTTTCTTTTCTCTCTCTCTTTGGCAGCGACCATTGACCCGACCCTCGACTATGACTTAGTGACCAAGTTGACCGAACCTTCTTAACATTGGCTTTTGGATTGTCAGAGTTGCAAACCTTATTGCCACTCCTACTTTTACCCTTTTCTCCAGGACACCCCGTATTACTACGAACGTCCACTTCCATTGGACAAAACCATCGTATGGTTATATACGAACTCGAAGGAATTCGAGGATGGTTTCTGGTTCTGGAGAAAACGAATAGGACTATTCAGTTGTCTTTTCCTTTTACCTTCTCTCAGGTTGCGAGTACTCCTTGGTTTAGGAGATAGTACACCTATTACGCAAATTGGATAGTCTTCTTCCAAACCATAGGCAGGTGCCGAACGGTGGGGAATGAAGAAAACCAATTAGCATAATGATGGTGTACAGAAGGTATTAAGTTAAGACAAAGAAAGGGATTAGTAAGAGGGCAAAGTAAATTGCGACTGCTATTCACGACCAAACCAAGTATTTCTTCGCCAATCCTAAATCACCTTTGTATTTCTCCTGGACACTCCGTATCACTACGAAGATCCCAAGTTTATTGGATAATCCATCGTATGGTTATATACGAACTCGAAAGGAACTTGTTCCAGTTCGGGGATGGATCCTGGTTCAGGAGAAATAGGAATAAGGTTTATTCGGTTGTCTTTTATCTTCACCTTCTCTCGCATTGCTAGTGCTCCTAGGATTAGGAAAGTACACCCATTATGCTTATTGGATAGTCTTCTTCCAAACCATAGGCTGGTGCCGAACGGTAGGGAAGGAAGAAAACCATTTGGCCTAAAATGGTGTACAGAAGGTAATGACTAAAGACATATAAAGGGATTTGGAGAGGTGGCAAAGAATTATACGGTTACAGTTGTGAATCTGGATAATGGAAGAGGCATTACTAGGAATACCAGGATACCCTATCGAAACATTTTAATGTTTCAGTTTCACCGTGTACTGTTAAAAGAAAACTGATTTCCCAATTAGACACTTGCTCCAGGGTATGTATTTACCAAGTTGGATTCTCACATCTGTATGGTTTTACAGATGATGAGTGGGAGTAAGTTATTGGGAATTAGGTGATCATCCTCATTATATCGGAATTCGTTGTAATTGGTGATATTTGAGGAAGTCACCTGGGTTGTTTGCCGGTCGGCAAATATTTGGTTTTGAATATCCGTTGTTATGCACCAATTTCAAATTGATATATCTGTACGTCTATTTTTATAGAGTGAGACATACCTTTTTGAAATTATGTCTATGACATTTACCTATACCAGTGGATGGTTATGTAAGGAGCATTAAACAACGGTGTAATTCTTCTTAACCATAAGTATATTTTTCAAACTACGACACACAGTGAATGAGTTATTAGACTCAATGGACTTATACAGAGTTTTGTGTATTGTCCAGTGTCCATTAGGACAGAGGGGTAGGTACTCGTACTATATTCAGTTTACTTATGACTTCTCTAGTTTTAGACAGGTGTTTCATAGAAACACAGGGTCTGAGTTTTGAGAAGTTATTGGTATATGAGTAAAGTAGAGAACCAGGTATTGCAAGTATCGGGATTCTTCAAGGTGATCGAAGATGTAGATACTTGTGAATGGTATTCAGTTGATAGTAATGATTAAGAGAACTGGCTTCTCTTTCAGGTTACTCATAATTGGAAGTATTCCTAAGTTGAGTAACGCTGATCGGCATCCTTCCATTTAGTTGACATGCACTGGAGACAGCTGCATGATTTGAATCTGATTCAATTAAATCAGTGCCTCTGTTCCTGTATTGGATATAGAACAGTTCATATCTTGACATTGTTAAGATACGGGGAGTTGTCCAGCTTATGCTTAAAACCAGACTCTGGATAACTCAAGGCACGTTTCTGTAATGGCTGTTTGTGGGTTGACCCGGGCTATGACGATGGTTGACTTTCTACCATCTGGAAGATCAATAGTGATATTGTTCTTGACTCGCCACAGTTTTAATAAAAATGGATTTTTTCAGAAAACAGTAGTGGGAGTATGGTAGAACTGGAAGTGATTCCAGAACCACGAACGATTACTGAAGATTTGATAAGAACCTAAAGATTCAATCTAGTTTGACATTCCATTGGCCACTCCGCAGATAAAGTGGGTAACCTCAGGCACCCGAGAGGTACTTCGGTATGCTCAAGGACGGTGGCAGGGAGGTTCTTGTTTACCCAGACTTGCCATTGCTGTTGTTCCAGACTGTGAGACCCAGCAGGAGGATGAGTATAGCGTCGTTCTAAACTTGCTTTAGAAGTGTACGTGTAAATGACTTTGCCAGAGGGTTGTCGTGGTCAGTGGGAGCAGCATAAGAATTGGTGGACAAGTAGCTTGTGTCTATTTATAGACTAAAGCAGATGTAGCGGAGATAGATCATCTATTTCTCATGTGACAGTCATAGGTTTGACTTCATCAGAATAGGGGATGGATCTGTTAAGAAGGTAGTAGGGTGTGATGTCCTGGTATTTGGATGACATAAACAGAGTAGGAAGTGATATTCCTATACTACGATCGGTTGTACTTTGGTCGTCACACAGTAGTTTCTCCACATGGGACTTGGATATTATATCAGACATTCTGGTTACTAGATCTATGGTTTTAGATCTAGATTTGGGTAGTTTCCCAATCATGGTACTTAGACAGCATTCTATGAGTATTTAGAATGGACGACTCCTGGCATGGTGGTGTACCTGCAGGTGATGGAGTCACCCTCTCTAAAGGTGTCTTACAGACTAAAGGGGAGAGGGATACGCATGATTGGCAGATCACTTGCTTAGGCAATTGAGTTGATCATGAGATGTCAAGTACCACACCAGATGTTGTTCTTGCAGTAGATGCAATAAATTGATATTAATCCAATCCTGGAGAAACAGTCGGAAGCAGTTTTAGAACATAAGTAGATGTTCTAGGGAAATGATAACGGCAACCTCCTTTAAGAGATGGTTATCATTCCAGGCTTCCAAGGTGACCTGGACGACAGGGTGGCCATCAGAGTTATAGTTTTCCCTCTGACGAGAGGCAGTATTTTGGACAGGTGGTCCAGGCGGATACTGAGGGGGCATGGCGCAGGATACTGATTAAGTTCAGTTGACGATACAGCCTAAGAAGTTTGGATTTGGAGTTTATTTATGAGCTAGGTCCCATCAGATATCCAGACATTCTAAGACAGGTATTGCTCATTTCGGGAGATGGCTTTCTTCGCGAACATGGGATATAGAGAGACATAGAAAGAAACATCACAGCGGATCCACTCACTGAGGCTATTCCTCGAACGCAATAGTTTCGCAAACGAGCTTTGTGAGACAGACTAGTAGAGGAGTTGGGTGTTCGGTATCACACGGGCTGTGAGTATGCGACATCGCAATAATTAGCCTTGAGTGCAAGTGGGAGATTGTTGGAGATAGTGCCCTCAGAGTCAATTATTGGATCACAGGCACGTGATTTCAATGATTTAGGAGGACCTATGCCTGTAGGACAGTCTTACTCGAGATGATAGTATGCTATCTGGTTTATCTTTATCATCGTGTACTGCTTTAGGTGACCTTACGAGTCGCTATTACACGTTGATAGAGCCCCTAGGATTCTTGCTTGACTACCAGCAGTATGAGGGCGATCATATACGTGAGAGCTGGAGTCTATAAGCACATCATTAAAAGGTCCCTAGTCGTGGGAGTTTCGAGACAGGGCATCGATTCTCTAGAGTAGACTAGTGTATACAGTCGAGACCCCGACGAGGGGCGGTGGCCGGTCTCACAAGCCACTGGTGTCGGTTGGTTCACCTAAGATGTATACAGGTGCTCATTGGGTTATGAGTATACCGGACAGGACTCGCCGGGAACCTGGTAGTTGGTATTATACCTGACGTCAGATAGCAGTTCTCTGGTGACATGTGTACAGGTTAGTTCATCGACCAGAGATCGTCATTTGTCTCGTGTGAGTTCCCACTGTGCTTTGATTACTACCCTACCACGCTCAAAGGAGACGTGCAAACAGGTTTTAGTTGGGTACAGTCCCGAGCCACATGGAGGCAGTGAGCGGATCTGCAGGGGTTCGTCTCTCCCGGTATTGGGGGTGAGGTCGCGCTGTGTCTAGGAGAGCCAGTACATGAAAAGTCCTTGGCCAAGGCAGGAGATTTGCTGGTAGATATTCCAGTAGTATCTCAGGGTGTTCTGGGCTACACTCCGACACGACTTGTACCGCTATTGGGGGTCTGACTTTTACCAACCCCCTAGGCCCGCCATGCGATGCTCATAGACGAACGGACCGGACTGTACGGATATTGTCACTGACAGGCTCAGTAGGGTGTCAGGATGAGTTCGCTCATCGACGTCCCTTTTGGTCAATAGCTGGTGGCCCGTCACGTATGGCTAATACCTCTGACGTGCTAGTGGTTAAATCCATAGCCATAATATTGACGAGTCTTTAGAGTCCACCACAC
This sequence comes from Agapanthus africanus, assembly GCA_030015575.1. NCBI lineage: Eukaryota > Viridiplantae > Streptophyta > Magnoliopsida > Asparagales > Amaryllidaceae > Agapanthus > Agapanthus africanus. The sequence continues at coordinate 89,353,834 of JASDDO010000012.1, read as the reverse complement.
ACAGTTACTCAGGTTTCGGGCGAAATGCTGTAGAGGCCGTATGGAGATATGGCAGGGTTCGATCAGATACGTGCGGTATTGCACGGATCGTGTTCGGACGGATTTTACTAGCCGGCTTTGGTTTAAGCCGGATCCTAGTATTAGACAGTGTAAATTTTGTCTCTTTGCATTTGTGTTCAGTGGGAATACAAATGCGGGCATGTATATGCAGTAGTGGGGTTTTCCTGTAATTTATTACGGGATCAGTTTTCTGAAGTTGCCAGTTTGCATTCCGTTCCGGCCGATTTTTCTTTGTTCTTTCGCGGTCGGACTTTCCGATGGAGGGGGTTATTTGCAAGAGTGCAAATAACTTATTGTGGAGGGCTTTCTTGCATATTTGTGGCTTCATGATTGTTATCTCATCATGAGATTCTATTTTGGTCTCATTCTTTGCATTTATTGTGATGGTTTGGTGAATGGATTGAAATGGGAAATGAGAGTGACTTTAATCTTGGATTATCTTTTCTTTTCTTCTCTTGGATACTTATTATATTTCCTCCTCATTGTTGAAGAGTGGCCGGCCACAAAAGAGAGGGATGAGAGGGGTTCATTTTTGGATGAGGGAAAATTTGTTCATCTCTTTTTCTTGCTACAAACTTCTAGCTCCACTTGAAAGTTCATTTTCATTCTCTTCTCCATCATGGCAACTTCTATAACCTCAAGAGACAAAGTGTTCTACACTAGCCTACAACAAATCTTGGACGCGTCGGCTAGCCAACTTCGCGCCCGAGTTGCCTCGGTCCAGAGGTGGGAGCCCGTAAAAGTATCCGGCTACGTGGTGCCCTTTCCGACGAGGAGGTGAAGAATGGAGATTCCGCGGGAGATCGGAGTGGAGACGAAGACCGAAGGACACGAATCGCTTGGTATACTTCTCTACCCGTATTTTAGTTTGCTAGTAGCTAGGTTAATGGCCCGATCCGGGTAAAAAGTGCGCGGTGGTGCCGGTTTGCTAGTTTGCAAAGTTTTTCGTTTCCGCATTCCGGCATCGGATCGACGGTCGGGGCGCCGCCGCGGACTTACATAAAGGCCCCTAGGCCCCAAGTCTAAAACACACAGAAAGCAGAGAGAATTCATAGAACTCTTAAAAAGCTTGAGAAGAATTCAGAAAGAAAAAGAAAGGTAAACCTTTGAAAAGAAGAATTTCTTCTAAAAAAGATCATTGATCTAAGAACAAGATCAAATATCTTGAATAAAATAAATAATAACAAAAGCATTACTTTCTTATGAACCATTGGTTCTGGAATCTTCAAGATTCTTTTCTTGAATCCAAAATTGGATCAAGAAATTGAAACAGTGCCTTGCACTTGTAAATCTGCACTGTTGCGCCCCTGGGTTGGCGCAAGCCACCAGAGAGCGCCACGTGTCAGCTCCAAGACCACTTGCGCCATGCGCTTTTAAAATAGAGCATTGCTCTCTGAAATTGGCGCAACTCACTAGAGCGCGCCATGTGTCAGCAGCGCAACAGCGCAGCACACTGCGCTTGCGCTCATCAGAGCGTGACACGTGTCACCTCCCCATGGACTTGCGCCTTAAGCGCCTGACAAGCCACGTGGCACTCTGTCAGAATAATTAATGCAGCGCATTATTAAAGGGCAGAACCCAATTAAAAGGCCCAATGGACCAAAACAAATGCTCTGCATTATAATAAAGGGGACATAGCCCATCTTAAAAGGCCTAACAGGCTAGAATAAAATACAGTGCAGGGGCAGAGCCCTAATTAAGGTCTAATAGGCCTAATGCAAGTAAAAATGTTGAATATTCTCAATTGGACTTAGCTCAATTCTGGCCGTAAGTCCTCAAATTAAATTGACTGAGCATGGCTACTCTCTTAAATCAATTTACACCTGGTTCAAGGGTACATCTCTGAACTCCTCTGACACCTGTCGTTGTAATCCTTCAACGACGTCAGAGAGGTGACGGGTCCTGATGGCCATACATCCAATGGACCCCCATGTCCCTAAACTGGAACATGGACTACTACGTCCTTAAACTGGAACAATAGAGCCCCCAAATGCTCTTTTGTCGGATCTAAACGATCCCGTTTAAGTTGATCTTAGCCTCAAATATGGCTAACGCATCCTTAAACCTTCAAACAGACTTTAGTCCCAAATTGGACTATAGACCCCCTAATCAAATTTGGTTCAAGGGTACATCTCTGAACTCCTCTGACACCTGTCGTTGTAATCCTTCAACGTCGTCAGAGAGGTGACGGGTCCCGACGGCCATATATTATTAAATGGACCCCCATGTCCCTAAACTGGAACATAGACCACTACGTCCTTAAATTGGAACAATAGTGCCCCCAAATGCTCTTTTGTCGGATCTAAATGATCCCGTTTAAGTTGATCTTAGCCTTAAATATGGCTAACGTATTTTTAAACCTTCAAACAGACTTTAGTCCCAAATTGGACTATAGACCCCCTAATCAAATTTGGTTCAAGGGTACATCTCTGAACTCCTTTGACACCTGTCGTTGTAATCCTTCAACGTCGTCAGAGAGGTGACGGGTCCCGACGGCCATATATTATTAAATGGACCCCTATGTCCCTAAACTGGAACAATAGAGCCCCTAAATGCTCTTTTGTCGGATCTAAACGATCCCGTTAAGTTGATCTTAGTCTCAAATTAGACTAACGTATCCTTAACAAACGTTTAAGTTGATCTTAGCCTCAAATATGGCTAACGTATCCTTAAACCAAAATCCCAAACCTAAATCTAAGAAAATACGGATTTGGACTAATCCATGTCCTACGGGCGACGACATAAATTAGTCTCCGTATACAATCCACGGGGAACTACAAACAAAACAAACACCTACGACACGAAGTGAAATTATGGAGAAGGAGAAAGTTGTTACCGCGATGCGGTAGCGTAATTAACTGCAGGGGCTTGCGCCTGCAGGGAAGAGCGTCCCCACAATCAAAATCCCCTTAAGCGAGGGGGAATCTGACGAAGTCTGCTACATCGGCCGCATCCGTCTAAACCTCCGATACGCGGTGCCATAAATCAACTTGGCATTTTCGGAAAGGTGGACGGATAAAACCAAATAGCATCTGCCCCGAACCCCAGGCAAGACGCCCACGTCTTGGCCGCCGTTCGGTGGGGAATAGGTTCGATTTGGAAGGGTATATGACTCACTCTCTCCACTCAAATTCTCAACCTGTCCAACCGCCTCTTCATACATTTGAAAATTTGGAGCTAGTTGGAAACTAGCTACCGGGTCACTAGGCTGTATGAGGGCAGCCATGGACGCATTCAAAACCATCATCTGTTGGCATGACGCTACCCTAAAGTCTTCCAACGACTGTTCTAGACTAGACATAGGTTGTGAAGGGGTTTCAGTAAAAGATTCAAAGTTGTTTGGATACTAAAAATTCCCAAATGGCGGTTTAGAAGCAGTGTCTAGGGAAGGCGCAAAAGTTGGGTAGGACTGGTAGGAATTGAATGGTTGGACAGGGGTAGCATCAACATATGAATAAGAAGGTGAATGGAATTGTTGATCTGAAGAATTTATAGTGGTGAAAGGATTGAAAGATCGGCTACGGGATTGTTCAATATGTTCAGCGATGGAAAAAGGACGACTTGCAAAAGGGGTATCAACATAGAAGGGTGGTGAAGGTTGAAACGGTTGATATAAAGTGGGTTGCAGAGTGCAAGTGTTTGTCCTAGACATGTCTATGCGATCTTTCAATGAAATTTTGGGCATGGAGGGGTCGTTCGAACTTCGACCAAAGCAAGAACCGTAGGAAGTTATGTCTGGTTGTGGGTACCAAAGTTCGGCAAGGGTTTTTCGAGGTGGGGTACCCATGATATTAAGAGAGGAAGAAGAATAAGAGAAAAGGAGGGGAAAAAGAATATGTTTTTTTTTCTTTTCTTTTTAGTTAGTTATTAACAAAAGAAAGAAATATACAAAAAAGATCTGGACAAAAACAATCACGACACAAAAATATCACACATCTAATCGTTCTGGGGTTCACCTAGGTCAACTAGACTTGCTCAAGAACTTGATTGGCGAAGTAAAACTGTGTCAAGAAATGGGCTCAAGATATACTGATCACGAGGCCAGGTAAGTGCAGAGATAATGGGAGGTTTTCTGACTCTTTCGCGAAGGTCCTTAATTAAATAACCCTTTCTCTTTTGGTGGTTTCGCCGTGAACACTTTCCTAGACACCCCGTAAATAATATACCGTTAAGCGGTGTTCTAAACACAATTAACCTCTCCTAGTGAGCGCGAAGTCCTTAAGGCTTAAAGTCTAATTTCTTTTAAAATTTGTGCGGGTAAACGTTATGCTCAAGTTCGTGATTTGTGGGCCACGGAAAAGATGATGAAATCCTTTACCGTATGTTGTGGGGTTCGCTTGCCCTTAAATCCGTATTAATGTATGCAATGCGCAAATCAATGAAAAAAAATTTGTTCAAATTTCAAACAATCTTTTTTTTTTGTTAAGCGCGGCACTGCAACAAATACGAGTTAGTCAATTTTTTTTGGAGTTTGCTAGCGAACTTGCAAAGAATCCTGCAAAGATATTATATTGGAAGCGTCGGATTTGAGAAGAAGGTGTTAGTAAAGTACGTACCGTTAAGTTGTGGGTTTAGAAACCCCCGTTGAATCAAATCCGGTAAGCTTGAAAAGTTTGCTTACGCGGGTCAAACTACCCGGATCTTAGGCACTGTACTTCATAATCTCCCTAGCTTTGAATGTACACTTTGCTCCCCATGGTTGTAGTTCGCAAATCCGGAAAAAAATCTGAAATGTCAGAAAAACAGATTATTATTGCGAAAAAGCGATACGAATGCCCAAATACCTTGTTAGTGTTTATGCCCTAGAAGGCCATTACTGTATCATACTAGTTTGTATATTACTTAATAGAATCTTGGGATATTCACATGTATATAACAGTCTTGCTAAAATATGGTAGTATGTTACTTGGTTTTTCTATCTTAATATGTGAGTATATGTATTGATAGAGCTCTTAGGATCTTGCTTGACTACCAGCGTTGTGATGACAGTCATACTAGTGGGGGCTGGGTAGTCTACAAGCACATCCTTATTCAGGTCCCTAGTCGTTGGATTATCGAGACAGGGCATCGATACTCCGGAGTAGACTAGTGTGTACGCTTCTCATCCCAGTTGGGGAGATGGTCTGTCCCACAGCCGTCAGTACGTCGTACTGGAGATAATATGCAGATGCTCATTAGGTTACGGGTACACCGGACAGGACTCACAGGGAACTGTTGGTTGGTTTTATACCAGTCGTCAGTGAACAGTTCCCAGGCGACATGAGTACAGCATAGTCCGCAGACTTGACACTGCTACTTCGCCTCGAGTGTGACCCACTGTTCTTAGATTGCTACCCTACCACGGCTCAAAGGAGTCGTGCAAACAGGTAGCAGTTGGGTGCAGTCCCGAGCACTTAGAGGCAGTGGCGGTTAGACAGGATTCGTCTCTCCCGGTATTAGGGGTTGATATCGCGCTGTGTCAGAGAGCCATTACGCAAAGTCCCTGGCCAGGGCAAGCGAGATTTGCTGGTAGGTTCCAGTAGTTTCTCACGGTGTAATGGGCTTCGCTCCGACATGACTTATACCGCTATTAGGGGACTGACGCTTGCCGCCCCCTAGGCCCGATATGCGATAGTCTTAGACTAACGGACCGGACTGTATGGAGATTGTCACAGCAGACTCAGTAGGAGTTCGGATGGGTTTCCTCATCGGCCTTCTTATCGACATCTACCTGGGGACCGTTACGTACAGCTAGTGCCGCTTGCGGTCTGTGGTTAAACCCACTGCCAGCGTAGTAGTCGAGTCTCTAGAGTCCCACACAGAGAGTTTCCCTACTCCAGGCGAAACGATATAGAGGTCGTATGGTTTTACGACAAGGGTTCGGACGCATATGTGTGTTTACGCACGTACGACATCCGGACAGTTTTTTCTAGTCAGCTTTGGTTTAAGCCAGTTACTAGTATCCGGTTATTGGATTTATACAGTCTAAAGTTTTTCCGTGTTTATACGGATAGGAGGGGCGTTCTCGTAATTGCGCGAGAAGCTTCTAGAAGGTGGTGACTAAGGGGGTTAAGGTGGCATATACATTAAATGAGATTAGTGAGTCATATGGATGATTCATCCATGTCATTAATGCATCATAAATGCTTAATGACTTATGGAGATGAATCACCATTAGATATTTATCATGCATGGTTGTAAATCATTTTATTTTCTTTTCTTGAAAAACAATAATGCTTGATATATATTATGATAGCTCATTTTCTCGTTTCATTATTATGTTCATTTTCTCTCTCCTCAAGTTTTCCCTCTTCAAACCCTAATCCTCCCCTCTCATGTGTTGAGTACAAGGATTAGATTAGACTACTTAATCCTTAACCATTCTCTATATCACCTAGGTTACTTGGATTAGCACTTTAAGAAACCTAGTTACCTCTAGTTTGAGGTGAAGCTTGTAGTAAATCTCTCGGGTGGATCTTCTACTACTTAGAGAAGGCCGGAGAGGACGTGGAGAACGACAAGACGAAGGACTCGGTTCTATAGGTATAATCACTTAACATAGTAGTTAACACTTCTATGGTTTCTTGTTAATTATTGTTTATGCAAAGATTCTCGGTTAGTCGATGTTTACACCTAAAACAAGATCGTTTTTCATTATTCCGCCTCCCCGCAAGTCGTAGGGTGTTGTACATCGACTTACAGTGGCATCAGAGCCTCGCTAAACAATAAATAACTAATTAGCAAAGTCGTAAGAATTTCGAACGCAAAAAAGAACCGAAAACATCGTCGATTATCACACTTGCTGTCGAATTTTAAACTGGCTTTAAAATTTTTTCAGGGTGCTTCAGAATAACAAGCAGGAAAAACTAGGGCTACTGAAGAAATTTGGACTCCTAACTCGGCCATATCACCGCGGAACCGCGGCGAATAGATGCGATCCGCCGCGTATCCACGGCCGAGTTGGGGCCGAGTCGGCCCAAATTTATTCAGTAACTCCTAGGTGTTAACAGTAATGTTTCTGGGATGTTTTATTTTCTGCTGAGATCTCAGGTGCACAGAGAAGTTTTGCAGTAGAATCTAAAGTGTTTTTCTCGATCGAAATTTTACGATGTTTGCTAATATGATTATATCTGTGATTGTATAATGTGTTTGTAAACCTCCCCTAACTGCTAGTATGTCGGTTGGCAGGGGGTTGCATATTTCTGTAATGGTTTTTACTGTTTGTGGATGTGAACTGTATTGGACTGTTGTGATGATTAGCCGGGGTTTGTGATGGGTTATTATTTTAATTCATTCGTTGTAATTGTAATATGTTGTAATATTATTTTGCGGGGCATATCCAGGTTGCGGTTGTAACCACCGTTGTATTATTTCATTTTACTGTTTTTGCTCCTAGGATAGACCCAAGGTGGGGTGCACAAACTACCAGGTACTTTGAAGTGTTTAGTGGCCTACTCACTTTGTTGAGGGAGACCGCTTCACTTCGGGTATTTGGCGGGTAGTTTGCAGTACCCGTAGGGGTCTAGGGTGGGGTAATGGCTATTCATCACAACTGTGTAATCCGTCTTTTGTTGCAGGCTCTAAACAAACACGGATTGCTTGCAAATCCAATAAAGTTCATATGAGATCTGGAATGCCTATTATTGCGTCTGACGAATGTACAATATCTATATATGATAGCTATTTAGACGTCACTTATGTTTTACACCCGCGCTAGCCCAGCCCCCGCTCTGTCGTTAGTTAAGTAACCTAACGGGTGATGACGGGACCCCGTGGCGAATGCGGATGGCATAAGAGGACGTTGTATTTTCGTTGTTTTCTGTAATGATAGGTTAAATGATGGGACGCATTATTTTAATGCAAAGAAAATAAACCAAAGTTGAATCGTTGGAACAATTTAAAAGAAAACACTCGGTTATTTTAAAAGAGCAGAATTTTTAATTGCGGAGCTTTAACCACTCCTTTTAAAAAGCTATCAGGTTCCTTCGATTATATCAAGTTCACTACGTTCATGGTTTTGCCAGAACCAGTCGTAGCCCTCTGTCATTTCTTATGGATGGTCAGTAGTATTCAAGCTATGTTTGTTGGCTTTGGTCAAGGCATAGTGTTTGGTAGCTGCTGGGGTATTCATTTGTTGCATAGATAGATGAGTTGGTTTGGGACAGTCGTATAACCTTGTTGGCTTTCGTCAAGGGTATATACGGGTGGGTTCAAATTAACAAGATAATGATGGGCAGAACTTGACATGTGTTTTATGATTTGTTGGTTTTCGTCAAGGTCATAAGAACATGGGGCAAAAATCTATATCGGGAATTTCTAAAGAAACTGAAATTTGCAAAGAGATGCATACCATTTGGAGTTTGATGAATGTTGGTAGGATTCCTTCAACATTATCATACGATGATATTTGGATCCCGATCCTACTGTGAGTATATGCTACTTATCAGGAGATTCTTCACTTAACGATCAATGCTATAAACCAAGTAGGGCCGAGAAAGGTGTCAGCGGGGCTACGCCCCCAGAGAAAAGAGGTTATTTAATTAAGGAACTTCGCGAAAGCGTTGGAAAACCTCCCTCGAAGTACCGACACTAGCCTGGCTGAACGGTTAAGCAAGTATTGTACAGTGAGAATAGTCCTGGCTAATTCTTCTTTTATGGTTTGAGGAAGGATTCGAGAAACAGTGGGAGCCATCCAGTTTAGATAAATTAAAACCAATCTAAACTTGCAAGAGCATCATGCTAAAGTGTTTTCTTCTCTCTCTCTCATTGCAGCGACCTTGTGACCATGACTAGGTTACATCTAGATAACAAGTTGACTGAATCTAACTTTAATGACTGGCAAAGGTCTGTCCAGATGACCATTGCCTATGACAAGCTGGACCACCCTATTACTACTCAAGATCCCGCCGTCCCAGGTCCAGTTTCCACCGTCGCGGATATGGATATCCGTCAGACAAAGGAAAAGGATAAAGCGAAAGCCAAGTGCCTCGTGTTGGCTTCAGTTGATGGTGTATACCAGAAGCAGCACGAGAAGATGGACTCTGTTTCCATCTTTCTCCATAACAAAGATTTATATGGAGAGCAATCTCATATCGCAAGATATGAGGCCTCGAACGAATTAATTCAAGCGAGGTCGGCTGACGGGTCATCTGTAAGGGACAACGTCCTTACGATGACTGGCTATATTGATGAGCTCAAGGACCTGGAGACCACGTTGGGAAACAGGTCATATGCTGACTTATTTCCACAGTCCCTACCCTCTACTTATACCCTGAAAGAAACCAGGGAGACACAAGCTCTGCTTAATGGGGGATCTTCTTCTTCTACATCCAGGGCGAAAGCAAAGGATAAAAAGAAGAAGACCTCTACAAAGCCGATATACAGTGTCAGTAAAGTAGGAGGAAAGGGAAGAGCAAAAGTTTCGGGACTTGGTGTAGGGAAGGAGGGATGTTCCTATTGTTATGGCAACGGACATTGGCAGAAGGATTGCAGGGCTTTGGAAGCCAGTAGCCAGGATACGAAGTATGTTGTGGCTTCAGCCTCAAGTGTGTTTGTAATTGAGAACTGTTTGTCAATTAACTCTACTTCCTGGGTAATAGATACCGGAGCAGGATCTCATATCTATAATTCGTTACATGCTTTGAGAAACCGTAAAGTTATAAGGATAGGTGATTTGTCTCTCAGAGTTGCAAACGGAATGAGCGTGGACGCTGAATCCGTGGGAGAATATCGCCTAGGTTTGACAAGTGGGCAGATATTGATTCTACGTAACTGTCTGTATGTATCTAGTTTGACTTGTAATATCATATCAGTGTCCTCACTTTCAAGAGAGGGATATGACTTTACATTCGTAAGCGATGTAGTTCACATCCACCTAAATCAAGTTCTGATTGGGTCCGGTACATTAGATGACGGTATATACGTATTGAATCAAGCTCAGGTTTTCAATGTCCAGAATACACTTAAAAGAAAGTCTCCAGAAATGAATCAGGCTTTCTTATGGCATTGTAGACTAGGTCACATCAATGAAACACGATTAACGAAGTTATATAGAGAAGGATATTTGAATCCGTTCGAATATCAATCTTATGCCACTTGTGAGTCTTGTCTCATGGGAAAGATGACAAAACCTCCGTTTACTGGACACAGAGTAAGAGCGAGCGAGCTCTTAGGACTCGTACACAGTGACGTGTGCGGTCCAATGTCTACACATGCGCGAGGTGGTTATTCCTACTTCATCACTTTTACGGATGATTTCTCTAGGTATGGACATATTTTCTTGATGAAGCATAAATTCGAGGCCTTTGAGAAATTCCAGGAATATAAGAATAAAGTGGAAAACCAAACAGGCAAAAGTATTAAGACACTAAGATCTGATCGAGGTGGTGAATACTTAAGTGCCGAGTTCCTGGGTTACTTAAAAGAGAAAGGAATTCTCTCTCAGCTTACTCCTCCATACACACCACAACACAACGGTGTATAAGAAAGGAGGAATCGAACCCTATTGGATATAGTTCGTTCCATGATGAGTAAAGCTGAGTTACCGCGATCATTCTGTGGCTATGCGCTAGAATCAGCGGCATATCTTTTGAACAAGGTTCCAACCAAGACTATGCCTACCACACCATATCAGATGTGGAGTGGGAAGAAACCCTATCTTCAGTACCTGAAGACATGGGGATGTCCAGCTTTTGTAAAAAAGCAGCATCCGGACAAGCTCGAGGCACGCTCAGTAGAGTGTAAGTTTATGGGATATCCAAAGAACTCCATGGGATATTGCTTCTACTACGCATAGGAACAAAATGTTTTTGTTTCTCGTCATGCCCGCTTCTTAGAAACTGAATTTTTAGAAAATCAGAAGAGTGGGAGCGCAGTAGAACTGGAAGAAATTCCAGAACCACAAGCTGTTACTGAAAGTTTGGTAGAACAAGAAGTTTCAGAAGAAAGGGACATACCAGCGCCTATCCGCAGAAGTAGTAGGCAGTCTCATCCGCCCGAGAGATACTACGGTTTTCTCATAGACGGGGATCGAGAAGATTGCGTCATTGATAATGACGACCCTACTAGCTTCCAGCAAGCCATTCAGAGCGGCGACTCGGTAAAATGGCTGGATGCAACGCGGACCGAAATGGAGTCCATGTACACTAACAAAGTATGGACTTTGGACACTGCTCCAGATGGGGTAAAACCCGTAGGATGCAAGTGGATCTTCAGAAAGAAGATTGGTGTAGATGGACAGGTTGAAACCTATAAGGCTAGACTTGTTGCAAAGGGTTTCCGTCAAAGACCTGGTTTGGACTATGATGAAACCTTTTCTCCAGTGGCTATACTGAAATCCATTCGGGTCCTTCTTGCTGTTGCTGCCTTCCACGGTTATGAGATCTGGCAGATGGACGTAAAGACGGCCTTTCTAAATAGAAATTTAGAAGAGAGAGTCTATATGGATCAGCCAGAGGGATTCATTCAGAGTGGGAGCAGCGGTAAAGTATGCAAGCTGCTTAAGTCCATTTATGGACTAAAGCAGGCATCGCGGAGTTGGAACATCTATTTTGATGATACTGTCAAAGAATTCGACTTTATCAAAAATCCAGATGAACCATGCATATACAGTAAGATTGTAGGGAGAGTTGTTGTATTCCTCGTCTTGTACGTGGATGACATTCTCCTAATAGGAAATGATATTCCTATGCTACAGTCAGTCAAAAGATTCTTGTCACAGAAATTCTCCATGAAGGACCTGGGTAATGCCACCTACATTCTGGGGATCCAGATCTATCGTGATAGATCAAAGAGGATGTTAGGACTTTCGCAGTCCAGGTACATAGACACCATATTGAAAAGATTCAGTATGGAAGATTCTAAGCGCGGTAACCTACCGGCTTGTCACGGAATCACCCTCTCCAAAGAGATGTCTCCCAAGACTGATTTGGAAAGGCAACGCATGTCGATTATACCCTACGCTTCTGCGGTAGGTTCTATAATGTATGCGATGTTATGTACCAGACCAGATGTAGCATACGCATTGAGCGTTGTAAGCCGGTATCAGGCAAACCCAGGGGAGAATCACTGGATAACAGTAAAGAACATTCTCAAGTACCGGAGGAGGACTAAGGAGATGATCTTGGTTTACGGCGGAAAATACCTCAGGATGGAGGCCTTTGCTGATTCCGGCTTCCAGAGTGACAAGGATGACTCCAAGTCCATGTAGGGTTATGTCTTTACCCTCAATGGAGGGGCGGTCTGTTGGAAGAGTTCCAAGAAGGACACCGTTGCTGACTCAACGATGGAAGCTGAGTACATAGCTGCTTGCGATGCCGCAAAAGAAGCTGTCTGGATGAAGAAGTTCCTCACAGAACTTCAGGTGGTTCCTACCAGTGTTGGTCCAATACCTCTGTATTGCGACAACAACGGCGCTATAGCTTTAGCGAAGGAACCCAGGTCCCATCAGAAGTCCAGACACATCTTAAGGCGGTATCACCTGATCAGGGAGATCGTAGATCGCCGGGAGATCGAGGTAAAGAGAGTAAATACAGAGGATAACATTGCTGATCCATTCACTAAGGCCCTACCTCAGATTCAGTTCGAGAGGCTACTCGAGATCATCGGTCTTCGATACGCCAGTACATGGCCCTAGTGCAAGTGGGAGATTGTTAGTGTTTATGCCCTAGAAGGCCATTACTGTATCATACTAGTTTGTATATTACTTAATGGAAGCTTGGGATATTCACATGTATATAACAGTCTTGCTAAAACATGGTAGTATGCTACTTAGTTTTTCTATCTTAATATGTGAGTATACGTATTGATAGAGCTCTTAGGATCTTGCTTGACTACCAGCGTTGTGATGGCAGTCACACTAGTGGGGGCTGGGTAGTCTACAAGCACATCCTTATCCAGGTCCCTAGTCGTTGGATTATCGAGACAGGGCATCGATACTCCGGAGTAGACTAGTGTGTACGCTTCTCCTCCCAGTTGGGGAGATGGTCTGTCCCACAGCCGTCAGTACGTCGTACTGGAGATAGTATGCAGATGATCGTTAGGTTACGGGTACACCGGACAGGACTCACAGGGAACTGTTGGTTGGTTTTATACCAGTCGTCAGTGAACAGTTCCCAGGTGACATGAGTACAGCATAGTCCGCAGACTTGACACTGCTACTTCGCCTCGAGTGTGTCCCACTGTTCTTAGATTGCTACCCTACCACGGCTCAAAGGAGTCGTGCAAACAGGTAGCAGTTGGGTGCAGTCCCGAGCACTTGGAGGCAGTGGTGGTTAGACAGGATTCGTCTCTCCCGGTATTGGGGGTTGATATCGCGCTGTGTCAGAGAGCCATTACGCAAAGTCCCTGGCTAGGGCAAGCGAGATTTGCTGGTAGGTTCCAGTAGTTTCTCAGGGTGTAATGGGCTTCGCTCCGACACGACTTATACCGCTATTAGGGGACTGACGCTTGTCGCCCCCTAGGCCCGATATGCGATAGTCTTAGAAGAACGGACCGGACTGTATGGAGATTGTCACAACAGACTCAGTAGGAGTTCGGATGGGTTTCCTTATCGGCCTTCTTATCGACATCTACCTGGAGACCGTTACGTACAGCTAGTGCCGCTTGCGGTCTGTGGTTAAACCCACTGCCAGCGTAGTAGTCGAGTCTCTAGAGTCCCACACAGAGAGTTTCCCTACTCCAGGCGAAACGATATAGAGGTCGTATGGTTTTACGACAAGGGTTCGGACGCATACGTGTGTTTACACACGTACGACATCCGGACAGTTTTTTCTAGTCAGCTTTGGTTTAAGCCAGTTACTAGTATCCGGTTATTGGATTTATACAATCTAAAGTTTTTCCGTGTTTTCACGGATAGGAGGGGCGTTCTCGTAATTGCGCGAGAAGCTTCTAGAAGGTGGTGATTAAGGGGGTTAAGGTGGCATATACATTGAATAAGATTAGTGAGTCATATGGATGATTCATCCATGTCATTAATGCATCATAAATGCTTAATGACTCATGGAGATGAATCACCATTAGATATTTATCAAGCATGGTTGTAAATCATTTTATTTTCTTTTCTTGAAAAATAATAATGCTTGATATATATTATGATAGCTCATTTTCTCATTTTATTATTATGTTCATCTTCTCTCTCCTCATGCTCTCCCTCTTCAAACCCTAATCCTCCCCTCTCATGTGTTGAGTACAAGGATTAGATTAGACTACTTAATCCTTAACCATTCTCTATATCACCTAGGTTACTTGGATTAGCACTTCAAGAAACCTAGTTACCTCTAGTTTGAGGTGAAGCTTGTAGTAAAGCTCTCGGGTGGATCTTCTGCTACTTAGAGAAGGCCGGAAAGGACGTGGAGAACGACAAGATGAAGGACCCGGTTCTATAGGTATAATCACTTAACATAGTAGTTAACACTTCTATGGTTTCTTGTTAATTGTTGTTTATGCAAAGATTCTCGGTTAGTCGATGTTTACGCCTAAAACAAGATCGTTTTTCATTATTCCGCCTCCCCGCAAGTCGTGGGGTGTTGTACATCGACTTACATACCTGCACACTAAAAATTATAAAAAAAAACAATACAAATAGGACAAAACAAGAACACTGGAGCATGGGCAAAAATTTTGGAGCAATTGGGGAAGAACAGGCCGGCGACGCCGGATTTTGAGGGTGTGTCGCCGGTTGGTTTTTGGAGTTGGGCTCCAAACTTCTTATGTGATCACACTGTTCATGTAATATCTCACTGGTATTGTTTATCTTTTCTGTTTAGTTACAGAGTGCAAGCAGGTACAAAATCCAGAGAGCAAAATAGTTAGGAAAGTTAGTTTTTTTGTTTTGGTTTTTGAAATTTTTGAAATTTTTAGTTTTTTTTTTTAGAAAAGTGTTAGATGGATATTAACAAGATTAACCCAAAATAACAAAAACAAAAACGTTACCGTCTCCCCGGCAACGGCGCCATTTGATCGCACGCCAAAAGCGTGTCGGATATTTAAGAGTTTTAAAGTTTAACCGCGATCAGGACGGTGTTGCTTTGCAGCTAGCCGCGATGAGCACTGGTCGATCCACATGGAGACGGAGCGTTTTAGGTTCTTGTTCTTACGAGTTAACGCGCGCGGCGTATTTGTTCGTTATCTAAGCTATGTGTTATATTCAAGTATAAGGCTTGTTAGGAAACGATATGATAGTGTAAGTTAATGGATTCCGTATTCAAGTACTTTGCCGAACTCAACCAATGAAGCTAGAGCAATCGGTAACAACGTGGATTAAGGTATTTAAGCATGGTATTCGTGGAATCCGTCTTACTGACCCTTGTCCGTCCGTTTTTGTCTCTTGCTTTCGCCTCCGGCCAATCCGAACGCAACCGGTCGCGGTTAGAAATCACCGTTACCTTTGTAGAGTAGGGTGCCTAACGGAGCATTTGCGTAAGGTTTGGGAGGAGTTTCAAATGGAAAAGACGGGAAAAGGAAATGAGGAACGAAATGTTAACTTAAAATATCTTTCTCTTTTCCTAACAACACATATTAACAACCATTCACAAAACAAACCAAAAAGAGCAAAAGAAAAGATAAGCAAAGAAAAGAAAAGATTACAAGCAAGTAATTAAAGTGCATGGAATTTAAGTGCATGAAAGTAAAGCATGGATGTAAAGAAGGTAATAAAAAGCTAGAATGAAATAAGAAAGAAAGAGAACTAGGAACCATGGAACAAAACAAAAGTCATGGGATCAATAACCAACCCTTAAACTTGCAAGCCCAATGAAGGGGTTGCAAGATCAAGAGAAGGGTAAAGAACTCATGTGAAATGAAGGTACAAAAGAGAAGAGCTTTATTGATTCCATATGAAGATACAACCCCTTGAGATCAATGAACAAAGCTTAAACTTGCAAGCTCAATAAAAAGGTTGCAAGATCAAGTTAAGGTAGAGAGCTCAAGGGGGAAGCTATTTACAAGAACTAAAAAGAAAACAAAAGAGTTACAAAGTGTGGAAATGTAAGCAAAAGAATGACCATGAACCCTTCCCTCTGCCTGCAATTTATAGGCAAAGAAGAAAAGAAAATAAACAATAAAAATAGGGTTTCGTGGCAGCAAGGAGGGGCCAGTGAGAAGGTAGGTCCCACAAAAGCTTGTGGGGCCGGCCAGGCCGGTCCAAAGAGGAAGGGGCTCGGTCTAAATCCGAGGGAAGGGTTTTGTTCTTAGTGTGTTGACTTGTTAGGTCCCCCACATCACTTTGGTCCAGTTTGTTTTCTCTGTTCTGACCTGGTTTGCACCTAATGCTTGGAGGGAAATTCGAATTTCTAAATCAACACCAAATTTTTAGCATTAAATGCTCATAACTTCATATCCACATGTGACCTGATTCATGGCTGCCCCCATTATGGCTCATGCTGATTTGTTTAATTGAATTTGATTTGATTTCGGTTTTGGAAGGAAAAATCAACATATAATATTTAGCCTTGAATGCACATTATATTTAGCCTTGAATGCACATTATATCATATCCATATGTGCCTAAAAGTCTTGTGTACACACTTGTTTGTGTTGGACCATTTAGATAAAAAAGTGTGTACACAAACTTGTTGCAAAAGAAACTCATGAAGTATTGGTCGGTTTGCGGTTCTGGTTGCAGTGTCGGCTCTCAAATGATATATCCGTGCTTTTGAATGTATTTCCAGTATTATGTCATGGATACCTGTAATCTGTAATACTGAGAAGACACTGGTTAATAATACCGATAAATACAACAAATAGATAATGAATGAGCGGTATTAGAGTGCAGTTTTCTGATATGAACAGGTCCTTTTGCTTTTGAGGTAACGGTTGGGTAAGAGCATCACTCACTGCATTAGCCAAAAAACCTTTCTTGGGTACCTGTGATTTTCTCTTCTTGGTGCATAAGTCCGTCAGAATTTTAGCGTAAGAAGGGACCTGTTGGACTGCATCTAAGAGGGGAATGTTAATGCTAACCTATTTAAATAACTCCACAATCTTCCCCATTTTTGGAGTTGGTTTATTGGATCTCAACCTATTTGGAAATAGAACATTTTGAAAATTCGTCGAGTCTAATGTTTGTGGAGGAGATTGCGGAGTTGGAACAGATCCCAGTGTTGGTGTTTTCGTGGAGTGAGATGTGGGTCCGTTCGGAGTAGTAGACGAAGTAGAGTCTTGTGAAGAATGGAGAACAGGCTCTGACGATGAAGATGATGATGAAGAAGAAGAAGCGGTGGCTGGGGTGTCATCATTAATTCCCACATTATTATGCAACACTCTTCCAGATCTCAACGTAGTCACAACACTCACATTCTGATTTTGTTGTTCATGAGCAACATATGTATTTTGTGTGTGATCAGGATTTTGCTATGGTTGAGATGGAAGTTTCCCCTTCTCTCGCTCGCTTAGAGCAGCATTCAGTTGTGCAATTTGGGCTTCAATTGTTTTGATGCTCTGATCATGTGAAGCAGTGTGTTGCATCAAAGACTGAATGGAAGACTGGATGCTTGCTGAGGATTGCGTAGATTGTTTTAAAAACGCATCCAGATTTCGTTCTAGCGAGGAAACCTTATCGTTATTTGGCTGAACAAAATTGTTTTGAGGATAAGAGTTGTTTGGTACAAAGTTGTTCATTTGGTTTTGGTAAGGTTGGGGTTGGAAAGGTTGCTGATATTGAGTTTTTTGAGGGGCTTGTTGTTGTGGAGGAGGCCTTTGAAAATTGTTATTGCCTTGGAATTGTTGTTGATTTTTGATTCCAAGCAAAATTTGGGTGGCTCCTCCAACCAGGATTATAAGTTGAAGAATATGGATCATTTCTTTGTCTTTACTGAAAGGCAGCATTAACCTGATCCTGTCCTTGAGCAGGTGGATTGTAAGGACACTGTTCAGTGAGATTTGATGAGTCCGAACAACAAGCGCAAATAGTGCGGCTGGGTAAAGCAGGGACAGGAGAAGGCGATGAGAATTTGCTCTCAATTGCCTCTAGTTTTTTCGTGAGTGCAGCCATTTCAGCCTTCATTGCAATCGACATATGTTCAGTTGATAAAACTGCACATTTAATATGACATTTTCCTACTATTTCTATATAATAAAATGCGTTTATTATAATATATGATACATATGAGGGTTTATCTGTAAAAATACTATTTTAATGTGTTTATATATTATAATTAACATTTTGTAGGAAAAAGTAAGCATATAATATCTATGTAACATTTGGCCCATTTAAATATGCTTACTTTATTAAATACCTTTGACCAATTCTTAATGGTTAAGTTAATATCTCAATAAAACAAACTCTACTAATATTATTTGTTGAGTTATTGTGCAGAATTTGCAGGGCTGAAATCAAGGAAATCAAAGTTGGTAAAACAAACCTGCCTAATTAAGAAAGTAAACTAAAGAAATCAAGTCTGGCAGTGACGAAGAGAAGATTTTCAGTTTTCAGAGATTCAAAAGATCACCACGTGTCATAAAGATAAAGCTCCAGTAAAACAAATCAAGTGATCTTCCTATAAGGCCGCGGAACCGCGGTCAAACCCACCTATTGGCCGCGGTTCCGCCGCGGTTCAGATGATTTAGGAGTTGAGATTTTGCTGTTAGGATCTTAACCTCTGGTTTACAAATTAGGAAGCTAGGGTTCTGGCTCTGGGACTATAAATAAGGACCGAAAACTTCTTGGAAAAATCATCAAGCTGAAGAGATCACGAAGTCCATGACAGGCTCATGCATCCAGGCTGATCATGTTGGATATAGTGCCCTCAAAGTCAATTATTAGATCGCAGGCACGTGATTGCAATGATTGAGGAGGACCTATACCGGTAGGACAGTCTTACTCGAGATGATAGTATGCTATCTGGTTTACCTTTATCAGTCGTGTACAGGTTCAGGTGACTGATCACATGTTACACGTTGATAGAACCCTTAGGATCTTGCATGACCACCAACAGTATGAGGGCGATCATATACGTGAGAGTTGGGTAGTACATAAGCACATCCTTAATAGTGGTCCCTAGTCATGGGAGTTTCGAGACAGGGTATCGATACTCCGGAGTAGACTAGTGTATACAGTTGAGACCCCGACGAGGGGCGGTGGCCGGTCTCACAAGCCACTGGTGTCAGTTGGACCACCTAAGATGTATACAGGTTCTCATTGGGTTATGAGTACACCGGACATGACTCGCCGGGAACCTGCTAGTTGGTATTATACCTATCGTCAGATAGCAGTTCCTAGGTAACATGTGTACAGGTTAGTTCATCGACCTGAGGTCGTCATTTGTCTCGTGTGAGTTCCCACTGTGCTTTGATTTCTACCCTACCACGGCTCAAAGGAGTCGTGCAAACATGTAGTTTTTGGGTACAGTCCCGAGCCATATGGAGGCAAGTGAGCGGATCGGCAGGGGATTCGTCTCTCCCGGTATTGTGGGTGGAGATCGCGCTGTGTCTAGGAAAGCCATTACACCAAGTCCTTGGCCAAGGCAGGTGAGAATTACTGGTAAGTATTCCAGTAGTTTCTCAGGGTGTTCAGGGCTTGTCTCCGACACGACTTATACCGCTTTTGGGGGTCTGACGTTACCAGCCCCCTAGGCCCGATATGCGATACTCATAGATGAACGGACCGGACTGTATATACATTATCACTGTTAGGCTCAGTAGGGTTTCCGGATGAGTTCGCTCATCGACCTCCCTTGAGGTCAGTACATGGGCAGCCGTTACGCATAGCTAGTGCCGCTGACGGCTTGTGGTTAAACCCACTGCCAGGGTACTGATGAGTCATTAGAGTCCCCCACAGATAGTTTCCCAAGTTCGGGAGAAACGTTGTAGAGGCCGTATGGTTTTATGGCAGGGTTCGGAAAATGCACATGCGTTTACGCACGTGTCATATTTCGGGCAGATAATACTGGTGGTCTTTGGTTTAAGCCGGATCCGAGTATTATACTGTGTAGATATAATATCTTTGTCTCAGTTCCATTTGTATTCGGTCGTAATACAAATGCGGATATATTTATACTGTTACGGGGTTATCCTGAAATTCGTTTCGGGATCGCTTTTGGAAGTTGCTAGTTTTCTATCACCCGTATTAAACATTCGGTTTAATGCGGATTTATCTTTTCTTGAGTGTGAAAGATTCTTGAATGGTGACTAGGATTAGTGAGTCACTCATTGCATTTAATGATTTGGTGAGGTGTTTCATGACTCATTGTTGCATTAATTATATGTTGCAAGGTGTTTAGGTGATTCATTCTTTTGATGATTGATCTTTATCTTATGGTTACCGCTCCTTTCTCCTACACTCACCTCCCTCCTCTTGTTATAGTGGCCGGCCCCTCATTGCAAAGAGATATGGTTGTTGATTAAAAGTTTATGTGATTTGGTTCATGAAATTTCATAGCTCATTTCTCATTTCATATCATTCCAAAAGGCAACTTCATTAACCGTTCGTCCATGGCTTGGGACGAAGTGAGACAAAGTGTTCTACTCATTCTTTACATCAATCTTGGTCATCTCTTTTAGCAAACTTGATGACCGAGTTTCCTCGGGTCAGAGGCGGGAGCCCGTTTAAAGATCCGTTGACGTGGTGCCACCTGGACGAGGAGATCAGAGATCGATGAGATAGGAGCAGCCGCAACAAAGCGTGGGATAATGGTTAAAGACCGAAGGACTCGGATCGTTCGGTATAACCTTTCTACCCACTTTGTAGTTTGTTAGTTTAGCGTTAATGGCAGATCCGGGTTATAGTATGCGATAGCGCCGGTTATAAAAGTTTTTGTTCCACATTTGGCGTCAGTTTGACTGCCGGGACGCTACCGTAGACTTACATGGTATCAGAGCCACGCCATTAAGCTTTACTAACTTGTTCTAACGCGTTTAAAACATCGATCGAGCGGAATTTTCAAAATCGCAATTTCCAAGTCTAAAGTTTCTGTCGATTTTAAAACAGGCCTAAAAATCATTTTGAGCATCTCAGAAAATCGAGCAGGCTTTTCTAAGAAAACTGTGAAAATTTGGTGGGCTGATTTTACTGTAGAGCGGCGGATCAGCGGCCAAAACCCCGTTTTGGCGGCGGATCCGCCGCCGTACTGTAGCCACAGTGCGCCAAATTTCTACAGTAGCTTCTATATGGGAAATTATGGTTTTTGGAATGGTTCTTTTGGGCCCAGTTTTTGTTACTGTACAGCAGATGTATGTGGGGCCCACTTCGGGAAATTTTGTCGATCGAAATTTTAAACTTGTTAGTTTACAGTACTTACATTATATCCGACCGTGAATGTCATTTGAGCGGTAAATTGCGTCTAATTGCTATAGTCCTTTTAGACGGATTTGCGAACGTGACATTCGCGTTGATGTTCTGTGTTGTGCTGTGATGTTGCGGATTTGTCGTGGTGGATAGCAGTGTGCAATGGTAGTGCAGTTTGGATTTATTTGTACATTTGATATTGCGGGGCGAGCGTCCAACATGTGGACTGCCGTCACTGCCTGTTGTATAATATTCTTTTGGGGCACGACCGGGCTGAGGTCGATGTACCCGTTGTACATATTTTTATTTCTGTACTAGTTTTACCCCGCGACGGAGTGCACGGATAGCCGGGTTCTGGAGGGCAACGGGTCCTCATCTCATGGCTTTGAGAGGCAGAGGGGCCTCACTCTAGAATTGGCAGACTATTCGCCGCACTCGTAGGGGGTACAGGTTGACCCAAGGAGGGGTGCTCAAGTTACCGGATTCCGTGAAGTGTCGGGTGGTCCATTCACTTTGCTGTAAGGGGCTGCTGTTCATATCAGATTTTTGCATTTTCATACCGCCCAATTTTTATCACATTGCATATCGGTAGATACTCTTGAGCCGTGTTTGCTAGTCAATTGCAGGATACAGGTTCTCGGCTTTAAACGGTGAAATTCATAGAAAAACACGACAAAATCCGGGTTCCTGCCAACCACAGATAAAACACGGGTCTCCGCTCTTTATCCGTCTGTTGCCACACACCAGTTTAGGAGACAAAATGGCAAATCGATTGTCACCTTCATGCATAAGGCTCAATGGCAACACAAGTTCCAAGAAATCTACGCGGAGCTCAAGAAAATCTTAATAAAAAGTCCACCTTTCCCTCAACAGAAATTCTGGAAGAAATTTGGAAGTATTTTCAGAAAATACATGTACCAGACAAGAGGGGACAGCAGACCAGGGAAGTACCAAGAACCCCATGCCCTGACTCCACTAGTGTGCCGTGGATCCGCGGCATAAGGAGGCTTAGGCCGCGGATCCGCGGCCATACTGGCGAGTCAGAGGGTCATTTTCCAGGGGTGTTTTGGTCTTTTTGTTTGTGTTCTGGTGGCTGCCCTAGGTTTTCATTTTTTAGCCTATAAATAGCCCAGAACTTTGTGAAGGAAAGGGTCCATAATCTTGTATTTTCTTTTCTAGGTTTAGTTGTGTTTCTTCTTCCTCTTCTCATCTCTTCTCCATTAAAACTTGTAGTGAGCTTTGTGAGTGAAGAATGATGAATAAAGAAGACTCTTTTGCTATTATATCTTGTCTTGTTCTTTTATAAATTGCTTGTAATTTTAATTTGTTAACTAGTTGTTGTTATTTCTTG
This sequence comes from Agapanthus africanus, assembly GCA_030015575.1. Taxonomy (NCBI): domain Eukaryota; kingdom Viridiplantae; phylum Streptophyta; class Magnoliopsida; order Asparagales; family Amaryllidaceae; genus Agapanthus; species Agapanthus africanus. Next base: position 89,331,224 of record JASDDO010000012.1, on the reverse strand, counting down.
TTCTTTCTTTCTTCTCTCTTTTCTTTATCCTTAAAACGACCATGATGCTTACGCTTGATCCTCGCCAAGGTGAGGTCGCAAATAGCTAGTTGTTATCTTCTAATCTCTTCTTTCTATCTTCCTCTTTTGTTTTGTTTTATTTTTCCGTATCATGACGTGTGAGTAGTTTCATACTTGTTAGGGTAGGATAAGGGAAGTTTGAGATAAGGAAATCTCTCTCACTCTTTCCTTGCCCAACAGCTTAATTCAACTCCCGTTAATTGAACCACAATCCGCTCCTTACGGCACCCTATCCTACATGATAGCGGTGATTCCGTAGTGAGACCGGTTGTGGTTGAATTAACCGGAGGTTATGGCTAAGAGCCAAGAACGGACGGACAAGCACCAAAAGGAAGAACTTATGCGTTGGAAAGCCTAGCTTATACTCGCAAGTTCCTTCCTAGTCGTGCTAATCCCCGTTGTTGCCGATTACCGTAACACCGATATTAAGAGGGGCAATGAAAGATGTGGGAGACTCCTAACTCAAACTAACCTAATCCTAACCCTAACAAGCTCTCTTTACATATCATTTTACCGCTTAACTAATCACAACAAAATCTGAAAAACTGGACTTAACTCGTTAAAGCACATAGAAAAAGATTCCCATCTCCCTGCGGACGACCCGTACTCAACCGGCTAGCTACGAGCGAAACCGTCTTGATTGCGGTATTTAACTAAAACTTGAACACGTAGAATCCCTAACAATCAAATGGCGCTGTTGCCGGGGAGACGGTAGTTTATTTCTTTGTGTAATTTCGGGTTAACTTGTGAATATAAATATAACCAAAAAAAAAAAAAATACATTGTAAAAAATCTTTTTGTTATTCTTGATTAGTTTTTGTGCAAGTGCGCAGGAAAATACGAAGTTCGAGTTCGGTGCTAAAGACGTGGGATATACGAAGTTCAAGTTCAGTGCCAAAGACGTGGGAAGATAGACCCACATTTCGCGGCTACACCGCGACGGATCAAAACGAAGCAAACGGTTTACTGTAAAAATCTGGAGCATATACAGTGAGCAAACACAGATTCCTCAACTCCAGACAAGCAGAGGAGACTCATACCAGCACACCCCAAAAATTTGAAGCTCCAATTCCTCCATACAGCCGCGGAACCGCGGCCTAAGGTGGTGTTTGGCCGCGGAACCGCGGCCATTTAGTGGCTTCAGGAGCCCAAAATTTCTGGGTAACTCTTTCTTCTCTTCCCCACTCCTTTGGACTCCAATAAATTGTGTTTTCTGCAGCATTCTTTGCGCAAACTCTCTTCCCCCTTCCAATAAACTGTTCTTGTGCAGGATTCTTTGCGCCGCGCTAAAAATAAAAATTGTTTGCAGTTGATTTGTTACCGCTTTGCATTCTTGAATACGGACTTAAGGGGCTTGAAACCAATTCAGATTGGGTGGGGATTTCATCACCCTTCCCAAGACCCCAAAAATCACAAAAGCATATGCATTGTCTATTGTAATTAAAAAATACTAGACGTCAGCCCTAAGGACTTCGCGCTCATTAGGAGAAGTTAAACCGTGTTTAGAACCTCGCTTAACGGTATATTGTTTACGGGGTGCCTAGGAAAGTGTTAACGGCGCAACCGCCAAAAGAGAAAGGGTTATTTAATTAAGGAACTTCGCGAAAGCGTTGGAAAACCTCCCCTTATCTCTGCACTTACCTGGCCTCGTGATCAGTGTATTTTTAAGCCTGTTTCTCGACACAGTTTCGCTTCGACAATCAAGTTCTGGAGCAGGTCTAGCAGACCTAGGAGACACTAGATCTAGGTGTGATTGTGCATATCTTGTTTGTGATTGCTTAAAGCCGTAAGTCCGTACATATTTCTGTAAAGCTCTTTCTAAAAAAATTAAAAAAAAACTGTCAAAAACTTTTATAAAAACTTGCCCTTTGTCGCCAAATCCATTTTTCACCCACCACCCTTCGTTTCTCCATTGACGTTTTCTTACCCTCACCTTCTCCGCTTTGACTATACTAAACTCGTTTAGTGTATGTCCGCTTGGACTCGAGACACTAGCGCTCGTCTAGTCCATGTTACGTTAGTCGCTACCGACTACGCGATCGACTCAGACGTCGATACTCCGTCCACTCCTCTTTCACCCCTTCCTTTGCCGGCCAACTCCGACGTTGACCGGAATTTTGTTCATACATCTTCACCTTCACCATCACCAACCTCTTCTTCCGCGATGTCAGGATTTAATCCGAACATCTCTTTGACCACCCCTGGATTGGCTCCACCTCCTACGGAGACCAATAACCCACCACACCCGCCTGTTGTAGCGCCGCCGCGAATTGCGCTCCAGGATCGTTTCTATCCCACTCGTTCTGCACTCCCCACCTTCCTTTCTCTTCCACCGGCCAATGGGGATAATTTTGAAATTAAGCCCCACTTCATCAACATGCTTCCACAATTTCATGGGCTTGAATCTGAAGATGCCTATATCTTCATCAACAAATTTCAAAACGTCTGTGCCATGATGAAAACCACCCAACTGTCGGACGATGCTATATGTCTACGGGTCATTCCGTTCACTTTATGCGATCTTGCTGAAAAATGGCTGTATAGCACCGCTTCCCATTCCATAACCAGTTGGGACGAGTTTGTTAAAGCGTTTCTCAAAAAGTTCTATCCGAATCATAAAACCGCAAGGATTCGCAATGAAATCAACCAATTCTCTCAGCTTCCTTCTGAACCCTTCTGGAAATGCTTTGACCGGTACAAAGACCTTCTTGTTCAGTGTCCTCACCACGGTATAGAGAAATGACAACTTTGCCAAACCTTATATGAGGGCCTGAACCCAGCAACGAAGCAGTTGTTGGAAACCATTTGTCAGGGCCACTTCCTATCGAAATCTGACGAGGAAGCGTGGCAGTTTTTCGATGACCTTGCGGAGCAAACGCTACAGTGGGAGAGCACCAGACCGACTTCTTCTTCTTCTACCTCCACTTCTACCGGTCAGTCTAGGGTAGGAATTCACCAACTTGATGTCTCTATTGCGATGAAAGCTGAAATGGCTGCAATAACGAGAAAGCTTGAAGTAATAGAGAGCAAATTCTCTTCTCCTGCTCCTGCCCCTGTTCTCCCCCTTCGTACCATTTGCGCTTGTTGTTCCGATCCTTCTCACTTGACCGAAGAGTGTCCGTACAATCCACCCTCACAAGGATAGGATCAGGTTAATGCTGCATTTCAGCAAAGACCGAGGAATGATCCATACTCTTCCACCTACAATCCCGGTTGGAGGAACCACCCCAATTTCGTCTGGAATCAGAATCGGAATCAATTCCAAGGCAACAATTTCCAAAGGGCCCCTCCACCGCAACAACAAGCGCAACAACAAACTCACTATCAGCAGCCCTTCCAACCCCAGCCTTTCCAAAATCAGACGAACAACTTTGCACCCAACAATTCTTTTCCACCAAACAACTTTGTTCCGTCAAACAACGATAAGGTTTCCTCGCTCGAACGAAGTCTGGAGGCATTCGTCAAACAATCGACTCAATCCACCGCAAACATCCAGTCTTCCATTTAGTCCTTAGTGCAACACACTGCCGCACATGGGCAAAGCATCAAGACCATCGAGGCCCAGATTGCACAGCTGAATGCGGCCTTAAGCGAGCGAGAGAAGGGGAAGCTCCCGTCCCAGCCACTCCCAAATCCCGGTCACCCACATAATGCACATGTTGCTCTTGAACAACAGAACCATAATGTGAGTGCCGTGACCACACTGAGATCGGGAAGGATGCTGCAAAAAAACATTGGCAAACGGATCAACGATGACACCCCGGCCGCCGCTTCTTCTTCTTCTACTTCTTCTTCTTCTCCTGCTTCTTCGTCTTCTGAGCCTCTTCTCCGTTCTTCACAAGGCTCTCCTTCCTCTTCTTCTGCTCTGAACGGACCCGCTTCTCACTCCACGAAAACACCTGTTCTGGGATCCGTTCCAACTCCACAATCTCCTCCTCCAGCATTAAACTCAACCAATTTTCAAAATGTTCCATTTCCAAACCGGTTGAGGTCTAATAAATAAAATCCTCAAATGGAGAAGATTCTGGAGTTATTTAAGCAGGTTAACATTAACATTCCTCTTTTAGATGCTGTCCAACAAGTCCCGTCCTACGTGAAAATCTTAAAGGACTTGTGCACGAAAAAGAGGAAGTCTCAGGTACCCAAGAAAGTTTTCTTGGCTAGTGCTGTGAGTGATACCCTTACCCAATCTTTACCACAAAACGGAAGGACCCTGGCTGTCCTACGATTTCTATTACTATTGGGGATAAGAACATCAACCGCGCACTATTAGATCTTGGTGCCAGTGTTAACCTACTTCCGTATTTAGTATACGAGCAATTAGGCGTCCGAGAGCTGAAACCCACGCACTGCACTCTCCAAATGGCCGACCGATCGATCACCCATCCTAGGGGTGAGCTAGAGGATGTGTTAATAAAAGTCGGGGACTTCATATTCCCCGTTGACTTCATTGTATTAGACACACAGCCTGTAGCTAACCCCCGGAATCAAATTCCGGTGATACTCGGTCGCCCATTTCTTGCAACCTCAAATGCTGTGATCAATTGTCGCAATGGTTCGATGAACCTCTCTTTTGGAAACATGACGATTGAACTCAACATTTTTAGGTTGGGGAATCAGCCCGCCGAACCTAATGCTCATATACTGGACGTCTGCTCGATCCAGGAGATCACCCCAGAAGAGTGTGAATTTGAGGAGTTTCTGTTTGATCACGATAATCTTGACGCCACTAGTGCGTTCCTCTTCGAACTTGCTGCTGTTTCTGCGCCCGAAAACGACTACGAGTGTTTCACGTTCTCAAACGATCTTAGCCGCGCACAACCCGAGTTTGAATCTTTCGAATTTCCGGATGAGTTACCTGAACCATCCGACTCGGTCGCCTACACTCGTTTTGAACCTTTGCTGGAGTCCTTTGAGTTCGAGACCTTTGCACCAATCTTGCCTTCCATCGTTTCACCTCCAACGCTCGAACTCAAGCCTTTGCCGTCTCACCTTAAGTACGCTTACTTAGGTGAGAACGAGACCCTACCTGTCATCATCTCGGCTTCTCTAGCTCCCGAGCAAGAGAAAGCCCTTCTCGTGGTCTTGCACAGCAACAGGCAAGTTTTTGGCTGGTCCATGGCGGACATCAAAGGGATTAGTCCCCTGATCGTTGAGCATCACATTCATCTGATGGATGATGCCAAACCAGCCCGGGATCCACAAAGACGTCTCAATCCAGTCATGAAGGAGGCTGTGAAGAAGGAGATCGTCAAATGTCTAGATAGTGGTATCATTTACCCTATCTCTGATAGCCAGTGGGTTAGCCCCATCCACGTTGTCCCCAAGAAGTCGGGCATCACGGTCATAACCAACGAGGCGAACGAGTTAATCCCTACTCGCACCCAAACTGGGTGGCGAGTGTGCATTGATTACAGAAAACTCAACGCCGCAACGCGGAAAGACCATTTTCCGCTACCTTTCATTGACCAGATGCTTGAACGATTGGCCGGACATGAGTACTACTGCTTTCTTGATGGCTACTCCGGCTATAATCAAATTCCCATCGCCGAAAAAGACCAGGACAAGACCACTTTCACTTGTCCTTTCGGCACGTTTGCATATCGTCACATGCCCTTTGGGTTATGCAATGCGCCCACTACCTTCCAGCGGTGTATGATGTGAATTTTCTCAGACATGGTGGAAAAATTTCTGGAGATTTTCATGGATGACTTCTCCATCTTCGGCGATTCCTTCAACGAGTGTTTGCTGCATCTTGACGCTATCCTTACCCGATGTAAGGACAAGAATCTCACTTTGAACTGGGAGAAATGCCACTTCATGGTGCGCGAAGGTATTGTCTTAGGACATATCATCTCGCAAAATGGCATAGAGGTTGCCAAAGCAAAGATTGAGGTCATTTCCAATCTGCCTCCTCCCCGATGCGTCAGAGATATCCGAGCCTTCCTTGGCCATGCCGGTTTCTATAGACGGTTCATCAAGGACTTTAGCAAGATTGCTAGGCCCTTGACTCTTTTGCTGGCCAAGGACACGCCATTCGACTTCAACTCGAGCTGTATGACTGCATTTGAGTCATTGAAATGCTCACTCACTTCTGCTCCCGTTCTTTCTTCACCTGACTAGACGCACCCATTCGAGATTATATGTGATGCATCCGACTTTGCCATTGGTGCTGTCCTTGGACAACACATCGACAAGATGCCGCACGTAATCTATTATGCGAGCCGAACCCTGAACGACGCCCAACTCAATTATACAACAACTGAGAAGGAATTCTTGGCTGTTGTATTTGCTTTAGAAAAGTTCAGGCCTTACCTCATCGGCTCTCCAGTCATTGTCTACACAGACCATTCTGCTCTGCGTCATCTTTTTGCGAAGAAAGATGCAAAATCTCGGTTAATACGTTGGATCCTCTTGCTTCAAGAGTTTGACCTTGTCATTAAGGACAAACGAGGATGTGAAAACGTAGTTGCCGACCATCTCTCACGACTTCCTTCTTCGCCTTCGCTTTCAATTCCGATTAACGACGTTTTCCCGGATGAACAGCTCTTGACAGTATCTTGCGAACCCTGGTTCGCAGATATTGTGAACTATTTGGCTACTGGATTACTACCGACTGAATGGTCAAGTCAGGACAGACTTCGCTTCTTATCCCAAGTAAAACACTTTTACTGGGACGAACCCTATCTGTTCAAGTACTGTCCCGACCAGATTATTCGTCGGTGTGTCCCTGACGAGGAATTCAAGAGTGTACTGTCATTTTTCCACGATCAAGCGTGTGGCGGGCATTTTGGGCCCAGAAAGACAGCTGAGAAGATCTTGCAATGTGGTTTCTACTGGCCACAACTCTTCAAAAACGCTCACGACTATTGCAAGACTTGCTCCCGGTGCCAACACATGGGCCGGATATCCCGGAGGAACGAGATGCCGCTCCAACCGATCTTGGTTGTGGAGATTTTCGATGTTTGGGGGATAGATTTCATGGGGCCGTTTCCCAGCTCTTTTGGGAACTTGTACATCCTTCTCGCTGTTGATTACGTCTCTAAATGGGTCGAGGCTGTGCCCAGCCGGACTAACGACAACAAGGTTGTCGTTAGGTTCCTTAAAGAAAACATTTTCTCCCGGTTTGGGCACCCCCGAGCGATCATTAGCGACAATGGAAGTCATTTCTGCAACAAAACTTTCGAGGCCTTGATGCGGAAATACTCCATTAATCATAAGCTATCCACGCCCTACCACCCCCAAACCTGCGGGCAGGTCGAAGTTTCAAATCGGCAAATCAAGCAGATACTGGAGAAGACGGTTTCCAAGAACCGTAAGGATTGGTCGCTGAAACTCACTGATGCCCTTTGGGCCTTTCGAACCGCTTATAAGACCGACCTTGGCATGTCTCCCTATCGGCTTGTGTACGGAAAAGCCTGCCATCTACCTGTCGAAATAGAGCATCGCGCATTTTGGGCGATAAAAGAGTTGAATCTGTCTCTCGAAGATGCGGGCAGCCATCGGAAGCTGCAGTTGAACAAACTAAGCGAGCTTAGGGATGAGGCTTACGATAATGCGGTTGTCGTTAAGAACCGAACGAAGGTGTTTCACGATAAACACCTTTTGCGCAAAACCTTCGTACTTGGTCAGCAGGTACTGCTTTACGACACCCGACTTCACTTCCATCCAGGAAAGCTCAGATCTCGCTGGAAAGGGCCGTATTTTGTGCGGAATGTGTATCCGCAGGGCGCTGTGGATTTGGAAAATCCAAAGGACGGTTCATTTTTCAAAGTGAACGGACACCGACTCAAACCGTACCTTAGCGCCGAACCAACAGAGGAGCTCTTGTTCTTACAGGAGCCGGTTTACCCCGCCTAATCTTCCTCTGCCTACCTCCAAACTTCGGTTATCCAGCCAAGAACAGTGGACACTGTTCCAAATAAGTTTGGGGGTATGTATAAACCATTTTGTATATATTTGTGTATATTCCTTTTCTTTTCTTTAAAAACAAAAAACAAAAAATTTGTGTATCGCTAACCGACAATTTTGACCCTTCAAAATGATCTCTTCATGCAATAACAGTGAGGACACTGTCCGGTTTAAGTTTGGGGGTACGCTCGGTACGCATTTCTTACCTTCGCATTCATATGTATATTTTGCATCTGCATATTAAAATCCATAAAATCCATAAAAATCTGAAAATTTTCTAAAAACATAAAAACTTTTTTGTCAAGTTAGCTAGTGGGAGGACTCTGATTCAACATTTCGACGGTTTTGTTTGATAAAATAAGAATAACTAAATCTTATGTTTAGATTTTGAAAACCTGAAAGATAACCCTCCTTTAAAGTTAACTATAGCTGATATACGCCTTTACATCACACTACACGTGTCGTGAGTTTTTGGGAATTAGATGACAAGTCTTTTATGTTTAAAAACTTTTAAACAGATAAATGATTTTCTGAGGATCAAATAGGTTTGTTCTGAAATAAGTAATGTCAAGAATAGTTTATGAAGTAAAGCGAATATTAAGGAATATTATTGATGCCGTAATTGGAACTAAGTCTAAAAAAGAACCCATCTGAAACTTGATTGGAATGATTACACACCGAACCCACTAAACACGTATTTTATTCAAAAAAAATAAAAATTGAACTGCCGGTTATATCTCCGTTCGTATTAAATCATCATGATTTTTCACGCCAAACTGTCTTTTGTTTTTGGACCTAGGTAACTTGAGTAATTAAGTCCGCTGGGGTGTTTCTACACCTAATGCCCTAAAACCAACTGGTTTGGGTGCATTGGCCCAAAGCTCGGTAAGAAGCCTAGAAAGTCCAGATTAAAACAAAGTCAAGCAAGTGTTCTCTCCGAGTTAAAATTCCTAACGGTTCTTTGTGTGAGAATAATCTTGATAAAAGACAGGCTTTTATAAAAAAATTTAGCGGAGATATGAAGGTTTTATTCTATGATAAAGACTATTGCACGTTCACAGAGGTGTGTATAAAATGAAAACAAGAAAAAGGTGGAGTGAAAAATACAACTTAGTTTCCTGTTAAGGAAGATAGAAATTCTGAAGTTGAAACCTTACTGGAAAACGAAGCTTGAAAAATGCTTAACTCTTTATAAAACTTATGTGATCCTTTCAAAATTCTTATCTGGGCTTTATTGTGTGACATAATGACTTTATTCGACCTTTCGGGAACTTAACGACACTATTTGCACTGCATGTAAAGACATATAAAAGCTGTAGTTAAATAAGAAGCGAGGTGTAAAAAATAAAGGTTCGATAGTCTAGACTTAGGATAATAGAATTGTTATTTTCTGAAACAAAACTTTAGGGTTTGAATCTTAGTTATTTTACAAAACTAGTTTGACCGGATTTTGTGGGTAGTATCCGCTGAAAACCCTCAAGAGACAACACTCCTCCTACTAGGGACACCTAGAGGTTTAACGGCTTGTTGCACATGCTCAGTGCAATCGCGTTCCCTGCGAAAGTGAGGTTAGGAATTTTTTTGTAAATAAATTGGCTTTGCTCGGGACGAGCAAATGATAAGTTTGGGGGTATTTGTTCATATCAGATTTTTGCATTTTCATACCGCCCAATTTTTATCACATTGCATATCGGTAGATACTCTTGAGCCGTGTTTGCTAGTCAATTGCAGGATATAGGTTCTCGGCTTTAAACGGTGAAATTCATGAAAAAACACGACAAAATCTGGGTTCCTGCCAACCACAGATAAAACACGGGTCTCCGCTCTTTATCCGTCTGTTGCCACACACCAGTTTAGGAGACAAAATGGAAAATCGATTGTCACCTTCATGCACAAGGCTCAATGGCAACACAAGTTCCAAGAAATCTACGCGGAGCTCAAGAAAATCTTGACAAAAAGTCCACCTTTCCCTCAACAGAAATTCTGGAAGAAATGTGGAAGTATTTTCAGAAAATACATGTACCAGACAAGAGGGGACAGCATACCAGGGAAGTACCAAGAACCCCATGCCCTGACTCCACTAGTGTGCCGCGGATCCGCGGCATAAGGAGGCTTAGGCCGCGGATCCGCGGCCATACTGGCGAGTCAGAGGGTCATTTTCCAGGGGTGTTTTGGTCTTTTTGTTTGTGTTCTGGTGGTTGCCCTAGGTTTTCATTTTTTAGCCTATAAATAGCCCAGAACTTTGTGAAGGAAAGGGTCTATAATCTTGTATTTTCTTTTCTAGGTTTAGTTGTGTTTCTTCTTCCTCTTCTCATCTCTTCTCCATTAAAACTTGTAGTGAGCTTTGTGAGTGAAGAATGATGAATAAAGAAGACTCTTTTGCTATTATATCTTGTCTTGTTCTTTTATAAATTGCTTGTAATTTTAATTTGTTAACTAGTTGTTGTTATTTCTTGTTCTTTCTTTCTTCTCTCTTTTCTTTATCCTTAAAACGACCATGATGCTTACGCTTGATCCTCGCCAAGGTGAGGTCGCAAATAGCTAGTTGTTATCTTCTAATCTCTTCTTTCTATCTTCCTCTTTTGTTTTGTTTTATTTTTCCGTATCATGACGTGTGAGTAGTTTCATACTTGTTAGGGTAGGATAAGGGAAGTTTGAGAGAAGGAAATCTCTCTCACTCTTTCCTTGCCCAACAGCTTAATTCAACTCCCGTTAATTGAACCACAATCCGTTCCTTACGGCACCCTATCCTACATGATAGCGGTGATTCCGTAGTGAGACCGGTTGTGGTTGAATTAACCGGAGGTTATGGCTAAGAGCCAAGAACGGACGGACAAGCACCAAAAGGAAGAACTTATGCGTTGGAAAGCCTAGCTTATACTCGCAAGTTCCTTCCTAGTCGTGCTAATCCCCGTTGTTGCCGATTACCGTAACACCGATATTAAGAGGGGCAATGAAAGATGTGGGAGACTCCTAACTCAAACTAACCTAATCCTAACCCTAATAAGCTCTCTTTACATATCATTTTACCGCTTAACTAATCACAACAAAATATGAAAAACTGGACTTAACTCGTTAAAGCACATAGAAAAAGATTCCCATCTCCCTGCGGACGACCCGTACTCAACCGGCTAGCTACGAGCGAAACCGTCTTGATTGCGGTATTTAACTAAAACTTGAACACGCAGAATCCCTAACAATCAGCTGCCTCGCTTCAGGTTTTTGGCGGGTAACTTGCCGCACCCGTAGGTGTCTAGGTTTCATTGCACAGGCTATCCACACGACCAGGGGAACGTCGGGTTTCAGTAGCGGCTCTGTGAAACCCGGGTATCCCAGATTATCTGCATTGTTCTGTGATGCTTATTACTTTTCTGTAATGTTGCATATTATCACGCTTGGAGCGATTATTGTATATTGGTATATATATTAGTATATGTTGTATATGTTTTGCACCCGCGCTAGTCCAGTCCCCGCTCTCTCGTTAGTTAAGTAACCTAATGGGTAAAGACGGGACCCAGTGACGAATGCAGATGGTATATACGTACATTTTATTTTCGTTCTTTTTTGGTGTGATTAATTGATGGGACTGCGTTGATTTTGATCAATGCAAAGGAAAACAAACCTGTTTGGATGTTGTTGGAACAGTTTTAAAAGTGTTATTACAAAGATGTTTCCTTTTGTTATGCACAGTGGTATTCGGTTGGAATATCCTGCACCTCATTCGACAAGGCAATGGTCGATATCCCTTCACCAGGAGTGACCCCTTGGGCAGAAGTTTGCGTCAGGGTAATAACTTCACTATAGTCAATTACAAGTTGCTTTGCATCGCGGTATTCAGTTGGAATATCCTGCACCTCATTCCACGAGGAAAGAGCCGAGATCCCTTCACCGGGAGTGACTTCTTTAGCAAAAGGTTTTCGCCACTATATTTTTATAAAAAGCTATCAGGTTCCTTCAACGAGATCAAGTTCATTACGTTAAAGGTTTTTCGCCAAAAACCAGCCGTAGCCCTCCGTCATGTCTTATGGATGGTGAGTAGTATTCAAGCTATGTTTGTTGGCTTTCGTCAAGGCATAGTGTTTGGTAGCTGCTGGGGTATTCATTTGTTGCATAGATAGATGTGTTGGTTTGGGACAGTCATATTACCTTGTTGGATTTCGTCAAGGGTATGTGCGGGTGGGTTCAAATTGACAAGAATATGACGGGTAGAACTTGACATGTGACTTATGATTTGTTGGCTTTCGTCAAGTTCATAAGAACATGGGGTAAAAATCACATCGGGAGTTTCTAAAGAAACTGAAACTTGCCAGGCATGCGCATACCTTCTGGAGTGTGATAACGTGAGTGGATTCCGTCACATTATCATGCGATGAGAGTTGGATCCCGATTCCCACTGATGAGTTGGTTTACTCTTCGAGTGATCCCGATTGATTTTTTTTTTTAGGTTTGGAGGAGAATTTGACAGTTCAGTGGGAGGTTTCCGGATTAGATAAAGTGATAACCATTCTGATCTAGGTTAGAGTGCACGCAGAGTATTTCTTTTCTCTCTCTCTTTGGCAGCGATCTTTGATCGACCCTAGACTATGACTCAGTGACCAAGTTGACCGTACCTTCTTAAAATACTGGCTTTTTGATTGTCTAAGTTTCATAAGTCATTGCCACTCCTTCTTTTACCCTTTGCATTTCTCAGAACACCCCGTATTACTACGGACATCCACTTCCATTGGATAGATCCATCGTATGGTTATATACGAACTCGAAGGGACTTCTTCGAGGATGGATCCAGGTTCAGGAGAAATAGAATTGGTTTATTCAGTTGTCTTTTATTATCTTCTTCTCTCAGGTTGCGAGGGCTCCTTGGTTTAGGAGAGTACACCTATTACGCTTATTGGATAGTCTTCTTCCAAACCATAGGCAGGTGCCGAAAGGTAGGGAATGAAGAAAACCAATTAGCCTAAGTAGGGTGCACAGAAGGTAATAACTAAAGACAAATAAAGGGATTAGAAAGAGGGCAAAGTAAATTGCGACTGTTATCATTCACGACCAAACCGCGTACTTCATCGCCACTCCTATTTCACCTTTGCTTTTTTCCCCAGTTCGGGAGAAATAGAATAAGGTATTATTCAGTTGTCTTTTATCATCACCTTCTCTCAAGTTGCGAGTACTCTTAGGATTGGGAGGGTACACCTATTATGCTTACTGGATAGTCTTCTTCCAAACCATAGGCTGGTGCCGAACGGTAAGTAAGGAAGGAAACCATTTAGCCTAACGATGGTGTACAGAAGGTAATGACTAAAGACAAATAAAGAGATTTGGAGAGATGCCAATGAAATATACGGTTATAGTCATGAATTGGATTATGGAAGAGGCATTACTAGGAATACCAAGATACCCCTACGAAACATTTTCATGTTTCAGTGCATTGTTAAAGGAAAACTGATTTCCCGATTAGATACTTACTCCAAGGGTATGTATTTACCAGGTATGATTCTCACATCTGTATGGTTTTATAGATGATGAGTGGGAGTAGGTTATTGAGAATAAAGTGATCATCCTCATTATATCGGAATTCATTGTAATTGGTGATATTTGAGGAAGTCGCCTAGGTTATTGCCAGACGACATGTATTTGGTTTTGAGTATCCGTTGTTGTGCACCAATTTCAAAATGATATATCTGTACGTTTATTTTTATAAAGTGAGATATAACTTTTTGAAATTATGTCCGTGACATTTACCTATATCAGTTGACGATTGGGTAAGGAGCATTGAACAACGGACTAGTTCTTAACCATAAGTACAGTTTTCAACCTACGATGCACAGGTTTTGAGTTATTCAACTCAGCGGACTTATACAGAGTATTGTATGTTGTCCAGTGTCCATCAGGACAAAGGGGTTGGTCCTCATACTATGTTCTGTTTACTTATGACTTCTCTAGTTTTTAGACAAGTGTTTCATAGAAATACAAGGTCTATGTTTTGAGAAGTTGTGGGTATAGGAATAAAGTAGAGAACCAGGTATCGCAAGTATCGGGATTCTTCAAAGAGATCGAAGATGTAGATTCTTGTGTTTGGTATTCAGATGATAGTAATGGTTTTGAGAAACTTGTTTCTCTTTCAGGTTACTCATAATTGGATGAATTCCTAAGTTGAGTAATGCTGATTATCCTCTTTCCATTAAGTTGATATGCACTGGAGACAGCTGCATGATTAGAATCTGGTTCCAATTAAATAAGTGCCAAAGTTTCTATATTGGATATAGAATAGTTCATATCTTAACGATGTTAAGGTACGGGGAGTTGTCCAGCTTATGCTTAAAACCAGACTCTGGATAACTCAGGGCACGTTTATGTAATAGCAGTTTGTGGGTTGACCTGGGCTATATCGAGGGTTGACTTTCTACCATCTGGAAGATCAATAGTGATATTATTCTTGACTCGCCACAGTTTTAGTAAAATGGATTTTTTCAGAAAACAGTAGTGGGAGTATGGTAGAACTGGAAGTGATTCCAGAACCACAAACGATTACGGAAAATTTAATAGGACCTAAAGATTCAATCAAGTTTGACATTCTATTAGCCACTCCGCAGATATGGTGGGTAACCTCAGACACCCGAGAGGTACTCCGGTAGCCTCAATGACGGTGACATGGAGGTTCTTGTTTACCCAGAATTGACACTACTGTTGTTCCAGACTATGAGACCCGGCAGGAGGTTAAGTATAGCGTTGTTCTAAACTAGCTTTAGAAGTGCACGTATATATTATTCTGCCAGAGGGTTGTTGTGGTCAGTTGGAGCAGCGGAAGCATAGTGGGCAAGTCGCTTATGTCTATTTATAGACTTGAGCAGTTATAGCGGAGATAGATCATCTAATTTTGATGTGACAATCATGGGTTTGACTTCATCAGAATAGGGGATGGATCTGTTAAGAAGGTAGTAGAGTGTGATGTCCTGGTATTTGGATGACATACACAGAGTGGGAAGTAAAATTCCTATACTACGATCGGTTTTACTTTGGTCGTCACACAGCTGTTTCTCCATACAGGATATGGATATAATATCTGACATTCTGGTTTCTAGATCTATTGTTTTAGATCTAGATTTAGGTAGTTTCCCAATGTGGGTACTTTGACAGTATTCTAATGGTTTTTAGAATAGATGACTCCTGACATGATGGGGTACTTGTAGGTGATGGAGTCACCCTCTCTAAAGGTGTCTTACAGACTAAAGGGCAGAGGGATGTGCATGATTGGCAGATCACTTGTTTAGGCAATTGAGTCAATCGTGAGATGTCAAGTACCACACCAGATATTGTTTTTGCACTAGGTGCAATAAGTTTATATTAATCCAATCCTGGAGAAACATAAGGAAGCAGTTTTAGAACATAAGTGAATGTTCTACGGATTTGATGACGGCAGCCTTCTTCGGGAGACGGTTATCATTCCAGGCTTCAAAGGTGACATGGATGACAGAGTGATTGTCAGAGTTGTAGTTTTCCCTCTGACGAGGGACAGTATTATAGACAGGTGGTCCAAGAGGATACTGTGGGAGGCATGGTACAGGATACTGATTAGGTTCAGTTATCGATACAGTCTAAGAAGTTTGGATTTGGAGTTCATTTATGAACTAGGTCCCATCAGATATCCAGACATATTCTAAGACATGTATTACTTAATTCGGGAGATGGCTTTCTCCGTGAACTTGAGATTAAGAGAGACATAGAAAGAAACATCAGGGCGGATCCACTCACTAAGGCTATTTCTCGAACACAAGAGTTTTACAAACGGGCTTTGTGAAACTGATTAGTAGAGGAGTTGGATGTTCGGTATCACAAGGGCTGTGAGTATGCGACATTGCAATAATTAGCCTTAAGTGCATGTGGGAGATTGTTGGATATAGTGCTCTCAAAGTCAATTATTGGATCGCAGGCATGTGATTGCAATGATTGAGGAGGACCTATACCGGTAGGATAGTCTTACTCGAGATGATAGTATGCTATCTGGTTTACCTTTATCAGTCGTGTACAGGTTCAGGTGACTGATCACATGTTACACGTTGATAGAGCCCTTAGGATCTTGCTTGACTACCAACAGTATGAGGGCGATCATATACGTGAGAGTTGGGTAGTCCATAAGCACATCCTTAATAGTGGTCCCTAGTCGTGGGAGTTTCGAGACAGGGCATAGATACTCCGGAGTAGACTAGTGTATACAGTCGAGACCCCGACGAGGGGTGGTGGCCGGTCTCACAAGCCACTGGTGTCAGTTGGACTACCTAAGATGTATACAGGTTCTCATTGGGTTATGAGTACACCGGACAGGACTCGCCGGGAACCTGCTAGTTGGTATTATACCTATCGTCAGATAGCAGTTCCTAGGTAACATGTATACATGTTAATTCATCGACCTGAGGTCGTCATTTGTCTCGTGTGAGTTCCCACTGTGCTTTGATTTCTACCCTACCACGGCTCAAAGGAGTCGTGCAAACAGGTAGTTTTTAGGTACAGTCCCGAGCCACATAGAGGCAAGTGAGCGGATCGGCAGGGGATTCGTCTCTCCCGGTATTGGGGGTGGAGATCGCGCTGTGTCTAGGAAAGCCATTATACTAAGTCCTTGGCCAAGGCAGGTGAGAATTACTGGTAAGTATTCCAGTAGTTTCTCAGGGTGTTCAGGGCTTGTCTCCGACACGACTTATACCGCTTTTGGGGGTCTGAGGTTACCAGCCCCCTAGGCCCGATATGCGATACTCATAGACGAACGGACCGGACTGTATATACATTGTCACTGTTAGGCTCAGTAGGGTTTCCGGATGAGTTCGCTCATCGGCCTCCCTTGAGGTCAGTACATGGGCAGCCGTTACGCACAGCTAGTGCCACTGACGGCTTGTGGTTAAACCCACTGCCAGGGTACTGACGAGTCATTAGAGTCCCCCACAGATAGTTTCCTAAGTTCGGGCGAAACGTTGTAGAGGCCGTATGGTTTTATGGCAGGGTTTGGAAAATGCACGTGCGTTTACGCACGTGTCATATTTCGGGCAGATAATACTGGTGGGCTTTGGTTTAAACCGGATCCGAGTATTATACTGTGTAGATATAATATCTTTGTCTCAGTTGCATTTGTATTTGGTCGTAATACAAATGCGGGTATATTTATACTGTTACGGGGTTATCCTGAAATTCGTTTCGGGATCGCTTTTGGAAGTTGCCTGTTTTCTATCACCCGTATTAAATATTCGGTTTAATGCGGATTTATCTTTTCTTGAGGGTGAGTCATGAGTGTGGAAGCTTCTTGAATGGTGACTAGGATTAGTGAGTCACTTATTGCATTTAATGATTTGGTGAGGTGTTTCATGACTCATTGTTGCATTAATTATATGTAGCAAGGTGTTTAGGTGACTCATTCTTTTGATGATTGATCTTTATCTTATGGTTACCACTCTTTGCTCCTACACTCACCTCCCTCCTCTTGTTATAGTGGTCGGCCCCTCATTGTAAAGAGATATAGTTGTTGATTAAAAGTTTATGTTATTTGGTTCATGAAATTTCATAGCTCATTTCTCATTTCATATCATTTCAAAAGGCAACTTCATTAACCGTTCGTCCATGGCTTTGGACGAAGTGAGACAAAGTGTTCTACTCATTCTCTACATCAATCTTGGTCATCTCTTTTAGCAAACTTGATGACCGAGTTGCCTCGGGTCAGAGGCGGGAGCCCGTTTAAAGATCCGTTGACGTGGTGCCACCCGGACGAGGAGATCAGAGATCGACGAGATCGTAGCAGCCGCAACAAAGCGTGGGATGATGGTTAAAGAACGAAGGACTCGGATTGTTCGATATAACCTTTCTACCCACTTTGTAGTTTGTTAGTTTAGCGTTAATGGCAGATCCGGGTTATAGTATGCGATAGCGCCAGTTATAAAATTTTTTGTTCTGCATTTGGCCTTAGTTTGACGGCCGGGGTGCTATCGTAGACTTACAGATCATCAATGGTTCATCTACCTCCTTAGAAGAGATCGAGAAGCAAACTAGCATTTTGTAATCATTTTCTAAGGGAACAAAGTGTAAATGAATTTTGTTGATTAATAAAGGTAGTTGTTTTCTTATTTTATCTCTTTGTAGTTTATAATATGATTTCTCTCTCCATCTCTTCTTCTCCCAACATGCGCGAGTAATTCTTCTCTTGTTAGGGTTCGTAGGATTATGGTAGGTTAATGGATGATGAAGATCCTTAAACTCTTTTTAAGTCCTATAAAGTTTATAAATTTTATCAAAAGAATAGTTAACATCCTAATTGGACGCGCTATCAATTCATTGATAATCGTGACCATGATTAGAGGTTAGATTAACTATTGTTTTGGTAAAGGCCAGATATGAACGGAGTTCCATGTCGAGATAGGGGTTAAGAGTGGGAACCCTTTTACCTCCAGAAACCCTAATCTACATGCATCACTGTCATTCTAGTTTTAAATCTATTAAAGCATAAAAAGAGTAATCTTTAATTAATCATCCATAACTACTAAATCCTAATGAACCCTACAAGCCCCCTTTTAATGTTAAACTTACCTCCGTAGTTAATCTAGATCTATATTCTGCATCTGTGTTTGACGTAGATCTAGATCCTCCAACCATTCTTCACCATTCTTTATTCTTCACCTTTCTCAACACGCCTAAAGTAAGAATAAAAGATTCAACGTTTCCCAGAGGACGACCCGTACTCATCTCGGTTTAGCTACACGCGACACCGTTATTGATTGCGGTTAACTACTACACACAAAACACTAGAACCAAATGGCGCCGTTGCCGGGGATACGTGCGTAATTTTTTTTATTCTTACTATTTGTGTTGAATTCTTATTCGATCTATATCATAATTAAAACAAAACTGCAAATTTCATATTTAACGATTTGTGTGTGAATTTTGCAAGGAGATCTGGAGTCACAGACTTGAGGAAACAGAAAGACAGAGACATTCATCGAGATCCAGAGGAGTACAGAAGGCCACAGAGCAAAATTTCATCAACTGTTCCCTCTTTCTTGCGGCGTAAGCGTGGCAAATAAGCCACATTCGCGGTGGAAGCGCGATGGTATTGAGGAGTTAGGAGTCGTAACTTCTTTGGTAAGTTTCTCAACGCTTTCTCTCTCCTCTGAAATCCAATAAAATATCTTTTCTGCAGGATTCTTTGCAAAATTTTGCCGCTCAAAAATCTTTTTGCAAAGTTTTGTAATTGGTTTGTTAATTCATATTTTAATACAGATTTTTAAGGGGCAAGACCAAAATTTAGATTAGGTAGGGATTTTATCACCCTTCCTAAGCCCCACAAATCACAAATCGAGCATCAGTATCAACCCTAAATTAATTTAAAAAATATCTAGACAAGACTCTAAGGACTGTCGCACTCAATAAGGACAGAGGAAGATCATGGGTAATTTATCGCTTATCCGCATTACTTTTGTGGTGCCTAGGCAAGTGTGTCTAAGGCAAGTGGTTATTTAATTAAGGCCCACTATTTTCGGTGATTCGTATAGCGGATACCTCCCACTTACCTGGCACTTACGTGGCCACAAGAGTAGTAAAGAGGTGGTAGAGGATTGATCCTACGGCTTGTCCTTTGGAAGTCTAGGAGCGGTCTAGAGACTTGACCTAGGTAACCTTAGTTCTAGGGTTGTTTATGCATTTTTGTGTGATTTGTCTAAGTTCGACACATTTTTCAAAATAGACCATTTTTAAAAAAGAACACACGCTGCCACTTGCACTAAACCAGTTTAGTCCATGCTTGGCTGGACACGGGATTCTAGTGCCCGTCTTGTCCGCGTTCCTGCTATCGACTCCGAGGTCGGTACTTCTTCATCTTCTTTTTCCCTACCATCCTCCACAACGACCTAGATGGATGGTACTCCATCAAATTATAACACCACGCTGCCACCGTCTATAGGTGAGAAGAATCCACCTCACATCTCTCTCCAAGAGAGATGCTATCCTATCCGTGGTCCACTTCCCACTTGCTTATCTATTCCACCAGCCAACGGGGATAATTTTGAAATTAAACCCCACTACATCAATCTGTTGCCCAAATTTCACGGGCTTGAGTCTGAAGACGCGTACGTTTTCATCACTAAATTCAAAAACGTATGCGCAATGATAGGTACTTCACAACTGACTGTAAATGCTATGCGCTTGCGTCTTCTCCCATTCACCTTGTGCAACTTGGCAGAAAAATGGCTTTATAATACTGCCGCACACTCTATCACTAATTGGGATGAATTCGTAATAGCATTTCTTAAGAAGTTTTACCCAAACCATAAGACCGCCCGTGTTAGGAGCGAGATCAATCAGTTTACCTAGCTTCCCAACGAACCATTTTGGAATGCTTTGAACGTTTCAAAGATCTGCTTGTCCAATGTCCTCATCATGGAATAAATAGATGGGATTTGTGCCGAATTATATATAAGGGCATTAATCTCGCGACAAAGCAGATGCTTGAAACAAATTGTCAATGCAATTTCATGTCTAAAGATGATGGTGAAGCTTGGAAATATCTGGAAGACCTCGCTGAAAACACTTTGCAGTGGGAAAGCATAAGACCACCTTCATCTAGGGGAGGTATTCATCAGCTCGATGTTTTCATCGCAGTAAAAGCCGAAATGGCAGCGATGCAGAAGAAACTCGACGCCATTGAGAACAAATTCTCATCAGTCTCCCTAAATCAGGTCACGTTACCTAAGACTGTGTGTGGTTTTTGTTCAGATCCTTCACACTTGACAGAAGAATGTCCTATTAATGCATCGTTTCAAGGTCATGAGCAAACTAATGCTGCTTTTCAGTAGCGACCTAGAAACAATCCTTATTCTTCCACGTATAATCAAGGATGGAGGAATCATCCTAAATTTGCTTGGAACCAAAACTAACCCTAAAATCAAAACCAGTTCCAAAACAATTATCAAAGACCTCCTCCACGGCAACAACAACCACAACCACAAAGTCAGCACCCCTTTCAGTCATAAAATTTTCAAAATCCTGCCAACACTTCTGTACCACAATTGGCCGGTACTGATAACTCTTCACTCGCACAAACTTTGGATTTGTTTATGAAACATACCATTCAAATGTCGGCTGATATGAAGTCTTCTATTGATACCATAAAGAAAGACTCCGCCTCCCACGGTGAGAGTATTAAATATATAGAAAACCAAATTGCACAGTTGAACGCCGCAATGAGTGCGAGAGAGAAAGGGAAACTCCCATCTCAACCCCTACCGAATCCTGGCCACTCACAAAATCATAATGTGAATGCCGTTACTACGTTGAGATCGGGAAGAGTGCTAGAAAACCGAGTGGGTGAGCAAGTTGATGATGTTAGTGATACCAATGAAACCCCGGCTTCTACTTCTTCCCATAATTCGTCTAGCCTCCCACCTTCATCCGAGCCTATTCTCCGTTTTCCCCAAGGCTCGAACACTTCGCCCACTTCCTCGAATCTACCTAAAACGATCCCCACTCCAATTCTGGGATTGATTCCATCCCCACAAACTTCTCCAATGTTGGACCCAACCCTTATTGATAAAGCACCTTATCCAAACAGGTTAATGGGTAAAAGACCAAGTCCACAAATAGAGAAGATTGTGGAAATTTTTAAGCAAGTTAACATAAACATTCCTCTCCTAGATGCTATTCAACAAGTTCCTTCTTATGCAAAAATCCTAAAGGACTTGTACACTAGGAAGAGAAAAGTTCAAGTACCTAAAAAAGTTTTCCTTGCGAGTAATGTGAGTACTGCTTTTATACAACAACTACCCAAGAAACGAAAGGACCCCGGAAGTTCTACAATTTCTATTTCTATTGGGGGTAAAAATATCAATCGTGCTTTACTCGATTTAGGTGCTAGTGTTAACTTGCTTCCGTATTCTGTTTATGAGCAATTAGGGATCGGAGAGTTAAAACCGGCGCATTGCACTCTTTAGATGGCCGATCGATCTATCACCCAACCTAGGGGTGAGCTAGAGGATGTGTTAATCAAAGTCGGGGAATTTATATTTCCTGTGGACTTTATCGTTATAGATACACAACCTATAGCGAACCCACGAAACCTAATTCCGGTGATTTTAGGTCGAACCTTTTTGGCCACTTCCAATGCTATAATCAACTGTCGTAATGGCTCTATGATCCTATCCTTCGGGAAGATATCAATAGAGCTTAACATATACAAGTTGGGAAGTGTACCCTCCGAACCTACTGCTCATGCTTATTCTGTCGAATTAATGGATGTCGACAGCATCGAATTTGATCAGCCTCATGATAATGATCTAGACTCTTTTCATATGTTGTTGTTTGACCCAACTATGTATCATACACATACGGACTCTTCCATCGAGTTGTCCGGGTCAACATCTAACACTGATTATGAACCGTTTTTGGAGTCTGAAGACCACCCCGCGCTTTTTGATGAAATTATTCTTCGTGGTATCGATGAGAGCTTTGAGGAAATTTTCGCTGATGAACTCGCATTTTTAAAAGATACGGGTGTTGAGATGAATCAACTCCAAGACGAAGAAATTGAACCTCCACCTCTTCTTCTGGACTATAAAGAGAATGCGAGTAATCCATCACAATTACTGTGTCGTCTCTCCAAAACGAGACGCAAACACATTCTATCCCACCACTTATCTTTTTCTCACTTCTTCCTGGCTCTCTACAACATGTTCCTCCACCAACCGATGCACTACACTGATAAAATCTTCGAATGGTTGGTGTTGACTTTCGGTCTTTGCAAAGCTTGGCATTGACCAATAACTTTGACCCCCTCTTATAATTTTAAAGTGCTTAATATGATTTTACTCAAGTATGTGGGGGGGGGGTATATTTTGGCTCTTGAAAGAAAATTTTTACACAAAATGGTGAGTCAAAATTAAGTTTGGGGGAGGATTTTCATGTTCACTTATTCATGTCCCTATTAATAACTTTCCTCTCGAGCTTACAGGTTTTCGAGATTTAACAGATGGCAACAGCGAGGACACTGTTGAAAACAGGTTTGGGGGAGGTTTGTGCTTATTTACACAATACTTTGCATTATACTATATATAAGCATAATTTTTTTATAATAAAAGAGTAGAAAGTGAAAAATTATATATGAAAGATAGGAATAGTTTAAGAAAAACAAGAAAGTTAGATGTTTTCTTTAATAAAACTAGTGATAAGTAGTTATGAGCTGTTGTCCCAAGGGTTAGTAAGATGAAGGAAACTACTAATCTGAGGATAGAAATAAGCCTGAAAAATAATTCCTATTCTCGAAGCCAAACATTTGAACATTGATACCCTACTATACGCACTTACACACATCTTGAAACTCGGGATAGTAGAGGATAGCTTGAAATGCTCTTGTCTAAAAGCCAAAGTATGAAGAAAATAAAAGTGGAGAATAAAAGATAAAATGGTGAAAAGAAAAATGAACACTGGTTTTGTTATCACCGAGGCAGCAATAAAAAAATATAGCGAGGGTGCTTTATCACCTAGTGTCTTAGACCAACTGGTTTGGGAGCTACTGCTAAGCCTTAGGTGTTGCAAGACGAGAAAAATCACCTAATCAGCAAGCACATGAGTAATCGGTCGGTTAGTACCTCAAGACGTATTAACGGTCGCATGAAAAATGTGTGAGCATATTCCATATAAATATCGATTAAAAAGTACACAGGTAGATGGACAAGAGTATGATTGCTTGAATTGAATTCTCCGAGTGTAGGGATGTCCAGTTCACACACGTAGGGGTATATGATCAATGTTTGGAGGAAAGATAGGGAGGAAAACTAAAGGCGATGTTTTATTGAGGGATGATGTGATTTCTAATATTTTTTCACGACCATTAAGATAGGGCTCATAGCAACTGAAAAATGGTGTAGTTGAAAACTATTATTTTCAAGTTCTTTCTTTTATAGTTCTTGTCTTTATATGTAACTTTCACCATCTCTCTTTTATTATAGGATTTTGTGGGTGTAATCCGCTGAAAACCCTCAGGAGACAACACTTCTCCTACTAGGGACACCTAGAGATTTAACGGCTTGTTGCACGCGCTCAGTGCAATCGTGTTGCCTACGAAAGTGTGCTTAGCTTTCTCCTTTCTTTTTCTCCTTCTCTTGAATAAACTAGTTTGCTCGGGACGATCAAAGATAAGTTTGGGGGTATTTGTTCAGTTGATAAAACTGCACATTTAATATGACATTTTTCCTACTATTTCTATATAATAAAAGGCGTTTATTATAATATATGATACATATGAGGGTTTATTTGTAAAAATACTATTTTCATGTGTTTATATATTATAATTAACATTTTGTAGGAAAAAGTAAGCATATAATATCTATGTAACATTTGGCCCATTTAAATATGCTTACCTTATTAAATACCTTTGACCAATTCTTAATGGTTAAGTTAATATCTCAATAAAACAAACTCTACTAATATTATTTGTTGAGTTATTGTGCAGAATTTGCAGGGCTGAAATCAAGGAAATCAAAGTTGGTAAAACAAACCTGCCTAATTAAGAAAGTAAACTAAAGAAATTAAGTCTGGCAGTGACGAAAAGAAGATTTTCAGTTTTCAGAGATTCAAAAGATCACCACGTGTCATCAAGATAAAGCTCCAGTAAAACAAATCTAGTGATCTTCCTATAAGGCCACGGAACCGCGGCCAAACCCACCTAGCGGCCGCGGTTCCGCCGCGTTTCAGACGATTTGGGAGTTGAGATTTTGCTGTTAGGATCTTAACCTCTGGTTTCCAAATTAGGAAGCTAGGGTTCTGGCTCTGGGACTATAAATAAGGACCGAGAGGCTCTTGGAAAAATCATCAAGCTGAAGAGATCACGAAGTCCACGACAAGCTCATGCATCTAGGCTGATCATCAACGGTTCATCTACCTTCTTAGAAGAGATCGAGAAGAAAACTAGCATTTTGTAATCATTTTCTAAGGGAGAAAAGTGTAAATGAATTTTGTTGATTAATAAAGATAGTTGTTTTCTTATTCTATCTCTTTGTAGTTTTTAATATGATTTCTCTCTCTATCTCTTCTTCTCCCAACATGCGCGAGTAATTCTTCTCTTGTTAGGGTTCGTGGGATTAGGGTAGGTTAATGGATGATGAAGATCCTTAAACTCTTTTTAAGTCCTATAATGTTTATAAACTTTATCAAAAGAATAGATAACATCCTAATTGGGCGCGCTATCAATTCATTGATAATCGCGACCACGATTAGAGGTTAGATTAACTATTGTTTTGGTAAAGGCTAGATATGAACGGAGTTCCATGTCGAGATAGGGGTTAAGAGTGGGAACCCTTTTCCCTTCAGAAACCCTAATCTACATGCATCACTGTCGTTCTAGTTTTAAATCTATTAAAGGATAAAAAGAGTAATCTTTAATTAATCATCCATAACTACTAAATCCCAATGAACCCTACAAGCCCCCTTTTAATATTAAACTTACCTCCGTAGTTAATCTAGATCTATATTCTGCATCCGTGTTTGACGCAGATCTAGATCCTACAACCATTCTTCACTATTCTTTATTCTTCCCCTTTCTCAACACGCCTAAAGTAAGAATAAAAGATTCAACGTTTCCCAGAGGACGACCCGTACTCATCTCGGTCTAGCTACACGCGACACCGTTATTAATTGTGGTTAACTACTACACACAAAACACTAGAATCAACATATCAAGTTGATATATGCCTGCCCTAGACTGACCTGATGAAGTAGATGAAGTGGTCTGTCTAGTGCTTTCCCACTGAAGTGTTTGTTCAGCAAGATCGTCGAGAAATTGCCAAGCTTCCTCGCTCGATTTGGTTAGAAAGTGACTTTGATAAATGGTTTCCAGTAACTGCTTAGTTGCTGGGTTCATTCCCTCATATAAAGTTTGGCAAAGTTGCCATTTCTCAATACCGTGGTGAGGACACTGAACAAGAAGGTCCTTAAATCGTTCGAAACACTTCCAAAAAGGTTCGGAAGGAAGATGGGAAAATTGGTTAATTTCAGTTTGAATTCTCGCGGTCTTGTAGTGTGGGTAAAACTTTTTAAGAAAAGCCTTAACAAACTCTTCCCAATTTTATATGGAATGCGATGCTGTACTATATAGCCACTTTTCAGCTAGGTCACATAATGTGAAGGGAATGACACGTAGCCTTATAGCATCATCGGAAAGTTGGGTGGTCTTCATCATTGCGCAAACATTCTGGAACTTTTTAATGAAGATATAGGCATCTTCAGATTCCAGCCCATGAAATTTGGGCAACATATTGATGAAGTGGGGTTTAATTTCGAAGTTATCCCCATTAGGCGGTGGAAGTGAAAGACAAGTGGGAAGTGCGTTGCAAGTGGGATAGAAAAGATCCTGGAGCGTGATTCGTTGGGGCGCTTCAACAGGCGATAAAGGGTTGTTAAGATTGAATCCTGACGTCTCCTTAGAGGATGATGAATGTGAAGATGAAGGTAAAGAAGTGGAGGAAATTTCGACTTCGGAGTCGAACGCGTCGTCAGTAGGAACCAACGAGACACGGACTAAACGGGCGCTAGTGTCCCTAGTCCAACTGGATATACACTAAATGAGGTGTAGTGTAGTCAAAAGAAGTAGAAGGCGGGGGTAAGAAAATGTCAATGAAAGAATATGAGTGCAAGTTGGGTGCAATGGATTTCTAGCGACAAATGGCAAGTTTTTTTGTAAAATTTTGTTTTGTGGTTTTTTTTATAAAGAGTTTTTGCAAAAGATTTTTTATAAGGAACTAAGACACACTTTCAAGCAATCACAATTTAAGCATGCACAATCAAGCCTAGAGCTAGGGTCTCCTAAGTCAACTAAACTGCTCCTAACTGGTCCAAAGGGCAAGTTGTGAGATATTCTTCGAATCGCCTCTTCACCGCCGATTGTGTCCAGGTAAGCACAAGTAAAGAAATGAGGGATCCACTCATGAATCACCGTGAGACAGACCTTTTAAAATTACCTTTCCCACTTGTCTAGTCTAGGCACCACAAAGTCAGGTTTAGATAAACGACCGATTGCCCACAACCTTCCTTTGTCCTAATGAGCGCGACAGTCCTTATTGGCTGAGTCTAAATATTTTTTAATTAACTCGAGGGTTTATGCATATGTTTTTTTATGATTTTTGGGGTCCTAGGAAGGGTAATGAAATCCCCACCCAATCTGGATTGGTGTTATAGCCCCTTAAAAGTCCGTTTTAAAAATGCAAAGCAGTAAACACACAAAATCTAAAACACTTTTCCAATTTTTTTTCTATTTATTTGCGGCGCAAAGAATCCTGCACAAGATTGATTTATTGGAGATGGAGAAGAAGTTTTTGCGCAAAGAACCCTGCAGGAAATTTTTTTTAGTGGAGTTCAGGGGGGTATAGAGAAGACAAGAAATAGTCACAGAGGGATTTGAACTGCTGACATCAGCAAAGCGCCGCGGTTCCGCGGTCAAACGTCACTTCCTGCCACGGTTCCGCGGTATAGTGGTTGGTTTGGATCCCAACAAAATTGTTCTGTGCTGTTTTGATTCTGCTCTGTCTGTTCAGATCTTCTGTTTCTGGATTTGTTCACTGAGCTTGCTCCAGATCTGAATCAGTCCGTCTTTCCGCTCCTGCACAATTCGCACAAAAGCAGATCAAAATTAACAAGATGATTTTTTATATTTTGTTTTTCAGTTTTTATGATTTTTCAATTTTAATTAACCCGAAATTACAAAAAGAAAATAACTACCGTTATTCCTCGGCAACAGCGCCATTTGATTGAGAGATATTTTGTGCGTATGCGTTTTGAATCAAAAATTAAAGAATACCGCAATCAAGACGGTGTCGCTTGGTAGCTAGCCAATTGAGTACGGGTCGGTCCACAGGGAAAACGTGTTCTTTTCTAATTGTTCTAACGACTTAATTCCTATTTTCGGTAGGTTTTGAATTTTATAAAAACTAAGATTGAATTTGATTTGGATTAAAACCTTGCTAGGGTTAGGATTAGGTTAGTTTGGAAAGTTCATTCTACTCACTGCTTTCTGTGCCCTAATTAAGAACATAGGTGTTAGGGTAATAATTAACAAAGGGGATTAGCACGACAAGAAAGAAACGTAGTTTCTTCCTTTTGGTCCTTGTCCGTCCTTTCTTAACTCTTAGTCCTAACCTCTATGTAAATCAACCACTACCGGTCTTAACTAGGGAATCACCGCTATCTCGCAGGATAGGGTGTCGTAGTGAGCGGTGGGTGTTTGATTTACATCGAGTCCTAATTTATAAAGTTATGAGGGCAAAAAAGGAGTGAGAGATTTCCATCTCTCAAACCTACCCAATCCTAACCCTAACAAGTGAGGAACTACTCACTCATTAGGGAAATAGCGACAAAATTCATTTTTATAAATTTTCTTTTTAATTAACTACTGAACTTGTAGATCAATAAGACAGGTAAAAAAAATACAGAGAAATAAAATTGCAACTAAGAAGAACACAAGATAAAAAGAAAACAACTTACTTTATTGATGCACTCATGAACGATTACAAAGGAATTGAAATTTAATCTAAAATTAAAAAGAGGCATGCCTAAATAGGCTTTAGGGTTTCCTATTTATAGATAGGAAAACCCTCAGGATTTACATCTGATCCACATCTAAAATTATAAAACTACCCTAAGAAAGCCGGGTCAACGCACCGACACCACCGACAAATTGCACAGACACGTGCGCAGCACGGCCGTGGAACCGCGGCGGAAATCCATGTTAGGCCGCGGATCCGCGGCCATATGGTAGGGTCTTGAGTTCATTTTCTCAGGGCTTTTTCATGTTGCTTTTTCCTTCTGTTTTCTTCACTTTGTTCTTCAGAATCTTTTCTACTTTCTTCCAGATTTCCAACAGTGCAGAATTTGTGGACTTTTACCGTAAGCTTCGCTTTGAAGTCTTGTATCTTGTGCTGCCCTTGAACTGTCTTGTGCATGGAACTATTTACTGATTTTCATTTGTTCCTTGAACTGTTAGGCGACATCATACGGATTCATCTTTTGTTGGTCGTAGTCTCACTTTTGTAACGTCTTTTCATGAATTTCACTGTATTGTTATGAGAATCTGTAACCTGCAACTATTTAGCAGACATGGATCAAAAGCACCTATTTATTTGTAAAATGATTAAGAATGGGGAATATAATAATGCAAAATTATGATATGAACAACCTGCTATCAAAGCTTTGTATTCAGCCTTGTTATTAGTCCTTGGCTCTATTAAGGAAAGGGCATAACATAATATCCCTCCTTGCAGAGTCATGAAGATAAGTCCCATCCCAGTTTTGATTATGGGGGTGTTTTGCTTTCGCTGCTTAATGGAAGATACTCCATCGAAGTAGAGTTTGTTAGTGGATGTTGCACACCCTCACAACACTTGTGAGGAGGCGAAAGTGACAAACAATAATTTTCTTGCATGCAACACCTACTTTAAACTTAGATCTTGTGCTAAACCATAACTAGAAACCCTATCTAGAAATCTTATCTACTATGATAGGGGGTTATACCTTGAGAATCGGTCCTTCGGGTCTTCGTTTGGATGTGACTCCTAGGCTCCTTGGATGCTTGCAATGCCCTCGATCTCCGGTCACCTCAAGACGTAGATGATCCACCCGAGAGCTATGGAACAAGCTTCTAACTCTTCTCAAGAATTAACTAAGAAGTCAAGTTTGCTAGAAATGACTACTTAGATGATATAGAGATGAACTAATGGATTACTTTTAGCCCTAAGCTTTTGATTCACAACTCATGTGAAGGATAAAGCTAAGAGGAGGAAGAAGGAGATAGTTAGGAGAGAGAATGTGAAAAATAGAAATGAAAAAATATCAAGCATGCTTCAAGAGAAATGGCTCATGAAAAATAATTGAGTTGTGTATTATTTTATCTCTAAAATAATGCACCATACTTGAATAGTAATCCCAAATGAATAAAATATTTAAAGAGCCATTCCTTGACCCATGCTTTGACAATTCTCCTAATTCCGCATCATATATTTATTTTCATAAAATAAAAATCCTATTATGAGGTGTTTCATTCTAGAAGGTGTTCTTGTACAATTACAAGAATACCCCTCACCGTATACCGTATAAGTATACCCGTATTCGTATTCCGAAAAATACGAATACGAATAATCCAATAATATAATACCGGTATCCGGCTTAAACCAAACCATACCAGTATTATCCTTCCGATCATTATTCCTATAGCCAGTACACGAACATGATCGAAACCCTGCCGTAACAACTTACGGCCTCTACATCTTTTGCCTGAACCAGGGAACCCTCTGTGTGGGACTCTAAAGACTCGACAGTACGCTAGCAGTGGGTTTAACCACAAGCACGTCAGCGGCACTAGCTGTGTATAACGGCTACCTAGGTACATGACGATAAGGTGGCCGACGAGCGAACTCATCACAACCTTAACGAGCCTGTAAGCAATACTTACCGTACAGTCCGGTCTCTTCATCTGATACGTCGCATATGAAGTCTAGGGGTGGTAAATGTCAGACCCCAGTAACTTTATAAGTCATGTTGATTTATGGCCCATAACAGTTCGAGAAACTACCGATAACTCTTATCAGTAAATCTCGACAACCCTAGCCAGGGATTTGCTGTTATGGCCGATCAAGCATAGCGCAACATTAACTCCCTATACCAGGAGAGACGAAACCCCTTCTATCGCTCATTGCCTCTATGTGATTCGGGATTGTATCCAAAATCCATCTGTTTGCACGACTCAGTAGAGCCATGGTAGGGACAAAATCAAAGCATAATGGGAATCACACAAGACACTATGACGATCTCGGGTCTACAGACTAACCTGTACAAGTGTCACCAGAGAACTGCTATCTGACAATAGGTATATATACCATCTATGAGTTCTCGGCGAGTACTGTTCGGTGTACCCATTCTCCAATGAGCACCTGTGTACAATCTTTGATGTCAAACACCAATGGTTGTGGGATCAACCATCGCCCCCAGGGTTAAGAAACGTACACACTAGTCTACTCTGGTAATATCGATGCCCTGTCTCGATATACCCTCGTCTAAGAACAATTAAAGGATATGCTTTTAGACTGCCCAGGCCCCACTAGTATGATCTACATCATAATCCCGGTAGTCAAGCATAATCCTAAGGGCTTCATCAACATGTATATAAGATATGAAAAACAACACATCACACGTTAAGATGAAGATAAACCAGATAGCATACATCATTTCAAGCAAAGATTGTTTCTGTACATATACATGTCTAGCATCCTATACAATACAGGCCTCTAGGGCATACATATCTAACAATCTCCCACTTGCACTAAGGCCTGTAGTTGGTTCAATAAGTACCCACTGTCTATACTAGAACCAGTTGCCGGCGTACTGCATGCCTAACATCTCGATCAGTTTCTCAAACTGGACTTGAGGGATGGCCTTGGTGAATAGATCTGCTTTGTTGTCTTTCGTGTCTACTCTCTGTACCTCGATGTCCTGGCGATCCACTATCTCCCTAATGAGGTGATACCGCCTTAAGATATGTCTGGATTTCTGATGGGACCGTGGTTCCTTTGCCAAAGCTATGGCTCTATTGTTATCGCAATACAAAGGAATTGGATTAGTAATGGATGGAACCACCTGAAGTTCAGAAATGAACTTCCTCGTCCAGACTGCCTCTTTTGCGGCATCATTAACAGCAATATACTCAACTTCCATCTTGGAGCCAGCGACGGTATCTTGCTTGGAACTCTTCCAACATACCGCCCCTTCATTTAGGGTAAATACAAACCCCGAGATGGACTTACTATCATCCTTATCGCTCTGGAAGATGGAAATCGGTAAAGACCTCCATTTGGAGGTCTCCATTACCATACACCAAGAACAGTTTTTTAGTCCTTCGCAAGTACTTCAGAATTTTCTTCACAGCAGTCCAGTGATTCTTCCTGGATTGGATTGATACCTGCTTACTGCACTCAGTGCATAAGCTACATCTGGGCGACTACTCAACATCGCATACATTATAGATCCTACCGCCGAAGCGTAGGGTATAATGCTCATGCGAGCCCTCTCCTCATCAGTCTTTGGAGACATCTCTTTGGAGAGGGTGATCCCGTGACAAGCGGGTAAATTAACTTGCTTGGAATCTTCCATACTAAACCTCTTTAGTATGGCATCTATGTATCTCGATTGGGACAATCCCAACAATTTCTTAGAACTATCTCTATAGATCTAAATTCCCAGAATGTACGAGGCATCACCCAGATCTTTCATAGAGAACCTCTGCAATAAGAATAGTTTGACCGATAATAGCATAGGAACATCATTTCCTATCAAGAGAATGTCGTCCACGTACAATACGAGGAATGTAACAGTACTCTCTACAATCCTTTTATAAATACATGGTTCATCTACATTTTTGATAAAACTAAACTCTTTGATTGTATCATCAAAGAAGATGTTCCAACTCCGTGATGCCTGCTTTAATCCATAGATGGATTTAAGAAACCTGCATGCTTTTCCGCTGCTCCCACGGTCAATGAAGCCTTCTGGCTGATCCATGAAAACGAATTCTTCTAAATCACCATTTAGAAATGCCGTTTTAACATCTATCTGTCAAATTTCATAGTCATAGTGAGCAGCTATAGCAAGCAGGATCCGAATGGATTTAAGCATTGCGACTAGTGAAAATGTTTCATCATAGTCCAAGCCTGGTCGACGAAATCCTTT
The DNA here is from genome assembly GCA_030015575.1 of Agapanthus africanus. Lineage (NCBI taxonomy): Eukaryota > Viridiplantae > Streptophyta > Magnoliopsida > Asparagales > Amaryllidaceae > Agapanthus > Agapanthus africanus. Next base: position 89,298,530 of record JASDDO010000012.1, on the reverse strand, counting down.
TGCAACCGGCCTAGCTTTATAGGTCTCCACCTGACCATCCACACTAATCTTTCTCTTAAAGATCCACTTGCACCCTATGGGTTTTACCCCAGAAGGTGCAACCTCCAAAGTCTATACTTTGTTGGTGTGCATGGATTCCATTTCGGATCTCATGGCATCCAGCCACTTCACTGAGTCACCACTCGTGATAGCTTGCTGAAAACTAGTAGGATCATCATCATCTATGATGGAATCTGCTCTATTAACATCAATTAGAAAACCGTAGTATCTATCAGGTGGACAAGAAGTCCTACTAGATCTAAGGAGTGGCTGAGGTTCACTGGGTTCTATTGAAACCTCAGGTTCAACCAAATCATCGGTATCTGTTTGTAGTTCTGGAATTTCTTACAGTTCTACCGCATTGCCAACATTGTCATTTGTAAAAAATTCATTTTCTAAAAATGTGGCATACTGAGAAACAAACAAGCTTTGTTCCTCCTTGTGGTAGAAAATGTAGGACTACGGTAGCGCCCCGGTCGTCTTTCCGAGGCCAAAATGCGGAAACGAAAAATTTTCTTAACTTTTAAATCGGCACTACCGCATCCTAAAAACCCGGATCGAACCATTAACCTAATACTAGCTAACAAGAGAAAAGGTAGAGGGCTGTACCGAGCGATCCGTGTCCTTCGGTCTTCGGCCTGCACTCCGATCTCCTCGCGGAATCTCCGGTTTTCATCTCCTCGTCGGAACGGGCACCACATCGCCGGCTTCTTTTACGGGCTCCCACCTCTGGACCGAGGCAACTCGAGCACGAAGTTAGCGAGTCGACGTGTCCAAGAATACTGTAGATGAAGTGTAGAAAGCTTTGTCTCATTGGGGTATGAAGTTGCCATTTGATGGAGGTATCAACAATAGAAATGAGCTTGGGATTTTGTAGCAAGCATAATATGATATGATAATTTCCCACTCTCAAAATGAACCTCTCTCCCTCCCTAAAGTGGCCGGTCATTCTCTTTTATGGGTGAGGGAAAAACACAAGGGAGGTGAGCACAAGAGGAGAATAATGGCGAGCATAAGAAAAGTGATGATAATGAGGGATTAATGTCACACCAAAGCCAAATCAATTCACATCTCATTAATGCAAACCATGAGAAGAAAAGAATGGAATCAAAAGATGCTAGATTATCATAATCCTTTATTTACAAGAAACCCCCTCCACATATCTAATTTGCACACTTGCAAATAACCCCCTCCATCGGAAAAATCCGGCCGTGAAGGAACAAAGGAAAACTGGCCGAAACGGAATGCAAACTGGCAACTTCAGAAAATTGATCCCGTAATAAATTACAGGAAAACCCCGCGACTGTATATACATACCCGCATTTGTATTCCGTCCGAATACAAATGCAAAGAGAAAAAATCTACACTGTACAATACTAGGATCCGGCTTAAACCAAAGCCCGCTATTATTATTCGTCCGATCACGATCCGTGCAATACCGCACGTATAAGATCGAACCCTGCCATATCTCCATACGGCCTCTACATCGTTTCGCCTGAAAGTTGAGAAACGGTCTGTAGGGGACTCTAAAGACTCGTCAATACTTTGGCTCTGAATTTAACCACTAGCAAGTCAGAGGTATTAGCCATACGTAACGGGCTACCAGGTATTGACCAAAAGGGACGTCGATGAGCGAACTCATCCTGACACCCTACTGAGCCTGTCAGTGACAATATCCGTACAGTCCGGTCCGTTCGTCCATGAGTATCGCATGGCGGGCCTAGGGGTTGGTAAAAGTCAGACCCCTAAAAGCGGTACAAGTCGTGTCGGAGTGTAGCCCAGAACGCCCTGAGATACTACTGGAATACCTACCAGTAAATCTCCTGCCTCGGCCGAGGGCTTTGTGTAATGGCTCTCCTAGACATAGCGCGACTTCACCCCCAATACCGGGAGAGACGAACCCCTGCAGATCCGCTCACTGCCTCCATATGGTTCGGGACTGTACCCAACTAAAACCTGTTTGCACGACTCCTTTGAGCCGTGGTAGGGTAGTAATCAAAGTACAGTGGGAACTCACATGAGATAAATGACTCAGGTCGATGAACTAACCTGTACACATGTCACCAGGGAACTGCTATCTGACGTCAGGTATAAGACCAACTAGTATGTTCCCGGTGAGTCCTGTCCGGTGTACTCATAACCCAATGAGCACCTTTATACATCTTAGGTGAACCAACTGACACCAGTGGCTTGTGAGACCGGCCACCGCCCTCGTCGGGGTCTCGACTGTATACACTAGTCTACTCTGGAGTATCGATGCCCTGTCTCGAAACTCCCTCGACTAGGGACCTTTTAAGGATGTGCTTATAGACCCCAGCTCCCACATATATGATCGCCATCATACTGCCGGCCGTCAAGCAAGTATCCTAAGGGCTCTATCAACGTGCAATAGTGACCTGTAAGGTCACCTAAAACAGTACACGATGATAAAGATAAACCAGATAGCATACAATCATCTTGAGTAAGACTGTTCTAACGGTATAGGTCCTCCCTCAATCATTGGAACCACAGGCGTGTGATCCAATAATTGACTCTGAGGGCACTATATCCAACAATCTCCCACTTGCACTCAAGGCTAATTATTGCGATGTCGTATACTTACAGCCCGTGTGATACCGAACACCCAACTTCTCTACTAATCAGTCTCACAAAACCCGTTTGCGAAACTAATGCGTCCGAGGAATAGCTTCAGTGAGTGGATCCGCTCAGATGTTTCCTTCTATGTCTCTCTTTATCTCAAGTTTGCGGAGAAAACCATCTCCCGAAATGAGCAATACCCGTCTTAGAATATGTCTGGATATCTGATGGGACCTAGCTCATAAATGAACTCCAAATCCAAACTTCTTAGACTGTATCGTCAACTGAACTTAATCAGTATCCTGCGCCATGCCTCCCTCAGTATCCTCTTGGACCACCTGTCCAAAACACTGCCCCTCGTCAGAGGGAAAACTATAACTCTGACAGTCACTCTATCATCCAGGTCACCTTGGAAGCCTGGAATGATAACCGTCTCCAAAAGGAGGATGCCGTCATCATATCCCTAAAACATCAACTTATGTTCTAAAACTGCTTCCGAACGTTTCTCCAGGATTGGATCAATATCACCTTATTGCATCTACTGCAAAAACAACATCTATATCCTATGTGGAGAAACCACTGTGTGACAACCAAAGTATAACCGATCGTAGTATAGGAATTTCACTTCCTACTCTGTGTATGTCATCCTAATACCAGGACATCACACTCTACTACCTTCTTAACAGATCCATCCCCTATTCTGATGAAGTCAAACTTATGACTGTCACATCAGAAATAGATGATCTATCTCCGCTATATCTGCTTTAGTCTATAAATAGACATAAGCCACTTGTCCACTATGCTTTCGCTGCTCCCACTGACTACGACAAGCCTCTGGCAGAATAATATACACGTACACTTCTAAAGCTAGTTTAGAACGACGCTATACTCATCCTCCTGCCGGGTCTCATAGTCTGGAACAACAGTAGTGTTAAGTCTGGGTAAACAAGAACCTCCCCGTTACCGTCCTTGAGGCTACCGGAGTACCTCTCGGGTGTCTAAGGTTACCCACCATATCTGCGGAGTGGCCAATGGAATGTCAAACCAGATTGAATCTTTAGGTTCTTATCAAATTTTCAGTAATCGTTTGCGGTTCTGGAATCACTTCCAGTTCTACCATACTCCCACTACTGTTTTCTGAAAAAATCCATTTTTATTAAAACTGTGGCGAGTCAAGAACAATATCACCATTGATCTTCCAGATGGTAGAAAATCAACCCTCGTCATAGCCCGGGTCAACCCACAAACAGCCATTACAGAAATGTGCCTTGAGTTATCCAGAGTCTGGTTTTAAGCATAAGCCGGAAAACTCCCCGTATCTTAACAATGTTAAGATATGAACTGTTCTATATCCAATACAGAAACAGAGGCACTGATTTAATTGGAACCAGATTCAAATCATGCAACTGTCTCCAGTGCATGTCAACTAAATGGAAGGAGGCCTATCAGCGTTACTCAACTTAGGAATGCATCCAGATATGAGTAATCTGAAAGAGAAACAAGTTTCTCAAAAATCATTAATATCAACTGAATACCATTCACAAGTATCTACATCTTCGATCATCTTGAAGAATCCTGATACTTGCAATACCCGGTTCTCTACTTTATTCATATACCTATAACTTCTCAAAACTTGGACCTTGTGTTTCTACGAAACACTTGTCTAAAAACTAGAGAAGTCATAAGTAAACCGAATATAGTACAGGGACCAACCCCTCTGTCCTAATGGACACTGGACAATATACAATACTCTATATCAGTCCCCTGAGTCTAATAACTCATTCCCTGTGTGTCGTAGGTTGAAAACTGTACTTATGGTTAAGAAGAATTACACCGCTGTTTAATGCTCCTTACCTAACCATCCACTGATATAGGTAAATGTCATAGACATAATTTCAAAAAGTTATATCTCACTTCATAAAAATGAACGTACAGATATATCAATTTGAAATTGGTGCATAACAACGGATATTCAAAACCAAATATTTGCCGTCCAGCAAACAACCCAGGTGATCTCCTCAAATATCACCAATTACAACGAATTCCGATATAATGAGGATGATCACCTAATTCCCAATAACTTACTCCCACTCATCATCTGTAAAACCATACAGACGTGAAAATCATACCTGGTAAATACATACCCTGGAGTAAGGACTAATTGGGAAATCAGTTTTCTTTTAACAGTATACAGTGAAACTGAAATATTGAAATATTTCGTAGGGGTATCCGGGTATTCCTAGTAATGCCTCTTCCATTATCCAGATTCACAACTGTAACCGTATATTTCTTTGCCAACTCTCCAAATCGCTTTATATGTCTTTAGTCATTACCTTATGTACACCCCTTTAGGCCAAATGGTTTTCTTCCTTCCCTACCGTTCGGCACCAGCCTATGGTTTGGAAGAAGACTATCCAATAAGCATAATGGGTGTACTGTCCTAATCCTATGAGCACTCGCAACACGAGAGAAGGTAAAGATAAAAGACACCTGAATAAATCTTATTCCTATTTCTCCTGAACCAGAATCCATCCCCGAACTGGAACAAGTTCCTTTCGAGTTCGTATATAACCATACGATGGAGTATCCAAATAACTGTGGATCTTCGTAGTGATACGGAGTGTTCTGGAGAAATACAAAGGTGAAGTGGGAGTGGTAATGAAATACTTGGTTTGGTCGTGAATAGCCGTCGCAGTTTACTTTGCCCTCCTTCTAATCCCTTTATTTGTCTTTACTTAATACCTTCTGTACACCACACTTAGGCTAATCGGCTTTCTTCATTCCCTACCATTCGGCACCAGCCTAAGGTTTGGAAGAAGACTATCCAATAAGCGTAATAGGTGTACTATCTCCTAATCCTAGGAGTACTCGCAACCTGAGAGAAGGTAAAAGGAAAAAACAACTGAATAGTCCTATTCGTTTTTCTCCAGAACCGGAAACCATCCTCGAATAAATTCCTTCGAGTTCGTATATAACCATACGATGGTTTTATCCAATGGAAGTGGACGTTCGTAGTAATACGGGGTGTCCTGGAGAAAAGGGTAAAAGTAGGAGTGGTAATGAGGTATGCAACTCTGACAATCCAAAAGCCAGTGTTTAAGAAGGTTCGGTCAACTTGGTCACTGAGTCAGAGTCAAGGGTCGGGTCATGGTCGCTTCCAAAGAGAGAGGGAAAAGAAACACTCAGCGTGCACTCTAACCTAGTTCAGAATGGTTATCACTTTATCTAATCAGGAAACCTCCCACTGTAACGTCAAATTCTCCTCCAAACCTGAAAGAAGAATTAGTCGGGATCACCCGAGGAGTAAACCAACTCATCAGTGGGAATCGGGATCCAACTATCATTGCATGATAACGTGACGGAATCCACTCACGTCACCACACTACAGAAGGTATGCGCATGCCTGGCAAGTTTCAGTTTCTTTAGAAACTCCCGATGTGATTTTTACTCCTAGGACCCAAGTGACCTTGACTGAGCCAACATATCAAAGGGTCCTAGTCAAGTTCAACCCGTCATTATCTTGATTGCATTAGACCCACCCGCACGAGTCCTTGACTGAGCCAAAATGACCGCACGACTGTCCTAACCAATCTCATATCCATGCAACAGAAAAGCACTACATAGCTACCGAACACTACGTCTCGGCTAAGCACAACATACGCGGCACGAATACTAAGCAATACTAATCTAAAATGACGGAGGGCTACGGCTGGTTTTTGGCGAAAAAACCTTTAACGTAATGAACTTAATATCGTTGAAGGAACTGCATAGCTTTTTATAAAATTATAGTGACGAAAAAATTTGCTAAAGAGGTCACTCCCGGTGAAGGGATCTCGGTTCTTTCCCCGTCAACTGAGGTGCTGGATATTCATAACCGAATACCACTGTGCAAAGCAAAAGGCAATCGGCTATAGTGAAGTTATTACCCTGACGTAAACTTCTGTCCAAGGGGTCACTCCCGGTGAAGGGATCTCGGCCCTTGCCTCGTCTATTGAGGTGCCGGATATTCATAACCGAATACCACTGTGCAAAACAAAAGAGAACGTCCTTGCAATAACAGCTTTTTGAAAAATGTTCCAACAACATCAGAATAGGTCTGTTTAGCTTGCATTGATTCGAATCAACGCAGTCCCATCAATTGATCACACTAATAAAGAACGAAAATAATGATGTACGTATATGCCATCCGCATTCGCCACTGGGTCCCGTCATCACCCGTTAGGTTACTTAACTAACGACAGAGCGGGGACTGGACTAGCGCGGATGCAAAACATATACAACATCTACTAGTATATATATCAATATATAATATTCGCTCAAGGCGTGATAAAATGCAACATCACAGAAATGTAATCAGCATCACAGAACAATACAGATATCTGGGATCCCCGGGTTTCATAGAGCCGCTACTGAAACCCGACGTTCCCCTGGTCGTGTGGATAGCCTGTGCAATGAAATCCTAGACCCCTACGGGCGCGGCAAGTTACCCGACAAAACCTGAAGTGAGGAAGCCCCCTTCAACAACGTGAATGGACCACCCAGCACTTCACGGAATCCGGTAACTTGTGCACCCCCCTGGGTCAACCTATACCCCCTACGAGTGCGGCGAATAACCCGCCAATTCTAGAATGAAGCCCCCTCCGTCTCAACGCCATGAGATGCGGGCCCGTTTCCCTCTAGAACCCGGCTATCCGTGCATCCCACCGCGGGGTAATCCTAGTACAGAAAGTAAAATATACATACAACGGGTACATCGACTTCAGCCCGGTCGTGCCCCAAAAGAATAATATACAAACAGGCAGTGACGGCAGTCCACATGTCGGACTCTCGCCCCGCAATATCAAATGTACATATAAAACAAAACTGTACTACCATTGCATCCAGGCTATCCACCACGACAATTCGCAACATCACAGCACAACACAGAATATCAACGTGAATGTCACGTTCGCTAATCCGTCTAAAAGGGCTATAGCAGTTAGACAAGATTTACCGATCAAATGACATTCACGGTCGCAGATATAATTTAAATACTGTGAACTAACATGTTTAAAATTTTCGATCGACTAAGTTTACCGAAGTGGGCCCCAAGAACAACTGTAGCACTCAAAGAAAATCTGGGCCCAAACAGTACATACCAAAAACCCTATTTCCAAGTCATAAGCCTACTGTAAAAATTTGGTTCAATGAAGAGCAACAATGGCCGTGGAACCGCGGCCAAAAATAGGGTTTGGCAGCGGTTCTGCGGCGGTCCTGAGGAATCAAGTTACCAAATTTCTACAGAATGCATAAAAAACCCTGCTCGTATTTTTACAATGTACCAAATAATTTTTTGACCACTGCAAAAATTCGACATAAACCGATGCAAGAAAATACGGTTTTTGGAAAATCCGATCGATCGAAGTTCTAAACACATTAGAGCAAGCTAGACTAGGTTAATGGCGTGGCTCTGATACCATGTAGGACTACGGTAGCGCCCCGGCCATCTTTCCGAGGCCAAAATACGGAAACGAAAATTTTTCTTAACTTTTAAACCGGCACTACCACATCCTAAAAACCCGGATCGAACCATTAACCTAATGCTAGCTAACAAGAGAAAAGGTAGAGGGCTATACCGAGCGATCCGTGTCCTTCGGTCTTCGGCCTCCACTCCGATCTCCTCGCGGAATCTCCGGTCTTCATCTCCTCGTCGGAACGAGCACCACATCGCCGGCTTCTTTTAGGGGTTCCCACCTCTGGACCGAGGCAACTCGGGCATAAAGTTGGCGAGTTGACGTGTCCAAGAATACTGTAGATGAAGTGTAGAAAGCTTTGTCTCATTGGGGTATGAAGTTGCCTTTTGATGGAGGTATCAACAATGGAAAATGAGCTTGGGATTTTGTAGCAAGCATAATATGATATGATAATTTCCCACTCTCAAAATGAACCTCTCTCCAACCCTAAAGTGGCCGGCCATTCTCTTTTATGGGTGAGGGAAAAACATAAGGGAGGTGAGCACAAGAGGAGAATAATGGTGAGCATAAGAAAAGTGATGATAATGAGGGATTAATGTCACACCAAAGCCAAATCAATTCACATCTCATTAATGCAAACCATGTGAAGAAAAGAATGGAATCAAAAGATGCTAGATTATCATAATCCCTCATTTACAAGAAACCCCCTCCACATATCTAATTTGCACACTTGCAAATAACCCCCTCCATCGGAAAAATCCGGCCGTGAAGGAACAAAGGAAAACTGGCCGAAACGGAATGCAAACTGGCAACTTCAGAAAACTGATCCCGCAATAAATTACAGGAAAACCCCGAGACTGTATATACATACCCGCATTTGTATTCCGTCCGAATACAAATGCAAAGAGAAAAAATCTACACTGTACAATACTAGGATCCGGCTTAAACCAAAGCCCGCTAGTATTATCCGTCCGATCACGATCCGTGCAATACCATACGTATAAGATCGAACCCTGCCATATCTCCATACGGCCTCTACAGCGTTTCGCCCGAAACTTGAGAAACGGTCTGTGGGGGACTCTAAAGACTTATCAATATTTTGGCTGTGGATTTAACCACTAGCACGTCAGAGGTATTAGCCATACGTAACGGGCTACCAGGTATTGACCAAAAGGGACGTCGATGAGCGAACTCATCCTGACACCCTACTGAGCCTGTCAATGACAATATCCGTACAGTCCGGTCCGTTCGTCTATGAGTATCGCATGGCGGGCCTAGGGGATTGGTAAAATTCAGACCCCCAAAAGCGGTACAAGTCGTGTCGGAGTGTAGCCCAGAACACCCTGAGATACTACTGGAATACTTACCAGTAAATCTCCTGCCTCGCCCGAGGGCTTTGTGTAATGGCTTTCCTAGACACAGCGCGACCTCACCCCCAATACCGGGAGAGACGAACCCCTGCAGATCCGATCACTGCCTCCATGTGGCTCGGGACTGTACCCAACTAAAACCTGTTTGCACGACTCCTTTGAGTCGTGGTAGGGTAGTAATCAAAGTACAGTGGGAACTCACATGAGACAAATGGCGATCTCAGGTCGATGAACTAACCTGTACACATGTCACCAGGGAACTGCTATCTGACGTCAGGTAAAGACCAACTAGTATGTTCCCAGCGAGTCCTGTCCGGTGTACTTATAACCCAATGAGCACCTGTATACATCTTAGGTGAACCAAATGACACCAGTGGCTTGTGAGACCGGCCACCGCCCCTCGTCGGGGTCTCGACTGTATACACTAGTCTACTCTGGAGTATCGATACCCTGTCTCGAAACTCCCTCGACTAGGGACCTTTTAAGGATGTGCTTATAGACCCCAGCTCCCATATATATGATCGCCTTCATACTGCTGGCCGTCAAGCTAGTATCCTAAGGGCTCTATCAACGCGCAATAGTGACCTGTAAGGTCACCTAAAGCAGTACACGATGATAAAGATAAACCAGATAGCATACTATCATCTTGAGTAAGACTGTTCTAACGGTATAGGTCCTCCCTCAATCATTGCAATCACAGGCGTGTGATCCAATAATTGACTCCGAGGGCACTATATCCAACAGAAAAGATATCCATACGAATGTTTTGGATATCCTACAAATTTACACAAAGTTGATCGCATCTCGAGTTTCTCCGGATTCTGCTTTTTCACATAAGCCGGACAACCCCATATCCTGACTCGTTTAAGAGATGGTCTCTTCCTATACCATATCTCATATGGAGTGGTAGACACGGTTATGGTCGGAACCCTATTCAATAGATATATCGCAGTCTCTAATGCGTGTCATCATAATGAAAGTGGTAACTCAACATCACTCATCATTGATCGTACCATATCTAATAGGGTACGATTTCTCTGTTCCGACACACCGTTGTGCTGTGGTGTGTACGGAGGAGTGAGCTGAGAGAGAATCCCATTCTCTTTTAGGAAATCTAAAAAATCTGTACTTATGTACTCACCTCTTCGATCCAATCGAAGTTTCTTGATACTCAAGCCTGTTTGTTTTTCTACTTCAGATTTATACTACTTGAACTTTTCGAAGGCTTTGGAATTATATTTCAACAAGAACACGTGTCCGAATCTCGAGAAATCATCAATAAAAGTAATGAAGTATGAAAAACCACCTCTCGATGTGTAGACATTGGTCCACATACATCAGTATGTATGAGGCCTAAGAGTTCAGTAACTCTCTCTCCGTGTCCAGTAAACAGAGTTTTGGTCATTTTACTTTTGATACAAGACTGAAAAGTCGCATAAGATTTATATTCAAACGGGTTTAAATATCCATATTTATGTAGCTTGGTTAGTGTTGTTTCATTAATATGACCAAGTATACAATGCCAAATGAAAGTTTCATTTATGTCTGAAATCTTCCTTTTGTTTGTGTGTTGTATATTGAAAACTGTATGTTGATTTAGGACGTATATCCCGTTATTTAACATACCAGACCCAATCAACTATTGATTAAGGTTAATGTTCATAACATTAGATTGTAACACAAAATTATATCCTTCATTGTCCAACAACGATATTGATATAATATTACATAACATCGAAGGTACAAAATATTATGGGTTCAAAACCAATATACAAACCGACGGCAAACCAAGGTGATACTCTCCCACTGCTACAGCATGTACAGAGGAACCATTCCCAACTCGGAGAGTGTGATCACCTTTCTTCAAAAACCTGCTATTTCTTAGCCCGTGCACACAATTGCAGATGTGAGATCCTGACCCGGTATCTAATACCCAGGAAGCAGAGTTAATTGAAAAACAGTTTTCTGTTAAAAACACACCTGAAGTGGAAGCATCACCATGCTTCTTCTTCTGGAGGTCGGCAAGGTATCCAACGCAGTTTCTCTTCCAGTGCCCAGTCTTGTAGCAGTGGAAGCATTCCCCTCTTCCTGACACAACAGCCTCTTTCTTGTCTTTCCCCGGTGCCTTTTTCACTTTTCCTCTCGGTTTGATGGGATTCTTCTTCTTCTTTCCCTTAGCCTTAGCTTTCGGGACGGAAGAGGAAGATGGCCCAGCAACTAGAGCGGGAGTTTTCGCTACCTTTAGCGTGCTCTATGCACTCTTCAACATATCGAGAAGTTCTGGAAGTGACTTCTCCAGATTGTGCAAGTTGAAGTTCACTATGAATGGAGCAAAGGCAGGGGGAGAGACTGTAGAACAATATCAACATATTGATCGTTCTCCATTGTCCATCCCAGGTCCTCTAGTTCTTCGATAAGTCCTATCATCTTCAATACATGGTCACCTACAGACGTGCCAGCAGCCATCCGCATCTGAAACAACTTTCGAGATGCCTCGTATCAGAGAGTACGAGATTGCTCTCCATACAACTCCTTTGTATGGAGAAAGATGGATTGTACATCCATCTTCTCATGCTGCTTCTGATGTTTATTGTCTATAGATGCAAGCGCGAGGTATTTGGCTGTTGTACAGTTTATATCCCATGTCTTGCGGATTTCCTTATCCGCAACTGAAGAATTAGACCCTGGGCTAGGAGTGGCTGGAGTAGTCAGGACATATCCGACCTTATCATAGGTCAGGGCAATATTTACGTTCCTAAGCCATTCTTTGTAATTCGGTCCCGTGAGTTTATTCTTGTCTAATAAAAGGTTAAGTCCCGTCATAGGTATTTGCCATTAGGAGAGAGAAAAGAAGACACTCAGCGATTGCTCTTGCATGATTATATTGGTTATTAATCTTATCTAATCGATGTTTCCCACTGCTTTTATCAAATTTTCCTTCAAACCTTAAAAAGAAAATTAGCAAGGATTAATTGCAATCCACAAGTTCGCTAACCGGTCGGCTAGGCTAGTGTCGGTACTCCGAGGGAGGTTCCCCGTGCTTTCGCACAGACCTAATTAAAATAAACCTCGTTTCCCTAGAGGCATAACCCTATTGACACCTTTTTAGACACCTACTGGATTAGCTAATCATAAAGTGCAAAACTCTCCCGGGAGTAACTTTTACTCACAGTGGGATCGGGATCCAACTATCAAATAGAAGGTATGCAATCTCATTGCAAATTTCAACCCTTGAAATTCCCGATATGGTTTTTACCCCTAGTGTCTTATGACCTTAACTATGGTCAATAAATTATAAGCACTAGTCAAGTTCTACCCGTCATTTCGTGATTGATTAAGACCCACCTGTATGACCCTTAACTATGATCAACAAAGTCATACGAATGTCCTAATCGATCGCATCATATGCTTTGTAGGAAGACATCACTTAGCTACCGTACACCACGTCTTAACTATGGTCAACAAACGTGGTACGAATACTAAGTACTCTGCTTCCTAAAATGGCGGAGGGCAACAGATGGGTTTGATGAAAAACTTTAACATTTTGAACTTGATGTCATTGTAGAATCAAGTGAAAGGAGTGGTTTAAGCTCCAGTTTTAAAAATCGAATGGTTTTGCAGCATATTTCTAATTTTGCTAAAGAGGTCACTCCCGGTGAAGGGATCTCGGCTCTTTCCTCATCGAATGAGGTGTTGGATATTCATCAAGGAATACCTCGATGCAAAGCAAAAATTAGATCAACTACAAAAACAAATCGAGTGCTTTGTAACATTTGCTAGTTTCGCTAAAGGGGTCACTCCCGGTGAAGGGATCTCGGCCCTTTCCTCATCGAATGAGGTGCTGGATATTTATCAAGGAATACCATGATGCAAAGCAAAAACTAGAGTTACCCATTTTAAAAAGTTTGATTCTACAACATCTTTAGGTTTCTTTTTCTTAACATTAATCACATTAATGTTGTCCCATCATTTACGTTTCCTAAACATCACAGAAAAGAAATGAAAATAGAACATACGCTTATGCCATCCGCATTCGCCACGATACCTCTTCATGCACCGTTAGGTTACTTAACTAATGCAGAGCGGGGGCTGGACTAGCACGGGTGCAAAACATAAGCAACGTTTATTATATATCTCATATATAAATAGCCATTCGTCGCACGCATTTATAAATATTCCAGATCACAGATGAATACATTAGATATACTAGGAATTCCGTATTTCATTTAAGCCCTTAACGAAAGACGGGTTCCATGGTCATGATGAATAGCCAAACTCCACCCTAGACCGCTACGGGTGCGGCAAACTACCCGCTAAATTCCCGAAGTGAAGCAACCTCCCTCAATAAAATGAGTAGGCCATTCGGCATTTCGAGAACTTGGTAGTTTATGCGCCCTACCATGGGTCTATCCTAGGAGCAAAAACAGTAAAAAGAAATTATACAATGGTGGCTACAACCTCAACCCGGATGTGCCTCGCAAAATAATATTATATCAATTTTACAAATTACATGAATGAAAGAAAATAAAAACACTCTTCTCACATCCCTCGGCTATTCATCCACGACGATCCAACATATTCATATACACATACCATCACATGATATAAATATATGCAACCCCCACTAATCGTAATATCAATTAGTGGATGTTTTAAACACATATCAAACTGAAAAGCGGATAAACGACGTTAAAAATTCGATTTTGAAACACTCCAACACTTAGGTTACATCACATGTAATCTGGAAATAATCAAACAATACCAAAAAACCGAAAACCCAGAGTACAGATAACCCTAAAAAACCCAAGCCCAAACCCTTGAACAGGACCGGCGACGCCGGGAAATTCCTTGATCTCGCCGGGAAAAAATGGGTGGTTTGGGCTCGTTTTTCTAGGGTTGTCTAGTTATCTCATAACAAGTATTCTGCACATGTTTAAAAATTTTTAGAACACGTTTTTAAAAATTTCCAGAGACCAGTTTTTGGTTTTATAGTTTTGGAGTCGTTTCGTATTGGAAGCTTTAAACGCCGTCTAAACAACTAGTTATGGTTTAGTTATGCTCTAATACCATGTTAGTGGATGTTGCACACCCTCACAACACTTGTGAGGAGGCGGAAGTGGCAAACAATAATTTTCTTGCATGCAACACCTAATTTAAACCTATATCTTGTGCTAAACCATAACTAGAAACCCTATCTAGAGATCTTATCTACTATGATAGGGGGTTATGCCTTGAGAATCGGTCCTTCAGGTCTTCTTTTGGATGCGACTCCTAGGCTCCTTGGATGCTTGCAATGCCCTCGATCTCCGGTCACCTCAAGACGCAGATGATCCACCAGAGAGCTATGGAACAAGCTTCAAACTCTTCTCAAGAGTTAACTAAGAAGTCAAGTTTGCTAGAAATGATTACTTAGATAATATAGAGATGAGCTAATGGATTACTTTTAGTCCTAAGCTTTTGATTCACAACTCATGTGAAGGATAAAGCTAAGATGAGGAAGAAGGAGATAGTTAGGAGAGAGAATGTGAAAAATAGAAATAAGGAAATATCAACCATGCTTCAAGAGAAAATGGCTCATGAAAAATAATTGAGTTGTGTATTATTTTATCTCTGAAATAATGCACCATACTTGAATAGTAATCCCAAATGAATAAAATATTCAAAGAACCATTCCTTGACCCATGCTTTGACAATTCTCCTAATTTCACCTCATATATTTATTTTCATAAAATAAAAATCCTATTATGAGGTGTCTCCTTCTAAAAGGTGTTCTTGTACAATTACCAGAATACCCCTCACCGTATACTGTATAAGTATACCTGTATTCGTATTCTGAAAAATACGAATACAAATAATCCAATAATATAATAGCGGTATCCGGCTTAAACCAAAGCCTACCGGTATTATCCTTCCGATCATTATTCCTGTAGCCAGTACATGAACATGATCGAAACCCTATCGTAATAACTTACAACCTCTACATCTTTTGCCTGAACCAGGGAACCCTCTGTGTGGGACACTAAAGACTCGATAGTACGTCGGCAGTGGGTTTAACCATAAGCACGTCAGCAGCACTAGCTGTGCGTAACGGCTACCCAGGTACATGACGATATGGTGTCCGACGAGCGAACTCATCACAACCCTAACGAGCCTGTAAGCAACACTTACCGTACAGTCTGTTCTCTTCATCTGATACGTCGTATATGAAGTCTAATGGTGGTAAATGTCAGACCCCAGTAAGTTTATAAGTCATGCTGATTTATGGCCCATACCGGTTCGAGAAACTACTAATAACTCCATTTAGTAAATCTCGACAACCCTGACCAGGAATTTGCTGTTATGGCCGATCAAGTATAGCACGCCATCAACTTCCTATACCAGGAGAGACGAAACCCCTCCTATCGCTCACCGTCTCCATGTGATTCGGGACTGTACCCAAAATCCACCTGTTTGCACGCCTTAATAGAGCCGTGGTAGCGAGGAAATCAAAGCACAGTGGGAATTACACAAGACACTATAACGATCTCGGGTCTATAGACTAACCTGTACAAGTGTCACCAGAGAACTGCTATCTGACAATAGGTATATATACCATCTAGGAGTTCTCGGCGAGTCCTGTTCGGTGTACCCATTCTCCAATGAGCACCTGTGTACAATCTTTGATGTCAAACACCAATGGTTGTGGGATCAACCATCGCCCCAGGGTCAAGAAACGCACACACTAGTCTACTCTGATAATATCGATGCCCTGTCTCGATATAACCTCGACTAGGAACAATTAAAGTATATGCTTTTAGACTGCCCAGACCCCACTAGTATGATCCATCATAATCCCGGTAGTCAAGCATAATCCTAAGGGCTTCATCAACATGTATATAAGATATGAAAAACAACACATCACACGTTAAGATGAAGATAAACCAGATAACATACTATCATTTCGAGAATTTTTTTTTCTGTACATATACATGCCTAGCATCCTATACAATATAGGCCTCTAGGGTATACATATCTAACAGAGTTCCTATTGGGAGTCATTTTATTCTTTGGTTGTATCGAACACATGTTCGTCTGGCAACTCACAATTTAAGGGGAGTCAGCCGGTATCGGACGCTCCACAAGAAAGTCGGTAATGTCCTGTCCTTTTACTGCTTTGAGGGGACGATACGTTATCGAGAACTCCACCAGGAGGAGGGCCTATTTGGCAAGCCTTCCTGTTAGTATGGCCCTCGACATCAGATATTTGAGAGGATCCATTTTCGATACGAGATGAACCTCATGTGCCAAGGCGTAATGTCTGAGCTTTGTTATTGCAAAGATCAGCTAAGTAATGCTTTTCGATGGGGGAATAGTTGCTTTCTGCCCCCAGGAGTACTCGACTTAAATAGTACAGAGATCTCTCCTTTTCCCGATCATTCTCTTGTGCCCATAACACACCCAAAGAACCTTCAAGGGTTGTTGTATATAGGATAAAGGGTTTTCCCTTAACCGGAGCAGTCAATACCGACGGATGTTGTAGGTATTGCTTGATTTTGTCCAGTGCGTTTTGGCACATTTGATCCCAGATGAACAGGGTCCCCTTCTTCATCAAATGACTGTAGGGACGGTATTTTCCGGAGAGGTTGGCTATGAACCGCCGGATATACGCGAGTTTTCCTTAGAGAGACCGCAACTGTTTGAAGGTTCTTGGCGTGGGCATTTCCATAATCGCCTTAATCTTTGAGTGAACGATTTCGATACCCCGGTGACGTATGATGAATCCTAGGAATTTGCCTGAGAAAACTCCAAATGCACATTTTAGAGGATTCATCTTTAGATTATACTTCCGAAGGCGTTGGAACATTATTTTTAGATGTTCCTAATGTTCCTCATGGGATTTTCTCTTCACTACAAGGTCGTCGATGTAGCATTCGACGATCTTTTGTATGAGGTCATCAAAGATCTTTGTCATGGCCCTCTGGTAGGTAGCGCCAGCATTCTTCAAACCGAAGGGCATCACTTTATAACAGAATAAGCCTAGTGGGGTCCGGAAGGCAGTATGCTTTTGGTCTTCTGGATGCATTTTTATTTGGTTGTATCCTGAAGATCCATCCATGAAGGAAAAGACCTCATGGGTAGACGTGTTATCGATCATCAGCTCGATAACAGGTACTGGAAAATTATCCTTTGGGCAAGCTTTTCTAAGGTTCCGAAAGCCCACACAGATGGGTACCGTCCTATTTTTCTTCATCACTGGAATGATATTAGCGATCCAGTCGGGATATTGAACTTCTTGGATGAAGACAAAGTCGATTAGTTTCCTGACCTCAGCATTGATGCTCATCTGAAGTTCGAGTCGCAACCTTCTTGGTGCCTATTTGATTGGCTTTATTCCTGGCGAGGTCCGCCGTTAGACAAATCCTCTTTCAATGTGAGAAAGCTCTAGCAAAATCTTTAGCCAGTTTATGTACTGCCACCTTTGGATCTGGACCCGGCATTTCAGAGTAGTTCCAGGCAAAGCAATCTTTGTACTGCATGAGCACGTCTTTTAACGTGGCCACCTGCTTTTTAGATAGCAGTTCACTGATGAATGTTGGTCTCGGATCATTTTCCGTCCCTAATTCAATTTTTCTTAGGTTGTACGCCGTGGTATGTATCCCATCTTCCAGCTCTTTTGGTGCTGGTGGAAACTCTGAGATCACCCATTCTACGTCTTCATTTACGAAGCACATGTGGAGGTCATCTATAGATCGTGTCCTCCCTCTTTTGAGAGTTTTATTATATGGCAGGTACGAGTTCGCTTCCATTCTTGATGTTAAGCTGGTCCTATCCTCACGGTATAGGTCCTCTTTGGCTCATGTTGTTGCTGCGGGGTTACCCTCCAGCTGTCGGATAAAGCAAACCTGCCTTGTGGATACCGGTCTTCTACCCAGTTTTTGAAGGTGAAGCAGTCTTTAAGAGGATGACCTATTACTCAGTGATAGGAGCAATAATCCAGATGATGGACCTCATTTATTTGTTCAGAGTGCCGAGACTATGGAAGTGTCATCATTTGGTGCTTCATGACAAGGTTAAATATTTTCCTTGTCTTGGATTGAGGGAAAGAGTATTCCCGACCCATCTTCTTTATAAAGGACGGGCTCCAATCGAGTTTTTCTCGATTGCATGGCGTCTTGGATCCACTTTGTTGTTTTCGAACGTTGTTTGCGTTCTTTGCCATGTTTTTGCCTCTATTTCAGGATTTTCCCCTTTCACGAGAACATACAGTGGGCCGGGGATGAAGAGCATTATAGTCTTCATTCTCCGCAGATTGCTGATTGAGACGTTGCGTCTTGGCCTTTTCATAGATGGCCATTTCACGGCTGTGATTTTCCCAGCTCTTTTGACAAGCTTCTTTTATTAACTTGTCGATTTGTTCTTCGAGTGACGGACTTAATGTTCTTAGAGCGGGATTTCGCTCTGTTTCGATGTCACAACTATTTGGAAGAGCGTTTTTCCCTTCACTTGTTTACGACGCGGGTACTGTAGAACCGCTCCCGTTTCTTGGACCGAACATATCCGAGCCCGGTTGTCTCCATCATTCCGTTGGGCATCTTTTGCCGAGTCTCGGGAATATCCCAAATCTTTCTGTAGAATTGAGCTTGTCGAACAATTTGTTCGAGGGGTACACCTTGGCATCTTAACGTCCTTTTCAATCCCTCCGCGTAGTATCTTGGAAGAAGGATTGGTTGAATCCTATCGAGTGCAAAATCGGCACCATGTCAGACTTCTTTCTCTAATTTATTTTCCGTAGATCGGTAGAAGAGGGTCGCTTTTTCACCTCTTTGCCTGGTAGGTATGTAGAAAGTTTGCAGTTCTTGTATGCTGTATGTATGGAGCGCATCAAGTTCCTTGTAGTGTTTAGGCGGAGCCATTGTGATTTGCGTACTCTAATATGCTTAGGCAAAAGTTTGCATTGACAGGCAGACGGAGAACACTGTGTTGGCCTCGTCCTCTGAGTTGCTGCCAAAGACCAAAATATGAGTAGATGGTCCGGGCCTGTTGTTTTCTTTATGGGGTTGCCCCGAGTAGAAGATTTGTTCATCTTCCTCGGTATCGCTCCCAAAGATCGGGATAGAGGCAATGGACTTCTGTTTATCCTTCGGCTTATTACACCTTTCCATATTCTCGAAGTCCGGTAGGAAGTACTTTGCGTCTTCATGAAGGCACTGCATTCCTCGGTGGGGTGTGTAACCCTCTAATGATATAGGTAGTTGTTTGGATGTGATTCTTCTCCATCGAGACATTTGACCCCGGGAGTGTTCTTTATGAGAGGTGGCAACTTCATCCCCATTGACAGGGCTTTGGCGAACCGCTTCTCTATTTTGATCCTGCTTTTATTTGTAGCAGGTTTGCTTTGGTTTTATGGGAGTACTTTACGACTCTTCCTCACCGCATCTTCTTTGCCCAGACGCTGACGCTTAGCCTTTTCATATATGGCTATCTCGTGTTCTCGGTCAAGTTTGCTTTTGTGAAAGACTTCCTTTAACAGCCTTTCAATTGGGTCTTCCTCTGGTAATTCCGGAGATCTTAGCGCTGATTCTGCCTCCAGTTTCTCTGCGTTGTTTTCTGATGCTGAGAGAGCTTCTTCGTTATATAACGATGAATGGGAGACCATGTGGCAACTTTCTACACGGTCTTCGGTGTCTTCTGATGAGTCATTTTCCTCATCGATGTCACTATCTTCGTTCTTAAGAATATGCTTGAGGAACTCTTCGAACGTGACTGGTGTCCACGCCTTCTGGTTATACTCCTCTAGCACATCAACGTACTTTTGTAAGTCTGTGCGCTTGTCGTCATACTCAGCAGGCTGCACAGGCTTCTTAGTCTTCTTTTTCTTCGAAAACTTTGAAGACTTGACTTGGGGATTTTCCCCTCGTCGGAAATTTTTGGTATAGGACGAGGTTTCATCATTCCTTCGATTATTTTAGGTTCAAGTGGGCTTTTCCACCCGACTGCTGGACATGCCTGTAGATCCTTCAGCATTCTTTTGGATTTTGCTGAAATAATGACTTCCTATGGAGTTTCTTCCACGAGTGAGCATAATGCCCCCTGCGCATCCAACTTTTTAGGAGTGTGCTTCTGGGGTGGGTTTACCCTCCAGTTATCAGACATCACGGATTTCCCCTGTTGATACTGGTCTTCGACCCAGTTCTTGAAGACATAGCAATCTTCAATTGGGTGTCTCACCATTCTGTGATAGGATCAGTAGTTAGGGTTGTTGACGTCGCCGGGTTGGGGTGGACGCCGCGGGTCTAGCAATGTGACGAGTTTATTACGCACTGCCAATTCGAACAGTCTCCTCGTCTTATCGCGGGGAAATGAGTAAGCGCGTCCTAGTCTTTCCTCCAAAGATGGGCGCGGACACGCGTTGTTTTGGTGAGCAACCGGTTTTGGGCCACTCGGTTGTTGTTGCGTATTTGCGATGAAGGCCGCTTTCCCTTTACCTTTTTTATTTCGAGGGTCCTTATTTGAGGGGCATGGCCTATGGCCCATCTAGTCCATTTGGGCCAATTTATCTATCAGAGCCTGGAAGGTGGTTGGTTAGAAGAATGTCATGAACTGGGACACAGTCGTTTGAGGATCTAGGGTCCCAATGAACATGCCTACGGCGGGAGATTCTTCAATGCGCTGTTCGCACTTTGACCACAGGTTCCGCCACCGGATCGCGTATTGGACCCAAGTTTCTCCTGGCTTTACCCTGGCATTGATTAATGCCGTAATTGGTGTGCGCTCACTCGCGCTGGCGAACCGCTGTATGAACAGTCGTTCCATCTCTGTGAATGTTTTTACGGAGTTATTTGGGACCTCCGAGTACCATTCAAAGTCTGTTTCTGACAGGCCGCCGAAGAACTGGCGAAGCAACAATTTGTCATCGCCTCCAATGTTGCCATACAGAGCTCTGAACTGCGCGACGTACTGGTGAGGGTTGCCTGTCCATTTGTACACATGGAATTTGGGGATCCTATATCCTGGTAGGTATTTGATTTGATCATACTAGCCTGGATACGGTCGTCCAGTTCTGACGATCTGGCCAGCAACTTCATTAGCTTGATGAGCTATTATTTGTTGAGCAATATAATCATCAAGGGCGGCCTTAGAGATTGTTTCCTCCTTGGCTGCCGATAAGGCTGGAGGAGGGTTTGATGTTTCCCCTCTGTCATCGTCGACGATTATCGGCGGATCTTCGGCTGGGGTTTCTGGTTGGATCATCATTTCAACCATGTCTTAGAACAAAAGAGCCATTTGCTTGATGTTGGCAACTTTTTCAGCGGCTTCTTTGTCTTTTCTCTCAAGCACCCTTCGCAGGAACTCTCTATCGGTCTCCTGCTCTTAGCGCTGTTCGGCTTCTTTGTATGGACTTTCTTTCTGTCCGATAAGTGCTGCCATTTTGGTTAGCATTTCCTGGAGCTTTTGTTGTTGCTCCTGAGCCTTTGTCAGCGTCCAAGTTTGCGGTCGATGACTCATGGAGGCACTGATTTCTTCTTTTCCTGAAGCCATGTAGATCGTATGTATGATCATGCCCCGAGACTTGGGGAGTTTGGGTCCATCACCTTTGGAATTTGCTGCAGGCGGTGGGATTTTTTCCAGCCTCGTTCTTTTATGAGAGGCTGAAGTTGAAGGGTCCGCTGTAACAGGCACCTATGTAGAAGGAGTCTCATGTTGTATGGCGGAGGAGTGATCTTTCTCTTGTCGAGCCTTCAATTTTTTTGGTTGACGAGAGTGATTTTCATCAATCACGGAGTCTTGGACTTTCCGCCAGATTCTATGAATTTGCGAGGAGAGCCGCTGATGGGGCCGCACCAGCTTTGCTTGTATAGGGACTTCCACAGGTGGGGGTGATTTCTTTAACATCGCCTTTGAGGAGTTCTTGCACACCCTCCTGAGCAGATCAAAGCTGTTCCCGATTGGAATAGCAGCATTAACTTCCACCATTGGAGCTAGTGGGGTAAGTCCATAGGGGGAGTTGCCCCAGCTTTTCTCACTCGGCGCCAGTGGCGACGTCGAGTGTGCCTTGCAGAAGGGGCCGCCTCAGTTTTGGAAGCGGCTTCTTCATACCCCCGGCTTTGGTGAGGGAATTCAATCGGCGTCAGCCTATTGAAGACCGACGTCCTTAATAGAGTTTGAGTAGAAACAACCAGCCTTTCAAAAACTGATCGTCTGACGGGTGAAGCACCTTTGACGGCTTCGTTTGTAGGAGGAGTTAGGAGGCCTATCCATTTTGGGCAGCCCCTTTAGGTATCACGAGCCTCTTTGTGGGACCGTTTGCACTTTTGCTCAGCATGTTGAAGACTGAGATTCCAGATTTGGACGGCTCGTTGAGAGGGGCCGTTGTTCTTGCCAGTCGATCGAAGACTGACCTATTGGGAGATTCTTCTTGCGGCATTGAGGCACCGAAACTCACAGGTGGGAGCATGGTCCCGAAGAACAATCCAGTAATGGCTTGTGTGACTTGCCCCATTGGCATTGAAAAAATAGAGGCCGCGTTAGGCCCATAAGTCACTCCTCTAGTTGGGGTGGAGAGAGAGTTGCTGCTGCATGCAGTGCATTGAAAAGACATCGATTTTCTGCATAAGAGCAAGACACCAAATTTTAGTTCCTCGAATCCAAGGGCCACCATAGCGAACCGTGATTTTTTTCGCGAAACACGACACATGAAGTGCGGAGTGGAAAGAGGAAAAGGTCCTACTGGACGTGCCAGAATCTGTTCACCGCTGAAAGACTGGACCGAGACGTTGGGACGTCTGGCCTGAATTTGGGGGATGATGCTATTTAGACTTCTCCATCCACCTCTCCGAAGATACCAAGTTGATTTATGGTACCGTATATCGGATGTTTGGACAGATGCGACCGTTGTAGCAGACTATATCAGATTCCCCCTCGTTTATGAGGAGTTTTTGATTTTGGGGACGCTTTTCCCTGCAAGCGCAAGCCCCTGCAGTTAATTACGTTGTCGCGTAGTGAGAACCACTTTCTCTTGCTCCAGTGGTTCACTTCGTGTCGTATGTATTTTTGTTTATTTTGGTTGCCCATGGATTGTATACGGAGACTAATTTATGTCGTCGCCCGTAGGGCGTGGATTAGTCCAAATCCGCATGTTTTAGATTTGGATTTTGGGTCAAGGATTTGCTTGGTTTGCCAACGGGAGTGAAATTAGGACGCAGATCTCATATAAATGAGGTCCATCAGTTCATGGAATATTTGAGTTTGATCTAAGGATCGTTAGTCATATTTGAGACTAAGATCAACTTAGAAACAAATGAGCATATGGGCTCAATTATTTTAGTTTAATGACATCACGGTCCATTATCACCGTGTTTGGGGCGAATATTAGTTTAAGGACATTTCGGTCCATAATTCATCTTGCACGCACATGTATTTGTTACGTGGCGGAGTGAACGATGGTGACATGGAATGCACCCAATTTGGGGTGCGATCCGATTAGAGGTGTGCGCATAAATTTTGAAGTGTATCGATGTGGGATGTATCATTTCCTGTATTGATGAAATTTTATATCAAGTTGGGACGAGAAAAGAGTTGTTGGTTGTCGGGACTCGCCACCTCTCTGAAGATATTGAGGAATTACAACGACATATCTCAGAGGTGTGGAAAGATATACTCTTGAACCAAATCCCGTATTTTAGGGAAAAGATCATGGTGGATCATCTAAGAATCGTTAGTCTTATATGAGACTAAGATTATCTTAGGAGATATGGGATGAATATCATTTTGGATATCATCAATGAGAGATCATTAGTCATGTTTGAGACTAAAATCAGTTTGGAAATCACAAGCATATAGGCTCGGTTGAATTAAAGAGGAAGCTCAAGCTTCATAGACTTAGCCAATTTGGGCTAAGATTGGGTTTCTATACCACCCAGCAGTGCTAAGCACTAAGATATACAGTACTCACGTGTGTGGGGCGCTGGAATAGTGCTAAGCACTAATCTTCTCTGGCGCTCACGTGTGAAACATGTGAGGCGCACAGATATGGGCGCTGCCCACTCAGTGCTAAGCACTTAGTCATTTTGACTGAATATAGAGTGCTAAGCACTTTGCATGGCACCCACGTGAGAAGAACGTGAATGCTGAGCATTGATTTCGGGTTTTGTTTGTTTACCCCACTTTATTTTTGACAAAAGTGCTAAGCACTTGGCTAGAGCTCTGGCGCTCACGTGTGAAGCACATGAGGCGCCAGATTTCGGGTTTTCAAGAGTGTTTCACATGACTTTCACGTGACTGCTTTATTTTTGGGGTGCTGGGCTGCAATATTTGGTGGCTGTCCAATCAACACAAATATGTTTTTCTTTGTTTTTTGGACACTCATATGGGAAGCATGTAAGGCGTTTTATCTTTTGTTTGTCTTAGGCACTCACGTGGGAAACATGCGAGGCACTATAATAGTGCTAAGCACTAATTTTGCTCATGTGTGTTTTACGTGAGACGCCAAGTTCTTCTTGTTTTTAGAGATGTTAATCTCTGTTAATTACATTTTAGTTATTGATGATCATCAAGATTTCTGTTTTAAAGATCTTGGATCATCATTTTTTTTTAATTGGAGAACTAAGTTCTTCTCTTATTTTTATAAAAACTAAGTTTTTTATGTAGGGTTAAACCCTAATTTCAGAGGAATTAAATTTCTAGAACATAAGTTCTTTTCTTTTCTTTTTTCTTTCTTTTTAACCTAGTTCTTTTCTGAATTTTTGATTCTCAAGAAAAAGATCTTCCTGATGAGAATTAAATTCTCAACTTGTGGGAGACATGTCTTGTGGATCTTTGATCCAGAAGAAGAATTAATTTATTTGAGAAGGGTTAAACCCTTAGATAGCTAAAAAGAGATATTTTGATCTCCGTGTTTTCTTTACCTAGGGTTTTGAGGAGGATGATCTTCTTCTTTTCTTGAGAATTGAATTCTCTGTTGTTTTGGAAGCTTTCTGTATTTTTCGGAAGCTTATGGGGGGGGGAGGGGGTTCCTTCTATATGAGACTTGAAGTCTTGGGTCCTTTATATAGTGGAGGCAAATTGTTAATTAGTTTTGAGAAAATCTCCCATTGAGAGATTTCAATTGATTTAATTGGTCTCAAAATTTGTTTGGGGGATTTCACCAACCGTTGGATTTTTGATCCAAGTGTTTCTATTTTTACAGAATATATTTTCTTGTTTTTAACAAGATTGGGGGAATATTTTCCCATATATAGAATTTTATTCTATTAAATGGTGATTTTTTTTATCACCATTGGATTTTTAAGCCAAGGGTGCTAGGTTTAACAGAGCACAATCTTTCTCTGTTTAGAAAGATATAGGAAATATTTTCCATCTCATTGGATCTTTTGATTCACCAACTTTCTGTTTAACAGAAAATATTCTTCTCATTTAGTAAGATCAGGGAGATATTTTCCCCTAATAGAATTTAATTCTATATTTGATCACCGTTATATATTTGATCTAACGGTTCTCTCTTTAACAAAGAGGATTTTTCTTTTTTAGAAAAATCCAGGGAGGTATTTCCCAAGAGTAGAATTTAATTCTACATAAGGAGGCGCCCTCACGTGTTTAACACGTGATATTTATTTAGCTTCTTTCATTTGGCGCCCATATGCCTTGCATATGGGTGCTCACGTGTTTAACGCGTGAGGTCAATTTGGTCTTTGGCCATTTACACTTAATGCTCATATGCTTTGCATACAAAAATAGAATTTAATTTTATGCATAGAGTTTAACTCTATCCGAAACTAATGCTTCAAAAAGGGTGTTCTCACGTGTTTAACACGTGACCCCAGTGTTTTTTTTTGTGCTTATATGCTTTATACATAGGCGCTCACGTGTTTAATACGTGAGGCCTATGTAGTATTTAATTGTTTGGTTGCAGCGCTTATATGCTCTGCATATAAGTGCTCACGTGTTTAACACGTGAGGCTTGAGTCGTGGGGAATTCTCTCCTCTTTTTACTCCGTTTTTATGAGGGAACACACCTTTCGACATTGAAAGAGATGTATTTCAATGTCATTTGTTTTTGAATTGTGTTTTGGTGATTTGAGCATCACGCTTTTGTCGTTTGGACTCTTGTGTTTTGATAATTGAGTTTCATGATTGCTATTTTCGTGCACCGTAGCTGCACTTGATGGAAGTTTTGTTTGTTCCTAATACCCTCGCCGCTAACCCATGGCTATTGCGGAATTCGAAAACAAAAATTTGGATGTCACTAGAAACCCTAAACTAAGAATCCAACCAAACACCTAAAGTAGAACCGTAACAAGATAGAAATCACAACCTTTATAGCGTCTTCATTTGCTCTTATTTGGTTGGACTCTAGTATGCTCTCAAGAGGTTCGGGTCGCGTTTGAAAGCCGGTCTTCCTTCGTCGAGAAAACTGATCTAAGCTCCGGCTTCACCTAGTGAAGCAACCGACGTTCCAAGCTCATTAGGAATGGAGAGTGGGGTTGTAAGAATTTTCCATTATCTTTTTCTCTCTAATCTAAGCTCAAGAAAGCAAGCAAAAAAGAAGGAGGGGGAGGTAAGGAAAGATAGCCATGGGCAAGTGAAGAAGACATGAGAGAATGATAGTATGAAGAATAGTAAAGAATGGAATGGGTTCATAATTTTGAACCATACACAAAATATCATAACTATTTGCAATAAAAATAATGAAGCCTATTGCTCTCTACATGTCTTCAATCATGCTCAATACCACCCCATCCTCCACCTCATTTCATGAATATTCATAAATGAATATTCACAAATGTGGTGGCCATCTTCTAGAATAAATTCTATATAAATACGGAATAGAACTCGGTATACGTATTGAAATACATATATGCGTATATGTATAAAATTACGAATAGCCAAGAAAGAAAATGAATAGTGAACAATAATACTAGAATACATATATTAAAAAAATATATATAAATTATTAAATTAAACATGATTTAATAATCCGGCTTAATCCTAATCCGCTAGTATTATCAACCGTCCGATTAAAGTCCGTATAGCCTGTACACAGATTTAATCGGACACCGGTATGTACCAATATACGTCATTTATATCATATCGTCTAAACCGGAAAAACCCTCTGTGTTGGACTCTAAAGACTCGTCAATACACTAGCAGTGGGTTTAACCACAAGTACCGTTCCCCCAATATTTAAACATATTAAAAGAGAAAAGCTCTGTTGAAATCTAATGGTCCTCAAGTGCTTCTCACGAAGGCGCCAGCGCCAGCAATGCAAAGCACATAAAAGTTTAGTAAGAATTAAATTCTTATATGGCGCCGCACGTGCTCCTCAAGCGAGCGCCAATGTGCAAAGCACAGGAGTACCCATCATAAGAATTAAATTCATAAGTGGCGCCCACGTGCACAAAAAGATTGCTCTATGAAAAACAGAGAACCCTCGGATTAAAAATCCAATGGTGATTAAAAAATCACTATTTTATAGAATAAATTCTTTATATGGGAAAATATTTTCCCAATCTTTTTAAAAACAAGAAAACATATTCTGTAAAACAGAAGTCCTTGGATCAAAGATCCAATGGTGGGTAAAATTCTCCTCCGACTCAATTTTGAGACCAATTAAATCAATTGGAATCTCTCAATGAGAGATTTTCCCAAAATTAATTAACAAACTTGCCTCCACTATATAAAGGACCCGACTTCAAGTCTCATATAAACAGAGAGAGACCAGGAAAAATAGAAAACCCCCATAAGCTTCTGAAAAAATACAGAAAGCTTCCAAAAACAACAGAGAATTTAATTCTCAAAGAGGAAGACTTCCCTTTCAAAAAAAAAAACCCCCGAGATAAAGAAAACACAGAGATTAAAATATCTCTTTTATTTATTTTAAGGGTTTAACCCTTCTCAAAGAACTTAGTTCTTTCTCTGGATCAGAGACCCACAAAACAAGACTCTCACAAGTTGAGAATTTAATTCTCATCAGGAAGATCTTGTTCTTGGGAATCAAAGATTCAGGAAAGAACTAGATCCAAAAGAAAAACAAAAGGGAAAAGAACCTATAGTTCTTAAAGAAAAACCCGATTCCAGATCTTCAAAAAACAAAGATCTTGGTGATCATTAATGGTCAAAATGCCATTAATAGAGATTTAATCTCTAAAAAGGAGAAAAAGACTAGCGCGTCAGGTGCTTCCCACGTGGGCGCCTCTTTTAACAACATCTGGCGCCTCATGTGAAAAACACGCGGGCGCCCAAAACAGAAGGCCAGCGCCTCACGCGAAACACACGTGGTTGCTGAGTAAAAGTGCTTAGCACTCCATATACAGCCAAAACGGATAAGTGCTTAGCACTGATTGGGCAGCGCCCAGCACGTCACGTGCTCCTCACATTGGCGCAACACAAAAGTGCTTAGCACTCCATATACAGCCAAAATGCCTGAGTTAAGCACTGATCGGACAGTGCCCAGCGCCGCATGTGCTCCCCATGTGGGCGCCATATAAAAAGTGCTTTGCACATCATATGTAGCCGAAACGGCTGAGTGCTAATTGGGATGCGCCCAGCGCTACACGTGCACCTCACGTCGATGCCATAAGAAGTGTTTAGCACTTCACATTTAGCAAAATGACTAAAGTATTCAACATTTATTAGGCAGCGTCCATGACTGAAGGCTTCATATGACATACATGTAAGTATTAGAGCTCAAATAAGTGCTTAGCAATTTTACATAAAAAGAAAATGGCTGAACAAACAGAGCCCAAATAAGTGCTTAGCACTTTTGAATAAAAAAAGGGACTAAGCAGACTAAGCCCAAATTGACCAAGTCTCTAAAGTTTTCTTGCAGCTGAGCCCAAATGCTCTTTTGCTAGATCTCAAGTAAAAATGATCTTAAAATGTTGTTAAGTCGATCTTAGTCTTAAATAAGTCTAGCGTATCCTTAGCGAAAACAAACTGAGCCCAAATGCTCACTTATAAATTTAAGTTGATCCTAATCTCAAACTAGATTAACGATCCTTAAATCAAACAAAAATATTTCTGAACTGTAGGAATATACAACCTAAGTTCAAAACCCTGTCAAGCAAATCCTTGATCCAAACCCAAATCTAAAATATATGGATTTGGACTGATCCGCGCCCCACGGGCGACGACATAAAATAGTCTCCGTATACAATCCACGAGGAACCAAAAAAAATAAGAACACACACACCACGAAATGAACTGCCGGAGCAGGAGAAAGTGGTTATCACAATGAGATAACATAATTAACTACAGGGGCTTGCGCCTACAGGTAAGAGCGTCCCCACAATCATAAATCTCTCATAAAATGAGGGGGAATCTGATAAAGTCTGGTACAGCGGTCATATCTGTCCAAACCTTCGATATATGGTGTCATAAATCAACTTGGTATCTTCGGAGAGGTGGATGGAGATGTCCAAATAGCATCTACCCCCAAAATTCAGGCCAGACGTCCTAACGTCTCGGTCCGGTCTTTCGGCGGTGAACAAGCACGTCAGCGGCACTAGCTGTACGTAATGGCTACCCAGGTATTGAGCGAAAGGAAAGCCGACGAGCAAACTCATCCATACTCCTACTGAACTTGTCTGTGACAATCTCCATACAGTCTGGTTTGTTCATTTAAGAGTATCGCATATCGGTTCTAGGGGGTGGATAAAATTAGACCCCTAATAACGTGATATTTCGTGTTGGTGTAAAGTCCATCACCCACTGAGAAACTACTGATGTTAGTTATATGTATGCCCTAGAGGCCATTACTGTACATGGGATGTATATTGTAGTGGATGCTTGGACATATATAGGGGGACTTTCTTGCTCGATATGATAGTATCTATCTGGTTGCTCTTTGTCTTAACATGTTGACTTGTATAAGTGATGCTGTCTTGCTCTCACATGTTGATAAAGCCCTCAGGATGTGTACTTGACTATCAGGACTATGATGGAGATCATACTAGTGGGGCCAAGGGTAGTCCATAAGTACACCCTATAATTGTTCCTAGTCGAGGGTGTATCGAGACATGGCATCGATATTCCAGAGTAGACTAGCGTATACGCATCTTGACCCATATGATGGGCGATGGATGATCCCACATCCATTGGTGTTTAACATCAAAGATGGTATACGGGTGCTCAGTGGAGACTGAGTAAACTGAACGGACTCACCGAGAACTCCTAGATGGTATTATACCTATCGTCAGATAGCAGTTCTCTGGTGACACTGGTACAGGTTAGTCCGTCGACCCAAGATCGTCATAGTGTCTTGTGTGATTCCAACTGTGCTTTGATTTCCACCATACCACGGTCAAGAGATCGTGCAAAAAGGTGGTTTTTGGGTACAGCCCCGAGTCACATGGAGGCAATGAGCGATAGGAGGGGATTCGTCTCTCCCGGTATTGGGAGTTGATGTTGCGCTATGCTCGATTGGCCATAACAGGAAATCCCTAGCCAGGGTTGCTGAGATTTACTGGTAAGTGTTATCAGTATTTTCTCGAACCGTTATGGACCTTGCATCGGCATGACTTATAAGGCTATTGGGGTCTGACGTTTTACCACCCCCAGGCTGTGATATGCGACATATCTGACGAAGAGACCGGACTGTACGGTAGTGTTACTGATTGGATTCGCAGTAGTATGAGCAGGCTTGCTTGTTGATCTTCTGATCGCTCAATACCCGGGTAGCCGTTACGTTTAGCAGACCGCTTGCGGCTTGTGGGTGTTTGATATGATCATCACCTACTGCCGGCGTATTGACGAGTCTTTAGAGTCTTACACAGAGGTTTCTTGGTTCATGCAAAACGAAGTAGGAGCACATATGTGATACGTGCGGGACCGAGATTAATGCGCGTATGTGATACCGCATTCTATTCTCGCGATATGTGATATCGGTCAGTTATATGTGATATAGCCAGGTTATCGGATCAAGTGTTGATTCATATGATATTAGTCGGTTGTATGTGATATAGCCGGATTATTAAATCAAGTGTTGATTTGATGATTTAATGTATAATTATATATTTGATATATTAACTTACATTAACTAATATTTTCGCACTAAGTTTTTCTTTTCTCACTTGTGTACACTTAGTATATATGTGATATATATTAATGTACATTATTATATGTCATACTTGATGCCACATGCTTCTTGGGTGTATGAGACTTACACCATGCTTATAATAATGTGAGGGTTTTGTTTATTTAAAGTAAATCAAAATTAATGGTAATTAGTCATATGGTTCAAGCTTGTAGAAGCTTGTGGAACCATTGACCAAGTCCACTCATTTTGTTTTACTTGAAGATATTTATTAACCCAACCATTATTGTTAACCCATGGTTTATTCTCTACATGGGTTAGCGTATGACACTAACTCACCCATGGTTGCTATTCTCACCTCATGAGTTCATTCTCTCATCTTCATCACTTCATCTTCTTCTTCATAAGAAAAAGCTTGCTAGCTTTTTTCTAAGTGAGAAAATAATGTGAGAAAAATAAATCTAAAGTGAGCCCATTTCCTACTTCATCATCCTTTACTATATTAGTCATTTAGTTTAGGGTGTTTGCTTCACTAATCTACAATTAGTGAAGAGGTAGCATGAGCTTGAGTCTTCTCGACGTAGATCATCTTTGGCCTCGAAGACTTCGTGCAAGCTTGTTCATTTCTTCATGTGAACCCTTACTAGAGTTCGGATGTTCACTACTTGGAGCGAAGGAACTACTACACGGAGCTTTAGAAGTGAAGGACCGGTCTACAAAGGTTGTATTTCTCATTCACTTAGTATGTAAAGATGTTTGCATGTTGTATTGTTTAATTCTCTAGTTAAAGATTCTAGGTTAGGGTTCTTTAGAACGGCAAAAATTTGAAAACGGCATGGACGATGCCTCCCGAAACCTTGCAGCCGCGCTAAGTAACCCAACAACTGATCCAAATCAGTACTTCTCGTCCACCTTAGCCAAGGATTTTTGGTGTTGGCCACCTGAGCACAGTACGACATCTACCCCCAATAACAGGAGAGACGAATCCCCGACGATCCGCTCACTGCTTCCATGTGGCTCGGGACTGTACCCAACTAAAACCTGTTTGCACAACTCATTTGAGCCGTGGTAGGGTAGTAATAAAAACACAGTGGGAAATCACACGAGACAAATGAAAATCTTAGGTCAACAGACTAACCTATACTCATGTCACCTGAGAACTGTTATCTAACAATAGGTATAATACCATCTAGTATATTCCCGGCGAGTCCGTCCAGTATAACGCATAATCTAATGAGCACTTTTATACTATCTTAGATGACCAACTGATACCAAAGGCTTGTGAGACCGGCCACTGCCCCTCGTCGGGGTCTCGAAAAGTATACACTAGTATACTCTGGAGTATCGATGCCCAGTCTCAATACTCCCTCAACTAGGGACATTTAAGGATGTGCTTATGGACCACCCATCTACCATGTATATGATTGTTGGATATAATGCCCTCTAAGTCAATTATTGTATCGCACGTACGTGATTGCAATGATTGAGGGAGGACCTATACCGATAAAACAGTCTTACTCGAGATGATAGTATGCTATCTGGTTTGTCTTTATCATCATGTATATGTTGATAAAGCCCATAGGATTCTTTCTTGACTACCAGCAGTATGATGGCGATCATACATGTGGGAGCTGGGGTCTATAAGCACATCCTTAAAATGTCCCTAGTCATGGGAGTTTTGAGATAGGGCATCGATACTCCAGAGTAGACTAGTGTATACAGTCGAGACCCCGACGAGGGGCGGTGGCCGGTCTCACAAGCCACTGGTGTCAGTTGGTTCACCTAAGATGTATACAGGTGCTCATTGGGTTATGAGTACACCGGACCGGACTCGCCGGGAACATGCTAGTTGGTATTATACATATCGTCAGATAGCAGTTCCCTGGTGACATGTGTATAGGTTAGTTCATCGACCTGAGGTCGTCATTTGTCTCGTGTGAGTTCCCACTGTGCTTTGATTTATACCCTACCACGGGTCAAAGGAGTCGTGCAAACAGGTATATTTTGGGTACAGTCCCGAGCCACATTGGAGGCAAGTGAGCGGATCATCGGGGATTCGTCTCTCCCGGTATTGGGGGTGAGATCGCGCTGTGCTTAGGAGAGCCATTACATGAAATCCCTGGCCAGGGTAATCGAGATATACTGGTAGGTATACCAGTAGTATCTCAGTGTGCTCTGGGCTGCTCTCTGACACGACTTATGCAGCTATTAGGGGTCTGTTGTTTACCATCCCCCTAGGCTCTATATGCGATACTCATAAGAAGAATGGACCGGACTGTACAGATATTGTCACTGTCAAGCTCAGTAGGGTTTATAGATGAGTTCGCTCGTCAGCTTCCCTTCCAATCAATACATAGGCAAACCGTTACATACAGCTTGTACCTTTGACGTGCTAGGGGTTATACCCAGTGCCAGTGTATTGATGAGTCATTAGAGTCCCCCACAGACACTTTCCCAAGTTCGGGCGAAACGTTGTAGATTCCGTATGGTTTTATGGCAGGGTTCGAAAATTGCACGTGCGTTTTCGCACGTGTCATTTTCGGGCAGATAATACTGGTAGGCTTTAGTTTAAGCCGGATCCCAGTATTATACTATGTAGATATAATATCTTTGTCTTAGTTGCATTTGTATTCGGTCGTAATACAAATGCAAGTATGTTTATACCGATACGGGGTTATCCTGAAATTCGTTTCGGGATGATTTTGGAAGTTGCCAGTTTCCAGTTTTCTATCACCCGTCTTTAACATTCGGTTAAAGACGGATTTATCTTTTCTTCATTTGGTGAGTCATGGTTCTGGAAGATTCTAGATATAGTGACTAGATTCATGATTCATTTGTGAGCATTAATGGTGTGATAAGTTGTTAAGGTGACTAGGTTTATGTTCATTGGTTGCATTTAATGTTAGTTGATGATTCATTCATGCTTTAATGATGATGATAAGTATGAAGGGTTCTAGTCACCACTTGAAGCTCCTACACTCACCTCCCTCTTCTATTTATTGTGGCCGGCCCTCTTTGTGAGGCGATGGTTGTTCATTTGATTTCATTTGCAAAAGATTATGATAGTTTAGTGTATGGAAATTTCATATAGTTCAATTTCCATTCACCCGATTCCAAATGGCAACTTCTATTAACCGTTCGTCCATAGCCTTGGACGTAACGAGACAAAGTGTTCTACTCATTCTCTACTTTATCTTGGTCGTCTCTTTTAGCAAACTTGACGATCGAGTTTCCTTAGTTCAGAGGTGGGAGCCCGTTTAATGATCCGTCGACGTGGTGCCACCTGGACGACGAGACCGGAGATCGAGCAAGTTCGGATCAGTTGCAACATAGCGTGGGATGATGGTTGAAGACCGAAGGACTCGGATCATTCGGTATAACAATTCTACCCTCTTTTCAATTTGTTAGTTTAGCTTTAATGGACGATCCGGGATAAAGTATGCGATAGCGCCAGTCGTAAAAGTTTTGTTCCGCATATTGGCGTCTGTTAGACGGCCAGGGCGCTGCCGCGGACTTACAGTGGTATCAGAGCCTCACCATTAAGCTATACTAATTTGTGCTAACACGTTTAAAAGATCGATCGAACGAAATTTTCAAAATTACAATTTCCATGTGTTAACAGTTTCTGTTGTTTTTCAAACTGTTCTAAAATTATTTTTGCATATCACAGAAAAACAAGCAGGAGTTTTTAAGCAACCCGTAAAAATTTGGGCACGTGATCCCATTAAATCACCGCGGAACCGCGGTCAAACCTAGGGTTTGACCGCGCTTCAGCGGCGGTTTAGTGGGAATGGTGCCCCAAATTTTTACAGGGGCTTCTTCACAGGGAAATGTGGTTTCTGGTACTGTTTGTTTTGGCCCAGATTTTGTTACTGTACAGCAGTTGTACGTGGGACCCACTTCGGGAAATTTTGTCGATCGAATTTTTAAACTTGTTAGTTTACAGTACTTTCATTATATCTCTGACCGGGAATGTCATTTGATCGGTAAACCGCGTCTGATTGCTATAGTTCTTTTAGACGGGTTTGCGAACGTGACATTCGCGTTGATGTTCTGTGTTGTGCTGTGATGTTGCGGATTTGTCGTGGTGGATAGCAGTGTGCAATGGTAGTGCTGTTTGGATTTATTTGTACATTTGATATTGCGGGGCGAGCGTCCAACATGTGGACTGCCGTCACTGCCTGTTGTATAATATTCTTTTGGGGCACGACCAGGTTGCGGTCGATGTACCTGTTGTACTATTTTTTTAATTTCTGTACTAGGTTTACTCCGCGGTGGGGTGCACGAATAGCCGGGTTCTGGAGGGCAACGGATCCATATCTCATGGCTTTGAGAGGCAGAAGGGCCTCACTCTTGAATTGGCAGACTATTCACCGCACTCGTAGGGGGTATAGGTTGACCCAAGGAGGGGTGCTCAATTTACCGGATTCCGTGAAGTGCCGGGTATTCCATTCACTATGTTGTGGGGACTACCTCGCTTCAGGTTTTGGTGGGTAACTTGCCGCACCCGTAGGGGTCCAGGTTTCATTGCACAGGCTATCCACACGACCAGGGGAACGTCGGGTTTCAGTAGCGGCTCTGTGAAACCTGGGGTTCCCAGATTATCTGTATTGTTCTGTGATGCTTATTACGTCAAGACATGGTGTTTGGTAGCTGCTGGGTATTCATTTGTTGCATAGATAGATGCATTAGTTTAAGTCAGACGTACACCTTGTTGGCCTATGTCAAGGGCATGTACGATGACTTAAGTTGATCAGGACAACAACGGGTAGAACTTGACATGTTGCTTATGACTTGTTGGTCTACGTCAAGGTCATAAGTGCATGGGATAAAAATTATATTGGGAGTTTCAAACATACAGGAAACTTGCCAGACTTGCGCATACCTTCTGGAGTGTGTTAACTTGAGTAGTTTCCATCAAGTTATCATGCGATGATAGTTGGATCCCGATTCTCACTGATGAGTTAGTTTACTCTTCGGGTGATCCCAACTAATTCTTCTTTCAGGTTTGGAGGAGAATTTGAGATTACAGTGGGAGGTTTCCTTATTAGATAAAAATGATAACCATTCTGATCTAGGTTAGAGTGCACGCAGAGTGTTTCTTTTCTCTCTCTCTTTGGCAGCGACTTTTGACCGACCCTAAACTATAACTCAATGACCAAGTTCACCGAACCTTCTTAAAATACTGGCTTTTGGATTGTCTATAGTTGCATAAGTCATTACCGCTCCTTCTTTTACCCTTTGTATTTCTCAGAACACCCCGTATTACTACGGACATCCACTTCTATTGGATAGATCCATCGTATGGTTATATACGAACTCGAAGGGACTTCTTCGAGGATGGATCCAGGTTCAGGAGAAATAGAATTGGTTTATTCAATTGTCTTTTATTATCACCTTCTCTCAGGTTGCGAGGGCTCCTTGTTTTAGGAGAGTACACCTATTACGCTTATTGGATAGTCTTGTTCCAAACCAAAGGCAGGTGCCGAAAGGTAGGGAATGAAGAAAACCAATTAGCCTAAGTAGGGTGTGCAGAAGGTAATATGTAAAGACAAGATAAAGGAATTAGAAAGAGGGCAAAGTAAATTGCGACTATTCATATTCACGATCAAACCACGTGTTTCATCGCCACTCCTACTTTACCTTTGATTTCTCCAGAACAACCCGTATCACTACGAACATCCAATTCCATTGGATAAATCCATCGTATGGTTATATACGAACTCGAAAGATATTTTTCGAGGATGGATTCCGGTTCAGGAGAAATAGGAATAAGGTTTATTCAGTTGTCTTTTATCATCACCTTCTCTCAAGTTACGAGTACTCCTAGGTTTAGGAGGGTACACCTATTATGCTTACTGGATATTCTTCTTCCAAATCATAGGCTGGTGCCGAACGGTAGGGAAGGAAGAAAACCATTTTAGTCTAACGATGGTGTAAAGAAGGTAACGACTAAAGACAAATAAAGGGAATTAGAGAGATGGCAAAGAAATATACGGTTAAAGTCATGATTTGGATTATGGAAGAGGCATTACTAGGAATACCAGGATACCCCTACGAAACATATCAATGTTTCAGTTACACTGTGCGTTGTTAATTAAAAACTGATTTCCCAATCAAACCCTTGCTCTAGGGTATGTATTTACCAGATATGATTCTCACATCTGTATGGTTTTACAGATGTTCAGTGGGAGTAAGTTATTGGGAATTAGGTAATCATCCTCATTATATCGGAATTCGTTGTAATTAGTGATATTTGAGGAAATCGCCTGAGCACAGTTTTCAACCTACGACGCACAGGTTTTGAGTTATTCAACTCAGCGGACTTATACAGAGTATTGTATGTTGTCCAGTGTCCATCAGGACAAAGGGGTTGGTCCTCGCACTATATTTTATTTACTTGTGACTTCTCTAGTTTATAGACAAGTGTTTCATAGAAATACAATGTCTAAGTATTGAGAAGTTGTGGGTATAGGAATAAAGTAGAGAACCATGTATCGCAAGTATCAGGATTCTTCAAAGAAATCGAAGATGTAGATTCTTGTGATTGGTATTCAGTTGATAGTAATGGTTTTGAGAAACTTGTTTCTCTTTCAGGTTACTTATAATTGGATGTATTCCTAAGTTGAGTAATACTGATTAGCCTCTCTCCATTAAAATGATATGCACTGGAGACAGCTGCATGATTTGAATCTGGTTCCAATTAAATAAGTGCCAAAGTTTCTATATTAGATATAGAATGGATCATATCTTAACGATGTTAAGGTAAAAGGAGTTGTCCAGCTTATGCTTAAAACCAGATACTGGATAACTCAAGGCACGTTTCTGTAATAGCAGTTTGTGGGTTGACCCTAGCTTTGACGATGGTTGATTTTCTACCATCTGGAAGATCAATAGTGATATTGTTCTTAACTCTCCACAGTTTTAGTAAAATGGACTTTTTAAGAAAAACAGAAGTGGGAGTATGGTAGAACTGGAAGTGATTCCAGAACCGCAAAACGATTACGGAAAATTTAATAGGACCTATATATTCAATCAGGTTTGACATTCAAATAGCCACTCCGCAGACATGGTGGGTAACCTCAGACACCCGAGAGGTACTCCGGTAGCCTCAAGGACGGTGACAGAGAGGTTCTTGTTTATCCAGACTTGACACTACTGTTGTTCCAGACTATGAGACCCGGCAGGAGGATATGTATAGCGTCGTTCTAAACTAGTTTTAGAAGTGTACGTATATATATTATTTTGCTAGAGGGTTGTCGTAGTCAGTGGGAGCAGCGGAAGCATAGTGGGCAAGTAGCTATTGTCTATTTATAGACTTGAGCAGAATAGTGGAGATAGATCATCTATTTTTGATGTAACAGTCATGGGTTTGACTTCATCAGAATAGGGGATGGATCTGTTAAGAAGGTAGTAGGGTGTGATGTCTTGGTATTTGGATGACATACACAAAGTAGGAAGTAAAATTCCTATACTACGATCGGTTGTACTGTGGTCGTCACACAGTTGTTTCTCCACA
The DNA here is from genome assembly GCA_030015575.1 of Agapanthus africanus. Lineage (NCBI taxonomy): Eukaryota > Viridiplantae > Streptophyta > Magnoliopsida > Asparagales > Amaryllidaceae > Agapanthus > Agapanthus africanus. Next base: position 89,259,563 of record JASDDO010000012.1, on the reverse strand, counting down.
AAGGATATAGATATATTATCTGACATTCAGGTTAATAGATCTATGGTTTTAGATCTATATTTGGGTAGCTTCCCAATATGGGCACTTTGACAATATTCTAATAGTATTTTAGAATAGATGACTCCTGGCATGGTGGTGTACCCGCAGGTGATGGAGTCACCCTCTCTAAAGGTGTCTTACAGACTAAAGGGGAGAGGGATGTACATGATTGGCAGATCACTTGCTTAGGCAATTGAGTCAATCGTGAGATGTCAAGTACCACATCAGATGTTGTTTTTGCACTAGATGCGAGAAGTTTATATTAATCCAATCCTGAAGATACATAAGGTAGCAGTTTTAAAACATAAATGCATGTTCTACGGATTTGATGATGGCGGCCTCCTTCGGGAGACAGTTATCATTCCAGACTTCAAAGATGACATTTATAACAGAGTGATTGTCAGAGTTATAGTTTTCCCTCAGACGAGGGACAGTATTATGGACAGGCGGTCCAAGAGGATACTGTGGGAGGCATAGTGCTGGACACTGATTATTTTCAGTGATCGATACAGTCTAAGAGGTTTGGATTTGGAGTTCATTTATGAACTAGGTCCCATCAGATATCCAAACATATTCTAAGACAGGTATTACTCAACTCGGGAGATGGTTTTCTCCACGAAATTGAGATATAGAGATATACAGAAAGAAACACCGAAGCGGATCCACTCACTGAGGCTATTTCTCGAACACAAGAGTTTTACAAATGAGCTTTGTGAAACTGATTAGTAGAGGAGTTGGATGCTCGGTATCACACGAGTGTCAGTACGCGACATCGCAATAATTAGCCTTAAGTGCAAGTGGGAGATTGTTGGATATAATGCCCTCTAAGTCAATTATTGTATCGCAGGTACGTGATTGCAATGATTGAGGGAGGACCTATACCGATAAAACAGTCTTACTCGAGATGATAGTATGCTATCTGGTTTGTCTTTATCATCATGTATATGTTGATAAAGCCCATATGATTCTTGCTTGACTACCAGCAGTATGATGGCGATCATACATGTGGGAGCTGGGGTCTATAAGCACATCCTTAAAATGTCCCTAGTCGTGGGAGTTTCGAGATAGAGTATCGATACTCCAGAGTAGACTAGTGTATACAGTCGAGGCCCTGACGAGGGGCGGTGGCCGGTCTCACAAGCCACTGGTATCAGTTGGTTCACCTAAGATGTATACAGGTGCTCATTGGGTTATGAGTACACCGGACTGGACTCGCCGGGAACATGCTAGTTGGTATTATACATATCGTCAGATAGCAGTTCCCCGGTGACATGTGTATAGGTTAGTTCATCAACTTAAGATCGTCATTTGTCTCGTGTGAGTTCCCACTGTGCTTTGATTTATACCCTACCACGGGTCAAAGGAGTCGTGCAAACAGGTATATTTTGGGTACAGTCCCGAGCCACATTGGAGGCAAGTGAGCGGATCATCGGGGATTCGTCTCTCCCGGTATTGGGGATGAGATCGCGCTGTGTTTAGGAGAGCCATTACAAGAAATCCCTGGTCAGGGTAATCGAGATATACTGGTAGGTATACCAGTAGTATTTCAGTGTGTTCTGGGCTGCTCTCTGACACGACTTATGCAGCTATTAGGGGTCTGTCGTTTACCATCCCCCTAGGCTCTATATGCGATACTCATAAGATGAATGGACCGGACTGTACATATATTGTCACTGTCAGGCTCAGTAGGGTTTATAGATGAGTTCGCTAGTCAGCTTCTCTTCCAATCAATACATAGGCAAACCGTTACGTACAGCTTGTACCTCTGACGTGCTAGGGGTTATACCCAGTGCCAGTGTATTGATGGGTCATTAGAGTCCCCCACAGACACTTTCCCAAGTTCAGGCGAAATGTTGTAGATGCCGTATGGTTTTATGGCAGGGTTCGGATGTTAGTTATATGTATGCCCTATAGGCCATTACTGTACATAGGATGTATATTGTAGTGGATGCTGGGACATATATAGGTAGGACTTTCTTGCTCGACATGATAGTATGCTATCTGGTTGAACTTTACCTTAACGTGTATACTGATTGTCTCTCTGTTACATGTTGGTAAAGCCCTTAGGATGTGTGCTTGACTACTTGGACTATGATGCGGATCATACTCGTGGGGACATGGTAGTCCATAAGTACATCCTTCAAAGTCCCTAGTCGAGGGTGTATCGAGACGGGGCATCGATATACCAGAGTAGACTAGCGTGTAGCTTCTCGACCCATACAGATGGGCGATGGATGATCCCATATCCATTGGTGTTTGACATCAGAGATGATATACGGGTGCTCAGTCGAGACTAGGTACACTGGACGGACTCGCCGAGAACTCCCAGATGGTATTATACCTCACGTCAGATGGCAGTTCTATGGTGACACTGGTACAGAGTAGTCTGTTGACCCGAGATCGTCATAGAGTCTTTTGTGGTTCCCACTGTGCTTTGATTTCCATCTTACCACGTCCAAGAGGGCGTGCAAAACGGTGGTTTTTGGGTACAGTCCCGAGTCACATGGAGGCAATGAGCGATAGGAGGGGATTCGTCTCTCCCGGTATAGGGGGTTGATGTTGCGCTGTGTTCGATTGGCTATAACAGGAAGTCCCTGGCCAGGGCTGCCCAGAGAATTTCTGGTAAGTGTTACCAGTAGTTTCTCGACCCGTTATGAGCCTCATATCGACACGACTTATCGAGCTATTGGGGTCTGACGTTTACCACCCCTAGGCAAGATATGCGACATATCAGACGATCAGACCGGACTGTACGGTAGTGTTACTGGTTGGATTCACTGGAGTGTGAGAGGGCTTGCTCGTCGATCTTCAGATCGCTCAATACCCGGGTGGCCGTTACGTTTAGCAGACCGCTTGCGGCTTGTGGGTGTTTGATATGATCATCACCTGCTGCCGGCGTATTGACGAGTCTTTAGAGTCCTACACAGAGGTTTCCTGGCTCAAGCGAAACGAAATAGGAGCGCATATGAGATATGTGCGGGACCGAGAATCATGCGTGTATGTGATACCGTATTCTATTCTCGCGATCAATGTGTCGAATGGTTATATGCGATATAACCCAGTTATCGAATGTAGAGTTGATTCGATAAGTCGATACATTGGATACTAGTCGGTTATATGCGATATGACCGGATCGTTAAATCAAGTGTTGATTTAATGATTTAATGTATAATTATATATTTGATATATTACTTTGCATTAACTAGTATTGGTTCACTTTAAATGGATATTCTCACTCGGATGTGCGCATTGCATATGCGATATGATTTTGTGCACTTGCTTGTATCATGTTTGATGATGCATGCCTTTTGGTTAAGTGTAAAGAATTAAACCTTGGTTAATGAAATGGTTAGGGTTTACTTTTTCCTTATTCATTTTATTCATTTATTTATCTAATTATTCTTTTTGGAATTTGATTTGCATAAAGAATAAATGGTGGCTTTCTTTGGATGGATTATGAAGCTTCATGATACTTTGACTAAGTCACCATTTTGTCTTGATGCTTAACCCTAACCCTTCATTCTAACCATGATTGATTCTCTACACTAAACTATGGTTGGTTAATGATAAGTATTCATATTTATCTCTTTTTACAAAATAACTTATCATAACCTTTTTCCATCTTCTTCTTCTTCACTTCAAGAAGAAGCTTGCTTCATCAATGGTGATTGATGAAAACAAGTGATAAATCCAATTCTAAAGTCTACCCACTTCCTATTTCTTCATCCTCTACCTCTTGCCAAGTAGTAGAGTGTGTTTACTTCACAAGTTTCTTGACTTGGTGAAGTTGTGAGCTTGATCTAGCGATGCCTTGACGTAGATCATCTTCGGCATGGACATCGACGACCTAGCTTGCCCATTCTCCGACGAAGCCGACGCTAGAGCCCGGATTTGATTTGGACAGCGGAGAGGACCTCATCTCGGAGCCGTGGAGGTGGAGGACCGGATCTACAAAGGTTGTATTTCCGTATCTCTTAGTTAATTGTTAACTAGCTTACTTTTCGCCTAGACATCTAGCAAACGATCCGTAGTCGGGTCTCTCGGCATCCATAAATTTTTATATTGGCATGTTCGATGCCTTGTGAGACCTCACTAGGGTGCCTAGGAACCCTACAGTGGTATCAGAGCCTAGCTAGAGCCTTAGGCGAAGTCCAGACGGAATTTGAAGTCCGAACGAACCCGAAACACCAAATCAATCTTGCTCTCTGTACTTTTTTGAAAACAGTGAGTTTTTCCAAATTAAAATTTGCTAAAAAATTCAGCAGGAAAAAATAAGAATTACGGTGCAAAAAGTTTCTGGTGAACAGTAATTTTCGCGGCGGATCCGCGGCAGAAGCATGGCTTCTGCGGCGGATCAGCGGCCCAATCATGACATCATCCCTTACTGTTTGCACAGTAATACCTGATAAATTCTTCTGGATTTTCTGGGAATTTTTAAAAGTTATTCAAGAGTTGAATTTTCTGCAGTTGTTTTGGGGATTCGGTGTTTCGATCGGGGTATCAAATTTTGTCTATGTGGCTTTCCGGATAAATTCTTGAATATGTTAAAAAGTTCGACCGGATATAAATACCCAATTTTTCCCGGGAAATTTCCAAGTGTTGGATTTTTCCGTAGTTTGACGACGTTCTAAGTAGTGCAAGTAACACGATGGACCCTCTAGAAGACAACAAACCTTAACTCGATTATGTGACCGTCTTGAACTGCCCTTTGAACCTTCGGGTTTGGGGCAGTACGGCGTGCCACATGTGGGGCGTTGGCTTGACCCTTCTACGGCTGGACCGTTGGTACTGAGGCACGAACGGAATGTTGTTAGACCTATTTCATGTGTTGATCTGTATCGGGAAAACTTGGGTGTTCGATTGTTCGATCGGAAAGTTTAACATTTTCTGTTTATCTGGAATGGGATACAATAATTAGAATTCATAAATAGTTATGAGATAACTAAATGAATGTTATAAACATAGCAGTTTAGTCTCACTTGATCGGTTGCCACGGAATTTTGATGTGATCAAAAGTCCGTCGCAATCACGTAGCGTACGCGGATACTCGCCGGGTAAACTTAATAGACAGCCTCACTCCATAGCCCCGACCAAGTGACTGTAGGAGAACCCCGTCGCCGAAAGCATCCGTTCGGGTGCTCGCGGTAGCGGTGTTCCGCCTTGGTGCACTTCGTCGACGGCATCGTGGGTACGGCCGTCTACTGAAGTTTGCGACGAGTATTCGATCAGTTTTTCGGGAATCTTGTTGAATTGCCCGACTTGATATTGAAAAGTGTTTTCGATAATGAGACTAAAATGCGGGGTTTATAATTGTTAGGCATGCGATGTCTAAGTAATTCATTTGGTCAGGCATGCGATGTCTGAGGTGGTTGCGGATTCCAACTGTTGTAGTTTTACACTTTCTTTTCTGTGACCGTAAGTGTAATATGTGATATCGTCGGTTTCGTTGCTATATGTCAACGACAATTGGGATGGACATATTTACTTACGTTGATGACATGTGATGTTATGTGTTGCTGGATATGTTATATTGGATCGTCGTGTTTGAATAGCCGGGTGTTTTTATGTGAGATGAGTGTTTTTCATTTTCATTCATGTAAAAACTTGTATGTAATATTCTTTTATTGGGGCGCTTCCAGGTTGCGGAAGTTGTCACCGTTTGTATATTATTTACTTTTCCGCACTAGGATAGACCCAAGGAGGAGGGCACAAGTAACCGGGTTCTGGAGTCCAGTGGGAGACCAACTCGAGGAGTCGAGTCCGGGTCTCCTAACTCTAGACTTGGCAGGGTTGCTTGCCGCTCTCGTAGGGGTCTAGGGGTGTGGGTTTGGCTATTCATCACGACCGTGGAATCCGTGTTTTATACTGGCTCGTATTGAAAACACGGACGTCCTAGTATATCCAATATTTCATATGTTTCTTCTGCTGCGATATCTGTGATATGATCATGTGATGTTCTGTGATAGATACAGTATATAGTATATATGATATATTATATAGACGTTACTTATGTTTTACACCCGCGCTAGCCCTGCCCCGCTCTGCCGTTAGTCACCTAACCTAACGGTGCACGAGGGGACATCGAGGCGAATGCGGATGGCATAAGTGTACGTCGTATTTATCTGTGATGTTTAGGTAACTTAAATGATGGGACTTCATTAACGTGATTAATGAAATAAAAGAAACCTAAGATGTTGTAGAATCGAATTTCAAAATAAAACAGGTAGCTATAGTTCTTGCTTTGCACAGCGGTATATGTGATATATCCTGCACCTCATTCGACGAGGAAAGGACCGACGATCCCTTCACCGGGAGTGACTCCTTTAGCAAAACTAGAAAAGCCTCAAAAGCACTCCATTTTAAAAATCATTTGATTCTACAACGATATCAAGTTCATTACGCAATAGGTTTTCAGAAAAACCTGTCGTAGCCCTCCGACATTTCAGATAAGTTGTATATAGTATTCGTGCTGCATTTGTTGGCTTTCGTCAAGGTGCAGTGTGCGGTAGCTATATGCTGCTTATCTGCAGCATACGATGCGATTGGATTAGGGTAGTCGTGCGGCTTTGTTGGCTTTCGTCAAGGGTCGTGCGGGTGGGTTTAATTCGATCAAGAAATGTACGGGTTGAACTTGACTAGCGGGCTATGGTTTGTTGGCTTTCGTCAAGGTCATAGCACGTTAGGGGCAAAATATTATCGGGAATTTCAAGTGTTGAAATTTGCAATGAGATTGCATACCTTCTATGAGATAGTTGGATCCCGATACCCGCTGCGAGTAAGAGTTACTCCTGGGAGAGTTTTATACATTACAATTAGCCGATCAAGTAGGTGTCTAGAAAGGTGTCAACGGGGTTACGCCTCTGGGAAAACGAGGTTTACATTAATTAGGTTCGTGCGAAAGCACGGGGGACCTCCCTCAAAGTACCGACACTGGCCTGGCTGAAAGATTGGCGAACTTGTAGTGTGTAATTAATCCCGGCTAGTCTTTCCTTTTAGGGTTTGAAGGAAGATTTGATAAAAAGCAGTGGGAGCCATCCTGATTAGATAAAATAATAACCAATCTATTCTTGACAGAGCGCACGCTGAGTGTTTTCTTCTCTCTCTCTCCAGGTAGCGACCATATCACGCCTTAATCAAGATAATAATACAGAATATTGACCGAACCCGCTTGTTATACTGAGCTGGGGAACGTTGGTCCCGCTCCAACTTATAATTGTTATAAGACAGAGCAGGAATTTGGGGAATACCAGATTTCCCGTGCCGCCCAAACAAAGAGAGTGCATGCTGATGCATCATCTTCGGGTGTGTTCGTAACAAAGAACTGTTTCTCTGTATCCTCTACGTCCTGGGTATGTGATACCAGATCAGGATCCCAGATATGTAATCAGTTACATAGGGCTACAGAAAGGTAAAGAACTGAGAACGGGTGATAAGTTTCATGAGGCAGAAAACGGGGCAAGAGTTGCAGCCAAGTCTGTCGGTCACTGTCACCCTGTATTACAATACATTGATTCTGAACGAATGTTATTAGATACCGAACCTGATATACAAAATCATATCTGTCTCTTTATTTGTAAAGAAACGATAAAATTTTGTATTGTTGGATAATGTTTTGAACATTTCCTTTATCAAAAGTTGATCGGTTCAGGCACGTTATCTAAAAACATTAATGTTCTAAATCAAACTACAGTTCTTAGTATACGGATCACACACAAGAGGAAGAGTTCAGAAATGAACGAATTCTTCTTGAGGCATTGTAGACTAGGTCGGATCAATATGACATGACTAGCTAGAGTTATATATAGATGCATATTTAAATCAGTTTGAATTTACATCTTGTGAAACTCGCCAGTCATGTCACAAAGATAAGATGACCATAGCTCCGTTTACTGGAAACAGAGAAAGAGTTACTGAACTCTTGGGATGATACATGTTGATGTATGTTAGGTCCCCTGTCTACACATGCCAAGACTGGTTCTTTATACTTCATTACGTTCTCTGATGATCTCTCAAGATTCAGACCTATGTTCCTGTTGAAACATAATTCCGAACCTTTTGAGATATTCACAGAATATAAGCGAGAAGTAGAGAACCAAAATACGGGTATAAGTATTATGTCCTATGATGAGATCAGGGAGGAGAATACTTGTGCATGGAATTCCTGGAATATTCTAAAGGAGAATGAGATTCTCTCTCAGCATTACTCCTCTGTATACACCATAGCACGATGGTATATCGGGGCAGAGCAATCACACCCTATATGATATGGTGTGCTCTATGATGAGTACTACTGAGTTTCCTATTTCCTTTTTGGGTGTTATGCACTTGAGAAGCTGCATACCTATTGAATAGGGTTCGAATCAAATCAATTGCCTACCACTTCATATGTGATATGGAAGGGGAAGAGCCTATATCTTAAGTTAGTTAAGATTTAGGGTTGTCTGGCCTATGTCTAAAAGCAAAATCCGGACAAGCTCGAGGCATGGTTTGTTATGTAGAACTGGAAAGGTTCCAGCTATACAAACAACAGCAGATGATTTGAAAGAACCAAAGGATTCAATAGTTACCAACGAACCTCAGCCTCTCCGCCGATCTAGTAGGGTTCCTCACCCACCTGAGAGATACTTCGGTTTCTCTATGACAGTGGGAGCGAGGAATGCATCATGAGATGATGACCCAACTAGTTTCGAGCTCGCCATCAAGAGTGAGACTCTGTAAGAATGGCTGGATGTTTATCGATCTGAGATGGAATCCTTATACACCCACAAAGTATGGACTTTGGTTGCTATATCTGAAGGGTTAAATCCCCATCAGGAGCAAGTATATCTTGAGAAGATTACTTGGTGTACATGGAAGAGTTGAGACTTTCAAAGCTAGACTTGTTAAAGTTTTTCGTCATCGACCAGGCGTGGATAATGATGAAACCTTTTCAAGTAGCTATGCTTAAGTCCATCCAGATCCTACTTGCCACGGCTACATACCATGACTGCAATATCTGGTGGTTGGGTGTCTTGACTGCTTTTCTAAATGATGATTTAGAAGAAAGCGTCTATAAGTACACAGCCAGAGCGCTTCGTAGACAGTGGGAGCAGCGGAAACGTGTGTAAGATGCTTTATAGGATAAAGAAGGCATCGCGGAGTTGGAACATCTGTTTTGATGAAGCGGTCAAAGAGTTTGACATCATTAAAATGGTAGATGAACCTTGTATATACAAAAAGGTAGTAGGGAGTATGGTGGTGATCCTCGTAGAGTACGTGGATGACATACTCTTGATAGGGAAAAAGTTTCCTATGCTACGCTCGGTCAATCTCCGTTTATCACAATGATTCTCCATATAGGATCATAATGATACCTACTAACTCCTAGATTTTGGATCTATGAGATAGATCTAAATGGATGTTAGGATTCTCACTTGTTGAAGTGAGATAGTATCAATTGATCCTAGGGAGAATCACTGGAAGTGTTCCAGAGTGATAAAGACGACTGAATGTCAGTCACAGGCATTGTCTTTACCCTCAGTGGAGGGACGGTATATTGGAAGAGTTCCAAGCTAGATACCGTAACATACTAGACGATAAAGGCAGCATATATCTCTACTTAAGATGCTACCAAAGAGGCTGTTTGGATGTATATTGGTTCATGAGATGAACTAAGTTCCTCCCATTGTGTGACAATGGAGTTGTGGCTTATGCCAAGGAACGTCCGTCCCATCAGTGATCCAGACATATTCTAAGGCAGTATCACCTGATCGTGGAGATGGTTGATCTCCAGGTGATCAAGGTTAGGAGAGCAGACTCAGAGGACAACACAGCGGATCCACTCACAAAGGCCTGTTCCCAGAGAGAGACTTTTATGGGATGGTTGAGTATGAGATACTGCAACCACTGCTATCAGATGGCCCTAGTGCAAGTGGGAGATTGTTAGTTATATGTATGCCTTAGAGGCCATTACTGTACATAGGATGTATATTGTAGTGGATGCTGGGACATATATAGGGAGGACTTTCTTGCTCGACATGATAGTATGCTATCTGGTTGAACTTTACCTTAACGTGTATACTGATTGTCTCTCTGTTACATGTTGGTAAAGCCCTTAGGATGTGTGCTTGACTACCTGGACTATGATGCGGATCATACTAGTGGGGACATGGTAGTCCATAAGTATATCCTTCAAAGTCCCTAGTCGAGGGTGTATCGAGACGGGGCATCGATATACCAGAGTAGACTAGCGTGTAGCTTCTCGACCCATACAGATGGGCGATGGATGATCCCATATTCATTGGTGTTTGACATCAGAGATGATATACGGGTGCTCAGTCGAGACTGGGTACACTGGACGGACTCGCCGAGAACTCCCAGATGGTATTATACCTCACGTCAGATGGCAGTTCTATGGTGACACTGGTACAGAGTAGTCTGTTGACCCGAGATCTTCATAGAATCTTGTGTGGTTCCCGCTGTGCTTTGATTTCCATCTTACCACATCCAAGAGGGCGTGCAAAACGGTGGTTTTTGGGTACAGTCCCGAGTCACATGGAGGCAATGAGCGATAGGAGGGGATTCGTCTCTCCCGGTATAGGGAGTTGATGTTGCGCTGTGTTCGATTGGCTATAATAGGAAGTCCCTGGCCAGGGCTGCCCAGAGAATTGCTGGTAAGTGTTACCAGTAGTTTCTCGACCCGTTATGAGCCTCATATCGACACGACTTATCGAGCTATTGGGGTCTGACGTTTACCACCCCTAGGCAAGATATGCGACATATCAGACGATCAGACCGGACTGTACGGTAGTGTTACTGGTTGGATTCACTGGAGTGTGAGCGGGCTTGCTCGTCGATCTTCAGATCGCTCAATACCCGGGTGGCCGTTACGTTTAGCAGACCGCTTGCGGCTTGTGGGTGTTTGATATGATCATCACCTGCTGCCGGCGTATTGACGAGTCTTTAGAGTCCTACACAGAGGTTTCCTGGCTCAAGCGAAACGAAATAGGAGTGCATATGAGATATGTGCGGGACCGAGAATCATGCGTGTATGTGATACCGTATTCTATTCTCGCGATCAATGTGTCGAATGGTTATATGCGATATAACCTAGTTATCGAATGTAGAGTTGATTCGATAAGTCGATACATTGGATACTAGTCGGTTATATGCGATATGACCGGATCGTTAAATCAAGTGTTGATTTAATGATTTAATGTATAATTATATATTTGATATATTACTTTGCATTAACTAGTATTGGTTCACTTTAAATGGATATTCTCACTCGGATGTGCGCATTGCATATGCGATATGATTTTGTGCACTTGCTTGTATCATGTTTGATGATGCATGCCTTTTGGTTAAGTGTAAAGAATTAAACCTTGGTTAATGAAATGGTTAGGGTTTACTTTTTCCTTATTCATTTTATTCATTTATTTATCTAATTATTCTTTTTGGAATTTGATTTGCATAAAGAATAAATGGTGGCTTTCTTTGGATGGATTATGAAGCTTCATGATACTTTGACTAAGTCACCATTTTGTCTTGATGCTTAACCCTAACCCTTCATTCTAACCATGATTGATTCTCTACACTAAAATATGGTTGGATAATGATAAGTATTCATATTTATCTCTTTTTACAAAATAACTTATCATAACCTTTTTCCATCTTCTTCTTCTTCACTTCAAGAAGAAGCTTGCTTCATCAATGGTGATTGATGAAAACAAGTGATAAATCCAATTCTAAAGTCTACCCACTTCCTATTTCTTCATCCTCTACCTCTTGCCAAGTAGTAGAGTGTGTTTACTTCACAAGTTTCTTGACTTGGTGAAGTTGTGAGCTTGATCTAGCGATGCCTTGACGTAGATCATCTTCGGCATGGACATCGACGACCTAGCTTGCCCATTCTCCGACGAAGCCGACGCTAGAGCCCGGATTTGATTTGGACAGCGGAGAGGACCTCATCTCGGAGCCGTGGAGGTGGAGGACCGGATCTACAAAGGTTGTATTTCCGTATCTCTTAGTTAATTGTTAACTAGCTTACTTTTCGCCTAGACATCTAGCAAACGATCCGTAGTCGGGTCTCTCGGCACCCATAAATTTTTATATTGGCATGTTCGATGCCTTGTGAGACCTCACTAGGGTGCCTAGGAACCCTACAGCGGAAAATGCACGTGCGTTTTCGCACGTGTCATTTTCGGGCAGATAATACTGGTAGGCTTTAGTTTAAGCCGGATCCCAGTATTATACTGTGTAGATATAATATCTTTGTCTCAGTTGCATTTGTATTCGGTTGTAATACAAATGCAAGTATGTTTATACCGATACGGGGTTATCCTGAAATTCGTTTCGGGATGATTTTTGGAAGTTACCAGTTTCTAGTTTTCTATCACCCGTCTTTAACATTCGGTTAAAGGCGGATTTATCTTTTCTTTATTTGGTGAGAGATGGTTCTGGAAGATTCTAGATATAGTGACTAGATTCATGATTCATTTGCGAGCATTAATGGTGTGATGAGTTGTTAAGGTGACTAGGTTTATATTTCTTGGTTGCATTTAATGTTAGTTGATGATTCATTCATGCTTTAATGATGATGATAAGTATGAAGGGTTCTAGTCACCACTTGAAGCTCCTACACTCACCTCCCTCTTCTATTTATTGTGGCCGGCCCTCTTTGTGAGGCGATGGTTGTTCATTTGATTTCATTTGCAAAAGATTATGATAGTTTAGTGTATGGAAATTTCATATAGTTCAATTTCCATTCACCCGATTCCAAATGGAAACTTCTATTAACCGTCTGTCCATAGCCTTGGACGTAACGAGACAAAGTGTTCTACTCATTCTCTACTTCATCTTGGTCGTCTCTTTTAGCAAACTTGACGATCGAGTTGTCTCGGTTCAGAGGCGGGAGCCCGTTTAATGATCCGTCGACGTGGTGCCACCTAGACGACGAGACCGGAGATCGAGCAAGTTCGGATCAGTTGCAGCATAGCGTGGGATGATGGTTGAAGACCGAAGGACTCGGATCATTCGGTATAACAATTCTACCCTTTTTTCAATTTGTTAGTTTAGCTTTAATAGACGATCCGGGATAAAGTACGCGATAGCGCCAGTCGTAAAAGTTTTGTTCCGCATATTGGCGTCTGTTAGACGGCCGGGGTGCTGCCGCGGACTTACAATGATCACCATCATAATGCTGGTAGTCAAGAAAGAATCCTATGGGCTCTATCAACATGTAATAGTGATCTGTAATACCATATAATGCATTTACATGATGATAAAATCAAATCAGATAGCTTGCAAGCTCGTTAAAAGACACTTGCAAGGTCCTCTCGACCCTGTAGTCCTGCCGTTCTTACTCACGGAGCCCTTTCGGATTTTCATCCGTGCCCATCTCGCTTATGGACGTACCATTTTTTTCTACCACGTCCATCTGGGGACGCCGCGAGTTTGTAGTAGTTTAGTGACGTTTCGGTCAATCGTTGTCGTATTTGAGGAGAATTTCTAGTTTACGGACTTTTCGGTCCATCGTTGCCGCATTTGAGGCGAGTTTCTAGTTTACGGACTTTTCGGTCCAAGGTGCTTTCTCTATGAATGAGCACGATGCCCCCGGCATGTCCACCTTTTTAGGGGCGTGAGGTTGTGGTGGGTTCACTTTCCAATTTTCGGATAATGCGAACTTTCCTTGTTGGTATTGGTCTTCAATCCAGCCTTTGAAGACAAAGCAATCTTCGATTGGATGGCTTACTGCTTGGTGGTAAGGGCAATAATTAGGATTGTTGACATCGCCTGGCTGCAAAGGACGTTTTGGATCAGGCAGATTGATGAGTCTGTTGCGCACTGCTAGCTCGAACAGTCTCTTCGTTTTATCCTGGAGAACGAGTAAGGACATCCCAGTCTCTCCTCGAGGGATGGACGTGGACGCACGTTGTTTTGGCGAACAACCGGCTTTATGTTGCTCGGCTGTTGTTGAGTATTGGCAACGAAAGTTGCTTTTCATTTCCCCTTTTCATTCCGAGGATCCGTCTTTGAAGGAGAAGGTCTATGACCCATTTGGTCCATCTAGTCCAGCTTGTCAATCAAGGCCTGTAACGTGGTCAGTTTGAAGAACATCATGAATTGCGAGATAGTCGCATGAGGGTCGAGAGTGCCCACGAACATGCATACGGCTGGAGCTTCCTCTATGCGCTGTTCGCACTTTGACCACAGGTTTCGCCATCGGATTGCATACTACACCCATGTCTCTCCTGGCTTCACCCTGGCATTGATCAACGCTGTGATTGGGGTGCGTTCGCTAGCGCTCGCAAAATGTTGGGTGAATAGTAGCTCCATCTCTGCAAAAGATTCGATGGAGTCGTTGGGAAGCTCCGAATACCATTCGAACGCTGTCTCCGACAAGCTGCCGACGAACTGGCGAAGTAGCAGTTTATCGTTACCTCCAGTGTTGCCGCACAAGGCTCTGAATTGAGCGACATGCTGATGCGGATTTCCCGTCCCCTTATATACGTGGAATTTGGGGATCGTATATCCCGGCGGGTACTTTATTTGGTCGTACCAACCTGGATAGGTTGTCCAGTTTTAATAATTTGGCCGGCCGCTTCATTCGCTTGATGAGCTCGTATTTTTTGAGATATATAATCATCGAGCGCGGCTTTGGAGATGGTCTCCTCCTTGGCTGTTGACAGAGCCGGCAGAGGATTTGATGTCTCTCCTCTATCATGTTCAATTATTACTGGGGGGTCTTCAGCTGGAGGTTCCGGCTGTAACATCATCCCAACCATGTCTTGGAACAAAAGAGCCATTCGTTTTATGTTGGCCGCCTGTTCCGCAGCCTCTTTTCTTTCCTCTCGAGCATTCTTCGGAGAAAATCAGCATCAGTTTCTTATTCTTGACGCTGCTCTGAGGTCTCCGGATTTTCTTTCGGCCCAGTTAGTGCGGCCATTGCAGTCAGCATCTCCTGAAGTTTCTCCTGCTGTTGCTCTTGAGCCTTCGTTATCGATCGGGTAAGCGGTCGATGACCCGTAGAAGCATGGCTTTCCTCTTTTCCGGAAGCCATATATACAGTGTGCACTGTAAGTCTACGCTAGCGCCCCGGCCGTCTACAGACGCCAAATGCGGAACAAAAACTTTTTAACTGGCGCTATCGTATACTTTAACCCGGATCTGCCATTATTGCTAAACTAACAAACTGTAAAGAGTGTAGAAAGGTTATACCGAACGATCCGAGTCCTTCGTTCTTTAACCATCATCCCACGCTCCGTTGCGGCTGCTCCGATCTCATCGATCTCCGATATCCTCGTCGAGGTGGCACCACGTCGACGATTCTTTAAACGGGCTCCCGCCTCTGACTCGAGGCAACTCGGTCGTCAAGTTTGCTAAAAGAGACGACCAAGAATGATGTAGAGAATGAGTAGATGACTTTGTCTCGTTCCGTCCAAAGCTATGGACGGACGGTTAATGAAGTTGCCGAGGGAATCGGGTGATGGAATGAAATGAGCTGTGAAATTCCATACACCGATAAAACCTATCATAATCTTTTCACAAATGAAAAACCATCAAGTGAGAGAGCGAGGAGAGGGCCGGCCTCTTATAGCAAAGAGGGAGGTGACCGTAGGAGAGGGGGGGTAACCATAAGTAAATATCATAATGTGAACACAAAATAATATCTTAAGGAAAACAAGAAATGGTTAAAATCAAAGCATGAGTCACAAGACACCTCACCAAATCTAGAACCTTCTAGAACCTTCTAGAAGCATGACTCACCCTCATCCAAGAAAAGATAAATCCGTCTTTAACCGAATGTTAAAAGACGGCTGATAGAAAACTGGAAACTGGCAACTTCCAAAAGTGATCCTGAAATGACTTTCAGGATAACCCCGTAACTGTATAAATATACCCGCATTTGTATTACGACCGAATACAAATGCAACTGAGATAAAGATATTATACCTACTCAATATAATACTCGGATCCGGCTTAAACCAAAGCCGACCAGTATCATCTGCCCGAAAACTGACACGTGCGTAAACGCACGTGCATTTTCCGAACCCTGCCATAAAACCATACGGCCTCTACAACGTTTCGCCCGAACTTGGGAAACTGTCTGTGGGGGACTCTAATGACTCGTCAGTACCCTGGCAGTGGGTTTAACCACAAACCGTCAGCGGCACTAGCTATGCGTAACGGCTGCCCATGGACTGACCTCAAGGGAGACCGATGAGCCAACTCAAGGGAGGCCGATGAGCGAACTCATCCAGAAACCCTACTGAGCCTAACAGTGACAATGTATATACAGTCCGGTCCGTTCGTCAATGAGTATCGCATATCCTCCTAGGGGGCTAGTAACGTCAGACCCCCAGAAGCAGTATAAATCGTGTCGGAGTGTAGCCCAATAACACCCTGAGATACTACTGGAGTACCTACCAGTAAATCTCCTGCCATGGCCATGGACTTTGTGTAATGGCTCTCCTAGACACAGCACGACCTCGCCCCCAATACCGGGAGAGACGAATCCCCTGCCGATCCGCTCACGTGCCTCCATATGGCTCGGGACTGTACCCAAAAGCTACCTGTTTGCACGACTCCTTTGAGCCGTGGTAGGGTAGAAATCAAAGCACAGTGGGAACTCACACGAGACAAATGACGATCTCAGGTCGATGAACTAACCTGTACACATGTCACCAGGGAACTGCTATCTGACGATAGGTATAGTACTAACTAGCAGATTCCCGGCGAGTCCTGTCCGGTGTACTCATAACCCAATGCGCACCTGTATACATCTTAGGTGATCCAACTGACACCAGTGGCTTGTGAGACCGGCCACCGCCCCTCATCCGGGTCTCGACTGTACACACTAGTCTACTCCGGAGTATCGATGCCCTGTCTCGAAACTCCCACGACTAGGGACCACAATTAAGGATATGCATATAAACTACCCAACTCTCACTTATATGATCGCCATCATACTGTTGGTAGTAAAGCAAGATCCTAAGGGCTCTATCAAAGTGTAACATGCAATCAGTCACCTGAACATGTACACGACTGATAAAGGCAAACCAGATAGCATACTATCATCTTGAGTAAGACTGTTCTACCGGGATAGGTCCTCCGCAATCATTGCAATCACGTACCTGCGATCCAATAATTGACTATGAGGGCACTATCTCCAACAATCTCCCACTTGCACTCAAGGCTAATTATTGCGATGTCGACTACTCACAGCCCGTGTGAAACCGAACATCCAACTCCTCTACTAATCAGTTTCACAAAGCCCGTTTGTAAAACTATTGTGTTCGAGAAATAGCCTCAGTGAGTGGATCCGCCTAGATGTTTCTTTCTATATCTCTCTAAATCTCAAATTCGCGGAGAAAGCCATCTCCCGAATTGAGTAAAACCTGTCTTAGAATATGTCTGGATTTCTGATGGGACCTAGTTCATAAATGAACTCCAAATCCAAACTTCTTAGACTGTATCGATCACTGAACCTAATCAGTATCGGACACCATGCCACCCACAGTATCCTCTTGGACCACCTGTCCATAATACTGTCCCTCATCAGAGGGAAAAACTATAACTCTGACAATCACTCTGTCAACCATGTCACCTTTGAAGCTTGGAATGATAACCGTCTCCCGAAGGAGGCTGCCGTCTTCAAATCCGTAGAACATCCACTTATGTTCTAAAACTGCTTCCTTATGTTTCTCCAGGATTGGATTAATACAAACTCATTGCATCTAGTGCAAAAAACAACATCTGGTGTGGTACTTGACATCTCATGATTGACTCAATTGCCTAAGCAAGTGATCTGCCAATCATGCACTTCCCTCTCCCCTTTAGTCTATACGACACCTTTAGAGTGGGTGACTCCATGACCTGCAGGTACACCACCATGCTAGGAGTCAACTATTCTAAAAACCATTAGAATATCTGTCAAAGTACCTACATTGGGAAACTACCCAAATCCAGATCTAAAACCATAGATCCAGAAACCAGAATGTCAAATATTATATCCATATCCTGTCTGGAGAAACAACTGTGTGACGACCAAAGTACAACCGATCATAGTATAGGAATTTTACTTCCTACTTTGTGTATGTCATCCAGATACCATGACATCATACCCTACAACCTTCTTAACAGATCCATCCCCTATTCTGATTGAAGTCAAACCCATGACTGTCATATCAAAATTAGATGATCTATCTCCGCTATAACTGCTCTAGTCTATAAATAGACATAAGCTACTTGCCCACTAAACTTCCGCTGCTCCCACTGACTACGACAACCCTCCTACCGGGTCTCATATCCTGGAACAACAGTAGTGTCAAGTCTGGGTAGATAAGAACCTCCCTGTCACCGTCCTTGAGGCTACCGGAGTACCTCTCGGGTGTCTGAGGTTACCCACCTTATCTGCGGAGTGGCTATTGGAATGTCAAACCTGATTGAATATATAGGTCCTATTAAATTTTCCGTAATCGTTCGCGGTTCTGGAATCACTTCCAGTTCTACCATACTCCCACTACTGTTTTCTGAAAAAGATCCATTTTACTAAAACTGTGGCGAGTCAGGAACAATATCACTATTGATCTTCCAAATGGTAGAATATCAACCCTCGTCATAGCCATGGTCAACCCACAAACAACCATTACAGAAACGTGCCCTGAGTTATCCAGAGTCTGGTTTTAAGCATAAGCTGGACAACTCCAAGTACCTTATTATCTTTTAAGGTACGATCCATTCTATATCCAATATAGAAACTTTGGCACTTATTTAATTGGAACCATATTCAAATCATGCAGCTGTCTCCAGTGCATATCAACTTAATGGAAAGAGGCTAATCAGCATTACTCAACTTAGGAATCCATCCAATTATGAGTAACCTGAAAGAGAAACACGTTTCTCAAAAACCATCACTATCATCTGAATACCAATCACAAGAATCTACATCTTCGATCTCTTTGAAGAATCCCGATACTTGTGATACCTGGTTCTCTACTTTATTCTTATACCCACAACTTCTCAAAATTTAGACCTTGTATTTCTACGAAACACTTGTCCAAATACTAGAGAAGTTATAAGTAAATAGAATATAGTACGATGACCTACCCCTTTATCCTGATGGACACTGGACAACATACAATACTCTGTATAAGTCCGCTGAGTTAAACAACTCAAAACCTGTGCGTCGTAGGTTGAAAACTGTACCCTGGCGATTTCCTCAAATATCACTAATTACAACGAATTCCGATATAATGAGGATAATTACCTAATTCCCAATAACTTACTCCCACTCATCATCTGTAAAACCATACAGATATGAGAATTAAAACTTGGTAAATACATACCCTTGGAGTAAGTGTCTAATCGGGAAAACAGTTTTTCTTTAACAATGCACTGAAACATGAAAATGTTTCGTAGGGGTATCCTGGTATTCATAGCGATGCCTCTTCCATAATCCTATTCATGACTTCAACCGTATATTTTATTGCCATCTCTCCAAATCCCTTTATTTGTCTTTAGTCGTTACCTTCTGTACACCATCGTCAGGCTAAATGGTTTTCTTCCTTCCCTACCGTTCGGCACCAGCCTATGGTTTGGAAGAAGACTATCCAGTAAGCATAATAGGTGTACCCTCCTAAACCAAGGAGTACTCATAACTGAGAGAAGGTGATGATAAAAGACAACTGAATAATACCTTATTCCTTTAAAGGTGAAATAGGAGTGGCGATGAAGTACGCGGTTTTGGTCGTGAATGATATCAGTCGCAATTTACTTTGCCATCTTTCTAATCCCTTTATTTTGTCTTTAGTTATTGCCTTCTGCACACCCTACTTAGGCTAATTGGTTTTCTTCATTCCCTACCTTTCGGCACCTGCCTATGGTTTGGAATAAGACTATCCAATAAGCGTAACAGGTGTACTCTCCTAAACCAAGGAGCTCTCGCAACCTGAGAGAAGGTGATAATAAAGGACAACTGAATAAACCAATTCTATTTCTCCTGAACCTAGATCCATCCTCGAAGAAGTCCCTTCGAGTTCGTATATAACCATACGATGGATCTATCCAATGGAAGTGGATATCCGTAGTAATACGGGTGTTCTGAGAAATTCAAAGGGTAAAAGAAGGAGTGGCAATGACTTATGCAACATAGACAATCCAAAAGCCAGTATTTTAAGAAGGTTCGGTCAACCTGGTCACTGAGTCATAGTCTAGGGTCGGTCAAAGGTCGCTGCCAAAGAGAGAGAGAGAAAAGAAACACTCTGCGTGCACTCTAACCTAGATCAGAATGGTTATCACTCTATCTAATCCGGAAACCTCCCACTGTCCTGTCAAATTCTCCTCCAAACCTAAAAGAAGAATCAATCGGGATCACCCGAAGAGTAAACCAACTCATCAGTGGGAATCGGGATCCAACTCTCATCGCATGATAACGTGACGGAATCCACTCGCGTTATCACACTCCAGAAGGTATGCGCATGCCAGGAAAGTTTCAGTTTCTTTAGAAACTCCCGATATGATTTTTACCCCATGTTCTTATGACCTTGGCGAATGTCAACAAATCATAAGTCACATGTCAAGTTCTGCCCGTCATTATCTTGTTAATTTGAACCCACCCGTACATACCCTTGACGAAAGCCAACAAGGTAATACGACTGTCCCAAACCAACACATCTATCTATGCAACAAATGAATACCCCAGCAACTACCAAACACTATGCCTTGACGAAAGCCAACAAACATAGCTTGAATATTACTGACCATCCATAAGAAACGACGGAGGGCTACGGCTGGTTTTTGGCGAAAAACCTTTAGCGTAATGAACTTGATCTCGTTGAAGGAACCTGATAGCTTTTTTAAAATATAGTGGCGAAAACCTTTGCTAAAGAGGTCACTCCCGGTGAAGGGATCTCGGCTCTTTCCTCGTGGAATGAGGTGCAGGATATTCCACTGAATACCGCTATGCAAAGCAACATGTAATCGGCTATAGTGAAGTTATTACCCTGACGCAAACTTCTGCCCAAGGGGTCAGTCCCGGTGAAGGGATATCAGCCCTTGCCCCGTCGAATGAGGTGCTGGATATTCCACTGAATACCGCTATGCAAAATAAAAGGAAACGTCTTTGTAATAACACTTTTTAAATTTGTTCCAACAACATCAAACAGGTTTGTTTTACTTTGCATTGATCAGAATCAACGCAGTCCCATCAATCAATCACACCAGAAAAGAACGAAAATAAAATGTACGTATATGCCATCCGCATTCGTCACTGGGTCCCGTCATCACCCGTTAGGTTACTTAACTAACGACAGAGCGGGGACTGGACTAGCGCGGGTGTAAAACATATACAACATCTAATAGTATATAAACTAATATACATAATCGCTCCAGGCGTGATAATATGCAACATTACAGAAAAGTAATAAGCATCACAGAACAATACAGATAATCTGGGATCCCCGGGTTTCACAGAGCCGCTGTTGAAACCCGACGTTCCCCTGTCGTGTGGATAGCCTGTGCAATGAAACCTAGACCCCTACGGGTGCGGCAAGTTACCCGCCAAAACCTGAAGCGAGGTAGTCCCCACAGCATAGTGAATGGAACACCCGGCATTTCACGGAATCCGGTAAATTGAGCACCCCTCCTTGGGTCAACCTGTACCCTCTACGAGTGCGGCGAATAGTCTGCCAATTTTAGAGTGGGGCCCCTCTGCCTCTTAAAGTCATGAGATGCGGACCCGTTGCCCTCCAGAACCCGGCTATCCGTGCACTCCGTCTCGGGGCAAAACCTAGTACAGTAATGAAAAATAGTACAACAGGTACATCGACCGCAACCTGGTCGTGCCCCAAAAGAATATTATACAACAGGCAGTGACGGCAGTCCACATGTTGGACTCTCGCCCCGCAATATCAAATGTACAAATAAACTCAAACTGTACTACCATTGCACACTGCTATCCACCACGACAAATCCGCAACATCACAGCACAACACAGAACATCAACGCGAATGTCACGTTCGCAAACCCGTCTAAAAGAACTATAGCAATCAGACGCGGTTTACCGATCAAATGACATTCCCGGTCGGAGATATAATGTAAGCACTGTAAACTAACATGTTTAAATTTCGATCGACAAAATATCATAAAGTGGGCCCCACGCAAATCTGGAGAACAGTAATAAAACCTGGGCCCAAAATATATATACCAGAAACCCAAAATTCCACCAGAGAAGACACTGAGAAAATTTGATGCAGTGATTCATTAGTATGGCCGCGGATCCGCGGCCAAACCATGGGTTTGGCCGCGCTTCCGCGTCTATATAGTGGAATCACTTGCTCAAATTTTGTCGTGTGCCTTAGAAAACCCTGCACAGATTTCTGAGATGTGTGAAATATTTTTAGGACACCGTTTAAAAACAACAGAAACTGTCAAGGTGAAAAATTATGATTTTTTATTTCCGGTTCGATCGATGTTTTAAACGCGTTAGCACAAGTTAGTATAGCAAAATGGTGAGGCTCTGATACCACTGTAAGTCTACGCTAGCGCCCCGGCCGTCTACAGACGCCAAATGCGGAACAAAAACTTTTTAACTGGCGCTATCGTATACTTTAACCGGATCTGCCATTATTGCTAAACTAACAAACTGTAAAGAGTGTAGAAAGGTTATACCGAACGATCCGAGTCCTTCGTTCTTTAACCATCATCCCACGCTCCGTTGCGGCTGCTCCGATCTCATCGATCTCCGATATCCTCGTCGAGGTGGCACCACGTCGACGATTCTTTAAACGGGCTCCCGCCTCTGACTCGAGGCAACTCGGTCGTCAAGTTTGCTAAAAGAGACGACCAAGAATGATGTAGAGAATGAGTAGATGACTTTGTCTCGTTCCGTCCAAAGCTATGGACGGACGGTTAATGAAGTTGCCGAGGGAATCGGGTGATGGAATGAAATGAGCTGTGAAATTCCATACACCGATAAAACCTATCATAATCTTTTCACAAATGAAAAACCATCAAGTGAGAGAGCGAGGAGGAGGCCGGCCTCTTATAGCAAAGAGGGAGGTGACCGTAGGAGAGGGGGGGTAACCATAAGTAAATATCATAATGTGAACACAAAATAATATCTTAAGGAAAACAAGAAATGGTTAAAATCAAAGCATGAGTCACAAGACACCTCACCAAATCTAGAACCTTCTAGAAGCATGACTCACCCTCATTCAAGAAAAGATAAATCCGTCTTTAACCGAATGTTAAAAGACGGCTGATAGAAAACTGGAAACTGGCAACTTCCAAAAGTGATCCTGAAACGACTTTCAGGATAACCCCGTAACTGTATAAATATACCCGCATTTGTATTACGACCGAATACAAATGCAACTGAGACAAAGATATTATACCTACTCAATATAATACTCGGATCCGGCTTAAACCAAAGCCGACCAGTATCATCTGCCCGAAAACTGACACGTGCGTAAACGCACGTGCATTTTCCGAACCCTGCCATAAAACCATACGGCCTCTACAACGTTTCGCCCGAACTTGGGAAACTGTCTGTGGGGGACTCTAATGACTCGTCAGTACCCTGGCAGTGGGTTTAACCACAAACCGTCAGCGGCACTAGCTATGCGTAACGGCTGCCCATGGACTGACCTCAAGGGAGACCGATGAGCCAACTCAAGGGAGGCCGATGAGCGAACTCATCCAGAAACCCTACTGAGCCTAACAGTGACAATGTATATACAGTCCGGTCCGTTCGTCAATGAGTATCGCATATCCGCCTAGGGGGCTAGTAACGTCAAACCCCCAGAAGCAGTATAAGTCGTGTTGGAGTGTAGCCCAATAACACCCTGAGATACTACTGGAGTACCTACCAGTAAATCTCCTGCCATGGCCATGGACTTTGTGTAATGGATCTCCTAGACACAGCACGACCTCACCCCCAATACCGGGAGAGACGAATCCCCTGCCGATCCGCTCACGTGCCTCCATATGGCTCGGGACTGTACCCAAAAGCTACCTGTTTGCACGACTCTTTTGAGCCGTGGTAGGGTAGAAATCAAAGCACAGTGGGAACTCACACGAGACAAATGACGACCTCAGGTCGATGAACTAACCTGTACACATGTCACCAGGGAACTGCTATCTGACGATAGGTATAGTACTAACTAGCAGTTTCCCGGCGAGTCCTGTCCGGTGTACTCATAACCCAATGAGCACCTGTATACATCTTAGGTGATCCAACTGACACCAGTGGCTTGTGAGACCGGCCACCGCCCCTCATCGGGGTCTCGACTGTACACACTAGTCTACTCCGGAGTATCGATGCCCTGTCTCGAAACTCCTACGACTAGGGACCACAATTAAGGATATGCATATAAACTACCCAACTCTCACTTATATGATCGCCATCATACTGTTGGTAGTAAAGCAAGATCCTAAGGGCTCTATCAAAGTGTAACATGCAATCAGTCATCTGAACATGTACACGACTGATAAAGGCAAACCAGATAGCATACTATCATCTTGAGTAAGACTGTTCTACCCGGATAGGTCCTCCGCAATCATTGCAATCACGTACCTGCGATCCAATAATTGACTATGAGGGCACTATCTCCAACATGCACCACCATGCCCCCAGAATTGTGGCGTTTAGGTTCGGTGTCCTTTCGGTTCGTCATGGACACGGGGGCTTTCTCCGACCTCCTTCTCTTGTGAGCGGTCGAAGTTGAGGGGGCCGTTGCAGTGGGCACCCAAGTAGCTGTCGCCATTTGTGGCTTGACAGGATGGCCGTCTTCTTGCTGAACTTTCACCTTTTTCTGTCGGCGAGAGTAATCTTGATCAATCACCGAGTCTTGGACTTGACACCAGACTTTGTAAATTTTAGAGGACAGCCGTTGAGGGGGCTGCTCCAGCTTCTTTTCTGTAGCAATTTCCACAGGTGGAGGAGATCTTTTCAGCACGGCAATCAGAGAGTTTTTGCGCACTCTCCTCAGTGGTTCAAAGCTGTTTCCAGTTGGAACAGCAGCATCAACTTCTGCCGTTGGAGACGGCGGAGTCATTCCGGAAGGGGAATTGCCCCCAGCCTTCCTCACTCGGCGCCAGTGGCGACGTCGAGCGTGTCTTGCAGTTGGAATTATCTCAGCTACGGGGGTGATTTCCTCATGCCCCCTGTCTTGATTAGAAGTTGTCGTTGTCAACCTGTTGAAGACTGACGTCCGCTGAGTGGGGATGGCCAACCTATCGAAAGCAGACTTCCGAGCAGGTGAAGCAGCCTTGACGATTTCGCCTGAAACGGGAGTTGAAACAGTCTATCTTTTGAAGACCGAACCTTTGGCAGGAGAAGCCGCTTTGGAGACTTCGAGAGCAGGAATGGCTTTCCTCTTAGGGATAACCCTTTCTGGTATCGCAGGCTTCTTCACGGGCCAGTGCGAACACGACACACGTGGAAAGGTCCCACCGGGCGTGCCAGAATCTGTTCCCCGCCGAACACGGACACGACACACGTGGAAAGGACCAATGTTGCGCGGTTCCCTCAACCAGGATTTTTCTTTCGGAGGGGAACCCCGTGCGAACACGACACACGAAGTGTGGAGTGGATAGAGGAAAAGGTCCCACCGGGCGTGCCAGAATCTGTTCTCCGCTGAAAGACGCGACCAGGACGTTGGGATGTGGGGCCTGAATTTCGAGGGCAGATGCTAATTGGTGCTATCCGTCCACCTCTCCGAAGATGCCAAGTTGATTTATGGCACAATGTATCGAATGTTTAATGGATGCGGCCGATGTAGCAGACTTCATCAGATTTCCCCTCGTTGAGGGGTTTTTGATTGTGGGGACGCTCTTCCCTGCAGGCGCAAGCCCCTGCAGTTAATTACGCTACCGCATCGCAGTAACCATTTTCTCCTTCTTTAGATGATCACTTCGAGTCGTGAGTGTTTGTTTTGTTTTTTGTTTCCCGTGGATTGTATATGGAGACTAATTTTGTTGTCGCCCGTAGGACGTGGATTAGTGCAAATCCGTATTTTCTTAGATTTGGGTTTGGGGATTGGTTTAAGGATATGTTAGTCTCATTTGAGACTAAGATCAACTTAAACGTTTGTTAAGGATACGTTAGTCTAATTTTAAACTAAGATCAACTTAACGGGATCGTTTAGATCCAACAAGAGAGCATTTGGACTCTATTGTTTAGTTTAGGGACATTGCGGTCGATTACCAGTTTAAGGACATGGTGGTCCAATGTTAGTTTAAGGAAATCTCGGTCCAATGTTAGTTTAAAGACATCTCGGTCAAGGTTAAGGACATCATAGTCCGTGAGTTTAAAAACCTCACAGTCAAGGTTAAGGACATCATAGTCCGTGAGTTTAAAGACCTCACAGTCAAGGTTAAGGACATCATAGTCCATGAGTTTAAAGACCTCACAGTCAAGGTTAAGGACATCATAGTCCATGAGTTTAAAGACCTCATAGTCAAGGTTAAGGACATCATAGTCCATGGGTTTAAGGACCCAACAGTCCGTAGTTTAAAGACATCATAGTCTGTAAAGTTTAAGTACATCATAGTCCACGGGCTTAAGGACCCCACAGTTAAGGGTTAAGGACATCATAGTCCATGGGTTTAAGGACCCCACAGTCCGAGGTTAAGGACATCATAATCCATGGGTTTAAGGACCCCACAGTCCAAGGTTAAGGACATCACAGTCCATGGGTTTAAGGACCCCACAGTCTAGTTTAAAGACGTCATAGTCTATGAAATGTATGGTTGTTGGGACCCGTCACCTCTCTGAAGACGTTGAAGGATTAAAACGACAAATATTAGAGGACTGAAGAGATGTACCATTAAACCGATATGGGTTGAGAGACCTATAGTCCAATTGGGACTAAGATCTGTGATTTATGAGTATATGAACTCAATTAATCTGAATTGAGGACTTATGGACAATTTGGGCTAAGTCCATTCAATTACAATGTTCAACATTTGTTTTTAAGTTGTTAGATGTTTGTTTGAGCCCAATCCCTTAAAAATGCTGACCATTGGTTTGGTCTCTGACAATGTTTTGTCTTTAGTTAAATGCTGTGCATTTGTCATAGCTCCAGGCTTATTCAAAGAACAGTTTATGTTCTGTCCAAGCGCACATGAAAACATATGGCGCACTTGGCACTAGTGCCAGTCGATGAGCGCAGTGCGCTATGGTTAAAGCGCTAATGCGCTTAGCGCTTTGCGCCAGATGTGAAGCGCTAGTGCGCTTAGCGCTTTGCAGTAAATGAAGAGCGCCGATGCACTCAGCGCTTTGTGCTAGATGTGGAGCGCTGATGCGCTAGATGTGGAGTGCTGATGCGCTATAGTTGAAGCATTGAGGCGCTTGGCACTGATGCCATATAATGAGCGCAAAGCGCTTTTAATAATGCAGCGCACATGTGAGAAGCACGTGGCGCGCTTAGCGCTGAGCGCTAGCCAGTGAACGCAGTGCGCTGTGTTTAAAGTGCTATGGCACTATAGCGCTTTGCGCTAGATGAAGAGCACTAAGGCACTTTTAAATTAGGAGGCTAAGGTTCTTTTTAGGTTAACTTTGCGCTCTGAAGATTATTTTTTCTTTGATAAGAGACTTTGTCTCAAGATTCTAAGAAAAAAGTTCTTAGTTTATAGGAGATATTTCAATCTCTTTTTGATGAAAGGCTTTGCCTTTATGGATCTGTGATCCTAAGAGAGTTGAATAGTTCTCCCCCTTTTATAATGTGATGTTCATAATCTCTTTTGTGAAAGACAATTTGTCTTATAGATCTATGATCTGTGAAGGAAGTAAATACTTCGTTTAATTACAAGATGATTTCATCTCTCTGTTCTTTTACCTTGAAAAAAAGAAGTTCTTCTATCGAGAGCTTGGCTCTTCTTTCTGAGATTTTCTCAAAGTTTATGGGGGGGTTCCTCTGTACAAGACTTGAAGTCTTGGGTCCTTTATATAGGGGAGACTGATTTGTTGAATCAGTTAGAGAGATTTATTCTCTAATTGATTTGGGAATTTCCCCACCGTCGGATCTTTGATCCAAGGGATTCTAGTTTATAGAAGATAATCTTCTTGTTATTAATAAGATAGGGAAATCTTTCCAAACAGAATTTATTCTGTATTTTGGTGATTTTTTTAATCACCATTGGATCATTGATCCAACGGTGTTCCAAATTCAGGGCACAATCTTTTCTGATTGGAAAGATTCAACAGAATTTGTTAATTGATGATTTAATCATATCCGTTGGATATTTGATCCAACGGTGAGGAACATTTAGTTCCAGCGCTAGCGCTTATGCGCTCTGCCCATGGTGCGCTACTTGGAGCACAGCGCATCTTAGCGCTAGCGCACACGTGCTTTGCACATGGTGCGCTACTTGGAGCACAGCGCATCTAGCGCTAGCGCCTATGCGCTTTGCACGTGGTGCGCTAGTTGTAGCGCAGCGCTTTTATAAAAGCGCAGCTTTAATCCAAATTTTGAATTCTGAACAGAGTTTTGCTCTAATTGGGGAAACAATGGTACCATAAATCAACTTGGTATCTTCAGAGAAGTGGATGGAGAAGTCCAAATAGCATCTACCCCCAAAATTCATTCCAGACGTCCTAATGTGTCGGTCCGGTCTTTCGGCGGTGTACAGATTCTGGCACGCCCGGTGGGAACTTTTTCTCTTTCCACTCCACACTTTGTGTGTCGTGTTTCGTGAACAAAATCGCGATTCGCTATGGTTGCCCTTGGATTCAAGATACTAAAATTTGGTATCTTGCTCCTGTGCAGAGAAAATCGACGGCTTCCAACTGCACCCCTTGCAACAGCAACTCTCGCTCCACCCCAACTGGAGGAGTGACCTACGGTCCCAACGTGGCCTCTATCTTTTCAATACCGGTGGGACAAGTAACATAAACTACTACTAGATTGTTCTTTGGGACCATGCTCCCACCAGTGAGTTTCGGTGCCTCAGCGCCGCAAGAGGAAGCTCCCAAGAGGTCGGTCTTCGATTGACTGGTGACCACAACGGCCCCTCTTAACGGGCCATCCAAATCTGGTGTCTCAGTCTTCAACAGGCTGAGAAAAATCTTGAACGGGCCTGCAAAGAGGCTTGTGATACCTGAAGGAGTTTCCCCAAAATGGATAACCCTCCCAACTCCTGCTACGGGCGAAGTTGTCAAAGGTGCTTTCCCTATCAGAAAGTCGATCTTCGAAAGATTGACCGGCCCTCCCCAAACTTCAATTAGGACGTCGGTATTGAACAGGCTGACACCAACAGTAGCCCCTCAGCAAACCCGGGGGCATGAAGAAGCCGCTTCCAAAATTGAGGCGGTCCCTTCTGGAAGGCATGCTCGACGTCGCCACTGGCGCCGAGTGAGAAAAGCTAGGGGCAACTCCCCTTCTGGACTTACCCCACCAGCTCCAATGGTGGAAGTTGACGCTGCTGTTCCAACCGGGAACATCTTTGACCCACTTAAGAGTGTGCGAAAGAACACTCCAACGGCGGTGCTGAAGAAATCACCCCCACCAGCAGAGGTCATTGTTCAGGAAGAACCGGAGCGCCCCCATCAGCGTCTCTCCTCCCAAATTCATATAGTCTAGCGAAAGGTCCAAGACTCTATGATCAACAAAGACTACTCTCGTCGACCGAAAAAATCGAAGGCGCAGCAAGAGAAAGACCATCCCTTCATCATACAGCGAGGGACTTCTTCTACACAGGTGCCTGTCATAACGGCTCCTTCAACTTAGACCTCCCACAAAAGGATGAGGCCGGAGAAAATCCCACCGCCTGCGGCAAATTCCAAAGGCGATGGAACCAAACGCCCCAATTCTGGGGGCATGATCATACAAACGGTCCACATGGCTTTCGGGAAAGAAGAAAGTCGTGCTTCCGTAAGACATCGATCGCAAACTCGGTCATTGAAAAAATCTCAGGAGCAACAACAAAAGCTCGAGGAAATGCTGACCAAAATGGCAACACTTACCGGACAGAAAGAAAGTCTAGATCCAGTGGTCGAACAACGCCAGGAGCAGGAGACCGATACAGAGTTCCTGCGAAGGGTGCTATAAAGAAAAGACAATGAAGCCGTTGAATAGCAGCTAACATGAAGCAGACGGCACTCTTGTTTCAGGATATGTTTGGAAAGGTGATTCAGCCAGAACCCCCAGCCGAGGATCCACCGATAATCATCGAGAATGATAAGGGAAAATATCAAACCCTCCTCCGGTTTTATCGGCAGACAAAGAGGAAACGATCTCCAAGGCCGCTCTTGATGATTATATTGCTAAAAAAATAAGAGCTCATCAAGCTAATGAAGCTGCTGGCCAAATCGTCAAAACCCGGCGACCGTATCCATGCTGGTATGACCAAATCAAATATCCGCCGGGATATACAATCTCCAAATTCCATGTGCACAAAGGGACATGCAACCTACACTAGCACGTCATGTAGTTCAGAGCTCTGTTCGGCAACACTGGAGGCGACGACAAACTTTTGTTTCACCAGTTCATTGGCAGCCTGTCAGAAATGGACTTTGAGTGGTACTCGAAGCTCCCAAACGACTCCATGAAAACATTTACAGCGATGGAACTTCTGTTCATACAGCGGTTCTCCAGCGCGAGCGAGCGCATTCCAATCACAGTATTAATCAATGCCAGGGTAAAGCTGGGAGAAACATGGATCCAATACGCGATCCGGTAGCGGAACCTATGGTCTAAGTGCGAACAACGCATTGAAGAATCTCCCGTCGTGGGCATGTTCATCAGGACCCTAGATCCTCAAACGACTGTGTCCCAGTTCATGACATTCTTCAAACCAACGACATTTTAGGCTCTGATCGATAAACTGGCCCAAATGGATAAGATGGGCCACAGGCCTTCCTACTCAAATAAGGACCCTCGAAATAACAAGGGTAAAAGGAAAGCGGCCTTCGTTTCCTACACGCAACAACAACCGAGTGGCCTAAAACCAGCTGCTCGCCAAAACAACGTGCGTTCGCGCCCGTCCTTGGAGGAAAGACTAGGACGTGCTTATTCGTTTCCCCGCGATAAGACGATGAGACTATTTGAATTGGAAGTGCGCAACAAACTCATCACATTGCCAGACCCACGGCGTCCACCGCAACCCAGCGACGTCAATAACCCCAACTACTGCTCCTATCACAGAATCGTGATCCACCTAATTAAGGATTGCTATGTCTTCAAGAACCGGGTCGAGGACCAGTATCAACAAGGGAAATTCGTGCTGTCTGATAACTGGAGGGTAAACCCACTGCAGAAGTACAGTCCCAAAAAGGTGTATTCGGCGGGGGCATCATGCTCGCTCGTGGAAGAAATTTTATAGGAAGTCGTTCTTTCTGCAAAAACCAAAAGAATGCTGAAGGGTCTACAAGCATGTATAGCAGTAAGGTGGAAAAGCCAACTTGAACCCGAAAT
Source organism: Agapanthus africanus (assembly GCA_030015575.1). Classification (NCBI taxonomy): domain Eukaryota; kingdom Viridiplantae; phylum Streptophyta; class Magnoliopsida; order Asparagales; family Amaryllidaceae; genus Agapanthus; species Agapanthus africanus. Next base: position 89,228,127 of record JASDDO010000012.1, on the reverse strand, counting down.
CATTGAAGGGATGCTGAAACCATGTCCCGCACCGAAAATTGTTGACAAAGGGAAAAAACTCCAAGTCGAGCTTTCAAAGTCTTCGAAGAAAAAGAAGAAGACCAAGAAGCATGTGCAGCCTGCCGAGTATGACGACAAGCACACAGACCTACAAAAGTAAATTGGCGCGCTGGAGGAGTACAACCAGAAGGCGCGGACACTGGTCACGCTCAAAGAGTTCCTCAAGCATATTCTTCAGAATGAAGATAGTGACAACGATGAGGAAAATGACTCATCAGGAGATAGTGGGACCGTGTAGCAAGTTGCCACATGGTCTCCCATTCGTCGTTAAATGACGAAGAAACTCCCTCGGCATAAAAAAACAACGCAGAGGAACTGGGGGCAGGACCGGCGCTAAAATCCCCGGAATTGCCAGAAGCCCCGATCGATAGGTTGTTAAACGAAGCCTTTCAAAAAAGCAAAGCTGACCGAGAACGCGAAACATCCATATACGAAAAGGCTAAGTGTCAGCGTTAGGATGAAGAAGCCGCAGCAAGGATGAGTCGTAAAGTACTCCAACCAAACCAAAGCATACCTGCGTCAAATAAGAGCAGGATCAAGGAAGAGAAGCAGTTCACCAAAGCCCTGTCAATACGAATGAAGCTGCCACCTTTCGTAGGAAAAACTTCCGGGGTCATATGCCTCGACGGAGAGGATTCACATCCAAACTACTGCCTATACCATCGGAGGGTTACCCACCCCACCGAGGAATGCAGTGCCTTCAAAAAGTGGTGGCAAGGATACGTTGCCTACCAAAAAAACTTCAAGAGGATGAAGTGCGAAGCTCGTCGACGGCAAAATAGTGTGACAAACATGCATGAAGAAACGACTGGCAACTTTCATATGGTTGGTACCATTTCGGAAGGGGAAAAAACCTAAGTTCTTACTTTCAGGAGTGATTCTGAGGATGAAATGCCCCTCAGCCCCTCCCTTTAAAGACTCCACCTCCGAAAAAGAAGAGGAGGAGAAGAATTGCGAGAATGTTCAGCCGCGTAACCGCATGCTGCCTGAGAGAAACCTCGGACCTATAAACAAAGGTACGAGAAAAAAAGACAAAGGAAAAGAAAATATCTCCAATAAAATTTCTATTGACGATGGAGTTGTCAAAGAGCTCGCAACAAGGGATCCGCCTAGGAAAAACAAGGTTGATTACAATGTCATAGCACATTTGAGGAAAATACCCTCACAACTGAGCAAATTGGATGCTCTCCTCCTGTCCAAAGAGGCACGAGATTCTCTGATCAGGGCATTACAAGAGCCCGATCAGTTCCAATCTTTCCTCGTGGAAGAGAAGATGAAAGATGAACTGGCAGAGGTCCACACAACTGACATTACATTCAGTGATGAAGATCTCCTCCTCGGTACACATAATCGTTCGTTATACATTACCGGGTACTAACTCGACATCAAGATAGGGAAAATTCTTGTTGACAACGGATCCTCCGTTAACCTTCTCAACGTGAGGGTGCTAAAGAAAATTTGCATGAATGTTCAACACTTGGCCCGAGAGAAAAATTACCATCTCCGGGTTCGACTCCCAGTCGTCACGGACGCTCGGGTCCGTAATACTGACGCTGCGCTTTGGGTTGCTCGTCAATGATATCAAATTTCATGTCATTGACGCCAAGACTTGCTATAACGCTTTGCTCGGAAGACCTTGGTTACATGAGTACAGCGTCATCCCTTCTACACAATATCAGTGTATGAAGTATTTCAAAGACGGCTTGGAATAAACCGTCACAGGGGAGCTAAATCTGTTCTCCGTAAACAAAGTCCGAAAATATGAAGACGTAAAGTACTTCCTACCAAACTTCGAGGATATGGAAATGTGTCATAAGCCGAAGGATAAAAAGAAGTCCGTCGCCACTATCCCGATCTTTGGGAGCGATTCCGAGGAAGATGAAGAAATAGTCTACTTGGGGCAACCCCAGAAAGAAAACAATAGGCCCCGGACTATCTACTCCTATCTCGGTCTTTGGTAGAGACTCTGAGGATGAGGCCAACGCAGTGTTCTCCATCTGCCTGTCAGTGCAAACCCTCACCGGAGCATATCAGAGTCTGCAAATCACAATGGCTCCGCCTCGGTATTACAAGGAACTTGATGCGCTCGATACATACTGCATATAAGAACTACAGATTTTCTACGTCCCTTCCAGGAGAAGAGGTGAAAAGGCGATCCTCTTCTACCAATTTATGGAGACCATAGTAGAAAAAGTCTGGCGTGGTGCCGATTTCGCACTCGACAAGCTTCAACCAATCCGTCTGCCAAGATACCACGTGGAGGGATTGAAAGGGATGTTAAGACGCCAAGGTGTACCCCTCGAACAAACTGTTCGACAAGCCTAATTCTACAAAAAGATTTGGGATATTCCCGGGACTCAGCGAAAGATGCCCAACGGGAAGATGGAGACAACTGGGCTCGGATACGTTCGGTCCAAGAAACGGGAGCAGTTACGCAGCTGCCGCGTCATACACAGCTTCAGTGAATTGGAAAACGCTCTTCCAAATAGCTATGACGTTGAAACAGAGCGAAATCCCATTCTAAGAACATTAAGTCCATCGCTCGAAGAACAAATAGACAGGTGATTGATGTCTTTAAAACTGATTCTTCTTTTGATTAAAAGAAAAGTAAAGGAAGTAAAGAAGAGATGTTTTAGTAGTAAAGTAACCGCAATCAATAACGGTGTCGCACGTGGCTAGACCTTTAGTGAGTACGGGTCTTCCTCTGGGATTCGTGGAATTTTATCATTTTTTGTTTTAGATCGGTTGAAAGAAATAGTAAAGAAAATCAAGAAAATGGTTCAAGATTTAGTTGAAGTAATAGTTTCAAGAAAATCAAGAAATTGTTTTCAAGAAAGGAAATCAAGAAAATGTTCAAGATCTAATTATCAAGAAAATATGAAGAAGGTTTGTAGGATTTGATCGGATTTAGTATCCATGGATGACTAATAAAGATGACTCATCTTATCTATTGACAGTTTAACGCTTGATTGATGGCGATGAATGCGGATTAGGTTTTTTTTGGAAGAAACTAGGGTTTCTTCACTATAGTCCCTTGTCTTTTGATTGATCCCATTCATTTTCTAGCCCTTCATAAAAAGATCGTCAATCTTATCTCAAATCGTGGTCAAGATTATCAAGAATTTGATATCGCGTCCGATGAAGATGTTAACGATTCTTTTTTGAAAGTTTGTAAACTTCATAAGACTTAAAAGAATGTATAGAATTTTATCATCCATCGATCTACCCTAATCTTACGAATCCTATCAAGTGGAGATTTACTCGCGCATCATAAAAATCGAAGAAAGATTAGAGGAATAATTCATAATGTGGAAATTTAAAGAAGGTGAAAGTGAAACTAATTATCACCTTTTTTATTCAACTTCAAATTACAACTTCTTCAATCCGAGATTACAAGAAGTATTGCTCTCGATCACTCCCTTGAAGAGGTAATTTTTCCGTTGATCTTCACGTCGCTCGATCACCGTGAGTCTTGGACCTGTCGTGGATCGCGTGCTCGTTGATGATGATCGACTTCGTATAAAAGAGTCTTGAATGATGTCGCTCAATGAATTTCTCAATGATCCTTGATATTGGATCTTGGATTTGTTAGCTCTTTTCTTGATTTGATTTGATCAAGAATTAGGATAAAATTGGGAATCTTTTCAATGTAGCCCTAGGTCCTTTTTATAGCCCATAATCAAGCTTCCCTGACAAGCTAGGTTGTTACAAAGAAACTTCCAGAACAAGCTAGGTTGTTATAAAGAAGCATTCTCAACAAGCTAGGTTGTTACAAAGAAGCTTCCAAAGAACTCCCGAACCCCAAGTCCCTGAATCGGCCGTGGATCCGCGGCGACTCGGCCTGACTCGGCCGCGGCCGATTGGTGAGCTCGTTGCTTCAAACTTCTGTGGTCTTATTCTGTTGATCTCTGGGTCTTTATGTGATATCTGGAATCTTCTTATCTCTTCTAAATTTCTGCCAATATTTGATTCTTCGACTTTCTTGTATTTTATCGGCAGATTCCTGATTCCCGATATCTGACCTGAGCTAATCTTGCACAAGATCTCAATGAAAAATGTGAGATACAAAATATTATGTGTAAAAAATATTAAACATACAATTTCTTTCATAATGTTGATTATAATGTATAACACATGATAAATGATATTTTTGCAGATGAACTTATAATATGTGTTATATTTATAGCAAATACCTTTAGATGATTAAGAAAAGTAAGGAAATTGTCATGTTAAAAGTGCAGTATTTTCGACTGAAAAAATTCCCCCAAACTTGACTTTGATCGTCCCGAGCAAACTTTATTTATTCAAGAGAAGGAGAAAAATAGAAAGAAAAAGAAAAAACTAACTAGCACACTTTCGTAAGCAACACGATTGCACCGAGCACGTGCAACAAGCCTTTAAAACTCTAGGTGTCCATAGTAGGAGAAGTGTTGTCTCCTGAGGGTTTTCAGCGGATTGCACCCACAAAATACTATAATAAAAAAATACTGTGAAAGTTACATATAAAGATAAGAATTATAAAAAAAAGAACTTAAAAATCAGAGTTTTCAACTACACTAGCTTTTCATTTGTCATGAGCCCTATCTTAATAGTTATGAAAAGATATTAGAAATCACATCATCCCTCAATAAAACATCGCTTTTATTCTTCATCCTTACCTTTCCTCCAATCACCGATCATATACCCCTACGTGTGTGTAAAAGACATCCCTACACGTGGAGAATTCAATTCAAGCTATCATACTCTTGTCCATCTACCTCGGTACTTTTTAGTCGGTGAATATTTTAGACGGAATTGCTCACACATTCTTCATGCGACCGTTACTACTTCTTGAGGTACTAATCGACCGATTACTAAATGTGCTCACTTATTAGGCGTAATTAGCAATTTCGTCATTTTGTAACACCTAAGGCTTAGCAGTGACTCGCAAACCAGTTGGTCTAAGGCACTAGATGATGAAGCACCCTCTCTATATTTTTTTATACTGCCTTGGTGATTACAAAACCAGTGTTCATTTTTCTTCACTATTTAATACTTTTATGCTTCATTTATTATTATTTTTTCTCGTACTTTGGCTTTTAGATAAGAGCATTTCAAGGTATCCTCTACTATCTCGAGTTTCAAGACGTGTGTAAGTGCGTATAGTAGGGTATCAACATTCAGATGTTTGGCTTCCAGAATAGGAACTATTTTTCAGACTTATTTTTATTCTCAGATTAGTGACTTCCTTCATCTTACTAACTCTTGGGACAATGGCTCATAACCACTTATTATTAGTTTCGTTTCAGAAAACATCTAACTTTCTTATTTTTCTCAAACTCTTCCAATCTTTCAAATGTAATTTTTCACTTTCTGATCTTTCATTATAAAAGAAAAATTTTAATTTTTTTTGTGCTTATGCAAAGTGTATAATGCAAAGTAATGCGTAAATAAGCACAAACCTCCCCCAAACCTGTTTACAGCAGCATCCTCACTGTTGTTATCTTTTAAATCTCAAAACCTGTAGACTTGGGAGGAAAAGTTATTAACGGTGACGAGAATAAATGGAAGTGCAAATCTCCACCAAACTTATTTTTAATCATATTGATATTCAGTTAGGTCCTTTTTAACTCACTTCCATTCTTATGATGAGACAATATTATCGAGACATGGAGGTGAGGCGGAGGAAATTTAGTTATGATAAAGCGGCTCCGGTAAGAACAGGACCTCCTCCGTGGGGTCAGTGGAAAAATACGGTTTTAATCTATACCCATTTACTTTAAAAATATAACCGTTTTAATATTTTCAACTTCAACTGCCCCGTGCGGGTATACATATCGCACCATAAATGGTCCTTTCCAACGAGATCTTAGCTTACCCGCATGAAGATGGAGACGGGAATAGTAAAGAAGGACTTATTGTCCCGGGATAAAAGTTTTTCTCAAAATATTTTTATCATGAAATACTTTAGTCCGGTTCTTTACTATAACCGCATTATCGTAAGCTTCATCGCAGAGCTCGCTTAGCTCATTTAATTGCAGCTTCCGAAAGTTGCAGGCTTGATTTAAATCAAAGTTAAGTTTTTTAATGGCCCACATTGCTTTATGTTCGATCTCGACAGGAAGGTGGCAAGCCTTTCCAAACACTAGGCGGTAAGGAGACATACCAAGATCAGTCTTATAAGCGGTATGAAATGCTCAAAGAGTATCCGTCAATTTGGTTGGCCAATTTTTATGGTTTTTAGAATATACCTTCTCCAAAATTTGTTTGATTTACCTATTGGAAATCTCAGCTTGCCCGCTCGTTTGGGGATGATAGGGCGTAGAAAGTTTATGGTTGATTGAATATTTCCGCATCAAAATCTTGAAAGACCGATTACAGAAATGCGTTCCATTGTCGCTAATTATAGCGCGATGGTGTCCAAATCGCGAAAAGATATTTTCTTTAAGGAACTTAATAACAACCTTGTTGTCATTGGTGTGACACGGTATTGCTTCCACCCATTTTGAGACATAATCGACCGCTAACAAGATATATAAATTCCCAAAAGAGTTGAGAAAATGGCTCATAAAATCAATACCCCAAACATCAAAAATTTCCACAACCAAGATAGGTTGGAGTGGTATATCATTTTTTTGAGAAATCCGACCCGTGTGTTGACACTGAAGACAAGTTTTGCAATGATCAAATGCATCTTTGAATAATGTAGGCCAGTAAAAATCACATTGCAAAACTTTCTCCGCCGTTTTACGTGGACCAAAGTGACCACCACATGCCTGATCATGACAGAAAGACAAAACACTCTTGAATTCATCATTAGGGATACATCTGCGAATGATTTGGTTGGGACAATACTTAAACAAATAAGATCCATCCCAGTAAAAATGCTTTACTCGGGATAGAAATCGATGATTGTCTTGTTTAGACCATTCGCTTGGAATAAGTCCTGTTGCTAGATAATTCACAATATCCACGAACCAAGGTTCGCAGGATACGGTCAAGAGCTGTTCATCAGGGAAAGAGTCGTTTATTGTCAAGGTCACAGTAGGTGAAGAAGAGATGCGTGAAAGATGGTTGGTTACTATGTTTTCACATCCTCTCTTATCTCGTATGACAAGATCAAATTCTTGTAATAACAGGATCCAACGTATTAACTTGGGCTTAGCATCTTTCTTTGATAAAAGATATTTTAGTGTGGAGTGATCAGTGTAAACCACTATCGGTGAGCCAATCAAGTAAGGCCTGAATTTTTCTAATGCAAATAAAACTGCCAAAAGTTCTTTGTCGGTAGTTGTATAATTAATTTAGGCATCATTCAAGGTCTTACTTGTATAATAAATTGCATGTGGCATCTTATCAATGTGCTGTCCTAAGACAGCACCAATAGCAAAATCTGATGCATCACACATTAGCTCAAACGGGTGGTTCCAATCAGGAGATGATAGAACATGGGCTAGAGTGAGAGATCTTTTAAGTGATTCAAAAGTAGCCTCACAATCCGAATCGAAGTGAAATGTAGTATTCTTGGCAAAGAGAAGAGTTAAAGGTCTAGCAATTTTGCTAAAATCCTTAATGAATCTCCTATAAAATCGTGCATGATCAAGGAAGGATCGTATATCTTTGATGCATTTGGGATGAGGAGGGTTATGGATGACATCTATTTTAGCTCTATCTACCTCAATGCCTTTTCGTGAAATGACACGTCCAAGCACGATACCTTCTTAGACCATGAAATGACATTTTTCCCAATTCAAAGTTAAGTTCTTATCCTTACAGCGGGTAAGAACTGCGTCTGACGTAGGCAATCCTCAAATGAGTCCCCAAATATAGAGAAACCGTCCATGAAAATCTCCAGAAAATTCTCGACCATGTCTGAGAATATCCCCATCATACACCGCTGAAATATAGCGGGAGCATTGCATAACCCAAAGGGCCTGCGTCTATAAGAAAAGGTACCGAAAGGACAAGTAAATGTTTTTTTTATCTTGATCCTTTTCGGCGATAGGGACCTGGTTATAGCCAGAGTATTCGTCCATGAAACAATAATATTCATGTCCAGCTAATCGTTCCAACATCTGGTCAATGAAAGGTAGAGGGAAGTGATCTTTCCTCGTTGCGGCATTGAGTTTCCTATAATCAATACATACACACCATCCAGTTTGGGTGCGTGTTTGGATCAACTCATTAGCCTCATTAGTTATGACCGTGATGCCAGACTTTTTAGGGACTACATGAATAGGACTTACCCATTGGCTATGAGAGATTGGGTAAATTATACCACTATCTAGGCACTTGACGATTTCTTTCTTTACCGCCTCCTTCATGACGGGATTTAACCATCTTTGTGGGTCTTGGGTTGGTTTGGTTTCATCCATCAAATGTATATGATGTTCAACAATTAAGGGACTAATCCATTTGATCTCTGCCATTGTCCAACCAAATGCTTGCCGATTTGATCTCAAGACCATCAAAAGAGCGTTCTCTTGCTCTAAAACTAGAGAAGCGGATATGATCACGGGCAAAGACTCATTCTCACATAAATATGAATATTTAAGATGAGAAGGTAACAGTTTGAGATCTAATATCGGCGGAGAAACAATAGAAGGTGGGATAAGGGAATGATATTCGGTTTCCCCAAGAAGTTCATAACCTGCATAGGATATTGACTTGGAAAGCTCTACTGACTTTTATGATGAGTCAAAAGGTTCAAACTCGGGGGTGGACTCGTCAAATGTGTCCTCACTATAATAATGTGCTGGATCAAACAATGATGTACTAATGTCGTCGAGATCATTATAGCAAAGTTCATCAACCTTGCAGATTTCGGGAGCTATCTCGTGGACAGAACAAACATCAAGTAAATGAGCAGAAGGTTCAGATGGTTGACTTCCTAGCTTGTAAATGTTAAGCTTAATTGTCATTTTCCCGAAGGTTAGGTTCATAGAACCGTTACAACAATTAATGACAGCATTGGAAGTGGCTAAGAAGGGTCGACCGAGAATCACCGGAATTTGGTTCCGTGGGTTCGGTACAGATTGTGTATCTAAAACAATAAAGTCTACAGGGAATATAAATTCCCCGACTTTTATCAACACATCCTCAAGCTCACCCCTAGGTTTGGTGATAGATCGATGCGCCATCTGGAGAGTGCAGTGGGCAGGATTCAACTCTCCAATACCTAACTGCTCGTAGACAGAGTAAGGAAGCAAGTTAACACTACCGCCAAGGTCGAGTAGAGCACGATTAATATTTTTACCCCTAATAAAATAGAGATTGTAGGACAGCTAGGGTCCTTACGTTTCTTTGGTAATTGCTGGGTAAAAGCTGTGCTAACATTACTCATCATGAACACTTTTTTCGGCACTTGAGTTCTTCTCTTCTTAGTGCACAAGTCCATAAGTATTTTCGCATAAGCCGGAACTTGTTGGATAGCATCTAGGAGAGAGATATTTATGTTAACCTGTTTAAATATTTCCATAATCTTCTCCATTTGTGCGTTAGGTTTGTTGGCCCTCAACCTTTTTGGATAATGAACTTTATCAATAATAGTTGGGTCCAACATTTGTGGAGAAGTTCGTGTGGGTAGAATGGATCCCAGAATTGGAGTGGGGATCTTTTCAGGTTGACTCAACGAGGTGGGCGGAGGGTTCGAGCCTAGGGGAAAATGGAGAATCGGCTCGGAAGAAGATGGACTAGATGAAATAGGGTCAGAAGTGGAAGTGGAAGCCGGGGTGTCATTGATGATTCATCATTATCAACCTGTTCACTGACTTGGTTATTCAGTACTCTTCCGGATCTGAACGTGGTAATGGCATTCACATTTTGATATTGTGAGTGGCCATGATTCGGTAAGGGTTGATGGAAGTTTCTCTTTCTCTCTAGCACTCATTGCGGCATTTAATTGTGCAATTTGTGCTTCTATCGATTTTATACTCTCACCGTGGGAGGCAGAGACCTTCTTTATGGTATCGATAGAAGACCTTATATCAGCCGACATTTGCATGAAATGTTTCATAAACAAATCCAAGATTCGTTCAAGTGAAGAGGAGTTTTTGGCACCGGCCGTTTGGAAAGAATTATTATAAGGTGCAGAATTGTTTGCAGGATTTTGAAAAGTTTGTGGTTGAAAGGGATACTGATTCTGTGGTGGTTGCTGTTGCTGTGGAGAAACCCTTTGAAAATTATTTTGGTTTGGAACCGTATTTTCAGTTTGGTGTTGGTTCCAAGAAAAATTAGGGTGATTCCTCCAACCCTGATTATATGTGGAAGAATAAGGATCGTTTCTAGGTCGCTGTTGAAAAGCAGCATTAGTGTGTTTTTGATCTTGAAACGGAGAATTCGAAGGACATTCTTCCGTCAGATGTGATGGATCGAAACAACATCCATACACGGTTTCAGGGAGCGTCACCCGGTTTAGGAAGGCTAATAAAAATTTGTTTTCCATAGATTTGAGTTTCTTTTGCATTGCTGCAATTTCGGCTTTTATTGCTATGGAAACATCAAGTTGATGGATACCTCCCCTAGATGATGGTAGACTAATGCTTTCCCATTGCAAAGTGTTTTCAGCAAAATCTTCCAAGAATTTCCAGGCTTCACCATCGTCTTTAGACATGAAATTTCCTTGACACATGGTTTCAAGCATCTGCTTTGTCGTTGGATTAATGCCCTCATATATAATTCGGCACAGATCCCATCTATGGATTCCGTGATGAGGACATTGGACAAGTAGATCCTTGAACCGTTCAAAGCATTTCCAAAATTGTTCATTGGGAAGCTGGGTAAACTAGTTGATTTCGCTCCGAACACGGGCGGTCTTATGATTGGGATAAAATTTCTTAAGGAATGCTATAATGAATTCATCCCAATTGGAAATAGAGTGTGCGGTTGTGTTATAAAGCCACTTTTCAGATAAATCGCACAAAGTAAACGGGAGAAGACGTAAACGCATAGCATCCATAGAAAGTTGTGAAGTGCCTATCATAGCATATATGTTTTCGAATTTAGTGATAAAAACGTATGCGTCTTTAGACTCTAGACCATGAAATTCAGGAAAAAGATTGATAAAGTGTGGTTTGATTTCAAAATTATCCCCATTGGCTGGTGGAATAGAAAGACAAGTAGAAAGAGGACCACGTATAGGGTAGCATCTCTCTTGGAGATATATACGCGGTAGATTCCGCGCACCTACGGATGGTAGCAGAGCAGTGTTATTAAAATTTGATGGAGAACCGTCAATCTCAGTTGTTGTGGTGGGTGGTGAGGAAAAAGAAGATGAAGAAATACCGACTTCGGAGTCGATAGAAGAAACGCGGATAAGATGGGCACTAGAATCTCGTGTCCAGCCGAGCATGCACTAACCGGGTTTAGCGCAAGTGGAAGCGTTAATTATTTATTTATTTATTTAAACTAAAAAGAAAAGTTCGTTTTGAAAAATTCGGATTTAGAAAAATCACAAAAATGCATAATCAACCCTAGATCTAAGGTCACCTAGGTCAAGTCACTAGATCGCTCCTAAACTTCCAGAAGACAAATTGCAGGATCAATCCTCTACTACCTCTTTATCCCTCTTGTGGAAAGATAAGTGCCAGGTAAGTGAGAGGTATCCGCTATACGACTCACCATAAATAGCGGGCCTAACTAAGTAACCACTTGCTTTAGACACACTTGCCTAGACACCACAAAAGAAATACGGATAAGCAGTAGATTACCTACGACCTTCCTCTTTTCTAATTGAGCGCGGCGGTCCTTAGAGTCTTGGTCTAGATATTTTTTAATTAATGAAGGGTGATGCAGATGCTAGTTTTGTGATTTGTGGGGCTTAGGAAGGGTAATGTAAGCCCCACCTAATCTGAATTTGGTCTTTGCACAAACAACCAATATCAAAACACGCAACAAGAATTTTTAAGCGGTGAATTTTTGTAAAGAATCCTGCAGAAAAATTGTTATTGGACTTTTCAGAGGAGAGAAGAGAAGATAGGAAATATACTAGAGAAACCTGAAACTTTAATTCTCCAAGAACACCGTGCTTCCACGGACAATTCTAGCTTCTTGCCGCGGTTTCGCGGTCAATTGGACTGTTCTTTGACCAATTTTTTGTTCCGATGCTCCCCTCGCTCCTATGGTCTTGATGAAATGCTCTGAATATTTATCTCCCTGCTATAGTGATTCCAGATCCCCTTGCAAAATTCACACACTAATCATTAAACACACGATGCGTTCTTGATTTATATTTCAATGTAATAATAATACTTTAACCCAAATAGCAAGAAAGAACAAATTATACACGGTTCCTCGGCAACGGCGCTATTTGATTGATGTCTTTAAAATTGATTCTTCTTTTGATTAAAAGAAAAGTAAAGGAAGTAAAGAAGAGATGTTCTAGTAGTAAAGTAACCGCAATCAATAATGGTGTCGCACGTAGCTAGACCTTTAGCGAGTACGGGTCGTCCTCTGGGATTCGTGGAATTTTATCGTTTTTTGGTTTAGATCGGTTGAAAGAAATAGTAAAGAAAATCAAGAAAATGGTTCAAGATTTAGTTGAAGTAATAGTTTCAAGAAAATCAAGAAATTTTTTTCAAAGAAAGGAAATCAAGAAAATATTCAAGTTCTAATTATCAAGAAAATATGAAGAAGGCTTGTAGGATTCGATCGGATTTAGTAGACATGGATGACTAATAAAGATAACTCATCTTATCTATTGACAGTTTAACACTAGATTGATGGTGATGAATGCAGATTAGGGTTTTTTGGAAGAAACTAGGGTTTCTTCACTATAGTCCCTTATCCTTTCATTGATCCCATTCATTTTCTAGCCCTTCACAAGAAGATCGTCAATCTTATCTCAAATCGTGGTCAAGATTATCAAGAATTTGATATCGCGCCCCGATGAGGATGTTAACGATTCTTTTGCGAAAGCTTGTAAACTTCATAAGAATTAAAAAATGTATAGAATTTTATCATCCATCGATCTACCCTAATCCTACGAGTCCTATCAAGCGGAGATTTACTCGCGCATCATGAAAATCGAAGAAAGATTAGAGGAAGAATTCATAATGCGGAAATTTAAAGAAAGCGAAAGTGAAACTAATTATCACCTTTATTATTCAACTTCAAATTACAACTTCTTCAATCCGAGATTACAAGAAGTATTGCTCTCGATCACTCCCTTGAAGAGATAATTTTTCCGTCGATCTTCACGTCGCTCGATCATCGTGGGTCTTGGACCTGTCGTGGATCGCGTGCTCGTTAATGATGATCGACTTCGTATAAAGGAGTCTTGAATGTTGTCTGTTCCCCGCTGAGACACGGAGACACGACCGCGCAGGTCCGTCTTGCCTGAATTTCAAGGCGGATGCTAATTGGTGCTATCCGTCCACCTCTCCGAAGATGCCAAGTTGATTTATGGCACCGTGTATCGAAGGTTTAAACGGATGCGGCCGATGTAGCAGACTTCGTCAGATTCCCCCTCATGATGAGGGGTTTTTGATTGTGGGGACGCTCTTTCTTGCAGGTGCAAGCCCCTGCAGTTAATTACGCTACCGCATCGCGGTAACCACTTTCTCCTTCTTCAGATGGTCACTTCGTGTCGTGGGTGTTTGTTTTGTTTTTGGTTTCCCGTGGATTGTATACGGAGACTAATTTATGTTGTCGCCCGTAGGGCGTGGATTAGTCCAAATCTGTATCTTCTTAGATTTGGGTTTGGGGTTGGGTTTAAGGAGACGTTAGTCTCATTTGAGACTAAGATCAACTTAAACGTATGTTAAGGATACGTTAGTCTAATTTTAGACTAAGATCAACTTAACGGGATTGTTTAGATCCAACAAAAGAGCATTTGGACTCTATTGTTTAGATTAGGGACTTTGCGGTCCATAATTAGTTTAAGGACATTACGGTCTATTGTTAGTTTAAGGACATCTCGGTCCATTGTTAGTTTAAGGACATCTCGGTCCATGGGTTATAAAGGACCCCACAGTCCGAGGTTAAGGACATCATAGTCCGTGGGCTTAAGGTCCCCACAGTCCGAGGTTAAGGACATCATAGTCCGTAGGCTTTAAAGGACCCCACAGTCCGAGGTTAAGGACATCATAGTCCGTGGGCTTAAGGACCCCACAGTCCGAGGTTAAGGATATCATAGTCGGTGGGCTTAAGGACCTCACAGTCCAGGTTAAGGACATCATCGTCTATGAAATGTATGGTTGTCGGGACCCGTCACCTCTCTGAAGACGTTCAAGGATTACAACGACATATATCAGAGGGGTTCAGAGATGTACCCTTGAACCAATTTTGGTTGAGAGATCTGTAGTCCAATTTAAGACTACGATCAAAAGATTTGTGAGTATGTGGGCTCAGTCAATTCTGAATTAAGGACTTATGGCCAATCTTGGGCTAAGTACAATCAAGTTAAAATGTTTAACATTTATTTTGGGTTGTTAAGCATTTGTTTGGGCTTATTGCTTTTAACAATGCTGAGCATTAATTTGGATGATGACAATATTTTTTGTCTTTTATTGAATGCTGAGCATTCATCATAGCTTCGAGCTTTATTAAAGAACAATTTATGTTCTATCAGCGCAGCACATGGTGCACTTGGCGCTTTGTGCCGGTGAAAAAGCGCAGTGCGCTTTTGCTGAGTAGCGCACATGTGAGGGACACATGTTGCGCTTGGCGCTAAGCGCCAGATGATGGGCGCATTGCGCCAGTTTATGAGTGTATTCCGCTATTAGTTTAGTGGCGCACACGTGAGTGACTCATGGTGCGCCTGGGGCTGAGCGCCAGCCCATGAGTGCAGTGTGCTATTATAAAGAGCGCAAAGCGCTAACTGTTAGGTGGCGCCTACGTGAAGGACACGTGGCGCACTTGGCGCTGAGCGCCAGTCCAAGAGCGCAGAACCGCAGTTCAAGAGAGCAAAGCGCATCTGATCAATTTTATGATCCGGGAAATAAATTCTCCCTTAGAAGAGACTTTGTCTCAAGATCCTAAGAACAAAAATTCTTACTTTATAGGAGATGCTTCAATCTCTTGTATTGATGAAAGGCTTTGCCTTTATGGATCTATGATCCTTAAGAGAATTGAATTATTCTCTCCCATTTTATTTTATAATGAGATGTTCATGATCTCTTTTTGTAAAAGACAATTTGTATTATAGATCTATGATCTGTGAGAAGAATTATGTTCTTCTTTTTTAATTATGAGATAATTTCATCTCTCTGTTTTTTTTTACCTTGAAGAAACTCTTCTTTTTCTGAGAGCTTGGCTCTTCTTTCTGAGATCTCTCAAAGCTTATGGGGGGGTTCCTCTCTATGCTTCTGTATATCTGAGACTTGAAGTCTAGGGGCCTTTATATAGAGCAAGATGATTTGTTCAATCAGTTAAGGAGATCTTTTCTCCAATTGATTTAGGGATTTCCCCACCGTTGGATCTTTGATCCAAGGGCTTCTAATTTACAGAAGACAAGAAGATCCAAGGGCTTCTAATTTACAGAAGGCAATCTTCTTGTTTTTAATAAGATTGGGAAATCATCTGAACAGAATTTATTCTGTGTTTTTGGTGATTTTTAATCACCGTTGGATCATTGATCCAACGGTGCTCTGATTTATAGAGCACAATCTTATTGTTTGGAAAGATTTTGAAGAATCTTTCCTTAACAGAATTTTATTCTGATTAATTAATGATTTATCATTATCATTATATCTTTGATCTGACGGTGGGAAGCTTTTAGTTCCAGCGGTGGCGCACCCGTGCTTTGCACGTGGTGCGCTGCTTAGAGTGCAGCGCACTTAGCGCTAGCGCACCCGTGTTTTGATCGTGGAGCGCAGCGCAGTGAGCGCTAGCGCACACGTGCTTTGCACGTGGTGCGCTACTTAGGGCACAGCGCACCTAGCGCTAGCGCACACGTGCTTTGCACGTGGTGCGCTACTTAGGGTGCAGCACACCTAGCGCTGCTTCTGAAGCGTTGCTTCATTTCAAAATTTGAATTTTGAACAGATCTTTTCTCTGATTGGGGGAAACAAATGCCCCCACCGTTATGCTCACGTGGCCCACACGTGAGTGCAGCAGTGGCAGCATCTGCGCCTTTGGATCAACTCAGAAGTTGAAACGGCATCTCAGTGCCTATAAATAGGACCCTTGGCTTTTGAGATGATTTCTACTCATTTTCTTCATTCTGAGAATTATTATTCTCTTGTAAAGCATAACTCTTTTGCTTAAGAACTTTCTTAAGGAAAGAACTCTGTCGAAATCTTAGGTAAAAATTAAATCTTTTTAAAAGAACTTTTTAATAATCTAGGGTTTTACCCATTAACAGAGTTTTGCTCTTCATAGATCTTTGATCTAAATAAAACCTTTTTTAGTGTTTTGTTGACAGAGCTTTGCTATCTTGAACCCATAGATCTACAAAGATCTTTCTTGGGGTTTCTTAACCCATTAACAGAGCTTTTCTCATGAAGAACTTTTAGAGTTTGTTCATAGATCTTGAAGATCTCAGAATTTTTAATTCATCAAAACTTTAAACCTTCTGATCGTTATTCCATTGTTCTTTCAGAACAAGGCTCTTGAGGAATTTTTATTCCTTCATCATTAGAGTTTGACATATGTCACTCTGTCATAGAGTACTGCTCTCACAGGGAGATTTACTCCTTAGCCCGAGGGATTTCTCATTAAATGAGAATCAATTGAGGATTTCTTCATTTAATTAACAGTCTCATCAAATGATGAGGCTGTTTTATTAACGATGAATTGTCATCTAGATTTTGTGGGTCCCCCTTTGGTCCCCTTTTTACTGCATTGCAGTGTGGTACAAATTTACAGTACCTAGTGGCAACACTTAAACTGTAGCATTGGCGGCTAACAATTTATTCTTTTCCCATGCAGGTACTATGTCTTTCGATACTTCTTTCTCGTTCTTCTGCTCGGAAGGCGGGTTCCCCGAAGCGCCCGTAGACCGAGAGGTTCTTGCACTGATTAAAGACCATGACCCGGAGTACAAGAATCTTCATCTATGGGGTAGATGGTATGATCAAATTATCAGAGGCCGCCGGAGCTTTTCTTGTGTGACACCCTCGGAGCCCATCTCTGCGATCCCTTATGCAGATGCACCCCCGATAAGCTACACTGTGGAGGAGGTAAATTAGACTTCAGAAGGTCTTCTTCGGCCTTCTATAGCCGCAATACCTGTGCAGCCGCTGGTAGCTTTGGATACTTTAGGGTGGCGCATATGCCAAGGTGAATCGCGCCCTTGGGGACAACCCTACAACATAGGACTAACTCCCCGCCATCCGGTCGGATACTTACAGTGGGCCCGATATATTTTATCGGCGAAGAAGTCCCAGCTACTGAAGCTCGGATTGTATCCCGTGATTTATGCTTCCTTGTTCAAGTACTCCGCACCTCCTACATGGTGGATCAAGGCGTTTCTAGAGCAATGGAACATTCCGACCCACACCTTTCTCTTATTGGATCGAGAAGTCTCCATTTCGTTAGAGGAATTTGCCGAGGTCTCCGGTTTACCTGTTAGGGGAGAGAATTACGAGGAGCCGCTTCTTCCGGATGAGTATGTTTTTGCTACCAAATCAGGGGCAATGGGTCTTACCCCAGAGAACGCCATTCAACACCAGTTCCCATGTCACACCCCGCTTCCCGGTATACGGCGAAGGGGACGGGACGAGTCCGCTACGTATTTACTCTGAAGTAAATACGCTAAGCGTATCTAAGCAATATAAAAGTAAAATCACAAGAGACAAGATATAATAAAACAACAACTTTATTTATTCACATTCTTTTGTACAATGCATGAAAAGTAAATACAACTGAATAAAAAGCAATGCCTAAACAATGGCATAACAGAAATGAAAGTACTGAATGGAAAGTGTACAATGACTAGAGCTCGGGGTCTTCACTGAACTGGTCCAAGTCTTCTGTCACGCCCCGCTTCCCGGTATACGGAGAAGGGGACGCGACGAGGCCCGCTACGTATTTACTGTGAAGTAAATATGCTAAGCGTATCTAAGCAATATAAAGGTAAATACACAAGAGACAAGAGATATAAACTGAACAAAAATTTTATTTATTAACATTCTTTTGTACAATGCATGAAAGGTAGATACATCTGAAATAAAACGATGCCTAAACAATGGCATAACAGGAAATGAAAAGTACTGAATGGAAATGTGTACAATGAAACTAAAGCTCTAGGTCTTCAGCAAACTGATCCAAGTCTTCAGCAGTAGGCTCGATCTCTGACGTATCCAAATCACCCGACGACATTCAAAGAAGAAAGAAAGAGAATTTCGTCAGCCAACAGGTCGCTCGGTAAGTCCCAAAGATAAGAGGAGAAATGGAATAGACAGAGAGTAAGGGGGAGAGAGAGAGTAGCTTTTACAGTTGTATTATATTGTTATATTGTTGTATTAACGCTGTTGTTTGTAGCTTGGTACAGAAGAATGCCAGTGTATACGAGAGGGGTCTCAGTATGCTACCAGGGCAAATGGAAGTACAAGGCTCCGTTATACAACCCGGAACAACGGAAATTGGATTTATGTTAGGTGTCTTAATCTTACCGTCTTGTGCCACTTTTAACACCTTCCGTACCAATCTACCCCTTAAACCCTGTAGTATTTTGATTGTATTATTGTATTGTATTGTATAGATTGTATAGTTGGATGACTGACCAAAACAATGATATCAGTAAACGGATGTAACTGTATAATCATGTAAATAGAATAACTGGAGAACCATGTAAATGGAATGTATATCCATGGTTCGGTTCAGTCAAGACGTATAGATTGATAATTGGTTTCATGGATTCATGTTGAAGATTGTAGATTGTAGATTGACTTGAATCATATTCAAGTCAGATTAATCAGATTCAAACCCGAGTCAGACAATTAAAAGTGTAAATCGAAGTCTTGAATATTTCTTACCTATAATTTGCTAGGGAAATTTATAAAACTTGAGGGGGTTTATGTAAAAATATTTTTATATACTTTTCAAAATACACCTCAAGTATTCGTTATTCGTCTTTAGAGTTGTAATGAAAGTGGATTTTATATTGTGATATTTCTAGTGAAAATATCCTAATTTCATAAATAAAGGTATTTATTTGTAATATTGATTTATGTGAAATTTATGGTATTTTAATATAAAGTTGATTCTTTTGATTTTTAGAAATATGTGGAATATTTATATCTTAACAAAATAGATATTTAATGATAAATATACAAAAATAATTTTAATAAATATTTTATATTCTAAAAATCTCATTTTCTTAAGATGTCGTATTTTAAATCTTTCGAGACCGAATGCTCCTTGCGGAGGTCTGAATCTCGCACTAATAAGCCCGAGGATGTGCGATAAACCGCACCATCCCGAACGGGTTCCCCAAAATGGGTTGTAGCGGCGCTTTGCAAAGATTGTAAAATACTAAATATTTTAGAAAATGGTTTTATAAAGTAAATGGTATTTATTTGTAAAAATGTCAATTTTCCGTATTCTATGTTCTAAGGCCTCCTAAGTCAACTAGACTATTTCTAAATGGTCTAAACGAAAAGTTGTGAGATACCTCAAATCGCCTCTTCATCGCCAATTGCGGCCAGGTAAGTACAAGTGAGGAAAGGAGGGATCCGCTCACGAATCACCGTGAGACAGGCCTTTTAAAGTTACCTTTCTCACTTGCCTAGCCTAGACACCACAAAGTCAGGTTTAGATAAACGACTGATGTGCACAACTTATCGTATTTTCATAATAAGAGATATTTATTTAAAAAGTGTATCAACTCTAACTCTTTTAGAAATAGTTTTATTAAGTGTATGGTATTTAAATGTAAATGCTTGTTTTCTCGTATTCTAAGGTTTCAATGGTATCGTGTTAGGTTGTATGTAAGTGTGTGTGGAGTTAGGTCATTACCTCGTGATCTATTTTAAATGTATAGCAAGTTTGATGGGTTAAATGAAGGATTGAAACAATGTGGTATTTAAGTGAAAAAATACGATAATTTGAGAAAGCTATCATTTCATGTGATGAAACTTGTTCAAATTGTTTAATTAGTGTTTAATAATCAACATGAAGAAGTTTAAGAATGATTCTATTAGTGAGAAGTGGAATTTTATAAAAAACTGAATCAGAAATCGGATTTGTTCCGATTCCGTCGGGTTTTGTAATTTCGTATTTTGAGAATGGAAAAGAGAGATAGAAAAGGGACTTACGGATTTTGGACAACTAGGAGAAAGAGATAGAACGGGAGGAGTCGCCGGTGCGTCGCTTCGTCGCCAGGAGCTCTTAGGATGATCGTCGGAAGTTCGTCGGAAAATTCGTCGTAGCTTCGCTTCGTGCTCGATTTTAAAGTACACAAGATTTCTTGAGAATTTTTGAGAGTTGGCTCAGAGTTTGGGGTGAGAGGGTATAGGGTAGGGGTGATATTTATAGGGTTAGTCCAGGGTTAGGATAGGTGAAAGGTTAAAATGAAAAATGTGATAAAATGTATTAAAAATGTATTAAAAGTGGAGTAATTGAAGGTTTTTAAAGAGCTCTGAAAATGGTCTGAGGCTGAAATTTTGCAGGTGGATAGGGAATATGAAAAGTCACAACTTTCATGTTGGGGTCGTCACCTGAATCGGCCGACTCGGCCGTGACTCGGCCGTGACTCGGTCTGAGGACTGAGACAGACCGAGTCAAGGCCAATTTGGCCGATTCAAGGCCGAGTCAGGCGACTGGGATCCTCCCGACGGTTCATCTAACTCCTGGAAATGTTACATCTTTGGGTGTAGTGGAGTTTTTGTGAGATATGCATGTGTAAACTCTTGGTATTCTAAAGGTTTTAAAAAAAATCAATATTAAAAATAATGTGGGGTATGGGATTTGAACTCTGGTGGCTTGGTTCAGCAGTGCAAGGTATTACCAATGAGCTACAAGCTCCTTCTTGTAACTATGGAGCTAATTAATTACTTAAAATAATAACAGTAAATGTAAATACCCCAAGTATACATTAATTTTAAAGCAAATTTTTGTACACTAAAAATGGAGTTGTTACATTCTTTTAACTTGTAATTAAAAAGAAAAATAATTACTTATAACTTGTGCTCAGTCTAAAATACCCCTTTATGGATTTTGAAAAAATATTTGAAAAATTTGTATAGGAAAATTAGGGTTGTTACATTCTACCCTCCTTATAAAAATTTCGTCCTCGAAATTTGTAAAAGGAAAGTGTAACATATTCAAGAAAGTTTAGTGACTGAAGTACTGACGGTGTGTGAATAAAAACTAACAAGGTGGTGCAAGGGTTTTAAAAATGTGACAAATGTGTGAAGGAATGAAAGAATGCGAAGGTTTTGGTAAGATTGTAAAAGAGGTGAGGGAATTATGGGTTATGACAGATTCAAAGTATATGATTCAAAGAATATCAAATGATAAGATTCAAGTAACATGATTGTAAAGAATGTTTTAGTTGCTGGTTCTTGTGTTTTATATTGCTTAGGGTTCCATACAGCTCTGACCTGCATGGGCCGCCAACAAAACCTGTCACGCCTCGCTTTCCGGTATACGGCGAAAGGGACGCGACGAGGCCCGCTACGTATTTACTGTGAAGAAATACACTAAGCGTATCTAAGCAATATAAAGGTAAATACACAAGAGAGAAGAGATATAAACTGAACAACAACTTTATTTATTAACATTCTTTTGTACAATGCATGAAAGGTAGATACATCTGAAATAAAACGATGCCTAAACAATGGCATAACAGAAAATGAAAAGTACTGAATAGAAATGTGTACAATGAAACTAAAGCTCTGGGTCTTTAGCAAACTGATCCAAGTCTTCAGCAGTAGGCTCGATCTCTGACGTGTCCAAATCACCTGACGACATTCAGAGAAGAAAGAAAGAGAATGTCGTCAGCGAATAGGTCGCTCGGTAAGTCCCAAAGATAAGAGGAGAAATGGAATAGACAGAGAGTAAGGGAGAGAGAGAGAGAGTAGCTTTTACAGTTGTATTATATTATTATATTGTTGTATTAACGTTGTTGTTTGTAGCTTGGTACAGAAGAATGCCAGTGTATACGAGAGGGGTCTCAGTATGCTAGAGACCAAGGCAAATGGAAGTATAAGGCTCCGTTATACAACTCGGAACAACGGCAATTGGATTCATGTTAGGTGTCTTAATCTTACCGCCTCGTTCCACTTTTAACACCTTCCGTACCAATCTACCCCTTAAACCCCGTAGTGTTTTGATTGTATTGTTGTATTGTATTGTATAGATTGTATAGTTGGATGACTGACCAAAACCATGATATCAGTAAATGGATGTAACTGTATAATCATGTAAATGGAATAACTGGAGAACCATGTAAATGGAATGTATATCCATGGTTCGGTTCAGTCAAGGCGTATAGATTGATAATTGGTTTCATGGATTCATGTTGAAGATTGTAGATTGTAGATTGACTTGAATTATTTTCAAGTCAGATTAATCAGACTCAAACCCGAGTCGGACAATTAAAAGTGTAAATCGAAGTCTTGAATATTTCTTACCTATAATTTTCTAGGGTCCTTAGGGAAATTTATAAAACTTGAGGGGTTTTTATATAAAAATACTTTTATATACTTTTCAAAATACACCTTAAGTATTCGTTATTCGTCTTTAGAGTTGTAATGAAGGTGGATTTTATATTGTGATATTTCTAATGAAAATATCCTAATTTCATAAATAAAGGTATTTATTTGTAATATTGATTTATGTGGAATTTATAGTATTTTAATGTAAAATTGATTCTTTTGATTTTTAGAAAAAGGTGGAATATTTATATCTTAACAAAATAGATATTTAATGATAAATATACAAAAATAATTTTAATAAATATTTTATATTCTAAAAATCTCATTTTCTTAAAAAGTCGTATTTTAAATCTTTCGAGACCGAATGCTCCTTGCGGAGGTCTGAATCTCGCACTACTAAGCCCGAGAATGTGCGATAAACCACACCATCCCGAACGGGTTCCCCAAAATGGATTGTAGCGGCGCTTTGCAAAGATTATAAAATACTAAATCCTTTACAAAACGGATTTATAAAGTAAATGGTATTTATTTGTAAAAATGTCAATTTTCCGTATTCTATGTTCTAGGGTCTCCTAAGTCAACTAGACTATTTCTAAATGGTCTAAACGACAAGTTGTGAGATACCTCAAATCGCCTCTTCACCGCCAATTGTGGCCAGGTAAGTACAAGTGAGGAAAGGAGGGATCCGCTCACGAATCACCGTGAGGCGAGCCTTTTAAAGTTACCTTTCTCACATGCCTAGCCTAAACACCACAAAGTCAGGTTTAGATAAACGATTGATGTCCACAACTTATCGTATTTTCATAATAAGATGTATTTATTTAAAAGTGTATCAACTCTAACTCTTTTAGAAATAGTTTTATTAAGTGTATGGTATTTAAATGTAAATGCTTGTTTTCTCGTATTCTAAGGTTTCAATGGTATCGTGTTAGGTTGTATGTAAGTGTGCGGAGGTAGGTCATTACCTCGTGATCTACTTTAAATGTATAGCAAGTTTGATGGGTTAAATGAAGGATTGAAACATTGTGGTATTTAAGTGAAAAAATACGATAAATTGAAAAGGCTATCATTTCATGTGATGAAACTTGTTCAAATTATTTAATTAGTATTTAATAATCAACATGAAGAAGTTTAAGAATGATTGTATTAGTGAGAAGTGGAATTTTATAGAAAACTGAATCGGAAATCGGATTTGTTCCGATTCCGTCGGCTTTTGTAATTTCGTATTTTGAGAATGGAAAAGAGAGATAGAAAAGGGACTTACGGGTTTTGGACAACTAGGAGAAAGAGATAGAACGGGAGGAGTCGCCCGGAGCTCCTGGGATGATCGCCGGAAGTTCGCCGGAAAAATCGTCATAGCTTCGCTTCATGCTCGATTTCAAAGTTCACAAGATTTCTTGAGAATTTTTGAGAGTTGGCTCAGAGTTTGGTGTGAGAGGGTAGAGGGTAGGGGTGATATTTATAGGGTTAGGCCAGGGTTAGGGTAGGTGAAAGGTTAAAATGAAAAATGTGATAAAATGTATTAAAAATGTATTAAAAGTAGAGTAATTGGGGTTTTTAAAGAGCTCTGGAAATGGTCTGAGGCTGAAATTTTGGTGGTGCATAGGGAATATGAAAATACACAATTTTCATGTTGGGGTCGTCGCCGGAATCGGCCGACTCGGCCGTGACTCGGTCTGTGGACGGAGTCAGACCGACTCAAGGCCGATTTGGCCGATTCCCGGCTGAGTCAGGCAACCGGGATCCCCCCCGACGGTATATCTAACTCCTGGAAATGTTACATCTTTGGGTGTAGTAGGGTTTTTGTGAGATATGCACGTGTAAACTCTTGGTATTCTAAAGGTTTTAAAAAAATCAATATTAAAAATAATGTGGGGTATGAGATTTGAACTCTGGTGGCTTGGTTCAGCAGTGCAAGGTATTACCAATAAGCTACAAGCTCCTTCTTGTAATTATGGAGCTAATTAATTACTTAAAGTAATAACAGTAAATGTAAATACCCTAAGTATACATTAATTTTAAAGCAAATTTTTGTACACTAAAAATGGAGTTGTTACATTCTTTTAACTTATAATTAAAAAGCAAAATAATTACTTATAACTTGTGTTCAGGCTAAAATACCCCTTTATGGATTTTTGAAAAAATATTTGAAAAATTTGTATAGGAAAATTAGGGTTGTTACATCTTCAGTAGGCTCGATCTCTGACGGGTCCAGATCACCCGACGACATTCAAAGAAGAAAGAAAGAGAATGTCATCAGCGAACAGGTCGCTCGGTAAGTCCCAAAGATAAGAGGAGAAATAGAATAGACAGAGAGTAAGAGAGAGAGAGAGTAGCTTTTACAGTTGTATTATATTTTTATATTGTTGTATTTAGTGTTAACATTGTGTTTGTAGCTTGGTACAGAAGGACGCCAGTGTATACGAGAGGAGTCTCACTTGCCCCGGAGACTAAGCTATCAGGAACTCAAGGAACCGTTGGGCCACGGTACAACAGCAACGGAATATAGGTTAAGTGTCTTAATCTTACCGTTTCGTGCCATGTTTAACATCTTCCATACCAATCTACCCCTTAAACCCCGCGATATCTTGTTTATATTGTATGTCTTGTATTGTAACTGTATAGATTGTATAATTGGATGACTGACCGAAACCATGATATCAGTAAACGGATATAACTGTATAATCATGTAAATGGAATATCTGGAGAATCATGTAAATGGATGTATATCCATGGTTCGGTTCGGTCAAGTTGATAGATTGAATATATGGAATAATAGATTCATGGATTCATGTTGAATTGTAATATTGAAGATTGTAGATTGTAGACTGTAGATTGTGGATTGTAAATTGTAGATTATAGATTGTACCTCCGACCGAGTCACGGCCGAGTCATGGCCGAGTCAGGCGGCCGGAATCCCCTCTGACGGTTCATCTATCCTCTGGCAATGTTACATTTTTGGGTGTAGTGCGGTTTTTGTGAGATATGCACATGTAAACCCTTGGTATTCTAAAGGTTTAAAATAAAACAATATTAAAAATAATGTGGGGTATGGGATTTGAACTCTGGTGGCTTGGTTCAGCAGTGCAAGGTATTACCAATGAGCTACAAGCTCCTTCTTGTAATTAATTAGCAAAACAAGTATTTAACTTGTGCTCAGGCAAAAATACCCCTTTCTTTAAATTTTGAAAAATTTGCACAGAAAGTTGTACAGGAAGCGGATCCCTCCTTTCTTCACTTGTCTAGCCTAGGCACCACAAAGTCAGGTTTAGATAAACGACTGAATGCCCACAACCTTCCTCTGTCCTAATGAGTGCGACGGTCCTTAATTGGCTGAGTCTAGATATTTTTATTATTAGCTCAAAGGTTATTTATTTGTAAAGATGTATCAATACTAAGTCTTTTAGAAATTGTTTTCTTAAGTAAAGGGTATTTAAATGAAAATGTTTGTTTTCCCGTATTCTAAGTCCTCGAGGGTATCGTGTTATGTTGCATATAAGTGTGTGAGGAGGTAGGTCATTACCTCGTGATCTACTTAAACGTATAGCAAGTTTAATGGAGTTAAATGTAGAATTGAAACAATGTGGTATTTAAGTGAAAAATACGATAAATTGAAATAGCCATCATTTTATGCAATGAAACTTGATCAATTTGGTTGATTAGTGTTTAATAGTCAACATGAGAGAGTTTAAGCATAATTGTATTAACGAGAAGTGAAGTTTTATAAGAAACCGAATCGGAAATCGTATTTGTTCCGATTCCGTCGGGTTTTGTAAATCCGTATTTTTGGAATAGAAAAGAGAGGTAGAAAATGGGACTTACGAGTTTTGGACAATAACAAGAGTGAGATGGAAGAATAGGAATTGTCGGCGCGTCAATTCGTCGTTGAGAGTTCCTAGAACGTTCGCCGGAATTTCGCCGTAGCTTCTCTTCGTGCTCGTTTTCAAAGTACATAAGATTTCTTGAGAATTTTAGAGAGTTGGCTCAAAGTTTTGGGGTTATAGGGTAGAGGGTAGGGGTGGTATTTATAGGGTTAGGCTAGGGTTAGGGTAGATGTAGGGTTTTGATTTAAAAAATTGTAAAATGTATTAAAAAATCATTAAAAATAGAGTAAAGGAGGTTTTAAAAGCTCTCTGGAACCGATCTGAGTAATTGGAATGTGCAGGGGGGTCGAGAAGATGAAAGGCCAGATTTTTCCTGTTGACGACTCGGCCGACCGGTCGAGTAAGGATGGCGGCGCCGGCCCGAGTCTGCCGGTTCGCCGGCCGACTCGGCCGAGTCCGGCCGAGTCGGGGGCTCGGAAGATAGGGGTCCGCTGGAGGTAGTCACCGGTGCATTAACATTTTCATGTGTAGTGGAAAATGTGGGAGTTATCACTTATGGACTGTTGGGCTTCTATAAAATTTAAAACAAATAAATATTAAAAATAATGTGGGGCATGAGATTTGAACTCTGGTGGCTTGGTTCAGCAGTGCAAGGTATTACCAATGAGCTTTAAGCTCCTTCTTGTAATTATGGAGTGAAATAGATACTTAAAGTGGTAACAACAACATTAAATACTTCAAGTATACTTTAAATTTAAAGCAAATTTATTTACACTAAAAATGGAGTTGTTACATTCTTTTAACTTGTACTTAAAAAGCAAGATAATTACTTATAACTCGTGCTCAGGCTAAAATACCCCTTTATGGGTTTTGAAAAAAATATTTGAAAAAATTTGTATAGGAAAATTAAGGTTGTTACATCCCAAGTTTGATAAGGGTGTTGAATATGTATGAGAGCCTCTTTCTTGAATCTGGAGCCGGGAGGTCAGCTTTGCGGACTTCATTGCCCGTTTTCTTCACCCAGAAGTTTTGTCGCGACAAGGTGAAAAGTTTGCCAAACTTGATGATCCTTTCGGCTTTGGCTTGGATTGCCGGCCAATACTGGAAGCCGATCAAAAGGATTTCTTTCTTCTCGCGATCGTCCCCTTTTCAGAAATTGCCGCTCCGGGTATTGATGAGGAAGCGTTCTTTCTAGGGTTCCTCGGTTTGTGGTTAAGCTGGTTCGCGCTTCCCATGCACCCTCGCTATATGAGGCCGTCCGTCTTCTACCCAGCGCATCGAATGGTTGTCGGGATACAAGTGGCCATTGGGATTGCTGGGTTAGCCCACTTGTATCACGGCCTCAGCTTGGCAGCGGATACTACTGAGTCCGGGGTGCAGCCTGCCAACTTTCCAATGCATTATTTCACCTCATGGCTTGAGTTGCACGTGCTCGAGGTCTTCGGTATCCACAGAAGACCTTCCTTTTATGACAGATGCAAGTTCCCTCAGATAATGTGGCTGGTCGACGCATCCATCGTAAATCCGTCACCGCCGTAAGCTAGGGGTTTGCTCCTTCGTCCATGCACGGTTGGAGACGGTATGTCCTTCACTGATAAAATCTTGAACGTCGGCCAGGAATCTTCAAAAGCGGTGCTGCCATTGCAAGACATTTTTAAAGACGGGGCCTCTGTATTGAAAGCTCGGGAGATTCTTCATCTGTACTCCATCAGGCCGCAAATGATGCGGCGTTATTCATGAGATACAACCCGCATCGTTTCGCCTAGCAGCTGAGCTATAATCAGGGCATCCCACTTGAGGCTTTCTTGGCAGAACCTGCTGCTACCGAAGAGGGAATGCGAAGCGCGCTACATCATTTCATGCGCCTAAACAACTTCTTCATTAGTGAACCGAGCTTTGTTCCGAAGGCCCTGAATGTGTATGTGGCGTGGTACCAACATTCGATGGGCGCCGTCATTAGGGAGGAGAAGCGACTGCTGCTTGATCGCAAGGGCACTGCTTCGGATGGCAATCCAAATGTTCCTCTGAAGCGACGGACCATTGTTCGTCCTCCCTTAAGAGAAGTTGCTGCGGTCGAGGTCCCGCATGTTAGGCCTGAGCTACCGATACCTCATGCTCCCTTGGAAACGGTGACTGTGGCGTCTCCCGAGTCTGGCGTGGGTTCAGATATCGGGACTCGTCATCCCAAGGTGCCTACCAAGCGTAAGCTTTTGCTAGCGGCTACCGGTACTCGCTCCCAGAAGAGGAAGAAGAAGTCAATTCTCTCTACCAACGTCGTACTCGGCCAAGAGCCTCATGCTCCTTATAGCGAGGGCCTGAGCGAGTAAGGGACCAACGAAGGCCTATTCATAGCGCCAGATGATACCGACCTCGAAGCTGCTATTGCGGCTTATGAGCGAATAGCAAGCCACAAAGCAAGACTGGCCATACTCGCCCAATCAAGTAAACTTCATCCGTATCTTTTATCATTGCATCATATTTTTATTATCATGTTTTGATTGACACTTTTCCTTCCTTAACAGGCATTTCCACTGAAGAGGCTCTCGCGGCTTCCGTCAGGACCTTTGAGGAGGAGGAGAAGATCCGCGCTTCGCTGGGCGTTGGTATATTTCAGCTCATTGTGTATTCGTTCTCCTTTCTTATGGATAATATGACTCCTTTTTCATCTGATCGCAGGGATTTCTTCGACTCAGGTCCTGCCCAGTACAGTGACAATCCCGTCGGGTGATGCGGAGATACTTCTAGGGCCAGTTATCGAAGTCCTGACCTTCTCAGCATTGCCAAAGGAGGTTTTACTCAAGTAACTGATGACGGACGCCGTAACGGTTCCAGAGGTAGCTCCTGGCGTGGATGATGACATTCCGTTGACGGAGGTCTTGAGAAGATCGGCTCTCACGGCCCGAGCGAAAAGGAAGCGCAGAATGAGTGCAGCAAGGGAACGTAGCGCCGCCTTGGCCGCGGGTGCAGGCTCAAGCGCTGCTACCCCTGCCCTTTCTCCTTCAGAAAATTCTTCGTCCGCCTTGTCTACCGCTCACAGACAGGTAGCACATGCGGCTCGGGAAGCAATTGAAAGACCGACCCAAGGTAACGTAACACTGAGTTCTTTTTTTAAAGTTTTAATTTTCAGATTCTCATATATCCTATCCTGCAGGGCCGAGTCTTGATGAGGAAGTGGTGGGTGAGGTAGCGACAACCATCGAGCCTGAAGTGGCTACTCTTTCTCAAGAGTCTGGAACTACCCTAATCGCCACCGTTTCCCCTTGCGGTTCCTTGCCGTTGCCGGGCGCTGCGAGTATCACGACGATTCTCATGGACTCAGGGGATGAAGCCACGGGTGGCGAAACCATTCCGATGGAGGAGGGTGAAGCAGTCGCTGCATCAAGTGACACCCTTGTCGTGGTTCCGACCGGCGACTCATCAGGTAGATTTTAGGTCATTGCTTTCCTTTTTATTCTGCAATCCCTCTCAATCTCTTCTGACAGTATTTCCCTTCTTTCTGATGCAGGTGTGGTGAGCGTTGAGGTTGTGTCACCCGAGAAAGCATCGCCAGTTGTTGCTTTGACGGTGACCGCCCTTTTGCCTTCTCCTGTGTCCTCTCAAATGCTGGAAAATGCGGGTTTGCGACTTATCGGTTTTATTATAAGCGATATATTTTATATACTGACATTGCATTATTATACCCTTGTAGGAGTTCTTTTTTATCATCTGTATCAGGTGTTGCACCCACATTTCTCCTTCCAGTCGGAAATTGCTTCATCTAGTGGCGTTGATGAGTACAGTCTCTAGCTAATGTCTTCTTTTTTCTTTTATATGCAGCCAAATCGTTTCTAATTCTTCTTTGTTTTGACTACAACACTACAGATTGAAGGAGGAGACGAAAGAACAGTTGCGCCACCAGTACTCCCGGCCTTGTCACCTGCCGCAGTCGGTATAGTAAACTCCATTGTTCATGTAGTTTCTCTATTTCTTGAACCGTTATTTGACTGTGATTTGTTTTGCAGCTGTGACACCGACTTCAGCTCCGTTCAAGTCTCGAGTCATAATGCCAGCAGGCCCCTTTTCTCGACGTCTCTCTTCAAAAGGCGCTGTGAATAGTCTGCGCATGTTGAGCGATCACATCGAGGAGCTTGATGCGGAGACCCCTGCTCTTACTGCAGATTTTGCTGCTGAGGTAAATCCTATGCTGGCAACGCTCATGAACTTTCATAGTGAGGGCGTCGTTGAGTCTTGGGTTAATCACTGCAGAAAAATTAAGGCCTGCCTGCATGAGCTCGAGTTCGGACGTCCTGTTCCCGAGGTCCAGGCTGTGAACTCCCAGCAGGCTGCATGGGTCGAGCAGAGCACTCCCTACTTCCGTTATCTTGAACAAGAAGCGGCCTTAAAGCGTAAGGAGTGCGAAGAGACTTCAAGCGAATCTGCCTGATTGCATGCTCAAGTTGATGCAAACGCTGTACAGCCGAAAGCTATCTTTGAGGGCCTTCTACGATGTATTTCCGACGGGCCAACGCTGAGGCAGAAGCTCGACCTCATTAAGCAGGATGCGCAGAGTCGTGGGGCAGCTCAGCGGGTCGTTGATGAGCAACTTTCATCTTACTTACAGCAACGGGCTCAGGTTGAAGCAACGTGTATCCATTTTTTTATCCTTTCATATGATGTAAATTGTACTTAATTTGACCTTATAAATAAAAGATATATTTCTGTCGTACTATCTTGTGTTATCTCTTGCTTTCTTGTCTTTTCTGTGTTGTCGCCATGTTACCTTAGTAAGCGTAGCCTGTAGAAGATAGTCTTAAACTCTTCGAGAGGTAGCGATGGCTTAGGAAACAGGTTCAGATCTGCTGCCTAAGGCTTTTCAACTTTATGAGCCGTGAGGGTCCCATAAGGACTTTTTCCCCTACGGGTCGAAAGGATCTCGTAGGTGTATTTTCTTCTTAGGAATCGTGAGGATTCCTAAGTGTGTTTTCTCTTGGGAGTCGTAAGGATCCTACAAGAGAGTTTTCTTCCTTACGAGTCGAGAGGACCCGTAAGTGATTGACGAGGTTGACATTATCCGCATTTCACGGAGTAAGAAGTTACTCTGGGCGTTTCCCATGGGGTCGAGATTGACTCTAGTCGTGTTCCACGGGACCAGGATTTGTTCTGGATGCTTCCCATGGGTTTAGGATTGACATAGTCATGTTCCGTAAGGACCAGGATCCGCTCTGGACACTTCCTACGGGGTCAGGATTGACATAGGCTGTGTTTCGCAAAGACCAGGTTCCTCTCTGGACGCTTCCCACGGGGTCAAGATTGACATAGCCGTGTTGCACTAGACCAGGATTTTCTCTGGACGCTTCCCATGGGGTCAGGATTGACATGGGCCATGTTCCGCAAGGACTAGGATCCGCTCTGGACGCTTCCCACGGGGTCAGGATTGACATAGCCGTGTTCCACTAGACCAGGATTTGCTCTGGATGCTTCCCACGGGGTTAGGATTGACATAGCCGTGTTCCGCAAGGTCCAGGTTCCACTCTGGAAGCTTCCCACGGGGTCAGGATTGACATAGGCCGTGTTCCGCAAGGGCCAGGTTCCGCTCTGGACGCTTCCCACGGGGTCAGAATTGACATAGGCCGTGTTTCGCTAGACCAAGATTTGCTCTGGATGCTTCCCACGGGGTCAGGATTGACATAGCCGTGTTCCGAAAGGACTAGGTTCCGCTCTGGATGCTTCCCACGGGGTCAGGATTGGCATAGGCCATGTTCCGCAAGGATCAGGTTCTGCTCTGGACGCTTCCCACGGGGTTAGGATTGACATAGCCGTGTTCCACTAGACCAAGATTTGCTCTGAACACTTCCACGGGGTCATGATTGACATAGGCCATCTTCCGCAAGGACCAGGATCCGCTCTGGACGCTTCCCACGGGGTCAGGATTGACATAGATGTGTTCTACTAGACCAGGATTTTCTCTGGATGCTTCCCACGGGGTCAGGATTGACATAGACGTGTTCCGCAAGGACCAGGTTCCGCTCTGGACGCTTCCTACGCGGTTAGGATTGACATAGGCCGTGTTCCGCAAGGACCAGGTTCCGACGCTTCCCACGGGGTGACGTAGGTCGTGTTCTGCTAGACCAGGATTTGCTCTGGATGCTTCCCACGGGGTCAGGATTGAAATAGCCGTGTTCCGCAAGGACCAGGTTCCTCTCTGGACGCTTCCCACGGGGTCAGGATTGACATAGTCCGTGTTCCGCTAGAACAGGAAGGGTTGACTCTCGGTTGTCTGTGCATCGTCGAGTCATGGAACTGGGAATTTTGTCGCAGCTCCAATTTGTTGATGTTGCGTCTTGTTGTAATGAGATGAATGTTGAGATGATCTCCAGGCTGTCTATGAACCGTCGAGATTTGGCTTTCTTTCGGATGAAGCCTGGAGGGGGGAAGGTATGTTTCCCTTTTTGTTTATGCCCCTGGATTGAATACAGGGATCGATGTGATATCATCTGTAGGGCAAAAAGTTTCATTTTATATATTTTTCTTTCTGCGATGCTCTATCATTTCAGCTTTTATATCGCGAAAGTTGCAATTGCCCAATCATTTCGGCTATTTTTCGCGGTGCCCAATTATTTCGGCTATTTGTTTTTATTTACCCGCTGCTTTTTATTGCGAGTTGCCCAATCATTTCGGTTATTTTGTATGCATACATTTTTACTTGCTGATTTTGTTGCAAGTTGCCCCATCATTTCGGCTATTTCATATGCATTTGTGGCTCACTGGCTTTTTGTTGCAAGTTTGGGATTGGACACCGATTTCGGGATCGGCATCGCTACAACTGGGATATTGCCAGGAGCGAATCATCATTTGCCTCTGTCGATGTCGAACAAAGGTGGCATAGCGAACAGGGTTAGGATCTTGTCGACTAAGGTTTTTAACTTCATGAGCCATAAGGGTCTCATGAAGGTATTTCTCCCTATGAGTCGTGATGATCTCGTAAGTGCGTTTTCTCCTTAAGAATCGTGAGGATTCCCAAGTGTATGGCTTCTCGTAAGTCGTAAGGACCTTACAAGAGTGTTTTCTCCTTATAAGTCGAGAGGACTTACAAAGGCTGTTCACCGTGTAAACATATCCCTAGTCACGGGTAGGACTTTGTTAGGGAAATGTTTATTCGCGCCCGTGAATTGTATACAAGGGTCGATATCAAAACGCTTGTAGGGCAAAATTGGAGATTGTGATGGCTTAAGAGCATGTTTACATCCCTGTAACTTAAGGCTTTTGAACCCTATGAGCCGTGAGGATCTCAAAGGGGAATTCTCCTTACGAGTCGTGAGGATCTCATAAGTGTGTTTTCTCTTTAGGCATCGTTGGGATTCCTAAGTGTGTTGCTCCCTTGTGAGTCGTAAGGATCTCATGCAGGTGGTTTCTCCTTACAGGGTTGAGAGGACCTTGCAAGTGTCTTTTAACAAGATTGCGCCCTTTCGGGTTTTCACAAAACTCGCCGGTAGCCCTGCTGTTTTTACTCACGGAGCCCTTTCGGGTTTTCATCCATGCCCATTTTGCTTATGGACATACCGTTTTCTTCTTCTTTTTATATATTTTTTTGTGTCAGCCTTGGGATGCTGCGGTCCGTAGTAGTTTATCGACGTCTCGGTCAACAGCCAGTTTTAGGACATAGTGGTCCATCGTTAGTTTAAGGACGTTTCGGTCCATTTTTAGTTTTAGGACATTTCGGTTCGTCGTTAGTTTAAGGACGTTTCGGTCCTTCGTTAGTTTTAAGGACATTTCGGTCCGCCGTTAGTTTAAGGACGTTTCGATCCGCAGCCAGTTTTAGGACATAGTGGTCCATCGTTAGTTTAAGAACGTTTCGGTCCGCTGTTGGCTACTACTTATAGAGTTTAGGCTTAGGAAGATAGCGAGCGGACATAGGCGTCGTCATCTATTGTTAACCTAGGCCGTGACTCGTCAGGCGTAGTATTTTTTTTAGGAAGCGGCCATTTATTGGCCTGAAAGGTGTTTCACCATGCATGTCTATGA
Source organism: Agapanthus africanus (assembly GCA_030015575.1). Lineage (NCBI taxonomy): Eukaryota > Viridiplantae > Streptophyta > Magnoliopsida > Asparagales > Amaryllidaceae > Agapanthus > Agapanthus africanus. Next base: position 89,193,722 of record JASDDO010000012.1, on the reverse strand, counting down.
GGAGATAGGCTCCACCATGGTAAACTTTGTCTATGATATACGGGCCTTCATAGTTCGGCTCGAATTTCCCCCGCTTGGCACGATTGGGGATCATAGGTCTTTTTACCACTAGCACGAGTTCGCCTTGGCGGAATGTTCTCGGCCTAGTCAATCTTTCATATGAGTGCGTCATCTTTGCTTTATAAGCCTCCAGATTTCGTTGCGCCATAAGCCGGGTTTCATCAAGGGCCTCGAGCTCCTCAAGCCGAAGGTGAGCATTTTCTTCGTCTGTTAGCTCGTAGTGCACCGCCACTCGTAGAGAGGGTAACTCTATCTCGAGGGGGAGTATCGCTTCTGTGCCGAATACCAGTGCATACGGCGTTGTGTTTGTGGCCGTTTTGAACGTAGTTCGATACACCCAGAGAACTTCATGCAGTCTCTCATGCCAGTCCCTCTTATTTCGAGACACCGTCTTTTTCACGATCTTCGTCAAGGTCTTGTTAACATCCTCAGCTAGACCGTTAGCTCGGGGATTATAGACCGAAGAGTATCTCCAGTTTATATTATGCTATTGTGCGAAGCAGCTGATCTTGTGGCTTCTATAGGCTGGCCCATTATCGGAGATAATCCGTCGCGGAATGCCGATCCGATAAATAACATGTGTCTTGAAGAAATGGAGGATATTCTCCTTCTTCACTTCTCTTAGTGGTACTGCTTCTGCCCACTTAGAAAAGTAATCGGTCGTCGCCAATATGAACCGGTTTCCTCTGGATGATGCCGGTTCGATGGGCCCGATTATGTCAGTTCCCCACATTTCGAATGGCCAGCTAGCCACTGTCGGATGTAGCGGATTTGGATGCTGGTGGATAAAGTCCCCGTGAATCTGGCACGAGTGGCACTGCTTCGCGTATTCTAGGCAGTCTTGGATCATCGTGGGCCAATAGTAGCTCATCCTTTTGGTCTTTAGTTTCATCTTCGGCCCAGCTTGGTGAGAACCGCAGAGTCCATCGTGAGTTTCTTGGACGACTCTCCTCACCTCTTCAGGTCCCAGGCATCTTAACCACAGAGAATCAAATGATCTCTTATACAGAGTATCATTGACGAAGGAAAAAGATAGAGCTCATTTCATGAGCTGATGCCTTGAGGATGCATCTTCAGGTGTTCGACGGGATTTGAAGTAGTCTATAAGGACTTCTCTCCAATCCATAGCCTTTTCCTAGCCTTTTACTTATAGGGTCGCTTGCTCGGTCGCTCTTTTTTCTTCGGACGACTCCGGAGATAATTCTGCGGGTGCAAGAACCCGACGGCTTTGCACAACGATCCTTACGTCATCGAGGTTCTCATCGTCCAATTCTTTAGCGAGCTTGGCTAATGCATCTTCCTTGCTATTTTCCGCACGCGGTATGCTTTCCAGGGAATAGGCAGGGATTTGAGTCAGCAGTTGCTGCACTCTCTCGCCATATTTCACCAACTTTGGTTTGCACGTTTGATAGTCGCCATTTACTTGACTAACAACCAGCTGGGAGTCTCCGTATATGAGGAGGTTTTCAATTCCCATGTCGACAGCGATCTCAAGACCAGCTATCAAAGCTTCATATTCAGTTTCGTTGTTCGTCCTCGGCTTTGTTAAGGAGAAGCCAAAGCGCATTATCCCTCCTTGTGGAGTCATGAAGATGAGGCCTACCCCTGATTTGATTATGGGGGTGCTTTGTTTGCGCTTCTTCATGGAAGATGCCCCATCAAAGTAAAGTTCCCACTGTGTATCATTCTCTCTTCTCTCCCCGTCGATCGTGTCAAACGCGTGCTCGTCGGGCAATTCGCAGTTCAAAGGAGAATCGGCGGGTATCGGATGCTCAGCAAGGAAGTTGGCGATGGCCTGGCCTTTCGCTGCCTTGAGGGGTCGGTATATCACCGAGAATTCCATTAAGAGCACGGCCCATTTAGCGATACTTCCTTTTTAATATGGCCTTTGACATCAAATATTTGAGAGGATCCACCTTTGATATGAGATGGACCTCATGTGCCAACACGTACTGTCTGAGCTTCGTTATCGCGAAGATCAACGCCAGGCAGTATTTTTCGATGGGGGAGTAATTTCTTTCTGCCCCCAGTAGAACTTGACTCAAGTATTAGATGGCTCTCTCTTTTCCTTGGTCGTTTTCTTGTGCCTACAGTGCGCCTAAAGAACGTTCGAGGGCAATTGTATACAGAATGAGGAGTTTTCTCTTGACTGGAGCGGTTAGCACCGGAGGATTCTGTAGGTATTGCTTGATTTCGTCCAGTGCGCCTTGTCATTTGCGATCCCAGACGCTTTATTAGGTGACTGTAAGGACGGCACTTGCCAGAGAGATTAGCTATGAATCGTCGGATATACACGAGCTTTCTTTGGAGAGACTGCAGTTGCTTGAGAGTCCTGGGTGGAGGCATTTCCATGATTGCCTTGATCTTTTACGGGTCTATCTCGATGCCCCGGGGTCGTACAATAAATCCCAGGAACTTGCCTGAGGAAACTCCGAATGCACATTTGAGAGGGTTCATCTTCAAGTTGTATTTCCGAAGGCGCTGAAACACGATCTTTAGATACTCTAAATGTACCTTGTATGATTTTCTTTTAACTACGAGGTCGTCGATATAGCATTCGACAATTTCATGTATGAGGTCATCGAAAATCTTCGTCATGGCCCTCTGATAGGTGACACCGACGTTCTTTAGACCAAAGGGAATCACCTTGTAGCAGAATATGCCCAAAAGAGTCTGGAAAGCGGTATGTTTCTGGTCTTTGGGATGCATCTTTATCTGATTTTACCCTGATGATCCGTCCATGAAGGAGAAGTCTTCGTGAGTGGACGTGTTATCTATCATCAGCTTGGTGACCGGTACTGGAAAGTCGTCCTTCGGGAAAGCTTTGTTGAGATCCCGAAAATCTACGCATATGCGCACCGTCCTATTTTTCATCATCACTGGGACGATATTGGCGATCCAGTCAGGGTACTGAACCTCTTGGATGAAGCCGGAGTCGATTAGCTTCTTGACCTCGTCATTGATGCTCATCTCAAGCTCGAGCCTCATTCTTCTCGGTTCTTATTTAATCGTCTTGATGTTTGTAGATATCGCCAACTTGTGCACAACAATCTCCGGATCTAGTACTGGCATCTCGGAATAGTAAGCAATCTTTATACTGCATGAGCACGTCTTTGAGCGTAGCCACCTTTTCTTCAGACAACAGCTCACTGACGAATGTCGGCCGTGGGCCGTTTGCTGTCCCCAAATCGATTTTTCTCAGGTTATCTACAGTAGTATGTATTCCATTTTCCAGTTCCTTTGGGGATGGTGGAAACTCTGAGATCACCTCGTCATCATCATCTTCGAAGCACCAGGGGAGGTCAGCCATATCCTCGCGTACTCCTTCTTCTGACAGTGTTATCGCGTGACAGGTACGAGATTGCTTCTAAGACTGATGTTGATCCGGCTCTACCCTCGCTGCATACGTGGCTTTCGGTTCATGCTTCTGTTGCGGGGTTACCCTCCAACTGTCGGATAGAGCGAACCTGCCGAGTTGATACTGGCCCTCGTCCCAGTCTTTGAATGTGAACCAGTCTTCGAGAGGATGTCCTATCGCTTAGTGATAGGAGCAATAGTCCGGGTGAGAGACCTCGCCTACTTGCTCGGGGTGCTTGGACTCCGTGTAACATTTTGAAAATTTAGAAATAAATAAAATTAATCAATTAAATAATTAAATGCCAATTTAAAAAGTTATTAAAACAAAATAGGACATTTTCATAAATAGTATGTGAAACAAATTAAATTAAATTTTTAATATGTAATATAAATAAATTATAAGGGTTTTAATGTAAAATTTAGCTTCATTTTAATCAAAATAGTGTTATATAATAAACTAGGTGGTGAAGGATCTTTGTGTAAAGTTTAGGAAAATTGTGCAAACTTGGAAATGTAGAGGGTGTAAGTGAAAAAGGGTAGATAAGGTTTTAGTTCAGAATTTATCATAAAAACAAAATAAATTAGAATGATAGTGTATTGAGACCACCTTCTTGCACGCACCCTTCATGCACAACACCTCCTCCTTGCATGAAACAACTACATCTTGCTTGGTGACACCTCCTCCTACACCCCACTCTTCCCTCTACCATATATATTGTGTTCAGATCAATTAAATCAAGCTAAAACTCTGAATTTTCAAAATTCAAAGTGAAATAAAACACTTAGAATCCAAAAGGGAAATAAAAGAAAAGAGAAGTGAAGAAGAAGAACTAGGCTAAGGAGTTCACCATCAAGCTAGGAACTAGGAGCTTGTGCATCTTGGAGGGAGATCATCCATCAAATCCATTGTACGTAGAATCCTTAACTCTGTAGATTATAGTTCTGTAATTGTAAAACCTAGAAATCAAATATCATATTTTATGAAAACTTAGCTCTGTAGTAATCTGCTATTATCCAGAGTAAAATAAACTTAGCCAAACAATGCCTAAATGTTGTATATTGGACCTCGAACAAACCCTAGGAATACAAACCAAGGGGCTCGGAAATTGGCCGGTGAGCTATAAGTGAATTCCGGCGTCGCCGGATTTTTGAGGGAATATGGTGTTTTGGGGTTTTAGATAGGTCTCTGTATAGGTTTTTGGGTATTTTGGTATTGTTTAAACAAGTTAATTTAACTATATGTAAAATCTGGGAACTAATATCGGAAAAAGGGTTAAAACGTTTAAAATACGACACGGGTAAATCATAACGCGTTCTGTTTTCTGTTAAGAAATCACGTCTGGTTAAAATCCAGTTAAGTTGAGAGTTAGGTAGTTTGAAATAGTCGTATGCAATATAGTTAGTACGTAAGAACTTGTATTTTCCTATTCGCCGTATCGGAATTAGCCGTTTCTTTATACAAGTAAATTTCGATGTTAGATTCAAATACGGGAACTTCGGAGGCCGCGAGAAAAGGAGAAGGATTAGCGATTTCTGAGTAGTTACGACGTATTCCGGTGAGTAGACTAAACATCTACCGGTGGATTTTGTAAAGATGGCGTGATACGCCCGTAGTTAGGTTTAAATACAAGTTTTGCTTTTGTATGTTCAATTCATCATATGCATTCTTAAATTTATCTATACCTCTATGATTAAAACTTATTAGAACACTGTACCATTATCGACGAGTTATGCCGCACATGCACATATTTACATGTTACACTATACCTCGTCGATATTAACATGTCACTTCACACTTAGAAATTATTCTGTTAAAATGATTCTTATCATACCTTAAATATTAATAGTCGTCGTATTTAGCATATATGACATCATGTTTCGTATTCGAGTACTGGTAGTTGATATAAGAGGCATTTGTATTATTGAGGATTTATGGTTTTAAATTTTCATATACTATTACGAAAAAGGTAGTGATTTCATGATTATGTGTCACGTCCACCATGATATGTCGTTTTCTTGTTTTGGTTTTATTCCGAACCGAGTTGGGGGTCATACGGTTACGGATTTTCAATTCTATCCAGACTGAGTCGGAGGGCATACAGTTGGATACATGGTGGACCCAGTCGAGCCCGAGGGGCAGGATAGTCGCACTTTAGGCGGGAAGCCTAACGAGGGTACTCGATTCCAGAGACAGTTGTAAACACGGCGGATATCTAGATGATACCGACCAGTGTTATTGAGAAACAGGATCGTTCGAGGAACGATGCCTGATGAAACACCGAAGATTTGTGTCGATGTTAGGTACGGAAAAACGAAACTGATTGGAAAATAATTGATGAGATTTCAGTTTTTGGGTTCATATGATTAGTAGTAATTTTTCATGTTTTCCACATATTATCATGCATCATATTTATCCATATTGCAGTTAGTTATAGTTTGTCAAATTTACATTATCAGCCATTATATGTTAGTTATATTCACTGAGTTGGCAACTCACCCTCGTTATGCCACAGTGCCTTGCAGGAGTAGAGTGGACGGTTAGCAGCAGTGCAGATCCACGTATCAGTTTTATCGCATCTTTTGCTAGGTAGGTTACATATGTAGTAACCTCCCTTTTTGGTATTGTATATTGAATCTAGAAAAATCTCCATCAGACCCTGTATTATGACTTAGAACGAGAAGTGGTTGTATATATATTGCTTGATAGATGGGATCGTTTAGTTATGTTAAATGATATTTCTTTTACTTATGTCTGAGATTATTGTTAATGTCGCATAAAATTGTATTTGATCCTAACCAGGGATGCAACTAAATTAAACACTTTATACTTGCTTTTATTATTATTTCAATAGGAAGTTATGATTAAAATCTTAAATACTTAAAACTGCGATTTTTACTTAAAAACTAAATTTTTCCTAAAGTTCCGCAAAAAGGGTTTTTGATCTTGGTTTTTTTGGCTTACTCGGATTGTGTAGATATCTTTAGATAGTATATGATCTAAGTGCCGGTCAGATCCAAACTTTGGGTCGTGACACTCCGGGAGGGTAATCATCTGATGTTTTATGACAAGATCAAGTATCTTTCTTGTCTTGTCTTGGGAAAAAGAATACGCATGACCCATCTTTTTTATGAGAGACGAATCCTGGTTGGTCGATTCTCGATTGCGTGGCTTCTTGGTCCCACTTTGTCGCTGTCGAATTCTTTTTCCGTTCTTTGATTTATTTGCCTCTGCGTCGAGTCTTTTGTATGTCGGGGTAGCGACGAAGGGCATCGTCAATTTCTGTAGCCTGTTAAAGGAGGCGCTGCGTTCTGGATTTCTTGTAGATGGCCATTTCGCGATTATGGTCGTCTCGAACCTTTTGACCCGCTTCCCTTATAAGCTTTTCCATTTTTTCTTCGAACGACGAATTTGGCATTTTCACCGCGGGAGCTCGTTTTGGTTCAGGGTTATCATCTTCCTACAGAGCATCTCCTTCTTCGTCAAAGTCATGTATGACGTAGCAGCCGCGGAATCGCTCTCGTTCCTTGGATTGAACATATCCAATCCCGATCGTTTCCATTCTCCCATTGGGAAACTTTCGTTGAGTTCCGGGGACATTCCAGATCCTGTTATAGAACTGGGCTTGTCGAGCAGTCTGTTTGAAGGGTACGCCTTGGCGCCTCAACAGTCTTTTTAATCCTCCTGTGTAGTATCTGGGTAGACGGATAGGCTGGAGCCTGTCAAGTGCAGAATCAGCGACGTGCCAGATTTCTTTCTCCACTTTGGTTTCCCCGGATTGATAGAATAGGATTGTCTTTTCACCTTTTTGCCTGGGAGGGCCATAGAATGTCTGCAGTTCTTGCACACTATAAGTTTCAAGTGCATAGAGCTCTTTGTAATGCTCTTGAGGAACCATGGCAACTTACAAAATTTGATCCTCATCAGCGAAGGCTTGAATCGATGTCCGAGCAGAGAATAAGGCATTGACCTCATCTTCCGAGTCGCTACCGAAGACCAGAATAAGAGTGGACGGTCCCGGCTTGTTGCATTGGGGCGGCCCTGAATAAACTATTTCTTCTTCCTCCTCGGTATCACTCCCGAAGACCGGAATAGTTGTAGGGTTCCTAGGCACACTTTCGAGGTCTCACAAGGCATCAACCATGCCAATTTCAAATTTTATGGGTGCCGAGAAACCCTAATACGGATCGTTGACTAGAAGTTTAGGCGAAAACGAAACTAGTAAACAACTTAACTAAAGGAGAGAGGCTACAACCTTTGTAGATCCGGTTCTCCACTTCCTTAGCTCCACGTAGGCCTCCTCTCGCTGTCCATCTCGAATCTCGGACTTAATCGTCGGCTTGATCGGAGAAATGGGCGGACTAGGTCGTCGGCTTCGTGCCGAAGATGATCTACGTCGAGGCATCACAAGTTCAAGCTCCGACTTCACAAATTTATGAAACTTGTGAAGAAAACACCCAAAACAACTTGGCAAGAGGTATAGGGTGAAGAAATAGGAGGTGGGTTCACTTTAGAATTGGATTTCTCACTTTAGAACTCAAGTTGCCATTGATGGCATCAAGCTTTCTTTCTTGAAGAAGAAGATCAAGAAGAAGGAAAATATTATGATAAGTTAATCAAAAATGAAAAAGAAATGAATACTTATCATAATAGGAACCATGGTTAGGTGTAGAGAATTGACCAAGGTTAGAAGAGTGGTTAGGGTTAAGCATGAAGACAAATTGGTCACTTTGGTCAAAGCTTCATGAAGCTTCACTAAGGTTCAAGAATGAAAGCAACCATTTTGTATTCTTATCCCATTCTTTTTCCAAAATCAATAAATAAAAGAATGGATAATTAAAACCCTAATCACTTTCTTAACCTAGGTTTAATTATTTACACTTAACCAAATGAGCAAGCATCATCAAACATGATACAAAGATGTGCACAAAAGTATATCACATATACAACTTGCACATCAAGTGAGAAAATTCATTTAAAGTGAACCAATACTAGTTAATGCAAAATAATATATCAAATATATAATTATACATTAAATCATTAAATCAACACTTGACTTAACGATCCGGTCATATCGCATATAACCGACTAGTATCCTATGTATCGGCTTATCGAATCAATCGTTGATTCGATATCTAGGTTATATCGAATATAACCAATCGATACATTCATCGCGAGAATGGAATACGGTATCACATACACGCATTATTCTCGGTCCTGCACATATCTCATATGCGCTCCTATTTCGTTTCGCTTGAGCCAGGAAACCTCTGTGTAGGACTCTAAAGACTCTTCAATACGCCGGTAGCAGATGATGATCATATCAAGCACCCACAAGCCGCAAGCGGTCTGCTAAACGTAACGGCCACCCGGGTATTAAGCGATCAGAAGATCGACGAGCTAGCCCGCTCACACTCCTGTGAATCCAACCAGTAGCACTTACCGTACAGTCCGGTCTGTTCGTCTGATATGTCGCATATCAAGTCTAGGGGTGGTAAACGTCAGACCCCAATAACCGATAAGTCATGTCAATGTGAGGCTCATAACGGGTCGAGAAACTACTGGTAACACTTACCAGCAAATCTCTGATCAGCCCTGGCCAGTGACTTCCCTGTTACGGCCAATCGAGAACAGCGCAACATCAACCCCCAATACCGGGAGAGACGAAACCCCTCCTATCGCTCATTGCCTCCATGTGACTCGGGACTGTGCCCAAAGACCACCGTTTTGCACACCCTCATGGACGTGGTAAGGTGGAGATCAAAGCACAGTGGGAATCACACAAGACTCTATGACGATCTCGGGTCTACAGACTAACCTGCACAAGTGTCACCTGAGAACTGCCATCTGACGTGAGGTATAATACCATCTGGGAGTTCTCGGCGAATCCGTCCAGTGTACCCAGTCTCCACCGAGCACCCGTATACCATCTCTGATGTCAAACACCAATGGATATAGGATCATCCATCGCCCATCTCATGGGTCGAGAAGCGTATACGCTAGTCTACTCTGGTATATCGATGCCCCGTCTCGATACACCCACGACTAGGGACCTTGAAGGATGTACCTATGGACTACCTTGTCCCCACTAGTATGATCTGCATCATAGTCCAGGTAGTCAAGTACACATCCTAAGGGCTTTACCAACATGTAACTATAAGACAGTTTAAAGAGACAAGTGTACATGTTAAGATAAAGAGCAACCAGATAGCATACTATCATATCGAGCAAGAAAGTCATCTCTATATATGTCCAAGCATCCAATATAATATACATCATCTGTACAATACTGGCCTCTAGGGCATACATACAACTAACAATCTCCCACTTGCACTAGGGCCAGCTGCTGTAGTATCGCATACCGAGCATCCTGAAGAGTCTCTCAAACTGTATCTGGGGAATGGCCTTCGTGAGTGGATCCGCCGTGTTGTTCTTCGTGTCAACCCTCCTGACCTCGATCTCCCGGCAATCAACTATCTCCCGGATCAGGTGATACCGCCTCAAAATATGCCTGGATCGCTGATGGGACCTGGGTTCCTTGGCCAAAGCCACCGTTCCATTGTTATCGCAATACAAAGGTATTGGATGCTCAATGGATGGAACCACTCCAAGTTCAGTAATGAACTTCTTGATCCAGACAGCCTCTTTAGCAGCATCGTTGGCAGCGATGTATTCAGCCTCCATCGTCGAGTCTGCCACGGTTTCCTGCTTGGAACTCTTCCAGCTAACCGCCCCTCCGTAAAGGGTAAAAACAAATCCCGACTGCGACTTAGAGTCGTCCTTATCACTCTGGAAGCTCGAATCGGTAAAGGACTCGACTTGGAGTTCTCCATTACCATACACCAAGAGCATCTCTTTAGTCCTTCGTAAGTACTTGAGAATGCTCTTCACAGCTGTCCAGTGACTCTCTCCAGGATCAGCTTGATACCTGCTCACTATACTTAGTGAGTATGCTACATCGGGTCTGGTACATAGCATCGCATACATGATAGAGCCTACAGCCGAAGCATAGGGTATCCCTTGCATGCGAGCTCTTTCCAAATCAGTCTTGGGAGACATCTCTTTGGAGAGAGTGACTCCAGAGATCGTGGGCAAGTTCCCACGCTTGGATTCTTCCATACTAAACCTCTTTAGTATGGTGTCAATGTACCTGGATTGGGACAATCCCAATATCTGTTTGGATCTATCTCTATAGATCCTGATTCCCAATATGCAGGAGGCATCACCAAGATCTTTCATTGAGAATCTTTGTGATAAGAAGAGCTTGACCGATTGCAGCATAGGAATATCATTTCCTATCAAGAGTATGTCATCCACGTACAATACGAGGAAGACTACCTTACTCTCTGCTACCTTCTTGTAGATACAAGGTTCATCTGGGTTTTTGACGAAATCAAACTCTTTGATAATGACGTCAAAGAAGATGTTCCAACTCCGCGATGCTTGCTTTAATCCATAAATGGATTTAAGCAGCTTGCACACCTTCCCGCTGCTCCCACTGTCTACGAAGCCCTCTGGCTGAGTCATGTACACGCACTCTTCTAAATCACCATTTAGAAAGGCGGTCTTAACATCCATTTGCCAGATTTCGTAATCATGATATGCAGCGATGGCAAGCATGATCCGGATGGATTTAAGCATAGCCACTGGAGAAAAGGTTTCGTCATAGTCCATACCTGGTCTTTGACGAAAACCCTTTGCTACAAGTCTAGCTTTGAAAGTCTCCACTTTTCCATCTACACCAAGTTTCTTCTTGAAGATCCATTTGCTCCCAATGGGTTTTACCCCTTCAGGAGCAACATCCAAAGTCCATACTTTGTTGGTGTACATGGATTCCATCTCGGACCGCATAGCATCCAGCCATTTCACTGAGTCCCTACTCGTGATGGCCTGCTCGAAGCTAGTTGGGTCATCATCCTCCATGATGCAATCCTCGCTCCCACCATCCATGAGAAAACCATAGTATCTCTCAGGTTGGCGAGGAACCCTACTAGATCGGCGGAGAGGCTGAGGTTCATTTGGAGCTACTGAATCTTCTGGTTCCACTAAATCTTCGGTTACGGTTTGTGTATCTGGAACTTCTTCCAGCTCTACCACTTTGCCACTAATTTCTTTTTCAAGGAATTCCTTTTCTAAAAAGGTGGCATATTGAGAAACAAACACCTTTTGTTCTTCAGCATGGTAGAAAAAATATCCTTGTGAATTCTTAGGATATCCCACAAACTTGCAGAGAACTGACCTTGTCTCGAGTTTGTCCGGATTTTGCCTTTTGACATAGGCCGGACAACCCCATATCTTAACTCGTTTAAAATATGGTCTCTTCCCACTCCATATCTCATATGGTGTGGTAGGTACAGATTTAGATGGAACTTGATTCAATAGGTATGTTGCTGTCTCCAGCGCATATCCCCAGAAGGAAATAGGTAACTCAGTTGTGCTCATCATAGAGCGCACCATATCTAATAGGGTGCGGTTCCTCCGTTCTGATACACCGTTGTACTGTGGTGTATATGGAGGAGTCAGCTGAGAGAGAATCCCATTCTCTTTTAGGAAGTCCAGGAATTCATTGCTTAAGTATTCTCCTCCTCGATCAGATCGAAGGATTTTAATACTTTTTCCTGTTTGGTTCTCGACTTCTTATTTATATTCTCTAAATTTCTCAAAAGCTTCTGATTTGTATTTCATCAGGAACACATATCCGAATCTAGAGAGATCGTCAGTGAATGTAATGAAGTACGAAGAACCATCCCTGGCATGTGTAGACATGGGACCGCATACATCACTATGTATCAGTCCCAAGAGTTCGGTAACTCTTTCTCCGTGTCCCGTAAACGGAGTTTTGGTCATCTTTCCTTTGAGACATGACTGGCAAGTGTCATAAGATGAAAATTCGAATGGTTTCAAATATCCATCCTTATGCAACTTAGCCAGTCGTGTCGCATTGATGTGACCCAGTCTACAATGCCACAAGAAGGATTCGTTCAGTTCAGAACTCTTCCTCTTGTGTGTGTTAGTTATACTCAGAACTGTTGATTGATTTAGAACATAAATGCTATTGCACAACGTGCCTGATCCAACCAACTTTTGGTTACGGAAAATGTTCATAACATTGTCCTGTAATACAAAATTATATCCCTCTTTACTCAATAAAGAAACCGATATAATGTTGCATATCAGGTTCGGCATGTAATAGCATTCGTTCAGAACCAATGTATTACCGGTTGGTAATACAAGGTGATATTCCCCGGCAGTCTTAGCTGCAACAATTGCACCATTTCCAACTCTAATGTCTTTATCACCTTCTCCAAGTTCTCTACCTTTTCTAAGCCCATGTAACTGATTGCATATATGGGATCCTGACCCGGTATCTAATACCCAGGACGTAGGGCAAATGGAGAAACAGTTCTCTGTAACGAACACACCCGAAGAAAATGCATCATCATGTACTTTCTTCAATCGGGTGGCATGGGAATCCTGGTATTCCCCTATATCCTGTTCATTCCTATAACTCTTATAAGAAAGAACGGAACCAACGTTCCCCAGCACAGTATAACATGCGGGTTCGGTCAAAACATCCATATTATTATCTTGATTAAGGCATGAAATGGTCGCTACCTGGAGAGAGAGAGAAGAAAACACTTTAGCGTATGCTCGTGCAAGATCAGATTGGTTATTATCTTATCTAATCAGGATGGCTCCCACTGGTTTTTATCAAATCTTCCTTCAAACCCTAAAAGGAAAGACTAGCCGGGATTAATTACACACTACAAGTTCGCCAATCTTTCAGCCAGGCCAGTGTCGGTACTTTGAGGGAGGTCCCCCGTGCTTTCGCACGAACCTAATTAATGTAAACCTCGTTTTCCCAGAGGCGTAACCCCGTTGACACCTTTCTAGAGACCTACTTGATCTGCTAATTGTAATGTGTAAAACTCTCCCAGGAGTAACTCTTACTCGCAGTGGGTATCGGGATCCAACTATCTCATAAAAGGTATGAAATCTCATTGCAAATTTCAACACTTGAAATTCCCGATAATATTTTGCCCCTAGCAGCTATATGACCTTAACATAGTCAACAAATCATAAGTGCTAGTCAAGTTCAACCCGTCATTTCCTGATTGAATTAAACCCACCCGCACGACCCTTAACATAGTCAACAAAGTCGCACGACTACCCTAATCCAATCGCATCATATGCTTATACAGATAAGCACCAATCAGCTACCGCACACTACGCCTTAACATAGTCAACAAACGTAGCACGAATACTAACTAGTACTTATCTGAAATGACGGAGGGCTACGACAGGTTTTTCTGAAAACCTATTGCGTAATGAACTTGATATCATTGTAGAATCAAAAGAATTTTGAAATGGAGTGTTTTTTAGGCTTTTCTAGTTTTGCTAAAGGAGTCACTCCCGGTGAAGGGATCGTCGGTCCTTTCCTCGTCGAATGAGGTGCGGGATATATCATATATATCGCTGTGCAAAGCATAAACCGTAGAAGAAATCAAAAGTCAAACCGAGTGTGTAGCATCTGCCAGTTATTGCTAAAGGAGTCACTCCCGGTGAAGGGATCTCGGTCTTTTCCTCATCGAATAAGGTGCAGGGTATATCATATATACCGCAATGCAAAGCAAGAACTGTAGCTACCTGTTTTATTTAAAATTTGATTCTACAACATCATTTGGTTTCTTTTCTTTCATTAATCACATTAATAAAGGCCCATCATTTAAATACCTAAACATCACAGATAAATACGACGTACACTTATGCCATCCGCATTCGCCTCGATGTCCTTTCGTGCACCGTTAGGTTAGGTAACTAACGACAGAGCAGGGCAGGGCTAGTGCGGGTGCAAAACATAAGTAACGTATATATAATATATCATATATACCATATACTGTATCTATCACAGAACATCATATGATCACATCACAGATATCGCAGCAGAAGAAATATATGAAACATTGGATATACTAGGACGTCCGTGTTTTCAATACGAGCCAGTATAAAACACGGATTCCACGGTCGTGATGAATAGCCAAACCCACACCCCTAGACCCTTACGAGAGCGGCAAGCAACCCTACCAATTCTGGGGTTAGGAGACCCGGACTCGACTCCTCGAGATGGTCTCCCACTGGACCCTAGAACCCAGTTACTTATGCCCCCCTCCTTGGGTCTATCCTAATGCGGAAAAGGAAATAATATACAAAAGGTGACAACTTCCGCAACCTGGAAGTGCCCCAAATAAAAGAATATTACATACAAGTTTTTACATGAATGAAAATGAAAAACACTCATCTCACATAAAAACCCCCGGCTATTCAAACACGACAATCCAATATAACACATCCAGCAACACATAAGATCACATGTCATCAACGTAAGTAAACATGCGTATCCCAATTGTCGTTGACATATAGCAACGAAACCGGCGATATCACATATTACACTTACGGTCACAGAAAAGAAAGTGTAAAACTACAACAGTTGGAATCCATAACCTCTTTAGACATCACATGCCTAATCAAATGAAATACTTAGACATCACATGCCTAACAGTTATAAACCCTGCATTTTAGTCTCATTATCGAAAACTCTTTTCAATATCAAGTGAAGCTAAACCGCTAGATTTATAACATTCATCCAGTTATCTCATAACTGTTTGTGAATTCCAATTATTGTATCCAATTCCGGATAATTAGAAAATATTAAACTTTCCGATCGAACATTCGAACACCTAAGTTTTCCCGAAACCGTCCAACACATGAAATAGGTTCAAAGACATTCACTTCATGCCTCAGTACCAACGGTCCAGCCGTAGAAGGGACAAGCCAACGCCTCACATGTGGCACGCCGTACTGCCCCAAACCCGAATGTTCAAATGGCAGTTCAAGACGGTCACATAATCGAGTTAAGGTTTGTTGTCTTCTAGAGGGACCATCGCGTTACTTGCACTACTCATAACGTCTTTAAACCACGGAAAGATCCAACACTTGGAAATTTCCCGACAGGGGAAAAAGTGGGTATTTATATCCGGTCGAACTTTTTAACATATTCAAAAATATCCGGAAAACACATAGACAAAGTTTGACAATTCGATCGAAATACCGAGTCCCTAATACAACCTAGAAAACTCAACTCTTGAGTGATATTTAAAAATTCCCAGAAAATCCAGCATCAGAAAAGAGGAATTACTGTGCAAAAATTATAGGGCATTTTGACCATACGGCCGCGGAACCGCCGCAGAAGCCATGCTTCTGCCACGGTTCAGCGGTGGGTTGATGGAATTGGGTTGTCGAATTTCACAGTAACTCTTAGATATTCCTGCTGATTTTTCTGCATATTTTTAATTTACAAAATTCCCCGATTTTCAAAAATGTACAGAGAGCATGTTTTGAATTAGGGTTTCGGTTCGATCGGACTTCTAACTCCGTCTACACATCGCCTAAGGCTCTAGCTAGGCTCTGATACCACTGTAGGGTTCATGGGCACACTTTAGAGGTCTCACAAGGCATCAACCATGCCAATTTCAAATTTTATGGGTGCCGAGAAACCCTAATACGGATCGTTGACTAGAAGTTTAGGCGAAAACGAAACTAGTAAACAACTTAACTAAAGGAGAGAGGCTACAACCTTTGTAGATCCGGTTCTCCACTTCCTTAGCTCCACATAGGCCTCCTCTCACTGTCCATCTCGAATCCCGGACTCAATCGTCGGCTTGATCGGAGAAATGGGCGGACTAGGTCGTCGGCTTCGTGCCGAAGATGATCTACGTCGAGGCATCACAAGTTCAAGCTCCGACTTCACAAATTTGTGAAACTTGTGAAGAAAACACCCAAAACAACTTGGCAAGAGGTAGAGGGTGAAGAAATAGGAGGTGGGTTCACTTTAGAATTGGATTTCTCACTTTAGAACTCAAGTTGCCATTGATGGCATCAAGCTTTCTTTCTTGAAGAAGAAGATCAAGAAGAAGGAAAATATTATGATAAGTTAATCAAAAATGAAAAAGAAATGAATACTTATCATAATAGAAACCATGGTTAGGTGTAGAGAATTGACCAAGGTTAGAAGAGTGGTTAGGGTTAAGCATGAAGACAAATTGGTCACTTTGGTCAAAGCTTCATGAAGCTTCACTAAGGTTCAAGAATGAAAGCAACCATTTTGTATTCTTATCCCATTCTTTTTCCAAAATCAATAAATAAAAGAATGGATAATTAAAACCCTAATCACTTTCTTAACCTAGGTTTAATTATTTACACTTAACCAAATGAGCAAGCATCATCAAACATGATACAAAGATGTGCACAAAAGTATATCACATATACAACTTGCACATCAAGTGAGAAAATCCATTTAAAGTGAACCAATACTAGTTAATGCAAAATAATATATCAAATATATAATTATACATTAAATCATTAAATCAACACTTGACTTAACGATCCGGTCATATCGCATATAACCGACTAGTATCCTATGTATCGGCTTATCGAATCAATCGTTGATTCGATATCTAGGTTATATCGAATATAACCAATCGATACATTCATCGCGAGAATGGAATACGGTATCACATACACGCATTATTCTCGATCGTGCACATATCTCATATGCGCTCCTATTTCGTTTCGCTTGAGCCAGGAAACCTCTGTGTAGGACTCTAAAGACTCGTCAATACGCCGGTAGCAGATGATGATCATATCAAGCACCCACAAGCCGCAAGCGGTCTGCTAAACGTAACGGCCACCCGGGTATTAAGCTATCAAAAGATCGACGAGCTAGCCCGCTCACACTCCTGTGAATCCAACTAGTAACACTTACCGTACAGTCCGGTCTGTTCGTCTGATATGTCGCATATCAAGTCTAGGGGTGGTAAACGTCAGACCCCAATAACCGATAAGTCGTGCCGATGTGAGGCTCATAACGGGTCGAGAAACTACTGGTAACACTTACCAGCAAATCTCTGATCAGCCCTGGCCAGGGACTTCCCTGTTACGGCCAATCAAGCACAGCGCAACATCAACCCCCAATACCGGGAGAGACAAAACCCCTCCTATCGCTCATTGCCTCCATGTGACTCGGGACTGTGCCCAAAGACCACCGTTTTTCACGCCCTCATGGACGTGGTAAGGTGGAGATCAAAGCACAGTGGGAATCACACAAGACTCTATGACGATCTCGGGTCTACAGACTAACCTGCACAAGTGTCACCTGAGAACTGCCATCTGACGTGAGGTATAATACCATCTGGGAGTTCTCGGTGAGTCCGTCCAGTGTACCCAGTCTCCACTGAGCACCCGTATACCATCTCTGATGTCAAACACCAATGGATATGGGATCATCCATCGCCCATCTCATGGGTCGAGAAGTGTATACGCTAGTCTACTCTGGTATATCGATGCCCCGTCTCGATACACCCACGACTAAGGACCTTGAAGGATGTACCTATGGACTACCTTGTCCCCACTAGTATGATCTGCATCATAGTCCAGGTAGTCAAGTACACATCCTAAGGGCTTTACCAACATGTAACTATAAGACAGTTTAAAGAGACAAGTGTACATGTTAAGATAAAGAGCAACCAGATAGCATATTATCATATCGAGCAAGAAAGTCATCTCTATATATGTCCAAGCATCCAATATAATATACATCATCTGTACAATACTGGCCTCTAGGGCATACATACAACTAACAATAGTAGTGATAGCTTTGTTCTTGTCCTCCGGTTTGCGACATCTTTTCGTGTCTTCGAAATCTGGCAGGAAGTACTTGGCATCCTCATATTTGCGGACTTCGTTCACGGAGAATGGGTTTAGTTCCCCCATCACAGTGTACTCGAGACCATCCTTGAAGTACTTCATACGCTGATGTTGTGTAGAAGGGATAATGTTGTACTCGTGTAACCAAGGCCGGCCGAGCAAAGCGTTATAGCAGGTCTTAGCGTCAATGATGTGAAACTTGATGCCAGTGACGAGTAGCCCAAAGCGGAACGTCAGTATCATAGACCCGAGTGTCCATGATGACTGGGAGTCAAACCCAGAGATAGTGATCTTATCCCGAGTAAGGTGTTGAACGCTCATGCAGATTTCCTTCAACACTCTTACATTGAGGAGATTAACGGAGGACCCATTGTTAACCAGGATCTTTCCGATCTTAATATCATGACAGTATCTGGAGACATATAGGGGACGGTTGTGCTCACACGTCCCGAGGAGAAGATCTTCATCGCCGAAAGTGATATCGGCCGTATGTACTTCTTCCAACTCGTTCTTCATCTTTTCTTTGGCGAGGAAAGCTTGGAACTGTTCGGGCTCTTGTAACGCCTTGATCAGAGAATCCCTTGCTTCTTTTGATAACAAGAGGGCATCGAGAATGCTTAGCTGCGAAGGTAGCTTCCTCAAGTGTGCCAGAACGTTGTAATCCACCTTGTTTTTCTTTGGCGGGTCCTTGGCTGTCAACTTTTTGACGACTTGATCATCTAGGGTGATATCCTCAGGGATTTTTTCTTTCCCCTTATCTTTTCTATTCAATCCACTGTTCGCGGGCCCGAGATTCTTTTCGGGCAGCATATGATTGCGCAGCTGAATGTTCTCATAGGTCTTCATTTCTTCCGTTTCGGATGTGGGTTCTTTGAAGAGAGGGCCCAGGGCTATTTCTTCATCAGAATCGCTCCTGAAAGTGAGAACTTGTGATCCCCCAGCGTCGACCATGTGATAATTGCCAGTAGTTCTTTTGCGCTCCTAGGTCGTATTTCTTTGCTCCCGACGAGTTTTGCGTTTCATCCGCTTGAAATATTGTCGGTGAGCAACATATCCCTGCCACCAGCTTTTAAAAGCGTTGCACTCTTTGGTGGGGTGCGCAATCTTTCGATGATATAAGCAGTAGCTAGGATGTATATCTGCTTCATCAGGAGTGTTTCCTTCGGAGGGTGGCAGCTTCATTCCCATCGATATGGCTTTGGCGAACCTTTTCCTCTCCTTGAGCCTGCTTTTATTTGCGGCGGATGTACTTTGATCTGGTGGGAGTGTTTCGACCCTTTCGTCCAGTCGTCGGCGTTTGGCCTTTCCAAATATGGCCATCTCACGCTCTCGATCTGCTTTACTTTTAAGAAGGGCTTCGTTCAGGAATGCATCAATCATTTCGTCTGATGGTCTTAGAAGTCCCGGCTCAGGATCTGCCCCCAGTTTCTCCGCGTCAGGAGCTTCTTCACCGTATATTAACGAGTGAGAGATCACATGGCAGCTTGCTACATAATCCTCAGGTTCATCCGACGAGTCTTCTCCATTGTCATCATTTCCGTCCTCAAGGACGTGGCTGAGAAACTCTTGACATGTGACCGGGGTCCGCGCCTTCTGGTTATTGTTAGTTGTATGTGTGCCCTAGAGGACAGTATTGTACAGATGATGTATATTATATTGGATGCTTGGACATATATAGAGATGACTTTCTTGCTCGATATGATAGTATGCTATCTGGTTACTCTTTATCTTAACATGTACACTAGTCTCTTTATACTGTCTTATAGTTACATGTTGGTAAAGCCCTTAGGATATGTACTTGACTACCTGGACTGTGATGCAGATCATACTAGTGGGGACATGGTAGTCCATAAGTACATCCTTCAAGGTCCCTAGTCGTGGGTGTATCGAGACGGGGCATCGATATACCAGAGTAGACTAGCGTATACGCTTCTCGACCCATGAGATGGGCGATGGATGATCCCACATCCATTGGTGTTTGACATCAGAGATGGTATACGGGTGCTCAGTGGAGACTGGGTACACTGGACGGACTCGCCGAGAACTCCCAGATGGTATTATACCTCACGTCAGATGGCAGTTCTCAGGTGACACTTGTACAGGTTAGTCTGTAGACCCGAGATCGTCATAGAGTCTTGTGTGATTCCCACTGTGCTTTGATCTCCACCTTACCACGTCCATGAAGGCATGCAAAACGGTGGTCTTTCGGTACAGTCCCGAGTCACATGGAGGCAATGAGCGATAGAGGGGTTTCGTCTCTCCCGGTATTGGGGGTTGATGTTGCGCTGTGCTCGATTGGCCATAACAGGGAAGTCCCTGGCCAGGGCTGATCAGAGATTTGCTGGTAAGTGTTACCAGTAGTTTCTCGACCCGTTATGAGCCTCACATCGGCATGACTTATCGGTTATTGGGGTCTGACGTATACCACCCCTAGACTTGATATGCGACATATCAGACGAACAAACCGGACTGTATGGTAAGTGTTACTGGTTGGATTCACAGGAGTGTGAGCGGGATAGCTCGTCGATCTTCTGATCGCTCAATACCCGGATGGCCGTTACGTTTAGCAGACCGCTTGCGGCTTGTGGGTGCTTGATATGATCATCATCTGCTACCGGCGTATTGACGAGTCTTTAGAGTCCTACACAGAGGTTTCCTGGCTCAAGCGAAACGAAATAGGAGCGCATATGAGACATGTGCGGGAGCGAGAATAATGCGTGTATGTGATACCGCATTTCATTCTTGCGATAAATATTTCGATTGGTTATATTCGATATGACCTAGTTATCGAATCATTGATTCGATAAATCGATACATTGCATACTAGTCGGTTATGTGCGACATGACCGGATCATTGAATCAAATGTTGATTTAATGATTTAATGTATAATTATATATTTGATATATTACTTTGCATTAACTAGTATTGGTTCACTTTAAACGGATTTTTCTCACTTGATGCACATTGTATATGTGATATGCTTTTGTGCACATTTTTGTATCATGTTTGATGATACTTGTTCATTTGGTTAAGTGTAAAGAATTAAACCATGGTTAAGTAGATAATTAGGGTTTTGATTTATTCTCTCATTTATTTATCCATTCTTTATTTATATAAATGGATAATTGAAAACATAATGGTTTCTTTTTATCATGAAGCTTGTTGAAGCTTCATGAAGCTTTGACTAAAGAAACCATTTTGTCTTCTAGCTTAACTCTAACCCTTCTCATTTACCATGGTCTTTTCTCTACACTTAACCTTGGTTAAGATATGATAAGTATTGGTTTATTTTTCTATTATTTACAACACTTATCATATTCTAGCTTCATCTTCTCCTTCTTCTTCAAGAGAGAAAACTAGATGCCATCAATGGCAACTTGAGCAAAAGTGAGTGAAATCCAATTCTAAAGTGAACCCACCTCCTATTTCTTCACCCTCTACCTCTTGCCAAGTTGTTTTGGGTGTTTTCTTCACAAGTTTCACAACTTTGTGAAGTCGGAGCTTGAACTTGTGATGCCTCGACGTAGATCGTCTTTGACACGAAGCCGACGACCTATTCCGCCCGTTTCTCCGATGAAGCCGACGAATGAGTTCGGGATTCATGATGGACAGCGAGAGGACACCCACGTGGAGCTAAGGAAGTGGATAACCGGATCTACAAAGGTTGTAGCTCTCTTCCTTTAGTTAAAGTGTTAACTAGATTCGTTTTTCGCCTAGAATTCTAGCCAACGATCCGTAGTCTAGGGTTTCTCGGCACCGTAAATTTTTAATTTGGCATGGTTGATGCCTTGTGAGACCTCCATAGTGTGCCTAGGAACCCTACAGTGGTATCAGAGCCTAGCTAGAGCCTTAGGCGAAGTCTAGACGCAATTTGAAGCCCGAACGAACCCGAAACCCTAAACCAAACATGCTCTCTAGACTTTTTCCAAAATCTGGAGTTTTTCGATATTAAAAATATGCAGAAAAATCAGCAGGAAATTATAAGGTTTACTGTGAAATTCGTGAGCCTAATTCCACTTTTTCACCGCGGTTCCGCGGCATGAGCAAGGCTCATGCGGCGGTTCCGCGGCCGTACGGCCACAGTATGTAAAGTTTTTTGCACAGTAACTCTTAGTTTCCAGTGGTGATTTTCCTGGGAATTTTTAATGTTTTTTTCCAGAGTTTTATTTTTCAGGGTTGTTTTGGGGATTCGGTATTTCGATCGGATTATCAAATTTCGTCTTTTGTGTATTTCCGGATATTTTTTAGAATATGTTAAAAAGTTCGACCGGATATAAATACCCAATTTTTCCCCTGTCGGGAAATTTCCAAGTGTTGGATTTTTCCGTAGTTTAACGACGTTCTAAGTAGTGCAAGTAACGCGATGGACCCTCTAGAAGACAACAAACCTTAACTCGATTATGTGACCGTCTTGAACTGCCCTTTGAACCTTCGGGTTTGGGGCAGTACGGCGTGCCACATGTGAGGCGTTGGCTTGACTCTTCTACGGCTGGACCGTTGGTACTGAGGCACGAACTGAATATTGTTAGACTTATTTCATGTATTGAGCTGTATCGGAAAACTTGGGTATTCGACTGTTCGATCGGAAAGTTTAACATTTTCTGTTTATCTGGAATGTGATACAATAATTGGAATTCACAAACAGTTATGAGATAACTGAATGAATGTTATAAATCTATCACTTTAGTCCCATATGATATTGAAAAGAGTTTTCGATAATGAGACTAAAATGCGGGGTTTGTAACTGTTAGGCATGTGATGTCTAAGTATTTCATTTGATTAGGCATGTGATGTCTAAAGAGGTTGCGGATTCCAACTGTTGTAGTTTTACACTTTCTTTTCTATGACCGTAAGTGTAGTATGTACATATCGCCGGTTTCGTTGCTATACGTCAACGACAATTGGGGTATGCATACTTACTTACGTTGATGACATGTGATGTTATGTGTTGCTGGATATGTTATATTGGATTGTCGCGTTTGAATAGCCGGGGTTTTTTTATGTGAGATGAGTGTTTTTCTTTTTCATTCATGTAAAAACTTGTATGTAATATTCTTTTATTTGGGGCACTTCCAGGTTGCGGAAGTTGTCACCCTTTGTATATTATTTACTTTTCCGCATTAGGATAGACCTAAGGAGGGGAGCACAAGTAACCGGGTTCTGGGGTCCAGTGGGAGACCAACTCGAGGAGTCGAGTCCGGGTCTCCTAACCCTAGAATTAGCAGGGTTTCTTGCCGCTCTCGTAGGGGTCTAGGGGTGTGGGATTGGCTATTCATCACGACCGTGGAATCCGTGTTTTATACTGGCTCGTATTGAAAACACGGACGTCCTAGTATATCCAATGTTTCATATGTTTCTTCTGCTGCGATATCTGTGATGCGATCATGTGATGTTCTTTGATAGATACTTTATATAGTATATATGATATATTATATAGACGTTACTTATGTTTTGCACCCGCACTAGCCCTGCCCTGCTCTGTCGTTAGTTACCTAACCTAACAGTGCACGAGGGGACATCGAGGCGAATGCGGATGGCATAAGTGTACGTCGTATTTATCTGTGATGTTTAGGTATTTAAATGATGGGACTTCATTAATGTGATTAATGAAAGAAAAGAAACCTAAGATGTTGTAGAATCAGATTTTAAACAAAACAGGTAGCTACAGTTCTTGCTTTGCATAGCGGTATATATGATAAACCCTGCACCTTATTCGATGAGGAAAGGACCGAGATCCCTTCACCGGGAGTGACTCCTTTAGCAATAACTGGCAGATGCTACACACTCGGTCTGTTTTTGATTGCTTATATAGTTTCTGCTTTGCACAGTGATATATATGATATATCCCGCACCTCATTCGACGAGGAAAGGGCCGACGATCCCTTCACCGGGAGTGACCCCTTTAGCAAAACTAGAAAAGCCTTAAAATCACTCCATTTCAAAACTTCATTTGATTCTACAACGATATCAAGTTCATTACGCAATAGGTTTTCAGAAAAACCTGTCGTAGCCCTCCGTCATTTCAGATAAGTACTAGTTAGTATTCGTGCTGCGGTAGTTTGGCATGCGTCAAGGCGTAGTGTACGGTAGCTAACTAGTGCTTATCTGCTAGCATACGATGCGATTGGATTAGGGTATTCGTACGGCGTTGTTTGGCATGCGTCAAGGGTCGTGCGGGTGGGTTTAATTCAATCAAGAAATGTACGGGTTGAACTTGACTAGCGGACTATGGGTTGTTTGGCATGCGTCAAGGTCATAGCACGCTAGGGGCAAAATATTATCGGGAATTTCAAGTGTTGAAATTTGCAATGAGATTGCATACCTTCTATGAGATAGTTGGATCCCGATACCCACTGCGAGTAAGAGTTACTCCTGGGAGAGTTTTACACATTGCAATTAGCTGATCAAGTAGGTGTCTAGAAAGGTGTCAACGGGGTTACGCCTCTGGGAAAACGAGGTTTACATTAATTAGGTTCGTGCGAAAGCACGGGGGACCTCCCTCAAAGTACCGACACTGGCCTGGCTGAAAGATTGGCGAACTTGTAGTGTGTAATTAATCCCGGCTAGTCTTTCCTTTTAGGGTTTGAAGGAAGATTTGATAAAAAGCAGTGGGAGCCATCCTGATTAGATAAGATAATAACCAATCTGATCTTGCACGAGCATACGCTAAAGTGTTTTCTTCTCTCTCTCTCCAGGTAGCGACCATTTCATGCCTTAATCAAGATAATAATATGGATGTATTGACCAAACCCGCATGTTATACTATGCTGGGGAATGTTGGTTCCGTTCTTTCTTATAAGAGTTATAGGAATGAACAGGATATAGGGGAATACCAGGATTCCCATGCCACCCGAATGAAGAAAGTACATGATGATGCATTTTCTTCGGGTGTGTTCGTTACAGAGAACTGTTTCTCCATTTGCTCTACGTCCTGGGTATTAGATACCGGGTCAGGATCCCATATATGTAATCAGTTACATGGGCTTAGAAAAGATAGAGAACTTGGAGAAGGTGATAAAGACATTAGAGTTGGAAATGGTGCAATTGTTGCAGCTAAGACTGTCGGGGAATATCACCTTGAATTACCAACTGGTAATACATTGGTTCTGAACGAATGCTATTACATGCCGAACCTGATATGCAACATTATATCGGTTTCTTTATTGAGTAAAGAGGGATATAATTTTGTATTACAGGATAATGTTATGAACATTTTCCGTAACCAAAAGTTGGTTGGATCAGGCACGTTGTGCAATGGCATTTATGTTCTAAACCAATCAACAGTTCTGAGCATAACAAACACACACAAGAGGAAGAGTTCTGAACTCAATGAATCCTTCTTGTGGCATTGTAGACTGGGTCACATCAATTCGATACGACTAGCTAAGTTGCATAAAGATGGATATTTAAATCCGTTTGAATTTTCATCTTATGACACTTGCCAGTCATGTCTCAAAGGCAAGATGACCAAAACTCCGTTCACGGGACACGGAGAAAGAGTTACCGAACTCTTGGGACTTATTCATAGTGATGTATGCGGTCCCATGTCTACACATGCCAGGGATGGTTCTTCGTACTTCATTACGTTCACTGACGATCTCTCTAGATTCGGATATGTGTTCCTGATGAAACACAAATCAGAAGCTTTTGAGAAATTTAGAGAATATAAACAAAAGTCGAGAACCAAACCGGAAAAAGTATTAAAATCCTACGATCTGATCGAGGAGGGGAATACTTGAGCAATGAATTCCTGGACTTCCTAAAAGAGAATGGGATTCTCTCTCAGCTGACTCCTCCATATACACCACAGCACAACGGTGTATTTGAACGGAGAAACCGCACCCTATTAGATATGGTGCGCTCAATGATGAGTACAGCTGAGTTACCTATTTCCTTCTGGGGATATGCGCTTGAGACAGCCATGGACCTATTGAATAGAGTTCCTACCAAATCAGTGCCTACCACTCCATATGAGATATGGAAAGGGAAGAGACCACATCTTAATTATATTAAGATATGGGGTTGTCCAGCCTATGTCAAAAGACAAAATCCGGATAAACTCGAGGCAAGATCTGTCTTATGTAAGTTTGTAGGATATCCCAAAAATTCACAAGGGTATATCTTCTACCACCCCGAGGAACAAAAGGTGTTTGTTTCTCGACATGCCACTTTCTTAGAAAAAAGTTTTCTTATGAAACAGATAAGTGGCATTGAGGTAGAACTGGAAGAAGTTCCAGCGACACAGACTACAACAGAAGATTTGGTTGAACCAGAGGATTCCGTAGTTCCCGATGAACCCCAGCCACTCTGCCGATCTAGAAGGGTTCCTCGCCAACCTGAGAGATACTATGGTTTTCTCATGGATGGAGGGAGCGAGGATTGCATCATGGAGGATGATGACCCAACTAGCTTCGAGCAGGCCATCACGAGTAGGGACTCAGTGAAATGGCTGGATGCTATGCGGTCCGAGATGGAATCCATGTACACCAACAAAGTATGGACTTTGGAAGTTGCTCCTGAAGGGGTAAAACCCATCGGGAGCAAGTGGATCTTCAAGAAGAAACTTGGTGTAGATGGGAAAGTGGAGACTTTCAAAGCTAGACTTGTAGCAAAGGGTTTTCGTCAAAGACCAGGTGTGGACTATGACGAGACCTTTTCTCCAGTGGCTATGCTTAAATCCATCCGGATCATGCTTGCCATCGCTGCATATCATGATTACGAAATCTGGCAAATGGATGTTAAGACCGCCTTTCTAAATGGTGATTTAGAAGAGTGCGTGTACATGACTCAGCCAGAGGGCTTCGTAGACAGTGGGAGCAGCGGGAAGGTGTGCAAGCTGCTTAAATCCATTTATGGATTAAAGCAAGCATCGCGGAGTTGGAACATCTGCTTTGACGTCGTTATCAAAGAGTTTGATTTCGTCAAAAACCCAGATGAACCTTGTATCTACAAGAAGGTGGCAGGGAGTAAGGTTGTCTTCCTCGTATTGTACGTGGACGACATACTCTTGATAGGAAATGATATTCCTATGCTGCAATCGGTCAAGCTCTTCTTTTCACAGAGATTCTTAATGAAAGATCTTGGTGATGCCTCCTGCATATTGGGAATCAGGATCTATAGAGATAGATCCAAACGGATACTGGGATTGTCCCAATCCAGGTACATTGACACCATACTAAAGAGGTTTAGTATGGAAGAATCCAAGCGTGGGAACTTACCCACGATCTCTGGAGTCACTCTCTCCAAAGAGATGTCTCCCAAGACTGATTTGGAGAGAGCTCGCATGCAAGGGATACCCTATGGTTCGGCTGTAGGCTCTATCATGTATGCGATGCTATGTACCAGACCCGATGTTGCATACTCACTAAGTGTAGTGAGCAGGTATCAAGCTGATCCTGGAGAGAGTCACTGGACAGCTGTGAAGAGCATTCTCAAGTACTTACGAAGGACTAAGGAGATGCTCTTGGTGTATGGTAGTGGAGAACTCCAAGTGGAGTCCTTTACCGATTCCAGCTTCCAGAGTGATAAGGACGACTCTAAGTCGCAGTCGGGTTTTGTCTTTACCCTTTACGGAGGGGCGGTTAGCTGGAAGAGTTCCAAGCAGGAAACCGTGGCAGACTCGACGATGGAGGCTGAATACATCGCTGCCAACGATGCTGCCAAAGAGGCTGTCTGGATCAAGAAGTTCATTACTGAACTTGGAGTGGTTCCATCCATTGAGCATCCAATACCTTTGTATTGCGATAACAATGGAGCGGTGGCTTTGGCCAAGGAACCCAGGTCCCATCAGCGATCCAGGCATATTCTGAGGCGGTATCACCTGATCCGGGAGATAGTTGATCGCCGGGAGATCGAGGTCAGGAGGGTTGACACGAAGAACAACACCGCGGATCCACTCACGAAGGCCATTCCCCAGATACAGTTTGAGAGACTCTTCGGGATGCTCGGTATGCGATACTACAGCAGCTGGCCCTAGTACAAGTGGGAGATTGTTAGTTGTATGTGTGACCTAGAGGCCAGTATTGTACAGATGATGTATATTATATTGGATGCTTGGACATATATAGAGATGACTTTCTTGCTCGATATGATAGTATGCTATCTGGTTACTCTTTATCTTAACATGTACACTAGTCTCTTTATACTGTCTTATAGTTACATGTTGGTAAAGCCCTTAGGATATGTACTTGACTACCTGGACTGTGATGCAGATCATACTAGTGGGGACATGGTAGTCCATAAGTACATCCTTCAAGGTCCCTAGTCGTGGGTGTATCGAGACGGGGCATCGATATACCAGAGTAGACTAGCGTATACGCTTCTCGACCCATGAGATGGGCGATGGATGATCCCACATCCATTGGTGTTTGACATCAGAGATGGTATACGGGTGCTTAGTGGAGACTGGGTACACTGGACGGACTCGCCGAGAACTCTCAGATGGTATTATACCTCACGACAGATGGCAGTTCTCAGGTGACACTTGTACAGGTTAGTCTGTAGACCCGAGATCGTCATAGAGTCTTGTGTGATTCCCACTGTGCTTTGATCTCCACCTTACCACGTCCATGAGGGCGTGCAAAACGGTGGTCTTTGGGTACAGTCCCGAGTCACATGGAGGCAATGAGCGATAGAGGGGTTTTGTCTCTCCCGGTATTGGGGGTTGATGTTGCGCTGTGCTCGATTGGCCGTAACAGGGAAGTCCCTGGCCAGGGCTGATCAGAGATTTGCTGGTAAGTGTTACCAGTAGTTTCTCGACCCGTTATGAGCCTCACATCGGCATGACTTATCGGTTATTGGGGTCTGACGTATACCACCCCTAGACTTGATATGCGACATATCAGACGAACAGACCGGACTGTATGGTAAGTGTTACTGGTTGGATTCACAGGAGTGTGAGCGGGCTAGCTCGTCGATCTTCTGATCGCTCAATACCCGGATGGCCGTTACGTTTAGCAGACCGCTTGTGGCTTGTGGGTGCTTGATATGATCATCATCTGCTACCGGCGTATTGACGAGTCTTTAGAGTCCTACACAGAGGTTTCCTGGCTCAAGCGAAACGAAATAGGAGCGCATATGAGACATGTGCGGGAGCGAGAATAATGCGTGTATGTGATACCGCATTTCATTCTCGCGATAAATATTTCGATTGGTTATATTCGATATGACCTAGTTATCGAATCATTGATTCGATAAATCGATACATTGCATACTAGTCGGTTATGTGCGACATGACCGGATCATTGAATCAAATGTTGATTTAATGATTTAATGTATAATTATATATTTGATATATTACTTTGCATTAACTAGTATTGGTTCACTTTAAACGGATTTTTCTCACTTGATGCACATTGTATATGTGATATGCTTTTGTGCACATTTTTGTATCATGTTTGATGATACTTGTTCATTTGGTTAAGTGTAAAGAATTAAACCATGGTTAAGTAGATAATTAGGGTTTTGATTTATTCTCTCATTTATTTATCCATTCTTTATTTATATAAATGGATAATTGAAAACATAATGGTTTCTTTTTATCATGAAGCTTGTTGAAGCTTCATGAAGCTTTGACTAAAGAAACCATTTTGTCTTCTAGCTTAACTCTAACCCTTCTCATTTACCATGGTCTTTTCTCTACACTTAACCTTGGTTAAGATATGATAAGTATTGGTTTATTTTTCTATTATTTACAACACTTATCATATTCTAGCTTCATCTTCTCCTTCTTCTTCAAGAGAGAAAACTAGATGCCATCAATGGCAACTTGAGCAAAAGTGAGTGAAATCCAATTCTAAAGTGAACCCACCTCCTATTTCTTCACCCTCTACCTTTTGCCAAGTTGTTTTGGGTGTTTTCTTCACAAGTTTCACAACTTTGTGAAGTCGGAGCTTGAACTTGTGATGCCTCGACGTAGATCGTCTTTGACACGAAGCCGACGACCTATTCCGCCTGTTTCTCCGATGAAGCCGACGAATGAGTTCGGGATTCATGATGGACAGCGAGAGGACACCTACGTGGAGCTAAGGAAGTGGGTAACCGGATCTACAAAGGTTGTATCTCTCTTCCTTTAGTTAAAGTGTTAACTAGATTCGTTTTTCGCCTAGAATTCTAGCCAACGATCCGTAGTCTAGGGTTTCTCGGCACCGTAAATTTTTAATTTGGCATGGTTGATGCCTTGTGAGACCTCCATAGTGTGCCTAGGAACCCTACAGTTATATTCTTCCAGTGCGTCAATCTGTTTTTGCAGGTCCGTGCGCTTGTCACCATGCTTCACGGGCTTTTTGGTCTTCTTCTTCTTCTTCTTCGAAGACTTTGACGGCTGGGTGTGAGCGCTTTGACTATCACTGCCGATTTTTAGAGTTGGGCGCGTTTTCAGCATTCCCTCGATGATCTCGGGTTCCAGAGGATTCTTCCACCTGACTGCCGGGCATGTTTGGAGATCCTTCAGCATTCTTTTTGTCTTGGCTGAAAGAACGACCTCCCATGGAGCTTCTTCTACAAAAGAGCATGATGCCCCCGATGTGTCCGTCTTTTTGAGAGCGTGCGGCTGGGGCGGGTTTACTTTCCAATTCTCGGACAGTGCGGACTTTCCCTGTTGGTATTGGTCTTCGATCCAGCCTTTAAAGACGAAGCAATCTTTAATGGGATGTCTTACAGCTTGATTGTATGGGCAATAATTGGGACTATTAGCCTCACCGGGTTGCAATAGGTATTTCTAATTTGGTAAATTAATGAGCATGTTGCGCACCACTAGCTCGAACAATCTCCTCGTTTTTTCCTGGGGAAACGAATAAGGGCGCTTT
This sequence comes from Agapanthus africanus, assembly GCA_030015575.1. NCBI lineage: Eukaryota > Viridiplantae > Streptophyta > Magnoliopsida > Asparagales > Amaryllidaceae > Agapanthus > Agapanthus africanus. The sequence continues at coordinate 89,162,737 of JASDDO010000012.1, read as the reverse complement.
ATTTTCTCATTATAGTATCGCCGTCTCTCGTCCAGGCGATCCGTTAATTTTGGACCACTGGGCTGCTGTTGAGTATTGGCGACGAAGGTCGCTTTCCCTTTCCCTTTTTCATTCCGCGGCTCCGGTTTCGAAGAGGAAGGCATGTGACCCATTTGGTCCATTTGGGCCAGCTTATCAATCAAGGACTGGAAAGTTGTTGGTTTGAAGAACATCATGAATTGGGAGATGGTCGCTTGAGGGTCGAGAGTACCCACAAACATGCCTACTGTGGGCGCTTCTTCGATGCGCTGCTCACACTTCGACCATAAGTTCCGCCACCGTATTGCATATTGAACCCATGTTTCGCCTGGCTTTACCTTGGCGTTAATCAATGCGGTGATCGGGGTGCGCTCGCTAGCGCTTGCGAATCTTTGCGTGAACAACAGTTCCATTTCTGCGAAAGTTTTGATAGAGTCGTTTGGAAGTTCAGAATACCACTCGAACGCCATCTCCGACAAGCTGCCAACAAACTGGCGGAGCAGAAGTTTATCATCACCCCGAGTGTTGCCGCATAGAGCCTTGAACTGGGCGACATGTTGGTGGGGATTGCCCGTACCTTTATATACATGGAATTTAGGGATCGTATATCCCGGCGGGTACCTTATTTGGTCATACCAGCCCGGATAGGGTCGTCCAGTCTTAAAGATCTGCCCGGCTGTTTCGCTCGTATGATGAGCTCGTATTTGCTGAGCGATGTAATCATCCAGAGCGGCCTTGGAGATGGTCTCCTCCTTGGCTGCTGAAAGAGCCGGAGGAGGGTTCGATGTCTCCCCTATATCATCTTCAATGATAATCGGGGGTCTTCAGCTGGAGGTTCCGGCTGTAACATCATCCCGGCCATGTCTTGGAATAAAAAAGCCATTCATTTTATGTTGGCCGCTTGTTCCGCGGCCTCTTTTTCTTTCCTCTCGAGCATTCTTCAGAGGAATTCAGCATCAGTTTCTTGTTCATGACGCTGCTCTGAGGTCTCTGGACTTTCTTTCGGCCCAGTGAGTGCGGCCATTGCAGTCAGCATCTCATGAAGTTTCTGCTGCTGTTGCTCCTGAGCCTTTGTTATCGATCGGGTAAGCGGTCGATGACCCGTAGAAGCATGACTTTCCTCTTTTCCGGAAGCCATATAAACGGCATGTGTTACCATCATGCCCCCTGACTTGGGGCGTTTAGATTCAGCGTCCTTGCGGTCTGCCAAGGTAACATGGGCTCTCTCCGGCCTCCTTCTCTTGTGAGCGGTTGAAGTTGAGGGAGCCGCTGCAGCGAGCACCCAGACGGATGACATCTTCTGTGGTACCACGGGGTGGCTCTTTTCTTGCCGACATTTAATCTTCTTTGGTCAGCGAGAGTAGTCCTGGTCAATCACCGACTCCTAAACCTGTCGCCAAACTTTGTAAATTTTAGAAGACAGCCGCTTAGGGGGCTACTCTAGCTTCTCCTTTGGGGGCATTCTCCATAGGTGGAGGAGACCTTTTCAGCATGGCGGTTGGTGAATTCCTGGGCACCTTATTAAGCAGTTCAAAGCTGTTCCCGGTTGGAACATCGGCATCGATTTCCACCATTGGAGCTGGTGGAGTAAGTCCGGACGGAGAGCTGCCCCCAGCCTTCCTTACTCGGTGCCAGTGACGACGGCGAGCATGTCGCACAGATGGTGTTGGTTCAACTATGGGGATGGCTTCATCATGCCCCCTGTCTTGGCGGAGGGTTGTCGCCGGTGTCAGCCTTTTGAAGACTGACGTTCACCGAGAAGTAATGTCCGACCTATCGAATACAGACCTCTGGGCAGAAGTGACTTCACCTGGAGCGGGAGTCAGAGTAGCCAGCCTTGTGAAAACTGACTTCTTGGCAGGAGAAGCCCTTCCGATGATTCCGTCCGCTTGAGCTGGGATGGCTATCCGCTTTGGGATGGCTGCTTCAGGTATTACGGGCTTCTTCATGGTCCCATCTGAGATTTGGTGGCCCAGCCTGTTGAAAACCGAGGCAGTGGACTTGGACGACCCGTTGAGAGGGGCCGCAGTAGTTGCAAGCCGATCAAAGACCGACTTCATGGGATCTTCTTGTGATGGTACAGGAGCGCTGAAGCTTGTTGGCGGGAGCATGCTCCTAAAGAACAATCCAGTGGTGGCCTGAGTGACCTGTTCCACCGGCATAGCGATGATGGAGGCCGCTTGGGGCCTGTAAGTCACTCCTCCGGACAGGACGGAGTGAGAGTTGCAGTTGCAGTTAGTGCAAGTTGAAGCCATTGATCTTCTGTTTTCTACACGGAACAAGACACCAAGTCTTAGTATCTAGAACCCAAGGGTAACCATATCAAACCGCGATTCATTCGCGAACACGACACAAGAAGTGTGAATTGGAAAGAGGAAAAGGTCCTTCCGGGCGTGCCAGAATCTGTTCCCCGTCGAAACACGGAGACACGACCGCGCAAGTCCGTCTTGCCTGAATTTCGGGGCAGATGCTAATTGGTGCTATCCGTCCACCTCTCCAAAGATGCCAAGTAGATTTTTGGCACCGTGTATCGAAGGTTTAAACGGATGCGGCCGATGTAGCAGACTTCGTCAGATTCCCCCTCATGATGAGAGGTTTTTGATTGTGGGGATGCTCTTCCCTGCAGGCGCAAGCCCCTGCAGTTAATTACGCTACCGCATCGCGGTAACCACTTTCTCCTTCTCCAGATGTTCACTTCGTGTCGTGGGTGTTTGTTTTGTTTTTGATTGCCCGTGGATTATATACAGAGACTAATTTATGTTGTCGCCCGTAGGGCATGGATTAGTCCAAATCCGTATCTTCTTAGATTTAGGTTTGGGGTTCAGTTTAAGGATACGTTAGTCTCACTTGAGACTAAGATCAACTTAAACGTATGTTAAGAATACGTTAGTCTAATTTTAGATTAAGATCAACTTAACGGGATCGTTTAGATCCAAAAAAGAGCATTTGGACTCTATTGTTTAGTTTAGGGACTTTGCGGTCCATAATTAGTTTAAGGACATTACGGTCCATTGTTAGTTTAAGGACATCTCGGTCCATTGTTAGTTTAAGGACATCTCGGTCCATGGGTTTTACAGGACCCCACAGTCCGAGGTTAACGACATCATAGTCCGTGGGCTTAAGGGCCCCACAATCTGAGGTTAAGGACATCATAGTCCGTGGGCTTTAAAGGACCCCACAGTCCGAGGTTAAGGACATCATAGTCCGTGGGCTTAAGGACCCCACAGTCCAGTTTAAAGACGTCATAGTCTATGAAATGTATGGTTGTCGGGACCCGTCACCTCTCTGAAGACGTTGAAAGATTACAACGACATATATCAGAGGGGTTCAGAGATGTACCCTTGAATCAATTTTGGTTGAGAGATCTGTAATTCAATTTGAGACTAAGATCAAAAGATTTGTGAGCATGTGGGCTCAGTTAATTCTGAATTAAGGACTTATGGCCAATCTTGGGCTAAGTCCAATCAAGTTAAAATGTTTAACATTTATTTTGGGCTGTTAAGCATTTGTTTAGGCTTGGCTCTTTTAACAATCCTGAGCATTGATTTGGATTCTGACAATATTTTTTGCCTTTTATTGAATGCTGAGCATTCATCATAGCTTTGAGCTTTATTAAAGAACAATTTATGTTCTCTTAGCGCAGCACATGGTGCGCTTGGTGCTTTGCGCCAGTGAAAGAGCGCAGTGCTCTTTTGCTGAGTAGCGCACACGTGAGGGACATATGTTGCGCTTGGCGCTAAGCGCTAGATGATTGGCGCATTGCGCCAGTTTATGAGCGCATTACGCTATTAGTTTAGTGGCGCACATGTGAGTGACACGTGGTGCGCCTGGCGCTGAGCGCCAGACCATGAGCACAGTGCGCTATTATAAAGAGCGCAAAGCACTAACTGTTAAGTGGCGCCTACGTGAAGGACACGTGACGCACTTGGCGCTGAGCGCCAATCCAAGAGTGCAGAAGCGCAGTTCAAGAGCGCAAAATGCATCTTATCAATTTTATGATCTAGGAAATAAATTCTCTCTTAGAAGAGGCTTTGTCTCAAGATTCTAAGAACAAACGTTCTTACTTTATAGGAGATGCTTTAATCTCTTGTATTGATGAAAGGCTTTGCCTTTATGGATCTATGATCCTAAAGAGAATTGAATTATTCTCTCCCCCTTTATTTTATAATGAGATGTTCATGATCTCTTTTTGTAAAAGACAATTTTTCTTATAGATCTATGATCTGTGAGAAGAGTTATGTTCTTCTTTTTTAATTATGAGATGATTTCATCTCTCTGTTTTTTTACCTTGAAGAAACTCTTTTTTTTCTGAGAGCTTGGCTCTTATTTCTGAAATCTCTCAAAGCTTACGGGAGGTTCCTCTCTATGCTTCTGTATATCTGAGACTTGAAGTCTAGGGGCCTTTATATAGGGCAAGATGATTTGTTCAATCAGTTAAGAAGATATTTTCTCCAATTGATTTGGGGATTTCCCCACCGTTGGATCTTTGATCTAAGGGCTTCTAATTTACAGAAGGCAATCTTCTTGTTTTTAAAAAGATTGGGAAATCTTCTGAACATAATTTATTCTGTGTTTTTGGTGATTTTTAATCACCATTGGATCATTGATCCAACGGTGCTATGATTTACAGAGCACAATCTTGTTGTTTAGAAAGATTTTGAAGAATCTTTCCTTAACAGAATTTTATTCTGATTAATTAATGATTTATCATTATCATTAGATCTTTGATCTGACAGTGGGGAGCTTTTAGTTCCAGCGCTGGCGCACCCGTGCTTTGCACGTGGTGTGCTGTTTAGAGTGCAGCACACTTAGCGCTAGCGCACCCGTGTTTTGCACATGGTGCACTGCTCAGAGCGCAGCGCAGTGAGCACTAGCCCACACGTGCTTTACACGTGGTGCGCTACTTAAGGCGCAACATACTTAGCGCTAGCACATCCGTGCTTTGCACGTGGTGCGCTATTTAGAGCGCATCACACCTAGCGCTAGCGCACACGTGCTTTGCATGTGGAGCGCTACTTAGGGCACAACGCACTTGGCGCTGCTTCTGAAGCGTTGCTTCATTTCAAAATTTGAATTTTGAACAAAGCTTTGCTCTGATTGGGGGAAACAATGTCGATCGATGAATTTCTCAATGATTCTTGATATTGGATTTTGGATTTGTTGAATTTGTTAGCTCTTTTCTTGATTTGATTTGATCAAGAATTAGGATAAAATTGGGGGAAAAATTCGAATCTTTTCAATGTAGGCCTAGGTCCTTTTTATAGCCCTTAATCAAGCTTCCCCAATAAGCTAGGTTGTTACAAAGAAGCTTCCAGAACAAGCTAGGTTGTTACAAAGAAGCATCCTCAACAAGCTGGGTTGTTACAAAGAAGCTTCCAGAGAACTCCCGAACTCCAAGTCCCTGAATAAACCGTGGATCTGTGGCGACTCGGCCTGACTCGGCTGCGGTTCCGCGGCCGATTGGTTAGCTCGTTGTTTCAAACTTCTGTGGTCTTATTCTGTTGATCTCTGGGTCTTTATGTGATATCTGGAATCTTCTTATCTCTTCTGAATTTCTGTCAGTATTTGATTCTTCGACTTTCTTGTATTTTATCGGCAGATTCCAGATTCCCGATATCTGACCTGAGCTAATTTTGCATAAGATCTCAATGAAGAATGTGAGATACAAAATATTATGTGTAAAATATATTAAACATTCAATTTCCTTCATAATGTTGATTATAATGTATAACACATGGTAAATGATATTTTGCAGACGAACTTCTAATATGTGTTATATTCATAGAAAATACCTTTAGATGATTAAGAAAATTACGGAAATTGTCATGTTAAAAGTGCACTATTTTCGACTGAACAACAGGCTAATAAAAGAAACTTGTCAAAAGAGCCGAGACAATCACATTCGTGAAATGTCCATTTATGAAAAGGCCAGGACGCAGCGCCTCAATCAGCAATCTGCGGAGAAGGAAGACTATAATGCTCTTCATCCTCGGCCCGCTGTATGTCCTTGTGAAAGGGGAAAATCCCGAAATAGAGGCAAAAACAAGGCAAAGAATGCAAACAACATTCGAAAACAATAAAGCGGATCCAAGAAGCCATGCAATCGAGGAAAAGTCGATTGGAACCCATCCTTTATAATGAAGATGGGTCGGGAATACTCTTTCCCCCAAGACAAGACGAGGAAAATATTCAAACTTTTCATGAAGCACCAAATGATGACACTTCTGGATTCTCGACACCCCAAACAAATAAACGAGGTCCGTCATCCGGATTATTGCTCCTACCACCGAGCAATAGGTCATCCCCTCGAAGACTTCTTCACCTTCAAAGACTGGGTAGAAGACCAGTATCAACAAGGCAGGTTCACTTTATCCGACAGCTGAAAGGTAACCCCACCACAAAAGCATGAGCCAAAGAAGACCTATACCATGAGGATAGGACCAGCTCAGCATCAAGAATGGAAGTGAACTCATACCTGCCATATGATAACACTCTCAAAAGAGGGAGGGCACGAGATGATGGATGACCTCCACACGTACTTCGCAAATGAAGACGAGGACGCGGTGATCTCAGAGTTTCCACCGGCACCAAAGGAGTTAGAAGATATGATACACATCACGGCGGACAACCTAAGAAAAATTGACTTAGAGATGGAAAATGATCCGAGGCCAACGTTTGTCAGTGAGATACTATCTGAAAAACAAGTAGCCATGTTAAAGGACGTGCTCATGCAATATAAAGACTGCTTCGCATGGAACTATTCTGAAATACCGGGTCTAGATCCAAAGGTAGCAGTACATAAACTGGCCATATCGCCAGACATAAATCCAGTCAGACAGGCACCAAGAAGAACGCGGCTTAAACTTAAGATGAGTATAAATGCTGAGGTCAAGAAACTAATCGACTCCGGCTTCATCCAAGAAGTTCAATATCCTGACTAGATCGCTAACATCGTTCCAGTGATGAAGAAAAATAGGACGGTGCGCATCTGCGTGAACTTTCGGGACCTCAACAAAGCTTGCCCAAAGGATGATTTCCCAGTACCTGTTACCGAGCTAATGATCGATAACACATTTACCCATGAGGTCTTCTCCTTCATGGATGGATCTTCAAATAAAAATGCATCCTGAAGACCAAAAACATACAGCCTTCCGGACCCCACTGGGCATATTCTGCTATAAGGTGATGCCTTTCGGGGCCATGACAAAGATTTCGATGACCTTATCCATGAGATCGTCGAATGCTACATCGACAACATTGTGGTTAAAAGCAGATCTCATAAGGAACATTGGGAACATCTAAAAATAGTGTTCCAACGTCTTCGAAAGTATAAACTGAAGATGAATTCTCTAAAATGCGCGTTTGGAGTCTCCTCAGGCAAATTCTTGGGATTCATCATACGGCACCGGAGTATCGAAATCGATCCCTCAAAGATCAAGGCAATTATGGAAATGCCCACGCCAAGAACTCTCAAACAGTTATGATCTCTTCAAGAAAAGCTCACATATATCTGGCGGTTCATAGCCAATCTCTCCGGAAAATGTTGTCCCTACAGTCATCTAATGAAGAAGGGGACCCCATTCACCTGGGATCAAAAGTTCCAAAACGCACGGACGAAATCAAACAATACCTGCAAAATCCGCCGGTATTGACCACTCTGGTTAAGGGAAAACCCCTTATCTTATATACGACAGCCCTTAAGGGTTCTCTAGGCGCGCTATGGGCACAAGAGAACGTTCAAGGAAAGGAGAGAGCTCTGTACTATTTGAGTCGAGTTGTCCTGGGGACAGAAAACAACTACTCCCCCATCGAAAAGTATTGCCTGGCACTGATCTTCGTGATAACGAAGCTCAGACATTACGCCTTGGCACATGAGGTTCATCTCATATCAAAGGTGGACCCTCTCAAATATCTGATGTCAAGGGCCATACTAACAGGAAGGCTTTCCAAATGGGCCCTCTTCTTGATGGAGTTCTCAGTGACGTATTGACCTCTTAAAGCGGTAAAAGCTCAGGCCATGGCTGACTTTCTCGCGGAGCATCCGATACCAGCTGACTCCACCTTAAATTGCGAGTTGCCGGATGAACATGCGTTCGACACAATCGAAGGAGAGAAAGAAGAAAATGATTCTTAATGGGAACTTTACTTCGATGGAGCATCTTCTATGAAGAGGCGAAAGCAAAACATCCCCATAATCAAAGCCGGGGTGGGCCTTATCTTCGTGACTCTGTAAGGAGGGATATTACGTTACGTCCTCTCCTTAATGGAGCCAAGGACTAATAACGAAGCTGAATATGAAGCTTTGATAGAAGGTCTCGAGATCGATGTCGACACGGGAATCAAAGACCTCCTTATATATAGAGACTCAAAGCTGATCGTTAGTCATGTAAATAGCGACCATCAGATGTGCAAGGCAGAGCTGATAAAGTATGGCGAAAGAGTGCAGCAATTGCTGACACAAATCCCCCTCTTATATCCTGGAGATTATACCACGTGCAGAAAACAGCAAGGCGGATGCATTGGCCAAATTGGCTAAGAAACTGGCCGATGAAGACATCGATGCTGTAAAGATCATTGTGCAAAGCCGCAGGATTCTCGTCCCAACAAATATATCTTCGGAAGACCTGATAGAGCCATCCGAAGGAAAAGGAACGACCGAACAAGTATCCCTTCAAATAAAGGATGAAGAAAAGGTCAATGATTGGAGGGAAGCCTTCATAGACTATTTCAAATCCCAATGAATGCCCAAAAATGCGTCGTCTAGACATCGGCTCATGAAATGAGCTTTTTCTTTCGCCTTCGTCAATGATAATCTATGTAAGAGATCGTTCGACTGTCTGTGGCTAAGATGCCAGGGGCCGGAGGGAGCAAAGAAAGTCATCGAAGAAACTCACGACGGACAATACGATTCTCATCAAGTCGGGCCAAAGATGAAGTTGAAGATAAAAATAATGAGTAACTATTGGCCCCACAATGATTCAAGACTGTCTCAAATATGTGAAGCAGTGTCACTCATGCTAAATTCACGGGGACTTCATCCACCAAAATCTAAATCCGCTACACCCAACAGTAGCTAGCTGGCCGTTCGAATTGTGGGGAACCGATATAATTGGCCCCATTGAACCGGTATCGTCCAAAGGATATCGGTTCATACTGGCAACGACCGACTACATCTCTAAGTGGGCAGAAGCAGTACCACTAAGAGAGGTGAAGACGGAGAATATCCTCTATTTCTTTAGAACCTATGTCATCTATCGGTTCGGCACTCCGCGACGAATTATTTCGGATAATGGGCTAGCTTATAGAAACCATAAAATAAGCCGCTCCGTCTATAATCCTTGGGCCAACGGTCTAGCTGAAGCTTTCAATAAGACCTTGATAAATATTATAAAGAAAACAGTGTCCATAAACAAAAAAGACTGGCACGAAAGGTTGCACGAAGCTCTCTGGGCATACCGAACAACGTTCAAAATGAATACGAATACAACACCATACACGTTGGTATTCGGCACGGAAGCAGTACTTCCCCTGGAAATAGAACTCCCTTCTCTACGAGTAGCGTTTCGATACGAGCTGACAGATGAAGAAAATGCTCATCTTCGGCTTGAGGAGCTCGACGCTCTCGAAGAAACTCGCCTTATAGCACAACAAAACCTAGAGGCTTATAAGGCAAGGATGACTCGGTCATACGAAAAACTGACCAGGCTGAGAACATTCCGCCAAGGCAAACTCGTGCTAGTCGTCAAAAGACCCATGATCCCTAATCATGCAAAACGGGGAAGTTCGAGCCGAACTATGAAGGACCATACATCATAGACAAAGTTTACCAAAGTGGAGCCTATCTGCTCATGGATATGCATGGCGAAAGACCCTTCCGGCAAATAAACGGCTGATTCCTCAAAAAATACTATGGTTGACGAGTCACGACTTAGATCAATAATAGATGATGACACTTGTGTCCGCTCGCTATCTTTCTGAGTCAGAACTCTGAGAATAGTATCCAAAAAGCTCCGTCGCTTCAAAAACGGTGACAAAGGACCGAGAAGTCCTTAAACTAATTACTTGCCTCAAACATGGTGATATCGAACTGAGATGTCCCTAAACTAGAACTTTGCCTCAAATATGGCGACAACGGACCGAGATGTCCCTAAACTAGAACTTCGCCTCAAACATGGCGACAACGGATCGAGATGTCCTTAAACTAGAACTGCACCTCAAACATGGCGACAACGGACCGAGAAATCCTTAAACTAACTATTTGCCTCAAACATGGAAACAACGGACCGAGATGTCCTTAAACTAGAACTTCGCCTCAAATATGACCCAAAGGACCGAGATGTCCCTAAACTAGTGCATCGCCCCAAATACGGCTACACATTCCCTTGATATATATATTGCAATCAAACACTTAGTGGCAAAGGATGCAACTCAATTCCCACTGGCTGCACAGCTACTCCAGCAATGAAGCCACCTTTAAATCCCACCGGAAAATTGATGGGCACCTGCGGCGAAATTACTCTCGGGTATTCCATTGTTAAAAAAAAAACGGTATGCCCACAAGAAAAATGGGCACGTTTGAAAACCCGAAAGGGTTTCGTGAGTAAAAACAGCAGGACTACCGGCGAGCTTATGAAAATCCGGAAGGGCGCAATCTTGTAAAAAATATATAATACGCTTACGAGATCCCCATGACTCGTAAGGAGAATTTCCCCCTATGAGACCCTCACGGCTCAGAAGATTCAAAAGCCTTAAGCTACAGGGATCTGAACCTGTTCTTAAGCCATCATATTCCTCTAATGTTGCCCTACAGGCGGTCTGATATTGACCCTTGTATACAATCTACGGGCATAAATAAATATATCCCTCACCAAGTTCCACCAATGAAGAGAAATATCCCCATATGGTGAACGACACATGTAAGTTCTGTCGACTTATAAGGAGAAAACACTCTTGTAAGATCCTTAGGACTTATAAGAGAAAAATACACTTAGGAATCCTAACGACTCCTAAGGAGAAAATACACCTAAGGAGAAAATACATCTATGGGATCCTCACGACTCATAGGGAGAAATACCTTTATGAAACCCTTACGGCTCATAAAGCCATAAAGCCTTAGTCGATAGGATCCTGACCATGTTTGCTAAGCCACCTTTGTCCAAACCAACAAAGGCAAATAATGATTCGCTCCCGGCAACATTCCAGTTGTAGCGATGCTGATGCCTAAACAGGTGTCAAACTCTAAGTCCTCTTAAGGCAAATGATGATTCTCTCCTGGCAATATTCCAGTTGCAGTGATGCTGATGGCTTAATAGGCGTCAAACACTAAGTCCCCTGGCGGAAAATGATGATTCACTCCCGGCAATATTCCAGTGGTAGTGATGCTGATTCCAAGATTGGTGTCAGATTTCAAATCCCCAACAAAAAAATAAAAATAAACTGCCGAAATGATAAGGCAACTCTCAATAAAAAGCAGCGAGTAAAAACGAAAACAACCGAAATGATTGGGCACCTCGATAAATAGCTGAAATGATTGGGTAATCGCGACTTTCGCGACATAAAAGATGAAAAGATAGAGCATCATGGAAAGAAATAAAAAAATGAAAAATGAAAATAAAACTTTTTTCGCCCTGCAGGTAGGTCCATACCGACCCCTGTATACAATCCATGGGCATAAATGAAAGAAAGGGAACCATATTTTCCCACCAGACTCCGTCAAAGGGAGAGACAAATCTTGATGGCAACATCTACAGCCTAGAGATTAGCTCGATGTTCTTCTCATTCGAACAGGGTGCAGGCAAGATGTTAAAAAAGCTTCAAGGAGCCAAATCAAAATGGAGTAATGGAAAAATCCTAGCTCCAACCCAACGTGCTTCTCATTCGAGCAGGATGCAGACGCAACATCATCATAAAAAAAGAAAGACCCAAGGGTCAAAGAAAAAAAATAGAGCCATGGTAAAAACCCTAGCTTCAAGTCTTAACGGTACATATACAACCTAGAGATTATTCCGACGTTCCCTCTCATTGCAGCATGATGTGGACAAAGCAATCAAATGAAATTGGAGCAATGGCATATTCCTAGCTCTGGACTTCAATTGCAATACATACAGCATAGAGGTCCTACAGATGTCTACCCTATTTCAGCAAAAGAATCGGCGTGTCATCGTTAAAACAAAAAAAAACGAAGTGACGACATATTCCTATCTTCGAGTCCTGACGGCAACTCATATAAAGCCTAAAGACCGTTGGAGATCATCCCACCCCAGAAAGGTGCGGTTATGGCTCATCGGGGATCCGAATTGATCCTAAGCTCAAGTAAAAAGCGTCATGGCAAATTCCTAACGCTTGCTCTTTCGACGGTAATATGATCTAAGGAGATTACTTGAAGACGCCTTGTCCAACCCCCAAAGGGATCAGAGACACGACAGTCGTGAGGCTACTCGAATAGCAGCTTAAAGATTGCATATCGAGGAATACATCAGCCAACGCGACGGTACCACGGACTAAAACCCTAGTACCACAAACTTAACGGACCTCGGTCGTAAAAAGAATGGGGGTTATCTACATACAATGTTAGGACAAGTTTGCATGTAAACCCAAGGGAGGTAAACTAAAGATACTCCGAAATGAGTGAATAAACTACAAACTCCGAAATGAGTACATAAACTACAAACTCCGGAATGAGTGAATAAAATACAAAATCCAAAACAAGTACATAAACTAGAAACTCCGAAATGAGTACATAAACTAGAAACTCCGAAATGTGTGAATAAACCACAAACTCCGAAACGCGTATATAAACTAGAAACCAGTATATAAACTAGAAATTCCGAAATGAATGAATAAACTACAAACTCCGAAACAAGTACATAAACTAGAAACTCCGAAATGAGTACATAAATTAGAGACTCCGAAACGAGTGAATAAACTACAAACTCCAAGATGAGTACATAAACTAGAGACTCTTAAACGAGTGAATAAACTAGAGATTCCGAAACGAGTGAATAAACTAATTAGCGCTAAATTAAGACATCAAACACAGAGGAGCGCATGCAAAAAATGTATATTCTTTATTCATGAATCAAAGTGTTTGAAAGATACAATTTAAATAAAAAAGAGGGATACAATTTTAGCCGTTAAGAAGGTGGGGCTTTTAATAAATTGGCAACCTGCTCACTCTTTTCCCACAGCTCCTCTTCACCCGCTACTATTGCATCCAGCATCGCTTCAACTCGAGCCTATTGTTGCAAGCATGATGAAAGCTTCTCGGCAATTTCCTGCTTAGCCACTTCGCAATCTCGCATTCCCCGCTCGGTGGAGTCGAGGTGCTGCCTCAGCGCCATTCCCTTATAAACGCATTGCTGGAGATTCCCAAAAATAATTTGCAGCTGCGCGGCGTTCGCTTCTACCTGGGCGCACAATTGGCTGGATTCTCCAGAATCTGTCTTATGTTCATTTTGCTTCAGGGCAAACTTCTGCTCGAAGTATTGAAGGGAAGCGGCACTTTGCTCGATCCATGTGATCAGTTGAGCCTTCGAGTTTAATGCTTCAGGTGTGAGACTCTTGTTCTCGATCTCGTGGAAACAAGCCTCAATTCGCCTATAATATTCAACCCAAACGCCGATGAAGTCTTCGTTGTGGAAAGTCACAAGCGTCGCCAGCATAAGGTTGACCTCGTCCGCAAAGTCCGCAGCAGAAGTGAGAGATTCAATGTTAAGGTCTTCGATAAATTCGCTTAGCATCCGCCTGCTATTTGCCGCACCCTTGGAGGACTGACGCTTAACAACTGCGGGCATAGATATGCGAGACTCAAGAGGAGCCAAAGCCGGTGTAGGTGTTGTAGAATAAAGCACACACAAAGAAGGGTCATATTTCAACCTAAGAATTAAAAAGGGCGATGATGAATGAGATCTAACATACCAGTAGTCGAAAGTGGAAAATCAGGAAGCTTGGAAAGCTCTGCTATTCCTTCGTTCTCTCCCTCGAGCCATAAGATTGTGGCCAATACGAGAAAATCTTAGCAATAGAAAGATCACTCGTGAAAAGATGAAATGAGAGATGAAGAATATACTAACCGACACTGGAAGCAGGAACGAATTCTGATTGGAAGGCGAAGTTTGAGCTTAGCATTTGGCATAGGCGGTCAAAAAGCACTCCTACAGTATTGTAACAATATATGGTAAAGAAATTAATCCAAGAAATAATATTTATACTGAAACAAGGAATTGAAAAATCTTTACCTTCCGTCATTAAACCCGAAAGAACTTGGGGGCACAAAAGAGAGAGGTGGAACAGTGACAGTCGAGGCAGTGGATGACAGTGATTCTTTAATCAGCACAACGCCAGGGTCTACCGCATCTGTATTCGGAATAAAAGAAATATCAGCGAATATGTTTCGTAAGATTAAGAGCCCAAAAGAAATAACACAAGGAATACCTGACGGGGCAGAGACCATAGCGGTTTCTGGAGCGCCACTAGCCATGACGACTTCCTCGGTTTCCACCATCACCGGGGAGATGGATTCAACGTTGACACCTTCATCCCTTGAATCAATAAGGGTCGTCATAAAGCTCATCACCTGCCGATGCCGGGGATCCACAGGGGGAGGAAGCGGCGGTTAGAGCATCCCCTGATTCGACAGGAAGGCCTGACGATCCAGACTCTTCAAACGCGGGCACTTCACCCGCTAAGTTACTACTTAAACTCGGCCCTATCGCATTATTCAAGGAAAAATGTGTTATAATTCGAGGAAAATCACTGTAAGAGCATACCTGGAAAAATAAACAAGTCCTACTAGATTTCAATAAGGGATCGTGCGCTGTTTTACCTTGAAGTAACCGCTCGGCCTCTTCGTGAGCCGCACGCGCAATATGCCTATAAGCAGTGGATAGGGTAGAAGGAATGTCTTCCATGGAACATCAGACGGTCGGGCATCACTCGAACCCGCGCCTGCCCCCAAGTTAGCCTGACACTCCCTTGCTGCATGCTTTTTGCGCTTCCTCTCGGTTTTGGCTATACGAATAGATCTCCTCAGGACCTCCGGCAGGGGAACATCTTTGTCCAAATTAAGCTCGGCCTCTGGATCTGCTGCAACATCCATCATCGGCTGCTTTAACAATGCCTCCCATGGCGGCCCTGGGATGGCCTCAACCGTAGCCAATAGCTTTGAAGGCTCCTCCGCACCACCACCGGAGGACGATATTGTACTAGGAACAACACGAGTTGAGGTAGTTCCTGTAACGGAAAGAGGAAGGTAGTCAGGGTGTGAACGAAATGAATTAAATATGTAAATGCACCGCGAAGCCTTTCCTCTTCCTCAAATGTCTTGAGGGACGCCAAGAGAACCTCTTCAGTGGAGATTCCTGTTAGGAAAAGAGCGTTAATAAAGCATAATAAATTCAAAAAAAATATTTATAGAAGAATGTAAATGGAATATACCGGACGCCGTAAGAGAAGCGAGCGCTGCTTGCTCGCGGGCTAATCTTTCAGAAGCCTCGATAGCGGCTTGAAGATCGGTAGTGGCATTCTCGTCAACAGAAGTTTCAAATAGACCAACATTGGTGTCGTATTCGGCTAAGCCTTCGCTATAAGGAGCATGCGGCTCCTGACCGAATACAACGTCAGCTGAGAATAAAGATTTCTTTTTCTTCTGCTAGCCGACCCCAACGTCCAACGACAAAAGTTTGTGCTTAACGGGCTGCTTCGGACGGCGAGTTCCGATCTCTGAGCCGATACCCGACTTAGGGGATGCCACAGCCACCACAGTCACAGGAGAACTTACATCCAGTCGTGGCTTAGCCGGAAAGGCTCGCGGAATTATAGCCGTGGCACCCTCTCTTAAAGAAAGACGGATAACTGCCCGTCGCTTCAGCGGGACCGCGGGATTGCTAGTGGGGACAAAATCCATATGGTCAAGAAGCATTTGCCTTTCCTTTTTGATGATGGCACTCGTGGCATGCTGGTACTAAGCAATAAAAGCATTCGAGGCCTTCGGGATATGGCTCGGCTCACTAACCAGGAAATGAGACCCCGTATTTAGCTGCATGAAGTGATGTGCTGCGTTGCGAACGCTCTCTTCTGTAGCAACCGGGTCAATGAGGAGCGCTTCAAGAGAAATGCCTTGGTTGTAACCAGATTGCTAGGCGAAACAGTGTGGGTTATATCTCATAAACAACACCGAGGCGTTCTGTCTGAATACGAGGAAACCCGGCTTGATGGAATATAAATGAACGATCTCCCGGGACCTCAACGCAGAAGCTCCATCCTTAAAGATATCGTGGAGCGGCTGGATTACTTTGGAAGATTCCTTACCGATGGTCAGGACCCTGTCGACGAAGGTAATGATATCCCCAACCATGCGCGGGCGAAGAAGCAATCGCCGAGCCTCTCGTTGTATTGGGTCTGGAGAAGAAGCATCGACCCGAGAAAAGTTATATCCTTCATAAAATCTGGGCCATTTATGCATACCAAAAGCACCCAACACGTGCATCTCAATCCATGAGGTGAAGTAGTGCAACGGGAGATTTACGGGCATCAAACCCGGCTAAGTGGTGTCGGTCACTATACTCAGACCATGATATAGGTGAGCCAGTCCTACAACCTCGATAGCTATGTGTGTCCCCGCAGCGATGCGATGGGCCGGATAGAAGATAGATGGTCTCATGTAGCGAGGGTGCATCAGGAGCGCAAACCATCTCAGCCACAAACAAATGAACCCCATAAAGAATGTTTCCTCATTAATGTCCGAAGCAGAAATCTTTGCAAAAGGGACTGTGTGGGTATCCGGAATGAAGAACTGCTTTAAATCCGCCTCTGCGGTCGGAACTTTGTCCGAGCCAAAGCCAAACGGATCATCGAGCTTGGAAAACTTCACGGCCTTCTTCGATAAAACCTCTGGCCGGAGGAAACGGGCAATAAATTCCGTAAAGCTAATACCATGCCCCCCGGACTCCAAGAATAAGCTCTCATATATGTTCAACACCTTGATCAAGCTCGGAAACTTGTGTTGAACAACATTTTCTGGGGTAAGACCCATAACCACTCATTCAGTAGAAAAGACGTACTCGTCAGGAGGAAAAATCTCGTCATAATGCTCTCCTTTGACGGGTAACCCGGATATTTCCGCGAATTCTTCCAGCGAGATTGATACCTCCCGATCCGATAAGAGAAATGTGTAAGTCGGGATATTCCATTGCTCCAGGAAGGACTTAACCCACCACACAGGAGGAGTGTGGTAATAAAAGTGGGATGCGTAGATCGCTGGATATAACCCGATCTTCAGCAGCAGTGACTTCTTGGCCGACAAAATGTAACGGACCCACCGCAGATAACCAGCCGGATGACGGGGGGTCACTCCTATCGTATAGACCTGGCCCCAAGGACACGCTTCTCCTTGGCATATGCGACGCCCCAGGATGTTTAGGGCCATCGGCGGCTGCACTGGTATCGACGCCATAGAAGGTTGGAGATGACCTTCCGAGATCCAGTTGACTTCTTCCACCATGTAAGTGACCCGTGGAGGGTTAGTGTAATGGATTGACGGGATCCGGTTCTGACGGCACAACACAAGTGAAGCTGCTCCGACCCCGGATAATATAACTGTACCACGATCCCTACAGATGAAGAGACTTCTGCTCTGGGTCATAGTCTCGAATTAGCGCAAAGACTTCCCGATCCATATGCGCATCAGCAAAAGCGCTTTCCGAACGGACATAAGGAAAGAAGGAATCAGAGGCCATAGTACCTGAAAGGAAACACCCGTAGAGAGTTAGTTATCGGCATAATGTAATTAACCATAACTAAGGGCCTTAGCATCTGCACTCCACTGTGGCATATTAAAGTCACTACAGTAAAAAAATTTGTGGGGAAATGGGCCCCACAAAATCAGGGTGACGCCTCATCAATGATGAGATATGCATACATTGTAAGAATCCAAAAGGATTCTCATTAAATGAGAAATCTCATTAAGCGGTGGAGTCCAAAACTCTCCATGTTCTTGAAGAACATGTTCTACAACAGATCTAAATCTGCAAGAAGAATCTACAACTGAAACCCTAAAAAGAAAAGAGGAAAGATGAATAAAATTCCTTAAAAAATTCAAAATTCCCCAGAGCTAAGCTCTGTCATACAAATTGGAATCAAATTCCTCCAATTATGGGATTAAATCCCAGAAATTCCCATGGAAATATACTGGAATTAAATTCCAGAGAACCCTCAAAGACGAGAGTTAATAATAGGGTAAAACCCTAAGATCTCTAAGATCCACGGTCTACCTAAATAATTTCAAGAAAAAGAGCCAAGCTCTGTTAATGGGTTAAAAATCCAAAAAAAGAGTTTCTTTTAAGAAGTTGGTCATAATCTTTACCAATTTTCCTAAGCAAAGTTCAATTCTAAGAGTTTCTTTGGGCAGAGATCTAAGCTCTGAAAGAGAATTAAATTCTCAAGGAAGAAGAAGAAATATGACGAAACGGCAGTCATCTCAAGTGCCAAATTCCTTATTTATAAGATGTGAAGGAACGGTTCAACTCTTTAGGAAATCAAACGGTGAAACAAGTGAAACTTTTGCACCTGCGTGTGAGCCACGTGAGAGCAACGGTGGGGAGCATTTGTTCCCCCAATATTTAAACATATTAAGAGAGTAAAGCTCTGTTGAAATCTAATAGGGCATCGCCTCACGTGCTTCTCACGAAGGCGCCAGCGCCGGCAGTGCAAAGCACAGAAAAGCTTCTGAGTAAGAATTAAATTCTTATATAGCGCCACACGTGCTCCTCACGCGAGCGCCAATGTGCAAAACACAGGAGTACCCATCATAAGAATTAAATTCTTAAGTGGAGCCCACGTGCACAACACGTGAGCGTCGGCGCCCAAGTAGAATTAAATTCTACGTTTCCCTAACAGAGTTGGAATACTTTCTGTTAAACAGAGCCGTTGGATCAAAAATCCAACGGAGATGATAAATCATCATAATATAGAACCAAATTCTATAAGGAGAAATTATCTCTCAAATCTTTATAAATAAGAAAGATACTCTCAGTTGGATCAATGATCCAATAATATTATAAAATTATATTTTGGGAATATATTCCCTCGATCTTTACAAACAAAAAGATTGCTCCCTGAAAAATAGAGAACTCTTGGATTAAAAATCCAATGGTGATTAAAAAATCACCATTTTACAGAATAAATTCTGTATATGGGAAAATATTTCCCCAATCTTGTTAAAAACAAGAAAACATATTATTTAAAACATAAGTCTTTGGATCAAAAATCCAACGGTGGGTAAAATTCCCCAACTCAATTTTGAGACAAATTAAATAAATTGGAATCTCTCAATGAGAGATTTTCTCAAAATTAATTAACAAACTTGCCTCCACTATATAAAAGACCCAAGACTTCAAGTCTCATATACACAGAGAGAGACCAGGAAGAATAGAAAAAAAAAACCCATAAGCTTCTGAAAAAATACAGAAAGCTTCCAAAAAACAACAAAGAATTTAATTCTCAAAGAAGAAGACTTCCCTTTCAAAAAAAAACCGAGGTAAAGAAAACACAGAGATTAGTGTGCATGACATATTAACAAGTGTGTGTATATTAGCTTTCTTTTTATTCTTTTTCATTTGTGCTTTTATCGTTATTTTCTTTTCTTTTTTTTAATGAGTGAAAGAGAGGATACATGGAGATATGGTGATTATAATGGTGGGAATGGAAGAGAGAGAGAAAGAGAGTGAAGGGGGGTTATGGCTTGGCAATCATTCGTTTCTTCAAATCTTTTTCTTCTCCTTCTTCTTCCTCTTCCTCTTCTTCTTCTCCATCTTCTCCACCTCCAACTTTAAACCCCACACACAAACCTTGAAGTCTTCATTAAAGAAGTTCAATTTCTCATTTTACACATGATGAAGTGGTCAAGTCTTCAACTTGAGACCATTTGCAAGCTTGAAACTTTCCTTAATCCCCACTACAGAGGTAAAAATCCCACTTTTAAACAAGTTTTTACAATACTTGCCAGGACAAACTAGTTTTGGGACTAAAGTGCATGTTTTCTTAGTTTTGAGATTTCAAAAGTGAGTTTTTATGGATACAACTAGTAGTGGTGGTGTAGTAGGGTCTAATTTGTAACTACTACTTGTTTTGGGTAATTGATGGCACTTAGATGCAAGTTTTGTCGAGTTTAAAAAATATTAAGTTTCAAACATGCTTTCATTAGGTTTTGAAGTTCAATTTAAATCTGCAGTAGTTTGGGATCTCTGAAAAATATTTTGCATATAGATTCGACCTATTTAGAGCACTAGGAGACCCCATTATGAAAACGAGACCCTAATTCCCTGGTTGGGCCGCAAATTGTTGTCCAAACGATTATTTTGACGTGTTGGGTTTGTCCAGTAGATGCTTTACATGTTATACAAGCCTATTTTATATGCTAAATTGTCCCAGATTTCCTGAGTAAAAATTTGGAGTTGTTTTACTTTTCTTTTTAACAATGTCTTATGGTTTTTAAACTTGGCCTTTTGATTTTTATGTCTTGACTTGGTCGTTCGACGTTCATACATCGACGTCGGGGTATTTTTTTGTATTTGGCACATGTTGACCATAGGTTCTAGCCTATGTGCGTTTCGCTCGTCATTTCGATTTTGATATGGGTTTTTATGCGAGATTTCGATTGTAGGTACAATCATGGGGACTTCCGAGATGAAGAAGAAGGGTAAGGCGTTTGTCAGCATCGACTAGAGCGATGCACATATCGGTGAGTAGATGTATATCTACGGAGGAAGTCAGGTGGATTACGTATAGCACCCCGCAACCGTAGTAATTAGAATACTATATGTTAGAACCATATTCCTAGTGTATAAGGTCATGCTAGAACACTCATAGGTGTATATCCATACTTAGTAGGTAGTTATATATTTAGTGTAAAATTCTTAGTCATTAGGCTATATATATATATATATATATATATATATATGTATGTATGTATGTATGTATGTATATTTTGGTATATAAGTATAAAGATGATTACTGTTATGTGTTGTACGTGACTAGATGTCCGTACTTTATATAACATGATATGAGTTGGCATACACAACTATAGATCCGTACTGTTTTCTTTGGATGATATCGTACGAGGGAGATGTCGTACATGATATGATGAGGATAGACTGCCGAATACGGCCGATATTCACTTGACCCGGTGAGTCTTGCTAAATCTTAAATCGGAAAATTATGAGATGTTTGGAGCCATAGTTATTTTGAAAACTAACGATTCGTTACTTATTTTTAAATGATAACGTCAAGGGCGCGCTATGAATTTTCAAATGAAATCTATTTCAAAAACATCGTAGTCCCTTAATTCCAAAACAGCGTTTTTGTGCTATTTTACACTATAACTGTATGGCTAATACGTAGTTAGATATTTTAGACACTTGCTCACGTTACGATTTTCTTATTTCTGTATACACTCGCGCTTCGATTACTTATGATATATACTACGTTTATACCTTAGCTCTATTTAACTTCGTTTGCCAGGACATTTGCACTATTACCGATTATTCATGTTGTACTTACACATACTCACATGCTACACATACATATCATCGGTAATTACCATGCCACGTATACATATAGAACTTGCTTGTCATTTGTATCATATTATTCTCTGTTAGTATTGTAGATCACTGTTTATTACCCAGCATCGCGTACTGTTCCATATATTATATTCTCTTACATTGCTTATATTAAAACACTTGTAGAATACTGTACCATTACCGATGATTTATATGTTGCACGTACACAAACTCATATGTTCATGCACACATCATCGGTAATTTCCATGTCACATATACATATAGGACTTGTCATGTTATTTTGTATCATGCTATATTTCTGCCAGTACATTAGATCACCACTCATTACATATTTGCATGTATTACACCACTGTTCCGTACTTTTAATTTGTTCCATTATCACTATATTCTTATGCGATAGTGTTTTCATGGGATTCCTGTTTTTATGAGATCTGAGAAACCGCGGATATGATTTTATAAAACTTATGAATATTTTAAATGTGGTTTTCTCTTGATATGATGATTTGGTGTTCACCATCAGTTTTCTTTGTTTTGATGATATGAGTATTACCCGAATCGATGCAGGGGGAGGAACCGATTATGGATACATGGTGGACCCAGTACGGTACCCAGGGGCAAGAAGCCCGTATAGAAATACGGATGAGCCTAGTGAGGACGAGGCCGACTGATGATAGTATGGAAACTTGGCGGATATCCAGAGGATACCGACCGGAGTTATATGATTCAAATGGATATGAGGGCCGATATGAGAGACGGTGTCTGAGATATAAGGATTTTGAGTGTCGATACTGGACACGGATTTATGGGGATTTCGAGTGTCGATACTGGACACTCAGTTGTTTTTATGAGAATTTCGAGTGTCGTTGATGGACACTCATTGGATGATGTGTGTGTGTGTGTGTTATGGATGATATATTTCCACATATTGATTGACCATGGGGATCTTGTGTGTTATGCGCGACCTGATATGATGTACTTATTGATACCGATGTGATATTTATGTATTTACACGTTCACATTCGTTATCACATAGTATGATAGTATATAAAGTATGACCTAGGTAGATCGTTATGCGTTCAATTTCTACCTGATGATATTTTATATTCACGAGTTGGCAACTCACCCCCATTGTACCATAATTTCTTGCAGGACCGACCGTTCAGATCAGTAGCAGCTTGTTGGCACGCTTTTTCTTCGGGTGATTGCTTTGTTAGGTGGGTTACATTCCAGATCGTAACTGCCACTTGTATATGTATACTCTTTTGTGATCTAGTTAAAAACTCCATCGACCAAACTTGTATATTTTTTGTGGACTTAGAAACGAGACTTGTATGCTATTCTTTTATATGTCGAGTTTTGGATATACTTGAGTTGATGATACTTTTAGTATTTCTTTTGCTTTTTCTTGCGTTGATCTTCGCCTTGGACATTGTATATTGCTGAGTGGTTGTGTTTCCGCCGATTGGGCGATGAGATAGCTCCCGATTGGAGATGTTGATATTATATTTATTTATATGTATCGGTTTTATCAAAATTTACAAAGGAGGTGCTACCAAAATTTTAAATGAGGAAAATGTTTTCAAATCTTAGTTTTAAACCCATTTTTGTTTTCAAACAAACGGTACTTATGCTTTAAAAAGGTACTTAATTTCATTGATAACCATTTTCCAACACTTCACCTCCACTATTTACTTAAAAAGGTTTAGATTTCTGGTTTTCGACTTACTTGGGTTACGGTGGGGTCCTATAGACTTCACGTGATTCAAGTGCCGGTCACGTGCCATATCTGGGTCGTGACAAAGTTGGTATCAGATTGTTAGGTTTAACCTTTGTTCGAGTCTATATTTGACTATGTGGAGTTTAGGGCGTATATTTCGGAACTTAGACTTAACCTTACGGAACTTAGACTTGACTTTAGGGGTATTAAACCTGAACTTTTGTTACGTAGCTTGACCTTGGTATGATGGAGTAGATAACTCAAGTAGAGTAACGTACCATACGTATGTTCCGCGTCATATTTACGATACGGTACTCCACTTAAGTAACCTTAGGATATATATCTTGAGATCCTTTCTTCTATTCATTCTTTCGATCTATCCTCATCAATACTTGTTTGTGGTTCTTTTCACCATAGCTACGCGAGCTGGGTAGGCTATGGCTAGAGATGCGGTCAGGGCGAGCTCATCAGGGGCGATGACTGACCAGGGTGTTGTCCCGGTGACCCATGAACAGATTGATTATCCTTTTTATGTTAGGATTTCTCGTTTTGAGACGAGTGTTCTGGATCCACACCGGGTGGTCGGGTCATTACTTGAGGCCAGCCGGATTGAGAGACCTGTTTTCGTACTGCCTAATCGGAGGATTGTTGTGTTATCTACCGTGTAGACAGATGTATCGGCAGTTGCTAATATTGACGAGATACCGTGTAACGTTTTAAAAAAATCGTTTAGGTTAACTGCCTGATAATTAGTAATACAACACGTGTTTTCCGTGAAACCTAGTTATAATTATTTTTTCCCATATAAACACAATTAAACCTACTTTAATTATGTAATGGTTTATGTATGGGTGTTTTGTTAGTTACTTATATAATTGCTAGTTTACTTAATAATTTTCCTTAATCATTTATTTTTAAATATTATTTTAACCTTTCACTTATACACTAAATTAGTGATAATTACAAATTAGTGAGGGTTAATTACATATTAGTGCACCATGACAAATAAACACTTAGTTGTGTAACATATTTTCCTTACTAAAATTTGTGTCTAGGGTTCTAGACAATTCTAAACTATTAGAAAATAAAATAAATAATAATTGAGAAAAGAAAGATTAGATGTTGATGTGTGTGTATGGGGGGTATGGTTACCTCTCTCTCTCTCTCTCTCTCACTCACCTCACTCTCTCTCCCCCTCTCATTTTGGCCGAGCATTTGGCAGCCCCTTTCTTCAATTCTTCTTCTTTCTTCATCTCTAAAACCTCAATTCTTTATAAAAAAATCCACAAAAATTAACTCCAAATCCTATTAAAATTATCACAAGATTTTTCCCTTGCCTAAACTAGCTTGGATCTTGATACAAGTTTTTATTTTGGGTGGCAAGTTAGTATGTTTATCTTTCCAAAATCTTGAGGTATAAACTTACTCTAATTGTTACTTTGTTAATACTTGTTCTAATATAATTTTAATTAAGTGTTAATTTGGTTTTAATTGAAAGTTAGAGTTTTAAAGAGAAGGGCTTGTTTAAAAATTTAGGGTTTTTATCACTTGATTATGATAGCAATGCGTAATTTAACATCTAAAGACCTTGCAAAATCTAATCTAGCTGTTAACTTGCAAATCTTTACTTTTAATTATCTTAATTAAATGTTCATGCAAACTAATTTAGGTTTAGTATGTAAAAATGTGAGATTAAAATTTGATTAATATTTATGTGGCTTAACTAAGATATTAAGTGTAAATTGTGGCCACTAGATTTGCTAAAACATCTAGTTTTGCGCTAAAACAGTTAATTATTGCTTACTAGGCTTTTGGAACAAATAGATTTTAATTAAGATTGAGGTTAAAATGATCTACAACCTAATTTATAAGATATGTAATGTGATGTGAATGCGCGATTGGTACGATTGGGTTCTAGGTTTGGGGATTGTCACGTATAGTGACTCCTAGTTGTGATTTTGGCGATGTCGTGCGAGTTTTGTGCACCAAGTATATGCGCGTCTAGTTAGTGCGCGTTAGTTACTTTATACCGTCTTGACTTCACTTCTATTTAAATGGTTAACCTCATATATACTCATTGTGCGATTCTAGGATCGGTTGCGGAGACGTCGTACGCGGCGTGGAAAGAAAAGGCTGTGATTGGATCAGATTAGCCGAGGAGTCCCGGTGAGTAGATGTACACATCTATATAGGGTGTTTTTTGTGACCCCATTGAGATGGAAATACGCGCGCGCTTGTCAGGCGTACTACATATTCCCTCTGCTTAGAATAGGCGGGGGTTTATTGATTGTGGGGATCCGAATCTTCGGCAGCCGCGGACTAAGCTGCCGTTAATTTCCTCTCGCCTGGAGCGAGGGAAACTCCGATTGAAGGGTCAAACAGGTCATGCGAGCTCAATGTGTAGTGTGCGTATGTGTGTCTTGAGGGGTTTTGGATATATCGGGGTCCCTGCAGAGTTCTAACGGGGGAGGTATTTTTAGTGTGGAGTGTATATGAAATGATGGGGGAAATGGTGTCCAAAGGACGCGTGAGCGCCAGTGCCTCACGTGCCTAGCACGCAGACGGTGGGCGCTGCAGCGTCCCACGTGCTTGGCACTCGGGCGCCAGCGCCCCATATGCTTGGCACGCGGGCGCTGGGCGCCAGCGCCCTACGTGCTTGGCACGTGGGGCTTGGCGTCAGCAGGAAAAGGGAAATTGTCCCTGCACTGGGAGCTGTACTCTCGATTTGACTTCTGCAGTTAAACTCTTTAAAAGAGATTAATTTATGGAGTTGAAGTCCAACAGATCTTGAATGGAGTTAAACTCTTAGAAATCTTTAGAAATGATCAAAATGGGCCCTTTGTTTCTCTCCTCTTTAGCCCTGGATCTTCCCAAGATGGGATTTTTGGAGATGGGTTTCCTTCTTCTTCCTCTTTGTTGGCCGGATCTTGGAGAAAGGGGTGAGATTTAAAAATCTTCCATTTTTTAGATCTGATGTAAGATTTGAGCTCCCTTTTATGGGTTTTGTGGTGAAAATCTATTTAATTTTGGAAAAGGAAGAGTAAAACTCTTGATTTAATTGAAACGGGGATGAAAGTTTAGAACCTTGAGGAAGAAGAAGGAGGCAAAAAAAACCCTAGATTTTGAGGGGAATGAAAATTTCTTTTTTATTTCATTATCATGTTGCCTTATATAAGCTTACAAATTTACATATAGCCCTTTGGGCTTTACAAAATGGCATTTTGCCCACCCTATGTCTCATGTGCTCATTTCTTTTGCACATGAGCTATGGGCTGTACAAAAATTTGGCTTTATGCCCATTTTCCTTACATTCATGCATAAAAAATTACATCAAAATTATTTATTACATGATTTCATTTTGGCATGAGGGAGGCCAGTCGCGGGGCTCGGCTTGGGCATGGGCCTACTTAATCTGGGCTTAGGCCCGCTTATTTGGGGTTGACTTTGACTTTGACTTAGTCAACCGGGGAATAATTTTCGACCCCAACAAAGTGTCCCCTATCAATAAATTCACACCGCACATGAGTTGTGTGCATGAAATTGATGGATCTTAGAGTTGGACTTCAAGGTGAAACATCCTTCCGGGGGCGGTGTATCATTCCGGAAGCATAATTCCGGGGATTGGAGCATAATTCCGATTTGCGGAGCATGATTCTGGAGGTCGGAGCATAATTCCGGAGAGAGGGGCATAATTTTGAGATCATAACATAATTCCGAGATCGGAGCATGACTCCATAGATCAGAGCATCATTTCGAAGAGCGGAGCATGATTCTATGGATCAGAGCATCATTCCGAAGAGCGGAGTTTGATTCTGAAGATCGTAGCATAATTTCGAAGAGCGGAACATGATTCCAAGGGGTCGGAGCATAATTCCGACGAGCGGAGCATAATTCCGACGAGCGGAGCATAATTCCGGAGTGCGGCAGACATTCTGACCGAAGCATAATTTCGATGCTGAGGTTGAGTCCCAGACGAAGCATAATTCCGATAGGGAAGGAAGATACTCCGAGGCGAAGTATAATTTCGACATGGGGTACATTCTGAGACGAAGCATGATTTCTTCACAGAGCTTGTGGTTGACTTGATTCCGAGACGGAGTATAATTCCGACAGGGATGTCATTGGTTCACTTGATTCCAAGGAAGAGCATAATTCCGACAGGGAAGGCAGATACACCAAGGCGAAGTATGATTTTGACACGGGGTACACTCTGAGAAAAAGCATGATTCCGACGCAGAGTTTGTTGGTCGACTTGATTCTAAGGTGGAGCTTAATTCCGACAGGAAGGTCGCTTGTTGACTTGATTCCGAGTCGGAGCATAATTCCGACAGGGAGGTCGTTGGTTGACTTGTCCCCGGCACGGAGTGTCTGTGGTCGACGTTTCCCTAACACGGAATGTCACTGGTTTTGATGTAGAGACTGATTCCCAGGCGAAATATAATTCCAACAGGGAAGGTAGATACTCTGAGGCGAAGCATGATTTCGACACGGGGTACATTCTGAGACGAAGTATGATTCCGATGCAAAGGTCAATTCCCAGTCGAAGCATAATTCCGACGGGGAAAGAAGGTACTCCACGGCAAAGCATGATTTCCATACGGGGTACATTCTGAGACGAAGCATGATTCCAGCGCAGAGGTTGTTGGTTTGATTTGATTTGGGTTGACATCAGCATCGTTACACTGGAATATGGTACCAGAAGCGAATCATCATTTGTCATGAGTGGATTTGGGGATTTTGGTTTTGTTTTGGCATCAGCACCGCTTACACTGGAATATGGTACCGGGAGAGAATCATTATTTTCCATGATAGGGTCTCTCTCGTTTCCAGTTTAACGACTTAGGAGTCATATGTTCCCAGTTTAACGACTTAGAGGTCATCTGTTCCTAGTTTAGAGACTTAGGGGTCTTATGTTCCCAGTTTAATGACTTAGAGGTGTCCAGTTTAACGACTTAGAGGTCATCTGTTCCCAGTTTAACGACTTAGGGGTCTATTGGATCGGAAGTTTAGAATTTCGGGGTAAGGGTTGGCATCAGCGTTGCTAACACTGAAGCACAGGTGCTAGGAGCAATTCATTATTTGCCTTTTCCTGTTGGGGAGCGAATGGTTAGGAGACAGGTTTAGGTCCCTATTACCTAAGGCTTTTCAATTTTATGAGCCGTAAGGGTCCTATAAAAGCATTTTCTCCCTACGAGTCAAAAGGATCCCGTAAGTGTATTTTCTCCTTAGGAGTCGTGAGGACCCCTAAATGTGTTTTTCCTTTGTGAATCGTAAGGATCCCATGAAGGTGTTTTCTTACGTGTCGAGAGGATCTCGTAAGTTTGTTCTCCTCATGTATCGTGAAGACACATGAGTGGGTCTTCCCAAATGGAGCATAATTCCAAGGGCGGAGACCGGCCGCTGGACTGGTGGCTGTGGTAGGGCATGGGTGTGATGAGAATTATTTGAGCCCGTGGATTGTATACGGTAGTCAACTTGGAGATCAACCGTAGGGCTGAGAAAATTTTGGGAAATTGGATTTTGGTTGGCGTCTGCATCGCTGCACTAGAATTTGGTACCAGGAACGACCCATCATTCGCCGTTTTGGGATTTGGAATTTGGTTGGCGTCTGCATCGCTGCAAAAGAATATGATACCAGGAGAGACTCATCATTCGCCATTTGGCAAGCCTTTTTTTACCACGATTCTCTATCATTTCAGCTTTTTTTATCGCGAAGGTTGTGATTGCCCTATCATTTCGTCTATTTATTCGCGGTTGCCCCATCATTTCGGCTTTATTTTCATATTTATTTTACTCGCTGATTTTTATTGCGAGTTGCCCCATCATTTCGGCTTTTCTTTTTTCTTTTATTTACATTTTTTTATTTACACACATTATTTTACATTCCTAGTTTAACGACTTTGGGGTCGATTGTTCCCAGTTTAACGACAGGGTGGTCAGCTCCTTTCATAGGAAGACAGATGTTTGAGATAATCAGGTTCCTGAAGGACTTCGATCTCCGTTTGTATGAAATTGGCAGTCGCAACTTGACTGTTTGCTAACACGCCTTTAGACAGTTCTATCTCTCCTGCCTTGTATTGTTTTTCGACCCAATCTTTGAAAACGAAGCAGTCCTCAATAGCATGACTTATCACTCTGTGATAGGGGAAATATTTAGGGTCGTCGGTCATATTCGTTTCTTGCGGTCTTTTTGATTCTGGCAATTGCAGACCGTTTCTTAGGGCGTCTTTGAATATTTTGTAGACTTTAGGCCTTCTGAAGGAATAGACCTTATCCAGCTTCTCTTTCAGTGGAGCTTCTCCTCGCTTTCCGAACACTGGCTTCCGAGACTGGTTGGCATTAGGCCCACTCATCCCTTGCTTATTTCGGTTAGACGAAGTGTTGAAAGATTCAGTATCGTCGGAACTTCCGCCTTTACGATTATCGTATTTTCGGTTTCTCCAGGACCTATTGTTATTTTGGGAATCCGAAGAGGACTCCTGCTTTGAGCGCTCCAACACCTGGACTTTCCTGGTCAGCTCTTGGAATGTTTTGAGACCCGCGGTGCATAGAAACGTGCCCATCCAATTGTTGAGATTTCCGACGGGGAGGCTGAAAGATTGGTCCTGCACTATCGGCGGTTCACATTTGACGGAGAGATTGGGCCATCGGGTTATAAAATCCGTGTTGCTTTCGTTGTTCTTTGGCTTGGTCCTTACGAGGTCGGCAATGGTGATCTTATCGCTGACAATCATGAACCTTTGTCAGAACAAAGATTACATTTGGACGAAAGTAGTAACGGAGCCATCCGGTATGCTCGCGTACCAGTCGAAAGCGACATCGGTTAAGCTATTAACGAACTGGCGGAGGAGAAGCGCATCATTGCCCCCAGTATTCCCTCATGAGGCTTTAAAATGGGCGATGTGCTGATTTGCATTTCTGGTCCCATCAAATCTTTCGAATTTGGGGATGACACAGCCGCTAGGAAATTCTACCAGATCATACTGAGAAGGATATGGTCTTCCACTACTGCCGATATCTTTTCGCGCTTCGGCTTCGGCTACCAATGTTTTGACTTTGTTGGCAACCAAATCCATGATTTTATCTTGAGTTAGCGGGCTACTGTCATCGGTAGCCAAGACATTTCCCGAGATAGGATGCGACCGACTTTCATGCAGTCTGCCCACCTTTGGATTTGAGGGAATAGACGTCGGCTGTCTCGGGACACCGTTTTCCGGTTCATGAGCCAAACCCCGTGCTTGATAGGACGGCTGAGAGGCAACTTGGGCCATGAGCTCCAACACGACATTCGTCAAATTGTCAATTTTGGAGTAAAGTTTGTCCATCTCCTTGTCTTTACTTCTGAGCTGTTTTCGGGGCTCTTAGAGAAGTTGTTGCACTGCGGTCTTGGGATAAAAGATTGGCTCATCTTCTCTTTCCGAGCCTGACTCCTCATGAACCGAGGGATCTCTCTGCTTATCATCTTCACTGGGAGGATTTTCATTACCTTACAGAGGATACTGGTCTTGGGAAGTGACTGCCACATTCACACCAGATTAGATTTGAGATATAGTGGCCCCATCCTTACTCTTGTTGCGCGTGCCCAACATGTAGACAGTGTGGACCACATATTCAGCCGTCTCTTTATCTTTGGTGGGGTAACCCTGTTCTTTGAACCTCATGAAGTTCTGCCTAGCATGAGTCCTAGCCCTTTGGTTGGCTCTATATCTGAGCCTTTTCTGTCTTAGCTTCTCGATTTTGAGGGCTTGACGGGCATCCGTCATCCAGGAAGCCATCGTGAGTCGGTTGGCGGGGAGGTTAGAGAAGACACCCGATCAAGCAGTTGTTAGGGGCACCGCCGGAGCTTGCTCGAGACGCTTTGTTGCTTTGTTGGTGTTGATGGCCTTGCCCCAGCTGGGGCTAAGGAAAGCAGTTGAAACACCGACTTGTGTTTGGATAGTGGTGCCCTCGAGATCACCACATTTGGCCTCCTGCCTTTCGAGACCGGTCTATCTTTTACTGGAGATTGAGGAGCTGGGATGGCATTAACTGACACGAACAGAATAGAGCCAAATGGTAGCGGCGGCTCCTCCCATTGTCGCTCGAGACTGGCCGGGAGGACCGTCTTGGCGTCCATCTTCATCGTGTAGGAGATAGGATCTGAGTCGAGAGCTGAGCTGATCCTTAGAGAATTTTTGTTGTGTCCAGAGATTGCAATTAGAAATTGTTAACTTGTACAAAGAAGCATGATTTCAGTACAGGAAATTGATATATATATTGATTGAGTTTGCATGAACGTTTAGCCCAAAATATGGAAGGAGAGATATGTAACACCGGGCGTGCCAGAATCTGTAGGGTGTTTTTTGTCACCCCATTGAGATAGGAATACACGCGCGCTTGTCAGGTGTACTATAGATTCCCCCTGCCTAGGGTAGGCAGAGGTTTATTGATTGTAGGGATTCGAATCTCCGGCAGCCGCAGACTAAGCTGCCATTAATTACCCCACGCCTTTGGAGCGAGTGAACATCCGATTGGCGGGTCAAACAGGTCACGTGAACTCAATGTGCAGTGTGCGTATGTGTGTCTTGAGGGGTTTTGAATCTATCGGGGTCCCTACAAAGTTTTACGGGGGTTCCGCTACCCGGATAGCGGGATTGGGGTCAAGGGGGCTAGTAGCCCCCTTGCGGGGTGCGGGGCAACGCCCCGTTAGAAATTTTTTCTAACGGGGGAGGTATTTTTAGTGTGGAGTGTATATAAAATGAGAGGGAAAATGGTGTCCAAAGGGCGTATGAGCGCCAGCGCCTCACGTGCCTAGCACGCGGACGCTGGGCGCTGGCGCTGCAGCTCCCATATGCTTAGCACGCGGGCGCTGCAGCTCCCACATGCTTGGCACGCAGGCATTGGGCTCCAACGCCCCACGTGCTTGGCACACCGGCGCAGGGATTCAACAGGAAAATGGACTTTGTCCCTGCACTGGGAGCTGTGCTCCCGATTTGACTTCTGGAGTTAAACTCCTAAAAAGAGATTAATTTATGATGTTGAACTCCAACAGATCTTGAATGGAGTTAAACTCCTAGAAATCTTTAGAAATGATCAATGGGGGCCCCTCTTTGGCTCTGGATCTTTCCAAGCTGGGATTTTTGGAGATGGGTTTCCTTTTTCTTCCTCTTTGTTGGCCGGATCTTGGAGAAAGTGGGTGAGATTTAAAAATCTCCCCTTTTTGAGATCTGATGGAAGATCTGAGCTCCCCTTTGTGGGTTTTGTGGTGAAAAACTAGTTAATTTTGGAAAAGGAAGAGTAAAACTCTTGATTTAATTGAAAAAAGGGAAGAAGGTTTAGAACCTTGAGGAAGGAGAAGGAGGCACAAAAAAACCCTAGATTTTTATGGGAATGAAAAGTTCTTTTTTATTTCATTATCATGTAGCCTTATATAGGCTTACAAAATTACATATAGCCCATTGGGCTTTACAAAATGGCATTTTGCCCATCCCATTCCTCATGTGCTTATTTGTTTTGCACATGAGCCATGGGCGTTACAAAAATTTTGCTTTATGCCCATTTTCGTTACATTCATGCATAAAAAATTATATCAAAATTATTTATTATATGATTTCATTTTGGCATGGGGGAGGCCGGCCGCGAGGCTCGACTTGAGCATGGGCCCACTTGATCTGGGCTTAGGCCCTCTTATTTGGGGTTGACTTTGACTTTGGCTTGGTCAACCGAGGTGTAATTTTCGACCCCAACAATCTATGAGGGGATCGTCTGGATAGCGCAAGGCGCCCGATAGTTAAGATTACTGGTAGCGCTCGTATTTATATGCGTAGTCTCCTAGTCATTCATCTCATTGCATTGCATCATCTTATATATATGATATTATCTCATAGGACACTTGCGCCATTACCATTGGTTCATGTCGCACGTGCACAATTTATGCGACACACACGCCATTGATAATTGCTATGTCACGAACACTATAGAACTTGCTTAAATCAGGATCTGAGTATTTGCATTATTTATGATCTGCAATTTGTAGTTGTATATTCAATTCATCAGAATGGATACGTTGGATTGCTAGTCATAATGTATATACCTCATTGCATCATCATTCATGCATAGTTTTCTAGTCACACATCGTATTTCATATTATTGATACCATAGGAATTCATCATCGCCGACATGTTGTGATTTTCTTGGAGATTTCCGTGTTTATGAGATTTATGGAGTTTGGGGAAAACTGCAAGAATTTAATAAACCTATTATCATCATAAAAATGCAAGTTGCGGTTTTCTCGTGATATGTGTATATGTCGTCCACCATGAGTTTTCCTGATTTCTGTTGGTTCTCGAGACCCGATTCGAGGAGTAGGATGAACCGTCTCGGGTACATGGTGGGCCCGGTAAGGTACCCCGGGGCGAGAAGCTCGAGTTGTAGACGATGAGCCTGGCAGGGGCAGACTACCTACCAGTGATTTCTGGCGCGGCGGATATCCGGAGGATACCGACCGTAGTCGTGAGATTTGATGATTTGGGCCAATCCGGACCGACGGAGCCTAAGATATTGAGGTTATTGTGTCGATGCTTGACACGGACTTTCTTTCGATTTCACTGATGATATTCCAGTTTTATTATACAAGGTTTTACTAAGATAAAGATACAGATCTTCTCATATCAGATATATCATGATTTTGTGTTGATTATCCATTCATGTTGCATTCATACTAGTGTATCGCATCATATTTGTATATGTAGGTTGTGACGCATTTACGTGCATGCTTACGATGGCCTTATTAGATGTTACTTACTACTCATGAGTTGGCAACTCACCCCTATTGTGCCACAGTATCTTGCAGGTATGACCCGTCAGCGCAGTAGTGGAGGGAGTACTTCCTCATTTTTATTCATTTTCTTTGACTTGCGGCTTGCTCATAGGTGGGTTGCGAGCATATTTTATTCCCACTTTATGTATTATTATTGTATCTAGTATACTCCATCTAGCTTATCTACCGTTCTTCACCAGTTGTATATTGGACTTAGATGGTGAGCTTGGGAGATTTCTATGTATTCTATTTCTGGTGTCGATGCTCACTTGAACCGACATGGTGCTTTCTTATTTCTTGTTTTTAGATGCTTATCTCATATTATAATGATATATATTGCATGTGGTTGTGATTCCGCCTTTGGCGAAGAGCTAGCCCCGCTTGGGGATGCCTTTATTCTTTACTTGTGTATATTCATGTTTTGTACCCGTTTAGGGCCAGTATTAACAAAGGAGACTCAGCCGAAATTTTCGGGAAAATTTAATGTTTTAAAAAGTTTTAATGTGACTTTATTTTAAAAAAATCTTTATCTTTAAAACAAGTTTTCCTTCACTCTATTTATATAACGGTTTATATTTCTGGGCTTTGGCTTACTTAGATTACGTTACGCCTCTAGACATTGCGTAATTTAAGTGCCAGTCACGTTCCGTACATTCGGGTCATGACAAAGTTGGAATCAAAGCGATGGGTTTTACCTTTCTGAGTGTAAGATGACCCTTGGTAGATGGAATAGGTGACTTAAGCAGAGTGACGTAGCGTGTGTATGTTCCGCGGCATACTTACTATACGATACTCCGTCTAAGTGACCTTAGGACATATTTGCTTGTATTTCCTTTCTTGATTCCATATATCCTTGATTCGATTGCTATATTCTTATCAATCATATTTCTTGTTCCAGTCACTATGTCGCCGAAGACTATGAGGGCTCAGAGGACTGCCGCCAGAGATGAGATTCGAGCGGGCTCGTCTGAGACGAGGACTGATCAGGGCGGTATGCCTATCCCTCAGGGACAGATTAATCCGCATTCTCCAGCCCGTATTGCCAGGATAGAGGCCGGTATGCAGGAGTTACGTCAGATGATGTGATCTTTAGTTGAGGCCAGTCAAGCACAGAGATCTGAGGATGTTCCTCCCACTCACAGACCACAATTGTACCTGCTTCCCAGACAGCTGTTCCTACTACTACCGAGACTATTCCCATATCATTACAGGAGTTTATGAGGCTGAGGCCTCCAGTCTTTACTGGAACAGATGCAGCGGAGGATCCGCAGACATTCCTCGACAGGATGGCTAGGATTTATCGTTCGCTGAGATGTTCTGATGAGAGATGGGTGAAGCTTGCGGGTTTTTGTCTTGAGGCTCTTGCTTAGACGTGGTGCGAGTCAGTCGAGAGAGGCCGAGTTGCAGGTCTACCTCCTATTACTTGGGATGAGTTCACAGCTATATTCCTTGCTCGTTTCCGTCCGGAAAGCTCCGAGATGCTCGAGCTCGTAGTTTTGAGTCTTTGCGCAAGACTCTTGGGATGACAGTATCTGAGTATGATATCCAGTTTACTCAGTTGTCCCGATATGCTCCTTACCTGGTGGACACTGAAGAGAAACGCATAAAGAGGTTCGTGCGGGGACTAGACACGCAGTTATTTCTTGCTATTGGCGCCCAGCATTTTGACACTTATGCAGCCGCGATGGATGCAGCCTTACTTTTAGAGGAGTGCATTTCTGAGACATCGGTCATTTCGGGGCCGAAGCGAATTCGTACCGGTATGCCAGCTCAAAGGCAGTCGGGTAGACGCCATGACAGATTCTTTCCGGGAGATGGTAGCGGCAGAGGATTGAGACGAGGCCAGTTATTTGGCTCTTATCCACAGGGCCAGTAGTCGTCACCAGGTTGTTTTCGGTGTGGGAGTCAGTATCATCGTGTCAGAGACTGTACTGTGAGGCGCCAGGGCACGGCGACAGTGCCACATATGACTTTACCACCTTCACCCCCTCCTCAAGGAGTCTTACTTCCTAACCCTGATGATGTTCCATGCCAGGCAGATGCTCCTAGAGGCCGTAGGCGTGGCGGTCCTGTTCAGAGAGTACGAGGCGGCAGAGGAGGAGGCGGGGGCGGAGGACAGCAGGCTATTGGTAGGGGACAGGCCCGAGTGTTCGCTTTGACCCTGCAGGATGCGCATGCATCCAATGCCGTTGTGACAGGTACTATTCTAATATGTTCTTTCGACGCGCGGGTATTATTCGATCCAGGTTCCACACATTCTTATGTATCTACACACTTTGCACCGATGTTAGGCCGAGAGTCGTCTTCGTTAGATCTGCCACTCATTGTTATTAGTCCAGTAGGCGAGTCGTTTGTTGCTCGATATGTGTTCCGATCGTGTTCCGTTCGTATCGGGGAAAGGGATTCATCGGTTGATTTGATTCTCCTCGATATGTTGGACTTCGACGTTCTTCTGGCCATGGACTGGCTAGCCACTTGTTATGCATCCGTGGACTGCCGTGAGAAGGTAGTCAGATTTAGCTTTCCGGGTGAGCCAGTTCTTGTTATTCAGGGAGACCGTAGCGCCACCCTTTCCAGTTTGATTTCTTCTCTTCGCGCTATCCAGCTCTTGAGGAAAGGATGTTAGGGATTCTTGGCATATGTTTGTGTTGTTAGAGCCGCAGAGGTCCCGTTGGACCAGGTTTTGATCGTGAGATAGTTTCCGGATGTCTTCCCTGACGAGCTGCCAGGTTTGCCGCCTGAGCGCGATATTGAGTTCTGCATTGACTTGATTCCTGGCAACGGGCCTATTTTTATACCGCCTTATCGGATGGCCCCGGCGGAGCTTAAAGAGCTGAAGGATTAGTTGCAAGATTTGTTAGATAAAGGGCTTGTTCGTCCGAGTGGGTCACCTTGGGGAGCTCCTGTCCTGTTCGTCAAGAAGAAGGACGGCAGTTTGCATTTGTGCATCGATTATCGTCAGTTGAATCGGGTTACTGTACAGAACAAATATCCCTTACCTCGCATCAACGATTTATTTGATCTGCTCCACGGTACGGGACATTTCATGAATATTGACTTGCGATCATGTTACCATCAGTTGCGGGTTCGGAAGGATGATATTCTGAAGACTGCTTTTCGCACGCGCTACGGGCATTACGAGTTCTTGGTGATGTCGTTCGGGCTCACCAATGCCCCAGCAGCGTTCATGGACTTGATGAACCGCATATTTAGGCCGTTTCTTGATTAGTTCATCATCGTATTTATTGATGATATCTTAGTATACTCCCGGAGCCGAGAGGAGCACGAGCAGCATCTGAGGATTACATACAGACTTTGAGAGAGTATCAGCTGTTTGCAAAATTCTCCAAGTGTGCCTTCTGGCTTGACAGTGTCGATTTCTTGGGTCATGTGGTTATGAGAGATGGCATACGTGTGGACCCGAAGAAGATCGAGACCGTTCAGCACTGGCCCAGACCCGTATCAGTGATGGAAGTTCGCAGCTTTTTGGGTTTGGCCGGATACTATCGACGTTTCGTACAGGATTTTTCTCGTATAGCTACACCGTTGACCGGGTTGACCTGGAAAAGAGTTCGTTTTCTTTGGACCGAGGCATGCGAGCAGAGCTTTCAGCAGTTTAAGACTCGTTTGACTACGATGCCAGTATTATCTTTACCTTCTGGTTCAGGCGGTTTTGTCATTTATTGTGATGCTTCTCGAGTGGGGCTAGGCTGTGTGTTGATGCAGCACGGCAGGGTCGTCACTTATGCTTCTCGGCAGTTGAATAAGCACGAGCAGAACTATCCCACTCATGATTTAGAGATGGCCGTGGTGGTTTTTGAACTCAAGATCTGGAGACACTACTTATACGGCGAGTCGTGCCAGATATTTATGGACTATAAAAGTTTAAAGTATATCTTTCAGCAGCAAGATCTAAATTTGAGACAGCGTCGTTGGATGGAGCTAGTAAAAGACTATGACTGCGAGATTCTTTATCATCCAGGCAAGGCGAATGTGGTGGCAGACGCTTTGAGTCAGAGGCCCGGAGGTAGCTTATCTTGTTTGAGCGCAGTTCAGAGGCAGTCGACGGCTGGCAGATTCTATGTGAAAGACGAGTGCAGTTCAAGTTTACTCCGACCGGGGGACAGCTTGTGCATATCCGTGCACGTCCACAGTTACTTGACCGTATCCACGCGGCACGGTCTGGCGATGCCTATTTTTCAGAGATCATGGAGCAGGTTCGACAGGGCAGAGATTTTGAGTTAGTGATCGATGATCAGGGGGTACTGCGATTTGGGACTCGACTGTGCATACCAGATTCCAAGGGACTGAGACGTGAGATTCTAGAGGAGGTGCATTGGTCAGTATATAGTGTTTATCCGGGTTCCACCAAGATGTACCATGACTTGAGAGATGTCTACCGGTGGGAAGGGATGAAGGGAGATGTCACGGACTTTGTTTCGAGATGCCTGACTTGTCAGCAAGTCAAGGCCGAGCAGCAGAGGCCAGCAGGAGAATTACAGCCTTTTCCCATTCCGGAGTGGAAGTGGGAATAGAAATCTATGGAATTCATTGTGGGTCTACCCAGGACCAGTCGAGGGTATGAATTTATTTGGCTGGTAGTAGACCGACTGACGAAAGCGGCTCACTTTTTGCCAGTGAAGACCACTTTCGGATTTACTCAGTATGCCCAGATATACATTGATGAGATTGTACGACTGCATGGTGTCCCGACTTGTATCGTGTCCGACCGGGGCATCTAGTTCACCAGCCGACTATGGCAGAAACTTCAGGAGGCTTTGGGCACCCGTTTGAGTTTCAGTACAGCTTTCCATCCGCAGATCGACGGTTAGTCCGAGCGGACCATACAGACTCTTGAGGACATGCTCCGAGCTTGCGTTCTAGATTTCGGTGGCAGTTGGGATCATCATTTTCCCTTGATAGAGTTCTCCTACAATAACAGCTTCCAGGAGACGATTCAGATGGCACCCTTCGAGGCATTATATGGGAGGAGATGTTGATTGCCCGTTTGTTGGACAGAGCTTAGTGAGAGCAGTATTTTGGGACCGCAGGTGGTGCAGGAGACGACCGAAAAGATCCAGTTGATTCGGGATAGAATGAGAGCGGCCCAGAGCAGGCGGAAGTCTTATGCTGATAGACGTCGTTGCAGACTTGAGTTCGCCGTAGGAGATCATGTTTTCTTGAGGGTTTCTCCGATGAAGGGCGTGATGAGATTCGGAAGGAAGGGGAATCTTGGTCTCAGATATGTGGGTCTCTTTGAGATTCTCGAGTATATCGGCACGGTTGCTTATCGCTTGGCTCTTTCGCCCAGCTTCCCAGATGTTCACCCCATGTTCCATGTATCGATGCTCCGAAAGTGCCTTCATCAACCCTCCCACGCAATTCAGCACCAGATGATTCAGCTGGAGCGCGATCTTCCTTCACTGAGCAGCCGACAGTCATTCTGGATCGACAGGTGAAGAAACTGAGGTCTAAGGTCATACCGTCCGTAAGGATTCTTTGGCGTGGCCCGAACAGCTAAGAGGTCACGTAGGAAGCAGAGGATAAGATGAGGAAGAAATATCCCCATCTCTTCGAAGGTACGCGTACTTAAATTTTAATTCGGGGACCGAATTTTTTTAAGGGGGGAAGATTATAACGTTTTAAAAACATTGTTTAGGTTAACTACCCGATAATTAGTAATAAAACACGTGTCTTCCGTGAAACTTAGGTATAATTATTTTTTTCCACATAAACACAATTAAACCTACTTTAATTATGTAATGGTTTATGTATGGTTGTGTTTTGTTAGTTACTTATATAATTTCTAGTTTACTTAATTATTTTCCTTAATCATTTATTTTTAAATATTATTTTAACCTTTCACTTATACACTAAATTAGTGATAATTACAAATTAGTAAGGGTTAAATAAATATTAGTGCACCATGACAACTAAACACTTAATTGTGAAACATATTTTCCTTACTAAAATTTGTGTCTAGGGTTCTAGACAATTCTAAACAATTAGAAAATAAAATAAATAATAATTGAGAAAAGAAAGATTAGATGTTGATGTGTGTGTGTAGGGGGGTATGGTTACCTCTCTCTCTCACTCACCTCACTCTCTCTCCCCCTCTCATTTTGGCCGAGCATTTGGCAGCCCCCTTTCTTCAATTCTTCTTATTTCTTCATCTCTAAAACCTCAATTTTTTATCAAAAATCCACAAAAATTAACTCCAAGTCTTATTAAAATTATCACAAGATTTTTCCCTTGCCTAAACTAGCTTGGATATTGATACAAGTTTTTATTTTGGGTGGCAAGTTAGCATGTTGATCTTTCCAAAATCTTGATGTATAAACTTACTCTAATTGTTACTTTGTTAATACTTGTTCTAATCTAATTTTAATTAAGTGTTAATATGGTTTTAATTGAAAGTCAGAGTTTTGATTGGATTGATTTCTTGGTTTGTGTTTATCAAATGATCCCCGGCAACGGCGCCATTTGATTGTTGAAGAAATTCTTGTTTGTGTAGTTGGAAATTGTAAAAAAATCACAACCAAAAATATTTGACCGCAATCAACTACGGTGTCGGATGTAGATTGTAAGTGAGTGCGGATCGTCCACAGGGACAATGTAATAGTTCGTCTTTCGAATTAGATGAGTCGAAACTTTAAAGAAAAGAAAATAAACAATTCATGATTTATATTTGAAGTTCAAGAATTAGAAAATCTAGATCTAATAACAAGAAAAGATAGAATCAAGAATTGATAGTTTGATGATTTTTCCAAACCAAATATCAAGAATCGAAATGAGGCTCGTAGGAATCGATCGGATCTATAGATGTGATGTAATCTTACAATTACGTATTTTTATCCTTCGATGAATTGATACTAGATCGATGATGATCGATCGAGAATTAGGGATTTCTTATGAAACTAGGGTTTCATCTTATCCCTTGTTCTTTCGTCGATATCATTCATATTCTAGCCTCTAGTAAATTCATGAAACGATCGTAGATCCCTAATTTCGAGCGATCACAATCAAGAAAGCATCGCAACGAAACTAGGTCATCGATTCTTGAACTTGCTAGGGTTTACAAGACTCGTAAGACTTAAGAATCGTATTAAGATTTGTTACATTATCATTCTATTGATCGTCTCGACTCCTTAACGAGCGGAGTTTTACTCGAACATCACAACAAGAACCACAATCACAAATTGAGATCTAATCATGAGGCAAGAATTAAAAGAAAGCAAGATTAAAGAATTTCACCTTTTATTTATATCAACAATTTCATTACAATCGCTCAAGAACTACAAGAGGAAGAACTCGATCGTCGATTTGACTTCACTCGTCTCCTTGAGTCGCGGATCGGCTTGGATCACTTGCCCGATTGAAGATCGGCTCGGCTCATAAAAGGTTGAAGGCTTCTCACTTGATTTGGTACTCAGGATCTTGAATTTGATTGGAATTAGGGTTAGGGTTTCGCACAAGTCTTGTCACTAGACTTGTGGAAGAAAATGGTGTAAGAATGAATTAGCTAACTAAAAGATTAACAACTAATGATGAACTACCTAACTAAAAGATTAGCCATTAACCCTAGGTCTAGGCTTCTATTTATAGACTTCCCTAAACCCTAGATCTAGGATTAGAATTTGAATTTCCTTCCAAAAGGTTGTTGAGGAGAAGCTTCTAGATGGAGTTTGTTAAGCTTAATCAAGATTAGCTTAATTAATAATCCTTTTCTGATCTGGCAGAAGCTTCAAGAGAATTCTGGAATTTGACATGTCTTTCTGAGCTTCTGGGACTGAGAGAGAGATTCTGAGCTAAAAATCAACTGCTGACGTGGCAAGAATGCGGTGGATCCGCGGCGCAAGCAGGCTCCCGCCGCGGATCCGCGGCGTTTTATGAGCCTTAGGAATTGGGCTTTCTGGTACAGGCTTGGGCTGATTCTTGGGCCTTTTTAGGATATGTTGATTTGTATATTTCCTTCTGAATTGCTACCAGATCTGAAAACATGGAGTTGGTGTATTTTTGATCAGCTTTTTTTGACTTTGCTCCTGCAATTTCCTGCACAAATCTCGACACAAGTGTTGCGCAATACAGGGATGATGCGATGCCATAAAATACAGT
The DNA here is from genome assembly GCA_030015575.1 of Agapanthus africanus. NCBI lineage: Eukaryota > Viridiplantae > Streptophyta > Magnoliopsida > Asparagales > Amaryllidaceae > Agapanthus > Agapanthus africanus. The sequence goes on along the minus strand of JASDDO010000012.1, from coordinate 89,120,514 downwards.
CAATTTTCCTTAAAGTGTCGGTTTTAAAGTCTAACACATGCAATCTGATATTTTACGACTGATTTTCTAATATATGAAATATGAATACCGAACACTTCTAAATGAGTGCAAATGATAGGGAAATTGCCGGTTAAAAGATGCAGTATTTTCGACTGATCAAGTTTTAAAGAGAAGGGTTTGTTTAAAAATTTAGGGTTTTATCACTTGATTATGGTATCAATGTGTAGTTTAACATCTAAATACCTTGCAAAATCTAATCTAGTTGTTAACTTGCAATTCTTTACTTTTAATTATCTTAATTAAATGTTCATACAAACTAATTTATATTTAGTATGTAAAAAGATGAGATTAAAATTTGATTAATATTTTTGTGGCTTAATTAAGATATTAAGTGTAAATTGTGGCCACTAGATTTGCTAAAACATCTAGTTTTGCTTTAAAACAGTTAATTGTTGCTTACAATGTTTTTGGAACAAATAGATTTTAATTATGATTGAGGTTGGAATGATCTACAACCTAATTTCTAAGATATGTAAGGTGATGTGAATGCGCGATTGGTACGATTGGATTCTAGGTTCGGGGATTGCCACGTATAGCGACCCCTAGTTGTGATTTTGGCGATGTCGTGCGTGTTTTGTGCACCAAGTGTATGCGCGTCTAGTTAGTGCGCGTTAGTTACTTTGTACCGTCTTAACTTTACGTCTATTTAAATGGTTAACCTCATATATACTCATTGTGCGATTCTAGGATCGGTTGCGGAGACGTCGGACGCGGCACGAAAAGGAAAGGCTAAGATTGGATCAGATTAGCCGAGGCGTCCCGGTGAGTAGATGTACACATCTATGGGGGGATCGTCTGGATGGAGCAAGGCGCCTAATAGTTAGAATTACTAGTAGTGCTCGTATTTATATGCGTAGTCTCCTAATCATTCATCTCATTGCATTGTATCATCTTATATATATATGATATTATCTTATAGGACACTTGCACCATTACCATTAGTACATGCCGCACGTGCACCATAAGTTTTCCTGATTTTTGTTAGTTTTCGAGACCCGATTCGAGGAGTAGGATGAACCGTCTCGGGTACATGGTGGGCCCGGTAAGGTATCCCGGGGCGAGAAGCTCGAGTTGTAGACGATGAGCCTGGAAGGGGCAGACTACCTACCAGTGATGTCTGGCGCGGCGGATATCCGGAGGATACCGACCGTAGTCATGAGATTTGATGATATGGGCCGATCCAGACTGACAGAGCCCGAGATATTGAGGATATTGTGTCGATGTTCGACACGGACTTTCTGTCGATTTCACTGATGATATTCCAGTTTTATTATACAAGGTTTTACTAAGATAAAGATACATATCTTCTCATATCAGATATATCATGATTTCGTGTTGATTATCCATTCATGTTGCATTCATACTAGTGTATCGCATCATATTTGTATATGTAGGTTGTGACGCATATACGTACATGCTTACGATAGCCTTATTAGATGTTACTTACTACTCACGAGTTGGCAACTCACCCCTATTGTGCCACAGTATCTTGCAGGTATGACCCGTCAGCGCAGTAGTGGAGGGAGTACTTCCTCATTTTTATTCATTTTCTTTGACTTGTGGCTTGCTCATAGGTGGGTTGCAAGGATATTTTATTCCCACTTTGTGTATTATTATTGTATCTAGTATACTCCATCTAGCTTATCTACCGTTCTTCACCAGTTGTATATTGGACTTAGATGGTAAGCTTGGGAGATTTGTATGTATTCTATTTCTGGTGTCGATGCTCACTTGAGCCGACGTGGTGCTTTCTTATTTCTTGTTTTCAGATGCTTATCTCATATTATGATGATATATATTGCATGTGGTTGTGATTCCGCCTTTGGCGAAGAGCTAGCTCCCGCTTGGGGATGCCTTTATTCTTTACTTGTGTATATTCATGTGTTGTACCCGTTTGGGGCCAGTATTTACAAAGGAGACTCTGCCGAAATTTTCGGGAAAATTTGATGTTTTAAAATGTTTTAATGTGAGTTTAGTTTACAAAAATCACTTTCTTTAAAACAAGTTTTCCTTCACTCTATTTATATAACGGTTTAGATTTTTAGGCTTTGGCTTATTTAGATTACGTTACGCCTCTATAAGTTGCGTAATTTAAGTGCCAGTCACGTTCCGTACAATCGGGTCGTGACATACCGCTTCCAGGGTTCATGACGTTGAAGCCGCTGATTTTTACAGACATGAATGTGACAGAGGATCCTTAGTCTTGCCTGGATATGGTGGCTAGGATATTTCTTTTGTTGGGAAGCCCTGATGAGAGATCAGTCAAGTTTGCTAGTTTCAGTTTGAAGGATCTTGCTCAGACCTAGTGTGTGTCGATCGAGAGAGGCCGAGCATGGCATATTCCTCCGATGACATGGGACGAGTTCTCGAGGGCGTACTTAGCCAGATTTATTCCGCAGAGCGTCAGAGATGCCCGAGTTTGTAGTTTCGAGTCCTTGTGTAAGACTCCATATATGACTGTAGCCGAGTATGGATTGCAGTGTATGCAGCTATTGAGATATGATTTCTATTTGGTCGATATTGAAGAGAAGTGGATTAAGAGATTCGTACGTGGTCGTGATGTGCAGTCGTTCCTCTTCGTTGATGCTAGAGATTCAATACGTATTCAGAGACGTTGGATACGGCAAACCTTTCAGGGAAAAGTCTTGATGAGATTGCAGCTGCTCCATAACAGAAGCGGGTCCGTTTAGGAGTGCCAGTTCCAAGAGGTTCGGCAGATATGATATCGGTAGAGGCCATGACAGGTTCTTTCCGGGATACTATAGAGATAGAGATTGGACCCAGGGCCAATTTTATGGCGCGTACTCAGAAGGCTAGAGGCCGCCGTCGTCGACGTGCTACATTACGAGTGGTCAGGTTACTTGGCCAGGAAGTGTTCAAAGTGGCGTCAAAGCGAGATTGTTTCCATCGCTACTTTGAGTGGCCATGGATTTAGTGATCCACAGAGAGAACAAGGATCCATAAGCAGAGGACGCCAGAACGTGGACAGAAGGCAAGTGAAAATTCTTGCTCTGCCAGCTCCAGTGCATAGGCACCTTGTTCACTGTCGAAAGACCAGACCGAGACGTTGGGACGTCTGGCCTGAATTTAGGGGAAGATACTATTTGGACTTCTCCATCCACCTCTCCGAAAATACCAAGTTGATTTATGGCACCGTATATCGGAGGTTTGGACAGATGCGACCATTGTAACAGACTATATTCGATCCCCCCTCGTTTTTTAGGGGGTTTTGATTGTGGGGACACTCTTCCTTGTAGGTGCAAGCACATGCAGTTAATTACTTTATCGCGTTGCGATAACCACTTTCTCCTTCTCCAGCAGTTCACTTCGTGTCGTTTGTATTTTTGTTTATTTTGGTTGCCCGTGTATTGTATACGGAAACTAGTTTATGTCGTAGCCCGTAGGGCATGGATTAGTCCAAATCCGTATGTTTTAGATTTGGATTTTGGGTCAAGGATTTGCTTGGTTTGCCAACGGGAGTGAACTTAGGACGCAGATCTCATATAAATGAGGTTCATCAATTCACGGGATATTTGAGTTTGATCTAATTATCATTAGTCATATTTGAGACTAAGATCAACTTAGAAACAAATGAGCATATGGTCTTAATTATTTTAGTTTAAGGACATCACAGTCCATTATCGCCGCGTTTGGGCAAATATTAGTTTAAGGACAATTCGGTCCATAATTCATCTTGCGCTCACGTGTATTTGTTACGTGGCGGAGTGAATGATGGTGATATGGAATGCACCCAATTTGGGGTGCGATCCGATTTGAGGTGTGCGCGTCAATTTGGAAGTGTATCAATGTGGGATGTATCATTCCCTATCTTGATGAAATTTTATATCAAGTTGAGACAAGAAAGGAGTTGTTGGTTGTCGGGACCTGCCACCTCTCTGGAGACGTTGGGGAATTACAACAACATATATCAGAGGTGTGGAAAGATTTACCCTTGAACCAAATCCCGTATTTGAGGGAAAAGACCATGGTGGATCATCTAAGAATCGTTAGTCTTATATGAGACTAAAATTACCTTAGGAGATATAGGATCAATATCATTTTGGATATCATCAATGAGAGATCATTAGTAATGTTTTAGACTAAGATCAGTTTGGAAATCATGAGCATATGGGCTCAGTTGAATTAAAGAGGAAGCTCAAGCTTCACAGGCTTAGCCAATTTGGGCTAAGATTGGGTTTCTATACCACCTAGCAGTGCTAAGCACTATGATATACAATGCTTACGTGTGTGGGGTGCTGGAATAGTGCTAAGCACTAATCTTCTCTGGCGCTCACGTGTGAAACATGTGAGGCGCTTAGATATAGGGGACGATCCGACGAGACGGTGCCTGAGATATGATTCAGATGGATATGAGGGCCGATCCAAGAGACGGTGCTTTAGATATGAGGATTTCGAGTGTCGATGCTGGACATGATATTTATGGGGATTTTGAGTGTCGATGCTGGACACTCAGTGTTTTTTATGAGGATTTCGAGTGTCGTTGATGGACACTCATTGGATATGTGTGTGTGTGTGTGTGTGTGTGTGTGTGTGTGTGTGTGTTATATATGATACATTTCCATATTATTATTAACCATGGGGATCTTGCGTGTTATGCACAACCTGATATGACGCACTTATTGATACTGACGTGATGTTTATGTATTTACACGTTCACATTTGTTATCACATAGTATGATATGGCCAAGATAGATCGTTATGCATTCGATATCTACCTGATGATATCTTCTACTCATGAGTTGGTAACTCACCCCCGTTGTGCCATAGTTTCTTGCAGGACCGACCGCTCGAATCAGTAATGGCTTACTGGCACGCTTCTTCTTCTTCGGGTGCTTACTTTTGTAGGTGGGTTACATTCCAGATCGTAACCACCACTTGTATATGTATACTCTTTTGTGATCTAGTTAAAACTCCATCGATCAAACTTGTATTTCTTTTTTGTGGACTTAGAGACGAGACTTGCATGTTATTTTTTTATATGTCGAGTTTTTGATATAGTTGGGTTAATGATGGTTTTAGTATTTCTTTTGCTTTTCCTTGTATTGATTTTCGTCTTGGGCATCGTAAATTGCTGTGTGGTTGTGTTTCTGCCGATTAGGCGATGGGATAGCTCTTGATTGGGAATGCTGATATTATATTTTTTGTATGTATCAGTTTTATCAAAATTTACAAACGGGGTGCTGCCAAAATTTTAAATGAAGAAAATGTTTTCCAATCTTAGTTTTAAACCCACTTGTGTTTTCAAACAAACAATACTTGTATTTTAAAAAGCGACTTGATTTCATTGATATGCATTTTCCAACACTTCACCTTCACTATTTACTTAAAAGGTTTAGATTTCTGGTTTTCGGTTTACTTGGGTTATGGTACGGTCGTATAGACTTCTCGTGATTCAAGTGCCGGTCATTTGTCATTTCCGGATCGTGACAGCAGAGTAATAAGATCACACAATTTTTTGATATCAAAAATAATATTTTTTTATTCAATCATTCGCTACCCCAAATAAAATGTTAGGATTTCTTTTACTGGGAAACCCTAATTACATTTTGCAATTAACTCTAAAATTAATCAAAAAGTACTAGACTCCTAATAAAATATAATTAACAAACATCAATAAAAGAAATAAAAATAAATAACAAGATGGCCCTACATCAAACTGCCATGCAGGTAGTTCCCGCAATAATGCTCATGGTTCCAACCAAGCCAACGAATCACCGAGCAAATCGTTACATTGCAGGGATGGAGAGAATGAAGTGTCCTCGCCCAATAAGAGGCATAAGCGAATGCCCGTTGCGAAGAAGAAAGCACAACTGATGATGCTCAATAACGGTAATCCCTTATATCATGCAACGTGGCGGATGACGTCTCACATGCGTAAGCCAGTTAGGCCCCTGAGGGCCACGGAGGGGGACCAACGTGCTACAGTGGGGGCTTCCTTCAAACCCCGTCTGCGAGATTGCACCTCACTCCTTGCCCCCGAGCAATCCAGCAGTCAAGCCAACTATCCCAGCTCGCCTCCGAGCTATCACAGTACAAACGTTAGCTCACCTCCGAGCCCCCAGCACAATTGGCCTCCTCGGCCTCTCAGCTCGTCTCCGGGCTACCGCAGAACCAAGATACCTCGGCTCTCCCGCTCATCCGCGAGCTCTCCCACCGAGGTCATCTTCCTCGGTCTCATCGACCGACCAACGACACCACTCACAGGCGTAACCGCCTCACTCCCGCGAATCTCGTCATTCGCGAGATATCTACCGGCCACATCCCACGTTCCACGCCATCATGATCCCCTATTAACGTGCATGTCACGCCATCAATGCGGGATCCCTCCCATCACGCGGGCATGACGTCGGGAGCGTAACGGCCGGTGTGATTCTCGCGCCAGCCTGACTGCTGCCACCGCTATTTAAACCCCTCCTTCAGACGTTTCAAGTAAGCCATTTTCACTCCACTAAGCCGTTACTCTGCTCGGATTTCCTCTCTAACTTGACCGTCGGAGAGTCCTCGGTGGGACAACCACCCCGGGACTTCCTTGCAGGTAGCTCAGCCCAAACAACCTCAAACCCATTGAGATCCACACGCTTCAGGAGACCGCCTCCATTGTAAGTCTACGGTAGCGCCTCGGCCGTCTGTCCGAGGCCAAAATGCGGAAACGAAAACTTTTTCAAAACTTCAAAACCGGCGCTATTGTACACTATAAACCCGGATCGAACCATTAACCTATAACTAGCAACTAGAGAAAGGGTTGGAAAGCTATACCGATCGATCCGTGTCCTTCGGTCTTTGGCCACCATCCCAAGCTCCTCGCGGCATCTCCGAGCTCCGATCTCCTCGTCGAAAAGGGCACCACATCATTGAGTCTTTTTACGGGCTCCCGCTTCATCCGAAGCAACTTAGGCACGAAGTTCGCTAGCCGACGTGTCCAAAGTGAAGTAGAGAATGTGTGTGACAACTTTGTCTCTTGCATCCATTATATGGATGGAGGTTGAAGATGAAGCCATTAGTGAGGAGATAGTGAGCTCAAGAAAGAAGAGGAAGAAGAAGAACTTTTGTTTTCTTTTCTTTTGTGATGAGATAATAAGAATGAGAGCTCAAAGAATAAACACAAGAGCTAACCCATATCATGGCTGCCCTTTCTTTATCTTCTTATCATTTCACCACTAAAATCAATCACTAAAGATGACATGGCTCAAAGAATAAGACCATGAGTCACTACCCTTGTCCATGTCATAATTAATGCACCTCATCATGACTTAAGCTCACTATTTCCACCAAAGTAAACATTAACCCAAATGTTTACAACAATAAAAAGATACGGCAACATCTAAAGTAAACTCGTGACGGATCACAAGGATACCCCTCACCTGTATATACATACCTGCATCCGCATTCCGACTGAATGCGAATGCGATGAGACAAAAGTAATCCAACAAATCTAATACTAAGATTCGGCTTAAACCAAAACCTACTAGTATGATCCGCCCGATCACGATCCATGCACTACTGCACGTATATGATCGAACCCTGCCATATATCATACGGCCTCTACAACGTTTCGCCCGAAACTTGAGAAACTGTCTGTGGGGGACTCTAAAGACTCGTCAATACACTGGCTGTGGATTTAACCACTAGCACGTCATCGGTACTAGATGTACGTAACGGACCACCAGGTATTGACCAAAAGGGAGGTCGATGAGCGAACTCATCCTGACACCGTACTGAGCCTGTCAGTGACAATATCCGTACAGTCTGGTCCATTCGTCTATGAGCATCGCATGTCGGGCCTAGGGGGTTAGTAAAAGTCAGACCCCCAAAAGAGGTACAAGTCGTGTCGGAGTGTAGCCCAGAACACCCTGAGATACTACTGGAATACCTACCAGTAAATCTCCTGCCTTGGTCAAGGACTTCGTGTAATGGCTCTCCTAGACACAGCGCGATCTCACCCTCAATACCGGGAGAGACGAAACTCCTGCCGATCCGCTCACTGCCTCCATGTGGCTTGGGACTGTACCCAACTAAAACCTGTTTACACGCCTCTTTTGAGCCGTGGTAGGGTAGTAATCAAAGTACAGTGGGAACTCACACGAGACAAATGACGATCTCAGGTCGATGAAATAACCTGTACACATGTCACCAGGGAACTGCTATCTGACGTCAGGTATAATACCAACTAGCATGTTCCCGGCGAGTCCTGTCCGGTGTACTCATAACCCAATGAGCACCTGTATACGTCTTAAGTGAACCAACTGACACCAATGGCTTATGAGACCAGCCACCGCCCCTCGTCGGGGTCTCGATCGTATACACTAGTCTACTAATGGAGTATCGATGCCCGGTCTCGAACCTCCCACGACTAGGGACCACTTTTAAGGATGTGCTTATATACCCCAGCTCCCACGTATATGATCTCCATCATACTGCTGGCAGTCAAGAAAGAATCCTAAGGGCTCTATCAACGTGTAATAGCGACCTTGTAAGGTCACCTAAACCAGTATACGATGATAAAGATAAACCAGATAGCATACTATCATCTTGAGTAAGACTGTCCTACCAGCATAGGTCCTCCCTCAATCATTGCAATCACGTGCCAGTGATCCAATAATTGACTCTGAGAGCACCATATCCAACATCCATATCCAATCCCAGCCATCCATCGCTGCCGTCAGCGGATCAACGGAAGGTAACATCTCGGCATGATCCCGGTCACGTCAGATGGCACCGTTTGTGGGAATACCTTGATTCCACAAAAACAAAAGTTCATCTTCCGATCTCAATCTCATGGCGAGCGATCATCACGACGATCCAAGCACTAGCCGCCACCTCCCCCTCAATAGGGATGCGGACGAACCTCCTCCGCCGAATGCCATCAATGCCCTTGCCGGCCGGATAGACCGACTCGCGTCCGTCGTGGAGGCGCTCATCCACTTCCAAACGACAGGGCAAGATCCCTAGACCGTCGGTCCCCCTCCGCGGGACCGGGACCTCTACAGAGGGAGAAGAGGCTCCGCTCATGCAGGCATGGCCGATCATCACCTCACTGTTTCCAACAGCCGCAGGTCCCCCGGGCCGACATATTCAATAACTCGGTGGGCACCGCTTCGTTTGGCTTCGAGGTCTTACACCAGAGAGTTTCTCCCTGAGTCTCGTCGCACCACTGTACCTTTCGAGGCGGTGGTGGTCCGTTCGCCTGTTCGCAGGCACGACCGGCACCCCCTCCCTCGATGGGATCGCGCACGCGAGACTCTCTACGGCAGCTCAAAAACAACCCCACCGATGGGCGTAAGGAACCTCACCGAAAGGAACCGAGGCTCGTCAAAAATCATGGTCATGACGGCGGGGGGTACGTCGAGTACCTACGAGACTCGGCACCCCACGCCAGCCGCGGAGGCCGACAGCCGTCCGAGGAAGAAGGCCAAGGAGACCGAGCCGATCACTTTTGACGATGGGGACTTTCATGGCATATCCCTGCCCCACAACGACGCCCTGGTGATTACGGCTCGGGTCCATCAATACAAGGTGCACAGGATCCTGGTCGACTCGGGAAGCTCGGCTATCCCTGGCTTGGCTACCCTGCTCGGCTATCCCTGGCTGGTACCTCCCTACCCCATAATGCCAGGGATCAAAGCCCTCGCAAAGAGGCAACTGAGCAGCTTCACTGCTCGGTCCATCCTCAGCAGGCCTTGCATGTCCCCTCCTGTGCTAAAGATCGAAGCCCTCACCAAGAGGTGGCCGAGCGGCTACCCTGCTCGGCTATACCTGGATGGTAGCTCCCTACCCCCACAACGCCAGGGATCAAAGCCCTCGCCAAGAGGCACCGAGCAGCAACCCTGCTCGGACCGTCCTTAGTAATTCTCTTACGGCCCCTCCCGCGCTAAGGATTAAAAGCCCTCGCAAGAGGCAACCGGGCCCGTCCTTGCTCGGTTATCCCTGGCTGGTAGCTCCCTACCCCAACACGCCAGGGATCAAAGCCTCATCAGGAGGCAGCCGAGCAGCTACCCTGCTTGGCTATCCCTGGCTGGTAGTTCGCTACCCCGCAACGCCAAGGATCAAAAGCCCTCGCAAAGAGGCAGCCGAGCGGCTACCCTGCTCGGCTATCCCCGGCTGGTAGCTCCCTACCTCGCAATGCCAGGGATCTAAGCCCTCAGTAAGAGGCAGCCAAGCGGCTACCCCGCTCGGCTATCCCTGGCTGGTAGCTCCCTACCCCACAACGCCAGGGATCAAAGCCCCCACCAAGAGACAGCCGAGCGGCTACCCTGCTCGGCTATCCCTGGATGGTAGCTCCCTACCCCCATAATGCCAGGGATCAAAGCCCTCGCCAAGAGGCACCGGGCAGCAACCCTGCTCGGCCATCCTTAAGGATCAAAGCTCTCACCAAGAGGCACTGGGCAGCAACCCTGCTCGGCCCTTCCTTAGTAGGCCTCTTATGGCCCCTCCCGCGCTAAGAATCAAAAGCCCTCACAAGAGGCAACCGGGCCCGCTCTTGCTCGGTTATCCCTAGCTGGTAGCTCCCTACCCCAACACACCAGGGATCAAAGCCCTCGCCAAGAAGCACCGGGCAGCAACCCTGCCCGGCCCGTCCTTAAGGATCAAAAGCCCTCGCAAGAGGAAACCGGGCCCGCCCTTGCTCGGTTATCCCTGCCTGGTAGCTCCCTACCCCAACACACCAGAGATCAAAGCCCTCGCCAAAAGGCACCGAGCAGCTACCCTGCTCGGTCCCATCCTTAGTAGGCCCCTTACGGCCCTTCCTGCGCTAAGGATCAAATCCCTCACCAAGAGACAACCGAGCCCGCACTTGCTCGGTTATCCTCGGTTGGTAATTCATTACCCCAAAACGCTAGGGACCAAAGCCCTCGCCAAGAGACAATCGAGCAGCTTCACTGCTCGGTCCATCCTTAGCAGGTCTTGTACGGCGCCTCCCACGCTAAGGATCAAAGGCCCTCACAAGAGGCAACCGGGTCCGCTCTTGTTCGGTTATCCCCGGCTGGTAATTCACTACCCCACAACGTCAGGGATCGAAGCCCTCACCACGAGGCAGCCGAACGGCTATCCTGCTCGGCTATCCCTGGCTGGTAGTTCACTACCCCACAACACCAGGGATGGAAGCCCTCACCAAGAGCCAGCCGGACGGCTACCCCGCTAGGCTATCCCAGGCTGGTAGTTCACTACCCCACAACGCCAGGGATCGAAGCCCTCACCAAGAAGCAGATGAGCGGCTACCCCGCTCGGCTATCCCTGGCTGGTAGTTCACTACCCCACAACGCCAGGAATCGAAGCCCTCACCAAGAGGCAGCCGAGCGCTACCCCGCTCGGCTATCCCTGGATAGTAGTTCGCTACCCCGCAACACCAGAGATCGAAGCCCTCATCAGGAGGCGGCCGAGCAGCTACCCTGCTCGGCTATCCCTGGTCGGTAGTTCTCTACCCCGCAACACTAAGGATCGAAGCGCTCACCAAGAGGCGGCCGAGCGGCTACCCTGCTCGGCTATCCCTGGCTGGTAGTTCACTACCCCACAATGCCAGGGATCGAAGCCCTCACCAAGAGGCGGCCGAGCGGCTATCCTGCTCGGCTATCCCTGGCAGATAGTTCACTACCCCACAACGCCAGGGATCGAAGCCCTCACCAAGAGGCAGACGAGCGGCTACCCTGCTCGGCTATCCCTGGCTGGTAGTTCACTACCCCACAGCGCCAAGGATCGAAGCCCTCACCAAAAGGCAACCGGGCTCGCCCTTGTTCGGTTATCCCTGACTGGTAGTTCACTACCCACCAACACCAAGGATCAAAGCCCTCGCCAAGAGTCCACCGGACAGCTACCCTGCTCGGCCAATCCTTTGCGGGTAAACTTCTTACCCACCGACGCTGAGGATATGAAGCCCTCATCGCGATACCGCCGAGTTTCTTCCTGCTCAGCGCATCCCCAGCGGGCATCCTCCTGCCCATTAGACGCTGAGGATCTGAATCCCTCCTCGCAAGGCCGTCGAGTTTCTTCCTGCTCGTCGCATCCCCAGCGGGCGGCCTCCTTCCCATCAGACGCTGAGGATCTGAAGCACTCCTCGCAAGGCCGCCGATTTTCTTCATGCTCGGTGCATCCCCAGCGGGCATCCTCCTGCCCATTAGACGCTGAGTAGCTTCTTTCTTTGTGCATCCGCAGCGGGTAGCTTCTTACCCTATAAAGACACGGATCCAAGACCCGCCGAATAAACTCATACTCAACGTGCAATCAGCGCCTCAACTCCGGCAAAGGGAGGATACTTACCTTCCCACACTCGTCTTTCATTCGAATCATACTCGATGCGCGATAACAAGAACGCCATGTCGTCCCCGAACAATCCACCACGAGAAATTACCGGCGTCAATCCACACAGAAAGAACCAAGCGGTCCACTCTCGACCCGACCCACAAATAGATTAGAACGAGAGTGGGGGGCTAATGATGATGCTCAATAACGGTAATCCCTTATATCATGGAATGTGGCGGATGACGTCTCACATGCGTAAGACAGTTAGGCCCCTGAAGGCCATGGAGGGGGACCGGCGTGGTATAGTGGGGGGTTCCCTCAAACCCTGTCTCCGAGGTTGCACCCCACTCCTTTCCCCCGAGCACTCCAGCAGCCAAGCCAACTATCCCGGCTCGCCTCCGAGCTATCACAGTACAAACGCTGGTTCACCTCCGAGCCCCCAGCACAATTGGCCTCCTCGGCCTCTCAGCTCGTCTCCGAGCTACCGCAGAACCAAGATAACCCGGTTCTCCCGCTCGTCCGCGAGCTCTCCCGCCGAGGTCATTTTCCTCGGTCTCATAGAACGACCAACGGCACCACTCACAGGCGCAACCGCCCCACTCCCGCGAATCTCGCCATGCGCGAGATATCCGCTGAACATATCCCACGTTCCACGCCATCACGATCCCCCATTAACGAGCCTGTCTCGTCGTTAATGCGGGATCCCGCCCATCAAGCGGACGTGACGTTGGGAGCGTAACGGCCGGCGTGATTCTCGCGTCCGCCTGCCTGCTGCCACCGCTATTTAAACCCCTCCTTCAGACGGTTCAAGTAAGCCATTTTCACTCCACTAAGCCGGTACTCTGCTCGGATTTTCTCTCTAACTTGACCGTCGGAGGGTTCTCGGTGGTACAGCCACCCCGGGACTTCCTTGCAGGTAGCTCGGCCCAATCAACCTCAAACCCATTGAGATCCACACGCTTCAGGAGCCTGCCTCCAGATCCAATCACAGCCGTCCATCGCCGCCTTCAGCGGATCAACGGAAGGTAACATCTCGGCATGATCCCGGTCACGTCAACAACCGAAAGACGTTGACAAGGCCCCAGCCGTCAGTCATAAGATATGGGCCGAAGCACATACGGATGCTCTTGTTCCCTTTTTGGACGAGCAAGCAAAGAACGAGCCAAAATCGGACAAGAATTTTAAGAGGCGAGCATTTGTTGCAGCAGAAAGTTGCATCAACAAACAGTTTGGGAAAAGTTACACATCTACCATTGTCTCAAACCATCTTAAAAGTTTTATGGTGAAAATCTGATTGCAATTAGGTGGTGATGTTATTAATTATTTTATTTCTTTCTTGTTTAAGACAAAAAGAACAAGAAGTTCCTTCCATATGACAATAAGCCAGTTAAGCGCTTTGATGACCTGAAGGTCATGTGCGGAGATGATGATGCTAATGGAAAGAATGTCAAATCCATTTTCGACACACCTAATACAGCCCATACTGCGGTGCCAATTTTAGTTAGCAATAATGACGACACCGGTGATGAAATTGAGATAAGTGCACATGTTGGTGGGCCTAGTAGACCCACCAAGGTTACCGCTCCCTCGAAAGAAACAACAAATAGTCGTAGATGGAAGGGTCGCATGCTCATCGCGATAAACTGCATTTATTATCTCTCATTTTGTTAAATAAACAGTGCTATTAATCTGTGTCTGCTTATTATGTACAGGTTTTAGGTACACAGGACGCAACATGCACGCCACAACAGAATCAAGCCAAAACTGCAACGGGACAGAAAAACAATCAAATTCAAGTGTATGCAACAAAAATAAATCATTTGGTCCAACATGATACACAGGTGGGCACAAATATGGCTCATATGAGTCATGTGTCATGCAAGTGGGTCAATGGAGTGCAAGGGGCTATAAAACTCATGATGATGCATACAAAGTGTGTGATAAAGTGTTGAAGTGAAATGTGAATGCAAAAGATTGCCAATTGCTTGTGTTTTTAAACTCTAGAGTGCATACAAAATTGAATTAAAAGAAAATAATGGTCCTAAAAACCAATTGAAGATGTCAGAAGACCACTAGAGAAAGATGGCCCCACTGGCCGCTCCTTGGCCGCCCAAGAGAATTTTCCGTCGGCCCTACCTAGGCTAAAGTGCCCCGTGCTTTCACCCTATCTCTATCATTGTCCAACCAAACCTTTGGGATGCTTTTTTTTCTCTGTGGAAACCTCTATGTATAGCAGTTCATGATTAACGCAATTTATTGCACAATTCTATATCACATTTATTGTTTATATTTCATATTTTATGCTATTTTGAGCGTTCTTGTGAATAAATGCAGAGGACTTAATTGCAAAAAAACAGAAAAGTGCGCTAAAGTGAAGATCACGTGCGTAGAATGTGCTTCAAGGGATAATAAGAAATAACAGAAGACGCAACAAACTGCTTATGTACATGCGAAGGAAATCAATTCGAAACTAAATCAAAAACCGAGAATTAATTAGCAGTTTTGGAACAAACTCTGAAAATCTATAGATAAAAACAAATATTATGAAAGAAGCCAAAATACCCCAGATGCAAAAATTTCGGCCGAAATGACCCTAATAGAAGATTCATCCGGTTTTCTGAAGCTTATCAAGTCCAGTTTTTTAGCAACGATTTGTATTTTTTAGTTATTCTGTAAAGTTTATTCCAAATCTCATAAAAGACTATATAAACACTTGTATAGTCTAGGGTTTAGATCATCTCTCTCAATACTTTCGAACTAGTGTTTTTCTAGAGAGGGATTAGAAATTTGTAAGTTTTTTTTTGCCATTGATAAACCTTAGTTATTTTATGTTCAATTTGAGTAACTAATCTTCTTCTAGGTTTTTATTTGTTATCTTTTGTGGTGTGATATTTTATTAACTTTATTTTTTTCTTTAATATGAATATTCTTAGATCTTTATGTTTTTCTTGTTCTAATCTAAAAAAAGTAATTTTTATGATTAAAAAGTTGACACCTATAATAAAAATTATGAATAGATAAGAATACCTAAAATCTAATTAAGTTGATGATAGTTGACACCTAGAAACTTAATTAGGGACAGTAAGAATAAAGTATAGATCTTTAATATTCTAATCTAGTAATTAATCAAATCTAGAATAAAACTTAGAACATGTTATTTGGAGAATCATGGCCTACACATACACATAAGTGGTTAACCTTAGGTTAAGTTAAGAAACTAGAATTAGAGTTTTAATTAAATCTACATGAGATAACATAATTGATAGGATAAAATTAAATTATAAATAATTTATCTTATGCTTTTATGTTGTTGATAGGTAATTAATTAAAATTAGAAAAAAGAACTAAGGATATCATTTAAAACACCACATTAGAAAAGCTAATCAAAACCTTAGATATTCCTTTTATAAGTAAAACAATCTTTTTAAATTTTCTTGCTTTTAAATTTATGGGTTTTTAAATTATTGCAATTTTATTTTATTAAAAATTAAACCTTTTCTTTAATTTGTTTTTTAAATTTAAATTAACATACCTCTTCGTAGGAACGATTCTCAAGTACTACTGCGATATAGCTGTATACTTACGTTTTAATTTGGAGAATAATAAAATCTCAATCAAGTTTTTGGCGCCATTGCCGAGATCGAACCCGGGTCACCCGCGCTGTTGGATATAGGTGGCATCAGGTCAATTATTGTAATTGAAGGAGAACCTATGCGAAAGAGCAATCTTACTCGAGATGATGGTATGCTATCTGCTTTATCTTTATCTTACATGTGATGCATTTTATTTACTATCACGTATCGTTTAGACATGAGATAAAACCCTAAGATTTTTCTTGACTACCATGACGATGATGAAGATCGTACTAGTGGGGCCTGGATAGTTGATAAGCACATACATAAATGTGAAAGTGTTTGCTAGCACCGCGACGGGGTTTAAACGGGCATCACACATGCAATTTTAAAATTTCAGAGGTGCTAACGAACACTAAGCAAGATCATAACTAGAATATTTAGGGTTTCCTATGATGATATGACAAAACTAATAGAAATGAAGGAGACTACAACCTTTGATGACCGTGTCATTCTCTTCTAAAGCTCCGAGTTGTAGTCCACGCGACTCCACTAGGCTCCATTGGGAATTTGATCGAGTTTGCTCTGAAAACCTTCGTGCCGAAGATGATCCACCCAAAGCTCTGCAATCCAAGCTACCTCTTCACTAAACACTTTAGTGAAGGAAACACGCTACACTTGATTGCTAATCAATTGCAGGATGGTGAAGTAGGGGTTTTGTTTAGCTCACTAGGCTACTCACAAGTTCAAGGTTTCACAATACATGTGAAGGATTTGAGCTTGGAGGTTTGAGGAGGAAGATGATGGGAGCTAGAGAACAACTCAAGAGAGCAAGCATGAAAAATGATGGAGTAGTGAAGAATGGCTTTGAAAACATCTCTCTTATAGAGGCTCCAATATATTTCCAATAAATAATTGGAACCATACCTCAATAATAAGAACAAATGAATAAAATAACAAGCAAAGCCATGCTTCACCATGCTTCTCATTTTCCACCTCACATTTTCTATTTTCCAAAAATAGAAAATGCACCATGCTTCCTTTTAATATATATATATATATATATAAAGTAAATATTTAGTGAGCTAGTAATATTAGTTAAGATATAATTATATCAAATATAATATACATCATATTATTAAATCAACACTTGATTTAATAATCTGGTTATATCACATATAACCGACTAATATTATTTATCTGTATATCACATAATCAAAGCAACACTTGATTTGATAATACAGTTATATCACATATAACCTGACCGAAAACAGATAACTTCCAGATTACAGTACGGTATCACATACTCGTATTTAATCAGGCCCCCACACATATCAGCATATGTGCCCTACTTCGTTTCGCTTGAACCGGGAAACTTCTGTGTGGGACTCTAAAGACTCGTCAATACGCCAGTAGTAAGTGATGATCATATCAGTCACCCACAAGCTGTCAGCGGTACTAGCTGAACGTAACGGATACCCAGGTATTGAGCGATTAGAAGATCAACAAGCAAGATTCTCTAAACTCCCATGAAACCTATAAGTAACACTTACCGTACAGTCCGGTCTCTTCGTCTGATATGTCGCATATCGAGTCTAGGGGTGGTAACGTCAGACCCCAATAACTTGATAAGTCATGCCGATGTATGGCTTATAACGGTATGAGAAACTACTGATAACACTTACCAGTAAATCTCATCAACAACCCTGGCCAGGGACTTACCGTTATAGCCAATCGAGCATAGGGCAACATCAACTCCTAATACCGGGAAAGACGAAACCCCTCATATCGCTCAATGCCTCCATGTGACTCGGGACTGTACCCAAAATCCACCTGTTTGCATGACTCCTTTGACCCGTGGTAGGGAGGAAAACAAAGCACAGTGGGAGCCATACAAGACTCTATGACGATCTCGGATCTACAGACTAACATGTACTAGTGTCACCAGAGAACTGCTATCTGACGATAGGTATAATACCAACTAGCAGTTCTTGGCGAGTCCTGTTCGGTGTACCCATTCTCTAATGAGCACATGTATACAATCTTTGATGTCAAACACCAATGGATATGTGATCAACCATAGCCCTATATTGGGTTAAGAAACGTACACACTAGTCTACTATGGTGTATCGATGTCCTATCTCGATATACCCTCGACTAGGAACAATTGAAGGATGTGCTTGTAGACTACCTAGATCCCAGTAGTATGATCTGCATCGTAGTCCTGATAGTCAAGCAAACATCCTAAGGGCTTTATCAACATGTATATGAGAGACGGTATAATAATACCAGTGAACATGTTAAGATAAAGGCAAACAGATAGCATACTATCATGTCGAGCAAGAAAGTCCTCCGTATATATGTCCAAGTATCCACTATATCATACAATAATGGCCTCTAGGGCATACATATCACTAACAATCTCCTACTTGCACTAAGGCCGGTTGTTGTAGTATCCATACCTAACGTCCCAGAAAGTCTCTCGATTAGCATCTGGGGGAGGGCCTTGGTGAGTGGATCCGTTGTTTTATCATCCGTGTCAACTCTCCTGATCTTGATCTTCCGGAGAACAACTATCTCGCTGATCAAGTGATACCGCCTAAGAATATGTCTGGATCACAGATGGGACCAGGGTTCCTTGGACAAAGACACAGTTCCATTGTTATCACAATACACAGATATTGGATGCTCAATGGTAGGAACCACACCAAGTTCAGCTATGAACTTGTTCATCCAGAAAGGCTCTTTGGCAACATCGTTGGTAGCGATGTATTCAGCCTCCATCAACGAGTCTGCTCCGGTATATAGCTTGGAACTCTTCCAACATACCGTCCCTCCACTGAGGGTGAAGACAAAACCCGAGATCGACTTATTGTCGTCCTTATCACTCTGAAAGCTCGAATCGGTAAAGGACTCCACCTGAAGTTCTCCGTTACCATACACCAAAAACAACTCTTTAGTCCTTCTCAAGTACTTAAGAATGTTCTTCACAGCTATCCAGTATTTCTCCCCTGGATCTGATTGATACCTACTCACTACACCTAGTGAGTAAGCTACATCTGGTCTGGTACATAGCATCGCATACATGATTGACCCGACCGCCGAAGCAAAGGGTATCCCTGTTGGATTCCGTAGCACGACAGCAAGGTTTTGAGAGGCATCATCCATGCCGTTTTCAAAAATTTGCCATGCTAAATAACCCAAACCCTAGAATCGTAACTAAAGAATTAGACGATACATGAAAGTAAACATCTTTACATCAAGAGAATAAGGAATACAACCTTTGTAGACCGTTCCTTCTCTTCACTTGCTCTGTGTAGTAGTCCCGCGACTCCACTAGGCTCTTCTTGAGACTTTGAACGAGCTTCCTCCGATGACCTTCGTGCCGAAGATGATCAACGCGAAGTCCCTCCAACTCAAGCTACCTTTACACTAAACTCTTTAGCGTAGAAAACACGCTACACTCGATCGCTAGTCAAGTGTAGGATGGTGAAGTAGGAGATGTTAAAATCTCATAACTTTGTGTTCAAGCTTCACGGTTCATATCACATGTGAGGGTTGAAGCTTGAACCATGACATGAGGAGGATGAAGAAGCTAGAGAGCAACCATGGGAGCAACTCAAGAAAAATAGCTAAGTGTTGAGAATGAGCTAGAATGAATGGAAACTCTTGACCCCTCACTCATCAAGCATGGAATTATGCAATATACACTACTACAAATAAGGGTTGCCCCTACGGATTTATCCGTAGGGGCAACCCACTGCCCCTACGGATATGTGCGTAGGGGAGAAAAAATCCGTAGTGGCAACCCACTGCCCCAACGGATATGTGCGTAGGGGCGAAAAAAGACCCCGTAGGTGAAAAGGCCGCAGGTGCAAGTTGAAGCCCTGAACTTGCCCCTACGGGCTAATTCTTGCCCCTACGGATTTATGTGTAGGTCCTGTTTCCCCTACGGACTAGGCCGTAGGGTAAAAAAATTTATATTATTTACGGATTTTTTAATATATTAAGTGTACCTACGGACATGACCGTAGGTCTAAGTAAAACCCCCTATGGATATCAACGTAGGTACCTATCCGTAGGGGCAAAATATCAGAAATCCTGATATGTTGCCCCTACAGATAACGCCGTAGGGGAGAGGCCTGGCCCCTACGGATATGTCCGTAGGGGCACTCCCAACCCCCTGGTACTGAAATCAGGGGGGAAATATCAGTTAGTGCTGATATTTTGCCCCTACGGATATATCCGTAGGGGCAACATGTGTACCTACGGCTTAATCCGTAGGTACATATTATCTGAATTTTTTTTAAAAAATGGGCTGCCTGATTTTTTCCCGCCCTGTGGACAATAATATATACATCACACAACATATATTGCAGTATTCATAATCACATCTCACGCATATATATAATATACAAAAGAAACCCAAAAACTGAATATGATATAAATATAAACCAATATCAATATCGTTTCAAATTGTAGTACAATGTGTATGATATAAATAAATACATGTTTCAAAAAATAAGAACCAAAAAGCTACCCTAGTTCGGTCCAGCTCCACTTCTGAATAACGATAGAATAACGCGCGCCTGCTCCTCGGTCAATAAACTCTGCAATTCATCGCGAGCGGGAGTCTGAGCGGCATGCGGAGCTGGCGATGTGGTCTGCGCAGCCGCCGTCGAGGTAGTCGCTTGCGGAGCCGCGGCTGCGGGAGTCTGAGTGGGTGGTGGAGCTACAGGAGCTGTCTGCGGAACCGCAGCCGATGTAGTGGCTTGCGAAGCCGCAGCCGAAGGAGATGTATGTGGAGGCTCGGCCGATGTACCCTGTCGCTTCTGGACCTAACGTGTGTAATAAGCGTGTAAGAACTGTGTATTATTCGAATTCGTATCATTATTAAGTTATTTCGAAACCCCGTTTGGACATCTAGTTTGTTGTTTATTTTAATTACATCTGTATGTATGATTAATCAAACATAAGTCTAAAACCAAATAAGCTCAAGCTACGTACTAATTATGGATATGTTGATATCTATATAATATGACATGATATTTTACTATAAAGCAGTATACATACCAGCATCTCCTTCAACTCCTGAACGGTGGCCCTCAAGCTCTCCAGTTCCTGATGGACACGTCGGTCACTGGAGACGGAGGAAGTAACCGCCGGGGGGGAGTCCAACCTCATATGGGCCCTGCTAGGGCCCAGTCCCCGGCCTCTCTCCCAACCTCCGTAGTGCCCTCCGTGTGCGGTGTCCAGAACTGGGGTCAGCAGCCTCGGATCGCTCTGTCCGGTAAAATCGATCCCCGAGGCCTGAGCCTGCTCAACCACCCACTCCTACACCCACATTAAGCAGTAAAGTATAAGTATAAAATTTAAACTTGAACCTTCCAAAACTAAAATTTCAAATTTGGGTAGAAAAAATATTTAACACTTACGCAGTACTCCTGGGTAGCGACGTCGGGATATCGAAGCTCGCCCGTGGCGGGATCTGTCGAGGTGCCGTGGACGGCAAAATATGCGGACAGCACGCTCGGTGTAACACCTGACGCCACGGTCCGAGATGTCTGCAATATTAGAAAGTAACTCTTAATATTAGAAATATTAGAAAATAACTCTTAATATTGCAGAATATCACAAAGGTCGGTCTATTGTAATTTACCAATAACTCCATGGCTCGAGTAATGTTCCTCGAGCCACTTATGTAAATGGGGCGACCCCTCTTCGCCGACTTCCTGTTCTCTGTATTCTGAGCGGCTTGTTTCTGCACAACGCATTAACATTTAGTTTTCTAATTAAGAAACACAAAGAAATAAATTATATCATAAATAATGAATTACATTTAAAATACATACCTGTTTGCGTTGGGAGTCGAAATAAGCGCACAATAGAGGCCATGTCTCTACGTCGACTCTCGCAAACGCCGGAGTAGATAGGAGGGCCGCTCTCCCTGCCTCGGGGGTCACCATCCACAGGGAGTAGCAGTCGGCCTTCAGCTCATTCCTGTTGTATCGGACCTTGGCCTGCATGTTCTTCATCAGGCCATTGTACAGAGCATGAAGGTCGAGCACCCTCCCCGGGTGATCAGGGTCGGCTACAGGCTGAAAATCATAATCCAACTGAAAATACAAAAAAACATTGTTATTAGATTGCAAGTGTTAATAATAAATATATTGTATAGATCAAATGAAAATATATATTAATACATATCCAAGCCTGATCAAAGAAGAGGGCGAATGAGCGCTGGTGCTGCTCGCCCCACTCAACGTTAAGTGGATAGTTCTTCACGAGCCGGCTCTCGTCCCCCAAATACCGGCCGAACCTCTCGGCATGAGGACCGGTATAGCGATAGTCAAGGGTAAAAAAAAGGGAGAATGCTGCCTCCCCCTAGCTCTGTCAGGCATCAGCCTATGGGACTGATTCGGGCCTCGAGTCCCCCTCTGGGGATGGGGAGGCCCTGCGTCTGCACGAAATATCAAGACAATCAATAATAAGACAAAGTTGTATTAAGAAATCAAGGTTAAATGAAAATTCAAGTATGATATATACCTCCGGTGACTATCGCACGAGCCTGGGCCCGGACAGCAGCACGAGCGGGACGATAGTTCCTCCGGTGAGGAACAACCGGGGTCCCGGATGCGGACGCATCCCCTCCAACTAGAAAATAAACATCGACGCTAAATTTCCATGAAGTTCATATTTATTCTATAGAGCATATGTAAAATGAATAAATATTTTAAATTTATTCATACTAACCTGCAGACGATGCGGATGGTATGGAAGCGGCAGGAGTGGCCCCTGCGGAAGATGTGGACGCACCACCTATAATTAGACAATTAAAAATAGATTATATAAGTAATTGCAAAAAGAATATGTAGATCAATAATATAACGTTCTAAAACAATATGCATGCACTATAGGATATATAAACATACCCGCAGGTGCGGTGGTGTCACCACCTACAGCTAGACAATAATAAAAATTACTAAGTAAGAGCAAAAGGAATGTGTGTATTTATGATATAGCATTCTAAATTAATATACATACACTATATGATATATAAACATACCTGGAGGAGCGGGGGTGGCCTCTGTCCCAGATGTGGACGCATCACCAACAACTAGACAATCAAACATTGACAGTATAAGTAATTTTGACATAAACAGGCATGAATATCTGTAATATTACATTCAAAATGGATATGCATGCAGTATACCTGGAGGTGTGGCAAAATCCACACGGAAGGAGGCATCCAAAGGGGTCTCCGATCTAGGTGCAAGACTGGCCCTCAGTTGTATAAAGTCTCGTAAACCCATGTTTTACAATATGAAGCTCTGCCAATTCTACCTTCTGCCAGTACTTATTGCCACATCTATTGCACGGATAGAGAATCTTCTCTATTATGATCTTATTATGTGCGCGTGCAAATTCAAGAAAAGCAGCAACTCCTGCGATAAACTTAGGTTGCATACGTTGTTTCCAATCCACATACATCTAGTCCTTAACTCTGACGTACTCATGGGCCATGTTAGACTGTATAACATATAAATTGTAGGTTATGCTGACTATATTGAGAAATATAAGAACGGGATAGTTACTGACAAAGGAGAAAATCCGTGTATATGCTTTATGTGTGCGTTTGTCGTTGAAAAGAATAAATTATCGCACGTATGTTAACCGATAGACGTGGACTAAGTGGCGCTTTTAGTTTCATATATGAGTATCGATGGGAATATGAAGGTTTCATATTATCATATATTGGTTTTAACCCGAACATCTCGAATCGCTCTCTAATTATGCGTTTGTTGTGTATTCTTGTTGTATGTGTATGTTCCGGCTGTCGGGGGTAGGCTTCTATCCCATTAAGAATGTATAGAGCGAATGCCCATCACTTGTGCTTTCAACCGTTTCGAGTAAATTTCGGCAGCACCTCCCCGCTGTTCTCCGAGTACACTGTAATAGAATAGATAATCATTTCAAAGCTGTGAAACAACTTTGAAATGAATATCTAATCTATCTTTGTACACGGAGAACCAGCGGAAAGATACCGACGAAATATCTCGAAACGGATGAAAACACAAGTGAATGAAGGCGTTTGCTTTATACATTCTTAACTTGTCCACACGGGACAAATCTATGGGTTACCATACGATTGAATTTTCTCGTCGCGTAGACTATACGACGGTTGTTAGTATCGAGCTATACTGTCCGATATTTAACAACCTTCGTATAGTTCTAGGTCACGACGAGCATCGCACGTATGTTAACCGATAGACGGGGACTAAGTGGCGCTTTTAGTTTCATATATGAGTATCGATGGGAATATGAAGGTTTCATATTATCATCGAGTATCATATATTGGTTTTAACCCGAACATCTCGAATCACTCTCTAATTATGCGTTTGTTGTGTATTCTTGTTGTATGTGTGTGTTCCGGCTGTCGGGGTAGGCTTCTATCCCATTAAGAATGTATAGAGCGAACGCCCATCACTTGTGCTTTCAACCGTTTCGAGTAAATTTCGGCAGCACCTCCCCGCTGTTCTCCGAGTACACTGTAATAGAATAGATAATCATTTCAAAGCTGTGAAACAACGTTGAAATGAACATCTAATCTATCTTTGTACATGGAGAACCAGCGGAAAGGTACCGACGAAATATCTCGAAACGGATGAAAACACAAGTGAATGAAGGCGTTTGATTTATACATTCTTAACTTGTCCGCACGGGAAAAATCTATGGGTTACCATACGATTGAATTTTCTCGTCGCGTAGACTATACGACGGTTGTTAGTATCGAGCTATACTGTCCGATATTTAACAACTTTCGTATAGTTCTAGGCCACGACGAGCATCGCACGTATGTTAACCGATAGACGGGGACTAAGTGGCGCTTTTAGTTTCATATATGAGTATCGATGGGAATATGAAGGTTTCATATTATCATCAAGTATCATATATTAGTTTTAACCTGAATATCTCGAATCGCTCTCTAATTATGCGTTTGTTGTGCATTCGTGTTGTATGTGTAACATGATTTTAAACCATTGAGATCAAGATTGATAGAACTGATCATCCTACATTGCAATAGCATTCATCAACCAAAAACTATTATTGCAATGGTATTCATCTATAACAATCAACAATTAAAACAACAAATGTAGAATACTGATATCATAAAGCGTTATACGCAACATTGATCGGTATTCATCATTTTCTTCGTTATCATCTAAGATGTGGATACATCAAATTTCATGTGATTCTATAGCTTTTTCATCGTTGATTTAGCAATGTAAAAAATTTTATTGCCCTTAATTTTGAACGCACTAAATCAACGGTGAAAAGTTGTAGAATCACATGAAATTTGTTGTACCCACATCTTAGATGATAACGAAGAATATGATGTATGTCGATCGTCGGAAAAAATAAGAAGGGCGTATTTTTTCGACGCCATAAGAGAAAATTCCCTCCTTCATTATATATATATATATATATATATATATATATAAAATTTTCCAACAAGGGATTAGGATATCATCAAGTCATGTGACAACACTAGATAAATTAATCTTAATGGAGTTTTTGTCTAATCAAATTCAACTCCAACCATCATTTTAAAAGAACGAACCAAGATCATTAAAAAATGTAAATACCAACTCCAAATTCCCAAAAAAGTAACGAGTAGGATGAAAATAAAGCCTATCCGTGCTTTTTGTTCTCTTTGTAAGCAGCATTATAAATGGCCGAGTTACGAAATATGTTGTTTGGCATGAGTTAAGCCGATAAACAAATTCAGATCATTTAATCATATTTATCTTCCTAAAAACCCGTCATTGATTAAAAGTTGATAGCAATGATCAAGCAACACGGGAATTTAACCAACACTGTTCACGTATAATCAATCTTGCACCACTAATCATTCCTACGACAACCGTTAGTCGACAATCAGATGGATCTCTCTCTAAATCATACCCTGCTGTCAAACGTTTTTCTCCCATCAAATCAATTATACTAGTATAGGTCGCGATGAGTACAACCGTCAAAACCAATCACACCGCCCACACACGAAAACTAGCCATGCTCATAACATTTACATATCCTCAACTAACCCATTAAAACTCTCTCCAAGTTGGATATTAGTTGACCAACCACCATTAAACCGCCCACACACGAAAACTAGCCATGCCCACCCTAGCCTCAGCACCAACCCCAACCTAACCCCAGCCCCAGCCCCAGCCCCAGCCCCAGCCCAGCCCTGCCCCAACCTAACCCTAACCCCAGCGCGGCCAGCTAAACCCCAACCCCAACCCTAAGCCAAACCCTAACCCCGGCCCCAGCCCCAGCCGCAGCCGAACCCCAACCCTAACCCTAACCCTAACCCCGACCATGACCCCTGCCGAACCCCAACTCGGATGCGCAACCCCAGACCCAGCCATGAACCCTAGCCCTAAATAATCAAAAAATTCTTTAATTTACATGAAGATTTACTCACCTGAACGGCGGTGGCGACGACGAGAACGGTGGTGGCGACGAGAACGGCGGTGGCGACGAGAACGGCGGTGGCGATGAGAACGGGGGTAGCGACGAGGAGAACGGCGGTGGCGATGACGAGAACGGCGGTGGCGATTTGGGGATTTTCTTTCGCGCGCGATCGAGAGAGGAAGAAAGTGAGCGTAGGCGATCGATCTGTGCCTTTATTAAATCGATATTTAGTTGCCCCTACGGATTTGTCCGTAGGTCCTTGGTTTGCGGCTCCGTAGGGGCAAACACCAAATTAAGAATTAATATTTTTATTCTTGGACGTCTGGGCCCGTAGGGGCAACCTTTTAGCCCTACGGATTAATCCGTAGGGCCTACTTAAATCTGCCCCTACGGATTTCAATATCCGTAGGGGCAACCCCCTATTTTGCTAGTGATAAAATTGCAACCATGCTTGAATAGCGAGTCAAGATGAATAAACAAAAGTAAATCTCATGCTTGCAACCATGCTCTCATTTTCCACCTCATTTCTATTTTCACAAAATAGAAATTAATATGCCATGCTTCATTATTCTTATATATATATATATATATATATATATATATATATATATATATGAAGAATAATTAGTAAGCTAATGATATTAGTTAAGATATAATTATATCACATATAATATATATTACATTATTAAATCAACACTTGATTTAATAATCCGGTTATATCACATATGACCGACTAATATCATTTATCTATATATCGCATTATCAAATCAACACTTGATCTGACAATCTGGTTATATCACATATAACTGAACTGATAACAAATAACTGACAGATTACAATACGGTATCACATACTAGTATTTAATCAGGCCCACACACATATCACATATGTGTCCTACTTCGTTTCGCTTGAACCAGGGAACTTCTGTGTGGGACTCTAAAGACTCGTCAATACGCCAGCAGTAGGTGATGATCACATCAGTCACCTACAAGCCGTCAGCGGTTCTAGCTGGACGTAACGGCTACCCGGATATTGAGCGATATGAAGATCAACAAGCAAGCTTGTCCATAGACTCCATGAAGCCTATCAGTAACACTACCGTACAGTCCGGTGTATTCGTCTGATATGTCGCATATCATGTCTAGGGGTGGAAATCGTCAGACTCCAGTAACGTGATAAGTCATGCCGATGTTTGGCCTATAACGGTTCGAGAAACTACTGATAACACTTATCAGTAAATCTCGGGAGAAGCCCTGACCAGGGACTTCCAGTTATAGCCAATCGAGCATAGCTCAACATCAACCCTCAATACCGGGAGAGAAGAAACCCCTCCTATCGCTCATTGCCTCCATGCGACTCGGGACTGTACCCAAAATCCACCTGTTTGCATGTCTCCTTTGAGCATGGTAGGGAAGGAATCAAAGCACAGTGGGATCCGCACAAGACTCTATGACGATCTCGGGTCTACAGACTAACCTGTACCAGTATCACCAGAGGACTGCTATCTAACGATAGGTATACTACCACATAGGAGTCCTCGGCGACTCCTGTTCAGTGTACTCAGTCTCCACTAAGCACCCGTATACTATCTTTGATGTCAAACATCAATGGATGTGGGATCATCCATCGCCCATCATATGGGTCAAGAAGCGTATACGCTAGTCTAATCTGGAATATCGATGCCCTATCTCAATATACCCTCGACTAGGAACAATTAAAGGATGAACTTGTGGACTACCCTGGCCCCACTAGTATGATCTCCATCATAGTCCTTGTAGTCAAGTACACATCCTAAGGGCTTTATCAATATGTGAGAGCAAGACAGTATCAAGATATAAGTCTACATGTTAAGACAAAGAACAACCAGATAGTATACTATCATGTCGAGCAAGAAAGTCCTCTCTATATAGGTCCAAGCATCCACAATAATATACATCATATGTACAATAATGGCCTCTAGGGCATACATATAACTAACAATCTCCCACTTGCACTAAGGCCATATGTTGTAGTATCTCATACCAAACATTCCAAAAAGTCTCTCAAATTGTATCTGGGGAAGGGCCTTTGTGGGTGGATCCGCTACAATGTCTATCGTGTCAACTCTCCTGACCTCGATCTCTCGGCGATCTACTATCTCCCGGATCATGTGATACCGCCTCAGAATATTTCTGGATCTTTGATGGGACCTGGTTTCCTTGGCCAAAGCCACGGCTACATTGTTATCACAATACACATGTATTGGATGCTCAAAGGATGGAACCACACCAAGCTCAGCAATGAACTTCTTCATCCAGACAGCTTCTTTGGCGGTATCGTTGGCAGCGATGTATTCAGCCTCCATCATCGAGTCTGTTACGGTGTCTTGCTTGGAACTCTTCCAATACACCGCCCCTCCATTGAGGGTAAAGAAAAAACCCGAGACCGACTTACTGTCGTCTTTATCACTCTGGAAGCTCGAATCGGGAAAGGCCTCTACTTGGAGTTCACCGTTACCATACACGAAGAACATCTCTTTAGCCCTTCTCAAGTACTTGAGAATGTTCTTTACAGATGTCTAGTGATTTTCTCCTGGATCTGCTTGATACCAACTCACCACACTTAGTGAGTATGCTACATCGGGCCTGGTACATAACATCGCGTACATGATAGAGCTTACTGTCGAAGCATAGGGTATCCCTTGCATGCGAGCTCTCTCCAAATCAGTCTTGGAAGACATCTCTTTGGACAGAGTGAGTCCTGAGATCATGGTATATTCCCACGCTTAGAATCTTCCATACTAAACCTCTTTAGTATGGTGTCAATATACCTGGATTGAGACAATCCCAGTATCCATTTATATCTCTTTAGATCTTAATCCCCAAGATGTAGGAGGCATCACCTAGATCTTTCATTGAGAATCTTTGTGATAAGAAGAGTTTGACCGATTGCAGCATAGGAACATCATTTCCTATCAAGAGTATGTCATCCACATAAAATACGAGGAAGACGACCTTACTCTCTGCCACCTTCTTGTATATACAAGGTTCATCTATATTTTTGATGAAGTCAAACTCTTTGACTACGTCATCAAAATAGATGTTCCAACTCCGCGATACCTGCTTCAACCCGTAGATTGATTTAAGCAGCTTGCACACCTTTCTGCTGCTTCCACTATCCACGAAGCCCTCTGACTGAGTCATGTACACGCTCTCTTCTAAATCACCATTTAGAAAGGCGGTCTTAACATCCATTTGCCATATTTCATAGTCATGGTATGCAGCGATGGCAAGTAAGATCCGGATGGACTTAAGCATAGCCACTAGTGAAAAGGTTTCATCATAATCCATACCTGGTCATTGACGAAAACCTTTTGCAACAAGTCTAGCTTTGAAAGTCTCAACTTTTCCATCTACACCAAGTTTCTTCTTAAAGATCCATTTGCTCCCAATGGGTTTTACCCCTTCGGGAGCAATTTCCAAAGTCCATACTTTGTTGGTGTACCTGGATTCCATCTCAAATCGCATTGCATCCAGCCATTTCACAGAGTCTCTACTCGTGATGGCCTGCTCGAAGCTAGTTGGGTAATCAACTTCCATGATGGAATCCTCGCTCCCACCATCAATGAGAAAACCGTAATATCTCTCAGGTGGATGAGGAACCCTACTAGATCGGCGGAAAGGCTGAGGTTCGTTGGAAACTATCGAATCCTATGGTTCCACTAAGTCTTCAGTTGTAGTTTGTGTAGATGGAACTTCTTCCAGCTCTACCTCTTTGCCACTAATTTCTTTTACAAGAAATTCATTTTCTAAAAAGGTGGCTTGTTGAGCAACAAACACCTTTTGTTCCTTACTGTGGTAGAAAAAATATCCATATGAATTTTTTGGATATCCCACAAACTTGTAAAGAACCGATCGTGCCTCGAATTTGTCCGGATTTTGCCTTTTGACATAGGCCGGACAACCCAATATCTTAACTCGTTTAAGATATGGTATCTTCCCACTCCATATCTCATATGGGGTTGTAGGCATAAATTTATATGGAACTTGATTCAATAGGTATGCTGCTGTCTCAAATGCATAACCCCAAAAGGAAATAGGTAACTCAGCGGTGCTCATCATAGAGCGCACCATATCCAATAGCGTGCGATTCCTCCGCTCCGATACACCGTTGTTCTGTGTTGTATACGGAGGAGTAAGCTGAGAAAGAATCCCATTCTCTTTTAGATAATCACGGAATTCCATGCTCAAGTATTCTCCTCCCTGATCAGATCAAAGAATTTTAATACTTTTGCCCGTCTGGTTCTCAACTTCATGCTTATATTCTTTGAATTTCTCAAAAGCTTTAGACTTGTTTTTCAACAGGAACACATGACCGAATCTTGAGAGATCGTCAGTGAATGTAATAAAGTATGAAGAACCATTCCTGAAATGTGTAGATATGGGACCGCATGCATCACTATGTATTAATCCCACGAGTTCTGTAACTCTTTCTCCGTGTCCTGTAAACGGAGTTTTGGTCATCTTGCCTTTGAGACAAGACTGGCAAGTTTCATAAGATGAAAATTTGAACGGATTCAAATATTCATCCTTAAGTAACTTAGCTAGTCGTGTCGCATTGATATGACCTAGTCTACAATACCACAGAAGGATTCGTTCATTTCTGAACTCTTCCTCTTATGTGTGTTCTGTACATTAAGAACTGTGTTTTGATTTAGAACGTATAAACCGTTACATAACGCACCAAACCCAATCAACACTTGATTTAGGTAAATGTTCATAACATTATTCTCTACTACAAAATTATATCCTTCTTTATCTAATAAAGAAAATGATATTAAATTGCATATTATAGAGGGCACGTAATAACATTCGTTCAAGATCAAAGTATTGCCATTTGGTAATACTAGGTGATATTCACCAACTACTTTGGCTGCAACACTTGCACCATTCCCTACTTTTAGAGAATGATCACATATTCCCAATTCTCTACCTTTCCTTAGCCCATGCAACATATTACATATGTGGGATCCCGATCCGGTATCTAATACCCAGGACATAGAGTGTACTGAGAAACAGTTCTCGGTAACTAACACACCTGAAGAAGATGCATCAACATGATCATTCCTCGTTTGGGTGGCGTGGTAATCCGGATATTCCCCTATTTCCTGCTCGGACTTATAACACTTATAAGTTGGAGCGGAACCAATGTTCCCCTGCTCAGTATAACAAGTAGGTTCAGTCAATACATCCATATTATTATCTTGATTAAGGCCTGACATGGTCGCTACCTGGAGAGAGAGAGAAGAAAAACAATTAGAGTATGCTCTTGCAAGATTAGATTGGTTATTATCTTATCTAATCAGGATGGCTCCCACTGTTTTTATCAAATCTTCCTTCAAAACCTAAAAGGTAAGACTAGCCGGGATTAATTACACCTTACAAGTTCGCCAATCTTTAAGCCAGGCTAGTGTCGATACTTTGAGGGAGGTTCCCCGTGCTTTCGCACGGACCTAATTAAAATAAATCTCGTTTTCCCAGAGGCATAACCCCGTTAGCACCTTTCTAGACACCTACTTGATCGGCTAATTATGATGTGTAAAACTCTCCCAGGAGTAACTCTTACTCGCGGTGGGTATCGGGATCCAACAATCTTATAGAAGGTATGTAATCTCATTGCAAATTTCATCACTTGAAATTCCCGATAATATTTTGC
Organism: Agapanthus africanus; assembly: GCA_030015575.1. NCBI lineage: Eukaryota > Viridiplantae > Streptophyta > Magnoliopsida > Asparagales > Amaryllidaceae > Agapanthus > Agapanthus africanus. The sequence continues at coordinate 89,088,460 of JASDDO010000012.1, read as the reverse complement.
CTCAAGCAATCTATGATCTTGACAAGGTCAACAAACCATAAATCGCAAGTCAAGTTCAACCCGTCCATTTCATAATTGAATTAAACCCACCCGCACGACCCTTGACAAGGTCAACAAGGCCGTACGACTAGCCTAATCCAATTGCATCTCATGCTTTAACAGATAAGCATTAATCAGCTACCGTATACTACGCCTTGACAAGGTCAACAAACGCAGCACGAATACTAAATAGTCCTTATCTAAAATGACGGAGGGCTACGACAGGATTTTAGGAAAACCTTTTCCGTAATGAACTTGATATCGTTGTAGAATCGAGTGATTTTGAAAAGGAGTGTTTTTGAGGTTTTTACTAGTTTCACTAAAGAGGTCACTCTCGGTGAAGGGATCTCGGATATTTCCTCATTGAATGAGGTGCTGGATATTCTACAAGGAATACCACTATGCAAAGAAAGAACTATAAAGTTAATCAAAAATAAAACCGAGTGGGTTGTAGCATCTGCTATCTTTTTTCTAAAGAGGTCACTCCTAGTGAAGGGATCTCGGCTCTTTCCCCATCGAATAAAGTGTTGGATATTCTACAAGGAATACCGCTATGCAAAGCAAAAAACTAGAGCTACCCTTTTTGAAAATTTGATTCTACAACATCTTTAGGTTTCTTTTCTTTTCATTAATCTCATTAATGAAGTACTATTATTTATGCTTCCTAAGCATCACAGAAAAAACAAAAATACAACGTACGCTTATGCCATCCGCATTCTCCACAGTATCCCGTTATGCACCGTTAGGTTACTTAACTAACGGCATAGCGGTGCGGGACTAGCGCGGGTGCAAAACATAAGCAACATTTATTATATATCATATATATAATAATAAAGCATTCGTCTCATGCATATAAAGTGATCACATCACATAATATCAGCAGCAGAAATCAACATATGAAATATTGGATATACCAGGATGTCCGTGTTTTATATTAATCCAGTAAAAACCACGGATTCCACCGTCGTGATGAATAGCCAAACCCACATCGCTAGACCCCTACGAGAGCGGCAATAAACCCTATCAATTCTAGAGTTAGGAGACCCGGACTCGACTCCTCGAGATGGTCTCCCACTGGACTCTAGAACCCGGTTACTTGTGCTTCCCGCCTTGGGTCTATCCTAATGCGGAAAAGTAAACAATATACAACAAGGGTGACATCATTCTCAACCCGGAAGTGCCCCAATAAAAGAATATTACATACAAGTTTTTACATGAATGAAAATGAAAATCTCTCATCTCACATAAAAAAAAACCCGACTATTCAAAACACGACGATCCAATATAACATATCCCAGCAACACATAACATCACATGTCATCAACGTAAGTAAATATGCGTATCTCAATTGTCATTGACATATAGCAATGAAACCGGCGATACACCACATATTACACTTACGGTCGCAGAAAAGAAAATATCACATTCCAGAAATAGCTAGACGATGTTAAACATTCCGATCGAATCAAAAAACGCCCAAAATTTCCCAAAGAGCTCAACACTTGAGCACAGTTTAAAAATACCAGAACATGCCACAGTAGCTATGGACCAACCGTAGAAGGGCCAACCCTTGCCTCACCTATGGCGCCGCGGAACTACCACAAACCCTAGAGTTTGGTGGCGGTTATTACGGTCATAGAATCGAGTTAGGGTTTCGTTCTTCTAGAGGGTCCATCGCATTACTTGCATGATTTTTGAATGTTCTTTAACTTGGAAAAATCCAACTCTTGGAAAATTTCCAGCGAGGGAGAAAATTGGGTATTTGATATTCGTTCGAAGTTTTTAACGTCGTCTAATTAACCCGAAAAACTGTTAGAATTACGACTACGAAACACTCCGTATTAGCCCCAATAGTACTGTTAACATCACATGAAAACTGGGCTAATCAAACAATTCCAGAAGCCCCAAAATCAGGCCCTGAGAACACCAAAAAATTTTGAGCCAAATAGGAGCTCACAAAACCGGCGTCGCCGGATTTTTCATGCATGTCGCCGGCTAAAATCCGGTGAAATGTCCTCGAACTTTTTCAGTGTTCTAGTTGTATCACATACAATATTCTACAGTTGCTAAAATAATTTTTTAAAAATCGACAGAAACTGGATTTTAGGGTTTCGTTGTTTCGGAGTTTTTTGGTTTCGTGATTCTAAAAACATCGTCTAATACTCTAGCTTGGCTCTGATACCACTGTTGGATTTCCTAGCACGACATCAAGGTTTCGGGAGGCATCATCCATGCCGTTTTCAAAAATTTGCCATGCTAAATAACCCAAACCCTAGAATCTTAACTAAAGAATTAGACGATACATGAAAGTAAACAACTTTACATCAAGAGAATAAGGAATACAACCTTTGTAGACCGGTCCTTCTCTTCACTTGCTCCGTGTAGTAGTCCCGCGACTCCATTAGCCACTTCTTGAGACTTTGAACGAGCATCCTCCGATGACCTTCGTGCTGAAGATGATCCACGCGAAGTCCCTCCAACTCAATCTATCTTTACACTAAACTCTTTAGCGTAGAAAACACGCTACACTCGATCGCTAGTCAAGTGTAGGATGGTGAAGTAGGGGATGTTAAAAGCTCACAAGTTTGTGTTCAAGCTTCATGGTTCACATCACATGTGAGGGTTGAAGCTTGAAACATGACATGAGGAGGATGAAGAAGCTAGAGAGCAACCATGGGAGCAACTCAAGAAAAATAGCTAAGTGTTGAGAATGAGCTAGAATGAATAGCAACTCTTGACCCCTCACTCATTCAAGTATGGAATTATGCAATATAAAATTGCAACCATGCTTGAATAGTGAGTCAAGATGAATAAACAAAAGTAAATCCCATGCTTGCAACCATGCTCTCATTTTCTACCTCATTTCTATTTTCACAAAATAGAAATTCTTATGCCATGCTTCATTATATATATATAATGAAGAATAATTAGTGAGCTAATGATATTAGTTAAGATATAATTATATCACATATGATATATATCACATTCTTAAATCAACGCTTGATTTAAGAATCCAGTTATATCACATATGACCGACTAACACATTTATCTGTATATCACATTATCAAATCAACACTTAATCCGACAATCTGGTTATATCACATATAACCAAACCGATAACAGATAACTGCCAGATTATAATACGGTATCGCATACTCGTATTTAATCAGGCCCACACACATATCACATATGTGTCCTACTTCGTTTCGCTTAAACCAGGGAACTTCTGTATGAGACTCTAAAGACGCGTCAATACGCCAGTAGTAGGTGATGATCACATCAGTCGCCTACAAGCCGTCAGCGGTACTAGCTGGACGTAACGGCTACCCGGGTATTGAGCGATATGAAGATCAACAAGCAAGCTTGTCCATAGTCTCCATGAATCCTATCAGTAATACTACCGTACAGTCCGGTCTCTTCGTCTGATATGTCGCATATCATGTCTAGGGGTGAAAATTGTCAGACCCTAGTAACGTGATATGTCATGCCGATGTATGGCCTATAACCGTTCGAGAAACTACTGATAACACTTATCAGCAAATCTCGGGAGCAGCCCTAGCCAGGGACTTCGAGTTATAGCCAATCGAGCACAGCGCAACATCAACCCCCAATACCGGGAGAGACGAAACCCCTCCTATCGCTCATTGCCTCCATTAGACTCGGTACTGTAACTAAAATTCACCTGTTTGCATGTCTCCTTTGAGCGTGGTAGGGAGGAAATCAAACCACAGTGGGATCCGCACAAGACTCTATGACGATCTCGGATCTACAGACTAACCTGTACCAGTGTCACCAGAGGAATGGTATCTGACGATAGGTATACTACCACATAAGAGTCCTCGGCGAGTCCTGTTCAGTGTACCAAGTCACCACTGAGCACCCGTATACCATCTTTGATATCAAACACCAATGGATATGGGATCATCCATCGCCCATCATATGGGTCAAGAAGCGTATACGCTATTCTACTCTGGAATATCGATGCCCTGTCTCGATATACCCTCGACTAGGAACAATTAAAGGGTGAACTTATAGACTACCCTGGCCCCACTAGTATGATCTCCATCATAGTCCGGGTAGTCAAGTACACATCCTAAGGAAATTATCAACAAGTGAGAGCAAGACAATATCAAGATATAAGTCTACATGTTAAGACAAAGAATAACCAGATAGCATACTATCATGTCGAGAAAGAAAGTCCTCTCTATATAGGTCCAAGCATCTACTATAATATACATCATATTGTTCCCGCCAAAAATTTCTGCGCAAAAGAGTCCAAGGTATCAAATGGCAGCGATACGCTTAAGAAAATGCGAACCAGTATCTTTCGGCCTGTATTTTGATAAACTCCCGAAGGAGAAACTATTAAATTCTGATGGTATCGAAAGCATCTCAAAAAATCCTTCGCTTTGATATATTAAGGGCCTCATAATTCATCCAGGATCAAAAGTTATGAGGCATCACGTGCCCGCACGTGACCTGGCCTTACGTGCCCGCACGTGACCTGGCCTTACGTGCCCACACGTGACCATTTACAGGCAAAGCCTGTAGGCACTGAATAAAATAAATAATTAATGGGGTCACGTGCCATCACGTGATAGGCCTTTGAAAACCCACTGAAGAAAATTAAAAGTGCAATCAGGAATACCCCGATGGGGGATCACGTGTCCACACGTGACCAAAGGTCACGTGCAGACACGTGATGGGTTCTTAGGCTCTTTAAATAATAGAATTAAATTCTAATCAAATAATCAATCAGTGGAATCACGTGTCCATACGTGATGGTCCTTCAACCCACTAAAAAGGAAATAAAAGATATAATAAAGACTAAGGAAAACCCCCAATGGGGCATCACGTGCTCACACGTGACCAAGGGTCCCGTGCTGACACGTGACGATCCTTAGGCCTTTGAAACGACAGAATTAAATTCTGGGTAAAGTGTTAATCAAGGGGGTCACGTGCCAACACATGACAGGTCCCCCGGCTCTGTAATTGATAGAATTAAATTCTATTTCAATGGTCAAACATTGGGAAATCAAAGACCCTAACTGGGAAAATATTTCTCTAAATCTTTCCAAAAAAAGGTGGTGCTCTGTAAAATGGAGCACCATTGGATTAAAAATCCATCGGTGATTAAAAATCACCAATTTATGGAAAGATTTTATACAAGGAAAGATTTTCCTAAAATTCACCAAGAATAACAAACAGAATATCTTTGGATTTAAAATCCAACGGTGAATAAAATTCACAGAATAATCTAAAGGATCATATTAATTATGAAAAGAAACAAAATCTTTCGATGAAAGATTTACTAAACAAATTGATTCTTTTCATTCTCCTATAAATAGGAGCCAAGAAGGGAGGAAAAGATATAGAGTTTTGGAATCTTGAAATTTCAGAGAGAAAAGAAAGGAGAATCACAACTTCAAACAGAGAATTTAATTCTCAAATCTAAGAGTTTAACTCTTCTGCACAAAAGAACTTAGTTCTTTCTCTGGTTGAAGATCTGTAAAGAGCACATCTCCCCATAAGTTGAGAATTTAATTCTCATCGGATTGAAATCCTGCCATGCAGATCCAAAACTTAGAGGGGGAATTGAGTTTAGAGAATTTAATTCTCCCAAAACAAAGTTAGGGTTTAACCCTATATGAGAATTTAATTCTCCCAAACTTGCAGGAATTTAATTCCTTCAAGATGAAACTAGGGTTTAACCCTATATAAGAATTCAATTCTCCTAAAAAGTTACAGGAATTTAATTCCTTCAAGATGGACAGAACTAGGGTTTAACCCTAATTGAGAATTTAATTCTCTCAAATTTAAAGGAATTTAATTCCTCTTAGAATGAAATTAGGGTTTAACCCTATATTAGAATTTAATTCTTTCATAATAGGAATTTAATTCCTCCAAAATCATGATTAGGGTTTAACCCTATAAAAGAATTTAATTCTTAAAAATTAAGAGACTTAAGAGATCTCTGTGCATGAAAAGAATTAAGGTCGCGTGTCCCCACGTGACCCCTGAAAAGATCCCCAAAAATGAGAAGGAAAAAGCTTTGAGGCAATGCCTTACGTGCTCCCACGTGACTTTCAAAACACAGAAAGAAAAAGTAAAGGAAATATTGGCTCTGGGCGCTCTTACGTGTTACCACGTGACCCCTAATAAATACGTTAACAAATCAGTGCATGAATGCTTTTCACGTGCCCGCACATGATGCTCAACAAAAACAAAAAGTGTTTAACACTTATTTGCAGAACAAAGTAAAAGGAAATCTGGTCCCATCTTCAGATGCCTCACGTGCTCACACGTGATGGCCTGAAAGCTAAGTGTTTAACACTTATTTGCAGCTTTGAGGGTAAAATAAAGGAGTTTCGGCCCAATTCTCAGGCACCTCATGTGACCCCACATGACCACCCCATTTTTAGTGTTTAACACTATTTTTTAAAATCGCATCACGTGGGAACACGTGATCATCAAATACCTTCTAGTGTTAACACTATTTCAAAACCAACCTAGCCCAAAATGGCTAAGTTTTTCCAGAGGCAGGATTCCCCTTTGACTGAACTTCAAATATACCCTTGTTCTCCAAACTTGATCATTTCACATGACATTCAAAGTAAACTCCAGAGCTATGATGAATGGTCAGTGCCTAATAAAAGACAAAATGTTATCAGAGCCCTCAAAACTCTGGTTTAGCATTGCTAAATAATGTGGGCTTGAACCCAGACAAAAGTTTAATGGTCCAACAAGAGTCAATATTTCTAACTTAATTGGAGTTAGCCCAAACTGGCCATAAGTTCTCGATTCAGATTTAACTGATCCAATGTGCTCATAATCTAATAAATTGATCTTAGTTCCAAATTGAACTACAGATCTCCCAATCAACCTTGGTTCAAGGGCAAATCTCTGAACTCCTCTGATATTGTCGTTGTAATCCTTCAACGTCTTCAGAGAGGTGACGGGTCCCGACAACCATACATTTCATAGACTATGACGTCTTTAAACTGGACTGTAGGGTCCTTAAGCCCATGGACTATGATATCCTTAACCTTTACTGTGAGCTCTATAAACTCACGGACTATGATGTCCTTAACCTTGACTGTGAGGTCATTAAACTCACGGACTATGATGTCCTTAACCTTGACTGTGATGTCTTTAAACTCACGGACTATGATGTCCTTAACCTTGGACCACTATGTCCTTAAACTGGTAATGGACCACCATGTCCTTAAACTGGTAATCGACCACAATGTCCATAAACTAAACAAAAGAGCCCAAATGCTCCTTTGTTGGATCTAAATGGTCCCGTTGAGTTGATCTTAGTCTAAAATAAGACTAACGTATCCTTAAAAAACGTTTAAGTTGATCTTACTTTCAAATGAGACTAACGTATCATTAAACCCAAACCCCCAAACCCAAATCTAAGAAAGATACGGATTTGGACTAGTCCACGCCCTACGGGCGACAACATAACTTAGTCTCCGTATATAATCCACGGGCAACTAAACAAAAAACAAACACCCACGACATGAAGTGACCATATGGAGAAGGAGAAAGTTGTTACCGCGATGCGGTAGCGTAATTAACCGTAGGGGCTTGCTCCTGCAGGAAGAGCGTCCCCACAATCAAAAATCCCACAAACGAGGGGGAATCTGACGAAGTCTGCTAAATCGGCCGCATCCGCTTAAACCTTCGATACATGGTGCCATAAATCAACTTGGTATCTTCGGAGAGGTGGACGGATAGCACCAATTAGCATCTTCCCCGAATCTCAGGCAAGACGTCTGTCTTGCGCGTCTTTCGGAGGGGAACATATTCTGGCACGCCCGGTGGGACCTTTTCCTCTTTCCACTCCACACTTCGTGTGTCGTGTTCGCGAAAGAATCGTGGTTTGCTAATGGTTGCCCTTGGGTTCGAGGTACTGAGATTTGGCGTTTTGCTTGGTGCAGAAAACAGAAGATCAATGGCTTCAAACTGCACTAACTGCAACTGCAACTCTCGCTCCGTCCCGTCCGGAGGAGTGACTTACGGGCCCCAAGCGGCCTCCATCTTCGCTATGCCGGTGGAACAGGTCACTCAAGCCACCATAGGATTGATTTTTGGGACCATGCTCCAGCCAACGAGCTTCACTGCTCCTATGCCAACACCGGAAGCTCCAAAGAAGTCGGTCTTTGATCGGTTCACAACTAATGCGGCCCCCATCAACGGGTCGTCCAGCTCCAACACTTCATTCTTCGCCAGATTGGGCCAAAGTTCCGGTGGGCCCATGATGAAGCCTATAATCCCAGGAAAGGTTGTTCCGAAGAGGATAGCCATCCCTGCTCCTGAAGTCATCAAGCTGGCTTCTCTTGCCAAAGGGTCGGTCTTTACAAGATTAACCACTCCGGCTCCTGCTCCAAAGTCTGTCTTTGACAGATTAAATACCACTTCTCAACGGACATCAGTCTTCAACAGGCTGACGCCAGCAACAACCCCTCACCTGGAAAGGGGGCAAGACAAAGCCATTCCCATCGTTGAACCAACGCCAATGGCTCGACATGCTCGATGTCGCCACTGGCGCCGAGTAAGGAAGGCCGGGGGCAACTCCCCCTCTGGGCTAACTCTACCAGCCCCAACGGTGGAAATCAATGCTGCTGTTCCAACCGAGAACAGCTTTGAGCTGTTGAACAAAGTGCGCAGGAACTCTCCTACCGCCGTACTGAAAAGATCTCCCACTCCGGTGGAGAATGTTACAGAAATGAAGTTGGACCGGTCTCCTCAACGACTGTCATCCAAAGTGTACAAAATCTGGCGACGAGTCTAAGAGTCGGTGATCAATGAGGACTATCTCCGCCGACAGAAGAAGCTGAAGGCTCAGAAGGAAGAGAACCGTCCTGGCAAACTACAAAAGGCGACAGCTATTTGCGTGCCCACTGCAACGGCCCCTCAACGTCAACTGATCAAAAGAAAAGGAGGCCAGGGAAAGCCCCTGTGACTACGGCAAATCGCAGAGACGCTGAGCCCAAACGCCCCAAGTCTGGGGGCATAATGGTGCATACTGTTTACATGGCTTCCGGAAAAGAGGAAAGCCGCGTCTCCACAGGTCATCGACCGCTTACGTGATCTGTAACAAGGGCCCATGAGCAACAACAGAAGCTCCAGGAAATGTTGACGCAGATGGCCGTACTCACAGGGCCAAAAGAGAGCCCGGAAACGTCATCAGAGCAACGTCGAGAAGAAGAAACTGATGCTGAGTTCCTTCGCAGAATCCTCGAAAAGAAGGACAAAGAGGCAGAGGAACAAGCTGCCAACATAAAACGAATGGCGTTCTTATTTCAAGACATGGTTGGGATGATGTTACAGCCGAATCCTCCAGCTGAAGATCCTCCGATTATCCTTGAAGACGACCGAGGGGAGACATCAAACCCTCCTCCAGCTCTTTCAGCAGCCAAGGAGGAGACTATCTCCAAGGCCACTCTGGATGATTACATCGCTCAGCAGATACAAGTTCACAAGGCGAATGAAGCGGCCGATCAGGTTGTTAAGACTGGACAACCCTATCCGGGTTGGTACGACCAAATAAAGTACCCGCCGGGATATACAATCCCTAAATTCTATGTATATAAAGGGACGGGAAATCCGCATCAGCACGTCGCTTAATTCATAGCCTTGTGCGGCAACACTAGAGGTGATGACAAACTGCTACTCCGCTAGTTCGTCGGCATCTTTTCAGAGACGGCGTTCGAATGGTACTCTGAACTCCCGAACGACTCTGTCAAGACATTTGCAGAGATGGAGCTGCTGTTTACCCAACGTTTCGCAAGCGCTAGTGAACGCACCCCGATCACCGCATTGATTAACGCCAGGGTGCAACCGGGAGAGACATGGGTTCAATACGCAATACGATGGCGGAATCTGTGGTCGAAATGCGAACAGCGCATCAAAGAAGCACCGGCGGTGGGCATGTTCATAGGCACTCTGGATCCTCATGCAACCATCTCCCAATTCATGATGTTCTTCAAGCCGACCACGTTCCAGGCCTTGATTGACAAGTTAGCCCAAATGGACCAGATGGGTCATAAACCATCTCCTCCAAAGACGGATCCTCGGAATGAAAAGGGGAAAGGAAAAGCAACTTTCGTCGCCAATACTCAACAACAGCCGAGAAACCTAAAGTCGGTTGTTCGCCAAAAAAATATGCGCCCATGCCCATTCCTCGAGGAGAGGCTTGGACGTCCTTACTCGTTTCCCTAAGATAAAACGAGGGGACTGTTCGAGCTGGCAGTGCGTAACAGACTCATCAATTTGCCGGATCCAAAACGTCCGTTGTAGCCAGGCGATGTCAACAATCCTAATTACTGCCCTTACCACCAAACAGTAAGCCATCCAATCGAAGATTTCTTCGTCTTCATAGGCTGGATTGAGGACCAATACCAACAAGGCAAGTTCTCATTATCCGAAAACTGGAAGGTGAACCCGTCATAACCGCACACTCCTAAGAAGTTGGACACACCGGGGGCAACATGCTCTTTTGTTGAAGAAGCTCCATGGGAGGTGGCTCTTTTGGCCAAAACCAAAAGAATGCTGAATGATCTCCAGACATGCCTGGCGATCAGGTGGAAAAATCCACTGGAACCCGAGAACATCGAGGGAATGCTGAAACCGCGCCCAACTCCAAAAACTGGTGGTGATGGTCAAGCACTCACACCCAGCCGTCAAAGTCTTCGAAGAAGACGAAGAAGACCAAAAAGCCCGTAAAGCCTGGTGACAAGCGCACGGACCTGCAAAAACAGATTGACGCGTTGGAAGAATATAATCAGAAGGCGCGGACCCCAGTCACACTCCCAGAATTTCTCACCCACGTCCTTGTGGACAAAGATGATGACAATGGAGAAGACTCATCGGATGAGTCTGAAGATTATGTGGAAAGCTGGCATGTGATCTCTCACTCGTTAATAAACGGTGAAGAAGCTTTGGATGTAGAAAAACCAGGGGCAAATCCTAAGCCTGAACTTCTAGGACCATCAGACGAAATGATTGATTCATTCCTAAACGAAGCCCGTCAGGAAAGCAAAGCCAATCTAGAGCGTGAACTGGCTATACTTGAAAGTGCCAAACGCCGACGACTGGAGGAAAAGGTTGAGACACCCCGACTGGAGCAAAGCATCCCTATCACCAGCAAAAGCAAGCATCAAGTAAGGAATCAATTCGCTAGGGCCCTGGCAATAGGAATGAAGTTGCCCTCTGTCAAAGGAAATTCCCCTGGCGATATATGTCTTGATGAAGCGGACATACATCCTAACTTCTACCTATACCATCGGAGGATTGCACCCCCCACCGAGGAGTGCATAGCCTTTAAAAACTGGTGGCAGGGATATGTTGCCCATCGACGACACATTCAACGAGTGAAGCGCAAGGCTCGTCGGGAACAGAAAAGCACGACAGATGAGCGTGAAAGAGCTGCTGGCAACTGTCACATAGCCGACACCAAGGGATCGCAAGTTATCACCTTTGGGAGCGATTCTGATGAAGAAATATCCCCTGGCCCTCTCTTTAAGGAATCCACCTTCGGCGCAAAACTTGCGAAGATTTGCGGCAAAATCTAGCTGCATAATCGTACGTTGACCTATGACCGAAATGTCGTTAAACTACTACCAACCCGCGGCATCCCCAGGCTGACATGGTAAAAAAAAAAGGGTACATCCACAAGCAAGAGGGGCACGGATGAAAACCCGAAAGGGTTCCGTGAGTAAAAACAGCAGGACTACCGATGATGTTTGTGAAAACCCGAAAGGGCACAGACTCGTTAAAAAAAAGGGTACGTCCACAAGCGAGATGGGAACAGATGAAAACCCGAAAGGGCTCCGTGAGTAAAAACAGCAGGACTACCGACGATGTTTGTGAAAACCCGAAAGGGCGCAGACTCGTAAAAAAACGGTATGTCCATAAGCAAAATGGGAACGGATGAAAACCTAAAAGGGCGCCGTGAGTAAAAACAGCAGGTCTATCGGCGATGTTTGTGAAAACCCGAAAGGGCACAGACTCGTAGTATGTATATATATATATATATATATATATATATATATATATAAACGGTACGCCCATAAGCGAAAAGGGCACTGATGAAAACCCGAAAGGGCTCCGTGAGTAAAAACGACAGGGCTACCGGCGATTGTTTGTGAAAACCCGAAAGGGCGCAACCTCGTTAAAGAACACTTGGAAGGTCCTCTCGACCTTGTAAGGAGAAACCACCCGCGTGAGATCCTTACGACTCACAAAGGAAGCAACACACTTAGGAATCCCCATGACTCCTAAGGAGAAATTACACTTGCGAGATCCTCATGACTCGTAAGGAAAACCCTCTTATGAGACCCTCACGGCTCATAAGATTCAAAAGTCTTAAGTTACAGGGACCTGAAGCTGTTCTTAAGTACCCCCCTCCACAACCTCCAATACTGCCCTACAAGCGGCTCAATGCTGACCCTTGTATACAATCCACGGGCGTGAATAAACTTTTCCCTAACAAAGTCCCATCCGTGACTAGGGATATGTTTACACGGTGAACAACCCTTGTAAGTCCTCTCGACTTATAAGGAGAAAGCACTCTTGTAAGATCCTTACGACTTATAAGAGACCATGCACTTAGGAATCCTCACGACTCCTAAGGAGAAAACGCACCTATGAGATCCTCACGACTTGTAGGGAGAAATACCTTATGAAACCCTTACGGCTCATGAAGTCAAAAGCCTTAGTCGACAGGATCTTAACCCTGTCTACTAAGCCACCTTTGTTCGATATCGACAGAGGCAAATGATGATTCGCTCGTGGCAATATCCCAGTTATAGCGATGCTGATGCCAAAATCGGTGTCTAATTCTAAGCTTGCAGCAAAGAAGCCAGCGAGCCACACAGGCATACGAAATAGCCAAAATGATGGGGCAACTTGCAGACAAAATCAGTAAGTAAAAATGTATGCATGCAAAATAGCCAAAATGATTGGGCAACTCGCAATAAAAAGCAGCGAGTAAAAAAAAATAGCCGAAATGATTGGGCAACTCGCAATAAAAAGCAGCGAGTAAAAATAAAAAAAATATAGCCGAAATGATTGGGCACCGCGAAAAATAGACGAAATGATTGGGCAATCGCGACCTTCGCGATATAAAAGCTGAAATGATTGAGCATCGCAGGGAAAAAAATGATGAAAATGAAATTTATGCCCTACAGGTGAGATCACATCGATCCCTGTATACAATCCAGGGGCACAAACAAAGAAAGAACCAGACCTTTCCAACAGGCTCCATCAGAAAGCGAAGCCAAATCTCGACGGTTCATAGAAAACCTAGAGACAACCTTGACATTTGTCACAATATTGCAGACACAATGTCAACAAACGAAGAAAAGTAAGATCCCTAGCTTCAGGGTCTCGACGTCAATATCGACAGCCTAGAGATCACCAACTGCGTTTCACCTTACTTCAGCAGGATGCAGAAATGACGTCAACAACCGACCTCAGAGTCGCAACGAAGAGGAGCCATGGCAAAGTCCCCAGTTCCAAGACTCTATGGTCCACAGACGACCTAGAGTCAACGAATGACTTCCCCGCCGGAGCAACGCTCCGTCTCGGAAACAAGTCAACCAATGACTTCCCCGTCGGATCAACGCTCCGTCTCGGAAACAATTCGGCCAAAAACCTCGACTCCAAGGAAATCAGTGTCCTTGGCAGCCTCCTCGATTCAGGGAAATCAGCGTCCTTGACGAGAGCATCTCGATTCGCGTCGACCCGCAGAGAAATCAGCGTCTTTGCATGAATACATCGATTTGTTTCAATTCCGAAGAAATTAGCGTCCTTGGCAACAACCTCGATTCAGGGAAATCAGCGTCCTTGACGAGAGCATCTCGATTCGCATCGACCCGCAGAGAAATCAGTGTCTTTGCAGGAATACCTCGATTCGTCTCACCCCCAGGGAAATCAGTGTCCTTGGCAACCTCCTCGATTCATGGAAATCAGCGTCCTTAACGAGAGCACCTTGATTCGCGTCGACCTGCATAGAAATCAGCGTCTTTGTAGGAATACCTCGATTCGTCTCAACTCCGAGGAAATCAGTGTCCTTGGCAACCTCCTCGATTCAGGGAAATCAGCGTCCTTGACAAGAGCACCTTGATTCGCGTCGACCCGCAAAGATATTTGCGTCTTTGCAGGAATACCTCGATTCATCTCAACTCCGAGGAAATCAGTGTCCTTGGCAACCTCCTCGATTTAGGAAAATCAGCGTCCTTGACGAGAGCACCTTGATTCGCGTCGACCTGCAGAGAAATCAGCGTCTTAGCAGGAATACATCGATTCATCTTAACTCTGAGGAAATTAGCATCCTTGGCAATCTCCTCGATTCAGGGAAATTAGCAGCCTTGACGAGAGCACCTCGATTTGCGTCGACCTGCAGAGAAATCAGCGTCTTTGCAGGAATACATCGATTCGTCTCAACTCCGAAGAAATGAGCGTCCTTGGCAACAACCTCGATTCAGGGAAATCAGCTTCCTTGACGAGAGCATCTAGATTCGCGTCGACCCGCAGAGAAATCAGCGTCTTTACGGGAATACCTCGATCCGTTTCTACTCCAAGGAAATCGGTGTCCTTGGCAACCTCCTCGATTCAGGGAAACCAGCATCCTTGACGAGAACATCTCGATTCGCGCCGATCCGTAGAGAAATCAGTGTCTCTGCAGGAATATACAACGTCAGCAAAGCGGAGCCGCGACAAAGTTCCCAGTTCCAAATCTCGACGGTTCACAGACATCCTAGGGACTAACCCGGAACTATGGAAAAGTCCCTTAGTTCCAAATCTCGATGGATCACAAACAGCCTAGGGATCACCAACGACGTTTCTCCTTTTTTCAGCAGGATGCAGATGCGGCGTCAACAAACGACCCCAGGGTCAAAACAATGGAACCATGGCAAAATTCCCTAGTTCCAAATCTCGACGGTTCACATACAACTTAGAGATCAACACCGGCGTTCTTCCTCCTTCCAATCGGATTCAGACGCAACATCAACCAGCGGAATGACGAAAAAATCCCAACTCCACCTCAGCATTCGTCTCGTTACAGTAGACGCAATGTCAACAACAGCGTTCCTTCGCAGTCCAGCAGGATGGAGATGCAACATCAACGAAAGACCCCATGGTCAGTAAAGTGGAGTGATGGAAAAATCCCAACTCTACCTCAGCATTCCTCTTGTTACAACAGACGCTATGTCAACAACGGCGTTCCTTCGCAGTCCAGCAGTATGTAGATGCAACGTCAACGAAAGACCCTATGGTCGAAACAAAGCGGAGTGACGGCAAAATCCCAGCTCCACCTCAGCATTCGTCTCGTTACAGCAGACGCAACGTCAACAACGGCGTTCCTTCGCAGTCCAGCAGGATGTAGATGCAACGTCAACGAAAGACCCCATGGTCAGCAAAGCGGAGTGATGGAGAAATCCTAGCTCCACCTCAGCATTCGTCTCGTTATAGCAGACGCAATGTCAACAGCAGCGTTCCTTCGCAGTCCAGCAGGATACAGACACAAAGTCAACAAAAAACCTCGCGGTCAAAGCAAACGAAGCAAAGGCCAAATTCCTAGCTTCACGGTCTTGACGGTAACTCATATAAAATCTGAAAGACTATTAGAGATCATCCCATACCAGCACGGAGTGATCACCATCTCGACGTTCGTCTCGATATAGCAGATGAGATGTCATCACAGCGTCCTTCCTCTAACAGGATCCAGACATGCCAAAGCAAACGAAGCAAAGGCCAAATTCCTAGCTTCAGGGTCTTGACGGTAACTCATATAAAACCTGAAAAACTACCAAAGACCATCCCACATGGAGTGGTCACCATCTCGACGTTCGTCTCGATACAACAGACGAGATGTCACCACAGCGTTCTTCCTCCAGCAGGATCCAGACGCGACAATCAAACAACGGAGCCACGGCGAAATCCCTAGTTCCAAGCCTCGACGGTTCATTCGCAACCTAGAGATAACCGCGACATTCGTCTCGTTACAGCAGACGCAATGCCAACAAAATGAAGCAAAGGCCCAAATTCCTAGTTTCAGGGTCTTGACGGTAACTCATATAAAACCTAAAAGACTACCGGAGATCATCCCACATGGAGTGGTCATCACCTCGACGTTCATCTCGATACAACAGACGAGATGTCACCACAGCGTTCTTTCTCCAACAAGATGCAAACGCGACAATAACAACGGAGCCACGGCAAAATCCCTAGTTCCAAATCTTGACGGTTCACCAACAACCTAGAGACAACCGCGACATTCGTCTCGTTACAGCAGACGCAATGCCAGCAAAACGAAGCAAAGGCCAAATTCCTAGCTTTAGGGTCTTGACGGTAACTCATATAAAACATGAAAGACTATCGGAGATCATCCCACACCAACGCGGAGTGGTTATGACTCATCGGGGCTTTCCAAAATGAGCCTAACCTCAAGTAAAAACCGGCATGGCAAAATTCATAACGCTTGCTCTTCTGACAGTCAAACTGCCTAAGAAGATCGCTTGAAGACGTCTTGTCCATCCCCCGAAGGGATCAGAGACACGACAGTCGCAAGGCTACTCGAACAGCAAGATTACCTATCGAGTGATACATCAGCCAATGCGACGGTACATCGGGCAAAACCCTAGTACCACAGACCGTAACGGACCTCTGTCCTAAAGAGCAGAGGTTAACTATAACGTTAGGACATCCTTGCGAGAACTTCTCGATTTGTCTCGACTCATGAGGAAATTAATGTCCTTGCGAGAACTTCTCGATTCATCTCGACTCGTAGGGAAAGCCTTAGGCAATGGGGATAAAAACATGTTTCCTAAGCACTGGGACCCTGCAAGTTGGTCTAAAACGGACTCTAACATACTATTCACGGACCACACTCTCCAAAGTCGAATCTCGACAAGGAGGGAAACAACCGCTTACGAGTCCTCTCGACTTATAAGTGGGAAAATTCTCTTGTGAGATCCTTACGACTCTCAAGAGAAAGCACACTTAGGAATCCTCAAAACTCCTAAGGAGAAAAGACACCTACGAGATCCTAACGACTCATAGGGAGAAAAGTCTTTATGAGACCCTCACGACTTATAAAGTTGAAAAGTCTTAGGTGGCAGATCCTACCCCTGTCTCCTAAGCCATCACTGCCCTGCAAAAAGGTCAAGATGGACCATCTATGAGCCACACTTGCCAAAACTACATGCCACTGAAATGGAGAAATTACTCATGAGCATATAAACTACTTCACTCCAGAGTTAGACATAAAGAAATACAAGGATGCGGCTCATGGATCTGATGGTTTGGAACTATATCTTTTAAGAGTCGAGATTTGAGTCAATGATAAATGACGACGCTTGAGTCCGCTCATTATCTTCTCAGATCAAGATTCTGAAAGTTATATACCAACCCGAAACTGGTCATACGCTATGCATTACTCTGCACTACTTCACCCACATATATACTTACGTGGGCAAAGTAGTAGGGGGCATTTGTTCCCGCCAAAAATTTCTGCGCAAAAGAGTCCAAGGTATCAAATGGCAGCGATACGCTTAAGAAAATGCGAACCAGTATCTTTCGGCCTGTATTTTATTAAACTCCCGAAGGAGAAACTGTTAAATTCTGATGGTATCGAAAGCATCTCGAAAAATCCTTCGATTTGATATATTATGGGCCTCATAATTCATCCGGGATCAAAATTTATGAGGCATCACGTGCCCGCACATGACTAGGCATCACGTGCCCACACGTGACCATTTACAGGCAAAGCCTGTAGGCACTGAATAAAATAAATAATTAATGGGGTCACGTGCCATCACGTGATAGGCCTTTGAAAACCCACTGAAGAAAATTAAAAGTGCAATCAGGAATACCCCAATGGGGGATCACGTGTCCACACGTGACCAAAGGTCACGTGCAGACATGTGATGGGTTCTTAGGCTCTTTAACTAATAGAATTAAATTTTAATCAAATAATCAATCAATAGAGTCACGTGTCCACACGTGATGGGCCTTCAACCCACTAAAAAGGAATTAAAAGATATAATAAAGACTAAGGAAAAAACCCAATGGGGCATCACGTGCTCACACGTGACCAAGGGTCACGTGCTGATACGTGACGATCCTTGGTCCTTTGAAACGACAGAATTAAATTCTGGGTAAAGTGTTAATCAAGAGGGGTCACGTGCCAACACGTGACAGGTCCCCCAGCTCTTTAATTGATAGAATTAAATTCTATTTCGATGGTCAAACGTTGGGAAATCAAAGACCCTAACTGGGAAAATATTTCTCTAAATATTTCCAAACAAAAAAGATGGTGCTCTGTAAAATGGAGCACCGTTGGATTAAAAATCCAACGGGAATTAAAAATCACCAATTTATGGAAAGATTTTATACAAGGAAAGATTTCCCTAAAATTCACCAAGAATAACAAACAGAATATCTTTGGATTTAAAATCCAACGGTGAATAAAATTCACTGAATGATCTAAAGGATCATATTAATTATGAAAACAAACAAAATCTTTCAATGAAAGATTTACTAAACAAATTAATTTTTTTCCTTCTCCTATAAATAGGAGCCAAGAGAAGGGAGGAAAAGATATAGAGTTTTGGAATCTTGAAATTTCAAAGAGAAAAGAAAGGAGAATCAAAACTTCAAACAGAGAATTTAATTCTCAAATCTAAGAGTTTAACTCTTCTGCACAAAAGAATTTAGTTCTTCCACTGGTTGAAGATCTGCAAAGAGCACATCTCCCCATAAGTTGAGAATTTAATTCTCATCGGGTTGAGATCCTGCCATACAGATCCAAAACATAGAGAGGGAATTGAGTTTAGAGAATTTAATTCTCCCAAAACAAAGTTAGGGTTTAACCCTATAAGAGAATTTAATTCTCCCAAACTTACAGGAATTTAAATCCTTCAAGATGGAACTAGGGTTTAACCCTATATGAGAATTCAGTTCTCCTAAAAAGTTACAGGAAATTAATTCCATCAAGATGGACAGAACTAGGGTTTAACCCTAATTGAGAATTTAATTCTCTCAAATTCACAGGAATTTAATTCCTCTTAAAATGAAATTAGGGTTTAACCCTATATAAGAATTTAATTCTTTCATAATAGGAATTTAATTCCTCCAAAATCATGATTAGGGTTTAACCCTATAAAAGAATTCAATTCTTAAAAATAAAGATACTTGAGAAATCTCTGTGCATGAAAAGAATTAAGCTCACGTGTCCCCACGTGACCCCTGAAAAGATCCCCAAAAATGAGAAGGAAAAAGCTTTGAGGCAATGCCTCACGTGCTCCCACGTGACTTCCAAAACACAGAAAGAAAAAGCAAAGGAAATATTGGCTCTGGGTGCTCTCACGTGTTACCACGCGACCCCTAATAAATGCCTTAACAAATCAGGGCAAGAATGCTTATCACGTGCCCGCACGTGATGCTCAACAAAAATAAAAAGTGTTTAACACTTATTTTCAGAAAAAAGTAAAAGGAAATCTGGCCCTATCTTCAGATGCCTCACGTGCTCACGTGATGGCCTGAAAGCTAAGTGTTTAACACTTATTTGCAGCTTTGAGGGTAAAATAAAGGAGTTTCGGCCCAATTCTCAGGTGCCTCACGTGACCCCATATGACCACCCCATTTTTAGTGTTTAACACTATTTTTTAAAAGCGCATCACATGGGAACGCGTGATCGTCAAATACCTTCTAGTGTTAACACTATTTCAAAACCAACCTAGCCCAAAATGGCTAAGTTTTTCCAGAGGAAGGATTCCCCTTTGACTGAACTTCAAATATACCCTTGTTCTCCAAACTTGATCATTTCACATGACATTCAAAGTAAATTCCAGAGCCATGATGAATGGTCAGTGCCTAATAAAAGACAAAATGTTATCAGAGCCCTCAAAACTCTGGTTTAGCATTGCTAAATAATATGGGCTTGAACCCAAACAAATGTTTAATGGTCCAACAAGAGTCAATATTTCTAACTTAATTGGAGTTAGCCCAAACTGGCCATAAGTTCTCAATTCAGATTTAACTGAACCAATGTGCTCATAATCTAATAAATTGATCTTAGTTCCAAATTGAACTACAGATCTCCCAATAACCTTTGGTTCAAGGGTACATCTCTGAACTCCTCTGATATTGTCGTTGTAATCCTTCAACGTCTTCAGAGAGGTGACGGGTCCCAACAACCATACATTTCATAGACTATGACGTCTTTAAACTGGACTGTAGGGTCCTTAAGCCCATGGACTATAATGTCCTTAACCTTGACTGTGAGGTCTTTAAACTCACGGACTATGATGTACTTAACCTTGACTGTGAGGTCTTTAAACTCACGGACTATGTTGTCCTTAACCTTGACTGTGTTGTCTTTAAACTCACGGACTATGATGTCCTTAACCTTGGACCACTATGTCCTTAAACTGATAATGGACCACCATGTCCTTAAACTGGTAATCGACTGTAATGTCCATAAACTAAACAAAAGAGCCCAAATGGTCCTTTGTTGGATCTAAATGGTCACGTTGAGTTGATCTTAGTCTAAAATAAGACTAACGTATCCTTAACAAACGTTTAAGTTGATCTTAGTCTCAAATGAGGCTAATGTATCCTTAAACCCAAACTCCCAAACCCAAATCTAAGAAAGATACGGATTTGGACTAGTCCACGCCCTACGGGCGACAACATAACTTAGTCTCCGTATACAATCCACGGGCAACCAAATACAAAACAAACACCCACGACACGAAGTGAACATATGGAGAAGGAGAAAATTGTTACCGCGATGCGGTAGTGTAATTAACTGCAGGGGCTTGCGCCTGCAGGGAAGAGCGTCCCCACAATCAAAAACCTCTCAAACGAGGGGGAATTTGACGAAGTCTGCTACATCGGCCGCATCTGTTTAAACCTTCGATACATGGTGCCATAAATCAACATGGTATCTTCGGAGAGGTGGACGGATAGCACCAATTAGCATCTGCCCCGAATCTCAGGCAAGACGTCTATCTTGAGCGTCTTTCGGAAGGGAACAGATTCTGGCACGCCCGGTGGGACCTTTTCCTCTTTCCACTCCACACTTCGTGTGTCGTGTTCGCGAACGAATCGCGGTTTGCTAATGGTTACCCTTGGGTTCGAGGTACTGATATTTGGCGTTTTGCTTGGTGCAGAAAATAGAAGATCAATGGATTCAAACTGCACTAACTGTAACTGCAACTCTCTCTCCGTCCCGTCCGGCGGAGTGACTTACGGGCCCCAAGCGGCCTCCGTCTTCGCTATGCCGGTGGAACAGGTCACTCAAGCCACTACAAGATTGATTTTTGGGACCATGCTCCCGCCAACGAGCTTCACCGCTCCTGTGCCAACACTGGAAGCTCCCAAGAAGTCGATCTTTGATCGGCTCACAACTAATATGTCCCCCATCAACGGGTCGTCCAGCTCCAACACTTCAGTCTTCGCCAGATTGGGCCAAAGTTCCGGTGGGCCCATGATGAAGCCTACAATCCCAGGAAAGGTTGTTCCGAAGAGGATAGCCATCCCTGCTCCTGAAGTCGTCAAGCCGGCTTCTCCAGCCAAAGGGTCGGTCTTTACAAGATTAACCACTCCGGCTCCTGCTCCAAAGTCTGTCTTTGACAGATTAAATACCGCTTCTCAACGGACATCAGTCTTCAACAGGCTGACGCCAGCAACAACCCCTCACCTGGAAAGGGGGCAAGACAAAGCCATTCCCATCGCTGAACCAACGCCAATGGCTCGACACGCTCGATGTCGCCACTGGCACCGAGTAAGGAAGGCCGGGGATAACTCCCCCTCTAGGCTAACTCCACCAGCCCCAACGGTGGAAATCAATGCTGCTGTTTCAACCGAGAACAACTTTGAGCTGTTGAACAAAGTGTGCGGGAACTCTCCTACCGCCGTACTGAAAAGATCTCCCCCTCCGGTAAAGAATGTTACAGAAATGAAGCTGGACCAGTCTCCTCAACGGCTGTCCTCCAAAGTGTACAAAATCTGGTGACGGGTCCAAGAGTCGGTGATCGATCAGGACTATCTCCGCCGATAGAAGAAGCTGAGGGCACAGAAGGAAGAGAACCTTCTTGGCAAGCCACAAAAGGCGACAGCTATTTGGGTGCCCACAGCAACGGCCCCCTCAACCTCAACTTCTCAAAAGAAAAGGAGGCCAGGGAAAGCCCCTGTGACTACGGCAAACCGCAAAGACGCTGAGCCCAAACGCCCCAAGTCTGGTGGCATAATGGTGCATACCGTTTACATGGCTTCCGGAAAAGAGGAAATCCGCGTCTCCATAGGTCATCGACCGCTTACGCGATCTGTAGCAAGAGCACAGGAGCAACAACAGAAGCTCCAGAAAATGTTGACACAGAAGGCCGTACTTACAGGGCCGAAAGAGAGCCCGGAAACGTCATCAGAGCAACGTTATGAAGAAGAAACTGATGCTGAGTTCCTTCGTAGAATCTTCGATAAGAAGGACAAAGTGGCAGCGGAACAAGCTACCAACATAAAACGAATAGCGTTCTTATTTCAAGACATGGTCGGGATGATTTTACTGCCGGATCGTCCAGCTGAAGATCCTCCGATTATCCTCGAAGACGACCAAGGGGAGACATCAAACCCTCCTCCAGCTCTTTGAGTAGCCAAGGAGGAGACTATCTCCGAGGCCACTCTGGATGATTACATCTCTCAGCAGATACAAGTTCACCAGGCGAATGAAGCGGCCGGTTAGGTTGTTAAGACTGGACGACCCTATCCGGGTTGGTACGACCAAATAAAATACCCGCCGGGATACACAATCCCAAAATTCCACGTATATAAGGGAACGAGAAATCCGCATCAGCACGTCGCTCAATTCAGAGCCTTGTGTGGCAACACTGGAGGTGATGATAAACTGCTAATCCACCAGTTCATCGGCAGCTTGTCAGAGACGGCGTTCAAATGGTACTCTGAACTCCCGAACGACTCTGTCAAGAAATTTGAAAAGATGGAGCTGCTGTTTACCCAACGTTTCGCAAGCGCTAGTGAACGCACCCCGATCACTGCATTGATTAACGCCAGGGTGAAACCGAGAGAGACATGGATTCAATACGCAATACGATGGCGGAATCTGTAGTCGAAATGAGAACAGCGCATCGAAGAAGCACCGGAGGTGGGCATGTTCGTGGGCACTCTGGATCCTCATGCAACCATCTCCGAATTCATGATGTTTTTCAAGCCGACCACGTTCCAGGCCTTGATTGACAAGTTGGCCTAAATGGACTAGATGGGTCATAAACTATCTCCTCCAAAGACGGATCCTCGGAATGAAAAGAGGAAAGGAAAAGAAACTTTCATTGCTAATACTCAACAACAGCCGAGCAACTTAAAGCCGGTTGTTCGCCAAAACAATATGCGCCCACGCCCATCCCTCGAGGAGAGGCTAGGACGTCCTTACTCGTTTCCCCAGGATAAAACGAGGAGACTGTTCGAGCTGGCAGTGCGCAACAGACTCATCAATTTGCCGGATCCAAAACGTCCGTTGCAGCCAGGCGATGTCAACAATCCTAATTACTGCCCTAACCACTAAACAGTAAGCCATCCAATCCAAGATTGCTTCATCTTCAAAGGCTGGATTGAGGACCAATACCAACAAGCAAGTTCGTATTATCCAAAAACTGGAAGGTGAACCCGCCACAACCGCACACTCCTAAGAAGATGGACACACCGGGGGCAACATGCTCTTTTGTTGAAGAAGCTCCATGGGAGGTGGTTCTTTTGGCCAAAACCAAAAGGATGTTGAATGATCTCTAGACATGCCCGGCGATCAGGTGGAAAATCCACTGGAACCCGAGATCATCGAGGAAATGCTGAAACCGCGCCCAACTCCAAAAACTGGTGGTGATGGTCAGAGCGCTTCCGCTTCTCCCACAGTCTACGTAGCCCTCTGGCTGTCATGTACACGTTCTATTCTAAATCGCCATTTAGAAAAGCGGTCTTGACGTGCATCTGCCATATTTCATAGTCATGATATGCAGCAACGGCAAGTAGGATCCTGATGGACTTAAGCATAGCCACTGGAGAAAAGGTTTCATCATATTCGGCACCTGGTCGTTGACGAAAACCTTTTGCTACAAGTCTATCTTTGAAAGTCTCAACTTTTCCATCTACACCAATTATCTTCTCATGATCCACTTACTCCCGATGGGTTTTACCCCTTCTGGAGCAACTTTCAAAGTCCATACTTCGTTGGTGTACATGGATTCCATCTCAGATCACATAGCATCCAGCCATTTCACATAGTCTCCACTTGCGATGGCCTGCTTGAAACTAGTTGGGTCATCATCTTCCATGATGTAATCCTCACTCCCACCGTCTATGAAAAAATCGTAGTATCTCTCAGGTGGACGAGGAACCCTATTAGATTTGCGGAGTGGCTAAGGTTCATTGGGGACTATTGAATCCTCCGGTTCCACCAAATCGTCAGTAATAGTTTGTGTTGCTGGAACTTCTTCCAGTTCTACATCATTGCTACTGATTTCTTTCACAAAAAATTCTTTTTCTAAAAATGTGGCATGTCGAGAAACAAACACTTTTTATTCCTCGGTGTGGTAGAAGATATCCCCTCGCGTTTGTTTAGGATATCCTACAAACTTGCACAGAACTAATCTTGCCTCGAGCTTGTCCGGATTTTGCTTTTTAACATAGGCCAGACAGCCTCATATCTTAACTCGTTTAAGAGATGGTCTCTTCCCATTCCATATCTCATATGGAGTGGTAGGCAACGGATTTGGTCGGAACTCTATTCCATAGGTATGCGGATATCTCAAGTGTATAACCCCAAAAGAAAATAGGCAACTCAGCAGTACTCATCATAGAGCGCACCATATCTAAATAGGTGCGATTTCTCCGCTCCAAAACCCCATTGTGTTGTGGTGTATACGGAGGAGTAAGCTGAGAGAGAATCATATTCTCTTTTAAGTATTCTCTGAATTCCGTGCTCAAGTATTCTCCTCCCTGATCAGATCGAAGGATTTTAATACTTTTACCCGTCTGGTTCTCAACTTCATACTTATATTCCTTGAATTTCTCAAAATATTCAGATTTGTGTTTCAACAAGAACACATGTCTGTATCTTGAGAGATCATTGGTGAATGTAATAAAGTACGAGGAACCATTCCTGGCATGTGTAGACATAGGACCGCATACATCACTATATATCTGTCCCAAAAGTTCAGTAGCTCTTTCTCCGTGTCCAGTAAATGGAGATTTGGTCATCTTGCCTTTGAGAAATGACTGGCAAGTTTCATAAGATGTAAATTCGAACGGATTCAAATATGCATCCTTATGCAACTTTAGATAGTCTTGTCGCATTGGTATGACCTAGTCTACAGCGCCATTTCTGAACTATTTCTCTTGAATGTGTTCTGTATACTTAGAACTATTTTATGATTTAGAATGTATATATCGTTATACAACGTACCATACCCAATCAATAGTTGATTTAGGAAAACATTTACAATATTTTTGGTACGAAATAACAGTCTCTCAGAATCATTGTGTTACCACTTGGTAATACAAGGTGATATCGCCAACTTCTTTGGCTGCAACAATTGCACCATTCCCTACTACTAGAGACATATCACCCTTTTCCAGTTCTCTATCTATCTTTAGCCCATGTAACAAATTACATACGTGGGATCCTGATCCGGTATCCAATACCCAGGACGTAGAGCAAACTGAGAAACAGTTCTCGGTTACGAACACACCCGAAGACGATGCATCAACATGCTTATTCTTCATTTGGGTGGCGTGGGAATCCTGATATTCTCTTATTCCTTTCTCAGACTTATGACAATCATAAGATAGAGCGGAACCTAGCCCAATATAACAAGTGGGTTCAGTCAATACATCTATATTATTATCTTGATTAAGGCGTGTCATTGGTCGCTACCAGGAGAGAGAGAAGGATAATCACTTTGCGTGTGCTCTTTGCAAGATTAGATTGGTTATTATTTCATCTAATTAGGATGGATCCCACAGTTTTTATCAAATCTTCCTTCAAACCCTAAAAGGTAAGATTAGCCGGGATTAGTTACACCCTACAAGTTCGCCAATCGTTCGGCCAGGCAGTTATTGGTACTCCGAGGGAGTCTCTCCATGCTTTCGCATGGAACTAATTAAATAACCTCATTTCCGCAGGGGAATCACCCCGTTAACACCTTTCTTAGACACCTAATTGATCGGCAAATTGTAAAGTGGAAAACTCTCCCAAGAGTAACTCTTACTCGTAGTGGGTATCGGGATCCAACTATCATATAGAAGGTATGCAATCTCATTGCAAATTTCAACACATGAAATTCCCAATATCTGTTTTTACCTCTCTCTTCCTATGACCTTGACAAAGGCCAACAAACCATAGGCCGCTAGTCAAGTTCAACACATTCATTACTTAATTGCATTAAACCCACCCGCACGACCCTTGACGAAGGCCAACAAAGTCACACGACTACCCTAATCCAATTGTTTCCCCCATCAGAGCAAAGCTCTGTTTGAAATTTGAATTTCAAAAAAAATTGAAGCAACGCTTCAGATCCAGCGCTAGGCGCGTTGCGCGCCGCGTGTCAAACATGGATGCGCTAGCGCCAGGTGCGCTGCGCCCTAGGCAGTGCACCATGTGTGCGCTGGTGCTAGGCGCGCTGCGCGCCACGTGTCAAACACGGGTGCGGTAGAGTAGGCTGAGCTGCGCTCTGAACAGCGCACCACGTGTCAAACGTAGGTGCGCTAGCGCAAAGTGCGCTGCGCTCTGAGCAGCGCACCACGTGCAAAGCACGGGTGCGCCAGCGCTGGAATAATAAAATTCCCCCACCGTCAGATCAAAAGATCTAATAATAATGATAAATCATTAATTAATCAGAATTAAAATTCTGTTATGGAAAGATTTTCCAATCTTGTTAGAAATAAGAAGATTGCCTTCTGTAAAACAGAAGCCCTAGGATTAAAG
Organism: Agapanthus africanus; assembly: GCA_030015575.1. NCBI lineage: Eukaryota > Viridiplantae > Streptophyta > Magnoliopsida > Asparagales > Amaryllidaceae > Agapanthus > Agapanthus africanus. Next base: position 89,061,411 of record JASDDO010000012.1, on the reverse strand, counting down.
ATCCGATGGTGGAAACATCCCCAAATCAATCAGAGAAAGATCTCTTTAACTGATCCAACAAATTAGCTTGCCCTATATAAAGGCCCTAAGACTTCAAGTCTGATATAGAACCCCCCCAATAAATTTTGAGAAAACTCAAAAGAAAGAGAGCAAGCTCTTGCAAGAAGATATTTCTTCAAGGTAAAGATGATGAATGATGAACACAGAGATGAAATCATCTCTTAAAAAGAAGAATTATCTTCCTATAAAATCATAGATCTATAAAGACCAAGGTCTTTTATAAAAAGATCAAAAGATCTCATCATAAAAAATAGAGAAGTACTTACTTCTTTCATAAATCATAGATTTATAAGACAAATTGTCTTTCTAAGATTATAAACATCTCATTATAAAGGGGAAGAGAATTATTAAATTCTCTTAAGGATCATAAATCCATAAAGGCAAAGCCTTTCTTTAATACAAGAGATTGAAGCATCTCCTATAAAATAAGAACTTTTGTTCTTTTGATCTTGAGACTAGTCTCTTCTAAGGGAAAATTTATTTCCCATTTCATAAGATTGATCAAATGCGCTTCTGCGCTCATGGACTGGCGCTCAGCGCCAGGCGCACCACGTGTCACTCACGTGTGCGCCATTGAATTAATGGCGCAATGCGCTAAAAAATTAGCGCAATGCGCTCATCATCTGGCGCTCAGCGCAAAGCGCGCCACGTGTCACCCACGTGTGCGCTACTCAACCGAAGCGCAATGCGCTCATCATCTGACGCTCAGCGCCAAGCGCGCCATGTGTCATTCATGTGTGCGCTACTCAGCAGAAGCGCAATGCGCTCTTTAATTGGCGCAAAACGCCAAGCGCGCCACGTGCCACTCACGTGGGCACTGACAGAACATAAATTGTTCTTTAATAATCCTCAGAGGTATTTTAAGTGCTCAGCACTAAAAGACAGAAATATTGTGAAAATCTAAATCAATGCTCAGCATTGTTAAAAGTGCCAAGCCCAAACAAATGCTCAACAGCCCAAAATAAATGTTAAACATTTTAACCTGAATGGACTTAGCCCAAGATTGGCCATAAGTCCCCAACTCAGATTAATTGAGCCCATATGCTCATAAATCTTTTAACAGATCTTATTTCCCAAATTGGACTACAGATCTACCAACCAAAACTGGTTCGAGGGTACATCTCTGAACCCTCTGATACATGTCGTTGTAATCCTTCAACGTCTTCGGAGAGGCAACGGGCCCAACAACCATACATTCCACGGACGACGATGTCCTTAAACTGGACCGTGGGGTCCCTTTTAAACTCACAGACTACGATGTCCTTAACCTCGGACTGTGGGGTCCCTTTAAACCCACGGACTACGATGTCCTTAACCTCGGACTGTGGGGTCCCTTTAAGCCTACGGACTACGATGTCCTTAACCTTAGACCACCATGTCCTTAAACTGGTCATCGACCGCAATGTCTCTAACCTAAACAATTGAGTCCAAATGCTCTCTTGTCGGATCTAAACGATCCTGTTAAGTTGATCTTAGTCTAAAATTAGACTAACGTATCCTTAACAAACGTTTAAGTTGATCTTAGTCTAAAATTAGACTAACGTATCCTTAACAAGCGTTTAAGTTGATCTTAGTCTCAAATGAGACTAACGTATCCTTAAACCCAAGCCAAAACCCAAATCTAAGAAAATACGGATTTGGACTAATCCACGTCCTACGGGCGACAACATAAATTAGTCTCCGTATACAATCCACGGGCAACCAAAGACAAAACAAACACCCACGACACGAAGTGACCATCTAGAGAATGAGAAAGCGGTTACCGCGATACGGTAGCGTAATTAACTGCAGGGGCTTGCGCCTGCAGGGCAGAGCGTCCCCACAATCAAAAACCCCTCGAACGAGGGGGAATCTGACGAAGTCTGCTACATCGGTCGCATCCGTTCAAACCTTCGATACATGGTGTCATAAATCAACTTGGCATCTTCGAAGAGGTGGACGGATAGCACCAATTAACATCTGCACCCGAAATTCAGGCCCCGATGTCCCAACGTCCCGGTCGCGTCTTTCGGCGGGGAACAGATTCTGGCACGCCCGGTGGGACCTTTTCCTCTTTCCACTCCACGCTTCGTGTGTCGTGTTCGCGAGCGAATCGCGGTTTGATATTGTTGCCCTTGAGATCGAGGTACTAAGATTTGGTGTCTTGATTGGTGCAGAAAACGAAAAATCAATGGCGTCTACTTGCACGAAGTGTTCCGGCTGCAACTGCAACTCACGTTTCGCCTCATCTGGAGGTATAGCTTACGGGCCCCAGGCGGCCTCCCTGTTCACAATGCCGATAGAGAAGGTGACACAGGCTACCACCGGATTGTTCTTCGGGACCATGCTCCCACCAGTGAGCATTAACATCCCGTTGCCGCAAGAAGCGCAAAAGAAGTCGGTCTTTGATCGGCTCACTACCACCAGGCCCCTCTCAACGGTCGTCCAATGTCAAGCCAGCAGCATATGTCTTCGATAGACTGAGCCTGAACTCCAATAGGCCCGTCAAGAAGCCCACGATACCTGAAGCAGCCATCCCGAAACAGATATCCATTCCTTCTCTCGAGATCACTAAGGAAGCCTCTCCCGTCAAGGGATCAGTCTTTACGAGGCTAGCCGCTCCGGCTCCCGTTCCTGCTCAAAGGTCTGCCTTTGACAGACTGGATACTACTGCTCAACGGAAGTCGGTCTTCAAGAGGCTGATACCAGTAGCGCCTCACCAGAACGGGGGGCATGAAAAAGTCACACCTAAAGCTGAAACAATCCCAACGGCTCGACAAGCTCGACGTCGCCACTGGCGCCGAGTAAGGAAGGCTGGGGGCAACTCCCCCTCTGGGCTAACTTCACCAACCCCAACGGTGGAAGTCAATGCTGCTATTCCAACTGGGAACATCTTCGAGCTGCTTAATAGGGTGTGCAGGAATTCACCCACCACCGTACTGAAAAGATCTCCTCCACCCATGAAGAATGTTACAGAAACGAAGCCGGAGCAGTCCCCTCAGCGGCTGTCCTCCACAATTCACAAAGTCTGGCGACAGGTTCAGGACTCAGTAATTGATCAAGATTACTCTCGCCAACAGAAAAAGGCGAAGGTTCAGTAGGAAGAGAACCGTTCTGTCAAGCCACGAAAGACAATAGCTACTTAGGTGCCCGCTGCAACGGCCCCCTTGACTTCAACTGCTTAAAAGAGAAGGAGGCCAGAGAAAGCTCCTGTGAACGTGGCAAACCGTAAAAGCGCTGAATCTAAACACCCCAAGTCTGGGGGCATGATAGTGCATACTATTTATATGGCTTCCGGAAAAGAGGAAAGCCGTGCCTCTACAGGTAATCGACCGCTTACCCGACCGATAACAAAGGCTCAGGAACAACAGCAGCAGAAACTTCAGAAGATGCTGACTGCAATGGCCGCACTCACTGGGCCAAAAGAAAATCCAGAGACCTCGGAACAGTGTCGTGAACAGGAAACTGATACCGAGTTCCTCCGAAGAATGCTCGAGAGGAAAGAAAAGGAAGCCGCAGAGCAGGCAGCCAATATAAAAAGAATGGCTCTTTTGTTCCAAGACTTGGCCGGCATGATGTTACAGCCGGAACCTCCAACTGAAGACCCTCCGATCATCATTGAAGACGATAGAGGGGAGACATCGAACCCTCCTCCGGCTCTTTCAACAGCCAAAGAGGAAACCATTTCCAAGGCCGATCTGGATGACTACATTGCTCAGCAAATACAAGCTCACTAAGCGAATGAAGTGGCCGGCCAAGTTGTTAAAACTGGGCGACCATATCCAGGCTGGTATGACCAAATAAAGTACCCGCCGGGATATACGATCCCTAAATTTCATATATACTAATGGACGGGCAATCCCCACCAGCATGTCGCCCGGTTTAGGGCTCTATGTGGCAACACCGGAGGTGATGATAAATTGCTACTTCGCCAATTCATCGGCAGCTTGTCGGAGACGGCATTCGAGTGGTATTCTGAACTTTCAAACGACTCTGTTAAGACTTTTGCGGAAATGGAGCTGTTATTCACCCAGCGATTCGCAAGTGCTAGTGAACGCACCCCAATAACGGCATTGATCAATGCCAGGGTGAATCCAGGTGATGTTGGTTATAGTGCCCTCAGATTGGATCAGAGGCACGTGATTGCAATGATTGAGGGAGGACCTATGCCGGTAGGACATTCTTACTCGTGATGATAGTATGCTATTTGGTTTATCTTTATCATCGTGTACTGCTTTACGGTGATCTTATAGGTCGCTTTTACACGTTGATAGAGCCCTTAGGATTCTTGCTTGACTGCCAGCAGTGTGAAGGCGATCATATACGTGGGAGCAGGGGTCTATAAGAACATCCTTAAAAGGTCCCTAGTCGTGTGAGTTTTCGAGACAGGGCATCGATACTCCGGAGTGGACTGGTGTATACAGTCGAGACGCCGATGAGGGGCAGTGGCCGGTCTCACAAGCCAATGGTGTCAGTTGGTACACCTAAGATGTATACAGGTGCTCATTAGGTTATGAGTACACCGGACATGACTCGCCGGGAACATTCTAGTTGGTATTATACCTGACGTCAGATAGCAGTTCCCTGGTGACATGTGTACAGGTTGGTTCATCGACCTGAGATCGTCATTTGTCTCGTGTGAGTTTCCACTGTACTTTGATTACTACCCTACCACGGCTTAAAGGAGTCGTGCAAACAGGTTTTAGTTGGGTACAGTCCCGAGCCATATGGAGGCAATGAACGGAACGGCAGGGGTTTCGTCTCTCCCAGTATTGGGGGTGAGATCGTGCTGTGTCTAGGAGAGCCAATAGTATCTCAGGGTTTTCTGGGCTACACTCCGACACGACTTGTACCGCTTTTGGGGGTCTGACTTTTACCAACCCCTTAGGACCGACATGCGATGCTCATAGACGAACGGACAGGACTGTAGGGATATTGTCGTTGACAGGCTCAGTAGGATGTCAGGATGAGCTTGCTCATCGACCTCCCTTTTGGTCAATATCTGATAGCCCGTTACGTACGGCTAATACCACTGACGTGCTAATGGTTAAATCCACAGCCAAAATATTGACGAGTCTTTAGAGTCCCCCACAGACAGTTTCTCAAGTTTCGGGTGAAACGTTGTAGAGGCCGTATGATATATGGCAGGGTTCGATCATATACGTGCAGTAGTGCACGGATCATGATCGGGCGGATCATACTAGTGAGCTTTGGTTTAAGCCGGATCTTAGTATTAGATTTATTGGATTACTTTAGTCTCATCGCATTCGCATTCAATCGGAATGCGGATACAGGTATGTATATACAGGTGAGGGGTATCCTTGTGATCCGTCACGAGTTTACTTTAGATGTTGCCATATCTTTTTATTGTTGTAAACATTTCGGTTAATGTTTACAAATAGTAGAAATTGTGAGTGGAAATGATCATGAGGTGCAATTAATATGACATGGACATGTTTAGTGACTCATGGTCTCTTTTCTTGTGCTAATGTCACATTAGGATTTGATTATTGTGTTAATATGATGCTTGGAGAGAGAATGGACAGCCATATAGGCTTGGGTTTGCTCTTGGTTTTCTTATGCTAACTCTCATTTTCTTCATCTCAACACAATAACAAAAGGCTCCTCTTCTTCTTCCTCCTCTAGCTCACCATTTTCACTAATGGCTTCATCTTCAACCTCCACCAATACACTCTCATGCGATGAGAATCAATGGATGCTTGAGACAAAGTGGTCGCACACATTCTCTACTTCACCTTGGACACGTCGGCTAGCACACTTCGTGTCCGAGTTGCTTCGGATGAAGCGGGAGCCTGTAAAAAGACTCATTGATGTGGTGCCCTTCCGACGAGGAGATCGGAGATCGGAGATGCCGCGAGGAGCTTGGGATGGTGGCCAAAGACCAAAGGACACGGATCGATCGGTATAGCCCCTTCCAACCCTTCTCTAGTTTGCTAGTTATAGGTTAATGGTTCGATCCGGGATTAAAGTCTGCGATAGCGCCGGTTTCAAGTTTTGAAAAAGTTTTGTTTCCGCATTTTGGCCTCGGATCGACAGCGGGGGCGCTACCGTAGACTTACATGGTATCATAGCCACGCCATTAACCTTTACTAGCTTGTCCTAACGTATTTCAAATATCGATCGAACGAAATTTCCAAAACCGCGATTCTAATTTATGCAGTTTCTGTCGAATTTATTTTGTTGTCGAAAAATTATTTTGAGTATTTCAGAAAATCAGGCAAGATTTTTTAAGACATCTGTGAAAATTTGGTAGCATGATGCTACAGTGCCGCCGCGGAACCGCGGCAATACCCCTGTTTTGGCCACGGTCGCCATGTTGTGTCCTCTCTGCACCAAATTTTCTACAGTGGTCTTAAACATGGAATTGGGGTTTCTGGAATATTTTATTTGGGCCCAGATTTGTTACAGTACTGGATTTGTGCTTGGGGCCCACTTCGGGAAATTTTGTCGATCGAAAATTTTAAATAAGTTAGTTCGCAGTGCTTACATTATATCTGTGACCGTGAATGTCATTCGAGCGGTAAATCTTGTCTAATTGCTATAACTCTTTTAGAAGGATTTACGAACGTGACATTCACGTTGATGTTCTGTGTTGTGCTGTGATGTTGCAGATTTGTCGTGGTGGATAGCCTGGAAGCAATGGTAGTACAGTTTGGTTGTATTTGTACATTTAATATTGCGGGGCGAGCGTTCAACATGTGGACTGCTGTCACTGCCTGCTTGTATATTATTCTTTTAGGGTACGACCGGGCTGAGGTCGATGTACCCGTTGTATATATTTTACTTTCTGTACTAGGATTACCCCGCGGTGGGGTGCACGGATAGCCGTGTTCTAGAGGGCAACGAGCCCGCATCTCATGGCTTTGAGACGGTGAGGGCTTCACTCTAGAATTGGCGGGCTATTCGCCGCACTCGTAGGGGTATAGGTTGTTCCAAGGAGGGGTGCTCAGGTTACCGGATTCTGTGAAGTGCTGGGTGGTCCATTCACTTTGTTGAAGGGGGCTGCTTTGCTTCAGGTTTTGGCGGGTAACTTGCCGCGCCCGTAGGGGTCTAGGATTTCATTGCACAGGCTATCCACATGACTAGGGGAACGTCGGGTTTCAGTAACGGCTCTATGAAACCTGGGGATCCCAGATTATCTGTATTGTTCTATGATGCTTATTACATTTCTGTGATGTTGCATTTTTCACGCCTTGAGCGATTATTATATATTGATATATATATACCAGTAGATGTTGTATATGTTTTACACCCGCGCTAGTCCAGTCCCCGCTCTGTCGTTAGTTAAGTAACCTAACGGGTGATGACGGGACCCAGTGGCGAATGCGGATGGCATATACGTACATCATATTTTCGTTCTTTTGTAGTGTGATCAATTGATGGGACTGCATTGATTCGGATCAATGCAAGCTAAACAAACCTATTCTGATGTTGTTGGAACATTTTTCAAAAAGCTGTTATTGCAAGGACGTTTTCTTTTGTTTTGCACAGTGGTATTTGGTTATGAATATCCAGCACCTCAGTCGACGAGGCAAGGGCCGAGATCCCTTCACCGGGAGTGACCCCTTGGACAGAAGTTTGCGTCAGGGTAATAACTTCACTATAGCCGATTGCCTTTTTGCTTTGCATCGTGGTATTCAGCTGGAATATCCTGCACCTCATTCTACGGGGAATGAGCCGAGATCCCTTCACCGGGAGTGGCCTCTTTAGCAAAGGTTTTCGCCACTATATTTTTATAAAAAGCTATGCAGTTCCTTCAACAATATCAAGTTCATTACATTAAAAGTTTTTCGCCAAAAACTAGCCGTAGCCCTCCGTCATTTCTTACAAGTATTACTTAGTATTCGTGTTGCGTTTGTTGACTGTGTCAAGGCGTGGTGTGCGATAACTAAGTAGTGTTTGTTTGTGGCATATTAATGCGATTGGCTAGGACAGTCGTGCGGCCTTGTTGACTGTGTCAAGGGCTCGTACGGATGGGTTTAATGCAATCCAGGATAATGACGGGTTGAACTTGACTAGGACTCTTTGATTTGTTGACTGTGTCAAGGTCACTTGGGTCCTAGGGGTAAAAATCACATCAGGAGCTTCTAAAGAAGCTGAAACTTTCCAGGCATGCGCATACCTTCTGGAGTGTGATAACGTGAGTGGATTCCATCACGTTATCATGCGATGATAGTTGGATCCCGATTCCCACTGATGAGTTGGTTTACTTCTCGGGTGATCCCGACTAATTCTTCTTTCAGGTTTGGAGAAGAATTTGATGTTACAGTGGGAGGTTTCCTGATTAGATAAAGTGATAACCATTCTGATCTAGGTTAGAGTGCACGCAGAGTGTTTCTTTTCTCTCTCTCTTTGGCTACGACTATGGCCCGACCCCAGACTATGACTTAGTGACCAAGATTAACCGAACCTTCTTAAAATACTGGCTTTTGGATTGTCTGGGTTGCATACCTCATTGCCACTCCTACATATTCCTTTTCTCCAGAACACCCCGTATTACTACGAACATCTACTTCCATTAGATAAAACCATCGTATGGTTATATACGAACTCGAAGGAACTTGTTCCAGATTCGAGGATGGTTTCCGGTTCTGGAGAAAATGAATAGGATTATTCAGTTGTCTTTTCCTTTTACCTTCTCTCAGGTTGCGAGTGTTCCTTGGATTAAGACGGTACACCTATTATGCTTATTGGATAGTCTTCTTCCAAACCATAAGCAGGTGCCGAACGGTGGGGAATGAAGAAAACCAATTAGCCTAACGATGGTGTACAGAAGGTAATAAGTAAAGACAAAATAAAGGGATTAGAAAGAAGGCAAAATAAATTGTGACTGCTATTCACGACCAAACCAAGTATTTCATCGCCACTCCTACTTCACCTTTGTATTTCTCCGGAACACCCCGTATCACTACGAAGATCCACAGTTTATTTGGATACTCCATCGTATGGTTATATACGAACTCGAAGGAACTTGTTCCAGTTCGGGGATGGATTCTGGTTCAGGAGAAATAGGAATAAGGTATATTCAGATGTCTTTTATCTTTACCTTCTCTCGCGTTGCGAGTGCTCCTAGGATTAGGACAGTACACCTATTACGCTTATTGGATAGTCTTCTTCCAAACCATAGGCTGATGCCGAACGGTAGGGAAGGAAGAAAACCATTTGGCCTAAAGGTGGTGTACAGAAGGCAATGACTAAAGACATATAAAGAGATTTGGAGAGATGGCAAAGAAATATACAGTTACAGTTGTGAATCTGATAGTGGAAGAGGCATTACTAGGAATACCCGAATACCCCATCGAAACATTTACATGTTTCAGTTTCACTGTGTATTGTTAATAAAAAACTGATTTCCCAATTGGTCCTTGCTCCAGGGTATGTATTTACCAGGTATGATTCTCATATCTGTATGGTTTTACAGATGATGAGTGGGAGTAAGTTATTGGGAATTAGGTGATCATCCTCATTATATCGGAATTCGTTGTAATTGGTGATATTTGAGGAAATCGCCTGGGTTGTTTGCCGGACGGCAAATATTTGGTTTTGAATATCCATTTTTATGCACCAATTTCAAATTGATATATCTGTACGTTTATTTTTTAAAGTGAGATATAACTTTTGAAATTATGTCCATGACATTTACCTATATCAATTGATGGTTAGGTAAGGAGCATTCAACAGCAGTGTAATTCTTCTTAACCATATGTACGATTTTCAACCTACGACGCACAGGGTTTGAGTTATTCAACTCAGGGGACTCATAAAAAGTATTGTATGGTGTCCGGTTTCCATTACGACAGAGGGGTTGGTCCTCGTACTATACTCTGTTTACTTGTGACTTCTCTAGTGTTAGACAGGTGTTTCGTAGAAACACAAGGTCATAGTTTAGAGAAGTTATAGGTATAAGAGTAAAGTAGAAAGCCAGGTGTTGCAAGTATCGAGATTCTTCAAGGTGATCGAAGATGTAGATACTTGTGTTTGGTATTCAGTTGATAGTAATGGTTTTTGAGAAACTTGCTTCTCTTTTAGGTTACTCATATTTGGATGTATTCCTTGTTAGTTGTATGTATGCCCTAGAGGCCAGTATTGTACAGATGATGTATATTATATTGGATGCTTGGACATATATAGAGATGACTTTCTTGCTCGACATGATAGTATGCTATCTGGTTGCTCTTTATCTTAACATGTACACTAGTCTCTTTATACTGTCTTATAGTTACATGTTGGTAAAGCCCTTAGGATTTGTACTTAACTACCTGGACTATGATGCAGATCATACTAGTGGGGACATGGTAGTCCATAAGTACATCCTTCAAGGTCCCTAGTCGTGGGTGTATCGAGACGGGGCATCGATATACCAGTGTAGACTAGCGTATACGCTTCTCGACCCATGAGATGGGCGATGGATGATCCCATATCCATTGGTGTTTGACATCAGAGATGGTGTACGGGTGCTCAGTGGAGACTGGGTACACTGGACGGACTCGCCGAGAACTCCCAGATGGTATTATACCTCACGTCAGATGGCAGTTCTCAGGTGACACTTGTACAGGTTAGTCTGTAGACCCGAGATCGTCATAGAGTCTTGTGTGATTCCCACTGTGCTTTGATCTACACCTTACCACGTCCATGAGGGCGAGCAAAACGGTGGTCTTTGGGCACAGTCCCGAGTCACATAGAGGCAATGAGCGATAGGAGGGGTTTCGTCTCTCCCGGTATTGGGGGTTGATGTTGCGCAGTGCTCGATTGGCCGTAGCAGGGAAGTCCCTGGCCAGGGCTGATTAGAGATTTGCTGGTAAGTGTTACCAGTAGTTTCTCGACCCGTTATGAGCATCACATCGGCATGACTTATCGGGTTATTGGGGTCTGACGTTTACCACCCCTAGACTTGATATGCGACATATCAGACGAAGAGACCGGACTGTACGGTAAGTGTTACTGGTCGGATTCGCAGGAGTGTGAGCGGGCTAGCTCGTCGATCTTCTGATCGCTCAATACCCGGGTGGCCGTTACGTTTAGCAGACCGCTTGCGGCTTGTGGGTGCTTGATATGATCATCATCTGCTACCGGCGTATTGACGAGTCTTTAGAGTCCTACACAGAGGTTTCCTGGCTCAAGCGAAACGAAATAGGAGCGCATATGAGATATGTGCAGGACCGAGAATAATGCGTGTATGTGATACCGCATTTCATTCTCGCGATATATGTTTCGATTGGTTATATTCGATATGACCTAGTTATCGAATCATTGATTCGATAAATCGATACATTGGATTCTAGTCGGTTATGTGCGACATGACCAGATCATTGAATCAAATGTTGATTTAATGATTTAATGCATAATTATATATTTGATGTATTGCATTGCATTAACTAGTATTGGTTCACTTTAAACGGATTTTTCTCACTTGATGCACATTGTATATGTGATATGCTTTAGTGCACTACTTTGTATCATGTTTGATGATACTTGATCATGTGGTTAAGTGTAAAGGGTTAAACCATGGTTAAGTGATGATTAGGGTTTGGGTTTTTCATTTATTTATTTGTTTATTTATTTGGTAAGGATTAAGTTGAGAATGGTGGCTTATTTTGGAGCTATGTTGAAGCTTCTTGAAGCTTTGACAAAGTCCACCATCCTTATCTCATCCTTAACCCTAACCACTCTAACTAACCTTGGTTTAATATCTACACTTGACCATGGTCAAGATATGATAAGTATTCATATTAGTTTTATTTTTAAAAATAGAAGACTTATCATTCTTGCTTCATCTTCATCTTCTTCTTCTTCTTCAAGCTTGCTACTTTAATGGCAACTTGAAATCTAGTGAGATAAATCCAATTCTAAAGTGAACCCACCTCCTATTTCTTCACCCTCTACCTCTTGCCAAGTTGTTTTGGGTGTTTTCTTCACAAGTTTCACAACTTTGTGAAGTCGGAGCTTGAGCTTGTGCAACCTCGACGTAGATCGTCTTTGACACGAAGCCGACGACCTATTCCACACGTTTCTCCGATGAAGCCGTCACGAGAGTCCAAGGTTCAAGATGGACAGCGAGAGGACGCCCTCGTGGAGCTAAGGAAGTGGGTATCCGGATCTACAAAGGTTGTAGCATCTTAACTTTAGTTAAATTGTTAACTAGATTTATATTTCGCCTAGAATTCTAGCGACGATCCGTAGTCTAGGGTTTCTCGGCACCATTTTTTTTTGAAATTGGCATGTTCGATGCCTTGTGAGACCTCACTAGGGTGCCTAGGAACCCTACAGTGGTATCAGAGCCTAGCTAGAGCCTTAGGCGAAGTCTAGACGGAGTTTGAAGTCCGGACGAACCCGAAACCCATATACCCATGAGCTCTCTGGAAATTTTCTAAAATCTGGGATTTTTTAATATTAAAAATGTCTAAAAAATTCAGTAAAGAATTATAAGAATTACGATGCAAAATATTTCACATGAACAGTTCCTTAAGCCGCGGAACCGTGGCAGAAGTATGGCTTCTGCCGCTGTTCCGCGCTCAAAAGGTGACGTCAGCCATACTTAATTGCACAGTAATTCCTGATAAATTCTACTGAGTTTTCTGGGTATTTTTAAATTGACTCTAAGATTGAGTGCTCTGGGGTTATATTGGGAATCGACGATTCGATCGGAATATCAAACTTTGTCTAAGTGTTTTTCCAGATAACTGTAGAATATGTTAAAGAGTTCGACCGGATATAAATACCCAAGTTTTCCCCTGCCGGAATAATTCCAAGTGTTGGATTTTTCTGTGGTTAAAAGACGTTCTGAGTAGTGCAAGTAACGCGATGGTCCCTCTAGAAGACAACAAACCTTAACTCGATTATGTGACCGTCTTGAACTGCCCTTTGAACCTTCGGGTTTGGGGCAGTACGGCGTGCCACATGTGAGGCGTTGGCTTGACCCTTCTACGGCTGGACCGTTGGTACTGAGGTATGAAGTGAATGTCTTTGAACCTATTTCATGTGTTGATCGGTGTCGGGAAAACTTGGGTGTTCGAATGTTCGATCGGAAAGTTTGATATATTCTATTTATCCGGAATTGGATACAATAATTGGAATTCACAAACAGTTATGAGATAACTGGATGAATGTTATAAATCTAGCAGTTTAGTCCCATACGATATTGAAAAGAGTTTTCGATAATGAGACTAAAATGCGGGATTTATATCTATTAGGCATGCGATGTCTAAAGAGGTTGCGGATTCCAATTGTTGTAGTTTTACACTTTCTTTTCTGTGACCGTAAGTGTAGTATGTTCATATCGCCGGTTTCGTTGCTATACGTCAACGACAATTGGGGTATGCATACTTACTTACGTTGATGACATGTGATGTTGTGTGTTGCTGGATATGTTATATTGGATCGTCGTGTTCGAATAGCCGGGGGTTTTTATGTGAGATGAGTGTTTTTCATTTTCATTCATGTATAAAAACTTGTATGTAATATTCTTTTATTCGGGGCACTTCCAGGTTGCGGAAGTTGTCACCCTTTGTATATTATTTACTTTTCTGCACTAGGATAGACCCAAGGAGGGGAGCACAAGTAACCGGGTTCTGGGGTCCAGTGGGAGACCAACTCGAGGAGTCGAGTCCGGGTCTCTTAACCCTAGAATTGGCAGGGTTGCTTGCCGCTCTCGTAGGGGTCTAGGGGTGTGGGATTGGCTATTCATCACGACCGTGGAATCCGTGTTTTATACTGGCTCGTATTGAAAACACGGACGTCCTAGTATATCCAATATTTCATATGTTCATTCTGCTGCGATATCTGTGTTGTGATTCTGTGATGGATATAGTATATAGTATATATGATATATTATATAGACGTTACTTATGTTTTACACCCGCGCTAGCCCTGCCCTGCTCTGTCGTTAGTTACCTAACCTAACGGTGCACGAGGGGACATCGAGGCGAATGCGGATGGCATAAGTGTACGTCATATATATCTGTGATGTTTAGGTATTTAAATGATGGGACTTCATTAATGTGATTAATGAAAGATAAGAAACCTAAGATGTTGTGGAATCGAATTTTAAAATAAAACAGGTAGCTACAGTTCTTGCTTTGCACAGCGGTATATATGATATACCCTGCACCTTATTCGATGAGGAAAGGACCGAGATCCCTTCACCGGGAGTGACTCCTTTAGCAATAACTGGCAGATGCTACAGACTCGGTTTGCTTTTGACTGCTTTTGGGTTTTTGCTTTGCACAGCGATATATATGATATATCCCGCACCTCATTCGACGAGGAAAGGACCGAGATCCCTTCACCGGGAGTGACTCCTTTAGCAAAACTAGAAAAGCCTCAAAATCACTCCATTTTAAAAAACATCATTTGATTCTACAACGATATCAAGTTCATTACGCTCATGGTTTTTATGAAAAACCTGCGTAGCCCTCCGTCATTTCAGATAAGTATTAGTTAGTATTCGTGCTGCGGTAGTTTGGCCTCCGTCAAGGCGCAGTGTACGGTAGCTAACTAGTGTTTATCTGCTAGCATATGATGCGATTGGATTAGGGTATTCGTACGGCGTTGTTTGGCCTCCGTCAAGGGTCGTACGGGTGGGTTTAATTCAATCAGGAAATGACGGGTTGAACTTGACTAGCGGACTATGGGTTGTTTGGCCTCCGTCAAGGTCATAGGACGCTAGGGGAAAAATATTATCGGGAATTTCAAGTGTTGAAATTTGCAATGAGATTGCATACCTTCTATGAGATAGTTGGATCCCGATACCCGCTGCGAGTAAGAGTTACTCCTGGGAGAGTTTTACACATTGCGATTAGCTGATCAAGTAGGTGTCTAGAAAGGTGTCAACGGGGTTACGCCTCTGGGAAAACGAGGTTTACAGTAATTAGGTTCGTGCGAAAGCACGGGGGACCTCCCTCAAAGTACCGACACTGGCCTGGCTGAAAGATTGGTGAACTTGTAGTGTGTAATTAATCCCGGCTAGTCTTTCCTTTTAGGGTTTGAAGGAAGATTTGATAAAAAGCAGTGGGAGCCATCCTGATTAGATAAGATAATAACCAATCTGATCTTGCACGAGCTTACACTAAAGTGTTTTCTTCTCTCTCTCTCTCCAGGTAGCGACCATTTCATGCCTTAATAAAGATAATAATATGGATGTATTGACCGTACCCGCATGTTATACTGTGCTGGGGAACGTTGGTTCCGTTCTTTCTTATAAAAGTTATAAGAATGAACAGGAAATAGGGGAATACCAGGATTCCCATGCCACCCGAATGAAGAAAGCACATGATGATGCATTTTCTTCGGGTGTGTTCGTTACTGAGAACTGTTTCTCCATTTGCTCTACGTCCTGGGTATTGGATACCGGGTCAGGATCCCATATATGTAATCAGTTACATGGGCTTAGGAAAGGTAGAGAACTTGGAGAAGGTGATAAAGAAATTAGAGTTGGAAATGGTGCAATTGTTGCAGCTAAGACTGTCGGGGAATATCACCTTGTATTACCAACTGGTAATACATTGGTTCTGAACGAATGCTATTACATGCCGAACCTGATATGCAACATTATATCGGTTTCTTTGCTAAGTAAAGAAGGATATAATTTTGTATTACAGGACAATGTTATGAACATTTTCCATAACCAAAAGTTGGTTGGATCAGGCACGTTGTGCAATGGCATCTATATTCTAAACCAATCAACAGTTCTGAGTATAACAAACGCACACAAGAGGAAGAGTTCAGAAATGAACGATTCTTTCTTGTGGCATTGTAGACTAGGTCACATCAATGCGACACGACTGGCTAAGTTGCATAAAGATGGATATTTGAAACCTTTCGAATTTTCATCTTATGACACTTGCCAGTCATGTCTCAAAGGCAAGATGACCAAAACTCCGTTTACGGGACACGGAGAAAGAGTTACCGAACTCTTGGGACTGATACATAGTGATGTATGTGGTCCCATGTCTACACATGCCAGGGATGGTTCTTCGTACTTCATTACATTCACTGACGATCTCTCTAGATTCGGATATGTGTTCCTGATGAAACACAAATCAGAAGCTTTTGAGAAATTTAGGGAATATAAACAAGAAGTTGAGAACCAAACCGGAAAAAGTATTAAAATCCTTCGATCTGATCGAGGAGGAGAATACTTAAGCAATGAATTCCTGGACTTCCTAAAAGAGAATGGGATTCTCTCTCAGCTGACTCCTCCATATACACCACAGCACAACGGTGTATCGAAGCGGAGAAATCGCACCCTATTAGATATGGTGCGCTCTATGATGAGTACAGCTGAGTTACATATTTCCTTCTGGGGATATGCACTGGAGACTGCTGCGTACCTACTGAATAGAGTTCCGACCAAATCAGTGCCTACCACTCCATATGAGATATGGAATGGCAAGAGACCATGTCTTAATTTTATTCAGTTATGGGGTTGTCCGGCCTATGTTAAAACACAAAATCCGGACAAGCTCAAGGCAAGGTCTGTTCTATGTAAGTTTGTTGGATATCCCAAACATTCGCGAGGGTATATCTTCTACCACTCCGAGGAACAAAAAGTGTTTGTTTCTCGACATGCCACTTTCTTAGAAAAAAGTTTTCTTATGAAACAGATAAGTGGCATTGAGGTAGAACTTGAAGAGGTTCCAGCAATACAGACTACAACAGAAGATTTGGTTGAACCAGAGGATTCCGTAGTTCCCGATGAACCCCAGCCTCTCCGCCGATCTAGTAGGGTTCCTCGCCAACCTGAGAGATACTACGGTTTTCTCATTGATGGTGGCAGTGAGGATTGCATCATGGAGGATGATGACCCAACTAGCTTCGAGCAGGCCATCACTAGTGGGGACTCAGTGAAATGGCTGGATGCTATGCGGTCCGAGATGGATTCCATGTACACCAACAAAGTATGGACTTTGGAAGTTGCTCCTGAAGGGGTAAAACCCATTGGGAGCAAGTGGATCTTCAAGAAGAAACTTGGTGTAGATGGGAAAGTGGAGACTTTCAAAGCTAGACTTGTAGCAAAGGGTTTTCGTCAAAGACCAGGTGTGGACTATGACGAAACCTTTTCTCCAGTGGCTATGCTTAAATCCATCCGGATCATGCTTGCCATTGCTGCATATCATGACTACGAAATCTGGCAAATGGATGTTAAGACTGCCTTTCTAAACGGTGATTTAGAAGAGTGCGTGTACATGACTCAGCCAGAGGGCTTCGTAGACAGTGGGAGCAGCGGGAAGGTGTGCAAGCTGCTTAAATCCATTTATGGATTAAAGCAAGCATCGCGGAGTTGGAACATCTGCTTTGACGTCGTTATCAAAGAGTTTGATTTCGTCAAAAATCCAGATGAACCTTGTATCTACAGGAAGGTGGCAGAGAGTAAGGTTGTCTTCCTCGTATTGTACGTGGACGACATACTCTTGATAGGAAATGATATTCCTATGCTGCAATCGGTTAAGCTCTTCTTATCACAAAGATTCTCAATGAAAGATCTTGGTGATGCCTCCTGCATATTGGGAATCAGGATCTATAGAGATAGATCCAAAAGGATTTTGGGATTGTCCCAATCCAGGTACATTGACACCATACTAAAGATTCCAAGCGTGGGAACTTGCCCACGATCTCTGGAGTCACTCTCTCCAAAGAGATGTCTCCCAAGACTGATTTGGAGAAAGCTCGCATGCAAGGGATACCCTATACTTCGGCAGTAGGCTCTATCATGTATGCGATGCTATGTACCAGACCCGATGTAGCATACTCACTAAGTGTAGTGAGCAGGTATCAAGCTGATCCTGGAGAGAGTCACTGGACAGCTGTGAAGAGCATTCTCAAATACTTGCGAAGGACTAGAGATATGTTCTTGGTGTATGGTAACAGAGAACTCCAAGTGGAGTCCTTTACCGATTCGAGCTTCCAGAGTGATAAGGACGACTCTAAGTCACAGTCGGGCTTTGTCTTTACCCTTTACGGAGGGGCGGTTAGCTGGAAGAGTTCCAAGCAGGAAACCGTGGCAGACTCGACGATGGAGGCTGAATACATCGCTGCCAACGATGCTGCCAAAGAGGCTGTCTGGATCAAGAAGTTCATTACTGAACTTGGAATGGTTCCATCCATTGAGCATCCAATACCTTTGTATTGCGATAACAATGGAGCGGTGGCTTTGGCCAAGGAACCCAGATCCCATCAGCGATCCAGGCATATTCTGAGGCGGTATCACCTGATCCGGGAGATAGTTGATCGCCGGGAGATCGAGGTCAGGAGGGTTGACACGAAGGACAACACTGCGGATCCACTCACGAAGGCCATTCCCCAGATACAGTTTGAGAGACTCTTCGGGATGCTCGGTATGCGATACTACAGCAGCTGGCCCTAGTGCAAGTGGGAGATTGTTAGTTGTATGTATGCCCTAGAGGCCAGTATTGTACAGATGATGTATATTATATTGGATGCTTGGACATATATAGAGATGACTTTCTTGCTCGACATGATAGTATGCTATCTGGTTGCTCTTTATCTTAACATGTACACTAGTCTCTTTATACTGTCTTATAGTTACATGTTGGTAAAGCCCTTAGGATTTGTACTTGACTACCTGAACTATGATGCAGATCATACTAGTAGGGACATGGTAGTCCATAAGTACATCCTTCAAGGTCCCTAGTCGTGGGTGTATCGAGACGGGGCATCGATATACCAGTGTAGACTAGCGTATACGCTTCTCGACCCATGAGATGGGCGATGGATGATCCCATATCCATTGGTGTTTGACATCAGAGATGGTGTACGGGTGCTCAGTGGAGACTGGGTACACTGGACGGACTCGCCGAGAACTCCCAGATGGTATTATACCTCACGTCAGATGGCAGTTCTCAGGTGACACTTGTACATGTTAGTCTGTAGACCCGAGATCATCATAGAGTCTTGTGTGATTCCCACTGTGCTTTGATCTCCACCTTACCACGTCCATGAGGGCGTGCAAAACGGTGGTCTTTGGGCACAGTCCCGAGTCACATGGAGGCAATGAGCGATAGGAGGGGTTTCGTCTCTCCCGGTATTGGGGGTTGATGTTGCGCAGTGCTCGATTGGCCGTAGCAGGGAAGTCCCTGGCCAGGGCTGATTAGAGATTTGCTGGTAAGTGTTACCAGTAGTTTCTCAACCCGTTATGAGCCTCACATCGGCACGACTTATCGGGTTATTGGGGTCTGACGTTTACCACCCCTAGACTTGATATGCGACATATCAGACGAAGAGACCGGACTGTACGGTAAGTGTTACTGGTCGGATTCGCAGGAGTGTGAGCGGGCTAGCTCGTCGATCTTCTGATCGCTCAATACCCGGGTGGCCGTTACGTTTAGCAGACCGCTTGCGTCTTGTGGGTGCTTGATATGATCATCATCTGCTACCGGCGTATTGACGAGTCTTTAGAGTCCTACACAGAGGTTTCCTGGCTCAAGCGAAACGAAATAGGAGCGCATATGAGATATGTGCAGGACCGAGAATAATGCGCGTATGTGATACCGCATTTCATTCTCGCGATATATGTTTCGATTGGTTATATTCGATATGACCTAGTTATCGAATCATTGATTCGATAAATCGATACATTGGATTCTAGTCGGTTATGTGCGACATGACCGGATCATTGAATCAAATGTTGATTTAATGATTTAATGCATAATTATATATTTGATGTATTGCATTGCATTAACTAGTATTGGTTCACTTTAAACGGATTTTTCTCACTTGATGCACATTGTATATGTGATATGCTTTAGTGCACTACTTTGTATCATGTTTGATGATACTTGATCATGTGGTTAAGTGTAAAGGGTTAAACCATGGTTAAGTGATGATTAGGGTTTGGGTTTTTCATTTATTTATTTATTTGGTAAGGATTAAGTTGAGAATGGTGGCTTATTTTGGAGCTATGTTGAAGCTTCTTGAAGCTTTGACAAAGTCCACCATCCTTATCTCATCCTTAACCCTAACCACTCTAACTAACCTTGGTTTAATCTCTACACTTGACCATGGTCAAGATATGATAAGTATTCATATTAGTTTTATTTTTAAAAATAGAAGACTTATCATTCTTGCTTCATCTTCATCTTCTTCTTCTTCTTCAAGCTTGCTACTTTAATGGCAACTTGAGATCTAGTGAGATAAATCCAATTCTAAAGTGAACCCACCTCCTATTTCTTCACCCTCTACCTCTTGCCAAGTTGTTTTGGGTGTTTTCTTCACAAGTTTCACAACTTTGTGAAGTCGGAGCTTGAGCTTGTGCAACCTCGACGTAGATCGTCTTTGACACGAAGCCGACGACCTATTCCGCACGTTTCTCCGATGAAGCCGTCACGAGAGTCCAAGGTTCAAGATGGATAGCGAGAGGACGCCCTCGTGGAGCTAAGGAAGTGGGTATCCGGATCTACAAAGGTTGTAGCATCTTAACTTTAGTTAAATTGTTAACTAGATTTATATTTCGCCTAGAATTCTAGCGACGATCCGTAGTCTAGGGTTTCTCGGCACCATTTTTTTTTGAAATTGGCATGTTCGATGCCTTGTGAGACCTCACTAGGGTGCCTAGGAACCCTACATTCCTAAGTCGAGCAATGCTGATCGGCATTTTTCCATTTAGTTGACATGCACTGGAGACAGCTGCATGATTTGAATCTGGTTCCAATTAAATCGGTGCCTCTGTTTCTATATTGGATATAGAACGGTTCATATATTAACGATGTTAAGGTACGGGGAGTTGTCCGGCTTATGCTTAAAACCAGACTCTGGATAACTCAAGGCACGTTTCTGTAATGGCTGTCTGTGGGTTGACCCGGGCTATGACGAGGGTTGACTTTCTACCATCTGGAAGATCAATAGTGATATTGTTTTTGACTCGCCACAGTTTTAATAAAAATGGATTTTTTTCAGAAAACAGTAGTGGGAGTATGGTAGAACTGGAAGTGATTCCAGAACCACAAACGATTACTGAAAATTTAATAAGAACCTAAAGATTCAATCTGGATTGACATTTCATTAGCCACTCCGCAGATATGGTGGGTAACCTCGGGCACCCGAGAGGTACTCCGGTAGCCTCAAGGACGGTGATAGGGATGTTCTTGTTTACCCAGACTTGACACTACTGTTGTTCCAGGCTATGAGACCCGGCAGGAGGATGAGTATAGCATCCTTCTAAACTAGCTTTAGAAGTGCACGTGTATATGACTCTGCCAGAGGGTTGTCGTAGTCAGTGGGAGCAGCGGAAGCAAAGTGGGCAAGTAGCCTATGTCTATTTACAAACTAAAGCAGATATAGCGGAGATAGATCATCTATTTCTGATGTGACAGTGATAGGTTTGACTTCATCAGAATAGGGGATGAATCTGTTAAGAAGGTAGTAGGGTGTGATGTCCTGGTATTTGGATGACATACACAGAGTAGGAAGTGAAATTCATATACTACGATCGGTTATACTTTGGTTGTCACACAGTGGTTTCTCCACATAGGATATGGATATTATATTAGGCATTCTGGTTACTAGATCTATGGTTTTAGATCTAGATTTGGGAAATGTCCCAATCTGGGTACTTAGACAGTATTCTAAAGGTGCTTTAGAATGAATGACTCCTGGCATGATGGTGTACCTGCAGGTGATGGAGTTACCCTCTCTAAAGGTGTCTTACGGACAAAAGGGGAAAGGGATGTGCATGATTAACATATCACTTGTTTAGGCAATTGAGTCAATCGCGAGATGTCAAGTACCACACCAGATGTTGTTTTTTGCACTATATGCAATAAGTTGATATTAATCCAATCCTGGAGAAATATTCGGAAGCAGTTTTAGAACATAAGTGGATGTTCTAGGGATATGATAATGACAGCCTCCTTCGGGAGACGGTTATCATTCCAGACTTCCAAGGTGACCTGGATGACAGAGTGACTGTCAGAGTTATAGTTTTCCCTCTGACGAGGAGCAGTAGTTTGGACAGGTGGTCCAAGCGGATACTGAGGGAGGCATGGCAAAGGATACTGATTAAGTTCAGTTGACGATACAGTATAAGAAGTTTGGATTTAGAGTTCATTTGTGAACTAGGTCCCATCAGATATCCAGACATATTCTAAGACAGGTATTGCTCATTTTGGGAGATGGCTTTCTCCGCGAACTTGAGATTAAGAGAGACATAGAAAGAAACATCAGGGCGGATTTACTCACTAAGGCTATTCCTCGAACGCAGTAATTTCACAACCGGGCTTTGTGAGACTGATTAGTAGAGGAGTTGGGTGTTCGGTATCACACGGGCTATGAGTATACTACATTGCAATAATTAGCCTTGAGTGCAAGTGGGAGATTGTTGGATATAATGCCCTCAGAGTCAATTATTGGATCACAGCCACGTGATTGCAATGATTGAGGGAGGACCTATGTCGGTAGGACAGTCTTACTCGTAATGATAGTATGCTATCTGGTTTATCTTTATCATCGTGTACTGCTTTAAGGTGACTATACAGGTCGCTAATATACGTTGATAGAGCCCTTAGGATTCTTTCTTGACTGCCAGCAGCGTGATGGCGATCATATACATGGGAGCTGGGGTCTATAAGCACATCCTTAAAAGGTCCCTAGTCGTGTGAGTTTTCGAGACAGGGTATCGATACTCCGGAGTAGACTGGTGTATACAGTCGAGACCCCGACGAGGGGCGGTGGCCGATCTCACAAGCTATTGGTGTCAGTTGGTTCACCTAAAATGTATACATGTGCTCATTGGGTTATGAGTACACCAGACAGGACTCGCCGGGAACATGCTAGTTGGTAATATACCTGACGTCAGATAGCAGTTCCCTGGTGACATGTGTACAGGTTGGTTCATCGACCTGAGATCGTCATTTGTCTCGTCTGAGTTCCCACTGTACTTTGATTACTACCCTACCACGGCTTAAAGGAGTCGTGCAAATAGGTTTTAGTTAGGTACAGTCCCGAGCCACATGGAGGAAGTGAGCGGATCGACAGGGGTTTCGTCTCTCCCGGTATTGGGGGTGAGATCGCGTTGTGTATAGGAGAGCCATTACACGAAGTCCTTGCCCAAGGCAGGAAATTTACTGGTAGGTATTCCGGTAGTATCTCAGGGTGTTCTGGGCTACACTCCGACACGACTTGTACCGCTTTTGGGGGTCTGACTTTTACCAACCCCCTAGGCCCGACATGCGATGCTCATAAACGAGCGGACCGGACTGTACGGATATTGTCACTGACAGGCTCAGTAGGGTGTCAGGATGAGCTCGCTCATCGACCTCCCTTTTGGTCAATACTTAGTAGCCCGTTACGTACGGCTAGTACCACTGACGTGCTAGTGGTTAAATCCACAGCCAAAGTATTGACAAGTCTTTAGAGTCCCTCACAGACAGTTTCTCAAGTTTCGGGCGAAACGTTGTAGAGGCCGTATGATATATAGTAGGGTTTGATCATATACGTGCAGTAGTGCATGGATCATGATCGGGCGGATCATACTACTGGGCTTTGGTTTAAGCCGGATCCTAGTATTAGATTTGTTGGATTACTTTAGTCTCATCGCATTCGTATTCAATCGGAATGCGGATGCAGATATGTATATACAGGTGAGGGGTATCCTTGTGATCCGTCATGAGTTTACTTTAGATGTTACCATATCTTTTTATTGTTGTAAACATTTGGGTTAATGTTTACAAATGGTGGAAATTGTGAGTGGAAATGATCATGAGGTGCAATTAATGTAACATGGATATGTTTAGTGACTCATGGTCTCTTTTCTTGTGCTAATGTCATATTATGATTTGATTATTGTGTTGATATGATGCTTGGAGAGAGAATGGACAGCCATATAAGCTTTGGTTTGCTCTTGGTTTTCTTATGCTAGCTCTCATTTTCTTCATCTCAACACAATAACAAAAGGCTCCTCTTCTTCTTCCTCCTCTAGCTCACCATTTTCACTAATAGCTTCATCTTCAACCTCCATCCAAACACTCTCATGCGATGAGAATCAATGGATTCTTGAGACGAAGTGGTCGCACACATTTTCTACTTCACCTTGGACACGTCGGCTAGCACACTTCGTGTCCGAGTTGCTTCGAATGAAGCGGGAGCCCGTAAAAAACTCATTGATGTAGTGCCCTTCCGACGAGGAGATCGGAGATCGGAGATGCCGCGAGGAGCTTGGGATGGTGGCCAAAGACCAAAGGACACGGATCGATCGGTATAGCCCTTTCCAACCCTTCTCTAGTTTGCTAGTTATAGGTTAATGGTTCGATCCGGAATTAAAGTCTGCGAATAGCGCCGGTTTCAAGTTTTGAAAAAATTTTGTTTCCGCATTTTGGCCTCGGATCGACGGCCGGGGCGCTACCGTAGACTTATAGGTGAAACGTGGGTTCAATACGCAATACGATGGCGGAATCTCTGGTCGAAATGCGAACAGCGCATCGAAGAAGCGCTGGCGGTGGGCATGTTCATGGGCACTCTGGACCCTCATGTAACTATTTCCCAATTCATGATGTTCTTCAAGCCGACCACATTCCAAGACTTGATCGACAAACTGGCCCAAATGGACCAGATGGATCATAGACCGTCTCCTCCAAAGCCGGAGCCGCGTAACAAGAAGGGAAATGGGAAAGCGATCGTTGTCGCTAATGCTCAACAGCAGTCCAAAGGTCTAAGACCAGTTGATCGCCAAAATAATAGAACTCGATCTCTCGAAGATAAAATGAGACGCCCTTACTCGTTCTCTCGAGACAAGACGAAGAGGTTATTTGAGCTTGCACTGTGGAACAGGCTCATCAATCTGCCGGAGCCAAGACGCCCAACGCAACCGGGTGACATTAGCAATCCTAACTATTGCCCTTATCACTGAATGTTAGGCCATCTGATCGAGGATTGTTACATCTTCAAAAGCTGGATAGAAGATCAGTACCAGCCGGGCAAATTCATATTATCTGAGATATGGAAGGTGAACCCGCCTCAGCCACACACTCCCAAGAAGACGGATACATCGGGGCATCATGCTCTTTCGTAGAAAAAGCTCCATGGGAGGTCGCTCTCTCAGCCAAGATGAAAAGAATGCTGAAAGACCTCCAAACATGACCGGCGATCAGGTGGAAAAATCCAATCGATCCCGAGATCATCGAAGGAATGTTAAAACCGCGTCCAACTCCAAAGATCGGTGGTGATAGGCAAAGCACTCACACCCAGCCGTCAAAATCTTCGAAGAAGAAGAAGAAATCCAAGAAGCTTGTGAAGCCTGGTGACAGGCGCACGAACCTGCAAAAGAAGATTGACGCACTGGAAGAGTATAACCAGAAGGCGCGGACTCCATTCACATTTCAAGAGTTTCTCAGCCACGTCCATAAGGACGGAGATGATGGTAATGGAGAAGAATCGTCAGATGAATCTGAAGATTACGTGGCAAGTTGCCATGTGATCTCTCACTTATCGATAGAAGATGAAGAAGCTCCTTGCACCGAGAAACTGGGGGCAACTCCTGAACCGGAACTTCTAGGGCCATCAGACGAAATGATTGATGCATTTCTGGACGAAGCTCGTCTTAAAAGCAAAGCTGATCGGGAGCGTGAGATGGCCATATTTGAAAAAGCTAAACGCCGGCGACTGGACAAAAGAGTTGAAACTCTCCCGCCAGATCAAAGTATATCCGTCACAAATAAAAACAGGTTTAAGTTGAGGAAAAGGTTCGCTAAAGCCATATCGATGGGAATGAAGCTGCCACCCTCCAAAGAGAACACTCTTGGTGAAGCGGAGACACATCCTAACTACTGCCTATATCATCGAAGGATTGCGCACCCTACTGAAAAGTGCAACGCTTTTGAAGGATGGTGGCAGGGATATGTTGCTCACCGGCAACATTTCAAGAGGATGAAACGCAAAACACGTCGGGAGCAAAGAAATACGACCGAGGAGCGCAAAACAATTACCGGCAACTGTCGCATGGTCGAAGCTGGGGGATCACAAGTTCTCACCTTTGGTTGCGACTCTGACGAAGAAATAGCTCTTGGTCCTCTCTTCAAAGAATCCACGTCGAGAAAAGAAGAAGAACCGAAGGCCTGTGAAAATATTCAGCTACGCAATCATATGCTGCCTGAAAATAATCTTGGGCCCTCGAACAGTGGATCGAATAGAAAAGATAAACGGAAAGAAAAAATCCCTGAAGATATCGCCCTCGATGATCAAGTCGTCAAAGAGCTTGCAGCCAAGGATCCGCCTAAGAAAAACAAGGCGGATTACAATGTTCTGGCACACTTGAGGAAACTACCCTCATAGCTAAGCATTCTCGATGCCCTTTTGCTATCCAAAGAAGCGAGAGATTCTTTGATCAAGGCATTACAAGAGCCAGAGCAATTCCAAGCCTTCCTCGCCGAAGAAAAGATGAAGGACGAGCTGGAAGAAGTGCACACAGCCGATATCACCTTCGGCGATGAAAATCTCCTCCTTGGGACGTGCGAGCACAACTGATTGATGTGAAAAAGTGTTTGTAGTGTAACCGCAATTAGAACGGTATCGCGCATAGCTAGACCGAGGTGAGTACGGGTCGTCCTCAGGGAAACGTTGAATATTTTAATCTTACTTTAGATGTGTTGAAAAAGAGTGGAGGAATAAAGAATATTGAAGAATGGTTGTAGGTTCTAGATCTCCGTTAAACACGAATGCAAAATATAGATCTAGATTAATTATGAATGTAGTTAATATAAAAAGGGGCTTGTAGGGTTCGTTAGGATGTAGTAGTTATGGATGATTAATTAAAGATTACCCTTTTTATCGTTTAATAGATTTAAAACTAGAACGACAGTGATGCATGTAGATTAGGGTTTCTGGAGGGAAAAGGAATCCCACTCTTAACCCCTATCTCGACATGGAACTCCGTTCATATCTAGCCTTTACCAAAATAATCATTAATCTAATCTTTAATCGTGGTCGAGACTAACAATGAATTGGTTACGCGCCCGATTAGGATGTTAAATATTCTTTTGATAAAGTTTATAAACTTTATAGGACTTAAAAAGAGTTTAGGGATTTTCATCATCCATTAGCCTACCCTAATCCTACGAACCCTAACAAGCGAAGAATTACTCGCGCATGTTGGGAGAAGAAGAGATGGAGAGAGAATTCATATTAAAACTACAAAGAAATAGAATAAGAAAAAGAACTACCTTTATTAATCAACAGAATCAATTACACTTTGTTTCCTTAGAAAATGATTACAAATACTAGTTTGCTTCTCGATCTCTTCTAAGGAGGTAGATGAACCGTTGATGATCAGCCTAGATGCGTGAGCCGTCTTGAACTTCGTGATCGCGTCGACTTGATGATTTTTCCAAGAGGCTCTCGGTCCCTATTTATAGTCCCGGAGCCAGAACCCTAGCTTCCTAATTTGGAAACCAATGGTTAAGATACTAACTGAAAAATCTCAACTTCTATCTCCTCAAATCCGCGGCGGATCCGCGGCCAATAGATGGGTTTGGCCGGGGATCCGCGGCCTTATAGTAAGATCTTGGGTTGTTTCTCTGGGGCTTTGTCTATCTGACACGTGGTGATCTTTTAACGTCTCTGGAAACTAAAAATCTTCTCTTAGTCACTGCCAGCCTTGATCTCTTTGATTTACTTTCTTAATTAGGCAGGTTTGTTTTACCAACTTTGATTTCCTTGATTTCAGCCCTGCAAATTCTGCACAATATCTCAAAAAATAATATTAGTAGAGTTTGTTTTATTGAGATATTAACTTAACCATTAAGAATTGGTCAAAGGTATTTAATAAGGTAAGCATATTTAAATGAGCCAAATGTTACATGGATATTATATGCTTACATTTTCCTACCAATTGTTAATTATAATATATAAATACATGAAAATAGTATTTTTACAGATAAACCCTCACATGTATCATATATTATAATAAACACCTTTTATTATAAAGAAATAGTAGGAAAAATATCGTATTAAATGTGCAGTTTTATCAACTGAACAAATACCCCCAAATTTATCTTTGATCGTCCCGAGCAAACTAGTTTATTCAAGAGAAGGAGAAAAAGATAGGAGAAAGCTAAGCACACTTTCGTAGGCAACACGATTGCACTGAGCACATGCAACAAGCCGTTAAACCCCTAGGTGTCCCTAGTAGGAGGAGTGTTGTCTCCTGAGGGTTTCAGCGGATTGCACCCACAAAATCCTATAATAAAAGGAAGACCGTGAAATTTACATATAAAGATAAGAACCATAAAAGAAAGACTTTGAAAATAAGAGTTTCCAACTAATACTAGATTTTTAGTTGCCATGAGCCCTATCTTAATGGTCATGAAAAAATGTTAGAAATCACATTATCCCTCAATAAAACATCGCCTTTTGTTTTCATTCCTACCTTTCTTCCAAACATTGATCATATACCCCTACGTATGTGAACTGGACATCCCTACACTCAGAGAATTCAATTCAAGCAATCATACTCTTGTCCATCTACCTTAGTACTTTTTAATAGATATTTAGATGGAATTTGCTCACATATTTTTCATGCGACCGTTAATACTTCTTGAGGTACTAACCGACCGATTACTCATGTGCTTGCTTATTTAGGTGTATTTCCTCGTCTTGCAATACCTAAGGCTTAGCAGTAGCTCCCAAACCAGTTGGTCTAAGGCACTAGGTGATAAAGCACCCTCGCTATATTTTTTATTGTTGCCTTGGCGATAACAAAACCAGTGTTCATTTTTCTTTTCACCATTTTATCTTTTATTCTCCACTTTTATTTTCTTCATACTTTGGCCTTTAAACAAGAGCATTTCAAGGTATCCTCTACTATCCCGAGTTTCAAGATGTGTGTAAGTGCGTATAGTAGGGTATCAACATTCAAATGTTTGGCCTCAAGAATAGGGACTATTTTTCAGACTTATTTTTATCCTCAGATTAGCAATTTCCTTCATCTTACTAACCCTTGGGACAACAGCTCATAACTACTTATTACTAGTTTCATTAAGAAAACTTCTAATTTTCTTGTTTTTCTTAAACTATTTCTATCTTTCATATGTAAATTTTCACTTTCTAACTTTCATTATCAAAAAATTTTGTGCTTATATATAGTATAATGCAAAGTAATACGTAAATAAGCACAAACCTCCCCCAAACCTGTTTGCAGCAGTGTCCTCACTGACGTTTCTTCTAAATCTCAAAAACCTGTAGATTTGGGAGGAAAAGTTATTAATGGGGGCAACAAAAATTAAAAGTGAAAATTCTCCCCCAAACTTATTTTTGGCTCACAATTTTGAGGACAAATTTTATTTTCAAGAGCCAAAAATGCACCCCCCCCTCAAACATGAGTTAGAAAATATGAAGCATTTTAAGAGGGGATGAGTAATTTGGTCAAAGTAAGACTTTACAAAGACCAAAAGTTAACACCAACCATTAAAAGATTTTATCGGTATAGCGTATAGGTCGGTGGAAGAATGTGTTGTATCGAGTCAAGAAAAAATGGGGAAGGGATAAGAGGTGATCCGGAAAGGGTTTGAATTTTAAATTAGAGAAAAGAAAGAATGAGGATGAATGTGAATGATTAGGAAGAAGGAATGGTGGCGGTTCAACCTCTATAGGTGGAGATTGATCAATCACAAAATCCGTATTGTTTAAAAATTCAAGTTCGTCAGCAAAAAGTTCTTCAAAACTTTTATCAATGGTGTGATCGAACATTTTGCTGTCAAAGAGTTTTGTGCCAGAATTTATCCTGCTTGATTCATCAAAAATAATTGAGGTAGAGGACTCGAAAAACTCATCTACCTCATTTTCAAAAATATCCAAATCAAGTTGAATTTCTGGTATTATTGAACTTGAATTAACGGATTGTGATTCATCAAAACTCACTGAAACTATAGGAACAGAAGAAGAACCGGAGAAAGTAGAAGGTGAAATGGGTAAACAAATTGGTGTGTCGAGTGTTGCTGAACCAGATGTGGAAGATGGAGGTTGAATTTCGGTCTGATCTTCGCGTATACCATTATCATCAACTTCAAGACGTATTTAGGGTTCGGGAAGAATTAAAGGCTCAAGATGATGACCACAAGGAAGTGAAAGGATCTGATGAATTGGTGGGACAAAATCATCCAAAATTTCGGCTTCATCAATCAATATATCCCCAACGCCAATCACCTCATTCAAGTGAAGGTTAAAATTCTCAAACACCTCATCAAAAGTATGGTTTTCAATCAGTTTTGGTTCAAGAGTGGAGGTGTAGAGATCACAAGGGTTGGGTATGGTTTTACTTGAAATGTACTCTTCACAATCGGGTAAATCAAATACTACAAAGTCACACAACTTATCAGATATTCTATCTTCAATTGATGAATCATTTGGTATACTGGGTGAATCTATGAAACTGGAGTTATGGATTTCAGTTTGGAATGGGGAGGTTTGATTAGGAAGGGTGTACAATTCTGTCTCACTACCCAAATTCTCATTTTGTCCTAAGCCCGAATCATATACTGAAAAATTTTGGGCTGGTTTGAAATTATTTGCTTGCATCCACTCTGTCATTTGGTTCGACATTTCCAAAATTTTTCCTAATGTCTGCTCAAGACTTGACTTGGGTCGACAAGGGGTTTCAGGATAAGATTGAAATTCTTGTGGACGATTAAAACTCCTAAATGACTGATTAGAAGGACCGTCTAGAGAAGGTGGAAAAGTCGGATTGAATTGATAGGAATAGAATGGTTGCGAAAATTAGGTAGGAGTAGGATTGATATTATGATAAGAAGAATATTGATATGGGTTGGTTGGTCGGCTATTTTCAATAGACATCATATATGCCACAAACCGCCTATCAAACTCTTCTTTGGACAGTGGTGGTGATGGTTGATACTGGTCCGGGTTGAAACTTTGGCCTCTAGCCCTAGCTATATGCTCAGCAATGGATATGCGTCTAGGGGCATCCTCACTCGGAGTATCAACAGAAACATGTGTGGAATTAGGATACTGTTGATAGGACATGGATTGAGGTCGCCAACTGTTTCTACCCGCTTGTTCTATCCGATCTCTTAAGGACATGGGAGAGTCGGACGGTATACCGAAGGGATTACGAAAACAAGAGATATCTGGTTGTAGACAGCAAAGCTCGGCAAGAGATCGTCTGTTTGGGTCACCCATTATAAGAAGAGAAGAGGGGGAAAAGGGTAAAAAGGGGAGAAAATAATTGGTTTGTTTTGAAAAATGACGGATTTTCAAAAATTCATAAAAACGTGCATAAGCAACCCTATATCTAATGGTCACCTAGGTCAAGTCACTAGACCGCTCCTACTTCCAGAAGACAAATCGCAAGATAAATCCTCTACTGCCTCTTTATCTCTCTTGTGGCCAGGTAAGTGCCAGGTAAGTGGGAGGTTATCCACTACGTAAGTAGCGGGCGTAATTAAGTAACCACTTTCTTTAGACACATTTGCCTTAGACACCACAAAAGAAATGCGGATAAGCAATAGATTACCCACGACCTCCTTCTGTCCTAATTGAGCGCGACGGTCCTTAGAGTCTTGTCTAGATATTTTTTTAATTAATAAGGGTGATGCGGATGCAAGTTTTGTGATTTCCGGGGCTTAGGAAGGATTATAAAATCCCTACCTAATTTGAATTTTGGTCTTGCCCCTTAAAAATCCGTATTAAAATATGAAATAACAAACCAATAACAAAACTTTGCAAAAAGATTTTTGAGCGGCGATATTTTGCAAAGAATCCTGCAGAAATGATATTTTATTGGATTTCATAGGAGAGAGAAAGAGTTGAGAATCTTACCAGAGAAATTTGGAACCCTAACTCCTCAGTTGCGCTGCGGTTCCGCCGCCGAATGGGTCTTCTTGTCGCGGTTCTGCCGCCGACTTAAGGGATCAGGTGATGAGTTTTGCTACGTGGCCTCCTATTCTCCTCTGGATCTTGATGAATATCTCTGTTTCTTTATCTCCTCACTCAAATGACTCCAGATTCCCTCGCAAACTTCACACAATAATCGTTAAATATACAATTTGCAGTTTTGTTTATTTATGATATGGATCGAATAAGAATTCAACACAAATAGTAAGACTAAAAATTATGCACGTATCCCCGGCAATGGTGCCATTTGATTGATGTGAAAAAGTGTTTGTAATGTAATCGCAATCAGAACGGTGTCGCGCGTAGCTAGACCGAGGTGGGTACGGGTCGTCCTCAGGGAAACGTTGAATATTTTAATCTTACTTTAGATGTGTTGGAAAAGAGAGGAGGAATAAAGAATATTGAAGAATGGTTGTAGGTTCTAGATCTACGTTAAACACGAATGCAAAATATAGATCTAGATTAATTATGAATGTAGTTAATATAAAAAGGGGCTTGTAAGGTTCGTTAGGATTTAGTAGTTATGGATGATTAATTAAAGATTACTTTTTTTATCCTTTAATAGATTTAAAACTAGAACGACAGTGATGCATGTGATTAGGGTTTCTGGAGGAAAAAGGAATCCCACTCTTAACCCCTATCTCGACATGGAACTCCGTTCATATCTAGCCTTTACCAAAACAATCATTAATCTAATCTTTAATCGCGGTCGAGACTAACAATGAATTGGTAGCGTGCCCGATTAGGATGTTAATGATTCTTTTGATAAATTTTATAAACTTTATAGGACTTAAAAAGAGTTTAGGGATTTTCAACATCCATTAGCCTATCCTAATCCTACGAACCCTAACAAGCGGAGAATTACTCGCGCATGTTGGGAGAAGAAGAGATGGAGAGAGAATTCATATTAAAACTACAAAGAAATAGAATAAGAAAAAGAACTACCTTTATTAATCAACAGAATCAATTATACTTTGTTTCCTTAGAAAATGATTACAAATACTAGTTTGCTTCTCGATCTCTTCTAAGAAGGTAGATGAACCGTTGATGATCAGCCTGAATGCGTGAGCCATCTTGGACTTCGTGATCGCGTCGACTTGATGATTTTTCCAAGAGGCTCTCGGTCCCTATTTATAGCCCCACAGCCAGAACCCTAGCTTCCTAATTTGGAAACCAATGGTTAAGATACTAACTGAAAAATCCCAACTTCTATCTCCTCAAATCCGCGGCGGATCCACGGCCAATAGGTGGGTTTGGCCGCGGATCCGTGGCCTTATAGTAAGATCTTGGGTTGTTTCTCTGGGGCTTTGTCTATCTGACACGTGGTGATCTTTTAACATCTCTGGAAACTAAAAATCTTCTCTTAGTCACTGCCAGCCTTGATCTCTTTGATTTACTTTCTTAATTAGGCAGGTTTGTTTTACCAACTTTGATTTACTTGATTTCAGCCCTGCAAATTCTGCACAATATCTCAACAAATAATATTAGTAGAGTTTGTTTTATTGAGAATTGGTCAAAGGTATTTAATAAGGTAAGCATATTTAAATGGGCCAAATATTACATGGATATTTATGCTTACATTTTCCTACCAAATATTAATTATAATATATAAATACATGAAAATAGTATTTTTACAGATAAACCCTCACATGTATCATATATTATAATAAACACCTTTTATTATAAAGAAATAGTAGGAAAAATGTCGTATTAAATGTGCAGTTTTATCAACTGAATAATAACCGTCCCCTTTATGTCTCCGGATACTGTCATGATATCAAGATAGGCAAAATCCTGGTCGACAATTGGTCCTCCGTCAGTCTCCTCAATGTGAGAGTGTTGAAGGAAATCTACATGAGCGTTCAACACCTCGCTCGGGATAAGATCACTATCTCCGGGTTTGACTCCCGGTCATCACGGACACTTGGGTCTGTGATATTGACGTTGCACTTTGGGCTCCTTGTCACGGACATCAAGTTTCATGTCATCGATGCTAAGACCTGCTATAATGCTTTGCTCGGCCGGCCTTGGTTACACGAGTATAACATTATCCCTTCTACACAACATCAGTGTATGAAGTATTTTAAAGATGGTCTCGAGTACACTGTGACAGGGGAACTGAACCCATTCTCCGTGAACGAAGTCCGCAAATACGAGGATGCCAAGTACTTCCTGCCAGATTTTGAAGACACAGAAATATGTCGCAAACCGGAGAATAAGAATAAAGCTATCACCACTATTCCGGTCTTTGGGAGTGATACCGAGGAGGAAGAAGAGATAGCTTATTCAAGACCGCCCCAATACAACAAGCCGGGACCGTCCGCTCCTATGTTGATCTTCGGCAGCGACTCGGACGATGAGGTCAATGCCATATTCTCCGCTCGGCCATCAATACAAACCTTCGTTGATGAAGATCAAAGTTTGGAAGTTGCTATGGTTCTGCCAAAGCATTATAAAGAGCTAGACGCGCTTGATACCTATAGTGTGCAAGAGCTGCAGACATTCTATATCCCTCCCAGGTGAAAAGGTGAAAAGGCGATCCTATTCTACCGATCCGGGGAAACCAAAGTGGAGAAGGAAATCTGGCATGGTGCGGATTCTACACTTGACAGGCTCCGGCCTATCCGTTTGCCCAGATACTACACAGACGGATTAAAAAGGCTGTTGAGGTGCCAAGACGTATCCTTTAAACAGAATGCTCGACAAGCTCGATTCTACAACAGGATCTGGAGCGTCTCCGGAACTCAGCGAAAATTGCCCAACGGGAGAATGGAAACGACCGGGCTTGGGTATGTTCAATCCAAGAAACGGGAGCTATTCCGCGACTGCTATGTCATACATGACTTTGATGAAGAAGGAGATGCTCTATGGGAAGGTGCTAACCCTGAACCAAAACGAGCTCCCGTCGTGAAAATGCTAAGCCCGTCGTTCGAAGAATAGGTAGACAAGCTTGAAAGAGAAGCGGGTCAAAAGGTTTGAGACGATCATAATCGCGAGATGGCCATCTATGAGAGAGCCAGGACGCAGCGATTCCTTCAAAAGGCCACGGAGAATGACAATGCTCCTTGTCGCCAACCCGTCATACAAAAGGACCGACGCAGAGGCAAAAATAAATTAAAGAGCGGGAAAGGCGTTCGACAGCGGAAAAGCAGGTCTAAGAAGCCACGCGGTCGGGAATCAGGCAGTCCGGATTCATCTCTCATAAAGAAGATGGGTCGAGCGTATTCTTTTCACCAAGACAAGACAAGGAAGATACTCGATCTTGCCCTAAAACATCAGATGATTACCCTCCCGGAGTCCAAGCACCCCGAGCAAGGAAACGAGGTCTCTCACCTAGACTATTGCTCCTATCACCGAGAAATAGGGCATCCCCTCGAAGACTGTTTCACCTTCAAAAACTGGGTCGAGGACCAATATCAACAAGGCAGGTTCGCTCTATCCAGCAACTGGAGGGTAAACCCGCCGCAGAAGCATGAACCGAAAGCCACGAGAGTAGAACCAGATCAACATCGGTCTTGGAAGCAATCTCGCACCTGTCATGTGATAACGCTGTTAGAAGAACCCGAGAATATGAATGATCTCCCCTGGTGCTTCGAAAACGATGATGACGAGGTGATCTCCGAGTTTCCACCGGCGCCAAAAGAGCTGGAAGATGGGATACATACTACTGCAGATAGCCTCAAGAAAATCGACTTGGGAACGGCAAATGACCCATGACCGACGTTCATCAGTGAGCTATTGTCTGAGGAAAAAGTGGCTACACTCAAAGACGTACTCATGCAGTACAAAGATTGTTTCGCATGGAACTATTCCGAAATGCCGGGACTAGATCCAGAGATTGCTATGCACAAATTGGCAATATCTCCGGACATCAAGCCAGTCAAACAAGCGCCGAGACGAATGCGGCTCGAGCTTAAGATGAGTATCAACGCCGAAGTCAAGAAGCTAATCGACTCCGCCTTCATCCAAGAGGTTCAGTATCCTGACTGGATTGCCAACATCGTCCTGGTGATGAAGAAAAATGGGACAGTACGCATATGTGTGGACTTTCGGGATCTCAACAAAGCTTGCCCGAAAGACGACTTCCCAGTGCCGGTCACTGAGCTGATGATAGATAATACGTCCACTCACGAAGTTTTATCCTTCATGGACGGCTCATTAGGATACAATCAGATAAAGATGCATCCCGAAGACCAGAAGCATACCGCTTTCCGAACCCCTTTAGGCATATTCTGCTACAAGGTGATGCCTTTCGGTCTAAAGAGCGCCGGTGTCACCTATCAGAGGGCCATGACGAAGATTTTCGATTACCTCATACATGAAATCGTCGAATGCTATATTGACAACTTCGTGGTTAAAAGCAAATCATACGAGGAACATTTAGAGCATCTAAAGATCGTGTTTCAGCGCCTTCAGAAATACAACTTGAAGATGAACCCTCTCAAATGCGCATTCAGAGTTTCCTCGGGCAAATTCCTAGGATTCATCATACGACACCGAGGTATCGAAATAGACCCGTCAAAGATCAAGGTGATTATGGAAATGCCTCCGCCAAGAACTCTCAAGCAACTGCGGTCTCTCCAAGGAAAGCTCGTGTATATCCGGCGATTCATAGCCAATCTCTCCGGCAAGTGTCGTCCTTACAGTCACTTGATGAAGAAGGGAACCCCGTTCGTCTGGGATCGCAAATGCCAAGGCACACTAGATGAAATCAAGCAATACCTACAGAATCCTCTGGTACTAACCGCTCCAGTCAAAGGAAAACCCCTTATTTTGTATACGAAGGTTCTTTGGGCGCGCTGTAGGCACAAGAGAACGACCAAGGGAAGGAGAGAGCCCTCTACTATTTCAGTCAAGTTCTCCTGGGGGCAGAAGGCAATTATTCTCCCATCGAAAAACACTGCCTGGCATTGATCTTCGCGATAACGAAGCTCAGACACTATGCGTTGGCACAAGAAGTCTGTCTCATATCGAAGGTGGATCCTCTCAAATTATTGATGTCGAAGGCCATATTAACGGGGCGGCTCGCAAAATGGGCCCTGCTTTTAATGGAATTCTCGATAACTTATCGGCCTATTAAGGCAGTGAAAGGCCAGGCCATCGCCGACTTCCTCGCTGAGCACCCGATACCTGCCGACTCTCCCTTGAACTTCGAATTGCCGGACGAGCACGCGTTTGACGCGGTTGACAGGGGGAGAAGAGATAATGATACCCGGTGGGAACTCTATTTTGATGGAGCGTCTTCCATGAAGAAGCGCGAACAAAACACCCCTATAATCAAATCAGGGGTAGGCCTCATCTTCGTGACTCCACAAGGAGGGATAATGCGCTTCGCCTTCTCTTTGACAGAGCCGAGAACAAACAACGAAGACGAATATGAAGCTCTGATAGCAGGTCTCGAAATTGCTATCGACATAGGAATTGAAAACCTTCTCATATACGGAGACTCTCAACTGGTCGTTAGTCAAGTAAACGGTGACTATCAAACGTGCAAACCAGAGTTGGTGAAGTACGGCGAAAGGGTACAACAATTGCTGACACAAATCCCTTCCCATATTCTGGAAAGCATACCGTGTGCGGAACATAGCAAAGCGGATGCATTAGCCAAGCTCGCTAAAGAATTGACCGACGAAAACCTCGATGTCATGAGGATCGTTTTGCAAAGCCGTCGAGTTCTTGCACCGGTAGAAATATCTCCGGAGTCTTCCAAAGAAAAGGGAGCGACCGAGCAAACGACTTTACAAATAAAAGATCAGGAAAAGGCTAAGGATTGGAAAGAAGTCTTTATAGACTACTTCAAATCCCGTCGAACGCCTGAAAATGCGTCATCAAGACATCAGCTCGTGAAACGAGCTCTATCCTTCGCCTTCGTCAATGATACTCTGTATAAGAGATCGTTTGACTCTCTGTGGCTAAGATTTCTGGGACCTGAAGAGGCAGAAAGAGTCGTCCAAGAAACTCATGATGGACTCTGCGGTTCTCACCAAGCCGGGCCGAAGATGAAGCTGAAGATCAAAAGGATGGGCTACTATTGGCCCACAATGATCCAAGACTGCCTCGAATACGCAAAGCAGTGCCACTCGTGCCAAATTCACGGGGACTTCATCCATCAGCATCCTAATCCGTTAGACCCAACGGTGTCTAGCTGGCTGTTCAAGATGTGGGGAACTGACATAATCGGCCCCATCGAACCAGCATCGTCCAGAGGAAATCGGTTCATATTGGCGACAACCGACTACTTCTCTAAGTGGGCAGAAGCGATACCGCTGAGAGAAGTGAAGACGGAGAACATTCTCCATTTCTTCAAGACGCGCGTCATTTACCGATTCGGCACTCCGCGACGGGTTATCTCCGATAATGGGCCAGCCTACAGAAGCCACAAGATCAGCCGCTTCGCACAACAGCATAACATAGACTGGAGATACTCTTCAGTGTATAATCCCCGAGCAAATGGTCTAGCTGAGGCTTTCAATAAGACCTTGACAAAGATCGTGAAAAAGACGGTGTCTCGAAATAAGAGGGACTGACACAAGAGACTACATAAAGCTCTCTAGGCATATCGAACTACGTTCAAAACGGCCACGAACACAACGTCGTATGCATTGGTATTCGGTACGGAAGCGGTACTCCCCCTTGAGATAGAGTTACCCTCTCTACGAGTGGCGGTTCACTACGAGCTAACAGATGAAGAGAATGCTCACCTTCGGCTTGAGGAGCTTGATGCCCTTGATGAAAACCGGCTCGTGGCGCAACAGAGTCTGGAGGCTTATAAAGCAAAGATGACGCGCTCATACGAAAGATTGACTATGCCGAGGACATTCCGCCAAGGTGAACTCGTGCTAGTAGTCAAAAGACCTATGATCCCCAATCGTGCCAAACGGGGGAAATTCGAGCCGAATTATGAAGGACCGTATATCATAGACAAGGTCTACCAGGGTGGAGCCTATCTACTTATGGACATGCATGGTGAAAGGCCCTTCGGCCCATTAAATGGTCACTTCCTGAAAAAGTACTACGCCTGACGAGTCACGGCCTAAGTCAATGATAGATGACGACGACTATGTCCGCTCGCTATCTTCCTAAGCCCTAACTCTATAAGTAGTAGCCAGCTTTCGGACCAAAACGTCCTTAAACTAACGACAGACCGAAATGTCGTTAAACTAACGATGGACTACTATGTCCTAAAACTGGCTGTGGACCGAGACATCTATAAACTACTACGGACCGCAGCATCCCAAGGCTGACACAAAAAAAATATTTTAAAAATATTTTAAAAAGAGGAAACGGTATACCCAGAAGCAAAATGGGCACGGATGAAAACCCGAAAAGGCTCCATGAGTAAAAACAGCAGGGCTACCGGCGAGTTTTGTGAAAACCCGAAAGGGTGCAATCTTGTTAAAAGACACTTGCAAGGTCCTCTCGACCTTGTGAGAAGAAACCACCTGCGTGAGATCCTTACAACTCACAAGAGAGCAACACACTTAAGGGTCCCCACGACTCCTAAGGAGAAATTACACTTACGATATCCTCACGATTCGTAAGGAGAACCCTCCTATGAGACCCTCACGGCTCATAGGATTCAAAAGCCATAAGCTATAGGGATCTGAACTTGTTCTTAAGCCATCACAACCTCCAATGTTGCCCTACAAACGGTTCAATACTGACCCTTGTATACAATCCACGGGCACGAATAAACATTTTCCCAATAAAGTCCCACCAGAGACTGGGGATATGCTCATATGGCAAAAAACACTTGTAAGTCCTCTCGACTTATAAGGAGAATCCATTCTTGTAAGATCCTTACGACTTACAAGAGACCATACACTTGAGATCCTCACGATCTTCAAGGAGAAAATGCACCTGCGAGATCCTCATGACTCGTAGGGAGAAATACCTTTACGAGACCCTTACGGCTCATAAAGTCAAAAGCCTTAGCCGACGGGATCTTAACCCAGTTTACTAAGCCACCTTTGTTCGACATCGACAGAGGCAAATGATGATTCGCTCCTAGCAATATCCCAGTTGTAGCGATGCTGATGCCTAAATCGGTATCAGATCCAAAATCCCATACTCGCGAC
This sequence comes from Agapanthus africanus, assembly GCA_030015575.1. Lineage (NCBI taxonomy): Eukaryota > Viridiplantae > Streptophyta > Magnoliopsida > Asparagales > Amaryllidaceae > Agapanthus > Agapanthus africanus. The sequence goes on along the minus strand of JASDDO010000012.1, from coordinate 89,021,422 downwards.
AAAAAATAGCGAGCCAAAAATGCATATGAAATAACCGAAATGATGGGGAAACTTGCAACAAAATCAGCAAGTAAAAATGTATGCATGCAAAATAGCCGAAATGATTGGGCAACTCGCAATAAAAAGCAACGAGTTAAAATAAAATAAATAGCCGAAATGATTGGGCACCGCGAAAAATAGCCGAAATGATTGGGCAATCGCGACTTTCGCGATATAAAAGCTGAAATGATATAGCATCGCGGAAAGAAAAATAAATAAAATGAATCTTTTTGTCCTACACGAGAGATCACATCGATCCCTGTATACAATCCAAGGGCACAAACAAATAGGGAACCATACCTTCCCATCAGGCTCCATCAGAAGCAGAGTCAAGTTTCGACGGCCACATCTACAGCCTGGAGACCCACAACAGCGTTCCTTCTCAGTACAGCAGGATTCAGACGTGACAATCAACCTTGGAGCCATGGCAGAGTACCTACTCCAAATCTTGATGGTTCACAGACAACCTAGAGTCCATTTCGATATTTGTCTCATTACAACAGACGCTACGACATGACCCCGTCACGGAAATACGTCATCCAAATGACCCCGTCTCGGAAATACGTCAACCACATGACCCCGTCGCGGAAATACGTCATCTACATGACCCCATCGTGGAAATACGTCATCCAAATGACCCCGTCGCGGAAATACGTCATCCATATGACCCCGTCGTGGGAATACATCATCCATATGACCCCGTCGCGGGAATACGTCATCCAAATGACCCCGTCTCGGAAATACGTCATCCACATGACCCCGTCGCGGAAATACGTCATCCACATGACCCCGTCGCGGAAATACGTCATCCACATGACCCCGTCGCGGAAATACGTCATCCACATGACCCCGTCGCGGGAATACGTCATCCAAATGACCCCGTCGCGGGAATACGTTATCCAAATGACCCCGTCGCGGAAATACGTCATCCAAATGACCCCGTCACGGGAATACGTCATCCAAATGACCCCGTCTCGGAAATACGTCATCCACATGACCCCGTCTCGGAAATACGTCATCCACATGACCCCGTCGCGGAAATACGTCATCTACATGACACCGTCGCGGGAATACGTCATCCAAATGACCCCGTCGCGGGAATACGTCATCCAAATGACCCCGTCGCGGGAATACGTCATCTACATGACCCCGTCACGGAAATACATCATCCATATGACCCCGTCGCGGAAATACGTCATCCAAATGACTCCATCACGAAAATACGTCATCTATATGACCCCGTCGTGGGAATACGTCACCTATATGACCCCGTCGCGGGAATACGTCATCTAAATGACCCCGTCCCGGAAATACGTCATCCACATGACCCCGTCGCGGAAATACGTCATCCAAATGACCCCGTCACGGAAATACGTCATCTACATGACCCCGTCGCGGAAATACGTCATCTACATGACCCCGTCACAGAAATACGTCATCCAGATGACCCCGTCGTGGAAATACGTCATCCAGATGACCCCGTCGTGGAAATACGTCATCCAGATGACCCCGTCATGGAAATACGTCATCTAGATGACCCCGTCGCGGAAATACGTCATCTACATGACCCCGTCGCGGGAATACATCATCCAAATGACCCCGTCTTAGAAATACATCATCCAAATGACCCCGTCTTAGAAATACGTCATCCACATGACCCCGTTGCGGAAATACGTCATCCAAATGACCCCGTCGTGGAAATACGTCATCTACATGACCCCCGTCGCGGAAATACGTCATCCAAATGACCCCGTCTCAGAAATACGTCATCCACATGACCCCGTCTGGGAAATACGTCATCTACATGACCCCGTCGCGGAATTACGTCATCTACATTACCCCGTCACGGAAACACGTCAGCAAACGACCCTCGTCGCGGAAATACGTCACCCACATGACCCCGCCTCGAAAATAAGTCAACCCCTTCTGGTCTCGTGGAACACGGAAATACGTCAACCTTGACCCCGTGAGAAGCGTCCAGAGAAACCCTTGACTCCGTGAAATGCGGATAATGTCAACTTCATCAATCACTTACGGGTTCACTCGACTCGTAAGGGAGAAAACTCTCTTGTGTGATCCCTACAACTCCCAAGAAAAAACACACTTAGGAGTCCTCACGATTTCGAAGAAGAAAATACACCTACGAGATCCTCACGACTCATAGGGAGAAAAGTCTTTATGAGACTCTCACGGCTCATAAAATTGAAAAGCTTTAGGTAGCAGATCTGAACCTGCTTCCTAAGCCATCACTACTTCTCAAAGTATTCAAGACGGAATGCTCTCTATCATCTACAGGATACGCTTACTAAGGTAACATGCCGGCAAAACAAAAAAGGGAGAAGCAAGAAATAACACAAGACGGTACGAAATAAATGTATCTTTTATTTATAAGTTCAATTGAGTACCAGTTACATCATTTGAAAGGATAAAGAAAAATGGATACATTTTATTCAAAAATTGCAAATAAAAACAACTATTGGGAAGGAAGCGTTTTCAACAAGCCAATCAATTACTCTCGCACTCCCCTCAGTCCCTCTTCACGGCCAGCCGCCACGGCCAACTCCGTTTCAACCTGAGCCTGTTGCTGCAAGTAAGATGAAAGTCGCTCATCGATGACCTGCCGAGCTGCCTCACGACTCTGCTCATCCTGCTCGATGAATTCGAGCTTACGCTTCAGCGTTAACCCATCAGAAATGCATCGTAGAAGGCCCTCAAAGATGGTTTTCAACTGCACAGCATTGGCATCAACCTGAGCATACAGTCGAGAAGATTCGCTTGAAGTCTCTTCACATTCCTTATGCTTTAGGGCCGCTTCTTGTTCAAGATGGCAGAAGTAGGGAGTGCTCTGCTCGACCCACGCAGCCCGCTGGGAATTCAAAGCCTGAGTCAGGACGCATAAGCTCAAGCTCATGCAGGCAGGCTTCAATCTTCTTGCAGTGGTTAACCCAAGACTCAACGACGCCTTTGTTATGGAAGTTCACAAGCGTCGCCAGCATTGGATTAACTTCGGCGGCAAAATCTACAGCAAACGTAGGGGCCTCCGCGTCAAGCTCTTCGATGTAATCGCTTAACATACGCAGACTGGGCACAGCACCTTTTGAGGATGGACGTTTGGAAAAGGGCCCTACCGGCATCATGACGTGAGACTCGAACAGGGCTGGAGTCGATGTGACCGCTACAAAACAAATCACAATCAGATGTCGGTTTAAGAAATAAAAAAAGAAATACATGAACAGAAGAGTCTATTCTACCGGCTGCAACAGGGGGCAGAGCTGGGAGTTCCGGTGGAGTGGCGATACCCTTGACCCCCCTTCAATTTGTAAGGCTATGAGCAACGCAAAGAAGAATTAGCAATAACATGACTGCCCGTTAAAGAAAAGAAAGGACGTCGATTAGAAAAGATACTCACCGACACCAGCGGGCGGACTAATCTTCGACGGGAAAGAGAAGTGCGGGTCTAGCACCTGATACAAATGATCAAAAAGAACTCCTGCGAGATCACGATGATACATGGTCAGTACACGAAAGATGCTGTCCCCAATTTAAATTTATCATAAACCCATACCTTCCAGCATTTGAGAAGTTATAAGAGAAGACAGAGGGGCAACCACCGTCAAAGCAACAACTGGAGATGCTTCCTCGGATGGCACAACCCCAACGCTCATCACGCCTGCATTGGAAATAAGAGAAACGCTGTCAAAAAGAGATTGACAGAGATTGTAGAATAAAAAGAAAAGCGATGACCCAAAGTCTACCTGGTGAGTCCTCGGTCGAGACCGCGACAGGGGCATCATCGGATGCAGCAACTACCTCACCCTCCTCCAACGGAATGGTCTCGCCTCCCGTCGCCTCATCCCCTGACTCTACAAGAGCTGTCGTAACGCTCGCGACTCCAGGAGATGGCAGAAAACCGCAGGCGGAAAGAGTGACGATGGGAGCAGTGCTCGACTCTTAAGAAAGAGTGGCTACCTCGGGCTCAGCGAGGGTAGCTATCTCACCTACCGCTACCTCGGGCTGGGTGGTTGCCATCACATCACCCACCGCTTCTTCGGCAAGACTCGGCCTTGCAAGATAGGATATATGAGAACCCGAAAATTAAAACTTTGACGAAAAGAAACAAAAGTCACGTTACCTTGGGTCGATTTTTCGATTACTTCTCGAGCCGCAGGTGCCGCCTATCTGTGGGCGGTAAACAAGGTGGCTGAAGCATCCCCTGAAGGAGTAGGGGCAAAGGCAGCAGTGCTTGAACTTGCACTCGCAGCCAAAGCGGCGTTACGCTCCCTTACTGCGCGCATTCTACGCTTCCTTTCCACCCGGGCCGTGAGAGAGGATCTTCTCAAGACCTCCGTCAACGGGACGTCATCATCCACGCCAAGGGTTACCTCTAGAGCTGTTATGGCATCCATCATTGGTTGCTCAAGTGAAGCTTCTTTCAGCAACGCCGGTGGAACTGAAACTTCGATAGCCGACCTTAGGGGCATCTCCGCACCGCCCTGCGAAGTCGGTGCCACGCCTGGAATAACCTGAGTAGAGGTAGTGCCTGTAATAAGATGAAAAGGAGAGGTTAGATTACCCATAAGAAATAGGAACGGAGACGCGGTGAACCGAAATGTACCGATGCCTTAGGAAGCGCGAAGCCTTTCTTCCTCCTCAAAAGTCTTGAGAGAAGCTGCGAGAGCTTCTTCAATGGAAATGCCTGTTAAAAAGGGAAAAGTGTCAGTCGAAACATGATAACAAAATATAATGCAATGGCGAAAAATACAGCTAATGGTTACCTGATTTCGCGAGGATGGCTAGTCCCTTTTCGTGGCTTGCCAATTGCTCAGAAGCTGCAATGGCAGCCGCCAGATCAGTATCATCTGGCGGTATGAATAGAGCTTCATTTGTCCCATACTCGCTCAGGCCCTCGCCATAAGGAGCGTGAGGCTCCTGGTCGAGTACAACGTCTGCAGAAAGGATCGACTTCTTCTTCCTCTTCTGGGAGTGAGCTCCGGTCACAGCTAACACCAGCTTGCGCTTGGTAAGCACCTTGGGACGACGAGTCCCAATGTCTGAACCCACGCCAGACTCAGGGGAAGCTACATTTAACGTCTCCACGGGAGCACAGGGCACCGGAGGTATATCCACCGTCTCCACGGGAACACGGGGCATCGGTAGCTCAGTCCTGTTGCGAGGGACTTCAATCACGGCAGCTTCTCTTAGCGGAGGTAGTACAATGGTCCGTCGCTTCAAGGGGACGTTTCGATCACCAACAGGGGGTGCACCCTTCCGGTCGAGCAGCAGTCGCTTCTCCTCCCTGATAACAGCGCCCGTTGCATGTTGGTACCAGGCCACGTGTACGTTAAGGGCCTTCGGGATACAACTCGGTTCGCTGATAAAGAAGTGAGACCCCGTATTCAAGCGCATGAAATGATGCAGTGCGCCCCGCATTCCCTCTTCGGTGGCAACAGGTTCTACCAGGAAAGCCTCCAGCGGGACTCCCTAATTGTAACTCAGCTGCTGGGCAAAACGATGGGGGTTGTATCTCATGAATAGCGGCGCATCATTTTGCCCGAATACAAGAAATCCCGGCCTGATGGAGTACAAATGGAGAATCTCCCGGGCTTTCAACACGGAGGCCCCGTCCTTAAAAATGTCTTGCAGTGACAGCACCGCCTTTGAAGTTTCCTGGCCGATGGTCAGGACTTTGTCTGTGAAAGACATACCATCTCCGACCGTGCACGGACGAAGGAGCAAGCCCCTACCTTCCCGCTGTGACGGACTCACGATGGAGGCATCAACCAGCCGCATAATCCGAGGGAACTTGCATCTCTCGTAAAACGAAGGTCTCTTGTGAATGCCAAAGACCCCGAGCATGTGCAGCTCCATCCATGAAGTGAAGTAATGCATCGGGAAGTTGGAAGGATGCACCCCTGGTTCTTTGGTATCCGCCGCTATGCTAAGACCATGGTATAAGTGGGCAAACCCGGCGATCCCGATGGCCACTTGTATTCTGGAAACCATGCGATGCGCGGGGTAGAAGATGGAAGGCCTCATGTAACGATGATGCATAAGGAGCGCGAACCAACTCAACCATAGCCCAAGAAACCCAAGAAAGAACGCCTCCTCGTCAATGCCCGGAGCGGCGATTTCTGACAGGGGACAATCGCGACGTCAGGAAGGAAGAAACCCTTCTGATCAGCTTCCAGTATCGGCCGACGGTCAAGCCAAAGCCAAAGGGATCGTCAAGTTTAGCGAACTTTTCTCCTTGTCGCGACAAAATCTCCGGGCGAAGAAAACGGGCAATGAAGTTCGCAAAACTGACCCCCCGGCCTCCGGATTCAATGAAGAGGCTCCCGTACATGTTCAACACCTTTATCAGACTGGGGAACTGGTGCTGAATGGCATTCTCTGGCGTGATGCCCATCACCACTGGTTTGGTGGCAAAAACATATTCGTCCGAAGGAAGCAGCTCCTCGTAGTACTCCCCCCTGACCGGTAGACCAGAAACCTCGGCGAATTCTTCCAAGGAATTGGAGACCACTCTATCCAATAGAAGGAAGGTATGGGTTGGGATATTCCACTACTCTAAAAACGCCTTAATCCACCATGTGGGAGGTGCAGAATACTGGAACAACAAAGCGTAGACCGCAGGGTATAAGCCGAGCTTTAACAGCTGCGATTTCTTCACCGACAAGATGTACCGGGCCCATTGCAAGTACCCGGTCGGATGACGGGGAGTTAGCCCGATGTTGTAAGGTTGTCCCTAAGGGCGCGACTCGCCCTGGCATATGCGCCGCCCTATCGTGTCCAAAGCCGCCGGTGGCTGCACGGGTACTGCGGTGATCGAGGGCTGAAGGAGACCCTCCAAAGTCCAATTAACCACCTCCATGGCATAGTTCACCGGGGGTGCATCTGCATACGGGATCGCCGAGATTGGCTCCGAAGGCGTCGCACAAGAGAAGCTTCGATGACCTCTGATAATCTGGTCGCACCATCTACCCTACAAGTGAAGTTTTTTGTGTTCCGGGTCATGGTCTTTGATGAGCATGAGAACCTCCCGGTCTACAGGTGCCTCAGGGAATCCTCCCTCTGAACGGACGAACGGAAACGAAGTATCGAAAGACATGCGCCTGCAAAAAAAGGGGGGACAGAAGTCAACTGTCAGTGCTATAATTTAATTTTAAATTCTGACACTTGGTACTTTAAATTTTGTACCACGCTGCAATGCAGTGGAAAGGGTACCAAAGGGGGACCCACAAAATCTAGATGACAATGCATCAATTAATAAAACAGTTTCATCATTTGATGAGACTGTCTTTTAAATGTGGAAATCCTCAGGAAATTTCTCATTAAATGAGAGATCCCTCGGGAAAAGGAGAAAATCTCCCTCTGAAGAGCAAAGCTCTATGATAGAGTGACACTTGTCAAACTCTGATCATGAAGGAATAAAATTCCTCAAGAGCCTGGCTCTGTAATGATGATGAAAAAATCCATCAAAAAAGATTTAATTAAAATCAATTTTGCTGGGATCTTCAAGATTCATGAACAAACTCTTAAGAGTTCTTCACAAGAGATTAAGAAATCTATATATTATCAAAAGAGCAGAGCTCTAATTCATGGGCTAAGAAACCCCAAGAAAAGATCTCTTTAGATCTATGAGTTCAGAAGAGCAAGGCTCTATTAATGAAACCCTAAAAGGGTTTTCTTTAGATCAAAGATCTATGAAGAGCAAGGCTATGTTAATGAGTAAAATCCTAATTTATTAAATTTTACCTAAAATTTTGACAGAGTTGTTACTCTTGAAAAGTTCGTAAACAGGAGAGCAATGCTCTGAAGAAGAGATAATTCTCAAGAAAAAGATGAAAATCATCTGAGGGACCAAAGGTCCTATTTATAGGCATTGAAACGCCTCTTCAACTTCTGAATTGATCCAAGGGCGCAGATGCTGCCACTGCTGCACTCACGTGTGGGCCACGTGAGCGCAATGGGGGGGGCATTTGTTTCCTCCAATCAGAGCAAAGCTCTGTTTGAAATTTGAATTTCAAAAAAAATTGAAGCAAAACTTCAGATCCAGCGTAAGGCGCGCTGCGCGCCACGTGTCAAACACGGATGCGCTAGCGCCAGGTGCGCTAGCGCCCTAGGCAGTGCACCATGTGTGCGCTAGCGCTAGGCGTGTTGCACGCCACGTGTCAAACACGGATGCGCTAGCGCAGGCTGCGCTGCGCTCTGAACAGCGCACCACGTGTCAAACGTAGGTGCGCTAGTGCAAAGTGCGCTGTGCTCTGGGCAGCGCATCACGTGCAAAGCACGGGTGCGCCAGCGCTGGAATTATAAAATTCCCCCACCGTCAGATCAAAACATCTAATAATAATGATAAATCATTAATTAATCAGAATTAAAATTCTGTTATGGAAAGATTTTCCAATCTTGTTAAAAACAAGAAGATTGCCTTCTGTAAAACAGAAGCCCTATGATCAAAGATCCAATGGTGGGAAACATCCCCAAATCAATCAGAGAAAGATCTCTTTAACTGATCCAACAAATCAGCTTGCCCTACATAAAGGCCCGAAGACTTCAAGTCTGATATAGAAACCCCCCCCCCCCCCCATAAACTTTGAGAAAACTCAAAAGAAAGAGAGCAAGCTCTTGCAAAAAGATATTTCTTGAAGGTAAAGATGATGAATGATGATATCTTTTTAAAAAAAAGAATTATCTTCCTAAAAGATCATTGATCTACAAAGATCAAGGCCTTTTATAAAAAGATCAAAAGATCTCATCATAAAAACAGAGAAGTACTTACTTCTTTCATAGATCATAGATCTATAAAACAAATTGTCTTTCTTAGATCATAAACATCTCATTATAAAGGGGGAGAGAATTATTAAATTCTCTTAAGGATCATAGATCCAAAAAGGCAAAACCTTTCTTTAATACAAGAGATTGAAGCATCTCCTATAAAATAAGAACTTTTGTTCATTTGATCTTGAGACAAGTCTCTTCTAAGGGAAAATTTATTTCCCGGATCATAAAAATGATCAAATGCGCTTCTGCGCTCATGGACTAGCGCTCAGCGCCAGGCGCACCACGTGTGCGCCATTGAATTAATGGCGCAATGCGCTCAAAAATTAGCGCAATGCGCTCATTATCTGGCGCTCAGCGCCAAGCGCGCCACGTGTCACTCACGTGTGCGCTACTCAGCAAAAGCGCAATGCGCTCATCATCTGGCGCTCAGCGCCACGTGTCATTCATGTGTGCGCTACTCAGCAGAAGCGCAATGCACTCTTTAACAGGCGCAAAGCGCCAAGCGCGCCATGTGTCACTCACGTGGGCACTGATAGAACATAAATTGTTCTTTAATAAGCCTCAGAGCTATTTTAAGTTCTCAGCACTAAAAGACAGAAATATTGTCAAAATCCAAATCAATGCTCAGCATTGTTAAAAAGGTCAAGCCCAAACAAATGCTCAACAGCCCAAAATAAATGTTAAACATTTTAACCTGAATGGACTTAGCCCAAGATTGGCCATAAGTCCCTAACTCAGATTAATTGAGCCCATATGCTCATAAATCTTTTAACAGATCTTATTTCCCAAATTAGACTACAGATCTACCAACCAAAACTGGTTCGAGGGTACATCTCTGAACCCCTCTGATACATATCGTTGTAATCCTTCAACGTCTTCGGAGAAGCGACGGGTCCTGACAACCATACATTCCACGGACGACGATGTCCTTAAACTGGACTGTGGGGTCCCTTTTAAACTCACGGACTACAATGTCCTTAACCTCGGACTGTGGGGTCCCTTTAAACCCCACGGACTACGATGTCCTTAACCTCGGACTGTGGGGTCCCTTTAAGCCCACGGACTATGATATTCTTAACCTTAGACCACCATGTCCTTAAACTGGTCATCGACCGCAATGTCCCTAAACTAAACAATTGAGTCCAAATGCTCTCTTGTCGGATCTAAACGATCCCATTAAGTTGATCTTAGTCTAAAATTAGACTAACGTATCCTTAACAAACGTTTAAGTTGATCTTAGTCTAAAATTAGACTAACGTATCCTTAACAAGCGTTTAAGTTGATCTTAGTCTCAAATGAGACTAACGTATCCTTAAACCCAAACCAAAACCCAAATCTAAGAAAATACGGATTTGGACTAATCCACGTCCTACGGGCGACAACATAAATTAGTCTCCGTATACAATCTACAGGCAACCAAAGACAAAACAAACACCCACAACACGAAGTGACCATCTGGAGAAGGAGAAAGTGGTTACCGCGATGTGGTAGCGTAATTAACTGTAAGGGCTTGCGCCTACAGGGAAGAGCGTCCCCACAATCAAAAACCCTTCAAACGAGGGAGAATCTGACGAAGTCTGCTATATCGGCCGCATCCGTTCAAACCTTCGATAATTGGTGTCATAAATCAACTTGGCATCTTCGGAGAGCACCAATTAGTATCTGCCCCCGAAATTCAGGCCCCGACGTCCCAACGTCCCGGTCGCGTCTTTCGACGGGAAACACCAATCGCATCACATGCGGCAGATAAACACTAATCAGCTACCGCACACTACGCCTTGACGAAGGCCAACAAACGTAGCATGAATACTAAATAGTACTTATCTGAAATGACGGAGGGCTACGGCTGGTTTTTAAGAAAACCTTTAACGTAATGAACTTGATATCATTTTAGAATCTAGTGATTTGAAAAGGAGTGTTTAAGCTCCGCTTTTAAAATCAAATAGTTTTCAAAAACAAACCAAATAGCTTTTACTAGCTTTTGCTAAAGAGGTCACTCCCGGTGAAGGTATCTCGGCTTTTTCCTCCTCGAATGGGGTGCTGGATATCCATCAAGGAATACCTCTATGCAAAGCAAGAACTATAGAAGCTATGATGATAAACCGAGTGGGTTGTAGCATTTCCTAGTTTTGCTAAAGAGGTCACTCATGGTAAAGGGATCTCGGCTCTTTCCTCATCGAATAAGGTGTTGGATATTCATCAAGGAATACCAGTATGCAAAGCAAGAACTAAACCTACCTTTTATAAAAACTTTTGATTCTACAACATCATTAGGTTTCTTTTCTTTTCATTAATCTCATTAATGAAGTCTCATCATTTAATGTTTCCTAAATATCACAGAAAAAGAAACGAAAATAGAACGTACGCTTATGCCATCCGCATTCGCCATGGGGCCCCGTCTTCACCGTTAGGTTACTTAACTAACGCCAGAGCGGGGGCTGGACTAGCGTGGGTGCAAAACATAAGCAATGTTTATTATATACATCATATATATATATAGCATTCGTCTCACGCAGTTATATGATCACATTACAGAACCAAGCAGCAGAAGCAACATATGAAATATTGGATATATTAGGAGGTTCGTGTTTTAAAATTCAGCCAGTAATATAAAACATGAATTCCACAGTTGTGATGAATAGCCAAACCCACATCCATAGACCCCCTACGTGAGCGGCAAGTAACCCTGCCAATTCTAGAGTTAGGAGACCCAGTCTCGACTCCTTGAGATGGTCTTTCACTGGACTCTAGAACCCGGTTACTTATGCTCCCCGCCTTTGGTCAATCCTAATGCGTAAAAGTAAATAATATACATCAATGGTGACATCATCCTCAACCCGAAAGTGTCCCAATAAAAGAATATTAAATACAAATTTTACATAAATGAAAATTGTAAAACTCTCATCTCACATAAAAGCCTCGGCTATTCACTCATGACGATCCAATATAACATATCACAGCAACACATAACATCACATGTCATCAACGTAAGTAAATACGCGTATCCCAAATTCCGTTGACATATAGCAACGAGATTTGGGATACCCCACATATTACACTTACGGTCGCAGAAAAGAAATGAAAAACTAAAATAATTAGAATCCGTATTTCCTTAGACATCATAAACCCGGAATATCTCATATTCCATATTTCATGCCTAACCTATAAACCTTGTACATTAGTCTCAAATTGAAAACACTTTTCAATCACTTAGTAGGGTAATTCAACAAGATTCCCGACTTTCTTATCGAATGCTCGTCGGAAACTTTAGTAGATAGCCGCACCCTCGATGCCGTCGACGAAGTGCACTAAGGCGGAACACCGTGGCCGCAAGTACCTGGGTGGGTGCTTTTGGCAACGGGGTTCTCCTACAGTCACTTGGTCGGGGCTATGGGGCATGGCTGTCTACTAGAGTTACCCAGTGGGTGTTCGCGTACAATACGCGATTGTGACGGAGTTTTGATCCGAATAAAAACTCCGCGGCAACCGATTAACCGAGACTAAAATTCTAGATTTACAATATACTAACTAGTTTTCATAAAACTAATTATTCCGGATTCTAACAATTGTATCACATACCATCAAAGTCTATGCAACGTTAAACATTTCGATCGATTTATCGAATATCCACAAAATCCAGAAACCTCAACAACTTGAGAATCATTAAAAACATCCAGAGAGTACATGATCACCAAATGGAGCAGCACAAGAGAAACAACACCTTAACTCGTCTAACATGAGGCGGAACCGCGGCCAAACATGGGGTTTGGCTGCGGTTCCACGGCCGTTTGAGGGAGTTAGGTCGTCATATTCCTTGAGTCTCGATTTAAAAGCCTGCACGATTTTCTGCATATTTTTAATCACTAAAATTCCAACTTTTGAAAATTCGACAGAAAAATGATAAATCGCGGGTTTCGAAACTCGATCGAACACTTTAATATCGTAACGACCTACCCAAATGTTCTAGCTTGGCTCTGATACCATGAAAGTGTTTGCTAGCACCACGACGGGGTCTAAACGGGCATCACACATGCAATTTTAAAATTTCAGAGGTGCTAACAAACACTAAGCAAGATCTTAACTAGAATAATTAGAGTTTCCTATGATGATATGACAAAACTAATATAAGGGAAGGAGGCTACAACCGTTGATGACCGTTTCCTTCTCTTCTAAAGCTCCGGGTTGTAGTCCACGCGACTCCACTAGGATCCACTTGGAATTTGATCAAGCTTACTCCGAAAACCTTCGTGCCGAAGATGATCCACCCGAAGCTCCGCAATTCAAGCTACCTCTTCACTAAACACTTTAGTGAAGGAAACACGTTACACTTGATTGCTAATCAAGTGTAGGATGGTGAAATAGGGGTTTTGTTTAGCTCACTAGGCTACTCACAAGCTCAAGGTTTCACAACACATGTGAGGGATTTGAGCTTGGAGGTTTGAGGAAGAAGATGATGGGAGCTAGAGAGCAACTCAAGAGAGCAAACATGAAAAATGATGAAGTGGTGAAGAATGGCTTTGAAAACATCTCTCTTATCTAGGTTCCAATATATTTCCAATAAATAATTGGAACCATGCCTCAATAGTAAGAACAAATGAATAAAATAACAAGCAAAGCCATGTTTCACCATGCTTCTCATTTTCCACCTCACATTTTCTATTTTCCAAAAATAGAAAATGCACCATGCTTCCTTTTAATATATATATATATATATATATATATATATATATATATATATATAAAGTAAATATTTAGTGAGCTAGTAATATTAGTTAAGATATAATTATATCAAATATAATATATCATATTATTAAATCAACACTTGATTTAATAATCCGGTTATATCACATATAACCGACTAATATCATTTATCTGTATATCACATTATCAAAGCAACACTTGATTTGATAATATGGTTATATCATATATAACTTGACCGATAACAGATAACTATCAGATTACAATACGGTTTCACATACTCGTATTTAATCAGGCTCCCCAAACATATCAGCATATGTGCCATATTTCGTTTCGCTTGAACCAAGAAACTTCTGTGTAGGACACTAAAGACTTGTCATTACGCCAGTAGTAAGTGATGATCACATCAGTCACCCACAAGCCGTCAGCGGTACTAGCCGGACGTAACGGCTACCAGGTATTGAGCGATTAGAAAATCAACAAGCAAGCTTGTCCGAACTCCCATGAAGCCCATAAGTAACACTTATTGTACAGTCGGGTCTCTTCGTCTGATATGTCGCATATCGAGTCTAGGGGTGGTAACGTCAGACCCCAATAACTTGATAAGTCATGTCGATGTATGGCTTATAACGGTATGAGAAACTAATGATAACACGTATCAGTAAATCTCATCAACAACCCTGGCCAGGGACTTACTATTATAGCCAATCGAGCATAGCGCAACATCAACTCCCAATACCGGGAGCGATGAAACCTCTCCTATCGCTCATTGCCTTCATGTGACTCGGGACTGTACCCAAAATCCACCTGTTAGCACGACTCCTTTGAGCCGTGGTAGGGAGGAAAGCAAACTACAGTGGGAGCCACAAAAGAATCTATGAAAATCTCGGGTCTACAGACTAACCTGTACCAGTGTCACCATAGAACTGCTATCTGACGATAGATATAATACCAACTAGGAGTTCTCAGCGAGTCCTGTTCGGTGTACCCATTCTCTAATGAGCACCTGTGTACAATCTTTGATGTCAAACACCAATGGATATGGGATCAACTATCGCCCCATACAGGGTCAAGAAACGTACACATTAGTCTACTCTGGTGTATCGATGCCCTGTCTCGATATACCCTCGACTAGGAACAATTGAAGGATGTGCTTGTGGACTACCCAGGTCCCAGTAGTATGATCTGCATCATAGTCCTGGTAGTCAAGCCAACTTCCTAAGGGATTTATCAACATGTATATGAGTGATGGTATAATAATACCAGTGAACATGTTAAGATAAAGAAAACCAGGTAGCATATTATCATGTCGAGCAAGAAAGTCATGCATATATATGTCCAAGCATCCTCTTATCATACAATAATGGCCTCTAAGGCATACATATCACAAACAAAATGTCCCTAGTCGTAGAAGTATTGAGACTAGGTATCGGTACTCCGGTTTAGACTAGTGTGTACGTTTCCTGAACCGGTTGGAGGGGGATAACTGATCCTACAGCTATTGGTGTTTGACATCGAGGATTGTATGTTCATTGGATGAGTTACACTAGACGGACTCACCGAGAACTCCTAATTGGTAATATACCAATGTCAGGTAGCAGTTCTCTTGTGACATGGGCACAGGATAGTCCCATGGACCTGAAATCGCCATAATGTCTATGTGTGTTCCCACTATACTTAGACTTCTACCCTAAAACGGCTCAAAGGAGTTGTGTAAATAGGTTTTTTTGGGTATAATCCCAAAGCACGTGGAGGCGGTGAGCGGTCGAGGGGATTCGTCTCTCCCCGTATAGGGAGCGGTATAGGGAGTTGATGTCGCGCTGTGCAGGACTTGACTACAACCACAAGTCGATGGCCATCGCAGTGGAGATAAACTGATAAGTGTTATCAGTTGTATCTCCGATTGGTTATGAGTCATCTGTCGCACAATTTATCGAGTTATTGTGGTTTCACATATTCCATACTCTAGACCCGATATGCGATACTCTTAGACGAAGAGACCGGAATGTACGGTGATATCACCGATGGACTTTGCAGGGTTTGGATGAGCTTGCTCGTTGACCTTCTTTCGATCAATACCTGGGTAGCCGTTACGTGCAGTTAGTACCGCTGACATGATTGTGGGCTATGGATATGATCTTAACCTACTACCAGCGTATTATCGAGTCTTTAGAGTCTCACACAGAGATTTCCTAGCACATGTGAAATGATGTAGGATACGTATAGGGATACATGCAGGAGTTTGATTAAACACGTGCATTTGATACACGTATTTTAATTGGGTGTTTATTGATATTAGCCGGTATATATATGATATAACCGGATTATTAAATCAAGTGTTGATTTAATAATTAAATTTATATTTATATATTGATATATTTATATATTAACTAATATCATGCTCACTTAATCATTTTCTTCTCTTTAATTATATTTAAATTTGATATAAATATTGTGTCATGTATGATGATACATTGGAGATAGGTGTGTAAGAATTATATAGTAGAGATGAGAACACTTTTATTCTTTAATTTGTTTAAAATGAGAATGAGTCATAGTTTTTAGATGTTGGTAGAAGTGATGACTCATTTTTTTGATATTTCACTTCATTTTCATCTTTAGCCATTCTTATCTTCTTCTTCATCTCACCGCCACCATGGCTTCCCCTCTTGATTTTCTTCAAGTGAGGAATGGAAAAAGAAAAGGGAAAAATTAAGTGAGCTAATTATTCTATATCTCTTACTAATCATTCTTAGCATGTTTAATTAGTGGATTGTTTCATTTTGATGAGATCAATTTGAAGCTAAAACATGTATTGGAGTTATCTCAAGGTGGATCATCTTCGGCTAGGAGATCATCAAGCAAGTTTGTTCCGGACTTCGTGGAGACTAGCCGGAGTCCAAGGAGTGGTGGCTAACGCGCTACAAAGATTGTACCCCGCTAAAATTTTGCTTTTACCTTACTAGTTTAGTGACAAGTTTATTAGTTTGGTTTGATTCTTAGTTTGAGTATGCTAATGCTCTCTAGATTTTTTAAATTACCACTTCCACCGCGCTTTAAACCCTACTAGAGGTGCCTAGCATCCTATCAGTGGTATCAAAGTCACACCAAATGACTAGAACTTGTTTTGGTGACATTTGAATTCATGAAACCCAAAATTTTCAAAACTAGTTTTAAATATTTGCATGAAAAGCTCTCAATTTTGTTTGTTCCGGAGCCATCGGATTCTTGGTTCGGACCAAGAGTTTAGAGTAGGCTCACGATAATCCGAACCCACCCAATTTGAGCTAGATTCGGCCCCGATTCTGGGCCGAACCGAGGCCGATTCAGCCCCGCATCGGGGGCTGAATCAGCCACTGGATCAGCCCTGATGCGGGGGTAATCTCGCCCCTGATTCGGCCCCGTTTCGGGGATGAATCAAGGCTCATATAGTGTGGGGTTTTTTTTGGGTTATCGAGGTTCGATTACGTGCAAAAATGAGGGGATTTTCATTGCCGAGATGAACTTGAAATTCAGTTTTTTAGGATTTCAAGTTTGCGATCTCGCGGTTTATGAATTCTTATGTCATGGTCAGAATCGACTAAATCAAAGTGTTTGATTTAATCGGCTCAAACATAGATAAAATGAGGATATGCGTTGGTTAACGTCGCATAATTGCTATATGATAAATTAAACGAGATTGTGCATTTGTTATTGAGATAATGGTGTGGATGGAATGTATCTGGATTGTCACGAAATGAATAGACCCCGTGCGGAATTGTGATAAGTGTTATTTCCATTCACGCTAGTAGCCATCATGTATATTCTTTTTTGGGACGAGCGACGAACTTATGGTCGTCGTCACCGTGATGCCTTATTATTTGTCGGGGCACGATCAGATTGCGATCATTGTATAATACAGGTTTAGGATTAGCCCGCGGCGAAGCGTACGAGCAACCGGGTTCTAGATTGAAGCGGGTGGCCATCTCAAGGAGTTGAGATCGGATCACTTGAGTCTAGGATTGGTGAGTTGCTTGCCGCATTTGTAGGGGGTATAAGATAGACCCGTGGAGGATTTCTCAAGTCACTAGATTCGAGATAATGTCATGTGGCCCCCTCATGATGATGATATTAGGTTGCCTCGTTTCTTAGGTTTCCTGGTAGCTTGCCGCACTCATAAGGGTCTACTTTTGGTTGTGCACAGGCTATTCATGCGACCGGGGAATATTGCGTTTCGTTTGTGGCTCGAACGAAATGCGGGATTCCTAGGTGATCCGACCATTCCTATTTTGTAATGTTCATTACTTACTTATGATGTGATTATCTGCCTGTGATGATATTTATCGCTTGCATGTAATGTTGATTATCTGCCTACGATAATATATATAGTGATATATATGATATATATATATATATAAATTAATGTTATATACATTTTGCACCCGCACTAGTTCTGCCCCTGCCCTGCCGTAAGTTAAGTAACTTTATGGTGAAGACCCGGGGGCCCGTGGCGAATGCGGATGGCGTATATATGTATTCTATTTTTCTTTTCATATCATGTTTTATCTATAATGGTGTGGAGAGATGCTTGATAATATGAGATTATTTATTTGATGGGATTACATTGATTCGGATTAATGTAAAGATAATAAACCTAAAATACATTGTAGAACCAAATATAAGATATTGTGGTGTTATAGTCGAATCTTTTGCTTTGTATAGAGGTATTTGGTTAGGAATATCATGTACCTCATTAGACGAGTAAAGAGCCTAGATCTATTCACAGGGAGCGACCTCTTTGGAAAAATATTGTTAGACTATAAGTTTGCAAGTTGTATAGCCGTAGTTTTTTGTCATGCCCCACTTCCCAGTAGACAAAAACGGTAACGTGGTAAACCCGTAACGTATTTATTCCGAGAAAATCATTTCTCGAAATAAATATGCTAAGCGTCTATAAGCAACATAAAATAACAAGAATAAACAAAAGAATGAAATCCAATTTTGATTCATTACATTAAAAATTCACAATTGACGAAATATATGAAAACAAGATACGATAATATGATAAGCCTTAACAAGGAGGCTTGCATAAATAAGCTGAAATGAAATGAAAAACTGAATGAAACTAGACATCCGGTTGTGATGCGAATTGGTTGTACTCCTCTTTGACCGCTTCTATCTTCTCTATTTCAATGCAACCTGACGAACATTCCAAGAAAGAAAGAAAGATGGGTAGAATGTCCGTCAGTGAACTAACGCTCGGTAAGTTCTCAAAAGGATGGTGTAATGTATATAAATGAAATGCAAGGTGTAATGTGATATATGGTATAACATGGATATAAATCATAAACATATAAATAAGTATAGCATAAACTGAAGTATTGTAAATGACGAGTAAAAGTGTGTAGAAGTGAACATGAGTATATGTCCTATAGGTCTCTATATGGTCGCTATGTTAACATTAAGTTCCAAGTGTGAATGTTAACACAACCGTAGAAGTATTCACGAGCTCAAGAGTGGGGCCCCAGGAGTAAGGAAACACGGGCGTATTTCATGTGTTAGTATCGGGACTCCAAACTGTAGAGGAATCGACCCGACTGAGATTCGAGTAAATAGAATTCGAGTAGGTTAATACGAGACTCCTGAAGTTCTGTTAGATTCACACATGAAACTGTCCCAAACACCCCGAGTGTAATAGATTATAACTGTTATATTGATTTAGTTGATTATAACATGTCTTGATGGAAACCATAGATTACAAAAGGTGAAGAATGAAGTCGAGTAAGTCATGTAGAATGCGAGTCATGTCTGTTGCAATCCTAAGACAAGTAAAGTTAAGTGTTCAAGCTCAAGTCAATTCCAGCATGTAATGGTTTAATCACAAGTCATATAGATAAAAATAAATAAGCAATCATAGAACCTGATATGAGATAAGTATACAAGTAACGTCAAAAAACAATGTTGTAAATATGTGATATGTACGACTAGTTAATCAAATCAATTGAAGTTATAATATAAAAGAAAATATAGCCTTAAGTGTTATGCACATGTGAGTTCCAGTCTTTCCTAAATACGACTACCGGTTTGGAAGATATATTTATTTTCGTATCGTCGCGCAAAACAGATCAGAATCTGTTCAGCACCGTCATACATTTTTAATACATAGTTTGGGTCAATTTACTTCAGGTTTCATGTTACGAAAATTATTATAAAATTGTAGGTATTTTGATTTAATTATCCAAAATACTAATATTCGCACGATTTAAATTTCTGAAGCTCTAGTTATGATCATTTTAATATCAGCGTTTAAAACAGAAATTCAGATTTCTGGGCAGCAACTATATGTTATATTATAAAACCTATATCGGATTGTTTCATTCATTTCTAAGTAATCTAATATACATGAAAGTATATATCTATTAATTTTTCATCTACACATCTAAATTTTGTCATGAATGGATATTGGTAGTTTGTGTTATGTCCTATTTAAAAACAGTGTGCGAATCAGGACAGATTCTGTCCAGATTCGTCGCTTAATATTGTAACGCAGTTTTCTATATTTTACATCGGTTTTAAGTAAAATATTAAAACTAAGAAAATCTATATCTTTCGATGTAGATGTTCAAAATATCTGAAAACACTTAATTTGGATCAACAATTATAGAGTTGTGGTCTCTAGAAGTAGACCTTTAATGGCAGTTTTCTGGTTTTAAAAACAGTGAATAAAAAACTACGTAACTCCTAAACCGGTATTCGGTTTGATCTGAAATTTTTACTGTAAATTTGGAATTCTATCTATTATTTTATCCTAATGTTCCAAGAATTTCCAAAACTGTAAATTAATTCTAAAAAAATATTTAAAGGTAAATGTATTTGAGATCGTATTTAAAAACAATAAAACCATGGTATTAATCTGAAACTTTGTTTTCTTTATACTTGCTAACATTCTAATTGAGAATATAAATGAGAAAATACACCAATGATTCTATAAAAATTATGTCACAAATTGTAAGATATCATCGATATTTCAATCATGTGATCGGGTTATAAAAGAAATACATACGACTTCTCATGAAACTACCATAAAAACCTTTCACATATATCATTTTTAAATTCCAATTGGATACTACTTACAATATTAATTTTATTTAAAGGAATGATATTAGCATGAGACAACTACTATAGACTACGTATAAATACCATAAGTATCTAAACATAACATGTAGAATATATAGACAATTATTCATGCACATATTTTTTATAGCTAATATCTTTTACTAAAAATCAAACAAAGTTATAGATAATCATGCAAGTATAGACGAAGGAAGGAAACAAGATAAAGACAGTGAGAAGGAGAGAGAAAGAGGGGGAGGGAGAGAGAGACGAAGGGAATTTACATGTACAAAACGGTATTGTCTGACGATAGCCTCGCATTACTAGTGAGACTTTTTGAAAGCTTCTTCATGTTTTTCTTGGAGGACTCTAGATGAAGAGGGAGACGGAGATGAATAATATTTTGTGAGGAAGAAAGAAAGGAGAGGAGTTGTTCTTTTTTCTAACTTTTTTAGAGAAAGAAAAATAAAAAGGTACGATGTGTATATAAAAAAATTATGTCATATTAATTCAATCTCCGACAGCCGCGGACTAAGCTGCCGTTAATTACCTCTCGCACTTAGGAGCAAGAGAACCTCCGATTAACAGGTCAAATAGATCATGTGAACTCAATGTGCAGTATATGCATGTCATGTTTTGAGGGTGTTTTGGACGTATCAGAGGCCTCGCAGAATTTACGGGATTCCCGTTACCCGGATAGCAGGCTGGGGGTCAAGAGGGCTAGCAGCCCCTTTGCGGGGTGCGAGGCAAAGGCCCGTTAGAATTTTTTTCTAATGGGAGAACTGTCTTAAGTGTGGAACGTGTGTGTATTTGAAAACAAAAGTGAATGAGCATGCTCAGAATAAAATTGTGACAAAAGGAATTTATTTATTCAAAAGCAAAAGATTTTATTTGCACATATGTGTTTATTATATATATTTTTTTAAGAAAAGGAGATGAGGAGTGAAGGGCGCCCATACGGACATGAGCAACATGTGCTCACTAGCGCCAGCATGGCGCATGTGCGGCATATGACCAATAGGGCGCCAGCGCGTCACGTAAGCGGCACGTGGCCACTAGGCACCAACGGGTCATGTGAGCGTCACGAGGCCGCTGGCGCCAGAGTAGCGCATGTGCGGCATGTAGCCGTTAGGCGCCAGCGGGTCACGTAGGCGTCACGTGCCCGCTAGACGCCTGCGGAGCACCTGCGGAAGAGGGGCTAAGCCCCTGGGCATGGAGTTGACCTTCTGAACAAAAACTGTATGTGGAGTTAAACTCCCAAAGAATTTGGATTTAGAGTTAAACTCTTTTGAGGATTTAAATCTTAGAGTTGAGATTCTCAAAGATTGATTTGGAGTTAAACTTCCAAAGAATTCAGATCTTGGATGATGAAAAGATCTTTCTTTTTTTCTTCTTCTAGTCTTGGACTTCCCAAAAAATGTTTTTTTAAGGTGATTTCTCCTTCTTCCTCCTATTTTCTTTTAGGATCTTGAAGAAAGAAGGGGATGAAATTAAAATTCTCCTTTTTCTTGGATCAGAGGGTAGATCTTCTCTCTATTCGGTGGGTTTTATGGTCAAAATCTACTCTTTTTTTTTCAGAAAAGAAGACTTTAACTCTTGATTTAATTTTTAAAAAAATGAAGAAGAAGAATCTTGAAGGAGAAAAAGAGAAGAGAGGCACAAAACCCTTGGCTGATTTTTGAGAGAGAATAATGTTAGTTATCATTCATCATGATCCATTTTATAGATTTCCACTTTTACATATAGCCCCTTGGGCTTTACAAAATAGCACTTGTGTTTTTCCCATACCATGTAATCTTTTTTTTTGCACATAAATCATGGGCTTTTACAAAATTGGTTTCTTGCCCATTTATTTCCTAAAATTGCATTTACATAATTTTTTTTCCTCTTCAAGGCATGGGCTGGCTCCTCCTTTGTTCGGACTTGACTTTGGCTTAGGCTCACTTGGCTTGGGCATTAACTTTGGCTTTGGCTTGATCAACGAGGTATAAATTCTGACCCCAACAGGGACCACCATTTGCATGAAGAAAACATGCTTCATACACTTTTGTGCATGAATATAGGTACCTCCTGACGTCGGAAGGGGGGAGAGTCTGGAGGGGTCACGATGGTGCACAGAAAGCCCTATTTTGGGCTTTCTCTAACTTATCTTAGTCGGGAAGGAAGAAGTTTCTTTTATGAAACTTTATCAAATATAAATTCATGTATTTGAATTTCATGCACAACATAAAATGATATATTTTATCATTTTTATAAATTTTATGCAATATGAATACATATATTGTGTTCAAAATATAGAACATAGTTTTAAACTACGTTTAAGATAAGGAATACAGTGTTTTTAATACTTGATTCTAATATGAAGATATAATTCTTTTTCTTAAAGAGATGAATAGGATTTTCGTATTCATATATATGATTTATTAGAGGAAATACAGTGTTTTTAACTCTTAATTCTTATATGAAGGTATCAGGAAGGAGTCCCGATGGTGCACAGAAAGCCCTATTTTGATGCTTCTCTGACTTATATTAGTTAAGATAGAAGAAGTTTCTTTTATGAAACTTCATCAAATAGAAATTCATATATTTGAATTTCATGCACAACATAAGAATGATATATTTTATCATTCTTATAACTTTTGTGCAATATGAACACATATATATTTTGTGTTCAATAAGAGAATATCGTTTAAACCATGTTCCAAATAAAGAATGCAGTGTATTTAACATTGAATTCCATTATAGAGATATGATTTTCATATCTCAGTGAAAGAATAGGGTTTTCTTATTCTTATATATTTTATTAGAAATCATGGAGGTTTTAATCCATGTTTCCAACTTATAAAAATAAATAAGATTGTTCTTATGTTTGTGAATATAAAGAAGAAATATGGTGGCCTATTTCATTTTATACAGGACATAGGATAGCGCATGCCCTAGGTTCAGTCCAAATTGTTATGAACATGTAAATTCATATTCTAAAGTTTTCATCTTTTTTTATTGAAGAAGTGGAGAACCCATGGTCATGACTATCAAGCCTCTCCATTGGAGATGAAACTTATGAAAGTTTTTATGAATCTTATATTGATACTTAATTGGAAAGAGAAATAAAGTATTAGAAGGAGAGAGAAATGGAGATTCCATTCCTATATTTCTCACCTTCTTCTTCTTCAAAAGATGAGAACACTTGCAAGTTTTCTCCCTTAGAATTTTCTGTCTGAATTCTTCTCCACGTTTCTATTAATTTTAGAAATATATATACTTCTCTAAAGAGGAAGGAGTAGCTATAAAACTACCTCTCATGTTCTTAGAGTGAGTGGAGGGAGATAACCCCACTCTCCCTTAATAGTAGACCAAACCGTCAATTTTTAGGGGCCCCGACTTCAAAATAGGGGCTCCCAAGCCCCTAAAAGGAGGTCCCAATAGGCCAAAAAGGGGGCTCAGGACCCCCCAAAAGAGAGCTAAAAAATGGGAGGTCCCAACCCCCCAAAAGAGGACTCCTATTAATATCCAAAAAAGGGTCCCGAGCTTCCAAAAGAAGGCTCTCGATACACAAAAAGGGGGTCTTTACTGCCTAAATCTGCAAGAGCGTACTTCAATGATTTGGCCATAGCTTTCTCAACTGAAGTCCAAACGACACACCATTTGATGTTTTGGAAAGTAGATTCAATGGGCTTTCAAATGAATCCCTATTTGTCTCCATTAGCAAAGTGTGCAGAACTTTATAAGAGTTTGAACTCAGCTTATGTGCAGATTCATATGTATTCGATTGAGTACTTTTAAGAGTCAATGTTTTTGACTCTAACAAATGCACTCCTATTAATATAATGTATATAACATGTATATATAAGTTGGATATATGAAGTTAATGTATTTTTTGGTGTCAGCAGTCCTCAACCTCATGTCGAGGATAAGAAGTCCCATATTCCTTTTCTGGTGATGATGCTCACAAGTGGTATTTCCACATATTACGACACGTGGCAGATGACGTGTCCCGAAGGCTATGGAGGTGGAATAAATGAGTTGCATTAGGTTCGTTCCTCAGGACCTCGTCTCTGAGGATGCATCTGACCTTTCAGAAGACCTCCCCGAGTACTTTCCACTTTCACCTAACAAACGGCCAACAGCTCGTCTCCGAGCTTCCTCGGTCTCCTTGCTCGTCTCCGAGCCATCAGACAGGCCGAGCTTCCTCGGTCTTCTTGCTTATCTCCGAGCCATCTGACAGGCCGAGCTTTCTCGGCCTCCTTGCTCGTCTCCAAGCCATCTGTCAGGCCGAGCTTCCTCGGCTTCCCCGATAAACCGAGAGCGCGGAACCAAAGTGCCCCCGCAACAGCTCCGCATATTTCGCCAGGGCTAGATATGCACCTCCCCACATTCCGTGTCCCACGCTAGCGTGTCCCCCATTAATGGGCGTATCCCGCCATTAAATGTGAGGATAATACAGAGGTGTAACTGACGGAGATGATCTCGCGCCTGCTCGCTCCACGCGACCACTATATAAAACCTCTCTCTCAAACGACTCATGTAACTCGAACTCATTCCAATAAGCCGCTACTCTGCACCTATTCCTCAGCACTAACTTGATCGTCGAAGGGTCATACGGTGGTCATACACCCCGGGACTTCCTTTGTAGATAGCCCGGCGTCAACACCAACCTATTGAGATCCACACGCTCAACAACTCCCAAACCAAATCTCAACTGTTAAAGACCGCCATCGCAGTATTGACGGAGGAAAACTTCTGTAGGAGATCACAGCCTCCATCAGTTGGCGTCATCTGTAGGAACGTTTTAGAAGCTTCTCCACCCCTAAAGTTGATCTTCTGCCCTCAACCCGATAGCGAGCGACAATCACGACGATCCAAATACGAGCTGCCACAACGGAGGCGGGAGCGGCTCACCTCCCCCTCCTAACGTGATCAACGTCTTATCCGCTCAGATAGACAGGTTCACATCTCTGGTGGATACCCTCATCCGCATTCAAGCGGCGGGCCCTCCCCACCAAACCGAAGTTCCCCCTCCCCGGGATAACGACATCCGCAGAAGGATGGATGGGCATGCACAAGCCCTCGATCTCACTCACGCTCATCCCAGCATCACCGAGCGCCGGCGTGCCGACTCCGGACACCGTGACCTGCATGCGGCGAATGATTCCAAGACCCGCTGGGCTACTGACAACTCCACGCCCCGATACCAGGGAAGACTGGGTCGTCATTCCGATGCCCACCACACATTCTCTCCCCCTAAGGAGGTATCGATCAGCTCGCCTCATTCCAGGCATGACCGACGACCCTGTTGGGTTACGGCAGCTCCCCAGCCATCAATCCGTGGCCAAATGCAGAACAAAACTTTTTAGAAACCGGCACTAACGGAACCCGAATCCCGGATTGAACCATTAACCTCACAATAGCTATATGAAAAGGAGTTTATATAGGTTATACCAAATGGTCCAATTCCTTCGGTCTTCAACCTCTGTCCCAAGCTCCTCGCGGCTTCCTCGATCAAGTTTGTTCCTCGGTCTCCCCATATCGAAGTAGATCCATGTCGAGGGTATGTAATACGGGCTCCCACCTCAAAACCGAAGCAACTCGGGTATCTAATTTGCTAGCCTAGATAGCCAAGATGAAGTAGAAAGTGTATGTGATTACTTTGTCTCAAAACACCCAAGGATTCTCAACTCATGAGAGGGTTTGAGTTGAGGTTGAAGAAGATGCCATGAGGATGAGAGTGTTGAAGGAGAGAGAAAAATAATCACTTGAATGAATTTTTGTGTTGTGAGAATTAATAAATGGAGCTATCCAAAAATATCTAAAGTCAACTAAAATATCTCAAGTCAACAAAATTCTCACAACAAACAAAAACCCTAAGCATGCTTAGAATAGTAACCATGGGTCACTAATAAGCCATGCCACCAAAATACAATAAACACCTCATCCTACACCTCAATAACCTTTTAATCCAAAAAGGTCTAAACCATAATGACATGTAATATAGTAAGAAATTACAAGAATACCCCTCATCCGTATATACATACCCGCATCCGTATTCCGAAGAATATGAATACAATGAGACGAAAATAATCCAACAATATAATACTAGGATCCGGCTTAAACCAAAGCCCACTAGTATTATCTGTCTGAATCATGATCCGTGCACAAGTGCACGTATATGATCGAACCCTGCCATAAAACCATACGGCCTCTACATCGTTTCGTTCGAAACAGGGAAACCCTCTGTATGGGACTCTAAAGACTTGTCAATACGCTGGCAGTGGGTTTAACCACAAGCACGTCAGTGGCACTAGCTGTGCGTAACAGCTACCTAGGTCTTGAGCGAAAGGGAGACCGACGAGCAAACTCATCCTAAAACCCCTACTGAGCCTGACAGTGACAATATCCGTACAGTCTGGTCCATCCGTCTGTGAGTATCGCATATCGAGTCTAGGGGGTGGATAAATTGAGACCCGTAATAACGCGACATTTAGTGTCGGTATGAAGTCCATCACCACCTGAGAAACTACTGATCCGAATCAGTAATTCTCGGCTACCTTGGCCAAGGATTTCTGGTGATGGCCATCCATCTACAACCGCGACATCAACCCCCAATATCGGGAGAGACGAATCCCCCGACGATCCGCTCACTGCCTCTATGTGGCTCGGGACTGTACCCAACTGAAATCTGTTTGCACGACTCCTTTGAGCCGTGGTAGGGTAGTAATCAAAGCACGGTGGGAACTAACACGAGAAAAATGACAATCTCAGGTCGATAGACTAACCTGTACACATGTCACCAGGAAACTACTATCTGACAATAGGTATAATACCAACTAGCATGTTCCCGGCGAGTCCGTCCGGTGTACTCATAACCCAATGAGCACATGTATACATCTTAGGTGAAAAAACTAACACCAATGGCTTGTGAGACCGGCCACCACCCCTCGTCGGGTTCTTGATCAGTATACACCAGTCTACTATGGAGTATCGATACCCAGTCTCGAAACTCCCACGACTAGGGACATTTAAGGATGTGGTTATAGACTATCCAGCTCCCACATATATGATCGCCATCATAATGCTGGTAGTCAAGCAAGAATCATATGGGCTCTATCAACATGTAATAGTGATCTGTAATGCTACATAATGTTGTACATTATGATAAAGACAAACCAGATAGCATACTATCATCTCGAATAAGACTGTTCTACCGGTATAGGTCCCCCCTCAATCATTGCAATCGCATGCCTGCGATCCAATAATTGACCTGAGGGCACTATAGCCAAAAATCTCCCACTTGCACTTAAGGCTAATTATTGCGGTGTCGCATAGTCACATCTCGTGTGATACCGAACACCCAACTTCTCTACTAATCAGTTTCACAAAGCTCGTTTGTAAAACTATTGCATTCAAGAAATAGCCTCAGTGAGTGGATCCGCTCCAATGTTTCTTTCTATGTCTCTCTTTATCTCAAGTTCGCGGAGAAAACCATCACCCGAAATGAGTAATACCTGTCTTAGAATATCTCTGGATATATGATAGGAACTAGTTCACAAATGAACTGCAAATCTAGCAAACTTCTTAGACTGTATCGTCCACTGAATTTAATCAGTATCCTGGGCCATGCCTCCCTCAGTATCCACTTGGACAACTTGTCCAAACTACTGCCCCTCGTTAAGAGGAAAAATTATAACTCTGACAGTCACTCTGTCATCCAGGTCACCTTGGAAGCCTGGAATGATAACCGTCTCCCGAAGGAGGCTGCCGTTGTCAAATCCCTAGAACATCCACTTATGTTCATAAACTGCTTCCGAACGTTTCTCCAGGATTGAATTAACATATAAACTTATTGCAACTAGTGCAAAAACAACATCTAGTGTGGTACTTAATATCTCATGATTGACTCAATTGACTAAACAAGTGATATGTCTATAATGCACATCCCTCTCCACTTTAGTCTGTAAGACACCTTTAGAGAGGGTGACTCCATCACTTGCAGGTACACCACCATGCCAGGAGTTGTCCATTCTAAAACATCTTTAGAATACTGTCTAAGTACCCAGATTGGGAAACTACCCAAATCTAGATCTAAAACCATAGATCTAGTAACTAGAATGCCTGATATTATATCCATATCCCATGTAGAGAAACCACTGTATGACAACCACAGTATAACCCATCATAATATAGGAATTTCACTTCCTATAAAGTGCATGTAATTCAAATACCAGGACATCACACCCTACTACCTTCTTAACAGATCCATCTCCTATTCTGATAAAGTCAAAACCTATGACTGTCACATCAAAAATAGATGATCTATCTCCGCCATATTTACTTTAGTCTATAAATAGACATAAGCTACATGTCCAGTATACTTCCGCTGCTCCCACTGACTAAAACAACCCTCTGGCAGAGTCATATACACGTACACCTCTAAAGCTAGTTTAGAACGACGCTATACTCATCCTCTTGCCGGGTTTCATAGTCTAGAACGGCAGTAATGGCAAGTCTGGGTAAATAAGAATCTCCCTGTCACCGACTTTGAGGATACCGAAGTACCTCTCGGGTGCCTGAGGTTACCCACCATATCTTCGGAGTGGCTAATGGAATGTCAAACCCGATTGAATCTTTAGGTTCTATTAAATTTTCAGTAATCGTTTGTGGTTCTGGAATTACTTCCAGTTCTACCATACTCCCACTACTGTTTTCTGAAAAAGTCCATTTTACTAAAACTATGGCGAGTCAAGAACAATATCACTATTGATCTTCCGGATGGTAGAAAGTTACCCCTCGTCATAGCCCGGGATAACCCACAAACTGCCATTACTGAAACGTGCCTTGAGTTTGTCCAGAGTCTGGTTTTAAGCATAAGCCGAACAACTCCATATACCTTAACATCGTTAAGATATGAACCATTCTATATACAATATAGAAACAGAGGCACTGATTTAATTGGAACCAGATTCAAATCATGCGGCTATATCTAATGCATGCCAACCAAATGAAAGGAGGCGGATCAGCATTACTCAACTAGGATTACATCCAGATATGAGTAACCTGAAAGAGAAGCAAGTTCTCAAAACCATTACTATCAAATGAATACCAAACACAAGTATCTACATCTTCGATCACCTTGAAGAATCCTGATACTTGCAACACATGGTTCTCTACTTTATTCTTGTACCTATAACTTCTCAAAACTTGGACCTTGTATTTCTACGAAATACTTGTCTAAACCTGGAGAAGTCACAAGTAAACAGAATATAGTACGAGCACCAACCCCTTTGTCCTAATGGACACTGGACAACATACAATACTTTGTATAAGTCCCTTGAGTTAAATAACTCAAACCATGTGGTCATATGTTGAAAACTGTACTATGGTTAAGAAGAATTACACCGTTGTTTAATGGTCTTTACCTCATCATCAACTGATATAGGTAAATGTCATGGACATAATTTCAAAAAGTCATATCTCACTTTATAAAATAAACGTACAAATATATCAGTTTGAAATTGGTGCATAACAACGGATATTCAAAACCAAATATTTGCCGTTAAGCACAACCTCAGGCGATTTCCTCAAATATCACCAATTACAATAATGAGGATATAATAATCTAATTCCCAATAACTTACTCACACTCATCATCTGTAAAACCATGCAGGTGTGAGAATCAAACCTGGTAAATACATACCCTGGAGTAAGGATCTAATTGGAAGATCGGTTTTCAATTAACAATGCACAGTGAAACTGAAACATGAAAATGTTTCGAAGGGGTATTCAGGTATTCCTAGTAATGCCTCTTCCATTATCCAGATTCATGACTTGTGTTCATATTATAATATTGCATTTTATATTCCCCAATTCTTATTCGTTTTATAAATAAACAGGTGCTTTTGACGCATGTCTGCTACATATTACAGGATACAGGTTTTTGGAGTGAAAACAGTGAAAAAGACACAAGATAATACAAAAGAGGGACTTTTGACCAACAAGTAGAAGGATCCTAGTCAAGCCTAGACGAAGAACAATTCACAATTGTACAAGGCAACGCAAGGTCCAAAATGTCAAAGTGAACGGTTAAAAGACCATTACAAGTTTTCACTGAAGATCTGGAGAAGATACAGAAGCCAAATGGAGAAAAGATCTAAAAATATAAAAAGCCCAAATAGCATAAAAGCAGCCCACAAAAAATGAGCAGACAACCTCACCAAAGGGCCGCGGAACCGAGGCCCTACCCCCACCAATACCGTGGTTCCGCGGCCATCTGATGCACGTGTCGGTGCAAAATTCTTCCGACGGTGCGTCAGTGCTTTTGTTGGGATTTTTCGGGGGTATATCTGTAATAGCACATATGCGAGCAATTGTAACCCTAATTTTCCTATTTCCTATAAGTATGTATTCTAAAGATTGTATTAAGGATGCCACTTTTCAATAAATAAAATTCAGATTCTTTGGAAGATTAAGAGCATCATTTCTTGTAAGTTCTTTTTAATTTTCTGCCTTAATTTATTAATTTCTTGCCCTAGATTAATTCATTCTTTGCCCTAGCTTTCTAATTTAATTCTTGCTTTAGATAAATCATTCCTTTGCCCTTGTAATCTAGTGTAAAATCTTTTAAACTGCAGTAGGTAAGTAATCTTAAAATGGTGTTTTTAATAGATCCTCTAATGAGCGGGTAATTTTCTCGCTTGTTAGGGTTAGGAATAAGGGAGGGATTGAGAGATGAATATCTCTCATCTCTTTCAAGCCCAATAATTTGTAATAACTAGAACTTCATGCACGCATGCCTGATCCTCTCCCTACGGCACCCTACCCACGAAGTAACGGTGAAACCATAGTATAAAGTGTAAGTGCACGGCGGCGCCCCGGCCGTCAATCCGACGCCGGAATGCGGAAGCGGTGATAAACTTTAATTTTGCGGACTAAGCAAACCGGCACCACCGTGCACTAGACTCCCGGATCGGGCCATTAAACTAGATCTAGCTAACAAGACGGATTAGAGATATACCGAATGATCCGAGTCCTCCGGTCTTCTCGTCGTCGTCCCGATCTCCTGCGGAAACTCCGGTCGTCGCCACCTCGCCGGAAGGGCACCACATCGCCTGTTTCTTTTACGGGCTCCCACCTCAATACCGAGGCAACTCGGGCGCGAAGTTGGCTAGCCGACGCACCCAAGAATTGCTGTAGAACAAATGTAGAACATGTCTCTTTGGGGTTTAAGAGGTTGCCATGGTGGAGGAATTTTGCACAAGAATTTTCATGGATGCTTGCAAGGAAAAATCAATAGAGCATCCTCAAAAAGAGCTCGGCCAAAATGAACTTGTGCTCACTGTGAATTAAGAATGAAGCAAGCTGCCTCTTTTGGGTGAATGAAAAATGTGAATGAATTAATTAAACCTTGCAAAAATGAATTCAACAATTCACAGCACACACACACACAAAGAGGGGGGCCCCACGAAATATTATCAAGATGAAACATTTTCCCACCAAATCAATCTCCCTCTCTCTCACTCCACTAACAGTGGCCGGCCCAAACTCTTTCACAAATTCAATTTCCAACACAAAATCACAAACCCATACCTACACATGTCATAATTAATGCAAGAATGGTGCAAAAGAAAAGATTCTCTCATAATAAAATCTTTTGCAATAAACCCCCTCCTCAAAGTGTTAATTGCAAACTTGCAATTAACACCCTCCAACGAAAAGTCCGACCGGGAAGGAAAAAGAGAAAACCGGCCGGAACGGAATGCAAACTGGCAACCCCAGAAAACTGGTCCCATAAAAAATTACAGGAAAAACCCCGATACTGTGCATACACACCCGCATTTGTATTCCGACCGAAATACAAATGCAAAGAGACAAAACTACACAATCAAATACTAAGATCCGGCTTAAGCCAAAGCCGGCTAGTAAAAACCGTCCGATCACGATCCGTGCAATACCGCACGTATCTGATCGAACCCTGCCATATCTCCATACGGCCTCTACAGCGTTTCGCCCGAAAGCTTGAGTAACTGAAAGTGTGGTGGACTCTAAAGACTCGTCAATACAATGGTTGTGGATTTAACCACTAGCACGTCAGAGGTATAAGCCAATACGTAACGGGCCACCAGCTATTGACTAAAAGGGACGTCGATGAGCGAACTCATCCTGACACCCTACTGAGCCTGTCAGCGACAATATCCGTACAGTCCGGTCCGTTCGTCTATGAGCATCGCATGTCGGGCCTAGGAGGTTGGTAAAAGTCAGACCCCCAAAAGCGGTACAAGTCGTGTCGGAGTGTAGCCCAGAACACCCTGAGATACTACTGGAATACCTACCAGTAAATCTCCTGCCTTGGCCAAGGACTTCGTGTAATGGCTCTCCTAGACACAGCGCGACCTCACCCCCAATACCGGGAGAGACGAAACCCCCGAAGATCCGCTCACTGCCTCCATGTGGCTCGGGACTGTACCCAACTAAAACCTGTTTGCACGACTCCTTTGAGCCGTGGTAGGGTAGTAATCAAAGCACAGTGGGAACTCACACGAGACAAATGACGATCCCCAGGTCGATGAACTAACCTGTACACATGTCACCTGGGAACTGCTATCTGACGTCAGGTATAAGACCAACTAGCATGTTCCCGGCGAGTCCTGTCCGGTGTACTCATAACCCAATGAGCACCTGTATACATCTTAGGTGAACCAACTGACACCAGTGGCTTGTGAGACCGGCCACCGCCCCTCATCGGGGTCTCGACTGTATACACTAGTCTACTCTGGAGTATCGATGCCCTGTCTCGAAACTCCCACGACTAGGGACCTTTTAAGGATGTGCTAATAGACTCCAGCTCTCACTTATATGATCGCCCTCATACTGCCGGCAGTCAAGCAAGAATCCTAGGGGCTCTATCAACGTGCAATAGCGACCTGTCAGGTCACCTAAAGCAGTACACGATGATAAAGGTAAACCAGATAGCAAACTATCATCTCGAGTAAGACTGTTCTACCGGGATAGGTCATCCCTCAATCATTGCAATCACGTGCCTGTGATCCAATAATTGACTCTGAGGGCACTATCTCCAACAATCTCCCACTTGCACTCAAGGCTAATTATTGCGATGTCGCATACTCACAGCCCGTGTGATACGAACACCCAACTCCTCTACTAGTCAGTCTCATAAAGCCTGTTTGCGAAACCCTTGCGTTCGAGGAATAGCCTCAGCGAGTGGATCCGCTCTGATGTTTCTTTCTATGTCTCTCTCTATATCTCAAGTTCGCGGAGAAAGCCATCTCCCGAAAAGAGCAATACCTGTCTTAGACTGTCTGGATGTCTGATGGGACCGAGCTCATAAATGAACTCCAAATCCAAACTTCTTAGACTGTATCGTCAACTGAACTTAATCAGTATCCTGCGCCATGCCACCCTCAGTATTGCCTTGGACCACCTGTCCAAAATACTGCACCTCATCAGAAGGAAAACTATAACTCTGACAACCTCCTTGTCGTCCATGTCACCTTGGAAGCCTGGAGTGATAACCGTCTCCTAAAGGAGGCAGCCGTTATCATATCCCTAGAACATTTACTTATGTTCTAAAACTGCTTCCGTCTGTTTCTCCAGGATTGGATCAATATCAACTTATTGCATCTCGTGCAAGAACAACATCTGGTGTGGTACTTGACATCTCATGATTGGCTCAATTGCCTAAGCAAGTGATCTGCCAATCATGCATATCCCTCTCCCCTTTAGTCTATAAGACACCTTTAGAGAGGGTGACTCCATCACCTGCAGGTACACTACCGTGCCAGGAGTCGTCCATTCTAAATACTCTTAGAATGCTGCCAAAGTACCCTGATTGGGAAACCACCCAAATCTAGATCTAAAACCACAGATCTAGTAACCAGTATGTCTGATATTGTGTCCAAGTCCCTTGTGGAGAAACCACTGTGTGACGACCAAAGTATAACCGATCGTAGTATAGGAGTTTCCTTTCCTACTTTGTGTATGTCATCCAAAACCCGGATATCACACCCTACTACCTTCTTAACAGATCCATCCCCTATTCTGATGACGTCAAAACTATGACTGTCACATCAGAAATAGATGATCTATCTCCGCTATATCTGCTTTAGTCTATAAATAGACATAAGCCTGATGTCCACCAATGCTTCCGCTGCTCCCACTGACTACAACTACCCTCTGGCAGAGTCATATAGACGCGCACTTCTAAAGCTAGTTTAGAACGACGCTATACTCATCCTCCTGCCGGGTCTCGCAGCCTGGAACAACAACAATGGCAAGTGTGGGTAAACAAGAACTTCCCTGTCACCGTCCTTGAGGCTACCGGAGTACCTCTCGGGTGCCTGAAGTTACCCACCTTATCTGCGGAGTGGCCAATGGAATGTCAAATTAGATTGAATCTTTAGGTTCGTTATCAAATCTTCAGTAATCGTTTGCGGTTCTGGAATCACTTCCAGTTCTACCATACTTCCACTACTGTTTTTGAAAAAATCCATTTTTATTAAAACTGTGGCGAGTCCAGAACAATATTTCTATTGATCTGCCAGATGGTAGAAAGTCAACCCTCGTCATAGCCTGGGTCAACCCACAAACAGCCATTACAGAAACGTGCCTTTGAGTTATCCAGAGTCTGGTTTTAAGCATAAGCCGGACAACTCCCCGTACCTTAACATCGTTAAGATATGAACTGTACTATGTCCAATATAGAACCAGAGGCACTGATTTAATTTAACCAGATTCAAATCATGCATCTGTCTCCAGTGCATGTCAACAAAATGGAGAGAGGCCGATCAGCGTTACTCAACTTAGGAATGCTTCCAATTATGAGTAACCTGAAAGAGAAGCAATTTCTCTTTATCATTTCTATCAACTGAATACCATACACAAGCATGTATATCTTCGATCACTTTGAAGAATCCCGATACTTGCTACACCTGGTTCTCTACTCTATTCAAATACCTATAACTCCTCAAAACTTAGACCCTGTGTTTCTACGAAACACATGTCTAAGAACTAGAGAAGTTAAAAGTAAACAGAATATAGTATGAGGACCAACCCCTCTGTCCTAATGGACACTGGACAACATACAATACTCTGTATAAGTCCGCCGAGTCTAACAACTCTTTCACTGTGCGTCGTAGGTTGAAAACTGTACTTATGGTTAAGAAGAATTACACCGATGTTTAATGCTCCTTACCTAACCATCCACTGATATAGGTAAATGTCATCGACATAATATCAAAAGGTATATCTCACTCTATGAAAATAGACGTACAGATATATCAATTTGAAATTGGTGCACAACAGCGGATATTCAAAACCAAATATTTGCCGACCGGCAAACAACCCAGATGATCTCCCCAAATATCACCGATTACAACGAATCCCGATATAATGAGGATGATTACCCTATTCCCAATAACTTACTCCCACTCATCATCTGTAAAACCATACAGATGTGAGAATCAAACCTGGTAAATACATACCCTGGAGCAAGTGTCCAATCGGGAAATCAGTTTTCTTTTAACAGTACACAGTTGAACTGAAACATTGAAATGTTTCGATGGGGTATCCTGGTATTCCTGGTAATGCCTCTTCCATTATCCAGATTCACAACTGTAACCGTGTGTTTCTTTGCCACCTCTCCAAATCCCTTTATATGTCTTTAGTCGTAACCTTCTGTACACCCCTTTAGCCCAAATGGCTTTCTTCCTTCCCTACCGTTCGGCACCAGCCTATGGTTTGGAAGAAGACTATCCAATGAGCATAATGGGTGTACTGTCCCAATCCTAGGAACACTCGCAATGCGAGAGAAGGTGAGGATAAAGGACAACCGAATAAAACCTCATTCCTATTTCTCCTGGACCAAAATCCATCCCCGAACTGGAACGAGTTCCTTTCGAGTTCGTATATAACCATACGATAGATTATCCAATAAAATGGGATCTTCGTAGTGATACGGAGTGTCCTGGAGAAATACAAAGGTGATTTAGGATTGGCGAAGAAATACTTGGTTTAGTCGTGAATAGCAGTCGCAATTTACTTTGCCCTCTTACTAATCCCTTGCTTTGTCTGAACTTAATACCTTCTGTACACCGTTTAGGCTAACTGGTTTTCTTCATTCCCTACCGATCGTCACCAGCCTATGGTTTGGAAGAAGAAAATCCAATTTGCATAATAGGTGTACTACTCCTAAATTAAGGAGTACTCGGAAGCTGAGAGAAGGTAGAAGGAAAAGACAACTGAATAGTCCTATTCGTTTTCTCCAGAACCAGAAACCATCCTCGAATTCCTTCGAGTTCGTATCTAACCATACGATGGCTTTGTCCAATGGAAGTGGACGTTCGCAGTAATACGGGATGTCCTGGAGAAAAGGGTAAAAGTAGGAGTGGCAATGAGGTCTGCAACTCTGACAATCCAAAAGCCAGTGTTTAAGAAGGTTCGGTCAACTTGGTCACTGAGTCATAGTCTTAAGGTCGGGTCAATGGTCGCTGCCAGAGAGAGAGAGAAGAAACACTCAGCGTGCACTCTAACCAAGATCAGAATGGTTACCAATTTATCTAATCTGGAAACCTCCCACTGTACCTCATACTCTCCTCCAAACCTGAAAGAAGAATTAGTCGGGGTCACCCGAGGAGTAAACCAACTCATCAGTGGGAATCGGGATCCAACTATCATCGCATGATAACGTGACGGAATCCGCTCACGGTATCACACTCCAGAAGGTATGCGCATATCTGGCAAGTTTCAGTTCTTTTGAAACTCCCGATGTGATTTTTACCCCATGCTCTTATGACCTTGACTAAGGCCAACAAATCATAAGTCACATGTCATGTTCTACCCGTCATTGTCCAGGTTGATTTGAACCCACCCGTACAAGCCCTTGACTAAGGCCAACAAGGCTATACGACTGTCCCAAACCAACGCATCTATCTATGCTGCATATGAATAACCAACAGCTACCAAACACTGTGCCTTGACTAAGGCCAACAAACACAGCTTGAATACTATTGACTATCCATATGAAACGACGGAGGGCTACGAATGGTTTCTGGCGAAAACCTTTAACGTAATGAACTTGATATCGTTGAAGGAACGGATAGCTTTTTAGAAAATATAGTGACGAAAACCTTTACTAAAGAGGTCACTCCCGGTGAAGGGATCTCGGCTCTTTCCCCGTAGAATGAGGTGCAGGATATTCCAACTGAATACCACGATGCAAAGCAAAAGTAATCGGCTATAGTGAAGTTAATGCCCTGACGCAAACTTCTGTCCAAGGGGTCACTCCCGGTGAAGGGATCTCGGCCCTTGCCTCGTCGACTGAGGAGCAGGATATTCCAAATGAATACCACGATGCAAAACAGAAATGAACGTCCTTGCAATAACAGCTTTTTGAAAAGTGTTCCAACAACATCAGATAAGGTTTGTTTTAACTTGCATTGATCCGAATCAACGCAGTCCCATCAATTGATCACACCACAAAGAACGAAAATATACTGACGTACGTATATGCCATCCGCATTCGCCACTGGGTCCCGTCATCACCCGTTAGGTTAGCTTACTAACGGCAGAGCGGGGACTGGACTAGCGCGGATGAAAAACATATACAACATCTACTAATATATATACCAATATATTATATTTCGCTCAAGGCGTGAAAAGAAATGTAACATCACAGAAAGGTACAGCATCACAGAACAATACAGATATCTGGGATCCCCGGGTTTCACAGAGCCACTACTGAAACCCGACGTTCCCCTGGTCGTGTGGATAGCCTGTGCAATGAAAACCTATACCCCCTACGAGTGCGGCGAATAGCCAGCCAATCCTGGAGTGAAGCCCCTTCCGTCCCAATGCCATGAGATGCGGGCTTATTGCCTTCTAGAACCCGGCTATCCGTGCACCCCTCCACGGGGTAATCCTAGTACCGAAAGTAAAATATACATACACCGGGTACATCGACCGCAACCAGGTCGTGCCCCAAAAGAATAATACAAACAGGCAGTCACGGCAGTCCACATGTCGGACGCTCGCCCCGCAACAACAAATGTACATAATACAACAGCACTGTACTAGCATTGCATCCAGGCTATCCCCCACGACCGATCCGCAACATCACAGCAAATACACAGAACATCAACGTGAAAGTCACGTTCGCAAATCCGTCTAACCGGGCTATAGCAGTTAGACTGGATTTACCGATCGAGTGACATTCACGGTCGCAGATATAATGTAAATACTGTGAAAAATGTGTTTAAAATTTTCCGATTGATCAAACCTTAACAAGTGGGCCCCCAAGCAATACTGTAACACATCAAGAAATACTGGGCCCAAATTTAATATTCCAAAACCCATATTTTAAGCCCATAAGCCCACTGAAAAAAAATGGTGCACTGAACCCAAATAACTGCGGCGGAACAGCGGCCAAAGAGGGGTTACGGCCGCTGTTCTGCGGTCGTACGGAGGGAACAGGGTACAAAAAATTTCCAGTGGTCTTACGATGCACAGTACATCATTCTGCAATCACCTGAAAAATTTTACGACACCAAAAATTTTCAACAGAGAACTGATGCAAGCAAAAAATGCGGTTTTGGGATTTTTGTTCGATCGGAATTGCAAACACATCAAACAAAGCTAGACTAAGTTAATGGCGAGGCTCTGATACCACTGTAAGTGCACGGCGGCGCCCCGGCCGTCAATCCGACGCCGGAATGCGGAAGCGGTGATAAACTTTAATTTTGCGGACTTAGCAAACCGGCACCACCGCGCACTAGACTCCCGGATCGGGCCATTAAACTAGATCTAGCTAACAAGACGGGTTAGAGATATACCGAATGATCCGAGTCCTCCGGTCTTCTCGTCGTCGTCCCGATCTCCTGCGGAAACTCCGGTCGTCGCCACCTCGCCAGAAGGGCACCACATCGCCTGTTTCTTTTATGGGCTCCCACCTCAATACCGAGGCAACTCGGGCGCGAAGTTGGCTAGCCGACGCACCCAAGAATTGCTGTAGAACAAATGTAGAACATGTCTCTTTGGGGTTTAAGAGGTTGCCATGGTGGAGGAATTTTGCACAAGAATTTTCATGGATGCTTGCAAGGAAAAATCAATAGAGCATCCTCAAAAAGAGCTCGGCCAAAATGAACTTGTGCTCACTGTGAATTAAGAATGAAGCAAGCTGCCTCTTTTGGGTGAATGAAAAATGTGAATGAATTAATTAAACCTTGCAAAAATGAATTCAACAATTCACAGCACACACACACACAAAGAGGGGGGCCCCATGAAATATTATCAAGATGAAACATTTTCCCACCAAATCAATCTCCCTCTCTCTCACTCCACTAACAGTGGCCGGCCCAAACTCTTTCACAAATTCAATTTCCAACACAAAATCACAAACCCATACCTACACATGTCATAATTAATGCAAGAATGGTGCAAAAGAAAAGATTCTCTCATAATAAAATCTTTTGCAATAAACCCCCTCCTCAAAGTGTTAATTGCAAACTTGCAATTAACACCCTCCAACGAAAAGTCCGACCGGGAAGGAAAAAGAGAAAACCGGCCGGAACGGAATGCAAACTGGCAACCCCAGAAAACTGGTCCCATAAAAAATTACAGGAAAAACCCCGATACTGTGCATACACACCCGCATTTGTATTCCGACCGAAATACAAATGCAAAGAGACAAAACTACACAATCAAATACTAAGATCCGGCTTAAGCCAAAGCCGGCTAGTAAAAACCGTCCGATCACGATCCGTGCAATACCGCACGTATCTGATCGAACCCTGCCATATCTCCATACGGCCTCTACAGCGTTTCGCCCGAAAGCTTGAGTAACTGAAAGTGTGGTGGACTCTAAAGACTCGTCAATACAATGGTTGTGGATTTAACCACTAGCACGTCAGAGGTATAAGCCAATACGTAACGGGCCACCAGCTATTGACTAAAAGGGACGTCGATGAGCGAACTCATCCTGACACCCTACTGAGCCTGTCAGCGACAATATCCGTACAGTCCGGTCCGTTCGTCTATGAGCATCGCATGTCGGGCCTAGGGGGTTGGTAAAAGTCAGACCCCCAAAAGCGGTACAAGTCGTGTCGGAGTGTAGCCCAGAACACCCTGAGATACTACTGGAATACCTACCAGTAAATCTCCTGCCTTGGCCAAGGACTTCGTGTAATGGCTCTCCTAGACACAGCGCGACCTCACCCCCAATACCGGGAGAGACGAAACCCCCGAAGATCCGCTCACTGCCTCCATGTGGCTCGGGACTGTACCCAACTAAAACCTGTTTGCACGACTCCTTTGAGCCGTGGTAGGGTAGTAATCAAAGCACAGTGGGAACTCACACGAGACAAATGACGATCCCCAGGTCGATGAACTAACCTGTACACATGTCACCTGGGAACTGCTATCTGACGTCAGGTATAAGACCAACTAGCATGTTCCCGGCGAGTCCTGTCCGGTGTACTCATAACCCAATGAGCACCTGTATACATCTTAGGTGAACCAACTGACACCAGTGGCTTGTGAGACCGGCCACCGCCCCTCGTCGGGGTCTCGACTGTATACACTAGTCTACTCTGGAGTATCGATGCCCTGTCTCGAAACTCCCACGACTAGGGACCTTTTAAGGATGTGCTAATAGACTCCAGCTCTCACTTATATGATCGCCCTCATACTGCCGGCAGTCAAGCAAGAATCCTAGGGGCTCTATCAACGTGCAATAGCGACCTGTCAGGTCACCTAAAGCAGTACACGATGATAAAGGTAAACCAGATAGCAAACTATCATCTCGAGTAAGACTGTTCTACCGGGATAGGTCCTCCCTCAATCATTGCAATCACGTGCCTGTGATCCAATAATTGACTCTGAGGGCACTATCTCCAACATAAAGGACCGGACATGCATGACTTCTATGAAGGTTAGAGCAATTAGTAGGAAAGGACGGACAAGGATCTAGAGGAAGAGACTTCGTTTCTTCCCAATCATCCTAATCCCCTTTACTAATAATTGTTATAACTTCTAAAAAGATTTAATTGAGGGCATTGAAAGAGGTGTGAATATTAATCTTTTCAAACTCTACCTTAGACCTAACCCTAGCAAGTTTCTTAATCATCATACAACTTAGTTTTTAGATTCACTTAAAAAACAAAACAACCATTGGAATCAGCTCGTAAGAACACTTAGGAAAATTACACATCCTTGTGGACCGACCCATATTCACCGGCTAGCTTCATGCGACGCCGTTCTTGATTGCGGTAAATATTTTTTATCATTAAAACCCCACACTAAATCAAATG
Source organism: Agapanthus africanus (assembly GCA_030015575.1). Lineage (NCBI taxonomy): Eukaryota > Viridiplantae > Streptophyta > Magnoliopsida > Asparagales > Amaryllidaceae > Agapanthus > Agapanthus africanus. Next base: position 88,979,498 of record JASDDO010000012.1, on the reverse strand, counting down.
GCGCCGTTGCCGGGGATGGCGTAAAATTTCTTTTGTGTAATTTCGGGTTGATATAAATTTTAAAAATCATAAAAATCTGAAAATAGAAAAAGTACAAAAAAAATTTTATCAATTTTTATCTGTTTGAAGGGTTTATCGTTTGAATCTTGCAGGAACAGCGAAGAATCTCAGATCTGGAAATTTAAAGAGGGCAAAACAGAAATTTGTATATCAGAACAGAGGAGGATTGAAACAAATGAGCGGCAGAATTTTTCTCAGAGCACGAGCCCTCCACGACACCGCGGAACCGCGGCCGTTGTGCGCCAAGAACCGCGGAACCACGGCTTACCTGCCACGTCAGCCCCTCAAATTTGCATGGTTTATTTTCTTCTTCTCCCCTCTGCAACTTACAATATATCCTTTGTCAATTTTTCTGCAGGATTTCTTTGCGCTAAAAATTCTTCTTCCCCCTTCTAAGTAACAGATTTTCTGCAGATTTCTTTGCGCCGTGCTAAAAATAATTAATTGCAAGTGAAATTTCCGTTTTGCATAATTTAATTGGACTTTAAGGGGCTATTGACCAAACTCAGATTGGGTGGGGATTTCATCACCCTTCCCAGGACCCCAGAAAGCACTTAAAGCATTTGCATTTACCACTCTAAATTAAAAAATACTAGACTCAGCCCTAAAGACATCGAGCTCACTAGGACAAAGGACTAGTCATAGGCATCAGCCGTTAATCCTAACCTGACTTTGCGGTGTCTAGGCAAGTGTGTCAAGGCAAGTAGTTACTTAATTAGGACCGCTACTTATAGCGGGGAGCCTCCCACTTACCTGGCACTTACCTGGCCGCAGTTGGCGGTGAAGAGACGGTTTGAGGTCCTATTTCTAATCCTAGTTAGGAGCTGTCTAGATGACCTAGATGACCCGAGATCTAGGCCTGATTATGCATGTGTGGTTGAGTGCATTTGTGTCAAAAGTCTCTTTTCAGAAATCTTTTTGCTAAAATCACACATAAAGAAAAAAAAGGAAAAATCTTTTCAAAACTTGCAACTTGTCGCTAAAGAAAACTTGCACCTCACTTACACCACTTCCTCTCATTGACGTTTTCTTACCTCCACATTCTATCTTTCATTTTTTTTCTGACTACACTACCCCTTTAGTGTATGTCACTTTGGACTAGGGACACTAACGCCCGATTAGTCCGTGTTTCGTTGGTACCGACCGACGAACCCTTCGACACCGAAGTCGAAATTCCGTCCACTTTCTTACCTCCACCTTCAAATTCTTCATCCGAAGGCATGTCGGGATATAATCCTAACAATACCTTACCGACGGGAATGATTCCACATCCGATAGGTGTGAATAACCCGAATCACCCGCCTGTTGAAGCGCCCACACGAGTCGCGCTCCAGGATCTCTTCTACCCCGTCCGCACCTCTTTACCTACCTGTCTTTCTCCCCTACCGGTAAATGGGGACAATTTTGAAATAAAACCACATTTCATCAATATGCTGCCAAAATTTCACGGTTTGGAATCCGAAGATGCGTATATTTTTATCAATAAATTCCAAAACGTTTGCTCTATGATGAAAACGACCCAATTAAGTGATGACGCTATAAGGCTAAGGGTCATTCCTTTCACCTTATGTGACTTAGCCGAGAAGTGGCTATACAGCACAGCATCACATTCCATTAGAAATTGGGACGAGTTTGTGAAAGATTTTCTTAAAAAGTTCTATCCTCATCACAAAACTGCTAGAATCCGTAATGAAATTATACAATTTTCCCAGCTTCCTTCCAAACCATTTTGGAAGTGTTTCGAGAGATTTAAAGACCTACTCGTTCAATGCCCTCATCATGGGATTGAAAGTTGGCAACTTTGCCAAACATTATACGAGGGATTGAACTCGGCAACGAAGCAGTTGCTAGAAACCATCTGTCAAGGTCACTTTCTCTCCAAATCTAGTGAGGAAGCGTGGCAGTTTCTTGAGGATCTTAGTGAACAAACAATTCAGTGGGAGAGCACCAAGACCACATCATCTTCTTCTAGTGGTCAATCTAGGGCAGGCATACATCAAGTAGAGATGTCGATTGCTATGAAGGCCGAGATGGCCGCTCTTACGAAAAAGCTAGAAGCGATTGAGACCAAAATCTCGTAGCCTTCTCCTGCCCCTGTTATGTCTCCACGAACTGTGTGTGCTTGTTGTTCGGCTCCATCACACCTAACCGAAGAGTGTCCTTACAATGCATCTACTCAAGGACATGATCAAGTCAATGCTGCCTTTCAGCAACGACAAAGAAACGATCCATACTCTTCTACTTATAATCCGGGTTGGAGGAGTCACCCAAATTTCGCTTGGAACCAAAATCAACAATTCCAAGGAAATAACAATTTTCAAGGGCCTCCTCCTCCTCCACAACAACAAGCACCTCCACAAACTCAATTTCAACAGCAACCTTACCCTAATCAAGTGAACAATTTTGTACCTAACACTTCTTACCCGCCAAACAATTTTGTTCAACCTAATAATGACAAGGTTAGCGCGCTCGAAAGAAGTCTAGAAGTGTTCCTAAAGCAATCTACACAATCTACAGCAAGATTAGAGACTTCTATTCAATCTTTGGTGCAAAACAGTGCCTCACACGATCAAAGCATCAAATCTATTGAGGCACAAATTGCACAACTCAATGCAGCATTGAGCGAGCGAGAAAAAGGAAATCTCCCATCACAACCACTGCCCAATCCCGGTCACGCACATGCTGCATATCAACAGCAGAATCATAACGTAAATGCTGTGACCACGTTGAGATCGGGAAAAGTGTTGCAAAATAATGTGGGTATTAACCATGACACCCCTGCCGGTGGTTCTTCTTCACCTTCTTCTTCTTCGTTAGAGCCTATTCTTCATCCTTCACACGGCTCTACCTCTTCAAGCTCGAACGGACCCACTTCTCACAACACGAACACATCTACACGGGGATCCGTTCCAACTCTACAATCTGATCCGCAAAAATTGGAATCAACAACTTTTCAAAATGTACCTTTTCCAAACCGTTTGAGATCCAACAAACCAACTCCACAGATAGAGAAGATTGTAGAGTTGTTCAATCAGGTTAGCATAAACATCCCTCTTTTGGATGCGATCCAACAAGTTCCTTCATATGCAAAAATCTTAAAGGACTTATGCACCAAAAAGAGGAAGTCACAAGTACCAAAGAAAGTTTTTGTGGCTAGTGCTGTTAGCGATGCTCTTGTCCAATCTTTACCCCAAAAGCACAAGGACCCCGGTTGTCCTACTATTTCGATAACAATTGGGGACAAGAACATCAATAGAGCACTTTTAGATTTTGGGTCTAGTGTTAACCTGCTTCCCTACTCCGTGTACGAGCAATTAGGGGTTGGAGAGTTGAAACCAACTCGTTGTACTCTCCAAATGGCTGATCGATCAATCACCCATCCTTGGGGTGAGCTAGAGGATGTGTTGATCAAAGTTGGGGATTTCATATTCCCCGTTGATTTTATTGTTATGAACACACAACCTGTTGCTAACCCATGGAACTAAATTCCGGTGATTCTCGGTCGACCATTTTTGGCCACTTCCAATGCCGTAATAAACTGTCGCAATGGCTCCATGACTCTATCCTTCTGGAAGACGTCTAGTGAGTTCAATATCTACAAGTTAGGAAGTCTGCCCCCCATGCCTAAAACTAGTACACGAGAAGTTTGCTCTATTCACGAAATCACGCAGGAGGACTGCGAGTTTGAAAGATTTTTGTTTGATGAGAACAGTTTTGACGCCACTAGTGCGTCCCTCATTGAGCCTACCACAGTTGACACAACCGAAATTGATTATGAAAATTTCACTTTTTCGGATGATGACGACTCACAGCCCGAATATGAGTCTTTTGAATTTTTGGATGAGTTAGTTGAACCATCCGAATCGGTTGTTTGAAGTGATTTCGAACCTGTGTTGGAGTCCTTTGAGTTTGAGGTAGATTCTGCAATGATTCTTTCGCCTCCGAAACTCGAACTCATGTCCTTGCCGTCTCACCTTAAATATGCTTACATAGGTGAGAATGAGACCTTCCCCATTATAATATCAGCCTCTCTAGCCTTCGAGCAAGAGAACGCTATTTTAAAGGTCTTACAAGATAGGCGACAAGTTTTCGGTTGGACTGTGGCGGACATCGAGGAGATTAGTTCCCTCATAATTGAATATCATATGCAAATGATGGATGATGCTAAGTCAATAAAGGATCCACAGAAACATTTTGGGGATATTGTGGTGAGTCAATCTCCTCCTTTAGAAGTTGATCCACCCCCATTTCTTTTAATAAGCTATGAGAATGCCAATATTCCACTGATTGCTGATCATTCTCATTCTCGTTTTGATTCATCACCACATCATATCTATTCACTTCCATACTTTTCCTACCACCACTTCTATCTTCCCCAATTCTTTTTGGATCGGTACAACATGTTCTTCCACCAATCGATACTCTTTACAGATAAATTTTTCGACTGGTTGGTGTTGATGTTTGGTCTGTGCAAAGTTTGGCAGTAATGTCTAACATTGTTTCACTGAAGTTTAGGGGGCCTTTTTGTATATTTTTTTTCTTTTAACAAAAAAGAAAAATTATAAATAAATAAACAGGACATTGCCGACATTATCGACCCTCTTGGTGCAGCATGACAGTGAGGACACTGTCCAGTTTAAGTTTGGGGGTATGCTCGGTACGTTTTCTTCCTTCGCATTCATATGTACATTTTGCATTTGCATACTTATTTTGAAAACTCATAAAAACTGAAAAATTTCAAAAATTATAAAAATTAATTCAATTTTGGCCATATTTTACTTAAGTTTAACAAGTAGGTTAACTGGCTAAGAACAACTAGATCTTAGACTTAATAAATTAAAAACCCTAAAAATAACCTTCCTTAAAGTTTATCGGAAGAAAGTATATGTCTTTGTAGTTTATTTAGAAATAGGCAAATTTTTGGTTCACTTCTTGGGCTAAGTTGAAGTAAAGGAAACAGTATTGATTATTATTAGAGTATAAGTTTGAAAAATAATTCCTGGCTTAAGTATAGATTCTGAAAATGTATACCCTACAAAATTGCACAATCATACACCTTAAAGCTTGGAATAGTAGAGGAGACCTTGAAATGCGCTTGTCTAAAAGTCCTTAGTACGAAGAAAATGAAAAATACAAAAGTGAATAAAGAAAAAAATGAACACTGGTTTTGTGATTACTTAAGGCTAAAAATAGAAAAATATTTAGCGAGGGTGCTTCATCACCTAGTGCCTTAGACCAACTGGTTTGGGAGTCACTGCTAAAGCCTTGGGTGTTGCAAAACTAGGACGTACGCTTTAAAGTGTAAACGCATTTTGTAATCGGTCGTTGGTACCTCAAGAAGTATTAATGGTCGCATGAAGGATGTGTAAGCAAAACTCACCAATTAATAAGTGCTTTGGACAACGGACAAGGGTATGATTGCTTGATTTGAATTTCCAAGTGTAGGGGTGATTTATACACACACGTGGGGATATGTGATTAGAGTTTAGATAAGAGAAAGGAATGAAGACTAAAACTTGTATCTTTAGTAATGTTGATAAAAATTCCTAAGTGGAGATGGAACCCTAAAAGGAAAACTTAAGAAATGCCGAAAGCTGAGTGATTCTATAGAACATATATAATCTTAAGTTAAATGATGAGAAAGTGTGAAGAATATGGGTGGATAATTTACGGGTCGACGATAATAGAATTCCTTGTTAGAAAACCTAATTGGAGAATAAAAGTCGAAAAGCCAAATTGATAGGATTTTATGGGTAGTATCCGCTGAAAACCCTCAGGAGACAACACTCCTCCTACTAGAGACACCTAGAGGTTTAACGGCTTGTTGCACGTGCTCAGTGCAATCGTGTTTCCCTGCGAAAGTGCGGTTAGGTTTTATCGAGAATAAAATAATAAGTTTGCTCGAGGACGAGCAAAAGATAAGTTTGGAGGTATTTGTTCATATTATAATATTGCAATTTATATTCCCCAATTCTTATTCGTTTTATAAATAAACAGGTGCTTTTGACGCATGTCTGCTACATATTACAGGATATAGGTTCTTGGAGTGAAAACAGTGAAAAAGACACAAGATAATACAAAAGAGGGACTTTTGACCAACAAGTAGAAGGATCCTAGTCAAGCCTAGACGAAGAACAATTCACAATTGTACAAGGCAACGCAAGGTCCAAAATGTCAAAATGAATGGTTAAAAGACCATTACAAGTTTTCACTGAAGATCTGGAGAAGATAGAGAAGCCAAATGGAGAAAAGAACTAAAGATATAAAAAGTCCAAATAGCATAAAAGCAGCCCACAAAAAATGAGCAGACAACCTCACCAAAGGGCCGCGGAACCGCGGCCCTACCCCCACCAATGCCGCGGTTCCGCGGCCATCTGATGCACGTGTCGGTGCAAAATTCTTCCGGCGGTGCGTCGGTGCTTTTGTTGGGATTTTTCGGGGGTATATCTGTAATAGCACATATGCGAGCAATTGTAATCCTAATTTTCCTATTTCCTATAAGTATGTATTCTAAAGATTGTATTAAGGATGGCTCTTTTCAATAAATAAAATTCATATTCTTTGGAAGATTAAGAGCATCATTTCTTGTAAGTTCTTTTTAATTTTCTGCCTTAATTTATTAATTTCTTGCCCTAGATTAATTCATTCATTGCCCTAGCTTTCTAATTTAATTCTTGCTTTAGATAAATCATTCCTTTGCCCTAGTAATCTAGTGTAAAATCTTTTAAACTGCAGTAGGTAAGTAATCTTAAAATGGTGTTTTTGATAGATCCTCTAATGAGCGAGTAATTTCCTCGCTTGTTAGGGTTAGGAATAAGGGAGGGATTGAGAGATGAATATCTCTCATCTCTTTCAAGCCCAATAATTTGTAATAACTAGAACTTCATGCACGCATGCCTGATCCGCTCCTTACGGCACCCTATCCATGAGGTAACGGTGAAACCGTAGTATAAAGGACCGGACATGCATGACTTCCATGAAGGTTAGAGCAATTAGTAGGAAAGGACGGACAAGGATCTAGAGAAAGAAACTTCGTTTCTTCCCAATCATCCTAATCCCCTTTACTAATAATTGTTATAACTTCTAAAAAGATTTAATTAAGGGCATTGAAAGAGGTGTGAATATTAATCTTTTCAAACTCTACCTTAGACCTAACCCTAGCAAGTTTCTTAATCATCATACAACTTAGTTTTTAGATTCACTTAAAAAACAAAACAACCATTGGAATCGGCTCGTAAGAACACTTAGGAAAATTACACATCCCTGTGGACCGACCCGTATTCACCGGCTAGCTTCATGCGACGCCGTTCTTAATTGCGGTAAATATTTTTGATCGTTAAAACCCCACACTAAATCAACTTGTAACCTTATATTTCCTTGCCATCTCTCCAAATCCCTTTATTTGTCTTTACTCATTATCTTCTGTACACCTCACTTAGGCTAAATGGTTTTCTTCCTTCCCTACCTTTCGGCACCTGCCTATGGTTTAGAAGAAGACTATCCAATAAGTGTAATAGGTGTACACTCCTAATCCTAGAAGAACTCGTAACCTGAGAGAAGGTAAAGATAGAAGACAACTGAATAATCCTTATTCTATTTCTCCTGAACAAGAATCGATCCTCGAACTGGAACAAGTTCCTTCGAGTTTGTATGTAACTATACGATGGATTATCCAATAAATGTGGATTTTCATAGTGCTACGGGGTGTTCTGGAGAAATTCAAAGGTGAAGTAAGAGTGGCTATGATATTGTAACGTTTTGAAAATCGTTTAGGTGAAATTTCGGATAATCGGTAAAATACTGGTGTTTTCCGTAAAAACCAAGATATAAATATCTTTCAACATAAAATTAAATATACCTATTTTAGCTAGGTAATTGCTAGTATTTGGTATTTAATGGGTCACTTATAAATTTTTAGTTCACTAAAATATTTTCCGAAATTAATTATTTTTAGTATTATTTTAAGCCATCACTAATATATTTAATTAGTGATAATTACAAATTGGAATGGGTTATTACAAGTTTTGTGTATCATGACACATTAAACCAAAGTGTAACATGTGGTTTTTGAAATGAAAGAAATTATCAAGATGGTTCTAGAAAGTTAAAGAAAAAGCTTAAATAAAATATAATAAATAAAGGGGTATGTAGCATGTTGATTTGGGTTTTCTTTACATGGAAATTTCCTCACTCACTCACCCAAATACTCTCTCCCCAAGCTTGGCCGACTCACACAGCAGCCCTCCCCAAATCCCACTCATTTTTCCTCACTTCATTAGAAAGAAAAGAAAAGAAAGTTTGGGGATTAATTAATGAAGTATGGTATATATTATTTGAGGTATGGGTTTTCTTTCTTTCTTTGACTTCACACCTCATCCCTCCCCTCACCAAACCAGCAGCCCCCCCTCATTTTGCTCGGCCCTTTGCTGCTGCAGCCCCCTCCCCCTTGCTTCTCCTCTTCTTCTCACTAAAAAAAAAATTCCCCAAAATTCATTTTTAAAATCAACAAAAACCTCACTAAATTCCTAGTTTAAGCCTTACCCAATTTTCTTTAGCCAATCTAGTTTGGTTTGAGGAGCTAGGATGCATCTTTGGAGGCAAGATTTCATGCTAGATCTCTTGATCTTGAGGTATAAATCCTAACCCCATGTTTGATGGGTTGCTAATTACTTCAATTTATTTAATTTTGATGTTAATTTGGGTTCTAATTTCAAACTTGAAAATTCAAGAAAAGGGTTTGTGATCAAGTGAGGGTTTTTATCATTAGATTGTGGTCTTAATGAGTAGTTTAACATGTTAGGTAATGCAAAACCTAATCTAGTATCTAATTTGCAAATTGTTATATTTAATTTGCCCAAATTGTGATTTTTACAAACTAGATTTTTATAATTGATATAAAGAGGTGAGATAAAATTATGGTAATGGTTTGTATGACTTAGTTAAGATGTTTAATGAGTATTATGGCCATTAGAATTGTTAAAATATTTATATTGGTTAAAACGTCAAGTTTTGAACTAAAATGGAAATTTGTGCTAACTAGGTTTTTTGGAAATAAAACGATTTGATTAATTTTAAGGTTTTGATGGTTTAAACCCTATTTAATATATAATTAGTGAGTTTTGAAACCACGATTGGTAAGTTTGGGTTTTTCTCGATCAATCGGCGTTTGTACGCCGATGTCGAGGGTTATTTGGTTATTTTGCTTGAGCGGACCATAGATTTTGACCTATGTGAGATTCGTATGTCGTTTTGGTCATGAGTCGGATTTTAATGTGATACTATATGTTATGATATGTAGGTACCCTCACGAGGACTTCGAGACGACCAGCAAACGCGTGGCGACATCGATATCGGCAAGCGAAGATCAAGGTGAGTAGATATATATCTACGGGGGAAGTCGGGTGGATGGCGTATAGCACCCCCGCGGTTCGTAGTGTTGTATACGAATATGTATATTTATATATATATATATATATATATATATATATATATATAATTATGTTTTTATGAGACTAGATGATTATCTAGGTAGACGTTAGGAGTTCGTGGATGAATTTTAGTGTAATTGGATGATAGTGTCGATAGTTAGTTTTAGTCGTGAACCCTAAATTAATGATTTGCTTACACGCACACACATACTTGCATACAATTTATTACTTGTGCGTATATGGGGATATGTATGTATATATAAATACTCATAGGTATGGGACTATGTGTGTGTGTGTGTGTGTATATATATATAAACGTATACATATACATGGATGATGAAGATAGTACATGATATTTGGAGACGAGTCGATGAGATTGGGCTTGATGCCATGAGATCGGTAATGTGACATGGTTCTTATTTGAGATACGACATGATATTATAGCGGTTCTGTAATGTTTCAGAAATCGTTCTGCGAATTTTTCCGTTTTAGGGCAAAATTGTCGGTATTTTCCGTTTTAACCCGATTTCGATCAAACGTCCGTAAAAACTTGCCAGCACCTATTTTAGCTAAAATAAAGCTTGTGCACGAACTTTGGGGGTATTTGGGAGGTTTTGGTTCAGATAGAATTTTTCCCAAATAAAATATTGTTTTAGCCGGTAAAATATGCACGTAAATCGGGAAATTTCTTCTAAATGAAAATTCTTGGAAATCATCACTATAATTATTTTAGAACCTTCTTTTTAAATATCTAGATATTTTTTTAGTGCAAAAGGTTTTGAATTAAAAAAGAAAAGAAAATGAAAGAAAGGTGGCATTTTGCATTTAATGTGCATTAATTGAATTTTTCTAGAACTTTCTTCAATTTTTTTACAAACCACCCCCCCCCCCTCACCTCCTTGGCCGGCCCCTCCCTCATTCCTTGCTTCCCTCATTTTTTCCAACTCCATTTTCATCTCATTTTACTAGAAAAATTCATGAAAAATCCAAATAAAATCACAAAAATTCAAATATAATCATTTCCCTTCATTTCCTTAAGCCTAAACCATGCTTTGTTCTTCATGAAATCTTTATTTTGGGAGGCTAATCTTGGTTTTCTTGTTTCAAGTTTTTGATTCATTTAGAGGTATAAAATCCTAACCCTAATCCTTAATTGTTAAGTTTAAATCTTTATACTAGCTTAATTAGATGTTAATTTAAGCTTTTAATTTCATGTTTAATTCATTATTCATAATTTTTTTTAAGAAATTCAAGTTAAGGTTAAATCTTGATTTAAGTGTTTAATGTTTAATTGAAGTGTTAAATTGTGATTAGGAAAAGCTTAACCTAGATAATTATTGTTAATGAATATTTTGTTTAATTAAGGATTTTTGCTTACTACCTTTTTGCTAAAACTTAATTAGCAAGTGTTAAAAATATAGAAATGGTTTTGATAGCTTAGTTAAGCTATTATAAGGTATTTGTAATCGCTAGATATGCGTTAGCTTGAAACTAGTGTGAAATATTGTGGTAGGTCGTTTACTAGGTTTCGGGGTTTTTTCGACGTGGATTCTTTTAGTCGTTGCGAGATTATATCTATTATGTTCCTCGTATTTTAATTTGTTGTGTTGCGCGATCGAGACGATCGGAGTCTAGACTTGGTGTTTCGTAGTTTAGCGACCCTAGTTAGGGTTTTTGACCGATGTCATGCGCGTTAGATGCGCTAAGTGCGCAGTGTAATTTTCTCACCGTTTTCTTTGCGTTTCGTTGTCTTTTCGTCGATATAGGATATTTAGCTTATGTGATGTGTTTGTGAAATTTTAAGTTCGCAGGCGGGGACTTCGGACGCTACGACAAAGGGAAAATAGGTGGTAGGCTTCACTTAGCCAGGAGCGTTGGTGAGTAGATTTAACATCTACAGGGGAATCGCCCGCATGGAGTTATGCGTCTGGGCTAGAAATGACTTGACTGGTCGCATATTCTAATTCATATTTAGAATTTGCGACTACACTTTATTGCTTAGATATTGTTGTGTTTGGACTAGTACCCTTAGGACACTGCACATATTATTGACGATTCATGTTGCACGAGTACTGATTGTATGCCACAAACATCGTCAATAATTGCCATGTCACGCACAACCCACTTATAGATATGATATTGTTTGGTTAGGGATATGGAGACATTGATTCATATTTCTTTACGTATATGACATAGAGCATACCTGTATACCCACATGCTTACACATATGCCTTGACATGCTTACATGCTAGTTACATGTATACCTATAGGGTATTGTACCATTAGTGATAGGTACATACACACATAATGACATAGCTACATGTATACCTTGCATACATACTTCACTTATACCCGGAGGGTATTTTACATCATTACTGATAAGTAGATACATATACCTTGCTATACCTTCATGTTTACACACATATTTGGTTATAGCTACATGTTTATCTTTACTTGATGTTATTTAAAATTGGAGAAATTAGGAAATATTTAACTTGTTGCAGTTAAATAGCGGCTTTTCCTTTATATGCTTGCATTACAGTTTTCTGTTGCATATATTATATTCATGGATTTTCGCATTAAGATATGGATTTTTCATGATGTTTTCTGGATTTGGAGACCGTGGTAGTTCATGAAATTATACATTATTTGAAAAACCCGGTTTCCCTTGATGATATGATATTACAGCATCCACCATGAGATTTGTCGGTTCTGATTATATACCAGATTCGAGGAGCGGGAGGCACTGTCTGCGGGTACATGGTGGGGCCCGGAAGGTATCCCGGGGCAAGAATCGTGGAGAAGACGATGAGTTAGTGGGGGAACCATACCATCCGATGACATTACCAATGACTCGGCGGTTATCATGGAGATACCGATGGGAGTCATGTGCGTATAGATACGTCGAGAGGCGAGGGTCAGAGCTAGGCACTCGAGCTTTCGGTATAGCGTATGATACGTACCTATCAGGGTGCCAGTCTTGGTGACAGCACCTGATAAATCATTATTTTGTGTCGATGCTTGACACTTGGTTTTCATGATATTTTACTCTTAAGTATATATAACAGTGGAATGGGACGCTGTTATATATGCATATATGTATATATTAGTGGAATGGGACGCTAATATATATGTATGCATATAAATTCATTTACTTCATCATATTTATTCATGCAAATATACCTAGAATATAAGAGATTCACTTGATATTGGATTTAGGACATTTGAGATTACTTGATATTGTACATAAAGGATATATGAGATTCACTTGACTTTGTACATTCAGGATATATGAGATTTATTCGATATTGTACATTAAGGATTTGTGAGACTTAAATGATATGAGAGCCAATTTGGGGGCTGATTTGAAGAATTGGGATTTGGATTGTCTTGATGGACTTTGATCCTACCACGATGTCAAGATTCCGTGGAAATGACATATTTCATTCCATACTCCATATTTATTGTTTATGCATTGCTTCATGTATTAGTTGTACCTAATAGAGTACCTTTCATGACTGTTGCATTTACATACCTTTATTTATATGCATTTCTTCATGTGTTAGTTATACCTGCTAGAGTACCTTACATGATTGTTGCATACAGATTGTCATATTATTGCTTCATGTATTAGTTGTACCCGCTAGTGTACCTTTCATGATTATCGCATTCATATGACCTTTTACTGCTTTTAGCTAACATATGTTAGATTCGCGCTGTACATGCATACTTGCGATTACCTGCATATGTTATTTACTATTCACGAGTTGGCAACTCACCCCCGTTGTGCCATAAGGTTTTGCAGGTTGTTTCCCCAGGTAGTCGAGGCAGGCTATTCATCTATCTTATCATCTTTTGTTGCGGATACCACATCAGCTCACAGTGTGCAGTTTGCTTAGGTGGGTTTTGTGGTTATTCGTTTTTGTATTGTATATTCGTTGTATCCTTGTACTCTCCATCTACTATTTTCTTGTTGACTTAGAGACTTGATGAGGACGATATTGTGTTATTTTGTGACTTGGATGTCCTTTTATGCAATTTTACTTATATCGTCTTTTATTCCTTCGCTACGGCGTCGTATATCTGTTGTGGTGGTTGTTTTCCGCCTTTTGGCATGGATTTGCTCCTTTTGGGAATGCTTTACTTTATATTTATGTTGTACCCATTTTTGGGGTTGGTTTTTACAAAGGAGGTGCTGCTGAAATTTTCAAGAAAGTAAATTGGACTTAAAAGAATTTATACATGAGATTTTCAAAAGATTTAAACAATGTTTCTTACCTTTTCTTGTCTTTTAATGGTTTAGATTTTTGAGTTTTGGCTTTCTTTTACTGCGTTACGCCTGTAGACGTTGCGTAATATTAGGGTCGTCACGTGCCAATTTCGGGTCGTGACAGGGTCCTAGGGGCGATGTGTTTTCATACACGCACACACACACACACACAGATATATATATATATATATATATATATATATATGTAGATGGTATCAGTATGTACTAGACGTTAGATCAGTACCCAGATCATGATATGATGATAAGGATACCAGATGAATAATGAGATAAATATGATATTGACCCGTACCCAGATTGGGATGCCATACAATGGATTTACCGTACAGGCTATATATTAATGATAGATCCGCACTCTTGACTCGAGGATGTCATGTTATATATATTGTATCGTATGTGATACTATGGAGACGGGAACACCGACCATTATATGTTATATATATCGACTCAGATTTAGGTGGTTTCCTTACTTTTTTTTATTAGCCTGTTAGTTTAGTCCTGTAGTTTACTTGTAGATGTTAGACTAGACTTGAGTCATACCTATTTCAAAACTAACGAATCGTGAGTATTTTAAAGACAGGACAAGGGATTCTACGGATATTTCAAAGGACGTACCTTTTCTTAAAAACACCATAGCCCTATTTTTCTAAATACACGATTCGGGTTATTTCAAATGGCAAAACTGTATGACTCATATTTATATAAATGCAGATTCCTTATAGTTGTGTTATTATTCATGTTCTGCATATTCATGTTGTTCGCACCGCATTACATGCTTATATTGTGCTTTTCATTAGTTATTATCAAATCATGCTGTCAGGACACCAGCACCATTACCGATGATGCGTATGCTCCACGTACACCTGCTTGCCGGCTCACACACATCATCATCGGTAATTTCCATGTCACACACACTTTAGAGAATATTGATTCATTGATATCGCTTGTTAGCTGATAGTTTCGACATGATACTAGTGAGCCTGCCAATATATGATAGCTTAGACATTGCATTTATTTACTGCGTTATATCATACATATACATTCATATATTCATTGCCATGCAATAATTTGGGTCAGTCCGGAATGCCGGAGCCCAGTATTCATTATTTATTCACATCGTGATTTATGATTTCGGATTTCCTTTATATTTCTGGATTTAGAGAAACCGCAAAGATTTATAACTGATTATCACTTTCAAAAGATAAAATTGCGGTTTTCCCATGATATGATTTGAGATATGTCCACCATGAGTTTTCTCGGCTCTTGAGCGATATCATTCACCCGATTCGAGGAGGAGGAGGAACCGTCTGTGGGTGCATGATCGACCCGGTGCGGTATCCCGGGGCAAGATGGTCGCAGATGATGGCGTTGAGCCTGAGACAGGGGAGCATTGCTGACCGGT
Organism: Agapanthus africanus; assembly: GCA_030015575.1. Lineage (NCBI taxonomy): Eukaryota > Viridiplantae > Streptophyta > Magnoliopsida > Asparagales > Amaryllidaceae > Agapanthus > Agapanthus africanus. The sequence goes on along the minus strand of JASDDO010000012.1, from coordinate 88,964,320 downwards.
GATTTTATTGTGACTCGACGGATATCCGGAGGATACCGATCGGAGTACAGGCCAGTCCGGATAGCCAGAGCCTGAGGTTTGAGATTTGATGATATGGGCCAGTCCGGATAGCCGAAGCCCTAGATATTGAGATTCGAGTTTACAGGCCAGTCCGGATTGCCGGAGCCTGAGATATTGAGATATTGAGTTTTATGTTTTGTGTCGATGCTTGACACTGATTTCATGTTGATTTCATTAATGATACCTCGATTTTTAAATATACAGAAATCTCACTAAAGAAAACAGTTGTCACGTTCATGATGCATTCTATTTTCATGCATTCATACCTCATATTTATGATATGTTGGTATCTGAGGCACTGACACGAGCACATGGTATTACACTTATGTATAGATGTTTACCATTACCACATTTTCATGCTTTAGACTTTATTATATTGAGCATATATATTACTGATCGTATTGACTTAGGTTTGAGTCATACATACGACTTCTGCTCGGTGATGTTTTCTGCTCACGAGTTGGAAACTCACCCCCGTTGTGCCACAGTTCCTGCAGTTTTTGCTGTACAGGTTTCATTACGGCTTTCTGGCACACTGCTTCCATTCCGGGTGATTGCTTTGGTAGGTGGGTTCACTCGCATCGTGACCACCCTCGTACATTTATTATATTCAGTTGTATCTAGTAACTCTATCAACCAGACTTGTATCTTATTTCAGGCTTAGAAAACTAGTTGTTATTATTTCGACCTTAGAGTCGCGCGTTGTATTATTATGGGTTTTCTTGATAATTTTGAGTTTCCTTTTGAGTTTTGATCTTTGCTCTTGGCGTTGTATATTATATTGCTTGCGTGATTGTGACCGTCAATTGACGAAGAGCTAGCTCCCGCTTGGGGATACCTTTATGTATATTATTCATGTTTATACCCGTTTGGGGTCAGTATTTACAAAGGAGACTCTGCCGAAATTTTCGGGAAAATCTGATGTTGCTTTTAAACGTTTAATGCCATTCACGATTATTTAAACCACTTGATTTAAACAAGTTTTTCTTTCATTTTCCTTAAAAATGGTTTAGATTTCTGGTCTTTTGGCTTACTTGAATTAGGTGTGGTCCTATAGACTTCATATGATTCAAGTGCAGTCACGTGCTATTTTGGATCGTGATAAAGTTGGTATCAGAGCGCTAGGTTAACCTTGGTTCGAGTCTATGTTTGACTATGCGGAGTCTAGGGCGTGTTTCCCCCAATCAGAGCAAAGCTCTGATCAAATTCCAAATTTTGAAATGAAGCAACGTTTCATAGCAGCGCCAATTGCGCTGCGCCTTAAGTAGCGCACCACGTGCAAAAGCACATGTGCGCTAGCGCTGAGAGCGCTGCGCTATAAGCAGCGCACCACGTGTAAAGCACGTTTGCGCTAGCGCTAAGTGCGCTACACTCTAAGCAGCGCACCACGTGCAAGGCACGGGTGCGTGATTGGGAGAATTAAAGTTAACCGCAATCAAGACGGTGTCGCTATGCAGCTAGCCGGTTGAGCACGGGTCGATCCACAGGGAGATGGTTGTGTTTCCTCTCTTATTTTAGACGAGTCAATAAAGAATCTGTATGTTTGTTTGATCTAACCTATGTGTTTATCTGCAAGTATAAAGTTATTAAGAAAAGATACGAGATTGTAAGCTAAGAAATACGTACTCAAAACCTTTGAGCCGAGTCTTGACCAATTGAAGCTAGAGCAATCGGCAACAACGTGGATTAGGGGATTTAAGCGCGGTGTTCGTGGAATACGGCTTATTTACCCTTGTCCTTCCGTTCTTGTCTCTTGCTTTCGCCTCCGGCCAAACCGAACGCAACCGGTCGCGGTTAGGAATCACCGTTACTTTGTCAGGGTACGGTGCCTAACGGAGCGCTTGCGTATGGTTTGGGCGAAGTTCAAATGGAAAATAACGGGAAAAGGAATTGGCAAAGAAACGTTAACTTACAATACCGTATTAATTCTTAACAACGACGATGATTACAACATTCACAAAATAAACAAAAGAGAACAAAAAGAAAAGAACAAAGAAAAGAAAAGATACAAGTATTAAAGTGCATGAATAAAATTGCAAGTAATAAAAGCAAGAATGAAAAATGCAAGTAATAAATAAGCAAATAAAAAGAACACGGAAGTAGAACCCAAGCCAAGCATGTGCTCAATAGCCAACCCTTAAACTTGCAAGCTCAATGAAGAGGTTGCAAGATCAAGGGAAGGGTAGAGAACGCATGTGAAGTGAAGAACTAGTCCCGTGAGAAAATACGACCCTTGAGATCAATAACTAACCCTTACCCATTCAAGCTCAATGAAGAGGTTGAATGAGCAAGAGAAAGCAAGAATCTCAAGGGGGAGCAAACTAACAAGAAAGATAAAAAACCCTCATCTTCATTAATCTTCCACTCAAAAAGCTCTCACTACAATTTTAATGGAGAAAGAATGAAGAAGAGAAAGAAGAAGAACAAAATTACACAAAAAAGAGACTAAAGAAAGGCTCCCTTGGTTTGGCTCAGATCTGCTGTATTTATAGGCAGGAGAATGGAGTTCTAGGGCAACCAGCAGACACAATATGAAGTACCCAAACTACCCAGAAAAAACGACAAGGAGTGGGCCCCACCTAGCAGCGGATGCGCGGCCAATACCCCCTATTGGCCGCTCATCCGCGGCCGTACTGGTGAATTGGGTGGTCAAATTTGGTGGCTCTTTCTGGTTTGTCTTTTCCTCGTGTTTGCAATCTTCATATTGCACAGAAGTCTTCAGAATATTTGCAGATTTCAAAGTCCAAGATTACACTATCTTTTCTTTACTTTTGACTTTATCTCCCTCGAGCTCCGCGCACCCATTGATTCTTGTGCAGCCCACCTCGTGCTCTGTGCTTGTCCCAGACATGAATGACTACTGTCACATGTCTTGTATCGGGAACCGGTACTCGGCACTGGACGGATATGGATGACCGGAACCCGGCTTTTATCTGCTGTGACAGATGTTCCGTATTTTGCCGTAACTGTGGAGATTTCGTCCTGATTTGCAATATTTGTACTGGAAACCTTTATTCTGTAAACATGTAACAAACACGGATTAAAAGTACCTACCTATAAACACACGAGCGTAAGAATGGGCGGTATAAAATGCAGTATTCTGTGATGAACAAATACCCCCAAACTTAACTTTTGCTCGTCCCGAGCAAAACCAATTATTCACAAAAATAAAATGATAACCGCACTTTCGCAGGGAACGCGATTGCACTGAGCGCGTGCAACAAGCCGTTAAACCTCTAGGTGTCCCTAGTAGGAGGAGTGTTGTCTCCTGAGGGTTTTCAGCGGATACTACCCACAAAATCCGGTCAAGCTAGCTTTGTAAAATAACTAAGATTCAAGCTCCTAAAGTTTTGTTTCAGAAAATAACAATTCTATTATCCTGAGTCTAGACTATCGAACCTTTATTTTTCACACCCCGTTTCTTATTTAACTACAGATTTTATATGTCTTCACGTGCAGTGCAAATAGTGTCGTTAAGTTCCCGAAAAGTCGAATAAAGTCATTATGTCACACAATAAAGCCCAGATAACAATTTTAAAAAGATCACATAAGTTTTATAAAGAGTTAAGCATTTTTCAAGTTTCGTTTTCCAGTAAAGTTTCAACTTCAGAATTTCTATCTTCCCTAACAGGAAACTAGGTCTTATTCTTCACTCCACCTTTTTCTTGTTTTCATTTCATACACACCTCTGTGAACGTGCAATAGTCTTTATCAAAGAGTAAAACCTTCATATCTCCGTTAAGAATTTTTTTTTTAAAAGCCTGTCTTTTATCAAGATTATTCTCTCACAAAGAACCGTTAGGAATTTTAACTCGGAGAGAACACTTGCTTGACTTTGTTTTTATCTGGACTTTCTAGGCTTCTTAGCGAGCTTTGGGCCAATGCACCCAAACCAGTTGGTTTTAAGGCCTTAGGTGTAGAAACACCCCAGCGGACTTAATTACTCAAGTTACCTAGGTCTAAAAACAAAAGACAGTTTTGTCGTGAAAATCAGATGATTTAATACGAACGGAGGTATAACCGGCAGTTCAAATATTTTTTTGGATAAAAGACGTGTTTAGTGGGTTTGGTGTGTAATCATTCCAATCAAGTTTTAGATGGGTTATTTTTCAGACTTAGCTCCAATTACGGCATCAATAACATTCCTTCATATTCGCTTTACTTCATAAACTATTCTTGACATTACTTATTTCAGAACAAACCTATTTGATCCTCAGAAAATCATTTATCTGTTTAAAAGTTTAAACATGAAAGACTTGTCATCTAATTCCCAAAATTCACGACACGTGTAGTGTGATGTAAAGACGTATATCAGCCATAGTTAACTTCAAAGGAGAGTTATCTTTCAGGTTTTCAAAATCTAAACATAAGATTTAGTTATTCCTATTTTTCCAAACAAAAGCCGTCGAATGTTGAATCAGAGTTCTTCCACAATCTAACTCGACAAAAAAGTTTTTATATTTTTAGAAAATTTTCAGATTTTTATGGATTTTATGGATTTAATATGCAGATGCAAAATATACATATGAATGCGAAGGAAGAAAGCTTACCGAGCACACCCCCAAACTTAAACTTGACAGTGCCCTCACTGTCAGGCTATACCAAGAGGGTTAAAATTGCCGGCGGTTCCTAGAAACAAATTATATACAAAACAAAAAAGGAAAACAAAAATATATACAAAAAAGTGTCCCCCCCCAAGCTTAAGTAAAACAGTGTTTCCACTGTTACGCGTTGAAATTCAGGATTTAGGGGGGAAAGAACAGTATCAAGCTATACAAGGCCTTACACAGGCCAAAAGTGAGCACCAACCATTCAAAGATTTTATCGCTATAAAGCAGTGGCTGGTGGAAGAAGGTGAAGAGGTAAGAAATGGAGAATACGCGAGACCGTATGGAGATAGAAGCGGGATACGGTCTCGGTATATGAGAAGAAGAATGGCGGAAGGGAGAAAGAAGTGGAATACGAACTTGAGGGTGCAAATGGAGTGAATAGATTAGCACAATTTATGATGAGCGATGTGTAAACAGCGATTGTGCTAATCTATTAACCCGTCGAGAAATTGGGTCAAATCCCTCAAGATTCGTAAGAAACCATGGGTACGCCGAACTTGGTAAACCAGACACAGGAAGTGAAAATGATACGGGTTCTTGCAAGGACGGAATGATGGAAAGGATAGAGGGAAGGGGTTGAGGAAGGGTATCGGTTAAGGGTTCTGGAGGGTGTACACAGTCAGTGAAAGGAACAGGATGAATTGGAAAATCCGACTCATCATCTAGAACTGTTTCATCCTCAAAAATATCCTCAAAATTCTCCTCAAAATTTAGCACATCCATGCTCTTCTCTTCAAAGTCCAGACGCATATGGGGTTCGGGAAAAACAGTTAAAGACTCGGGATGATGATTTGAAGAGACAAACTCAGCCAAATCTACGGGTTCATCATCCAAAATATCCCCAGCGTCAATATCCTTAATCCAGTGAAAATCAAGATTCTCTGACACCTCATCAAAAGCATGGATATTAATCGATTCTGGTTCTAAGATATAGGTGTAGAGGTCAAAAGGATTAGGTATGGTTTCACTTGGAAGGGACCCTTCATAATCGGGCAAATCAAACACTACGAAGTCGCACAACTCATTAAACATTCTATCTTCAACTGATAATTCATTTGGGACATTTGATAGACTTTCAACACAGGAGTTGTGGGATTCAATTTGAGACGGGTAGGTTTGATTTGGAAGGGGGTACATCTCACTCTCTCCACTCAAATTCACAGCCTGTCCTGCCGCCTCATCATACATTGAAAAAGTTGGAGTTAGTTGAAAACTAGCTACCGGGTCACTAGGTTGCATGAGGGCGGCCATGGACGCATTCAAATCCATCATCTGTTGGCTTGACGCTACCCTAAAGTCTTCCAACGACTGTTCCAGACTAGACATGGGTTGTGAAGGGGTTTCAGTAAAAGATTCACAGTTGTATGGATACTGAAAACTCCCAAAAGGCTGTTCTGAAGCAATGTCTAGGGAAGGTGCAAAAGTAGGGTAGGATTGGTAGGAATTGAATGGCTGGACAGGAGTGGGATCAACATTGGGATAAGAAGGTGAATGGAATTGTTGATCCCAAGAATTTGTAGTGGTGAAAGGAGTGAAAGATCGGCTATGAGATTGTTCAATACGTTCAGCAATAGACATAGGTCTCGGGGTGACAACTGGATTTTCAAAAGGGGTATCAATGCAAGAAGGTGTGAATGTTTGAAACGGTTGATACGAAGTGGATTGCGGGGTCCAGTTGTTCGTCCTAGATGCGTCTATCCGATCTTTCAAAGAAATTTTTGGCATGGAGGGGTCGTTTGAAGCTCGACCAAAACAAGAACCGTAAGAAGTGATGTCTGGTTGGGGGTACCAAAGTTCGGCAAGAGTTTTTCGAGGTGGGGTACCCATGATATGAAGAGAGAGAAAGAAAGGAGGGGAAAAAGATTTTTTTTTTTTATAGTTTATATATTAACAAAAGAATAAAAAACAATATGGACAAAAACAATCACGACACAAAAATACCACACACCTAATCGTTCTAGGGTTCACCTAGGTCAACTAGACCTGCTCCAGAACTTGATTGTCGAAGTAAAACTGTGTCGAGAAACAGGCTCAAGATACACTGATCACGAGGCCAGGTAAGTGCAGAGATAAGGGGAGGTTTTCCAACGCTTTCGCGAAGTTCCTTAATTAAATAACCCTTTCTCTTTTGGCGGTTTCGCCGTTAACACTTTCCTAGACACCCCGTAAACAATATACCGTTAAGCGAGGTTCTAAACAAAGTTAACTTCTCCTAGTGAGCGCGAAGTCCTTAAGGCTTAAAGTCTAGTTTCTTTTAAATTTTGTGCGGGTAAACGTTATGCTCAAGTTCGTGATTTGTGGGCCACGGAAAAGGTGATGAAATCCTTTACCGTATGTTGTGGGGTTCGCTTGCCCTTAAGTCCGTATTAATGTATGCAATGCGCAATTCAAAAATTCTATAAAGAATCAAACAATCGTTTTTTAGTTTAAGCGCGGCGCTGCAACAAATACGGGTTAGTCAATTTTTTTTAGCGTTTGCTAGCGAACTTGCAAAGAATCCTGCAAAGAATAGTATATTGGAAGCGTCGGATTTGAGAAGAAGGTGTTAGTAAAGTACGTACCGTTAAGTTTTGGGTTAGGAAACCCCCGTTGAATCAAATCCGGTAGGCTTGAAAGGTTCGCTTGCGCGGGTCAAACTACCCGGATCTTTGGCACTGTACTTCGTAATCACCTAAGCCTTGAATGCACACTTTGCTCCCACAATAGCAGTTTGCAAATACGCAAAAATCTGCACTCTTGCCCACAAAAATGATCAAAAAAGACAAAAAGAATATTTTTATATATATATATATATACAAAAAGAATATTAACCCGAATAACAAGAAAGAAAATACGCTACCGTCTCCCCGGCAACGGCGCCATTTGATTGGGAGAATTAAAGTTAACCGCAATCAAGACGGTGTCGCTATGCAGCTAGCCGGTTGAGCACGGGTCGATCCACAGGGAGATGGTTGTGTTTCCTCTCTTATTTTAGACGAGTCAATAAAGAATCTGTATGTTTGTTTGATCTAACCTATGTGTTTATCTGCAAGTATAAAGTTGTTAAGAAAAGATACGAGATTGTAAGCTAAGAAATACGTACTCAAAACCTTTGAGCCGAGTCTTGACCAATTGAAGCTAGAGCAATCGGCAACAACGTGGATTAGGGGATTTAAGCGCGGTATTCGTGGAATACGGCTTATTTACCCTTGTCCTTCCGTTCTTGTCTCTTGCTTTCGCCTCCGGCCAAACCGAACGCAACCGGTCGCGGTTAAGAATCATCGTTACCTTGTCAGGGTACGGTGCCTAACGGAGCGCTTGCGTATGGTTTGGGCGAAGTTCAAATGGAAAATAACGGGAAAAGGAATTGGCAAAGAAACGTTAACTTACAATACCGTATTAATTCTTAACAACGACGATGATTACAACATTCACAAAATAAAAAAAAGAGAACAAAAAGAAAAGAACAAAGAAAAGAAAAGATACAAGTATTAAAGTGCATGAATAAAATTGCAAGTAATAAAAGCAAGAATGAAAAATGCAAGTAATAAATAAGCAAATAAAAAGAACACGGAAGTAGAACCCAAGCCAAGCATGTGCTCAATAGCCAACCCTTAAACTTGCAAGCTCAATGAAGAGGTTGCAAGATCAAGGGAAGGGTAGAGAACGCATGTGAAGTGAAGAACTAGTCCCGTGAGAAAATACGACCCTTGAGATCAATAACTAACCCTTACCCATTCAAGCTCAATGAAGAGGTTGAATGAGCAAGAGAAAGCAAGAATCTCAAGGGGGAGCAAACTAACAAGAAAGATAAAAAACCCTCATCTTCATTAATCTTCCACTCAAAAAGCTCTCACTACAATTTTAATGGAGAAAGAATGAAGAAGAGAAAGAAGAAGAACAAAATTACACAAAAAAGAGACTAAAGAAAGGCTCCCTTGGTTTGGCTCAGATCTGCTGTATTTATAGGCAGGAGAATGGAGTTCTAGGGCAACCAGCAGACACAATATGAAGTACCCAAACTACCCAGAAAAAACGACAAGGAGTGGGCCCCACCTAGCCGCGGATGCGCGGCCAATACCCCCTATTGGCCGCTCATCCGCGGCCGTACTGGTGAATTGGGTGGTCAAATTTGGTGGCTCTTTCTGGTTTGTCTTTTCCTCGTGTTTGCAATCTTCATATTGCACAGAAGTCTTCAGAATATTTGCAGATTTCAAAGTCCAAGATTACACTATCTTTTCTTTACTTTTGACTTTATCTCCCTCGAGCTCCGCGCACCCATTGATTCTTGTGCAGCCCACCTCGTGCTCTGTGCTTGTCCCAGACATGAATGACTACTGTCACATGTCTTGTATCGGGAACCGGTACTCGGCACTGGACGGATATGGATGACCGGAACCCGGCTTTTATCTGCTGTGACAGATGTTCCGTATTTTGCCGTAACTGTGGAGATTTCGTCCTGATTTGCAATATTTGTACTGGAAACCTTTATTCTGTAAACATGTAACAAACACGGATTAAAAGTACCTACCTATAAACACACGAGCGTAAGAATGGGCGGTATAAAATGCAGTATTCTGTGATGAACAGTGCGCTAGCGCTGGAACTAAAAGCTCCCCACCGTCAGATCAAACATCCAATAATAATGATAAATCATTAATTGACCAAAATAAAATTCTGTTAAGGAAAGATTCCTCAAAATCTTTCCAAACAAAAAAATAAATCACCGTTGGATCAATGATCCAAAGGTGATTAAAAATCACCAAAATACAGAATAAATTCTGTATGGAAAAAATTTCCCAATCTTGTTGAAAACAAGAAAATTGCCTTCTGTAAATAAGAAGCCCTTGGTTCAAAGATCCAACGGTGGGGAAATCCCCAAATCAATTGGAGAAAAGATTTCCTTAACTAATTGAACAAATCAGCTTGCCCTATATAAAGGCCCCAAGACTTCAAGTCTGATATACAGAAGAAAAAAAATAGGGGAACCCCCCATAAACTTTGAGAAAATTGAGAGAGAGGAGCCGAGCTCTCGGAAGAAGAAGATTTTCTTCAAGGTAAAAAAAAAGAACAGAAAGACGAAATCGTCTCGTATTAAAAAAAAGAGAGAAGACTTCACTTCTTTCTTTAAGATCATAGATCTACAAGACTAAGGTTTTTCACAAAGAGATCAAAGGACCTCATCATAAAATAAGAAGAAGAATATAATTCTTCTCACAGATCATAGATCTATAAGACTAAGGTCTTTTATACAAAGAGATCATGAACATCTCATTATAAAAAAGAGGGGGAGAATAATTCAATTCTCTTAAGGATCACAGATCCATAAAGGCAAAGCCTTTCATCAATATAAGAGATTGAAGCATCTCCTATAAAGTAAGAACTTTTGTTCTTAAAATCTTGAGACAAATTCTCTTATAAACGAGAATTTATTTCTAGGATCATAAAGTTGATAAGTTAGCGCTTTGCGCTCGTAAAATAGCGCTTTGCGCTCTTGGACTGGAGCGCAGCACCAAGCGCACCACGTGCCCCTCACGTGTGCGCTACTTAGCAGAAGCGCCTCAGCGCTCAAGACTAGCGCAAAGCGGTGCAGAGCCTTAGCGCTTCAAATATAGCGCACCACGCTCATAGACTGGCGCTCAACGCTAAGCGCACCACGTGCTCCCCACATGTGCGCCACTGAACAAATAGCGCTTTGCGCTCATAAAATAGCGCTCTGCGCTCATAAACTGGCGCAATACGCCCATCATCTGGCGCTTAGCGCCAAGCGCACCATGTGCTCCTCACGTGGGTGATACTCAGTAGAAGCGCAATGCGCTCATAAACTAGTGCTCTGCGCTCTTTGACTGGCGCAAAGCGCCAAGCGCGCCATATACTCCCTACGGGTGCGCTAAAAGAACATAAATTGTTCTACAAATAAAGCCTAGAGCTATGAGGAATGCTTAGCATTCAGTAAAAGACAAAAAAAACATTGTCAGAATTCAAATCAATGCTCAGCATTGTCAAATGTTTAACATTTCAACTGAATGGGCCGAGCCCAAGTTGGCCATAAATCCCTCATTCAGATTAATTGAGCCCATATGCTCATAAATCTCAGATCTTGGTCCCAATTGGACTACAGATCTCTCAACCAACATTGGTTCAAGGGTACATCTCTTCACTCCTCTGATACATGCCGTTGTAATCCTTCAACGTTTTCAGAGAGGTGACGGGTCCCGACAACCAGACATTTCATGGACTGTGGGGTCCTTTAAACCCATGGACTATGATGTCCTTAAGCTCGGACTGTGGGGTCCTTTAAACCCATGGACATCTGGGTCCTTTAAACCCATGGACTATGATGTCCTTAACGTCGGACTGTGGGGTCCCTAAGCCCATGGACTATGATGTCCTTAACCTTGGACAGTAATGTCCTTAAACTAACAATAGACCGTAATGTCCTTAAAGTAATCGACCATGATGTCTCTAAACTAAACAATAGAGTCCAAATGCTCTTTTGTTGGATCTAAATGATCGCGTTAAGTTGATCTTAGTCTAAAATTAGATTAACGTATCCTTAACAAACATTTAAGTTGATCTTAGTCTCAAATGAGACTAACGTATCCTTAAACCCAAACCCAAACCCAAATCTAAGAAGATGCGTATTTGGACTAATTCACGCCCTACGGGCGACAACATAAATTAGTCTTCGTATATAATCCACGGGAAACCAAAAACAAAACAAACACACACGACACGAAGTGACCATATGGAGAAGGAAAAAGTGGTTACCGTGATGCGGTAGCGTAATTAACTGCAGGGGCTTGCGCCTGCAGGGAAGAGCGTCCCCACAATCAAAAACCCTTCAACGAGGGGGAACCTGACGAAGTCTGCTATATCGGCCGCATCCGTTTAAACCTTGGATACATAGTGCCATAAATCAACTTGGCATCTTCGGAGAGGTGGACGGATAGCACTGATTGAGAGATTTTAATCGGCTCGTGCGCTTTTAAAAGATGAATCAAAGAATTTATAACCGCAATCAAGAATGGCGTCGCTTGGTAGCTAGCCGGTGAGTACGGGTCGGTCCACAGGGATCTTGTGAATTTCCTAGCCGCTCTAACGAGTTAATTCCAAAGGGTGTTGGATCTTTTTATCACAAAAACTAAGTTGAGTTATACTAGGATTAGGAAACTTGCTAGGATTAGGTCTAGGTAAAGTTTGGTAAAATAAATATTTCCACCACTTTCAATGCCCTAAATTAAATCTTTTTAGGAGTTATGGTAATTATTAGTAAAGGGGATTATGATGATTGGGAAGAAACTATGTTTCTTCCTCTAGATCCTTGTCCGTCCTTTCTTAATAATTACTCTAACCTTCATGGAAGACATGCATATCCGGTCTTTTATACTACGGTATCACCGTTACCTCTTAGGTAGGGTGCCGTAGGGAGCGGAACATGCATGCGTGCATGAAGTCCTAATTATTACAAATGATTGGGCATGAAAGAGATGAGAGATCTTCATCTCTCAAATTCTTCCCTATTCCTAACCCTAACAAGCGAGAAAACTACTAGCTCATTAAGGGATCTACAAAAGACATTATTTTTATTTTGTTTTTAGATCTAAGAGATTAATTACCTACTGCAGATTAAGAAATTCTAAACTAGATTAAACTAAGGCAAAAGAATAATTTATCTAGGGCAGAAAATAAATCTAAGAACTAAGGCAGAAATTAAAATTACTTACAAAATGATGCTCTCAAAACTTCAAAGGAATCTGAATTTTATTCATAAAAAGAGGCATGGTCTAATACAAGGATTTGGGCTTCTATTTATAGGACATAGAAAACCCTAGGTTTACAATCGCCGCATGTCTGCATTTACAAAAATACCCCTAGGAAGTCTAGTCAGCGCCGCAATTTATTTTAGTAAAAATTTCTTCAACTCCGGGCTCTAGACGGCCGCGGAACCGCGGCCGCAGCCAGGGTTTGGCCGCGGTTCCGCGGCCAGATTGATGGCTTGAAATCTGCATTTTTCTCTGCTGGCTTTGGGCTATTTGTTCTTCCTATTTCTTCAGTACTTTTCTCAAATTGGTTTTTATGTTTCTTCCAGATCTCCCAGTGAACAATTGCAGTGGACTTTTACCGTTGCTTCGAAATCATGGACCTTGAGTTGCCTTGTACTTTGTGGACTGATCTTTTGTGTAGGCTTGATCAAGATCCTTCTATTTGTTGGTTGTAGTCTCACTTTTGCATCGTCTTTTATCTTTTTCACTGTTTTTGCTCCAAGAACCTGTAACCTGTACTATGTAGCAGACATGGGTCAAAAGCACCTGTTTATTTGTAAAATGCATAAGAATGGGGAATATAATAATGCAATATTATGATATGAACAAGCACCAATTAGCATCTGCCCCCAAATTCAGGCAAGACGAACCTACGCGGTTTCGTCTCTGTATTCGGCAGAGAATAGATTCTGGCATGCCCGGTGGGACCTTTTCCTCTTTCCACTCCACACTTCGTGTGTCCTTTTTCACGAACGAATCGTGGTTTGACATGGTTGCCTCTGGATTCGAGGTACTAAGATTTGGTGTCTTTCTCCGTGCAGAAAACAGAAGATCAATGGCTTCAAACTGCACTAACTGCAACTGCAACTCTCGCTCCGTCCCGTCCTGATGAGTGACTTACGGGCCCCAAGAGGCCTCTATCTTCGCTATGCCGGTGGAACAGGTGACTCAGGCCACCACTGGATTATTCTTCGGGACCATGCTCCCGCCAACGAGCTTCAGCGCTCCTGTACCATAACAAGAAGCTCCCAAGAAGTCGGTCTTTGATCGGCTTGCAACTACTGCGGCCCCTCTCAACGGGTCGCCCAAGTCTACTGTCTCAGTTTTCAGCAGACTGGGCTAAAACTCCAATGAGCCCATGAAGAAGCCCGCAATTCCTGAAGAGGTTATCCCAAAACAGATAGCCATTCCTACTCCTGAAATCACCAAGGCGGCTTCTCCAGCTAAGGGATCGGTCTTCACAAGACTGGTCGTTTCAGCTCCCACTCGGGGTGAAGTAACCAAGGCTGTTTCCCCTGCACGAAAATCGGCCTTTTCAAGATTGGTCATTCCCTCTCAGCGAGCATCTGTCTTCGACAGGCTAGCGCCAATAGCAGCCTCTCCTCAAAGTAAGGGGCAAGAAGAAGCTCATCCAACAGCGGAGGTGATCCCGGCCGCACGATATGCTCGACGTCGCCATTGGCGCCGAGTGAGAAAAGCTGGGGGCAATTCCTCTTCTGGATTGACTCCGCCAGCTCCAACGGTGGAATTCGATGCTGCTGTTCCAACTGGGAACAGCTTCGAACTACTCAGGAGGGTCCGCAAGAACTCTCCGACTGCTGTTCTGAAAAGGTATCCTCCACTAATGGATAATGCCACAAAGGCGAAGCTCGAACAGCCCCCTCAATGGTTGTCCTCTAAAATTTACAGGGTCTGGCGTCTAGTCTAAGACTCGGTAATTGATCAAGATTATCCCCGCCGACAGAAAAAGATGAAGGTTCGGCAAGAAGAGAACCGCCCTGTTAAGCCACAGAAGGCGACAGCTACTTGGGTGCCCACTACAACGGCCCCCTCAACTTCGACCGCCCATAAGAGGAGAATGCCGGAGAGAATTCCCATGTCAAGGACACTGACCCTAAACACCCCAATTCTGGGGGCATGGTGGTACATACCGTCTATATGGCATCCGGAAAAGAGGATAGCCGTATCTCCACAGGTCATCGACCGCTTACGCGATCTGTAACAAAGGCCCAGGAGCAACAACAGAAGCTCCAGGAAATGTTGACGCAGATGGTGTAAGTGCACGGCGGCGCCCCGGCCGTCAATCTGACGCCGGAATGCGGAAACGGTGATAAACTTAAATTTTGCGGACTTTGCAAACCGGCACCACCGCGCACTAAACTCCGGATCGTAACCATTAACAAGTCTAAGCTAACAAGAATACGGGTTAGAGATGTACCGACTGATCCGAGTCCTCCGGTCTTCATCTCCACTCCGATCTCCTCGCGGGATCTCCGTCCGTCTCCTCCTCGTCGGAAAGGGCACCACGTCGCCTGTACCTTTTACGGGCTCCCACCTCAATACCGAGGCAACTCGGGCGCGAAGCTGGCGAATCGACGCGTCCAAGATTTGCTGTAGGAAGTGTAGTGTAGAATCGTAGTCTCTTTTTGGGGTGGTTGCCATTTGATGGAGGAATGAAGATTGAGCTTTGGAGGGAAATGAAGCTATCAATTTTTGCATGAAAAATGATATGAACAAATATATCTCCTCACAAAATGAATCACCCTCTTCCCCTCTAAAATGTGGCCGGCCATATCATCTAGGAAATGGTGGAGGGAACAAAATACATATCATGAAGGGAGGTGAGGGTAGGAGAGGTCAAGAGGTGACCACATACAAACAACAACCATACTTCATTTAAAAACCAACCATACCCTTTCAAATCTCATCCTCATTCAATCAAATCATATTAAAGCAAAAGCATGGTGCAAAAGAAAAGATTCTTATCATATCAAACCCTTTTGCAAGGAAACCCCTCCACAAGTGTAATTTGCAAAACTGCAAATTACCCCCTCCATCGGAAAAGTCCGGCCGGGAAAGAACAAAGGAAAACCGGCCGGAACGGAATGCAAACTGGCAACTCCAGAAAACTGGTCCCGTAATAAATTACAGGAAAACCCCGATACTGTGCATACACACCCGCATCTGTATTCCGTCCGGATACAAATGCAAAGAGACAAAATCTACACTGTACTAAACTAGGACCGGCTTAAACCAAAGCCGGCTAGTAATATCCGTTCGATCCTGATCCGTGCAATACCGCACGTATCTGATCGAACCCTGCCATATACCTATACGGCTACTAGTACAAACCGTCCGATCCTGATCCGTACAATACCGCACGTATCTGATCGGACCCTGCCATATCTCCATACGGCCTCTACAGCGTTTCGCCCGAAACTTGAGTAACTGAAAGTGTGGTGGACTCTAAAGACTCGTCAATACTATGGCTGTGGATTTAACCACTAGCACGTCAGAGGTATAAGCCAATACGTAACGGGCCACCAGCTATTGACCAAAAGGGACGTCGATGAGCGAACTCATCCTGACACCCTACTGAGCCTGTCAGTGACAATATCCGTGCAGTCCGGTCCGTTCGTCTATGAGTATCGCATGGCGGGCCTAGGGGGTTGGTAAAAGTCAGACCCCCAAAAGCGGTACAAGTCGTGTCGGAGTGTAGCCCAGAACACCCTGAGATACTACTGGAATACCTACCAGTAAATCTCCTTGCCTTGGCCAAGGACTTTGTGTAATGGCTCTCCTAGACACAGCATGACCTCACCCCCAATACCGGGAGAGACGAACCCCTGAAGATACGCTCACTGCCTCCATGTGGCTCGGGACTGTACCCAACTAAAACCTGTTTGCACGACTCCTTTGAGCCGTGGTAGGGTAGTAATCAAAGTACAGTGGGAACTCACACGAGACAAATGACGATCCCCAGGTCGATGAACTAACCTGCACACATGTCACCAGGGAACTGCCATCTGACGTCTGGTATATGACCAACTAGCATGTTCCCGGCGAGTCCTGTCCGGTGTACTCATAACCCAATGAGCACCTGTATACATCTTAGGTGATCCAACTGACACCAGTGGCTTGTGAGACCAGCCACCGCCCCTCGTCGGGGTCTCGACTGTATACACTAGTCTACTAATGGAGTATCGATGCCCGGTCTCGAAACTCCCACGACTAGGGACCTTTTAAGGATATGCTTGTAGACCCCCAGCCCCCACTTATATGATCGCCCTCATACTGCTGGTGGTCAAGCAAGAATCCTAGGGGCTCTATCAACGTGTAATAGCGACGTGTCATGTCACCTAAAGCAGTACACGATGATAAAGGTAAACCAGATAGCATACTATCATCTCGAGTAAGACTGTCCTACCGGGATAGGTCCTCCCTCAATCATTACAATCACGTACCTGTGACCTAATAATTGACTTTGAGGGCACTATCTCCAACAATCTCCCACTTGCACTCAAGGCTAATTATTGCGATGTCGCATACTCACAGCCCGTGTGATATCGAACATCCAACTCCTCTACTAGTCAGTCTCACAAAGCTCGTTTGCGGAACTATTGCGTTCGAGGAATAGCCTCAGTGAGTGGATCCGCTTAGTTGTTTCTTTCTATGTCTCTCTATATCTCAAGTTCGCGGAGAAAGCCATCTCCCGAAATGAGCAAAATCAGTCTTAGAATATGTCTGGATGTCTGATGGGACGTAGCTCATAAATGAACTCCAAATCCAAACTTCTTAGACTGTATTGACAACTGAACTTAATCAGTGTCCTGCGCGCCATGCCTCCCTCAGTATTGCCTTGGACCACCTGTCCAAAATACTGCCCCTCATCAGAAGGAAAAACTATAACTCTGACAACCTCCTTGTCGTCCATGTCACCTTGGAAGCCTGGAATGATAACCGTCTCCTGAATGAGGCTGTCGTTATCATATCCCTAGAACATCCACTTATGTTCTAAAACTGCTTCCGACTGTTTCTCCAGGATTGGATTAATGTCAACTTATTGCATCTAGTGCAAGAACAACATCTGGTGTGGTACTTGACATCTCATGATTGACTCACTTGCCTAAGCAAGTGATCTGCCAATCATGCACGTCCCTCTCCCCTTTAGTCTGTAAGACACCTTTAGAGAGGGTGACTCCATTACCTGCAGGTACACTACCGTGCCAGGAGTCGTCCATCCTAAATACTCTTAGAATGCTGTCAAGTACCCTGATTGGGAAACCACCCAAATCTAGATCTAAAACCACAGATCTAGTAACCAGTATGTCTGATATAAAATCCATGTCCTTTGTGGAGAAACCACTGTGTGACGACCAAAGTATAACCGATTGTAGTATAGGAGTTTCTTTTCCTATTCTGTGTATGTCATCCAGATACCAGGACATCACACCCTACTACCTTCTCAACAGATCCATCCCCTATTCTGATGAAGTCAAACTCATGACTGTCACGTCAGAAATAGATGATCTATCTCCGCTACATCTGCTCTAGTCTATAAATAGACATAAGCAACCTATCCACCAATGCTTCCGCTGCTCCCACTGACTACGACAACCCTCTGGCAGAGTCATATAGACGTACACTTCTAAAACTAGTTTAGAACGACGCTATACTCATCCTCCTGCCGGGTCTCGCAGCCTGGAACAACAGCAATGGTATTTGTGGGTAAGCAAGAACTTCCCTGTCACCGTCCTTGAGGCTACCGTATTAGTACCTCTCGGGTGCCTGAAGTTACCCACCTTATCTGCGGAGTGGCCAATGGAATGTCAATCCAGATTGAATCTTTAGGTTCCTTATCAAATCTTCAGTAATCGTTTGTGGTTCTGGAATCACTTCCAGTTCTACCATACTCCCACTACTGTTTTCTGAAAAAATCCATTTTTAATAAAACTGTGGCGAGTCTAGAACAATATTGCTATTGTTCATCCAGATGGTAGAAAGTCAACCCTCGTCATAGCCTGGGTCAACCCACAAACAGCCATTACAGAAACGTGCCTTGAGTTGTCTAGTGTCTGGTTTTAATCATAAGCCGGACAACTCCCCGTACCTTAACATCGTTAAGATATGAACTGTTCTATATCCAATATAGAAACAGAGGCACTGATTTAATTGAACCAGATTCAAATCATGCAGCTGTCCCCAGCACATGTCAACTAAATGGAAGGAGGCCGATCAGCGTTACTCAACTTAGGAATACTTCCAATTATGAGTAACCTGAAAGAGAAGAAAGATCTCTTTATCATTACTATCAACTGAATACCATACACAAGTATCTACATCTTCGATCACTTTGAAGAATCCCGATACTTGCTACACCTGGTTATCTACTCTATTCAAATACCTATAACTCCTCAAAACTTAGACCCTGTGTTTCTACGAAACACATGTCTAAGAACTAGAGAAGTTAAAAGTAAACAGAATATAGTATGAGGACCAACCCCTCTGTCCTGATGGACCCTGGACAACATACAATACTCTGTATAAGTCCCTTGAGTCTGATAACTCATTCACTGTGTGTCGTAGGTCGAAAACTGTACCTATGGTTAAGAAGAATTACACCGCTGTTTAATGCTCCTTACCTAACCATCCACTGATATAGGTAAATGTCGTAGACATAATTTCAGAAAGGTATATCTCACTCTATGAAAATAGACGTACAGATATATCAATTTGAAATTGGTGCATAACAGCGGATATTCAAAACCAAATACTTGCCGTCCGGCAAATAACCCAGGTGACTTCCTCAAATATCACCGATTACAACGAATCCCGATATAACGAGGACAATCACCTAATTCCCAATAGCTTACTCCCACTCATCATCTGTAAAACCATACAGATGTGAGAATCGTACCTGGTAAATACATACCCTGGAGTAAGTATCTAATCGGGAAATCAGTTTTCCTTTAACATTACACAGTGAAACTGAAACATTGAAATGTTCCGATGGGGTATTCTGGTATTCCTAGTAATGCCTCTTCCAGATTCACGACTGTAACCGTATAGTTCTTTGCCACCTCTCCAAATCCCTTCATATGTCTTTAGTCTTTACCTTCTGCACACCCTTTTAGGCCGAATGGTTTTCTTCCTTCCCTACCGTTCGGCACCAGCCTATGGTTTGGAAGAAGACTATCCAATGAGCATAAGGGGTGTACTGTCCCAATCCTAGGAACACTTGCAATGAGAGAGGGTGAAGATAAAAGACAACCGAATAAACCTTATTCCTATTTCTCCTGAACCAGAATCCATCCCCGAACTGGAACAAGTTCCATTCGAGTTCGTATATAACCATACGATGGAGTATCCAAATAAACTGTGGATCTTCGTAGTGATACGGAGTGTCCTGGAGAAATACAAAGGTGATGTGGGAGTGGTAACGAAATATTTGGTTTGGTCGTGAATATCTGTTGCAATTTACTTTGCCCTCTTACTAATCCCTTGCTTTGTCTTAATCTTAATACCTTCTGCACACTGTTTAGGCTAATTGGTTTTCTCCATTCCCTACCGGTCGGCACCAGCCTAAGGTTTGGAAGAAGACTATCCAATCTGCATAATAGGTGTACTATCTCCTAAACCAAGGAGTACTCATAACTTGAGAAAAGGTAAAAGGGAAAAGACAACTGAATAATCCTATCCGTTTTCTCCAGAACCGGAAACCATCCTCGAATTCCTTCGAGTTCGTATCTAACCATACGATGGCTTTGTCCAATGGAAGTGGACGTTCGCAGTAATACGGGGTGTCCTGGAGAAAAGGGTAAAAGTAGGAGTGGCAATGAGGTCTGCAACTCTGACAATCCAAAAGCCGGTGTAAAGAAGGTTCGGTCAACTTGGTCACTGAGTCAAAGTCTTAGGGTCGGGTCAATGGTCGCTGCCAAAGAGAGAGAGAAAAGAAACACTCAGCGTGCACTCTAACCTAGATCAGAATGGTTACCAATTTATCTAATCTGGAATCCTCCCACTGTACCTCAAATTCTCCTCCAAACCTGAAAGAAGAATTAGTCGGGGTCACCCGAGGAGTAAACTAACTCATCAGTGGGAATCGGGATCCAACTCTCATCGCATGATAACGTGACGGAATCCGCTCACGGTATCACACTCCAGAAGGTATGCGCATATCTGGCAAGTTTCAGTACTTTTGAAACTCCCGATGTGATTTCTGCCCCATGCTCTTATGACCTTGACGAAGGCCAACAAATCATAAGTCACATGTCAAGTTCTACCCGTCATTCTCCAGGTTGATTTGAACCCACCCGCACAAGCCCTTGACGAAGGCCAACAAGGCTATACGACTGTCCCAAACCAACGCATCTATCTATGCTGCAGAAAGGCAACAAGCAGCTACCATACACTATGCCTTGACGAAGGCCAACAAACATAGCATGAATACTACGTGCTACCCGTCTGAAACGACGGAGGGCTACGAATGGTTTCTGGCGAAAACCTTTAACGTAAAGAACTTGATATCGTTGAAGGAACTGATAGCTTTTAAAAATATAGTGACGAAAAACCGTTGCTAAAGAGGTCACTCCCGGTGAAGGGATCTCGGCTCTTTCCCCGTAGAATGGGGTGCAGGATATTCCAACTGAATACCACGGTGCAAAGCAAAAGTAATCGGCTATAGTGAAGTTAATGCCCTGACGCAAACTTTTTGTCCAAGGGGTCACTCCCGGTGAAGGGATCTCGGCCCTTGCCTCGTCGACTGAGGAGCAGGATATTCTAAATGAATACCACGATGCAAAACAAAAGTAAACGTCCTTGCAATAACAGCTTTTTTTTGAAAAAGTGTTCCAACAACATCAGATTAGGTTTGTTTTTAACTTGCATTGATCCGAATCAATGCAGTCCCATCAATTGATCACACCAAAAAGAACGAAAATATACTGATGTACGTATATGCCATCCGCATTCGCTACTGGGTCCCGTCATTACCCGTTAGGTTAGCTAACTAACGACAGAGCGGGGACTGGACTAGCGCGGATGTAAAACATATACAACATCTACTAATATATATACCAATATATTATATTTCGCTCAAGGCGTGAATAAAATGCGACATCACAGAAATGTACAGCATCACAGAACAATACAGATATCTGGGATCCCCGGGTTTCACAGAGCCACTACTGAAACCCGACGTTCCCCTGGTCGTGTGGATAGCCTGTGCAATGAGAATCCTAGACCCCTACGGGCGCGGCAAGTCACCCGCCAAAACCTGAAGCGAGGCAGCCCCCTTCAGCACCGTGAATGGACCACCCAGCACTTCACGGAATCCGGTAACTTGGGCACCCCTCCTGGGTCAACCTGTACCCCCTACGAGTGCGGCGGATAGCCAGCCAATCCTGGAGTGAAGCCCCCTCCGTCCCAATGCCATGAGATGCGGGCTTGTTGTCTTCTAGAACCCGGCTATCCGTGCACCCCACCGTGGGGCAATCCTAGTACAGAAAGTAAAATATACATACAACGGGTACATCGACCGCAACCAGGTCGTGCCCCAAAAGAATAATACAAACAGGCAGTGACGGCAGTCCACATGTCGGACGCTCGCCCCGCAATATCAAATGTACATAATACAACAGCACAGTACTAGCATTGCATCCAGGCTATCCCCCACGACCGATCCGCAACATCACAGCAAATACATAGAACATCAACGTGAAAATCACGTTCGCAAATCCGTCTAACCGGGCTATAGCAGTTAGACCGGATTTACCGATCGAGTGACATTCACGGTCGCAGATATAATGTAAATACTGTGAAAAATGTGTTTAAAAAATTTCCGATTGATCAAACAATTAACAAGTGGGCCCCAAAGAAAACTGTAGCACTCACAGAAACAATTGGCCCAACTTTAATATTCCAAAACCCATAATTTAAGCCCAGAAAGCCTCTGGAAAAACATGGTGCAGTGATTGCTACAGGGTGCGGCGGAAGGGCGGCATAATGGGGGAAAGTGCGGCGCTTCCGCGCTCCGACTATGGTATCACTTCATCAAATTTTTACAGAATGCTTAGATTTTTCAGTACATCAATATTGCACAACCTGAAAAAATTTTCGACACTAAAAATTTCCAACAGAAAACTGATGCGACAAAATACGGGTTTTTGGCCTTTTTGATCGATCGGAAATGCAAACACATTACACCAAGCTAGACTAAGTTAATGGCGAGGCTCTGATACCACTGTAAGTGCACGGCGGCGCCCCGGCCGTCAATCTGACGCCGGAATGCGGAAACGGTGATAAACTTAAATTTTGCGGACTTTGCAAACCGGCACCACCGCGCACTAAACTCCGGATCGTAACCATTAACAAGTCTAAGCTAACAAGAATACGGGTTAGAGATGTACCGACTGATCCGAGTCCTCCGGTCTTCATCTCCACTCCGATCTCCTCGCGGGATCTCCGTCCGTCTCCTCCTCGTCGGAAAGGGCACCACGTCGCCTGTACCTTTTACGGGCTCCCACCTCAATACCGAGGCAACTCGGGCGCGAAGCTGGCGAATCGACGCGTCCAAGATTTGCTGTAGGAAGTGTAGTGTAGAATCGTAGTCTCTTTTTGGGGTGGTTGCCATTTGATGGAGGAATGAAGATTGAGCTTTGGAGGGAAATGAAGCTATCAATTTTTGCATGAAAAATGATATGAACAAATATATCTCCTCACAAAATGAATCACCCTCTTCCCCTCTAAAATGTGGCCGGCCATATCATCTAGGAAATGGTGGAGGGAACAAAATACATATCATGAAGGGAGGTGAGGGTAGGAGAGGTCAAGAGGTGACCACATACAAACAACAACCATACTTCATTTAAAAACCAACCATACCCTTTCAAATCTCATCCTCATTCAATCAAATCATATTAAAGCAAAAGCATGGTGCAAAAGAAAAGATTCTTATCATATCAAACCCTTTTGCAAGGAAACCCCTCCACAAGTGTAATTTGCAAAACTGCAAATTACCCCCTCCATCGGAAAAGTCCGGCCGGGAAAGAACAAAGGAAAACCGGCCGGAACGGAATGCAAACTGGCAACTCCAGAAAACTGGTCCCGTAATAAATTACAGGAAAACCCCGATACTGTGCATACACACCCGCATCTGTATTCCGTCCGGATACAAATGCAAAGAGACAAAATCTACACTGTACTAAACTAGGACCGGCTTAAACCAAAGCCGGCTAGTAATATCCGTTCGATCCTGATCCGTGCAATACCGCACGTATCTGATCGAACTCTGCCATATACCTATACGGCTACTAGTACAAACCGTCCGATCCTGATCCGTACAATACCGCACGTATCTGATCGGACCCTGCCATATCTCCATACGGCCTCTACAGCGTTTCGCCCGAAACTTGAGTAACTGAAAGTGTGGTGGACTCTAAAGACTCGTCAATACTATGGCTGTGGATTTAACCACTAGCACGTCAGAGGTATAAGCCAATACGTAACGGGCCACCAGCTATTGACCAAAAGGGACGTCGATGAGCGAACTCATCCTGACACCCTACTGAGCCTGTCAGTGACAATATCCGTGCAGTCCGGTCCGTTCGTCTATAAGTATCGCATGGCGGGCCTAGGGGGTTGGTAAAAGTCAGACCCCCAAAAGCGGTACAAGTCGTGTCGGAGTGTAGCCCAGAACACCCTGAGATACTACTGGAATACCTACCAGTAAATCTCCTTGCCTTGGCCAAGGACTTTGTGTAATGGCTCTCCTAGACACAGCACGACCTCACCCCCAATACCGGGAGAGACGAACCCCTGAAGATACGCTCACTGCCTCCATGTGGCTCGGGACTGTACCCAACTAAAACCTGTTTGCACGACTCCTTTGAGCCGTGGTAGGGTAGTAATCAAAGTACAGTGGGAACTCACACGAGACAAATGACGATCCCCAGGTCGATGAACTAACCTGCACACATGTCACCAGGGAACTGCCATCTGACGTCTGGTATATGACCAACTAGCATGTTCCCGGCGAGTCCTGTCCGGTGTACTCATAACCCAATGAGCACCTGTATACATCTTAGGTGATCCAACTGACACCAGTGGCTTGTGAGACCAGCCACCGCCCCTCGTCGGGGTCTCGACTGTATACACTAGTCTACTAATGGAGTATCGATGCCCGGTCTCGAAACTCCCACGACTAGGGACCTTTTAAGGATATGCTTGTAGACCCCCAGCTCCCACTTATATGATCGCCCTCATACTGCTGGTGGTCAAGCAAGAATCCTAGGGGCTCTATCAACGTGTAATAGCGACGTGTCATGTCACCTAAAGCAGTACACGATGATAAAGGTAAACCAGATAGCATACTATCATCTCGAGTAAGACTGTCCTACCGGGATAGGTCCTCCCTCAATCATTACAATCACGTACCTGTGACCTAATAATTGACTTTGAGGGCACTATCTCCAACAGATGGCCGCACTCACGGGACCAAAAGAAAGCCCGGAGACATCCTCGGAGCAACGTCAGGAACAAGAAACTGATACTGAGTTTCTCCGCCGAATTCTAGAAAAGAAGGACAAAGAGGCAGCGGAACAAGCTGCCAACATAAAACGAATGGCGTTCTTATTCCCAAGACATGGTCGGAATGATGTTACAGCCGGATCCTCCAGCTGAAGAGACTCCTATTATCCTCGAAGAAGACCAAGCGGGGACGTCAAACCCTCTGCCGGCTTGTTCAGCAGCCAAAGAGGAGACCATCTCAAAAGCTGCCCTGGATGATTACATCGCTCAGCAGATACGAGGTCATCAAGCGAATGAAGCGGCTGGGCAAATTGTTAAGACTGGATGACCCTATCCGGGTTAGTACGACCGAATAACGTACCCGCTGGGATACACGATTCCCAATTTCCACGTATATAAGGGGACGGGAAATCCGCATCAGCACGTCACTCAATTCAGAGTCATGTGCGACAACACTGGAGGTGACGATAAGCTACTGCTTCGCCAATTCGTTGGCAGCTTATCAGAGACAGCATTCGAGTAGTATTCGGAGCTTCCCAACGACTCCGTTAAAACTTTTGCAGAGATGGAGCTACTATTCACCCAGTGTTTTGCGAGCGCCAGCAAACGTACCCCAGTCACGGCATTGATCAATGCCAGGATGAAGCCAGGAGAAACTTGGGTCCAATACGCGATACGGTGGCGGAATCTATGGTCGAAGTGCGAACATCGCATCGAAGAGGCACCTGCGGTAGGCATGTTCATGGGTACTCTCGACCCTCATGCGACCATTTCCCAATTCATGATGTTCTTCAAGCCGACCACTTTCCAGGCCTTGATTGATAAGCTAGCCCAAATGGATCAGATGGGTCATAGACCATCTCCTTCGAAGCTGGAATCTCGAAATGAAAAGGGGAAAGGAAAAGCAACTTTCGTTGCCAATGCTCAACAACAGCCGAGCAACTTAAAGCCGGTTGTTCGCCAAAACAATATGTGTCCACGCCCATCCCTCGAGGAGAGATTGGGACGTCCTTACTCGTTTCCCCGGGATAAAACGAGGAGACTGTTCGAGCTGGCAGTGCATAACAGACTCATCAATCTGTCGGATCCAAAACGTCCGTTGCAGCCAGGCGATGTCAACAATCCTAATTACTGCCCTTACCACCAAGCAGTAAGCCATCCAATCGATGATTGCTTCTTCTTCAAAGGCTGGATTGAGGACCAATACCAACTGGAAAAATTCACGTTGTCTGAAAATTGGAAGATGAACCCGCCACAACCACATGATCCGAAAAATATGGACATGTCGGGGGCATCGTGCTAATTCATAGAGAAAGCCCTATGGACCGAAAAGTCTGTAAACTAGAAACTCGGGTCAAATATGGCAACGGTGAACCGGAACATCCCAAAACTAACGATGGACCACTATGTCCTAAAACTGGCTACTGACCGAGACGTCGATAAACTACTATGGGTCGCAGCATCCCAAGGCTGACATAAAAAAAGGGGTATGTCCATAAGCGAGATTGGCGCGGATGAAAACTCGAAAGGACTCCGTGAGTAAAAACAGCAGGACTACCGACGAGTTTTGTGAAAACCCGAAAGGGCGCATTCTCGTTAAAAGACACTTACAAGGTCCTCTCGACACTGTAAGGAGAAACCAGCTGCATGAGATCCTTACGACTCACAAAGGAGAAACACACTTAAGAATCCTCACATTCCTAAGGATAAATTACACTTACGAGATCCCTACGATTCGTAAGGAGAATTCCCCCTTAAGACCCTCACGGCTCATAGGGTTCAAAAGCCTTAAGCTACAGGGGATCTGAACATGTTCTTAAGCCATCACAATCTCCAATACTTCCCTACAAGCGGGTCAATGTTGACCCTTGTATACAATCCACGGGCGCGAACAAACATTTCCCTAACAATGTCCCACCCGCGACTAGGGATATGCTCACACGGTGAACGACCCTTGTAAGTCCTTTCGACTTATAAGGAGAAAACACTCCTGTAAGATCCTTACGACTTATAAGAGAACACACACTCAGGAATCCTCACGATTCCTAAGGAGAAAACGCACCTACGAGATCCTCACGACTCGTAGGGAGAAATACTTTTATGAGACCCTTATGGCTCGTAAAGTCAAAAAGCCTTAGTCAATAGGATCCTAACCCAGCTTGCTAAGCCACCTTTGTTCGACATCGACAGAGGCAAATGATGATTCGCTCCTGGCAATATCCAAGTGGTAGCGATGTTGATGCCTAAATCGGTATCAAATCCCAAGTCCTTTCATGGCAAATGATGATTCGCTCCTGGCAATATTCCTGTCGCAACGATGCTGATGCTAAGACTGGCACCAGATTCCAAGTTCCACACTCGCGATAAAAATTCAGCGAGCCAAAATACATATGAAATAGCCGAAATGATGGGGCAACTTGCAATAAAATCAGCAGGTAAAAAAATATATGCATATAAAATAGCCGAAATGATTGGGCAACTCGCAATAAAAAGCAGCGAGTAAAAAGAAAAAATAGCCTAAATGATGGGGCACTGCGAAAAAAATAGCCGAAATGATTGAGCAATTGCGACTTTCGCGGTATAAAATGCTGAAATGATAGAGCATCGCGGAAAGAAATAAAAAAATGAAATAAAATGAAACTTTTTGCCCCACAGATGAGATCACATCGATCCCTGTATACAATCCAGGGGCATAAACAAAGAGGGAACCATATCATCCCACCATGTTCCATCGGGAAGAGAGCCAAGTCTCGATGGCAGCATCTACAGCCTGGAAACTCACAACGGCATTCCTCCTCATTCCAGCAGGATTCGAACACGACAATCAACCTCGGAGCCGTGGCAAAGCCCCTAGTTCCAAATCTCGACGGTTCACAGACAACCTAGAGACCACCTCAGCATTCGTCTCGTTACACCAGACGCAACGTCAACAAAAGACCTCACGGTCGAAACAAAGTGGGGTGACAGCAAAATCCCAGCTCCACCTCAGCATTCATCTCGTTACACCAGACGCAATGTCAACAATGGCGTTCCTTCGCAATCCAGCAGGATGCAGACACAACGTCAACAAAAGACCTCATGGTCGAAACAAAGCGAGGTGACGGCAAAATCCTAGCTCCACCTCAGCATTCGTCTCGTTACACCAGACGCAATGTCAACAACGGTATTCCTTCGCAGTCCAGCAGGATGCAGACGCAACGTCAAAAAAAGACCTCACGTTCAAAACAAAGTGGAGTGATGGCAAAATCCCAGCACCACCTCGACGTTCGTCTCAATACAGCAGACGTAACGCCAAAGCAAATGAAGCAAAGGCAATATTCCTAGCTTCAGGGTATTGACGGTAACTCATATAAAACCTGAAAGACTATCGGAGATCATCCCACACCAGCATGGAGTGGTCACCACCTCGACGTTCGTCTCGATACAGCAGACGAGATGTCACCACAGCGTTCTTCCTCCAACAGGATTCGGACACGCCAAAGCAAACGAAGCGAAGGCCAAATTCCTAGCTTCAGGGTCTTGACGGTAACTCATATTAAACCTAAAAGACTATCGGAGATCATCCCACACCAGTGCGGAGTGGTCACCACCTCGACGTTCGTCTCGATACAGTAGACGCAATGGCACCCCAACGTTCTTCCTCCAACAAGATGTAGACACGACACCAACAACGGAGCCACGACAAAGTCCCTAGTTCTAAGCCTCGATGGTTCACACGCAACCTAGAGACAACCGCTACATTCGTCTCGTTACAGCAGACGCAATGCCAGTAAACGAAGAAAAGGCCAAATTCCTAGCTTCAGGGTCTTGACGGAAACTCAAATAAAACCCGAAAGACTATCGGAGATCATCCCACACTAGCGCGGAGTGGTTATGACTCATCGGGGCTCCCCAAACTGAGCCTAACCTCAAGTAAAAAGCGGCGTGGAAAAATTCCTAACGCTTGCTCTTCCGACAGTCAAACTACCTAGAAAGATTGCTTGAAGATGTTTTGTCCAGCTCCCGAAGGGATCAGAGACACGACAGTCACAAGGCTACTCGAACAGCAAGATTGCCGATCGAGGAATACATCAACCAACGCGACGGTACAACGGGCAAAACCCTAGTACCATAGACCCTAATGGACCTCTGTCGTAAAGAGCAGAGGTTAACTGTGATGTTAGGACATTCTTGCGAGAACTTCTCGAATCGTCTCGACTCGTGAGGAAATTAGTGTCGTTGTGAGAACTTCTCGATTCGTCTCGACTCGTAAGAAAAAGCCTTAGGCAATGGGGATAAGGACCTGTTTCCTATGTATTGGGGCCCTGCAAGTCGGTCCAAAACGGACTCTTGCATACTATTCACGGACCACACTCTCCAAAGTCGAATCTCGACAAGGAGGAAAACAACCACTTACGAGTCCTCTCGACTTGTAAGAGGGAAAATTCTCTTGTGAGATCTTTACGACTCTCAAGAGAAAGCACACTTAGGAATCCTCACGATTCCTAAGGAGAAAATACACCTATGAGATCCTCTCGACTCATAGGGAGAAAACCCTTTATGAGACCCTCACGGCTCATAAAATTGAGCAGTCTTAGGCAGGAGACCTGAACCAGCTCCCTAAGCCATCGTTACCCTGCAAAGAGTCCAAGATAGACCGTCACTTACTATCTACAAGCCACACTTGCTAAAATCACATGGCGATGACACATCGAAGAAAAGAAAGTGACAGTTAGGAGAACGTTTGATCCGCATTTAGTTAAGCATTCAAAGCGCACCCATTCGTGCATGAGCGAAAAGGTTTAATGCATAAGATAAACACATGGAAATGGAAAAGCTTGCCATTCATACTTGAGAAAATTCTTACATTGGTGAAGGTGGTAAACAAAAACGTCATTTAAATGTTTACAAAGACAAGACATCAAATCCGGGACATGGATTGAGAAATTCAAAAGTGAGGCCATCCAAAAATTTTCGGGCCTCTCGGACCATCTTCGTGTGCATCCTCTTCGATCACAAGCGTTAGGATCCCCATTGATGTCCTCTACCCTTCGATAGGCATCGAGTATCACCGCTTGTTGAAATGCTTGATGCAGGATATCAACAAGGTTGTCTCGCCTTTTCTTTGAGATTAAGCCTATCAGATACACCAAGTGCACCTTATCTTCAGCGTCGTCCAATGCTTTAAGCGGCATGTCGGCATAGAATAGAGGAAGTGCTTCCCAAATCGCTCCCACAATAAGCTTCAAGAGAGAGAAACGACGAGGAAGCAGTCGACCATTGTATGCATCAAAGCGGCCCATAATTTCAGCACACTGGCCGTTTGTGAATTCTTGGTTTTGGGAACGGCCGAGTACGCGAATGTCTCCATAAGAAATAATCTCGTCGAGATCATACATATGAGCATCCATAACGTCTAAAAAGGAAAAATCAGTGAGAGTTAGTGGACAAACTGATTAAGAAAAGTTTATTGAAACAGATGCGAGATTTAAACAACTCTTGATATCCCCAAGGAGGAAATAAATGCTAATTAAAATCACCCAATGAATTTAGTTCTGTGCAATTAAGAAAGAAATCCTAAAAAGGATTTCGCCTTTAATAGAAAGGTCCTTCGGGCCAAAGAGTTAAACTCCTCGAGAGCAATACTCTGCAGATAGGAATGGCACCTGTCAAAGCCCATTATGAGGGGAATTAAAAATTCTTCGGGAATTCTGAAGAGCCTTGCTCTGTAAAAAATGATGGAATAACCGTCAGAAAACTTAAAATAAAATTTTTAATGAATTAAAATTCTGAGATCTTCAAGATCTATGAACAAACTCTAAGAGTTCTTCATGAGCAAAGCTCTGTTAATAGGCTAAGGAACCCTAAGAAAGATCTCTTTAGATCTATGGGTTCAAGAGAGCAAAGCTTTGTCAACAAAACCCTAAAAAAGGTTTTCTTTAGATCGAAGATCTATGAAGAGCAAAGCTCTGTTAATGGGTAAAACCATAATAACATTTTCTTTAGATCTAAGATCTATGAAGAGCAAAGCTCTGTTAAAGGGTAAAACCCTAAAAACATTTTAAGATCTATGATCTGAGGAAGAGCAAAGCTCTATTGATAAAGTTCAAATCTTACCAAAAATTTGGCAGAGTTTTGACTCTTGAAGGTTCTTAAAATGAAGAGCTATGCTCTGAAAGAGAATAAAAATTCTCAGAAAACAAAGAAGAAGATGAACAGAAATCATCTCAAGGCCAAGGGTCCTATTTATAGGCACTGAGATGTCGTTTCAACTTCTGAGTTGATCCAAGGGCACAGATATTGCTACCGCTGCACTCACATGTGAGCCACGTGAGCGCAATGGTGGGGGAGCATTTGTTTCCCCCAATCAGAGCAAAGCTCTGTTCAAATTCCAAATTTTGAAATGAAGCAACGTTTCATAGCAGCGCCAATTGCGCTGCGCCTTAAGTAGCACACCACGTGCAAAAGAACATGTGCGCTAGCGCTGCGCTATAAGCAGCGCACCACATGCAAATAACGTGTGTGCTAGCGTTAAGTGCGCTGCAAAGC
Organism: Agapanthus africanus; assembly: GCA_030015575.1. NCBI lineage: Eukaryota > Viridiplantae > Streptophyta > Magnoliopsida > Asparagales > Amaryllidaceae > Agapanthus > Agapanthus africanus. Next base: position 88,933,071 of record JASDDO010000012.1, on the reverse strand, counting down.
AGCGCACGGGTGCACTAGCGCTAAGTGCGCTGCACTCTAAGCAGCGCACCATGTGCAAGGCACGAGTGCGCTAGCGCTGGAACTAAAAGCTCCCCACCGTCAGATCAAAGATCCAATAATAATAATAATAAATCATTAATTGACCAGAATAAAATTCTGTTAAGGAAAGAACCTCAAAATCTTTCCAAACAAAAAGATTGTGCTCTGTAAATCAGAGTACCGTTGGATCAATGATCCAAAGGTGATTAAAAATCACCAAAATACAGAATAAATTCTGTATGGAAAAGATTTCCCAATCTTGTTAAAAACAAGAAAATTGCCTTCTGTAAATTAGAAGCCCTTGGATCAAAGATCCAACGGTGGGGAAATCCCCAAATCAATTGGAGAAAAGATCTCCTTAACTAATTGAACAAATCAGCTTGCCCTATATAAAGGCCCAAGACTTCAAGTCTGATATACAGAAGAAAAAAATAGAGGAACCCCCATAAACTTTGAGAAAATTGAGAGAGAGGAACCAAGCTCTCGGAAGAAGAAGATTTTCTTCAAGGTAAAAAAAAAAGAACAGAAAGACGAAATCGTCTCGTATTAAAAAAAAAAAAAAGACTTCACTTCTTTCTTTAAGATCATAGATCTACAAGACTAAGGTCTTTCACAAAGAGATCAAAGGACCTCATAATAAAATAAGAAGAAGAATATAATTCTTCTCACAGATCATAGATCTATAAGACTAAGGTCTTTTATACAAAGAGATCATGAACATCTTATTATAAAAAAGAGGGGGAGAATAATTCAATTCTCTTAAGGATCACAGATCTATAAAGGCAAAACCTTTCATCAATATAAGAGATTGAAGCATCTTCTATAAAGTAAGAACTTTTGTTCTTAGAATTTTGAGACAAAGTCTCTTATAAACGAGAATTTATTTCTCGGATCATAAAGTTGATCAGTTAGCGCTTTGCGCTCGTAAAATAGCGCTTTGCACTCTTGGACTGGCGCACAGCGCCAAGCGCACCACGAGCCCCTCACGTATGCGCTACTTAGCAGAAGAACCTCAGCGCTCAAGACTAGCGCAAAGCGGTGCAGAGCCTTAGCGCTCCAAATATAGCGCACCACGCTCATAGACTGGCGCTCAGCGCTAAGCGCACCATGTGCTCCCCACGTGTGCGCCACTGAACAAATAGCGCTTTGCGCTCATAAAATAGCGCTCTGCGCTCATAAACTGGCGCAATGCGCCCATCATCTGGCGCTTAGCGCCAAGCGCACCACGTGCTCCTCACGTGGGCACTACTCAGCAGAAGCACAATGCGCTCATAAACTAGTGCTCTGCGCTCTTTGACTGGCGCAAAGCGCCAAGCGCGCCATATGCTTCCCACGGGTGCGCTAAAAGAACATAAATTGTTCTACAAATAAAGCCTAGAGCTATGGGGAATGCTTAGCATTCAGTAAAAGACAAAAAAACATTGTCAGAATTCAAATCAATGCTCAGCATTATCAAATGTTTAACATTTCAACTGAATAGGCCGAGCCCAAGTTGGCCATAAATCCCTCATTCAAATTAATTGAGCCCATATGCTCATAAATCTCAGATCTTGGTCCCAATTGGACTACAGATCTCTCAACCAACATTGGTTCAAGGGTACATCTCTTCACTCCTCTGATACATGCCGTTGTAATCCTTCAACGTTTTCAGAGAGGTGACGGGTCCCGACAACCAGACATTTCATGGACTGTGGGGTCCTTTAAACCCATGGACTATGATGTCCTTAAGCTCGGACTGTGGGGTCCTTTAAACCCATGGACATCTGGGTCCTTTAAACCCATGGACTATGATGTCCTTAACCTCGGACTGTGGGGTCCCTAAGCCCATGAACTATGATATCCTTAACCTTGGACCGTAATGTCCTTAAACTCGACAGTGATGTCTCTAAACTAAACAATAGAGTCCAAATGCTCTTTTGTTGGATCTAAATGATCCCGTTAAATTGATCTTAGTCTAAAATTAGATTAGCGTATCCTTAACAAACGTTTAAGTTGATCTTAGTCTCAAATGAGACTAACGTATCCTTAAACCCATCCCCAAACCCAAATCTAAGAAGATACGGATTTGGACTAATCCACGCCCTACGGGCGACAACATAAATTAGTCTCTGTATACAATCCACGAGCAACCAAAAACAAAACAAACACACACGACACGAAGTGACCATATGGAGAAGGAGAAAGTGGTTACCGCGATGCGGTAGCGTAATTAACTGTAGGGGCTTGTACCTGCAAGGAAGAGCGTCCCCACAATCAAAAACCCCTCAACGAGGGGGAATCTGACGAAGTCTGCTACATCGGCCGCATCCGTTTAAACCTTCGATACATGGTGCCATAAATCAACTTGGCATCTTCGGAGAGGTGGACGGATAGCACCAATTAGCATCTACCCCAAATTCAGGCAAGACGAACCTACGCGGTTCCATCTCTGTATTCGGCGGAGAACAGGGCGTTTATGTATTCAGAACCTAGGCTTGACCTTACGGAACTTAGACTTGGTCGAGAGGGTATTAGACCCGAAGTTTCATCGCGTAGGTTGACCCTGGTTGATGGAGTAGGTGACTTAAGGAGAGTGACGTACCGTGTGTATGTTCCGCGGCATACTTACGCTACGCTACTCTGCTTAAGAAGCCTTAGGATGTACATTTCCTGCACATCATTATATTCATTCATATGATCTATCCTCATCAATATCAGTTTATAGTTTTGCTGCCACGATTGCATGGACAGAGAGAGTTACGGCTAGAGTTGCGTCAGCATGAGCTCGTCACGGACGAGGACTGACCAGGGCGTGATTCCAGGGACACACGATTGCATAGATGTATCGTCCTATTGTGTTTTCGCACTATGAGCATTTGATGGATCGCTTTTACAAGATTTCTCGGACGTACAGATCAGCACCAGAGGATTGGGCCACTACTAGAGGCCAGCCAGAATGTGATGACCGTCAAGGCACCGATTATTTGATGATTGAGGCACTGTTTAGAGTGCGGACGAGTGAGCCAATTGTTGATGCGACTGACAAGATATCACCTCAGATGCTTGGAGCTATTGCAGCACCAGTTATACTTAAAGATATGATAGAAGATCGCTAGTCACCCAAGGAGGAATGACTAGGACATGTGATTTGTTGCCTACCCCGATGCGAGGTCATCAGATTGATTGATTCCAGCTATAGACAACTTCATGCAGGTACGTTGAGAGTCGATAGAAGACGATCGAATGTCAGAAATGTTGGATATAGTGCCCTCTAAGTCAATTATTGGATCGCAGGTACGTGATTGCAATGATTGAGGGAGGACCTATACCGATAAAACAGTCTTGCTCGAGATGATAATATGCTATCTGGTTTGTCTTTATCATCGTATATATGCTTTAGTTTACTATTGCATGATGATAGAGCCCATAGGATTCTTGCTTGACTACCGGCAGTATGATGGCGATCATGTACGTGAGAGCTGGGGTCTATAAGCACATCCTTAAAAGTGTCCCTAGTCGTGGGAGTTTCGAGACAGGGCATCGATACTCCAGAGTAGACTAGTGTATACAGTCGAGACCCCGACGAGGGGCGGTGGCCGGTCTCACAAGCCACTGGTGTCAGTTGGATCACCTAAGATGTATACAGGTGCTCATTTGGTTATGAGTACACCGGACAGGACTCGCCGGGAACATGCTAGTTGGTATTATACATATCGTCAGATAGCAGTTCCCTAGTGACATGAGTACAGGTTAGTTCATCGACTTGAGGTCGTCATTTGTCTCGTGTGAGTTCCCACTGTGCTTAGCTTACTACCCTACCACGCTCAAAGGAGTTGTGCAAACAGGTTTTAGTTGGGTACAGTCCCGAGCCACATTGGAGGCAAGTGAGCGGATCGTCGGGGATTCGTCTCTCCCGGTATTGGGGGTGAGATCGCGCTGTGTTTAGGAGAGCCATTACACGAAATCCCTGGCCAGGGTAATCGAGATATACTGGTAGGTATACCAGCAGAATCTCAGGGTGTTCTGGGCTGCTCTCTGACACGACTTATGCAGCTATTGGGGGTCTGACGTTTACCGGCCCCCTAGGCCTAATATGCGATACTCATAGACGAATGTTCCGGACTATACAGATATTGTCACTGTCAGGCTCAGTAGGGTTTATAGATGAGTTCGCTCGTCAGCTTCCCTTCCAATCAATATATAGGCAAAACGTTACGTACAGCTTGTACCTCTGACGTGCTATTGGTTATACCCAGTGCCAGTGTATTGATGAGTCATTAGAGTCCCCCACAGACACTTTCCCAAGTTCGGGCGAAACGTTGTAGATGCCGTATGGGTTTATGGCAAGGTTCGGAAAATGCACGTGCATTTTCGCACGTGTCAGTTTTCGGGCAGATAATACTGGTATGCTTTGGTTTAAGCCGGAACCCAGTATTATACTGTGTAGATATAATATCTTTGTCTCAGTTGCATTTGTATTCGTTCGTAATATAAATGCGGGTATGTTTATACTGATACGGGGTTATCCTGAAATTCGTTTCAGGATCACTTTTGAAAGTTGCCAGTTTCCAGTTTTCTATCAGCCGTATTTTGACATTCGGTTAAATTCGGATTTGTCTTTTCGTCTTGAGAGTGAGTCATGCTTCTAGAAGGTTCTAGAAGTGGTGATTAAGCATATGACTCACTTGAGTCATTAATGGTTCATTAATGATGAAGGTGACTAGGTTTAATTTGATTGGTTGCATTTAATGTTTGATAATGAGTCATTCTTTCATTATTGTTATGATAACTATCATTTGGTTATGCTCACCCTCCCCTCTCCTACACTCACCTCCCTCCTATCATATATATGGCCGGCCACTTCTTTGTGAGAGAGAGAGATTTGATTCATTCATTTTTGGCTAAAGATTTCATATAGTTTAGTGTATGGAAATTTCCTAGTTCAATTTCCATTCACCCGATTCCAAATGGCAACTTCTTTTAACCGTTCGCCCATAGTCTTGGACGTAACGAGACAAAGTATTCTACTCATTTTCTACTTCATCTTGGTCGTCTCTTTTAGCAAACTTGACAATCGAGTTGCCTCGGTTCAGAGGCGGGAGCCCGTTTAAAGATCCGTTGACGTGGTGCCACCTGGACGATAAGAACGGAGATCAAGCAAGTTCGGATCAGTTGCAACATAGCGTGGGATGATGGTTGAAGACCGAAGGACTCGGATCATTCGGTATAACAATTCTACCCTCTTTACAATTTGTTAGTTTAGCTTTAATGGACGATCCGGGATAAAGTACGCGATAGCGCCAGTCGTAAAAGTTTTGTTCCGTATATTGGCGTCTGTTAGACGGCCGGGGCGCTGCCGCGGACTTACAAGAAACCCATTTTCCAAGTTTAAAGTATTCGGAAAAACATGCAAGTAATTCCGTGGACCCTCTAGAAGAATGAAACCCTAACTCGATATAATGACCATGAGAACGCTTTGAAACCATAGGGTTTGCAGCAGTTCAGCGGTGCCATTAATGAGGCTTGGGTTTGCCCTTCTATGGCCGGTCCATAGGTACTGTGGGATGTACTGGAATACTATTAAACTGTACTCAAGATGTTGAGCTCTAGGGGGATTATGGAACTTTGATGAATCGATCGAAAGGTCGGATATCCTGTGATGGGATACATTGCTTGGGAGACTCCAAATACGAGTATAGCCATTGGAGCGCAGTCGATACAGCTACGAAGAGACGGGTCTGAATCAGTCGACATTAGAGAAAATTGGAGTAAGAGGTTCGTACGAGATTTTGATGAGATGACGTTCCACTCTGCTGACATCAGAGATGTGATACGCATGCAGAGGCATTGAATATGGACATATCTTCCAGAAGGACTCGTGATGAGTATACAGTCATTCCGGAACAAGAAATAGATTGAGTAAAGGATGATGATTTCCGGACAGTTCGGCAGAAACGAGATTGGGATTGACCCCTACAAGAGCTTTCTAGATTACTATACGAGAAGACTTGGACCAGGATTGGTCATATTGCACACACCTAGTAGGCCAGAGTTCGGTATCATCGATGAAACATATTATGAGTGACCATGACAGTTGGCCAGAGATCTTTAGAGGATGTGCTAGAGCGGGACTACTTCCGTCATCTTTGATTTCGGTATTTTGGACGATTTATTTACATGATTGAGATTTTGTGCACCACAGTTGCACTTGACTTCGATTTGATATCATTCGAGATGTTGATTTTGATTTCATACCTATGGTATGAACGTGATTTGACTTGTGCTTTCGGTATAGTTTCCATTCACTTCCAGTATTTTGATTCGATTTATGCACGATGATGCATATGGTTGTAAGATTATATACCACGGTATACCTGATTTGGATTTGGATTGAAATATGTTGTATACCGTCGATTTCGATTGTGATACTCGATATTTGTTTTCGTGCACCTTGTGCACTTGACTTGGATTCTTGCGCATACTTGGGTGCTTGATGCGATTTTGGTGCACGCCAGATGCACTAAATCGTGATTCTTTGTGCATATTAGATGCACCTGATGTTGCTGTCAGGCACACCCGTTGCCCTTAACAGGTGTTTCGTGCACACCCGTTGCACTTAGATTTTGTTTCTGTGTACATGTATAGCACATTCATGAATTCGATTTCTGTGCGCACCAGACGCACGTAGCATCCTTATATACATTTTTGGATTTATTTATTTTGGAGCAGTATGTTTTATGATATCTACTATTTGGTATAATAGCCGAGCAAGACTAGTCCAAGGACAGTACCTAAATATATATTTTGTATGCATTGATAGTTACCGAAGGGATTTCCAAAAAGGAGCTATAGTCTCAGTATTTACCTACGTGTCCGAGATGACACGAGACATTTAACAAAGGAAACCCATCTAAATTATTTTCAAAAGGCGGGACGTGTATGTTAAATAAAAGATATATATGTATAGCTATTTTTCCTTAAAATGAACATCCGCTACTTATGCACACAGAGATTTGAAAAAGGGGGTTTTGCATGCTTCTCTATTTAGATATTTGGACGATTTACTACGATGCGTACTATATGTACATGTTATAGTTTTGAGTATATCATGTTGATTTCGTATTGGATTTGACATTTGTGTCCTCACCATAACTCCAATAATTACGTGATACTTGACGGAGTTTTGATTTTGGTTTATATACTCGTTTTCATGCGCATGCATTGTGCTACGATATGTTTTATGTATTTATGATTTCGGAGCCCCGACGACTTGATTATCTTGCGGAAATGTTTTAGTATTTGGGAGAGTTTTAAATTTAAATTCGGGGACCGAATTTTTTTAAGGGGAAAGATTGTAACGTTTTGAAAATTGTTTAGGTGAAATTTCGGATAATCGGTAAAATACTGGTGTTTTCCGTAAAAACCCAAGATATAAATATCTTTCAACAAAAAATTAAATATACCTATTTTAGCTAGGTAATTGCTAGTATTTGGTATTAAATGGATCACTTATAAATTTCTTGTTCACTAAAATATTTTCCGAAATTAATTATTTTTAGTATTATTTTAAGCCGTCACTAATACATTTAATTAGTGATAATTACAAATTGGAATGGGTTAATACAAGTTTTGTGCATCATGAGACATTAAACCAAAGTGTAACATGTGGTTTTTGAAATGAAAGAAATTGTCAAGATGGTTCTAGAAAGTTAAAGAAAAAGCATAAATAAAATATAATAAATAAAAGGGTATGTAGCATGTTGATTTGGGTTTTCTTTATATGGAAATTTCCTCACTCACTCACCCAACTACTCTCTCCCCACGCTTGGCCGACTCATACAGCAGCCCTCCCCAAATCCCACTCATTTTTGCTCACTTCATTAGAAAGAAAAGAAAAGAAAGTTTGGGGATTAATTAATGAGGTATGGTATATATTATTTGAGGTATGGGTCTTCTTTCTTTCTTTGACTTCACACCTCATCCCTCCCCTCACCAAACCAGCAGCCCCCCCTCATTTTGCTCGGCCCTTTGCTGCTGCAGCCCCTCCCCCTTGCTTCTCCTCTTCTTCTCACTAAAAAAAAAATCCCCAAATTTCATTTTTAAAATCAAAAAAAACCTCACTAAATTCCTAGTTTAAGCCTTACTCAATTTTCTTTAGCCAATCTAGTTTGGTTTGAGAAGCTAGGATGCATCTTTGGAGGCATGATTTCATGCTAGATCTCTTGATCTTGAGGTATAAATCCTAACCCCATGTTTGATGGGTTGCTAATTACTTCAATTTATTTAATTTTGATGTTAATTTGGGTTCTAATTACAAACTTGAAAATTCAAGTAAAGGGTTTGTGATCAAGTGAGCGTTTTTATCATTAGATTATGGTCTTAATGACTAGTTTAACATGTTAAGTAATGCAAAACCTAATCTAGTTGCTAATTTGCAAATTGTTATATTTAATTTGCCCAAATTGTGATTTTTGCAAACTAGATTTTTATAATTGATATAAAGAGGTGAGACAAAATTATGGTAATGATTTGTATGACTTAGTTAAGATGTTTAATGGGTATTATGGCCATTAGAATTGTTAAAATATTTAGATTGGTTAAAACGTCAAGTTTTGAACTAAAATGGAAATTTGTGATAACTAGGTTTTTAGGAAATAAAACGATTTGATTAATTTTAAGGTTTTGATGATTTAAACCCTATTTCATATATAATTAGTGAGTTTTGAAACCACGATTGGTACGTTTGGGTTTTTCTCGATCAATCGGCGTTTGTACGCCGATGTCGAGGGTTATTTGGTTCTTTTGCTTGAGCGGACCATAGGATTTGACCTATGTGAGATCCATGTGTCGTTTTGGTCATGAGTCGGATTTTAATGCAATACGATGTGTTATGATATGTAGGTACCCTCACGAGGACTTCGAGACAACAAGCAAAAGCGTGGCGACATCGGTATCGGCAAGCGAAGATCAAGATGGGTAGATATATATCTACGGGGGAAATCGGATGGATGGTGTATAGCACCCCCGCAGTTCGTAGTGTTGTATACGAATACGTATATATATATATATATATATATATATATATATATATATATGTTTTTATGAGACTAGATGATTATCTAAGTAGACGTTAGGAGTTCGTGGATGAATTTTAGTGTAATTGGACGATAGTGTCGATAGTTAGTTTTAGTCGCGAATCCTAGATTAATGATTTGCATACACGCATGCATACATTTTATTACTTGTGCGTATATAGGGATATGTATGTACATATAAATACTCATAGGTATGGGACTATATATATATATATATATATATATATATATATATATATAGATATATATATATATAAATATGGTATCAGTAGGTACTAGACGTTAGATCAGTACCCAGATCATGATATGATGATAAGGATACCAGTTGAATAATGAGATAAATGTGATATTGACCCATACCCAGATTGGGATGCCGTATGATGGATTTACCGTACGGGCTATATATTGATGATAGATCCGCACTCTTGACTCGAGAATGTCATGTTATATATACTGTATCGTATGTGATACTATTGAGACGGGATCACCGACTATTATATGTTATATATATCGACTCAGATTTAGGTGGTTTCCTTACTTTTTTTATTAGCTTGTTAGTTTAGTCATATAGTTTACTTGTAGATGTTAAACTAGACTCGATTCATACCTATTTCAAACTAACGAATCGTGAGTATTTTAAAGACAGGACAAGGGATTCTACGGATATTTCAAAGGACGTACCTTTTCATAAAAACACCGTAGCCCTATTTTTCTAAATACACGATTCGGGTTATTTCAAATTGCAAAACTGTATGACTCATATTTATATAAATGCAGATTCCTTATTGTTGCGTTAATATTCATGTTCTGCATATTCATGTTGTTCGCATCGCATTACATGCTTATAATGTGCTTTTCGTTAGTTATTATCAAATCATGCTGTCAGGACACCAGCACCATTACCGATGATGCGTATGCTCCACGTACACCTGCTTGCCGGCTCACACACATCATCATCGGTAATTTCCATGTCACGCACACTTTAGAGAATATTGATTCATTAATATCGCTTGTTAGCTGATAGTTTCGACATGATACTAGTGAGCCTGCCATTATATGATAGCTTAGACATTGCATTTATTTACTGCGTTATATCATGCATATGCATTCATATATTCATTGCCATGCAATAATTTGGGTTAGTCCGGATTGCCGGAGCCCAGTATTCATTATTTATTCACATCGTGATTTATGATTTCGGATTTCCTTGAGATTTCTGGATTTAGAGATACCGCAAAGATTTATAACTGATTGTCACTTTCAAAAGATAAAAGTGTGGTTTTCTCATGATATGATTTGAGATATGTCCACCATGAGTTTTCTCGGCTCTTGAGCGATATCATACACCCGATTCGAGGAGGAGGAGGAACCGTCTGTGGGTACATGGTGGACCCGGTGCGGTACCCCGGGGAAAGATGACGCAGATGATGGCGTTGAGCCTGAGACAGAGGAGCATTGCTGACCGGTGATTTTATTGTGACTCGACGGATATCCGGAGGATACCGATCGGAGTACAGGCCAGTCCGGATAGCCGGAGCGTGAGGTTTTGAGATTTGATGATATGGGCCAGTCCGGATAGCCGGAGCCCTGGATATTGAGATTCGAGATTACAGGCCAGTCCGGATTGCCGGAGCCTGATGTATTGAGATATTGAGTTTTATATTTTGTGTCGATGCTTGACACTGATTTCATGTTGATTTCATTGATGATACCTCAATTTTTAAATATACAGAAATCTCACTAAAGAAAACAGTTGTCACATTCATGATGCATTCTGTTTTCATGCATTCATACCTCATATTTATGATATGTTTCTATCTGAGGCACTGACACGAGCACATGGTATTACACTTATGTATAGATGTTTACCCTTACCACCTTTTCATGCTTTAGACTTTATCATATTGAGCATATATATTACTGATCGTATTGACCTAGGTTTGAGTCATACATACAACTTCTGCTCGGTGATGTTTTCTGCTCATGAGTCGGCAACTCACCCCCGTTGTGCCACAGTTCTTGCAGGTTTTGCCGTACAGGTTTCATTGCGGCTTTCTGGCACACTGCTTCCATTCCGGATGATTGCTTTGGTAGGTGGGTTCACTCGCATCGTGACCACCCTCGTACATTTATTATATTCAGTTGTATATAGTAACTGCATCAACCAGATTTGTATCTTATTTCAGGCTTAGAAAACCAGTTGTTATTATTTCAACCTTAGAGTCGCGCGTTGTATTATTATGGGTTTTCTTGATGATTTTGAGTTTCCTTTTGAGTTTTGATCCTCTCCCTTGGCGTTGTATATTATATTGCTTGTGTGGTTTTGACCATCAATTGACGAAGAGCTAGCTCCCGCTTGGGGATACCTTTATGTATATTATTCATGTTTGTACCCGTTTGGGGTCAGTATTTACAAAGGAAAATTTTCGGGAAAAGCTGATGTTGCTTTTAAACGTTTAATGCCATTCACGATTATTTAAACCACTTGATTTAAACAAGTTTTTCTTTCACTTTCCTTAAAAATGGTTTAGATTTCTGGGCTTTTAGCTTACTTGAATTAGGTGTGGTCCTATAGACTTCACATGATTCAAGTGCCAGTCACGTGCTATTTTTGGTCGTGATAGATATACGCGGTTTGGTCATGAATGATAGCAGTCGTAATTTACTTAGCCCTCTTTCTAATCCCTTTATTTTTCTTTACTTATTACCTTCTGTACACCACACTTAAGCTAATTGATTTTCTTCATTCCCTGCCTTTTGGCACCTGCCTATGGCATGGAAGAAAACTATCCAATAAACACAATAGGTGTACCCTCTCCTAATCCTAGGAGCCCTCATAACCTAAAAGAAGGTAAAAGGAAAAGACAACTGAATAGACCTATTCAATTTCTCCACAACCGGAAACCATCCTCAAAACTGAAACAAGTTTCTTCGAGTTTGTATGTAACTATACGATGGTCATATCCAATAAAAAGGGATCTTCATAGTAATAAGGAATGTTCCGGAGAAATTCAAAGGGTAAAAGTAGGAGTGGCAATGAAGTATGCAACTCTGACAATCCAAAAGCCAATGTCGTTTAAGAAGGTTTGGTTAACTTGGTTCATGAGTTTTAGTCTAGGGTCGGGTCATGGTAGCTGCCAGAGAGAGAGAGAAAAGAAACACTCAGCGTGCACTCTAACCTAGATCAGAATGGTTATCTATTTATCTAATCAGGATGTCTCCCACTGTATCCTCAAATTCTCCTCCAAACCCAAAAGAAGAATTAGTCGGGATCATCTAAAACCATCCGAGGAGTAAACTAACTCATCAGTGGGAATCCGGATCCAACTATCATCGCATGATAACCTGATGGAATCTACTCAAGTTATCACACTCCAGAAGGTATGTGCATGCCTGGCAAGTTTCAGTTTCTTTAGAAACTCCCGATGTGAATTTTTACCCCATGCTCTTATGACCTTGAGTAAGGCCAACAAATCATAAGTCACATGTCAAGGTCTGCCCATCATTGTACAGGTTAATTTGAACCCACACTCACCCTTGACTAAGGCCAACAAGGCTGTACGACTGTCCCAAACCAACGCATTTATCTTTGCAACAGAAAAGTAACAAACAGCTACCATACACTATGCCTTGACTAAGGCCAACAAACATAGCATGAATACTAGGTGCTACTCATCTGAAATGACGGAGGGCTATGAATGGTTTTTGGAAAAAAACCTTTAACGTAATGAACTTGATATCGTTGAAGGAACCGGATAGCTTTACAAATATATAGTGCGAGAACCTTTGCTAAAGAAGTCACTTCCGGTGAAGGGATCTCGGCTCTTTCCTCGGGGAATGAGATGCAGGATATTCCTAACTGAATACCGCGATGCAAAGCAATAAGTAATCGACTATAGTGAAGTTCTTACCCTGACGCAAACTTCTGCCCAAGGGATCACTCCCGGTGAAGGAATCTCGACCCTTGCCTCGTCGAATGAGGTGCTGGATATTCATAACCGAATACCGCTGTGCAAAACAAAAGAGAACGTCCTTGTAATAACAGTTTTTAAAAATTTGTTCCAACAGCATCAAATAGGTTTGTTTCCTTGCATTGATCAGAATCAATGCAGTCCCATCAATTAATCACACTAGAAATAAACGAAAATATGATGTACATATATGACATCCGCATTCGCCACAGGGTCCCGTCATCACCCGTTAGGTTACTTAACTAACGACAGAGCGGGGACTGGACTAGCGCGGGTGCAAAACATATACTACATATACTAGTATATATATAACAATATATAATAATCGCTCCAGGCATGATAAATGCAATATCACAGATAAGCGATATGCATCACAGAACAATACTGATAATCTGGGAGCCCCGGGTTTCTTTTGAGCCGCAACTGAAACCCGACGTTCCCTTGGTCGTGTGGATAGCCTGTGCAATGAAAACCTAGACCCCTACGAGCGTGGCAAGTTACCCGCCAAAACCAGAAGCGGGGCAGCCCCCTTCATCAAAGTGAATGGGCCACCCGGCACTTTACGAAATCCGATAACTTGAGTACCCCTCTTTGGGTCAACCTGTACCCCCTACGAGTGCGGCGAATATCCCGCCAATTCTAGAGTGAGGCCCCCTATGTCTCAAAGCCATGAGATGCAGGCCCATTGCCTTCTAGAACCCGGCTATCCGTGCACTCCACCGCGGGGTAATCCTAGTACAGAAAAGAAAATAAGTACAACGGTGACATCGACCTCAACCCGGTCGTGCCCCAAACAAATAATATATAATCAGGCAGTGACGGAAGTCCACATGTCGGACGCTCGCCCCGCGATATCAAATGTACAAATAAAACTAAACTGTACTAACATTGCACCCAGGTTATCCACCACGACGATCCAGCCAACATCACAGCACAACACAGAACATCAACGTGAATGTCACGTTCGCAAACCCGTCTAAAAGAACTATAGCAATTAGACAAGTTGTACCGCTCTAATGACATTCACGGTCGCAGATAGTAATGTATGTACTATAAACTACGACATTAGAATTCCGCACGCAATTAGCAAACCAAATCAATTTCCAAAACCATTGAAAGAAAAACAGTGAGCTAAAGTTCCAAAAACCGACCGTTTAAAGCCAATTCGGAAGTCCGAATCAAAACGAAACGTGCCCGAACCTTCGCAGGGAGTTAGATCACGAAATTAACTTCGAGTAGGGGGCCTATAGTGGGTACCCTACCCTCGAGGCCACCACGAGGTGGCCATGGGGTGAGGCAGACCCGAAACTGCCCAAGATGCGGCAGTTTCGGGTCCCCACCGCCAAGACCACATTGTGGTGGTCTTGGGGAATGGGCCCAGCCGTTCAACCCCCCTCCCCCGGGGTTTCCTTAGGGTGTCCATGCACCACCCCGCAGCTTCTCAGTTCAAGCCGTGAGCCCGCGTGGTGTGCAAACATCTCAAACTTTAAGTTTTTGGAACTGTTTTTGTCGGCAGTTTTGCACGACAAAAACGGCGGATTTCTAATGTCGCAATGAGATAGTATGGGGTTAATGGGTTGGCTCTGATACCATGTTGGGTTACGGCTGCGCCCCGGCCATCAATCCGTTGCCAAATGCGGAACAAAACATTTTAGAAACCGGCGCTAACGGAACCCGAATCCCGGATCGAACCATTAACCCTACACTAGCTATATGAAAAGGAGTTTAGATAGGTTATACTTAACGATCCGAGTCCTTCGGTCTTCAACCTCTGTACCAAGCTCCCCGCGGCTTCCTCGATCAAGTTTGTTCTCCGGTCTCCCGGAGTAGATCCACGTCGAGGGTATGTAATACGGGCTCCCGCCTCAAAACCGAAGCAACTCGGGTATCTAGTTTGCAAGCATAGATAGCCAAGATGATGTAGAGAGTGTGTGTGATTACTTTTTCTCAAAACACCCAAGGATTCTCAACTCATGAAAGGGTTTGGGTGGAGGTTGAAGAAGATGCCATGAGGATAAGAGTGTTGAAAGAGAGAGAGAAATAATCACTTGAATGAATTTTTGTATTGTGAGAATTAATAAATGGAGCCATCCAAAAATATCTAGAGTCAACTAAAATATCTCAAGTCAACAAAATTCTCACAACAAACAAAAACCCTAAGCATGCTTAGAATAGTAACCATGGGTCACTAATAAGCCATGCCACCAAAATACAATAAACACCCCATCCTACACCTCAATAACCTTTTAATCCAAAAAGGTCTAAACCATAATCACGTGTAATCTTCTAAAAGTAATCTTGTAAGAAATTACAAGAATACCCCTCATCTGTATATATATACCCGTATCCGTATTCCGAAGAATATGACAATGAGACGAAAATAATCCAACAATACAATACTAGGATCCGGCTTAAACCAAAGCCCACTAGTATTATCCGTCTGAATCATGATCCGTGCACAAGTGCACGTATATGATCGAACCCTACCATAAAACCATACGGCCTCTACATCGTTTCCCTCGAAACAGGGAAACCCTCTGTGTGGGACTCTAATGACTCGTTAATATGCTGGCAGTGGGTTTAACCACAAGCACGTCAGTGGCACTAGCTGTACGTAATGGCTACCCAGGTATTGAGCGAAAGGGAGACCGACGAGAAAACTCATCCTGAAACCCCTACTAAGCCTGACAGTGACAATATTCGTACAATCCGGTCCGTCCGTCTATGAGTATCGCGTATCGAGTCTATGGGGTGGACAAAGTTAGACCCCTAATAACGCGACATTTAGTGTCGATATGAAGCCCATCACCACCTGAGAAACTACTGATCCGAAACAGTAATTCTCGACTACCTTGGCCAAGGATTTCTGGTGATGGCCACCCGTCTACTACCATGACATCAACCCCCAATATCGGGAGAGACGAATCCCCCGACGATCCGCTCACTTCCTCCATGTGGCTCGGGACTGTACCCAACTAAAACCTATTTGCACGACTCCTTTGAGCCGTGGTAGGGTAGTAATCAAAGCACAGTGGGAACTTACACGAGACAAATGACGATCTCAGATCGATAGACTAACCTGTACACATGTCATCAGGGAACTACTATCTGACAATAGGTATAATACCAACTAGCATGTTCCCGGCAAGTCTGTCCGGTGTACTCATAACCCAATGAGCACCTGTATACATCTTAGGTGAAAAAACTGACACCAATGACTTGTGAGACCGGCCACCGCCCCTCGTCGGGGTCTCGATCAGTATACACTGGTCTACTCTGGAGTATCGATGCCTAGTCTCGAAACTCCCACAACTAGGGACATTTAAGGATGTGCTTATAGACTACCTAGCTCCCACGTATATAATCGCCATCATAATGCTGGTAGTCAAGCAAGAATCATATGGGCTCTATCAACATGTAATAGTGATCTGTAATGCCACCTAATGTTGTACATGATGATAAAGACAAACCAGATAGCATACTATCATCTCGAGTAAGACTATTCTACCGGTATAGGTCCTCCCTTAATCATTGCAATCACGTGCCTGCGATCTAATAATTGACTTGAGGGCACTATAACCAACAGACCCTACTCTCACCGGGGCCGCACGAACGGCGAACACCGGGACTACTTGAGAAGGGTCTCGCCCGAGGATCTAAGAAATTTGATAGAGCGGAATCGGAGACGCACCATCGCGCAGACCCGGAGCGGGAGTATCCACCACTTCGACTGTGCAGAATCCTCGTGGTACCACCTCCGACTTGAGACCCTAAAAAAAAAATCAAAGGCATACGACGAGATAGCCATGCGTCCGGCGAAGGGGCCAGGTACTCCGTCGACTCACTGATAAAGCCCTTTACAAAAAAAGCTGTTGGCCGAGCACGTCTCGTCCAGGAACAAGCCGCCCAAAATGGCCCTCTTCGATGGGAAGTCCGACCCGAAAGACCACTTGGACGCATTTACGGCGGGCATGAGCTTCCAAGATAACTTAGACGCGGCTCAATGCCGAGCTTTTCCCGCCACCTTGATCCGAGCTGGCCGGGACTGGTTCCGGGGGCTTACACCGCACTCTATCTCTACCTTTGAAGAGCTGGCTACCGAATTCCCGACGACAAAAGAAGACATTCGACCACTTATTCACTGTCAAGAGTGGGGACAAGGAATCCTTCAAAGGGTATGTCACCCGCTTCTACAATGCCCTCCTGGAGGTACCCGAGCACCGCAACAAACGGTCATCACTGCGCTGAGGTCGGGTCTTAGGCACAAAGAGTGGCTCTCCTCTTTTGCATTTGCGCAACCTAAGACCATGGCCAAACTGAAAGCCTGGATCGATCGAGAAATCCAGCTCGAGTCAGAAGTAAACTCAAACCTGTCCCGAACCGACCAAGCAGACCGGAAGAATAGGGATAGGGAAGAGAAAAGGAAAGATGATCGTCCGAGACTTTATTCCCCGAGGTTCCAGGAGTACACCCCTCTGAACATTTCCCAAGCCGAGCTGTTGGAGGAAGCTAAAGGCGAGAGGTTCTTCAGGCTCCCGCCGGCTACCCGAAGCACGGGCAAATGGCTCCAAGGCCCGTATTGTGCCTATCACCGGACGTAAGGACATCCGACCGAGGATTGTAAACAGCTGCGTGATTACATCGAAGAGTTGATCTGCTCCGGTCACTTGGCGAAATACCTGCGAGACAAACGTCAAGCAGATAGGGGCAAGCCGACCAAATTATAGCCGAAGAGCTGACAATAGTGCAGATCATGGTCGTCACCAACTGACCCGAGTCCGAGCAACAAGGACACCCGCCGAATTCGTTCATTTAATACGGGAGAGTTTAAATTAAATCATTGAATCTATATTTTCTTTAATCATAAAGATTCTTGATTCCCTGCAATCTGAACTGCTTCTCTCTATTTTCATACTATAACTCCTTGCAGGGCCACTGAGTAGCTTCCTGCTTGGTCCATCCTCAGTGGGTAGCTTCCTGCCCAACAACGCAGTGAATCAAAAGCCCTCCTCACGAGGCCACCGGGTAGCTTCCTGCTCGGTCCATCCGCAGTGGGTAGCTTTCTGCCCAACAATGTTGTGGATCAAAAGCCCTCCTCACGAGGCCACCGAGTAGCTTCCTGCTCAGTCCATCTGCAATGGGTAGCTTCCTGCCCAACAATGATATGGATCAAAAGCCCTCGTCATGAGGCCACCGAGTAGCTTCCTGCTCGGTCCATCCACAGTGGGTAGTTTCCTGCCCAACAAAGCTGTGGATCAAAAGCCCTCTTCATGAGGCCACCGGGTAGCTTCCTGCTCGGTCCATCCGCAGTAGGTAGCTTCCTGCCCAACAACGATGTGGATCAAAAGCTCTCCTCACGAGGCCACCGAGCAGCTTCCTGCTCGGTACGTCCGCAGCGGGTAGCTTCCTGCCTAACAACGCTTTGGATCAAAAGCCCTCCTCACGAGGCCACCGAGTAGCTTTCTGCTCGGTCCATCCGTAGTGGGTAGCTTCCTGCCCAACAACGCTGTGGATCAAAAGCCCTCCTCACGAGGCCACCGAGTAGCTTCCTGCTCGGTCCATCTGCAGTAGGTAGCTTCCTGTCCAACAACGTTGTGGATCAAAAGCCCTCCTCATGAAGCCACCGAGAAGCTTCCTGCTCGGTCCATCCGCAGTGGGTAGCTTCCTGCCCAACAACGCTGTAGATCAAAAGCCCTCCTCACGAAGCCACCGAGTAGCTTCCTGCTCGGTCCATCTGCAGTGGGTAGCTTCCTGCCCAACAATGCTGTGGATCAAAAGCACTCCTCATGAGGCCACCGAGTAACTTCCTACTCGGTCCATCCATAGTGGGTAGCTTCCTGCCCACCAATGCTATGGATCAAAAGCCCTCCTCATGAGGCCACCATGCAGCTTCCTGCTCGGTCCATCTGCAGTGAGTAGCTTCCTGCCCAACAACGCTGTGGATCAAAAGCCCTCCTCACGAGGCTACCGAGTAGCTTCCTGCTCAGTCCATCTGCAGTGGGTAGCTTCCCACCCAACAAAATTGTGGATCCAAAGCCCTCCTCACGAGGCCACCGAGTAGCTTCCTGCTCGGTCCATCCACAGTGGGTAGCTTCCTACCCAACAACGCTGTGGATCCAATGTCCTCACCACGAAGCAGCCGGGTAGAATCGAGTGATACCGATCTTCCAACACTTGAAAGGGAGGATACCAATCTTCTAACACTTGGCCATCGACCGATTCATACTCGATGCGCGATCGCCACCTCGACTTCGGGGAAAGGGAGGATACCGACCTTCCTACACTTGTCCATCGATCGATTCATACTCGATACGCGATCGCCACTTCAACTCCGAGGAAAGGGAGGATACCGACCTTCCTACACTTGGCCATCGATCGATTCATACTCAATGCGCGATCGCCACCTCGACTCTGGGGAAAAGGTGGACACGGACCTTATACTAGCAAGATAAAGAGACTTACGAGCTAAAAGTACTTGCAGAATAAAGATTCGAATAATGAAAAGTATACGAGCTAAAGTACTTGCAAATTGATCAGATCTCTGAGGGGAAAAAATTACACTTTATTCATGATCAAAATTATGTACAAAAGTATTATGGGCTCCTCAGCCTTACAAAAATGCCCGGTGGCTTACAAAAATCCTAGAAAGAAAAATAGGGGAGAAGGGGGAATAGCTCAGGCCGCCCGCTCGGCCAGGATCTCTCCCTGCACGACGCCATCGCCGGGGACCAAAACGACAACCTCAGGCTCGGCACTTCCACTAGCAGCCTCGCCTCCTGCAGCCGGATTGGCGCCTCTCCCCTGCGGTGCTTCCTCGGCGAGAGGGAACCTAGCACGGACCTCGTCGTCCGCGAACTCCGGCATTGATTCCTTGAAGGCATCGAGGGCTTTGTGCCACCCAATGGCCGCAGATTCAGCGAGATCAAGATAGAATTGATCGGACGCCTTATATTCTTCCACGGCCTTCGCCGCCTGGCTCTCGGCAAGCTTCGTTGCCCGGCTCTCGGCTGGCTGTGCCGCCTCTAAAGCCGCCCAAGTATCCTTCTTGAAGGCGTCCCTCAACCTTTTCATGGAGTTGTAAAGGCCGTTCGTCTCCTCCATCTTGGCTTGAATAGCCCAGTTGGATTCAGTGAGAAGACGGTGGGACTCCTTCAGCTTGGAGTTCGTCGGCCCCTCAGAAACCAATCTCGAGTCAAGAATGGCGGCCTTCTCCTCCGCCTGTTGCAGTAGGAGGCGAAGTTCCTCCTCCCGCAAGGAGGATTCGCCCGCCTTCTTCATGGCCGGGGCTACCTCCTCGGACTCCATGGCAACGAGGAGATCGTAGTGATGAAGGACCTGAGGAAGACAACAAACATGTTAGAAAACTGAAATCGAGGAAATATAACTTAAGAAAAATTTTAAGGAAAGGATATATACCGACCTGAATGGCCTCCTGCGCTATTGCGACCACCTGGGCCTTCACGGTTCCCCGAGGAATCTTCGTCCCGGCTGCCGCCTCCATGTCCGCCAGCAAGCTGTCGGCCACGGATAGCCCCGAGGGCACCTTAATGCAGAAAATCGCCCTCCTACACTGGAATCCCGGTAGAAGGGGCCGGGAGACCACCCACTTCATTCTCTTGCGGGGGACCTCGGCGGGCTCCTCCTCCTCCCTCGCCCGGGGCACCGGATCCCGCATGTGCTTCTGACCCCCCTCCACGGCGCTCCTCCCGGACTGGAGGTGCTGCGGAAGTTTTGGCCAGAGGTGTTTTCCTCTGGGCCGAGCTCGGACCGGGGCGGGATGAGCTTGCGCTCCCGGCCTTCTTTCCTTAGGCCTTCGTGGCCATGGCTGCCATGATTTTTGATCGATCCATGGGCTCTGCAAAAAAAGAACACACAAACAAAAGGGGGTTAGCGACACTAAAATGGCAAAGGAAATTTAGTAAAGTCTAAACAGATCGTCGGAAGCCCTAACTTACCCAGGAAACGAACAGGACTGAGCCCAGCCCAGCTCAGTACCTGCTCGGAAAGCAGGATGTCGGCCTGCTAGATCGGTTCCTACTGGGACACCACCCTCGCCTCTGGGGAGGTCGACTGCTTTGACCTCGGGCAGTCGGCCCTGTGCCACTGTGTGGGCACAGGCCAATCCTCGCCCTCTGGTGGCCGGACGAATACATACTTCTCCTTCCATTCATGAATGGATGAAGGGACGACCACTACCCCCGACCCAGCTGCCCAACCCCTATATTTTTTAAATGAAAAATACACCTAACTCAGCTCTTCCTTACTAGTGCCGGGGTGATTTTTATAACAAAGAAAAGACACAGGGAGGGTCAAACTGAAAGGGGTCTGATCAAGTTTTAACCGGACTAGAAACTCAAGGAGAATTCTCCACGAGTTCGGCGCTAGCTGGCCCGGGGCTAGACGGAAGCAATGAAGCACCTCACAGACCGCAGGTGAAAAGGGCAGACGCATTCCTGCTCGGAATGCTTCCAGGTACAGAGCAATCTCCTTGCCCTACACCTGGTCTGCCCGCTCACCCTCTCTAGCTAAACGGAGTGAATAACTAGAAGGGATATGGAACCGAGCCCGAATGTCGAAAAGCTCGTCCAGACTCTTCAAGACGGAGGGCGCATCGCGGGTTTTCCCGATGCGCACCTTGGGAGCCCTTGTCACCGCCCGAAGGCGAGTGACAAGGGCAACCCTGACTCTAGGGGGCGAACCCGACACAGAAGACGAAGAAGAAGAAGAACCCTTTTGTCTATCTGAAGCCGAAGAATAGGAAGACCCACTGGACTCGGCCCCTGCAACTGGAGCCTCATCGTCCAAATCTACCCTTACAACATCTATAGACTCCTAGGAGGAAGACATCTAACCTGATTCAAAGAAAGGGACTCACCAAGAAAAGATCAATAGAAGATCCGATCTTAACGGAGGCACGCCGGGAAATCTTCAACAATGAGAGAGAATTAGGGCAAGGTGTGTTAGGAATATGTATTCCCTAGAGGCCATTATTGTATAATATAGTGGATGCTTGGACATATATATAGAGAGGGCTTTCTTGCTCGACATGATAGTATGCTATCTAGTTGCCTTTATCTTAACATATTCATTGGTATTATTATACTGTCTCTCTTATACATGTTGATAAAGCCCTTAGGATGTTGGCTTAACTACCAGGATTATGATGCAGATCATACTACTGGGACCTGGGTAGTCCACAAGCACATCCTTCAATTGTTCCTAGTCGAGGGAATATCGAGACAGAATATCGATATTCCAGAGTAGACTAGTGTGTACGTTTCTTGACCCTGTATCGGGCGATGGTTGATCCCATATCCATTGGTGTTTGACATCAAAGATTGTACACAGGTGCTCATTAGAGAATGGGTACACTAACAGGACTCGCCGAGAACTTCTAAATGGTACTATACCAAATGTCAGATATCAGTTCTCTGGTGACGATGGTACATATTAGTCTGTAGACCCAAGATCGTCATAGAACTTTGTGTGGTTCCCACTGTGCTTTGATTTCCTCCCTACCACGGCTCAAAGGAGTCGTGGAAATAGGTGGATTTTGGGCACAGTCCCGAGTCACATGGAGGCAATGAGCGATAGGAGGGGTTTCTTCTCTCCCGGTATAGGGAGTTGATGTTGCGCTATGCTCGATGGCTATAACAGGAAGTCCCTGGACAGGGATGTTGATGAGATTTACTGGTAAGAGTTATCAGTAGTTTCTCGTACCGTTATAGGCCACACATCGGCATGACTTATCAAGTTATTGAGGTCTGACGATTCCACCCCAAGACTCGATATGCGACATATCAGACGAAGAGACCGGACTGTACGGTACGTGTTACTTATAGGCTTCATGGAAATTTGGACAGGCTTGGTTGTTGATCTTCTAATCGCTCAATACCTGGGTAGCCATTACGTCTAACTAGTACCGCTGACGACTGATAGGTAACTGATGTGATCATTACCTACTGCTGGCGTATTGACGAGTCTTTAGAGACCCACACAGAAGTTTCCTAGTTCAGGCGAAACGAAGTAGGGCACATATGCTGATATGTGCGAGGGCCGGATTAAATACGAGTATGTGATACCGTATTCTAATCTGGCGGTTATTTGATATCAGTTAGCTTATATGTGATATAACCGGATTATTGATTCAAGTGTTGATTTGATAATGTGATATACAGATAAATGATATTAGTCAGTTATATATGATATAACCGGATTATTAAATCAAGTGTTTATTTGATAATATGATATATATTTATATTTGATATAATTATATATTAACTAATATTATTGCTCACTAATTATTTGCTTTTATATATATATAATATGAAGCACGGTTGATTTTCTATTTTGTGAAAATAGAAATGAGGTGGAAAATGAGAGCATGGGTGAAGCATGGCCTTGGTCATTATTTTATTACTCTTGCTATACTATTGAAGCATGGTAGGAATTATTAATTTGTTAATAATTCCATACTTCAATAAGTGAGAAGGGTCAAGTCATTTCTTTAGTTCACTTGTTCTTTTTTCTTAACATGAGACTTGAGCTCTTGTGATGAGTTCCCCTCTCTAGTTCTCTCCATCTTCTTCCTCACCTCCTCTAAGCTCAATCCTTCACATGAGTTGTGATACCTTGAGCTTGTGAGAACCCTAGTGAGCAAACAACACCCCCACTTCACCATCCTATACTAAATTAACACTTTGGTGTAGTGTGTTTACTTCACTAAAGAGTTTAGTGAAGCGGTAGCTTGGATTAGCGAAGCTTCGGGTGGATCATCTTCGGTACGAAAGCTCAATCCAATTTCAAGTGGAGCCTAGTGGAGTCGCGTGGACTACTACACGGAGCTTGAGAAAAGGACACGGTCTACAAAGGTTGTAGCCTCCTTTCTCTTAGTATAGTTTTTATGATATCAAGCAAAAACCCTAATCATCTAGTTTCGATTCTTGTTTAGTGTTAATTAGCACCCCAAAATTTTTTAAAATGGCATGCTTGATACTAGTAAAATCCAATGGTGGTGCTAACAAATACTTTCATGGTATTAGAGCCAAAACTAGAATATTAGACGATGTTTGTAAAATCACGAAACCGAAACAACTCCGAAACCGTAAAACCAAACATCAACTTTCTGTCGATTTTTAAATGATCTCTGAAATTTTTTTAAACAAATACAGAATGTTACATTTGATGTAAATAGAACACTTGAGAAATTCGAGGCCAAAACACCAAAATCCAACCGGTGAAACTATCATTTTGGCCGGCCTCACCGGTCAGACTACAAGATTTTGGGCTCAAATTTTTTTTTGTGTTCTGATGTGTTGGGTTTAGGCTTTCATGTTTATGTTTGATTAGCCCAGTTTGCATTTGATGTTAACTTTTCTATTGGGGCTATTCGGAGTGTTTCGTAGTCGTATTTTTTACATCGTTTCGAGTTTAACTTTGATATGTGATACAATATTTGGAATCCAAATTTAATTAGTTTTGTGAAAACTAGTTAGTGATTGTAAATCTAGTATGTTAGTCTCTTTTGATCGATTGCCACGAAGTTTCAATTCGGATCGAAACTCCATCGTAATCACGTATCGTACGCGAATACTCGCCGGATAACTTTACTAGGTAGCCACGCCCCATAGTCCCGACCAAAT
The DNA here is from genome assembly GCA_030015575.1 of Agapanthus africanus. Classification (NCBI taxonomy): domain Eukaryota; kingdom Viridiplantae; phylum Streptophyta; class Magnoliopsida; order Asparagales; family Amaryllidaceae; genus Agapanthus; species Agapanthus africanus. Next base: position 88,908,345 of record JASDDO010000012.1, on the reverse strand, counting down.
GATTTTAGGAGAACCATGTTGCCAAAAGCATCCACTCGGGTGCTTGCGACCACGGTGTTCCGCCTAAGTGCACTTGGTCGACGGCATCAGGGGTGCAGCCATCTACTAAAGTTCCCGACGAGTATTCGATCGAGTAGTCGGGAATCTTGTTGAATTACCCGACTCAGTTATTGAAAAGTGTTTTCGATATGAGACTAAAATGCAAGGTTTATAGGGTTAGGCATGAAATTCGGAATATGAGATATTCCGGGTTTATGATGTCTAAGGAAAATGCGGATTCTAATTATTGTAGTTTTTCATTTACTTTCTGCGACCGTAAATGTAATATGTGGTGTATCCCAAATGTCGTTGCTATATGTCAACGGAATTTGGGATACGCATATTTACTTACGTTGATGACATGTGATGTTATGTGTTGCTGTGATATGTTATATTGGATCGTCGTGAATGAATAGCCAGGGGGGTTTGCGTGAGATGAGAGTTTTTCAATTTTCATTCATGTAAAATTTGTATGTAATATTCTTTTATTGGAACACTTCCGGGTTGAGAATGATGTCACCATTGATGTATATTATTTACTTTTCCGCATTAGGTTAAACCCAAGGTGGGGAGTACAAGTAATCGGGTTCTGGAGTCCAGTGGGAGACCATCTTGAGGAGTCGAGACCGGGTCTCCTAACTCTAGAATTGGCAGGGTTGCTTGCCGCTCTCGTAGGGGTTTAGGGATGTGGGTTTGGATATTCATCGTGACCGTAGAATCTGTGTTTTTCATTACTCGCTGAATTTAAAACACGGACCTCCTAATATATCCAATATTTCATATGTTGACTTCTGCTGCTTGGTTCTGTGATGTGATCATATAACTGCGTGAGATGAATTCTATATATATATATATATATATATATAATAAATGTTGCTTATGTTTTGCACCCGCGCTAGTCCAGCCCCCGCTCTACCATTAGTTAAGTAACCTAACAGTGCATGACGGGGTCCCGTGGCGAATGCGGATGGCATAAGCATGCGTTCTATTTTCGTTTTTTTTTCTGTGATGTTTAGGGAAACATAAATGATGGGACTTCATTAATGAGATTAATGAAAAGAAAAGAAACCTAAATATATTGTAGAATCAAAAGTTTTTTAAAAGGTAGCTCTAGTTCTTGCTTTGCATAGTGGTATTCCTTGATGAATATCCAACACCTCATTCGATGAGGAAAGAGCCGAGATCCCTTCACCGGGAGTGACCTCTTTAGCAAAACTAGAAAATGCTACAACCCACTCGGTTTTGTTCTTATATCTTCTCTAGTTCTTGCTTTGCATAGTGGTATTCCTTGATAAATATCCAGCACCTTATTCGATGAGGAAAAAACCGAGATCCTTTCACCGGGAGTGACCTCTTTAGCGAAACTAGCAAAAGCTACAAAAAACACTCTTTTTCAAATCACTAGATTCTACAACGATATCAAGTTCATTACATTAAAGGTTTTCTTCAAAACCAGCCATAGCCCTTCGTCATTTCAGATAAGTATTATTTAGTATTCGTGCTGTGTTTGTTAGCCTGCATCAAGACGTAGTGTACGGTAGCTAATTAGTTCTTATCTGCAGCATGTGATGCGGTTGGATTAGGGTATTCGTGCGACTTTGTTGGCCTGCGTCAAGGGTCGTGCGGGTGGGTTTAATTCAATCACGAAATGAACGGGTTGAACTTGACTAGCGGCCTATGATTTGTTGGCCTGCGTCAAGGTCATAGGACGCTAGGGGTAAAAACAGATATTGCGAATTTCAAGTGTTGAAATTTGCAATGAGATTGCATATCTTCTATATGATAGTTGGATTCTGATACCCACTGCGCGTAAGTGTTACTTCTGGGAGAGTTTTGCACTTTACAATTGCCAATCAAGTAGGTGTCTAAGAAAGGTGTTAATGGGGTTATGCCCCTACGGAAACGTGGTTATTTAATTAGTTCCATGCGAAAACATAAGGAGACTCCCTCGGAGTACCAATACCTGCCCGGCCGAACGATTGACGAACTTGTAGAGTGTAATTAATCCTGGCTAATCTTACCTTTTAGGATTTGAAGGAAGATTTGATAAAAATAGTGGGAGCCATCCTGATTAGATAAAATAATAACCAATTTAATCTTGCAAAGAGCGCACGCAAAAGTGATTATCCTTCTCTCTCTCCTGGTAGCGACCAATGACACGCCTTAATCAAGATAATAATATGGATGTATTAACCAAACCCACATATTATACTGGGCTAGGTTCCGCTCTATCTTATGATTTTCATAAGTCTGAGCAAGGAATAGGGGAATATCAGGATTCCCACGCCACCCAAACGAAGAATAAGCATGTTGATGCATCTTCTTCGGATGTGTTCATTATCGAGAACTATTTCTCAGTTTGCTCTACGTCCTGGGTATTGGATACCGGATCAGGATCCCACGTATGTAATTTGTTACATGGGTTAAGTAGAGGTAGAGAACTGGAAAAAGGTGATATGTCCCTCAGAGAAGGGAATGGTGCAATTGTTGTAGCCAAAACAGTTGGTGAATATCACCCTGTATTACCAAGCAGTAACACAATGATTCTGAGCGACTGTTATTTCGTTCCAAAAATATTGTGAATGTTTTCCTAAATCAAGTATTGATTGGGTATAGTACGTTGTATAACGGTATATACGTTCTAAATCACAAAACAGTTCTAAGTATACAGAACACACAAGAGGAACAGTTCAGAAATGAATGAAGCCTTCTTGTGGCATTGTAGATTAGGTCATATCAATGCGACAAGACTGGATAAGTTGCATAAGGATGGATATTTGAATCTGTTCGAATTTACATCTTATGAAACTTCCCAGTCATGTCTCAAAGGCAAGATGACAAAAACTCCGTTTACTGGACACGGAGAAAGAGCTACTGAACTCTTGGGACTGATACATAATGATGTATGCGGTTCTATGTCTACACATGCCAGAATTAGTTCCTCGTACTTAATGACATTCACCGATGATCTCTCAAGATACGGACATGTGTTCCTGATGAAACACAAATCTGAAGCTTTTGAGAAATTTAAGGAATATAAGTACGAAATTGAGAACCAGACGGATAAAAGTATTAAAATCATTCGATCTGATCGGGGAGGAGAATACTTGAGCACGGAGTTCCTGGATTATTTAAAAGAGAATGGGATTCTCTCTCAGCTTACTCCTCCGTATACACCACAGCACAATGGAGTTTCGGAGTAGAGGAATCACACCCTATTAGATATGGTGCGCTCTGAGATCTGAGATGGAAGCCATGTACACCAACAAAGTATGAACTTTGGAAGTTGCTCCTGAAGGGGTAAAACCCATCGAGAGCAAGTGGATCTTTAAGAAAAAAATTGGTATAGATAGAAAAGTTGAGACTTTCAAAGCTAGACTTGTAGCAAAAGGTTTTCATCAACGATCAGGTGTCGACTATGATGAAACCTTTTCTCCCGTCGCTATGCTTAAGTCCATAAGGATCCTATTTGCTATTGTTTCATGCCATGACTACGAAATCTGGCAATTGGACGTCAAGACCACTTTTCTAAATGGTGATTTAGATGAGAGCAGGTACATGACACAGCCAGAGGGCTTCATAGACAGTGGGAGCAGCGGAAAGGTGTGTAAGCTGCTTAAATCCATCTACGGATTAAAGCAGGTATCGCGGAGCTGGAACATCTGTTTTAATGAAGTTATCAAAGAGTTTGACTTCATCAAAAATGTAGATAAACCATGTATATATAAAAAGGTAGTAGAGAGTAAGGTTGTCTTCCTCGTATTGTACATGGATGACATACTCTTGATAAGAAACGATATTCCTATGCTACACTCGGTCAAGCTCTTCTTATCAAAAAAGTTCTCCATGAAAAATCTAGGTGATGCCTCCTACATCGTAGGGATAAAGATCTATAGAGATAGATCTAAACGGTTGTTGGGATTGTCCCAATCCAGGTACATAAATACCATACTAAAGAGGTTTAGTATGGAAGATTCTAAGCGTGATAATTTACCCGCTTGTTCAGGAATCACTCCCCAAAGAGATGTCTCCCAAGACTGATTTGGAGAGGGCTCGCATGCAAGGGGTACCCTATGCTTCGGCAGCCGGATCTATCATGTATGCGATGTTATGTAACAGACCAGATGTAACTTACTCACTGGGTGTAGTGAGTAGGTTTCAATCAGATCCTGAAGAGAAACACTGGACAACTGTGAAGAACATTCTTAAGTACTTGAGAAAGACTAAAGAAATGTTCTAGCGTGGTAAGCAGGTATCAGTCGGACCCAGGGGAGAAGCACTGGATAGCAGTAAAGAACATTCTCAAGTACCTGAGAAGGACTAAGGAGATGGTCTTGGTTTACGGCGGAAAAGACCTCAAGATCGAGGCCTTTGCTGATTCCAACTTTCAGAGTGATAAGGATGACTCTAAGTCCATGTCAGGTTATGTCTTTACCCTCAATGGAGAGGCGGTATGCTGGAAGAGTTCCAAGCAAGACACCGTTGCTGACTCGACGATGGAAGCGGAGTATATCGCTGCTTACGATGCCGCAAAAGAAGTGGTCTGGATGAAGAAGTTCCTAACAGAACTTCAGGTGGTTCCTACCATTGTTGATCCAATACCGCTGTATTGCGACAACAACGGAGCTATAGTTTTAGCGAAGGAACCCAGGTCCCATCAGAAGTCCAGACACATCTTAAGGTGGTATCACCTGATCAGGGAGATCATAGATCGCCGGGAGATCGAGGTCCGGAGAGTTGCTACAGAGGAGAACACTGTTGATCTATTCACTAAGGCCTTACCTCAGATTCAGTTCGAGAGGCTACTCGAGATGATCGGTCTTCGATATGCCAGTACATGGCCTTAGTGCAAGTGGGAGATTGTTAGTGTATATGCCCTAGGGGCCATTATTATATCATACTAGCTTGTATATTACTTAATGGAAGCTTGGGATATTCACAGTTATATTAACAGTCTTGCTAAATATGATAGTATGCTACTTGGTTTATATCTATCTTAATATGTGTGTACGTATTGATAGAGCCCTTAGGATCTTGCTTGACTACCAGGGTTGTGATGGCAGTCACACTAGTGGGGGCTGGGTAGTCTACAAGCACATCCTTTTTTAGGTCCCTAGTCGTAGGATTATCGAGACAGGGCATCAATACTCCAGAGTAGACTAGTGTGTACGCTTCTCATCCCAGTTGAGGAGATGGTCTGTCCCACAGCCATCAGTACGTCGTACTGGAGAAAGTATATAGGTGCTCGTTGGGTTACGGGTACACCGGATAGGACTCGCAGGGAACTGTTGGTTGGTATTATACCCTTCGTCAGTTAACAGTTCCCAGGTGACATGAGTACAGCATAGTCCGCAGACTTGACACTGCTACTTCGCCTCGAGTGTGTTCCCACTGTTCTTAGATTGCTACCCTACCACAGCTCAAAGGAGTCGTGCAAACAGGTAGCAGTTGGGTGCAGTCCCGAAGCACTTGGAGGCAGTGGCGGTTAGACAGGATTCGTCTCTCCCGGTATTAGGAGTTGATATCGCGCTGTGTCTGGAGAGCCATTACGCAAAGTCCCTGGCCAGGACAAGCGAGATTTACTGGTAGGTTTTCCAGTAGCTTCTCAAGGTGTAATGGGCTTCGTTCCGACACGACTTATACCGCTTTTAGGGGACTGACGCTTGCCGCCCCCTAGGCCCGATATGCGATAGTCCTAGACGAACAGACCGGACTGTACGGAGATTGTCACATCAGGCTCAGTAGGAGTTCGGATGGGTTTCCTCATCGGCCTTCTTATCGACATCTACCTAGGGACCGTTACGTACAGCTAGTACCGCTTGCGGTCTGTGGTTAAATGCACTGCCAGCATAGTAGTCGAGTCTTTAAAGTCCCACACAGAGAGTTTTCCTGCGTTGGGCGAAACGATATAGAGGTCGTATGGTTTTACGACAGGGTTCGGACACATACGTGTTTTTACGCACGTACGATATTCGAGCAATTTTTACTAGCGGACTTTAGTTTAAGCCAGATTCTAGTATTGAATTATTGGATTTATACAGTCTCAGTATTTCCGTGTTTTCACATATTAGAGGGGCGTTCTCGTAATTTGTCGAGAAACTTCTAGAAGATTGATGAGTTGGAGGCTTAGGTGGAATTTGCATTAATTGGTTTAATGACTCATGGTGTGATTCATCCATAGAGTTAATGATGCATTTATTATTTAAATGACTCATGAGATGAATCACAAGGTGAGTAAATGAAACATGATGATAATTGTTATTTGTTATTCATTTGATAAATATCTAATGCTTCATATATTCACACATGAATTATTATTTCAAGATGATACTCACTCTCACCTTCTCTCTCCTCAAGCCCTCTCTCTCTTCAAACACTAACCCTAACATCTCATGTGTTGAGATCAAGGGTTAGCAAGACTAATTAATCCCTAATCCTATTCTATATCCTCTAGGTTGCTTTGATTAGCACTCTTAGTTACCTAGTTACCTTAAGATTAGAGGTTAAGCTTGGAGTAGTAGCTCTCGGGTGGATCTTCTATCACAAAGAGGAGGCCGACGAGGAGGTGGTCAACGAGAACAAGAAGGACTTGGTTCATTAGGTATAATCTTCTTTCATAGTAGCTAATCCCTCCTATGATGTTGTTAGTTAGGATTTAGCAAAGATCCGTAAGTTAGTCGATGTTTGTTTTAAATAAAATGATTGTTTTACCTATTCCGCCTCCCCGCAACTCGTGTGGTGTATAACGTCGACTTACAAAGACAGCATGTCTCGCCCGCCAATCGATGTCCGATACGTGGCCCGTACCCCAACTGGCGAATCGACTGAAACGACGCCCCCTCTTTAAAGCGCAATCATTTCACTGATCCGCTAACGCCATCAGGGATACGTGCGAAAATTCAGGCGCACAACGAGATGACACGTGGGCCCAAAGATCGAAACGACACAACCATCAAACGCCATGTCATTCCCAAGCGATCCACATTATGATTCTCGGCACCAAACTGGACAGAAGAAAAACCGAGCAGGCCACTCTCGACCCGACCCATGAATAGGTCGGAACGTGAATGGGGGCTAATGTTGATGCTCACAAGTGGTATTTCCTCATATTACGATAAATGACAGATGACGTGTCCCGAAGGCTAAGGAGGTGGAATAAATGAGTTGCATTAGAGGCGTTCCTCGGGACCTCGTCTCCGAGGACGCATCCGACCTTTCAGGAGATCTCCCCGAGTACTTTCCACCTTCACCTAGCAAACGGCCATCAGCTCGTTTCCGAGCTTCCTCGGTCTCCTTGCTCGTCTCCGAGCCATCTGACAGGCCGAGCTTCCTCGGCCTCCTTGCTCGTCTCCGAGCCATCTGTCAAGCCAAGCTTCCTCGGCTTCCCCGATCAACCGAGAGCGCGGAACCCAAGCGCCCCCGCAACGGCTCCGCGTATCTCGCCAGGGCGAGATATCCGCCTCCCCACGTTCCGCGTCCCACGCTAGCGCGTTCCCTATTAATGGGCGTATCCCGCCATTAAATGCGAGAATAATGCAGGGGGTAACTGACAGCGATGATCTCGCGCTTGCTCGCTCCACGTGACCACTATATAAAACGCCTCTCTCAGACGACTCAGATAACTCGAACTCATTCCAATACGCCGCTACTTTACACCTATTCCTCGGCACTAACTTGATCGTCGGAAGGTCCTACAGTGGTCACACACCCCGGGACTTCCTTTGTAGATAACCCAGCGTCAACACCAACCCATTGAGATCCACATGCTCAACAACTTTCAAACCAAATCTCAACCGTTAAAGACCGCCAGCACAGGATCGATGGAGGACAACATCTGAACGAGATCACAGCCTCCATCATATGGGAAGGTATTGTTTGGTTCAGTTCCCTCACTCGCATGATGGGTCAGCGAGGAAATAGGAACAGTGGGGTCCGGAAATCCGGCCTTCTTTATATGTCCTTACACTTGAAGCAATGTTCAAGTTGTCTTCAATAGGTAGTTCATAGTTGCTGATTTGAAAGAGTCACAGATATCTATGAGGGTTTGTTTCGCCCAATCAGAGCAAAGCTCTGTTCAAATTCAAAATTCAAAATTTTGAAGCAACGCTTCAAGTCTCGGGCGCAACGCGCCACGTGTCAGGCGCTAATACGTCAGCGCAGCGCCCAAGAAGGCGCACCCAATCAGAGCAAAGCTCTATTTTTGTGAAGCAATGCTTCAGTTGTGCTGCGCTCTGCGCTGCGCGACACGTGTCAGCGCGGATGCGCTAGCGCAGTTGCGCTGCGCTCTGCGCTGCGCGACACGTGTCAGCGCGGATGCGCTAGCGCAGTTGCGCTGCGCTCTGCGCTGCTCGACACGTGTCAGCGCGGTTGCGCTACGCAGTGCGCTGCGCGACACGTGTCACGCGCTGGGGCATCTGCGCCAAACTGAATTAAGATTTTAAGAAATCTTTTCTGTTCTTGTTAAAACAAGAAGATTTTCTTCTGCAAAGCAGAAGCCCTTGGATTAAAGATCCAACGGTGGGAAAAATTCCCCAAAATCACTCAGAGAATGATCTCTTTAACAAATTTAACTAATTTGTGAGCACTATAAAAAGGAACCTAAGCCTCAATTCAAGGGCATGAACATTTTTCTTGAAAAATCAAGAGCTTCAAACAGAGAGAACTCTGAGAAAAATTTCAAGAAGAGGTAAAAAACCTTTATAAGGAAAAAAGAAATTTCCTCTAATAGATCATTGATCTAAAAATAAGATCAATGATCTTCATATAATAAATAGTGCTTTGCACTTCTTATGAACCACTGGTTCTTTAAAACAAAAAAATATATAAAAAAAAATAATAGTGTTTTGCACTCTTGTGAACCTCTGATTCTGTAAATGAAAAGAAAAGAAAGAAATTTCTTTTTTTAATCTAAAATAGTGCTTTGCACTCTTGTGAACCTCTGGTTCTGTAAATGAAAAGAAAAGAAAGAAATTTATTTCTTTAATCTAAAATAGTGCTCTGCACTTCTGTTTTGAATCTAAAAGATTCTTAGTGCTTTGCACTTCCAAACTGCGTCGTTGCGCTCTTAAAAGAGCGCCACGTGTCAGCTATAGAACCACTTGCGCTAAGCGCTCTTAAGATAGAGCTTTGCTCTCTGGAATTGGCGCAACTCGTTGAGAGCGCGCCACGTGTCAGCAGCGCACCAGCGCAGCGCGCTAGCGCAACACACTGCGCTAGTGCGCTTGCGCTCACCAGAGCATGACACGTGTCATCACCATATGAGCTTGTGCTCATTACTCGGCGCAAAGCGCCAGACAAATGCACTGCCTTGGTTACAAAAAGGGCCAAGCCCAATTAAAGAAGGCCTAACAGGTCTAATAAAATGCAATGCATTGCTTTAAAAAAAGGACAGAGCCCAAACTAAAATAGATGCTCTGCATCATAAATAAAGGGACAGAGCCCAAATCAAAAGCCTAGCAGGCCAGAATAGAATGCAGTGCATTATTAAATATGGGCAAGGCCCCAGCACAGGCCTAATAGGCCAAAAATCAAGAAAAATGTTGAATATTCTCAACTGGACTTAACCCAATTTTGGCCGTAAGTCCTCAAATTAAATTGACTGAGCAAAATTGCTCTCCTAAATCAATTTATCTCGGGTTCGAGGGTACATCTCCGAACTCCTCTGACATCTATCGTTGTAATCCTTCAACGACGTCAGAGAGGCGACGGGTCCCAACGATCACACATGAATATGGACTGCGGGGTCCTTAAACTCGTGGACCGAGACGTCCCTAAACTAATATTGGACCGAGACGTCCCTAAACTATTATCGGACCGAGACGTCCCTAAACTATTATCGGACCGAGACGTCCCTAAACTATTATCGGACCGAGACGTCCCTAAACTGGAATATGGACCACCACGTCTCTAAACTGGAACAATAGAGCCAATTGCTCTTCTTTAGGATCTAAACGATCCCGTTCAAGTCGATCTTAGTCCAAAATAGGATTAACGTATCCTTGGCGAACGTTTAAGTTGATCTTAGCCGCAACGCGACTAACGCATCCTTAAACTAAAAAAAACACCAAACCCAGATCTAAATAAATACGGATTTGGACTAATCCACGTCCTACGGGCGACGGCATTACTCAGTCTCCGTATACAATCCACGGGCAATCACAAACAAAACAAACACCCACGACACGAAGTGAAATTCTGGAGAAGGAGAAAGTTGTTACCGCGAAGCGGTAGCGTAATTAACTGCAGGGGCTTGCGCCTGTAGGGAAGAGCGTCCCCACAATCAAAAAACCCCTCTAGCGAGGGGGAACCTGACAAAGTCTGCTACATCGGCCGCATCCGTCTAAACCTCCGATGCAAGATGCCATAAATCAACTTGGCATCATCGGAGAGGTAGACGGATAAAACCAAATAGCATCTGCCCCGAATCTCAGTGCCAGGACATCGCGGTCCTGTGCGCCGCCTTTCGGAGGGGAACAGATTCTGGCACGCCCGGTGGGACCTCTTCCTCTTTCCACTCCACACTTCGTGTGTCGTCTTCGCGAACCAATCGCGGTTTGTTAAATGGTTGTCTTCGGATTTCAAGCTACTAAGATTTGGTCTGTTACTTGGCGTAGAATTCAAGATTCAATGGCCTCTAACTGCACCAACTGCTCAAAGTGCCACTACAACGGACGCTCCACCTCACCGAGAGGTGTAGCATATGGGCCCCAAGCGGCTTCCTTCCTCACTCTGCCGGTAGATCAGGTGACCCAAGCCACCACCGGCTTGTTCTTCGGAACCATGATCCCACCTGCAAGCTTCTCTGCACCAATACCTGCACCAGAAGTGAGTAAAAAGTCGGTCTTCAACCGGCTCACTGTTTCGACAGCCCCTGTCAACGGGTCGCCCGTTACTAAACCGACAGCCTCCGTTTTCACCAGGCTAGGTCAGAACCATAAAGTGGCCGTCCCAAAGAGGGCAACGGCCGCTGCTCCGGAAGTCGTTAAAGCGGCTTCTCCCATCAGAGAGTCAGTCTTCGCAAGATTGACGGTTCCCACTCCTCCCCCAGCTGGTCAAAAGGCATCAGTCTTCGATAGGCTGACATCGGCAGTTACCCCACACTCAAACAGGGGGCAACAAGAAACCATCTCGATTTCCGAGCCAGTCCCAACGGCTCGTCGTGCGCGACGTCACCATTGGCGACGAGTGAGGAAAGCAGGGGGCAGTTCCCCCTCAGTGCTAACTCCACCTGCTCCGATGGTGGAGGTCAACGCTGCTGTTCCAACTGGGAACAGCTTTGAATTACTGAGGAAGGTGAGAAAGAACTCTCCGATAGCTACATTGAAAAGATCTCCGCCTATGGAGAAAGCTCCGGAGGCAAAGCAAGAACAGCCCCCTCAACGGCTGTCGTCAAAAATTTATAAAGTCTGGCGGAGGGTTCAAGACTCTGTGATTGATCCAGACCATTTTCGTCACCATAAAAAGGCAAAGGTGGAAAAGGACAAAGCTCGCCCCGTTAAACAGCAGGGGGCAACAATTGCTAGGATGCCCACTTTAACGGCTCCTTCAACCTCAATGGTCCATAAAAGAAGGAGGCCAGAGAAAGCTCCTGTGACCGTATCAAAGTTTAAAAGCGATGAACCTAAACGCCCCAAGTCAGGGGGCGTAACAGTTCATACGGTTTATATGGCCTCTGGAAAGGAAGAAAGCCGCACTTCTACGGCTCACCGACCGCTCACCCGATCAGTGACCAAGGCTCAGGAGCAGCAACAAAAGCTCCACGAGATGATGAATGCTATGGCCGTGCTTACAGAGCCAAAAGAAAACCCTGAAGCGTCCTTAGATGAGCGCCGAGACGAAGAGACCGACGCCGAGTTCCTTCGCCGAATATTGGAAAAGAAGGACAAAGAGGCTGCTGAACAAGCGACCAACATACAGCGTATGGGCCTCCTCTTCCAGGACATGATAGGGATGATGATACAGCAAGATCCCCCGAATGAAGAACCTCCGATCGTCCTTGGAGACGATAGGGGAGAGACATCGAATCCTCAGCCCATTCTATTAACAGCTAAAGAGGATACGATCTCTAAGACTGATCTGGACGAATACATAGCCCAGCAAATAAGGGTTCATCATGCGGCCGAAGCAGCCGGCCACGTCGTAAAAACGGGGCGGCCATATCCAGGCTGGTATGACCAAATCAAGTACTCGCCGGGTTACACAATCCCCAAATTTCATGTCTACAAAGGGACCGGCAATCCCCATCAGCATGTCGCCCAGTTCAGGGCGCTTTGCGGTAACACCGGCGGCGATGACAAGCTTTTGCTCCGCCAGTTTGTTGGAAGTCTATCAGATACGGCGTTCGAGTGGTACTCTGAACTCCCTAATGATTCTATCAAAACCTTCGCGGAAATGGAGCTGCTGTGTACCCAGCGTTTTGCAAGTGCCAGTGAACGTACCCCGATGACGGCACTGATTAACGCCAGGGTAAAACCCGGCGAGACATGGGTTCAGTACGCTATACGGCGGCGTAATCTATGGTCGAAATGTGAGCAGCGCATAGAAGAAGCCTCTGCAGTAGGAATGTTTGTCGGAACCCTTGATCCACAAGAAACCATCTCACAGTTTATGATGTTTTTCAAGCCGACTTACTTCCAGGCTTTAATTGACAAACTAGCGTAAATGGACCAGATGGGCCATAAACCCCCTCTCCCAAAGCCGGATTCCCGAAATGACAAAGGAAAGGGAAAAGTGATCGTTGTTGCTAATGCTCAACAACAGCCGAACGACTCGAAGCCGGTTGCTCGTCCAAACAATACACGCCCGTACGTACCCCTTGAGGATAGGATGGGACGTCCTTATTCCTTCCCCCGCGATAAAACGAGGAGGTTATTCGAGCTGGCATTGCGCAACAGACTCATAAATCTGCCGGATCCAAAACGACCGTTGCAACCAAGTGACGTCAACGAGCCTAATTACTGCCCTTATCATCGAGTACTAGGCCATCCGATCGAAGATTGCTACGTTTTCAAGAATTGGCTTGAGAATCAGTATCGACAGGGCAAGTTCGCGTTATCTGACAAATGGAAGGTGAATCCCCCGCAACCCCACACCCCTAAAGGGACGAATACGCCGGGGGCAACGTGCTCTGTCATTGAAGAAACTCCGTGGGAGGTTGTATTATCATCGAAAACGAAGAGAATGCTAAATGATCTTCGGACATGTCCGGCGATCAAGTGGAAGAACCCATTGGAACCGCAGGTCGTTGAGGGGATGTTGTCACGCCCAGCTTCCCAGTGTACGGCGAAGTGGACGTGACGAGGCCCGCTACGTATGTACTCAAACGTACATACGCTAAGCGTAACTAAGCAATATAAAATAATCACAAGAGACAAATGAAATTGAAATAACAGCAACTTTTATTAATAACATTCTTTGTACAATGCATGAAATGAAAATACAACTGGAATGAAAAAAGCAATGCCTAAACAGTGGCATAATAATAATAAAAGGAAGTACTGGGAAGATCAAGTACAAAGTCTAGAGCTCTAGGTCTTCTTGGAATTTCTCCAAATCTTCACTTGTAGGCTCGGTCTCAACTTGGTCCAACGCACCTGACGACATTCAAAGAAGAGAGAAATAGAATGTCGTCAGCGAACAGGTCGCTCGGTAAGTCCCAAAGAAGAATGAAGAATGAGAGTGACATAGTATAGTATTTTCTAAAGTATTGTATTGTAGAATATTATGAAATATTGTTTAACGTAATTGTTTGTAGCTTGGTACAGGAGGATGCCAGTGTATACGAGGGGAGTCTCTATATGCCAGAGACTAAGGGCACGTATAGTACAAGGAACCGTTTATGCCACGGTACAACAGCAACGGAATATAGGTTAGGTGTCTTAATCTGACCACCTCATTCCACTTTTAACATCTTCCGTACCAATCTACCCCTTTAAACCCCGCGATGTCATGTTTGTATTGTTATCTTGTAAACTTGTAATGATTGCTTGATTGACTTGATTAACTGATAGACTTACCGAAACCATGATATCAGGAAACGGTTATAACCGTAGAGTCATGTAAATGGAATACTGGAAACTTGTAAAAAGAATATCCATGGTTCGGTTCAGTCAGACAGATTGTTAACTGATTCTGGGATTCATGTATTCAAGTTGTGTTGGAATATAATTGAAATATAGATTGACTTGAAATATATTCAAGTCAGAATTAGTCAGACTCTAACCCGAGTCCGACTAAAAGAAATATAATTTGAAGTTCAATATTAGCTAGGGGCCTTATTGTAATTTGTGAAACTTGAGGGGGTTTTATGTAAAAATACTTTTGTATAGTTTTCCAAATACACCTCAAGTATTTAATAATCGTCTTTATTGTTATAATGAATGTGAATTTTATTTGTGTTATTCTAGTGAATATATCCTAATAAAAGTATTAATTGTTTATTTGAAATTCGTGTTATTTTAATGTAACTTTTAATCTTTGAATTTTAGGAAAAAGTGGAAATTTTATATTATAACAAAATAAATGTTTAAATGATAATTATATATAATTAAACACATAAATAATTTTTAAATAAAAATTTTATTTACAAAAATATCACTTTCTTTAAATATCGTATTTTAAACCTTTCGAGACCGAATGCTCCTTGCGGAGGTCTGAATCTCGCACTACTAGCCTGCGGGTGCACGATGAACCGTGCTATCCCTAACAGGTTCCCCAAAGATGGGTTGTAATGGCACTTTGCTCAGGTTTTTATAAATACTTTTAATTTAGGGAAAAGGTTTTCTAAATATAGGGTATTTATTTGTAAAAGTATATAGTTCTCCATATTTTAGTTGTTAGGGTTTTCTAGACCATCTAACCTATATTCTATGGTCTAAACGATGAGTCATTAGAAGCCTCAAATCGCCTCTTCACCGTCGAATGCAGCCAGGTAAGTGCCAGGTAAGTGGGAAGGAACCACAGTCGTGGGCCTAATTAAAAACCACTAGCCTTAGACACACTTGCCTAGACCCACAAGACAGTTTAGATAAACGATCGATGTCCATGACCAATCGTGCTTTCATTTTATATAAGTTTTATTTAGAAAAGTTTACAATTTAAAGGTTAAACTAAAAGTTATAAAAGTTATGGTATTTTAGTGAAAAAGTCCTATAATATCGTATTCTGTATTTTTGTTATTTATCAATTAGGGTTATAATGAGTGTGTGTAAGGGTAGGTCATTACCCCGTGACTTATATTAAGTTTTGGTGAAGTTTCAAGGTGAAATAAGCTATGTTAAACTTAAGGGTATTAAGGTGCAAGAATACGGTATTCATAAACGTTATCATTTCATGTGTGAAATTTCATCCAAATTGAATGAAACAAGTTTTGTTATCAAAATAAACATGATTAAGAGTGAGGGATCTAATTAGAACATTAAAATTGAACTTGATGGTATTTTTATGCAAGAAATACGGTTTTGTAAAGAAATTATCATTTCATGTGGAAAAGTGTGATTAAATTTGATTTAAGGGTGATTAATAGTCAACATGCAATAGGGTTGATAATATGTATTAGGTGACAAGTGGAATTTTAAAGAAAAACCGGATCGGGAATCGGTTTGTCCGATTTCCGTCGGTTCCAAAAAGTCGTATTTTACAATTATAGAAAAGAAAGATAGAAGGTTGGGACTTACGGGTTTGGACAAGCTAAGCGTTCTAAAAGGTGTGGTGGTTGTCGATTCGTCGGAAACGTCACGTCGGTCTTGATCCGGTCGCCGGAATCCGTCGTCGGTTTCGGCAGCGCTTCGCTTCTCGCTCTTTGCACCAAGTTCTCAAGAGTTTTAGAGAGTATGCTTAGAGTTGTGAGGGGAAAAGGTAGAGGGTAGGGGCCTTTATATAGGGCTAGGCTAGGGTTAGGGTTAGGGTAGATGAAAAGTTAAAAAATAAAAATGTGATAAAATGTAATAAAAATGTATTAAAAGTGGAGTAATTGGGGGTTTTAAAGAGTTCTGGAAGTGGTATGAGGCTGAAACTTTGTAGGTGCGTAGGGAATACCAAAAGACACAACTTTCATGTTGTGACCCTTGCCGGAATCGGCCGAATCGGGGGTGACTCGGCCGTGACTCGGTCGGATCACTGAGTCGGCCGAGTCAAGGCCGAGTTGGCCGATTCCCGACCGAGTCCGGTGACCTGGATCTCCCCCGGTGGTTCATCTACCCTCTGCAAGTGTTACATCTTTGGGTGTAGTGGGGTTTTTGTGAGATATGCACGTGTAAACTCTTAGTATTCTAAAGGTTTTTAAAAAATCAATAATAAAAATAATGTGGGGTATGGGATTCGAACTCTGGTGGCTTAGTTCAGCAGTGCAAGGTATTACCAATGAGCTACAAGCTCCTTCTTGTAATTATTGTAAAGAGATAGATACTTAAAGTGTTATCGGCAACATTAATACTCCAAGTATACTTCAATTTTAAATCAAATTTTGGTATACAAAAATTGGAGTTGTTACAATCTACCCTCCTTACAAAAAATTTCGTCCTCGAAATTTACAGCTTTTATTTAAGGACTAATTTACAAAAAATGTGCGGATATCTTGCATGCATCTCATCTTCCCTTTCCCACGTGGATTCTCCTGGAGTGTCTTTTCTCCACATTATCCGGACCAAATTAACTTCCTTGTTCCGAAGTGTCTTTACCTTTCTATCCAGGATCTCCACAGGTTGTTGCTCACAAGACAAATCGGGCTGTATCGTAAGCTCGGAATGATCAAGTACATGGCTGGGGTCACTCACATACTTTCTGAGTTGGGATATGTGGAACACGTTATGCACTCCTTCCAATGAGGGTGGAAGCGCTAATCGGTATGCCACTTCACCGACTCGTTCGAGTATGTCGAACGGTCCAATGTATCTCGGACTCAACTTTCCCCGTCTTCCAAATCGGATCACTCCGCGATTCGGAGATATCTTCAAGAATACATGGTCTCCTGGCTGGAACTCCAAGTGTTGTCTCTTTGCATCAGCCCAATGTTTCTGTCTATCTTGGGCTATGCGCATTCTTTCTCTGATAGTACGAACCACATCCACGGTCGCTACTATCATTTCTGGTCCAAGGAGTTCCCTATCTCCGATGTCGTCCCAACTTAATGGCGATCGACACTTCCTTCCATATAATGCTGCAAAAGGTGCCATTCCTATGCTTGCTTGGTAGCTGTTGTTGTATGCGAACTCCACAAGATGCAAGTGATCTTCCCACGATCCTTTGAAATCGAGCATACATGCTCTGAGCATATCCTCCAAGATCTGAATAGTTCGTTCTGACTGACCATCTGTTTGTGGGTGATAAGCCGTGCTGAAGTTCAGACTTGTTCCCAAGCTAGCTTGCAGACTTTGCCAAAATTGCGATCGGAACCTAGTGTCACGATCGGAGACAATGCAGACTGGTACTCCATGAAGTCTCACAATTTCCTGTTTGAGTTCATGGGTATCAGAGATAGTACATTATGAAGAATTTCGTTTAAATCTAAATTAGATTATTACCTCCATGTACTTCTTCGCTAATGTCTCAGTTGATTGGCCAACTCGAAATGGGATGAAGTGAGCCGACTTTGTGAGTCGATCCACAATGACCCAAATCGCATCGTTACCTTTTGTGCTGCGAGGAAGAGCAGTTACAAAGTCCATCGTAATGTGCTGCCACTTCCATTCTGGAATTGGTAACGGTTGAAGTAATCCAGCAGTCCTGTGATGTTCAGCCTTTACTTGCTGACACACCAAGCATTTTGCGACGCTTCTGGCTACTTCACGCTTCATACCATGCCACCAATAATTCTGACGTAGATCCTTGTACATTTTGGTACCTCCAGGATGTACTGAATAGGGAGAGCTGTGAGCTTCTCTCATTAACTCTTCCCGAACAGGACCCTTTGGTACACACAATCTGCTGCCGTATCTTAAAAATCCGTCTTCGTGGATGATGAAATCTGTTCTGAGTCCATTCTCCACTTGTTCTCTGATCTTTTGCAACTTAGCATCGCTGGCTTGAGCTGCTTTGATCTGATTAACAATAGTTGATTGAACTTGTAGATTCATCAAATTTGAAACATCACCTGGAATGACTAGTTCGATCTCCATTTGATGTAGGTCTTGCTGAAGCTTCCACTGGGCGGTGAGATTCATTGCTAATGGTTGGCGACTAAGAGCATCAGGTACTACGTTCACCTTTCCTGGATGATATTGCAAATTGATGTCGAAGTCCGCCATAAGTTCTAACCATCTTCTCTGCCGCATATTCAACTCCTTCTGAGTAAACACATACTTCAGACTTTTGTGATCTGTGTAGATGTTCACTCGTTCACCAAGTAAGTAGTGGCGCCAAATCTTGAGAGCAAAAATAACGGCTGCCAACTCTAGATCATGCGTCGGGTAATTGCGCTCATGAGTCTTCAGTTGTCTTGAAGCATAAGCCACAACCTTACCGTGCTGATGTAGAACACATCCTAATCCCTTACCGGATGCATCGCAATGCACTTCAAATCCTCCAGATTGATCCGGTATTACAAGAATAGGTGCAGAAGTCAGTCTCGACTTAAGTTCTACGAAAGCTTGCTCGCATTCTTCTGACTACACAAATTCTTCATCTTTTCGTGTGAGCTTGGTTAGGGGTGTTGCTATCTTCGAAAAGCCTTCAATGAATCTTCTGTAATATCCAGCTAAACCCAAGAAACTCCGAATATCCTTCACAGACTTTGGTGTAGGCCATTCGCTGACTGCTGAGACTTTTGTTGGATCCACAGAAATTCCTTCTCCTGATACGATGTGTCCAAGAAAACCAACCTGTTTTAGCCAAAACTCGCACTTGCTGTATTTGGCATAAAGCTTATGTTGTCGAAGGGTTTCCAGGACAATTCGTAAGTGCTCCGCATGCTCTTTCCGATTCTTAGAATATACCAGGATGTCGTCGATGAAGATGACAACGAACCTGTCTAAATACTCCCGGAAAACTTGGTTCATAAGATTCATAAAGATTGCTGGTGCATTGGTCACTCCGAATGGCATTACTAAAAATTCATAATGTCCATAACGAGTTCTGAAAGCTGTTTTGTGAATATCAGCTTCCTTGACCTTCACTTGATGATAACCTGAACGAAGATCTAGTTTAGAGAAGACATAAGATCCACTTAGCTGATCGAATAAATCGTCGATGCGCGGAAGTGGATATTTGTTCTTAATAGTAACTTCGTTCAAGGCTCTATAGTCGATGCACATCCTATATGAACCTTCCTTCTTCTTCACCAGTAGCACAGGTGCTCCCCAACTTGAAGTGCTGGGACGAATCCATCCTTTCGCCAGTAATTCGTCCAACTGTGTTCGTACTTCCTTCAAACCTTCTGGACTTAGTCTATATGGTGCTTTGATTACTGGTTGTTCTCCTGGTACTAAGTCAATACTGAATTCAAGAGCTCGATCAGGAGGCAAACCTGATATATCGTCAGGGAATACATCATCAAACTCTCGAACTACCTCCGGTCTTGCTTCTTCTTCTGCATGAGCTGCTGCAACTATTGCTTCCTTTGGCTTTGCTTTGTAAATGCTTGGCTCCAATGTACGGTCTCCACTCTTGAAGTAAAAGATCGGATGATCTGGGATCTCAAATACTACCCTCCTTTGACGACAGTCGATGGTAGCATAAAAGGTTCCAAGCCAGTCCATTCCTAGAACCACATCAAAGTTCGGTATGTCCAGTACCTTGAAGTCAGCGTAAAATTCTCGACTGCAGACGATGACCGGACACATGCTGTATCCCATAGTTGCCTTTAGAACACCATTTCCAGAACTGACGTTCCAGCAGGATACAAGCGGTGAGACTGGAATCGCATGGGTTCGGACAAACCGTTGCGACATAAATCAGTGGGATGCTCCAGTATCAAACAGTGCAAGTGCAGGTAGTGAAGCTACTAGAATTGTACCTAAGGTATATGGGATAGGTTTTAGGTATAGGGAAAGTGTGTAGGTAACCAAAACTAGAAGATAAATTTAGGAAGGAAATTTACCAGTAATGACTTGGCCAGTGGCCTCAGCTTCTTCAACAGACATCATGAAAGCCAGGCGCTTCGGCACATTCCTCCTGGCCTGAGGAGCATTCCTCTGAACGTTCCTTTGGGCTTGATGGAACTGTCGAGGAGGTGGTGCAGCTTGTGGTCCTCTAGGTGGGGCAGACAGTGCAAGTCTGGTAGCAGGTGCTGGAAGAGCTGGTCGCTGCTGATAGTTGTTTGCTGGCCGGTTTGCAGCAACTGAGTTCTGCCTTTGAGGACAAGATCCAATGTCATGAGTGGCTGAACCGCAGATCAAACAAAGGCGGTTGGCTCGACGGCAATCCTTCACCATATGCCCAGATCTCTTGCAGTAGTTGCAAAAAGCTGGGCTAGGACGATGAGTTGGTACTCCGGGTCGCCTCGGCACGAAGGGTGGTCTGGACGTGGCTCCACCTGCCATCTGGTTGGCAGGACGCTTGATTCCTACAGAGTGAGGTCTTCCCCTCTCTTTTATCACTGCCTCGTAACTGCGGGCAGCTTCAAGGGCTTCCTCATGAGTCAAAAACTTCCCGGTGGCTAGAGCAGCCTTGATCTCGGTGTCCAAACCTTGCTGAAAACGACGGGCTCTGATCTCGTCCGTCGGTATCAGGTGTGCCGCGAATCTATTTAAAGATTGTGTTAGCTGTGTAGTATATGATATTAAAAATTGAACTACTGTGACAGATCTTACCAGCTCAACATAGTAAACTCAGCATCATATTCATCTACAGATTTCTCCCACATTGATCCTTGCTGTAGGTGAATAAATTGCTGTTCCATAGCGAACCTGGCGGTCACAGGGAAATATTTCGCGTCGAACTTCTCACGAAATGTTTTCCATTCAATCGGCTGGGCCAGGCGGGTTTCTTCCGCCTTGCACCAATTTCGAGCGTTGTCCGTGAGCTGTAGCTTCGCTACACGGACCCAAGCATTATCTGGCACTTGAGCTGCTGCCAGATCATCTTCAATACTTTGTGCCCATTCTTCTGCTTCGAGAGGGCTTCCTTTACCCGAGAATTGCTTTGGGTGCAAAGCTCTGAATTGTTTTATTCCCGGTGCATCTGTCTCAGGACGACTCAGAAGTTGTTGCTGTCCCTCTAGCAGACTGCGGATCGCATCGAATAGCATGGTTTGCTCAGTGGATGGTGCGGGAACAACTGGAGTGAGAGGTAGTGCTGAAGGGGTATTGTTGACATTGGTGCTGGTGTTGTTCGGGGAATTGTTTGGGGAATCCATAATCCTGAAGAAAATTTGGATTAAGACAGATTCAAATGAAATGATAAGATTCAAGGAATAAAGACTTGTAAGATTCAAAGAACATGAATTGTAAAGAATGTTTTAGTTGCTGTTTCTTGTGTTATATTGCTTAGGTTGTTCACGCAGACCAGAACTGCATGACAGGGATTCATACAGCTCTGACCTGCATGGGCCACAAACAAAACCTGTCACGCCCCGCTTCCCAGTGTACGGCGAAGTGGACGTGACGAGGCCCGCTACGTATGTACTCAAACGTACATACGCTAAGCGTAACTAAGCAATATAAAATAATCACAAGAGACAAATGAAATTGAAATAACAGCAACTTTTATTAATAACATTCTTTGTACAATGCATGAAATGAAAATACAACTGGAATGAAAAAAGCAATGCCTAAACAGTGGCATAATAATAATAAAAGGAAGTACTGGGAAGATCAAGTACAAAATCTAGAGCTCTGGGTCTTCTTGGAATTTCTCCAAATCTTCACTTGTAGGCTCGGTCTCAACTTGGTCCAACGCACCTGACGACATTCAAAGAAGAGAGAAATAGAATGTCGTCAGCGAACAGGTCGCTCGGTAAGTCCCAAAGAAGAATGAAGAATGAGAGTGACAGAGTATAGTATTTTCTAAAGTATTGTATTGTAGAATATTATGAAATATTGTTTAACGTAATTGTTTGTAGCTTGGTACAGGAGGATGCCAGTGTATACGAGGGGAGTCTCTATATGCCAGAGACTAAGGGCACGTATAGTACAAGGAACCGTTTATGCCACGGTACAACAGCAACGGAATATAGGTTAGGTGTCTTAATCTGACCACCTCATTCCACTTTTAACATCTTCCGTACCAATCTACCCCTTTAAACCCCGCGATGTCATGTTTGTATTGTTATCTTGTAAACTTGTAATGATTGCTTGATTGACTTGATTAACTGATAGACTTACCGAAACCATGATATCAGGAAACGGTTATAACCGTAGAGTCATGTAAATGGAATACTGGAAACTTGTAAAAAGAATATCCATGGTTCGGTTCAGTCAGACAGATTGTTAACTGATTCTGGGATTCATGTATTCAAGTTGTGTTGGAATATAATTGAAATATAGATTGACTTGAAATATATTCAAGTCAGAATTAGTCAGACTCTAACCCGAGTCCGACTAAAAGAAATATAATTTGAAGTTCAATATTAGCTAGGGGCCTTATTGTAATTTGTGAAACTTGAGGGGGTTTTATGTAAAAATACTTTTGTATAGTTTTCCAAATACACCTCAAGTATTTAATAATCATCTTTATTGTTATAATGAATGTGAATTTTATTTATGTTATTCTAGTGAATATATCCTAATAAAAGTATTAATTGTTTATTTGAAATTCGTGTTATTTTAATGTAACTTTTAATCTTTGAATTTTAGGAAAAAGTGGAAATTTTATATTATAACAAAATAAATGTTTAAATGATAATTATATATAATTAAACACATAAATAATTTTTAAATAAAAATTTTATTTACAAAAATATCACTTTCTTTAAATATCGTATTTTAAACCTTTCGAGACCGAATGCTCCTTGCGGAGGTCTGAATCTCGCACTACTAGCCTGCGGGTGCACGATGAACCGTGCTATCCCTAACAGGTTCCCCAAAGATGGGTTGTAATAGCACTTTGCTCAGGTTTTTATAAATACTTTTAATTTAGGGAAAATGTTTTCTAAATATAGGGTATTTATTTGTAAAAGTATATAGTTCTCCATATTTTAGTTGTTAGGGTTTCCTAGACCATCTAACCTATATTCTATGGTCTAAACGATGAGTCATTAGAAGCCTCAAATCGCCTCTTCACCGTCGAATGCAGCCAGGTAAGTGCCAGGTAAGTGGGAAGGAACCACAGTCGTGGGCCTAATTAAAAACCACTAGCCTTAGACACACTTGCCTAGACCCACAAGACAGTTTAGATAAACGATCGATGTCCATGACCAATCGTGCTTTCATTTTATATAAGTTTTATTTAGAAAAGTTTACAATTTAAAGGTTAAACTAAAAGTTATAAAGGTTATGGTATTTTAGTGAAAAAGTCCTATAATATCGTATTCTGTATTTTTGTTATTTATCAATTAAGGTTATAATGAGTGTGTGTAAGGGTAGGTCATTACCCCGTGACTTATATTAAGTTTTGGTGAAGTTTCAAGGTGAAATAAGCTATGTTAAACTTAAGGGTATTAAGGTGCAAGAATACGGTATTCATAAACGTTATCATTTCATGTGTGAAATTTCATCCAAATTGAATGAAACAAGTTTTGTTATCAAAATAAATATGATTAAGAGTGAGGGATCTAATTAGAACATTAAAATTGAACTTGATGGTATTTTTATGCAAGAAATACGGTTTTGTAAAGAAATTATCATTTCATGTGGAAAAGTGTGATTAAATTTGATTTAAGGGTGATTAATAGTCAACATGCAATAGGGTTGATAATATGTATTAGGTGACAAGTGGAATTTTAAATAAAAGCCGGATCGGGAATCGGTTTGTCCGATTTCCGTCGGTTCCAAAAAGTCGTATTTTACAATTATAGAAAAGAAAGATAGAAGGTTGGGACTTACGGGTTTGGACAAGCTAAGCGTTCTAAAAGGTGTGGTGGTTGCCGATTCGTCGGAAACGTCACGTCGGTCTTGATCCGGTCGCCGGAATCCGTCGTCGGTTTCGGCAGCGCTTCGCTTCTCGCTCTTTGCACCAAGTTCTCAAGAGTTTTAGAGAGTATGCTTAGAGTTGTGAGGGGAAAAGGTAGAGGGTAGGGGCCTTTATATAGGGCTAGGCTAGGGTTAGGGTTAGGGTAGATGAAAAGTTAAAAAATAAAAATGTGATAAAATGTAATAAAAATGTATTAAAAGTGGAGTAATTGGGGGTTTTAAAGAGCTCTGGAAGTGGTATGAGGCTGAAACTTTGCAGGTGCATAGGGAATACCAAAAGACACAACTTTCATGTTGTGACCCTCGCCGGAATCGGCCGAATCGGGGGTGACTCGGCCGTGACTCGGTCGGATCACTGAGTCGGCCGAGTCAAGGCCGAGTTGGCCGATTCCCGACCGATTCCGGTGACCTGGATCTCCCCCGGCGGTTCATCTACCCTCTGCAAGTGTTACATCTTTGGGTGTAGTGGGGTTTTTGTGAGATATGCACGTGTAAACTCTTGGTATTCTAAAGGTTTTTAAAAAATCAATAATAAAAATAATGTGGGGTATGGGATTCGAACTCTGGTGGCTTAGTTCAGCAGTGCAAGGTATTACCAATGAGCTACAAGCTCCTTCTTGTAATTATTGTAAAGAGATAGATACTTAAAGTGTTATCAGCAACATTAATACTCCAAGTATACTTCAATTTTAAATCAAATTTTGGTATACAAAAATTGGAGTTATTACAGATGTTGAAGCCACGTCCAACTCCAAAGACCAATGATGGGGGTTCGAGCACTAGTAGCCAGTCGTCAAAGTCTTTGAAGAAAAAGAAGAAGGCCAAGAAGCCAGTGAAGCCTAGCGATAGGCGCACGGACTTGCAAAAGCAAATTGACGCGCTGGAAGAGTACAACCAGAAGGCGCGGACTCCCATTACATTGCAAGAGTTCCTCAACCATGTCTTCCAAGAAGAAGATGAGGGAGGTAGTTCGTCAAATGAATCTGAAGAACATGTGGCAAGTTGCCATGTGATTTCCCATTCGATCACGAACGATGAGGAGACTCCTTGCACCGAAAAGCCGGGGGCAGATCCTGAACCAAAAGTTCTGGAACCATCAGATGAAGTAATTGACGCACTCCTTAATGAAGCTCGGTTGAAAAGTAAAGCTGATCGGAAGCACGAGGCGGCTATATTTGAAAGGGCCAAGCGCCAGCGACTTGATGAAGGAGCTGAGACGATCCCGCTGGAGCAAAACACCTCCACTGTCGACAAAAGCCAACTCAGGATGAGGAAAAAGTTCGCTAAAGCCATATCAATGGGCATGAAGCTACCATCCTCTGAAAGAAACATCGCCGGTGAAGTGGAAACGCACCCCTCGTATTGCTTATATCATCAGAGGATTTCGCACCCCACTTAAGAGTGCAAAGCTTTCGATAGATGGTGGTAAGGATACGTTGTTCATCGACAACACTTTAAACGGGAAAAACGTAAAACTCGTCGGGAGCGGAGAAATACGACCGAAGGGCTTAAAAGAACTGCTGGCGATTGTCGCATGGTTAACACCGGTGGATCACAAGTGCCCACATTCGGGAGTGATTCTGATGAAGAGCTAGAACTTGCCCCTCTCTTTAAAGAGTCCGCTTCAGGAAAAGAAGAAGAACCGAAAGTCTGCAAAAATATCCGGCTGCGGAATCGGACGCTGCCTAAAAAGAACCTCGGACCCTTGAACAGAAAAGATAAAGGGAAAGAAAAGGTCTCTGAGGATATTACTCTCGATGACCAAGTTGCGGAAGAGTTAACCGCTAAGAACCCACCAAAGAAGAATAAGGTGGATTACAACGTCTTAGCACATCTGAGGAAGCTGCCCTCACAGCTCAGCATTCTTGACGCCCTTTTGCTATCAAAAGAGGCGAGAGATTCGTTGATTAAGGCGCTCCAAGACCCGGAACAATTCCAAGCATGCCTGGCCGAGGAAAAGATGAAGGATGAATTAGAGGAAGTACACACGGCTGATGTTACTTTTGGCGATGAAGACCTTTTACTTGGGACTTGCGAACACAATCGCCCTCTCTATGTTTCGGGATACTGCCATGATATAAAGATAGGCAAAATCCTGATCGATAACGGGTCGTCTGTTAACCTACTCAACGTGCGGGTGTTGAAGGAAATCTGCATGAGCGTCCAGCACCTTGCTCGGGACAAGATCACCATCTCCGGGTTCGACTCCCAATCGTCAAAGACTCTTGGATCTGTGATACTGACGCTACGCTTCGGGCTACTCGTCACAGACATTAAGTTCCACGTCATAGACGCCAAGACATGCTACAACGCTTTGCTCAGCCGACCATGGTTACACGAGTACAACATCATCCCTTCTACACAACATCAGTGTATGAAGTATTTTAAGGATGGTTTCGAGTATACCGTGACGGGAGAACTGAACCCGTTCTCTGTGAACGAGGTCCGCAAATACGAAGATGCCAAATACTTCTTGCCGGATTTCGAAGACACGGAAAAGTGTCACAAGCCGGAAAATAAAACTAACGCCACCATCCCTGTCTTCGGCAGTGATACCGAGGAAGAAGAGGAGATCGTTTATTCGGGTCCGCCCCAACATAACAAGCCAGGACCATCCACGCCTACATTGGTCTTTGGTAGTGACTCGGAGGATGAGGTCCATGTCGTATTCTCTACTCGACCTTCAATACAAGCTTCCGCTGACGAAGAGCAAAGTCTGCAAGTCGCCATGGTGCCGCCTAAACATCATAAAGAACTGTACGCACTTAATATCTACAGTATAGAAGAGCTGCGGACATTCTACATCCCTCCCATGCGAGAAAACGAGAAAGTAATTCTGTTTTACCGCTCTGAAGAAACCAAGATGAAAAAAGAAATCTGGTATGGCGCAGAGCCTGCGCTCGACAGGCTTCAGCCTATCCGTCTTCCCAGATATTATACAGAGGGTTTGAAGAAGCTGCTGAAACGCCAGGGGATATCCTTCAAATAAACCGTTAGAGAGGCCAAATTCTATGACAGGGTCTGGAATGTTCCCGGGACTCAACGCAAACTGCCTAATGGGAAAATGGAAACGAGAGGGCTTGGATACATCCGGTCAAAGAAACGAGAGTTACTACCTGGCTGCTACGTCATATATGACCTTGATGAAGAAGCGGATGCTCAATGGGAGGACGCTAATCCTAAGCCAGTGAAGGTTCCAGATGCAAGAGAGCCCAGTCCGTCGTTCGAGGAACAAATGGACAGACTTATAAAGAAAGCTGGTCAAAAAGTCCGAGATGATCACAACCGTGAGACGGCCATCTACGAGAAAGCCAAGACGCAACGCCTTCTCCAACAGGCCGTAAAGGGTGAAGATGCCGCTCCTTGTCAACCCGTTATAAAGAAGGCTCAGCTCAAAAGCAGAAATAAGTCGAAAGGCCAAAAAGGCGCTCAACAACAGCAAAGCAGGGCTAAGAAGCCACGCAAACGGGAATTGAGCGTTATTGACCTATCCCTCATGAAGAAAATGAGTCGAGCATACTCTTTTCCTCGGGATAAGACAAGGAGGATGTTTGAGCTTGCTCTAAAACATCAGATGCTCGCGCTGCCGGAGTCTAAACACCCTGAACAAGCAGGCGAAGCCTCACACCCGGACTATTGCTCTTACCATCGAGTAGTAAGCCATCCTCTTGAAGATTGCTTCACCTTCAAGAATTGGGTCGAAGATCAATATCAGCTTGGTAAATTCGCTCTGTCCAACAACTGGAGGGTATCACCACCACAAAAGCACGAGCCTAAGGCCACGAAAGAAAAACCAGTTCCATATTGGGATTGGAAGCGAATTCGTACCTGTCACATGATAACGATGCTACAAGAAGAATCCGAGAACATGGGCAGCCTTCCCTGGTGCCTCGAAAACAGCAATGAAGAGGTGATCTCAGAATTTCCCCCAGCTCCGAAAGAACTGGAGGACGGCATACATACCACTGCAGATAACCTCAAGAAAATTGAGTTGGGGACGATAAACGATCCGCGACCGACATTCGTCAGCGAGCTGCTGTCTGAAGAAAAGGTGGCTACGTTAAAGGACGTCCTTGTACAGCATAAAGATTGCTTCGCATGGAACTATTCCGAGATGCCGGGACTTGATCCAGAAGTTGCTGTACATAGACTGGCAATATCCCCGAGTGTCAAGCCGGTCAAACAAGCGCCGAGAAGAATGCGGCTTGAGCTCGAGATGAGCATCAACGCGGAAGTCAAAAAGCTGATAGACTCCGGCTTTATCCAAGAGGTTCAATACCCTGAATGGATCGCTAACATCGTCCCGGTGATGAAGAAAAATGGGACGGTGCGCATATGCGTGGACTTTCGGGATCTCAATAATGCTTGCCCGAAGGATGATTTTCCAGTGCCAGTCACCGAACTGATGATAGACAATACGTCCACGCATGAGATTTTCTCATTCATGGACGGCTCATCAGGATATAATCAAATAAAAATGCACCCTGAAGACCAGAAACATACGGCTTTCCGGACTCCTTTGGGAATATTCTGTTACAAGGTGATGCCCTTCGGTTTAAAGAACGCCGGTGCAACCTACCAAAGGGCCATGACGAAGATTTTCGATAACCTTATACACGAAATCGTTGAATGCTATATCGACGACCTCGTTGTTAAAAGCAAATCATATGAGGAACATCTCGAGCATCTGAAGACCGTATTTCAACGTCTTCGACAATACAACTTGAAGATGAACCCTCTGAAGTGTGCATTCGGGGTTTCCTCGGGCAAATTCCTGGGATTCATCGTTCAACACCGAGGTATCGAAATAGATCCGTCCAAGATCAAGGCAATCATGGGAATGCCTCCGCCGAGAACTCTCAAACAGCTGCGGTCTCTCCAAGGGAAGCTCGCGTACATACGGCGATTTATAGCCAACCTTTCAGGAAAGTGCCGTCCTTACAGTCACCTGATGAAGAAGGGAACCCCATTCGTTTGGGATCACAAATGCCAAAGCGCACTGGATGAGATCAAGCAGTATTTGCAAAACCCTCCAGTGTTGGCTGCTCCAGTGAAGGGAAAGCCTCTCATTCTTTACACGGCCGCCCTTGAAGGTTCTTTGGGCGCATTATGGGCACAAGAGAATGACCAGGGGAAAGAAAGAGCACTTTACTACTTAAGTCGAGTGCTGCTGGGGGCAGAAAGCAATTACTCCCCCATTGAAAAACACTGCCTGGCATTGATCTTCGCAATAACAAAGCTTAGACATTACGCATTAGCGCATGAAGTCTATCTCATTTCAAAGGTGGACCCTCTCAAATATCTAATGTCAAAGGCCATATTGACAGGACGACTCGCTAAATGGGCCCTGCTCTTAATGGAGTTCTCGATAGCATATCGACCACTCAAAGCAGTAAAAGGCCAGGCCATCGCCGACTTCCTTGCTGAGCACCCGATACCGGCCGACTCTCCTTTAAACTACGATCTTCCAGACGAACATGCATTTGATGCGATCGATGGTGATAATACCCGATGGGAGCTTTATTTTGACGGAGCATCTTCCGTGAAGAAGCGCAAACAAAGTACCCATATAATCAAATCGGGGGTAGGACTCATCTTTATAACTCTACAAGGAGGGATAATGCGCTACGCGTTCTCCCTGACGGAACCAAGGACAAACAACGAAGCCGAATACGAAGCTCTGATAGCAGGCCTCGAGATCGCCATTGACATGGGAATTGAAAACCTCCTCATATACGGAGATTCGCAACTGGTCGTTAGTCAAGTAAACGGCGATTACCAAACATGCAAACCGGAATTGGTAAAATACGGTGAAAATGTGCAACAACTGCTAACCCAAATTCCCTCCTATACTTTGGAGAGCATACCACGTGCGGATAACAGCAAAGCGGACGCGTTGGCCAAACTTGCTAAAGAAATGGCTGACGAGAACCTCGATGACGTTAGAATCATGGTACAAAGTCGTCGGGTGCTCGCCCCCGCAGAAATACCTTCGGAATCACCCGAAGAGAAGGGAGTGACTGAACAAGCGACCTTGCAAATAAAAGAACATGAGAAGGTTGAGGATTGGAGGGAAGTCTTTATAGACTACTTCAAGTCCCACCAAATGCCCGAAGATGCGTCCGCAAGACATCAACTCATAAAACGAGCTCTGTCTTTCGCCTTCGTCAATGATACTCTATACAAGAGGTCATTCGATTCTCTTTGGCTGAGATGCTTAGGACCGGACGAATCGGAAAGAGTCGTTCAGGAGGTTCATGACGGAATCTGCGGTTCTCACCAAGCAGGTCCAAAGATGAAGTTGAAGATCAAACGGATGGGCTATTACTGGCCCACGATGATTCAAGACTGCATCGAATATGCGAAGCAATGTCACTCATGCCAGATTCATGGGGACTTCATCCACCAGCACCCAAATCCGTTGCATCCAACGGTAGCTAGCTGGCCATTCGAAATGTGGGGGACTGATATAGTCGGCCCCATCGAACCAGCATCGTCTAAAGGACATCGTTTCATCCTAGCGACGACTGACTACTTCTCTAAGTGGGCAGAAGCAGTACCATTGAGAGAAGTGAAGACGGAGAATATCCTCCATTTTTTCAAAATGCACGTCATATATCGGTTTGGAACTCCGAGGCGGATCATCTCCGATAACGGGCCAGCCTACCGAAGTCATAAAATCAGCCGCTTCGCACAGCAGCATAACATAGACTGGAGATATTCCTCAGTCTATAATCCACGAGCTAACGGTCTCGCCGAGGCCTTCAACAAGACCTTGACGAAAATTATAAAGAAAACAGTGTCCCGAAATAAGAAAGACTGGCATGAGAGACTGCAAGAAGCTCTTTGGGCGTATCGAACCACGTTCAAGACAGCCACAAACACAACGCCATACGCGTTGGTGTTCGGTACGGAAGCAGT
The DNA here is from genome assembly GCA_030015575.1 of Agapanthus africanus. Classification (NCBI taxonomy): domain Eukaryota; kingdom Viridiplantae; phylum Streptophyta; class Magnoliopsida; order Asparagales; family Amaryllidaceae; genus Agapanthus; species Agapanthus africanus. Next base: position 88,877,383 of record JASDDO010000012.1, on the reverse strand, counting down.
ACTCCCTCTCGAGATAGAGTTACCCTCTCTACGAGTGGCAGTTCACCATGAGCTAACGGACGAAGAAAATGCTCACCTTCGGCTTGAGGAGCTTGACGCCCTTGATGAAACTAGGCTCATAGCGCAACAAAATCTGGAAGCTTATAAAGCAAAGATGATGCGCTCATACGAAAGATTGACCCGACCGAGGACATTCCACCAAGGTGAACTCGTGCTAGTGGTCAAAAGGCCTATGATCCCCAATCGCGCCAAGCGGGGAAAATTCGAGCCGAACTATGAAGGCCCGTACATCATAGATAAAGTTTACCAGGGTGGGGCCTATCTACTCATGGACATGCACGGTGAAAGGCCTTGTAGACCAATAAACGGTCGCTTCTTAAAGAAATACTACGCTTAATGAGCAACAGCCTAGGTCAACGATAGATGACGACGACTATGTCCGCTCGCTATCTTCCTAAGCTCAAACTTTATAAGCAGTAGCCAGCTTCTCAATAGCGGACCGAAATGTCCCTAAACTAACAGCGGACCGAAATGTCCCTAAACTAACAGCGGACCGAAATGTCCCTAAACTAACAGCGGACCGAAATGTCCTTAAACTAATAGCAGACCGAAACGTCTTTAAACTACTACCGCAGCATCTTTAGACTGACGAGATATAAAAAAATATATATAAAAATAAAATAAAATAAAAAAAATGGTATGTCCATAAGCAAAATGGGCATGGATGAAAACCCGAAAGGGCTCCGTGAGTAAAAACAGCAGGACTACCGGCGAGTGTTTGTGAAAACCTGAAAGGGCGCAACCTCGTTAAAGGACACTTATAGGGTCCTCTCGACCTTGTAGGGAGAAACCACCTGCGTGAGATCCTTACGACTCACAAAGGTGCAACACATTTAGGGATCCCCATGATTCCTAAAGAGAAAATACACTTGCGAGATCCTCACGACTCGTAAGGAGAACGCTCTTATGGGACCTCACGGCTCGTAAGATTTGAAAGTCTTAAGTTACAGAGATCTAAACCTGTGCTTAAGCAACCCCCATAACTTTCGATATTGCCCTACAAGTGGCTCAATACTGACCCTTGTATACAATCCACGGGCGCGAATAAACATTTCCCTAACCAAGGTCCATCCGTGACTGGGGATATGTTCGCATAACCCTTGTAAATCCTCTCGATTTGCAAAGAGAAAACCCTCCTGTAGGATCGTTACGACTTACAGAGGAACAAAACACTTAGGAACCCTCACGATTCCTAAGGAGAAAATACACCTATAAGATCCTCACGACTTATAGGGAGAAATAGCTTTGTGAGACCCTTACGGCTCATAAAGTCAAAAGCCTTAGTCGACAGGACCCTAACCCTGGTCGCTAAGCCTCCTTTGTTCGACAATGACAGAGGCAAATGATGATTCGCTCCTGGCAACATCCCAGTTGTAGCGGTGCTGATGCCAAAATCAGTGTCCAAGTTCAGGTTTACGGCGAAAAGCCAGTAAGCCGCACATGCATACGAAATAGCCGAAATGATAGGGCAACTTGCGATAAAAAGCAGCAAGTAAAATGTATGCATGCGAAATAGCCGAAATGATTGGGCACCGCGAAAAATAGCCGAAATGATTGGGCAATCGCGACCATCGCGATATAAAAGCTGAAATGATAGAGCATCGCGGAAAGAATAAAAAAAATGAAAGAATGAAACTTTTTGCCCTACAGTTAAGATCACATCGATCCCTGTATACAATCCAAGGGCATAAACAAAGAGGGAACCATACCCTCCCAGCAAATTCCTTGACTCACGGATACAAACACTCCTTGACGAGAGCTTCCTGATCCGCGTCGACCCGCAGAGCCGCCAGTGCCCCCGTGGGAACCCTCGGCTCGTTTCAAACCCCAAGGAAACAAATAATCCTTGGCGCTTAGGAAACAAATAATCCCTGGAAAACTCCTCGACTCACGGATACAAACACTCCTTGACGAGAGCTTCCTGATCCGCGTCGACCCGCAGAGCCACCAGAGCCCCCGTGGGAACCCTCGACTCGTTTCAAACCCCAAGGAAACAAATAATCCTTGGCGCTTGGGAAACAAATAATCCCTAGCAAACTCCTCGACTCACGGATACAAACACTCCTTGACGAGAGCTTCCTGATCCGCGTCGACCCGCAGAGCCACCAGTGCCCCCGTGGGAACCCTCGACTCGTTTCAAACCCCAAGGAAAACAAATAATCCTTGGCGCTTGGGAAACAAATAATCCCTGGCAAACTCCTCGACTCACGGATACAAACACTCCTTGACGAGAGCTTCCTGATCCGCGTCGACCCGCAGAGCCACCAGAGCCCCCGTGGGAACCCTCGACTCGTTTCAAACCACAAGGAAACAAATAATCCTTGGCGCTTGGGAAACAAATAATCCCTAGAAAACTCCTCGACTCACGGATACAAACACTCCTTGACGAGAGCTTCCTGATCCGCGTCGACCCGCAGAGCCACCAGTGCCCCCGTGGGAACCCTCGACTCGTTTCAAACCCCAAGGAAAACAAATAATCCTTGGCGCTTGGGAAACAAATAATCCCTGGCAAACTCCTCGACTCACGGATACAAACACTCCTTGACGAGAGCTTCCTGATCCGCGTCGACCTGCAGAGCCACCAGAGCCCCCGTGGGAACCCTCGACTCGTTTCAAACCCCAAGGAAACAAATAATCCTTGGCGCTTGGGAAACAAATAATCCCTAGCAAACTCCTCGACTCACGGATACAAACACTCCTTGACGAGAGCCTCCTGATCCGCGTCGATCCGCAGAGCCACCAGAGCCCCCATGGGAACCCTCAACTCGTTTCAAACCCCAAGGAAACAAATAATCCTTGACGCTTGGGAAACAAATAATCCCTAGCAAACTCCTCGATTCACGGATACAAACACTCCGTGACGAGAGCTTCTTAACTCATGTCAACTGTTCCGCTACAACTGCAAATAAATCCTCGATTCGTCTCAATTTGTAAGAAGAAGTCTCAGACAGCAAGGATCGAAAAGCTTGCTTTTTGAGCAATGGGGCCCTGCAAGTCAATCCAAACTGGTCTCTTGCATACTATTCACGGGTCTCACTCTCCGAAGTCGAATTTCGACGAGAAGGGAAACAACCGCTTACGAATCCTCTCGACTCGTAAGAGGGAAAATTCTCTTATAGGATCCTTACGACTTATAAGAGAAAACCACACTTAGGAATCCTCACGATTCCTAAGGAGAAAATCCGCCTATGAGATCCTCTCGATCCGTAGGGAGAAAAGCCTCTATGAGACCCTCACGGCTCATAGAGTTGAAAAATCTTAGGCAGCAGACCAGAACCTGTTAGTTATATGTATGCCCTAGAGGCCATTACTGTACATTGGATGTATATTGTAGTGGATGCTGGGACATATATAGGGAGGACTTTCTTGCTCGACATGATAGTATGCTATCTGGTTGAACTTTACCTTAACGTGTATACTGGGTGTCTCTCTGTTACTTGTTGGTAAAGCCCCTAGGATGTGTACTTGACTACCTGGACAATGATGCGGATCATACTAGTGGGGACAGGGTAGTCCATAAGTACATCCTTCAAAGTCCCTAGTCGTGGATGTATCGAGACGGGGCATCGATATACCAGAGTAGACTAGCGTATACCTTCTCGACCCATACAGATGGGCGATGGATGATCCCATATCCATTGGTGTTTGACATCGGAGATGATATACGGGTGCTCAGTAGTGACTGGGTACACTGGACGGACTCGCCGAGAACTCACAGATGGTATTATACCTTACGTCAGATGGCAGTTCTCTGGTGACACTGGTACAGAGTAGTCTGTTGACCCGAGATCGTCATAGAGTCTTGTGTGGTTCCCACTGTGCTTTGATTTCCATCTTACCACATCCAAGAGGGCGTGCAAAACGGTGGTTTTTGGGTACAGTCCCGAGTCACATGGAGGCAATGAGCGATAGGAGGGGATTCGTCTCTCCCGGTATAGGGAGTTGATGTTGCGCTGTGTTCGATTGGCTATAACCGGAAATCCCTGGCCAGGGTTGCTGAGATTTACTGGTAAGTGTTACCAGTAGTTTCTCAAACTGTTATAGACCTCATATCGACACGACTTATCGAGCTATTGGGGTCTGACGTCTACCACCCCTAGGCGAGATATGCGACATATCAGACGATCAGACCGTACTGTACGGTAAGTGTTACTGGTTGGATTCACAGGAGTGTGAGCGGGCTTGCTCGTCGATCTTCTGATCGCTCAATACCCGGGTGGCCATTACGTTTAGCAGACCGCTTGCGGCTTGTGGGTGTTTGATATGATCATCACCTGCTGCCGGCGTATTGACGAGTCTTTAGAGTCCTACACAGAGGTTTCCTGGCTCAAGCGAAACGAAATAGGAGCGCATATGAGATATGTGCGGGACCGAGAATAATGCGTGTATGTGATACCGTATTCTATTCTCGCGATGAATGTGTCGAATGGTTGTATGCGATATAACCTAGTTATCGAATCGAGGATTGATTCGATAGATCGATACATTGGATATTAGTCGGTCATATGCGATATGACCGGATCGTTAAATCAAATGTTGATTTAATGATTTAATGTATAATTATATATTTGATATATTACTTTGCATTAACTAGTATCGGTTCACTTTTAAATGGTTTTCTCACTTGGATTGTGCACATTGTATATGTGATATACTTTTGTACACAAGTTTGTATCATGTTTGATGATACATGCTCACTAGGGTTTGTGTGAAGATTAAACCATGGTTGTAGATTGGTTAGGGTTTTCATTTTCTTATTCATTTATTTATTTATTTATTCTTTTTGGAAAATGAAAAGCATAAAGGAAAATGGTGGCTTTGTTTGTTTGTATGTTGAAACTTCATGAAGCTTTGACTAAGTCACCATTTTGTCTCATGCTTAACCCTAACCATTCCCACTAACCCTAGTTTAGTCTCTACACATAACCATGGTTTGAATATGATAAGGTTTGATTTTCTTTTCCATTTTTAATTAACACTTATCATATTCTTTCTTGCTTCTTCTTCTTCTTCACTTGAAGAAAGCTTGCTTCAACAATGGCAACTTGAGCAAATGAATGAGAAATCCAATTCTAAAGTGAACCCACTTCCTATTTCTTCATCCTCTACCTCTTGCTAAGTAGTAGAGTGTGTTTTCTTCACAAGTTTCATGACTTGGTGAAGTGGGAGCTTGATCTTGTGATGCCTCGACGTAGATCATCTTCGGCACGAAGCCGACGACCTTGCCCGCCCATTTCTCCGATGAAGCCAACGCTAGAGCCCGGGATTTGTTTTGGACAGCAAGGGGACTTCATCGCGGAGCTATGGAGGTGGAGCACCGGATCTACAAAGGTTGTATTTCCGTTCTTGTAGTTAAGTTGTTAACTATTCGCTTTTGTCGCCTAAAATATCTAGTTAACGATCTAGTCTAGGGTTTTTCGGCACCGTAATTTTTTAAATTGGCATGGTTGATGCCTTGTGAGACCTCTTGGGAGTGCCTAGGAACCCTACAGTGGTATCAGAGCCTAACTAGAGCCTTAGGCGATGTGTAGACGATGTTAGAAACCCGATCGAACCCGAAACCCCAAATTTTCCATGCTCTCTGTACAATTTTCAAAAACAGGCATTTTTGTGAATTAAAAATTCTCATAAAATAGATCAGGAAAAACTAAGAATTACTGTGAAGTTTGGGCCTCTAATTCCATAATTAGACCGTGGAACCGCGGCCAAACTAGGGGTTTGGCGGCTCTTCCGCGGCCCAAATTTGGACTTAGTCCCTCAAATTTCATATATTTATTCTTAGGTCCTTTCTTGGCAATTTTTTATATGAATTTTTTAATTCCACTCAAGTGATGAGTTTTCAAGGGTTTTATTGGGGATTCGTTAATTTGATCGGATAATTTAACTTCGTTTATGTTTTTCCGGATATTTTAGAAACTGTTAAAAAGTTCGACCGGATATAAATACCCAATTTTTCCCCTGTCGGGAAATTTCCAAGTGTTGGATTTTTCCGTGGTTTAAAGACGTTCTAAGTAGTGCAAGTAACTCGATAGACCCTCTAGAAGACAACAAACCTTAACTCGATTATGTGACCGTCTTGAACTGCCATTTGAACCTTCGGGTTTGGGGCAGTACGGCGTGCCATATGTGAGGCGTTGGCTTGACCCTTCTACGGCTGGACCGTTGGTACTGAGGCACGAACTGAATGTTTTTAGACTTGTTTCATGTGTTGATCTGTATCGGGAAAACTTGGGTGTTTGACTGTTCGATCGAAAAGTTTAAAATTTTCTATTTATCTGGAATGGGATACAATAATTGGAATTCACAATAAGTTATGAGATAACTGAATGAATATTATAAACATAGCAGTTTAGTCTCACTTGATCGGTTGCTACGGAATTTTGATGTGATCAAAAGTCCGTCGCAATCACGTAGCGTACGTGGATACTCGCCGGGTAAACTTAATAGACAGCCTCACTCCATAGCCCCGACCAAGTGACTGTAGGAGAACCCCGTCGCCGAAAGCATCCGTTCGGGTGCTCGCGGCAGCGGTGTTCCGCCTTGGTGCACTTCGTCGACGGTATCGGGGGTGCGGCCGTCTACTGAAGTTTGCGACGAGCATTCGATCAGGATGTCGGGAATCTTGCTGAATTGCCCGACTTGATATTGAAAAGTGTTTTCGATAATGAGACTAAAATGCGGGGTTTATAATTGTTAGGCATGTGATGTCTAAGGAATTCATTTGATTAGGCATGCGATGTCTAAAGAGGTTGCGGATTCCAACTATTGTAGTTTTATACTTTCTTTTCTGTGACCGTAAGTGTAATATGTGATATCGCCGGTTTCGTTGCTATATGTCAACGACAATTGGGATATGCATGTTTACTTACGTTGATGACATGTGATGTTATGTGTTGCTGGATATGTTATATTGGATCGTCGTGTTTGAATAGCCGGGGGGTTTTTATGTGAGATGAGTGTTTTTCATTTTCATTCATGTAAAAACTTGTATGTAATATTCTTTTATTGGGACACTTCCAGGTTGCGGAAGTTGTCACCCTTTGTATATTATTTACTTTTCCGCACTAGGATAGACCCAAGGAGGGGAGTACAAGTAACCGGGTTCTGGAGTCCAGTGGGAGACCAACTCGAGGAGTCGAGTCCGGGTCTCCTAACTCTAGAATTGGTAGGGTTGCTTGCCGCTCTCGTAGGGGTCTAGGGGTGTGGGTTTGGCTATTCATCACGACCGTGGAATCCGTGTTTTATACTGGCTCGTATTGAAAACACGGACGTCCTAGTATATCCAATATTTCATATGTTTCTTCTGCTGCGATATCTGTGATGTGATCATGTGATGTTCTGTGATGGATACTGTATATAGTATATATGGTATATTATATAGGCGTTACTTATGTTTTACACCCGCGCTAGCCCTGCCCCGCTCTGCCGTTAGTTACCTAACCTAACGGTGCACGAGGGGACATCGAGGCGAATGCAGATGGCATAAGTGTACGTCGTATTTATCTGTGATGTTTAGGTACTTAAATGATGGGACTTCATTAATGTGATTAATGAAAGTAAAAGAAACCTAAGATGTTGTAGAATCGAATTTCAAAAATAAAACGGGTAGCTACAGTTCTTGCTTTGCATAGTGGTATATATGATATATCCTGCACCTTATTCGATGAGGAAAGGACCGAGATCCCTTCACCCGGAGTGACTCCTTTAGCAATAACTGGCAGATGCTACACACTCGGTTTTTCTTTTGATTGCTTTTAAGTGTTTCTGCTTTGCACAGTGATATATATGATATATCCCGCACCTCATTCGACGAGGAAAGGACCGACGATCCCTTCACCGGGAGTGACTCCTTTAGCAAAACTAGAAAAGCCTCAAAAACACTCCATTTTTAAAATCATTCGATCCTACAACGATATCAAGTTCATTATGCAATAGGTTTTCAGAAAAACCTGTCGTAGCCCTCCCTCATTTCAGATAAGTGGTAGTTAGTATTCGTGCTACGTTTGTTGGCCTGCGTCAAGGCGTAGTGTGCGGTAGCTAACTAGTATTTATCTGCTTATGCATATGATGCAGATTGGATTAGGGTAGTCGTGCGACTTTGTTGGCCTGCGTCAAGGGTCGTGCGGGTGGGTTTAATTCAATCAGGAAATGACGGGTTGAACTTGACTAGCGCACTATGGTTTGTTGGCCTGCGTCAAGGTCATAGGACGCTAGGGGCAAAATTATCGGGAATTTCAAGTGTTGAGATTTGCAATGAGATTGCATACCTTCTATGAGATAGTTGGATCCCGATACCCACTGTGAGTAAGAGTTACTCCTGGGAGAGTTTTACACGTTACAATTAGCCGATCAAGTAGGTGTCTAGAAAGGTGTTAACGAGGTTACGCCTCTGGGAAAATGAGGTTTACATTAATTAGGTTCGTGCGAAAGCACGGGGGACCTCCCTCAAAGTACCGACACTGGCCTGGCTGAAAGATTGGCGAACTTGTAGCGTGTAATTAATCCCGGCTAGTCCTTCCTTTTAGGGTTTGAAGGAAGATTTGATAAAAAGCAGTGGGAGCCATCCTGATTAGATAAAATAATAACCAATCTATTCTTGCAAGAGCGCACGCTGAGTGTTTTCTTCTCTCTCTCTCCAGGTAGCGACCATGTCACGCCTTAATCAAGATAATAATACGGATTATTGACCGAACCCGCTTGTTATACTGAGCTGGGGAACGTTGGTCCCGCTCCAACTTATAATTGTTATAAGACAGAGCAGGAAATTGGGGATTACCAGAATTCCCGTGCCGCCCAAACGAAGAGAGTGCATGCTGATGCATCATCTTCGGGTGTGTTCGTTACAGAGAACTGTTTCTCAATATCCTTTACGTCCTGAGTATGTGATACCAGATCAGGATCCCAGATATGTAATCTGTTACATAGGGCTACAGAAAGGTAGAGGACTGAGAACGGGTGATAAGTTTCATGAGGCAGAAAACGGGGCAAGAGTTGCAGCCAAGTCTGTTGGTCACTGTCACCCTGTATTCCAAATACATTGATTCTGAACGAATGTTATTAGATACCGAACCTGATATACAAAATCATATCTATCTCTTTATTAGTAAAGAAATGATAAAATTTTGTATTGTTGGATAATGTTTTGAACATTTCCTATATCAAAAGTTGATCAGATCAGGCACGTTATCTAAAAGCGTTGTGGTTCTAAATCAAACTACAGTTCTTTAGTATACTGAACACATACAAGAGGAAGAGTTCAGAAATGAACGAATCCTTCTTGAGGCATTGTAGACTAGGTCATATCAATGTGATTCGACTGGCTCAAGTTACATTTTAGATGCATATTTAAATCAGTTTGAATTTACATCTTGTGAAACTTGCCAGTCATGTCACAGAGATAAGATGACCATAGCTCCGTTTACTGGAAACAGAGAAAGAGTTAGTGAACTCTTGGGATGATACATGTTGATGTATGTAGGTCCCCTGTCTACACTTGCCAAGACCGGTTCTTTATACTTCATTACATTCTCTGATGATTTTTCGAGATTCAGACCTATGTTCCTGTTGAAACACAAGTCCGAACCTTTTGAGATATTCACAGAATATAAGTTAGAAGTAGAGAACCAAATACGGGTAAAAGTATTATGTCCTATGATGAGATCAAGGAGGAGAATACTTGAGCACGAAATTCATGGACTTTTCTAAAGGAGAATGAGATTCTCTCTCAGCATTACTCCTCCGAATACACCATTGCACGATGGTATATCGGGGCGGAGCAAATACACCCTATTTGATATGGTGTTCTCTATGATGAGTACTACTGAGTTACCTGTTTCCTTTTAAGGGGTTATGCACTTGAGAAGCTGCATACCTATTGAATAGGTTCGAATCAAATCAGTTACCTACCGCTTCATATGTGATATGGAAAGGGAAGAGCCCATATCTTAAGTTAGTTAAGATTTGGGGTTGACCGGCCTATGTCTAAAAGCAAAATCCGGACAAGCTCGAGGCAAGGTCAGTTATGTAGAACTGGAAATGTTCCAGCTATACAAACTGCAGCTGATGATTTGAAAGAACCAAAGGATTCAATAGTTACCAATGAACCTCAGCCTCTCCGCCGATCTAGTAGGGTTCCTCACCCACCTGAGAGCTACTTCGGTTTCTCGATGACAGTGGGAGCGAGGATTGCATCATGAGATGGTGACCCAACTAGTTTCGAGCTGGTCATCAGGAGTGGGACTCTGTAAGAATGGCTGGATGCTTAGTGATCTGAGATGGAATCCTTATACACCAACAAAGTATGGACTTTGGCTGCTATATCTGAAGGGTTAAATCCCCATCAGGAGCAAGTATATCTTGAGAAGATTACTTGGTGTAGATGGAAAAGTTGAGACTTTCAAAGCTAGACTTGTTAAAGGTTTTCGTCATCAACCAGGCGTGGATAATGATGAAACCTTTTCAAGTAGCTATGCTTAAGTCCATCCGGATCCTACTTGCCACGGCTACGTACCATGACTACGATATCTGGAGGTTGGGTGCCATGACTGCTTTTCTAAATGATGTTTTAGAAGAGAACGTCTATAAGTACACAGCCAGAGGGCTTCGTAGACAGTGGGAGCAGCGGAAACGTGTACAAGATGCTTTATAGGATAAAGCAGGCATCGCGAAGTTGGAACGTCTGTTTTGATGAAGTAGTCAAAGAAGTTGACATCATCAAAATGGTAGATGAACCTTGTATAAACAAAAAGGTAATAGGGAGTATGGTGACGATCCTTGTAGAGTACGTGGATGACATACTCTTGATAGGAAAGGAGTTTCCTATGCTACGCTCGGTTAATCTCCACTTATCACAAGGATTCTCCATATAGGATCAAAGTGATACCTCCTAAATCCTGGGTTTTGGATCTATGAGATAGATCTAAATGGATGTTAGGAGCCTCACTAGTTGTAGTGAGACGGTATCAATTGATCCTGGGAAGAATCACTGGAAGTGTTCCAGGGTGATAAAGACGACTAAGTGTCAGTCACAGGCATTGTCTTTACCCTCAGTAAAGAGACGGTATGTTGGAAGAGTTCCAAACTAGATACCGTGACATACTAGACGATAAAGGCTGGATACATCGCTACTTAAGATGCTACCAAAGAGGCTGTTTGGGTGTATATTGGTTCATGAGATGAACTACGTTCCCACCATTGTGAGACAATGGAGTTGTGGCTTATGCCAAGGAATGCCGGTCCCATCAGTGATCCAGACATATTCTAAGGCAGTGTTACCTGATCATGGAGATGGTTGATCTCCAAGGAGATCGAGGTTAGGAGAGAAGACTCAGAGGATAACACAGCGGATCCACTCACAAAGGCCCGTTCCCAGAGAGAGATTTTTATGGGATGGTTGAGTATGAGATACTACAACCATTGCTATCAGATGGCCCTAGTGCAAGTGGGAGATTGTTAGTTATATGTATGCCCTAGAGGCCATTACTGTACATTGGATGTATATTGTAGTGGATGCTGGGACATATATAGGGAGGACTTTCTTGCTCGACATGATAGTATGCTATCTGGTTGAACTTTACCTTAACGTGTATACTGGGTGTCTCTCTGTTACTTGTTGGTAAAGCCCCTAGGATGTGTACTTGACTACCTGGACAATGATGCGGATCATACTAGTGGGGACAGGGTAGTCCATAAGTACATCCTTCAAAGTCCCTAGTCGTGGGTGTATCGAGACGGGGCATCGATATACCAGAGTAGACTAGCGTATACCTTCTCGACCCATACAGATGGGCGATGGATGATCCCATATCCATTGGTGTTTGACATCAGAGATGATATACGGGTGCTCAGTAGTGACTGGGTACACTGGACGGACTCGCCGAGAACTCCCAGATGGTATTATACCTTACGTCAGATGGCAGTTCTCTGGTGACACTGGTACAGAGTAGTCTGTTGACCCGAGATCGTCATAGAGTCTTGTGTGGTTCCCACTGTGCTTTGATTTCCATCTTACCACGTCCAAGAGGGCGTGCAAAACGGTGGTTTTTGGGTACAGTCCCGAGTCACATGGAGGCAATGAGCGATAGGAGGGGATTCGTCTCTCCCGGTATAGGGAGTTGATGTTGCGCTGTGTTCGATTGGCTATAACCGGAAATCCCTGGCCAGGGTTGTTGAGATTTACTGGTAAGTGTTACCTGTAGTTTCTCAAACTGTTATAGACCTCATATCGACACGACTTATCGAGCTATTGGGGTCTGACGTCTACCACCCCTAGGCGAGATATGCGACATATCAGACGATCAGATCGTACTGTACGGTAAGTGTTACTGGTTGGATTCACAGGAGTGTGAGCGGGCTTGCTCGTCGGTCTTCTGATCGCTCAATACCCGGGTGGCCGTTACGTTTAGCAGACCGCTTGCGGCTTGTGGGTGTTTGATATGATCATCACCTGCTGCCGGCGTATTGACGAGTCTTTAGAGTCCTACACAGAGGTTTCCTGGCTCAAGCAAAACGAAATAGGAGCGCATATGAGATATGTGCGGGACCGAGAATAATGCGTGTATGTGATACCGTATTCTATTCTCGCGATGAATGTGTCGAATGGTTGTATGCGATATAACCTAGTTATCGAATCGAGGATTGATTCGATAGATCGATACATTGGTTATTAGTCGGTCATATACGATATGACCGGATCGTTAAATCAAATGTTGATTTAATGATTTAATGTATAATTATATATTTGATATATTACTTTGCATTAACTAGTATCGGTTCACTTTTAAATGGTTTTCTCACTTGGATTGTGCACATTGTATATGTGATATACTTTTGTACACAAGTTTGTATCATGTTTGATGATACATGCTCACTAGGGTTTGTGTGAAGATTAAACCATGGTTGTAGATTGGTTAGGGTTTTCATTTTCTTATTCATTTATTTATTTATTTATTCTTTTTGGAAAATGAAAAGCATAAAGGAAAATGGTGGCTTTGTTTGTTTGTATGTTGAAACTTCATGAAGCTTTGACTAAGTCACCATTTTGTCTCATGCTTAACCCTAACCATTCCCACTAACCCTAGTTTAGTCTCTACACATAACCATGGTTTGAATATGATAAGGTTTGATTTTCTTTTCCATTTTTAATTAACACTTATCATATTCTTTCTTGCTTCTTCTTCTTCTTCACTTGAAGAAAGCTTGCTTCAACAATGGCAACTTGAGCAAATGAGTGAGAAATCCAATTCTAAAGTGAACCCACTTCCTATTTCTTCATCCTCTACCTCTTGCTAAGTAGTAGAGTGTGTTTTCTTCACAAGTTTCATGACTTGGTGAAGTGGGAGCTTGATCTTGTGATGCCTCGACGTAGATCATCTTCGGCACGAAGCCGACGACCTTGCCCGCCCATTTCTCCGATGAAGCCAACGCTAGAGCCCGGGATTTGTTTTGGACAGCAAGGGGACTTCATCGCGGAGCTATGGAGGTGGAGCACCGGATCTACAAAGGTTGTATTTCCATTCTTGTAGTTAAGTTGTTAACTATTCGCTTTTGTCGCCTAAAACGTCTAGTTAACGATCTAGTCTAGGGTTTCTCGGCACCGTAATTTTTTAAATTGGCATGGTTGATGCCTTGTGAGACCTCTTGGGAGTGCCTAGGAACCCTACAGTGGTATCAGAGCCTAACTAGAGCCTTAGGTGATGCGTAGACGATGTTAGAAACCCGATCGAACCCGAAACCCCAAATTTTCCATTCTCTCTGTACAATTTTCAAAAACAGGGATTTTTGTGAATTAAAAATTCTCATAAAATAGAGCAGGAAAAACTAAGAATTACTGTGAAGTTTGGGCCTCTAATTCCATAATTAGACCGTGGAACCGCGGCCAAACTAGGGGTTTGGCGGCTCTTCCGCGGCCCAAATTTGGACTTAGGCCCTCAAATTTCATATATTTATTCTTAGGTCCTTTCTTGGCAATTTTTTATATGAATTTTTTAATTCCACTCAAGTGATGAGTTTTCAAGGGTTTTATTGGGGATTCGTTAATTTGATCGGATAATTTAACTTCGTTTATGTTTTTCCGGATATTTTAGAAACTGTTAAAAAGTTCGACCGGATATAAATACCCAATTTTTCCCCTGTCGGGAAATTTCCAAGTGTTTGATTTTTCCGTGGTTTAAAGACGTTCTAAGTAGTGCAAGTAACTCGATGGACCCTCTAGAAGACAACAAACCTTAACTCGATTATGTAACCGTATTGAACTGCCATTTGAACCTTTGGGTTTGGGGCAGTACGGCGTGCCATATGTGAGGCGTTGGCTTGACCCTTCTACGGCTGGACCGTTGGTACTGAGGCACGAACTGAATGTTTTTAGACTTGTTTCATGTGTTGATCTGTATCGGGAAAAATTGGGTGTTTGACTGTTCGATCGAAAAGTTTAACATTTTCTATTTATCTGGAATGGGATACAATAATTGGAATTCACAATAAGTTATGAGATAACTGAATGAATATTATAAACATAGCAGTTTAGTCTCACTTGATCGGTTGCTACGGAATTTTGATGTGATCAAAAGTCCGTCGCAATCACGTAGCGTACGCGGATACTCGCCGGGTAAACTTAATAGACAGCCTCACTCCATAGACCCGACCAAGTGACTGTAGGAGAACCCCGTCGCCGAAAGCATCCGTTCGGGTGCTCGCGGCAGCGGTGTTCCGCCTTGGTGCACTTCGTCGACGGTATCGGGGGTGCGGCCGTCTACTGAAGTTTGCGACGAGCATTCGATCAGGATGTCGGGAATCTTGCTGAATTGCCCGACTTGATATTGAAAAGTGTTTTCGATAATGAGACTAAAATGCGGGGTTTATAATTGTTAGGCATGTGATGTTTAAGGAATTCATTTGATTAGGCATGCGATGTCTAAAGAGGTTGCGGATTCCAACTATTGTAGTTTTACACTTTCTTTTCTGTGACCATAAGTGTAATATGTGATATCGCCGGTTTCGTTGCTATATGTCAACGACAATTGGGATATGCATGTTTACTTACGTTGATGACATGTGATGTTATGTGTTGCTGGATATGTTTTATTGGATCGTCGTGTTTGAATAGCCGGGGGGGTTTATGTGAGATGAGTGTTTTTCATTTTCATTCATGTAAAAACTTGTATGTAATATTCTTTTATTGGGACACTTCCAGGTTGCGGAAGTTGTCACCCTTTGTATATTATTTACTTTTCCGCACTAGGATAGACCCAAGGAGGGGAGCACAAGTAACCGGGTTCTGGAGTCCAGTGGGAGACCAACTCGAGGAGTCGAGTCCGGGTCTCCTAACTCTAGAATTGGTAGGGTTGCTTGCCGCTCTCATAGGGGTCTAGGGGTGTGGGTTTGGCTATTCATCACGACCGTGGAATCCGTGTTTTATACTGGCTCGTATTGAAAACACGGACGTCCTAGTATATCCAATATTTCATATGTTTCTTCTGCTGCGATATCTGTGATGTGATCATGTGATGTTCTGTGATGGATACTGTATATAGTATATATGGTATATTATATAGGCGTTACTTATGTTTTACACCCGCGCTAGCCCTGCCCCGCTCTGCCGTTAGTTACCTAACCTAACGGTGCACGAGGGGACATCGAGGCGAATGCAGATGGCATAAGTGTACGTCGTATTTATCTGTGATGTTTAGGTACTTAAATGATGGGACTTCATTAATGTGATTAATGAAAGTAAAAGAAACCTAAGATATTGTAGAATCGAATTTCAAAAATAAAACGGGTAGCTACAGTTCTTGCTTTGCATAGTGGTATATATGATATATCCTGCACCTTATTCGATGAGGAAAGGACCGAGATCCCTTCACCCGGAGTGACTCCTTTAGCAATAACTGGCAGATGCTACACACTCGGTTTGTCTTTTGATTGCTTTTAAGTGTTTCTGCTTTGCACAGTGATATATATGATATATCCCGCACCTCATTCGACGAGGAAAGGACCGACGATCCCTTCACCGGGAGTGACTCCTTTAGCAAAACTAGAAAAGCCTCAAAAACACTCCATTTTTAAAATCATTCGATCCTACAACGATATCAAGTTCATTATGCAATAGGTTTTCAGAAAAACCTGTCGTAGCCCTCCCTCATTTCAGATAAGTGGTAGTTAGTATTCGTGCTACGTTTGTTGGCCTGCGTCAAGGCGTAGTGTGCGGTAGCTAACTAGTATTTATCTGCTTATGCATATGATGCAGATTGGATTAGGGTAGTCGTGCGACTTTGTTGGCCTGCGTCAAGGGTCGTGCGGGTGGGTTTAATTCAATCAGGAAATGACGGGTTGAACTTGACTAGCGCACTATGGTTTGTTGGCCTGCGTCAAGGTCATAGGACGCTAGGGGCAAAATTATCGGGAATTTCAAGTGTTGAGATTTGCAATGAGATTGCATACCTTCTATGAGATAGTTGGATCCCGATACCCGCTGTGAGTAAGAGTTACTCCTGGGAGAGTTTTACACGTTACAATTAGCCGATCAAGTAGGTGTCTAGAAAGGTGTTAACGAGGTTACGCCTCTGGGAAAATGAGGTTTACATTAATTAGGTTCGTGCGAAAGCACGGGGGACCTCCCTCAAAGTACCGACACTGGCCTGGCTGAAAGATTGGCGAACTTGTAGCGTGTAATTAATCCCGGCTAGTCCTTCCTTTTAGGGTTTGAAGGAAGATTTGATAAAAAGCAGTGGGAGCCATCCTGATTAGATAAAATAATAACCAATCTATTCTTGCAAGAGCGCACGCTGAGTGTTTTCTTCTCTCTCTCTCCAGGTAGCGACCATGTCACGCCTTAATCAAGATAATAATACGGATTATTGACCGAACCCGCTTGTTATACTGAGCTGGGGAACGTTGGTCCCGCTCCAACTTATAATTGTTATAAGACAGAGCAGGAAATTGGGGATTACCAGAATTCCCGTGCCGCCCAAACGAAGAGAGTGCATGCTGATGCATCATCTTCGGGTGTGTTCGTTACAGAGAACTGTTTCTCAATATCCTTTACGTCCTGAGTATGTGATACCAGATCAGGATCCCAGATATGTAATCTGTTACATAGGGCTACAGAAAGGTAGAGGACTGAGAACGGGTGATAAGTTTCATGAGGCAGAAAACGGGGCAAGAGTTGCAGCCAAGTCTGTTGGTCACTGTCACCCTGTATTCCAAATACATTGATTCTGAACGAATGTTATTAGATACCGAACCTGATATACAAAATCATATCTATCTCTTTATTAGTAAAGAAATGATAAAATTTTGTATTGTTGGATAATGTTTTGAACATTTCCTATATCAAAAGTTGATCAGATCAGGCACGTTATCTAAAAGCGTTGTGGTTCTAAATCAAACTACAGTTCTTTAGTATACTGAACACATACAAGAGGAAGAGTTCAGAAATGAACGAATCCTTCTTGAGGCATTGTAGACTAGGTCATATCAATGTGATTCGACTGGCTCAAGTTACATTTTAGATGCATATTTAAATCAGTTTGAATTTACATCTTGTGAAACTTGCCAGTCATGTCACAGAGATAAGATGACCATAGCTCCGTTTACTGGAAACAGAGAAAGAGTTAGTGAACTCTTGGGATGATACATGTTGATGTATGTAGGTTCTCTGTCTACACTTGCCAAGACCGGTTCTTTATACTTCATTACATTCTCTGATGATTTTTCGAGATTCAGACCTATGTTCCTGTTGAAACACAAGTCCGAACCTTTTGAGATATTCACAGAATATAAGTTAGAAGTAGAGAACCAAATACGGGTAAAAGTATTATGTCCTATGATGAGATCAAGGAGGAGAATACTTGAGCACGAAATTCATGGACTTTTCTAAAGGAGAATGAGATTCTCTCTCAGCATTACTCCTCCGAATACACCATTGCACGATGATATATCGGGGCGGAGCAAATACACCCTATTTGATATGGTGTGCTCTATGATGAGTACTACTGAGTTACCTGTTTCCTTTTAAGGGGTTATGCACTTGAGAAGCTGCATACCTATTGAATAGGTTCGAATCAAATCAGTTACCTACCGCTTCATATGTGATATGGAAAGGGAAGAGCCCATATCTTAAGTTAGTTAAGATTTGGGGTTGACCGGCCTATGTCTAAAAGCAAAATCCGGACAAGCTCGAGGCAAGGTCAGTTATGTAGAACTGGAAATGTTCCAGCTATACAAACTGCAGCTGATGATTTGAAAGAACCAAAGGATTCAATAGTTACCAATGAACCTCAGCCTCTCCGCCGATCTAGTAGGGTTCCTCACCCACCTGAGAGCTACTTCGGTTTCTCGATGACAGTGGGAGGGAGGATTGCATCATGAGATGGTGACCCAACTAGTTTCGAGCTGGCCATCAGGAGTGGGACTCTGTAAGAATGGCTGGATGCTTAGTGATCTGAGATGGAATCCTTATACACCAACAAAGTATGGACTTTGGCTGCTATATCTGAAGGGTTAAATCCCCATCAGGAGCAAGTATATCTTGAGAAGATTACTTGGTGTAGATGGAAAAGTTGAGACTTTCAAAGCTAGACTTGTTAAAGGTTTTCGTCATCAACCAGGCGTGGATAATGATGAAACCTTTTCAAGTAGCTATACTTAAGTCCATCCGGATCCTACTTGCCACGGCTACGTACCATGACTACGATATCTGGAGGTTGGGTGCCATGACTGCTTTTCTAAATGATGTTTTAGAAGAGAACGTCTATAAGTACACAGCCAGAGGGCTTCGTAGACAGTGGGAGCAGCGGAAACGTGTACAAGATGCTTTATAGGATAAAGCAGGCATCGCGAAGTTGGAACGTCTGTTTTGATGAAGTAGTCAAAGAAGTTGACATCATCAAAATGGTAGATGAACCTTGTATAAACAAAAAGGTAGTAGGGAGTATGGTGACGATCCTTGTAGAGTACGTGGATGACATACTCTTGATAGGAAAGGAGTTTCCTATGCTACGCTCGGTTAATCTCCACTTATCACAAGGATTCTCCATATAGGATCAAAGTGATACCTCCTAAATCCTGGGTTTTGGATCTATGAGATAGATCTAAATGGATGTTAGGAGCCTCACTAGTTGTAGTGAGACGGTATCAATTGATCCTGGGAAGAATCACTGGAAGTGTTCCAGGGTGATAAAGACGACTAAGTGTCAGTCACAGGCATTGTCTTTACCCTCAGTAAAGAGACGGTATGTTGGAAGAGTTCCAAACTAGATACCGTGACATACTAGACGATAAAGGCTGGATACATCGCTACTTAAGATGCTACCAAAGAGGCTGTTTGGGTGTATATTGGTTCATGAGATGAACTACGTTCCCACCATTGTGAGACAATGGAGTTGTGGCTTATGCCAAGGAACGCCGGTCCCATCAGTGATCCAGACATATTCTAAGGCAGTGTCACCTGATCATGGAGATGGTTGATCTCCAAGGAGATCGAGATTAGGAGAGAAGACTCAGAGGATAACACAGCGGATCCACTCACAAAGGCCCGTTCCCAGAGAGAGATTTTTATGGGATGGTTGAGTATGAGATACTACAACCATTGCTATCAGATGGCCCTAGTGCAAGTGGGAGATTGTTAGTTATATGTATGCCCTAGAGGCCATTACTGTACATTGGATGTATATTGTAGTGGATGCTGGGACATATATAGGGAGGACTTTCTTGCTCGACATGATAGTATGCTATCTGGTTGAACTTTACCTTAACGTGTATACTGGGTGTCTCTCTGTTACATGTTGGTAAAGCCCCTAGGATGTGTACTTGACTACCTGGACAATGATGCGGATCATACTAGTGGGGACAGGGTAGTCCATAAGTACATCCTTCAAAGTCCCTAGTCGTGGATGTATCGAGACGGGGCATCGATATACCAGAGTAGACTAGCGTATACCTTCTCGACCCATACAGATGGGCGATGGATGATCCCATATCCATTGGTGTTTGACATCGGAGATGATATACGGGTGCTCAGTAGTGACTGGGTACACTGGACGGACTCGCCGAGAACTCCCAGATGGTATTATACCTTACGTCAGATGGCAGTTCTCTGGTGACACTGGTACAGAGTAGTCTGTTGACCCGAGATCGTCATAGAGTCTTGTGTGGTTCCCACTGTGCTTTGATTTCCATCTTACCACGTCCAAGAGGGCGTGCAAAACGGTGGTTTTTGGGTACAGTCCCGAGTCACATGGAGGCAATGAGCGATAGGAGGGGATTCGTCTCTCCCGGTATATGGAGTTGATGTTGCGCTGTGTTCGATTAGCTATAACCGGAAATCCCTGGCCAAGGTTGCTGAGATTTACTGGTAAGTGTTACCAGTAGTTTCTCAAACTGTTATAGACCTCATATCGACACGACTTATCGAGCTATTGGAGTCTGACGTCTACCACCCCTAGGCGAGATATGCGACATATCAGACGATCAGACCGTACTGTACGGTAAGTGTTACTGGTTGGATTCACAGGAGTGTGAGCGGGCTTGCTCGTCGATCTTCTGATCGCTCAATACCCGGGTGGCCGTTACGTTTAGCAGACCGCTTGCGGCTTGTGGGTGTTTGATATGATCATCACCTACTGCCGGCGTATTGACGAGTCTTTAGAGTCCTACACAGAGGTTTCCTGGCTCAAGCGAAACGAAATAGGAGCGCATATGAGATATGTGCGGGACCGAGAATAATGCGTGTATGTGATACCGTATTCTATTCTCGCGATGAATGTGTCGAATGGTTGTATGCGATATAACCTAGTTATCGAATCGAGGATTGATTCGATAGATCGATACATTGGATATTAGTCGGTCATATGCGATATGACCGGATCGTTAAATCAAATGTTGATTTAATGATTTAATGTATAATTATATATTTGATATATTACTTTGCATTAACTAGTATCGGTTCACTTTTAAATGGTTTTCTCACTTGGATTGTGCACATTGTATATGTGATATACTTTTGTACACAAGTTTGTATCATGTTTGATGATACATGCTCACTAGGGTTTGTATGAAGATTAAACCATGGTTGTAGATTGGTTAGGGTTTTCATTTTCTTATTCATTTATTTATTTATTTATTCTTTTTGGAAAATGAAAAGCATAAAGGAAAATGGTGGCTTTGTTTGTTTGTATGTTGAAACTTCATGAAGCTTTGACTAAGTCACCATTTTGTCTCATGCTTAACCCTAACCATTCCCACTAACCCTAATTTAGTCTCTACACATAACCATGGTTTGAATATGATAAGGTTTGATTTTCTTTTCCATTTTTAATTAACACTTATCATATTCTTTCTTGCTTCTTCTTCTTCTTCACTTGAAGAAAGCTTGCTTCAACAATGGCAACTTGAGCAAATGAGTGAGAAATCCAATTCTAAAGTGAACCCACTTCCTATTTCTTCATCCTCTACCTCTTGCTAAGTAGTAAAGTGTGTTTTCTTCACAAGTTTCATGACTTGGTGAAGTGGGAGCTTGATCTTGTGATGCCTCGACGTAGATCATCTTCGGCACGAAGCCGACGACCTTGCCCGCCCATTTCTCCGATGAAGCCAACGCTAGAGCCCGGGATTTGTTTTGGAAAGCAAGGGGTCTTCATCGCGGAGCTATGGAGGTGGAGCACCGGATCTACAAAGGTTGTATTTCCGTTCTTGTAGTTAAGTTGTTAACTATTCGCTTTTGTCGCCTAAAACATCTAGTTAACGATCTAGTCTAGGGTTTCTCGGCACCGTAATTTTTTAAATTGGCATGGTTGATGCCTTGTGAGATCTCTTGGGAGTGCCTAGGAACCCTACAGAACCTGCGGCCTAAGTCATCGCTATTCCCTAAGGAAGTCGGAATACTCGTTTTAGACATCCATCAACCATGGTTATTAAGACAGCCTGCTGACAATAAAAAAAAAAGAAGATGACAGAAAGAATATCCGGTCTACATTTGATCTGGCGTGCGTGACGCATTCATTTATGCATGGGCAGAAGACTCAGGACGAGAAACAAGACAAGCTGAAATAGAAAGGGGGAGGGTTTCCATTCATACCGCTAAAAATTTTTACAAGCATAAGAATAATGAATAAGAAACATTATTCAAATTATTACAACGGTATAACCTCAGATCCGGGACACGGATTGAGGAAATCAAAAGTAAGGCCATCCAGAGTTCTTCTGGCCTTTCTAATTATTCTTATGCGCAATCTTTCGCGCTCCTCTGTGTCGATATCATCGGCGAGCCCTCCTGGCCTTTGATAAGCATCAACTATCGTCGTATGCTGGAAGACTTGGTGTAGGATGTCAATAAGGCTGTTCCGTCGTTTCTTTGAAATCAGCCATGTCAGGTACACTGAATGCACCTTGTCTTCGGCATCATCCAGCGCGTTGAGCGGTAAGGCCTCATGAAGACCCGGAAGTGCTCTCCATATGGCTCCCAACACGACTTTCAAAAGGGCCGAACGACGAGGCAACAGCCAACCACCGCTTGCGTTCAGACGACCCATGACTTCTGCACATTCAGCGTCTGTAAATTCCTGGTTTTGTTGACGACCCTGAGCGCGGATATCGTCGTAGGTAATAAACTCGTGCAAACTGTATAGATGCACCGCCGCCATTATGCGTGGAGGAAATATTACAGGAAGATCAGCAATAGAAAAGCAATAATATACATAGAGGACTAAATTCCTAGAGAGCGAAACTATGTTCAAGAATAAAGTCCCCTGGATGAAAGCTCTGCTGGTTAAGATTAATCTAAGAATCGATTTTACCTAAAGTTTTCCTAAAAACTTAATAAAAAAAAAAAGAGGAGGAGCAAGGCACCGGAATTCTTGAAGGCAAGAACAAAGCTCTGAGATCTTCGAAAATAGAAATCTGAAAGATGATAAATATCTGGAGGGGGACGAAAGGTCCTATTTATAGGCATCAAGTGCTTCTTCGACTTCCAAGAGTTGTCACGGCAGTTTACCCTAATCGGAGCGAACTTCTATTCAAATTCCGAGGTGGGAGACGAAGCAACGCTTCGTCTTCCCCCAATCAGAGCAAAGCTCTGTCTTGAAAATTAATTTAATGAAGCGACGCTTCAGATTATTTGTGCTGCACAATACGCCACGTGTCTGACGCAGACGCATCAGCGCAACGCCCAAAACAGCGCACCCAATCAAAGCAAAGCTCTATCTCAAGCGGCACTAAAGGAAGCAACGCTTGAGCGGCGTATGCGCTGTTAGTTGTATGTATGCCCTAGAGGCCAGTATTGTACAGATGATGTATATTATATTGGATGCTTAGACATATATAGAGATGACTTTCTTGCTCGATATGATAGTATGCTATCTGGTTACTCTTTATCTTAACATGTATACTAGTCTCTTTATACTGTCTTATAGTTACATGTTGGTAAAGCCCTTAGGATGTGTACTTGACTGCCTGGACTATGATGCAGATCATACTAGTGGGGACATGGTAGTCCATAAGCACATCCTTCAAGGTCCCTAGTCATGGGTGTATCGAGACGGGGCATCGATATACCAGTGTAGACTAGCGTATACGCTTCTCGACCCATGAGATGGGCGATGGATGATCCCATATCCATTGGTGTTTGACATCAGAGATCATGTACGGGTGCTCAGTGGAGACTGGGTACACTGGACGGACTCGCCGAGAACTCCCAGATGGTATTATACCTCACGTCAGATGGCAGTTCTCAGGTGACACTTGTACAGGTTAGTCTGTAGACCCGAGATCGTCATAGAGTCTTGTGTGATTCCCACTGTGCTTTGATCTCCACCTTACCACGTCCATGAGAGCGTGCAAAACGGTGGTCTTTGGGTACAGTCCCGAGTCACATGGAGGCAATGAGCGATAGGAGGGGTTTCGTCTCTCCCGGTATTGGGGGTTGATGTTGCGCTGTGCTCGATTGGCCGTAACAGGGAAGTCCCTGGCCAGGGCTGATCAAAGATTTGCTGGTAAGTGTTACCAGTAGTTTCTCGACCCGTTATGAGCCTCACATCGGCATGACTTATCGGTTATTGGGGTCTGACGTTTACCACCCCTAGACTTGATATGCGACGTATCAGACGAACAGACCGGACTGTATGGTAAGTGTTACTGGTTGGATTCACAGGAGTGTGAGCGGGCTAGCTCGTCGATCTTCTGATCGCTCAATACCCGGACGGCCGTTACGTTTAGCAGACCGCTTGCGGCTTGTGGGTGCTTGATATGATCATCATCTGCTACCGGCGTATTGACGAGTCTTTAGAGTCCTACACAGAGGTTTCCTGGCTCAAGCGAAACGAAATAGGAGCGCATATGAGATATGTGCGGGACCGAGAATAATGCGCGTATGTGATACCGCATTTCATTCTCGCGATAAATGTTTCGATTGGTTATATTCGATATGACCTTGTTATCGAATCATTGATTCGATAAATCGATACATTGAATACTAGTCGGTTATGTGCGACATGACCGGATCATTGAATCAAATGTTGATTTAATGATTTAATGTATAATTATATATTTGATATATTACTTTGCATTAACTAGTATTGGTTCACTTTATATGGATTTTCTCACTTGATGTGCAAGTTGTATATGTGATATACTTTTGTACACATATTTGTATCATGTTTGATGATACTTGATCATTTAGTTAAGTAGTTAACTAGATTCTCTTTTCGCCTAAACTTCTAGTCTAAGATGCGTATTAGGGTTTCTCGGCACCATATTTTTTGTAAAATGCCATGGTTGATGCCTTGTGAGACCACTATAGGGTGCCTAGGAACCCTTCACTGGTATCAGAGCCTAGCTACAGCCTTAGGCGAAGTCTAGACGGCGTTTGAAACCCGATCGAACCGAAACCCAAAACCCTAAAATGCTCTCTGGACTTTTTCTAAACAATGGGATTTTTGTCAATTAAAAATATGCAGAAAATCAAGCAGGTTGTTATTTGAATTACTGTGAAATACGAGGGCCTAAATCGACTTTTTCACCGCGGAACCGCGGCACGTGCTATGCATGCTGCGGCGGTTCCGCGGCCGTACTGTTCCCTTGTATGATGATTTCTGCACAGTAACTCATATAATTTAATGCTATATTTTCTGGGATATTTTTGTTGTGACTCTACAGAAGAGTATTCTGGGGTACTATTAGGAATCAAAGTTTCGATCGGATTATCAAATTTCGTCTTTGTGTATTTCCGGATAATTTTTAGAATATGTTAAAAAGTTCGACCGGATATAAATACCCAACTTTTCCCCTGTCGGGAAATTTCCAAGTGTTGGATTTTTCCGTAGTTTAACGACGTTCTAAGTAGTGCAAGTAACGCGATGGGCCCTCTAGAAGACAACAAACCTTAACTCGATTATGTGACCGTCTTGAACTGCCCTTTGAACCTTCGGGTTTGGGGCAGTACGGCGTGCCACATGTGAGGCGTTGGCTTGACCCTTCTACGGCTGGACCGTTGGTACTGAGGCACGAACTGAATGTTGCCAGACTTATTTCATGTGTTGGACTGTATTGGAAAAACTTGGGTATTCGACTGTTCGATCGGAAAGTTTAACATTTTCTGTTTATCTGGAATGTGATACAATAATTGGAATTCACAAACAGTTATGAGATAACTGAATGAATGTTATAAATCTAGCAGTTTAGTCCCACATGATATTGAAAAGAGTTTTCGATAATGAGACTAAAATGCGGGATTTATATCTGTTAGGCATGTGATGTCTAAGTATTTCATTTGATTAGGCATGCGATGTCTAAAGAAGTTGCGGATTCCAATTGTTGTAGTTTTACACTTTCTTTTCTGTGACCGTAAGTGTAATATGTGAAATCGCCGGTTTCGTTGCTATATGTCAACGACAATTGGGATGCGCATATTTACTTACGTTGATGACATGTGATGTTATGTGTTGCTGGATATGTTATATTGGATCGTCGTGTTTGAATAGCCGGGGGTTTTTATGTGAGATGAGTGTTTTTCATTTTCATTCATGTAAAAACTTGTATGTAATATTCTTTTATTTGGGGCACTTCCAGGTAGCGGAAGTTGTCACCCGTTGTATATTATTTACTTTTCTGCACTAGGATAGACCCAAGGAGGGGAGCACAAGTAACCGGGTTCTAGGGTCCAGTGGGAGACCAACTCGAGGAGTCGAGTCCGGGTCTCCTAACCCTAGAATTGGCAGGGTTGCTTGCCGCTCTCGTAGGGGTCTAGGGGTGTGGGATTGGCTATTCATCACGACCGTGGAATCCGTGTTTTATACTGGCTCGTATTGAAAACACGGACATCCTAGTATATCCAATATTTCATATGTTTATTCTGCTGCGATATCTGTGATGTGATTCTTTGATGGATATAGTATATAGTATATATGATATATTATATAGACGTTACTTATGTTTTACAGCCGCGCTAGCCCTGCCCTGCTCTGTCGTTAGTTACCTAACCTAACGGTGCACGAGGGGACATCGAGGCGAATGCGGATGGCATAAGTGTACGTCATATCTATCTGTGATGTTTAGGTACTTAAATGATGGGACTTCATTAATGTGATTAATGAAAGAAAAGAAACCTAAGATGTTGTAGAAGCAAATTGTAAATAAAACAGGTAGCTACAGTTCTTGCTTTGCACAGCGGTATATGTGATATATCCTGCACCTTATTCGATGAGGAAAGGACCGAGATCCCTTCACCGGGAGTGACTCCTTTAGCAGTAACTGGCAGATGCTACACACTCGGTTTGGCTTTGATTGCTTTTAAGAGTTTTTGCTTTGCACAGTGATATATATGATATATCCCGCACCTCATTCGACGAGGAAAGGGCCGACGATCCCTTCATCGGGAGTGACCCCTTTAGCAAAACTAGAAAAGCCTCAAAATCATTCCATTTTAAAACTTCATTTGATTCTACAACGATATCAAGTTCATTACGCAATAGGTTTTCAGAAAAACCTGACGTAGCCCTCCGTCATTTCAGATAAGTACTAGTAAGTATTCGTGCTACGTTTGTTGACTATGTTAAGGCGTAGTGTGCGGTAGCTAATTAGTGCTTATCTGTATAAGCATATGATGCGATTGGATTAGGGTAGTCGTGCGACTTTGTTGACTATGTTAAGGGTCGTGCGGATGGGTTTAATTCAATCGGGAAATGACGGGTTGAACTTGACTAGCACTTATGATTTGTTGACTATGTTAAGGTCATATAGCTGCTAGGGGAAAAATATTATCGGGAATTTCAAGTGTTGAAATTTGCAATGACATTACATACCTTCTATGAGATAGTTGGATCCCGATACCCACTGCGAGTAAGAGTTACTCCTGGGAGAGTTTTACACATTACAATTAGCCGATCAAGTAGGTGTCTAGAAAGGTGTTAACGAGGTTACGCCTCTGGGAAAACGAGGTTTACAGTAATTAGGTTCGTGCGAAAGCACGGGGGACCTCCCTCAAAGTACCGACACTAGCCTGGCTGAAAGATTGGCGAACTTGTAGTGTGTAATTAATCCTGGCTAATCTTTCCTTTTAGGGTTTGGAGGAAGATTTGATAAAAAGCAGTGGGAGCCATCCTGATTAGATAAGATAATAACCAATCTGATCTTGCACGAGCATACGCTAAAGTGTTTTCTTCTCTCTCTCTCCAGGTAGTGACCATTTCATGCCCTAATGAAGATAATAATATGGATGTATTGACCGAACCCGCATGTTATACTGTGCTGGGGAACGTTGGTTCCGTTCTTTCCTATAAGAGTTATAGGAATGAACAGGATATAGGGGAATACCAGGATTCCCATGCCACCCGAATGAAGAAAGTACATGTTGATGCATTTTCTTCGGGTGTGTTCGTTACAGAGAACTGTTTCTTCATTTGCTCTACGTCCTGGGTATTAGATACCGGGTCAGGATCCCATATATGTAATCAGTTACATGGGCTAAGGAAAGGTAGAGAACTTGGAGAAGGTGATAAAGACATTAGAGTTGGAAATGGTGCAATTGTTGCAGCTAAGACTGTCGGAGAATATCACCTTGTATTACCAACTGGAAATACATTGGTTCTGAACGAATGCTATTATATGCCGAACCTGATATGCAACATTATATCGGTTTCTTTGCTGAGTAAGGAGGGATATAATTTTGTTTTACAGGACAATGTTATGAACATTTTCCGTAACCAAAAGTTGGTTGGATCAGGCACGTTGTGCAATGGCATTTATGTTCTAAACCAATCAACAGTTCTGAGCATAACAAACACACACAAGAGGAAGAGTTCAGAACTGAACGATTCCTTCTTGGGGCATTGTAGACTGGGTCACATCAATGCGACACGACTGGCTAAGTTGCATAAGGATGGATATTTGAAACCTTTCGAATTTTCATCTTATGACACTTGCCAGTCATGTCTCAAAGGCAAGATGACCAAAACTCCGTTTACGGGACACGGAGAGAGAGTTACCGAACTCTTGGGACTGATACATAGTGATGTATGCGGTCCCATGTCTACACATGCCAGGGATGGTTCTTCATACTTCATTACATTCACTGACGATCTCTCTAGGTTCGGGTATGTGTTCCTAATGAAACACAAATCAGAAGCTTTTGAGAAATTTAGGGAATATAAACAAGAAGTTGAGAACCAAACCGGAAAAAGTATTAAAATCCTTCGATCTGATCGAGGAGGTGAATACTTGAGCAATGGATTCCTGGACTTCCTAAAAGAGAATGGGATTCTCTCTCAGCTGACTCCTCCATATACACCACAGCACAACGGTGTATCAGAACGGAGGAACCGCACCCTATTAGATATGGTGCGCTCTATGATGAGCACAGCTGAGTTACCTATTTCCTTCTGGGGATATGCACTGGAGACGGCTGCATACCTATTGAATCAAGTTCCATCTAAATCTGTACCTACCACACCATATGAGATATGGAGTGGGAAGAGACCATATTTTAAACGAGTTAAGATATGGGGTTGTCCGGCCTATGTCAAAAGGAAAAATCCAGACAAACTCGAAGCACGGTCAGTTCTCTGCAAGTTTGTGGGATATCCTAAGAATTCACAAGGATATTTTTTCTACCATGCTGAAGAACAAAAGGTGTTTGTTTCTCAATATGCCACCTTTTTAGAAAAGGAATTTCTTGAAAAAGAAATTAGTGGCGAAATGGTAGAGCTGGAAGAAGTTCCAGATACACAAACCGTAACTGAAGATTTAGTGGAACCAGAAGATTCAGTAGTTCCCAATGAACCTCAGCCTCTCCGCCGATCTAGTAGGGTTCCTCGCCAGCCTGAGAGATACTACGATTTTCTCATGGATGGAGGGAGCGAGGATTGTATCATGGAGGATGATGACCCAACTAGCTTCGAGCAGGCCATCACGAGTAGGGACTCAGTGAAATGGCTGGATGCAATGCGGTCTGAGATGGAATCCATGTACACCAATAAAGTATGGACTTTGGAAGTTGCTCCTGAAGGGGTAAAACCCATTGGGAGCAAATGGATCTTCAAGAAAAAACTTGGTGTAGATGGGAAAGTGGAGACTTTCAAAGCTAGACTTGTAGCAAAAGGTTTTCGTCAAAGACCAGGTGTGGACTACGACGAAACCTTTTCTCCAGTGGCTATGCTTAAATCCATCCGGATCATGCTTGCCATCGCTGCATATCATGATTACGAAATCTGGCAAATGGATGTTAAGACCGCCTTTCTAAATGGTGATTTAGAAGAGTGCATGTACATGACTCAGCCAGAGGGCTTCGTAGACAGTGGGAGCAGCGGCAAGGTGTGCAAGCTGCTTAAATCCATTTATGGATTAAAGCAAGCATCGCGGAGTTGGAACATCTGCTTTGACGTCGTTATCAAAGAGTTTGATTTCGTCAAAAATCCAGATGAACCTTGTATCTACAAGAAGGTGGCAGAGAGTAAGGTTGTCTTCCTCGTATTGTACGTGGACGACATACTCTTGATAGGAAATGATATTCCTATGCTGCAAGCGGTCAAGCTCTTCTTATCACAAAGATTCTCAATGAAAGATCTTGGTGATGCCTCCTGCATATTGGGAATTAGGATCTATAGAGATAGATCCAAACGGATTTTGGGATTGTCCCAATCCAGGTACATTGACACCATACTAAAGAGGTTTAGTATGGAAGAGTCCAAGCGTGGGAACATGCCCACGATCTCTGGAGTCACTCTCTCCAAAGAGATGTCTCCCAAGACTGATTTGGAGAGAGCTCGCATGCAAGGGATACCCTATGCTTCGGCAGTAGGCTCTATCATGTATGCGATGCTATGTACCAGACCCGATGTAGCAACTCACTAAGTATAGTGAGCAGGTATCAAGCTGATCCTGGAGAGAGTCACTGGACAGCTGTGAAGAGCATTCTCAAGTACTTACGAAGGACTAGAGATATGTTCTTGGTGTATGGTAACGGGGAGCTCTAAGTGGAGTACTTTACCAATTCGAGCTTCCAGAGTGATAAGGACGACTCTAAGTCGCAGTCGGGCTTTGTCTTTACCCTTTATGGAGGGGCGGTTAGCTGGAAGAGTTCCAAGCAGGAAACCGTGGCAGACTCGACGATGGAGGCTGAATACATCGCTGCCAACGATGCTGCCAAAGAGGCTTTCTGGATCAAGAAGTTCATTACTGAACTTGGAGTGGTTCCATCCATTGAGCATCCAATACCTTTGTATTGCGATAACAATGGAGCGGTGGCTTTGGCCAAGGAACCCAGGTCCCATCAGCGATCCAGGCATATTCTGAGGCGGTATCACCTGATCCGGGAGATAGTTGATCGCCGGGAGATCGAGGTCAGGAGAGTTGACACGAAGAACAACACGGCGGATCCACTCACGAAGGCCATTCCCCAGATACAGTTTGAGAGACTCTTCGGGATGCTCGGTATGCGATACTACAGCAGCTGGCCCTAGTGCAAGTGGGAGATTGTTAGTTGTATGTATGCCCTAGAGGCCAGTATTGTACAGATGATGTATATTATATTGGATGCTTGGACATATATAGAGATGACTTTCTTGCTCGATATGATAGTATGCTATCTGGTTACTCTTTATCTTAACATGTATACTAGACTCTTTATACTGTCTTATAGTTACATGTTGGTAAAGCCCTTAGGATGTGTACTTGACTGCCTGGACTATGATGCAGATCATACTAGTGGGGACATGGTAGTCCATAAGCACATCCTTCAAGGTCCCTAGTCATGGGTGTATCGAGACGGGGCATCGATATACCAGTGTAGACTAGCGTATACGCTTCTCGACCCATGAGATGGGCGATGAATGATCCCATATCCATTGGTGTTTGACATCAGAGATCGTGTACGGGTGCTCAGTGGAGACTGGGTACACTGGACGGACTCGCCAAGAACTCCCAGATGGTATTATACCTCACGTCAGATGGCAGTTCTCAGGTGACACTTGTACAGGTTAGTCTGTAGACCCGAGATCGTCATAGAGTCTTGTGTGATTCCCACTGTGCTTTGATCTCCACCTTACCACGTCCATGAGGGCGTGCAAAACGGTGGTCTTTGGGTACAGTCCCGAGTCACATGGAGGCAATGAGCGATAGGAGGGGTTTCGTCTCTCCCGGTATTGGGGGTTGATGTTGCGCTGTGCTCGATTGGCCGTAACAGGGAAGTCCCTGGCCAGGGCTGATCAGAGATTTGCTGGTAAGTGTTACCAGTAGTTTCTCGACCCGTTATGAGCCTCACATCGGCACGACTTATCGGTTATTGGGGTCTGACGTTTACCACCCCTAGACTTGATATGCGACGTATCAGACGAACAGACCGGACTGTACGGTAAGTGTTACTGGTTGGATTCACAGGAGTGTGAGCGGGCTAGCTCGTCGATCTTCTGATCGCTCAATACCCGGACGGCCGTTACGTTTAGCAGACCGCTTGCGGCTTGTGGGTGCTTGATATGATCATCATCTGCTACCGGCGTATTGACGAGTCTTTAGAGTCCTACACAGAGGTTTCCTGGCTCAAGCGAAACGAAATAGGAGCGCATATGAGATATGTGCGGGACCGAGAATAATGCGCGTATGTGATACCGCATTTCATTCTCGCGATAAATGTTTCGATTGGTTATATTCGATATGACCTTGTTATCGAATCATTGATTCGATAAATCGATACATTGAATACTAGTCGGTTATGTGCGACATGACCGGATCATTGAATCAAATGTTGATTTAATGATTTAATGTATAATTATATATTTGATATATTACTTTGCATTAACTAGTATTGGTTCGCTTTATATGGATTTTCTCACTTGATGTGCAAGTTGTATATGTGATATACTTTTGTATACATATTTGTATCATGTTTGATGATACTTGATCATTTAGTTAAGTATATAGAATTAAACCATGGTTAATTTGATAATTAGGGTTTTGCATATTCATTTATTTATTTATTTATTCATTTATTTATTTGGAAAAAGATTGAGATAAGAATGGTGGAGAAGTTTGTCTTTAGTTGAAGCTTCATGAAGCCTTGACTTTTTCCACCATTCTTGTCCTCATGCTTAACCCTAACTCTCCAAATGACCATGGTTTATTCTCTACACTTAACCCTTGTTAGATTATGATAAGTATGCATTTTTCTTTTCATTTGAAAAATAACTTATCATAATTCTAGCTTCATCTTCTTCTTCATCTTCAAGTTAGAAACCTTGATGCCATCAATGGCAACTTGAGTTCTAGTGAGAGAAATCCAATTCTAAAGTGAACCCACCTCCTATTTCTTCACCCTCTACCTCTTGCCAAGTTGTTTTGGGTGTTTTCTTCACAAGTTTCACCACTTGATGAAGATGGAGCTTGAACTTGTGCAACCTCAACGTAGATCATCTTCGGCACGAAGCCGACGACCTATTCCGCTCACTTCTCCGACGAAGCCAACGTTCGAGTTTGGGAATCGAGATGGATAGCGAGAGGATGCCTTCGTGGAGACAAGGAAGAGGGTAACCGGATCTACAAAGGTTGTAGCATGCGCAGCATGACACGTGTCGGCGCAGATGCGCTAGCGCAGTCGCGCTGCACTGTGCGCTGTGCGACACGTGTCATACCCTGGAGCACTGGCGCTAAACAAAAATTAAGGTTCTGAAGAAATCTTTTCTGTTATTGTTAAAATAAGAAGATTATCTTCTGTAAAACAGAAGCCCTTGGATCAAAAATCCGACGGTGGGGGAAAGCCCGCCAAATCTTTCAGAAAAGGGATTTCTTCAACAAATTGAACTTACTTCTTAATTTGCAAGATGAGGTCTCAGGAAGTAAAGATTGAAAAGCTTGCTTCTTGAGCAATGGGACCCTGCAAGTCAATCCAAAATGGTCTCTTGCATACTATTCACGGGTCTCACTCTCCGAAGTCGATTTTTGACAAGAAGGGAAACAACCGCTTACGAATCCTCTCGACTCGTAAGAGGGAAAATTCTCTTATAGGATCCTTACGACTTATAAGAGAAAACCACACTTAGGAATCCTCACGATTCCTAAGGAGAAAATCCACCTATGAGATCCTCTCGATCCGTAGGGAGAAAAATCTCTATGAGACCCTCACGGCTCATAGAATTGAAAAGTCTTAGGCGGCAGATCTGAACCTGCGGCCTAAGCCACGCTATCTCTTGGAAAAATTAAGTTGTCTGCCAATCAGGTTCATCGACAACATCATGATGTAAAGGCAGAAAACAAAAGAGCATACAAGATATTGCAAAAGAAAGTGTGTATCTTTATTCATTGACCTCAATCAAATACATGGTGAATCATACAAAAGAGCAAAGAACGGATACATGTTACTCAGAAAAGAAAATTTTTACAAATACATTGATACAAAGGCAGCTACTGGGAAGGAAGCGTCTTAAGTAGCTCTATCAGTTGTTCGTACACTTCCTTCCATGCCCTTTCCCGATTGGATACCACTGTCAACTCCGCCTCTACCTAGGCCCGTTGCTGTGCGACGGATGCAAGCTGATCCCTGACGGCTTGATGAGCAGCTTCACGGCCTGGAGTGTCATGCTCGGCGACATCAAGTGCCCGCTTTAGTCTCAGCCCATTCGATATGCGCTCCAGAAGACCCTCGAAGACGGTCTTTACCTCAGCGGCGTTCGCCTCAACTTCGGCACGCAAGCGAGCAGTTCTGCTTGAAGAATCTTGGCACTCCTTCAGCCTCAAAGCCACTTCTTGTTCCAGATGACGGAAATGAGAAGCGCTTTGCTCGAGCCATGCTCCCCGTTGAGTGCTCAAGGCTAAAGTCTCAGGGGACAGGCGCATTGACTCCAGCTGATGAAGGCGAGCCTCGATCTCCCGACAATAGTTAACCCAAGAGGCGACAATGCCCTCGTCATGGAAGGTGGCAAATATCGCCAACATCGGGTTAACCGTCGTGGCGAAGTCCTCAGCAGATACAGGAGCCTCGATGTCGAGTTCCTCGATGTAGTCGCTCAACATGCGCAAACTATTCGCGGCACCTTTTGAGGACGGACGTCGCTGGGAAGGGCCGCCCGGTATTGTAATGCGAGACTCGAAAGGCACCGAGACTGGAACAACAGCTGGAAAAAGACGAAATGCGATTAGATGATGATTCAATAGATATGAAGGAAGTCATTGATAAGATAGTTTACTATACCGGTGGAGACAGGTGGCAAGGCCGGAAGGGCTGGTGGCGCAGCCGATCTTTCTGCTTCCCCTTCGATTTGCAGCACTGCAGTCAGAACAAGAGAGAGTTAGAAATAATTCTACCACTGAAAAGACAAAGCTACCAATCGGGAACGGTACTCACCAGCGCCACCAGAGGGAGAGGCGAATTCAGATGGGAAAGAGAAGTGTGGGAGAAACACTTGATAGAGATGATCAAAAAGCACTCCTGGAAGATACAACAATGTGACTTTAGTACACAAATTATACATCTGGAAGATAAGATTAATAAATCACAAACACATACCTTCCAACATCTTCGAGGGTATGAGAGAAGGCTGAGAGGTGACCACCGCCAAAACAGTCGTTGAAGGCGCTCCCTCGAGCGGTGGGGCATCGACACTAGCTGCACCTGCATTACGAAAAGGTGAACTTGTCAGAAAAGGTTGTAAAGTAAAGAAAAGCAGCCACTTAGGGTTTACCTGAGGAGCTCCCGGCTGAAACGGAGGCGACTCCCTCCTCTACCGACATGAGACCACCGCCCATGGCCTCGTCACCCGACTCGATGGGGACCGTCGTCGTGCTAGCAAGACCTGGGGACGGCGGAGGGCCATAGACGGGAAGGGCTATGATTGGAGTATTGCCAGATTCCAGAGAGGGAGCGGTTGGCTCGTCCTCGGGAATCATGGCCACCTCACCCACTACTCTCTCAGGTTCAGTAGCTACGGTTGTATCGTCTACCGTCGCCAGGGGACCGCCGACCTCGAGCGCCTCAGCCGCCGCCACCCTGGACTCATCATCTGCCACCGCTTCAGGTTCGGCATCAATGACCTTCTCGGCGGTAGGCCCCTCGACCTCCACTTCAGGCTCCATGGCCTCAACGATATTACCCACTGTCGGCTCGAGTTCGGCAGGCATCGCCTCCTCCGTTCCCCTAGGATCGACGGCCTCCGCCTCTCCCTCGATCGGACTTGGCCCTGCAAAGATAAGAGATATAAGGACCAATGACATTAAAATCCTTATAACAAAAACTCTGAGAGAAATATTACCTGAAGCGGATTTACCGTTTGCGCTCCGAATTGCTCGCGCCACCTCTCTGCGGGCAGTGGATAGGGCGACAGGGGCCTCTTCGGAAGGAGTATCAGCTCGAGGGGCGGTGCTGGGGCCCGCTCCCATAGCCAAGACAGCCCTGCGCGCCTTCGCCTCACGCCTCAACCGCTTCCTCTCCTCCCGAGCGGTCATGAGGGACCTCTGTGACGCCTCCTTCAAGGCATCATCGTCTTCATTCAGGGATGCCTCCAGAGCCTTTAAGGCATCTCTCATCGGCTCTTCAAGACGAACCTCCTGCGGTGGCCCAGAAGAAGCAGGAACGTCGGCAGCTGGTACAACATCTGCGTCGCTAGGAGGGAACGGCATTGAGGTTCCTGTAATTAAAAGGGAAGGGTTAGATCGACCATAACACAAGGAAAATGAAAAACTTGATGAGTTGAAACTTACTAAGGCCCATAGATGCCCTGAGACATTCCTCCCCTGAAAAGTCCTCAGAGAAGCAGCAATGGCTTCTTCATCAGTGATGCCTGTTGAAAGAAAAGAAAGAAAAGCGTTAGTCAAAAATAATGAAGAGGATATGTCGCAATAAAGAAAAGGCGACTAGTAGTTACCTGATTGCGCAAGCTTAGCCAGCCACGCGTCACGCTTCACCAACCATGCCGAAGCTCTGAGAGCAGCCTCCAAGTCTGTATCGTCCGGCGGCGGCATCACCAACCCTGCGTTAGTCCCATATTCGAGCAGACCTTCAGCATGAGGAGCATGGGGTTCCTGGCCGAACACGACATCCGCAGCGAAAAGCGACTTCTTTTTCTTTTGACCCCCGACCCTAGGCTCGCGAGGGATCGACTTCCGCTTAGCAGCCACTTTGGGACGACGGGTCCCGATGTCCGCACCCATGCCAGACTCCGGCGAGGGTACAACCACTGTCTCCACTAGAGCACAGGGTGCGGGAGGTGCATCTGTGATATCAGGGAGCGGCAGCTCACGTGGAGGACTTTGTGCGCGTGATGGTCTGCCCCCGGCATCTTTTAGAGGAGGAGCCACCAGGATCCTTGGCGCTAAGGGAGCGTTACGGTTGGTGTCGGGGGGTACTTCTTTACGGTCGATCAACACTCGCCTCTCTTCCTTTATAACAGCCCCCGTCGCATGATTGTACCACTCTTTATATACATTAAGGAGTCGTGGAGCGCAGGCCGGCGCGCTAATAAAGAAACGAGAACCTGTGTTCAAGCGCATGAAGTGATGTAACGCGTTCTCCATCCCTTCTTCATTAGCAGCAGGCTCCAGTAAGAAAGCTTCCAAGGGTACTCCTTGATCGTAACCCAGTTGTTGGGCAAAACGATGCGGGTTATATCTCATAAAGACTGCTGCACCGCCCTGCCTGAAGACTAGGAAATCCGGTCTAATAGAATACAAATGGAGGATCTCCCGGGCCGTCAACACTGAAGCTCCATCCTTGAAGGAGTCCTGTAATGGTCGCACCGCAGTGGTGGACGCTTTCCCAATGGTTAATACCTTATCAATAAAGGACATCCCGACTCCAACGGTGTGAGGGCGAAGCAGTAAACCCCTGGCGTCCCATGGTGAAGGGGTCACGATTGATGAGCCAATCAGATGTAAAATGTGAGGAAAACCGCACTTGTCAAAGAATGAAGGCCTTTTATGCATACCGAAGACACCCGCCGTGTATAGCTCGAGCCACGATGCAAAGTAGTGCATCAGGAAGACCACGTGCAGTACCCAGGGCTCGTTGGCATCTGCTGCTCGATTGAGGCCATGATATAGGTGCGCCAGGCCGGCAATCCCCACGGCCACCTTTACCCCAATGACCATGCGGTGGGCTGGATAAAAGACAGAGGGCCGCATGCGATGAGAATGCATTGGGATCGCGAACCAACTCAGCTACAGCCCGAGAAATCCTAAGAAAAAGGCCTCCTCATCCATCCCAGGGACTGCAATTTCCGCGAAAGATATGGTAGGGAGGTCTGGGAGGAAGAAAGCCTTTTGGTCTATCTCCTTCGTCGGCAGGTTATCCAAACCTAGGCCAAAAGGATCATCCAGGATGGCAGATTTGACGGCTCCTGGCGAAATAACGCTCGGACGGAGGAAGCGAGCAATGAAGTCCTCAAAATTAACTCCTCGGCTCCCGTGTTCGATGAAGAGGGACTCGTAGATGTTCAACACCTTGATCAGGCTCGGGAATTGGTGTTGAACGGCATTTTCCGGCGTAATCCCCCTTACCATCGGCTTAGCACCAAAGATGTACTCATCTGTCGGGAGCAGCTCTTCATAGTGTTCCCCCATGACCGGTAGGCCGGATACCTCCGCGAATTCCTCCAAAGAAATAGACACTTCCCGATCCATGGCAAGGAAAGTATGGGTGGGAATATTCCATTGCTCCAAGAAAGCCTTGAACCACCAGGTGGGGAGCGTAGGGTATTGGAAGAGAGAGACGTAGACCGCGGTATACAGTCCTAGTCTTATCAACTGCGACTTCTTCGTCGACAGGATGTACCGGGCCCACGGAAGATAGCCAATCGGGTGACGGGGAATCAAACCAAGGTTATATGATTGCCCCCAAGGCCGTGCTTCCCCCTGACA
Source organism: Agapanthus africanus (assembly GCA_030015575.1). Taxonomy (NCBI): domain Eukaryota; kingdom Viridiplantae; phylum Streptophyta; class Magnoliopsida; order Asparagales; family Amaryllidaceae; genus Agapanthus; species Agapanthus africanus. The sequence continues at coordinate 88,839,001 of JASDDO010000012.1, read as the reverse complement.
GATACGGCGTCCTAGGATATCCAAAACCATAGGACGCTGAACCGGAACCGCATCCATAGCGGGATGAAGAAAGCTGTTCGCGGTCCAGTCTATCATCTCCACGGCATACTGCACTGGAGGTGGGTTAGCGTAGTGAATTGCCGTGATAGGTTCTGACGGCACCGCGCAGGTGAAGCTGCGTCGACCCATAATAATCTGGTTATACCAAGACCCCCAAAGGTGGAGTTTCTTGTACTCAGGGTCGTACTCTCTAATCATGGTTAGGGCTTCACGGTCCAAGGGCGCCTCGGGAAATCCCTCCTCCGAGCGGACGAACGGGAATGAAGTGTCTTCAGACATGATCGCTGCAAAAGAACAATGTAGCCGTTAGTGTTGTAATCCCAACGTTTGGCATTGAAAGAAGAAAATGCATCAATTAAATTAAAATCAAAATTAATTAATTACACCGCACCACAGTGCAGTGAGTAGGAGACCAAAGAGGGACCCACAAAATCTAAATGACAATACGTCAGTTAATAAGACAAACTCATCATTGGATGAGATTGTCACTTGTTCCCCAGGAAAACATTCCCATTAATAAAGAATCCCCAGAGACAAGGAGAAAATCTCCTCTTTCAAAGCAAAGCTCTGTCATAGAATGACACTTGTCAAATTCTGGTCTCAGAAGAATAAAATTCCTGAAAAAGAGCTTAGCTCTGTAATATTCCTTCAAAAAGAAAATTTTTGAAAAGAAATTTAAAATTAAAATTTCTGGAATCCTGGAAAATCCATGAAAACTTATAAAAAAATTCTTCATTTTTCAGATCTAAAAAAAATCTGCATTTGATTCAAGAGCAAAGCTCTGTTCATGGGTTAGAACCCATGAACAAGATCTCTGTAGATCTATGGATTCGTGAGAGCAAAGCTCTGTTGATGAAACCCCAAAGGGAATTTCTTTAGATCAAAAGATCTATGAGAGCAAAGCTCTGTTGGTTAAAATTGATTTAAATTAATTTAACTAAATTTTAAATTAATTATTACCTAAAGTTTTCTAACTTTGGGAAATGAGAGCAAAGCTCTAAAGTTCTGAAAGCAAGAGCAAAGCTCTGAAATTCTTAAGCAAGAGCAGAGCTCTGAAAATCGAAATCTAGAAAATGGTGAAGAGTTTTCTAAGGGCCAGATGTTAGTTATATGTATGCCCTAGAGGCCATTACTATACATAGGATGTATATTGTAGTGGATGCTGGGACATATATAGGGAGGACTTTCTTGCTCGACATGATAGTATGCTATCTGGTTACACTTTACCTTAACATGTACACTCATTGTCTCTCTGTTACATGTTGGTAAAGCCCTTAGGATGTGTACTTGACTACCTGGACTATGATGCGGATCATACTAGTGGGGACATGGTAGTCCATAAGTACATCCTTCAAAGTCCCTAGTCGTGGGTATATCGAGACGGGGCATCGATATACCAGAGTAGACTAGCGTATACCTTCTCGACCTATATAGATGGGCGATGGATGATCCCATATCCATTGTTGTTTGACATCAGAGATGATATACGGGTGCTCAGTGGAGACTGGGTACACTGGACGGACTCGCCGAGAACTCCCAGATGGTATTATACCTTATGTCAGATGGCAGTTCTCTGGTGACACTGGTACAGAGTAGTCTGTTGACCCGAGATCGTCATAGAGTCTTGTGTGGTTCCCACTGTGCTTTGATTTCCATCTTACCACGTCCATGAGGGCGTGCAAAACGGTGGTTTTTGGGTACAGTCCCGAGTCACATGGAGGCAATGAGCGATAGGAGGGGATTCGTCTCTCCCGGTATAGGGGGTTGATGTTGCGCTGTGTTCGATTGGCTATAACAGGAAATCCCTGGCCATGGTTGCTGAGATTTACGGGTAAGTGTTACCAGTAGTATCTCGAATTGTTATAGACCTCAAGTCGGCATGACTTATCGAGCTATTGGGGTCTGACGTTTACCACCCCTAGGCGAGATATGCGACATATCAGACGATCAGACCGGACTGTACGGTAAGTGTTACTGGTTGGATTCGCAGGAGTGTGAGCGGGCTTGCTCGTCGATCTTCTGATCGCTCAATACCCGGGTGGCCGTTACGTTTAGCAGACCGCTTGCGGCTTGTGGATGCTTGATATGATCATCATCTGCTGCCGGCGTATTGACGAGTCTTTAGAGTCCTACACAGAGGTTTCCTGGCTCAAGCGAAACGAAATAGGAGCGCATATGAGATATGTGCGGGACCGAGAATAATTCGAGTATGTGATACCGTATTCCATTCTCGCGATCGATGTATCGATTGGTTATATGCGATATAACGTAGTTATCGAATCAAGGATTGATTCGATAAGCCGATACATATGATACTAGTCGGTTATATCCGATATGACCGGATCGTTAAATCAAGTGTTGATTTAATGATTTAGTGCATATTTATATATTTGATATATTACTTTGCGTTAACTAGTATTGGTTCACTTTAAAAGGATTTTCTCACTTGAATTGTGCACATTGTATATGCGATATAGTTTTGTGCACATGTTTGTATCATGTTTGATGATACATGCTTACTTGGTTAAGTGTAAAGAATCAAACCATGGTTTAAGTTAATGATTAGGGTTTTGATTATTTATTCATTTATCTTTCTTATTTATTCTTTTTGGAAAAAGAAAAAGATAAATGAATGATTGAATGTTTTGTTTTTAGTTGAAGTTTCTTGAAACTTTGACTAAGTCACTCTTTTGTTCTTATGCTTAACCCTAACCATCCTTTTAACCACGGTCTTTTCTCTACACTTAACTATAGTTGAAAGTATGATAAGATTTAATTCTTATTCATTTTTTTATAATTGAATCTATCATATCTTTCTTCTTCTTCTTCAAGAGCTAGAAAAAGAAAAGCTTTCTAGTTCAATGGCAACTAGCCAAATCAAGTGAGAAATCCAAATCTAAAGTCTACCCACTTCCTATTTCTTCATCCTCTACTACTTGCCATGTAGTAGAGTGTGTTGTCTTCACAAGTTTCTTGACTTGGCGAAGGCGGAGCTCGTTCTTGTGATGCCTCGACGTAGATCATCTTCGGCATCGAACCGACGATCAAGCCCGCCTATTTCTTCGACGAAGCCGATACTTGAGTTCGGGATTCGATTTGGACAGCGGAGGGAGATCATCGCGGAGCTTAGGAAGTGGTGGACCGGATCTACAAAGGTTGTTGTCACTTTCCCTTAGCATTTAATTCGATTACATGCTTGTTTCGCCTATTTATCTAGTTAACGATCCGTATTAGGGTTTATAGGCACTTGTAAAATTTGATTTGTGCATGTTTGATCACTTGTGAGACTCCATTAGAGTGCCTAGGAACCCTACAGTGGTATCAGAGATACTAGACATTGGATGTCGACCTATGGGGGGTTCTCACTGTGTGACAGTGTGGCGAAGCATAGGCTCTTACCCCCAGGGTGTCCCGAGACCGGAAGGTGTTCCGGCGGGTTGTAGTCCTTGCGAGGGGGCATGCGTAAAAAGTAGCTGCTGAGGGACCCGTTGGTGCCACGGCGACCCCATTGGATGGGGTTGCTGCCTGACCTACAGTGGTATCAGAGCCTAGCTAGAGCCTTAGGCGAAGTCCCGACGGAATCAGAAGTCCGATCGACCCAAAACCCGACTTGAAAAATGCTCTCTGGACTTTTCTGTAAAATGTGGATTTTTGTAGATTAAAAATATTCAGAAAAATCATCAGGAAGATATAAGGGTTACTGTAAAATTCGAGGGCTTGATTCCATAAAGGCGGCGCGGATCCGCGGCCTTACAGGAGGCTCATGCGGCGGATCCGCGGCCCTTTTGTCGTTTTGTGCATCCAATTTTGCACAGTAATTCTTAGTTGTCTGTGCTGGTTTTCCTGGGGATATTTTAATAATTTTTCCCAGAGTTGCATTTTCTGAGTTGTATTGGGGACTCGGTGTATTCGATCGGACAGTCTAATTTTGTCGGTGTGCTTTTCCGGGTATTTTTTAGAATATGTTAAAAAGTTCGATCGGATATAAATACCCACTTTTTCCCCTGCCGGGAAATTTCCAATTGTTGGATTTTTCCGTAGTTTAACGACGTTCTAAGTAGTGCAAGTAACGCGATGGACCCTCTAGAAGACAACAAACCTTAACTCGATTATGTGACCGTTTTGAACTGCCCTTTGAACCTTCGGGTTTGGGGCAGTACGGCGTGCCACATGTGAGGCGTTGGCTTGACCCTTCTACGGCTGGACCGTTGGTACTGAGGCACGAACTGAATGTTGTTAGACTTATTTCATGTGTTGAGCTGTTTCGGGAAAACTTGGGTGTTCGATTGTTCGATCGGAAAGTTTAACATTTTCCATTTATCCGGAATGTGATACAATAATTGGAATTCACAATTAGTTATGAGATAACGGAATGAATATTATAAACATAGCAGTTTAGTCTCACTTGATTGGTTGCCACGGAATTTTGATGTGATCAAAAGTCCGTCGCAATCACGTAGCGTACGCGGATACTCGCCGGGTAAACTTAATAGACAGCCTCACCCCATAGCCCCGACCAAGTGACTGTAGGAGAACCCCGTCGCCGAAAGCATCCGTCCGGGTGCTCGCGGCAGCGATGTTCCGCCTTGGTGCACTTCATAGACGGTATCGGGGGTGCGGCCGCCTACTAAAGTTTGCGACGAGCATTCGATCAGGATGTCGGGAATCTTGTTGAATTGCCCGACTTGATATTGAAAAGTGTTTTCAATTTTGAGACTAAAATGCGGGGTTTATAATTGTTAGGCATGCGATGTCTAAGGAATTCATTTGGTCAGGCATGCGATGTCTGAGGAGGTTGCGGATTCCAACTGTTGTAGTTTTACACTTTCTTTTCTGTGACCGTAAGTGTAATATGTGATATCACCGGTTTCGTTGCTATATGTCAACGACAATTGGGATGCGCATATTTACTTACGTTGATGACATTTGATGTTATGTGTTGCTGGATATGTTATATTGGATCGTCGTGTTTGAATAGCCGGGGGTTTTTATGTGAGATGAGTGTTTTTCATTTTCATTCATGTAAAAACTTGTATGTAATATTCTTTTATTGGGGCACTTCCAGGTTGCGGAAGATGTCACCGTTTGTATATTATTTACTTTTCCGCACTAGGATAGACCCAAGGAGGGGAGCACAAGTAACCGGGTTCTAGGGTCCAGTGGGAGACCAACTCGAGGAGTCGAGTCCGGGTCTCCTAACCCTAGAATTGGTAGGGTTGCTTACCGCTCTCGTAGGGGTCTAGGGGTGTGGGTTTGGCTATTCATCGCGACCGTGGAATCCGTGTTTTATACTGGCTCGTATTGAAAATACGGATGTCCTAGTATATCCAATATTTCATATGTTTCTTCTGCTGCGATATCTGTGATGTGATCATGTGATGTTCTGTGATGGATACTTTATATAGCATATATGATATATTATATAGACGTTACTTATGTTTTACACCCGCGCTAGCCCTGCCCCGCTCTGCCGTTAGTTACCTAACCTAACGGTGCACGAGGGGACATCGAGGCGAATGCGGATGGCATAAGTGTACGTCGTATTTATCTGTGATGTTTAGGTAACTTAAATGATGGGACTTCATTAATGTGATTAATGAAATAAAAGAAACCTAAGATGTTGTAGAATCGAATTTCAAAAATAAAACAGGTAGCTACAGTTCTTGCTTTGCACAGCGGTATATATGATATATCCTGCACCTTATTCGATAAGGAAAGGACCGAGATCCTTTCACCGGGAGTGACTCCTTTAGCAATAACTGGCAGATGCTGCACACTCGGTTTGTCTTTTGATTCCTTTTAAGTGTTTTTGCTTTGCACAGTGATATATATGGTATATCCCGCACCTCATTCGACGAGGAAAGGACCGACGATCCCTTCACCGGGAGTGACTCCTTTAGCAAAACTAGAAAAGCCTCAAAAGCACTCCATTTTTTAAAATCATTTGATTCTACAACGATATCAAGTTCATTACGCAATAGGTTTTCAGAAAAACCTGTCGTAGCCCTCCGTCATTTCAGATAAGTACTAGTTAGTATTCGTGCTGCGGTTGTTTGGCATGCGTCAAGGCGTAGTGTACGGTAGCTAACTAGTGCTTATCTGCTAGCATACGATGCGATTGGATTAGGGTATTCGTACGGCATTGTTTGGCATGCGTCAAGGGTCGTGCGGGTGGGTTTAATTCAATCAAGAAATGTACGGGTTGAACTTGACTAGCAGACTATGGGTTGTTTGGCATGCGTCAAGGTCATAGCGAGCTAGGGGCAAAATATTATCGGGAATTTCAAGTGTTGAAATTTGCAATGAGATTGCATACCTTCTATGAGATAGTTGGATCCCGATACCCGTTGCGAGTAAGAGTTACTCCTGGGAGAGTTTTACACATTACAATTAGCCGATCAAGTAGGTGTCTAGAAAGGTGTCAACGAGGTTACGCCTCTGGGAAAACGAGGTTTACATTAATTAGGTTCGTGCGAAAGCACGGGGGACCTCCCTCAAAGTACCGACACTGGCCTGGCTGAAAGATTGGCGAACTTGTAGTGTGTAATTAATCCCGGCTAGTCTTTCCTTTTAGGGTTTGAAGGAAGATTTGATAAAAAGCAGTGGGAGCCATCCTGATTAGATAAAATAATAACCAATCTATTCTTGCAAGAGCGCACGCTGAGTGTTTTCTTCTCTCTCTCTCCAGGTAGCGACCATATCACGCCTTAATCAAGATAATAATACGGATTATTGACCGAACCCGCTTGTTATACTGAGCTGGGGAACGTTGGTCCCGCTCCAATTTATAATTGTTATAAGACAGAGCAGGAAATTGGGGAATACCAGATTTCCCGTGCCGCCCAAACGAAGAGAGTGCATGCTGATGCATCATCTTCGGGTGTGTTCATTACAAAGAACAGTTTCTCTGTATCCTCTACGTCCTGGGTATATGATACCGGATCTGGATCCCAGATATGTAATCTGTTACATAGGGCTACAGAAAGGTAGAGAACTGAGTACGGGTGATAAGTTTCATGAGGCAGAAAACGGGGCAAGAGTTGCAGCCAAGTCTGTTGGTCACTGTCACCCTGTATTAACAATACATTGATTTTGAACAAATGCTGTTAGATACCGAACCTGATATACAAAATCATATCAGTCTCTTTATTAATAAAGAAAGGATATAATTTTGTATTGATGGATAATGTTTTGAACATTTCCTATATCAAAAGTTGATCGGTTCAGGCACGTTATCTAAAAGCATTAACGTTCTAAATCAAACTACAGTTCTTAGTATACAGAACACACACAAGAGGAAGAGTTCAGAAATAAACGATTCCTTCTTGAGGCATTGTAGACTAGGTCATGTCAATGCGACCCGACTTGCTTAAGTTACATTTAGATGCATATTTAAATCAGTTTGAATTTACATCTTATGAAACTAGCGAGTCATGTCACAAAGATATAATGACCTTAGCTCTGTTTATTGGAAACAGAGAAAGAGTTAGTAAACTCTTGGGATTGATACATGATGATGTATGTAAGATCCCCTGTCTGCACATGCCAAGACCGGTTCTTTGTACTTCATTACATTCTCTGATGATCTTTCGAGATTCAGACCTATGTTCCTGTTGAAACACAAGTCCGAACCTTTTGAGATATTCACAGAATATAAGTTAGAAGTAGAGAACCAAAATACGGGTAAAAGTATTATGTCCTTTGATGCGATCAAGGAGGAGAATACTTGTGCACGGAATTCCTGGACTGTTCTAAAGGAGAATGAGATTCTCTCTCAGCATTACTCCTCCGAATACACCATAGCACGTTGGTGTATCGGGGCGGAGCAATCACACCCTATATGATAAGGTGTGCTCTATGATGAGTACTACTGAGTTACCTTTTTCCTTTTGGGAGTTATGCGCTTGAGAAGCTGCATACCTATTGAATAGGGTTCGAATCAAATCAGTTGCCTACCACCTCATATATGATATGGTATGGGAAGAGCCCATGTCTTAAGCTAGTTAAGATTTGGGGTTGTCCGGCCTATGTTTAAAAGCAAAATCCGGACAAACTCGAGGCAAGATCTGTTATGTACAACTGGAAAGGTTCCAGCTATGCAAACTATAGCAGATGATTTGGTAGAACCAAAAGATTCAATAGATACCAACGAACCTCAGCCTCTCCGCCGATCTAGTAGGGTTTCTCACCCACCTGAGAGATACTTCTGTTTCTCTATGACAGTGGGAGCGAGGATTGCATCATGAGATGATGACCCAACTAGTTTCGAGCTGGCCATCAGGAGTGAGACTCTGTAAGAATGGCTGGATGCTTAGCGATCTGAGAAGGAATCCATGTACACCAACAAAGTATGGACTTTGGTTGCTATATCTGAAGGGTTAAATCCCCATCAGGAGCAAGTAAATCTTGAGAAGATTACTTGGTGTATATGGAAAAGTTGAGACTTTCAAAGCTAGACTTGTTAAAGCTTTTCGTCATCGACCAGTAATGGATTATGATGAAACCTTTTCAAGTGGCTATGCTTAAGTCCATCCAGATCCTACTTGCCACGGCTATATACCATGACTACGATATCTGGCGGTTGGGTGCCACGACTGCTTTTCTAAATAATGATTTAGAAGAGAACGTCTATAAGTACACAGCCAGAGGGCTTCGTAGATAGTGGGAGCAGCGGAAACGTGTACAAGATGCTTTATAAGATAAAGCAGGTATCGCGGAGTTGGAACATCTATTTTGATGTGTTAGTCAAACAGTTTGACATCATCAAAATGGTAGATGAACCTTGTATAGACAAAAAGGTAGTAGGGAGTATGGTGACGATCCTCGTAGAGTACGTGGATGACATACTCTTGATAAGGAAAGGAGTTTCCTAAGCTACGCTCGATCAATCTCCGCTTATCACAATGATTCTCCATATAGGATCAAAGTGATACCTACTAAATCCTGGGTTTTGGATCTATGAGATAGATCTAAATGGATGTTAGGATACTCACTAGTTGTAGTGAGATGGTATCAATCGATCCTGGGGAGAATCACTGGAAGTGTTCCAGAGTGATAAGAACGAATGAATGTCAGTCACAGGCATTGTCTTTACCCTCAGTAGAGGGACAGTATGTTGGAAGAGTTCCAAGCTAGATACCGTGACATACTAGACGATAAAGGCAGGATACATCGCTACTTAATATGCTACCAAAGAGGCTGTTGGGGTGTATATTTGTTCATGAGATGAACTTTGTTCCTCCCATTGTGTGACAATGGAGTTGTGGCTTATGCCAAGGAACGCCGGTCCCATCAGTGATCCAGACATATTCTAAGGCAGTATTACCTGATCATGGAGATGGTTGATCTCCAGGGGATCGAGGTTTGGAGAGTAGACTCAGAGGACAACACAGCGGTTCCACTCACAAAGGCCTGTTCCCAGAGAGAGATTTTTATGGGATGGTTGAGTATGAGATACTACAACCACTGCTATCAGATGGCCCTAGTGCAAGTGGGAGATTGTTAGTTATATGTATGCCCTAGAGGCCATTACTATACATAGGATGTATATTGTAGTGGATGCTGGGACATATATAGGGAGGACTTTCTTGCTCGACATGATAGTATGCTATCTGGTTACACTTTACCTTAACATGTACACTCATTGTCTCTCTGTTACATGTTGGTAAAGCCCTTAGGATGTGTACTTGACTACCTGGACTATGATGCGGATCATACTAGTGGGGACATGGTAGTCCATAAGTACATCCTTCAAAGTCCCTAGTCGTGGGTATATCGAGACGGGGCATCGATATACCAGAGTAGACTAGCGTATACCTTCTCGACCTATATAGATGGGCGATGGATGATCCCATATCCATTGGTGTTTGACATCAGAGATGATATACGGGTGCTCAGTGGAGACTGGGTACACTGGACGGACTCGCCGAGAACTCCCAGATGGTATTATACCTTACGTCAGATGGCAGTTCTCTGGTGACACTGGTACAGAGTAGTCTGTTGACCCGAGATCGTCATAGAGTCTTGTGTGGTTCCCACTGTGCTTTGATTTCCATCTTACCACGTCCATGAGGGCGTGCAAAACGGTGGTTTTTGGGTACAGTCCCGAGTCACATGGAGGCAATGAGCGATAGGAGGGGATTCGTCTCTCCCGGTATAGGGGGTTGATGTTGCGCTGTGTTCGATTGGCTATAACAGGAAATCCCTGGCCATGGTTGCTGAGATTTACGGGTAAGTGTTACCAGTAGTATCTCGAATTGTTATAGACCTCAAGTCGGCATGACTTATCGAGCTATTGGGGTCTGACGTTTACCACCCCTAGGCGAGATATGCGACATATCAGACGATCAGACCGGACTGTACGGTAAGTGTTACTGGTTGGATTCACAGGAGTGTGAGCGGGCTTGCTCGTCGATCTTCTGATCGCTCAATACCCGGGTGGCCGTTACGTTTAGCAGACCGCTTGCGGCTTGTGGATGCTTGATATGATCATCATCTGCTGCCGGCGTATTGACGAGTCTTTAGAGTCCTACACAGAGGTTTCCTGGCTCAAGCGAAACGAAATAGGAGCGCATATGAGATATGTGCGGGACCGAGAATAATTCGAGTATGTGATACCGTATTCCATTCTCGCGATCGATGTATCGATTGGTTATATGCGATATAACGTAGTTATCGAATCAAGGATTGATTCGATAAGCCGATACATATGATACTAGTCGGTTATATCCGATATGACCGGATCGTTAAATCAAGTGTTGATTTAATGATTTAGTGCATATTTATATATTTGATATATTACTTTGCGTTAACTAGTATTGGTTCACTTTAAAAGGATTTTCTCACTTGAATTGTGCACATTGTATATGCGATATAGTTTTGTGCACATGTTTGTATCATGTTTGATGATACATGCTTACTTGGTTAAGTGTAAAGAATCAAACCATGGTTTAAGTTAATGATTAGGGTTTTGATTATTTATTCATTTATCTTTCTTATTTATTCTTTTTGGAAAAAGAAAAAGATAAATGAATGATTGAATGTTTTGTTTTTAGTTGAAGTTTCTTGAAACTTTGACTAAGTCACTCTTTTGTTCTTATGCTTAACCCTAACCATCCTTTTAACCATGGTCTTTTCTCTACACTTAACTATAGTTGAAAGTATGATAAGATTTAATTCTTATTCATTTTTTTATAATTGAATCTATCATATCTTTCTTCTTCTTCTTCAAGAGCTAGAAAAAGAAAAGCTTTCTAGTTCAATGGCAACTAGCCAAATCAAGTGAGAAATCCAAATCTAAAGTCTACCCACTTCCTATTTCTTCATCCTCTACTACTTGCCATGTAGTAGAGTGTGTTGTCTTCACAAGTTTCTTGACTTGGCGAAGGCGGAGCTCGTTCTTGTGATGCCTCGACGTAGATCATCTTCGGCATCGAACCGACGATCAAGCCCGCCCATTTCTTCGACGAAGCCGATACTTAAGTTCGGGATTCGATTTGGACAGCGGAGGGAGATCATCGCGGAGCTTAGGAAGTGGTGGACCGGATCTACAAAGGTTGTTGTCACTTTCCCTTAGCATTTAATTCGATTACATGCTTGTTTCGCCTATTTATCTAGTTAACGATCCGTATTAGGGTTTATAGGCACTTGTAAAATTTGATTTGTGCATGTTTGATCACTTGTGAGACTCCATTAGAGTGCCTAGGATCCCTACACCAGAGGCCCTATTTATAAAGGCGCTTGCGCCTCTTGAGCTCACCCCTTAATCCAACGGTCAGGGGGTTGCCACCGCTGCACTCACGTGTGCGCCACGTGAGCGCAACGGTGGGGGGGCATTTGTTTCACCCAATCAGAGCAAAGCTCTGTTCAAATTCAAAATTCAAAATTTTGAAGCAACGCTTCAAGTCTCGGGCGCAACGCGCCACGTGTCAGGCGCTAATACGTCAGCGCAGCGCCCAAGAAGGCGCGCCCAATCAGAGCAAAGCTCTATTTTTGTGAAGCAATGCTTCAGTTGCTCTGCGCTGCACGACACGTGTCAGCGCGGATGCGCAGCGCGACACGTGTCACGCGCTGGGGCATCTGCGCCAAACTGAATTAAGATTTTAAGAAATCTTTTCTGTTCTATTTAAAACAAGAAGATTTTCTTCTGCAAAGCAGAAGCCCTTGGATCAAAGATCCAACGGTGGGAAAAATTCCCCAAAATCACTCAGAGAATGATCTCTTTAACAAATTTAACTAATTTGTGAGCACTATAAAAAGGACCCTAAGCCTCAATTCAAAGGCATGAAAATTTTTCTTGAAAAATCAAGAGCTTCAAACAGAGAGAACTCTGAGAAAAATTTCAAGAAGAGGTAAAAAACCTTTATAAGGAAAAAAGAAATTTCCTTTAATAGATCATTGATCTAAAAATAAGATCAATGATCTTCATATAATAAATAGTGCTTTGCACTTCTTATGAACCACTGGTTCTTTAAAACAAAAAAAAAATAGTGCTTTGCACTCTTGTGAACCTCTGGTCTGTAAATGAAAAGAAAAGAAAGAAATTTCTTTTTTTAATCTAAAATAGTGCTTTGCACTCTTGTGAACCTCTGATTCTGTAAATGAAAAGAAAAGAAAGAAATTTATTTCTTTAATCTAAAATAGTGCTCTGCACTTCTGTTTTGAATCTAAAAGATTCTTAGTGCTTTGCACTTCCAAACTGCGCCGTTGCGCTCTTAAGAGAGCGCCACGTGTCAGCTATAGAACCACTTGCGCTAAGCGCTCTTAAGATAGAGCTTTGCTCTCTGAAATTGGCGCAACTCGTTGAGAGCGCGCCACGTGTCAGCAGCGCACCAGCGCAGCGCGCTAGCGCAACGCACTGCGCTAGTGCGCTTGCGCTCACCAGAGCATGACACGTGTCATCACCATATGAGCTTGCGCTCATTACTCGGCGTAAAGCGCCAGACAAATGCACTGCCTTGGTTACAAAAAGGGCCAAGCCCAATTAAAGAAGGCCTAACAGGTCTAATAAAATGCAATGCATTGCTTTAAAAAAAGGACAGAGCCCAAACTAAAATAGATGCTCTGCATCATAAATAAAGGGACAGAGCCCAAATCAAAAGCCTAGCAGGCCAGAATAGAATGCAGTGCATTATTAAATATGGGCAAGGCCCCAGCACAGGCCTAATAGGCCAAAAATCAAGAAAAATGTTGAATATTCTCAACTGGACTTAACCCAATTTTGGCCGTAAGTCCTCAAATTAAATTGACTGAGCAAAATTGCTCTCCTAAATCAATTTATCTCCGGTTCGAGGGTACATCTCCGAACTCCTCTGACATCTATCGTTGTAATCCTTCAACGACGTCAGAGAGGCGACGGGTCCCAACGATCACATATGAATATGGACTGCGGGGTCCTTAAACTCGTGGACCGAGACGTCCCTAAACTAATATCGGACCGAGACGTCCCTAAACTAATGATGGACCACCACGTCCCTAAACTGGAATATGGACCACCACGTCTCTAAACTGGAACAATAGAGCCAATTGCTCTTCTTTCGGATCTAAACGATCCCGTTCAAGTCGATCTTAGTCCAAAATAGGATTAACGTATCCTTGGCGAACGTTTAAGTTGATCTTAGCCGCAACGCGACTAACGCATCCTTAAACTAAAAAAAACACCAAACCCAAATCTAAATAAATACGGATTTGGACTAATCCACGTCCTACGGGCGACGGCATTACTCAGTCTCCGTATACAATCCACGGGCAATCACAAACAAAACAAACACCCACGACACGAAGTGAAATTCTGGAGAAGGAGAAAGTTGTTACCGCGAAACGGTAGCGTAATTAACTGCAGGGGCTTGCGCCTGCAGGGAAGAGCGTCCCCACAATCAAAAAACCCCTCTAGCGAGGGGGAATCTGACAAAGTCTGCTATATCGGCCGTATCCGTCTAAACCTCCGATACAAGGTGCCATAAATCAACTTGGCATCTTCGGAGAGGTAGACGGATAAAACCAAATAGCATCTGCCCCGAATCTCAGTGCCAGGACATCGCGGTCCTGTGCGCCGCCTTTCGGAGGGGAACAGGGTTCACACCCACCCCGGTGACAGCATTCCTTTCTATTGCGTCAAAAATCTCAATTTCCGCAAATATGTTGGCTTCTTTTTCATCTATTGAGTCACCCATCTGTCTACCGCTTAGAACCTTCCACAGCTCTGAGTGAACTACCGAAAGTATATACTCGAACAACTTTGTCTAGACTACCGAAAGATGATCATTGAGACCACACTAGAGGGATTGACATCATTACTCATACTGCTGTTTTCAGACTTCAGTTACGAAAAAAACAAGCAATAATGGACAGAGAGGGAACACATTTTCCTCTATTTGGATTTCGAGTGAGTGCATCCTCTGAGGCTTGCCGAACATGCGACAACAAAATGGTAAAGCCACGGAGATAGAGCCCAATGCTAAAGTTGCCGATGGAGACGTGTATTGGATCGAAACCGGTTGTTTTTCAAAATGACGGAAATTCCAATCGTTAGCATTGCGGTAAACAACAGCGTGAGAATGCGCATACCAATAAATCAACTAAACTATTGCATTAATTAATCAATGCATAGTCTTAAAGACAGCACAAAGTGTTGGGCCTTTATCCATTCTAACGCGAACACTTTGCATTAATTTATCTTTACTAAGTCAAAATAAATTTGACTAAAGGAAAATTTGGTCATCTACTCATCTTCCACTCAAAAAGAGAATCCAAACCCATCTCAAATAAAAACCATAAAATAAATAATTTTAATTGATTGAAAGTGCTTATTTTATATAAATGTCAGGACCATTATTCATCTAGCAATGAATGCAGATCACATCATAGCCTCATCAAAAAGATGCTAAACAAGAAAGGTAGGCCCGCTGGGGGACTACATCTTGCAATAACTGCAGATCACATGCTAGCATAGCCTCATCAAAAAGATGCTAAACAAGAAAGACAGGCCCGCCTGGGGACTAGTAAATTAATAGGAAATTTTGAGGCCAATCAAAGAATGGCATGGCAAATAAGCATCTTGTCATGGGATTCCCTGCTATGATATCCCTATACCATTGCAAACTATTAGGATCCAACGGCTTATAGAGCATGAGCCCCGACTTATGTTTTTTTTATGTAAGATGTGTGGCGAGGATTGCTAATTGCATGAAAAACAGTAGAGAACCCAAGCAGAGGTTCCTAGTGGCTTGTCATGGGGTAGTGTGTGTATAAAAGATTTGTTGCCAAGCTTAGTGCATACTGATCGAGTAGAGATGGCAATGGCGTCAGTATCAGTGCTTATGATCATCCCAACAACCATTCTTTTCCTCGTTGCATTCCTCATTTTCCAAAGAAATGAAAAGCGCAAAGCCTCAAAGAAACTCCCACCTGGGAATATAAGTTTGCCTTTTGTTGGAGAGACTCTCTCTTTCTTGCGGCCTTACTCCCTAACAACATTAGGAGGATTCATGGAGCATCGCTTGTCAAGGTTTGTGTTCCTTTCATTGTCTAGAATACCAGCACAATTAATCTTTACTATTAGAACTACGAGTCCATAGATGATGTCATTAATCAACAGAATAAAAGGCAGAATTCCAACATCTAAAGTTGAGAATGGGAGATGTTCATTGATCCCATCCATCGCAACAAACAAAAATAAAAAAATGAAAAGTCAAACATTCTCTCTCTCTCTCTCCTCTCTCATGCACCAAAGCCCAAAAAGAGATGAGTAATACTTTTCTTATCGGTATGGTGGAATCCATGTAGACTATATGGATTTCCATTGGATACAAGGTGAGATATAGGATATAAATACCAATGTAGTGGATAATATGATCCATCTTGTATCTAATGAGAATCCATATAGCCTAGCACATGTAGGACAAGCATTACTCAAAAGAGATATGCCTACAAATTTATATTTAAGCCCTTAAATCTTTGTTATTTTGCATAATTCATAAATTTCTCAATTCTAATATTACCACTAATTGTATTTATTTAAATTAAATTTAGAAAAGTTATATATATCTTTAGAAATTTTCATGTAATGTCCAGGATTGAAAATTTTACCCCTTAAGTGCGATGTATCCATCCAAACCTTACCAGTTTAAACAAAAAACAAAAAAAAGTGCAATGTATGTATGTCGTTTCAAATATACACACCTTCATCGCACGTGCAAAAATTCTGGTCACTTTAATCCTAGCTTAGAATGTTAATTTACAGGTTTGGAAAGATCTTCTCTTCCCATTTGTTCGGGGATATGAGCATAGTCTCAGCAGATCCTGAGCTGAATCGCTTGGCGATGAATTATGAGGGAAAATTATTCGAACACGGTTTCTCATCGGCTTTCACTAAAGTGGTAGGAAAATATTCGATAACCGCCATGGCTGGAGATGCCCATAAGCGCATGAGATCAACTGTATTGGACTTCTTGAGTGGCGAGAGGCTCCGAACGGTATTCTTGCATGACGCCGACCATCTTGCTTCGCATCTTATAAGCTCCTGGAAGGAGGACAAAGTGATCTTTGTTACCGAAGAAGCAAAGAAGGTAAAGATCAGTGATAGCGATGAAATTAACAGTAAAGCTAAATCAGTTTTTGACAAAAAATAACTAGTATTTTGTGCAGTTTTCCTTGTACATCATAGTGAAGAAGATCTTAAGCATGAACCCTGAGGATCCTGAGATTGAGAGGCTACCGATTGAATACGATTCATTTGTCAGGGCCTTCGTTTGCGTTCCTCTGTATGCCCCTGGAACTGCATACTGGAAGGCCTTCAAGGTAGTTTTAAGTCTACATGATACAAATTTTCTACAAATATGAAGTCTATTCGAAAGGCGTTAACTGGAGCAAAACTTTTCATGTCCTAATTATCTTTTTGTATGTAGTCAAGGGAGTATATCATCAAAATGTTCAAACGAGAGATTGCCGCGAGGATGGGAAATAAGGGTCGCAGAAATGTAGAGAAAGATAAAGACGACTTTCTTGGTTCGCTATTAAAGAATACAGACTACTCGCCGGAAAAGATCTGTGATTTATTGCTAGGCGTGCTTTTTGCAGGGAATGATACTACCTCGAAAGCAATATGCTTATTGATCTATTTCCTTGCAAGCTGCCCTAAAGCAATTGAGCAATTGCGGGTAAGAAATCTCTTTAATCTCCACTCTGAAGTTTGGTAGTGACTCCATAAAGTATGTTCCGAGTGATTTGATACACCATATTTATTCCCTTAAAATACCAAATAATAAATGCTATGTTTGTTTCGACATCATGATCATATAGTTCCTTGGGAAACAAGCTCATGATTGATAGAGAATGTTAATTAAAGATAAATACAATTTTTCTAAAGATAACTCAAACACTGTTATTTTAATAATATTTGTTACAACAAAATACAGCTCACTCCTCACTTACGGGGTTACCACACCTCTCTCAAACTCCTCTCTACTTATTTCTCACCACTTCTATTTCCACACTCTTGGCTAACTTGCTTTCTGAGCGGAGCTAGAAACTCTCTATTACAGGGGTCATGTTCTTGTATTATTCCTAAACTATGAATACAAAAGACAAAGAAGCATGTTCACTTTCTATGAGAATTGTGGAGCCTTGGAGGAGCCATGCCCCCCCCCCCCGGCCACCCCTTTGTATTATTCCTAAACTATGAATACAAAGATGAAGAAGCATATTAACTTTCCATGAGAATTGTGGAGCTTTGGAGGGGCCATGCCCCCAGCCCCCCTTGTATTTTGTATTATTCCTAAATTATTATTACAAAGACAAAGAACCATATTAACTTTCTATGAGAATTGTGGAGCTTTGGAGGCGCCATGCCCACCCATCCCCACTTGTATTATTCCTAATCTATGAATACAAAGACAAAGAACCATATTAACTTTCTATGAGAATTGTGCAGCTTTGGAGCCCCCCGGGAACTGTTAACTGACGACGGGTATAATACCAACCAACAGTTCCCCTGCGAGTCCTGTACGGTGTACCCGTAACCTAACGAGCACCTGTATACTATCTCCAGTACGACGTACTGATGGCTGTGGGACAGACCATCTCCCCAACTGGGATGAGAAGCGTACATACTAGTCTACTCTGGAGTATCGATACCCTGTCTCGATAATCCTACGACTAGGGACATGTATAGGATGTTGCTTATAGACTACCCAGCCCCCACTAGTGTGACTGCCATCACAACACTGGTAATCAAGCAAAGAACCTATGAGCTCTACTAATATGTATAAGTGATACGTTACAAGAAACATATGTACATATTAAAGTAGACACAAACCAAATAGCATACTACCATTTTTAGCAAGACTGTATATACAACTGTGAATATCCCAAGCTTCCATTAAGTAATATACAACCTAGTATGATACAATAATGGCTCCTAGGGCATATACACTAACAGATTTCACCTCTCGCTTTCTTCAACCGCTATGGCTCCTCTATAGGCTCATCTTGCGTCCTCAATGCCTCATCCAGCTGGAAGAGAACGAGCCGATGGGCAAGCATTGATGCCAGAACTCCACCCACCTCCCAAGCAATCGGTTCGAATAGAAGGCTAAGTTCCTAAAGAGAGTCCGGGATACGTTGGGTCTCTCCAAGATGGTCGAACGTCTTCTCCTTTGGCGGCGGCGGGATGACGGCCATGACCGAGCAAAGAAGGGTACGGAGTCTAACCGAGCCAATAGGGAGCGGGTGGCCAACTTGCACCCGAAGGTGGTGGAAGAACATGTCATAATGGCCCATAGAGATGTTACCGGAGCCGCGACGCACCAGGTCCAGGAGTAGAGAATTCCGGATCCTATTAAAAACGGCGTCTCCATTGGGAATCGGGCATAGTGGTGCCGTAAGAAAGGCGAGGTTGCGCATAACCCAGTCACGCTCAAGAAGATCGGTCCCGGGATGGAACTATGGAGGGTCTTCAAGGAATTCATTGCGGTCGGAGGGGAGACACAATGCTTCGACATGGAGGAGGAAGAGATTAAGAAGAAACAGAGATTGATTATGGGAAATCTAAAGGAGGTGAACCCTATATGTAAGTCTACGGTAGCGTCCCGGCCGTCTGTACGAGGCCAAAATGCGGAAACGAAAAACTTTTTCAAACTAGAAACCGATGCTATCGTATACTTTAAATCCGGATCGAACCATTAACCAACAACTTGCTATCTAGAGAAGGGATAGAAAGTCTATACCGATCGATCCATGTCCTTCGGTTTTTGGCCACCATCCCAAGCTCCCCGCGGCAACTCCGGTATTGATCTCCTCATCGGAAAGGGCACCACATCTACGAGTCTTTTTACGGGCTCCCGCTTCATCCGAAGCAACTCAAGCACGAAGTGTGCTAACCGACGTGTCCAAGGTGTTGTAGAGAATGTTTGTGACAACTTTTTCTCTTGAGGATTTAGTGGATGCCATTGGTGAGGAGATAGTGAGCTCAAAGAAGAGGAAAAAGAAGAAGTTTCCTCATCTTTTTCTTTTTGTGTTGTTGCAAATGATAAAGTGAGAGTGTGAGATCAAGAAGCCAAAAATACAAGAGCTAACAACCATCATATGGCTGCCCCTCTCTCTCCTCTTATCATTTCAACTCACTAAAACATCGCATAATGTACATATGCACAAGTAAAGAGACCATGACTCATCATTTGTGCATGTGTCACATTAAATGCTTCTAATCATGATTTTGAGCTCATTATTTCCTCATGCCAACATTAATCCAAATGTTTACAACAATAAAAAGAGAATGGCATCTACTAAAGTAAACTCGTGACGGATCACAAGAGTACCCCTCACCTGTATATACATACCTGCATCCGCATTCCGACCGAATGCGAATGCGATGACACTAAAGTAATCCAATAAATCTAATACTAGGATCCGGTTTAAACCAAAGCCCACTAGTATGATCCGCCCGATCATGATCCGTGCACTAGTGCACATATATGATCGAACTCTGCCATATATCATACGGCCTCTACAACGTTTCGTCCGAAACTTGAAAAACTGTCTGTGTGGGACTCTAAAGACTTGTCAATACTTTGGCTATGGATTGAACCACTAGCACGTCAGAGGTACTAGCCGTACGTAACGGGCTACCAGGTATTGACCAAAAGGGAGGTCGATGAGTGAACTCATCCTGACACCCTACTGAGCCTGTCAGTGACAATATCCGTACAGTCCGGTCCGTTCGTCTATGAGCATCGCATGGCGGACCTAGGGTTTTGGTAAAAGTCAGACCCCCAAAAGCGGTACAAGTCGTGTCGGAGTGTAGCCCAGAACACCCTGAGATACTACTGGAATATCTACCAGTAAATCTCCTGCCTTGGCCAAGGACTTCGTGTAATGGCTCTCCTAGACACAGCGCGATCTCACCCCCAATACCGGGAGAGACGAAACCCCTGCCGATCCACTCACTGCCTCTATGTGGCTCGAGATTGTACCCAACTAAAACCTGTTTGCACGACTCCTTTGAGCCGTGGTAGGGTAGTAATCAAAGCACAATGGGAACTCACACGAGACAAATGACGATCTCAGGTCGATGAACCAACCTGTACACATGTCACCAGGGAACTGCTATCTGACGTCAGGTATAATACCAACTAGCATGTTCCCGGCGAGTCCTGTCCGGTGTACTCATAACCCGATGAGCACCTGTATACATCTTTGGTGATCCAACTGACACCAATGGCTTGTGAGACCGGCCACCGCCCCTCTTCGGGATCTCGACTGTATACACTAGTCTACCGATGGAGTATCGAAGCCCAGTCTCGAAACTCCCACGACTAGGGACCTTTTAAGGATGTGCTTATAGACCCCAGCTCCCATGTATATGATCGTCATCATACTGCTGGCCGTCAAGCAAGAATCCTAAGGGCTCTATCAACGTGCAATAGTGACCTGTAAGGTCACCTGAAGCAGTACACGATGATAAAGATAAACCAGATAGCATACTATCATCTTGAGTAAGACTGTCCTACCGGTATAGGTCCTCCCTCAATCATTGCAATCACGTGCACGTGATCCAATAATTGACTCTGAGGGCACTATATCCAACAATCTCCAACTTGCACTCAAGTCTAGTTATTGCAATGTTACATACTCACAGCCCGTGTGATACCGAACACCCAACTCCTCTACTAATCAGTCTCACAAAGCCCGTTTGCGAAACTATTGCGTTCGAGGAATAGCCCCAGTGAGTGGATCCGCTCTGATGTTTCTTTCTATGTCTCTCTTTATCTCAAATTCGCGGAGAAAGTCATCTCCCGAAATGAGCAATACCTGTCTTAGAACATGTTTGGATATCTGATGGGACCTAGTTCATAAATGAACTCCAAATCCAAACTTCTTAGACTGTATCGTCAACTGAAATTAATCAGTATCCTGCGCCACACCTCCCTCAGTATCCGCTTGGACCACCTGTCCAAAATACTGCCCCTCGTCAGAGGGAAAACTATAACTCTGACAGTCACTCTGTCATCCAGGTCACCTTGGAAGTCTGGAATGATAATCGTCTCCTGAAAGAGGCTGTTGTTATCATATCCCTAGAACATCCACTTATGTTCTAAAACTGCTTCCGAATGTCTCTCCAGGATAGGATTAATATCAACTTACCGCATCTCGTGCAAAAACAATATCTGGTGTGGTACTTGACATCTCATGATTGACTCAATTACCTAAGCAAGTGATCTGCCAACCATGCACATCCCTCTCCCCTTTAGTCTGTAAGATACCTTTAGAAAGGGTGACTCCATCACCTGCAGGTACACTACCATGCCTGGAGTCGTCCATTCTAAAGCACCTTTAGAATGCTGTCAAAGTACCCAGATTGGGAAACTACCCAAATCTAGATCTAAGACCATAGATCCAGTAACCAGAATGTCTGATATAATATCCAAGTCCTATGTGGAGAAACCACTGTGTGACAACCAAAGTATAACCGATCGTAGTATAGGAATTTCACTTCCTACTCTGTGTATGTCATCCATATACCAGGACATCACACCCTATTACCTTCTCAACAGATCCATCCCCTATTCTGATGAAGTCAAACCTATAACCGTCACATCAGAAATAGATGATCTATCTCCGCTATATCTGCTTTAGTCTATAAATAGACATAAGCTACCTGTCCACTATGCTTCCGCTGCTCCTACTGACTACGACAACCCTTTGGCAGAGTCATATACACGTACACTTCTAAAACTAGTTTAGAACGACGCTATACTCATCCTCCTGCCAGGTCTCACAGTCTGGAACAACAGTAGTGTCAAATCTGGGTAAACAAACCTCCATGTCACCGTCCTTGAGGCTACCAGAGTATCTCTCGGGTGCCTGAGGTTACCCATCATATCTGCGGAGTGGCCAATGGAATGTCAATCCAGATTGAATCTTTAGGTTCTTATCAAATTTTCAGTAATCGTTTGCGGTTCTGGAATCACTTCCAGTTCTACCATACTCCCACTACTGTTTTCTGAAAAAATCAATTTTTATTAAAACTGTGGCGAATCAAGAACAATATCACTATTGATCTTCCAGATGGTAGAAAGTCAACCCTCGTCATAGCCCGAGTCAACCCACAAACAGCCATTACAGAAACGTGCCTTGAGTTATCCAGTGTCTGGTTTTAAGCATAAGCCGGACAACTCCCCATACCTTAACAATGTTAAGATATGAACTATTCTATATCCAATATAGAAAAAGAGGCACTGATTTAATTGGAACCGGATTCAAATCATGCAGCTGTCTCCAGTGCATGTCAACTAAATGGAAAGAGGCCGATCAGCATTACTTAACTTAGGAGTGCTTCCAATTATGAGAAACCTGAAAGAGAAGCAAGTTCTCTTAATCATTACTGTTAACTGAATACCATACACAAGTATCTACATTTTCGATCACCTTGAAGAATCCTGATACTTGCAATGCCTGGTTCTCTACTTTATTCTTAAACCTATAACTTCTCAAAACTTAGACCTTGCATTTCTACGAAACACATGTCTAAGAACCAGAGAAGTCACAAGTAAACATAATATAGTACGAGTACCAACCCCTCTGTCCTCATGGACACTGGACAACATACAATACTCTGTATAATTCCCTTGAGTCTAATAACTCATTCCCTGTGTGTCGTAGGTTGAAAACTGTACTTATGATTAAGAAGAATTACACCGCTGTTTAATGCTCCTTACCTAACCATCCACTGATATAGGTAAATATCATGGACATAATTTCAAAAAGTTATATCTCACTTTATAAAAATAAACGTACAGATATATCAATTTGAAATTGGTGCATAACAATGGATATTCAAAACCAAATATTTGCCGTTCGGCAAACAACCCAGGCGATTTCCTCAAATATCACCAATTACAACGAATCCCGATATAATGAGAACGATCACCCAATTCACAATAACTTACTCCCACTCATCATCTGTAAAACCATACAGATGTGAGAATCAAACCTGGTAAATACATACCCTGGAGTAAGGACTAATTGGGAAATCGGTTTTCTTTTAACAATACACAGTGAAACTGAAACATATAAATGTTTCGAAAGGGTATCCGGGTATTCCTAGTAATGACTCTTCCATTTTCAGATTCACAACTATAACCGTATATTTCTTTGCCATCTCTCCAAATCCCTTTATATGTCTTTAGTCATTACCTTCTGTACACCCCTTTAGGCTAAATGGTTTTCTTCCTTTCCTACCGTTCGGCACCAGCCTATGGTTTGGAAGAAGACTATCTAATAAGCGTAATAGGTGTACTGTCCTAATCGTAGGAGCACTAGCAACCCGAGAGAAGATAAAAATAAAAGACAACTGAATAAAACCTTATTCCTATTTCTCCTAATCCAGAATCTATCCCCGAACTGGAACAAGTTCTTTCGAGTTCGTATATAACCATACGATGGAGTATCCAAATAACCGTGGATCTTCGTAGTGATACGGAGTGTCCTGGAGAAATACAAAGGTGAAGTAGGAGTGGCGATGAAATACTTGGTTTGGTCGTGAATAGTAGTCGCAGTTTACTTTGCCCTCTTTCTAATCCCTTTATTTGTCTTTACTTAATACCTTCTGTACACCTTCATTAGGCTAATTGGTTTTCTTCATTCCCTACCGTTCGACACCTACCTATGGTTTGGAAGAAGACTATCCAATAAGCATAATAGGTATACTGTCCTAATCCAAGGAGCAGTCGCAACCTGAGAGAAGGTAAAAGGAAAAGACAACTGAATAGTCCTATTCATTTTCTCCTGAACCGGAAACCATCCTCGAATCTGGAACAAGTTCCTTCGAGTTCGTATATAACCATACGATGGTTTTATCCAATGGAAGTGGATGTTCGTAGTAATACGGGGTGTTCTGGAGAAAAGGGTAAAAGTAGGAGTGGCAATGAGGTATGCAACTCTGACAATCCAAAAGCCAGTGTTTTTAAAAAGGTTCGGTTAACTTGGTCACTGAGTCATAGTCAAGGGTCGGGTCATGGTCGCTGCCAAAGAGAGAGAGAAAAGAAACACTCAGCGAGCACTCTAACCTAGATCAGAATGGTTACCAATTTATCTAATCAAGAAACCTCCCACTGTAACCTCAAATTCTCCTCCAAACCTGAAAGAAGAATTAGTCGGGATCACCCGAGGAGTAAACCAACTCATCAGTGGGAATCGAGATCCAACTATCATCGCATGATAATGTGATGGTATCCACTCACGTTATCAGACTCCAGAAGGTATGCGCATATCTGGCAAGTTTCAGTTTCTTTAGAAACTCCCGATGTGATTTTTACCCCATGCTCTTATGACCTTGATTTTGGCCAACAAATCATAAGTCACATGTCAAGTTCTACCCGTCATTATCCAGGTTGATTTGGACCCACCCGTACCTACCCTTGACTTTGGTCAACAAAGCAGTACGACTGTCCCAAACCAACACATCTATCTATGCAACAGAAAAGTAACAAATAGCTACCATACACTATGCCTTGACTTTGGCCAACAAATATAGCATGAATACTAATTGCTACCTGTCTGAAATGACGGAGGGCTACGAATGGTTTTTGGCGAAAAACCTTTAACGTAATGAACTTGATATCGTTGAAGGAACCGGATAGCTTTTTATAAAAATATAGTGGCGAAAATCTTTGCTAAAGAGGTCACTCCCGGTAAAGGGATCTCGGCTCTTTCCCCGTAGAATGAGGTGCAGGATATTCCAACTGAATACCACGATGCAAAGCAAAAAATAATCGGCTATAGTGAAGTTATTACCCTGACGCAAACTTCTATCCAAGGGGTCACTCCCGGTGAAGGGATCTCAGCCCTTGCCTCGTCGACTGAAGTGCTGGATATTCATAACCGAATACCACTGTGCAAAACAAAAGAGAACGTCCTTGCAATAACAGCTTTTTTTTGAAAAATGTTCCAACAACATCAGATTAGGTTTGTTTAGCTTGCATTGATCCGAATCAATGCAGTCCCATCAATTAATCACACCACAAAAGAACCAAAATATGATGTACGTATATGCCATCCGCATTCGCCACTGGGTCCCGTCATCACCCGTTAGGTTACTTAACTAACGACAGAGCGGGGACTGGACTAGCGCGGGTGTAAAACATATACAATATCTACTAGTATATATATCAATATATAATATTCTCTCATGGCGTGATAAAATGCAACATCACAGAAATGTAATAAGCATCACAGAACAATACAGATAATCTGGGATCCCCGGCTTTCATAGAGCTGCTACTGAAAACCCGACGTTCCCCTGGTCGTGTGGATAGCCTATGCAATGAAATCCTAGACCCCTACGGGCGCGACAAGTTACCCGCCAAAACCTGAAGCGAGGCAGCCCCCTTCAACAACGTGAATGGACCACCCAACACTTCACGGAATCCGATAACTTGAGCACCCCTCCTTGGGTCAACCTGTACCCCCTACGAGTGCGGCGAATAGCCCGCTAATTCTAGAGTGAAGTCCCCTCCGTCTCAAAGCCATGAGATGCGGGCCCATTGCCCTTTAGAACCCGGCTACCCGTGTACCCCTCCGCGGGGTAATCCTAGTACAGAAAGTAAAATATATACAACGGGTACATCGACCTCAGCCCGGTCGTGCCCCAAAAGAATAATATACAAACAGGCAGTGACGGCAGTCCACATGTCGGACGCTCGTCCCGCAATATGAAATGTACAAATACAACCAAACTGTACTACCATTGCATCCAGGCTATCCATCACGACAAATCCGCAACATCACAACACAACACAGAACATCAACGTGAATGTCACGTTCGCAAATCCGTCTAAAAGAGCTATAGCAATTAGACAGGATTTACCGATCAAATGACATTCACGGTCGCAGATATAATGTAAATACTGTGAACTAATATGTTTTAAAATTTTCGATCGACAAAGTTTCCCAAAGTGGGCCCCAAGCACAATTCCCAGTACTCAGACAAATCTCGGTCCAAACAAAAAATACCAGAAACCACATTTCCAAGTCAGAGACCACCTCAGAAAATTTCGTGTACTGTGGCTACAGTACTGCGGCGGATCCGCGGCCAAAACGTGGGTACGGCCGTGGATCCGCCGCGCTACAGTGAAATCAGCCCACCAAATTTTCTCAGTTCTCTTAAAAAACCCTGCCTGTTTTTCTGCAGCACACAAAATAATTTTTTGACCACAGGAAAAATTCGACAGAAACTGATGACTTGGAAATGCAGTTTTTGAAAATTTCGTTCGATCGAAGTTCTAAACACGTTAGAGCAAGCTAGTAAGGGTTAATGGCGTGGTTCTGATACCATGTAAGTCTACGGTAGCGCCCCGGCCGTCTGTACGAGGCCAAAATGCGGAAACGAAAAACTTTTTCAAACTAGAAACCGGCGCTATCGTATACTTTAAATCCGGATCGAACCATTAACCTACAACTAGCTATCTAGAGAAGGGATAGAAAGGCTATACCGATCGATCCGTGTCCTTCGGTTTTTGGCACCATCCCAAGCTCCCCGCGGCAACTCTGGTCTTGATCTCCTCGTCGGAAAGGGCACCACATCTACGAGTCTTTTTACGGGCTCCCGCTTCATCCGAAGCAACTCGGGCACGAAGTGTGCTAGCCGACGTGTCCAAAGTGTTGTAGAGAATGTTTGTGACAACTTTGTCTCTTGAAGATTTAGTGGATGCCATTGGTGAGGAGATAGTGAGCTCAAAGAAGAGGAAGAAGAAGAAGTTTCCTCATCTTTTTCTTTTTGTGTTATTGCAAATGATAAAGTGAGAGTGTGAGATCAAGAAGCCAAAAATACAAGAGCTAACAACCATCATATGGCTGCCCCTCTCTCTCCTCTTATCATTTCAACTCACTAAAACATCACATAATGTGACATATGCACAAGTAAAGAGACCATGACTCATCACTTGTGCATGTGTCACATTAAATACTCCTAATCATGATTTTGAGCTCATTATTTCCTCATGCCAACATTAATCCAAATGTTTGCAACAATAAAAAGAGAATGGCATCTACTAAAGTAAACTCGTGACGGATCACAAGAGTACCCCTCACCTGTATATACATACCTGCATCCGCATTCCGACCGAATGCGAATGCGATGAGACTAAAGTAATCCAACAAATCTAATATCAGGATCCGGCTTAAACCAAAGCCCACTAGTATGATCCACCCGATCATGATCCGTGCACTAGTGCACGTATATGATCGAACCCTGCCATATATCATACGGCCTCTACAACGTTTCGCCCGAAACTTGAAAAACTGTCTGTGGGGGACTCTAAAGACTCGTCAATATTTTGGCTGTAGATTTAACCACTAGCACGTCAGAGGTACTAGCCGTACGTAACGGGCTACCAGGTATTGACCAAAAGGGAGGTCGATGAGCGAACTCATCCTGACACCCTACTGAGCCTGTCAGTGACAATATCCATACACTTCGGTCCGTTCGTCTATGAGCATCGCATGGCGGGCCTAGGGGGTTGGTAAAAGTCAGACCCCCAAAAGCGGTACAAGTCGTGTCGGAGTGTAGCCCAGAACACCCTGAGATACTACTGGAATACCTACCAGTAAATCTCCTGCCTTGGCCAAGGACTTCGTGTAATGGCTCTCCTAGACACAGCGCGATCTCACCCCCAATACCGGGAGAGACGAAACCGCTGCCGATCCGCTCACTGTCTCCATGTGGCTCGGGACTGTACCCAACTAAAACCTGTTTGCACGACTCCTTTGAACCGTGGTAGGGTAGAATTAAAGCACAGTGGGACTCACGAGAAAAATGACGATCTCAGTTCGATGAACTAACCTGTACACATGTCACCAGGGAACTGCTATCTGACGTCAGGTATAATACCAACTAGTATGTTCCCGGCGAGTCCTGTCCGGTGTACCCATAACCCGATGAGCACCTGTATACATCTTAGGTGATCCAACTGACACCAATGGCTTGTGAGACCGGCCACTGCCCCTCGTCGGGGTCTCGACTGTATACACTAGTCTACTAATGGAGTATCGAAGCCCAGTCTTGAAACTCCCACGACTAGGGACCTTTTAAGGATGTGCTTATAGACCCCCAGCTCCAACGTATATGATCGCCATCATACTGCTGGCCGTCAAGCAAGAATCCTAAAGGCTCTATCAACGTGCAATAGTGACCTGTAAGGTTACCTGAAGCAGTACACGATGATAAAGATAAACCAAATAGCATACTATCATCTTGAGTAAGACTGTCCTACCGGTATAGGTCCTCTCTCAATCATTGCAATCACGTGCCTGTGATCCAATAATTGACTCTGAGGGCACTATATCCAACACTATATTTATATGATTTCGCACAAACCGATTCAGATTCGTATGAAGATCACTCGATTCCCGAAAGCTGCCAAAAGTTGTAGAAAAAATGGTTCGTTTCAAAGAAAATATTTCCAAATCTTAGAGTAATAATTGCATAGAATCTTTTCAAAGGTTGGTAAAAGATTTTGATGAAAGATTTAAGCAAATATACTATCAAAAGGAAAGTTCTATACCGATTTGGCAAGTTACAAAATGACAGATAGAGATCAGTCCAAAATAGGAAGTCCAACCATAAGACATCTCGGTCGGCTCAACCCAATCAACAAAAGTGTCCGGGCAACACATTTACAAACCAATCATGGTCCTTACTTCGGATACCAGTGTCGACGTTTCCACATTCGAAATTTCAAGATGGGGACGAAAGGAGAGAAGAGATTGTTTCTGCCTGGAATAACCCTAGGCCAGAATGGCATGGAGTGCTTGCATATCCTCCTGAATTTAGGGTTCATTCTGAACCCGATCTTCTGCCTCGGTAAGCCTCTGTTCGGCCGTTGCAAGCTGGATACGAAGACCTTCAACCTCGGTAGCGGCACGGTCCCGGTCATTTCGGAGAATGGAAGACAGGTTCCCCATTTTTGCCGACAATTGCTTATACTCATTGACCAAATTCTGGTTCTGAGCCATGACGCCGACATTGTGATCATAGAAAGCCCGTTCCCCCATGAGTTACTCAACTAGGTCTTTCACTTCACCAACCGCGTTTGAGAGAGGTTTCGGCGACGTCGAGCGGAGAATCCTGCCTAATGCCTCATCTAGGAAGGAACAGGATAAATCCCCGATCGGCCCAACTAGAGCGTCTAGGAGCTCCGTAGACTAACACATATTTCTTCTGGGGCCAAAACGGTAGGAGCAACACCAGAACTGGAAGCTTCACCAGCGGTCGAAAAAGAAGCAGCTTCGACTAAGGGAGTTAGAACTGGCTGGGAAGATTTGGCGTGGAAGTCATTTGAACATTAGTTTCCTGAAACATAGAAGACATGACTCTCAGGATGAGTAGATAAGCGGTATGGACAATATCAAATCTTACCTGATGGTCGAGCGGATGCAATACTTCATCATTGGCTATATCAATGATAGCCGATGGAGATGAGTGAGGAGCAGGCGCGATAGCCTCCGTCTTAGGTGCAGGGGGACAAGGACGGACCCAAGAATTTTCATCAAAGGGGCACTAAATAAAGTAAAGTTTTGTTAAAAAGTTAAACCTAAATATTATATAAAAACTGTCAAATAAGTTAAATATTGGTAACAAAATATTAATTTAATTTAATTATAAATGTAGAACGAAATTTTCCTTAAAAAACCACAATAAAATTCATACCCACTTAATATAATTTAAAAAATTATTGTGTGGTTTGTGGGGATTGAACCCAAGACCTATTGTGGAGAAGAAAAATGTGTTACCACTTGAGCTTGAGCATCCTTTTATTAGTTCCATGTCATAAATATATATATTATACGTCCCAAAAATACCAAAACTCGGTTCTACCCGACATTTTTCTCTTTTTCTTGAAATTTCAGCGGGCGCACATGCTCCGTCTGGTCTCAACCTGGATTCGCCCCTGCAGGGGGAGAAAAAGAACGAAAAGTTAATATGGCATTCGATACAAAATTTAAAGAAATAACAACAGGGTAAGAATATATGTACATATTGGTCTACATTATGATCAATGGGAGCCGACGGGCTCATGGGTGGGGATGCTCCAATGCCTGGATCGGCAGCTTTTTGCTCGACATCGGGAAGAGGGGCTACGAATACTCCACCTTCGGAGCCTGTAACATCGGTCGAAAGGACCGACAAGTTAGCATCGGCCGAGGTCTCTTCTGTACCGGCACGCCTTGGCTGGTGATGTAGCGGCTCTTCTTCGGGAGTAACTTCTTCTACTTATCATTTGCCGATTTCTCTTTTGGTGCCCACCTCGTGATCTTCTGGCAAGAGCGATAAGCAAGTTACCTATTGCTGTTATGAAGAAGAAAGGACGGCTTGAATGGCCGGGACGACTTGGGCACACGGATGTTTTCTAGTGGCATGTTTCGGCCATGAGGATTCGGCAGCCTTTTCCTTGCCCTTTCGGTTAGAAGAAGCTGAGGGGAGCGCGCCTGAAGTGGTAGGGGTGGCTGAGAAACGAGTGGTCCGTACTATAGCAGAAGATCGGGGTTAGTCAGTTGGCCTTGAAACTTCCTCCTCATCGGAGTTTCTGCAAAGTGGTAGATTGGGAAGCTGGGGCACGTAAGATATGACTTGGTTATAAGATCGAGGGAAGAAACGAACCCAAAACGCCGACCACCAGATGAAAGTGGGAAGGAGAACCACGTATGAGGCCAAAGAAGGTCTATAATCAATACGGCGGTCGGCAGTTCACAATTGGGTATATGAAAACTCGGAGATTTCCATCGCAAGATCAAGGTCGAAAAAGACAGGGTCTCGGCAGCTGAGGGTAACCAAGTAACAATGGGGACACGAATGCTCTGTGCCATGCCGAATTGCCGAGCAGCCATATAGTGGTGATAAGCCTCAACCCCATTAGTTTTCTCTTCCATGGTCACGCTGAGTAAGAGATCCCTTGAAACGAGAATACTCCTGTAAGAACCCTAGAGACCAAGGGGGTAATTCTCGACCATATCGGTGTAGAGGGGGAGGTTATGCTCTTCATCTCGATATAATTTGCGAAAGTATTGAGAGAAGTGGAGCGGTTCGTGCCGAATGACCTGCTGCCAAAGAGGGAGTTCTGGGACTATGACCTCTAGTACGTTGCGGAACTCTGGGAAATACATCAGCAACCACAATTAAAGGATCCAGAGGAGGCTAGGCTTGTTGTGGATTTAGTGTAAGCCTCCCTCGGTCTAAAGGTTGAGGCAGCAGTAGAGGTTCGAGAGAAGAATCTAGCTGAAAGGAAGAGTATTTCTCTCGGCCAAAGCGATATCCAGGAGAAGATACTGGGGGTGGTTTTTTAGCAGTGTCATGAAGATGTTCTGACTCATCCAGAATAGCAGGAAGGCTATGTGCTCGTCTTTAGAAATATCGCCACTCGGTTGCTTATACTTGCTTATAAAACCCCCGAAGAGCCTTTCGTTGGTGCTACTACCGAGGTCCGGTTATCATAGTTGATGTTAACTTCAAAGAGTAGCTACATATCGAGAAGAGTTGGAGTGGTTGGACAGAAGTGGAAATGAAAGCTCTTCGAAGTCAGCGACTAGAAAAGAAGGGATGCCGACAATAAATCGATGTTGAGGGGAAGAGGTCCCAAAGAAAGGGCTAAGAGTGAAGAACTGCTATGGTTTTCCCATTGAGCATGATACTTCAGGTATGCCCTTTGATACTAACTATCCCACCCTTTCGGGACATTCTTAGGCCATATCTATGAGAGCTTTTCAAGACAAGGACCGAAGGATTCTAACATTGAAGAGTCGGCCGAAACTGCACGACCGAAAAGACCCATTTCGTCCGGCTACCTAGGGAAGAAATTGGACCACAAAGCTGGCAGCGTTTCGGTGGTATATTGGGGACCCATAAACGCATAGCCAGGAGCATCGGAGACTTGAGGAGTGTCTTCCCAATTGAAAGTGGGAAAGGGACAGACTTCTTCCATACAGACGATGTTTGATTGTCGCGGAAATTCATGACGATATGAGACCAGGACCATAGGGTTTTCGCAGAAGATTTTAACCTCTGGGGGAAGCTCTCCAGATGAGAGGTTCAAGAGCGGGAGAGTGATTAGCGGAGGAATCAAAGGTTTGGAAGCCATCAGAAATAGCTAGCAAGTCGGAGACGACGACGGAGGAGGAAGCAGATGCCTTGGTATACTTTAGAGTGAAAAGGGGCAGATTTGCGGAAAACTAGAGAAGAAGACTTTCCCCAGACTTTATCCAGTGTTAAAAAGGATTTAAAAAGGATCGGTGGCAGGCTGATGAGTAACGCGTGTCCCGATCGAGTGGTGGATACGGAACATGACGATCGAAATTCCCTATGATTCAAATTTGTTTTATTCAGTGCGAAGAATAAAGGGATACGTCGACCGACGTCAACGATTTGGTCGCAGAAGAGACGACATGTCAATCACATTAAATGTGGAGGCCGCTGGAGTGATTCACATATGCTCGACCTTGATGTGCTTCGGCAGAGAACACGTGAAGGGGTAGATGTTTGCACAAAAAAGTGGTATTGGTTGGGCGGGCCGAATAAGGCAGGATAGAGAAAGGATAGTTCAGCCCAAACCACTTAGGGCTAAATCAGTTACTTAAGAAACCGGCTCGAGATAGTCAAGGGAGATATGAAAGGTCAGAATGGGGTCTCATGAGAGATTTGCAATCAATCAGAAGCCGGTGATTGCGAAACTTAAGCACTAAGCAACGGTATGATTGGTGCCTGAATCAAGGAAAATCTAGGATTTTTGAACAACTTCCTAACAAATCCCAGTTCTATAAAAACCAGAGTTCAAGACAAAGAAAGGATCTCTTTCAATCAACCAACCAATTATCAATTTTCCTAGTTCTAAGGGTTCTTATCCACCCTACTTTAGTTAATGTAACCTAGATTTTCAGTGATCAATGCATCTCCATCGAGGCCCGGTCGAGATTTGAGACGACCAACTCTCCTCGTTCATATATGCTTCCGTGTTCCTTTAGATCTATAGAAAGCAAAACACCTAGATGAAAGAACACCCCTTAGCCCTCCTTTCAGCGCGCTAGCACCCATATAACGTCGATTGGGGAATGGCTGAGGGCCGGATCATGGCTGTTATCATGCCTACGAGAGGTTCAGACGTCCATCCCTACTCTCGTAATATGGTAATAGAATTGATCTCAGCCTCCGACAGCATCAAGCTTGGCGGTCACAATACAGGGATTTAGACGTCCATTTATGCCCTTGCATTATGATTTCGGGATTGGTCTTTGGTCTAGACGAGGCAATTGGTCCTCCGCTCGGTTTGGTAACGAACGACCGAGCGATTTAAACGTCCATTCATGCGCTCGGGTATTAAGAGCATGCCAAGCAGTGTGGCTGATGAATCATGATTCGGATTGAGGCTCACTGTGTAGGAGATTTAGATGTCCATCTCTGCTCTTGCACTTGATCTTCAAGACGGGATCATGATCTAAGGGTTTACGAGTTTGTTTTTATTATTAGATGATATGTAACTGTAACCAAATTTTTATCAATAATATGATAGCTGGATGACTATTATTTTTGTTGTGTCATTCATATATTTATGTAAATGCAACCAATGGGTCTATTTCTATTTATTTAAGGAAGAATGTTCTCCTCTTTTTTTAACAACGATCCAATCGTCAAAGGAAACAGTGCCGCGATAATTATTTTTGTCTCTAGTGCAGATCTAATTTTAAAGCGAACAACACCCAACATGTACTTCATTGATGATCGGTCATCAACGAATTTTGGCAAACACTGGAATCAAGTAGTTTTTGTTTCTAAATTTTGCTTAACATTTTGATACATACACCATAGATAAAATCGATTTGATATGGCGAATCTTCTGAAGCCAATTCGAGATAGCTAATCTTCTCTAGAACATTTTTGGAGGTTTTTCATTCATTTCTTTCCTTTAATTTATTATAACTATATTATATAGAAAACAAACACAACTAGTGGAGAAATAGTCTCCTAAAATAAAGGAAAATGCAAATAAACATGGTCTAAATTGAGAACTTAGGTTAGTGGGAGAGTGATTGGACTAATGGGCCTCGTGCACATATCAAACCATCCATCTTCAAACAATCTTGTCCTTAAGGTTGAAACATATGAAAGTGATCATGACCATTCATGATGTGATACACCATTTTAACAGCATCTCAGAGCTTCAGGTTTCGGCGGATTGTTATCGGCCATCGTGGAGGGTCGATGCATTCTCGTTTTTGAGACACCATTCAACGACATCTCGGAACCTTGAGTTTAGGTGGATTGTTATCGGCCTTCATGGAGGGTCGGAGCGTTCTCATTGTTGATGCCTCATTCAACGACATCTCGGAGCCTCGGTTTTAGGCAGATTGTTTTTTGGCCATTCCAAAGGATCGAAGAAGCTCTGATACCAATGATACATACATGATAGATAAAGCCGATTTGAGATGGCGAATCTTCTCAAGCCAATTCGAGATGTTACTCTAATCCACTCTCCAGTAACACATGTTCTCAACTATCAAGACCATATTTGTATTTTCTTTTATATTTCCTTTACTTTAAGAGACTATTTCACCACCACTTTTGTTTGTATTCTATATAATGTGGTTGTATAATTGTAAGGAGAGAATGAATGAAAACCTCAAAAATGCTATTTTAGCAAATTGTTCTAGAGAAGACTCGCCATCTCGAATTGGATAGAGGAGATTCACTATCTCGAATAGGCCAGATGAATTCACCAACTTGAGGAGATTTGCTATCAGAGCTTCTTCGATTACACGATAGATAAAGGCAATTCGAGATGGCGAATCTCCTCCAGCTGATTCAAGATGGCTAATTTTCTATAGAACAACAACAACAACAACAACTTTTAAGGTGGAGACAGAGGATTCATGTGTTGGACCCGGCGTGATTCTCATGTTGGTTCATGTAGCCTACCCCTTATGCTAACACCTTAAAAGTTTTTCATTCATTGCTTTCCTTAAATTCATTACAACTATATTATATAGAAAACAAACAGAACCAGTCGAAAAATAGTCTTCTAAAATAAAGGAAAACGCAAATAAACATGGTCTAAATTGAGAACACGGTTAGTGGAAGAGTGAATTGGACTAATGGGCCTCATGCACATATAACATTTTTTTTACTTTCACACTTGTATATTATTTGCAACTTTATGGATGTTTATTTACTATAAAACCTCAAGAGTGATGGCTTGGATAAGAGTGCCTAAATGTATTTTTGTGTGTGAGTGAGAGAGAGAGCACCCTCAAGCTCTCAACCCAATGCTCTTGATAGAAGGCACATTCAATTTGGGTTGACATGGTCCAGACATGTTCGATATGGTTTTCGGTGCCATGTCGGAGTCTCCATGTGTCCAATATATGGCGGACATGAACACGACTGGAAAAGGAAGTGTCAATTCTTCCTAATTTATCAATGGCCTCCTTATCGAATTAATCAATCTTTCAACCTAGACATGAAATTTGTGCTAGAGTTTACTAATCTTTGAGAAAATATCAATCAATTATAAGAATCTGTGGTGGTTAAGACGACTAATTGCTTCCTTTAGTTCCATTTAAATACCACTTGTCGAAGTTCTCATGAATTTTACTGCAAAATCTTGATTTCAAAGTCTACATATGCATGAAAATATTTTTTTTTTTTACTGATGTAACGTTGGGTATAAACTATAAACCTTCTAGGAAGAGCACCTTCAAGCTCTTAGAACAAAGCAGCAAGGAGGGGAGAGCAAACTCACATGGGACGACTTCAAGAGAATGGAATTCACCAAATGCGTAAGTTTACTCTCACAGAACCCCGTGAAACTTTCACTAATTCAAGCGTTCAAGGGTTGCCATGGCAATAAAATGGTTCCACTTTTGTGAAGGTTATCAATGAGACACTTCGTCTGGG
The DNA here is from genome assembly GCA_030015575.1 of Agapanthus africanus. Lineage (NCBI taxonomy): Eukaryota > Viridiplantae > Streptophyta > Magnoliopsida > Asparagales > Amaryllidaceae > Agapanthus > Agapanthus africanus. Next base: position 88,802,508 of record JASDDO010000012.1, on the reverse strand, counting down.
TAACATTGCCCGTTTTACTTTAAGAAAGGCGGTTGCAGATGTTGAATATAAAGGTATGATAAAATGTGGCTCATAAGAATTTCAGCTAGCCGATGGCATCAAACTCACATTTTATATTTATTCAGACTATGTAATTCCAAACGGTTACACTGTCTTGCTCCATCATGGTGCCACACATCTGGATCCTTCGGTATATGAGGATCCTGAGCATTTCAACCCATGGAGATGGCTGGTGAGTTATACTCTGAGGAATAAGATTTGTGATATAAAACCAAAGTTAGTTTTTTCTAAAGCTAATTGCACAAAAAACCCCTTTGCTTACCCCTTATAGCGCTTGTACCCGGTCAAGCAATTTATTAGTGCAAAGTTGCCTCTCTTCATCGACCAAAACCCTAGGAAACACTCAAATTCTACTCTAGGCAACACAAAAAGTTCCAGTGTTGCATAGAGAATAATTTGAGTTGTTTAGAGTTGAATTTGAGTGGATTTTAGGGTTTGGACGACTAGTAGAGTGAATGTTTGTGCTAATAAATCACTTGAGGGGCATGAGTTCCAAACGAGGTATAAGGGCAATTAATCCTTTTTTGCATGTTTATTACCGATTAAAGTTGCATCTTCTTTAATTTGTAGGCATCATCGGGCCCAAAGATGCCAGAAACCTTCACGCCATTTGGTGGGGGAGTACGGATGTGCCCTGGAGCAGAGCTTGCGAGGTTGGAGATGTCAGTCTTCCTTCACCATCTCGTAATGAAATACAACTGGAAGCTAGTTGAGCCTGATCATCCTATGGTAACACCCATCACTGAATTTCCGAAACGTCTACCAATCAAGGTTTGTGCAATATCTACCGGCTTTTAGCCGGGAGATGACATCTCTAGAAATCATAGTCCGCATGTTTTTCAAGAGATGAATTGTTGTTCAAGAGATAAAGTATGTTGCTTTGAAACGGTTGTGGATGTTATGAAATTGTAATGTTAAATAAAGTAGTGATTGGGATAAACTAAATTTCCAATTCCTAACTCCATTGTGATACCATTACAGTAGAGATGTCTCTCCCAAATGCTCAAGCTTACTAGATTTATCTACTTGGTGGAAGTCTTCTGCGGATGTAACCACGAAATGCACCAATCAAGCTTTATTCTTGATGTCGGCATCATACGGTCATTTTTGTGATCGAACCGTCCCTCTTATTGTATCGTTTGTCTTGGATCGAAGTATCGCATTTCTATCGTTTGACGATAGGAATATTTTAGTTTGATATATATTTTACTAGTGTCCGGAGTTAATATACATAGTAAAAACTACTATAAACTTTTTGACATGTTTTCCTGCAATTAATGATGCCAAATTATCCGATAACATATTAACAAACCTGCTAGCCAATTAATAGACCAACTAAGATATTCTTAATACTAAACCCCCACTAATCAATTGGTCCAGTACTACAAGTTTATTTTTAATTTTAATTTTGGTACAAAGACTAGGAAATTGGCCATCTTCGACAGAGATTTTAAGTCATGGCACCAATTATATGATGGATGGAAAGTTGTATTTGCGGAGTAACATTGAGAGTGACACGAAGTTTCTAGCGAGCGCAATTTTGATTGAACATGTGTGTCAACGAGTTTCTTATTCTTCAGATTGGTTGGAAGACGATATTAGAAATTATTCTAATTAATGCAGTGAAAAATGTAACTTGGTTACTGCTGTAGCTAAGCTCTTTCCCCATGCTATTAAAAAAAGAGACGTCGCTATCCAATTTAGATCCTTATTTATTAAATTTTGTAGATCAAGTAATATGAAGAGCAACATCTAAATTTGACTTTATTTCGTCCGAATTCATATCTTATATGGCCTTTACAGACATAATGGTGAAGATTATAAGACTTAGACACAACCTTAAGAAATGGGAGAACTTAATCAGGATATGTGACGAGCACATGAGACAAGACTTCTGCATATAGCACATAGAGGCGCTGCAGAGGTAAGATGAAGTGAAGTGAGGGGCTTAGATCAAGTGACTCCTGTGTAGGTCTCTTCATCTCCTAATTTTGCACGATCATGTTATGATTTGTTGATTGCTCGGGATGCAGCACCTCCACTTTGGTCGCAGCTAATTGTCTCATGGCATGACTATGTTGGTGTAGGGGAGCAGAATGGACGGCAAATTTAAAACTGGGGTTTTGAAAACTTGTCTGCAAAGAACAAGTGAAATGGTGGAGAGTTGCTGCGCGTCATCGAACGCGGAACTTAAAGTAAATTAGACCAATTCCGGTGAAAGAATCCCAAAGCCGAACCGCTCTCTGGAACAACAACTAGTGTTCTGATATGCACCTACTAGCAACGCTGAACTCTGGGGCAGCAGTGATCGGACCTCCTCGGTCACTAGTGCCGCGGTGATCGGACCTACATTACACAGGCTGAGCTCTCTCTGGTTTGATTGACTTAATTTCGGTGTGTCTTAACCCTTATTTTAACAACCCGGTTACAGCCCAAAAAATGATCCGGCTACGGCCACTCTCCCTCTATGTGTTTAGAGGATTTCTCTCTTCTAGGATGATTGAAACTAGGAGATTTTGAGGGGTATTTGTAGGGTTAAAAACCAGTCCGAAAACACCAAAAAATAATCCAAAATTTGGCTCTAACATTGTAGCATCACTGTAACAGTACTGTAGTGAGCACGGCTGCCGACAATTACTGTAGTAATCACTGCGTATGTCGACAATTACTGTAGGAAGTACCCAGCAATTACTGTAGCAATGACGTCTAGGACTGTAGTATTAGACTGTAGCAATACTGTACAAATTGCGTCTCTTAGCACCTCAGCCCGATTGGTCCGATCCTGCTCCAAACCCAAGCCTACTAGTATTATCTATAAGAGATTTAACTAATTCAAATCTTACCGCTGGCAAGATTTGAACGTTTGATCTGTTGGAGTGCAAAAATATTAAATACCACTGGGCTAATAAGTAAAATAAATACTATATAACTAAAAATTTGAAACTTCATCCAAGTTTTACTAAATATAGGAAATTGGAATATAGAAAATTCCAATCAAGGTCCAAAAGACTGTTGATGATCTCTTCATGACTGCGACGAGGTTCTACAGAGTGCCTGCATGAAAATTACCAACATATCAACAAATCTATTTGATTTCTACAGGTCAACGAAGGCAAAGATACATCTTCAGTCTCCGCCGAAGTTAATTCCTTACCTTTGATATAAGTTACTATATTTTTAATGTCTTTTTTCTGACTAGGTAAAAATTCTTCTTCCTTGATGTGGATTTATAACAAATTATATTCCTGTTGAAGTTCAGTATGAGTCTGCTTCCTTCTTTCAGTCGGCCTTCTGAATGTAAATACAATGTCAATATCTACCCATTATAAAATAGGAGCAAAGACCTTCAGTCTCAGATTGCTGTGGTCAACTGCAACGTATAGTTATTATTTATCACCGCTCTTTGGATTTATTGTCAGCCTTATTGTGTACTGAGTACTCATAGAATAAAGATAGCAACGCGATCACTGCTGATGTTTATTACAAGAACAAAGACGCTTTTCCTCGTTGCATTCTTCAAATGGAAAGCACAAAGCATCAAACACACTCCCACCTAGAAACATGAGTTTCCCTCTCATTGGAGAGACCTTCTATTTCTTCAAGTCTCTACTCATGGATCCCGGCTTTCATTATATAATGAAACAGTTTAAACACAATTGCATTGTGGGATATATTTCAGGAACGCAAAGATATTCTGATTCCATTTGTATGAGAAGCTGTTATAGTCTTGGCAGCTCTCGACCTAAATAAATTTGTGATTTGAACACGGTAAAATTATTTGGACACGGCTTGTCATTGGCTTTCATGGAAGTGTTGGGGTGGAGAGTCGATTAATGTGATGGTTGGAGATGCCCATAATCACACATGAGGTCAACTATGTTGGACTTCTTGAGAGTTGATAGGCTCCGAACAATCTTCCAGCAACATGTTGATAATTTGGCTTCCAAGCTTATAACTCATGGAAGGAGTGACGTGTGACTCTGTGAAAGATGAAACAACTAAGGTAAGGAGTGCTATTGCTACCTAAAGCTGACGATTTCTTTGTATAGTTGTATGACATATGAGGTTAATCAGTTGATGACTAATTTCTTGAAATCCCTGCCGTCGCACCAAACTCCGAAATTGTGGTGAGTATCAAGGGATATTTTATATTCTAACACTCAACCATAGATCGAGGCTCTCTTCATATTCAGCAACCTGAGGGTTTTTTGTCCAAACTTTTCAAACATGTGTCCGTTTAGATCTGAACGGGCAGGTCTGCTACAATTTTGATTTTTAAAGCCCCTGCCACACCAAAACCAGAGTCCCTTTATACTTTAGTGCAACCTTGCAGGTTGAGCACTCTTTTTGGCTGAGACATATGCTTCTGAACATTGATATTTGCTTTTATAATTAACTGTTTCAATGCAGGTCCAGTTGGATTTGAACCCGGGTCACTCTAATGCCATCTGCACCAAATATCCGAAATTGTGATGAACATTGGAAGATATATTTTATATCCTGACAGTCTGATGCTCTTCTGGTGGTTGAGTGTCTGACACTCAGAAGAAAAGATTTGTGATTTAATGTTCGACATGCTTTTGCTAGGGCTTGATACTGTCTCACGAGCAATATGCTCGTTGATATATTTTCTTGGAAGCTGTCCTAAAGCAGTTGAGCAATTGCAGGTTAGAAAAGAAAAATTCTTCCATCTCTATGCACGTTTAATGGAATAACTTCATCAAAACTGTTCTATGAATTTGTATACTTTCCTTTACCAGTCTTTTTTTGTCATCTAAACCAGAAATGAAACAGAAAGCTATCCCACCACCAGTTCAAAAATCATATAGTTATCGAGCTTCATTTTAAAACTAATTAATCTCTCTCTCTCTCTCTCTCTCTCTCTCTGAGCGCGCAGATCCTATGGGGCTTCAAATCCCTTGATTTTTCATACACATACGTTTAAGGATAGGGTGATCAACTTGAACGGCTCAGATCGTTAAAATATGTCATAGATTGAGAGTTCCCGTTTTTAATAAACGCGGACCGGTTTGCAATAGATCACTGATCCCTTATACACACACGCTAGGCTTTACTGAATTTGTTTGGAATGTTGCACATCAATCTATGTTACCGTGACAACTAATCTAATCGCATCAATTAGTTTTAATTTAACAACTTCCTGATCTAGTTTTTCACAACTTATGTGCATTACACTGCCTTCGAACCACATATGAGAGGAAATAATATTTTACTGCCTATGGTAAATTTACTAAGTGATCAGTTATCAAGTAAAAACTAAAAACCTCTTAGGAAGAAAACCTTCCAAGTTGTTGGATCAAAGCAGAAAGAAGGAGAAACAGAACTCACATGGGATGACTTTCAAGGTAATGGAATTTCACCAAACGTTCAGAACCTTGTGCAAATTTCACTTTTCACGAGAATTAGCTTTGCTTATAATATTAATCCATTTTTCTGAAGGTTAATGCTGAGACCCTGTCTTGGTAACATTGCTAGTTTTTACTATGAGAGAGGGCAATTTTCGATGTCTAATTTAAAGGTATGATCTAAAAAATAGACCGGCCAATCACAGGAACAGTGAAGCTTCATAGGGTCTTTCTGTCCAGATGCATGTAGTCCGTATCTTCAAAGACATGTCTATTTCACCGAGCTTCTCCGAGCCCAGATCGTTATGACTTTCGTGCGGATCGGAACTTACATGACAAGGAATTTCGCTACCTCAAGGCCGTTATAGTTACTGCCAACAATTCCAATCAACCGATGCAGGAAAATTCACATTTTATGTATATTCAAACTATGTAATTCCAGAGTCATGCTTCATCTTTGTTCTTTTAAATCCCTTGCAATAGTGGCATTGGTACAGTGACAGACCCAGGAATTTTGGTCAGTGAAGGCGCACGTAGTACTGTACCAAGGTTTCATTGAAAAGTTCCGACATTCTAATATAATTTTATTTTTATAAAAATACATATAATATAAATTTAAGATATAATCATTAATTAAAAAAATATTGTATACATAGCATTTTTGCAGGACTTTAAATCTTGGACTATACCATACAAATCATGCTTTTGGGTAAACTAAAAGACAAACAAATTTTATTATATGTGGTGCATGTGTATAGCTATTCAGAGTTATGCCTAAAAAATAAATATAAAGTTTAAATTAGTTTTATAAAGAGAGAAGACCTACATTAATATGAAGCACTTGAGTATAGAATTTTTTTTCCATTTTTTTTATTTTTTCTTGGAAAAAAGAAAAATATAGGTTTTGGTTATAATAGTATTGATGATCTATGGAACAAAATTTAATTTAAAATATCGCATTATTATCTCAATAAAAATTTACAAAAACGATGCTATAGGATTATACTCAATTTACATAAAACAAACCTAATATGAGGATAATGGAGGAAAGGTGTCATAGAACGGAATTTCCTCCATTTACCAACAATGGAACTTTTTACATTGCTAATTCAATGATGAAAAGATGCCAGAAGCACATGAAATTTGGTGTATCCACATCTTAGATGTGGAGGGTGTAGTTTTTTGACGTCATCTAACGAAAAATCTTCCTAGGACCTCTTTTCTACATTATTCTCAACTAAAATCGGCATATTGTTAGGAATTGAACTCACAACCTTTTGATGGATAATCTCATGTTGTTGCCACAAGACCAATAGACCCAGCGGAAAACCTTTAAAATGAATAATAAATAACACCTGATGCAAACCACAGAAATAAATAATATAAATAAATTAGGGGGAAACGGAGAGAACCTTTATTAGAACTTTAAAGAGAAGAAATTTACAATTAACTCTCTCCTTGATCTCCAACGAGATCACCTTGCTCTCTCTCAAAGTTCTTCTTCAATAGCCTAAATCCCTTATGAAGCCAACGACTCTCTTGAACTTTATAATAAAAAAACTATCAAACCTGATTAATAACCCTAAAATCCTATATATATAGCATACACAATTTAAGTTATAATAAGATATCATAATCCACAAAACTACCACCAAATACTTAATTTTCGAGATAAATCTCAAACTCAAAAATCTGAACTCATCTCTAAAGATGATGTCTGAACCTTTGATTCCCATGGCAGACGTCTGAACTTTTGAGGTTCAGACGTTTATGCCAAAGTCTCGGGTTGAGATATCTTTAAATGACAGATATTTGAAGCTCATTGCTATAGACATCTGTGCCTCTATCAGATGTTCTATGCTTTAGTCTCAGGTTGAGATTACTTTAATGCCAGACGTCTGAAGCTCATTACTACAGACATTTGGCCCTTCTTTGGATTCACGGTCTTGCACAAATACGAGACATCTTTCATAACAATCTCCACCTTAGCTCGTATAACTTTATAACCATCTTGAAAACTTGTCCCTTTGTCTTGTATCCTCTAAAGTTTCTTTAGTTGTTCTTCCTGTTTCCCCTGCTGACTTAATCTTTCTTCAGAATTGTGAAAGTGATGTTGTCACGATTTTTAATCAGAACTGAGAAACTGGTGCGACTCTCCTACCTAGACCGCCCTTCTTCATACTTGAGTACTTGAATAGAAACCAAGACAGACTTTAACTTCTCCACAGGAATGACCTTCGTTAGCATGTCCGCCGGATTCACCTTAGTATCGATCATTATCAAATCGATCTCTTTCTCGGCCCACTCCCTTATCTTGGTATACTTGATTCTTCTCCAAGTGAATGACGTTTTGACTGATGCAAAACAAAGGAACCGACCCCTTATCAAATCCGAACTCGCCAACTAGGCCCTTTAACAACAAGGCCTTTTTAGATGCTTCCACTGCCGCTATGTATTTTGCCTCCGTCTTTGAGTGTGCCACGGTATCCTGAAGTGTCGACTTCCAACTGATAGGAGATTCTGCAATCGTATATATATAGCATGTAAGAAATCTTCTCTTAACCAAGTCCCCGACGTATCCGCATCTACATATCCTTGCAACTGGCTCGGCTTATCTTTTGATTTGTGAAAGAATACATCGAGCTCTTTAGATCCTTTTAGATACGTATGTATCCACTTTACATCTTCCCAATGAAGCTTCCCTGAATTTGACATGCACCGGCTAACCAGACTTACTGTATAGGATATGTCTGGACATGTCCATACTATAGCATACATTAGCGATCCCACCGCAGTTGCATATGGCACTCAAGACATTTTTTCTTTCTTCTCCACTGATTTTAGACACTCCTTGGAGAATAACTTGAAATAACCGGCGATAAGGGTGCTAACCTGTCTTGAGTCCTTCATATTGAATCTTTCCAATACCTTCTCAATATATCTGACTTGAGATAGCAACAGCTTTCCAACCTTCCTGTCTTGAATAATTTCCATCCCAAAAATCTTCTTCGATTCATCTAAGTCTTTCATGTCAAATTCTGCATTCAATGAAGTTTTAAGCGTCTTTGTTTCTGTCATACTCTTAACCGCGATCAACATGTCATCGACATATAGGAGTAGATATATCAACGACCCATTCTTAAGCCGTTTCGAGTACACGCAACTTTGATACTCATATCTCGAGTAGTTGGTTTTCCTCATGAAAGAATCGAAATGCTTGTACCATTGCCTGAGAGACTGTTTCAACCCATATAAAGACCGTTTGAGCTCACATACATGATTCTCCTTACTGGGTTTTATAAATCCTTCAGCTTGTTTCATGAAGATCTTCTCTTCCAACTCACCATGCAGAAATGCCGTTTTCACGTCCATTTGCTCCAACTCTAGATCTTGAATAGCTGCCTTTGCCAACAACACTCGAATGGAAGTAAGCTTGACTACCGATGAGAAAATCTTGTTGAAGTCAACCCTTCTTTCTGAGCAAAACCCTTCGCAACTAAACGTGCCTTGTATTGCTCGCCTTTCTTTTTTCTGAATACCCACTTGCAGCAAATAGTCCTATTGCCTTTCGGTGGCTCTGTCAATCTCCATGCACTATTCTTTTAAAGTGACTCTATCTTCTCTGTCATCGCCACAATTCATCGATCCATATTCTCTTGCCCAATAGCATCCTGATAAGAGTTGGGATCTTCGCTTTCAACGACTAAAGCGTATGCGAGCATGTCTTCGAAACCGTACCTGAATGGTGCCTTAAAGTACGTGTTGATCTCCTTAATACTATTGCCTGCAGGTTCTGTTGGGGTTGGTCCTCACCTTCTGTTTCCGTAATCTGCACATCCACCTCCGCATCAATAGGCTATAATTTTGCTTCAGTGTCCATGACCTTATGGGTGCCAGATAACTCTACCTCTATCGAATCATTGTCTCTTGATACTCCACCTGCCTCCTTATTATCTCCAGCCATGTCTTTCAACATGGAATTCTCATCGAAAATTACATCTCGGCAGGTGAATGCCCTTTTGTTTACTAGATCTCATAACTTTTAGCCTTTAACACCACGTTCGAATCCCAAGAAAACAAACTTCTTTGACTTTGATTCCAGCTTGGTCCTATCATTCTGATTCTGTTAGTTATATGTATGCCCTAGAGGCCATTACTGTACATTGGATGTATATTGTAGTGGATGCTGGGACATACATAGGTAGGACTTTCTTGCTCGACATGATAGTACGCTATCTGGTTGCTCTTTATCTTAACATGTATACTTTCTGTCTCTTTGATTACATGTTGATAAAGCCCTTAGGATGTGTACTCGACTTCCAGGACTATGATGCAGATCATACTAGTGGGGCCTGGGTAGGCAATGAGTACATCCTTCAATGTTCCTAGTCGAGGGAATATCGAGACGGGGCATCGATATTCCAGAGTAGACTAGCGTATATCTTCTCGACCCATGCGATGGGCGATGGATGATCCCATATCCATTGGTGTTTGACATCAGAGATGGTATACGGGTGCTCAGTGGAGACTGGGTACACTGAACGGACTCGCCGAGAACTCCCAGATGGTATTATACCTCACGTCAGATGGCAGTTCTCTGGTGACACTGGTACAGCTTAGTCTGTTGACCCGAGATCGTCATAGAGTCTTGTGTGTCTCCCACTGTGCTTTGATTTCCACCCTACCACGGCTCTACTGAGTCGTGCAAACAGGTGGTTTTTGGGTACAGTCCCGATTCACAAGGAGGCAATGAGCGATAGGAGGGGATTCGTCTCTCCCGGTATTGGGGGTTGATGTTGCGCTATGCTCGATTGGCCATGACAGGAAATCCCTGGCCAGGGTTGCAGTGATCTACTGATAAGTGTTATCGGTGTTTTCACACATGTTATGGACTTCACGTCGGCATGACTTATCGAGCTACTGGGGTCTGACGTTTACCACCCCTAGACGAGATATGCGACATATCAGATGAACTGACCGGACTGTACGGTAAGTGTTACTGGTTGGATTCACAGGAGTGTGAGCGGGCTTGCTCGTCGATCTTCTGATCGCTCAATACCCGGGTGGCCGTTACGTTTAGCAGACCGCTTGCGGCTTATAGGTGCTTGATATGATCATCATCTGCTGCCGGCGTATTGACGAGTCTTTAGAGTCCTACACAGAGGTTTCCTGGCTCAAGCAAAACGAAATAGGAGCACATATGAGATATGTGCGGGACCGAGAATAATGCGTGTATGTGATATCGTATTCCATTCTCGCGATGAATGTATCGATTGGTTATATGCGATATAACCTAGTTATCGAATCAAAGATTGATTCGATAAGCCGATACATAGGATACTAGTCGGTTATATGCGATATGACCGGATCGTTAAATCAAGTATTGATTTAATGATTTAATGCATAATTGTATATTTGATATATTACTTTACATTAATTAGTATTTGTTCACTTTAAAAGGATTTTCTCACTTGATGTACACAAGTTGTATATGTGATATATTTTTGTGCACTTGTTTGTATCATGTTTGATGATACATGCTCACTTGGGTTTATGTAAAGAATTGAACCATGGTTAAGTTAATGATTAGGGTTTTTGTTTAATTACTTATCTATTTATTTATAATTCTTTTTTTTTGAAAAAGATAAAGAAAGAATGGAGGCTTTGTTTGTTTGTTTGTTGAAGCTTCATGAAGTTTTGAACAAGTCCACCATTCTTGTCTCATGCTTAACCCTAACCATTTAAATTAACCATAGCCCATTCTCTACACCTAACCATGGTTGCCAAATGATAAGTATTCATTTATTTTTCTTTTTGAAAATAAACTTATCATAATTCTTTCTTCTTCTTCTTCATCTTCAACATGAAGAAACCATGTCACCATCACTGGCAACTTATGAAAAAGAGTGAGAAATCCAATTCTAAAGTGAACCCACTTCCTATTTCTTCATCCTCTACCTCTTGCCAAGTAGTATAGGGTGTTTTCTTCACAAGTTTCATGACTTGTTGAAGTGGGAGCTTGATCTTGTAATGCCTCGACGTAGATCATCTTCGGCATCGTAGTCGATGACCTAGTCCGCCCTTTTCTCCGATGAAGCCAATGCTAGAGTCATGGATTTAATTTGGACAGCGGAGGGACGTCATCATGGAGCCCAGGAGGTGGAGGACCGGATCTATAAAGGTTGTAGCCCCTTTCCTTTAGAGTTAAAGTTGTTTACTTGCATCGCATCGCCTTGTTTTCTAGTTAACGATCCGTATTAGGGTTTGCAGGCACAAGGAAATTTTTGAATTGAGCATGTTTGATCACTTGTGAGACTTCATTAGTGTGCCTAGGAACCCTGCAGTGGTATCAGAGCCTAGCTAGAGCCTTAGGCGATGCGTAGACAGAGTTAGAAGTCCGATTGAACCGAAACCCTAACTCAAAAATTGCTCTCTGTACATTTTTGAATTTTGTGGATTTTTGAGAATTAAAATATGCAGAAAAATTAGCAGGAATATCTAAGAGTTACTGTGAAATTCGATTCCCTAATTCCATCAAACCGCCGCGGTTCCGCGACACGAGCATGGCTCGTGCGGCGGATCCGCGGCCGTTTTGTCTTATCATGCATTGAATTTTGTACAGTAATTCTTATTTTGCAGTACTGGTTTTCCTGGAAATTTTTAATATTTATTCAAGAGTTGAATTTTCTGGGTTGTATTGGGGACTCGGTGTTTCGATCGGATTGTCTAATTTTGTCTGTGTGTTTTTCCGGATAATTTTAGAATATGTTAAAAAGTTCGACCGGATATAAATACACACATTTTCCCCTGCCGGGAAATTTCCAATTGTTGGACTTTTCCGTAGTTTAATGACGTTCTAAGTAGTGCAAGTAACGCGATGGTCCCTCTAGAAGACAACAAACCTTAACTCGATTATGTGACCGTCTTGAACTGCCCTTTGAACCTTAGAGTTTGGGACAGTACGGCGTGCCACATGTGAGGCATTGGCTTGACCCTTCTACGGCTGGACCGTTGGTACTGAGGCACGAAGTGAATGCTTTTAAACTTATTTCATGTGTTGAGCTGTATCGGGAAAACTTGGGTGTTCGAATGTTCGATCGGAAAGTTTAACATTTTCTATTTATCCGGAATATGATACAATAATTGGAATTCATAAGTAGTTATGAGATAACTGAATGAATGTTATAAACATAGCAGTTTAGTCTCACTTGATCGGTTGCCATGGAATTTTGATGCGATCAAAAGTCCGTCGCAATCACGTAGTGTACGCGGATACTCGCCGGGTAAACTTAATAGACTGCTGCATCCCTTAGCCCCGACCAAGTGACTGTAGGAGAACCCCGTAGCCGAAAGCATCCGTTCGGATGCTCGCGGTAGCGGTGTTCCGCCTTGGTTCACTTCGTCGACGGTATCGGGGGTGCGGCCGTCTACTAAAGTTTGCGACGAGTATTCGATCAGGATGTCGGGAATCTTGTTGAATTGCCCGACTTGATATTGAAAAGTGTTTTCGATAATGAGACTGAAATACGGGGTTTATAATTGTTAGGCATGTGATGTCTAAGGAATTCATTGGTTTAGGCATGCGATGTCTAAAGAGGTTGCGGATTCCAACTGTTGTAGTTTTACACTTTCTTTTCTGTGACCGTAAGTGTAATATGTGATATCGCCGGTTCCGTTGCTATATGTCAACGACAATTGGGATACGCATGTTTACTTACGTTGATGACATGTGATGTTATGTGTTGCTGGATATGTTATATTGGATCGTCGTGTTCGAATAGCAGGGTTTTTTTATGTGAGATGAGTGTTTTTCATTTTCATTCATGTAAAAACTTGTATGTAATATTCTTTTATTGGGGCACTTCCAGGTTGCAGATGATGTCACCATTTGTATATTATTTACTTTTCCGCATTAGGATAGACCCAAGGAGGGGAGCACAAGTAACCGGGTTCTAGGGTCCAGTGGGAGACCATCTCGAGGAGTCGAGTCCGGGTCTCCTAACCCTAGAATTGGTAGGGTTGCTTGCCGCTCTCGTAGGGGTCTGGGGGTGTGGGATTGGCTATTCATCACGACCGTGGAATCCGTGTTTTATACTGGCTCGTATTGAAAACACGGACGTCCTAGTATATCCAATATTTCATGATATTTTCTGCTGCGTTATCTGTGATGTGATCATGTGATTTGTTCGGATAGATATAGTATATAGTATATATGATATATTATATAGACGTTGCTTATGTTTTACACCCGCGCCAGCCCTGCCTCGCTCTAGCGTTAGTTACCTAACCTAACAGTGCAGACGGGACATCGAGGCGAATGCGGATGGCATAAGCGTACGTTATATTTATCTGTGATGTTTAGGTGGTATTAAATGATGGGATATTCATTAATGAGATTAATGAAAGAAAATAAACCTAATTGATGTTGCGGAATCGAATTTTAAAATAAAAACAGGTAGCTACAGTTCTTGCTTTGCATCAAGGTGTTCCTTGTAGAACATCCTGCACCTTATTCGATGAGGAAAGGACCGAGATCCCTTCACCGGGAGTGACTCCTTTAGCAATAACTGGCAGATGCTACACACTCGGTTTGTCTTTTTTATTGCTTCTATAGTTTATGCTTTGCACAGTGATATATATGATATATCCCGCACCTCATTCGACGAGGAAAGGGCCGACGATCCCCTCACCGGGAGTGACCCCTTTAGCAAAACTAGAAAAGCCTCAAAAACATTCCAGTTAAAAACCATTTGATTCCGCAACGAGATCAAGTTCAAAGCGTTAAAGGTTTTCTTAAAAACCATTCGCAACCCTCCGTCATTTTAGGAAGTAGAGTACTTAGTATTCGTGCTACGTTTGTCGACCATAGCCGAGGCGTAGTGTGCGGTAGCTAAGTGATGTCTTCCTACACAGCATATGATGCGATTAATTAGGACAGTCATGTGGCTTTGTTGACCTTAGCCAAGGGTCATGTGGGTGGGTCTAACTAATCACGAAATGACGGGTAGAACTTGACTAGTACCTATGATTTGTTGACCTTAGCCAAGGTCATAGGTGCTAGGGGTAAAAACCATTATCGGGAGTTTCAAGTGTTGAAATTTGCAATGAGATTGCATACCTTCTATGTGATAGTTGGATCCCGATACCCACTGCGAGTAATTGTTACTCCTGGGAGAGTTTTACACATTACAATTAGCCGATCAAGTAGGTGTCTAGAAAGGTGTTAACGAGGTTACGCCTCTGGGAAAACGAGGTTTACATTAATTAGGTTCGTGCGAAAGCACGGGGGACCTCCCTCAAAGTACCGACACTGGCCTGGCTGAAAGATTGGCGAACTTGTAGTGTGTAATTAGTCCCGGCTAGTCTTTCCTTTTAGGGTTTGAAGGAAGATTTGATAAAAAGCAGTGGGAGCCATCCTGATTAGATAAAATTAAAACCAATCTGATCTTGCAAGGGCGCACGCTGAGTGTTTTCTTCTCTCTCTCTCCAGGTAGCGACCATATCACGCCTTAATCAAGATAATAATACGGATTATTGACCGAACCTGCTTGTTATACTGAGCTGGAGAACTTTGGTCCCGCTCCAACTTATAATTGTTATAAGACAGAGCAGGAAATTAGGGAATACCAGAATTCCCGTGCCGTCCAAACGAAGAGAGTCCATGCTGATGCATCATCTTCAGGTGTGTTCATTACAAAGAACTGTTTCTCAGTATCCTCCGCACCCTGGGTATATGATACCGGATCAGGATCCCAGATATGTAATCCGTTACATAGGGCTACAAAAAGGTAGAAAAACTGAGAACGGGTGATAAATTTCATGAGACAGAAAACGGGGCAAGTGTTGCAGCCAAGTCTGTTGGTCACTGTCACCCTGTATTACCAATACATTGATTCTGAACAAATGCTATTAGATACCGAACCTGATATACAAAATCATATCAGTCTCTTTATTAGTAAAGAAATGATAAAATTTTGTATTGATGGATAATGTTTTGAACATTTCCTGTATCAAAAATTGATCGGTTCAGGCACGTTATCTAAAAGCATTGACGTTCTAAATCAAACTACAGTTCTTAGTATACGGAACACACACAAGAGAAAGAGTTCAGAAATGAACGAATCCTTCTTGAGGCATTGTAGACTAGGTCATGTCAATGCGACCCGACTGGCTGAAGTTACATTTAGATGCATATTTAAATTAGTTTGAATTTACATCTTGTGAAACTTGCCAGTCATGTCACAAAGATTAGATGACCATAGCTCTGTTCATTGTAAACGGAGAAAGAGTTAGTAAACTCTTGGGACTGATACATGATGATGTATGTAAGGTCCCATGTCTATACATGCCAAGACTGGTTCTTTATACTTCATTACGTTCTCTGATAATCTCTCAAGATTCAGACATACGTTCCCGTTGAAACACAAGTCCGAACCTTTTGAGATATTCACAGAATATAAGCTAGAAGTAGAGAACCAAAATACGGGTATAAGTATTATGTCCTATGATAAGATCAGGGAGGAGAATACTTGTGCATGGCATTCCTGGACTATTCTAAAGAAGAATGAGATTCTCTCTCAGTGTTACTCCTCTGAATATACCACAGCACTACGATGTATCAGGGCGGAGCATTAGCACCCTATGTGATATGGTGTGCTCTATGATGAGTATCACCGAGTTACCTGTTTCTTTTAAAGGGGGTTATGCACTTGAGAAGCTGCATACCTATTGAATTAGGTTCGAATCAAATCGCTGCCTACCACTCCATATGAGATATGGTATGGGAAGAGCCTATTTCTTAAGTTAGTTAAGATTTAGGGTTGTCTGGCCTATGTCTAAAGCAAATTCCGGACAAGATCGAGGCAAGGTCGGTTCTGTAGAACTGGAAAGGTTCCAGCCATACAAAACTGTAGCTGATGATTTGACAGAACCAAAGGATTCAATAGTTCCCAACGAAGCTCAGCCTCTCCGCCGATCTGGTAGGGTTCCTCATCCGCCTAAGAGATACCTCGGTTTCTCCATGACAGTGGGAGCGAGGAATGCATCATGAGATGATGACCCAACTAGTTTCGGGCTGGCCATCGAGAGTAGGGACTCTGTAAGAATGGCTGGATGCTTAGCGATCTGAGATGGAATCCCTGTACATCAGCAAAGTATGGACTTTAGCTGCTATATCTGAAGGGTTAAATCCCCGTCAGGAGCAAGTATATCTTGAGAAGATTACTTGGTGTAGATGGAAAAGTTGAGACTTTCAAAGCTAGACTTGTTAAAGGTTTTTCCATCATCAACCAGGCATGGATAATGATGAAACCTTTTCCAGGGACTATGCTTAAATCCATCCAGATCCTACTTGCCATTGCTGCATACCATGACTACGATATCTGGTGGTTGGGTGCCATGACTACTTTTCTAAATAATGATTTAGAAGAGAATGTCTATAAGAACACAGCCAGAGGGCTTCGTAAACAGTGGGAGCAACGGAAACATGTGCAAGATGTTTTATGTGATGAAGCAGGCATCGCAGAGTTGGAACATCTGTCTTGATGAGTTAGTCAAACAGTTTGACATCATGGAAGATGAACCTTGTATATACAAAAAGGTAGTAGGGAGTATGGTAGTGATCCTCGTAGAGTACATGAATGACATACTCTTGATAGAGAAAGAGTTTCTTATACTACGCACGGTCAATCTCCTCTTGTCATAAGGATTCTCCAAATAGGATAAAGGTGATACCTTCTCGATTCTGGGGAGAATCACTGGAAAAGTTCCAGAGTGAGAAGGACGACTGAATGTCAGTCACAGGCATTGTCTTTACCCTTAGTAAATGGACGGTATGTTGGAAAAATTCCAAGCTAGATACCGTGACAAACTAGACGATAAACGCTGGTAACATCGCTATTAAAGATACTACCAAAGAGGCAGTTTGGGTGTATATTGGTTCATAAGATGAACTAGGTTCCTACCATTGTACGACAATGGATGTGAGGCTTTGGCCCGGGAACCTTGGTCCCATCAGTGACCCAGACATATTCTGAGGCAGCATCACCTGATCATGGAGATAGATGATCTCCAGGGTGATCGAGGTTAGGAGAGTAGACTCAGAGGACAACACGGCGGATCCACTCACAAAGGCTTTTTCCCAGAGAGAGACTTATATGGGATGGTTGAGTATGTGATACTGCAACCACTGCTACAGATGGCCTTAGTGCAAGTGGGAGATTGTTGGTTATATGTATGCCCTAGAGGCCATTACTGTACATTGGATATATATTGTAGTGGATGCTGGGACATACATAGGTAGGACTTTCTTGCTCGACATGATAGTACGCTATCTGGTTGCTCTTTATCTTAATATGTATACTTTCTGTCTCTCTGATTACATGTTGATAAAGCCCTTAGGATGTGTACTCGACTTCCAGGACTATGATGCAGATCATACTAGTGGGGCCTGGGTAGGCAATGAGTACATTCTTCAATGTTCCTAGTCGAGGGAATATCGAGACGGGGCATCGATATTCCAGAGTAGACTAGCGTATATCTTCTCGACCCATGCGATGGGCGATGGATGATCCCATATCCATTGGTGTTTGACATCAGAGATGATATACGGGTGCTCAGTGGAGACTGGGTACACTGAACGGACTCGCCGAGAACTCCCAGATGGTATTATACCTCACGTCAGATGGCAGTCTTCTGGTGACACTGGTACAGCTTAGTCTGTTGACCCGAGATCGTCATAGAGTCTTGTGTGTCTCCCACTGTGCTTTGATTTCCACCCTACCACGGCTCTACTGAGTCGTGCAAACAAGTGGTTTTTGGGTACAGTCCCGATTCACATGGAGGCAATGAGCGATAGGAGGGGATTCGTCTCTCCCGGTATTGGGGGTTGATGTTGCGCTATGCTCGACTGGCCATGACAGGAAATCCCTGGCCAGGGTTGCAGTGATCTACTGATAAGTGTTATCGGTGTTTTCACACATGTTATGGACTTCACGTCGACATGACTTATCGAGCTACTGGGGTCTGACGTTTACCACCCCTAGGCGAGATATGCGACATATCAGACGAACTGACCGGACTGTACGGTAAGTGTTACTGGTTGGATTCACAGGAGTGTGAGCGGGCTTGCTCGTCGATCTTCTGATCGCTCAATACCCGGGTGGCCGTTACGTTTAGCAGACCGCTTGCGGCTTGTGGGTGCTTGATATGATCATCATCTGCTGCCGGCGTATTGACGAGTCTTTAGAGTCCTACACAGAGGTTTCCTGGCTCAAGCAAAACGAAATAGGAGCACATATAAGATATGTGCGGGACCGAGAATAATGCGTGTATGTGATATCGTATTCCATTCTCGCGATGAATGTATCGATTGGTTATATGCGATATAACCTAGTTATCGAATCAAAGATTGATTCGATAAGCCGATACATAGGATACTGGTCGGTTATATGCGATATGACCGGATCGTTAAATCAAGTATTGATTTAATGATTTAATGCATAATTGTATATTTGATATATTACTTTGCATTAATTAGTATTTGTTCACTTTAAAAGGATTTTCTCACTTGATGTACACAAGTTGTATATGTGATATACTTTTGTGCACTTGTTTGTATCATGTTTGATGATACATGCTCACTTGGGTTTATGTAAAGAATTGAACCATGGTTAAGTTAATGATTAGGGTTTTTGTTTAATTACTTATCTATTTATTTATAATTCTTTTTTTTTGAAAAAGATAAAGAAAGAATAGAGGCTTTGTTTGTTTGTTTGTTGAAGCTTCATGAAGCTTTGAACAAGTCCACCATTCTTGTCTCATGCTTAACCCTAACCATTTAAATTAACCATAGTCCATTCTCTACACCTAACCATGGTTGCCAAATGATAAGTATTCATTTATTTTTCTTTTTGAAAATATACTTATCATAATTCTTTCTTCTTCTTCTTCATCTTCAACATGAAGAAACCATGTCACCATCAATGGCAACTTATGAAAAAGAGTGAGAAATCCAATTCTAAAGTGAACCCACTTCCTATTTCTTCATCCTCTACCTCTTGCCAAGTAGTATAGGGTATTTTCTTCACAAGTTTCATGACTTGGTGAAGTGGGAGCTTGATCTTGTGATGGCTCGACGTAGATCATCTTCGGCATCGTAGTCGATGACCTAGCCCGTCCTTTTCTCCGATGAAACCAATGCTAGAGTCATGGATTTAATTTGGACAGCGGAGGGACGTCATCATGGAGCCTAGGAGGTGGAGGACCGGATCTACAAAGGTTGTAGCCCCTTTCTTTTAGAGTTAAAGTTGTTTACTTGCATCGCATCGCCTTGTTTTCTAGTTAACGATCCGTATTAGGGTTTGTAGGCATAAGGAAATTTTTGAATTGAGCATGTTTGATCACTTGTGAGACTTCATTAGTGTGCCTAGGAACCCTGCAGATTCATGCGTACAGGGCATCCAAACACCCGGAGAGAATCCTAACTAACTGGCTCTCCTCTTCATACCTCTTCTGAGATCTGAAGATTTAAGGTCGTTGATGGAGACATGTTGACCAAATAGCACGCATGACTTATTGCATTTGCCCAGAAGTCCTACGAAAGACCGGATTGCAACCGCATACTTCTAGTTTTCTCTAATAGTGTCATGTTCATGCGCTCAACTATCCCATTCTGCTCTGGCTGTCCTGAAATAGTCCATTGCCTCTGTATGCCCTGTTCTTTACAATAATCCTGAAATTCCTTCGAGCTGTATTCACCTCGATTGTCTGTCGCAAATATTTTACTAGTCGTCCATTTTGCTTCTCTACGGCCCTTTCCACTCCTTAAAACTGACAAACACGTCTGATTTGTATTTGAGAAAATAGACCCATACCTTTCGTGAGAAATCATCAATGAAGATGACATAATACATGGAACCTCCCTTTGATGCAAGCGACGATGGCATTCATACATCTGAATGAATGTAATCGAGAAATCCTTCAGTCTTGTGCATGGATTGCTTGAAACCGACCTTATGATGTTTCCCCATCGTACAAAATTTGCGAAAATCTAACTTGCATGAGGTAACACCTTTCAGCAACTTTTTTCTGTGCAACTCATGAAGCCCCGTCTCATTCATGTGGCCTGGACGCATATATCACAGCTTTGTGGTATCCTCCACCTGTTTATCCGAAATTACGGCCGCACCACTAGTCACTATGCTGCTATCCAATCGATACAAATTCTCTGGTCGTTATTCTTTCATGACCACTAAGGCACCCTTGACAGCCTTTAGTACTCCGTCTTGACCAATGAACTTGCATCCTGCTGCATCCAATGCCTCAAAAGAAATCAAGTTCTTTAGTTTCGGAATGTGATGCACGTTTTCAAGCATTCACACCATCCTATCAAACATGCGGACTTTGATGTTCCATATGCCAATGGTGTTGCACACCACATTGTTTCCCATGAAAACACTGCTGCCATTGTACTCTTTATAAGTGTCGAACAACTCTTTCTTCAGGCACATATGGTATGAACATCCGGGATCAAGAATCCAAGCATCAAAATTTTCCTTCTTGGTGTACGGCGACTACATCACACAGATTTTCTTCTGCTTCGATCGCAACATTGGCTTGATCCGAACCCTTTATGCTGGCATAGTTACTCTTCTCTTCCAACCACTGTTTATATTTCTGACATTACTTCTTTAGATGCCCTACCTGTTTGCAAAAGAAGCACAATCCGCTCTCTTGCCTGGATGATTTGGATTTCCCTTTAATTATACTCTTGCCTCCGTATTTATTCCTCGACCTTTCTTTTTCACCGGCAAACCCCGATGACTCCTCCGATAGATTTGATTTCTTCATGATCTCATTATTTAGAAGTATCGCTGTAACCTCCTTCATCTCGAGAGTCTCCTACCCATGAAGGATCGTTGTCATCAAGTATTCATACGAATTTAGAAGTGAAGATAGAAGCAACAACGCTTGGTCCTCCTGCTCTAACTTGATTTCAAGGCATAAAAGATCGCTCACCATATTGTTGAAAATGTTTAGGTGGTCGTGAATAAGAGTCTCTTCTTTCATGCGTAATCCGTAAAGTTGCTTCTTTAGGTACAACTTATTTGACAACGATTTTGTGATATACAAGCTTTCTAGCTTCAACCACAAACTTCCCGCAGAAGTTTTCTTTATAACGTTATACATCACATTATCTGCCAAACAAATTTCTATCGTGCATTATGCTTTCAGATCCATCTATACCCATGCGTCATCTGTTATGATGGTATGTTTACTACCACTAAGTGTCTTAAACAATCCTTTCTTCACTAGAAGTGTTTTTACCCTGTTCTGCCATATCGAGAAGTTTTGTTTCCCATTAAATTTCTCCACCTCAAACTTTATGCTATTTACCCTGTTATTTGTCATCTTTAATTCCAAAGAAAAAACCCTTCTCTCGGATCTTTACGAACTACTATCAATAGAATCACAATCTACGAAGATGAGAAGCGGACATAAGCGTTGTCATCCACCGTAAATTTAAATTGCAAAACTACAAAACGTAGCTCTGATACCAATTGTTGTTGCCACAAGACCAATCAGCACAACGAAAAACCTTTAAGAAGAATAAACAATAACGCCAGATGCAAACCACAGAAATAATTAATACAAATAAATTGGGGAGAAACGGGAAGAAACTTTATTAGAACTTTAAAGAGAAACCAACCTTACAAGAAGAGTACAATTAACCCTCTCTTTGATCTCCAATGAGATCACCTTACTCTCTCTCAAAGTTCTTCAATAGCCTAGATCCCTTATGAAGCCAACGACTGCCTTGAACTTTATGATAAAAAAATATCAACCCTAATTAATAACCCTAAGATCATATATATATAGCCTATACAATTTAAGTTATAATAAAATTCCAGAATTTACAAATCTGCCACTACATACCTAATTTTCGAGATAAATCTCGAACTCAAATATTTAAACTCATCTCTAAAGCAAATGTCTGAACCTTTGATGGGCACACGTCTGTTTCCACGGCAGACGTCTGAACTTTTAAGGTTCAGACGTCTATGCCAAAGTCTCGGGTTGAGATGACTTTAAATGACAGACGTCTGAAGCTCATTGCTACAGATGTCTGTACCTCTGTCATAGATCTGAGTCTTTTAGGTTTAGACGTCTGTCTTTTAGTCTCGGGTTGAGATTACTTTAATGCCAGACGTCTAAAGCTCATTACTACATACGTTTGGCCTTTCTCTGGATTCGCAGTCTTCAACAAATACGAGACATCCTCCACAACATCTCCAACACAGCCACTTGAGTAATGATACATTTTGTTGTATTTATACTCACAATATATATAATATACTCTCCTATATATAATATTGCATTAATAAATCAAATTGGGAGTTTAAATTTCCATAAATCTCAGTGGGGTCACGAGTCCCTCGCTGAAGACTGTGGGTCCCCCGCTGAAGACCGTGGGTCCGCTCTGGCTTGCTATATGAGGATCCTGAACATTTCAATCCATGTGATGGGTGGTGAGTGTTTTATTACAAACGGTTGACCAAATCTTCCCCGTGTTTCATTACAGAAATTTTAACTGAAGACGACCATTCACAAAATTCGTTTACATGACAAAAAGTGCCACACAAGCAACATATCACTCTATATGTACCCATCGGTGTATATAAAAGAAAAAAAACCCTTGAAAATTATGTATATGATGTGCACACTATATCATGCGCTACTCCATACATGTTACATGCTCCATCCCATCTGATCTTTATCCGCAACGGGTATATAAACAGGCACCAACCAACAGGACGCAACACTTCATTGCTTTGACGCTTAAGACAGGAAAAACAAAAAATAACCAGCATAGTGTAATTATATATTCTTATCTATTTGTATCAATTATAAAATCTTATTGTACACATATTAAGAATCTAGAAGTCAATTACCAATTATCCAACATAAAATTATCAATAAAAAAATTGCTCAGAGAGGGGCAAATGGAAAAATAAAATAAATTATTTCTCAATCTAAATGGCAGTTTTCATGAGAACCTTTTTATCAGAATTATGTATGTCAAAAGGTGTTTATTATGTACACAGTGCGACTTGGGAAAGTAGAAAACAGAAAAAAGGAAGGGAAAAAAAGGGCATATCCACGAAGGCCAACCTCATCTTGTCGTAGTTCCAGAAACAACTTTTCAAAGGCTATCACATATAGATTACAATGATGCTAAGCGATGAGAACGTGCATATTGATGAATTCAAGGGCAGCCAACATAAGTTTCTAAGCAGGCGTAGACGTTCACACAAAAACGAAAAAGAAAAAAGAAAAAAACTTTGGCATAAAGATAACAGAACAAAAAAAGATGCAGTTTTCAACTTGAAATATTGTGTTCAAATCTATCTTTATATGTAACATGACCCATTATAGTCAACAGTTCAACTGATATAGATAGCATATGTGACATATAAAATAATAGGTGAAATTAGCCTAAGTCGTGGCAGATAAACGGAGGCCCAGACGGAACAGAGTGCAAAAAGGAAAAGGCGGCGTAAAATAGCCCGAGGCAACAGTCACCAAGCTTTCTATCTTTATATATAATTGATTCGATTATTCATATTTGTTGCAAAATGATGTAATAGAAATATTCATAAATAGAATCATTAAGTAATACCTTCATTGCTCTAGCTCATTGCCTCTTCACATGCTCATATTGCTTGAATTATTTTCTCCTCTTTGGACAACGACTATAGCCTTTGCAATCTTGTCTTCATTCGATATAAGAAATTGCATACAAATGAATAAGTTTACAGCCGCCAGGCTTGAAGATCCCCCGTGAACAGAAGTTGGTCAATGGGATGGTCGCTTTGATTATCGGGTAGAAAAAGCTGCATTGTTTAACATACAAAGGAACGCTAAATACCACACAAACAGATAAGTTTGGTTCTAAGATTTTGTATTGCTCAGTAAAAAAATGCGTTGCTTGGTATCATAAGAATCAAAGCATGAAATTGAAGCAGCAAATGTACGCAAGATATTCATAAAAATACTCACACTTGAATCATGTTTATGTATGGATGCTTGGCTATCACTAATGTTTAGCGAGAGGATATCATCTTGTTATATTTGATTCAGCACATTAGCTTCGAAGAAGCTCAAACAGTCGTGCTGATAATTGAACTATTCACAATCAATTTTTTTGTAAATAAAAATATATACTCTGCAAAACATATTCAGAATACTATTTAATTCTTATAGTTCATTAAAAAAATGATGTGTATGTGAGTTCAAGGAAGAACAGGAACATCAGAAAAAGGACATTAAAAAAGTCCTCAAAAAATACCCTTTGGTTGAATGATTAGACCAAGTGCACATCCTTTTTCTCTCTTGTGCCTTTATATTTGGGGTTCAAACCAAAATGGCTGCAACCGGTCCTTGCAATTAGCTCGTCCAGCATTGCCACACCGTTTTGATTGACACAGCAAGCGACAACCATTATCGCCAAGAGAAAAAAGAATTTCAACTTCGCGTGATTTTCCCTTACAGTGTTTGATGGAGGTCCTTTTCGGGTCTCCTTCAGATGTTGTCTTTCGTCGATCTCCCGGTGGATCTTGGAGGTGATCTCCTGTTGCTTGTGGGTCTCAATGAGTTTTGAGAAGATTGGCGATTTTGAGGAGTTTAGCGCCGGGTACCTGCAAAGAAGTCCCGGATGGTTTGGTACCACTGAGGACCCTCCAACGATCAAGTTAGCACAAGATCCGAGCAGAGTAACGGCGAAGTGGAGTAAAAAATGGCTTACTTGACTCCTCTGTGATGGGGTTTATATAGTGGCGGCAGCACCCAGCAGGCGCGAGAATCTCGCCGGCAGTTACGCTCCCGACGTCACGTCCGCGTAAATAGCGGATCGCCCATTAATAGGGATCGTGATGGCGTAAAACGTGGGATGTTGCTGGCGGCAAATATGCGTATGGCGAGATTTGCGGAGCGGCGGTTACGCCTGTGAGTGGTAGAGTTGGTCGGTCGGAGGACCGAGGAAGATGGCCTCGGCTGGGGAGCTCGGAGACGAGCGAGAGGGCCGAGGAGTCTTGGTCCAGTAGCAGCTCGGGGCGAGCTGAGAAGCCGAGGAGGCCAATTTTTAGGGGACTTTGAGGTAAGCCAGCTTGTGCTTGCAGGTCGGGTACAGGGGTGGCATGGTCGGCCCCTGTGGCCCTTTCTTCTGAGTTCTGGGACACGTCATCTGCAACGTGTCCTGATCTTGGAGATCACCAATATTGAGCATCATCATTAGCCCCCCACTCTTGTCCCTACCAGCTAGCGGGTCGGGTCAGGAGTGGACTGTCGGGCCGCCCGGGGTGAGCTCCCTCCTAAGGTTTCATCGGGACGCATCCCTGGACTATCAGCTGTCTTTTCTGCTAGCGAATCAGGGCGAGATCTCTGCATTTAAGGAAGGTGCGCCGGTTCGTGCATCCTGCCACCGAAGCAACGGTCCACGTGTCAAGCGTTGGTTGGCCGACGTGACGTGTGCAGACCTGCGACGCTTGATGGGGTGCGGTCCAGTGTGGGAACGACAAGTGGAGCAATCGGAGCCGTTGGGCACGAGGAGGCGTTTCGGCGGAAGATGAAGGGCGCCGTTGGATGAGGTCATTTGCGGTGATAAGTAGAGGTGGGGCCCACTCTAGGATCCTTACTCTTTCATATTTCGTTTCTTCTAAGTCTTGGCTGCTCGACGCTCTTCTCCTTTCTTCTGCTTTCGTTTCCCGAGGATCCATCTTCTTCAGGTTAGATGTCTTCTTTCGGGGAATCTGTAGATATCGTAGGAGTAGGTTCTAGGGATCCTTTAGTTGAGCCTGAGTCTTCTCGGGGAGTAGGGATTGGACCCTCTTCTCGGGATCGTGCGACGGGGGTAGCCCCCAAGGAGGAGGCAGTAGATGCTGCCCCCGGCGCCTCGTATTGGGTGAGGCATGAGGACGAGCTCGCCATGCTCGGGCTCGCTTCCACATCCCCTCACATTACATGCTTCGTCTGGCCAAGGAGGGAGAGAGGGCAAACCAAGTACGAGGTAGGGAGATCGTCCTGTACTTAGAAGCTTTTTAGGGTGGAATGCGCCTGCCCTTCTTTCCCGAGGTCGTCGAAGCGCTGAACTTCTTCGGGTTAGCCCCTGGCCAGTTAGTGCCGAACTCATGGGGGATTCTCCTCGGGTTCCTGATCCGCCTGAAGTTACAGGTGGTTCTTTTCAGCCTCTCCCTCCTCGATTCTTCCCTCGTTTCCAAAAATCGTCCTGGGGGTCGAGCGGGCGACCCGAGATGGGTCTACCTATCTTTTAGAAAGCGACAGGGGGCGCCTCCAGGACAGGGGTTGTGGCTCTTCCTTCTTCCATTCATGACTGGAAGAAGTTCTTCTTCGTTTCCCCTCCCGAGGGCGAGGACTGGCCCGTGCCTACCAAGTGGTCGAGGGAAAAATGCTTGCCAGGGAACAAGTCCAATGACCCCGCCGAGGTGAGAATGGCGTCGTGGGAGCCCATCCCCCGATACGACATGCTGCTATCTGAGAGGGCCCTGAGTTGGGCCGGGCTCAGCCCCGTTGAGTTCGTCGGTAAGTTAGGCTTGCTTTTTGGCTTGTATATTGCTTGTGTCGCTGACTTCTTTGCATTTGGTTTTGTGCAGGACCCATGGATATGGACGAGCTCCGAGCCTCCAAGCGCCAGCTGAGGAAGGTCACGAAGGCTGGGGGCGCCAGCTCTTCTCGTGCGAAGCCTGCCCCGGCTCCTTCTCCTCCGGTGGTCACGTCCCGTGAGCGTTCGGGGGCAGATCCCGCCCCGGGGCCTAGCAGAGTGTCGGGCCGGAAGCGGGCTCGGATTCTGGATGACCCGGTCTCGGAGGAGATCGGCTCTACATTGGAGCCGCTCAAGAGGGGTTCCCGGAGGTCTTCTCGGGGCCCGACCTCGCCGATCATGGTAGAGGAGGGGGGCCTCCAGTTCGCAGTGCCATCAGGGCTATCCGTCGTGGATAGCCTGCTTCATGAAATAGAGAAATCGGCGGGGGGTAGGATCCCCGAGAGGACCTTCAGGGCCCAGATGACGTCTATCGCCCAGAAGTCCGTGCAGGTAAGCGTTTGGTGTTTTGTGAGATTCGGTGCCTCCTTCGCCTTTCTGATCTCTTTCCAATTTTTCAGGTTCTCCAGCACGTTGCCCTTGCCTTGCGTATGGAGGCCGAGGTGATAGCCCTGGCGATGAAAGCTGCGGGCCAGCTTGCCTCGCTGGAAGAAAGCTCCAAGCGGGAGTTGGAGGCGGTGATGGCGAGGGTTGCCGCCCTGGAAGGCGAGGTGGAGGCCGGGAAATGGGAGGTTGCCCGGTACCGCAAGGCCGCCGTCGCTGCTGAGGCCAAGCTTGAGGACGCTCAGGTGCTCGCCGGCAACCTGAAGAGGACAGTGAAGACCCTTCGGAAGGAGCTGGGGGGCGGTTAAGGCGGCGAAGTCGGCTGACCTCTCGGCGGCGAAGTTTGCCGACCTCTCGGAGGCGAAGGCGGTGGAGGGCTACAAGAAGTCGAAGGACTTCTATGATGACTTGGCCGTGGCTACAACCCGCATCTGGCATGAGGCCCTCGACGCCGTTAAGGCCCGGGTGCTGGAGTTCGCCGACGAAGAGCTCCGGGCCGAATACCCCCTCACGGATGCTGATGAGCAGGGGGAAGAGATTCCTGACGAGGAGGTCGCCGAGGACCCTTCTCGTCTCGTAGTGGGTGTCGAGGACCCCGAGGTTACGCCTGGCCCCGAGGCCTAAAGCCCCCGTCTTCCTCCTCCTTTTATTTTGTTGCTTCTGGAATTTTCGTAAGCCTCTGGGCAGTTTATAAGGCTGGGGAGCCCAAAATACCCTTGTTAAAGACTTTGCCTTTGGTAATAAGACTCTTTTTTTCTTTGGTTTCATCGGTTTGCACTTTATCTTCTGTTTGTGAAGAATGCTCGTAAAATATCTCTGCTTGCGCTGTTGGGCTTCCATGTCAGGTCGGCTATCTGTCTAGCGGTCGTTCGTCCACTTGCCAAGTGTGCCAAGCGCTGCTGAGAAGGAGGCATCTCCGTGACCCCGAAGTCGAGGGGGGATCGTTCAGACTTGGATAGACCTGATGCCCTTTGGTGGGGTCTCGGATCCTCTGCATGTGATGGGCAGAGGGCTATCGCCGTATTTGTGCCGAGCTTGAATGAGCATGAATGGGAAGCTTCTCGGTTACCCCTTGGCGAGGGCCTTTGACTTCTGGCATTGCGAGCAACGACCACTAGTTGGGGATGGTCGAGCGAGGGTTGGGCTCGACTGCCTCTGGGAGGACTTTGAATCCTCAGTGTTGGAGGGGCTGTAAGAAGCCCACTAAGGATGACCGGGCAGTGAAGCTGCGCGGTTGCCTCTCGGTGAAGGCTTTGATCCCTGGTGTTGCGAGTAGGGAAGCTACCGGCCAGTGATAGCCGAGCAGGGTAGCTGCTCGGCTGCCTCTAAGGAGAACTTTGATCTTTAGCGTTGGAGGGGCCGTAAGAAGCCCACTAAGGATGACCGGACAGTGAAGCTGCGCAGTTGCCTCTTAGCAAGGGCTTTGATCTCTGGCGTCGTGGGTAGGAAACTACCAGCCTGGAATGACCGAGCGGGGTAACCGCTCGGATGCCTCTTGTGAGGGCTTCGATCCCTGGCGTCATGGGTAGGGAGCTACCGGCCGAAGATGACCGAGCAGGGTAGTTGCTCGGTTGCCTCTTGCGAGGGCTTTGATCTTTCAGGATGGGGACCGAGCAGGGTTACTGCCCAGTGCCTCTTGACGAGGACTTTGATCCCTGTCGGTTGGGGTAGGAAGCTACCAGCCGGGGATAGCCGAGCAAGGGCTCGACTGCCTCTGGGAGGACTTTGGTCCTTAGCGCGGAAAGGGCTGTAAGAAGCCTACCAAGGACCTTTGTTCGGGTAGGGTTACTACCCGGTGCCTCTTGGCGAGGGCTTTTGTCCTGAAGAATAGCCGAGCGAGGGACCCTCGGGCTCAACTGCCTCTGGGAGGGCTTTTGATCCCTGTCGGTCGTGGTAGGAAGCTACCAGCCGGGGATAGCCGAGCAGGGTAGCTGCTGAGCTGCCTCTAAGGAGGACTTGGATCCTTAGCGTTGGAGGGGCCGTATGAGGCCTGCTAAGTATATTCGGGCAGTGAAGCTGTGCGGTTGCCTCTTGTTGAGGGCTTTGATCCCTGGCGTTGTGAGTAGGGAAGCTACCGGCCAGGTATAGCCGAGCAGGGAAGCCGCTCGGATGCCTCTATGGAGGAGTTTGATCCTTAGCGTTGGAGGGGCCTTAGGAGGCCTGCTAAGGATAACCGGGCAGTGAAGCTGCGCGGTTGCCTCTTGTTGAGGTCTTTGATCCCTGGCGTTGCGAGTAGGGAAGCTACCGGCCAGGGATAGCCGAGCAGGGAAGCCGCTCGGCTGCCTCTACGGAGGACTTTGATCCTTAGCGTTGGAGGGGCCTTAGGAGGCCTGCTAAGGATAACCGGGTAGTGAAGCTGCGCGGTTGCCTCTTGGCGAGGGCTTTGATCCCTGGCGTTGCGAGTGGGGAAGCTACCGGCCAGGGATAGCCGAGCAGGGTAGCTGCTCGGCTGATTCTTCATGAGCTTTCGCCCGACCATCCAGTTGCAGGTATGGGAAACAAGAACGGTCGCGGTAAATCGTGCGCGTAGCATGCACATTGAATGTGGGGGGAGGCAAAGCGCCAGGGTCGCGTCGTTCCGTTGGGGAGCAGTGGGCTATATAAGGCTGAAAGAGTACTGGTCCTTCCTTTCTTCATAAACAGATCGTTGAGAATGCAAGACTTCCCCTTTACCATCCCCGAAATCATCCACTTCGAAGATGTATACCTCTATGACCAGAACTGCACCGAAGACACGGTGCAGTTGGTGTATGGGGGTATCGAAGACTACTTCAGCCGGCTGCTCCCCCGACGCTCCTCCCTCCTGCAGCTGCTGATGTACTCCATCTGGAGGGCGTCGCCAGGGCTCTACAATCCCATATCCGAGCAGCTCTATGACGAGGCCGTGGGCAAGCTGCGGTCTCTGAGACGCTTCGGCCTGATCTCCGCAAATAGGCTGGCTCGCTCAGTGGCGCTCGGCCGTGAGTGCTACAAACTGAGGCTCGGGGTCAACGCGTGCGGGAGGAATCGAGGGCTGAGGTTGGATCTCGCGAGGTCTCGGCTGACGGAGATCTTTACCGAGTACCATGAGCAGTACTCCTTGCACCCCTTCCCCCGCTGCTGTAATTTTCTTTTTCTCTTGTATGTATGGCTGAGGAGCCCATAATACCTTTTGAATAAATGAGACCTTTCCTTCTTTTTCACAATGTTTTATTGATCTTTATTAAATTAACAACAGACCCCAGGAAGAGTTTACATTGCCTTAAAAGAAAAGTACATGCTAATAGATGACCTTATTAGCGTGGCCCGAGCTCCCCGGAGGCTTGTTGGTCTCCGCACTCGGCACCGGGTACGGGGCTCCCTAAGCGCCGGACTGGTTATCTGCCGAAACGAGCATGATCTGGCCGATGGTCAGCTCGCCGGGAGAGGGACGCTGCTCCTGCTCGCAGTCGGCCTGCCGTTGGCCCCTCAGGTAGGCGACAAGGTTCCCTGATCGGATGAGCTCCTCGATATAGTGCCGGAGTTGCTTACAATCCTCCGTGGCGTGGCCCAGCGTCCGGTGGAAGGCGCAGTAAGGGCTCCGGGTTCGCTTCGAGGCCTGACGCGGGATTGGAGGGAACTTGAAGAACCCTTCGCCCTGGGCCTCCTCTAGTAACACTGAGAGGGAGACGTTGAGCGGGGTGTACTCCTGAAACTTCGGGTGATAGGGCTGCTGACTCTCCGGCCCCTCTCCCTGAGCCCTCTTCTTCTGGTCGGACCGTTCTGCTCGGGGGAGGTTCGCGTTCACCTCGGATTCCAGCTGAACCTTGCGCTCGGTCCACACCTTGAGCTCGGCCATGGTCTTAGGCTGTGCCAACGCAAAGGAGCGCAACCACTCCTTGTGCCTAAGACCAGATCTGAGAGCCGTGATGACGGTCTCGTCCTGGTGCTCGGGGACCTCGAGGAGGGCGTTGTAGAAGCGGGTGATGTAAGCCTTGAACGTCTCCTTGTCCCCGCTCTTAATTGTGAAGAGATAGTCGACCGTGCGCTTCTGTCGACAGTTCCCAACGAAGTGGCTGAGGAACTGAGTAGCCAGCTCATCAAAGGTCGAGATCGAGCGAGGCTCGAGTCTTCAGAACCAGTCCCGACCAGAGCGGATGAGGGTGGCCCGGAAAGCCCTGCACTGGGCAGCGGCGGAATGGTCTTGGAAGCTCATCCCCGCGGTGAAAGCATCCAAATGGTCTTTCGGGTCGGTTTTCCCGTCGAACAGAGAGACCTTCGGGGGCTTGTTGCGCGAGAAAACGTGGACAGCGAGCAGTCCCTCGGTAAACGGCTTGGTGAGCGAGTCGGCAGCGTACTTATCGCCGTCGCCCGAGAGGTGACCTTCCTGGCACATGCCCTCGATCTTCTTTTCGAGGGCGTCGAGTCGGCCATGGTACCCCGAGGATTCGGCGCCTTATGATCCCTAGCCTCTGCTATGGGAGACCTGCGTCTGGGCAAAGCCTCGGTTCCTCTCGATGAGGTCCCTCAGATGCCCGAGCGAGATGGCCCTTGAGCCGTCGTGGCGAGCCCCTTCTGTGTGACCCCGTCGAGGGAGGGGTGTAGATCATGCCTGTGGACAGACGAGGTGAATGACATCTCCTCAGGGGGTAGGGGTCGCGAGGAGGCTCGAAGCGAGGCGCTCTGGCGTCGGATCTTAGCGTGGAGCCGTGGGGCGCCCAGCGGGCCTCAGGGAGTATCGGCCCGTAAGATCTATGTCCAAGAGTCGTAGCCTGCCGGTGGTCAGCCCTGCCGACGAGGGCAGAGCCTTCTGGAGGCGGAGGAGCGGTGATCTGGGGCCCTAACCCTGCCGCTTGAACGCGGACGAGCGCCTCTACGAGGGACTGTAGCCGATCTATTTGGCTGGTGAGGGCGTTGATGATGGTCGCCGGGGGAGGTTCATCCACGCCTCCGGTGAGGGGGAGGCGGCAGCTGGTACCTGGATCTTCAGGGTGGTCGCTTGCCATGTGGATGGAGATCGGAAGGCCAACTTTGTGTTTTGTGAAGTTTACTTTCTCACAGACGGCGCCAACTGATGGAGGTCCTTTTCGGGTATCTTTCAGATGTCTTTTCGTCGATCTCCCGTTGGATCTTGGACGTGATCTCCTGTTGCTTGTGGGTCTCAATAGGTTTTGAGGAGACTGGTGATTTTGAGGAGTTTAGGGCCGAGTACCTGCAAAGAAGTCTCGGGGTGGTTTGGTACCACCAAGGACCCTCCGACGATCAAGTTAGCACAAGATCCGAGCAGAGTAACGGCTAAGTGGAGTAAAAAATGGCTTACTTGACCTCTATGTGATGGGGGTTTATATAGTGGCGGCAGCACGCAGCAGCAGGCGCGAGAATCTCGCCGGCAGTTACGCTCCCGACGTCACGCCCGCGTAAAAAACGGATCGCCCATTAATGGGAATCGTGATGGTGTGGAACGTAGGATGTTGCTGCCGGCGAATCTGCGCATGGCGAGATTTGCGGAGCGGCGGTTACGCCTGTGAGTGGTGGAGTTGGTCGGTCGGAGGACCGAGGAAGATGGCCTCGGCTGGGGAGCTCGGGGACGAGTGAGAAGGCCGAGGAGTCTTGGTCCTGTGGCAGCTCGGGGCGAGCTGAGAGGCCGAGGAGGCCAATTTTCAGGGCCTCTGAGGTGAGCCAGCTTATGCTTGCAGGTCGGGTACAGGGGTGGCCTGGTCGGCCCCTGTGGCCATTTCTTCTGAGTTCTGGTACACGTCATCTGCCACGTGTCCTGATCTTGGAGATCGCCAATATTGAGCATCATCGGTGTTCTTTTTGAATCTTCAATAGTTCCACCGACTGCCAAATGCCGATCGCCTGGTCCTCATCGAAGAGACATTACCTGTACATGTTATTGAAAAAGCAAGGATTTTTTTTTAAAGAACAACTAATAGCTTCTAAATAGGACAAACCTGAAGGGCGTATCGGGGAGAAGGTGGAATGAATTTTCCAAAATATTCTTGCATCTTGCGAAAGATGTTTGAAACGTAAAGCAATCTTGCATCTTGCAACCATGAACAGAGGCTTATCGTCGACCTCACTGATGAAACCAAGAATAACATGTATACCAAAACACTGTGCAATAAAGATACTTCATATCTACAATGAATACCAAAACATTGTGCAATATATCATCCAAATTGCCATCACACGGACCCATCAATTTCATCACCAAGACCAATATGATTGAGGAACTTCTTTGTTCCAAACATAAATGGAGCGCTACCAATTAACCATAACAGATGAGAATACATGACGGTTGTAAACAAAATGTCTCCTTTATTGTTGGAAGACCTGCATCAATCAAAACCTAACATTTTAATCAAAACCATAAAGACCCATTAATGAGAATCATAAACAGTAATCATGGATCATAAGACCTGACTGTAACTTGTTATAATTTCCATATGAAAAAGGCCCAACCCAACATTTTTCTCCAGCTGTACAAAAACATCAAAGAAATCTAAATTAAGTGAAGCAAATGCCTAAAAAGCAATGATCATTATCAAACATCAGGCATAGATCTCCTAAAACATAGATCTCCTAAAACATAGATCTAGACAATGAGATAAGAGACCAATTTACCAGAAACAAAGACGACTAATCCCTAAAGATGGAGAATAATTACTGTCTTTGCCCTGCTCTTCTGCTTCCTCTATCAGATGACCAATTTATGAATTCATACATTAATAAAGAAGAGCAACTGAAAAATCACCGTCTTATCTCGAGATGACTAATTTATTAAATGAAAGTTTTCATATATATATATATATATATATATATATATATATATCTCGAGATGACTAATTTATCAAATGAAAGTTTTCATATATATATATATATATATATATATATATATATATATATATAATAATGGAGAAAAGATGCCATAGATGGGAATTTCCTCCGATATCGTCGAGAAAGTACGCCGTCCCTCAATTTTTTCGACGATCGGCAACCATCATTTTCATCGTTATAATCTAAGATGTGGGTATACAAAATTTCATGTGATTCTACAACTTTTTCACCGTTGATTTAGTGGGTCCAAAATTAACGGTTTACCGACAACATAACTTTTTACATTGCTAAATCAACAGTGAAAAAGTTGTAGAAACATATGAAATTTGGTGTATCTACATCTTAAATGATAACGATGAAGATGATGGGTGCCGATCGTTGGAAAAAATAACGGAGAGCGTACTTTTTCGACGACATAAAAGGAAATTCTTTTCTATGGCCTCTTTCCTCCATTATTCTTATATATATATATATATATATATATATATATATAGAGAGAGAGAGAGAGAGAGAGAGAGAGAGACAAGTTTGCTTGTCGGACTTCTTTTCGTTCAATACCTGGATAGTCGTTACATACAGCTAGTGCCGTTACGTTCAGCCAGTGCCGCTGACGTGCTTATGGTTAAAACCACTGTCAGCGTATTGTCGAGTCTTTAAATTTCCATACAGATGGTTTCCCAGTTTATGCGAAACGATATAATCTATGCATCTATTTAGGTTCAATTAAATATGTGTTTTTGTACATGTGCATTTAATTGGACATTTTGTTAATACTAACAGATTTGAAAGATAGCCAAGTTATCACATTTGGATGAAATGCGAGCTAGTATTATATATCTCTTTTTAATATCTCTCTTTTCGTATTCGTATTTTGACAGAATACGGTATTTATACGAGTACGGTATTTGTATAAATACGTGTATATATGTCTTGATATAAATACAGGTATTTGTATCTTAATACAAATACGGGTATTCGTATTTTATATGAATACGGGTATATGTATTTTGATACAAATACGGGTGTATGTATTTATATCATATACTTGTATTAGTGTATGCATATGTATATATATGCGTGTGTGCGTACAATGAGGTGGCTCTCTCTCTCTCTATATCCTCTTCTTATATCTTCTTGTTTATGTGAGAAGAGTGGGTTTGTGACCCATCATGGTGAGTCACAAGTCCACCCACTCTCACATTAAAAAGAAGAAAAGAAAAAAAAGAGAAGATTCATTTTATCTTTTGGAGCCATGCTTGATATTTTGATCACTATCACTATTATCATCTTCTTCCTCTCTTCTTGAGTTTTGAAAAAAAAGAAAGGAAAAAATAAAGAGAGAAATGCTTAGAGATAGCCACTACTACATCCTAGTGATCTATTCCTAGCAATTTTAATCACTAGTTGCTTCACTTGTTACTTTGTGTGAAGCTATAGCCTTTGTTAGGGTTCCCTCGGGTGGATCTTCTTCGACAAGGAAAAACGACATCCAAGCTCGTTCCCATAGTCCCTATGAGCGGAAGAAGTGGTTTAAAGACGAAGGACATGAATACAAAGCTAGCTATTGCTAACCGAGTAGCTAAACTCCTTCTCCTGTTTACTAGTTTAGTGTTTGCTTTCGATTCTAGCTCGTAGAAGTTCATGCTCTTTGTATAGAAAATTTTGTTTTGTATTCCGCCTTGGTCGCTAGTTAGCGGTACGAGTACGAGCATCTACTTACATGGTATTAGAGCCACCCAAACATGTAAACTAGTTTATATGATGGTTACGTTTCAAGTTAGAAAATTTTCTGTATTTCGAAACCCAAAATTTCAAGTTTCTGTCCAATTTTAAATGGAACCTAGAAAATATTTTGCATGTGCCATTGGACTGGGGATAAAGAAACTTGGACATTGCTTGAAGACGAGGCCAAACTGACATAGGTTGGCCTAGGTTTACCAGAGGTTGGCGTCCACAAATGTCCAGTTTGCCTCGAACTTCGTGCAGTGTCTTGTACTTTGGGTTTTGGAGTTTTTGGTATACATCCTTTTCCCCAGGTTTCAAGTACCGTTATCTTTGTATTCAGGCGAAATGGAAAGTTTTAAACTCAAAATTTTTGCATCGTTTAGATGTTTGATATTCATATTTGTATTTGTATACGTCGTCTATTGCTATAGGTCGATTAGACAGGGTTGTAAATACTTACTTGTGTTGTTATTATATATCTTGTGATGGAATATACGGATAGTCGTATGGATAGCCCCTCATCGTAGATATAGATGTATATTTGATATTTGGGGCGAGCGGCCGAATTGTGGCCGTTGTCACCGCTTGATGTATATTGTTTTATTAGAACACGACCGGGTTGAGGTTGATATTACCATTGTATATTCATTCATTCTTGTATTAGGATAACCCATGGAGAAGTACTCGAATAGCCGGATTTTAGAGTGTGCTAGAAGGTCGTCTCGCAGTGGCGAGTTCGAGCTGCCTCGCTCTAGAATTGGTAGGCTATTCGCTGCACTTGTAGGGGTTTAGGATAGACCCAAAGTGGAGCGCACAAGTTACCAGATTAGATGAAGTACCGGGTGGCCCACTCATGTCATTGAGTGATGGTAGCCTCACTTCTAGAATTAATGGGTAGATTGCTGCGCTCGTAGGGGTCTTTGGTACAGGTGATGTTCGAGCAATCTACACGACCAGGGAACATTGCTTTTTCATTTGCGGCTCAAATGAAACATGGGGCTTTTAGTTTATTTGCTAATTCCATCTTGTTTATCGCATACCTGTGATGTTTATTACCTGCATGTGATGATATATATATATATATATATATATATATATATATATATATATATCTTGTATATGTTTTGCACCCGCCCTAGCCATGCCGTAAGTTAAGTAACATTATGTGAAATCCCATGGGTGGCATATATGTACATTTTATTTTGGTTGTTTTCTCTGATACTTAGGCTTAATTAATGGGACCGCGGTAATTCTTATTAATGCAAGAAAATAAACCTAAAAAATGATGTTGTTGAAATCAAATTTCAAAACCACTCGGTTCTTTTCAAAACTACTCGGTTTTTCACAAAACCAAAAGTTTTCAAAATTGAGCTAGAACCACTCAGTTCGAAATCACCAGTTTCCTTTAATGATATCGAGTTCATTACGTTGAAGGATTTTCGCCAAAAAACCAGCCGTAGCCCTCCGTCATTTCAGATAGGTGGCACCTAGTATTCATGCTATATTTGTTGGCAAGTGTCAAGAAACAGTGAACAGTAGCTGAGTGATATTTATCTATTACATAGAGATGCGATTGATCGAGACGGTCGCACAACTTTGTTGGCAAATGTCAAAGATTTGTACGGGTGGGTTTGAGTTAATCTTGGATAATGACGGGTTGAACTTGACCAGCGGCCTATGATTTGTTAGCAAGCGTCAAGGTTATAGACCATTAGGGGTAAAAATCACATCGGGAGTTTCAAATATACAGGAAACCTGCTAGTGTTGCATATCTTCTG
The DNA here is from genome assembly GCA_030015575.1 of Agapanthus africanus. Lineage (NCBI taxonomy): Eukaryota > Viridiplantae > Streptophyta > Magnoliopsida > Asparagales > Amaryllidaceae > Agapanthus > Agapanthus africanus. The sequence goes on along the minus strand of JASDDO010000012.1, from coordinate 88,764,622 downwards.
GAGCGTGGTGACTAGAGTAGCTTCCATCTAGGTTATCACACGATGATAATTAGGCCCTGATCCCACTGATGACTAGGATTACTCTCAAGAAATTTTCACTTCACAACTAGCTAACCCATTATGTGTTTAGAAAGGTGTTAATGGGGTTATTTATCTACGTAAATGGGGTTATTTAATTAGGTCCGTGCGAAAGCACGAGGAGCCTCCATCGAAATACCAACACTTGCCCGGCTGAACGGTTAGTGAACTTGTGGAGCGTACATGATCCCGACTAGTTGTTCTTTTAAAGTTTGAAGGAGAATTTGAGAAAACAGTAGGAGCCATCTTTGGATATAGGAGCTCTTTGTTCTGTATAGTAATTGAAGAAGGACCTATATGTGAAAACAATCTTACTCGAGATAATAGTATGCTATCTGGTTTACATTTATCTTTTATGTGATGCGTTTTATTTATTATCACGTATCGTTTAGATATGAGATAAAGCCATAGGATTTTGCTTGACAACCAGGACAATGATGGAGATCATACTAGTGAGGCCTGGATAGTTGATAAGCACATCCTTAAATATCCTAGTCGTAGAAGTATCGAGACTGGGTATCGGTACTCCAGTTTAGACTAGTATGTACGTTTCCTGATCTGGTTGGAAGGTGATAGCTGATCGTACAGCTATTGGTGTTTGACATTGAAATTGTATACAGGTGCTCATTGGATGAGTTACACTGGACGGATTCACCGAGAACTCCTAGTTGGTAATATACCAATGTCAGATAGCAGTTCCCTGGTGACATGAGTACAGGGTAGTCCCTAAGACCTGAGATCGCCATAGTGTTTCATATGTGTTCCCACTATAGTTAGACTTCTACCCTACCATGGCTCAAAGAAGTCATGCAAACAGGTTTTTATTGGGTATAGTCCCGAAGCATGTAGAGGCAGTGAGCGGTTGAGGGGATTCTTCTCTCCCGGTATAGGGAGTTGATGTCTCGCCGTGCATGACATGAATACAAACACAAGTTCATGGCCATCATAGTAGAGATAAACTGATAAGTGATATCAGCTATATCTCCGGTTGGTTATGAGTCCTTTGTCGCACGACTTATCGTGTTATTGGGGTCTGACAGATTCTAAACCCTAGACCTGATATGCGATACTCTAAAATGAAAAGATCGGACTATAAGGTAATTTCACTGATAGACTTTGCAGGGTTCAGATGAGCTTGCTCGTTGACCTTCTTTCGATCAATATCTGAGTAGCCGTTACGGGCAGCTAGTACCGCTGACGTGCTTGTGGACTATGAATATGATTCTAAGTTAGTACCAGCGTATTGTCGATTATTTAGAGTCTTACATAGAGGTTTCCCAGTACATGCGAAACAATGTAGGACATGTATAGGGATACATGCAGGAGTTCGATCAAACACGTGAATTTGATACACATATTTTAATCGGGTGTTTAATGATATTAGCCGTTATATATATGATATAGACGGATTATTAAATCAAGTGTTGATTTAATAATTAAATATATATTTATATATTGATATATTGATATATTAATTAATATCATACTCGCTTTATTATTTTCTTCTCTTTAATAATATTTATATTTGATATAGATATTGTGTCATGTATGATGATACATTGAATATAGGTGTATGAGAATTATATGAAAGATGAGAACATTTTTTAAATGAGAATGAGTCATTAAAATTAGATGGTTATAGACTTGATGATGTGTTTTTACTTGATGACTCATTTTAATGACTCATTCTTGGATTTTTTTCATACACATCTTTAGCCATTCTCATCTTCATCTTCTTCTTCATCTCATCTTCTCCATGCCTTCCTCTCTTGATTTTCTTCATGAGGAATGGAAAAAGAAAAGAGAAAAATTAAGTGAGCTAATTATTCTATATCCTCTACTAATAATTCTTAGCAAGTTTAATTAGTGGATTGCTTCATTTCGATGAGATCAATTTGAAGCTAAAACTTGTGTTGGAGTTATCTCAAGGCGGATCATCTTCAGCGAGGAGATCATCGAGCAAACTTGTTCCGGGCTTCAGGGAGACTAGCCGGAGTCCAAGGAGAGGTGGCTAACGCGCTACAAAGGTTATAACCCGCTAAATTCTTGTTTTTAGCTTTCTAGTTTAGTTACAAGTTTAACATTTGGTTTGATTCTTGGGTTGGGTTTACTATTGCTCTCTAGATTTTTAAAACTACCGCTTCCGCCATGCTTTAAACTCTACTAGAGGAGCCTAGCATTCCAACAGCGGTATCATAGCCATACCAAAAGACTGCAACTTGTTTTGGTAACATGGGAATTCTTGAAACCCAAAATTTTCAAAACTGGTTTTGAATATTTGCATGAAAAGCTCTCATTTTTGCTTATGTTGAGCCATTGGATTCTTGGTTTGGACCAAGAGTTTAGAGTAGGCTCGCGATAACCCGAACCCATCCAATTTGATCTCGATTTGGCTTCGATTCATGGTCGAACCGAGACCGATTCAATCCCGCATTGGGGGTTGAATCAGCCATGATGTGGGGCTGATATAGCCCCTGATTTGGCCCCATTTCGGGGCCGATTCAAGCCTCATATAGTGTGGGGTTATCGGGGTTCGATTTCATGCAAAAATGAGGGGAAATTCGTGTTAGTGTATATGCCCTAGAGGCCATTATTGAATCATATCGGTTTGTATATTACTTAATGGAAGCTTGGGATATGCACAGTTGTATTAACAGTCTTGCTCAAAATGGTAGTATTCTACCTGGTTTGTTTCTACCTTAATATGTGCATGTGTTTCTTTTAGCATATCGCTTATACATATTGGTAGAGATCATAGGATCTTTTGCTTGATTACCAGCGTTGTGATGGCAGTCACACTAGTGGGGGCTGGATAGTCTATAAGCACATCCTTATATATGTCCCTAGTCATAGGATTATCGAGACAGGGCATCGATACTCTAGAGTAGACTAGTGCATACGCTTCTCATCCCAGCAGGGAAGATGGTCTGTCCCACAGCCATTAGTGCGTCGTACTGGAGATAGTATGCGGGTGCTCATTAGGTTATGAGTACACCGGACAAGACTCGTCGGGAATTGTTAGTGGGTATTATACCTATCGTCGGGTAGCAGTTACAGTTTAGTCCGTCGACTTGACACTGCTGTTTCGCCTCGAGTGTGTTCCCACTGTACTTTGATTATTACCCTACCACGCTCAAAGGAGTTGTGCAAACAGGTAATAGTTGGGTGCAGTCCCGAAGCACATGGAGGCAGTGGCGGTTAGAAAGGATTCGTCTCTCCCGGTATTGGGGGTTGATATCGCGCTATGTTTAGAGAGCCATTACGCAAAGTCCCTGTCCAGGACAAGCGTGATTTACTGGTAGGTACTCCAGTAGTTTCTCAGGGTGTAATGGGCTACGTTCTGTCACGACTTATTGCGCTATTACGGGTCTGACGACTACCACTCCTAGGCCCGATATGCGATACTCTTAGACGAACAGACCAGACTTTACGGAGATTGTCACAGATAGACTCAGTTGGAGTTCGGATGAGTTATTCTCATCGGCCTTCTCATCGACATATACCTGGGGGCCGTTACGTACAGCTAGTGCCGCTTGCGGTCTGTGGTTAAACCCACTGCCAACGTATTGTCGAGTCTTTAGAGTCCCACACAGAGGGTTTCTCTGCATTAGGCAAAAGATGTAGAGGTCGTATGGTTTTACGACAGGGTTCGGTCACGTACGTGTACTTGTACACGGATGATGATACAGACGGAAAATACTAGTGGGCTTTGGTTTAAGCCGGATCCTAGTATTGTATTGATGGATTGTTTTCTTTATTTTGTATTCGTATTTTTCGGAATACGAATATAGGTATGTATTTACGGACGAGGGGCGTTTTTGTAATTTGGTCAAAAATGTTAAATGAAGATGACATATCATAATTTGTATTTATCATTTTGTATAAATGATTATTCATTTTATGTATTGAGGAAATGAGGTGTAAATTGCATGATAATGACCATGGCTACATGAGACATATGTTGGGATTTTAGACCATGACTCATTTTGTTGTAACTTGAACCTATTTTATTATTCATTAGTGTTTTTTTGATGAGATAACTCATATGGTTCAGTTTGCAACTTTTTGAAGAGAGAGAAAAACACAACTCATTTTCATGCTTCTTCTTCACCAAAATTTCCTCAAGTCACCTTCATCACCCTCGTGCCCTAGAAACTCATGTGTTGAGTAACATAGGAAGAAATGATACATCTCAATCCATCTACATCCTCTACACACTCTAATTCTTCTAGTTTAGCACACCAGTTGATTTAGTTTCTTCAGTTTAGAAGAAGGAGCGCGGTGCACAAACAGTCGGGTGGATCATCTTCGATTTGAGAAGGCCGACGAGGAAGCGGCGATTCGATACGATCCATGGAGTCGACGACGAGGAAGAGGACAGCGAAGAATGAAGACCCGAAGGACATGAACATCAGGTATAACTTCTGTATAAGTAGTTAGATCTCTTGTTCTTGTAGTTAGTAATGGTTTAGCAACAATCTTGGCGTGTAGTCTATGTCACGAAGCTTTTGAAAACCTTTTTTTTTTTGAAAATTCCGCCTCCCCGCGAACACGCGGGGTGCGTGGCATGGACTTACGGTGGTATCAGAGCCAACTGAATCTTTACTAGCTTGTTAGCAAGTGTTAGAAATTCGATCGTCGGAAAAACCGAAATACGATACACATAAAACCCTAGTTTCTGTTGTTTTTGAAAAGTGCTTGAAAAATTGTTTCAGGGTTCTTAAAATTAAGTGCAAGATTTTTTAAGAATGCTCCAGAAATCCGAGACACTGAATCGTCAAGAACGCCGCGGAACCGCGGCCAAAGAGTGCTTTTAGCCACGGATCCATGGCCGATTCAAGACCGAGTCAACTCGGATTTCCTCTGTTATTCTTAATTTTATGTGTATTGTTTTATGGAATATTTGGTTTCTACCCAGTATGTTTTTGAGTGCTAGGTTGCACTTGGGGTGGATATGGAAAATATAATTCGATCGAAATTCTAATGTTCTTGGCTAATCAGGTGTTTATCTGTATTGTTATATGTGTTTGGAAACGTCGACTAATTGCTATATGTCGATTAGTCGGGGTTGCACATATCTGTTGGTTTGTGTATATGGACTTTATTGGATCGTCGTGGATGAATAGCCGGGGATGTGAGATGAGCATTTTTTATTTTTCATTCGATGTAAATTGTAAATTGATGTAATATTACTTTGCGGGGTACATCCGAATTGAGGTTGTAGCCACTGTTGTATTATTTCTTTTTACTGTTTTCTGCTCCTAAGATAGACCCAAGATGGGGTGCACAAACTACCGGGTTCTTTGAAGTGCCGAGTGGCATACTCACTTTGCTGAGGGAGGTTAATTCACTTCTGGAATTTGGCGGGTAGTTTGCCGCACCCGTAGGGGTCTGGGGTGGGGTTTTGGCTATTCATCACAACCGTGGAATCCGTCTTTCATTACAGGCTTAAACGAAACGCGGAATTCCTAGTATATCCAATATGTTCATATGTGATCTTGAATGCCTATTATTGCATCAGACGAATGTATTATTATATATGTTATATAATAGACGCTACTTATGTTTTGCATCTGCGCTAGTCCAGCCTCCGCTCTGGCGTTAGTTAAGTAACCTAACGGTGTTAGACGGGGCCCAGTGGCGAATGCGGATGGCATAAGTAGATGTTGTATTTTCGTATTTTTCTGTGATGATAGGTATAAATGATGGGACTGCATTATATTAATGCAAAGAAAATAAACCAAAGCTAAATCGTTTGAACAGTTTCAAAACCACCCGGTTTTTTCAAAACTTCAGACCTTTAAATGCGGAGCTTAAACCGCTCCTTTTAAAAAGCTATCAGGCTCCTTCGATTAAATCAAGTTCACTACGTTCACGGTTTTGCCAAAACCATTCGGAGCCCTCCGTCATTTCATATGAATGTTCAGTAGTATTCAAGTTATGTTTGTTGACCTTCGTCAAGGCATAGTGATTGGTAGCTGCTGGGTGTTAATGTGTAGCATAGATAGATGCGTTAGTTTGGGACAGTCATATTAACTTGTTGACCTTCGTCAAGGGTATGTACGGGTGGGTTCAAATTAACCTGGACAATGATGGGTAGAACTTGACATGTGACTTATGATTTGTTGACCTTCGTCAACGTCATAAGAGCATGGGGCAAAAAATCAACATCGGGAGTTTCTAAAGAAACTGAAACTTGCTAGTGTTGCATACCATTTGGAGTGTGATAATTTTGGTAGGATTCCTTCATCATTATCACACAATGATATTTGGATCCCGATCCTACTGTGAGTATATGCTACTCCTCGGGAGATATTTTCACTAAACGATCAATGCTATAAACTAAGTAGGTGTCTAGAACGGTGTTAGAGGGGCTATGCCTCCAGGGAAAAGAAGTTGTGTAATTAAGGAACTTCGCGAAAGCGTTGGAAAACCTCCCTCGAAGTACCAACACTAGTCTGGCTGAATGGTTAAGCAAGAATTGTAGGGTATCCTGACTAATTCCTCTTTTATGGTTTGAGGAGGGATTCGAGAAACAGTGGGAGCCATCCTGTTTAGATAAATTAAAAACCAATCTAAACTTGCAACAGTGTCATGCTAAAGTGTTTCTTCTCTCTCTCCTAATTGCAGCGACCAGGTGACCGGACACAGGTTACAATTAGATAATAAATTGACTGAACTTGACTATATTAATTGGCAAAAGTTTGTCCAGATATCCATTACCTATGACAAGCTGGATCACCTCATTACTACTCACGCCCCTGCCGTCCCAGGTCCAGTTTCCATCGTCGCAGATGATATCCGTAAGACAAAGGAAAAAGACAGTGTGAATGCCAAGTGCCTCGTGTTAGCCTCAGTGGATGGTGAAAACCAGAGGACACACGAGAAGATGGACTTTTCTTCTATCTTCCTCCATAACAAAATTTTATATGGAGAGCAATCTTGTATCGCAAGATATGAGACCTCGAAAGAAATGCTTCAAGTGAGGTTGGCTATCGGATCATCTGTAGGGGACCACGTCTCTACAATGATTAGCTGTATTAAACAGCTCACAGACCTGGAGACTACGATGGAGAACAAGTCGAGTGATGACTTAATTCTATAGTCCCAACCTTCTACTTACGCCCAACGGAAGAAAGTTATACTTCCAGTAAAGGGCTCCCTGAAGGAAACCAGGGATACACCCGTTCTGCTTATCAGAGGATCTTCCTCTTCTGGATCCGAGGCGATAGCCAAGGATAAGAAGAAGAAAACCTTCGAAAAGCCGATAGGCAGTGTTAGTAAGGTAGAAAGAAAGGGAAGGGCAAAAGTTTCAGGGTTAATATTAGAAATGGAGGGTTGTTCCTATTGTCACGGATAAGGACATTGGTAGAAGGGATGCAGGGCTTGGAAAGCCAGAATCCAGGATCCGAAGTATGTTGTGGTTTCAACTTTGGGTGTGTTTATGATTGAAAACTGCATGCCAATTAACTCTACTTCCTGGGTACTAGATACCGGATCAGGATATCATGTCTGTAATTCATTATAGGCTTTGAGAAACTGTAGAGTTATCAGAGTACATGATATGACTATCAGGGTTGCTAACGGAATGAGCATGGACGCTGTATCCGCAGGAGTGTATCACCTAGGATTGATAAGTGGGCAGATATTTACGTAACTGTTTGAGTGTACCAAGTATGGCTTGTAATATCATATCTGTATCCTTACTTTCTAAGGAAGGTTATGATTTTACATTTATAAGCGATGTGGTCAACATCCACCTAAATCAAAGTTTGATTGGGTCAGGTACACTAGATAACGGTATATACGTATTAAATCAAGCTCAGGTTTTCAACGTTCAGAACATACTTAAAAGAAAGTCTCCAGAATTAAATAAAGCTTTCTTATGGCATTGTAGACTGGGCCACATCAATGAAAATAAGGTTGACGAAGTTACATAGAGAGGGATATTTGGATTCATTCGAATATCAGTCTTATGCTACTTGTCAATCATGTCTCATAGGAAAGATGACAAAGACTCCATTCACTGCACAAGGAGAAAGAGCAAGCGAGCTCTTAGAACTCATACACAGTGATGTGTGTGGTCTAATGTCTATACTTGCACGAAGTGTTTTTCCTATTTCATTACTTTTACGGATGATTTCTCTAGGTATGGACATGTCTTCTTGATGAAACATAAATCCGAGGCCTTTGAGAAATTCCGGGAATATAAGAATGAAGTGGAAAAACAAACATGCAAAAGTATTAAGACACTAGGATTTGATCGAGGTGGTGAATACTTGAGTGCCGAGTTCCTGGATTACCTAAAAGAGAATGGTATTTTCTCTCAGTTTACTCCTCCATACACACCTCAACACAACAGTGTATCAGAAAGGAGGAACAGAACCCTATTGGATATGGCTCGTTCCATGATGAGTAAGGCTGAGTTACCGCGATCCTTTTGGGGTTATGCACTAGAATCAGCTGCATATCTTTTGAAAAAAGTTCCTACTAAGTCAGTGCTTACCACCCCATATGAGATGTGGAGTAAAAAGAAACCCTATCTTAAGTACCTTAAGACATATGGATGTCCAGCTTTTGTTAAAAAGAAGCATGCGGACAAGCTCAAGTCACACTCAGTACTATGTAAGTTTGTGGGATACCCAAAGAACCCCTTGTTAGTTATATGTATGCCCTAGAGGCCATTACTGTATATGAGATGTATATTGTAGTGGATGCTTGGACATATATAGGGAGGAATTTCTTGCTCGATATGATAGTATACTATCTGGTTTCTTTTTATCTTAATATGTACACTTATTGTCTCTCTATTACATGTTGGTAAAGCCCTTAGGATGCGTACTTGACTACCTATATTATGATGCAGATCATACTAGTGGGACAAAGGTAGTCTGTGAGTACATCCTTTAATGTCCCTAGACATGGGTGTATCGAGACGGGGCATCGATATTGTAGGGTTCCTAGGCACTCTAGTGAGGTCTCCCAAGCCATCAACCATGGCAATTTCAAAAATTATGGTGCCTACAAACCCTAAACAACGGATCGATAACTAGATGTCTAGGCGAAAAAGAACTAGTTAACACTTAACTAATGAGAAAACGGAAATACAACCTTTGTAGATCCGGTGCTCCACCTCCATAGCTCCGCAACGAAGTCGTCTCCGCTGTCCAAAACAAATCCGGGCTCTAGAGTCGGCTTCGTCGGAGAAAAAGTGAGCTAGGTCGTCGATGTCCATGCCGAAGATGATCTACGTCGAGGCATCGCTAAATCAAGCTCCACCTTCACCAAACCATGATGACTTGTGAAGGAAACACACTCTACTACTTGGCAAGAGGTAGAGGATGAAGAAATAGAAAGTGGGTTCACTTTAGAATTGGATTTCTCACTCATTTCCATCAATCACCATTGATGGACCTTGCTTTCTTCTTGAAGAAGAAGATGAAGAAGAAGATAAATCTTATGATAAAAATAATTAAAATGAAAAGAATAATCCATTCTTATCATAAGTGAACCATGGTTAGTTGTAGAGAGTAAACTAGGGTTAGTGGAGTAGTTAGGGTTAAGCATGAGACAAAATGGTGACAAAGTCAAAGTTTTCATGAAGCTTCAACAAGCTTCCAAATAAAGCCACCATTTTGCATTTGCTTATTCTTTTTCCAAAAAGAAAAAGATTAATATATAAATAAGGAAATCAAAAACCCTAATCATCCACTTAACTATAGTTTGATACTTTACACTTAACCATTTGGCATGCATCATCAAACATGATACTAGCAAGTGCACAAATCATATCGCATATGAAATGCGCACACCCGAGTGAGAAAATTCATTTAAAGTGAACCAATACTAGTTAATGCAAAGTAATATATCAAATATATAATTATACATTAAATCATTAAATCAACACTTGATTCAATGATCCGGTCATGTCGCACATGACCGACTAGTATTCAATGTATCGACTTATCGAATCGATCTTCGATTCGATAACTAGGTTATATCATATACAACCAATCGAAACATTAATCGCGAGAATCAAATACGGTATCACATACACGCATGATTCTCGGTCCCGCACATATCTCATATGCGCTCCTATTTCGTTTCGCTTGAGTCAGGAAACCTCTGTGTAGGACTCTAAAGACTCGTCAATACGCCGGCAGCAGATGATGATCATATCAAACACCCACAAGCCGCAAGCGGTCTGCTAAACGTAACGGCCACCCGGGTATTGAGCGATCTGAAGATCGACGAGCAAGCCCGCTCACACTCCAGTGAATCCGACCAGTAACACTACCGTACAGTCCGGTCTGATCGTCTGATATGTCGCATATCCCGCCTAGGGGTGGTAAACGTCAGACCCCAATAGCTCGATAAGTCGTGTCGATATGAGGTCTATAACACTTCGAGAAACTACTGGTAACACTTACCAGTAAATCTCAGCAACCCTGGCCAGGGATTTCCTGTTATAGCCAATCGAACACAGCGCAACATCAACCCCCTATACCGGGAGAGACGAATCCCCTCCTATCGCTCATTGCCTCCATGTGACTCGGGACTGTACCCAAAAACCACCGTTTTGCACGCCCTCTTGGACGTGGTAAGATGGAAATCAAAGCACAGTGGGAACCACACAAGACTCTATGACGATCTCGGGTCAACAGACTACTCTGTACCAGTGTCACCAGAGAACTGCCATCTGACGTGAGGTATAATACCATCTGGGAGTTCTCGGCGAGTCCGTCTAGTGTACCCAGTCTCTACTGAGCACCCGTATGTCATCTCTGATGTCAAACACCAATGGATATGAGATCATCCATCGCCCATCTGTATGGATCGAGAAGGTATACGATAGTCTACTCTGGTATATCGATGCCCCGTCTCGATACACCCACGACTAGGGACTTTGAAGGATGTACTTATGGACTACCATGTCCCCACTAGTATGATCCGTATCATAGTCCAGGTAGTCAAGTACAGATCCTAAGGGTTTTACCAACATGTAACAGAGAGACAATCAGTATACACGTTAAGGTAAAGTTCAACCAGATAGCATACAATCATGTCGAGCAAGAAAGTCCTCCCTATATATGTCCCAGCATCCACTACAATATACATCCTATGTACAGTAATGGCATCTAGGGCATACATATAACTAACAATCTCCCACTTGCACTAGGGCCATCTGTAGCAGTGGTTGTAGTATCTCATACTCAACCATCCCATAAAAGTCTCTCTCTGGGAAAAGGCCTTTCGTGAGTGGATCCGCTGTGTTTGTCCTCTGAGTCTACTCTCCTAACCTTGATCACCCTGGAGATCAACCATCTCCATGATCAGGTGATACTGCCTTAGAATATGTCTGGATCACTGATGGGACCGGCGTTCCTTGGCATAAGCCACAACTCCATTGTCACACAATGGGAGGAACATAGTTCATCTCATGAACCAATATACACCCAAACAGCCTCTTTGGTAGCATCTTAAGTAGCGATATATCCTGCCTTTATCGTCTAGTATGCCACGGTATCTAGCTTGGAACTCTTCCAATATACCGTCCCTTTACTGAGGGTAAAGACAATGCCTGCGACTGACATTCAGTCGTCATTATCACCCTGGAACCCTTCCAGTGATTCTCCCCAGGATCGATTGATACCGTCTCACTACATCTAGTGAGAATTCTAACATCCATTTAGATCTATCTCATAGATCCAAAATCCAGGATCTAGGAGATATCACTTTGATCCTATATGGAGAATCTTTGTGATAAGCGGAGATTGACCGAGCGTAGCATAAGAAACTCTTTCCCTATCAAGAGTATGTCATCCACGTACTCTACGAGGATCGTCACCATACTCCCTACTACCTTTTTGTTTATACAAGGTTCATCTACCATTTTGATGATGTCAACTTCTTTGACTAATTCATCAAAACAGATGTTCCAACTCCGCGATGCCTGCTTTATCATATAAAACATCTTGCACACGTTTCCGCTGCTCCCACTGTCTACGAGGCCCTCTGGCTGTGTACTTATAGACGCTCTCTTCTAAATCATCATTTAGAAAAGCAGTCAAGACACCCAACCACCAGATATCGCAGTCATGGTATGTAGCCGTGACAAGTAGGATCTGGATGGACTTAAGCATAGCTACTGGAAAAGGTTTCATCATTATCCACGCCTGGTTGATGACGAAAACCTTTAACAATTCTAGCTTTGAAAGTCTCAACTTTTCCATGTACACCAAGTAATCTTCTCAAGATATACTTGCTCCTGATGGGAATTTAACCCATCAGATATAGCAACCAAAGTCCATACTTTGTTGGTGTATAAGGATTCCATCTCAGATCATTAAACATCCAGCCATTCTTACAGAGTCCCACTCCTGATGGCCAGCTCGAAACTAGTTGGGTCATCATCTCATGATGTATTCCTCGCTCCCACTGTCATAGAGAAACCGAAGTATCTCTCAGGTGGGTGAGGAACCCTACTAGATCGGCGGAGAGGCTGAGGTTCGTTGGTTTCCACTGAATCCTCTGGTTGTACCAAATCATGCTGTAGTTTGTATAGCTGGAACACTTCCAGTTCTACATAACAGACCTTGCCTCGAGCTTGTCCGGATTTTGCTTTCAGACATAGGCCGGACAACCCCAAATCTTAACTAGCTTAAGACATGGGCTCTTCCCTTTCCATATCTCATATGGAATGGTAGGCAACTGATTTGATTGTGACCCTATTCAATAGGTATGCAGCTTCATAAGTGCATAACTCCCAAAAGGAAATAGGTAACTCAGTAGTACTCATCATAGAGCACACCTTATCAAATAGGGTGTATCTGCTCCGCCCCGATATACCATCGTGCTATGGTGTATACGGAGGAGTAATGCTGAGAGAGAATCTCATTCTCCTTTAGAATAGTCCAGGAATTCCGTGCTCAAGTATTCTGCTCCTTGATCACATCAAAGGACATAATACTTATACCCTTATTGGTTCTCTACTTCTAACTTATATTCTGTGAATATCTCAAAAGGTTCGGACTTGTGTTTCAACAGGAACATATGTCTGAATCTAAAGAGATCATCAGAGAACGTAATGAAGTATAAAGAACCAGTCCTGGCATGTGTAGACAGGGGACTTTACATACATCAACATGTATCAATCCCAAGAGTTCATTAACTCTTTCTCTGTTTCCAGTAAACGGAGCTAGTGTCATTTTATCTTTGTGACATGACTGGCGAGTTTCAGAAGATGTAAGTTCAAACTGATTTAAATATGCATCTATATGTAACTCTAGCTAGTCGGGTCACATTGATCTGACCTAGTCTACAATACCTCAAGAAGAATCCGTTCATTTCTGAACTCTTCCTCTTGTGTGTGTTCTGTACACTAAGAACTGTAGTTTGATTTAGAACATCAACGCTTTTAGATAACGTGCCTGATACGATCAACTTTTGATATAGGAAATGTTCAAAACATTATCCATCAATACAAAATTATATCATTTCTTTACTGATAAAGAGACTGATATGATTTTGTATATCAGGTTCGGTATCTAATAACATTCGTTCAGAATCAATGTATTGGTAATACAGGGTGACAGTGACCGACAGACTTGGCTGCAACTCTTGCCCCGTTTTCTGCCTCATGAAACTTATCACCCGTTCTCAGTTCTCTACCTTTCTGTAGCCCTATGTAACAGATTACATATATGGGATCCTGATCTGGTATCACATACCCAGGACGTAAAGGATACTGAGAAACAGTTCTGTATAATGAACACACCCGAAGATGATGCATCAGCATGCACTCTCTTCGTTTGGGCGGCACGGGAATTCTGGTAATCCCCTATTTCCTGCTCTGTCTTATAACAATTATAAGTTGGAGCGGGACCAACGTTCCCCAGCTCAGTATAACAAGCGGGTTCGGTCAATAATCCGTATTATTATCTTGATTAAGGCGTGATATGGTCGCTACCTGGAGAGAGAGAGAAGAAAACACTCAGCGTGCGCTCTGTCAAGAATAGATTGGTTATTATTTTATCTAATCAGGATGGCTCCCACTGCTTTTTATCAAATCTTCCTTCAAACCCTAAAAGGAAAGACTAGCCGGGATTAATTACACACTACAAGTTCGCCAATCTTTCAGCCAGGCCAGTGTCGGTACTTTGAGGGAGGTCCCCCGTGCTTTCGCACGAACCTAATTAATGTAAACCTCGTTTTCCCAGAGGCGTAACCTCGTTGACACCTTTCTAGACACCTACTTGATCGGCTAATTGTAATGTATAAAACTCTCCCAGGAGTAACACTTACTCGCAGCGGGTATCGGGATCCAACTATCTCATAGAAGGTATGCAATCTCATTGCAAATTTCAACACTTGAAATTCCCGATAATATTTTGCCCCTAGCTCGCTATGACCTTGACGGAGGCCAAACAACCCATAGTCCGCTAGTCAAGTTCAACCCGTCATTTCCTGATTGAATTAAACCCACCCGCACGACCCTTGACGGAGGCCAAACAACGCCGTATGAATACCCTAATCCAATCGCATCATATGCTAGCAGATAAGCACTAGTTAGCTACCGTACACTACGCCTTGACGGAGGCCAAACAACCGCAGCACGAATACTAACTAGTACGTATCTGAAATGACGGAGGGCTACGACAGGTTTTTCTGAAAACCTATTGCGTAATGAACTTGATATCGTTGTAGAATCAAATGATTTTAAAATGGAGTGTTTTTGAGGCTTTTCTAGTTTTGCTAAAGGAGTCACTCCCGGTGAAGGGATCGTCGGTCCTTTCCTCGTCGAATGAGGTGCGGGATATATCATATATATCACTGTGCAAAGCAAAAACACTTAAAAGCAATCAAAAGACAAACCGAATGTGTAGCATCTGCCAGTTATTGCTAAAGGAGTCACTCCCGGTGAAGGGATCTCGGTCCTTTCCTCATCG
This sequence comes from Agapanthus africanus, assembly GCA_030015575.1. Taxonomy (NCBI): domain Eukaryota; kingdom Viridiplantae; phylum Streptophyta; class Magnoliopsida; order Asparagales; family Amaryllidaceae; genus Agapanthus; species Agapanthus africanus. The sequence goes on along the minus strand of JASDDO010000012.1, from coordinate 88,749,596 downwards.
AATAAGGTGCAGGATATATCACATATACCTCTGTGCAAAGCAAGAACTGTAGCTACCTGTTTTAATTTTGAAATTCGATTCTACAACATCTTAGGTTTCTTTTATTTCATTAATCACATTAATGAAGTCCCATCATTTAAGTACCTAAACATCACAGATAGATATGACGTACACTTATGCCATCCGCATTCGCCTCGATGTCCCCTCGTGCACCGTTAGGTTAGGTAACTAACGGCAGAGCGGGGCAGGGCTAGCGCGGGTGTAAAACATAAGTAACGTCTATATAATATATCATATATACTATATACTGTATCTATCACAGAACATCACATGATCACATCACAGATATCGCAGCAGAAGTAACATATGAAATATTGGATATACTAGGACGTCCGTGTTTTCAATACGAGCCAGTATAAAACACGGATTCCACGGTCGTGATGAATAGCCAAACCCACACCCCTAGACCCCTACGAGAGCGGCAAGCAACCCTACCAATTCTGGAGTTAGGAGACCCGGACCCGACTCCTCAAGTTGGTCTCCCACTGGACTCCAGAACCCGGTTACTTATGCCCTCCTCCTTGGGTCTATCCTAGTGCGGAAAAGTAAATAATATACAAGAGGTGACAACTCCGCAACCTGGAAGCGCCCCAATAAAAGAATATTACATACAAGTTTTTACATGAATGAAAATGAAAAACACTCATCTCACATAAAAACCCCCGGCTATTCGAACACGACGATCCAATATAACATATCCAGCAACACATAACATCACATGTCATCAACGTAAGTAAATATGCGCATCCCAATTGTCGTTGACATATAGCAACGAAACCGGCGATATCACATATTACACTTACGGTCACAGAAAAGAAAGTGTAAAACTACAATAGTTGGAATCCGCAACCACCTCAGACATCGCATGCCTGACCAAATGAATTCCTTAGACATCGCATGCCTAACAATTATAAACCCCGCATTTTAGTCTCAAAATCGAAAACACTTTTCAATATCTAGTCGGGCAATTCAACAAGATTCCCGACAGTCTGATCGAATGCTCGTCGCAAACTTCAGTAGACGGCCGCACCCCCGACGCCGTCGACAAAGTGCACCAAGGCGGAACACCGCTACCGCGAGCACCCGAACGGATGCTTTCGGCGACGGGGTTCTCCTACAGTCACTTGGTCGGGGCAATGGGGTAAGGCTGTCTATTAAGTTTATCCGGCGAGTATCCGCGTACGCTACGTGATTGCGACGGACTTTTGATCACATCAAAATTCCGTGGCAACCGATCAAGTGAGACTAAACTGCTATGTTTATAACATTCATTTAGTTATCTCATAACTTTTTGTGAATTCCAACTATTGTATCACATTCCGGATAAACAGAAAATGTTAAACTTTTCGATCGAACAATCTAACACCCAAGTTTTCCCGATACAGCTCAACACATGAAATAAGTCTAACAACATTCCGTTCGTGCCTGAGTACCAACGGTCCAGCCGTAGAAGGGTCAAGCCAACACCTCACATGTGGCACGCCGTACTGCCCCAATCCCGAAGGTTCAAAGGGCAGTTCAAGACGGTCACATAATCGAGTTAAGGTTTGTTGTCTTCTAGAGGGACCATCGCGTTACTTGCACTACTTAGAACATCGTTAAACCACGGAAAAATCCAACACTTGGAAATTTCCCGACAGGGGAAAAATTGGGTATTTATATCCGGTCGAACTTTTTAACATATTCTAAAAATTATCCGGAAAGCCAAACAGACAAAATTTGATAAACCCGATCGAATCATCAAAGCTCCAAAACATCCCAGATTATTCAACACTTGAATAAATTTTAAAAATACCCAGAGAAGTCAGCACAGAAAACAATGAATTACAGTGTAAAAAAGGGATGATGACGTCACATATTTGCCGCGGATCCGCCGCAACATCCAAGCTCATGCCGCGGATCCGCGCCAAAATGTACTGTTCATCATGAAATTTTTGTGTCGAAATTCTTATATTTCTCTGCTTATTTCTCTGCATATTTTTAATCATGAAAAATCACTGTTTTTAGAAAAAGTACAGAGAGCACATTTTGGAGTTGGTTTCGGGTTCGTTCCGGTTTCAAATTCCGTCTGGACTTCGCCTAAGGCTCTAGCTAGGCTCTGATACCACTGTAGGGTTCCTAGGCACTCTAGTGAGGTCTCCCAAGCCATCAACCATGGCAATTTCAAAAATTATGGTGCCTACAAACCCTAAACAACGGATCGATAACTAGATGTCTAGGCGAAAAAGAACTAGTTAACACTTAACTAATGAGAAAACGGAAATACAACCTTTGTAGATCCGGTGCTCCACCTCCATAGCTCCGCAACGAAGTCATCTCCACTGTCCAAAACAAATCCGGGCTCTAGAGTCGGCTTCGTCGGAGAAAAAGTGAGCTAGGTCGTCGATGTCCATGCCGAAGATGATCTACGTCGAGGCATCGCTAAATCAAGCTCCACCTTCACCAAACCATGATGACTTGTGAAGGAAACACACTCTACTACTTGGCAAGAGGTAGAGGATGAAGAAATAGGAAGTGGGTTCAATTTAGAATTGGATTTCTCACTCATTTCCATCAATCACCATTGATGGACCTTGCTTTCTTCTTGAAGAAGAAGATGAAGAAGAAGATAAATCTTATGATAAGAATAATTAAAATGAAAAGAATAATCCATTCTTATCATAAGTGAACCATGGTTAGTTGTAGAGAGTAAACTAGGGTTAGTGGAGTAGTTAGGGTTAAGCATGAGACAAAATGGTGACAAAGTCAAAGTTTTCATGAAGCTTCAACAAGCTTCCAAATAAAGCCACCATTTTGCATTTGCTTATTCTTTTTCCAAAAAGAAAAAGATTAATATATAAATAAGGAAATCAAAACCCCTAATCATCCACTTAACTATAGTTTGATACTTTACACTTAACCATTTGGCATGCATCATCAAACATGATACGAGCAAATGCACAAATCATATCGCATATGAAATGCGCACACCCGAGTGAGAAAATTCATTTAAAGTGAACCAATACTAGTTAATGCAAAGTAATATATCAAATATATAATTATACATTAAATCATTAAATCAACACTTGATTCAATGATCCGGTCATGTCGCACATGACCGACTAGTATTCAATGTATCGACTTATCGAATCGATCTTCGATTCGATAACTAGGTTATATCATATACAACCAATCGAAACATTAATCGCGAGAATCAAATACGGTATCACATACACGCATGATTCTCGGTCCCGCACATATCTCATATGCGCTCCTATTTCGTTTCGCTTGAGTCAGGAAACCTCTGTGTAGGACTCTAAAGACTCGTCAATACGCCGGCAGCAGATGATGATCATATCAAACACCCACAAGCCGCAAGCGGTCTGCTAAACGTAACGGCCACCCGGGTATTGAGCGATCTGAAGATCGACGAGCAAGCCCGCTCACACTCCAGTGAATCCGACCAGTAACACTACCGTACAGTCCGGTCTGATCGTCTGATATGTCGCATATCCCGCCTAGGGGTGGTAAACGTCAGACCCCAATAGCTCGATAAGTCGTGTCGATATGAGGTCTATAACACTTCGAGAAACTACTGGTAACACTTACCAGTAAATCTCAGCAACCCTGGCCAGGGATTTCCTGTTATAGCCAATCGAACACAGCGCAACATCAACCCCCTATACCGGGAGAGACGAATCCCCTCCTATCGCTCATTGCCTCCATGTGACTCGGGACTGTACCCAAAAACCACCGTTTTGCACGCCCTCTTGGACGTGGTAAGATGGAAATCAAAGCACAGTGGGAACCACACAAGACTCTATGACGATCTCGGGTCAACAGACTACTCTGTACCAGTGTCACCAGAGAACTGCCATCTGACGTGAGGTATAATACCATCTGGGAGTTCTCGGCGAGTCCGTCCAGTGTACCCAGTCTCTACTGAGCACCCGTATGTCATCTCTGATGTCAAACACCAATGGATATGGGATCATCCATCGCCCATCTGTATGGATCGAGAAGGTATACGCTAGTCTACTCTGGTATATCGATGCCCCGTCTCGATACACCCACGACTAGGGACTTTGAAGGATGTACTTATGGACTACCATGTCCCCACTAGTATGATCCGCATCATAGTCCAGGTAGTCAAGTACAGATCCTAAGGGCTTTACCAACATGTAACAGAGAGACAATCAGTATACACGTTAAGGTAAAGTTCAACCAGATAGCATACTATCATGTCGAGCAAGAAAGTCCTCCCTATATATGTCCCAGCATCCACTACAATATACATCCTATGTACAGTAATGGCATCTAGGGCATACATATAACTAACAGATATACCAGAGTAGACTAGTGCATAGCTTCTCGACCCATGTAGATGGACGATGGTTGATCCCATATCCATTGGTGTTTGACATCAGAGATGGTATACGTGTGCTCAGTGGAGACTGGGTACACTGGACGGCCTCGCCGAGAACTCCCAGATGGTATTGTACATCACGTCAGATGGCAGTTCTCTGGTGACACTGGTACAGGTTAGCTTGTCGACCCGAGATCGTCATAGAGCCTTGTGTGATTCCCACTGTGCTTTGATTTCCACCTTACCATGTTTATGAGAACGTGAAAAACGGTGGTTTTTGGGTACAGTCCCGAGTCACATGGAGACAATGAGCGATAGGAAGGGATTCGTCTCTCCCGGTATTGGGGGTTGATGTTGCGCTGTGCTCGATTGGTTATAACAGGAAGTCCCTGGTCAGGGCTGTTTCAAAGATTTACTGGTAGTGTTACCAGTAGTTTTTCGACCCGTTATGAGCCTCATATCGGCATGACTTATCGAGTTACTAGGGTCTGACGTTTACTACCCCTAGACGAGATATGCGATATATCAGATGAAGAGACTGGACTGTATGGTAGTGTTACTGATTGGATTTGCAGAAGTATGAGCTTGCTTGTTGATCTTCTGATCGCTCAATACCCGGATGGCCGTTACGTTTAGTAGACCGCTTATGGGTGCTTGATATGATCATCACCTACTGCCGGCGTATTGACGAGTCTTTAGTGTCCTACACAGAGCTTTACTGGTTCATGCGAAATGGAGTAGGGACACATATATGATATGTGCGGGGTCGATATTGATGCGCGTATGTGATAACGCATTCTATTCTCGCAATTTGTGACATCGGTCGGTTATATAAGATATAGCCGGATTATCGGATCAAGTGTTGATTCGATAAGTTGTTGCATTTGATATTAGTCGGTTATATATGATATAGCCGGATTATTAAATCAAATGTTGATTTAATAATTTAATGTATAATTGTATATTATATATACTAGATTATATTAACTAATATTAGCTCACTTATGATTTCTTTGCTCACTTGTGTGCATTAGTGTATATGTGATATATATTAATGTACAACTTTTGGGTCATGCTAGATGCCACATGTGACGTGGGTGTATAAGACTTGCACCATGCTTAATAATGTGATGGGTTTATATTTATCTAAGTTAATCAAAATTAGTGGGATTAAGTCACATGGTTGAAGCTTGTAGAAGCTTGTGGAACCATTGACCAAGTTCACTAAGTTTGTTTTACTTGTAGATATTTATTAACCTAACCATTATTAACTAGCCATGGTTTATTCTCTACATGGGTTAGTGTATGACACTAACTCATCCATGGTTGCTATTCTCACCTCATGAGTTCATTCTCTCATCTTCTTCACTTGAGCTTCTTCTTCCTCATGCGAAAAGCTCACTAGCTTTTCTCAAGGTGAGAAAATATTGTGAAAAAAATAAATCTAAAGAGAGCCCACTTCCTACTTCTTCATCCTCTACTACTTGCCATTTAGTTTAGGGTGTTTGCTTCACTAATTTCACAATTAGTGAAGAGGTAGAATGAGCTTGAGTCTCCGCGACGTAGATCATCTTCAGCTTCGAAGACTTCGAGCAAGCTTGTTCATTTCTCCTGGAGAACCCATACTAGAGTTCGGGAGATCGATACTCACAGTGAAGGGACCACTACACGGAGATTTAGAAGTGAAGGACCAGTCTACAAAGGTTGTATTCCTCATTAACTTAGTATAATGGTAGATTACATGTTCATTTCTTCTATTTACTCTAGCTAGATCCTAGGTTAGGGTTCATTAGCACATTAGATTTTTTGAAATTGGCATGCTTGATGTCTTGAAAACCCAGTAGGGTGCTAAGGAATCTCAACAATGGTATCATAGACGGGCTAGAGTATTAGACGGTGTTTGTTAGATTATGAAATCGAAACTGCTCCGAAACTTGAAACACCAAATACGGGTTTCTGTCGTTTTTTAAATGACCTCAAATTTTTTTTTAAACAAGTGCAGAATGATATATGAGAGATTATAAGAACATGAAAAAAATTTGGGACCCAGTGCTCGGATTTTGGCCAAGCTCATGGGGGTTGTGGCCGGCCCAATTCAGGCAGTTTGTGTTCAAATTTTTGTCATGTGCTCATCTCTGTATTTTAGTGTTTCAGGTGTTGTTTATTTTTTCTAATTTTTCATGTGATGGGATCTTACACTATAACCAATTCGGAGTGTTTCATATTCGTAGTTTAACATTGTATTTGGGTTTTCACAAGTTATCTAGGCGAAGTTAAAAGTTCGATCGAATGTCAAAAACCCATTTTTCCATGTTTAACGTATTTGGAAAAACATGAAAGTAATTCTGTGGACCCTCTAGAAGAATGAAACCCTAACTCGACATAATGACCATGGAACCGCTTTGAACCTTAGGGTTTGTGGCGGTTCTGTGGTGCCATTAATGAGGCTTGGGTTTACCCTTCTACGGTTGGTCCATAGGTACTGTGACATGTTCCGGGTATTATTAAAACTGTGCTCAAGTGTTGAGTTGTCGGGAAATTGTGGGATTTTGATGAATCGATCGAAAAGTTTAACGTTGTCTGGATATCATGTGATGGGATACAATAATTGGAATCTATCCAGTTGCATGCAATAACATTTCGGCCTCGGACGGAATCAGGAATCTTGTTGAATTACCCGACTTACTTTGAAATGAGTTTTCATGGTTGAGACCTAAATGTAAAATTAGCATTGTTAGGCATGAAATCCAGAATATATGATATTTCGGGTTTATGATGTCTAAGGGCAGTGCAAATTCTAATTGTTGTAATTTTTCACTTTCTTTTCTGCGACCGTAAGTGTAATATGTGATGTATTGCCGGTTTCGTTGCTATATGTCAACGACAATTGGGATACGCATATTTACTTACGTTGATGACATGTGATGTTATGTGTTGCTGGGATATGTTATATTGGAGCGTCGTGTTTGAATAGCCGAGTTTTTTTATAAATTTGAGATGAGAGTTTTTTCATTTTCAATCATGTAAAAACTTGTATGTAATATTCTTTTATTGGGGCACCTCCGGGTTGAGGAAGATGTCACCGTTGATTTATATTATTTACTTTTCCGCATTAGGATAGACCTAAGGAGGGAAGCACAAGTAACCGGGTTCTAGAGTCCAGTGGGAGACCATCTTAAGGCGTCGAGTCCGGGTCTCCTAACTCTAGAATTGGTAGGGTTGCTTGCCGCTCTCGTACGGGTCTAGGGATGTTAGTTTGACTATTCATCACGACCGTGGAATCCGTGTTTTATACAGGCTTAATATAAAACCCGGAAATCCCAGTATATCCAATATTTCATATGTTGTTTTCTGCTGCGATATTCTGTGATGTGATCACTTTATATGATGAGATAGATACTGTATATAGTATATGTAATATATTATAGAGACGTTGCTTATATTTTACACCCGCGCTAGCCCTGCCCCGCTCTGCCGTTAGTTACCTAACCTAACGGTGCATGACGGGACATCGAGGCGAATGCGGATGGTATAAACGTACGTTGTATTTATCTGTGATGCTTAGGTAACTTAAATGATGAGACATCCATTAATGAGATTAATGAAAGAAAATAAACCTAAAGATGTTGTGAAATCGAATTTTCAAAAACAGGTAGCTCTAGTTCTTGCTTTGCATAGCTGTATTCCTTGTAGAATATCCAGCACCATATTCGATAAGGAAAGAGCCGAGATCCCTTCACCGGGAGTGACCTCTTTAGCAATAACTGGCAGATGCTACAACCCTCGGTTTCGTCTTTTGATTGCTTTTCTAGTTCTTGCTTTGCATAGTGGTATCGTGAATATCCTGCACCTCATTCGATGAGGAAAGAGCCAAGATCCCTTCATCGGGAGTGACCTCTTTAGCGAAACTAGCAAAAGCCTAAAAAACACTCCATTTAAAATCATTTGATTCTACAACGATATCAAGTTCATTACGCAAAATGTTTTCTTAAAAACCTGTCGTAGCCCTCCGTCATTTCAGATAAGTAGTATTTAGTATTCGTGCTGCGTTTGTTGGCCTTTGTCAAGGCGTAGTGTGCAGTAGCTAAATATTGCTTATCTGCTTAAGCATATGATGCGATTGGATTAGGGCAGTCATGCGACCTTGTTGGCCTTTGTCAAAGGTCGTGCGGGTGGGTTTAATTCAATCAGGAAATGACGGGTTGAACTTGATGATTTCTAAAAGATTTTATGATCAAAAATAATATTACCGCAATCAAGAACGGTGTTGCTTGGTAGCTAGCCGGTGAGTACGGTCGGTCCACAGGGATTTTGTGTTTTCCTAATTGCTCTAACGAGTTAATTCCAAATGTTGTGAATGGATTATCTCTAAAACCTAAATTGATTTATACTAAGATTATCTAGATTTAAGTCTTGCTAGGGTTAGGTCTAGGGTAAGTTGGGAGATTGAAGGTTTCCTCACCGCTTTCAATGCCCTATTTTAGATCTATTAGGTGTTATGGTAATTATCAATAAAAGGGATTAGTACCATTGGGAAGAAACGGTGTTTCTTCCTCTAGGTTCTTGTCCTTCCTTTATCGATCCTTACCCTAACCTCCATGGAAAACATACACAACCGGTCCTTTATACTACGGTATCACCGTTACCTCGAGGGGTAATGTGCCGCAGGGAGCGGTGCGTGCGTGTATGCATGGAGTTCTAATTATTATGTGTGATGGGGAAAGAAAGGGGTGAGAGAGTTCATCTCTTAAACCTTTCCCTAAATCTAATCCTAACAAACGAGGAGACTACTCGCTCATTAGGGAATTTAATGACATTCTAAATTAAAAGTAAACTAAGGCAATGAAAATAAAGAAACTTACTAATTTTTATTGATGGCTCTCTCCAAACATCAATACAGTACAGATCTGAATTTATGAAATGAAAAGAGGCATACCTCAAAAGAGATATTAGGGCTTCTATTTATAGATTCATAGAAACCCTAGGTTACAATTGACTCGCACATCTGTTTTTACAAAAATACCCCCTAAGAAAAAGACCTAGTTAACGCTCCACGCACCGCCAGCGCACCGACTCAATTTGCACCGACACGGGCACTTGATGGCCGCGGTTCCGCGGCCAAACCCCACGTGTGGCCGCTGTTCCACGGCCATGTGTGGGGCTTGTGAGCTCTATTTTCTTGGGTTTGGTCTTCTTGTAGTTTTTCTCTGTTTTCTTCAGTTCTTTCTTCAAAATGTCTTCTGGTTTTCTTCCAGATCTTTCTAGTGAACATTGTAGTGGACTTTTACCGTTTCTTCGTGTCGCTGCCTTTATGCTCGGTGAACCGTTGTTCATTGTTCTTCATTGTTCCTCAAAATGTAGGCGCGATCAAGATTTCACCATTTATCATTCGTAGTCTCACTTTGTATCATCTTTTTCATTGTTTTCACTGTTTTTATTTCAAGAACCTGTAAGCTGCAACTAAGTAGCAGACATGGGTCAAAAGCACCTGTTTATTTGTAAAATGACTAGGCATGGGGAATATAATAATGCAATATTATGATATGAACAAATACCCCAAACTTATCTTTTGCTCGTCCTCGAGCAAACCTAGTTTTTATTCTCGACAAAAACCTAACCTCACTTTCGCAGGGAATCGCGATTGCACTGAGCTCGTGCAACAAGCCGTTAAACTTCTAGGTGTCCCTAGTAGGAGGAGTGTTGTCTCCTGAGGGTTTTCAGCGGATACTACCCACAAAATCCTATCAATTTGGCCCATTAACTTTAATTCTCCAATTAGGTTTTCTAACAAGGAATTCTATTATCTTCGACTCATAAATCATCTACCCATATTCTTCACGCTTCCTTATCATTCAACTTAAGATTATATAAGTTCTGTAGACTTACTTAGCTTTTGGCATCTCTTAAGTTTTTCTTCTAGGGTTCTATCTCAACTTAGGAATTTTTATCATCTCTATTAAAGATATAAGTCCTATTCTTCATTCCTATCTCTTATCTAAACCCCAATCACATACCCCTACGTGTGTGTATAAATCACCCCTACACTTGGAATTCAAATCAAGCAATCATACTCTTGTCCGATGTTCTAAGCACTTCTTAATAGGTGAACTTTTAGATGAATTTCGCTCACACATCTTTCATTGGACCGTTAATACTTCTTGAGGTACCAACAACCGATTACAAGATGTGTTTGCACATTAAAGCGTAATTCCTAGTTTTGCAACACCTAAGGCTTTAGCAGTGACTCCCAAACCAGTTGGTCTAAGGCACTAGGTGATGAAGCACCCTTGCTAAATATTTTTCTATTTTTGCAGCCTTAAGTAATCACAAAAACCAGTGTTCATTTTTTATTATCTCTTTATTCACACTTGTATTTTTTATTTTATTTTCGTACTAAGGACTTTAGACAAGAGCATTTCAAGGTCTCTTCTATTTTTCCAAGTTTCAAGGTGCGTGTTTGTGCAATTTGTAGGGTATATATTTTCAGAATCTAGACTTAAGCTTAGGAATTATTTTTCAAACTTATACTTTAATAAAAATATCAATACTCTTCCCTTGTTTAAACTTAGCACAAGAAGTGAACTCAAAATTTGCCTATTTCTAAATAAACTACAAAGACATATACTTTCTACCGTTAAACTTTAAGAAAAGTTATTTTTAGGGTTTTTAATTTACTAAGTATAAGATCTAGTTATTCCCAGCTAGTCAACCTTTTTGTCAAACTCAAGTCAATTAGGGCCAAAATTGAATGCTTTCATTTTATAATTTTTGAAAATTTTCAATTTTTATGGGTTTTAAAATAAGTATGCAAATGCAAGAATATACACATGAATGCGAAGGAAGAAAGCTTACCGAGCATACCTCCAAACTTAAACTTGACAGTGTTCTCACTGTCATGCTACACCAAGAGGGTCAAAATGTCGGCACTCCCATGTTTATTTATTTATAGTTTTTTTATTTTTTTATTTTTTTATTGTTAATAGAAAAAGAAAACAAAAAATATATATACATATATACAACAAGGTTCCCCCCAAACTAAACAAGGCCTTATACAAGCCAAAGGTTAGCACCAACCATTCAAAAATCTTATCGTGGTAATAGTAGAGTTGGTGAAAGAAGGGAGTGGAAAGAAGAGAAATGAGAAGCACACGAGACCGTGTGGAGATAGAAACGGTATACGGTCTTGGTGGAGGAGGAGAATGGCGAAAGAGAGAAAGAAGTGTAGTACGATCTTGAGGGTGTAAATCGAGTGAATAAATTAACGCAATTTGTGATGACCGATGTGTTAAAAGCGATTGTGCTAATTTATCAACCCGTCGAGAAATGGGGTCAAATCCCTCAAGATTCACAAGAAAATATGGGTACGTCGAACTTGATAAACCCTCCATTGAAAATGGAAACGCGACGGAGTCTTGCATGGTCGAAACGATAGGAAGGACGAAAGGGAGTGATTTAGGGATAGTCTTATTCTCACCGTAGTAAACTGTCTCGAACTTGAAAAATTCCATCAATGGTTCGAAATGATTGTAAGCAACCGAGTCTGATGGTTCATCTAAAAATTTAAAGGATTCAAACTCGGGCGGTGAGTCTTCAAAATCGTCCGAAAAAGTGAAACACTCGTAATCATTATCGTCTGTGAGAACTGTGTTCGATTCAAAGGGGTACGCACTAGTGGAGTCCAAACTGCTGTGATCGAACAGAAATTTTTCAAACTCACAGTCCTCAAGCGTGATCTTTTGCGTGGTCGGAACGATGGAAAGAAGGGGTGATTTAGGAAGTATAACAGTTAAAGGGTTCGGAGGATGAATAGGAAAATCCGACACATCAAACAAAAATGGTTCATCCTCAATACTCTCCTCAATACTCTCCTCAATACTATCCTCATAATTCTCCTCCATATTTAGCTTCTCCATGCCATTATCATCAAAATCAAGACGCACATAAAGTTCGGGAGAAACATTTAATGACTCGGGATGATGAATTGGGGATAAAATTTCAATCAAATCTACGGATTCATCATCCAAAATATTCCCGGCGTCAATATCCTCAATCAAGTAAAAATCAATTTTTTCAGACACCTCATCAAAAGCATGGATATCTATTAATTTAGGCTCTAGAGTGGAGGTGTAAAGTTCAAAAGGATTAGGTATGGTTTCACTTGAAAGGGACTCTTCACAATCTGGCAAATCAAGCACTACAAAGTCGCACAACTCATTAAATGTTTTATTTTCAATTGATGAATCATTTGGGACACTTTTTTGGAAACTGGAGTTGTGGGATTCAATTGGGTATGGGTAGGTTTGATTTGGAAGTATGTACAGCTCACTCTCACCACTCAAATTTTCACTCTGTCCAACCGCCTCTTCGTACATTGGAATTTTTGGAGCTAGTTGGAAACTAGCTACCGGGTCTCTAGGTTGCATAAGGGCGGCCATGGACGCATCCACATTCCTAATCATTTGGTTTGTCGCTACCATATAAGCCTCCAACGACTGTTCTAGACTAGACATGGGTTGTGAAGGGGTTTCGGTAAAAGATTCAAAATTGTTTGGATACGTGAAACTCCCAAATGGCTGTGTAGAAGAATTGTCTAGGGAAGGTGCGGAAGTCGGGCAGGACTGGTAGGAATTGAATGGTTGGATAGGAGTAGGATCAACATTTAGATAAAAAGGTGAATGGACTTGTTAATCCAAAGAACTCGAAGTGTTGAAAGGAATGAAAGATCGGTTACGAGATTGTTCAATGTGTTCAGCAATAGACATGGATTTAGGAGTTACAACAGGACTCGAAAAAGTGGTATCAACGTGCGAAGGTGGTGAAGGTTGACACGGTTGATACAAAGTGGATTGCAAAGTCGAACTGTTTCTCCTAGATGCTTCTATTCGATCTTTCAAGGAAATTTTGGGCATGGAAGGGTCGTCCTTAAATCGACTGAACAATTCGTGTAAGAGGCAAAGTTTGGTTCAGGGTACCAAAGTTCGGCAAGAGATTTATGATGTGGGGTATCCACGATGTAAAAAGGAGAAGAAAAAGAAGGTGGGTGTAAGTGGGGTGCAAGGATTTCTTAGCGACAAAATTTTGCAAGTTTTTTTTGTAAAAATTTTTCCTTCTTTTTTTTTATGTGGTGCCCTTTGCAAAAAGATTTTCGATAAAGGGCTTTGACACAAATGCAATTAACTACAAATGCACAATCAGGCCTAGATCTAGGGTCTGCTAGACAGCTCCTAACTGTTCCAAAGGGCTAGAAATAGGACCTCAAACCACCTCTTCACCGCCAATTGCGGCCAGGTAAGTGCCAGGTGAGTGGAAGGCTCTCCACTATAAGTAGTGGCCCTGATTAAGTAACCACTCGCCTTAGACACACTTGCCTAGACACCGCAAAGTCAGGTTAGGATCAACGGCTGATGCCTACAACTAGTTCTCTGTCCTATTGAGCGCGACGTCCTTAGGGCTGAGTCTAGTATTTTTTTAATTAAATATTGGTCAATGCAAAATGCCTTATGTGATTTCTGGGGTCCTGGGAAGGGTCATGAAATCCTCACTCAATCTGGATTGGTCTCAATCTCTTTAAAGTCCGATTAAAGATATGCAAAACAGAAAAAATCACTTGCAATCAATTTTTTTTATTTTAAGCGCGGCGCAAAGAATCCTGTACAAGATTTGTTATTGGAAGGGGAAAGATTTTTTAAACGCAAAGAATCCTGCAGGAGATTTTACAAAAGATATATTGGGATTTGCAGAGGAGAGAGAAAATAAGCTCACAGAGGAATATGGTCAACTGATGAGGTCACCAGAGCACGGATCCGCGGCCGAATAGCACCTCCAGCGGCGTAAACGCGGTGGGGTCTACGTTTCAGATCCCGAGAAAAATTTTAAGGTAATGTTGTCACCAAGCGGCCGCGGATGCGCGGTCAAAACTGGGTCAAAGCGGCGGAAGCGCGGTCGGCTAGTCGTTTTATGCCTCCAAAAATCTTCCGTTCTTCTGCTATGGTACTCCTCTGATTTTCAGATCTTCTGTTTTCTGTTTCGATTTTTGGATTTTTCCAGATCTGAATTTGTTCTACGGTCCTGCAAAAATTCACACGAAAATACCCTTCACAAAATAACAAAATGATAAATTTTTATATTTTTTTAGTTTTTTATGATTTTTCAATTTTAGATTAACCCGAAATTGCAAAAAGAAAATAACACGCCATCCCCGGCAACGGCGCCATTTGATTCGTAGAGATTTATGATCAAAAATAATATTACCGCAATCAAGAACGGCGTCGCTTGGTAGCTAGCCGGTGAGTACGGGTCGGTCCACAGGGATTTTGTGTTTTCCTAATTGCTCTAACGAGTTCATTCCAAACGTTGTGAATGGATTATCTCTAAAACCTAAATTGATTTATACTAAGATTATCTAGATTTAAGTCTTGCTAGGGTTAGGTCTAGGGTAAGTTGGGAGATTGAAGGTTTCTTCACCGCTTTCAATGCCCTATTTTAGATCTATTAGGTGTTATGGTAATTATCAATAAAAGGGATTAGTACCATCGGGAAGAAACGGTGTTTCTTCCTCTAGGTTCTTGTCCTTCCTTTATCGATCCTTACCCTAACCTCCATGGAAAACATACACATCCGGTCCTTTATACTACGGTATCACCGTTACCTCGAGGGGTAAGGTGCCGCAGGGAGCGGTGTGTGCGTGTATGCATGGGGTTCTAATTATTATGTGTGATGGGGAAAGAAAGGGTGAGAGAGTTCATCTCTCAAACCTTTCCCTAAAGCTAACCCTAACAAGCGAGGAGACTACTCGCTCATTAGAGAATTTAATGACATTCTAAATTAAAAGTAAACTAAGGCAATGAAAATAAAGAAACTTACTAATTTTTATTGATGGCTCTCTCCAAACATCAACACAGTACAGATCTGAATTTATGAAATAAAAAAAGGCATACCTCAAAAGAGGTATTAGGGCTTCTATTTATAGATTCATAGAAACCCTAGGTTACAATTGACTCGTACATCTGTTTTTACAAAAATACCCCCTAAGAAAAAGACCTAGTCAACGCTCCACGCACCGCCAGCGCACCGATTCAATTTGCACCGACACGGGCAATTGATGGCCACGGTTCCGCGGCCAAACCCCACGTTTGGCTGCGGTTCCGCGGCCATGTGTGGGGCTTGTGAGCTCTATTTTCTTGGGTTTGGTCTTCTTGCAGTTTTTCTCTGTTTTCTTCAGTTCTTTCTTCAAAATGTCTTCTGGTTTTCTTCCAGATCTTTCCAGTGAACATTGTAGTGGACTTTTACCGTTTCTTCGTGTCGCTGCCTTTATGCTCGGTGAACCGTTGTTCATTGTTCTTCATTGTTCCTCAAAATGTAGGCGCGATCAAGATTTCACCATTTATCATCCGTAGTCTCACTTTGTATCATCTTTTTCATTGTTTTCACTGTTTTTATTCCAAGAACCTGTAACCTGCAACTAAGTAGCTGACATGGGTCAAAAGCACCTGTTTATTTATAAAATGACTAGGCATGGGGAATATAATAATGCAATATTATGATATGACCACTTGACTAGCATTCTATGGTTTATTGGCCTTTGTCAAGGTCATAGGAGGTTAGGGGCAAAATTATCGGGAATTTCAAGTGTTGAATTTGCAATGAGATTGCATATCTTCTATAAGATAGTTGGATCCCGATACCCACTGCGAGTAAGAGTTACTCCTGGGAGAGTTTTGCATTTTACAATTAGGCGATCAACTAGGTGTCTAGAAAGGTGTCAACGGGGTTACGTCCCTGGGAAAACGAGATTTATTTTAATTAGGTCCGTGCGAAAGCACGGGGAACCTCCTTCAAAGTACTGACACTGGCCTGGCTGAAAGATTGGCGAATTTGTAGGGTGTAATTAATCCCGGCTAGTCTTTCCTTTTAGGGTTTGGAGGAAGATTTGATAAAAACAGTGGGAGCCATCCTGATTAGATAAAATAATAACCAATCTGATCTTGCAAGAGCATATGCTGAGTGTTTCTCTCTCTCTATCTCTAGGTACGACCATGTCACGCCTTAATCAAGATAATAATATGGATGTATTGACCGAACCCGCTTGTTATACTGTGCTGGGGAACGTTGGTCCCGCTCTAACTTATAATTGTTATAAGACCGAGCAGGAAATAGGGGATTATCAGGATTCCCGTGCCGCCCAAATGAAGAAAGTGTTGTTAGTTATATGTATGCCCTAGAGGCCATTACTGTACATACGATGTATATTGTAATGGATGCTTGGACATATATAGGGAGGACTTTCTTGCTCGACATGATAGTATGCTATCTGGTTGATCTTTATCTTAACATGTACTCTGATTGTTTCTATGTTACACGTTGATAAAGCCCTTAGGATATGTACTCGACTACTGGGACTATGATGAGATCATACTAGTGGGGTCACGGTAGTCAACGAGTACATCCTATAACTGTTCCTAGTCGAGGGTGTATCGAGACAGGGCATCGATACACCAAAGTAGACTAGCGTTTACGCATCTTGACCTATATGATGGGCGATGGATGATCCCATATCCATTGGTGTTTGACATCAAGGATGGTATACGGGTGCTCAGTGGAGACTGGGTACACTGGACGGACTCGCCGAGAACTCCCAGATGGTATTATACCTCACGTCAGACGGCAGTTCTTCGGTGACACTGGTACAGAGTAGTCTGTTGACCTGAGATCGTCATAGAGTCTTGTGTGATTCCCACTGTGCTTTGATTTCCACCTTACCACGTCCAAGAAGGCGTGCAAAGCGGTGGTTTTTGGGTACAGTCCCGAATCACATGGAGGCAATGAGCGATAGGAGGGGATTCGTCTCTCCCGGTATAGGGAGTTGATGTCGTGCTGTGTTCGATTGGCTATAACCGGAAATCCCTGGCCAGCGTTTACCAGTAGTTTCTCGAACTGTTATAGACCTCATATCGACACGACTTATCGAGCTACTGAGGTTTGACGTTTACCACCCCTAGGCGAGATATGCGACATATCAGACGACGAGACCGGACTGTACAGTAGTATTACTGATTGGATTCACAGGAATACTAGCAGGCTTACTTGTTGATCTTCTGATTGCTCAATACCCGGGTGGCCGTTACGTTTAGCAGACCGCTTGCGGCTTGTGGGTGTTTGATATGATTATCACCTACTGCCGGCGTATTGACGAGTCTTTAGAGTCCTACACAGGGGTTTCCTGGTTCAAGCGAAACGGAGTAGGAGCGCATATGAGATATGTGCGGGACCGAGAATGATATGATATGAGATACC
Source organism: Agapanthus africanus (assembly GCA_030015575.1). Classification (NCBI taxonomy): domain Eukaryota; kingdom Viridiplantae; phylum Streptophyta; class Magnoliopsida; order Asparagales; family Amaryllidaceae; genus Agapanthus; species Agapanthus africanus. Next base: position 88,731,898 of record JASDDO010000012.1, on the reverse strand, counting down.
GTATTCTATTCTCGCGATATGTGACATTGATCGGTTGTGTGCGATATAGCCAGGTTATCGGATCAAGTGTTGATTCGATAAGTTGTTACTTTTGATATTAGTCGGTTATAGCCGGATTATTAAATCAAGAGTTGATTTAATAATTTAATGTATAATTATATATTTGATATATTACATTACATTAACTAGTATTAGCTCACTTAAGATTTATTTTCTCACAAGTTTGTGCACATTGTTTATATGTGATATATGCATGTGTACATGATTGTATCATGCTTGATGATACATCAAAGATGGGTGTATGAGACTTATATCAAGTTTAGGTTAAATTAGGGTTTACTTATTTCCTTATAATAACAAAAGAGAGGAGATTTTATTCAATGTTATCAAGCTTGTAGAAGCTTGTATGCAACATTGACAAAGTCAAATCTTTTGTCATTATTTAGGATAATTAGTTAACCCAACCCTTAACCCAAACCTTGGTCAATTCTATACATGAGTTAAGCATGATAGCTTAACTCACCCATGGTTAAATAAGAGGATAACATAATTCATATGATGAATTATTCTTCTCTTCTTCTTCTTCTTCATCAAGCTCCATGAAAAGCTTGTTAGCTCCAATGGTGCCTTGAGGAAAAATGTGAGAAAATCAATTTTAAAGTGAGCCCACTTCCTACTTCTTCATCCTCTACCACTTGCCATGTAGTAGAGTGTGTTCTCTTCACAAAGTTCATGACCTAGTGAAGGAATAGCTTGAGTTAGTGTCTCCCCGACGTAGATCATCTTCGGCCTCGAAGTCAACGAAGCAAGCACGCTCGTTCTTCTTGTGGATCTTCTCTAGAGTCCGAAGTTCACGATCGCAGCGAAGGGGACATCTACATGGAGCTATTGAAGTGAAGGACCGGATCTACAAAGGTTGTATTCTCTTTCACTTGTAGCTAAAGTTGTTAACTTGCTAGTTTTCGCCTAAACCCTAGTTTAAAGATCCGTATTAGAGTTGTTCAGCATGGCTAAAATTTTAATCGGGCATGGTTGATACCTCGTAGACCCTTGTGAGTGTGCCTAGCAACCCTACAAGTGCATGTTGATGCATCTTCTTCGGGTGTTTTCATTACTGAAAACTGTTTCTCAGTATCCTCTACGTCCTGGGTACGCGATACCGGATCAGGACCCCACATATGTAATCTGTTACATGGGCTACAGATAGGTAGAGAACTGGGAATGTGTGATAAGTTTCAAGAGTTGGAAACGGTGCAATTGTTGCAGCCAAGATGTTGGCAGTTATCATCTTATATTACCAAATACATTGATTCTGAACGAATGTTATTAGATACTGAACCTGATATACAACATTATATCAGTCTCTTTATTTAGTAAAGAAGGATATAATTTTGTATTATTGGATAATGTTTTGAACATTTTCTATATCAAGAGTTGATCGGTTCAGTCACGTTATCTAAAAGCATATACGTTCTAAATCAAACCACAGTTCTCAACGTATAGAACACACACAAGAGAAAGAGTTCAGAAATGAACGAATCCTTCTTGAGGCATTATAGACTAGGTCATATCAATGCGACCCGACTAGCTAAGTTACATTAAGATGTATATTTAAATCAGTTTGAATTTACATCATGTGAAACTTTCCAGTCATGTCACAAAGATAAGATGACCATAGCTCCGTTTACTGGAAACAGAGAAAGAGTTAATGAACTCTTGGGATTGATACATGATGATGTATGTAGGGCCCCTGTTTACACATGCCAGGACTGGTTTTTTTTACTTCATTACATTCACTGATGATCTCTCAAGATTCGCACATGTGTTCCTGTTGAAACATAAGTCTAAGGCTTTTGAGAAATTCAATGAATATAAGTTAGAAGTAGAGAACCAAAAACGGGTATAAGTATTATTTCCTTTGATGATATCAGGGAGGAGAATACTTGAGCACGGAGATCTTGGACTATTCTAAAGGAGAATGAGATTCTCTCTTAGCATTACTCCTCTGTATACACCACAGTATGTTGGTATATCGGGGCGGAGCGATCGTAACCTATTAGATATGGTGCGCTCTATGATGATTACTACTGAGTTACCTATTTCCTTTTAGGGTTATGCACTTGAGAAGCTGCATACCTATTGAATTGGGTTCCAACCAAATCAGGTGCCTACCACTCCATATGAGATATGGTATGGGAAGAGCCCATGTCTTAAGTAAGTTAAGATTTAGGGTTGTCCGACCTATGTCTAAAAGTAAAATCCGGACAAGATCGAGGCAAGGTTAGTTCTGTGGAAGTTTGTTGGATATTCCAAGCATTTGCAAGGGAATATCTTCTACCATACCGAGGAACAAAAGGTGTTTTGTTTCTCAGCATGCCACCTTTTTAGAAAAGGAATTTATTTTGGAAAGAAATTTGTGGTCATGAGGTAGAACTGGAAGGAGTTCCAGCTATACAAACTACAGCTGATGATTTGGTAGGACCAGAGGATTCAATAGTTCCCGACAGACCTCAGCCACTCCGCCGATCTGGTAGGGTTCCTCATCCACCTGAGAGATACTTAGGTTTTCTCTATGACAGTAGGAGCGAGGAATGCATCATGAGATGATGACCCAACTAGTTTCGAGCAGGCCATCAGGAGTGGGGACTCTGTGAGAATGGCTGGATGCTATGTGATCTGAGATGGAATCTATGTACACCAACAAAGTATGGACTTTGGTTGCTGTATCTGAAGGGTTAAATCCCCATCAGAAGCAAGTATATCTTGAGAAGATTACTTTGTGTAGATGGAAAAGTTAAGACTTTCAAAGCTAGGCTTGTTGCAATAGGTTCTCATCATCAACCAAGTAAAGATAATGATGAAACCTTTTCTCCAGTACCTATGCTTAAGTTCATCCGGATCTTACTTACCATTGCTACATACCATGATTGCGATATCTGGCGGTTGGGTGTCATGACTGCATTTCTAAATTGTGATTTAGAAGAGAGCGTCTATAAGTACATAGCCAGAGGACTTCGTAGACAGCGGGAGAAGCGGAAACATGTGCAAGTTGCTTTATGCGTTAAAGCAGGCTTCGAGGAATTGGAGCGTCTGTTTTGATGTGGAAGTCAAAGAGTTTGACTTCATCAAAATAGTAGATGAACCTTGTATATACAAAAAGGTAGTAGAGAGTAAGGTGGTCATCCTCGTATTGTACGTGGATGACATACTCTTGATAGGAAAGGAGTTTCCTATGCTACACTCGGTCAATCTCCTTTTATCACAAGGATTCTCCATATAGGATCAAGGTGATACCTGCTAAATTCTGGGTTTTGGATCTATGAGATAGATCTAAGTGGATGTTAGGATTCTCACTAGGTGTAGTGAGATGGTATTAATCGATACTGGGGAGAATCACTGGATAGCTTACAGGGTGGTAAGGTCGACTGAATGTCAGTCACAGGCATTGTCTTTACCCTCAGTGGAGGGATGGTATGTCGGAAGAGTTCCAAACTAGATACCGTGCCAAACTAGACGATAAAGGCTGGATACATCACTACCAACGATACTACTAAAGAGGCAGTCTGGGTGTATATAAGTTCATAAGATGAACTTCGTTCCTACCATTGTATGACAATGGAGTTGTGGCTTAGGCCTAGGAACCCCTGTCCTATCAGTGATCCAGACATATTCTAAAGCAGTATCACCTGATAATGGAGATGGTTGATCTCCAGGGAGATCGAGATTAGGAGAGTAGACTCAGAGGCAACACGGCGGATCCACTCACAAAGGTCTTTTCCCAGAGAGAGACTTTTATGGGATGGTTGAGTATGGGATACTACAACCACTGCTATATGATGGCCCTAGTGCAAGTGGGAGATTGTTAGTTATATGTATGCCCTAGAGGCCATTACTGTATATGAGATGTATATTGTAGTGGATGCTTGGACATATATAAGGAGGACTTTCTTGCTCGATATGATAGTATGCTATCTGGTTACTCTTTATCTTAACATGTACACCGATTATCTTTCTGTTACATGTTGGTAAAGCCCTTAGGATGCGTACTTGACTACCTAGATTATGATGCAGATCATACTAGTGGGACAAAGGTAGTCTGTGAGTACATCCTTTATTGTCCCTAGTCGTGGGTGTATCGAGACGGGGCATCGATATACCAGAGTAGACTAGCGCATAACTTCTCGACCCATGTAGATGGGCGATGGATGATCCTATATCCATTGGTGTTTGACATCAGAGATGGTATATGGGTGCTCAATGGAGACTGGGTACACTGGACGGACTCGCCGAGAACTCCTAGATGGCATTATACTTCACGTCAGATGGCAGTTCTCTGGTGACACTGGTACAGGTTAGTCTGTCGACCCGAGATCGTCATAGAGCCTTGTGTGATTCCCACTGTGCTTTGATTTCCACCTTAGCACATCGTGAGAACATGCAAAATGGTGGTTTTTGGGTACAGTCCCGAGTCACATGGAGGCAATGAGCGATAGGAGGGGATTCGTCTCTCCCGGTATTGGGGGTTGATGTTGCGCTGTGCTCGATTGGCTATAACAGGAAGTCCCTGGCCAGGGCTGTTTCAGAGATTTACTGGTAAGTGTTACCAGTAGTTTCTCGACCCTTTATGAGCCTCATATCGGCACGACTTATTGAGTTACTGGGATCTGACATTTACCACCCCTAAGCGAGATATGCGACATATCAAACGAAGAGACCGGACTGTACGGTAGTGTTGCTGATTGGATTCGTAGGAGTATGAGCAGGCTTACTTGTTGATCTTCTGATCGCTCAATATCCGGATGGCCGTTACGTTTAGCAGTCAGCTTGCGGCTTTTAGGTGCTTGATATGATCATCACCTACTGCTGGCGTATTAACGAGTCTTTAGAGTCCTACACAGAGATTTCCTGGTTCATGCGAAACGAAGTAGGGGCACATATGTGATATATGCGGGACCGAGATTGATGCGCAAATGTGATACCGCATTCTATTCTCGCGATTTGTGACATCGGTCGGTTATATGAAATATAGCCGGATTATCGGATCAAGTGTTGATTCGATAAGTTATTGCATTTGATATTAATCGGTTATACTAGATTACATTAACTAATATTAGCTCACTTATGATTTCTTTTCTCACTTGTGTGCATTAGTGTATATGTTATATATATTAATGTACAACTTTTGTGTCATGTTAGATGCCACATGTGACATGAGTGTATGAGACTTGCACCATGATTCATAATGTGATGGGTTTATATTTATCTAAGTTAATCAAAATTAGTGGGATTAAGTCACATGGTTGAAACTTGTAGAACCATTGACCAAGTCCACTAAGTTTGTTTTACTTGTAGATATTTATTAACCTAACCATTATTAATTAGCCATGGTTTATTCTCTACATGTGTTAGTATATGACACTAACTCACCCATGGTTGCTATTCTCACCTCATGAGTTCATTCTCTCATCTTCTTCACTTGAGCTTCTTCTTCCTTATGAGAAAAGCTCATTAGCTTTTCTCAAGGTAAGAAAATATTGTGAGGAAAATAAATTTAAAGAGAGCCCATTTCCTACTTCTTCATCCTGTACTACTTGCCATTTAGTTTAGGGTGCTTGCTTCACTAATTTCACAATTAGCGAAGAGGTTGCATGAGCTTGAGTCTCATCGACCTAGATCATCTTCGGCCTCGAAGTCTTCGAGCAAGCTTGTTCATTTCTCCGGGAGAACCCATACTAGAGTTCGGGAGATCGATACTCGCAGCGAAGGGACTACTACACGGAGCTTTAGAAGTGAAGGACCGCTCTACAAAGGTTGCATTCTTCATTCACTTAGTGTAATGGTAGATTACATGTTCATTTCGTCTATTTACTCTATCTAGATCCTAGGTTAGGGTTCATTAGCACCTTAGATTTTTTGAAATTGGCATGCTTGATGTCTTGAAAACCCAGTAGGGTGCTAAGGAATCCCAACACTTCAAGGGGTATCTTTTCTATTACGCAAAGGAACAAAAGGTTTTTGTTTCTCAGCATCCCCACTTCTTGGAAACTGAATTTTTAGAAAATCAGATAAGTGGGAGCGCAATAGAACTGGAAGAAATTCCAGAAATACAAGCTATTACTGAAAGCATAGTGGAACCAGAAATTTCAGAAGAACCGGACATCCCCGCACCACTCCGCAGGAGTAGTAGGCAGTCTCATCCGCCCGAGCGATACTACGGTTTTCTCATAGACGGGGATAGAGAGGATTGTATCATTGACAATGATGAGCCAACTAGCTTCCAGTAAGCCATTCAAAGAGACAACTCGGTAAAATGGCTAGATGCAATGTGGGCCGAGATGGAGTCCATGTACACAACAAAGTATGGACTTTGGACTTTGCTCTAGAAGGGGTAAAACCCGTGGGCTGCAAATGTATCTTCAAAAAGAAGATTGGTGTAAATGGACAGGTTGAAACCTATAAGGATAGACTTGTTGCAAAATGTTTTCGTCAAAGACCTGGTTTGGACTATGATGAAACTTTTTCTCCAGTGGCTATACTTAAATCCATTCGGATCTTCTTGCCACTGCTGCCTTCTACAATTATGAGATCTGGCAGATGGACGTGAAGACGACTTTCCTAAATAGAAATTTGGAAGAGTGCGTCTATATGGATCAGCCAGAGGGTTTCATTTAGAGTGGGAACAACCGGAAAGTGTGCAAGTTGCTTAAGTCCATTTATGGACTAAAGCAAGCATCACGGAGTTGGAATATCTGTTTTGATGAGACGGTCAAAGAATTCGACTTTATCAAAAATCCAGATGAACGATGCATATATAGTAAGATTGTAGAGAGAACTGTGGTGTTCCTCGTCTTGTACGTGGATGACATTCTCTTGATAGGAAATGGCATTCTTATGCTACAATCAGTTAAGGGATTCTTGTCACAGAGGTTCTCCATGAAAGACTTGGGTGATGCCTCCTACATTTTGGGGATCCGGATCTATCGTGATAGATCCAAGAGGATGTTAGGAGTTTCGCAGTCCAGATATATCGACACCATACTAAAACGATTTAGTATGGAAGATTCTAAGCGCGGTAATCTACCGGCTTGTCACGGAATCACCCTCTCCAAAGAGATGTCTCCCAAGACTGATTTGGAAAGGGTTCGCATGGCATCTATACCCTACGCTTCTGCGGTAGACTCTATAATGTATGCGATGTTGTGTACCAGACCAGATGTTGCTTACGCACTAAGCGTGGTAAGCCGGTATTAGTCAACCCAGGGGAGAAGCACTGGATAGCAGTAAAGAACATTCTCAAGTACCTGAGAAGGACTAAGGAGATGTTCTTGGTGTATTGCAGAAAAGACCTCCACATCGAGGCCTTTGCTGACTCCAGCTTCCAGAGTAACAAGGATGACTCCAATTCCACGTTGAGTTATGTCTTTACCCTCAATGGATGGGCGGTCTGTTGGTAGAGCTCCAAGCAGGACACTATTACAGACTCGACGATGGAAGCGGAGTATATCGCTACTTATGATGCCGTAAAAGAAGCTGTCTAGGTGAAGAAGTTCCGAACAGAACTTCAGGTAGTTCCATCCATTGTAAATCCAATACCTCTGTATTGCGACAACAACGACGCTATAGCTTTGGCGAAGGAACCCATGTCCCATCAGAAGTCCAGACATATTTTGAGGCGCTACCACCTGATCAGGGAGATCGATGTGCAGAGAGTAGATACGGAGAATAACACTGCTGATCCACTCACAAAGGCCCTTCCTCAGACACATTTCGAGAGGCTAATCGAGATGATAGGTTTGCGATATGCCAATACATGACCTTAGTGCAAGTGGGAGATTGTTAGTGTATATGCCTTAGAGGCCAATATTGTATCATACTGGTTTGTATATTATTTAATGGAAGCTTGGGATATTCACAGTTGTATTAACAGTCTTACTCAAAATGGTAGTATGCTACCTGGTTTGTTTCTACCTTAATATATGCATGTGTTTCTTTTAGCATATCGCTTATACATATTGGTAGAGTCCTTAGAATCTTTTGCTTGATTACCAGCTTTGTGATAGCAGTCACACTAGTGGGGGCTGGGTTTTATAAGCACATCCTTATACAGGTCCCTAGTCGTAGGATTATTGAGACAGGGCATCGATACTCCAGAGTAGACTAGTGTATACGCTTCTCATCCCAGCAGGGAAGATGGTCTGTCCCACAGCCATTAGTACATCGTACTGGAGATAGTATGCAGGTGCTTATTAGGTTATGAGTACACCGGACAGGACTCGTCGGGAACTGTTGGTGGGCATTATACCCATCGTCGGGTAGCAGTTCCCAGGTGACATGAGTACAACTTAGTCCGTCGACTTGACACTGCTGCTTCGCCTCGAGTGTGTTCCCACTGTACTTTGATTATTACCCTACCATACTCAAAGGAGTTGTGCAAACAGGTAATAGTTGGGTGCAGTCCCAAAGCTCTCAGAGGCAGTGGTGGTTAGAAAGGATTCGTCTCTTCCGGTATTGGGGGTTGATATCACGCTGTGTTTGGAGAGCCATTACGCAAAGTCCTTGGGCAGGGCAAGCGAGATTTACTGGTAGGTACTCCAGTAGTTTCTCAGGGTGTAATGAGCTACGCTCCGTTTTATTGCGCTATTAGGGGTCTGACGATTACCGCCCCCTAGGCCCGATATGCGATACTCTTAGACGAACATATCTGACTGTACGGAGATTGTCACAGATAGGCTCAGTTGGAGTTCGGATGAGTTATTCTCATTGGCCTTCTCATCGACATATACCTGGGGGCCGTTACGTACAGCTAGTGCCGCTTGCGGCTTATGGTTAAACCCACTGCCAGCGTATTGTCGAGTCTTTAGAGTCCCACACAGAGGGTTTCCCTGCATCAGGCAAAAGATGTAGAGGTCGTATGGTTTTACGACAGGGTTCGGTCACGTACGTGTACTTGTACACGGATGATGATACGGACGGAAAATACTAATAGGTTTTGGTTTAAGCCGGATCCTAGTATTGTATTGATGGATTGTTTTCGTCTTTTGTATTCGTATTTTTCGGAATAAGAATATGGGTATGTATATATGGACGAGGGGCGTTTTTGTAATTTGGTCAAAAATGTTAAATGAAGATGAAATATCATAATTTGTATTTATCATTTTGTATAAATTATTATTCATTTTATGTATTGAGGAAATGAGGTGTAAATTGCATGATAATGAGCATGGCTACATGAGACACATGTTGGGTTTTTAGACCATGACTCATTTTGTTGTAACTTGAACCTATTTTATTTTTCATTAGTGTTTTATTGATGAGATAATTCATATGGTCCAGTTTGCAACTTTTTGAAGAGAGAGAAAAACGCAACTCATTTTCATGCTTCTTCTTCACTAAAATTTCCACAAGTCTCCTTCATCACCCTCATGCCCTAGAAACTCATGTGTTGAGTAACCTAGGAAGAAAAGATGCATCTCAATCCATCTACATCCTCTACAAACTCTAAGTCTTCTAGTTTGGCACACTAGTTGATTTAGTTTCTTCGGTTTAGAAAAGGAGCTCGGAGCACAAACACTTGGGTGGATCGTCTTCGATTTGAGGAGGCCGACGAGGAAGCGGCGATCCGATATGATCCATGGAGTCGATGATGAGGAGGAGGAAAGTGAGGAATGAAGACCCGAAGGACATGAATGTGAGGTATAACTTCTGCACAAGTAGTTAGATCTCTTGTTCTTGTAGTTAGTAAAGGTTTATCAACGATCTTGGCGTATAGTCTATGTCACAAAGCTTTTGAAAACTGTTTTTTTAAAAAATTCCGCCTCCCCGCGAATACGTGGGGTGCGTGGCATAGACTTACAATTCGTTGTCAGGATGAACTTGAAATTCAGTTTTTTGTATTTTAAGTTAGTGATCTCGCGGTTTATGAATTTTAATATCATGGTTCAAATCAACTAAATCAAAGTGTTTGATTTAGTCGGCACGAACACGTTTACAATAAGGATATGCATTGATAAACGTCGTCTAATTGCTATATGATCAATTAGACGAGGTTGCGCATTTATTATTTTGATTGTTGGTTTGATAGAATGTGTTTGGATTGTTGTGAAATGAATGGTCCCTGTGCAGAACTATGATGTTGTGATAAGTGTTATTTCTATTCATGCTTGTAGCCATCTTGTATATTCATTTGTTCGGGATGAGCTTAACTTGTGGCCACCGTTTCCGTTATTTGTATATTCTTTGTTTCGGGTCTTAGTGGTTCACATGTGGCCATAGTCACCATTTGATGTATTATTGTTTGTCGAGACACGATCAGGTTGCGATTGTTGTCACTGTTGTATTAATACATGTTTAAGATTGCCCCACAGAGAAGCGCATAGGCGATCGGGTTCTAGATTGCAGCGGGTGGCCATCTCAAGGAGTTAGGATTGGGTCACTCGAGTCTAGGATTAGCGAGTTGCTTGCCACGCTCGTAAAGGGTATAGGATAGACTCGCGGAGGAGTGCTCAAGTCACTAGATTTGAGAAAGTGTCGGGTGGCCCCTTCATGATGATGATGTTGGGTTGCATCGTTTCTTGGGTTGCCTGGTAGTTTGCCGCACTCGTAGGTTTCTGCTATTGGATGAGCATGGGCCGTTCATACGACCGGAGAATGTCGCATTTCGTTTGTAGCTCGAACGAAAAACGGGATTCCTAGGTGATCCGACCATTTTTATTCTGTGATGTTCATTATTTGCTTGTGATATGTTTACCTGCCTGTGATGATATTTATCGCTTAGCTGCAATGATGATTATCTGCCTGCAATATTTTATATGATGATATATTGATATATGTGATTTATAGGATATATAAAATAAATGCTATATACGTTTTGCACCCATGCTAGCCCTGCCCCCGCCTCTGCCTTGCCGTAAGTTGAGTAACCTTACAGTGAAGACCCGGGGCCCGTGGCGAATGCGGATGGCGTATATGTGCATTTTATTTTCTTTTCATCCTTTTCTGTGATTGTATGTGTAACAACCGAGTTCAGTTATACCAATTTCTGTTGCCGTATGTGTTGTTTTTGGTGTTTATTTCATTTACTGTGTGGATGCGAATAGTAGTTTACTTTACGTTCGACCCGCTTGCTTGAGCTTATTGTTTCATAGTTATAGAATACCCTAACATCACATATTTTGCATATAACAATTTAAGTCACTTAAAATAATTTAAAAATACATGACATGGCCTGCATGATACCCCTAACCCCGTGGTAGCGTCTTTGCATCGTGTTCTCGTCCCTTTCAGTGAAATGGACATGTTTGGATGGCTACGCGCACGTGCGTGCGTCCGTTCTTGGGGGTATGCATTTTTGTTATATAATCTTTCATTTTAAATTTTAGAACTTGCTATAATTTTTGTATTTCAAATCCAAAATTTTGGACCCAACCTGGGCGCATTTCTGAAATTTTTTGTATCCCGCTAAAATTCAATTATTTGAATTTTAAATTTAAATTTTAATATTTTTCTTCAGTTCATAAGATTTCCTAAAACTATTTTAAATCTTTTACATTTTCTTTTAACTAAACAGATTCTCTCTCTCCCTTTATTTTTCCCCATCAACCAATTAGAATCCTCCCTTTTATTTGCCGGGCCTCACGCGTAACCCTCTCTTCTCTCTCTTCCTCTTTCTTCCTCTCTCTCTCTTTCTCTTTCTCTCTCACCCTGCTAACAAACAATTCTATCTCTCCTCTTCTTTCTCTCTCTTCTCGCTTTCTCTCTCATCTCGCGTCTCTCTCTCTTCTCGCGGTGAACAAGGATCCCAACACCGCCTCCCTCCTTATTGTTACCTCCCTTCTATCTTCTTCTTCTTCTTCTTCTTCTGTTTTTAAAAACCTACAACCCTCGCCACGATAACCCCAACTCCTCACCGCCTTCCTCAAACCCTAACTCCATCATCTCCTCAACCCTAATCGAGCCTCGTCATCTCCTTTCCTCCTCCTCTCCATCTTCTTCTTCTCTTTCTTCTTCCTAAGCCTCTCTCCCCCTGCACACACCCATAACACCTTAAGAACCCAGCGTCACCGGTCGTCGCCGACGACCCCAGCCTCACACCCACCATCATCACTATCTCATTTCCTTCCTCTCCTCTACATCATCACCTCACCAAGACCCTGCACGTACCCTGCAACAAAACCCCTGAAACCAAACCCTAGTGCAACCCTAACCCATCACCCGAGCACCTGCACCCTCGCCGGAGCTTCGCCGATCATCACCGTCGACGCCGTCACCCCTCTGCAATCCAGTGAGTAAGCCTCTCTCCCCAATCTTCTCTATTCTCTTTCATTTCTTTCTCTTTTCATTTCCATGCATTTTCTTTCTTGAGTTATTCACTGTTGTTCTTGGTTGCCGGAATCCGACCGTGCCGGTGATGATCCCGACGACCCAGCGAGGATATCTGATCCGTGTGATCCCATTGTGCGTTGTTTGGACTCATTCCGTGTACCGTGCGCGCGTCGCGACTTTTCCCGCCGATGCGTGACGTTCCGTGTACCGCTTCTCGATCCGTTGAGGCAAGTAAAACTTGCTACATGCTATCTATATGATTTTATAACTATATATTTGAATATTAAACCTATAGATCGAATCTAAAGTCACGTGTTCCAAGTTAACAGTTTGATGTTCCGTTTATATCTTTTAGATTCAGAACTTGAAACATACCCGTTGCATTTTAGTTTACTGTACCTAGTAACCACATATGTATGTTAAATCACATACTAACTATTTGCATAGTCTATGGTACCCTTTTATAGTTTTACCCTATTGGACACCCGTGTGCATCTTTAACCTGTTTTAGATATAATTGCATCCCCAGATCATTTAACCCATACTAACGAGATTTTAATATTCCATATTCATTTAAGTGTATGATACTTAATGTTGGAACCATAACTCTAACCCTAATCAATAACCATACATCCTTATAGTTTAATCTGTACCTGCTTGCATATCATATTACATGTTCCAGTTTGTTGTTCTATTAGTACACATGCTTGTTTTGTATACCCATGCTTATGCTATTTTGGTTATGAGCATCCACATGATATCTTGTACATCTTGACATGACTTGTTACACCTATTACTTGACACGACATAGTACCGTGCAACTCTTGACATGACATGACACCTTTATACATTACCTGGCTTGACCTGATGTACCATGGTTTTACCTGTTACCTGAGCTTGTGTCTAATGCCAACAAACCTGACCTTTTGTCCTTACGGACCGTTCCTGTTGTCTATCCAGACAAACCTGTACCTGCCTGATCCTGTGTTGGCATTAGCCCCAGATTATTTAATACCTGACTCAAATACATATAACTTGGGGGTATGGGGAAATCAATGATGAAACCTGACTTGTAACTCGATAGTCGCTACCTTTACTGATCAGTTTTAGAGGCTAGGCCAGCGTTGGGATGATGATGCTGACATTATCCATCATTATCCACTACCTTTTAGAGGCTAGGCTAGCCTTGGGATGCTGCTGCAGACATCATTCATCATTACCCCTTTTCCTTTTAGTGCCTAGTGGCATGTCTCGGTTTTATCCCGAGAATCTTCACCGTGATCCCGGGCACGCACGGGATACTATTGAGTTACATCAATGATTCATCAAATTGATTTCAAAGACTTGAGAGTAGTTAACCCAATAGATCAGTTTAGATTACTCACTGCACACTACCTTTCACTGCCCTGATTTATATTGCTGTTACACCTGCTTCACCATTTATGATTATACTTGCATGTCTTGCTACCCTGTTTATATATTATTGCTTGATGTTATGACGCGCTGACGTCTGGGTTTTGCATGGCCCAGATTCCTTACCCTTGCTGCAGTCCGAGCAGGAGTACTTCAGTCAGCAGGCTGAGCAGTGAGGACTCGCTAGTAGTTAGTTCATTTACTTCAGTATTATTGCATTTCTGATGTGAGCCCGCATTATGGGACATACATTCCAGTTATTCTTGTATTGGATCTTTCGCTTCCGCATTATATTATTCTTGACTCATTTATTTCTGGCTTATGGACATGTGTTAGATAGTTTATTATTGTTCTTGATATCTCTACAGCTGTAATGTGACTGTGGATGGATACTTCCTACCCACAGGTAGCATGGTTGGCTATGTCATGTGCCCATCTTAGCGTACTCTGGGAAGCGGGGCGTGACAGTATGAGAAGATGCTAGGTAATGTGAATATCTAAATGATGGGATTGCATTTATTTGGATTAATACAACGATAATAAACCTAAAATACGTTGTAGGGACGAAATATCAGATATTGTGGTGTTATAGTCGAATCTTTTACTTTGCACAGAGGTATTCGGTTAGGAATATCCTGCACCTCATTCCATGAGGAAGAGTTTAGATCCCTTCACTGGGAGTGATCGGTTTGGTGAAAGATTGTGTTATTATAAATTTTCAAATTATATAGCCATAATCTTTTGCTTTGCACAGAGGTATTCGGTTAGGAATATCCTGTACCTTATTCAATGAGGAAAGAGCCTTGATCCTTTCACTGGGAGTTCGCTCTTAAGCAAAAGTTTATGTTACTATAAATTTGAAAAACCGCCCGGTTCTTATGATGAGATCAAGTTCATTACGTTAAAGGTTTTCTTCAAAACCAGCCGTAGCCCTTTGTCATTTCAGAAAGTAGAGTACTTAGTATCCGTGCCGCATTTGTTGACCATAGTTAAGGGTCGTGCGGATGGGTCTAAAACAGTCATGAAATGACATGTTGAACTTGACTAGCGACTTATGATTTATTGACTATAGTTAAGGTCATAAGCCGTTAGGGGTAAAAACTGATATCAGGAGTTTCAAGTATTGAAACTTGTAATGAGATTGCATACCTTCCATGGAGTGGGGTGATTTGTTGACTTTAGTTAAGGTTACCACCCCATGATAGTTTGGATCCCGATTCCTACTGTGAGCGATAGTTACTCTCGGGAGATTTTCTATTAACGAACCTGGCTAGTTCTTCTTTTAGGGTTTGAAGGAGAATTCGACAAAACAGTGGGATCTATCCTGATTAGATAAATATACCAATCTAATCTAGGTTAGAGTGCACGAAGAGTGCTTCTTTTCTTTCTGTGGCAGTGACCTAAGACTGACCCTAAACTAAAAACTTGTAAAAACTAGTTAACTAAACATTTTTTTACAATCAACGGATTTAGAATGTCATGATTGCCCTATTTCACGACATAGTCGTATATGTCCTTACCCCTTCTACTTTCCTTTTTGCTTCCTTCAGAAGACTCTGTATCTGATACAGAGATCCATATTGCTTGGAAGGCCATCGTATACTTAGATACGAACTCGAAGAAATTGTTTCAGTCGAGGATGGCCGTAGGTTTTGAAGAAAGTGAATTATATATGATACAATTCATTTGTCTCTACTCTTCACCTTATCTTATATTTGAGAGCTTCTTAAATAAGGAGAATATACCAGTTACGCTTATTGAATAGTCTTCTTCCAATCTCGATGTTGGAGCTAAAAGGAAGGGTAAGAAGAAAATCAACTAGCATAAGTTCGGTATACACAAGGTACATCCAAAAGGGGATGAAATGAGCGGAAAGGAAAATGCAACTACTGTTATGATCTTGGGCAATGAAAGAGGCATTACATGAAATACCCGACCACCCCTTGAAACATTTTGATGTTTCATGGATTCTATGTGATTGTAATCGAAAACTACTTTCCAATTAATTCTGAATCCTGGGTATATAGATATCAGATTAACATCCCACATCTGTAAAATATTACAGATGCTGAGAAGGATTAGATTATTGGAAAGGTGATTTGATCCTCAATATCGGATATTGGAGTAATTGTTGCTATTGGGAAAATCACCTGGTTTTGCCTTTCAGTAAACTTTTTGGTTTTGATTATATGTTATTATGCACCAACTTTTTAAAAACTGATATATCCGTCTTTTTATTTGATAAAGTAGGATATAAATTTTCAAAAATTATGTTATGAACATTTGCCTTTATCATTTGATGATTGGATAAGGTGTATTGAATAACGAGAATATACATTTTTAACCAAAATACAGTTTTTAAATTGCAACACACAGAGAATGAGTTAGTGAACTCATAAGGTTTACACATAATGATGTATGTTTTCAGGTGTCCACCTAGACAAGGGGTGGGTACTTATATTTCGTTCTGTTTTACGATGAGTTCTCTAATTTTAGTCATGCATTCTTGTTGAAATGTAAAGTCTAAAGATTTTGAAAAGTTTATAAGGTATAAGAATAAAGTAGAGAACCAATTGTTGGAAGTATCAAGATTCTTCAAAGTGTTCGAAGATATGGATACTTATTTTAGGTATTCCGTAGTTATATAATCGAGAATTTGATTTTCTCTCAAATTGCTCATTCGCGGGTTCGCTTCATGATGAGTAATGCTGAATCGTCTTTTTCAATTAAGGAATTGTAACATTTCAGAAATATAAAATAATATTTTTGGAATTAAAATAATAAAATAATAAATTTCACGAAAACTATTCGAGTATGAATTTAGGGTTTTCGTAAAATGGTATAATTATATACCAATATTTGAAAAATAATTAGAGATTAATATGAATTATTAATTCAAAAGGTATTTATTGGATTTGGGCATTTTATAAATTATTATGCAATTATTTATATGTAAGTTTATATTAAACTTGATTAGTGCAGTACTGATCGTGATTAAGCCAAATCCACTTTAGCATTAACCATGGCTAGTGCAACATGACATATTGTGTTTGATTCATGAATGGCTTCTTTGTATTTGTGGTATTTGTTTGTTAAAAGAAAAGAGGAGATAAGAAAAGGAAAAAGAAAAAGAAAAAGAAAAGAGGAGACGATGTGACATGGAGGGAGGACAAGAGAGCATGGGCAAAAGAGAGGGGGGGGGGTTATCCTTTACCATGGCTCCTATCCATTCCTTCATCCTTCATTTCTTATCTTCAACTCCTTCATCTTCCTTCTTCTCCTCATCCTCCATCTCCGCTACCACCCCCAAAACATCTCCAAATTCTCATCAAAACCCCACACCACCTTCACAAAAATTATGCAATCTCATCCTACACCCCATAGTGAGCTCAAGTTTGGATTTTGAGCACTTTGCACCATCTTGGAATTTTCTTCAGTTGCTCCAAGAGGTAAACCCTTCACTTTCCTTCATATCAGCTAGTTTCTTAACCTCCTATTTGTGTTTAGAGTTCGATTAAACTAGATTAGTGATCTCGGAAATTTCTAGCATGATTTTAGTTGATGATTTGAGTAGTAGAGATGCAATTGAGGTTTAGTTAGTGGTTACAAACCTTTAGTGATGATATTCTGGACAGACTTAAGACTAGAACCCCAAAACACGAACTTAGATTTTTCCTGACATCGGTTTTTGACAAATTGTGATGTTTATATAGAATCTGCTATGATCCGAGAGCTCTATAAAATAAGTTCGCGACACAGAGAGGTGTGCAGGCTACTAGGAATTTACTCTAGAGACCAAGACCCTAACTCCCTACCGAAGCCGCAAATTTAATCCCCCAAGCCGCAAATTGCGGCCTTGACTGTGAGTTAGGGTTTGGTTTTGGTTCCCTAGCTCTGTTATTTGATATATAGACCTACCCTATATGCAAAATCTCCTAATTTCACCTAGGGTAGAATCTGGGAGTGTTTTTCTAGGTTGCTGATTTTGAGTTTACGATTTGTGAAAACTTGGTTTTAGTATTAGAGTTTTGAAACGGTCGTTGGACGTTCGTACATCAACGTGGTGGGTTGATGGGCTGTTCTTGCATGCGTGGGTTATAGGTTCTAACCTATAAGCACTTTGCATGCCGTATCGGTTTTCAGATTTGGTTTTGATCTCGTTATGATGTGTATTGATTTGTAGGTACCTTTATGTGGACTTCCGAGATGACGAAGGAGAACAAGAGTTCATTGACTTCGGCTAAGCAAGGATTAGCAGGTGAGTAGATCTATATCTATGGGGGAAGTCGGGTGGATGGTGTATAGCACCCCTGCAAAACATAGCAATGGGAGAACCGATATGTAGAATATATTTGGAGAAACCTAAGCTTATGTACCTACAGATAATCATAAGGATAAGCACGAGATGATATGTTGATATGAGGATATGGTGAAACAAGATAACCTGAGTGGATATGCTTGATATGAGGATATGAGGCAATATAAATATACAAATACTTGTGCCGAGATATGATATGAGTTTGTAGATATGATATGAGATTGGATAGAGATGTGATATGAGTTTGAGATAGATATGATATGAGATTGGATAGAGATATGATATGAGTTTGATATAGATGTGATATGAGTTTGAGATAGATATGATATGAGATTGGATAGAGATGCGATATGCGTTTGAGATAGATATGATATGAGATTGGATAGAGATATGATATGAGTTGGATATAGATATGATATGAGATTCGATGATATGAGATTGGATAGAGATATGATATAGTTGGATATAGATATGATACGGGATTGGATAGAGATATGACATGAGATTGATATATATATATATATACATATATATATATATACATATATATATATATATATACATATATACATATATATATATACATATATACATATATACATATACATATATACATATATACATATACATATATATATATATAGATGAGATGATGTTATGTATAGGATGATAGATCTTTATTCTGATCTGGTGACACCGTACGATAGATTATACCATACACGATATGATTTACCGGATGATTGATCCGCACTCTCAACTCGAGGATAATGTACGAAGATTATACAACATCTGATACTATGAGGCTGGATTGCCGATATATGGATTGTCTTGATTTGGAGAATCATTGATTTCTAAATATCATGATGGATAGTGGATTTCACTTAAAACATATGGTTATATGTAGTTACGTACCTTATACCGTTCATGCTTGTCACGACTCGAAATTGGCACATGACGGCCCTTAAACTACGCAACGTGTACAGGCGTAACGCAATTTAAGTAAGCCGAAAACCCAGCAATCTAAACTATCAAAAGTAGTACGTGATAATAACAATTTTAAAACTTTTGAAATCTCAAACCAAATTCTTTAAAGTCCAACTTTATTTCCTTTAAAATTTCGGCAGCACCTCCATTGTAAAAACTAACCCTAAAAATGGGTACAACAAAAATATAAGTAAAGCATCCCCAACGGGAGCAAAATCAATGCCCAAAGGCGGAAAACAACCATCACAACAAATATACGATGCCGTAGCGAAGAAATAAAAGACGATATAAACAAAACTGCATAAAAGACATCCAAAGTCACCAAAAATAGGCAATATCAACCTCAAATCTCGTCTCTAAGTCAATACATGAAAGTGGTAGATGGAGAGTACATGATACAACGAATATACAATGATCAACATCGGATAACCGCAAAACCCATCTATAGCAAAACTGCACACAATCAGCCGTAGCGGTATTCGCTGCAAAAGATGATATAATAGGTAGCAAACCCTGTCTCGACTGCCCTGAGGGAAAACCTGCAAAACACCGTGGCACAACGGGGGTGAGTTGCCAACTTATGAATATTAAATAACATATGCAGGTAATCGCAAGTATGCACGTACAACGCGAATCTAGCATATGCAAGCTGATAGCAATAAATAGCAATATGTATGCAACAGTCATGAAAGGTACTCTATCAGGTACTACTAATGCATGAAGCAATAAATGGCAATATGTATATGCAACAGTCATGAAAGGTACTCAATCAGGTACTACTAATACATGAAGCAATGCATATAAAATAAATGCGGAGTATGGGATAAAACATGTTATCCTCACGGAATCCTGACCTCGTGGTGGGACCAAAGTCCATCAAGACAATCAAAATCCCAAATTTCCTCAAATCAGCCCCCAAATTGGCTTTCATATCTTGTAAGTCTCATATATCCCGAGTGTCCAATATCAAGAAAATCTCATATATCCTGAGTGTCCAATATCAAGTAAATCTTATATATCCTGAGTGTCCAATATCAAGTAAATCTCATATATCCTGTATCCAATATCAAGTAAATCTCATATATCCTGTATCCAATATCAAGTAAATCTCATATATCCTGTATCCAATATCGAGCAAGTCTCATGAAATGAATAAGTATATTTGCATGAATCATTATGATGATGTATATAAATTAGATATGTATACATATATATTAGCGTCCCATTCCACAAATATATATATATATATATATATATATATATATATGCATATATAACAGCGTCCCATTCCACTGTTATATATACATAGGAGTAAGAATATCATGAAAACAAGTGTCTAGCATTGACACATAAATACAAATCTATCAGGTGCTGTCACCACGACTGGCTCTGATAGGTACTTATCATACGCTATCTCGAAAAACCGAGTGCCCAGCTTCGACCCTCGCAATTCGACGTATCCATACGTACATAACTCCGGTCGGTATCCCCACGATAACCGCCGAGTCTAAATACTGTCACTGGTAGTTATGATTCCCCTGTCAGGCTCATCGGCGTGGTCCATCGACATACTTTTCTTGCCCCGGGGTACCTCCAGGCCCCACTATGTACCCACACACGGCCCACGATGCCTCCTCGCATGGGGTATATATCAGAACCGGGAAATCTCATGGTAGCTGCTGAAATATCATATTAAGAGAAACCGGGTTTTTCAAATAATGCATAATTTCATGAAACTACCATGGTCCTCAAATCCAGAAAACATCATGAAAAATCCATATTTCAATGCGAAAATCCATGAATATAATATATGCAACTGATTGATCTCAAAAACTATCTACAACCGCAATCAAGAACGGCGTCGCTTTGCAGCTAGCCGGTGAGTACGGGCCGGTCCACAGGGATGTTGTGAATCTCCTATTCGCTCAAACGAGCTAATTCCGAAGGGTGTTCGGATTGATTATTAAATCTAAAAACTAGATCTATCTAAAAACTAAATTAATCTAGATCTAAATCTTGCTAGGGTTAGGTTTAGGGATGGTTTGAAAACGCAAGTAAATCTCAACGCTTTCTATACCCGAATGAAGATCTATGAAGAGTTATGGTAATTATCAATAAAGAGGATTAGATCCATTCGGGAAGGTGTTCCTTCCTCTAGGTTCTTGTCCTTCCTTTAGAGATCCTTACCCTAACCTCCATGGAAAACGCGCGCAACCGGGCCTTTGTACTACGGTATCACCGCTACCTCGAGAGATAGGGTGCCGTAGGGCGCGATGTGTGCGTGTATGCATGGAGTCCTATTGCAAATATATAATGGGTAAGAAAGGGATGAGAGATCTCATCTCTCAAAAGCCTTCCCTAAACCTAACTCTAAGCAATTATCTACGGCAAGGAATTAAATCTACCTAGGGCAAAGAATTAAAATCTAAACTAGAGCAATTAATTAAAACTACTTACAGATGGCTCTCTCCAATCATCAACGCAGGTTGTCAGATCTGAATTCATGAATTGAAAAGAGGCACCGATGCTCTCCATAAAGAGATATGTATTTTATTATTAAAAGGAGGCATCAGAAATTACAATCTTTAGAGTTCCTATTTATAGAGAATAGGAAACCCTAGATTACATTTTGATCCGCATGTCTGAAATTACGAAAATACCCCTAGGTTGACTAGTCAAAGCCGCAAAGAAACTTGGTAAAATTTTCTGCCCATAAATCATTAGAACCGCCGCGGAACAGCGGCCCCAGCCAGGGTTTGGCCGCGGTTCCACGGCCAACTTGAGGTCTTGGGCTCTACAAAATTCTTGGCTGGCTTCTCTTGACTTTTACTTCCTGTTGCTGTATGTCTTTTCTTAATTTGGCTTCTAGGTTCTTCCAGATCTCCCAGTGAACAATTGCAATGGACTTTTACTGTTTCTTCATGTCGCTGCTTTTATACTCGGTGAACTGTTGTTCATTGTTCCTCAACATGTAGGCGCGATCAAGATTTCATCATTTATCATTCGTAGTCTCACTTTTGCATTGTCTTTTCATTATTTTCACTGCTTTAGATCCACGAACCTGTAACCTGTAATATGTAGCAGACATGCGTCAAAAGCACCTGTTTATTTATAAAACGAATAAGAATGGGGAATATAATAATGCAATATTATGGTATGAACAAATACCCCCAAACTTATCTTTTGCTCGTCCTCGAGCAAACTTATTTTTTATTCTCTAAAATCCTAACCACACTTTCGCAGGGAAACACGATTGCACTGAGCATGTGCAACAAGCCGTTAAACCTCTAGGTGTCCCTAATAGGAGGAGTGTTGTCTCCTGAGGGTTTTCAGCGGATACTACCCACAAAATTCTATCAATTTGGCTTTTCGACTTTTGTTCTCCAAAAGAGTTTCTAACAAGGAATTCTATCATCTTCGACTCGCAAATTATCCACCCATATTCTTCACACTTCCTTATCATTTAACTTAAGATTATATATGTTCTATAGACTTACCTAGCTTTCGGCATCTCTTAAGTTTTCCTTCTAGGGTACCATCTCCACTTAGGAATTTCTATCAACTCTACTAAAGATACAAGTTCTATTCTTCACTCCTTTCTCTCATCTAAACTCTAATCACATATCCCCACGTGTGTGTATAAATCACCCCTACACTTGGAAATTCAAATCAAGCAATCATACCCTTGTCCGTTGTCCAAAGTACTTATTAATTGGTGAATTTTTAATTGAATTTTGCTTACACATCCTTCATGCGACCGTTAATACTTCTTGAGGTACCAACAACCGATTACAAGATGCGTTAGCGCTTTAAAGCGTACTTCCTAGTTTTGCAACACCCAAGGCTTTAGCAGTGACTCCCAAACCAGTTGATCTAAGGCACTCGGTGATGAAGCACCCTCGCTAAATATTTTTTCTATTTTTGCCTTAAGTAATCACAAAAACCAGTGTTCATTTTTTTTCTTCTTTATTCATTTTTTTCCTTTTATTTTCATTGTACTAAGGACTTTAGACAAAAGCATTTCAAGGTCTCCTATACTATTCCAAGTTTCAAGGTGCGTGATTGTGCAATTTGTAGGGTATACGTTTTCAGAATCTAGACTTAAGCTAGAAATTATTTTTCAAACTTATACTCTAATAAAATATCAATACTTTTCCCTTTTTTCGACTTAGCCCAAGAAGTGAACCCAAAATTTGCCTATTTCTAAATAAACTACAAAGACATATACTTTCTACCGTTGAACTTTAAGGAAGGTTATTTTTAGGGTTTTTAATTTACTAAGTCTAAAATCTAGTTTTTCCTGGCCAGTTAACCTATTTGTCAAACTCAAATCAAATAAGGCCAAAATTGAATACATTAATTTTTGAAAATTTTCAATTTTTTTTGGGTTTTCAAATAAGTATGCAAATGCAAATGTATACACATGAATGCGAAGGAAGAAGACGTACCGAGCATACCCCCAAACTTAAACTTGACAGTGTCCTCACTTTCATGCTACACCAAGAGGGTCAAAATGTCGGCACTCCCCTGTTTATTTATTTATAAATATTTTTATTTTTTAATGTTTTGA
Source organism: Agapanthus africanus (assembly GCA_030015575.1). Taxonomy (NCBI): domain Eukaryota; kingdom Viridiplantae; phylum Streptophyta; class Magnoliopsida; order Asparagales; family Amaryllidaceae; genus Agapanthus; species Agapanthus africanus. The sequence goes on along the minus strand of JASDDO010000012.1, from coordinate 88,708,292 downwards.
ATTTTTTAAAATTTTTTATAGAAAAAGAAAACAAAAATATATATACATATATACAACAAGGTTCCCCCCAAACTTAAGCTTGGCCTTACACAAGCCAAATGTTAGCACCAACCATTCAAAAATCTTATCGTGGTAATGTCCAAGTTGGTGAAATAATGGGGTGTAGATGAAAGAAATGAGACATACACGAGACCGTGTGGGAAGAAAGGTAGAATACGGTCTCGGTGGAGGAGAAGAGTGGCGGAAAGGAGAAAGAAAGGTCGTGCGATGTTGAGGGTGTAAATCGAGTGAATAAATTAGCGCAATTTATGATGACCGATGTGTTAAAAGCGATTGCGCTAACCTATCAACTCGTCGAGAAATGGGATCAAATCCCTCAAGATTCGCAAGAAAGCATGGGTACGCCGAACTTGGTATAGGAGATGAACGCGTAATGGTCTCTTGTACGGTCGGAACGATAGGAAGAACGAAAGGTAGTGAATTAGGGATAGTATCATTCTCACCATAGTAAACTGTCTTGAACTTGAACGATTCCATTAATGGTTCGAAACTACTATAAGCAACCGAGTCTGATGGTTCAACTAACTCATCTGAAAATTTAAAGGACTCAAACTCGGGCGGGGAGTTTTCAACATCGTTCGAAAAAGTGAAATACTCATAGGTGTTATCGTCTGTGAGAACTGTGTCAGATTCAAAGGAAAAGTTTTCAAGCTCACAGTCGTCAAGCGTGGTCGGAAAGATGTAAAGGAGGGAGGGTGATATAACAGTAAAAGGTTAAGGAGGATGAATTGGAAAATCAGACACATCAAACAAAAATGGTTCAACCTCAATATGATCCTCAAAACTCTCTTAATACTATCCTTGTAATTCTCCTCAAAATTCAACTCATCCATGCCATTATCATCGAAATCAAGACGCATATGAGATTCGGGAGAAACATCTAATGACTCGGGATGATGAGTTGAACATAAAATCTCAATCAAATCGACAGGTTCATCATCCGAAATATTCCCGGCGTCTATATCCTCAATCAAGTGAAAATCAATTTCTTTAGACACCTCATCAAAAGCATGGATATTTATCGATTTAGGTTCTAGAGTAGAGGTGTAAAGATCGAAAGGATTAGGTGCGGTTTCACTCGGAAGGGGTTCCTCATAATCTGGCAAATCAAGCACTATAAAATCACACAACTCGTTTTTATTTTGAACTAGTGAGTCATTTAGGACATTCGATGGAAAACTGGAGTTGTGGGCTTCAATTGGGTAAGGGTAGGTTTGATTTTGAAATCCTCTCACATTCTCACTCTGTCCAACCGCCTCCTTATACATTGAAAAATTTGGAGCTAGCGGGAAACCAGCCACCGGTTCACTAGGTTGCATAAGGGCGGCCACGGACGCTTCCACGTTCCTAGTCATTTTATTTGTTGCAGCAATATAAGCCTCCAACGACTCTTCCAAACTAGACTTGGATGGTAAGGGGGTTTCGGTAAAAGATTCGAAATCGTGTGGATATACAAAACTCCCTAATGGCTGTGTGGAAACAGTGTCTAGTGAGGGTGGTAAGGTCGGGTAGGATTGGTAGGAAGTGGGTGATTGGACAGGGGTAGGGTCAACATGTGGATAAAAAGGTGAATAATCGTGCGGATCCCTAGAACTAGATGAGTGGAGAGGGGTGAAAGATCGGCTGTGAGATTGAGCAATATGCTCAGCAATGGACATCGGCTTAAGAGTGACAGAAGGACTTGAAAAAGTGGTATCAACATATGGAGGTGGTAAAGGTTGACTTGGTTGACACAAAGTGGGTTGAAAAGTCGAACTGTTTCTCCTAGACGCCTCTATTTTATTTTTCAAAGATATTTTAGGCAAGGAAGGATCGTCTTTAAATTGACCGAACAAATTGACGTACGACGCAAAATTAGGTTCGGGATACCAAAGTTCGGCAAGTGATTTCTTATGTGGGGTACCCATGTTAGAAGAAGGGGGAAAGAAAGAAAGTTGAGTGGTGCAAGGATTTGTTTTCGGCAAAAGTTCGCAAGTTTTCTAATAAAAATTTTCCTTTTTCTTTTTCTTTATTTGAAAATTGTTGCAAAAAGATTTTTAATTAAAGATATGCAACCGAAAAATATTACGTGCAATCAGTTATTATTTTAAGCATATCACAAGAATCTTTATTTGGAAAAAATTGTTGCAAAAAGATATTCGAGAAAAGATATGCAACAAAAAAAAATTACTTGCAATCAATTTCTATTTTGAGCGGGGCCCAAAAATCCTGCACAAGATTGTTATTTAGAAAGAGAAACTTTTTTAAAGCACACAAAATCTTGCAGGAATTTTTCAGAAAATATATGGAAATTTTTGCAGAGGAGGAACAGAGAAGCTTACAGAACTTTTTTTCACGAGCTGAAGACACAAGAAAACCGCGTTTCAGCGGCCTTATGTGGGTTCCCGCGGCGGAATGGCGGCGGTCTAAGCGGCGCGGATCCCCAAATTTTTTTCAAAGCGACGACTCGACAAGTAGGCCACGGTTCCGGGGCCTAAAACAGGTTATGGCCGCGGAAAAGCGGCGCTTTGGGGGGTGCACTGCTCCAAAATTTTTGTGCTGTTCTGTTGTTTAAAATCTCTTCTGTTCCGATATCCCGTTTTCTTTTTCGCTTTCTGGAAATCTCCAGATCCGTCTCGATTGTTCCTGCAAGATTCACACAACAAAGTACCCTTTCCAAAAAATAACAATTGATATATTTTTATGATTTTTGGATTTTTTAGATTTTTTAGATTTTTTTATTTTATTAAGATTAACCCGAAATTGCAAAAAGGAAAGTTCTACGCCATCCCCGGCAACGGCGCCATTTGATTTGTATGTCAAAAACTATATCTATTACCGCAATCAGAAACGGCGTCGCATGAAGCTAGCCGGTGAATACGGGTCGGTCCACAGGGATGTTGTAAATCTCCTTATCGCGCTAACGAGTTAATTCCGAAGGGAGTTCGGATTGATTATTAAATCTAAAATCTAATTCTATCTATCTAAGATTATCCAGATCTAGTTTTGCTAAGGTTAGGTTTAGGGATGGTTTGGAAATGCAAGTAAATCTCAACGCTTTCTATACTCGAATGAAGATCTATGAGGAGTTATGGTAATTATCAATAAAGGGGATTAGATCCATTCGGGAAGGTGTTCCTTCCTCTAGGTTCTTGTCCTGCGCCATTTGATTGATCTCAAAAACTATCTATAACCGCAATCAAGAACGGCGTCGCTTTGCAGTTAGCCGGTGAGTACGGGCCGGTCCACAGGGATATTGTGAATCTTCTATTCGCTCAAACGAGCTAATTCCGAAGGGTGTTCGGATTGATTATTAAATCTAAAAACTAGATCTATCTAAAAACTAAATTAATCTAGATCTAAATCTTGCTAGGGTTAGGTTTAGGGATGGTTTGGAAATGCAAGTAAATCTCAACGCTTTCTATACCCGAATGAAGATCTATGAGGAGTTATGGTAATTATCAATAAAGAGGATTAGATCCATTCGGGAAGGTGTTCCTTCCTCTAGGTTCTTGTCCTTCCTTTAGAGATCCTTACCCTAACCTCCATGGAAAATGCGCGCAACCGGGCCTTTGTACTACGGTATCACCGCTACCTCGAGGGATAGGGTGCCGTAGGGCGCGATGTGTGCGTGTATGCATGGAGTCCTATTGCAAATATATAATGGGTAAGAAAGGGATGAGAGATCTCATCTCTTAAAAGCCTTCCCTAAACCTAACTCTAAGCAATTATCTACGGCAAGGAATTAAATCTACCTAGGGCAAAGAATTAAAATCTAAACTAGAGCAATTAATTAAAACTACTTACAGATGGCTCTCTCCAATCATCAACGCAGGTTGTCAGATCTGAATTCATGAATTGAAAAGAGACACCGATGCTCTCCATAAAGAGATATGTATTTTATTATTAAAAGGAGGCATCAGAAATTACAATCTTTAGAGTTCCTATTTATAGAGAATAGGAAACCCTAGGTTACATTTTGATCCGCATGTCTGAAATTACGAAAATAGCCCTAGGTTGACTAGTCAAAGCCGCAAAGAAACTTGGTAAAATTTTCTGCCCATAAATCATTAGAACCGCTGCGGAACCGCGGCCCCAGCCAGGGTTTGGCCGTGGTTTCGCGGCCAACTTGAGGTCTTGGGCTCTACAAAATTCTTGGCTGGCTTCTCTTGACTTTTACTTCCTGTTTCTGTATGTCTTTTCTTAATTTGGCTTCTAGGTTCTTCCAGATCTCCCAGTGAACAATTGCAGTGGACTTTTACTGTTTCTTCGTGCCGCTGCCTTTATACTCGGTGAACTGTTGTTCATTGTTCCTCAACATGTAGGCGCGATCAAGATTTCATCATTTATCATTCGTAGTCTCACTTTTGCATTGTCTTTTCATTATTTTCACTGCTTTAGATCCACGAACCTGTAACCTGTAATATGTAGCAGACATGCGTCAAAAGCACCTGTTTATTTATAAAACGAATAAGAATGGGGAATATAATAATGCAATATTATGGTATGAACAGCAACATAAAACTGTTATGTGAGCATATAAAGGAAAAGCCGCTATTTAACTGCAATAAGTTAATATATATATCGCGCGGTTCTTAATTTCTCCAAGTCCATATAACATCAAATAAAAGTGAACATGTAGCTATAGCCAGATATATGTGTAAACATGTAGGTATAGCAAGGTATATGTATCTACCTATCAGTAATGATGTAATACCCTCCAGGTATAAGTGTAAGTATGTATGCAAGATGTACCTGTAGCTATGTCTCATATGTGTATATACCTATCACTAATGGTACAATACCATATAGGTATATGGGTAACTAGCATGTAAGCATGTCAAGGCATATGTGTAAGCATGTAGGTATATAGGTATGCTATATGGCATATGCACGAAGGAAAATAAGGATCATATCTCAATATCCCTAAACAATACAATATCACATATGTATAGATGTTGTGCGTGTCATGGCAATTATCGACGGTGTGTGTGTAGCATACAATTAGTGCTCGTAAAACATGTACCGCCAATAATGGTGTTGTGTCTCATTAGTACTAAGTCCATCCACAATAGGAAATGAGATATGCAACAAAGGTATACATGCACAATCAATATCCATATACTTCTAACTAATAGTCATATCATTTAATCTAGCCCAGACGCATAACGCTATCCGGACGATTCCCCTGTAGATGTTAAATCTACTCACCAACGCTCCTGGCTAAGTAAAGCCAACCACCTGTTTCCCCTTATTCGCAGCGTCCGAAGTCCTCGCCTGCGAACCTAAAACATAAAACAATATAACAAATATGCATATTAGAAAACGACCAATAACATGTACAAACTACGTTTGACCGACGCACCAACTCCAAATTACTCTCAAGTGTTCGCTTAGTAGCTAACGCGCATAGCGACACTACAAAACCAACTCAAGATCAACAGATACACAACAACACGAACCGTATCGGATAATGTAACGTGCGTAATCGAAATAATAGAAACAAGCAAAATGATCCTAGATTTTTCTACCCAAACAATTTGTGAAAGTTGCACATACCACAAGACCACATACTACACCAGAGACCCTACCCCAAAACACAACCCCCAGCCCCCACTCTGGCCGCAAATTGCGGCCAGAACCATTAAATCTGCGGCCAAAAAGAAAGGGATTGGGCTCGGGTTTCTATGGTGGGTTCTAGGTCACTACACAAGGTCACTGTGATGAGAACTTTTCCAACAAATATCTGGTTTGATAGCAGATCATCCGAGACCCAAAACTACACTAAAAATACGATATTTGCATGAAACGATACATTAAATGTTCTAAACTGCGCAACACTAAAATGACTTATTTAACAGATAGAGATCATTACCAATCCATAAAAGTTCAAAGATTCTAGCTTTCCAAGCTCCAAGGCATCCAAGAGGCAAAACAAGGATTTAGAAGTGATTTGGGTGAGATTTTTATAAAGTTTGTGAAGGTTTTGATGAAGGATAGAGAAGTGTTCAGTGAGATGAAGGAAAGATGAAAGAAAATGATAAGGGATAAAGTGAGAGAGAAATGAGTGAGGTCTGAAGAAAAGAGAGAGAGAGGTGAGGTTAAGGTGAGTGCACCATTACAATAATTCCTCTCATTAATGCAAACCATGCTCTCAAGTGAGTCACCATGCCACCTCTCTCCAAGACAAAACCCAAATGAAATATCTCACAACAAATATCTAGGGTTTAAATCAAGGCAAAGGATTAGATTAAAGTAAAGGATTTGGATTAGGGTTAAGTTGTCATGGTCACTAAAACTAGATTAACACAAACACACCCTCACATAAATATGCACAAGTGTGTGCAAGCTATAACAAATAAAAATAAATTATTAATTAAAAGTTATAAAATGTGAGGAACCCAAATTGGTAAACTTTTTACCAAAAACCCGCATTATCGTCTAATTAACACTAATCGCATTTATAAGGTGTTACAATCTCCCCCCTTATAAAAATTCGTCTCCGAATTTAAAAATTCTCACTAAGCGTACCTTCAAAGAGATGAGTACAAAACTCCCAAATCTCGCTCGCAGCCTCCTAAGTGATCACCTCACTATACGGCTACGCCAAAGAAACCTCCACAGATGGCCAGACCCTTGACCGAAGTTTCTCCACCTGCCGATCCAATAACACTATCGACTGTCGGTGAACGAAAAGATCGCGCTCAAGCTATATGGTCTGGTGCTGAATCATGTGAGAAAGGTCATGAAGGTATTTGCGAAGTATCGATACAAGGAATACGGGGTGAATACTCAATAATCTGGGCGGAAGTGCCAAATTATAGGCAACGGAACTAACTCGCCCAAGGATCTCAAAAGGACCTACAATTCTGGGATAAGCTTCCCAAAACTCAACACGTCATTCATCGGAAAATCCGTAGGAATACATGATCTCCCACTGCGAGCTCAAGTCTGCGACCACCACGGTCGGCATAGGACCTCTGTCTGCACTGGGCTGTTCTCATCCTGACCTGAATCAATTAGATCATCTCCGAAACCTCTCGACTAGCTGGGGTCCAAAAATCCTACTCTCGCGAAGTCAGAAAAGCAGAATGGCGATCGACACCACCTACCAAATAAGGCCTAAAGGTTGCCAATTGGAATGCCTCCTGATAACAGCTATCGAAAGAGAACCCTAACAATGGCAAGTGACAATCCCAACTTCCAACAACAATTAGTACGCATGCACAAGCACATCCTCCAGAGTCTGTATATCCCACTCTCACAAACCATCGTCCTGCGGATGGAAAAGCGGAGCTAAAGCTCAACCAGTACCCAAGGCTTCCTAAAGCCTCTGCCAAAGATGGTAAGCGAACAGGGTGTCTCTATTGGATACAACACATGAAGGAACTCCGTGCAACGCACACACTTAACGAAGAACAACTGAGCAAACTGAGCATAACCGGACAATAAACACCCAAATGGAGTCACACCCTGTTAGACCTGGGTAGACACTACAACGAAATTCATCGAGATTTGTTCCCATTCCCACTCCGAAACGGTTAAAGGTTGTAACTCTCCAGCCGGTCTCAAATGCTCAACCTTAGCTCACAACAAGACAGACGCCTTGAAACGAAATCCAAAACTTCACTCTTCATCCCTGCCCACCCGTAACTATCTCACAAGTCACGTCACATATTGGTGGAACTTGAATGAACACAGAAAGCTGACTGATGTGCCTGCTCTAGGATTTCGTGTTTCTACCCATCAGTATCAGGTACACACAAACGCGTCCATAAACGTAGCACACTCTGGTCACCAATCAAGGACTCTGAATCTTTACCCAGCCGAGTATGCTCAAGAATCTCAGACAAATGAGCATCGGCGGGCTGTGCCTCACGAAAACGATTAAGTAAAAGTGGATGGGTGCGGACATGAGCAAGCTGTCCCCTCAGTAAAGGCGAATTTAAGCTGTACTCAAAGATCGCACAAGAACTGTAAATCTGCAAAAGACTGTCTCTGAATTGCGCACAACTAGAACAAGCTACCCCCAGGCCTACGATTCCAGCATCAGCTACCACAATCGCCTTGCCATTGGTAACGAGGATCTCATAAACACAATCCTTCATAAGCTCCATCCAACGACGCTGTCTCAACAATCAAAACCCGCTGCAAGAAGATGTACATTAAGCTCTGGTGGTCCGTGAAAATCTGATACGACTCTCCACACAAGTAGTGTCTCCAAATCTTCAACGCACGACCACCGCGACCATCTCCAGATCATGAGTGGGATATCCTACTCGTACTTCCCCCAACTATCGGAAAGCAAAAGCGATAACTTTATAGTGTCACATCAGTACACAATCGAGCCCCACTTGCGAAACATCATAGTAAACAACAAGGTCGCCCAATCCAAAAGCAAAGAAAGAACTGGTGCAGTTGTCAACCGAGTTTTCAACTGCTGAAAACTCCACACGCATGCCTCAGTCCAAAGAAAAGGATCCTCTTTTCCGGTCAGTCCAGTCAATAGTGCAGCGATACACAAGCAATCCTGCACGAAACGGCGGTAAAAACCTGCTAAGCCCAAAAATCTGCGGACCTCCGTCCCGGATATAAGTCTGGGCCTAAGCTGTATGGCCTTGATCTCCCTCGGGTCCATACGAAACAGTCTCCCGTAACTACAAGACCTAGGAGTCAACACAATCAAGCCTGAAAGAACACTTCGAGAATTTAGCAAACCGCTAGAGCTCTTCCAATATCTGCAAAGCAAATCTAATCCTCAAGTGCTGCCCACGTTCCTCACGACTCTTGGAAAAGACCAGAATGTCATCAATAACACAACAATCAACTGGTCGAGGAATGGCCTAAAGAAATCTGGTTCATCACATCCACGAATGCTGCTAGGGCATCGGTAAGTCCAACGACACCACCAACACTCATACTGCCCATAGAGCGCACAAAAGCAGTCTTCGGAATGTCATCACTCTGAACCCACAACCAATGATGACCTGATCCCAACAACTTAGAAAATGTCTCACACACTGGAGCTGATCGAAGAAATCGTCAATGCGAGGTAAAGGATACCTATCCGCACTGTAACCCGGTTCAATTGACGATCCATCAATACACAACCTCAACTGCCGTCCTTCTCTTGACGAACAGAATAGGAGCTCCCCAAAGCGAAACACTCATACGCACAAGCCCCCCTTATAAGCAACTCTGCAGCTGATCCTTAAGCTCCCTAAGCTCCGCCGGCTCATCTGGAAAAACGTCGGAAAACTCTTGCACGATAGGAACCCGGTCCAACAAATCCACTGTGGCTCCGGTATCACGAATGAAAGCCAAGAATCCTCGACATCTTCTCCTAAAAAGACGACTAGCGAAAAAGGCTGAATTCAAGCCGTGAGAGGCGATACCACTGTCCCCCTGCATAACAAGAACTGACTCGTCGGGAAAACAAAACCTGACCGTTTCCTCGCGTTAGTCCACAGACGCATAGCACGTAGCTAACCAGTCCGTGCCCAGGAGAACGTCAAATCCAACATCTCTAGAAAAATCAACACGACGGACGAATCTTTATCTCCTATCCGATTGGCACACGACTGAAACACGTGTTGTGCAACAAAAGAATCGCTGACAGAAGTTAACACAACAAACGACTGATCTAGCTAACACGACTCTCGGCCCAACCACAGCATAACGTGTGTAAAATAAACAAGTGCATCAAAAGAACATACGAATTAAGAATACCTGAAAACTCTGAATTGGACGCCCGCGCGTCCTGATGAGTAGGAGCAAACTCTCGTGTTTGCCCCTACCCATAACTGGCTGAACTCCTCCTTTGCTAACCCGTCCCCTCTGAGCGAACCCTCCGCAACCACGACCTCTCTGAACACGAGCCTGACGCAGTGCTAAGGAACAATTCCTGATGAAGTGATGAAGGATCTCGCATCGAAAACATCCACTCCATGGCTGCTGACCCTCCTGAGGATGAGAGCTGAGCGACTGTCCTCATCCCAAGCCTTTGCTACTCCCACGACGTGCACAAAACCTGTCACGGCGCCTGAACCTCTATCTCTAGGCCATACACCTGTACGAGCCCTCCTCAGTCCTGGAAGTTCCAAAGTCTTAGAAAGACGCCCCTCGTCCAAAAGGGATGCGTCCACTGGTGCTGTGTAAGTGACGAAATGCTGTGTACTGATCGCAAGGAACAACTGGGTAACAGGGATGGAAACCTCCTGTCGCTGTGCTCGACTGGGCTCAACCAACGACCTCATCGTCTGGCGCAAGTCCTGCATCTCTGCCTCAAGCCTAGTGATACGATCTATCGAAGGCGATCCATCTGCTCCTGTACAGCGAGCGTACCAACCTGGTCAAACCTCATCCCATACGAGTCAACTCTGACCTCGGCCCTCGCTGCACCTCTCTGAGTCCCCATAGTCATCAGCGGCATATGGCTATAAATGGAAAAAGAATTCGATAAGAACACGGAAATCGAATCACAAGGATATGTATCATCAAGAAAGGAATTTTAAGCAATTAGTACTTAGGCCATTTTAGGCAGAGTACCGTATCGTGAGTATGCCGCGGACATACGCACACTACGTTACTCTGCTTAAGCTACCTACTCCATCATACCAAGGTCATCCTACACTCCGAAAGGTAAAACCTAGAGCTCTAATACCAACTTTGTCACGACCTGAAATTGGCACGTGACGGCCCTAAAACTAGGCAACGTCTACAGGCATAACATAATTTAAGTAAACCGAAAAACCAGCAATCTAAACCATCAAAAGTAGTAAGCGATAATAACAATTTTAAAACTTTTGAAATCTCAAACCAAATTCTTTAAAGTCCAATTTTATTTCCTTTAAAATTTCGGCAGCACCTCCTTTGTAAAAACTAACCCAAAAAAATGGGTATAACAAAAATATAAGTAAAGCATCCCCAACGGGAGCAAAATCCATGCCTAAAGGCGGAAAACAATCACCACAACAAATATACGACGCTATAGCGATGAAATAAAAGACGATATAAACAAAACTGTATAAAAGACATCCAAAGTCACCAAAAATATACAATATCGTCCTCACATCTCGTCTCTAAGTCAATACATGAAAGTGGTAGATGGAGAATACAGGATACAACGAATATACAATGATCAAGATCGGATAACCGCAAAACCCACCTATAGCAAAACTGCACACAGTCAGCCGTAGCGGTATCCGCTGCAAAAGATGATATGATAGGTAGAAAACCCTGCCTCGACCGCCCTGAGGGACAACCTGCAAAACACCGTGGCACAATGGGGGTGAGTTGCTAACTCGTGAATAGTAAATAACATATGCAGGTAATCACAAGTATGTACGTACAGAGCGAATCTAGCATATGCAAGCTGATAGCAATAAATGGCAATATGTATGCAACAGTCATGAAAGGTACTCTATCAGGTACTACTAATGCATGAAGCAATAAATGGCAATATGTATATGCAACAGTCATGAAAGGTACTCTATCAGGTACTACTAATACATGAAGCAATGCATATAAAATAAATGCGGAGTATGGGATAAAACAAGTCATCCTCACAGAATTCTGATCTCGTAGCAGGACCAAAGTCCATCAAGACAATCAAAACTGCACACAGTCAGCCGTAGCGGTATCCGCTTCAAAACATGATATGATAGTTAGAAAACCCTGCCTCGACTGCCCTGAGGGCCAACCTGCAAAACATTGTGGCACAACGGGGTTGAGTTGCCAACTCGTGAATAGTAAATAAGATATGCAGGTAATCGCAAGTACGTACAGCGCGAATCTAGCATATGCAAGCTGATAGCAATAAATAGCAATATGTATGCAACAGTCATGAAAGGTACTCTATCAGGTACTACTAATGCATGAAGCAATAAATGGCAATATGTATATGCAACAGTCATGAAAGGTACACTATCAGGTACTACTAATACATGAAGCAATGCATATAAAATAAATGCGGAGTATGGGATAAAACATGTCATCCTTACAGAATCCTGATCTCGTGGCAGGACCAAAGTCCATCAAGACAATCAAAATCCTAAATTTCCTCAAATCAGCCCCTAAATTGGCTCTCATATCCTGTAAGTCTCATATATCTTGAGTGTCCAATATTAAGTAAATCTCATATATTCTGAGTGTCCAATATCAAGTAAATCTCATATATCCTGAGTGTCCAATATCAAGCAAATCTCATATATCCTGTATCCAATATCAAGTAAATCTCATATATCCTGTATCCAATATCGAGCAAGTCTCATGATATGAATAAGTATATTTGCATGAATCATTATGATGATGTATATAAATTAGATATGTATACATATATATTAGCGTCCCATTCCACTAATATATATATATATATATATATATATATATATGCATATATAACAACGTCCCATTCCACTGTTATATATACATAGGAGTAAGAATATCATGAAAATAAGTGTCTAGTATCGACACATAAATACAGATCTATCAGGTGCTGTCACCACGACTAGACCTGATAGGTACGTATCATACGCTATCTCGAAAACCCGAGTGCCCAGCTTCGACCTTCGTAATTCGACGTATCCATACGTACATAACTCCGGTCGGTATCCCCACGATAACCGCCGAGTCTAAATACTGTCACCGGTAGGTATGATTCTCCTGTCAGTCTCATCGGCGTGGTCCATCGACATACCTTTCTTGCCCCGGGTACCTCCGGGCCGCACCATGTACCCGTACACGGCCCACGACGCTTCCTCGCATAGGTTATATATCAGAACCGAGAAATCTCATGGTGGCTGCTGAAATATCATATCAAGAGAAACCGGGTTTTTCAAATAATGCATAATTTCATGAAACTACCACGGTCCTCAAATCCAGAAAACATCATGAAAAATCCATATCTCAATGCAAAAATCCATGAATATAATATATGCAACATAAAACTGTAATGTGAGCATATAAAGGAAAAGCCGCTATTTAACTGCAACAAGTTAATATATATATCATGCGATTCCTAATTTCTCCAAGTCCATATAACATCAAATAAAGGTGAACATGTAGCTATAGCTAGATATATGTGTAAATATGTAGGTATAGCAAGGTATATGTATCTACTTTTCAGTAATGATGTAATACCCTCCAGGTATAAATTTAAGTATGTATGCAAGATGTACATGTAGCTATATCTCATATATGTATATACCTATCACTAATGGTACAATACCATATGGTATATTGGTAACTAGCATATAAGCATTTCAAGGCATATGTGTAAGCATGTAGGTATACAGGTATGCTATATGTCATATGCACGAAGGAAAATAAGGATCATGTTTCAATATCCCTAAACAATACAATATCACATATGTATAGGTGTTGTGCATGTCATGGCAATTATCGACGGTGTGTGTGTAGTATACAATTAGTGCTCGTGAAACATGAACCGTCAATAATGGTGTTGTGTCTCATTAGTACTAAGTCCATCCTCAATAGGAAATGAGATATGCAACAAAGGTATACATGCACAATCAATATCCATATACTTCTAACTAATAGTCATATCATTTAATCTAACCCAGATGCATAACGCCATGCAGACGATTCCCCTGTAGATGTTAAATCTACTCACCAACGCTCCTGGCTATGTAAAGCCAACCACCTGTTTTCCCTTCTTCGCAGCGTCCGAAGTCCCCGCTTGCGAACCTAAAACATAAAACAATATTACAAGTATGTATATTAGCAAACGACCAATAACACGTACAAATTACGTTTGACCGACGCACCAACTCCAAACTACTCTCAAGTGTTCGCTTAGTAGCTAACGCGCATAACGACACTACGAAACCAACTCAAGAGCAACAGATACACAACAACACGAACCGTATCGGATAATGTAACGCGCGTAATCGAAATACTAAAAACAAGCAAAGTGATCCCAGATTTTGCTACACAAACAATTTATGAACGTTGTATATACCACAAGACCACATACTACACCAGATACCCCTACCCCAAAACACAACCCCCCAGCCCCCACTCTGGCTGCAAATTGCGGCCAGAACCATTAAATCTACGGCCAAAAAGAAAGGGATTGGGCTCGGGTTTCTATGATGGGTTCTAGGTCACTACACAAGGTCACTGTGATGGGAACTTTTCCAACAAATACTTGATTTGATAGCAGATCATCCGAGACCCAAAACTACACTAAAAATACGATATTTGCACGAAACGATACATTAAGCCTTCTAAACTGAAACGAATAAGATACGCAGCACTAAAAAGACTTATTTAACAAATAGAGATCATTACCAATCCACAAAAGCTCAAAGATCCTGGCTTTCCAAGCTCCAAGGCATCCTAGAGGCAAAACAAGGATTTAGAAGTGATTTGGGTGAGATTTTTGTGAAGTTTGTGAAGGTTTTGATGAAGGATAAAGAAGTGTTCAATTGAGATGAAGGAAAGATGAAAGAAAATGATAAGGGATAAAGTGAGAGAGAAATGAGTGAGGTGTGAAGAAAAGAGAGAGAGAGAGGTGAGGTTAAGGTGAGTGCACCATTGCAATAACTCCTCTCATTAATGCAAACCATGCTCTCAAGTGAGTCACCAAGCCACCTCTCTCCAAGACAAAACCCAAATGAAATATCCCACAACAAATATCTAGGGTTTAAATCAAGGCAAATGATTAGGTTAAAGCAAAGGATTAGGATTATGGTTAAGTTGTCATGGTCACTAAAACTAGATTAACACAAAAACACCCTCACATAAACATTCACAAGTGTGTGCAAGCCATAACAAATAAAAATAAATTATTAATTAAATGTTATAAAATGTGAGGAACCCAAATTAGTAAACTTTTTACTAAAAACCCACATTATCGTCTAATTAACACTAATCGCATTTCTAAGGTGTTACAATGCTCATGTTGTATTATTCCTCGTGACATACGTACTATATTCTCAGTATTTATCTTTATATGGTATCGTCTTCTAGTACACATGCACTATTACCGATGATGCGCATGTTACACATACACAGATTTGCCGGCTCACACATTCATCATCAGTAATTTCCATGCCACTTACACAGCAGAACTGTTATATCACCATATTGCTCTTGAACCGTTAAATTATGATTTAATGTTCATTACTTATTACACAACATGCTTACATGATAACACTTGAGGTTTAGTACTTATTACACATCATGCTTACATGATAACGCTTGAGATACTTACAGTACTGTTCTATGCTTGTATATACTGCACTTTATGGTTACATGCATATGAGATGCTGTTTTCATGAGATCTCTGGATTTGAGAACCGTTGATATATTTCAAAAGTCTTATGATAGTTTTAAAAACGCTGTTTCTCGTAATGTGATTTGTGGCGTCCACCATGAGTTTTCTCGGTTTTGAGCTATATGTATACTCGATTCGAGGAGTGAGGAGGCACTGTCTGTAGGTACATGGTGGACTCGGTGCGGTACTCCGAGGTAAGAAGATCGTATAGAAAGGCATTAAGCCCGACAGGAGAGCACTACTGACCGGTGATAGTTTAGGCTCGACGGATATCCGGAGGATACCGACCGGAGTCGTGAGAACAGATAGATATGAGGGCCGATCCGATGAGACGACGCCCGAGATATCTAGATTTACGTGTCGATATTGGGCACAGGTTTTATGATATTTTCGAGTGTCGATACTGGATACTCATGTTTCATGATGATTTGATGTGTCAATGATGGACACACATTGGTTATACACATGCATACACACATATGTATAAAGATTCACCCTAGATACCATAGTATCACCTTTATATTACAGTATGACCTAGGGATCGTTGTTTATTCGATTTCTACCTGCTAATATTTTCTACTCACGAGTTAGCAACTCACACCCATTGTGCCACAGTTTTCTTGCAGGATCGACAGCTCGGATCAGTAGCGGCTCGCTGGCACACAGCTTGCTTCAAGGTCTTTAACATTGGTAGGTGGGATACACATTTGGATCATGACCACCCTTGTACCTATTTATTTTGTTGTATCTAGTAAAAGCTCCATCAACCAGACTTTGTGCTGGATTCCTTAGCACGGCAGCGAGGTTTCGGGCGGCATCGTCCATGCCAAATTAAAAGATTGCCGTGCTAATGAACCCAAACATAAAGATGTTTAACTAGAGAATCATACGAAACAACAAATGTAAACACTTTACATCTAAGTGAATAGGGTATACAACCTTTGTAGACTGGTCCTTCACTTCTAAAGCTCCGTGTAGTAGTCCTTTCGCTGCAAGTAGTGAACTCCCGGACTCTAGAGAGGGTTCACATGAAGATATGAACAAGCTTGCTCAATGTCTTCGAGGCCGAAGAAGATCTACATCGAGGAGACTCAAGCTCATGCTACCTCTTCACTAATGTGTGAATTAGTGAAGCAAACACCCTAAACTAAATGGCTAATAGTAGAGGATGATGAACTAGGAATTTTGCTCATTTTAGATTTATTTTTCTCACAATATTTCATCATAATCAAGAGAGCTAGAATGAGGAAGAAAAAGATGATCAAGTGATGAAGAGAATAAATCTCATGAGGTTAGAAATGCAACCATGGTGAGTATATGACATACACTAACCCTTGTAGAGACTAAACCATGGCTAAGTGTTAAGGTTGGATTAATAAATATCTTAAGCAAGACAAACAAGTGGACTAAATCAATGTTCTATAAGTTTCCACTAAACACAACCATAACAAATTCCATTTGTTTTGAATTACTTAAAAAAATAAATAAAACCTCATCTTAACCCTAAGCATGGTGTGAGTCACATACGCCCTTGTTGCATGTATAACCTAGCATGTCACAATGATACATATCACATATATATTATTTGTGAGCAAAAGAAAATAATACAATTAACATATATCATATATATATCAATGCATCATATGTGAGAAAAAGAAATGCTTAAGTGAGCTAATATTAGTTAGTGTAATTTAATATATCAAATATATAATTATACATTAAATTATTAAATTAACACTTGATTTAATAATCCGGCTATATCACATACAACCGAGTAGTATCAAATGTAACAACTTATCGAATCAACACTTGATCCGATAACCCGACTATATCACATATAACCGACCGATGCCACAAATCACGAGAATAAAATGTGGTATCACATATGTTCATTAATCTTGGTCCCACACATATCATATATGTGCTCCTACTCCGTTTCGCATGAACCAGGAACCTTTGTGTATGACTCTAAAGACTCGTCAATATGCTGCAGTAGGTGATGATCATATTAAACACCCACAAGCCGTCAACGGTATGCTAAACGTAACGGCCACCCGGGTATTGAGCGATCAGAAGATCATCAAGCATGCTTGCTCATACTCATGTGAATCCAAACAGTAATACTACCGTACAGTCCGGTCTTTTCGTCTGATATGTCGTATATCCAGCCTGGGGGTAGTCAACGTCAGACCCCAACAGCCCGATAAGTCATACCGATATGAGGCTCATAATGGGTAGAGAAATTACTTGTAACACTTACCAGTAAATCTCATAACATCCCTGGCCAGGGACTTCCTGTTATAGCCAATCGAGCACAGCGCAACATCAACCCCCAATACCGGGAGAGACGAAATCCCCTCCTATCACTCATTGCCTCCATGTGACTCGAGACTGTACCCAAAAACCACCGTTTTGCACATTCTCTTGAACGTGGTAAGATGAAAATCAAAGCACAGTGGGAATCACACAAGACTCTATAACGATCTCGGGTCGACAGACTAACCTGTACCAATGTCACTGGAGAACTGCTATCTGACGTGAGGTATAGTACCATCTAGAAGTTCTCGGCGAGTCCGTCCAGTGTACCCAGTCTCCACTGAGCACCCGTATACTATCCTTGATGTCAAACACTAATGGATGTAGGATCATCCGTCGCCCATCATATGGGTCAAGATACGTATACGCTAGTCTACTCTGGAATATCGATGCCCCGTCTTGATACTCCTATGACTAGGAACATTTAAAGGATGTACTTTCCGACTACCCTTGTCCCACTAGTATGATTTGCATCATAGTCCTAATAGTCAAGTACACATCCTAAGGGCTTTACCAACATGTCACAGAGAGACTATATAAGTATACATGTTAAGATAAAGAGTAACCAGATAGCATACTATCATGTCGAGCAAGAAAGTCTTCCCTATATATGTCCCAGCATCCACTATAATATATATCATATGTACAATAATGGCATCTAGGGCATACATACAACTAATAATCTCCCACTTGCACTAAGGCCAGTGGTTGTAGTATCTTATACCCAACGTCCCATAAAAGTCTCTCATGGGAAAGGCCTCGGTGAGTGGGTCCGCTGTGTTATCCTTCACGTCAACTCTCCTGACCTCGATCCCCTGGAGATCAACCATCTCCTGATCAGGTGATACTGCCTCAGAATATGTCTGGATCAATGATGGGACATGGGTTCCTAGGCCTAAGCCACAACTCCATTGTCACACAATGGTAGGAACCATGTTCATCTCATGAACAAGAAATACCCAGACAACCTCTTTGGTAGCATCGTTGGTAGCGATGTATACAACCTTTATCGTCTAGATTGCCACGGTATATAGCTTGGAACTCTTCCAACAAACCGTCCCTCCACTGTGGGTAAAGACAAAGCCTGAGACTGACTATCAGTCGACCTTATCACTCTGAAAGCTCGAACCAAGAACATTCTTTTAGTACTTCTTAAGTACTTAAGAACGTCCTTCACAGCTGTCCAGTGATTCTCCCAAGATCTGATTGATTCCTGATCACTACACCTAGTGAGTTAACTACATCTGGCCTGGTACATAACATTGCATACATGATAGAGCTTGTTGCCAAAGCATAGGTTATCCCTTGTACGTGAGCTCTCTCCAAATCAGTCTTGGGAGACATCTTTTAGAGAGAGTGATTCCTGAGTAGTGGGCGAACCACTATACTTAGAATCTTCTATACTAAACACTTTAGTATGGTGTTAATGTACCTGGATTTGGGACACTCCCAACATCCACTTAGATCTATCCCATAGATCTCTATCCCCAAGATGTAGTAGGCATCACCCAGAACTTTCATGGAGAATTTTTGTGATAAGAGGAGCTTGACCGAGTGTAGCATAGGAAACCCCTTCCTATTAAGAGAAAGACAATCTTACTCTATACTAACTTCTTGTATATACAAGGTTCATCTATCTTTTTGATCAAGTCAAACTCTTTGACTATCATATCAAAACAGACGTTCCATCTCCGCGACGCATGCTTTAACTAAGCAACTTACACATCTTTCTGCCGCTCCCACTTTCCCACGAATCCCTCTGGCTGTCATGCACACGCTTCCTTCTAAATTACATTTAGAAAAGCGGTCATGACGTGCAACTGCCAGATATCGTAGTTATGGTATGCAGCGATGGCAAGTAGGATCCGGACGGTCTTAAGCATAGCCACTGGAGAAAAGGTTTCATATATTCCATACCTGGTTGTATGACGAGAACCTTTTACTACAAGTCTATCTTTGAAAGTCTCAACTTTTCCATCTACACCAAGTATCTATCTCATAGATCCACTTGCTCCCGTTGGGCCACACCCTTTCAGGAGCAACATGCAAAGTCCATACTTTGTTAGTGTATATGGATTCCATTTCGGATCTTATTGCATCCAACCTTTTCACAGAGTCCCCTCTTATGAAGGCTTGCTGAATCTAGTTGGGTCATCATCAACCATGATGCAATCCTCGCTCCCACTGTCACTGAGAATAATCGCATTATCTCTCAGGTGGGTGAGGAACCCTACCAAATTCACGGAGATGCCGAGGTTCGTTGGAGACTATTGAATCCTCTGGTTCCACTAAATTATCAGTCATAGTTTTTATAGCTGGAACTCCTTCCAGTTCTACCTAATGACCACTTTACTGTTGTTCAAGAAATTCATATTTCTAAAAATGTGGCATGTTGAGAAACAAAAAACTTTTGTTCCTCGGTTTGGTAGAAGATATTCCTTCAAAAATGTTTGGGATATCCAACAAACTTACAGAACTGACCTTGCCTTGAGTTTGTCCGGATTTTGCTTTTCAACATAGGCCGGACAACCCCATATCTTAACTTGCTTAAGCCATGGTCTCTTCCCATACAATATCTCATATGGAGTGTAGGTACTGATTTGGTATGAACATTATTCAATAGGTATGCAGCTTGTCAAGTGCATAACTCTAAAAGGAAACATGTATCTCAGCAATACTCATCATAGAGCGCACCGTATCTCATAGGGTGCGATTGCCCTGCCTCGACACACCGTTGTGCTGTGGTGTATACGGAGGAGTAATGCTGAGAGAGAATCTCATTCTCTTTTAGATAAATTAGTAATTCCATGCCAAAGTATTCTCCTCCTTGATCACCTCTAAGGACTTAATACTTTTACCCGTCCGGTTCTCAACTTCATGCTTATATTCTTTGAATTTCTTAAAATCTTCAGACTTGTGTTTCAATAGGAACACATGTCCAAATCTTGAGAGATAGTCAGTGAATATAATAAAGTATAAGGAACCGATCCCTGGCATGTGTAGACATGAATCGCATACATCAACATGTATTGATCCAAAGAGTTCACTAACTCTTCCTCCATTTCCAGTAAACGGAGTTTTGGTCATTTTACCTTTGAGACATGACTCGCAAGTTTCATAAGATGAAAGTTTGAACGGATTCAAATATTCATCCTTATGTGCCTTAGCTAGTCGTGTTGCACTGATATGACCTAGTCTATAATGCCATAAGAAAGATTCGTTCATTTCTGAACTTGTCCTCTTGTGTGTGTTTTGTATACTTAGAACTGTTGTTTGATTTGGAACGTATATGCTATTCCATAATGTGCCTGATCCAATCAACTCTTGATTCAGGACAATGTTCACAACATTATCCTGCAATACAAAATTATATCCTTCTTTATCTGATAAAGAGACTGATATAATGTCGTTTATCAGGTTCGATATGTAATAACATCCGTTCAGAATCAATGTATTTTATAATACAAGGTGATATTTGTAATATAAGGTGATATTTGCCAACTTACTTGGCTGCAACAATTGCACCATTTTCTACATTTAGAGACATATCACCCAATTCCAGTTCTCTACCTATCCGAGCCCATGTAACAGATTACATATGTAGGATCCTGATCCGGTATCACATACCCAGGACGTAGAGTACACTGAGAAACAGTTCTTGGTAAGGAACACCTGAAGAATATGCATCAACATGCTCATTCTTCGATCGGGCGGCATAGGAATTCTGGTATTCCCCAATTTTCTGTTCAATCTTATAAAAATTATAAGAAAGAACGGAACTAACGTTCCCCAACTCAGTATAATAAGCAGGTTCGGTCAATGCATCCATATTATTATCTTGATTAAGACGTGATATGGGCGCTACCAGGAGAGAGAGAGAGAAGAAAACATTCTACGTGCGCTCTAATAAGATCAGATTGGTTATTATTTTATCTAATCAGGATGGCTCCCACTGTTTTTACCAAGTCTTCCTTCAAACCCTAAAAAGTAAGACTAGCTGTGATTAATTACACCCTACAAATTCGCTAACCGTTCAACCAGTCCAGTGTCGGTACTTTGAGGGAGGTTCCCCATGCTTTCGCACAAACCTAATTAAAATGAACCTCGTTTTCCCAGAAGCATAACTCCGTTGACACCTTTCTAGACACCTAATGGGTTAGCTAATTGTAAAGTGCAAAACTCTTCTAGGAGTAACACTTACTCGCAGCGGGACCGGGATCCAACTATTTCATAGAAGGTATGTAATCTCATTGCAAGTTTCAACACTTGAAACTTCCGATATATTTTGCCCTTAGCTTCCTATGACCTTGACAGAGGTCAACAAACCATAGGCCACTAGTCAAGTTCAACCCGTACATTTCATGATTGAATTAAACCTACCCGCACGACCCTTGACGGAGGTCAACAAGGTCGCACGACTACCCTAATCCAATCGCATCTCATGCTTAAGAAGATAAGCACTAATCAGTTACTGCACACTACGCCTTGACGTAGGTCAACAAACGTAGCACGAATACTAAATACTACTTATCTGAAATGACGGAGGGCTACGACAGGTTTTTATGAAAAACTTTTGTGTAATGAATTTGATATCACTGTGGAATCGAGTGGTTTTGAAAAGGAGTGTTTTTGAGTCTTTTACTAGTTTTGCTAAAGAGGTCACTCCCAGTGAAGGGATCTCGGCTATTTCCTTATCGAATAAGGTGTAGGATATTTCACAAATACCACTATGCAAAGCAAAAACTCCAAAAGCAATAAAAAATGAAACCGAGGGTTGTAGCTTCTGCCAGTTATTGCTAAAGAGGTCACTCCCGGTGAAAGGATCTTGGCTCTTTCCTTATCGAATAAGGTGCTGGATATTCTACAAGGAATACCGCTATGCAAAGCAAGAACTAGAGCTGCCAGTTTTTAAAACAAGAATCTACAACATCATTAGGTTTATTTTCTTTTCATTAATCTCATTAATGAAGTCCCATCATTTATGCTTCCTAAGCATCACAGAAGAAATGAAAGCAGTAATATTTATTATATATCATATATATAATATAAGCATTCGTCTCAACATAAGCAGTGATCACATCACAGAGCAGCAGAAGATAACATATGAAATATTGGATATACTAGGATTTCCGTGTTTTATATCAAGCCAGTAGAAAACACGGATTCCATAGTCGTGATGAATAACCAAACCCACATCCCAAGACCCCTATGAGAGCTGCAAGTAACCCTCCCAATTCTAGGGTTAGCAGACCAGGTCTCGACTTCTCGAGATGGCCTCCCACTGGACCCTAGAACCCGGTTACTTGTACTCTCATCCTTGGGTCTATACTAATGCGGAAAAGTAAATAATATACATCAATGGTGACATCATCCTCAACCCGGAAGTACCACAATAAAAGAATATTACATATATTGAATTTTACATGAATGAAAATGAAAAACTCTCATCTCACATAAAACCCCCGGCTATTCAAACGCGACAATCTAATATAACATATCACAGCAACCCATAACATCACATGTCATCAATGTAAGTAAATATGCATATCCCAATTGTCGTTGACGTATAGCAACGAAACCGGTGATACACCACATATTACATTTACGGTCGCAGAAAAGAAAGTGAAAAACCACATCAATTGGAATCGTCACTACCCTTAGACATCATAACCCCGGAATATCACATATTCTGGATTTCATGCCTAACAATGCAAATCTTACATTTGGGTCTCAATTATGAAAACACTTTTCAAAGGAAGTCGGGTAATTCAACAAGATTCCCGATTCCACCCGAGACCGAAATGTCAAAATTGCACGCAACTAATTAATTTTCACAAAACTAATTAGTGTAGATTCTAATTATTGTATCACAATCTCAGATAACTAGACAATATTAAACTTTCCGATCGAATAAACAAACACCCAAAATTTCCCAAAAAGCTCAACACTTGAGCAGAGTTTAAAAAGCACCCAGAACATGCCACAACACCTATGGACCAGCCGTAGAAGGGTCAACCCTTGCTTCACCTATGGCGCCGCTGAACTACCACAAACCCTAAGATTTAGTGGCGGTTCTGACGGTCATAGAATCGAGTTAGGGGTTCGTTCTTCTAGAGGGTCTACAGAATCACCTGCATGATTTTCTGAATATTTTAAACTTGGAAAAATCCAACACTTGAAAAATTTCCAGCAAGGGAAAATATGGGTTATTGATATCCGTTCGAACTTTTTATCACTGTCTAAAATACCCGAAACAAATTTAAAATTACGAATACAAAACACTCTGAATTTCCTATGCAGAAAATTAACTTCACATGCAATTTTAGCAAACACTAGCAACACCTGAAACCCCAAATCCCAGAGACTGGAACATCCTGAAAATTTGAAGCCAAAACTCCAAAATTAAACCCGTGAGCTCGGATTTAAACCCATTGTGGCCGGCCAGATTCATGCAAAAATGCTTCGAATTTTCATGGTGTTCATGTTATATCACATATAATATTCTGCAGTTGCTAAAAAAATTTTTATAGACCATTTGAAAATCGACAGAAACTAGGTCTTATGGTTTCAAGTTTCAGAGTCGTTTCGGTTTCGTAATTTAACAAATATCGTGTAATTCTCTAGCTTGGCTCTGATACCACTGCTGGATTCCCTAGCATGACAATGAGGTTTCGGGCGGCATCGTCAATGCCAAATTAAAAAATTTCCGTGCTAACGAACCCAAACATAAGGATGTTTAACTAGAGAATCATACGAAACAACAAATGTAAACACTTTACATCTAAGTGAATAGGGTATACAACCTTTGTAGACCGTTCCTTCATTTCTAAAGCTCCGTGTAGTAGTCCCTTCACTGCAAGTAGTGAACTCCCGGACTCTAGAGATGGTTTACATGAAGAAATGAACAAGCTTGCTCAATGTCTTCGAGGCCGAAGAAGATCTACGTCGAGGAGACTCAAGCTCATGCTACCTCTTCACTAATGTGTGAATTAGTGAAGCAAACACGCTAAACTAAATGGCTAATAGTAGAGGATGATGAATTAGGAATTTTTCTTATTTTAGATTTATTTTTCTCACAATATTTCATCACTTTCATTATAAGAAAGAGAGCTAGAATGAGGAAGAAGAAGATGATCAAGTGATGAAGAGAATAAATCTCATGAGGTTAGAAATGCAACCATGGTGAGTATATGACATACACTAACTCTTGTAGAGACTAAACCATGGCTAAGTGTTAAGGTTGGGTTAATAAATATCTTAAGCAAGACAAACAAGTGGACTAAGTTAATGTTCTACAAGTTTCCACTAAACACAACCATGACAAATTCCATTTGTTTTGAATTGCTTAAAAAAATAAATAAAACCTCATCTTAACCCTAAGCATGGTGTGATCTCATACACCCTTGTTGCATGTATAACCCTGCATGTCACAATGATATATATCTCATATATATTATTTATGAACAAAAGAAAATAATACAATTAACATATATCACATATATATCAATGTATCATATGTGAGAAAAAGAAATACTTAAGTGAGCTAATAATAGTTAATGTAATTTAATATATCAAATATATAATTATACATTAAATTATTAAATCAACACTTGATTTAATAATCCGGCTATATTATATATAACCGACTAATATCAAATGCAATAACTTATCGAATCAACACTTGCTCCGATAACTCGGCTATATCTCCGATGTCACAAATCACAAGAATAGAATGCGGTATTACATACGCGCATTAATCTCGGTCTCGCACATATCTCATATGTGCTCCTACTTCGTTTCACATGAACCAGAAAACCTCTGTGTAGGACTCTAAAGACTCGTCAATACGCCGGCAGTAGGTGATGATCATATCAAACAACTACAAGCCGTTAGCGGTCTGTTAAACGTAATGGCCACCAGGGTATTGAGCGATCAGAAGATCATCAAGCATGCCTGCTCATACTCTTGTGAATCCAAACAGTAACACTAGCGTATAGTCCGGTCTCTTCATCTGATATGTAGCATATCCAGCCTGGGGGTGGTCAACGTCAGACCCCAACAGCCCGATAAGTTGTGCCAATATGAGGCTCATAACGGGTAGAGAAACTACTGGTAACACTTACCAGTAAATCTCATAATAGCCTTGGCCAGGGACATCCTGTTATAGCCAATCGAGCACAGTGCAACATTAACCCCCAATACCGGGAGAGACGAAATCCCCTCCTATCTCTCATTCCTCCATGTGACTCGGGACTGTACCCAAAAACCATCGTTTTGCACGTTCTCTTGAACGTGGTAAGGTGGAAATCAAAGCATAGTGGGAATCACACAAGACTCTATGACGATCTCGGATCGACAGACTAACCTGTACCAGTGTCACCAGAGAACTGCTGGTTACCCCAATCAGAGCAAAACTCTGTTTTGAATTTCAAAATTCAAAAGTTGAAGTAACGCTTCAGATCCCGTGCGCTGTGCGCTGCGCGCCACGTGTCAAAAGCAGACACGCAGCACCATGAGCACCGCGCCCAAGGCAGCACGCCACCAATCAGAGCAAAGCTCTGTTTTAAAAAATTCAAAATGTAAAAGTTGAAGCAATGCTTCAAATCCAACGTTCTGCACTGAGCGCCACATGTCGAACACAGGTGCGCTAGCGCAGTTGCGCTGCGCTCTGCGCTGAGCGCCACGTGTCGAACACAGATGCGCTAGCGCAGTTGCGCTGCGTGCCACGTGTCGAACACGGGCACGCTAGCGCAGTTGCGCTGCGCTCTGCGCCACGTGTCGAACGTAGGTGCGCTAGCACAAGGTGCGCCAGCGCTGGAATTAAAAATTCCCCACCGTCAGATCAAAATATCTACTAATAATAAATTATTAATTAATCAGAACTAAAATTCTATTATGGAAAGATTTTTCAATCTTATTAAAACAAAAAGATTATCTTCTGTAAAACAGAAACCTTAGGATCAAAGATCCAATGGTGGGAAATATTCCCAAATCAATCAGAGAAAAATCTCTTAAAACTGATTTAACAAATTGTTTAGCCCTATATAAAGGACCCTAGACTTCAAGTCTCGGGGATACAAAAAGAGAGAGAGAAGCCCTTTGCAAAAGAAGAGCAAGCTCTTAGGAAAAAGAAGATTCTTCTTCATCTTTAAGATAAAGAACTATGTTCTTGAACAACAGAGATGAAACCATAAAAAGAAGAACCATCTTCTAAAAAGATCAGAGATCTAAAAAAGACCAAGGTCTTTGATAAAAAGATCAAAAGATCTTATCATAAAAAAATATATAAAATAATAAAAGAAGTATTTTACTTTATTTACAGATCTTTGATCTATAAAGGCAGAGCCTTTTATAAAAACAAGAACTTTTGTTCTTGGATCTTGAGGCAAACTCTCCTTTGAAGAACACGAATTTGTTCTTTGATCTTAAAATTGATCAAAATGTGCTTTGCGCTATTAGAAAGTGCCTTGCACTCTTGAACCGCGCTTTTGCGCTTCTTGGATTGGCGTTCAGCGCCAAAACATGCCACGTGTCGACCATAGACACCACTTGCGCTTTGCGCTTTTAAAACAGAGCACTGCGCTCATGGACTGGCGCTCAGTGCTAAATGCTCCACGTGTCACTCACTGGCGTGCCAACAAACTAGCGCAACGCGCTCATAAATTAAAAGCACAATGCGCTAATGAACTAGCGCTTAGCGCTAAGCGTGACACGTGTCATCTTTGTGTGCGCTTCCTGACAGAAGCACAATGCGTTCTTTCCTTAGCGCAAAGCGCCTGACGCGCCACGTGGCGCACTATCAGAACACACATTGTTCTGATCAATGCTGTGCATTCAATACCAGACAAAAAAATGTCAGAGCCCAATGCTTAACATTATTAAAAGGGCCAAGCCCAAATAAAGGTTTAATAGCCAGAATAAAAATTAAATGTTAAACATTTTTTTGGACTTAGCCCAATTCTGGCCATAAGTTCTCAACTTATCTTGAATTGAGCACATCTGCTCTTTCAACCAACTCACCTTGGTTCAAGGGTACATCTCTTCACTCCTTTAATATTTGTCGCTGTAATTCCTCAACGTCTTCCAAGAGGTGACGGGTCCCGACAACCACATATCTCACGGACTGTGGGGTCCTTAAACTCATGGACTATGATGTCTTTAACCTCGACCGTGATGTCTTAAAACTAATATCGGACTGTGGGGTCCTTAAACTCATGGACTATGATGTCCTTAACCCCGACCGTGATGTCTTAAAACTAACATCGGACTGTGGGGTCCCTAAACCCATGGACTATGATGTCCCTAACTTCGACCGTGATGTCTTAAAACTAACATTGGACTGTGGAGTCCTTAAACCCACGAACTATGATGTCCTTAACCTCAACCGTGATGTCTTTAAACTAACATCGGACTGTGGGGTCCTTAAACTCATGGACTATAATGCGACCGTGATGTCTTTAAACTAACATCGGACTGTGGGGTCCTTAAACTCATGGACTATGATGTCCCTAACCTTGACCGTGATGTCTTAAAACTAATATTGGACTGTGGAGTCCTTAAACCCATGGACTATGATGTCCTTAACCTCGACCGTAATGTATTTAAACTAACATCGGACTGTGAGGTCCTTAAACTCACGGACTATGATGTCCTTAACCTCGACCGCGATGTCTTTTAACTAACATTGGACCGAGATGTCCCTAAACGAACAATGGACCGTAATGTCCTTAAACTAATTATCGACCGCAATGTCCCTAAACTAAACAAAAGAGCCCAATTGCTCTCTTGTCAGATCTAAACGATCCCGTTAAGTTGATCTTAGTCTAAAATGAGACTAACGTATCCTTAACAAACGTTTAAGTTGATCTTAGTCTCAAATGAGGCTAACGTATCCTTAAACCGAACCCCTTAAACCCAAATCTAAGAAAGATACGGATTTGGACTAGTCCACACCCTACGGGCGACAACATAACTTAGTCTTCGTATACAATCCACGGGCAACCAAACACAAAACAAACACCCACGACACGAAGTGACTATATGGAGAAGGAGAAAGTTGTTACCACGATGCGGTAGCGTAATTAACTCCAGGGGCTTGCGCCTGCAGGGAAGAGCGTCCCCATAATCAAAAACCCCTCAAACAAGGGGGAATCTGACGAAGTCTGCTACATCGGCCGCATCCGTTTAAACCTTCGATATATGATGTCATAAATCAACTTGGCATCTTCGGAGAGGTGGACGAATAGCACCAATTAGCATCTGCCCCGAATTTCAGGCAAGACGAACCTACACGGTCGCGTCTCTGTGTTCGGAGGGGAACAAATTCTGGCATGCCCGGTAGGACCTCTTCCTCTTTCCACTCCATACTTCGTGTGTCATGTTCGCGAACGAATCGCAGTTTTCTATGGTTGCCTGTGGATTCGAGGTACTAAGATTTAGTGTCTTGCTCCGTGCAGAAAATAGAAGATCAATGGCTTCAAACTGCACTAATTGCAACTGCAACTCTCGCTCCGTCCCGTCCGAAGGAGTGACTTACGGGCCCCAAGCGGCCTCCATTTTCGCTATGCCGGTGGAACAGGTGACTCAGGCCACCACTGGATTGTTCTTCGGGACCATGATTCCGCCAACAAGCTTCAACGCTCCTGTACCATCACAAGAAGCTCCGAAGAAGTCGGTCTTTGATCGGCTTACCACTACTGCGGCTCCTCTTAACGGGTCGCCCAAACCAAGCGTCTCAGTTTTCAGCAGACTGGGCCAAAACTCCAACGGGCCTGTAAAGAAGCCCGCAATACCACAGGGCGTTATCCCGAAATGGATAGCTATTCCTACTCCAGGTGAAGTCCTCAAAGCTACTTCCCCTGCCCAGAGGCCTGTCTTTGACAGATTGGACATTGCTTCTCAACGAACGTTAGTTTTCAGTAGGCTGGCACCAACAGCAATCCTCAACCAGAACAGGGGGCATGAGGAAGTCATTCCTATAGATGAGACAATCCCAACGGCTCGACACGCTCGACGTCACCACTGGCGCCGAGTAAGGAAGGCTGGGGGCAACTCTCCTTCTGGATTGACTCCGCCGGCTCCAATGGTGGAAATCGATGCTGCTGTTTCAACTGGGAACAGCTTTGAATCATTAAGGAGGGGGCGCAAAAACTCTCCGACTGCCGTGCTGAAAAGTTCTCTTCCACCTATGGAGAAAGCCCTATAGGCGAAGTTGGAGCAGCCCCCTCAGCGGCTGTCCTCCAAAATTTACAAAGTCTGGCGACAGGTCCAGGAATCCGTGATTGATCAGGACTGCTTTCGCCGACCAAAGAATATTAAAGCTCGGCAAGAAAAGAGCCATCCTATGGTATCACAGAAGATGTCATCCGTCTGGGTGCCCGCTGCAACGGCTCCTTCAACTTCAACCGCTCACAAGAGAAGGAGGCTGGAGAAAGCCCCTGTGACCGTGGCGAACCGCAAAGACGCTGAATCTAAACGCCTTAAGGCTGGGAAAATGGTGGTGCATACCGTCTATATGGCATCCGGGAAAGAGAAAAGACGTGCTTCTATGGGTCATCGGCCGCTTACCCGATCGATAACAAAGGCTCAGGAGCAACAACAGCAAAAACTTCAGGAGATGCTGACTGCAATGGCCGCACTCACTGGGCCGAAAGAGAATCCAGAGATCTCAGAGCAGCTTCAGGAACAAGAGACTGATGCTGAATTCCTCCGAAGAATGCTCGAGAGGAAAGAAAAAGAGGCCGCGAAACAGGTGGCCAACATAAAACGAATGGCTCTTTTTTTCTAAGACATGGCTGGGATGATGTTACAGCCGGAACCTCCAGCTGAAGACCCCCCGATTATCACTGAAGACGATAGGGGAGAGACATCGAACCCTCTTCCAGCTTGTTCAACAGCCAAGGAGGAGACCATTTCCAAAGCCACCCTGGATGATTATATATCTCAGCAAATACAGGCTCATCAAGCAAATGAAGCAACTGGCCAAGTCGTCAGAACTGGACGACCATATCCAGGATGGTACGATTAGATCAAGTATCCACCAGAATACACGATTCCTAAGTTTCACGTATACAAGGGGATGGGAAATCCGCATCAGAACGTCACTCAATTTAAAGCCTTGTGTAGCAACACTGGAGGTGATGACAAATTGTTACTTCGCCAGTTCGTCGGCAGCTTGTCGGAGGCATCATTCGAGTGGTATTCCGAACTCCCAAATGACTCTGTCAAAACTTTTGCGGAAATGGAGTTGTTGTTCACCCAGAGATTCGCAAGTGCCAGTGAACGCACCCCAATAACGGCACTGATCAATGCCAGGGTGAAGCCAGGTGAAACGCGGGTTCAGTACGCGATCCGATGGCAGAACCTGTGGTCAAAATGCGAACAGCGCATCGAAGAAGCACCAACGGTGGGCATGTTCGTGGGCACCTTAGACCCTCATGCAACTATTTCACAGTTCATGATGTTCTTCAAACCGACCACATTCCAGGCTCTAATCGACAAGCTGGCCCAGATGGACCAGATGGGTCACAGACCATCTCCCCCAAAGCCGGAACCACGGAACGAAAAGGGTAAAGGGAAGGCGATCTTCGTTGCGAACACCCAACAGCAGCCCAGTGCCCCGAAACTGACGGATCAACTGGAAGAGAGACGGCGGTATTATAATGAGAAAATGAAGCGCCCTTACTCATTCTCGCGGGATAAAACGAAGAGGCTGTTCGAACTAGCAATGCGCAACAGGCTTATCAATTTGCCGAATCCAAGGCGACCATCGCAACGCGGCGAAGTGAATAATCCCAATTATTGCCCTTACTGTTAGTTATGTATATTCCCTAGAGGCCATTGTTGTACATATGATGTATATTATAATGGATGCTTGGATATATATAGAGAGGACTTTCTTACTCGTCATGATAGTACGCTATTTGGTTTCACTTTATCTAAACATATTGACTTGTATTAGTTTACTGTCTTACTCTCACATGTTGATAAAGCCCTTAGGATCTGTACTCGACATCTGGGACTATGATGAGATCATACTAGTGGGGCCACGGTAGTCGATGAGTACATCCTAAAACTGTTCCTAGTCGAGGGTGTGTCGAGACAGGGCATCGATACACCAGTATAGACTAGCGTATACGCATCTTGACCCATATGATGGGCGATGGATGATCCCATATCCATCGGTGTTTGACATCAAGGATGGTGTACGGGTGCTCAGTGGAGACTGGGTACACTAGACGGACTCGCCGAGAACTCCCAGATGGTATTATACCTCATGTCAGATGGCAGTTCTCCGGTGACACTTGTATAGGGTAGTCTGTAGACCCGAGATCGTCATAGAGTCTTGTATGATTCCCACTATGCTTTGATTTCCACCTTACCACATCCAAGAGGGCATGCAAAACGGTGGCTTTTGGGTGCAGTCCCGAATCACATGGAGGCAATGAGCGATAGGAGGGGATTTGTCTCTCCCGGTATAGGGAGTTGATGTTGTGCTGTGTTCGATTGGCTATAACTGGAAGTCCCTGGCCACAGCTGATATAGAGATTTACTGGTAAGTGTTATCAGTAGTTTCTCGACCTGTTATGAGCTTCACATCGACACGACTTATCGGTTACTGGGGTCTGACGTATACCACCACTAGACTAGATATGCGACATATCAAACGAAGAGACCGGACTGTACGGGAGTGTTACTGATTGGATTCATAGGAGAATGTACATGCTTGCTTGTTGATCTTCTGATCGCTCAATACCTGGATGACTGTTACGTTTAGCTGACCGCTTGCAGCTTGTGGGTGTTTGATATGATCATCACCTGCTACCGGTGTATTGACGATTCTTTAGAGTCCTACACAGAGGTTTCTTGACTCAGGAAAAATGGAGTAGGAGCACATATGTGATATGTGCAGGACCGGGGATAATGCGATATGAGATACCGTATTATATCCTCGCGATATTTTGATATGAGCCGGATCATCGGATCAAGTGTTGATTCGATGAATCGGTACATGATATATTAGTCGGTTATATTCGATATAGCCGGATTTTCGGATCAAGTGTTGATTCGATAATTTAATGTATAAATATATATATGATATATTACTTTACATTATCTAATATTGGCTCGCTTTATTGATTCATTTTCTCACCGGATAATACATTGATATATATGCGATATATGTTAAGTGTATTATTTTCTTTTGTTACAAAATATATTATATATGTGATATATAATATTGTAACATGTTATAATTACTAATGCAACATGATTAGTGGAGATTAAACATGGTTAGGGTTTGATTTGGGTTAGTTCTTTCATGAACCTTCTAGAAGGTTTTCTTTTGTTTTGAGCTAAGATATTATGGTTGATATTTTAGTGACTCATTCTTTAACCCAACCCAAACCCTTAACCCTAGTGAACTCTCTACAATGGTTAGCCTACTCATTATCAAATATGGTTGCATTTGTAATTATCACTTCTATTTCATTATTCATCACAAAAGGAATTTCCTTCTTCTTCTTCTTCTTGCTTGAGCTTTGAAAAAAGCTTTCTAGGTTTTCATTTGGTGATGAATTAAAGAGAGAATTTGATAATAAAAGAGGGCATAAATCCTACTTCATCATCCTTATCTAATATAGCCAATTAGATTAGGGTGTTCACCTCATTAGTGAGAAAAATCTTGAGTTAAAGAAACTTCGAGGTAGATCATCGGAGAAAAGGAAGACTACAAGTAAGCATGGATCATTCGGGTTGTGGAGCCTTTCTTGAGTCCGGGAGATCGTGGATCGCGGCGAAGGGACTTCTACTCGGAGCTTATGAAGCGAAGGAGCGGATTACAAAGGTTGTAATCCCTCACTCTTAGTTGTAAAGATATTTACTTGCATGTGTAACCCTAATTATCTAGCAAAGATCCTAGCTTTGGGTTGTTCGGCACGTCTAAATTTTAAATCGGGCATGGTTGATACTTTATAGACCCTTGTATGAGTCCCTAGGAATCCTACAGTAGTATCAAAGCCTAACTAGAGCATTAGGCGACGTGTATACGAAGTTAAAAGTCCGATCGAACCCCGATACGTCGAAAATGACCCCCTCTTTGGAAATTTTGTAAAAATGTGATTTTTTCTGCATTAAAAATACTCAAAAAAATCAGCAGGGAATTCTAAGGATTACTGTAAAACACGACATCCTAATTCCACTAAAGAGCCACGGAACCGCGGCAATACCTTGCTTGCGCGGCGGTTCCGCGGCGGAACAGTAGAATTAGGGTTAGGGTTTTGTACAGTAATATCCGTAGGTACTTGTACATTCTTCTGGGTATTTTTAATCTTACTCAAGTGTTGAGTGTTCTGGGGATTATTTTGAATTCGTTGATTCGATCGAAAAGTTTAATTTCGTTTTGTTTTCCGGATAATTTAGAAAGTATTAAAATGTTCGAACGGATATCATTAATTCACTTTTTACCGACACGAAAAAACTTTCAAGTGTTGAATTTTTCTTGAGTTTAAATCTTTCGGAAAAATGTACAAGTAACGCAGTGGACCCTCTAGAAGAACACAAACCTTAACTCGATTATGTGACCGTCTGAACCGCCTCTAAACCTTAGGGTTTGGGGCAGTACGGCGTGCCACATGTGAGGCGTTGGCTTGACCCTTCTACGGCTGGACCATTGGTACTGTGGCATATGATGGATGCTTTTAAACTCCGCTCAAGTGTTGAGCCATTTGGGAAATTTTGGGTGTTTGATTATTCGATCGGAAAGTTTCATATTGTCTATTTATCTGGAATGTGATACAATATGTGGAATTCATATAGTTAGGCATGAAATGTGAAGTATGTGATATTTCGGATTTACGATGTCTAAAGTGATTGTGGATTCCAAATGTTGTAGTTTTACAATTTCTTTTCTATGACCGTAAGTGTAGTATGTAGTTGTATTGCCGGTTTTCGTTGCTATACATCAACGATGATCGGTGTATGCATACTTACTTACGTTGATAATATGAGATATTATGTGTTGCTGTGATATATTATATTGGATCGTCATGTTCTGAATAGCCGGGGTTTTTATGTGAGATGAGGGTTTTTATTTTCATTCATGTAAAATTCATTTGTATGTAATATTCTTTTATTGGGGCACTTCCGGGATGAGGTTGATGTCGCCAGTGTATATTATTTACTTTTCCGCATTAGGTGACCCAAGGAGGGGAGCACAAGTAACCGGGTTCTAGGGTTCAGTGGGAGGCCATCTCGAGGAGTCGAGACCAGGTCTCCTAACCCTAGAATTGGCAGTGTTACTTGCCGCTCTCGTAGGGGTCTAGGGATATGGGTTTGGCTATTCATCACGACCGTGGAATCCATGTTTTATACAGGCTCGTATTAAAACACGGACATCCTAGTATATCCAATATTTCATATATGTTCTTCTGCTGCAATGTTCTTTGATGAGATCATATTACTGCCTGAGACGAATGCTTATACTATATATATATGCTGATATATAAATATTACTGCTTTCGTTTCTACTGTGATGCTTAGGAAGCAAAAGTTGATGGGATATATTAATGAGATTAATAAAAGAAAAGAAACCTAAAAGATGTTGTAGAATCAAAACTTTATAAAAAGGGTAGCTACAGTTTTGCTTTGCATAGCGATTTATATGATATACCCTGCACCTTATTCGATGAGGAAAGAGCCGAGATCCCTTCACCGGGAGTGACCTCTTTAGCAAAACTGGCAGATGCTACAAACTCGCGGTTCAGTTTTTGACAGCTTATATAGTTCTTGCTTTGCACAGCGGTATAAATGATATACCATGCACCTTATTCGATGAGGAAAGAGCCGAGATCCCTTCACCGGGAGTGACCTCTTTAGCAAAACTAGAAAAGCCTCAGAAACACTCCTTTTCAAAATCACTTGTTTCTACGACGATATCAAGTTCATTACGCTCATGGTTTTCTGAAAAACCTGTGTAGCCCTCCGTCATTTCAGATAAGTAATATTTAGTATTCATGCTGCAGTAGTTTGGCATGCGTCAAGGCGTAGTGTACGGTAGCTGATTATTACTTATCTGTAGCATGAGATGCGATTGGATTAGACTATTCGTACGGCGTTGTTTGGCATGCGTCAAGGGTCGTACGGGTGGGTTTAATTCAATCACGAAATGTACGGGTTGAACTTGACTAGTGGACTATGGGTTGTTTGGCATGCGTCAAGGTCATGGTACGCTAGGGGTAAAAGCATTATCGGGAATTTTAAGTATTGAAATTTGCAATGAGATTGCATACCTCCTATGAGATAGTTGGATCCTGATACCCACTGCGAGTAAGAGTTACTCCTGGGAGAATTTTACACAGGACAATTAGCCGATCAAGTAGGTGTCTAGAAAGGTGTTAACGGGGTTATACCTCTGGGAAAATGAGGTTTATTTTAATTAGGTCCGTGCGAAAGCACGGGGAACCTTTCTCAAGTACCGAAACTGATCTGGCTGAAAGATTGACGAAATTGTAGGGTATAATTAATCCCGGCTAATCTTACCTTTTAGGGTTTGAAGGAAGATTTGATAAAAACAGTGGGAGATATCCTGATTAGATAAGATAATAACCAATCTAATCTTGCAAGAGCATACGCTAAAGTGTTTTCTTCTCTCTATCTCTCCAGGTAGCGACCATGTTAGGCCATAATCAAGATAATAATATGGATGTATTGACTGAAACCGCTTATTATACTGACCAGGGGAACGTTGGTCCCGTTCTTTCTTATAAGAGTTATAAGACTGAACAGGAAACAGGAGAATATCTGGATTCTCATACCGCCCAAACAAAGAACATGCATGCTGATGCATCTTCTTCGGGTGTGTTAGTTATTAAGAACTGTTTCTCAGTACACCCTACGTCCTGGGTATTAGATACCGGATCGGGATTCCACATATGTAAATTGGTACATGGGCTACATAAAGGTAGAGAACTGGGAAAATGTGATCATTCGGTTCAAGTAGGGAATGGTGCAAGTATTGCAGCCAAATCAGTTGGCGAATATCATCTAGTATTACCAAGTAGTAATACACTGATTCTGAATGAGTGCTATTATATACCGAACATGATGTGCAACATTATATCAGTTTCTTTATTAAATAAAGAAGGATATAATTTTGTAATACAGGATAATGTTATGAACATCTTCCTAAATCAAATGTTGATTGGATCAGGCTCGTTACATAATGGCATATTCATTCTCAATCAAAATACAGTCCTTAATATACAAAACACACACAAAAGGAAAAGTTCAGAAATGAATGAATCCTTCTTATGGCATTGTAGACTTGATCATATCAATGCGACATGGCTAGCTAAGTTACATAAGAATGGATATTTGAATACGTTCGAATTATCATCTTATGATACTTGCCATTCATGTCTCAAAGGAAAAATAACCAAAACTCTATTTAGTGGACACGGAGAAAGAGTTACGGAACTCTTAGGACTGGAACAAAGTGATGTATGCGGTCCTATGTCTACGGATGCCAGGAACGGTTCTTCCTACTTCATTACATTCACTGACGATCTCTCTAGATACGGACATGTGTTCCTGATGAAACACAAGTCTGAAAATTTTGAGAAATTCAGAGAATATAAGCACAAAGTAGAGAACTAAACGGGCAAAAGTATTAAAATCCTTCGATCTGATCGAGGAGGAGAATACTTGAGCAATGATTTTCTGGATTATCTAAAAGAGAATGGGATTCTCTCTCAGCTTACTCCTCCTTATACACCACAGCACAACGGTGTATCGGAGCGAAGGAATCGCATCCTATTAGATATGGTACGCTCTATGATGAGTGATGCTGAGTTACCTATTTCCTTTTAGGGGTATACGCTTGAGACAACCATATACCTATTGAATCTAGTTCCATTTAAATCTGTACCTACCACACCATATGAGATATGGAGTGGGAAGAGACCATATTTTAAACGAGTTAAGATATGGGGTTGTCCGGCCTATGTCAAAAGGCAAAATCCGGAAAAACTCGAGACACGATTAGTTCTTTGCAAGTTTATGGGATATCCAAAGAATTCTCAAGGATATTATTTCTACCACGCTGAGGAACAAAAAGTGTTTATTGCTCAACATGCCACCTTTTTGGAAAAGGAATTTCTTGCAAAAGAAATTAGTGGCAAAGAGGTAGAGCTGGAAGAGGTTCCAGCACCGCAAACTACAACTGATGATTTATTAGAACCAGAGGATTCAATAGTACCCGACGAATCCCAGCATCTCCGCCGATCTAGTAGGGTTTCTTATCCACCTGAGAGATACTACGGTTTTCTCATTGATGGTGGAAGCGAGGATTGCATCATGGAAGATGATGACCCGACTAGTCTCGAGCAGGACATCACGAGTGGTGACTCTGTGAAATGGCTGGATGTAATGCGATCTGAGATGGAATCCATGTACACCAACAAAGTATGGACTTTGGAAAATGCTCCTGAAGGGGTAAAACCCATTGGGAGCAAGTGGATCTTTAAAAAGAAAATTGGTGTAGATGGAAAAGTTGAGACTTTCAAAGCTAGACTTATTGTAAAGGGTTTTCGTCAACGACCAGGTGTGGATTATGACGGAACCTTTTCTCCAGTGGTTATGCTTAAGTCCATCCGGATCTTACTTGCCATTGCTGCATACCATGAATAAGAAATCTGGCAAATGGATGTTAAGCCTGCCTTTCTAAATGGTGATTTAGAAGAGTGCGTGTACATGACTCAGCCAGAGGGCTTCGTAGATAGTGGGAGCAGCGGAAAGGTGTGCAAACTGCTTAAATCCATCTATGGGTTAAAGCAAGCATCGCGGAGTTGGAACATCTGCTTTGATATTGTAGTCAAAGAGTTTGACTTCATCAAAAACGTAGATGAACCTTGTATAGATAAAAAGATTGCGGAGAGTAAGGTTGTCTTCCTCGTATTGTACGTCGATGACATACTCTTGATAGGAAATGATGTTCCTATGCTGCAATCAGTCAATCTCTTCTTATCATAAAGATTCTCAATGAATGATCTAGGTGATGCCTCCTGCATATTGGGAATCATGATCTATAGAGATAGATCTAAATGGATACTGGGATTGTCCCAATCCAGGTACATTGACACCATACTAAAGAGGTTTAGTATGGAAGAATCCAAGCGTGGTAACCAACCTACGATCTCTGGACTCACACTCTCCAAAGAGATGTCTCCCAAGACTGGTTTGGAGAGAGCTCGCATGCAAGGGATACCCTATGCTTCGGCAGTAGGCTCTATCATGTATGCGATACTATGTACCAGACCTGATGTAGCATACTCACTAAGTGTAGTAAGTCGGTATCAAGCAGATCCTGGAGAGAGTCACTGGATAGCTTTGAAGAACATTCTCAAGTACTTGCGAAGGACTAAAGAGATGTTCTTGGTGTATGGTAACGGAGATCTCCAGGTGGAGTCCTTTACCGATTCAAGCTTCCAAAGTGATAAGGACGACTCCGAGTCACACTCGGGATTTGTCTTTACCCTCAATGGAGGGGCGGTATGTTGGAAGAGTTCCAAACAGGATACCGTTGCAGACTCGACGATGGAGGCTGAATACATCGCTGCCAACGATGCTGCTAAAGAGGCTGTCTGGATTAAGAAGTTTATTAGTGAACTTGGTATGGTTCCATCCATTAAGCATCCAATACCTCTGTTTTGTGATAACAATGGAGCTGTGGCTTTGGCCAAGGAACCCAGGTCCTATCAGAAGTCCAGACATATTCTGAGGCGGTATCACTTGATCAGGGAGATAGTTGATCGCCGGGAGATCGAGGTCAGGAGAGTAGATACGAAGGACAACACTGCGGATCCACTCATGAAGGCCATTCCCCATATACAGTTTGAGAGATTATTCGGGATGCTAGGTATGAGATACTACAGCAGCTGGCCTTAGTGCAAGTGGGAGATTGTTAGTTATGTATATGCCCTAGAGGCCATTGTTATACATATGATGTATATTATAATGGATTCTTGGATATATATAGAGAGGACTTTCTTGCTCGTCATGATAGTATGCTATTTGATTTCACTTTATCTAAACATGTTGATTTGTATTAGTTTACTGTCTTACTCTCACATGTTGATAAAGCCCTTAGGATCTGTACTCGACTACTAGGACTATGATGAGATCATACTAGTGGGGCTATGGTAGTCGATGAGTACATCATATAACTGTTCCTAGTCGAGGGTGTATCGAGATAGGGCATCGATACACCAGTATAGACTAGCGTATACGCATCTTGACCCATTTGATGGGCGATGGATGATCCCATATCCATCGGTGTTTGACATCAAGGATGGTGTACGGGTGCTCAGTGGAGACTGGTACACTGGACGGACTCACCGAGAACTCTCAGATGGTATTATACTTCACGTCAGATGGCAGTTCTCCGGTGACACTGGTACAGGGTAGTCTGTAGACCCGAGATCGTCATAGAGTCTTGTGTGATTCCCACTGTTCTTTGATTTCCACCTTACCACGTCCAAGAGGGCATGCAAAAACGGTGGCTTTTGGGTGCAGTCCCGAATCACATGGAGGCAATGAGCGATAGGAGGGGATTCGTCTCTCCCGGTATAGGGAGTTGATGTTGTGCTGCGTTCGATTGGCTATAACTGGAAGTCCCTGGCCACGGCTGATATAGAGATTTACTGGTAAGTGTTATCAGTAGTTTCTCGACCCGTTATGAGCTTCACATCGACACGACTTATCGGTTACTAGGGTCTGACGTATACCACCCCTACACTAGATTTGCGACATATCAGACGAAGAGACCGGACTGTACGGGAGTGTTACTGATTGGTTTTACAGGAGAATGTACATGCTTGCTTGTTGATCTTCTGATCGCTTAATACCTGGGTGGCTGTTATGTTTAGCTGACCGCTTCCAGCTTGTGGGTGTTTGATATGATCATCACCTGCTACCGGCGTATTGACGATTCTTTAGAGTCCTACACAGAGGTTTCTTGACTCAGGCAAAATGGAGTAGGAGCACATATGTGATATGTGCAGGACCGGGGATAATGCGATATGAGATACCGTATTATATTCTCGCGATATTTTGATATGAGCCGGATCATCGGATCAAGTGTTGATCAGATGAATCGGTACATGATATATTAGTCGGTTATATTCGATATAGCCTGATTGTCAGATCACGTGTTGATTCGATAATTTAATGTACAAATATATATATGATATATTACTTTACATTATCTAATATTGGCTCGCTTTATTGATTCATTTTCTCACCGGATAATACATTGATATATATGCGATATATGTTAATTGTATTATTTTCTTTTGTTACAAAATATATTATATATGTGATATATAATATTGTGACATATTATAATTACTAATACAACATGATTAGTGGAGATTAAACATGGTTAGGGTTTGATTTGGGTTAGTTCTTTCATGAACCTTCTAGAAGTGTCACTTCATATCAAATCTTGGAATTTGAACAGAGCTTTGCTCTGATTGGGGAAACAAATGCTCCCCCACCGTTGCACTTACGTGGCCCAAGCGTGAGTGCAGCGGTGGTTGGATTAACTTTTTGGAAGTTAAAATGGCTCTGAATGCCTATAAATAGGACCTTTGGTCCCTTAGATGATTCCCATCTTCTTTCTTGAGATTTTTTTTATTCAGAGCATTGTTCTTCAATTTAAGAACTTTTCAAGAGTAAAACTCTGTCAAAACTTAGGTAATGTTTAAAAACTTTTAATAAACTAGGGTTTTACCCATTAACAGAGCTTTGCTCTTCATAGATCTTTGATCTAAAGAGAACCCTTTTAGGGTTCCATTAATAGAGCTTTGCCCTCTAAAAGGTCTTTATTTACGATTTCTTAATTCATTAATGGAGCTTTGCTCCTTTCAAATCATATAGAAGAACTTTTAAGAGATTGTTCATGGATCTTGAAGATCAAAAATGAAATTTTATTTTTGATGGGATATATCATCTTTTTAGAGTAAGGCTCTCAGCGTTCTCGGGGAATTTCTTTAAATTCTCTTCATAACTGATTTTGACAGGTGTCGCTCCTGTCTGCAGAGCATTGCTCTCGAGGAGTTTAACTCCCTGTGTCTGTTTTTCCTCATTGCTAATCTTCTAATGACGTTTATTTTATGCATTATGGCTGTTCATTTATACAGTCCGAACGAGTTCATTACTTATGAGGATATCTGCATACAGGGTCGTCATCAAAACCAAGAGTTTACAGATGCCCAGTGTGCGGAGATTATGGGTCGTCTGTATTCACGCGTTGGTTGGTTGCTTCCTCGCCGTTCTGCTCTCTTGAAAGTCGTACTGGGAGCAATTTGGAGAGCTCTTCCGGGGTTTCACGAGGCCATGCCGCTTAATGCGCTGGATGATGCCGAAGACAAGGTGCATTCAGTGTACCTGTCGGGGCTGATCTCGAAGAAACGGCGAGATAGCCTCATTGACATTCTGCATCAAATTTTTCAACAGACGATGATAATTGCTGCTTATCAAAGGATGGGGGGCCTTATCGAAGATCTTGACACGCGTGAGCGCGGGAGGATGCACACGAGAATGATCAGAAAGGCCAGAATGACTCTAGATGGCCTTATTTTCGAATTCCTTAATCCATGCCCTGGATATGAGGTTTTGCCATTGTAAACATTTCAATAATACTGCTTTTGTTTATTGTCTTTATTGATGTAA
This sequence comes from Agapanthus africanus, assembly GCA_030015575.1. Lineage (NCBI taxonomy): Eukaryota > Viridiplantae > Streptophyta > Magnoliopsida > Asparagales > Amaryllidaceae > Agapanthus > Agapanthus africanus. The sequence continues at coordinate 88,665,907 of JASDDO010000012.1, read as the reverse complement.
GAATTTTCCGAGTATGAATGACAAATCTTTTGCCTCCTTCCTTTTATTTTCTGCTTTGTTATTTGCATATTCCTTAAGTAAGCGTAGCCTGTAGGTGATATAGAACATTCCGTCCTGAATACTTCGAGGAGTAGTGATGGCTTAGGAAGCAGGTTCAGATCTGTTACCTAAGGCTTTTCAACTTTATGAGCCATGAGGGTCTCATAAAGACTTTTCTCCTTACGAGTCGAGAGGATCTCGTAGGTATATTTTCTCCTTAGGGGTCGTGAGGACCCCTCAGTGCGTTTTCTCTTGAGAGTCTTAAGGATCTCACTAGAGAATTTTCCCTCTTACAAGTCGAGAGGACTCACAAGTGGTTGTTTCCCTCCTTGTCGATGTTCGACTTCGGAGAGTGTGGCCTGTAGGTAGTCTATCTTGACCTCCTTGTAGGGCACCGATGGTTTAGGAAATAGGGTTAGGATCTGCCACCTAAGACTTTTCAAATTTATGAGCCGTGAGGGTCTCATAAAGACTTTTCTCCCTACGAGTCGAGAGGATCTTGTAGGTGTATTTTCTCCTTAGGGGTCGTGAGGACTCCTAAGTGCATTTTCTCTAAAGAGTCGTAAGGATCTCACTAAAGAATTTTCCCTGTTACAAGTCGAGAGGACTCGTAAGTGGTTGTTTCTCTCCTTGTCGATATTCAACTTTGGAGAGTGAATAGTATGCAAGAGTCCGTTTTGGGCCGACTTGCAGGGCCCCGGTGCTTAGGAAACAGGTTTTTTTTAATCCCCGCTGCCTAAGGCTTTTCCTCACGAGTCGAGACGAATCGAGCATTTCTCGCAAGAATATCCTAACGTCACAGTTAACCTCTGCTCTTTACGACAGAGGTCCGTTAGGGTCTGTGGTACTAGGGTTTTGTCCGTCATACCGTCGCGTTGGCTGATGTATTCCTCGATAGGCAACCTTGCTGTTCGAGTAGCCTTGTGACTGTCATGTCTCTGATCCCTTCGGGGGCCGGACAAGACGTCTTCAAGCAATCCTCCTAGGAAATTTGACCGTCGGAAGAGCAAGCGTTAGGAATTTTTCCATGCCGCTTTTTACTTGAGGTTAGGCTCATTTTGGAGAGCCCCGATGAGTCATAACCACTCCGCGCTGGTGTGGGATGATCTCCGATAGTCTTTCAGGTTTTACATGAGTTGTCGTCAAGACCCTGAATTTAGGAATTTGTCCTTTGCTTCGTTTGTTGGCATTGCGTCTGCTGTATTGAGATGAATGTCGCGGTTGTCTCTAGGTTGTTGGTGAACCGTCGAGGTTTGGAACTAAGGATTTTGCCGTGGCTCCGTTGTTTGATTGTTGCGTTTGAATCCTGCTGGAAGAAGAACGCTGTAGTGACATCTCGTCTGCTGTGTCGAGACGAACGTCGAGGTGGTGATCACTCCGCGCTGGTGTGAGATGATCTCCGATTGTCTTTCAGGCTTTATATGAGTTGCCGTTAAGACCCTGAAGCTAGGAATTTGGCCTTTGCTTCGTTTGTTTTGTCGTGTCCGAATCCTATTGTAGGAAGGATGCTGTAGTGACATCTCGTATGTTGTGTCGAGACGAACGTCGAGGTGGTGATCACTCCATGCTGGGGTGAGATGATCTCTGGTGGTCTTTCGGGTTTTATATGAGTTACCGTCAAGACCCTGAAGCTAGGAATTTGGCCTTCGCTTTGTTGTTTTGGCGCTTCCGAATCCTGTTGGAGGAAGAACGCTGGGGTGATATCTCGTCTGCTGTATCGAGACGAACGTCGAGGTGGTGACCACTCCGTGCTGGTGTGAGATGATCTCCGATTGTCTTTCAAGCTTTATATGAGTTGCCGTTAAGACCCTGAAGCTAGGAATTTGGCCTTTGCTTCATTTGCTGGCATTGTGTCTGCTGTATCGAGACAAATGCCGCGGTTGTCTCTAGGTTGCTGGCGAACCGTCGAGGTTTGGAACTAGGGATTTTGCCGTGGCTCCGTTATTTGATTGTTGCATCTGAACCCTGCTGGAGGAAGAACGTTGTAGTGACATCTCGTCTGCTGTGTCGAGGCGAACGTCGAGGCGGTGATCACTCCACGCTGGGGTGAGATGATCTCTGATGGTCTTTCCGGTTTTATATGAGTTGCCGTTAAGACCCTGAAGCTAGGGATTTGGCCTTTGCTTCGTTTGTTTTGTCGTACCAGAATCCTGTTGTAGGAAGGACGCTGTAGTGACATCTCGTATGTTGTGTCGAGACGAACGTCGAGATGGTGATCACTCCATGCTGGTGCGAGATGATCTCCGATGGTCTTTTCGGTTTTATATGAGTTGCCGTCAAGACCCTGAAGCTAGGAATTTAGCATTCGCTTCGTTTGCTGGCATTGCGTCTGCTGTATCGGGACGAATGCTGAGGTGGAGTTGGGATTTTGCCATCACTCCGCTTTATTTTGACCATGGGGTCTTTTGTTGACGTTGCATCTGCATCCTGGTGGACTTGCGAAAGAGCGCCGTTGTTGACATTGCGCCTACTGTAACGAGACGAATACTGAGGTGGAGCTGGAATTTTGCTGTCACTTCGCTTGGTGATGTTGCGTCCGAGTCCTGTTGGAATGAGGAGGATCACCGTTGCTGATTTTTAGGCTGCAGATATTGCCGTTAAGATTTGGAACTGGGGACTATGTCGTGGCTTCGTTTCGTTGTGTCACTTCCATGCCTTGTGGCATGTGGAGGAACGCTGTTGTTGGCCTTCTGGGATGCAGATGTGACCGTCGAGGCTTGGCTCTCTTTTTTATGGAGCCTGGAGAGGGAAGGTGTGCTTCCTTCTTTGTTTGTGCCCCTGAATTGTATACAGGGATTGATGTGATATCGCCTGTAGGGCATAAATTTCATTTTTCTTTATTTCTTTCTGCGATGCTCTATCATTTCAGCTTTTACATCGCGAATGTCGCGATTGCCTAATCATTTCGGCTATTTTTCGCAGTGCCCAATCATTTTGGCTATTTATTTTATTTTTACTCGTTGTTTTTTATTGCGAGTTTCCCAATCATTTCGGCTATTTATTTTATTTTTACTCGCTGTATTTTATTACGAGTTGCCCAATCATTTCGGCTATTTATTTTATTTTTACTCGCTGTTTTTTTATTGCGAGTTGCCCAATCATTTCGGCTATTTTGCATGCATACATTTTTACTTGCTGATTTTGTCGCAAGTTGCCCCATCATTTCGGCTATTTCGTATGCATGTGTGGCTTGCTGGCTTTTCGCTGCAAGCTTGGAATTAGACACCGATTTCGGCATCAGCACCGCTACAACTGGGATGTTTCCAGGAGCGAATCATCATTTGCCTCTGTCGATTTCGAACAAAGGTGGCTTAGTAAACAAGGTTAGGATTCTGTCGGCTAAGGCTTTTGACTTCATGAGCCGTAAGGGTCTCACAAAGGTATTTCTCCCTACAAGTCGTGAGGATCTCGTAGGTACGTTTTCTCCTTAGGAATCGTGAGGATTCCTAAGTGCATATTCCCCCATAAGTCGTAAGGATCTTACAAAAGGGTTTTCTTCTTATAAGTCGAGAGGACTTATAAGGGTTGTTCACCATACGAACATATCCCTAGTCACAGGTGGGACTTGGTTAGGGAAATATTTATTCGCGCTCGTGGATTGTATGCAAGGGTCAGTATTGAGCCGCTTGTAGGACAGTATCGGAGGTTGTGGGGGCTGCTTAAGAACAGGCACAGATCCCTGTAGCTTAAGACTTTTGAATCTTACGAGCCGTGAGGGTCTCATAAGATGGTTCTCCTTACGGGCCGTGAGAATGTCGCAAGTGTAATTTCTCCTTAGGAATCGTGGGGATCCCTAAGTGTGTTGCTCCTTTGTGAGTCGTAAGGATCTCACGCGGGTAGTTTCTCCTTACAAAGTCGAGAGGACCTTGCAAGTGTCTTTTAACGAGATTGCGCCCTTTCGGGTTTTCACAAAACTCGCCGGTAGCCCTGCTGTTTTTACTCATGGAGCCCTTTCGGGTTTTCATCCGTGCCCATTTTGCTTATGGAAATACTGTTCTTCTTTTTTTTTCCTTTTCCTTTCTTTTTTTATTTTAACGAGGCTGCACCCTTTCGGGTTTTCACAAGACTCGCCGGTAGCCCTGTTGTTTTTACTCACGGAGCCCTTTCGGGTTTTCATTCGTGCCCATTTTGCTTATGGACATACCGTTCTTTTTTTTATTCTTCTTCTTTTTTTTATCAAATTTGGGACGCTGCAATCCATCGTAGTTTATCGACGTCTCGGTCAACGGCTAGTTTTAGGACATAGTGGTTCGTTGTTAGTTTAGGGACATTTCGGTCCGCAGCCAGTTTTAGGACATAGTGGTCCACCGTCGCCGTATTTGAGGCGAATCTCTAGTTTACCGACTTCTCGTTCTATGGGTCTTTCCCTATGACTGAGCATGACTCCCCCGGCGTGTCCACCTTTTTAGGAGCATGAGGCTGTGGCGGGCTCACCTTCCAGTTTTCGGACAACGCGAAATTGCCCTGTTGGTATTGGTCTTCAACCCAGTTTTTGAAGACGTAGCAGTTTTCGATCGGATGGCCCAATACTTGGTGGTAAGGGCAGTAATTAGGATTGTTGACATCATTCAGTTGTAGCTGGTGTTTCAGCTCGGGTAGAGTGATAAGCCTGTTGCGCACCGCTAGTTCGAACAGCCATCTTTTCATCATGGGGAAATGAATAAGGACGTTTCAACTTCTCATAGAGGGGTTACCGCTTGTTGCTTTGGCGAACAACCGGTCTAGGGTTACTTGATTGTTGTTGAGCATTGGCGACGAAGGTCGTTTTTTCCTTCCCTTTATCCTTTTTGTTCGGTCCCTTGTTTGCGGGTCCGAGATTCTTTCCGGGTAGCGTGTAATTGCACGGCTGAATGTTCTCGGAACTCCTCAATTCTTTCGTTTCAGAGATGGATTCCTTGAAGAGAGGGCCAAGGGCTACATTTTCGTCGGAATCGCTCGCAAAGGTGAGAACTCGCGATCCCTCGGGATCAACCCTATGAAAATTGCTGGCACTTCTTTTAAGCTCATCTGTCGCATTTTTCCGTTGTCTACGAGCTTCACGCTTTGTCATGTTGAAGTGTTTCCTGTGAACGACATACCCTTGCCACCAACACTTAAAGGAGTTGCAGTCTTTAGTAGGATGTGCAATCTTCTGATGATATAAGCAGAAGTTAGGATGTACGTCCGCTTCATCAAGATGTATACCACCAGAAGAATTTTCTCCGAAAGAGGGCAGCCTAATCCCCATCGATATGGCTTTTGTGAATCGTTTCCTCGTCTTGATCCTGCCTTCATTTACGGCGGATGTATTTTGATCTGGTGGGAGTGTTTCGACCCTTTTTTCTAGTCCCCGGCGTTCGGCCTTTTCAAATATAGCCATCTCACGCTCCCGATCGGCTTTACTTTTCAGATGAATTTCACTCAAGAAGGCATCGATCATTTCGTCTGACGGCCATAGAAGTTTTGGTTCAGGACTTGCCCCCCATCTCTCGGTGCAAGGAGCTTCTTTATCGTCTATTGACGAGTGAGAGATCACATGTCAGCTTGCCACATAATCCTCAGATTCATCTGACGAGTCTTTGTCATCATCTCCGTCCTTAAGGACGTGGCTGAGGGATTCTTGGAGTGTGACTGGGGTCAGCGCCTTCTGATTATATTCTTCCAGTGCGTCAATATGTTTTTGCAGATCTGTGCGCTTGTCATCAAACTTCACGGGCTTTTGGTGTTGGAGATAGTGCCCTCAGAGTCAATTATTGGATCACAGGCACGTGATTGCAATGATTGAGGGAGGACCTATCCCGGTACAACAGTCTTACTCGAGATGATAGTTTGCTATCTGGTTTACCTTTATCATCGTGTACTGCTTTAGGTGACCTGACAGGTCGCTATTGCACGTTGATAGAGCCCTAGGATTCATGCTTGACTGCCAGCAGTATGAGGGCGATCATATAAGTGAGAGCTGGAGTCTACAAGCACATCCTTAAAAGGTCCCTAGTCGTGGGAGTTTCGAGATAGGGCATCGATACTCCAGAGTAGACTAGTGTATACAGTCGAGACCCCGACGAGGGGCGGTGGCCGGTCTCACAAGCCACTGGTGTCAGTTGGTTCACCTAAGATGTATACAGGTGCTCATTGGGTTATGAGTACACCGGACAGGACTCGCCGGGAACATGCTAGTTGGTCTTATACCTGACGTCAAATAGCAGTTCCCAGGTGACATGTGTACAGATTAGTTCATCGACCTGGGGATCGTCATTTGTCTCGTGTGAGTTCCCACTGTACTTTGATTACTACCCTACCACGGCTCAAAGGAGTCGTGCAAACAGGTTTTAGTTGGGTACAGTCCCGAGCCACATGGAGGCAGTGAGCGGATCTTCGGGGGTTCGTCTCTCCCGGTATTGGGGGTGAGGTCGCGCTGTGTCTAGGAGAGCCATTACACGAAGTCCTTGGCCAAGGCAGGAGATTTACTGGTAGGTATTCCAGTAGTATCTCAGGGTGTTCTGGGCTACACTCCGACACGACTTGTACCGCTTTTGGGGGTCTGACTTTTACCCACCCCCTAGGCCCGCCATGCGATACTCATAGACGAACGGACCGGACTGCACGGATATTGTCACTGACAGGCTCAGTAGGGTGTCAGGATGAGTTCGCTCATCGACGTCCCTTTTTAGTCAATAGCTGGTGGCCCGTTACGTATTGGCTTATACCTCTGACGGGCTAGTGGTTAAATCCACAGCCATTGTATTGACGAGTCTTTAGAGTCCCCCACACTTTCAGTTACTAAGCTTTCGGGCGAAACGCTGTAGAGGCCGTATGGAGATATGGCAGGGTCCGATCAGATACGTGCGGTATTGCACGGATCAGGATCGGACGTTTTGTACTAGCGGCCGTATGGATATATGGCAGGGTTCGATCAGATACGTGCGGTATTGCACGGATCAGGATCGAACGGATATTACTAGCCGGCTTTGGTTTAAGCCGGTCCTAGTTTAGTACAGTGTAGATTTTGTCTTTTTGCATTTGTATCCGGACGGAATACAGATGCGGGTGTGTATGCACAGTATCGGGGTTTTCCTGTAATTTATTACGGGACCAGTTTTCTGGAGTTGCCAGTTTGCATTCCGTTCCGGCCGGTTTTCCTTTGTTCTTTCCCGGCCGGACTTTTCCGATGGAGGGGGTAATTTGCAGTTTTGCAAATTACTTTTGTGGAGGGGTTTTCTTGCATAATGGTTTGATTATGATGGGATTTGTATCTTTCATCCATGCTTGCTTTAATTATGACATGAATGGGTATGGTTTGATAAAGGTATAAGCATGGTTCATGTTTGTATGTGGTCACCTTTGCTTCACTCCTACACTCACCTCCCTTCTTACTTCATATTGTTATTCCCTCCACCATTTTCCACCAAGTAATGGCCGGCCACAATTTGATGAGGGGAGAAAATGAGAGGCTTCATTTTGGTGTGGGAAATTAATCATCCATATCATTTTTATTGCTACCATAAAACCCCAAGTTGATATCTTATTGATTCCTCCATCAAGGCAACTATAAACCCCATTGAGACAAAGCGTATTCTACACTACACTTCCTACAGCAAATCTTGGACGCGTCGATTCGCCTGCTTCGCGCCCGAGTTGCCTCGGTACTGAGGTGGGAGCCCGTAAAAGCTACAGGCGATGTGGTGCCCTTTCCGACGAGGAGGAGACGGACGGAGATCCCGCGAAGAGATCGGAGTGGAGATGAAGACCGGAGGACTCGGATCAGTCGGTACATCTCTTCCCTTTCTTGTTAGTAGCTTAGACTTGTTAATGGTTACGATCCGGAGTTTAGTGCGCGGTGGTGCCGGTTTGCTAAGTCCGCAAAATTTAAGTTATTCACCGCTTCCGCATTCCGGCGTCGGATTGACGGCCGGGGCGCCGCCGTGCACTTACAGTGGCATCAGAGCCTCCCCATTAACTTAGTCTAGCTTTGTGTAATGTGTTTGCATATCCGATCGATCAAAAAGTTCCAAAACTGCATTTTACCTACGACAGTTTCTGTTGAAATTTTTCAGTCTCCAAAAATTTTTCAGGTTGCATAAAAGTACTGTGCTCGATGAACTAAGACCATTGGAAAACTTCGAGAAAGTGATTCTCCCATTGGAGCGCGGAAGCGCGGCAGATACCCTCTTATTGCCGCGCTTCCGCCGCCGTATAAAAAGATCAATGGGCCAGATTTTTTCAGTGGGCTTCTGGGGATAAATTTGGTTTTCTGGAATATTTAAATTGGGCCCATTTTTTCTGTAACTGCTACAGTATTGTTTTGGGGCCCACTCGATATAATTTGATCGGTCGGATATTTTAAACACATTTTTCACAGTACTTACATTATATCTGCGACCGTGAATGTCACTCGATCGGTAAATCCGGTCTAACTGCTATAGCCCGGTTAGACGGATTTGCGAACGTGACTTTCACGTTGATGTTCTGTTTTTGCTGTGATGTTGCGGATCGGTCGTGGGGGATAGCCTGGGTGCAATGCTAGTACAGTTGTGGTTGTATAATGTACATTTGATATTGCGGGGCGAGCGTCCGACATGTGGACTGCCGTCACTGCCTGTTTGTATTATTATTTTGGGGCACGACCAGGTTGCGGTCGATGTACCCGGTGTATGTATATTTTACTTTCTGTACTAGGATTGCACCGCGGAGGGGTGCACGGATAGCCGGGTTCTAGAAGGCAACAAGCCCGCATCTCATGGCATTGGGATGAAGGGGGCTTCACTCTAGGATTGGCGGGCTATTCGCCGCACTCGTAGGGGGTACAGGTTTGACCCAGGAGGGGTGCCCAAGTTACCGGATTCCGTGAAGTGCTAGGTGGTCCATTCACGGTGCTGAAGGGGGCTGCCTCGCTTTAGGTTTTGGCGGGTGACTTGCCGCGCCCGTAGGGGTCTAGGATTCTCATTGCACAGGCTATCCACACGACCAGGGGAACGTCGGGTTTCAGCGGCTCTGTGAAACCCGGGGATCCCAGATATCTGTATTGTTTCTGTGATGCTGTTCATTCTCTGTGATGTTGCATTTTATTCACGCCTTGAGCGAAATATAATATATTGGTATATATATTAGTAGATGTTGTATATGTTTTGCATCCGCGCTAGTCCAGTCCCCGCTCTGTCGTTAGTTAGCTAACCTAACGGGTAATGACGGGACCCAGTGGCGAATGCGGATGGCATATACGTACGTCGGTATATTTTCGTTCTTTGTGGTGTGATCATTTGATGGGACTGCGTTGATTCGGATCAATGCAAGTTAAACAAACCTAATCTGATGTTGTTGGAACACTTTTCAAAAAGCTGTTATTGCAAGGACGTTCACTTCTGTTTTGCATCGTGGTATTCATTTAGAATATCCTGCTCCTCAGTCGACGAGGCAAGGGCCGAGATCCCTTCACCGGGAGTGACCCCTTGGACAGAAGTTTGCGTCGGGGCATTAACTTCACTATAGCCGATTACTTTTGCTTTGCACAGTGATATTCGGTTATGAATATCCAGCACCCCATTCTACGGGGAAAGAGCCGAGATCCCTTCACCGGGAGTGACCTCTTTAGTAAAGATTTTCGTCACTATATTTTCTAAAAAGCTATCCGTTCCTTCAACGATATCAAGTTCATTACGTTAAAGGTTTTCGCCAGAAACCATTCGTAGCCCTCCGTCGTTTCATATGGGTAGTCAATAGTATTCAAGCTGTGTTTGTTGGCCAAAGTCAAGGCACAGTGTTTGGTAGCTGTTGGTTATTCATATGCAGCATAGATAGATGCGTTGGTTTGGAACAGTCGTACTGCCTTGTTGGCCAAAGTCAAGGGTAGGTACGGGTGGATTCAAATTAACCTGGAGAATGACGGGTAGAACTTGACATGTGACTTATGATTTGTTGGCCAAAGTCAAGGTCATAAGAGCATGGGGTAGAAATCCACATCGGGAGTTTCAAAAGAACTGAAACTTGCCAGATATGCGCATACCTTCTGGAGTGTGATACCGTGAGCGGATTCCGTCACGTTATCATGCGATGAGAGTTGGATCCCGATTCCCACTGATGAGTTAGTTTACTCCTCGGGTGACCCCGACTAATTCTTCTTTCAGGTTTGGAGGAGAATTTGAGGTACAGTGGGAGGTTTCCTAATTAGATAAATTGGTAACCATTCTGATCTAGGTTAGAGTGCACGCTGAGTGTTTCTTTTCTCTCTCTCTCTGGCAGCGACCATTGACCGACCCTAAGACTATGACTCAGTGACCAAGTTGACCGAACCTACTTAACACTGGCTTTTGGATTGTCAGAGTTGCAGACCTCATTGCCACTCCTACTTTTACCCTTTTCTCCAGGACACCCCGTATTACTACGAACGTCCACTTCCATTGGACAAAACCATCGTATGGTTAGATACGAACTCGAAGGAATTCGAGGATGGTTTCCGGTTCTGGAGAAAACGGATAGGATTATTCAGTTGTCTTTTCTTTTCACCCTCTCTCAGGTTGCGAGTACTCCTTGGTTATAGGAGTAGTACACCTTTTGTGCAAATTGGATAGTCTTCTTCCAAACCATAGGCTGGTGCCGACCGGTTGGGAATGAAGAAAACCAATTAGCCTAAACGATGTGCAGAAGGTATTAAGATTAAGACAAAGCAAGGGATTAGTAAGAGGGCAAAGTAAATTGCGACTGATATTCACGACCAAACCAAGTATTTCTTCGCCAATCCTAAATCACCTTTGTATTTCTCCAGGACACTCCGTATCACTACGAAGATCCACAGTTTATTGGATACTCCATCGTATGGTTATATACGAACTCGAAAGGAACTTATTCCAGTTCGGGGATGGATTCTGGTCCAGGAGAAATAGGAATAAGGTTTATTCGGTTGTCTTTTATCCTCACCTTCTCTCGCATTGCGAGTGCTCCTAGGATTAGGACAGTACACCCATTATGCTTATTGGATAGTCTTCTTCCAAACCATAGGCTGGTGCCGAACGGTAGGGAAGGAAGAAAACCATTTGGCCTAAGGGGTGTGCAGAAGGTAATGACTAAAGACATATAAAGGGATTTGGAGAGGTGGCAAAGAATTATGCGGTTATAGTTGTGAATCTGGATAATGGTAGAGGCATTACTAGGAATACCAGGATACCCCATCGAAACATTTCAATGTTTCAGTTTCACTGTGTACTGTTAAAAGAAAACTGATTTTCCGATTAGACACTTGCTCCAGGGTATGTATTTACCAGATTTGATTCTCACATCTGTATGGTTTTACAGATGATGAGTGGGAGTAAGTTATTGGGAATTGGGTGATCATCCTCATTATATCGGGATTCGTTGTAATCGGTGATATTTGAGGAGATCACCTTGGCTGTTTGCCGGTCGGCAAATGTTTGGTTTTGAATATCCGCTGTTGTGCACCAATTTCAAATTGTTATATCTGTACGTCTGTTTTCATAGAGTGAGATATACCTTTTGATATTATGTCGATGACATTTACCTATATCAGTGGATGGTTAGGTAAGGAGCATTAAACAGCGGTGTAATTCTTCTTAACCATAAGCACAGTTTTCAACCTACGACACACAGTGAAAGAGTTGTTAGACTCGGTGGACTTATACAGAGTATTGTATGTTGTCCAGTGTCCATTAGGATAGAGGGGTTGGTCCTCATACTATATTCTGTTTACTTTTAACTTCTCTAGTTCTCAGACATGTGTTTCGTAGAAACACAGGGTCTAAGTTTTGAGGAGTTATAGGTATTTGAATAGAGTAGAGAACCAGGTGTAGCAAGTATCGTGATTCTTCAAGGTGATCGAAGATGTAGATACTTGTGTATGGTATTCAGTTGATAGTAATGATAAAGAGAAATTGCTTCTCTTTCAGGTTATTCATAATTGGAAGCATTCCTAAGTTGAGTAACGCTGATCGGCCTCCTTCCATTTTGATGACATGCACTGGAGATAGCTGCATGATTTGAATCTGGTTAAATTAAATCAGTGCCTCTGTTTCTATATTGTATATAAAACAGTTCGTATCTTAACGATGTTAAGTTACGGGGAGTTGTCCGGATTATGCTTAAAACCAGACTCTGGATAACTCAAAGGCACGTTTCTGTAATGGCTGTTTGTGGGTTGACCCAGGCTATGACGAGGGTTGACTATCTACCATCTGGAAGATCAATAGTGATATTGTTCTTTACTCGCCACAGTTTTAATAAAAATGGATTTTTTCAGAAAACAGTAGTGGGAGTATGGTAGAACTGGAAGTGATTCCAGAACCGCAGACGATTACTGAAGATTTGATAAGGAACCTAAAGATTCAATCTGATTTGACATTCCATTGGCCACTCCGCAGATAAGGTGGGTAACTTCAGGCACCCGAGAGGTACTCCGGTAGCCTCAAGGACGGTGACAGGGAAGTTCTTGTTTACCCACACTTGCCATTGTTGTTGTTCCAGGCTGCGAGACCCGGCAGGAGGATGAGTATAGCGTCGTTCTAAACTAGCTTTAGAAGTGCACGTCTATATGACTTTGCCAGAGGGTTGTCGTAGTCAGTGGGAGTAGCGGAAGCATTGGTGGACATCAGGCTTATGTCTATTCATAGACTAAAGCAGATATAGCGGAGATAGATCATCTATTTCTGATGTGACAGTCATCGGTTTGACGTCGTCAGAATAGGGGATGGATCTGTTGAGAAGGTAGTAGGGTGTGATATCCTGGATTTGGATGACACACACAGAGTAGGAAGTGATATTCCTATGCTACGATCGGTTATACTTTGGTCGTCACACAGTGTTTTCTCCACATGGGACTTGGACATAATATCAGACATACTGGTTACTAGATCTATGGTTTTAGATCTAGATTTGGGTGGTTTCCCAATCAGGGTACCTTGACAGCATTCTAAGAGTATTTAGAATGGACGACTCCTGGCACGGTAGTGTACCTGCAGGTGATGGAGTCACCCTCTCTAAAGGTGTCTTATAGACTAAAATAGAGAGGGATGTGCATGATTGGCAGATCACTTGCTTAGGCAATTGAGTCAATCATGAGATGTCAAGTACCACACCAGATGTTGTTCTTGCACTAGATGCAATAAGTTGATATTGATCCAATCCTGGAGAAACAGTCGGAAGCAGTTTTAGAACATAAGTGGATGTTCTAGGGATATGATAACGACAGCCTCATTTCGGAGACAGTTGTCATTCCAAGCTTCCAAGGTGACATGGACGACAAGTATGTTGTCAGAGTTATAGTTTTTCCTTCTGACGAGGGGCAGTATTTTGGACAGGTGGTCCAAGGAAATACTGAGGGAGGCATGGCGCAGGATACTGATTAAGTTCAGTTGACGATACAGTCTAAGAAGTTTGGGTTTGGAGTTCATTTATGAGCTCGGTCCCATCTGACATCCAGACATTCTAAGACAGGTATTGCTCATTTCGGGAGATGGCTTTCTCTGCGAGCTTGAGATATAGAGAGACATAGAAAGGAACACCACAGGCGGATCCACTCACTGAGGCTATTCCTCGAACGCAATAGTTTCGCAAACAGGCTTTGTGAGACTGACTAGTAGCGGAGTTGGGTGTTCGGTATCACACGGGCTGTGAGTATGCGACATCGCAATAATTAGCCTTGAGTGCAAGTGGGAGATTGTTGGAGATAGTGCCCTCAGAGTCAATTATTGGATCACAGGCACGTGATTGCAATGATTGAGGGAGGACCTATCCCGGTACAACAGTCTTACTCGAGATGATAGTTTGCTATCTGGTTTACCTTTATCATCGTGTACTGCTTTAGGTGACCTGACAGGTCGCTATTGCACGTTGATAGAGCCCTAGGATTCATGCTTGACTGCCAGCAGTATGAGGGCGATCATATAAGTGAGAGCTGGAGTCTACAAGCACATCCTTAAAAGGTCCCTAGTCGTGGGAGTTTCGAGATAGGGCATCGATACTCCAGAGTAGACTAGTGTATACAGTCGAGACCCCGACGAGGGGCGGTGGCCGGTCTCACAAGCCACTGGTGTCAGTTGGTTCACCTAAGATGTATACAGGTGCTCATTGGGTTATGAGTACACCGGACAGGACTCGCCGGGAACATGCTAGTTGGTCTTATACCTGACGTCAGATAGCAGTTCCCAGGTGACATGTGTACAGATTAGTTCATCGACCTGGGGATCGTCATTTGTCTCGTGTGAGTTCCCACTGTACTTTGATTACTACCCTACCACGGCTCAAAGGAGTCGTGCAAACAGGTTTTAGTTGGGTACAGTCCCGAGCCACATGGAGGCAGTGAGCGGATCTTCGGGGGTTCGTCTCTCCCGGTATTGGGGGTGAGGTCGCGCTGTGTCTAGGAGAGCCATTACACGAAGTCCTTGGCCAAGGCAGGAGATTTACTGGTAGGTATTCCAGTAGTATCTCAGGGTGTTCTGGGCTACACTCCGACACGACTTGTACCGCTTTTGGGGGTCTGACTTTTACCCACCCCCTAGGCCCGCCATGCGATACTCATAGACGAACGGACCGGACTGCACGGATATTGTCACTGACAGGCTCAGTAGGGTGTCAGGATGAGTTCGCTCATCGACGTCCCTTTTTAGTCAATAGCTGGTGGCCCGTTACGTATTGGCTTATACCTCTGACGGGCTAGTGGTTAAATCCACAGCCATTGTATTGACGAGTCTTTAGAGTCCCCCACACTTTCAGTTACTAAGCTTTCGGGCGAAACGCTGTAGAGGCCGTATGGAGATATGGCAGGGTCCGATCAGATACGTGCGGTATTGCACGGATCAGGATCGGACGTTTTGTACTAGCGGCCGTATGGATATATGGCAGGGTTCGATCAGATACGTGCGGTATTGCACGGATCAGGATCGAACGGATATTACTAGCCGGCTTTGGTTTAAGCCGGTCCTAGTTTAGTACAGTGTAGATTTTGTCTTTTTGCATTTGTATCCGGACGGAATACAGATGCGGGTGTGTATGCACAGTATCGGGGTTTTCCTGTAATTTATTACGGGACCAGTTTTCTGGAGTTGCCAGTTTGCATTCCGTTCCGGCCGGTTTTCCTTTGTTCTTTCCCGGCCGGACTTTTCCGATGGAGGGGGTAATTTGCAGTTTTGCAAATTACTTTTGTGGAGGGGTTTTCTTGCATAATGGTTTGATTATGATGGGATTTGTATCTTTCATCCATGCTTGCTTTAATTATGACATGAATGGGTATGGTTTGATAAAGGTATAAGCATGGTTCATGTTTGTATGTGGTCACCTTTGCTTCACTCCTACACTCACCTCCCTTCTTACTTCATATTGTTATTCCCTCCACCATTTTCCACCAAGTAATGGCCGGCCACAATTTGATGAGGGGAGAAAATGAGAGGCTTCATTTTGGTGTGGGAAATTAATCATCCATATCATTTTTATTGCTACCATAAAACCCCAAGTTGATATCTTATTGATTCCTCCATCAAGGCAACTATAAACCCCATTGAGACAAAGCGTATTCTACACTACACTTCCTACAGCAAATCTTGGACGCGTCGATTCGCCAGCTTCGCGCCCGAGTTGCCTCGGTACTGAGGTGGGAGCCCGTAAAAGCTACAGGCGATGTGGTGCCCTTTCCGACGAGGAGGAGACGGACGGAGATCCCGCGAAGAGATCGGAGTGGAGATGAAGACCGGAGGACTCGGATCAGTCGGTACATCTCTTCCCTTTCTTGTTAGTAGCTTAGACTTGTTAATGGTTACGATCCGGAGTTTAGTGCGCGGTGGTGCCGGTTTGCAAAGTCCGCAAAATTAAAGTTTATCACCGCTTCCGCATTCCGGCGTCGGCTTGACGGCCGGGGCGCCGCCGTGCACTTACATTTGGGTCTTCTCCTTCTTCTTCGAAGATTTTGATGGCTGGGTGCGAGCGCTTTGACCATCACCACCGGATTTTGTAGTTGGACGAGGTTTCAGCATTCCCTCGATGACCTCGGGTTCCAGTGAATTTTTCCACCTGATTGCCGGGCACGTTTGGAGATCCTTCAGCACCCTTTTCGTCTTGGCTAAAAGAATGACCTCCCATTGAGCTTCTTCAACAAAAGA
This sequence comes from Agapanthus africanus, assembly GCA_030015575.1. Taxonomy (NCBI): domain Eukaryota; kingdom Viridiplantae; phylum Streptophyta; class Magnoliopsida; order Asparagales; family Amaryllidaceae; genus Agapanthus; species Agapanthus africanus. Next base: position 88,649,795 of record JASDDO010000012.1, on the reverse strand, counting down.
GCACGTTGCCCCCGGCGTGTCCACCTTTTTAGGAGCATGAGGCTGTGGCGGGTTCACCTTCCAGTTTTCAGACAACGCGAAATTGCCTTGTTGGTATTGGTCCTCAATCCAACCTTTAAAGACGAAGCAATCTTCGATTGGATGGCTTACTGCTTGATGGTAAGGGCAGTAATTAGGATTGTTGAGATCGCCTGGCTGCATTGGACGTTTTGGATTCGGCAGATTGATGAGTCTGTTGCGCATTGCCAGCTCAAACATTCTTCTCGTTTTATCCTGGGGAAACGAGTATGGACGTCCCAGTCTCTCCTCAAGGGATGGGCTTGGACGCATATTGTTTTGACGGACAACCGGCTTTAAGTTGCTTGGCTGTTGTTGAGTATTAGCGACGAAAGTTGCTTTCCCTTTCCCCTTTTCATGCCGAGGATCCGTCTTTGAAGGAGATGGTGTGTGACCCATCTGATCCATTTGGGCCAACTTGTCAATCAAGGCCCGGAAAGTCGTCGGCTTGAAAAACATCATGAATTGGGAGATAGTCGACTGAGGGTCAAGAGTACCCACAAACATGCCTACCGCAGGTGCTTCTTCGATGCGTTATTCACACTTCGACCATATGTTTCGCCATCGTATTGCGTATTGAACCCACATTTCGCCTGGCCTTACCCTGGCGTTGATCAACTCGGTGATCGGGGTGCGCTCGCTGGCGCTTGCAAATCTTTGCGTAAACAGAAGCTCCATCTCCGCAAATGTTTTGACGGAGTCGTTAGGTAGCTCCGAATACCATTCGAAGGCCGTTTTCACTAAGCTGCCGACGAATTGGAGAAGCAACAGTTTATCATCGCCTCTAGTGTTGCCGCATAAGGCTCTGAATTGAGCGACATGCTGATGTGGATTCCCCGTCCCTTTATATATATGGAACTTAGGGATCGTATATCCCGGCGGGTACTTTATCTGATGATACCATCCTGGATACGGTCGCCCAGTTTTAACGACTTGACCGGCTGCTTCATTTGCCTGGTGAGCTCGTATTTGCTGAGTTATATAGTCATCCAGTGCGGTCTTGGAAATGGTTTCCTCCTCGGCTGCTGAAAGAGCCGGAGGAGGATTAGATGTCTCCCCACTATCGTCTTCAATAATGATCGGAGGGTCTTCGGTTGGAGGATCCAGCTGTAACATCATCCCGACCATGTCTTGGAAGAGAAGCGCCATTTGTTTTATGTTGGCATCTTGTTCTGCTGCTTCTCTGTCCTTCTTTTCAAGGGCTCTGTGTAGGAAGTCAGCGTCAGTTTCTTGTTCGTGACGCTGTTCTTATGATGCCTCCGGGCTTTCTTTTGGCCCGGTAAGTGCGGCCATTGTAGTCAGCATCTCTTGAAGCTTCTGCTGTTGCTCCTGAGCTTTTGTCACGGATCGGGTGAGCGGTCGGTGACCCGTCGAAGCGCGGCTTTCCTCCTTTCCTGAAGCCATATAAACAGTATGCACCACCATGCCCCCAGACTTAGGGCGTTTGGGTTCAGTGGTCTTGTGATTCGTTGAAGACTCAGGGATTTTCTCCGGCCTTCTCCTCTTGTGGGTGGTCGAAGTTGAGGGGTCCGTTGTAGCGGGAACCCAAGTTGGTGACACCTTCTGTTGTACGATAGGGTGGTCCTTCTCTTGCCGAAATTTCATCTTCTTCGGTCGGCCGGAGTAGTCTTGATCAATCACGGAGTCTTGGACCTGTCGCCAGACCTTGTAAATTTTAGAGGACAGCCGCTGAGGGGGCTGTTCAAACTTCGTCTTTGTAGCGTTCTCCATTGGTGGAGGAGATCTTTTCAGCATAGCAGTTGGCGAATTCCTGTGTACCCTGTTAAGTAGTTCAAAGTTGTTCCCAGTTGGAACAGCAGCATCAACTTCCACCATTGGAGTTGGCGGAGTTAGTCCAGAAGGGGAATTGCCCCCAGCTTTCCTCACTCGGCGCCAGTGGCGACGTCGAGCATGTCGTGCGGCTGGGATCACCTCCGCTGTTGGATCAGCTTTCCCGTGCCCCTTGTTCTGATGAGAGTCTGCTGTTGGCGCTAGCCTGTCAAAGACAGATGCTCGCTGAGAGGGGATAGTCAGTCTTGCGAAGGCCAACTTTCGAACAGGGGAAACAACCCTCATGACTTCACGCGGAGTTGGAGCTGAAACGGCCAGTCTCGTGAAGACCGATCCCTTAGCAGGAGAAGCCGCCTTGGGGACTTCAGGAGCAGGGATGGCTATATTCTTTGGGATGGCCACTTCGGGTATCACGGGTTTCTCGGCAGGCCCATCGGAGTTTAAGCTCAGCCTGGTGAAGACCGAGGAGTTGGAGTTGGACGACCCATTGAGAGGGGCCGCAGCAGTTGTGAGTCGATTAAAGACCGAGCTCTTTGGGGCTTCTTGCAATGGTACAGGGGAGTTGAAGCTCATCGGTGGGATCATGGTCCTAAAGAACAGCCCAGTGGTGGCCTGAGTCACTTGTTCCACTGGCATCTTGAACAGGGAGGCCGCTTGGGGCCCGTAAGTCACTCCTCCGAACAGGACGGAGCGAGAGTTGCAGTTGCAGTTAGTGCAGTTTGAAGCCATTGGTCTTCTGTTTTCTGCACGGAGCAAGAAACCAAATCTGAGTACCTCGAATCCACAGCCAACCATAGCAAACCGTGATTCGTTCGCGAGCACGACACACGAAGTGTGGAGTGGAAAGAGGAAGAGGTCCCACCGGGCGTGCCAGAATCTGTTCCCCTCCGAAAGACACGATGAAGACGCGATAGACGTCTTTCCTGAAATTCGGGGCAGATGCTAATAGGTGCTATCCGTCCACCTCTCCGAAGATGCCAAGTTGATTTATGGCACCATGTATCGAAGGTTTAAACGGATGCGGCCGATGTAGCAGACTTTGTCAGATTCCCCCTCATTCGAGGGGTTTTTGATTGTGGGGACGCTCTTCCCTGCAGATGCAAGCCCCTGCAGTTAATTACGCTACCGCATCGCGGTAACAACTTTCTCCTTCTCCAGATGGTCACTTCGTGTCGTGGGTGTTTGTTTTTGTTTGTGGTTGCCTGTGGATTGTATACGGAGATTAATTTATGTTGTCGCCCGTAGGACGTGGATTAGTCCAAATCCGTATTTTCTTAGATTTGGGTTTGGGGTTTTGGTTTAAGGATACGTTAGTCTCATTTTGGACTAAGATCAACTTAAACGTTTGTTAAGGATACTTTAGTCTAATTTCTTGACTAAGATCAACTTAACAGGATCATTTAGATCCAACAAAAGAGCATTTAGACTCTATTGTTTAGTTTACAGACATTTCGGTCGATTTCCAGTTTAAGGACATGGTGGTCCATTGTTAGTTTAAAGACGTTCCGGTCAAGATTAAGGACATCGTAGCCCATGAGTTTAAGGACCCCACAGTCTGTAGTAATGTGTGGTCGTCGGGACCCGTCACCTCTCTGACGACGTTGAAGGATTACAACGACGAATGCTAGAGGAGTAAAGAGATGTATCCTCGAAACGGGTGTGAATTGATTGGAAGAGCAGTTGTGCTCAGTTAAATTTATATTGAGGACTTATGGCCAAAATTGGGCTAAGTCCAGTTAAAAAATGTTTAACATTTTCAGTTATGCTTTGCCTATTAGGCCTTTATTTGGGCTCTGCCCTTTTAATAATGCAAAGCATTGGGCTCTGGCATTTTGTCTGGAATTAAATGCATAGCATTTATCAGAACAAAGTATGTTCTGACAATGCGCCACGTGGCACATCAGACGCTTTGCGCCAATTAAAGAGCGCATTGCGCTAGCGCATATAAGAGTGACATGTGTCGCTTAGCGCTGGTTTGTTAGCGCACTGCGCTTTATAAGTGCGCTGCGCTATTTATGGCTGCGCCAGTGAGTGACACGTGGCACGCTCTGGCGCTGTGCGCCAGTCCAAGAGCGCGGTGCGCTATTTTTAGAAGCGCCAAGCGCAAACTATTCTGTGGTTGACACGTGGCGCGTTCTAATGCAGTGCGCCAGTCCAATAAGCGCAAAGGCGCAAATCAAGAGTGCAATGCACTGTCCAATAGCGTAAAGACATCTTGATCAATTTAAGATCAAAGAACAAGTTCTTTTTGTTCTTCAAGGGAGGCCTTGCCTCAAGATCCAAGAACCAAGGTTCTTAGTCTCATCAAAAGGCTGTGCCTTTATAGATCAAAAGATCTGTGAATGAAGTAAATTACTTCTTTAAATCTTTTATAATTAGATCTTTTTGATATTTTTCTTTTTTATTGAAGATCTTAATCTTGTTCTTAGATCTTTGATCTTTCTTAGGAGAGGGTTCTTCTTTTGTGTGATGTTTTCATCTCTGTTCTTCAAGAATATGATTCTTTACCTTTAAAGATGAAGAAAATGATCTTCTTTCTTCAAAGGTTTGCCTTTTTTCTCTTTGAGGTTTTTCTCAAAGTTTGCAGAGGGTTCTCTGTATCTGAGACTTGAAGTCTTGGGGCCTTTATATATGGCCAATTGATTTGTTAAGTTAGTTTAAGAGATCTTTCTCTGATTGATTTCGGAATATTTCCCACCGTTGGATCTTTGATCCTAGGGCTTCTACTTTGTAAAAGATAATCTTCTTGTTTTTAACAAGATTGGAAAGATCTTTCCATAAGAGAATTTTAGTTCTGATTGATTAATGATTTATTATTAGTAGATCTTTTGATCTGACGGTGTGGAATTTTTAATTCTAGCACTGGCGAACCTTGCGCTAGAGCACCTACGTTCGATACATGGCGCGCATCGTAACTACGCTAGCGCGCCCGTGTTTGACACGTGGCACGCAGCACAGAGCGCAGCGCAACCGCACTAGCGCCCCCGTATTTGATACGTGGCATGCAGCGCAGAGCGCAGCGCAACTGTGCCAGCACACCTCGGTTCGACACGTGGCGCACAGCGCAGAGCGCTGGATCTGAAGCATTGCTTCAACTTAAATTTTGAATTAAAACAGAGTTTTGCTCTGATTGGGTGCGCTGCCTAGGGCGCAGCGCTCTTGGCGCTGGCGTGTCTGCTTTTGACACGTGGCGCGCAGCGCGCAGAATCCGAAGCGTTGCTTCAATTTTTACTTTAGATTTTTAATACAGAGCTTTGCTCTTTATTGGGAAAAGGAAGTGTCGCTTCATTTCAAATCTTGGAATTTGAACAGAGCTTTGCTCTGATTGGGGAAACAGTTAAGATAAAGACAAACCAAATAGCATACTTTCATATCAAGCAAGATTGTCATGTACATACATATTCCTAGTATCTTATACAATGAAGGCCTTTAGGGCATATATATATATAACAATCTCCCACTTGCACTAAGGCCTGTAATTGGCGCAATGGGTACTCACTGTCTGAACTAGATCTATTTGCTGGCGTACCGCATGCCCAACATCTCAAACAACCTCTTGAACTGGACGTGAGGGATGGCCTTGGTGAATGGATCTGCCGTGTTGCCTTTTGTGTCCACTCTCCGCACCTCTATCTCCCGGCGATCCACGATCTTCCTGATCAGGTGATACCGCCTCAAGATATGCCTGGATTTCTGATAGGACCTTGGTTCCATCGCTAATGCTACAGCCCCATTGTTATCACAATACAAAGGTAGTGGATTGGCAATGGACGGAACTACTTGAAGTTCAGAGATGAACTTCTTTATCCAGACAACCTCTTTCACGGCATCGTTAGCAGCTATATACTCAGCCTCCATAGTTGAGTCTGCGACGGTATCCTGTTTGGAACTCCTCCAACATACTGTCCCTCCATTGAGGGTAAACACAAAACCCAAAACGGATTTAGAGTCATCTTTGTCACTTTGAAAGCTGGAGTCGGTAAAAGCCTCGACTCGGAGGTCCCCATTACTGTAAACCAAGAACATCTCCTTAGTCCTTCTCAGGTACTTGAGAATGTTCTTTACCACTATCCAATGCTTCTCACCTAGGTCAGACTGATACCTGCTTACTACACTAAGTGTGTAAGCTACATCTGGTCCGGTATATAACATCGCATACATTATGGATCCTACTGTCGAAGCGTAGGGTATAATGCCCATGCGAGCCCTCTCTTCATCAGTCTTTGGAGACATCTATTTGGAGAGGGTGATCCCATGACAAGCGGGTAAATTACCGCGCTTGGAATCTTCCATACTAAATCTCTTTAGTACAGTGTCAATATACCCGGACTGTGAAAGTCCCAACATCCTTTTGTATCTATCACGATAGATCTTAATGCCCAGAATGTAGGATGCATCTCCCAAGTCTTTCTTGGAGAATTTCTGTGACAAGAAGAGCTTTACTGATTGTAGCATAGGGACATCATTCCCTATCAGTAGTATGTCGTCGACGTATAAAACGAGGAAGACTACTGCTCCTTCTACAATCTTCCTATAAATGCATGGTTCATCTACATTTTTGATAAAGTCAAATTCTTTGATCGTCTCATCAAAGCAGATGTTCCAACTCCGCGATGCTTGCTTTAATCCATAAATGGATTTAAGCAACTTGCACACCTTTCCGCTGCTCCCACTGTCTAAGAAACCTTCTGGTTGATCCATGTAAACACTTTCTTCTAAATCTCCATTTAGAAAAGCTGTTTTTATGTCCATCTACCAGATTTCATAGTCATGGAAGGCAGCAATGGCAAGCATGATCCGAATGGATTTAAGTATAGCTACTGGGGAAAATGTTTCATCATAGTCCAATCTTGGTCTTTGACGAAAACCTTTTGCAACGAGTCTAGCTTTGTAGGTTTCCACTTATCCAAATGCACCAATCTTCTTTTTGGAGATCCTTTTGCATCCAACTGGTTTCACCCCAGGAGGAGCAACATCTAAAGTCCATACTTTATTGGTGTACATGGATTCCATTTCGGATCTCATAGCATCCAGCCACTTCACCAAGTCTTTACTCGTGATAGCCTGCTGAAAATTAGTAGGCTCATCATCATTGATGATGCAATCCTCTCGATCCCCATCTTTAAGAAACCCATAGTATCTTTCAGGAGGAAGAGAAAGCCTACCAGATCTGCGGAGCAGTGTTGGTTCGTCGGGCTCTATTGAAACCCGAGTAACTACTAAGTCCTCGGCAGTAGTTTGAGGTTCTAGAATTTCTTCCAGCTCTACCGCGCTCCCACTAATTTCTTTTGCACGAAATTTTCTCTCTAAGAAGACAATGTGGCGAGCGACAAACACCTCTTTTTCTTCAGTGTGGTAGACAATATATCCCCTTGAATGCTTGGGGTATCCCACAAACTTGCATAAAACCGATCGTGCCTCGAGGTTGTCCGGATTATGCTTTTTAACAAATGCCGAACCCCCCCATATCTTGATATACTTGAGACATGGTCTCTTCCCGCTCCACATTTCATATGGAGTGGTAGGCACAGACTTAGTCGGAACTCTATTCAATAGGTATGCAGTTGATTCCAGCGCAAAACCCCAGAAGAAAAGTGGCAACTCAGCATTACTCATCATTGAACGCACCATGTCCAGCAGCGTGCGATTCCTCCTTTCTGATACACCATTATGCTGAGGTGTATACAGTGGAGTAAGCTGAGAGAGAATTCCGTTCTCTTTTAAGCATTCAAGGAAACTGGTACTTAAGTATTCTCCACCACGATCAGATCGAAGTGTCTTGATGCTTTTACCAGTCTGTTTCTCCACTTTATTTTTATACTCCTTAAATTTCTCAGAGGCCTCGGATTTATGCTTTATTAAAAACACATGTCCAGACCTCGAGAAATCATTAGTAAAAGTGATGAAGTAGGAGTGACCGCTTCGTGCATGTGTAGACATCGGACCACATACATCGCTGTGTATAAGTCCCAAGAGTTCCGTGGCACTTTCTCCGTGTCCGGTGAACGGAGATTTTGTCATCTTTCCTTTGATACATGATTGACAAGTTGCATACGATGAATATTCAAACGGATCTAAATATCCATCTTTATGTAGCTTAGTCAACCTTTTTTCATTTATATGACCAAGTCTACAATGCCATAGGAAGGCTTGGTTCGAATCTGGAGCCGTCCTTTTAAGCGTGTTTTGAATATTGAAAACTTGAGGTTGACTAAGTATGTATATGCCATTTTCCAGAGTGCCAAACCCAATCATTTCTTGATTTAGGAAAATATTCATCACATTTCTTTCAAGTGCAAAATTATATCCTTCATTAGATAACAAAGATACTGATATAATATTACATAGCATACCGGGGATACAAAAACAGATGTACAACACAAAAATGTGCCGTACAACACAAAAATGTGCCTACTAGTCAACCCCAGGTGATATTCCCCATTGCAACAGCATCTACGTTCATTCCATTGCCCATCCGGAGGGTCATATCACCTGTCTTCAGTGCTCTACGGTTTCTCAGAGCCTGCAAAGAATTACAGATGTGAGAACCAGAACCGGTATCAAGTACCCATGATGTAGAGTTTACTGAAAGACAATTTTCGATTACAAACACACCTGAAGCAGAAGCAGTAGCTTGCTTCGTGTCCTTGGCTTTGAAAGCCATGCAATCCTTCTTCCAGTGCCCTTGCTTGTGACAATAGTAGCATTCATTCTTATCCGCCTTCACCCTTCTTGCCTTATTCGTTCCCTGCACCTTCTTGACCCCGCCTTTTGGTTTGGTGGCTTTCATCATCTTCTTCCCCTTAGCTTTCTCTTTGAATTTAGAAGAGGATAATTGACCAACATACAGAACGGGGGTCTTCTCCTTTTTCAAGGAGGTCTCTGCTACCCTCAACATGTTGAGGAGCTTTGGAAGATCAGCTTCCATTTCGTGCATGTTGAAGTTCAGCACGAACTGAGAGAAGGTGTGGGGAAGGGACTGCAAAATCAAGTCGATGTATAACTCATTCTCTAGCATGCATCCCAGGTTTGCGAGTTCCTCAATGAGGCTGATCATTTTCAGGACTTGCTCTCCCACAGGTGATCCTGGAGCTAACCTCATCCGGAATAGTTTCCTTGAGGTCTCGTACCTTGCGATACGGGAGTTCTCTCCATACAGTTCCTTGCAATGGAGAAAGATGGATATAATAGTCATACTCTTATGCTGTTTCTGGAATTCATTGTTCATGGACGCCAGCACGATACACTTAGCTCTCTCGCAGTCTAGATCCTAAGTTTTGCGAACCTCCTTGTCCGCAACTGAGGAATCTGGTCCTGGGATAGGGGGAGGAACAGCGGTGGTAACATATGCAACTTTGTCATAAGTCAGTGCAATGTTGACGTTTCTTAGCCAATCTTTATAGTTTGGCCCGGTCAATGTATTCTTTTTAAGTAATAGTTTTAGTCCTGTCATGGTAGCTGCCAGAGAGAGAGAGAAAAGAAACACTCAGCATATGCTCTTTCAAGTTTAGATTGGTTTATTAGTTTATCTAAACAGGATGGCTCCCACTGTTTCCTCAAATCCTTCTTCAAACCCTAAAAGAAGAATTAGTCAGGATTAATCGCACGTCACAATACTTGCTTAACCTTTCAGCCGGGCCAGTGTTGGTACTTCGAGGGAGGTTTTCCAATGCTTTCGCGAAGTTCCTTAATTATATAACCTCTTTTCCCTGGAGGCGTAGCCCCACTAACACCTTTCTAGACACCTACTTTGTTTATAGTATTGATTGTTAAGTGAGAAAATCTCCTGAGCGTAATCCTACTCATCAGTGGGATCGGGATCCAACTGTCATCGTATGATGCTCTAGATGGAAGCCACTCTAGTCACCACACTCCAAAAGGTATACTAAATCTACAAGTTTCCTTTATGTTTGAAACTCCCGATGTGATTTTTACCCCAAGCTCTTATGACCTTGACGTAGGCCAACAAATCATAAGATGTAAGTCAAGTTCTACCCGTCATTGTCCTGATTAATTTAGATCCATCCGTACTCGCCGTTGACGTAGGCCAACAAGGCTGTACGACTGTCCTAAACTAATGCATCTATCTGTGCAACAAATAAGCAACACATTGCTACCATACACTATGCCTTGACGTAGTCCAACAAACATAGAATGAATACGATGTGCTGTTTATTTGAAACGACAGAGGGTTACGGCTGTTTTTTGGCGAAGCCGTTACCGTAGTGAACTTGATATGATCGAAGGAACCATGATAGCCTTTTTTAAAAGGAGTGGTTTAAGATCCGCATTTAAAATTTGCTTTTTGAAGAAAACCGAATGGTTTTGAAATTGTTCCAACGATTTAGTTTAGGTTTATTTTCTTTGCATTAATGAATTAATGCTGTCCCATCATTTAATCCTACCATTGCAGAAAATAACGAAAATACAACGTACGCTTATGCCATCTGCATTCGCCATTGGGCCCCGTCATCACCCGTTAGGTTACTTAACTAACGACAGAGCGGGGGCTGGATAAGCGCGGGTGTAAAACATAAGCAACGCCTAATAAATATCATATATAGATATATCCATTCGTCGCACGCAATAATAGGCATTCCAGATCACAGATGAACATATTGGATATACTAGGAATTCCGCACTTCGTTTAAGCCCATAACGAAGGACGGGTTCCACGGTCGTGATGAATAGCCAAAACCCCACCCTAGACCCCTACGGGTGCGGCAAACTACCCGCCAAGTATCAGAATTGAAGCAGTCTCCCTCAAAAACGTGAGTAGGCCACTTAGCACTTCAAAGTACCCGGTATTTTGTGCACCCCACCTTAGGTCTATCCTAGGAGCAAAAACAGTAAAAGAAAATAATACAACGGTGGCTACATCCTCAACCCGGATGTGGCCCGCAAAAATAATATTACATCAATTTTACAAATTAAATTGAATGAAAGAAAAGAAAAAACTCGTCTCACCCCCCCGGCTATTCATCATTGACGATCCAATAAAGTTCATATACACAAGCCAATCAAACACAGATATGTGTAACCCCTGCCAACCGGCGTATAGCGATTAGCAGAAGTTTTGAAACACATATATCATCACAGATTACAACTGAAAAATATAAATGACAGTAAAAAATATGACTTCGAAGAACTACGAGATTGCCACAGAACAAGTTTAACAGTGCAATCAAAATTGGCAATTGCAAACAACACCTGAAACCCCAAATCTAAGAGACAAAAACACAGAAAAAATTTCGACGTAGTCCCGCACACTCAGGCCGGTGTGCTCAGTTTTTCATAGCAGGTGGCCGGCCACTTCAGTGTGGAATTGCCTCATTTTTGTTCTGTGTTCATTTGACAGAGAAAGGAGCACTCTGCAACTGTTTGAAAATTTTTTAAAGGCTCTGGAAAAATTGACAGAAACTTGGATCCGTGTTTCGTTGTTTTCGTAGTTATTTCGGTTTCATAGTTTCTTGCTTCGTTCAAACTGTTAACTAGGGTTTAACCTTGCTCTGATACCAGTGTAAGTCCATGATGCACACCCCACGTGTCGCGGGGAGGCGGAATACTTTAAAAACGGTTTTTCTCGCACCAAAAGAAACTTGTTTTAGTTTTGCATCATGAACTTGTTCCACTTTTGGATCTTGTTTAAACCTTAGCTAACAAAACCTAGACTAAGAGAGAGAGCTAACTACTAAGTAAAAGAGTTATATCCTCGTTCTTAGTCCTTCGGGTCTTCAAGTTGCTCCTTGCTCCTTGGTTCAACCTTCTTGTTGATCTCGTTTCTTGTGCTTCTTCTAGGTCCTTGAAGAGTTCGCTTGCCGGTCTCCTTTGCGTCAAAGATGGATCCACCCGAGGGCTATGGTCAAGCTCCAACCTCAAAGAGATACCTTAGTAATCTAACTTGCTAAGAGAGAAGACTAAGTTGATGTAGAGTGAGTGTATTGGATTAATTGATCTTCAAGCTCATTGATTTGCAACACATGCAAGTGTTATGAGCTTGAAGAAGAAGGAGAGAAGAAAAACCTAGGAGAGAGAAAGCTTTTGTCATAATGATAATAGAAATGAGAAGAATGGCTAAGTATTGAGCCAATAATTCAACCATGGAATTATTAAATCATATAATTTACAACTATGCTTGAATAGTGGCTCCAAATGAAATAAACAAATAATTAGCCATGCCTTCAACCCATTCCTATAATATCTCCTAATTTCCACCTCATTAATTCTTTAATGAAAAAGAATAAAATAATAATGAGGTGTCTCCTTCTAGAAGCTCATTCTTGTGAATTTACAAGAATTCCCTTTTCCGTATTTTTATACCTGTATCCGTATTCCGAAAAATACGGATACACTGAGATCAGTATAATCCAATACTACAATGCTAGTATTCGGTTTAAACCAAAGCCCACTGGTATTATCCGTCCGATCGTCATTCGAGTATCCAACACACGAATGCGATCGAAACCCTGCCATAAGACCATACGACGTCTACATCGTCTCGCCTGATCCAGGGAAACCCTTTGTGTGGGACTCTAAAGACTCGACAGTACGCTGGCAGTGGGTTTAACCATAAGTCCGTCAGTGGCACTAGCTGTATGTAACGGCAACCTAGGTACATGTCGAAAAGGAGGCCGATGAGCGAACTCGTCCGTAACCCCTACTGAGCCTGTCCGTGACAATATCCGTGCAGTCCGGTCTGTTCGTCTGAGAGTATCGCATGTAAGGTCTAGGGTGGTAGAAAATGTCAGACCCTTAATAACCATACAAGTCGTATCAGTATGGCTCAAGACCATCCGAGAATCTACTGGTCAGTCCACCAGTGATTCTCAATCAGCCCTGGCCAGGGACTTATGGTAATGACCAACCGATCACAGTGTGATATCGACTCCCTATACCGGGAGAGACGAATCCCTAACAGTCGCTCACTGCCTCCATGTGGCTTGGGACTGTAGCCAACTAAAAACTGTTTGCACGACTTTTTTGAGCCGTAGTAGGGTAGTAATCAAAGCACAGTGGGAACTCACACGAGACAAATGATGACCTTAAGTCAACAGACTATCTGCACACATGTCACCTGAGAACTACTATCTGACACTAAGTATAATACCATCTAGTCAGTTCTCAGCGAGTCCTGTCCGGTGTACTCACACCCAGTGAGCATCTGTATACAATCTTAGGTTTATATAACCAATGGCTGTGGGACCATTCCATTGCCCCTCGTCAGGGTCTAGATATGTATACACTAGTCTACTCTGGAGCATCGATGCCCAGTCTCGATACTCCTGCGACTAGGGACATTTAAGGATGTGCCTATTGACCATCCAGCTCCCACAAGTATGATTGTCATCACAACACCGGTAGTCAGGCAAACACCCTACGGGCTTTATCAACATGTATACAATATATAAAATACAAAGTAAAATATATCACATGTTAAGATAAAGACAAACCAAATAGAGTACTATCATATCAAGCAAGATTGTTATGTACATACATATCCCTAGTATCCTATACAATAAAGGCCTTTAGGGCATATATATCCAACAATGACCAATCCGAGAAACTACTGATCTAACTATCAGTAAATCCTAACTGCCTTGGTCAAGGTCTTATGGTGCTGGCCAATCGAACACAGTGCGTTATCGACTCCCTATACCGGGAGAGACGAATCCCCAACAATCGCTTACTGCCTCCATGTGGCTCGGGATTGTACCTAACTAAAACCTGTTTGCACGACTCAGTAGAGCCATGGTAGGGTAGTAATCTAAGTACAGTGGAAACTCACACGAGACAAATGACGATATCAGGTCTGAAGACTAACATGTACTCATGTCACCTGAGAACTGCTATCTGACGATTGGTATAGTACTATCTAGAAGTTCTCGGTGATTCCATCCAGTGTACTCATTCCCAGTGAGCACCTGTATACGATCTTAGGTGCGAAAGATCAATGGCTGTGGGACCAACCATCGCCCCTCGTCAGGGTCTAGAAACGTATACACTAGTCTACTCCGGAATATCGATGCCCAGTCTCGATACTTCTATGACTAGGGACATTTTAAGGATGTGCTTATTGACTACCTAGCTCCCACAAGTATGATCGCCATCACAATACCAGTAGTCAAGCAATGATACTAAGAGCTTTATCAACATGTATAAATGATACGTAATAACAAATAAAACATATGCACATGTTAAGATAAAGACAAACCAAATAGCATACTATCATATCGAGCAAGATTGTCCTGTACATAAATATGTCCAAGCATCCATATGTATACATATACAATAATGGCCTCTAGGGCATACTTATCAAACAATCTCCCACTTGCACTAAGGCCATATATTGGTGTATTGAGTACCCAACATCTGCACTAAGGCCAGTTGTTGGCGTATCACATACCCAACATCTCAAACAGTCTCTCGAACTGTACTTGAGGGAGGGCCTTGGTGAATGGATCCGTTATGTTTTCTTTTGTGTCTACTCTCGGCACTTCAATCTCCCAGCGATCAACGATCTCCCTGATCAGGTGATACCACCTCAAGGTGTGTCTGGATTTCTGATGGGACTGTGGTTCCTTCGCTAAAGCCATAGCTCCATTTTTGTCGCAATACAAAAGTATTGGATTAACAATGGATGGAACCACCTTAAGTTAATAAACTTCTTAATCTAAACCGCTTCCTTTGCGGCATCGCTGGTGTATTCATCCTTCATCGTCGAGTCTACGACGGTGTCCTGTTTTGAGCTCTTCCAATAGACCACCCCTCCGTTGAGGGTAAACAAAAAACTGGAGACAGATTTGTTGTCATCCTTATCACTCTGGAAGCTCGAGTCAGTAAAGGACTCCATCTGGAGGTCCCCATTACCAAATACCAGGAACAGTTCCTTAGTCCTTCTCAGGTACTTAAGAATGTTCTTCATTGCTGTCCAGTGGTTCTCTCCTGGGTTTGACTGATGCCGGCTCACCACGCTAAGCGAATAAGCTACATCTGGTCTGGTATATAGTATCGCATACATTATAGATCCTACTGCCGAAGCGTAGGGTATAGTGCTCATGTGAACCCTCTCTTCATCAGTCTTGGGAGACATCTCTTTGGAGAGGGTGATTCCGTGCAATGCGGGTATAATACTGCGCTTTGAATCTTCCATACTAAATCTCTTTAGTACGGTCTCTATGTACCTGGACCGTGAAAGTCCTAATAATCTTTCAGATCTATCTCTGTAGATCTTAATCCCCAGAATGTACGGGACATCACCCAGATCTTTCATGGAGAGCCTTTGTGATAAGAATAGTTTGACCAATTGTAGCATAGGAATGTCATTTCCTATCAAAAGTATGTCATCCACGTACAAGACTAGGAACACGACAGTTCATTCTACAATCTTCTTATATATATAAGGCTCATCCTCATTTTTGATGAAGTCAAATTCCTTGACCGTTTTATCAAAACAGATGTTCTGGTTCCGTGATGCCTGCTTTAATTCATAAATGGATTTAAGCAACTTGCACACCTTCTCGCTGCTCCTACTGTCTACGAATTCCTCCGGCTGATCCATATAAACGCACTCTTCCAAACTTCCATTTAGAAAAGCTATTTTTACGTCCATTTGCCAGATTTCATAGTCATGGAAGGAAGAAATGGCAAGTAGGATCCGAATGGATTTGAGCATAGCCACTAGAGAAAAGGTTTCGTCATAGTCCATACCTGGTCTTTGACGAAAACCTTTTGCAACAAGTCTAGCCTTATAGGTTTCCATCTGTCTATCTATACAAATCTTCTTTTTATAGATCCATTTGCATCCAACGGTTTTTACCCCAGGTGGAGCAATATCCAAGTTTCAAACTTTATTGGTGTACATTGACTCTAATTCGGATCGCATAGCATCCATCCATTTATCAGAGTCCCTACTAGTAATGGCCTTGTTCTCTGCCGAATACAGAGACGAAACCGCGTAGGTCGTCTTGCCTGAATTTAGGGGTAGAAGCTATTTGGTTTTATCCGTCCACATCTCCGAAGATGCCAAGTTGATTTATGGCACCATGTATTGGAGGTTTAGACAGATGCGGCCGTTGTAGCAGACTTCATCAGATTCCCCTCATTGTGAGGGGTTTTTGATTGCGGGGATGCTTTTCGCTGCAGGCGCAAGCCCCTGCAGTTAATTATGCTACCGCATCACGGTAACCACTTTCTCCTTCTCCAGATGGTCATTTCGTGTCGTGTATGTTTTTTTTATTTTTGGTTGCCCGTGTATTGTATACGGAGACTAATTTATGTTTTCGCCCGTAGGGCGTGGATTAGTCCAAATCCGTATTTTCTTAGATTTGTTTTTAGGTTGGGTTTAAGGACTGTTAATCTCATTTGAGAATAAGATCAACTTAAATGTTTGTTAAGGATACGTTAGTCTAATTTTTAGACTAAGATCTACTTAACAGGATCATTTAGATCCAATAAAAGAGCATTTGGACTCTATTGTTTTAGTTTAGGGACATTGCGGTCTATAAGTTTAAGGACATCATAGTCCATGAAGTTTAAGGACATCATAGTCCATAGTTTAAAAACGTCATTGTCTATAAAGTTTAAAGACATCATAGTCTATGAGTTTAAGGACCCCACAGTCCGTGGAATGTCTGGTTGTTGGGACCCATCACCTCTCTGAAGAAGTTGAAGGATTACAACGACAAATATCAAAGGAGTGAAGAGATGTACCTTTGAACCAATATTGGTTGGGAGATCTGTAGTCCAATTTAGGACTAAGATCAAAGATTTATGAGCATATGGGCTCAATTAATCTGAATTAGGGATCTGTGGCCAACTTAGGCTCGGCTCATTCAGTTAAAATGTTGGACATTTAATTAGGCTCAGTCCTTTTTCATTTAACAATCCTGAACATAGGTTTGGGTTCTGACAATTGTTTTTGTCTTTTATTGAGTGTTGAGCACTCATTATAGCTCTGGGGCTTTATTTAAAGAACAATTTATGTTCCCTCAGCGCACATGTGATGAGTGCCAGTCAATGAGCGAAGAGCGCTTCTGTTAAGTAGCGCACATGTGAGCAGCACGTGGCGCGCTTGGTGCCGAGCGCTAGTCAATGAGCGCAGAGCGCTTCTTTTAAGTAGCGCACACGTGCGGAGCACGTAGCGCGTTTAGCACTGAGCACCAGTCAATGAGCGCAGAGCGCTTCTATTAAGTAGCGCACACATGAGGAGCACATGGTGTGCTTAGCGCTGAGCGCCAGTCAATGAGCGCAGAGCGCTTTTGTTAAGTAGCGCACACGTGAGGAGCACGTGGCGCGCTTGGCACTGGTCACCAGGTTTGGGGCGCTAAGGCGCTTCTTATGAAGTAGCGCACACGTGAGGAGCACATGGCGCACTTGGCGCTGAGCGCCAGACAATGAGCGGAGAGCACTTCTGTTAGGTAGCGCACACGTGAGGAGCATATGGCGCGCTTGGCGCTGAGTGCTAAACAATGAGCGCAGAGCACTTCTGATCAATTTTGTGATCTGAGAAATAAGTTCTCGCTTACAAGAGACTTTGTCTCATGGTTCTAAGAACAAAGTTCTTATTTTTATAGGAGATGTTACAATCTCTTCTATTTTCTTTTGTGAAAGACTTTGTCTTTGTAGATCTATGATCTAAAGAGAATGAAATTCTTCTCCCCCTTTTTATGATGAGATGCTATGATCTCTTTTGTGAAAGACCTCTATCTTATAGATCTATGATCTGAAAAAGAACTATGTTCTTCTTTTTTGATGAGATGTTTTTTATCTCTCTATTTTTACTTTGAAGAAAAGTTCTTCTTCTCAGAGCTTACTCTTTTCTTTGAAATATCTTAAAGCTTGGGGGGGTTCCTCTCTGTGATATTTGAAGTCTTGGGTCCTTTATATAGTAGAGGCTGATTTGTTAAATCAGTTGAAGAGATCTTTTCTCTAATTGATTTGGGGATGTTTCCCACCATTGGATCTTTGATCCTAGGGCTTCTGTTTTACAGAAGGCAATCTTCTTGTTTTTAACAAGATTGGGAAATCTTTTCCCATACAGAATTTATTCTGTATTTTGGTGATTTTTAATCACCATTGGATCTTTGATCTAACGGTGCTCTGATTTTCAGAGCATAATCTTTCCTGTTTGGAAAGATTCTAAGGAATGTTTCCTTAACAGAATTTTATTCTGGTCAATTGATGATTTTTAATCATATTCGTTTGATCTTTGATCCAAGGGCCGAGAACATTTTGTTCTATCGCTAGCCCTCACGTGCTTTGCACGTGGTGCGCTACTTAGAGTGCAGCGCTCTTAGCGCCGCTCACGTGCTTTGTACGTAGTGCGCTGCTTAGAGTGCAACGCTTTTAGCGCTAGTGCTCACGTGCTTTGCACGTGGTGTGCTGCACGTGGTGCCCTGCTTAGAGTGCAGCGCTCTTAGCGCTACTCATGTGCTTTGCACGTGGTGTGCTGCTTAGAGTGCAATGCTCTTAGCTCTAGCGCTCATGTGCTTTGCACGTAGTGCGTTGCTTCAGAGTCTAGCGCACTTGGCGCTAGCGCTCATGTTCTTTGCACGTGAGCGCTGCCTCAGAGTCTTTGACTCTCAGCGCCGGCGCTGCTAGCGCCAGCGCTCTCATGCTTTGCACGTAAATGCTGCATCAGAGTCTTTAACTCTTAGCGCTGATGCTGCTATGAAGCGCTGCTTCATTTCAAATTTCAAAATTTGAACAGAGTTTTGCTCTGATTGGGGAAACAAATGCCCTCACCGTTGCGCTCACGTGGCCTACACATGAGTGCAGCGGTGGCGGCATCTATGCTATTGGATCAACTCAGAAGTTGAAACGGCTCTCAGTGCCTATAAATAGGGCCTTTGGCCCTTGAGATGACCTCTGCTCCTTTTTTGTTTTTCTGAGAATTAATTCTCTTTTATAGCATAGCTATCTGTTTTAAGAACTCTCCTAGAGATAGAACTCTATCAAATTTTTAGGTAAAGATCAAATCTTTTGAAGAGATTATTTTAAAATCTAGGGTTTCACCTATTAACAGAGCTTTGCTCTTTTCAAATCATATAGATTTTTAGAGTTTCTCACTAGAGCTTTGCTCTTCATAGATCTAAAAAGATCTTTCGTAGGGTTTCTTAACCTATTAACAGAGCTTTGCTCTTTCAAATCATGTAGATTTGTTAATCTCTTATGAAGAACTCTTAGAGTTTGTTCATAGATCTTGAAGATCTCGGAATTTTTAATTCATTAAAAGCTTTACTTTAAGTTTTCTGATGGGTTATTCCATCATCCTTACAGAGCATGGATCTTCAGAATTTTTCTTGAGTAATTTTTATTCCTTTCATCATAATAGCCGACAGACGTCACTCTGTTGTAGAGCGCTGCTCTCAAGGGAGATTTACTCCTTGGCCCAAGGGGCGCTCATTAAATGAGAATCCTTTGAGGATTTCCTCATTTAATGACTGTCTCGTCAAATAATGAGATTGTTTTATTAATGTTGAGCCATTATATAGATTATGTGGGTCCCCTTTGGTCCTTTTCCACTGCATTGCGGTGCGGTATGAATTTAAAGTACGAAGTGCCAGAACTTAAATTGTAGCATCGACGATTAACAATTTTTTTGTTCTTTTTCGTGTAGGCACTATGTATTTTGACAATTCATTCCCCTTTGTTCGTCCGAAGAGCGCACTTGCTGATGCGCCAGTAGACCGGGAAGTCTTTGCACTGATCAAGGATCATGACCCAGAGCGGAAGAACTTTCATCTATGGGGAACGTGGTACAATCAGATCATCAGGTGTCGGCGTAGCTTTTCTTGCGCAGCACCTTCGGAGTCCATTTCGGCGATCCATTATGCTGACGCACCTCCGGTGAAATATGCCGTGGAGAAGGTCAACTGGACCTCAGAGGGTTGTCTCCAACCTTCTATGGCCGCGATACCCGTGCAGCCGCCGATGGCTTTGGATATCCTGAGACGGCGCATATGTCAAGGCGAGTCGCGCCCTTAGGGACAGCCATACAACATAGGCTTAACTCCCCGTCACCCAGCTGGATATCTGCAGTGGGCCCGATACATCTTATCGGCAAAGAAGTCACAGCTGCTAAGGCTTGAGTTGTACCCCGCGATCTATGCTTCTTTGTTCCAGTATTCTTCACCTCCTGCATGGTGGGTCAAAGCCTTTTTGGAACAATGAAACGTTCCAATCCATAATTTCCTTCTACTAGATCGGGAAGTTTTGATCTCTTTGGAAGAGCTTGCGGAGATTTCCGGCTTGCCTATCAGGGGGGAGCACTACGAGGAGATCTAACCCCTTGACGAGTATATTTTCGCCACTCGATCGGTAATGATGGGTCTGACCTCAGAGAATGCCATTCAGCACAGATTCCCAAGCTTAATCAAGGTGCTAAATATTTACGAAGGCTTATTTCTCGAATCTGGAAGCCACGGGGTCAGTTTTGCGGACTTCATCGCCCGTTTTCTTCATCCAGAAGCTTTGTCACAACAAGGTGAGAATTTCTCCAAACTCGACGATCCTTTCAGTTTTGGCTTGGATAGCTGGCCGATAGCGAAAGCAAATCAAAAGAGTTTCTTCCTCCCGAATGCCGCGGTCGTCCCCTTTTCAGAACTCGCTGCTCAAGACATCGATGAAGATGTGTTCTTTCTAGGGTTTCTTGGTTTATGGCTAAGCTGGTTCGCGCTCCCCATGCATCCTCGTTACATGAGGCCGTCCGTTTTCTACCCGTCTCACCGAATGGTCGAAGGGGCTCAGGTTGCCATTGGGATTGCCGGGCTGGCTTATTTGTGTCATGGCCTTAGCTTGGCGGCCAACACTATTCAACCGGGGGTGTAGCCCGTGAACTTCCCGATGCATTATTTTACTTCATGGCTCGAGCTTCATGTGCTTGGCGCTTTTGGAATTCACAAACATCCCCATTTCTATGAAACTTTCAACTTTCCCCGGGTCATGCGGCTGGTCGATGCTTCTACTTTGGAGCCAAATCAGCGAGAGGCTCGGGGTTTGATTCTTCACCCGCATACAGTCGGTGACTGCATGACCTTTGTTGATAAGGTCATGACTATCGGTAAGGAATCCACCAAGACGGTGCAGCCGCTGCGGGACACCTTTAAGGATGGAGCTTCTACCTTGAAAGCTCGGGAGATTCTCCATTTATATTCGATCAGGCCGGGCTACTTGGTGTTCAGGCAGAACGACTCGGCTTTGTTCATGAGATATAACCCCCACCAATTTGCCCAGCAATCAAGTTATAATTAGGGCGTCCTGCTTGAGGCCTTCTTGGCAGAACCGGTTGCTACTGAAGAGGGTATCTGGAGCGCTTTGCACCACTTCATGCGCCTAAAAACAGGGTCCAATTTCTTCATCAATGAGCCGAATTGTGTTCCGAAAGCCCTGAACGTATATGTGGCGTGGTATCAACATTTGATGGGGTCCGTTATTAAAGAAGAAAAGCGATTGCTGCTTGATCGTAAGGGCACCGCCCCGGCTGGTAATCCAGCCATTCCATTGAAGCGACGGACCATTGTCCATCCACCCTTGAGGGAAGCTGCTGCGGCTGTAGTACCATGTGTTATTCCCGAGCTACCCTTACCCTGCGTGCCTGTAGAAGCGGTAGCTGTGGCGTCTCCTGAGTCAGGCGTGGGTGCGGATATTGGAACTCGTCGTCCAAAATTTCCCACCAAGCGCAAGCTTGTGTTATCGGCTGCCGGCGCTCGCTCGCAGAAGAAAAAGAAGTCGATGTTTTCTCTCGATGTCGTACTCGGCCAGGAGCCCTATGCTCCCTATAGAGAGGGTTTGAGTGAGTACGGGACCAATGAGGGTCTATTTATTGAGCCTGTGGATGATACCGATCTTCAAGCCGCCCTTGTGGCTTATGAGCGACAGGCTCGGGCAGAGGCGGCGTTGCTATCCCTTGCGGAGAAGGGTATTCTCTAGTCATGTCGTTTTGAACTTTTTTATTCTCTCTTATTATGCATTCATTAATGCATATTTCTTTGCCAGGCATCTCCGCTAAAGTGGCTCTGGCAGCTTCCTTCAATACTTCTGAAGAGGAAGAGAGGCTTCGCGCTTCCTTGGGCCTCGGTATATTTTGGCTCATTGTACCTTTGTTCCCCTTTTTTATGGATAGTCTGACCCCCCTTTTTTATTATAGGGACTACTTCGACTCAGGTTATCCCGAGTGCGGTGCCAATCCCGCATGGTGACGCGGCGACGCTCCCAAGGCCGGCTGCCGAAGTCCCAGCTCCCGCAGTATTGCCGAAAGAACCTTCGCTCAAACAGCCGATGACGGACCCCGTAGAGGCTCCAGAGGCAGAACTTAGTTCAGACGATGACGTCTCCTTGACGGAGGTCTTGAGAAGGTCACTTCTCACTGCCAAGGCCGACAAGAAGCGTAGAAAACGTGCAACTAAGGAACGTGATGCCGCTTTGGCTATAGGTGTAGGCTCAAGTGCCATTCCATCCGTCACTATTTCTTCCGAAGACGCCCCAGCTGCCCTGTCTATCGTCCATAGACAAATGGTGCACGCGGCTCGGAAAGAAGCCGAAAAGCCATCCCAAGGTAACATAACGCTGAGTTTTTTCTTGGAATTTGATCTTCAAATTCTTATATATCATATCTTGCAGGGCCAAGTCCTAGTGAGGAGGTCACAGGTGAGATGATGGCAACCACTGAGCCCGAAGCGGCTACTCTTTCTCAGGAGTCCGGGACTACCCCAATTGCTGCTCTTTCTCCTTGCGGTTCCAGACTGTTAGTTGGCATTGCGAGCGTCACGCTGGCCCTCGTCGAATCAGGGGACGAAGCCATGGGCAGCGAAATCATTCCAATGGAGGAAAGTGAAGTAGTCGTTGTGCCTGGTGATGCTCTTGTTATGGTTTCGATTGACGACCCATCAGGTATATCTTTGGTTACTATTTTCCTTTCTATTTCACAATCTCTTTCAATTCCTTCTGATGGCATTTTTTGTTTCTAATATAGGCGTGGTGAGCACTGAGGTTGTGCCACCCGAAGAAGCGTCACCAGTTGCTTCTCTGACGGTCGCCGACCCTTCGCCTTCTCTTGTGTCCTCTGAAGCACCTCGGGTTGCCGCAATGACGGTTGTTGCTCCTTCTCCCATTTCTTTTGAAATGCTGGAAGGTATATGTTTGCGACTTATCGGTTTCATTGTGGGTAATATACTCTATGTAGTGACATCACATTGTTACACCCTCACAGGAGTTATTTTTGACCATCTGTATCAGGTGTTGAACCCACATTTCTCCTTCCAGTCGGAGATTGCTCCGTCTGGTGGCGTCGGTGAGTATAGTCTTTAGCCAATATCTTTTCCCCCCTTTTTTTACGGGCAACCAAGTCGTTGCTAATTCTTCTTTGCCTTGACTGCAGCACTACAGATTGAAGGAGGGGACGAGAGAATAGTCACGCCACTGGTACTCCCGGCTTTGCCACTTGTCGCAGCCAGTATGGTAGACTTCATCGCTCATGTAACTTCTTCATTTCGTGAATTAGCTTTTAATCATAATTTATTTTGCAGCAATCGCACCGGTACCTGCTCCCTTCGATTCTTGCATACTAATGCCAGAAGGACCCTTTTCTAGACGTCCATCTTCCAAGGGTGCTGTGACTAGCCTGCGCATGTTGAGTGAGTACATCGAGGAGCTTGATGCTGAGGTCCCTACATTTGCTGCAGATTTTTCTTCCGAGGTTAATCCCATGCTGGCAACGCTCGTGAACTTCCATAGCGAAGGCGTCGTTGAGTCTTGGGTTAATTACTGCAGGAAGATTGAGGCCTGCCTGCATGAGCTTGAGCTCAAGCGTCCTGCTTCTGAGGTTCTGGCTCTGAACTCCCAGCAGGCTGCATGGGTTGAGCAGAGCGCTCTCTTCCTCCGCCATTTTGAACAAGAGGCGACCTTGAGGCGGAAGGAACACGAGGAGGCTTTACGCGAATTTACCCAGTTGCGCGCCCAGGTTGATGCGAATGCTGCACAGCTGAAAGCTATCTTTGACAATTTGCAACAATGCATTTCGTACGGGTTAGCGGTAAGGAAGAAACTCGACTTCTTAGAGCGGGTTACGCAGAATCGTGAAGTTGCTCAATAGGAAATCGATGAGAAACTTTCGTCTTGCTTTCAACAACGGGCTCGAGTTGAAGCGGAGTTGGCCGCGGCGGCTGATCGCGAAAAGGAGCTGAAAGGAGTGCGCGAGCAACTGGCTGATTTATTGAAAATGCCCCCTTCTTAGTAGCTGCCTTTGTATCGATTATACATTTATAACTTATGAATAACATGTATTCATTTCATCATCATTTTTTTATATGATGTATCTCGTATTCAATTGAATTTATGAATAAAGGACACACATTTTTTTAATCTCTGACTATCGCATTCTTTTCTTTGCTTTGTCATTAGCATGTCATTTTAGCAAATGTGGCCTGTAGATAGTACATAGCAGTCCAGCTTAAGCTCTTTGTAGAGTAGCGATGGCTTATGAAGCAGGTTCAGGTCTGCTGCCTAAGACTTTTCAACTTTATGAGCCGTGAGGGTCTCATACAGACTTTTCTCCCTACGAGCCGAGAGGATCCCGTAGGTGTATTTTCTCCTTAGGAATTGGGAGGATTCCTAAGTGTGCTTTCTCTTGAGAGTCGTAAGGATCTCGCAAGAGAATTTTCTCCCTTACCAGTCGAGAGGACTCGTAAGTGATTGATGAGTTAACTGGTTCCCGAGTCGAAGCATTGCTTTACAACAGGAAGATCAGGAGTTGACATGTATCCGTGTCGAATCGTTTCTTTACGACAAGGAGGTCAGGAGTTGACATGTATCCGTATCGAAGCGTTGCTTGACGACATGGAGGTCAGGAGTTGACATGTATCTGTGTTGAAGCGTTGCTTGACGACAGGGAGGTCAGGGGTTGATGTAGGGTTCCTAGGCACTCTTAAAAGGGTTAATAAGGCATCAACCATACCCGAATAAAAATTTAGACGAGCCAAACAACCCAAAGCCGGGATCTTTGCTAGATAATTAGGGTTACACATGCAAGTAAACATCTTTACAACTAAAAGTGAGGGATTACAACCTTTGTAGTCCGCTCCTTCGCTTCATAAGCTCCGAGTAGAAGTCCCTTCGCCGCGATCCATGATCTTCCGGACTCAAGAGAGGCTCCACAACTTGAACGATCCATGCTAGCTTGTAGTCTTCCTTTTCTCCGATGATCTATCTCGAAGTTTCTATAACTTAAGCTCTCTCTCTCTAATGAGGTGAACACCCTAATCTAATTGGCTAGATTAGATGAAGATGATGGAGTAGTATTCATGCTTTCTTTTTATATCAAATTCTCACACAAAATCATCACATAAAGAAAACCTAGAAAGCTTTCTCAAAGCTCAAAGGAAGAAGAAGATGAATATTAAATCAATAATCCTTTTGTGATGAATAATGAAAAGATATATGATTACAAATGTAACCATGGTCAACTATGACAAGGCTAACCCATGCAGAGATTTAACTAGGGCTAGGGTTTAGGTTGGGTTAAAGAATGAGTCACTTAAAATATCAACCATAATATCTTAGCACAAAACAAAAGAAAACCTTCTAAAAGGTTCATGAAAGAACTAACCCAATTCAAACCCTAACCTTGTTTAATCTCTACTAAACATGTTGCATCAGTAATCATATTATGTTACAATATTATATATCACATATATAATATATTTTATAACAAAAGAAAATAATACAATTAACATATATCGCATTTATATCAATGTATTATCCGGTGAGAAAATGAATCAATAAAGCGAGCCAATATTAGATAATGTAATGCAATATATCATATATATTATTATAAATTAAATTATCGAATCAACACTTGATCCGACAATCCGGCTATATCGAATATAATCGACTAATATATCATGTACCGATTCATCGAATCAACACTTGATCCGATGAACCGGCTCATATCTAAATATCGTGAGAATATAATACGGTATCTCATATTGCATTATTCTCGGTCGTGCACATATCACATATGTGCCCCTACTCCGTTTTGCCTGAGTTAAGAAACTTCTGTGTAGGACTCTAAAGAATCGTCAATACGCCGGTAGCAGGTGATGATCATATCAAACACCCACAAGCTGCAAGCGGTCAGCTAAACGTAACAGCCACCCAGGTATTGAGCGATCATAAGATCAACAAGCTAGACTGTACATTCTCCTGTGAATCCAATCAGTAACACTCCCATACAGTCCGGTCTCTTCGTCTGATATATTGCATATCTAGTCTAGGGGTGGTATACGTCAGACCCCAGCAACCGATAAGTCGTGTCGATGTGAGGCTCATAACAGGTCGAGAAACTACTGGTACCACTTAACAGTAAATCTCTATATCAGCCCTAGCCAGGGACTTCCGGTTTTGGCCAATTGAACACAGCATAACATCAACTACCTATACCGGGAGAGACGAATCCCCTCCTATCGCTCATTGCCTCCATGTGATTCGGGAGTGCACCCAAAAGCCACCGTTTTGCATGCCCTCTTGGACATGTTAAGGTGGAAATCAAACCACAGTGGGAATCACACAAGACTCTATGACGATCTCGGGTCTACAGGCTACCCTGTACCAGTGTCACCGGAGAACTGCCATCTGACGTGAGGTATATCACCATCTGGGAGTTCTCGGCGAGTCCGTCCAGTATACCCAGTCTCTACTGAGCACCCGTACACCATCTCTGATGTCAAAACACCGATAGATATGGGATCATCCATCGCCCATCATATGGGTCAAGATGCGCATACGCTAGTCTACTCTGGTGTGTCGATGCCCTGTCTCGACACACCCTCGACTTGGAACAGTTATAGGACATACTC
The DNA here is from genome assembly GCA_030015575.1 of Agapanthus africanus. Lineage (NCBI taxonomy): Eukaryota > Viridiplantae > Streptophyta > Magnoliopsida > Asparagales > Amaryllidaceae > Agapanthus > Agapanthus africanus. Next base: position 88,623,096 of record JASDDO010000012.1, on the reverse strand, counting down.
ATCGACTACCGTGGCCCCACTAGTATGATCTCATCATAGTCCCAGTAGTCGAGTACAGATCCTAAGGGCTTTATCAACATGTGAGAGTAAGACAGTAAACTAATACAAGTCAACATGTTAAGATAAAGTGAAACCAAATAGCATACTATCATGACGAGCAAGAAATTCCTCTGTCTATATATCCAAGCATCCATTATAATATACATCATATGTACAACAATGGCCTCTAGGGCATATACATAACTAACAACCTCCCACTTGCACTAAGGCCAGCTGTTGTAGTATCTCATACCTAGCATCCCGATTAATCTCTCAAATTGTATCTGGGGAATGGCCTTCGTGAGTGGATCCGCAGTGTTGTCTTTCGTATCTACTCTCCTGACCTCGATCTCCCGGCGATCAACTATCTCCCTGATCTGAGGATACCGCCTCAGAATATGTCTGGACTTTTGATGGGACCTGGGTTCCTTGGCCAAAGCCACAGCTCCATTGTTATAACAATACAGAGGTATTGGATGCTTAATGGATGGAACTACACCAAGTTCACTAATGAACTTCTTTATCCAAATAGCCTCTTTGGCAGCATCGTTGGCAGCGATGTATTCAGCCTCCATCGTCGAGTCTGCAACGGTATCCTGTTTGGAACTTTTCCAACATACCACCCCTCCATTGAGGGTAAAGACAAATCCCGAGTGCGACTTAGAGTCGTCCTTATCAATTTGAAAGCTTGAATCGGTAAAGGAATCCACCCGGAGTTCTCCGTTACCATACACCAAGAACATCTCTTTAGTCATTCGCAAGTACTTGAGAACGTTCTTCACAGCTATCCAGTGACTCTCTCCAGGATCTGCTTGATACCGACTCACTACACTTAGTGAGTATGCTACATCGGGTCTCGTACATAGCATCGCATACATGATAGAGCCTACTGCCGAAGCATAGGGTATCCCTTGCATGCGTGCTCTCTCCAAATCAGTCTTAGGAGACATCTCTTTGGAGAGAGTGAGTCCAGAGATCGTGGGTTGCTTCCCACACTTGGATTCTTGCATACTAAACCTCTTTAGTATGGTGTCAATGTACCTGGATTGGGACAATCCTGGTATCCATTTAGATCTATCTCTATATATCATGATTCCCAATATGCAGGAGGCATCACCTAGATCTTTCATTGAGAATCTTTGTGATAAGAAGAGCTTGACTGATTGCAGCATAGGAACACCATTTCCTATCAAGAGTATGTCATCCACGTACAATACGAGGAATACAACCTTACTCTCTGCAACCTTCTTATAAATACAAGGTTCATCTATATTTTTGATGAAGTCAAACTCTTTGACTACAACATCAAAACAGATGTTCCAACTCCGCGATACTTGCTTTAACCCATAAATGGATTTAAGCAGCTTGCACACCTTTCCGCTGCTCCCACTATCTACGAAGCCCTCTGGCTAAATCATGTACACGCACACTTCTAAATTACCGTTTAGAAAGGCGGTCTTAACATCCATTTGCCAGATTTCGTAGTCATGGTATGCAGCAATGGCAAGTAAGATCCGGATGGACTTAAGCATAGCCACTGGAGAAAAGGTTTCGTCCTAATCCACACCTGGTCGTTGACGAAAACCCTTTGCAATAAGTCTACCTTTGAAAGTCTCAAATTTTCCATCTACACCAATTTTCTTTTTAAAGATCCACTTGCTCCCAATGGGTTTTACCCCTTTAGGAGCATTTTCCAAAGTCCATACTTTGTTGGTGTACATGGATTCTATCTCAGATCGCATTGCATCCATCCATTTCACAGAGTCACCACTTGTGATGGCCTACTCGAAAGTAGTCGGGTCATCATCTTCCATGATGCAATTCTCGCTTCCACCATCAATGAGAAAACCATAGTATCTCTCAGGTGGATGAGAAACCCTGCTAGATCGGCGGAGAGGCTAGGGTTCGTAGGGTACTACTGAATCCTCTGGTTCCAATAAATTATCAGTTGTAGTTTGTGGTGCTGGAACCTCTTCCAGCTCTACCTCTTTGCCACTAATTTCTTTTGCAATCCTTTTCCAAAAGGGTGGCATGTTGAGCAACAAACACTTTTTGTTCCTCTGTGTGGTAGAAAAAATATCCTTGAGAATTCTTTGGATATCCCACAAACTTGCAAAGAACTGATCGTGCTTCGAGTTTGTCCGGATTTTGCCTTTTGACATAGGCCGGACAACCCCATATCTTAACTCGTTTAAAATATGGTCTCTTCCCACTCCATATCTCATATGGTGTGATAGGTACAGATTTAGATGGAACTAGATTCGATAGGTATATGGCTGTCTCAAGCGCATACCCCCAGAAGGAAATAGGTAACTCAGCAGTGCTCATCATAGAGCGCACCATATCTAATAGGGTGCGATTCCTTCGCTCCGATACACCGTTGTGCTGTGGTGTATAAGGAGGAGTAAGCTAAGAGAGAATCCCATTCTCTTTTAGATAATCTAGGAACTCATTGCTTAAGTATTCACCTCCTCGATCAGATCAAAGGATCTTAATACTTTTGCCCGTTTGGTTCTCTACTTTGTGCTTATATTCTCTGAATTTCTCAAAAGCTTCAGACTTGTGTTTCATTAGGAACACATGTCCGTATCTAGAGAGATCGTCAGTGAATGTAATGAAGTAGGAAGAACCGTTCCTGGCATGTGTAGACATAGGACCACATACATCACTATGTACCGTCCTAAGAGTTCTGTAACTCTTTCTCCGTGTCCACTAAACGGAGTTTTGGTCATTTTTCCTTTGAGACATGAATGTCAAGTATCATAAGATGATAATTTGAATGAATTCAAATATCCATATTTATGTAACTTAGCTAGCCGTGTCGCATTGATATGACCAAGTCTACAATGCCACAAGAAAGATTCGTTCATTTCTGAACTTTTCCTCTTGTGTGTGTTTTGTATATTAAGAACTGTATTTTGATTGAGAATGAATATACCATTATGTAACGAGCCTGATCTAATCAACTTTTGATCTAGGAATATGTTCATAACATTATCCTTTACTACAAAATTATATCCTTCTTTACTCAATAAAGAAACTGATATAATGTTGCACATCATGTTCGGTATATAATAGCACCCATTCAAAATCAGTGTATTACTACTTGGTAATACAGGATGATATTCGCCAACTGCTTTGGCTGCAATACTTGCACCATTCCCTACTTGAACGGAATGATCACCTTTTCCCAGTTCTCTACCTTTACGTCGCCTATGTAACAATTTACATATGTGGGATCCCGATCCGGTATCTAATACCCAGGACGTAGAGTGAACTGAGAAACCGTTCTCAATAACTAACGCACTCGAAGAAGGTGCATCAACATTCATGTTCTCCGTTTGGGTGGCGTGAGAATCCAGATATTCTCCTATTCCCTGTTCAGTCTTATAACTCTTATAAGAAAGAACGGGACCAACGTTCCCCTGCTCAGTATAATAAGCGGGCTCAGTTAATACATCCATATTATTATCTTGATTATGGCCTGACATGGTCGCTACCTGGAGAGAGAGAGAAGAAAACACTTTAGCGTATGCTCTTGCAAGATTAGATTGGTTATTATCTTATCTAATCAGGATGTCTCCCACTGTTTTTATCAAATCTTCCTTCAAACCCTAAAAGGTAAGATCAGCCGGGATTAATTACACCCTACAATTTCGTCAATCTTTCAGCCAGATCAGTGTCGGTACTTGAGGGAGGTTCCCTGTTCTTTTGCACAGACCTAATTAAAATAAACCTCGTTTTTCCAGAGGCATAACCCCGTTAACACCTTTCTAGACACCTACTTGATCGGTTAATTGTCCTGTGAAAAATTCTTCCAGGCGTAACTCTTACTCGCAGTGGGTATCGGGATCCAACTATCTCATAGGAGGTATGCAATCTCATTGCAAATTTCAATACTTTAAATTCCCGATAATATTTTGCCCCTAGTGTTCTATGACCTTGGCTAAGTCAACAAACCATAAATTGCAAGTCAAGTTCAACCCGTACATTTCCCGATTGAATTAAACCCACCCATACGTCCCTTGACTAAGTCAACAAGGCCGTACGACTACCCTAATCCAATCATATCTCATGCTTTAGCAGATAAACACTATTTAGCTACCGTACACTACTCCTTGACTAAATCAACAAACATAGCACGGATACTAAATAATATCTATCTGAAATGACGGAGGGCTACGCAGGTTTTCAGAAAACCATGAGCGTAATGAACTTGATATCGTCGTAGAACCAAGTGATTTTGAAAAGGAGTGTTTTTGAGGCTTTTCTAGTTTCGCTAAAGAGGTCACTCCCGGTGAAGGGATCTCGGCTCTTTCCTCATCGAATAAGGTGCAGGGTATATCATATATACCGCTATGCAAAGCAAAACTGTAGCTACCCTTTTTATAAAGTTTTGATTCTACAACATCTTTTAGGTTTCTTTTCTTTTTATTAATCTCATTAATAAAACCCATCAGCTTATGCTTCCTAAGCATCACAGAAGAAACGAAAGCAGTAATATTTATATATCAGCATATATATATATAGTATAAGCATTCGTCTCAGGCAGTAATATGATCTCATCACAGAACATTGCAGCAGAAGAACATATATGAAATATTGGATATACTAGGATGTCCGTGTTTTAATACGAGCCTGTATAAAATACGGATTCCACGATCGTGATGAATAGCCAAACCCACATCCCTAGACCCCTACGAGAGCGACAAGTAACACCGCCAATTCTAGGGTTAGGAAACCCGGTCTCGACTCCTCGAGATGGCCTCCCACTGGACCCTAGAACCCGGTTACTTGTGCTCCCCTCTTTGGGTCTACCTAATGCAGAAAAGTAAATAATATACAGTGGTGACATCAACCTCATCCCGGAAGTGCCCCAATAAAAGAATATTACATACAAATGAATTTTACATGAATGAAAATAAAAACCCTCATCTCACATAAAACCCCCGGCTATTCAAAACACGACGATCCAATATAACATATCACAGCAACACATAATATCTCATATCATCAACGTAAGTAAGTATGCATACACCGATTGTCGTTGATGTATAGCAACGAAAACCGGCAATACAACTACATACTACACTTACAGCCACAGAAAAGAAATTGTAAAACTACAACATTTGGAATCCACAATCACTTTAGACATCATAAATCCGAAATATCACATAGTTCGCATTTCATGCCCAACTATATGAATTCCACATATTGTATCACATTCCAGATAAATAGACAGTATTAAACTTTCCGATCGGATAATCAAATACCCAAGATTTCCTAAATAGCTCAACACTTGAGTGTGGTTCAAATAATCCCAGAATCTGTCACAGTACCAATGGTCCAGCCGTAGAAGGGTTCAAACCAACACCTCACATGTCGCACGCCGTACTGCCCCAAACCCTAAGGTTTAGAGGCGGTTCAGACGGTCACATAATCGAGTTAAGGTTTGTGTTCTTCTAGAGGGTCCACCGCGTTACTTGCACGTTTTTCCGAAAGATTTAGACTCAAGAAAAATTCAACACTTGAAAGTTTTTCGTGCCGGGAAAAAATGAGTTAATGATATCCGTTCGAACATTTTAACAGTTTCTAAATATCCGGAAAACAGAACGAAATTAAAATTTCCGATCGAATCAACGAATACAAAGGATCTTCAGAACACTCAACACTTGAGTCAGATTAAAAATACCCAGAAGCATATACAAATAACTACGGATTAACCATAAAAACACGAGTCCCCAAACCCCCAGAACGACCGCGCGAAGCAGGTTTCGGCTGCGGTTCCGCGGCGGCTGTACGGAATTAAGGGTTCGTATTTTAGGGTGATCCTTAGAATTCCCTGCTTATTTTTTGAGTATTTTTAATGCATAAAAAATCACATTTTTAAAATTTGTCCAGAGAGGGGGTCAAAGTCGGTGTTTCGGGGTTCGATCGGACTTTTAACTTCGTATATACGTCGCCTAATACTCTAGCTAGGCTCTGATACCATTGTAGGGTTCCTAGGCACTCTTAAAAGGGTTAATAAGGCATCAACCATGCCCGAATAAAAATTTAGACGTGCCGAACAACCCAAAACCGGGATCTTTGCTAGATAATTAGGGTTACACATGCAAGTAAACATCTTTACAACTAAAAGTGAGGGATTACAACCTTTGTAGTCCGCTCCTTTGCTTCATAAGCTCAGAGTAGAAGTCCCTTCGCCGTGATCCACAATCTTCCGGACTCAAGAAAGGCTCCACAACTCGAACGATCCATGCTAGCATGTAGTCTTCTTTTTCTCCGATGATCTACCTCGAAGTTTCTATAACTCAAGCTCTCTCTCTCTCTCTAATGGGGTGAACACCCTAATCTAATTGGCTAGATTAGATGAGGATGATAGAGTAGTATTTATGCTTTCTTTTTATATCAAATTCTCACACAAAATTATCATATAAAGAAAACCTAGAAAGCTTTCTCAAAGCTCAAAGGAAGAAGAAAATGAATATTAAATCAATAATCCTTTTGTGATGAATAATGAAAAGATATATGATTACAAATGTAATCATGATCAACTATGACAAGGCTAACCCATGTAGAGATTTAACTAGGGTTAGGGTTTGGGTTGGGTTAAAGAATGAGTCACTTAAAATATCAACCATAATATCTTAGCACAAAACAAAAGAAAACCTCCTAGAAAGTTCATGAAAGAACTAACCCAATTCAAACCCTAACCTTGTTTAATCTCCACTAAACATGTTGCATTAGTAATCATATTATGTTACAATATTATATATCACATATATAATATATTTTGTAACAAAAGAAAATAATACAATTAACATATATCGCATATATATCAATGTATTATCCGGTGTGAAAATGAATCAATAAAGCGAGCCAATATTAGATAATGTAATGAAATATATCATATATATTATTATACATTAAATTATCGAATCAACACTTGATTCGACAATCCGGCTATATCGAATATAACCGACTAATATATCATGTACCGATTTATCGAATCAACACTTGATCCGATGACCCGGCTCATATCTAAATATCGCGAGAATATAATACGGTATCTCATATCGCATTATTCTCGGTCATGCACATATCAAATATGTGCCCCTACTCCGTTTTTCCTGAGTCAAGAAACCTCTGTGTAGGACTCTAAAGAATCGTCAATACACCGGTAGCAGGTAATGATCATATCAAACACCCACAAGCTGCAAGCGGTCAGCTAAACGTAACAGCCACCTAGGTATTGAGCGATCATAAGATCAACAAGCTAGCCTATACATTCTCCTGTGAATCCAATCAGTAACACTCCCGTACACTCCGGTCTCTTCGTCTGATATGTTGCATATCTCGTCTAGTGGTAGTATACGTCAGACCACCAGTAACCAATAAGTCGTGTCGATGTGAGGATCATAACAGGTTGAGAAACTACTGGTAACACCTACGAGTAAATCTCTATATCAGCCCTGGCCAGGGACTTCCGGTTATGGCCAATCGAACACAGCACAACATTAACTCCCTATACCGGGAGAGACGAATCCTCTCCTATCGCTCATTGCCTCCATGTGATTCGGGACTGCACCCAAAAGCCACCGTTTTTCACGCCCTCTTGGACGTGGTAAGGTGGAAATCAAAGCACAGTAGGAATCATACAAGACTCTATGAAGATCTCGGGTCTACAGACTACCCTGTACCATTGTCACCGGAGAACTGCCATCCGACATGAGGTATATCACCATCTGGGAGTTCTCGGCGAGTCCGTCCAGTATACCCAGTCTCCACTGAGCACCCGTACACCATCTCTGATGTCAAAACACCGATGGATATGGGATCATCCATCGCCCATCATATGGGTCAAGATGCGTATACGCTAGTCTACTTTGGTGTATCGATTCCCTGTCTCGACACACCCTCGACTAGGAACAGTTATAGGATGTACTCATCGACTACTGTGGCCCCACTAGTATGATCTCATCATAGTCCCAGTAGTCGAGTACAGATCCTAAGGGCTTTATCAATATGTGAGAGTAAGACAGTAAACTAATACAAGTCAACATGTTAAGATAAAGTGAAACCAAATAGCATACTATCATGACGAGCAAGAAAGTCATCTCTATATATATCCAAGCATCCATTATAATATACATCATATGTACAACAATGGCCTCTAGGGCATATACATAACTAACGGTTGACATGTATCCGTGTTGAAGCATTGCTTTACGACAAGAAGGTCAGGAGTTAACTTGTATCCGTGTTGAAGCGTTGCTTTACGACAAGGAGGTCAGGAATTGACATGTATCCGTGTCGAAGTATTGCTTGACGACAGGGAGGTCAGGGGTTGACTTGTATCCGTGTCAAAGTGTTGCTTTACGACAAGGAGGTCAGGAGTTGACATGTATCCGTGTTGAAACGTTGCTTGACGACAGGGAGGCCAGGGGTTGACATGTTTCCGTGCCAAAGCGTTGCTTTACGATAAGGAGGTCAGGAGTTGAAATGTATCCGTGTCGAAGTGTTGCTTGACGACAGGGAGGTCAGGGGTTGACATTCTCCGTTTTCTACGGCGTCGGGATCGACTTTCTCCGTTTTCTACAGTGTCAGGGTTGACTCTAGTTTGTCTTTGAACCGCAGAGTCTTGGAACTGGGGGCTTTGCCGTGGCTCCAATTGATGATGTCGCATCCGTGCTCTGTTGGCATGAGGAAGAACGCCGTTGTTGGTCTCTTGGCTGTAGAGGTGGCCGTCGAGATTTGGAACTAGAGACTTTGCCATGGCTCCGCTTCGTTGCGACCTTGAGGTCAGTTGTTGACGTTGCTTCTGCATCCTGTTGAAGTTGAGAAGGAACGCCGTGTTGGTCTTTAGGATGTGGATGTCGTCGTTGAGATCTGGCTTCCCTTTGACAGAGTCTGGTGTGGAAATGTGGTTCCCTTTTGTTTGTGCCCATGGATTGTATACAGGGGTCGATGTGATCTCACCTGCAGGGCAAAAAGTTTCATTTCATTTTTTTCTTTCCGCGATGCTCTATCATTTCAGCTTTTTATATCGCGAAAGTCGCGATTGCCCAATCATTTCGGCTATTTTTCGCGGTGCCCAATCATTTCGGCTATTTTTCTTTTTCTTTACTCGCTGCTTTTTTTTGCGAGTTGCCTAAATATTTCGGCTATTTTTATATGCATATATTTTACTCGCTAATTTTTATTGCGAGTTGCCCAAACATTTCAGCTATTTCATATGCATTTTTTTCGAGTACGGAACTCAAGATCTGATACCAATCTTAGCATCATCATTGTTGCGACTGGAATGTTGCCAGGAGCAAATCATCATTTGCCATGAAAGGATTTGGTGTTTGATACCGATTTAGGCATCAGCATCGCTACAACTGGGATATTGCCAGGAGCGAATCATCATCTGCCATGAAAGGACTTGGAATTTGATACCGATTTAGGCATCAACATCGCTACAACTGGGATATTTCCAGGAGCGAATCATCATCTGCCTTCGTCAGTTCGAACAAAGGTGGCTTAGCAAACAGGGTTAAGATCCTGTCGACTAAGGTTTTTGACTTCATGAGCTGTAAGGGTCTCATAAAGGTGTTTCTCTCTACGAGTCATGAGGATCTCGTAGGTGTCATTTCTCCTTAGGAATCGTGAGGATTCCTAAGTGTATGTTCTCTTGTAAGTCATAAGGATCTTGCGAGAGTGTTTTCTCCTTGTAAATCCAGAGGACCTACAAGTGTTTGTTCATCGAATGAGGGCATTCCTCGTCGTTGGTGGGACTCGGCAAGGAAATGATTATTTATGCCCGTGGTTTGTATATAAGGGTCAGTATTGAACCGCTTGTAGGGCAATCTGGGAAAGGTGATGGCTTAAGAACAGGTTCAGATCTCTGTAGCTTAAGGCTTTTGAATCTTATGAGCCGTGAGGGTCTCATAAGAGGGTTCTCCTTATGAGTCATGAGGATCTTGTAAGTGTAATTTCTCCTTAGGAATCGTGGGGATCCCTAAGTGTGTTGCTCCTTTGTGAGTCGTAAGGATCTCACACAGGTAGTTTTCTCCTTATAAGATCGAGAGGACCTTGCAAGTGTCTTTTAACGAGATTGCGCCCTTTCAGGTTTTCACAAACTCACTGGTAGCCCTGCTGTTTTACTCACGGAGCCCTTTCGGGTTTTCATCCGTGCCCATTTTGCTTGTGGACGTACAATTTTTTTTTGCGTCAGCTTTAGGATGCTGCGGTTCGTAGTAGTTTACAGACATTTCGGTCAATCGTTAGTTTTAGGATGTTTCGGTCCATTGCTAGTTTAAGGACATTACGGTTCATTGTTAGTGTAAGGACATTACGGTCCGTTGTTAGTTTAAGGACATTACGGTCCGTCGGACGTTTTCGAGGCGAGGTTTCGTCGGATACTACTTATAGAGTTTAGGCTTGAGAAAGCGTACATAGGCGTCGTCATCAATCGTTGACCTAGGCCGTGACTCGTCAGGCGTAGTATTTTTTTAAGAACCGGCCGTTTATTGGCCTGAAGGGTCTTTTCCCATGCATATCCATGAGCAAGTAAGCCCCACCTTGGTAGACTTTGTCTATGATGTACGGGCCCTCATAGTTCGGATCAAATTTCCCCTGTTTGACATGATTGGGGATCATAGGTCTCTTGACCACTAGCACGAGTTTGCTTTAGTGGAATGTTCTCGGCCTAGTCAATCATTCGTATGAGCGCGTCATCTTTGCTTTGTAAGCCTCCAAGTTTTGCTACGCTATAAGACGAGTTTCATCGAGGGCATCGAGCTCCTCAAGCTGAAGATGAGCATTCTCTTCGTCTGTTAGCTCGTAATGGACCGCCACTCATAGAGAAGGCAGCTCTATCTCAAAGGGAAGTACTGCTTCAGCGCCGAATACTAATGCATACGGCGTTGTATTCGTGGCCGTTTTGAATGTGGTCCGATACGCCCAGAGGGCTTCATGCAGTCTCTCGTGCCAGTCCTTCTTATTTTGAGAAACTGTCTTCTTTATGATCTTCGTCAAGGTCTTGTTGAAAGCTTCAGCTAGACCATTAGCTCGGGGATTACAGACCGAAGAGTATCTCTAGTCTATATTATGCTGTTGAGCGAAGCGGCTGATTTTGTGACTTCTGTAGGCCGGTCCGTTATCGGAGATAATCCGTCGCAGAGTGCCGAACCGATAGATGACATATGTCTTGAAGAAATGGAGAATATTCTCCGTCTTCACTTCTCTTAGTGGTACTGCTTCTGCCCACTTAAAGAAATAATCGGTTGTCGCCAATATGAACCGATGTCCTCTAGATGATGCTGGTTCGATGGGCCCAATTATGTCGGTTCCCCACATTTCGAACGGCCAGCTAGCCACTGTTGGGTGTAGCAGGTTTGGATGCTGGTGGATGAAGTCCCCGTGAATCTGGCACGAGTGGCACTGCTTCACGTATTCGAGGCAGTCTTGGATCATCGTGGGCCAATAGTAGCCCATCCTTTTGATCTTCAGCTTCATCTTTGGCCCGGCTTGATGAGAACTGCAGAGTCCATCATGAGTTTCTTGGACGACTCTCCTTACTTCTTCTGGTCCCAGGCATCTTGGCCACAGGGAGTCGAACGATCTCTTATACAGAGTATCATTGATGAAGGCGAAAGACAGAGCTCGTTTCATGAGCTGATGTCTCGAGGATGCATCTTCAGGCGTTCGACAGGATTTGAAGTAGGCTATAAAGACTTCTCTCCAATCCTTGACCTTCTCCCGGTCCTCTATTTGTAGGGCTGTTTGCTCGGTCACTTCTTTTTCTTCAGACGACTTCGGAGATATTTCCGCTGGTGCAAGAACCCGACAACTTTATACAACGATCCTTACGTCATCAAGGTTTTCGTTAGCCAATTCTTTAGCGAGCTTGGCTAACGCATCCGCTTTGCTATTTTCCGTACGTGGTATGCTATCCAGAATGTAGGAAGGAATTTGAGTCAGCAATTGTTTTACTCTCCCACCGTACTTTACCAACTCGGGATTGCACGTTTGATAGTCGCCGTTTACTTGACTAACGAACAGCTTGGAGTCTCCGTATATGAGGAGGTTTTCGATTCTCATGTCGACAACGATCTCAAGACCTGCTATCAAAGCTTCATATTCGGCTTCATTGTTCATCCTCGGCTCTGTTAAGGAGAAAGCAAAGCGCATTATCCCTCCTCGTGGAGTCACGAAGATGAGGCCTACCCCTGATTTGATTATGGGGGAGTTGTGCTTTCGCTTCTTCATGGAAGATGCCCCATCGAAGTAGAGGTCCTATCAGATATCACTCTCTCCTTTCTCCCTGTCGATCGTGTCAAACGCGTGCTCGTCTGGCAATTCGCAATTTAGGGGTGAATCGGCAAGTATCGGATACTCAGCAAAGAAGTTGGCAATGGCCTGGCCCTTCACTGCCTTGAGAGGTCGGTATATTATCGAGAACTCCATCAAGAAAAGGGCCCATTTAGCGAGCTGTCCTGTTAGTATGGCTCTTGCCATCAAATATTTGAAAGGACCCACCTTTGATATGAGATGGACTTCATGTGCCAAAGCATAATGCCGGAGCTTCATTATCGCGAAGTCTAATGCTAGGCAATGTTTTTCGATAGGGGGTAATTGTTTTCTGTCCCTAGGAGAATTCGACTCAAATAGTAGAGGGCTCTCTCTTTCCCTTGGTCATTTTCTTATGCCCATAATGCGCCTAAGGAACCTTTAAGGGAGGTTGTGTATAGGATGAGAGGCTTCCCCTTGACTGGAGCGGTGAGCACCGGAGGATTCTGCAGGTATTGCTTGATTTTGTCTAGTGCGCTCTGGCATTTGCAATCCCAGACGATTGGGTTTCCCTTATTCATGAGGTGACTGTAAGGGCGGCATTTGCCGAAGAGGTTAGCTATGAACCGCCAAATATACGCAAGCTTCCCTTGGAGAGACCGCAATTGCTTGAGAGTTCTTGGCGGAGGCATTTCCATGATTGCCTTGATTTTTGACGGGTCTATTTCGATGCCTCGATGTCGTATGATGAATCCTCGGAATTTGCCCGAGGAAACTCCGAACGCGCATTTGAGAGGGTTCATCTTTAGGTTGTATTTCCGAAGACGCTGGAACACTATCTTCAGATGCTGCCAATGTTCCTCGTGTGATTTGCTTTTAACCACGAGTTCATCGATATAGCATTCGACGATTTCATGTATGAGGTCATAAAAAATCTTCACCATTGCCCTTTGATAGGTAGCGCCGACGTTCTTCAGACCGAAAGGCATTACTTTGTAGCAGAATATGCCCAAAGGGGTCTGAAAAGTGGTATGCTTCTGGTCTTCGGGATGCATCTTTATTTGATTGTACCCTGATGAGCCGTCCATGAAGGAGAAGACTTCGTGAGTGGATGTGTTATCTATCATCAGCTCGGTAACCGTTACAGGAAAATCATCCTTTGGGCAAGCTTTGTTGAGTTCTCGAAAGTCCACGCAGATGCGCACCGTCCCATTCTTCTTCATCACTGGGACGATGTTGGCGATCCAATCAGGGTATTGAACTTAATGGATGAAACCGGAGTCGATTAGCTTCTTGACTTTGGCGTTGACACTTATTTCAAGCTCGAGCCGCATTCTTCTTGGTGCTTGCTTGACTGGCCTGACGTCCGGAGATATCGCCAATTTATGGACGGCTATTTCGGGGTCTAATCATGGCATCTCGAAATAGTTCCATGCGAAGCAGTCTTTATACTGCATGAGCATGTCTTTTAGCGTAGCTACCTGTTCTTCGGACAGCAACTTACTGATGAACGTAGGCCGTGGGCCGTTTGCCGTTCCCAAGTCAATTTTTCTGAGGTTATCTGCAGTAGTATGTATCCCATCTTCCAGCTCTTTTGGCACCGGTGGAAACTCTGAGATCACCTTGTCATCATCGTTTTCGAAGCACCAAGAGAGGTCATCCATATCCTCGCGTACTCCTTCTCCTGACAGCGTTATCGCATGACAGGTACGAGATCGCTTCCAAGACCGATGTTGATCTGGTTCTATTCTTGCCATATACGTTGCTTTTGGTATTTACTTTTGTGGTGGGGCTACCATCCAACTGTTGGATAGAGCGAACCAGCCGAGTTGATATTGGTCTTCAACCCAGTTTTGAAGATGAAGCAGTCTTCAAGAGGATGCCCTATCGTTTGGTGATAGGAGAAATAATCGAGGTGAAAGACCTCGTCTGCTTGCTCTGGGTGTTTGGACTCCGGGAGCATAACCATTTGATATTTCATGACAAGATCGAATATCTTCCTTGTCTTGTCTCGGGGAAAAGAATATGCTCGACCCATCTTCTTTATAAGAGATGGATCCAGGCTGCCTAATTCTCGATCGCGTGGCTTCTTGGACCCGCTTTGTCACTGTCGAATGTTTTTTCCGTTCTTTAGCTTGTTTTTACCTCCGCGTCGGGTCTTCTGTATGACAGGCTAGCGACGAAGGGTATCGTCATTTTCCGTAGCCTGCTGAAGGAGGAGCTACGTCCTGGCTTTCTCGTAGATGGCCATTTCACGGCTATAGTCATCCCGGGCCTTTTGACCCGCTTCCCTTATTAGCTTGTTCATATGTTCTTCGAACGACGGACTTGGCACTTTCATGGCGGGACCTCGTTTTGGTTCAGGGTTAGCGTCTTCTAATAGAGCATCTCCTTCTTCATCAAAGTCATGTATAACGTAGTAGCCATAAAATCGTTCCTGTTTCTTGGATTGAACATATCCAAGCCCGATCGTTTCCATTCTCCCGTTGGGCAATTTTCGCTGAGTCCCAAGGCCGTTCCAGATCCTGTTGTAGAACTGAGCTTGTCAAGCAGTCTGTTTGAAGCGTATGCCTTGGCGCCTCAACAACCTTTTTAATCCTTCTGTGTAGTATCTTGGCAGATGGATGGGCTAGAGCCTGTCAAGCGTAGAATCGGCACCATGCCAGATTTCTTTCTCCACTTTACTCTCCGCGGATCGATAAAAGAGGATCGCCTTTTCATCTTTTCTCCTGGGAGGGATGTAGAATGTCTGCAGCTCTTGCACGCTATATGTTTCAAGCGCATCAAGTTCTCTGTAGTGCTGTCACGGAACCATGGTGATTTTCAAACTCTGATCATCTCTAGTGAAGGCTTGCATCGATGGTCGGACCGAGAACACTGCATTGACTTCGTCTTCATAGTCACTGTCTAAGACCAGAATAGGGGTGGATGGTCCTGGCTTGGTATATTGGGGTGTCCCGAATAGACTATCTCTTCTTCCTCCTCGGTATCGCTCCCGAAGACCGGAATAGTGATGATAGCTTTTTGCTTATTCTCTGGCTTATGACATCTTTCCGTGTTTTCGAAGTCTGGTAAGAAGTACTTTGCATCTTCGTACTTTCGAACTTCATTCACGGAGAATGGGTTCATTTCCCCTGTCACGGTATACTCGAGACCGTCTTTGAAATACTTCATACACTGATGTTGTGTAGAAGGGATGATGTTGTACTCGTGTAACCAAGGCCTACCGAGCAAAGCGTTGTAGCAAGTCTCGGCGTCAATGACGTGAAACTTGATGTCAGTGACGAGCAGCCCAAAGCGTAATGTCAGTATCATATGCCCGAGCGTCCGTGATGACTGGGAGTCGAAACCGGAGATGGTGATTTTATCCCGAGCGAGGTGATGTACACTCATGCAGATTTCTTTTAGCACTCTTACATTTAGGATGTTGATAGAGGACCCGTTGTCAATTAGGATCTTCCCTATCTTGATGTCATGGCAATACCCGGAGACATAGAGGGGACGGCTGTGCTCGCACATTCCAAGGAGGAGATCTTCATTGCCAAAAGTGATATTAGCTGTGTGCACTTCTTCCAGCTCATCCTTCATCTTTTATCCGGCAAGGAAAGCTTGGAACTGCTCGGGCTCTTGTAGTGCCTTGATCAAAGAATCTCTCGCTTCTTTAGATAGCAAAAGGGTATCGAGAATACTCAGTTGCGAAGGTATCTTCCCAGGTGTGCTGATTGATTCGGTCTTTTGCGTATGCATGCATTTTAAAATCAAAGTTAAGAATATACCGCAATCAATAACGGTGTCGCTTGGTAGCTAGCCGGTTGAGTACGGGTCGGTCCACAGGGAAAACGTGTTCTTTTCTTATTGTTCTAACGAGTTAAGTCCTATTTTTGGTAGGTTTTGATTTTTATAAAAACTAAGATTGAATTTAATTTGATTTAAAACTTTGCTAGGGTTAGGATTAGGTTAGTTTGGAAAGAGAATTCTATTCACTGCTTTCTTTGCCCTAATTAAGAACATAGGTGTTAGGGTAATAGTCAACAAAAGGGATTAGCACGACTAGGAAGAAACATAGTTTCTTCCTTTTGGTCCTTGTCCGTCCTTTCTTGGCTCTTAGCCCTAACCTTTATGTAAATCAACCACAACCGGTCTAACTAGAGAATCACCGCTATCTCGTAGGATAGGGTGCCGTAGTGAGCGGTGTGTGTTTGATTCACATAAAGTCCTAATTTAAAAATATTATACGGGCAAGAAAGGAGTGAGAGATGTTTATCTCTCAAACCTACCCGATCCTAACCCTAACAAGTGAGGAATTACTCACTCATTAGGGTATTAATAATGGAATTCATTTTTATGTTTTATTTTAAAAACTATCTAAGTTGCAAATAATAAAAGACAAAATAAAATAGAAGATATAAAAAAAACAGATAAAAATGCAAGAATTAAATTCAGATAAAAAGTCTTACTTTATTAATTTACTCTTGATGATTACAAAGGAATTGAAATTTTAGACTAGAATTAAAAAGAGGCATGCCCCAAAAGAGGCTGTAGGCTTTCCTATTTATAGACAGGAGAAACCCTAGGATTTACATCTAATCCATACTTAAAATTACAAGATTACCCTAAGAAAACTGGGTCAAACCACCAACATCCACCGACACGTGCACCGACACGTGCACTGCACGACCGCGGAACCGCGGTGGAATGCCATGTTTGGCCATGGATCCGTGGCTATATGGTGAGATCTCTGGCTCAGTTCTTTAGGGATGCTTCAAGTTGCCTTTTCCTTCTGTGTTCTTCACTTGGTTCTTCAGAATCTTTTCTACTTTCTTCCAGATTTCCAACAGTGCAGAATTTGTAGACTTTTACCTTAAGCTTCGCGTTGCAGTCTTGAATCTTATGCTGCCCTTGTGCTTTGTGCAATTGAACTGTTCATTGATCTTTGTTTGTTCCTTAAACTGGTAGGCGGCATCATACAATTCATCTATTTGTTGGTCGTAGTCTCACATTTGTAGCTTCTTTTTATGAATTTCACTGTATTGTTCTGAGAACCTATAACCTGCAACTATTTAGCAGACATGGATCAAAAGCACCTATTTATTCGTAATATGATTAAGAATGGGGAATATAATAATGCAAAATTCTGATATGAACAAATACCCCCAAACTTATCTTTTGCTCGTCCCGAGCAAAACTATTTTTATTCTCGGAAAAAAACTAAGCTCACTTTCGCTGGGAATCGCGATTGCACTGAGCTCGTGCAACAAGCCGTTAAACCTCTAGGTGTCCCTAGTAGGAGGAGTGTTGTCTCCTCAGGGTTTTCAGCGGATACTACCCATAAAATCCAAGCAATTTGGCCCGTTGACTTTCATTCTTCAATTTGGTGTTCTAGAAAGAAATTCTATTATCTTTAACTTAGAAATTATCAACCCATATTTTTTACTCTCACTTATCATTTAACTTAAGATTGTATATGTTCTGTAAATTTATTTAGTGTTCAGCATCTTTTGAATTTTCCTTCTAAGGTTCCATCTCAACTTAGGAATTTTTATCATCTCTACTGAAGATATAAGTCCTATTTTTCATTCCTATCTCTCATCAAAAAACCCCAATCATATACCCCTACGTGTGTGTATGTATTACCCCTACACTTGGAAATTCAATTCAAGCTATTATACTCTTGTTCATCGTCCAAAGTACTTTTAGTTGGTGAATTTTAGATGAAATTGCTCACACATCCTTCATGCAACCGTTAATACTTCTTGAGGTACTAACGACCGATTACAAAATGTGTTCGTGCATTTAGGCGTAATTCCTCGTCTTGTAATACCTAAGGCTTTAGCAGTGACTCCCAAACCAGTTGGTCTAAGGCACTAGGTGATAAAGCACCCTCGCTATATATATTTTTTTAATTTTATGCAGCCTTAAGTAATTACAAAACCAGTGTTCATTTTTTTTATATCTCTTTATTCACACTTATACTTTTATTTAATTTTTTTCTCATACTAAGAATTTTAGACAAGAGCAATTCAAGGTATCCTCTACTATCCCAAGTTTCAAGGTACGTGTACATGCGAGTTGTAGGGTATATATTTTCAGAATTTAGACTAAAGGCTCGGAATTATTTTTCAGACTTACACTTTAATAAAAATTTCAATACTCTTCCCTTATTTTGACTTAGCCCAAGAACTGAACTCAAAATTTGCCTATTTTTAAATAAACTATAAGGACATATATTTTCTACCGCTAAACTTTAAGAAAGGTTATTTTTAGTGTTTTTTAATTTACTAAGTTTAGGATCTAGTTTTTCCTAGCTACTTAACCGTCTTGTTAAACTTAAGTCAAATATGACCAAAATTGAAAAAAAATTCTTTTTAGTTTTTCAATTTTTTATTTGATTTTTCTTTTATATATATTTTTTTATTTTCATTTTTTTAATTTTTATAATTTTTTATAAAGATGCAATGCAGAATTAAACATGCAAACAAAGAAAAGAAAAAATATGTACAAAAATTAAAATTTGCAATGCAATGATAACTATTTACAAACCACCTCCTCCCCCAAACTTACCCAAAGCAGTGCCCTCACTGCTCATCGTCCCCTTGAACGTGAACAGGAACGTTCCTCTCGCGCCAGCAGTGTAGATACGCCATGTTCAATCTCTGTCACCCGGTGATCCAAATTGGTCACCAACCCCACCAACCTATCAATCCCCCTAGTGGCTCTTCTAAGCAGACGTGCATGTTCTGCTGGGGTAAGCTCTTCCTCGCTTGTGGTCGAGCTGGAGCTGGGTGTCCTGGTGGGTACATGTTCGGCCGGTTCTGTTTGCGACCATACATCAGTTAAGCGGGTATAGGACATGGATACGCCCTCAATAAGAGGCCTAATGGGTATACCTCTATGCATGTAAAACTCAAATTCCTCCACAGGGAGGAAATAGCGACACAGTTGTGTCACTAACATAGGGCATGGGTAATTCGCGGCCCTTTTACCAGCACCAATTGAATTAAGCAATACCGTGCACATGTCATATCTTGGGTTCCTAGTCATTAAGGTGTGCACGATGTGAAGAGATGGTGTGAAAATGTTGTATTATGTGAACTGCCAAAAATGTTGTTTTGTACCCAACGGCACACGGTTAATATATTGGCGAAGAGGGTTCTAGCCTGTATGCCCTTCCTAGGTTCCCTCGAACAGTCATTACCCATAAGTAGTCTTCAAATTTAAGGGGTTGGTCATGAATAGGTAATCTAGGAATTAAGGTGACTTCATGGATGAAGTCCCTATCAATGATTATTCCCTATCGCCCCAAAGTAATTTAATAAAACCGTATTGTGATAGGCAACCTTTCTCTATGCACTCGTAAAAATGAGTGACTAGATCTGGAAGAGCGTAGGCATTGGGATGATTGAAAATTAAAAAGTTCCACCCTCGCCGTGTGATCTCATCACCAAAATAAATCCCAAAGGTTGTGTGTGCAAACATTTGGAAAAAATCCCGTTCTAATTGCATGGTTGGTGCCACTCAGAGAGTGCACAGATTTATAAAAATATTTAACAGAGAGGGAGAGATGATCCAAACCTCCTCTGAAAAAAATCAGAGGGAGAAGAGGCAGAGGCGCGGCGGATCAGCGGTCAAAGTGAGCTTTTGGAAGCGGTTGCGCGGTGCTCTGGAGGAATCTGCTTGCTCTCGCTGCGGCGGCGGCTAGGGTTTGCAGAGAGGAAAATTTTAGGGTTTGTAAAATGCTGCGAGGGGTCGGGTTGTATTCATAGGGGATAGTGGTTTGGTTATTTGCAAAAAGGTCCTCTTGAAAAGAGGAATTTATTTGTAAATAAATTTTTTTATTTTTTTATTATTTTATTAAAACTGGAAATTTACAAAAATACCCCAATTTTTTTATTTTTAAATTTTTAAATTTTTATTTTGTTTTTTTTATATAATTACAAGTGATACATACCCCCAAACTTATTTGAAACAGTGTTTCCACTGTTCAAGCGGTGAAGTTCAGGTCTAGGGGGGAAAGAGAACAGTATCAATCTGTACAAGGCCTCACACAGGCCAAAAGTGAGCACCAACCATTCAAATATTCTATCTCTTTAGTGTGTTGGTTGGTGAAAGAATGCGGAGAGGAAAGAAATGGAGAATACGTGAGACCGTATGAGAAGAAAGGTGGAATATGGTCTCGGTATATTAGGAGAAGAATGGCGGAAGAGAGAAAGAAGTGTAGTACGAACTTGAGGGTGTAAATTGAGTGAATAAATTAGCACAAATTGTGATGACCGATGTGTAAAAAGCGATTGTGATAATCTATCAACCTGTCGAGAAATAGGGTCAAATCCCTCAAGATTCGTGAGAAAACATGGGTACGTCGAACTTGGTAAACCAGACATTGAAAATGAAAGTGTAACGGTTTCTTGCAAGGTCAGAACGAGGATGGAGGGAAGTGATTGAGGAAGGGTATCGGGTAAAGATTCAGGAAGGTGTGCACAGTCAATGAAAGGAATAGAATGAATTGGAAAATCCGACTCCTCAAGTAAAACTGCTTCATCCTCAATAATATCCTCAATACTCTCCTCAAAATTTAGCTTATCTATGCAATTCTCATCAAACTCAAGACGCATATGAAGTTCGAGAGAAACATTTAATGACTCGGGATGATGAATTGGAGAGAAAAATTCAGTCAAATCTGCGGGTGCATCATCCAAAATATTCCCGGCGTCGATATCCTCAATCAAGTGAAAATCAATTTTTCTAGACACCTCATCAAAAGCATGGATATTAATCAATTCAGGTTCTAGAGTGGAGGTGCAAGGGTCGAAAGGATTAGTGATTGTTTCACTCGAAAGGACCCTTCACAATCAGGTAAATCAAACACTACAAAGTTGCACAACTCATTAATCGGTTAGCGAACTTGTAGGGTGTAATTAATCCCGGCTAGTCTTTCCTTTTAGGGTTTGAAGGAAGATTTGATAAAAACAGTGGGAACCCTTCTGATTAGATAAAATAATGACCAATCTAATCTTGCAAGATCGCACGCAGAGTGTTTTCTTCTCTCTCTCTCTCTCCAGTTAGCGACCATGTCAGGCCTTAATCAATATAATAATATGGATGTATTGACCGAACCTGCTTATTATATTGAGCTGGGGAACATTGGTTCTGTTCTTTCTTATAATTGTTATAAGACTGAACAGGAAATATGGGAATACCAGAATTCCTATGCACCCGATCGAAGAATGAGCATGTTGATGCATATTCTTCAAGTGTTTCATTACCAAGAAATGTTTCTCAGTATACTCTATGTCCTGGGTATGTGATACCAGATCAGGATCCAATATATGTAATCTATTACATGGGGTACAGACAGGTAGAGAACTGAGATTAGGTGATATGTCTCTAAGTGTAGAGAATGGTGCAATTGTTGCAGCCAAGTTAGTTGGCAGATATCACCCTGTATTATAGAATACATTGATTCTGAACGAATGTTATTTCGTATCGGACCTGACATACAAAATTATATCAGTCTCTTTATTAGATAAAGAATTATATGATTTTGTATTGCAGGATAATGTTGTGAACATTGTCCTGAATCAAGAGTTGATTCGGTCAGGCATGTTATGAAATAGCATATATATTCTATATCAAACCACAGTTCTAAATATACGGAACACACATAAGAGGACAAGTTCAGAAATGAATGAATCCTTCTTGTGGTATTGTAGACTAGGTCATATCAATGCGACACGACTAGCTAAGGCACATAAGGATGAATATTTGAATCCATTCAAACTTTCATCTTATGAAACTTACGAGTCATGTCTAAAAGATAAAATGACCAATACTCCGTTTAGTGAAAATAGAGAAAGAGTTAGTGAACTCTTGGGATTGATACATGTTGATGTATGCGATCCATGTCTACAGATGCCAAGGTAGGTTCCTCGTACTTTATTATATTCACTGACTATCTCTCAAGATTCGAACGTGTGTTCCTGTTGAAACACAAGTCTGAAGCTTTTGATAAATTCAAAGAATATAAGCATGAAGTTAAGAACCGGACGGATAAAAGTATTAAGTCCTTAGATGTGATCAAGGAGGTGAATACTCTGGCATGGAATTCCTGGTTTATCAAAAAGAGAATGAGATTCTCTCTCAGCATTACTCCTCCATATACATCACAGCACAAAGGTGTATCGGGACGGGGCAATCACATCCTATGAGATATGGTGCACTCTATGATGAGTACTGCTGAGTTACCTATTTCCTTTTGGAGTTATGCACTTGAGAAGCTGCATACCTATTGAATCAGGTTCACACTAAATCAGTGCCTACCACTCCATATGAGATATGGTATGGGAAGAGACCATGTCTTAACTAAGTTAAGATATGGGGTTTTCCGGCCTATGTTGAAAAGCAAAATCAGGACAAACTCGAGGCAAGGTCAGTTCTATAAGTTTGTTGGATATCCCAAACATTTGTGAGAGAATATCTTCTACCAAACCGAGAAACAAAAGTGTTTTGTTTCTCAACATGACCACTCTTTTTAGAAAAAGGAATTTCTTGAAAAATAGTTAAGTAGTTATGAGGTAGAATTGGAAGGAGTTCCAGCTATATAAACTACGACTAATGATTCAGTGGAACCTGAGGATTCAATAGTTTCCAACGAACCTCAGTCTCTCCGGAAAATTGGTAGGGTTCCTCACCCACCTGAGAGACAATGCGATTATTCTCAGTGACAGTGAAGCAAGGATTACATCATAGTTGATGATGACCTAACTAGATTCAGCAAGCCTTCACGAGTGGGGACTCTGTGAAACGGCTGGATGCAATAAGATCTGAGATGGAATCCATATACAATAACAAAGTATGGACTTTGCATGTTGCTTCTGAAAGGGTGTGGCCCAACGGGAGCAAGTGGATCTATGAGATAGCTACTTGGTGTAGATGGAAAAGTTGAGACTTTCAAAGCTAGACTTGTAGCAAAAGGTTCTCGTCATACAACCAAATATGGATTATGATGAAACCTTTTCTCCAGTGGCTATGTTTAAGACCATCCGGATCCTACTTGCCATCACTGCATACCATGACTACGATATCTCGCAGTTGCACATCATGACCGCTTTTCTAAATGTGATTTAGAATAACGTGTGTACATGACAGCCAGAGGTCTTCACGGACAAGTGGGAGCGGCGGAAAGATGTGTAAGCTGCTCAGTTGAAGCATGCATCGCGGAGTTGGAACGTCTGTTTTGATATGATAGTCAAAGAGTTTGACTTGATCAAAAAGATAGATGAACCTTGTATATACAAGAAGGTAGTAGAGAGTAATTCTGTTGTCTTCGTATTGTACGTAGATAACATACTCTTGATAGGAAAGGGGTTTCCTATGCTACGCTCGGTCAAGCTCCTCTTATCACGAGGATTCTCCAGGAAAGATCTGAGTAATGCCTACTACATCTTGGGGATTTAGATCTATGGGATAGATATAGGAGGATTTAGGGAGTGTCCCAAATCCAGGTACATTAACACCATACTAAAATGTTTAGTATGGAAGATTCTTAGCATAGTGGTTCGCCCACCTACTCAAGAATCACTCTCTCCAAAAAGATGTCTCCTGAAACTAATTTGCAAAGAGCTCGCGTACAAGGGATATCCTATACTTCGGCAACAGCCTCTATCATGTATGCGATGTTATGTACCAGACCAGATGTAGTTAACTCACTAAGTGTAGTGATCAGGAATCAATCAGATCTAGGGAGAATCACCGGACAGCTATGGAGGACGTTCTTAATTACTTGAGAAGCATTAAAAGAATGTTCTTGGTTCGAGCTTCCAGAGCGATAAGGACGACTGATAGTCAGTCTCAGGCTTTGCCTATACCCTCAGTGGAGGGATGGTATGTTGGAAGAGTTCCAAGCTATATACTGTGGCAATCTAGACGATAAAGGCAGGATACATCGCTATCAACGATGCTACCAAAGAGGTTGTCTGGGTATCTCCTGTTCATGAGATGAACATGGTTCCTACCATTGTGTGACAATGGAGTTGTGTCTTTGGCTTAGGAATCGAGGTCCCATCAGCGATCCAGACATATTCTGAGGCAGTATCACCTGATCATGGAGATGGTTGATCTCCAGGGGATCGAGGCCAGGAGAGTTGACATGAAGGATAACACAGCGGATCCACTCACCGAGGCCTTTCCCAAGAGAGACTTTTATGGGACATTGGGTATGAGATACTACAACAACTGGCCTTAGTGCAAGTGGAAATTGTTAGTTATATGTATGCCTTAGAAGCCATTATTGTACATATGATGTATATTATAGTGGATGCTGGGATATATATAAGGAGAACATTCTTGCTCGACATGATAGTATGCTATCTGGTTGCTCTTTATCTTAACATGTACACTTATATTATCTCTTTGTGACATGTTGGTAAAGCCCTTAGGATGTGTACTTGACTATCAGGAATATGATGCAGATCATACTAGTGGGGCAAAGATAGTCGGTAAGTATGTCCTTTAATTATTTCTCGTCGTGGGAGTATCGAGACGGGGCATTGATATTCCAGAGTAGACTAGCGTATACGTATCTTGACCCATATGATGGGCGATGGATGATCCTACGTCCATTGGTTTTTGAAATCAAGGATAGTATACGGGTGCTCAGTGGTGACTGGGTACACCAGACGGACTCACCGAGAACTCCTAGATGGCATTATACCTCACATCAGATGGCAGTTCTCTGGTGACACTTTTACAGGTTAGTCTGTCGACCCGATATCGTCATAGAGTCTTGTGTGATTCCCACTATGCTTTGATTTTCACCTTACCACGTTCAAGAGAACGTGCAAAACGGTGGTTTTTGGGTACAGTCCCGAGTCACATGGAGGCAATGAGCGATAGGAGTGGATTTCGTCTTTCCCGGTATTGGGGGGTTGATGTTGCGCTATACTCGATTGGCTATAAAAGGAAGTCCCTGGGCAGGTCTGTTATGAGATTTACTGGTAAGTGTTATCAGTAGTTTCTCGACTCGTTATGAGCCTCATATCGGCACGACTTATTGGGCTATTGGGGTCTGACGTTTACCACCCCTAGGCTGGATATGCGACATATCAGACGAAGAGACCGGACTGTACGGTAGTGTTACTGATTGGATTCACATGAGTGTGAGCAGGCTTGCTTGTTGATCTTCTAATCGCTCAATATCCGGGTGGCCGTTACGTTTAGCAGACTGCTGTCGGCTTGTGGGTGTTTGATATGATCATCACCTACTGTCGGCGTATTGACGAGTCTTTAGAGTCTTACACAGAGGTTTCCTGGTTCATGAGAAACGGAGTAGGAGCACATATGTGATATGTGCGGGACCGAGATTAATGCACGTATGTGATACCGCATTCTATTCTTGCGATATATGTATCGATTGGTTATATGTGATATAGCCGGGTTATCGAATCAAGTGTTGATTCGATAAAAAGATACATTTGATATTAGTCAGTTATATGTGATATAGCCGGATTATTAAATCAAGTGTTGATTTAATAATTTAATGTATAATTATATATTTGATATATTAAATTGCATTAACTAATATTAGCTCACTTAAGCATTACTTTTTCTCACTTGATGATACATTGATATATATGTGATATATGTTAATTGTATTATTTTCTTTTTGTACACAAAATATATATGTTATATATTAGTGTGTCATGCTAGGTTACACATGCAACATGGATGTATGAGACTCATACCATGCTAAGTTAATGTTAGGGTTCATAATTATATTTAAGCAAATTCAAAATTGTGGAGATTTAGTCATGGTTCAAAACTTGTAGAAACTTGTAGGTTTCATTGACTAAGTCCACTCTTTTGTCTAGCTTAAGATATTTATTAACCCAACCTTAACCCATAGCTATGGTTTAGTCTCTACATTGGTTAGTGCATGATATACACTCACCATGGTTGCATTTCTAACCTTATGAGTTCATTCTCTTCATCACTTCATCATCTTCTTCTTCATTTGATTTTAGCTCTCTTGATATTGATCAAGTGATGAAAAAATAGTGAGAAAATAAAATCTAAAGTGTGCTAAATTCCTATTTCATCATCCTCTACTATTAGCCATTTAGTTTAGGGTGTCTGCTTCACTAATTTCACCATTAGTGAAGAGGTAGTATGAGCTTGAGTCTTCTCGACGTAGATCTTTTTCGGCCTCGAAGACATTAAGCAAGTGTGTTCATTTCTTTATGTGAACCCTCACTAGAGTCCGGGTATTCACAACTCGCAGCGAAGGGACTACTACACGGCGCTTTAGAAGTGATGGACCGGTCTATAAAGGTTGTATTCCGCATTCACTTAGGATGTAAAGTTGTTTACATTGTTTTTGTATGATTCTCTAGTTAAACATCCTATGTTATGGGTTCCTTGAAATGGCAAAATTTTAATTCGGCATGGAAAATGTTGCCCGAAACCCCGCTGCCATGCTAGGGATCCCAGCACTAATATCGGGAAGCCCCTAAAATAGGGTGTCTCGACAGACCGATACTTAAAAGAACTGTCGGGACACCCCCCCATTTTCATAGAATAGGCATTGATCTATTCTTGTTGAGATAGTGGGGAGATTTCCTCTCCCATCTTTGAGGATATCCAGGGATTAGTTGAGCCTACTCCCCACTCGCAGAAGGAAATAAATACTTCCTGTGAGCAATTGATCAAAGGATCAGAATTTCATTGCTCAGAACCCTAGAACTTTAGTAAAAGTTTTTAAAAGTAGGGAAGAAGAAGAAGAAGAAGAAGAAGAAGAAGAAAAAGAAGATGGGGTATAGGAATAGGATACTCCCATTCCTTCACTCTTCTCTCTCTCGCTCCATCTTTCTAACTCCCTCCCTCATATCTCTCTCTCTCTCTCTCTCTCTCTCTCTGTCTCTGTGATTTAGATAGAAAGAAAATGAGAAACTTATACAAGTTTCCAATTCTCAAATGAGAACTTGAGAAGCCATAGCTATGGCTTTTCCTTCAAGAGGATGAAGACTTAAAACACAATGTGTTCTTTACCATATGGATAGAACTAAGAACATTGGTCACTCCATGTTCTTCATATTAGAAACAGACCATTCTATCTCTCACATATATAAAAAGAAAGAGATAAACTCTTTCTTCAAGAGCATAGGTCAAAACCTTATGTTATTCCATATAAATATATATGAATATCTATTCATCCTGAGTGATAAAATCATGTCTTTGAAGGCATGTACGAATAGGAAAACATGTATGTTTGTATCGTATGAATGGAAATCCTATTCATTCCTTAAAGGAATAATAGCATGTATTTAGGATATATGTGAACAGGAAAACCCTATTTACCTTTTCATACATGAAATACATGTCTGATTAATAATCTATGAATAGGAAAACCCTATTCGTGACACATGAAAATCATGTCTCCAAATATAGGAATAAGAAAACCCTATTCATTTTCAGACATAAATATTTTTGTGTATGATATATGTCTATAACAAATATATATGAATGGAATACTCCATTCATGTCCTGAGACATGAAAATCTTGTCTTCAGTACGTTCATGAATAGGAAAACATTATTCTCAACCCACTTATTAATAGGAATACCCTATTCATCCATCAGGTAGCTAGGCAAAGCATATCTGTTTTGGTGATTGCAGTGCCAAAACACTCTATTCATCACCTAAACATGGATCATAAGCAAAGGTTTTACCCTTGAACACAGATCTGTGTGTTCATTTTGCATAAACTATTGAGAATGATATCACACATTCTCGGTATGTGTATGAAACTCAAATAAACGAGTTTCATTAAAAAGAAATCTATAAAGAGTTTCTGACATGGCTTTAGAGCAACCATTGGTTGGCCTAAAATAGGCCTTCTGGCTGCTTCGGAACCCCCTCCCAGTCCCTCGGGAGGCTCTAAATAAGCTTCCCTAAAAAAGAAACATTTCCGTTTCTATATTTGGGTGTGGAACCCACTTCGGGGTTCCACCTACACTTCAAATGAAGTGCTACACATACTTCAAATGAACTGGTGCGGACTCCACTAAAGGAGTCCTACTTACATTTCAAATGAAATGTCACATGCACTTCAAATAAAGTGATTACTTGTACTTCAAATGAAGTAATGCCTATAAAGAAGTGTTGTGGACCCTACCTTGGGTGTCTTATCTACACTTCAAAGAAAGTGATATGACCCCCACATTAAGGCAGTGCCTATCAATTTTATCAAGTTGACACTAAAATACTAACAAGTCTTGAAGATTAACTCTTAAAATTAAGATCTCATGTAACATTAAATTCTTTGGCAATATTAATGTAATTCACATTCAAGTTGTATACAAAACATGAATAAATGAATAAGATACATATTCTTTTGTCCATCACTTGCAGGTGTTTTATAACTGTACATACGCTCTTTCTCCATAACGATACGATTTAAAGCAAACCAGTATGGTATCTCTTCTTAGATGTGCTCTAAGATAATAGATTGTAATTAAGGGTACGCGCGTGCGCTGCAGGAATTCTTGAACTCAAGACCTTTTAGTCAACCTTTGAAATACTAAGTAACTTGTTTTGTTTAAAGTCAGCTGTTTTATTTCAATGTTCAGTCATTGGAGGTCCTAAAGAGGTAAACAGCTGTGTTGCTTTGTTATTGTCCCTAATAAAATATATATTTATGTATGTATATTTTTTTGCATATGGATTATCTAAACGTATTTGTTTCCTCTTGTTCAAGTTTTATGTGTATTTACTATTTTCTTATATGATAACAAGCTTCCACATCATAGATTTAGATTTATACTAATTAGTGATACCATGAAATGAGTAAAGACATATATTGCATGATAATACGATTATAGAAGAGTTTTCATGAAAATAGAAATTTTTGGTGTAAGTATTTTTCGACGTTCATGGTCAATATGTAAAGATCCGGACACCTTATATCACTATATTTTTAGTTATTTATACTCAATTTTTTGAAAGAAAACAAAGTTACGAATAAATACCATATTTTTTAATTTTCAAATACGACCTCAAAATACCTCGATCTTCGAAATAAATTTTATGGGATCAATTTGACTTTTGGAAATTCCAAGGATATTAGTTAAGTTAATAGATATTTTTTTAAGTGCGCTGTAAATTTTTTAAAGCGATTTGATATCTATTTTAAGTTTTACGGCTCTCGTAGACGCTATTTTTTATTTCAACACCTACTTTCAATAATTCATAACTCCATCTTCAGATGTCTAAACTAAGTGAGTGACAACTATATTGAAAGATCTAGATTTTCTTAGTTCAAACCAATCTCTTAAAACCGACGGAATTAACCTAATTCTGTCTTTTAAAATTATGTGTCGAATATGGATAGAATCTGTGTTGACATGTGCATTGCTTTTCAAAATGTCATATCTCGAACTACAAAACTTGGTTTTCGATAAACCTTAAATGTATGGATGCCACATTGACAGCCCTACAACTTTTATGTAGAACCCTAGACTCATAATATATTATCGACACAATATATGCTCTGCAAGTTACCTTCTTGTTGATATCACAGAAAATAAAAATTTATTTTATACCTTTTGGCTAAAATAATTATAACTATAGTTCCAGAGATCCAAATCACGTAAACTTTATTTGTTTTGATAACTATACTAAGACACTAACCTATTTTTAGTTCTACTCCAGACCTGAAACCGGGCAAAAAATATCTTAAACTGCAATTCTAAAACTTGAGACGATTCTGGACTGTTTCTGTCCAGTTTTGTGCAGTGTCACCTAAAACCTTTTAACTCACTCATCGGACCCCGAATGAGGCAAACTCAGTTTTGTTAGTTACCTGACTTCCTTATCTAAAACTTTTGTGTTTCTTACTAATCCAAAATTAGAACAGAAACCGCGTTTTCTTGCTTGCGAACTAGCACTATTTGTTTAATTACCATACTTGTAATCTATGCATTAAATACTTGCATTACAACACGAACCTGACATGAACTTCATGAATATGTGCATCCTTGAACCCGTGACCTGACACGAAACTATACAACACATATCAACGGACCCATGTTTGATTCATATACGAGATTAGTAGATTAGAAACAGGGTTGGGGTAATTTGGGAAATGAGATACTTTCAATTTGTTTCGGGAGTCCACTTACTAACACATGAATCCGTGTTGCTTTAGTACCGAGCCGGAGCGATTCATTACTAACTCATGAATCCGTGTTATTGTGGTACCAGGCCGAAACGATACAACTCCTGTAGTAGATAGAACTTTCATGAACCAAACTTACGTTAGTATAGCAACCTTATTATGATTACATGCTCATTCATAACATGCTTATTATCTTGATCACATGTTTTATCATATCATGCTTATTATTATGTATACATGTTTAGTTACAACCATGCTATCTTTGTGCTTATACTTTTGTTTTAAACCTAGATTTTATTTTAAATATGGGACTTACCAAGCGCAAGTTCGCTGATAGACATTTCCTTGTTATTGTTTTTCTGGAAATGTTCGTTTAGTGATCTAGGGATAGGTAAAGCGAGGTGAGGTGATAGAGGGAGAGGTTGAACCATCAGAGCAGGACTCTTTGCAGTTGTCATCGCAAGCTGATTATTAGTCATCTATTTAGTATTTCTGTGGTATGCCTACTTGTTTAAAGCTTTATTTATTCTTCTATTTTCAGATGTATCGTTTAATTCAGACTTGTATCAATTTTGAATCTTATGATGTTTGAATCTGTAATAAATGTAGTTGGATTTTATCTCTTGCTAAACTCTTGTGGTATATTATATTGCTTGCATTAACGCTCAACGTGTCTATTTCGATAAAGATCTTTTCTCGGTATAGATTCGTCATGGGCCTAGTCACGTGCCTGCTACCGTATTTTAGAAAGCGGGACGAGACATGTTTTAGTGGTTGCTCATGCAAGTCATTTCTACGTGACCGCTAAAAGAAGTATATTACAAGAATTTAGAAATACAACAACACTTAACGGTTCCTTTGAATCTCAACCTAATCCTCGAATCCATCTTGAACTTCATTTTCGACTTCCTTGAAGATCACATCTCGACTTTTGATTCCTTGAATTTAGTCCACTCCTTCCCCTTATATCTTTTAGAACTACCTTTTGTCTCTGTCCTTGAATTGTTCTCGTTAACTTCGAACATTCTCCGCTACCCCAGACTTTTGTTAAAGGAGGGTAGTATTCAAGATTCCTCATCACCAATATTCATTTTCGGAAGTCCTTTAAAATTCCTGTCAAGTTACCTCCTTTCTTGCATTTCTTAGATCATCCCTCTGGCCCCTTTAAAATAAGCCATACGATATTACTTACCTCCTACCCCAGCCCCTGCGACTGCATGATCTTCATATGTTTCCTCCCTTTTTATTGTATCCTTCTTACTAGATTCTCCTACTTTTTAAATTCCAGTCAATTCTTTTCCTCCTTATTTGCATCTTGTTACGATCACATTGTTTTAAAATAAAAAGTATTTTTTTCAAATATTTTCGTCATTTTTTTTGAGAATATTCAGGTAAATTTTTTTTTAAGGATCAAGATTTATTTTGAAAGAGAACTTTTATTTCTCAAGAGGAAAAGGAATTACTTAAAAGAGTTTTAATGGGGAAAAGAAAATTTTTGTCAAGAAAGTGGGTGATTTATATTTTTAAATGATAGAGGATGCTTTTACAAATTTTTTGAAATTTATTTGGTATTTTTTTAATTAAAATGAATTTTCTAGAATGTTTTGAGCGTAAAAGGGTTTTAAAAATAATTTTCTTTAAAAAAAATTGCTGACATCAGCGTGCTGAGTTCAGCGCTGTCATGCCCCGCTTCCCAATGGACGGTAACGGTCACGTAACAAGACCACAATGTATTTATTAAAAAAAATGCCATTTCTCAAAACAAATACACCAAGCTTAAATAAGCAAATATACACAGTGCAAGAATAATAAGAAAACAAAATTTTCAACAAACTACTTTATTTACATTCACTTCAACAAACTTTAATTACATTGATAAATCTGAAAATGAAATATCATAACATAAAATGCCTAATCAAGTAGCATACTGGTATTGAGAACTGAAAAGGGAATCTATGGAATGGCTTCAGAAATAAGCTGGTCGTAATCCTCGATAGTCGGTTCTACCTCCTCAATCTTTAAGATCATCCGATGAATATTTCAAAGAAACAATGGTGGGTGGAATGCCCATCAGCGAACTTGCGCTCAGTAAGTCCCCAAAAGAAATATGATGTATAACAGGTACAAAAAATGAAATATAATATGGCATGAATAACATGACCGATAATAAGTGTGTGAGAGTGAACCTGAGGTAATGTGTCTTATATGTTCTCTAATAAAGTATTCTAACTTAACGTCGGTTCAAATATGAATGTCAACCAATATCCAGAGTATTCTCAAAGTCAAGGGTAGGGACCCAAGAGCAAAGAATCATAGATCCGAATCAAATGTTAGTAACGGGAGTTCGATCTAGCG
Source organism: Agapanthus africanus (assembly GCA_030015575.1). Classification (NCBI taxonomy): domain Eukaryota; kingdom Viridiplantae; phylum Streptophyta; class Magnoliopsida; order Asparagales; family Amaryllidaceae; genus Agapanthus; species Agapanthus africanus. The sequence goes on along the minus strand of JASDDO010000012.1, from coordinate 88,590,257 downwards.
TTGAAGTATTCTAAACCTAAGAGTAAGGCCCTGGAGGTTTAGAAACACAGGACTTTATGACAAATTGCATGTGTTAGTAGACATGGATTTGTAAATTAGGGGGACTCCTGAGATTTTGTTGGATTCATGCTTAAACTACCCCCAACACCCCCCTGTATATTAGTCTATGATTAAAGTTATGAGTCTTGATCAAATTCAAGAATACAAAAGGTGATGTATGATATCAAGTTTCAAGATTGAGTTCATGTCAAGATCATGTTGTCATGTTAATTGCAAGGATTCATGTCATTTGATTTCATGGTCCGGGTCAAGTCAATTCCAGTGTATATTTTGGGTTCAATTCATATTAAGTCATGTGATTGATTATATATGATTCGATATTCAAGTGATTTAATTTGGCAACCACTACACATGGCCAACAGCATTTGTGCCCTTTTCAAAGACGGTTGCCTGTCAATTTTGCAACATAAAATACAAGTTTTGTCTAAACTAGGCAAGCATTCACTTTCTCCGGCTCCTCGAGACTAAAGAGAGAATAGGTCACTCAAACCCATCCATTACCTAAATACCTTAAAGAATAGTTTTATGGATTCTAAGTATTTATGAGAAAATATATCATTTGGAAATTCTAAGGTATTTATTTAAATTAAACCATTTGAAAGCTTGATGGTTTTATGTAGAATAATTTATGTTAAAAGTAAAACTCAATGATGTTTTGGGAAAAATATATTGATTAGAATATCAAGGGGTTTTTAAAAAAATATATATTCTAGATTTCTTGATATTTTAGTGACAAATCCTAGCTTTTAAGAGTTTATGGTATCTTTTATTAGAAACTTAAATCTTTTCATTTTAGGGTATTTTATTTAAAATATAAATTTACAAATTTTTTATTGAATTTACATATATATGATATTTCAGTTATTTTTAAATTTGTTTTACTTTGTTTCAAAAATCGTATTTTATTTTCCTTCGAGAACGCGCTCTAGGAAAAACTCCAATCATATTCACTAGACCCAAGACGTGTAATAATCCGCACCATCTTCAACAGGGCTTCCGTAAAGAGGGTTGTGAGGGGAGAAATTGCCAAGGAAAAAGAAGTATCAATTAAATTTCAATTTTGGTAACTTGATGGTATTTTAGTGAAATTCGATTCTTTTATAAAAGCGACAAACATAAGATTGTGCTATGATCAAAAGTGTGCATGTGGGGTAGGTCGTTACCTTGTATATATCTACATTAACATATCATGAAAACTAGTATTGGAAAATCAAGAATAAATCATGGTATTTATCTGCTACGATGCTTCTAAGAGTGTTGTAATATGTCAAAAAAAATCTATTTTAATTACATATAGAATTCACATGAAATATGGGAGACATGGCTAACTAAAGATCAATGATTCGTAGCTTTATTTTTCTAAAAGTGGAGCTATATGGATAATTGTAACGCTTCGAAAATCGTTTAGGCAGTTTTTCGATAATCGGTAAAATAAACAGTCTTTTCCGTAAAAAGTCAAAATAATTATTTTTCAATATAGGCCTAATAATACAAAATTTAGATAAGAAATTTCTAGAATTTGGTTAATAAATTGCCACTTAAAAATTTCTAGTCATTTAAATTTTTTTCCTTAATTAATTATTTTTAATATTATTTTAAGCTTTTAAAAATACATTAAATTAGTGGTAAATACAAATTTGAATGGGTGAATTATACACTTAGGATCCATTACAACCTAAAGCCTAGTGGTAACATAAATTCTAACAAGTTATTGCAAGTCTAGTTGTTTCTATGGTTTAAAATGGAAATAAATGAAAATGGAAATAGAAATGGGTGTAAATTGCAAATGACATATGTAAGTGTTCTTAGCTAAAAAAAAAAATTCAACACACACCCACATCAATTTCCCCTCTTTCCTTGGCCAAATTTTTGTTGTTGGAAATTTCCCCAATGTCCACTTTAAATTTAGAAGAAGAAAGAAACTTAAAATGGGGGGTTTTAATGTATAGAATTGATGTGAAAGCATTAAATGCATTTGAGAAAGACTTTTTGTGTAGAATTTTCCACACAATTCCCTCACTCTCTCCCCATTCCTCCCCAGTTCGAGCCTTAACCTGCAGCTTCCCCAAAATTTTTCCCATTTCTTTTGCTTCAAAATTCATTCAAAAATCCACCGAAATCCACAATTTCCTTCACAAATTCAACACTAACCCCTATTCTACCTCTTCTCAAGCCAAAATTTGTTTAAAACATGGAGAAAAGAGACAACTTTGGAGGCTAAGTGCAAGATGTTCAAAACTTGGGAGGTATAATTCTAATCTAAATGTTTAATTTGTAGTTTAAAGATGCTAAAATAGAAATCTAAAGTGTGAAAATGGTTGTAAATCCTTGTTTAGGAAATTCTAGTAAAGGTTTGAAATTTGAATTAGGGTTTGAAGCATTGTAATTGGGTTAAAGTTAGTGTTGTGGCCATCTAGTGGGTTAGTTTGGAATTTTATGCTAGATTGTGAACGCTATATCGTTAATTCGCGATATTTGCATCGAAATTGATATGTGAATGCTTACTAGGTTTTTCATAAAATTAGGAAGTTATTTAATTGAGATATCTTGACGATACTATTAGCATCTCCTACAACTTTTAGGGTGTGCGAATGCGGAATTTGGTTTAGTCGGGTTTTAGTTTTGACGGTTGCCCCGAAACGACGATTTTAGTTAAGGTTTTAGTGGTTTTCGTGTGTGTTCCGCGCACCTAGTGCACGTTGTGCCTAACTTGTATGCGTTGATCTTATCATATTGTGACTTGCATCATTTCATGATGTGTAATCTTATGTTGTGTGTTATGCGATTTTAGGATCGGTTGCGGAAACATCGGTCGCGACGCGCAATGTCAAAATGGTGGTTGGATCAGATTAGCGAGGCGTCCGGGTGAGTAGATGTATAAATCTATGGGGAAATCGTCTGGATGGCGCGAGGCGCCCCATAGTTAGGATCACTTTATTATTTGTAAACTATACGTATAGTTATTTAGTTAACCATCTCATTCATATGCATAGCTTTTTGCTTATCTATATACACATGTGTGATATCACCCCTTATGACACTTACACGATTACCATTGGCTCATGCTGCACACTCACTATTCATGTGAACACACACGCCTTGGTAATTGACATGTCACGAGCACTTTAGAACCTGGTTAGTTCAGTATCAACACTTGCATCATATATGATACATTGAATTGCATAGCATGTATATACCTCATTTCATCATCATGCTTATATAGATTCCTAGCCCTAAATCACATTGCATACCTTGACACATAAGCATGTTTCATATACAATATGTTGGATATTATGATTTTCTTGAGGATTTTGGTATTGATGAGATTTCTGGATTTTGGGGAAAACCGCAAGAATTTAACAAAAGTTTATTATCATCATTTTTAAAATAATGTTGCGGTTTTCTCATGATGTATGGGTCGTCCACCATGAGTTTTCATGTTTTCTGTTGGATTTCGAGACCCGATTCGAGAAGTGGATGAACCGTCTTGGGTACATGGTGGGCCCGGTATGGTACCCCCGGGCAAGAAGATCAAGTTGTAGACGATGAGCCTGGCAGGGGAAGACTACCTACCGGTGATACCTGGCGCGGCGGATATCCGGAGGATACCGACTATTGTCATGAGATTTGATGATGTGGGCGGATCCGGACTGACGGAGCCCGAGGTATTGAGATATTGATATAGTAAGACATTAAGATAGATAGATTTCCCTATTTGGTGTCGATACTTGACACGGTTTTTCGGATGATTTCATTCATGGTACCTTGGCTATTGTATATTTTTCTTTTTCTAAGTTAAGAATGCAAAGATCATTGTATTTAAAAACTTAAAGATCTCGTATTGATTTTGCATCCATGTGCATACATATTAGTAGTATCGCATTATACTTAGATATGCAGATTGCGACGCATTGAGTGCATTCTTACGATAGCCTTATTAGATGATATTTTCTACTCACGAGCAGGCAACTCACCCCCGTTGTGCCACAATGTCTTGCAGGTCGAACCCATCAGCCTTGTAGCGGCAGGCTTATCTTTTCGTTGGCTTCTTTGCTCATACTCGCAACATTGCACTTAGGTAGGTTGCGAGGACACTTTTGTCTCTTTTGTACAATCATTGTATCTAGTATTCTCCATCTACCATTTCTTATTTGCATATGCGACCTAGTGATGAGACTGAGAGATTTGTGTATATGTGGTTTCTCTGGGGTCGAGCTCACTTGAGCCGACGTTGTGTTTTCTTTATTTTTATACTTCTTTATGCTTATTTGCTTGATATTGCTTATATATTGCGTGTGGTTATGATCCTCCTTGGGCGAAGAGCTAGCTCCCGCTTAGGGATGCCATTTTGTTATTACAGGTTTATATATCTTGTTGTACCCATTTTGGAGGCTAGTATTTACAAGGGAGACTCTGCCGAAATTTCCGAAAAATTTTGATGTTTTTAAAAAGAGACTAATATTACTTAATTGGTTTTAAATCGTTTTCATAAAAGGTTTTCCTTCACTCTTATTGTTTATGGTTTAGATTTTCTGGGCTTTGGCTGACTTAGGTTACGTTACGCCTTGAGACGTCTCGTAATCTAAGTGCTAGTCACGTTCCGTACCTTCGGGTCTTGACAAAGTTGGTATCAGAGCGTAGGTTTTACCTTTCTGAGTGTAGGACGACCTTTGGTAGATGGAGTAGGTGACTTAAGCAGAGTGGCGTAGCGTGGGTATGTTCCGCGGCATACTTACGATACGGTACTCCGCCTAAATGACCTTAGGACATAATTGCTTGTATTTTCTCCTTGATTCCATGCATTCCTTGATTCAATTGCACTGTTTTTATCATTCATGTTTCTTATTCCAGCTTCGATGCCGCCAAAGACTACGAGAGCTCAGCGGGCTGCCGCTAGGGATGAGCTTCGAGCGGGCTCGTCTGAGGCGAGGATCGAGCGGGATGATACGCCTACCCCTCAGGGTCAGATTGATCCGCCTTCTCCCGACCGTATTACCAGATTAGAGGCCGGTATGTAGGAGTTACGACAGATGATTGGATCTTTAGTTGAGTCCAGTCGGGCACAAAGATCCGAGGACATTCCTTCCACCGCACAGACCACGATTGTACATGCTGCCCAGACGGTTACTCCTGCTACTACTACGACTATCCCCGTTTCACTACAGGAGTTTATGAGGCTGAGACCTCCAGATTTTACCGGCACGGATGCGACAGAGGACCCCCAGGCATTTCTTGATAGGATGGCTAGAATTTGTCGTTCGTTGAGGTGTTCTGATGATAGATAGGTGGAGTTCGTGAGTTTTCGTATGGAGGGCCTTGACCAAACATGGTACGATTCATTAGAGAGAGGCCGAGCTTCAGGTCTACCTCATATGACTTGGGACGAGTTTACCGCTGCATTTCTTGCCCGTTTTCTTCCGGAGAGTGTCCGAGATGCTTGAGCTCGTAAATTTGAGTCTTTGCGCAAGACTCCTTGGATGACAGTGTCCGAGTATGATATACAGTTTACTCAGTTGTCCTGGTATGCTCCGTACCTAGTAGACACGGAAGAGAAGTGGATAAAGTGGTTTGTGCGAGGACTTGATACACAGTTATTCCTTGCCATCGGCACCCAGCACTTTGACACATACGAAGCCGCGATGGATGCAGCCGTACTTCTGGAGGAGCGCATTTCTCAGACTCCGGTCGTTTCTGGCCGAAGCGGATTCGTACTGATACGCCAGCCCAGTGGCAGATGGGTAGACACCGTGACAGGTTCTTTCTGGGAGATGGTGGCGGCAGAGGATTAAGACGGGGTCAGTTATATGGTTCATATCCGCAGACCCAGCAGTCGTCGCCAGGATGTTTTCGATGCGGGAGTCAGTACCATCGTATCAGAGACTGTACCATAGGGCGCCAGGGCGCGGCGACAGTGCCACATGTGACCTTACCACCTTCACTACCCCCTCAGAGAGCTCTACTTCATACCCCTGATGATGCTCCACGCCAAGTAGATGATCCTAGTGGTCGTAGGCGTGACGGTCCGGTTCAGAGAGGATGAGGCGACAGAGGCAGAGGCAGAGGCAGAGGCAGAGGTAGAGGCAGAGGACAGCTAGCTATTAGTGGTAGACAGGCCCGAGTGTTCGCGTTGACTCCTTAGGATGCACAGGCATCCAATGCCGTCGTGACAAGTACTCTGCCAATATGTTCTTTTGATGCACGGGTATTATTTGATCCAGGCTCCACACATTCTTATGTATCCATATACTTTGCACCGAGGTTGGGCTAAGAGTCTTCTTCGTTAGATTAGCCGCTTGTCGTTATTACTCCGGTAGGCGAGTCGTTTGTTGCCCGTTTTGTGTATCGATCGTGTCCTGTTCGTATCGGGGAGAGGGATTCTTCAGTTGATTTGTTCTCCTCGATATGCTCGACTTCAACGTTCTTCTTGGTATGGAATGGCTAGCCACCTGTTATGCATCTGTGGACTTCCGTGAGAAGTCAGTCAGATTCAGCTTTCCTGGTGAGCCGGTTCTTGTTATTCAGGGAGGTCGTAGTGCTACCCTTCCCAGCTTGATTTCTTCTCTTCGCGCTGGTCAGCTCTTGAGAAAGGATGTCAGGGATTCTTAGCTTATGTTTATGATACTAGCACCACAGAAGTTTTGTTGGACCAGGTCCTTGTTGTGAGAGAGTTTCCTGATGTATTCCCCGACGAGCTGCCTGGTCTACCACCAGAGTGCGAGATTGAGTTCTGCATTAACTTGATCCCCGGCACGGGGCCTATCTCTATACCGCCTTATCGGATGGCCCCGGCGGAGCTTAGAGAGCTGAAGGATCAGTTACAGGACTTGCTGGATAAAGGGCTTATCCGACCGAGTGTGTCACCTTGGGGTGCTCCCGTCCTGTTTGTTAAAAAGAAGGACGGCAGTATGCGTTTATGCATTGATTATCGTCAGCTGAACCAGGTTACTGTGTAGAATAGATATCCCCTACCCCATATTGATGACTTATTCGATCAGCTCCAGGGTGCAGGGTATTTCTCAAAGGTTGATTTACGGTCAGGTTATCACCAGTTGCGGGTTCGGAAGGAGGATATTCCGAAGACCGCTTTCCGTACACGTTATGGTCATTATGAGTTCTTGGTGATGTCGTTCGGGCTTACCAATGCCCCGGCAGCATTTATGGACTTGATGAACAGTGTATTTAGGCCGTATCTTGATTAGTTCATCATTGTGTTCATTGACGACATCTTGGTTTATTCTCGAAGCCGGGAGGAGCATGAGCAACACTTGCGTATCACATTACAGACTTTGAAGGAGCATCAGCTGTTCGCCAAATTTTCCAAATGCGCATTCTGGCTAGACAGTGTCGACTTCTTGGGTCATGTGGTGATGAGGGATGGTATTTGTGTGGATCCAAAAAAGATCGAGGTAGTTCAGCGTTGGCCTAGACCAGTATCAGTTACAGAGGTTCGCAGCTTTCTAGTCCTTGACGGCTATTATCGACGTTTTGTCCAGGATTTCTCCCGTATTGCTGCACCGTTGACCGGGTTAACCCAGAAGGGGGTTCTTTTTGACTGGACTGAGGCATGTGAGGATAGCTTCTAGCAGTTGAAGACTCGTCTGACTACTGCACCAGTGTTATCATTGCCTTCAGGATCGGGCAGTTTCGTGGTATATTGTGATGCTTCTCGAGTGGGGCTGGCTGTGTATTAATGCAGCACGATAGAGTTATCGCGTATGCTTCTCAACAGTTGAGGAAACATGAACAGAACTACCCCACTCATGATTTAGAGATGGCTGCAGTGGTATTTGCACTTAAGATCTGGAGACATTACCTATACGGCGAGTTGTGCCAGATATTCACTGACCATAAGAGCTTGAAGTATATTTTTCAACAGCGAAATCTAAATCTGAGACAGCGCCATTGGATGGAGTTGGTGAAAGATTATGACTGTGAGATTCTATACAATCCGGGCAAGGCGAATGTGGTGGCAGATGCTTTGAGTAGGAGGTCCGGAGGTAGCTTATCTTGTTTGAGGGCAATACAGATGCAGTCGATGGCGGATTGGCAGGTTTTATGTGACAGCAGAGTGCAGTTCGAGTTTACTCCTACACGGGGACAGTTGGTCCATTTCAGAGCACGCCCACAGTTACTTGACCGTATCCACGAGGCACAGTCTGGCGATGCCCGTATTTTAGAGATTATCAAGCAGATTCGGCAGGGTAGAGTTTCCGAGTTCGTGATTGATGATCAAGGGATACTTAGATTTGGGACTCAATTGTGCGTACCAGATTCTGAGGGACTGAGGCGTGATATTCTTGAGGATGCACATAGATCAGTATACAGTGTCCATCCAGGTTCCACCAAGATGTATCGTGATTTGAGAGAGGTTTACTGGTGGGACGGGATGAAGAAGGATGTTACAGACTTTGTATCAAGATGCCTGGCTTGTCAGCAAGTCAAGGCCGAGCACCAGAGGCCAGCTGGCGAGTTACAGCCTTTGCCCATTCCTAAGTGGAAGTGGGAACAGATCTCCATGGCTTCATAGTGGGTCTACCCAGGACCAGTAGAGGGTATGACTCTATATGGGTGATTGTAGATCGACTTACGAAAGCGGCTCACTTCCTGCCAGTGAAGACCACTTTTGGATTTGCCCAGTACGCCCAGGTTTATATTGATGAGATCGTGCGACTGCATGGCATCCCGACTTGCATCGTGTCCGACCGGGGAACCCAGTTTACCAGCCGATTATGGCAAAAACTTCAGTAGGCTTTGGGCACCCGATTGAGTTTTAGCACAGCTTTTCATCCGCAGACTGACGGTCAGTCAGAGCGTACTATTCAGACCCTTGAGGACATGCTCAGATCTTGTGTTTTAGATTTCGGTGGTAGCTGGGATCGTCATTTGACCTTGATCGAGTTCTCCTACAATAATAGCTTCCAGGAGACGATTCAGATGGCACCTTTCGAGGGTTTATATGGGAGGAGATGTTGATCACCCGTATATTAGACAGAGCTCAGGGAGAGCAGTATTTTGGGGCCGCAGATCGTACAGGAGACGAACGAAAAGATACAGCTGATTCGGGAAAAGATGAGAGCGGCACAGAGTAAGCAGAAATCATATGCTGACAGGCGCCGTCGCCGACTCGAGTTCGCTGTTAGTGATCATGTTATCCTGAGGGTATCTCCAATGAAGGCTGTAATGAGATTTGGGAGGAAAGGGAAGCTTAGTCCTAGATATGTTGGTCCTTTCGAGATCCTAGAGCGTATTGGTTCGGTGGATTATCGGTTAGCTCTTCCGCCTAGCTTCTCCGATGTTCACCCCGTATTTCATGTTTCGATACTCCGCAAGTACCTTCATGACCCTTCCCATACGATTCAGCACCAAACGATCAAGCTAGAGCATAATCTTTCATTCACCGAGCAGCCGGTGGTCATTTTGGATGGGCAAGTGAAGAAATTGAGGTCGAAGGTTATACCGTCCGTCAAGGTTCTTTGGCGTGGCCCGAACAGCGAGGAGGTCACCTGGGAGATCGAGGACGAGATGAGGAAGAAATATCCCCATCTTTTTGAAGGTACGCGTAGTAAATTTTAAATTCGGGGACCGAATTTTTTTAAGGGGGAAGATTGTAACGCTTCGAAAATCGTTTAGGCAGTTTTTCGATAATTGGTAAAATAAACAATCTTTTCCGTAAAAAGTCAAAATAATTATTTTTCAATATAAGCCTAAATATACAAAATTTAGATAAGAAATTGCTAGAATTTGGTTAATAAATTGTCACTTAAAAATTTCTAGCCATTTAAAATTTTTTCCTTAATTAATTATTTTTAATATTATTTTAAGCTTTTAAAAATAAATTAAATTAGTGGTAAATACAAATTTGAATGGGTGAATTATACACTTAGGATCCATTACAACCTAAAGCCTAGTGGTAACATAAATTCTAACAAGTTATTGTAAGTCTAGTTGTTTCTATGGTTTAAAATGGAAATAAATGAAAATGGAAATAGAAATGGGTGTAAATTGCAAATGACATATGTAAGTGTTCTTAGCCAAAAAAAAAATTCAACACACACCGACATCAATTTCCCCTCTTTCCGTGGCCGAATTTTTGTTGTTGGAAATTTCCCCAATGTCCACTTTAAATTTAGAAGAAGAAAGAAACTTAAAATGGGGGGTTTTAATGTATAGAATTGATGTGAAAGCATTAAATGCATTTGAGAAAGACTTTTTGTGTAAAATTTTCCACACAATTCCCTCACTCTCTCCCCATTCCTCCCCAGGCCGAGCCTCAACCTGCAGCTTCCCCAAAATTTTCCCATTTCTTTTGCTTCAAAATTCATTCAAAAATCCACCGAAATCCACAATTTCCTTCACAAATTCAACACTAACCCCTATTCTACCTCTTCTCAAGCCAAAATTTGTTTAAAACATGGAGAAAAGAGGCAACTTTGGAGGCTAAGTGTAAGAGATTCAAAACTTGGGTGGTATAATTCTAATCTAAATGTTTAATTTGTAGTTTAAAGATGCTAAAATAGAAATCTAAAGTGTGAAAATGGTTGTAAATCCTTGTTTAGGAAATTCTAGTAAAGATTTGAAATTTGAATTAGGGTTTGAAGCATTGTAATTGGGTTAAAGTTAGTGTTGTGGCCATCTAGTGGGTTAGTTTGGAATTTTATGCTAGATTGTGAATGCTATATCGTTAACTCGCGATATTTGCATCGAAATTGATATGTGAATGCTTACTAGGTTTTTCATAAAATTAGGAAGTGATTTAATTGAGATATCTTGACGATACTACTAGCATCTCATACGACTTTTAGGGTGTGCGAATGCAGAATTTTATTTAGTCGGGTTTTAGTTTTGTCGGTTGCCACGAAACGACGATTTTAGTTAAGGTTTTAGTGGTTTTCGTGTGTGTTCCGCGCACATAGTGCACGTTGTGCCTAAGTTGTGTGTGTTGATCTTATCATACTGTGACTTACGTCGTTTCATGATGTGTAATCTTATGTTGTGTGTTATGCAATTTTAGGATCGGTTGCGGAAATATCGGACGCGGGGCGCAAAGGCAAAGCGGTGGTTGGATCAGATTAGCGAGGCGTCCGGGTGAGTAGATGTATACATCTATGGGGAAATCGTATGGATGGCGCGTGGTGCCCCATAGTTAGGATCACTTTATTATTTGCAAACTATACGCATAGTTATTTAGTTAACCATCTCATTCATATGCATAGCTTTCTGGTTATCTATATACACATGTGTGATATCACCCCTTAGGACACTTCCACCATTACCATTGGATCATTTTGCATGTGCACTATTCATGTGAACACACACGCCTTGGTAATTGACATGTCACGAGCACTTTAGAACCTGCTTAGTTTAGTATCAACTCTTGCATCATATATGATACATTGAATTGCATAGCACGTATATACCCCATTTCATCATCATGCTTATATAGATTCCTAGCCATAAATAGCATTGCATACCTTGACATCATAAGCATGTTTCATGTACAACATGTTGGATATTATGATTTTCTTGAGGATTTTGGTATTGATGAGATTTCTGGATTTTGGGGAAAACCGCAAGAATTTAACAAAAGTTTATTATCATCATTTTTAAAATAATGTTGCGGTTTTCTCGTGATGTATGGGTCGTCCACCATGAGTTTTCATATTTTCTGTTGGATTTCGAGACCCAATTCGAGGAGTGGATGAACCGTCTCGGGTACATGGTGGGCCCGGTATGGTATCCCGGGGCAAGAAGATCGAGTTGTAGACGATGGGCCTGGCAGGGGAAGACTACCTACTGGTGATGTCTGGCGCGGTGGATATCCGGAGGATACCGACCGTTGTCGTGAGATTTGATGATGTGGGCGGATCCGGACTGAAGGAGCCCGAGATATTGAGACATTGATATAGTGAGACATTGAGACAGATAGATTTCCCTATTTGGTGTCGATACTTGACATGGTTTTTTGGATGATTTCATTCATGGTACCTTGGCTATTGTATATTTTTCTTTTTCTAAGTTAAGAATGCAAAGATCATTGTATTTAAAAACTTAAAGATCTCGTATTGATTTTGCATCCATGTGCATACATATTAGTAGTATCGCATTATACTTAGATATGCAGATTGCGACGCATTGCGTGCATTCTTACGATAGCCTTATTAGATGATATTTTCTACTCACGAGCTGGCAACTCACCCCCGTTGTGCCACAGTGTCTTGCAGGTCGAACCCATCAGCCTTGTAGCGGCAGGCTTATCTTTTCATTGGCTTCTTTGCTCATACTCGCAAAATTGCTCTTAGGTGAGTTGCGAGGACACTTTTGTCTCTTTTGTACTATCATTGTATCTAGTATTCTCCATCTACCACTTCTTATTTGTATATGCGACCTAGTGATGAGACTGAGAGATTTGTGTATATGTGGTTTCTCTGGGGTCGAGCTCACTTGAGCCGACGTTGTGTTTTCTTTATTTTTATACTTCTTTATGCTTATTTGCTTGATATTGCATATATATTGCGTGTGGTTATGATCCTCCTTGGGCGAAGAGCTAGCTCCCGCTTGGGGATGCCATTTTGTTATTACAGGTTTATATATCTTGTTGTACCCATTTTGGAGGCTAGTATTTACAAGGGAGACTCTGCCGAAATTTCCGGAAAATTTTGATGTTTTTAAAAAGGGACTAATATAACTTAATTGGTTTTAAATCGTTTTCATAAAAGGTTATCCTTCACTCTTATTGTTTATGGTTTAGATTTTCTGGGTTTTGGCTGACTTAGGTTACGTTACGCCTTGAGACGTCTCGTAATCTAAGTGCCAGTCACGTTCCGTACCTTCGGGTCGTGACAATAATGGTTAAAGTATTCATTTTCATGTGTGAACTTATTAAAAATAATATCTTTTATGTTAACTATTGATTCATGAGGTGATGGTAGAAAAGGAAGAAAGATAGAGAGAGATAGAAAGAGATCGAATTGAGACTTACAGTTTTGCACTTTATCTAGATAGAAGAAGATGAAGGAAGAAAAGCCGACGATGCCAGAAGAAGGACGCAAGCTTGGGGCTTCTTGGATTCAAGAGGGACTTGGCTTGGAACTTGGACTTAAGAATGAACTTTTGAGAGGAATTTTAGATTAATTTCAAAAATGGGAGAAGGCTAAGATGGCTTGGTATTTATAGGGAAAGAATATAGGTGTATGGTGATTTAAAAGATAATTAAAATGGATTAAAAATAAGGTTAATAGGGTAGATGAAGAGACTATAGAGTCTCTAGATTAATAAGGAGTTTCGGTATATTAAAATGAAGAGTCCAGAGGTCAAGGGTCGTACATGCACGGGCAGGGTCCATGCACCAAATTCTTGGCCTACTAAAAACTCGCTCTGGCCGAACTGGTCGGACCCAAAGTGTTGGCTTGGGTCGGGGCTCGTGTCGTGGGTTCGGGTTGGTTTAACTAGGATAATTATATATCTCTTTTCTGTTAAAACGTTTCGTAACCCCATGCAATGCTCGTGCAAACTATTGGGCTCCTAAAACGTCAAAAAATAATAAAAATATTTATGGCAGCAAGGATTCGAACACGCGTGTTATAGAACGGCAATGGAGAGTCTTAACCAATAGTCTATAATGAGTTTCTTGCATTTATTTATCAACAATTGCTTATAACTCATAACCAGAACAAAAATACACGTTTATATTAAAATTGAACCGATATAATTGTATAGAGATTTTAGGGTCGTTACAGCTGACACCTGCATGTAGGTCCTACTTTCATTGCTCGGCATGGGAGAGACGCCTATCTTGGACGCGTGGCAGCACTGGGTTATGCTGCGGGTGAAAATTGGGGGAAAAATTATAATTTTAATATATTTTTCTAAGCCTATAAATACCCCTCTTGACATTTTTTGTGTTTTAAGCTTGGAAATAAATTTTAAAATTCAAGAAAAAAACTACCATAAATTCTAAAGCCCTTGTTTTACAACATATCAAGAATTTAGATCTATTTGTTTTTTGGTTTGGGAGAAAAAAATTGGTCAACTCATCGATTGTTTTATAAGTTTGTATTTTTGTAAGTTTACCTTAACTTGGCTATCTCCGATGTTATTTTGATCCATCCTTGATACCAATATTACTATGATATTTTTATTATTGACTTGATATGATAATTAATGCTTACAGTCTACATCGGATATATTTAGAATCGTTTTAAATTATACCGGTATCGGGAAAAACACTTTTCGTCTAAAATTACTTTTCATAATCTTAATGCTAATCAAGTAATTGTCCTGTTACCAATTATTCATGGTTATTATCATGATAGTTTAAGAATTAATTCAATATCATATTTATACATATATCTGTACTATTTCAGGTTTAATCGATATCGGACGAAACTTCGCCCGAAAAATTTAGTTACTACATATTGTGTTATCTTCATTCTATCTATAGTACTAGTTGTTAAAACTATATCATGCTATATCATATCATGACCCCTATCTTTATGTTAGATTGTTAAATATTCAAACCGAATAATGGGATAGGCTATTAAACCTTAATCTGCATGCTTAACTTAGATTGATACACTAAATCAAACTCATGCTTATTATATTGATTGTTTTTGCTCTTCATTATTTCTTGCATCATATATTGCCATGAATTAGTTGAGCACTAGAGTCATAAACAGAGCGGGAAGGCATATGCTTTTGTATGGCTTAAAGCTAAGCAGTATGTTGGAACGGGGTATATTCGCGATATATCTCTTGATCCATGTTATTACCTCTAGACTTTCCATATAATGTTCCGACATTATGAATGGAATGTTCTCGATGCTATGTCACTAGTTCATGAATTTCCATTGCATTGCATTGCATTATTGGATTTTTGATCAAGCTCATACCTTGTATTAATGACAGTTACAAAATGCTGTATACGGAACAAAGTACACCAGAGAATAAAGTGCCACTGGGAACAAAGCGTAGTCATGAAGATGGTGTTACACCTTTTGAATCTGTGTCGAGGCCACCTCTTGAATCCCTGGGAGAAAGTTACCTCTTGAATCTATATAGGTGCGGGTACTCACAGAGATGTTTCTGGGAGCGTGCATAACCCAACATGTCCCATCATGCATCCATGAAATGCTTATTTATCATGTCACCCTAAGCTAGTCCTAGTGCTTGGTTAGCTTTGATACCAATGTAAGGACGGGCATGGCCCGCGCGTGCGCACAGCAGAAGCAGGAACGAACGGAAAACAAAAATTCCGTTGGAGCGCGATCAACCGTACGCCAAAATCGTCCAAGCACTAGTTTCTAGCTAAATGTAAAGACAAAAAGAAAATTTCAGAAGTGCTACAACCTTTGTAGCGTGTCCGGCTGATCCAGGAAGACCCCGTCTAAACTCCGTGAGCTCTCCAACACGTCTGTACGCTGACTGCCTCATCGTAGATGATCCACGTTGAAAGAGAGATGCCCAAGCTCCAACTCCGTCACCAGGTGGAGAGACTTCCTCCAGAGGCTTTCTAGACATGGAGGAAGGCGATGCGACAATGGGTACTCTCTACTTTTTGCAAAATCTCAACATAGCAATACTTGCCATTTTTAAGAAAGCTTGAGCTCTTGTTTTTTTAGGAAGAAGAAGATGCTTCGATGGCTTGTGTAAAATGAAATTGTTCTCTTTTCTTTTTACCAACCATGTCATGTTTTACCATGACACATACCCCCTCTCTCACTCTCTCTCATGCGTGTGTCAACGGATAAGAGAGAGGGTGGGCCCCACCATTTTATTAAATATAATATATATATATTAATATATATATATATAAAGATATATATACATTTACATATATATATATATATTTGTGTATTCATCTATACATAATTCATAATGGTGGGAATTAATATATATATATATATCAAATATATATATATATATATATTAAATAAGTATTAGTACATATATCCTATACACGTACACATCATGTATCACTCACATACACGAAATGACATCAATATCTTCTCAGTATCATATACTGTAGAGAGAGTGTGTATCATATACACTATACTAGAAACCGTATCATTAATACAGTTATCAAGTCAATACTTAACTTGGTATTCCGTTTTTGAAACCGGCTGGTATAACAGTCGTCCGATTGAACATGTATATCCAATATACATGTTTTATAGAACTCATGTACGTATCCCTATACGTACGTCATATACCGTTTTGCCCGAGCAGGCACTTTCGTTGCGGGACTCTAAAGACCTGTCAATACGCTGGCAGTAAATTATATAGGATAGTATCCGATTGAATCTAAAACAGTTTCAGATTCACCCCCATTTTGGGTTAACCCACAAGCTCGTCAGCGGTACTAACTGTACGTAAAGGCTACCAAAGTATGAGCAGGATAACAGCAGGTCGACAAGCGAACTCATCCGGACCCAACAAAGTTTATAAGTGACAGTCACCGTACAATCCGGTCTCTTCGTCAATGAGTATCACATACCGGGTCTGGGGAGTGGAATCTGTCAGACCCCCAATAATCCGATAAGTCATGCTGATAAAGAACTCATAACCAAAGAGATACAACTGGTAACACTTATCAGTTTTTCTCTACTTCCGTGGCCACGGACTTCTGGTTATAGTCATATCCTGCACAGTGCGATATCGACTCCCAATGCCGGGGGTGCCGAATTCTCTTGACCGCTCACCGCCTCCATGTGCTTTAGAACTGTACCCAACTAAAATCTGTTTGCACGACTTAGTAGATACGTGGTAGAGTAGTAATCAAAGTATAGTGGGAACACACACGAGACTCTGTGGTGATTTCAGGTCTAGGGACTACCCTGTACTCATGTTACCAGAGAACTGCTATCTGACATTGGTATAATACCAACTAGGAGTTCTCGTCGAGTCCGTCCAGTCTAACTCATCCAATGAGCACCTATATACAATCATCAGTGTCAAAAACCAAAGGCTATGGGATCAGCCATTGCCCCGTACAGGGTCATGAAACGTATACACTAGTCTAAACTGGAGTATTGATGCCCTGTCTCGATACTCCTATGACTAGAGACATTTAAGGATGTGCTTATAAACTACTAGGCCCCACTAGTATGATCCTTATCATAATCCTGAAAGTCAAGCAAAGATCCTATAAGCTTTATCTTATGTATTTGCGATACGTGATAACTACTATCTTGTATTAACATGTCAGATAAAGACAAACCAGATAGCACACTATCATCTCAAGTAAGACTGTTCTTGGTATTTGGCCTCCTTGAATTCAGTGATTGCACTCTGTAACTATGATAATTGCCTTGAGAGCACCAATATCCAACATTCATGCCACGTCCCGTCATGTCCCATCTAATATTCATGACAAGATTGTTTATTTACCATGACAAATATTGTTTTATTGCATGACATGAAATGTTTGATTACCATGTTTTACATGAACTTTATAATATACCATTTCAAGATTAGTATTTACCATGAACTATAACTAACATATTACATATCTGACACCTTCGTATTTATATGATATTATATATATATATATATATATATAATATTACTATTTATTCTAGTAAACTTACCCGAGTGCCAGCTCGCTGACAGATGTTTCTGTTTGATTAAAATATCCATTAGCGATGGTCTTTGTGGAAGATTAGGTGATGCCAGTGGAGCAGGAACCATTAGCGAAGGATTTGGCGTATGCACAGGTCCAAGTAGAACATGATCCAACGCAACATTAGTTCGGTTTTAGTTTATTTTGTTTTATGGAATATCGTGATGTATTTTAACCTTATCTTTTGTCATTGTAAAACTTATGATCTTTGGTGATCTATTGTATATGTTTATATATATCTATCATATGTGTGTTTTTTTGCTGGTTTATAAGACTTGGTATATTTCTTGATGAAAGTACTACTATATGATAGAAGCTTAGTGTGTCTATATTGGGGAGGAGTGTTATTCGGTATATATACGTCGTGGATCTCGTCACATTCCCGCTATTGTTTTATTTATTTATGGAGTGGGGCGTGACACATCCATAATTACCCCTTTCATACATCCTAGAATCATTCTCGTCGACTTAAAAAATTATTCTAGAAACCTTAGACCGGCCTTCAAATTATTTGACTCAGAACATATCAACATTTATTCTTCTATTTTTTATTCCCTCGCAATCTATTTGAGTCGCACACCTTCTTATCGATTAGAGTACTGTCTGATGGAGCACGACGAAGAAACATGACTGCATTATCCTGACCTTGTTCATTTCTCTATTGCAACATCCTCCTTTAGTAATTTTGAGGAAAAAATTATTTTTAAGGAGGACAGAATGGAACGGCCACAAAATCCTTGTACCTTTGTATTTTCTTTCTTTAATAAAAAGCTGCTTTCCTTTCGAACACTAACATATATTTATTTCCTATTGAATATATGCAAGAGCAAACTTGTATTCTATTGGTTAAGTCATTGCATTATTGTTCCATAGGCAACATGTTTGAAACCCGGAGCCTGCAATTTTTTATCATATTTTTTTAAAACTCTCTCATAAGTTACAAATGAGACCTTTCAATTCCTTTTTTAACTACCACAATCGATATATAATTAAGTGGAATTATGAAGCCCATTAACCACTCTTTATGTGTTACTCTTCTCCTTCTTTTTCTTTTTTATTTCCACTGAAAATTTAGACACTTCATTAGAAACTCATAACTTTCTTTTCTTCTATTTTGCCTCCTTCAGGTCTCAAAGTCACTAGAACCCACCTGTCGCTAAGACAAAATCTGCAAGTTGGTTTTTATACCAATTAGCGCTATTTGTAAGTCCTCATCCCTCTCTTCCTCTTTTCGTTCTCTTTCATGAACTCATCGTCTTTCCTTGTCGTGGTCTCTAATAAAATATATATTTATGTATGTAGATTTAGTTGCATATGGATTATCTAAACGTATTTGTTGCCTCTTATTCAAGTTTTCTGTGTATTTACTATTTTTTTATATGATAACATGATTCCATATTGTAGATTTAGATTTATACTAATTAGTGATACCATGAAACGAGTGAAGACATATATTGCATGATAATACGATTATAGAAGAGTTTTCATGAAAATCAGAATTTTTGGCGTAAGTCTTTATCGACGTACATGATACATATGTTAAGATTCAAACATCTTATATCTCTGTATTTTTGGTTATTTATACTCAATTTTTTTAGAAGAAAACGAAGTTACGAATAGATACCATAGTTTTGTTATTTTCAAATACGACCTCAAAATACCTTTATCTTCGAAATAAATTTTTTGGGATTAATTTGACTTCTAGAAATTTTAAGAAAATTAGTTAAGATAATATATATTTTTATAAGTGCGCTGTAAAATTTTTTAAAATGATTCGATATCTATTTTAAGTTTTACAACTCTTGTAGTCGCTATTTTTGACAGATCTGAAAACTGATTTCAACATCTACTTTAAAAAATTCTTAACTTCATCTCCAGAGGTCTAAACTAAGTGATTTCAAATTGTTTTAACAATTATATCAAAAGATATAAATTTTACTAATTCAATCCGACTTCTCAAAACCGACGGAATTAACCTAATTCCATCTTTTAAAATTGTGTGTCAAATTTGGACAAAATCTATCCTGATATATGCACTGCTTTTCAAAATGTCATATCTCAAACTATAAAACTTAGCTTTCGACAAACTTTAGATGAATGGATGCCACATTGATATCCCTACAACATTCCAGCAGAACTCTAGACTCAAAAATGCATATATCGACACGATATATGCTCTGCAAGTTACCCTCTTATTGCTGCCATAGAAAATAAAAATCTATTTTATACCTTTTGACTAAAATAATTATAACCATAATTCTAGAGATAGCTACCTTTTTTTAATTCAACTCCAGACCTGGAAACCAGCAGAAAGTATTATAACTTGCAATTCTAAAACTTACGACAATTCTGGACTGTATCTGTCTAGTTTTACGCAGTGTCACCAAAAACCTTATAACTCACTCATTCAGACCCCGAATGAGGCAAACTTAGTTTTGTTGGTTATCTAACTTCCTTATCTAAAACTTTTATGTTTATTACTAATACAAAATTAGAATAGAAACTACGTTTTCCTACATGCGAACTAGCACTATTTGTTTGATCTACCATACTTATAATCTATGCTTTAAATACTTGCATTACACATGAACCTAACATGAATTTCATGAATACGTGTATTCTTGAACCCGTGAATCTGTGACCTGACACGAAACTATACAACACATATTCACAGACCCATGTTTGATTCATATACGAGACTAGTAGATTAGAAACGGGGTTGGGGTAGTTTGGGAAATGAGATTTTTCATTTTGCTCCGGGAGTCCGCTTACTAAAACATGAATCTATATTGCTTTGGTACCAAGCCGGAATGGCACATTAGAAACTCATGAATCTCATCCTAATCCTTGAATCCATCTTGAACTTCACTTTCGACTTGCTTGAGGATCACATCCCGACTTTTGATTTCTTGAATCCAGTCCACTCCTTTCCACTTGTATCTCTTAGAACTACCTTTTGTCCGTGTCCATAAATTGTTCTCGTTAACTTCAAAGATTCTCTGCTACCCCCGACTGTCGTCAAAGGAGGATAGTGTTTGAGATTCCCAATCACTAATATTCATTTTCGGAAGTCCTTTAAAATTTCAGTCAAGTTACCTCCTTGCTTGCATTTTTCGGATCATCCCTCTTGCCCTTTTAAAATAAACCTTACGATATTAATTACCTCCGACCCCAGCCTCTGCGACTGCATGATCTTCATCTGTTCCTTACCTTTATACCGTTTCCTTCTTACTGGATTCTCCTACTTTTTAAATTCCAGTCAATTCTTTTCCTCCTTGTTGGAATACATAATTACCCTTTCATACATCCTTAAATCATTCTCGTCGATTTAGGAAATTATTCTAGAAACCTTATGCCATCCTTCAAATTATTACATCTCACCATTTTTTTCCTTCTATTTTTGATTCCCTCGCAATCTATACCAGTCGTACACCTTCTTATCTATTAGAGTACCGATTGATGGAGCACGATAACGAAATATTATTGTGTTATCCTGATTCTTTTCGATGCTATGTTGCAACATCCTCCTTCAATAATTTCGAGGACAAAATTATTTTTAAGGAGGGCAGAACGTAATGGCCCAAAAATCCATATACTTTTGTATTTTCTTTATTTAAAAAAAGGCCGCTTTCCATTTGAACATTAGCATATATTTATTTCATATTGAATATGTGCAAGAGAAAGCTCATATCTTATTGGTTAAGTCATTGTATTGCTAATCCATAAGCTACATGTTCGGAACCCGAATTGTGCAATCTTTTTCTTATTTTTTTAAACCATCTCATAACCTACAAATGAGACCTATCAATTCTTTTTTAACTTTCATAATGAATATATAATTAAGTGGAATTATGAGAACCATAAACCACTTTTTATATGTTACTCCTCTCCTTCTTTTTCTTCTTTATTTCTGCTCAAAATTTAGACACTTCATTAGAAACTCAAAACATTCTTTTCATTTATTTTGCCTCCTTCGGGTCTTAAAGTCATCGAAACCCACCTGTCGCAAGGACAAAATTGGTAAGCCGGTTGTTATACCAACTTTCGCTATTTGTAAGTGTTTACCGCCGAAAGACAGACCGGGATGTTGGGACGTCTGGCCTGAATTTTGGGGGCGGTGCTATTTGATTTTATCCGTCCACCTCTCCGAAGATACCAAGTTGATTTATGGCACCGTATATCGGAGGTCTGGACGTATGCGACCGTTATAACAGACTTCGTCGGATTCCCCCTTATTTGTGAGGGGTTTTTGATTGTATGGACGCTCTTCCCTGCAGGCGCAAGCCTCTGCAGTTAATTACGTTACCGCATCGTGATAACTATTTTCTCTTGCTCCGGAAGTTCACTTCGTGTCGTTTGTGTGTTTGTTTTATTTTTTGGTTGCCCGTGGATTGTATAAGGAAACTAATTTATGTCGTTATCCGTAGAGCGTGGACTAGTCTAAATCCGTATATCTTAGATTTGGGGTTTTATTCAAGGACCGTTAATCTATGTTGAGATTAAGATCGACTTAAATGTAACTGAGCAATTGGGGCTCGATTGGGTTTTTGTTAAGGATACGTTAGTCCAATTTGAGACTAAGATCCACTTAACAAGGTTTTTGGATCTTTTTTTATTTTAGACCCAATAAAGGAGCATTTGGGCTCGGTTATCGCCATTTTGGAGGAAATTACAGGAGAAGTTTAGTTTAAGAACGTTTCAGTCCGTTGTCGCCATTTTGGAGGCGAATATTAGTTTAAGGACATTTCGGTCCGGTATCGCCATTTTCAAGGCAAATATTAGTTTAAGGACATTTTGGTCCGGTGATGCCGTATTTGAGGCGAATATTAGTTTAGGGACATTTCGGTCCGCTGTCGCCATTTTGGAGACGAATATTAGTTTAAGGACATTTCAATCCCGTATCACCGTATTTGAGGCGAATATTAGTTTAGGGAAATTTTGGTCCGCTGTCGCCGTTTTGGAGGCGAATATTAGTTTAAGGACATTTCGGTCCTTTGCCAATTTAAGGACATAGTGGTCCATTGTGTTCATCTTGCGCGCACGTGTATTTTTGACGTGACGGAGTGAATAAGGATGATATGGAATGCACCCAGTGTAGGGTGCAGTCTGATTTGAGGTATGCATGTCGGTTTGGACGGTTTAGGAATGCACCGAAAAATTGTTGGTCGTCTGGACCCGCCACCTCTCTGAAGATGTTGAGGAATTACAACCACATGCATCAGAGGTGTGGAGAGATGTAGCCTCAAACCAAAACTCGTATTTGAGGGAAAAAAGAGGTTAGTGGTGAACCCAGAAATCATTAGTCATATTTTGATACTAAGATTTCCTTAGGGGATGTGGGATGAATATCCTCAGTTGGAAGATCATTAGTCATCTTTGGGACTAAGATCTATTCGGGAAATTAAGAGCACGGGGGGGCTCGGTTGGCTGGAAATTAAATAGGTTTTGACCTCAGGAAACTTTCCCAATTTAGGCTAAGACTGGGTTTCCAAAATTACCCAACGGTGCTAAGTACAGAGGAATACAATGAGTTTCACATAGGCACAGGATTAGTGTTAAACACTAGGGTTTTGTGGCGCTCACGTATGAAACACGTGAGGCGCCCCAATTATGGGCACTGCCCTTGGGTTTTATTGCCTCTCCCTTTTTATAGAAGTGTTAAACACTTGATTGGGACTCGCGTGCAAAACGCGTGACTGCCTCAGCAAGTTCCTCTTGTTTTTCTTTTAAGCACTCCCATGGGAAACACGTAAGGCAGTCTTGGCCGTTCTTGTTGTTCATTAGAGGTACTCACATGGAAAACACATGAGATCTCATTATAGTGTTAAACACTAACGAATCACCAGGCTTTCCTTCTATTTTCTTCGAGATCTTGATCCCTTATTAATGACATTTCTAGTCATTAAGATTTGGGTTTGGAAAATCTCAGATTATTATCAACGTCTAGACTGAGGAATCAAGTTCTCCTTTTGTTTTTGTAAGAATCAAATTCTTTATATAGGGTTAAACCCTAGTTTTCAGAGGAATTAAATTCCCATATGTTTTTGTAAGAATTAAATTATTTGAACTCGGTTCTTTCCCCTAAGTTTTGAATCTGCAGGACAGAATCTCCTTGATGAAAATTAAATTCTCAACTTATAGGAGATCTGCTTCTGCAGATCTCAACCAGAGGAAGAACTGGGTTCTTATATGAAGAGTTAAATCCTTAGAGAGGCAGAGAAAAGATAGAACAATTTCTGTATTTTTTCTTTTTACATAGTGTGTTATGACGAAACAAGTCTTCACCGAGAATTAAATTCTCTTTTTTCTGTCTCTCTTTCTATCTTGTCCCCTTTTGTCCTTTTTTGTTTCTCTCCTTTCTCCTATTTATAGGAGAGGGGAAAAGATCAATTTCGTTGAGCAAATCTCTGATTGAGAGATCAAAAAAGATCTTTAGATCAATCAGTGAATTTTATTCACCATTGGATTTTAATCCAAAGGCACCCTGCCAATAAAGAGGTTTTCTTGTTTGTTTAACAAGATTAGCAAATATTTTTCCTAAGATAGAATTTTATTCTATCAGATGGTCGGTTAGTGGTTTTATAATCACCGTTGGATCCTTGATCCAAGGATCCTCTGTTTAACAAAGAAGATCTTTCTAATTTTAAGAAAGATCAAGGAAATATTTCCATATGGAATTTAATTCTATCGGATAGTTCATCAAAGATTCTCTGTTAGAGAAGTATCTTTCCATATTAGAAATATTCAAGGAAACATTTCCCAAATAGAATTTAATTCTATTGCATAGAATTTAATTCTATCAGCTGCGAAGATTTTAAAAGAACTCACGTGTGGCACGTGATCCTTAATGGGGTTGAGCTTCTTTACTTTTAGCGCTCATATGCTTTTGCATATGAGCGCTCACGTGTTTAACACATGAAGCGCATATGAGCGCTCACGTATTTAACACATGAAGCCTGTTTGTCTTGCCAATTATTTGATTGTAGCGCATATATGCTTTGCATATAGGCGCTCACGTGTTTAACACGTGAGGCTTATTTAGCCTATCAGTTGTTAAATGTAGCATCTATATGCTTTGTATATAGGCGCTCACGTGTTTAACACGTGAAGCTTGCATAGAGGGGAGTTTCCTCCTTTCTTTCTATTCTTTCTTTTTTTATTTATAATGGAACAAATGCTCCCCAGCATTGTTCTCTCATGGCTTGCACGTGAGTGCAACGCTGTCCACCCTTACAGCCGTTGGATTTGCTTAGGGGAACGGGGAGATGAACCGCTCTCCATCACGTATTATAAATGAAGGCTTGGCCCTTAAGATGGCCGTTGTTTCTTCGTCTTCTTCTTTTTCTTCGATGTCTTGACTTAGCGTAAAGTAGTTTATGTACTCATTTCGGAGTTTATAATTTATTCACTCATTTCGGAGTCTTTAGTTTATGGACCCATTTCGGATTTTATAGTTTATTCACACATTTCAGAGTCTCTAGTTTATGGACTCATTTCGGAGTTTATTTAGTTTACTTCACTTGGGTTTACATGCAAACTTGTCCTAACGTTATATGTAGATAACCCCTACTCTTTGAAACAAAGGTCCGTTAGGTTTTTTGATACTTAGGTTTTAGTCCATGGTACCTTCGTGTTTGGCTGATGTATTCCCTGATATGCAGTTTTTGAGTAGCCCCGTGAATATCGTGTCTCTGATCCCTTCGGGGGCTGGACAAGACTTCTTCAAGTAATTTCCTTAGGCTATATGACCGTCGGAAGAGTAAGCGTTAGGAATTTGCCATGTCGCTTTTTACTTGAGATTAGGCTCAGTTTGAGAGCCCTGATGAGTCATAACTACTCCGCGTTGGTGTGGGATGATCTCCGATAGTCTTTCGGGCTTTATTTGAGTTGCGGTCAAGACCCTGAAGCTAGGATTTTTTCTTTGCTTCTATTTTTTGATGTGGCCGTTTGGAGCCTTTTTTGGCATTGCGTCAGCTGTAACGAGAAAAATGTCGAGGTTGTCTCTAGGTTGTATATGAACCGTCGAGACTTGGAGCTAGGAATTTGCCATGGCTCCGCTTTGTTTCGACCCTTGGGTCTTTTGTTGACATCGTGTCTGCATCCTGTTGGACTGAGAAGGAACGTCGTTGTTGACATTGCGTCTGGTGTAATGAAACGAATAGCGAGGTTGTCTCTAGGTTGTATATGAACCTCCGAGACTTGGAGCTAGGAATTCGTCATGGCTCTGCTTTGTTTCGACCCTTGGGTCTTTTGTTGACGTCGTGTCTGCACTCTGTTGGAATGAAAAGGAACGCCGTTGTTGAGATTAGGTCTACTGTAACGAGACGAATGTCAAGATTGTCTCTAGGTTGTATATGAACTGTCGAGACTTGGAGCTAGGAATTTGCCATGGATCTGCTTTGTTACGACCCTTGGGTCTTTTGTTGACGTCGCATCTGCATTCTGTTAGAATGAGAAAGAACGCCGTTGTTGACATTGCGTCTGCTATAATGAGACGAATGTCGAGGTTATTTCTAGGCTGTATATGAACCGTCGAGACTTAGAGCTAGGAATTTTCCATGGCTCCGCTTTGTTTTGATCCTTGGGTCTTTTGTTAACGTCGTGTCTGCATCCTGTTGGACTGAGAAGGAACGCCGTTGTTGACATTGCGTCTGCTGTAATGAGAAAAATGTTGAGGCTGTCTCTAGGTTGTATATGAACCGTCGAGACTTAAACCTAGGAATTTGCTATTGCATCACTTTGTTTCGACCCTTGGGTCTGTTGTTGATGTCGCGTCTGCATTATGTTGGAATGAGAAGGAACGCCGTTGTTGACATTGCATCCGCTGTAACGAGAAGAATGTCGAGGTTGTCTTTAGGTTGTATATGAACCGTCGAGACTTGGAGCTAGGAATTTGCCATGGCTCCGCTTTGTTTCGACCCTTGGGTCTTTTGTTGACATCGCGTCTGCATCCTGTTGGACTGAGAAGGAACGCCGTTGTTGACATTGCGTCTGCTGTAACGAGACGAATGTCGAGATTGTCTCTAGGTTTTATATGAACCATCGAGACTTGGCTCTCCTTTTGATGGAGTCTGGTGGGAACATATGGTTCCCTTTTCATTTATGCCTATGGATTTATACAGAGGTCGGTGTGGACTCACCTGTAGGACAGAAAAGTTTCATTTTCATTTTTTTCTTTCCGTGATGCTCTAACTTTTCAGGTTTAATATATTGTGAAAGTCGCGATTGTCCAATCATTTCATCTATTTTTCGCGGTGCCCAATCATTTCGGCTATATCTTTTTTTTACTTGATGTATTTTATTGCGAGTTGCCCAAACATTTCGGCTGTTTCATATACATATATTTCTTGCTCACTGATATTTATTGCGAGTTGCCCCATCATTTCGGTTATTTCATATGCATTTTTTTGACTCACTGAGTTTTATTACGAGTCATGGACTTGAGATCTGATTCCAATCTTGGCATCAGTATCGCTGCAACTAGAATATTGCCAGGAGTGAATCATCATTTATCCTTGTCGATTTGAACAAAGGTAGCTTAGCAAACATGATTAGGATCCTGTCGACTGAGACATTTTGACTTTATGAGCCGTAAGGGTCTCATAAAGGTATTTCTCCCTATGAGTTGAGAGAATCTCATAGGTGTATTTTCTCCTTAGGAATCGTGGGGATTCCTAAGTAATATTTTCTCTTGTAAATCGTAAATATATTCCAAGAGTGTTTTCTCCTTATAAGTCGAGAGGACATACAATTGTCGTTCACCATATGGGGAAATTTCCTGCCATTGGTAGAACTTGGTGAGGGAACGTTTATTTGTGCCCGTAGATTGTATACAAGGGTCAATTTCAACCACTTGTAGGGCAATATTAGGGAAATATGACAGCTTATCAACAGGCTTAGATCCTTGTAACTTAAGGCTTTTGAATCCTATAAGTCGTGAGGGTCTCATAGGGGGAAATTCTCCTTACGAGTCGTGAGGATCTCACAAGTGTAATTTCTCCTTACGAATCATAGGGATTCCTAAGTGTGTTGCTTCTTTATGAGTCGTAAGGATCTCACGCAGGTATTTTCTTCTCACAAGGTCGAGAGGACCTTGCAAGTGTCGCGCTTTTCAGGTTTTCACAAACTCGCCGACAGTCCTACTGCTTTTATTTACGGCCTCCTTTCGGGTTTTTATCCGTGCCCATTTTGCTTGTGGACATACCGTTTTTCTCTTCTTCTTTTTTTCTTTTTTTTCCTACTTTTTCTTTTTTTCTTTCTTTCTTTTCTTTTTTTTAAATGAGATTGCGCCCTTTCTGGTGTTTACAAACTTGCTGGCAATCCTGCTGTTTTTACTCACGGTGCCCTTTCGGGTTTTCATCCGTGCCCATTTCGCTCGTGGATATACCATTTTTTTTGTGAACGATGGAACTCTCAAAAATAGTTTCACCGCAGGTGATCCACCTGTTTGCCGGTGGGACTTAGGGGTGGCTTCATTGCTGGAGTAGCTGTGTAGCTGGTAGGACTTGAATTGCAATTTTTGCCGTTGAGACTTCGATTGTAATATAGATCTTAAGAGAAGATATCGCCGTATTTGGGGCGATACACCATGTTTGAGGTGACACACTAGTTTAGGGACGTTTCGGTCCATTATCGCCATGTTTGAGGAGAATTTCTAGTTTAAGGACTTTTCGGTCTATTGTTAGTTTAGGGACATCTCGGTCCGTTGTTGCCGTTTGTGGCAAAGTTTTAGTTTAAGGACATCTCGGTCCGGTATCTCCTTTTTTTAGATGTATGTTTAGTTTAAGGACATCTCGGTCCGTTATCACCATTTTTAAGGCGACGAATCTTTTGGATACTACTTTTAAGGTTCTGACTCAGGAAGATAGCGAGAAGACAAAAGCGTCGTCATCTATCATTGACCTAAATCGATCCGTTAGGCGTAGTACTTTTTGAGGAATCGGTCGTTTATCGGCCGGAAGGGTCTTTTGCCAGTAAGAAATATGCCTCTTATGTATATCTCGGGGGGAAGCAAGTACCCACGCCATCGCTATTTTGGCGTCAGGTTGCTTCAGAGACATTCATTCTTTTTGTTGAGCGTTGTCGACAAACGCCACCTTGCCTCTACTTTTCATTCATTTTCATTGGATGAAGAAATGTCTTGACCCAACTGATCCAATCGAGTCATTTTATCCATGAGCTCTTGGAAGGTCGTTGGCTTGAAGAGGGCTATAAATGGGAACACCTTTGAATTTAGGTCAATGATGAATATGAACATTCTCACGGATGCAGCTTCGTCGAGGCGTTGCTCGCACTTTGCCCAAATTTTTCGCCATCGGGTAGCATATTGAACCCATGTCTCATTTGGTCCAACCCTTTCGTTGACCAACGCCGCCACGGTAGTGCGTTCATTCACACTAGCGAATCTCTGACAGAAAAGTATCTCCGTCTTTTTGAAGGTGTTCGCGGAGTCATTTGAGAGTTCTGTATACCATTCGAACGCAGTGCCTACTAGACTGCTGATGAACTGTCGAAGGAGCAGTATGTTATTTCTTCCAGTATTACCGCATATGGATTTAAATCATGTGATGTACTGGCGAGGGTTCCCGGTCCCTTTGTCTATGTGGAAAGTCAGAAGAATATATTCTGGCGGGTATTTGATTTGGTCATACAAGCCTGGATACGGTCGCCCAGTTCTAACGATTTGGTCAGCTGCTTCATTTGCTTGATGAGCTCGTATTTGTTGATCAATATAATCATCAAGAGCAGCCTTGGAGATTGTTTCCTCCCTGGTTGTTGATAAAACCAGAAGAGGTTTGATGTTTCCCCTCTGTCATCCTCGATGATTATCGGCGGATCTTCAGCTAGAGATTCTGGCTGGATCATCATTCCAACCATATCTTGGAACAAAAGCAATATTTGCTTTATATTAGCAGCTTGTTCTGTGGCCTCCTTGTCTTTTCTTTCTAGCACCCTTCGCAGGAACTCTATATCAGTCTCCTACTCCTGGCACTGTTCAGATACTGATTCCAGACTTTCTTTCTGTCCAGTGAGCGCTGACATTTTGATCAGTATTTTCTAGAGATTTTGTTGTTGCTTATGAGCTTTTGTCAACGACCGAGTTTGCGTTCGATGGCCCATGAAAGCACGACTTTCCTCTTTCCTGGAAGCCATGTAGACCGTATGCATCATAATGCCCCCAGACTTGGGGCGTTTGGGTCCGTCGCCTTTGGAGTTTGCCACTGGCGATGGAATTTTCTCCGGCCTCGTCCTTTTGTGGGAGGTCTATGTTGATGGAGCCGTTGTATCAGGCGCCTGTGTAGAAGAAGTCCCTCTCTGTATGACGGAGGGATAGTTTTCCTCTTGCCGAGCTTTCAAATTCTTCAGTCAACGAGAGTGGTTCTTATTGATCATAGAATCTTGGACTTTCCGCCAAACCTTGTGAATTTGGGAGGAGAGTCGCTGATGGGCTTGCTTCGGTTTCGCCTAAATCGTGTTTTCGGCAGGTGGGGGAGATTTTTTCAGTTCTACGGTTGGAGAGTTCTTTCGCACCCTCCTAAGAAGATCAAAGTCGTTCCCGTTTGGAACACCGCATCAACTTCCAACGTTGGAGCAGGCAGAGTAAGTCCAGAGGAGGAGTTGGCCCCGGCTCTTCTCACTCGGCGCCAATGGCGACGTCGAGCGTGTCTTGCAGATGGGACAACCTTAGTTATGGAAGCGTCTCCGTCATGCCCCCGGCTTTGGTAAGAGGCTACTGCTGGTGTCGACCTATCAAAGACTAACATCCTTGTCAGAGTTTGGGGTAGAATGACCAATCTTTCGAAGACTGGTCTTTTGGTAGGAGAAGCAACTTTGACAGCTTCATCCGGAGCAGTAGTTGGAACGGCTATCCATTTTTGGATAGCCCCTTCAGGTATCGTGAGCCTCTTTGCGGGCCCACTTGGGCTTCGGCTCAGCCTGTTGAAGACTGAGGTAGTAGACTTGGACGACCCATTGAGAGGTGTCGTGGTGGTTGCAAGTTGATTGAAGACTGACTTCTTTGGAGCTTCCTTTTGCGACGCTGGGGTGTTGAAGCTCGTTGGCAGGAGCATGGTCCTGAAGAATAATCCAGTGGTGGCTTGAGTTACTTGCCCTACCGGCATTGAAATGGAGGACGCATTAGGCTCATAAGTCACTTCTGCATTTGGGATGGAGCGGGAGTTGCTGTTGCAAGAGCAGTTGGAATCCATTGATGTTCACTTCTGCACAGGAACAAGACACTAAATCTTAGTACCTCGAATCCAAAGGCAACCATAGCAAACCGCGATTTTGTTCGCGAAACACGATACACGAAACGTGGAATGGAAAAAGGAAAAGGTCCCACCGGGCGTGCCAGAATCTGTTTACCGCCGAAAGATGGACCGGGATGTTGGGACATCTGACCTAAATTCTGGGGGAAGATGCTATTTGGTTTTATCCATCCACCTCTCCGAAAATACCAAGTTGATTTATGGCACCGTATATCGGAGGTCTGGATGGATGCGACCATTATAGCAGACTTCGTCAGATTCCCTTTCATTTGTGAGGGGGTTTTGATTGTAGAGACGCTCTTCCCTGCAGACACAAGCCCCTGCAGTTAATTACATTACCACATCACGATAACTACTTTCTCCTGCTCCGGAAGTTCACTTCATGTCGTGTGTGTGTTTGTTTTATTTTTTGGTTGCCCGTGGATTGTATATGGAGACTAATTTATGTTGTCGCCCGTAGGGCGTGAATTAGTCCAAATCCATATATCTTAGATTTTGGTTTTTATTCAAGGACCGTTAATCTATGTTGAAATTAAGATCGACTTAAATGTATGTGAGCATTTGGGGCTCGATTGGCTTATTGTTAAGGATGCGTTAGTCCAATTTGAGACTATGATCCACTTAACAAGATTTTGGGATCTTTTTTTATTTTAGACCTAATAAAAGAGCATTTGGGCTCGGTTATCGCCATTTTGGAGGAAATTAGAGGCGAAGTTTAGCTTAAGGACGTTTCGGTCCGTTGTCGCCATTTTGGAGGCGAATATTAGTTTAAGGACATTTCGGTCCGGTATCGCCATTTTCGAGGTGAATATTAGTTTAAGGACATTTCGGTCCGGTATCGCCGTATTTGAGGCGAATATTAGTTTAGGGACATTTCGGTCTGTTGTCGCCATTTTGAAAGCGAATATTAGTTTAAGGACATTTCGGTCCTATATCGCCATATTTGAGGCAAATATTAGTTTAGGGATATTTTGGTCCGCTGTCGCCATTTTGGAGGCGAATATTAGTTTAAGGACAATTCGGTCCTTTGCCAGTTTAAGGACGTAGTGGTCCATTGTGTTCATCTTGCACGCACGTGTATTTTTTACATGACGGAGTAAATAAGAGTGATATGTAATGCACCCAGTGTGGGGTGCAGTCTGATTTGAGGTGTGCAGTCGGTTTAGACGGTTTAGGAATGCACCGAAGAATTGTTGGTCGTCAGGACCCGCCACCTCTCTGAAGACGTTGAGAAATTACAACGACATGCATCAGAGGTGTGGAGAGATCTACCCTCGAATCAAATCCTGTGTTTGAGGGAGAAAAGAGGGTAGTGGTGAACCCAAAAATCATTATTCATATTTTGAGACTAAGATTTCATCAGGGGATGTGGGATGAATATCATTTTGGATATTCTCAGTTAGAAGATCATTAGTCATGTTTGGATCTAAGATTTTTTCGGGAAATTATAACCACAGGGAGGGCTCGGTTGGCCGGAAATCAAAGAGATTTTGACCTCAGAAAACTTAGCCAATTTGGGCTAAGACTGGGTTTCCAAAATTACCCAATAGTGCTAAGTACTAAGGAATACAGTGCATTTCATGTAGGCACTAGATTAGTGTTAAACACTGGGTTTTTGTGGTGCTCACGTGTGAAACACGTGAGGCGCCCCAAATATGGACGCTGCCCTTGGGTTTTATTGCCTCTCCCTTTTTACAGAAGTGCTAAGCAGTTGATTGGGGTTCGCGTGCAAAACACGTGACTGCCTTAGGAAGTGCCTCTTGTTTTTCTTTTAAGCACTCACGTGGGAAACACATGAGGCAGTTTAGGCCGTTCTTGTTGTTCATTAGAGGCACTCACGTGGAAAACACGTGAGGTCTCATTATAGTGTTAAACACTAACGAATCACCAGGCTTTCCTTCTGTTTTCTTAGAAATCTTAATCTCTTATTAATGACATTTCTAGTCATTAGGATTTAGGTTTGGAAGATCTCAGATTATTATCATCGTCTGGACTGAGGAATCAAGTCCTCCTTTTTTTTTTGTAAGAATCAAATTCTTTATATAGGGTTAAATCCTAGTTTTCAGAGGAATTAAATTCGCATATGTTTTTGTAAGAATTAAATTCTTTGAACTCGGTTCTTTCCCCTAGGTTTTGAATCTTCAGGACAGAATCTTCCCGATGAGAATTAAATTCTCGACTAATGGGGAGATCTGCATATGCAGATCTTAACCAGCGGAAGAACTGGGTTCTTATATGAAGGGTTAAACCCTTAGAGAGGCAAAGAAGAGATAGAACAATCTCTATGTTTTTTCTTTTTACCTGGTGTGTTATAACGAAACAAGTCTTCACCGAGAATTAAATTCTCTTTTTTCTGTCTCGTCCCTTTTTTCCTTTTTTTTTGTTTCTCTTTTTGCTCCTATTTTTAGGAGAGGGGAAAGATCAATTTCGTTGAGCAAATCTCTGATTGAGAGATCAAAAATGATCTTTAGATTAATCGGTGAATTTTATCACCATTGGATTTTAATCCAAAGGCTCCCTGTCCAACAGTGAGGTTTTCTTGTTTGTTTAAAAAGATTAAGAAATATTTTTCTTAAGATAGAATTTTATTCTATCAGATGGTCGGTTGGTGGTTTTATAATCACTATTAGATCTTTGATCTAATGGTCCTCTGTTTAACAGAGAAGATCTTTCTAATTTTAAGAAAGATTAAGAAAATATTTCCACATGGAACTTAATTCTATCAGATAGTTCATCCAAGATTCTTTGTTAGAGAATGATCTTTCTATAAGAAAGATTCAAGGAAACATTTCCCAAATAGAATTTAATTCTATTACATAGAATTTAATTCTATCCGCTGCGAAGATTTTAAAAGAACTCACGTGTGGCATGTGATCCCTAATGGAGTTGAGCTTGTTTACTTTTAGAAGCGCTCATATGCTTTTGCATATGAGCGCTCACGATTTAATACGTGAAGCCTATTTGGCTTGCCAATTATTTTATTGTAGCGCCTATATACTTTGTATATAGGTGTTCACGTGTTTAACACGTGAGGCTTATTTAGCATATCAATTGTTAATTGTAGCGTCTATATGCTTTGCATATAGACGCTCACGTGTATAATACGTGAAACTTTCATAGAGGGGAGTTTCCCCCTTTCTTTCTATTCTTTCTTTTCTTTCATTTTTTTAATGAGGGAACAGTAAGTTCTCATCCCTCTCTTCCTCTTTTTGTTCTCTTTCATGAACTCACCACCTTTCTTTGTCGTAATCCCTAATAAAATATATATTTATGTATGTAGATTTAGTTGCATATGGATTATCTAAACGTATTCGTTGCCTCTTGTTCAAATTTTATCTGCATTTACTATTTTCTTATATGATAATATGCTTC
Source organism: Agapanthus africanus (assembly GCA_030015575.1). Taxonomy (NCBI): domain Eukaryota; kingdom Viridiplantae; phylum Streptophyta; class Magnoliopsida; order Asparagales; family Amaryllidaceae; genus Agapanthus; species Agapanthus africanus. Next base: position 88,555,940 of record JASDDO010000012.1, on the reverse strand, counting down.
CACATCGCGGATTTAGATTTATACCAATTAGTGATACCATAAAACGAGTAAAGCTGTATATTGCATGATAAAATGATTATAGAACAGTTTTCATGAAAATCAAAATTTTAGGCATAAGTCTTTATCGAAGTTCATGGTCCATATGTTAAGATTCAGACATCTTATATCGCTGTATTTTTAGTTATTTATACTCATGCTTTTAAACGAAAACGAGGTAATGAATAAATACCATAGTTTTGTTAGTTTCAAATACGACCTCAAAATACCTTGATCTTCGAAATAAATTTATTTGGATCAATTTGACATCTGGAAATTTCTAGTAAAGATAATAAATAGTTGTATAAGAACGCTATAAAAAATTATAACGATTTGATTTTTAGTTTAAGTTTTATTGCTCTCGTAGTCGCTATTTCTGACAGATCTGAAAACTGATTTCAACATCTACATTCAAAAATTCATAAGTCCATCATCAGAGGTCCAAACTAAGTGATTTAAAATTGTTTTGGGTATCGAAAGATCTAGATTTTACTAAATCAAACTGACCTCTCAAAACCGACGGAATTAACTTAATTTTGTCTTTTAAAATTGTATGTCGAATTTGAACAAAATTTGTGCTGGTCTGTGCGCTGCTTTTCAAAATGTTATATCTAGAACTACAAACACGGATTTCAATAAACCTTAGATATATGGATGGCACATTGATTGCCCTACAACTTTCCTGTAGAACCCTGACCCAGAAAACATATATATCAACACAATATATGCTCTGCAAGTTACCCTCTTGTTGTTGTCACAGAAAATAAAAATATGTTTTATACCCATTGACTAAAATAATTATAACTATATCTCCAAAGATCCAAATCATGTAAACTTTAGTTGTTTTGATATCTATATTGAGATACCTACCTTTTTCTAGTTCATCTCCAGACCTGGAAACTAGCAGAAAATATCATAAACTGTAATTCTAAAACTTGCGGCGATTCTGGACCGTTTCTATCCGGTTTTGTGCAGTGTCACCGAAAACCTTATAACACACTCATTCGGACCCCGAATGAGGCAAACTCAGTTTTGTTGGTTACCTGACTTTCTTATCTAAAACTTTTGTGTTTATTATTAATCCAAAATTAGAACAGAAACCATGTTTTCCTATATACGAAGTAGCACTAATTGTTTGATCTGCCATTCTTGTAATCAATAGTTTAAATACTTGCATTAAAATACAAACATGATATGAACTTCATGAATACGTGTTTCCTTGAACCCGTGAATCTATGACCTGATACAAAACTTTACAACACATGTTTACAGACCCATGTTTGATTCATATACGAGACTAGTAGATTAGAAACGGGGTTAGGTAGTTTGGGAAATGAGTTGCTTTCAATTTGCTCCGGGAATTCCCTTACTAACATATCAATCCATGAATCCGTGTTACTATGATATCGAGTCGGAATGGTACATTACTAACTCTTGAATCCAAGTTATTGTGGTACTGGACAGAAACGGTATAACTCCCATAGTGGGTTGAACTCTCACAAACCAAACTTTCGTTACTATAGTAACCTTATTATGATTGCATGCTCATTCATAACATGCTTATTATCTTGATCACATGTTTAATCATATCATACTTATTATAATGCGTACAGGCTTAGTTACAACCCTGCTATCTTTATGCTTATACTTTTGTTTTAAACCTAGCTTTTAAAATCAATACTTTAAATTGTGGGACTTACCGAGCGAAAGTTCGCTGACGGGCATTTCTTTGTTATTGTTTTTCTTGAAACGTTCGTCAGGTGATCTAGATATAGGTGAGCCGAAGTGAAATGATAGAGGGAGAGGTTGAACCATTGAAGAAGGACTCTCTGCAGTTGTCATTGCAGACTGATTATTAGTCATACGCTATTTAGTATTTCTTTAGTATGCCTACTTGTTGAAGGCTTTATTTTTTCTTCTATTTGCAAATGTATCAGTTAATTCAGACTTGTATCGATTTTGAATCTTGTGATGTTTGAATCAGTCATAAATGTAGTTGGATTTTATCTATTACTAAATTATTGTTTATATTATATTGCTTTCGTTAATGCTCAACGTGTCAATTTCGAGAAAGACATTTTCTCGGTATAGATTCGTCGTGGGCCTAGTCATGTGCCTGCTACTGTATTTTAGGAAGTGGTGCGTGACAAGTTTTTGTTGTGGCCCATGTTGGTAATTTCTGTGCGACCACTAAAAGAAGTATATTACAAGAATTTAGAAATCCAACAATATTTAACCTTACATTTGAATTTAATCCTAATCCTTGAACTTCACTTTTGATTTTCTTGAAGATCACATATAGACTTTCGATTTCTTGAATTCAGTCCACTCCTTTTCACTTGCATCTTTTAGAACTACCTTTTGTTTGTGTCCTTGAATTATTCTCGTTAACTTCGAACTTTCTCCGCAAACCCTGACTGTCGTCAAATGAGAGTAGTGTTTGAGATTCCCAATAATCGATATTCAACTTCAAAAGTTCCTTTAAGATTCCATTCAAGTTACATCCTTACTTGCATTTCTCGGATCATCCCTCTTGCCCCTTTAAACTAAGCCATACGATATTACTTGCCTCCGGCCCCAGCCTTTGTGAGTGCATGATCTTCATTTGTTCCATACCTTTTTACCGTTTCCTTCTTACTGGATTCTCCTACTTTTTAAATTCCAGTCAATTATTTTTCTTCTTATTTACATCCATAATTACCCGTTTCATACATCCTCGAATCATTCTCGTCGACTTAGGAAATTATTCTAGAAACTTTATGTCGTCCTTCAAATTATTTGACTCGGAACATCTCACCATTTTTTCTTCTATTTTTGATTCCCTCACAATCTATTCCAGTCGAACACCTTCTTATTGATTACAGTACCGACTGATGAATCACGATGACGAAACGCGACTACGTTATCCTAACCCTTTTTCTTGCTCTGTTGCAACATCCTCCTTCAGCAATTTCAAGGAAGAAATTATTTTTAAGGAGGGTATAATGTAATGACTCTAAAATCCATGTACTTTTGTATTTTCTTTCATTAATAAAAGGCCGCTTTCCTTTCGAACGCTAGCATATATTTATTTTATATTGAATATGTGCAAGAGCAAACTTGTATCCCATAAGTTAAGTCATTGCTATGAAGTTCCATAGGCTACATGTTTGGAACCAGGAGCGTGCAATTTTTGTATCATATTTTTTAAAACTCTCTCATAAGGTACAAATGAAACCTTTCAATTCCTCTTTTTTTAACTACCAAAATGAATATATAATTAAGTGAATTATGAAGACCATTAACCGCGCTTTATGTGTTATTCCTCTCCTTCCTTTTCTTCTTTATTTCCACTGAAAATTCAGACACTTCATTAGAAACTTAAAACTTTCTTTTCTTCAATTTCGCCGTCTTCGGGTCTCGAAGTCACCAGAACCCACCTGTCGCTAGGAAAAAATCTACAAGCCGATTGTTATACCAACTTGCGCTATTTGTAAATCCCCATCCCTCTCTTCCTCTTGTCGTGCTCTTTCATGAACTCACCGTCTTGTCTTGTCGTAGTCCCTAATAAAATATATATTTATGTATGTAGAATTTAGTTGCATATGGATTATCTAAATGTATTTGTTGCCTCTTGTTCAAGTTTTATGTGTATTTACTGTTTTCTTATATGATAACATGCTTCCACATCACAGATTTAGATTTATACTAATTAATGATACCATGAAACAAGTGAAGACATATATTGCTTGATAATACGATTATAGAAGAGTTTTCATGAAAATCGGAATTTTTGTAAGAAGTCTTTGTCGATGTTCATAATCCATATGTTAAGATTTGGACACCTTATATCGCTGTATTTTTAGTTATTTATACTCAATTTTTAATAAATACCATAGTTTTGTTATTTTCAAATACGACCTCAAGATACCTTGATCTTGGAAATAATTTTTTGGGTTCAATTTGACTTCTGGAAATTTCAAGAAAATTAATTAAGATAATAGATATTTTTATAAGCGTGCTGTAAAAATTTTAAAATGATTCAATATTTATTTTAAGCTTTACGGCTCTTATAGTCGCTATTTTTGACAAATATGAAAACTGACTTCAACACCTACATTCAAAAATTCATAACTCCGCCTTCAGAGGTCCAAACTAACTAATTTCAATTTTTTTATAACCATATCAAAAGATTTAGATTTTCTTAATTCAAACCGACCTCTTAAAACCGACGGAATTAACCTAACCCCGTCTTTTAAAATTGTGTATTGAATCCGGACATAATCTGTTCTGATCTGCGCACTGCTTTTCAAAATGTCCTTTCTTGAACTACAAAACTTGGATTTCGATAAATCTTAGATTTATGGATACCAAATTAACACCCCTACAACTTTCCTATAGAACCCAAGACTTAGAAATGTGAATATCGACGCTATATATGCTCCGCAAATAACCCCCTCCTTGTGGTCTAGAATTTTTTTTTATACTTTTAGATTAAAATAATCGTAACTATAGTTTCAGAGATCCAAATCTCGCAAACTCAAGTTGTTTAGATATCTATAATGAAAGACCTATATGTTCCTAGTTTAATACGAGACCTGAAAAACGACAGAAAATATCGCAAACTGTGTTTTTAATACATATGTCGGTGTTGGACATATTCTGATCTGCTTTGCGCAGCGATACCAAAACGCGTCTACCTCCAAAACCAGTTGTCGTAATTAGATGAGACTTGAACTCATGTCTGCAGAACACCTAGGACTACATTTCTTGTGTTATTCCTAAGTTCATATGAATTGAGTAATCGGTAGTTTCCATCACTTATTTAAGATACTGTTTCTGGTTTATACTTGGATATTTCACTTGTATCATTTCATGTCATGAGAATTCCTCATTTTATTTTACATACATGAGTCACGTTATTAGATATATTGCATGCTCGATATGAACCTAACTCGAACTGTGAATACGTAATGACATGAACTTGTAAGCCTCAAACGTATTCATGGATTCATGTAGGGCTTGTGTCAAACTCTATAACTTAACATACGTGGAGGAAAAGGGTAATTGGGTAATGAATGTATATTGTGGCACGAGAGTCCATGAAAAATCACCAACCTGAATCTCATGTACCGTTGTTCCATTGGTAGTTTTGATGGAGCTTAACTAAACGTGATGTAGGTCCGTGTGTTTGACGGACTACTCTTGTATTCATGAATACTTTCATTATTGTACTACGACAAAACACGTAGCCGTAGAACTGCCATGCTTATATAGTTTCCCTTGTTAATTGCCATATCATTCTTATTCACTGCATCATACTTTTCCTTTCTACTTATATGCTTGTCGTTTATTATTTTTACAATTATACTTTAAATCAGGGATTTACTGAGCGCAAGATCGCTGACAGACATTCCATTATTTTTTTCTTCTTTTGGGAATGTTTGTCTGGAGGTTTAGAGACAGGAAAGATTGAGCCGACTAAAGAGGACTTTTCGCAGCTATCTTCTCAACTGGATTTCTAACAGCATATCGGTCCTTATCTTTCAGTCTGCTTATTGTTTGGGGTTCGTTTATTTCTTTTTCGTTGTATCTGATCTTCAGACTCGTTGTCAGTTGTTTGAATATTGTGGAATTTGAAATGTAATAATGTAGTTAGATTTTATTCTCTTGCTTAATTCTTGTTATAATATACATTGCTTACTATAACACTTAACGTATTTATTTCGAGTAAAACACTTTTCTCGGTATAAATACGTCGCGGACTTCATCACGTGCTGCTACTGTCTTTTGGGATGCGGAGCATGACAAAAAGTATGAAAATCACATAAATTTTAACACACATAAGTTTTATACCTTAAAAATCTATATTTATAGTGTTGATCGTCGAATTAGAAAATATGAAATCGACTTTCTTACCGTCGTAGGGGAAATTTTCTCATCCGGTAGCTGATATTCCGTTTTTTCTAATAAAATATAATAAACCATATTATATATATTATACTTCAAATATCATTCACTATCATGATATTTTAATTTGATCTGAACATATTAGCGAACTCAAGATGTTTATCGGTAGTGTTTCAAATTCAAACTCTTTGAACATGCATAGATTTTCATCCGTTTAGAAGGACTACATTGAAGAGACTCGATCCACTTACGAGTCCAAAATAATAATAAAAAGTCAAAACTAAGAAGTTCATGTCTGAAAAGCTTTGATGTCTTATATGTCAACAACTAAGTCCTCTGTAAAATTTGAAAGATTATTTTATTTTTGGTTCTCAATAACTTTAAGATGTTTTTGATGCTCGGTGAATATGTTTTTTGGTCGATAATGTTCTCGAGAATGTTGAATAACATATTTTGTTAAAACAAATTTTTTTGGAGAAGTTTCTTCCGCAAGCGCGAAGGCACATTCTGAGACTAAGATATGTCCGATAAAAGATGAGTAAATAGATGTGGAATGTCATAAAAAGCGATAATTGTAACATATATTAAATAACAATAGGTTTGATTTTACCTTTAAAATTTTTCATATAGATTCACTACTACAATAAGGGGTTGCCCCTGTGGATATATCTGTAGGAGCAAACCACGGCCCCAACGGATATAGCCGCAAGGACAAAAAAATACCCTATAGGTTACCGCAGGTGCAATTTTGCGTCCTGAACATTCCCCTACGGAGTAATAATTGCCCCTACGCCTTAATCCGTAGGGACACTTATCCCTACGGAGTACTCCGTAGAGCCTGATAAATATTTTAATTTATTGGTTTATAAAATAAAATACTTGCCTCTACGGTTGTATTCGTAGGGCCTGGTTGTAGCCCCTACGGATAAGTCCGTAGGTCCATATAAATGTCCCTACGGATAAAATTCGTAGGGGCAAGATTTATTGATTCCATAGGGACAAAATATCAGGTATCCTGATATTTTTTTCTACGGCTAGCTGTGTACGGGTAACCTGACCTACGGATTAATCTGTCGGTTCAATATATGGACCTACGGATTAATCCGTAGGGACAAAATATCAGGTATTTTTTTATAAAAAAAAAGTTCTTCCTATTTTTTCGCTGCCCTGTGCACAATAATATATACATCATATAAACAAATACAGAAATATTCATAATCAACATCTCACGCATAATATATAAAAGAAATAAACAATCAGAATACGATATCAAACTAAATCATCGTGAACAAGCATACCACCATCAATATCGTCCAAAATTTATACAATATGTATCAGATAAGTACATGTAAGTCTACGGTAGCGCCCCGGCCGTCTACAGACGCCAAATGCGGAACAAAAACTTTTTAACTGGCGCTATCGTATACTTTAATCCGGATCTTCCATTATTGCTAAACTAACAAACTGTAAAGAGAGTAGAAAGGTTATACCGAACGATCCGAGTCCTTCGTTCTTTAACCATCATCCCACGCTCCGTTGCGGCTGCTCCGATCTCTTCGATCTCCGATCTGCTCGTCCAGGTGGCACCACGTCACTGATTCATTAAACGGGCTCCCGCCTCTGACTCGAAGCAACTCGGTCGTCAAGTTTGCTAAAAGAGACGACCAAGAATTGATGTAGAGAATGAGTGGAATACTTTGTCTCGCTTCATCCAAAACCATGGACGAACGGTTAATGAAGTTGCCGTGGGAATCGGGTGATGGAATGAAATGAGCTATGAATTCCATACACCCAAAACTATACTCTTTTAATCAAAATGAAATCAACCAAGTGAATGAGAGAGAGGGGAGGGGCCGGCCATATAAAGAGAAGGAGGAGGGTGAGTGTAGGAGCAAAGAAGGAAGGTGATAATAAACCTTAAGCTTATCATAACCATTCATGAAAGCATGAGTCACAAAGAGCAATTAATGCAAACCAATGAACATAATACAACTCTCCCTTGCATTAAATGAATCATTAATGGCACTAATGAGTCACTTAAAACCTCACCACTTCTAGAACCTTCTAGAAGAATCCACACTCATCTCAAGGAAAGATAAACCCGTCTTTAACCGAATGTTAAAAGACGGCTGATAGAAAACTGGAAACTTGCAACTTCCAAAAGTGATCCTGAAACGACTTTCAGGATAACCCCGTAACTGTATAAATATACCCGTATTTGTATTACGACCGAATACAAATGCAACTGAGACAAAGATATTATATCTACTCAATATAATACTCGGATCCGGCTTAAACCAAAGCCGACTAGTATCATCTTCCCGAAAACTGACACGTGCGTAAACGCACGTGTATTTTCCGAACCCTGCCATAAAACCGTACGGCCTCTACAACGTTTCACCCGAACTTGGGAAACTGTCTGTGGGGGACTCTAATGACTCGTCAGTACCGTGGCAGTGGGTTTAACCACAAACCGTCAGCGGCACTAGCTATGCGTAACGGCTGCCCATGGACTGACCTCAAGGGACGCTGATGAGCAAACTCATCCAGAAACCCTACTGAGCCTAACAGTGACAATGTATATACAGTCCGGTCCATTTGTCTATGAGTATCGTATATCTGCCTAGGGGGCTAGTAACGTCAGACCCCCAATAGCAGTATAAGTCGTGTCGGAGTGTAGCCCAATAACACCCTGAGATACTACTGGAGTACCTACCAGTAAATCTCCTGCCACGGCCATGGGCTATGTGTAATGGCTCTCCTAGACACAGCACGATCTCGCCCCCAATACCGGGAGAGACGAATCCCCTGCCGATCCGCTCACGTGCCTCCATATGGCTCGGGACTGTACCCAAAAACTACCTGTTTGCATGACTCCTTTGAGCCGTGGTAGGGTAGAAATCAAAGCACAGTGGGAACTCACACGAGACAAATGACGACCTCAGGTCGATGAACTAACCTGTACACATGTCACCAGGGAACTGCTATCTGACGATATGTATAATACCAACTAGCAGGTTCCCGGCGAGTCCTGTCCGGTGTACTCATAACCCAATGAGCACCTGTATACATCTTAGGTGATCCAACTAACACCAGTGGCTTGTGAGACCGGCCATCGCCCCTCGTCGGGGTCTCGACTGTATACACTAGAATACTCCGGAGTATCGATGCCCTGTCTCGAAACTCCCACGACTAGGGACCACAATTAAGGATATGCATATAAACTACCCAACTCTCACATATATGATCGCCATCATACAGTTGGTAGTAAAGCAAGATCCTAAGGGCTCTATCAAAGTGTAACATGTAATCAGTCACCTGAACATGTACACGACTGATAAAGGCAAACCAGATAGCATACTATCATCTCGGGTAAGACTGTCCTACCGGTATAGGTCCTCTGCAATCATTGCAATCACGTACCTGCGATCCAATAATAGACTATGAGGGCACTATCACCAACAATCTCCCACTTGCACTCAAGGCTAATTATTGCGATGTCGACTACTCACAGCCCGTGTGAAACCGAACATCCAACTCCTCTACTAATCAGTTTCACAAAGCCCGTTTGTAAAACTATTGTGTTCGAGAAATAGCCTTAGTGAGTGGATCCGCCTAGATGTTTCTTTCTATATCTCTCTAAATCTCAAGTTCGCGGAGAAAGCCATCTCCCGAATCGAGTAATACTTGTCTTAGAATATGTCTGGATATCTGATGGGACCTAGTTCATAAATGAACTCCAAATCCAAACTTCTTAGACTGTATCGATCACTGAACCTAATCAGTATCCGGCACCATGCCACCCACAGTATCCTCTTGGACCACCTGTCCATAATATTGTCCCTCGTCAAAGGGAAAACTAAAACTCTGACAATCACTCTGTCATACACGTCACCTTTGAAGCCTGGAATGATAATTGTCTCCCGAAGGAGGTTGCCGTCATCAAATCCGTAGAACATCCACTTATGTTCTATAACTGCTTCCTTATGTCTCTCCAGGATTGGATTAATACAAACTTATTGCATCTAGTGCAAAAACAACATTTGGTGTGGTACTTGACATTTCATGATTGATTCAATTGCCTAAGCAAGTGATCTGCCAATCATGCACATCCCTCTCCCTTTTAGTCTGTAAGACACCTTTAGAGAGGGTGACTCCATTACCTGCAGGTACACCACCATGCCAGGAGTCATCTATTCTAAAAACCATTAGAATACTGTCAAGGTACCCACATTGGGAAACTACCCAAATCCAGATCTAAAAACATAGATCTAGAAACCAGAATGTCAAATATTATATCCATATCCTGTCTGGAGAAACAACTGTGTGACGACCACAGTACAACCGATCGTAGTATAGGAATTTTAGTTCCTACTCTATGTATGTCATCCAGATACCATGATATCACACCCTACTACCTTCTTAACAGATTCATCCCCTATTCTGATGAAGTCAAACCCCATGACTGTAACATCAAAACTAGATGATCTATCTCCGCTATAACTGCTCTAGTCTATAAATAGACATAAGCTACTTGTCCACTATGCTTCCGCTACTCCCATTGACCACAACAACCCTCCTACCGGGTCTCATAGCCTGGAACAACGGTAGTGTCATGTCTGGGTAGATAAGAACCTCCCTGTCACCGTCCTTGAGGCTACCGAAGTACCTCTCGGGTGTCTGAGGTTACCCACCGTATCTGCGGAGTGGCTAAAGAAATGTCAAACCTGATTGAATATATAGGTCCTATTAAATTTTCCGTAATCGTTTGCGGTTCTGGAATCACTTCCAGTTCTACCATACTCCCACTACTGTTTTCTGAAAAAGTCCATTTTTACTAAAGCTGTGGCGAGTCAAGAACAATATCACTATTGATCTTCCAAATGGTAGAATATCAACCCTCGTCATAGCCAGGGTCAACCCACAAACAGCCATTATAGAAACGTGCCCTGAGTTATCCAGTGTCTGGTTTTAAGCATAAGCCGGACAACTCCCCGTACCTTAACATCTTTTAAGGTACGAACTATTCTATATCCAATATAGAAACTTTGGCACTAATTTAATTGGAACCATATTCAAATCATGCAGCTGTCTCCAGTGCATATCACCTTAATGGAAAGAGGCTAATCAGCATTACTCAACTTAGGAATCCATCCAATTATGAGTAACCTGAAAGAGAAATATGTTTCTCAAAACCATTACTATCATCTGAATACCAATCACAAGAATCTACATCTTCGATCTCTTTGAAGAATCCCGATACTTGTGATACCTGGTTCTCTACTTTATTCTTATACCCACAACTTCTCAAAACTTAGACCTTGTATTTCTACGAAACACTTGTCTAAATACTAGAGAAGTTATAAGTAAACAGAACATAGTACGAGGACCTACCCCTTTGTCCTGATGGACACTTAGACAACATACAATACTCTGTATAAGTCCGCTGAGTTAAACAACTCAAAACCTGTGCGTCGTAGCTTGAAAACTGTACTCTGGCGATTTCCTCAAATATCACCAATTTCAACGAATTCCGATATAATGAGGATAATCACCTAATTCCTAATAACTTACACCCTCTCATCATCTGTAAAACCATACAGATATGAGAATGAAACCTGATAAATACATACCCTCGGAGTAAGTATTTAATCGGGAAAACAGTTTTCTTTTAACAATGCACTGAAACATGAAAATGTTTCGTAGGGGTAACCTGGTATTCATAGTAATGCCTCTTCCATAATCCAATTCATGACTTCAACCGTTTATTTTAATGCCATCTCTCCAAATCCCTTTATTTGTCTTTAGTCGTTACGTTCTGTATACCATCGTTAGGCTAAATGGTTTTCTTCCTTCCATACCGTTCGGCACCAGCCTATGGTTTGGAAGAAGACTATCCAGTAAGCATAATAGGTGTACCCTCCTAAACCAAGGAGTACTCATATCTTGAGAGAAGGTGATGATAAAAGACAACCGAATAATACCTTATTCTTTTAAAAGTGAAATAGGAGTGGCGATGAAGTACGCAGTTTTGGTCGTGAATGATATCAGTCGCAATTTACTTTGCCCTCTTTCTAATCCCTTTATTTTGTCTTTAGTTATTGCCTTCTGCACACCCTAATTAGGCTAATTGGTTTTCTTCATTCTCTACCTTTCAGCACCTGCCTATGGTTTGGAATAAGACTATCCAATAAGCGTAATAGGTGTACTCTCCTAAACCAAGGATCCCTCGCAACCTGAGAGAAGGTGATAATAAAAGACAACTGAATAAACCAATTCTATTTCTCCTGAACCTGGATCCATCCTCGAAGAAGTCCCTTCGAGTTCGTATATAACCATACGATGGATCTATCCAATGGAAGTGGATGTCCGTAGTAAAACGGGTGTTCTGAGAAATGCAAAGGGTAAAAGAAGGAGTGGCAATGACTTATGCAACATAGACAATCCAAAAGCCAGTATTTTAAGAAAGTTCGGTCAACTTGGTCACTGACTCATAGTCTAGGGTCGGTCAAAGGTCGCTGCTAAAGAGAGAGAGAAAAGAAACACTCTGCGTGCACTCTTACCTAGATCAGAATGGTTATCACTTTATCTAATCCGGAAACCTCCCACTGTCCTGCCAAATTCTCCTCCAAACCTAAAAGAAGAATCAATCGGGATCACCCGAAGAGTAAACCAACTCATCAGTGGGAATCGGGATCCAACTCTCATCGCATGATAACGTGATGGAATTCATCCACGTTACTCATACTCCAGAAGGTATGCTCATACTTGGCAAGTTTTAGTTTCTTTAGAAACTCCCGATAAGATTTTTGCCCCATGCTCTTATAACCTTGGCTTTGGTCAAAATGTCATAAGTCACATGCCAAGTTCTACCCGTCACTATCTTGTCAATTTGAACCCACCCGCACATGCCCCTGACTTTGGCCAATCGGCAGAACGACTGTCCCAAACTAACTCATCTATCTATGCAACAAATGAATACACAGCAGCTACCAAACACTATGCCTTAACTTTGGCTAAAATGCATAGCTTGAATACTACTAAATACCCAAAAGAAGTGACGGAGGGCTACGGCTGGTTTTTGGCGAAAAACCTTTAACGTAACGAACTTGATATCGCTGAAGGAACCTGATAGCTTTTTAAAATATAGTGGCGAAAACCTTTCGCTAAAGAGGTCATTCCCGGTGAAGGGATCTCGGCTCTTTCCTCGTGGAATGAGGTGCAGGATATTCCACTGAATACTGCTATGCAAAGCAACTTGTAATCGACTATAGTGAGTTATTACCCTGACGCAAACTTCTGCCCAAGGGGTCAGTCCCGGTGAAGGGATATCGGCCCTTGCCCCGTCGAATGAGGTGCAGGATATTCCACTGAATACCGCTATGCAAAACAAAAGGAAACGTCTTTGCAATAACACATTTTAAATTTGTTCCAACAACTGTAAACAGGTTTGCATTACTTTGCATTGATCAGAATCAACACAGTCCCATCAATCAATCACACCAAAAAAGAACGAAAATAAAATGTACGTATATGCCATCTGCATTCGTCACTGGGTCCCGTCATCACCCGTTAGGTTACTTAACTAATGACAGAGCGGGGACTGGACTAGCGCGGGTGTAAAACATATACAACATCTAATAGTATATATACCAATATACAATAATCGCTCCAGGCGTGATAATATGCAACATTACAGAAAAGTAATAAGTATCACAGAACAATACAGATAATCTGGGATCCCTGGGTTTCACAGAGCCGCTGCTGAAACCCGACGTTCCCCTGTCGTGTGGATAGCCTATGCAATGAAACCTAGACCCCTACAGGTGCGGCAAGTTACCCGCCAAAACCTGAAGCGAGGCAGCCCCCTACAGCAAAGTGAATGGACCACCCTGCACTTCACGGAATCCGGTAGCTTGAGCACCCCTCCTTGGGTCAACCTATACCCCCTACGAGTGCGGCGAATAGTCTGCCAATTCTAGAGTGAGGTCCCTCTGCCTCTCAATGCCATGAGATGCGGACCCGTTGCCCCTCAGAACCCGGCTATCCGTGCACTCCGCCGCGGGGCAAAACCTAGTACAGTAATAAATAATAGTACAACAGGTACATCGACCGCAACCTGGTCGTGCCCCAAAAGAATATTATACAACAGGCAGTGACGGCAGTCCATATGTTGGACGCTCGCCCCGCAATATCAAATGTACAAATAAACTCAAACTGTACTACCATTGCACACTGCTACCCACCACGACAAATCCGCAACATCACAGCACAACACAGAACATCAACGCGAATGTCACGTTCGCAAACCCAACTAAAAGAACTATAGCAATCAGACGCGGTTTACCGATCAAATGACATTCCCGGTCGGAGATATAATGTAAGCACTGTAAACTAACGTGTTTAAATTTCGATCGACTAAATATCACGAAGTGGGCCCCACGAACAACTGGTGAACAGTAACAAAACCTGGGCCCAAAAGATATATACCAAAAACCACAAATTCCATAGAAGAACCTACTGAGCAAATTTGGGGAACATGATGACACAGAATGGCCGCGGATCCGCGGCCAAACCATGGGTTTGGCCGCGTTTCCGCGGCCAAACCATGGGTTTGGCCGCGTTTCCGCTGCAGTCTTGTCGAATCATGATCCCAAATTTGGACGGTGTTCTAATAAAACCCTGCACAGTTTTCTGAGATATGTAGAATAATTTTAGGACATCATTTAAAATCTACAGAAACTGTGAATTTGAAATTTGCAGTTTTTGATTTCCGGTTCGATCGATGTTTTAAACGCGTTAGCACAAGTTAGTAAAGCAAAATGGTGAGGCTCTGATACCACTGTAAGTCTACGGTAGCGCCCCGGCCGTCGACAGACGCCAAATGCGGAACAAAAACTTTTTAACTGGCGCTATCGTATACTTTAACCCGGATCTTCCATTATTGCTAAACTAACAAATTGTAAAGAGAGTAGAAAGGTTATACCGAACGATCTGAGTCCTTCGTTCTTTAACCATCATCCCACGCTCCGTTGCGGCTGCTCCGATCTCTTCGATCTCTGATCTGCTCATCCAGGTGGCACCACGTCACTGATTCTTTAAACGGGCTCCCGCCTCTGACTCGAACCAACTCGGTCGTCAAGTTTGCTAAAAGATACGACCAAGAATTGATGTAGAGAATGAGTGGAATACTTTGTCTCGCTTCGTCCAAAACCATGGACGAACGGTTAATGAAGTTGCCATGGGAATCGGGTGATGGAATGAAATGAGCTATGAATTCCATACACCCAAAACTATACTCTTTTAATCAAAATGAAATCAACCAAGTGAATGAGAGAGAGGGGAGGGGCCGGCCATATAAAGAGAAGGAGGAGGGTGAGTGTAGGAGCAAAGAAGGAAGGTGATAATAACCTTAAGCTTATCATAACCATTCATGAAAGCATGAGTCACAAAGAGCAATTAATGCAAACCAATGAACATAATACAACTCTCCCTTGCATTAAATGAATCATTAATGGCACTAATGAGTCACTTAACACCTCACCACTTCTAGAACCTTCTAAAAGAATCCACACTCATCTCAAGAAAAGATAAACCCGTCTTTAACCGAATGTTAAAAGACGGCTGATAGAAAACTGGAAACTGACAACTTCCAAAAGTGATCCTGAAACGACTTTCAGGATAACCCCGTAACTGTATAAATATACCCGCATTTGTATTACGACCGAATACAAATGCAACTGAGACAAAGATATTATATCTACTCAATATAATACTCGGATCCGGCTTAAACCAAAGCCGACCAGTATCATCTGCCCGAAAACTGACACGTGCGTAAACGCACGTGTATTTTCCGAACCCTGCCATAAAACCATACGGCCTCTACAACGTTTCACCCGAACTTGGGAAACTGTCTGTGGGGGACTCTAATGACTCGTCAGTACCCTGGCAGTGGGTTTAACCACAAACCGTCAGCGGCACTAGCTATGCATAACGGCTGCTCATGGACTGACCTCAAAGGAGGCTGATGAGCGAACTCATCCAGAAACCCTACTGAGCCTAACAGTGACAATATATATACAGTCCGGTCTGTTCGTCTATGAGTATCGCATATCTGCCTAGGGGGCTAGTAACGTCAGACCCCCAATAGCAGTATAAGTCGTGTCGGAGTGTAGCCCAATAACACCCTAAGATACTACTGGAGTACCTACCAGTAAATCTCCTGCCACGGCCGTGGGCTATGTGTAATGGCTCTCCTAGACA
Source organism: Agapanthus africanus (assembly GCA_030015575.1). NCBI lineage: Eukaryota > Viridiplantae > Streptophyta > Magnoliopsida > Asparagales > Amaryllidaceae > Agapanthus > Agapanthus africanus. The sequence continues at coordinate 88,539,752 of JASDDO010000012.1, read as the reverse complement.
CAGCACGATCTCTCCCCCAATACCGGGAGAGACGAATCCCCTGCCGATCCGCTCACGTGCCTCCATATGGCTCGGGACTGTACCCAAAAACTACCTGTTTGCACGACTTCTTTGAGCCGTGGTAGGGTAGAAATCAAAGCACAGTGGGAACTCACACGAGACAAATGACGACCTCAGGTCGATGAACTAACCTGTACACATGTCACCAGGGAACTGCTATCTGACGATATGTATAATACCAACTAGCAGGTTCCCGGCGAGTCCTGTCCGGTGTACTCATAACCCAATGAGCACCTGTATACATCTTAGGTGATTCAACTGACACCAGTGGCTTGTGAGACCGACCACCGCCCCTCGTCGGGGTCTCGACTGTATACACTAGTCTACTCCGGAGTATCGATGCCCTGTCTCGAAACTCCCATGATTAGGGACCACAATTAAGGATATGCATATAAACTACCCAACTCTCATGTATATGATCGCCATCATACAGTTGGTAGTAAAGCAAGATCATAAGGGCTCTATCAAAGTGTAACATGTAATCAGTCACCTGAACATGTACATGACTGATAAAGGCAAACCAGATAGCATATTATCATCTCGAGTAAGACTGTCCTACCGGTATAGGTCCTCTGCAATCATTGCAATCACGTACCTGCGATCCAATAATAGACTATGAGGGCACTATCACCAACAGTACATACATCCTCAAAAATATAAATAAAGCTACCCTAGCTCGGTCCAGCTCCTCCACCTTTGATATTCGCCGCAATCTGGCATATCTGCTCCTCGGTGTAGCCCTGAGTCATCAAAAACTCGACTAATGATGAAGCAGACTGTGCGGGAGTCTGAGCGGGCTGTAGAGCTGCAGGGGTGGTCTGCGCAACTGCAGCAGAAGTAGTGTCTTGTGGAGCCATGGCTGAAGGTGATGCATGCGGAGCCGCAACCGAAGTAGCATGTAGCATCTGTTAAATTTTGTGTGTAATAAATGAGTAAGAACGGTGTATTAGATTTTAGTCGAGTTCGTATCATTATCAGGTTATTGCGAAACCCCAATCTAAGAATACTTAGGGACTTAGGCCTCGTTTGGGTATCTAGTTTGGAAAACCGTAATTTATTTTAATTAGATAGTTTTATGCAAGTATGATTAATCTGTTAGTGTATATGCCCTAGAGGCCATTACTGTATCATACTAGTTTGTATATTACTTAATGGAAGCTTGGGATATTCACAGTTGTATATACAATCTTGCTCGAAATGGTAGTATGCTACTTGGTTTGTCTCTGCTTTAATATGTGCATGTGTTTCTTTTAGCATATTGCTGGTATACATATTAGTAGAGCCCTTAGGATCTTTGCTTGATTACCAGCGTTGTGATGGCGCTCGCACTCGTGGGAGCTGGGTAATCTATAAGCACATCCTTATACAGGTCCCTGGTCGTTGGACTATCGAGACAGGGCATCGATACTCCGGAGTAGACTAGCGTATGCGCTTCTCATCCCAGTGTGGGAGACGGTCTGTCCCACAGCCGTTAGTACGTCGTACTTGGGATAGTATGCGGGTGCTCGTTAGGTTACGAGTACACTGGACAGGACTCGTCGGGAACTGTTGGTTGGTAATATACCTATCGTCAGTTATCAGTTCCCAGGTGACATGAGTACAGCTTAGTCCGCTGACTTGACACTGTCACTTCGCCTCGAGTGTGTTCCCACTGCACTTTGATTACTACCCTACCACGGCTCAAAGGAGCTGTGCAAACAGGTAGTTTTTGGGTGCAGTCCCGAAGCACTTGGAGGCAGTGACGGTTAGACAGGATTCGTCTCTCCCGGTATTGGGGGTTGACATCGCGCTGTGTCTAGGAGAGCCATTACACGAGTAGTCCCTGGCCAGGGCAAGCGAGATATACTGGTAGGTTTCCAGTGTTATCTCAGGGTGTTCTGGGCTACACTCCGACACGACTTGTACCGCTATTAGGGGACTGACGTTCACCGCCCCCTAGGCCCGCCATGCGATGTATCAGACGAACAGACCGGACTGTACGGAGACTGTCACATACAGGCTCAGTAGGAGTGCAGATGGGGTTCACCTCGTCAGTCTTCTTATCGACATCTACCTGGGGACCGTTACGTACAGCTAGTGCCGCTTGCGGTCTGTGGTTAAACCCACTGCCAGCGTAGTGTCGAGTCTTTAGAGTCCCACACAGAGAGCTATTCGCCTTTAGGCAAAATGAGTAGAGGTCGCATGGTTTTGCGACAGGGTTCGTTCGCATCCGCGCACTTGTGCACGTTTGCTGTCCGGACAGTTTATACTAGCGGGCTTTGGTTTAAGCCGGATCCTAGTATATGATTAGAGATTGGTTTTTCTCATTGTGTTCGTGTTCCTCGGTTCACGAATGCGGGTGCGTATGCACGGTTGCTTGAGATTGAGGGAGAGGACCTTGTTTAGGGTTAATGACTATTGTCATTTTATTAACCCTATTGTTTTAGTGTGTATTATTGTTAATTAATAATTAGCTTAATTATTGTGCATGGTTGTTGTTGTTGACACTTTGACTTTGTTGACTTGTTGACCAAGTTGACAATTTGACCATGATCATTTCATTTGGAAGATGCTCTTTGATTCTTGCAATTTGCATTAATAATGAAATGATAATGGTCACCTCTTGATTAAACCATGACAATTTTCTTGCTAATTGATTAATTAAAATAACTCACACATATTAGTGAGAATGGCTCACTATTATTCTCATTCTCTCATTTCTTTTCTCTCTCTTGCTCATCCTCTCCCTCAAGCTCTCTCCCTCTCATGTGTTGAGAAACAAAAGCTTGAGAAAAACCCTCTCTTGATCTTCTCTACTCACTTCTAGGGTTCAAGTCTTAGCATTTCTTGCACTCTAGTTACTCCTAGCTTGGAGTTGAAGCTAAAGGTGGTGGCTTTCGGGTGGATCCTTCTTTGACGGGAGAAGACAAGCAAGGTGATCCTTTTCTACCATACCTAGGAGCAAGGAGAGAAGGACTAAAGACCAAAGGTATAACCTTTCTACAACTTTGTTAGTTGTTAGTTTACTTTAGCTAGTTTTAGTTTAGCAAAGATCCTCACAAGCTTAGTCCATGTTGCCTAAGTCATTAAAAATCCGATTTTTATTATGTTTTCCGCCTCCCCGTAAGCACCGGGGTGGGCAACACGGACTTACAGTGGTATCAGAGCCTAACTAAACTCAAACTAGCTAGGTAGTGAAGTGTAACGAAGTTTCGAAACCGAAAATCCAAAAACCGAACTTTTGAAAAACCCTAGTTTCTGTTGATTTTTTTTCTGCTCAGAATAGAAAACTTTATACTTGTAAAATTATCTCAGGGTTTTTTGTGAAACACCACCAAATACGATCCAGAGAGGAGCCAAGAGGACCGCGCTTCCGCGGCATAAGGAAGCTTTTGCCGCGGAAGCGCGGCCGTCTTGTCAACTCTCTGTATCGTTTTTGGTGCAGATTGTTTCTGAGTTGGTTTTAGGATTTTTAGGATATATAATATATGCCCAGATTTTCCAGAACTAAAATTTACTTTTGGGGGCCTATAAATCCGTATTTTTTTCGGAACTTCACTACACTTTAACTACATCGGTTATATCTGTAATGCTTGCATGTATTGAACGTCGGCTAATCGCTATAAGACGATTAGTCGGGGTTATACATGATCTGTGATTGTTATTGGTTTGTGGATATGAATGGATTGGATTGTCGCGGGTGAATGGCCGGGTTGGATGTGAGATGAGCGTTATTTTTCTTTCATTCATTTGTAACATGTAAATTGATGTAATAATATTCTTTGTATGGCCGCACAACCGGGTCGGGGTTGTAGCCGTCATTGTATAATTCTTTTTACTGTTTTTGCTCCTAGGATAGACCCATGGAGGGGGTGCACAAACTACCGGGTATCTCGAAGCGCCGAGTGGCCTACTCACGGTGGTGAGGGAGGTTGCTTCGCTTCGGGTGCTTGGCGGGTAGTTTGCCGCACCCGTAGGGGTCTTGGGTGGGGTATTGGCTATTCACCGCGACCGTGTAATCCGCTTTGCGTTGCAGGCTCGAACGCATTGCGGATTCCTAGTATATCCAATGTATTCATCTGTGATCTGTAATGTCTATCATTGCTATATATTTATATATAATAACTATTTAGGCGTTGCTTATGTTTTACAGCCGCGCTAGCCCAGCCCCCGCTCTGTCGTTAGTTAAGTAACCTAACGGGTGATGACGGGGCCCCGTGGCGAATGCGAATGGCATAAGCGTACGTCATATTTTGGTTGTTTTCTGCAATGGTAGGATTAAATGATGGGACGCATTAAAAGAACTAATGCAAGAAATAAACCAAGTAAAAGTCGATTGGAACACTTTGAAAACCACTCGGTTCTTTTCAAAACTAAAACTTTTAAACGCGGAGCTTGAACCACTCCTTTTAAAAGCTATCTCGTTCCATCGATTATATCAAGTTCACTACGTTCACGGTTTCGCCAAAACCATCCGTAGCCCTCCGTCATTCCACATGAATGGTCAAAAGTATTCAAGCTATGTATTTTGGCCAAAGTCAAGGCATAGTGATTGGTAGCGTTTGGGTATTCATGTGCAGCATAGATAGATGCGTTGGTTTGGGACAGTCGTGCTGCCATTTTGGCCAAAGCCAAGGGTAGGTACGGGTGGGTCCAAATTAACCAGGAGAATGACGGGTAGAACTTGACATGTGACTTATGATATTTTGGCCAAAGTCAAGGTCATAAGAGCATGGGGCAAAAATCCACATCGGGAGTTTCATAAGTACTGAAACTTGCTAGCGTTCCATACCATTTGGAGTGTGATAATTCTGGTAGGATTCCTTCGGTTTTATCACGCGATGATATTTGGATCCCGATCCTACTGTGAGTATATGCTACTCCTCGGGAAAACTCTCACTTAACGATCAATGCTATAAACCTAGTAGGTGCCTAGAAAGGTGTTAGCGGGGCTACGCCCACAGGGAATAGAGGTTACTTAATTAAGGAACTTCGCGAAAGCGTTGGAAAACCTCCCTCGAAGTACCGACACTGGCCTGGCTGAACGGTTAAGCAAGTATTGTACGGTGAGAATGATCCCGGCTAATCCTTTTCTTTATGGTTTGAGAAGGGATTCGAGAGACAGTGGGAGCCATCCAGTTTAGACAAACTAAAAACCACTCTAAACTTGCAAGAGCATCATGCTAAAGTGTTTCTTTTCTCTCTCCTAATTGCAGCGACCATTCAAGATGACCGGACTTAAGTTACTATTAGATAAAAACATATTGACAGGGCCAAACTACAAAGATTGGCTCAGGAATGTCAAGATGGCTATCACTTATGACAAGCTGGGGTATATACTTACCACCAAAGCTCCCCCTGTCCCAGGTCCCACCTCCAGCGTCGCGGATGTTGAAATCCGTAAGACATGGGAGATAGATTGCGCGAGGGCCAGATGCCTCGTACTAGCCTCGATGGACAACGACCATCAGAGGAGGCACGAGAATATGGACCTAGAGTCCATATTTCTCCATACAAAAGAACTGTATGGAGAGCAGTCTCGTATCGCAAGATACGAAGTGTCGAAGAAGCTCTTTTCGGCAAGGTTGGCCGTCGGATCATCGGTAGCGGACCACGTGCTTAAGATGATCGGCTATATAGAGGAGCTCGCGGACCTTGGGACCACGTTGGAGAATGAACTCTATACTGATCTGATTCTCCAGTCCCTTCCTTCCACTTACGCCCAGTTCATTCTCAACTTCAACATGCAAGGAAAGGAGGTTGAACTGGCCGAACTTCTGAACATGTTGAGGACTGCTGAGGGCACCCTACAGAAGGGTAGGGAGACATCCACTTTGTTTGTAGGAGGATCTTCCTCTTCTAGGTCCAGGGCGAAAGCCAAGGGCAAGAAGAAGAAAGCCCCCGCCAAACCAAGAGGCGGTGTCGGTAAAGTGGATACGAAGGGAAAGGGTAAAGCAACAAAAGTAGCGGGGAAGCTGGTGGGTAAGGAAGAATGCTTCTATTGTCACAAAAGTGGTCACTGGAAACAAGATTGCAAGGCTTGGAAAGCCAGAACACAGGATTTGAAGCGAGTTGCAGCTTCAGCTTCAGGTGTGTATGTTATTGAAAACTGTCTATCTATAAACTCTACTTCCTGGGTATTGGATACCGGATCGGGATCTCATATCTGTAATTCTTTGCAGGCGTTGAGAAAGCGTAGAGTTTTGAAGGCAGGTGACATGACCCTCAGAGTTGCGAACGGTGCTAGCATGGATGCTGAGGCCGTGGGGGACTATCACCTGGGATTATCAGATGGACACTTTTTGGTTTTGCGTAGTTGTTATTATGTACCAAATGCAACCTGTAATATCATTTCTGTATCTTTATTATCTAAAGAAGGTTATGAATTTGCATTTGTAAGTAATGTAGTGAACATTCACCTTAATCAAGTGTTGATTGGGTCAGGTACATTGAACAACGGTATTTACGTTTTAAACCAACCACAGGTTTTCAATATCCAGAATACACACAAAAGAAAGTCTCCAGAAATTAATAAAACTTTCTTATGGCATTGTAGACTGGGTCACATCAACGAGAGAAGATTGACTAAGTTACATACTGAAGGATATTTAGATTCGTTCGAATATCAATCATATGCAACTTGTCAATCCTGTCTCAAAGGAAAGATGACAAAGGCTCCGTTTTCTGGACACGGAGAAAGAGCGAGCGAGCTCTTGGGACTCGTACACAGCGACGTGTGCGGTCCAATGTCTACACATGCGCGAAGCGGTTTTTCTTACTTCATAACTTTTACGGATGATTTTTCAAGGTACGGTTATGTCTTCTTAATGAAACATAAATCCGAGGCTTTTGAAAAATTCCAGGAATATAAGAGTGAAGTAGAAAAACAGACCGGCAAAAGTATCAAGATCCTAAGATCGGATCGAGGAGGAGAATACTTAAGTGCCGAATTCCTGAACTACTTAAAAGAGAATGGAATTCTCTCTCAGCTTACTCCTCCATACACTCCGCAACATAACGGTGTATCGGAGAGACGGAACCGAACCCTATTGGATATGGTACGGTCCATGATGAGTAACGCTGAGTTACCGCGATCGTTCTGGGGGTATGCGCTAGAAACAGCTGCATATCTTTTGAACCGTGTTCCCACTAAGACTGTGCCTACCACACCATATGAGTTATGGAGTGGGAAGAAACCCTATCTTAATCACATTAAGACATGGGGATGTCCAGCTTTTGTAAAAAAAGCAGCATGCGGACAAGCTCGAGGCACGCTCAGTACAGTGCAAGTTTGTGGGATATCCAAAGAACTCCAAGGGATATTACTTCTATTGCGAAGAGGAACAAAAAGTCCTTGTTTCTCGCCATGCCCACTTTCTAGAACATCAGTTCATAGAAAAAGAAATAAGTGGGAGCGCAATAGAACTGGAAGAAATTCCAGAACCACAAACTATTACTGAAAGTTTAGTGGAACCAGAAAGTTCAAAAGAACAGGACATTCCTATGCCGCTCCGCAGGAGTAGTAGGCAGTCTCATCCGCCCGAGAGATACTACGGTTTTCTCATTGACGGGGATAGAGAAGACTGCATCCTAGATTGTGATGAGCCTACTAGCTTCCAGCAAGCCATTCAGAGCGTCGACTCGGTAAAATGGCTGGATGCAATGCGGACCGAGATGGAGTCCATGTACACCAACAAAGTATGGACGTTGGACATTGCTCCAGACGGGGTAAAACCCGTAGGATGCAAGTGGATCTTCAAAAGGAAGATTGGTGTAGATGGACAGGTTGAGACCTATAAAGCTAGACTGGTAGCAAAGGGTTTTCGTCAGCGACCTGGTTTGGACTATGACGAAACCTTTTCTCCAGTAGCTATGCTGAAATCCATTCGGATCCTTCTTGCCATCGCTGCTTTCCACGATTATGAGATTTGGCAGATGGACGTAAAGACAGCTTTTCTAAATGGTCATTTAGAGGAGTGTGTCTATATGGACCAGCCAGAGGGTTTCATTCAGGGTGGGAGCAGCGGAAAGGTGTGCAAGTTGCTCAAGTCCATTTATGGACTCAAGCAGGCATCGCGGAGTTGGAACATCTGTTTTGATGAGACGGTCAAAGAATTTGGCTTTATCAAAAATCCAGATGAACCATGCATCTATTGTAGATTTGTAGCGAGAACTGTAGTATTCCTCGTTTTATACGTGGATGACATTCTCTTAATAGGAAATGACATTCCTATGCTACAATCTGTCAAGGGGTTCTTGTCACACAGGTTCTCCATGAAAGACCTGGGTGATGCCTCCTACATTCTGGGTATCCGGATCTACCGTGACAGATCCAAGAGGATATTAGGACTCTCGCAGTCCAGGTACATCGACACCATACTGAAGAGATTCAGTATGGAAGATTCCAAGCGCGGTAATCTACCGGCTTGTCACGGGATCACCCTCTCCAAAGAGATGTCTCCCAAGACTGATTTGGAGAGGGATCGCATGTCTATTATACCCTACGCTTCTGCGGTAGGCTCTATAATGTATGCGATGTTATGTACCAGACCGGATGTGGCTTATGCACTGAGTGTGGTAAGCAGGTATCAGTCAAACCCAGGGGAGAAACATTGGATAGCAGTAAAGAACATTCTCAAGTACCTGAGAAGGACTAAGGAGATGTTCTTGGTGTATGGCGGAAAAGACCTGCAGGTTGAGGCCTTTGCTGACTGCAGCTTCCAGAGTGACAAGGATGATTCCAAGTCCATGTCGGGTTTTGTCTTTACCCTCAATGGAGGGGCGGTGTGTTGGAAGAGCTCCAAACAGGAAACCGTTGCTGACTCGACTATGGAAGCGGAATACATCGCTGCATCTGATGCCGCAAAAGAAGCTGTCTGGATGAGGAAGTTCTTGAAAGAACTTCAGGTGGTTCCGTCCATTGTTGACCCAATACCTCTGTATTGCGACAACAACGGGGCTATAGCTTTAGCGAAGGAACCCAGGTCCCATCAGAAATCCAGACACATCTTAAGGCGGTATCACCTGATCAGGGAGATCGTAGATCGCCAGGAGATCGAGGTCCGGAGAGTTGCATCAGAGGATAACACAGCAGATCCATTCACGAAGGCCCTACCCCAGACTCAGTTCAAGCGGCTGATCGAGATGATAGGTCTTCGATACGCCAGTACATGGCCTTAGTGCAAGTGGGAGATTGTTAGTGTATATGCCCTAGAGGCCATTACTGTATCATACTAGTTTGTATATTACTTAATGGAAGCTTGGGATATTCACAGTTGTATATACAATCTTGCTCGAAATGGTAGTATGCTACTTGGTTTGTCTCTGCTTTAATATGTGCATGTGTTTCTTTTAGCATATTGCTGGTATACATATTAGTAGAGCCCTTAGGATCTTTGCTTGATTACCAGCGTTGTGATGGCGCTCGCACTCGTGGGAGCTGGGTAATCTATAAGCACATCCTTATACAGGTCCCTGGTCGTTGGACTATCGAGACAGGGCATCGATACTCCGGAGTAGACTAGCGTATGCGCTTCTCATCCCAGTGTGGGAGACGGTCTGTCCCACAGCCGTTAGTACGTCGTACTTGGGATAGTATGCGGGTGCTCGTTAGGTTACGAGTACACTGGACAGGACTCGTCGGGAACTGTTGGTTGGTAATATACCTATCGTCAGTTATCAGTTCCCAGGTGACATGAGTACAGCTTAGTCCGCTGACTTGACACTGTCACTTCGCCTCGAGTGTGTTCCCACTGCACTTTGATTACTACCCTACCACGGCTCAAAGGAGCTGTGCAAACAGGTAGTTTTTGGGTGCAGTCCCGAAGCACTTGGAGGCAGTGACGGTTAGACAGGATTCGTCTCTCCCAGTATTGGGGGTTGACATCGCGCTGTGTCTAGGAGAGCCATTACACGAGTAGTCCCTGGCCAGGGCAAGCGAGATATACTGGTAGGTTTCCAGTGTTATCTCAGGGTGTTCTGGGCTACACTCCGACACGACTTGTACCGCTATTAGGGGACTGACGTTCACCGCCCCCCTAGGCCCGCCATGCGATGTATCAGACGAACAGACCGGACTGTACGGAGACTGTCACATACAGGCTCAGTAGGAGTGCAGATGGGGTTCACCTCGTCAGTCTTCTTATCGACATCTACCTGGGGACCGTTACGTACAGCTAGTGCCGCTTGCGGTCTGTGGTTAAACCCACTGCCAGCGTAGTGTCGAGTCTTTAGAGTCCCACACAGAGAGCTATTCGCCTTTAGGCAAAATGAGTAGAGGTCGCATGGTTTTGCGACAGGGTTCGTTCGCATCCGCGCACTTGTGCACGTTTGCTGTCCGGACAGTTTATACTAGCGGGCTTTGGTTTAAGCCGGATCCTAGTATATGATTAGAGATTGGTTTTTCTCATTGTGTTCGTGTTCCTCGGTTCACGAATGCGGGTGCGTATGCACGGTTGCTTGAGATTGAGGGAGAGGACCTTGTTTAGGGTTAATGACTATTGTCATTTTATTAACCCTATTGTTTTAGTGTGTATTATTGTTAATTAATAATTAGCTTAATTATTGTGCATGGTTGTTGTTGTTGACACTTTGACTTTGTTGACTTGTTGACCAAGTTGACAATTTGACCATGATCATTTCATTTGGAAGATGCTCTTTGATTCTTGCAATTTGCATTAATAATGAAATGATAATGGTCACCTCTTGATTAAACCATGACAATTTTCTTGCTAATTGATTAATTAAAATAACTCACACATATTAGTGAGAATGGCTCACTATTATTCTCATTCTCTCATTTCTTTTCTCTCTCTTGCTCATCCTCTCCCTCAAGCTCTCTCCCTCTCATGTGTTGAGAAACAAAAGCTTGAGAAAAACCCTCTCTTGATCTTCTCTACTCACTTCTAGGGTTCAAGTCTTAGCATTTCTTGCACTCTAGTTACTCCTAGCTTGGAGTTGAAGCTAAAGGTGGTGGCTTTCGGGTGGATCCTTCTTTGACGGGAGAAGACAAGCAAGGTGATCCTTTTCTACCATACCTAGGAGCAAGGAGAGAAGGACTAAAGACCAAAGGTATAACCTTTCTACAACTTTGTTAGTTGTTAGTTTACTTTAGCTAGTTTTAGTTTAGCAAAGATCCTCACAAGCTTAGTCCATGTTGCCTAAGTCATTAAAAATCCGATTTTTATTATGTTTTCCGCCTCCCCGTAAGCACCGGGGTGGGCAACACGGACTTACATAATCAAAGGTAAGTCTACAACCAAATAAGCTTAGGGTACTAATATTGTATATGTTACTCTCTATATGTGATATAATATTTTTCTATTAAGAAGTATGCGTACCATCTCCTTCAACTTCTCGATGGTGGTTTTCAAAGCGGCAACATCATGCTCTAGACGTTGCTCATGGGGGGCAGAGGAAGTAACTGCTGGAGTGGAGACCAACCTCATATGGGCCCTGTTAGGACCCAGTCCCCGACCTCTCTCCCAACCTCCGTGGTACCTTTCGTGTGCGGCGTCTAGGACTGGGATCAGCAGCATCGAATCGGTCTGTCCAGTAAAATCGATCACCGATGCCTCCGCCTGCTCCATCACCCGCTCCTACACCCACATTAACCATTAAAATATAAATATATCATTTAAATTTGAACTTTTCAAAACAAAAATTTCAAACATGTTAGAATAAATATTAACACTTACGCAATACTCTTGGGTAGCGGTGTCGGGGAATCAAAACTCGCCCATGGCGGGATCTATCAAGGTACTGTTCCCCTCCGAAAGACGGCGCACAAGACTGCGGTGTCTTGGCACTGAGATTCAGGGCAGATGCTAATTGGTGCTATCCGTTCACCTCTCCGAAGATGCCAAGTTGATTTATGGCACCATGTATCGAAGGTTTAAACGGATGCGTTCGATGTAGCAGACTTCGTCAGATTCTCCCTCGCTTGAGGGGTTTTTGATTGTGGGGACGCTCTTCCCTGCAGGCGCAAGCCCCTGCAGTTAATTACGCTACCGCATTGCGGTAACAACTTTCTCCTTCTCCAGCTGGTCACTTCGTGTCGTGGGTGTTTGTTTTGTGTTTTGTTGCCGTGGATTGTTTACGGAGACTGAGTTATGTCGTCGCCCGTAGGGCGTGGACTAGTCCAAATCCTTATTATCTTAGATTTGGGTTTGGGGGTTTGGTTTGAGGATACGTCAGCCATACTTGAGGCTAAGATCAACTCAAACGTTTGTTAAGGATGCGTTAGTCTAACTTTGTGACTAAGATCAACTTAACGGGATCGTTTAGATCCGATAAAGGAGTGTTTGAACTCCATTGTTCCAGTTTAGGGACCTAGAGGTCCAACGTATGTATGGCCGTCAGGACCCGTCACCTCTCTGACGACGTTGAAGAATTACAACGACGGATGTCAGAGGAGTTCAGAGATGTACCCTTGAGCCAGAGTTAATTGGGGGGATTTATAGTCCACTCTGTTTGAAGGTTTAAGGATACGTTAGCCATCTTTGAGGCTAAGATCAACTTAAACGGGACCGTTTAGATCCGACAAAAGAGCATGCGGGGCTCTATTGTTCTAGTTTAAGGACATTGCGGTCCATGGGTAGTTTAAGGACATTGCGGTCCATGGGTAGTTTAAGGACATTGCGGTCCACTGTTAGTTTTAAGACATCTCGGTCAAGGTTAAGGACGTCGTAGTCCATGGGTTTAAGGACCCCACAGTCCGTTGTTAGTTTTAAGACATCCCGGTCAAGGTTAAGGACGTCGTAGTCCATGGGTTTAAGGACCCCACAGTCCGTTATGTGCTCTGGATGCTTCACACGGGTTCACTGCCGTGTTCTGCGAGGACCAGGCTCCGCTCTGGACGTTTTCCACGGGGTCAAAGAGTGACATTATCCGCGTTCCACGTAACCAGGAATTTGCATTAAACACGGGTTTAAGGACCCCGCAGTCCGTATCAATGTGTGGTCGTCGGGACCCGTCACCTCTTTGAAGACATTGAGGGATTACAATGCCAAGTATCAAAGGAGTGAAGAGATGTACCCTAGAACCGGAGTGGATTAAATAGTGCTTGGCCCAATTTGGGGTCAAGACGAATTAATTGTGTTATGAGTCTATTGGCCCAGTTAATCACAAATTGAGGACTTATGGCCATCTTGGGCTAAGTCCAATCAGGAGAGGCTTTGCCTCCATCCATTTAGCCAATTGGGTCAAAGCCTAGTGTTAAACACTACAAAGCAATCAGTGTTGAACACTGGGAATGAGGTTGACAAGTTAGTGTTTAACACTAAGAGATAATTGGTGTTAAACACCAGCAACAAGGCTTTTCAAATTAGTGTTAAACACTAAAACAGATCAGTGTTGAACACTGCAAATGAAGATCTCAGATTAGTGTTAAACACTAAGGCAATCAGTGTTGAACACTGCAGATAAAGCTTTTTAATTAGTGTTGAACACTAAGGCCCAACAGTATTTTAACACTGGGTTCGAGAGTTTCAATTTAGTGTTAAACACTAAGACAAGAGGGGTCACGTGGCAGCACGTGAGAGCGCCTTCCCTTCATTTATTCTGAGATTATCGTGTCTTTCAGAGCGTCACGTGCCATCACGTGATGGGCATCAAATGCCTATGTATTAGAGCTTCTGCCGAGGGTCACGTGGGTCACGTGGGGTGCTGTCTCAAAGGGGCTTTCTGTAGATCTCTTGGGGGGTCACATGATGACACGTGACCCTGCCTCTATGTATTTTGTTTAGAGACTTTGTTAATCTTTTTTCAGGAATTAAATTCCTCGAGCTGTAAATTTCAGAGGAATTAAATTCCTACTTCCTTTCGAAGACTTATATTCTGGAATAGAGTTTAACTCTGAATTTTCTGTAGGAATTACATTCCTCATATATGTGAAGGGCTGAATAGGGTTAAACCCTAATAAAAGTTTTTAAGGAATTGAATTCCCATTCCCTGTTAAATGATGATTAAGGGAATTAAATTCCCGTTGTTTCAACAGAACTAAGTTTTTAATTAGGGTTAAACCCTGTTTCTTTTTATTCTGAAGGAATTAAATTCCCATGATACAGGGTCAAGCCCTAATTTTATTTTAAAGGAATTAAATTCCTATAGTTCTGTGAGAATTAAATTCTCATGCTTGCATTCCCTCTCTATGTTTCGGATCTGCATGGCAGGATCTCAACCCATTGAGAATTAAATTCTCAACCTAAAGGGGAGATGTGCACTTTGCAGATCCTCTATCAAAGAGAGAAGAAATATGTTCTTCTGTTTTTATGTATCAGAGTTAAACTCTGTTGAGAATTAAATTCTCTTCTTCTTTCAAGGAGCTTTTCCCTTTCTTACCTAGGGTTTTTGCAGAAGATCCAAGTTCTCCAAGTATCGAAGCTCTCTTTCTTTTCTCTTTTTTTTCTCTGCGTATGTATATGTATGTATGTCTCTTGGCTCCTATTTATAGGAGAAGCAGCCGAATCAATCAGTTTTTGACGAATCTTCGTGAAAGATTTGATTTGCATCCGTCATTCATTTTGGACCTTTGGATTATTAGGTGAATTTTATTCACCATTGGATTTTAAATCCAGAGATTCTCCTTTGTTATTTTGGTTAGATTTAAAGGGGAAATCTTTCCAAACCCAAGATTTTCCCATAGATAGATCACCTCTGAATCTTTAATTCGATTGGTTCCAGATAGTTGCTTTCCTTTGGAAAGATTTGAATTTCTCTCAGAATTTAATTCTGTTAACACAGTGAGCTTTGAAAGCCGGTCACGTGTGACCACGTGACTCATGGTCACGTGTGACCACACGTGACCCCCTTTGGAATGAGCCTTTTCCTTTCTTTTGCGCTCTGTCTTCTTATTGCTGCTTAAACGTCACGTGCTGCCACGTGACCCCTGGTCACGTGTGAGCACGTGACCCTTGTTTGAACTCTCTCTTTCCTTGGTTCAACTGGAGAACGAGTCTGCTGTCTTGAACGTCACGTGGCAACACGTGACCCTGGTCACGTGGAAGCACGTGACCTCTTCTGAAGCCTTTTCCTTGACTTGATCAGGGAACTGGTGTGCCTTTTGACTCTTGCATTTAAATGTCATGTGTCGCCACGTGACCCGGGTCACGTGGGAGCACGTGACTCTTTCTGAAGCCCCCTTTTCTTCAACGTAGTCAGGAAACTGAACTTGCCTTGATGATGTTTTTAGGTGTCACGTGCCAACACGTGACCGCTAGTCACGTGTAAGCACGTGACCCTCTTCTGAAGCTTTTCCCAGAAGCTTTCCTGATTTTAAATCAGGAAACAAATGCCCCCACAGCGTTGTTCTCACGTGTCTGCACGTGAGTGCAACGCTGTCACCTCTTGTGACCGTTGGATTCCTCTAGGGATCTGGGGAGACGAAACGTTTTCATTGTCTTCTATAAATACCTCTGTCTCTTCATAGGAGCCTTCACTTTGTTCATCTTCTTCTTCTGAGAACTTCTTCTTTGAGAATTTAATTCTCGCTTTCAGAGCTTAGTTCTCTGTTTTAAAATATTTTCAGAGTTTAACTCTGTTTTAAAGGGATTCTTCCTCCTCAGGTAATGGTAATCGAAGCACCTTCGTTTTGACAGAACTCTCTGGATTTTAAATCCAGATCGAGGGTTTCACAAAGAAACCATTTTTCTTCAAGTACTTTAACCAAAATATGAGACCACTTAACTTCCCGCAGTAGATCACTTAGGGTTCAGATGATCCCTTAGGGAGATGATGATGGCGTCTCAACTCCATGGAATTTAATTCCATTCAAAATGTTTCTAGGAATTTAATTCCCTTTTCTTAATAAGGAATTTTAATTCCAATGAAGAACTCGCTTCCTTCACACAGAGGCTTCCCGAGGTCTCTTGGCCCGAGGTTGTTCTTCTGCAATTAATGCGATGGGGGTTTTGTAATGAATCTCACGACCTTTATTTCAGGTATCATGGATGCCCATCTGTATGATCTTGACGAGATCATTTCCTATGGGAATATTCGTGCACTGGGCCGCAGTCAGAACCAGGAGTTCACCGATGCTCAATGTGCCGAGATTATGAGCCGCTTTGATGAGTACAACCATCGGCTACTCCCTCGTCGCTCTTCTCTTCTGAGGCTGATCGTGTTGGCGATCAGGGAGGCTCTCCCTCTATTCTGTGCTGGTGTGCCGCTTGGGGCATTGGACGCCGCCGAGGATAAAGTACACTCGGTGTATCTGATGCACTTGATCTCAAAGAGAAGGCGGGATAATCTCATTAATCTCCTGCATCAGATGTTCCAGCAGTCGGCCATACTTGCCGCCTATCGGAGGGTGGAGGACATTCGTGAGGACCCCGATGCTTGTGATCGTGAGAGGAAACATACTCGGGAGGTTCGAAATGCTCGGAAAATCTTGGATAAAGTTAATTTTGAGTTTCTCAACCCATGTATCGCATCTGAAGCTTTACCGTTGTAAATGCGTCCTCTGTGTTTTGTATGAACCTCTTGAAGTATGAGTGACAATTGTTATTATGTCTTTCTATGTTTGCATCTGGGATTTTATCATTTTTGCTACTGTTGTCGTTTGTGCTTTTAATATGCAGGGTACTACTCCATATATTTCCTTTTAAGCGCGCATCAGGTTTAGGCCTCACGTGTTCTGCACGTGGGTCCCTTGATGGGGCGGTTCACAAAATTTTCTCATGCCGTATTTTCAGTGCATAATATTGGATGCAGAGAAAGGGCCTTGGAAATAGTTTCATTTCCTTGATTTTAGATGCCCTTCCTTTTTTTGGGCCTTGGAAATAGCCTTACCATGCAAGATTTTCCGCGCACAGCACTTAATGCACTTCTTTATATATGAAGCTATAGCTTTCTTTTCCTTTCACAGAGAGCTTCATATTATTATTATTATTATTATTATTATTATTTTTGGAGTAACTTATCTTGAGAAACAAGCGAGCGTCATGGCCTGCAATCGTCCTCATGCTCGCCGACAGCCGTGGGAAGTTCCTATTAAAGAGATGATCCCCCGCTTTGCTGCTCGGTTGGTGGATCCCCTCCTTACCGACAACGAATGCGACTCAGCCATGCACGAACTTTCGATCCGTAGGGGGTCTCCCCTCCCAATGGGTTCTCTCTGGCTCCGGATGATCCTCATGGCCGTGCTTGCCGATATTCCTCCTCACCCGGCAGAGATGACCCTGGCAATGCTTGATGCGGCGGAAGAAAAGCTCGAGGGCTTTCATGAAGCATGCCTGATTACTCAGGCTTTGAAGGACTGCTCAATTCATCTGCTGAGCGAGATAAAGGCCCGGCGAGCTATTATGTTTGCATTCGCGGACGAACATGGCACCAACCGATGGGGAGCGACTTCTCGCGAGAATCGTCGCTTTGATGTGCTGGAGAAAGCGGAGAGAGAGATGGAGAATTTTATCCTTTGCTTCATCAACCCCTGTGCCGTTGATCCTGTGTTTGGTGACCTTTTCTGTTAGTGTAGAACCTCTTTAAATTAGTCCCTCCTTTTTGTATGCTTTATGTTGAACCTCCATGTAGGCTCGGTACTCGTATGTATGTTTCCGCTTGCATGAATAAATTTTGTGTTCCTTTTATGAAAATTTTCTTCAATTATCAATACTGTTGTCATGTCGCGTGCACATTACCGCTTCGAATTTTATTTCCTTTTTCGGATGTTCACATGATTGCGAGCACATGCTTGATAGGATAATCGTCGGAAAAAATTTTTTGTTGCTTTTCATACCGGGTTGTGTGAGCGCGTCTTGGATCGATTATTGCTATCGATCGGAAGCCCATTTATATGGTCTTGTAAATGTCTTGTTTCCAAGGCCGCTGTCATGAAAGCGAGCTTACGTGGCCTGATAGAGCGACACGTAGTGAACATATTGTTGTGCGAGAAAAGGGCTCGGCCGTAAATTTTCGGAAAGGGCATTGGCTTCTAAGGCGCTGAGCAAGCTTCAGGCCAGCCTTACAGCCAAGGCCAACAAAGCATACGAATTCTGGCGGGTGCTTCAGGAGTCCACAAAAGAGGTGGTGGCTCTTGATAAAGTTGCTATGTTCACTCGTGAGAGGGTCGAAGCTCATAAAGCCACCGAGAAAGAGCTCGAAGCTCGGCTCGCTTCGTATCAGGCTCAGCAAGCTCAAGCGGAGGCTCGTCTTCTGGAGATCTTGCGTCATGAAGCCGTGGCTCAGCAAAAGCAGGATGAGCTGACCAAGCTGCTGAATCGCCCGCCGGCCTGAAACATTTGTATCTTTTTCTTCCCTTTTGTACATACTCATGGATGAGAGTATTTTCTTTTTGTTTCTTTCATGAATTGTACTTTGCACCCATTTTGGTTTATGAATAAAAGATACATTTTTCTTCTCAATGGTGTGTCTCCTTTTCATCGAATGTGTTCTGCGGATATTCTATCTTAATTTCCTTGCAGGACAGCAATGGCTCAAGACTCAGGGTTAAGATCTGCTTCCTAAGACTTTTGCATTTCACGAGCCACGAGGGTCTTATAAAGAGTTTTTCTCCCCACAGGTCGAAAGGATCCCATAGGTGTAAGTTCTTCTTAAAGATCGTGAGGATCCTTAAGCGGGTCTTCCCTTGAGAGTCATAAAGATCTCGCAAGAGAGTTTTTTCTTCCTTACAGGTCGTGAGGGCCTGCAAGTGTTGGATGCGGTCACCCTTGTCCGTGTTTTACGGAGTCGGGAGTTTCTCAAGGCATCGTAGTTTAAAGACGTCACGGTCAAGGTTAAGGACCTCATAGTCCGTGGATTTAGGGACTCCACAGTCCGATGTTAGTTTTAAGACATCACGGTCAAGGTTAAGGACCTCATAGTCCGTGGATTTAGGGACTCCACAGTCCGGTGTTTGGTTGCAGGGACCCGTCACCTCTTTGAAGACGTTGAGGAATTACAACGCCGGGCATCAAAGGAGTGAAGAGATGTACCCTTAAACCAAGGTCAAGTCTGTAGGGAATCGGGGTGGTTGATCGTTAGTTTTAAGACATCACGGTCGAGGTTAAGGACGTCATAGTCCGTGGATTTTAAGGACTCCACAGTCCGGTATTTGCTCTGGATGCTTCACACGGGCTCACTGCCGCGCTTGGCGAGGACCAGGCTCCGCTCTGGACGTTTTCCACGGGGTCAAAGAGTGACATTATCCGCATTCCACGTAACCAGGAATTTTGCACTAGATGCTCCACACGGGTTCACTGCCGTGCTCGGCGAGGACTAGGCTCCGCTCTGGATGCTTCGCACGGGTTCACTGCCATGCTCTGCGAGGACGAGGATCCGCTCTGGACGTTTTCCACGGGGTCAAAGAGTGACATTATCCGCGTTCTACGTAACCAGGAATTTTGTACTAGATGCTTCACACGGGTTCACTGCCGCGTTTGGCGAGGACTAGGCTCCGCTCTGGATGCTTCGCACGGGTTCACTGCCATGCTCTGCGAGGACCAGGATCCGCTCTGGACGTTTTCCACGGGGTCAAAGAGTGACATTATCCGCGTTCTACGTAACCAGGAATTTTGCACTAGATGCTTCACACGGGTTCACTGCCGCGTTAGGCGAGGACTAGGCTCCGCTCTGGATGCTTTGCACGGGTTCACTGCCATGCTCTGCGAGGACCAGGATCCTCTCTGGACGTTTTCCACGGGGTCAAAGACTGACATTATCCGCATTCCACGTAACCAGGAATTTTGCACTAGATGCTTCACACGGGTTCACTGCCGCGTTAGGCGAGGACTAGGCTCCGCTCTGGATGCTTCGCACGGGTTCACTGCCATGCTCTGCGAGGACCAGGATCCGCTCTGGACGTTTTCCACGGGGTCAAAGAGTGACATTATCCGCGTTCCACGTAACCAGGAATTTTGCACTAGATGCTTCATACGGGTTCACTGCCGCGTTAGGCGAGGACTAGGCTCCGATCTGGATGCTTTGCACGGGTTCACTGCCATGCTCTGCGAGGACCAGGATCCGCTCTGGACATTTTCCACGGGGTCAAAGAGTGACATTATCCGCGTTCCACGAAACCAGGAATTTTGCACTAGATGCTTCACACGGGTTCACTGCCGCGTTAGGCGAGGACTAGGCTCCGCTCTGGATGCTTCGCACGGGTTCACTGCCATGCTCTGCGAGGACCAGGATCCGCTCTGGACGTTTTCCACGGGGTCAAAGAGTGACATTATCTGCGTTCCACGCAAACAGGAATTTTGCTAAATATATCCGCATTTCATGGAATAGAGGTTTGACTCTTGGTGATATGTATATCGCCGAGCCATGGAACTGGAGATTGCCGCTGTTCCGTTTCGCTTGATGTTGTGTCTGCTGTTACGAGATGAGTGTTGGGATGATCTCTAGGTCGCTTGTGGCCCGTCGAGATTTAGCTTCGTTCTTTGGTGAAACCTGGGGGAGGGAGGTACGTTCCCTTCTTTGTTTGTGCCCCTGGATTGTATACAATAATAGATGTAACATTAACTGTAGGGCGAAGATTTCATTCTTTCGTCATTTTTTTTATTCTTTCCGTGATGCTCTATCATTTCAGCTTTTTATATCGCGAAAATCGTGATTGCCCAATCATTTCGGCTATTTTTCGCGGTGCCCAATCATTTCGGCTGTTTTTTTTTTACTCGCTGCTTTTTATTGCGAGCTGCCCAATCATTTCGGCTGTTTTTTATGCCTTCATTCTCACTTGCTGCTTTTTATTGCAAGTTGCCCCATCATTTCGGCTATTTTGTAGGCATGTGTGGCTTGCTAGCTTTTTCGCCGCAAGCTCGGATTTTGGACACCGATTTCAGCATCAGCATCGCTGCAACTGGGATGTTGCCAGGAGCGAATCATCATTTGCCGTGAAAGAACTTGGGATTTGATACCGGTTTAGGCATCAGCATCGCTGCAACTGGAATATTGCCAGGAGCGAATCATCATTTGCCTCCGTCGATGTTGAACAAAGGTGGCTTAGCAAACAGGGTTAAGGTCCTGTCGACTAAGGCTTTCGACTTCATGAGCCGTAAGGGTCTCACAAAGGTATTTCTCCCTACAAGTCGCGAGGATCTTGCAGGTGTATTTTCTCCTTAGGGATCGTGAGGATTCCTAAGTGTATGTTCCTCTGTAAGTCGTAAGGATCCTACAAGAGGGTTTTCTCCTTATGAGTCGAGAGGACCTACAAGGGTTGGACTTTGCTGGGGAAATGTTTATTCGCGCCCGTGGATTGTATACAAGGGTCAGTATTGAGTCTCTTGTAGGGCAATATCGAAGGTTGTGGAGGATTTGCTTAAGAACAGGTTCAGGTTTCTGTATCTTAAGACTTTCAAATCTCATGAGCCGTAAGGGTCCCATAAGAGAATTCTCCCTACGAGTCGTGAGGATCTCGTAAGTGTATTTTCTCCTTAGGAATCGTGAGGATCCCTAAGTGTGTTGCTCCTTTGTGAGTCGTAAGGATCTCACGCAGGTGGTTTCTCCTTACAAGATCGAGAGGACCCTACAAGTGTCTTTTAACGAGGTTGCGCCCTTTCGGGTTTTCACAAACGCTCGCCGATAGTCCTGCTGTTTTTACTCACGGAGCCCTTTCGGGTTTTCATCCGTGCCCATTTTGCTTACGGACATACCCCTTTTTTTTCTTTTTCACCTTTTTTTTACAAGGTCGCGCCCTTTCGGGTTTTCACGAACGCTTGCCGGCAGCCCTGCTGTTTTTACTCACGGAGTCCTTTCGGGTTTTCATCCGTGCCCACTTTGCTTATGGACATACGTTTTTTTTTATTTTTTTATTTTTTTTATCCATCTCGTCAACCTAAGGATGTTGCTGTAGTAGTTTTAGGGACGTTTCGGTCCGTCGTTAGTTTAAGGACGTTTCGGTCCGTTGATAGTTTAAGGACGTTTCGGTCCGTCGTTAGTTTAAGGACGTTTCGGTCCACCGTTAGTTTAAGGACGTTTTGGTCCGTCGTTAGTTTAAGGACGTTTCGGTCCGTCGTTATGGGAAGGCCGGCTGCTGCTTGTAAAGTCTGAGCCTAGGAAGATAGTGAGCGGACATAGTCGTCGTCATTTATCATTGACCCAGGCTGCGGCTTATTAAGTGTAGTATTTCTTCAAGAAGCGGCCGTTTATTGGCCTGAAAGGCCTTTCACCGTGCATGTCCATGAGTAGGTAGGCTCCACCCTGGTAGACCTTGTCTATGATGTACGGGCCTTCATAGTTTGGCTCAAATTTTCCTCGCTTGGCACGATTGGGGATCATAGGTCTTTTGACCACTAGTACAAGTTCGCCTTGGCGGAATGTCCTCGGCCTGGTCAATCTTTCGTATGAGCGCGTCATCTTTGCTTTGTAGGCCTCTAGATGTTGTTGCGCTATGAGCCGGGTTTCGTCGAGGGCATCAAGCTCCTCAAGACGAAGGTGAGCATTTTCTTCATTCGTCAGCTCATGGTGGACTGCTACTCGTAGAGAGGGTAACTCTATATCGAGGGGGAGCACTGCTTCCGTCCCAAATAGCAACGCGTACGGCGTTGTGTTCGTGGCCGTCTTGAATGTGGTTCGATAAGCCCAAAGGGCTTCTTGCAGCCTTTCGTGCCAGTCTTTCTTATTCCTGAAAATGGTCTTTTTTATGATCTTCGTCAAGGTCTTATTGAAGGCCTCGGCTAGACCGTTAGCTCGTGGATTGTAAACCGAAGAATATCTCCAGTCTATATTGTGCTGCTGTGCGAAGCGGCTAATCTTATGGCTTCGGTAGGCCGGCCCGTTATCGGAGATAATCCGCCGTGGAGTCCCGAACCGATAGATGACGTGCGTCTTGAAGAAATAGAGGATATTCTCCGTCTTTACTTCCCTCAGTGGTACTGCTTCTGCCCATTTGGAGAAGTAATCAGTTGTTGCCAGAATAAAACGGTGTCCCCGGGATGATGCTGGCCCAATGGGGCCTACTATGTCAGTCCCCCACATTTCGAATGGCCAACTAGCTACCGTTGGATGCAGTGGATTCGGATGTTGGTGGATGAAGTCTCCATGAATCTGGCATGAGTGGCATTGCTTCGCATACTCGAGGCAGTCCTGGATCATCGTGGGCCAGTAGTAACCCATCCGTTTAATTTTTAACTTCATCTTTGGGCCTGCTTGGTGAGAACCGCAAAGTCCGTCATGAACTTCTTGAATGACTCTTTCTGCTTCGTCAGGTCCTAAGCATCTCAGCCATAGAGAATCAAATGATCTCTTGTATAGAATATCGTTGACAAAAGCGAAGGATAAAGCTCGTTTCATGAGCTGATGTCTTGAGGACGCTTCTTCGGGCATTCGGTGGGACTTAAAGCAGTCTATGAAGACTTCCCTCCAGTCTTCGGCCTTCTCATGGTCTTTTATTTGTAGGGTCGTCTGCTCAGTCGTTCCTTTTTCTTCGCATGATTCCGGAGGTATTTCTGCCGGGGCGAGCACTCGGCAGCTTTGTACCACGATTCTGACGTCGTCGAGGTTCTCGTCGGCTAGTTCTTTAGCAAGTTTAGCCAACGCGTCTGCCTTGCTGTTTTCCGCGCGCGGTATGTTCTCCAAAGTATAGGAGGGAATTTGGGTCAATAGTTGTTGCACCTTTTCGCCGTACTTCACCAACTCCGGTTTGCACGTTTGGTAGTCACCATTTACTTGACTAACGACCAGCTGAGAATCCCGGTATATAAGGAGGTCTTCAATTCCCATGTCGATGGCGATTTCGAGGCCTGCTATCAGAGCTTCGTATTCGGCTTCATTGTTTGTCCTCGGTTCTGTTAAGGAGAAGGCGAAGCGCATTATCCCTCCTTGTGGAGTTGCAAAGATGAGGCCTATCCCTGATTTGACCATTGGGACACCTTGTTTCTGTTTCTTTATGGAGGATGCTCCATCGAAATAGAGTTCCCATCGGGTGCTTCCGCCGCTAATCGCATCAAATGCATGCTCGTCCGGCAAATCACAGTTCAGAGGAGAATCGGCCGGTATCGGGTGCTCGGCGAGGAAGTCGGCAATGGCCTGGCCTTTCACAGCCTTGAGAGGTTGATATGTTATCGAGAACTCCATCAAGAGCAGGGCCCACTTAGCAAGTCGTCCCGTCAATATGGCTTTCGACATCAGATATTTGAGAGGGTCCACCTTCGAAATAAGACGGACTTCATGTGCTAATGCGTAATGTCTAAGCTTTGTTATTGCAAAGATCAACGCCAGGCAGTGCTTTTCAATGGGGGAATAGTTGCTTTCTGCCCCCAGCAGCACTCGACTTAAGTAGTAAAGTGCTCTTTCTTTCCCCTGATCGTTCTCTTGTGCCCATAATGCGCCCAAAGAACCTTCGAGGGCGGCCGTGTAAAGAATGAGAGGCTTTCCCTTCACTGGAGCAGCCAACACTGGAGGGTTCTGCAGATACTGCTTGATCTCGTCTAGTGCACCTTGACATTTGTGATCCCAAACGAATGGAGTTCCCTTTTTCATCAGGTGGCTGTAAGGAAGGCATTTGCCCGAAAGATTAGCGATAAACCGCCGGATGTATGCGAGCTTCCCTTGGAGAGACCACAACTGCTTGAGGGTTCTTGGCGGAGGCATTTCCATGATCGCCTTAATCTTTGACGGATCTATTTCAATACCTCGGTGTCGAACGATGAATCCCAGAAATTTGCCCGAGGAGACTCCAAACGCGCATTTGAGGGGATTCATTTTCAAATTATATTGCCGAAGGCGTCGAAATACAGTCTCCAGATGCTTTAAATGATCTTCGTATGACATACTCTTTAATACGAGGTCGTCGATATAGCACTCGACGACGTCGTGTATGAGGTCATCAAAGATCTTTGTCATGGCCCTTTGATAGGTAGCGCCAGCGTTCTTAAGACCAAAGGGCATAACCCTGTAGCAAAATATACCCAAAGGGGTCCGGAAAGCGGTGTGCTTCTGGTCTTCGGGATGCATTTTTATCTGATTGTATCCTGATGAACCGTCCATAAAGGAGAAAACCTCGTGAGTGGACGTGTTATCTATCATTAGCTCGGTTACCGGCACCGGGAAATCGTCCTTTGGACAGGCTTTATTGAGATCCCTGAAATCCACGCATATGCGTACCGTCCCATTCTTCTTCATTACCGGGACGATATTGGCGATCCAGTCGGGGTATTGGACTTCTTGGATAAATCCAGAATCGATCAACTTCTTGACTTCGGCGTTGATGCTCATTTCAAGCTCGAGTCGCATCCTCCTTGGCGCCTGCTTGACTGGCTTGATATCTGGGGATATTGCTAATCTATGCACAGCAATCTCCGGGTCCAATCCTGGCATCTCGGAGTAGTTCCACGCGAAGTAATCTTTATGCCGTAGAAGCACGTTCTTTAACGCAGCCACCTTTTCTTCGGATAACAGCTCGCTGACAAATGTCGGTCGCGGGTCGTCTGCCGATCCCAACTCAATCTTCTTGAGGTTATCTGCAGTAGTATGTATACCATCTTCCAGTTCTTTCTGAGCGGGCGAAAATTCCGAGATCACCTCATCATCGCTGTTCTCAAAGCACCGGTAAAGGTCATCTACGTTCTCGGGCTCTTTTCCTAATATCGTAATCGTATAACAAGTGCGAACCCGCTCCCTGGACTGAGGTGGACCCGGTTCTGATCTTGCGGCCTTGGGCTCATGCTTTTGCGGTGGCGTCACATTCCAGCCGTCGGATAAAGCGAATCTGCCCCGTCGGTACTGGTCCTCGACCCAGTTCTTGAAGGTGAAGCAGTCTTCGGTAGGATGTCCTATGGCTCGGTGATAAGAGAAATAACTCGGATGAGAAGCCTTGCTAGCTTGCTCAGGATGTCTAGACTCTGGAAGCGTGATCATTTGATGTTTTATGGCGAGGTTAAGTAACCTCCCCGTTTTGTCTCGGGGGAAGGAGTACGCTCGACTCATCTTCTTCATGAGGGACAAACCCGAGCCGCTTCTTGATTTATTTCCATCTCTGCGTCGGGCCTTTCGTACAACGGATTGACGAGGATAAGCGTTTTTGTCTTTTGCAGCACGTTGAGATAGACGTTGCGTCCTGGCCTTCTCATAGATGGCCATTTCGTGGTTGTGGTCTTCCCGAGCTTCCTGACCCATTTTCCTGATAGGCTTGCCCACTCGCTCTTCAAACGACGGACTCAGCGCTTTAATTGCGGGGTCTAGTTTTGATGGATGGTTGGCATCTCCTGACATGGCGTCCTCCTCTTCATCAAAGGTATATATGGCGTAGCTACTGTGGGCCCGTTCCCGTTTTCCGGCTCTTGCGTATCCAAGCCCGAGTGTTTCCATCTTCCCGTTGGGCAATTTGCGTTGAGTCCCGGGGACATCCCAAATCCTGTTGTAGAACCGCGCCTGCCGAACGGTCTGTTCTAAAGATACTCCTTGGCGCTTCAATAGCTTCTTTAATCCATTTGTATAGTATCTGGGCAGACGGATGGGTTGGAGCCTGTCAAGCGTAGCATCCGTGCCATGCCAGATCTCTTTCTCTATTTTCGACTCTGAGGATCGGTAGAATAGGATCACCTTCTCGCCCCTTCGCCTGGGAGGGACGTAAAATGTTTGCAGGTCCTGTACATTGTGAGCCTGAAGCGCGTCGAGATCCTTGTAGTGTTCTCGCGGTACCATAGTGATTTGCAAACTATGGTCATCGCCAGGGGGTGCTTGTATTGACAACCGATTGGAGAACACAGCATTAACTTCATCTTCTGAATCACTTCCGAAGACCAACACGGGGGCGGGCGTCCCCAGGTTGTTGCGTCGAGATGGCCCTGCATAAACTATCTCTTCCTCTTCTTCGGTATCGCTCCCGAAAATTGGGATGGTGGCGGCGGTTTTGTTCTCCGGATTGCGACACCTTTCTGTATCCTCGAAATCTGGCAAAAAGTATTTCGCATCTTCGTATTTGCGGACTTCGTTCACGGAAAATGGGTTCAGCTCGCCTGTTACGGTATACTCGAAACCGTCCTTAAAGTACTTCATATACTGATGTTGTGTAGACGGGATGATTTTGTACTCGTGTAGCCAAGGACGACCGAGCAAGGCGTTGTAGCAGGTCTTGGCGTCAATGACATGGAATTTGATGTCTGTGACGAGAAGTCCAAAGCGTAATGTTAGTATCACAGATCCGAGAGTCCGTGACGATTGTGAATCGAAACCGGAGATAGTAATTTTGTCACGAGCGAGGTGTTGCACACTCATGCAGATTTTCTTCAACACCCGAACATTAAGGAGGTTGACGGAGGATCCATTATCCACCAGGATCTTGCCTATCTTGATATCATGGCAGTATCCGGAGACATATAGGGGACGGTTATGGTCGCATGTCCCGAGAAGGAGGTCTTCATCACCGAAAGTGATGTCGGCTGTATGCACTTCCTCCAGTTCATCTTTCATCTTTTCAGTGGCGAGGAAGGCTTGGAATTGCTCAGGTTCTTGTAACGCCTTAATTAGTGAGTCTCGCGCTTCTTTTGATAGTAGGAGGGCATCGAGAATGCTAAGCTGAGAAGGCAGCTTCCTTAGGTGCGCGAGGATGTTATAGTCCACTTTACTCTTCCTGGGAGGGTCTTTGACAGCCAGCTCCCTCATGACTTGGTCATCTAAAGTGATATCTTCAGTGACCTTTTCCTTTCCCTTATCCCTTCTATTCCCGGGCCCGAGATTCTTTTCTGGGAGTGTGCGATTGCGCAGCTGAATGTTCTCGCAGGCCTCCAATTCTTCTTCTTTCCCCAAAACGGATTCTTTAAAGAGAGGGCCCAGAGCCATTTCTTCGTCAGAGTCGCTCCCAAAGGTGAGAACTTGTGACCCCCTGGCGTTAACCATGTAACAGTTTCCAGTCGTTCTGTTGTGCCCATCGACAATACTTCTTCGCTCCCGACGGCTCTTGCATTTCATGCGCTTAACATGTTGCCGACAAGCGACATATCCTTGCCACCATATCTTAAAGGCGTCGCACTCCACCATGGGATGTGATATTCTCCGATGATATGTGCAATAGTCAGGGTGTGTCTCTATCCCATCGTGTGTGTTTCCTTCCGAGGGTGGTAGCTTCATTCCCATTGACATGGCTTTGGCAAACCTTTTCCTCGTCTTGAATATCTTCTTGTCTACTTCGGATGCCTTACGCTCTGGCAGGGGTAGTTCAACTCTTTCGTTCAGTTGCCCTCATTTGGCTCCTTCCGACGTGGTCATCTCACGCTCCTGGTCCGCTTTACATTTTAGACGAATCTCGTCTAGAAAAGCGTCGATCATTTCATCTGTTGGCCATGCACGCTCTGGTACAGGCTCTGTCTCCAGCTTTTCAATGCCAGGAGTTTTCCCATCATCGGTAAACGAATGGGAGATTACGTTACAACTCGCCACATATCCTTCGGATTCATCCGACGAGCTTTCTCCATCATCTTCTTCTTGAAAGATGTGGTTGAGGAACTCTTGCAGTGTGACAGGGGTTCGCGCCTTTTGATTATACTCTTCCAGTGCGTCGATTTGCTTCTGCAAGTTCGTGTGCTCTTTTCCAGGCTTCACGGACTTCTTGGATTTCTTCTTCTTTTTCTTCGAAGATTTTGACGATTGGGCGTGAGTATCTGGGCTCTTATCGTGAGTCTTTGTAGTCGGGCGGCGCCTTAGCATCCCTTCGATAATTTGAGGTTCAAGAGAGTCCTTCCATTCGATCGCAGGGCACTCATGAAGGTCTCTCAGCATTCTTCTGGTTTTAGTTGATAGCACGACCTCCCATGGAGCTTCTTCAATAAAAGAACATGTTGCCCCCGGTGTATCCGCTTTCCTAGGAGCATGCGGCTGTGGGGGGTTCACCTTCCACTTTTCGGACAGTACAAACTTCCCATGGAGGTACCGGTCTTCAATCCATCCTTTGAAGACGAAGCAATCTTCAATCGGATGGCCTACCGTTTGATGGTAAGGGCAATAGTTAGGGTTATTCACTTCGGTGGGTTGCGGCGGTCGCCTTGGATTTGGCAGGTTTATAAGTCTGTTGCGCATTGCCAGCTCGAATAGCCGTTTCGTCTTGTCCCGTGGGAACGAGTAGGGACGCTTCATCTTCTCATTATAATACCGACGCCTTTCCTCGAGTTGATCTGCCGGTTTCGGGGCGTTAGGTTGCTGCTGGGCATTCGCAACAAAGGTTGCCCTCCCTTTACCCTTGTCATTCCGAGATTCCGACTTCGGGGCAGGTGGTCTATGACCCATCTGGTCCATCTGAGCCAACTTGTCGATCAAAGCCTGGAATGTGGTTGGCTTAAAGAACATCATAAACTGGGAGATAGTTGCGTGAGGGTCTAGAGTTCCCACGAACATGCCCACCGCAGGTGCTTCCTCAATGCGTTGCTCACATCTCGACCACAAGTTCCGCCAGCGTATAGCGTACTGGACCCAGGTTTCACCCGGTTTTTCCCTGGCGTTAATCAGTGCAGTTATTGGAGTGCGTTCGCTGGCACTTGCGAATCACTGAGTGAACAACAGCTCCATTTCAGCGAACGTTTTGATAGAATCGTTCGGGAGTTCCGAATACCATTCGAACGCAGTTTCTGATAAGCTGCCCAGGAACTGGCGGAGCAACAGTTTATCATCACCGCTGGTGTTACCGCAGAGGGCCCGGAACTGGGCGACATGTTGATGGGGATTGCCGGTCCCCTTATACACGTGGAATTTTGGTATCGTATAGCCTTGCGGGTATTTGATTTGGCCGTACCAGCTCGGATACGGCCGCCCCGTTTTCACGACTTGACCAGCTGCCTCAGTCGCGTGATGAACCCGGATCTGCTGGGCTATGTAGTCAGCCAAGTCAGCCTTAGAGATTGCCTCCTCCTTGACCGTTGAGAGGGCTGGTGGTGGATTTGACGTTTCTCCTCGGTCGTCTTCAAGAACGATTGGGGGATCCTCGGCGGGTAAGTCCTGCTGGATCATCATTCCTATCACATCTTGGAAGAGGAGGCCCATCCGTTGTATATTGGCCGCTTGTTCAGCAGCCTCTTTATCCCTTTTCTCCAGTGTCCGGCGAAAGAATTCAGCATCGGTTTCTTCCTCCCGGCGTGCGTCTGAGGATGTTTCTGGGTTTTCTTTTGGCCCGGTGAGCGCGGCCATAGCATTCATCATTTCTTGAAGCTTTTGTTGCTGCTCTTGAGCCTTCGTCACGGATCGGGTTAGCGGTCGGTGGCCCGTAGACGTGCGGCTTTCCTCTTTTCCAGAGGCCATGTAAACAGTGTGGACCACCATGCTCCCAGACTTAAGGCGTCTGGGCTCAGTGCTTTTAGCCGTCGTTGCATGCTGTGGGGTTTTCTATGGCCTCCTCCTTTTATGAGCCATGGAGGTTGAGGGGGCCGTTGAGGTGGGCGTCCAGACAGCCTTTTGGGGTTTAGCCTGGTGACCAGCTTCCGGTTGGATTTTCAGCTTCTTGTGTTGGCGGGAGAAGTTTGGATCGATGATCGAGTCCCGTGCCTGCCGCCAAACCTTATAGATTTTGGAAGACAGCCGTTGAGGAGATCGGGGTTGTTCGGGTTTTATTTCGACAACCTTTTTTAATGAGGGAGGAGACCTCTTCAGCACTGCCGTAGGAGAATTCCTTCGCACTTATTTAGCATTTCAAAGCTGTTCCCAGTTGGAACAGCAGCATTAAACTCTGCCATCGGGGCCGATGGAGTCAACCCGGAGGGGGAGTTGCCCCCAGCCTTCCTTACTCGGCGCCAATGGCGACGTCGAGCGTGTCGAGCGGACGGTGTAGGGTCAGCGGTAAGAATGGTTTCGTCTTGCCCCCTGTCTGGGTGGGGGGTCGCAGTTGGTATTAGCCTGTCAAAGACCGATGTCCTTTTGGCAGTAGGAGCGGGAGCTGAAGCCGTTAATCTTGTAAAGACCGACCTTTTGGCCGGAGAAGCTGCCTTGACGACTTCGGGGGCAGGAGCGGGCACCTTCTTAGAAGCAGCCTTCTCTGAGATTGTAGGTCCCATGATGGGTTCGCAGGATTTCTGGCCCAATCTAGAGAAGACCGAGGCGTTGACGTTGGGCGACTCGTTGAGAAGAGCCGCGGCAGGGGTAAGACGATCAAAGACTGACTTCTTGAGAGCTTCCGTTGTCAGCGCTGGAGTGGTGGAGTTTGTAGGTGGGAGCATGGTCCCAAAGAACAATCCTGTGGTGGCGCGAGTGACCTGTTCCACGGGCATTATGAATAGCGAAGCAGCTTGGAGTCCGTAGGCTATACCTCCTGGCGAGGCAGAGCGTTGGCTGCAATTGCAGCCTGAGCAGTTGGAGAATTTCATGGAAGTAAGAGCCATCGATCCTTTGCTTTCTGCAATAGGCAAGACGCCAATTCTTAGTATCTTGAAACCCAAGGGCAACCATTGGCGAACCGCGATTGGTTCGCGAGTCACGACACACGAAGTGTGGAGTGGAAAGAGGAAAAGGTCCCACCGGGCGTGCCAGAATCTGTTCCCCTCCGAAAGACGGCGCACAAGACTGCGGTGTCTTGGCACTGAGATTCGGGGCAGATGCTAATTGGCGCTATCCGTTCACCTCTCCGAAGATGCCAAGTTGATTTATGGCACCATGTATCGAAGGTTTAAACGGATGCGTCCGATGTAGCAGACTTCGTCAGATTCCCCCTCGCTTGAGGGGTTTTTGATTGTGGGGACGCTCTTCCCTGCAGGCGCAAGCCCCTGCAGTTAATTACGCTACCGCATTGCGGTAACAACTTTCTCCTTCTCCAGCTGGTCACTTCGTGTCGTGGGTGTTTGTTTTGTGTTTTTTTGCCCGTGGATTGTTTACGGAGACTGAGTTATGTCGTCGCCCATAGGGCGTGGACTAGTCCAAATCCGTATTATCTTAGATTTGGGTTTGGGGGTTTGGTTTGAGGATACGTCAGCCATACTTGAGGCTAAGATCAACTCAAACGTTTGTTAAGGATGCGTTAGTCTAACTTTGTGACTAAGATCAACTTAACGGGATCGTTTAGATCCGATAAAGGAGTGTTTGAACTCCATTGTTCCAGTTTAGGGACCTAGAGGTCCAACATATGTATGGCCGCCAGGACCCGTCACCTCTCTGACGACGTTGAAGAATTACAACGACGGATGTCAGAGGAGTTCAGAGATGTACCCTTGAGCCAGAGTTAATTGGGGGGATTTATAGTCCACTCTGTTTGAAGGTTTAAGGATACGTTAGCCATCTTTGAGGCTAAGATCAACTTAAACGGGACCGTGTAGATCCGACAAAAGAGCATGCGGGGCTCTATTGTTCTAGTTTAAGGACATTGCGGTCCATGGGTAGTTTAAGGACATTGCGGTCCATGGGTAGTTTAAGGACATTGCGGTCCACTGTTAGTTTTAAGACATCTCGGTCAAGGTTAAGGACGTCGTAGTCCATGGGTTTAAGGACCCCACAGTCCGTTGTTAGTTTTAAAACATCCCGGTCAAGGTTAAGGACGTCGAGTCCATGGGTTTAAGGACCCCACAGTCCGTTATGTGCTCTGGATGCTTCACACGGGTTCACTGCCGTGTTCTGCGAGGACCAGGCTCCGCTCTGGACGTTTTCCACGGGGTCAAAGAGTGACATTATCCGCGTTCCACGTAACCAGGAATTTGCATTAAACACGGGTTTAAGGACCCCGCAGTCCGTATCAATGTGTGGTCGTCGGGACCCGTCACCTCTTTGAAGACATTGAGGGATTACAATGCCAAGTATCAAAGGAGTGAAGAGATGTACCCTAGAACCGGAGTGGATTAAATAGTCCTTGGCCCAATTTGGGGTTAAGACGAATTAATTGTGTTATGAGTCTATTGGCCCAGTTAATCACAAATTGAGGACTTATGGCCATCTTGGGCTAAGTCCAATCAGGAGAGGCTTTGCCTCCATCCATTTAGTCAATTGGGTCAAAGCCTAGTGTTAAACACTACAGAGCAATCAGTGTTGAACACTGGGAATGAGGTTGACAAGTTAGTGTTTAACACTAAGAGATAATTGGTGTTAAACACCAGCAACAAGGCTTTTCAAATTAGTGTTAAACACTAAAACAGATCAGTGTTGAACACTGCAAATGAAGATCTCAGATTAGTGTTAAACACTAAGGCAATCAGTGTTGAACACTGCAGATAAAGCTTTTTAATTAGTGTTGAACACTAAGGCCCAACAGTATTTTAACACTGGGTTCGAGAGTTTCAATTTAGTGTTAAACACTAAGACAAGAGGGGTCACGTGGCAGCACATGAGAGCGCCCTCCCTTCATTTATTCTGAGATTATCGTGTCTTTCAGAGCGTCACGTGCCATCACGTGATGGGCATTCAAATGCCTATGTATTAGAGCTTCTGCCGAGGATCACGTGGGTCACATGGGGTGCTGCCTCAAAGGGGCTTTCTGTAGATCTCTTGGGGGGTCACGTGATGACACGTGACCCTGCCTCTATGTATTTTGTTTAGAGGCTTTGTTAATCTTTTTTCAGGAATTAAATTCCTCGAGCTGTAAATTTCAGTGGAATTAAATTCCTACTTCCTTTCGAAGACTTATATTCTGGAATAGAGTTTAACTCTGAATTTTCTGTAGGAATTACATTCCTCATATATGTGAAGGGCTGAATAGGGTTAAACCCTAATAAAAGTTTTTAAGGAATTGAATTCCCATTCCCTGTTAAATGATGATTAAGGGAATTAAATTCCCGTTGTTTCAACAGAACTAAGTTTTTAATTAGGGTTAAACCCTGTTTCTTTTTATTCTGAAGGAATTAAATTCCCATGATACAGGGTCAAGCCCTAATTTTATTTTAAAGGAATTAAATTCCTATAGTTCTGTAAGAATTAAATTCTCATGCTTGCATTCCCTCTCTATGTTTCGGATCTGCATGGCAGGATCTCAACCCATTGAGAATTAAATTCTCAACCTAAAGGGGAGATGTGCACTTTGCAGATCCTCTATCAAAGAGAGAAGAAATATGTTCTTCTGTTTTTATGTATCAGAGTTAAACTCTGTTGAGAATTAAATTCTCTTCTTCTTTCAAGGAGCTTTTCCCTTTCTTACCTAGGGTTTTTGCAGAAGATCCAAGTTCTCCAAGTATCGAAGCTCTCTTTCTTTTCTCTTTTTTTTTCTCTGTGTATGTATATGTATGTATGTCTCTTGGCTCCTATTTATAGGAGAAGCAGCCGAATCAATCAGTTTTTGACGAATCTTCATGAAAGATTTGATTTGCATCCATCATTCATTTTGGACCTTTGGATTATTAGGTGAATTTTATTCACCATTGGATTTTAAATCCAGAGATTCTCTTTTGTTATTTTGGTTAGATTTAAAGGGGAAATCTTTCCAAACCCGAGATTTTCCTATAGATAGATCACCTCTGAATCTTTAATTCGATTGGTTCCAGATAGTTGCTTTCCTTTGGAAAGATTTGAATTTCTCTCAGAATTTAATTCTGTTAACACAGTGGGCTTTGAAAGCCGGTCACGTGTGACCACGTGACTCATGGTCATGTGTGGGCACGTGACCCCCTTTGGAATGAGCCTTTTCCTTTCTTTTGCGCTCTGTCTTCTTATTGCTGCTTAAACGTCACGTGCTGCCACGTGACCCCTGGTCACGTGTGAGCACGTGACCCTTGTTTGAACTCTCTCTTTCCTTGGTTCAACTGGAGAACGAGTCTGCTGTCTTGAACGTCACGTGGCAACACGTGACCCTGGTCACGTGGAAGCACGTGACCTCTTCTGAAGCCTTTTCCTTGACTTGATCAGGGAACTGGTGTGCCTTTTGACTCTTGCATTTAAATGTCACGTGTCGCCATGTGACCCGGGTAACGTGGGAGCACGTGACTCTTTCTTAAGCCCCCTTTTCTTCAACGTAGTCAGGAAACTGAACTTGCCTTGATGATGTTTTTAGGTGTCACGTGCCAACACGTGACCGCTAGTCACGTGTAAGTACGTGACCCTCTTCTGAAGCTTTTCCCAGAAGCTTTCCTGATTTTAAATCAGGAAACAGGTACCGTGGACGGCAAGATACGCGGTCAGCACGCTCAGTGTATCGCCCTATGGCAGGGTCTGAGCTATCTGCAATTCGCAAAAAATTTACATATATCATAAAATAACTCTTAATATTACATTATATCAGAGTAGATCTATTGTAATTTACCGATGTCTCTATGGCACGAGTAGTATTCCTCGAGCCACCTGTATAAGTGGGGCGACCCTTCTTCGCCGACTTCCTATTCTCTTTATTTTGATCGACATGTTTCTGCACAACACATTCAAATTTAGTTTTCTAATTAAGAAACACAAAAAATAAATTATATACTAAACAATGAATTACATTTAAATTGCAAACCTGTTTGCGCTGAGAGTCGAAATATTGGCATAAGAGAGGCCATGTATCTACGTCGACTCTCGCAAAGGCCGGAGTATGTAGGAGAGTCGCTCTCTCTGCCTCGGGGATCGCCATCCACAGGGAATAGCAGCCGATCTTCAGCTCATTCCTATTGTATCGGACCTTTGATTGCATGTTCTTCATCAGGCCATAGTACAGAGCATGAAGATCGAGC
Organism: Agapanthus africanus; assembly: GCA_030015575.1. Taxonomy (NCBI): domain Eukaryota; kingdom Viridiplantae; phylum Streptophyta; class Magnoliopsida; order Asparagales; family Amaryllidaceae; genus Agapanthus; species Agapanthus africanus. The sequence continues at coordinate 88,504,245 of JASDDO010000012.1, read as the reverse complement.
ACTCTCTCAGGGTGATCAGGGTCGGGTACAGGCTGAAATTTGTAATCCAACTGCAAATATAAAAAAAACAATATATTTAAATTGCAAGTGTTAAATAATAATAAATATATTGGATAATTCAAATGAAAATATATATTAATACCCGAGCCTGATCCCAGAAAAGGGAAAATGAGTGTCGGTGCTGATCGCCCAACTCAATGTGAAGTGGATACTTCTTCACGAGGCGGCTCTCATCCCCCATATACCGGCCAAACCTCTTGGCATAATCGCAGGTATAGTGATAATCGGGGGTAAAGAAGAGGGGGAATGCTGCCTCCCCCTAGCTCTGTCGGGCCTCAACCTGTGGGACTGATTCGGCCCTCGAGTCCCCCTCTCGGGATGGGGCTGCCCTGTATCTACAAGAAATATCAAGACAATCAATATTAAGACAAAGTGGTATTAAGAAATCAAGATTTAACAAAAATTGAAGTGCGATATATACCTCCGGCGATAGAAGCACGAGCCTGGGCCCGGACAGCAGCACGAGCGGGACGATAGTTTCTCCGGTGAGGAACAGCCGGTGACTCGGACGTGGATGCATCCCCTCCAACTAGAAAATAAACATTGACGATAAAATTACATGAAATTCATGTTTATTCTTAAAGGATATATAAAATGAATAAATATTTTATATTTATTCATACTAACCTGCAGACTGAGCGTAAGGTACGGAAGTGGCAGGAGTGGCCCCTATGCCAGATGTGGACGCACCACTTATAATTAGACAATTAAAAATAGATTATATAAGTAATTGCAAAAAGAATGTGTATATCAATAATATAACATTCTAAATCAACATTCATACACTATAGGTTTTATAAACATACCCGCAGGTGCAGTGGTGGCTTCTGCCCGAGATATGGAGGCACCACAAACAACTAGACAATAAAAAAATGATTATCTAAGTAAGAGAAAAAAGAATGTATGTATGTTTATGATATAGCATTCTAAATCAATATGCATGCACTATAGGATATATAAACATACATGGAGGTACGGGAGTGGCCTCTGCCTCTGATGTGGACGCACCCCAATATCTATACAATCAAATATTGACTATATAAGTAATTTTGAAATAAATATGCGTGTATATCTATAATATTACATTCAAAATGAATGTGCATGCAATATGCCTGGAGGTGTGGCTAAGTCCACACGGAAGGAGTCATCCGAAGGGGTCTCCGATCGGGGTGCAAGACCGGCCCTCTGAAGCTCTCTACATAGCTCTCTGGGCGGCAGAACTGCTCTGCCTCTGCCTCTGTCGGTGCCACGGCTGGTGCTCCTGCCGCCCCTCGCTGCTTCGGTCGTCGTCATCAAATCTAGACAAGAGTACAATCATTACATATGCATGCTATATATGTATAGATCGTAAAAATGTGAAGTAATAATATAACATTACTGATAACCTTTTTTGTTTTGTGGACGCATTAGACATATCTATTTGGATTTCATCATTGATATCATTTCTAACCCACGTAACTTCACGATTAGCTAAAGGTAACCCGTCTTTTAAAACAGACGGTCGAAGCACTCTAAGTCTTCTCTCTTCTTCGTCCTCATCGCTGTCCTCCATACGATTCTCAAATTCTAGGACATCGTAAACATCCCTGGGTTTCCAACGGCATACGACACTCTATCCCGGATGCTTCAAGCACTGTGAGTAGTATACTTGGAACTCTTGGTTCAGAAAGATAAACGGATCGTCCTGACCATAAAATCGAAGTGTGTTCACACTGGTCAATCCATATTCATCTTTTCAAGTCCCGGGATTGTTTCTCCACTTATCCATATCGGTTCGTGTGGCGTACCAAGTACACTGAAATATATAAAATGGTTCTGAGTGTCCAGGATATTGGATACCAAGTATGAAATTTAAGTATCCATAATAAATCACACCATCCGAACCTACCGTTTCAATCCCACTATTCTAAGTGGTTCGATATGTTTCTATATTCTTAATTAGAATTTGTATCTGTTGCGCCACGGCAGCGCCCCGGCCTCGTACTCGAGGCTAAAATGCGGAATCAAAAATTTTCCTTACTCGGAAACCGGCGCTACCGCGGACAATGAAAACCCGGATCGTAACCATTAACCTAATGCTAGCAATCAAGAGATAGGGTGAGAAGTATACCGAGTGATCCGAGTCCTCCGGTCTTCTCGTCATCGTCCCGATCTCCCGCGGAAAGTGTAGTCTCCATATCGTCGCCTCCTCGCCGGAAAGGGCACCACATCGCCTGCGTCTTTTACGGGCTCCCGCCTCAATACCGAGGCAACTCGGGCATGAAGCCGGCAACTCGACATGCTCAAGATATGCTGTAGAATGTGTATTGTAGTGTCTCACTTGGGTTTTGGTTGCCTTGATGGAGGAAATGAGATAAGAAAAATGGTGCTTGCATTTTTCTAGCATGAATGAGATCAAGAAGATGAAACACTCAAGAATGAAGAACTCTCTCCTTCTTCTTCTCTCTTTCTTTTTCTTCTTCTCTCTTTTCTAATGAAAAACTTATCATCCAAAATGAGAATGGTGGAGGAGGTAATATGAAGCATGAAGGGAGGTGAGTGTAGGGTAAAGCAAGTGGTGACTATATCCTAAACATCATGATAACAATCTCACATCACTTCTAATCAAGAATCAAATCCTTTCTCATCAACAAAAAGCAAATGATAAGAAAAGTATCAAAAGATGCTTTCATAATAAATCATCTTACAAATAAAACCTCCACCAAATGTAATTTGCAAAACTGCAAATTACCCCCTCCATCAGAAAAGTCCGGCCGGGAAAGAACAAAGGAAAACCGGCTGGAACGGAATGCAAACTGGCAACTCCAGAAAACTGGTCCCGTAATAAATTACAGGAAAACCCCGATACTGTGCATACACACCCGCATCTGTATTCCGACCGGATACAAATGCAATGAGACAAAATCTACACTGTACTAAACTAGGATCGGCTTAAGCCAAAGCCGGCTAGTAATATCCGTTCGATCCTGATCCGTGCAATACCGCACGTATCAGATCGAACCCTGCCATATAACTATACGGCCACTAGTACAAAACTGTCCGATCCTGATCCGTGCAATACCGCACGTATCTGATCGGACCCTGCCATATCTCCATACGGCCTCTACAGCGTTTCGCCCGAAAGCTTGAGTAACTGTAAGTGTGGTGGACTCTAAAGACTCGTCAATACTATGGCTGTGGATTTAACCACTAGCACGTCAGAGGTATCAGCCAATACATGACGGGCCACCAGCTATTGACCAAAAGGGACGTCGATGAGCGAACTCATCCTGACACCCTACTGAGCCTGTCAGTGACAATATCCGTACAGTCCGGTCCGTTCGTCTATGAGCATCGCATGTCGGGCCTTGGGGGTTGGTAAAAGTCAAACCCCCAAAAGCGGTACAAGTCGTGTCGGAGTGAAGCCCAGAACACCCTGAGACACTACTGGAATACCTACCAGTAAATCTCCTGCCTCGGCCGAGGGCTTTGTGTAATGGCTCTCCTAGACACAGCGCGACCTCACCCCCAATACCGGGAGAGACGAACCCCTGCAGATCCGCTCACTGCGTCCATGTGGCTCGGGACTGTACCCAACTAAAACCTGTTTGCACGACTCCTTTGAGCCGTGGTAGGGTAGTAATCAAAGCACAGTGGGAACTCACACGAGACAAATGACGATCTCAGGTCGATGAACTATCCTGTACACATGTCACCAGGGAACTGCTATCTGACATCTGGTATAAGACCAACTAGCAGGTTCCCGGCGAGTCCTGTCCGGTGTACTCATAACCCAATGAGCACCTGTATACATCTTAGGTGAACCAACTGACACCAGTGGCTTGTGAGACCGGCCACCGCCCCTCGTCGGGGTCTCGACTGTATACACTAGTCTACTAATGGAGTATCGATGCCCAGTCTCGAAACTCCCACGACTAGGGACCTTTTAAGGATGTGCTTATAGACTACCAACTCCCACGTATATGATCGCCATCATACTGCTGGTCGTCAAGCAAGAATCCTAAGGGCTCTATCAACGTGTAATAGCGACATGTCAGGTCACCTAAAGCAGTACACGATGATAAAGATAAACCAGATAGCATACTATCATCTCGAGTAAGACTGTCCTACCGGGATAGGTCCTCCCTCAATCATTGCAATCACATGCCTGTGATCCAATAATTGACTCTGAGGGCACTAACTCCAATAATCTCCCACTTGCACTCAAGGCTAATTATTGCGATGTCGCATACTCACAGCCCGTGTGATACCGAACACCCAACTCCTCTACTAGTCAGTCTCACAAAGCTCGTTTGCGAAACTATTGCGTTCGAGGAATAGTCTCAGTGAGTGGATCCGCTGTGATGTTTCTTTCTATGTCTCTCTATATCTCAAGTTCGCGGAGAAATCCATCTCCCGAAATGAGCAATACCTGTCTTAGAATGTCTGGATGTCTGATGGGACCTAGCTCATAAATGAACTCCAAATCCAAACTTCTTACACTGTATCATCAACTGAACTTAATCAGTATCCTGCGCCATGCCTCCCTCAGTATTGCCTTGGACCACCTGTCCAAAATACAGTCCCTCGTCAGAGGGAGAACTATAACTCTGACAACCTCCTTGTCGTCCATGTCACCTTGGAAGCCTGGAGTGATAACCGTCTCCTAAAGGAGGCAGCCGTTTTCATATCCCTAGAACATTCACTTATGTTCTAAAACTGCTTCCGACTGTTCCTCCAGGATGGGATCAATATCAACTTATTGCATCTAGTGTAAGAACAACATCTGGTGCGGTACTTGACATCTCATGATTGACTCAATTGCCTAAGCAAGTGATCTGCCAATCATGAGTATCCCTCTCCTCTTTAGTCTATAAGACACCTTTAGAGAGGGTGACTCCATCAACTGCAGGTGCACTACCGTGTCAGGAGTCGTCCATTCTAAATACTCATAGAATGCTGTCAAGGTACCCAGATTGGGAAACCACCCAAATCTAGATCTAAAACCATAGATCTAGTAACCAGTATGTCTGATATAATATCCAAGTCCCTTGTGGAGAAACCACTGTGTGACTACCAAAGTATAACCGATCGTAGTATAGGAATATCACTTCCTACTACCTTCTCAACAGATCCACCCCCTATTCTGATGACGTCAAACCTATGACTGTCACATCAGAAATAGATGATCTATCTCCGCTACATCTGCTTTAGTCTATAAATAGACATAAGCCTGATGTCCACCAATGCTTCCGCTGCTCCCACTGACTACGACAACCCTCTGCCAGAGTCATATAGACGTGCACTTCTAAAGCTAGTTTAGAACGACGCTATACTCATCCTCCTGCCGGGTCTCGCAGCCTGGAACAACAACAATGGCAAGTGTGGGTAAACAAGAACTTCCCTGTCACCGTCCTTGAGGCTACCGGAGTACCTCTCGGGTGCCTGAAGTTACCCACCTTATCTGCGGAGTGGCCAATGGAATGTCAAATCAGATTGAATCTTTAGGTTCCTTATTAAATCTTCAGTAATCGTTTGCGGTTCTGGAATCACTTCTAATTCTACCATACTCCCACTGCTGTTTTTGAAAAAATATCCATTTTTAATAAAACTGTGGCGAGTCTAGAACAATATTTCTATTGATCTGCCAGATGGTAGAAAGTCAACCCTCGTCATAGCCTGGGTCAACCCACAAACAGCCATTACAGAAACGTGCCTTGAGTTATCCGGAGTCTGGTTTTAAGCATAAGCCGGACAACTCCCCGTACCTTAACATCGTTAAGATATGAACTGTTCTATATCCAATATAGAAACAGAGGCACTGATTCAATTGAACCAGATTCAAATCATGCAGCTGTCTCCAGTGCATGTCAACTAAATGGAAGGAGGCCGATCAGCGTTACTCAACTTAGGAATGCTTCCAATTATGAGTAACCTGAAAGAGAAGCAATTTCTCTTTATCATTACTATCAACTGAATACCATACACAAGTATCTACATCTTCGATCACTTTGAAGAATCCCGATACTTGCTACACCTGGTTCTCTACTCTATTCAAATACCTATAACTCCTCAAAAACTTAGACCCTGTATTTCCACGAAGCACATGTCTAAGAACTAGAGAAGTTAAAAGTAAACAGAATATAGTATGAGGACCAACCCCTCTGTCCTAATGGACACTGGACAACATACAATACTCTGTATAAGTCCGCTGAGTCTAACAACTCTTTCACTGTGTGTCGTAGGTTGAAAACTGTACTTATGGTTAAGAAGAATTACACCGCTGTTTGATGCTCCTTACCTAACCATCCACTGATATAGGTAAATGTCATCGACATAATATCAAAAGGTATATCTCACTCTATGAAAAATAGACGTACAGATATATCAATTTGAAATTGGTGCACAACAGCGGATATTCAAAACCAAATATTTGCCGACCGGCAAACAACCCAGGTGGCTTCCTCAAATATCACCAATTACAACGAATCCTGATATAATGAGGATGATCACCCAATTCCCAATAACTTACTCCCACTCAACATCTGTAAAACCATACAGATGTGAGAATCATACCTGGTAAATACATACCCTGGAGTAAGTGTCTAATTGGGAAATCAGTTTTCCATTAACAGTACACAGTGAAAATGAAACATCGAAATGTCTTGTTGGGGTATCCTGGTATTCCTAGTAATGTCTCTTCCATTATCCAGATTCACAACTGTAACCGTATAATTCTTTGCCACCTCTCCAAATCCCTTTATATGTCTTTAGTCATTACCTTCTGTACACCCCTCTAAGCCAAATGGTTTTCTTCCTTCCCTACCGTTCGGCACCAGCCTATGGTTTGGAAGAAGACTATCCAAAAAGCATAAAGGGTGTACTGTCCTAATCCTAGGAGCACTCGCAATGCGAGAGAAGGTGAAGATAAAAGACACCTGAATGTACTTTATTCCTATTTCTCCTGAACCAGAATCCATCCCCGAACTGGAACTAGTTCCTTTCGAGTTCGTATATAACCATACGATGGAGTATCCAATAAACTGTGGATCTTCGTAGTGATACGGAGTGTCCTGGAGAAATACAAAGGTGATTTAGAATTGGCGAAGAAATACTTGGTTTGGTCGTGAATATCAGTCGCAATTTACTTTGCCCTCCTACTATTCCCTTGCTTTGTCTTAACTTAATACCTTCTGCACACCATCGTTATGCTAATTGGTTTTCTTCATTCCCCACCGTTCGGCACTAGCCTAAGGTTTGGAAGAAGACTATCCAATTTGCGTAATAGGTGTACTATCTCCTAAACCAAGGAGTACTCGCAACCTGAGAGAAGGTGAAAAGAAAAGACAACTGAATAGTCCTATCCGTTTTCTCCAGAACCAGAAACCATCCTCGAAGTCCTTCGAGTTCGTATATAACCATACGATGGTTTTGTCCAATGGAAGTGGACGTTCGTAGTAATACGGGGTGTCCTGGAGAAAAGGGTAAAAGTAGGAGTGGCAATGAGGTCTGCAACTCTGACAATCCAAAAGCCAGTGTTAAGAAGGTTCGGTCAACTTGGTCACTGAGTCAAAGTCCAGGGTCGGGTCAATGGTCGCTGCCAAAGAGAGAGAGAAAAGAAACACTCAGCATGCACTCTAACCTAGATCAGAATGGTTATCACTTTATCTAATCTGGAAACCTCCCACTGTATCTCAAATTCTCCTCCAAACCTGAAAGAAGAATTAGTCGGGGTCACCCGAGGAGTAAGCTAACTCATCAGTGGGAATCGGGATCCAACTATCACCGCATGATAACGTGACGGAATCCACTCACGTCACCACACTCCAGAAGGTATGCGCATGTCTGGCAAGTTTCAGTTCTTTTGAAACTCCCGATATTTGTTTTTACCCCTAGGACCCAAGTGACCTTGACAATGTCAACAAATCAAAGAGTCCTAGTCAAGTTCTACCCGTCATTATCTTGATTGCATTAAACCCACCCGTACGAGTCCTTGACAATGCCAACAAGACCGCACGACTGTCCTAACCAATCCACTTATCCATGTGACAGAAAAGCATTACATAGCTACCGAACACTACGCCACGGCAATGCACGACAAACGCAGCACAAATACTAAGTAATACTAATCTGAAATGACGGAGGGCTACGACTGGTTTTTGGCGAAAAACCTTTAACGTAATGAACTTGATATCGTTGAAGGAACTGGATAACTTTTTGGAAAATATAGTGACGAAAACCTTTACTAAAGAGGTCACTCCCGGTGAAGGGATCTCGGCTCTTTCCCCGTAGAATGAGGTGCAGGATATTCCAACTGAATACCACGATGCATAGCAAAAGTAATCGGCTATAGTGAAGTTAATGCCCTGACGCAAACTTCTGTCCAAGGGGTCACTCCCGGTGAAGCGATCTCGGCCCTTGCCTCGTCGACTGAGGAGCAGGATATTCCAAATGAATACCACGATGCAAAACAAAAGTGAACGTCCTTGCAATAACAGCTTTTTGAAAAGTGTTCCAACAACATCAGAATTAGGTTTGTTTATCTTGCATTGATCCGAATCAACGCAGTCCCATCAATTAATCACACCACAAAGAACGAAAATATACTGACGTACGTATATGCCATCCGCATTCGCCACTGGGTCCCGTCATCACCCGTTAGGTTAGCTAACTAACGGCAGAGCGGGGACTGGACTAGCGCGGATGTAAAACATATACAACATCTACTAATATATATACCAATATATAGTATTTCGCTCAAGGCGTGAATAAAATGCAACAACACAGAAATGTACAGCATCACAGAACAATACAGATATCTGGAAGCCCCGGGTTTCACAGAGCCGCTGCTGAAACCCGACGTTCCCCTGGTCGTGTGGATAGCCTGTGCAATAAAATCCTAGACCCCTACGGGCGCGGCAAGTCACCCGCCAAAACCTGAAGCGAGGCAGCCCCCTTCAGCACCGTGAATGGACCACCCAGCACTTCACGGAATCCGGTAACTTGGGCACCCCTCCTGGGTCAAACTGTACCCCCTACGAGTGCGGCGAAAAGCCCGCCAATCCTAGAGTGAAGCCCCCTCCGTCTCAATGCCATGAGATGCGGGCCCGTTGCCCTCTAGAACGCGGCCATCCGTGCACCCCTCCGCGGGGTAATCCTAGTACAGAAAGTAAAATATACATACACCGGGTACATCGACCGCAACCAGGTCGTGCCCCAAAAGAATAATACAAACAGGCAGTGACGGCAGTCCACATGTCGGACGCTCGCCCCGCAATATCAAATGTACATAATACAACAAAACTGTACTAGCATTGCATCCAGGCTATCCCCCACGACCGATCCGCAACATCACAGCATAAACATAGAACATCAACGTGAAAGTCACGTTCGCAAATCCGTCTAACCGGGCTATAGCAGTTAGACCGGATTTACCGATCGAGTGACATTCACGGTCGCAGATATAATGTAAATACTGTGAAATAATGTGTTTAAAATATCTGATCGATCAAATAATTAACAAGCGGGCCCCAAATGAAAACTGTAGCACTCACAGAAATAACTAGCCCAATTTTAATATCCCAAAAGCCCTATTTTCAGCCCATAAAACAACTGAAGAAAAACGACGAAGTGGGCCCACCATAGTGCGGCGGAACCGCGGCCCAAAGGTGGTTTTGGCCGCGGTTCCGCGCTCTAAACAGGGAATCATTTTGTCGTTTTTCTACAGTAGAGTTATCTTTTCCTACACATCATTTTTCTGCAACCTGAAAAATTTTTAGACACCAAAAAATTTCAACAGAAACTGATGTGAACAAAAATGAGGTTTTTGGAATTTCGGTCGATCGGAAATGCAAAACACATTAGAACAAGCTAGGTAAGGTTAATGGCGTGGCTCTGATACCATGTTGCGCCATGGCAGCGCCCCGGCCTCGTACTCGAGGCCAAAATGCGGAATCAAAAATTTTCCTTACTCGGAAACCGGCGCTACCGCGGACAATGAAAACCCGGATCGTAACCATTAACCTAATGCTAGCAATCAAGAGATAGGGTGAGAAGTATACCGAGTGATCCGAGTCCTCCGGTCTTCTCGTCATCGTCCCGATCTCCCGCGGAAAGTGTAGTCTCCATATCATCGCCTCCTCGCCGGAAAAGGCACCACATCGCCTGCGTCTTTTACGGGCTCCCGCCTCAATACCGAGGCAACTCGGGCATGAAGCCGGCAACTCGACATGCTCAAGATATGCTGTAGAATGTGTAGTGTAGTGTCTCACTTTGGTTTTGGTTGCCTTGATGGAGGAAATGAGATAAGAAAAATGGTGCTTGCATTTTTCTAGCATGAATGAGATCAAGAAGATGAAACACTCAAGAATGAAGAACTCTCTCCTTCTTCTTCTCTCTTTTCTAATGAAAAACTTATCATCCAAAATGAGAATGGTGGAGGAGGTAATATGAAGCATGAAGGGAGGTGAGTGTAGGGTAAAGCAAGTGGTGACTATATCCTAAACATCATGATAACAATCTCACATCACTTCTAATCAAGAATCAAATCCTTTCTCATCAACAAAAAGCAAATGATAAGAAAAGTATCAAAAGATGCTTTCATAATAAATCATCTTACAAATAAAACCTCCACCAAATGTAATTTGCAAAACTGCAAATTACCCCCTCCATCAGAAAAGTCCGGCCGGGAAAGAACAAAGGAAAACCGGCTGGAACGGAATGCAAACTGGCAACTCCAGAAAACTGGTCCCGTAATAAATTACAGGAAAACCCCGATACTGTGCATACACACCCGCATCTGTATTCCGACCGGATACAAATGCAATGAGACTAAATCTACACTGTACTAAACTAGGATCGGCTTAAGCCAAAGCCGGCTAGTAATATCCGTTCGATCCTGATCCGTGCAATACCGCACGTATCAGATCGAACCCTGCCATATAACTATACGGCCACTAGTACAAAACTGTCCGATCCTGATCCGTGCAATACCGCACGTATCTGATCGGACCCTGCCATATCTCCATACGGCCTCTACAGCGTTTCGCCCGAAAGCTTGAGTAACTGTAAGTGTGGTGGACTCTAAAGACTCGTCAATACTATGGCTGTGGATTTAACCACTAGCACGTCAGAGGTATCAGCCAATACATGACGGGCCACCAGCTATTGACCAAAAGGGACGTCAATGAGCGAACTCATCCTGACACCCTACTGAGCCTGTCAGTGACAATATCCGTACAGTCCGGTCCGTTCGTCTATGAGCATCGCATGTCGGGCCTAGGGGGTTGGTAAAAGTCAGACCCCTAAAAGCGGTACAAGTCGTGTCGGAGTGAAGCCCAGAACACCCTGAGACACTACTGGAATACCTACCAGTAAATCTCCTGCCTCGGCCGAGGGCTTTGTGTAATGGCTCTCCTAGACACAGCGCGACCTCACCCCCAATACCGGGAGAGACGAACCCCTGCAGATCCGCTCACTGCCTCCATGTGGCTCGGGACTGTACCCAACTAAAACCTGTTTGCACGACTCCTTTGAGCCGTGGTAGGGTAGTAATCAAAGCACAGTGGGAACTCACACGAGACAAATGACGATCTCAGGTCGATGAACTATCCTGTACACATGTCACCAGGGAACTGCAATCTGACATCTGGTATAAGACCAACTAGCAGGTTCCCGGCGAGTCCTGTCCGGTGTACTCATAACCCAATGAGCACCTGTATACATCTTAGGTGAACCAACTGACACCAGTGGCTTGTGAGACCGGCCACCGCCCCTCGTCGGGGTCTCGACTGTATACACTAGTCTACTAATGGAGTATCGATGCCCAGTCTCGAAACTCCCACGACTAGGGACCTTTTAAGGATGTGCTTATAGACTACCAGCTCCCACGTATATGATCGCCATCATACTGCTGGTCGTCAAGCAAGAATCCTAGGGGCTCTATCAACGTGTAATAGCGACATGTTAGGTCACCTAAAGCAGTACACGATGATAAAGATAAACCAGATAGCATACTATCATCTCGAGTAAGACTGTCCTACCGGGATAGGTCCTCCCTCAATCATTGCAATCACGTGCCTGTGATCCAATAATTGACTCTGAGGGCACTAACTCCAACAGTATCCAAGGACACCGAATCCTTTATAATATGCAACCTCCATACTAGAAAACTGAGCTAAATATCTTGAATCACTCTCTAATGATGCAGACAAGTTCGGATCGTGGATCCGACAAAACAAATTTTACGACAAATACATAACGATATAAGTTTAGATTAAGACTGGTAGCAATAATATGTTATTCGAACAACTTACATGATCTGCAACCCAATCGCAAAAATTATTCTGATGATATTTTTCCAATCGTTCATCATTCCAATCAGGATACCCCTCACGTACCTCGTTAAAATGATTTCTGTTCTCAACAATAAATTATGACATTAATATTATACCATTTCATACACACACAAAATATAACAATTAATCCAAAAAACATACTCTCTAATTTCATCAAGACATGCGCTACTGAGGAGGATAAACCAATATATCTTGTTGATAAACATAGTGTCTACTCTGTTATAATCAGCTTTACCATATGGCCCGTCCTGAATTCTTCGAGGCCGGTTAAGTTTCATCTCAATGTTCTCGTCCAGATAGCGGGAACAAAATATAATTGCTTCATCTAGAAGATACCTTGCATGATAGAACCCTCTGGTCAATTTCTATTGCGTATATACTTTTTTAGAGTGTAGAGGTATCTAAAGAAAAATATGTTAAATAAATAAATACGGGCATATAGGACAACAATAATTTTATATATTGTGTGAAACGAAAAATTCCACGTACCTTTCGACGGGATACATCCATTGATATTATACCGGTTCGGCTAATTTAGCCTCAGTTGCAAGATGAACCATCAGGTGTATTATGATATCGAAGAATGACGGTGGGAAAATATGCTCAAGCTTGCAAAATATCAAAGAAATAGAATTTTCTAGTTTCTCCAGCGTCACAACATTCAGGGTTTTAGCGCACAATTCTCTAAAAATTCAACATAGGTCATTGATTAGTAGACCAACCGATTCGGGAAGGGAAGTCCTGAGGGCTAATAGGAGAAGGTGCTCTATAATAATATGGTAATCATGACTTTTCAGCCCATCGATCTTATCTTTCACAATTATTATCTTCTTGCTAAATGATCCTGAGAAACCTGTAAGAACTTTCAAATCATGCAATATCTGCAGAAATCTTTTCTTTTTCGGTTGTGACTTATGATTCGCCGCATTGGGATATACAAACTTGCCTAGTTTACCCGCTATCGGTTTAAGATGCAATTCACTTCTAATTTCCCAGTCTTGAAGATCCATCCTAGTACGGAGGTTGTCTTTCGATTTTCCGTCTTTACAAAGAAGCAAGTTGAGTACGTGTTTGGATACTCCCTTCTCTATGTGCATGGCGTCCAGACAATGACGTACTAAATTTGTTGACCAGTACGGAAGCTCGTAAAAAATGGTTAACTTGTTCCAGTAGGGTGGTTTGACCTGTTTTGTCGGATTTATCCCGAAGGTCACATTATTGTAACCATCCCACTGAGCAGTCAGTTCTCTCCGGACAATGGGGATGGAGGCCCAAGAAACTCCTGATGACCATCAATGTGAGCAGCGTCTAACCTGTAGGGATGGTCTAGTGGCAGAAAACGGCGATGACCGTGATAACAAACCTTCCTGCTAAAATTCAAGAATTTCGATGTTATATATTGATGGCAATAAGGGCATGCTTTGTGACCATGTACGGACCAACCTGATAGCATTCCATACGCAGGAAAGTCATTAATTATCCATATTAAAGCCGCACGCAGTGTGAAGGTTGTATTTGTATTTTCATCGTAAGTCTCCACACCATCAATGAATAAAGATTTTAACTCGTCGATCAGAGATCGGAGATAGACGTCGATATTGTTTTCCGGTGAGTTTGGTCCATCGATAAGAAGAGGTATCATAAAATAGGATTGATCTATAGCCAACCAAGGCGACAGATTATAAACTATCATTACAACGGGCGATGTGCTGTGGCTTCCAGCCATATAGTTGAATGGACAGAAGCCATCACTAGCGAGTCCGAGTCTGACATTGCGAGGATCACTACTGAATATTCCGTGCCTCCTGTCGAAATCCTTCCATACCGGTGAATCTCTTGGATGACTCATTTTTCCATCTTCACTTTGAGAAGTACGGTGATGCCAAATTATTGCCTCAGCTGTTTTCTTGCACCTGAATAGCCTCTGTGTTATGGGAAAGTATCGTGCTAACTTGACAGGTATATCGAACTTCCTATCAGAATATTCCGGCTTATATCCAGCCTCTCCGCATGTTGGACACTCTTTCAAATCTGAATTCTCTTTCCGGTACAATACACAATTTTTGAGACATGCTTGAATCTTCTCATACTTCAGACCCAAATCAGACATCATCTTCTAGGCTCCGTACCAGCTGTCGGGCACGTTATTTTCCGGAGGCATAGAATCTTTCAAGAACTTCAGAAGCATTGTGAATGACTTGTTACTCCATCCATTTAGGCACTTAATCTGAAAAATTTTGGACGAACTATGAGAGGGTGGTGTTCCCCTCCGAAAGACGGCTCGTAGACCTGGGCGTCTAGGCCTGAGATTCGGGGCAGATGCTATTTAGTTTTATCTTTCCACCTCTCCGAAGATGCCAAGTTGATTTATGGCACCGTGTATCGGAGGTTTGGACGGATGCGGCCGATGTAGCAGACTTCGTCAGATTCCCCCTCACTTGAGGGGTTTTTTGATTGTGGGAACGCTCTTCCCTGCAGACGCAAGCCCCTGCAGTTAATTACTCTACCACTCGGCGGTAACAACTTTCTCCTACTCCAGAAGTCCACTTCGTGTCGTGTGTGCTTGTTTTATTTGTGGTTGCCCGTGGATTGTATACGGAGACTATTTATTTCATCGCCCGTAGGACGTGGATTAGTCCAAATCCGTATTTTCTTAGATTTGGGTTTAGGGTTTTTGTTTAAGGATACGTTGGCCGTATTGAGGCTAAGATCAACTTAAACGTTTGTTAAGGATACGTTAGTCCTGTTTGAGACTAAGATCAACTTAACGTGGTGGTTCATTTAATATATGGCCGTCGGGACTCGTCACCTCTCTGACGTCGTTAAAGAATTACAACGATAGGTATCAGAGGAGTTCAGAAATGTACCCTTGAACCAAAATTGATTTTGAATTTTATGGTCCGTTTGAATGTTTAAGGATACGTTAGCCAGGTTTGAGGATAAGATCAACTTAAACGGGATCGTTTAGATTCGGCAGAAGAGCGTTTAAAGGGGCTCTACTGTTCCAGTTTAGGGATGTAGTGGTCCGTAGGTAGTTTAAGGACATTACGGTCTATTCCCAGTTTAGGGACATGGTGGCCCATGTTCCAGTTTAGGGACGTGGTAGTCCATTTAATATATGGCCGTCGGGACTCGTCACCTCTCTAACGTCGTTGAGGAGTTACAACGATAAGTGACAAAGGAGTTCGGAGATGTACCCTCGAACCGGATGTAAATTGATTTAGGAGAGCAGTCTTGCTCAATCAATTTAGTTTGAGGACTTACGGCCATGATTGGGCTAAGTCCAGTTGAAAATGTTCAACATTTTTATTTGTATTTGGCCTGATAGGCCTTTGTTTGGGCTCTTCCCTTTTTTTTAAAATAATGTACTGCATTTTCCTTTGGTCTAAAAGACCTTTTAATTGGGCTCTGCCCTTTTTTAATAATGCATTGCATTTTTGTTCTGTTTGGGCTCTGCCCTTTTACAAATAATGCAGAGCATATTTTGTTTGGGCTCTGCCCTTTTCTTTAATAATGCAGAGCATTAAATACTCTGACAGTGCCCCACGTGGCTTGTCAGGCGCTTTACGCCAATTAACGAGCGCAAGCGCATGTGGTGGTGACACGTGTCACACTCTGATGGGCGCAAGCGCAACAGCGCATGGCGCTGTGTCAGTGTGCTGTGCTGCTGCGCTGCTGACACGTGGCACTCCCTGGTGGCTTGCGCCAATACAGGAGCGCAACAGTGCAGTTCTTTTGCAAGTGCAGAGCACTGTTTTATCTTTCGAACGATTTTAAATCAAAGAAAACAAGTTTTTCTTGTTTTCAAAGAACCAGTGGTTCATAAGAAAGTGCAAGGCACTATTATTAGTTTTTTTTTCTTTTTATTGAAGATCATTGATCTTGTTCTTAGATCAAAGATATGTTTTTAAGAGAATTCTTCTCTTTTTCTAAAGGTTTTTACTTTTTTTGTTCTTGAGGAATTCTCTCCAATTCTTCAGAGTTCTCAATGATGATCTTGATGATTTTGAATTGGGGTCTAGGGTCCTTTATATAGTACCCATAAATTTGTTGAAAAGATCTTCCTTTGAGTGATTTGGGGAATTTTCCTCACCGTTGGATCTTTGATCAAAGGGCTTCTGTTTTTCAGAAGACAATCTTCTTATTTTAAAAAGAACAAAAAAATCTTACTAGAATTTTAATTCTGTTTGGCGCAAACGCCCCAGTGCTTGACACATGTCAAGCAGCGCACAGCGCAGCGCACAGCGCAGCGCAACTGCGCTGACACGTGTCGCGCAGCGCACAGCGCAGCGCAACTGTGCTGACACGTGTCGCGCAGCGCACAGCGCAGCGCAACTGCGCTGACACGTGTCGCACAATGCACAGCGCAGCGCAACTGCGCTGGCGCAACTGTCGTGCAGCGCAGCGCTTGCACAACTGAAGCGTTGCTTCTTTTAATTTTTGTTTTTTTTTTAAAATGAGCTTTGCTCTGATTGGGCGTGCTGCCTCGGGCACTGCGCTGGCGTATCTGCTTTTGACACGTGGCGCGTTGCGCGCAGCGCAAGAGATCTGAAGCGTTGCTTCAAATTTTGAATTTTGAAATTCAAACAGAGCTTTGCTCTGATTGGGGGAAACAAATGCCCCCCACCGTTGCGCTCACGTGGCGCGCACGTGAGTGCAGCGGTGGCAAAATCTTGGCCGTTGGATCAATCAGGAGTTGAAAGGGCGCAAGCACCTTATAAATAGGACCCCTGGCCCTTAGAAAATCTTCACCATTTTCCAAGATTTTGATTTTCAGAGATTTGCTCTTGCTTACGAACTTCAGAGCTTTGCTCTCATTTCCAAAGTTAGAAAACTTTAGGTAAAATTAATTTAAATTAATTTAAATCAATCTTAACCAAAAGAACCTTGCTCTCATAGATCTTTTGATCTAAAGAAATCCCTTTTGGGGTTTCATAAACAGAGCTTTGCTCTCAAGAATTTGTTTCAGGGTTTCTTAACCCATGAACAGAGCTTTGCTCATTGACAGAATATAGATCCCTTGATCTTCTGATGATGAACTCTTAAGAGTATTTTTATATGGATATTTAAGATCCCAGAACTTCAAAATTTTTTAGGAATTAATTAATTCTCTTTCTTTGATGAATTTTTATCATTATTACAGAGCTAGGCTCTTTTAAAGAATCTTATTCCTCTGAGACCAGAGTTTGACAAGTGTCACTCTGTGATAGAGTTTTGCTCTGAAAGAGGAGATTTTCTCCTTGTCTCTAGTGATTTTTTTATATTATTAATGGGAATATTCTCTTGGGTATTAACTGACAATCTCATCCAATGATGGGGTTGTCTTATTAACTGACGTATTGTCATCCAGATTTTGTGGGTCCCCCTTTGGTCTCCTACCCACTACACTGCTGTACAGTGTAATTAATTTTAATTTAATTTTCATTAATTTTTAAAATTCAGTTAATTAAAATTTTTAAACGCCAAGCGTTGGAATTGCAACACTAACGGCTAATTTTGTTCCCTTGTAGTGACCATGTCTCTCTATACTTCATTCCCGTTCGCTCGCTCGGAGGAAGGGTTTCCTGAAGCGCCCTTGGACCGTGAAGTCCTAGCCATGATCAGGGACCACGACCCAGAATATAAGAGTCTCCACCTTTGGGGGTCGTGGTATAATCAGATTATCATGGGTCGACGGAGCTTCACGTGTGCAGTACCGTCAGAACCCATTACGGCGATTCATTATGCCAGCCGACCCTCGGTGCAGTACGCCGTAGAGATGGTTGATTGGACCTCGAAGGGCTTTCTTCATCCCGCCATAAATGCAATTCCGGTTCAGCGTCCTATGGTTTTGGATATCCTGGGACGCCGTATCTGTCAAGGCAAGGCGCGACCTTGGGGGCAATCATATAACATAGGTCTGATCCCCCGCCACCCGATCGGTTATCTGCCGTGGGCTCGGTATATCCTGTCGGTGAAGAAGTCGCAGTTGATAAGGTTAGGATTGTACACTGCAGTTTACGTCTCCCTCTTCCAGTATCCCACGCTTCCCACTTGGTGGTTCAAGGCTTTCTTGGAGTAGTAGAACATTCCTACTGACACTTTCCTCGCAATGGATCGGGAAGTGTCAATTTCTCTAGAGGAATTCACAGAGGTCTCCGGTTTACCGGTTATAGGGGAGCACTATGAGGAGTTGCTTCCGACAGACGAGTATGCCTTCGGTGCTAAGCCGGCAGTAAGGGGCCTTACCCTGGAGAATACTGTTCAACACCAATTCCCAAGTTTGATCAAAGTGTTGAACATCTACGAGGCCCTTTACATCGAACGTGGGAGTCGCGGAGTTAGCTTCGAGGATTTCATCGCTCGGTTCCTTCATCCAAACGTTCTCTCGGCAGAAGCTGCCAAGTTTGCCACCCTAGATAACCCTTTCGATCTAGGTTTGGATAACCTACCGGCGAAGGAAATAGACCAAAAGGGTTTTTTCCTTCCTAACTCCCCGACCATGTCTTTTGCGGAAGTTGCATCCCCTGGGATGGACGAGGAGGACTTCTTCTTAGGATTTCTTGGGCTATGGCTGAGTTGGTTTGCGCTCCCGATGCACTCTCGCCATATGCGGCCCTCTGTCTTTTACCCAGTTCACCGGATGACCATCGGGGTAAAAATGGCCATTGGGATCGCCGGCTTGGCACACTTGTATCATGGCATCAGTCGAGCAGCGGATGCTAATGAGCCTGGGGTACTGCACGTGATCTTCCCGATGCACTACTTCGTATCGTAGCTCGAGCTACATACATCGGGTGTCTTCGGCATGCACAAAAGGCCCCCGTTCTACGACAGGTGCGGTTTCCCTCGCATCATACAGTTGATTGGCGCATCAATTGTGACTCCATCGCCACGGAACGCCAGGGGTTTACTCCTTCGCCCCCACACCGTTGGAGATGGGATGTCTTTCATCGATAAGGTGTGTTCCCCTCCGAACGGCGGCCTGGACGTTAGGACGTCCGTGCCTGAGGTTCGGGGCAGATGCTATTTGGTTTTATCCGTTTATCTCTCCGAAGATGCCAAGTTGATTTATGATACCGTGTATCGGAGGTTTAGACGGATGCGGCCGATGTAGCAGACTTCGTCAGATTCCCCCTCAGGGTGAGGGGTTTTTGATTGTGGGGACGCTCTTCCCTGCAGGCGCAAGCCCCTGCAGTTAATTACGCTACCGCATCGCGGTAACAACTTTCTCCTTCTCCAGAATTTCACTTCGTGTCGTGTGTGTTTGTTTTGTTTGTGGTTGCCCGTGGATTGTATACGGAGACTGAGTAATGCCGTCGCCCGTAGGACGTGGATTAGTCCAAATCCGTATTTACTTAGATTTGGGTTTGGTGTTTTTAGTTTAAGGATGCATTAGTCGCGTTGCGGCTAAGATCAACCTAAACGTTTGTCAAGGATACGTTAGTCCTGTTTTAGACTAAGATCAACTCAACGTAGTGATTAATTTAATGTATGGCCATCGGGACTCGTCACCTCTTTGATGTCGTTGAAGGATTACAACGACATGTATCAAAGGAGTTCGGAGATGTACCCTCGAACCAGAGTTAATTGGGAGTTTTATAATCCATGTGAATATTTAAGGATACGTTAGCCGTGTTTGGGGCTAAGATCAACTTAAACGTTTGTTAAGGATACGTTAGTCCAGTTTGAGACTAAGATCAACTTAACGGGACCGTTTAGATCCGACAAAAGAGCATTTGGGCTCTATTGTGCCAGTTTAGGGACGTGGTGGTCCGATGTTAGTTTAGGGACGTTTCGGTCCGATATTAGTTTAGGGACGTTTCGGTCCGTTATTAGTTTAGGGACGTTTCGGTCCAATGTTAGTTTAGGGACGTTTCGGTCCAATGTTAGTTTAGGGACGTTTCGGTCCATTATTAGGTGTGTGGCCGTTGGGACCCGTCACCTCTTTGACGTCGTTGAGGAATTACAACGATGAATGTCAAAGGAGTTCGGAGATGTACC
Source organism: Agapanthus africanus (assembly GCA_030015575.1). Taxonomy (NCBI): domain Eukaryota; kingdom Viridiplantae; phylum Streptophyta; class Magnoliopsida; order Asparagales; family Amaryllidaceae; genus Agapanthus; species Agapanthus africanus. The sequence goes on along the minus strand of JASDDO010000012.1, from coordinate 88,483,867 downwards.
CTCGAGCCGGTTGTGAATTGATTCAGGAGAACCATTTTGCTCAATCAATTTGATTTAAGGACTTATGGCCACGATTGGGTTAAGTCCAATTTTTATTTATTTTGGGCTTTGCTCAAATAGGATATTAATTCAAATAGGGCTCTGCCCTTTTATTGCTTTGCAATTTGATTTGGGCCAGGCCCTTTAAATAATGCATTGCATTTGTGCAGAGCATCAAGAATCTTTTAGATTCAAGAACAAAAGTGCAGAGCACTTTTGATCTAAATTTAGATCAAAGAAAAACAAGTTTCTCTCTTGTTTTTCCTTTTCTCAGAGAACCAAGGGTTCATAACAAGTGCAAGGCACTATTTTTATTTATTTATTTTTATTTTATTTATTTGTTCATTGAAGATTAATGATTTTTAGATCAATGATCTGTATTTCAGAGATTTTTCTCTTTTAAAAGGTTTTACCTTTTTTTTTGTTCTTCCAAAGTTCTTCAAGAATTCTCTCTGTTTTCTTTCTGATGTTCATGATGATCAAATGAGGTCTGGGGTCCTTTTTATAGTACTCATAGATTAGTTGAATTTGTTAAACAGATCTTTTTCTGAGTGATTTGGGGAATTTTCTCCACCGTTGGATCTTATCCAAAGGCCCCTGTCTTATACAAGAAAATCTTCTTGTTTTAACAAGATATATTCTGTTTTGCGCAACTCTCCCAGTGAGTGACACGTGTCGCGCAGTGAAGCGTTTGCGCAACTGCGCTTGCGCAACTGCGCAGACACGTGTCGCGCAGTGAAGCGTTTGCGCAACTGCGCTTGCGCAACTGCGCAGACACGTGTCGCGCAGCCGTGCGCTTGCGCAGTTGTGCTTGCGCAACTGCGCAGACACGTGTCGCGCTGCCGTGCGTTTGCGCAGTTGTGAGTTGTGCTTGCGCAACTGCGCAGACACGTGTCGTGCAGCCGTGCACTTGCGCGGTTGTGCTTGCGCAACTGCGCAGACACGTGTCGCGCTGCCGTGCAAGCACACGTGTCGTGCTGCCGTGCGCTTGCGCAGTTGTGCTTGCGCAACTGCGCAGACACGTGTCGCGCTGCCGTGCGCTTGCGCAGTTGAACGTTGCTTATGTTTTTTTAAAGAGCCTTGCTCTGATTGGACGTACTGTCTTGGGCGTTGTGCTGCCGTGTCAACTTCTGACACGTGGCGCGTTGCGCGCAGCGCACGGGAACTGAAGCGTTGCTTCAAAATTTGAATTTTCAAAATTTAAGCAGAGCCTTGCTCTGATTGGGGGAACAAATGCCCCTCCACCGTTGCGCTCACGTGGCGCGCACTTGAGTGCAGCGGTGGCAAGACCCCAACCGTTGGATCATGGGGGTCATTTGAAGAGACGCAGGCGTCTATAAATAGGACCCTTAGTCCTTGGTAATTCTTTACCAATTTCAAGAATTTGAATTTCAGAGCCTTGCTCTTGCTTAAAAACTCTTAGAGCCTTGCTCTTGCTTCTTCCCAAGAACTTTGAAGTTCAGAATTTAGAATCACTCTTAGGTAAAAATTTAAATTAATTTAAATTAATTTTAATTAACAGAGCCTTGCTCTTGTAGATCTTTGATCTAAAGAAAACCCCTTTGGGGTTTCTTCAACAGAGCCTTGCTCTCATAGATCTTTGATCTAAAGAAAACCCCTTTGGGGTTTCATCCACAGAGCCTTGCTCTCAAAAATTTACAGAGATCTGGTTCCTGGGTTTTAACCCATGAACAGAGCCATGCTCATAGATCAAATAGAGAACTCCTAAAAGTTTTCATGGATCTTTAAGATCCCAAAAATTTTAATTCCTAGGAGTTATAATTTTTCATTACTACTACAGAGTTAGGCTCTTTTTAAGAAGTTTTATTCATTTGAGACCAGAGTTTGACAAATGTCACTCTGTGATAGAGCTTTGCTCTAAAAAGAGGAGATTTTCTCCTTGTCTCTAGGGACCCCCTCCCAATAGGGATATTCTTTTTTGGGAGTCTTTTTCATTGACTGACAGTCTCATCCAATGATGGGACTGTCTCATCAAATGATGCGCCGTCATCTAGATTTTGTGGGTCCCCCTTTGGTCCCCTACTCACTGCACTGTAGTGTGATGTAGGACTTTGACATGTGAAGCATTGGAACGCTAACGGTTATATTTTTTTTTTCTACAGGGAACATGTCTGAAGATTTGTCTTTCCCTTTTGTTCGCTCAGAAGGAGGGTTCCCACATTCGCCAGTGGACCGGGTGGTGTTTGCTCTGATTAAAAATCACGATCCTGAGTGCAAGAGACTTCACTTATGGGGAAGGTGGTACAGCCAGATTATCCAAGGCCGTCGCAGCTTTAGTTCCGCCTCACCCTCCGAGCCCATAGTTACGATCCCTTATGCGGACAAGCCCCCGGTGGAGTATGCCGTGGAGGTTAAAAATTGGAATGCCGACGACCTCCTTCAGCCTGCAATCGGTGCCATTCCGGTGCAGCCGCCGCCGGCTATAGATATCTTGGGGAGGCGAATCTGTCAGGGTGAAGCACGCCCTTGGGGACAGGCTTACAATATTGGATTGACTCCGCGACCGCTTGCCGGATATCTGCCATGGGCCCGTTACATTTTGGCGACGAAGAGGGCTCTCCTGACGACGATTGGCTTATACTCAGCTGTCTACGTCTCGCTTTACGAGTATCCCTCTCCTCCGACGCGGTGGATAAAGGCCTTCATCGAACAATGGAATATCCCCACCCATACCTTCTTGACAGCGGATAGGGAAGTCTCCATCTCTCTGGAGGAGTTTGCTGAAATTTCAGGTCTGCCAATGAGGGGAGAACACTACGAGGAGCTGCTTCCTCCAGACGAGTATGTCTTCGCCACCAAGCAGCTTGTATTTGACTTAACTCCGGAAAATGCCATTCAGCATCAGCACCCGGGCTTGGTGAAGGTGTTGGAGATTTATGAGGAACTCCATTTGGAATCGGGCGACCGGGCCGTCAGTTTCACGGATTTCATTGCTCGTTTTATCCGCCCAGAGTTCCTATCAGAGCAGGGCGAGAAGTTCGCTCAGCTTGCTGACCCCTTTGGTTTCGGCTTGGACCGCCGACCTTCATTGGAAAATGACCAGCGGGATTTTTATTTCCCGGGCACTGCCAGCGTCCCTTTCTCAGAGATCGCCGTTCCTGGCATGGACGAGGAGACTTTTTTCATAGGGTTCTTGGGTCTATGGCTATGCAGCTTCGCGCTCCCCATGCACCCACGCCTCATGCGGTCCTCTGTCTTTTATCCGGCGCATCGGATGGCGGCTGGTTTACAGTTATCAGTAGGGATCGCCAGGCTGGCTTACCTCTACAATGGACTTAGCGTAGCGGCGGATGCTAATGAGCCTGGGATACAGCCTGCTAACTTCCCAATGCACTACTTCACTTCTTGGATGGAGCTGCATGTGCGCGGGGTGTTTGGTGCCCATAAGACTCCTCCGTTCTTTGATAAATTCAAACTCCCAAGAATTATGCGGTTGTTCGGGGCTTCAATCGTGGTTGCACCTGCGCGGGAGTCTAGGGGACTGCTCCTGCGTTCACATCTAGTCGGATCGAAGACCTCTTTTGTGGATAAGGTCATCACCATAGGCTCCGAGACCGCTAAGTCAGTGGTGTCGCTGCGTGACGACTTTAAGGGCGGGTTTCTGTACTGAAGGCTCGGGAAATCCTTCACCTTTACTCCATTCGGCCGGGCTACCTAGTATTTAGGCAGAATAAGACGGCTCTCTTTATGAGGTATAACCCACATCGATTTGCCCAACAATCGAGTTACAATCAAGGGATCCCGATGGAGGCCTTTCTGGAAACACCCGCGGTCGGCCCAGAGGGAATAAGGAATGCGATGAATCATTTCGTCTGGCTCAATACAGGCTCTTATTTTTTCATCAGTGAGCCTAGCTGTGCCCCTAAAATAATCCATCTGTATGTAGCCTGGTATGCGCATGCTATGGGCCCAATCATTTTAATGGAGAAACGCTTGCTGGTTGACCGTAGGGGTGCGCCTCCTGGTGGTGATCGCAAGGCTCCCTTGCAGCCAAGGCGCCCAGTCGTCCCTCCGCTAAAAGAGGCCGGAGCTGACCGACCACGCGTGTTGGCCCCCCGCGTGGATTGCCATTGCCCGCTACGGTGGATGCACCGCCGGCGCCCCGTGCTCCCATGAAGACGGTTAATGTGGTATCGCCAGAGTCTAGCGCAGGAGCGGATATCGGGACTCGCCGCCCTAAAGTGACTGCCAAGCGCAAGGCTGCTCCGGGTGGATCTAAAGCTGGCGGGCAGAAGAAGAAGAAGTCCACCCTATCCCTCGACGCGATCCTCAGCTTAAATCCTGCGGCTCCTCCCGCCGAGGCCATATGTGAATACGGCAGCAATGAGGGTTTCGTGGTAGATCCTGCGGACACCAATCTGGCTGCCGCCATTGCAGCTTCGGAGCGATCGGCTAGGCTCGAAGCGATGCTAAGCAAACTTGCTGAGTCCGGTAATCATCAGACGCTTCATTTGTCATTTTATTGCACCTTGTATTATTATCTTAAACTAACATTTGCTCCATTTTCAACAGGTGTCTCTACTGAAGAGGCTATTGCTGCCTCCCTGAAAACCTTCCAGGAGGAGGAGGAGAAGCGTGCCTTAGCAGGCGCTGGTATGTTTCACTCCTTTCTCTTTTATAAGGAAAGTTTGTTGTCTTTTTATGATGGTCAACCTAACCTTCTTTCGTTTCTTAGCAGGGGTTATATCAGTTGATGTGGGGATCCTTCCCGAGCCTGTTACTGAAGTCCCGGCCTCGTCAAAGTTGCCGCAAGAGCCTCGGCTTGACAAAACGACGAGGGATGCCCTGAAAACCTTAGAGGCTTCCCTATTCATGGACGAGGACACCTCAATTAGGGAAGCTCTAGTGGCATCCGTCTCAACGGCTCGGGAGGAGCGGAAGCGGTTGAGACGCGAAGTAAGGGCGCGTAGAGCTGCTTTGGCCGCGGGAGCGGGTCCCAGTACCATTCCTCGTGCTGACACTCCTTCTGGAGAGGCCCCTGTCGCCCTGTCTACTGCTTATAGGCAAGTGGCGCGCGCGGCCCGAAGTGCAAACAATAAATCCCCTTCAGGTAGCATCTCTTTCAGAACCTTGTTGTAAGAATTATTATAAAGCCATTGGCTCATATGCATTCCATCTTGCAGGACCAAGTCCAACTGAGGGGGAGGCAGAGACCGTCGGACCCCAGGAAACGGCGGAAGCGGCGCCTGCCGAACCTGAACCGACGGTGGGCACCATCGTCGGGGCCACGGTGCCTAAAACAGAAGTTGAAGGATCCGCCGCCGAGAAGGTCATTGATGCCGAACCTGAAGCGGTGGCAGATGATATGATCTTTATAACTGAGTCTAGGGTGGTGGCGGCTGAGGCGCTCGAGGTCGGCGGTCCCTTGGTGACGATAGACGATACAACCACGGCTACTGAACCTGAGAGGGTAGTGGGTGAGGTGGCCATGATTCCCGAGGACGAGCCAACCGCTCCCTCTCTGGAATCTGGCAATACTCCAATCATAGCCCTTCCCGTCTATGGCCCTCCGCTGTCCCCAGGTCTTGCTAGCATGACGACGGTCCCCATCGAGTCGGGTGACGAGGCCACGAGCGGTGGCCTCATGTCGGTAGAGGAGGGAGTCGCCTCCGTTTCAGCCGGGAGCTCCTCAGGTAAACTCCAAGTGACTTCCTTTCTTAACTTTACAATCTTTTCTGACAAGTTCAGTTTTTCGTAATGCAGGTGCAGCTAGTGCTGATGCCCCATTGCTTGAAGGAGCGCCTTCAACGACAGCCTTGGCGGTGGTCACCTCTCAACCCTCTCTTACTCCTTCGTAGATGTTGGAAGGTATGGGTTTATAACTTATTAATCCTATCTTTCAGATATACAGTTTGTGTACTGAAGTCACACTGTTGTATCTTTCAGGGGTGCTTTTTGATCATCTCTATCAAGTGTTGCTCCCACACTTCTCTTTCCCATCTGAATTCGCCTCCCCGTCTGGTGGCGCTGGTGAGTACTGTTCCCGATTGGTAGCTTTGTCTTTTTAGCGGTAGAATTATTTCCAACTCTCTCTTGTTCTGACTGCAGCGTTGCAAATCGAAGGGGGAGCAGAAAGATCGGCTGCGCCACCAGCCCTTCCGGCCTTGCCACCTGTTTCCACCGGTATAATAAATTTCCTTTTTTGGTAACCCCTTCAACATTTTCTGCACCATCGTTTAACCATGTTTTGTTTTGCAGCTATTGTTCCGGCGCGTCCTTTCACCGGCAGGCCCTTTCTTGAGACGTCCATTTTCCAAGGGTGCTGCGATGAGTTTGGGCATGCTGAGCGGGTACATTGAAGAGCTCAATATGGACGCTCTCCCTTCTGCCGTAGATTTCGCTGTGGAGGTTAATCCAATGTTGGCGGCGCTCGTAAATTTTCATAATGAAGGCGTCGTCGGATCTTGGGTTAATCATTGCAGGGAGATCGAGGCCTGTCTATACCAGCTGGAGTCGACGCGCCCTTCTCCTGAAGTTTTAGCCCTGAGCACCCAACGTACAACTTGGCTCGAGCAAAGCACTTCGCACTCCCACCACTTGGAGCAAGAAGCAGCTTTAAGACTAAGGGAATGCCAAAAGACCTCGAACGAAACGGCCCATCTGCGCGCCGAGGTTGAGGAAAATGCTGCCCAAGTGAAGACTATCTTTGAGGGTCTCTTGGAGCGCATCTCCTATGGGCTAAACTTGAAGCGGAAGCTTGACGTAGCTGAGCGCAATATCCCAAGTCGGGAAGCTGCCTATCAGGTCGTCAGGGAGTAGCTTGCGTCGGTCTTGCAGCAACGAGCCCAAGTGGAGGCAGAGCTGGCGATGGTAGCTGACCAAGAGAAGGCATGGAAGGACATATGCGAGCAATTGCTACACCTATGCAAGACGCTTCCTTCCCAATAATTCTCCTTGTATCATTTGTCTTTGTAAAGTATATGTATATATTTTTTATTCTTTAGCACAATGTATCCTGTACTCGATCAATATTTCTGAATAAAAGATGTACATTTTTGTAATGTCTTGTGTCATTTCTCCGTCTTTTCTTTCTTTTATTATCGGTATGCCACCTTAGTAACCATGATTGACGGATGATTAGGCCGAGTATCCCTGACCTTCTTAAGAAATAGCGATGGCTTAGGCCGCGGGTTCAGATCTGCTGCCTAAGACTTTTCAATTCTATGAGCCGTGAGGGTCTCATAGAGGCTTTTCTCCCTACGGATCGAGAGGATCTCATAGGTGGATTTTCTCCTTAGGAATCGTGAGGATTCCTAAGTGTGGTTTTCTCTTATAAGTCGTAAGGATCTTATAAGAGAATTTTCCCTCTTACGAATCGAGAGGATCCGTAAGTGGTTGTTTCCCTCCTCGTCGAAATTCGACTTTGGAGAGTGAGACCCGTGAATAGTATGCAAGAGACCAGTTTGGATTAACTTGCAGGGCCCCATTGCTCAAAAAGCAAGCTTTTCAATCCTTGCTGTCTGCGACTTTATTTTGCAGACCAAGGAGCAAGTTCAATTTGTTGAAGAAATCCCTTTACTGAAAGATTTGGCGGGATTTCCCCCACCATCGGATCTTTGATCTAGGGGGGCTCCTGTTTTACAGAAGATAATAACCGAAAAGATTTCTTCAGAACCTTTTTGTTTAGCGCGAATGCTCCAGGAACCTTTTTGTTTAGCGCGAGTGCTCCAGGATATGACGCGTGTCGCACAGCACACAGTGTAGCGCAACTGCGCTAGCACATCTACGCCGACACGTGTCATGCAGCGCACGACGCATATGCCGCTGAAGCGTTGCTTCCCTTGGTTTTGCTTGAAACAGAGCTTTGCTTTGGCTAGGTGCGCTGCTTTGGGGTGCTGCGCTGATGCGTTTGCGCTGGACACGTGGCGTGTAGCGCGCAGCGCAACGCAACTGCGCTAGCGCTTCCGTGCTGAAGCGTCGCATCTTCAAGATAGAGCTTTGCTCTAATAGGGGAAGGATGAAGCGTTGCTTCATCTCCTGTCTCGGAATTCGAACGGACATTCGCTCCAATTAGGGTAAACTGCCGTGACGGCTCTTGGGAGCCGAAGAGGCACTTGAGGCCTATAAATAGGACCCTTGGTCCCCTCCGGATATTTATCATCTTCCAGATTTCCATTTTGAAGACTTCAGAGCTTTGTTCTTGCCTTTAAGAACTCCGGTGCCTTGCTCCCCTTTTTTTTTAAAAGTTTTTTAAGAAGAACTTCAGGTAAAATCGATTGTTAGATCAATCTTAAATAGCAGAGCTCTCGTCTAGTGGGTTTCATCTTTGAACATAGTTTTGCTCTCTAGGAATTTAGTCATCCATGTATATTATTGCTTTTCTATTGTTGATCTTCCTGTAATATTTTCTCCAGGCGTAATGGCGGAGGTGCATCTGTACAGTCTGCACGAGTTCATTACCTACGATGATATCCGCGCTCAGGGTCGTCAACAAAACCAGGAGTTTACAGACGCCGAATGTGCAGAAGTTATGGGTCGTCTGAACGCAAGCGGTGGTTGGCTGTTGCCTCGGCGTTCGGCTCTTTTGAAAGTCGTACTGGGAGCAATATGGAGGGCACTTCCGGGTCTTCACGAGGCCCTACCACTCAATGCGCTGGATGATGCCGAGGACAAGGTGCATTCAGTGCACCTGACAGGGCTGATCTCAAAGAAGCGACGGAACGACCTCGTTGACATCCTGCATCAAGTGTTTCAGCAGACGACGATCGTTGCTGCTTATCAAAGGCCGGAAGGGCTTGCCGATGATATCGATACCGAGGAGCGTGAAAGACTGCGCATAAGAATAATTAAAAAGGCCAGAAGAACTCTGGATGGCCTTACTTTTGATTTCCTCAATCCGTGCCCCGGATCCGAGGTTATACCGTTGTAATATTTTGAACAATGTTTCTTATGTATTATTCGTATGCCTGTAAAAACTTTTGGCAGTATGAATGAAAACCCTCCCCTTTTCTATTTCAGCTTGTCTTATTTCTCGTCCTGAGTCTTCTGTCCATGCATAAATGAATCAGTCACGCATGCCAGATCAAATGTAGAACGGATATTCTTTCTGTCATCTTCTTTCTTTTAATGTGAGTAGGCTGTCTTGATAATCATGGTTGATGGATGTCTAAAACGAGTATTCCGACTTCCTCAGGAAATAGCGATGGCTTAGGCCGCAGGTTCAGGTTTACCACCTAAGACTTTTCAATTCTATGAGCCGTGAGGGTCTCATAGAGGCTTTTCTCCCTATGGATCGAGAGAATCTCATAGGTGGATTTTCTCCTTAGGAATCGTGAGGATTCCTAAGTGTGGTTTTCTCTTATAAGTCGTAAGGATCCTATAAGAGAATTTTTCCCTCTTACAAGTCGAGAGGATTCGTAAGTGGTTGTTTCCCTCTTTGTCGAAATTCGACTTCGGAGAGTGAGACCCGTGAATAGTATGCAAGAGACCATTTTGGATTGACTTGCAGGGCCCCATTGCTCAAGAAGCAAGTTTTTCAATCCTTGCTGTCTGAGACTTCCTCTTACAAATTGGGACGAATCGGGAATTTGCTCGCGGAGAGAGTGATGGCTCTGCGAGTTGACATGAGTTAGGAGGCTCTCATCACGGAGTGTTTGTATCCGTGAGTCGAGGAGTTTGCTAGGGATTATTTGTTTCCCGAGCACCAAGGATTATTTGTTTCCTTGGGGTTTGAAACGAGTCGAGGATTCCCACGAAGGCGCTGGTGGCTCTGCAGGTCGACGCGGATCAGGAGTCTCTCGTCAAGGAGTGTTTGTATCCGTGAGTCGAGGGATTTGCTAGGGATTATTTGTTTCCCGAGCGCCAAGGATTATTTGTTTCCTTAGGGTTTGAAACGAGTCGAGGATTCCCACGGAGGCGCTGGTGGCTCTGCAGGTCGACGCGGATCAGGAGTCTCTCGTCAAGGAGTGTTTGTATCCATGAGTCGAGGGATTTGCTAGGGATTATTTGTTTCCCGAGCGCCAAGGATTATTTGTTTCCTTGGGGTTTGAAACGAGTCGAGGGTTCCCACGGAGGCGCTGGTGGCTTTGCAGGTCGACGCGGATCAGGAGTCTCTCATCAAGGAGTGTTTGTATCCGTGAGTCGAGGGATTTGCTAGGGATTATTTGTTTCCCGAGCGCCAAGGATTATTTGTTTCCTTGGGGTTTGAAACGAGTCGAGGATTCCCGCGAAGGCGCTGGTGGCTCTGCAGGTCGACGTGGATCAGGAGTCTCTCGTCAAGGAGTGTTTGTATCAGTGAGTCGAGGGATTTGCTGGGATTATTTGTTTCCCAAGCGCCAAGGATTATTTGTTTCCTTGGGGTTTGAAACGAGTCGAGGGTTCCCACGGAGGCGCTGGTGGCTTTGCAGGTCGACGCGGATCAGGAGTCTCTCGTCAAGGAGTGTTTGTATCCGTGAGTCGAGGGATTTGCTAGGGATTATTTGTTTCCCGAGCGCCAAGGATTATTTGTTTCCTTGGGGTTTGAAACGAGTCGAGGATTCCCACGAAGGCGCTGGTGGCTCTGCAGGTCGACGCGGATCAGGAGTCTCTCGTCAAGGAGTGTTTGTATCCGTGAGTCGAGGGATTTGCTGGGATTATTTGTTTCCCAAGCGCCAAGGATTATTTGTTTCCTTGGGGTTTGAAACGAGTCGAGGGTTCCCACGGGGGCTCTGGTGGCTCTGCGCGTCGACGCGGATCAGGAAGCTCTCGTCAAGGAGTGTCTGTATCCGTGAGTCGAGGAGTTTGCTGGGATTATTTGTTTCCCGAGAGCCAAGGAATATTTGTTTCCTTGGGGTTTGAAACGAGTCGAGGATTCCCACGAAGGCGCTGGTGGCTCTGCAGGTCGACGCGGATCAGGAGTCTCTCGTCAAGGAGTGTTTGTATCCGTGAGTCGAGAGATTTGATGAAGATATTGATTTCTTCGGAGTTGGACTGAACTGTCAAGATTTGGCTTCGTCTTCTGGCGGAGCCTGTTGGGAAAGTATGGTTCCCTCTTTGTTTACGCCCTTGGATTGTATACAGGGGTCGATGTGATCTTAATTGTAGGGCCAAAGTCTTATCATCATCATTTTTTTTAATTTTATTTCCGCGATGCTCTATCATTTCAGCTTTTATATCGCGAAGGTCGCGATTGCCCAATCATTTCGGCTATTTCTCGCGGTGCCCAATCATTTCGGCTATTTATTTCATTTTTACTCGCTGCTTTTTATTGCGAGTCGCCCAATCATTTCGGCTATTTTACATGCATACATTTTGCTTGCTGCTTTTTATTGCAAGTTGCCCTATCATTTCAGCTATTTCGTATGCATGAGCGGCCTACTGGCTTTCGCCGTAAACCTGAAATTGGACACCGATTTCGGCATCAGCATCGCTACAACTGGGATATTGCCAGGAGCGAATCATCATCTGCCTCTGTCGCTGTCGAACGAAGATGGCTTAGCGACCAGGGTTAGGGTCCCGTCGACTAAGGCTTTGACTTCATGAGCCGTAAGGGTCTCATAAAGGTATTTCTCCCTACAAGTCGTGAGGATCTTATAGGTGTATTTTCTCCCTAGGAATCGTGAGGGTTCCTAAGTGTTTTGTTCCTCTGTAAGTCGTAAGGATCCTACAGGAGGGTTTTCTCTTTGCAAATCGAGAGGATTTACAAGGGTTATGCGAACATATCCCCAGTCACGGATGGGCCTTGGTTAGGGAAATGTTTATTCGCGCCCGTGGATTGTATTGAGCCACTTGTAGGGCAATATCGGAAATTGTGGGTATTGCTTAAGCACAGGTTTAGGTCTCTATAGCTTAAGACTTTCAAATCCTTCTGAGCCGTGAGGGTCCCATAAGAGCGTTCTCCTTACGAGTCGTGAGAATCTCGCAAGTGTATTTTCTCCTTAGGAATCGTGGGGATTCCTAAGTGTGTTGCTCCTTTGTGAGTCGTAAGGATCTCACGCGGGTGGTTTCTCCTTATAAGGTCGAGAGGACCCTATAAGTGTCTTTTAACGAGGTTGCGCCCTTTCGGGTTTTCACAAACACTTGACGGTAGTCCTGCTGTTTTTACTCACGGAGCCCTTTCAGGTTTTCATCCGTGCCCTCTTTTGCTTATGGACATAGCTTTTTTTTTTTTTTTTTTTTACCCTTTGTTATTGAGATCCTGACTTTGCAAATCCCCATATTAATAATAATTACGATATTTATAACAAGTATATATGGTTTTACCAAATCCCATTCCATATATCATATGGTGTTAGCAGTATACTCATTGGTAATACCTTGTATTGCTGAACCAAGTCACCAGAGTTCGAATCCCATACCCCACATACTTTTGTGCACCTGATTGTATCATGTTTGATAATACATGGAAATCTTTCTTCTTTTTTTTTACGAGGTCCGCCCTTTCGGGTTTTCACGAACACTCGCCGGTAGCCCTGCTGTTTTTACTCACGGAGCCCTTTCGGGTTTTCATCCGTGCCCCTTTTTGCTTATGGACATACCGTTTTTATTTTATTTTATTTTCATATTTTATTTTTATTTTATTTTATTTTTTTATTTATTTTTTTATTTATTTTTTTTATTATTATTTTTTTTATCTCGTCAGCCTAAGGATGCTGCGGTAGTAGTTTAAAGACGTTTCGGTCTGCTATTAGTTTAAGGACATTTCGGTCCGCTGTTAGTTTTAAGGACATTTCGGTCCGCTGTTAGTTTAAGGACATTTCGGTCCGGTATTGAGAAGTTGGCTACTGCTTATAGAACTTGAGCTTAGGAAGATAGCGAGCGGACATAGTCGTCGTCATCTATCGTTGACCTAGGCTGTGGCTCATTAAGCGTAGTATTTCGTTAGGAAGCGACCGTTTATCGGCCTGAAAGGCCTTTCACCATGCATGTCCATAAGTAGATAGGCCCCACCCTGATAAACTTTATCTATGATGTACGGGCCTTCATAATTCGGCTCGAATTTTCCCCGCTTGGCGCGATTGGGGATCATAGGCCTTTTGACCACTAGCACGAGTTCGCCTTGGTGGAATGTCCTTGGTCGGGTCAATCTTTCGTATGAGCGCATCATCTTTGCTTTATAAGCTTCCAGATTTTGTTGCGCTATGAGCCTAGTTTCATCAAGGGCGTCAAGCTCCTCAAGCCGAAGGTGAGCATTTTCTTCGTCCGTTAGCTCGTGGTGAACTGCCACTCGTAGAGAGGGTAACTCTATCTCGAGAGGGAGTACTGCTTCCGTGCCGAACACCAACGCGTATGGCGTTGTGTTTGTGGCTGTCTTGAACGTGGTTCGATACGCCCAAAGAGCTTCTTGCAGTCTCTCATGCCAGTTTTTCTTATTTCGGGACACTGTTTTCTTTATAATTTTCGTCAAGGTCTTGTTGAAGGCCTCGGCGAGACCGTTAGCTCGTGGATTATAGACTGAGGAATATCTCCAGTCTATGTTATGCTGCTGTGCGAAGCGGCTGATTTTATGACTTCGGTAGGCCGGCCCGTTATCGGAGATGATCCGCCTCGGAGTTCCAAACCGATATATGACGTGCGTTTTGAAGAAATGGAGGATATTCTCCGTCTTCACTTCTCTCAATGGTACTGCTTCTGCCCACTTAGAGAAGTAGTCAGTCGTCGCTAGGATGAAACGATGTCCTTTAGACGATGCTGGCTCAATGGGGCCGACTATATCAGTCCCCCACATTTCGAATGGCCAGCTAGCTACCGTTGGATGCAGCGGATTTGGGTGCTGGTGGATGAAGTCCCCATGAATCTGGCATGAGTGACATTGCTTCGCATATTCGATGCAGCCTTGAATCATCGTAGGCCAGTAATAGCCCATCCGTTTGATCTTCAACTTCATCTTTGGACCTGCTTGGTGAGAACCGCAGATTCCGTCATGAATTTCCTGAATGACTCTTTCCGATTCGTTCGGTCCTAAGCATTTCAGCCACAGAGAATCGAATGACCTCTTGTAGAGAGTATCATTGACGAAGGCGAAGGACAGAGCTCGTTTTATGAGTTGATGTCTTGCGGACGCATCTTCGGGCATTTGGTGAGACTTGAAGTAGTCTATAAAGACTTCCCTCCAATCATCAACCTTCTCATGTTCTTTCATTTGCAAGGTCACTTGTCTAGTCACTCCCTTCTCTTCGGTTGATTCCGAAGGTATTTCTGCGGGGTCGAGCACCTGACGACTTTGTACCATGATTCTAACGTCATCGAGGTTCTCGTCAGCCATTTCTTTAGCGAGTTTGGCCAACGTGTCCGCTTTGCTGTTATCCGCGCATGGTATGCTCTCCAAAGTATAGGAGGGAATTTGGGTTAGCAGTTGTTGCACCCTTTCACCGTATTTTACTAACTCCGGTTTGCATGTTTGGTAATCGCCGTTTACTTGACTAACGACCAGTTGCGAATCTCCGTATATGAGGAGGCTTTCAATTCCCATGTCAATGGCGATCTCGAGGCCCGCTATCAGAGCTTCGTATTCGGCTTCGTTGTTTGTCCTTGGTTCCGTCAGGGAGAACGCGTAGCGCATTATCCCTCCTTGTGGAGTTATAAAGATGAGTCCTACCCCCGATTTGATTATAGGGGTACTTTGTTTGCGCTTCTTCACGGAAGATGCTCCGTCAAAATAAAGCTCCCATCGAGTATTATCACCATCGATCGCATCAAACGCATGTTCGTCTGGAAGATCGCAGTTTAAAGGAGAGTCGGCTGGTATCGGGTGCTCAGCAAGGAAGTCGGCGATGGCCTGGCCTTTTACTGCTTTGAGTGGTCGATATGCTATCGAGAACTCCATTAAGAGCAGGGCCCATTTAGCGAGTCGTCCTGTCAATATGGCCTTTGACATTAAATATTTGAGAGGGTCCACCTTTGAAATGAGATAGACTTCATGCGCTAATGCGTAATGTCTAAGCTTTGTTATTGCGAAGATCAACGCCAGGCAGTGTTTTTCAATGGGGGAATAATTGCTTTCTGCCCCCAGCAGCACTCGACTTAAATAGTAAAGTGCTCTTTCTTTCCCCTGGTCATTCTCTTGTGCCCATAATGCGCCTAAAGAACCCTCAAGGGCGGTTGTATAAAGAATGAGAGGCTTCCCCTTAACCGGAGCAGCCAACACCGGCGGGTTCTGCAGGTATTGCTTGATCTCATCCAGTGCGCCTTGGCATTTTTGATCCCAAACGAATGGGGTTCCCTTCTTCATCAGGTGACTATAAGGACGGCACTTTCCTGAAAGGTTGGCTATAAATCGCCGTATGTATGCGAGTTTCCCTTGGAGAGATCGCAGCTGTTTGAGAGTCCTCGGCGGAGGCATTTCCATGATCGCTTTAATCTTTGACGGATCTATTTCAATACCTCGGTGTCGAACAACGAATCCCAGGAATTTGCCCGAGGAAACCCCGAACGCACATTTAAGAGGATTCATCTTCAAGTTGTATTGCCGAAGGCGTTGAAATACATTCTTCAGATGCTCGAGATGTTCCTCGTATGATTTGCTTTTAACCACGAGATCGTCGATATAGCATTCAACGATTTCGTGTATAAGGTCGTCGAAGATCTTTGTCATGGCCCTCTGATAAGTAGCACCGGCGTTCTTTAAACCGAAGGGCATCACCTTGTAACAGAATATTCCCAAAGGAGTTCGGAAAGCCGTATGTTTCTGGTCTTCAGGATGCATTTTTATCTGGTTATACCCCGATGAGCCGTCCATGAAGGAGAAAACTTCATGAGTGGATGTATTGTCTATCATCAGTTCAGTGACTGGCACTGGGAAATCATCCTTCGGGCAAGCTTTATTAAGATCCCGGAAGTCTACGCATATGCGCACTGTCCCATTTTTCTTCATCACTGGGACGATGTTGGCGATCCATTCAGGATATTGAACCTCTTGGATAAAGCCGGAGTCTATCAGCTTTTTGACCTCCGTGTTGATGCTCATTTCGAGCTCAAGCCGCATTCTTCTCGGCGCCTGTTTGACTGGCTTGACGTTTGGGGATATTGCTAGTCTATGTACAGCGACTTCTGGATCTAGTCCTGGCATCTCGGAATAGTTCCATGCGAAGCAATCTTTATGCTGTACAAGGACGTCTTTTAACGCAGCCACCCTCTCTTCAGACAGCAGCTCGCTGACGAATGTCGGTCGCGGATCATTTACCGTCCCCAACTCGATTTTCCCGAGGTTATCTGCAGTAGTATGTATTCCATCTTCTAGTTCTTTTGGAGCTGGGGGAAATTCTGAGATTACCTCATCGCTGCTGTTTTCAAAGCACCGAGGAAGGCTGTTCATGTCCTCGGACTCTTCTTTTAATATTGTTATCACGTGGCAAGTGCGAATTTTCTGCCAATCCCAATGCGGAGTTGGTTCTATCCTGGTGTTTTCGGGTTCGTGCTTTTGCGGCGGCGCTACCCTCCAGTTGTCAGACAACGCGAATTTGCCAAGCTGATATTGGTCCTCAACCCAATTCTTAAAGGTGAAACAATCTTCAAGCGGATGCCCTACTACTCGATGGTAAGAGCAATAATTTGGGTTGGAGACTTCGCCTGCTTTCTCAGGGTGTTTAGACTCTGGCAGTGTAAGCATTTGATGTTTTAGAGCAAGATCAAGTATTTTCCTTGTTTTGCTCCGAGGAAACGAGTATGCTCGACCCATTTTCTTCATGAGGGCTAGGTCAATAACGCTCGACCCTCGGATGCGTGGCTTCTTAGCTCTGCTTTGTGGTTGTTGAGCGCCTTTCTTTCCTTTCGACTTGTTTTTGCCTCCGCGTCGAGCCCTTTTTGTATCAGGTTGGTACGGGGCAGCATCTTCATTCTTTACTGCCTGTTGAAGGAGGAGCTGTGTCTTGGCTTTCTCATAGATTACCATTTCACGATTGTGATCATCTCGGGCTTTTTGACTCGCATACCTTATAAGTTTGCTCACCTGGTCTTCAAATGATGGACTGGGCGGTTTTGTATCAGGAACTTTTTCTGGTTCAGGATTAGCGTCCTCCCATTGAGCGTCCGCTTCTTCATCGAAGTCATACATGACATAACAGCTGTCTACTGGCTCCCTTTTCTTTGACCGGATGTACCCGAGCCCTTTTGTTTCTATTCTCCCGTTAGGCAATTTGCATTGAGTCCCGGGAACGTTCCATACTTTGTCATAGAATTTGGCCTTTCTAACGGTTTGTTCGAAAGGTATTCCCTGGCGTTTCAGCAGTTTCCTCAAACCTTTGGTATAATATCTGGGAAGACGGATGGGCTGAAGCCCGTCGAGCGTGGGATCCGCGCCATGCCAAATTTCTTTTTCCACCTTGTTTTCTTCAGAACGGTAGAATAGGATTGCCTTCTCGCCTTTTCGTCCGGGAGGAATATAGAATGTGTGCAATTCTTCTACGCTGTTGGCGTTGAGTGCATCCAGTTCTTTGTAATGTTCAAGCGGCACCATGGTTATCTGCAGACTTCGCTCTTCATCAGCAGAAGCTCGTATTGATAGCCGAGCAGGGAATACAGCGTGAACTTCATCCTCTGAATCACTGCCGAAGATTAATGAAGGAACAGATGGTCCTGGCCTGGTGGACTGGGATGGACCTGAATAAATTATATCCTCCTCCTCCTCGGTGTCACTGCCGAAGACAGGGATGGTGGCGTTAGTTTTGTTCTCCAGTTTGTGACACCTTTCCGTGTCTTCGAAACTTGGTAAGAAGTACTTGGCATCTTCATACTTGCGAACTTCGTTTACGGAAAACGGATTCAACTCTCCCGTCACAGTGTACTCAAGGCCATCCCTAGAATACTTCATGCACTGATGCTGTGTAGAAGGGATGATATTGTACTCGTGTAGCCATGGTCGGCCGAGCAGAGCGTTGTAGCACGTCTTGGCGTCTATAACATAGAATTTGATGTCTGTGACGAGCAACCCGAAGCGTAGAGTCAATATCACAGATCCAAGAGTCTTTGAGGATTGAGAGTCGAAACCGGAGATAGTGATCTTGTCCCGGGCGAGGTGTTGGACACTCATGCAAATCTCCTTTAACACTCGCACATTGAGTAAATTGTCAGACGATCCGTTATCGACCAGGATTTTGCCTATCTTTATGTCATGGTAGTATCCTGAGACATAAAAGGGACGATTGTGTTCGCACGTCCCAAGGAGAAGGTCTTCATCGCCGAAAGCAACGTCGGCTGTGTGTACTTCCTCTAATTCGTTCTTCATCTTTTCTTCGGCTAGGAAGGCTTGGAACTGGTCCGGCTCTTGTAGGGCCTTAATTAAAGAATCCCTCGCCTCTTTTGATAGTAATAGGGCATCGAGAATGCTGAGTTGTGAGGGTAGCTTCCTCAGATGCGCTAAGACATTGTAATCTACTCTATTCCTCTTTGGGGGATTCTTGGCGGTCAACTCTTCCGCGACTCGGTCATCCAAGGAGATATCTTCAGAGACCTTCTCTTTCCCTTTGTCTTTTCTGTTCAAGGGTCCGAGGTTCTTTTCGGGTAATGTTCGATTGCGCAGCTGTATATTCTCGCAGGCCTTCGGTTCTTCTTCTTTTCCCGAAGTGGATTCTTTGAAGAGGGGGCCAAGTTCTAGTTCCTCATCAGAGTCGCTCCCAAATGTAGGCACTTGTGACCCGGCAGTGTTAACCATGTGACAATTGCCAGCAGTTCTTTCAAGTTCTTCAGTCGTATTTCTTTGCTCTCGGCGAATTTTACGTTTTTCCCGTTTAAAACGTTGTCGATTAGCGACGTATCCTTGCCACCATCCATTGAAAGCCTTGCACTCTTGGGTAGGATGCGAGACCTTCTGATGATATAAGCAATAAGAGGGGTGCATTTCTACCACACCAGTAATTTTTCCTTCAGAGGATGGTAGCTTCATGCCCATTGATATGGCCTTAGCAAACCTCTTTTTTATCTTGAATTGGCTTTTGTCAGCGGTGGAGGCATTTTGCTCCAGCGGGATCGTCTCAGCTCTTTCATCAAGTCGCTGGCGCTTGGCCCTTTCGAATATAGCCGTCTCGCGTTCTCGATCAGCTTTACATTTCAATCGAGCTTCATTAAGAAACACGCCAATCATCTCAACTGATAACCCTGGAGCTCTTGATTCGGCATTTGCCCCCAGCGTTTCCGTGCCAGAGGTCTCTTCATCATTCGTGACCGAATGAGAGATCATATGACAGCTCGCCACATACTCCTCGGATTCGTCCGATGAACTTTCTCCCTCATCTTCCTTTTGAAAGACGTGATCAAGGAAATCTTGGAGCGTAATGGGAGTCCGCGCCTTTTGGTTATATTCATCCAGCGCGTCGATCTGCTTTTGTAGGTCCGTGCGCTTGTCGCCAGGCTTCACGGGCTTCTTAGATTTCTTCTTCTTCTTTTTCGAAGATTTTGACGGCTGGCTATGAATGCTTGAACCACCACCATCAGTCTTCGGAGTCAGTCGTGGCTTCAACATCCCCTCAATAACCTGCGGTTCCAAGGGGTTCTTCCACTTAACCGCTGGACAGGTCTGAAGATTGTTTAGCATCCTCTTTGTCTTGGCTGACAATACGACCTCCCAAGGGGCTTCCTCAATGACGGAGCATGTTGCCCTCGGCGTGTTCGTCCCTTTAGAGGTGTGGGGCTGCGGGGGATTCACCTTCCATTTGTCAGATAGCGCAAATTTGCCCTGCCGGTACTGGTTCTCAAGCCAATTCTTGAAAACGTAGCAATCCTCGATGGGATGGCCTAGCACTTGATGGTAAGGGCAATAATTGGGCTCGTTGAAGTCGTTCGGTTGCAACGGTCGTTTTGGATCTGGAAGATTTATGAGTCTATTGCGCAACGCCAGCTCGAATAGCCTCCTCGTTTTATCGCGGGGGAAGGAGTAAGGACGTCCCATCCTGTCCTCAAGGGGTACGTATGGGCGCGTATTGTTTGGACGAGCAACCGGCTTCGAGTCGCTCGGTTGTTGTTGGGCATTAGCGACAATGATCGCTTTTCCCTTTCTTTAGTCGTTTCGGGAGTCCGGCTTCGGGAGAGGGGGTTTATGGCCCATCTGATCCATCTGCGCTAGTTTGTCGATCAAAGCCTGGAAGGTAGTCGGCTTGAAGAACATCATGAACTGCGAGATGGTTGCCTGTGGATCAAGCGTTCCAACAAACATTCCCACCGCTGGAGGTTCTTCTATGCGCTGTTCGCACTTCGACCATAGATTTCGCCACCGTATAGCGTACTGAACCCATGTCTCGCCGGGTTTCACCCTGGCATTAATCAGTGCCGTCATCGGGGTACGCTCACTGGCACTTGCAAAATGTTGGGTAAAGAGCAGCTCCATCTCCGCAAAGGTTTTAATAGAGTCGTTGGGAAGCTCAGAATACCATTCAAACGCCGTATCTGATAAGCTTCCAACAAACTGGCGAAGCAACAGTTTGTCGTCGCCACCGGTGTTACCGCAAAGAGCCCTGAACTGGGCAACATGTTGATGGGGATTGCCGGTCCCTTTGTAAATATGAAACTTGGGAATCGTGTAACCCGGCGGGTACTTGATTTGGTCATACCAGCCTGGATACGGTCGCCCCGTTTTTACGACGTGGCCGGCTGCTTCGACCGCGTGATGAACCTTTATTTGCTGGGCTATATATTCGTCCAGATCAGTCTTAGAGATTGTATCCTGTTTAGCCGTTGATAGAATGGGCTGAGGGTTTGATGTCTCTCCCCTATCATCCCCAAGGACAATCTGGGGTTCTTCAGTCGGGGGATCTTGTTGTATCATCATCCCTATCATGTCCTGGAAGAGGAGGCCCATACGCTGTATATTGGCTGCTTGTTCAGCAGCCTCTTTGTCTCTCTTTTCCAGTACTCGGCGGAGGAACTCGGCGTCGGTCTCTTCCTCTTGGCGTTCATCTAGGGACATCTCAGGATTCTCTTTTGGCTCCGTGAGTACAGCCATTGTAGTCATCATCTCCTGGAGCTTTTGTTGCTGCTCCTGAGCCTTGGTCACTGATCGGGTAAGTGGTCGGTGACCCGTAGAAGTACGACTTTCCTCCTTTCCAGAAGCTATATAAACCGTATGAACTGTTATGCCCCCTGACTTGGGGCGTTTAGGTTCACCGCTTTTAAACTTTGTCAGTGTCACAGGAGCTTTCTCTGGCCTTTTTCTTTTGTGGACCATTGAGGTTGAAGGAGCCGTTGAAGTGGGCATCCTAGCATTTGTTGCCCCCTGCTGTTTAATGGGGCGGTTTTTGTCCTTTTCCACCTTTGCCTTTTTCTAGCGATGAAAGTGGTCTGGGTCGATCACGGAGTCTTGAACCCTTCGCCAAACTTTATAAATTTTTGACGACAGCCGTTGAGGGGGCTGTTCCTGCTTTGTCTCCGGAGCTTTCTCCATAGGAGGAGGAGATCTTTTCAATGTAGCAATTGGAGAGTTCTTTCTCACCTTCCTCAGCAATTCAAAGCTGTTCCCAGTGGAACAGCAGCGTTGACCTCCACCACTGGAGCAGGTAGGGTTAGCCCTGAGGGCGAGTTGCCCCCTGCTTTCCTTACTCGTCGCCAATAGCGACGTCGCGCACGACGAGCCGTTGGGACCGGCTCGGAAATCGATATGGTTTCTTGTTGCCCCCTATTTGAGTGTGGGGTAACTGCCGATGTCAGCCTATCGAAGACTGATGCCTTTTGACCAGCTGGGGGAGGATTGGGAGCCGTCAATCTTGTGAAGACCGACTCTCTGATGGGAGAAGCCGCTTTAACGACTTCCAAAGCAGCGGTCGTTGCCCTCTTTGGGACGGCCACTTTATAGTTCTGACCTAGCCTGGTGAAAACGGAGGATGTCGGTTTAGCAACGGGCGACCCGTTGACAGGGGTCGTGATAGCAGTGAGCCGGTCGAACACCGACTTCTTGTTCGCTTCCGGTGCGGATATCGGCATAGAGAAGCTTGTAGGTGGGACCATGGTCCCGAAAAACAGGCCGGTGGTGGCCTGGGTCACCTGTTCTACCGGCAGAGCGAGGAAAGAGGCCGCTTCGGCCCATATGTTACACCTCCAGGTGAGGTGGAGCGTCCGTTGCAGTGGTACTTCGCGCAGTTGGTGCAGTTAGAATCCATGGATGCTTGAGTTCTGCGCCAGACAAAAGACCAAATCTTAGCAACTTGAAATCCGTAGGCAACCATTTAACAAACCGCGATTGGTTCGCGAAGACGACATATGAAGTGTGGAGTGGAAAGAGGAAAAGGTCCCACCGGGCGTGCCAGAATCTGTTCCCCTCCGAACGGCGGCCTGGACGTTAGGACGTCCGTGCCTGAGGTTCGGGGCAGATGGTATTTGATTTTATCCGTTTATCTCTCCGAAGATGCCAAGTTGATTTATGGCACCGTGTATTGGAGGTTTAGACGGATGCGGCCGATGTAGTAGACTTCGTCAGATTCCCCCTCAGGATGAGAGGTTTTTGATTGTGGGGACGCTCTTCCCTGCAGGCGCAAGCCCCTGCAGTTAATTACGCTACCGCATTGCGGTAACAACTTTCTCCTTCTCCAGAATTTCACTTCGTGTCGTGTGTGTTTGTTTAGTTTGTGGTTGCCCATGGATTGTATACGGAGACTGAGTAATGCCGTCGCCCGTAGGACGTGGATTAGTCCAAATCCGTATTTACTTAGATTTGGGTTTGGTGTTTTTAGTTTAAGGATGCATTAGTCGCGTTGCGGCTAAGATCAACCTAAACGTTTGTCAAGGATACGTTAGTCCTGTTTTAGACTAAGATCAACTCAACGTAGTGATTAATTTAATGTATGGCCATTGGGACTCGTCACCTCTTTGACGTCGTTGAAGGATTACAACGACATGTATCAAAGGAGTTCGGAGATGTACCCTCGAACCAGAGTTAATTGGGAGTTTTATAATCCATGTGAATATTTAAGGATACGTTAGCCGTGTTTGGGGCTAAGATCAACTTAAACGTTTGTTAAGGATACGTTAGTCCAGTTTGAGACTAAGATCAACTTAACGGGACCGTTTAGATCCGACAAAAGAGCATTTGGGCTCTATTGTGCCAGTTTAGGGACGTGGTGGTCCGATGTTAGTTTAGGGACGTTTCGGTCCGATATTAGTTTAGGGACGTTTCGGTCCGTTATTAGTTTAGGGACGTTTCGGTCCAATATTAGTTTAAGGACGTTTCGGTCCAATGTTAGTTTAGGGACGTTTCGGTCCATTATTAGGTGTGTGGCCGTTGGGACCCGTCACCTCTTTGACGTCGTTGAGGAATTACAACGATGAATGTCAAAGGAGTTCGGAGATGTACCCTCGAACCGGTTGTGAATTGATTCAGGAGAACCATTTTGCTCAATCAATTTGATTTAAGGACTTATGGCCACGATTGGGTTAAGTCCAATTTTTATTTATTTTGGGCTTTGCTCAAATAGGATATTAATTCAAATAGGGCTCTGCCCTTTTATTGCTTTGCAATTTGATTTGGGCCAGGCCCTTTAAATAATGCATTGCATTTGTGCAGAGCATCAAGAATCTTTTAAATTCAAGAACAAAAGTGCAAAGCACTTTTGATCTAAATTTAGATCAAAGAAAAACAAGTTTCTCTCTTGTTTTTCCTTTTCTCAGAGAACCAAGGGTTCATAACAAGTGCAAGGTACTATTTTTATTTATTTATTTTTATTTTATTTATTTGTTCATTGAAGATTAATGATTTTTAGATCAATGATCTGTATTTCAGAGATTTTTCTCTTTTAAAAGGTTTTACCTTTTTTTTGTTCTTCCAAAGTTCTTCAAGAATTCTCTCTGTTTTCTTTCTGATGTTCATGATGATCAAATGAGGTCTGGGGTCTTTTTTATAGTACTCATAGATTAGTTGAATTTGTTAAACAGATCTTTTTCTGAGTGATTTGGGGAATTTTCCCCACCGTTGGATCTTTGATCCAAAGGCCCCTGTCTTATACAAGAAAATCTTCTTGTTTTAACAAGATATATTCTGTTTTGCGCAACTCTCCCAGTGAGTGACACGTGTCGCGCAGTGAAGCGTTTGCGCAACTGCGCTTGCGCAACTGCGCAGACACGTGTCGCGCAGCCGTGCGCTTGCGCAGTTGTGCTTGCGCAACTGCGCAGACACGTGTCGCGCAGCCGTGCGCTTGCGCAGTTGTGCTTGCGTAACTGCGCAGACACGTGTCGCGCTGCGGTGCGCTTGCGCAGTTGTGCTTACGCAACTGCGCAGACACGTGTCGCGCTGCCATGCGCTTGCGCAGTTGAACGTTGCTTATGTTTTTTTAAAGAGCCTTGCTCTGATTGGACGTACTGTCTTGGGCGTTGTGCTGCCGTATCAACTTCTGACACGTGGCGCGTTGCGCGCAGCGCACGGGAACTGAAGCGTTGCTTCAAAATTTGAATTTTCAAAATTTAAGCAGAGCCTTGCTCTGATTGGGGGAACAAGGTGTTGAATATTGGAAAGACGTCTACCACTGCGGTGCGGCCATTGCAAGACACTTTCAAAGATGGAGCCTCAGTTTTGACGGCCCGAGAGACCCTCCACTTATATTCTATCAGACCGGGCTTCCTGGTGTTCAGGAAGAACGGTGCGGCGATTTTCATGAGATACAACCCGCATCGTTTCGCCCAGCAACTGAGCTACGATCAAGGGGTACCCTTGGAAGCTTTCCTACTGGAACCTGTTGCCACTGAAGAAGGGATGGAGAATGCGCTGCATCATTTCATGCGCCTGAATATGAGTTCTCACTTTTTTATCAGTGCGCCGGCTTGCGCTCCACGACTCCTCAATGAATATAAAGAATGGTACAATCATTCGACAGGAGCCGTTATAAAGAAAGAAAGGCGGTTGTTGGTCGACCGTAAAAATGTGCCTCCCGGCAGTGACCGCAAAGCTCCTCTGGTGCCAAGGACCCCGGTAGTGCCTCCACTGAAAGATGACAGAGCCGGACCACCGCGTGCTCAGAGTCCTCTATATGGATTGCCGCTTCCCGATATTGCGGATGCACCACCAGCTCCCTGTGCCCCAGTGGAGACAGTAGTTATGGCTTTGCCAGAGTCTGGTGTGGGCGCGGACATCGGGACCCGCCGCCCCAAGGTACCTGCCAAGCGCAAATCACTTCTGGGCGGGCGGGCAAAAGAAGAAGAAATCGCTTTTCTCCCTCGACGCCATCCTCGGTTCAGAGCCTCGGGCTCCTCTAACAGTAGGTATAAGCGAGTATGGCAGTAATGAAGGCTTCTTGGTAGATCCCGCAGACACCGACATGGCGGCCGCCATCGCAGCCTCTGAGCGATCAGCGAGGCTCGAAGCGATGATGAATAAACTTGCTCAGTCAGGTAATCATTAACTGTGTTCTTCGTTATTTCATCGCATTTTTATCATTATTTTTGACTAATACTTTCCTCCATTATAAAACAGGTGTCATTACCGAAGAAGCCATTGCTGCCTAGTTAAAAACCTTCCAGGAGGAGGAGAGGAAGCGCGCCTTAATGGGCGTTGGTACGTCTCGCCTCATCAAAACTTTTCTGTTATCTTTTTTGATGGCCAACCTAACCTTCTTCCTTTGTTTTCTTACAGGGGCTACACCAGCTGATGCGGGGACCCTCCCCGGGCCCGCTACTGAAGTTCCAGCCTCGTCGGGGCCACTACGAGAGCCTCAACTCGACAAGTCGACGAGGGATGACTTAAAGAATTTGGAGGCATCCCTGTTCACGGACGAGGACGTCTCGATGAAAGAGACTCTGGTGAGGTCTGTTTCAATGGCCCAGGAGGAGAGGAAGCGGCTGAGGCGCGAGGCGAAGGTGCGCAGGGCTGCTTTGGCCATGGGAGCGGGCCCAAGCACCATCATTCTCTCTGCTTCTCCTTCAGAAGAGCCCCCGGTCACCTTGTCTACAGCTCATAGACAGGCGGTGCGCGCCAATAGGGAGGCTAACAATAAGTCCACCTCAGGTAATATTTCTTTCAAAATTTTATTGTAAGAATTATAAAGCCGTCGGTTCTTATATATTCTGTTCTGCAGGGCCAAGTCCAATCGAGGGAGAGGCGGAGACCGTTGAACCTGAGGGGCCGGAGGAGGAGGTATTGGTCGAACTCGAGCTGATGGTGGACGACACAACCGGGATTGCCGGGCCCGGGCTAGTGGCTGACGAAATGGTCACGTCCACTATGCCTGAGTAGGTGGCCGATGCCGAGCCCGAGGTAGCAGCGGACGGAGCGCCCGAGCCTGGTGACCTCGTGGTGACGGTGGACGAGACAGCCGTGACTGTTGAGCCCGAGGGAGTAGCGGGTGAGGTGGACATGATTCCTAAGGACGAGCCGACCACTCTTTCTCAGGAGTCTGGCAATGCTCCGATCATTGCTCTCCCTGCCTACGGCCCTTCGCCGTCTCCTGGCCTCGCAAGCATGACGACGGCCCCCGTGGAGTCTGGGGATGAGGCCACGGGTGGTGGACTTATATCGATGGAGGAGGGAGACGCCTCCGTCTCGGCTGGAGGTTCATCAGGTAAATTTCGAATTACCATCCCCCCTTTTTTATCTTGCAATCTTTCCTGACAGGTTTACCCTTGTTTTTAACGCAGGTGAGGCTAGTGCCGACACTCTATTGCTCGAGGGAGCGCCGTCAACTACTGCCTTGGCGGTGGTCACCTCTCAGCCCTCTCTTGTACCATCGAAGATGTTGGAAGGTATGGGTTTGCAACTTATTAGTTTCATCCTTCTGATGCATAATTCATGTACTAAAGTCGTATTGTTGTGTCTTTTCAGGAGTGCTTTTTGACCATCTTTATCAGGTGTTGCTCCCACACTTCTTCTTCCCATCTGAACTCGCTTCTTCCTCCAGTGGCGCTGGTAAGTATAGTTTTCAACTGACGCCTTTCTTTTTCAGTGACGGAATTATCTCTAACTTTTTCTCGTCCTAACTGCAGTGCTACAAATCGAAGGAGGGGATGAAAGATCAGCCGCGCCACCGGCCCTTCCAGCCTTGCCACCTGCTGCAACTGGTATAGTAGACTATCTCATCAATGACTTTTTTTTATTTCTTGCACTGTTATCTGACCGTATCTTGTTTTTTCAGTTGTCGTTCTGGTCTCGGCGCCCTTCGAGCCTCATGTTACAATGCCTGCGGGCCCTTTCCTGAGACGTCCGTCCTCGAAAGGCGCCGCGAATAGTCTGCGCATGTTGAGCGATTACATCGAGGAACTCGACGTCGAGACTCCTATGTCTGCTGCAGATTTCGCTATGACGGTTAACCCGATGCTGGTGATACTCGTAAATTTCCATGACGAGGGCATCGTTGCCTCTTGGGTTAACCACTGCAGGGAGATCGAGGCCCGCCTGCATCAGCTGGAGTTTATGCGCCCCGCTCTCGAGACCTTAGCCGTAAGCAATCAAAGAGCAGCGTGGATTGAGCAAAGCGCCTCTTACGTCCACCACTTGGAACAAGAAGCGGCTTTAAGGCTGAGGGAATACCAAGAGACCTCGAGCAAGACGGCTCGTCTGCGTGCTGAGGTTGAGGCGAATGTTGCCCAAGTGAAAGCTATGTTTGAGGGCCTCCTGGAACGCATCTCTCATGGGCTAAACTTGAAGCGAAAGCTTGATGTCGCCGAGCGTGACACCCCAGGCCGGGAAGCTGCTCATCAGGCCGTTGGGGAGCAGCTTGCGTCTTTCTTGCAGCAGCGGGCTCGAGTGGAGGCAGAGTTGGCGGTGGTGGCCGATCAGGAGAAAGCTTGCAAGGAGGTGCGCGGATAATTGCTAGAGCTATGCAAGACGCTTCCTTCCCAGTAGTTCTTGTATCCATATACTTGTAAAAAAGTTTTTTTTTCGAATAAGATGTATCCATTCTTTATTCTTTTGTACGCTTCACCTTGTACTTGATTGAATTAATAAATAAAGATACACATTTTTTCTCTGCAATGTCTTGTATGCTCTTTTGCTCTTTCTCTTTCTCTTATTATCAACATGTTGTCTTGATGAACATAATTGACATATAATAGAGTAAGCATCTTAACTCCTTTCACGAGATAGCGATGGCTTAGGCCACAGGTTCAGATCTGCTGCCTAAGACTTCTCAACTCTATGAGCCGTGAGGGTCTCAAAGAGACTTTTCTCCCTACAGATCGAAGGATCTCGTAGGTGGATTTTCTCCTTAGGAATCGTGAGGATTCCTAAGTGTGTTTTCTCTTATAAGTCGTAAGGATCCTATAAGAGAATTTTCCCTCCTACGAGTCGAGAGGACCCGTAAGCGGTTGTTTCCCTCCTTGTCGAGATTCGACTTTGGAGAGTGAGACCCGTGAATAGTATACAAGAGACCGTTTTAGGCTGACTTGCAGGGTCCCAGTGCTTAGGAAACAAGCTTTTTAATTCTTGCTGCCTAAGGCTTTATCTTGCAAATTGAGACGAATCGGGAATTTCTTACGGAGACACTGATTTCTCTGTGAGCCGACGCGAGTCAGGATGCTCTCATCAAGGACACTGGTTTCCCTGAATTGAGGAGTTTGCTAAGGACACTTGTTTCCCTGGTGTTGAAACGAATCGAGAATTTCCCGCGGAGACACTGGTTTCTCTACGAGTCGACGCGAATCAGGATTTCCTTTGTCAAGGACACTTGTTTCCCTGAGTAGAAGGATTTTGCCGAAGACACTGGTTTCTTCGGGGTTAAAACGAATCGGGAATTTCTCACGGAGACATTGGTTTCTCTGCGAGCCGACGCGAATCAGGAGGCTCTCATCAAGGACGCTAGTTTCCCTGAATTGAGGTAATTGCCAAGGACGCTGGTTTCCCTAGGGTCGAAACGAATCGATGTGTTCCTGCAAAGACGCTAGTTTCTCTGCAGGTCAACGCGAATCGGGGTGTTCTCATCAAGGACACTGGTTTCCCTGAGTCAAAGGATTTTGCCGAGGACGCTAGTTTCCTCGGGGTTGAAACGAATCGGAGTATTCCTGTGGAGACACTGGTTTCTCTGCGGGCCGACGCGAATCAGGAGGCTCTCATCAAGGACGCTGGTTTCCCTGAGTTGAGGAATTTGCCAAGGACGCTGGTTTCCCTAGGGTCGAAACGAATCGATGTGTTCCTATAAAGACGCTAGTTTCTCTGCGGGTTGACGCGAATCGGGGTGTTCTCGTCAAGGACACTGGTTTCCCTGAGTTGAAGGATTTTGCCGAGGACGCTAGTTTCCTCGGGGTTGAAATTAATCAGAGTATTCCTGCGGATACACTGGTTTCTCTGCGAGCCGATGCGAATCAGGAGGCTCTCATGAAGGACGCTAGTTTCCCTGAGTTGAGGAATATGCCAAGGACGCTGGTTTCCCTGGGGTCGAAATGAATCGATGTGTTCCTGCAAAGACGCTAGTTTCTCTGTGGGTCGACGCGAATCGGGGTGTTCTCGTCAAGGACACTGGTTTCCCTGAGTCGAAGGATTTTGCCGAGGATGCTAGTTTCCTCGGGGTTGAAACGAATCAGAGTATTCCTGCGGAGACACTGGTTTCTCTGTGGGCCGACACGAATCAGGAGGCTCTCATCAAGGACGCTAGTTTCCCTGAGTTGAGGAATTTGCCAAGGACGCTGGTTTCCCTGGGGTCGAAATGAATCGATGTGTTCCTGCAAAGACGCTAGTTTCTCTGCGGGTCGACGCGGATCGGGGTGTTCTCGTCAAGGACACCGGTTTCCCTGAGTTGAAGGATTTTGCCGAGGATGCTAGTTTCCTCGGGGTTGAAACGAATCGGAGTATTCCTGCGGAGACACTGGTTTCTCTGCGGGCCGACGCGAATCAGGAGGCTCTCATCAAGGACGCTAGTTTCCCTGAGTTGAGGAATTTGCCAAGGACGCTAGTTTCCCTGGGGTCGAAACGAATCGATGTGTTCCTGCAAAGACGCCAGTTTCTCTGCGGGTCGACGCGAATCGGGGTGTTCTCGTCAAGGACACTGGTTTCCCTGAGTCGAAGGATTTTTCCGAGGACGCTAGTTTCCTCGGGGTTGAAACGAATCGGGAATTTCTCACGGAGACACTAGTTTCTGCGAGCCGATGCGAATCAGGAGGCTCTCATCAAGGACGCTAGTTTCCCTGAATTGAATTGATCTGTGGTGGTCTTTCAGGTTTTAAATAAGTTACCGTCAAGACCGTGAAGCTAGGAATTTGATCTTCGCTTCGTTTGCTGGAACTGCGTCTGCTGTATCGAGACGAATGTCATGGTTATCTCTAGGCTGTTGATGAACCATCGAGATTTGGCTTTGCTTTCTGGCGGAGCCTGCTGGGAGGGTGTGGTTCCGTCTTTGTTTGTGCCCTTGGATTGTATACAGGGATCGATGTGATCTCAACTGTAGGGCAAAAGTTATATATATATATATATATATATTTTTGTTTTATTTCCGCGATGCTCTATCATTTCAGCTTTTATATCGCGAAGGTCGCGATTGCCCAATCATTTCGGCTATTTTTCGCGGTGCCCAATCATTTCGGCTATTTATTTTATTTTTACTCGCTGCTTTTTATTGCGAGTTGCCCAATCATTTCAGTTATTTTGTGTACATACGTTTTTACTTGCTGTTTTTTATTGTAAGTTGCCCCATCATTTCGGCTATTTCGTATGCATGTGCGGTTTACTGGCTTTTCGCCATAAACCTGGGATTAGACACCGATTTCGGCATCAGTACCGCTACAACTGGGATATTGCCAGGAGTGAATCATCATTTGCCTCTGTCGATGTTGTAAGTCCATGCTACCTCTCCCGGTACTTTTGGGCATGCGGAATTTGGTGAAAAACAATTTTCTAGAGGTGGTAACATGGACTCAAAACCGGATCTTTGTTAAACATCTAACTAACAACCTAACTAGGAGTTGTTAACTACTCGGTTAGGGGGTTATACCTTTCTTTCTTGAACTCCTTCATCTTCAAGCCTCGATGGTTGTCCGGATCGGCTTCACCCCGTCGTCTCCTTGCGCCGAAGATCGATCCACCTGAAAGCTTCTACCTTTGGCTTCTTCTTCGGTCTTTGAAGAAACTAGTTCACTCGGTTTGCCAAACCTTGTGAACTAGAGTGAGTAGAGGAGAGTGTGTTGGGATTTTCTCTATGGTTCTTGGTTCTCAACCCATGAGACAAGTGAACCATAGACTAAAGAGAGGGAGAGCAAGAGGAAGGAGATGAGAGCTCAAGAACACAAGAGAGAGAATGAAAATGATAGAATGAGCAAGACTTTTCTCACTTGGCTCTCATAATCCAAAACCATCATCACAAAAATAGTAATCAAGTATTGTGTAAATGGTTTAAGTCAAAATGGCTATATCATTTCATGCACTCATATTGCACAAGAGAACAAGCAAGTAAAAAGTCTTTGCCATGAAATGATAGCCATTGTCATCATGATGGTCAACTAGTCCAACCTAGTCAACCGGTCAACAAAGTCAACAAGTCAACAAAGTCAACCCCTCAACAACCACAATACTTAATTAATATTATTGTTAATTACATATCATATTCTCATTAGGGTTGAGCAAAAAGTCAATAGTCAACAGTCAACGGTCAACAACCCTAAGGAGAATCCTCTGCCTCTGTCTCTCCGTCAACTGTGCATACACACCTGCATTCGCGTTCCGAGGAACACGAATACATACTGGATAAAACCAATCCCAAAACGTACACTAGGATCTGGCTTAAACCAAAGCCCGCTAGTGTTAACTGTCCGGACACTGTACGTGAACAAGTGCACGGATGTGACCGGACCCTGTCGCAAAACCATGCGACCTGTCGCAAAACCATGCGACCTCTACTCTTTTGCCAAAAGGCGAATAGCTTTCTGTGTGGGACTCTAAAGACTCGACACTACACTGGCAGTGGGTTTAACCACAGACCGCAAGCGGCACTAGCTGTGCATAACGGTCCCCGGGTAGATGCCGACAAGAAGACTGACGAGGTGAAACCCATCTGAACTCCTACTGAGCCTGAACGTGACAATCTCCGTACAGTCCGGTCTGTTCGTCTGATACATCGCATGGCGGGCCTAGGGGTGCGGTAAACGTCAGTCCCCTAATAGCGGTATAAGTCGTGTCGAAGTGAAGCCCAATACACCCTGAGATAACACTGGAAGCCTACCAGTATATCTCGCTTGCCCTGGCCAAGGACTACTCGTGTAATGGCTCTCCTAGACACAGCGCGATGTCAACCCCCAATACCGGGAGAGACGAGTCCTGTCTAACCGTCACTGCCTCTAAGTGCTTCGGGAATGCACCCAACTACTACCTGTTTGCACGACTCCTTTGAGCCGTGGTAGGGTAGTAATCAAAATACAGTGGGAACACACTCGAGGCGAAGTGACAGTGTCAAGTCAGCGGACTAAGCTGTACTCATATCACCTGGGAACTGATAACTGACGATAGGTATAATACCAACCGGTCAGTTCCCGACGTGTCCTGTCCAGTGTACTCGTAACCCAATAGCACCCGCATACTATCTCCAGTACGACGTACTGATGGCTGTGGGACAGACCATCTCCCACTCTGGGATGAGAAGCGCATGCGCTAGTCTACTCCGGAGTATCGATGCCCTGTCTTGATAGTCCTGCGACTAGGGACCTGCATAAGGATGTGCTTATAGATTACCCAGCCCCCACTAGTGTGACTGCCATCACAACGCTGGTAATCAAGCAAAGATCCTAAGGGCTCCACTAATGTGTATAGGCGATATACTAAAATAAACACATGTACACATTGAAGTAGAAACAAACCAAGTAGCATACTACTATTTTGAGCAAGATTGTATATACAAGGTGAATATCCCAAGCTTCCATTAAGTAATATACAAACTAGTATGATACAGTAATGGCCTCTAGGGCATATACACTAACAGATGTCGAACAAAGGTGGCTTAGCGAACAGGGTTAGGGTCCTGTCGACTAAGGCTTTTGACTTCATGAGCCGTAAGGGTCTCACAAAGGTATTTCTCCCTACAAGTCGTGAGGATCTTGTAGGTGTATTTTCACCTTAGGAATCGTGAGGATTCCTGAGTGTTTGTTCCTCTGTAAGTCATAAGGATCCTACAAAAGGGTTTTCTCCTTGTATGTTGAGAGGACTTACAAGGGTTGTTCATCATGCGAACATATCCCCAGTCACGGATGGGACTTGGTTAGGGAAATGTTTATTTGCGCCCATGGATTGTATACAAGGGTCAGTACTGAGCCGCTTGTAGGGCAATATTCAAAGGTTGTGGGGGGTTTGCTTAAGCACAGGTTTAGGTCTCTGTAACTTAACACTTTCAAATCTTATGAGCCGTGAGGGTCCCATAGGAGAGTTCTCCTTACGAGTCGTGAGGATCTTGCAAGTGTAATTTCTTCTTAGGAATCGTGAGGATCCCTAAGTGTGTTGCTTCCCTATGAGTCGTAAGGATCTCACGCGGGTGGTTTCTCCTTACAAGGTCGAGAGGACCCTGCAAGTGTCTCTTAACGAGGTTGCGCCCTTTCGGGTTTTCACAAACACTCGCCGGTAGCCCTGCTGTTTTTACTCACGGAGCCCTTTCGGGTTTTCATCCGTACCCATTTTGCTTATGGACATACCTTTTTTTTATTCTTTTTACTTTTATATATTTTTTTTACGAGGTCGCGCCCTTTCGGGTTTTCACGAACACTCGCCGGTAGCCCCGCTGTTTTTACTCATGGAGCCCTTTAGGGTTTTCATCCGTGCCCTTTTTGCTTAGGGACATACCGTTTTTATTTTTTTTATTTTTTTTATATTTATATTTTTTTCTCTCTCTTTTTTTTATTCATCTCGTCAGCCTGAGGATGCTGCGGTAGTAGTTTAAGGACATTTAGGTCCGTTGTTAGTTTAAAGACGTTTCAGTTCGCCATTAGTTTAAGGACGTTCCGGTCCGGTCAAGAGAAAGCCGGCTACTGCTTATAGAGTTTCGGGCGTAGGAAGATAG
Source organism: Agapanthus africanus (assembly GCA_030015575.1). Taxonomy (NCBI): domain Eukaryota; kingdom Viridiplantae; phylum Streptophyta; class Magnoliopsida; order Asparagales; family Amaryllidaceae; genus Agapanthus; species Agapanthus africanus. The sequence continues at coordinate 88,450,025 of JASDDO010000012.1, read as the reverse complement.
CGAGCGGATATAGTCGTCGTCATCTATCATAGATCTAGGCTGTGGCTCATTAAGCGTAGTATTTCTTCAGGAAACGACTGTTTATTGGCCTGAAAGGCCTTTCACCGTGCATATCCATGAGTAGATAAGCTCCACCCTGGTAGACCTTTTCTATTATGTACGAGCCTTCATAGTTTGGCTCAAATTTTCCCCGCTTGGCGCGATTGGGGATCATAGGCCTTTTGACCACTGGCACGAGTTCGCCTTGGCGATATGCCTTGGTCGGGTCAATCTTTCATATGAGCACGTAATCTTTGCTTTATAAGCCTCCAGATTTTGCTGCTCTATGAGCCGGATTTCTTCAAGGGCATCAAGCTCTTCAAGTCGAAGGTGAGCATTTTCTTCGTCCGTCAGCTCGTAGTGGACTGCCACTCGTAGAGAGGGTAACTCTATCTCGAGGGGGAGTACTGCTTTGTACTGAACACTAATGCGTATGGCGTAGTGTTCATGGCTATCTTGAACGTAGTTCGATACGCCCAAAGATCTTCCTGCAGTCTCTCGTGCCAGTCCTTCTTATTTCGGGACACTGTTTTCTTCATGATCTTTGTCATGGTCTTATTGAAGGCCTCAGCTAGACCGTTAGCTCGCGGATTATAAACTGAGGAATATCTCCAGTCTATATTATGTTGTTGCGCGAAGCGACTGATCTTGTGCCTCCTGTAGGCTGGCCCGTTATCGGAGATGATCCGTCACGGGGTTCCAAACCGATATATGACGTGCGTCCTGAAGAAATGGAGGATGTTCTCCGTCTTCACTTCCCTCAGCGGCACTGCTTCTGCCCATTTGGAGAAGTAGTCAGTCGTCGCCAGGATGAAACGATGTCCTCTAGACGATGCCGGTTCGATGGGGCCGACTATGTCAGTTCCCCACATTTCAAACGGCCAGCTAGCCACCGTTGGATGTAGTGGATTTGGATGCTGGTGGATGAAGTCCCCGAGGATTTGGCACGAGTGGCATTGCTTCGCATATTCGAGGCAGTCCTGAATCATTGTGGGCCAATAGTAACCCATCCGTTTTATTTTCAGTTTCATCTTCGGGCCCGCTTGGTGAGAACCGCAGAGTCCGCCGTGAACTTCCTGAACGACTCTTTTCGCTTCGTCGGGTCCTATACATCTCAACCACAGAGAATCAAACGACTTCTTGTACAGAGTATCATTAACGAAGGCGAAAGACATAGCTCGTTTCATAAGCTGATGTCTCGAGGGCGCATCTTCGGGCATTCGATGGGACTTAAAGTAGTCCTCAGCCTTTTCTCGTTCTTTTATTTGCAGGGTTGTCTGCTGATTGGTAGAGATTTTACGATCAAAAATATTATTACCGCAATCAGAAACGGCGTCGCTTCGCAGCTAGCCGGTGAGTGCGGGTCGATCCACAGAGACGGGTAAATTCCTTTAGTGTGTCTTAACGAGTTGATTCTATTTGTAGTTTTGGTTTTATAAAAATCTAGATCTAAAACTTAATTAATCTAATTTAAATTCTTGCTAGGGTTAGGCTTAGAGGAAGTTTTGGAGATTGATGTTTCCTCACCACTTTCAATGCCGTATTTTAGATCCATTAGGTGTTATAGTAATTATCGATAAAGTGGGTACGACTCTTTTGGGAAGATGTTTTCTTCCTCTAGATTCGTATCCTTCCTTTATCGTTAATTACCCTAACCCCCATGGAAAACGCGCGCAACCGGCCCTTTATACTGCGGTTCACCGTTACCTCGAGGGGTAGGGTGCCGCAGGGAGCGGTTGTGCGCGCATGCATGGAGTTCTTAATGGGTTAGTTTAATATGGCATTGAAAGGGGTGAGAGATCTCATCTCTCAACCCTTTCCCTAAGGCTAACCCTAACAAGCGAGGAGACTACTCGCTCATTAGGGGATGAAATAACATTAAAAGAATAAAAGAAAAACACTTACTAATGGTGATGGCTCCCTCCAAGCGATAAAGAACAGATCTGAATGTCACTTCCAGAATTTCTGAATTTTATTTATTGAAAAGAGGCATAGGGTTTTACAGATCTAAAATTACAATTTATAGGAAAATAGGAAACCTAGGGCTACAGACTCTCGCACATGCAAAATTACAGATTTGCCCACGTAAAATCCTAACATCTGCACCGACGCGCCGACGCATCAAATTTCCACCGACAAGCTCTCTGTAAGGCCGCGGATTCGCGGCATTTGATGGCTTGGGCCGCGGATCCGCGGCCCTTTGGTGGTCTTGGGCTGCCAAAAGTTTGGGCTTGGTTCAGTGGCTCTGTTGGCTTCTGTTTCTTCACTTATTTTCTCTTTTGAGCTTCTGGTTTTCCTCCAGATGTTTCAGTGAACACTTGTAAGTATCTTTTGACCGTTTGCATTAACATTTTGGACCTTGCATTGTTCTTCATCTAGGCTAGACTAGGATCCGTCTAATAGTTGGTCAAAAGTCCCTTATCTGTTGTTTTGTGTCTTTTTCACTGTATTTGCTCCAGAAACCTGTATCCTGTAATATGCAACAAACGTGCGTCAAGAGTACCTGTTTATTTATAAAAAGGATAAGAATAGGGGAATGATAAATGCAATATTATGCTCTGAACAAATACCCCCAAACTTACCTTTTGCTCGTCCTCGAGCAAACTTATTATTTTATTCACTAAAATCCTAACCACACTTTCGCAGGGAAACGCGATTGCACTGAGCACGTGCAACAAGCCGTTAAACCTCTAGGTGTCCCTAGTAGGAGGAGTGTTGTCTCCTGAGGGTTTTCAGCGGATTACACCCACAAAATCCTATCAACTTGGCCCATTGACTTTTGTTTTCCAATTAGGTTTTCTAACAAGGAATTCTATTATCTTTTGACTTGCAAATTATCCACCCATATTCTTCACATTTCCTCAGTATTTAACTTAAGATTATATATATCCTATAGACTTACTTAGCTTTCGGCATTTCTTAAGTTTTCCTTCTAGGGTTTCATCTCTACTTAGGAATTTTCTATCAACTCCATTAAAGATACAAATTTTATCTTTCATTCCTCTCTCTTATCTAAATTCCAATCACATACCCCTACGTGTGTGTATAGATCACCCCTACACTTGGAAATTCAATTCAAGCAATCGTACTCTCGTCCATTGTCCAAAGCATTTATTAGTGAATTTGTAAATGAAATTTGCTTACACATCCTTCATGCGACCGTTAATACTTCTTGAGGTACCAACGACCGATTACAAAATGCGTTTGCACTTTAAAGCGTACTTCCTAGTCCTTGCAACACCCAAGGCTTAGCAGTGACTCCCAAACCAGTTGGTCTAAGGCACTAGGTGATGAAGCACCCTCGCTAAATATTTTTCTATTTTTGCAGCCTTAAGTAATCACAAAAACCAGTGTCCATTTTTTTCTTTATTCACTTTTTGTGCTAAGGACTTTAGACAAGAGCATTTCAAGATCTCTTCTACTATTCCAAGTTTCAAGGTGCGTGATTGTGCAAATTGTAGGGTATACGTTTTCAGAATCTAGACTTAAGCTAGGAACTATTTTTCAAACTTATACTTTAATTAGAACATCAATACTCTTCCCTTGTTTCGACTTAACCCAAGAAGTGAACCCAAAATTTGCCTATTTCTAAATAAACTACAAAGCATATACTTTCTATCGTTAAACTTTAAGGAATGTTATTTTTAGGGTTTTTAATTTGCTAAGTCTAAGATCTAGTTGTTCCTAACCAGTTAACCTATTTGTCAAACTCAAGTCAATTAGCCAAAATTGAATACAATTATTTTTATAATTTTTGAAATTTTTCAAATTTTTATGGGTTTTCAAATAAATATGCAAATGCAAAAATATGTACAAATGAATGCGAAGGAAGAAGACGTACCGAGCATACCCCCAAACTTGAACTTGACAGTGTCCTCACTGTCATGCTAAACCAAGAGGGTCAAATTACCGATACTCCCCTGTTTATTTATTTATAGTTTTTATTGTTAAGAAAAGCAAAAAAAATATATACAAAAAGACCCTCCCCCAAACTTCATTTAAACTATGTTAGACATTACTGCCAAACTTTGCCTAGACCAAACGTCAACACCAACCAGTTGAAAAATTTATCAGTAAAGAATATTGGGTGGTGGAAAAATAAGTTGTTGGGGTCCGCAAAGAATTGGGGAAGATAGAAGTAGTGGTATGGGAGGTATGGAGGTAAATATACAGGTGATGGTGATGCATCGAAACGAGAATGTAAATGATCAGCAATCAGTGGAGTGTTGGCATTCTCGTACCTTATTAAAAGAAATGGGGGTATTTCAACTTCGGGAGGAAGTTGACTCACCACAATACCCCCAAGATGTTCCCGTAGATCCTCTATTGACATGGCATCATCCATCAATCGTGTATGATATTTAATTATGAGGGAACTGATCTCCTCGATGTCCGCCATAGTACAACTGAAAATTTGCCGCCTATCTTGTAAGACTTTTAAAATAGCGTTCTCTTGCTCGAAGGCTAGAGAGGCTGATATGATAATGGGAAAAGTCTCATTCTCACCTATGTAGGCATATCTAAGGTGAGACGGCAAGGGCGTGAGTTCGAATTTCTGAGGCGAAAGAATCATTGCGGAATCTACCTCGAACTCAAAGGACTCCAACACAGGTTCGAAATCACTGCAAACAACCGATTCGGATGGTTCGACTGACTCATCCAAAAATTCAAACAACGCATATTCGGGCTGTGAGTCGTCTTCATCCAAAAAAGTGAAACATTCATAATCAACATCGGTTGTGTCAACGGTAGTAGGCTCAAGGAGGGACGCACTAGTGGCGTCAAAACTGTTTTCATCAAATAGAAATCTTTCAAGCTCGCAGTCCTCCTGCGTGATTTCTTGAATAGAGAAAACTTCCCGTGTACTACTTTTAGGTACGGGGGGCAGACTTCCCATCTTATAAATATTGAACTCACTAGACCTCTTTCCGAAGGATAGGGTCATGGAGCCATTGCGACAATTTATTACGGCATTGGAAGTGGCCAAAAATGGTCGACCAAGAATCACCGGAATTTGGTTTATTGGGTTAGCAACAGGTTGTGTATCCATAACGATAAAATCAACGGGGAATATGAATTCCCCGACTTTGATCAACACATCCTCTAGTTGACCCCTTGGATAGGTGATTGATCGATCAGCCATTTGGAGAGTGCAACGAGTGGGCTTCAACTCTCCAACCCCTAATTGTTCGTACACGGAGTAAGGAATCAGGTTAACACTAGACCCAAGATCTAAAAGTGCTCGATTAATTTTCTTATCCCCAATTGTGATTGAAATCATAGGACAGCCGGGGTCCTTTCATTTTTGGGGTAAGGTTTGATGGTGGTTAATAGCATTGCTCACTGCACTAGCCACTAGCACTTTCTTGGGCACTTGTGATGCCTTTCTCTTCGAGGTGCACAAGCCCTTTAAGATTTTCGCGTATGAAGGGACTTGTTGGATAGCATCCAAGAGAGGTATATTTATGCTAACCTGCTTAAAGATCTCCACAATCTTCTCCACTTGTGTATTTGGTTTATTAGGACTCAACCTGTTTGGAAATGGTGCATTCTGAAAATTTGTTGAGTCAAAAGTCTGTGGAGTAGAATGTGGAATAGGAACGGATCCCCGTGTGGATGTGTTCGTGTTGTTAGAAATGGGTCCGTTCGAGTCAGAAGAAGTAGAGCCGTGTGAAGGGTGGAGAATAGGCTCTAAAGAAAAAGGTGAAGAAGGAAGTGAAGAAAATGAAGAAGGGGAAGAAGAACCACCGGCGGGGATGTCATCACTAGTTTCCACATTATTTTGCAACTCTCTTCCGGATCTCAACGTGGTCACCGCATTTACATTGTGATTGTGATATGCATTTTGTGGATGACCGGGATTGGGCAATGGTTGAGATGGAAGCTTTCCCTTTTCTCTCTCGCTCAACGCAGCAGTTAATTGTGCAATTTGTGCCTCAATAGATTTGATACTTTGATCGTGTGAGGCATTGTTATTCATTAAAGATTGCACATAACTTTCAAATCTTGCTGCGGATTCTGTAGTTTGCTTGAGAAATGCTTCAAGACTTCTCTCGAGCGAGCTAACCTTATCATCATTAGGTTGAACCAAATTGTTTGTTTGATTTGTATAAGGTTGTTGTTGGAAAGGTTGCTGGTTTTGAGTTTGTAAGGGTGCTTGTTGTTGTTGTGGAGGAGCTCTTTGAAAATTGTTATTCCCTTGGAACTGTTGATTTGGGTGACTCCTCCACCCCTGATTGTATGCCGAAGAGTACGGATCGTTTCTTTGTCGTTGCTGAAATGCAGCATTGACTTGATCCTGTCGTTGAATAGGTGCATTATAAGGACACTCTTCGGTTAAATGCGATGGGTTCGAACAACAAGCACAAACAGTTCGTGTGGGTAGAGTAGGGGCAGGAGAAGACGATGAGATTTTGGTCTCAATGGCTTCTAGCTTTTTCATAAGTGAGGCCATCTCGGCCTTCATAGCTATCGACATATCTATTTGATGTATGCCTGCCCTGGATTGACCACTAGAAGAAGATGATGTGGTCTTGGTACTCTCCCATTGAATTGTTTGCTCACTTAGGTCCTCAAGAAACTGCCAAGCTTCGTCGCTAGACTTGGAGAGAAAATGACCTTGACATATTGTTTCTAGCAACTGCTTCGTTGCTGCGTTCAATCCTTCGTATAAAGTTTGGCAAAGTTGCCGATTTTCTATCCCATGATGAGGGCATTGAACAAGTAGGTCTTTAAATCTCTCGAAGCACTTCCAGAATGGTTCGGACGGAAGCTGTGAAAATTGTATAATCTTGTTTCGGATTCTAGCAGTTTTGTGATGAGGATAGAACTTTTTCAGAAAAGCTCTCACAAACTCGTCCCAATTTCTAATGGAATGTGATGCGGTGCTATATAGCCACTTCTCGGCTAGGTCACATAAGGTGAAAGGAATGACCCTTAGCCTTATAGCGTCATCACTTAATTGGGTTGTCTTCATCATGGCGCAAACGTTTTGGAATTTATTAATGAAAATATATGCATCTTCGGATTCCAAACCATGAAACTTAGGCAGCATATTGATGAAGTATGGTTTTATTTCAAAATTATCCCCATTTGCCGGTGGGGGTGAAAGACATGTGGGTAAAGAAGTGCGAACGGGGTAGAAGAGATCCTGGAGCGCAACTCGTGCGGGCGCTACAACAGGCGGTAGATTCGGGTTATTCGCACCTGGCGGAGGTGGAATCATTCCCGTCGGCAAGGTATTGTTGGGGTTGAATCCCGACATACCTTCGAAAGAAGAATTTAAAGGTGGAGGTAAGGAAATGGAGGGAATTTCGACGAAGGGTTCGCCGAAGAGTTCGTTGGTCGGTACCAACAAAACACGGACTAATCGGGCGTTAGTATCCCTAGTCCAAAATGACATACACTAAAGGGTAGTGCAGTCAGAAAAAAGAGAAAAACAGAATGTGGGGGTAAGATAACGTCAGTGAGAAGAAGTGGTGGAAGTGGTTTGCAAGTTTTCTTTAGCGGCAAGTTGCAAGTTTTTGAAAAGATTTTTCTTTATTTTTTTTTATTTGTGAGTTTTGCAAGGAGGTTTTTGAAAACGGACTCGTGACACAACTGAATCAACCACACATGCACAATCAGGCCTAGATCTAGGGTCGCCTAGGTCTACTAGACAGCTCCTAACTAGGGCTAGAAATAGACCTCAAACCGCCTCTTCACGGACAAATACGGCCAGGTAAGTGGGAAGGAACCACCACTACAGTGGGCCTAATTAAAAACCACTAGCCTAGACACCGCAATGTCGGTTAGGATAAACGGCTGATGCCTACCCTAGTCCTTTTCCTATTGAGCTCGCTGTCCTTAGGTCTGAGTCTAATCTTTTTTAATTAAAGGTGGTTGATGCAAAATGCTTAGGTGTTTTCTGGGGTCCTGGGAAGGGTGATGAAATCCCCACCCAATCTGAGTTTGGTCAAATAGCCCCTTAGAGTCCGGTTAAATTATGCAAAACAAATAAAATTTCACTTGCAATCAATTTTTTTTAGCGCGGCGCAAAGAAACTTGCAGAAAATCTGTTATTTAGAAGGGGGAGAAAGACTCTTTACGCAAAGAAATCCTGCAGAAAGTTTGTACAGAGAAATATAATGGAGGTTGCAGAGGGGAGAGAGAGAAATCAAACCAGAAAAAATTTTGTGCGCTGACGTGCACAGAGGAGCGCGGATCCTCGGCGTGGGACCCCCCTATGCGGCGGAAGCGCGGCCGTATTAGGGTTTCAGGCTCTGAAAAATTTTGTTTTGCTTCTCTGTCCAATTTCTCCTCTGTTCTTCTGCACCAACCTCTGTTTTGTTCTCTGTAAATTTTCAGATCCGAAAATCCTTCGCTGTTCCTGCAAGATCCAAAAGATACACCCTTCAAACAGATCAAATTTGATTATTTTTTATATTTTTTTTTATATTTTCAGATTTTTATAATTTTTAAATTTTATATCAACCCGAAAATTCACAAAAAGAAAGATTACGCAGTCCCCGGCAACGGCGCCATTTGATTGGTAGAGATTTTACGATCAAAAATATTATTACCGCAATCAGAAACGGCGTCGCTTCGCAGCTAGCCGGTGAGTGCGGGTCGATCCACAGAGACGGGTAAATTCCTTTAGTGTGTCTTAACGAGTTGATTCTATTTATAGTTTTGGTTTTATAAAAATCTAGATCTAAAACTTAATTACTAATTTAAATTCTTGCTAGGGTTAGGCTTAGAGGAAGTTTTGAAGATTGATGTTTCCTCACCGCTTTCAATGCCGTATTTTAAATACATTAGGTGTTATAGTAATTATCGATAAAGTGGGTACGACTCTTTTGGGAAGATGTTTTCTTCCTCTAGATTCGTATCCTTCCTTTATCGTTAATTACCCTAACCCCCGGAAAACGCGCGCAACCGGCCCTTTATACTGCGGTTCACCGTTACCTCGAGGGGTAGGGTGCCGCAGGGAGCGGTTGTGCGCGCATGCATGGAGTTCTTAATGGGTTAGTTTAATATGGCATTGAAAGGGGTGAGAGATCTCATCTCTCAACCCTTTCCCTAAGGCTAACCCTAACAAGCGAGGAGACTACTCGCTCATTAGGGGATGAAATAACATTAAAAGAATAAAAGAAAAACACTTACTAATGGTGATGGCTCCCTCCAAGCGATAAAGAACAGATCTGAATGTCACTTCCAGAATTTCTGAATTTTATTTATTGAAAAGAGGCATAGGGTTTTACAGATCTAAAATTACAATTTATAGGAAAATAGGAAACCTAGGGCTACAGACTCTCGCACATGCAAAATTACAGATTTGCCCGCGTAAAATCCTAACATCTGCACCGACGCGCCGACGCATCAAATTTCCACCGACAAGCTCTCTGTAAGGCCGCGGATCCGCGGCATTTGATGGCTTGGGCCGCGGATCCGCGGCCCTTTGGTGGTCTTGGGCTGCCAAAAGTTTGGGCTTGGTTCAGTGGCTCTGTTGGCTTTTGTTTCTTCACTTATTTTCTCTTTTGAGCTTCTGGTTTTCCTCCAGATGTTTCAGTGAACACTTGTAAGTATCTTTTGACCGTTTGCATTAACATTTTGGACCTTGCATTTTTCTTCATCTAGGCTAGACTAGGATCCGTCTAATAGTTGGTCAAAAGTCCATTATCTGTTGTTTTGTGTCTTTTTCACTGTATTTGCTCCAGAAACCTGTATCATGTAATATGCAACAAACGTGCGTCAAGAGTACCTGTTTATTTATAAAAAGGATAAGAATAGGGGAATGATAAATGCAATATTATGGTCTGAACATCTGCTCAGTCGCTCCCTTTTCTTCGGATGATTCCGAAGATATTTCCGCTGGGGCAAGCACTCGACGGCTTTGTACCACGATTCTGACGTCATCGAGGTTCTCATCAGCCAGTTCTTTAGCGAGCTTGGCTAATGCGTCCGCTTTGCTGTTTTCCGCACGCGGTATGTTTTCCAAAATGTAGGAGGTGATTTGGGTCAACAGTTGTTGCACCTTTTCGCCGTACTTCACCAATTCTGGTTTGCACGTTTGGTAGTCGCCGTTTACTTGACTAACGACCAGTTGGGAGTCTCCGTATATGAGGAGGTTTTCAATTCCCATGTCAATGGCGATCTCGAGGCCTGCTATCAAAGCTTCGTATTCGGCTTCATTGTTTGTCCTCGGCTCTGTCAAGGAGAAAGCAAAGCGCATAATCCCTCCTTGTGGAGTCACGAAGATGAGGCCTACCCCTGATTTGATTATAGGGGTATTTTGTTTGCGCTTCTTCATGGAGGATGCTCCGTCGAAATAAAGCTCCCATCGGGTATCACCACCGTCGATCGCATCAAACGCATGTTCGTCTGGAAAATCTCATTTCAAAGGAGAATCGGTAGGTATCAGATGCTCAGCGAGAAAATCGGCGATGGCCTGGCCTTTCACTGCCTTGAGAGGTTGATAGGTTATCGAGAACTCCATCAAGAGCAGGGCCCATTTAGCGAGTCTCCCTGTCAATATGGCCTTCGACATTAAATATTTAAGGGGGTATACCTTCGAAATGAGACGGACTTCATGTGCCAACGCATTGTGCCTGAGCTTTGTTATCGCAAAGATCAACGCCAGGCAGTGTTTTTCAATGGGGGAGTAGTTGCTTTCTGCCCCCAGCAGGACTCGACTTAAATAGTAGAGTGCCCTTTCTTTCCCTTGGTCATTCTCTTGCGCCCATAATGCGCCTAGAGAACCTTCAAGAGCGGTCGTGTAGAGAATAAGGGGCTTTCCCTTAACCGGAGCATCCAACACTGGCGGATTTTGCAAGTACTGCTTGATTTCGTCTAACGCACCTTGGCATTTTTGATCCCAGACGAACGGGGTTCCCTTCTTCATCAGGTGGTTGTAAGGACGGCACTTGCCGGAATGGTTGGCTATAAATCACCGTATGTATGCGAGCTTCCCTTGGAGAGACCGCAACTGTTTGAGAGTCCTTGGCGGAGGCATTTCCATGATCGCCTTGATCTTTGACGGATCTATCTCGATACCTCGGTGTCGGACGATGAATCCTAGGAATTTGCCCGATGAAACTCCGAATGCGCACTTAAGAGGGTTCATCTTCAAGTTGTATTGTTGAAGGCGTTGAAATACAATCTTGAGATGCTCGAGATGTTCCTCGTACGATTTGCTCTTAACCACGAGGTCGTCGATATAGCATTCGACGATTTCATGTATAAGGTCATCGAAGATTTTCGTCATGGCTCTCTGATAGGTGGCACCGGCATTCTTTAAACCGAAGGGCATCACTTTATAACAAAATATTCCCAGAGGAGTCCGAAAAGCAGTGTGCTTCTGATCTTCGGGGTGCATCTTGATCTGATTATATCCTGATGAGCCGTCCATGAAGGAGAAGACCTCATGAGTGGACATATTGTCTATCATCAGTTTGGTGACCGATACTCGGAAATCGTCCTTCGGGCAGGCTTTATTGAGATCCCGAAAGTCTACGCATATGCGCACCATCCCGTTTTTCTTCATCACCGGGACGATGTTAGCGATCCACTCAGGATATTGAACTTCCTGGATGAAACTGGAGTCAATTAGCTTCTTAACCTCGGCATTGATACTCATCTCAAGCTCAAGCCGCATTCTTCTCGGTGCCTGTTTGACTGGCTTAATGTCCGGGGATATCGCCAATTTGTGCACAGCAATTCTGGATCTAGTCCCGGCATTTCGGAATAGTTCCACGCGAAGCAATCTCTATGCTGTACAAGGAAGTCTTTTAACGCAGCCACCCTTTCCTCAAATAGTAGCTCGCTGACGAATGTCGGTCACAGGTCGTTCGCCGTCCCCAACTCAATTTTCTTGAGGTTATCTGCAGTGGTGTGTATTCCATCCTCCAGTTCTTTCGGAGCTGGTGGAAATTCTGAGATCACCTCATCATTGCTGTTCTCGAAGCACCAGGGAAGGTTATCCATGTTCTCGGGCTCTTCTTTTAATATTGTTATCATGTGACAAGTGCGAATCCGCTTCCAATCCTAATGTGGAGTTGGTTCTGTCCTCGTGGCTTTGGGTTCGTGCATCTGTGGCGGCGTTACCCTCCAGTTGTCAGACAGAGCGAACTTGCCAAGCTGATACTGATCATCGACCCAATTCTTGAAGGTGAAGCAGTCCTCGAGGGGGTGCCCTATTACTCGGTGATAGGAGCAATAGTTTGGATGAGAGACTTCGCCTGCTCGTTCGGGGTTTTTGGACTCCGGCAGTGTAAGCATCTGATGTTTTAGAGCGAGGTCAAGTATTTTCTTCGTCTTATCGCGAGGAAAAGAGTATGCTCGACCCATTTTCCTTATGAGGGATAGATCGGAACCGCTTGGTTCCCGCTTGAGTGGCTTCTTAGTCTCGCTTGGTTGCTGTTGAGAGTCTTTTTTGCGTTTCGACTTACTTCTGCCTCTGCGTCGAGCCATTATAACAGGTTGGCAGGGAGCGGCACTTTCATCTTTCGCGGCCTGTTGTAGGAGGCGTTGCGTTTTGGCTTTCTCATAGATGGCCATTTCACGGTTGTGGTCATCTCAGACTTTTTGACCGGCTTCCCTTATTAGCTTGTCCATCTGTTCTTTGAACAACGGACTGGGCACTTTTGGATCAGGAGCTTTCACCGATTCAGGATGCTATCTGTTCTTTGAACGACGGACTGGGCACTTTTGGATCAGGAGCTTTCACCGATTCAGGATTAGCATCCTCCCATTGAGCATCCGCTTCTTCATCGAAGTCATGAACGACGTAGCAACCGTGGAGTAGCTCTCGTTTCTTGGACCGAATGTATCCAAGCCCGATTGTTTCCATCCTCCCATTAGGCAACTTATGTTGAGTCCCGGGAACGTTCCAGACTTTATCATAGAACTTAGCTTTTCGAGCGGTCTGTTTGAAGGATATCCCCAGGCGCTTCAGCAACCTCTTCAAGCCTTCTGTATAATATCTAGGCAGACGGATGGGTTGAAGTCTGTCAAGCGTAGGATCCGCACCGTGCCAGATTTCTTTCTCCACTTTGGTTTCTTCGGAGCGGTAGAATAGAATTGCCTTTTCGTCTTCTCGCCTGGGAGGGATATAGAATGTCTGCAGCTCCTCCACACTGTAGGTATCAAGTGCATCCAGTTCTTTATGGTGTTTAAGCGGCACCATGGCGACCTGCAGACTTTGCTCTTCATCGACGGATGTTTGTATTGAAGGTCGAGCAGAGAATACGGCATGGACCTCGTCTTCCGAATCACTACCAAAGATCAACGTAGGAGCGGATGGTCCTGGCTTGTTGTATTGGGGTAGACCCGAATAAACTATCTCTTCTTCCTCCTCGGTATCACTGCCGAAGACAGGGATGGTAGTATTAGCTTTGTTCTCCAGTTTGTGACATCTCTCCGTGCCTTCGAAATCCGGTAAAAAGTATTTGGCATCTTCATATTTGCGGACCTCGTTCACAGAGAATGGGTTTAGTTCTCCCGTCACGGTATACTCGAAACCATCCTTAAAATACTTCATACACTGATGTTGTGTAGAAGGGATGATGTTGTACTCGTGTAACCATAGTCGGCCGAGCAGCGCATTGTAGCATGTCTTGGTGTCTATGACGTGGAACTTAATGTCCGTGACGAGCAGCCCAAAGCGTAGCGTCAGTATCACAGATCCAAGAGTTTTTGATGATTGGGAGTCGAACCCGGAGATGGTGATCTTGTCCCGAGCAAGGTGCTGGACGCTCATGCAGATTTCTTTTAACACCCGCACATTGAGGAGATTAACAGAGGATCCATTGTCGATCAGGATTTTTCCTATCTTTATATCGTAGCAGTATCCCAAGATATAGAGGGGGCGATTGTGTTCGCGCGTCCCAAGGAGAAGGTCTTCATCGCCAAAAGTGACATCGGCCTTGTACACTTCCTCCAGTTCATCCTTCATCTTTTCTTCAGCCAGGAAAGCTTGGAATTGTTCCGGCTCCTGTAGTGCCTTGATTAACGAATCTCTCGCTTCTTTTGATAGTAAAAGGGCGTCAAGAATGCTGAGCTGTGAGGGTAGCTTCCTCAGATGCGCTAGAACGTTGTAATCCATCTTATTTTGCTTCGGCGGGTCCTTGGCAGTTAGCTCTTCTATGACTTGGTCATCTAAGACGATATCCTCAGAGACATTTTCTTTCCCTTTATCTTTTTTGTTTGAGGGTCCGAGATTCTTTTCAGGCAGCGTCTGATTACGCGGTCGGATATTTTCACAGACCTTCTGCTCTTCTTCTTTTCCCGATGTGGACTCTTTAAAGAGAGGGCTAAGAGCCAGTTCCTCGTCAGAGTCACTCCTGAATGTGAGAACTTGTGATCCCCCGGCGTTAACCATGTGACAATTGCCGGTAGTTCCGTCACGCCCCTCGGTCGTATTTTTCTGCTCCCGACGAGTTTTGCGCTTTTCCAGCTTAAAATGCTGTCGGTGAGCAACATATCCTTGCCACCATCCATCGAAAGCTTTGCACTCTTCAGTGGGGTGCGAAATCTTCCGATGATACAAGCAGTAGGAGGGGTGCATTTCCACTTCACCAGTAATGCTTCCTTCAGAGGATGGTAACTTCATGCCCATTGATATGGCCTTAGCAAACCTTTTCCTCGTCCTGAATTTGCTTTTATCCGTAGTGGATGTATTTTGCTCCAGCGGGAGCGTCTCAACTTTTTCGTCAAGTCGCTGGCGGTTGGCCCTTTCAAATATAGCCGTCTCGCGTTCCCGATCAGCTTTACTTTTCAACCGAGCTTCGTTGAGAAATGCGTCAATTACTTCATCTGATGGCGCCAGAATTTTTGGTTCAGGATTTGCCCCCAGCTTTTCGGTGCAAGGAGTCTCCTCATCGTCTGTCAGCGAATGGGAGATCATATGGCAGCTCGCCATGTATTCCTCAGATTCATCCGACGAACTTTCTCCCTCATCTTCCTCTTGAAAGACGTGGTTGAGAAACTCTTGGAGCGTAATGGGAGTTCGAGCTTTCTGGTTGTATTCTTCCAGCGCATCAATTTGTTTTTGCAAGTCCGTGCGCTTGTTGCCAGGCTTCACGGGCTTCTTGGATTTCTTTTTCTTCTTCTTTAAAGATTTTGACGGCTGGTTGTGAGCGCTTGGGCTACAACAATCGGTATTTGGAGTTGGCCACGGCTTCAACATCCCCTCAATGATCTGAGGTTCCAGCGAGTTCTTCCACCTGATCGCTGGGAATGTTTGAAGATCATTTAGCATCCTCTTTGTCTTGGCTGATAGTACAACCTCCCAAGGAGCTTCTTCAACGAGAGAGCATGTTGCCCCCGGCGTATTCATCCTCTTAGAGGTATGGGGCTGCGGCGGATTCACCTTCCATCTGTCGGACAATGCGAACTTGCCCTGTTGGTACTGGTCTTCAATCCAATTTTTAAAGACGTAACAATCCTCAATCGGATGACCCAGTACTCGATGATTGGGACAATAGTTGGGATCGTTGACATCATTTGGCTGCGACGGACGTCTTGGATCCGGCAGATTTATGAGTCCGCCGCACAGCACAGCACAGCGCACAAGAAGGCGCGCCCAATCAGAGCAAAACTCTATTTTAAGCAAAATTAAAGGAAGCAACGCTTCAGTTGCGCAAGCACTGCGCTGCGCGACACGTGTCAGCGCAGATGCGCTAGCGCAGTTGCGCTGCGCTTTGCGCTGCGCGACACGTGTCAGCGCAGTTGCGCTGCACGACACGTGTCAGCGCAGATGCGCTAGCGCAGTTGCGCTGTGCTGTGCGCTGCGTGACACGTGTCACGCGCTGGGGCATGTGCGCCAAACAGAATTAAGATTTTAAAGAAATCTTTCTATTCTTGTTAAAACAAGAAGATTTTCTTCTGTAAAACAGAAGCCCTTGGATCAAAGATCCAACGGTGGGGAAAATTCCCCAAATCACTCAGAGAAAGATCTCTTTAACAAATTTAACTAATTTATGGGCACTATAAAAAGGACCCTAGACCTCAATTCAAAGGCATGAACATTTTGTGAGAAATTAAACAGAGAGAGCTCTGAAGAATTGGAGAGAAATCCTCAAGAACAAAAAAGGTAAAAAGCCTTTAAAAAAAGAGAAAATTCTCTTATAAACAGATCATGGATCTAAAAATAAGATCAATGATCTTCAATAAAAAACAAATAAAAACAGTGCTTTGTACTTTTTATGAACCTTTGGTTCCTGAAATAAAAAGAAGAAAAAACTTGTTTTTTCTTTGATCTTAATTAGATCAAGGAAACGAATAGTGCTTTGCACTTCTTTTATGAACCATTGGTTCTTGAATCTAAAAGATTCTTAAATCATAGTGCCTTGCACTTGCAAATTGCGCAATTGCGTTCTTGGGAAAGCGCCACGTGTTAGCATCTGAACTACTTGCGCTATGCGCTTTGAGATAGAGCTTTGCTCTCTGTAATTGGCGCAACTCACCAGAGTGCGTCACGTGTCAGCAGCGCAAGCACAGCACACTAGCACAGCGCACTGCGCTTGCGCGACACGTGTCAACACTACAAGCGCTTGCGCTCTCTGATTGGCGCAAAGCGCCTGATAAATGCAAGACATTTCTTAAAGAGCCAGGCCCAAATCGAAAAGACCAAGCAGGCCTAATTAAATTGATGCTCTGCATCATTTATAAATGGGCAGAGCCCAAACAAAATAATAAAAATGCTATGCATTTTAAAAGGGGCAGAGCCCAAACAAAGTAGATGCTTTGCATCATTTATAAATGGGCAGAGCCCAAAACAAATTGATGCTCTGTATCTTTTATGGGTAGAGCCCAAATAAAAATGCAATGCAAAAGCAAATAAAATGTTGAACATTTTCAACTGGACTTAGCCCAATTTTGGCCGTAAGTCCTCAAATTAAATTGACTGAGCAAGATTGCTCTCTTAAATCAATTTACGACCGGTTCTAGGGTACATCTCCAAACTCCTCTGACACTCATCGTTGTAATCCTTCAACGACGTCAGAGAGGTGACGGGTCCTGACGAACACATATGAATATAGACTGCGGGGTCCTTAAACTCGTGGACCGAAACGTCCTTAAACTAATATTGGACCGAAACGTCCTTAAACTAATAATGGAACACTACGTCCTTAAACTGGCGATGGACCGATACGTCCTTAAACTAATAATGGACCGAAACGTCCTTAAACTAATATTGGACCGAAACTGTTGGAGATAGTGCCCTCAGAGTCAATTATTGGATCACAGGCACGTGATTGCAATGATTGAGGGAGGACCTATCCCAGTAGGACAGTCTTACTCGAGATGATAGTATGCTATCTGGTTTACCTTTATCATCGTGTACTGCTTTAGGTGACATGACACGTCGCTATTACACGTTGATAGAGCCCCTAGGATTCTTGCTTGACTACCGGCAGTATGAGGGCGATCATATACGTGGGAGCTGGTAGTCTACAAGCATATCCTTAAAAGGTCCCTAGTCGTGGGAGTTTCGAGACCGGGCATCGATACTCCATTAGTAGACTAGTGTATACAGTCGAGACCCCGACGAGGGGCGGTGGCCGGTCTCACAAGCCACTGGTGTCAGTTGGATTACCTAAGATGTATACAGGTGCTCATTGGGTTATGAGTACACCGGACAGGACTCGCCGGGAACATGCTAGTTGGTCATATACCAGACGTCAGATGGCAGTTCCCAGGTGACATGTGTGCAGGTTAGTTCATCGACCTGGGGATTGTCATTTGTCTCGTGTGAGTTCCCACTGTACTTTGATTACCACCCTACCACGGCTCAAAGGAGTCGTGCAAACAGGTTTTAGTTGGGTACAGTCCCGAGCCACATGGAGGCAGTGAGCGTATCTTCAGGGGTTCGTCTCTCCCGGTATTGGGGGTGAGGTCGTGCTGTGTCTAGGAGAGCCATTACACAAAGTCCTTGGCCAAGGCAAGGAGATTTACTGGTAGGTATTCCAGTAGTATCTCAGGGTGTTCTGGGCTACACTCCGACACGACTTGTACCGCTTTTGGGGGTCTGACTTTTACCAACCCCCTAGGCCCGCCATGCGATACTCATAGACGAACGGACCGGACTGCACGGATATTGTCACTGACAGGCTCAGTTGGGTGTCGGGGTGAGTTTCCTCATCGACGTCCTTTTAGTCAATAGCTGGTGGCCCGTTACGTATTGGCTTATACCTCTGACGTGCTAGTGGTTAAATCCACAGCCATAGTATTGACGAGTCTTTAGAGTCCACCACACTTTCAGTTACTCAAGCTTTCGGGCGAAACGCTGTAGAGGCCGTATGGAGATATGGCAGGGTCCGATCAGATACGTGCGGTATTGCACGGATCAGGATCGGACAGTTTGTACTAGTGGCCGTATAGTTATATGGCAGCGTTCGATCAGATACGTGCGGTATTGCACGGATCAGGATCGGACGGATATTACTAGCCGGCTTTGGTTTAAGCCGGATCCTAGTATAGTACAGTGTAGATTTTGTCTCATTGCATTTGTATCCGGACGGAATACAGATGCAGGTGTGTATGCACAGTCTGGGGGTTTTCCTGTAATTTATTACGGGACCAGTTTTCTGGAGTTGCCAGTTTGCTTTCCGTTCCGGCCGGTTTTTCTTTGTTCTTTCCCGGCCGGACTTTTCTGATGGAGGGACTAATTTGCAATTGTGCAAATTGGTATTTGTGGAGGACTTATTTGCATAAGGGTTGACATGATAAGCATCTTTGCTTTTCATGATTTGATAGGATTAGTTTTGATATGATAAGAGGTTGATGTAAAGTTTTGTGATGATTATGTTTTAGGATGTGGTCACCACTTTTTGCCTCCTACACTCACCTCCCTCTTGCTATCATATGGTTTTTTGCTCCACCATTTTCATTCTTACTAGATGAGAGAGATTATGATCATGGTTGTAAAAAGAAAGAGAGAAGAAGAAAAGAGAAGAAAATGAGAGAGTTTCATTTTGTGAGCTTGGAGCATTCCTTTCATCTCAATTTCCTTCCATGAAAAATGAAAGCACCATTTTTCTCAACCTCATTCTTCCTTCACCTCCATCAATGGCAACCAACCCCAAAGTGAGACATACACTCTACACTATCTTCCTACAGCATATCTTGAGCATGTCGAGTTGCCGGCTTCATGCGCGAGTTGCCTCGGTATTGAGGTGGGAGCCCGTAAAAGTACCCGGCTTCGTGGTGCCCTTTCCGACGAGGAGGAGATGGACGGAGATCCCGCGAGGAGATCGGAGTTGAGATGAAGACCGGAGGACTTGGATCGTCGGTATATCTCTAACCCATCCTCTTTGTAGCTTAGACTTGTTAATGGTTAACGATCCGGGGTTTAGTGCGCGGTGGTGCCGTTTTGCCAAGTCCGCAAAAATTTTAGTTTACCACCGTTTCCGCGTTTGGCCGTCGGATTGACGGCCGGGGCGCCGCCGTGCACTTACAGTGGTATCAGAGCCTCGCCATTAACATAGTCTAACTTGGTGTAATGTGTTTTTATGTTTCGATCGATCGAATGTTCCAAAACTGCATTTTAGTTCGAATCAGTTTCTGTTGAAAATTTTTGGTCTCGAAAAATTTTTCAGGTTGTAAAATATTGATGTACTGGAAAAGCTAAGAGTTCTGTAAAAATTTGACGAAGTAACTCCACAGTTGGAGCGCGGAACCGCCGCGAAACCCCCCCTTGTGCGGCCCTTCCGCCGCGCACTATTCACATCACTTCACCAAATTTTTTCAGAGGCCTTATGGGCTTAAAATATGGGTTTTGGAATATTAAAATTGGACCCAGGATTTCTGTAAGTGCTACAGTTTTGATTGAGGGCCCACTTGTTAATTTTTGATCGATCGGATATTTTAAACACATTTTTCACGTATTTACATTATATCTGCGACCGTGAATGTCACTCGATCGGTAAATCCGGTCTAACTGCTATAGCCCGGTTAGACGGATTTGCGAACGTGACTTTCACGTTGATGTTCTATGTTTATGCTGTGATGTTGCGGATCGGTCGTGGGGGATAGCCTGGATGCAATGCTAGTACTGTGATGTTGTATTATGTACATTTGATATTGCGGGGCGAGCGTCCGACATGTGGACTGCCGTCACTGCCTGTTTGTATTATTCTTTTGGGGCACGACCTGGTTGCGGTCGATGTACCCGTTGTATGTATATTTTACTTTCTGTACTAGGATTACCCCGCGGAGGGGTGCACGGATAGCCGGGTTCTAGAAGGCAACAAGCCCGCATCTCATGGCATTGAGACGGAGGGGGCTTCACTCTGGGATTGGCGGGCTATTCGCCGCACTCGTAGGGGGTACAGGTTGACCCAGGAGGGGTGCCCAAGTTACCGGATTCCGTGAAGTGCTGGGTGGTCCATTCACGGCGCTGAAGGGGGCTGCCTCGCTTCAGGTTTTGGCGGGTGACTTGCCGCGCCCGTAGGGGTCTAGGATTACATTGCACAGGCTATCCACACGACCAGGGGAACGTCGGGTTTCAGTAGTGGCTCTGTGAAACCCGGGGATCCCAGATATCTGTATTGTTCTGTGATGCTGTACATTTCTGTGATGTTGCATTTCTTTTCATGCCTTGAGCGAATATAATATATTGGTATATATATTAGTAGATGTTGTATATGTTTTACATCCGCGCTAGTCCAGTCCCCGCTCTGTCGTTAGTTAGCTAACCTAACGGGTAATGACGGGACCCAGTGGCGAATGCGGATGGCATATACGTACATCAGTATATTTTCGTTCTTTGTGGTGTGATCAATTGATGGGACTGCATTGATTCGGATCAATGCAAGTTAAAAACAAACCTAATCTGATGTTGTTGGAACACTTTTTCAAAAAGCTGTTATTGCAAGGACGTTTACTTTTGTTTTGCATCGTGGTATTCATTTGGAATATCCTGCTCCTCAGTCGACGAGGCAAGGGCCGAGATCCCTTCACCGGGAGTGACCCCTTGGACAAAAAGTTTGCGTCAGGGCATTAACTTCACTATAGCCGATTACTTTTGCTTTGCACAGTGATATTCGGTTATGAATATCCAGCACCCCATTCTACGGGGAAAGAGCCGAGATCCCTTCACCGGGAGTGACCTCTTTAGTAAAGGTTTTCGTCACTATATTTTCTAAAAAGCTATCCGTTCCTTCAACGATATCAAGTTCATTACGTTAAAGGTTTTCGCCAGAAACCATTCGTAGCCCTCCGTCGTTTCATATGGGTGGTCAATAGTATTCAAGCTGTGTATGTTGGCCAAAGTCAAGGCACAGTGATTGGTAGCTATTGGGGTATTCATATGCAGCATAGATAGATGCGTTGGTTTGGGACAGTCGTGCTGCCATTTTGGCCAAAGTCAAGGGTATGTACGGGTGGATTCAAATTAACCTGGAGAATGACGGGCAGAACTTGACATGTGACTTATGATATGTTGGCCAAAGTCAAGGTCATAAGAGCATGGGGCAGAAATCACATCGGGAGTTTCATAAGTACTGAAACTTGCCAGATATGCGCATACCTTCTGGAGTGTGATGATATGAGCGGATTCCGTCACGTTATCATGCGATGATAGTTGGATCCCGATTCCCACTGATGAGTTAGTTTACTCTTCGGGTGACCCCGACTAATTCTTCTTTCAGGTTTGGAGGAGAATTTGAGGTACAGTGGGAGGTTTCCAGATTAGATAAATTGGTGACCATTCTGATCTAGGTTAGAGTGCACGCTGAGTGTTTCTTTTCTCTCTCTCTCTGGCAGCGACCATTGACCCGACCCTAAGACTTTGACTCAGTGACCAAGTTGACCGAACCTTCTTAACACTGGCTTTTGGATTGTCAAAGTTGCAGACCTCATTGCCACTCCTACTTTTACCCTTTTCTCCAGGACACCCCGTATTACTACGAACGTCCACTTCCATTGGACAAAACCATCGTATGGTTAGATACGAACTCGAAGGGATTCGAGGATGGTTTCCGGTTCTGGAGAAAACGGATAGGACTATTCAGTTGTCTTTTCCTTTTACCCTCTCTCAGGTTACGAGTACTCCTTGGTTTAGGGGTAGTACACCTATTACGCAAATTGGATTGTCTTCTTCCAAACCTTAGGCTGGTGCCGACCGGTAGGGAATGAAGAAAACCAATTAGCATAACGATGGTGTGCAGAAGGTATTAAGTTCAGACAAAGCAAGGGATTAGTAAGAGGGCAAAGTAAATTGCAACAGACATTCACGACCAAACCAAATATTTCGTTACCACTCCCACATCACCTTTGTATTTCTCCAGGACACTCCGTATCACTACGAAGATCCACAGTTTATTTGGATACTCCATCGTATGGTTATATACGAACTCGAATGGAACTGGTTCCAGTTCGGGGATGGATTCTGGTTCAGGAGAAATAGGAATAAGGTTTATTCGGTTGTCTTTTATCTTCACCCTCTCTCATTGCGAGTGTTCCTAGGATTGGGACAGTACACCCATTATGCTTATTGGATAGTCTTCTTCCAAACCATAGGCTGGTGCCGAACGGTAGGGAAGGAAGAAAACCATTTGGCCTAAAAGGGTGTGCAGAAGGTAAAGACTAAAGACATATGAAGGGATTTGGAGAGGTGGCAAAGAACTATACGGTTACAGTCGTGAATCTGGAAGAGGCATTACTAGGAATACCAGAATACCCCATCGGAACATTTCAATGTTTCAGTTTCACTGTGTAATGTTAAAGGAAAACTGATTTCCCGATTAGATACTTACTCCAGGGTATGTATTTACCAGGTACGATTCTCACATCTGTATGGTTTTACAAATGATGAGTGGGAGTAAGTTATTGGGAATTGGGTGATTATCCTTATTATATCGGGATTCGTTGTAATCGGTGATATTTGAGGAGATCGCCTGGGTTGTTTGCCGGTCGGCAAATATTTGGTTTTGAATATCCGCTGTTGTGCACCAATTTCAAATTGATATATCTGTACGTCTATTTTCATAGAGTGAGATATACCTTTTGATATTATGTCGATGATATTTACCTATATCAGTAGATGGTTAGGTAAGGAGCATTGAACAGCGGTGTAATTCTTCTTAACCATAAGTACAGTTTTCAACCTACGACACACAGTGAATGAGTTACCAGACTCAAGGGACTTATACAGAGTATTGTATGTTGTCCAGTGTCCATAAGGACAGAGGGGTTGGTCCTCATACTATATTCTGTTTACTTTTAACTTCTCTAGTTCTTAGACATGTGTTTCGTAGAAACACAGGGTCTAAGTTTTGAGGAGTTATAGGTATTTGAATAAAGTAGAGAACCAGATATTGCAAGTATCGGGATTCTTCAAAGTGATCGAAGATGTAGATACTTGTATATGGTATTCAGTTGATAGTAATGATTAAGAGAACTTGCTTCTCTTTCGGGTTACTCATAATTGGAAGCATTCCTAAGTTGAGTAACGCTGATCGGCCTCCTTCCATTTAGTTGACATGCACTGGGGATAGCTGCATGATTTGAATCTGGTTCAATTAAATCAGTGCCTCTGTTTCTATATTGGATATAGAACAGTTCATATCTTAACGATGTTAAGGTACGGGGAGTTGTCCGGTTTATGATTAAAACCAGACACTGGACAACTCAAGGCACGTTTCTGTAATGGCTGTTTGTGGGTTGACCCAGGCTATGACGCGGGTTGATTTTCTACCATCTGGATGAACAATAGCAATATTGTTCTAGACTCGCCACAGTTTTATTAAAAATGGATTTTTCAGAAAACAGTAGTGGGAGTATGGTAGAACTGGAAGTGATTCCAGAACCACAAACGATTACTGAAGATTTGATAAGGAACCTAAAGATTCAATCTGATTTGACATTCCATTGGCCACTCCGCAGATAAGATGGGTAACTTCAGGCACCAGAGAGGTACTACGGTAGCCTCAAGGACGGTGACAGGGAAGTTCTTGTTTACCCACAATTACCATTGCTGTTGTTCCAGGCTGTGAGACCCGGCGGGAGGATGAGTATAGCGTCGTTCTGAACTCGCTTCAGAAGTGTACGTGTATATGACTCTGCCAGAGGGTTGTCGTAGTCAGTGGGAGCAGCGGAAGCATTGGTGGACAGGTAGCTTATGTCTATTTGTAGACTAAAGCAGATATAGCGGAGATAGATCATCTGTTTCTGACGTGACAGTCATGGGTTTGACTTCATCAGAATAGGGGATGGATCTGTTGGGAAGGTAGTAGGGTGTGATATCCTGGTATTTGGATGATATACACAGAGTAGGAAAGGAAACTCCTACACTACGATCGGTTATACTTTGGTCGTCACACAGTAGTTTCTCCACAAAGGACTTGGACTTTATGTCTGACATACTGGTTACTAGATCTATGGCTTTAGATCTAGATTTGGGTGGTTTCCCAATCAGGGTACTTGACAGCATTCTAAGAGTATTTAGGATGGACGACTCCTGGCACGGTAGTGTACCTGCAGCTAATGGAGTCACCCTCTCCAAAGGTGTCTTACAGACTAAAGGGGAGAGGGACGTGCATGATTGGCAGATCACTTGCTTAGGCAATTGAGTCAATCATGAGATGTCAAGTACCACACCAGATGTTGTTCTTGCACTAGATGCAATAAGTAGACATTAATCCAATCCTGGAGAAACAGTCGGAAGCAGTTTTAGAACATAAGTGAATGTTCTAGGGATATGATAACGACAGCCTTATTCGGGAGACAGTTGTCATTCCAGGCTTCCAAGGTGACATGGACGACAAGGAGGTTGTCAGAGTTATAGTTTTCCTTCTGATGAGGGGCAGTATTTTGGACAGATGGTCCAAGGCAATACTGAGGGAGGCATGGTGCAGGATACTGATTAAGTTCAGTTGACGATACAGTCTAAGAAGTTTGGATTTGGAGTTCATTTATGAGCTAGGTCCCATCAGACATCCAGACATTCTAAGACAGGTATTGCTCATTTCGGGAGATGGTTTTCTCCGCGAACTTGAGATATAGAGAGACATAGAAAGAAACAACTGAGCGGATCCACTCACTGAGGCTATTCCTCGAACGCAATAGTTCCGCAAACGAGTTTTGTGAGACTGACTAGTAGAGGAGTTGGGTGTTCGGTATCACACGGGCTGTGAGTATGCGACATCGCAATAATTAGCCTTGAGTGCAAGTGGGAGATTGTTGGAGATAGTGCCCTCAGAGTCAATTATTGGATCACAGGCACGTGATTGCAATGATTGAGGGAGGACCTATCCCAGTAGGACAGTCTTACTCGAGATGATAGTATGCTATCTGGTTTACCTTTATCATCGTGTACTGCTTTAGGTGACATGACACGTCGCTATTACACGTTGATAGAGCCCCTAGGATTCTTGCTTGACTACCGGCAGTATGAGGGCGATCATATACGTGGGAGCTGGTAGTCTACAAGCATATCCTTAAAAGGTCCCTAGTCGTGGGAGTTTCGAGACCGGGCATCGATACTCCATTAGTAGACTAGTGTATACAGTCGAGACCCCGACGAGGGGCGGTGGCCGGTCTCACAAGCCACTGGTGTCAGTTGGATTACCTAAGATGTATACAGGTGCTCATTGGGTTATGAGTACACCGGACAGGACTCGCCGGGAACATGCTAGTTGGTCATATACCAGACGTCAGATGGCAGTTCCCAGGTGACATGTGTGCAGGTTAGTTCATCGACCTGGGGATCGTCATTTGTCTCGTGTGAGTTCCCACTGTACTTTGATTACCACCCTACCACGGCTCAAAGGAGTCGTGCAAACAGGTTTTAGTTGGGTACAGTCCCGAGCCACATGGAGGCAGTGAGCGTATCTTCAGGGGTTCGTCTCTCCCGGTATTGGGGGTGAGGTCGTGCTGTGTCTAGGAGAGCCATTACACAAAGTCCTTGGCCAAGGCAAGGAGATTTACTGGTAGGTATTCCAGTAGTATCTCAGGGTGTTCTGGGCTACACTCCGACACGACTTGTACCGCTTTTGGGGGTCTGACTTTTACCAACCCCCTAGGCCCGCCATGCGATACTCATAGACGAACGGACCGGACTGCACGGATATTGTCACTGACAGGCTCAGTTGGGTGTCGGGGTGAGTTTCCTCATCGACGTCCTTTTAGTCAATAGCTGGTGGCCCGTTACGTATTGGCTTATACCTCTGACGTGCTAGTGGTTAAATCCACAGCCATAGTATTGACGAGTCTTTAGAGTCCACCACACTTTCAGTTACTCAAGCTTTCGGGCGAAACGCTGTAGAGGCCGTATGGAGATATGGCAGGGTCCGATCAGATACGTGCGGTATTGCACGGATCAGGATCGGACAGTTTGTACTAGTGGCCGTATAGTTATATGGCAGCGTTCGATCAGATACGTGCGGTATTGCACGGATCAGGATCGGACGGATATTACTAGCCGGCTTTGGTTTAAGCCGGATCCTAGTATAGTACAGTGTAGATTTTGTCTCATTGCATTTGTATCCGGACGGAATACAGATGCAGGTGTGTATGCACAGTCTGGGGGTTTTCCTGTAATTTATTACGGGACCAGTTTTCTGGAGTTGCCAGTTTGCTTTCCGTTCCGGCCGGTTTTTCTTTGTTCTTTCCCGGCCGGACTTTTCTGATGGAGGGACTAATTTGCAATTGTGCAAATTGGTATTTGTGGAGGACTTATTTGCATAAGGGTTGACATGATAAGCATCTTTGCTTTTCATGATTTGATAGGATTAGTTTTGATATGATAAGAGGTTGATGTAAAGTTTTGTGATGATTATGTTTTAGGATGTGGTCACCACTTTTTGCCTCCTACACTCACCTCCCTCTTGCTATCATATGGTTTTTTGCTCCACCATTTTCATTCTTACTAGATGAGAGAGATTATGATCATGGTTGTAAAAAGAAAGAGAGAAGAAGAAAAGAGAAGAAAATGAGAGAGTTTCATTTTGTGAGCTTGGAGCATTCCTTTCATCTCAATTTCCTTCCATGAAAAATGAAAGCACCATTTTTCTCAACCTCATTCTTCCTTCACCTCCATCAATGGCAACCAACCCCAAAGTGAGACATACACTCTACACTATCTTCCTACAGCATATCTTGAGCATGTCGAGTTGCCGGCTTCATGCGCGAGTTGCCTCGGTATTGAGGTGGGAGCCCGTAAAAGTACCCGGCTTCGTGGTGCCCTTTCCGACGAGGAGGAGATGGACGGAGATCCCGCGAGGAGATCGGAGTTGAGATGAAGACCGGAGGACTTGGATCGTCGGTATATCTCTAACCCATCCTCTTTGTAGCTTAGACTTGTTAATGGTTAACGATCCGGGGTTTAGTGCGCGGTGGTGCCGTTTTGCCAAGTCCGCAAAAATTTTAGTTTACCACCGTTTCCGCGTTTGGCCGTCGGATTGACGGCCGGGGCGCCGCCGTGCACTTACAGAAACGTCCTTAAACTAATGATGGACCACTACGTCCTTAAACTGGCGATGGACCGAAACGTCCTTAAACTAATATTGGACCAAAATGTCCTTAAACTAATGATGGACCACTACGTCCTTAAACTGGCGATGGACCGAAACGTCCTTAAACTAATAATAGACCGAAACATCCTTAAACTAATGATGGACCGAAACGTCCTTAAACTAATATTGGACCGAAATGTCCTTAAACTAATGATGGACTGAAACGTCCTTAAACTAATATCAGACCGAACTGTCCTTAAACTAATGATGGACCGAAACGTCCTTAAACTAATATCGGACCGAAATGTCCTTAAACTAATGACGGACCGAAAAGTCCTTAAACTAATGATGGACCACCACGTCCTTAAACTGGCGATGGACCGAAACGTCCTTAAACAAATATTGGACCGAAACGGCCTTAAACTAATATTGGACCACCACGTCCCTAAACTAGAACATGGACCACCACGTCCCTAAACTGGAGCGATAGAGCCTCCAAATGCTCTTTTGCCGGATCTAAACGGTCCCGTTTAAGTTGATCTTAGCCCCAAACACGGCTAACGTATCCTTAAACATTCAAATGGACTATAAAACTCCAAATCAACTTTGGCTCAAGGGTACATCTCCGAACTCCTCTGATACATGTCGTTGTAATCCCTCAACGTCGTCAGAGAGATGACGGGTCCCGACGGCCATATATTAAATGGACCATTACGTCTTTTAACTGGAAATGGATCTAGACGATCCCGTTAAGTTGATCTTAGTCTCAAATCAGACTAACGTATCCTTAACGAAC
The DNA here is from genome assembly GCA_030015575.1 of Agapanthus africanus. Taxonomy (NCBI): domain Eukaryota; kingdom Viridiplantae; phylum Streptophyta; class Magnoliopsida; order Asparagales; family Amaryllidaceae; genus Agapanthus; species Agapanthus africanus. The sequence goes on along the minus strand of JASDDO010000012.1, from coordinate 88,421,753 downwards.
ATTTAAGTTGATCTTAGTCTCAAATGCGGCTAACGTATCCTTAAACTAAAAACACCAATACCAAATCTAAGTAAATACGGATTTGGGCTAATCCACGTCCTACGGGCGACGGCATTACTCAGTCTCCGTATACAATCCACGGGAAACCACAAACAAAACAAACACCCACGACACGAAGTGAAATCCTGGAGAAGGAGAAAGTTGTTACCGCGATGCGGTAGCGTAATTAACTGCAGGGGCTTTCGCCTGCAGAGAAAAGCATCCCCACAATCAAAAACCCCTCGAGCGAGGGGGAATCTGATGAAGTCTGCTACATCGGCCACATCCGTCTAAATCTCCGATACACGGTGTCATAAATCAACTTGGCATCTTCGTAGAGGTGGACGGATAAAACCATATAGCATCTGCGCCGAATCTCAGGCTAGACGTCCTCGGGTCGTCGGCCGCCATTCGGAGGAGAACAGATTCTGGCACGCCCGGTGGGACCTTTTCCTCTTTCCACTCCACACTTCGTGTGTCGTCTTCACGAACGAATCGCGGTTTGTTAATGGTTGCCTTTAGGTTGCAAGTTACTAAGATTTGGTCTTTTGCCTGGCGCAGAAATCAAGCATCGATGGCCTCTAACTGCTCAAACTACTCGAAGTGCCAATGCAATAGACGCTCCGTCTCACCTGGAGGTGTGGCATATGGGCCTCAAGCGGCCTCCGTCCTTACTCTGCCTGTGGAGAAAGTGAATCAGGCTACCACGGGCCTGTTCTTCGGAACCATGATCCCTCTGGCAAGCTTCACCATCCCTGTGCCCGCACCGGAAGCTTCAAGAAAGTCGGTCTTCGATCGACTTGCTACTCCCACGGCCCCTCTCAACGGGTCGTCCAATTCTTCAGTCTTCACCAGGCTGAACTCGAGCACTAAAAGGCCTATCAAGAAGCCCATAAACCTGAGGCGGTCATCCCAAAGAAGATGGCTGCTCCCGAAGTCGCAAAGGTGGCTTCTCCTATCAAAGAGTCAGTCTTTGCAAGGCTGACTATTCCCACTCCCGCTCAGAAATCTGCTTTTGACCGCTTGGACACAACTCCTCAACGGACGTCAGTCTTCAAGAGGCTGACACCGGCAACAGTCCCTCGCCTGGACAGGGGGAAAGAAGAAGTTGTTTCTGAACCAATACCGACAACTCGTCGCGCCCGACGACGCCACTGGCGCCGGATAAGGAAGACCGGGGGCAACTCCCCCTCTGGGATAACTCCACCAGCTCCAACGGTGGAAGTTAATGCTGTTGTTCCAACTGGGAACAGCTTTGAGCTGCTGAACAGGGTACGCAGAAACTCGCTAACTGCGGTACTCAAAAGATCTCCTCCACCAATAGAGACTACCGTGGAAGCAGAAAAGCAAGAGCAGTCTCATCGATCGCTGTCCTCCAAGATCTACAAGACATGGCGACGAGTCCGAGAATCTGTGATTGATCCTAATTTCTCTCGCCAATACAAGAAGTCGAAAGGTCGGCAAGAAAAAAATCCCCCGGTCAAGCAACGAAAGGCGACGACCGCTTGGGTGCCCAAAGCAACGGCCCCCTCAACTTCTACGGCCCATAAAAGAAGAAGGCCGGAGAAAACCCCCGCACCGGCGGCAAATATCAGAGATGGTGAACCCAAACGCCCTAAGTCAGGGGGCATTGTAGTTCATACCGTCTATGTGGCGTCTGGTAAAGAGGACAGTTGCATATCTATGGGTCATCAACCGCTTACGCGATCAGTGACCAAAAAGCAGGAGCAGCAGCAGAAGCTCCAAGAGAAGATGAACGCTATGGCCGCACTTACAGGGCCAAAAGAAAACCCTGAAACGTCCTCGGATGAACGCCAAGAGGAAGAAACCGACGCCGAATTCCTTCGTCGGATATTGGAGAAGAAGGACAAAGAGGCTGCTGAACAAGCAGCCAACATACAGCGTATGGGCCTCCTCTTCCAAGACATGATAGGGATGATGATACAACAAGATCCTCCGGCTGAAGATCCCCCGACCGTCCTTGGAGACGATAGGGAGAGACATCAAATCCTCCGCCAGCTCTGTCCACGGCTAAAGAAACAATCTATAAAGCTGATTTGGATGAGTACATAGCCCAACAAATACGGGTTCATCATGCGACTGAAGCAGCCGGCCAGGTCGTAAAAACGGGGTGGCCATATCCAAGTTGGTACGATCAAATCAAGTACCCACCCGGTTACACAATTCCCAAATTCCATGTCTACAAGGGGACTGGCAATCCCCACCAGCATGTTGCCCAGTTCAGGGCACTCTGCGGCAACACCGGCGGTGACGACAAGCTGTTGCTTCGCCAGTTTGTTGGAAGTTTATCAGATACGGCGTTCGAGTGGTACTCTGAGTTCCCGAACGACTCGATCAAGACCTTCGCGGAGATGGAGCTGTTGTTTACTCAACGTTTTACAAGCGCCAGTGAACGTACCCCGATGACGGCACTGATTAACGCCAGGGTAAAGCCAGGCGAGACATGGGTCCAATATGCTATACGGTGGCGAAACTTATGATCGAAGTGCGAGCAGCGCATTGAAGAAGTTCCCGCAGTGGGTATGTTTGTGGGAACCCTTGATCCGCAAGCAACCATCTCGCAATTTATGATATTTTTCAAGCCAACTATCTTCCAAGCCTTGATTGACAAGTTAGCGCAAATGGATCAGATGGGCCATAAACCCCCTCTTCCAAAGCCGGACTCCCGAAATGACAAAGGGAAGGGAAAAGCGATCGTTGTCGCTAATGCTCAACAACAACCGAGCGACTCGAAGCCGGTTGTTCGTCAAAATAATACGCGTCCATACGTGGCCCTTGAGGAGAGGCTAGGACGTTCTTACTCCTTTCCCCGCGACAAAATAAGAAGGTTATTCGAGCTGGCGTTACGCAACCGACTCATAAATCTGCCGGATCCAAAACGTCCGTTACAACCAAGTGATGTCAATGAGCCCAACTACTGTCCTTATCATCGAGTACTGGGCCATCCGATCGAAGATTGCTACGTTTTCAAAAATTGGCTTGAAAACCAGTACCGACAGGGCAAATTCGCGTTATCTGATAAATGGAAGGTGAATCCCCCGCAGCCCCACATCTAAGGGGACGAATACGCCAGGGGCAACATGCTCCGTCCTTGAAGAAGCTCCTTGGGAGGTTGTATTATCAACCAAGACAAAGAGGATGCTAAATGATCTTCAGACATGCCCAGCAATTAGGTGGAAGAACCCGTTGGAACCGCAGGTCATTGAGGGGATGTTAAAACCTCGTCCAACTCAAAAGATCGATAGAGGTGGCCCAAGCATTCATAACCAGCCGTTGAAATCTTCAAAGAAGAAGAAAAAGAAGTCAAAGAAGCCTGTGAAGCATGGCGACAAGCGCACGGACTTGCAAAAACAAATTGACGCGCTGGAGGAATACAACCAGAAGGCACGGACTCCCATTACATTCCAAGAGTTCCTCAACCATGTCTTTCAAAAGGAAGATGAAGGAGATAGTTCGTCAGATGAATCCGAGGAATATGTGGCGAGCTGTCATATGATTTCCCATTCGCTCACGAACGATGAGGAGACTCCTTGTACTGAAACGCTGGCGGCAGATCCCGAACCAAAAATTCTAGAGCCATCGGATGAAGTAATCGATGCATTCCTCAATGAAGCTCTCTTAAAAAGAAAAGCTGATCGGGAGCGCGAGGCGATTATATTCGAAAGGGCCAAACGCCAGCGCCTTGATGAAAGAATTGAGATACTCCCGCTGAAGCAAAGTACACCTACGGCGGATAAAATCAAATTCAAGACGAGGAAGAGGTTTGCTAAAGCCGTGTCAATGGGTATGAAGCTACCATCCTCCGAAGGAAAAATTACTGGTAAAGCGGAAATGCACCCCTCCTATTGCTTGTATTATCGAAAGATTTCGCACCCCACTGAAGAGTGCAAAGCTTTCGATAGATGGTGGCAAGGATATGTTGCTCACCGGCAGCATTTTGAGCGGGAAAAGCGCAAGACTCGCCGAGAACGGAACGATACGACCGAAGGGCTTAACAGAACCACCGGCAATTTTCGCATGGTCAACATCGGGGGATCACAGGTGCTCACGTTCGGGAGCGATTCTGATGAGGAGCTGGAGCTTGGCCCCCTCTTTAAAGAATCCACTTCGGGAAAAGAAAAAGAGCCGAAGGTCTGCGAAAATATCCGGCTACGTAACTGCACGCTGCCCGAAAAGAATCTCGGACCCTCAAACAAAAAAGATAAAGGGAAAGAAAAGGTCTCTGAGGACATCGCCCTAGACGACCAAGTCATGGAAGAGCTAACTGCCAAAAACCCGCCGAAGAAAAATAAGGTGGATTATAACGTCTTAGCGCATCTGAGAAAGCTACCCTCGTAGCTCAGCATTCTTGACGCCCTTTTACTATCAAAGAAGGTGAGAGATTCGTTAATTAAGACACTACAGGACCCGGAGCAGTTCTAAGCTTTCCTGGCCGAAGAAAAGATGAAGGATGAATTGGAGGAAGTACACACTGCCGATGTCACTTTTGGTGATGAAGACCTTCTCCTTGGGACGTGCGAACACAATCGCCCCCTCTATGTCTCAGGATACTGCTATGATATAAAGATAGGCAAAATCGATAACGAATCGTCTGTTAATCTCCTTAACATGCGGGTACTGAAGGAAATCTGCATAAGCGTCCAGCACCTTGCTCGAGACAAGATCACCATCTCTGGGTTCAACTCCCAATCATCAAAAACTCTTGGATCTGTGATACTGACGCTACGCTTTGGGCTGCTCGTCGCGGACATTAAATTCCACGTCATAGATGCCAAGATGTGCTACAACGCTCTGCTCGGCCGACCATGGTTACACGAGTACAACATCATCCCTTCTACATAGCATCAGTGTATGAAATATTTTAGGGATGGTCTCGAGTATACCATGACGGGGGAATTGAATCCGTTTTCCGTGAATGAAGTTCGCAAATATGAAGATGCCAAATACTTCTTGCCGAATTTCGAAGACACGGAAAAGTGTCACAAGCCAGAGAATAATGCTAACACTACCATCCCTGTCTTCGGCAGTGATACCGAGGAGGAAGAAGAGATAGTTTATTCGGGTCCTCCCCAATACACCAAGCCGGGACCATCTGCTCCTACGTTGATCTTTGGTAGTGATTCGGAGGATGAGTTCCATGCTGTGTTCTCTGCTCGACCATCAATACGAGCCTCCGCTGATGAAGAGCAAAGTCTGCAAGTCGCCATGGTGCCGCTTAAACATTATAAAGAACTGGATGCGCTCGATACCTACAGTGTAGAGGAGCTGCAGACGTTCTATGTCCCGCCCAGGCGAGAAGGCGAGAAGGCAATTCTATTCTACCGCTCTGAAGAAAACAAAGTGGAGAAAGGAATCTGGCACGGGGCGGATCCTACGCTGGACATGCTTCAACCCATCCGTCTATCCAGATATTATACAGAAGGCTTGAAGAGGTTGTTGAAATGCCAAGGGATACCCTTCAAACAGACTATTAGAAAGGCCAAATTCTATGACAGAGTCTGGAACGTTCCCGAAACTCAACATAAGCTGCCTAGTGGGAGGATGGAAACGATCGGGCTCGGATACATTCGCTCCAAGAAATGAGAGCTGCTCCGCGATTGTTACGTCGTGCATGACATCAATAAAGAAGGGGATGCTCGACGGGAGGACACTAATCCTGAACCAGTAAAAATTCCTGATGCAAAAGTGCCCAGTCCGTCGTTTGAAGAACAAATGGACAGGCTTATAAGGGAAGCTGGTCAAAAAGTCCGAGATGATCACAACCGCGAAATGGCCATCTATGAGAAATCCAAAATGCAACGTCTCCTTCAACAGACCATGAAAGATGAAAATGCCGCCCCCTGTCAACCTGTTATAAAAAAGGCTCGACGCAAAGGCAGAAATAAGTCGAAAAGCCAAAAAAGCGCTCAACGCCAACAAAGCGGGGCTAAGAAGCCACGCAAATGGGAGTCGAGCGTTATTGATCTATCCCTCGTGACGAAAATGGGTCGAGTGTACTCGTTTCCTCGGGACAAGACGAAGAAGATACTTGATCTTGCTTTAAAACATCAAATGCTTACACTGCCGGAGTCTAAGCACCCCAAGCAAACAGGCGAAGTCTCTGACCCAAAATATTGCTCTTACCATCGAGTAATAGGGCATCCTCTTGAAGATTGCTTCACCTTCAAGAATTGGGTGGAAGATTAGTATCGGCTTGGCAAATTCGCTCTGTCTGACAACTGGAGGGTAGCGCCGCCACAGAAGCACGAACCCAAGGCCACGAAAGAAGAACCAGTTCCACATTGGGATTGGAAGCGAATTCGTACTTGTCACGTGATAACAATATTAAAAGAAGAGCCCGAGAACATGGATGACCTTCCCTGGTGCTTCGAAAATAGCGACGATGAGGTGATCTCAGAGTTTCCATCAGTGCCAAAAGAGCTGGAAGATGGAATCCATACCACGGCAGATAACCTAAAGAAACTTGAGTTGGGGACAGCAAATGACCCGCGACCAACATTTATCAGCGAGCTGCTATCTGAAGAAAGGGTGGCTGCATTAAAAGACGTCCTTGTACAGCATGAAGATTGCTTCGCATGGAACTATTCCGAAATACCAGGACTAGATCCAGAAGTTGCTGTGCACAAATTGGCGATATCCCCGGACGTCAAGCCAGTCAAACAGGCGCCAAGAAGAATGCGGCTCTAGCTTGAGATGAGCATCAACGCCGAGGTTAAGAAGTTAATTGACTCTGGCTTTATCCAGGAGGTTCAATATCCTGAATGGATCACTAACATCGTCCCGGTGATGAAGGAAAATGGGACGGTGCGCATATGCGTGGACTTTCGGGATCTCAATAAAGCCTACCCAAAGGATGATTTCCCAGTGCCAGTCACCGAACTGATGATAGACAATACGTCCACTCATGAGGTTTTCTCCTTCATGGACGGCTCATTAGGGTATAATCAGATAAAGATGCATCCCGAAGACCATAAGCACACCGCCTTCAGGACTCCTTTGGGAATATTCTGTTATAAAGTGATGCCCTTCGGTCTAAAGAACGCCGGTGCCACCTATCAGAGGGCCATGACAAATATCTTCGATGACCTTATACATGAAATCGTCGAATGTTATATCGACGACCTCGTGGTCAAGAGCAAATCATACGAGGAACATCTCGAGCACCTAAAGACTGTATTTCGACACCTTCGACAATACAACTTGAAGATGAACCCTCTCAAGTGTGCATTTGGAGTTTCTTCGGGCAAATTCCTGGGATTCATCGTCCGACACCAAGGCATCGAGATAGATCCGTCAAAGATCAAGACGATTATGGAAATGCCTCCGCCAAGAACTCTCAAACAGTTGCGGTCTCTCCAAGGAAAGCTCGCATATATTCGGCGATTTATAGCTAACCTCTCTGGCAAGTGCCGCCCTTACAGTCACCTGATGAAGAAGGGGACTCCATTTGTCTGGGATCAAAGATGCCAGGGCGCGCTGGACGAGATTAAACAGTACCTACAAAATCCGCCAGTGCTGGCTGCTCCGGTCAAGGGAAAGCCCCTTATTCAATATGCAACCTCCCTCGAAGGTTCTTTAGGCGCATTATAGGCACAAGAGAACGATCAAGGGAAAGAAAGAGCACTCTACTATTTAAGTCGAGTTCTACTGGGGGCAGAAAGCAACTATTCTCCCATTGAAAAACACTGTCTGGCATTGATCTTCGCGATAACAAAGCTCAGGCACTATGCATTGGCGCACGAAGTCCGTCTCATCTTGAAGGTGGACCCCCTTAAATATTTAATGTCAAAGGCCATACTGACAGGGAGACTCGCTAAATGGGCCCTGCTCTTGATGGAGTTCTCGATAACCTATCAGCCCCTCAAGGCAGTGAAAGGCCAGGCCATTGCCGACTTCCTCGCTGAGCATCCGATACCTGTCGATTCTCCTCTAAATTGCGATCTTCCAGACGAACATGCGTTTGATGCGATCGACGGTGGTGATACCCGATAGGAGCTTTATTTCGATGGAGCATCCTCCATGAAGAAGCGCAAGAAAAATACCCCTATAATCAAATCGGGGGTAGGCCTCATCTTCGTGACCCCACAAGGAGGAATAATTCGCTTCGCTTTCTCCTTAACAGAGCCGAGGACAAATAATGAAGCCGAATATGAAGCCTTGATTGCAGGTCTCGAGATCGCCATTGACATGGGAATTGAAAACCTCCTCATATACGGAGACTCCCAACTGGTCGTTAGTCAAGTAAACGGCGACTACCAAACGTGCAAACCAGAGTTTGTGAAGTACGGTGAAAAGGTGCAATAACTATTGACCCAAATTCCCTCCTATACTTTAGAAAGCATACCGCGCGCGGAAAACAGCAAAGCAGATGCGTTGGCCAAACTTGCTAAAGAACTGGCTGACGAGAACCACGATGACGTTAGAATCGTGGTACAAAGTCGTCGGGTGCTTGCCCCAGCAGAAATATCTCCGGAATCATCCGAAGAGAAGGGAGCGACTGAACCGACGACCTTGCAAATAGAAGATCGGGAAAAGGCTGAGGATTGGAGGGAAGTCTTCATAGACTACTTTAACTCCAACTGAACGCCTGAAGAAGCGTCCACAAGACATCAGCTCATGAAACGAGCTCTGTCTTTCGCCTTCGTCAATGATACTCTATACAAGAGGTCATTTGATTCTCTGTGATTGAGATGTCTGGGACCTGACAAAGCGAAAAGAGTCGTCCAGGAAGTTCATGACGGAATCTGCGGTTCTCATCAAGCAGGCCCAAAGATGAAGTTGAAGATCAAACGGATGGGCTACTACTGGCCCACGATGATTCAAGACTGCCTTGGGTATGCGAAGCAGTGCCACTCATGTCAAATTCATGGGGATTTCATCCATTAGCATCCAAATCCACTACACCCGACGGTGGCTAGCTGGCCGTTCGAAATGTGGGGAACTGACATAGTCGGCCCCATCGAACCAGCATCGTCCAAGGGACATCGTTTCATCCTGGTGACGACTGATTACTTCTCCAAATGGGCAGAAGCAGTACCATTGAGGGAAGTGAAGACGGAAAATATCCTCCATTTCTTCAAGACGCACGTTATATATCGGTTTGGAACTCCGCGACGGATCATCTCCGATAAAGGGCCAGCTTATAGAAGCCACAAGATCAGTCGCTTCGCACAGCAGCATAATATAGACTGGAGATATTCCTCGATTTATAATCCACGAGCTAATGGTCTAGCCGAGGCCTTCAACAAGACCCTGACAAAGATCATGAAAAAGATGGTGTCCCGAAATAAGAAAGACCGGCACGAGAGACTGCAAGAGGCTCTTTGGGCGTATCGAACTACGTTCAAGACGGCCACAAACACAACGCCGTACGCGTTGGTATTCGGTACCGAAGCAGTACTCCCCCTCGAGATAGAGTTACCCTCTCTGTGAGTGGCAGTCCACTACGAGCTGACGGACGAAGAAAATGCTCACCTTCGGCTTGAGGAGCTTGATGCCCTTGAAGAAACATGGCTCATAGCGCAACAAAATCTGGAAGCTTATAAAGCAAAGATGACGCGCTTATATGAAAGATTGACCCGACCAAGGACATTTCGCCAAGGCGAACTCGTGTTAGTGGTCAAAAGGCCTATGATCCCCAATCACGTCAAGCGGGGAAAGTTTGAGCCAAACTATGAAGGCCCGTACATCATAGATAAGGTCTACCGGGGTGGGGCCTATCTATTCATAGATATGCACGGTGAAAGGCCTTTCAGGCCAATAAACGGTTGCTTCCTAAAAAGATACTACGCTTAATGAGTCACTGCCTAGGTCAATGATAGATGACGATGACTATGTCCGCTTGCTATCTTCCTAAGCTCAAGCTTTATAAGCAGTAACCAGCCTTCTCCATGACGGACCGAAACGTCCTTAAACTAATAGCGGACCGAAACGTCCTTAAACTAATACCGCAACATCCGTAAGCTGACAAGATGAAAAAAAAGGAAGAAAAATATAATAAATAAAAATGGTATGTCCGTAAGCAAAAAGGGCACGGATGAAAACCCGAAAGGGCTCCGTGAGTAAAAACGGCAGGGCTACCGGTGAGTGTTCGTGAAAACCAGAAAGGGCGCGACCTCGTAAAAAAAAAGAGAGAGAAGAAAATAAAAAGAATAAAAAAAACGGTATGTCCATAAGCAAAATGGGCACGGATGAAAACCCGAAAGGGCTCCATGAGTAAAAACAGCAGGACTACCGGCGAGTGTTTGTGAAAACCCGAAAGGGCGCAACCTCGTTAAAAGACACTTACAGGGTCCTCTCGACCTTGTAAGGAGAAACCACCCGCGTGAGATCCTTACGACTCACAAGGGAGCAACACACTTAGGGATCCTCACTATTCCTAAGGAGAAAATACACTTACGAGATCCTCACGACTCGTAAGGAGAACTCTCTTATGGGACCCTCACGGCTCATAAGATTTGAAAGTCTTAAGTTACAGAGACCTAAACCTGTGCTTAAGCAACCCCCACAACTTCCGATATAGCCCTACAAGCGGTCCAATATGGGCTCTTGTATACAATCCACGGGCGCAAATAAACATTTCCCTAACCAAGTCCCATCCGTGATTGGGGATATGTTTGCATGGTGAACAACCCTTGTAAATCCTCTCGACTTACAAGGAGAAAATCCTCTTGTAGGATCCTTACGACTTACAGAGGAACAAACACTTAGGAATCCTCATGATTCTTAAGAAGAAAACACACCTACAAGGTCCTCACGACTTGTAGGGAGAAATACCTTTGTGAGACCCTTACGGCTCATGAAGTCAAAAGCCTTAGTTGACAGGACCTTAACCCTGTTCGCTAAGCCACTCTTGTTCGACGTCGACAGAGGCAGATGATGATTCGCTCCTGGCAATATCCCAGTTGTAGCGGTGCTGATGCCGAAATCGGTGTCTAACTTCAGGTTTCCGGCGAAAAGCCAATAGGCCGCACATGCATATGAAATAGCCGAAATGATGGGGCAACTTGCAATAAAAAGCAGCAAGTAAAAATGTATGCACGCAAAATAGCCGAAATGATTGGGCAACTCGCAATAAAAAGCAGCAAGTAAAAATTAAAAAAATAGCCGAAATGATTGGGCAACTCGCAATAAAAAGCAGCGAGTAAAAATAAAATAAACAGTCGAAATGATTGGGCACCGCGAAAAATAGCCGAAATGATTGGGCAATCGCGACCTTCGCGATATAAAAGCTGAAATGATAGAGCATCGCGGAAATAAAAAAAAAAGAAATTATAAAACTTGGGCCCTACAGTTGAGATCACATCGATCCCTATATACAATCCAAGGGCGCAAACGAGGAGGGAACCTTACTTTCCCAACAGGCTCCGCCAGATAACGAAGCCAAATCTCAATGATTCATCCCAACTCCGAAGAAACCAGTGTCTTCGGCAAACCCCTCAACTCAGGGAAACAAACAATCCTTGACGAGAGCCTCCTGATGCGCGTCGACTCGCAGAGCAACCAGTGTCTCCGTGGGAAATTCTCGACTCGTTTCAACACCAGGGAAACAAATCATCCTTGGCAAATACCTCAACTCAGGAAAACAAACAATCCTTGACAAGAGCCTCCTGATCCGCGTCGACTCACAGAGCAACCAGTGCCTCCGTGGGAAATTCTCGACTCATTTCAACTCCAGGGAAACAAATAATCCTTAGCGCTAGGGAAACAAATAATCCTTAGCAAATACCTCAACTCAGGGAAACAAACAATCCTTGACGAGAGCCTCCTGATGCGTGTCGACTCGCAGAGCAACCAGTGTCTCCGTGGGAAATTCTCGACTCGTTTCAATACCAGGGAAACAAATAATCCTTGGCAAATACCTCAACTCAGGGAAACAAACAATCCTTGACAAGAGCCTCCTAATCCGCGTCGACTCGCAGAGCAACCAGTGTCTCCGTGGGAAATTCTCGACTCGTTTCAACTCCAGGGAAACAAATAATCCTTGGCGCTAAGGAAATAAATAATCCTTAGCAAATACCTCAACTCAGGAAAACAAACAATCCTTGACGAGAGCTTCCTGATGCGCGTCGACTCGCAGAGCAACCAGTGCCTCCGTGGGAAATTCTCGACTCGTTTCAACACCAGGGAAACAGATAATCCTTGGCACCAGGGAAACAAATAATCCTTCGTAAACACCTCAACTCAGGGAAACTAGCGTCCTTGATGAGAGCCCCCTGATTCGCATCGGCTCGCAGAGAAACCAGTGTCTCCGCGGGAAATTCCCGATTCGTCTCAACTTGCAAGATGAAGCCTCAGGCAGCAGGGATTAAAAAACTTGCTTCCTGAACAATGGGACCCTGCAAGTCGATCTAAAACGGTCTCTTGCATACTATTCACGGGTCTCACTCTTCAAAGTCGAGTTTCGACAAGGAGGGAAACAACCGCTTACGGGTCCTCTCGACTCGTAAGAGGGAAAAATTCTCTTATAGGATCCTTACGACTTACAAGAGAAAACACACTTAGGAATCCTCACGATTCCTAAGGAGAAAACCCACCTACGGATCCCCTCAATCCGTAGGGAGAAAAATCTCTACGAGACCCTCACGGCTCATAGAGTTGAAAAGTCTTAGGCAGCAGATCTGAACCTGCGGTCTAAGCCATCTCTATTTCTTAAGAAAGTCAAGATGCGTGCTCTATTATCTGTTGACCATGTTTACTAAGGCGGCATGCTGATAATAAAAGAAAGAAAAAGCAAAGAAATAGCACAAGACATTACAAAAAAAATGTGTATCTTTTATTCATAAACTTGATTGGGTGCAAGATACATTGTGTTAAAGAATAAAAAAATATATATGTACATTGTTTTTATTTACAAGTACAAACGATACAAAGAGGGATAGCTACTGAAGAAGAAGTGTCTTTAACAAATCCGCAAGCTGCTTTCGTACTTCCTTCAGTGCCTCCTCCTGAGTGGCTGCCGCGGCCACCTCCGATTCCACTTGGGCCCGTTGCTGCAAGACAGATGCAAGCTGCTCCCTGACGGCCTGATAAGCAGCTTCCTGGCCTGGGGTATCGAGCTCGGCTACATCAAGCTTTCGCTTCAAGTTTAGCCTATGGGAGATGCGCTCCAGGAGACCCTCAAAGATTGCCTTCACTTGGGCAGCATTCACTTCAACCTCAGCGCACAGACAAGCCATCTCGCTTGAGGTCTCTTTGCATTCCCTTAGCCTTAAAGCTACTTCTTGTTCCAAATGGTGGACGTAAGAAGCTCTTCCCTCGATCCATGCTGCTCTTTCATTGCTCGCGGCTAAAGTCTCGGGGGCGGGACGCATCGACTCCAGCTGATGCAGGCGAGCCTCGATCTCCCTGCAATGGTTAACCCAAGATGCGATGATACCCTCGTCATGAAAGTTCACGAGTATCACCAGCATCGGGTTAACCGCCGTAGAGAAGTCTGCGGCAGATATAGGAGTTTCAACGTCGAGTTCCTGGACGTAGTCACTCAACATGTACAGACTATTCGAGGCGCCTTTCGAAGATGGACGTCTCAGATAAGGACCAGCCGGCATTGTAATGCGAGGCTCGAAGGACGCCGAGACCAGAACGACAGCTGAAAAGAAACAGGATGTGATCAGATAACAGTACAGAAAATAAAAGGGAGGAGTTATCGATGTGATATTCGCCATACCAGATGAGACAGGTGGCAAGGCCGGAAGAGCCGGTGGCGCAGCCGATCTTTTATCCCCTCCTTCAATCTGTAGCACTGCAGTCGAGATGAGAAAAAAGGGTTTAGAAGTAATTCCATCAATCAAAAAGGAAGATATCAATGGAAATCATGCTCACCAGCGCCACCAGAGGAAGAAGCGAGTTCAGATGGGAAGGAGAAGTGTGGGAGCAACACTTGATATAGATGATCAAAGAGCACTCCTGAAAAAGACATAACAGTACGACTTTAGTACACAAATTATACGTTTGAAAGATAAGATTAATAAATTTCAAACCCATACCTTCCAATATCTTCGATGGTATGAGAGAGGGTTGAGAGGTGACCACCGCCAAGGCAGTCGTTGAAGGTGCTCCCTCGAGCAGTGGGGCATCGGCGCTGGCTGCACCTGCTTTACGAAAAGGTGAACTTGTCAGAAAGGATTGCAAAATAAAAAGGACAGTAACTTGGGATTTACCTGACGAGCTGCCGGCCGAAACGGAGGCCACTCCGTCCTCCATCGACATGAGGCCACCGCCCGTGGCCTCGTCACCCGACTCAATAGGGACCGTTGTCGTGCTCGCAAGACCTGGAGACAGTGGAAGATCGTACACGGGGAGGGCAATGATTGGTGCGTTGCCGGACTCTTGGGAGAGAGCGGCTAACTCTTCCCCAAGGGTCGTACCCATCTCACCCGCTACTTCTGCGGGCTCCGCGGTCACCATCGGCTCATCCGCCATCACCACGAGATCGCCGGCCTCAAGTGCCTCGTCCGCCACCACCCTGGGCTCAGTTATAATGATCATTTCATCTGCCGCCACTTCAGGCTCGGCATCAATGACCTTCTCGGCTGCAGATCCCTCAACCTCCATCTCAGGCTCTGAAGCCTCAGTGACGTTGCCCACCGTCGGCTCAGGTTCGGCAGGTGCCGCCTCCTCTGTTTCCTTGGGTTCAACGGTCTCTGCCTCCCCCTCGGTCGGACTTGGCCCTGTAAGATAAAATATATAAGAACCGATGGCATTATAACTCTTACAACAAAATTTTGAGAGAAATATTACCTGAAGTGGAGTTATCATTTGCGCTCCGAACTGCACGTGCCACTTGTCTGCGAGCAGTGGATAGGGCGACAGGGGCCTCTTCGGAGGGAGTATCAGCACGAGGGACGGTGCTGGGGCCCTCTCCCGTAGCCAAAGCAGCCTGGCGCGCCTTCGCCTCATGCCTCAACCGCTTCCTTTCCTCCCGGGCTGTTGAAACGGACCTCACCAGAGCCTCTTTCATTGAGGCGTCCTCGTCCGTATACAGGGATGTCTCTAAATTCTTCAAGGCATCCCTCGTCGACTTGTCGAGTCGAGGCTCTTGCTGCAGCCCCGGCGAGATTGGGACTTCGGCAGTTGGCAGAACATCTGCGTCACTTGGCAGGAATGGCATTGAGGTTCCTGAGATAAAAAGGAAGAGGTTAGATCGACCATATCACAAGGGAAATGAAAACTTGATGAATTAAAACTTACTAAGACCCATGGATGCTCTAAGACGCTCCTCCTCTTGGAAATTCTTCAAGGAAGCGGCGATGGCTTCTTAAGTGGTGATGCCTGTTGGAAGAAAAGAAGGAAGAATATTTGTCAAAGGCAATAATGAAAATATGATGCAGTAAAAAAAATGTGTGACTAGTGATTATCTGATGCCGTAAGCTTAGCCAGCCACGCGTCGCGCCTCGCTAACCGCTCTGAAGCTTCGAGGGCGGCCTCCAAGTCCGTGTCATCCGGCGGCATGACTAATCCCTCGTTAGTCCCATATTCGCTCAGGCCCTCGGCATAGGGAGCGTGGGGTTCTTGACCGAACGCGACATCTGCAGCGAAGAGCGACTTCTTTTTCTTCTTCCCTCCGACCCTAGGTACACGTGGAATCGACTTACGCTTAGCAGCCACTTTGGGATGGCGGGTCCCGATGTCTGCACCCATGCCAGACTCCTGCGAGGCTACAACCACTGTCTCCACTGGAGCACAAGGCGCTGGAGGTGCATCTGTAATATCAGGGAGCGACAATCCGTGCGGAGGACTTTGCGCACGCGATGGCCCGGCTCTAACATCTTTTAGAGGAGCAACTACCGGAGTCCTAGGCACCAAAGGAGCGTTGCGGTCGCTGCCGGGAGGTGTACCTTTACGGTCGACCAACACTCGCCTCTCTTCCTTTATAATGGCTCCCGTTGAATGATTGTACCATTCTCTATATATATTGAGGAGTCGTGGAGCGTAAGCCGGCGCACTGACAAAAAAGTGAGAACCTGTATTCAGGCGCATGAAGTGATGCAGCGCGTTCTCCATCCCTTCTTCGGTGGCAGCGGGTTCCAGTAGGAAAGCTTCCAAGGGTACCCCTTGATCGTAGCCCAGTTGTTGGGCGAAACGATGCGGGTTGTATCTCATGAAAATCGCCGCACCGTTCTGCCTGAAGACTAGAAAGCCCGGTCTAATAGAATATAAGTGGAGGGTCTCCCGGGCCGTCAAAACTGAGGCTCCATCCTTAAAGGAGTCTTGTAATGGTCGCACCACAGTGGTGGACGCCTTTCCAATAGTCAATACCTTGTCAATGAAGGACATCCCGGCTCCAATGATGTGTGGGCGAAGGAGTAAACCCGTGGCGTTCCGTGGCGATGGAGTCACAATCAATGCACCAATTAGCTGTATGATGCGAGGGAAACTGCACCTGTCGAAGAACGATGGCCTTTTGTGCATACCGAAGACACCCGCCGTGTGTAGCTCGAGCCACGATACAAAGTAGTGCATCGGGAAGACCACGTGCAGCACCCCAGGCTCATTGGCATCCGCTGCTCGACTGAGGCCATGGTATAAGTGTGCCAAGCCGGCGATCCCAACGGCCACCTTTACCCCGATAGTCATCCGGTGGGCTGGGTAAAAAACAGAGGGCCGCATGCGGTGAGAGTGCATTGGAATTGCAAACCAACTCAACCATAACCCGAGAAATCCTAAGAAAAAGGCCTCCTCATCTATTCCAGGGGCCACAATTTCTGCAAAAGACATAGTAGGGAAGTCCGGTAGGAAAAAACCCTTTTGATCTATCTCCTTCTCCGGTAGGTTATCCGCACCTAGACCGAAAGGGTCATCCAGAGTAGCGAACTTGGCAGCCTCTGAGGATAGGACGCTTGGACGAAGAAACTGAGCAATGAAATCCTCAATGTTAACTCCTCGACTCCCATGTTCGACGAAAAGGGACTCATATATGTTCAACACTTTAATCAAGCTTGGGAACTGGTGTTGAACAGCATTCTCCGGCGTGAGCCCCCTTACCATCGGCTTAGCACCAAAGACGTACTCATCTGTCGGGAGCAACTCCTCATAATGTTCCCCTATGACTGGTAAACCGGATACCTCCGTGAACTCCTCCAAGGAGATTGACACTTCCCGATCCATGGCAAGGAAAGTGTGGGTAGGAATATTCCACTGCTCCAAGAAAGCCTTGAACCACCAGGTGGGGAGCATGGGATACTGGAAGAGAGATACGTAGACCGCGGTGTACAGTCCTAACCTTATCAACTGCGACTTTTTCGTCGACAGGATGTACCGGGCCCATGGCAGATAGCCAATCGGGTGGCGGGGGATCAGACCAATGTTATATGATTGCCCTCAGGGTCTCGCCTCGCCCTGACAGATACGGCGTCCTAGGATATCCAAGACCATAGGATGCTGGACCGGGATGGCATCTATAGCCGGATGAAGAAAACCCTTCGTTGTCCAATCCACCATCTCCACGGCATACTGCACCGAGGGTGGGGTAGCATAGTGGATCGCCGTGATGGGTTCTGACGGCACCGCGCATGTGAAGCTCCGTCGGCCCATGATGATCTAATTATACCACGACCCCCAAAGGTGGAGACTCTTGTATTCCGGGTCGTATTCCTTAATCATGGCCAGGACCTCACGGTCCAAGGGCGCCTCGAGAAATCCCTCCTCTGAACGAACAAACGGGAACGAGGTGTCGAGAGACATGATCGCTGCAAAAGAACAAAATAGCCTTCAGTGCTACAATCCCAACGCTTGGCGTTTAAAAAAAATCTTCAATTAAATGAATTTAAAAATTAATTATATTAAAATTAATCACACTGCAGTGCAATGGGTAGAGGACCAAATGGGGACCCACAAAATCTGGATGAAAATGCCTCTTTTAATAAGACAGACTCATCATTGGGTGAGACTGTCAGTTAAAGAAAAGATCCCTAAGAGAATATTATCATCGGTAGGGAATCCCTAGAGACAAGGAGAAAATCTCATCTTTAATAGCAAAGCTCTGTCACAGAATGACACTTGTCAAATTCTGGTCTCAAAGGAATAAAAATCCTTAAAGGAGCATAGCTCTGTGGTGATAATGGAAAAGGTCCATCAGAAAAAATTTAACACTTAAAAGAATTAAAAAATTTGGAATCTTGAAAGATTCATGAAAAACTTATAAAAAGATTCTTCATTTTTCAAATCTAAAAGATCTACAGTTGATTCAAGAGCAAAGCTCTGTTCATGGGTTAGAACCCATGAACAAGATCTCTACAGATCTATAAGTTCATGAGAGCAAAGCTCTGTTTATGAAACCCCAATAGGGATTTCTTTAGATCAAAAGATCTGTGAGAGCAAAGCTCTTTGGTTGAGATTAAGTTAAATTAATTTGATTTAAAGTAATTTTTACCTAAAGTTTTTGACTTTAGAAATGAGCAAAGCTCTGAAGTTCTTGAGTGAGAGAAAAGCTCTGTAAAATCAAAATCTTGAAATGGTGAAGATTTTCTAAGGGCCATAGGTCCTATTTATAAGGCGCTTGCGCCTCTTCAGCTCACCCCTTGATCCAACGGTCAAGAGTTTGCCAACGTTGCACTCACGTGCGCGCCACGTGAGCGCAACGGTGGGGGGGCATTTGTTTCCCAAATCAGAGCAAAGCTCTGTCGAAATTCAAAATTCAAATTTTGAAGCAACGCTTCAAATCTCGGGCACAACGCGCCATATGTCAGGCGCTGATGCGTCAGCACATCGCCCAAGAAGGCGCGCCCAATCAGAGCAAAGCTCTATTTTAAGCAAAATTAAAGGAAGCAACGCTTCAGTTGCGCAAGCACTGCGCTGCGCGACACGTGTCAGCGCAGATTCGCTAGCGCAGTTGCGCTGCGCGACAGTGTCAGCACAGATGCGCTAGCGCAGTTGCGCTGCGCGACACGTGTCAGCGTAGATGCGCTAGCGCAGTTGCGCTGCGCTGTGCGCTGCGTGACACGTGTCACGCGCTGGGCATGTGCGCCAAACAGAATTAAGATTTTAAAGAAATCTTTCTGTTCTTGTTAAAATAAGAAGATTTTCTTCTGTAAAACAGAAGCCCTTGGATCAAAGATCCAACGGTGGAGAAAATTACCCAAATCACTCAGAGAAAGATCTCTTTAACAAATTTAACTAATTTATGGGCACTATAAAAAGGACCCTAGACCCCAATTCAAAGGCATGAACATTTTGTGAGAAATTAAACAGAGAGAGCTCTGAAGAATTGGAGAGAAATCCTCAAGAACAAAAAAGGTAAAAAGCCTTTAGAAAAAGAGAAAATTCTCTTATAAACAGATCATGGATCTAAAAACAAGATCAATGATCTTCAATAAAAAACAAATAAAAACAGTGCTTTGTATTTTTTATGAACCTTTGGTTCCTGAAATAAAAAGAAGAAAAAATTTGTTTTTTCTTTGATCTAAATTAGATCAAAGAAACGAATAGTGCTTTGCACTTCTTTTATGAACCATTGGTTTTTGAATCTAAAAGATTCTTAAATCATAGTGCCTTGCACTTGCAAATTGCGCTGTTGCGCTCTTGGGAAAGCGCCACGTGTTAGCATCTGAACTACTTGCGCTATGCGCTTTGAGATAGAGCTTTGCTCTCTGTAATTGGCGCAACTCACCAGAGTGCGCCACGTGTCAGCAGCGCAAGCACAGCGCACTGCGCTTGCGCGACACGTGTCAACACTACAAGCGCTTGCGCTCTCTGATTGGCGCAAAGCGCCTGATAAATGCAAGACATTTCTTAAAGGGCCAGGCCCAAATCGAAAAGACCAAGCAGGCCTAATTAAATTGATGCTCTGCATCATTTATAAATGGGCAGAGCCCAAACAAAATAATAAAAATGCTATGCATTTTAAAAGGGGCAGAGCCCAAACAAAGTAGATGCTTTGCATCATTTATAAATGGGCAGAGCCCAAAACAAATTGATGCTCTGTATCTTTTATGGCTAGAGCCCAAATAAAAATGCAATGCAAAAGCAAATAAAATGTTGAACATTTTCAACTGGACTTAGCCCAATTTTGG
This sequence comes from Agapanthus africanus, assembly GCA_030015575.1. Taxonomy (NCBI): domain Eukaryota; kingdom Viridiplantae; phylum Streptophyta; class Magnoliopsida; order Asparagales; family Amaryllidaceae; genus Agapanthus; species Agapanthus africanus. Next base: position 88,401,681 of record JASDDO010000012.1, on the reverse strand, counting down.
CCGTAAGTCCTCAAATTAAATTGACTGAGCAAGATTGCTCTCTTAAATCAATTTACGACCGGTTCTAGGGTACATCTCCGAACTCCTCTGACACTCATCGTTGTAATCCTTCAACGACGTCAGAGAGATGACGGGTCCCGACGACCACATAGAATATGGACTGTGGGGTCCTTAAACTCGTAGACCGAAACGTCCTTAAACTAATATTGAACCGAAACGTCCTTAAACTAATGATGGACCACTACGTCCTTAAACTGGCGATAGATCGAAACGTCCTTAAACTAAAAATGGACCGAAACGTCCTTAAACTAATATTGGACCAAAACGTCCTTAAACTAATGATGGACCATTACGTCCTTAAACTGGCGATGGACCGAAACGTCCTTAAACTAATATTGGACCGAAACGTCCTTAAACTAAGGATGGACCACTACGTCCTTAAACTGGCGATGGACCGAAACGTCCTTAAACTAATATCGGACCGAAATGTCCTTAAACTAATGATGGACCGAAACGTCCTTAAACTAATATCGGACCGAAATGTCATTAAACTAATGACGGACCGAAACGTCCTTAAACTAATGATGGACCACCACGTCCTTAAACTGGCGATGGACCGAAACGTCCTTAAACTAATATTGGACCGAAACGTCCTTAAACTAATATTGGACCACCACGTCCCTAAACTGGAACATGGACCACCACGTCCCTAAACTGGAGCGATAGAGCCTCCAAATGCTCTTTTTCCAGATCTAAACGGTCCCGTTTAAGTTGATCTTAGCCCCCAAACACGGCTAACGTATCCTTAAACATTCAAATGGACTATAAAACTCTAAATCAAGTTTGGCTCAAGGGTACATCTCCGAACTCCTCTGATACATGTCGTTGTAATCCCTCTACGTCGTCAGAGAGATACGGGTCCCGACGGCCATATATTAAATGGACCATTACGTCTTTTAACTGGAAATGGATCTAGACGATCCCGTTAAGTTGATATTAGTCTCAAATCAGACTAACGTATCCTTAACGAACGTTTAAGTTGATCTTAGTCTCAAATGCGGCTAACGTATCCTTAAACTAAAAACACCAAATCCAAATCTAAGTAAATACAGATTTGGGCTAATCCACGTCCTACGGGCGACGGCATTACTCAGTCTCCATATACAATCCACGGGCAACCACAAACAAAACAAACACCCACGACACGAAGTGAAATCGTGGAGAAGGAGAAAGTTGTTACCACGATGCGGTAGCGTAATTAACTGCAGGGGCTTGCGCCTGCAGGGAAAAGCGTCCCCACAATCAAAAACCCCTCGAGCGAGGGGGAATCTGATGAAGTCTGCTACATCGGCCGCATCCGTCTAAATCTCCGATACACGGTGTCATAAATCAACTTGGCATCTTCGGAGAGGTGGACGAATAAAACCATATAGCATCTGCCCCGAATCTCAGGCTAGACGTCCTCGCGTCGTCGGCCGCCATTCGGAGGGGAACACTCCCCTGTCGTCTTCAAGGATGATTGGGGGATCTTCAGCTGGAGGATCTTGTTGGATCATCATCCCTACCATGTCTTGGAACAGGAGGGCCATTTTCTTTATGCTGGCTGCTTGTTCCGCAGCCTCTTTATCCTTTTTCTCCAATATCCGGCGAAGGAACTTAACGTAAGTTTCCTGCTCTTGGCGTTCATCCGAGGACGCTTCGGGGCTTTCTTTTGGCCCAGTAAGTGCGGCCATCGCGTTCATCATCTCCTGGAGCTTTTGCTGTTGCTCCTGAGCTTTGGTCACTGACCGTGTAAGCGGCCGATGACTTGTAAATGCACGGCTGTCCTCTTTTCCTGACGCCATGCAGACTGTATGAACTATTATGCCCCCGGACTTAGGGCGTTTAGGTTCACCGCCTTTAGCATTTGCCGCGGGCGCAGGGATTTTCTTCGGCCTTCTTCTTTTGTGGGCCGTTGAAGTTGAAGGGGCCGTTGTAGTGTGCACCCTGACGGTTATTGTCCTTTGCTGTTTAATAGGACGGTCCTTCTCTTCTTGCACCTTCGCTTTTTTCTGTTGACGAAAATGATTCGGGTCAATTACGGAGTCTTGAACCCTCCGCCAGACTTTATAAATTTTGGAGGACAGCCGTTGAGGGGGTTGTCCCAGCTTCGTTTCTGTAACCCTCTCCGCAGGTGGCGGAGATCTTTTTAGCGTAGCAGTTGGAGAGTTCTTACGCACCCTCCTTAGCGGTTCAAAGCTGTTGTCACGACCCGAAAGTACGGAACGTGACCGGCACTTAAATTACGAAGCGTCTAGAGGCGCCACGTAACCCAAGTAAGCCGAAGCCCAGAAATCTAAACCATGAAAGAAGAAGAAGCAGTAAAAGAAAACAAGTATAAAATCATCAGCAAATTTTACCAAAAATTTCGGCAGAGTCTCCTCTGTAAAAACTGGCCCCCAAACGGGTACAACAAGTATAATATACATAAATAATAAAAAGCATCCCCAAACGGGAGCTCGCGTCAACGCCAACAGGCGGAAACAACCACAGCAAGCACAATAATATACAACGCCAATAGGCGAGGCTCAAAACTCAAAAGAAAACAAAACCACCAGATCTGAATAATACATGCGCGGCTCTAAGGTCGAAATAAAAGACTGGTCCTATAAACTTATCAAGTAATACAAATATGGTTGATGGAGCTTACTAGATACAAATGAATGAATAAAAGTACAATGGTGGTTCGGATACAAGTGAACCAACCTACCGTGCAAATCACCCTGAAGAAAAGATGTGCCAACAAGCTGCCACGGAAACCTGTACATCGAACCTGTAAAGAATTTGGCACAACGGGGATGAGTTGCCAACTCGTGAGTAGAAGACATCTACGAAAAGAAATCGAATGCACGACGCTATCCTAGGTCATAATAATACACTACTATATCCCAAACATCTAGTAATAGCACGGTAATACTACGTGTAAGTGCAACTACTCCGTGTCGTGTCAGTACCTCATATAATACTATGTCATATGAATGAAATGCATGCACCATTAATGTAAAGTAACAAATCCTGAAATCCAGATATATATGTATAAGAAATCTTTAGCTGTTATCATAGTAGAATGTGTATAAGAATCTGAAATCTCAATAATGAAATCCATGGAAATCCGTGTCAAACATCGACACAACACATGTAATCTCAAGTCTCAATATCTCGGGCTCCGTCAGTCCGGATCGGCCCATATCATCAAATCTCACGACAACGGTCGGTATCCTCCGGATATCCGCCGCGCCAGACATCACCAGTAGGTAGCCTTCCCCTGCCAGGCTCATCGTCTACAACTCGATCTTCTTGCCCGGGATACCATACCGGGCCCACCATGTACCCAAGACGGTTCATCCACTCCTCGAATCGGGTCTCGAAATCCAACAGAAAACATGAAATCTCATGGTGGACGACACATACATCACGAGAAAACCGTATCTTATTTTAAAAAGAGAAGAGGAGAGAGAGAGAAGTTTTATATATTTTTGCGGTTTTTCCCCAAAAATCCAGAAATCTCATAGAAATCCAAATCTCAAAATCATGAGTAAGCATATGATAAGTGTCGGCATATGCCCATACTACTGCATGATAACATGAAAATATGAATGCATGAATGTCTAAGCAATAAATAGTATGTCTGTACTAATGTCAGAGAATAATCACAATATTATAGCGGTCTAGTTGTTAACTGATTCTATCCATAAAAGTCAATATGATCTAAAGTGTACGTGACATAGCAATTACCGATGATGATGTGTGTGAGCCGGCAAATAAGTGTGCGTGGAATATGCGCATCATCGGTAATAGTGCTGGTGTCCTAACAGGTAAAGTTTATACTGATTATAGAAACATATAAAAGAACATGCACCATGATAATTACAGTATGAATGTAAACACAGATGTGCATTATCCACTCCTCTGCGAGATACGAGTACAACTACCACTATGTGAGTCGAACCTAAACCAGTGTCCATCTAACATTCTAAGGAACTAAACCTAATAGACTAGTCAGTAAGAAACTAGAGTCTACCATAGGTCTGAATCAATATCTCTAATAGTCGGCGATCCCGCCTCAATAGCGCCACGTACGTAGTACGGCTTCCTCGAATCAAGAGTGCGGATCAATCGTCAAATCTAAACCTCGTACGGTAAAATACATCGTACGGCATCCCAATATCGGGGTACGGTCAAGTATCTCCTAGGTGTCTCCTCATTCGTATAATGTCATCATCAGCACATCTCATGATCAAGGTGTTAAACTGTGATCGCATACAGCAATCATATATCATTGCCATCATGATAAGCATCATTAGTTTATCCTCAGAAATATCATGTCATATGTATCATATTGTGACTAGGTCATACTTATATGATATCTGTTAGTGTATATGCCCTAGAGGCCATTACTGTATCATACTAGCTTGTATATTACTTAATGGAAGCTTGGGATATTCACAGTTGTATATACAATCTTGCTCGAAATGGTAGTATGCTACTTGGTTTGTCTCTGCTTTAATATGTGCATGTGTTTCTTTTAGCATATTGCTGGTATACATATTAGTAGAGCCCTTAGGATCTTTGCTTGATTACCAGCGTTGTGATGGCGCTCGCACTCGTGGGAGCTGGGTAATCTATAAGCACATCCTTGTACAGGTCCCTGGTCGTTGGACTATCGAGACAGGGCATCGATACTCCGGAGTAGACTAGCGTATGCGCTTCTCATCCCAGTGTGGGAGACGGTCTGTCCCACAGCCGTTAGTACGTCGTACTTGGGATAGTATGCGGGTGCTCGTTAGGTTACGAGTACACTGGACAGGACTCGTCGGGAACTGTTGGTTGGTAATATACCTATCGTCAGTTATCAGTTCCCAGGTGACATGAGTACAGCTTAGTCCGCTGACTTGACACTGTCACTTCGCCTCGAGTGTGTTCCCACTGCACTTTGATTACTACCCTACCACGGCTCAAAGGAGCTGTGCAAACAGGTAGTTTTTGGGTGCAGTCCCGAAGCACTTGGAGGCAGTGACGGTTAGACAGGATTCGTCTCTCCCGGTATTGGGGGTTGACATCGCGCTGTGTCTAGGAGAGCCATTACACGAGTAGTCCCTGGCCAGGGCAAGCGAGATATACTGGTAGGTTTCCAGTGTTATCTCAGGGTGTTCTGGGCTACACTCCGACACGACTTGTACCGCTATTAGGGGACTGACGTTCACCGCCCCCCTAGGCCCGCCATGCGATGTATCAGACGAACAGACCGGACTGTACGGAGACTGTCACATACAGGCTCAGTAGGAGTGCAGATGGGGTTCACCTCGTCAGTCTTCTTATCGACATCTACCTGGGGACCGTTACGTACAGCTAGTGCCGCTTGCGGTCTGTGGTTAAACCCACTGCCAGCGTAGTGTCGAGTCTTTAGAGTCCCACACAGAGAGCTATTCGCCTTTAGGCAAAACGAGTAGAGGTCGCACGGTTTTGCGACAGGGTTCGTTCGCATCCGCGCACTTGTGCACGTTTGCTGTCCGGACAGTTTATACTAGCGGGCTTTGGTTTAAGCCGGATCCTAGTATATGATTTGAGATTGGTTTTTTCTCATTGTGTTCGTGTTCCTCGGATCACGAATGCGGGTGCGTATGCACAGTTGCTTGAGATTGGGGGAGAGGACCTTGTTTAGGGTTAATGGCTTTTGTCATTTTATTAACCCTATTGATTTTGTGTGGATTATTGTTAATTGATAATTAGCTTAATTATTGTGCATGGTTGTTGTTGACAATTTGACTTCATTGACTTGTTGACCATGTTGACAACTTGACCATAATCATTTCATTTGGAAGATGCTCTTTGATCTTTGCAAAAATTGAAATGATAATGGTCAAGTCATGATTTATCATGACAATTTTCAAGCTAATTATCTAATTAAAATTATCCTCACATATTAGTGAGAATGGCTCACTATTATTTCATTCTATCATTCTATTTCTCTCTCTTGCTCATCCTCTCCCTCAAGCTCTCTCCCTCTCATGTGTTGAGAAACAAAAAGCTTGAGAAAAACCCTCTCTTGATCTTCTCTACTCACTTCTAGGGTTCAAGTCTTAGCATTTCTTGCACTCTAGTCACTCCTAGCTTGGAGTTGAAGCTAAAGGTGGTGGCTTTCAAGTGGATCTTTCTTTGACGGGAGAAGACAAGCAAGGTGAACCCTTTCTACCATTCCTAGGAGCAAGGAGAGAAGGACTAAAGACCAAAGGTATAACCTTTCATCACTTAGCTACTTTGTAGTTAGGGTTAGCTAGTTTATGTTTAGCAAAGATCCTCACAAGCTTAGTCCATGTTGCCTAAGTCATTAAAAATCCGATTTTTATTATCTTTTCCGCCTCCCCGTAAGCACCGGGGTGGGCAACACGGACTTACAGTGGTATCAGAGCCTAACTAAACCTAAACTAGTTAAGTAGTTAAGTGTAACGAAGTTCGGAACCGGAAAAATCACAAAACCAAACTTTTACAAAATCCAAGTTTCTGTTAAAATTATTTCTGCTCAAAATGAAAAACTGTACACATGTAAAATCGTCTCAGGGTTTTGTGAATACACCCAAGAAAAACGATACCCTAATTCCCTCAAGTCGCCGCGCTTCCGCCGCATGAAGTAGGTATATGCGGCGGAACCGCCACGGATTGTGGTTATCGGCGCATCGTTTTTCGTGCAGAGTGTGTTGTTGTTGGTTTTGGGATTTTTAGTATATATTATATGTACCCAGATTTTCCAGAAAAGAAATTTCCCTTTGGGGTCCTATAATTCCGTATTTTTCCGAACTTCACTGCACTTTAACTATATCGGTTATATCTGTAATGCTTGCATGTATTGAACGTCGGCTAATCGCTATAAGACGATTAGTCGGGGTTATACATGATCTGTGATTGTTATTGGTTTGTGGATATGAATGGATTGGATCGTCGCGGGTGAATAGCCGGGTTGGATGTGAGATGAGCGTTTTTTTTTTCTTTCATTCATTTGTAACATGTAAATTGATGTAATAATATTCTTTGTATGGCCGCACAACCGGGTCAGGGTTGTAGCCGTCATTGTATAATTCTTTTTACTGTTTTTGCTCCTAGGATAGACCCATGGAGGGGGTGCACAAACTACCGGGTATCTCGAAGTGCCGAGTGGCCTACTCACGGTGGTGAGGAAGGTTGCTTCGCTTCGGGTGCTTGGCGGGTAGTTTGCCGCACCCGTAGGGGTCTTGGGTGGGGTTTTGGCTATTCACCGCGACCGTGTAATCCGCTTTGCGTTGCAGGCTCGAACGCATTGCGGATTCCTAGTATATCCAATGTATTCATCTGTGATCTGTAATGTCTATCATTGCTATATATTTATATATAATAACTATTTAGGCGTTGCTTATGTTTTACAGCCGCGCTAGCCCAGCCCCCGCTCTGTCGTTAGTTAAGTAACCTAACGGGTGATGACGGGGCCCCGTGGCGAATGCGAATGGCATAAGCGTACGTCATATTTTGGTTGTTTTCTACAATGGTAGGATTAAATGATGGGACGCATTAAAAGAACTAATGCAAGAAATAAACCAAGTAAAAGTCGATTGGAACACTTTGAAAACCACTCGGTTCTTTTCAAAACTAAAACTTTTAAACGCGGAGCTTGAACCACTCCTTTTAAAAGCTATCTCGTTCCATCGATTATACCAAGTTCACTACGTTCACGGTTTCGCCAAAACCATCCGTAGCCCTCCGTCATTCCACATGAATGGTCAAAAGTATTCAAGCTATGTATTTTGGCCAAAGTCAAGGCATAGTGATTGGTAGCGTTTGGGTATTCATGTGCAGCATAGATAGATGCGTTGGTTTGGGACAGTCGTGCTGCCATTTTGGCCAAAGCCAAGGGTAGGTACGGGTGGGTCCAAATTAACCAGGAGAATGACGGGTAGAACTTGACATGTGACTTATGATATTTTGGCCAAAGTCAAGGTCATAAGAGCATGGGGCAAAAATCCACATCGGGAGTTTCATAAGTACTGAAACTTGCTAGCGTTGCATACCATTTGGAGTGTGATGATTCTGGTAGGATTCCTTCGGTTTTATCACGCGATGATATTTGGATCCTGATCCTACTGTGAGTATATGCTACTCCTCGGGAAAACTCTCACTTAACGATCAATGCTATAAACCTAGTAGGTGCCTAGAAAGGTGTTAGCGGGGCTACGCCCACAGGGAAAAGAGGTTACTTAATTAAGGAACTTCGCGAAAGCGTTGGAAAACCTCCCTCGAAGTACCGACACTGGCCTGGCTGAACGGTTAAGCAAGTATTGTACGGTGAGAATGATCCCGGCTAATCCTTTTCTTTATGGTTTGAGACGGGATTCGAGAAACAGTGGGAGCCATCCAGTTTAGACAAACTAAAAACCACTCTAAACTTGCAAGAGCATCATGCTAAAGTGTTTCTTTTCTCTCTCCTAATTGCAGCGACCATTCAAGATGACCGGACTTAAGTTACTATTAGATAAAAACATATTGACAGGGCCAAACTACAAAGATTGGCTCAGGAATGTCAAGATGGCTATCACTTATGACAAGCTGGGGTATATACTTACCACCATAGCTCCCCCCGTCCCAGGTCCCACCTCCAGCGTCGCGGATGTAGAAATCCGTAAGACATGGGAGATAGATTGCGCGAGGGCCAAATGCCTCGTACTAGCCTCGATGGACAATGAACATCAGAGGAGGCACGAGAATATGGACCTAGAGTCCATATTTCTCCATACAAAAGAACTGTATGGAGAGCAGTCTCGTATCGCAAGATACGAAGTGTCGAAGAAGCTCTTTTCGGCAAGGTTGGCCGTCGGATCATCGGTAGCGGACCACGTGCTTAAGATGATCGGCTACATAGAGGAGCTCGCGGACCTCGGGACCACGTTGGAGAATGAACTCTATACCGATTTGATTCTCCAGTCCCTTCCTTCCACTTACGCCCAGTTCATTCTTAACTTCAACATGCAAGGAAAGGAGGTTGAACTTGCCGAGCTTCTGAACATGTTGAGGACTGCTGAGGGCATCCTACAGAAGGGTAGGGAGACATCCACTTTGTTTGTAGGAGGATCTTCCTCTTCTAGGTCCAGGGCGAAAGCCAAGGGCAAGAAGAAGAAAGCCCCCGCCAAACCAAGAGGCGGTGTCGGTAAAGTGGATACGAAGGGAAAGGGTAAACCAACAAAGGTAGCGGGGAAGCTGGTGGGGAAGGAAGAATGCTTCTATTGTCACAAAAGTGGCCACTGGAAACAAGATTGCAAGGCTTGGAAAGCCAGAACACAGGATTTGAAGCGAGTTGCAGCTTCAGCTTCAGGTGTGTATGTTATTGAAAACTGTCTATCAATAAACTCTACATCCTGGGTATTGGATACCGGATCAGGATCTCATATCTGTAATTCTTTGCAGGCGTTGAGAAAGCGTAGAGTTTTGAAGGCAGGTGACATGACCCTCAGAGTTGCGAACGGTGCTAGCATGGATGCAGAGGCCGTGGGGGACTATCACCTGGGATTATCAGATGGACACTTTTTGGTTTTGCGTAGTTGTTATTATGTACCAAATGCAACCTGTAATATCATTTCTGTATCTTTATTATCTAAAGAAGGTTATGAATTTGCATTTGTAAGTAATGTAGTGAACATTCACCTTAATCAAGTGTTGATTGGGTCAGGTACATTGAACAACGGTATATACGTTTTAAACCAACCACAGGTTTTCAATATCCAGAATACACACAAAAGAAAGTCTCCAGAAATTGATAAAACTTTCTTATGGCATTGTAGACTGGGTCACATCAACGAGAGAAGATTGACTAAGTTACATACTGAAGGATATTTAGATTCGTTCGAATATCAATCGTATGCAACTTGTCAATCCTGTCTCAAAGGAAAGATGACAAAGGCTCCGTTTTCTGGACACGGAGAAAGAGCGAGCGAGCTCTTGGGACTCGTACACAGCGACGTGTGCGGTCCAATGTCTACACATGCGCGAAGCGGTTTTTCTTACTTCATAACTTTTACGGATGATTTTTCAAGGTACGGTTATGTCTTCTTAATGAAACATAAATCCGAGGCTTTTGAAAAATTCCAGGAATATAAGAGTGAAGTAGAAAAACAGACCGGCAAAAGTATCAAGATCCTAAGATCGGATCGAGGAGGAGAATACTTAAGTGCCGAATTCCTGAATTACTTAAAAGAGAATGGAATTCTCTCTCAGCTTACTCCTCCATACACTCCGCAACATAACGGTGTATCGGAGAGACGGAACCGAACCCTATTGGATATGGTACGGTCCATGATGAGTAACGCTGAGTTACCGTGATCGTTCTGGGGGTATGCGCTAGAAACTGCTGCATATCTTTTGAACCGTGTTCCCACTAAGACTGTGCCTACCACACCATATGAGTTATGGAGTGGGAAGAAACCCTATCTTAATCACATTAAGACATGGGGATGTCCAGCTTTTGTAAAAAAGCAGCATGCGGACAAGCTCGAGGCACGCTCAGTACAGTGCAAGTTTGTGGGATATCCAAAGAACTCCAAGGGATATTACTTCTATTGCGAAGAGGAACAAAAAGTCCTTGTTTCTCGCCATGCCCACTTTCTAGAACATCAGTTCATAGAAAAAGAATTAAGTGGGAGCGCAATAGAACTGGAAGAAATTCCAGAACCGCAAGCTATTACTGAAAGCTTAGTAGAACCAGAGGGTTCGAAAGAACAAGACATTCCCATGCCACTCCGCAGGAGTAGTAGGCAGTCTCATCCGCCCGAGAGGTACTACGGTTTTCTCATTGACGGGGATAGAGAAGACTGCATCCTAGATTGTGATGAGCCTACTAGCTTCCAGCAAGCCATTCAGAGCGTCGACTCGGTAAAATGGCTGGATGCAATGCGGACCGAGATGGAGTCCATGTACACCAACAAAGTATGGACGTTGGACATTGCTCCAGACGGGGTAAAACCCGTAGGATGCAAGTGGATCTTCAAAAGGAAGATTGGTGTAGATGGACAGGTTGAGACCTATAAAGCTAGACTGGTAGCAAAGGGTTTTCGTCAGCGACCTGGTTTGGACTATGACGAAACCTTTTCTCCAGTAGCTATGCTGAAATCCATTCGGATCCTTCTTGCCATCGCTGCTTTCCACGATTATGAGATTTGGCAGATGGACGTAAAGACAGCTTTTCTAAATGGTCATTTAGAGGAGTGTGTCTATATGGACCAGCCAGAGGGTTTCATTCAGGGTGGGAGCAGCGGAAAGGTGTGCAAGTTGCTCAATTCCATTTATGGACTCAAGCAGGCATCGCGGAGTTGGAACATCTGTTTTGATGAGACGGTCAAAGAATTTGGCTTTATCAAAAATCCAGATGAACCATGCATCTATTGTAGATTTGTAGCGAGAACTGTAGTATTCCTCGTTTTATACGTGGATGACATTCTCTTAATAGGAAATGACATTCCTATGCTACAATCTGTCAAGGGGTTCTTGTCACACAGGTTCTCCATGAAAGACCTGGGTGATGCCTCCTACATTCTGGGTATCCGGATCTACCGTGACAGATCCAAGAGGATATTAGGACTCTCGCAGTCCAGGTACATCGACACCATACTGAAGAGATTCAGTATGGAAGATTCCAAGCGCGGTAATCTACCGGCTTGTCACGGGATCACCCTCTCCAAAGAGATGTCTCCCAAGACTGATTTGGAGAGGGATCGCATGTCTATTATACCCTACGCTTCTGCGGTAGGCTCTATAATGTATGCGATGTTGTGTACCAGACCGGATGTGGCTTATGCACTGAGTGTGGTAAGCAGGTATCAGTCAAACCCTGGGGAGAAACATTGGATAGCAGTAAAGAACATTCTCAAGTACCTGAGAAGGACTAAGGAGATGTTCTTGGTGTATGGCGGAAAAGACCTGCAGATTGAGGCCTTTGCTGACTCCAGCTTCCAGAGTGACAAGGATGATTCCAAGTCCATGTCGGGTTTTGTCTTTACCCTCAATGGAGGGGCGGTGTGTTGGAAGAGCTCCAAACAGGAAACCGTTGCTGACTCGACTATGGAAGCGGAATACATCGCTGCATCTGATGCCGCAAAAGAAGCTGTCTGGATGAGGAAGTTCTTGAAAGAACTTCAGGTGGTTCCGTCCATTGTTGACCCAATACCTCTGTATTGCGACAACAACGGGGCTATAGCTTTAGCGAAGGAACCCAGGTCCCATCAGAAATCCAGACACATCTTAAGGCGGTATCACCTGATCAGGGAGATCGTGGATCGCCAGGAGATCGAGGTCCGGAGAGTTGCATCAGAGGATAACACAGCAGATCCATTCACCAAGGCCTTGCCCCAGACTCAGTTCGAGCGGCTGATCGAGATGATAGGTCTTCGATACGCCAGTACATGGCCTTAGTGCAAGTGGGAGATTGTTAGTGTATATGCCCTAGAGGCCATTACTGTATCATACTAGCTTGTATATTACTTAATGGAAGCTTGGGATATTCACAGTTGTATATACAATCTTGCTCGAAATGGTAGTATGCTACTTGGTTTGTCTCTGCTTTAATATGTGCATGTGTTTCTTTTAGCATATTGCTGGTATACATATTAGTAGAGCCCTTAGGATCTTTGCTTGATTACCAGCGTTGTGATGGCGCTCGCACTCGTGGGAGCTGGGTAATCTATAAGCACATCCTTGTACAGGTCCCTGGTCGTTGGACTATCGAGACAGGGCATCGATACTCCGGAGTAGACTAGCGTATGCGCTTCTCATCCCAGTGTGGGAGACGGTCTGTCCCACAGCCGTTAGTACGTCGTACTTGGGATAGTATGCGGGTGCTCGTTAGGTTACGAGTACACTGGACAGGACTCGTCGGGAACTGTTGGTTGGTAATATACCTATCGTCAGTTATCAGTTCCCAGGTGACATGAGTACAGCTTAGTCCGCTGACTTGACACTGTCACTTCGCCTCGAGTGTGTTCCCACTGCACTTTGATTACTACCCTACCACGGCTCAAAGGAGCTGTGCAAACAGGTAGTTTTTGGGTGCAGTCCCGAAGCACTTGGAGGCAGTGACGGTTAGACAGGATTCGTCTCTCCCGGTATTGGGGGTTGACATCGCGCTGTGTCTAGGAGAGCCATTACACGAGTAGTCCCTGGCCAGGGCAAGCGAGATATACTGGTAGGTTTCCAGTGTTATCTCAGGGTGTTCTGGGCTACACTCCGACACGACTTGTACCGCTATTAGGGGACTGACGTTCACCGCCCCCCTAGGCCCGCCATGCGATGTATCAGACGAACAGACCGGACTGTACGGAGACTGTCACATACAGGCTCAGTAGGAGTGCAGATGGGGTTCACCTCGTCAGTCTTCTTATCGACATCTACCTGGGGACCGTTACGTACAGCTAGTGCCGCTTGCGGTCTGTGGTTAAACCCACTGCCAGCGTAGTGTCGAGTCTTTAGAGTCCCACACAGAGAGCTATTCGCCTTTAGGCAAAACGAGTAGAGGTCGCACGGTTTTGCGACAGGGTTCGTTCGCATCCGCGCACTTGTGCACGTTTGCTGTCCGGACAGTTTATACTAGCGGGCTTTGGTTTAAGCCGGATCCTAGTATATGATTTGAGATTGGTTTTTTCTCATTGTGTTCGTGTTCCTCGGATCACGAATGCGGGTGCGTATGCACAGTTGCTTGAGATTGGGGGAGAGGACCTTGTTTAGGGTTAATGGCTTTTGTCATTTTATTAACCCTATTGATTTTGTGTGGATTATTGTTAATTGATAATTAGCTTAATTATTGTGCATGGTTGTTGTTGACAATTTGACTTCATTGACTTGTTGACCATGTTGACAACTTGACCATAATCATTTCATTTGGAAGATGCTCTTTGATCTTTGCAAAAATTGAAATGATAATGGTCAAGTCATGATTTATCATGACAATTTTCAAGCTAATTATCTAATTAAAATTATCCTCACATATTAGTGAGAATGGCTCACTATTATTTCATTCTATCATTCTATTTCTCTCTCTTGCTCATCCTCTCCCTCAAGCTCTCTCCCTCTCATGTGTTGAGAAACAAAAAGCTTGAGAAAAACCCTCTCTTGATCTTCTCTACTCACTTCTAGGGTTCAAGTCTTAGCATTTCTTGCACTCTAGTCACTCCTAGCTTGGAGTTGAAGCTAAAGGTGGTGGCTTTCAAGTGGATCTTTCTTTGACGGGAGAAGACAAGCAAGGTGAACCCTTTCTACCATTCCTAGGAGCAAGGAGAGAAGGACTAAAGACCAAAGGTATAACCTTTCATCACTTAGCTACTTTGTAGTTAGGGTTAGCTAGTTTATGTTTAGCAAAGATCCTCACAAGCTTAGTCCATGTTGCCTAAGTCATTAAAAATCCGATTTTTACTATCTTTTCCGCCTCCCCGTAAGCACCGGGGTGGGCAACACGGACTTACAATATCGGCATCAGGTCACACCAATATAATGTCGTAATCAAGTTATACATATATCATATCGTGATCAGTCACAAGTTACAGTCCGGGTACTATTCTAGCGTCCCATGTACATCAATATCACCACCACTCTTTATAATTTATATATTCATGTTCATTATCTCATTCTCTAATGATCCGCTAACACTTTAATACGAATGTATAGTCAAGAATCACGGCATCAAGCCCAGTTATACTGTTTCATCATGCCTCAAATATCATATCACATCAATAAATCCCATATACGTGTTGTATATATATATACACCTATACCTAGTTTTATATACATATACACATATACGTATACTCCATGTCGAGTTTTAGTGTGTGCGTGTGTGTTTCTATCAGAAACCTACGAACCTTTCCCAAAGTATTCATCCTCAGATATGGTTTTCCTAAATCAGTCTAGTCCCGCCTAGGGTCATTACTAGGGTCCTGCTCAGTAAGAATCTAGGGTCACATCGGGTTTCCTAATGTCAATAAGTACTATTCCTATTCTACGTTACGGGGGTGCTAAACGCCATCCACCCGACTCCCCCCGTAGATATGCATCTACTCACCTGGTCCATGTCTGCCGACGACAGTGTCGCCATCCTCCTCTTCATCGCCCGCAGTCTACTTGAAGGGTACCTAAACGCAAACATATAAATATTATCGTAAACTGAATCACATACGAAAGTCAAACGATTTAAACGAGCAAGCATAGGTTAAAACCTATGTCCCATCCACGCAAAAGAACCAAATACCGCTCGATATCGGTGTACAAACTCCGATGGATCGAGATAACATCATCAAACAACTTGTAGTTTTAAAACACATTATTTATACCATAAAACACGATTAAATCCATCGAAACCCTAAAATCCATCAAACCGTCCAATTTCGTAAAACCCGAAATTGCCAATTTACCGTTTTTCTTCAAAACTTGACATTTAAGTGAAACCAATAGTTATAAAACTTATTATATAGCATAACTAGACTATACAAACCGTTACTATATTTTTATTACACAAATTTATATTAATTTGAAATTTCCAGTTTGCAACATTTAACAATTTTCAACATTTTTCAAGCAAAGCACCACAATTCCACCACAAAACATGATTTGCATGAATTAATGTATTAACCACAATTCATAATGATAATGATTCAATGAAACCATAAATTATATTTTTAATCACATTTATTTAGAAATTCCTAAAATCTAGTTTACAAACTAATAGCATTTTATTACTATTTTTCCAATTATCAAAGTAATCTAGTGATCAAACTAAATTTTTCATTCAATTAATGTGCTAATATTCTCATTAAAACTACCATCTAATTATAGCAACTTAAATTGAAATTTTATATTACCCACAAACACATTTTAGAAAAATCTAGTTAGCTAATTTCCTTATTTAAAACAATTTTAAATGAAAATTTTACAATTTAACAACCATGCAATATTTTCCAATTCTAAAAGTGTTAAACTAACTATTATAACCCTAATTAATTATTAAAAACCCTAACTTGAATTTACAACCCTACTTGCATTTTTTTTTAAAAAAACATAGAATTAATTCATTAAATCTAATTAAGCTTAAATGATCATCTAATAACAATAAATCAAAAGAAAGAAAATTATACCTCCAAAATGTGAAGTCCAAACAAGAAATGAGCCTCCAAAATACATGCTTTCCCACTCCAAAATCCATATAAAAAAGGGTAGAGAATAAAGGGTATGAAGAGATTAGGATTTTGTGTATTTTTTGTTGAATTTTTGATGTATTTTGATGGATTTTTGTGCAAAAATGAGGTGGGAAATTGGGGGGGGCAGCCATAGGGGGTTGTGGCCGGCCTTGAGGGAGTGAGGGAGAGAAAGAAATGATTAAGGAAAAGTGTAGAAGTTTCAAGAGGAGAAATATCACTTAAAGGTCTTTTCATGGTTTATTTAATTATTTATTTATTTGTTTACTATAGCAACTCAAGAAAGCTCTAGAAAATAGGAAAAATTTGCAAATAAATTTTGCATGATACACACTAATTTCTAACATGCCATGGTTCATTTTTACAAATTAAAACCATTTAAATTTGTAATTTACACTAATTTAGTGTAAAAATAAAGCTTATGTTAATATTTAAAATAATTAATTTAGGAAAAATATTTTATTAAACTAAAAATTTATAAGTGGCTAAATAAACACCATTTACTAGTAATTTCATAATTAAAATAGATATATTAAAAATTATAATGAAAACAATCACGGTTTGGTTTTACGAAAAATACATTTTACTTTACCGAAAATCATAAAATTCACTTAAACACTTTTATTCATTTAATTATTTATTTAATTATTTTTAAAACGTTACAATCTTCCCCCTTTTAAGAAATTTGGTCCCCGAATTTAAATTAAAACTCCCCTTCCAAATACTAAAACATTTAGCAAAACACTCAAATCGTCGGGGCTCTGAAATCATCAATACATAACAAAATCAACTCCGTCAAGCATGACGCAATCATCGGAGTTATGGCGATAATAAAATATCATAACTCAATGTGAAAACCATCATAATATACATCAATCTATAACTTATATATAGTTCGCATCCTAGTAAAATCGCCGAATCATCATAATAAAGAAGCATACAAATACCCCTCTTGAAAATCGCCGTGCAATGCACGTGTCACGGCATAAGTAGCGGACGTTTAAATTTTTAAAAAAATAACTATATATATATCTTTTATTTAACATACACGTCCCGCCTGGTTACTAAATCAAATAATAATGATTATGAAAACATACTGCTCAAACTAAAATCAATCCCAATTACATCAATAAAATGTCATGTGCGTCCGGTGCGCACTGAAATCGAAACCAAATGCAGAAACCATGAATACCCACAAAACAAAACTAAGTGCAACAGGTGTGCACCAAAAACATCTGTCAAGTGCAACGGGAGTGCACGACTCAAAATCAGGTGCATCTAATCTGCACAAAACCCCGATTTAGTGCATCTGGTGTGCACAAAATCGCATCAAGCGCGCCAAGTATGCGCAAGAATCCTAATCAGGTGCACATGGAGCACGAAAACATACATCGAATATCAGACTCGAATCACAGTACGAAAATGGATAAAAACTAGGTCGAAGCATATATCAAAATCATGTGTAACCCATATGCACGAAATCAAATCAAAATCTCAAAATATATAAAACCAAATCAAGTGTACTGGGTGCGTACTAAACCACATCAATACAACTGATATATGAAACACAGATAGAATGAAGGTACACACAGGAAATACCAATCGTAAAACAAAGTCCTCAAAATACAAAAATCCAATCAACGAAAATAGGAAATTCAAATCACTAAATCACAATCGTAAACACTATCGTCAATGTGCGCCTCTTTCCTCTGATGTCGACTGCTTCAAACTCGTTTTTTCATAGGTGTGCTGACTGCGCTACCAACGGCAATACTCATGTCTAGAGTCTCCCACGTAGTCGATCCCTTCACCTGATATCCGGACTACATTAAACTTTTCGATCGATCCATCAAAATCCCATAATTCCCCGAGAGCTCAACACTCAAGTACAGTTTAAAAATATCCGGTACATACCCCAGCATCGATGATCCAGCTGTAGAAGGGCAAACCCAAGCCTCACTAATGGCACTGCGAAACTGCCGTAAACCCTAAGGTTCAAGGGCGTTCTCGTGGTCATTATGTCGAGTTAGGGTTTCATTCTTCTAGAGGGTCCATCGAAATACCTGCATGTTCTTCCGAATACTTTAAACTTAGGAAAATGGTTTTCTGATAATCGTTCGAACCCTTTAACTTCATCCGGACGGCATGTGAATACCCTTCATCCGCACGCTAAGCAATGCTTCAATCCTCAAGAACAACCAATACTCTAATGGTTATCGCATTCGAGCCGCAGCTTCCTCTGCCCGTGCGCCCGTGGTAACAGAAACCACCATCCGACATTGACGAAGATAGATCAAAAGAACGAATGGAATACGGTGCAAACAATATAAATCCTAGGGCTCCTTAAGCAGAGTAGCGTATCGTAAGTATGCCGCGGACCATACCCACGGTACGTTACTCTACCTAAATCGCCTACTCCATCAACCAAGGGTCGCCTAGACTTATACAAGGTTAAACCTAGCGCTCTGATACCAACTTTGTCACGACCCGAAAGTACGGAACGTGACCGGCACATAGATTACGAAGCGTCTAGAGGCGCCACGTAACCTAAGTAAGCCGAAGCCCAGAAATCTAAACCATGAAAGAAGAAGAAGCAGTAAAAGAAAACAAGTATAAAATCATCAGCAAATTTTACCAAAAATTTCGGCAGAGTCTCTCTGTAAAAACTGGCCCCCAAACGGGTACAACAAGTATAATATACATAAACAATAAAAAGCATCCCCAAACGGGAGCTAGCATCAACGCCAACAGGCGGAAACAACCACAGCAAGCACAATAATATACAACGCCAATAGGCGAGGCTCAAAACTCAAAAGAAAACAAAACCACCAGATCTGAATAATACATGCGCGACTCTAAGGTCGAAATAAAAGACTGGTCCTATAAACTTATCAAGTAATACAAATATGGTTGATGGAGCTTACTAGATACAAATGAATGAATAAAAGTACAATGGTGGTTCGGATACAAGTGAACCAACCTACCGTGCAAATCACCCTGAAGAAAAGATGTGCCAACAAGCTGCCACGAAAACCTGTACATCGAACCTGTAAAGAATTTGGCACAACGGGGTGAGTTGCCAACTCGTGAGTAGAAGACATCTACGAAAAGAAATCGAATGCACGACGCTATCCTAGGTCATAATAATACACTACTATATCCCAAACATCTAGTAATAGCAGGGTAATACTACGTGTAAGTGCAACTACTCCGTGTCGTGTCAGTACCTCATATAGTACTATGTCATATGAATGAAATGCATGCACCATGAATGTAAAGTAACAAATCTTGAAATCCAGATATATATGTATAAGAAATCTTTAGCTGTTATCATAGTAGAATGTGTATAAGAATCTGAAATCTCAATAATGAAATCCATGGAAATCCGTGTCAAACATCGACACAACACATGTAATCTCAAGTCTCAATATCTCGGGCTCCGTCAGTCCGGATCGGCCCATATCATCAAATCTCACGACAACGGTCGGTATCCTCCGGATATCCGCCGCGCCAGACATCACCGGTAGGTAGCCTTCCCCTGCCAGGCTCATCGTCTACAACTCGATCTTGTTGCCCCGGGGTACCATACCGGGCCCACCATGTACTCGAGACGGTTCATCTACTCCTCGAATCGGGTCTCGAAATCCAACAGAAAACATGAAATCTCATGGTGGACGACACATACATTACGAGAAAACCGCATCTTATTTTAAAAAGAGAAGAGGAGAGAGAGAAGTTTTATATATTTTTGCGGTTTTTTCCCAAAAATCCAGAAATCTCATAGAAATCCAAATCTCAAAATCATGAGTAAGCATATGATAAGTGTCGGCATATGCCCATACTACTGCATGATAACATGAAAATATGAATGCATGAATGTCTAAGCAATAAATAGCATGTCTGTACTAATGTCAGAGAATAATCATAATATTATAGCGGTCTAATTGTTAACTGATTCTATCCATAAAAATCAATATGATCTAAAGTGTATGTGACATAGCAATTACCGATGATGATGTGTGTGAGCCGGCAAATAAGTGTGCGTGGAATATGCGCATCATCGGTAATAGTGCTGGTGTCCTAACAGGTAAAGTTTATACTGATTATAGCAACATATAAAAGAACATGCACCATGATAATTACAGTATGAATGTAAACACAGATGTGCATTATCCACTCCTCTGCGAGATACGAGTACAACTACCACTATGTGAGTCGAACCTAAACCAGTGTCCATCTAACATCCTAAGGAACTAAACCTAATAGACTAGTCAGTAAGAAACTAGAGTCTACCTAAGGTCTGAATCAATATCTCTAATAGTCGGCGATCCCGCCTCAATAGCGTCATGTACGTAGTACGGCTTCCTCGAATCAAGAGTGCGGATCAATCGTCAAATCTAAACCTCGTACGGTAAAATCTATCGTACGGCATCCTAATATCGGGGTACGGTCAAGTATCTCCTAGGTGTCTCCTCATTCGTATAATGTCATCATCAGCACATCTCATGATCAAGGAGTTAAACTGTGATCGCATACATCAATCATATATCACTGCCATCATGATAAGCATCATTAGTTTATCCTCAGAAATATCATGTCATATGTATCATATTGTGACTAGGTCATACTATATGATATCGGCATCAGGTCACACCAATATATTGTCGTAATCAAGTTATACATATATCATATCGTGATCAGTCATAAGTTACAGTCCGGGTACTATTCTAGCGTCCCATGTACATCAATATCACCACCACTCTTTATAATTTATATATTCATGTTCATTATCTCATTCTCTAATGATCCGCTAACACTTTAATACGACTGTATAGTCAAGAATCACGGCATCAAGCCCAGTTATACTGTTTCATCATGCCTTAAATATCATATCACATCAATGAATCCCATATACGTGTTGTATATATATATATATACACCTATACCTAGTTTTATATACATATACACATATACGTATACTCCATGTCGAGTTTTAGTGTGTGCGTGTGTGTTTCTATCAGAAACCTACGAACCTTTCCCAAAGTATTCATCCTCAGGTATGGTTTTCCTAAATCAGTCTAGTCCCGCCTAGGGTCATTACTAGGGTCCTGCTCAGTAAGAATCTAGGTCACATCGGGTTTCCTAATGTCAATAAGTACTATTCCTATTCTACATTACGGGGGTGCTAAACGCCATCCACTCGACTTCCCCCCGTAGATATGCATCTACTCACCTGGTCCATGTCTGCCAACGACGGTGTCGCCATCCTCCTCTTCATCGCCCGCAGTCCACTTGAAGGGTACCTAAACGCAAACATATAAATATTATCGTAAACTGAATCACATACGAAAGTCAAACGATTTAAAGGAGCAAGCATAGGTTAAAACATATGTCCCGTCCACGCAAAAGAACCAAATACCGCTCGATATCGGCGTACAAACTCCGATGGATCGAGATAACATCATCAAACAACTTGTAGTTTTAAAACACATTACTTATACCATAAAACACGATTAAATCCATCGAAACCCTAAAATCCATCAAACCGTCCAATTTCGTAAAACCCGAAATTGCCAATTTACCGTTTTTCTTCAAAACTTGACATTTAAGTGAAACCAATAGTTATAAATCTTATTATATAGCATAACTAGACTATACAAACCGTTACTATATTTTTATTACACAAATTTATATTAATTTGAAATTTCTAGTTTGCAACATTTAACAATTTTCAACATTTTTCAAGCAAAGCACCACAATTCCACCACAAAACATGATTTGCATGAATTAATGTATTAAACCACAATTCATAATGATAATGATTCAATGAAACCATAAATTATATTTTTAATCACATTTATTTAGAAATTCCTAAAATCTAGTTTACAAAATAATAGCATTTTATTACTATTTTTCCAATTATCAAAGTAATCTAGTGATCAAACTAAGTTTTTCATTCAATTAATGTGCTAATATTCTCATTAAAACTACCATCTAATGATAGCAACTTAAATTGGAATTTTATATTACCCACAAACACATTTTAGAAAAATCTAGTTAGCTAATTTCCTTATTTAAAACAATTTTAAATGAAAATTTTACAATTTAACAACCATGCAATATTTTCCAATTCTAAAAGTGTTAAACTAACTATTATAACCCTAATTAATTATTAAAAATCCTAACTTGAATTTACAACCCTAACTTGCATTTTAAAAAAAAAAACATAGAATTAATTCATTAAATCTAATTAAGCTTAAATGATCATCTAATAACAATAAATCAAAAGAAAGAAAATTATACCTCCAAAATGTGAAGTCCAAACAAGAAATGAGCCTCCAAAATACATGCTTTCCCACTCCAAAATCCATATAAAAAAGGGTAGAGAATAAAGGGTATGAAGAGATTAGGATTTTGTGTATTTTTTGTTGAATTTTTGATGTATTTTGATGGATTTTTGTGCAAAAATGAGGTGGGAAATGGGGGGGGCAGCCATGGGGGGTTGTGGCCGGCCTTGAAGGAGTGAGGGAGAGAAAGAAATGATTAAGGAAAAGTGTAGAAGTTTCAAGAGGAGAAATATCACTTAAAGGTCTTTTCATGGTTTATTTAATTATTTATTTATTTGTTTACTATAGCAACTCAGAAAGCTCTAGAAAATAGAAAAAATTTGCAAATAAATTTTGCATGATACACACTAATTTCTAACATGCCATGGTTCATTTTTACAAATTAAAACCATTTAAATTTATAATTTACACTAATTTAGTGTAAAAATAAAGCTTATGTTAATATTTAAAATAATTAATTTAGGAAAAATATTTTATTAAACTAAAAATTTATAAGTGGCTAAATAAACACCATTTACTAGTAATTTCATAATTAAAATAGATATATTAAAAATTATAATGAAAACAATCACGGTTTGGTTTTACGAAAAATACATTTTACTTTACCGAAAATCCTAAAATTCACTTAAACACTTTTATTCATTTAATTATTTATTTAATTATTTATTTAATTATTTTTAAAACGTTACAGCTGTTCCCAGTTGGAACAGCAGCATCAACTTCCACCACTGGAGCAGGTGGAGTCAGCCCTGAAGGGGAGTTGCCCCCTGCCTTCCTTACTCGTTGCCAATGACGACGTCGAGCATGACGAGCCGTTGGAATCGGCTCGGCGATAGAGGCAGCTTCTTCTTGCCCCCTGTCTGGATGAGTCGCTGCTGGTGTTAACCTATTGAAGACTGAGGTTGTCCTTTGAGGGGTGATATTCAATCTGTCAAAGACAGATCCTCGAGCAGGGGCAGGAGCAGGAATAGTCAGCCTTGGAAAGACTGACCTTTTGACAGGAGAAGCCGCCTTGGCGACTTCAGGAGCAGTCATCTTCTTTGGGATGGCCTTCTCAGGTATCACGGGCTTTTTGGCGGGCCCTTTGGAGTTCAGACTCAGTCTGGTAAAGACTGAGGAGTTGGACGACCCGTTGAAAGGGGCCGTGGGAGTAGCAAGTCGATCAAAGACCGACTTCTTTGAAGCTTCCGGTGCAGGCATTGGCGTGGTGAAGCTTGCAGGCGGGATCATGGTCCCGAAAAATAGGCCAGTGGTGGCCTGGGTCACCCGTTCTATCGGAAGGGCAAGGACGGAGGCCGCTTGAAGCCCATATGATATACCTCCAGGTGAGGTGGAGCGTTGGCTGCATTGGCACTTCGAGCAGTTCGAGCAGTTAGAGGCCATTGATGCTTGATTTCTGCGCCAGGCAAAAGACCAAATCTTAGTAACTTGAAATCCAAAGGCAACCATTAACAAACCGCGATTCGTTCGCGAAGACGACACACGAAGTGTGGAGTGGAAAGAGGAAAAGGTCCCACCGAGCGTGCCAGAATCTGTTCCCCTCCGAAAGACGGCTCGTAGACCTAGGCGTCTAGGCCTGAGATTCAGGGCAGATGCTATTTGGTTTTATCCGTCCACCTCTCCGAAGATGCCAAGTTGATTTATGGCACCGTGTATCGGAGGTTTGGACGGATGCGGCCGATATAGCAGACTTCGTCAGATTCCCCCTCACTTGAGGGGTTTTTTGATTATGGGAATGCTCTTCCCTGCAAGCGCAAGCCCCTGCAGTTAATTACGCTACCGCTCGGCGGTAACAACTTTCTCCTGCTCCAGAAGTTCACTTCATGTCGTGTGTGTTTGTTTTATTTGTGGTTGCCCGTGGATTGTATACGGAGACTATTTATTTCGTCGCCCGTAGGACGTGGATTAGTCCAAATCCGTATTTTCTTAGATTTGGGTTTGGGGTTTTTGTTTAAGGATACGTTAGCTGTATTGAGGCTAAGATCAACTTAAACGTTTGTTAAGGATACGTTAGTCCTGTTTGAGACTAAGATCAACTTAACGTGGTGATCCATTTAATATATGGCCGTCCGGACTCGTCACCTCTCTGACGTCGTTGAAGGATTACAACGATAGGTATCAGAGGAGTTCAGAGATGTACCCTTGAACCAAAATTGATTTGGAATTTTATGGTCCGTTTGAATGTTTAAGGATACGTTAGCCAGGTTTGAGGCTAAGATCAACTTAAACGGGATCGTTTAGATCCGGCAGAAGAGCGTTTAAAGGGGCTCTAGTGTTCCAGTTTAGGGATGTAGTGGTCCGTAGATAGTTTAAGGACAATGCGTTCCATTGCCAGTTTAGGGACGTGGTGGTCCATGTTCCAGTTTAGGGACGTGGTGGTCCATTTAATATATGGCCGTCAGGACTCGTCACCTCTCTGACGTCATTGAGGAGTTACAACGATAAGTGCCAAAGGAGTTCGGAGATGTACCCTCGAACCGGATATAAATTGATTTAGGAGAGCAATCTTGCTCAGTCAATTTAGTTTGAGGACTTACGGCCATGATTGGGCTAAGTCCAGTTGAAAATGTTCAACATTTTTATTTGTATTTGGCCTGTTAGGCCTTTGTTTGGGCTCTGCCCTTTTTTTTTAAATAATGTACTGCATTTTCCTTTGGTCTAAAAGACCTTTTAATTGGGCTCTGCCCTTTTTTAATAATGCATTGCATTTTTGTTCTGTTTGGGCTCTGCCCTTTTACAAATAATGCAGAGCATATTTTGTTTGGGCTCTACCCTTTTCTTTAATAATGCAGAGCATTAAATACTCTGACAGTGCCCCCACGTGGCTTATCAGGCGCTTTGCGCCAATTAACGAGCGCAAGCGCATGTGGTGGTGACACGTGTTACACTCTGGTGGGCGCAAGCGCAACAGCGCAGTGCGCTGTGTCAGTGTGCTGCGCTGCTGACACGTGGCACTCCCTGGTGGCTAGCACCAACACAGGAGCGCAACAGTGCAGTTCTTTTGCAAGTGCAGAGCACTGTTTTATCTTTCGAACGATTTTAAATCAAAGAAAACAAGTTTTTCTTGTTTTCAAAGAACCAGTGGTTCATAAGAAAGTGCAAGGCACTATTATTAGTTCTTTTTCTTTTTATTGAAGATCATTGATCTTGTTCTTAGATCAATGATCTATTTTTAAGAGAATTCTTCTCTTTTTCTAAAGGTTTTTACCTTTTTTGTTCTTGAGAAATTCTCTCCAATTCTTCAGAGTTCTCAATGATGATCTTGATGATTTTGAATTGGGGTCTAGGGTCCTTTATATAGTACCCATAAATTTGTTGAAGAGATCTTCCTTTGAGTGATTTGGGGAATTTTCCCCACCGTTGGATCTTTGATCCAAGGGCTTCTGTTTTTCAGAAGACAATCTTCTTGTTTTAATAAGAACAGAAAAATCTTACAAGAATTTTAATTCTGTTTGGCGCAAACGCCCCAGCGCTTGACACGTGTCAAGCAGCGCACAGCGCAGTGCAACTGTGCTTGCGCAACTGCGCTGACACGTGTCGCACAGCGCAGCGCAACTGCGCTGACACGTGTCGCGCAGCGCACAGCGCAGCGCAACTGCGCTGGCGCAACTGCGCTGACACGTGTCGCGCAGCGCAGCGCTTGCGCAACTGAAGCGTTGCTTCTTTTAATTTTTGTTTTTTAAAAAAAAGTGCTTTGCTCTGATTGGGCGCGCTGCGCTGGCGTATCTGCTTTTGACACGTGGCGCGTTGCGCGCAGCGCAAGGGATCTGAAGCGTTGCTTCAAATTTTGAATTTTGAAATTCAAACAGAGCTTTGCTCTTATTGGGGGAAACAGGTGGAATACTTTGCATTCTCATAAATTGGTTTTCTAGTATCATTCATGAACTTTTCTTACTTAATTATCTGCACGCGGTCCTTAACCGGAAGGAATGTCATCTTCGGTACGAATACTATCACCTAGGGCAAGCTCTACCATATCCTCCATTTCTTCTCTTGAAAAAAAAGTTACCGTCTTCTTCTACTGCCGCATTACCGTCTTCTCCTTCTTCTTTTGCTGCATTACAGTCTTCTTCTTCTCCTTCCCCGTGAAATAGCTAAGTTGTATAAAGTCTAGTAAAACCATGTTTAATGATATGAAGCTCTGCGAATTCTACCTTCTGCCGGTACTTATTCCCATATCTATCACACGGGCAGATAATCTTCTCTATCATAATCTTGTTATGTGCACGTGCAAATTCAATGAAAGCGGCAGCTCCTGCGACAAACTTAGGTTGCATATATTGTTGCCAATCTATATACATCCGGTCCTTAACTCTGATATACTCATGGGCCATATTAGACTGTATAATATATAAATTGTAGGTTATGATGATTATATTGAGAAATCTAAGAACGGGATGATTACCGATAAAGAAGAAAATCCGTAGATGCAAGTTTTTCGTTGAAAAGAATAAGTTATCGATAAACAAAATTAGATTTGAAGATACCCAAGTATGGGTTGTATTATGTATATGTGTGTTCAATTTATGATTTTGCTTTAGTGTAGGGTTGTTAGTGTGTATGTGCTTTGTGTGTGCGTTTGTTGTGTATTCGTGTTGTATGTGTGTGTTTCGGCTGTCAGGGGTAAGGCTTCTATCCCATTAAGAATGTATAGAGCAGACACCCATTCGCTTATACTTTCATCTGTTTCGTGTAAATTTTGGCAACACCTCCCTGCTGTTTTCCGGGTATACTGTAATAGGATAGTAATCATTTCAATGCTGTGAAACGTTGAAATGAATATCTAATCTATCTTTGTACATGGAGAACAAGCGGAAAGTACCAACGAAATAACTCGAAATGAATGAAAACACATGTGAATGCAGGTGTTTGCTTTATACATTCCTAACTTACCCACACTGAACAAATCTATCGGTTATCATACGATTGAATCTTCTCATCATATAGATTACACGACAGTTGTTAGTATCGAATTATACCGTCCAATATTTAACAACCTTCGTATAGTTCAATGTCACGACGAATATCGAGCGTATGTTAATCGATAGATGGGGACTAAGTCGTGCTTTGATTTTCACATGTGAGTATCGATGAGAATATGAAAGTTTTATATTATCATCGAGTATCATATATTGGTTTTAACTTGAACATAACATGAATAGGTTTTACGTTTACATTTCGTTATTAAGGGTTCGAAGTTTTTAGTTTAGGGTAAATTTTTCTTGCGTTTACGGTATAGTTGTACATTTACGTTATCATCGAGTATCTTACTGAAGGAACTAGTGCACCCTAAACCCTAACCCTAATTACCCAAATTAACCTAATTAACCCAAATTAACTCTAATCATCACCCTAACTTAAATTATCCCTAATTAACCCAAACTTAACCTAAATTAACCTAATTAACTCTAATCAACACCCTAATCCTTCAAATTATCACTAATTAACCCTAATCAACACTCTAACATAAATACATTCTATTTTACCTAATTAACCCAAATTAACCCTAACCCAAATTAAGCTAATCCTATTCATCACCAAAACCGCAACACAAATTAACTCTAGCCCAAACCAAAATTAACCCTAATTAATCTAATTAACCCAAACCCTAGTCCTAATCATCACCAGTCCTATTTTATCTAATTAACCCAAACTAACTCAGACCCTAACCCTACCTAATTAACCCTAACGCTAACCCTAACCCTGTCACGACCCAAATGTAGCACGTTACCGGCACTTAAATCACGTGACATCTAAAGACGTCGACGCGGTTCAAGTAAGCCGAAGCCCGGAATCTAAACCCTTTTTCTTTTTGAAAACATTGGAGGTGAAGTTTAAATAATCATCAGAAGGAATCAATTTAAAATAACCACTTGATTTTCACTAAGTATGTTTAAAGAGTATCTATGTCATTTTGAAATTCGACAGCACCTCCTTTGTAAATTTCGCATAAAAACCCAATACAACATAATAATAAAATAGCATCCCAACGAAATCTAGCTTCTACGCCCAAACGGCGGAGCAACCAAGCAAACCATATAAAAAGTCAACTCCAATGAGTGCGACACCACAACACACAAATCTAAGTCTTGCTTTTAAGTCCTCAGTATACTATTTCTAAGTTGATGGAGTTTTACTAGATACAAGAATATATGAATAACCAAGTGTGAGTACGATACAATAGTAACCCACTTACCAAGCAATCCCCGAAAGAAGTGTGTGCCCAAATCCGCTGATAATCCAAGCAATAAAACCTGCAAAAAACTGTGGCACAACGGGGATGAGTTGCCAACTCAGTGAATAAAAGTACATCATAAGGTAGAAATCGAAATGCACGACGATACCAAGGTCATAAGTATGGTACTATCATAATATGTACTAACATAATATATGATATGCATATATATCATAATGCAACACTATCTATCATGCAATCCCAAGTAGAACATATAAAATGCAAATGACCTGTATCTAGATATAAGCCCAAAGGTAGCCAGAAATATATATATATATATATATATATATATATATATATATATATATAAACCTCTTCTTTAAAATAGCCACGGAATAGATATGTCATAGCATAAGAGCAGACGTGATGGTATGAAATATAATAGCTATCTTATTTTAGATATATGTTCTGCTGTTTAGTAAAGAATGCTTAGAGGTTTATAATTTTAAAGATCTCCATGTTATATCAGATATGTCAAAATAAGGAGACTATAGCTCGCTTTTGAATTCCTTTTTATATGCAAATGCCCGTAAAATGATATGCAGATACTGTCCCCCGGATCAGTCCTGGTCGGCTACAATAACTATAATCTAACTGTGTACCTCATGATAGCAATCATATCAATATATATATATGGATGTCCAGCATCGACACCCGAAATCAGAAATCTCTCGTGTCCATCACCGACATGCAAATTCTCAAATCTCTCGTGTCCATCAACGACACGCAAATGCAGATATCGTCGACACCATCTCAACAGATGATCGTCACCCGATATCCCTGGGCCCAGTCGGTATCCCATGGATATCCGCCGTGCCCAAATCGAACTCCGGTCAGTATCTCCTAGATATCTGTCGTGCTCATCTCTATCTCTAGTATCGAGTATCCTCACTAGGCTCCCCCGCCTCAATGCGGCAATCCTGCCCCTCGGTCTCAATCCGGGTCCACCATGTATCCGACTGTATATCTCCCCCACTCAGTCTGGATAAATAACAAGTCTGAAACCGTATGTCTCCCCCACTCGGTTCAGAATAAAACAATCAGAAAACATCAAACTCGTGCTGTACGTCAACTTATCATATCCAGAAATATCAAGTAAAGAATGAGAATAATTGCATAGATCATTCTGATGATATATTATATATATACATATATAATAGCGTCCCATATCACTGATATATATCATCAGGAGTAAAATATCCAGAAAATCCATAAGAATCAAATACAACATCTATAGTACTGATATTCGCAATATACAACAGGTAATAAAGAAAGATTGCGTAATTAAATCATATAGGCATAATGTATCAATTCTACTGTCATGGCACTACTAATGATGTGTAGGGTAGCATACACGTCTGTACTCGTGCAGCATGGAAATCATTAGTATTTGTGCAAGTGTTCTAAAAGTGTAATAGCCTACTCATATCGACATCTACATATGCATTATATATCATAATGGTCCTACAGTGACATGGCAGTACCAATGAGGTGTAGTGTAACATATGTATACGTGTTTGTGCAGCATAGTACTCATTGGTAGCTGTGCAGTGTTCTATCAGAGTGTTCGTATTACGGAAACGTATAATATCAATATAAACAAGTAAAGTAAATATAAGCATTATTTTATGAGTCTAAAGGGAACTGGGCCGTTATTCGGCATACGAATCCCATAATCATCAATACAGTACAATTCCTCGAACGATTCCTCACATTATCACTATATTTAAATCATCTCCAATACGGCATGATCCTTCATACCTATTTACCAAATCATCCATAAACTATATGCAAATGAGTATCATACTAGATGCAAATTAATTCCAATGTCCATATCTTAAATAGTTACTAAAATTACTATATCTCATACTACTATTTATAAGGTTGCGGGGGTGCTATACGCCATCCACCCGACTTCCCCCATAGATGTAAATCTACTCACCAACTTGATGAGCTTGCTGAAATCCACGCTGCTATGTCCGCTAACTCCGTCTCGGAAATCTTCGCAATCGTACCTATAATCGCCGTTATACCATATCGATATAAATATCATATCAAAAGTCAAAACAATGAGATAGGCACCCATAGGTTAGAACCTACAGCATACTTAACCCAAAAACGACAATATATTTCTATTGTTAACGATTCAGATGCAGTTCAAAATACGAAAACCCGTATCGTAATATCTGAAATTTGTTAAAACCATTACTAATCATTCCCAGATTTTACCGTGTAATTATTGGGACAAATCAAACAATACAAAAACTTATAAAATACCAAGATCAAGCTACAGAAGAAAATCCACATCAAATACCACCAAAAGGTCCGGCGACCTCGGCCAAATAGGGATTCTCGCCGGTTTACTCATTGAGATAGGGTCTCGGTTTTTGAGTAAAGTCTTCTAGTGGTCTTATTATACTTTTGGTCTTGCTAGAGTTACTAGTGGTTTCACCTATTGGTTCTAGATTCAATTACAGTATGCTAAATATCATAAAATACACTGTTTTCCTATACTGCACACTAAAAACAGATATGTGAAATATACTGAAAATATAACATAAACTAACTATACCAAACACCCTAATATATAAAAAGAGTGCTACCCTAGAAAAACCAACACCCAACTCCCTACAAAAACCGGCGAGCTCGGATATTTCAAGGATGTGGCCGGTCGAATTATCAAGGAATTGTTCGTGCTTTTAGTGTGTAATCTAGTTCCAATTTACAAAGTTAAGGTACTGCTTGATTTTGTTAAAGATTTCCTAGACTATAGCAGATTCATAACAAGGCCCAAATTTATCCAAATACGATATTTGATATCATACATCTATACTAAAACAGAATTAAAACAAGATCTGAGAAATGAGATTATACCAACTGAAGGATCCACTGAGTTAATTCATCAAGAAAAGCACAAGAACAAGGTAGCCTAGCTTGAGTGTTGAGGTAAGAAATCACTTGGTATTTAGCTTCTCTTCTTCTCTTTTCTTTGGCGCGTTCTAGGATTCTCTTTATTTTCTTAATTTAGTAAATTTGTTTCCAACTTAATAATTCAACTGAGCTATAAGGAAAATATACACTACTAAAATAGGGGGTTGCCCCTATGGATAACAACATCCGTAGGGGCAGATTTAGTTTGGCCCTACGGATTAATCCGTAGGGCCAAACGGTTGCCCCTACGGTCGTTACATATTTATTTAAAAATTATTAAATCTTAAAGTGTTGTTTGCCCCTACGGAGACGCAAACCAAGAACCTACGGGCTTATCCGTAGGGGCATCTAAATAGACATTTAAGTGATCGAGCCCTACGCTGATTATCTCTTATTCTCTTATCACTTGCGCGCGAGCCCAAATCCCCGAACCCTCGTTCCCGCCGATCGCCGTTCTCGTCGTCACCATTCTCGTCGTCGCCAGCACCGGCCGATTCGTCGTCGCCACCGCCTGCTTCTTCCTCATCTCCGTTCGTCGTCGCCACCTATTCGTCGTCGCCACCGCCTGCACAGGTTAGGAAATCTTCAATTAAACAAATTTTTGATTGTTTTAGGTCTATGGTTCATGGTTTGGGTAGGCATCGGTTGGGGTTAGCATTAGGGTTAGGGGTGGGGCTGGGGGGCTACTGTTGCGGTTGGAGTTGGGGGTCGGCAGGGGGTAGCGGTTGGGTTGGGGTTGGGGTTGGGGTTGTGTGTCCCTGAGCACTTCTTGATTGGGGCTCGGGCTGTGGGCTCGGGCTGGGGCTGCGGCTCGGGCTGGGGCTAGGGTTGGGGCTGGGGCTCGGGCTGCAGCTAGGGCTGTGGTTGGGGTTGGGGCTCAGGCTCGAGCTGCGGTTAGCGTTAGCGTTAGGGCTGGGGCTGGGGCTGCGGTTGGGGTTGGGGTTCGGCAGGGGGTTGCTGTTGGGGTTGGGGTTAGGGTTGGGGTTGGGGTTTTGGATTTCAGGTTCTAAGTTAATTTCCATTCTAATTAGCATTAAGCTCGTTAATTGAAATGTTGATGATCATAAGAGGAAAATGTGTCTAGTTTGAGAAGGTGTTGGAAACTGGACTAATAATGTGGGTAAAGCCCAGTTTAATTAATAATTTTATTTGTCATTCTCAAATTTTCTTGGAAACGGAGACTGTTTTGTGGAACTTTTAGCCGTTGGGCATGTTGGGTGAATATGTTTGCTAATTGCATAAGATACTCATAAGATTCTGGATTTTTAGGATGGGCCGTTGTAATTGGAAATGCTTAGAATTGTAGGACCTTCTTTGTTTTAGCTGAATGCCATTGTAATAATAGTTTTTGGTATAGATGAATGCCATTGTAATGTAGGATGATCAGTTCTATCAATCTTGATCTCAATGGTTTAAAATCATGTTACACATACAACACGAATGCACAACAAACGCATCATTAGAGAGTGGTTCGAGATGTTCAAGTTAAAACCAATATATGATACTCGATGATAATATGAAACCTTCATATTCTCATCGATACTCATATATGAAACTAAAAGTGCCACTTAGTCCCCGTCTTTCGGTTAACATACGTGCAATGTTCGTCGTGACATAGAACTATACGAAAGTTGTTAAATATCGGACGGTATAGCTCGATACTAACAACCGTCGTATAGTCTACGCGACGAGAAAATTCAATCGTATGGTAACCCATAGATTTGTCCCGTGTGGATAAGTTAAGAATGTATAAAGCAAACGCCTTCATTCACTTGTGTTTTCATCCGTTTCGAGATATTTCGTCGGTACCTTTCCGCTAGTTCTCCGTGTATAAAGATAGATTAGATGTTCATTTCAACGTTGTTTCACAGCTTTAAAATGATTATCTATTCTATTACAGCGTACTCAGAGAACAGTGGGGAGGTGCTGCCGAAATTTACTCGAAACGGTTGAAAGCACAAGTGATGGGTGTTCGCTCTATACATTCTTAATGGGATAGAAGCCTATCCCGACAGCCGGAACACACACATACAACAAGAATACACAAAAAACGCATAATTAGAGAGTGATTCGAGATGTTCAAGTTAAAACCAATATATGATTCTCGATGATAATATGAAACCTTCATATTCTCATCGATACTCATATATGAAACTAAAAGCGCCACTTAGTTCCCGTCTATCGGTTAACATAGGTGCGATGTTCGTCGTGACATAGAACTATACGAAGGTTGTTAAATATCAGACGGTATAGCTCAATACTAACAACCGTCGTATAGTCTACGCGACAAGAAAATTCAATCGTATAGTAACCTATAGATTTGTCCCGTGTGGACAAGTTAAGAATGTATAAAGCAAACGCCTTCATTCACTTGTGTTTTCATCCGTTTCGAGATATTTCGTCGGTACCTTTCCGCTGGTTCTCCGTGTACAAAGAAAAATTAGATGTTCATTTCAACGTTGTTTCACAGCTTTGAAATGATTATCTATTCTATTACAGTGTACTCGGAGAACAGCGGGGAGGTGCTGCCGAAATTTACTCGAAACGGTTGAAAGCACAAATGATGGGTGTTCGCTCTATATATTCTTAATGGGATAGAAGCCTACCCCCGACAGCCGGAACACACACATACAACAAGAATACACAACAAACGCATAATTAGAGAGTGATTCGATATGTTCAAGTTAAAACCAATATATGATTCTCGATGATAATATGAAACCTTCATATTCTCATCGATACTCATAAATGAAACTAAAAGCGCCACTTAGTCCCCGTCTATCGGTTAACATACGTACGATGTTCGTCGTGACATTGAACTATACGAAAGTTGTTAAATATCGGACGGTATAGCTCGATACTAACAACCGTCGTATAGTCTACGCGACGAGAAAATTCAATCATATGGTAACCAATAGATTTGTCCCGTGTGGACAAGTTAAGAATGTATAAAGCAAACGCCTTCATTCACTTGTGTTTTCATCCGTTTCGAGATATTTCGTCGGTACCTTTCGCTGGTTCTCCGTGTACAAAGATAGATTAGATGTTCATTTCAACGTTGTTTCACAGCTTTGAAATGATTATCTATTTTATTACAGTGTACTCAAAGAACAGTGGGGAGGTGCTGCCGAAATTTACTCGAAACGGTTGAAAGCACAAATGATGGGTGTTCGCTCTATACATTCTTAATGGGATAGAAGCCTACCCCCGACAGCCGGAACACACACATACAACTAGAATACACAACAAACGCATAATTAGAGAGTGATTCGAGATGTTCAAGTTAAAACCAATATATGATTCTCGATGATAATATGAAACCTTCATATTCTCATCGATACTCATATATGAAAGTAAAAGCGCCACTTAGTCCCCGTCTATCGGTTAACATACGTGCGATAATTTATTCTTTTCAACGAAAAACACACACACAAAGCATATACACGGATTTTCTCCTTTGTCGGTAACTATCCCGTTCTTATATTTCTCAATATAGTCAGCATAACCTACAATTTATATGTTATATAGTCTAACATGGCCCATGAGTACGTCAGAGTTAAGGACTGGATGTATGTGGATTGGCAACAACGTATGCAACCTAAGTTTGTCACAGGAGTTGCTGCTTTCCTTGAATTTGCTCGCACATATAATAAGATCATAATAGAGAAGATTCTCTGTCCGTGCAATAGATGTGGCAATAAGTACTGACAGAAGGTAGAATTGGCAGAGCTTCATATTGTAAAATATGGGTTTATTAGACTTTATACAACTTGGAAATATCACGGGGAAGGAGAAGAATGCAGTACTGCGGCAGAAGAAGAAGGAGAACACGATAATGCGGCAGGAGAAGAAAAAGAATTCGGTAATGCGGCAGAAGGAGAAGACGGTAATTTATTTCCATCAGAAGAAATGGAGGATATGGTAGAGGCTGCCATAGGTGAATCTATTCGTACCGAAGATGACATTCCTTCCGGTCAAGGACCGCGTGCGGATAAATATGAAAATTTCATGAATGATGCTAGGAAACCAATTTATGAGAATGCGAAGTATTCCACCCTCTCATGCTTCGTCCAACTTTTCCAGATTAAGTGCCTAAATGGATGGAGCAACAAGTCATTCACAATGCTTCTTCGACCGATCATGAAGTATCGTGGGTTAGAAATGACATCGACGATGAAATCCAAGTAGATATGTATAATGCGCCCACGAAACGAAAAAGGTTATCAGTAATGTTATATTATTACTTCACATTTTACGCTCTATACATATATAGTCAATACTTTTAATGATTGTCTAATGCGTCCATGAACCGTTTATCTAGATTTGATGACGATGTCGGGAACAGCGAGGGGCGGCAGGAGCTCCAGCCGCGGCAGAGGCAGAGCGGTTCTGCCGCCCGGAGAGCTGCGTAGGGAACTTCAGAGGGCCGGTCTTGCACCCAGATCGGAGACCCCTTCGGATACCTCCTTCCGTATGGATTTTTCCACACCTCCAGGTATACTGCACACATATCCATTTTGAATGTAATATTATAGATATTCATGCCTGTTTATGTCAAAATTACTTATATTGTCAATATTTGATTGTCTAGTTGTTGGTGATGCGTCCACATCTGGGACAGAGGCCACTCCCGCTCCTCCAGGTATGTTTATATATCATATAGTGCATGTATATTGATTTAGAATGCTATATCATAAATATACACACATTCATTTTGCTCTTACTTAGCAATTTTTATTATTGTCTAGCTGTAAATGGTGACACCACCGCACCTGCGGGTATGTTATATATTCTATAGTGCATGCATATTGATTTAGAACGTTATATTATTGATCTACACATTCTTTTTGCAATTACTTATATAATCTATTTTTAATTGTCTAATTATAGGTGGTGCGTCCACATCTTCCGCAGGGGCCACTCCTGCCGCTTCCATACCCTCCGCATCGTCTGCAGGTTAGTATGAATAAATATAAAATATTTATTCATTTTACATATGCTCTATAGAATAAATATGAACTTCATAGAAATTTAGCGTCAATGTTTATTTTCTAGTTGGAGAGAATGCGTCCGCATCCGGGACCCTGGTTGTTTCTCACCGGAGGAACTATCGTCCCGCTCATGCTGCTGCCCAGGCCCAGGCTCGTACGATAGTCACCGGAGATATATATCACACTTCAATTTTCGTTTATGCTTGATTTCTTAATACAAATTTGTGTTAATATTGATTGTCTTGATATTTCGTGCAGACACAGGGCCTCCCCATCCCCAGAGGGGGAATCGAGGCTCGAATCAGTCCCATAGGCTGAGGCCTGACAGAGTGTCACGCCCCGCTTCCCAGAGTATGCAAGATTGGGCACGTGATATAGCCAACCATGCTACCTGTGGGTAGGAAGTATCCATCCACAGTCACATTACGGCTGTAGAGATATCAAGAACAAGATAAAACTATCTAAAAACATGTCCATAATCCAGAATAACAAGAGTCAATGATAAATAAATGCGGAAGCAAATGATACAATACTGAAAAGTATGTCCCATAATGCGGGCTCACATCTGGAAATAAATGCAGGAAATAAAACTAACCGCTACTGGACTCACAACTCAGCCTGCTGGCTGAAGTACTCCTGCTCGGACTGCGACAGTGGTACAGAATCTGGGTCATGCAAAACCCAGACGTCAGCGCGTCATGTCAACCAGTAATATAATATGAACAGTGTAGCAGGCAATGTAATATAAACATGAATACAGCAAGAATAACAATAATATGAATCATACCAGTACAGGGTAGCGTGCAGTGGGTAAACTAAACTGTTCTATCAGGTTTTCTATTCTAAAGTCTTTGAAATCAATTGATGAATCGTCGACGTAACTCAATAGTATCCCGTACATACCCGGGACCACGGCCACAATATTCTCGGCTGCAGCCGAGACATGCCGCTAGGCACAAAACAGGAATGTGTACACTCGATAGTATCCCGTACATAACCGGGACCACGGCCACAATATTCTCGGCCGAAACCGAGACATGCCGCTAGGCACAAAACAAGAATGTGTACACCCAGAACAGGTAGTGAACTGTCGAGTTACAAGTCAGGTTTCACCCTTGATTTCCCCATACCCCCGAGTTATATATGTCAGGTCAGGTATTCAGTAATCAAGAACTAATGCCAGCACAGGATCAGGTAAAAGCAGGTTTGTCTGGATAGATAACAGGAACGGTCCATGAGGACTACATGTCAGGTTTGTTGGCATTAGGCACGAGATCAGGTAACAGGTCGGATCATGGTACATCAGGTCAAGTCAATAGTAAACGGTACCATGTCAGGTGTATCATATAAATACCATGTGTGACAATGTCAAGTCAAGATGTAACAATATCGTGGGTGTGCTCACAAACAGATATATAATCGAACAGGGTATTAACAGCAGGAAATAAGCAATGAGTTAAACAACAATAAGCAGTTTCATTCAATCACAAGAGTGCAGTAATTCAGTGCAGCCGTTTTATTATATTAACAGGTTTGAGCACCCTTAACGATGCAATAGTTTAGATATGGATGCAATACAGTTATATCAAGCCTTTGAATACGAATGTCCGAATGTAATAGAACTACATGGGTAAGTGCTACCATCTATTAAACGGTAAAATGTGATTAACGAATAAACTTGGTTATTAGGTTTAAACTAGCAAACTGTAGATTTTATGTTAACTGTAAAATGATATATGTCATATTGCAACCAAATGAGAAACGACTATACCAAGTTAAGTTTTACAGGTTTAATGTGTCAAACATATATAAATATATAGTATAGCATGTAGCAAGTGATACTTGCCTTGACGGGTCGCGAACCGGGAAAAACGGAACGTAACGTCGGCGGGGAAACACACGACGAACGCACGGTTCACGGATTGAACCCAACCAACGAACCAAGGGACCTCATGGGTCAGAGCACTCCGCTGGATCGTCGGGACACGTCACCGGCACGGCCGGATTCCGGCGAACAGTGACAACAAAAACCAGAAAATTAATGC
The DNA here is from genome assembly GCA_030015575.1 of Agapanthus africanus. Lineage (NCBI taxonomy): Eukaryota > Viridiplantae > Streptophyta > Magnoliopsida > Asparagales > Amaryllidaceae > Agapanthus > Agapanthus africanus. Next base: position 88,362,903 of record JASDDO010000012.1, on the reverse strand, counting down.
ACGGCCAAGGGATAAACCGGAGGGAAAATAGAAGGAGGAAGGGGAGAGAAGGCTTACTGGTGTTGCAGAGAGTGTGACAGCGATGAGGTCGACGGCGGTGGGGCGCCGGCGAGGAGGTTGCAGCGGTGAGGGTTAGGGCTCGGGTATGGAAGTTCGGTGAAAGGGAAAGAAAGTGGAGAGGGAGAGGAGGTGGTCGGGGTGCTGGAGTGCGCAGGTGGTGAGGAGGTGCTGAAGGTGGCGCGGGTGGCGACGACGAAGGCCGCCGGCGATCAGGCGACTGCAGGGAATTCTGCAGGGGTTGCGGCTGCACAGGGCGCACGGGGGAGAAGGAAGGAGATGTTGAGGTTGGGAAGAGGAGGCGAGGGCGACGGTGATGTTGGCGCCGGCGTCGGGGCTGCGGCGACGACGGTGACGAGGGGGCTAGGGTTTAGGGCGCGCTGGGTTTTCTCGCGTGGGGCTTTGATTTCGCGTTCTGGAAAATATGAGGGGGGAGAAGAATATATAGGGAAGAGAGAGAGAGAGGGAGAGAGAGAGAGGTTAAGGACGGGGCCCACAGGGGTTAAGAACCCCGTGATTGGCCAGGGAAAGATTTCAGGGGTTACAAACGAAATTTTAAAAGATTTTGAATATTAAGGTAACAGTAAGAAAATATATAAACGAAATATTATATGGTTTGAATATTATATTAATTTGAGATTTTGGCGCTAAATGAAACATTTCCAAATCGCGCCCGGGTCGAGTCCAAAAATTCGAAATTTAAATAATAGGATTTTTAGCGGGTACCAAATTTTAAAATGAAATGTTTTATGATTAAAAAGCATACCCCCAAGTCGGATACCCGTACGCGCGCGTAGCCGTCCAAACTCGCCCGTTTCACTGAACGGGACGAGAACACAACGCACGGACGCTACCACGAGGCTAAGGGTGTCAAGTAGGCCAAAATGAATATTTTTAATTTTATTTTAGATGCCAAAATTTGTTATATTTAGAAATGACTTTGCCGGGTAAATTTTACAGTAAGCAACAAACAAGCAAGTTAAATGAAATGAGTACCACATTATGCTCAAACAGTAACTGAAAATAGTAGCATTAGGCTCGGGTGTTACATTATACCCAACTACAAAAAGAATTTCTTCCTCGAAATTCCAAGAATACAAGATAGAAATTACAGGAAAAGGTGAGGAAACTTATGCCGGATCTCATCTTCTCGTTCCCAAGTGGACTCTCTATGCGATCGATTACCCCAAGAAACAAGCACAAGGGGTATAACCTTGTTCTTAAGAACCTTTTCCCTTCGATCCACGATTTCAACCGGTCGCTCTTCAAAAGTCAGGTCTTCCCGTACTGTTAACTCCGAATGATCCAAGACGTGTGTTTCATCTCGAACATACCTTCGTAGTTGAGATACGTGAAACACATCGTGCACACTTGCCAAGGTCTGCGGTAACGCCAAACGGTACGCTACCTCTCCAACACGCTCCAAGATCTCAAAGGATCCAACGAATAGAGGACTAAGCTTTCCTCGACTCCCAAACGAATCACCCCTCTAGTCGGTGATATCTTCAAGAACACCAAAACACCTATGGCGAACTCTAGAGGTCTTCTTGACGTGTCAGCCCAACTCTTCTGTCTGTCTTGTGCTGCCTTCATATGATTTCTGATTGTGTTAACCTTCTCAACCGTCTGCACTACCAAATCTGGTCCCAACAATCTTCGTTCACCGACATCATCCCAACATACAGGTGAACGGCATTTACGACCATACAAAGCTTCAAACGGAGCCATCTGGATAGTTGCTTGAAAACTGTTGTTGTAAGAAAACTCCACCAAGTGTAGATGATCCTCCCACGATCCCTTGAAGTCCAACATGCATGCTCTCAACATGTCTTCAAGAGTTTGGATCGTTCTTTCCGACTGACCATCAGTTTGAGGATGATAAGCTGTGCTAAATTTCAATCGAGTCCCCAAACTTTCCTGTAAACTCCTCCAGAAGTGTGATAAGAACCGAGTGTCCAGATCGGACACGATGCTCACCGGTACACCATGTAACCTTACAATCTCCTGCATGTACCGCTCTGCCAAAGTCTCCGTTGATTGACCAACCCGGAAAGGAATAAAATGAGCTGCCTTGGTCAACCGATCAACAATCACCCATACTACATTGTTGCCCTTTGGACTCCGCGGTAAAGCCGTCATGAAATCCATGGTTATATGTTCCCACTTCCACTGAGGAATCGGAAGTGGTTGCAATAAACCAGCAACCCTTTGATGTTCAGCCTTAACTTGCTGACACACCAAGCACTTAGCCACAAAGCGAGCAATCTCCCGTTTCATGCCTTCCCACCAGAAATGCTGTCGAATATCTCGGTACATCTTTGTGCCTCCTGGATGTACAGAATAAGCTGAACTGTGTGCCTCCTTCATAAGCTCTTCGCGAACATCTCCCTTTGGCACACACAAACGGCTACCATACCTCAACGAACCATCTTCGTGGATTAGTAAATCTGTTCGTAGCCCGGCTTCAACTTGCTCTCGAAACTTTTGCAGTCTATGATCCTGCGATTGTGCTGCTTTAATATTCTCGATCAAAGACGAATGTACTTGCAGCTGCAACAACTGTCCCGTAGAACGCGGTAGCACAACCTCCAAGTCAAATCTTCGAAAATCTGCGACGATCTCCTTCTGCGTAGTTAACACCTGAATTACTGGTAACTGACTAAGCGCATCCGGCACAACATTAACCTTCCCCGGAAGGTACTTAAGATCAAGAACGTAGTCAGCCATCAGCTCCAACCATCTACGCTTCCTCATGTTAAGCTCCTTCTGTGTGAACACATACTTCAAGCTCTTATGATCTGTAAAAACTTCGACTCTTTCGCCCAAAAGGTAGTGTCTCCAAATCTTCAAGTGAAAATCACAGCCGCAAGCTCCAAGTCATGAGTTGGATAATTCTTCTCATGGGTCTTCAACTGTCTCGATGCGTATGCTACAACCTTCCCATGCTGTATCAAAACACATCCCAATCCTTTCCCAGATGCGTCGCTGTGAATCACCAATCCTCCGGAATTGTCTGGCACGGTCAGAATAGGGGCGGTTATCAACTTCTGCTTCAACGTCTCGAAACCTAACGCACACTTATCCGCCCATACAAAAGGTACTTCCTTGCGCGTAAGCTTGGTCAACGGCTCTGCCAGACGAGCAAAGTTCTCCACAAATCTCCTGTAGTATCCGGCTAATCCAAGGAAACTTCTTATCTCAGCAACATTCTTTGGAATAGGCCAATCTCGAACTGCTGCAATCTTTTCTGGATCGACGGCATTGCCATCGCCAGACACAACATGCCCCAGAAACTTCACTTCCTCCAGCCAAAACTCGCACTTACTCATCTTCGCATACAATTTCTCCTGTCTCAACATTTGCAGTGCGATCTTTAAATGCTCAGCATGCTCCTCAAAACTCTTCGAGTAAACTAGAATATCGTCAATGAAGACCACGATAAACTGGTCCAAGAACGGTGAAAAGATTCGGTTCATCAAGTCCATGAATACTGCCGGCGCATTCGTTACTCCGAAGGGCATCACTAAGTATTCGTAATGTCCGTACCGAGTTCGAAACGCCGTCTTGCAAATATCTTCTGCTTTTACTCGAACCTGATGATATCCAGATCGTAAATCCAGCTTCGAGAATACCCTCGCGCCACAAAGCTGCTCAAAAAGTTCTCCAATGCGAGGGATAGGGTACTTGTTCTTAATAGTCACCCGGTTTAATTCTCGATAGTCGATGCACACTTTCTTGTGCCATCCTTCTTCTTTACTAGAAGAACTGGAGCTCCCCAAGGCGAGTTACTGCTTTGAATCCAACCCTTTTCAAGCAATTCAGCAACCTGTTTCTTTACTTCTTCCAACTCTACTGGCGCCATTGGATAATACGCTTTAGATACTGGCGCTGCACCAGGAATAAGATCAATTGCGAACTCCACGTCTCTCCTCGGCGGCAAACCCGATATATCTTCAAACACGTCCATAGAATCAAGAACAACAGCCGGCTCTTTACTTTCATCACATCCATTGATGCAAGAATATTGTTTTTCGGCCTAGCCCTAAACTCGACCAGCCCGACCGAACTGCTTCCTTAACGCAATTGCTGTCTGCTGCAAACTCCCTTTCATCCCAGATAAACTCTGCTGCTCTTGGCTGCTGCAAGTATTTGTGAGAAAGTGGTCAAACCCAGGGAGACAATCTGCCTCTGGATGTCCACGTCCAGTCTGCGCATGAACCTCCGTGCCATGTCTGCATCGTTGGCAACTAAAGGTCCAGCGAAACTACTGAGTCTCGTCCATTCTGCTACATGCACATCTACGGGTGCTCCCTTCTGCTTTAGTCCGATGAACTTCTCTTCCATTTCCTCCCGTGCAGTCCGCGGGAAGAACTTCTCCAGGAAACTCTTAGAAAAATCCACCCACTTGATCGGCTTGGGCAAGCGGGTCTCCTCAACAAGACACCATTCTCGGGCGTAGTCCACTAGCTGAATGCGTACCACAACAACCCTTTTGTCATCTGGAATCTGTGCTGCAAAAAGCAAGTTCTCTGTGTCAACTAGCCACTGCTCCACTGGCAACGGCTCCTTTAAACCAGTAAATGTAGACAGACCCAACCGCCTGAAATCTGCTACGGTCCCTACTCGGTCAACTGGTCTAGCTCCAACATTGTTCACAGACTGCTGAACGATCTGCAAACCTTCCTGAAATGAGTCCGCTTGCTGCTGGATCAGCTCGGTCTGTTTCTTTGATTCTCCATCATTCCTCTTATCACTCCAAGCATGGCGGCTTCGTCCACACGCCTCTGGTATGTCTTCAATTTCTTACCGGCCATAATCCTGAACTCAAAATACCCAACATTAGCATGATGATAGATTTTGAATATAGATCAAGGCTAGAACTCCAAGATACTTAAATAGAGTACCGCATTGTAACTATGCCGCGGTATCATAGCCACAATTACATAACTCCATCCAAGTCGCCTAAGTCCTAGAGATAACAAGGAATCAGGTTTTCGAATCGATATGTAAAGGAAGTTTGCATATCGTAAAAGATATAATCAGGAAGAATGTGATTCAAGAATGGTAAAACGGTCAAGGTGGCAGGACATGTTTCCTAAACACGGGTATTCTGATTCGTATATTGGGTACAATACCCAACTACAAAAGAATCAACCCGACTATCCTATGGCTCTGATACCAAAAGAACCATGTCACACCCCGCTTCCCAGAGTACGCAAGATTGGGCATGTAACATAGCCAACCATGCTACCTGTGGATAGGAAGTATCCATCCACAGTCACATTACGGCTGTAGAGATATCAAAAACAAGATAAAACTATCTAAAAACATGTCCATAATCCAGAATAACAAGAGTCAATGATAAATAAATGCGGAAGCAAATGATACAATACTGAAAAGTATGTCCCATAATGCGGGCTCACATCTAGAAATAAATGCAGGAAATAAAACTAACCACTACTGGACTCACAACTCAGCCTGCTGGCTGAAGTACTCCTGCTCGGACTGCGACAATGGTACAGAATCTGGGCTATGCAAAACCCAGACGTCAGCGCGTCATGTCAACCAGTAATATAATATGAACAGTGTAGCAGGCAATGTAATATAAACATGAATACAGCAAGAATAACAATAATATGAATCATACCAGTACAGGGTAGCGTGCAGTGGGTAAACTAAACTGTTCTATCAGGTTTTCTATTCTAAAGTCTTTGAAATCAATTGATGAATCGTCGATGTAACTCAATAGTATCCCGTTCATACCCGGGACCACGGCCACAATATTCTCCGCTGCAGCAGAGACATGCCGCTAGGCACAAAACAGGAATGTGTACACTCGATAGTATCCCGTACATACCCGGGACCACGGCCACAATATTCTCGGCTGAAATCGAGACATGCCGCTAGGCACAAAACAAGAATGTGTACACCCAGAACAGGTAGTGAACTGTCGAGTTACAAGTCAGGTTTCACCCTTGATTTCCCCATACCCCCGAGTTATATATGTCAGGTCAGGTATTCAGTAATCAAGAACTAATGCCAACACAGGATCAGGTAAAAGCAGGTTTATCTCGATAGACAACAGGAACGGTCCATGAGGACTACATGTCAGGTTTGTTGGCATTAGGCATGAGATCAGGTAACAGATCGGGTCATGGTACATCAGGTCAAGTCAATAGTAAACGGTACCATGTCAGGTGTATCATATAAATACCATGTGTGACAATGTTAAGTCAAGATGTAACAATATCGTGGGTGTGCTCACAAACAGATATATAATCGAACAGGGTATTAACAACAGGAAATAAGCAATGAGTTAAACAACAATAAGCAGTTTCATTCAATCACAAGAGTGCAGTAATTCAGTGCAGCCGTTTTATTATATTAACAGGTTTGAGCACCCTTAGCGGTGCAATAGTTTAGATATGGATGCAATACAGTTATATCAAGCCTTTGAATACGAATGTCCGAATGTAATAGAACTACATAGGTAAGTGCTACCATCTATTAAACAGTAAAATGTGATTAACGAATAAACTTGGTTATTAGGTTTAAACTAGCAAACTGTAGATTTTATGTTAACTGTAAAATGATATGTCATATTGCAACCAAATGAGAAACGACTATACCAAGTTAAGTTTTACAGGTTTAATGTGTCAAACATATATAAATATATAGTATAGCATGTAGCAAGTGATACTTGCCTCGACGGGTCGCGAACCGGGAAAAACGGAACGTAACGTCGGCGGGGAAATACGCGACGAACGCACGGTTCACGGATTGAACCCAACCAACGAACCAAGGGACCTCACGGGTCAGAGCACTCCACTGGATCGTCGGGACATGTCACCGGCACGGCCGGATTCCGGCGAACAGCGACAAAAAAAACCAGAAAATTAATGCACGGCCAAGGGATAAACCGGAGGGAAAATGGAAGGAGGAAGGGGAGAGAAGGCTTACTGGTGTTGCAGAGGGTGTGACAGCGATGAGGTCGACGGCGGTGGGGCGCCGGCGAGGAGGTTGCAGCGGTGAGGGTTAGGGCTCGGGTATAAGTTCGGTGAAAGGGAAAGAAAGTGGAGAGGGAGAGGAGGTGGTCGGGGTGCTGGAGTGCGCAGGTGGTGAGGAGGTGCTGAAGGCGGCGTGGGTGGCGACGACGAAGGCCGCCGGCGATCAGGCGACTGCAGGGAATTCTGCAGGGGTTGCGGCTGCACAGGGCGCACGGGGGAGAAGGAAGGAGATGTTGAGGTTGGGAAGAGGAGGCGGAGGCGAGGGCGACGGTGATGTTGGCGCCGGCGTCGGGGCTGCGGCGGCGACGGTGACGAGGCGGCTAGGGTTTAGGGCGCGCTGGGTTTTCTCGCGTGGGGCTTTGATTTCGCGTTCTGGAAAATATGAGGTGGGAGAAGAATATATAGGGAAGAGAGAGAGAGAGGGTTAGAGAGAGAGAGAGAGAGAGAGGTTAAGGACGGGGCCCACGGGGGTTAAGAACCCCGTGATTGGCCAGGGAAAGATTTCAGGGGTTACAAACGAAATTTTAAAAGATTTTGAATATTAAGGTAACAGTAAGAAAATATATAAACGAAATATTATATGGTTTGAATATTATATTAATTTGGGATTTTGGCGCTAAATGAAACATTTCCAAATCGCGTCCGGATCGGGTCCAAAAGTTCGGAATTTAAATAATAGGATTTTAAGCGGGTTCCAAATTTTAAAATGAAATGTTTTATGATTAAAAAGCATACCCCCAAGTCGGACACCCGTACGCGCGCGTAGCCGTCCAAACTCGCCCGTTTCACTGAACGGGACGAGAACACAACGCACGGACGCTACCACGAGGCTAGGGGTGTCAAATAGGCCAAGATGAATATTTTCAATTTTATTTTAGATGCCAAAATTTGTTATATGTAGAAATGATTTTGCCGGGTAAATTTTACAGTAAGCAACAAACAAGCAAGTTAAATAAAATGAGTACCACATTATGCTCAAACAGTAACTGAAAATAGTAGCATTGCGCTCGGGTGTTACACAGAGCTAGGGGGGAGGCAGCATTCCCCATCTTTTTTACCCTTGACTATCGCTATACCGGTCCTCATGCCGAGAGGTTCGGCCGGTATATGGGGGACGAGAGCCGGCTCGTGAAGAACTATCCACTTCACGTTGAGTGGGGCGAGCAACACCGGCGCTCAGTCGCCCTCTTCTTTGATCAGGCTCGGGTACGTATTAATATATATTTTCATTTGATTTATCCAATATATTTATTATTAACACTTGCAATCTAATAACAATGTTTTTTTTAATTTTCAGTCGGATTATGATTTTCAGCCTGTACCCGACCCTGATCACCCTGGGAGGGTGCTCGACCTTCATGCTCTGTACAATGGCCTGATGAAGAACATGCAGACCAAGGTCCGATACAACAGGAATAAGCTGAAGGCCGACTGCTACTCCCTGTGGATGACGACCCCCGAGGCAGTGAGAGCGGCCCTCCTATCTACTCCGGCGTTTGCGAGAGTCGACGTAAAGACATGGCCTCTATTGTGTGAATATTTCGACTCCCAACGCAAACATGTATGTATTTTAAATGCAATTCATTGTTTATGATATAATTTATTTTTTTGTGTTCCTTAATTAGAAAACTAAATGTTAATGCATTGTGCAGAAACATGCAGCTCAGAATACAGAGAACAGGAAGTCGGCGAAGAGGGGTCGCCCCACTTACACAAGTGGCTCGAGGAATATTACTCGAGCCATGGAGTTATCGGTAAATTACAATAGATCGACCTTTGTGATATTCTGCAATATTAAGAGTTATTTTCTAATAATTCTAATATTAAGAGTTATTTTCTAATATTGCAGACAGCTCAGACCGTGGCGCAAGGTGGTACACCGAGCGTGCTGTCCGCATATCTTGTCGTCTACGGCACCTCGACAGATCCCACCACGGGCGAGCTTCGATATCCCGACGTCGCTACCCAGGAGTATTGCGTAAGTGTTAATATTTATTCTATCCATATTTGAAATTTTAGTTTTGGAAAGTTCAAATTTAAATTGTATACTTATACTTTACTGCTTAATGTGGGTGTAGGAGCGGGTGGTTGAGCAGGCCGAGGCCTCGGGGATCGATTTTACCGGACAGAGCGATCCGAGGCTGCTGACCCTAGTCCTGGATGCCACACACGGAGGGCACCACGGAGGTTAGGAGAGAGGCCGGGGACTGGGCCCTAGCAGGGCCCATATGAGGTTGGACTCCACCCCGGCGGTTACTTCCTCCGTCAACAGTGAGAGACGTGTCCAGCAGGAACTGGAGAGCTTGAGGGCCACCGTTCAGGAGTTGAAGGAGATGCTGGTATGTATACTATTTTATAGTAAAATATCATGTCATATTATATGTATCAACATATCCATAATTAGTACGCAGCCTGAGCTTATTTGGTTGTAGACTTAGGTTTGATTAATCATACATACATATTTAATTAAAATAAACAACGGTTTTCGAAACTAGATATCCAAATGGGGTTTCGAAATAACTTGATAATGATACGAATTCGAATAATACACAGTTCTTACACGCTTATTACACACGTTAGGTCCAGACGCGACAGGGTACATCGGCCGAGCCTCCACATGCTTCTCCTTCGGCTGCGGCTCCGCAAGCCACTACATCGGCTGCGGTTCCGCAGACAGCTCCTATAGCTCCACCGCCCGCTCAGACTCCCGCAGCCGTGGCTCCGCAAGCCACTACCTCGACGGCGGCTGTGCAGACCACATCGCCAGCTCCACAGGCCGCTCAGACTCCCGCACGCGCCGAATTGCATGGTTTATTGACCGAGGAGCAGGCGCGCCAGATTCTAGCATTTATCAGAGGTGGAGCTGGACCGAGCTAGGGTAGCTTTTTGAAACATGTATTTATTTATATGATACATATTGTACTGCATTTTGAAATGATATTGATATTGATATTGGTGTATATTTATATCATATTCAGTTTTTTGGTTTCTTTTGTATATTATATGCGTGAGATGTGATTATGAATACTGCGATATATGTTGTGTGATGATTAATTTTATATTTGATTGATGTATATATTATTGTGCACAGGGCGAGAAAAAATCAGGCAGCCCAATTTTAAAAAAAACAGATAATATGTACCTACGGATTAATCCGTAGGTACATATGTTGCCCCTACGGATTAAACCGTAGGGGCAAAATATCAGCGTTAACTGATATTTTCCACCCTGATCTCAGTATCAGGGGGTTGGGAATGTCCCTACGTATATATCTGTAGGGACAAACAAAAGCCCCTACGGGTAAATCCATAGGGGCAAAATATCAGGATTACTGATATTTTGTCCTTACGGATCTGTACCTATGCATGTATCCGTAGGGGATATGACTTAGACCTACGGAGTCATCCGTAGGTACAAGTAATATATTTAAAAAAACCGTAAATAAAATAATGTTTTTGCCCCTACGGCCTACTACGTAGGGGATAACGGACCTACAGTGAAATCCGTAGGGGCAGGTTTTTGTCCGTAGGGGCAAGTTCAGGGCTTCAACTTGCACCTACGGCGTTTGCACCTACAGGTTATTTTTTTGCCCCTACGAACATATCCGTAGGGGCAGTGGTTTGCCCCTATGGGTTAATCCGTAGGGGCAACCCCTCTTTGTAGCAGTGATAAGAATGATGAGGATAATTTAGGAGGAGATGTCATCATGAAGAAGAATGGTGCATCCATGCAAGTAGGATGTGTCACCTTGAAGTGGAGTGGTGTGTTCATGCAAAGAGGAGGTGTGAGCTTGAGGTTCAATTGGAATTGTGATGTGTGTGTGAGATTCAACTATCATTAACCATGACCTAACCTTTTTTACATAAAAATCCTCACATAACTCAAATTTCAACAAAAATTAAATTTTTCACAAAATCCTTCATGACACTTATTATTATATAAACAAACCACTTCCTTTACTAATTTATCCTACTACATATTAAAAGGTCTTTTTATTTCAATAAAATTAATATAACATTTTTAATTAAATAAAATAATAAATTCTCTAAAATATTTCAAAATGTTACAAACCCTAATCCCAAACCGAACCCTGACCCTAACCCTAACCTTAATCCTACCTAATTAACCCTAACCTTAGCTCAAACCCTAGACCGAACCCTAACTCTAAGCCCTGGTAGCAACCCAAAAATCAAAAATAACATAAATAAAATCATAATTAAAAGTTAAAAATTGAAATTGACTCACCTTAGGCCGACGATTCTACTGTCAACAAGGTGGAGGAGACCAGAGATGGTTCTGTCGACGATGCAAAGGCGATATCGGCGACAAGAGGGATCCTACTGTCAACGAAGAAGTCGACAATGAAGTCGGGGACAACGAGACGCATACAGGTGTGGTGGAGAGGAGGCCCGCGCGGGAGATCGGTGAGGGCTGCTTGAGAAATTTTGGGAACGAGAAAATTTCTGGGATTTATTTTTTTATAAATAACTCATTTATACCCCTGCGGATTAATCCGTAGGGTCTTTTTTTGCGGCTCCGTAGAGCCAAATAAAAAATTACATTTTAATATTTTTAAATTAATCCATAGGGCACCGTAGAGGTAACCCTAGGGACTTACGGATTAATCCGTAAAGGCAATAAAAAATTGCTCCTACGGATTTCTGTAGCCGTAGGGGCAACCCCTTATTGTAGTAGTGATTGAAATGTCTAAATCAAATTTGAAACATAAATTTTCTTATTGAACATTTCTGAGGTCTTCGAAGACATGATTTTAATCATTTGTATGTATTTTTAAATATATTTTGGCGTTTCACATGAAATTTATATCTATTTGTGCAATATTTTTCTCCGAGGCAAAAACAAGCACAATCATCATCATCAAGGTATAATAACATTTTTATTAAAGTTTATTCATTATGAAATTGTCCCTCGCATCATGCGCGGGGCCATCGCTAGTTGAACATTATTATAGAAATTTTACAACTTCATTTTCCTCCATTGAACATTATTTATTACATATATAAGCACAAATTTCATTAAGATGCCACATTATTTGATCCATCACTTCATTTTTAATCATTTGATATTGCTTGAACCTTGATTGGCAAACCTTTAGGGAAGTCCACGTATGGGAAATTCATGGGTTGATCAAGCTCTGCAAGCTCCCACTTGTATTTTAGTATAAGATGATGTAGGAAAACTGCAATTTCCAATCTTCCAAGCTCTGCACCAGGGCAAAGTCTTGCTCCACCTCCAAATGGCATGAAGTTATTTGCTATGCTTGTGCTCGATAATTTCTATATTAAGTAAAAAGGAGAAAGAAAAGAGAAACATTGAGATTCAATTCATTTTGATTGGTGATTAATTAGAATCATGGCTTATCTTTGGTTCGTTAAAAAGCGTTGTTGAAATTAATTAAAGAGAATTTTATGGAGCAATCATAAAACTTGCCTTACGTATCATAGATTTAAAGTGTCGGACAATATGGGTAGGATATAATTTGAGCTGTATGAGATTGCTGAGATTGATGAATGATAATACTTCAATGGGTATGGTAAGAAATTAATGCCCCAGCATGAAATTAAAAATAGTTTTCGTATGACATAACGATGAAATGAGTGGAAACCGATTGTGATGTATTGGACTTCTGCCATGAAAACCGATATGTGAAGTTACTAACAATTGTAGTAAATTGAGGTACAAGGATGCTAGGCCGAAACAAACATGAAAATTGGAGACATTTTTGTAATATTGTTAGCTAAAACGAGGAGATCCCATTTACTGAGATGATCGAAGGAAACGGATTCATGTAGCCAGCTCAGAAATTACAAAGGTGAAAGCTTGTTGATTTATAAGTGGTTCTGATATATAGAGTTACTAGTGTAAGAACTCACCAACCATCTCCATGGATTGAACTGCTCAGGCTCCTCGTATAACAGTGGATCCAAATTCACTGACTTGTGGTGGAGCATAACTCTCCAACCTTTTGGAATTACATAACCTGAAAATATATAAATACAGTGAGAATTTCAATTTTACTGTATATGAAATAAACTTTTGTTTTAGGTCTCACCATTGAAGTCAACATCCTCAATTGCCTTCTTTGGAACCATAATTGAGACGTTGGAGAGTCTAAGTGTTTCATTGATGACCTAAATGAAATGTCAAGGAATATATATTAGAATGTTGGTATTTATATGCGTGTGTGATGAAATGACACAAAATTGGGTTTTATATTAGCTTACACATTTTGTGAATTCCAAACTCTTGAAATCATCCCAAGTGAATCCGCTCTCTCCTCTATGCTTATTTGATGCTAAAACTTGAAGGTGCTCTTTCTGAGGAGGAAAACATGAGACTTTGCCAATGAATAATTTAAATATAAGTAGAGTATTATTACTTATACTATACATTAAATTGAAATTTTAATATAATATAAATCTAATAAGACATGTTCTTAGGGGAAATACCATGTTTGATTCTTCACCAATGATTAGAGTATATATGTGAAATGAAAAGTAAAACATTTTTTGAGGAAAAAGGAGGGATAATTAGCCCCCCTTAGACTTCATTAAATGAAAAGTAAAACTTAAGGAAACTTGTTTTCTCTTAAACTTACTCGTAGTTGTTCAATTGCTAATGGACACCCATGTAGAAAATAAATCAATGCAGAGATTGTTCTAGATGTATTATCATGTCCAGCGAATAACAAACTTAACAACATGTCACCAATTTGTTCCTCTGAGAAGTCGGTGTTCTTCATTAACCACCCAAGAAAATCTTCGTCTTTTGTACCCGACATTTCATTTTCTGCATTTCTCTTCCTCTTTTCGAATTCTTTCTTGAAAAGTTTGAGAATGATCTTCCTTGACTATCAGCAAAACACAAAAAAAAGAAAGAAAGAAAATGGAAATATATGATCTCGCTTCAACTGAATGATATAAGTGATACATGTATGAATGTCCACAAAATTTCTTAAGGAATTACCTGAAAGGCACCGTAATATGCAGTTCCAGGAAAATACAGCAGAAGACAGCCAATTCCTTTTGAGAACGATTCGAATTCTTTTTGTAGACTTTCAACCTCACGGTCTCCAGGTTTAAGGCTTAGTATCTTCTTCACCAGAATGTACAAAGAAAACTGCATCATTTTGCATTTTTTCAAATAATGATTAATCCTGTCCTTCAGTTTTTGCACATCTTAGAGCAAATAAATTAAAACACCAAGATTTTACGTCGTTTGCATTTTGATTGTTGGGTTGTTTAACTATTCGTTAGATAGTACGTACATACACACGTGCAATAAACCTTTTCTAGGTTTTTCACATGCACAGCTACATAAGCTCAGGCGCACATGCACACAAATACACGCGCACATGCGCACATAAAAATATACTCTCACACATAAATACATACACAACTCACCCACTTGCATAAATGAATACATGTATGTGTGCTTTTGCTTTCCAGTTGGAAAAAAATCCCATCTCCTAACTTTCGAGCAAACAAGATGATAAACCATAAGAAGGGGACATTGGGATTTTAACGTGGTTCAATCGAACTCGGTCTAATCCATAGGGGAAAGCATGAGAATTCCATTATCATGAAAAAATAGAAATACACCACTCTATCTCCTCCAATCAATCATCTTCCCTCGCTTCTCTCTCTTGATCTCGTCTCAGGAGGAGAGGGGAGTTACAACCCTCAAAATTTTTGAAACTTCATCTCTTGCCAGGCCTTTGGCTTTAGAGTTTGAATTTCGCCCATATTTTCCATGATGAAATCATCACATTCTTATTTATAGCATAGAATATGCCCTTCTACTAACTAGATAAAGACTGACATCTCGTAATTAAGTTAGAACCCCTTTGCCCTATTTAAAAAGGCTCTTTTCCTTGCTAATAGGACCCCTACTTATTTAAATTTAAATCTTCTCCATAATGTAAATAAATCTTATCTTACTCTATGTATAACAACCACCAATTTAAATTCAAACTAATATTTCAACAATCTCTATCTTAATTTACATTTCAATTTTTCTTGAGATTGCTATCATCTCCTAATCTATTAGTAACCACACACCAACGTACTAATCTGGCCCAACTAGCCCAAGTCTAAACGAACTTCTCACACGATCCACGAACTGCATATAGGTGATCAATTAGATATGAGACACAACTCCAACAATCTCCACCTTGACTTCAATCCATTAAGACTAATTAAAAATCCATTATTGTTCTCATCATCCTCTTCACAAATGAACTGATACATGCATTTTGCTTCATCTCATATACAGGAATCCTTGTACCATCATCAATGTCTGTATCTTGAGCATCACGATTGAACCGTCACTCCTGAGTACTCATGATCACTACTACTTGCTCTACCCTCGAGGCTCGAGCACTCATGATCACTACACCGTACTCCACCTTGGACCAAAACTTTTGACCTCCTTATCCGGAAACACCGCAATATACTCATGTGCCATGCCAGGAACTAACCATGCACCTATCAAAATGAGGATCGCATCTTACCGTGCACTGTCGTGCTAACATCGATCCTCCTTCGATGCTTCGATTGCCTCTATGTCTCTACGTATGTTGTCGATAGCATCGTCGTAACTCACATCATCCATCTCCATCTAATGAATCTCTCGATCAAAAAAATTATATAACTAGTAATCGACCCTCTGATCATCATGAACACGTGCATAGTCTTCATCTGTAAAGTAGATCAAAATTTCAGTCCAATTTTCTTGAATTCGACTTGTATCGACTGACCAAGACCGCAACAAAAACAACATCTGACTTGGTTCATACCATTGCAAATACATGTGATCCCACCGCTCTTGCATATGGTATCCAGGACATCCTTCCTTTCCTCGCTAATTGGACACTCCGTGGAAGAGACCTTGAAGTAGTTGACGATGCTCACCAACTAACTTCTCCACTCTGAATCACTTCATAATCATCTCGATGTACATCCTTTAAGATTGTCTAAATTGCCTGTGTTTATGTTCAACTCTATCTTGACGATTTTCCGCTACATCAAGATTGTCTAAATTGCCTGTGTTAACAGTTTCTGCCAAAAATCTGGCAAAACGAATTGCACTTTTGTACTACAAACCCTTTGTAATGTGTCCTTATCAGGCGCTTTTGTCACCTCAAACTTCCTTTGGCCTTCTCAGCACTACGACACCTAATTAAACTTCGAAGAACTTTGAAAGAAAAACTCTCATACGAATCAATACCTGCTTTTTCATAGGAATTTGACCAACCTGACATCACCACCGAGTCCGGAACGTTATAAAGCATAGGTTACAAATCCGGATTGTCCCAGTCCCCCACCAATTTCACCATCTACACTCAAATGAACCATAGCCATTGATTGACCCATATTTTCAGTCATTGCAATCGGCGTTTGGTGTTATGTCCCTGAAGCAGATCCAAATAGAGATATTCTTCACCTTTCACATGAGCAGAACTCAAAGTTTCTTTTTTTCTATAACGTGATCAGGATATGATCAATACAATAGCTCTAGAATCCTAGATTCAACCATGCAGCAACATCCACCGCACCTTTTGACGCTGTTCATGTGCTCTGCTTGTGCTCGCTCTTGAAGTCACCCCTACGCAATCTACTCTGCGCGCTCTTCCACGCTGGCGTGCATTACGTTCACACAATTCTGATGAATTGGCGTGCAAGCGTTCACACAATTCTGATGTTCTGCTCATCGCTCGCTACATGCGAACGCTTGTGCTCAAAATCTGACATTCGAACACCCTCGACCGTCTGACAAAAGATCCAGTCTCCAACTTCTTCGCTAGCTCATTTTGTGTTTGCACAAAAAATAAGTTTAGATCAGATAGACCGAGCAGCGAAAAAGGAAAGACCAAGTAAGACTCAGCCCAATGCTAAGGCTGGGTTGGATAAAAAGCTGTTGAAATTTAATCCATCTTAGTTCTTTGGAACTACTACGGGTCGGATGGAGTATCGGCTCGAGTGGGCCGATCTTTCGCATTCGATTATGTTTCTTTGCGGTCAAGAAGTTAATTGTGAGGGTTACAGAAATATATGAGAATCTTTTAAGGCCGAGTAAATTAAGGGAATGGTCTCAAGAGATTCTAGGGTTTTGGAGGTGGCCAAGCTCTAGAAATACAGAGAATTGCGGTAGAAGAAGGGATCTTCAATCAATTAACCACCAGTATTATGTTTAGTTTTATCTCTAGGGCTCTTACAGACGTCTATCTAGTCTATGATAACATAGGAATCAAGTGTCTAACGCCATCGTTGTTGAGGCCCTAACGAGACTTGAGACGTCCAACCCTCCTCGATCAGATGACGCCTCTACATACTTTTAGATCTTCAAATACTACGTCCAACCCTCTTCGGACATCATGGTGATCTATCATGTCTACACTCAGCACAGTCTGTTGTGGACACATGGTGGTCTGAGTGTAGAGCCGCTTCAGAATAATGGGATAGGGTTCCTGAAGCACGTTCCGAAAGAGGACCGAACAACATTATAAATGTAATGATATCACCCTCAATTACGGATGCACCTTTTGGATGAACTGGCACTCTGGAGTTTAAAGAACTCCGTAGTGAAGGCGAAGGAACTCCTAAGATGGGTGACCTCTTGGGAAGTGGCCCCTTTTCGAGTCCGGTTCGCTCCGAAAGATAAAACTGTATGGTTTCGGTCAGAGTGGACTATATCATCCATACTGAGGCATGACAACCAACTTTTAGATTTCAATTTTTTTCTCTATTTTGACCTCAAGCTTATATAGATCATTGTATTAAACATATTGTTGAAACTCGATAATATTTTTTATTTCAGCGCAAATTCCATGTAAGTATCGAGCTATTGTATGCTACTCGGTCTTGGACATTCCACTTCTCATCATCAATAAATCGAAGTCCTCGGTGAACTCTTCCATGGATCGGTCTCTTTGTCGAAGGTTATGCAGTTATAGGTTTGTTGCATATAATCCTTCGGTAGGCTTATCCCAAAGTTTCTTCTCCATATTTTTCTAAGTAGCGATTTTGGTCTTCCCGGTTAGGACGCATTTGATTTTTAGAATTCTCTACCAAATTAAAGTGGTGCGTCCCTTCAACTTAAGGGCGACAGCCTTCACCTTTCTTTTTCAAGCATCTTCTTGGAGTCTAATCTCACTCGATAGTATGCAGTCAGTCGATGAAATCCTCCAGATTGATCCTACCCGAGAACTCCAGTATTTATATCTCCATATCAAATACCCTATAACGATTTGATACCGATCTCTATAACCAATAGTCTTTTCATCGTCGGACCCAAAGCGTTGAAAAGTATTTTCATCTTCGGACCCTAAAGTATCATCATCTGGTCCCTGAAGGTTGGTGGCTTCGGTAGTCTCCGTTAGTTATTGAAATTGTTTTCGAAGTTCTTGGATCTTGATATCTTGCAGCTTCCACTTGCATTGTTGTGCACCATGTCCGTGCCCACGATTTGCCATTGGTTCTTCGTCTTCCACAAAAAATACGATGACACCTTACTATGATACCAAATGATAAGGATCGGTCTACGAAAATACGATACTCAACATGATTTTTTAACTCTCAAGAGAAATCACAAAAACAAATCCAAGATAAAAGAACAAGGTATGATTGCTTCTCCATAGGGTTGCATTCAGATCGGATATGAGCATTACCGTATCCATATTAACTTTCTATTTTCGAATACAAGTACGGATATGGATATTGTTCAGTAAAAAAAATTCATATCCATATTTGACAAAATCAGATGCTGTTACAGTTCGGTAAAATGGCTAAAAAAGAAGTTAAGAAAATTGTTTGGGAAGTTAAAACTAAGTCAACAAAAAAGTGTACGAGAAGTTGGATACTAGGAAGGCTGAAAATGATATATACAGGATTGTTCAGATGCGAGAAAGAAAGGCCAAAGACTTATGTATGGTGAAATGTGTCAAAAATGAAGATCAGAAGATTTTAGTTCGAGATGAGGATATCAAGGAAATGTGGAGAGATTATTTTGAAAAATTGTTCAATGAGAGTTTCACTAAGAATTTGGTTGGACATGTCATTCAATTTCAAGATATAAATCGTAATTTCATGCGTAAAATAAGAATACCTGAGTTTAAAGAGCATTTGAAGAGAATGAAATAAATAAAAGCGGTTGGTCCAAACAGGATTCCTATCGAGATTTGAAGATATTTAGGAGAGATAAACATTAAATGGATGACAGATCTGTTTAATAAGATTTGTCAAACCAAAAAGATACCAAATGATTGGAGAAATAGCTATAAGAACAAGAATGACATTCAAAATTACTCAAATTACCGTAGAATAAAACTTATGTGTCACATCATGAAACTTTAGGAGAGAGTGATTGAACATAGGCTAAGAAAGGATGTTAAGATAACAGAGAATCGGTTTGGGTTCATACTTGGATGATCAACGACAGGGACTATTCGTTTGATTCATCAACTTGTCGAGTGTTTTCGAGAGAGGAGAAGATTTGTATATGATATTTATTGACTTAGAGAAAGCATACGACAAAATACCTAGAGAGGTATTATGAAGGACAATAATGAAGAAGGGGGTCCCAGTCAAGTACATTGACTTAATCAAAGAACATGTACGATGGAGTAGTGACAAATGTCAGAACTTGCGATGGCCTAACGAGTGATTTTCTGATTATAATTGGTTTACATTAAGGATCTGCATTAAGTCCATTTCTGTTTACCATCATGATGGATGTGCTTATTAGAACTATCTAAGATGAGGTACCTTGGTGTATGCTATTCGCTGATGATATTGTTCTAGTAAATGAGACGAAAGTAGAGCTTAATGCCAAATTAGAATTATGGAGGCAAACGCTGGAATCTCGGGGGTTCAAATTGAGCAAGTCTAAGACAATATATATGGCAAACAGAAAAGTCGAGACCATAGTGGTATAACACTGAATGGGCCAGAGATATTACCGAGCGATCAGTTTAGATATCTAGGTCCATCATCCAAAAGGATGATGTAACACCCGAGCCCAATGCTACTGGTTTCCGTTGTCGTATGTTGGCGTATAGTATTTATTTCATTGATCCTACTTGATTGTTGTGACTTATTGTAATTTTAACCCGTCAATTCATTTCTGCGTATAACAATTTAAGGCATCTAAAATAAAATTAAAAATATTCGCATGGCCTGCTTGACACCCCTAACCCTGTTGTAGCGTCTGTGTCTCGTGTTCTCGTCCCGTTCAGTGAAACGGGCGAGTTTGGACGACTACGCGCACGTACGTGTGTCCGTTTTAGGGGTATGCTTTTAGATCATAAAATACTTAATTTTAAATTTTGGATCCCGCCTAAAATTTTCTTATTTCAATTTCAAACTTTTGGACCCGACCCGGGTGCAATTTGGAAATATTTTACTTTGCGCCAAAATCCCAATTTCTATATATTTTTTAACCCATCGTATATTTAAATTAACCATCTAATATTTTTCCTATTCCTAAAATCTTTTAAAACCTATTCCTAAACAAACGAAAATCCTTCCTAGCCAATCACAATCTCTCTATTAATCCCGTGGGCCCCACTTCTCTCTCCTCTCTCTCTCTCCCCCGTCTCTCTCTCTCTCTATCTCTCTCCCGTCTCTCTCTCTATCTCTCTCCCCCGTCTCGCTCTCTCTCTCCCTATATCTCTCTCTCTCTCTTCTATATATAAATTAATTTCCTCCCTCCTCTTTCTATTTCTTCCTTCAGCCAAAGAACCCACCTCGACGCAACCCTAGCCGCCGTGCCCCTCGCCGCCGCAGCCCCAACGCCGACACCACCGTCACCAGACTCCTCGCCTCCTCGCCCTCGTCTCCTCCACATCCATCTCTTCTCCCTCCTTCATCAATTTCCCGTGCTCCTGCACCAGCATCGCGGCCACCTGCGCACCCCTGCATACGTCTGCGCCGCCGGAGTCACCGCCGGTGACCTCGTCCCCGTGTCCCCAGCCTTCGTGCGCACCCAGTATGCCTACCTTTCCTTCCTCTCCTTCCTTCCTTCTTCTTCCTTTTCCCTTTCTATTCCCCATTCTTGATTGGCCGTGGTTCCGTGCAGGCAAGTCACCGAAGCTCCGTCGACGTGGTCGGCAATCACAACCCCTCCACGGATCATCGTGAGCAACCTCTCTCAGATCCTCTTTTCCCTTCTTCTTCATTTTTCTTTTCTTTTCTTGTTACGTTCTTGATCGTTCGCTGTTTTGCATTTCGCCGGAATCCGGCCGTGCCGGCGACGTGTCCCGACAATCCAGCGAGGTACTCTGACCCGTGTGGTTCCACTGTTTGCCGTTTGGGTTCATTCCGTGAACCGTGCGTCCGTCGCGAGTTTCCCCCGCCTACGTTTTACGTTCCGTTTTCCCGATCCGCGACCCGTCGAGGCAAGTACCCCTTGCTACATGCTAAATAATATTCACATACACATTGATGACACCCTAAACCTGTAAATTTAACTTTAGTACGATCATTTCTCATTTTCGTGTTCAATATTGATATATATCATTTTATCTTTCAAACTTAGAACCTACCTGTTGAAATTACTGTTTTGGAACCCAATAATCACATTTACATGTTTTAATTACACTTTCACTGATAATGTAGTCTATGGCACCTTATTTACCGGTTTACTTCATTCGGACACTCGTATATATATTTAACCTGCATAAACTGTGATTTCATCTGTAGAACCTATATATACATAAAACATTGCATCCATGAAATTCTTAAACTGGTTAACATGATTTAACGGCCAAAATGGTCATACTGTATTCTTATGTTGTTGAAATCATCTCTGAAAACAAAACTGATAACTGTACTACCAATCAATCGAATCTGCTTTATGGTTTAATTTGTTGTTTAAATTATGTTATTGATAACTGTGCTTGATTATGTAACTGAGTATGAGCACACCCATGATATCGTTTACTTCTTGACTTGACTTGCTACATACATATTGCTTGACCCGACATGGTACCGTATACTGCTTGACTTGACCTGATGTACCATGACCTGACCCGTTACCTGATCTTGTGTCTAATGCAAACAAACCTGACATGTAGTCCTCATGGACCGTTCCTGTTGTCTATCCAGACAAACCTGTTTACCTGATCCTGTGTTGGCATTAGTTATTTGATTTCGGGATACCTGACTTGACATACACATATAACTTGGGGGTATGGGGAAATCAAAAGTGAAACCTGATTTGTAACTCAACAGTTCACTACTTGTTCTGATCAGTTTTAGGCTAGGCCAGCCTTGGAATGATGATGCTCATCATTCATCTGTATACATTCCTGTTTGGTGCCTAGCGGCATGTCTCGGTTTTAGCCCGAGAATCTGGGGACGTGGTCCCGGGTATGTACGGGATACTATTGAGTTACATCGATGATTCATCAATTTGGTTTCAAAGACTTTAGAACAGAAAACCTGATAGAACAGTTTAGTTTACCCACTACACACTACCCTGTACTGCTCTGACTTATATTATTGTTACCCTTGCTTTATTCATGTTTATATTCGCATTGCCTGTTATCCTGTTTATATGTTATTACTTGATGACTTGACGCGTTGACGTCTGGGTTTTGCATGGCCCAGATTTTGTACCGCTGTCGCAGTCCGAGCAGGAGTACTTCAGCCGACAGGCTGAGCTGTGAGTGTTAGCAGTAGTTAGCTTTTCTTTCCTGCATTTTATTCCTGATGTGAGCTCGCATTATGGGACATACATTCCAGTTATTTTGTATTGGATCTTTCGCTTCCGTACTTTATTATTCTTGACTCATGTTATCTTGGATTATGGACATGTTTAGATAATTTTATTTGTTCTTGATATCTCTACAGTCGTAATATGACTGTGGATGGATACTTCCTACCCACAGGTAGCATGGTTGGCTATGTCACGTGCCCACTTTAGCGTACTCTGGGAAGCGGGGCATGACATGGTTCTTTTTGGTATCAGAGCCATAGGTTAGTCGGGTTGATTCTTTTGTAGTTGGGTATTGTACCCAATACACGAATCAGAATACCCGTGTTTAGGAAACATGTCCTGCCACCTTGCCGTTTACCATTCTTGAATCACATTCTTCCTGATTATATCCTTTACGATGTGCAAACTTCCTTTGCATATAAACTCGAAAACCTAATTCCTTGTTATCTCTAGGACTTAGGCGACTTGGGTGGAGTTATATAATTGTGGCTATGATACCGCGGCATAGTTACAATGCGGCACTCTATTTAAGTAACTTGGAGTTCTAGCCTTGATCTATATTCAGAATCTATCATCATGCTAATGTTGGGTGTTTTGATTTCAGGAATATGGCCGGTAAGAATTTGAAGACGTACCAAAGGCGTGTGGACGAAGCCGCCATGCTTGGAGTGATAAGGGAAATGCTGGAGAATCAAAAGAAACAGGCCGAGCTGATCCAGCAGCAAGCGGAATCGTTTCAGGAAGGTTTGCAGATCGTTCAGCAGTCTGTGAACAATGTGGGAGCTAAACCATTTGACCGAGTAGGGACCGTAGCAGATTTCAGGCGTTTGGGTCCGTCTACATTTACTGGTTTGGAGGAGCCGTTGCCAGCAAAGCAGTGGCTAGTTGACACAGAGAACTTGCTTACTGCGGCACAGATTCCAGATGAGAAAAGAGTTGATATGGTACGCATTCAGTAAGTGGACTACGCCCGAAAATGGTGGCTTGTAGAGGAGAACCGTTTGCCCAAGCCGATCAAGTGGGCGGATTTTTCAAAGAGTTTCCTAGAGAAGTTCTTCCCGCGGACTGCACGGGAGGAAATGGAAGAGAAATTCATCGGGCTAAAGCAGAATGGAGCACCCGTGGATGTGCATGCAGCAGAATGGATAAGACTCAGTAGATTCGCTGGACCTTTAGTTTCCAACGATGCAGACATGGCACGAAGGTTCATGCGCAGCTTGGACGTGGACATCCAGAGGCAGATTGTCTCCCTGGGTTTGACCACTTTCTCACAAGTACTTGCGGCAGCCCGAGAGCAACAGAGTTTATCCGGGATGAAGGGGAGTTTGCAGCAGACAGCAGTTGCGGTAAGGAAGCCAGCATTTGTACCAAACCGGGCTCATGGTCGCAGAGGTATTCCAGTGGACCGTCGAGGCGTAGCACCCATGAAGAAGCCTGTTGTCATCGATCGAAGAAAGAGCATGACTTGTAACTACTGCAATTTACCTGGCCACATGCAAAAGGATTGTCGAAGGAGGCTGGGACTCTGTTTAGTTTGTGGAGCGGCAGATCACGCTGTCAGCGCTTGCCCGTCGAAGCTTCGTACGAGGGATGATTTTCAGAAGCCTCCGCAGAGACCGTTCCAGGGATAGAAACAGCTGACTCAAGGACCTAATCAGGCTCGAGCTTTTACCTTGACAGCTAAAGAAGCTAAGGCGTCAGGAGAAGTTGTCTCAGGTACTCTACTCGTTCATGGTTTTCCCGCATTAGCGTTTTTGATTCTGGTGCATCCCATTGTTTTATGGCATCCAAGTTTTTAACTACACACTCGATTGACTACACGACCCTGTCTAGTTTCTGGGACATACACACTGGGAATGGGAAAATCATAGCTAGTAGGGAATGTAAAGATTGTACAGTTGTTGTGTGCGGACGGGAGCTTTTTGCAGATTTCTTGGTGATTGATACGAGCAGCTACGAAGTCGTCTTGGGAATGGATTTTCTTGGTACTTTCCACGCTCACATTGATTGTAGGGCAAGGAAGGTAATTTTCCAGATTCCCGGACATCCCGTGTTTAGCTTCACTGGAGGAAGCAATTCTGTCGGGCCAGTCGAGTTTAGGGCTAGGCCGACAAACAATATTCTTGCATCTATGGAAGTTGATAAAAGTGAAGAACCGGCTGTTGTTCGTGATTTTATGGACGTGTTTGAAGATATATCGGGTTTACCGCCGAGGCGAGACGTGGAGTTCGCAATTGATCTTATTCCTGGTGCAGCGCCAGTATCCAAAGTATATTATCCAATGGCACCAGTAGAGTTGGAAGAAGTCAAGAAACAGGTTGCTGAATTTCTTGAGAAGGGTTGGATTAGAAGCAGTAACTCGCCTTGGGGAGCTCCAGTTCTTCTAGTAAAGAAGAAGGATGGCACAAGAAGGATGTGCATCGACTATCGAGAATTAAACCGGGTGACTATTAAGAACAAGTACCCGATCCCTCGCATTGGCGAACTTTTCAAGCAGCTTAGTGTCGCGAGGGTATTCTTGAAGTTGGATTTGCGATCCGGATATCATCAGGTCCGAGTGAAAGCAGAAGATATTTACAAGACAGCGTTCCGAACTCGGTATGGACATTACGAATACTTAGTGATGCCCTTCGGAGTAACGAATGCACCGGCGATATTCATGGACTTGATGAACCGAATCTTTTCACCATTCTCGGACCAGTTTATTGTGGTGTTCATTGACGATATTCTGGTTTACTCGAAGAGTTTTGAAGAGCATGCTGAACATTTGAAGATCGCACTGCAGACGTTGAGACAGGAGAAGCTATATGCGAAGATGAGTAAGTGCGAGTTTTGGCTGGAGGAAGTAAAGTTTTTGGGGCATATTGTGTCTGGCGATGGAATTGCCATCGATCCAGAAAAGATTGCAGCAGTTCGAGATTGGCCGATTCCAAAGAATGTTGCGGAGATAAGAAGTTTCCTTGGACTCGACGGGTATTACAGAAGATTTATGGAGAACTTTGCTCGTCTGGCGGAGCCGTTAACTAAGCTTACGCGCAAGGAGGTACCTTTTGTATGGACGGACAAATGTGCGTTGGCTTTTGAGACGCTGAAGCAGAAGTTGATAACCGCCCCTATTCTGACCGTGCCAGATGATTCCGGAGGATTGGTGATTCACAGCGACGCATCTGGGAAAGGATTGGGATGTGTTTTGATGCAGCATGGGAAGGTTGTAGCGTACGCATCGAGACAGTTGAAGACCCATGAGAAGAATTACCCAACTCATAACTTGGAACTTGCGGCTGTGATTTTCGCGATGAAGATTTGGAGACACTACCTTTTAGGCGAAAGGGTCGAAGTTTTTACTGATCATAAGAGCTTAAAATATGTGTTCACGCAGAAGAAGCTTAATATGAGGCAACGTAGATGGTTGGAGCTGATGGCTGACTACGATCTTGATCTTAAGTACCATCCGGGGAAGGTTAATGTCGTGCCGGATGCGCTTAGTCGGTTACCAGCAATTCAGGTGTTAACTACGCAGAAGGAACTCGTTGAAGATTTTCGAAGATTTGACTTGGAGGTTGTGCTACCGCATTCTACGGGACAGTTGATGCAGCTGCAAGTACATTCATCGTTGATCGAGAATATGAAAGCAGCACAATCGCAGGATCCTAGACTGCAAAAGTTTCGAGAACAGGTTGAAGCCGGACTACGAACAGATTTATTGATCCACGAAGATGGTTCGTTGAGGTATGGTAGCCGTTTATGTGTGCCAAAGGGAGATATTCGTGAAGAGCTTATGAAGGAGGCACACAGTTCAGCTTATTCTGTACATCCAAGAGGCACAAAAATGTACCGAGATATTCGACAGCATTTCTGGTGGGAAGGCATGAAATGGGAGATTGCTCGCTTTGTGGCAAAGTTCTTGGTGTGTCAGCAAGTTAAGGCTGAACATCAAAGGGTTGCTGGTTTATTGCAACCACTTCCGATTCCTCAGTGGAAGTGGGAACATATAACCATGGATTTCGTGACGGCTTTACCGCGAAGTCCAAAAGGCAACAATGCTATATGGGTGATTGTTGATCGATTGACCAAGGCAGCTCATTTTATCCCTTTTCGGGTTGGTCAATCAACTGAGACTTTAGCGGAGCGGTACATACAAGAGATTGTAAGATTGCATGGAGTACCGGTGAGCATTGTGTCCGATCGGGACACTCGGTTCTTATCACACTTTTGGTGGAGCTTACAGGAAAGTTTGGGGACTCGATTGAAGTTTAGCACAGCTTATCATCCTCAAACTGATGGTCAGTCGGAGAGAACAATCCAAACTCTTGAGGATATGTTGAGAGCATGCATGTTGGACTTCAAGGGGTCTTGAGAGGATCATCTACATTTGGTGGAGTTTTCTTACAACAACAGTTTTCAGGCAACTATCCAGATGGCTCCGTTTGAAGCTTTGTATGGTCGTAAATGCCGTTCACCTGTTTGTTGGGACGATGTCGGTGAACGAAGATTATTGGGACCAGATTTGGTTGTGCAGACAGTTGAGAAGGTTAACACTATCAGAAATCATATGAAGGCAGCTCAAGACCGACAGAAGAGTTGGGCAGATACGTCGAGAAGACCTCTAGAGTTCGCCGTGGGTGATTTGGTATTCTTGAAGATATCACCAACTAGAGGGGTGATTCGTTTTGGAAGTCGAGGAAAGTTTAGTCCTCGATTCGTTGGACCCTTTGAGATCTTGGAGCGTGTTGGTGAGGTAGCGTATCGTTTGGCGTTACCGCAGTCCTTGGCGAATGTGCACGATGCGTTTCACGTATCTCAACTCCGTAAGTATGTTCGTGATGAAACGCATGTATTGGATCATTCGGAGCTGACGGTACGAGAAGACTTGACTTTTGAGGAGCGACCGATTGAAATCGTGGATCGAAGGGAAAACGTTCTTAAGAACAAGGTGATCTCTCTTGTGCTTGTTTCTTGGGGTAATCGCTCGCATGGAGAGTCCACTTGGGAACGAGAAGATGAAATCCGGCAGAAGTTTCCTCATCTTTTCTTATAGTTATTTGTTGTCTATCTTTGCATTCTTGGAATTTCGAGGACGAAATTCTTTTTGTAGTTGGGTATAACGTAACACCCGAGCCCAATACTACTGGTTTCCATTGTCGTATGTTGGCGTATAGTATTTATTTCGTTGATCCTACTTGACTGTTGTAACTTATTGTAATTTTACCCCGTCAATTCATTTCTACATATAACAATTTAAGGCATCTAAACTAAAAGTAAAAATATTCGCATGGCCAGCTTGACACCCCTAACCCTTTTGTAGCGTCCGTGCATCGTGTTCTCGTCCCGTTCAGTGAAACGGGCGAGTTTGGACGACTACGCGTACGTACGTGTGTCCGTTTTGGGGGTATGCTTTTTGATCATAAAATACTTCATTTTAAATTTTGGATCCCGCCTAAAATTTTCTTATTTCAATTTCAAACTTTTGGACCCGACCAGGACGCAATTTGGAAATATTTTACTTTGCGCCAAAATCCCAATTTCTATATTTTTTTTAACCCATCGTATATTTAAATTAACCATCTAATATTTTTCCTATTCCTAAAATCTTTTAAAACCTATTCCTAAACAAACGAAAATCCTCCCCAGCCAATCACAATCTCTCTATTAATCCTGTGGGCCCCACTTCTCTCTCCTCTCTCTCTCTTCCCCGTCTCTCTCTCTATCTCTCTCCTCTCTCTCTCCCCCGTCTCTCTGTCTCTGTCTCCCTATATATATCTCTCTCTCTTCTATATATAAATTTCTTTCCTCCCTCCTCTTTTTATTTCTTCCTTCAGCCGAAGAACCCACCTCGACGCAACCCTAGCCGCCGTGCCCCTCGCCGCCGCAGCCCCAACGCCGACACCACCATCACCAGACTCCTCGCCTCCTCGCCCTCGTCGCCTCCACATCCATCTCTTCTCCCTCCTTCATCAATTTCTCGTACCCCTGCACCGCACCGCGGCCACCTGAACAACCCAGCACACGTCTGCGCCGCCGGAGTCGCCGCCGGTGACCTCGTCCCCGTGTCCCCGGCCTTCGTGCGCACCCAGTAAGCCTACCTTTCCCTCCTCTCCTTCCTTCCTTCTTCTTCCTTTTCCCGTTCTGTTCCCTATTCTTGATTGGCCGTGGTTCCGTGCAGGCAAGTCACCGGAGCTCCGTCGACGTGGTCGGCAATCACAACCCCTCCACGGATCATCGTGAGCAACCTCTCTCAGATCCTCTTTTCCCTTCTTCTTCTTTTTTTCTTTTCTTTTCTTGTTACGTTCTTGATCGTTCGCTGTTTTGCATTTCGCCGGAATCCGGCCGTGCCGGCGACGTGTCCCGACGATCCAACGAGGTACTCTGACCCGTGTGGTTCCACTGTTCGCCGTTTGGGTTCATTTCGTGAACCGTTCGCCCCTCGCGAGTTTTCCCCGCCAACGTTTTACGTTCCGTTTTCCCGATCCGCAACCCGTCGAGGCAAGTACCCCTTACTACATGCTAAATAATATTCACATACACATTGATGACACCCTAAACCTGTAAATTTAACTTTAGTACGATCATTTCTCATTTTCATGTTCAATATTGATATATATCATTTTATCTTTCAAACTTGGAACCTACCTGTTGCAATTACTGTTTTGGAACCCAATAATCACATTTACATGTTTTAATTACACTTTCACTGATGATGTAGCCTATGGCACCTTATCTTCCGTTTTACTTCATTCGGACACTCGTATATATATTTAACCTGCATAAACTGTGATTTCATCCGTGGAACCTATATATACATATAACATTGCATCCATGAAATTCTTAAACTGGTTAACATGATTTAACGGCCAAAATGGTCATACTGTATTCTTATGTTGTTGAAATCATCTCTGAAAACAAAACTGATAACTGTACTACCAATCAATCGAATCTGCTTTATGGTTTAATTTATTGTTTAAATTATGTTATTGATAACTGTGCTTGATTATGTAACTGAGTATGAGCACACCCATGATATCGTTTACTTCTTGACCTGACTTGCTACATACATATTGCTTGACCCGACATGGTACTGTATACTGCTTGACTTGACCTGATATACCATGACCTAACTCGTTACCTGATCTTGTGTCTAATGCCAACAAACCTGACATGTATTCCTCATGGACCGTTCCTGTTGTCTATCCAGACAAACCTGTTTACCTGATCCTGTGTTGGCATTAGTTTCTTGATTTCGGGATACCTGACTTGACATACACATATAACTTGGGGGTATGGGGAAATCAAAGGTAAAACATGACTTGTAACTCAACAGTTCACTACCTGTTCTGATCAGTTTTAGGCTAGGCCAGCCTTGGAATGATGATTCTGACATCATTCATCTGTATACATTCCTGTTTGGTGCCTAGCGGCATGTCTCGGTTTCAGCCCGAGAATCTGGGGCCGTGGTTCCGGGTATGTACGGGATACTATTGAGTTACATCGATGATTCATCAATTTGGTTTCAAAGACTTTAGAACAGAAAACCTGATAGAACAGTTTAGTTACCCACTGCACACTACCATGTACTGCTCGTACTTATATTATTGTTACCCTTGCTTTATTCATGTTTATATTCGCATTGCCTGTTACCCTGTTTATATGTTATTACTTGATGACTTGACGCGCTGACGTCTGGGTTTTGCATGGCCCAGATTCTGTACCGTTGTCGCAGTCCGAGCAGGAGTACTTCAGCCGACAGGCTGAGCTGTGAGTGTTAGCAATTGTTAGCTTTTCTTTCCTGCATTTTATTCCTGGTGTGAGCCCGCATTATGGTACATACATTCCAGTTATTTTGTATTGGATATTTCGCTTCCGCACTTTATTATTCTTGACTCATGTTATCTTGGATTATGGACATGTTTAGATAATTTTATTTGTTCTTGATATCTCTACAGCCGTAATGTGACTGTGGATGGATACTTCCTACCCACAGGTAGCATGGTTGGCTATGTCACGTGCCCACTTTAGCGTACTCTGGGAAGCGGGGCGTGACAGATGAGGAGACCGATAGCGATGTCAATCAAAGGAACCAAGCTGGTTGGTTGAAATGGAGAAGTGCAGCAGGGATTTTGTGCGATCGTGACTTTCTATTAAGGTTGAAAAGGAAGTTTTATCGGAGCGCTATTTGGCCTGCCTTATTATATGGTACAGAATACTGGGCTCCTAAGAAATATTATATACAGAAAATGCACGTAGCGGAGATGCACATGGTTTGTTAGATGTATGATAACACTAGAAAATATAAGATGCGAAATGAGAATATTTGTGCAAAAGTTGGTGTAACACCTGTGAAGAAAAAGGATGCGGGAAAACTGGCTAAGATGGTTTGGTCATGTGCGACGCAGACCTATGAAAGCACCGATTCGACGAATAGATACTCTCGATATAGGCAATGTCAAAAGAACGAATGGGAGACCAAAAAAAACATGGATGAAGATGATACGAAAAGATATGGTTGCCAAAGGCCTCAATGAAAGTATATTATTTGATAGGAGTGAGTGGAGGCGAAAGATTCATGTGCTAGACCTGACGTAATTCTCATGTTGGTTCATGTAGCCTATCCCATATGCTTGGGATAAAAGGCTCAATTGTAGATACGGTTACGGATCGAATATGAAAGAAAGGGATACAGATGCAAATCAGATTATGATAAATAAATATTTAAAATGTAAATAAGTGAATGTGAAGTAAAAAATATATGCATGGAACCTATGCATACTATAAATAAAATTAAGTACAAATTAAATATGAGTTCTTAAAGTATTTGAAACGAATAACTATGCACGTAACAAAATATAATAACTAATCACTGTACTTTTTTATTACCCTATTATGTATATTTTGAAATAAAAATAATAAAATAACATGTTAAATGATATTTTAGATGCATAATTTCTAGTACCGTATAAAATAAATAAACTAATATATTATTTAATTATAATTTTACGTATTAATTAATTAAACATAAGAACATTAGAAATTTACTTTTAAATACTATATTTAACTTAATGTGTTTGTGGATACCATATATGAATTCGTTTCCGTATTCAATTATCCGGATATCCGAATCCATATCCAAAAAAATTGAAAAGATCTGTATCCGACCGGATCCAAAAATATATATCAGTATCTGTATCTGTATCTGAGTGGAGATTTCATATCTATATACGAAAATATCCGGATCCGGATTAATATCTGGATATCTAAATCCAAATGAAACCCTGCCTCTCCATGAAGAACAAAGCCGCAACTTTTCAATGCTAAAAGCAATCTCCATTCAATAATCAAAACTAGTCTAATATAATAATTTCCATATCTTTAAATAAGGTGAATTGAAATTTTAGCTAAATGGAAAGAAATCTTAACTGAAAATAAAATATTTTGTGGGTCTCCTTGGTGGGTGAGCGTTGTGTGTTTGTATGCGGTGTGTGTAGATATGGTGTGTGTTGTGTGCATAGGTTAGGGCTTAGGGCCCGTGCTTAAAAGGAAAGAATTCAAATTAAGAAAAACAATATAATCTAATTAGATCTAAAAAAATAACAAACTCAATCTAAATGGACCAAATCTTCATCGAATCTTTCCATCAAAGCTTCACCGCTTCTATTCGGCTTCGGTTTCGGCTCCTACATCAGATAGTTAAGGGCATTTAGTGAAATTTACTCTTTTATTTGTTTATACCTTTGTTGCCTCAGCCTTGGCTGAAATAACTGTGCCTTCTCTCCAAGAGCTCATTATCCACGAAGCCACATTATCAACATCTCTTAAAAACACGGATCGGACTCTCTTGTTGCTCAAAAATTCTAGAATCGTGCATCTCATGTGCTTGTGTGCGTCGCGAATTCCTTCTACAGATATCGATCGTTGGCCGAGGATTTTGTTCATTGCCGATGGCCAGCCTTGCCGGAAAAGTTTCATGTCGTTCTTTAACACAAATCGATTAAATTCTGCATCGGCTGAGACTATGGTTTGATGTCCGAACAAAATGGTTGAAAATATCTTCCCAAACCTGCACAAAATTTTTTAGTCAATTGGCAAAGTAAAAGAAGCTATAAGCATTTTATTGTTATCAAAGTTTTGGATAAGAGGCATGAAAAGAGTTTTGGGTGTTTGCAGGGAAGGAGCCAGGAATTGATTAAAAGGGGCGGAGGGGACTATAATTTGAGACAAAGAAACAAGAAATTAAGATTTTAAAAAGTCAAAATATTATAAAAATCCATTGCAGAATCATATGAATCTGGCTAAATCATCAACAGATTCAGAATTTATCTTGAATTCATACAAGAAAATGATCCTTAAAAGTTAAAAAAAAGTTGATTAATTATAGAAAGATAGAGAAATGGATAGAAGAGAATAAGTTAAAATGACAATAAAATAAAATAATGTGGATAAGTAGTTTTTATGAGCCCCATCCACCCATTCTCTCACACATTCTCAGCCAAAAATGGCCTTGAGAAGTTCTCAGGAGTATTTTCCAACCGTTGCCTAAATTTTAGACAGGATATTATGAGATTCGAAACATTGTTTTTTTTAACTGGTAATAGGTAACTTATATTTCTTGGGTGATCAAATTTTAGCATATTCATAGAATTCCTAGA
Organism: Agapanthus africanus; assembly: GCA_030015575.1. Taxonomy (NCBI): domain Eukaryota; kingdom Viridiplantae; phylum Streptophyta; class Magnoliopsida; order Asparagales; family Amaryllidaceae; genus Agapanthus; species Agapanthus africanus. The sequence continues at coordinate 88,329,461 of JASDDO010000012.1, read as the reverse complement.
TAGCAAACTTGAAGATATTCTTTGATATCTTTGTTTAAGTAGTAATTTCTTAATGAAGACGCGTGTCAAATTTAGGGCCAAAATTATCGGGAAGGTGTGACGGCATTTGTTTTTGGGAAAGGTATTTAACGAGAAATTATTAGATGTGCCGGCCGGGTGTGATACACCCACGCAAGGATGAGAGAGAGGGGGGGGGGGTGCAGGCAAGCTTGGACAACGTGTGGTGCCACACTTCTACTTCTTCTCTATCTTGTCCGGATGTATACGTACAGCCGGCACATGAAATAATTTTTCGTATTTAACAGGAGCGAATCAGGACCAGTAGAGTTTCCAAAATCGAACCTCCCTGCATGTAAAGGAGATCAAAAGTACTTGCACATATGAAGTTTGGTATTTAACTTTTCTGAAAAACAAATAACGATGGTACAAATTAAAGTGATACTTCGAGATATGAAGTTCCATGAATTTTCCGCGGCTCGTCGTCAAATGAGGCCGTAAAAAACTGAAACTTTCGCCTATGATAGGAAGGCTCCAGTTTCCTGAAGGGAGTTTGCCTGAAAATTTCGACCTCAGATTTCTTGTAAGTGAAAGACATGCAAGCAAGAAGAAGATTGTAAAGAGAATGGGGATGAGCACTGCAGGCATTGCCATTGCCACTGAGCTAGCTAAGAACATAGCCTGCAAACTTTTCTATTATGATTTGATTTTTAGGTGCTATTTATAAATGTTTTAGAAAGTAATGTAACTGACAATTACACAGGTGTCCCTACTTTTCTTTTTTGTGAAGTGATGGTGAATGCAATAGAAGGAAGTGAGGATAGATTGGATTCTCAATATCCTACATTGGATTCTATATAATTTTATGAAGCTGCGTTTTTAATCACTGAACAACTTTGTATTCATAACATATTATCTCCTATAAATTAGTTTGGCACTGGCCGGTGTGCTATTAAAAAATGAAAAAAATCCATTGGATTCTCAATGGTCAATATATATATATGAGATTAATGGAAGAAAGAGGCCATAGGAGGGGATTTCCTCCTATGGCGTCGAAAAAACACCCTCTTCCTAGTTTTTTCCGACGATCGGCACCCACCAACTTCATCGTCATCATCTAAGATATGGGTATACCAAATTTCATGTGATTCTACAACTTTGGGTTCAAAATTAACGGTTTACCGACAATAGAACTTTTTACATTGCTAAATCAACGGTGAAAAGGTTGTAGAATCACATGAAATTTGGTGTATCCACATCTTAGATGATGACGATGAAGATGGTGGGTGCCGATCGTCGGAAAAATCTAGGGAGGGGGTATTTTTTCGACGCCATAGGAGGGAATTCCCTCCTATGGTATCTTTTCTCCATTATTCTCTCTCTCTCTCTCTCTATATATATAAGAGAATAATGGAGAAAAGATGCCATAGGAGGGAATTTCCTCCTATGGCGTCGAAAAAATACGCCCTCCGTCGTGTTTTCCGACGATCGGAACCCATTGTGTTCATCTTTATCATCTAAGATGTGGGTATACCAAATTTCATGTGATTCTACAACTTTTTCACCGTTGAATTAGTGGGTGCAAAATTAACGGTTTACCGACAATAGAACTTTTTACATTGCTAAATCAACGGTGAAAAAGTTGTAGAATCAGATGAAATTTGGCGTACCTACATCTTAGATGATAACGGTGAAGATGATGGATTCCGATCGTCGGAAAACACGGTGGGGGGCGTATTTTTTCGTCGCCATAGGAGGAAATTCTCTCCTATGGCCTCTTTCCTCCATTATTCTCTCTTTCTCTCTCTCTCTCTCTCTCTCTCTCTCTATATATATATATATATATATATGAAGCAGCATAGATATATATTTTGTGAAGCAGCATTTTAATCACTGAACAACTTTTATTCACAACATATTATCTCCTATAAATTAGTTTGGCACTGGCCGGTTTGCTATTAAAAAATGAAAATATCCATTGGATTCTCTCTCTCTCCCTCTCTCCCTCCCCCCCCCCCACACACACACTTTGGCATCTTCCCGTAAATCCTAATCTAAGCATATACTGTACACAACAGACCCACATTATTTCACTACAAGAATACAGCCAAATTCGACGGCTATTACCCGTCGAATTAGGTCTATTTCGACGAGACGTTCAAAATTGCGACAGAAGACCGATGACGCGTTTACTTTTGTCACTGTAGACCTAATTCGACAGGTACTACGCGTCGAATTAGACTTCTTTAATTCGACACGAGTTACCCGTCGAATTAGACATTATTTTGATATAAATCTCGCGTCGAATTAGACCTGATTTTATACGAATATAATATTTTTAAATAATATAATAATAATTTTTAAAATCTAACTCGACAGGTATTTCAATCGAATTAGACTTTATTTCGATGGGAAATATCCGTCTAATTAGGTTTAAACAGCAGACAAAAAATAAATTTCAAAATAGAGAATTCCAAATTTCAATCCAATCCAACATTTCAATATTAATTCAATTCCATTTTAAATTCCAAACGATATCCAAATACATTCCAATATCAATTCCAATCCAAATCCAAATATGTTCCAATATCAATTCCAATACAATCCATCAATCCTAAAATCATTTGGCAATCGAATCAAACAACCAATACAAACACATAGATTCATATTTATTGATATATATGTACATGAAAGTTAGAAAAGAAATCATAATCAATAACTCAAATATGTGTGTGTACTCGAACGTTAGAAGTTTAGACAATATTAAACTACGCGGAGGTCGACCACGGGGAGGGAGAAAATCGATCACGAGGGAGGCGCATCATCATCATCTTCGTCTGGGGGTAAAGCTCCTGCGATTAAAAGTTTAAAATACATAATTTAGTACACATGATATTTATATATTCATATATTATTAAGTTAGGGTTATCGAACTTACCAGAGGTACTGTCTCCCCTTGTCGTGCTTACATACGGAGAAGATGAAGTCTCTGGCTTGTGCTAAAACTGCTAAATGGATCGCCAGTGGGAGCAGGGGCCGATCGGTGTGAAGAACCGCTGATATCCGGTATCCGCTCAGTCTGAGATCCATCATACGTCGAGATCCTGGACCTACGCAATGTCTCCGAATCCTTGTCATATGCCCGACAATACTTAGGAGGTGGATGCGCAGTCAGCCGATTAGGAGCATTATACTGGATGGGAGAGATCTTGGCGGACACACATTAGACTCTTGTGTGAGTATCCAGCCTATATATGGTGAAAGCCCTATCTGCAGCAAACAGTCTCTACTAGTCATCAACTAGATGTCCGTGCTCCATCTCTATCCTCTCGATCAACCGGACTCTCTCAGCCGCCATCAGCTTCTGTTTGGAGAAGAAACGTATTACTGTCGTTCTAAAAACTACACAATAATTATTCTGAAATAATTAAGAAACATGACATTAGTGGAGTCTTACATATTGCACTTGAGCCGCAACCGAAGCATGATTGCTGTAATTTATTGCATAATTATATATCCATATTTACCTTATTTTGCCTATTTAATGTTACTCCATGCATATTTTATTAATAAATGCAGATTATAGAGTCTAAAGGGAAAAATTACACTAAAAGTGTATTTATGTGCATTAGATGTCGACATTCTAATGAAGAAATCGATACAAGGGTGGAGCAAATGAACAAAAAAAGACCCAAGTCCAATTCAGTATACAGGCCCGATAGCAGAGTCGACTTAAAACGATCATATCTCGAAGACCGTAGCTTTGATGGGGACGTTCTTAGACTCATTGGAAAGCTATCGACGAGATGAACAATCTCCCAAAATTTAAGGCCTAAAATCCAAAGATTTTCAGTTTTAGCCTAACCAGATTCGATTATAGCCGAAGTTTAGCAGAATTGGGTTTTGAGAATTTTAGGGTTTCTGGAGGCTTCGAAAAGATTTCTTTCCAACCCTTGTAATCTGCCATAGAGCGTATAAATACTGCTGTTTAATTATTTAGATTTTTATCTTCACTTTTAGGAGGATCAAAGTTCATAAGTTTATTCCTTAATTTTTATAATGAATTTCTTTTTTATTATTTCTTTTTCTCTTTTTACCATGAGTAGATTATTTCTATATAGGGTTTGAATTATTTTTGTTCTATGATTGGTGTTTGTTTTAACTATTCTATTCTTTTTCTATATTCTTAATGATGAATAATTTATGATAAGATAGGTTCTTTTTTATGCAATTCTGTTAAACTGGATAGATGAATGAGTGATTGAGAACCATGAGATCTATTTAGGGAAATGCCATGCCTCCTATAAAGTAGTTAATTTAATAATTGATTGACTTCCATGAAAATTAACTAGGGAAGGTAAAGTTCGCATTTTTATTATTTTTGTTCTATCTGGTTAATCTAGTGTTGGATTAGACTATGCTGATAAAACAAGGTAAGCTTTTGATTGACAACCAAAGAGTTTATTAAGTATAAGGGTATATAACTATTTCCTTATTAATTAGAATTTAAAATCTTTAAATTGATTGCTTGCCTATTTGTAAATTGATAGGGTATTGCCATGATCGTTTGAATTATACTTTCTTATTTGATTGATATTTTATTGCGATGACCGTATGCTTTATGCTTTCTTATATTTGATAAATAATTAATTTAAAGATGGAAATGAAGAAAAGGAAGGGTATTATTTAAAACACCATGATTAGACATAATGATTCTAAACCCTAGGCTATTCTTTATCTTTGAAATCTCTTTTAATTTTCAATTTACTTTCTTTTTATTATTTCTTTTTAGAATTATTAAAAAATCAAAGTTTTTATCTTTAATTCATTTTAGACTAATTATGTAACAACCCTAAACTTTCTGTACAAATTTTTTTCAAAATACAGAAAGGGATACCTTAGCCTGAGCACAAGTTATAAATTTGATTTACTTTTGAACAGCAAGAAAGAGTATGTAGTTCACTAGTAAAAGCCTTGCACTGCTGAGACATAGTACCTGAGTTCAAATTCCATCAGCCACATTATCTTTTTATTAAATTTTCTTTTAATCTTTTAGAAGCCCAAGAGTTTGCATGTGCATTACACATAAAATGAAGAGTCTCAGAATAAACAAACACGTGCACTGGGGTATATGAGGCGACGGGGACTGATTAATTGATTTTTGAAAAGTAGTAACCGCAATCAGCAACGGTGTCGCGTGTAGCTAACCGTAGTGAATACGGGTCGTCCTCAGGGATGCGTGGAACCTTTTAATTCTTACTTTAGACGTGTTGAAAGAAAAGAGTAAGAATAGAATAAAAAATAATGGAGAATAGTTTCTAGATTTACTTCAAAACACGAATGTAGATAAAAGATCTAGTTTAATTACGGATGTAGAATTTATGATGAAGATTCTTGTAGGTGTTAGGTTTACCTAGCACCTCATAAAGGGTTTGGAAGCATCACATGTCTCAAAATCAAATTTTTAAGGTGCTAAGTGAACATACAAAGAATCATCATTAGAAATTTAGGGTTTCATTACAAAGACAACATCACAAGTAATAAAAGCTAGGGTTTTGAGAGTACAACCTTTGTAGCTCCCTACGTTAGACTCCTTGGCTACTTGAGGATTGGAAAAAGGTTCGCTTGAAAACTTCTAGGTCCACGACGATCCACCCGAAACTCCTTTACCCAAAGCTTCTTGCTTTACTCGATATGTCAATGAAGTAGAGCAAACACCCTACACAAACCGGCTAGATGTGTGTAGTATGATGCTGTGGTTTGTATTCTTTGATCAAAACTCTTTCTTTTTATTAACCTCACTTAAGAAAATAATCAAGAGAGGAAGAAGAAGATGGTGGCTAAGCTTTCTCACAAAAGAAAAGATATGAGAGTGAATATAATTGAAATGAGAAAAGAATAATATATGTTAATCCTTTCTCGCTTCAACCATGGTTAGAATCATCTAGATTTTTATCAAATGGGTTAAAGATGAAAGAATAATTAACTCAAGGTTAAATGGTGGTTGAAGCATGGTCAAAGATGATAAGTATAAACCTTGTGTGAATTATCCTTTCTCTTTTTCTAAATGATAAATAAATAGATAATTCTAAAATGTAAGTCTTGCATTGCCACCAAACATGTATCAACAACCATGATACTATGTATGCATGTATGTATCCATGCACATCATCATGTGCATACATGTATGCATACAAAAATAGAAAAAGAGTTTGATTAAAGAATTAATCTAAAAGTCATTTGTCAAATCAACACTTGATTTTGCAAACCGGTCATATCACATATGACCCGACCAATAGAAAATGCCCGATTAATATACGGTATCACATATCCGTATTTAATCGGGTCCCCGCGCATATCTCATATGCAAACCAAATCTTTTCGCCTGAGCCAGGAAACTTCATTGTGGGACTCTAAGACTCGTCAATATGCCGGCAGTAGATAATGATCATATCAAATACCTACAAGCCGCAAGCGGTTAGCTAAACGTAACGGACACCCGGATATTGAGCGATCAGAAGAAAACAAGCGAACCTGTTACAACTCCCGTCGAGCCAACCGGCAACACTACCGTACAGTCCGGTCTCTTCGTCAGATATGCTGCATATCGAGTCTAGGGATGGTAACGTCGACCCCAATAACTCAATAAGTCGTGTCGATGAATGGTCTATAACAGATCGAGAAACTACTGATAACACTTATCAGTAAATCTCAACAGCCCTGGCAAGGGACTTACTAATATAGCCAGTCGAGCACAGCACAGCATCAACTCCTAATACCGGGAGAGACGAAACCCCTCCTATCGCTCATCGCCTTCGTGTGTCTCGGGACTGTACCCAACGGCCACCTGTTTGCACGACTCAGTAGAGCCGTGGTAGGGTGGTAATCAAAGTACAGTGGGAGAACACACAAGACTCTATGACGATCTCGGGTCTACAGACTAACCTGCACTAGTGTCACCTGAGAACTGCTATCCGACGATAGATATAATTCCAAATAGGAGTTCTCGGTGAGTCCGTCCAGTGTACCCAGTCACCACTGAGCACCCGTATACGATCTCGATGTCAAAACATCGATGAATGTTGGAACATCCATCGCCCATCATATGGGTCTAGTATCATATACGCTAGTCTACTCTGGTATATCGATGCCCCGTCTCGATACACTTACGACTAGGGACATTTCAGGATATGCTTATAAACTACAAATGTCCCACTAGTATGATCTCTATCATAATCACAGTAGTCAAGTCTATATCCTCAGGGCTTTATCAACATGTGTGAATGAATAAAAGCATGATCAAATCAACATGTCAGATAAAGAAGAACCAGATAGCATACTATTATGTCGAGCAAGAATGTACACTGAATATATATATATATATATATATATATATATATATATGTATGTATGTATATATATATATATATGTATATATATACATGTATAAATACATCCACTATCATATAATGGCCTCTAGGGCATACATATATCCAACAATCTCCCACTTGCACTAAGGCCAGTTATTGGCGTATCTCATACCCAACATCTCAAAAAGTCGCTCATGCTGCGGCTGAGGGAGGGCCTTGGTGAGTGGATCCGCAGCGTTATTCTTTGTGTCTACTCTCCTGATCTCGATCTCGCGGCGATCTACAATCTCCCGGATCAAATGAAGCGCCTCAGGATGTGTCTGGACCACTGATGGGACCTGGGCTCCTTGGCTAACGCCATAACCCCATTATTATCACAATACAATGGTATTGGATCAATAATGGTTGGAACTACTCCTAGCTCCGAGACGAACTTCCTCATCCAGACGGCTTCCTTGGCGGCATCATTCGCAGCAACGTACTCAGCCTCCATCGTAGAGTCTGCAACGGTATCCTGTTTGGAACTCTTCCAACTTACCGCCCCTCCATTGAGGGTAAATACAAACCCTGAGATAGATTTGCTGTCATCCTTATCACTCTGGAAGCTCGAATCGGTAAAGGCCTCCATTTGGAGATCTCCATTACCATACACCAAGAACAATTCTTTAGTCCTTCGCAAGTACTTAAGAATGTTCTTCACAGCTATCCAGTGATTCTCCCCCGGGTTGGATTGATACCTGCTTACTACACTGAGTGCATAAGCTACATCTGGGCATGTATATAACATCGCATATATTATAGATCCTACTGCCGAAGCATAGGGTATAATGCTCATGCGAGCTCTCTCTTCATCGGTCTTTGGGCAAGAGTCCTTGGAGAGAGTGACCCCATGGCAAGCGGGTAAGGCACCCCGCTTGGAGTCTTCCATACTAAACCTTTTTAGGATGGTGTTGATGTACCTGGTTTGGGACAATCCCAATAACCTCTTGGATCTATCCCTATAGATCCTAATGCCCAGAATGTATGTGGCATCACCCAGGTCCTTCATGGAGAACCTTAGTGATAAGAAAGATTTGACCGACTGTAGCATAGGAATATCATTTTCTATCAGAAGAATGTCATCCACGTACAATACAAGGAATGTGACAGCTCTTCCTACAGCCTTCTTATAAACACAAGGTTCATCTGGATTTTTGATGAAATCAAACTCTTTGATAACATCATCGAAACAGATGTTCCAACTCCGTGATGCCTGCTTTAACCCATATATAGATTTAAGCAATCTACATGCTTTCCCGCTGCTCCCACTGTCAATGAAGCCCTCCAGCTGATCCATATAAACGCATTCTTCTAAATCTCCATTTAGAAATGCCGTTTTAACGTCCATCTGCCAGATTTCATAGTCGTAGTGAGCAGCAATAGCAAGTAGGATCCGAATGGATTTAAGCATGGCTACGGGTGAAAAAGTCTCGTCATAGTCCAAACCTGGTCTTTGACGAAAACCCTTCGCCACAAGTCTTGCCTTATAGGTCTCTACCTGCCCATCTACACCAATCTTTCTTTTAAAGATCCATTTGCACCCCACAGGTTTTACCCCAGGGGGTACAATGTCCAAAGTCCATACTTTGTTGCTGTACATAGACTCCATTTCGGATCTCATGGCATCCAGCCACTTCACAGAGTCTCCACTCGTGATAGCTTGCTGAAAACTGGTAGGATCATCATCCTCCATAATGCAGTCTTCTCTGTGTTAGTTATATGTATGCCCTAGAGGCCATTACTGTACATTGGATGTATATTGTAGTGGATGCTGGGACATATATAGGAAGGACTTTCTTGCTCGACATGATAGTACGCTATCTGGTTGCTCTTTATCTTAACATGTATACTTTCTGTCTCTCTGATTACATGTTGATAAAGCCCATAGGATGTGTACTCGACTTCCAGGACTATGATGTAGATCATACTAGTGGGGCCTGGGTAGTCCAAGAGTACATCCTTCAAATGTTTCTAGTCGAGGGAATATCGAGACGGGGCATCGATATTACAGAGTAGACTAGCGCATATCTTCTCGACCCATGCGATGGGCGATGGATGATCCCATATCCATTGGTGTTTGACATCGAAGATGGTATGCGGGTGCTCAGTGGAGACTGGGTACACTGAACGGACTCGCCGAGAACTCCCAGATGGTATTATACCTCACGTCAGATGGCAGTTCTCTGGTGACACTGGTACAGCTTAGTCTGTTGACCCGAGATCGTCATAGAGTCTTGTGTGTCTCCCACTGTGCTTTGATTTCCACCCTACCACGGCTCTACTGAGTTGTGCAAACAGGTGGTTTTTGGGTACAGTCCCGATTCACATGGAGGCAATGAGCGATAGGAGGGGATTCGTCTCTCCCGGTATTGGGGGTTGATGTTGTGCTATGCTCGACTGGCCATAACAGGAAATCCCTGGCCAAGGTTGCAGTGATATACTGGTAAGAGTTATCAGTAGTTTCACGAATGTTATGGACCCTACGTCGGCATGACTTATCGAGCTATTGGGGTCTGACGTTTACCACCCCTAGGCGAGATATGCGACATATCAGACGAACAGACCGGACTATACGGTAGTGTTACTGGTCGGATTCACTGGAGTGTGAGCGGGCTTGCTCTTCGATCTTCAGATCGCTCAATACCCGGGTGGCCGTTACGTTTAGCAGACCGCTTGCGGCTTGTGGATGTTTGATATGATCATCATCCGCTGCCGGCGTATTGACGAGTCTTTAGAGTCCTACACAGAGGTTTCCTGGCTCAAGCGAAACAAAATAGGAGCGCATATGAGATATGTGCGGGACCGAGAGTAATGCGTGTATGTGATACCGTATTTCATTCTCGCGATCAATGTGTCGAATGGTTGTATGCGATATAACCTAATTATCGAATCAAGGATTGATTCGATAAGCCGATACATTGGATACTAGCCGGTTATATGCGATATGACCGGATCGTTAAATCAAGAGTTGATTTAATGATTTAATGCATAATTATATATTTGATATATTACTTTGCATTAACTAGTATCGGTTCACTTTAGATGGATTTTCTCACTCGGATGTGCGCATTGTATATGCGATATACCTTTGTGCACTTGTATGTATCATGTTTGATGATGCATGCTAACTTGTGTTTTGTGTAAAGTTTAAACCATGGTTATGTAATGGTTAGGGTTTACATTTTCATATCTATTTATTTATTCATTTATTCATTTTGGAAAATGAAAAGCAAATGAGAAAATGGTGGCTTCTTTTGTTTTGTTCATGAAGCTTCATGAAGACTTTGACTTTAGCAACCATTTTGTCTCATGCTTAACCCTAACCATCCCATTTAACCATGATTGATTCTCTACACATTACCATGGTTAGTGTTATGATAAGTATTGTTATTCTTTTCTTTTTGGAATTAACTTATCATAATATTCTTCTTCTTCTTCCTTCAACTCAAGAAGAAAAAGCTTTCTTCATCAATGGTGATTGATGATAAAGAGTGAGAAATCCAAATCTAAAGTCTACCCACTTCCTATTTCTTCATCCTCTACCTCTTGCCAAGTAGTAGAGTGTGTTCTCTTCACAAGTTTTTGGACTTGGTGAAGTCGGAGCTTGATTTAGCGATGCCTCGACGTAGATCATCTTCGGCACGTCGTCGATGACCTAGCCCGCTTCTTCTCCGATGAAGCCGACGCAAGAGCCCGGATTTCGGATTTGTACAGCGGAGATGACTTCTTCATGGAGCTATGGAGGTGGACAAACGGATCTACAAAGTTTGTATATCCGTATCCCTTAGTTAACTGTTAACTAGATTACTTTTTCGCCTAGTTTTCTAGCAAACGATCCGTAGTCGGGTCTCTCGGCACCTAGAATTTTTGAAAATGGCATGTTCGATGCCTTGTGAGACCTCACTAGGGTGCCTAGGAACCCTACACTCTGTCACCATCAATGAGGAAACCGTAGTACCTCTCCAGTGGGCGAGAAGTCCTACCAAACCTACGGAGTAGTCGAGATTCCTCAGTTTCTATTGCAACAGCCGGTTCAACCAAGTCGTCATTTGTAGTTTGTGTCTTTAGAACCTCTTCTAGATCTACCACATTGCCATCAGTTTCATTTGTGAAAAACTCTTTTTCCAAGAATGTGGCATGTTGGGAAACAAACACCTTTTGTTCCTTCTTGTGGTAAAAAGGATATCCATAAGAGTTCTTTGGATATCCCACAAAATTACACATGGCTGACCGTGTCTCGAGTTTGTCCGGATTCTGCTTTTTAACATAGGTCGGGCAACCCCAAATCTTAATTCTCTTAAGAGATGGTCTCTTCCCATGCCATATCTCATATGGCTTGGTAGACACGGTTTTGGTTGGGACCCTGTTCAGTAGAAACGCTGCAGTTTCCAATGCATGCCCCCAAAATGAGACAGGTAACTCAGCATCACTCATCATGGATCGGACCATATCTAATAGGGTCCTATTCCGTCGTTCACACACACCGTTGTGCTGTAGTGTGTAAATAGGAGTGAGCTGAGAGAGAATCCCATTCTCTTTTAGGAAGTGTGCAAATTCTGTACTGAGGTACTCCCCACCTCGATCTGATCGAAGCATCTTGATACTCAAGCCGGTTTTTTTTTCTACTTCTTGTTTATATTCAGTGAATTTCTCGAAAGCTTCGGATTTGTGCTTTAATAAAAATACATGACAGAATCTTGAGAAATCGTCAGCGAAAGTAATGAAGTAAGAAAAACCGCCTCTAGCCTGTATAGACATTGGCCCATATACATCACTATGTATGAGTCCTAGGAGCTTGGTAGCTCTTTCTCCGTGTCCGGTAAACGGAGTTTTGGTCATTTTACCCTTGATACAAGACTGGCAAGTTGCATAAGATTTATATTCAAAAGGGTTTAAATATCCATCTTTGTGTAACTTGTTTAATCTTGTTTCGTTAATATGACTAAGTCTACAGTGCCAAAGAAAAGCTTCATTTATTTCTGAATGTTTTCTTTTATTAGTGTGTTGTATGCTGAAAACTGTGTGTTGATTAAGGACGTATATCCCGTTATTAAGCGTACCATACCCAACCAACATTTGATTCAGGTGAATGTTCATAACATTGTTCTGCAATACAAAATTATATCCTTCATTGTCTAACAAAGAAACAGATATTATATTACAAAGCATACTTGGTACAAAATAACATGGGTTCAAAACCAATATACACCCAGATGGCAACCCCAAGTGATACCCTCCCACTGCGACTGTATGTACATTGGAACCATTTCCAACGCGGAGAGTATGGTCACCTGTCTTCAAAACCTTGCTATTTCTCAGCCCCTGCATAGAATTGCAAATGTGAAAACCTGAGCCGGTATCTAATACCCAGGAAGCAGAGTTTATTGAAAAACAATTTTCTGTCACAAACATACCTGAAGCGGAAGCATCCCCATGCTTCTTCTTGAAATTTAAGTACTCCGTACAGTTGCGCTTCCAATGTCCTGTTTTGTAGCAATGAAAACATCCCCCTTTCCCCGATTCTCCAGCTTTGGACTTATCCTTCCCCTTAACCTTTTTAACTCCACCCTTAGGCTTGGTGGGCTTCTTCTTGAGCTTTCCCTTGGCCTTAGCTTTTGGGCGAGAAGAAGAAGATTGCCCAACACTCAAAACGGGAGTTTTCACTGATTTCAGTGTGCTCTCTGCACTCCTTAACATATTAAGGAGTTCAGGTAGTTCCCTCTCCATGTTGTGCATGTTGAAGTTAACTATGAATTGAGCAAAGGTGGAGGGGAGGGACTGCAGAATAATATCCGTATATTGTTCATTGTCCATCGTCCATCCAAATTCCTCAAGCTCTTCTATGAGAGCTATCATCTTCAGAACATGGTCTCCTACTGGTGTGCCAGGGGCCATTCGCATCTGAAACAATTTCTTTGATGCTTCGTATCGTAATACGAGGGATTGCTCTCCATACAACTCCTTTGTATGGAAGAATATGGCTTGAATGTCCATATTCTCGTGCTGCTTTTGATGTGTGTTTTCCATCGATACAAGCGCGAGGCATTTGGCCATGGCACAGTCAGTGTCCCATGTCTTGCGGACTTCTTTGTCCGCAACTGAGGATTTTGGACCTGGGATGGGCGGGGCTGAAGCCGTGAGGACATATGATACTTTATCATAAGTCAAGGCTATTTTCAGATTTCTCAGCCAGTCTTTATAATTGGTCCCATTCAATTTATTTTTATCTAGTAGAAACTTGAGTCCAGTCATTGGTATCTGCCATTAAGAGAGAGAAAAGAATACACTCAGCGAAATCTCTTGCAAAGATCAGATTGGTTATTATCTTGTCTAACCGATGTCTCCCACTGCTTTAATCAAGTTTTTCTTTCAAACCTTTAAAAAGAAAACTAGCCAGGATTAATTACAGTCTACAACTTCGCTAACCGTTCAGCCAGGCCAGTTCGGTACTTGAGGGAGGTTCCCCGTGCTTTCGCACGGACCTAATTAAAGTAAACCTCGTTTTCCCAGAGGCGTAGCCCCGTTAACACCTTTCTAGACACCTAATGAGTTAGCTAATTATAAACTGCAAAACTCTCCTGGGAGCAACTATTGCCCACAGTGGGATCGGGATCCAACCATCATATGGAAGGTATGCAATCTCATTGCAAATCTCAACACTTGAAATTCCCGATGCGGTTTTTACCCCTGGCACTCATGATCTTGGCTATGGTCAACAAATCACAAGCACTAGTCAGGTTCAACCCGTCATTTCTTGATTAATCAGACCCGTTTACATGACCCTTGGCTAAGGTCAACAAAGTCATATGCCCGTCCTAATTAATCTGCACCATATGCATTGTAGGAAGACATCACTTAGCTACCGTACACTACGCCTTGGCTAAGGTCAACAAACATAGCAAGAATACTAAGTACTCAACTTTCTAAAATGACGGAGGGTTGCGGATGATTTTTAAGAAAATCTTTAACGCTTTGAACTTGATATCGTCGTAGAATCAAATGGTTTTCAAAAGGAGTAGCTTGAGCTCCGCAGTTTTGAAATGTAGCTTTTTCATAAAGAGCCGAGTGGTTTTCAAATCCGATTCTACAACATCTTTTTAGGTTTATTTTCTTTACATTAATCATATTAATGTAGTCCCATCATTTAAGTCCTTAAGCCAATCACAGAAAAGAAACGAAAATACAACGTACGCTTATGCCATCCGCATTCGCCGCAATGTCCCGTTATGCACCGTTAGGTTACTTAACTAACGGCATATCGGGACGGGACTAGCGCGGGTTTAAAACATAAGCAACGTCTACTATATATCTCATATATAATATATCATTCGTCTCAGATATCATAGAACACAGGCAACAGAAACACAGATATAATGTGGGATATACTAGGACGTCCGTATTTAGTATTTAGCCAACAATAGAAAATACGGATTCCACAGTCGCGATAAATAGCTAAGCCCACACCCCTAGACCCCTACGTGAGCGGCAAGCGACCCTACCAATCCTGGAGTTTAGGAGACCCGGTCTCGACTCCTCGAGATGGCCTCCCACTGAACCCCAGAACCCGGTGACTTGTGCTCCCCTCCTTGGGTCTATCCTAATGCGGAAAAGTAAATAATATACAACACTGGTGACAACAACCTCAACCCGGAAGTGCCCTAAATAAAAGAATATTTCATTACATTTGAATTTTACATGAATGAAAATAAAACTCTCATCTCATATAAAACCCCTCGGCTATTCAATCGCGACAATCATGCACATCATATCTCAGCAACACATAATATCATATATCATCAACGTAAGTAAGTATGCGTACCCCGATTGTCGTTGATGTATAGCAACGAAACCGGCGATAAGCGACATACTACACTTACGGTCACAGAAAAGAAAGTGTAAAACTATAACATTTGGAATCCACATTCTCTTTAGACATCGTAAATCCGAAATATCACATACTTCGCATTTCATGCCTAACTATATGAATTCCACATATTGTATCACATTCCAGATAAATAAACAGTATTAAACATTTCGATAGAATAATCAAATACCCAAAATTTCCTAAAGCTCAACACTTGAGCAGAGTTCAAAAAACCCGGAATGTGTCACAGTAGCAGCGGTCTAGCCGTAGAAGGGTCAAGCCAACGCCTCACATGTGGCACGCCGTACTGCCCCAAACCTTAAGGTTTAGAGGCAGTTCAGACGGTCACATAATCGAGTTAAGCTTTGTGTTCTTCTAGAGGGTCCACCACAAAACTTGCACGTATTTCCGAAAGATTTAAACTCGAGAAAAAATTCAACACTTGAAAATTTTCCGTGCCGGGAAAAAGTGAGTTAATGATATCCGTTCGAACTTTTTAATACTTTCTAAATTATCCGAAAAAGGCACGAAATTAAAATTCCGATCGAATCACCGAATCCAAAACCATCCCCAGAACATTCAACACTTGAATCAGATTAAAAATACCCAAAAATATATAAAAGCAGGCGAGAAGATTACTGTACAAATATGAGGCATTAACATTTCAGTACGGTCGCGGTTCCGTGGCCTAAGCAAGGTACGGCCGCGGTTCCGCGGCGTAATGTTCGGTTTAGGGCTTCGTATTTTACAGCATTTCTTATATTTGCCTGCTGAATTTTTTAAGTATTTTTAATACTGGAGAAACACAATTCTAAAAAATTGTCCAGAGAAGGGTTAAAAATCCGTATTTTTGGTTCGATCGGAGTTTTAACTTCGCTAAAGTGTCGCCTAAAGCTCTAGGTCGGCTCTGATACCAATGTTAGGTTTACCTAGCACCTCATGACGGGTTTGGAAGCATCACATGGCTCAAAATCAAATTTTTAAGGTGCTAAGTGAACATACAAAGAATCATCACTAGAAATTTAGGGTTTCATTACAAAGACAACATCACAAGTAATAAAAGCTAGGGTTTTGAGAGTACAACCTTTGTAGCTCCCTACGCTAGACTCCTTCGCTACTTGAGAGTTAGAAAAAGGTTCGCTTGAAAACTTCTAGGTCCACGACGATCCACCCGAAGCTCCTTTGCCCAAAGCTTCTTACTTTACTCGATATGTCAATGAAGTAGAGCAAACACCCTACACAAACCGGCTAGATGTGTGTAGTATGATGCTGTAGTTTGTATTCTTTGATCAAAACTCTTTCTTTTTATTAACCTCACTTAAGAAAATAATCAAGAGAGGAAGAAGAAGATGGTGGCTAAGCTTTCTCACAAAAGAAAAGATATGAGAGTGAATATAATTGAAATGAGAAAAGAATAAAATATGTTAATCCTTTCTCGCTTCAACCATGGTTAGAATCATCTAGATTTTTATCAAATGGGTTAAAGATGAAAGGATAATTAACTCAAGGTTAAATGGTGTTTGAAGCATGGTCAAAGATGATAAGTATAAACCTTGTGTGAATTATCCTTTCTCTTTTTCTAAATGATAAATAAATAGATAATTCTATAATGTAAGTCTTGCATTGCTACCAAACATGTATCAACAACCATGATACTATGTATGTATGTATGTATCCATGCACATCATCATGTGCATACATGCATGCATACAAAAATAGAAAAAGAGTTTGATTAAAGAATTAATCTAAAAGGCATTTGTTAAATCAACACTTGATTTTGCAAACCGGTCATATCACATATGACCCGACCAATAGAAAATGCCCGATTAATATACGGTATCACATATCCGTATTTAATCGGGTCCCCGCGCATATCTCATATGCACACCACATCTTTTCGCCTGAGCCAGGAAACTTCATTGTGGGACTCTAAAACTCGTCAATACGCCGGCAGTAGGTAATGATCATATCAAATACCTACAAGCCGCAAGCGGTCAGCTAAACGTAACGGCCACCTGGGTATTGAGCGATCAGAAGAAAACAAGCGAACCTGTTACAACTCCTGTCGAGCCAACCGGCAACACTACCGTACAGTCCGGTCTCTTCGTCAGATATGCTGCATATCGAGTCTAGGGATGGTAACGTCGACCCCAATAACTCAATAAGGCGTGCCGATGAATGGTCTATAACAGATCGAGAAACTACTAATAACACTTATCAGTAAATCTCAACAGCCCTGGCTAGGGACTTACTGATATAGCCAGTCGAGCATAGCATAGTATCAACTCCCAATACCGGGAGAGACGAAACCCCTCCTATCGCTCATCGCCTTCGTGTGTCTCGGGACTGTACCCAACGGCTACCTGTTTGCACGACTCAGTAGAGCCGTGGTAGGGTGGTAATCAAAGTACAGTGGGAGAACACACAAGACTCTATGACGATCTCGGGTCTACAGAATAACCTGCACCAGTGTCATCTGAGAACTGCTATCCGACGATAGATATAATTCCATATATGAGTTCTCGGTGAGTCCGTCCAGTGTACCCAGTAACCACTGAGCACCCGTATACGATCTCGATGTCAAATATCGATGAATGTAGGAACATCCATCGCCCATCATATGGGTCTAGTATCATATATGCTAGTCTACTCTGGTATATCGATGCCCCGTCTCGATACACCTACGACTAGGGACATTCCAGGATATGCTTATAAACTACAGATGTCCCACTAGTATGATCTCTATCATAATCACAGTAGTCAAGTCTATACCTCAGGGCTTTATCAACATGTGTGAATGAATAAAAGCATGATCAAATCAACATGTCAGATAAAGAAGAACCAGATAGCATACTATCATGTCGAGTAAGAATGTATACTGAATATATATATATATATATATATATATACATGTATAAATACATCCACTATCATATAATAGCCTCTAGGGTATACATATATCCAACAGTAGGGTTCATCAGATTTAGTAGTAATAGATGATTAATTAAAAATCACTCCTTTTATTCTTTAATAAATTAAAACTAGATCGACAGTGATGCATGCAGATTAGGGTTTTAGGAGGGAATAGGGTTCCCACTCTTAACCCCTATCTTTACATGGATCTCCGTTTATGTCTAGTATTTTCCAAAACAATTGTTAATCTAATTTCAAATCGCGGTCGTGACTATCAATGAATTGATAGCATGCTCGATTAGGATGTTAACGATTCTTTTGGTGAAGCTTATAAACTTTATAGGACGTAAAAGAAGTTAAAGGATTTTTTCCATCCATTGATCTATCCTAATCCTACGAACCCTAACAAGCAGGGAATTACTCGCGCATGTAGGGGATAGAAGAAGAAAGAAAGGAATTCATAATGCAAATAAAGAAAATAAATGCAAATAAAACAACTACCTTTATTAATCAACTTGATCAAATACACTTTTTGTTTCTTTTAGAAAGCGGAATACAAATCCTAGTTTGCTTCACGATCGATCTTGAAGGAGGTAGATGAACAGTTGATGATCAACCTGGATGTGTGATCTGTCTTGGACTTCTTAATCTCTTCGGTTTTATAAATTTTCCAAGAGGCTCTCTGTCCTTTAAATAGTCTCAAACCCAGAATTCCTAGTTTTCTAATAGGGTAACTAGTTGTTAGAATCCCAACCTGAAAATCCCACATCCCAACTCTTCAAAATTGCGGCGGAACCACGGCCATATACCCCTTTTGCCCGCAGTTCCTCGGTGGGGTAAGGGGGTTAGGGTTTATGTTTTCTGGGGCTTCTTCCTTGTGACACGTGGTGATCTTTTTAATATCTGGATTTTGAAAATATCTTCTTAGTCTCTGGCAGAATTGATTTCTTCGATGTACTTTAATATTTCAGCAGATTTGATCTCGATATCTTGGATTTCCTGATTCAAGTCCTGATATAATTTCTGCACAATATCTCAATGAATAATGTTAGTAATATTTGACATTTTTGAGATATTATCCTAACCACTTTATAAGATATTGTATTTTAAGAATATAGGTTAAGGATATTTTATATGACATGCATATTTAAATTATCAAAATATTATATAAATATTATATGCATACATTTTCCTTTATAATGTTATTTATAAATATAGAAACACATGGTAATAGATATTTTGCAGATAAACTCTCATATATTTCATATTTATAATAAACACATTAAATATTCAAGAAATGTAAGGAAAATAGTCATACCAAAGTGCAAAATTTTCAACTGAACAAATACCTCCAAACTTAACTTTGATCGTCCCGAGCAAACTAGTTATTCAAGAGAAGGAGAAAAAGAAAGAAAAACCTAAGAGCACACTTTCGTAGGAAACACGATTGCACTGAGCACGTGCAACAAACCATTAAACCTCTAGGTGTCCCTAATAGGAGGAGTGTTGTCTCATGAGGGTTTTCAGCGGATTACACCCACAAAATCCCATAATGAAAGAAAGATAGTGGAAGTTACATATAAATACAAGAACTATAAAAGAAAGAACTTGAAAATAAGAGTTTCCAACTACACTAACTTTTCGGTTGCCATGAGCCCTATCTTAATGGTTATGAAAAGATACTAGAAATTACATCATCCCTCAATAAAACTTCGCCTTTATTCTTCCTCCCTACCTTTCTTCCAAATATCGATTATATACCCCTACATGTATGTAAAAGACATCCCTACACTCGGAGAATTCAATTCAAGCTATCATACTCTTGTCCATCTGCTTTTGTACATTTTATTCGGTGAATATTTTAGATGGAATTACTCATATATTTTTCATGCAACCGTTAATACTTCTTGAGGTACTAACAGACCGATTACTAAATGTGCTTACTTATTAGGCGTAATTAGCAATATTCTCGTCTTGCAACACCCAAGGCTTAGCAGTGGCTCCCAAACCAGTTGGTCTACGGCACTTGGTGATAAGACACCCTCGCTGTATTTTTTTATGCTGGCTTAAGTAATTACAAAACCAGTGTTCATTTTTCTTCACCATTTTACGCTTCATTTATATTTATTTTTCTTCATACCAAGGTTTTTAGACAAGAGCATTTCAAGGTATCCTCTATTATCCCAAGTTTCAAGATGTGTGTAAGTGCGTATAGTAGGGTATCAACGTTTAAATGTTTGGCCTCAAGAATAGGGACTATTTTTCAGACTTATTTTTATCCTCAGATTAGTAATTTCCTTCATCTTACTAACCCTTGGGACAACGGCTCATAACTACTTATTACTAGTCCCGTTTAAGAAAACATCCTTTCTTGTTTTTCTCAAACTATTCCTATCTTACAAATTTAATTTTTCACTTTCTAAGTTCCATTATCAAAAAAAAATTGTGCTTATGCAAAGTGTAATGCAAAGTAATGAGTAAATAAGCACAAACCTCCCCCAAATCTGTTTGCAGCAGTATCCTCATTGTTGTCATCTTGTAAATCTCAAAATCTGTAGACTTGGGAGGAAAAAATTATTAACGGGGACAAGAATATATGAAAGTGAAATCCTCCCCCAAACTTGTTTTTGGCTCGTAATTTTGTAAAAACTTATTTTCAAGAGCCAAAATACTTTTCGCCCACCCAAACTTGAGTTAAACAATATTACGCTTTTAAAATCATAAGAGGGGGTAAAGTTATTGGTCAATGCAAAGCTTTACAAAGACCAAAAGTCAACACTAACCATTCAAAAAATTTATCAATGTAACGCACCGGTTGATGGAAGAACATGTTATATAAAGCCAAGAAGAAGCGGGGAGGAGATAAGAAGTGGTATGGTTTACGTCTCGGTGGATAGAGACGAAGCGATGATGGTGGATTACTCGCATTCTCGTTATTGTTAAAAAGAAGGGGTGGCGGTTCAACTTTTTTGGGTAGGGGTTGATTCGTCACAACATCCATGTCTTCGAGAAATGCGAGTTCTTCTGCGAAAATGTCTTCAAAGCTTTCATCGATATCCCGAATAATAATTTCATTGGAAAGAACGAGGTGATACTCGGACTCCATAAAAGGTTCATAATTAGCGTTAGAGGTTGACCCGGACAGCTCGATAGAAGGGTCCGTATGTGTATAATAAATAGCGGGGTCAAACAACAACGTACTATAGGAGTCTAGATCAGTATCGTGAAGCTCTTCAATTTCGCTGCTGTAGGAATCTATTATTTCGACAGAACACACATGAGCATAGGGTTCGGAGGGTTCACTTCCCAACTTTTAAATGTTAAGCTCAATTGACTTCCTCCCGAAGGATAGGTTCATAGAGCCATTTCGACAGTTGATTACAACGTTGGAAGTCGCTAGAAAAGGTCGACCTAAAATCACCGGAATTTGGTTTCGTGGGTTAGCCACAAGCTGTGTATCAATACTATGAAGTCCACAGGGAATATAAATTCCCCGACTTTGGTTAACACGTCCTCTAACTCACCCCTAGATTTGGTGATAGATCGATCGGCCATCTGAAGAGTGCAGTGCGCCGGCTTCAATTCTCCGATCTCTAATTGCTCATATACAGAATACAGAAGCAAGTTAACACTAGAGCCTAGATCGAGTAAAGCACGATTGATATTTTTACCCCCAGTAGAAATAGAGATTGTAGGACAGCCATGGTCCTTACGTTTCTTAGGTAATTGCTGGGTAAAAGCTATGCTTACATTACTCGCCATGAACATCTTTTTCGGCACTTGAGTTTTTCTCTTCCTAGTGCACAAGTTCTTAAGAATTTTCGCATAATCCGGAATTTGTTGTATAGAATCTAGGAGAGGGATATTTATGTTAACTTGCTTAAAAATTTCCATAATTTTCTCCATTTGTGGACTCGGTTTGTTTCCCTTTAACCTATTTGGATAAGAAGCTTTATCAATAAGGGTTGGGTCCAACATTGGAGAAGATTGTGGGGGTGGAATCGATCCTAGAATTGGAGTGGGGATCGTTTTAGATAGACTTGAGGAAGTGGGTGGAGGGTTCGAACTTAGTGGGAAACGGAGAATAGGTTCGGAAGTAGGTGGGAGACTGGACGAATTAGGTGAAGAAGTAGAAGCCGGGGTATTATTAATATCACCAACGTCATCAACATGTTCACCCACGTGGTTATCCATCACTCTTCCCGATCTCAATGTAGTAACGACACTTACATTATAATTTTGCGAGTGGCCAGGATTTGGTAGGGGTTGAGATGGAACTTTCCCTTTCTCTCTAACACTCATCGCGGCATTTAACTGTGCAATTTGTGCTTCCATCGATTTTATACTCTCACCGTGAGAGGCGGAGTTCTACATTAATGTTTGAATAGAAGACTTTAAATCAGCCGACGTTTGCATGGAAAATTTAATAAACAGATCGAGTGCAGAGGAGTTTTCGGTACCGGCCGTTTGGGAAGAATTATTATAAGGTGCAGAATTATTGGTTGGATTTTGAAAAGTTTGTTGTTGAAAGGGATGCTGACTCTGTGATGGTTGTTGTTGCTGTGGAGGAGGTATTTGATAGTTGCTTGGGAACTGGTTTTGATTTTGAGTTTGGTTTTGGTTCAAAGCAAAATTAGGATGATTCTTCCATCCCTGATTGTATGTGGAAGAATAAGAATCGTTTCTAGGTCGTTGCTGAAAAGTAGCATTAATTTATTCTTGACCTTGAAATGGTGGATTCAAAGGACAATCTTCCGTTAAGTGCGATGGGTTGGAACATCAACCACACACGGTCTTGGGGAGCGTAAATTGGTTTAGGGAGGCTGAAGAGACTTTATTTTATATAGCATCGAGTTTCCTTTGTATCGCGGCCATTTCGGCTTTCACTGCGATGGAAACCTCGAGCTGATAGATACCTCCCCTAGACGAAAGAGGTCTAACGCTTTCCCATTGTAAAGTTTTTTCGGCGAGATTTTCCAGAAATTGCCAAGCTTCACCATTGTCTTTAGACAGGAAATGACATTGACACATGGTTTCAAGCATATGTTTTATTGTAAAATCAATACCCTCATATATAATGCGATAAAGATCCCATCTATTGATTCCGTGATGAGGGCATTGTAGAAGAAGATCCTTAAACCGTTCAAAGTATTTCCAAAATGGTTCATTGGGAAGTTGGGTAAACTGGTTGATCTCGCTTCGAATGCGGACGGTCTTATGATTGGGATAAAATTTCTTAAGGAATGCTAAAACGAATTCATCCCATTTAGAAATAGAATGTGCGGCAGTGTTATAAAGCCATTTTTTTGCCAGATCGCACAAGGTAAAAGGAAGAAGACGTAATCTTATAGCATCCACAGAAAGTTGTGATGTGCAAATCATTGCACATACGTTTTCGAATTTGTTTATAAAAATGTTTGCGTCTTCGGACTCAAGCCCGTGAAATTTAGGTAACAGTTTGATGAAGTGGGGTTTAATTTCAAAATTATCCTCATTGGCTGGTGAAATAGATAGACAGGTTAGGAGGGGTCCACTCACCGGGTAGCATCTTTCTTGGAGAGAGATGCACGGTGGATTCTGCGCACCTGCGGGTGGTGGCAGGGTTGTATTATAATTTGATGGAGAACCGTCAATCACGGTCGATGTGGTAGGTGGTGGGGAAAAAGAAGATGAAGAAGTACCGACTTCATAGTCGATAGCGGAAACGCGGACAAGACGGGCAATAGAATCCCGTGTCCAGCCGAGCATGCACTAAGCGGGTTTAGTGCACGTGACAGCGTGTATGTGATTAAAAATTTGTTTTTCTTTAAAAGTGTCGGACTTAGACAAAGCATACAAAAATGCATAATCAACCCTAGATCTAAGGTTACCTAGGTCAAGTCACTAGACCGCTTCTAGATTTCCAAAGGACAAGACGCAGGATCAATCCTCTATCACCTCTTTACTACTCTTGTGGTTAGGTAAGTGGGAGGTATCCGCTATACGAATCACTAAAAATAGAGGGCTTAATTAAGTAACCATTTTCCTTAGACACACTTACCTAGACACCAAAAAATTAATGCGGATAAGCGATAGATTACCCATAACCTTCCTCTGTCCTATTTGAGCGCGACGGTCCTTAGATTCTTGGTCTAGATATTTTTTAATTAATATAGGGTTGATGCAGATGCTTGTTTTGTGATTTGTGGGGGCCTAGGAAGGGTGATGAAATCCCCACCTAATCTGAATTTGTATTTTTGCCCATTAATGTCCGTATTAAAATATGCAAAACAAACAAAATAACAAAACACGCAAGAATATTTTATGAGTGGCGAATTTTGCAAAGAACTCTGCAGAAAATCAGATTATAGGATTTCCAAAGGAGAGAGAAAGGACAGAAAAATACCTGAAGAAATCTGGCGCTCCAACTCAGTAACTCGGCCGCGGATCCGCCGCAACTCGGGTGAATCGGCCGCGGATCCGCCGCGTTATGGGGGAGTTAGGGTTTGGAAATTTTCCTGCAGCTTCTTTTTCTCCTCTGGGCTTTGTGTAGAGTATCTGAATCTTGATTTCCTTGCTACATAGACTCTAGATTTCCTCGCAAAAAAAATATCGCCGCTAATTATTAAATACACAATTTGCTGTTTTGTTTTAAATTTTATGGATTGTCGGATAAGAATTCAACATGAATAGTAAGAAAAAAAAATATTACGCACGTATCCCCAGCAACGGCGCCAATTGATTGATTGATTTTTGAAAAGAAGTAACCGCAATCAGCAACGATGTCGCGTGTAGCTAACCGTAATGAGTATAGATCGTCCTCAGGGATGCGTGGAACCTTTTAATTCTTACTTTAGATGTGTTGAAAGAAAAGAGGAAGAATAGAATAAAGAATAGTGGAAAATAGTTTCTAGATCTACGTCAAAACACGGATGTAGATAATAGATCTAGTTTAATTACGGATGTAGAATTTATGATGAAGATGCTTGTAGGATTCATCGGTTTTAGTAGTAATGGATGATTAATTAAAGATTACTCCTTTTATCCTTTAATAGATTTAAAACTGATCGACAGTGATGCATGCAGATTAGGATTTTAGAAGGGAATAGGGTTCCCACTCTTAACCCCTATCTTTACATGGATCTTCGTTCACGTCTAGCCTTTACCAAAACAATTGTTAATCTAATCTCAAATCGCTGTCGTGACTATCAATGAATTGATAGCGCGCCCGATTAGGATGTTAACGATTCTTCTGTTAGTAATTTTTGGCATTTTTGAGATATTATCCTAACCACTTTATAAGATATTGTATTTTAAGAATATTGGTTAAGGATATTTGATATGACATGCATATTTAAATTATCAAAATATTATATAAATATTATATGCATACATTTTCCTTTATAATGTTAATTATAAATATAGAAACACATGACAATAGATATTTTGCAGATAAAGCCTTATATGTTTTATATTTATAATAAACACCATTAAATATTCAAGAAAAGTAAAGAAAATAATCATACCAAAGTGCAATATTTTCAACTGAACAAGGACACGTGGCACCAAACCAAGCCAATTCCACCGGGAAAGGGCCGACGAAAATCAAAAAAATCCCGATGCCGCCGAACGGACCCGCTGGTATTGCCACCAATTTCTTCCCCTGGCACCTCTTCGCCCACCCCACTAACCCCACATTATTCGTTTACTCTGAATTTATCCAGAGACCAATAAAACACCATTTAATCCAATTTTTTAATGCATTCTTTAACCCTCTAAAACCCTAATTTTTCCTATAAATACCCCACCATATTTCACCCCTCCTCACTTAGAATTTCATTACAAAAACTCTACCAAATTCCCAAGTCCTTATAGTGTGCAAGTGGAGTTAGCAAAGGGTGAAGTTCCGGCGAAATTCTAAGGAGATTCCGGCGAAGAAACGACACCCCGACGCTTCCCTAGTCTTCTCCTACCCCATTTCTTCCTCAAGAGCCAGTAAATCCCCTCTCCCCCTCTCATCTTCTATTCTAAAACTTTCATTCTTCAAACCCGACGGAAGCGGAGTTAATCCGACTTCCTATTCGGTTTTTCTTTAATCTATTTTTCCTAAACAATAAAATACCATACTCTCATATAATGTTTAATAAACATTAACAAACACATTAAAATAAGTTTCATTTTAAAAGAATCATTTATGCAACTTTTATCGTATTTTTCGGTAAAATACCATATGCTTTAGTTTCGACACAAATCAACATAATACTTGTACTACTTTTAGATACCTCACGATGTAATGACCTACCTCATCAAAACACACATATTGCACATAGCACGATTTACTTTTGGGCAATGTTTTGGGAATATTAAGAGTTATACTATAATATCCTAAACTATTACAAAACCATTTTCTTTAAGAAAAGTATTATCTAATCCTATACAATCCTCGTCCTTACAGCCAACTTTTGGGGAAATCCGATCGGGATGGTGCGGATTATCGCATGTCCTCGGATCGATGAGTATGGGTCGTCCACATGAAAATGATATGTTTTAGGTTCTTATTCTCACGAGTTAAGCTAAAGGTCGAAAAAATTCGATTCTAACATATGTGTTTTATATATATGCAAATGAAACGCTTGTTAGGGATAGAGATAGGTTAGTTTAAATTAGAAAAATCCATACTCATTTCTTTGTACCTCACTTGACTATTCATGCAAAGGTAATCGGCAACAACATGGATTAGGATGCTTAAACTCGGTATTTGTGATTGTGCGCGAAATCTGGATTATTGACCCTTGTTCTTTCGTTCTTGTCTCTTGACCTTTCCCTCCGGCAAAACCAAACGCAATCGGTCACGTTTAGGAATTAACGCTACTATGATAGGTTAGAATGCCTAACGGAGCGCTTGCGTTAGATTTGGACGGAGTTCAATTAGTAAGTTTTGGACAAAGGAAACGAGTAACGAAAATCTTAACTTAAACAACCCTTCTCATTCCCTAACAAGATAAACTACTCACAATCCATTATAAACATAAAAAGAGAATACAAGATAGAGGAGATCAAAGAAAATAACTTTGCAAGTAAGTAAAGTGCAAGAAAATTAATTGCAAGAAAGTAAAGGTAAAAAGATACTAAGAACTAAGGTACAAAAGTATGAGCATCATTAAAGTTCAATACAAGTACAAGATAATGAATTCAAAATACTAAAATCTAACCTTGCAAGCTCAGTTAAGAGATTGTAAGATTAGATAAAAGCAAAGACTCAAGATTAACCCCATCTATTATGTACAAAGCTTAAATAAGATTACAAATGTAGAATGAAAGTGTAAAAGAGTGGTCTCAGTATATCCTAAGCTTGCTCTATGTTCTAGTATTTATAAGAAATTAAACATAAAAACAATAAAAATGAAGTGATGTGACAATGAGGAGAGCCCAGAAGAAAAATGAGGCGATTTGGTGCAAAGTGGGTCGCCAGTGTCGGGGTTTTGGCACATTCTGGCGGGGTTTTGGTGGCTAGTGGGGCTCGTTTTTATGTGGTGATCTCATGTCCTCTCCACTGTCTCTCTAGCATTGTTTGATTTTTTTTATATAAATTTATTGAATTTGATCTGAATATTTGAAGGTAAAATGTTAACTTTTAAAACGCATCACATCAACTCCTTTTCTTTTCACTCATCACATATGCCCACTCACTCCACTTGCCCTGCCCACTCACTCCACTTGCCCACTTGAGTCCACACCATCATCATGGCAGCCACCAAGGTTCATGTATCCAAATATTGTGTTCATATACAACTTGTATCAAGTTAGACCATTTTGGATAAAATAAGTTGTACACTTGTTTCCTTGCAATATCTTCTTGAATAATGATCGGTTTTTCTGTTCCGGTTGCAGTGTAGGCTCACAAATATCGTTTTGAGTGTATTTCTGTATCCCGTACTTATTTAGTAGATACAGATTAACAGTACCGATATATCACAAAATGATAATGATGAGCGGTATTGAAATGCAGTTTTTCATAATGAAAAGATACCCCCAAATTTATTTTTTGCTCGTTCCGAGCATAAAAAAAATCCTAAGATCACTTTCACAGGGAATGCGATTGCACTGAGCCCGTGCAACAAGCCGTTAAATTTCTAGGTGTCTCTATTAGGAGGAGTGTTGTCTCCTGAGGGTTTTCTGCGGATTACACCCACAAAATTCCGTCAAGCTAGTTTTGTGAAATCACAGTCAATTCTAACCCTAAGATTTAGTATCAAAGCTAGAAATTCTATTATACTAAATTAGAAATATCGAACCCTTATTTTTCATACCTTACTTCTTATTTAACTTAAAATTCTTTGCGTCTTTACGTGTAGTGCAAATAGCGTCGTCACGTTTCAAAAAATTTGATTAAAGTCGTAATGTCACCAAATAAAGACCAGATAAAACTTCAAAAGGATCATACAAGTTTATAAAGAGTTAATTTTTTCTCAAATTTTTTTCTCTAGCTAGGTTTGAAATTCAGAATTTCTATCGTTTTTAACAGAAAACTAGAACTTATTTTTCACTCCACCTTTTACTTATTTTTTGTTCATACACACCTTCGTGAACGTGCAATAGTCTTTATCATAGGATAAAACTTTCATATCTCCGTTAAAAATATTTTTATAAAAATTTGCCTTATGTCAAGATTATTCTCACATAAAGAACCGTTAGAATTTTTAACTCAGAAAAAACACTTACTTGACTTTGTTTTAAATTGGACTTTCTTGGTTTCTTACCAAGCTTTGGGCCAATGCACCCAAACCAGTTGGTTTTAGGGTATTAGGTGTAGAGACATCCCGGCGGACTTAATTGCTTAAGTTACCTAAGCCTTAAAACAAAAAGACTCATTTTAGCATGAAAATTATAACAATTCAATACGAACGGAGATATAACTTGTTGTTCAATTATTTTGTAAGATTAAAAACGTATTTGTGTAAATAAGTTGTGTAGTCACTTTAATCAAATTCTAGATAGGTTGTTTTTCAGACTTAGTTCCCATTAAGGTTTCAATAATATCCTTTCATATCCCCTTCACTTTATAAACTATTCTTGATATTATTTATTTCAAAACAAAGCTGTTTGATCCTAAAAAAAATAGTTTATCAATTAAAAAGTTTCAAGACATATCAGACTTATCATTTAATTTTTAAAACTCACGATATGTGTAGTGTTATGCAAAGACGTAAATTAGCTACGGTTAAACTCAAAGGAGGGTTATCTTTCAGGTTTTTAAAATTTAAAAATGGGATTTAGTTGTTCCTATCTTAGCAAACTAAACTTTTAGAATTTCGAATCTAAGTTCTCCCACTAGCTAACTTGACGACAAAAGTTTTTATGTTTTTGGAAAATTTTCTGATTTTTATGGGTTTTTTTTAATATGTATGCAAATGCAGAATATACAAATGAATGCAAAGGATAGAAATGCTTACCAAGCACACCCCCAAACTTAAACTTGACAGTCTACACAATGAGGGCAAAATTGTAGAGGGGTCAAAATCCGTCAGTTCACTCTTTTTTATTACACACACACACACAAGGAAAAGGAAACAAAATATATACACAAAAAAGGACCCCCTCAAACTTAATTGACACAGTGTTTCCATTGTTTAAAAGTTAAAGGTTAAAGTTAAGGGGGAGAGAACATCATCAATCTATATAAAGCCTTACACAGACCAAAGATTAACACCAACCATTCAAAAATTCTATCGTGTTGCGACCAGGGTTGGTTGAAGAACGCGGATAGAAAGAAAACGAAGAATACGTGGGACCGTGTGTGGATGGAAGTGGTATACAGTCTCAGTAGATAAGGAGATGAACGGAAGGGAGAAAGAAACAGAGTGCGAACTCGAGGTTTAAAATTGATTGAGTAAATCAGTACAGTCTGTATTGATTTGATATTGGAGTTTTCTAATTGTACTAATTTATCAATATGTTGAGAAATGCGGTCAAACTTTTCAAGATTCGCAAGAAAACATGGGCTCGAACTTGGTGAACCAGATGATGGAAATGAAGGCATTAAGTGGTTATGAAGTAAACAAACGATAGGAAAGATGGAGGGAAGTAACTCAGGAATGATATCGATTAGAAGCTCAGAAGGATGTTCACAGTCAATAGAGCGGACATGATGAATCGGAAACCCGACTCATCCAATAAAATGGATTCATCCTCAAAGATATCCTCAAGATTCTCCTTAAAATTAATCTTATCAATGCAATCGATTAAATCATCATCAATAATCTCAAGAAGTAAATATGGTTTGGGAGAAATAGTTAATGGTTCGGGATGACGTCCACATGGATATGAAGGAAAGTGTTGACTTAGTGAGAAAAACTCACCTAAATTATCTCCAACATCAATATCCTCAGTCAAGTCAAACCTAAAATTCTCAAGCACCTCAACAAAAACATGGTTTTCAATCAATTGTTTTTCTAGAGTGGAGATGTAGAGATCAATAGGAGTGGAATTTGGTTTACTTGAAGGGGACTCTTCACAATCGGGTAAATCAAACATTATGTACTTGTACAACTCATCAAACATTCTATTTTCAATTAGTGAATCATTTGGTCCAGTTGATATACTTTCGGAACTGGAGTTGTGGCATTCAATCGGGAATGGATAGGTTTGATTTTGAAGGGTGGGTTGCTCACTTTCACTACTCAAATTATCAAATTGATGTATTGCTACATCATACATGGGAAAATTTTGAGCTAGTTGTAAACTAGCTGCTGGTTCGTAAAGTTGTATGAGTATGGCCATGGATGCATTCAATTCCTCCATCTATCGGCATGAAACTACCCAAAATTCTTTCAATGTACGTTCAAGACTAGACATGGGCTGAGAAGGTGTTTTGGTAAAATATTCAAATTCATTTGGATATGCGAAACTCCCAAATTGATGTTCAGATGAAATGTCTACGGAAGGTTTGAAAGTCAGATAGGATTGATGGGAATCAAATGGTTATGTAGAATGGGTAGGATTATGATCAACATTTTGATAGGAAGATAGTTGGAATAGTTATCCTAAAGAATTCGGAGTAGTGAAAGGCATGAAAGATCGGCTACGAGATTGTGCAATACGTTCAGCAATGGACATCAGTTTAAAAGTCACTACGTTACCCTTGGGAAGGGTATCAACATGAGAAGGGGTAAAAATTTGAAAAGGTTGAGATGACGTGAAATGTGGTGTCCAAATGGTGTTTCTAGAAGCGTCTATCCAATCTTTCAAAGATATTTTTGGTATGGATGGATTATTTGAATGTCACCAAAGCAAGAGCCGTATGAAGAAATATCTGGTTGAGGGTACCAAAGTACGGCAAGAGTTGATCGTTTTGGGGTACCCATGATATGAAAAGAAGAAGAGAAGAGGGATGAAAAACGTGGTGAAGATTATATATATATATATATATATATATGTTAGTTATTAATAAAAGAATGAAAAGAAGTATACACAAAAAGGTAAAACAAAAACAATCACGACACAATACCACACACCGAATCGGTCTAGGGTTCACCTAGGTCAAGTAGACCTACTCAAGAACTTGATTGTCGAAATAAAATTGTGTCGAGAAACGGACTCAAGATATACTGATCACGAGGCCAGATAAGTGCAGAGATAAGGGGAGGTTTTCCAACGCTTTCGTGAAGTTCTTTAATTAGAATAACCCTTTCTATTTTGGCGGTTGCGCCGTGAATACTTTTCTTAGACACCTCGTGAACGATACAACGTTAAGCGGTGTTCTAAACACGGTTAAATTCTTCTAATGAGCGCGAAGTGCTTAAAGGCTTAAAGTCTAGTTTCTTTTAAAATTTGTGCGGGTAAACGTTATGCTCAATTTCATAATTTGTGGGTCACGGAAAAGGTGATGAAATTCTTTACCGTATATTGTGGGGTTCACTTGCCCTTAAGTTCGTATTAAAAGATGCAATGCACAATCAATGAAAAAGTTGTTCAAAACATCAAACAATCGTTTTTTAAGTTTAAGCGCGGTACTGCAACAAATATGGGTTAGTCAATTTAGCTTTTGGTGGAGAACTTACAAACAATTCTGCAAAGATAGAATAGTGGACGCGTCGGATTTGAGAAAGAAGGAGTTAGGAAATACGTACCGTTATGTTTTGGGTTAAGAAACCCCCATTTGAATTGAAGCCGAGTGCTTGAATAGTTCGCTTGCGCGGGTCAAATTATCCGATTTTTGGCACTGTACTTCACTATCGTCTTGGCCTTAAATGTACACTTTGCTCCGCATGATCACAATTCTCAATTCCTTAAAATCTAAAAATTTCGGAAAAACGGATATTTAGTGCGATAAAGCGATATAAGTATTCAAACTCCTGCATACACAATATTATGAAAATTAAACCATAAAAATGTGATGATAATAGAACACAGGAGCATACGACAAAAGATTGGAGCAAACAGAGGGGTTTGGGCCGCTGGTGGCAGGAAAATTGATAAAACCGGCGGTCGAAGTTTTGAATTGGTGTTCCAAATTTCTACCATGTTTTACTAGTGTCCCAATTTTATAGTTTAAATTTACCAATTAATCTTATAGTGATAGTATATCAAAATAACAGAGAGAAAAAAGTTAAAATAGTTAGATTTTTGTTTTGGTTTTTGAAATTTTTAGTTTTGTTTTTTAGAATAGTGTTAGTTTTATAAACAAAATATACAGAGATTAACCTGAAATAAAAAGAATAAAAACGTTACCGTCTTTCCGGCAGCGGCGCCATTTGATTGGCAAATATTTTGCGTGTCGTATTAAGTTCTAAAGTTACCGCAATCAAGATGGCGTCGCGTGTAGCTAGCCGTGATGAGTATGGGTCGTCCGTAGGGAGATGGTACATTTTAGCTTTTATTCCCCCGAGTTAAGCCAAAGGCCAGAAAAGTTCGATTCTAACCTATGTGTTTTGTATATATGCAAAAGAAACGCTTGTTAGGGATAGAGATAGGTTATTTTAAGTTAGGAAAATCCGTACCCATTCTTTTGTGTCACTTGACTATTGATACTAAGGTAATCGGCAACAACGTGAATTAGGGTGCTTAAACTCGGTATTTGTGATTGTGCACTAAATTCAAGATTTTCGATGTTATATATTGATGGAAATAAGGGCATGCTTTGTGACCATGTACGGACCAACCAGATAGCATTCCATACGCAGGAAAGTCATTAATTTTCCACATTAAAGCCGCACGCAGTGTGAAGGTTGTATTTGTATTTTCATCGTAAGTTTCCACACCATCAATGAATAAAGATTTTAACTCATCGATCAGAGGTCGGAGATAAACGTCGATATTGTTTTCTGGTGAGTTTGGTCCATCGATAAGAAGAGGTATCATAAAATAGGATTGATCCATAGCCAACCAAGGCGACAGATTATAAACTATTATTACAACGGGCCATGTGATGTGGCTTCCAGCCATATAGTTGAATGGGCAGAAGCCATCACTGGCGAGTCCGAGTCTGCATTGCAAGGATCACTACTGAATATTCCGTGCCTCCTATCGAAATCCTTCCATGCCGGTGAATCTCTTGGATGACTCATTTTTCCATCTTCACTTGGAGAAGTACGGTGATGCCAAATCATTGCCTCGGCTGTTTTCTTGCACCTGAATAGCCTCTATAGCCTCTGTGTTATGGGAAAGTATCGTGCTAACTTGACAGGTATATCGGACCTCTTATCAGAATCTTTCGGCTTATATCTGGCCTCTCCGCATGTTAGACACTCTTTCAAATCTGAGTTCTTTTTCCGGTACAATACACAATTTTTGAGACATGCTTGAATCTTCTCATACTTCAGACCCAAATCAGACATCATCTTCTGGGCTCCGTACCAGCTATCGGGCACATTATTTTCCGGAGGCATTGAATCTTTCAAGAACTTCAGAAGTATTATGAATGATTTGTTACTCCATCCATTTATGCACTTAATCTGAAAAAGTTGGACGAACTATGAGAGGGTGGAATACTTTGCATTATCATAAATTGGTTTTCTAGCATCATTCATGAACTTTTCATACTTATCTGCACGCGGTGCTTAACCGGAAGGAATGTCATCTTCGGTACGAATACTATCACCTAGGGCAACCTCTACCATATCCTCCATTTCTTCTCTTGAAAAAAGTTACTGTCTTCTTCTTCTGTTGCATTACCGTCTTCTCCTTCTTCTTTTACTGCATTACAGTCTTCTTCTTCTCCTTCCCCGTGAAATAGCTAAGTTGTATAAAGTCTAGTAAAACCATGTTTAATGATATGAAGCTTTGTGAATTCTACCTTCTGCCGGTACTTATTCCCGCATCTATCGTACGGGCAGATAATCTTCTCTATCATGATCTTATTATGTGCATGTGCAAATTCAATGAAAGCAGCAGCTCCTGTGACAAACTTAGGTTGCATATATTGTTGTCAATCTATATACATCCGGTCTTTAACTTTGATGTATTCATGGGCCATATTAGACTGTATAATATATAAATTGTAGGTTATGATGATTATATTGAGAAATCTAAAAACAGGATGATTACTGATAAAGAAGAAAATCCGTAGATGCAAGTTTTTCGTTGAAAAGAATAAGTAATCGATAAACAAAATTAGATTTGAAGATACCCAAGTATGGGTTGTATTATGTATATGTGTGTTTCAATTTATGATTTTGCTTAAGTGTAGGGTTGTTAGTGTGTATGTGTTTTGTGTGTGCGTTTGTTGTATAATCGTGTTGTATGTGTGTGTTTTGGCTGTCGGGAGTTAGGCTTCTATCCCATTAAGAATGTATAGAACAGAAACCCATTCGCTTGTGCTTTTATCCATTTCGTGTAAATTTCGGCAACACCTTCCTGCTGTTCTCCGGGTATACTGTAATAGAATAGATAATCATTTCAATGCTGTGAAACAACGTTGAAATGAACATCTAATCTATCTTTGTACATGGAGAACAAGCGGAAAAGTACCGACGAAATAACTCGAAATGAATGAAAACACATGTGAATGCAGGTGTTTGCTTTATACATTCCTAACTTGCCCACACTGAACAAATCTATCGGTTATCATACGATTGAATCTTCTCGTCATATAGACTACACGACGATTGTTAGTACCGAATTATACCGTCCGATATTTAACAACCTTCGTATATTTCAATGTCATAACGAATATCGAACGTATGTTAATCGATAGACGAGGACTAAGTCGTGCTTTGATTTTCATATGTGAGTATCGATGAGAATATGAAAGTTTTATATTATCATCGAGTATCATATATTGGTTTTAACTTGAACATAACATGAATAGGTTTTACGTTTACGTTTCGTTATTAAGGGTTCGAAGTTTTTAGTTTAGGGTAAATTTTTCTTGCGTTTACGGTATAGTTGTATATTTACGTTATCATCGAGTATCTTACTGAATGAACTAGTGCACCCTAAACCCTAACCCTAATTATCCAAATTAACCTAATTAACCCAAATTAATCCTAATCATCACCCTAACTCAAATTATCCCTAATTAACCCAAACTTAATCCAAATTAACCTAATTAACTCTAATCAACACCCTAACCCTTCAAATTATCACTAATCAACCCAAATTAACCCTAATCAACAGTCTAATATAAATACATTCTATTTTACCTAATTAACCCAAATTAACCCTAGCCCAAAACCTAACCCAAATTAATCTAACCCTATTCATCACCAAAACCGCAACACAAATTAACTCTAGCCCAAACCAAAATTAACCCTAATTAATATAATTAACCCAAACCCTAATCCTAATCATCACCAATCCTGTTTTATCTAATTAACCCAAACTAACTCAAACCCTAACCATACCTAATTAACCCTAACCCTAACCCTAACTCTAACCCTAACCCTGTCACGACTCAAATGTAGCACGTGACCGGCACTTAAATCACGTGATATCTAAAGACGTCGACGCGGTTCAAGTAAGCCGAAACCCGGAATCTAAACCCTTTTCTTTCTGAAAACATTGGAGGTGAAGTTTAAATAATCATCAGAAGGAATCAATTTAAAATAACCACTAGATTTTCAGTATGTATGTTGAAAGAGTATCTATGTCATTTTGAAATTCGACAGCACCTCCTTTGTAAATTTCGCATAAAAACCCAATACAACATAATAATAAAATAACATCCCAACGAAAGCTAGCTTCCAGGCCCAAACGGCGGAGCAACCAAGCAAACCATATAAAAAGTCGACTCCAATGAGTGTGACACCACAACACACAAATCTAAGTCTCGCTTCTAAGTCCTCAATATACTATTTCTAAGTTGATGGAGTTTTACTAGATACAAAAATATAAGAATAACCAAGTGTGAGTACGATACAATAGTAATTCACTTACCAAGAAATCCCCAGAAGAAGTGTGTGCCCAAATCCGCTGATAATCCAAGCGATAAAACCTACAAGAAACTGTGGCACAACGGGGATGAGTTGCCAACTCAGTGAATAAAAGTATATCACAAGGTAGAAATCAAAATGCACGATGATACCTAGGTCATAAGTATAGTATTATCATAATTTGTACTAACGAAATATATGATATGCATATATATCATAATGCAACACTATCTATCATGCAATCCTAAGTAGAACATATCAAATGCAAATGACCTGTATCTAGGTATAAGCCCAAAGGTAGCCAGAAATATATATATATATATATATATATATATATATATATATATATATATATATATATATAAACCTCTTCTTTAAAATAGCCGCAAAATAGATATATCACAGCATAAGAGCAGACGTGATGGTATGAAATATAATAGCTATCTTATTTTAGATATACGTCCTGCTGTTTAGTAAAGAATGTTTAGAGGTTTATAAATTTAAAGATCTTCGTGTTATATCAGATATGTCAAAATAAGGAGACTATAGCTCACTTTTGAATTCCTTTTTATATGCAAATGCCCGTGAAATGATATGCAGATACTATCCCCTGGATCAGTCCTGGTCGGCAACAATAACTATAATCTAACTGTGTATCTCATGATAGCAATCATATCAATATATATATGGATGTCCAGCATCGACACCCGAAATCAGAAATCTCCCGTGCCCATCACCAACACGCAAATCCTCAAATCTCTCGTGTCCATCATCGACAAGCAAATGCAGATATCATCGACACCATCTCAACAGATGATCGTCACCCGATATCCTTGGCCCCAGTCGGTATCCTCTGGAAATCCGCCATGCCCAAATTGAACTCCGGTTAGTATCTTCTGGATATCTGCCGTGCTCATCTCTATCTCCGGTATCGAGTATCCTCACTAGGCTCCCCCGCCTCAATGTGGCAATCCTGCCCCTCGGTCTCAATCCGGGTCCACC
This sequence comes from Agapanthus africanus, assembly GCA_030015575.1. Taxonomy (NCBI): domain Eukaryota; kingdom Viridiplantae; phylum Streptophyta; class Magnoliopsida; order Asparagales; family Amaryllidaceae; genus Agapanthus; species Agapanthus africanus. The sequence goes on along the minus strand of JASDDO010000012.1, from coordinate 88,291,926 downwards.
ATGTATCCGACTGTATATCTCCCCCACTCGGTCCGGATAAATAACAAGTCCGAAACCGTATATCTCCCCCACTCAGTCCGAAATAAAACAATCAGAAAATATCAAACTCATGGTGGACATCAACTCATCATATCCAGAAATATCAAGTAAAGAATGAGAATACTTGCATAGATCATTCTGATGATATATTATATATATACATATATAATAGCGTCCCATACTACTGATATATATCATCAGGAGTAAAATATCCAGAAAATCCATAAGAATCAAATACAATATCTATAGTACTGATATTCGCAATATACAACAGATAATAAAGAAAGATTGCGTAATTAAATCATATAGGCTTAATGTATCAATTCTACTGTCATGGCACTACTAATGATATGTAGTGTAGCATACGCGTCTGTGCTCGTGCTGCATGGAAATCATTAGTATTTGTGCAAGTGTTCTAAAAGTGTAATAACCCACTCATATCGACATCTACATATGCATTATATATCATAACGGTCCTACAGTGACATGGCAGTACCAATGAGGTGTAGTGTAACGTATGTATACATGTTTATGCAGCATAGTACTCATTGGTAGTTGTGCAGTGTTCTATCAAAGTGTCCGTATTACGGAAACGTATAATATCAATGTAAACAAGTAAATTAAATATAAGCATTATTTTACGAGTCTAAAGGAACTGGGCCGTTATTCAGCATACGAATCCCATAATCATCAATATGGTACAATTCCTCGAACAATTCCACACATTATCACTATATTTAAATCATCTCCAGTACGGCATGATCCTTCGTACCTATTTACCAAATCATCCGTAAACTATATGCAAATGAGTATCATACTAGATGCAAAGTAATTACAATATCCATATCTTAAATAGTTACTAAAATTACTATATCTCATACTACTATTTATAAGGTTGCGGGGGTGCTATACGCCATCCACCCGACTTCCCCCGTAGATGTAAATCTACTCACCAACTTGATGAGCTTGCTGAAATCCACGCTGCTATGTCCGCCAACTCCGTCTCGGAAATCTTCGCAATCATACCTATAATCGTCGTTATATCATATCGATATAAATATCATATCAAAACTCAAAACAACGAGATAAGCACCCATAGGTTAGAACCTACAGCATACTTAACCCAAAACGACAATATATTTCTGTTGTTAACGATTCAGCTGCAGTTCAAAATACGAAAACCCGTATCGTAATATCTGAAATTTGGTAAAACCATTACTAATCATTCCCAGATTTTACCGTGTAATTATTGGGACAAATCAAACAATACAAAAACTTATAAAATACCAAGATCAAGCTACAGAAGAAAATCCACATCAAATACCACCAAAAGGTCCGGCGACCTCGGCCAAACAAGGATTCTCGCCGGTTTACTCATTGAGATAGGGTCTCGGGTTTTGAGTAAAGTCTTCTAGTGGTCTTATTATACTTTTGGTCTTGCTAGAGTTACTAGTGGTTTTACCTATTGGTTCCAGATTCAATTACAGTATGCTAAATATCATAAAATACATTGTTTTCCTATACTGCACACTAAAAATAGATATGTGAAATATACTGAAAATATAACATAAACTAACTATATCAAACACCCTAATATATAAAAAAAAGAGCTACCATAGAAAAACCAACACCCAACTCCCTACAAAAACCGGCGAGCTCGGATATTTCAAGGATGTGGCCGGTCAAATTATCAAGGAATTGGTTTGTGCTTTTAGTGTGTAATCTAGTTCCAATTTACAAGGTTAAGGTACTGCTTGATTTTGTTAAAGATTTCCTAGGGTATAGCAGATTCATAACAAGGCCCAAATTTATCCAAATACGATATTCAATATCATACATCTATACTAAAACAGAATTAAAACAAGATCTGAGATATGAGATTATACCAACTGAAGGATCCACTGAGTTAATTCATCAAGAAAAGCACAAGAACAAGATAACCTAGCTTGAGTGTTGAGGTAAGGAATCACTTATTACTTAGCATCTCTTCTTCTCTTTTCATTGGCGCGTTCTAGGATTCTCTTTATTTTCTTAATTTAGTAAATTTGTTTCCAACTTAATAATTCAACTGAGCTATAAGAAAAAGATAAGAATGATGAGGATAATTAAGGAGGAGGTGTCATCATGAGGACGAATGGTGCGTCCATGCAAGTAGGATGTGTCACCATGAAGTGGAATGGTGTGTTCATGCAAGGAGGAGGTGTGAGCTTGAGGTTCAATTGGAGTTGTGGTGTGTGTGAGATTCAACTATCCTTAACCATGACCTAACCCTTTTTACAAAAAAACCCTCGTATAACTCAAATTTCAACAAAAATTAACTTTTTCACAAAACCCCTCATGACACTTATTATTATATAAACAAACCACTTCCTTTACTAATTTATCCTACTACATATTAAAAGGTCTTTTTATTTCAATAAACTTAAAATAACATTTTTAATTAAATAAAATAATAAATTCTCTAAAATATTTCAAAATATTAAAAACCCTAATCCTAAGCCGAACCCTGACCCTAAACCTAACCATAATCCTACCTAATTATCCCTAACCCTAGCCCAAACCCTAGACCGAACCCTAACTTTAAGCCCTGGTAGCAACCCAAAAATCAAAAATAACATAAATAAAATCATAATTAAAAGTTAAAAATTGAAATTGACTCACCTTAGATGGGCGATTCTACTGTCAACGAGGTGGAGGAGACCAGAGATGGTTCTGTCGACGACACAAGGGGGAGATCGGCGACAAGAGGGATCCTACTGTCGATGAAGAAGTCGACAATGAAGTCGGGGAAAACGAGACGCGCGCGGGTGTGGTGGAGAGGAGGCGTGCGGGAGATCGGTGAGAGTTGCTTGAGAAATTTTGGGAACGAGAAAATTTCTGGGATTTATTTTTTTTATAAATAACTCATTTATGCCCCTACGGATTAATCCGTAGGGTCTTTTTTTGCGGCTCCGTAAAACCAAATAAAAAGTTACGTTTTAATATTTTTAAATTAATCCATAGGGCACCGTAGAGATAACCCTAGGGACCTACGGATTAATCCATAGGGGCAATAAAAAGTTGTTCCTACGGATTCTTGTAGCCGTAGGAGCAATCCCTTATTGTAGTAGTGATTGAAATGTCTAAATCAAATTTGAAACATAAATTTTTTATTTGAACATTTCTTAGGTCTTAGAAGACATGATTTTAATTTGTTGTATGTATTTTTAGATATATTTTGGCGTTTCACATGAAATTTATATCTATTTGTGCAATATTTTTCTCCGTGGCAAAAAAAAGCACAATCATCACCATCAAGGTATAATAACATTTTTATTAAAGTTTATTCATTATGAAATTGTCCCTCGCATCATGCGCGGGGCCATCCCTAGTTGAACATTATTATAGAAATTTTACAACTTCATTTTCCACCATTGAACATTATTTATTCCATATATAAGCACAAATTTCCTTAAGATGCCACATTATTTGATCCATCACTTCATTTTTAATCATTTGATATTGCTTGAACCTTGATTGGCAAACCTTTAGGGAAGTCCACGTATGGGAAATTCATGGGTTGATCAAGCTCTGCAAGCTCCCACTTGTATTTTAGTATAAGATGATGTAGGAAAACTGCAATTTCCAATCTTCCAAGCTCTGCACCAGGGCAAAGTCTTGCTCCACCTCCAAATGGCATGAAGTTATTTGCTATGCTTGTGCTCGATAATTTCTATTTTAAGTAAAAAGGAGAAAGAAAAGAGAAACATTGAGATTCAATTCATTTTGATCGGTGATTAATTAGAATCATGGCTTATCTTTGGTTCGTTAAAAAGCGTTGTTGAAATTAATTAAAGAGAATTTTATGGAGCTATCATAAAACTTGCCTTATGTATCATAGATTTAAAGTGTCGGACAATATGGGTAGGATATAATTTGAGCGGTATGAGATTGCTGAGATTGATGAATGATAGTACTTCAATGGGTGTGGTATGAAATTAATGCCACTACTACAAATAGGGGTTGCCCCTACGGATTTATTCGTAGGGACAATAAATTACCCTGTACGTGCAAGCCGTAGGTGCAAATCTTAGCCTTGAACATGCCCATACGGTCACAAATTTGCCCCTACGGCGTAATGTGTAAGTTCAGTTGTCCCTACGGATTAGGCTGTAGGGAAAAAAAACTTATTTAAACTATCGGTTTATAAAATAAATTAGGTGTCTCTACAGACGTATTCGTAGGGCCAAGTCGTTGCCCCTACGGATACGTGCGTAGGTCCGGATGCGTAGGGACAAAATATCAGGTATTTTGATATTTTGTTCCTACGGATACCTGTGTAGGGGCATTTGTTTGCCCCTACGGACAACTCCGTAGGGACAAGTATAACCCCTATTAATGAGATCATAGGGGCAAAATACCTGATATTTTGCCCCTACGGATAAATCAGTATGGGCAAAGAAGGTCCCTACAGATTAATCGGTAGGGGCAATGTTGGGCCCTACGGATTAATCCGTAGGTACATATTATCAGGGTTTTTTTATAAAAAAAAGGGCTGCCTGTTTTTTTCTCGCCCTGTACACAATAATATATATATATCATATATAAAATTAATCAATTTACGCAGAATATATATCGCAGTATTCATAATCACATCTCACGCATAATATACAAAAAAAATCAACAAGCAGAATATGATATCAATATAAACACGCAAACACCACCAATATCAATATTGTCTAAAATATATACAATATGCATCATATAAATAAATACATGTTTAAAATATAAGAATCAAAAAGCTACCCTAGCTCGGTCTATCTCCACCTCTGATAAACGCCATAATCCGGTGCGCCTGCTCCTCGGATATACCCTGAGTCAATAAACCATGCAATGCGGAGTGTGCGGGAGTCTGAGCGGGCTGTGGAGCTGTAGAAGTGATCTGCGCAACCGCCGCCGAGGTAGTGGCTTACGGAGCCGCAGCTGCGGGAGTCTGAGCGGGCAATGGAGTTATAGGAGCTGTCTGCGGAACCGCAGCCGAGGTAATGGCTTGCGGAGCCGCAGCCGAAGGAGATGCATGTGGAGGCTCGGTCGATGTACCCTGTCGCGTCTGGACCTACGTGTGTAATAAACGAGTAAGAACTGTGTATTAGTCGAATTTGTATCATTATCAAGTTATTGCGAAACCACAATCTATATATACTTAGGGACTTAGGCCTCGTTTGGATATCTAGTTTGGAAAACCGTAGTTTATTTTAATTAGATATGTATGTATGATTAATCAAAGTTAAGTCTACAGCCAAATAAGCTCAGGCTACGTACTAATATTGGATATGTTGCTATCTATAATATGACACAATATTTTACTATTAAGTAGTATACATACCAACATTTCCTCCAACTCCTGAACGGTGTCCTTCAAGCTGTCCAGTTCTTGCTGGAAACGTCGCTCACTGGAGGCGTGGTAAGTAACCGCCGGAGTGGAGTCCAACCTCATATGGGCCCTGCTAGGGCCCAGTCCCCGGCCTCTCTCCCAACCTCCGTGGTTCCCTCCGTGTGCGGCGTCCAGGACTGGGGTCAGCAGCATCGGATCGTTCTGTCCTGTAAAATCGATCCCCGATGCCTTGGCCTGCTCAACCACGCGCTCCTACACCCACATTAACCAGTAAAATATAAGTATATCATTTAAATTTGAACCTTTTAAAACTAAAATTTCAAATAGGGATTGAATAAATATTAACACTTGCGCAATACTCCTGGGTAGCGGCGTCGGGGTATCGAAGCTCGCCCGTGGCGGGATCTGTCGAGGTGCCGTGGACGACAAGATACGCGGACAACACACTCGGTGTACCACCCTGTGCCAGGGTCTGAGCTCTCTGCAATATTAGAAAATAACTCTTAATATTAGATATATTAGAAAATAACTCTTAATATTACATTATATCACAAAGGCCAGTCTATTGTAATTTACCGATAACTCCATGGTATGAGTAATATTCCTCGAGCCACCTGTATAAGTGGGGTGACCCCTCTTCGCCAACTTGCTATTCTCTTTATTTTGATCGTCCTGTTTCTGCACAATGCATTCACATTTAGTTTTCTAATTAAGCAACAAAAAAAAATTATATACTAAACAATGAATTACATTTAAAATACATACATGTTTGCGATGAGAGTCGAAATATTCGCACAATAGAGGCCATGTATCTACGTCGACTCTCGCAAAGGTCGGAGTAGATAGGAGGGCCGCTCTCTCTGCCTCGGGGTTCGCCATCCATAGGGAATAGCAGTCGGTCTTCAGCTCATTCCTGTTGTATCGGACCTTCGTCTGCTTGTTCTTCATCAGGCTATTGTACAGAGCGTGAAGATCGAGCACCCTCTCAGGGTGATCAGGGTCGGGTACAGGCTGAAAATCATAATCCAACTGAAAATACAAAAAAAACATTATTATTAGATTGCAAGTGTTAATAATAAATATATTGGATAAATCAAATGAAAATATATATTAATACCCGAGCCTGATCCCAGAAAAGGGCGAATGAGCGCTGGTGCTGGTCGCCCCACTCAACGTGAAGTGGATAGTTCTTCACGAGCCGGCTCTCATCCCCCATATACCAGCCGAACCTCTCGGCATGATCGCCGGTATAGCGATAATCAGGGGTAAAAAAGAGGGGGAATGCTGCCTCCCCTAGCTCTGTCGAGCCTCAGCCTGTGGGACTGATTCGGGCCTCGAGTCCCCCTCTCAGGATGGGGAGGCCTTGCGTCTGCAAGAAATATCAAGACAATCAATATTAAGACAAAGTTGTATTAAGAAATCAAGATTTAACGAAAATTGAAGTGTGATATATACCTCCGGTGACTAAAGCACGAGCCTGGGCTCTGGCAGCAGCATGAGCGGGACGATAGTTCCTCTGGTGAGGAACAGCCGGTGACCCGGACGTGGACGCGTCTCCAACTAGAAAATAAATATCGATAAAATTACATGGAGTTCATGTTTATTCTTAAAGGATATGTAAAATGAATAAATATTTTATATTTATTCATACAAACCTGCAGACTGAGCGGAAGGAATGGAAGTGACGGGAGTGGCCCCTGCACAAGACGAGGACGCACCACCTATAATTAGACAGTCAAGTATCAGCTATATAAGTAATTGCAAAAAGAATGCGTATATCAATAATATAACATTCTAAATCAACATGTATACACTATAGGATATATAAACATACCCGCAGGTATATGATATATAAACATACCTAGAGGTGCGGGAGTGGCCTCTGTCCCTGATGTAAGTACGTAAGAGCAAAAAGAATGTATGTATATTTATGATATATCATTCTAAATCAATATACATGCACTATATGATATATAAACATACCTGGAGGTGCGGGAGTGGCCTCTGTCACTGATGTGGACGCATCACCAACAACTAGACAATCAAACATTGACAATATAAGTAATTTTGACATGAACATGCATGTATATCTATAATATTACATTCAAAATGAATATGCATGCAATATACCTGGAGGTGTGGCAAAGTCCACACGGAAGGAGGCATCCGAAGGGGTCTCCGATCGGGGTGCAACACCGGCCCTCTGAAACTCCCTACGTAGCTCTCCGGGCGGCAGAATCGTTCTGCCTCTGCCTCTGCCTCTGCCGGTGCCGCGGCTGGAGCTCCTGCGCCCCTCACTGCTCCCATCATCATCATCAAATATAGATAAACGGTTCATGGACGCATTAGACAATCATTACAAGTATTGACTATATATGTATAGATCATAAAATGTGAAGTAATAATATAACATTACAGATAACCTTTTTCGTTTCGTGGGCGCATTAGACATATCTACTTGGATTTCATCATCGATATCATTTCTAACCCACGTAACTTCATGATCAGCCGAAGACAACCCGTCTTTCGAAATAGACGGTCGGAGCACTTTAAGTCTTCTCTCTTCTTCATCCTCATCGCTATCCTCGAATTCTGGGACATCATAGACATCCCTGGGTTTCCAACGGCATACGACACTCCATCCCGGATGCTTCAAACACTGTGAGTAGTATACTTGGAACGCTTGGTTCGGAAAGATAAACGGATCTTCCTGACCGTAAAATCGAAGTGTGTTCACACTGGTCAATCCATATTCATCTTTCCAAGTCCCAAGATTGCTTCTCCACTTATCCGTATCGGTTCGCGTATCGTACCAAGTACACTGGAATATATAAAAGGGTTCTGATCGTCCGGGATAGTGGATGCTGAGTATACAATTTAAGTATCCATAATAAATCACACCATCCGATCCTACCGTCGCAATCCTACTATTCTGAGTGGTTTTAGCTGTTTCTATGTCCTTAACTTCGATTTTGTATCCAAGTACACCGAATCCTTTATAATATGCAACCTCCATACTAGGAAATTAAGCTAAACATCTTGAATCACTCTCAAATGATGCAGACAAGTTCGGATCGTGGATCTAACAAAAAAATTTTTACGACAAATACATAACGATATAAGTTTAGATTAAAACTGATAGCAATAACATGTTATTTGAATAACTTACATGATCTGCAACCCAATCGCAAAAATTATCCTGATGATATTTTTCCAATCGTTCATCGTTCCAATCAGGGTGCCCCTCACGTACCTCGTTAAAATGAATTCTGTTTTCGACAATAAATTATGACATTAATATTATATCATTTCATACACACACAAATACAAATAAAACAATCAATCAAAAAAAACTTACTCTCTAATTTTTTCAAGACATGCGCAATTAAGCAAGATAAACCGGTATATCTTGTTGATAAACATAGTGTCTACCCTCTTATAATCGGCTTTACCATATGGCCCGTCTTGAATTTTTCGAGGCCGGTTAAGTCTCGTCTCAATGTCCTCGTCCAGATAGCGGGGACAAAATGTGGTTGCTTCATCAAGAAGATAACCTTGCATGATAGAACCCTCTGGTCGATTTCTATTGCGTATATACTTTTTAAGAGTGTAGAGGTACCTAAAGAAAATATGTTGAATAAATAAATACGGGGATACAGGACAACAATAATTTTAAAAATTGCGCGAAACAAAAAATTTCACGTACCTCTCGACGGGATACACCCATCGATATTGTACCGGTCCGGCTAACTTAGCCTCAGTTGCAAGATGAACCGTCAGGTGTATTATGATATCGAAGAATGACGGTGGGAAAATACGCTTAAACTTGCAAAGTATCAACGCAATAGAATTTTCTAGTTTATCCAGCGTCACAACATCCAGTGTTTTAGCACACAACTCTCTGAAAAAACAACATAGGTCATTGATTACTAGGCCAACTGATTCGGGGAGAGAAGTCCTGAGGGCTAATGGAAGAAGGTGCTCCACGATAACATGGTGATCATGACTTTTCAGCCCATCGATCTTGCCTTTCACAATTTTTATCTTCTTACTGAATGATCCTGAGAAACCTGTAGGAACTTTCAAATCATGCAACACCTGTAGGAATCTTTTCTTCTTCGGTTGTGACATATGATAAGCGGCATTGGGAAGTACAAACTTTCATGGTTTACCCGCTACCGATTTAGGGTGCAATTCACTTCTTATTTCCCTGTCCTGTAGATCCATCCGAGCATTCAGGTTGTCTTTCGATTTCCCGTCTTTACAAAGAAGCAAGTTGAGTATGTGCTCTGATACTCCCTTCTCTATATGCATGACGTCCAGACAATGACGCACTAAATTTGTTGACCAGTACGGAAGCTCGAAGAAAATGCTTAACTTGTTCCAAAATGGTGGTTTGACCTGTTTTGTTGGATCCATCCCGAAGGTCACATTATTGTAACCATCCCACTGAACAGTCACGTCCTCTCCGGACAATGGGGCTGGAGGTCCAAGAAGCTCCTGATAACCATCAAAGTGAACAGCGTCTAACCTGTAGGGGTGGTCTAGAGACAGGAAAAGTCGATGCCGCAATAACAAACCTTCCTGCTAAAATTCAAGAATTTCGATGTTGTGTGTTGATGGCAATGAGGACATACTTTGTGACCATGTACGGACCAACCTGATAACATTCCATACGCAGGAAAGTCATTAATTGTCCACATTAAAGCCGCACATAGTATGAAGGTTGTATTTGTGTTTGCATCGTAAGTCTCTACACCATCAATGAACAAAGATTTTAACTTCTCGATCAGAGGTCGGAGATAGACGTCGATATTGTTTCCCGGTGAGTTTGGTCCGTCGATAAGAAGAGGCATCATAAAGTATGATTGGTTCATAGCCAACCAAGGCGACATATTATAAATTATCATTACAATGGGCCATGTGCTGTGACTTCCAGCCATATAGTTGAATGGGCAGAAGCCATCACTAGCCAGTTCAAGCCTGACATTGCGAGGATCGCTACTGAATATTGCGTGCCTCCTACCGAAATCCTTCCATGACGGTGAATCTCTTGGATGGCTCATTTTCCATCTTTACTTGGAGGAGCACGGTGATGCCAAATTATTGCCTCGGCTGTTTTCTTGCACCTGAATAGCCTCTGCAGCCCTGTGTTATGGAAAAGTATCGTGCTATCTTGACAGGTATATTAGGCTTCTTATCAGAATCTTTCGGCTTATAACTGGCCTTGTTCCCTGATTTAAAATCAGGAAAAAGATTCAGAAGAAGCATCACGTGCTAGCACGTGACCAGCGGTCACGTGTTGGCACGTGACGTTCAAAGCAGCAGCACAGAGCAAGCACAGAAGAGAAGTTCATTAAAGGGGTCATGTGCTTACACGTGACCGAAAGTCACGTGCTTACACGTGACTGAGGGTCACGTGCCTACACGTGAGCGAGGGTCACGTGCTTACATGTGACTAGGGGTCACGTGCTCATACGTGACCAGAGGTCACGTGGCCGCACGTGACTGGCTTTAAAAGCCATGCTATTCAACAGAATTAAATTCTGAATAAGATCACTTAAATATTTCTAAAATAGAGAAGAATTATGTGAAACCGTTGGATTAAAAATCCGAGGGTGATTAAATATCACCAATTTATGGAAAAATCTTGGACATGGAAAGATTTCCCCTAAATCTCACCGAAATAACAAAGAAATATCTTTGGATTTAAAATCCAACGGTGAATAAAAGTCACCTAACAATCTAAAGGCCTAGATCAATGATCAAATCCCTCAATAAACAAATCAAATCTATCAATGAAAGATTCACTAAACAGATTGATTCTTTTCCTTCTGCTATAAATAGGTGCCAGAAAAGGGGGAGAAAAACAAAAAAGAAGGGAGAGATAGAGCCTTGAAATCTTGAAAATTCAGAAAGAAGAATTTGATTCTCTGCAAAGAAAAACCCTAGGTAAGAAAAGAGAGGTTTCAAAAAGAGAATTTAAATCTCAAAAGAGTTTAACTCTTCTATAAAGAAAAGAACTTAGTTCTTTCTCTGGTTGAAGATCTGCAAAGTGCACATCTCCCCATAAATTGAGAATTTAATTCTCATTGGGTTGAGATCCTGCCATGCAGATCTAAAACATAGAGGAGGAATTGAGTTTTGAGAATTTAATTCTCACAAGAGTTATAGGAATTTAATTCCTTTGAGATAAAATTAGGGTTTAACCCTATATTATAGGAATTTAATTCCTTCAAAATGGACAGAACCAGGGTTTAACTCTAATTGAGAACTTAATTATCTCAAACTCACAGGAATTTAATTCCCTTAAAACAGAAATTAGGGTTTCACCCTATGCCAGAATTTAATTCTTTACATATATGGGGAATTTAATTCCCACAGAAAAGAAATTAGGGTTTAACCCTATCTAAGAATATAATTCTTCAAAAGAAAAGTGGAAATTTAATTCCTTTAAAGTTATTGCTAGGGTTTAACCCTATGATGGATTTAAATCTTAAAAAGATAAAGAGATCTTCAAATATGCAGAGTCACGTGCTACCACGTGACCCCTGTAAAGATCCACAGAAAAGAACTTTGAGGCCGCGCCTCACGTGCCCCACGTGACCCCTGAAGCACACAAAGAAAAAGCAAAAAGAAACAGAAGCTATGGGCGCTCTCACGTGACCCCTTGGCAAAAGCTTTAACAAACAAATACCCAAATTCCCATCACGTGACAGCACATGATGCTCCAAAGTATTCAATACTTTTGGCAGAACAAAATAAGGGGAATCAGGGCGCTCTCACGTGTCCACACGTGACCTCTCTCTCTCCTTAGTGTTTAACACTAATCTGAGATCTTTGTTCCCAGTATTTAACACTGATTTTCTTAGTGCTTAACACTAATTTGAAAACTCTATTCCCAGTGTTTAACACTGATTTTCTTAGTGTTTAACACTGATTTGAAAACTCTATTTGCAGTGTCTAACACTGATTTGAGAACTCTATTTGCAGTATTTAACACTGATTTGCTTTAGTGTTTAACACTAATTTGAAAACCTTATTTCCAGCGTTTAACACTGTTATATGTTAGTGTTTAACACTAATTTGAGAATCACAACTTTTTAGTGTTTAACATTAATTTGACAACTTCACTTCCAGTGTTTAACACTGTTGTTTGCTAGCGTTTAACACTAATTTGGGGGATTATATTTTCGGGGTTTAACACTGATTATCCTTTTAGTGTTTAACACTAATTTGCTAATCTTATTCCCAGTGTTCAACACTGTGGGTCTTTAGTGTTTAACACTAGCTTTAGCCCAATTGGCTAATTTTCTAGAGGCAAAGCCCCTCCTATAATTGGATATGTCTAATGGACCGACAGAGGGCCAATATTCTAAACATGATTGGCCTTAGCCCAAATTGGCCTTAAGTCCTCAATCCAGACTCAAACTGAGCCAATGTGCTCATAACCTAATGAATTGGTCTTGGTTCCAAATTGGACTACAGATCACTTAATCTACTTCGGTTCAAGGGTACATCTCTTCACTCCTTTGATACTTGTCGTTGTAATTCCTCAACGTCTTCAAAGAGGTGACGGGTCCCGACAACCACACATTGATACGGACTGTGGGGTCCTTAAACTCATGGACTATGAGGTCCTTAACCTTGACCGTGACGTCTTAAAACTAACGCCGGACCATGGAGTCCTTAAATCCTCGAACTATGATGTCCTTAACCTTGACCGGGATGTCTTAAAACTAACAACGGACTATGAAGTCCTTAACCTTGACCGTGATGTCTTAAAACTAGCGCCGGACTGTGGAGTCCTTAAATCCTCGGACTATGATGTCCTTAACCTTGACCGGGATGTCTTAAAACTAACAACGGACTATGAAGTCCTTAACCTTGACCGTGGCGTCTTAAACTAACGCCGGACCGTGGAGTCCTTAAATCCTCGGACTATGATGTCCTTAACCTTGACCGCAATGTCTTAAAACTAACATTGGACCGCAATGTCCTTAAACTACCTATTGACAGTAATGTCACTAAACTAAACAACAGGGTTCCCTTAATTGCTCTCTTGTTGGATCTAAACGATCCCGTTAAGTTGATCTTAGTCTAAAAACTAGACTAACGTATCCGTAACAAACGTTTAAGTCGATCTTAGTCTCAAATGAGGCTAACGTATCCTTAAACCCAAACCCCCAAACCCAAATCTAAGATAATACGGATTTGGACTAGTCCACGCCCTACGGGCGACGGCATAACTCAGTCTCCGTATACAATCCACGGGCAACCAAACACAGAACAAATACACACGACACGAAGTGACCATCTGGAGAAGGAGAAAGTTGTTACCGCAATGCGGTAGCGTAATTAACTGTAGGGGCTTGCGCCTGCAAGGAAGAGGGTCCCCACAATCAAAAATCCCTCAAGCGAGGGGGAATCTGACGAAGTCTTCTACATCGGACGCATCCGTTTAAACCTCCGATACCCGGTGCCATAAATCAACTTGGCATCTTCGGAGAGGTGGACGGACATCACCAATTAGCATCTGCCCTGAATCTCAGGCAAGACGTCCAGTCTTGGCCATCATTCGGAGGGGAACAGGCCTCTCCGCATGTTGGACACTCTTTCAAATCTGAATTCTCTTTCCGGTACAACACGCAATTTTTAGGACATGCTTGAATCTTCTCACACTTCAGACCCAAATCAGACATCATCTTCTGGGTTCCGTACCAGCTGTCAGGCACGTTATTTCCCGGGGGCATAGAATCTTTCAAGAATGAAAGAAGCATTGTGAATGACTTGTTGCTCCATTCATTTAGGCACTTAATCTGGAAAAGTTGGATGAACCATGAGAGGGTGGAATACTTTGCATTCTCATAAATTGGTTTTCTAGTATCATTCATGAAATTTTCATATTTATCCGCAATCGGTCCTTGACCGGAAGGAATGTCATCTTCGGTACGAATAGATTCACCTAGGGCAGCCTCTCCATTTCTTCTGATGGAAAGAAATTACCGTCTTCTTCTTCTACCGTATTACCGTCTTCTCCTTCTTCTCCTGCCGCATTATCGTCTTCTCCTTCTTCTTCTGCCGCATTACTGCGTTCTTCTCCTTCCCCGTAATATTTCCAAGCTGTATAAAGTCTAGTAAAACTATATTTTACGACATGAAGCTCTGCCAATTCTATCTTCTGCCAGTACTTATTCCCACATCTATCGCACGGGCAGAGAATCTTCTCTATCACGATCTTATTATATGCGCGTGCAAATTCAATAAAAGTAGCAACTCCTGCAACAAACTTAGGTTGCATACGTTGTTGCCAATCCACATACATCCAGTCCTTAACTCTGACGTACTCATGGGCTATGTTAGACTGTATAACATATAAATTGTAGGTTATGATGACTATATTGAGAAATCTAAGAAATGGATGGTTACTAACAAAGGAGAAAATCCGTGTATATGCTTTGGGCCATGTTAGACTGTATAACATATAAATTGGTTTTAACTTGAATATCTTGAATCACTCTCTAATGATGCGTTTGTTGTGTATTCTTGTTGTATGTGTGTGTTTCGGCTGTCGGGGGTAAGGCTTCTATCCTATTAAGAATATATAGAGTGAACACTCATTCGCTTGTGCATTCAACCGTTTCGAGTAAATTTCGGCAGCACCTCCCCGCTGTTCTCCGAATACACTGTAATAGAATAGATAATCATTTCGGAGCTGTGAAACAACGTTGAAATGAATATCTAATCTATCTTTGTACACGGAGAACCAGCGGAAAGGTACCGACGAAATATCTCGAAACGGATGAAAACACAAGTGAATGAAGGTGTTTGTTTTATACATTCCTAACTTGTCCACACAGGACAAATCTATCGGTTATCATACGATTGAATCTTCTCGTCACATAGACTACACGACGGTTGTTAGTATCAAGCTATACCGTCCGATATTTAACAACATTCGTATAGTTCTATGTCACGACGAACATCGAACGCATGTTAACCGATAGACGGGGACTAAGTGGCACTTTGAGTTTCATATATGAGTATCGATGAGAATATGAAAGTTTCATATTATCATCGAGTACCATATATTGATTTTAACTTGAACATCTTGAATCACTCTCTAATGATGCGTTTGTTGTGTATTCTTGTTGTATGTGTGTGTTTCGGCTGTCGGTGGAGGCTTCTATCCCATTAACAATGTATAGAGCGAACACCCATTCGCTTGTGCTTTCAACCGTTTTGAGTAAATTTCGGCAGCACCTCCTCGCTGTTCTCTGAGTACACTGTAATATAATAGATAATCATTTCAAAGCTGTGAAACAATGTTGAAATGAACATCTAATCTATCTTTGTACACGGAGAACCAGCGGAAAGGTACCGACGAAATATCTCGAAACAGATGAAGACACAAGTGAATGAAGATGTTTGCTTTATACATTCCTAACTTGTCCACACGGGACAAATCTATCGGTTATCATATGATTGAATCTTCTCATCACATAGACTATACGACGGTTATTAGTATCGAGCTATACCGTCCGATATTTAATAATCTTCGTATAGTTCTATGTCATGACGAACATCGAACGTATGTTAACCGATAGACGGGGACTAAGTGGCGCTTTGAGTTTCATATATGAGTATCGATGAGAATTTGAAAGTTTCATATTATCATCATCGAATATCATATATTGGTTTTCGAAATACGACCTCAAAATACCTTGATTTTCGAAATAAATTTATTTGGATCAATTTGACATCTGGAAATTTCTAGTAAAGATAATAGATAGTTGTATAAGAACGCTATAAAAAATTATAACGATTTGATTTTTATTATAAGTTTTATTGCTCTCGTAGTCGCTATTTCTGACAGATCTGAAAACTGATTTCAACATCTACATTCAAAAATTCATAAGTCCATCATCAGATGTCCAAACTAAGTGATTTAAAATTGTTTTGGAAATTATATCAAAAGATCTAGATTTTACTGAATCAAACTGACGTCTCAAAACCGACGGAATTAACTTAATTCTGTCTTTTAAAATTGTATGTCGAATTTGAACAAAATTTGTGCTGGTCTGTGCGCTGCTTTTCAAAATGTTATATCTAGAACTACAAACATGGATTTCAATAAACCTTAGATATATGGATGGCACATTGACTGCCCTACAACTTCCTGTAGAACTCTGACCCAGAAAATGTATATATCAACATGATATATGCTCTACAAGTTACCTTCTTGTTGTTGTCACAGAAAAAATATGTTTTATACCCATTGACTAAAATAATTATAACTATATCTCCAGAGATCCAAATCGTGTAAACTTTAGTTGTTTTGATATCTATATTGAGATGCCTACCTTTTTCTAGTTCATCTCTAGACCTGGAAACTGGCAGAAAATATCATAAACTGTAATTCTAAAACTTGCGACGATTCTAGACCGTTTCTATCCGGTTTTGTGCAGTGTCACCGAAAACCTTATAACACACTCATTCTGACCCCGAATGAGGCAAACTCAGTTTTGTTGGTTACCTGACTTTCTTATCTAAAACTTTTGTGTTTATTATTAATCCAAAATTAGAATAGAAACCATGTTTTCCTATATACGAAGTAGCACTAATTGTTTGATCTTCCATTCTTGTAATCAATAGTTTAAATACTTGCATTAAAATACAAACATGCTATGAACTTCATGAATATGTGTTTCCTTGAACCCGTGAATCTATGACCTGATACAAAACTTTACAACACGTATTGACAGACCCATGTTTGATTCATATACGGGACTAGTAGATTAGAAACAGGGTTAGGTAGTTTGGGAAATGAGTTGCTTTCAATTTGCTCCGGGAATTCCCTTACTAACATATGAATCTGTGAATCCGTGTTACTGTGATGTCGAGTCGGAATGGTACATTACTAACTCATGAATCCATGTTATTATGGTACCGAGCCGAAACGGTATAACTCCCATAGCGGGTTGAACTCTCACAAACCAAACTTTCGTTACTATAGTAACCTTATTATGATTGCATGCTCATTCATAACATGCTTATTATCTTGATCACATGTTTAATCATATCATACTTATTATCATGCGTACAGGCTTAGTTACAACCCTGCTATCTTTATGCTTATACTTTTGTTTTAAACCTAGCTTTTAAAATCAATACTTTAAATTGTGGGACTTACCGAGCGCAAGTTCGCTGATGGGCATTTCTTCGTTATTGTTTTTCTTGAAATGTTCGTCAGGTGATCTAGGGATAGGTGGGGCGAAGTGAGATGATAGAAGGAGAGGTTGAACCATTGAAGCAGGACTCTCTACAGTTGTCATCGCAGACTGATTATTAGTCGTACGCTATTTAATATTTCTTTAGTATGCCTACTTGTAGAAGGATTTATTTTTTCTTCTATTTTCAAATGTATTAGTTAATTCAGACTTGTATCGATTTTGAATCTTGTGATGTTTGAATCAGTCATAAATGTAGTTGGATTTTATCTATTACTAAATCCTTGTTTATATTATATTGCTTTTGTTAATGCTCAACGTGTCAATTTCGAGAAAGACATTTTCTCGGTATAGATTCGTCGTAGGCCTAGTCACGTGCCTGCTACCGTATTTTTGGCAGTGGTGCGTGACAAGTTTTTGTTGTGGCCCATGCTGGTTATTTCTGCGTGACCACTAAAAGAAGTATATTACAAGAATTTAGAAATCCAACAATATTTAACCTTACATTTGAATTTAATCCTAATCCTTGAACTTCACTTTTGACTTTCTTGAAGATCACATATAGACTTTCGATTTCTTGAATTCAGTCCACTCCTTTTCACTTGCATCTTTTAGAACTACCCTTTGTTTGTGTCCTTGAACTATTCTCGTTAACTTCGAACTTTCTCCGCAAACCCCGACTGTCGTCAAATGAGAGTAGTGTTTGAGATTCCCAATAACCGATATTCAACTTCAAAAGTTCCTTTAAGATTCCAGTCAAGTTACATCCTTACTTGCATTTCTCGGATCATCCCTCTTGCCCCTTTAAAATAAGCCATACGATATTACTTGCCTCCGGCCCTAGCCTTTGTTAGTGCATGATCTTCATTTGTTCCATACCTTTTTACTGTTTCCTTCTTACTTGATTCTCCTACTTTTTAAATTCCAGTCAATTATTTTTCTCCTTATTTACATCCATAATTACTCGTTTCATACATCCTTGAATTATTCTCGTCGACTTAAGAAATTATTCTAGAAACTTTATACCGTCCTTCAAATTATTTGACTCAGAACATCTCACCATTTTTTCTTCTATTTTTGATTCCCTCGCAATCTATTCCAGTCGCACACCTTCTTATTGATTAGAGTACCGACTAATGAAGCACGATAACAAAACGTGACTACGTTATCCTGACCCTTTTTCTTACTCTGTTGCAACATCCTCCTTCTGTAATTTCAAGGAAGAAATTATTTTTAAGGAGGGTATAATGTAACGACTCTAAAATCCGTGTACTTTTGTATTTTCTTTCATTAATAAAAGGTCGCTTTCCTTTCGAACACTAGCATATATTTATTTTATATCGAATATGTGCAAGAGAAAACTTGTATCCCATAGGTTAAGTCATTGCTTTGATGTTCCATAGGCTACATGTTTGGAACCAGGAGCATGCAATTTTTGTATCATATTTTTTAAAACTCTCTCATAAGGTACAAATGAAACCTTTCAATTCCTCCTTTTTTAACTACCAAAATGAAAATATAATTAAGTGAATTATGAATACCATTAACCGCGCTTTATGTGTTACTCCTCTCCTTCTTTTTCTTCTTTATTTCCACTGAAAATTCAGACACTTCATTAGAAACTTAAAGCTTTCTTTTCTTCAATTTCGCCGTCTTCGGGTCTCGAAGTCACCAGAACCCACCTGTCGCTAGGAAAAATCTGTGAGCCGATTGTTATACCAACTTGCGCTATTTGTAAATCCCCGTCCCTCTCTTCCTCTTGTCGTGCTCTTTCATGAACTCACCGTCTTGTCTTGTCGTAGTCCCTAATAAAATATATATTTATGTATGTAGAATTTAGTTGCATATGGATTATTCTAAATGTATTTGTTGCCTCTTGTTCAAGTTTTATGTGTATTTACTGTTTTCTTATATGATAACATGCTTCCACATCGCAGATTTAGATTTATACTAATTAATGATACCATGAAACAAGTGAAGACATATATTGCTTGATAATACGATTATAGAAGAGTTTTCATGAAAATCGGAATTTTTGGAATAAGTCTTTGTCGATGTTCATAATCCATATGTTAAGATTTGGACACCTTATATCGCTGTATTTTTAGTTATTTATACTCAAGTTTTAATAAATACCATAGTTTTGTTATTTTCAAATACGGCCTTAAGATACCTTGATCTTGGAAATAATTTTTTCGGTTCAATTTGACTTCTGGAATTTTCAAGAAAATTAGTTAAGATAATAGATATTTTTATAAGCATGCTGTAAAATTTTTTAAATGATTCAATATTTATTTTAAGCTTTACGGCTCTTATAGTCGCTATTTTTGACAAATATGAAAACTAACTTCAACACCTACATTCAAAAATTCATAACTCCGTCTTCAGAGGTCCAAACTATGTGATTTCAATTTTTTTCATAACCATATCAAAAGATTTAGATTTTCTTAATTCAAACCGACCTCTTAAAACCGACGGAATTAACCTAACCCTGTCTTTTAAAATTGTGTATTGAATCCGGACATAATCTGTTCTGATCTGCGTACTGATTTTCAAAATGTCCTTTCTCGAACTACAAAACTTGGATTTTGATAAACCTTAGATGTATGGATACCAAATTGACACCCTACAACTTTCCTATAGAACCTAAGACTTAGAAATGTGAATATCGACACTATATATGCTCTGCAAATAACCCCCTCCTTGTTGTCTAGAAAATAATTTTTTTTAAACTTTTAGATTAAAATAATCGTAACTATAGTTTCATAGATCCAAATCTCACAAACTCAAGTTGTTTAGATATCTATATTGAAAGGCCTATATGTTCCTAGTTTAATACGAGACCTAAAAAACGACAGAAAATATCACAAACCGTGTTTTTAATACATATGTCGGTGTTGAACATATTCTGATCTGCTTTGCGCAGCGATACCAAAACGCGTCTACCTCCCAAACCAATAGTCATAATTAGATGAGACTTGAACTCATGTCTGCAGAACACCTAGGACTACATTTCTTGTTTTATTCCTAAGTTCATATGAATTGAGTAATCGGTAGTTTCCATCACTTATTTAAGATACTGTTTCTGGTTTATACTTGGATATTTCTCTTGTATCATTTCATGTCATGCAAATTCCTCATTTTATTTTACATATATGAGTCACGTGATTAGATAAATTGCATGCTCGATATGAACCTGACTCGAACCGTGAATACGTAATGACATGAACTTATGAGCCTCAAACGTATTCATGGATTCATGTAGGGCTTGTGTCAAACTCTATAACTTAACATACGCGGAGGAAAGGGGTAATTTGGTAATGAACATATGTCGTGGCACGAGAGTCCATGAAAAATCACTAACCTGAATCTCATGTACCGTTGTTCCATTGGTAGTTTCGACGGAGCTTAACTAAATGTGATGTAGGTCCGTGTGTTTGACGGACTACTCTCGTATACATGAATACTTTCATTATTGTACTACAACAAAACACGTAGCCGTAGAACTGCCATGCTTATATAGTTTGCCTTGTTAATTGCCATATCATTCTTGTTCACTGCATCATACTTTTCCTTTCTACTTATATGCTTGTCGTTTATTAATTTTACAATTATACTTTAAATCGGGGATTTACTGAGCGCAATATCGCTGACAGACATTCCATTGTTTTTTCTTCTTTTGGGAATGTTCGTCCGGAGGTTTAGAGACAGGAAAGATTGAGCTGACTAAAGAAGACTTTTCGCAGCTATCTTCTCAAGTGGATTTCTAACAGCATATTGGTCCTTATCTTTCAGTCTACTTATTGTTAGGGGTTCGTTTATTTCTTTTTCGTTGTATCTGATCTTCAGACTCATTGTCAGTTGTTTGAATATTGTGGAATTTGAAATGTAATAATGTAGGTAAATTTTATCTCTTTCTTAATTCTTGTTATAATATATATTGTTTACTGATCAGTCGAAAATATTGCATTTTTAACACATCAATTTCCCTACCATTTGCGCTCATCTATAGGTGTTCGGTATAAGTATAGCACATATTAGCAAAACATCCGTAAAATACCAAATAACTTGTGTTGTATACTAAAACCGGCATTTCTGAGGAAAATTGAGTGTTTATCATTGCATCGCATAATCTTTGTATAGCGCAACATTTGTCTCGAGAATCTGTGCAGGAAATTCCAGGAAAAGAGCCGAAATTGTCAAAAGTGCTGAGAAAAATACGCCAAGTCCAAAACTTGTGATCTGGCAGAGATATAGAAAGAAATATGAGATTCCACACATCATAAAAGTGCCACAAAGTCAGCAAAAAGACACACAGGAAATTTCACACAGAGATGCAACCAAAGGGACGCGGATCCGCGGCCGAATGGCCCTTCCCGCGGCGGATCCGCGGCCACAAGATGACGTCATCAGCACAGCTTTGCTTCAGAATTCTTATCTCAAGGCCTACACCTCTTCAAGCCATTCCAAATTCCAGAGATCTCTAGAAGCTTCTGTCCGAACAGTAAAGCATTTTGTTCAAGCTAAACACTTCCAAGTTTCTCAAGCAAGCCACTTAACTACCTAAGCCTAGAAGCTTCTCCCTAACCTCCAAGCTTATGAAGGAATCTAACCCTAACTAACTAACTCTATAACCTTCTACCTAACTACTAAGCTTACAAGGGAAGCTAAACTAAACCTAGCTTCTAAAGGAAGCCAATCTTAATCAAGGCTATAAAAGGGACCCTAAAGCTTCTATTCTAAGGTTGTTGAATATTTAGAGGGTTGTTGATCATTCCACATCATTCACCCACAAGTTGAGTGACACAGCTTGTGCATTCAAACCCTAACCCTAATCCAATCACCAAAGCCAAAATTCAAGATCTTTGAGTACAAATCAAGCAAGAAGCCTTCAACCTTTTAGAAGCGAAGCCGATCTTCAACCGAGTAAGTGATCCAAGATGATCCGCGACTCACGGAGACGATGCGGAGCTAAATTGACGATCGAGTTCTTTCTTCTTGTAGTTCTTGAGCAAATTGTAACAAAATTGTTGATAAATAAAAGGTGAAATTTCTTTATTTTGCTTACTTCTATATTTGAGCATTATGATTAAATCTCAATTCTTGATTGTGTTATTTGATATGATGCTTGAGTAAAAACTCCGCTCGTGGAGGAGTCGAGAGAATCAATAGATGATGATGTTACAAATCTTGAAACGATTCTTAATTCCTATAAGTTTTGTAAACTCTTGTAAATTGAATCATCGACAACCTAGTTTCGAGCGAGATGCTTTCTTGAATGTTTTCGCTCGTAACTAGAGATCAACGATCGGTAATTCAATTCACTAGAGGCTAGTTTTTGAATGAGATTCATCGAAAGGACAAAGGATGAGATGAAGAAACCCTAGTTCCTTCAAAAGATCCTTAAACCTCGATTGATCGTCATCGATCTAGTATCAAATCATTAATGGATAAGAAAATGTAATCACTAGTTTTCATCACTTCTATAGATTCAATCGATTCCTACGAGCCCCACTTCAATTCTTGAAACCTAATTCGATTGGATATCATCAATTCTTGATTCTTGATTTTAATGTTTTCTTGATATTAGATCTAGATTTTGCTAATTCTTGAAATTCACTTTTAAAATCTTGAATTGAATTGTCTTTTCTTTTCTTCTTTAATTTTCGACTCAACTAATTCAAATTCGAACGGATCACATTTTCCTTGCGGACGATCCGTATTCACTAACGCGCTACATCGACACCGTTATTGATTGCGGTCAAAAATTTCTTAGATTGTGATTTCTATAAAATTTCAAAACACAACACACGAAGAAACGATCAATCATTTACCATAACACTTAACGTATTTATTTCGAGAAAATCACCTTTCTCGGTATAAATACGTCGCGGACTTCATCACATGTCTGCTACTGTCTTTTGGGATGCGGAGCGTGACAAAGAGTATGAAAATCACATAAATTTTAAAACATATAAGTTTTATACCTTAAAAATCTATATTTATAGTGTTGATCGTCGAATTAAAAAATATGAAATCGACTCTCTTACCGTCGTAGGGGGGAATTTTCTCATCTGGCAGCTGAGATTCCGTTTTTTCTAATAAAATATAATAGACCATATTATATATTTTATACTTCAAATATCATTCACTATCATGATATTTTAATTTGATCTGAACATATCAGCAAACTCAAGATGTTCATCGATAGTGTTTCAAATTCAAACTCTTTGAACATGCATAGATTTTCATCCGTTTAGAAGGACTACATTGAAGAGACTCAATCCACTTACGAGTCCAAAATAATAAAAAAAAGTCAAAACTAAGAATTTCATGTTTGAAAAGTACGTTTGTGTTTGATAATAGCTTTGATGTCTTATATGTCAACAACTAAGTCCTCTGTAAAATTTGAAAGATTATTTTATTTTTGGTTCTCAGTAACTTTAAGATGTTTTAGATGCTCGATGAATATGTTTTTTGGTCGATAATGTTTTTGAGAATGTTGAATAACATATTTTGTTAAAACAAATTTTTTTGGACAAGTTTCTTCTGCAAGCGCGAAGGCACATGCTGAGACTAAGATATGTCTGTTAAAAGATGAGTAAATAGATGTGGAATGTCATAGAAAGCGATAATTGTAACATATATTAAATAATAATATGTTTGATTTTACCTTTAAAATTTTTCTTCATATAGATTCACTACTATAATAAGGGGTTGTCCCTGCGGATATATCCGTAGGAGCAAACCACCGCCCCTACAGATATAGCCGTAGGGACAAAAAAAATACCCTGTAGGTACAAAGGCCGCAGGTGCAAGTCTGCATCCTGAACATGCCCCTACGGAGTAATAATTACCCCTACGCCTTAATCCATAGGAACACTTATCCCTACGGAGTACTCCGTAGAGCCTGATAAATATTTTAATTTATTGGTTTATAAAATAAAATACTTGCTCCAATGGTTGTATTTGTAGGGCCTGGTTGTAGACCCTACGGATAAGTCCGTAGGTCCATATAAATGCCTCTACGAATAAATTCGTAGGGGCAAAATTTACTGAGTCCATAGGGAAAAAATATCAGGTATCCTGATATTTTTTTTCTATGGCTAGCTGTGTAGGGGTAACCTGACCTACGGATTAATCTGTAGGTGCAATATATAGACCTACGGATTAATCCGTAGGGACAAAATATCAGGTATTTTTTTTAAAAAAAGTTCTTCCTATTTTTTCGCCGCCCTATGCACAATAATATATACATCATATAAACAAATACAGAAATATTCATAATCAACATCTCACGTATAATATATAAAGAAATAAACAAACAGAATACGATATCAAACTAAATCATCGTGAACAAGCAAACAACCACCAATATCGTCCAAAATTTATACAATATGTATCAGATAAGTACATACATCCTCAAAAATATAAATAAAGCTACCCTAGCTCGGTCCAGCTCCTCCACTTCTGATAATCGCCGCAATCTGGCGCATCTGCTCCTCGGTGCAGCCCTGAGTCGTTAAAAACTCAACTAATGAAGGAGCGGACTGTGCGGGGGTCTGAACGGGATGTGGAGTTGCACGGGTGGTCTGCGCAACCGCAACCGAAGTAGTGGCTTGCAGAGCCGCAGCTGAAGGTGATGCATGCGGAGCCGCAGCCGAAGTAGCATGTCGCATCTGTTAAATTTTGTGTGTAATAAACGAGTAAGAACGTTGTATTAGATTTTAGTCGAGTTCGTATCATTATCAGGTTATTGCGAAACCCCAATCTAAGAATACTTAGGGACATAGGCCTCGTTTGGATATCTAATTTGGAAAACCGTAATTTAATTTAATTAGATAGTTTTATGCAAGTATGATTAATCAAAGCTAAGTCTACAACCAAATAAGCTTAGGGTACTAATATTGTATATGTTACTATCTATCATGTGATATAATATTTTTCTATTAAGTAGTATACGTACCATCTCCTTCAACTCCTCGATGGTGGTTTTCAAGGCGGCAACATCATGCTCTAGACGTCGCTCACGGGGGGTAGGGGAAGTAACTGCTGGAGTGGAGTCCAACCTCATATGGGCCCTGCTAGGACCCAGTCCCCGACTTCTCTCCCAATCTCCGTGGTGCCCTTCGTGTGCGGCGTCTAGGACTGGGATCAGGAGCATCGAGTTGGTCTGTACAGTAAAATCGATCCCCGATGTCTCCGCCTGCTCCACCACCCGCTCCTACACCCACATTAACCATTAAAATATAAGTATATCATTTAAATTTGAACTTTTCAAAACAAAAATTTCAAACCTGTTAGAATAAATATTAACACTTACGCAATACTCCTGGGTAGCGGTGTCGGGGAATCGAAACTCACCCATGGCGGGATCTATCAAGGTACCGTGGACGGCCAGATACGCGGTCAGCACGCTCGGTGTACCGCCCTATGCCAGGGTCTGAGCTATCTGCAATTCGCAAAAAATTTACATATATCATAAAATAACTCTTGATATTACATTATATCAGAGTAGATCTATTGTAATTTACCGATGTCTCCATGGCACGAGTAGTATTCCTCGAGCCACCTATATAAGTGGGGCGACCCTTCTTCGCCGACTTCCTATCCTCTTTATTTTGATCGGCCTGTTTCTGCACAACACATTCAGATTTAGTTTTCTAATTAAGCAACACAAAAAATAAATTATATACTAAACAATGAATTACATTTAAATTACAAAGCTGTTTGCACTGAAAGTCGAAATATTGACACAAGAGAGGCCATGTATCTACGTCGATTCTCGCAAAGGCTGGAGTATGAAGGAGAGCCGCTCTCTCTGCCTCGGGGATGGCTATCCACAAAGAATAGCAGCCGATCTTCAACTCGTTCCTATTGTATCGGACCTTTTATTTCATGTTCTTCATCAGTCCATGGTACAGAGCATGAAGATCGAGCACTCTCTCAGGGTGATCAGGGTCGGGTACAGGCTGAAATTTGTAATCCAACTGCAAATATAAAAACAACAATGTATTTAAATTGCAAGTGTTAAATAATAATAAATATATTGGATAATTCAAATGAAAATATATATTAATACCCGAGCCTGATCCCAGAAGAGGGCAAATGAGCGCCACTACTGATCGCCCAACTCAATGTGAAGTGGATACTTCTTCATGAGGTGGCTCTCATCCCCCATATACCGGCCGAACCACTCGCATAATCGCCGGTATAGAGATAATCGTGGGTAAAGAAGAGGAGGAATGCTGCCTCCCCCTAGCTCTATCGGGTCTCAGCCTGTGGGACTGATTCAGCCCTCGAATCCCCCTCTCGGGATGGGGTTGCCCTGCATCTATAAGAAATATCAAGACAATCAATATTAAGACAAAGTGGTATTAAGAAATAAAGGTTTAACGAAAATTGAAGTGCGATATATACCTCCGGAGATAGAAGCACAAGCCTGAGCTCGGGCAGCAGCACGAGCGGGACGATAGTTCCTCCGGTGAAGAATAGTCGGTGACTCGGACATGGACGCGTCCTCTCCAACTAGAAAATAAACATTGACGATAAAATTACATGAAGTTCATGTTTATTCTTAAAGGATATGTAAAATGAATAAATATTTTATATTTATTCATGCTAACCTGCAGACTGAGCGGAGGGTACGGGAGTGGCCCCTGTGCCAGATGTGGACGCGCCACTTATATTTAGACAATTAAAAATAGATTATATAAGTAATTGCAAAAACAATGTGTATATAAATAATATAACATTCTAAATCAACATTCATATATTATAAGATATATAAACATACCCGCAGGTGCGGTGGTGGCCTCTGCCCGAGACATGGAGGCACCACCTACAACTAGACAATAAAAAAATGATTATCAAAGTAAGAGAAAAAGAATGTGTGTATATTTATAATATAGCATTCTAAATCAATATGCATGCACTATAGGATATAAAAACATACATGGAGGTACGGGAGTTGCTTCTGCCTCTGATGTGGACACACCACTATATAAGTAATTTTGCGTGTATATCTATAATATTACATTCAAAATGAATATGCGTGCAATATACCTGGAGGTGTGGCAAAGTCCACACGGAAGGAGTCATCCGAAGGGGTCTCCGATCGGGGTGCAAGACCGGCCCTTTGAAACTCCCTACGTAGCTCTCCGGGCGGCAGAACCACTCTGCCTCCTCTCCTGCCGGTGCCACGACTGGTGCTCCTGCCACCCCTCGCTGCTTCAGTCGTCGTCATCAAATCTAGATAAGAATACAATCATTACATATGCATGTTATATATGTATAGATCGTAAAAATGTGAAGTAATAATATAACATTACTGGTAACCTTTTTCGTTTCGTGGACGCATTAGACATAACTACTTGGATTTCATCATCGATATCATTTCTAACCCACGTAACTTCACGATCAGCCGAAGATAACCCGTCTTTTAAAACAGACGGTCGGAGCACTCTAAGTCTTCTCTTTTCTTCATCCTCATCGCTGTCCTCCATACGATCCTTGAATTCTGGGACATCGTAAACATCCCTGGGTTCCAACGGCATACGACACTCCATCCTGGATGCTTCAAGCACTGTGAGTAGTATACTTGGAACTCTTAGTTCAGAAAGATAAACGGATCGTCCTGACCGTAAAATCGAAATGTGTTCATACTGGTCAATCCATATTCATCTTTCCAAGTCTCGAGATTGTTTCTCTACTAATCCGTATCGGTTCGTGTATCATACCAAGTACACTGAAATATATAAAACGGTTCTGATCGTCCAGGATATTGGATACCAAGTATGCAATTTAAGTATCCATAATAAATCACACTATCCGATCCTACCATTTCAATCCTATTATTCTGAGTGGTTCGAGATGTTTCTATATCCTTAATTTCGAATTTGTATCCAAGGACACCGAATCCTTTATAATATGCAACCTCCATACTAGAAAACTGAGCTAAACATCTTGAATCACTCTCTAATGATGCAGACAAGTTCGGATCGTGGATCTGACAAAACAAATTTTACGACAAATACGTAACGATATAAGTTTAGATTAAGACTGGTAGCAATAACATATTATTCGAACAACTTACATGATCTGCAGCCCAATCGCAAAAATTATCCTGATGATATTTTTCCAATCGTTCATCATTCCAATCAGGATACCCCTCACGTATCTCATTAAAATGATTTCTGTTCTCAACAATAAATTATGACATTAATATTATATCATTTCATACACACACAAATATAACAATTAATCTAAAAAAACTTACTCTCTAATTTCTTCAAGACATGCGCTACTGAGGAGGACAAACCAATACATCTTGTTGATAAACATAGTGTCTACTCTGTTATAATCAGCTTTACCATATGGCCCGTCCTGAATTCTTCAAGGCCGGTTAAGCTTCGTCTCAATGTTCTCGTCCAGATAGCGGGAACAAAATGTAGTTGTTTCATCTAGAAGATAACCTTGCATGATAGAATCCTCTGGTCGATTTCTATTGTATATATACTTTTTTTGAGTGGAGAGGTATCTAAAGAAAAATATGTTAAATAAATAAATACGGGCATATAGGACAACAATAATTTTACAAATTGCGTGAAACGAAAAATTCCACGTACCTTTCGACGGGATACATCCATCGATATTGTACCGGTCCGGCTAATTTAGCCTCAGTTGCAAGATGAACCATCAAGTGTATTATGATTTCGAAAAATGATGGTAGGAAAATATGCTCATGCTTTCTAAATATCAAAGAAATAGAATTTTCCTGTTTCTCCAGCGTCACAACATTCAGGGTTTTAGCGCACAATTCTCTAAAAAAGCAACATAGGTCATTGATTACTAGACCAACCGATTCGGGAAGGGAAGTCCTGAGGGCTAATAGGAGAAGTTGCTCCATAATAATATGGTGATCATGAATTTTCAGCCCATCAATCTTGCCTTTCACAATTATTATCTTCTTGCTAAATAATCCTGAGAAACCTATGAGAACTTTCAAATCATGCAACATTTGTAGGAATCTTTTTTTTTCTGGTTGTGACATATGATACGCGGCATTGGGATGTACAAACTTGCCTGGCTTACCCGCCATCGGTTTATGATACAATTCACTTCTAATTTCACAGTTCTAAAGATCCATCCTAGTACGGAAGTTGTCTTTCGATTTTCCGTCTTTACAAAGAAGCAAGTTAAGTACGTGTTCGGATACTTCCTTCTCTATGTGCATGATGTCCAGAAAATGACGCACTAAATTTGTTGACTAGTATGGAAGTTCAAAGAAAATGCTTAACTTGTTCCAGTAGGGTGGTTTGACCTGTTTTGTCGGATCTATCCCGAAGGTCACATTATTGTAACCATCCCAATGAGCAGTCACATTCTTTCCGGACAATGGGGATAGAGGCCTAAGAAGCTCCTGATGACCATCAAAGTGAGCAACGTCTAACCTGTAGAGATGGTCTAGTGGCAGAAAACGGCGATGACCGTAATAACAAACCTTCCTGCTAAAATTCAAGAATTTCGATGTTGTATATTGATGACAATAAGGGCATGCTTTGTGACCATGTACGGACCAACCTGATAGCATTCCATATGCAAGAAAGTCATTAATTGTCCATATTAAAGACGCATACAGTGTGAACGTTGTATTTGTTTTTTCATCGTAAGTCTCCACACCATTAATGAAAAAAGATTTTAACTCATCGATCAGAGGTCAGAGATAGACGTCGATATTGTTTTCCGGTGAGTTTGGTCCGTCGATAAGAAGAGGTATCATAAAGTAGGATTGATCCATACCCAACTAAGACAACAGATTATAAACTATCATTACAACAGATCATGTGCTGTGGCTTCCAGCCATATAGTTGAATGGGCAGAAGCAATCACCAGCGAGTCTAAGTCTGACATTGCGAGGATCACTTCTGAATATTCCGTGCCTCCTATCGAAATCCTTCTATGCCGGTGAATCTCTTGGATGACTCATTTTTCCATTTTCACTTGGAGAAGCATGGTGATGCCAAGTCATTACTTCGGCTGTTTTCTTGCACCTAAATAGCCTCTGCAGCCTCTGTGTTATGGGAAAGTATCGTGCTATCTTGATAGGTATATCGGACTTCTTATCAGAATCTTTCGGCTAATATTTGGCCTCTCCGCATATTGGACACTCTTTCAAATCTGAATTATCTTTCCAGTACAATACACAATTTTTAAGACATGCTTGAAACTTCTCACACTTCAGACCCAAATCAGACATCATCTTATGGGCTCTGTACCAGCTGTCGGCCACGTTATTTCCCGGGGGCATAGAATCTTTCAAGAACTTCAGAACCATTGTGAATGACTTGTTACTCCATCCATTTAGGCACTTAATCTGGAAAAGTTGGACGAACTATGAGAGGGTGGAATACTTTGCATTCTCATAAATTGGTTTTCTAGCATCATTCATGAACTTTTCATACTTATCCGCACGCGATCCTTAACCGGAAGGAATGTCATCTTTGGTACGAATACTATCACCTAGGGCAACCTCTATCATATCCTCTATTTCTTCTCCTGAAAAGAAGTTACCGTCTTCTCCTTCTGCCGCATTACCGTCTTCTCCTTCTTCTTTTGCTCCATTACAGTCTTCTTCTTCTCCTTCCCCATGAAATAGCCAAGTTGTATAAAGTCTAGTAAAACCATGTTTAATGATATGAAGCTCTGCGACTTCTACCTTCTGCCAGTACTTATTCACACATCTATCGCACGGGCAGATAATCTTCTCTAACATGATCTTATTATGTGCGCATGCAAATTCAATGAAAGCGGCAGCTCTTGCGACAAACTTAGGTTGCATATGTTGTTGCCAATCTATATACATCCGGTCCTTAAGTCTGATGTATGCATGGGCCATGTTAGACTGTATAACATATAAATTGTAGGTTATGATGATTATATTGAGAAATATAAGAACGGGATGGTTACTGATAAAGAAGAAAATCCGTAGATGCAAGTTTTTCGTTGAAAAGAATAAGTTATCGATAAACAAAGTTAGATCTGAAGATACCCAAGTATGGGTTGTATTATGTATATGTGTGTTTCAATTTATGATTTCGCTTAAGTGTAGGGTTGTTAGTGTGTATGTGCTTTGTATGCGCGTTTGTTGTGTATTCGTGTTGTATGTGTGTGTTTTGGCTGTCGGGGGTAAGGCTTCTATCCCATTAAGAATATATAGAGCAGACACCCATTCGCTTGTACTTTCATCCGTTTCGTATAAATTTCGGCAACACCTCCCTGCTGTTCTCCGTATACACTGTAATAGAATAGATAATTATTTCAATTCTGTGAAACAATGTTGAAATAAACATCTAATCTATCTTTGTACATGGAGAACAAGCGGAAAAGTACCGACGAAATAACTCGAAATGAATGAAAACTCATGTGAATGCAGGTGTTTGCTTTATACATTCCTAACTTGTCCACACCGGACAAATCTATCAGTTATCATATGATTGAATCTTCTCTTCATATAGACTACACGACGGTTGTTAGTACCAAACTATACCGTCAGATATTTAACAACCTTCGTATAGTTCAATGTCACGGCGAATATCGAACATATGTTAATCGATAGACGGGGACTAAGTCGTGCTTTGATTTTCACATATGAGTATCGATGAGAATATGAAAGTTTTATATTATCATCGAGTATCATATATTGGTTTTAACTTGAACATAACATGAATAGGTTTTACATTTACGTTTCGTTATTAAGGGTTCGAAGTTTTTAGTTTAGGGTAAATTTTTCTTGCGTTTACGGTATAGTTGTACGTTTACGTTATCATTGAGTATCTTACTGAAGAAACTAGTGCACCCTAAACCCTAACCCTAATTACCCAAATTAACCAAATTAACCCAAATTAACCCTAATCATCACCCTAACTAACCCAAATTATCCATAACTAACCCAAATTAACCTAATTAGCCCTAATCAACACCCTAACCCTTCAAATTATCACTAATTAACCCTAATCAACACCCTAACACAAATACATTCTATTTTACCTAATTAACCCAAATTAATCCTAGCCCAAACCCTAACCCAAATTAACCAAACCCTAATCATCACCCAAACCGCAACACAAATTAACTCTAGCCCAAACCAAAATTAACCCTAATTAATCTAATTAACCCAAAACCTAGTCCTAATCATCACCAATCCTATTTAATATAATTAACCCAAACTAACTCAAACCCTAACCCTACCTAATTAACCCTAACCCTAAACCTAACTCTAACCCTAACCCTACCTAATTAACCCTAACCCTAAACCTAACTCTAACCCTAACCCTATCATGACCCAAATGTAGCACGTGACCGGCACTTAAATCATGTGACATCTAAAGACGTCGACCCGGCGAAACTCGGAATATAAACCCTTTTCTTTTTGAAAATATTGGAGGTGAAGTTTAAATAATCATCAGAAGGAATCAATTTAAAATAACCACTTGCCACTAAGTTTGTTTAAAGAGCATCTATGTCATTTTGAAATTTGACAACACCTTCTTTGTAAATTTCGCATAAAAACCCAATACAACATAATAATAAAATAGAATCCCAACGGAAGCTAGCTTCTACACCCAAACGACGGAGCAACCAAGCAAACCATATAAAAAGTCGACTCCAATGAGTGCGACACCACAACACACAATTCTAAATCTCGCTTCTAAGTCCTCAATATATTATTTCTAAGTTGATAGAGTTTTATTAGATACAAGAATATATGAATAAGCAAGTGTGAGTACGATACAATAGTAACCCACTTACCAAGCAATCCCCGGAAGAAGTGTGTGCCCAAATCTGCTGATAATCCAAGCGGTAAAACATGCAAGAAACTGTGGAACAACGGGGATGAGTTGCCAACTCAGTGAATAAAAGTACATCACAAGGTAGAAATAGAAATGCACGACGATACCTAGGTCATAAGTATAGTACTATCATAATCTGTACTAACATAATATATGATATGCATATATATCATAATGCAACACTATCTATTATGCAATCCCAAGTAGAACATATCAAATGCAAATGACCTGTATCTAGGTATAAGCCCAAATGTAGCCGAAAATATATATATAAATCTCTTCTTTAAAATAGCTGCGGAATAGATATGTCACGGCATAAAACCAGACGTGATGGTATGAAATATAATAGGTATCTTATTTTAGATATACGTCTTGCTGTTTAGTAAAGAATGTTTAGAGGTTTATAAATTTAAAGATCTCCGTGTTATATCAGATATGTCAAAATAAGGAGACTATAGCTCACTTTTGAATTCCTTTTTATATGCAAATGCCCGTAAAATGATATGCAGGTACTGTCCCCTGGATCAGTCCCGGTCGGCTACAATAACTATAATCTAACTGTGTATCTCATGATAGCAATCATTTCAATATATATATATATATATATATGGATATCCAGCATCGACACCAGAAATCAGAAATCACTCGTGTCCATCACCGACACGCAAATCCTCAAATCTCTCATGTCCATCACCGACACGCAAATGCAGATATCGTCGACACCATTTCAACAGATGATCGTCACCCGATATCCCAGGCCTCGGTCGGTATCCCCTGGATATCCGTCGTGCCCAAATCGAACACTGGTCAGTATCCCCTGGATATCTGTCGTGCTCATCTCTATCTCCGGTATTGAGTATCATCGCTAGGCTCCCCCGCCTCAATGCGACAATCCTGACCCTCGGTCTCGATCCGGGTCCACCATGTATTCGACTGTATATCTCCCCCACTCAGTCCGGATAAGTAACAAGTCTGAAACCGTATATCTCCCCCACTCGGTTCGGAATAAAACAATCAGAAAACATCAAACTCATGGTGGACGTCAACTCATCATATCCAGAAATATCAAGTAAAGAATGAGAATACTTGGATAGATCAATCTGATGATATATTATATAAATACATATATAACAGCGTCCCATACCACTGATATATATCATCAAGAGTAAAATATCCAGAAAATCCATAAGAATCAAATACAACATCTATAGTACTGATATTCGCAATATACAATAGGTATTAAAAAAAGATTGCGTAATTAAATCATATAGGCATAATGATATCAATTCTACTGTGTCATGACACTACTAATGATGTGTAGTGTAGCATATGTGTCTGTGCTCGTGCAGCATGTCAATCATTAATATTTGTGCAAGTGTTCTAAAATTGTAATAGCCTACTCATATCGACATCTACATATGCATTATATATCATAACGCTCCTACAGTGACATGGCAGTACTCATGAGGTGTAGTGTAACATATGTATACGTGTTTGTGCAGCATAGTACTCATTGGTAGTTGTGCAGTGTTCTATCAAAGTGTTCGTATTACAGAAACGTATAATATCAATGTAATCAAGCAAAGTAAATATAAGCATTATTTTATGAGTCTAAAGGGAACCGGGCCGTTATTCGGCATACGAATCTCATAATCATCAATACGGTACAATTCCTCGAACAATTCCTCACATTATCACTATATTTAAATCATCTGCATTACGGCATGATCCTTCGTACCTATTTACCAAATCATCCGTAAACTATATGCAAATGAGTATCATACTAGATGCAAATTAATTCCAATATCCATATCTTAAATAGTTACTAAAATTACTATATCTCATACTACTATTTGTAAGGTTCCGGGGGTGCTATACGCCATCCACCCGACTTCCCCCGTAGATGTAAATCTACTCACCAACTTGACGAGTTTGCTAAAATCCACGCTGCTATGTCCGCCAACTCCGTCTCGGAAATCTTCACAATCGTACCTATAATCGTCGTTATATCATATCAATGTAAATATCATATCAAAACTCAAAACAACGAGATAGGTACTCATAGGTTAGAAGCTACAGCATACTTAACCCAAAAACGATAATATATTTCTGTTGTTAACGTATAAACGTTAACGAATCAGCTGCAGTTCAAAATACGAAAACCCGTATTGTAATTTCTGAAATTTGGTAAAACCATTACTAATCATTCCCAGATTTTACTGTGTAATTATTGGGACAAATCAAACAATACAAAAACTTATAAAATACCAAGATCAAGCTACAGAAGAAAATCCACATTAAATACCACAAAAAAGGTCCTGCGACCTCGGCCAAACAGGGATTCTCGCCGGTTTACTCATTGAGACAGGGTCTCGGGCTTTGAGTAAAGTCTTCTAGTGGTCTTATTATATTTTTGGTCTTGCTAGATTTACTAGTGGTTTCACCTATGGTTCCAGATTCAATTACAGTATGCTAAATATCACAAAATACACTGTTTTCCTATACTGCACATTAAAAACAGATATGTGAAATTTACTGAAAATATAACATAAACTAACTATACCAAACACCCTAATATATAAACAGAGAACTACCCTAGAAAAACCAACACTCAACTCCCAACAAAAACTGGCGAGCTCGGATATTTCAAGGATGTGGCCGGTCGAATTATCAAGGAATTGGTTCGTGCTTTTAGTGTGTAATCTAGTTTCAATTTACAAGGTTAAGGTATTGCTTGATTTTGTTAAAGATTTCCTAGACTATAGCAGATTCATAACAGAGCCCAAATTTATCCAAATACGATATTTGATATCATACATCTATACTAAAACAGAATTAAAACAAGATCTAAGATATGAGATTATACCAACTGAAGGATCCACTGAGTTAATTCATCAAGAAAAGCTCAAGAACAAGATAGCCTAGCTTGAGTGTTGAGGTAAGGAATCACTTGGTACTTAGCTTCTCTTTTTTTCTTTTCTTTGGTGTGTTCTAGGATTCTCTTTATTTTCTTAATTTAGTAAATTTGTTTCCAACTTAATAATTCAACTGAGCTATAAGGAAAAGATAAGAATGATGAGGATAATTTAGGACGAGGTGTCATCATGAGGAAGAATGATGCATCCATGCAAGTAGGATGTATCACCATGAAGTGGAGTGGTGTGTTCATGTAAGGAGGAGGTGTGAGCTTGAGGTTCAATTGGAGTTGTGGTGTGTGTGAGGTTCAACTATTCTTAACCGTGATCTAACCCTTTTTACACAAAAACCCTCAGACAACTCAAATTTCAACAAAAATTAAACTTTTCACAAAACCCCCCATGACACTTTTTATTATATAAACAAACTACCTCCTTTACTAATTTGTCCTACTACATATTAAAAGGTCTTTTTATTTCAATAAACTTAAAATAACATTTTTAATTAAATAAAATAATAAATTCTCTAAAATATTTCAAAATGTTACAAAACCTAACCCTAAACCGAACCCTGACCTTAAACCTAACCCTAGCCCGAACCCTAGACCGAACCCTAACTCTAAACCCTGGTAGCAACCCAAAAATAAAAAAAACATAAATAAAATCATAATTAAAAGTTAAAAATTGAAATTGACTCACTTTAGGCTGGCGATTCTACTGTCAACGAGGTGGAGGAGATCAGAGATGGGTCTGTCGACGACGCAAGGGGGAGATCGGCGACGAGAGGGATTCTACTGTCGACGAGGAAGTCGACAATGAAGTCGGGGACGAAGAGACGCGCACGGGTGTGGTGGAGAGGAGGCGTGTGCGGGAGATCGGTGAGAGCGGCTTGAGAAATTTTGGGAACGAGAAAATTTTTGGGATTTTTTTTAATATAAATAACCCATTTATGCTCCTACGGATTAATCCGTAGGGTTTTTTTTGCGGCTCCGTAGAGCCAAATAAAAAATTACGTTTTAATATTTTTAAATTAATTCATAGGACACCGTAGAGATAACCCTAGGGACCTACGGATTAATCTGTAAGGGTAATAAAAAGTTGCTTTTACAGATTACTGTAGCCGTAAGGGCAACCCCTTATTGTAGTAGTGATTGAAATGTCTAAATCAAATTTGAAACATAAATTTTCTAATTGAACATTTCTTAGGTCTTAGAAGACATGATTTTAATTTGTTGTATGTATTTTTAGATATATTCTGGCGTTTCACATGAAATTTATATCTATTTGTGCAATATTTTTCTCCGAGGCAAAAGCAAGCACAATCATTATCTTCAGGGTATAATAACATTTTTATTAAAGTTTATTCATTATGAAATTGTCCCTCGCATCATGCGCGAGGCCATCGCTAGTTGAACATTATTATAGAAATTTTACAACTTCATTTTCCAGCATTGAACATTATTTATTACATATATAAGCACAGCCACATTATTTGATCCATCACTTCATTTTTAATCATTTGATATTGCTTGAACCTTGCTTGGCAAACCTTTAGGGAAGTCCACGTATGGGAAATTCATGGGTTGATCAAGCTCTGCAAGCTCCCACTTGTATTTTAGTATAAGATGATGTAGGAAAACTGCAATTTCCAATCTTCCAAGCTCTGCACCAGGGCAAAGTCTTGCTCCACCTCCAAATGGCATGAAGTTATTTGCTATGCTTGTGCTCGATAATTTCTATATTAAGTAAAAAGGAGAAAGAAAAGAGAAACATTGAGATTCAATTCATTTTGATTGGTGTTAATTTCATGGTGGCAAAGAATCATGGCTTTTCTTTGGTTCATTAAAAAGGGCAGTTGAAATTAATTAAAGAGAATTTTATGGGGCAATCATAGATTTGAAGTGTTGGACAATATGCGTAGGATATAATTTGAACTGTATGGGATTGCTGAGATGGATGAATGATAGTACTTCAATGGGTATGGTAAGAAATCAATGCCCCGGGCCGGCATGAAATTAAAATTTGTTCTCGTATGTCATAATGATGAAATGAGTGGTAACCGATTGTGATGTATTGGACATCTGCCATGAAAAACGATACGTGGAGTTACAAACAATTGTAGTAAATTGAGGTACAAGGATGCTAGGCCAAAACAAATATGAAAATTGGAGACATTTTTGTAATATTGTTAGCTAAATCGAGGAGATCCCCTTTACTGAGATGATCGAAAGAAAAGAATTCATGTAGCCAGCTCAGAAATTACAAGGGTGAAAGCTTGTTGATTTACAAATGGTTTTGATATATAGAGTTACTAGTGTAAGAACTCACCAACCATCTCCATGGATTGAACTGCTCAGGGTCCTCGTATAACAGTGGATCCAAATTCACCGACTTGTGGTGGAGCATAACTCTCCAACCTTTTGGAATTACATAACCTGAAAATATATAAATACTGTGAGAATTTCAAATTTACTGAATATGAAATAAACTTTTGTTTCAGGTCTCACCATTGAAGTCAACATCCTCAATTGCCTTCTTTGGAACCATAATTGAGACGTTGGAGAGTCTAAGTGTTTCATTGATGACCTAAATGAAATGTCAAGGAATATATATTAGAATGTTGGCATTTATATGCATGTGTGATGAAATGACACGAAATTGGGTTTTATATTAGCTTACACATTTTGTGAATTCCAAACTCTTGAAATCATCCCAAGTGAATCCGCTCTCTCCTCTATGCTTATTTGATGCTAAAACTTGAAGGTGCTCTTTCTGAGGAGGAAAACATGAGACTTCGCCAATGAATAATTTAAATATAAGTAGAGTATTATTACTTATACTATACATTAAATTGAAATTTTAATATAATATAAATCTAATAAGACATGTTCTTAGGGGAAATACCATGTTTGATTCTTCACCAACGATTAGAGTATATATGTGAAATGAAAAGTAAAACATTTTTTGAGGAAAAAGGAGGGATAATTAGCCCCCCTTAGACTTCATTAAATGAAAAGTAAAACTTAAGGAAACTTGTTTTCTCTTAAACTTACTCGTAATTGTTCAATTGCTAATGGACACCCATGTAGAAAATAAATCAATGCAGAGATTGTTCTAGATGTATTATCATGTCCAGCGAATAACAAACTTAACAACATGTCACCAATTTGTTCCTCTGAGAAGTCGGTGTTCTTCATTAACCACCCAAGAAAATCTTCGTCTTTTGTACCCGACATTTCATTTTCTGCATTTCTCTTCCTCTTTTCGAATTCTTTCTTGAAAAGTTTGAGAATGATCTTCCTTGACTATCAGCAAAACACAAAAAAAAGAAAGAAAGAAAATGGAAATATATGATCTCGCTTCAACTGAATGATATAAGTGATGCATGTATGAATGTCCACAAAATTTCTTAAGGAATTACCTGAAAGGCACCGTAATATGCAGTTCCAGGAAAATACAGCAGAAGACAGCCAATTCCTTTTGAGAACGATTCGAATTCTTTTTGTAGACTTTCAACCTCACGGTCTCCAGGTTTAAGGCTTAGTATCTTCTTCACCAGAATGTACAAAGAAAACTGCATCGTTTTGCATTTTTTCAAATAATGATTAATCCTGTCCTTCAGTTTTTGCACATCTTAGAGCAAATAAATTAAAACACCAAGATTTTACGTCGTTTGCATTTTGATTGTTGGGTTGTTCAACTATTCGTTAGATAGTACGTACATACACGAGTGCAATAAACTTTTTCTAGGTTTTTCACATGCACAGCTACATAAGCTCAGGCGCACATGCACACATGCACACAAATACACGCGCACATGCACACCTAAAAATATACTCTCACACATAAATACATACACAACTCACCCACATGCATAAATGAATACATGTATGTGTGCTTTTGCTTTCCAGTTGGAAAAAAATCCCATCTCCTAACTTTCGAGCAAACAAGATGATAAACCATAAGAAGGGGACGTTGGGATTTTAGCGTGGTTCAATCGAACTCGGTCTAATCCATAGGGGAAAGCATGAGAATTCCATTATCATGAAAAAATAGAAATACACCACTCTATCTCCTCCAATCAATCATCTTCCCTCGCTTCTCTCTTTTGATCTCGTCTCAGGAGGAGAGGGGAGTTACAGCCCTCAAAATTTTAGAAACTTCATCTCTTGCCAGGCCTTTGGCTTTAGAGTTTGAATTTCGCCCATATTTTCCATGATGAAATCATCACATTCTTATTTATAGCATAGAATATGCCCTTCTACTAACTAGATAAAGACTGACATCTCGTAATTAAGTTAGAACCCCTTTGCCCTATTTAAAAAGGCTCCTTTCCTTGCTAATAGGACCCCTACTTATTTAAATTTAAATCTTCTCCATAATGTAAATAAATCTTATCTTACTCTATGTGTAACAACCACCAATTTAAATTCAAACTAATATTTCAACAATCTCTATCTTAATTTACATTTCAAATTTTCTTGAGATTGCTCTCATCTCCTAATCAATTAGTAACCACACACCAACGTACTGATCTGGCCCAACTAGCCTAAGTCTAAACGAACTTCTCACACGATCCACGAACTGCATATAGGTGATCAATTAGATATGAGATACAACTCCAACAATCTCCACCTTGTCTTAAATCCATTAAGACTAATTGAAAATCCATTATTGTTCTCATCATCCTCTTCACAAATGAACCGATACATGCATTTTGCTTCATCTCATATATAGGAATCCTTGTACCATCATCAATGTCTGTATCTTGAGCATCACGATTGAACCGTTACTCCTGAGTACTCATGATCACTACTACTTGCTCTACCCTCGAGGCTCGAGCACTCATGATCACTACACCGTACTCCACCTTGGACCAAAACTTTTGACCTCCTTATCCGGAAACACCGCAATATACTCATGTGCCATGCCAGGAACTAACCATGCACCTATCAAAATGAGGATCGCATCTTACCGTGCACTGTCGTGCTAACATCGATCCTCCTTTGATGCTTCGATTGCCGCTATGTCTCTACCTATGTTGTCGATAGCATCGTCGTAACTCACATCATCCATCTCCATCTAATGAATCTCTCGATCAAAAAAATTATATAACTAGTAATCGACCCTCTGATCATCATGAACACGTAGATAGTCTTCATCTGTAAAGTAGATCAAAATTTCAGTCCAATTTTCTTGAATTCGACTTGTATCGACTGACCAAGACCGCAACAAAAACAACATCTGACTTGGTTCATACCATTGCAAATACATGTGATCCCACCGCTCTTGCATATGGTATCCAGGACATCCTTCCTTTCCTCGCTAATTGGACACTCCGTGGAAGAGACCTTGAAGTAGTTGACGATAGGATGCTCACCAACTAACTTCTCCACTCTGAATCACTTCATAATCATCTCGATGTACATCCTTTAAGATTGTCTAAATTGCCGGTGTTTATGTTCAACTCTATCTTGACGATTTTCCGCTACATCAAGATTTTACATGTAGAATTTCTAAACCGATCCGATTCCTCACCTCCCTGATATGTAGTATACTTTTTGTAAGTATCATTCTAATGAAAATTTTATGGACATATCCTTTGCCTACTACATAGATCTGCATTTCCCATCTTCTTTCTTTTAAAATACCCACATGTAATCATTCGCTCTCATCCTATATAGTACCTCTCTTGATCTCCATGTCGGTACAATGTGGCACTCACGTGCTATATCATTTGCTTGGGTTTCATTAGTTTTGTGATGATCATTGGCCTTAAGCTCTTGGTTCACCGAAACACTCTCTGGCTCTACAGATGTATCGGCGTTCCCAACTTGTCTCCAAGAATCCTATATCTCCATCTTAATCGAAGTCTGCTTGCGCGACTTTGAGTTTGACTCCACCTCAATTGAGGTCTCCTTGCGCTGGTTTAACTTTGGCTGCAATTTATTCGCAACCACAAGTGAATTGAAAAGAATCTAAACACTCTCCATAAACAATAACCTAAAGACTCTCTAATACATATCTGCTCTGTGATCTAAAGATATATGAATGTAGAGAAGACAATCAATTCATCCAGCGACACATGTGATTAACAGTTTCCGCCAAAAATCTGGCAAAACGAATTGCACTTTTGTACTACAAACCCTTTGTAATGTGTCCTTATCAGGCGCTTTTGTCACCTCAAACTTCCTTTGGCCTTCTCAGCACTACGACACCTAAACAAACTTCGAAGAACTTTGAAAGAAAAACTCTCATACGAATCAATACCAGCTTTTTCATAGGAATTTGACCAACCTGACATCACCACCGAGTCCGGAACGTTATAAAGCATAGGTTACAAATCCGGATTGTCCCAATCCACCACCAATTTCACGATCTACACTCAAATCAACCATAGCCATTGATTGACCCATATTTTCAGTCATTGCAATCGGCGTTTGGTGTTATGTCCCTGTAGCAGATCCAAATAGAGATATTCTTCACCTTTCACATGAGCAGCCAACTCAAAGTTTCTTTTTTTCTATAACGTGATCAGGATATGATCAATACAATAGCTCTAGAATCCTAGATTCAACCATGCAGCAACATCCACCGCACCTTTTGACGCTGTTCATGTGCTCTGCTTGTGCTCGCTCTTGAAGTCACCCCTACGCAATCTACTCTGCGCGCTCTTCCACGCTGGCGTGCATTACGTTCACACAATTCTGATGAATTGGCGTGCAAGCGTTCACACAAT
Source organism: Agapanthus africanus (assembly GCA_030015575.1). Taxonomy (NCBI): domain Eukaryota; kingdom Viridiplantae; phylum Streptophyta; class Magnoliopsida; order Asparagales; family Amaryllidaceae; genus Agapanthus; species Agapanthus africanus. Next base: position 88,248,778 of record JASDDO010000012.1, on the reverse strand, counting down.
TCTGATGTTCTGCTCATCGCTCGCTACATGCGAACGCTTGTGCTCAAAATCTGACATTCGAACACCCTCGACCGTCTGACAAAAGATCCAGTCTCCAACTTCTTCGCTAGCTCATTTTGTGTTTGCACAAAAAATAAGTTTAGATCAGATAGACCGAGCAGCGAAAAAGGAAAGACCAAGTAAGACTCAGCCCAATGCTAAGGCTGGGTTGGATAAAAAGCTGTTGAAATTTAATCCATCTTAGTTCTTTGGAACTGCTACGGGTCGGATGGAGTATCGGCTCGAGTGGGCCGATCTTTCGCATTCGATTATGTTTCTTTGCGGTCAAGAAGTTGTGAGGGTTACAGAAATATATGAGAATCTTTTAAGGCCAAGTAAATTAAGGGAATGGTCTCAAGAGATTCTAGGGTACGTTTTGGAGGTGGCCAAGCTCTAGAAATACAGAGAATTGCGGTAGAAGAAGGGATCTTCAATCAATTAACCACCAGTATTATGTTTAGTTTTATCTCTAGGGCTCTTACAGACGTCTATCTAGTCTATGATAACATAGGAATCAAGTGTCTAACGCCATCGTTGTTGAGGCCCTAACGAGACTTGAGACGTCCAACCCTCCTCGATCAGATGATGCCTCTACATACTTTTAGATCTTCAAATACTACGTCCAACCCTCTTCGGACATCATGGTGATCTATTATGTCTACACTCAGTGTAGCACAGTCTGTTGTGGACACATGGTGGTCTGAGTGTAGAGCCGCTTCAGAATAATGGGATCGGGTTCCTGAAGCACGTTCCGAAAGAGGACCGAACAACATTATAAATGTAATGATATCACCCTCAATTACGGAGGCACCTTTTGGATGAACTGGCACTCTGGAGTTTAAAGAACTCCGTAGTTAAGGCGAAGGAACTCCTAAGATGGGTGACCTCTTGGGAAGTGGCCCCTTCTCGAGTCGGAAAGTGGCCCCTTCTCAAGTCCGGTTCGCTCCGAATGATAAAACTGTATGGTTTCGGTCAGAGTGGACTATATCATCCATACTGAGGCATGACAACCAACTTTTAGATTTCAATTTTTTTCTCTATTTTGACCTCAAGCTTATATAGATCATTGTATTAAACATGTTGTTGAAACTCGATAATATATTTTATTTCAATGCAAATTCCACGTAAGTATCGAGCTATTGTATGCTACTCGGTCTTGGACATTCCACTTCTCATCATCAATAAATCGAAGTCCTCGGTGAACTCTTCCATGGATCGGTCTCTTTGTCGAAGGTTATGCAGTTATAGGTTTGTTGCATATAATCATTCGGTAGGCTTATCCCAAAGTTTCTTCTCCATATTTTTCTAAGTAGCAATTTTGGGCTTCCCGGTTAGGACGCATTTGATTTTTAGAATTCTCTACCAAATTAAAGTGGTGCGTCCCTTCAACTTAAAGGCGACAGCCTTCACCTTTCTTTTTTCAGGCATCTTCTTGGAGTCTAATCTCACTCGATAGTATGCAGTCAGTCGATGAAATCCTCCAGATTGATCCTACCCAAGAACTCCAGTATTTATATCTCCATATCAAATACCCTATAGCGATTTGAGACCGATCTCTATAGCCAATAGTCTTTTCATCGTCGGACCCAAAGCGTTGAAAAGTATTTTCATCTTCGGACCCTAAAGTATCATCATCTGGTCCCTGAAGGTTGGTGGCTTCGGTAGTCTCCGTTAGTTATTGAAATTGTTTTCGAAGTTCTTGGATCTTGATATCTTGCAGCTTCCACTTGCATTGTTGTGCACCACGTCCGTGCCCGCGATTTGCCATTGGTTCTTCGTATTCCACAAAAAATACGATGACACCTTACTATGATACCAACTGATAAGGACCGGTCTACGAAAATACGATACTCAACATGATTTTTTAACTCTCAAGAGAAATCACAAAAACAAATCCAAGATAAAAGAACAAGGTATGATTGCTTCTCCATAAGGTTGCATTCAGATCGGATATGAGCATTACCGTATCCATATTAACTTTCTATTTTCGAATATAAGTACGGATATGGATATTGTTCAGTAAAAAAAAATCATATCCATATTTGACAAAATCAGATACTGTTACAGTTCGGTAAAATGACTAAAAAAGAAGTTAAGAAAATTGTTTGGGAAGTTAAAACTAAGTCAACAAAAAAGTGTACGAGAAGTTGGATACTAGGAAGGCTGAAAATGATATATACAGGATTGTTCGGATACGAGAAAGAAAGGCCAAAGACTTATGTGTGGTGAAATGTGTCAAAAATGAAGATTAGAAGATTTTAGTTCGAGATGAGGATATCAAGAAAATGTGGAGAGATTATTTTTGAAAAATTGTTCAATGAGAGTTTCACTAAGAATTTGGTTGAACATGTCATTCAATTTCAAGATATAAATCGTAATTTCATGCGTAAAATAAGAATACCTGAGTTTAAAGAGCATTTGAAGAGAATGAAATCAATAAAAGCGGTTGGTCCAAACGGGATTCCTATCGAGATTTGAAGATATTTAGGAGAGATAGACATTAAATGGATGACAGATCTGTTTAATAATATTTGTTAAACCAAAAAGATACCAAATGATTGGAGAAAAAGTACCCTTATACCTATCTATAAGAACAAGGATGACATTCAAAATTACTCAAATTACCGTAGAATAAAACTTATGTGTCACACCATGAAACTTTGGGAGAGAGTGATTGAACATAGGCTAAGAAAGGATGTTAAGATAACAGAGAATCGGTTTGGGTTCATACTTGGATGATCAACGACTGGGACTATTCGTTTGCTTCATCAACTTGTCGAGTGTTTTCGAGAGAGGAGAAGATTTGTATATGATATTTATTGACTTAGAGAAAGTATACGACAAAATACCTAGAGAGGTATTATGAAGGACAATAATGAAGAAGGGGGTCTCAGTCAAGTACATTGACTTAATCAAGAACATGTACGATGGAGTAGTGACAAATGTCAAAACTTGCGACGGCCTAACGAGTGATTTTCTGATTATAATTGGTTTACATTAAGGATCTGCATTAAGTCCATTTCTGTTTACCATCGTGATGGATGTGCTTATTAGAACTATCTAAGATGAGGTACCTTGGTGTATGCTATTCGCTGATGATATTGTTCTAGTAAATGTGACGAAAGTAGAGCTTAATGCCAAATTAGAATTATGGAGGCAAACGCTGGAATCTCGGGGGTTCAAATTGAGCAGGTCCAAGACAGCATATATGGCAAACAGAAAAGTCGAGACCATAGTGGTATAGCACTGAATGGGCTAGAGATATTACCGAGCGATCAGTTTAGATATATAGGTCCATCATCCAAAAGGATGAGGAGACCGATAGCGATGTCAATCAAAGAAACCAAGCTGGTTGGTTGAAATGGAGAAGTGCAACAAGGATTTTGTGCGATCGTGACTTTCTATTAAGGTTGAAAAGGAAGTTTTATCGGAGCGCTATTCGGCCTGCCTTATTATATGGTACAGAATACTGGGCTCCTAAGAAATATCATATACAGAAAATGCACGTAGCGGAGATGCACACGGTTTGTTAGATGTATGGTAACACTAGAAAATATAAGATGCGAAATGAGAATATTTGTGCAAAAGTTGGTGTAACACCTGTGAAGAAAAAAGATGCGGGAAAACCGGCTAAGATGGTTTGGTCATGTGCGACGCAGACCTATGAAAACACGGATTCGACGAATAGATACTCTCGATATAGGCAATGTTAAAAGAGCGAAAGGGAGACCAAAAAAAACATGAATGGAGATGATATGAAAAGATATGGTTGCCAAAGGCCTCAATGAAAATATATTATTTGATAGGAGTGAGTGGAGGCGAAATATTCATGTGCTAGACCCGACGTGATTCTCATGTTGGTTCATGTAGCCTATCCCATATGCTTGGGATAAAATGCTCAATTGTAGATACAGTTACGGATCGAATATGAAAGAAATTAAAGGATACTGATGCAAATCAGATTATGATAAATAAATATTTAAAATGTAAATAAGTGAATGTGAAGTAAAAAATATATGCATGGAACCTATACATACTATAAATAAAATTAAGTACAAATTAAATATGAGTTCTTAAAGTATTTGAAACGAATAACTATGCACGTAACAAAATATATTAACAAATCACTGTACTTTTTTATTACCCTACTATGTATATTTTGAAATAAAAATAATAAAATAACATGTTAAATGATATTTTAGATGCATAATTTCTAGTACCGTATAAAATAAATAAACTAATATATTATTTAATTTTAATTTTACTATAAAAGTATTAATTAATTAAACATAAAAACATTAGAAATTTAATTTAAAATACTATATTTAACTTAATGTGTTTGTGGATACCATATATGAATTCGTTTCCGTATTCAATTATCCGGATATCCGAATCCATATCCAAAAAAATTGAAAAGATCTGTATCCGACCGGATCCAAAAATATATATCAGTATTTGTATCTGTATCTGAGTGGATCCGAAATTTCATATCTATATACGAAAATATCCGAATCCGGATAAATATCTGGATATCTAAATCCGAATGAAACCCTGCCTCTCCATGAAGAACAAAGCCGCAACTTTTCAATGCTAAAAGCAATCTCCATTCAATAATCAAAACTAGTCTAATATAATAGTTTCCATATCTTTAAATAAGGTGAATTGAAATTTTAGCTAAATGGAAAGAAATCTTAACTGAAAATAAAATATTTTGTGGGTCCCCTTGGTGGGTGAGCGTTGTGTGTTTGTATGCGGTGTGCGTAGATATGGTGTGTGTTGTGTGCATAGGTTAGAGCTTAGGGCCCGTGCTTAAAAAGAAAGAATTCAAATTAAGAAAAACAATATAATCTAATTAGATCTAAAAAAAAAAATAACAAACTCAATCTAAATGGACCAAATCTTCATCGAATCTTTCCATCAAAGCTTCACCGCTTCTATTGGGCTTCGGTTTCGGCTCCTACATCAGATAGTTAAGGGCATTTATTAGTGAAATTTACTCTTTTATTTGTTTATACCTTTGTTGCCTCAGCCTTGGCCGAAATAACTGTGTCTTCTCTCCAAGAACTCATTATCCACGAAGCCACATTATCAACATCTCTTAAAAACACGGATCGGACTCTCTTGTTGCTCAAAAATTCTAGAATCGTGCATCTCATGTGCTTGTGTGCGTCGCGAATTCCTTCTACAGATATCGATCGTTGGCCGAGGATTTTGTTCATTGCCGATGGCCAGCCTTGTCGGAAAAGTTTCATGTCGTTCTTTAACACAAATCGATTAAATTCTGCATCGGCTGAGACTATGGTTTGATGTCCGAACAAAATGGTTGAAAATATCTTCCCAAACCTGCACAAAAATTTTTAGTCAATTGGCAAAGTAAAAGATGCTATAAGCATTTTATTGTTATCAAAGTTTTGGATAAGAGGCATGAAAAGAGTTTTGGGTGTTTGCAGGGAAGGAGCCAGGAATTGATTAAAAGGGGCGGAGGGGACTATAATTTGAGACAAAGAAACAAGAAATTAAGATTTTAAAAAGGCAAAAAATTATAAAAATCCATTGCAGAATCATATGAATCTGGCTAAATCATCAACAGATTCAGAATTTATCTTGAATTCATACAAGAAAATGATCCTTAAAAGTTAAAAAAAAAGTTGATTAATTATAGAAAGATAGAGAAATAGATAGAAGAGAATAAGTTAAAATGACAATAAAATAAAATAATGTGGATAAGTAGTTTTTATGAGCCCCATCCACCCATTCTCTCACACATTCTCAGCCAAAAATGGCCTTGAGAAGTTCTCAGGAGTATTTTCCAACCGTTGCCTAAATTTTGGACAGGATATATTTTCTATTATCAGATATTATGAGATTCGAAACATTGTTTTTTTTAACTGGTAATAGGTAACTTATATTTCTTGGGTGATCAAATTTTAGCATATTCATAGAATTCCTAGATAGCAAACTTGAAGATATTCTTTGATATCTTTGTTTAAGTAGTAATTTCTTAATGAAGACGCATGTCAAATTTAGGGCCAAAATTATCGGGAAGGTGTGAAGGCATTTATTTTTGGGAAAGGTATTTAAAGAGAAATTATTAGATGTGCCGGCCGGGTGTAATACACCCACGCAAGGATGAGAGAGAAGGGGGTTTTAAGGCAAGCTTAGGCAACGTGTGGTGCCACACTTCTACTTCTTCTCTATCTTATCCGGATGTATACGTACAGCCAGCACATGAAATAATTTTTCGTATTTAACAGGTGCGAATCAGGACCAGTAGACTTTCCAAAATCGAACCCCCTGCATGTAAAAGAGATCAAAAGTACTTGCACATATGAAATTTGGTATTTAACTTTTCTGAAAAACAAATAACGATGGTACAAATTAAATTGATACTTTGAGATATGAAGTTCCATGAATTTTCCGCGGCTCGTCGTCAAATGAGGCCGTAAAAAACTGAAACTTTCGCCTATGATAGGAAGGCTCCAGTTTCCTGAAGGGAGTTTGCCTGAAAATTTCGACCTCAGATTTCTTGTAAGTGAAAGACATGCAAGCAAGAAGAAGATTGTAATGAGAATGGGGATGAGCACTGCAGGCATTGCCATTGCCACTGAGCTAGCTAAGAACATAGCCTGCAAACTTTTCTATTATGATTTGATTTTTAGGTGCTATTTATAAATGTTTTGGAAAGTAATGTAACTGACAATTACAGGTGTCCCTACTTTTCTTTTTTGTGAAGTAATGGTGAATGCAATAGAAGGAAGCGAGGATAGATTGGATTCTCAATATCCTACATTGGATTCTATATAATTTTGTGAAGCAGCATCTTTTATCACTGAACAACTTTGTATTCATAACATATTATCTCCTATAAATTAGTTTGGCACTGGCCGGTGTGCTATTAAAAAATGAAAAAAAATCCATTGGATTCTCAATGGTCAATATATATATATATATATATGAAGCAGCATAGATATATATTTTGTGAAGCAGCATTTTAAACACTGAACAACTTTTATTCATAACATATTATCTCCTATAAATTAGTTTGGCACTGGCCGGTTTGCTATTAAAAAATGAAAATATCCATTGGATTCTCTCTCTCTCTCTCTCTCTCTCCTTCTCTCCCCCCACACACACTTTGGCATCTGTCCGTAAGTCCTAATCTAAGCATATACCGTACACAACAGACCCACATTATTTCACTACAGGAATACAGCCAAATTCAACGGCTATTACCTGTCGAATTAGGTCTATTTCGACGAGACCTTCAAAATTGCGACAAAAGACCTATGTCGCGTTTACTTTTGTCGCTGTAAACCTAATTCGACGGGTACTACGCGTTGATTTAGATTTCTTTAATTCGACACGAGTTACCCGTCGAATTAGACATTATTTTGATATAATCTCGCATCGAATTAGACCAGATTTTATACGATTAGAATATTTTTAAATAATATAATAATAATTTTTAAAATCTAACTCGACAGGTATTTCCTATCGAATTAGACTTTATTTCGATGGGAAATATCCTTCTAATTAGGTTTAAACAGCAGACAAAAAATAAATTTCAAAACAGAGAATTTGGAATTTCAATTCCAAATTTCAATCCAATCCAACATTTCAATATTAATTCAATTCCATTTTAAATTCCAATCCATATCCAAATCCATTCCAATATCAATTCCAATCCAAATCCAAATATGTTCCAATATCAATTCCAATACAATCCAATCAATCCTAAAACCATTTGGCAATCCAATCAAACAACCAATACAAACACATAGATTCATATTTATTGATATATATGTATATGAAAGTTAGAAAAGAAATCATAATCAATAACTCAAATATGTGTGTGTACTTGAACGTTAGAAGTTTAGACGATACTAAACTACGCGGAGGTCGCTCACGGGGAGGGAGAAAATCGATCACGAGGGAGACGCATCATCATCATCTTCGTCTGGGGGTAATGCCCCTGCGATTAAAAGTTTAAAATACATAATTTAGTACATATGATATATATATATATATATATATATATATATATATATATATATATATATATTTAAGTTAGGGTTATTGAATTTACCAGAGGTACTGTCTCCCCTTGTCGTGCTTACATACGGATAAGATGAAGTCTCTGGCTTGTGCTAAAACTGCTAAATGGATCGCCAGTGGGAGCAGGGGTTGATCGGTGTGAAGAACCGCTGATATCCGGTATCCGCTCAGTCTGAGATCCATCATACGTCGAGGTCCTGGACCTACGCAATGTCTCCGATTCCTTGTCATATGCTGGATAATACTTAGGAGGTGGATGCGCAGTCGACCTATTAGGAGCATTATACTGGATGAGAGAGATCTTGGCGGACACGCATTAGACTCTTGCGTGAGTATCCGGTCTATATATGGTGAAAGCCCTATCTGCAGCAAACAGTCTCTACTAGTCATCAACCAGATGTCCGTGCTCTATCTCTATCTTCTCGATCAACCGGACTCTCTCAGCTGCCATCAGCTCCTGTTTTGGAGAAGAAACGTATTACTGTCGTTCTAAAAACTACACAATAATTATTCTGAAATAATTAAGAAACATGACATTAGTGGAGTCTTACATATTGCTCTTGAGCTGCAACCGAAGCATGATTGCTGTAATTTATTGCATAATTATATATCCATATTTACCTTATTTTTCCTATTTAATGTTACTCCATGTATATTTTATTAATAAATGCAGATTATAGGGTCTAAAGGGCAAAATTACACTAAAGGTGTATTTACGTGCATTAGATGTCGACATTCTAATGAAGAAATCGATACAAGGGTGGAGAAAATGAACAACAAAAGACCCAAGTCCAATTCAGTATACAGGCCCGATAGCAGAGTCGACTTAAAACGATCATATCTTGAAGACCGTAACTTTGATGGGGACGTTCTTAGACTCATTGGAAAGCTATCGACGAGATGAACAATCTCCCAAAATTTAAGGCCTAAAATCCAAAGTTTTTCAGTTTTAGCCGAACCAGATTCGATTTTAGCCGAAGTTTAGTAGAATTAGGTTTTGAGAATTTTAGGGTTCCTGGAGGCGTCAAAAAGATTTCTTTCCAACCCTTGTAATCTGCCATAGAGCGTATAAATACTGCTGTTTAATTATTTAGATTTTTATCTTCTCTTTTACGAGGATCAAAGTTCATAAGTTTATTCCTTAATTTTTATAATGGATTTCTTTTTTATTATTTGTTTTTCTCTTTTTACCATGAGTAGATTATTTCTATATAGGGTTTGAATTATTTTTGTTCTATGATTGGTGTTTGTTTTAACTATTCTATTCTTTTTCTATATTCTTAATGATGAATAATTTATGATAAGATAGGTTCTTTTTTATGCAATTCTGTTAAACTGGATAGATGAATGAGTGATTGAGAACCATGAGATCTATTTAGGGAAATGCCGTGCCTTCTATAAACTAGTTAATTTAATGATTGATTGACTACCATGAAAATTAACTAGGGAAGGTAAAGTTCGTATTTTATTATTTTTGTTCTATATATCTGGTTAATCTAGGGTTGGACTAGACTATGCTGATAAAACAAGGTAAGCTTTTGATTGACAACCAATGAATTTATTAAGCATAAGGGTAGATCTAACTATTTCCTTATTAATTAGAATTTAAAATCTTTAAATTGATTACTTGCCTATTTGTAAATTGATAGGGTATTGCCATGATCGTTTGAATTATACTTTCTTATTTGATTGGTATTTAATTGCGATGAACGTATGCTTTATGCTTTCTTATATTTGATAAATAATTAATTTAAAGATGGAAATAAAGAAAAGGAAGGATATTATTTAAAACACCATGATTAGACAAGATAATTCTAAACCCTAGGCTATTCTTTATCTTTGAAATCTCTTTTAATTTTCAATTTACTTTCTTTTTATTATTTCTTTTTAGAATTATTAAACAAATAAAAGTTTTTATCTTTAATTCATTTTAGACTAATTATGTAACAACCCTAAACTTTCTGTACGAAATTTGTTCAAAATACAGAAAGGGATACCTTAGCCCGAGCACAAGTTATAAATTTGATTTAATTTTGAATAGCAAGAAAGAGTTTGTAGCTCACTGGTAAAGACCTTGCACTGCTGAGACATAGTACCTGAGTTCAAATCCCATCAGCCACATTATCTTTTTATTAAATTTTCATTTAATCTTTTAGAAGCCCAAGAGTTTGCACGTGCATTACACGTAGAATGAAGAGTCAAAGAATAAACAAACACGTGCACTGGGGTATATGAGGCGACGGGGACTGATTGATTGATTTTTGAAAAGTAGTAACCGCAATCAGCAATGGTGTCGCGTGTAGCTAATCATAGTGAGTACGGGTCGTCCTCAGGGATGCGTGGAACCTTTTAATTCTTACTTTAAACGTATTGAAAGAAAAGAGTAAGAATAGAATAAAGACTAGTGGAGAATAGTTTCTAGATCTACGTCAAAACACGGATGTAGATAAAAGATCTAGTTTAATTACGGATGTAGAATTTATGATGAAGATGCTTGTATGGTTCATCGGATTTAGTAGTAATGGATGATTAATTAAAAATCACTCCTTTTATTCTTTAATAAATTAAAACTAGATCGACAGTGATGCATGCAGATCAGGGTTTTAGGAGGGAATAGGGTTCCCACTCTTAACCCCTATCTTTACATGGATCTCCGTTTATATCTAGCCTTTACCAAAACAATTGTTAATCTAATTTCAAATCGCGGTCATGACTATCAATGAATTGATAGTGCACTCGATTAGGATGTTAACGATTTTTTTGGTAAAGCTTATAAACTTTATAGGACGTAAAAGAAGTTAAAGGATTTTTTCCATCCATTGATCTACCATAATCCTACGAACCCTAACAAGCCGGGAATTACTCGCGCATGTTGGGGATAGAAGAAGAAAGAAAGGAATTCATAATGCAAATAAAGAAAATAAATGCAAATAAAACAAGTACCTTTATTAATCAACTTGATCAAATACACTTTTTGTTCCTTTTAGAAAGCGGAATACAAATCCTAGTTTGCTTCACGATCGATCTTGAAGGAGATAGATGAACAGTTGATGATCAACCTGGATGCGTGATCCGTCTTGGACTTCTTAATCTCTTCGGTTTTATAAATTTTCCAAGAGGCTCTCTGTCCTTTAAATAGTCTCAAATCCAGAATCTCTAGTTTCCTAATAGGGTAACTAGTTGTTAGGATCCCAATCTGAAAATCCCGCATCCCAACTCTTTAAAATTGCGGCGGAACCGCGGCCATATACCCCTTTTGGCCGCAGTTCCGCGGTGGGGTAAGGGGGTTAGGGTTTATGTTTTCTGGGGCTTCTTTCTTGTGACACGTGGTGATCTTTTTAATGTCTGGATTTTGGAAATCTCTTCTTAGTCTCTGGCAGAATTGATTTCTTCGATGTACTTTATTATTTTGGCTGATTTGATCTCGATATCTTGGATTTCCTGATTCAAGTCCTGATATAATTTCTGCACAATATCTCAATGAATAATGTTAGTAATATTTGACATTTTTGAGATATTATCCTAACCACTTTATAAGATATTGTATTTTAAGAATATTGGTTAAGGATATTTTATATGACATGCATATTTAAATTATCAAAATATTATATAAATATTATATGAATACATTTTCCTTTATAATATTAATTATAAATATAGAAACACATGACAATAGATATTTTGCAGATAAACCCTCATATATTTCATATTTATAATAAACACATTAAATATTCAAGAAAAATAAGGAAAATAGTCATACCAAAGTGCAATATTTTCAACTGAACAAATACCTCCAAATTTAACTTTGATCGTCCCGAGCAAACTAGTTATTCAAGAGAAGGAGAAAAAGAAAGAAAAACCTAAGAGCACACTTTCGTAGGCAACACGATTGCACTGAACACGTGTAACAAACCATTAAACCTCTAGGTGTCCCTAATAGGAGGAGTGTTGTCTCCTGAGGGTTTTCAGCGGATTACACCCACAAAATCCTATAATTAAAGAAAGATGGTGGAAGTTACATATAAATATAAGAACTATAAAAGAAAGAACTTGAAAATAAGAGTTTCCAACTGCACTAACTTTTCGGTTGCCATGAGCCCTATCTTAATGGTTATGAAAAGATACTAGAAATTACATTATCCCTCAATAAAACTTCGCCTTTATTCTTCCTCGCTATCTTTCTTCCAAACATCGATCATATACCCCTACGTGTATGTGAAAGGCATCCCTACACTCGGAGAATTCAATTCAAGCTATCATACTCTTGTCCATCCGTCTTAGTACTTTTTAGTCGGTGCATATTTTAGATGGAATTGCTCATACATTTTTCATGCGATCGTTAATACTTCTTGAGATACTAACAGAACGATTACTAAATGTGCTTACTTATTAGGCGTAATTAGCAATATTCTCGTCTTGCAACACCCAAGGCGTAGCAGTGGCTCCCAAACCTGTTGGTCTAAGGCACTTGGTGATAAAACACCCTCAATGTATTTTTTTATGCTGGCTTAAGTAATTACAAAACCAGTGTTCATTTTTCTTCACCATTTTATGCTTCATTTATATTTATTTTTTTTCATACCAAGGTTTTTAGACAAGAGCAATTCAAGGTATCCTCTATTATCCCAAGTTTCAAGATGTGTGTAAGTGCGTACAGTAGGGTATCAACGTTCAGATGTTTGGCCTCAAGAATCGGGACTATTTTTCAGACTTATTTTTATCGTCAGATTAGTAATTTCCTTCATCTTACTAACCCTTGGGACAACGGCTCATAACTACTTATTACTAGTCCCGTTTAAGAAAACTTCCTTTCTTGTTTTTCTCAAATTATTCCTATCTTACAAATGTAATTTTTCACTTTCTAAGTTCCGTTATCAAAAAAATTTTGTGCTTATGCAAAGTAATGCGTAAATAAGCACAAACCTCCCCCAAATCTGTTTGCAGCAGTGTCCTCACTGTTGTCATCTTATAAATCTCAAAATTTGTAGACTTGGGAGGAAAAAATTATTAACGGGGACAAGAATATATGAAAGTGAAATCCTCCCCCAAACTTATTTTTGGCTCGTAATTTTGTAAAAACTTATTTTCAAGAGCCAAAATATTTTTCTCCCCCCCAAACTTGAGTTAAACAATATTAAGCTTTTAAAATCATAAGGGGGGGTTTAAAGTTATTGGTCAATGCAAAGCTTTAAAAAGACCAAAAGTCAACACTAACCATTCAAAAATTTTATCAATGTAACGCACCGGTTGATGGAAGAACATGTTATATAAAGTTAAGAAGAAGCGGGGAGGAGATAAGAAGTGGTATAGTTTACGTCTCGGTGGATAGAGACGAAACGGTGATGGTGGATTACTTGCATTCTCGTTATTGTTAAGAAGAAGGGGTGGCGGTTCAATTTCTTTGGGTAGGGGTTGATTCATCACAACGTCCATGTCTTCGAGAAATGCGAGTTCTTCTGCAAAAATGTCTTCAAAGTTTTCATCGATATCCCGAATAATAATTTCATCGGAAAGAGCGGGGTGATACTCGGACTCCATAAAAGGTTCATAATTAGCGTTAGAGGTTGACCCGAATAGCTCGATAGAAGGGTCCGTATGTGTATAATAAATAGCGGGGTCAAACAACAACGTACTGTAGGAGTCTAGATCAGTATCGTGAAGCTCTTCAATTTCGCTGCTGTCGGAATTTATTGTTTCGACAGAACATACATGAGCATAGGGTTTGGAGGGTTCACTTCCCAATTTGTAAATGTTAAGCTCAATTGACATCCTCCCGAAGGATAGGTTCATAGAGCCATTTCGACAATTGATTACAGCGTTGGAAGTTGCTAGAAAAGGTCGACCTAAAATCACCGGAATTTGGTTTCGTGGGTTAGCCACAAGCTGTGTATCAATAACTATGAAGTCAACAGGGAATATAAATTCCCTGACTTTGATTAATACGTCCTCTAGCTCACCCCCTCGATTTGGTGATAGATAGATCGGCCATCTGAAGAGTGCAGTGCGCCGGCTTCAATTCTTCGATCCCTAATTACTCATATACAGAATACAGAAGCAAGTTAACACTAGCGCCTAGATCGAGTAAAGCACGATTGATATTTGTATTCCCAGTAGAAAAAGAGATTGTAGGACAGCCGGGTCCTTACGTTTCTTAGGTAATTGCTGGGTAAAAGCTGTGCTTACATTACTCACCATGAACACCTTTTTCGGCACTTGAGTTTTCTCTTCCTAGTGCACAAGTTCTTAAGAATTTTCGCATAAGCCGGAATTTGTTGTATAGCATCTAGGAGAGGAATATTTATGTTAACTTGCTTAAAAATTTCCACAATCTTCTCCATTTGTAGACTCGGTTTGTTTCCCTTTAACCTATTTGGATAAGAAGCTTTATCAATAAGGGTTGGGTCCAACATTGGAGAAAATTGTAGGGGTGGAATAGATCCTAGAATTGGAGTGGAGATTGTTTTAGATAGACTTGAGGAAGTGGGCGGAGGGTTCGAACCTAGTGGGAAATGGAGAATAGGTTCGGAAGTAGGTGGGAGACTGGACGAATTAGGTGAAGAAGTAGAAGCCGGGGTTTTATTAATATCACCAACGTCATCAACATGTTCACCCACGTGGTTATCCAGCACTTTTCCCGATCTCAATGTAGTAATTACACTCACATTATAATTTTGCGAATGGCCAGGATTTGGTAGGGGTTGAGATGGAAGTTTCCCTTTCTCTCTAACACTCATCGCGGCATTTAACTGTGAAATTTGTGCTTCCATCGATTTTATACTCTCACCGTAAGAGGCGGAGTTCTGCATTAATGTTTGAATAGAAGACTTAAATCAGCCGACGTTTGCATGGAAAATTTAATAAACAGATCAAGTGCAGAGGAGTTTTCGGTACCGGCCGTTTTGGAAGAATTATTATAAGGTGCAGAATTGTTGGCCGGATTTTGAAAAGTTTGTGGTTGAAAGGGGTGCTGACTCTGTGGTGGTTGTTGTTGGTATTTGATAGTTGCTTGGGAACTGGTTTTGATTTTGAGTTTGGTTTTGGTTCCAAGCAAAATTATGATGATTCCTCCATCCCTGATTGTATGTGGAAGAATAAGAATCATTTCTAGGTCGCTGCTGAAAAGTAGTATTAATTTATTCTTGACCTTGAAATGGTGGATTCAAAGGACATTCTTCCGTTAAGTGCGATGGGTTGGAACAGCAACCACACACGGTCTTGGGGAGCGTAAATTGGTTTAGGGAGGTTGAAGAGACTTTATTTTATATAGCATCGAGTTTCCTTTATATCGCGACCATTTCAGCTTTCACTGCGATGGAAACCTCGAGCTGATGGATACCTCCCCTAGACGATGGAGGTCTAACGCTTTCCTATTGTAAAGGTTTTTCGGCAAGATTTTCCAGAAATTGCCAAGCTCAACCATCGTCTTTAGACAGGAAATGACATTGACACATGGTTTCAAGCATCTGTTTTGTTGTAAAATCAATACCCTCATATATAATGCGACAAAGATCCCATCTATTGATTCCGTGATGAGGGCATTGTAGACCGTTCAAACCATTTCTAAAATGGTTCATTGGGGAGTTGGGTAAACTGGTTGATCTCGCTTCGAATGCGGGCGGTCTTATGATTGGGATGAAATTTCTTAAGGAAGAATTCATCCCATTTAGAAATAGAATGTGCGGCAGTGTTATAAAGCCATTTTTCCTTCCAGATCGCACAAAGTAAAAGGAAGAAGACGTAATCTCATAGCATCCACAGAAAGTTGTGACGTGCAAATCATTGCACATACGTTTTCGAATTTGTTTATAAAAACGTATGCGTCTTCGGACTCAAGCCCGTGAAATTTAGGCAACAGTTTGATGAAGTGGGGTTTAATTTCAAAATTATCCCTATTGGCTGGTGAAATAGATAGACAGGTAGGGAGGGGTCCACTCACCGGGTAGCATCTTTCCTGGAGAGAGATGCGCGGTGGATTCTGCGCACCTGCGGGTGGTGGCAGGGTGGTATTATAATTTGATGGAGAACCGTACATCACGGACGATGTGGTGGGTGGTGGGGAAAAAGAAGATGAAGAAGTACCGACTTCATAGTCGATAGCGGAAACGCGGACAAGACAGGCACTAGAATCCCGTGTCAGCCGAGCATGCACTAAGCGGGCTTAGTGCACGTGGTAGCGTGTATGTGATTAAAAATTTGTTTTTTTGAAAAGTGTCGGGCTTAGACAAATCATACAAAAATGCACAATCAACCCTAGATCTAAGGTTACCTAGGTCAAGTTACTAGACCGCTCCTAAACTTCCAAAGGACAAGATGTAGGATCAATCCTCTATCACCTCTTTACTACTCTTGTGGTTAGGTAAGTGCCAGGTAAGTGGGAGGTATCCGCTATACGAATCACCAAAAATAGCGGGCCTAATTAAGTAACCACTTACCTTAGACACACTTACCTAGACACCACAAAAGTAATGCGAATAAGCGATAGATTACCCATAACCTTCCTCTATCCTATTTGAGTGCGACGGTCCTTAGAGTCTTGATCTAGATATTTTTTAATTAATGTAGGGTTGATGCAGATGCTTGTTTTGTGATTTGTGGGGCCTAGGAAGGGTGATGAAATCCCCACCTAATCTGAATTTGGATATTTGCTCATTAATGTCCGTATTAAAATATGCAAAACAAACAAAATAACAAAACACGCAAGAATATTTTATGAGCGGCGAATTTTGCGAAGAACTCTGCAGAAAATCAGATTATAGGATTTCCAAAGGAGAGAGAAAGGACAGAAAATATACCTGAAGAAATCTGGCGCTCCAGCTTAGTAACTCGGCCGCGGATCCGCCGCAACTCGGGTGAATCGGCGGCGGATCGGTCGCGTTATGGGGGAGTTAGGGTTTGGAAATTTTTCTGCAGCTTCTTTTTCTCCTCCGGGCTTTGTATAGAGTATCTAAATCTTGATTTCCTTGCTACAGGGACTCCAGATTTCCTCGCAAAAAAAATATCGTCACTAATTGTTAAATACACAATTTACCGTTTTGTTTTAAATTTTTATGGATTGTCGGATAAGAATTCAACACGAATAGTAAGAAAAAAATATTACGCACGTATCCCTGGCAACGACGCCAATTGATTGATTGATTTTTGAAAAGAAGTAACCGCAATCAGCAACGATGTCACGTGTAGCTAACTGTAGTGAATACAGATCGTCCTCAGGGATGCGTAGAACCTTTTAATTCTTACTTTAGACGTGTTGAAAGAAAAGAGGAAGAATAGAATAAAGAATAGTGGAGAATAGTTTCTAGATCTACGTCAAAACACGGATGTAGATAATAGATCTAGTTTAATTACGGATGTAGAATTTATGATGAAGATGCTTGCAGGGTTCATCAAATTTAGTAGTAATGGATGATTAATTAAAGATTACTCTTTTTATCCTTTAATAGATTTAAAACTAGATCGATAGTGATGCATGCAGATTAGGGTTTTAGGAGGGAATAGGGTTCCCACTCTTAACCCCTATCTTTACATGGATCTCCGTTCATGTCTAGCCTTTACCAAAACAATTGTTAATATAATCTCAAATCGCAGTCGTGACTATCAATGAATTGATAGCGCTCCCGATTAGGATGTTAACGATTCTTATGTTAGTAATATTTGGTATTTTTGAGATATTATCCTAACCACTTTATAAGATATTGTATTTTAAGAATATTGGTTAAGGATATTTGATATGACATGTATATTTAAATTATCAAAATATTATATAAATATTATATACATACATTTTCCTTTATAATGTTAATTATAAATATAGAAATACATGACAATAGATATTTTGCAGATAAACCCTTATATGTTTCATATTTATAATAAACATCATTAAATATTCAAGAAAAGTAAGGGAAATAGTCATACCAAAATGCATTATTTTCAACTGAACAGGGACACGTGGAGCCAAACCAAGCCAATTCCATCGGGAAAAGAGTCGGTGACAATCAAAAAAATCCTGGTACCGCCGGTCGGACCCATTGGTATTACCACTAATTTCTTCCCCTGGCACCTCTTCGCCCACCCCACTAATCCCACATTATTTGTTTACTCTGAATTTATCCAGAGAACAATAAAACACCATTTAATCCAATTTTTTAATGCAAATTTTAATGCATTCTTTAACCCTCTAAAAACCTAATTTTCTCTATAAATACCACACCATATTTCACCCCTCCTCACTAAGAATTTCATTACAAAAACTCTACCAAATTCTCAAGTCCTTATAGTGTTCAAGTGGAGTTAGCGAAGGGCGAAGTTCCGGCGAAATTCCAAGGAGATTCCGGCGAAGAAACGACTCCCCGACGCTTCCCTAGTCTTCTCCTACCCTTCTTCTTCCTCAAGAGCCAGTAAGTCCCCTCTCCCCTCTCATCTTCTATTCTAAAACTTTCATTCTTCAAACCCGACGGAAGCAGAGTTAATCCAACTTCCGATTCGGTTTTTCTTTGATCTATTTTTCCTAAAAAATAAAATACCATACTCTCATATAATGTTTAACAAACATTAACAAACACATTAAAATAAGTTTCATTTTAAAAGAATCATTTATGCAACTTTTATCGTATTTTTTGGTAAAATACCATATGCTTTAGTTTCGACACAAATCAACATAATACTTGTACTACTTTTAGATAGCTCATGATATAATGACCTACCTCATCAAAACACACATATTGCACATAGCACGATTTATTTTTGGGCAATGTTTTAGGAATATTACGAGTTACACTATAATATCCTAAACTATTACAAAACCATTTTCTTTAAGAAAAGTATTATCTAATCCCATACAATCCTCGTTCTTACAACCAACTTTTGGGGAAATCCGATCGGGATGGTGCGGATTATCGCACGTCCTCGGATCTAGTAGGGCAGAACTCAGACCTCCGCAAGGAGTATTCGAATTCCGATGGAACTTCTAATGTTGATTTTAAGAAAATGAGATTTCTAGAAAAATAAATCAAACATATATATATATATATATTATCAAAAGATCTATTTTAAATATATTATACAAATATTCCACGTTTTCTAAATCAAAGGAATCACCATTACATGAAACTACCATCCAAATACAAAGCAATTCCAATATTTCATTAAAGTACCATATACAATGAAAACTAGGTCCTACTCGTTAGAAATTTCACTTTTATAAAATATACATTTATGAAAACCCTAAATAAGATAATTAAATACTTGAGGTGTATTTTGAAATTATACCAAAACAATTTTTCATAAAACCCTTTCAAGTTATACAAAATTACAATAAGGACCCTAGTAAATATAGGTTTAAGCGGGACCGGCCTCTTGAGCTTCGGAGAGCCGGAGAATATGGGTGCTTGCCTATCTAAGGTAGACAATATAAAACAACGGTGTTATCAACATGGTAATTGTCTTGAAAAAAGACACAAATCCTGCCGTCCATGTGCAGCAGTTACCGATAACATCAAAACCTAATTCATGACTTCAATTTCTTTTCAAAGTGTCTGACTCAGACCGAGTCTCAATCTAATTAATCTGACTTGAATGTGATTCAAGTATAAAACTAAAATTCAACATGAAACCGTCTATTCAATCTATATCAATCTATATTGACCGAACCGAACCATTGATATACTCCGTCTACATGTCTATCCGTTATATCCATTCCATTTACCTGATATCATGGTTTCGGCAAGCCTTCAATGTACAATTTACAATACAAGAAAATACAATACAAACAATACAAATCAATACATAATACATTACGGGGTTTATAAATGGGTAGATTGGTACGGAAGGTGTTAAAAGTGGCACGAGACTGTAAACATAATACACCTAACCTGAATATCCATTGCCGTTGTTCCATGGTTGAACGCTTCCTTGTGCTCCGTATACCTTAGTCTCCGGAATAGTGGGGCTCCTCTCGTATACACTGGCATTTTCTGTACCAAGCTACAAACAACTGTGCTAACATTATAATAAAACATTATTAATTATATTCTCCTTCTGTCTATTCTATCTCTACTCATCTTTGGGACTTACCGAGCGATTGTTCGTTGATGACATTCCGTTTCTTCTTTCTTTGGAATGTTTTTAGGTGGATCGGACTTACTGGAGATCGAGCCTAGCACCGAGGAATTGGAGCAGTTATCATTTGATCTAGAGCTTTAGATACTTGTACATACTATTTCCATTTCTGTTATGCCATTGTTTAGGCATTGCTTTCATTTCATGTATTTACATTTCAGCTGTATTGTAAAAGAATGTTAAATAAATAAAGTTGCTGTTCAATTACATCTATTATCATTTTCTTGTGTACATTTACTTTATATTGCTTAGATACGCCTAGCGCGTTTACTTCTGAGTAAATACGTAGCGGGCCTCGCCGCGTCCCCTTCCCCGTACACTGGGAAACTGGGCGTGACAAATTAGAATTCTTATCCTCCATGTGGATCGACCCACAAGTGCCACAATTGATAAACTGTGCACTTGCGGTAAAAATTAAGGCTAGGAAAATCTCCATCAAGTTTTTGACGCCATTGCCGAGGAGGACGATAGCAAATATAGTTAGTTCTTTTTTGAATTAAATTTATTTATTTTATTTTGCAAATTTTTTTTTGTTTAAAGAAATGTATTGCTGCATTGGACGATTTAGAGCGGGCGGGACAGATTCTACAGAAAAATTTTGGCCTCAGTGGAAGCAAAAGTTCGGCTTAAACTGGATATTATTCAGCTAAAACCGAAATTTTCAAGCCTCTAGATTCGAGCTTCGTCGCTGGAGTTGATTTTTCTGTCCTCTGTTGATTTCCAGTATTATTTCCAGTATTTCCTTTTTCTGCAATTTAAAAATTTTTTAAAGAAAGTAATAGTTTTAACATTTTTATATAAATTTTTTAAATATGGGTGACGAACATGAAAAACCAATTTTATATGAATTTTGTTATTGATTAGTAGAGATTTTGCGTGTTGTAGTAAGTTCTAAAGTTACCGCAATCAAGACGGCGTTGCGTGTAGCTAGCCGTGATGAGTATGGGTCGTCCACACGAAAATGATATGTTTTAGGTTCTTATTCTCACGAGTTAAGCTAAAGGTCGAAAAAATTCGATTCTAACCTATGTGTTTTATATATATGCAAACGAAACGCTTGTTAGGGATAGAGATAGGTTAGTTTAAATTAGAAAAATTCGTACTCATTTCTTTGTACCTCACTTGACTATTCATGCTAGGTTAATCAGCAACAACATGGATTAGGATGCTTAAATTTGGTATTTGTGATTGTGCGCGAAATCCGGATTATTGACCCTTGTCCTTTCGTTCTTGTCTCTTGACCTTTCCCTCCGGCAAAACCAAACGCAATCGGTCACGTTTAGGAATTACCGCTACTGTGATAGGTTAGGGTGCTTAACGGAGCGCTTGTGTTAGATTTGGACGGAGTTCAATTAGTAAGTTTTGGACAAAGGACGAGTAATGAAAATCTTAACTTAAACAACCCTTCTCATTCCCTAACAAGATAAACTACTCACAATCCATTATAAACATAAAAAGAAAATACAAGATAAAGGAGATCAAAGAAAATAACTTTGCGAGTAAGTAAAGTGCAAGAAAATTAATTGCAAGAAAGTAAAGGTAAAAAGATACTAAGAACCAAGGTACAAAAGTATAAGCTTCATTAAAGTTCAATACAAGTACAAGATAATGAATTCAAAATACTAAAATCTAACCTTGCAAGCTCAGTTAAGAGATTGTAAGATTAGATAAAAGCAAAGACTCAAGATTAACCCCATCTATTATGTACAAAGCTTAAATAAGATTACAAATGTAGAATGAAAGTGTAAAAGAGTAGTCTAAGTATATCCTAAGCTTGCTCTATGTTCTGGTATTTATAAGAACTTCAACATAAAAAACAACAAAAATGAAGTGATGTGACAATGAGGAGAGCCCAGAAGAAAAATGAGGCGATTTGGTGCAAAGTGGGCTGCCAGTGTTGGGGTTTTGGCACATTCTGGCGGGTTTTTGGCGGCTAGTGGGGCTCGTTTTTATGTGGTGATCTCATGTCCTCTCCACTGTCTCTCTAGCATTGTTTGATTTTTTTAAAATAAATTTATTGAATTTGATTTGAAGATTTGGAGGTAAAATGTTAACTTTTAAAACACATCACATCAACTCTTTTTCTCTTCACTCATTACATATGCCCACTCACTCCACTTGCCCTGCCCACTCACTCCACTTGCCCACTTGAGTCCACACCATCATCATGGCAGCCACCAAGGTTCATGTATCCAAATATTGTGTTCATATACAACTTGTATCAAGTTAGACCATTTTGGATAAAATAAGTTGTACACTTGTTTCCTTGCAATATCTTCTTGAATAATGATCGATTTTCTGTTCCGGTTGCAGTGTAGGCTCACAAATATCGTATCCGTGCGTTTTGAGTGTATTTCTAGTGTTTTGTCATGAATACCTGTATCCTGTATTTATTTAGTAGATACAGATTAATAGTACCAATATATCACAAAATGATAATGATGAGCGGTATTGAAATGCAGTTTTTCGTGATGAACAAATACCCCCAAACTTATCTTTTACTCGTTCCGAGCATAAAAAAAATCCTAAGATCACTTTCACAGGGAATGCGATTGCACTGAGCCCGTGCAACAAGCCGTTAAATTTCTAGGTGTCTCTAGTAGGTGGAGTGTTTTCTCCTGAGGGTTTTCTACGGATTACTCCCACAAAATCCCGTCAAGCTAGTTTTGTGAAATCACAGTCAATTCTAACCCTAAGATTTAGTATCAAAGCTAGAAATTCTATTATACTAAGTTAGAAATATCGAACCCTTATTTTTCATACCTCACTTCTTATTTAACCTAAAATTCTTTGCGTCTTTACGTGCAGTGCAAATAGCGTCGTTACGTTTCAAAAAATTTGATTAAAGTCGTAATGTCACCAAATAAAGACCAGATAAAACTTCAAAAGGATCATACAAGTTTATAAAGAGTTAATTTTTTCTCAAATTTCATTCTCTAGCTAGGTTTGAAATTCAGAATTTCTATCGTTTTTAACAGAAAACTAGAACTTATTTTTCACTCTACCTTTTACTTATTTTTTGTTCATACACACCTTCGTGAACGTGCAATAGTCTTTATCATAAGATAAACCTTCATATCTCCGTTAAAAATATTTTTTATAAAAATTTGCCTTATGTCAAGATTATTCTCACATAAAGAGCCGTTAGAATTTTTAACTCGGAAAAAACACTTGCTTGACTTTGTTTTAAATTGGACTTTCTAGGCTTCTTACCAAGCTTTGGGCCAATGCACCCAAATCAGTTGGTTTTAGGGTATTAGGTGTAGAGACACCCCAGCGGACTTAATTGCTTAAGTTACCTAAGCCTTAAAACAAAAAGACTCATTTTAGCATGAAAATTATAACAATTCAATACGAACGGAGATATAACTTGTTGTTCAATTATTTTGTAAGATTAAAAATGTATTTGTGTAGATAAGGTGTGTAATCACTCTAATCAAATTCTAGATGAGTTGTTTTTCAGACTTTGTTCCCATTAAGGTTTCAATAATATCCTTTCATATCCACATCACTTTATAAACTATTCTTGATATTATTTATTTCAAAACAAAGCTGTTTGATCCTAAAAAAATAGTTTATCAATTAAAAAGTTTCAAGACATATCAGACTTATCATTTAATTTTTAAAACTCACGACATGTGTAGTGTTATGCAAAGACGTATATTAGCTACGGTTAAACTCAAAAGAGGGTTATCTTTCAGGTTTTCAAAATATAAAAATAGGATTTAGTTGTTCCTATCTTAACAAACTAAACTATTAGAATTTCGAATCTAAGTTCTCCCACTAGCTAACTTGATGACAAAAGTTTTTATGTTTTTTGGAAAATTTTCTGATTTTTATGGGTTTTTTTTAATATGTATGCGAATGCAGAATATACAAATGAATGCAAAGGATAGAAATGCTTACCGAGCACACCCCCAAACTTAAACTTGACAGTCTACACAATGAGGGGAAAAATTGTAGAGGGGTCTGTTTCCTGATTTAAAATCAGGAAAAGTTACGAAGGAGGCATCACGTGCTAGCACGTGACCAACAGTCACGTGTTGGCACGTGACACCTAAAAGCATCGGCAAGGCAGATTCAGCTTCCCGACTACATCAAAGAAAAGGGGTTCAGAAAGGGTCACGTGCTCCCACATGACCAGGGTCACGTGTTGGCATATGACATTTAAAAGCGGCTTCAAAGGCACATCGGTTCCCTGATCAAATCAAGGAAAAGGCTTCAGAAGAGGTCACGTGCTCCCACGTGACCAGGGTCACGTGTTGGCACGTGACACTCAAAAGCTGCAGACTCAATTCCC
This sequence comes from Agapanthus africanus, assembly GCA_030015575.1. Taxonomy (NCBI): domain Eukaryota; kingdom Viridiplantae; phylum Streptophyta; class Magnoliopsida; order Asparagales; family Amaryllidaceae; genus Agapanthus; species Agapanthus africanus. The sequence continues at coordinate 88,224,270 of JASDDO010000012.1, read as the reverse complement.
TGATCAAATCAAGAAAAAGGCTCCAGGCGAGGGTCACGTGCTCACACGTGACCAGGGGTCACGTGGTGGCACGTGACGGCTAAGCGGCAGCCAGAAGGCAGAGCGCAAAAAGGAAGAAGAGGTCTTGTTCCAAGGGGGTCACGTGGCCACACGTGACCAAGGGTCACGTGGCCACACGTGACCGGATTTCAAAGCTTATCTGTTAACAGAATTAAATTCTGAGAAAAGGCCTCTCAAATCTTTCCAAAGGAACCGATTGAATTAAAGATTTAAAGATTCTTAAATATCACCTATCTATGGAAAAAGCCTGAACTTGGAAAGATTTCCCCTTAAAATCTAACCGAAATAACAAAGGAGAATCTCTGGATTTAAAATCCAATGGTGATTAAAATTCACATAATAATCCAAAGGTCCAAAACGAATGGTGAATACAAATTAAATCTCTTAATGAAAGATTCACCAAAACTAATTGATTCGGCTGCTTCTCCTATAAATAGGAGCCAAGAGACACACAGAGAGACAGACATGCAGAAAGGAATCGATATATAAAAAAAGAGGGTAGCCTTGATAGTTTGGAGGAATTTGGATCTTCTGCAAAAGAAAATCCTAGGTAAGAAAGGGAAGGCTTTTTGAAAGGAAAAGAGAATTCAATTCTCAACAGAGTTTAACTCTGATATAAAACAGAAGAACATAGTTCTCTCTTTGGTGGAGGATCTGTAAAGTGCACATCTCCCCTTGAGTTGAGAATTTAATTCTCAATGGGTTGAGATCCTGCCATGCAGATCCAAAGCATAGATAGGGAATGGAAGCTTGAGAATTTAATTCCCACAGAACTATAGGAATTTAATTCCTTTAAAATAAAATTAGGGTTTGACCCTATGTTATGGGAATTGAATTCCTTCAGAATGAATAGAATCAGGGTTTAACCCTAGTTAAGAACTTAGTTATGTTAAAATCACAGGAATTTAATTCCCTCAAGAAAGAAGAAATGAGGGTTTAACCCTATTTAATAATATAATTCTTCAAAAGAAAGAGGAATATAATTCCTCTAAAGTTATTGCTAACCCTATGAAGAATTCAATTCTTAAAAAGATAAACACATCTTCAAACAGGCAAAGGAATAGGGTCACGTGCTACCACATGACCCCTAAAAAGAAACAGAAAAGAGCTTTAGGGTGCCCTCACGTGTCGACACGTGACCCCTAATGAACATTCTAACAGATCAAAGCGCAGGCCTCCATCACGTGCCCACACGTGATGGCTTTCAGAATTAAAAGTGTTAAACACTTATCTATAGAACAAAATAAAGGGAAACAGGGCGCTATCACGTGCTACCACGTGACCCCTTGGCTGAAGCTTTAACGGACAAACACCAGAATTCCAATCACATGACAGAACGTGATGCTCCAAAGTATTCAATACTTTTGGCAGAATAAAATGAATTGAGGGCGCTCTCACGTGCTACCACGTGACCCCTCTTGCTTTAGTGTTTAACACTAAAATTGAAACCTCTATATCCAGTGTTCAACACTGATTTTCTTAGTGTTTAAACACTAATTTGGAAAACATCTATTTACAGTGTTTAATACTGACTTTCTTAGTGTTGAACACCAACCTGGAAAACCCTGTTTCCAGTATTTAACATTGATCTGCCTTAGTGTTAAACACTAATTTGAAATCTCCATTTCCAGTGTTTAACACTGATTTGTTTTAGTGTATAAACACTAATTTGAAAGCCCTGTTGCCGGTATTTTACACTAACTATCTTTTAGTGTTAAACACTAACTTGTCAATCTCATTCTCAGTGTTCGACACTGATTGATCTTTAGTGTTTAACACTAACTTTAGCCCCATTGGCTAAGTGTCTAGAGGCAAAGCCTCTCCTCTAATGGACCAACAGAGGGTCAATATCCTAAACATGATTGGACTTAGCCCAAGCTGGCCATAAGTCCTCAATTCAAATTCAACTGAGCCAATGGGCTCATAATATAATTAATTGGTCTTGGTTCCAAATTGGGCCAAAGATTATTTAATCTACCTCGGTTTAAGGGTACATCTCTTCACTCCTTTGATACTTGGCGTTGTAATTCCTCAACGTCTTCAAAGAGGTGACGGGTCCCGATGACCACATATTAATACGGACTGTGGGGTCCTTAAACTCATGGACTATGAGGTCCTTAACCTTGACCGGGATGTCTTAAAACTAACGACGGACTGTGGGGTCCTTAAACTCATGGACTATGAGGTCCTTAACCTTGACCGTGATGTCTTAAAACTAACATCGGACTGTGGAGTCCTTAAATCCACGGACTACGATGTCCTTAACCTTGACCGCAACGTCTTAAAACTAACACTGGACCGCAATGTCCTTAAACTACTTATTGACCGCAATGCCACTAAACTAAACAACAGGGCTCCCTTAATTGCTCTATTGTTGGATCTAAACGATCCCCTTAAGTTGATCTTAGTCTGAAAACTAGACTAACGTATCCTTAACAAACGTTTAACTCGATCTTAGTCTCGAATGAGGCTAACGTATCCTTAAACCCAAAACCCCCAAACCCAAATCTAAGATAATACGGATTTGGACTAGTCCACGCCCTACGGGCGACGACATAACTCAGTCTCCGTATACAATCCAGGGCAACTAAACACAAAATAAACACATGCGACACGAAGTGACCATCTGGAGAAGGAGAAAGTGGTTACCGCGATGCGGTAGCGTAATTAACTGCAGGGGCTTGCGCCTGCAGGGAAGAGCGTCCCCACAATCAAAAACCCCTTAAGCGAGGGGGAATCTGACGAAGTCTGCTACATCGGACGCATCCGTTTAAACCTTCGATACACGGTGCCATAAATCAACTTGGCATCTTCGGAGAGGTGGACGGATAGCACCAATTAGCATCTGCCCCCGAATCACAGGCAAGACGTCCAGTCGTGCCGTCATTCGGAGGGGAACAGATTCTGGCACGCCCGGTGGGACCTTTTCCTCTTTCTACTCCACACTTCGTGTGTCGTGATTCGCGAACCAATCGCGGTTCGCTAATGGTTGCCCTTGGGTTTCAAGATACTAAGACTTGGCGTCGTGCTTATTGCAGAAAGCAAAGAATCGATGGCTTCTACTTCTGCGAAATACTCCAACTGCTCGGACTGCAATTGCAACCAACGCTCTGCCTCGCCAGGAGATATAGCCTACGGACCCCAAGCTGCTTCGTTATTCATAATGCCCGTGGAACAGGTCACTCGAGCCACCACGGGATTTTTTTTTGGGACCATGCTCCCGTCGACAAGCTTCACCGCTCCGGTTCTGACAAAGGAAGCTCCCAAGAAGTCGGTCTTTGATCGTCTTACCCCTGCCGCGGCCCCTCTCAACGGGTCGCCCAACACCAGCGCCTCGGTCTTCTCTAGATTGGGCCAAGACTCCTGTGGACCCACAATGGGGCCTACAATCCCAGAGAAGGCTGCTTGTAAGAAACTGACCGGTCCTGCTCCTGAAGTCGCCAAGGTAGCTTCCCCGGCCAAAAAGTCGGTCTTTACAAGATTGACGGCTTCAGCTCCCGCTCCTGCTAACCAAAGGACATCGGTCTTTAACAGGCTAACACCAGCAATGACCCCCTACCTACACAGGGGGCAAGACGAAGCCATCCTCACTGCTGAACCAGCGCCGTCCGCTCGACACGCTCGACGTTGCCACTGGCGCCGAGTAAGGAAGGCTGGGGGCAACTCCCTCTCTGGGCTAACTCTATCAGCCTCAACGGTGGAAGTTAATGCTGCCGTTCCAACTGGGAACAGCTTCGAGATGCTAAATAAGGTGCGAAGGAATTCTCCTACTGCGGTGCTAAAGAGGTCTCTTTCTCCACTAAAAAAAGTTGCGGAAATAAAGCCAGAACAGCCCCGATCCCCTCAACGACTGTCTTCCAAGATCTATAAGGTTTGGCAGTAGGCCCGAGACTCGATGATCGATCCAAACTTCTCCCGCCAGCACAAGAAGCTGAAAATCCAACAGGAAGCCAGTCACCAGGCTAAACCACGAAAGGCTGTTTGGGTGCCCACTTCAACGGCCCCCTCAACTTCCACTGCTCATAAAAGGAGGAAGCCAGAGAAGATCCCCCAGCCTGCAACGACAGCTAAAGGCACTAAGCCCAGACGCCCTAAGTCTGGGGGCATGATGGTCCATACCGTATACATGGCGTCAGGAAAGGAAGACGGCCGTGCGTCTACAGGTCATAGACCGCTTACACGGTCAGTGACCAAAGCTCAGGAGCAACAGCAAAAGCTCCAGGAAATGATGAATGCTATGGCCGCACTTACCGGGCCAAAAGAAAACCCAGAAACGTCCTCGGACGAACGCCAGGAGGAAGAAACCGACGCTGAGTTCCTTCGCCGAATATTGGAGAAGAAGGACAAAGAGGCTGCTGAACAAGCAGCCAACATACTGCGTATGGGCCTTCTCTTCCAAGATATGATAGGAATGATGATCCAATAGGACCCACCCGCTGAGGATCCCCCAATCGTTCTTGAAGACGACCGGGGAGAAACGTCAAATCCACCGCCGGCCCTCTCAACGGCCAAGGAGGAGACAATCTCTAAGGCTGATTTGGTCGACTATATAGCCCAGCAAATCCGGCTACATCATGCGACTGAGGCAGCTGGTCAAGTCGTAAAAACGGGGCGGCCGTATCCAAGCTGGTACGACCAAATCAAATATCCGTCGGGTTATACAATACCAAAATTTCACGTGTATAAGGGGACCGGCAACCCTCACCAACATGTCGCCCAGTTCAGGGCCCTTTGCGGTAACACCGGCGGTGATGATAAACTGTTGCTTCACCAATTCGTGGGTAGCTTATCAGAAACAGCGTTCAAATGGTATTCAGAACTCCCGAACGATTCTATCAAGACGTTCGCTGAAGTGGAGTTGCTATTCACTCAGCGATTCGCGAGCGCCAGCGAACGCACTCCAATAACGGCATTGATTAACGCCAGGGTAAAACCAGGCGAAACTTGGGTCCAGTATGCTATACGCTGGCGGAATTTGTGGTCGAAATGCGAGCAGCGCATTGAGGAAGCGCCCGCGGGGGGCATGTTCGTGGGAACCCTAGACCCTCATGCAACTATCTCCCAGTTCATGATGTTCTTTAAGCCAACCACATTCCAGGCTCTAATCGACAAGCTGGCCCAGATGGACCAAATGGGTCATAGACCGTCTCCCCCGAAGCCCGAGCCTCGGAGTGACAAGGGTAAAGGAAAAGCAACCTTCGTCGCGAATGCCCAGCAGCAACCCAAAGCCCCAAATCTGACGGATCAACTGGAAGAAAGACGCCGGTATTATAATGAGAAAATGAAGCGTCCCTACTCGTTCCCACGAGACAAGACAAAACGGTTATTCGAGTTGGCAGTACGCAACAGACTTATAAACTTGCCAAATCCAAGGCGACCGCCACAACCTACTGAGGTGAATAATCCTAACTATTGCCCTTACCATCAAACGGTAAGTCATCCGATTGAGGATTGCTTCGTCTTCAAAGGATGGATTGAAGATCAATACCTTCAGGGGAAGTTTGCGCTGTCCGAAAAGTGGAAGGTGAACCCGCCACAGCCGCATACTCCCAAGAAAGAAGATACACCGGGGGCAACCTGTTCCTTTATTGAGGAAGCTCCATGGGAGGTCGTGCTGTCAACTAAAACCAAAAGAATGCTGAAGGACCTTCATGCGTGCTCGGCGGTCGAATGGAAGGACCCGCTGGGACCCCAGATCATTGAAGAAAAGCCGAGGCCGCGCCCAACTACAAAGAGCGGTGGTGATGGCCCAAGTACTCATGCCCTACCGTCAAAATCTTCGAAGAAAAAGAAGAAGAAATCTAAGAAGCCCGTGAAGCCTGGAGACAAGCGCACGAACTTGCAGAAGCAAATCGACGCGCTGGAAGAGTACAATCAAAAGGCGCGAACACCTGTCACGCTGCAAGAGTTCCTCAACCACATCTTTCAGGTGGAAGATGATGGAGAAAGCTCGTCGGATGAATCCGAGGGATATGTGGCGAGTTGTAACGTAATCTCCCACTCGTTTATCGACGATGAAAAAACTCCTGGCACTAAGAAACTGGGGACAGAGCCTGAACCAGAGCTTGTGTGGCCAACAGATGAAATGATCGACGCCTTTCTAGACGAGATTCGTCTAAAGAGTAAAGCGGATCAGGAGCGTGAGATGGCCGCATCAGAAGGAGCCAAATGTAGGCGACTGAACGAAAGAGTTGAAGTACTCTTGCCAGGTCGAAAGGCACCCGAGGCAGACAAGAAGATATTCAAGACGAGGAAAAGGTTTGCCAAAGCCATGTCAATGGGAATGAAGCTACCACCCTCGGAAGAAAACACGCTCAATGGGGCGGAGAGGCACCCTGATTATTGCGCATATCATCGGAAAATTTCACACCCCACGGAGGAGTGCGATGCCTTTAGGATATGGTAGCAGGGATATGTTGCTCATCGACAACATTTTAAGCGCATGAAACGCAAGACCCATCGGGAACGAAGAAGTACTGCCGACGGGCACAACAGAACCACTGGCAACTGTTACATGGTTAACGCCGGAGGGTCACAAGTTCTCACCTTTGGGAGTGACTCTGATGAAGAAATGGCTCTGGGCCTTCTCTTTAAAGAATCCGTTTTAGGGAAAGAGGAGGAACCGGAGGCCTGCGAAAACATTCAGCTACGCAATCGCACTCTCCCGGAAAAGAATCTCGGGCCCGCAAGTAGAAAAGATAAGGGAAAGGAAAAGGTCACTGAGGATATCACTTTAGATGACCAAGTCATGAAAGAGCTGACTACCAAAGACCCTCCCAGGAAAGGTAAGGTGGACTACAATATCCTGGCGCACCTAAGGAAGCTACCTTCTCAACATAGCATTCTCGATGCCCTCCTGTTATCAAAAGAAGCGCGAGATTCACTAATTAAGGTGTTACAAGAACCCGAACAATTCCAAGCCTTCCTCGCCACGGAAAGGATGAAGGATGAACTGGAGGAAGTGCATACGGCCGACATCACTTTCGGGGACGAAGACCTCCTTCTCGGGACGTGCGACCACAACCGTCCCCTATATGTCTCTGGATACTGCCATGATATCAAGATAGGCAAGATCCTAGTGGATAATAGATCCTCCGTCAATCTCCTTAACGTTCAGGTGTTAAAGGAAATCTGCATGAGTGTGCAACACCTCGCTCATGACAAAATTACCATCTCCGGTTTCGATTCACAATCGTCACGGACTCTCGGATCTGTAATACTAACATTACGCTTCGGACTACTCGTCACAGACATCAAATTCCATGTCATTGACGCCAAGACCTGCTACAACGCCTTGCTCGGTCGCCCTTGGTTACACGAGTACAACATCATCCCTTCTACACAACATCAGTGTATGAAGTACTTTAAGGATGGTTTCGAGTATACCGTAACAGGTGAGCTGAACCCATTTTCCGTAAACAAAGTCCGCAAATACGAAGATGCGAAGTACTTTTTGCCAGATTTCGAGGATACAGAAAGGTATCGCAAGCCAGAGAATAAAGCCGCCGCCACCATCCCTGTTTTCGGGAGCGATACCGAAGAAGAAGAAGAGATAGTTTATGCTGGGCCATCTCAACGCAACAACCCGGGGATGCGCGCCCCCATGTTGGTCTTCGGAAGTGACTCGGAAGATGAGGTTAATGCCGTGTTCTCCAATCGGCCGTCAATACAAGCACCCCCTAGCGATGATCAGAGTTTGCAAATCACCACGGTGCCGCGAGAACACTACAAGGATCTCGACACACTTCAAGCTTACAATGTGCAGGACCTGCAAACGTTTTACGTCCCTCCCAGGCAAAGGGGTGAGAAGGCAATCCTATTCTACTGATCCTCAGAGACGAAAGTAGAGAAGGAGATCTGGCATGGCGCGGATGCTACACTCGACAGGCTCCAACCCATCCGTTTGCCCAGATACTATACAAATGGACTAAGGAGGCTATTGAAGCGCTAAGGAGTACCCTTAAAACAGACTGTTCGACAAGCTCGGTTCTACAACAGGATTTGGGATGTCCCTGGGACTCAACGCAAATTGCCCAACGGGAAAATGGAAACACTTGGGCTTGGATACGTGAGAGCCGGAAAACGGGAACGGGCCCACAGTAGCTACGCCATATATACCTTTGATGAAGAAGAGGACGCCCTGTCAGGAAATGCCAACCCCTCATCAAAACTAGATCCTGCGATTGAAGGGCCGAGTCTGTCATTTGAAGAATGAATGGACAAGCTTATCAGGAAAGCGGGTCAAAAAGCTTGGGAAGACCACAACCGCGAGATGGCCATCTACGAGAAAGCCAGGACGCAACGTCTGTTTCAACAGGCTGCAAAAGACGAAGATGCTCATCCCTGTCAACCCGTTGTACGAAAGGCCCGACGCAGAGGCAGAAATAAATCAAGAAGCGGAAATAGGAGCCGACAACAACGACGCAGGATTAGAGAGTCGCGTGATCGGGCATTGCGTGGTCCGGATTTGTCCCTCATGAAGAAGATGAGTCGAGCGTATTCCTTCCCTCGAGACAAGACGGAGAGGTTACTCGAGCTCGCTATAAAACATCAAATGATCGTGCTTCTAGAGTCTAGACCCCCTGAGCAAGCTAACAAGGCTTCTCATCTGAGCTATTGCTCTTATCACCGAGCCATAGGACATCCTACCGAAGACTGCTTCACCTTCAAGAACTGGGTCGAGGACCAGTACCAACAGGGCAGATTCGCTTTATCCAACGGCTGGAGGGTAACGCCGCCACAAAAGCACGAACCCAAAGCCGTAAGAGCAGAACCGGATCCACCTCAGTCCTGGAAGCGGATTCGCACCTGTTACATGATTACGATATTAAAAGAAGAGCCTAAGGACATGGATGACCTTCCCTGGTGCTTTGAGAACAGCAATGATGAGGTGATCTCAGAATTTCCGCCAGCTCCGAAAGAACTGGAAGATGGCATACATCCTACTGCAGATAACCTCAAGAAGATTGAGTTGGGATCGGCAGATGATCCGCGACCGACATTCGTCAGTGAGCGGCTATCTGAAGAAAGGGTGGCTGCATTAAAGGACGTGTTTCTACAGCATAAAGATTGCTTCGCGTGGAATTATTCCGAGATGCCGGGATTAGATCCGGAGATTGCTGTGCATAAATTAGCAATATCCCCGGATATCAAGCCAGTCAAGCAGGCGCTGAGAAGGATGCGGCTCGAGCTTGAGATGAGCATCAACGCCGAAGTCAAGAAGCTGATCGATTCTGGATTTATCCAAGAAGTCCAATATCCTGACTGGACTTCCAACATCGTCCCGGTAATGAAGAAAAATGGGACGGTGCGCATATGCGTGGATTTCAGGGATCTCAATAAAACCTGCCCGAAGGACGATTTCCCAGTACCGGTAACCGAGCTAATGATAGATAATACGTCCACGCATGAGGTTTTCTCCTTCATGGACGGCTCATCAGGGTATAATCAAATAAAAATGCATCCTGAAGACCAGAAACATACGGCTTTCCGGACCCCTTTGGGAATATTCTGCTACAAGGTTATGCCCTTTGGTCTAAAGAACGCCGGTGCTACCTATCAAAGGGCCATGACAAAGATCTTCGACGATCTCATACATGACATCGTCGAGTGCTATATCGATGACCTCGTAGTGAAGAGCATGTCATACGAAGAGCATTTAAAGCATCTTGAGACTGTATTTCAACGCCTTCGGCAATATAATTTGAAGATGAATCCCCTCAAATGCGCGTTCGGAGTCTCCTCGGGTAAATTCCTGGGATTCATCATCCGACACCGAGGTATCGAAGTAGATCCATCTAAGATCAAAGCAATCATGGAAATGCCTCCGCCAAGAACCCTCAAACAGTTGCGGTCTCTCCAAGGGAAGCTCGCATACATCCGGCGATTTATTGCCAATCTTTCAGGCAAGTGCCGCCCTTACAGCCATCTAATGTAGAAGGGAACTCCATTCGTTTGGGATCACAAATGCCAAGGTGCACTAGACGAGATCAAGCAGTACCTGCAAAACCCTCCGGTGTTGGCTGCGCCGGCCAAGGGAAAACCCCTCATTCTTTATACAACCGCCCTCGAAGGTTCCTTAGGCGCATTATGCGCACAAGAGAACGATCAAGGAAAAGAGAGAGCACTCTAATACTTAAGTCGAGTTCTGCTGGGGGCAGAAAGCAACTACTCTCCCATTGAAAAACACTGCTTGGCGTTGATCTTCGCGATAACAAAGCTCAGGCACTATGCGTTGGCGCACGAAGTCCGCCTCATCTCGAAGGTGGACCCTCTTAAATATTTGATGTCAAAGGCTATATTGACGGGTCGACTCGCTAAATGGGCTCTACTCCTGATGGAGTTCTCGATAACGTATCGACCTCTCAAGGCAATGAAAGGCCAGGCCATCGCCGACTTTCTCGCTAAACATCCGATATCGGCTGATTCTCCTCTGAATTGCGATTTGCCAGACGAACATGCGTTTGACGCGATCGACAGCGGTGGTACCCGATGGGAACTCTATTTCGATGGAGCGTCCTCCGTAAAGAAGCGCAAACAAAGTACCCCTATAGTCAAGTCGGGAGTAGGCCTTATCTTCGTAACCCCACAAGGAGGGATAATGCGCTTTGCTTTCTCCTTAACGGAATCGAGGACGAACAATGAAGCCGAATACGAAGCTTTAATAGCGGGCCTCGAGATCGCCATCGACATGGGAATTGAAGCCCACCTTATATACGGGGATTCTCAACTGGTCGTTAGTCAAGTAAATGGTGACTACCAAACGTGCAAACCGGAGTTGGTGAAGTACGGTGAAAAGGTGCAACAACTATTGACCCAAATTCCCTCCTACACTTTGGAAAGCATACCACGTGTGGAAAATAGCAAAGAAGACGCGCTAGCCAAGCTCGCTAGAGAACTGGCTGACGAGAACCTCGATGACGTCAAAATCATGGTACAAAGCCGTCGAGTGCTCGCCCCAGCAAAAATATCTCCCGAGTCATACGAAGAAAAGGGCGCGACTGAGCAAACAACCCTACAAATAAAAGAGAGAAGGCTGAGGACTGGAGGGAGGTCTTCATAGACTACTTTAAGTCCCACCGAATCCCCGAAGAAGCGTCCTCAAGACATCAGCTCATGAAACGAGCTCTATCTTTCGCTTTCGTCAATGATACTCTGTATAAGAGGTCATTTGATTCTCTGTGGCTGAGATGCTTAGGACCGGACGAAGCAGAAAGAGTCGTTCAAGAGGTTCATGACGGAATCTATGGTTCTCATCAAGCAGGCCCGAAGATGAAGTTAAAAATCAAAAGGATGGGTTACTACTGGCCCACGATGATCTAAGACTGCCTCGAGTATGCGAAGCAATGTCACTCGTGCCAAATCCACGGGGATTTCATCCATCAACATCCGAATCCACTACATCCAACGGTGGCTAGCTGGCCATTCGAGATGTGGGGGACTGACATAGTCGGCCCCATCGAACCAGCATCGTCCCGGGGACATCGTTTCATCCCGGTGACAACTGATTACTTCTCCAAATGGGCAGAAGCAGTACCGCTGAGGGAAGTGAAGACAGAGAATATCCTCTACTTCTTCAAGACGCGCGTCATCTATCGGTTTGGAACTCCATGGCGGATTATCTCCGATAACGGGCTGGCCTACAGAAGCCATAAGATTAGCCGCTTAGCGCAGCAGCACAATATAGACTGGAGATATTCTTCAGTTTACAATCCACGAGCTAACGGTCTGGCCGAGGCCTTCAACAAGACCTTGACGAAGATCATGAAGAAAACGGTGTCACGAAATAAGAAAGACTGGCACGAAAGACTGCAAGAAGCTCTCTGGGCCTATCGAACTACATTCAAGACGGCCATGAACACAACGCCGTACGCGTTGGTATTTGGGACGGAAGCAGTGCTCCCCCTCGAGATAGAGTTACTCTCTCTACGAGCGGCAGTCCACTATGAGCTGACGGACGAAGAAAATGCTCACCTTCGGCTTGAGGAGCTTGATGCCCTCGATGAAACCCGGCTCATAGCGCAACAAAATCTAAAGGCCTACAAAGCAAAGATGACGCGCTCATACGAAAGATTGACCAGGCCGAGGACGTTCCGCCAAGGCGAACTCGTACTAGTGGTCAAAAGACCTATGATCCCCAATCGCGCCAAGCCGGGAAAATTCGAGCCAAACTATGAAGGCCCGTACATCATAGATAAGGTCTACCAGGGTGGGGCCTATCTACTCATGGACGTGCACGGTGAAAGGCCTTTCAGGCCGATAAACGGTCGCTTCCTAAAGAAATACTACGCTTAATGAGCCACAGCCTAGGTCAATGATAGGTGATGACGACCATGCCCGCTCGCTATCTTACTAAGCTCAAGTTTTATAAACGGTAGCCAGCCTCTTAACGACGGACCGAAACGTCCTTAAACCAACGACGGACCGAAACGTCTTTAAACTAATGACGGACCGAAACGTTCTTAAACTAATAGCGGACCGAAACGTCCTTAAACTAATACCGCAGCATCCTTAGGCTGACGAGATAAAAAAAATATAATAAATAAAAAAGGTATGTCCATAAGCAAAAAGGGCACGGATGAAAACCCGAAAGGGCTCCGTGAGTAAAAACAGCAGGGCTACCGGCGAGTGTTCGTGAAAACCCGAAAGGGCGCGGCCTCGTAAAAAAAAAGGGAGAAAAAGAAAATGAAAAGAATAAAAAAAACGGTATGTCCATAAGCAAAATGGGCACGGATGAAAACCCGAAAGGGCTCCGTGAGTAAAAACAGTAGGACTACCGGCGAGTGTTTGTGAAAACTCGAAAGGGCGCAACCTCGTTAAAAGACACTTATAGGGTCCTCTCGACCTTGTAAGGAGAAACCACCCGCGTGAGATCCTTACGACTCACAAAGGAGCAACACACTTAGGAATCCTCATGATTCCTAAGGAGAAAATACACTTGCGTGATTCTCACGACTCGTAAGGAGAATTCTCTTATGGGACCCTCACGGCTCATGAGATTTGAAAGTCTTAAGTTACAGAAACCTAAACCTGTTTTTAAGCAGATCCCCCACAACCTTCGATATTGCCCTACAAGCGGCTCAATACTGACCCTTGTATACAATCCACGGGCGCGAATAAACATTTCCCCAGCAAAGTCACACCCGTGACTAGGGACATGTCCATATGGTGAACAACCCTTATAATTCCTCTCGACTTATAAGGAGAAAACCCTCTTGTAGGATCCTTACGACTTACATAGGAACATACACTTAGGAATCCTCACGATCCCTAAGGAGAAAATACACCTGCAAGATCCTCACGACTTGTAGGGAGAAATACCTTTGTGAGACCCTTACGGCTCATGAAGTCAAAAGCCTTGGTCGACAGGACCCTTAACCCTGTTTACTTAGACACCTTTGTTCGACATCGACAGAGGCAAATGATGATTCGCTCCTGGCAACATCCCAGTTGCAGCGGTGCTGATGCCGAAATCGGTGTCTAAAATCCAAGCTTGCGGCGAAAAAGCTAGCAAGCCACACATGCATGCGAAATAGCCGAAATGATGGGGCAACTTGCAATAAAAAGCAGCAAGTAAAAATGTATGCATGAAAAATAGCCGAAATGATGGGGCAACTCGCAATAAAAAACAGCGAGTGAAAATGAAAAAAATAGCCGAAATGATTGGGCACCGCGAAAAATCGCCGAAATGATAGGGCAATCGCGACCTCCGCGATATAAAAGCTGAAATGATAGAGCATCGCGGAAAAAGAAATAAATTATAAAAAAAAAATGGGTTTCAATTTATGCCCTACAGGTGATGTTCCATCACACCCTGTACACAATCCAAGGGCGTAAACAAAAAAGGGATCATACTTCTCCCCCAGGTTTCATCAGAAGAGGAAGCCTGGTCTCGACGGGCCAAAGGAGACCTGGAGATCGTTTCAACACTCGTCTCGTAACAACGGACACAATGCTAAGCTAAGCGGAACAGCGGCAACTCCCAGTTCCATGGCTCGGTGGTATACATATCGCCAACAGTCAAACCTCCATCCCGTGAAATGCGGATACAATCAGCAAAATTCCTGGTTTCGTGGAACGAGGATAACGTCACTCTTTGACCCCGTGGAAAACGTCCAGAGCGGATCCTGGTCCTCGCAGAGCACGACAGTGAACCCGTGTGAAGCATCCAGAGCGGAGCCTAATCCTCGCCGAGCACGGCAGTGAACCCGTGTGAAGCATCTAGTGCAAAATTCCTGGTTACGTGGAACGCGGATAACGTCACTCTTTGACCCCGTGGAAAATGTCCAGAGCGGATCCTGGTCCTCGCAGAGCACGGCAGTGAACCCGTGTGAAGCATCCAGAGCGGAGCCTAGTCCTCGCCGAGCACGGCAGTGAACCCGTGTGAAGCATCTAGTGCAAAATTCCTGGTTACGTAGAACACGGATAACGTCACTCTTTGACCCTGTGGAAAACGTCCAGAGCGGATCCTGGTCCTCGCAGAGTACGACAGTGAACCCGTGTGAAGCATCCAGAGCGGAGCCTAGTCCTCGCCGAGCACGGCAGTGAACCCGTGTGAAGCATCTAGTGCAAAATTCCTAGTCACGTGGAACGCGGATAATGTCACTCTTTGACCCCGCGGAAAACACCCAGAGCGGAGCTTGGTCCTCGCCAAGCACGGCAGTGAACCCGTGTGAAGCATCTAAAGCAAATACCAGACTGTGGAGTCCTTAAAATCCATGGACTATGATGTCCTTAACCTCGACCGTAATGTCTTAAAACTAACAATCAACCACCCTGATTCTGTACTGATTCTACTTTGGTTTAAGGGTACATCTCTTCACTCCTTTGATGCCTGACGTTGTAATTCCTCAACGTCTCCAAAGAGGTGACGGGCCCCTGCAACCAAACATCGGACTGTGGAGTCCCTAAATCCATGGACTATGAGGTCCTTAACCTTGACCGTGATGTCTTAAAACTAACAACGGACTGTGGAGTCCCTAAATCCACGGACTATGAGGTCTTTAACCTTGACCATGATGTCTTAAAACTAACAACGGACTGTGGAGTCCCTAAATCCACGGACTATGAGGTCCTTAACCTTGACCGTGATGTCTTAAAACTAACATCGGACTGTGGAGTCCCTAAATCCACGAACTATGAGGTCCTTAACCTTGACCGTAATGTCTTAAAACTAACATCGGACTATGAGGTCCTTAACCTTGACCGTGATGTCTTAAAACTAACATCGGACTGTGGAGTCCTTAAATCCACGGACTATGAGGTCCTTAACCTTGACCGCGACGTCTTTAAACTACGATGCCTTGAGAAACCCCTGACTCCGTGAAACACGGACAAGGGCGACCACATCCAGCACTTGTAGGCCCTCACGACCTGTAAGGAAGAAAACTCTCTTGTGAGATCCTTACGACTCTCAAGGGAAAACCCGCTTAAGAATCCTTATGATTCTTAAGAAGAACTTACACTTATGGGATCCTCTCGACCCATGGGGAGAAAAACTCTTTATGAGACCCTCGTGGCTCATAAAATGCGAAAGTCTTAGGAAGCAGATCTTAACCCTGAATCCTAAGCCATCGCTGCCCTGCAAGTAGGCCAAGATGAATTGTCCGCAAACGCAGTCAATGAAAAGAGACACACCGTTGAGAAGAAAGATGTTTCTTTTATTCCTTAAACCAAAATGGATACAACGTACAATTCATGAAAGAAACAAAAAGAAGATACTCTCATTCATGAGTATGTACAAAAAAAAGGGGAAAAGATACAAGTCTTCAAGCCGGCGGGTGATTTAGCAGCTTGGTCAGCTCATCCTGCTTTTGTTGGGCCACGGCCTCATGATTTAAGATCGCTAAAAGACGGGCCTCCGCCTGCGCCTGCTGGGCCTGATACGAAGCAAGCCGAGCTTCGAGCTCTTTCTCGGTGGCTTTATGAGCCTCGACCCTTTCACGAGTGAACGCGGCAGCTTTGTTGAGAGTCACCACCTCTTTGATGGACTCCTGAAGCACCCGCCAGAGTTCATACGCTTTGTTGGCCTTGGCAGTAAGAGTGGCGCGAAGCTTGCTCAGCGCTTTGGAAGCTAGCTCCCTCTCCGAGAATTTGCGGCCAAGCCTCTTCTCGCATGACGTCATGTTGGCCGCGCATCGTGCTATCAGACCCCGCAACTCCGCTTTTGCAGCCACGACTTCCGAGGAAAGGTGAGAACATTCAAGGGCATGCAAGCGAACCTCCACCTGCCGACAGAACTCCACCCAGACTCGCACCACTTCTTTGCTATGGTAGGTGGTGAGAAAAGGAAGAGAACCGTTAGTTTCGGCGGCAAACACTTCAGCGGTGGTCGCGCTACCAGCACGGTGCTCCTCAATCAAAGATGATAAGGAGACAAGGCTTAATTGGGCCAAGCGTTCTGAAGCCCGCAAGGCATAAGGGCCGGGCGGCATCACGATGCGCGACTCCAACGCCGTGGAGACTGGCAGAGCTGTTCAAATTTGGAAGATGTCAGTAAAATTCTTAAGCAAAGAACAAATGAGAGTATGATGAAATGTCGCTTACCGACAGTCGTGCAAGTAGGAGCTGAAGGTTCCCCTGGCCCTTCGAGAACCTCGACCTCATCATCGGCCTCCAAAACTGTAGAAAACATCAATGTCAATACGCAAAATAACGACGATGCTATGAGAAGTGATGGACGACACCAACCTTGCCCGGATGAGAGGACAATGCGTTGGGGGGATATCGCTTGTGGAGCTGCCATCTCCAGCAGACGCTGAAAGGATTACCGGGGAGACAGATCGACAATAGAGGCCGCCAACTCGCGTAATTCTGAGAAAACAAAAGAGGTCAGACAACGGAAATGCTGCTAATTTAAAATTCAGAAGGTTACCTTCAACACTTCTCCCGTTCTGAGTCGGGGGATAGCAGCTTCGACAGCCTCTGCCGGAGCCTTGAGCTCCAACAGAGGGAGGGTAGTCCCCACTACCTCCATCTCAGCCTCCGGGCCGCCTTCGGGAAGAGCCGTTGGGGAAGCAATCTCCAAAGGAGCCTCCCCCAAAGGAGCAAGCGCTTCATGATCAGGAACTGCCACTGGAGGCTCTATTGCAAGAGGAGCAGCCTCATCAGCCCCCTCCACATCGAGCAACGCTTCATCGGGAATTTCGACAGGCTTTGGCTTCAACGAGCCCGTAGGGAGCTCCCCCAGCGTCGAAGATTCTGCACAATTCACACAAGAATAAAGATGCAGGCATGCAGGCGTAAACAATCCGAAATGCTATAAAGAAGTATAAAGGCATACCAATGCGTAACGAAGCCTTCAATATGGCTTCTTCAAGCTGCTGCTCCTTCTCAAGGAGGCGTGCTCGCCGGGGTTCGAGAGTGGACTCATGGCCGCCGGTCCATAAAGAAAGCGCGTCCGCCGCGTCCTCTGAAACAGCCTGCTTCAAGGCCCTTTCCCCCCATTCCTCCAAAGGGGCTATAAATCGCCGCCGAATCCACGAGGGGTCCTCGTAAAAGATTACAGCAGGATAGGGCTTCTTCGGAACCCTGGCGTTCTGAGACGCGTCTTTGGAACGCTTTATAGCCTCAGCCAACTGTGCAGCTCCCTCGACGGCTGAACTGGGAAAAAGTAGTTCAGCGTTTGATTCCGGTAAGGCCAACGGCTTATCTTCAAGGATGGGCTCAGACTCCGTTAAAGAGTCGAGCAAATTAGTAGCCACCTTCCTTCGATGCTTGGACCCAGAACCAGTCGCCGAGGACGACCGTCTCCTTCCCTTCGAAGCCTTAGTGCGGCGCCCTCAACACCCTCTCCCCGGGCCACGACTGGAGATGACACTGCCATCGTCGATGACACGGAGGGTGGTGCTGCCTCGGGTGGGGGTACTGTTACCGGAGCCCGTTTACCCCGCGACTGAGTACCCAGGGGCATACCAACTATTGGAGTAAGATCTACTCCTGACTTTCCAGGAATAATCGCAGTGCCGATATCCCTCAGAGGAAAGCGGACTGGGGCATGTGGTCGCAGCATGGCTCCCGGGGCCGGAACCTGAATAGGGGCGCCATGGCCAAGAAGCACCCTTCTCTCCTCAATAATAACCGGGTTCACCCGATGGAGATACCAGCCCGTAAACGACCCCATGCATCGGGGAATGTAGTCACCATCGGGGATCATGAACTGAGAACCGGTGTTCAGCCTCACAAAGTGGTGGGCGGCATCTCGGACGGCCTCGAACGAAGGAACCGGCGCGATTATGAAAGCTTCAAACGGGACGCCCTGATCATAGCCAAACTTCCGGGCAAAGCGATGCGGATTGTACCGCATAAAGAGAGTCGCACTGTCCTGACGAAACACCAGGTAACCCGGTCTGATTGCATATAAGCGCGCGGCTTCCCGGGGCTTCAAAGTGGGCGCGTCATCTTTCGACCGGTCCCAAAGCGGCTGGGCCGAACCCGTGGAAGAAGATAAGACCCGATCATTAAATATTAATCCACCTGCAGTAGCGTAAGGAGAAATCAACGCCCGAATAGCCCCGAATTGAGTTGGGTCAACGGCAGAAGCATCCACCAATCGCATAAGCCGAGGGAAAGTGTAGGCGTCATAGAACGCAGGCCTCTGATGCATAGCGAAAGCCCCCAACACGTGCATTTCGATCCAGGACGTGAAATAATGAAGCGAAAAGTTTACCACATCCACGCCAGGAGTAGATGTATTAGCTGCGGTGCCCAACCCATGATAAAAGTGCGCCAAGGTTGGGATGCCGATGGTCAACCGCGTCCCTTCAGCAATACGATAAGCCGGATAGATAACCGAAGCTCTCATAAAGCGACGATGCATGGGGATGACAAACCAACTGAGCTAGATGCTAACAAACCCCACGAAGAATGTCTCCTCATCCATGCCAGGAGCTGCGATGGATTCGAAAGACATCGGCGACATTATGGGAATGTAGTATTGCTGCAGATCTGATTCATTAGTTGGCAGTTTCTTCGGGCCAAACCCAAAGGGGTCTTTCATGTTTTCAAACTTCGGGGCTGTCTTTGATAAGGCGTCCTCGCGAAGGAAACGAGCAATGAAGCTCTTGAAAGTAACACCCTGATCTTCAGATTCGGTGAATAATCGGTCGAAGATACCTAGCGCCTTGATTAAACTGGGACGCTTGTGGCGGACGGCATTCTCAGCAGAAAGGCCGTCAACCGGGACGGGCTCGGGTTCAAAAATGTACTCGTCAGAAGGCAGCAACTCCTCATACAGACTACCCCTGATTGGCAACCCCGAAATGTCATAAAATTCTGCCAGAGAGATCGAGACCTCGCGATCTCCTAGAATGAAAGTGTTGGTGGGAAGATTCCATTGGTTCAAAAACGCCTTGACCCACCAGACATGCGGGGACTTATAATGGAAGAGTGACACGTATATTGCCTGATAAAGCCCGACTTTCTGCAGCCGCGCACGATGGGCAGAAAGGATGTAGCGAGCCCAGAGAAGGTAGCCCGTAGGGTGTCGAGGAGTGAGCCCTATCTTCTAAATTTGTCCCCACGGCTCACCTTGGCAAATACGCTGCCCCAAGATATCTATGGCCGGGATCGGATGGTTCGGAATACCGGTCGTCGAAGGCTCGAGCCTCCCCGTTGGAGTCCAATTGGGCATTTCTACAGCAAAAACCGTTCTCGGAGGGTCCATCGGTAAGAATGGGAAAGTGGGCTCTGTCGGTACAGCGCAAAGGAAACTCCGGCGACCCTGAATAATATGACTATACCAAGATCCCCATTGAAGTAGGTTGGTGCAATTCGGGTCATGGGCCCGCATCATCGCCATCGCTTCCTCATCAGATGGTGATTGAGGAAAAGCAGCCTCCGAGCAAGAAAAGGGAAAGCATGGAACAGAACCCATCGCACCTGAAATCCAATAAAAGAAGACCGTTAAAAGCAAAGTCAGCGATATATACCCATGCATGAACATGAAGACTAGTTAAAGAAAACAACAGTAGATTTTTCTGAGACCATTGGCTGCAAAACACATGGCCCCACAGAATCAAGATGATGGCTCATTAATAATGAGACCAAGCAGTTATAATAAAACAGAGGGAATATCCTCATTAAATAAAGAATGAGATTCAAGTAACCCTACACATTCCTCTAGAGGACAAATCTGTCTCGGGCTCTACAACAGATCCAACAGGATCAAAGGAATTGAATTACCACAGAAGACATCATTACAAAGCTCCTGTTTCATTAATTGCAGAAGGACAACCTCGGGTCAAGAGACCCCAAGAAGCCTCCATGTGAAGAAACCGAGTTCTTCATAGGAATTAAACTCCTTATTAAGAGAAGGGAATTAAATTCCCAGAAAAATTTTCTTCAAACGGAATTAAATTCCTTAAAAAAGAGGTAACAGATCTCATCATCTCCCTAAAAGCATCAAGTGAACCCTAGGAGATCCATTGTTCGAAGATTAAATGGTTCTCTATTTTCGCCGATAAATTCAAAAAAAAATGGGTTCATATTAAAAGAGGTAAAACCCCTAATGCGGATTTAAAATCCAGAGAGTTCTTTTAAAATAAAGGTGCTTCGACCGTTCAACATCATTACCTGAGGAAAAATGATCCTTCAACAGAGTTAAACTCTGGAAAATGTTTGAGACAGAGAACTAAGCTCTGGAAACGAGAATTAAATTCTCAAGGGAAAAAGTTCTCAAAGGAAGAAGATGAGCAAAGTGAAGGCTCTTCTGAAGAGACATGGTTATTTATAGGATGTGATGGAGACGCTTCATCTCCCCCAAATCCGTAGAGGAATCCAACGGTCACAAAAAGTGACAGCGTTGCACTCACGTGCAAACACGTGAGAACAATGCTGTGGGTGCATTTGTTTCCTGATTTAAAATCAGGAAAAATTACGAAGGAGGCATCACGTGGTAGCACGTGACCAGCAGTCACGTGTTAGCACGTGACACCTAAAAGTATCGGCAAGGCAGATTCAGCTTCCCGACTACATCAAAGAAAAGGGGTTCAGAAAGGGTCACGTGCTCCCATGTGACCAGGTTCACGTGTTGGCACGTGACATTTAAAAGCGGCTTCAAAGGCACATCGGTTCCCTGATCAAATCAAGGAAAAGGCTTCAGAAGAGGTCACGTGCTCCCACGTGACCAGGGTCACGTGTTGGCACGTGACACTCAAAAGCAGCAGACTCAATTCCCTGATCAAATCAAGAAAAAGGCCCCAGGCGAGGGTCACGTGCTCACACGTGACCAGGGGTCACGTGGTGGCACATGACGGCTAAGCGGCAGCCAGAAGGCAGAGCGCAAAAAGGAAGAAGAGGTCTCGTTCCAAGGGGGTCACGTGCCCACACGTGACCAAGGGTCACGTGGCCACACGTGACCGGCTTTCAAAGCCTATCTGTTAACAGAATTAAATTCTGAGAAAAGGCCTCTCAAATCTTTCCAAAGGAACCGATTGAATTAAAGATATAAAGATTCTTAAATATCATCTATCTATGGAAAAAGCCTGAACTTGGAAAGATTTCCCTTTAAAATCTAACCGAAATAACAAAGGAGAATCTCTGGATTTAAAATCCAATGGTGATTTAAATTCATATAATAATCCAAAGATCCAAAACGAATGGTGAATACAAATTAAATCTCTCAATGAAAGATTCACCAAAACTAATTGATTCGGCTGCTTCTCCTATAAATAGGAGCTAAGAGACACACCGAGAGACAGACATGCAGAAAGGAATCGATACATAAAAAAAGAGGAGAGCCTTGATAGTTTGGAGGAATTTGGATCTTCTGCAAAAGAAAACCCTAGGTAAGAAAGGGAAGGCTTTTTGAAAGGAAAATAGAATTCAATTCCCAACATGGTTTAACTCTGATATAAAACAGAAGAACATAGTTCTCTCTTTGGTGGAGGATCTGTAAAGTGCACATCTCCCCTTGAGTTGAGAATTTAATTCTCAATGGGTTGAGATCCTGCCATGCAGATCCAAAGCATAGATAGGGAATGGAAGCTTGAGAATTTAATTCTCACAGAACTATAGGAATTTAATTCCTTTAAAATAAAATTAGGGTTTGACCCTATGTTATGGGAATTTGATTCCTTCAGAATGAACAGAATCAGGGTTTAACCCTAGTTAAGAACTTAGTTCTGTTAAAATAACAGGAATTTAATTCCCTCAAGAAAGAAGAAATGAGGGTTTAACCCTATTTAAGAATATAATTCTTCAAAAGAAAGTAGGAATTTAATTCCTCTAAAGTTATTGCTAGGGTTTAACCCTATGAAGAATTCAATTCTTAAAAAGATAAATACATCTTCAAACAGGCAAAGGAATAGGGTCACGTGCTACCACGTGACCCCTGAAAAGAAACAGAAAAGAGCTTTAGGGTGCCCTCACGTGTCGACACGTGACCCCTAATGAACATTCTAACAGATCAAAGCGCAGGCCTCCATCACGTGCCCACACGTGATGGCTTTCAGAATTAAAAGTGTTAAACACTTATCTGTAGAACAAAATAAAGGGAAACAGGGCGCTATCATGTGTTACCACTTGACCCCTTGGCTGAAGCTTTAACGGACAAACACCAGAATTCCCATCACATGACAGAACGTGATGCTCCAAAGTATTCAATCCTTTTGGCAGAATAAAATGAATTGAGGGCGCTCTCACGTGCTACCACGTGACCCCTCTTGCCTTAGTGTTTAACACTAAAATTGAAACCTCTATATCCAGTGTTCAACACTGATTTTCTTAGTGTTTAAACACTAATTTGGAAAACATCTATTTACAGTGTTTAATACTGACTTTCTTAGTGTTGAACACCAACCTGGAAAACCCTGTTTCCAGTATTTAACATTGATCTGCCTTAGTGTTAAACACTAATTTGAAATCTCCATTGCCAGTGTTTAACACTGATTTGTTTTAGTGTATAAACACTAACTAACTATCTTTTAGTGTTAAACACTAACTTGTCAATCTCATTCTCAGTGTTCGACACTGATTGATCTTTAGTGTTTAACACTAACTTTAGCCCCATTGGCTAAGTGTCTAGAGGCAAAGCCTCTCCTCTAATGGACCAACAGAGGGTCAATATCCTAAACATGATTGGACTTAGCCCAAGCTGGCCATAAGTCCTCAATTCAAATTCAACTGAGCCAATGGGCTCATAATATAATTAATTGGTCTTGGTTCCAAATTGGGCCAAAGATTATTTAATCTACCTCGGTTTAAGGGTACATCTCTTCACTCCTTTGATACTTGGCGTTGTAATTCCTCAACGTCTTCAAAGAGGTGACGGGTCCCGATGACCACATATTAATACGGACTGTGGGGTCCTTAAACTCATGGACTATGAGGTCCTTAACCTTGACCGGGATGTCTTAAAACTAACGACGGACTGTGGGGTCCTTAAACTCATGGACTATGAGGTCCTTAACCTTGACCGTGATGTCTTAAAACTAACATCGGACTGTGGAGTCCTTAAATCCACGGACTACGATGTCCTTAACCTTGACCGCAACGTCTTAAAACTAACACTGGACCGCAATGTCCTTAAACTACTTTTTGACCGCAATGTCACTAAACTAAACAACAGGGCTCTCTTAATTGCTCTATTGTTGGATCTAAACGATCCCGTTAAGTTGACCTTAGTCTGAAAACTAGACTAACGTATCCTTAACAAACGTTTAAGTCGATCTTAGTCTCGAATGAGGCTAACGTATCCTTAAACCCAAAACCCCCAAACCCAAATCTAAGATAATACGGATTTGGACTAGTCCACGCCCTACGGGCGACGACATAACTCAGTCTCCGTATACAATCCACGGGCAACTAAACTCAAAATAAACACATGCGACACGAAGTGACCATCTGGAGAAGGAGAAAGTGGTTACCGCGATGCGGTAGCGTAATTAACTGCAGGGGCTTGCGCCTGCAGGGAAGAGCGTCCCCACAATCAAAAACCCCTTAAGCGAGGGGGAATCTGACGAATTCTGCTACATCGGACGCATCCGTTTAAACCTTCGATACACGGTGCCATAAATCAACTTGGCATCTTCGGAGAGGTGGACGGATAGCACCAATTAGCATCTGCCCCCGAATCACAGGCAAGACGTCCAGTCGCGCCGTCATTCGGAGGGGAACAGGGTCAAAATCCGTCAGTTCACTCTTTTTTATTACACACACACACACAAGGAAAAGGAAACAAAATATATACACAAAAAAGGGCCCCCTCAAACTTAATTGACACAGTGTTTCCATTGTTTAAAAGCTAAAGGTTAAAGTTAAGGGTGCGGGAACATCATCAATCTATACAAGGCCCTACACAGACCAAAGATTAACACCAACCATTCAAAAATTGTATCGTGTTGCGAGCAGGGTTGGTTGAAGAACGCGGATAGAAAGAAAACGAAGAATACGTGAGACCGTGTGTGGATGGAAGTGGTATACGGTCTCAGTAGATAAGGAGATGAACGGAAGGGAGAAAGAAACAGAGTGCGAATTCGAGGTTTAAAATTGATTGAATAAATCAGTACAGTCTGTATTGATTTGAAAATGGAGTTTTCTAATTGTACTAATTTATCAATATGTTGAGAAATGCAGTCAAACTTTTCAAGATTCGCAAGATAACATGGGTTCGAACTTGGTGAACCAGATGATGGAAATGAAGGCATTAAGTGGTCATGAAGTAAACAAACGATGGGAAATATGGAGGGAAGTAACTCAGGAATGATATCGATTAGAAGCTAAGAAGGATGTTCACAGTCAATAGAGCGGACATGATGAATCGGAAAATCCGACTCATCCAATAAAATGGATTCATCCTCAAAGATATCCTCAAGATTCTACTTAAAATTAATCTTATCAATGCAATCGATTAAATCATCATCAATAATCTCAAGAAATAAATATGGTTTGGGAGAAATAGTTAATGGTTTGGGATGACGTCCACATGGATATGAAGGAAAGTGTTGACTTAGTGAGAAAAAGTCACCTAAATTATCTCCAACATCAATATCCTCAGTCAAGTCAAACCTAAAATTCTCAAGCACCTGAACAAAAGCAAGGTTTTCAATTAGTTGTTTTTCTAGAGTGGAGATGTAGAGATCAAAGGGAGTGGAATTTGGTTTACTTGAAGGGGACCCTTCACAATCGGGTAAATCAAACATTATGTACCTGTACAACTCATCAAACATTCTATTTTCAATTAGTGAATCATTTGGTCCACTTGATATACTTTCGGAACTGGAGTTGTGGCATTCAATCGGGAATGGGGAGGTTTGATTTTGAAAGGTGGGTTGCTCACTTTCACTACTCAAATTATCAAATTGATGTATTACCACATCATACATGGGAAAATTTTGAGCTAGTTGTAAACTAACTGCTGGTTCGTAAAGTTGTATGAGTGTGGCCATGGATGCATTCAATTCCTCCATCTATCGGTACGAAACTACCCAAAATTCTTCCAATGTGCGTTCAAGACTAAACATAGGTTGGGAAGGGGTTTTGGTAAAATATTCAAATTCGTTTGGATATGCGAAACTCCCAAATTGATGTTCAGATGAAATGTCTACGGAAGGTTTGAAAGTCGGGTAGGATTGATGGGAATCGAATGGTTGTGTAGAATGGGTAGGATTATGATCAACATATTGATAGGAAGATGGTTGGAATAGTTGTCCTAAAGAATTCAGAGTAGTGAATGGCGTGAATGATCGGCTATGAGATTGTGCAATACGTTCAGCAATGGACATCAGTTTAAAAGTCACTACGTTACCCTTGGGAGGGGTATCAACATGAGAAGGGGTAAAAATTTGAAAAGGTTCAGATGACGTGAAATGTGGTGTCCAAATGGTGTTTCTAGAAGCGTCTATCTAATCTTTCAAAGAGATTTTTGGCATGGATAGATCATTTGAATGTCACCAAAGCAAGAGCCGTATGAAGAAATATCTGGTTGAGGGTACCAAAGTTCGGCAAGAGTTGGTCGTTTTGGTGTACCCATGATATGAAAAGAAGAAAAGAAGAGGGATGAAAAAGGCGGTGAAGGTTATATATATATATGTTAGTTATTAATAAAAGAATGAAAAGAAGTATACACAAAAAGGTAAAACAAAAACAATCACAACACAATACCACATACCGAATCGGTCTAGGGTTCACCTAGGTCAAGTAGACCTACTCAAGAACTTGATTATTGAAGTAAAGTTGTATCGAGAAACAGGCTCAAGATATACTGATCACGAGGCCAGATAAGTGCAGAGATAAGGGGAGGTTTTCCAACGCTTTTGTGAAGTTCTTTAATTAGAATAACCCTTTCTATTTTGGCGATTGCGCCGTGAATACTTTTCCTAGACACCTCGTGAACGATACAACGTTAAGCGGTGTTCTAAACATGGTTAAATTCTTCTAATGAGCGCGAAGTGCTTAAAGGCTTAAAGTCTAGTTTCTTTTAAAATTTGCGCGGGTAAATGTTATGCTCAATTTCGTAATTTGTGGGTCACGGAAAAGGTGATGAAATCCTTTACCGTATATTGTGGGGTTCACTTGCCCTTAAGTTCGTATTAAAGGATGCAATGCACAATCAATGAAAAAGTTGTTCAAAACATCAAACAATCGGTTTTTAAGTTTAAGCGCGGTACTGCAACAAATATAGGTTAGTCAATTTAGCTTTTGGTGGAGAACTTGCAAAGAATCCTGCAAAGATAGAATAGTGGACGCATTGGATTTGAGAAAGAAGGAGTTAGGAAATACGTACCGTTACGTTTTGGGTTAAGAAACCCCTATTTGAATTGAAGCCGAGTGCTTGAATAGTTTGCTTGCGCGGGGTCAAATTACCCGATTTTTGGCACTGTACTTCACTATCGTCTTGGCCTTAAATGTACACTTTGCTCCGCATGATCACAATTCTCAATTCCTTAAAATCTAAAAATTTCGGAAAAATGGATATTTAGTGCGATATAAGTGTTCAAACTCCTTCATACACAATATTATGAAAATAAACTATAAAAATGGGATAATAATAAAACACAAGAGCCTACGACAAAAGATTGGTGCAAACAGAGGGGTTTGGGCCACTGGTGGCAGGAAAATTGATAAAACCGGCGGTCGAAGTTTTGAATTGGTGTTCCAAATTTCTACTATGTTCTACTAGTGTCCCAATTTTATAGTTTAAATTTACCAATTAATTTTAGAGTGGTAGCAGATCAAAATAACAGAGAGAAAAAAGTTAAAATAGTTAGATTTTTGTTTTGGTTTTTGAAATTTTTAGTTTTGTTTTTTAGAATAGTGTTAGTTTTATAAACAAAATATATAGAGATTAACCCGAAATAAAAAGAATAAAAACGTTACCGTCTTCCCGGCAGCGGTGCCATTTGATTAGCAAATATTTTGCGTGTCATATTAAGTTCTAAAGTAACCGCAATCAAGATGGCGTCGCGTGTAACTAGCCGTGATGAGTATGGGTCGTCCGTAGGGAGATGGTACGTTTTAGCTTTTATTCTCCCGAGTTAAGCCAAAGGCCAGAAAAGTTCGATTCTAACCTATGTGTTTTGTATATATGCAAATGAAACGCTTGTTAGGGATAGAGATAGGTTAGTTTAAGTTAAGAAAATCCGTACCCATTCCTTTGTGCCTCACTTGACTATTGATGCTAGGGTAATCGGCAACAACGTGGATTATGTAAGTGCACGGCGGCGCCCCGGCCGTCAATCCGACGCCGGAATGCGGAAGCGATGCTTTTCTTTAAACTTTAAAACCGGCACCACCGCGCACTAAAATCCCGGATCGGGCCATTAACCTAACTACTAGCTAACTACAAGATGGGAAGAGAGATATACCGAGCGATCCTTGTCTTTCGGTCTTCTCGTCGTCGTCCCGATCTCCCCGCGGAATCTCCGGTCTCCACCACGTCGCCGGAAGTGCACCACGTCACCGGATTCTTTTACGGGCTCCCGCCTCTGGTCCGAGGCAACTCGGGCACGAAGTTGGCGAGTCGACGTGCCCAAGGTTTGCTATAGAATGTAGTGTGGAACTTGTAAGTCGATGTTCAACACCCCAATACTTATGGGGAGGCGGAAATATGAATAACAATCTTGTTCTATGATTAAACATCGAATAACCGTATGAATCGTTTTCTAAACAAGTTTTAACAAAAGCTATAGAGTTCTAAACTACTATGTTAAGAAATTATACCAAATGGTTCTAGTCCTTCGTCTTAATGTTATCTACGGCCTCTTTGGATCTCCACGTCCTCCTCGGCTTTCTTCCGTGATAGACGATCCACCCGAGAACCCTAATCCAAGCTATAACCTCTAAACTTGAGGTTACTTAGTTTCTCTAGTTGCTAAATAGAGTAGCTAAGGTGATGTAGAGATAGGTTATGGAGTAATTAGTCATTCCTAATCCTTGTTCTCAACTCATGAGGGGTAGGATTAGGCTTTAGTGAAGGAGAGAGAGCTTGAAGAGAGAGAGTGAGAAGATGATAATGATAATAATAATAATAATGAAATAGCTTCTCACTTGATATATGAAACATAATGAATAAAAAGAAATGAATAATATGATATTATTCATCATGTTTCATAAATGCAAGTGGGTGATTCATTATGTGAGTCATTAAGCATTTAATAATGCATTAATGACATGATGAATCACTCACAATGAGTCACTAAATCATTAAATGAAAATGCCACCTCTCCCTCCATGTCACATCCTTCTAGAAGCTTCTCGGAAAATTAAGAGAACGCCCCTCTCATCCGTGAAAACACGGAAAAACTTTAGACTGTATAAATCCAACAACCTGATACTAGAATCTGGCTTAAACCAAAGCCAGCTAGTAAAAACTGTCCGAATGTCGCACGTGCGTTTAAACACGTACGCGTTCGAACCTTTGTCGTAAAACCATACGACCTCTATATCTTTTCGCCTGGGTTTGGGAAATCTCTATGTGGGACTCTAAAGACTCAACTACTACGCTGGCAGTGGGTTTAACCACAGACCGCAAGCGGCACTAGCTGTACGTAACGGTCCCCAGGTAGTTGTCGATAAGAAAGCCGATGAGATAACCCATCTGAAATCCTACTGAGCCTGTCGATGACAATATCCGCGCAGTCCGGTCTGTTCGTCTAAGAGTATCACATGTACGGTCTAGGGAGGTGGTGGACGTCAGACCCCTAATAACCGTACAAGTCGTGTCGGTATGGTTCAAGACCACCCGAGAATCTACTGATCATTCCATCAGTAATTCTCAATTAGCCCTGGCCAGGGACTTATGGTAATGACCAACCGACCACAGTGCGATATCA
The DNA here is from genome assembly GCA_030015575.1 of Agapanthus africanus. Taxonomy (NCBI): domain Eukaryota; kingdom Viridiplantae; phylum Streptophyta; class Magnoliopsida; order Asparagales; family Amaryllidaceae; genus Agapanthus; species Agapanthus africanus. The sequence goes on along the minus strand of JASDDO010000012.1, from coordinate 88,194,940 downwards.
ACTCCCTATACCGGGAGAGATGAATCCCTAACAGTCGCTCACAGCCTCCACGTGGCTCGAGACTGTTCCCAACTGAAACCTGTTTGCACGACTCCTTTGAGCCGTGGTAGGGTAATAATTAAAGCACAGTGGGAACTCACACGAGATAAATGATGACCTTAAGTCAACGGACTATCTGCACACATGTCACCTGAGAACTGCTATCTGACGTTAGGTATAATACCATCCAGTCAGTTCTCGGCGAGTCCTGTCCGGTGTACTCACACCCAGTGAGCATCTGTATACAATCTTAGGTGAACACCACCAATGGTTGCGGGACCAATCCATCGCCCCTCGTCAGGGTCTAGATATGTATACACTAGTCTACTCCGGAGTATCGATGCCCAATCTCGATACTCCTGCGACCAGGGACATCTAAGGGTGTGCCTATTGACTATCCAGCTCCCACTAGTATGACTGCCATCACAACGCCAGTAGTCAGACAAACACCCTATGGGCTTTATCAACATATATATATATAAATACCAAGTAAAATATATCATACGTTAAGACAAAGTCAAACCAAATAGCGTACTATCATATCAAGCAAGACTGTCATGTACATACATATCCCAAGCATCCTATACAATGTAGGCCTCTAAGGCATATATATCCAACAATCTCCCACTTGCACTAAGGCCTATAATTGCTGCAATGAGTACCCACTTTCTCTACCAGATCCAGTTGCTGGCGTACCGCATGCCCAACATCTTAAATAACCTCTCGAACTGTACTTGAGGAATGGCCTTGGTGAATAGATCTGCCGTGTTGTCTTTTGTGTCCACTCTCCATAGCTCGATCTCCCGACGATCCACGATCTCCCTGATCAGGTGAAACCGCCTTAAGATATGCCTGGATTTCTGATGGGACCTTGGTTCCTTCGCTAAAGCTACAGCGCCATTGTTATCGCAATACAAAGGTATTGGATTGGCAATGGACAGAACCACCTGAAGTTCAGAAATGAACTTCCTCATCCAGACGGCCTCTTTTGCGGCTTCACTAGCAGCTATATACTCAGCCTCCATAGTTGAGTCTGCGACGGTATCTTGTTTGGAACTCTTCCAACATACCGCCCCTCCATTGAGGGTAAACACAAAACCCGAAATGGATTTAGAATCATCTTTGTCACTTTGGAAGCCGGAGTCGGTAAAAGCCTCTACCTGGAGGTCCCCATTACCGTAAATCAAGAACATCTCTTTAGTCCTTCTCAGGTACTTGAGAATGTTCTTCACCGCTATCCAATGTTTCTCACCTGGGTCAGACTGATACCTGCTTACTACACTAAGTGCGTAAGTTACATCCGGTCTGGTACATAACACCGCATACATTATTGATCCTACCGCCGAAGCGTAGGGTATAATGCCCATGCGAGCCCTCTCTTCATCAGTCTTTGGAGACATTTCCTTGGAGAGGGTGATTCCGTGACAAGTGGGCATATTGCCGCGCTTGGAATCTTCCATACTAAATCTCTTTAGTATAGTGTCTATATACCTGGACTGTGAAAGTCCCAATATTCTATTAGATCTATCTCGATAGATCTTAATGCCCAGAATGTATGATGCATCTCCCAAGTCTTTCATGGAGAATTTTTGTGATAAGAAGAGCTTTACTGATTGTAGTATAGGGATATCATTCCCTATCAGTAGTATGTCGTCGACGTATAAAACGAGGAAGACTACTGCTCCTTCTACAATCTTCCTATAAATACATGGTTCATCTACATTTTTGATAAAGTCAAATTCCTTGACTGTTTCATCAAAGCAGATGTTCCAACTCCGCGATGCTTGCTTTAACCCATAAATGGATTTAAGCAATTTGCACACTCTTCCGCTGCTCCCACTGTCTAAGAAACCTTCTGGTTGATCCATGTAAACACTCTCTTCTAGATGTCCATTTAGAAAAGCTGTTTTTACATCCATTTGCCAGATTTCATAGTCATGGAAGGCAGCAATGGCAAGCATGATCCGAATGGATTTAAGCATAGCTACTGGTGAAAAAGTTTCATCATAGTCCAATCCTGGTCTTTGACGAAAACCTTTTGCTACTAGTCTAGCTTTGTAGGTTTCCACTTGTCCAAATGTACCAATCTTCTTTTTGAAGATCCATTTGCACCCAACTGGTTTTATCCCAGGAGGAGCAACTTCTAAAGCCCATACTTTATTGGTGTACATGGATTTCATTTCGGATTTCATTGTATCCAGCCATTTCACTGAGTCGCTACTCGTGATAGCCTGCTGAAAACTAGTAGGCTCATCATCATCGATGATGCAATCCTCTCGATCCCCATCAAGAAGAAAACCATAGTATTTTTCAGGAGGATGAGAAAGCCTACTAGATCTGCGGAGTGGCGTTGGTTCGTCATGTTCTATTGAAATCTGAGATTCTTCTAAGTCTTCGGTTGCAGTTTGAGGTTCTGGAATTTCTTCCAGTTCTACCGTGCTCCCACTAATTTCTTTTGCAAGAAATTCGCTTTCTAAGAAGACAATGTGACGAGCGACAAACACCTTTTGTTCTTCAGTGTGGTAGACCATGTACCCCCTTGAATGCTTGGGGTATCCTACAAACTTGCATAAAACCGATCGTGCTTCGAGCTTGTCCGGATTATGCTTTTTAACATATACCGGACACCCCCATATCTTGATATACTTGAGATATGGTCTCTTCCCACACCACATTTCATATGGAGTGGTAGGTACAGACTTAGTTGGAACTCTATTCAATAGGTATGCGGCTGATTCTAGAGCAAATCCCCAGAAGGAAAGTGGCAGTTCAGCACTACTCATCATTGAACGCACCATATCTAATAGCGTTCGATTCCTCCTTTCTGATACACCATTATGCTGAGGTGTATAAGGCGGAGTAAGCTGAGAGAGAATTCCATTCTCTTTTAAGTATTCAAGGAAACTGGTACTTAAGTATTCTCCACCTCGATCAGATCGAAGTGTCTTGATGCTTTTACCAGTCTGTTTCTCTACTTCATTTTTATACTCCTTAAACTTCTCAAAGGCCTCGGATTTATGTTTCATTAAGAATATATGTCCATACCTAGAGAAGTCATCAGTAAAAGTTATGAAGTAGGAGTGACCGCTTCGTGCATGCGTAGACATCGGACCACATACATCACTGTGTACTAGTCCCAAGAGTTCAGTGGCTCTTTCTCCGTGTCCGGTGAACGGAGATTTGGTCATTTTTCCTTTGATACATGATTGACAAGTTGCATATGATGAATATTCAAACGGATCTAGATATCCATCTTTATGTAATTTAGTCAACCTTGTTTCATTTATATGACCAAGTCTACAATGCCATAGGAAGGCTTGATTCGAATCTTGAGCCTTTCGTTTACGCGTGTTTTGAATATTGAAAATTTAAGGTTGATTAAGTATGTATATGCCGTTTTCCAGTGTGCCAAACCCAATCAGTTCTTGATTTAGGAGAATGTTCATGACATTTCTTTCAAGCGCAAAATTATATCCTTTATTAGACAACAAAGATACTGATATAATATTACACAACATACTGGGAATACAAAAACAGTTGTACAATACCAAAATGTGTCCACTATTCAACCCTAGGTGATATTCCCCTATTGCAACTGCATCTATATGCATTCCATTGCCCATCCGGAGAGTCATATCACCTGCCCCCAGTACTCTACTATTTCTCAGATGCTGCAAAGAATTACAGATGTGAGAACCAGAACCGGTATCAAGTACCCATGAAGTAGAGTTTACTGAAAGACAATTTTCGATTACGAACACACCTGAAGCAGAAGCAACAGCTTGCTTCATGTCCTTGGCTTTAAAGGCCATAGAGTCCTTCTTCCAGTTCCCATGCTTGTGACAATAGAAGCACTCGTTCTTTTCTGCCTTCACCCTTCCTGCCTTGTTCATTCCCTGCACCTTCTTGACCCCACCCTTCTGTTTGGTGGCTTTCATCTTCTTCTTCCCTTTAGCTTTCGCTTTAGATTTAGAAGAAGATGATTGGCCAACATACAGAATGGGGGTCTTCTCCTTTTTCAAGGAGGTCTCTGCTACCCTCAACATATTGAGGAGCTTTGGAAGATCCGCTTCCATTTCGTGCATGTTGAAGTTCAGCACGAACTGAGAGAAGGTGTGGGGAAGGGACTGCAAAATCAAGTCGATATACAAATCATTCTCTAGCACGCATCCCAGGTTTGCGAGTTCCTCAATGAGGGTGATCATTTTGAGGACGTGCTCTCCAACAGGCGATCCTGGAGCTAACCTCATCTGGAAGAGTTTCCTTGAGGTTTCGTACCTTGCGATACGGGAGTGTTCACCATACAATTCCTTGCAATGGAGGAATATGGATGCAATATCCATACTCTCGTGCTGTTTCTGGAGTTCATTATTCATGGACGCCAGCACGATACACTTAGCTCGCTCACAGTCTAGATCCCAGGTTTTACGAATTTCCTTGTCCGCAACTGAGGAATCTGGTCCTGGGATAAGGGGAGGAACAGCGGTGGTAACATATGTAACTTTGTCATAAGTCAGCGCAATATTGACGTTCCTTAGCCAATCTTTATAGTTCTGCTCGGTCAGTATATTCTTTTCAAGTAATAGTTTTAGTCCAGTCAGGTAGCTGCCAGAGAGAGAGAAAAGAAAACACTCAGCATATGCTCTTGCAAGTTTAGATTGGTTATTATTTTATCTAAACAGGATGGCTCCCACTGTTTCCTCAAATCCTTCTTCAAAACCTAAAAGAAGAACTAGTCAGGATTTAATCATACGTTACAATTCTTGCTTAACCTTTCAGCCAGGCTGGTGTTGGTACTTCGAGGGAGGTTTTCTAACGCTTTCGCGAAGTTCCTTAATTAGAGAACCTCTTTTCCCTGGAGGCGTAGCCCCTCTAACACCTTTCTAGGCACCTACTTGGTTTATAGCATTGATTGTTAAGTGAGAAAAATTCCCGAGAGTAATCCTACTCATCAGTGGGATCGGGATCCAACTATCATTGCATGATGCCCTAGATGGAAGCCACTCTAGTCACCACACTCCAGAAGGTAAGCTAAATCTGCAAGTTTCCTTTATTTTTGAAACTCCCGATGTGATTTTTACCCCAAGCTCTTATAGACCTTGACGTAGGCCAACAAGTCATAAGACGCAAGTCAAGTTTTACCTGTCGTTGTCCTGATTAATTTAAATACATCGTACAAGCCCTTGACGTAGGCCAACAAGGTGTACGTCTGTATTAAACTAATGCATCTATCTATGCAACAAATAGGCACACACACTGCTACCATACACTATGCCTTGACGTAGGCCAACAAGCATAGCATGAATACGATGTGCTGTCTATCTGAAACGACGGAGGGTTACGGCTGGTTTTTGGCAAAAAACCGTTAACGTAGTGAACTTGATTTGATCGAAGGAACTAAGATAGCTTTTATTAAAAGGAGTGGTTTAAGCTCCGCATTTAAAATTTGCTTTTTCAAGAAAACCGAGTGGTTTTTAGAAATTGTTCCAACGATTCAGTTTAGGTTTTATTTTCTTTGCATTAATAATAATGCGTCCCATCTTTAACCTATCATTACAGATAACAACGAAAATACAACGTCCTCTTATGCCATCCGCATTCGCCACGGGGTCCCGTCATCACCCGTTAGGTTACTTAACTAATGACAGAGCGGGGGCTGGGCTAGCACGGGTGTAAAACATAAGCGACGTCTAAATAGCTTATCATATATAGATATTGTACATTCGTCAGACGCAATAATAGGCATTCCAGATCACAGATAAACAATATTGGATTTGCTAGCAATCCGCATTTCGTTTGAGCCTGCAATGAAAGACGGATTACGCAGTTGTGATGAATAGCCATTTTCCCACCCCAGACCCCTACGGGTACGGCAAACTACCCGCCAAGTATCAGAAGTGAAGCGGTCTGCCCCAACACTTCAAAATACCCGGTAGTTTGTGCACCCCACCTTGGGTCTATCCTAGGAGCAAAAACAGTAAAAAGAAATAGTACAACGGTGGCTAGAACCGCAACCTGGATGTGCCCCGCAAAATAATATTACAACTGTTAGTGTATATGCCCTAGATGCCATTACTGTATCATACTAGTTTGTATATTACTTAATGGATGCTTGGGATATTCACCTTGTATATACAATCTTGCTCAAAATAGTAGTATGCTACTTGGTTTGTTTCTACTTCAATGTGTGTACTTGTGTTTATTTCAGTATATCACTTATACGCATTAGTGGAGCCCTTAGGATCTTTGCTTGATTACCAGCGTTGTGATGGCAGTCACACTAGTGGGGGCTGGGTAATCTATAAGCACATCCTTATACAGGTCCCTAGTCGCAGGACTATCGAGACAGGGCATCGATACTCCGGAGTAGACTAGCGTATGCGCTTCTCATCCCAGTGTGGGAGATGGTCTGTCCCACAGCCATCAGTACGTCGTACTGGAGATAGTATACGGGTGCTCGTTGGGTTACGAGTACACTGGACAGGACTCGTCGGGAACTGACAGGTTGGTATTATACCTATCGTCAGTTATCAGTTCCCAGGTGACATGAGTACAGCTTAGTCCGCTGACTTGACACTGGCACTTCGCCTCAAGTGTGTTCCCACTGCACTTTGATCACTACCCTACCACGGCTCAAAGGAGTCGTGCAAACAGGTGGTGGTTGGGTGCAGTCCCGAAGCACTTGGAGGCAGTGACGGTTAGACAGGATTCGTCTCTCCCGGTATTGGGGGTTGACATCGCGCTGTGTCTAGGAGAGCCATTACACGAGTAGTCCCTGGCCAGGGCAAACGAGATATACTGGTAGGTTTCCAGTGTTATCTCAGGGTGTTTTGGGCTTCGCTCCGGCACGACTTGTACCGCTATTGGGGGACTGACGTTTACCACCCCCTAGGCCCGCCATGCGATGTATCAGACGAACAGACCGGACTGTACGGAGAATGTCACATTCAGACTCAGTAGGAGTTCAGATGGGGTTTCACCTCGTCAGCCTTCTTGTCGGCATCTACCTGGGGACCGTTACGCACAGCTAGTGCCGCTTGCGGTCTGTGGTTAAACCCACTGCCAGCGTAGTGTCGAGTCTTTAGAGTCCCACACAGAGGGTATTCGCCTCTGGGCAAAACAGAGTAGAGGTCGCATGGTTTTGCGACAGGGTTCGTTCTCATCCGCGCACTTGTGCACGTTTGGAGTCCGGACGGATTATACTGGCAGGCTCTGGTTTGAGCCAGATACCGGTATATGTTTTGAGGGTTGCTTTTATATCTTGGTATTCTTGTTCCTCGGAACGAGAATGCAGGTGTGTATGCACAGTTGCTTGAGGCGGAGGATGAGGTATTTCATTAGGGTTTCGGAACGGGTGCGTATGCACAGTTGACAGTTATCTTTTTCCAAACCCTAATGGATTTATGAATTATCTATTAATAATAGTAATTAAATGAGAATTATGTTATGGTTGTTTTTTTGTTGACTTGTTGACCATGGTTGACTTGTTGACCATTGACCACCATCATGCTTTAAAAAGTCTTCCTTGATTCATGCTTACATTTCATTAAATGAAGCATGGTAGTGGTCATTCCAAATACTACCATCAACTATTCTCATTTTGATTTATTATTATTTAGATAATTCTTTTTGGCATTATGGTTGCAAGATAGAATAGAATAGCTCATTCTATCATATTCATTCTCTCTCCTCTCTTCATCTTCTTCTTCCTCTAGCAAAGAGAAACCTTCTCATGAGTTGAGAATCCTTCTCTTTAAAAAGAAAAGCAAACCCTAGTCACTCTCTACTCACTCTAGGATCAAAGGATTAGCAAGCCGGAGATTCTAGTTCACTCCAAGTCCGAGAAAGAGCCCAAGGTCGAGCCTTCGAGGTGGATCCATCTTCGACGGAAGAAGGCGACAAGAGAAGAGAACCATCAACCTCCACAAAGTTTGAAGAAGAAGGAGTTCAAGTTTAGGTATAACCATTTCTATCCGAGTAGCTAAATCCCTTTAGCAAGTTTGCTAGTTTTAGTTTAGGTAACGATCCCGACCTTGTTTAGTCCATGTTGCCTCTTGCACTAAAAATTTGATTTTTATACCGTTTCCGTCTCCCCGTAAGAACCGGGGGTCGCAACGTGGACTTACAGTGGTATCAGAGCCTAACTAAACTTAAACTAGCTTGGTAGTAAAGTGTAACGAAGTTCGGAACCGGAAAAATCCAAAAACCAAACTTTTACAAAAACTGAGTTTCTGTTGAAATTTTTTTGGCTCAAAATGAAAAAATTTACACTTGTAAATTCGGCTCAGGGTTTTGTGTGAACACCCAAGAAAAATGATACAGTAATTCGTCAAAACCGCCGCCCATCCGCCGCGTGAACAAGGTATCCGCCGCGGAAGCGCCGCGCTTTGTCGTTTTCTGTGCATCGTTTTTCGTGCAGTGTGTTTCTGTGTTGGTTTTGGGATTTTTGAAATATATTATATGTGCCCAGATTTTCCAGAAAAGAAATTTCCTTTTGGGGTCCTATAATTCCGTATTTTTCCGAACTTCACTGCACTTTGACTATGATGGTTATATCTGTGATGTTTTGCATGTATTGAACGTCGGCTAATCGCTATAAGTCGATTAGTCGGGGTTATACATGATCTGTAATGTGCTGGAATGTGTATATGAATGTGTTGGACTGTCGCGGGTGAATAGCCGGGGTGGATGTGAGATGAGCTTTTGTTTTTCTTTCATTCATTGTAAATGTAAATTGATGTAATAATATTATTTGTTTGGCCGCACAACCGGGTCGGGGTTGTAGCCGTCATTGTATAATTCTTTTTACTGTTTTTGCTCCTAGGATAGACCCATGGAGGGGTGCACAAACTACCGAGGACTTGGCGGGTAGTTTGCCGCACCCGTAGGGGTCTTGGGTGGGGTATTTGGCTATTCACCGCGACCGTGTTATCCGCTTTTCGTTCCAGGCTCGAAAGGATTGCGGATTGCTAGTATATCCAATGTATTCATCTGTGATCTGTAATGTCTATCATTGCTTTCTATTTAGGCGTTGCTTATGTTTTACAGCCGCGCTAGCCCAGCCCCCGCTCTGTCGTTAGTTAAGTAACCTAACGGGTAATGACGGGGCCCCGTGGCGAATGCGAATGGCATAAGCGTACGTCATATTTTGGTTGTTTTCTGCAATGGTAGGATTAAATGATGGGACGCATTAAAAGTACTAATGCAAGAATATCACGCATTAAAAGAACTAATGCAAGATAATAAACCAAGTTTAAGTCGATGGAACACTTTCGAAAAACCACTCGGTTCTTTTCAAAACTAACTTTTAAATGCGGAGCTTGAGCCACTCCTTCTAAAAGCTATCTCGTTCCATCGATTATATCAAGTTCACTACGTTCACGGTTTCGCCAAAACCATCCGTAGCCCTCCGTCGTTTCATATGAATATTCAACAGTATTCAAGCTGTGTTTGTTGGCCTTAGTCAAGGCACAGTGATTGGTAGCTGGTGGGTATTCATATGTTGCATAGATAGAATGCGTTGGTTTGGGACAGTCGTATTGCCTTGTTGGCCCTAGTCAAGGGTATATACGGGTGGGTTCAAATTAACCTGGATAACGACGGGAAGAACTTGACATGTGACTTATGATTTGTTGGCCTTAGTCAAGGTCATAAGAGCATGGGGCAAAAATCCACATCGGGAGTTTCATAAGTACTGAAACTTGCTAGATTTGCATACCATTTGGAGTGTGATGATTATGGTAGGATTCCTTCATTTTCGTCACGCAATGATATTTGGATCCCGATCCTACTGTGAGTATATGCTACTCCTCGGGAAATTTCTCACTAAACGATCAATGCTATAAACCTAGTAGGTGCCTAGAAAGGTGTTAGCGGGGCTACGCCCCCAGGGAAAAGAGGTTATTTAATTAAGGAACTTCGCGAAAGCGTTGGAAAACCTCCCTCGAAGTACCGACTCCGGCCTGGCTGAACGGTTAAGCAAGTATTGTACGGTGGGATTGATCCTGACTAATTCTTCCTTTATGGTTTGAGGAGGGATTCGAGAAACAGTGGGAGCCATCCTGTTTAGACAAACTAAAAACCACTCTAAACTTGCAAGAGCATCATGCTGAGTGTTTCTTCTTCTCTCTCCTAATTGCAGCGACCAATCAACATGACTGGACTTAAGTTACTCCTAGATAAAAACAAACTGACAGGGCCAAACTACAAAGATTGGCTCAGGAATGTCAAGATAGCAATCACTTATGACAAGCTGGGGTATCTTCTTACCACCAAAGCTCCCCCTGTCCCTGGTCCAACTTCCAGTGTCGCGGATAAGGAAATCCGCAAGACTTGGGAGATTGATAGCGCGAAGGCCAAGTGCCTCCTGCTTGCCTCGATGGACAACGAACATCAGAGGAGGCATGAGAATATGGACATGGAGTCCATATTGCTCCATACAAAAGAACTGTATGGAGAGCAATCACGTATCGCAAGATACGAAGCATCGAAAAGGTTGTTTTCGACAAGAATGGCCGTCGGATCATCAGTAGCCGAGCACGTGCTAAAGATGATCGGCTACATTGAGGAGCTCGCTGACCTAGGGATCACATTGGAGAGTGAGCTATATACGGATATAGTTCTCCAGTCCCTTCCTTCCACTTACGCCCAGTTTATACTGAACTTCAACCTACAAGAAAAAGAGGTTGAACTATCAGAGCTCCTCAACATGCTGAGGAGCGCAGAGGGCACCCTACAGAAAAGTAGGGATACATCCACTTTGTTTGTAGGAGGATCATCTTCTTCTAGGTCCAAGGCGAAAGCCAAGGGAAAGAAGAGGAAGGCCCCCGCCAAACCAAGGGGCGGTGTTAGTAAAGTGGATACGAAGGGAAAAGCAAAAGCAACAAAGATAGCGGGGAAGCTTGTGGATAAGGAAGAATGCTTCTATTGTCATAAGAAAGGACACTGGAAGAATGATTAGGGCCTAGAAGGCCAGAACACAGGAATTGAAGCAGGTTGCAGCTTCAGCTTCAGGTGTGTATTTTATTGAAAACTGTCTTTCAATAAACTCTACCTCCTGGGTATTGGATACCGGATCAGGATCTCATATCTGTAATTCTTTGCAGGCGTTGAGAAACCGTAGGGTTTTGAAGGCAGGTGACATGACCCTCAGAGTTGCGAACGGAGCTAGCATGGATGCTAAAGCCGTGGGGGACTATCACCTGGGAATGTCAGATGGACATGTTTTGGTTTTGCGTAATTGCTTTTTTGTACCCAACGCAACTTGTAATATCATTTCTGTATCTTTAGTTTCTAAAGAAGGTTATGAATTTGCGTTTGTAAGTAATGTTGTAAACATTCACCTTAATCAAGTTCTGATTGGGTCAGGTACACTGAGCAATGGTATATACGTATTAAACCAACCACAGATTTTCAATGTCCAGAATACACACAAAAGAAAGTCTCCAGATATCAATCGGGCTTTCTTATGGCATTGTAGACTGGGTCACATCAATGAGACACGGTTGACTAAGTTACATAAAGAAGGATACTTGGATCCGTTCGAGTATCAGTCTTATGCCACTTGTGAATCTTGTCTCATGGGAAAGATGACAAAGACTCCGTTCACTGGACACGGAGAAAGAGCGAGCGAGCTCTTGGGACTCATACACAGTGACGTGTGTGGTCCAATGTCTACACATGCGCGAAGCGGTTATTCATACTTCATTACTTTCACAGACGATTTCTCTAGGTATGGACATGTCTTCTTAATGAAGCACAAATCCGAGGCTTTTGAGAAATTTCAGGATTACAAGAATGAAGTTGAAAAACAAACCGGCAAAAGTATCAAGATTCTAAGATCGGATCGAGGTGGAGAATACTTAAGTGCCGAGTTCCTGAATTACTTAAAAGAGAATGGGATTCTCTCTCAGCGCACTCCTCCATACACTCCGCAACATAACGGTGTATCGGAAAGGAGGAATCGAACCCTATTGGATATGGTTCGTTCCATGATGAGTAAGGCTGAGTTACCGCGATCTTTTTGGGGATATGCACTAGAAACAGCTGCACATCTCTTGAACCAAGTTCCTACTAAGACTGTGCCTACCACACCATATCAGATGTGGAGTGGGAAGAAACCCTGTCTTAAAGCCTTTAAGACATGGGGATGTCCGGCTTTTGTTAAAAAGCAGTATGCGGATAAGCTCGAGGCACGCTCAGTACAGTGCAAGTTTGTGGGATACCCAAAGAACTCCAAGGGGTATCTATTCTATTACGCAGAGGAGCAAAAAGTCCTTGTTTCTCGTCATGCCCACTTCTTGGAAACTGAGTTTTTGGAAAATCAGATAAGTGGGAGCGCAGTAGAACTGGATGAAATTCCAGAACCTTAGACTATTACTCAAAGCTTAGTGGAACCAGAGGGTTCAAATGAACAGGACATTCCTACGCCGCTCCGCAGAAGTAGTAGGCAGTCTCATCCGCCCGAGAGATACTACGGTTTTCTCATAGACGGGGATAGAGAGGATTGCATCATAGACTATGATGAGCCTACTAGCTTCCAGCAGGCCGTTCAGAGCGTTGACTCGGTAAAATGGCTGGATGCAATGCGGACCGAAATGGAGTCCATGTACACCAACAAAGTATGGACGTTGGACATTCTTCCAGACGGGGTAAAACCCGTAGGATGCAAGTGGATCTTCAAAAGGAAGATTGGTGTAGATGGACAGGTTGAGACCTATAAAGCTAGACTTGTAGCAAAGGGTTTCCGTCAAAGACCTGGCTTGGACTATGACGAAACCTTTTCTCCAGTGGCTATGCTGAAATCCATTCGGATCCTTCTTGCCATTGCTGCCTTCCACGATTATGAGATTTGGCAGATGGACGTAAAAACCGCTTTTCTAAATGGAAATTTAGAGGAGTGTGTCTATATGGATCAGCCAGAGGGTTTCATTCAGAGTGGGAGCAGCGGAAAGGTGTGCAAGTTGCTTAAGTCCATCTATGGACTAAAGCAGGCATCGCGGAGTTGGAACATCTGTTTTGATGAGACAGTCAAGGAATTTGACTTTATCAAAAATCCAGATGAACCATGCATCTATAGTAGATTTGTAGCGAGAACTGTAGTATTCCTCGTTTTATACGTGGATGACATTCTCTTGATAGGAAATGACATTCCTATGCTACAATCTGTCAAGGGGTTCTTGTCACAAAGGTTCTCCATGAAAGACCTGGGTGATGCCTCATACATCCTGGGGATCCGGATCCATCGTGATAGATCCAAGAGGATATTGGGACTTTCTCAGTCCAGGTACATCGACACCATAGTGAAAAGATTCAGTATGGAAGATTCCAAGCGCGGTAACCTACCGGCTTGTCACGGGATCACCCTCTCTAAAGAGATGTCTCCCAAGACTGATTTGGAGAGGGATCGCATGTCTATTATACCCTACGCTTCTGCGGTAGGCTCTATAATGTATGCGATGTTATGTACCAGACCGGATGTAGCTTATGCACTGAGTGTGGTAAGCCGGTATCAGTCTAACCCTGGGGAGAAACACTGGATAGCAGTAAAGAACATTCTCAAGTACCTGAGAAGGACTAAGGAGATGTTCTTGGTGTATGGCGGAAAAGACCTCCAGATCGAGGCCTTTGCTGACTCCAGCTTCCAGAGTGACAAGGATGATTCCAAATCCATGTCGGGTTTTGTCTTCACCCTCAATGGAGGGGCGGTGTGTTGGAAGAGTTCCAAACAGGAAACCGTTGCAGACTCGACGATGGAAGCGGAATACATCCCTGCATCTGATGCCGCAAAAGAAGCTGTCTGGATGAGGAAGTTCTTGAAAGAACTTCAGGTGGTTCCGTCCATTGTTGACCCAATACCTCTGTATTGCGACAACAACGGGGATATAGCTTTAGCGAAGGAACCCAGGTCCCATCAGAGATCCAGGCACATCTTGAGGCGGTATCACCTGATCAGGGAGATCGTGGATCGCAAGGAGATCGAGGTTCGGAGGGTTGCTTCAGAAGAGAACACTGCAGATCCATTCACCAAGGCCCTACCCCAGACTCAGTTCGAGCGGCTGATCGAGATGATAGGTCTTCGATACGCCAGTACATGGCCTTAGTGCAAGTGGGAGATTGTTAGTGTATATGCCGTAGAGGCCATTACTGTATCATACTAGTTTGTATATTACTTAATGGATGCTTGGGATATTCACCTTGTATATACAATCTTGCTCAAAATAGTAGTATGCTACTTGGTTTGTTTCTACTTCAATGTGTGTACTTGTGTTTATTTCAGTATATCACTTATACGCATTAGTGGAGCCCTTAGGATCTTTGTTTGATTACCAGCGTTGTGATGGCAGTCACACTAGTGGGGGCTGGGTAATCTATAAGCACATCCTTATACAGGTCCCTAGTCGCAGGACTATCGAGACAGGGCATCGATACTCCGGAGTAGACTAGCGTATGCGCTTCTCATCCCAGTGTGGGAGATGGTCTGTCCCACAGCCATCAGTACGTCGTACTGGAGATAGTATACGGGTGCTCGTTGGGTTACGAGTACACTGGACAGGACTCGTCGGGAACTGACAGGTTGGTATTATACCTATCGTCAGTTATCAGTTTCCAGGTGACATGAGTACAGCTTAGTCCGCTGACTTGACACTGGCACTTCGCCTCAAGTGTGTTCCCACTGCACTTTGATCACTACCCTACCACGGCTCAAAGGAGTCGTGCAAACAGGTGGTGGTTGGGTGCAGTCCCGAAGCACTTGGAGGCAGTGACGGTTAGACAGGATTCGTCTCTCCCGGTATTGGGGGTTGACATCGCGCTGTGTCTAGGAGAGCCATTACACGAGTAGTCCCTGGCCAGGGCAAACGAGATATACTGGTAGGTTTCCAGTGTTATCTCAGGGTGTTTTGGGCTTCGCTCCGGCACGACTTGTACCGCTATTGGGGGACTGACGTTTACCACCCCCTAGGCCCGCCATGCGATGTATCAGACGAACAGACCGGACTGTACGGAGAATGTCACATTCAGACTCAGTAGGAGTTCAGATGGGGTTTCACCTCGTCAGCCTTCTTGTCGGCATCTACCTGGGGACCGTTACGCACAGCTAGTGCCGCTTGCGGTCTGTGGTTAAACCCACTGCCAGCGTAGTGTCGAGTCTTTAGAGTCCCACACAGAGGGTATTCGCCTCTGGGCAAAACAGAGTAGAGGTCGCATGGTTTTGCGACAGGGTTCGTTCTCATCCGCGCACTTGTGCACGTTTGGAGTCCGGACGGATTATACTGGCAGGCTCTGGTTTGAGCCAGATACCGGTATATGTTTTGAGGGTTGCTTTTATATCTTGGTATTCTTGTTCCTCGGAACGAGAATGCAGGTGTGTATGCACAGTTGCTTGAGGCGGAGGATGAGGTATTTCATTAGGGTTTCGGAACGGGTGCGTATGCACAGTTGACAGTTATCTTTTTCCAAACCCTAATGGATTTATGAATTATCTATTAATAATAGTAATTAAATGAGAATTATGTTATGGTTGTTTTTTTGTTGACTTGTTGACCATGGTTGACTTGTTGACCATTGACCACCATCATGCTTTAAAAAGTCTTCCTTGATTCATGCTTACATTTCATTAAATGAAGCATGGTAGTGGTCATTCCAAATACTACCATCAACTATTCTCATTTTGATTTATTATTATTTAGATAATTCTTTTTGGCATTATGGTTGCAAGATAGAATAGAATAGCTCATTCTATCATATTCATTCTCTCTCCTCTCTTCATCTTCTTCTTCCTCTAGCAAAGAGAAACCTTCTCATGAGTTGAGAATCCTTCTCTTTAAAAAGAAAAGCAAACCCTAGTCACTCTCTACTCACTCTAGGATCAAAGGATTAGCAAGCCGGAGATTCTAGTTCACTCCAAGTCCGAGAAAGAGCCCAAGGTCGAGCCTTCGAGGTGGATCCATCTTCGACGGAAGAAGGCGACAAGAGAAGAGAACCATCAACCTCCACAAAGTTTGAAGAAGAAGGAGTTCAAGTTTAGGTATAACCATTTCTATCCGAGTAGCTAAATCCCTTTAGCAAGTTTGCTAGTTTTAGTTTAGGTAACGATCCCGACCTTGTTTAGTCCATGTTGCCTCTTGCACTAAAAATTTGATTTTTATACCGTTTCCGCCTCCCCGTAAGAACCGGGGGTCGCAACGTGGACTTACAACAACTTATTACATTTACATCAAATGAATTAATACAATAACCCATCAGAAAACCCGGCTAATCACCACAACAGTCCAATACAGTTTATATACACAAACAGTTATATATAACATCACAGATATGTGCAACCTCCTGCCAACCGACATACTAGCAGTTAGGGAAGGTTTACGAACACATAAAACATTTCACAGATGTAATCAAACAAGCAAATACCGTATAATTTCGATCGATTAAACACATTTAATTTTGCTCCAATACTTCTCTGTAAATCTGAAACCTGAGCAAAAATAAAAATTACCAGAAAACACCAAATATCACAGAGAATCAACACAAGAAACTTGGGATGATGAATCGTCCAAAGCGCGGCGGAATCGCGGCGGATCGGTGGGATAGGCCGCGGTTCCGCGGCGCTATGGCCGATTCATGAGCCCAATTTTCTTGGGTGTTCTAATACATTCATTTAGGTCAATCTGAAGGTCCCTGAAAAATTTTTGGACCTTATTTAAAATTCGACAGAAAGTACATGATATCGGGGTTTTTCCAGTTTGTTTTTCCGTTCGAAATTCATACAAATTTGCAAGTGTGTTAAATACTGTTTAGCTAGGCTCTGATACCACTGTAAGTCGATGTTCAACACCCCAATACTTATGGGAAGGCGGAAATATGAATAACAATCTTGTTCTATGATTAAACATCGAATAACCGTATGAATCGTTTGCTAAACAAGTTTTAACAAAAGCTATAGAGTTCTAAACTACTATGTTAAGAGATTATACCAAACGGTTCTAGTCCTTCATCTTAATGTTATCTACGGCCTCTTTGGATCTCCACGTCCTCTTCGGCTTTCTTCCGTGATAGACGATCCACCCGAGAACCCTAATCCAAGCTATAACCTCTAAACTTGAGGTTACTTAATTTCTCTAGTTGCTAAATAGAGTAGCTAAGGTGATGTAGAGATAGGTTATGGAGTAATTAGTCATTCCTAATCCTTGTTCTCAACTCATGAGGGGTATGATTAGGCTTTGGTGAAGGAGAGAGAGCTTGAAGAGAGAGAGAGTGAGAAGATGATAATGATAATAATAATAATGAAATAGCTTCTCACTTGATATATGAAACATAACGAATAAAAAGAAATGAATAATATGAGATTATTCATCATGTTTCATAAATGCAAGTGGGTGATTCATTATGTGAGTCATTAAGCATTTAATAATGCATTAATGACATGATGAATCACTCACAATGAGTCACTAAATCATTAAATGAAAATGCCACCTCTCCCTCCATGTCACATCCTTCTAGAAGCTTCTCGGAAAATTACGAGAACGCCCCTCTCATCCGTGAAAACACGGAAAAACTTTAGACTGTATAAATCCAATAACCTGATACTAGAATCTGGCTTAAACCAAAGCCAACTAGTAAAAACTGTCCGAATGTCGCACATGCGTTTAAACACGTACTCGTTCGAACCTTTGTCGTAAAACCATACGACCTCTATATCTTTTCGCCTGGGTTTGGGAAATCTCTATGTGGGACTCTAAAGACTCAACTACTACGCTGGCAGTGGGTTTAACCACAGACCGCAAGCGGCACTAGCTGTACGTAACGGTCCCCAGGTAGTTGTCGATAAGAAAGCCGATGAGATAACCAATCTGAAATCCTACTGAGCCCGTCGATGACAATATCCACGCAGTCCGGTCTGTTCGTCTAAGAGTATCACATGTACGGTCTAGGGAGGTGGTGGACGTCAGACCCCTAATAACCGTACAAGTTGTGTCGGTATGGTTCAAGACCACCCGAGAATCTACTGATCATTCCATCAGTAATTCTCAATCAGCCCTGGCCAGGGACTTATGGTAATGACCAACCGACCACAGTGCGATATCAACTCCCTATACCGGGAGAGACGAATCCCTAACAGTCGCTCACTGCCTCCACGTGGCTCGGGACTGTGCCCAACTGAAACCTGTTTGCACGACTCCTTTGAGCCGTGGTAGGGTAATAATCAAAGCACAGTGGGAACTCACACGAGACAAATGATGACCTTAAGTCAACGGACTATCTGCACACATGTCACCTGAGAACCGCTATCTGACGTTAGGTATAATACCATCCAGTCAGTTCTCGGCGAGTCCTGTCCGGTGTACTCACACCCAGTGAGCATCTGTATACAATCTTAGGTGAACACCACCAATGGCTGCGGGACCAATCCATCGCCCCTCGTCAGGGTCTAGATATGTATACACTAGTCTACTCCGGAGTATTGATGCCCAATCTCGATACTCCTGCGACCAGGGACATCTAAGGGTGTGCCTATTGACTATCCAGCTCCCACTAGTATGACTGCCATCACAACGCCGGTAGTCAGACAAACACCCTATGGGCTTTATCAACATATATATAAATACCAAGTAAAATATATCATACGTTAAGACAAAGTCAAACCAAATAGCGTACTATCATATCAAGCAAGACTGTCATGTACATACATATCCCAAGCATCCTATACAATGTAGGCCTCTAGGGCATATATATCCAACAGAACTTGTGTCTCATTTGGGGTATTGGAAGTTGCCTTTGGTGGAGGAAATGATATGAGCTTATGGAGATGGATCTTGTGGGATTTTACAAAGCCAAAAGAGCAAAAATCCCGCCACAAAAATATGGGACAGCCCCTTCCCTCTATGGCCGGCCATGCTTGGTGGTGGGTGAGAATGGAGTGAAGTGAGGAATAATACCGAGGGATAAGAATAATGCAAGGTAAAGTGTAAAAGGGAAAAAGGCAAGTCTCACATCAATCACCATAACCCTTCATCATCATCATGCATGATAACAAACTAAAACCAACACTCCACCACAACTATCATGATACCACAAGTCAAGCCATCATGGTCAAAAGAAGTCAATGGAGGCTAAACCATCATGAACAACAATATGCAAAAACAACCCTCTAAAATGCTTATTTGCACAAATGCAAATAAGCCCTCCTCCACCAATATTCGGCCAATGAAAGATACAAAGAAATATGGCCGAAACGGAAAGCAAACTGGCAACTCCAAAAAACCGATCCCGTAATAAATTACAGGAAAACCCCGCTACTGTATATACATACCCGCATTTGTATTCCGACCGAAATACAAATGCAATGAGACAAAATCTATACTGTACTATACTAGGATCCGGCTTAAACCAAAGCCGGCTAGTATTATCCGTCCGATCATGATCCGTGCAATACCGCACGTACCTGATCGAACCCTGCCATATCTCCATACGGCCTTTACAGCGTTTCGCCCGAAACTTGAGAAACTGGTCTGTGGGGGACTCTAAAGACTCGTCAATACTTTGGTTGTGGATTTAACCACTAGCACGTCAAAGGTATTAGCCTATACGTAACGGGCTACCAGGTATTGACCAAAAGGGACGTCGATGAGCGAACTCATCCTGACACCCTACTGAGCCTGTCAGTGACAATATCCGTACAGTCCGGTCCGTTCGTCTATGAGCATCGCACGGCGGGCCTAGGGGGTTGGTAAAAGTCAGACCCCCAAAAGCGGTACAAGTCGTGTCGGAGTGTAGCCGAGAACACCCTGAGATACTACTGGAATACCTACCAGTAAATCTCCTGCCTCGGCCGAGGGCTTTGTGTAATGGCTCTCCTAGACACAGCGTGACCTCACCCCCAATACCGGGAGAGACGAACCCCCGAAGATCCGCTCACTGTCTCCATGTGGCTCGGGACTGTACCCAACTAAAACCTGTTTGCACGTCTCCTTTGAGCGTGGTAGGGTAGTAATCAAAGTACAGTGGGAACTCACACGAGACAAATGACGATCCTCAGGTCGATGAACTAACCTGTACACATGTCACCAGGGAACTGCTATCAGACGTCAGGTATAAGACCAACTAGCATGTTCCCGGCGAGTCCTGTCCGGTGTACTCATAACCCAATGAGCACCTGTATACATCTTAGGTGAACCAACTGACACCAGTGGCTTGTGAGACCGGCCACCGCCCCTCGTCGGGGTCTTGACTGTATACACTAATCTACTCTGGAGTATCGATGCCCTGTCTCGAAACTCCCACGACTATGGACCTTTTAAGGATGTGCTTATAGACTACCAGCTCCCACGTATATGATCGCCCTCATACTGCTGGCAGTCAAGCAAGAATCCTAGGGGCTCCATCAACGTGTAATAGCGACATGTCAGGTCACCTAAAGTAGTACACGATGATAAAGATAAACCAGATAGCATACTATCATCTTGAGTAAGACTGTCCTACCGGCATAGGTCCTCCCTCAATCATTGCAATCACGTGCCTGTGATCCAATAATTGACTCTGAGGGCACTATATCCAACAGATTATGGTGCTTAAACTCGGTATTTACGATTGTGCGCTAAATTCAGCTTATTGACACTTGTCCTTCCGTTCTTGTCTCTAGACCTTTGCCTCCTGCCAAACCAAATACAACCGGTCACGTTTAGGAATCACTACTACCGTGGTAGGGTAGGGTACCTAACGGAGCGCTTGCATGAGGTTTGGACGGAGTTCAATTAGTAAGTTTTGGGCAAAGGAAATGAGTAATGAAAATCTTAACTTAAATAACCCTTATCATTTCCTAACAAGATCAACTACTCACAATCCATTAAAAACATAAAAAGAGGAAAAAAGATAGAGGAGATCAAAGAAAATAACATTGCATGTAAAGTGCAAGAAAATTAATTGCAAGAAAGTAAAGGTAATAAGATACTAAGAACCATGGTGCAAAAGTATAAGCTTCATTAAAGTTTAATACAAGTACAAGATAATGAATTCAAAAAACTAAAATCTAACCTTGCAAGCTCAGTTAAGAGGTTGCAATATTAGATAAAAGCAAATAACTCAAGATTAACCCTATCTACTATATACAAAACTTAAACAAGATTACAAAATGTAGAATGAAAGTGCAATAGAGTAATCTAAGTATATCCCAACCCTGCTCCCTGTTCTAGTATTTATAGGTACTTCAACATAAAAAACAAATAATAAAAATGAAGTGATGTGGCAATGAGGAGTGCCCAGAAGAAAAATGAGGCAATTTGGTGCAAAGTGGGCCGCCAGTGTCGGGGTTTTGGCACATTCTGGTAGTTTTCCGGTGGCTAGTGGGGCCCATTTTTGTGTAGTGATCTCTGGTATTGCTTGATTCTTTTATAAATTTATTGGATTTGATTAGGAGATTTGGAGGGAAAATGTTAACCTTTAAAGTATATCACATCAACTCTTTTTCTTTTCACTCATCACATATGCCTACTTGCTCTACTTGCCCACTTGAGTTCATACCATTATTATGGCAGCCACTAAGGTTCATGCATTCAAATATTGTGTTCATATATAATTTGTATCAAGTTAGACCATTTTGGATAAAATAAGTTATACACTTGTTTCCTTGCAATATCTTCTTGAATAATGATCGGTTTTCCGTTCCGTTTGTAGTGTCATCTCACAAATGTTGTATCCGTTCATTTTGAGTGTTTCTAGTATTTTGTCATGAATACATGTATCCTATACTTATTGAGCAGACATGGATTAATAGTACCGATATATCAAAAAAAGTTGATAACGATGAGCGGTATTGAAATGCATTTTTTCGTGATGAACAGTTCTCCAATTGTATAACATTTCAAAAATATAAAATATTATTTTCGGAATTTAAATAATAAAATAATAAATTTTATGAATATTATAAAAGTATGGAAATTAGTTTTAATGAAATGGTATGATTATATACATATAGTTTGGAAAATATTTGGAAATCAATATGCTTTATTGATTATGAAAGCGTTTATTTGATTTGGACATTTTATAAATTATTATACAATTATTTGTATACATGTTTAATGCTAAACTTGATTAATATTTTACTAATTATGTATCAACCATGTTCATGTGTCATGACATGCAACATAACATGTTGCAACTTTTGCCCACATTTATTGAACCATGTCCCCATTTGTTTTCAAATGGTTTTGGTTTTAATTAGAAAAGAAAAAGAAAAAGAAAAAGAAAAGTTAAAATAATATGGTGGGGACATAAGGGCATGGTTGAGAGAGGGGGGGAGAGGGGGGGGGGGGGAGAAGTTTCTACGCAATTCTTGGCTCCCTTCTCTTCTTCATCTCCTTCTCCATTTTCTTCACCTCCCATTCTTCTTCATCTCCTTCTCCATTTTTCTCACTCCTCCACCACCTCATTACCACTATACAACCCCCTCAATCTTTCAACAAAACCCCATACAATCTTCACAAAAATCATTCCAAAGCTTACTACAAACACCTTGGTAGGATCAAGTTGAGGTTTTGAGCACTTTGGTCATCCTAGAAATTTCTTGGGTTGCTCTTGGAAGGTAAATTCTACACTTTTAGTTAAGTATTTAGTTTCCCCTGTTTCTTACGGTAATTTAGAGTTAAACTAGTGTAGGGTTATGATCTTGGAAAATTCTAGAAAGAGTTTTAGTGGATGTTTGGAGTTGTGGAAGTGTAATTGAGGTTTAGTTAGTGACTACAACCTTTTAGTGATATAATTCTGGACCAAACTGAAATTAGAAGTCCCAAACTTGAAAATTTAAGTTTTTCGATATCGGGTTTTTGTGAATATGTGATGATCAAATAGGATATGCTTTAACTCGGAGACCGTGAAAAATATTTAGCAAACACAAAGAGATGTGCAAGCAAATAGGAGCATACCCTATAGACCTAATGTAAGTCTACGGTAGTGCCCCGGCCATCAATCTGTAGGGTTCCTAGGCACTCTTGTGAAGGTTCATAAGGCATCAAACATGCCCGGATAAAATTTTAGACGTGCCGAACAACCCAAAGCCTGGATCTTTGCTAGATTATTAGGGTTTAACATGCAAGATGATAACTTTTATCTAAGTGTGAGGGATTACAACCTTTGTAGTCCTCTCCTTCACTTCACAAGCTCCGAGTAGAAGTCCCTTTGCCGCGATCCATGATCTCCCGGACTCATGAGAGGCTCCACGACTCGAACGATCCATGCTAGCTCGAAGTATTCCAAATCTCCGATGATTTACCTTGAAATTGCTACGACTCAAGCTTTCTCACTCAAAAGAGAAGAACACACTAATCCCATGGGCTAGATGAGATGAGGATGAGAGAGTAGTAATTTTGCTTTCTTTTTAAATCATTTTCTCAATTTATTTCATCACTTAAAGAAAAAACTAGCAAGCTTTCTTGAAGAAGGAAGAAGATGATAATGAAAAGATAATCATATATTTTTCTTTTGTGATGAATAGAATATAAACCATATGATTGAATATTAACCATGGTCAAGGATGAGTGGATTAGATTGTGTAGAGAATAAACTAGAGTTAGGGTTTGGTTGAGTTAAAGAATGTGTCATCCATAAAGATCTTAAGAATGACAAAAGAAAAAGCTTCTAGAAGGTGCATGAAGTTACTAACCCTAATCAAACCCTAATCTCAATTAATCATCCTTAAACATGTTTAACAATTAATCATATCATGTCACAATAATATATATCACATATATATTATATATTTGCAACAAAAGAAAATAATACAATTAACATATATCGCATATATATCAATGTATCATCCACTGAGAAAATGAAATAATAAAGCGAGCCATTTTTAGATAATGTAATACAATATATCATATATATTATTATACATTAAATCATCGAATCAACACTTGATTCGACGATCCGGCTATATCAAATATTACCGACTAATATATCATGTACCGATTCATCGAATCAACACTTGATCCGATGACCCGGTTCATTTCTAAATATCGCGAGAATATAATACGGTATCCCATATCGCATTATTCTCGCTCCTGCGCATATCACATATGCGCCACTACTCTGTTTCGCCTGAGCCAAGAAACCTCTGTGTAGGACTCTAAAGAATCGTCAATACGCCGGTAGCAGGTGATGATCATATCAAACACCCACAAGCTGCAAGCGGTCAGCTAAACGTAACAGCCACCCAGGTATTGAGCGATCAGAAGATCAACAAGCTAGCCTGTGCGTTCTCCTGTGAATCCAACCAGTAACACTCCCGTACAGTCCGGTCTGTTCGTCTGATATGTCGCATATCAAGTCTAGGGGTGGTATACGTCAGACCCCAGTAACCGATAAGTCGTGTCGATGTGTGGCTCATAACGGGTCGAGAAACTACTAGTAACACTTACCAGTAAATCTCTATATTAGCCCTGGCCAGAGACTTCCAGTTATAGCCAATCGAACACAGCACAACATCAACTCCCTATACCGGGAAAGACGAATCCCCTCCTATCGCTCATTGCCTCCATGTGATTCGGGACTGTACCCAAAAGCCACCGTTTTGAACGCCCTCTTGGACGTGGTAAGGTGGAAATCAAAGCACAGTGGGAATCACACAAGACTCTATGACGATCTCGGGTCTTCAGACTACCCTGTACCAGTGTCACCGGAGAACTGCCATCTGACGTGTGGTATATCACCATCTGGGAGTTCTGGGCGAGTCCGTCCAGTGTACCCAGTCTCTACTGAGCACCCGCACACCATCTCTGATGTCCAACACCGATGGATATGGGATCATCCATCGCCCATCATATGGGTCAAGATGCGTATACGCTAGTCTACTCTGGTGTATCGATGCCCTGTCTCGATATACCCTCGACTAGGAACAGTAATAGGATGTACTCATCGACTACCGCGGCCCACTAGTATGATCTCATCATAGTCCCAGTAGTCGAGTACAGATCCTAAGGGCTTTATCAACATGTGAGAGTAAAACAGTAAACCAATACAAGTCAACATGTTAAGATAAAGTGAGACCAAATAGCATACTATCATGACGAGCAAGAAAGTCATCTCTATATATATCCAAGCATCCATTATATTATACATCATATGTACAATAATGGCCTCTAGGGCATATACATAACTAACAATCTCCCACTTGCACTAAGGCCAGCTGCTGTAGTATCTCATACCTAGCATCCCGAATAATCTCTCAAACTGTATCTGGGGAATAACCTTCGTTAATGGATCCGCAGTGTTGTGCTTCGTAACTACTCTCCTGACCTCGATCTCCCGGCGATCAACTATCTCCCTGATCAGGTGATACCGCCTCAGAATATGTCTGGACTTTTGATGGGACCTGGGTTCCTTGGCTAAAGCCACAGCTCCATTGTTATCACAATACAGAGGTATTGGATGCTCAATGGATGGAACCACACCAAGTTCACTAATGAACTTCTTGATCCAGACAGCTTCTTTGGCAGCATCGTTGGCAGCGATGTATTCAGCCTCCATCGTTGAGTCTGCAACGGTATCCTGTTTAGAACTCTTCCAACATACCGCCCCTCCATTGAGAGTAAAGACAAAACTCGAATGCGACTTAGAGTCGTCCTTATCACTTTGGAAGCTGGAATCGGTAAAGGACTCCACCTGGAGTTCTCCGTTACCATACACCAAGAACATCTCCTTAGTCCTTCGCAAGTACTTGAGAATGTTCTTCACAGCTGTCCAGTGACTCTCTCCAGGATCTGCTTGATACCGACTCACTACACTTAGTGAGTATGCTACATCGGGTCTAGTACATAGCATCGCATACATGATAGAGCCTACTGCCGAAGCATAGGGTATCCCTTGCATGCGAGCTCTCTCCAAATCAGTCTTGGGAGACATCTCTTTGGAGAGAGTGAGTCCAGAGATCGTGGGTTGGTTCCCACGCTTGGATTCTTCCATACTAAACCTCTTTAGTATGGTGTCAATGTATCTGGATTGGGACAATCCCAGTATCCGTTTAGATCTATCTCTATAGATCATGATTCCCAATATGCAGGAGGCATCACCTAGATCTTTCATTGAGAATCTCTGTGATAAGAAGAGCTTGACTGATTGCAGCATAGGAATACCATTTCCTATCAAGAGTATGTCATCCACGTACAATACGAGGAAGACAACCTTACCCTCTGCTACCTTCTTATAGATACAAGGTTCATATATATTTTTGATGAAGTCAAACTCTTTGACTACAACATCAAAGCAGATGTTCCAACTCCGCGATGCTTGCTTTAACCCATAAATGGATTTAAGCAGCTTGCACACCTTTCCGCTGCTCCCACTATCTACGAAGCCCTCTGGCTGAGTCATGTACACGCTCTCTTCTAAATCACCGTTTAGAAAGGCGGTCTTAACATCAATTTGCCAGATTTCATAGTCATGGTATGCAGCAATGGCAAGTAAGATCCGGATGGACTTAAGCATAGCCACTGGAGAAAAGGTTTCGTCATAATCCACACCTGGTCGTTGATGAAAACCCTTTGCTACAAGTCTAGCTTTGAAAGTCTCAACTTTTCCATCTACACCAAATTTTCTTTTAAAAATCCACTTGCTCCCAATGGGTTTTACCCCTTCAGGA
The DNA here is from genome assembly GCA_030015575.1 of Agapanthus africanus. Classification (NCBI taxonomy): domain Eukaryota; kingdom Viridiplantae; phylum Streptophyta; class Magnoliopsida; order Asparagales; family Amaryllidaceae; genus Agapanthus; species Agapanthus africanus. The sequence continues at coordinate 88,168,275 of JASDDO010000012.1, read as the reverse complement.
GCATTTTCCAAAATCCATACTTTATTAGTGTACATGGATTCCATCTCAGATCGCATTGCATCCAGCCATTTCACGGAGTCACCACTCGTGATGGCCTGCTCGAAACTAGTCGGGTCATCATCATCCATGATGCAATCCTCGCTTCCACCATCAATGAGAAAACCGTAGTATCTCTCAGGTGGACGAGAAACCCTACTAGATCGGCTGAGAGGCTGGGGTTCGTCGGGTACTACTGAATCCTCTGGTTCCACTAAATCTTCAGTTGCAGTTTGTGTTGCTGGAACTTCTTCCAGTTCTACCTCTTCGCCACTAATTTCTTTTGTAAGAAATTCCTTTTCTAAAAAGGTGGCATGTCGAGAAACAAACACCTTTTGTTCCTCGCGATGGTAGAAAAGATATCCATGTGAATGTTTGGGATATCCCACAAACTTGCATAGAACTGACCGTGCCTCGAGTTTGTCTGGATTTTGCCTTTTGACATAGGCCAGACAACCCCATATCTTAACTCGTTTAAGACATGGTCTCTTCCCACTCCATATCTCATATGGTGTGGTAGGTACAGATTTAGTTGGAACTTGATTCAATAGGTATGCTGCTGTCTCCAGTGCATGCCCCCAGAAGGAAATAGGTAACTCAGCTGTACTCATCATAGAGCGCACCATATCTAATAGGGTGCGATTCCTTCGTTCCGATACACCGTTGTGCTGTGGTGTATAAGGAGGAGTAAGCTGAGAGAGAATCCCATTCTCTTTTAGATAATCTAGGAACTCACTGCTTAAGTATTCACCTCCTCGATCAAATCGAAGGATCTTAATACTTTTGCCCGTTTGGTTCTCTACTTCATGCTTATATTCTCTGAATTTCTCAAAAGCTTCAGACTTGTGTTTCAACAGGAACACATGTCCGTATCTAGAGAGATCGTCAGTGAATGTAATGAAGTAGGAAGAACCGTTCCTGGCATGCGTAGACATGGGACCGCGTATATCACTATGTATCAGTCCTAAGAGTTCAGTAACTCTCTCTCCGTGTCCACTAAACGGAGCTTTGGTCATTTTTCCTTTGAGACATGAATGGCAAGTATCATAAGATGATAATTCGAACGGATTCAAATAACCATCCTTATGTAACTTAGCCAGTCGTGTCGCATTGATATGACCAAGTCTACAATGCCACAAGTAGGATTTGTTCATATCTGAACTTTTCCTCTTGTGTGTGTTTTGTATATTCAGCACTGTATTCTGATTTAGAATGAATATGCCATTATGTAACGAGCCTGATGCAATCAACTTTTGATCTAGGAATATGTTCATAACATTATCCTGTACTACAAAATTATATCCCTCTTTACTCAATAAAGAAACTGATATAATGTTGCACATCATGTTCGGTATATAATAGCACTCATTTAGAATCAGTGTATTACGACTTGGCAATACAAGGTGATATTCGCCAACTGCTTTGGCTACAATACTTGCACCGTTCCCTACTTGAACGGAATGATCACCTTTTCCCAGTTCTCTACCTTTTCGCAGCCCATGTAACAATTTACATATGTGGGATCCTGATCCGGTATCTAATACCCAGGATGTAGGGTGAACTGAGAAACAGTTCTCAATAACTAACACACCTGAAGAAGATGCATCAACATGCATGCTCTTTTGGGTGGCGTGAGAATCCAGATTTTCTTCTATTTCCTGTTCAATCTTATAACTCTTATAAGAAAGAACGGGTCCAACATTCTCTTGCTCAGTACAATAATTAGGTTTAGTCAATACATCCATATTATTCTTGATTATGGCATGACATGGTCGCTACCTGGAGAGAGAGAGAAAAGAAAACACTTCAGCGTATGCTCTTGCAAGATTAGATTGGTTATTATCTTATCTAATCAGGATGTCTCCCACTGTTTTTATCAAATCTACCTTAAAACCCTAAAAGGTAAGATTAGCCGGGATTAATTACACCTTACAATTTCGTCAATCTTTCAGCCAGATCAGTGTCGGTACTTTGAGGGAGGTTCCCCGTGCTCTCGCACGGACCTAATTAATGTAAACCTCGTTTTCCCAGAGGCGTAATCCCGTTAACACTTTTCTAGACACCTACTTGATCGGCTAATTGTCCTGTGTAAAACTCTCCCAGGAGTAACACTTACTCGCAGTGGGTATCGGGATCCAACTATCTCATAGGAGGTATGCAATCTCATTGCAAATTTCAACACTTGAAATTCCCGATAATACTTTTGCCCCCTAACCCCTATGACCTTGACAAAGGCCAACAAACCATAGGAAGCTAGTCAAGTTCAACCCGTCATTTCTTGATTGAAATTAAACCCACCCGCACGACCCTTGACAAAGGCCAACAAGGTCGTACGAATACCCTAATCCAATCACATCATATGTTTAAACAGATAAGTACCAGTTAGCTACCGCACACTACGCCTTGACAAAGGCCAACAAACGCAGCACGAATACTAAATAGTCTTTATCTGAAATGACGGAGGGCTACGCAGGTTTTTCAGAAAACCCTGAGCGTAATGAACTTGATATCGTCGTAGAATCGAGTGAAGTTTTGAAAAGGAGTGTTTTTGAGGCTTTTTCTTAGTTTCGCTAAAGGGGTCACTCCCGGTGAAGGGATCGTCGGCCCTTTCCTCATCGAATAAGGTGCAGGATATATCATATATACCGCTGTGCAAAGCAAAACACTAAAAGCAATCAAAAGACAAACCGAGTTTTGTAGCATCTGCCAGTTTTGCTAAAGGAGTCACTCCCGGTGAAGGGATCTCGGTCCTTTCCTCATCGAATAAGGTGCAGGATATATCGTATATATCACTGTGCAATGCAAAACTGTAGCTACCCTTTTTATAAAGTTTTGATTCTACAACATCTTTAGGTTTCTTTTCTTTTATTAATCTTATTAATAAAAATCCCATCAGCTTATGCTTCCTAAGCATCACAGAAGAAACGAAAGCAGTAATATTTATATATCAGCATATATATATAGTATAAGCATTCGTCTCAGGCAGTAATATGATAACATTGCAGCAGAAGAACATATATGAAATATTGGATATACTAGGACGTCCGTGTTTTCAATACGAGCCTGTATAAAACACGGATTCCACGGTCGCGACGAATAGCCAAACCCACATCCCAAGACCCCTACGAGAGCGGCAAGTAACCCTGCCAATTCTAGGGTTAGGAGACCCGGTCTCGACTCCTCGAGATGGCCTCCCACTGGACCCTAGAACCCGGTTACTTGTGCTCCCCACCTTGGGTCTACCTAATGCGGAAAAGTAAATAATATACATTGGTGACAGCAACCGCAACCTGGAAATGTCCTAAATAAAAGAATATTACATTACAAATGAATTTTACATGAATGAAAATAAAAACCCTCATCTCACATAAAACCCCCAGCTATTCAGAACGCGACGATCCAATATAACATATCACAGCAACACATAATATCACATATCATCAACGTAAGTGAATATGCGCATCCCAATTGTCGTTGACATATAGCAACGAAACCGGCGATATCACATATTACACTTACGGTCACAGAAAAGAAAGTGTAAAACTATAATATCTGGAATCCACAATCACTATAGACATCGTAAATCCGAAATATCACATACTTCGCATTTCATGCCTAACTCGATGAATTCCACATATTGTATCACATTCTAGATAAATAGACAGTATTAAACTTTCTGAACAGATAATCAAACACCCAAAATTTACTAAACTGCTCTACACTTGAGCGGAGTTCAAATAATCCCAGAATATGTCACAGTACCGGTGATCCAGCCGTAGAAGGGTCAAGCCAACGCCTCACATGTGGCACGCCGTACTGCCCCAAACCCGAAGGTTCAAAAGGCAGTTCAAGACGGTCACATAATCGAGTTAAGGTTTGTTGTCTTCTAGAGGGTCCACCACTTAACTTGTACAATTTTTTCGAAAGATTTAAACCCGAATAAATTTCAACACTTGAAAGTTTGCCGTACCGGGAAACAGTGAGTTAATGATATCCGTTCAAATAGTTTAACAATTTCTAAATATCCGGAAAGAGATACGAACTTAAATATTCCGATCGAATCTAATATTACAGAATAAACCCCAGATTTAAACAATACTGGAATCACTGTTAAAAATATCCAGAAGCATCAACAAGTACCTACGGACATTACCATAAAATCCACGTGTCATAAATCGACTGTTCCGCCGCGGAACCGCCGCGCAAGCAATGCCTTGCGCCACGGTTCCGCCTCCGTTTAGTCGAATTAGGGGCTCGAGTTTTATGGTAATTCTTAGAATTCCCTGCTAATTTTTTTACATATTTTTAATTCAGAAAAATCCCAAAATTTAGAAAATTTCCAAAGAGGGGTCTAGTTTCGTCGTTGCGGGTTCGATCGGAGTTTTAACTTCGTAAACACATCGCCTAATGCTCTAGCTAGTCTCTGATACCACTGTAGGGTTCCTAGGCACTCTTGTGAAGGTTCATAAGGCATCAAACATGCCCGGATAAAATTTTAGACGTGCCGAACAACCCAAATTCGGGATCTTTGCTAGATTATTAGGATTAAACATGCAAGATGATAACTTTTATCTAAGTGTGAGGGATTACAACCTTTGTAGTCCGCTCCTTCACTTCACAAGCTCTGAGTAGAAGTCCCTTTGCCGCGATCCACGATCTTCCGGACTCATGAGAGGCTCCACGACTCGAACGATCCATGCTAGCTCGAAGTATTCCAAATCTCCGATGATCTACCTTGAAGTTGCTACGACTCAAGCTTTCTCACTCAAAAGAGAAGAACACACTAATCCCATGGGCTAGATGAGATGAGGATGAGAGAGTAGTAATTTTTCTTTCTTTTTAAATCATTTTCTCAATTTATTTCATCACTTAAAGAAAAATCTAGCAAGCTTTCTTGAAGAAGGAAGAAGATGATAATGAAAAGATAATCATATATTTTTCTTTTGTGATGAATAGAATATAAACCATATGATTGAATATTAACCATGGTCAAGGATGAGTGGATTAGATTGTGTAGAGAATAAACTAGAGTTAGGGTTTGGTTGAGTTAAAGAATGTGTCATCCATAAAGATCTTAAGAATGACAAAAGAAAAAGCTTCTAGAAGGTGCATGAAGCTACTAACCCTAATCAAACCCTAATCTCAATTAATCATCCTTAAACATGTTTAACAATTAATCATATCATGTCACAATAATATATATAACATATATATTATATATTTGCAACAAAAGAAAATAATACAATTAACATATACCGCATATATATCAATGTATCATCCACTGAGAAAATGAAATAATAAAGCGAGCCATTTTTAGATAATGTAATACAATATATCATATATATTATTATACATTAAATCATCGAATCAACACTTGATTCGACGATCCGGCTATATCAAATATTACCGACTAATATATCATGTACCGATTCATCGAATCAACACTTGATCCGATGACCCGGTTCATTTCTAACTATCGCGAGAATATAATACGGTATCCCATATCGCATTATTCTCGCTCCTGCGCATATCACATATGCGCCACTACTCCGTTTCGCCTGAGCCAAGAAACCTCTGTGTAGGACTCTAAAGAATCGTCAATACGCCGGTAGCAGGTGATGATCATATCAAACACCCACAAGCTGCAAGCGGTCAGCTAAACGTAACAGCCACCCAGGTATTGAGCGATCAGAAGATCAACAAGCTAGCCTGTGCGTTCTCCTGTGAATCCAACCAGTAACACTCCCGTACAGTCCGGTCTGTTCGTCTGATATGTCGCATATCAAGTCTAGGGGTGGTATACGTCAGACCCCAGTAACCGATAAGTCGTGTCGATGTGTGGCTCATAACGGGTCGAGAAACTACTAGTAACACTTACCAGTAAATCTCTATATCAGCCCTGGCCAGGGACTTCCAGTTATAGCCAATCGAACACAGCACAACATCAACTCCCTATACCGGGAGAGACGAATCCCCTCCTATCGCTCATTGCCTCCATGTGATTCGGGACTGTACCCAAAAGCCACCGTTTTGGACGCCCTCTTGGACGTGGTAAGGTGGAAATCAAAGCACAGTGGGAATCACACAAGACTCTATGACGATCTCGGGTCTTCAGACTACCCTGTACCAGTGTCACCGGAGAACTGCTATCTGACATGTGGTATATCACCATCTGGGAGTTCTCGGCGAGTCCGTCCAGTGTACCCAGTCTCTACTGAGCACCCGTACACCATCTCTGATGTCCAACACCGATGGATATGGGATCATCCATCGCCCATCATATGGGTCAAGATGCATATACGCTAGTCTACTCTGATGTATCGATGCCCTGTCTCGATATGCCCTCGACTAGGAACAGTTATAGGATGTACTCATCGACTACCGCGGCCGCACTAGTATGATCTCATCATAGTCCCAGTAGTCGAGTACAGATCCTAAGGGCTTTATCAACATGTGAGAGTAAAACAGTAAACCAATACAAGTCAACATGTTAAGATAAAGTGAAACCAAATAGCATACTATCATGACGAGCAAGAAAGTCATCTCTATATATATCCAAGCATCCATTATAATATACATCATATGTACAACAATGGCCTCTAGGGCATATACATAACTAACACAATCCGAGTCCAAACGCGGAACAAAAAACTTTTATGAACTGGCGCTAACATAGACTTTCACCCGGATCGTGCCATTAACACTAAACTAGAAAACTACAAAGATGTTAGAATGGCTATACCGATCGATCCGTGTCCTTCGGTCTTTAGCCATCATCCCACATTCCTAGCGGCATCTCCGATCTCGCTCGATCTCCGGTCTCCTCATCGAAATGGTACCACGTCAACGAATCTTTATACGGGCTCCCGCTTCAAACCGAAGCAACTCGGACATGAAGTTTGCTAGCCGACATGTCCAAGATTGAAGTAGAGAGAGTGTAGAATACTTTGTCTCAAGGCACCCAATGAATTAGGTGAAGATAAATTGAAGTTGCCATGGTAATTTGATGAAGTGAGCAAAAGGATTTTATCTTTGGAAAAATCAAACACACACACACACATGTGCTCGGCCAAAAAATGTGCACCCAATGAATTCGGCCACTATAAGAAAAGTTCACTGGGAATTTCAAATGGGGGGTGAGAACAAGCTATTCTAAGGTGACCATAAGGAAAAATATCCACACAAAAATCCTATGCAAATATCTTAAGCATGACAAGAAACTTTAATGCTAAAGATGAGTCACAAAATGAAACCATGCTTCATCAATTAATGAAACAATAACTCACCCAACAATACAAATGAAGCCCACTCCCCATAATGTTCGGCCATGAAGCAATTGGTAAGGAAATGGCCAAAAAAGAATGCACAAACATCAACCTTTAATTAAATATTAAATTTAATGTTTAATCAAGTGAAGAAAAACTGGCAACTTCAAAAGTAATCCCGTAATAAATTACAAGATTACCCCACAACTGTATATACATACCCGCTCAGTATTCCGACCGAATACAAATGCAACGAGACAAAAATATTCCTACACAATATAATACTAGGATCTGGTTTAAACCAAAGCCCACTAGTATTATCCGTCCGAAACATGACACGTGCACAAGTGCACGTGTATGTTCGAACCCTGCCTCTACAACGTTTCGTCCGAACTTGGGAAACTATCTGTGGGGGACTCTAAAGACTCGTCAATACTCTGGCAGTAGCTTTAACCACAAGCACGTCAGTGGTACTAGCTGTACGTAACGGCTGCCCATGTATTGAGGAAAAGGGAGGCTGATGAGCGAACTCATCCAGAAACCCTACTGAGCCTATCAGTGACAATATCCGTACAGCCCGGTCCGTTCGTCTATGAGCATCGCATATCGGGCCTAGGGGGATGGTACCCAATACTTGTATAAGTCGTGTCGGAGTGTAGCCCAGAACACCCTGAGATACTACTGGAATACCTACCAGAAAATCTCCTGCCTCGACCAAGGACTTCATGTAATGGCTCTCCTAGACACAGCGCGATCTTACCCCCAATATCGGGAGAGACGAAACCCCTGCCGATCCGCTCACTGCCTCCATGCGGCTCGGGGCTGTACCCAACTAAAACCTTTTTGCACGACTCCTTTGAGCCGTGGTAGGGTAATAATCAAAGCATAGTGGGAACTCACACGAGACAAATGACGATCTCAGGTCGATGAACTAACCTGTACACATGTCACCAGGAAACTGCTATCTGACACTAGGTATAATACCAACTAGCAGGTTCCCGGTGAGTCCTGTCCGGTGCACTCATAACCCAATGAGCACCTGTATATATCTTAGGTGAACCAATTGATACCAATGGCTTGTAAGACCGGCCACCACCCCTCGTCGGGGTCTCGACTGTATACACTAGTCTACTCTGGAGTATCGATGCCCCGTATAGAAACTCCCACGACCAGGGACCACTTTTAAGGATGTGCTTATGGACTGCCCAACTCTCACGTATATGATCGCCATCATACAGCTGGTAGTCAAGCAAGAATCCTAAGGGCTCTATCAACGTGTAATAGTGATCTGTAATGTTACCTAAAGCTGTACACGATGATAAAGACAAACCAGATAGCATACTATCATCTCGAGTAAGACTGTCATACCGGTATAGGTCATCCTCAATCATTGCAATCATGTGCCTGCGGTCCAATAATTGACTTTAAGGGCACTATATCCAATAATCTCCCACTTTCACTTAAGGCTAATTATTGCGATATCGCATACTCACAGCCCGTGTGATACCGAACACCCAACTCCTCTACTAATCAGTGTCACAAAGCTCGTTTGTAAAACTATTGTGTTCGAGAAATAGCCTCAGTGAGTGGATCCGCCCTGGTGTTTCTTTCTATGTCTCTCTTAATCTCAAGTTCGCGGAGAAAACCATCTTTCTAATTGAGTAATACCTGTCTTAAAATATGTCTGGATATCTGATGGAACCTAATTCATAAATGAACTCCAAATTCAAACTTTTAGACTGTATCGTCAACAGAACTTAATCAGTATCCTACGCCACACCTCCCTCAGTATCCGCTTGGACTACGTGTCCAACTACTGTCTCTCGTCAGAGGGAAAACAATAACTCTGACAGTCACTCTGTCATCCAGGTCACCTTGGAAGCCTGGAATGATAACCATCTCCCGAAGGAGGCTGCCGTTATCAAATCCCTAGAAAATATTTACTTATGTTCATAAAACTGCTTCCGAACGTTTCTCCAGGATTGGATTAATATCAACTTATTGTATCTAGTGCAAAAACAACATCTGGTGTGGTACTTGACATCTCATGATTGACTCAATTGCCTAAGCAAGCAATATGTCAATCATGCACATCCCTCTCCCCTTTAGTCTGTAAGACACCTTTAGAGAAGGTGACTCCATCACCTGCAGGCACACCACCATGCCAGAAGTCGTCCATTCTAAAATACCTTTAGAATACTGTCTAAGTACCCAGATTGGGAAACTACCCAAATCTAGATCTAAAACCATAGATCTAGTAACCAGAATTTTTGATATTATATCCAAATCATGTGTAGAGAAACTACTGTGTGACAACCACAGTATAACCGATCGTAGTATAGGAATTTTACTTCCTACTCTATGTATGTCATCCAAATACCAGGACATCACACCCTACTACCTTCTCAACAGATCCATCCCCTATTCTGATGTAGTCAAAGCCCATGACTGTCATATAAAAAATAGATGATTTATCTCCGCTATATCTGCTTTTGTCTATAAATAGACATAAGCTACTTGCCCACTATTCTTCCGCTGCTCCCACCAACTACGACAACCCTCTGGCAGAGTCATATACACGTGCACTTCTAAAGCTACTTTAGAATGACTCTTATACCCATCCTCCTGCCGGGTCTCATACCCTGGAACAACAGCAGTGTCAAGTCTGGGTAAACAAGAACCTCCCTGTCACCGTCCTTGAGGATACCGAAGTACCTCTCGGGTGCCTGAGATTACCTACCATATCTGCGGAGTGGCTAATGGAATGTCAAACCTGATTGAATCTTTAGGTTCTTATTAAATTTTCAGCAATCGTTTGTGGTTCTGGAATCACTTCCAGTTCTACCATACTCTCACTACTGTTTTTTGAAAAATCCATTTTACTAAAACTGTGGCGAGTCAAGAACAATATCACTATTGATCTTCCAGATGGTAGAAAGTCAGCCCTCGTCAAAGGCCCGGGTTAACCCACAAACTGCCATTACAAAAACATACCTTGAGTTATCCAGAGTCTGGTTTTAAGCATAAGCCAGACAACTCCCCATACCTTAACATCGTTAAGATATGAACCATTCTATATACCATATAGAAACATAGGCATTGATTTAATTGGAAGTAGATTCAAATCATGCAGCTGTCTCCAGTGATGTCAATTAAAAGGAGAGAGGCTAATCTGCATTACTCAACTTAGGAGTTCATCTAATTATGAGTAACCTGAAAAAGAAACAAGTTTCTCAAAACCATTACTATCAACTGAATACCAAACACAAGTATCTACATCTTCGATCACTTTGAAGAATCCCGATACTTGCGACACTTGGTTCTCTACTTTATTCTTGTACCTATAACTTCTCAAAACATAGACCTTGTATTTCTACGAAACACATGTCTAAAACTGGAGAAGTCACAAGTAAACAGAATATAGTACGAGTACCAACCCCTCTGTCCTAATGGACACTGGACAACATACAATACTTTGTATAAGTCCACTGAGTTGAATAACTCAAACCCTGTGCGTCGTAGATTGAAAACTGTACCCAGGAGATTTCCTTAAATAACACCAATTACAACGAATTCCGATATAATGAGGATGATCACCTAATTCCCAATAACTTACTCCCACTCATCATCTATAAAACCATACAGATGTGAGAATCATACCTGGTAAATACATACCCTGGAGCAAGGGTCTAATTGGGAAATCAGTTTACAATTAACAATGCACAGTGAAACTGAAACATGAAAATGTTTCGAAGGGGTATCCGGGTATTCCTAGTAATGCCTCTTCCATTATCCAGATTCATGACTGTAACCGTATATTTCCTTGCCATTTCTCCAAATCCCTTTATTTGCCTTTAGTCATTACCTTTTGTACACCATCGTTAGGCTTAATGGTTTTCTTCCTTCCCTACCGTTCGACACCAGCCTATGGTTTGGAAGAAGACAATGCAATAAGCATAATAGGTGTACCCTCCTAATCCTAGGAGTACTTGCAACCCGAGAGAAGGTGATGATAAAAGACAACTGAATAAACCTTATTCTATTTCTCCTGAATCGGAGAAAAGCAAAGGTGAAGTAGGAGTAGCGATGAAATACGCGGTTTGGTCGTGAATGATATCAGTCGCAATTTACTTTGCACTCTTTCTAACCCTTTTATATGTGTTTACTCATTACCTTCTGTACACCACACTTAGGCTAATTGATTTTCTTCATTCCCTACCTTTCGGCACCTGCCTATAGTTTGGAAGAAGACTATCCAATAAGCGTAATAGGTGTACCCTCCTAAACCAAGGAGCCCTCGCAACTTGAGAGAAGGTAAAAGGAAAAGACAACTGAATAGTCCTATTCAATTTCTCCAGAACCTGAATCCATCCCCGAATCTAGAACAAGTTCCTTCGAGTTCATATATAACCATATGATGGATTTATCCAATGGAAGTGGATGTTCGTAGTAATACGGTTGTTCTGGAGAAATGCAAAGGGTAAAAGAAAGAGTGGCAATGATGTATGCAACTCAGACAATCCAAAAGCCAGTGTTTTAAGAAAGTTCGGTCAACTTGGTTACTGAGTCATATTCTAGGGTCAGGCCATGGTCGCTGCCAAAGAGAGAGAGAGAAAAGAAACACTCTACATGCACTTTAAGCTATATTAGAATGGTTATCACTTTATCTAATCAGGAAACCTCCTACTGTAATCTCAAATTCTCCTACAAACCTGAAAGAAGAATTAGTCGGGATCACCCGAAGAGTAAACCAACTCATCAGTGGGAATCGGGATCCAACTATCATCGCATGATAACGTGATGGAATCCACTCACGTTATCACACTCCAGAAGATATGCGCATGCCTGGCAAGTTTCCTGTATGTTTGAAACTCCCGTTATGATTTTTACCCCATGCTCTTATGACCTTGACGTTGGCCAACATATCATAATTCACATGTCAAGTTCTACCCATCATTATCCAGGTTAATTTGAACCTACCCGTACATACCCTTGACGTTGGCCAAAATGGCAGTACGACTGTCCCAGACCAATGCATCTATCTATGCAACAGATGAATATTCAACAGCTACCAATCACTGTGCCTTGGCGTAGGTCAAAATACATAGCTTGAATACTACTGAATTGTAGGGTGTTTTTCGTCACCCCATTGAGATGGGAATACGCGCGCACTTGTCAGGTGTATACTACAGATTCCCCCTGCCTAGGGTAGGCGGGGGTTTAATGATTGTGGGGATCCGAATCTCCGGCAGCCGCGGACTAAGCTGCCGTTAATTACCCCTCGCCTTTGGGGCGAGGGAACCTCCGATTAACGGGTTAAACTGGTCATGCGAACTCAATGTGCAGTGTACGTGTGTTTTGTTTTGAAAGGGGGGTTTTGGGTATATCGGGAGCCACGCAGAGTTTTTACGGGGGTCCCGCTACCCGGATAGCGGGCTGGGGGTCAAGGGGGCTAGCAGCCCCCTTGCGGGGTGCGGGGCAGCGCCCCGGCCCAAAAAATTTTGAGGAGGACAGTATTTTGGAGTGTGTGTGTATGTAAATATGTATACATATGTACAGATATACATGTATATATATAAAAAAGGGGAAAAGACATCCAAAGGATGCGTGGGGACAGCACCCTGAGCGCCGTGCGCATGAGCGCTGCGCGCAGGTGCGCAAGCGCGCCACGTGTCGGCACGCGGGCGCCTTGCGCACTTACGCAAGCGCGCAGGTGCGCAAGCGCGCGCGCCACGTGTCGGCACGCGGGCGCCTTGCGCACTTGCGCAAGCGCGCGCGCCACGTGTCGGCACGCGGGCGCCTTGCGCAGGTGCGCAAGCGCGCGCGCCACGTGTCGGCACGCGGGCGCTTTGCGCACTTGCGCAAGCGCGCAGGTGCGCAAGCGCGCGCGCGCCACGTGTCGGCACGCGGGCGCTTTGCGCATGTGCGCAAGCGCGCGCGCCACGTGTCGGCACGCGGGCGCTTTGCGCACTTGCGCAAGCGCGCAGGTGCGCAAGCGCGCGCGCGCCACGTGTCGGCACGCGGGCGCTTTGCGCACTTGCGCTGCGCGCTGCTAAAACAAATTTCTCAGAAGAGAAATCAGAAAGGAGTTGGACTCCTGAGTGTGTGTTTTTTTTTTTTTTTTGGGTTTAGTGAACGATTTTCTTCTTCCTCCTGTTGCTTGCTGGATCTTGAAGATCAAGAGATGTGAAATCTCAAAATCTCTTCTTTTTCAGATCTAATGATAGATCCAAGTTCTCCTTTGTGGGTTTTGTGGTGAAAAACTAATTTGTTTTGAAAAAGGAAGAGTAAAACTCTTGATTTAATTCAAGAGAAAGAAGAAGGTTTTGGAACCTTGAAGATGGAAGAAAGAGCTCAGCTCTGAGACTTTTTTGGAGAGAGAAAAAGTTGTTGAGATATTTCCATTATCTTTGCCTTTATAGGCCACACACTTTACACATAGCCCCTTGGGCTTCACAAAATGGCATTTTGCCTATCCCATGGCTCATGTGCCATTTCTTTTTGCACATAAGCCATGGGCTTTACAAAAAATTGGCTTTATGCCTATTTTTCCTTACATTTGTCCAAAAATAAAATAAAAGAAATACAACAAAATTATTTATTAAAAAAATTTTATCTTGGCGTGGGGGAGGCCGGCCGCTTCATGTTCGGGCTCGACCCGGGCATGGGCCCTACTGGGTCTGGGCTTGGGCCCACTTGGCTTGGGGTTGACTTGGATTTTGACTTGGTCAACCGGGGTGTAAATTTTTACCCCAACAAATTGCCCCCATCAATAAATGCACACCACATATGTGGGTCGTGTGCATGAAATTGATGGATCTTCTTTCACGTGGAGGCGGCTTGACTTGGTTCCCACCTTTTGGGAAGCTGGCACTGCCCTTTTTACGACATGGACGGTCGTTGCTTGACATGTCTCTGAGACGGAGTGTCCGTGATAGACGTTTCCCTGGCCCAGAGTGATCTGGTTCCCGCTTTGTAGTAATCCTGTGCTGCCCTTTTTACGACGTGGACGGTCGGTGCTACCCTTTTAGCGACTTGGACGGTCGATGCTGCCCTTTTAGCGACTTGGACGGTCGGTGCTGCCATTTTTGCGACTTGGACGGTCGGTGCTGCCATTTTAGCGACTTGGACGGTCGATGCTGCCCTTTTTGCGACTTGGACGGTCGATGCTGCCCTTTTAGCGACTTGGACGGTCGGTGCTGCCCTTTTAGCGACGTGGAAGGTCGGTGCTGCCCTTTTAGCGACGTGGACGGTCGATGCTGCCCTTTTTACGACTTGGACGGTCGGTTCTGCCCTTTTTGCGACTTGGACGGTCGGTGCTGCCATTTTAGCGACTTGGACGGTCGGTGCTGCCATTTTAGCGACGTGGACGGTCGGTGCTGCCCTTTTAGCGACATGGACGGTCGGTGCTGCCATTTTAGCGACTTGGACGGTCGGTGCTGCCATTTTAGCGACGTGGACGGTCGATGCTGCCCTTTTAGCGACATGGACGGTCGGTGCTGCCCTTTTAGCGACGTGGACGGTCGGTTCTACCCTTTTTGCGACGTGGACGGTCGATGCTGCCCTTTTAGCGACTTGGACGGTCGGTTCTTGATTTGACATGCTCTGCTTCTTGTAGTGTCAGGGGTAGACTTGACTTGCTCCGCTTCTTGCGGTGTCGAGATTGGATTCTGACTTGCTCCGCTTTTTGCGGTGTCGGAGTGAAAGTTGACTTGTTGATTTTGATTTAGGTTTGACATCAGTATCGCTATACTGGAATTTGGTACCAGGAGCGAATCATCATCTGTCATTGAGAGGATTTTGGGATTTTGGTTTTTGTTTGGCATCTGCATTGCTGCACTGGTATAATGCCAGGAGCAACTCATCATTTGCCCCGGGAGGATTTGGGATTTTTTTTTTCTTTTGGGACTTTGAATGTGGTCTCAGCGGTAGGACTTGGGAGAGGTTGGGATTGTTTTACGCCCGTGGATTGTATACGGTTTTGCAGGATGTATGATCCAGACCGTAGGGCCGGAAAAATTTCAGGGCTTTGTTGGCGTCTGCATCGCTGGACTGGAATGTGGTACCAGGAGCGACTCATCATTCGCCGTTGGGGTATGGGATTTGGTCGGCGTCTGCATCGCTACACTGGAATAATGCCAGGAGCGACTCATCATTCGCCACTTTGGGGTTGGGGACTTGGAATTTGGATCTTGTTTGGCATCAGCATTGCTGCACTGGAATAATACCAGGAGCAACTCATCATTTGCCTTGGGAGGACTTAGGATTTGGGTTTTTGGTCGGCATCAGCACCGCTAACACTGAAGCGAAACGCCAGGAGCGACTCATCATTTGCCGTTGCCCGTTGGGGAACGATGGCTTAGGAGACAGGTTTGGGTCCCTATCACCTAAGGCTTTTCAATTTTATGGGCCGTGAGGCTCCCATAAAGCATTTTCTCCCTACGAGTCGTAAGGATCCCGCAGGTGTATTTTCTCCTTAGGAATCGTGAGGATTCCTAAGTGTGTTGCTCCATTGTGAGTCGTAAGGATCTCACGCAGGGGTTTTCTCCTCACAAGGTCGAGAGGACTTTGCGAGTGTATTTCATTTCTTTTCACGAGTTTGCGCCCTTTTCGGGTTTTCACAGACTCGCCGGTAGTCCTGCTGTTTTTACTCACGGAGCCCTTTCGGGTTTTCATCCGTGCCCGTTTTGCTTGTGGACATACCGTTTATTTCTTCTTCCTTTTTTTTTCTTTTTCTTTTTTTCTTTTTTTTTTTGGCCGCTGGTGGGACTTTAAAGTAGTCTCACCGGCAGGATTTGGGAGAAATAGGGGTCATTTACGCCCGTGGATTGTATACGGTTTTGCAGGATGTCTGATCCAGACCGTAGGGCTGATGTGCTCAATTCGCCTGCGACTTGGAGCATTCATGTGTAGTATTTCTTGAGATATCGTCCATTGATGGGTGGCATGGGCCTTTCTCCCTCTGCACTTATTAGTTGGTAGGATCCTCCGTCGAACACTTTCTCAATGACGTATGGTCCTTCCCAGTTTGGCTCGAATTTTCCCTTGGCATGTCGATTGAGGATGATCGGTCTTTTGAGGACCAACACCAATTCACCTTTCTTGAAAGCACGGAGACGAGTTATCTTGTCATAGGCCCATGACATTTGGGCTCGGTATAGCTCCAGGTTTTGCTGCACCGCGAGCCTCTTTTCTTCGAGGGCATCGAGTTCTTCAAGTCGAAGGAGCACGTTTTCCTCTTCCGTCAACTCGTGCTGAACGGCCATTCTTAAGCTTGGAACTTTGACTTCGAGGGGGAGGAGCGTCTCCACTCCGAAGAGTAATGAGTATGGAGTGGACTGAGTTGGAGTACGGTGCGTGGTACGATATGCCCACAATGCCTCGTGAAGCTTGAGATTCCAGTCTCTCTTGTTGGCTGAAGCATTTTTCCTCAGGAGCTTGCATAGAGTCTTATTGAAGGCTTCGGCTACCCCATTGGCTCTTGGATTATAGATGGAGGAATATCTCCAGTCTATCTTGTGCTGAGTAGCGAATCTTGAGACATTGAAGCTCTTGAAAGAAGACCCGTTGTCAGATATGATTCTTCTTGGTGTACCGAAGCGGTATAGAATGTTATGCTGGAAGAATGTCAGAATATCTTTTGTCTTGACTTCTTTTAGCGGGACAGCTTCAGCCCATCTGGAGAAGTAGTCTGTGGCGGCCAGTATAAACCGATGGCCTTTGGATGACGGAGGATCAATTGGGCCAACAATGTCGGTGCCCCAGACTTCGAAGGGCCACGACGCCACCGTAGGATGCAATGGATTGGGATGCTTGTGAATAAAATCACCGTGAATTTGGCAGATATAACATTTCTTTGCATGCTCTCCGCAGTCCCGTATCATGGTGGGCCAATAATACCCAATCCGTTTAATTTGCAGTCGCATCCTGGGGCCAGATTGGTGAGCACCGCAAACGCCCGAGTGAACATCTTTCATGACCTTTTGGGCTTCGGCCAATGACAGACACCTGAGCCAGAGTTGGTCATATGACCTGCGGTATAACGTGTCATTTACAAACACGTATCGGAGAGCTCTTTTCTTCAGCTGAATCCTCGCAGATTTTTCTTCGGGAAGCTTGTCATATCGGAGGTACTCTATGAAGGGTTCTCTCCAATCGGGCTCGTCTTGAACGATCGAAGCTTCTTCGGTGGGATTGCTCTTCTGTTCCGCGCTTTCCTCTTCTCGTAGAGAGACAGGGGGTAGGATTTGCCGGCTCCTGACTGTGATCAGAATTTCGTCCATGTCAGGATCAGCCAGCTCCTTGGCCAAGCGAGCGAGTACATCAGCCTTTCCGTTCAACGCTCTAGGGACTCTCGTTAGTTCAATATGAGTGAACCGTTTCATGAGTTCCACCACTCGACCTCTGTACCGAGCTAACTCGGGTTTGTATATCTTATAGTCGCCGCTTACTTGGTTGACGACAAGCTGGGAGTCACCGTAGACTCGTAGCCGACGGATTTCCATTTCTACGGCGAGCTCCAAACTAGCTATCAGAGCTTCATACTCAGCTTCGTTGTTTTTCCGAGGCTCGGTGAGAGCGAAAGAACGCCGTAGGGTTCCCATTGATGGTGTGATGAACACCAATCCTATCCCTGCTCTTATCTCCGGGATGCTTGGTTTACTGGAGGTTCTTATTGATGAGGCTCCATCGAAGTAGAGCTCCCAACATGGCCCATCTTCCTCGAGGTGTAGCACTTGTTCGTCGGGTAACTCACAATTTAGCGGCGACCCTTCTGGTATGGGATGAGCAGCGAGAAAGTCTGCAAGGGCTTGCCCTTTTACTGCTTTCTGAGGAGTGTAAACTATGTCGAACTCAAGTAGCATAACAGCCCATCTTGCCATTCTGCCGGCTAGGCTCGCTTTGGTCATCAGGTGTTTGAGCGGGTCGGCCTTGGAGATCAGCATAACCCGATGAGCCAGCAGATAGTGCCTCAGCTTCTTCACAGCAAATATCAGAGCCAGGCATTGCTTTTCGATTGGGGAATAGTTGTGTTCCGCCCCGACTAGAGTTCGACTGAGGTAGTAGAGGGCATTTTCTTTTCCCTCCTCGTTATTCTGGGCAAGGAGCGCACCGAGTGACTCGTCCAGCGCGGCAGTGTAGAGAATCAGCGGTTTATTTGGGATGGGAGCGGCCAGCACTGGATGGTGCAATAAGTATTGTTTGATGCTTTCGAACGCTGCTTGACATTCGGCATTCCAGATAAAAGGAGCTCCTTTCTTCATGATCTTTGAGAAGGGCCTACATTTTCCCGATAAATTTGAGATAAACCTCCTTATATAAGCAAGCTTGCCTTGAAAAGATCTTAGCTGCGTCAGACTCTTCGGAGGGGGCATCTCCATGATGGCCTTTATCTTTGATGGGTCAACTTCGATCCCTCGATGTCGGACTATGAAGCCCAGGAATTTTCCCGATGACACGCCAAAAGCGCACTTCAGAGGATTCATCTTCAGATCGTATTCCCTCAGTCTGGTGAGAACGGTCCTGAGATCTTGGATATGATCGGCCTTGGCTTTAGTCTTGACGACCAGATCATCAACATAACATTCGACGACTTTATGGATTAGGTCATCAAAGATATTAGTCATCACCCTTTGATATGTAGCACCTGCGTTCTTCAGTCCGAATGGCATTACCTTGTAGCAATATATTCCGATCGGGGTTCGAAATGCTGTGTGCTTCTCATCCTCAGGCGACATCTTGATCTGATTATATCCAGACGAGCCGTCCATAAAGGTGAACAGATCGTAATTTGAGGTGTCATCGACCATCATTTCCATGACCGGTAGCGGGAAGTCGTCTTTAGGACATGCCTTATTGAGGTCCCTGAAATCGACACAGACTCGGATCTGCCCATTTTTCTTCTTCACTGGGACTATGCATGCGATCCAGTCTGCATATTTCTCTTCCCTGATGAAGCCGGCATCGATGAGTTTCTTGGTTTCCTCAATGACCTTTTCTTCCAACTCCCTTCTCATTCTTCGAGGAGCTTGTTTGACTGGCTTAGCATCAGGAGATATAGCCAGCTTATGCACGGCTACCTCAGGGGAAAGGCCAGGCATTTCTTTGTACGTCCACGCGAAGCAGTCGACGAACTCACGCAGCAGGGCAATTATCTGCTCTTTCATTTCCTCCGACAAGAGTGAGCTGATGTAGGTCGGCCTCGGATTATCGGGCGTTCCTAAGTCAATCTCGGCTAGCTCATCAAAGGTTGCTTGTCCGCCATCTTCGAGCTCTTGTGGAGCTTCTTCTGGCTCGGCTATCTCGTCATCATCATTTGATCTTTCGCTGGCCTCACCAACATGGATCATGTAGCACGCTTTGGAATCAGGTTGAATGTAGCCTATGCCCCGTCTATCTGGAATTCGTCCATCGATGAATGCTCGAACCTGGGGCGGATACCATAGCCCTTCGTAAAACTTTGCTTCGGACTCCGTTTGATATAACTGGCATCCTCACTTCTTAAAGTATTCCCGCATCTCGGGCGCATAGTATCTGGGATTGAGTACGGCTCTTATGCCTCTCTCATAGGGAAGGCACACGACAGAAAGGTCGTCCGGGTGCACAACGGGGTTTGACCTGTAAAACAGGATGCCCTTTTGTCCATTTTTCCTCCCAGGCACGTAGAAAGTTTTTAGCTGGTCCACGCTAGAGACTGACAATGCATCAAGCTCTTTGCACATCCGCTCCGGCACCCTTGTGATGGCCAGGGACCCTTCTGCGACTTCGAAGGTCTCCCGTAGCTTCGCTTGCTGCATTGGCGGCCGATCTGCATTGCTATTGCACGGCAGGTCCTCTTCCTCCGACTCTTCAGTGTCGCTGCCAAGATGAGGGCGGACTTTGCTGCTAGATGGGCCTTCAGTAACAGATTCGTCTGTATCGCTGCCGAAACGAGGACGAGTTTGGCAGAAGGACGGGCTTCCAGCGTCGGACTCATCAGTGTCGCTGCCGAAATGCGGGCGCACTTGGGTATTTTTGTTTTTGAAAGTGATAGCCGGCGCAGATTTGCTTTTGAGTCTTGGGGCCGGTCTATCCTCAGTCAGTTGTGGCTTAGCATTTTGGTGGTTTATAAAGTACCGAGAATCTTCATATCGGACTTCATGCACACCGAACGGCTGGATGTCTCCGTCAATGCGTCTTTCTTCGCCATTTTTAGTATACTTCATGCATTGATGGAGAGTTGACGGAATGATGCCGTAATCGTGGAGCCACGGCCGCCGTAAGAGAATCTTATAAGACGTGTCGGCGTCGATCACGTATATCTTAGCTTCAGTTTGCAGATCCCCGAATTTGATTGGCAGAGCTATGGACCCCAGAACTTGCTGACAATTTTGGTTGAAGCCTTGAATGACAATTCTTTCCCTTGACAGGTGTCGGACGTCCATTGATAAACTCTTCAGAGTTCGCAAGTTCATGATGTTCACTGAGGACCCCGGATCAATCAATATGCGATTAATTCGATCTCCGTCGCTGTACCCGGTAACGTAAAGCGGCCGATTATGCTCAGCCGTTCCCAGTAACAAGTCTTCATCCTTAAATGTGACTGCGGCAGCATGCAAAGCGTGCTGGGCTTCTTTCATATTAATTTCCGCAAAGTGAGCCTGATACCGCTCGGGGTTTTGTAGAGCGTGAATGAGAACATCTCTAAGTTCCTTAGATAGGACCAGGGCGTCGTAGATGCTCAGGAGAGACGGAAGCTTCCGGAGATGCGCCAAGACATTATAGTCCACCGAGGAAGGACTTATGTTTTCATCAGCCGGTTCTCTGCCATCTTCTTCATTAGCGACTTGTTTTTCCTTCCCTTTTGGGGCGTTGCCCTGATTTGGCGGTAGAGCCCTGCCGCTTCTGAGCTGGATTTGATTGGCCATTGTGGTGAGCTCCTCGTCCTCTTCGGGAAAACAGAGCTCATCCTCGGAGTTGCTGCCGAGATGGATGGCATAGCAGGTCACTACTGGGATCTCTTCATTGGAGTCTTCTTCTAACTCCCCCAGAATTTCAGCCGCTTGTACAGGGAAGAACTCCTTCAATTGAATCAATGTTCTTTCCCTTTGTTCATATTCTTCAAGGGAATCGATATATTTTTGAATGGTCGATCTCCCTGCAGACTCTTTTTCGCGCCGAGCTGCACTTTTCTTCTTCTTGAGCTTCTTGGATTTTGAGCCTGATGGAGCCGCATTGGCAGCTGGACCGGTAGGCTTCTTCTGCCCTTCCCATTCCATCCTGGGTTCCTTCCGAAGTAGCTTTATCATCTTCTTCGTCTTATTAGATATGTGCGTACTCCACGGAGGCCGCGATGAGTCTGTTTCACTTCTCAGGGCAGCGGGTTCGGCTGTCTGCTCCCAGAAGGCTTCAGTTTCTGTCTGTATAAAGTTGGTGGTTGCAACTTGATTGTTCACCAATACACTTTTGGACAGCTCGATCTCTCCAGCCTTGTACTGCTTCTCGACCCAGTCTTTGAAGATATAGCAATCCTCGATCGCATGGCTCACTACTCGGTGGTACGGGCAATACAGAGGATTATCGGTCATTTTTGCTTCTTGGGGTCTTTTCGACTCCGGCAATTGTAGGCCGTTGTTCAAGGCATCTTTGAATATCTTACGGACCTTGTCCCTTCTGAAAGAGTAAACCTTGTTCTTCTTCTCCTCTAGGGAAGGCCCATCTCCTCCTAGCAATGGCTTTCGAGACCGGTTGGTTTTGGATTCGCCCGCCCTTCGCTTTTCTTCATTGTCGGACGCATTGAAGACATTGGTACTGCTGGAACTCCCACTTTTACGGTTGTCATCCCGCTTGCTTTTCCAGGTTTTGTCTCTCTGAGAGTCCGGCGGGGGCTCTTGCTTCGAGCGTTCCAGCATCTGGACTTTCTTGGTTAGCTCCTGAAATGTCTTGAGGCCTGCTGTACACAAGAATGGGACCATCCAATTGCTGAGGTTCCCAATGAGAAGGCTGACGGACTGGTCCTGCTCCAGCGGCGGTTCGCACTTGACTGTGAGATTACGCCATCGAGCGATAAAGTCAGTGTTGCTTTCATTCTTCCCCGGCTTGGTCCTCACAAGGTCGGCAATGGAGATTTTATCACTGACACTCATGAACCTTTGCCGAAACAGGGACTCCATTTGGGCAAAGGTAATGACGGACCCATCCGGTATACTCGCATACCAGTCGAAGGCGACGCCGGTCAGGCTGTTGACAAACTGACGAAGAAGGAGCGCGTCATTGCCCCCTGTATTTCCGCACGATGCTTTGAAGTGGGCGACGTGCTGATTTGCATTCCCCGTTCCATCAAATCTTCCGAACTTAGGAATGACATAGCCGCTTGGGAACTCAATCAGATCGTACTGCGCGGGGTATGGCCGCCCACTACTGCCGATTTCTTTCTGAGCTTCAGCTTCGGCCACCAATGTTTTAACCTTGCTGGTGACCAAATCCATTATCCGGTCCTGTGTTAGCGGGATAGTGCTATCTGGGGCCAAGGCGTCCCCAGAAGCGGAGTGCGGCCGGCTTTCATGCGGCTCGACCAGTCTTGGTCCTAAAGGAACAGGCATTGGCTGCCTCGGATTGTCATCACCCGGCTGATTAGTAGCGGCTTGTGCTTGGTTGGGAGGTGCTCGAGCAATTTGAGCCGTAAGCTGCATCACCACGTTCGTTAAGTCGTCAATCTTCGAGTAGAGCTTGGCCATCTCTTTATCTTTGCTCCTGAGCTGTTTTCGAAGCTCTTGAAGCAGCTCTTGCTCCGCAGTCCTGGGGCGGAAAGTCGGCTCTTCCTCGCTGTCCGAGCTTGACTCTGCATGGACCGAGGGGTCTTTCTGCCTATCATCCTCATCGAGAGGGTTTTCTTCATCTAGCGGGGGCGGCTGTTCTTGGGCGGCGGCAACCACATTCAGGCTAGATTGGGCTTGGGATGTGGTGGCCCCGTCCTTGCTTTTGCTGCGAAGGTTGTCGCTAGGGCACTCGCCTGCCATATAGACCGTATGGATGATGTATCCGGCCGTCTTTCTATCATTGGAAGCTGATTTCACGGATCGCTGTCTTGACCGCCTTGCTTCGGTAGCTGGTAGTCGATTGAAGGCAGCTGGCCTAACCAGGTTTTTGAATGGTGCTGGCGCTTCTTTTCTGGGTTTGCCCCACTGCTTTCGTGCGGCACAGAGTGCTTGATAAACTCTTGAAGAGACAGTGTCATACTTCTTCTGTTGGGGCCGGGACATGTCTCTTTGTGGCGCTATTCGGACCGCTGTCTTCTTGATTCTGGCGGTCATGGCATTTTTCTGAACCCACTTCAGAGGCTCGAAGGAATTGCTGATTCTTACGTCCGACTCAACCGTCGTCGCAGGGCAACCCTGCACTTGGAACTTCACATGATTCCATTTGGCCGAAGCCCTGGCCCTCTTGTTGGCACGATACCTGAGCCGCTTCTGCCTTAACTTTTCTGTCCTAAGCGCCTGGCAGACTTCGGCTTTTCGGGAAGACACCGCAGACTGGGCGATGGAGGGCTTTGGAGATACGCTCGATTGTGCGTTTGTTGGAGTCATCGCTTGAGCTCGTCCGCGACATTTGTTGTTGCCCTTCGCACCGGAAGTCTTTCCCCCAGCTAGAGCGTCAGGGAATCATTCAGACACCATCTTAAGTTTCGGTTGTGGTGCCTTAGCAATCACAACATTCGGCCTCTTGCCCCTTGGGACCGGCTTGACCACCTGTTCCGCCGGGATTTCCGCCAGATGAGCGCTTCCAGCAGGGTAGATGATGACGGAGCCAAACTGGCGGGGCGGTTCCTCCCACTGTCGACTGAGGCTTGCAGGGAGAACCACACGAGCGTTGATCTTGACCACGTATGGAATCGGGGTCACGTTGGAAGCTGAATTCGTCTGGGAAGATATTGTCGTCGAAGGTTGATTGCTGCACGGAAAAAAGAACATCATTTCAGCATAGGCAATCGATATATGTATTGATTGAGTTCGCATGAACATTTAACCCGAAATATGGGAGGAGAGATTGGTCCCACCGGGCGTGCCAGAATCTGTAGGGTGTTTTTCGTCACCCCATTGAGATGGGAATACGCGCGCACTTGTCAGGTGTATACTACAGATTCCCCCTGCCTAGGGTAGGCGGGGGTTTAATGATTGTGGGGATCCGAATCTCCGGCAGCCGCGGACTAAGCTGCCGTTAATTACCCCTCGCCTTTGGGGTGAGGGAACCTCCGATTAACGGGTTAAACTGGTCATGCGAACTCAATGTGCAGTGTACATGTGTTTTATTTTGAAAGGGGGGTTTTGGGTATATCGGGAGCCACGCAGAGTTTTTACGGGGGTCCCGCTACCCGGATAGCGGGCTGGGGGTCAAGGGGGCTAGCAGCCCCCTTGCGGGGTGCGGGGCAGCGCCCCGGCCCAAAATTTTTTGAGGAGGACAGTATTGTGGAGTGTGTGTGTATGTAAATATGTATACAAATGTACAGATATACATATATATATATATAAAAGGGGAAAAGACATCCAAAGGATGCGTGGGGACAGCACCCTGAGCGCCGTGCGCATGAGCGCTGCGCGCAGGTGCGTAAGCGCGCTACGTGTCGGCACGCGGGCGCCTTGCGCACTTGCGCAAGCGCGCAGGTGCGCAAGCGCGCGCCACGTGTCGGCACGCGGGCGCCTTGCGCACTTGCGCAAGCGCGCAGGTGCGCAAGCGCGCGCGCGCCACATGTCGGCACGCGGGCGCTTTGCGCAGGTGCGCAAGCGCGCGCGCCACTTGTCGGCACGCGGGCGCTTTGCGCACTTGCGCAAGCGCGCAGGTGCGCAAGCGCGCGCGCGCGCCACGTGTCGGCACGCGGGCGCTTTGCGCACTTGCGCAAGCGCGCAGGTGCGCAAGCACGCGCGCCACGTGTCGGCACGCGGGCGCTTTGCGCACTTGCGCAAGCGCGCAGGTGCGCAAGCACGCGCGCCACGTGTCGGCACGCGGGCGCTTTGCGCACTTGCGCTGCGCGCTGCTAAAACAAATTTCTCAGAAGAGAAATCAGAAAGGAGTTGGACTCCTGAGTGTGTGTTTTTTTTTTTGTGGATTTAGTGAACGATGTTCTTCTTCCTCCTGTTGCTTGCTGGATCGTGAAGATCAAGAGATGTGAAATCTCAAAATCTCTTCTTTTTCAGATCTAATGATAGATCCAAGTTCCCCTTTGTGGGTTTTGTGGTGAAAAACTAATTTGTTTTGAAAAAGGAAGAGTAAAACTCTTGATTTAATTCAAGAGAAAGAAGAAGGTTTTGGAACCTTGAAGATGGAAGAAAGAGCTCAGCTCTGAGACTTTTTTGGAGAGAGAAAAAGTTGTTGAGATATTTCCATTATCTTTGCCTTTATAGACCACACACTTTACACATAGCCCCTTGGGCTTCACAAAATGGCATTTTGCCTATCCCATGGCTCATGTGCCATTTCTTTTTGCACATAAGCCATGGGCTTTACAAAAATTTGGCTTTATGCCTATTTTTCCTTACATTTGTCCAAAAATAAAATAAAAGAAATACAACAAAATTATTTATTACAAAAATTTTATCTTGGCGTGGGGGAGGCCGGCCGCTTCATGTTCGGGCTCGACCCGGGCATGGGCCCTACTGGGTCTGGGCTTGGGCCCACTTGGCTTGGGGTTGACTTGGATTTTGACTTGGTCAACCGGGGTGTAAATTTTTACCCCAACATGAATATCGAACTGAAATGACGGAGGGCTACGAATGGTTTTTGGCGAAAAACTTTAACGTAATGAACTTGATATCGTTGAAGGAACCTGATAGATTTTTACAAAAATACAGTTGCGAAAACCTTTGATAAAGAGGTCACTCCCGGTGAAGGGATCTTGGCTCTTTCCTCGTGGAATGAGGTGCAGGATATTCCAACTGAATACCATGATGCAAAGCTAAAAGTAATCGACTATAGTGAATTTATTACCCTGACGTAAACCTCTGCCCAAGGGGTCACTCCCAATGAAGGGATCTCGGCCCTTGCCTCATCGAATGAGGTGCTGGATATTCATAACCGAATACTACTGTGCAAAACAAAAGAAAACGTCCTTGTAATAACAGGTTTTTGAAAACTGTTCCAACAATATCCAATAGGTTTTTTTTCCTTGCATTGATCAGAATCAATGCAGTCCCATCAATTAATCACACCAGAAAAGAACGAAAATAAAATGTACGTATATACCATCCGCATTCGCCACTGGGTCCCGTCATCACCTGTTAGGTTACTTAACTAACGACAGAGCGGGGACAAGGTTAGCGCGGGTGTAAAACATATACAACATCTACTAGTATATATACCAATATACAATAATCGCTCCAGACGTGATAAATGCAACATTACAGAAAAGTAATAAGCATTACAGAACAATACACATAATCTGGGAGCCCCGGGTTTCATAGAGCCGCAACTGAAACCCGACGTTCCCCTGGTCGTGTGGATAGCCTGTGCAATGAAAACCTAGACCCCTACGGGTGCGACAAGTTACCCACCAAAACCTGAAGCGAGGCAGCCCCCTTCAACAAAATGAATGGACCACCCAGCACTTCACGGAATTCGGTAACTTGAGCACCCCTCCTTGGGTCAACTTGTACCCCCTACAAGTGCGGCGAATAGCCCGCCAATCCTAGAGTGAGGTCTCCTCCCTCTCAAAGCCATGAGATGTGGACCTGTTGCCCTCCATAACCCGGCTATTCGTGCACTCCGTCATGGGGTAATCCTAGTGCAGAAAAGAAAATATGTACAACAGGTGCATCGACCTCAACCCGGTCGTGCCCTAAACAAATAATATACAAACAGGAATAATGGTAGTCCACATGTCGGATGCTTGCCCTACGATATCAAATGTACAAATAAATCCAAACTACACTACCATTGCACGCAAGCTATCCACCACGACAAATCCGCAACATCACAGCACAACACAGAATATCAACGCGAATGTCATGTTCGCAAACCCGTCTAAAAGGACTATAGCAATTAGACAAGATTTACCGCTCGAATGACATTCACGGTGGCAGATATAATGTAAGCACTATGAACTAACGTATTTAAAATTTCGATCGACAAAACTTCCCAAAGTGGGCCCTAAGTACAAATCCAGTACTCAAACAAAATCTGAGCCCAAACAAAATATTCCAGAAACCATAATTTCATATTAAAGACACCCAGAAGAGAAATGGTACACTATTGCCCCAAAACGGCGGCGGAACCGCGGCCAACACATGGCTTGTGCGGCGGTTCCACGACAGTCTTATGGGTTCAGTCGACCAAATTTCTTCGGTAGTCTTAAAAAAGCCTGCACGATTTTCTGACATACCCAAAATAATTTTTAGACCAGTTTAAAAATTTGGCAGAAACTTGAAATACGGAAATGAGGTTTTGGAAATTTCGTTCGATCGATATTTTAAACATTTTAAAACAAGCTAGTATGTGTTAATGGCGTGGCTCTGAAACCATGTAAGTCTATGATAGCGCCCCGGCCGTCAATCCGAGGCCAAACGCGGAACAAAAAACTTTTATGAACTGGCGCTAACATAGACTTTCACCCAGATCGTGCCATTAACACTAAACTAGCAAACTACAAAGATGTTAGAATGGCTATACTGATCGATTCGTGTCCTTCGGTCTTTAGCCATCATCCCATGCTCCTCGCGGCATATCCGATCTCGCTCGATCTCCAGTCTCCTCGTCGAAGTGGCACCATGTCAACGAATCTTTATACGGGCTCCCGCTTCAAACCGAAGCAACTCAGACATGAAGTTTTCTAGCCGACATGTCTAAGATTGAAGTAGAGAGAGTGTAGAATACTTTGTCTCAAGGCACCCAATGAATTGTGTGAAGGTAAATTGAAGTTGCCATGGTAATTTGATGAAGTGAGCAAAAGGATTTTATCTTTGGAAAAATCAAACACACACACACACACATACACACGTATGTGCTCGGCCAAAAAATGTGCACCCAATGATTCAGCCACTATAAGAAAAGTTCACTGGGAATTTCAAAGGGGGGGTGAGCACAAGCTATTCTAAGGTGACCATAAGGAAAAATATCCACACAAAAATCCTATGCAGATATCTTAAGCATGACAAGAAACTTTAATGCTAAAGATGATGTAAGTCGATGTACAACACCCCAGGACTTGCGGGGAGGCGGAAATATGAAAAACGATCTTGTTCTTATGCTAAACATCGACTAACCGCATGAATCGAAGCTAAACGATAACTAACAACAAACATAGTTGTTAACAACTACTATGTAAAGGGATTATACCTAAAGAACCGTGTCCTTCGTCTTTATGAACTCCACCTCCTCCTCGGCCTTCTCCAAGTACTAGACGATCCACCCGAGAGCTTTACTCCAAGCTTAGCCTCTAAACTTGAGGCAACTAAACTTCTTTAAGTGCTAATCAAAGAAGCTAGGTGAAATAGAGTGAGGGTTATGGTTTAATAAGTCTAACTAATCCTTGTACTCAACACATGAGAGGGGAGGATTAGGGTTTGAAGAGGGAGAGCTTGAGGAGAGAGAAGGTGAAGATAATAATGAAGTGAGAATAATGAGTTATCATAATATATATCAAGCATTTCTTTTTTATCAAGAAAAGAAAAGAAATGAATTTAACAACCATGCTTGATAATATCTAGTGATGATTCACATCCATGAGTCGTTAAGCATTTATGATGCATTAATGACATGGATGAATCATCCATATGACTCACTAATCACATTCATTGTATATGCCACCTAAACCTCCTTAGTCACCACCTTCTAGAAGCTTCTCGCGCAATTACGAGAACGCCCCTCCTTTCCGCAAAAATACGGAAAAACTTTAGACTGTATAAATCCAATAACCGGATACCAGTAACTGGCTTAAACCAAAGCCGACTGGTAAAAACTGTCCGAAAGTCGTACGTGCGTAAACACACGTATGCGTCCGAACCCTTGTCGTAAAACCATACGACCTCTATATCGTTTCGCCTGGAGTAGGGAAACTCTCTGTGTGGGACTCTAGAGACTCGACTACTACGCTGGTAGTAGGTTTAACCACAGACCGCAAGCGGCACTAGCTGTATGTAACGGTCCCCAGGTAGATGTCGATAAGAAGGCCGATGAGGAAACCCATCTGAACTCCTACTGAGTCTGATGTGACAATCTACGTACAGTCCGGTCCGTTCGTCTAAGACTATCGCATATCGGGCCTAGGGGGGCGGCAATCGTCAGTCCCATAATAGCGGTATAAGTCGTGTCGGAGCGAAGCCCATTACACCCTGAGAAACTACTGGAACCTATCAGCAAATCTCGCTTGCCCTGGCCAGGGACTTTGCGTAATGGCTCTCTGACACAGCGCGATATCAACTCCCAATACCGGGAGAGACGAATCCTGTCTAACCGCCACTGCCTCCAAGTGCTTGGGACTGCACCCAACTGCTACTTGTTTGCACGACTCTTTTGAGCCGTGGTAGGGTAGCAATCTAAGAACAGTGGGACAAACTCGAGGCGAAGTAGCAGTGTCAAGTCTGCGGACTATGCTGTACTCATGTCACCTGGGAACTGCTCACTGACGACTGGTATAAAACCAACCAACAGTTCTCTGTGAGTCCTGTCCGGTGTACCCGTAACCTAACGAGCACCTGCATACTATCTCCAGTACGACGTACTGATGGCTGTGAGACAGACCATCTCCCCAACTGGGATGAGAAGCGTACACACTAGTCTACTCCGGAGTATCGATGCCCTGTCTCGATAATCTAACGACTAGGGACCTGAATAAGGATGTGCTTGTAGACTACCCAGCCCCCACTAGTGTGACTGCCATCACAACGCTGGTGGTCAAGCAAGATCCTGAGAGCTCTATCAATACGTATACTCACATATTAAGATAGAAAAACCAAGTAGCATACTACCATGTTTAGCAAGACTGTTATATACATGTGAATATCCCAAGCTTCCATTAAGTAATATACAAACTAGTATGATACAGTAATGGCCTTCTAGGGCATAAACACTAACAATCTCCCACTTGCACTAGGGCCATGTACTGGCGTATCGAAGACCGATGATCTCAAGTAACCTCTCGAACTGAATCTGAGGTAGGGCCTTTGTGAATGGATCAGCAATGTTCTCTTCAGAAGCAACTCTCCGAACCTCGATCTCCTGAAGATCAATGATCTCCTTGATCAGGTGATACCGCCTTAAGATGTGTCTGGACTTCTGATGGGACCTTGGTTCCTTCGCTAAAGCTATAGCTCCGTTGTTATCGCAATACAGAGGTATTGGATCAACTATGGTAGGAACCACCTGAAGTTCTGTTAGGAACTTCTTCATCCAGACTGCTTCTTTTGCGGCATCGCAAGCAGCTATATACTCCGCTTCCATCGTCGAGTCAGCAACGGTGTCCTGCTTGGAGCTCTTCCAGCACACCGCCCCACCATTGAGGGTAAAGACATAACCCGACATGGACTTGGAATCGTCCTTATCACTCTGAAAGCCGGAATCAGCAAAGGCCTCAAACCTGAGGTCTTTTCTGCCGTAAACCAAGAACATCTCCTTAGTCCTTCTCAGGTACTTGAGAATGTTCTTTACTGCTATCCAGTGCTTCTCCCCTGGGTCTGACTGATACCGGCTTACCACGCTCGGTGCGTAAGCTACATCTGGTCTGGTGCACAACATCGCATACATTATAGAGCCTACCGCAGAAGCGTAGGGTATAATAGACATGCGTTCCCTTTCCAAATCAGTCTTGGGAGACATCTTTTTGGAGAGGGTGATTCCATGACAAGCCGGTAGATTACCGCGCTAAGAATCTTCCATACTGAATCTTTTCAGTACAGTGTCGATATACCTGGACTGCGAAAGTCCCAACATCCTCTTGGATCTATCACGATAGATCCGGATCCCCAGAATGTAAGAGGCATCACCCAGGTCTTTCATGGAGAATCTGTGTGACAAGAATCCTTTGACAGATTGTAGCATAGGAATGTCATTTCCTATCAATAGAATGTCATCCACGTACAAGACGAGGAATACGACACTTCTGGCTACAACTTTACTATATATGCACGGTTCATCTGGATTTTTGATAAAGTCATATTCTTTGACTGCCTCATCAAAACAGATGTTCCAACTCCGTGATGCCTGCTTTAGTCCATAAATTGACTTAAGCAGCTTGCATACTTTCCCGCTGCTCCCACTCTGATTAAAACCCTCTGGCTGATCCATATAGACGCACTCTTCTAAATTTCCATTCAGAAAAGCCGTCTTTACGTCCATCTGCCAGATTTCATAATCATGGAAGGCAGCAATATCAAGAAGGACCCGAATGGATTTGAGCATAGCCACTGGAGAAAAAGTTTTGTCATAGTCCAAACCAGGTCTTTGACGAAAACCCTTTGCAACAAGTCTAGCCTTATAGGTTGCCACCTGTCCATCTACACCAATCTTTTCCTTGAAGATCCATTTGCATCCTATGGGTTTTACCCCATCTGGAGCAAAGTCCAAAGTCCATACTTTGTTGGTGTACATGGACTCCATTTCGGTCCGCATTGCATCTAGCCATCGTACCGAGTCGCCGCTCTGGATGGCCTGCTGGAAGTCAGTAGGTTCATCATCATCTATGATGCAATCCTCTCTATCCCCATCTATGAGAAAACCGTAGTATCTCTCAGGCGGATGAGACGGCCTACTACTCCTGCGGAGGGGTGCGGGAATGTCCTGTTCTTCTTGAACTTCCGGTTCTACCAAACTTTCAGTAGCAGTTTGTGGTTCTGGAATTTCTTCCAGTTTTATTTCGCTCCCACTTATTTCCTTTTCTAAAAACCGATGTTCCAGAAAATGGGCATTACGAGAAACAAAAACCTTTTGTTCCTCTGCGTAATAGAAATAATATCCCTTGGAGTTCTTTGGATATCCCACAAACATACATTTTACTGATCGTGCCTCGAGCTTGTCCACATGCTGCTTTTTAACAAAAGCTGGACATCCCCAAATCTTCATATGTTGAAGATGGGGTTTCTTCCCAGTCCACATCTGATATGGAGTAGTAGGCACAGTCTTGGTAGGAGCCCTGTTTAAAAGATATGCCGCTGATTCTAGCGCATAACCCCAGAAAGATCGCGGTAACTCAGCATTACTCATCATGGATCGTACCATATTCAATAGGGTTCGATTCCGTCTCTCCGATACACCATTATGCTGTGGAGTGTATGGAGGAGTAAGCTGAGAGAGAATTCCTTTCTCTTTTAGGTAACCTAGGAACTCGGCACTCAAGTATTCACCACCTCGATCAGATCTAAGTGTCTTGATACTTTTGCCGGTTTGGTTTTCTACTTCATTCTTATACTCTTGGAATTTCTCAAAAGCCTCGGATTTATGTTTCATCAGATAAATGAATCCGTACCTTGAGTAATCATCCGTGAAAGTAATGAAATAGGAAAAACCACCTCTTGCATGTGTAGATATTGGACCGCATACATCGCTGTGTATGAGTCCTAAGAGCTCGCTCGCTCTTACTCCTTGTCCAGTAAATAGAGTCTTTGTCATTTTTCCTTTGAGACAAGATTGACAAGTGTCATAAGTTTGATATTCGAACGAGTCCAAATATCCTTCTCTATGCAACTTAGTCAACCTTCTCTCATTGATGTGACCCAGTCTACAATGCCATAAGAAAGCTTTATTTAAATCTGGAGACTTTCTTTTTAGTGTGTTCTGGACGTTAAAAATTTGGAGTTGGTTTAAAACATACATACCGTTATTTAGTGTACCGGACCCAATCAAACCATGATTAAGGTGGATGTTAACAACATCTCTTACAAACGTGAAATCATAACCTTTATTTGATAACAAGGAAACTGATATGATATTACACGTTAAGCTTGGTACAAAAAAAACGGTTATGTAAAACCAAAATGTGTCCACTCGTCAATCCTAGGTGATAATCCCCGACGGACGCAGCCCCCACGCTAGCTCTGTTAGCAACCTTTAGGGTCATATCACCTTCCTTTAGTACTCTACGGTTTCTCAGTGCTTGCAATGAATTGCAAATATGAGATCCTGATCCGGTATCCAATATCCAGGAAGTAGAGTTGATCGACAGACAATTCTCAATTACAAACACACCTGAAGTCGAAGCCACAGCTTGCTTCGGTTCCTGGTTCTTGGCGTTCCACGCCTTGCTATCCTTCTTCCAGTGCCCTTTCCTGTGACAATGGAAGCACTCATCCTGGCCAACTACCGGTACCGTAAACTTTTTCTTTCCCTTCCCTCCCACCTTACTAACACCTCCTCTAGGTTTGGTGGCGGCCTTCTTCTTCCTTCCTTTGGCCCTAGCCTTGGACCCGGAAGAAGATGCACCGCTAACAAACATAGCGGGTGTTTCCCTTGCTTTCTGCAAGGTGCCCTCTGCACTCCTTAACATGTTCAGGAGTTCCGGAAGTTCAACTTCTTTTCTTTGAAGGTTGAAGTTCAGGATAAACTGGGCGTAGGTGGGAGGAAGGGACTGGAGAATAAGGTCTGTATAGAGCTCATTATCCAAAGTCATCCCAAGGTCTGCGAGCTCTTCAATGTAGCCGATCATCTTTAGGACATGTTCTCCTACTGATGACCCGATAGCCAACCTCGCTCGAAACAAGTTCTTAGAGGTCTCGTATCTTGCTATACGAGATTGCTTTCCATAAAGTTCCTTTGTATGGAGAAATATGCCATCTAGGTTCATATCCTCGTGCCTCCTCTGATGTTCATTGTTCATTGAGGCAAGCACGATGCACTTGGCTTTCGCGCAATCTAAATCCCAGGTTTTGCGGATTTCCTTATCCGCATTGCTGGATTTGGGACCAGGGACAGCAGGTGCCGTAGCGGTGAGGACGTATCCCAGTTTGTCATAGGTCAAAGCCATTTTGACATTCCGCAGCCAATCTTTATAGTTTGGCCCTGTCAGTATATTTTTCTCTAAAAGTAACTTAAGTCCATTCATTTTCAGGGTCGCTGCAGTTAGGAGAGAGAGAAGAAAACTCTTTAGCTTGATGCTCTTGCAAGTTTAGAGTGGTTTTTAGTTTATCTAAACTGGATGGCTCCCACTGTTTCTCGAATCCTTCCTCAAACCATAAAAGAAGAATTAGCCAGGACTATTCTCACTGTACAATACTTGCTTAACCGTTCAGCCAGGCTAGTGTCGATACTTCGAGGGAGGTTTTCCAACGTTTTCGCGAAGTTCCTTAATTAAATAACCTCTCTTCTCTGGGGGTGTAACCCCTCTGACACCTTTCTTGACACCTACTTGGTTTATAGCATTGATCGTTAAGTGACGAATCTCCTGATAAGTAGCATATACTCACAGTAGGATCGGGATCTAAATATCATCGTATGATAATGTTGAAGGAATCCTACCAACATTCATCAAACTCCAAATGGTATGCAACTCTTTGCAAATTTCAGTTTCTTTAGAAATTCCCGATATAAGTTTTTGCCCCATGCTCTTATGACCTTGGCTTTGGTCAAAATGTCATAAGTCACATGTCAAGTTCTACCCGTCATTATCTTGTCAAATTTGAACCCATCCGTATATACCCCTGACTTTGGTCAAATGATAATACGACTGTCCCAAACCAACTCATCTATCTTATGCAACAAATGAAAACCCAGCAGCTACCAAACACTATGCCTTGACTTTGGCCAAAATGCATAGCTTGAATACTACTGAATACCCAAATGAAATGACGGAGGGCTACGAATGGTTTTGGCGAAACCGTAAATGTAGTGAACTTGATATAACCGAAGGAACCTGATAGCTTTTAAAAGGAGTGGTTAAAGCTCCGCATTTAAAAATATCAGGCTTTTAAAATTAACCGAGTGGTTTCTTTTAAATTGTTCCAACGATTAAACTTTTGGTTTATTTTCTTTGCATTATAAATAATGCGTCCCATCATTAACCTATCATTGCAGAAAACAACGAAAATACAACGTCCTCTTATGCCATCCGCATTCGCCACGGGGTCCCGTCATCACCCGTTAGGTTACTTAACTAACGACAGAGCGGGGGCTGGGCTAGCGCGGGTGTAAAACATAAGTGACTTCTAAATAGCTATCATATATAGATATTATACATTCGTCAGACGCAATAATAGGCATTCCAGATCACAGATGAACTTTATTGGATTTGCAAGCAATCCGTGTTTGTTTTGAGCCTGCAACAAAAGACGGATTACACAGTTGTGATGAATAGCCATTACCCTACCCAAGACCCCAACGGGTACGGCAAACTACCCGCCCGGCAGTTTGTGCACCCCACCTTGGGTCTGTCCTAGGAGCAAAAACAGTAAAATGAAATAATACAACGGTGGCTACAACCGCAACCTGGATGTGCCCCGCAAAATAATATTACAAAAAATTACATTTACATCAAATGAATTAAATAACAACCCATCACATAACCCCGGCTATACATCACAACAGTCCAACACAGTTCATATCCACAAACAGTAAAAACCATTACAGAAATGTGCAACCCCCTGCCAACCGACATACTAGCAGTTAGGGGAGGTTTACGAACACATTATACAAACACAGATATAATCCAACAAGCAAATACTGTATAATTTCGATCGATTAAACACTTTTAATTTTGCTTCAATACTTCTCTGTAAATCTGAAACCTGAGCAAAAATAAAAACTTCCAGAAAATACCAAATATCACAGAGAAGCAATACAGGAAAATTGGGTTCCTGAATCGCCAACTTGGCGGCGGAAGCGCGGCGGATCGGTGCGATCCGCCGCGGTTCTGCGGCGCTTTAGGCGATTCAGGGGCCCAAATTTCTTGGGTGTTCTTCTACTGTCTTTTTAAGCTTTCTGAACCTCCCTGAAAATTTTTTGGACTTCATTTAAAAATCGACAGAAACTTGTGATTTCGGGTTTTTCCGGTTTCGTTTTTTCCGTTCGAAATTCATACAAATTTGCAAGTAAGTTATTTATTATTTAGTGAGGCTCTGATACCACTGTAACTCGATGTACAACACCCCACGACTTGCGGGGAGGCGAAAATATGAAAAACGATCTTGTTCTTATGCTAAACATCGACTAACCTCATGAATCGAAGCTAAACGATAACTAACAACAAACATAGTTGTTAACAACTACTATGTAAAGGGATTATACCTAAAGAACCGTGTCCTTCGTCTTTACGAACTCTACCTCCTCCTCGGCCTTCTCCAAGTAGTAGACGATCCACCCGAGAGCTTTACTCCAAGCTTAGCCTCTAAACTTGAGGCAACTAAACTACTTTAAGTGCTAATCAAAGAAGCTAGGTGAAATAGAGTGAGGGTTATGGTTTAATAAGTCTAACTAATCCTTGTACTCAACACATGAGAGGGGAGGATTAGGGTTTGAAGAGGGAGAGCTTGAGGAGAGAGAAGGTGAAGATAATAATGAAGTGAGAATAATGAGTTATCATAATATATATCAAGCATTTCTTTTTTATCAAGAAAAGAAAAGAAATGAATTTAACAACCATGCTTGATAATATCTAGTGATGATTCACATCCATGAGTCATTAAGCATTTATGATGCATTAATGACATGGATGAATCATCCATATGACTCACTAATCACATTCATTGTATATGCCACCTAAACCTCCTTAGTCACCACCTTCTAGAAGCTTCTCGCGCAATTACGAGAACGCCCCTCCTTTCCGCAAAAATACGGAAAAACTTTAGACTGTATAAATCCAATAACCGGATACCAGTAACTGGCTTAAACCAAAGCCGACTGGTAAAAACTGTCCGAAAGTCGTACGTGCGTAAACACACGTATGCGTCCGAACCCTTGTCGTAAAACCATACGACCTCTATATCGTTTCGCCTGGAGTAGGGAAACTCTCTGTGTGGGACTCTAGAGACTCGACTGCTACGCTGGCAGTGGGTTTAACCACAGACCGCAAGCGGCACTAGCTGTACGTAATGGTCCCCAGGTAGATGTCGATAAGAAGGACGATGAGGAAACCCATCCGAACTCCTACTGAGTCTGATGTGACAATCTCCGTACAGTCCGGTCCGTTCGTCTAAGACTATCGCATATCGGGCCTAGGGGGTCAGCAAGCGTCAGTCTCCTAATAGCGGTATAAGTCGTGTCGGAGCGAAGCCCATTACACCCTGAGAAGCTACTGGAACCTACTAGCAAATCTCGCTTGCCCTGTCCAGGGACTTTGCGTAATGGCTCTCTGACACAACGCGATATCAACTCCCAATACCGGGAGAGACGAATCCTGTCTAACCGCCACTGCCTCCAAGTGCTCGGGACTGCACCCAACTGCTACCTGTTTGCACGACTCTTTTGAGCCGTGGTAGGGTAGCAATCTAAGAACAGTGGGACACACTCGAGGCGAAGTAGCAGTGTCAAGTCTGCGGACTATGTTGTACTCATGTCACCTGGGAACTGCTCACTGACGACTGGTATAAAACCAACCAACAGTTCCCTGTGAGTCCGGTCCGGTGTACCCGTAACCTAACGAGCACCTGCATACTATCTCCAGTACGACGTACTAATGGCTGTGGGACAGACCATCTCCCCAACTGGGATGAGAAGCGTACACACTAGTCTACTCCGAAGTATCGATGCCCTGTTTCGATAATCCAACGACTAGGGACCTGAATAAGGATGTGCTTGTAGACTACCCAGCCCCCACTAGTGTGACTGCCATCACAACGCTGGTAGTCAAGCAAGATCTTAAGAGCTCTATCAATACGTATACTCACATATTAAGATAGAAAAACCAAGTAGCATACTATCATATTTAGCAAGACTGTTATATACATGTGAATATCCCAAGCTTCCATTAAGTAATATACAAACTAGTATGATACAGTAATGGCCTTCTAGGGCATAAACACTAACAGATGAGTCACAAAATGAAACCAAACTTCATCAATTAATGAAACAATGACTCACCCGACAATACAAATGAAGCCCACTCCCCACAAGGTTTGGCCATGAAGCAATTGGTAAGGAAATGGGCAAAAATGAATGCACAAACACCAACCTTTAATTAAACATTAAATCTAATGTTTAATCAAGTGATGAAAAACTAGCAACTTCAAAAGTAATCCCGTAACAAATTACAAGATTACCCCACAACTGTATATACATACCCGCATCCGTATTCCGACCAAATACGAATGCAATGAGACAAAAATATTCCTACACAAAATAATACTAGGATCCGGCTTAAACCAAAGCCCACTAGTATTATCCGTCCGAAACATGACACGTGGACAAGTGCACGTGTATGTTCGAACCCTGCCATAAAACCATACGGCCTCTACAACGTTTCGCCCGAACTTAAGAAACTATCTGTGGGGGGATCTAAAGACTCGCCAATACTCTAGCAGTGGGTTTAACCACAAGCACGTCAGTGGTGCTAGCTGTACATAATGGCTGCCCATGTATTGAGGAAAAGGGAGGCTGATGAGCGAACTCATCCAGAAACCGTACTGAGCCTATCAGTGACAATATCCGTACAGTCCGGTCCGTTCGTCTATGAGAATCGCATATCGGTCCTAGGGGGCTGGTAACGTCAGACCCCCAATAGCGGTATAAGTCATGTCAGAGTGTAGCCCATAACACCCTGAGATACTACTGGAATACCTACCAGAAAATCTCCTGCCTCGGCTAAGGACTTCGTGTAATGGCTCTCCTAGACACATCGTGATCTCACCCCCAATACCGGGAGAGATGAAACCCTTGTCGATCCGCTCACCACCTCATGTGGCTCGGGACTATACCCAACTAAAACCTGTTTGCATGACTCCTTTGAGCCATGGTAAAGTAATAATCAAAGCACAGTGGGAACTCACACGAGACAAATGACGATCACAGGTCGATGAACTAACCTGTACACATGTCACTAGGGAACTGCTATCTGACGCTAGGTATAATACCAACTAGCAGGTTCCCAGCGAGTCCTGTCCGGTGCACTCATAACCCAATGAGCACCTGTATACATCTTAGGTGAACTAACTGACATCAATGGCTTGTGAGACCGGCCACCACCCCTCGTCGGGGTCTCGACTGTATACACTAGTCTACTCCGGAGTATCGATGCCCTGTCTCGAAACTCCCACGACTAGGGACCACTTTTAAGGATGTGCTTATGGACTGCCCAACTCTCACGTATATGATCGCCATCATACAGCTGGTAGTCAAGAAAGAATCCTAAGAGCTCTATCAATGTGTAATAGTGATCTATAATGTCACATAAAGCTGTACACGATGATAAAGACAAACCAGATAGCATACTATCATCTCGAGTAAGACTGTCCTACCGGTATAGGTCCTCCTCAATTATTGCAATCACGTGACTGCGATCCAATAATTGACTTTGAGGGCACTATATCCAACACCCAAGCCCCCAAATCCACCATCTGGCCGCCAAAATATGTGATATAGCCGCAAATTGTGGCCTGGCCTAGGTGATTGGGCCCTAGGTTTGGTCCATATCTCCATTATCTGGTATTTAGACCTACCATATATGCAAAATGTTCTAATTTCACCTAGGGTAAAATGTGGGAGTGTCTTTCCAAGTTGTTGTTTTCGTTTTGCGACTTTTATTAACTTGAGTTTTTCTATTTGAGTTTTGATTCGGTCGTTTGACATTTGTACGTCAATATCGAGATTTGTTTGGTTATTCTTGCATGCGTAGACCATAGGTTCTAACCTATGTATGTCTCATTTGCAATATTGGTTTCTGGACTTGATTTTGATGTCGATATGACGTGTGTTGAACTATAGGTATCTTCGTGTGGGCTTTCGGGACGACAATGGAGAGCAAGGTGTCATCGACTTCGGCTAAAGCAAGGATAGTAGGTGAGTAGATGTATATCTATTGGGGAAGTCGTGTGATGGCGTATAGCACCCCGCAACCATAGATTAGGGTACTTATATATATATATATATATATTTCAATATGGGATATGGATACTTAGCTAATATGGTTCTAGGAGACTATAGGTTAGAATAAGCGTATTCGTAGGAAGGTATACCCTTAGCCCAATTTCTCTTGGTCTTAAGCCTTTGGGATATATATTGATACACACACACACATGGTATGATATGTGTGTATATGTATTAATATATATATATATATATATATATATATATAAGAATATGTTCATTTATATATATATATTGTTAGTTGTATGTATGCCCTAGAGGCCATTAGTGTACATGATTGTATATTATAGTGGATGCTTGGACATATATAGGGAGGACTTTCTTGCTCGACATGATAGTATGCTATCTGGTTACTCTTTATCTTAACATGTATACCTATACTGTTTCTCTGTTACATGTTGATAAAGCCATTAGGATGTGTACTTGACTACCAGGATTATGATGGAGATCATACTAGTGGGGCTAGGGTAGTCTATAAACACATCCATTAATTGTTCCTAGTCGTAGGAGCATCGAGACAGGGCATCGATATTCCAGAGTAGACTAGTGTGTACGATTCTTGACCCTGTATGGGGCGATGGTTGATCCCACAACCATTAGTGTTTGACATCAGAGAATGTGCACAGGTGCTCATTGGAGAATGGGTACACCGAACAGGACTCACCGAGAACTCCTAGATGGTATTATACCTCACGTCAGATAGCAGTTGT
This sequence comes from Agapanthus africanus, assembly GCA_030015575.1. NCBI lineage: Eukaryota > Viridiplantae > Streptophyta > Magnoliopsida > Asparagales > Amaryllidaceae > Agapanthus > Agapanthus africanus. Next base: position 88,127,297 of record JASDDO010000012.1, on the reverse strand, counting down.
CTGGTGACACTGGTACAGGTTAGTCTGTAGACCTGAGATCGTTATAGAGTCTTATGTGATTCCCACCGTGCTTTGATTTCCATCCTACCACGCTCAAGAGGTGTTGTGCAAACAGGTGGTTTTTTGGTACAGTCCCGAGTCATATGGAGGCAATGAGCGATAGGAGGGGTTCTTCTCTCCCGGTATTGGGGGTTGATGTTCCGCTATGCTCGATTGGCTATAACAGGAAGTCCCTGGCCAGGGATGATGATGAGATTTACTGGTAAGTGTTATCAGTAGTTTCTCGACTCGTTATGAGCTTCATATCAATATGACTTATCAAGTTACTGGGGTCAGACGTTTACCACCCCTAGACTAGATATGCGACATATCAGACTGTACGGTAGTGTTACTTATAGGCTTTGCGGGAGTTTGGACAATCTGATCGCTCAATACCTGGGTAGCCGTTACGTCCAGCTAGTACCACTGACGGCTTGTGGGTGACTGATGTGATCATCACCTACTGCTGGCATATTGATGAGTCTTTAGAGTCCTACACAGAGCTTTCCTGGCTCAAGCGAAACGAAGTAGGGCACATATGTGTGGGACTAAGATCAATACATGTATATGATACTGTATTCTAATCTCGCGATATAGGTTATATGTGATATAACCGGATTATTGAATCAAGTGTTGATTCAATGATTTGATATTAGTCGGTTATATATTGTATAGCCAGATTATTAAATCAAGTGTTGATTTAATGATTTAATATATAATTATATATTTGATATATTAACATATAGTAACTAATATTAGCTCACTTAAGAATTTCTTTATTTGTATATATATATATATATATATATATATATGTATTTACATTTTCATTTGTATCATGCTAGAAGATACATTGGACAAGGGTGTACGAGACTCATACCATACTTAAGATATTGTGGGAATTTATTTATTTAAGAAAAACAAAAATTAGGTGGAGTTAACCATGTCTAAAGATGCTTTAGAAGCATGCAGAAGCCTTGACCTAATTCCACTAGTTTTTGTTTTACATTAGATATTTATTAACCTAACCTTTATCTTAGCCTTGGTTAAGTCTCTACAAAAGAGTATGAGATATTCCTTCACCCATGGTTCACTTGATGTTCATCTTCTTCATCTCTTATTTTCCTCTCTTGGTTTTTGAGGTGAAGAAAGAAAAATAGAAAGAAAAATTCTAAAGTGAGCAAAATTCCTACTTCATCAATCTATACCATATTAGCCATTTAGTATAGGTTGTTTGCTTCACTAATTCATCAATTAGTGAAGAGGTAGCTTGAGTTAGAGTCTCCTCGACGAAGATCATCTTCGGCCTCGAAGATATTTGAGCAAGCTCGTTCATTTTGCTTAGTGGAGCCTGAGGAGAGTCTGGGACACCACTACTTAGAGCGAAGGGACTTCTATACGGAGCTTTAGAATTGAAGGACCGGTCTACAAAGGTTGTATTCCTTGTTCACTTAGAATAATATTTGATTACTTGCCTCAAAACCCTAATTCTCTTGTTCGATTCTAGGTTTGAGTTCATTAGCACACTAAAATTTTAAAATTGTATATTCGATGCATCTTTAAACCCTAATAGTCGTGCTAAGGAAGTACAACATGGTATCAGAGCCATGCTAGAGCATTAGGAGTGGTCTAGATGATGTTAAAGTATTCGAACGAACTTCGCAACCCCAAAATGGCCCCCTCTATGGAAAATTTTCAAAATGTTGGAATTTTTCATATTAAAAATTACCAGAAAATGTGCAGGGTTTTCGATGGATTCCCAATAAAAAAGATGGCCCAACTCGACCTTATGACTGCGGAACCGCGGCCAAACCCTTGTGTATGCGGTGGTTCCACGACGCCGTAGGTGAGGCAGGGAGCGTGCCTTTCTTGTGCTGATCCGTTGGTACAATGTGCACTGTCTGGGTATTTTTATGTATGCTCAAGTGTTGAGCTTTCTGGGAATTTTGGGAATTCGTTGATTCGATTGAAATGTTTAACATCGTCTAGATATCTGTGATATGTTTTACAATATTTGGAATCCACAATAATCAGTTTTGTGAAAACTAGTTTTTATCTTATAAATCTAGCAATTTAGTCTCGAATGACCGGTTGCCACGGATTTTTGATTTAGATCAAAAATCCGTCGCAATCGCGCAGTGAACGCGGATACTCGCCCGGTAACATTACTACATAGCCATGCCACAAAAGCATCCCCGTGGGTGCTCGCGGCGGTGTTCCGCCTAAGTGCACTCCGTCGACAGCATCGGGGGTATGGCTGTCTACTAAAGTTTCCGACACGCATTCAATCAAGTTGTCGGGAATCTTGTTGAATTGCCCGACTGGTTATTGAAAAGTGTTTTCAATATCGAGACTAAAATGCAGGATTTATAATGTTAGGCATGAAATTCGGAATATGAGATATTCCCGGTTTATAATGTCTAAGGAATAAACTTGGTTAGGCATGAAATCAGAAGTATGTGATATTTCGGGTTTATGATGTCTAAGGGTGTTGCGGATTCTAATTATTGTAGTTCACATTTCTTTTTTGCGACCGTAAGTGTAATATATGGTATATCGCTGGTTTCGTTGCTATATGTCAACGACAATTGGGATACACATATTTACTTATGTCGATAACATGTGATGTTATGTGTTGCTGTGATATGTTATATTGGATCGTCGTGTTTGAATAGCCGGGGGTTTTTACGTGAGATGAGAGTTTTTCATTTTCATTCATGTAAAAACTGTATGTAATATTCTTTTATTGAGGCAGTTCCAGGTTGAGGATGATGTAACCATTGATGTATATTATTTACTTTTCTGCATTAGGATAGATCCAAGGAGGGGAGCACAAGTAACCGGGTTCTAGGGTCCAGTGGGAGACCATCTCGAGGAGTCGAGACCGGGTCTCCTAACTCTAGAATTGGCTGGGTTGCTTGCCGCTCTCGTAGGGGTCTAGGGATGTGGGTTTGGCTATTCATCACGACCGTGGAATCTGTGTTTTTTACTGGCTTAATTTAAAACATGGAAATCCTAGTATATCCAATATTTCATATGTTGACTTTTGCTGCAATGTTCTGTGATGAGATCATATAACTGCCAGAGATGAATGCTTATTATTATATATATGATATATAATAGACGTTGCTTATGTTTTGCACCTGCGCTAGTCCGGCCCCCGCTCTTCCGGTAGTTAAGTAACCTAACAGTGAAGACGGGGCCCCGTATGAATGCGGATGGTATAAGCGTACGTTGTATTTTCGTTTCTTTATCTGTGATGTTTAGGAAGCATAAATGATGGGACTTCATTAATGGGATTAATGAAAAGGAAAGATACCTAATGATGTTGTAGAATCAAATTTTCGAAAAGGTAGCTCTAGTTCTTGCTTTGCATAGCGGTATTCCTTGTAGAATATCCAACACCTTATTCGATAAGGAAAGAGCCTGGATCCCTTCACCAGGAGTGACCTCTTTAGCAAAAGCTAGTAGATGCTACACCCATTCAGTTTGTTTTGAAAAACTCGATTTTAAAATCGGAGCTTAAACCACTCCTTTTCAAATCACTAGATTCAACAACGATATCAAGTTCGTTACGCAAAAAGTTTTCTTAAAAACCTGTCGTAGCCCTCTGTCATTTAAGATAGGTGCTATTTAGTATTCGTGATGCGTTTGTTGGCCTTTGTCAAGGCATAGTGTGCTGTAGCTGATTAGTACTTATTTTCTTGCATGTGATGCGATTGGATTAGGGTAGTCGTACGACCTTGTTGGCCTTTGTCAAGGGTCGTGCGGGTGGGTTTAATTCAATTAGGAAATGACGGGTTGAACTTGACTAGCGCCCTATGATTTGTTGGCCTTTGTCAAGGTCATAGGACGTTAGGGGCAAAATATTATCGGGAATTTCAAGTGTTGAAATTTGCAATGAGATTGCATACGTTCTATGAGATAGTTGGATCCCGATACCCGCTGCGAGTAAGTGTTACTCCTGGGAGAGTTTTACACTTTACAATTAGCTAATCCATTTGGTGTCTAAAAAGGTGTCAATAGGGTTCTGCCTCTGGGAAAATGAGGTTTATTTTAATTAGGTCCGTGCGAAAGCACGGAGAACCTCCCTCAAAGTACCGACACTGGCCTGGCTGACCGGTTAGCGAACTTGTAGGGTGTAATTAATCCCGGCTAGTCTTATCTTTTAGGGTTTGAAGGAAAATTTGATAAAAAGAAGTGGGAGCCATCCTGATTAGATAAGATAATAACCAATCTAATCTTGCAAGAGCATACGCTAAAGTGTTTTTCTTCTCTCTCTCCCCCAAGGTAGCAACCATGACACTCCTTAATCAAGATAATAATATGGATGCATTGACCAAATCCGCTTATTATACTGTGTTGGGGAACGTTGGTTCTGCTCTTCCTTATAGTTGTTATAAGACTGAGCAGGAAATAGGGGAATACCAGGATTCCTATGCCACCCAAACGAGGAATGAGCATATTGATGCATCTTCTTCAGGTGTGTTTGTAATAGAGAACTGTTTCTCAATACACTATACATCCTGGGTATTAGATACCGGATCAGGATCCCACTTATGTAATGTGTTACAGGGGCTTAGAAAAGGTAGAGAACTGGCAAAAGGTGAACATTTTCTAAAAGTAAGGAATGGTGCAACTGTTGCAGACAAAGCAGTTGGCGAATATCACCTAGTATTACCGAACGAAAATATACTGATCTTGAACGACTGTTATTACATACCATCTATGATGTGCAATTTAATATCAATTTCTCTATTAGATAAAAAATGATATAATTTTGTAGTAGAGAAAAATGTTATGAACATTTTCCTAAATCAAGTGTTCATTGGGTTTGGTGCGTTATGTAACGGTTTATACGTTCAGAATAAGAATACAATTCTTAATGTACAAAATACATACAAGAGGAAGAGTTCAGAAATGAACGAATCTTTCTTGTGGCATTGTAAACTAGGTCATATCAATGTGACACAGCTAGATAAGTTACATAAGGATGGATATTTGAATCCGTTCGAATTTTTATCTTATGAAACTTGCCAGTCATGTCTCAAAGGTAAAATGACAAAAACTCCGTTTTCTGGATATGGAGAAAGAGTTAGTGAACTCTTAGGACTGATACATAGTGATGTATGTGGTCCTATGTCTACACATGCCAGGAATGGTTCCTCATACTTTATTACATTCACTAACGATCTTTTAAGATTCGGACATGTGTTCCTGTTGAAACACAAGTCTGAAACTTTAAGAAATTCAAAGAATATAAATGCGAAGTTGAGAACCAAACGGGTAAAAGTATTAAAAAACTTCGATCTGATCGAGGAGGAGAATAATTGAGCACGGAGTTCCTGGATTATTTAAAAGAGAATGGGATTCTCTCTCAGCTTACTTCTCCGTGTACACCACAGCACAATGGTGTATCGGAGCGGAGGAATTGCACCCTATTAGATATGGTGCGCTCTATGATGAGAACAACTAAGTTAACTATTTCCTTTTGGGCTATGCACTTGAGAAAGCTGAATACCTATTGAATAGGGCTCCCACCAAATCAGTGCCTACCACTCTATATGCGATATGATATGGGAAGAGACCATTTCTTAAACGAGTTAAGATATGGGGTTTTTTGGCCTATGTTGAAAAGTAAAATCCGGACAATCTTGAGGCAAGGTCAGTTCTGTAAGTTTGTTGGATATCCCAATCATACGTAAGGGTATATCTTCTACCAAACCATGGAACAAAAGGTGTTTTGTTTCTCGGCATGCCACATTTTTAGAAAAGAAATTTCTCACAAAACAAATTAATGGTCATGAGGTAGAGCTGGAAGAAGTTCCAGCTACACAAACCGCGACTGATGATTTAGTGGAACCAAAGGATTCGATAGTCTCCAAAGAACCTCAGCCTCTCCGCCGATCTAGTAGGGTTCCTCATCCACCTGAGAGATACTACGGTTTCCTCAGTGACGGTGGGAGCGAGGATTGCATCATGAAAGATGATGACCCAACTAGTTTCGAGCATGCCATCCTGAGTGGGGACTCTGTGAAATGGCTGGATGTAATGCGATCTGAGATGGAATCCATGTACACCAACAAAGTATGGAATTTGCATGTTGCTCTTGAAGGGGCAAAACCCATTGGGAGCAAGTGAATCTTTGAGAAAGATACTTGGCGTAGATGGAAAAGTTGAGACTTTCAAAGCTAGACATGTAGCAAAAGGTTTTCGTCAACAACCAAGTGTGGATTATGATGAAATCTTTTTCTCCAGTGGCTATGCATAAGTCCATCCAGATCCTACTTGCCATCGTTGCATACCATGACTACGAAATCTGGCAGTTTGACGTCAAGACCGCTTTTCTAAATGGTGATTTAGAAGGGAGCGTGTACATGACAGCCAGAGGGATTCGTGGATAGTGGGAGTAGCAGAAAGGTGTGCAATTTTCTTAATTCAATCTACGGGTTGAAGCAGCCATCGCGGAGTTGGAACATCTGTTTTGATGTAGCGGTCAAAGAGTTTGGCTTCATTAAAAACATAGATGAACCTAGTATATATAAGTAGGTTGTAGAGAGTAAGATTGTCTTCCTCGTATTGTACATAGATGACACACTCTTGATAGAAAATGGTGTTCCTATGCTACACTCGATCAAGCTCCTCTTATCATAAAGATTCTCTACAAAAGATCTGGGAGATACCTCCAACATTCTGGGGATTAAGATCTATAGAGATAGATCTAAACGGATACTGGGATTGTCCTAATCCAGGTACATTGACACCATACTAAAGAGGTTTAGTATGGAAGATTCTAAGCATGGGAATTTACCCACGATCTCAGGAATCACCCTCTCCAAAGAGATATCTCCCAAGACTGATTTAAAGAGGGCTCGCATGCAAGGGATACCCTATGCTTCGACAGTAGGCTCTATCATGTATGCGATGCTATGTACCAGACCAGATGTAGCTTACTCACTAGGTGTAGTGAGTAGGTATCAATTGGATCCTGGGAAGAATCACTGGATAGGTGTGAAGAACATTCTTAAGTACTTAAGAGGACTAAAGAAATATTCTTGGTGTATGGTAACGGTGAACTCCAGTGGGAGTCCTTTACCGATTCGAGCTTCCAGAGTGATAAGGTTGACTAATAGTCAGTCTCGGGTTTTGTCTTCACCCTCAGTGGAGGGACGGTATGTTGGAAGAGTTCCAAGCTAGATACCATGGCAGACTCAACGATAGAGGCTGAATACATTGCTACCAACGATGCTGCCAAAGAGGTTGTCTGGATATTCCTTGTTCATGACATGAACTTGGTTCCTACCATTGAGCGTCCAATACCAATATTGTGATAACAATGGAGTTATGACTTTGGCCTTGGAACCCCGGTCCCATCAGTGATCCAGACATATTATGAGGCAGTATCACCTGATTAGGATGATGGTTGATCTCCGGGAGATCGAGGTCAGGAGAGATGAATTGAAGAATAACACGGCGGATCCACTCACGAATGCCTTTCCCAAGAAAGACTTTTATGAGACGTTGGGTATGAGATACTACAACAACTGGCCTTAGTTAAAGTGGGAGATTGTTAGTTGTATGTATGCCCTAGAGGCCATTATTGTACATGATTGTATATTATATTGGATGCTCGGACATATATAGGGTGGAATTTCTTGCTCGACATGATAGTATGCTATCTAGTTACTTTTTTATCTTAACATATATACTTGTACCGTCTCTCTGTTATATGTTGATAAAGCCCTTAGGATGTGTACTTGACTACCGGGATTATGATGGAGATCATACTAGTGGGGCCAGGGTAGTCCAGAAGTACATCCTTTAATTGTTCCTAGTTGTGGGAGTATCGAGACGGGGCATCGATATTCCAGAGTAGATTAGTGTGTACGATTCTTGACCCTGCGTGGGGCGACTGTTGATCCTGCAACCATTGGTGTTTGACATTGGAGAATGGGTACACCGAACAAGACTCGCCGAGAACTCCTAGATGGTATTATACCTCACGTCAGATAGCAGTTCTCTGGTGACACTGGTACATGTTAGTCTGTAGACCCGAGATCGTCATAGAGTCTTGTGTGATTCCCACCGTTCTTTGATTTCCACCCTTCCACGCTCAAGAGGAGTTTTGCAAACATGTGGTTTTTGGGTACAGTCCTGAGTCATGTAGAGGCAATGAGCAATAGGAGGGGTTTCGTCTCTCCCGTTATTGGGGGATGATGTTGCGCTATGCTCGATTGGCTATAACAGGAAGTCCCTGGCCAGGACTGATGATGAGATTTACTGGTAAGTGTTATCAGTAGTTTCTCGACCCGTTATGAGCCTCACATTGGCATGACTTATCAAGTTATTGGGGTTTGACGTTTACCACCCCTAGACTAGATATGCGACATAACAGACGAAGAGACCGGACTGTACGGTAGTGTTACTTATAGGCTTTGCGGGAGTTTGGACAAGCTTGCTTGCTGATCTTATGATCGCTTAATACCTGGGTACCAGTTACATCCAGCTGCTATCGTTGACGGCTTGTAGATGACTGATGTGATCATCACCTACTGTTGGCGTATTGACGATTCTTTAGAGTCATACACAGAGGTTTCCTGGCTCAAAAGAAACGAAGTAGGGCATATATATGATATGTGCGGGACCGAGATCAATACGTGTATATGATACCGTATTCTAATCTCGTGATATAAGTTATATGCGATATAACCGGATTATTGAATCAAGTGTTGATTCAATAATTTGATATTAGTCGGTTATATATTGTTGGATATAGTGCCCTCAAAGTCAATTATTGGATCGCAGGCACGTGATTGCAATGATTGCGGAGGACCTATACCGGTAGGACAGTCTTACTCGAGATGATAGTATGCTATCTGGTTTGCCTTTATTAGTCGTGTACAGGTTCAGGTGACTGATCACTGTTACACGTTGATAGAGCCCTTAGGATCTTGCTTGACTACCAACAGTATGATGGCGATCATATACGTGAGAGTTGGGTAGTCTATAAGCACATCCTTAATAGTGGTCCCTAGTCATGGGAGTTTCGAGACAGGGCATCGATACTCCGGAGTAGACTAGTGTATACAGTCGAGACCCCGACGAGGGGCGGTGGCCGGTCTCACAAGCCACTGGTCTCAGTTGGATCACCTAAGATGTATACAGGTGCTCATTGGGTTATGAGTACATCGGACAGGACTCGCCGGGAACCTGCTAGTTGGTATTATACCTAGCGTCAGATAGCAGTTCCCTGGTGACATGTGTACAGGTTAGTTCATCGACCTGAGGTCTTCATTTGTCTCGTGTGAGATCCTACTGTGCTTTGATTTCTACCCTACCACGACTCAAAGGAGTCGTGCAAACAGGTCTTTTTTGGGTACAGTCCTGAGCCACAAGGAGGCAAGTGAGCGGATCGGCAGGGGATTCGTCTCTCCCGGTATTGGGGGTGAGATCGCGCTGTGTCAAGGAGAGCCATTACACAAACCCTCGGCCGAGGTAGGAGATTTACTGGTAGGTACTTCAGTAGTATCTCAGGGTGTTCTGGGCTACACTCCGGCACGACTTATACCGCTATTGGGGGTCTGACGTTACCAGCCCCCTAGGCTGATATGCGATACTCATAGACGAACGGACCGGACTGTATATACATTATCACTGTTAGGCTCAGTAGGGTTCCAGGATGAGTTCGCTCATCGGCTTCCCTTGAGGTCAGTGCATGGGCAGCCGTTACGCACAGCTAGTGCCGCTGACGGCTTGTGGTTAAACCCACTGCCATGTTACTGACGAGTCATTAGAGTCCCCCATAGATAGTTTCCCAAGTTCGGGCAAAACGTTGTAGAGGCCGTATGGTTTTATGGCAGGGTTCAGAATTGTACGTGCATTTACGCAGTGTCATATTTCGGGCAGATAATACTGGTGGGCTTTGGTTTAAGCCGGATCCGAGTATTATACTGTGTAGATATAATATCTTCGTCTCTGTTGCATTTGTATTCGGTCGTAATACAAATGCGGGTATGTTTATACTACGGGGTTATCCTGAGATTCGTTTCAGGATCGCTTTTGGAAGTTGCCAGTTTCCAGTTTCCAGTTTTCTATCACCCGTCTTCAACATTCGGTTAAATGCGGATTTATCTTTTCGTCACTAGGGTGAGTCATGAGGGTGAGTCGTGGTTCTAGAAGCTTCTAGATGGTGACTAGGATGATGAGGTGTTTAGTGACTCATTAGTGCATTAATTGATCATTTAATGTTTTGATGACTAGGTTAATATGATTCATTGTATGCATTAATGATATATGCAAGGTGTTATCTTTGACTCATGCTTTTCTTTTTGTGCTAATGCTTACCCCCCTCCTACACTCACCCCCCCACCTCTTCAAGTAGTGGCCGGCCCCTCTTGCAAAAGGAAGATGGTTGTTCATTTGAAAAAAAAAGGTTATGGTTTTGGTTCATGGAAATTAATATACTCATTTCTCATTTTCATCTGATCCAAAAGGCAACTTCATTAACCGTTCATCCATAGCTTTGGATATAATGAGACAAAGTGTTCTACTCATTCTCTACATCAATCTTGGTCATCTCTTTTGGCAGACTTGATGACCGAGTTGCCTCAGTTCAGAGGCGGGAGCCCGTTTAAAGATCCGTTGACGTGGTGCCACCTGGACGAGGAGACTGGAGATTCAGGAGATCGGAGCAGCCACAACAAAGCGTGGGATGATGGTTAAAGACCGAAGGAGTCGGATCGTTCGGTATAACATTTCTACCCACTTTGTAGTTTGTTAGTTTAGCAATAATGGCAGATCCGGGTTATAGTATACGATAGCGCCAGTTAAAAAGTTTTGTTCCGCATTTGGCGTCTGAAAGACGGCCGGGGCGCTACCGTAGACTTACATATATGATATAGCCGGATTATTAAATCAAGTGTTGATTTAATGATTTAATGTATAATTATATATTTGATATATTAACATATATTAATATTAGCTCACTTAAGAATTTTTTTTTGTAAATACATTAAACATATATATATATATATATGTATGTATGTATATCTATATATATATATTTGATATATATATATATATATATATACATTTTCATTTGTATCATGCTAGATGATACATTGGACAAGGGTGTATGAGTCTCATACCATACTTAAGATATTGTGGGGATTTATTTATTTAAGAAAAACAAAAATTAGGTGGAATTAACCATAGATAAAGATGCTTCAGAAGCATGTAGAAGACTTGACCTAATTCCACTAGTTTTTATTTTACATTAGATATTATTAACCTAACCTTTATCTTAGCCTTGGTTAAGTCTCAACAAAAGAGTATGAGATATTCTTTCACCCATGGTTCACTTGATGTTCATCTTCTTCATCTCTCATTTTCCTCTCTTAGTTTTTGAGGTGAAGAAAGAAAAATTCTAAAGTGAGAAAAATTCCTACTTCATCAATCTATACCATATTAGCCATTTAGTATAGCTTGTTTGCTTCACTAATTCATCAATTAGTGAAGTGGTTGCTTGAATTAGAGTCTCCTCGACGTAGATCATATTCGGCCTTGAAGATCTTTGAGCAAGCTCGTTCATTTCGCTTAGTGGAGCCTAAGGAGAGTCCGGGACACCACTACTTGGAGCGAAAAGACTTCTACATGGAGCTTTAGAAGTGAAGGACCGGTCTACAAAGGTTGTATTCCTTGTTCACTTAGAGTAATGTTTGATTACTTGCCTCAAAACCCTAATTCTCTAGTTCGATTATAGGTTTGAGTTCATTAGCACACTAAAATTTATACTCGATGCATCTTTAAACCCTAGTAGTCATGCTAAGGATGTCCAACACACACACACACACACACACACACATATGTGTAAAATGAGGATATGATATGTTAGAAGGATATTAGTCAATATTGTTGGATATATGTATGCCACAGAGGCCATTATTTGATATTGGATTCTAGGATATGTACATATATACAGAGGACTTTCTCGCTCGACATGATAATATGATATCTGGTTACTCTTTATCTTAACATGTTCACTTGATTGTGTATACTATTCATTTGATACATGTTGATAAAGCCCTTAGGATATTCGTTTGACTATCATGATTATGATGCAGATCATACTAGTGGGTCATGAATGGTCTATAAGTGTATCCTTAAATGTTCCTAGTCATGGGTGTATCGAGACAGGGCATCAATATTCCAGAGTAGACTAGCGTATACGTTTCTTGACCCATTTGATGGGTGATGGATGATCCCATATCCATTGGTGTTTGACATCAAAGATTGTATACGGGTGCTCAGTGGAGACTGGGTACACTGAACGGACTCGCTGAGAACTTCTATATGGTATTATATTTATCGTCGGATAGCAGCTCTCAGGTGACACTTGTACAGGTTAGTCTGTAGACCCAAAATCGTCATAGAGTCTTGTGTGTTCTCCCACTGTACTTTGATTTCCACCTTACCACGGCTCTATTGAGTCGTGCAAACAGGTGGATTTTGGGTACAGTCCCGAGACACATGGAGGCAATGAGCGATAGGAGGGGTTTCGTCTCTCCCGGTATTGGGGGGTTGATGTTGTGTTGTGCTCAATTGGCTATAACAGGAAGTCCATGGCCAGGGTCGATGAGATTTACTGATAAGTGTTATCAGTAGTTTCTCGATCCGTTATAGGCCATACATCAGCACGACTTATTGAGTTATTAGGGTCGACAATACCATCCCTATACTCAATATGCAACATATCAGACGAAGAGACCAGACTGTACGGTAAGTGTTGCTGGTTGGCTCTATAGGATTTTTGACAGATTCGCTTGTTGTTTTTCTGTTCGCTCAATACCTAGGAGCCGTTACGTACAACTAGTGCCACTGACGGTTTGTGGGTATGTGATATGATCATTGCCTACTGCTAGCGTATTTACGAGTCTTAGAGTCCCACAAAGGGGTTTCCTAGCTCAGGCGAAAGTATGTAGGGGCGCATATGGGGATATGCGCAGGAGCTTGATTAAATATGCGTATATGATACCATGTTTTAATCTAGCATTTTCTATTGGTCGGGTCGTATGTGATATGACTGGATTATTAAATCAAGTGTTGATTTAATATCAAATGACCATTAGCTCATTTATTAAATCCTTTCTTTATTTTGTATGCATGAATGTATGTATGTTTATATTGATATGTATGCATACATTCATGCATACATGTGTCATGGTTGATGATACATTGGAGATGGCTATACAATACTTACATGGAAACCATTTTGATATTTTTAATTATTGAGTTAAAAGAAAATAGGAAATAATTCATGGATAATATTTCTTCTACACACTTCTTGAGTTGTCCAAATTTAACCATGGTCTTATTTCCTAATTATCTTTTAACTCAACCATTGAAAAATATCTAGATATTTTCCTAGCCTTAGTTAAGAGTGAGTGTTACTCTCTCTTATTGATGATTATTATCTTTTGTTCTCTTGAGCTCAAGCTAAGACATTTCCATCTCCTTCTTCCTCCAAGCTCTCTACCTCTTTCAAACTGAGTGAAGAAAAAGAAAAAGAAAGGTTTTAAAGTGAGAATATTGTTGGCTATAGTGCCCTCAAGTCAATTATTGGATCGCAGGCACGTGATTGCAATTATTGAGGGAGGACCTATACCGGTAGAACTGTCTTACTCGAGATGATAGTATGCTATCTGGTTTGTCTTTATCATCGTGTACATGCTTCAGGTGACATTACAGATCATTATTACATGTTGATAGAGCCCATATGATTCATGTTTGACTACCAGCAGTATGATGGCGATCATATACGTGAGAGTTGGGTGGTCTATAAGCACATCCTTAAAGTGTCCCTAGTCGTGGGAGTTTCGAGACTAGGCATCGATGCTCCGAGAGTAGACTAGTGTATAAGGATCGAGACCCCGACGAGGGGCGGTGGCTGGTCTCACAAGCCATTGGTGTAAGTTGGTTCACCTAAGATGTATACAGGTGCTCATTGGGTTATAAGTACACCGGAGGGACTCGTCAGGAACATGCTAGTTGGTATTATACCTATTGTCAGATAGCAGTTTCCACTGTGCTTTGATTACTACCCTACCACGGTTCAAAGGAGTCGTGCAAACAGGTTTTAGTTGGGTACAGTCCCGAGCCACTTAGAGGTAGTGAGCGGATCGTTAGGGGATTCGTCTCTCCCGGTATTGGGGGTTGATGTCGCAGTGTGCACGGGAGGCCATCACCAGAAATCCTTATCCAAGGTAGTCGAGAATTACTGTTTAGGATCAGTAGTTTCTCAGGTGGTGATGGGCTTTATACCGACATTAAATGTCGTGTTATTAGGGGTATGACTTTATCCACCCCCTAAACCCGATATGCGATACTCATAGACGAATGGACTGGACTGTACGGATATTATCACTGTCAGGCTCAGTAAGGATTCAGGATGAGTATGCTCGTCGGCCTCCCTTTCGCTCAATACCTGGGCAGCCGTTACGTACAGCTAGTGCCACTGACGTGCTTGTGGTTAAACCCACTGCCAGCGTATTGATGAGTCTTTAGAGTCTTACATAGAGGGTTTCCCTGGTTCGGGTGAAACGTTGTAGAGTCCGTATGGTTTTATTGCAGGGTTCGATCATATACGTGCACTTGTGCACGGACCATGATTGGACAGATAATACTAGTGGGGTTTGGTTTAAGCCAGATCCTAGTATTATATTGTTGGATTATTTTCGTCTCGTAGTATTCGTATTCAGTCGGAATACGGATGCGGGTATGTATATACAGATAAGGGGTATTCTTGTAATTTGTTACAAGATTGCTTTAGTTGATGCCACTTCTTTTTTGGATTAAACATTTTGGTTTAAATATTTATTGGTGGAAAGTGTGACTCATTCTTGGTCTGACTCGGCTTTTGTCTTTGCTAAGATATTTGTGTGTGAGGATTATGAGATATTTTGTGAAGGAGGGCAGATCTTTTTTAGGTGGGGCTTTTCTTTTGTTGCTCAAGCTCACAAAATATAAAAACAACACTCACAAAAGAATTGGCAGCCACTTCATTATTTCTTTCTTGACTTGGTTTTTTCTTGAGCTCACACTTTCCTCTCATGGGCATCTTCTTCAACCTCCACCCATCCTTCTCATGAGTTGAGAATCCATGGGTATTTTGAGACAAAGTATTCACACACTATATCTACTTCATCTTGGGTATCTAGGCTAGCAAACTGGATGCTTGAGTTGCTTCGGTTTTGAGGCAGGAGCCCGTATTACGAACCCTCGACGTGGATCTTCTTCGACGGAGGGAGACCGGAGATCAAATTTGATCGGGAAAGCCGCGAGGAGCTTGGGACAGAGGTTGAAGACCGAAGGACATGGATCGATCGGTATAACCTCTCTAAACTCCTTTTGTAGAATTAGTATAGGGTTAATGGTACGATCCGTAGATTAGGGTTTCGTTAGCGCCGGGTTTTAAAAGTTTTTGTTCTGCATTTGGCCACGGATTGATGGCCGGGGTGCTGTCGTAATCCAACATGGTATCAGAACCAGCATATTAACTACATACTAGTTTGTTTAGACGATGTTAAAGTATTGAAACCGAAACAACTCCAAATCAATACCCTGAATATTCCGTTCACTGTCGAATTTTAAATGGTCTTCTAAAAATATTTTAGCAACTGCAGAAGACTACTCAGGTGACCACTAGAACATACCCTAAATACGAACCCTTTCCACCTTACTTGACCTGGACACATGTAGGAAAATTCCGGTCTGGCCGGTTTTGTGAGGATGTTAGGACTTGGGTTTTGGAGTGTGGTCTAGTTTTTGGAATATTGGTTCAGTGGTATTGCTAGTTTAGCCCAGTTTGGATATGGTTTTATCTAGTTGTTTGGGGCTTTTCGGGGTTATTTCAAAGTCGATATTTCTAATATTGTTTAAAGTTTACAGTACATACATTTCTATCTGCGACCGTGAATATCATTAGAGCAGTACAACTTGTCTAATTGCTATAGTTCTTTTAGACGGGTTTGCGAACGTGACATGCACGTTGATATTCTGTGTTGTGCCGTGTTTTTGCGGAATCGTCGTGGTGGATAGCCTGGGTGCAATGTTAGTACATTTTAGTTTTATTTATACATTTGATATCACGGGACGAGCGTCCGACATGTGGACTGCCGTCACTATCTTTTTGTATATTATTTGTTTGGGGCACGACCGGGTTGAGATCGATGTCACCGTTGTATATATTTTCTTTTCTGCACTAGGATTATGTAACGTTTTGAAAATTATTTCGGTGAAGTTTTGGAAAATCGGCAAAATAAGGGGGTTTTCTGTAAAAAGTCAAAATACAAATATCTTTATTATAAAATTAAATATACATATTCTAGCTATGTAATTGCTAGTATTTGGTGTTTATTGAGTCACTGGTGAAATTTCAAATTTTTTGAAAAATTTTCCGAAAATAATTATTTTAATATTATTTTAAGCCGTCCCTAATACATTTAATTAGGGAAAATTACAAATTGGAATGAGTTGAAACAAATTTTGTGCATCATAACACATTAAACAAAATTGTAACATGTTAGTTTGAAATGAATTGGAGTTGTCATAATGGTTCTAGAAAATTATAGAACGAGTTGCTAGAAAAAGGAAATAATTAAATAATGAAATTAGTTAATAGATGTATGAATTAAGATACTTCATACACACACTACACCACATTTCATTAATCCGTCCTACTGGCCGAAACATGCAGCAAACCCACCATATGTCCCCACCACAAAGCTTGGAAAGAAAACAAGGAAAAAAATAGAATAAGGAAAGAAAGTCAAAGGAGGTATGGGGTATTTGTTTTCTTGTGATATGTTTTCAACACAATCACTCTCTCTCTCTCTCCCCTCCTTCCCCAAATGGCCGAACCCTCCATTCCTTGCTGCAACAGCCCACTCCCCCTTGCTTCTTCCTCCTTCTTGTGTAAAGAAAACCCTAAAATTTCCATCAAAATCCAAAATAAAAACTCAAAACGAAAATCCAACTCCTACCCATTTTTTCTTGCCTATCTAGCATGGATCTAGGAGCATGGAAGCTACTTTTGGAGGCTAGGATTTGCATGCTAGATCCTTAATCTTGTGAGGTATAAATCAAGACCTTTTGTTAAATTGTTGTTTGAATACCTTAAATCAAGCATTATTAATTATTAATTTGGGTTTAATTGTATGTTTGGAAAAATTTAGTAAGGGTTTATGAAATTCAAGTTAGGGTTTTTTATTATGTAATTGTGGTTGCAATTGTAGTTCTACATATTGTGAAATGATAACCTAATCAAATTTCTAGTTTGCAAATTGTTAGTTTGGAATTGTAATAATTATGCTAAATTGCTAACTAGGTTTTAGAAATTTAATTAAAATGTGGGATTAAAATCTAGTTAAGGTTTTTAGCACATCATTAAGGTTTCCATGTGTGGTTTAACCATTTAAAATATGCAAAACCAAGCTTAATTGTTAAATTGTGATTTTTGCTTTAAAATTTGTTAAAATTGGTTGTTTTTGCAAACTTGAATTTTGGGTTAATGATAATTAGTGAGATTAAAAATATGGAAATGGTTTATATGACCTGGTTATGATACTTAGTGAATATTATGGCTATTAGTTGGGTTAAAACATCAAGTTTCGAATTAAAACGGTAATTAAGTGTTTTCTAGGTTTTGTGAAATAAATCGATTTGAGCATATTTAAGGTTTTTATGAATTGCACCATATTTTCAATTAGATTCTAGTGCATTATGAACGCGTGATTGGTATGTTGGGTTTTTCTCGATTGATTGACGTTTGTACATCGACATCGAGGGTTGGTTTGGCTATTTTGGCATGCGTAGGCGATAGGTTTTGACCTATGCGTGATACGCGTGTCGACTTGATTTTTCGTGTGCCGTTTCGATTTCGAATTTGATTTTAATGCGATACGATGCGTTATGATATGTAGGTAGCCCATGTGGACTTCGAGACGACAAGCAAGCGCGTAGCGACGTCGGCACCGGCGAGCGAGGATCAGGTGAGTAGATTTATATCTACGGGGAGAAGTCGGGTGGATGGCGTATAGCACCCCCGCAGTCCGTGGTGGTGTATACGGATGCGTATACACACCAACAACTATTATATGTTAATTGGGATTACTAACGATGTTAGGATGGATATTGGTGTGTTGGATTACTTTAGTGTTGCGAACCTAGGGTAGTGTTGCACTACACATACACACATACATACTTGCATACATTCCTATTTATATGTGCTCATGGGATTCTTTATAGTTATGTGTTCACATGGGTATGGGACTATGTGTTCACATACGGATTTGAGGATGATACTTGGGATTGAGCTGAGTCGATGAGATTTGTTTTGTGGTTGTGATATCGGTGAGATGGCAGGATTCGTACTTGAGGTACGCCCTGGTGTTATAGCGGATCTTGGGGCGGCGATACGGGTGATTAGTGTTATAAATAAAATGGTCGACATGTGATTGTGATATGAGGCATGATATGCTAGGATATTGATATTAGGCTGTATCGAGCGATGTATACCCTTGATGATGCTATGTGCTGACGGTATCGGTTTGTACAAGATTGTCGATCTGTAGTCAGATCATGAGTATATTGAGGATATTAGTTTTGTACTAGATATAGGTCAGTACCCTAGACTTTGATCTTGAATAAAGAGGATACCAGAGGAATGGTGTGAGGAATTTGATATTGAACCGTACCCCGATTTGGGATGCCGTACGACGGATTTACGTACGAGCTATATATTGTGACTTGGGATGTCTGATTATAGATATGGTATTGGATATGATATTATTGAGGCGGGATCACCGACTAATATATATACATGTATGTATATATATCGACTCAGATGTTAGGCGGTTTCCTTACCTGTAGTCCAGCTTGTTAGCTTAGCCCTTTAGTTTAGTTTAGTTGTTAGATTAGATTCGATTCTTACCTATTTCAAAAACTAACGAATCGTGGGTATTTTAAAAGACAGCCCAAGGGATCCTACGGATATTTCAAAAGACGTATCTTTTCATAAAAACACCGTAGCCCCTATTTTCAAAACCCCATGATTCGTGTTATTTCAAAAGGCACCATTTGTAGGACTTATATTAGATTAGTGCAGGTTAGTTACAGTTGCGTCTAGTTTTCAGCTCCCGCTTGTTATTGTGGTTCGCTTCGCATCGCATACTTATGTTATAATTTCTTATTGCAATGTTGATATCATATTGTTAGGACACCAGCACCATTACCGATGATGAGTATGTACCACGTACACTTACTTGCCGGCTCACACACATCTTCATCGGTAATTGCCATGTCACGTACGCCTTAGAAAATATTATTGCTTGACTTAGCTTGTTAGTCAGTAATTTGACATGATATTAGTACCTTCCTTATATGCCAGCTTAACATTGTAGTTATTGCTTGTCACTTCATGCATACTGTTATTCATTGTTATGTCTATATTCATGGTTTTACATGCTATTGATGATTTGGATTCGGATTTTCATGAAATTTTCTGGATTTGGGGGGAAAACCGCAAAACTTATATAAACTGATTTCTCGCTTTTTAAATAAAAAGTGCAGTTTTTCCCATGATGTATGAGTCGTCCACCATGAGTTTGCTGATGGATTTCGAGACCCGATTCGAGGAGACGGATGAACCGTTTCGGTACATGGTGGACCCGGTAAGGTACCCCGGGGCAAGAAGCGCGTGATGATGACGATGTAAGCCTGGCAGGGGAGCACTACCTACCGGTGATTTTACCCGACGCGTCGGATATCCGGAGGATACCGTCGTGGTCTTGAGATAGATGGTAGGGGCCGGTCTGGACTGACGGTGCCCTAGATATTGTGATTGAGACATTGAGATTTTGAGGTATTGAGGTACAGAGATTGTGACACAGAGATATCGAGATATTTGGATACTTGTTTTGTGTTGATGCTGGACACTGTCTTATGCTGATTTCATTTATGGTACCTCCTATTTTAAAATACAGAAATCTCACTGATTTACGAAAGTAGCTTTATTCAGTACATGCATTCTGTTTCATGCATTCATACATCATCCATATGATATATTGCTACCTGAGGCACTGACACGGGCCCATGAGATTACACTCGGGTTAGATATTTACCATAATCATTGTTAGGCTGCATGTTATATATATTTGAGGATATATTGATCGTATGACCTAGAATTGCGTCATGCATGCGGTTTCTGTTCGTAGATGTTTTTCTACTCACGAGTTGGCAACTCACCCCCGTTGTGCCACAGTTTCTTGCAGGTTTTGCCGTACAGGTTTCATTACGGCTTTGCTGGCACTAGTTCTTTCGGGTGACTTGCTAGTAGGTGGGTTTATTTGTATCGTACCCATCATTATACATTGTATATTATTATTCAGTTGTATCTAGTAAATTCCATCAACCAAACATGTATTTATTTTAAGATAGAGACCAGTGATATTACTCTTTCGACTTTAGAGTCGCGCGTTATATTTCTGTGGATTTCTTGTGGTTTTGAGTTTCCTTTTGAGTTTTGATCCTCGCCCTTGGCGTTGTATATTATATTGCTTGTGTTGTTGTGACCGTCGATTGACGAAGAGCTAGCTCCCGCTTGGGGATGCCTTTTTATTGATTTCGTATACTATTTATGTTGTATCCCGTTTTGGAGCCAGTATTTACAAAGGAGACTCTGCCGAAATTTTCAGGAAATACTTGATGTTTTTAAAACCGCATAACTCGGCTTATGCTATTAAAACTAATTGATTTTAAATTGGTTTTCCTTCACTCTACTACTTATCTTGGTTTGGATTTCTGGGGTTTCGGTTTACTTAGATTACGTACGCCTCGAGACGTTCGTAGTTTATGTGCCGGTCTTGTTCCGTACTTTCAGGACATGACAACCCCGTGATGGAGTAGACGGATAGCCGAGTTCTGGAGGGCAATGGGTCCGCATCTCATGGCGTTGAGAAGGAGGGGGTCTCACTCTAGAATTGGCAGGCTATTCGCCGCACTCGTAGGGGGTACAGGTTGACACAAGGAGGGGTGCTCAAGTTACCGGATTCTGTGAAGTGTTGGGTGACCCATTCACTTTGATGAAGGGGGCTGCCTCACTTTTGGTTTTAGCGGGTAACTTGCCGCACTCGTAGGGGTCTAGCTTTTCATTGCACAGGCTATCCATACAACCTGAGGAAAGTCGGGTTTCATTTGCAGCTCAAAGGAAACCCGGGGCTCCCAGATTATCTGTAATGTTCTATGATGTTGCATTTATAATGCCTGGAGCGATTATTATATATTGATATATATATATATATATACCAGTAGATGTTGTATATGTTTTACACCCGCGCTAGTCCAGTCCCCGCTCTGTCGTTAGTTAAGTAACCTAACGGGTGATGACGGGACCCAGTGGCGAATGCGGATGGCATATACGTACATCATATTTTCGTTCTTTTATGGTGTGATTAATTGATGGGACTGCGTTGATTCAGATTAATGTAAGGAAAACAGACCTATTCGATGTTGTTGGAACAAATTTTCAAAAGTTGTTATTACAAGGACGTTTTCTTTTGTTTTGCACAGCGGTATTCGGTTATGAATATCCAGCACCTCATTCTACGAGACAAGAGCCGAGATCCCTTCACCGGGAGTGACCTCTTGGGCAGAAGTTTGCGTCAGGGTAATAACTTCACTATAGTCGATTACTTTTTGTTTTGTATCGTGGTATTCAGTGGCAATATCCTGCACCTCATTCTACAAGGAAAGAGCCGAGATCTCTTCACCGGGAGTGACCTCTTTAGCAAAGGTTTTCGCCACCATATATTTGTAAAAAGCTATCCAGTGCTTCAACAATATCAAGTTCATTACGTTAAAGGTTTTTTGCTAAAAACCATTCATAGCCCTCCGTCATTTCAGACGGGTAGCACTTAGTATTCATGCTATGTTTGTTAGCCTTCGTCAAGGAATAGTGTATGGTATCTGCTTGTTACCTTTCTGTTGAATAGCTAGATGCGTTGGTTTAGGACAGTCGTATAACCTTGTTGTCCTTCGTCAAGGGCGAGTATAGGTGGGTTCAAATTAACCTGGACAATGACGGGTAGAACTTGACATTTGACTTATGATTTGTTGGCCTTCGTCAAGGTCATAAGAGCATGGGGTAAAAATCACATCGGGAGTTTCAAACATACAGGAAACTTGCCAGGCATGCGCATACCTTCTGCAGTGTGATAACGTGAGCGGATTCCATCAGGTTATCATGCGATGATAGTTGGATCCCGATACCCACTGATGAGTTGGTTTACTCCTCGGGTGATTTTAGATGATCCTGACTAATTCTTCTTTCAGGTTTGGAGGAGAATTTGAGGATACAGTGGGAAACATCCTGATTAGATAAAGTGATTAACCATTCTGATCTAGATTAGAGTGCACGCTGAGTGTTTCTTTTCTCTCTCTCTCTTTCGCACCGATCATGTCCCGGCCCTAGACTAAAACTCATAAACCAAGTTAATCGAACCTTCTTAAAACACACTGGATTTTGGATTGTCAGAGTTGCATACTTCATTGCTATTCCTACTTTTACCCTTTGCTTTTCTCCGGAACATTCCGTATCACTACGAAGTTCCACATTTATTGGATATGACCATTGTATAGTTACTTACGAACTCAAAGAAACTTGTTTCAGACTCGAGAATGGTTTTCGGTTCTGGAGAAATTGAATAAGACTATTCAGTTGTCTTTTTCTTTTACCTTCTCTCAAGTTGTGAGGGCTCCTAGGATTAGGAGATGATACACCTATTGCGCTTATTGGATAGTCTTCTTCCAAACCGTAGGCAGGTGCACTAGTAAAATAGGGGGTTGCCCCTACGGATGGAATTATCCGTTGGGGCAGATTTTACTTGGCCCTACGGATTAATCCGTAGGGCTAAATGGTTGCCCCTACGGGCACTGACGTTCAAGAATTAAAAAATTAATTCTTAATTTGGTATTTGCCCCTACGGTGGCGCAAACAAAGGACCTACGGGTATATCCGTAGGGACAAGTAAATATCGATTTATTAAGACCCCCGACCGATCGCCTACGCTCACTTTCTCTCTCTCTCTCTCGATCTGGCGCGAGAAAAATCCCCAAATCGCCACGCCGTCGTCGCCACCGTCGTTCTCCTCGTCGCCACCGCCGGTTTCCTCGCCACCGCAGTTCTCGTCGCCACCGCAGTTCTCGTCGCCACCGCGCAGGTCGTCGCCCCAGCCCCAGCAGCAGCCGTTCAGGTGAGTAAATCTCGAGGTAAATTAAAAAAATTTTGGATTATTTTGGGCTTAGGGTTCATGGCTGGGTCTGGGGTTGCGCGCGAGTTGGGGTTGGGCAGGGGTCGCGGTCGCGGTCGCGGTCGCGGTCGGGGTCGCGGTCGGGGTCGGGTTAGGGTTGGGGTTCGGCTGCTGCTGGGGTGGGGCTGGGGTTAGGGTTTGCCTTAGGGTTGGTGTTGGGGTTTATCTGGTCGCGGTCGCGGTCGGGGTCGGGGTCAGGGTAGGGTTAGGGTTGGGGTTCGGCTGCTGCTGGGGTGGGGCTGGGGTTAGGGTTTGCCTTAGGGTTGGTGTTGGGGTTTAGCTGGCCACGCTGGGGTTAGGGTTGGGCTGGGGCTGGGGGCTGGGGCTGGGGCTGGGCCACGCGGGGTTTTGGGATCTTTGTAATTTGCTTGCTCTGTTTGGGGTTTCAGTTGATCCTCATTAAAAAATTGGTGATTGATCTCTTCAATCATATTATTATCTGTATTTAAAATTTTTGTGAAGCCTTCAGAGTTTGGAAAAATCTAGAATTACCGTTGAAATTCTGGCAACATTCAAAAACTGTGTATATGATGTGTGTGTGTATGCATGTATATACATTTGAAATTTATCTTTCTTCTATGATATAAAACGGTTAAACCGAAGAAAATTACTGGGGGAATTTTTGCTAAAATGTCTTGAGAGGGGGTTCAAGTGATGGGATAATTTCATTTGGTAATCCTTTACTTAATTTACATCTCTTATTTTTTCATGCAAAAATCTGAATAGGTTTCTTGCAATTTTGCCTATCGATCAATTATTATATTTATTTCTATTTTTTGTGGATGATTTGGCTTCAATTGAATGGAGGCGATGATGGCTTGCCCTCAAGCTTCCACTTTTATGAGCTTTATAGTTATGAGATTGGCGAGGCAAGCTGGTTTGTAGCCATCTTATTTCTTTTCCTAAATTCAAATCCAAATATAAACTGTCTGATTGAGAGAGAGAGAGTATGGGAGATTATGTATTATTCAATGTGTTTGGAAGCTGGCATGTTCTGAGCGTCATCTCTGCATGAAAGCTATGGTTTTGCAAAGGGTTTGCCCTAACTATTTTCTGTGGGGAAGCTGAAGGCCTGAAGCTTCATCAAACTCAGGATTGGATTCTGGTCGGGTGTTGTAAATTCTTGTGAAAGTTCCGTTCAAGATTTGTTCAGAGCTTGCATAACATCCTTTTCATCTTTATGAGATCTTTATGCAGTCATTTTTTTGGGTTTATATATTTCTCGAGCCCGTTTGACTTTGGACTTAGGATAACACCAAATCTCTTTCTTATTTTGATTCCTAAGCTGGCATATCTGAGGCTCGTATTCCAGTATCGTTGCTGGAAAAACTAGGGTTGCGAACATTTTTGCAACGATAATTTCTGTATGACAGCTTAACCACACATAAAACTTAAACAATCTTGAAGCACTGCAGTTTTTCACTAAACTACCTAAAAGTTTTTATATTGCTGCAAGCTTCCTTAAAGTGCTGCATCTAAGTGTATTTTAGTGGGAAAACCCTTGAAAGCCAAACTTCATGGGGTTTGCTGTTTGCCTTCTCTGTAGCTAGTTTGAGGTTTATTTAGTTTTGGATTTGTTTTGCAACACTCTCTGAGTTCCAAATCAACAAAAAGCTGAATGTTGAATCACAAGCAAGAAGCAGCCAAACTGGCCCTAAAGTAATCCTGAGTGATGATAATTTTCCAGGGAGTTCAAAATTTATAGAAATGGCGAGGCAACATTTGGATTGTCTGCAAGTATTCAAGCAACCTGTTTGCAGCCATCATGCTATTTGTGATCCCAGTATAAAACTCAAACATGCCTCAATGGTTTAAAATCATGTTACACATACAACACGAATGCACAACAAACGCATAATTAGAGAGCGACTCAAGATATTCAGGTTAAAACCAATATATGATACTCGATGATAATATGAAACCTTCATATTCCCATCGATACCAATATACGCCTCGATATCTTTCCCTCTCGTTCCCAAAATTTTCTCTCGTTCCCGCGTCTCCAATTTTCTCTTCGTCGCCACCGCGCGCCCTCCGTTCTCAGCCCGCCACCGCCCTCATTCTTCCTCGTCGAGTTCCTCGTCGCCGATATTTGTGCCTACATTGATGCCTCAAGCAACGAATCAAATGATGTGGATCACAAACTAATTAAATAAATCGAAACACACATATATAGAATACAACTCATACATGGGTATCCTTAAATCTAACTTTCATTGAATTTGCACGCGCACTTAAAATAACAACTTTTATACTAAAAAAATTATGTATGCCATTACTTAGTAGTTTATGGTTTTAAGACGCAAAAGCCATTTGAGAAATACTTTTCCTACCCACTATTAATCCATATTCTCAATATAGTCATTGAATTTGCACGCGCACATAATAAGAAGGAGAAGACAGTAATGTGGCAGAAGGAGAAGACAGTAATGTGGCGGAAGAAGAAAAAAATGACATTTCTCGTTCTCTGTTTCAGCATCAATCTTCTGATATGAACTAATGATGGCTTTCACATAGGCTTTTCCCATTAGAGACTTCTTAGTGTCCAATGGAAAGCATACATCAGATTTGTGCAGGTCGGGTTCTTCTATGACTTTTAAGAGTCTCAGCTGATTCTGTAAATTACACCCTAGTTGGGTGATACTTTTACCACTTCTCACTGCAGGTGCGCTCTCTAATATCCATTTTGAATATCGATACTTACATTCAAAATGGATATTAGAGATCGCACCTGCAGTGAGAAGTGGTAAAAGTACCACCCAACTAGAGTGTAATTTACAGAATCAGCTGAGACTCTTAAAAGTCATAGAAGAACCCGACCTGCACAAATCTGATGTATACTTTCCATTGGACACTAAGAAGTCTCTAAAGGGAAAAGCCTATGTGAAAGCCATCATTAGTTCATATCAGAAGATTGATGCTGAAACAGAGAACGAGAAATGTCATTTTTTTCTTCTTCCGCCACATTACTGTCTTCTCCTTCTTTCACATTACTGTATTCTCCTTCTTATGATGTTCGCGTGCAAATTCAATGACTATATTGAGAATATGGATTAATAGTGGGTAGGAAAAGTATTTCTCAAATGGCTTTTGCGTCTTAAAACCATAAACAACTAAGTAATGGCATACATAATTTTTTTAGTATAAAGGTTGTTATTTTAAGTTTTCCCTTATAGAGATATGATCTAACTGCATCTATCAACTATAAGTGTGCAGAAAATTATGATAAGAAAGGGTCGTAGCCATGCATAACCTTGAATCTACATACCAAATCATGCAAAAGCATGCACTTATTGTCACCTTGCCTTAGAATATAAAATATCTTGGAAGACTATAAGCGAGCATTTAAATCTTGATAGATTTTGACTTCAACATATATTTTTCTCAAGTACCATGAAATATACTTGCTCCGTATAAACCGTTTTCAGGAAGATGGATTAATAATGACAAATTATCCATTGTGGCTCACTAGGTTAGCATTTTCTCTTCTATTGACCATCTTTCTAATCTGCTTGGTAAATTTATTCGGAACCGGCTGCGAATCATTAAAAGACATGCATAAGAAAGAAAACTAAAATATAGATATATAGCATACCGATACATCGAAACTTCATAGTTGCGATGGCAATCCAGAGATATTTATTTCTACACACGTGGTGCGTGCGAATGCGTCAGGCATCATGGACAAATATTTCAGAACATGGAAAGTATTATTCGTATAAAGTAATTAAAACTTTTAAACACCTTGGGTAGATATTTTCTTAGTTGATGCAATCATATCATGAGAACTAAATTTAAGCTATTATACATATGCTTATGTATTTTTCTAAGCTAATATATCTCACACACAGAGAGAGAGAGAGAGGGGGAGAACACCAGGTAGATAGAGAAATCAGGTAGCAGGATCCTGAAGAAATGGAGTCTATAGTATTGCTCATCATCATCATCCGTGATCCCTTTGAAAAAATATTATCAAAGGGATCATGGATGATGATGATGAGCAATGCTATGGACTCTATTTCTTCAGGATCCTGCTACCTGATTTCTTTACCTACCAGGTGTTCTCTCTCTCTCTCTCTGTGTGTGTGTGTGATATTTTAGGTTAGAAAAATACATATGCATATGTATAATAGCTTAAATTTAATCCTCATGATATGATTGCATCACCTAAGAAAATATCTACCCAACGTGTTTAAAAGTTTTAATTAATTTATACGAATAATACTTTCCATGTTCTGAAATATTTGTCCATGATGCCTGACGCATTCGCACGAGCACCACGTGTGTAGAAATAAATATCTCTGGATTGCCATCGCAACTATGAAGTTTCGATGTATCGGTATGCTATATATCTGTATTTCAGTTTTCTTTCTTATGCATGTCTTTTAATGATTCGCAGCCGGTTCCGAATAAATTTACCAAGCAGATTAGAAAGATGGTCAATAGAAGAGAAAATGCTAACCTAGTGAGCCACAATGGATAATTTGTCATTATTAATCCATCTTCCTGAAAACGGTTTATACGGAGCAAGTATATTTCATGGTACTTGAGAAAAATATATGTTGAAATCAAAATCTATCGAGATTTAAATGCTCGCTTATAGTCTTCCAAGATATTTTATATTCTAAGGCAAGGTGACAATAAGTGCATGATTTGGTATGTAGATTCAAGGTTATGCATGGCTACGACCCTTTCTTATGATTTCTTATCATAATTTTCTGCACACTTATAGTTGATAGATGCAGTTAGATCATATCTCTATAAGGGAAAACTTAAAATAACAACCTTTATACTAAAAAAATTATGTATGACATTACTTAGTAGTTTATGGTTTTAAGACACAAAAGCCATTTGAGAAATACTTTTCCTACCCACTATTAATCCATATTCTCAATATAGTCATTGAATTTGCACGCGAACATCATAAGAAGGAGAATACAGTAATGTGGCAGAAGGAGAAGACAGTAATGTGGCGGAAGAAGAAAAAAATGACATTTCTCGTTCTCTGTTTCAGCGTCAATCTTCTGATATGAACTAATGATGGCTTTCACATAGGCTTCTCCCTTTAGAGACTTCTTAGTGTCCAATGGAAAGCATACATCAGATTTGTGCAGGTCGGGTTCTTCTATGACTTTTAAGAGTCTCAACTGATTCTGTAAATTACACTCTAGTTGGGTGGTACTTTTACCACTTCTCACTGCAGGTGCGATCTCTAATATCCATTTTGAATGTAATATTATAGATATCCATGCCTGTTTATGTCAAAATTACTTATATTGTCAATGTTTGATTGTCTAGTTGTTGGTGATGCGTCCATATCAGGGACAGAGACCACTCCCGTTCCTCCAGGTATGTTTATATATTATATAGGGCATGTATATTGATTTAGAATCCTATATCATAAATATACACACATTTCTTTTGCTCTTAGTCGTCCAACTCATTATCATGGGCTGCTTGATGAGATTAGATTTGCGCCTGATGATCTACAAGAGCTTGTTCACTCCCTGTCATATGTGTAAGCAGCGCTATATGCGAGTTTACCTTGTTAGTATGTATGTACTGAAATTAATTAATATTATTCAAATTTTGATACATGCAGATACCAGAGGAGCACATCTTCTATCTCTGTAGGTAAGGCTTTGAATTTGTTGATTTTGGTATTTCTTGTCAATTTTATAGACCAGTATATGCTAAATATAATGTTCTGACAGTTGCTAGGGGGAAGGCAACATTCGAGGCTGCTGACCCCAGTCCTGGATGCCGCACACGGACGGCACCACGGAGGTTTGGAGATAGGCCGAGGACTGGGCTCTAGCAGGGCCCATATGAGGTTGGACTCCACCCCGGTGGTCACTTCCTCCGTCTCCAGTTAGCGACGTATCCAGCAGGAACAGGAGAGCTTGAAGGCCACCGTTCAGGAGTTGAATGGGATGCTGGTATGTATACTACTTAATAGTAAAATATAATGTCATATTATAGATATCAACATATCCAATATCAGTACATAGCCTGAGCTTATTTGGTTGTAGACTTATGTTTTATTAATCATACATACATATGTAATTGAAATAAACAACGCTTTTCCAAACTAAATATCCAAACAGGGTTTCGAAATAACTTAATAATGATACGAATTCGAATAATAAACAGTTCTTACACGCTTCTTACACAAGTTATATCCAGACGCGACAGGGTAGATCGACCGAGCCTCCACACGCATCTCCTTCGGCTGCGGTTCCGCAGACAGCTCCTGTAGCTCCACCGCCCACTCAGACTCCCGCTCGCGACGAATTGCAGAGTTTATTGACCGAGGAGCAGGACCGAGCTGGACCGAGCTAGGGTAGATTTTTGGTTCTTTTTTTTTGAAACATGTATTTATTTATATCATACACATTGTACTATATTTTGAAACGATATTCATATTGGTTTGTATTTATATCATATTCAGTTTTTGTGTTTCTTTTGTATATTATATATATGCGTGAGATGTGATTATGAATACTGCAATATATGATTTGATTGATGTATACATTATTGTGCACAGGACGGGAAAAAATCAAGCAGGACTTTTTTTAAAAAAAATTTCAGACAATATGTACCTACGGATTAATCCGTAGGCATACACGTTACCCCTACGGATATATCCGTAGGGGCTAAATATCAGCAGTAACTGATATTTCCCCCAGATGTCAGTGCCAGTTGTTTGGGAATCCCCCTACGGATATATCTGTAGGGGCCACTGACATTCCCCTACGGCGTTATCCGTAGGGGCACATATCAGGAATCCTGAATTTGTGCCCCTACGGAAAAGTACCTACGAATATATCCGTAGGGGTAGTACATGCCCCTACGGCTATATCCGTAGGTCCAAGTCATTTATTAAAATAAATCGTAAATAATATAAAATCTTATACCCTACGGATTAATCCGTAGGGGAAACTGGACCTACATATATATCCGTAGGGGCAAGAATTTAACCGTAGGGATAAGTTCAGGTCCTCGACTTGCACCTGCGGCCTTTGCACCTACGGGGTATTTTTTCGCCCCTACGTATATAACCGTAGGGGCATCTGTTTGCCCCTACGGATAAATCCGTAGGGGCAACCCTTCTTTGTAGTAGTGGTGCCGAAAGGTAGGGAATGAAGAAAACCAATTAGCCTAAGTGTGGTATACAGGAGGTAATAAGTAAAGACAAATAAAGGAATTAAAAAAAGGGCAAAGTAAATTGTGAATGCTATCATTCATGACCAAACCGTGTATATCATCGCCACTCCTACTTCACCTTTGTATTTCTCTAGAACACACCGTATCACTACGAAGATCCATATTTAATGGATAATCCATCGTATAGTTATATACGAACTCGAAGGAACTTGTTCCGGTTCGAGGATGGATTCTGGTTCAGGAGAAATAGAATAAGTTTTATTCATTTGTCTTTTATCTTTACCTTCTCTCAGGTTGTGAGTACTCCTAGGATTAGGAGAGTACACTTATTACATTTATTGGATAGTTTTCTTCCAAACCATAGGCTGGTGCCGAATGGTAGGAAAGGAAGAAAACCATTTAGCCTAAGGGAGGTGTACAGAAGGTAATGAGTAAAAACAAATAAAAGGATTTGGAGAGATGGCAAGGAAATATACGATTACAATCATGAATCTGGATAATAGAAGTGACATTACTAGGAATACCCGGCTACCCCCTCGAAACATTTTCATGTTTCAGTTTCACTATGCGTTGTTAATTGAAAACTAATTTCCCAATTAGATCCTTGCTCCATGGTAAGTATTTACCAGGTTTGATTCTCACATCTGTATGGTTTTACAGATGATGAGTGGGAGTAAGTTATTGGTAATTAGGTGATTATATCCTCATTATATCGGAATTCGTTGTAATTGGTGATATTTGAGAACATCGCCTGGGTTTTTGCTGGACGACAAATATTTGGTTTTGAATATCCGTTGTTATGCACCAATTTCAAACCGATATATCTGTACATTTATTTCATAAAGTGAGATATAACTTTTTGACATTATGTCCATGGCATTTACCTATATCAGTTGATGGTTAGGTAAGAAGCATTAAACAGCGGTGTAACTCTTCTTAACCATAAGTACAGTTTTCAACCTACGACGCACAGGGTATGAGTTATTCAACTCAGGGGACTTATAAAAAGTATTGTATGTTTTCCAGTGTGTATGTCGATGTAGTGCACCCCACGTGTTTGCGGGGAGGTAGAATTTGCAAAAAATGATTTTTACGGGCTTCGCAACACCGACTAGAACCAAGGATCGTCCATAAACCCTAGCTAGCAAACTACATGAGATTTAACTACTCGGAAAGAATGTTATACCTCATGATAGAAGTCCTTCGGTCCTTCTCCACTGTCCTCCTCTTCATCGTAGGATCCAAGGATCGATCCGGATCATAGCAACTTCGACGGCCTCCTCGAGTCAAAGACGATCCACCCGAGAGTCTATAGTCCGAGCTCCACCTCAAAACCGAGGTAACTAGGGCAACAAGCTTGCCAAAATTGATGGCCTAGGTGATGTAGAGTATGAAGATGGATTTATTTGTCTCTTGAAACCCTAGTTTACTTAACTCATGAGACCTTAAGGGTTTTTGATGCGAGGAAGAAGAAGAGAGCTAACATGAGGAAAGAGAAATGATTTTTGATAATGATAATGATAAAATGAGAGGGCTACCTTGACTTGACAACAAGCATGGAAATAAAATATCTCACCCAAAATATCTAGTGCCACAAAATATCTCACAAGAAATATCTACTCAAAGAGTCAAACCAAGTCAAGTGGTCAAACCAAGTCAAGCAGTCAAAACAAGTAGCCATGCCACAATTATCATTTACAAATATAACAAATACTTTCCTCCACCTCATAATTGTTTTAATCAAGTAAATGGTCAAAACCCTTGTAGGGTTCCTTAGCACGGCAGTAAGGTTTCGGGAGGTATCGTCCATGCCAAATTCAAAAATTTTCCATTCTAGCTAACCCTAAGCCTAGAATCGTATACTAGAAATCTGACGGAATGAAATGCAAACTACTTTGCAAGTAAAGTGAACAAGGAATACAACCTTTGTAGACTGGTCCTTCACTTCATTATCTCCGTGTAGTAGTCCCTTCGCTGCGATCATGTAGTCCCGGACTCTAGAGAGGCTCCCATGAAGAAATGAACATGCTTGCATCGAAGTTTTCGTGCCCGAAGATGATCTACGTCGAGGAGACACTAACTCAAGCCATCTCTTGACTAATTGTGAAATTAGGGAAGCAAACACCCTATACTAAATAGAAAGTAGTAGGCTCACTCTAGAATTGATTTTCTCACATTATTTCTCACATCTCCATTGAAGCTAGAAAGCTTTGAGGAAGAAGAAGAAGATTGAACTCATGGAATTAACCAAGCGAATTCCTGCAACCATGGGTGAGTTAAGCATTATATGCTAACCCTTATAGAGACATAACTATGGTTATGATAATTTGTTGGGTTAATAAATATTGAAGGCAAAACAAAAGAGTGGACTAAGTCAATGCACAATACAAGCTTCTACAAGCTTTCATCCATGACAAAATGCCACCATTTTGTAATTGCCAAAATGAATAAAAACCCTAATAATTATAATAAGAATGTGTATGTCTCATACACCCATCTTGCATGTATCATCAAACATGACACATAATTATGTACACAAATATATATCACATATATACTTATGCACAAAGTGAGAAAAAGAAATCATAAGTGAGCTTAATATTAGTTAATATAATATAATATATCAAATATAGAATTATACATTAAATTATTAAATCAACTCTTGATTTAATAATCCGGCTATATCATATATAACCGACTAATATCATATGTAACAACTTATCAAATCAACACTTGATCCGATAACCCGGCTATATCATATATAACCGACCAATGTCACAAATCGCGAGAATATAATACGGTATCTCATATCGTATTAATCTCGGTCCCTCACATATCACATATGTGCTCCTACTCCGTTTCGCTTGAGCAAGGAAACCTCTGTATAGGACTCTAAAGACTCGTCAATATGCCGGCAATAGGTGATGATCATATCAAACACCCACAAGCCGCAAGCCGCAAGATGTCTGCTAAACGTAACGTGTAAGTCCACGGTAGCGCCCCGGCCGTCTAACAGACGCCAAATGCGGAACAAAAACTTTTTACAACTGGCGCTATCGCGTACTATAACCCGGATCTGCCATTAAAGCTAAACTAACAAACTACAAAGTGGGTAGAAATGTTATACCGAACGATCCGAGTCCTTCGGTCTTCAACCATCATCCCACGCTTTGTTGTGGCTGCTGCGATCTCTTAAATCTCCGGTCTTCTTGTCCAGGTGGCACCATGTCGACGGATCTTTAAACGGGCTCCCGCCTCTGAACCGATGCAACTCGGTCGTCAAGTTTGCTAAAAGAGACGACCAAGATGAAGTAGAGAATGAGTAGAACACTTTGTCTCGTTACGTCCAAAGCTATGGATGAACGGTTAATGAAGTTTCCTTTTGGATCGGGTGAAAAGAGAAACTGATCACATCTAATTTCTATGCACCAAAACTTATACCTTTTTTCAATCAACAACCATGTCCTCACAAGAGGGGAGGGGCCGGCCACTTATATAAGAGGGGGAGGGGAGTGTAGGAGAGGGGAAGGTGACCACAAGATAAAGATCAATCATGAAAAGAATGAGTCACCTTAACACATCACAGAAAACCATTAAATGCAATAATGACTCACTAACTTAGTCATCATCCATTTAATGCAACCAATGAATCATCAAGCCTTGTCACCAAATCTAGGACCTTCTAGAAACTTCTACACTCATGACTCACCTCAAGAAGAAAAGATAAATCCGTATTTAGCCGAATGTTAAAGACGGGTGATAGAAAACTGGAAACTGGCAACTTCCAAAAGTGATCCTGAAACGAATTTCAGGATAACCCCGTAACAGTATAAACATACCCGCATTTGTATTACGACCGAATACAAATGCAACTGAGACAAAGATATTATACTACACAGTATAATACTGCGATCCGGCTTAAACCAAAGCCTACCAGTATTATTTGCCCGAAAAATGACACGTGCGAAAACGCACGTGCATTTTCCGAACCCTGCCATAAAACCATACGGCCTCTACAACGTTTCGTCCGAACTTGGGAAACTGTCTGTGGGGGACTCTAATGACTCATCAACACACTGGTACTGGGTATAACCACTAGCACGTCAGAGGTATGAGCTGTACGTAACGGTTGCCTATGTATTGATTGGAAGGGAAGCTGACGAGCGAACTCATCCAGAAACCCTACTGAGCCTAACAGTGACAATATACATACAGTCCGTTCTGTTCGTCTATGTGTATCACATATCGGCCTAGGGGCTGGTAACGTCAGACTCTAATAGCGGTATAAGTCGTGTCAGAGAGGAGCCCAGAACACCCTAAGATACTACTAGAGTACCTACCAGTAAATCTCCTGCCTAGGCCGAGGGCTTTGTGTAATGGCTCTTCTAGACACAGCATGATCTCACCCCCAATACCGGGAGAGACGAATCCCCTGCCGATCCGCTCACTTTCCTCTATATGGCTCGGGACAGTACCCAAAAAAGACCTGTTTGCACGACTCCTTTGAGCCGTGGTAGGGTAGAAATCAAAGCACAGTGGGAACTCACACGAGACAAATGACGACCTCAGGTTGATGAACTAACCTGTACATATGTCACCAGGGAACTGCTATCTGACGATAGGTATAATACCAACTAGCAGGTTCCTGGCGAGTCCTGTCCAGTGTACTCATAACCCAATGAGCACCTGTATACATCTTAGGTGATCTAACTGACACCAGTGGCTTATGAGACCGGCCACCGCCCCTCGTCAGGGTCTCGACTGTATACACTAGTCTACTCTGGAGTATCGATGCCCTGTCTCGAAACTCCCACGACTAAGGACACATTAAGGATGTGCTTATAGACCTCAGCTCCCACGTATATGATCGCCATCATACTGCTGGCTGTCAACCAAGAATCCTATGAGCTCTATCATCATGCAATAGTGAACTAAAGCATGTATACGATGATAAAGACAAACCAGATAGCATACTATAATCTCAAGCAAGACTGTCATATCGGTATAGGTCTTGCCTCAATCATTGTAATCACGTACCTGCGATCCAATAATTGAATTTGAGGGCACTATCTCAAACAATCTCCTACTTGCACTTAAGGCTAATTATTGCGATGTCACATACTCACAGCCCGTATGATACCGAACATCCAACTTCTCTACTAATCAGTTTCACAAATCCCGTTTGTAAAACTATTGTGTTCGAGAAATAGCCTCAGTGAGTGGATCCGCCCTGATGTTTCTTTCTATGTCTCTCTTAATCTCAAGTTCGCGGAGAAAGCCATCTCCCAAATCGAGTAATACCTGTCTTAGAATATGTCTGGATATCTGATGGGACCTAGTTCATAATTGAACTCCAAATCCAAACTTCTTAGACTTTATTGATAACTGAACCTAATCAGTATCCAGCACCAAGCCTCCCACGGTATCTTCTTGGACCATCTGTCCATAATACTGTTCCTCATCATAGGGAAAACTATAACTCTGACAATCACTCTATCAACCATGTCACCTTTGAAGCCTAGAATGATAACTGTCTCCCGAAGGAGGCTACCGTCATCAAATCTGTAGAACATGCACTTATGTTCTAAAACTGCTTCCTTTTGTTTCTCCAGGATTGGATTAATATATACTTATTGCATCAAGTGCAAAAACAACATTTGGTGTGGTACTTGATATCTCATGATTGACTCAATTGCCTAAGCAAGTGATCTGCCAATCATGCACATCCCTCTCCCCTTTAGTCTATAAGACACCTTTAGAGAGGGTGACTCCATCAGCTGCAAGTACACCACCATGCCAGGAGTCATCTATTCTAAATACCTTTAGATTACTGTCAATGTACCCACATTGGGAAACTACCAAAATCAAGATCTAAATCTATAGATCTAGTAACCAGAATGTCAGATATTATATCCATATCCTTTCTGGAGAAACAACTGTGTGACGACCACAGTACAACCGATCGTAGTATAGGAATTTTACTTCCTACTCTGTGTATGTCATCCAAATACCAGGACATCACACCCTACTACCTTCTTAACAGATCCATCCCCTATTCTGATAAAGTCAAACCCATGACTGTCACATCAAAAATAGACGATCTATCTCCACTTTTTCTGCTCAAGTCTATAAATAGACATAAGCTACTTGCCCACTATGCTTCCGCTGCTCCCACTGACTACGACAACCCTCTGGCAGAATAATATATACGTACACATCTAAATCTAGTTTAGAACGACGCTATACTTAACCTCTTGCCGGGTCTCATAGCCTGGAACAACAGTAGTGTCAAGTCTGGGTAAACAAGAACCTCCCTGTCACCGTCCTTGAGGATACCGGAGTATCTCTCGGGTGTCTGAGATCACCCAACCATGTCTGCGGAGTGGCTATTGGAATGTCAAACCTGATTGAATATATAGGTCCTATTAAATTTTCCGTAATCGTTTGCGGTTCTGGAATCACTTCCAGTTCTACCATACTCCCACTACTGTTTTCTGAAAAAATCCATTTTACTAAAACTGTGGCGAGTCAAGAACAATATCACTATTGATCTTCCAGATGGTAGAAAGTCAACTCTCGTCAAAGCCAGGGTCAACCCACAAACTGCCATTACAGAAACGTGCCTTGAGTTATCCAGTGTCTAGTTTTAAGCATAAACTGGACAACTCACCATACCTTAACATTGTTAAGATATGAACCATTCTATATCCAATATAGAAACTTTGGCACTTATTTAATTGGAACCAGATTCAAATCATGCAGCTGTCTCCAGTGAATATCAACTTAATGAAGAGAGGCTAATCAGCATTACTCAACTTAGGAATACATCCAATTATGAGGAACCTGCAAGAGAAACAAGTTTCTCAAAACCATTACTATCATCTGAATACCAATCACAAGAATCTATATTTTCGATCTCTTTGAAGAATCCCGATACTTGTGACACCTGGTTCTCTACTTTATTGTTATACCCACAACTTCTCAAAACTTAGACCTTGTATTTCTATGAAACACTTGTCTAAAATCTAGAGAAGTCATAAGTAAACAGAACATAGTACGAGGACCAACCCTATTGTCCTGATGGACACTGGACAACATACAATACTCTGTATAAGTCCTCTGAGTTGAATAACTCAAAACCTGTGCGTCGTAGGTTGAAAACTGTACCTATGCGATTTCCTCAAATATCACCAATTACCATGAATTCCGATATAATGAGGATGATCACCTTATTTCCAATAACCTACTCCCACTCATCATCTGCAAAACCTTACAGATGTAAGAATCATACCTGGTAAATACATACCCTGGAGTAAGTATCTAATCAGGAAATCAGTTTTCCTTTAACAATGTACTGAAACATGAAAATGTTTCGTAGGGGTATTCTGGTATTCCTAGTAATGCCTCTTACATAATCCAATTCATGGCTATAACCGTATATTTCATTTGCCATCTCTCCAAATCCCTTTATTTGTCTTTAGTCGTTACCTTCTGTACACCATCGTTAGGCTAAATGGTTTTCTTCCTTCCCTACCGTTCGGCACCAGCCTATGGTTTGGAAGAAGATTATCCAGTAAGCATAATAGGTGTACTCTCCTAATCTTAGGAGTACTCGCAACTTGAGAGAAGGTGATGATAAAAGACTACTGAATAATACCTTATTCTATTTCTCCCGAACTGGGGAAAAAAGCAACGGTGAAATAGGAGTGGCGATGAAGTACGCGGTTTGGTCGTGAATGATAACAGTCGCAATTTACTTTGCCCTCTTTCTAATCCCTTTATCTTGTCTTTAGTTATTACCTTTTGTACACCCTACTTAGGCTAATTGGTTTTCTTCATTCCCTACCTTTCGGCACCAGCCTATGGTTTGGAATAAGACTATCCAATAAGCGTAATAGGTGTACTCTCCTAAACTAAGGAACCCTCGCAACCTGAGAGAAGGTGATAATAAAAGACAACTGAATAAAACTTTATTCTATTTCTCCTGAACCCAGATCCATCCTCGAAGTAGTACCTTCGAGTTCGTATATAACCGTATGATGGATCTATCCAATAGAAGTGGATGTCCGTAGCAATACGGGGTGTTCTGAGAAATTCAAAGGGTAAAAGAAGGAGCGGCAATGAGTTATGCAACTCAGACAATCCAAAAGCCAGTATTTTAAGAAGGTTCGGTCAACTTGGTCACTGAGTCATAGTCTAGGGTCGGTCAAAGGTCGCTGCCAAAGAGAGAGAGAGAAAAGAAACACTCTGTGTGCACTCTAACCTAGATCAGAATGGTTATCACTTTATCTAATCAGGAAACCTCCCACTGTTTTCTTAAATTCTCCTCCAAACCTGAAAGAAGAATTAGTCGGGATCACCCGAAGAGTAAACCAAATCATCAGTGAGAATCGGGATCCAACTATCATCGCATGATAACTTGATGGAAGCCACTCAAGTTATCACACTCCAGAAGGTATGTGCATGCCTTGCAAGTTTGCTGTATGTTTGAAACTCCCGATGTAATTTTTACCCCATGCTCTTATGACTTTGGCGAAGGTCAAAATGTCATAAGTCAAATGCCAAGTTCTACCCGTCACTATCCAGGTCAATTTGAATCCACCCGTACATACCCTTGATAAAGGACAAAATAGTAGTACGACTGTCCCAAACCAACGCATCTATCTATGCTACAAATGAATACCCAGCAGCTACCAAACACTATGCCTTGGCGAGAGGTCAAAATACATAGCCTGAATACTGCTGAATATCCATAAGAAATGACGGAGGGCTACGGCTGGTTTTTGGCAAGAAACTTTTAACGTAATGAACTTGATCTCGTTGAAGGAACCTGATAGCTTTTTATAAAAATATAGTGGCGAAAATCTTTTGCTAAAGAGGTCACTCCCGGTGAAGGGATCTCGGCTCTTTCCTCGTGGAATGAGTTGCAGGATATTCTAACTGAATACCGCTATGCAAAGCAACTTGTAATCGACTATAGTGAAGTTATTACCCTGACGTAAACTTCTGCCCAAGGGGTCACTCCCGGTGAAGGGATATCAGCCATTGCCTCGTCGAATGAGGTGCAGGATATTCTAACTGAATACCGCTATGCAAAACAAAAGGAAACGTCTTTGTAATAACACATTTTAAAACTGTTCCAACAACATCAAATATAGGTTTGTTTTACTTTTGCAATGATAAGAATCAATGCAGTCCCATCAATCAATCACACCAGAAAAGAACGAAAAATAAAATGTACGTATATGCCATCCGCATTCGTCACTGGGTCCCGTCATTACCCGTTAAGTTACTTAACTAACGACAGAGCGGGGGCTAGACTAGCGCGGGTGTAAAACATATACAACATCTAATAGTATATATACCAATATACAATAATCGCTCCCGGCGTGATAATATGCAACATTACAGAAAAGTAATAAGCATCACAGAACAATACAGATAATCTGGGATCCCTGGGTTTCACAGAGCCGCTACTGAAACCCGACGTTCCCTTGGTCGTGTGGATAGCCTGTGCAATGAAACCTAGACCCCTACGGGTGCGGCAAGTTACCCGCCAAAACCTGAAGCGAGGCAGCCCCCTACAGCAAAGTGAATGGACCACCCAGCACTTCACGGAATCCGGTAACTTGAGCACCCCTCCTTGGGTCAACCTATACCCCCTACGAGTGCGGCGAATAGTCTGCCAATTCTAGAGTGAGGCCCCTTTGCCTCTCAAACCCATGAGATACGGACCCGTTGCCTTCCAGAACCCGGCTATCCGTGCACTCCGTCGCGGGATAAATCTAGTACAGAAATTAAAATATATACAACGGGTACATCGACCTCATCCCGGTCGTGCCCCAAAAGAATATTATACAAACAGGCAGTGACGGCAGTCCAAATGTTGGACGCTCTCCCCGCAATATTAAATGTACAAATAAATCCAAACTGCACTACCATTGCACACTGCTATCCACCACGACATATCCGCAACATCACAGCACAACACAGAACATCAACGCGAATGTCACGTTCGCAAACACGTCTAAAAGAACTATAGCAATTAGACGCGGTTTACCGCTCAAATGACATTCCCGGTCGGAGATATAAAATAAGTACTGTATACTAACAAGTTTAAAATTTCGATCGACAAAATTTCCCGAAGTGGGCCCCACGAACTTCTGCTGTACAGTAACCAAATATGGGCCCAAAAGAAATATTCCAGAAACCACAATTCACTGTGTAGAAGCTACTGTAGAAAATTGGAGTACCAATTTCACAAAACGGTGGCCGATCCGCGGCCAAACCCATGTTTGGGCCGCGGATCCGCGGCGTTACTGTTGAGTTGGGCCACCAAATTTCACCAGTATTCTTATAAAAGCCTGCTTGTTTTTCTGTGATGCTCAAAATAATTTTTAGACCCAGTTTAAAATCGACAGAAACTTTTATACAGAAAAAAGTAGTTTCGGAAATTCCGTTCGATCGATCTTTTAAACGCGTTAGCACAAGTTAGTAAAGCTTAATGGTGAGGCTTTGATACCACTGTAAGTCCACGGTAGCGCCCCGGCCGTCTAGCAGACGCCAAATGCGAAACAAAAACTTTTTACAACTGGCGCTATCGCGTACTATAACCCGGATCTGCCATTAAAGCTAAACTAACAAACTACAAAGTGGGTAGAAATGTTATACCGAACGATCCGAGTCCTTCGGTCTTCAACCATCATCCCACGCTTTGTTACGGCTGCTTCGATCTCCTAAATCCCCGGTCTTCTTATCCAGGTGGCACCACGTCGACGGATCTTTAAACGGGCTCCCGCCTCTGTACCGAGGCAACTCGGTCGTCAAGTTTGCTAAAAGAGACGACCAAGATGAAGTAGAGAATGAGTAGAACACTTTGTCTTGTTACGTCCAAAGATATGGACGAATGGTTAATAAAGTTTCCTTTTGGATCGGGCGAAAAGAGAAACTGATCACATCTAATTTCTATGCACCAAAACTTATACCTTTTTTCAATCAACAACCATGTCCTCACAAGAGGAGAGGGGCCGGCCACTTATACAAGAGGGGGAGGTGAGTGTAGGAGAAAGGAAGGTGACCACAAGATAAAGATCAATCATGAAAAGAATGAGTCACCTTAACACATCATAAAAAACCATTAAATGCAATAATGACTCACTAACTTAGTCATCATCCATTTAATGCAACCAATGAATCATCAAGCCTTGTCACCAAATCTAGGACCTTCTAGAAACTTCTACACTTATGACCCACCTCAAGAAGATAAGATAAATCCGCATTTAACCGAATGTTAAAGACGGGTGATAGAAAACTGGAAACTGGCAACTTCCAAAAGTGATCCTAAAACGAATTTCAGGATAACCCCGTAACAGTATAAATATACCCGCATTTGTATTACGACCGAATACAAATGTAATTGAGACAAAGATATTATATCTACACAGTATAATACTGGGATCCGGATTAAACCAAAGCCAATCAGTATTATCTGCCCGAAAAATGACATGTGCGAAAACGCACGTGCATTTTCTGAACCCTGCCATAAAACCATACGGCCTCTACAACGTTTCGCCCGAACTTGGGAAACGGTCTGTGGGGGACTCTAATGACTCATCAACACACTGGCACTGGGTATAACCACTAGCACGTCAGAGGTACGAGCTGTACGTAACGGTTGCC
This sequence comes from Agapanthus africanus, assembly GCA_030015575.1. Taxonomy (NCBI): domain Eukaryota; kingdom Viridiplantae; phylum Streptophyta; class Magnoliopsida; order Asparagales; family Amaryllidaceae; genus Agapanthus; species Agapanthus africanus. The sequence goes on along the minus strand of JASDDO010000012.1, from coordinate 88,085,052 downwards.
TATATATTGATTGGAAGGGAAGCTGACGAGCGAACTCATCCAGAAACCCTACTGAGCCTAACAGTGACAATATACATACAGTCTGGTCCGTTCGTCTATGAGTATCGCATATCGGCCTAGGGGCTGGTAACGTCAGACCCCTAATAGTTATATAAGTCGTGTCAGAGAGTAGCCCAGAACACCCTGAGATACTATTGGAGTACCTACCAGTAAATCTCCTGCCTAGGCCGAGGGCTTTGTGTAATGGCTCTCCTAGACACAGCACGATCTCACCCCCAATACCGAGAGAGACGAATCCCCTGCCGATCCGCTCACTTGCCTCCATGTGGCTCGGGACTGTAACCAAAAAAGACCTGTTTGCACGACTCCTTTAAGCCGTGGTAGGGTAGAAATCAAAGCACAGTGGGAACTCACACGAGACAAATGACGACCTCAGGTCGATGAACTAACCTGTACACATGTCACCAGGGAACTGCTATCTGACGATAGATATAATACCAACAAGCAGGTTCCCGGTGAGTCATGTCCGGTGTACTCATAACCCAATGAGCACCTGTATACATCTTAGGTGATCTAACTGACACCAGTGGCTTGTGAGACCGGCCACCGCCCCTCGTCGGGGTCTCGACTGTATACACTAATCTACTCTGGAGTATCGATGCCCTGTCTCGAAACTCCCATGACTAGGGACACATTAAGGATGTGCTTATAGACCCCAGCTCCCATGTATATGATCGCCATCATACTGCTGGCAGTCAAGCAAGAATCCTATGGGCTCTATCATCATGCAATAGTGAACTAAAGCATGTATACGATGATAAAGACAAACCAGATAGCATACTATCATCTCGAGCAAGACTGTCATATCGGTATAGGTCCTGCCTCAATCATTGCAATCACGTACCTGCGATCCAATAATTGACTTTGAGGGCACTATCTCCAACATAACGGCCACCCGGGTTTTGAGCGATCAGAAGATCAACAAGCAAGCCTACTCTTACTCCTGCAAATCCAATCAGTAACACTACCGTACAGTTCGGTCTCTTCGTCTGATATGTCGCATATCTCGTCTAGGGGTGGTAAAACGTCAGACCCCAGTAAATCAATAAGTCGTGCCGATGTGAGGCTCATAACGGGTCGAGAAACTATTGATAACACTTGCCAGTATATCTCTGAAGCAGCCCTGGTCAGGGACTTCCTGTTATAGCCAATCGAGCACAGCGCAACATCAACCACCAATACTGGGAGAGACGAAACCCCTCATATCGCTCATTGCCTCTATGTGATTCAGGACTGTACCCAAAAGTAACTGTTTTGCACGTTCTCTTGAATGTGGTAAGGTGGAAATCAAAGCACAATGGGAATCACACAACACTCTATGACGATCTCGGGTCTACAGACTAACCTGTACCAGTGTCACCAGAGAACTGCCATCTGACGTGAGGTATAATACCATCTGGGAGTTCTCAGCGAGTCCGTCCAGTGTACCCAGTCTCCACTGAGTACCCGTATACTGTCTCTGATGTCAAACACCAATAGATATGGGATCATCCATCGCCTATCTACATGGGTCGAGAAGCTATACGCTAGTCTACTATGGAATATCGATGCCCTGTCTCGATACACCTACGACTAGGAACATTTGAAGGATGTACTTATCGACTACTCTGTCCCCACTAGTATGATCTGCATCATAATCCTGGTAGTCAAGTACTCATCCTAAGGGCTTTATCAACATGTAATATAGAGACAATCAGTGTACATGTTAAGATAAAGTGCAACCAGATAGCATACTATCATGTCGAGCAAGAAAGTCCTCCATATATATGTCCAAGCATCCACTACAATATACATCGTATGTACAGTAATGGCCTCTAGGGCATACATATAACTAACAATCTCCTACTTGCACTAGGGCCATCTGTTGTAATATCCTATACCCAACAATCAACAGTGGTTGTAGTATCCCATACTGAACCATCCCATAAAAGTATCTATTGGGAAAATGCCTTTGTGAGTGGATTCGCCGTATTGTCCTCTGAGTCTACTCTCCTATCCTTGATCTCCCTGGAGATCAACCATCTCCATGATCAGGTGATACTGCCTAAGAATATGTATGGATCTCTAATGGGACGGGGGTTCTTAGGCCTAAGCCACAAATCCATTGTCACACAATGGTAGGAACGAAGTTCATCTCATGAACTAGTGTACATCCAGACAGCCTCTTTGGTAGCATCCTTGGTAGCAATGTATCCAGCCTTTATCGTCTAGTTTTCCACGACATCTAGCTTGGAACTCTTCCAACATACCGTCCCTCCACAAAGGGTAAAAACAATGCTTGTGACTGACATTCAGTCATCCTTACCATCCTGGAAGCTATCTAGTGATTCTCCCCAGGATATACCATCTCACTACACCTAGTGAGAATCTTAAAATCCATTTAGATCTATCTCATAGATCCGAAACTCAGGATTTGGGAGTTATTACCTTGATGCTATATGGAGAATCCTTGTGATAAGAGAAGATTGACTGAGTGTAGCATAGGAAACTCCTTTCCTATCAAGAGTATGTCATCCACGTACAATACGAGGATCACCACCATACTCCTTACTACCTTTTTGTATATACATGATTCATCTACTATTTTGATGAAGTCAAACGCTTTGACTATCACATCAAAACAGATGTTCCAACTCCGCGATGCCTGCTTTAACCTATAAAGCAACTTGCACACGTTTCCGCTGCTCCCACCGTCTACGAAGCCCTCTGGCTGTGTACTTATAGACGCTCTCTTCTAAATCACTATTTGGAAAAGCAGTCATGACACCGAACCGCCAGATATCGCATTCATGGTATGTAGCAATGGCAAGTAGGATCCAGATGGACTTAAGCATAGGCACTAGAAAAGGTTTCATCATTATCCACACCTTGTCGATGACGAGAACCTTTTGCAACAAGTCTTAGCTTTGAAAGTCTCAACTTTTCCATGTACACCAAGTAATCTTCTCAAGATATACTTGCTCCTGATGGGGATTTAACCCTTTAGATAAAGCAACCAAAGTCTATACTTTGTTGGTGTTTATGGATTCCATCTAAGATCGCTTAGCATCCAGCCATTCTTACAGAGTCCTCACTCCTGATGGCCTGCTTGAAACTAGTTAGGTCATTATCTCATGATGCAATCCTCGCTCCCACTGTCATAGAGAAAACTGAAGTATTTCTCAGGTGGGTGAGGAACCCTACCAGATCGGCGGAGAGGCTGAGGTTCGTCGGGAGCTATTGAATCCTCAAGTTCTACCAAATGATCAGCTGTAATTTGTATAACTGGAACTCCTTCTAGTTCTACCTCATGACCACTAATTTCTTCACAAGAAATTCCTTTTCTCAAAAGGTGGCATGCTGAGAAATAAAACACCTTTTGTTCCTTGGTGCGGTAGAAGATATTCCCTTGCTGATGCTTGGGACATCCAACAAACTTCCACAGAACTGATCTTGCCTTGAGCTTGTCCGGATTTTGCTTTTAGACATAGGTCGGAAAACCCCAAATCTTAATATCCTTAAGAGATGAGCTCTTCCCATACCATATCATATATGGAGTGGTAGGCACCTGATTTGGTTAGAACCCTATTCAATAGGTATGGAGCTTCACAAGTGTATAACCCCAAAAGGAAATAGGCAACTCAGTAGTACTCATCATAGAGCACACCATATCACATAAGGTGCGATTGCTCCGCCCCGATACACCGACGTGCTGTGGTTTATACGGAGGAGTAATGCTGAGAGAGAATCTCATTCTCCTTTAGAATAGTCCAGGATCTTCGTGCTCAAGTATTCTCCTCCCTGATCACATCATAGGATATAATACTTATACCCGTTTTGGTTCTCTACTCCTGACTTATATTTTATGAACTTCTCAAAAGCTTCAGACTTGTGTTTCAACAGGAACATATGTTCGAATCTTGTGAGATCATCAGTGAATGTAATGAAGTACAAAGAACCAGTCCTGGCTGTTAGTTATATATATGCCCTAGAGGCCATTACTATACATAGGATGTATATTGTAGTGGATGATTGGACATATATAGGGAGGACTTTCTTGCTCGACATGATAGTATGCTATCTGGTTGCTCTTTACCTTAACGTGTACACTGATTGTCTTTCTGTTACATGTTGGTAAAGCCCTTAGGATGTGTACTTGACTACCTGGACTATGATGCGGATCATACTAGTGGGGACATGGTAGTCCATAAGCACCTGCTTCAAGGTCCCTAGTCGTGGGTATATCGAGACGGGGCATCGATATACCAGAGCAGACTAGCGTATACCTTCTCGACCCATACAGATGGGTGATGGATGATCCCATATCCATTGGTGTTTGACATCAGAGATGATATATGGGTGCTCAGTAGAGACTGGGTACACTGGACGGACTCGCCGAGAACTCCCAGATGGTATTATACCTCACGACAGATGGCAGTTCTCTGGTGACACTGGTACATGTTAGTCTGTAGACCCGAGATCGTCATAGAGTCTTGTGTGATTCTAATAATATATTGTTTTTGTTAGTGCTTTGTTTATTTGCTTTCTTTTCTTTACTTGCATTGCTTTTCTTTTCATTATTATGTGTAACTAATATCTTTGGTTGTGGTAATGGTGAGCAAATGAGATGGAAGGCTTTGCCTCCTTCTCCTCTTGTTAATATTTAATGTGCTTTAATGTGAATCTAAACTTAGTATTGCAACTTGGATGGGTTGATATGGTATGTTGATTCCATGGTTACTTTGTAACCTCATCACATACCATATTCTCCCCACAAACCCCATCTTGCAAGCCTAAGGTTAGAATCAATTTATTGTTATGGTTGCTAGATTTAGATATGTTATTTTATGATCAAGTGCATGACAATCTCTTGTTTTCATATACTATATACTCTCACAAACACTTAGCAAACTTAACACTAAAATCATTTGCTCTCACTCACTAATTTGTGTTTATGATGTTGGGTATGCTTGCTAACCCTTGTGTTCAGTGTTGATACCCCAAACTTGGACATACAAACGATAAGTGAACAAAACGGACTCGTTTCGTGTTTTGCAGCGAATATCAAAATTTGAAGATTTGTGCTTCACAACCACCTTAACAAGTCATGCTTCATGCCGGGATCGATGCAAGGACGGATAACTCATGATCAAAGGAGCGTCGAAGGAATCATTGCGATTCGACCTTCCGAGCCAAAGCCACAACCACTTCTTCTTTATCTTGTTTTCTTTCTTTTTGTGTTTTATTTTGTAGTGAAAACCCAAACCATTCGTTATTTGTTGAACCTTAAACAACAAAACCTAATACACAATTCCCTGCGAATCGACCCGTACTTGCCGGCTCGCTACAACGCGCCGTGCACTCGCGGTTTATAAATTTAAAAACGAGACCGAGCTCGCGTGCGCAATATTTATTAAAAACGATTCCATTTCAAAACATGCATGTTTGCGTGCGTGGGTGAAGCCCCAATAGTGACTGATATGTTTAGGGTTTTCCGGCACTTACACAAGGTCTCGGGAGTCATCTAACATGCCGCATTTTAAAATTTCTAGCGTGCCAAAGAACCCGACCAAGGATCTAACTAGATTTTTAGGAATAAACTGTTGGGTTGCCTAGCTCGGAAGAAATTTTTGGGAGGCATCGTCCATGCCATATTTAAATTTTTGCCTTTCTAGCTAACCCAAACCTTAGAATCGATACTTAAAAACCCGACGGAATATAATGTAAACACATTACATTTAAAGTGAAAAAGGAATACAACCTTTGTTGGCCGGTCCTTCACTTCAATAGATCTATGTAGTAGACCCTTCGCTGCGATCACGAACTCCCGGACTCTAGAGAGGCTCCTATGAAGAAACGAACAAGCTTGCATCGAAGTCTTCGAGGCCGAAGATGATCTATGTCGAGGAGACACTAACCCAAGCTATCTCTTCACTAATGGTGAGATTAATGAAGCAAACACTCTAAACTAAATGGTAAGCAGTAGAGGATGATGAAGTAGGAAGTGGGCTCACTTTAGTTTTATTTTTCTCACACTAATTCTTCATTTGGAAAAAACCTAGCAAGCTTTTTATTTTGTTGAAGAAGAAGAAGAAATGAAACTCATGAGAGAGTGAGGTTAGAATTGCAACCATGGCTGAGTTTGTGTCATGCCTAACTCATGTAGAAAATAAACCATGGTCTAAGGATAAAGGTTGGGTAAACAAATGTCTTAAGCTAGACAAACAAGTTGAATAAGTCAATGTATCCATAAGCTTCTACAAGCTTATCCATGACTAATTCCAAATGTTTTGTGAATTACTTAATGATAAATAAAACCCAAACATAAACCCTAGTATGGTATAAGTCTCATACACCCTTGTTGCATACGTAACCTAGCATGACATATGAATATATATCACATATATATTTATGTGTCAAAAGAAAACAATACATATATCACATATATGTAAAGCGTATCAAATGTGAGAAAAAGAATTACTTAAGTGAGCTAATATTAGTTAATATAATGTAATATATCAAATATATATTATACATTAAATTATTAAATCAACTCTTGATTAAATAATCCGTCTATATCATATACAACCGACTAATATCATTTGAATCAACTTATCGAATCAACACTTGATCCGATCACCCGGCATATATAATCGACCGATATCACATATCGTGAGAATGGAATGTAGTATCACATACACGCATTAATCTCGGTCCCGCACATATCACATATGTGATCATACTCCGTTTCTCTTGAGCCAGGAAACCTCTGTGTAGGACTCTTAAGACTTATCAATACGCCGGCAGTAGGTGATGATCATATCAAACACCCACAAGCCGCAAGCGGTCTTCTAAACATAATGGCCACACGGGTATTAAGCGATCAGAAGATCAACAAGAAATCCTGCTCAAACTCCTGCGAATCAAATCAGTAAAACTACCGTACAGTCTGGTCTCTTCGTCTGATATGTTGCATATCTCAGCCTGGGGGTGATATAACGTCAAACCCCAATAGCTTAATAAGTCATGCCGATCAAGGTCCATAACGGTTCGAGAAACTACTGATAACACTTACCAGTAAATCTCAGCAATCTTGGCCAGGGATTTCCTGTTAAGGCCAATCGAGCATAGCGCAACATCAACTCCCAATACCGGGAGAGACGAAACCCCTCCTATCGCTCATTGCCTCAATGTGACTCGGGACTGTACCCAAAAACCACCTTTTTGCATGATCTCTTGACCGTGGTATGGTGGAAATCAAAGCACGGTGTGAATCACATAAGACACTATGACGATCTCGGGTCTACAGACTAACCTGTACCAGAGTCACCAGAGAACTGCTATCCGACAATAGGTATAATACCATCTAGGAGTTCTCGGCGAGTCCATTCAATGTACTCAGTCTCTACTGAGCACCCGTATACCATCTCTGATGTCAAACACCAATGGATATAGGATCATCCATCGACCATCACATGGGTCGAGAAGCGTATACGCTAGTCTACTCTGGAGTAACGATGCCCTGTCTCGATACTCCCACGACTAGGAACTTTTGAAGGATGTACTTGCCGACTACCCCATGTCCCCACTAGTATGATCTACATCATAGTCCTGGTAATCAAATACTGATCCTAAGGGCTTTATTAACATGTAATAGAGAGACAATAAGTGTACATGTTAAGATAAAGAGCAACCATATAGCATACGATCATGTCGAGCAAGAAAATCCTCCCTATATATGTTCAAGCATCCACTACAATATACATCGCATGTATAGTAATGGCCTCTAGGGCATACATATAACTAACAATCTTCCACTTGCTCTAAGGCCATTTGTTGTAGTATCCAATACCCAACAATTTAGCAGTGGTTGTATTATCCCATACTCATCCATCCCATAGAAGTCTCTCTAGGGGTAAGGCCTTTGTGAGTGGATCCGCTGTGTTATCCTTCGTGTTTACTCTCCTGACCTCGATCCCTTGGAGATCAACCATCTCCCTGATCAGGTGATACTAGCCTCAGAATATGTCTGGAACGCTGATGGGACCTACGTTCCTAGGCAAAGCCACAACTCTATTGTTGTCACAATAACAATTATTGGTCGCTCAATGGTAGGAACCATGTTCATCTCATGAACAAGAAATGACCAGACCGCCACTTTGGCAGCATCATTCGTAGCAATGTATTCAGACTTTATTGTATAGTATGGCACGGTATCTAGCTTGGAACTCTTCCAACATACCGTCCTTCCACTGAGGGTAAGACAATGCCTGTGACTGACTTTCAGTCGAACTTATCACTCTGGAAGCTAGAACCAAGAACTTTCTTTTAGTGTTTCTTAAGTAATTAAGAATGTCCTCCACAGCTTTCCAGTAATTCTCCCAAGATCCGATTGATTCCTAATCACTACATCTAGTGAGTCATGTACATCTGGTCTGGTACATAACATCGCATACTCTGATAGACCCTACTACCGAAGCATAGGGTATCCCTTTCACGCGAGCTCTCTCCAAATCAGTCTTGGAAGACATCTTTTTGGAGAGAGTGATTCCTTAGTAAGTGGACGAACCACCATGCTTAGAATCCTCCATACTAAACCCCTTTAGTATGGTATTAATGTACCTGGATTTGGGACACTCCCAACATCCACTTAGATCTATCATCATAGATCATAATCCACAAGAGGAGCTTGACCGAGTGTAGCATAGGAAACTATTTCCTATCTAGAGTATGCCATCTACATACAAAACGTGGAAGACAACCTTACTCTCTACTGCCTTCTTGTATATAAATGGTTCATCTACCTTTTTGATGAAGTCAAACTCTTTGACTGTCATATCAAAATAGATGTTCCAACTTCGCGATGTGCGCATTGATCCTGATGGACTTAAGCATAGTTTTGAAAGTCTCAACTTTTCCATTTACACCAATGGGTTTTACCCCTTCAGGTGCAACATGCAAAGTCATACTTTGTTGGTGTACATGGATTCCATTTTTGATCGCTTAGCATCCAGCCACTTCACTAAGTCCCCACTCGTGATGGCCTGCTAGAACCTAGTTGGGCCATCATCTCATGATGCAATCCTCGCTCCTACTGTCACCGAGAAGACCAGTATCTCTCAAGTGGATGAGGAACCCTACCAGATTCGCGGAGAGGCTGAGGTTCGTTGGAGGCTATTGAATCTTTTGGTTTCACCAAATCATCAGCTGTTGGTTTGTCTAGCTGGAACAACTTCCATTTCTACCTCTTGACCACAAATTTTTTCACAAAAAATTCATTTTCTAAAAAGGTAGCATGCAGGGAAACAAAACACCTTTTGCTCCTCAGTTTGGTAGAAGATATTCCCTCTCAAATATTCGGGATATCCTAACAAACTTGTACAGAACTGACCTTGCCTCGAGCTTGTCCGGATTCTGCCTTTCAACATAGGCCGGACAACCCCATATCTTAACTCGATTAAGACATGGTCTCTTCCTATACCATATCTCATATGTAGTGGTAGGACCTGATTTGGACAGAACCCCATTCAATAGGTATGCAGCTTCTCAAGTGCATAACACCCAAAAGAAAACAGGCAACTCGGCAGTACTCATCATAGAGCGCACTATATCTCATTGGGTGCGATACCTCCGCCTCGTTACACCATTGTGTTGTGGTATACTCGAAAGAGTAAGCTGAGAGAGAATCACATTGTCGTTTAGATAATCCAGGAACTCCATGCCCAAGTATTCTCCTCCTCGATCACATCGAAGGACTTTAATACTTCCACCCGTTCGGTTCTCAAATTCACGCTTATATTTCTTGAATTTCTCAAAAGTTTCAGACTGATATTTCAATAGGAATATATGTCCGAATTTTGAGAGATAGTCGATGAATGTAATGAATTACCAAGAACCAACCTTGGTATTTTTAGACATAGGACCGTATATATCATCATGTATGCGTCCCAAGAGTTCACTAACTCTTTCTCTGTTTCTAGTAAACGGAGTATTGGTCATATTACCTTTGAGACAAGACTGACAAGTAGCATAAGATGAAAATTCGAACAAATTCTCATATTCATCCTTATGTAACTCAGCTGGTCATGTTGCTTTGATATGACCTAGTCTACAATGCCACAAGAAGGATTCGTTTATGTCACGACCCGAAATGGCACGTGACTGGCACTTGAATCATATGAAATCTATAGGACCCCATCTAATTCAAGCAAGCCAAAACCCAGAAATCTAAACCATTTAAAAGAAGAAGGTGAAGGAAAACTTGTTTTAAAGTTGCATATAATCACTTTGAAAAGTCATTGTAAACATTTTTAAAACATCATATCTTTTCCGAAAATTTCGGTAGAGTCTCCTTTGTAAATACTGGCCCTAAAAAGGGTACAACCTGAAAAATATGAATAAAGGCATCCCCAAGAGGGAGCTAGCTCTTCGTCAATTGATGGTCACAACCACGCAAGCAATATAATATACAACGCCGAAGGGCGAGGATCAAAACTCAACAGGAAACTCAAAATTATCAAGAAAACCATAATAATACAACGCGCGACTCTAAGGTCGAAATAATATACAACTGGTTTCTAAGTCTGAAATAATATACAAGTCTGGTTCATAGAGTTATTAGATACAACAGAAAATAAATAAAAGGTACAATGGTGGTCACGATGCGAGTGAACCCACCTACCAAAGCAATCACCCGGAATGAAAGCGGTGTGCCAGCAAAGCCGCAACGAAACCTGTACAGCAAAACCTTCAAGAAACTGTGGCACAACGGGGGTGAGTTGCCAACTCGTGAGTAGAAAACATCACAGAGCAGGAATCGTATGTATGACTCAATCCTTGGTCAATATGATCAAATATATATAAACCTCAAAATGATAAAGTCTGAAGCATGATAAGGTGGCAAGGGTAAACATCTATACATAAGTGTAATACCATGTGCTCGTGTCAGTACCTTAGATAGCAACATATCATAAATATGAGGTATGAATGTAATAAATGAAAACAGAATACATCATACTGAGAAAAGTGTTCTCTTTATATAGTGAGATTTTTGTATACATTTAAAATCGAGGTATCATCAATGAAATCAACATAGGATCAGTATCAACTATCGACACAAAACATAAATCTAATATCTCAATATCTCAGGCTCTGACAATTCGAACTGGACTGTAACCTCGAATCTCAATATCTAGGGCTCCGGCTATCCGGACTAGCCCATATCATCTAATCTCAAAATCTAGGGCTCCGGCTATCCGGACTGGCCCATGCTCCGATCGGTATCCTCTGGATATCCGTCGAGTCACAATACAATCACCGGTCAGTAGTGCTCCCCTGTCATAGGCTCAACGCCATCATCTGCGATCTTCTCGCCCCGGAGTACCGCACCGGGTCCACTATGCACCCACAGACGGTTCCTCCTCCTCCTCGAATCGGGTGTATGATATCGCTCAAGAGCCGAGAAAACTCATGGTGGACATATCTCATATCATATCATGAGAAAACCGCAACTTTCATTTTAAAATGACAATCAGTTTATAAAACCTTTGCGGTTTCTCCAAATCCAGAAATCTCATGGAAATCCGAAATCCAAATCTCAAGGATAAATAAACAATGAATTTCAAAATATTGAGCTCCGGCAATCCGGACTGGCCCATAATGTCATGGCAATTGAATATATAAATATGCATGAAAATCAAAGTAATAAATGCAATGTCTAACCTATCATATAAAAGCAAGATCACTAGTACCATGTCGAAACTACCGGCTAACATTTTATACTAATGAAACAGTATTTTCTAATGTGTACATGACATGGAAATTACCGATGATGATGTGTGTGAGCCGGCAAGCAGGTGTGCGTGGAGCATATGCATCATCAGTAATGGTGTTGGTGTCCTGACAACATGATTTTAATAATAACTAATGAAAACACAATATAAGCATGCAATGCGATGCAAACAGCAATAATATGCAGATCATGAATAATAACGCAACATATCATAATATACATTTATATATGAGTCATACAGTTTGACAATTGAAATAATACGAAACGTGGTGTTTAGAAAATAGGGTTACGATGTTTTTAAGAAAAAGGTACGTCCTTTGAAATATCCGTAGAATCGCTTGTCCTCTCTTTAAAATACTCACGATTCGTTAGTTTTGAAATAGGTATGACTCGAGTCTAGTCTAACATCTATAAGTAAGCTACATGACTAAACTAACAGGCTAATCGAAAGGTAAGGAAACCACCTAAATCTGAGTCGATATATATATATAACATATAATAGTCGGTGAACCCATCTCAATAGTATCACATATGATACAATATATAACATAACATTCTCGAGTCAAGAGTGCGGATCTATCATCAATATATAGCTCGTACGGTAAATCCATCGTACGGTATCCCAAACAGGGTATGGGTAAATATCATATTTATCTCATTAATCAACTGGTATCCTTATCATCACATATCGTGAACTGGGGGTCCTGATCTAAGTCTAGTACAATACCGATACCAACTACATATATATATGCGTGTGTATGAAAGCACACCGCCCAATGACCCGCTATACTAATCATGTTGTATCTCATAATACGAACCATGTCACATCACCGATCTCATGGCACCATGCCCATTCTCATTGACTCATCTCCAAGTACCATATACTATCCTCATTATCCATGTATATGTATACGTGTATATGTATATATATATATATATATATATATATATATATAGTCCCATACCTATGTGTGTAAATATATATATACATATCCCCATATACGCATAAGGAAAAAAATGCATGCAAGTGTGTGTGTGTGAGTGTAAACCTTATTTTAGGGTTCGCGACTAAAAAAATAACTAAGTTACTTCTAATACACTAACACTAACTCATGAATATCTAACATCTTACTCACTAATCAACCAAGTTTCACAACACAATAAACATATATATAACATATATATCGTATACTACACTACGAACTGCGGGGGTCCTATACGCCATCCACCCGACTTCCCCCATAGATATATATCTACTCATCTTGATCCTCGCTTGATGGAGTCGATGACTCTACGCTCTCCTCATCGTCTCGAAATCCACGTGGGGGGTACCTACATATCACACATAGTATCGTAAACTGAAATCGCAAACGAAAACCAAAATGATACACGAAACATACATAGGTTAAAACCTATGGTCTAAACATGCACGAATAACCAACAACTCTCGACGATTGACATATAAACGTGAATCGACTGAGATAAAACACAAATACCAAATTCTAATTCATTCAAAACCGCAAAACGAAATCAGAAACTTGAAAACTTGCTCCAGATTTTACCCTAGGTGAAATTAGCTAATTTTGCATATGTGGAGGGTCTATTTTAGTGCAAATAAAGCCATGAACCAAACCTGAGACCAAACACAACTGCTCTGGCCATAAATTGCGGTCAGAAAGAATAAAATTGCAGCCATGGATGGGATTTAGGGTCTCGGGGTTCTAGGGTAGCTTCTAGGTGGCCTGCTTGTCTCACTGTGTTTGCTAAATAATTTTTAGGTCACCCGGGTCAGCAAATTCCAATACATAACCAAAATTTCCAGAAATTCCAATATCGGCAGATTTCAAGTTCACGAATTGGAGTTTTAATCTCTGGTTTTGTCCAGAATTCTAACACTAAAGGGGTTGTACAGCCTCTACTAATCTCAATCACACCATAACAACTCAATTCAAACCCTAACCTTAACTAGGAATTTTCCAAACTCACAAAACTACACCATATCGATTCTAAACATACATAGATGTTATAGGAAATTAAATACTATTCTAATGGTGCAAGAATTACCTCATTTGGCAACTCAAGAATTTTCTTGAGTTACCCCAAGTGTCCAAAATCCTTGCTTTCTTGGTCCAAAGTGTTTGTTGTGAGCTTGTGCATGTTTTTAGTGAAGGGAAGATGGAGTTTTGAGGTGATTTTAGTGATGAAGTGAGGAGGTAGAGGGGAGAGGGAAAGAGGGCAGTAGCCATAGTGAGATGAGGGAGTGTGAAAGATGAAGAAATGAAGAAGGAACAATGACCATGGTCAACACAAACCCCTCACCCTCTATTCTCTCTATTGCCCATACTTATTTGTTAATTCATTTTCTCTTTTGTTTCCTTATTTTTTCTTTTATAAAACAATAGAAACCCAAATTAAATCATGGTAGAAAAATTGTAACAACGTGAAATATGACATGGTGCATGCCACATGCACAAAACTAGCTTAATGCACGATTAGCGATATTTAATCGCGATTAGCCTTAAAATTGAATATAATTAATCATAAAAATTCATAATTTCCCTAAATCGCATAAAGCACCCCCATTTCAGTAATTTCTATAATTTTCCAAACATTTTCCAATTTATCGGTTTTTAATTATACCACATTATCAAAATATTCAAAATATTTATTATTTAATTATAAAAATTCCCAAAAATAATATTTTATTTTTCTGAAATGTTACAGTTTATTTCTAAACTACTCCTCTTGAGTGTGTGTTTTACATACTTTGAACTGTTGTTTGATTTAGAACGTATATGCTATTATCTAACGTGCTTGATCGAATCAACTCTTGATTCAGGAAAATATTCACAACATTATCCTACGATACATAATTATATCCTTCTTTAACTCATTAAAGAAACCGATATAATGTTGTATATCAGGTTCGTTATGTAATAACATTGGTTCGGAATCAATGTATCTTAATATAAGGTGATATCTGCCAACTAATTTGGCTGCAACAATTGCACCATTCTCTAACATTTAGAGACATATCACCCATTCTCAGTTCTCTACCTTTCTTTAGCCCATGTAACATATTACATTTGCGCGATCCTACTCCGGTATCACATACCAAGGACGTAGAAGATACTGAGAAACAATTCTCGGTAATAAGCACACCCGAAGAATACGCATCAACATGCTCATTCCTCGAATGGGTGGAATGGGAATCTGGATATTCCCCTATTTCCTGCTCGGACTAATAATAGTTATAAGGTAGAGCGGAACAAACGTTCCCTAGCTCAGTATAATAAGCAGGTTCGGTTAATGCATCTATATTATTATCTTGATTAAGGCGTGACATGGTCACTACCAGGAGAGAGAGAGAAGAAAACATTCTGCGTGCGCTCTTGCAAGATTAGATTGGTTATTATTTTATCTAATCAGGATGGCTCCCACTGTTTTAGTCAAATCTTCCTTCAAATCCTAAAAGGTAAGACTAGCCGGAATTAATTACACCCTACAAATTTGCCAATCTTTCAGCCAGGCCAGTGTCGGTACTTTGAGGGAGGTTCCCCTTGCTTTCGCACGGACCTAATTAAAATAAACCTCCTTTTCCCAGGGGTGTAACCCCGTTAACACCTTTCTAGACACCTACTTGATCGGCTAATTGTAATGTGTAAAACTCTCCCAGGAGTAACTCTTACTCGCAGTGGGTATCGGGATCCAACTATCTCATAGAAGGTATGCAATCTCATTGCAAATTTCAACACTTGAAATTCCCAATAATGTTTTACCCCTAGCAACTTATGACCTTGGCTAAGGTCAACAAATCATTAGCGCTAGCCAAGTTCAACCCGTCATTTCTTGATTGAATTGAACCCACCTGCGCGACTCTTGGCTAAGGTCAACAAAGCCGCACGACTACCCTAACTCACTCACATCATATGTTGCAGATAAGCACTAATTAGCTACCGCACACTACGCCTTGGCTAAGGTCAACAAACGCAGCATGAATACTAAGAATTACTTATCTGAAATGATGGAGGGTTAGGACAGGTTTTTAAGAAAACCTTTTCCGTAATGAACATGATATCGTCGTAGAATTGAGTGAATTTTAAAAAGGAGGGTTTTTGAGGCTTTTACTGGTTTTGCTAAAGAGGTCACTCCCGGTGAAGGGATCTCAGCTCTTTCCTTATCGAATAAGGTGCAGGATATTTTACAAATACCACTATGCAAAGCAAAAACTATAAAAGCAATCAAAAGACAAACCGAGTTTGTAGCGTCTGCTAATTTTGCTAAAGAGGTCATTCCCGGTGAAGGGATCTCAGCTCTTTCCTTATCGAATAAGATGCTGGATATTCTACAAGGAATACCTCTATACAAAGCAAGAACTAGAGCTACTATTTTTTAAACAAGTTTCTACACCATCTTTAGGTTTCATTTTCTTTCATTAATCTCATTAATGAAATCTCATCTGTTATGCGTCCTAAGCAACACAGAAGAAATGAAAACAGCAATATTTATTATATCTCATATATATAATATAGGCATTCATCTGAGAACATATCAAGTGATCACATCACAAAATATCAGCAGCAGAAGAATCACATATGAAATATTGGATATAGTAGGAATTCCATGTTTTATTTAAGCCAGTAAAAACGCGGATTCCACGGTCGCGATGAATAACTAAACCTACATCCCTAGACCCCTACGAGAGCGGCAAGCAACCCTAACAATTCTAGAGTTAGGAGACCCGGTCTCGATTCCTCGAGATGGTTTCCCACTGGACCCTAGAACCCGGTTACTTGTACTCCCCGCCTTGGGTCTATCCTAATGCCGAAAAGTAAATAATATACATCAATGGTGACATCATCCTCAACCGGAAGTGCCCCAATAAAAGAATATTACATACAATGAATTTTACATGAATGAAAATAAAAACCCTCATCTCACATAAAACCCCCGGCTATTCAAAACACGACGATCCAATATAACATATCACAACAACACATAACGTCACATGTCATCAACGTAAGTAAATATGCGTATCACAATTATCATTGACATATAGCACCGAAACTGGTGATACACCACATATTACACTTACGGTCACAGAAAAGAAAGTGAAAAATTACAACAGTTGGAATCCGCAACCATCTTAGACATCATAAACCCAATATATCACATACATTGGATTTCATGCCTAACTAAATCAATTCCTTAGACATCACATGCCTAACAATTATAAACCCGACATTTTAGTCTCGATATTGAAAACACTTTCCAATAACCTGTCGGGTAATTCAACAAGATTCCCGATAACCTGATTGAATGCTCGTCGGAAACTTTAATAGACGGCCGTACCCCATGATTATTGAAGATTTTGCGTGCGTGTTTAAATTTAAGAATACCACAATCAAGAAGATGTCGCTTGGTAGCTAGCCGGTTGAGTACGAGTCGATCCACAGGAAAATGGTGTTCTTTTCTTCAAGTTCTAACGAGTTAAGTCCTATCTTTGGTAGGTTTTGTTTTACGATATAAGAATGAGAATAAATTGAATTAAAGTCTTGCTAGGGTTAGGATTAGGTTAGTTCAAAAAAAGGATTTTTCTCGCTTCTATCAATGCTCTAGTTAAGAATATAGGTGTTAGGGTAATAGTCAGCAACGGGGACACGACTAGGAAGAAACTTAGTTTCTTCCTTTTGGTCCTTGTCCGTCCGTTCTTGGCACTTAGCCCTAACCTCCAGTTAATTCAACCACAACCGGTCTAACTAGAGAATCACCGCTATCATGTAGGATAGGGTGCCGTAGTGAGCAGATTATGGTTGATTTAAAGAGAGTCCTTATTTTAAAAATTATATGGGCAAAGAAAAGAGTGAGAGAGATTTCCTTCTCTCAAACCTTCCCTATCCTAACTCTAACAAGGGAGGAATTACTCACTCATTAGGAAAGTGACAATAAAATTCTTTTTTTTATTTTAATAGATGAATTAAATTGCAGATAATAAAAGAACGGATAAAAATTTGCAGGAATTAAAATTCAGATAATAAAAGAATGCGAGATAAAAGTAAAACTTACTTTATTGATGAACTCTCAACAACGCATTACAAATGGAATTGAAATTTAAAATCTAAGAATTAAAAAGAGGCATGCCTCATCAGGCTTTTGGCTTTCTATTTATAGATAGAAAAAACCCTAGGTTACATTCTGATCCACACATGAATTTACAAAACTACTCTAAGAAAGCCGAGTCAAAGCACCGACACCCACCGACACATGCACCGACACGTGCACCATATGGTCGCGGTTTCGCGGCAGAAAGGCATGTTTGGCCGCGGTTCCGCAGCCATTTGGTGGGGTCTTGGGATCAATTCTTCAGGGTTGCTTCATGTTGGTTTTTTCTTCTGTTTTCTTCACTTGGTTTCTCAGAATCTCTTTTATTTTCTTACAGATTTCCAACAGTGTAGAAAGATGTGGAATTTTTCCGTGAGCTTCGCGTTGAAGACTTGAATCTTATGCTGCCCTTGTACTTTGTGCATTGAAATGTCTACTTATTTCATTTGTTCCTTGAACTGGTAGGCGGCATCATACAGATTCATCTATTGTCGGTTGTAGTCTCAAATTTGTAGCGACTTTTCATGAATTTCACTGTAAAGAGCTGAGAACCTATAATCTGCAACTATTTAGCAGAAATGGATCAAAAGTACCTACTTATATGCAATGTGATTAAGAATGGGCGATATAAAAATGCAAAAATCTGATATGAACAAATACCCGCAAACTTATCTTTTGCTCGTCCCGAGCAAAGCCGATTTTATTCTCGAAAAATCCTAGCCTCACTTTCGCAGGGAACGCGATTGCACTGAGCTCGTGCAACAAGCCGTTAAACCTCTAGGTGTCCCTAGTAGAAGGAGTGTCGTCTCCTGAGGGTTTTCAGCGGACACTACCCACAAAATCCAATTAATTAGGTCATTGACTCTAATTCTTCAATTCAGTATTCTAGTAAGAAATTCTATTATCGTTAACTTAGAAATCATCAACCCATATTTTTTTCACACTCACTTTTCATTTAACCTTAGATCATATACGTTTTGCAAATTTATTAAGCTTTCAGCATCTTTTGAATTTTCCTTCTAAGGTGCAATCTCAACTCAGGAATTTTTAACGTTTTTTAATGAAGAAATAAGGCATATCTTTCATTCCTATCTCTCATCCAAACCCCAATCATATATCCCTACGTGTGTGTAATTTTTCACCCCTACACTTGGAAATTCAATTCAAGCTATCATACTCTTGTCCATCGTCCAAAGTACTTTTAGTTGGTGAATTTTAGATGAAATTGCTCACACATTCTTCATGCGACCGTTAATACTTCTTGAGGTACTAAACGACTAGTTACAAAATGTGCTTGCGCATTTAGGCGTAATTCCTCGTCTTGTAATACCTATGGCTTAGCAGTGACTCCCAAACCAGTTGGTCTAAGGCACTAGGTGATAAAGCACCCTCGCTATATTTTTTATTTATGCTTCCTTAAGCAATTACAAAACCAGTGTTCATTTTTCTTATGTCTCTTTATTCACCATTTATACTTTTATTTTATTTTCCTTCATACTAAGGTTTTAGACAAGAGCATTTCATGGTATCCTCTACTATCCCAAGTTTCAAGATGTGTGTATGTGCATGTAGTAGGGCATATATTTTCAGGATTTGGACTAAAGGTTCAGAATTTATTTTTCAGACTTACACTTCAAATAAAAATTTCAATAATCTTCCCTTATTTTGACTTAGCCCTAGAACTGAACTCAAGATTTGCCTATTTCTAAATAAACTGTAAGGACATATATTTTCTATAATTAAACTCTTAGAGAGGTTATTTTTAGGGGTTTTAATTTACTAAATTTAGGATCTAGTTTTTCCGTACTATTCAACCGTCATGTTGAACCTAAGTCAAACATGGCCAAAATTGAACTTTTCAATTTTTATAATTTTAAAAAATTTTCAATTTTTTATTGATTTTATTTTTTTTATATATTTTTTTTCATTTTTTTATTTTTGTATAAAGATGCAATGCATAATTAAATATGCAAAGAAAGAAAAAGAACAAATATGTACAAAAAATTAAAATATGCAAATGCAATGCAAAGATAACTATTTACAAGCCACCTCCACCCCCAAACTTATTGAAAGCAGTGTCCTCACTGCTCAAAGCCTCGCCGTCCCCTCGAACGTGATCGGGAACATTCCTCTCTCGCCAGCAGGGTGGTCATGCCCTGCTCCAAACTCGTCACTCGCTGACCAAGGTTGGTCACCATCCCTATCAATGTTTCTACCTCCTATTTGTTCTTCGCATCAAGCGCGCTTGTGCAGCAGGGGTAAGCTCTTCATCGCTCGCGGTCGAGCTCGAGCTGGGTGTCTTGCCGGGCACGTCCTCGGCTGGCTCGGTGCGCGACCATACATCATGTAAGCGTGTGTAGGACGTGGATACGCCCTCAAGAAGAGGTATAATGAGGATCACTCCATGCATATAAAATTCGAATTCCTCCACGGGGAGGAAATGGCGACAAAGTTGAGTCACCAACATAGGGCATGGATAGTTGGCAGCCCTCTTGCCCGCACCAATTGAATGAAGTAATACAGTTCACATATCATAGCTGGGGTTTCTAGTCATCAAAGTGTGCACTATATGAAGGGATGGTGTGAAAAATGTCGTGTTGTGCGAACTACCAAAAATAATATTTTGTGCCCAACGACACATAGTCAATACGTTCGCAAAAAGGGTTCTAACCTGGATGCCTTTTCGTGGCTCTCTCGAACAATCATTACCCATCAAGGGTAGGTAGTCCTCGAATTGGAGGGTTGGTCATGAATAAGTAGTCTAAGTATTAAGGTGACTTCATGGATGAAGTCCCTATCGATTATTATTTCCCTATCCCCCCACATTAACCTAATGTAACCGTGTTGTGAGAGGCAACCATCCTCCATGCACTCATAAAATCGGATGACAAGATCCGGAAGCGCGAAGGAATTTGGATGATTAAAAAGTAAAAAGTTCCACCCACGCCTTCGGATCTCATCACCGAAATAACTACCATAGACCGTGTGTGCAATGATTTGTGAGAAATCTCTATCAAACTGCAGAGTTGGTGCCATCACAGAGAAGTGCAGATTATTTTTAAAATTTTAACAGAGAAGATCAAAGAATGCAAACCTCCTCTGAAGTTTTCAGAGGGAGACGACACCAACACTACTACAAATAAGGGTTGCCCCTACGGATTTATCGGTAGGGGCAACCTACTGCCCCTACGGATATATACGTAGGGGCGAAAAAACACCCCGTAGGTGCAAAGGCCGCAGGTGCAAGTTGAGGTCCTGAACTTGGCCCTACGGATAAATATATTCCCCTACGGATAAATCAGTAGGTGCTATAGCCCCTACGGAGTACCCCGTAGGGGTAATAAAATCATATATTTAATTTTTTTTTTGAATATATTGTATATACCTACGGATTTATCCGTAGGTCCTATTTAGTCCCCTACGGACACAGCCGTAGGGGATATAAAGTAGCCCCTACGGCTGTTTCCGTAGGGGCCACTCCCAACACAATGCACTGAGATCGCGGGGGGAAAATATCAGGGAAACTGATATTTTGCCCCTACGGATATATACGTAGGGGATATATATTGGCCCCTACGTATATATCCGTAGGGGCACATCCAACACCCTACACTGATATCAGGTTTCCTGATATCAGGTTTCCTGATAGTTTGCCCCTACGGGTAACTCCGTAGGGGCAATATATTTACCTACGGAGTAATCCGTAGGTACATGTTTTCTGTAATTTTTTTTAAAAAAGGGCTGCTAGATTTTTTCCCGCCCTGTGCACAATACTATATACATCAATCAAATCATATATTACAGTATTCATAATCACATCCCACGCATATATATAATATACAAAAGAAACCCAAAAACTGAATATGATATAAATTCAAACCAATATCAATATCGTTTCAAAATGTAGTACAATGTGATATAAATAAATACATGTTTCAAAAAATAAGAACCAAAAAGCTACCCTAGTTCGGTCCAGCTCCACCTCCGAGTAACGTTCGAATAACGCGCGCCTGCTCCTCGGTAAATACACTATCCAATACTGCAAATAAAGGAGTCTGAGCGGCATGTGGAGCTGGCGTCGTGGTCTGCGCAGCCGCCGTCGAGGTAGTCGCTTGCGGAGCCGCGGCTGCGGGAGTCTGAGTGGGCGGTGGAGCTACAGGAGCTGTCTGCGGAACCGCAGCCGATGTAGTGGCTTGCGGAGCCGCAGCCGAAGGAGATGCATGTGGAGGCTCGGCCGATCTACCCTGTCGCGTCTGGACATAACGTGTGTAAGAAGCGTCTAAGAACTGTGTATTATTCGAATTCGTTTCATTATTAAGTTATTTCGAAACCCTGTTTGGATATCTAGTTTGGAAAAGCGTTGTTTATTTTAATTACATATGTATGTATGATTAATCAGACTTACGTACTAATAAGGGTTGTGTTGATATGTATATAATATGAAATGATATTTTACTATAAAGTAGTATACATACCAGCATCTCCTTCAACTCCTGAACGGTGGCCCTCAAGCTATCCAGTTCCTGATGGACATGCCGGCCACTGGAGACAGAGGAAGTAACCGCCGGGGTGGAGTCCAACCTCATATGGGCCCTGCTAGGGCCCAATCCCCGGCCTCTCTCCCAACCTCCGTGGTGCCCTCCGTGTGCGGCGTCCAGAACTGGGGTCAGCAGCCTCGGATCGTTCTGTCCGGTAAAATCGATCCCCGAGGCCTGGGCCTGCTCAACCACCCGCTCCTACACCCACATTAAGCAGTAAAGTATAAGTATAAAATTTAAACTTGAACCTTCCAAAACTAAAATTTCAAATTTGGGTAGAAAAAATATTAACACTTACGCAGTACTCCTGGGTAGCGACGTCGGGACATCGAAGCTCGCCCGTGGCGGGATCTGTCGAGGTGCCGTGGACGGCAAGATATGCGGACAGCACGCTCGGTGTACCACCTGACGCCACGGTCCGAGATGTCTGCAATATTAGAAAGTAACTCTTAATATTAGAAATATTAGAGAATAACTCTTAATATTGCAGAATATTAGAGAATAACACTTAATTTACCGATAACTCCATGGCTCGAGTAATGTTCCTCGAGCCACCTGTGTAAGTGGGGCGACCCCTCTTCGCCGACTTCCTGTTCTCTGTATTCTGAGCGGCCTGTTTCTGCACAACGCATTAACATTTAGTTTTCTAATTAAGAAACACAAAGAAATAAATTATATCATAAATAATGAATTAAATTTAAAATACCTACTTGTTTGCGTTCGGAGTCGAAATAAGCGCACAATAGAGGCCATGTCTCTACGTCGACTCTCGCAAACGCCGGAGTAGATAGGAGGGCCGCTCTCTCTGCCTCGGGGGTCGCTATCCATAAGGAGTAGCAGTCGGCCTTCAGCTCATTCCTGTTGTATCGGACCTTGGCCTGCATGTTCTTCATCAGGCCATTGTACAGAGCATGAAGGTCGAGCACCCTCCCCGAGTGATCAGGGTCGGCTACAGGCTGAAAATCGTAATCCAACTGAAAATACAAAAAAAAAATTGTTATTAGATTGCAAGTGTTAATAATAAATATATTGGATAGATCAAATGAAAATATATATTAATACATACCTGAGCCTGTTCAAAGAAGAGGGCGAATGAGCGCTGGTGCTGCTCGCCCCACTCAACGTGAAGTGGATAGTTTTTCACGATCCGGCTCTCGTCCCCCAAATACCGGCCGAACCTCTCGGCATGAGGACCGGTATAGCGATAGTCAAGGGTAAAAAATAGGGGGAATGCTGCCTCCCCCTAGCTCTATTAGGCCTCAGCCTATGGGACTGATTCGGGCCTCGAGTCCCCCTCTGGGGATGGAGAGGCCCTGCGTCTGCACGAAATATCAAGACAATCAATAATAATACAAAGTTGTATTAAGAAATCAAGGTTAAACAAAAATTCAAGTGTGATATATACCTCCGGTGAATAACGCACGAGCCTGGGCCCGAGCAGCAGCACGAGCGGGACGATAGTTCCTCCGGTGAGGAACAACCGGGGTCCCGGACCCGGACGCATCCCCTCCAACTATAAAATAAACATCGACGCTAAATCTCCATGAAGTTCATATTTATGCTATAGAGCATATGTAAAATAAATAAATATTTTAAATTTATTCATACTAACCTGCAGACGATGCGGAGGGTACGGAAGCGGCAGGAGTGGCCCCTGTGGAAGGTGTGGACGCACCACCTATAATTAGACAATTAAAAATAGATTTTATAAGTAATTGCAAAAAGAATGTGTAGATCAATAATATAACGTTCTAAATCAATATGCATGAACTATAGGACATATAAACATACCCGCAGGTGCGGTGGTGTCACCACCTACAGCTAGACAATAATAAAAATTGCTAAGTAAGAGCAAAAGGAATGTGTATTTATGATATAGCATTCTACATCAATATACATACACTATATGATATATGAACATACCTGGAGGAGCGGGGGTGGCCTCTGTCCCAGATGTGGACGCAGGACCAACAACTAGACAATTAAAAATAGATTTGATAAGTAATTGCAAAAAGAATGTGTAGATCAATAATATAACGTTCTAGATCAATAATATAACGTTCTAAATCAATATGCATGCACTATATGATATATAAACATACCTGGAGGAGCGGGGGTGGCCTCTGTCCCAGATGTGGACGCAGGACCAACAACTAGACAATCAAACATTGACAATATAAGTAATTTTGACATAAACAGGCATGAATATCTGTAATATTAAATTGAAAATGGATATGCGTGCAGTATACCTGGAGGTGTGGCAAAATCCACACGGAAGGAGGCATCCGAAGGGGTCTCCGATCTGGGTGCAAGACCGGCCCTCTGAAGCTCCCTACGGAGCTCTCCGGGCGGCAGAACCGCTCTGCCTCTGCCTCTGCCTCTGCCTCTGCCGCGGCTGGAGCTCCTGCCGCCCCTCGCTGCTCCCGACATCGTCATCCAATCTAGATAAACGGTTCGTGAACGCATTAGACAATCATTAAAAGTATTGACTATATATGCTCTAGAGCGTAAAATGTGAAGTAATAATATAACATTACTGATAACCTTTTTCGTTTCGTGGGCGCATCATACATATCTACTTGGATTTCATCGTCGATGTCATTTCTAACCCACGTAACTTCATGATCGGTCGAAGACAACCCGTCCTTCGAAACAGACGGTCGGAGCACTTTAAGACTTCTCTCTTCTTCGTCCTCATCGCTATCCTCGTATTCTGGGACATCGTAGACATCTCTAGGTTTCCATCGGCATACAACACTCCACCCCGGATGCTTCAAACACTGTGAGTAGTATACTTGGAACGCTTGGTTCGGAAAGATAAACGGATCGTCTTGACCGTAAAATCGAAGTGTGTTCACACTGGTCAATCCATATTCATCTTTCCAAGTCCCAAGACTGCTTCTCCACCTGTCTGTATCGGTTCGCGGATCGTACCAAGTACAGTGGAATATATAAAAGGGTTCTGATCGTCCGGGATAGTGGATGCCGAGTATACAATTTAAGTACCCATAGTAAATCACACCGTCCGATCCTACCGTCGCAATACCACTATTCTGAGTGATTCTAGATGTTTCTATGTCCTTAATTTCGAATTTGTATCCAAGGACACCAAATCCTTTGTAATGTGCAACCTCCATACTAGGAAATTGAGCTAAACATCTTGAATCACTCTCAAATGATGCAGACAAGTTCGGATCGTGGATCTAACAAAACAAATTTTACGATAAATACATAACGATACAAGTTTAGATTAAAACTGATAGCAATAAAATGTAATTCGAATAACTTACATGCTCTGTGACCCAATCACAAAAATTATCCTGATGGTATTTTTCCAAACGCTCTTCGTTCCAATCAGGATACCCCTCACGTACCTCGTTAAAATGAGTTCTGTTTTCGACAAATAATTGTGACATTAATATTATGTCATTTCATACACACACAAACACAGATATAACAATTAATCCAAAAGAACTTACTCTCTAATTTGTTCAAGACATTCGCAATTAAGCAAGATAAACCGGTATATCTTGTTGATAAACATAGTGTCTACCCTCTTATACTCGGCTTTACCATATGGCCCGTCTTGAATTCTTCGAGGTCGGTTAAGCCTTGTCTCAATGTTCTCGTCCAGATAGCGGGAGCAAAATGTGGTTGCTTCATCAAGAAGATAACCTTGCATGATAGAACCCTCTGGTCGATTTTTATTGCGTATATACTTCTTAAGAGTGTAAAGGTACCTAATGAGAATATGTTGAATAAATAAACACGGGCATACATGACAAAAATAAATTTATAAATTGCGCGAAACGAAAAATTACACGTACCTCTCGACGGGATACATCCATCGATATTGTACCGGTCCGGCTAACTTCGCCTCAGTTGCAAGATGAACCGTCAAGTGTATTATGATATCGAAGAATGACGGTGGGAAAATACGCTCAAACTTGCAAAGTATCAACGCAATAGAATTTTGTAGTTTATCCAGCGTCGCAACCTCCAGCGTTTTAGCACACAACTCCCTGAAAAAACAACATAGGTCGTTGATTACTAGACCAACCGAGTCGGGGAGAGAAGTCCTGAGGGCTAATGGAAGAAGGTGCTCCACGATAACATGGTGGTCATGACTTTTCAGCCCATCGATCTTGCCCTTCACAATTTTTATTTTCTTGCTGAATGATCCTGAGAAACCTGTGGGGACTTTCAAATCATGCAACACCTGCAGGAATCTTTTCTTCTCCGGTTGTGACATATGATAAGCGGCATTGGGAAGTACAAACTTGCCCGGTTTACCCGCTACCGGTTTAGGGTGCAGTTCACTTCTTATTCCCCACTCTTGTAGATCCATCCGGGCATTCATGTTGTCTTTCGATTTCCCGTCTTTACACAGAAGCAAGTTAAGTATGTGCTCTGATACTCCCTTCTCTATATGCATGACGTCCAGACAATGACGCACTGAATTTGTAGACCAGTACGGAAGCTCGAAGAAAATGCTTAACTTGTTCCAATATTTTGGTTTGACCTGTCTCGTCGGATCCATCCCGAAGGTCACGTTATTGTAACCATCCCATTTAGCAGTCACGTCCTCTCCGGACAATGGGGATGGAGGCCCAAGAAGCTCCTGATGACCATCAAAGTGAACCGTGTCTAACCTGTAGGGGTGGTCTGGAGGCAGAAAACGTCGATGGCCGCAATAACAAACCTTCCTGCTAAAATTCAAAAATTTTGATGTTGTGTGTTCATGGCAATGAGGACATGCTTTGTGACCATGTACGGACCAACCTGAAAGCATTCCATATGCAGGAAAGTCATTAATTGTCCACATTAAAACCGCACGCAGTATGAAGGTTGTATTTGTGTTTGAATCATATGTCTCTACACCATCAATAAACAAAGTTTTCAGCTCCTCAATCAGAGGTCGGAGATAGACGTCGATATTGTTCCCCGGTGAGTTTGGTCCGTCGATAAGAAGAGGCATCATAAAGTATGATTGGTCCATAGCCAACCAAGGCGACAGATTATAAATTATCATTACAACGGGCCATGTACTGTGACTTCCAGCCATATAGTTGAATGGGCAGAAGCCATCGGCAGCCAGTCCGAGCCGGACATTGCGGGGATCGCTACTGAATATTGTGTGCCTCCTATCGAAATCCTTCCATGCCGGTGAATCTCTTGGATGGCTCATTTTTCCATTTTCGCTTGGAGGAGCACGATGATGCCAAATCATTGCCTCGGCTGTTTTCTTGCACCTGAATAGCCTCTGTAGCCTCTGTGTTATGGGAAAATATCGTGCTATCTTCACAGGTATATCAGGCTTCTTATCAGAATCTTTCGGCTTATACCTGGCCTCTCCGCATGTTGGACACTCTTTCAAATCTGAATTCTCTTTCCGGTACAACACGCAATTTTTAGGACATGCTTGAATCTTCTCGCACTTTAGACCCAAATCAGACATCATTTTCTGGGCTTCGTACCAGCTTTCGGGCACATTATTTCCCGGAGGCATAGAATCTTTCAAGAACGAAAGAAGCATTGTGAATGACTTGTTGCTCCATCCATTTAGGCACTTAATTTGGAAAAGTTGGACGAACCATGAGAGGGTGGAATACTTCGCATTCTCATAAACTGGTTTCCTAGCATCATTCATGAAATTTTCATATTTATCCGCACGCGGTCCTTGACCGGAAGGAATGTCATCTTCGGTACGAATAGATTCACCTAGGGCAGCCTCTACCATATCCTCCATTTCTTCTGATGGAAATAAATTTCCGTATCCTGCCGTATTACCGAATTCTTCTTCTTCTCCTGCCGCATTATCGTGTTCTCCTTCTACCGCAGTACTGCATTCTTCTCCTTCCCCGTGATATTTCCAAATTGAATAAAGTCTAGTAAACCCATGTTTTACAATATGAAGCTCTGCCAATTCTACCTTCTGCCAGTACTTATTGCCACATCTATCGCACGGACAGAGAATCTTCTCTAATATGATCTTATTATGTGCTCGTGCAAATTCAAGGAAAGCAGCAACCCCTGCGACAAACGTAGGTTGCATACGTTGTTTCCAATCCACATACATCCAGTCCTTAACTCTGACGTACTCATGGGCCATGTTAGACTGAATAACATATAAATTGTAGGTTATGCTGACTATATTGAGAAATATAAGAACGGGATAGTTACTGACAAAGGAGAAAATCCATGTAGATGCTTTGTGTGTGCGTTTGTCGTTGAAAAGAATAAATTATCGCACGTTATGTTGACCGATAGACGGGGACTAAGTGGCGCTTTTAATTAGTTTCATATATGGGTATCGATGGGAATATGAAGGTTTCATATTATCATATATTGGTTTTAACCCGAACATCTCGAGTCGCTCTCTGATTATGCGTTTGTATGTATGTGTTCCGGCTGTCGGGGGTAGGCTTCTATCCCATTAAGAATGTATAGAGCGAACGCCCATCACTTGTGCTTTCAACCGTTTCGAGTAAATTTCGGCAGCACCTCCCCGCTGTTCTCCGAGTACACTGTAATAGAATAGATAATCATTTCAAAGCTGTGAAACAACGTTGAAATGAACATCTAATCTATCTTTGTACACGGAGAACCAGCGGAAAGGTACCGACGAAATATCTCGAAACGGATGAAAACACAAGTGAATGAAGGCGTTTGCTTTATACATTCTTAACTTGTCCACACGGGACAAATCTATGGGTTACCATACGATTGAATTTTCTCGTCGCGCAGACTATACGACGGTTGTTAGTATCGAGCTATACTGTCCGATATTTAACAACCTTCGTATAGTTCTAGGTCACGACGAGCATCGCACGTATGTTAACCGATAGACGGGGACTAAGTGGCGCTTTAGTTTCATATACGGGTATCGATGGGAATATGAAGGTCTCATATCATCATCGAGTATCATATATTGGTTTTAACCCGAACATCTCGAGTCGCTCTCTGATTATGCGTTTGTATGTATGTGTTCCGGCTGTCGGGGGTAGGCTTCTATCCCATTAAGAATGTATAGAGCGAACGCCCATCACTTGTGCTTTCAACCGTTTCGAGTAAATTTCGGCAGCACCTCCCCGCTGTTCTCCGAGTACACTGTAATAGAATAGATAATCATTTCAAAGCTGTGAAACAACGTTGAAATGAACATCTAATCTATCTTTGTACACGGAGAACCAGCGGAAAGGTACCGACGAAATATCTCGAAACGGATGAAAACACAAGTGAATGAAGGCGTTTGCTTTATACATTCTTAACTTGTCCACACGGGACAAATCTATGGGTTACCATACGATTGAATTTTCTTGTCGCGCAGACTATACGACGGTTGTTAGTATCGAGCTATACTGTCCGATATTTAACAACCTTCGTATAGTTCTAGGTCACGACGAGCATCGCACGTATGTTAACCGATAGACGGGGACTAAGTGGCGTTTTAGTTTCATATACGGGTATCGATGGGAATATGAAAGTTTCATATCATCATCGAGTATTATATATTGGTTTTAACCCGAACATCTCGAGTCGCTCTCTAATTATGCGTTTGTATGTATGTGTTCCGGCTGTCGGGGGTAGGATTCTATCCCATTAAGAAAAAATGGAGTGTATTTCGCTGTGAGAGACTCTTCAAAGAAATGGAGGAAGAAGCACTAAAGAAAAAAGAGAGAAAAATAAGAATATAAAGTTGAAACTAAAGTTGAGCTATCCGCTGAAATCATAAAGCATAGGAAAGTTGATTGAGTCTTGATCTATTGCTCTTTCTTTGCATTATCTCGTATGTCCATTTATAGATTTTAATGCCACATGAGATGTAATCAGTCAGCTCCCTATGGTTGTATTAATGTCAGCTCTTACACAATATGGGTATCTGCCTTACGATTAAGACAACTATGGAATATGTTAATTTAAAATGTAAGGCTAGCTTTCTATGTATTCTGAGGGACTGCTTGCATAGAACTTAGCTTGATCCTCTCAATTATTACACATAAATATGCTGACATGCCTCTCATAACCCTAACCCCAGCCCCACAGTAACCCTAACCCTAGCCCCAACCCTAACCCCAGCCCACCGTAACCCTACCCCAGCCCCACAGTAACCCTAACCCTAGCCCCAACCCTAACCCCAGCCCATCGTAACCCTACCCCAGCCCCACAGTAACCCTAACCCCAGCCCCACCGTAACCCTAACCCCAGCCCCACCACAGCAGCAGCCGAACCCCAACCCTAACCCTACCCCGACCCCGACCCCGACCCCGACCGCCACCGCGCCCCTGCCCAAACCCAACTCTCGCGCGCGCAACCCAGACCCAGCCATGAATAATCCAAAAATGCTTTAATTTACCTCGAGATTTATACCTGAACGGGCGGTGGCGACGACGGCGTCGAATTGGCGAAGAAACCGGCGGTGGCGACGACGGTGGCGACGAAACTGGCGGTGGCGACGAGGATGGCGACGAAATCGGCGGTGGCGACGACGGTGGCGACGACGGCCGGCGACGGTGGCGACGCGACGGTGGCGATTTAGGGTTTTTCGCGCGCGTTTGAGGGAGAGAGAGAAAATGAGCGTAGGCTTTTCGATCTGGATTTGTTTTAAATCGATATTTACTTGCCCCTACGGATATGTCCGTAGGTCCTTTGTTTGCGCCACCGTAGGGGCAAACACCAAATTAAGAATCAAATTTTTTATTCTTGAAAGTCAGTGCCCGTAGGGGCAACCCTTTAGCCCTACGGATTAATCCGTAGGGCCAAGTAAAATCTGCCCCAACGGATAATCCCATCCGTAGGGGCAACCCCCTATTTTACTAGTGCAAGGAGCGGCAGAAGCACTGCTGAAGAGTGTATTGGCGGTAGAAACGTGGCGGCGGGAGGCGATCTTCCTGCAGAAATTGAAGCGACGGCTAAGTTTTTGATAAAATGAAAAATTAGGGTTATGAAAGTTCAGAGGAGGGGTCGGGTTCTTTTTCTAGGGGTTGTTTTTGGGTTATTTGCAAAAAGGACCTCTTAAAAAGATGAATTTATTTGTAAATAAAAATTTTTATTTTTATTATTTATTAAAAATGAAAATTTACAAAAATACCCCCAAAAATTAGAAAAAAACATTATAGTTTTTTTTATATTTATTTTGTTTTTATATAATTAAAAGTGTGACATACCCCCAAACTTATT
The DNA here is from genome assembly GCA_030015575.1 of Agapanthus africanus. Taxonomy (NCBI): domain Eukaryota; kingdom Viridiplantae; phylum Streptophyta; class Magnoliopsida; order Asparagales; family Amaryllidaceae; genus Agapanthus; species Agapanthus africanus. Next base: position 88,053,402 of record JASDDO010000012.1, on the reverse strand, counting down.
TGAAACAGTGTTTCCATTGTTTATGGCTGGATAACCGGAGTTTGGGGGTAGATGGAGGAAGATCAGTCAATGTAAATTGGCTCCTGCAACAGTAGGAGCTCCTCCGAAGGGTCCGTGGTGAGGAAGGTTTAAGCCTATGTTCGTTCACTTTAAATAGTGAACCGTCCTCCAGATTCTCTAAGTCGACCGTACCGTGCGGATATACAATGCATACCAAAAATGGCCCTTTCCATCGAGATCTGAGCTTGCCGGGATGGAAATGTAGCCGGGTGTCGTAAAGTAAAACCTGTTGACCAGGTTTGAATGTTTTACGCATAAGGTGTTTATCATGAAACACCTTCGTTCGGTTTTTAATGACAACCGCGTTCTCGTAAGCTTCATCCAGAAGCTCGCTTAATTCGTTTAATTGCAGCTTTCTATAGTTGCCCACATCTCCTAGAGATAAACTCAGCTATTTTATCGCCCAAAATGCACGATACTCTATTTCAACTGGAAGGTGGCAAGCCTTTCCATAAACAAGCCTATAAGGAGACATTCCAAGATCGGTCTTATAGGCAGTTCGAAATGTCCAAAGGGTATCAGTAAGTTTTAAAGACCAGTTCTTACGGTTTTTGGAAACCGTTTTCTCCAAAATCTGTTTAATTTGCCGATTTGAAATCTCGGCTTACCCACAAGTTTGGGGACGATAGGGAGTTGATAGCTTGTGATTAATGGAATATTTCTGCATTAAGGACTCGAAAGTCCTATTACAGAAATGTGATCCATTGTCGCTAATGATTGCTCGAGGGTGCCCAAACCGGGAGAAAATGTTTTCCTTAAGGAATTTAATGACAACCTTGTTGTCATTAGTCCGGCTGGGCACAGCCTCGACCCATTTAGATACATAATTAACAGCAAGAAGAATATACACGTTCCCAAAAGAATTGGGAAACGGTCCCATAAAATCAATCCCCCAAACATCAAAAATTTCCACAACCAATATTGGTTGGAGCGGCATTTCTTTTCTCCTAGATACTGGCCCAAGTGTCTGCACCGGGAGCATGTCTTGCAGTAATCCTGTGCGTCTTTAAAATGTTGTGGCCAGTAGAAGCCACACTGCAAGACCTTTTCTGCTGTCTTTTTAGGGTCAAAATGCCAGCCACACGCTTGATCGTGGCAGAATGACAACACGCTCTTAAATTCATTGTCGGGGACACACCGACGAATAATTTGGTCAGGACAGTATTTGAATAGATAAGTTTCATCCCAGTAAAAATGTTTTACCTGGGATATGAATCGGAGTCAGTCCTGATTCGACCATTCATTTGGTATAAGTCCGGTGGCCAAATAATTCACAATATCTACGAACCAAGGTTTGCATGATACAGTCAAGAGCTGCTCATATGGAAAAACGTCTTTTATAGGAAATTAAAGTGTCGGCGAAGAAGGGAGGTGTGAAAGATGGTCGGCGACTACGTTTTCGCATCCTCTTTTGTCTTTGATGACAAGGTCATACTCTTGTAGTAAGAGGATCCAACGTATCAGCTGAGATTTAGCGTCCTTCTTCGCAAAAAGATGGCGAAGAGCTGAATAGTCAGTACATACGATGGCTGGAGAGCCAATTAAGTATGGCCTGAACTTTTCTAATGCAAACACAACAGCTAAGAATTCCTTCTCGGTTGTTGTGTAATTTAATTGGGCCTCGTTCAAAGTTCGGCTAGCATAATAAATTACATGCGGCATCTTCTCGATGTGCTGTCCAAGAACCGCACCAATGGAAAAATCAGATGCATCGTACATAATTTCAAATGGATGTGTCCAGTCAGGAGACGAAAGAATAGGATCAGAAGTAAGTAAGTTTTTCAATGACTCGAACGCCTTCATACAGCTCGAGTCGAAATAAAATGCTGTGCCCTTGGCCATCAAAAGAGTCAAGGGTTTAGCAATCTTGCTAAAATCCTTGATGACCCGTCTATAGAAACCGGCATGGCCAAGGAAGGCTCGAATGTCTCGGACGCATTTGGGAGGAGGGAGATTGGAAATGACTTCAATCTTCGCGTTATCTACCTCAATGCCATTTTGCGAGAAGATTTTTCCTAAGACAATACCTTCTCGTACCATGAAGTGGCACTTCTCCCAATTTAAAGTAAGGTTCTTATCCTTACACCGGGTAAGGACTGCGTCAAGATGTAGAAAACACTCATCAAAGGAGTCGCCGAAAATGGAGAAATCATCCATGAAGATCTCCAAGAATTTTTCCACCATGTCTGAAAAATTCCCATCATACACCGCTGGAAAGTAGCGGGTACATTGCATAACCCAAAGGGCATGCGACGGTAAGCAAACGTACCGAAAGGACAAGTGAATGTGGTCTTGTCTTGGTCTTTTTCGGCGATGGGAATTTGATTATAGCCGGAGTAGCCATCCAAAAAGCAATAGTATTCATGCCCAGCCAATCGTTCTAGCATTTGGTCAATGAAAGGTAATGGAAAGTGGTCTTTTCGTGTCGCGGCGTTGAGTTTTCTATAATTGATACATACTCGCCACCCAGTTTGGGTGCGAGTAAGTATTAACTTATTCGCCTCGTTAGTTATGACCGTTATGGCCAATTTCTTCGGGACAACATGAATGGGGCTAACCCATTGGCTATCAGAGATAGGGTAAATGATACCACTATTAAGACATTTTACGATCTCCTTTTTAACAGCCTCCTTCATGACTGGGTTGAGTCGTCTCTGTGGATCCCTTGCTGGCTTGGCATCATCCATCATATGAATATGATGTTCAACTATTAGTGGACTAATCCCCTTAATGTCCGCTATAGTCCAACCAAAAACTTGCCGATTGCTTTGCAAGACCGTCAAAAGGGCTTTCTCTTGCTCTCCGGCTAGAGAAGCTGAGATGATAACAGAGAGGGTCTCATTCTCACCTAAGTAAGAGTATTTAAGGTGAGATGGCAATAGCTTGAGTTCGAGTGTTGGGGGCGAAATAATTGAAGGTAAAATCGGTGAAACTGTCTCAAACTCAAAGGATTCCAACAGAGGTTCAAAACGAGTGTAAACAACCGAGTCGGATGGTTCAACTAACTCATCCGAAAATTCAAAGGATTCAAACTCGGGTGGTGATTATTCAAAATCGTTTGAGAAAGTGAAACACTCGTAGTCATTATCGGGCGTGAAAACAGTATCAGATTCAAGGAGGAACGCACTAGTGGCGTCAAAAGTGCTGTGATCGAACAGAAATTTCTCGAGCTCACAGTCCTCCTGGGTGATCTCTTGGATCGATCAAACATCAAGTATATTAGAATTAGGTTCGGAGGGCTGATTCCCCAACTTAAAAATGTTGGGTTCAATTGTCATGTTTCCAAAAGATAGGTTCATCGAACCATTTCGACAAGTGATCACAGCATTCAAAGTTGCAAGGAATGGACGACCGAGTATCACCGGAATTTGATTCCGGAGGTTAGCTACAGGCTGTGTGTCCAAAACAATGAAATCAACGGGGAATATGAAGTCCCCAACCTTTATTAACACATCCTCTAACTCACCCCTAGGATGGGTGATATATCGGTCGGCCATTTGGAGAGTACAATGTGTAGGTTTCAACTCTCCAACGCCTAGTTGCTTATATACCGAATAGGAAAGCAGGTTAACACTGGAACCAAGATCTAAAAGTGCGCGGTTGATGCTCTTATCCCCAATAGTAGGATAGCCATGATCCTTTCATTTTTAAAGTGAAGGTTGGGTAAGAGCATCACTCACTGCACTAGCCAAGAAAACTTTCTTAGGTACCTGTGATTTCCTCTTCTTGGTACACAAGTCCTTTAAGATTTTTGTGTAAGAAGAGACTTGTTGGATTTCATCCAAGAGGGGAATGTTAATGCTAACCTGTTTAAATAACTCCACAATCTTCTCCATTTTTGGATTTTGTTTATTGGATCTCAACCGGTTTGGAAATGGAACATTTTGAAAATTAGTTGAGTCCAAAGCTTATGGAGGAGATTGCGGAGATGGAACAGGTCCCAGTGCTGGTGTTTTTGTAGACTGAGAAGTGGGTCCGTTCGGATCAGCAGAAGAAATAGAGCCTTGTGAAGAATGGAGAACAGGCTCTGAAGAAGAAGAAGAAGAGGCAGCGGCCAGGGTGTCATCATCAATGCCAACATTATTGTGCAACATCCTTCCAGATCTCAATGTAGTCACGGCACTCACATTATGGTTTTGTTGTTCAAGAGCAACATGTGAATTTTGTGGGTGACCAGGATTTGGGAGTGGTTGAGATGGAAGCTTCCCTTTCTCTTGCTCGCTTAAAGCTGCATTCAGTTGTGCAATCTGGGCTTCGATGGTTTTGATACTTTGCCCGTGTGACGTAGTGTGTAGCACCAAAGACTGAATGAAGACTGGATGTTGGCTGAGAATTGCGTTGATTGTTTTAAAAACGCCTCCAGACTTCGTTCTAGCAAAGAAACCTTATCGTTACTTGGTGGAACAAAAATGTTTTGAGGAAAATAATTATTGCTTGCAAAATTGTTCATTTGATTTTGGTAAGGTTGTGGTTGGAAAGGTTGCTGATATTGAGTTTGTTGAGGAGCTTGTTGTTGAGGAGGAGGCCTCTGGAAATTGTTGTTGTCTTGGAATTGTTGTTGATTTTGATTCCAAGCAAAATTGGGGTGGTTCCTCCAACCAGGTTGTAAGTTGAAGAGTATGGATCATTTCTCTGTCTCTACTGAAAGGCAGCATTGACTTGATCATGTCCTTGAACAGGTGGATTGTAAGGACACTCTTCAGTCAAATGGGATGGATCCGAACAATAATCGCATATAGTGCGAGTGGGTAAAGCAGGGGTAGGAGAAGGCGATGAGAACTTGCTCTCAATTGCTTCTATTTTTCGTGTAATTGCTGCCATTTCGGCTTTCATTGCAATTGAAATATCAGGTTGATGAACGCCTGCCCTAGACGGACTTGCGGAAGTAGATTGTAACGTTTTGAAAATCGTTTAGGTGAAATTTTGGAGAATAGGTAAAATAACGGGTGTTTTCCGTAAAAACCAAGATATAAATATCTTTTAATATAAAATTAAATATATCTATTCTAGCCATGAAATTGCTTCGCTCTCTTGCCGGAACCGAAAACTCAAAAGGGCAACAACTGCACTATCGTTCGCATAGTATTTGGTATTTAATGGGTCACTTGTAGTTGACTGAAATTTTTTCCGAAATTAATTATTTTAATATTATTTTGTGCCGTCACTAATACATTTAATTAGGGATAATTACGAATTGGAATGGGTTAATACAAGTTTGGAGCACCATGACACATCTAACACTCACCTTTTAACAAGTTCTTTCAATAAAAATATGGGATGGTTCTAGTTATATTTTCATAGAAAAGGTTAAATAGAAAAAGGAAATTAATAAAGAAAAGAAGTATTGACATGTTGACAAGAGTGGTGGGTTTTCATTATTTGGAAATTTCCTCTCTCCCCCAACACATACACACACCCTCACTGGCCAAAACCAGCAGCCATTCCCCAAAACTTACCCTACTTATTTCTCCACTTCAAAGGTTAAATGGAATGAAATTAAAATAAGAAAACATTAAACAAATATGTATGGCTTGTTGACTTGAGTTGGGAGGGTTTTTCTTGGAAATTTCCACACAAACCCTACACCACTCACCTCTCTCCCCTCATGGCCGAGCACTCCTTTTGCTGCTGCCCCTCTCTTTCCCCATCTCATTTTCACCTCAAAAGTCATGAAAAATTCCACAAAAATCCAAATTAAACCTCACTAAATCCCTAATCTAATCCCTACCCATTTTTCCTTGGCCCAAGCTACCATAAATCAAGGATCAAGATGGCAATTTGGGAGGCTGGTGGCAAGTGGGATCTACAAAAAATTGTAGAGGTATAATCTTAACCATATAGTTAAATTGTTGGTTATTGCTTTGATCTAGCTTAATTAGGTAATTAATTATGCTTCTAACTTCAAGTTTTGGAATTTCAAGAGGGGGTTGTGAATTAAAATTAGGGTTTTTATTATATAATTATGGTTGCAAAGTGTAATTTATCACCTTATGAAATGAAAAACCTAATCTAGTTGCTAGTTTGCAATTTGTTAATTTAAAATTGTAAGAATTGAACTATATTGCAAACTAGGTTTTAAAATTAAGTTAAATTGTAAGATTAAAAATCTAATTAGGATCTTCATGATATCATTAATATTATAAATTGTAGTTTACCACCTTAGATCATGCAAAACCTAGTCAAATTGTTGATTTATGTATTGTTACTTTGAAAATTGTTAAAATTGGATAATTTGGCAAACTAGAATTTTGGGGTTAATGAAAATTGATGAGATTAAATTATGGAAATGGTTTGTATGACTTATTTAAAATGTTTAATGAGTATTATGGCCAATAGAATTGTTAAAATATTTAGATTGTTAAAACATCAAGATTTTGTATTAAAACGGTTATTGTTGCTTACTAGGTTTTCGGAAAAATAACTTTTAAATCGAATTTGAAGTTTTGATGATTTAAAACCCTATTTCATATATATGTTTAGTGTGTTGTGAAACCACGAATTGTACGTTTAGGTTTTTCTCAGTCAATCGGCGTTTGTACGCCGATATCAAGGGTTATTTAGTTCTTTTGCATGAGCAGACCATAAGTTTTGACCTATGTGAGATTAGTGTGTCGTTTTGATCATGAGTTGGATTTTAATGCAATACGATGTGTTATGATACGTAGGTACCCTCACGAGGACTTCGAGACGACAAAAAGGCGCGTGGCGACATCGGCATCGGCAAGCGAAGATCGAGGTGAGTAGATATATATCTACGATGGAAGTCGGGTGGAAGGCGTATAGCACCCCCGCATTTTCGTAAAATATGATCTGATGTGATATAGTTATACATATTTGTGTTATGGCAAGATATGAACCTTAGCAAGATAAGCTTTAGGAGATCATGGGTTAGTGTTAGCGAGATTTGAGGAAAGTGGTTTAGTTAGCTTCTTAGTCGCGAACCCTAAAGTAAGGTTGACACACATATACGCATGCATACACGGGATATGCTTTTGGGTGTATGCGTCATATGTATGTATATGTGTGTGTGTGTGTGTATATATATATATATATATATATGTATAGGTGGATGTGTTGGTGCTTATATATATATATATATATATATATATATATATATATATATATATATATATATACACACACACACACACACACATACACGTATACACAGATGTTGAGGATAGTATATGGTACTTGGAGATGAGTCGATATGATTGAGAATGATGCCGTGAGATCAGTGGTGTGATTTGGTTCGTACTATGAGATACGGCATGAGATTATAGCGGATCTTTAGGCGATGTGTTTCAGACACACGCACATATATTTTTTGATGGTATCAGTTTGTACTAGACTTAGATCTGTACCCTAATCCATGACATATGATGATAAGGATACCAGATAAGTGTTGGAGATAGTGCCCTCAGAGTCAACTATTGGATCACAGGCACGTGATTGCAATGATTGAGGGAGGACCTGTCCCGGTAGGACAGTCTTACTCGAGATGATAGTATGCTATCTGGTTTATCTTTATCATCGTGTACTGCTTAAAGTGACCTTACGAGTCGCTATTGCACGTTGATAAAGCCCCTAGGATTCTTGCTTGACTACCAGCAGTATGAGGGCGATCATATACGTGAGAGCTGGAGTCTATAAGCACATCCTTAAAAGGTCCCTAGTCGTGGGAGTTTCGAGACAGGGCATCGATTCTCCAGAGTAGACTAGTGTATACAGTCGAGACCCCGACGAAGGGCGGTGGCCGGTCTCACAAGCCACTGGTGTCAGTTGGTTCACCTAAGATGTATACAGGTGCTCATTGGGTTATGAGTACACCGGACAGGACTCGCCGGGAGCCTGCTAGTTGGTATTATACCTGACGTCAGATAGCAGTTCCCTGGTGACATGTGTACAGGCTAGTTCATCGACCTGAGATCGTCATTTGTCTCGTGTGAGTTCCCACTGTGCTTTGATTACTACCCTACCATGGCTCAAAGGAGTCGTGCAAACAGGTTTTAGTTTGGTACAGTCCCAAGCCACATGGAGGCAGTGAGCGGATTTGCAGGGGTTCGTCTCTCCCGGTATTGGGGGTGAGGTCGCGCTGTGTCTAGGAGAGCCAGTACATGAAAATTCCTTGGCCAAGGCAGGAGATTTGCTGGTAGGTATTCCAGTAGTATCTCAGGGTGTTCTGGGATACACTCCGACACGACTTGTACCGCTATTGGGGGTCTGACTTTTACCAACCCCCTAGGCCCGCCATGCGATACTCATAGACGAACGGACCGGACTGTACGGATATTTTCACTGATAGGCTCAGTAGGGTGTCAGGATGAGTTCGCTCATCGACGTCCCTTTTGGTCGATAGCTGGTGGCCCGTCACGTATGGCTGATACCTCTGACGTGCTAGTGGTTAAATCCACGGCCATAGTATTGACGAGTCTTTAGAGTCCACCACACTCAGTTACTCAGGTTTCGGGCGAAACGCTGTAGAGGCCGTATGGAGATATGGCAGGGTTCGATCAGATACGTGCGGTATTGCACGGATCGTAATCGGACGGATTTTACTAGCCGGTTTTGGCTTAAGCCGGATCCTAATATTAGATAGTGTAGATTTTATCTCTTTGCATTTGTGTTCAGTGGGAATACAAATGCGGGCATGTATATGCAGTAGCGGGGTTTTCCTGTAATTTATTAGGGGATCAGTTTTATGAAGTTACCAGTTTGCATTCCGTTCCGGCCAGTTTTCTTTTGTTCCTTCGCGGCCGGATTTTTCCGATGGAGGGGGTAATTTGCAATTGTGCAAATTACTTATTGTGGAGGGGTTTCTTGCATTTGTGCCTTCATAACCATGAGATTCTTTTTCCATCCACTCTTTGCTTTAATTGTGATTAGAAATGAGATGAAGGTTGATATGATGTTGTTATCATAACTTTTTGGTGTGGTCACCCTCTACTTTTCCTACCATCACCTCCCTTCTTGGTTTTGATCTTTTCTCTCCACCATTTTGATATGAGAGGGCCGGCCACTATTTGAGAGAGAGAGATGAATTTCATTTGGTGAGGAAAATGTTCATCTCATGTATTTTTGCTTGCTACCAAAAATCATTCATCTCCATTGTTTATATTTCCCTCCATCCAAAGGCAACTTGAAAACCCTCAAAGAGACAAAGTTTCTACACTAGTCCACAGCAAGTCTTGGACGCGTCGGCTAGCCACGCCCGAATTGTCTCGGTCCAGAGGTGGGAGCCCGTAAAAGAATTCGGCTACGTGGTGCTCTTTCCTACGAGGACGTGACGAACGGAGATTCTGCGGGAGATTGGAGTGGAGACGAAGACCGAAGGACACGGATCGCTTGGTATAGCTTCTCTACTCTTTTCTTGTATGCTAGAAGCTAGGTTAATGGCCCGATCCGGGAAAAAAGTGCGCGGTGGTGCCGGTTTGCTAGTTTGCAAAGTTTTTCATTTCCGCGTTTCCGGCGTCGGATCGACGGCCGGGACGCCGCCGCGGACTTATAATGGTATCAGAGCCACGCCATTAACCTCGCCTAGCTTGCTCTAGTATGTTTAGAACTCAATCGAACAAAAATCCCCAAAAACCGTATTTTCCAATGCTTCATGTTTCTGTCGAAATTTTTTCTGCTCCAAAATTTTTTCAGGTCATTGCAGAAACACAAGCAGGAAATTCTAAGAATTCTGGTTAAATTTGATGTAGTGATCGCTTAGTACGGCCGCGGAAACGCGGCCAAACCCCTGGTTTGGCCGCTGTTCCGCGGTGGGAAAGTGTCTTCATTGCACAAAATTTTTCCAGTGGGCTTTTGAATAGGAAATAGGGGTTTTGGGATATTCTGTTTGGGCCCAGATTTTCTGTGAGTGCTACAGTACTGCTTGGGGCCCACTTTGATAAATTTGTTCGATCGAATATTTTAAACATGTTAGTTCACAGTATTTACCTTATATCTGCGACCGTGAATGTCACTCGATCGGTAAATCCAGTCTATCTGCTATAGCCCTTTTAGACGGATTTGCGAACGTGACATTCACGTTGATGTTCTGTGTTGTGCTGTGATGTTGCGGATCGGTCATGGGGGATAGCCTGGATGCAATGGTAGTACAGTTTTGTTTTATATGTACATTTGATATTGCGGGGCGAGCGTCCCACATGTGGACTGCCGTCACTGCCTGTTTGTATTTTTTTTTGGGGCATGACCAGGTTGCGGTCGATGTACCCGTTGTATGTAAATTTTACTTTCTATACTAGGATTACCCCGCGGAGGGGTGCACGGATAGCCGGGTTCTAGAGGGCAATGAGCCCGCATCTCATGGCATTGAGACGGAGGGGGCTTTACTCTAGAATTGGCGGGCTATTCGCCGCACTCGTAGGGGGTACAGATTGACCCAGGAGGGGTGCCCAAGTTGCCGAATTCCGTGAAGTGCTGGGTGGTCCATTCACGTTGCTGAAGGGGGCTGCCTCGCTTCAGGTTTTGGCGGGTGACTTGCCGCGCCCGTAGGGGTCTAGGATTTTCATTGCACAGGCTATCCACACGACCAAGGGAACGTCGGGTTTCAGTAGCGGCTCTATGAAACCCGGGGATCCCAGATATCTGTATTGTTCTGTGATGCTGTACATTTCTGTGATGTTGCATTTTATCACGCCTTGAGCGAAAATTATATATTATATATATACTAGTAGATGTTGTATATGTTTTGCATCCGCGCTAGTCCAGTCCCCGCTTTTTCGTTAGTTAGCTAACCTAACGGGTGATGACGGGACCCAGTGGCGAAAGCGGATGGCATATACGTACGTCATTATTTTCGTTCTTTGTGGTGTGATCAATTGATGGGACTGTGTTGATTCGGATCAATGCAAGTTAAAACAAACCTATTCTGATGTTGTTGGAACACTTTTTCAAAAAGCTGTTATTGTAAGGGCGTTCTCTTTTGTTTTGCATCGTGGTATTCAGTTGGAATATCCTGCTCCTCAGTCGACGAGGCAAGGGCCGAGATCCCTTCACCGGGAGTGGCCCCTTGGACAGAAGTTTGCGTTAGGGCAATAACTTCACTATAGCCGATTACTTTTGCTTTGCATCATGGTATTCAGTTGGAATATCCTGCACCTCATTCCACGGGGAAAGAGCCGAGATCCCTTCACCGGGAGTGACCTCTTTAGCAAAGGTTTTCGTTACTATATTTTTCTAAAAAGCTATCCGTTCCTTCAACGATATCAAGTTCATTACGTTAAAGGTTTTCTCTAGAAACCATTCATAGCCCTCCGTCATTTCATATGGATAGTCAATAGTATTCAAGCTGTGTATGTTGGCCAAAGTCAAGGCACAGTGTTTGGTAGCTGTTGGGTATTCATATGCAGCATAGATAGATGCGTTGGTTTGGGACAGTCGTATAGCCTTGTTGGCCAAAGTCAAGGGCTTGTACGGGTGGGTTCAAATCAACCTGGAGAATGACGGGTAGAACTTGACATGTGACTTATGATATGTTGGCCAAAGTCAAGGTCATAAGAGCATGGGGCAAAAATCCACATCGGGAGTTTCAAAAGAACTGAAACTTGCCAGATATGCGCATACCTTCTGGAGTGTGATAACGTGAGCGAATTCCGTCACGTTATCATGCGATGATAGTTGGATCCCGATTCCCAATGATGAGTTGGTTTACTCCTCGGGTGATCCCGGCTAATTCTTCTTTTAGGTTTGGAGAAGAATTTGACGTTACAGTGGGAGGTTTCCATATTAGATAAAGTGATAACCATTCTGATCTAGGTTAGAGTGCACGCTGAGTGTTTCTTTTCTCTCTCTCTTTGGCAGCGACCATTGACCCGACCCTAGACTATGACTCAGTGTCCAAGTTGACCGAACCTTCTTAACACTGGCTTTTGGATTGTCAAAGTTGCAGACCTCATTGCCACTCCTACTTTTACCCTTTTCTCCGGGAAACCTTGTATTACTACGAACGTCCACTTCTATTGGACAAAACCATCGTATGGTTATATACGAACTCGAAGGAATTCGAGGATGGTTTCTGGTTCTGGAGAAAACGAATAAGACTATTCAGTTATCTTTTCCTTTCACCTTCTCTCATTGCGAGTACTCCTTGGCTTAGGAGATAGTACACCTATTACGCAAATTGGATAGTCTTCTTCCAAACCATAGGCAGGTGCCGACCGGTAGGGAATGAAGAAAACCAATTAGCCTAAACGGTGTACAGAAGGTATTAAGTTAAAACAAAGAAATGGATTAGTAAGAGGGCAAAGTAAATTGCGACTGCTATTCATGACCAAACCAAGTATTTCTTCTCCAATCCTAAATCACCTTTGTATTTCTCCAGGACACTCCGTATCACTACGAAGATCCCAAGTTTATTGGGTAATCCATCGTATGGTTATATACGAACTCGAAAGGAACTTGTTCCAGTTCGGGGATGGATCCTGGTTCAGGAGAAATAGGAATTAAGTTCATTCGGTTGTCTTTTATCTTCACCTTCTCTCGCATTGCCAGTGCTTCTAGGATTAGGACAGTACACCCATTATGCTTATTGGATAGTCTTCTTCCAAAGCATAGGCTGGTGCCGAACGGTAGGGAAGGAAGAAAACCAATTGGCCTAAAGGGGTGTACAGAAGGTAATGACTAAAGACATATAAAGGGATTTGGAGAGATGGCAAAGAATTATACGGTTACAGTTGTGAATCTGAATAATGAAAGAGGCATTACTAGGAATACCGGGATACCCCATCGAAACATTCACATGTTTCAGTTTCACTGTGTACTGTTTAAAGAAAACTGATTTCCCAATTAGACACTTGCTCCAGGGAATGTATTTACCAGGTATGATTCTCACATCTGTATGGTTTTACAGATGATGAGTAGGAGTAAGTTATTGGAAATTAGGTGATCATCCTCATTATATCGGGATTCGTTATAATTGGTGATATTTGAGGAAGTCACCTGGGTTGTTTGCCAGTCGGCAAATATTTGGTTTTGAATATCCGTTGTTATGCACCAATTTCATATTGATATATCTGTACGTCTATTTTCATAGAGTGAGATATACCTTTTTGAAATTATGTCTATGACATTTACCTATATCAGTGGATGGTTAGGTAAGGAGCATTTAACAGCGGTGTAATTCTTCTTAACCATAAGTACAGTTTTCAACCTACGACACATAGTGAATGAGTTATTAGACTCGGGGGACTTGTACAGAGTATTGTATGTTGTCCAGTGTCCATTAGGACAGAGGGGTAAGTCCTCGTACTATATTCTGTTTACTTGTGACTTCTCTAGTTCTTAGACAGGTGTTTCGTAGAAACACAGGGTCTGAGTTTTGAGAAGTTATTGATATAAGAATAAAGTAGAGAACCAGGTATTGCAAGTATCGAGATTCTTCAAGGTGATCGAAGATGTAGATACTTGTGTATGGTATTCAGTTGATAGTAATGAGAACTTGCTTCTCTTTCAGGTTACTCATAATTGGAAGCATTCCTAAGTTGAGTTACGCTGATCGGCCTCTTTCCATTTAGTTGACATGCACTGGAGACAGCTGCATGATTTGAATCTGGTTCAATTAAATCGGTGCCTCTGTTCCTGTATTGGATATAGTACAGTTCATATCTTGACATTGTTAAGATACGAGGAGTTGTCCGGCTTATGCTTAAAACCAGACTCCTGATAACTAAAGGCACGTTTCAGTAATGGTTGTTTGTGGGTTGACCCGGGCTATGACGAGGGTTGACTTTCTACCATCTGGAAGATCAATAGTGATATTGTTCTTGACTCGCCACGGTTTTAATAAAAATGGATTTTTTCAGAAAACAGTAGTGGGAGTATGGTAGAACTGGACGTGATTCCAGAACCGCAAACGATTACTGAAGATTTGATAAGAACCTAAAGATTCAATCTGGTTTGACATTCCATTAGCCACTCCGCAGATATGGTGGGTAACCTCAGGCACCCGAGAGGTACTTCGGTATGCTCAGGGACGGTGGCAGGGAGGTTCTTGTTTGCCCAGACTTGCCATTGCTGTTGTTCCAGACTGTGCGACCCGGCAGGAGGATGAGTATAGCGTCGTTCTAAACTAGCTTTAGAAGTGCACGTGTATATGACTCTGCCAGAGGGTTATCGTAGTCAGTGGGAGCAGCGGAAGCATGGTGGACAAGTGGCTTATGTCTATTTATAGACTAAAGCAGATATAGCGGATATAGATCATCTAATTCAGATGTGACAGTCATAGGTTTGACTTCATCAGAATAGGGGATGGATCTGTTAAGAAGGTAGTAGGGTGTGATGTCCTGGTATTTGGATGACATACATAGAGTAGGAAGTGATATTCCTATACTACGATCGGTTATACTTTGGTCGTCACACAGTGGTTTCTCCACATAGGAATTGGATCTTATATCGTACATTCTGGTTACTAGATCTATGGTTTTAGATCTAGGTTTGGGTGGTTTCCCAATCTGGGTACTTTGACTGCATTCTAAGAGTATTTAGAATGGACGACTCCTGTCATGGTGGTATACCTGCAGGTAATGGAGTCACCCTCTCTAAAGGTGTCTTAAAGACTAAAGTGGAGAGGGATGTGCATGATTGGCAGATCACTTGCTTAGGCAATTGAGTCAATCATGGGATGTCAAGTACCACACCAGATGTTGTTCTTGCAGTAGATGCAATAAGTTGATATTGATCCAATCCTGGGGAAACAGTCGGAAGCAGTTTTAGAACATAAGTGGATGTTCTAAGGAAATGATAACGGCAGCCTCCTTTAGGAGACGGTTATCATTCCAGGCTTCCAAGGTGACATGGACGACATGGTGGTCGTCATAGTTATAGTTTTCCCTCTGACAAGGGGCAGTATTTTGGACAGGTGGTCCAGGTGGATACTGAGGGAAGGTAAGGCGCAGGATACTGATTAAGTTCAGTTGACGATACAGTCTAAGAAGTTTAGATTTGGAGTTCATTTATGAGCTAGGTCCCATCAGACATCCAGACATTCTAAGAAAGGTATTGCTCATTTCGGGAGATGGCTTTCTCCGCGAACATGGGATAAAGAGAGACATAGAAAGAAACACCATAGCGGATCCACTCACTGAGGCTATTCCTCGAACGCAATAGTTTCGCAAGCGAGCTTTGTGAGACTGACTAGTAGAGGAGTTGGGTGTTCGGTATCACACGGGTTGTGAGTATGTGACATCGCAATAATTAGCCTTGAGTGAAAGTGGGAGATTGTTGGAGACAGTACCCTCAGAGTCAATTATTGAATCACAGGCACGTGATTGCAATGATTGAGGGAGGACCTGTCCCGGTAGGACAGTCTTACTCGAGATGATAGTATGCTATCTGGTTTATCTTTATCATCGTGTACTGCTTTAGGTGACCTTACGAGTCGCTATTGCACGTTGATAGAGCCCCTAGGATTCTTGCTTGACTACCAGCAGTATGAGGGCGATCATATACGTGAGAGTTGGAGTCTATAAGCACATCCTTAAAAGGTCCCTAGTCGTGGGAGTTTCGAGACAGGGCATCGATTCTCCAGAGTAGACTAGTGTCTACAGTCGAGACCCCGACGAAGGGCGGTGGCCGGTCTCACAAGCCACTGGTGTCAGTTGGTTCACCTAAGATGTATACAGGTGCTCATTGGGTTATGAGTACACCGGACAGGACTCGCCGGGAGCCTGCTAGTTGGTATTATACCTGACGTCAGATAGCAGTTCCCTGGTGACATGTGTACAGGCTAGTTCATCGACCTGAGATTTTCATTTTTCTCGTGTGAGTTCCCACTGTGCTTTGATTACTACCCTACCACAGCTCAAAGGAGTCGTGCAAACAGGTTTTAGTTTGGTACAGTCCCGAGCCACATGGAGGCAGTGAGCGGATCTGCAGGGGTTCGTCTCTCCCGGTATTGGGGGTGAGGTCGCGCTGTGTCTAGGAGAGCCAGTACATGATAATTCCTTGGCCAAGGTAGGAGATTTGCTGGTAGGTATTCCAGTAGTATCTCAGGGTGTTCTGGGATACACTCCGACACGACTTGTACCGCTATTGGGGGTCTGACTTTTACCAACCCCCTAGGCCCGCCATGCGATGCTCATAGACGAACGGACTGGACTGTACGGATATTGTCACTGACAGGCTCATTAGGGTGTCAGGATGAGTTCGCTCATCGACGTCCCATTTGGTCGATAGCTGGTGGCCCGTCATGTATGGCTGATACCTCTGACGTGCTAGTGGTTAAATTCACGGCCATAGTATTGACGAGTCTTTAGAGTCCACCACACTCAGTTACTCAGGTTTTGGGTGAAACGCTGTAGAGGCCGTATGGAGATATGGCAAGGTTCGATCAGATACGTGCAGTATTGCACGGATCGTAATCGGACGGATTTTACTAGCCGGTTTTGGCTTAAGCCAGATCCTAGTATTAGATAGTGTAGATTTTGTCTCTTTGCATTTGTGTTCAGTGGGAATACAAATGCGGGCATGTATATGCAGTAGCGGGGTTTTCCTATAATTTATTACGGGATCAGTTTTCTGAAGTTATCAGTTTGCATTCCGTTCCGGCCAGTTTTCTTTTGTTCCTTCGCGGCCGGACTTTTCTTATGGAGGGGGTAATTTGCAATTGTGCAAATTACTTATTATGGAGGGGTTTCTTGCATTTGTGCCTTCATAATCATGAGATTCTTTTTCCATCCACTATTTGCTTTAATTGTGATTAGAAATGAGATGAAGGTTGATATGATGTTGTTATCATAACCTTTTGGTGTGGTCACCCTCTACTTTTCCTACCATCACCTCCCTTCTTGGTTTTGATCTTTTCTCTCCACCATTTTGATATGAGAGGGCCGGCCACTATTTGTGAGAGAGAGAGGAATTTCATTTGGTGAGGAAAATGTTCATCTCATGTATTTTTGCTTGCTACCAAAAATCATTCATCTCCATTGTTTATATTTCCCTCCATCCAAAGGCAACTTGAAAACCCTCAAAGAGACGAAGTTTCTATACTAGTCCACAGCAAGTCTTGGACGCGTCGGCTAGCCAACTTCGTGCCTGAGTTGCCTCGGTCCAGAAGTAGGAGCCCGTAAAAGAACTACGTGGTGCCCTTTCCGACGAGGACGTGACGGGCGGAGATTCCGCGGGAGATTGGAGTGGAGACGAAGACCGAAGGACACGGATCGCTTGGTATAGCTTCTCTACTCTTTTCTTGTATGCTAGAAGCTAGGTTAATGGCCCGATCCGGGGAAAAAGTGCGCGGTGGTGCCGGTTTGCTAGTTTGCAAAGTTTTTCGTTTCCGCGTTTCCGGCGTCGGATCGACGGCCGGGGCGCCGCCGCGGACATACAATAAGTAATGGGATAAATATGATATTTGACCCGTACCTAGATTCGGGATGCCGTACGATAGATTTACCGTACGAGATATAGTTATGATGTTAGATCCACACTCTTGACTCGAGAATGTTATATATATATATATATATATATATATATATAATATATATATATATATTGTATCGTGCGTGATACTATTGAGGCGAGATCACCGACTACTAGGTATATAGTTTTGCTACCACGATTAGACGGGCAGAGAGAGATACAGCTAGAGTTGCATCAGCACGAGCTCGTCACGGACGAGAACTGACCACGGCGTGATTCCAGGGACATACCATTTGCTTAGGAGCGTCGTTTTATTGTGTTTTCACGCCAGGAGCGTTTGATGGATCGCTTTTACAAGATTACTCGGACGTGCAGATCAGCACCAGAGGATGGGGCCACTGATAGAGGCCAGCCAGATTGTGACCGTTGAGGCACCGTTTAGTTGATGATTGAGGCACTGTTCAGCGTGCAGGCGAATGAGCCAGTTGCTGCTGCGAATGATGAGCTATCGCCCTAGACGTTTGGAGCTGTGGCAGCACAAGTTTATACTTAGAGATATGATAGAAGGTCGCTAGTCACCCGAGGATGAATGACTAGGACATGTGGTTTGTTCGCTACCCCGATGTGAGGTCATCAGATTGAGTGATTCCAGCTTGAGAAGACTTCACGCAGATACGTTGTGAGTTGAAAAAAACGATCGAATGTCAGAAACCATTTTCCAAGTTTAAATTATTCGGAGAAACATGCAAGTAATTCTACAGACCCTCTAAAAGAATGAAACCCTAACTCGACATAATGACCATGAGAACGCCTTTAAACCTTAGGGTTTGCGGCAGTTCAGCGGTGCCATTAATGAGACTTGGGTTTGCTCTTCTACGGTTGGTCCATAGGGGCTGTGGCATGTACTCGATATTATTAAATTGTACCGAAGATGTTGAGCTCTTGGGGGATTATGAGGTTATGATGAGTCAATCGAAAAGTTCGATTTTATTCGGATATCATGTGATGGGATGCATTGCTTTGGAGACTCCAGATACGAGTATAGCCGTTGGAGCACAGTCCATGCAGCCAACAAGAGACGAGTCTGAAGCAGTCGACATTAGAGAAAGGTGGAGTAAAAAGTTCGTACGAGATTTCGACGAGATGACGTTCCACTCCGCTGATATCAGAGATGTGATACGCATGCAGAGGCGTTGTATATGGATATATCTTCCAGAAGGAGCCGTGATGAGTATGCAGCCGTTACGGAAACAAGTAACAGATTTAGTAAAGGATGATGATTTCCGGGAAGTTCAGCAGAAACGAGATTTGGGGGGAGACTTAGACAGAACCTTTCTAGAATACTGTGAGAAGACTTAGACCCAGGATTGGTCATATTACGCAAACCCAGTAGGACAGAGTTCGGCATCGTCGACGAGATGGTTGGCCAGAAATCTTTAGAGGATGTGCCATAGCGGGACTGTTTCTGTCGTCATTCCATATTGGACCGTTGAGCCGAGGAGCTATATATCTACCTATTCACAGTGAGAGACAAGAGCCTAAAGGCACCAGGCGCCAGACCATGAACAGGAGGCAAGTAGATATCTTGCTCTGCTAGCTTTGGATCCACCGGCACCTTCTCGACTGCGAGGGAAGGACATATCGACGACAGTGCTTACGATCTGGGATTTGGTGATCCGAATATCACGCATCTGTCATTTATGGATTTCGGTATTTTGGACGATTTGTTTGCATGATTGAGATTTTGTACACTACAGTTGCAGTGGACTTTGATTTGATGTCATTTGAGATATTGATTTTGATTTCATGCCTAGGGCATGCATATGATTTGACTTATGCTTTCAGCATAGTTTTCATGCCCTTTTAGTATTTTTATTTGCTTTTGTGCACGCTGATGCACATGGTTGTGAGATTATATACCACGGTATACCTGATTTGGATTTGGAGTGAAATGTGTTGTATACCATCGATTTCGATTGTGATACTCGATATTTGTTTTGTGCACCTTGTGCACCTGATTGGATTCTTGCGCATATTTGACGCATTTGGATTGGATTTTGCGCATGTTCGGCGCTTGATATTGGATTTCGTGATTTCGTGCATGTTGGATCCATATGATTTAGATTTTATTCGTGCATAATGGATGCACCTGATTTGGATTTTCGCGCATTTTGGGCGCATGATATGAGATGCGATTTTTGTGCACACCAGATGCACTAAATCGGGATTCTTTGTGCATATCAGATGCACCTGAAATTGCTGTCAGGCACACCGTTGCCTCTGACAGATATTTCGTGCACAACCGTTGCACTTAGATGTTATTTCTGTGCATATGTATGACACATTCATGGATTTTGATTTCCGTGCGCACCAGATGCACGCGGCATTCTTATACACATTTTGGGATTGATTTTCGGAGCAGTACTTTTTTATGATATTTACTATTTGTTTTCGTACTGAGCAGGACTAGTCAGAGGACTGTACCTGAATATATTTGCATGCATTGATAGTTATCAAAGCGATTTCTAAAAAAAGGAGTTATAGTCTCAGTAATTACCTACGTGTCCGAGATGACACGAAACTTGTTATAAAGGAAAACCCTTCTAAAATTATTTTCAAAACGGCGGGACGTGTATATTAAACAAAAGATATATATATATATATAGTTATTTTCTCATAATAAACGTACACTGCTTGTGCCGTGATACGCGCTTCGCACGGTGACTTAGAAAAGAGATTTTGCATGCATTTCTATTCGGATGTTTCGATGATTTTACAACGACGCGTACTATGTACATGCTATAGTTTTGAGTATATCACGTTGGTTTTTGTATCAGATTTTGATATTTGTATTTTCACCATAACTCCGATGATTTGCGTGATACTTGACGGAGTTTTGATTTTGAGTTATTTACTCAGTTTTCATGCGCATGCATTGTGCTAAGATGTGTTTTAAGTGTTGATGATTTCGGAGCCCCGCCGATTTGAGTGTTTTGCTGAAATATTTTAGTAATTAGGGGAGTTTTAATTTATATTCGGGGACCGAATTTTTTTAAGGGGGGAAGATTGTAACGTTTTGAAAATCGTTTAGGTGAAATTTCGGAGAACAGGTAAAACAACGGGTGTTTTCCGTAAAAACCAAGATATAAATATCTTTTATTATAAAATTAAATATACCTATTCTAGCGATGAAATTGCTAGTATTTGGTATTTAATGGGTCACTTGTAAAATTTCTAGTTGACTGAAATTTTTTCCGAAATTAATTATTTTAATATTATTTTAAGCCGTCACCAATACATTTAATTAGGGATAATTACAAATTGGAATGGATTAATACAAGTTTGGTGCACCATGACACATCTAACACTCACTTTTTAACATGTTCTTTCAAATAAAATTTGGGATGGTTCTAGTTATATTTGCATAGAAAAGGTTAAATTGAAAAAGGAAATTAATAAAAAAAAAGAAGTATTGACATGTTGACATGAGTGGTTGGTTTTCTTTATGGAAATTTCCTCTCTCCCCCAACACACACACACACACTCACTGGATGAAACCAGCAGCCATTCCCCAAAACTTACCCCACTTATTTCTCCACTTCAAAGGTTAAATGGAATGAAATTAAAATAAGAAAACATTAAACAAATAGGTATGGCTTGTTGACTTGAATTGGGGAGGGTTTTTCTCAGAAATTTCCACACAAACCCCACACCACTCATCTCTATCCCTTCGTGGCCGAGCACTCCTCCTGCTGCTGCCCCTCTCTTTCCCCATCTCATTTTCACCTCAAAAGTCATGAAAAATTCCTCAAAAATCCAAATTAAACCTCACTAAATCCCTAATCTAATTCCTACCCATTTTTCCTTGGCCCAAGCTACCATAAATCAAGGAGCAAGATGGCAATTTGGGAGGCTAGTGGCATGTGGGATCTACAAAAAATTATAGAGGATTAATCTTAACCATATAGTTAAATTGTTGATTATTGCTTTGATCTAACTTAATTAGGTAATTAATCATGGTTCTGACTTCAAGTTTTGGAATTTCAAGAGGGGGTTGTGAATTAAAGTTAGAGTTTTTATTATGTAATTATGGTTGCAAAGTGTAATTTATCAGCTTATGAAATGAAAAACCTAATCTAGTTGCTAGTTTGCAATTTGTTAATTTAAAATTGTAAGAATTAAGCTATATTGCAAACTAGGTTTTAAAATTAAGTTAAATTGTAAGATTAAAAATCTAATTAGGGTCTTCATGACATCATTAATATTATAAATTGTAGTTTACCACCTTAGATCATGCAAAACCTAGTCAAATTGTTGATTTGTGTATTATTACTTTGAAAATTGTTAAAATTGGATAATTTGGCAAACTAGAATTTTGGGGTTAATGAAAATTGATGAGATTAAATTATGAAAATAGTTTGTATGACTTATTTAAGATGTTTAATGTGTATTATAGCCATTAGAATTGTTAAATATTTAGATTGTTAAAACATCAAGATTTTGTATTAAAACGGTTAATTTTGCTTACTAGATTTTCGGAAATATTGCTTTTAAAGAGAATTTGAAGTTTTGATGATTTAAAACCGTATTTCATATATATGTTTAGTGTGTTGTGAAACCATGAATTGTACGTTTGGGTTTTTCTCGATCAATCGGCGTTTTTACGCCGATATCGAGGGTTATTTGTTTCTTTTGCATGAGCAGACCATAGGTTTTGACCAATGTGAGATTGGTGTGTCGTTTTGGTCATGAGTCGAATTTTAATACGATGCGATGTGTTATGATACGTAGGTACCCTCACGAGGACTTCGAGATGACAAAAAGGCGCGTTGCGACATCGGCATCGGCAAGCGAAGATCAAGATGAGTAGATATATATCTACGGAGGAAGTCGGGTGGCTGGCGTATAGCACCCCCGCATTTTCGTAAAATATGATGTGATGTGATATAGTTATACATATTTGTGTTATGGCAAGATATGAACCTTAGCAAGATAAGCTTTAGAAGATCATGGGTTAGTGTTAGCGAGATTTGAGGAAAGTGGTTTATTTAGCTTCTTAGTAGCGAACCCTAGAGTAATACTGACACACATATACACATGCATACACGAGATATGGTTTTGGGTGTATACGTCATATGTATAGGTGTGTGTGTGTGTGTGCATATATATATATATATATATATATATATGTATGTATGTATGTATGTATGTATGTATGTATAGGTGGATGTGTTGATGCTTATATATATATATATATATATATATATATATATATATACATACACGTATACACGGATGTTGAGGATAGTATATGGTACTTGGAGATCAGTCGATGTGATTGGGCATGATGCCGTGAGATCAGTGGTGTGATTTGGTTCATACTATGAGATACGACAGGAGATTATAGCGGATTTTTAGGCGAGGTGTTTCAGACACACGCACATATATTTGTTGATGGTATCAGTTTGTACTATACTTAGATCTATACCCTAGTTCATAACATATGATAATAAGGATACCGGATGAGTAATGAGATAAATATGATATTTGACATGTACCCAGATTTGGGATGCCGAACGATAGATTTACCGTTATGATGTTAGATGCGCACTCTTGACTCGAGGATATTATATATATATATATATATATATATATATATCATATCGTACGAGATACTATTGAGGCGAGATCACCAACTACTAGGTATATATATAGATCGACTCTGACTTAGGTGGATTTCCTTACCCTTTTGACCGGGCTCGAGTCATACTAGCTTTCAAAAGTGGAGAATTGTGAGTAATTTAAATACCAAACTGTATGACTCGTATATTGGGTAGGTATATTTTTCAGTGTTGCCGTTACTACATCACTTTCTGTATATTCATGATATTTTCATCACATTGCATGCTTGTACATATGTTATCTGTAATTATTATGAAACCCTGCTGTCAGGATACCAGCACCATTACCAAAGATGCGTATGTTCCACGTACACCTGCTTTCCGGCTCACACACATCATCATCGGTAATTGCCATGTCACGTACACTTTAGAGAATATTATTCATTGACATATCTTGCTAGTTGATGGTTGCAATATGTCATAGCTTACATATGCTAGTATAACTGTTGCATTTATTGCATGATATCAGATACATTCATATATCCATTGGTCATGCAGTATTATGGAGATTTATGCCGGTATTCACTGTTTATTGATATCATGATTTTTATGATTTCAGATCCTTCTTGAGATTTCTAGATTTGGAAACCGCATGTGAAAGTTTTATAAACTAATGATTTGTTTTAAAGAGATAGATGCGGTTTTCCTTGATATGATGAGTATTGTCCACCATGATGTTTTCTCGGTTCTGAGATGGTTTTCGAGATCCGATTCGAGGAGTTGGATGAACCGTCTGCGGGTAAATGGCAGACCCGGTATGGTACCCCGGGGCAAGTTGCTCGAGTTATAGACGATGAGCCCGGCAGGGGAAGACTGCCTACCGGTGATTATTTGGCGCGGCGGATATACGGAGGATACCGTTCATGGTCGTGTGATTGATGATATGGGCCGATCCGGACTGACAGAGCCCGAGGTATTGAGATGCTGAGATATTGAGATTTGATGATATAGGCCAGTCCGGATAGCCGGAGCCTGAGATATTGAGATTCATGTTTTGTGTCGATACTTGACACTGATTTCTCTATTGATTTCATTGATGATATTCGATTTATATACATACAGGAATCTCATTAAATAAAGAAAACAGCTCTCTCACTCATGATGTATTCTACTTCCATTCGTAATGCATTCATACATTATATATCTGATATGTTGCTATCTGAGGCACTGACACGAGCACGTAGTATTGCACTTATATGTTGATGGATCATGATATTATTTGAGGATATTACTTGATATGACCTAGGATGCGTCATACATGCAATTTCTGCTCTGTGATGTTTTCTACTCACGAGTTGGTAACTCACCCTCGTTGTGCCACAGTTCCTTGTAGGTTTTGCCGTACAGGTTTCGTTGCGGCTTTTCTGGCACACTGCTCCCATTCCGAGTGATTGCTTTGGTAGGTGGGTTCACTCGCATCGTGACCACCCTTGTATTTTATCTTCATTATTGTATCTAGAAATTCCATCAACCAGACTTGTATTTATTTCGACCTTAGAGTCGCGCGTTGTATTATTATGGTTTTCATGTTGATTTGAGTTTCTTTTGAGTTTTGATCCTCTCCCATCGGCGTTGTATATTATCTTGCTTGCGTGGCTGTGACCGTCGATTGACGAATAGCTAGCTCCCACTTGGGGATGCCTTTTATCATTTTCGTATACTATTCATGTTGTACCCCGTTTGGGGCCAGTATTTACAAAGGAAACTCTGCCGAAATTTTCAGAAAAAACTTGATGTTTTAAAAAATGCATATCTCAGCTTATGTTGTTAAACTTCTTGCTTTAAAATTGGTTTTTCCTTCACTCTACTTCTTTACTTGGTTTTGATTTCTGGGTTTTGGCTTACTTAGATTACGTACGCCTCGATACATTTCGTAATTTAAGTGCCAGTCACGCTCGGTACTTTCGGGGCGTGACAAAGTTGGTATCAGAGCGTTAGGTTTTATCTTCTGAGTGTAGGATGTCCCTTGGTTGATGGAGTAGGTGACTTAAAAAGAGTGACGTACCGTGTGTATGTTCCACAGCATACTTACGATACGATACTCCGCTTAAGAAGCCTTAGGATGTACATTTCTTTGCACAGTATTATCTTCATTCTTATGATCTATCCTTTTCAGTATCGGTTTATAGTTTTGCTACCACGATTAGACGGGCAGAGAGAGATACAGCTAGAGTTGCATCAGCACGAGCTCGTCACAGACGAGAACTGACCATGGCGTGATTCCAGGGACATACCATTTGCTTAGGGGCGTCGTTTTATTGTGTTTTCACGCCAGGAGCGTTTGATGGATCGCTTTTACAAGATTACTCGGACGTGCAGATCAGCACCAGAGGATGGGGCCACTGATAGAGGCCAGCCAGATTGTGATGACCGTTGAGGCACCGTTTAGTTGATGATTGAGGCACTGTTCAGCGTGCAGGCGAATGAGCCAGTTGCTGCTGCGAATGATGAGATATCGCCCTAGACGTTTGGAGCTGTGGCAGCACTAGTTTATACTTAGAGATATGATAGAAGGCCGCTAGTCACCCGAGGATGAATGACTAGGACATGTGGTTTGTTCACTACCCCGATGTGAGGTCATCAGATTGAGTGATTCCAGCTTGAGAAGACTTCACGCAGATACGTTGCGAGTCAAAAGAAAACGATCGAATGTCAGAAACCATTTTCCAAGTTTAAATTATTCGGAGAAACATGCAAGTAATTCAACGGACCCTCTAAAAGAATGAAACCCTAACTCGACATAATGACCATGAGAACGCCTTTAAACCTTAGGGTTTGTGGCAGTTCAGCGGTGCCATTAATGAGCCTTGGGTTTTCTCTTCTACGGTTGGTCCACAGGTGCTATGGCATGTACTCGATATTATTAAATTGTACCGAAGATGTTGAGCTCTTGGGGGATTATGAGGTTTTGACGAGTCGATCGAAAGGTTCGATTTCATTCGGATATCATGTGATGGGATGCATTGCTTGGGAGACTCCAGATACGAGTATAGCCGTTGGAGCACAGTCCATGCAGCCAACAAGAGACGAGTCCGAAGCAGTCGACATTAGAGAAAGGTGGAGTAAAAAGTTCGTACGAGATTTCGACGAGATGACGTTCCACTCCGCTGACATCAGAGATGTGATACGCATGCAGAGGCGTTGTATATGGATATATCTTCCAGAAGAAGCCGCGATGAGTATGTAGCCGTTCCGGAAACAAGTAACAGATTTAGTAAAGGATGATGATTTCCGAGAAGTTCAGCAGAAATGAGATTTGGGGGGAGACTTAGACAGAACCTTTCTAGAATACTGTGAGAAGACTTAGACCCAGGATTGGTCATATTACGCAAACCCAGTAGGCCAGAGTTCGGCATCGTCGACGAGATGGTTGGCCAGAGATCTTTAGAGGATGTGCTATAGCGGGACTGTTTCTGTCGTCATTCCATATTGGACCGTTGAACCGAGGAGCTATATATCTACCTATTCACAGTGAGAGACAAGAGCCTAAAGGCACCAAGCGCCAGACCATGAACAGGAGGCAAGTAGATATCTTTCTCTGCTAACTTTGGATGCATCGGCACCTTCTCGACTGCGAGGGAAGGACATATCGACGACAGTGTTTACGATCTAGGATTTGGTGATCTGAATATCACGCATCCGTCATTTATGGATTTCGGTATTTTGGACGATTTGTTTGCATGATTGAGATTTTGTACGCTACAGTTGCGGTGGACTTTGATTTGATGTCATTTGAGATATTGATTTTGATTTCATTCCTAGGGCATGCATATGATTTGACTTATGCTTTCGGCATAGTTTTCATGCCCTTTTAGTATTTTTATTTGCTTTTGTGCACACTGATGCACGTGGTTGTGAGATTATATACCACGGTATACCTGATTTGGATTTGGAGTGAAATGTGTTGTATACCATCGATTTCGATTGTGATACTCGATATTTGTTTTGTGCACCTTGTACACCTGATTGGATTCTTGCGTATATTTGACGCATTTGGATTGGATTTTGCGCATGTTCGGCGCTTGATATTGGATTTCGTGATTTCGTGCATGTTGGATGCACATGATTTAGATTTTATTCGTGCATAATGGATGCACCTGATTTGGATTTTCGCGCATGTTGGGCGCATGATATGAGATGCGATTTTTGTGCACACAAGATGCACTAAATCGGGATTCTTTGTGCATATCAGATGCACCTGAAATTACTGTCAGGCACACCGTTGCCTCTGACAGATATTTCGTGCACACCCGTTGCACTTAGATGTTGTTTCTGTGCACATGTATGACACATTCATGGATTTTGATTTCCGTGTGCACCAGATGCACGCGGCATTCTTATGCACATTTTGGGATTGATTTTCGGAGCAGTACGTTTTTATGATATTTACTATTTGTTTTCATACTGAGCAGGACTAGTCAGAGGACAGTACCTGAATATATTTGCATGCATTGATAGTTATCAAAGCGATTTCTAAAAAAAGGAGTTATAGTCTCAGTAATTACCTACGTGTCCGAGATGACACGAAACTTGTTATAAAGGAAAACCCTTCTAAAATTATTTTCAAAACGGCAGGACGTGTATGTTAAACAAAGGATATATATATATATATATATATATAGTTATTTTCTCACAATAAACGTACGCTGCTTGTGCCGTGATACGCGCTTCGCACGGTGACTTAGAAAAGAGATTTTGCATGCATTTCTATTCGGATGTTTCGATGATTTTACAACGACGTGTACTATATACATGCTATAGTTTTGAGTATATCACGTTGGTTTTTGTATCAGATTTTGATATTTGTATTTTCACCATAACTCCGATGATTTGCGTGATGCTTGACGGAGTTTTGATTTTGAGTTATTTACTCAGTTTTCATGCGCATGCATTGTGCTAAGATGTGTTTTAAGTGTTGATGATTTCGGAGCCCCGCCGATTTGAGTGTTTTGCTGAAATATTTTAGTATTTAGGGGAGTTTTAATTTAAATTCGGGGACCGAATTTTTTTAAGGGGGGAAGATTGTAACGTTTTGAAAATCGTTTAGGTGAAATTTCGGAGAACAGGTAAAATAACGGGTGTTTTCCGTAAAAACCAAGATATAAATATCTTTTAATATAAAATTAAATATACCTATTCTAGCGATGAAATTGCTAGTATTTGGTATTTAATGGGTCACTTGTAAAATTTCTAGTTGGCTGAAATTTTTTCCAAAATTAATTATTTTAATATTATTTTAAGCTGTCACCAATACATTTAATTAGGGATAATTACAAATTGGAATGGGTTAATACAAGTTTGGTGCACCATGACACATCTAACACTCACTTTTTAACATGTTCTTTCAAATAAAATTTGGGATGGTTCTAGTTATATTTGCATAGAAAAGGTTAAACTGAAAAAGGAAATTAATAAAAAAAAGAAGTATTGACATGTTGACATGAGTGGTTGGTTTTCTTTATTTGGAAATTTCCTCTCTCCCCCAACACACACACACACACTCACTGGCCGAAACCAGCAGCCATTCCCCAAAACTTACCCCACTTATTTCTCCACTTCAAAGGTTAAATGGAATGAAATTAAAATAAGAAAACATTAAACAAATAGGTATGGCTTGTTGACTTGAATTGGGGAGGGTTTTTCTTAGAAATTTCCACACAAACCCCACACCACTCACCTCTATCACCTCGTGGCCGAGCACTCCTCCTGCTGCTGCCCCTCTCTTTCCCCATCTCATTTTCACCTCAAAAGTCATGAAAAATTCCTCAAAAATCCAAATTAAACCTCACTAAATCCCTAATCTAATCCCTACCCATTTTTCCTTGGCCCTAGCTACCATAAATTAAGGAGCAAGATGGCAATTTGGGAGGCTAGTGGCAAGTGGGATCTATAAAAAAATTATAGAGGTATAATCTTAACCATATAGTTAAATTGTTGATTATTGCTTTGATCTAGCTTAATTAGGTAATTAATCATGGTTCTAACTTCAAGTTTTGGAATTTCAAGAGGGGGTTGTGAATTAAAGTTAGAGTTTTTATTATGTAATTATGGTTGCAAAGTGTAATTTATCGGCTTATGAAATGAAAAACCTAATCTAATTGCTAGTTTGCAATTTGTTAATTTAAAATTATAAGAATTAAGCTATATTGCAAACTAGGTTTTAAAATTAAGTTAAATTATAAGATTAAAAATCTAATTAGGGTCTTCATGACATCATTAATATTATAAATTGTAGTTTACCACCTTAGATCATGCAAAACCTAGTCAAATTGTTGATTTGTGTATTATTACTTTGAAATTGTTAAAATTGGATAATTTGGCAAAATAGAATTTTAGGGTTAATGAAAATTGATGAGATTAAATTATGAAAATGGTTTGTATGACTTATTTAAGATGTTTAATGTGTATTATAGCCACTAGAATTGTTAAAATATTTAGATTGTTAAAACATCAAGATTTTGTATTAAAACGGTTAATTTTGCTTACTAGGTTTTCGGAAATATTGCTTTTAAAGAGAATTTGAAGTTTTGATGATTTAAAACCGTATTTCATATATATGTTTAGTGTGTTGTGAAACCATGAATTGTACGTTTGGGTTTTTCTCGATCAATCGGCGTTTTTACGCCGATATCGAGGGTTATTTGTTTCTTTTGCATGAGCAGACCATAGGTTTTGACCTATGTGAGATTGGTGTGTCGTTTTGGTCATGAGTCGGATTTTAATACGATACAATGTGTTATGATACGTAGGTACCCTAATGAGGAATTCGAGATGACAAAAAGGCGCGTGGCGACATCGGCATCGGCAAGCGAAAATCGAGGTGAGTAGATATATATATCTACGGAGAAAGTCGGGTGGATGGCATATAGCACCCTCGCATTTTCGTAAAATATGATGTGATGTGATGTGATATAGTTATACATATTTGTGTTATGGCAAGATAAGCTTTAGAAGATCATGGGTTAGTGTTTGCGAGATTTGAGGAAAGTGGTTTATTTAGCTTCTTAGTCGCGAACCCTAAAGTAATACTGACACACATATACACATGCATACACGGGATATGGTTTTGGGTGTATACGTCATATGTATAGGGGTGTGTGTGTGTGTGTGTGTATATATATATATATGTATGTATGTATGTATAGGTGGATGTGTTGGTGCTTATATATTTATATACATACACGTATACACGGATGTTGAGGATATTATATGGTACTTGGAGATGAGTCGATGTGATTGGGCATGATGCCGTGAGATCAGTGGTGTTATTTGGTTCGTACTATGAGATACGACAGGAGATTATAGCGGATTTTTAGGCGATGTGTTTCAGACACACGCACATATATTTGTTGATGGTATCAGTTTGTACTAGACTTAGATCTGTACCCCAGTTCATGACATATGATAATAAGGATACCGGATGAGTAATGAGATAAATATGATATTTGAACTGTACCAAGATTTGGGATGCCGTACGATAGATTTACCGTTATGATATTAGATGCGCACTCTTGACTCGAGGGTGTTATATATATATATATATATGTGTGTATATATATATATATATATATATATACACACACATATATATATATATATACATATATTGTATCGTACGTGATACTATTGAGGCGAGATCACCGACTACTAGGTATATATATAGATCGACTCAGACTTAGGTGGATTTCCTTACCCTTTTGACTGGGCTCGAGTCATACTAGTTTTCAAAAGTGGATAATTATGAGTAATTTAAATACCAAACTTTATGACTCGTATATTGGGTAGGTATATTTTTCAGTGTTGCCGTTACTACATCACTTTCTGTATATTCATGATGTTTCATCGCATTGCATACTTATACATATGTTATCTGCAATTATTATGAAACCCTGCTGTCAGGACACCGGCACCATTTCCGATTATGCGTATGTTCCACGTACACCTGCTTTCTGGCTCACGCACAACATCATCTGTAATTGTCATGTCGCGTACACTTTAGAGAATACTATTCATTGACATAGCTTGCTAGTTGATACTTGCAATATGTTATAGCTTACATATGCTAGTTTAACTGTTGCATTTATTGCATGATATCAGATACATTCATATATTCATTAGTCATGCAGTATTATGGAGATTTATGCCGGTATTCACTGTTTATTGATATCATGATTTTTATGATTTCGGATCCTTCTTGAGATTTCTGGATTTGTAAACCGCATGTGAAAGTTTTATAAACTGATGATTTTTTTAAAAGAGATAGATGCGGTTTTCCTTGATATGATGAGTATTGTCCACCATGATGTTTTCTCTGTTCTGAGATGGTTTTCGAGACCCGATTCGGGTAGTCGGATGAACCGTCTGCGGGTACATGGTGGACCCGGTATGGTACCCCGGGACAAGAAGCTCGAGTTGTAGACGATGAGCCCGGCAGGGGAAGACTGCCTACCGGTGATTGTTTGGCACGGCGGATATCCAGAGGATACCGTTCATGTTCGTGTGATTGATGATATGGGCCGATCCGGGATGACGGAGCCCGAGGTATTGAGACACTGATATATTGAGATTTGATGATACAGGCCAGTCCGGATAGCCAGAGCCTGAGATATTGAGATATTGAGATTCATGTTTTGTATCAATGCTTGACACTGATTTTTCTGTTGATTTCATTGATGATATTCGATTTATATATATACAGGAATCTCATTAAATAAAGAAAACAGTTGTCTCACTCATGATGTATTCTGTTTCCATTCGTAATGCATTCATACATCATATATCTGATATGTTGCTATCTGAGGCACTGACACGAGCATGTAGTATTGCACTTTTATGTAGATGGATCAGGATATTATTTGAGGATATTACTTGATATAACCTAGGATGCGTCATACATGCGATTTCTGCTCTGTGATGTTTTCAACTCACGAGTTAGAAACTCACCCCCGTTGTGCCACGGTTCCTTGCAGGTTTTGTCGTACAGGTTTCGTTGAGGCTTTTCTGGCACACTGCTCCCATTCCGAGTGATTTCTTTGGTAGGTGGATTCACTTGCATCATGACCACCCTTGTATTTTATTTTCATTGTTCTATCTAGAAATTCCATCAACCAGACTTGTATTTATTGCGACCTTAGAGTCGCGCGTTGTATTATTATGGTTTTCATGTTGATTTGTGTTTCTTTTGAGTTTTGATCCTCGCCATTCGGCGTTGTATATTATCTTGCTTGCGTGGTTGTGATCGTCGATTGACGAAGAGCTAGCTCCCACTTGGGGATGCCTTTTATCATTTTCGTATACTATTCATGTTGTACCCTGTTTGGGGCCAGTATTTACAAAGGAAACTCTGCCAAAATTTTCAGAAAAGACTTGATGTTTTAAAAAATGCATACCTCGACTTATGTTGTTAAACTTCTTACTTTAAAATTGGTTTTTCCTTCACTCTACTTCTTTACTTGGTTTTGATTTCTGGGTTTTGGCTTACTTAGATTACGTACGCCTCGAGACGTTTCGTAATTTAAGTGACAGTGACGCTCGGTACTTTCGGGTCGTGATATATATGAAGTGGACGAAGCGGTCTGTCTAGTGCTTTCCCACTGAAGCGTTTGTTCAAAAAGATCGTCGAGAAATTGCCAAGCTTCCTCGTCAGATTTGGATAAGAAGTGGCCTTGACAAATGTTCTCCAGCAACTGCTTAGTTGCTGGGTTCAGTCCTTCATATAAAGTTTGGCAATGTTTCCATCTCTACACACCGTGATGAGGGCACTAAACAAGAAGGTCTTTGAATCGTTCGAAACACTTCCAAAAAGGTTCGGAAGAAAGCTGGGAAAATTGGTTAATTTCATTACGTATTCTCGCGGTCTTGTGATGTGGGTAAAACATTTTAAGAAATGCTTTAACAAACTCTTCCCAACTGTTTATAGAATGTGATGCGGTGCTATACAACCACTTTTCAGCTTGGTCACACAAAGTGAAAGGAATGACTCGTAGCCGTATAGCATCGTCGGACAGTTAAGTGGTCTTCATCATTGCACAAACATTCAGGAATTTGTTAATGAAGATATATGCATTTTCGGATTCCAGTCTATGAAATTTGGGCAACATATTGATGAAGTGGGGTTTAATTTCAAAGTTAAACCCATTTGCCGGCGGAAGTGGAAGACAGGTGGGAAGTGCGGAGCGGGTGGGATAGAAACGATCCTGGAGCGCGATTCGTTGTGGCGCTTCAACAGGAGGTTGTTGCGGGTTATTCGCACCCAGTTGAGCTGGAATCAGTCCCGAGGTAGGTAAAGGGTTGTTAGGATTGAACCCTGACATCTCATTAGAAGATGATGAATGTGAAGATGAAAGTGAATGGAAAGAATTCCGGTCAACATTGGAGTTGGCCGGCAATGGTAAGGATGAAAAAGAAGTGGAGGGAGTTTCGACTTCGGAGTGGATAACGTAGTCGGTAGCGACTAACGGAACATGGACTAGGCGGGCGCTAGTGTCCCGAGTCTAACCGGACATACACTAAACGAGTTTAGTGTAGTCAAAACGTAGAATGTGAGGGTAAGAAAACGTCAATGGGGAAATGTGAGGATGAAAAGTTGGTGCAATGGAATTCTAGCGACAAAGGGCAAGTTTTTTTTAAAAATTTTTTGTTTTGAGAATTTTTTTATAAAGAGTTTTTGCAAATAATTGTACGGAACTACGACACACTTTCAAACAATCACAATTGAAACATGCACAAACAATCCTAGAGCTAGGGTCTCCTAAGTCAACTAGACTGCTCCTAACTGTTCCAAAGCGATAAGTTGTGAGATATCTCTCAAATCGCCTCTTCACCGCCAATTGTGGACAGGTAAGCACAAATGAAGAAAGGAGGGATCAGCTCACGAATCACCGTGAGACGGGCCTTTTAAAGTTACCTTTCCCACTTGTCTAGCCTAGGCACCACAAAGTCAGGTTTAGATAAACGACTGAATGCCCACAACCTTCCTTTGTCCTAATGAGCGCGACAGTCCTTAATTGGCTGAGTCTAGATATTTTTTAATTAACTCAAGGGTGATACATATGCTTTTTGTGATTTCAGGGGCCATAGGAAGGGTAATGAAATCCCCACCCAATCTTAATTGGTGTTAGAGCCCTTTAGATTCCGTTTTAATATGCAAAGTAGTAACACACAAAATCTAAAACACTTGCCAAAAATTTTTCTTTTTATTTGTGGCGCAAAGAATCCTGCACAAAAATAATTTATTGGAGAGGGAGAAGAAGCTGCTGTGCAAAGAATACCTGCAGGAAAAAAATTTCAGTGTAGTTCAAGGGGTAAGAGAGAAGAAAAAATACTCACAGAAAAAAATGGGGTGCTGACGTCACAGATTGACCGCGGTTCCGCGGTCAACTGCTTGAATCTGCCGCGGTTCCTCGGTGGTTCAGTTGGATCAGGTCTTCAAAACGTTTCTCTGTGCCGGTTTGGTTATCTCCTATTTGTTCAGATCCTCTGTTTCTGGGTTTGTTCACTGAGCTTGCTCCAGATCTGAATCAGTCCGTCTTTCTTTCCTGCACAATTTGCACAAAAACCAATCAAAAATAACAAGATGGGTTTTTTATGCTTTTAAATTTTTTTTATTTTTTTATTATTTTTATTTAATTAACCCGAAATTACAAAAAGAAACAAACTACCGTTTCCCCGGCAACGGCGTCATTTGATTGTTGAAGATTTTGAATGCGTGTTTTAATTTAAGAATACCACAATCAAGACGGTGTCGCTTGGTAGCTAGCCGGTTATGTACGAGTCGATCCACAGGGAAATGGTGTTCTTTTCTTTAAGTTCTAACGAGTTAAGTCCTATCATTCGTAGGTTTTGTTTTACAATCTAAGAATGAGAATAAATTGATTTAAAGGCTTGATTGGGTTAAGCTTAGGTTAGTTCGAAAAAGAGATTCTTCTCGCTTCTATCAATGCCCTAGTTAAGAATATAGGTGTTAGGGTAATAGTCAACAACGGGGATTACCACGACTAGGAAGAAACTTAGTTTCTTCCTTTTGGACCTTATCCGTCCGTTCTTGGCTATTAGCCCTAATCTCCAGTTAATTCAACTACAACCGGTCTAACTAGGGAATCACCGCTATCATGTAGGATAGGGTGCCGTAGTGAGCGGATTATGGTTGATTTAAAGAGTGTCCTTATTTTAAAAATTATATGGGCAAAGAAAAGAGTGAGAGATTTTCTTCTCTCATACCTTCCCTATCCTAACCCTAACAAGTGAGGAATTACTCACATATTAGAAAAGTGACAATAAAATTCATTTTTTTTATTTTAATAGATGAATTAAATTGCAGATAATAAAAGAAAAGATAAAAATTTGCAGGAATTAAAATTCAGATAATAAAAGAATGGGAGATAAGAGTAAAACTTACTTTATTGATGACGTCTCAACAACACATTACAAATGGAATTGAAATTTAAAATCTAAGAATTAAAAAGAGGTATTCCTCATTAGGCTTTTGGCTTTTCTATTTATAGATAGAAAAAACCCTAGGTTTCATTCTGATCCACACATGAATTTACAAAACTACCCTAAGAAAGCCGGGTCAAAGCACCAACACCCACCGACACATGCACCATATAGCCGCAGTTCCACGGCAGAAAGGGATGTTTGGCCGCGGTTCCGCGGCCATTTGGTGGGGTCTTGGGATCAATTCTTCAGGATTGCTTCATGTTGCTTTTTCCTTCTGTTTTCTTCACTTGGTTCCTCAGAATTTCTTTTATTTTCTTCCAGATTTCCAACAGTGCAGAATGATGTGGACTTTTGCCGTGATCTTCACGTTGAAAACTTGAATCTTGTGCTACCCTTGTGCTTTGTACATTGAACTGTCTACTAATTTCATTTGTTCCTTGAACTGGTAGGCGGCATCATACGGATTCATCTACTGTTAGTCGTAGTCTCACACTTGTAGTGACTTTTCATGAATTTTACTGTAAAGAGCTGAGAACCTGTAACCTACAACTATTTAGCAGACATGGATCAAAAGTACCTACTTATATGCAATGTGATTAAGAATGGGCGATATAAAAATGCAAAAATCTGATATGAACACCCCCCGATGCCGTCGACGAAGTGCACTAAGGCGGAACACCGCATCCGCGAGCATCCGAACGGTTGCTTTTGGCGACAAGGTTCTCCTACAGTCACTTGGTCGGGGTTATGGGGCATGGCTATCTATTAAGGTTACCCAACGAGTATCCGCGTACACTACTTCATTGCGACGGACTTTTGATCCACATCAAAATTCCGTGGCAACCGATCAAATGAGACTAAACTGCTAGATTTATAAATTTCAAACCAGTTATCTCATAACTATTTATGGATTCCAAATATTGTATCACAATCATAGATAGCTAGATGAAATTAAACTTTTCGATCGAATAAATAAACATCCAAAATTTCCCAATAAGCTCAACACTTAAGCGGAGTTTAAAAAGTACCCAGAAACTACTACAACACCTATGAACCAGCCGTAGAAGGGTCAACCAATGCCTCATATGCGGCACCGCTGAGCTACCACAAACCCTAGGATTTGGTGGCGGTTCTGATGGTCATATAATCGAATTAAGGTTTCGTTCTTCTAGAGGGTCCACAGAATCGCTTGCAAGATTTTCTGAAAATTTTAAACACGGAAAAAATCCAATTCTTGGAAAATTTCCAGCGGGGAAAGATTGGGTTATTGATATCCGTTCAAAATTTTTAATATCGTCTAAATAACCTAAATACATGTTAGAATTACAATTATGAAACACTCCGAGTTGCTTTTGCAAAAAGTTAATATCACATGAAAAATTAGCAAAAACAAACAACACCTGAAACCTTAAAACCCAGAGACTGAACCACCCTGAAAATTTGAAGCCCAAAATCCCCAAAAGACCCGGTGAGCTCGGTTTGGAGGCCAATGTGGCAGGCCAAAAGTAAGTGGAAATGCCTCAAATTTGCATGGTGTTCAAGTTATATCATATACAACATTCTGCAGTTGTTTAAAAAAATTTTGAGCTCAAATGAAATTCGACAAAAACTAGTTTAAAGGGTTTCAAGTTTCGAATTCATTTCAGTTTCGTAATCTAACAAACATCATAGAATTTTATAGCATGGCTCTGATATCACTGTTGGGTTTCCTAGCTCGGAAGCAATTTTCAGGAGGTATCGTCCATGCCATATTTAAATTTTTGCCGTTCTAGCTAACACAAACCCTAGAATCGATACTAGAAAACCCGACGAAATACAATGTAAACACTTTACATCTAAAGTGAACAAGGAATACAACCTTTGTTGACCGGTCCTTTATTTCAATAGCTCCGTATAGTAGTCCCTTCACTGCGATCACGAACTCCCGGACTTTAGAGAGGCTCCCATGAAGAAACGAACAAGCTTGCATCGAAATCTTCGAGGCCGAAGATGATCTACGTCGAGGAGATACTAACCCAAGCTATCTCTTCACTAATGGTGAGATTAGTGAAGTAAACATCCTAAACTAAATGGCAAGTAGTAGAGGATGATGAATTAGAAAGTGGGCTCACTTTAGTTTTATTATTCTCACACTAATTCTTCACTTGGAAAAACCTATCAAGCTTTTTCTTTTGTTGAAGAAGAAGAAGAAATGAAACTCATGAGAGAGTGAGGTTAGAATTGCAACCATGGGTGAGTTTGTGTCATGCCTAACTCATGTAGAGAATAAACCATAGTCTAAGGTTAAGAGTTGGGTTAACAAATATCTTAAGCTAGACAAACAAGTTGAATAAGTCAATGTATCCATAAGCTTCTACAAGCTTATCCATGACTAATTCCAAATGTTTTGTGAATTACTTAATGATAAATAAAATCCAAACATAAACCCTAGCATGGTATAAGTCTCATACACCCTTGTTGCATATGTAACCTAGCATGACACATGAATATATATCACATATATATTTAT
Organism: Agapanthus africanus; assembly: GCA_030015575.1. Classification (NCBI taxonomy): domain Eukaryota; kingdom Viridiplantae; phylum Streptophyta; class Magnoliopsida; order Asparagales; family Amaryllidaceae; genus Agapanthus; species Agapanthus africanus. The sequence goes on along the minus strand of JASDDO010000012.1, from coordinate 88,015,353 downwards.
GTGTCAAAAGAAAACAATACATATATCACATATATATAAAGTGTATCAAATGTGAGAAAAAGAATTACTTAAGTGAGTTAATATTAGTTAATGTAATGTAATATATCAAATATATAATTATAAATTAAATTATTAAATCAACTCTTGATTTAATAATCCGGCTATATCTTATACAACCGACTAATATTATTTGAATCAACTTATCGAATCAACACTTGATCCGATAACCCGGCTATATCATATATAACCGACCGATATCATATGAGGATGGAATGCGGTATCATATACATGCATTAATCTCGGACCCGCACATATCACATATGTGCTCCTACTCCATTTAGCTTGAGCCAGGAAACCTCTGTGTAGGACTCTAAAGACCCGTCAATACGCCGGCAGTAGGTGATGATCATATCAAACACCCATAAGTAGCAAGCGGTCTGCTAAACGTAACGGCCACCCGGGTATTGAGCGATCAGAAGATCAACAAGCAAGCCTGCTCAAACTCCTGCGAATCCAATCAGTAACAGTACCGTACAGTCTGGTCTCTTCGTCTGATATATCGCATATCGCAGCCAGGGGGTGGTATAACGTCAGACCCCAATAGCCTGATAAGTCATGCCGATGCATGGTCCATAATGGTTCGAGAAACTACTGATAACACTTACCAGTAAATCTCAGTAACCCTAACCAGGGATTTCCTGTTATGGCCAATCGAGCATAGCGCAACATCAACTCCCAATACCGGGAGAGACGAAACCCCTCCTATCGCTCATTGCCTCAATGTGACCCGGGACTGTACCAAAAAATCACCTTTTTGCACGATCTCTTGACCGTGGTATGGTGGAAATAAAAGCACATTGGGAATCACACAAGACTCTGTAACGATCTTGGGTCTACAGACTAACCTGTACCAGTGTCACCAGAGAACTGCTATCCGACGATAGGTATAATACCATCTAGAAGTTCTCGACGAGTCCGTTCAGTGTACTTAGTCTCCACTGAGCACCCGTATACCATCTCTGATGTCAAACACCAATGGATATGGGATCATCCATCGTCCATCACATGGGTCAAGAAGCATATATGCTAGTCTACTCTGGAGTATCGATGCCATGTTTCGATACTCCCACGACTATGAACTTTTGATGGATGTACTTGCCGACTACCCATGTCCCCACTAGTATGATCTACATCATAGTCCTGGTTGTCATGTACTGATTCTAAGGGCTTTATCAACATGTAATAGAGAGACAATAAGTGTACATGTTAAGATAAAGAGCAACCAGATAGCATACTAACATGTCGAGCGAGAAAGTCCTCCCTATATATGTCCAAGCATCCACTACAATATACATCGCATGCACAGTAATGGCCTCTAGGGCATACATATAACTAACATAAACATGCATGTAAACAACTTGATATAGAAAGTGAACAATTGAATACAACCTTTGTAGACCGGTCCTTCACTTGAATAGCTCCGTGTAGTAGTCCCTTCGTTCCAAGTAGTGATCTCCCGGACTCAAGTTTGGCTCCACAAGATGAAAGGAACAAGCTTACTTGAAGTCTTCGAGACTGAAGATGATCTATGTAAAGGAGACTCAAACCCAAGCTACCTCTTCACTAAACTAGGGTTTAGTGAAGAAAACACCCTAAACTAAAAGGCTAGTCTAGTAGAGGATGATGAAGTAAGAATTTTGCACAATTTAGATTTAATTTTCTCACTAATTTTCTTCACGTCCCAAAAAACTAGAGAGCTTGAGGAAAATGAAGTGGAGATGAGAATGAAACTCATGATGTGAGAATAGCAACCATGGGTGAGTTTTTATCATATACTAACTCATGTAGAGACTAAACCATGGCTAATGATATTGGTTGGGTTAATAAATATCTAATGTGAGACAAAATTAGTGGACTAAGTCAAAGATGCCTTAAGCTTCTCCAAGCTTCCAACCATGACATAATTCCAACTAATTTTGATTTACTTTAAATAAATAAAACCAACATTATCATAAGCATGGCGTGAGTCTCATACACCCATGTAGCATGTAGCAACTAGCATGACACAATAATATATATCACATATATAATAAATGTGCATAAGTGAGAAAAAGAAATGCTTAAGTGAGCTAATATTAGTTAATGTAAATTAATATATCAAATATATAATTATACATTAAATTATTAAATCAACACTTGATTTAATAATCCGGCCATATCACATATAATCGACTAATGTCATTTATATCAACTTATTGAATCAACACTTAATTCGATAACCCGGTTATATCACATATAACCGACCGATATCACATATCGCGAGAATAGAATAAGGTATCACATACATGTATTAATCTCGTTCCCGCACATATCACATATGTGCTCCTACTTTGTTTTGCTTGAGCTAGCAAACCTCTGTGTAGGACTCTAAAGACTCGTCAATACACCGGCAGTATGTGGTGATCATATCAGTCACCCAAAAGCCGTCAGCGGTCTGCTAAACGTAACGGCCATCTGTGCATTGAGCAATCAGAAGATTAACAAGCATGCCTGGTCATACTCCTGTGAATCCAACAAGTAACACTACCATACAGTCCGGTCTGTCAAATTTAATATATCGCATATCCAGCCTGGGGGTGCTGAAACGTCAGACCCCAATAGCTTGATAAGTCGTGCCGATGTGAGGCTCATAACGGCTTGAGAAACTATTGATAACACTTACCGGTAAATCTCTACAACCCTGGCAAGGGATTTCCTATTATGGCCAATCGAGCACAGCACAAGCTCAACCTCTAATACCGGGAGAGACGAAATCCCTTCCTATCGCTCATTACATCCATGTGAGTCAGGACTGTACCCAAAAACCACCTGTTTTCATGACTCAGTAGAGCCATGGTAAGGTGGAAATCAAAGCATAGTAGGAGACACACAAGACTCTATGACGATCTCGGGTCTACAGACTAACCTGCACCAGTGTCACCAGAGAACTACTATCTGACGTGAGGTATAATACCATCTAAGAGTTCTCGGCCAGTCCTGTTCAGTGTACCCAGTCTCCATTGAGCACCTGTGTACATTCTCTGATGTCAAACACCACTGGTTGTGGGATCAACCATCGCCCTATACAGGGTCAAGAATCGTACACACTAGTCTACTCTGGAATATCGATGCCCCATCTCGATACTCCCAAGACTAAAAACAATTGAAGGATGTAATTACCGACTACCCAGACCTTACTAATATGATCTCCATCATAATCCTGGAAGTCAAGTACACATCCTAAGGACTTTACCAACATGTAACAAAGAGACAGTACTAGTATACATATTAAGATAAAGAGCAACCAGATAGCATACTATCATGTCGAGCAAGAAAGTCCTCCCTATATATGTCCAAGCATCCACTATAATATACATCACATGTACAATAATGGACTCTAGAGCATACATACAACTAATAATCTCCCACTTGTACTAAGGCCACTTGTTGTAGTATCTCATACCCAACGTCCCCTAAAAGTCTCTTTTGGGAAAAGCCTTTGTGAGTGGATCCGCTGTGTTGTACTTCGCGTCAACTCTCTTAACCTTGATCTCCTTGAGATCAACCATCTCCTTGATCAGGTGATACTGCCTCAGAATATGACTGGATCACTGATGGGACCGTGGTTCCTAGGCCAAAGCCACAACTCCATTGTTGTCACAATACGAATATTGGACGCTCAATGGTTGGAACCATGTTCATCTCATAAACAAGAAATATCCAGACAGTCTCTTTGGTAGCATCGTTGGTAGCAATGTATATAGCCTTTATCGTCTAGTTTGCCACGGTATTCATCTTGGAACTCTTCCAACATACCGTCCCTCCACTGAGGGTAAAAGACAAAGCCCAAGACTGACTTTTGGTCGACCTTATCACTTCTGGAAGCTCGAATTAGTAAAGGACTCCCACTGGAGTTTACCATTACCAAACACCAAGAACACTTCTTTAGTGCTTCACAGCTTTCCAGTGATTCTCCCAAGATCCGATTATTCCTTATCACTATAACTACTAAGTTAGCTACATCTGGTCTAGTACATAACATCACATACATGATAGAGCCTACTACCGAAGCATAGGATATCTCTTGCACGCGAACTCTCTCCAAATCAGTCTTAGGAGACACCTTTTGGAGGGAGTGATTTCTAAGTGAGTGGGCGAACCACTACGCTTAGAATCATCCATACTAAACCCCTTCAGTACGCTGTTTCTGTACCTGGATTTAGGACACTCCCAACATCTGTTTAGATCTATCTTCATAGATCCTAATCCCTAAGATGTAGTAGGTATTACTCAGATCTTTTATGGAGAATCCTCGTGATAAGAGGAGCTTGACCGAGTGTACCATAGGAAACCCATTTCCTATCAAGAGTATGTCATCTACGTACAATACGAGGAAGACAATCATACTCTTTACAACCTTCTTATATATACAAGGTTTATCTATCTTTTTGAAGAAGTCAAACTTTTTGACCTCCACATCAAAACAGATGTTCCATCTCCACAATGCCTGCTTCAACCAAGCAGCTTGCACATCTTTCCACTGCTCCCACTGTCCACGAAGTCCTCCGGCTGTCATGTACACACTCCCTTCTAAATAACCATTTAGAAAAGCGGTCATGACGTGCAACTGCCAGATTTCGTAGTCATGGTATGTAGCAATGGCAAATAGGATCCGGATGGACTTAAGCATAGCCACTGGAGAAAAGGTTTCATCATAATCCACACCTGGTCGTATGACGAAAACCTTTTGCTACAAGTCTAACTTTGAAAGTCTCAACTTTTCCATCTACACCAAGTATCTTTCTCAAAGATTCACTTGTTCCTGTTGGGTTTTACCCCTTCAGGAGCAACATGCAAAGTTCATACTTTGTTGGTGTACATGGATTCCATCTTTGATCGCATTGCATCCAGCCGTTACACAGAATCCCCACTCATGATGGCCTGCCTGAATCTAGCTAGGTCATCATCAGCTATGATGCAATCATCGCTCCCACTATCACTAAGAAAACCGTAGTATCTCTCAAGTAAGTGAGGAACCCTACCAGATTCGCAGAAAGGCCGAGGTTCATCGAAGACTATTGAATCCTTTGGTTCCACTAAATTATCAGTTATAGTTTGTATGGCTGGAACTTTTCCAATTCTACCTCATGACCACAGATTTGTTTTTGAAGAAATTCCTTTTTCTAAAATGGCGGCATGTTTAGAAACAAAACACTTTTTGTTCCTCAGTTTGGTAGAAGATATTTCTTCACGAATGTTTAGGATATCCATCAAACTTACACAACTTGTTAGTGTATATGCCCTAGAGGCCATTACTGTATCATACTAGTATGTATATTACTTGATGGAAGCTTGGGATATTCACAGTTGTACAGACAATCTTGCTCAATATAGTAGTATGCTACTTGGTTTGACTCTGCTTTAATGTGTACATGTGTGTTTATTTATTATATCACCTATACGCATTAGTAGAGCCCTTAGGATCATTGCTTGATTACCGGCGTTGTGATGGCGATCACACTCGTGGGGGCTGGGTAATCTACAAGCACATCCTTATACACGTCCCTAGTCGTGGGAGTACCGAGATAGGGCATCGATACTCCGGAGTAGACTAGCGTATGCGCTTCTCATCCCAGCACGGGAGACGGTCTGTCCCACAGCCGTCAGTACGTCGTACTTGAGATAGTATGCGGGTGCTCGTTAGGTTACGAGTACACTAGACAGGACTCGTCGGGAACTGATGGTTGGTATTATACCTATCGTCAGTTATCAGTTCCCAGGTGACATGAGTACAGCTTAGTCCGCTGACTTGACACTGTCACTTCGCCTCGAGTGTGTTCCCACTGTTCTTTGATTACTACCCTACCACGGCTCTACTGAGTCGTGCAAACAGGTAGTAGTTGGGAGCAGTCCCGAAGCACTTGGAGGCAGTGACGGTTAGACAGGATTCGTCTCTCCCGGTATTGGGGGTTGACATCGCGCTGTGTCTAGGAGAGCCATTACACAAGTAGTCCCTGGCCAGGGCAAGCGAGATGTACTGGTAGGTTCCAGTGTTATCTCAGGGTGTATTGGGCTTCACTCCGACACGACTTGTACCGCTATTAGGGGACTGACGTTTACCGCCCCCCTAGGCCCGCCATGCGATGTATCAGACGAACAGACCGGACTGTACGGAGAATGTCACATTCAGACTCAGTAGGAGTTCAGATGGGGTTTCACCTCGTCAGCCTTCTTGTCGACATCTACCTGGGGACCGTTATGCACAGCTAGTGCCGCTTGCGGTCTGTGGTTAAACCCACTGCCAGCGTAGTGTCGAGTCTTTAGAGTCCCACACAGAGGGTATTCGCCTCTGGGCAAAACAGAGTAGAGGTCGCATGGTTTTGCGACAGGGTTCGTTCTCATCCGCGCACTTGTGCACGTTTGGAGTCCGGACGGATTATACTGGCAGGCTCTGGTTTGAGCCAGATACTGGTATATGTTTTGGGGTTGCTTTTATATCTTGGTATTCTTGTTCCTCGGAACGAGAATGCAGGTGTGTATGCACAGTTGCTTGAAGCGGAGAATGAGGTTTTTCATTAGGGTTTCGGAACGGGTGCGTATGCACAGTTGACAGTCTTCATTTTCCAAACCCTAATGGATTTATATATTATCTATTAATAATAGTAATTAAATGAGAATTATGTTATGGTTGTTTTTTTGTTGACTTGTTGACCTTGGTTGACTTGTTGACCATTGACCACTTTCATACCTTGAAAGTCTTCCTTGATTCATGCTTACTTTTTATTAAATGAAGCATGGTTGTGGTCATTCCAAATACTACCATCAACTATTCTCATTTTCAATTATTATCATTTAGATAATATTTTTCTTTTGCATTATGGTTGCTAGAAAGAAAAAAGAGAGCTCATTCTATCATAACCTCTCTCTCTCCTCATTTCATCTTCTTCTTCCTCTTGAAAAGAGAAACCTTCTCATGTGTTGAGAATCATTCTCTTTAGAAAGAAAAGCAAACCCTAATCACTCTCTACTCATTCTAGGATGAAGGTTTAGCAAGCCGGAAACCCTAGTTCACTCAAAGATCGAGGAAGAGCCCAAAGGTCGAACCTTCAAGGTGGATCTATCTTCGGCAAGAAGAAGGCGACGAGAAGAGAACCGTTCAAGCTTCTACAAAGAACAAGAAAGAAGAACAACAACAAGAAGAGAAGGAGTTCAAGTTTAGGTATAACCATCTTCCATAGTAGCTAACTCTCTTTAGCTAGAATACTAGTTTTAGTTTAGCAAAGATCCGGCTTTTACGGTCCATGTTACAAAGTTTAGAAAAATTTTGATTTACCGTTTCCGCAACCCCGTAAGTACCGGGAGAGGTAACGTGGACCTAACACTGGTATCAGAGCCTAACTAAACTTAAACTAGCTTGGTAGCGAAGTGTATGGAAGTTCGAAACCGAAAAATCGCAAAACCGGAAAAACAAAACCCTAAGTTTCTGTTGAAATTTTTTCTGCTCTAAATGAAAAACTTTATACTTGTAAAATCGTCTCAGGGTTTTTTTTGAACACAGAAGAAAAATGATGACGTCATTCATTTAAGTCGCCGTGCTTCCGCGGCACGAGGTAGGCATGTGCCGCGGAAGCGCCGCAGATTGGTTTCCTTGCTGCATCGTTTTTCGTGCAGTGTTCTTCTGGTGGGATTTTGGGATTTTTCAGATATATTATATGTGCCCAGATTTTCCAGAACTGAAATTCATTTTTGGGGTCCTATAATTCCGTATTTTTTTTTCGAACTTTGCTACACTTTGGCTATGTTGGTTATATCTGTGATGTTTGCATGTATTGAACGTCGGCTAATCGCTATAAGACGATTAGTCGGGGTTATACATGATCTGTGTTTGATATTGGAATGTGTATATGAATGTGTTGGACTGTCGCGGGTGAATAGCCGGGTTGGATGTGAGATGAGCTTTTGTTTTTCTTTCATTCATTGTAAATGTAAATTGATGTAATAATATTTTTGTTTGGCCGCACAACCGGGTCGGGGTTGTAGCCGTCATTGTATAATTCTTTTTACTGTTTTTGCTCCTAGGATAGACCCATGGAGGGGTGCACAAACTACCGGGTAGCTCGAAGTGCCGAGTGGCCTACTCATGGCATTGAGGGAGGTTGCTTCGCTTCGGGTACTTGGCGGGTGGTTTGCCGCACCCGTAGGGGTCTTGGGTGGGGTTTTGGCTATTCACCGCGACCGTGTTATCCGCTTTTCGTTCCAGGCTCGAAAGGATTGCGGATTGCTAGTATATCCAATGTATTCATCTGTGATCTGTAATGTCTATCATTGCTTTACTATTTAGGCGTTGCTTATGTTTTACAGCCGCGCTAGCCCAGCCCCCGCTCTGTCGTTAGTTAAGTAACCTAACGAGTGATGACGGGACCCCGTGGCGAATGCGAATGGCATAAGCGTACGTCATATTTTGGTTGTTTTCTGCAATGGTAGGATTAAATGATGGGACGCATTAAAAGAACTAATGCAAGAAAATAAACCTAAAAGACGTTGTTGGAACAAATTTTTTCAAAAAGCTGTTATTGCAAGGACGTTCATTTTTGTTTTGCATCGCGGTATTCGGTTATGAATACCCAGCACCTCAGTCGACGAGGCAAGGGCCGAGATCCCTTCACCGGGAGTGACCCCTTGGACAAAAGTTTGCGTCAGGGTAATAACTTCACTATAGTCGATTATTCTTGCTTTGCATCGAGGTATTCATCTTACGAATGCCCAGCACCTCACTCGACGAGGAAAGAGCCGAGATCCCTTCACAGGGAGTGACCTCTTTAGCAAAAAGTTTTCGCCACTATTTTTTCAAAAAGAATACCAGGTTCCTTCAACTATATCAAGTTCATTACGTTAACGGGTTTTTCGCCAAAAATCCAGCCGTAGCCCTCCGTCATTTCTTACAAGTAACACTTAGTATTCGTGCTGCGTTTGTTGACTCCGTCAAGGCGTAGTGTATGGTAGCTAAGTGCTGCTTGTTTGTATCGGTATATGGGATTGATTAGGACAGTCGTATAACCTTGTTGACTCCGTCAAGGGTTATGCGGGTGGGTTTAATGCAATCCAGATAATGACAGGTTGAACTTGACTAGGACTTTTTGATTTGTTGACTCCGTCAAGGTCACTTGGGTCCTAGGGGCAAAAACCACATCGGGAGTTTCAAAAGAACTGAAACTTGCAGATTTAGCATACCTTCTGGAGTGTGGTGACTAGAGTGGATTCCATCTAGGTTATCACACAATGACAGTTGGATCCCGATCCCACTAATGAGTTGGTTTACTCTCGGGAGATTATTTCACTTAACGATCAATGCTATAAACCTAGTAGGTGTCTAGAAAGGTGTTAGCGGGGTTACGCCCACAGGGAAAAGAGGTTCTTTAATTAAGGAACTTCGCGAAAGCGTTGGAAAACCTCCCTCGAAGTACCGACACTAGCCTGGCTGAAAGGTTAAGCAAGTATTGTAACGTGAATTAAAACCCGGCTAGTTCTTCTTTTAAAAAGGTTTTAAGAAGGATTTGAGGAAACAGTGGGAGACACCCTGGTTAGATAAATTAATAAACCAATCTAATCTTGCACGAGCATACGCTGAGTGTTTCTTTTCTCTCTCTCCAGGCAGCAACCTTTTCACGCCCTAATCAAGATAATAAAATGTATCGCTTGACCGAACCGAATTCTTATTCGGGACTGGGGAAAGTTGGTTCAGCTCTAACTTGTGACAACCGTCATGAGTATGAGAATGGGAAAGAGGAAAGTATGGATTTCCAGGATACCCAGTTGAAGAAGAAGCATGGTTTTGCATCTACTTCAGGTGTTCTTGTAATTGAGAACTGTTTTACGGTCAGCCCTACCTCCTGGGTACTTGATACCGGATCAGGATCTCATATTTGTAATTTATTGCAAGGACTGAGAAAAAGTAGGAAAGTTGCACCGGGTGATATGTCGCTCAGAGTAGCGAACGGAGCACAAGTTTATGCGGCAGCCGTCGGTGAATATCACCTAGTATTGCCAAATGGCAAGACTATGATTTTGAACGATTGCTACTATGTACCCTCTATGGTTTGCAACATCATATCAGTTTCTTTACTCGATAAAGATAGATATAAGTTTGTTCTTGAAAAGAATATCATGAACATTTACCTTGATAAGGTACTGGTTGCAGAGGGTACACTGTTTAATGGTATCTACGTTCTAAATCAGAATACAGTTCTCAATATACAAAACACACGCAAGAGGAAGAATTCAGATACGAATGAATCCTACTTGTGGCATTGTAGACTCGGTCATATCGGAGAGAAAAGACTGAGTAAGTTGCATAGAGATGGACTCTTGAATGCGTTCGAGTTTTCATCTTATGAAACTTGTCAGTCTTGTCTCAAAGGGAAGATGACCAAATCTCCGTTCACCGGACATGGAGAAAGAGCAAGAGAGCTCTTGGGACTCATACACAGTGATGTGTGTGGTCCGATGTCTATACATGCAAGGGGTGGGTTCTCGTACTTCATCACATTCACTGACGATCTCTCTAGGTTCGGATATGTGTATCTGATGAAACACAAATCTGAAGCTTTTGAGAAATTCAAGGAATTCAGAAAGGAAGTAGAGAACCAGATTGGCAAAAGTATCAAGATCCTCCGGTCTGACAGGGGAGGGGAGTACTTAAGCACGGAATTCCTAGCTTACTTAAAAGAGAATGGTATTCTCTCTCAGCTTACTCCTCCTTATACACCACAGCACAACGGTGTTTCGGAGCGGAGGAATCGTACCCTATTGGATATGGTTCGCTCCATGATGAGTAGTGCTGAGTTGCCTCTTTCATTTTGGGGACATGCGCTTCAGACAGCGGCGTACCTATTGAACTATGTTCCATCCAAATCAGTGCCTAAGACTCCATATGAAATATGGAGTGGAAGGAATCCGTATCTTAAGCGATTTAAGATATGGGGTTGTCCAGCCTATGTGAAAACACAGAAACCGGACAAGTTAGAGGCACGGTCAGTTCTCTGTAAATTTGTGGGATATCCTAAAGACTCACTAGGATATCTGTTCTACCACACTGAGGAACAGAAGGTGTTTGTATCTCGCCACGCTACCTTTTTGGAAAGGGAGTTTCTTGCAAAAGAAACTAGTGGGAGTTCGGTAGAACTGGAAGAAATTCAGCGACCACAAAATGTAACTGAAAATTTGGAGGAACCGCTAGATTCAATAACCCCAAACGAACCTCAGCCACTCCGCAGATCTGGTAGGATTTCTCATCCGCCCGAGAGATACTACGGTTTTCTCATAGACGGGGATCGAGAGGATTGCATCTTGGAAGAAGATGACCCTACCAGTTTCAGGCAGGCCATTATCAGTAGGGACTCTGATAAGTGGCAGGAAGCAATGCAATCCGAAATGGAGTCCATGTACGCCAATAAAGTGTGGACCATGGATATTGCTCCACCTGGGGTAAAACCCGTTGGATGCAAATGGATCTACAAAAGGAAACTTGGTGTAGATGGGCAGGTGGAAACCTATAAAGCTAGACTCGTTGCAAAAGGTTTCCGTCAAAGACCTGGTTTGGACTATGATGAAACTTTTTCTCCGGTGGCTATGCTCAAATCCATTCGGATCCTACTTGCCATTGCTGCCTTCCATGACTATGAAATCTGGCAGATGGATGTTAAGACGGCTTTCCTAAACGGTTGTTTGGAAGAGTGCGTTTACATGGATCAACCAGAAGGTTTCGTAGACAGTGGGAGCAGCGGAAGGGTGTGCAAGTTGCTTAAATCCATTTATGGATTAAAGCAGGCATCGCGGAGCTGGAACATCTGTTTTGATGAGGCAATCAAGGAATTTGATTTCATCAAGAACGAAGATGAACCCTGTGTGTATAAGAAGATTGTAGGACGAACTGTCGTGTTCCTAGTCTTGTACGTGGACGACATTCTTTTGATAGGAAATGATGTTCCTATGCTACAATCGGTCAAGCTATTTTTGTCACAAAGGTTCTCCATGAAGGACCTGGGTGATGCCTCGTACATTCTGGGGATCAAGATCTATAGAGATAGATCCAAGAGACTATTGGGACTTTCGCAGTCCAGGTACATAGAGACCGTACTAAAGAGATTTAGTATGGAGGATTCCAAGCGCGGTAACATACCCGCATTGCACGGAATTACTCTCTCCAAGAAGATGTCTCCTAAGACTGACGAGGAGAGGGTTCGCATGAGCACTATACCCTACGCTTCGGCGGTAGGATCTATAATGTATGCGATGCTATGTACAAGACCAGATGTAGCTTACGCGTTGAGCACGGTAAGCCGGTATCAGTCAGACCCAGGGGAGGACCACTGGATAGCAGTGAAAAACATTCTCAAGTACCTGAGAAGGACTAAGGAGATGTTCCTGGTTTACGGTAATGGAGACCTCAGGGTCGAGTCCTTTACCGATTCAAGCTTCCAGAGTGACAAAGATGACAGCAAGTCTGTCTCGGGTTTTGTGTTTACCCTCAACGGAGGGGCGGTATGTTGGAGGAGTTCCAAGCAGGATACCGTCGCAGACTCGACGATGGAGGCTGAATACATTGCTGCAAGCGATGCCGCAAAAGAGGCGGTCTGGATTAAGAAGTTCATTAGTGAACTTCAGGTGGTTCCGTCCATTGTTGACCCAATACCTTTGTATTGCGATAACAATGGGGCTATAGCTTTAGCGAAGGAACCAAGGTCCCATCAGAAATCCAGGCACATCTTAAGGCGGTATCACCTGATCAGGGAGATCATTGATCGACAGGAGATCGAGGTGCGGAGAGTGGACACAAAGGACAACATTGCGGACCCATTCACGAAGGCTTTATCCCAGACTCAGTTCGAGCGGCTGATCGAGATGATAGGTCTTCGATACGCCAGTACATGGCCTTAGTGCAAGTGGGAGATTGTTAGTGTATATGCCCTAGAGGCCATTACTGTATCATACTAGTATGTATATTACTTGATGGAAGCTTGGGATATTCACAGTTGTACAGACAATCTTGCTCAATATAGTAGTATGCTACTTGGTTTGACTCTGCTTTAATGTGTACATGTGTGTTTATTTATTATATCACCTATACGCATTAGTAGAGCCCTTAGGATCATTGCTTGATTACCGGCGTTGTGATGGCGATCACACTCGTGGGGGCTGGGTAATCTACAAGCACATCCTTATACACGTCCCTAGTCGTGGGAGTACCGAGATAGGGCATCGATACTCCGGAGTAGACTAGCGTATGCGCTTCTCATCCCAGCACGGGAGACGGTCTGTCCCACAGCCGTCAGTACGTCGTACTTGAGATAGTATGCGGGTGCTCGTTAGGTTACGAGTACACTGGACAGGACTCGTCGGGAACTGATGGTTGGTATTATACCTATCGTCAGTTATCAGTTCCCAGGTGACATGAGTACAGCTTAGTCCGCTGACTTGACACTGTCACTTCGCCTCGAGTGTGTTCCCACTGTTCTTTGATTACTACCCTACCACGGCTCTACTGAGTCGTGCAAACAGGTAGTAGTTGGGAGCAGTCCCGAAGCACTTGGAGGCAGTGACGGTTAGACAGGATCCGTCTCTCCCGGTATTGGGGGTTGACATCGCGCTGTGTCTAGGAGAGCCATTACACAAGTAGTCCCTGGCCAGGGCAAGCGAGATGTACTGGTAGGTTCCAGTGTTATCTCAGGGTGTATTGGGCTTCACTCCGACACGACTTGTACCGCTATTAGGGGACTGACGTTTACCGCCCCCCTAGGCCCGCCATGCGATGTATCAGACGAACAGACCGGACTGTACGGAGAATGTCACATTCAGACTCAGTAGGAGTTCAGATGGGGTTTCACCTCGTCAGCCTTCTTGTCGACATCTACCTGGGGACCGTTATGCACAGCTAGTGCCGCTTGCGGTCTGTGGTTAAACCCACTGCCAGCGTAGTGTCGAGTCTTTAGAGTCCCACACAGAGGGTATTCGCCTCTGGGCAAAACAGAGTAGAGGTCGCATGGTTTTGCGACAGGGTTCGTTCTCATCCGCGCACTTGTGCACGTTTGGAGTCCGGACGGATTATACTGGCAGACTCTGGTTTGAGCCAGATACTGGTATATGTTTTGGGGTTGCTTTTATATCTTGGTATTCTTGTTCCTCGGAACGAGAATGCAGGTGTGTATGCACAGTTGCTTGAGGCGGAGAATGAGGTTTTTCATTAGGGTTTCGGAACGGGTGCGTATGCACAGTTGACAGTCTTCATTTTCCAAACCCTAATGGATTTATATATTATCTATTAATAATAGTAATTAAATGAGAATTATGTTATGGTTGTTTTTTTGTTGACTTGTTGACCTTGGTTGACTTGTTGACCATTGACCACTTTCATGCCTTGAAAGTCTTCCTTGATTCATGCTTACTTTTTATTAAATGAAGCATGGTTGTGGTCATTCCAAATACTACCATCAACTATTCTCATTTTCAATTATTATCATTTAGATAATATTTTTCTTTTGCATTATGGTTGCTAGAAAGAAAAAAGAGAGTTCATTCTATCATAACCTCTCTCTCTCCTCATTTCATCTTCTTCTTCCTCTTGAAAAGAGAAACCTTCTCATGTGTTGAGAATCATTCTCTTTAGAAAGAAAAGCAAACCCTAATCACTCTCTACTCATTCTAGGATGAAGGTTTAGCAAGCCGGAAACCCTAGTTCACTCAAAGATCGAGGAAGAGCCCAAAGGTCGAACCTTCAAGGTGGATCTATCTTCGGCAAGAAGAAGGCGACGAGAAAAGAACCATTCAAGCTTCTACAAAGAACAAGAAAGAAGAACAACAACAAGAAGAGAAGGAGTTCAAGTTTAGGTATAACCATCTTCCATAGTAGCTAACTCTCTTTAGCTAGAATACTAGTTTTAGTTTAGCAAAGATCCGGCTTTTACGGTCCATGTTACAAAGTTTAGAAAAATTTTGATTTACCGTTTCCGCAACCCCGTAAGTACCGGGAGAGGTAACGTGGACCTAACACAACTGACCTTATCTCTAGTTTGTCTTGTTTTTGCCATTCAACATAGGCTGGACAACCCCATATCTTAACTGGTTTAAGATATGATTTCTTCCCATACCATATCATATATAGAGTGGTAGGCATTGATTTGGTCGGAACCCTATTCAATAGGTATGCAGCTTCTTAAGTGCATAACTCTAAAAGGAAACAGGTAACTCAGCAATACTCATTATAGAGTGCTCTATATCTAATAGGTTGCGATTCCTCCGCCACGATACACCGTTGTTCTATGGTATATTCGGAGGAGTAAGCTGAGAGAGAATCCCATTCTCTTTTAGATAATCCAGGAATTCCATGCTTAAGTTTTCTCCTCTCCGGTCACATCGAAGGACTTAAATACTTATACTCGTCTGGTTCTCAACTTCATGCTTATATTCTTTGAATTTCTCAAAAGTTTCAAACTTGAGTTTCGATAGGAACACATGTCCGAATCTTGAGAGATCCTCAGTGAATATAATGAAGTACGAGGAACCATTCCTGGCATTTGTAGACATGGGACCGCATACATCACTATGTATCAGTCCCTAGAGTTCAGTAACTCTATCTCCGTTTTTAGTACTCAGAGTTTTGGTCATTTTATGTTTGAGACATGACTGGCAGTATCATAAGATGAAAATTCGAACGGATTCAAAAATTCATCTTTATGTAACTTAGCTAGTCATGTCGTATTGATATGACCTAGTCTACAATACCACAAGTAGGATTCGTTAATTTCTGAACTACTCCTCTTGTGTGTGTTCTGTATAGTTAGAACTGTGGTTTGATTTAGAATGTATATGTCATTATATAACGTGCCTGATGTAATAAACTCTTGATTCAGGAAAATGTCCACAATATTATCCTGCAATACAAAATTATATTTTTCTTTAACTTAATAAAGAAACTGATGTAATGTTGTATATTAGGTTCGGTATGTAATAACATTCGTTCAGAATCAATGTATTACCATTTGGTAACACAAGGTGATATTTGCCAACTGATTTAGCTGCAACAATTGCACCATTCCCTATACTTAGAGACATATCACCCATTCTCAGTTCTCTTCCTTTCTGTAGCCCATGTAACAGATTACATGTGTGGGATCCTGATCCGGTATTTAACACCAGGACGTAGAGCATACTGAGAAACAGTTCTTGGTAACGAACATACCCGAAGAATATGCATCAACATGCTCTTTCTTCGAGTGGGCAGCATGGGAATCCTAATATTTTCCTATTTCTTGCTCAGACTTATAACAATTATAAGGAAGAGCGGAACCAACGTTCTCCAGCATAGTATAATAAGCAAGTTCGGTCAATACATCCATATTATTATCTTGATTAAGTTATGTCATGGTCGCTACCAGGAGAGAAAGAGAAGAAAACACTCTGCGTGCGCTCTTTGCAAGATTAGATAGGTTATTTATTTTATCTAATCAGAATGGCTCCCACTGTTTTTATCAAATCTTCCTTCAAACCTTAAAAGGAAAGACTAACCGGGATTAATTATACCCTACAACTTCGGTAACCGTTCAGCCAGGCAAGTGTTGGTACTTTAAGGGAGGTTCCCCGTGCTTTCGCACGAACCTAATTAAAGTAAACCTCATTTTCCCAGAGGCTTAACCTCATTGACACTTTTCTAGACACCTAATGGGTTAGCTAATTTTAAAGTGCAAGACTCTCCCAGGAGTAAGAATTACTCGTAGCGGGTATTGGGATCAAACTATCTCACAGAAGGTATGCAATCTCATTGCAAATTTCAACTCTTGAAACTCCCGATAATGGTTTTTACACCTAGCACTTATGACTTTAACTATGGTCAACATATCATAAGCACTAGTTAAGTTCTACCCGTCATTTCGTGATTAATTAAACCCACTCACAAGACCCTTAACTATAGTCAACATAATCACATGAATGTCCTAACTAATCGCATCATATGTTGTGTAAGAAGACATCACTTAGCTACCATACACTGCGCCTTAACTATAGTCAACATAGGCAACACGAATACTAAGTACTCTACTTCCTAAAATGACGGAGGGTTGCAGATGGTTTTTAAGATTACCTTTAACGCTCTGAACTTGATATCGTTGTAGAATCAAATGGTTTTAAAAGGAGTGTCTTAAGCTCCGCATTATGATACTTGCTTTTTCATAAAAAGGCCGAGTGAGCTTCAAATCCTATTCTGCAACATCATTAGGTCTATTTTCTTCCATTAATCTCATTAATGAAGTCCTATCATTTAATGCTTCCTAAACAACACAGAAATGAAAATCTAACGTACACTTATGCCATCCGCATTCGCCACTGTGTCCCGTTATGCACCGTTAGGTTACTTAACTAACGGCAAAGCGGAGCGGGACTAGCGCGGGTGAAAAGCATAAGCAACGTTTATTATATATCATATATATAATAAAAGCCATTCGTCTCAGAATACACAGTGATCATATAATAGATATTAGCAGCGGAAAACAACATATGAATTATTGGATATGCTAGGATTTCCGTGTTTTATATTAAGCCAGTAAAAAACACGGATTCCACGTTCGTGATGAATAGCCAAACCCACATCCCTAGAACCCTATGAGAGCGGCAACCAGGAGACCCGGTCTCGACTCCTCAAGATGGTCTTCCACTGGACCCTAGAACCCGGTTACTTGTGCTCTCCTTCTTGGATCTAACCTAATGCGGAAAAGTAAATAATATACATCAATGGTGACATCATCCTCAACCCGGAAGTGCCCCAATAAAAGAATATTACATACATTGAATTTTACATGAATGAAAAATGAAAAACTCTCATCTCACATAAAACCCCCGACTATTCAAACACGACGATCGAATATAATATATCACAGCAACACATAACATCACATGTCATCAACGTAAGTAAATATGCGTATCCAAATTGTCGTTGACGTATAGCAACGAAACCGGCAATACCCCACATATTACACATACGGTCGCAGAAAACAAAATGAAAAACTAGAACAGTTGGAATCCGCAACTTCCTTAGTCATTATAAATCCAAAACATCACATGCTTCGGATTTCATTCATCACCATATGAATTCCTTAGACATCATAAACCCGGAATATCTCATATTCCGAATTTCATGCCTAACAATTATAAACCCCGCATTTTAGTCTCGATACTGAACACACTTTTCAATAATAAGTCGGACAATTCAACAAGATTCCCGACATCCTGATCGAATGATCTACGGAAACTTTATTAAACGGCCGCACCCCCGATGCCGTCGACAAAGTGCACTTAGGTGGAACACCGCGGCCGCGAGCACCCGGACGGATGCTTTTGGCAATGGGGTTCTCATACAGTCACTTGGTCGGCACTATGAGGCATGGCTATCTTGTAATATTACCCGACGAGTATCCGCGTTCACTACGTGATTGCAACGGACTTTTGATCCGAATCAAAATTGCATGGCAACCGATCAAATGAGACTAAATTACTAGATTTATAAAATTCATATTATTTTTCACAAAACTAATAATTGTAAATTCCAAATATTGTATCACAATCATAGAGAGATAGACGATGTTAAACATTTCGATCAAATCAACGAATACCCAAAATTTCTTAGAGAGCTCAACACTTAAGCAGACTCAAAAATACCCAGAACCATGCCACAGTACCTACGGACCAACCGTAGAAGCCCGTCCCAAGCCTCATATACAAAGCCGCAGAACCGCTGCAAATAGCCCTATTTGGCCACGGTTCCGCGGTGGTATTGTTAAGTTAGGGTGTCGTTCTTCTAGAGGGTCCATAGAATTACCTGCATATTTTTCTGCATATTTTTCTGAATATTTTTAACATGAAAAATTCCAACATTTTGAAAAATTTCCAGAGAAGGGTCAAGTTTGGGTTTTCGGTGTTCGTTCGGATCTCTAACTTTGTCTATACGACTCCTAAAACTCTAGATAGATCCTAGGTCGGTTTCTTCGGCACGCTAAAATTTTTTAAATGGGGCATGTTAGATGTGTTGGATATAGTGCCCTCAAAGTCAATTATTGGATCACAGGCACGTGCAATGATTGAGAGAGGACCTATACCGGTAGGACAATTTTACTCGAGATGATAGTACGCTATCTGGTATATCTTTATCATCGTGTACTGCTTTAGGTGACATTACAGATCACTATTGCACGTTGATAGAGCCCATAGGATTCTTGCTTGACTACCAGCAGTATGATGGCGATTATATACGTAGGAATTGGGTAGTCTATAAGCACATCCTTAAAATGGTCCCTAGTCATGCGAGTTTCAAGACAGGGCATCGATACTCCGAAGTAAACTAGTGTATACAGTCGAGACCCCGACGAGGGGAGGTGGCCGGTCTCACAAGCCATTGGTGTCAGTTGGATCACCTAAGATGTATACAGGTGCTCATTGGATTATGAATGCACCGGACAGGACTCGCCGGGAACCTGCTAGTTGGTATTATACCTAGCGTCAGATAGAAGCTCCCTGGTGACATGTGTACAGGTTAGTCAATCGACCTGAGGTCGTCATTTAGCTCGTGTGAGTTCCTATTGTGCTTTGATTATTACCCTACCACAGCTCAAAGGAGTTGAGCAAACAGGTTTTAGTTGGGTACAGTCCTAAGCCACATGGAGGCAGTGAGCGGATCGGCAGGAGATTCGTCTCTCCCGGTATTGGGAGTGAGATCGTGCTGTGTCTGGAGAGCCATTACACAAAGTCCCTGGCCAGGGCAAGCGAGATTTACTGGTAGGTACTCCAGTAGTATCTCAGGGTGTTCTGGGCTACACCCCGACACGACTTATACCGCTATTGGGGGTCTAACATTTACCAACCCCCTAGGACCGATATGCGATTCTCATAGATGAATGGACCGGACTGTACGGATATTGTCACTGATAGGATCAGTAGGGTTTCTGGATGAGTTCGCTCATCAGCCTCCCTTTTTCTCAATACATGGGCAGCAGTTACGTACAACTAGTACCACTGACGGCTTGTGGTTAAACTCACTGCCAGAGTATTGACGAGTCTTTAGAGTCCCCCACAGATTGTTTCCCAAGTTCGGGCGAAAGTTGTAGAGGCTGTATGGTTTTATGGCAGGGGTCGAACATACACGTGCACTTATGCACGTGTCATGATTCGGACAGATAATACTAGTAGGCTTTGGTTTAAACCGGATCCTAGTATTATATTGTGTTGGAATACTTTCGTCTCGTAGTATTTGTATTCAGTCGGAATACGGATGCAGGTATGTATTTACAGGTGAGGGGTATTCTCGTAATCCGTTACGAGATTACTTTAAAAAATGCATTTATTTTTGGTTAAACATTTTGGTTTAAATGTTTAAATGGATTTGGAAAGAGTGACTCATTTTAGTGACTCATTATTCTAGCATGTTCACTGATGACTTATGCTAATGAGTCATGTAGTGAGTCATGGTGGCTTAATGGGCTTTGTCATTGGTGAGATATTTTGAGGGTTTTGTGGGGATATTTTGTAAATATCTTTTCTTTGTTTTTAAACACAAAACCAACACAATATCATCACACAAGAGAGAGAGGGCAGCCACAAGGCATTTTTGGGTCTTATTTTTTTTGCTCTCTTGATATTTCTTGAGCTCACACTCTTTATCTCTTTGTATCTTCTTCAACCTCCACCCTACCCCTCTCATGTGATGAGAATCCTAGGGTATATTGAGACAAAGTATTCACACTTCTCTCTACTTCAATTTTCGACATGTCGGCTAGCAAAATTCATATCCGAGTTGCCTCAGTCTAGAGGCTGGAGCACGTATAAAGATTCGTTGACGTGGTGCCACTTCGACAAGGAGATCGGAGATGCAGCAACAATCTAAGGATGGTGGCTAAAGACCGAAGGACACGGATCGATTGGTATAGCCATTCTAACATCTTTATAGTATACTACTTTATGGTTAATGGAACGATCTGGGTTTTAAGGTTACGTTAGCGCCAGTTTATAAAAGTTTTTGTTCCGCATTTGGCGTCGGATTGACGTCCGGGACGCTACCGTAGACTTACATGGTATAAGAGCCAAACTATTAACTGTTTACTAGTTGGTTTAGACAATGTTAAAGAATCGAAACCGAAACAAACTCGATACACTGCACAAAGAATTCCAGGTGCTGTCGTTTTTAAAGTGTCTTCTAAAATTATTTAAACAAGTGCAGAAGTCTACTGACACGACCACAAGACAACACCCCAAACACGAGACCACCTCGCCGGATTTTGGCCGAGCACATGCATGGGAAATCCGACGTCGCCAGCCGTTTTGTGGCTTCTGGGTTTGGTTTTTGGGGTGTGGTCTGGTCTCTGGAATGTTGGTTCAGTGGTATTTTTTGTTTAGCCCAGTTTGGATATTGTTTTATCAAGTTGTTTTGGCTATTCGGGGGTTATTTTGAAGTCGGTATTTTCTAACATTATTTTAAGTTTACAGTGCATTACATTACTATTTGTGACCATGAATGTCATTCGAGCGGTAAATCTTGTCTAATTGCTATAGTCCTTTTAGACGGGTTTTGCGAATGTGACATTCACGTTGATGTTCTGTGTTGTGCTGTGATATTGAGGATTTGTCGTGATGGATAGCTTGCGTGCAATGGTAGTGCAGTTTGGATATATTTGTACATTTGATATCCCGTACATTTGATATCGCGGGACGAGCGTCGGACTTGTGGACTGTCGTTGCTGCCTGTTTGTATATTATTCTTTTGGGGCACGACCGGGTTGAGGTCGATGTACCCGTTGTACATATTTTCTTTTTTGTATTAGGATTACCCTGTAACGAAGTGCACGGATAGCCGGGTTCTGGAGGGTAACGGTTCCGCATCTCATGGATTTGAGAGGGAGGGGACCTCACTCTAGGATTGGCAGGCTATTCGCCGCACTCATAGGGGTACAGGTTGACCCGAGGTGGAGTGCCTAAGTTACCGGATTCCGTGAAGTGCTGGGTGGTCCATTCACTTGGTTGAAAGGGGCTGCCTCACTTTTGGTTTTGGCGGGTAACCTGCCGCACTCGTAGGGTCTAGATTTTCATTGCACAGGCTATCCACACGACCAGGGGAACATCGGGTTTCATTTACAGCTCAAAGGAAACCCGGGGATCCCAGCTTATCTGTATTGTTCTGTGATGCTTATTACTTTTCTGTGCTGTTGCATTTATCATGTGGGGTTCCTAGGCACTCTCAAGAGGTCTCACAAGGCATCAACCATGCCAATTTCAAAAATTACGGTGCCGAGAAACCCTAGACTACGGATCGTTAACTAGATGTCTAGGCGAAACAAGAACTAGTAAACTACTTTACTAAGAGAGCGGAAATACAACCTTTGTAGATCCGGTTCTCCACCTCCATGGCTCCACGATGAAGTCTCCTCGCTGTACAAATTGGATCTTGGGCTCTAGCGTCGGCTTCATCGGAGAATAGGCGAGCTAGGTCGTCGATGTCCATGCCGAAGATGATCTACGTCGAAGCATCGCTAGATCAAGCTCCACCTTCACCAAGCCATGAAAACTCGTGAAGGAAACACCCTATACTACTTGGCAAGAGGTAGAGGATGAAGAAATAGGAAGTGGGTTCACTTTAGAATTGGATTTCTCACTCTCTTTCATCACTTGCCATTAATGGAGCAAGTTTTCTTCATGTGAAGAAAATGAAGAAGAAGAAGAATGTTATGATAAGTTAATTCTAAAATGAAAAGAATAATGAATTCTTATCATAATAGAACCATGGTTAGGTGTAGAGAATTAATTAGGGTTAAGTGGAATGGTTAGGGTTAAGGATGAGACAAAGTGGTCACAAAGTCAAAGTATTCATGAAGCTTCATGAAAGAACAAAGAATGCCACCATTTTATCATTTCCTTTTCTTTTTCCAAAAGAATAAATAAATGAATAAAATGAATAAGCAAATACTAAACCCTAACCATTTCATTAACCAAGGTTTAATTCTTTATACTTAACCAATTTAACATGTATCATCAAACATGATACAAGCATGTGCACAAAATCATATCACATATATAATGCGCACATCCGAGCGAGAAAATACATTTAATGTGAACCAATACTAGTTAATGCAAAGTAATATATCAAATATATAATTATACATTAAATCATTAAATCAACACTTGATTCAATGATCCGGTCATGTCGCATATAACCGACTAGTATCCAATGTATCGTTTTATCGAATCAATCCTTGATTCGATATCTAGGTTATATCGAATATAACAATTCGATACATTTATCGCGAGAATAGAATACGGTATCACATACACGCATTATTCTCGGTCCCGCACATATCTCATATGCGCTCCTATTTCGTTTCGCTTGAACCAGGAAACCTCTGTGTAGGACTCTAAAGACTCGTCAATACGCCTGCAGCAGATGATGATCATATCAAGCACCCACAAGCCGCAAGCGGTCTGCTAAACGTAACGGCCACCCGGGTATTGAGCGATCAGAAGATCGACGAGCAAGCCCGCTCACACTCCTGTGAATCCAACCAGTAACACTACCGTACAGTCCGGTCTGATCGTCTGATATGTCGCATGTCTCGCCTAGGGGTGGTAAACGTCAGACCCCAATAGCTCGATAAGTCGTGTCGATATGAGGTCTATAACAATTCGAGAAACTACTGGTAACACTTACCAGTAAATCTCAGCAACCCTGGCCAGAGATTTCCTGTTATAGCCAATCGCACACTGCGCAACATCAACTCCCTATACCGGGAGAGACGAATCCCCTCCTATCGCTCATTGCCTCCATGTGACTCGGGACTGTACCCAAAAACCACCATTTTGCATGCCCTCTTGGACGTGGTAAGGTGGAAATCAAAGCACAGTGGGAACCACACAAGACTCTATGACGATCTCAGGTCTACAGACTAATCTGTACCAGTGTCACCAGAGAACTGCCATCTGACGTCAGGTATAATACCAACTGGGAGTTCTCGGCGAGTCCGTCCAGTGTACCTAGTCTCCACTGAGCACCCGTATATCATCTCTGATGTCAAACACCAATGGATATGGGATCATCCATCGCCCATCTGTATGGGTCAAGAAGGTATACGCTAGTCTACTCTGGTATATCGATGCCCCGTCTCGATACACCCACGACTAGGGACTTTGAAGGATGTACTTATGGACCACCATGTCCCCACTAGTATGATCCGCATCATAGTCCAGGTAGTCAAGTACATATCCTAAGGGCTTTACCAACACATAACAGAGAGACAATCAGTGTACACGTTAAGGTAAAGAGTAACCAGATAGCATACTATCATGTCGAGCAAGAAAGTCCTCCCTATATATGTCCCAGCATCCACTACAATATACATCCTATGTACAGTAATGGCCTCTAGGGCATACATATAACTAACAATCTCCCACTTGCACTAGGGCCATCTGTAGCAGTGGTTGTAGTATCTCATACTCAACCATCCCATAAAAGTCTCTCTCTGGGAATAGGCATTTGTGAGTGGATCCGCCGTGTTGTCCTCTGAGTCTGCTCTCCTAACTTTGATCACCCTGGAGATCAACTATCACCATGACCAGGCGATACTGCCTTAGAATATGTCTGGATCACTGATTGGACCGGCGTTCCTTGGCATAAGCCACAACTCTATTGTCTCACAATGGTAGGAACCTAGTTCATCTCATGAACCAATATACACCCAAACAGCCTCTTTGGTAGCATCTTTAGTAGCGATGTATCCAGCCTTTATCGTCTAGTATGCCACGGTATCTAGCTTGGAACTCTTCCAACATACCGCCCCTTTACTGAGGGTAAAGACAATGCCTGTGACTGACTTTCAGTCGTCTTTATCACCCTGGAACCCTTCCAGTGATTCTCCCCAGGATCAATTGATACCATCTCACTACAACTAGTGAGAATCCTAACATCTAATTAGATCTATCTCATAGATCCAAAACCCAGGATTTAGGAGGTATCATTCTGATCCTATATGGAGAATCATTGTGATAAGTGGAGATTGACCGAGCGTAGCATAGGAAACTCCTTCCCTATCAAGAGTATGTCATCCACGTACTCTACGAGGATCGTCACCATACTCCCTACTACCTTTTTGTTTATACAAGGTTCATCTACCATTTTGATGATGTCAAACTCTTTGACCACTTCATCAAAACAGATGTTCCAACTCCGCGATGCCTGCTTTATCCTATAAAGCATCTTGCACACGTTTCCGCTGCTCCCACTGTCTACGAGACCCTCTGGCTGTGTACTTATAGACGCTCTTTTCTAAAACATCATTTAGAAAAGCAGTCATGACACCCAACCGCCAGATATCGTAGTCATGGTATGTAGCCGTGGCAAGTAGTATCTGGATGGACTTAAGCATAAGTACTGGAAAAGGTTTCATCATTATCCACGCCTGGTCGATGACGAAAACCTTTAACAAGTCTAGTTTTGAAAGTCTCAACTTTTCGATGTACACCAAGTAATTTTCTCAAGATATACTTGCTCCTGATGGGGATTTAACCCTTCAGATATAGCAACCAAAGTCCATACTTTGTCGGTGTATAAGGATTCCATCTCAGATCACTAAGCATCCAGCCATTCTTACAGAGTCTTACTCCTGATGGCCAGCTCGAAACTAGTTGGGTCATCATCTCATGATGCAATCCTCACTCCCACTGTCATAGAGCAACCAAAGTATCTCTCAGATGGGTGAGGAACCCTACTAGATTGGCGGAGAGGCTGAGGTTCGTTGGTAACAATTGAATCCCAAAAGGAAATAGGTAACTCAGTAGTACTCATCATAGAGCACACCTTATCACATAGGGTATTATTGCTCCGCCCCGATATACCATCGTGCTATGGTGTATACGGAGGAGTAATGCTGAGAGAGAATCTCATTCTCCTTTAGAATAGTCCAGGATTTCCGTGCTCAAGTATTCTCCTCCTTGATCACATCAAAGGACATAATACTTATACCCGTATTTTGGTTCTCTACTTCTAACTTATATTCTGTAAATATCTCAAAAGGTTCAGAGTTGTGTTTCAACAGGAACATACGTCTGAATCAAAAGAGATCTTCAGAGAATTTAATGAAGTACAAAGAACCGGTCTTGGCATTTGTAGACAGGGGACCAACATACATCAACATGTATCATCCCAAGAGTTCACTAACTCTTTCTCTGTTTCCAGTAAACAGAGCTATGGTCATCTTATCTTTGTGACATGACTGGCGAGTTTCACAAGATGTAAATTTAAACTGATTTAAATATGCATCTATTATGTAACTTCAGCTAGTCGGGTCATATTGATCTGACCTAGTCTACAATACCTCAAGAAGAATTTTGTTCATTTCTGAACTCTTCCTCTTTTGTGTGTTCAGTATACTAAAGAACTGTAGTTTGATTTAGAACATCAATGCTTTTAGATAACGTGCCTGAACCGATCAACTTTTGATATAGGAAATGTTCAAAACATTATCCAACAATACAAAATTTAATCATTTCTTTACTGATAAAGAGACTGATATGATTTTGTATATCAGGTTTGGTATCTAATAACATTCGTTCAGAATCAATGTATTTGGAATACAGGGTGACAGTGACCAACAGACTTGGCTGCAACACTTGCCCCGTTTTCTGCCTCATGAAACTTATCACCTGTTCTCAGTTTTTCTACCTTTTTGTAGCCCTATGTAACAGATTACATATCTGGGATCCTGATCTGGTATCACATACCCAGGACGTAAAGGATACTGAGAAACAATTCTCTGTAATGAACACACCCGAAGGAGATGCATCATATGCACTTTCTTCGTTTGGGCGGCACGGGAATTCTGGTATTCCCCAATTTCCTGCTCTGTCTTATAACAATTATAAGTTGGAGCGGGACCAACGTTCCCCAGCTCAGTATAACAAGCGGGTTCGGTCAATATTCCGTATTATTATCTTGATTAAGGCGTGATATGGTCGCTACCTGGAGAGAGAGAGAGAAGAAAACACTCAGCGTGCGCTCTTGCAAGAATAAATTGGTTATTATTTTATCTAATCAGGATGGCTCCCACTGCTTTTTATCAAATCTTCCTTCAAACCCTAAAAGGAAAGACTAGCCGGGATTAATTACAAACTACAAGTTCGCCAATCTTTCAGCCAGGCCAGTGTCGGTACTTTGAGGGAGGTCCCCCGTGCTTTCGCACGAACCTAATTAATGTAAACCTCGTTTTCCCAGAGACGTAACCCCGTTGACACCTTTCTAGACACCTACTTGATCGGCTAATTGTAATGTGTAAAACTCTCCCAGGAGTAACTCTTACTCGCAGCGGGTATCGGGATCCAACTATCTCATAGAAGGTATGCAATCTCATTGCAAATTTCAA
This sequence comes from Agapanthus africanus, assembly GCA_030015575.1. Taxonomy (NCBI): domain Eukaryota; kingdom Viridiplantae; phylum Streptophyta; class Magnoliopsida; order Asparagales; family Amaryllidaceae; genus Agapanthus; species Agapanthus africanus. The sequence continues at coordinate 87,987,880 of JASDDO010000012.1, read as the reverse complement.
CACTTGAAATTCCCGATAATATTTTGCCCCTAGCGGCTATATGACCTTAACATAGTCAACAAATCATAAGTGCTAGTCAAGTTCAACCCGTCATTTCCCAATTGAATTAAACCCACCCGCACAACCCTTAACACGGTCAACAAAGTCGCACGACTACCCTAATCCAATCGCATCATATGCTTATGCAGATAAGCACTAATTAGCTACCGCACACTACGCCTTAACATAGTCAACAAACGTAGCACGAATACTAACTAGTACTTATCTGAAATGACGGAGGGCTACGACAGGTTTTTCTGAAAACCTATTGCGTAATGAACTTGATATCGTTGTAGAATCAAATGATTTTAAAATGGAGTGTTTTTGAGGCTTTTCTAGTTTTGCTAAAGGAGTCACTCCCGGTGAAGGGATCGTCGGTCCATTCCTCATCGAATAAGGTACGGGATATATCATATATATCACTGTGCAAAGAAAAAACTCTTAAAAGCAATCAAAAGACAAACCGAGTGTGTAGCATCTGCCAGTTATTGCTAAAGGAGTCACTCCCGGTGAAGGGATCTCGGTCCTTTCCTCATCGAATAAGGTGCAGGATATATCACATATACCACGGTGCAAAGCAAGAACTGTAGCTACCTGTTTTATTTTGAAATTCGATTCTACAACATCTTAGGTTTCTTTTATTTCATTAATCACATTAATGAAGTCCCATCATTTAAATACCTAAACATTTCAGATAAATACGACGTACACTTATGCCATCCGCATTCGCCTCGATGTCCCCTCGTGCACCGTTAGGTTGGTAACTAACGGCAGAGCAGGGCAGGGCTAGCGCGGGTGTAAAACATAAGTAACATCTATATAATATATCATATATACTATATACAGTATCTATCAGAGAACATCACATGATCACATCACAGATATCGCAGCAGAAGAAACATATGAAATATTGGATATACTAGGACGTCCGTATTTTCAATACGAGCCAGTATAAAACATGGATTCCACGGTCGCGATGAATAGCCAAACCCACACCCCTAGACCCCTACGAGAGCGGCAAGCAACCCTACCAATTCTGGAGTTAGGAGACCCGGACTCGACTCCTCGAGTTGGTCTCCCACTGGACTCCAGAACCCGGTTTCTTGTGCTCCCCTTCTTGGGTCTATCCTAGTGCAGAAAAGTAAATAATATACAAAGGGTGACATCTTCCGCAACCTAGAAGTGCCCCAATAAAAGAATATTACATACAAGTTTTTACATGAATGAAAATGAAAAACACTCATCTCACATAAAAAACCCCGGCTATTCAAACACGACGATCCAATATAACATATCCAGCACACATAACATCACATGTCATCAACGTAAGTAAATATGCGCATCCCAATTGTCGTTGACATATAGCAACGAAACCGGCGATATCACATAATACACTTACGGTCACAGAAAAGAAAGTGTAAAACTACAACAGTTGGAATCCGCAACCTGCATAGACATCGCATGCCTAACCAAATGAATTACTTAGACATCGCATGCCTAACAATTATAAACCCGCATTTTAGTCTCATTATCGAAAACACTTTTCAATACCAAGTCGGGCAATTCAACAAGATTCTCGACATCCTGATCGAATGCTCGTCGCAAACTTTAGTAGGCGGCCGCACCCCCGACGCCGTCGACGAAGTGCACCAAGGCGGAACACCGCTGCCGCGAGCACCCGAACAGATGCTTTCGGCGACGGGGTTCTCCTACAGTCACTTGGTCGGGGCTATGGAGTGAGGCTGTCTATTAAGTTTACCCGGCGAGTATCCGCGTACGCTACGTGATTGCGGCGGACTTTTGATCACATCAAAATTCCGTGGCAACCGATCAAGTGAGACTAAAGTTCTATGTTTATAACATTCATACAGTTATCTCATAACTTATTGTGAATTCCAATTATTGTATCACATTCCGGATAAATAGAAAATGTTAAACTTTCCGATCGAACAATCGAACACCCAAGTTTTCCCGATATAGATCAACACATGGAATAAGTCTAACAACATTCAGTTCGTGCCTCAGTACCAACGGTCCAGCCGTAGAAGGGTCAAGCCAACGCCTCACATGTGGCACGCCGTACTGCCCCAAACCCGAAGGTTCAAAGGGCGGTTCAAGACGGTCACATAATCGAGTTAAGGTTTGTTGTCTTCTTGAGGGACCATTGCATTACTTGCACTACTTAGAACGTCGTTAAACTACGGAAAAATCCAACACTTGGAAATTTCCCGACAGGGGAAAAGTTGGGTATTTATATCCGGTCGAACTTTTTAACATATTCTAAAATTTATCCGGAAAGCCACACAGACAAAATTTGATAATCCGATCGAACATTCGAATCCCCAAAACAACCCAGAAAATTCAACTCTTGAATAAAATTTAAAAATACCCAGAGAACTCAGCACAGTTAAATAGGAATTACTGTGAAAATAGTTAGGGCTGACGTCATCAAGTGGCGGTGGAACCGCCGCACGAGGCAGCTCATGCCGCGGTTCCGTGGCTGTTTTAGCTCCAAACAGTGTCGTATTTGCACAGTAATTCTTACAATTTCCTGCTGAATTTTTTAGGAATTTTTAATCTGGAAAAATCCCAGTTTTTAGAAAAAGTCCAGAGAGCATTTTGGATTTTGGGGTTTTGGTTCGATCGGGTTTCAAACGTCGTCTAGACATCGCCTAAGGCTCTAGCTAGGCTCTGATACCACTGTGGGGTTCCTAGGCACTCTCAAGAGGTCTCACAAGGCATCAACCATGCCAATTTCAAAAATTACGGTGCCGAGAAACCCTAGACTACGGATCGTTAACTAGATGTCTAGGCGAAACAAGAACTAGTAAACTACTTTACTAAGAGAACGGAAATACAACCTTTGTAGATCCGGTTCTCCACCTCCATGGCTCCATGATGAAGTCTCCTCGCTGTACAAATCGGATCTTGGGCTCTAGCGTCGGCTTCATCGGAGAATAGGCGAGCTAGGTCGTCGATGTCCATGCCGAAGATGATCTACGTCGAAGCATCGCTAGATCAAGCTCCACCTTCACCAAGCCATGAAAACTCGTGAAGGAAACACCCTATACTACTTGGCAAGAGGTAGAGGATGAAGAAATAGGAAGTGGGTTCACTTTAGAATTGGATTTCTCACTCTCTTTCATCACTTGCCATTAATGGAGCAAGTTTTCTTCATGTGAAGAAAATGAAGAAGAAGAAGAATATTATGATAAGTTAATTCTAAAATGAAAAGAATAATGAATTCTTATCATAATAGAATCATGGTTAGGTGTAGATAATTAATTAGGGTTAAGTGGAATGGTTAGGGTTAAGGATGAGACAAAGTGGTCACAAAGTCAAAGTATTCATGAAGCTTCATGAAAGAACAAAGAATGCCACCATTTTATCATTTCCTTTTCTTTTTCCAAAAGAATAAATAAATGAATAAAATGAATAAGCAAATAATAAACCCTAACCATTTCATTAACCAAGGTTTTATTCTTTATACTTAACCAATTTAACATGTATCATCAAACATGATACAAGCATGTGCACAAAATCATATCACATATATAATGCGCACATCCGAGCGAGAAAATCCATTTAAAGTGAACCAATACTAGTTAATGCAAAGTAATATATCAAATATATAATTATACATTAAATCATTAAATCAACACTTGATTCAATCATCCGGTCATGTCGCACATAACCGACTAGTACCAATGTATCGTTTTATCGAATCAATCCTTGATTCGATATCTAGGTTATATCGAATATAACCATTCGATACATTTATCGCGAGAATAGAATACGGTATCACATACACGCATTATTCTAGGTCCCGCACATATCTCATATGCGCTCCTATTTCGTTTCGCTTGAACCAGGAAACCTCTGTGTAGGACTCTAAAGACTCGTCAATACGCCGGCAGCAGATGATGATCATATCAAGCACCCACAAGCCGCAAGCGGTCTGCTAAACGTAACGGCCACCCGGGTATTGAGCGATCAGAAGATCGACGAGCAAGCCCGCTCACACTCCTGTGAATCCAACCAGTAACACTACCGCACAGTCCGGTCTGATCGTCTGATATGTCGCATGTCTCGCCTAGGGGTGGTAAACGTCAGACCCCAATAGCTCGATAAGTCATGTCGATATGAGGTCTATAACAATTCGAGAAACTACTGGTAATACTTACCAGTAAATCTCAGTAACCCTGGCCAGGGATTTCCTGTTATAGCCAATCGCACACTGCGCAACATCAACTCCCTATACCTGGAGAGACGAATCCCCTCCTCTCGCTCATTGCCTCCATGTGACTCGGGACTGTACCCAAAAACCACCGTTTTGCACGCCTTCTTGGACGTGGTAAGGTGGAAATCAAAGCACAGTGGGAACCACACAAGACTCAATGACGATCTCGGGTCTCCAGACTAACCTGTACCAGTGTCACCAGAGAACTGCCATCTGACGTCAGGTATAATACCAACTGGGAGTTCTCGGCGACTCCGTCCAGTGTACCCAGTCTCCACTGAGCATCCGTATATCATCTCTGATGTCAAACACCAATGGATATGGGATCATCCATCGCCCATCTGTATGGGTCAAGAAGGTATACGCTAGTCTACTCTGGTATATCGATGCCCCGTCTCGATACACCCACGACTAGAGACTTTGAAGGATGTACTTATGGACCACCATGTCCCCACTAGTATGATCCGCATCATAGTCCAGGTAGTCAAGTACATATCCTAAGGGCTTTACCAACACATAACAGAGAGACAATCAGTGTACACGTTAAGGTAAAGAGTAACCAGATAGCATACTATCATGTCGAGCAAGAAAGTCCTCCCTATATATGTCCCAGCATCCACTACAATATACATCCTATGTACAGTAATGGCCTCTAGGGCATACATATAACTAACATATCACACCTAGAGCGATTATTGTATATTGATATATATACTAGTAGATGTTGTATATGTTTTACACCCGCGCAAGTCCAGTCCCCGCTCTGTCGTTAGTTAAGTAACCTAACGGGTGATGACGGGACCCAGTGGCGAATGCGGATGGCATATACGTATATTTTATTTTCGTTCTTTTCTAGTGTAATTAATTGATGGGACTGCGTTGATTCAGATCAATGCAAGGAAAACAAACCCGTTGGATGTTGTTGGAACATTTTTAAAAATGGCTGTTATTACAAGAATGTTTTCTTTTGTTTTGTATAGTGGTATTCGGTTATGAATATCCAGCACCTCATTCGACGAGGCAAGGGCCGAAATCCCTTCACCGGGAGTGACCCCTTGGATAGAGATTTGCGTCAGGGTAATAACATCACTATAGTCGATTACTTTTTTCTTTGCATCGCGGTATTCAGTTTGGAATATCTTTCACCTCATTCTACGAGGAAAGAGCCGAGATCCCTTCACCGGGAGTAACCTTTTTAGCAAAGGTTTTCGCCACTATATTTTTATAAAAACTATACAGTTCCTTCAACAATATCAAGTTCATTATGTTAAAGGTTTTTCGCCAAAAACCAGCCGTAGCCCTCCGTCATTTCAGACGGGTAGCACTTAGTATTCATGCTATGTTTGTTGGCTTTAGTCAAGGCATTGTGCATGGTAGCTATTTGTTACTTTTCTGTTGCATAGATAGATGCGTTGGTTTAGAACAATCGTACAGCTTTGTTGGCCCTAGTTAAGGGCTTGTACGGGTGGGTTCAAATTAACCTGGACAATGACGGGCAGAACTTGACATGTGACTTATGATTTGTTGGCCTTAGTCAAGGTCACAAGAGCATGGGGTAAAAATTACATCGGGAGTTTCTAAAGAAACTGAAACTTGCTAGGCATGCGCATACCTTCTGGAGTGTGATAATGTAAGTGGATTCCATCACGTTATCATGCGATGATAGTTGGATCCCGATTCCCACTGATGAGTTGGTTTACTCTTCGGGTGATCCCGACTAATTCTTCTTTCAGGTTTGGAGGAGAATTTGATGATACAGTGGGAGGTTTCCGGATTAGATAAAGTGATAACCATTCTGATCTAGGTTAGAGTGCACGCAGAGTGTTTTTTTTCTCTCTCTCTCTTTGGCAGCGACCATGGCCCGGCCCTAGACTATGATTCAGTAACCAAGTTGACCGAATTTTCTTAAAACACTGGCATTTGGATTGTCTAAGTTGCATACATCATTGCCACTCCTTCTTTTACCCTTTGCATTTCTTCAGAACACCCCGTATCACTACGGAGATCCACTTCCATTGGATAAATCCATCGTATGGTTATATACGAACTCGAAGGAACTTGTTCCAGATTCGAGGATGGATTCTGGTTCTGGAGAAATTGAATAGGTTTATTCAGTTGTCTTTTATCATCACCTTCTTTCAGGTTGTGAGGGCTTCTAGGATTAGGAGAGGGTACACCTATTACGCTTATTGGATAGACTTCTTCCAAACCATAGACAGGTGCCGAAAGGTAGGGTATTAAGAAAACCAATTATCCTAAGTGTGGTGTACAGAAGGTAATAAGTAAAGACATATAAAGGGATTAGAAAGAGGGCAAAGTAAATTGTAACTGCTATCATTCACGACCAAACCGCGTATTTTATCGCTACTCCTACTTCACCTTTGCTTTTCTCCGGTTCAGGAGAAATAAAGTAAGATTTATTCAGTTGTCTTTTATCATCACCTTCTCTCAGGTTGCGAATACTCCTAGGATTAGGAGGGTACACCTATTACGCTTATTGGATAATCTTCTTCCAAACCATAGACTGGTGCCAAATGGTAGGGAAGGAAGAAAACCATTAAGCCTAGCGATGGTGTATAGAAGGTAATGACTAAAGACAAATAAAGGGATTTGGAGAGATGGCAAGGAGATATACGGTTACAGTCATGAATCTGGATAATGGAAGAGGCATTACTAGGAATACCAGGATGCCCCTTCGAAACATATTCATGTTTCAGTTTCACTGTGCGTTGTTAATTGAAAACTGATTTCCCAATTAGATACTTACTCCAGGGTATGTATTTACCAGGTATGATTCTCACATCTGTATGGTTTTACAGATGATGAGTGGGAGTAACTTATTGGGAATTAGGTGATCATCCTCATTATATCGGAATTCGTTGTAATTGGTGATATTTTAGGAAATCGCCTGGGTTTTAGCCAGACGGCAAATTTTTGGTTTAGAATATCCGTTGTTGTGCACCAATTTCAAACAGATATATCTGTACGTTTATTTTTATAAAGTGAGATATAACTTTTTGAAATTATGTCGATATCATTTACCTAAATCAGTTGATGGTTAGGTAAGGAGCATTGAACAGTTGTGTAATTCTTTATAACCATAGTACAGTTTTCAACCTACGACGCACAGAGTTTGAGTTATTCAACTCAGCGGAATTATACAAAGTATTGTATGTTGTCCACTGTCTATTAGGACAAAAGGGTTGGTACTCGTACTATATTCTGTTTAGTTATGACTTCTCCAGTTTTAGACATGTGTTTCGTAGAAATACAAGGTCTAAATTTTGAGAAGTTATAGGTACAAGAATAAAGTAGAGAACCAGGTGTCGCAAGTATCCGGATTCTTCAAGGTTATCGAAGATGTAGATACTTGTGTTTGGTATTCAGTTGATAGTAATGGTTTTGAAAAACTTGTTTCTCTTTCAGGTTACTCATAATTGGATGAACTCCTAAGTTGAGTAATGCTGATTAGCCTCTCTCCATTTTGTTGACTTGCACTAGAGACAGCTGCATGATTTGAATTTGGTTCTAATTAAATCTGTGCCTATTTTTCTATATGGTATATAGAATGGTTCATATCTTAACGATATTAAGGTACGGGGAGTTGTCCGGCTTATGCTTAAAACCAGACTCTGGATAACTCAAGGCACGTTTCTGTAATGGCAGTTTGTGGGTTGACCAGGGCTTAGACGAGGGTTGACTTTCTACCATCTGGAAGATCAATAGTGATATTGTTCTTGACTCGCCACAGTTTTAGTAAAATGGATTTTTTCAGAAAACAGTAGTGGGAGTATGGTATAACTGGAAGAGATTCCAAAACCGCAAACGATTAATAGGACCTAAAGATTCAATCAGGTCTGAAATTCCATTAGCCACTCCGCAGATATGGTGGGTAACCTCAGGCACCCGAGAGGTACTCCGGTAGCCTCAAGGACAGTGATAGGGAGGTTCTTGTTTACCAAGACTTGTCATTACTGTTGTTCTAGACTATGAGACCCGGCAGGAGGATGAGTATAGTGTCTTTCTAAAGTACCTTTTAAAGTGCACGTGTATATGACTCTGCCAGAGGGTTGTCGTAGTCAGTGGGAGCAGCAGAAGCATAGTGGACAAGTAGCTTATGTCTATTTATAAACTAAAGCAGATATAGCGGAGATAGATCATCTATTTTTAATGTGACAGTCATGTTCTTTGACTTCATCAGAATAGGGGATTGATCTGTTAAGAAAGTAATAGGATGTGATGTCCTGGTATTTGGATGACATACACATAGTAGGAAGTGAAATTCCTACACTACGATCGGTTATACTGTGGTTGTCACACAGTAGTTTCTCCATACAGGATATGGATATAATATCAGACATTCTGGTTACTAGATCTATGGTTTTAGATCTAGATTTGGGTAGTGTCCCAATTTGGGTACTTAGATTATATTCTAAATGTATTTTAGAATGGACGACTCCTGGCATGGTGGTGTACCTGCAGGTGATGGAGTCACCCTCTCTAAAGGTGTCTTACAGACTAAAGTGGAGAGAGATGTGCATGATTAACATATCACTTGTTTAGGCAATTAAGTTGACCATAAGATGTCAAGTACCACACCAGATGTGGTTTTTGCATTAGCTGCAATAAGTTGATATTAATCCAATCATGGAGAAACGTTCGGAAGCAGTTTTAAAACATAAGTGGATGTTCTAGAGATTTGATAACGGCAGCCTCCTTCGGGAGACGGTTATCATTCCAGGCTTCCAAGGTGACCTGGATGACAGAGTGACTGTCAGAGTTATAGTTTTCCCTCTGACGAGGGGCAGTAGTTTGGACAGGTGGTCCAAGCGGACATTGAAGGAGGCATGGTGCAGGATACTGATTAAGTTTAGTTGATGATACAGGCTAAGAAGTTTGGATTTGGAGTTCATTTATGAACTAGGTCCCATCAGATATCCAGACATATTCTAAGACAGGTATTACGCAATTCGGGAGATGGCTTTCTCCACGAACTTGAGATTAAGAGAGACATAGAAAGAAACATCAGGGCGGATCCACTCACTGAGGCTATTTCTCGAACACGATAGTTTTACAAACGAGCTTTGTGAAACTGATTAGTAGAGGAGTTGGGTGTTCGGTATCACACGGGCTGAGAGTATGCGACATCGCAATAATTAGTCTTAAGTGCAATTGAGAGATTGTTGGATATAGTGCCCTCAAAGTCAATTATTGGATCGCAGAAACATGATTGCAATGATTGAGGGAGGACCTATACCGGTAGGACAGTCTTACTCGAGATGATAGTATGCTATCTGGTTTATCTTTATCATCGTGTACTGCTTTAGGTGACATTACAGATCACTATTGCACGTTGATAGAGCCCATAGGATTCTTTCTTGACTACCAGCAGTATGATGGCGATCATATACGTGAGAGTTGGGTAGTCTATAAGAACATCCTTAAAGTGGTCCCTAGTCGTGGGAGTTTCAAGACAGGGCATCGATACTCCCGAGTAGACTAGTGTATACAGTCGAGATCCCGACGAGGGGTGGTAGCCGGTCTCACAAGCTATTGGTGTCAGTTGGATCACCTAAGATGTATACAGGTGCTCATTGGGTTATGAGTGCACCTGACAGGACTCGCCGGGAACCTGCTAGTTGGTATTATACCTAGCGTCAGATAGCAGTTCTCTGGTGACATGTGTACAGTTTAATCTATCGAACCGAAGTCGTCATTTGTCTCGTGTGAGTTCCCACTGTGCTTTGATTATTACTCTACCATGGCTCAAAGGAATCGTGCAAACATGTTTTAGTTGGGTACAGTCATGAGCCACATGGAGGCAGTGAGCGGATCTGCAGGGGATTCGTCTCTCCCGGTATTGGGGGTGAGATCGTGCTATGTCTGGAGAGCCATTACACAAAGTCCCTAGCCAGGGCAAGCAAGATTTAATGATAGGTACTCTAGTAGTATGTCAGGGTGTTCTGGGCTACACTCCGATACGACTTATACCGCTATTGGGGGTCTGACGTTTACCAGCCCCTAGGCCCGATATGCGATACTCATAGATGAACGGACCGGACTGTACGGATATTGTCACTGATAGGCTCAGTAGGGTTTCTGGATGAGTTCGCTCATCAGCATCCCTTTTACTCAATTCATGGGCAGCCGTTACGTACAGCTAGTATCACTGACGGCTTGTGGTTAAACCCACTGCCAGAGTTTTGACGATTTTTTATAGTCCTCCACAGATTGTTTCCTAAGTTCGGGCGAAACTTTGCAGAGGACATATGGTTTTATGGCAGGGTTCGAACATACGCGTGCACTTGTGCACGTGTTATGATTCGGATAGATAATACTACTAGGCTTTGTTTTAAGCCGGATCCTAGTATTATATTGTGTTGGAATAGTTTCGTCTCATAGTATTCGTATTCGGTCGGAATATGGATTCAGGTATGTATTTACAGGTGAGGGGTATTCTCGTAATCCGTTACGAGATTACTTTAGAAGATGAATTTCTTTTTGGTTAAACATTTTGGTTTAAATGTTTAAATGGATTTGGAAAGTGTGACTCATTTTAGTGACTCAATATTCTAGCATGTTTACTAATGACTCATGCTAATGAGTCATCTAGTGAGTCATGGTGGCTCAATGGGCTTTGTCATTGGTGAGATATTTTGAGGGTTTTGTTGGGATATTTTGTAAATATCTTTTCTTTGTTTTTAAACACCAAACCAACACAATATCATCACACAAGAGAGAGGGGGCAGCCACAAGGCATTTTTGGGTCTTGTTTTTTTTTGCTCTCTTGATATTTCTTGAGCTCATACTATTCATCTCTTTGTTTCTTCTTTAACCTCCACCCTACCCCTCTCATGTGATGAGAATCCAAGGGTATATTGAGACAAAGTACTCACACTTCTCTGTACTTCAATTTTGGACATGCCAGCTAGCAAACTTCATGTCCGAGTTGCCTCGGTATAGAGGCGGGAGCCTGTATAAAGATTCGTTGACGTGGTGCCACTTCGACGAGAATATCGGAGATGCCGCAATAAGCTAAGTATGGTGGCTAAAAACCGAAGGACAAGAATCGATCGGTATAGCCATTCTAATATCTTTGTAGTATACTAGTTTATGTTTAATGGAACGATCCGGGTTTTAAGGTTACGTTAACGCCAGTTTATAAAAGTTTTTGTTCCGCATACCGTAGACTTACAAGATGCCTCCCGAGACCTTGTATAAGTGCCGGAAAACCCTACAGTGGTATCAGAGCCAAGTTCCGATACTTGGACCTGTGGGCCAATAACCCACAGTTCCCACGATCGGAACCTGGCTCTGATACCACTGTAGGGCTTTCCGAAACATACACAAGGTCTCGATAAGCAACTAACATGCCGCATTTTAAAATTTCTAGCGTGCCGAAGAACCCGACCTAGGATCTAACTAGAGTTTTAGGAGTAAACAAGCATGTAAACAACTTTACATATAAAGTGAACAAAGGAATACAACCATTGTAGACCGGTCCTTCACTTCAATAGCTCCATGTAGTAGTCCCTTCGCTCTATGTAGTGATCTCCCGGACTCAAGTTTTGCTCCACAAGATAAAAGGAACAAGCTTGCTTGAAGTCTTCGAGGCCGAAGATGATTTACGTCGAAGAGACTCTAACCTAAGCTACCTCTTCACTAAATTAGGGTTTAGTGAAGCAAACACCCTAAACTAAATGGCTAGTCTAGTAGAAGATGATGAAGTAGGAATTTTCTCACTTTAGATTTAATTTTCTCACTAATTTTCTTCACCTCACAAAAAGCTAGAGAGCTTGAGGAAGATGAAGAAGAAGATGAAGTGGAGATGGAATGAAACTCATGATGTGAGAATAGAAACCATGGGTGAGTTTGTATCATATACTAACTCAAGTAGAGACTAAACCATGGATAATGATAATGGTTGGGTTAATAAATATCTAATGTGAACAAAATTAGTGGACTAAGTCAAAGATGCCTTAAGCTTCTCCAAGCTTCCAACCATGACATAATTCCAACTAATTTTGATTTACTTTAAATAAATAAACCCAACATTATCATAAGCATGGTGTGATTCTCATACACCCATGTAGCATGTAGTAACTAGCATGACACAATAATATATATCACATATATATTAAATGTGCACAAGTGAGAAAAAGAAATGCTTAAGTGAGCTAATATTAGTTAATGTAAATTAATATATCAAATATATAATTATACATTAAATTATTAAATCAACACTTGATTTAATAATCCGGCCAGATCACATATTACCGACTAATATCATTTATATCAACTTATCGAATCAACACTGGATTCGATAACCCGGCTATATCACTTATAACCGAACGATATCACATATCGCGAGAATGTAATACGGTATCACATACACGTATTAATCTCAGTCCCGCACATATCACATATGTGCTCCTACTTCGTTTCGCTTGACCCAGGAAACCTCTGTGTAGGACTCTAAAGACTCGTCAATACGCCGGCAGTAAGTGGTGATCATATCAGTCACCCACAAGCCGTCAGCGGTCTGCTAAACATAATGGCCACCAGGGTATTGAGCGATCAGAAGATCAACAAGCATGCCTGCTCATACTCCTGTGAATCCAACAAGTAACACTATGGTACAGTCCAGTCTGTCCGTCTGATATGTCGCATATTCAGCCTGGGGGTGGTGAAACGTCAGACCCCAATAGCTTGATAATTCATGCCGATGTGAGGCTCATAACGGTTCGAGAAACTACTGATAACACTTACTAGTAAATCTTTGCAACCCTGGCCAGGGATTTCCTGTTATAGCCAATCGAGCACACCACAACATCAACCCCCAATACCGGGAGAGACGAAATCCCCTCCTATCGTTCATTGCCTCCAAGTGACTCGGGACTGTACCGAAAAACCACCTGTTTGCACGAATCAGTAGAGCCGTGGTAGGGAGGAAATCAAAGCATAATGGGAGACACATAAGACTCTATGACGATCTAGGGTCTACAGACTAACCTGCACTAGTGTCATCAGAGAACTGCTATCTGACATGAGGTAAAATACCATCTAAGAGTTCTCGGCGACTCCTATTCAGTGTATCCAGTCTCCACTGAGCCCCTGTGTATATTCTCTGATGTCAAACACCAATGGTTATGAGATCAACCATCGCCCCATACAGGGTCAAGAATCGTACACACTAGTCTACTCTAGAATATCGATGCCCCGTCTTGATACTCCCACGACTAGGAACAATTGAAGGATGTACTTTCCGACTACCCAGAACCTAATAGTATGATCTCCATCATAATCCTGGAAGTCAAGTACACATCCTAAGGGCTTTACCAACATGTAATAAAGAGATAGTACTAGTATACATGTTAAGAAAAAGAGCAACCAGATAGCATACTATCATGTCGAGAAAGAAAGTCCTCCCTATATATATCCAAGCATCCACTATAATATACATCACATGTACAATAATGGCCTCTAGAGCATACATACAACTAACAATATGATCATCACCTACTGCCAGCGTATTGATGAGTCTTTTGAGTCCTACGTAGAGGTTTCATGGCTCAAGCGAAACGAAGTAGGAGCACATATATGATATGTGCGGGACCAAGATTAATGCGTGTATGTGATACCGTATTCTATTCTCGCGATATGTGATATCGGTCGGTTATATGTGATATAGCCGGGTTATTGAATCAACTGTTGGTTCGATAAGATGATACAAAAGATATTAGTCGGTTATATGTGATATAGCCGGATTATTAAATCAAGTGTTGATTTAATAATTTAATGTATAATTATATATTTGATATATTAATTTACATTGATTAATATTAGCTCACTTAAGAAATTCTTTATCTCACTTGTACAGATTTAATATATATGTGATATATATTATTGTGTCATGCTTGTTACTACATGCTACATGGATGTATGAGACTCACACCATGCTTTGATATAATGTAAGGTTTATTTATTTAAAGTAAATCAAAATTAGGTGGAAATTAGTCATGGTTGATGTTTGGTGGAAGCTTGTAGAACCCATTGACTTAGTCCACTAATTTTGTCTTACATTAGATATTTATTAACCCAACCATTATCTTTAGCCATGGTTTAGTCTCTACATGAGTTAGTATATGATATTAACTCACCCATGGTTTCTACTCACACACTCATGAGATTCATTCCATTCTCTACACTTCATCTTCTTCCCCATCTCTAAGAGCTCTCTAGCTTTTTAGGAGGTAAGGAAAAACTAGTGAGATAAATATTTCTAAAGTGAGCAAAATTCCTACTTCATCAATCTACACTAGACTAGCCATCCGGTTTAGGTTTTTTGGTTCACTAGTTCCCAATTAGTGAAGAGGTAGCTTGGGTTGGTGTCTCCTCGACGTAGATCATCTTCGGCCTCGAAAACTTCAAGCAAGCTTGTTCTTTTCATCTTGTGGAGCTAAACTTGAGTCCAGGAGATCACTACATTGAGCGAAGAGACTACTACACGGAGCTATTGAAATGAAGGACCGGTCTACAAAGGTTGTATTCCCATTCACTTAGTGTAAAGTGTTAGATATATGTATGCCTTAGAGGCTATTATTTGATAGTGGATATATCGGTATGTGTGTGTGTGTGTGTGTGTGTATTCAGAGTACATTCTTACTCGACATGATAGTATGCTAGTTGGTTATTCTTTATCTTGACAAGTTCTTTTGATCATGCATATTATTCATTAGGTACATGTTGATAAAGCCCTTAGGATATTTTGCTTGACCACTCTGATTATGATGCGGATCATACTAGTGGGACAAGTGTAGTTTATAAGCATATTCTTAAAATGTTCCTAGTAGTGTGTATATCGAGACGGGGCATCGATATTCCAGTGTAGACTACCGAATACGTTTCTTGTCCCATATGATGGGCGATGGATGATCACATATCCATTGGTGTGGTGACACCAATGATTGTAAATGGGTGCTCAGTGGAGACTGGGTACACTGAACGGACTCACCGAGAACTCCTATATTGTATTATATCTATCGTCGGATAGCAGTTCTCAGGTAACACTGGTACAGGTTAGTCTGTAGACCCAAGATCGTCATGGAGTCTTGTGTGTGCTCCCACTGTACTTTGATTTCCACCCTACCATGGCTCTACTGAGTCGTGCAAACATGTGGCTTTTAGGTACAGTCCCGAGACACATGGAGGCAATGAGCGATAGGAGGGGTTTCTTCTCTCCCGGTATTGGGGGTTGATGTTGCGCTGTACTCGGCTGGCTATAACAAGAAGTTCCTAGCCAGGGCTGTTGAGATTTACTGATAAGTATTATCATTAGTTTCTCGATCTGTTATAGACCATATATCGATTTTACTTATTGAGTTATTTGGGTCGACGATTCCATCCCTAGACTCGATACGCATCATATCTGACGAAAAGACCGGACTGTACGGTAAGTGTTGCCAGTTGGCTCGACAGGAGTTTTGACAGGTTCGCTTGTTTTTCTTCTGATCGCTCAATACCTGGGAGCCATTACTTACAGCTAGTGCCGGTGACAGTTTGTGGGTGCGTGATATGATCACTGCCTACTGCTAGCATATTGACGAGTTTTAGAGTCCCACAGAGGGGTTTCCTAGCTCAGGCGAAACGATATGGGGTGCATATGGGGATATGCGCAGGAGCTTGATTAAATGCGTGTATATGATACCGTATTTTTTATCGAGCGATTTCTATTGGTCAGGTCGTATGTGATATGACCGGTTTATTAAATTAAGTGTTGATTTAATATTGACCATTATCTTATTTACTTAAAACCTTTTCTATTTGTTGTATGCATGAATGTATGTATCTATATATATGATGATATGAATGCATACATGTGTCATGGTTGTTGATACATTGGAGATGGCTATGTAAGGCTCACATGGTATAAATATTTATATATATTTGTTATTGTTAAAAAGAAAATGATATTAAATCAGGCTTGCAAATATTCAACACTCTTCTTCACTTGACCTAATATATAACCATGGTTTAATTTCCTTTGCTCTTTAACTCATTAACAAAATATCTAGATATTTATTAACCATGGTTCTATGTGAGTGTGACTCTCATTTATATATTTTTCTTTTCTCATTTTATTGGAGAATTATCACAAAAGAGCTCAAGCATAGCCACTGTCCTTCTTCTTCCTCCTTCTTGCTCTCTAGCTTTTTCAAGTAAGTGAGGAACTTAAAAAGAAAAGGTTTTAAAGTGAGATTGCAACCCACATCACCAATCTATATTAGACTAGCCCACTAGTATAGATTGTTTGCTTCACCTTCATCTAGATCAAGTGAAGCTAGGAGTTTGTGCCAAGGGACTCCATGGTGGATCGTCGTGGACTTTGAAGAACTCAAGCGGACCGGTTCAAACTCAAGGTTGATCTAAAGAGTCAAGGAAGGAGGTCTACAAAGGTTGTATTTCTAAACTCTTAGTGTTAGACACTTGATAGTATGTGATACTTGTTCTTTGTTACCCTAAATTTCTAGTTCGATTCATGGATGGTTTTGTTTAGCACCTCATTTTTTTTAATATAGCATGTTTGATGCTTGCAAAGACTAGTTTAGGTGATAAGAAAACCCTACAGTGGTATCAGAGCCAAGCTAGAGCTTTAGAGTAATCTAGACGACGTTAAAAACTTCGAACGAACGAAAATCGACACCCAAAGTAGTGCTCTCTGGAAATTTTTCAAAAGTTGGAATTTTTCATATTAAAAATACTCAGAAAATCATGCAGGGTATTGTATGGCCCCCAAAGAAGAACAAAGCCCTAACTCGACCTAACGACCACGGAACCGCGGCCAAAAGGGTCTTTTGGCGGCGGTTCCACGGTGCCGTTGGTGAGGCTTGGGCTGTGCCTTCTTGTGCTGACCCGTATGTGTTTGTGGCAGTCTCTGGTAAATTTTAATCCGACTCAAGTGTTGAGTCATCTAAGAATTCTTTGGGTGATTGATCGATCGATCGAATGTTTTAACTGCGCCTAGTTTATGAGAATGTGACACAATAATTAGAATCTATACTAATTAGTTTTGTGAAAAGCAATTAGTTACGTGTAAATCTAACATTTCGGTCTCTAGTGTAATTGGAAACCTCGTTGAATTATTCGACTTCATTTGAAAAGGTGTTTTCATGGATAAGACCTAAAGGTAAGATTTACATTGTTAGGCATGAAATACAGAATATGTGATATTCTGGGTTTATGATGTCTAAAAGCAGTATCGATTCCAAATGTTGTAGTTTGACATTCTATTATGCAATCGTAAGTGTAGTATGTGGTGTATCGCCGGTTTCATTGCTATACGTCAACGACAACTGGGGTACGCATACTTACTTACGTTGATGACATGTGATGTTCTATATTACTGTGATTTGATGTATATGATTGTCATGATTGAATGGCCGGGAGTTTTATGTGAGATAAGAGTTTTTCTTTTCATTCATGTAAAATTCATTGAATGTAACATTCTTTTATTGGGGCATTTCCGGGTTGAGGATGATCTCACCATTGTTGTATATTATTTACTTTTCCATATTAGGATAGACCAAAGGTGGGGAGCTGTCACGACCCGAAATATTAGCTCATGACCAGCACTTAAATCATGCAACGTCTAAAGGCGTAACGTAATTCAAGTAAGCTGAAACCCAGAAATCTAAACCTTTTAAGAAAAATAAAAGAGGTGAAGTTTTGAAATAGGGTATAATGAAATCAAGTTTCCTTAATGCATAGAATAGGGACATCAAAAATGCAAGTGGATTATACAAGTTTAAAACCATGTTTCATCTTTTTAAAAGAATTTGGGCAGCACCTCCATTGTATATTTTGATCCAAAACGATATATACAAGATAATGATAAAGGCATCCCCAAGCGGGAGCTAGCTCTTCGCCAAACGGCGGATCATAACCACACAAGACAGTATAAATAAGTATATGATGCCCAACGGCGAAGTTCACCACAAAGATAAAGAAAAAAGCAAGAAATAAAAAAGCACAAGTAGCAGAAAACCCCTCGCTCTAAGTCTCGCAACGAAAAGTCTCACTAAGTCTCATTACTTATACAATTTACTAATTTTGATTGATGGAGTTGACTAGATACAATATGAAATATAAATACAAGAGTGGGTACGATACAAATGCCCCACCTACCAATGCAAAACACCCAAATGAAGCTATGTGCCAGCGATGCCGCTACCGATCCATACGGTCAACCAGTAAGAACTGTGGCACAACGGGGGTGAGTTGCTAACTCGTGAGTAAAAAATATCAACAGATAGAAATCGAATAAATAACGACTCCTAGGTCAACTATATCATAAAGGTAATACTATGATATCTAGGGTGACCGTATCTGTATATGTGCCAACAAGATAGTCAATGCCTATACACATGTGGACAACATCCAACAGTATAATCAATACATGTATGCATGCGGATCTCGTCCACCCATATAATCAATGTATGTATGCATGTGGACCTCGTCCGACCATATAATCAATATATGTATGCCTGTGGATCTCGACCACGTGTCAACCAATGACACAACAATATCATGCAAGTCAAAATCATAAAAACATATACATGAAAATATGAGGATATAAATCAACTTGTGTCCCTCGCGACACATCAAAATCATGGAGCTGGAGTGTCCAACTTCGAAACTCGAAAACATCATGAAACCCGTGTCCAGCATCAACACATAAATCCTCATATGTCTCAGGCGCCGCACACCTTGGTCGGCCCTCATATCCATCTCTCTACTCCGGTCAGTATCCTCCGGATAACCGCCGAGTCCAAATACAATCACCGATAGGTAGTGCTCCCCTGCCAGGCTCACCGTCTAACATATACGAGTCTTCTTGCCTCGGGGTACCTCACAGGGTCCACCATGTACCCGCAGACGGTGCCTACCGCTCCTCGAATCGGGTTTCACATGCCACTCTCAGAACCGAGAAAACACATGGTGAACGCACTGAAATATCATATGAAGAGAAACTAGGTTTTCAAAACAATGCATACTTTCTTGATAATACCACGGTTCTCAAATCCATAAATCTCATGAAAACAGCATATCTCAATGCGTATAATCGTAAAGCATGATGTATGCGACATATCAAAGAATTTAAGCATATCCGTATATCATGAAGCATAGAACAGTAATGTGACAATATCAGGGAAAACCGCTCTTTTAAAATGAATCGCGTTTTTAAATATATCCTGCGGTTCCCAATTTCTCCCAAGTCAGATGCAACATCGTATAAGGTGCATATGTAACTATAGCAAGTAAACTATGGAAGGGGATCATATCATGATGCTCCAATCCTACTGTGTAGTGACATGGTAATTATCGATGATGAAGTGTGTGAGCCGGCAAATCTGTGTAAGTGTAACATACGCATCATCGATAATAGTGCAGGTGAACCAGCACAGGTATAAGCAATGCAATGATAATAATATGAATGCAGCATAAGGTAAATCATATGCAAATGCTGACGGGTATACATATCTAACATGACCGAGTCGGTGAAACAATCAATCGGCATCTAGCCTGACAACATCCCGTACGGTATAATCCATCGTACGGCTTCCTTTAGTCAAGGGTATGGATCAAACCTCAAGTCAAACTCATCACGTACGAAAACTCATCGTACGTCGGCATTAAGCTATCAGGGATCCTATGATCTTATAAGACGAGGAGGGTACAGACCTAACGTCTCGTACGGCTATCACTCATGATTCAAAACATATATAAATATCTCTATATACCTATATCCCAGGTCACATCCGCAATAATCTCATATCAGAGGACCGGCAGGGTATAAATCATCTCGATCGACTCACATCCGTATACCAACATATCATCAAATCATCATATCGCGTCATATATTCTTTTCATCACATTTATATCCCTCATCAAGTCAATTTTACAAATACATTCTACTTTTACTATAAGCATAAGTATCTAATCTAACATACACACTCGAACCATACGAACAGTTTTTGAAAGGTGCGAATCGTAGTTTTGAAAGTAGGGGCTACGGTGTTTTTAAGAAAAAGATATCATTTGAAAATCCGTAACATCCCTCAAGGTATCAGTTTAAAAGATGCATATTTGGAAATAGGTATGATTCGGATGAAAATATACGTCGACTATCTAGTCCAATAATACCCTAAACGGCAATATCATCAAATCTCATCCTCAAGTCCCGTCATCACATACTAGTCATATCATATCACTTCTAACTATCCTTAGTTTCTAATATGGTTTCTATAGCTATCTTTTAATTATAACCCTAGTTTGTTACTCTATGTTTGTTAGTGTATATGCCCTAGGGGTCATTATTGTATCATACTAGATTGTATATTACTTAATGGAAGCTTAGGATATTCACAGTTGTATATACAGTCTTGCTAAAAATGGTAGTATGCTACTTGGTTTGTGTCTACTTTAATATGTGCATATGTTTCTTGTTACGTATCACTTGTACATATTAGTAGAGCCCATAGGTTCTTTGCTTGATTACCAGCGTTGTGATGGCAGTCACACTAGTGGGGGCTGAGTAGTCTATAAGCAACACCCTATACAGGTCCTAGTCGTAAGATTATCGAGACAGGCCATCGATACTCCAGAGTAAACTAGTGTGTACGCTTCTCATCCCGGTTGGGGAGATGGTCTGTCTCATAGCCATCAGTACGTCGTACTAGAGATAGAATACAGGTGCTCGTTAGGTTACGGGTACACCGGACAGGACTCGCAGGGGAACTGTTAGATGGTATTATACCCGTCGTCAGTTAACAGTTCCCAGGTGACATGAGTAGACATAGTCCGCAGACTTGACACTGCTACTTCACCTTGAGTGTGTCCCACTGTTCTTAGATTGCTACCCTACCACGGCTCAAAGGAGTCATACAAACAAGTAGCAGTTGGGTGCAGTCCCGAGCACTTGGAGGCAGTAGTGGTTAGATAGGATTTGTCTATCCCGGTATTGGGAGATGATATCGCGCTGTGTCAGAGAGCCATTACGCAAAGTCTCTGGCTAGGGCAAGCGAGATATACCGGTAGGTTCCAGTAGCTTCTCAGGGTGTAATGGGCTTCGCTCCGACACGACTTATACAGCTATTAGGGGACTGACGCTTGTCGCCCCCTAGGCTTGATATGCGATAGTCTTAGACGAAAAGACCGGACTGTACGGAGATTGTCACATCAGGCTCGGTGGGAGTTCGGATGGGTTTCCTCATCGGTCTTCTTGTCGACATCTACCTAGGGACCGTTACGTACAGCTAGTGCCGCTTGCGGTCTGTGGTTAAACCCACTGCCAGCGTAGTGTCGAGTCTTTAGAATCCCACACAGAGAGTTTCCCTGCTCCAGGCGAAACGATATAGAGGTCGTACGGTTTGATGACAAGGGTTCGGACGCGTACGTGTGTTTACGCACGTACGACTTTTCGGACAGTTTTTACTAGCCGACTTTGGTTTAAGCCAGATTCTAGTATCGGGTTATTGGATTTATACAGTCTAAAGTTTTTCCGTGTTTTCACGGATTGGAGGGGCGTTCTCGTAATTTGTCGGGAAGCTTCTAGAAGCATGGTAACTTGGGGGGTAAGGTGGCATTGCATTAAATGAGATTAGTGAATCATTTGTGTGATTCATCCATGTCATTAATGCATCATAGATGCTTAATGACTCATGGAGATGAATCACTCAAATGCATTTATGAAGCATGGTTGATTAATCATTTATTTATTTATTTGATAAATAATAATGCTTCATAAATATTATGATAGATCATTATCTCATTTCATTCTCATCTTCACCTTCTCTCTCCTCAAGCTCACTCTGTCCTCAAACCCTAACCCTAACCTCTCATGTGTTGAGATCAAGGGTTAGCTAGACTAATACATCCATAACCTCACTCTATATCCTCTAGGTAGCTTAGATTAGCACTTTAAGCAACCTAGTTATCTCAATTTAGAGATTAAGCTTGGCGTAGGAGCTTTCGGGTGGATCGTCTTTGACTCGAGAAGTTCGTTGAGGTGTCGATGTTCCAAGGAGCTTACGAGGAGTGGAGGACAGCGATGAAGACCCGAAGGACATGTAACGTGAGGTATAACTTCAAATCCGAGTAGTTAAACCTCTAGCATATAGTTAGCAATGGTTTAGATACGATTCATGCGCTCAAGTCCGTATTACGAAGCTTTGATAATCGTTTTTCATATATTCTGCCTCCCCGCAAGTTAGTGGGGTGCGTGACATGGACTTACAATGTTTTGTTAACCATATGCTACAAATCGGTTTCCACCGAAACTTTGCGGGGGTGCAACACGCCATCCACCCGACTTCCCCCATAGATATAGATCTACTCACCTTGGTCTTCGCTTGCTGAAGTCGATGACGCCATGCTCCGTCCCCTCGGAATACACGTAAGGGTACCTACAATAATAAACAATCACAAATGCGTTTTAACATCAAGTTCGGAAGCCAAAACGGCACACGGATCGCCTATTGGTTAGAACCTATAGCCCACATATGCAAAACCAATAAATTACCCTTAGTCGTTGATGTAAAAAAATTCAACAACCAAAGACAAATCCAAATATCAAAACTAAACATTTCAAAATACAGAAAACATAGCCAAAATCACACCAAAGTGCCTCCAGATTTTGATTCGGGCCAAAAGGGGTTGCACAAACAAGTGTAGGGTGCTGTATATGATGTATAAGACCTACTGGATCAACCCCGACAACAAACACCACCAAGTGGCCGGCCAAAACACTATAAAATCCGGCAACCTCGGCCATGTTTCCTCTATTAGGGTTCGTATGGTCGGGGTGGTCTCCTAGTACTCTAAATGGGTCCCAGGTGTTGTTTGCTACTCTCAAACCACCCCCGGGTTGCTCCAGATTTCCCTGCACACCCTTTATTCCAAAAAATCGATAAGAACTCAAATCTCAAATCCGTATTTTGGTTTCCCATACTCATTCTCAGATCCTAAACAGACCCTCAACAGCCACTCAAATATCACCAATCCACAACTTCACTCAAACCCTTCCTAGGATTTTCCAAATTCCACAAATCACCACCAAACCATCTCTAAACTAAACTAGAATAGAAAGAATCTTAAAACTAGCTAAATGGAAGAATCTATACCTCATTCAAGCCACTCTAGACAGCCCTAGCTCCCCAATGCAATCAAAATTCCACTTTGCTTAGTTCAATGTGTAGAGGAAGAGATGGGGATTAATTTTTGTGAAGGGAGTATAAGGTTTTGGGGATTATTTGGAGATGGATCTAGGGTTTGAAGTGGAGGGAGATTGGCTTGAGGAGATGAAGAAGGAGATGAAAATGCTGGGGGGGAAAGGTCATGGCTGCAGCCCCCCTCTCTCTCATTTATTCTCACACACTCTCCCTCTCCAATCATTCACCTTTTAACCCTTTTTCATTTCTTTTTCTTTTCTCTTTGAAATTTCAAAACCAAATCAAATAGTACCCATAATTCAACAAAAATGCAACATGTAACTAAATGTAACATGACATGGTGCACTAGCCATGGAAAACTGTAGAAACATGGATTTGGCTTAATCGCGATTAGTAGTGCACTAATCGGGTTTTTATCAAAACTGCATATAATAAATTTTAAAAATGCCAAATCCCTTAAATATATTTTTAAATGAATAAATAATTTTAATTTCCAATTATTTCACAAATATTGATATATATTTATACCCTTTTTCGAAAACCCCAATTTCGCAAATCGGGCAGTTTTCAGGAAAAATATTATTTTAATATTAAATTCCAAAAATAATATTTTATATTTTCTGAAATGTTACAGTCTTTCTCCTTATATAAATTCGGTCCCCGAATTTAAATTTAAACCCCCAAAATCTAAAACATTTCAATAATCAGCTCAAATCGACGGGGCTCCAAAATCACGGAAGATGCAGAAACAACACAGCGCGTTAAGTGCGCCTGAAAACGAATACAAAACTTAACTCCGTCAAGTGTCATGCAAATCATCGGATTTGCACGCATATCCTTGGAGTTACAATAGAGATACAGATCTCTAAATCCACTACTGAATCCAATATACACTAGTCAAATACTATAATACTTCTATAGTACACATATTTGGAAAACTTTCAAGAACTAAATAAAACTCATGCCAAAAATCTTTCCTAAATCGCCGCGTGAATGCGTAACTCACGGCATAAGTGACGGACGCTTATTTTAAAATAATAATATATGTCCATATATGTTTTCCTAAATACACGTCCCGTCGTTTTCAAAATATCCCACAAGGTTTTCCTTTATAAACGTTCGTGTCGCTCACGAACACGTAGGAAATAGCGAGACTATAGCACCTTTTGAAAACCATCTTTGTAATATTTTAATGCATGCAAAATACTCAGGTACTGTTCTCAGATCAGTCTTGTTTGCTACTACATAACATAGTGCCTATCATAAAGGCAAGGTGCTCAAAAGCAAAATCAGCCTCAAAAGGCGTGTCGAATAATCACGTGCATCTGGTGCGCACGGAAATCAAATCCAAATACACGTGCCATAATATGCACAAAAGAAAAACTTAATGCAACGGGTGTGCACGAAAGCATCTGTCCAGTGCAACGGGTGTGCACGACAACAATATCAAGTGTATCTAAAGTGCATCCGGTGCAACTAACATGCACGAAAGAAAATCCCAATTGAGTGCATCCGGTGTGCCCAAAACCACATCTCATATCATGCGCCCAACATGAGCGAAAAATCCAAATCAAGTGCATCTATCATGCATGAAATAAATCTAAATCAGGTGCATCCAGGGCACGAAATACAGTGCATAAATGCATAAATACAAATCTGGTGCATCAAGTGCACGAAGTACAAATACGGTGCATCCAGTGCACGAAATACAACTCCATAACTCAAATGCGTATAAAAGCAACACCGAGTGTACCAGGGTGTATAAAATCGTAAATACGTGCAACTGCGTGCACAAAACACGTATCAATGCACTGCAAGCACATATAAACTGTACCGAGTGCAAAAACCAAATCGAGTGCATACCATATGCACAAAATCAAATCAACTGTATGAAATCCACAAAATCATAAACATATGCAGCCAAGGCACAAGTAAAAAACCAACACAACGGTGTATAAAAACATATCTCAAGTGCAATAACTATGCACAAAATGTAAATACCCAGTAGGTGCAACCATGGTGCATGAAAACAATATCATGAAACTCAATCATCAAAACTCAAATCCAAGCAATATAAGCGTGATACCAAATCACAAACGCAAATCGCAACAAATGACATCGAGGTAAACCTCCTACAATGTCGAAGAATAAATCGGTGCGTCTAAATCCGGCAGAACAAGAATATCCGCTTGCCTCCTGCTCACGGTCTGGCGTCTTCTGTCTCTGGGTCTTCATTTCTCTGTGGATTTACCAATCTCGCAATCCATCGGCTCATCGGCCCAGTCAGGTGTGCTAACAGGGACGATTCCATTCTGGCACTTCGCTGGTCATCTCTCGGTCAATCATCACGACCACTCGTAAGGCAGCACGTCTCTGGTATCGGCCTCTGGCCCTCTGAATACTCGCGACACAACTGATCCAGGGTGCAAATCTCATTGCAGCAGTGTCCTGGAAGGAATCCTGCTCAAGGTCTCTTCCGATCTTGCCTATGCAGAACTGTACGGAGGCTGGTACTCTTACATAATCTTTTCTCATTCTCAGGACATCTGCGTCCTCACCACAACATTTCCTCGGAAACTGGCCGCATCGCAATGCCTCTGTATGCATATCAGATCTCTAATCTCGACGGGGAGTAACAACAGCTCGTCGGCATCTCGCACGAACCTCTGGTTCCACTCGTCTGTACCATCGCCCACTATGACGTCACGCCATGCTATCTGCGCACTACAACTGTTCTCGGCCACGGTCAATCCGGAGTCTCTCACAGGGACTCGAAGTCACGAACTCGGTATCTTCATCACTCTGTAGAAGATATCTGGCCGAACACATCCTCGGAAACTCGTCCCAACCATCGGAGGAAATACTCAATACTCGTCCGTCCTCGATCAACTCACAACGCATCTGGGTGAGGTCTTCTCTCCGAAGCTGGTCAGCTTACTGGTCTCTTATCACATGATATCCGGAAGACGTCAAACTTTTCGATCGATTCATCAAGGTCCTAAAATTTCCTGAAAGCTCAACACCTGAGCACAGTCTAAAATATCTGGTACATACCACAATAGCTCTAGACCAGCCGTAGAAGGGCAAACCCAAGCCTCACTGATGGCACCGCAAAACTGCCGCAAACCCTAAGGTTCAAAAGCGGTTCCATGGTCATCATGTCGAGTTAGGGTTTCATTCTTCTAGAGGGTCCACAGAATTACCTGCATGTTCCTCCGAACACTTTAAACTTGGGGAAAAAGGGTTTCTGACACTCGTTCGAACTTTTTAGCTTCGCCTATACAACATGTGAATATTCCTCGCCCTCATGCTAAACAATGCCTCAATCCTCCAGGAAAGAAGACACATCTACGGTCATCTCTGGATCGGTCTGCTCTAGATCTGAGTATGACTCTCCACACTGAAAATCTCCAACTCAACTGGGGCTGCGTCGGCGCATCAATCTGATGAATCACCTTCGTCTCTCAAATCGGGATAGACTAGCTATCACCTGTCGCATCTCTGCCTGGAAGTTCCAGCGATCTCAGCTCGTAAGCCCTGCAAGCGATATCCCATCATCTCAGCAACAGCTGGGTCTTCTGTCCGCAAAGCAGGCGACATCAAAATCTCTGAAGTATGTTGTACATCAACAGTCCTCTCATAGCTGGCAGCCTCAGTCAATGGCTCGATCATCCGGTGCAAAACTAAACACTCGCCACCATAAAAGGTTACAACATAACACTACATCGAGATGTTCCCATGTCACCAGAAAACACAACGGTCTCCTATGCACTCTTGTGAAGGTTCATAAGGCATCAAACATGCCCGAATAAAATTTTAGACGTGCCGAACAACCCAAAGCCGGGATCTTTGCTAGATTATTAGGGTTTAACATGCAAGTAAACATCTTTACTACTAAGTGTGAGGGATTACAACCTTTGTAGTCCGCTCCATCGCTTCATAAGCTCCGAGTAGAAGTCCCTTCACCGCGATCCATGATCTCCCAGACTGAAGAGAGGCTTCACGACTCGAACGATCCATGCTAGCTTGTAGTGTTCCGTTTCTCCAATGATCTACGTCGAAGTTGCTATAACTCAAGCTCTCTCACTCTAATGAAGTGAACACCCTAATCTAATTGGCTAGATTAGATGAGAATGATGGAGTAGTATTTATGCTATCTTTTTATATCAATTTCTCACAAGAAATCATCACAAAATGAATAACTAGTGAGCTTTCTCAAAGCTCAAGAGAGAAGAAGATGATGGAAAAAGAGTTAATCCTTTTGTGATGAATAATAGAAAAGAATATATGATTGATCATGGAACCATGGTCAAGAATGACAAGGTTAACCTTTGTAGAGAATAAACTAGGGCTAGGGTTTGGTTAGGTTAAAGAATGAGTCATAAGATAATATCAACCATAATATCTTACACTTAACAAAAGGAAAGCTTCTAGATGGTGCAAGAAGGAGCTAACCCTAATCAAACCCTAACCTTACTTAATCTCCACTAAACATGTTCCATTATTAATCATATCATGTCACAATAATATATATCACATATATATTATATATTTGCAACAAAAGAAAATAATACAATTAACATATATCGCATATATATCAATGTATTATCCGGTGAGAAAATGAAATAATAAAGCGAGCCAATATTAGATAATGTAATACAATATATCATATATATTATTATACATTAAATCATCGAATCAACACTTGATCCGACAATCCGGTTATATCGAATATAACCGACTAATATATCATGTACCGATTCATCGAATCAACACTTGATCCGATGACCCGGTTCATATCTAAATATCGCGAGAATATAATACGGTATCTCATATCGCATTATCTTCGATCCTGCACATATCATATATGTGCCTCTACTCCGTTTTACCTGAGCCAAGAAACCTCTGTGTAGGACTCTAAAGAATCGTCAATACGCCGGTAGCAGGTGATGATCATATCAAACACCCACAAGCTGCAAACGGTCAGCTAAACGTAACAACCACCCAGGTATTGAGCGATTAGAAGATCAACAAGATAGCCTGTACGTTCTCCTGTTAATCCAATCAGTAACACTCCCGTACAGTCCGGTCTCTTCGTCCGATATGTCGCATATCAAGTTTAAGGGTGGTATACGTCAGGACCCAGTAACCGACAAGTCGTGTCGATGTGAGGCTCATAACGGGTCGAGAAACTACTGGTAACACTTACCAGTAAATCTCTATATCATCCCTGGCCAAGGTCTTCCAGTTATAGCCAATCGAACAGAGCACAACATTAACTCCCTATACCGGGAGAGACGAATCCCCTCCTATCGCTCATTGCTTCCATGTGATTCGGGACTGTACCCAAAAGCCACCGTTTTGCACGCCCTCTTGGACGTGGTAAGGTGGAAATCAAAGCACAGTGGGAATCATATAAAACTCTATGACGATCTCGGGTCTACAGACTACCCTGTACCAGTGTCACCAGAGAACTGCCATCTGACGTGTGGTATATCACCATCTGGGAGTTCTCGGTAAGTCCGTCCAGTATACCCAGTCTCCACTGAGCACCCGTACACCATCCTTGATTCAAATACTGATGGATATGGGATCATCCATCGTCCATCATATGGGTCAAGATGCGTATACGCTAGTCTACTCTGGTGTATCGATGCCCTGTCTCAATATACCCTCGACTAGGAACAGTTATAGGATGTACTCATCGACTACCGTGGCCCCACTAGTATGATCTCATCATAGTCTTAGTAGTCGAGTACAAATCCTAAGGGCTTTATCAACATGTGAGAGAATGGCAGTAAACCAATACAAGTCAGCATGTTAAGATAAAGGAAAACCAAATAGCATACTATCATGACGAGCAAGAAAGTCCTCTCTATATATATCCAAGCATCCATTATAATATACATCATATGTACAACAATGGCCTCTAGGGCATATACATAACTAACAATCTCCCACTTACACTAAGGCCAGCTGCTGTAGTATCTCATACCTAGCATCCCGAATAATCTCTCAAACCGTATCTGGGGAATGGCCTTCGTGAGTGGATCCGCAGTGTTGTCCTTCGTATCTACTCTCCTGACCTCGATCTCCCGGCGATCAACTATCTCCCTGATCAGGTGATACCGCCTCAGAATATGTCTGGACTTCTGATGGGACCTGGGTTCCTTGGCCAAAGCCATAGCTCCATTGTTATCGCAATACAGAGGTATTGGATGCTCAATGGATGGAACCACACCAAGTTCACTAATGAACTTCTTTATCCAAACAGCCTCTTTGGCAGCATCGTTGGCAGCGATGTATTCAGCCTCCATCGTCGAGTCTGCAACGGTATTCTGTTTGGAACTCTTCCAACATACCGCCCCTCCATTGAGGGTAAAGACAAATCCCGAGTGCGACTTAGAGTCGTCCTTATCACTTTGGAAGCTGGAATCGATAAAGGACTCCACCTGGAGTTCTCCGTTACCATACACCAAGAACATCTCTTTAGTCCTTCGCAAGTACTTGAGAATGTTCTTCACAGCTGTCCAGTGACTCTCTCCAGGATCTGCTTGATACCGACTCACTACACTTAGTGAGTATGCTACATCGGGTCTGGTACATAGCATCGCATACATGATAGAGCCTACTGCCGAAGCATGTATCTCTTGCATGCGAGCTCTCTCCAAATCAGTCTTGGGAGACATCTCTTTGGAGAGAGTGAGTCCAGAGATCGTGGGTTTGTTCCCACGCTTGGATTCCTCCATACTAAACCTCTTTAGTATGGTGTCAATATACCTGGATTGGGACAATCCCAGTATCCGTTTAGATCTATCTCTATAGATCATGATTCCCAATATGCAGGAGGCATCACCTAGATCTTTCATCGAGAATCTTTGTGATAAGAAGAGCTTGACTGATTGCAGCATAGGAATATCATTTCCTATCAAGAGTATGTCATCCACGTACAATATTAGGAAGACAACCTTACTCTCTACTACCTTCTTATAGATACAAGGTTCATCTATATTTTTGATGAAGCCAAACTCTTTGACTACAACATCAAAATAGATGTTCCAACTCTGCGATGCTTGCTTTAACTCATAAATGGATTTAAGCAGCTTGCATACATTTCCGCTACTCCCACTATCTACGAAGCCCTCTGGCTGAGTCATGTACGCGCACTCTTCTAAATCACCGTTTTGAAAGGCGGTCTTAACATCCATTTGCCAGATTTCGTAGTCATGGTATGCAGCTATGGCAAGTAAGATCCGGATGGACTTAAGCATAGCCACTGGAGAAAAGGTTTCGTCATAATCCACACTTGGTCGTTAACGAAACCCTTTGCAACAAGTCTAGCTTTGAAAGTCTCAACTTTTCCATCTACACCAAATTTCTTTTTAAAGATCCACTTGCTCCCAATGGGTTTTACCCCTTCAGGAGCATTTTCCAAAGTCCATACTTTGTTGGTGTACATGGATTCCATCTCAGATCGCATTGCATCCAGCCATTTCACAGAGTCACCACTTGTGATAGCCTGCTCGAAACTCGTCGGGTCATCATCTTCCATGATGCAATCCTCGCTTCCACCATCAATGAGAAAACCGTAGTATCTCTCAGGTGGACGAGAAACCCTACTAGATCGGCGGAGAGGCTGGGGTTCGTCGGGTACTACTGAATCCTCTGGTTCCAATAAATAATCAGTTGTAGTTTGTGGTGCTGGAACCTCTTCCAGCTCTACCTCTTTGCCACTAATTTCTTTTGCAAGAAATTCATTTTCCAAAAAGGTGACATGTTGAGCAACAAACACTTTTTGTTTCTCAGCGTGGTAGAAAAAATATCCTTGAGAATTCTTTGGATATCCCACAAACTTGCAAAGAACTGATCGTGCCTCGAGTTTGTCCGGATTTTGCCTTTTGACATAGGCCGGACAACCCCATATCTTAACTCGTTTAAAATATGGTCTCTTCCCACTCCATATCTCATATGGTGTGGTAGGTACAAATTTAGACGGAACTAGATTCAATAGGTATTTGGCTGTCTCAAGCGCATACCCCCAGAAGGAAATAGGTAACTCAGCATCGCTCATCATAGAGCACACCATATCTAATAGGGTGCGATTCCTCCTCTCCGATACACCGTTGTGCTGTGGTGTATAAGGAGGAGTAAGCTGAGAGAGAATCCTATTCTCTTTTAGATAATCTAGGAACTCATTGCTTAAGTATTCACCTCCTCGATCAGATCGAAGAATCCTAATAGTTTTGCCCGTTTGGTTCTCTACTTTGTGCTTATATTCTCTGAATTTCTTAAAACCTTCAGACTTGTGTTTCAACAGGAACACATGCCCGTATCTAGAGAGATCGTCAGTGAATGTAATGAAGTAGGAAGAACTGTTCCTGACATGTATAGACATAGGACTGCATACATCACTATGTACCAGTCCTAAGAGTTCCGTAACTCTTTCTCCGTGTCCACTAAACGGAGTTTTGGTCATTTTTCCTTTGAGACATGAATGAAAAGTATCATAAGATGATAATTTGAATGAATTCAAATATCCATTCTTATGTAACTTAGCTAGTCGTGTCTCATTGATATGGCCAAGTCTGCAATGCCATAAGAAGGATTCGTTCATTTCTGAACTTTTCCTCTTGTGTGTGTTTTGTATATTGAGAACTGTATTTTGATTGAGAATGAATATGCCATTATGTAACGAGCCTGATGCAATCAACTTTTGATTTAGGAAGATGTTCATAACATTATCCTGTATTACAAAATTATATCCTTCTTTACTTAATAAAGAAACGGATATAATGTTGCACATCATGTTCGGTATATAATAGCGCTCATTCAGAATCAGTGTATTACGATTTGGTAATACTAGGTGATATTCGCCAACTGCTTTGGCTGCAATACTTGCACCATTCCCTACTTGAACGGAATGATCACATTTTCCCAGTTCTCTACCTTTCCGTAGCCCATGTAACAGTTTACATATGTGGGATCCTGATCCGGTATCTAATACCCAGGACGTAGGGTGAACTGAGAAACAGCTCTCAATAACTAACACACCCGAAGAAGGTGCATCAACATGCATGTTCTCCGTTTGGGCGGCGTGAGAATCCAGATATTCTCCTGTTTCCTGTTCAGTCTTATAACACTTATAAGATAGAACGGGTCCAACGTTCCCCTGCTCAGTATAATAAGCGGGTTCAGTCAATACATCCATATTATTATCTTGATTATGGCCTGACATGGTCGCTACCTGGAGAGAGAGAGAAGAAAACACTTTAACTTATGCTCTTGCAAGATTAGATTGGTTATTATCTTATCTAATCAGGATGTCTCTCACTGTTTTTATCAAATCTACCTTCAAACCCTAAAAGGTAAGATTAGCCGGGATTAATTACATCCTACAATTTCGTCAATCTTTCAGCCAGATCAGTGTCGGTACTTTGAGGGAGGTTCCCCGTGCTTTCGCACGGGCCTAATTAAAGTAAACCTCGTTTTCCCAGGGGCGTAACCCCGTTAACACTTTTCTAGACACCTACTTGATCGGCTAATTGTCCCGTGTAAAACTCTCCCAGGAGTAACTCTTACTCGCAGTGGGTATCGGGATCCAACTATCTCATAGGAGGTATGCAATCTCATTGCAAATTTCAACACTTGAAATTCCCGATAATATTTTGCCCCTAGCGATTTATGACCTTGACTAAGTCAACAAACCATAAATCGCAAGTCAAGTTCAACCCGTACATTTCCCGATTGAATTAAACCCACCCGTACGACCCTTTACTGAATCAACAAGGCCGTACGACTACCCTAATCCAATCACATCTCATGCTTTAGCAGATAAACACTATTTAGCTACCGTACACTACGCCTTGACTATGTCAACAAACATAGCACGAATACTAAATATATCTATCTGAAATGACGGAGGGCTACGCAGGTTTTTCAAAAAACCTTAAGCGTAATGAACTTGATATCGTCGTAGAATCATGTGGTTTTTGAAAAAAGAGTGTTTTTTAGGCTTTTTCTAGTTTCACTAAAGAGGTCACTCCCGGTGAAGGGATCTCGGCTCTTTCCCCATCGAATAAGGTGCAGGATATATCGTATATACCGCTGTGCAAAGCAAGACTATAAAAGCTGCCAAAAACTAAACCGCGGGTTTGTAGCATCTGCCAGTTTCGCTAAAGAGGTCACTCCCGGTGAAGGGATCTCGGCTCTTTCCTCATCGAATAAGGTGCAGGGTATATCATATATACCGCTATGCAAAGTAAAACTGTAGCTACCCTTTTTATAAAGTTTTGATTCTACAACATCTTTTAGGTTTCTTTTCTCTTTATTAATCTCATTAATAAAATCCCAT
Organism: Agapanthus africanus; assembly: GCA_030015575.1. Lineage (NCBI taxonomy): Eukaryota > Viridiplantae > Streptophyta > Magnoliopsida > Asparagales > Amaryllidaceae > Agapanthus > Agapanthus africanus. The sequence goes on along the minus strand of JASDDO010000012.1, from coordinate 87,954,021 downwards.
CAGCTTATGCTTCCTAAGCATCACAGATAAATACGACGTACACTTATGCCATCCGCATTCGTCTCGATGTCCCCTCGTGCACCGTTAGGTTAGGTAACTAACGGCAGAGCGGGACAGGGCTAGCGCGGGTGTAAAACTTAAGTAACGTCTATATAATATATCATATATACTATATACAGTATTTATCACAACACATCAAATGATTACATCACAGATATCACAGCAGAAGAAACATATGAAACATTGGATATATTAGGACGTCCGTGTTTTATTTTGAGCCTCTATAAAACATGGATTCCACGGTCGCGATGAATAGCCAAACCCACACCCCCAGACCCCTACGAGAGCGGCAAGCAACCCTTCCAATTCTAGAGTTAGGAGACCCGGACTCGACTCCTCGAGTTGGTCTCCCACTGGACTTTAGAACCCGGTTGCTTGTGCTCTCCTCCTTGGGTCTATCCTAGTGCGGAAAAGTAAATAATATACAAATGGTGATATCGACCTCATCCCAGAAGTGCCCTAATAAAAGAATATTACATACATTTAATTTTACATGAATGAAAATAAAAACCCTCATCTCAAATAAAACCCCCGGCTATTCAGAACGCGATGATCCAATATAACATATCCAGCAACACATAACATCACATGTCATCAACGTAAGTAAATATGTGCATCCCAATTATCGTTGACATATAGCAACGAAACCGGCGATATCATATATTACACTTACGGTCGCAGAAAATAAAGTGTAAAACTACAACATTTGGAATCCACATCCTCTTTAGACATCGTAAATCCGAAATATCACATACTTCGCATTTCATGCCTAACTATATGAATTCCACATATTGTATCGTATTCCAGATAAATAGACAATATTAAACTTTCCGATCGAATAATCAAATACCCAAGATTTCCTTAATAGCTCAACACTTGAGAGGAGTTCAAAAAATTCCAGAATACGTCACAGTAGAACGGTCCAGCCGTAGAAGGGTCAAGCCAACACCTCACATGTGGCACGCTGTACTGCCCCAAACCCTAAGGTTTACAGGTAGTTCAAGACGATCACATAATCGAGTTAAGGTTTGTTGTCTTCTAGAGGGTCCATCGCGTTACTTGCACGTTTTTCCGAAAGATTTAAACTCAAGAAAAATTCAACACTTGAAAGTTTTTCGTGACGGGAAATAATGAGTTAATGATATCCGTTCGAACATTTTAACAGTTTCTAAATATCCGGAAAACATAATAAAATTAAATTTTCTGATCGAATCAACGATTACAAAATAAACCCCAGAATACTCAACACTTGAGTCAGAATAAAAAATACCCAGAAAATATATAAGCAGCATAGGGAATTACTGTGAAAACAGAAGTGTCAAATCAAACAGTACTGCCGCGGATCCGCGGCACAAGCAAGGTATGGCCGCGGTTCCACGGCGATCCGTACGGATGACGTCATCGTTTTTCACAGTTATTATTGAAATTACCTGCTAATTTTTTTAGGTATTTTTAATTCAGAAAAATCACAGTTTTGAAAAATTATCCAGAGAGGGGTTTAAAATTGCGTTTCGGTGTTCGATCGGAGTTTTAACTTCGTATACACGTTGCCTAATATTCTAGCTAGTCTCTGATACCACTGTAGGGTTCCTATGCACTCTTGTGAAGGTTCATAAGGCATAAAACATGCCCGAATAAAATTTTAGACGTGCCGAACAACCCAAAGCCGGGATCTTTGCTAGATTATTAGGGTTTAACATGCAAGTAAACATCTTTACTACTAATTGTGAGGGATTACAACCTTTGTAGTCCGCTCCTTCGCTTCATAAGCTCCGAGTAGAAGTCCCTTTGCCGCGATCCACGATCTCCAGGACTCAAGAGAGGCTCCACGACTCGAACGATCCATGCTAGCTTGTAGTGTTCCGTTTCTCCGATGATCTACGTCGAAGTTGCTATAACTCAAGCTCTCTCACTCTAATGAGGTGAACACCCTAATCTAATGGGCTAGATTAGATGAGGATGATGGAGTAGCATTTATGCTATCTTTTTATATCAATTTCTCATAAGAAATAATCACAAAATGAATAACTAGTGAGCTTTCTCAAAGCTCAAGAGAGAAGAAGATGATGGAAAAAGAGTTAATCCTTTTGTGATGAATAATAGAAAAGAATATATGATTGATCAAGGAACCATGGTCAAGGATGACAAGGTTAACTTTTGTAGAGAATAAACTAGGGTTAGGGTTTGGTTAGGTTAAAGAATGAGTCATAAGATAATATCAACCATAATATCTTACACTTGACAAAAGGAAAGCTTCTAGATGGTGCAAGAAGGAGCTAACCCTAATCAAACCCTAACCTTGCTTAATCTCCACTAAACATGTTCCATTATTAATCATATCATGTCACAATAATATATATCACATATATATTATATATTTGCAACAAAAGAAAATAATACAATTAACATATATCGCATATATATCAATGTATTATCCGGTGAGAAAATGAAATAATAAAATGAGCCAATATTAGATAATGTAATACAATATATCATATATATTATTATACATTAAATCATCGAATCAACACTTGATCCGACAATCCGGTTATATCGAATATAACCGACTAATATCATGTACCGATTCATCGAATCAACATTTGATCCGATGACCCGGTTCATATCTAAATATCGTGAGAATATAATACGGTATCTCATATCGCATTATCCTCGGTTCTGCACATATCACATATGTGCCTCTACTCCGTTTTTCCTGAGACAAGAAACCTCTGTGTAGGACTCTAAAGAATCGTCAATACGCCGGTAGCAGGTGATGATCATATCAAACACCCACAAGCTGCAAGCGGTCAGCTAAACGTAATAACTACCCAGGTATTGAGCGATTAGAAGATCAACAAGCTAGCCTGTACGTTCTCCTGTGAATCCAATCAGTAACACTCCCGTACAGTCCGGTCTCTTCGTCTAATATGTCCCATATCAAGTCTAGGGGTGGTATACGTCAGACCCCAGTAACCGATAAGTCGTGTCGATGTGAGGCTCATAACGGGCCAAGAAACTACTGGTAACACTTACCAGTAAATCTCTATATCATCCCTGGCCAGGAACTTCCAGTTATAGCCAATCGAACACAGCACAACATTAACTCCCTATACCGGGAGAGACGAATCCCCTTCTATCGCTCATTGCCTCCATGTGATTCAGGAATGTACCTAAAAGACACCATTTTGCATGCCCTCTTAGACGTGGTAAGGTAGAAATCAAAGCACAGTGGGAATCACACAAGACTCTATGACGATCTCGAGTCTACAGACTACCCTGTACCAGTGTCACCAGAGAACTGCCATCTGACGTATGGTATATCACCATCTGGGAGTTCTCGGCGAGTCCGTCCAGTGTACCCAGTCTCCACTGAGCACCCGTACACCATCCTTGATGTCAAACACCGATGGATATGGGATCATCCATCGCCCATCATATAGGTCAAGATGCGTATACGCTAGTCTACTCTGGTGTATCGATGCCCTGTCTCGATATACCCTCGACTAGGAACAGTTATAGGATGTACTCATCGACTACCGTGGCCCCACTAATATGATCTCATCATAGTCCTAGTAGTCGAGTACAGATCCTAAGTGCTTTATCAACATGTGAGAGAATGACTGTAAACCAATACAAGTCAACATATTAAGATAAAGGAAAGCTAAATAGCATACTATCATGACGAGCAAGAAAGTCCTCTCTATATATATCCAAGCATCCATTATAATATACATCATAGGCACAACAATGGCCTCTAGGGCATATACATAACTAACAACGGTCGGCCCTCGTACCAGACGAGCTCGTCCTGACCGCATCACTAGCAGCAGCTGAATCTGCGCTCAAACCATGGTGACAGGAACCTCAATTGTGTATCGAAGAAAACAGATCAAGGGCATGAAAGGAAATGACAGATCCAGAATGGATACATGATCATAAGAAGGAACAATATCAATAAGAGTATAATCACGAAAATGAATACAATCAAGTATCTCAAAATGGATGTATAATCATGGGTACGAAGAGAAACACCGATCTCCAAATATGTACATCCTAAGGTTTCTTAAGTGGAGTGTCGTATCATAAATATGCCGCGGAACATATGTACGGTACGTCACTCTACTCAAGCTACCTACTCCATCAATAAGGGTCAGCCTATGAAATAAAAGTTCGGGTCTAATACCCCCCCCTCGGTTCAAGTCTAAGTTCCATAAGGTCATGCCTAGGTTCCGAAATACATACCCGCCCTAGACTCCGCAGAGTCAAAAATAGACTCGAACCAAGGTTAAACCTAGCGCTCTGATACCAACTTTGTCACGACCCGATATATTAGCTCGTGACCAGCACTTAAATCACGTAACGTCTAAAGACGTAACATAATTCAAGTAAGCTGAAACATAGAAATCTAAACCTTTTAAGAAAAATGAAGTAGGTGAAGTTTTGAAATACGGGTATAATGAAATCAAGTTTCCTTAATGCATAGAATAGGGACATGAAAAATGCAAGTGGATTATGAAAGTTTAAAACCATGTTACATCTTTTTAAAAGAATTTGGGCAGCACCTCCTTTGTATATTTTGATCCAAAACCATATATACAAGATAATGATAAAGGCATCCCCAAGCGGGAGCTAGCACTTGGCCAAACGGCAGATCACAACCACGCAAGACAGTATAAATATGTATACGATACCCAACGGTGAAGTTCACCACAAAGATAAAGAAATAAGCAAGACATAAAAAACCACAAGTAGCGGAAAACCCCTCGCTCTAAGTCTCTCAACGACAAGTCTCACTATGTCTCATTATTTATACAATTTACTAATTTTGATTGATGGAGTTGACTAGATATAATATGAAATATAAATACAAGAGTGGCCACGATACAAATGCCCCAACTACCAATGCAAAACATAGAAATAAAGCTATGTGCCAGTGATGCCGCTACCGATCCATGCGGTCAACCTGCAAGAACTGTGGCACAACGGGGGTGAGTTGCCAAATCGTGAGTAGAAAAATATCAACAGATAGAAATCGAATAAATAACGACTCCTAGTTCAACTATATCATAAAGGTAATACTATGATATCTAGGGTGACCGTATCTGTATATGTGCCAACTAGGTATTCAATGCCTATACGCATGTGGACAACATCCAACAGTATAATCAATGTATGCATGCATGTGGATCTCGTCCACCCATATAATCAATGTATATATGCATGTGAACCTCGTCCGTCCATATAATCAATATATGCATGCCTGCGGATCTCGTCCACGTGTCAACCAATGACACAACAATGTCATGGATGTAAAAATCATAAAAACATATGCATGAAAATAAGAGGATATAAATCAACGTGTGTGCCTCGCGACACATCAAAATCATGGAACTGGAGTGTCCAACCTCGACACTCGAAAACATCATGAAACTGGTGTCCAGATCGACACGTAAATCTCCTTATGTCTCAGGCACCGCACACCCTGGTCGGCCCTCATATCCATCTCTCTACTCCGGTCAGTATCCTCCGGATAACCGCAGAGTCCAAATACAATCACTTGTAGGTAGTGCTCCCCTGCCAGGCTCACCGTCTAACATATACGAGTCTTCTTACCCCGAGGTACCTCATCGGGTCCACCATGTACCCGCAGACGGTACCTACCGCTCCTCGAATCGAGTTTCACATGCCACTCTCAGAACCGAGAAAACACATGGTGGACGTACTGAAATATCATATCAAGAGAAACTGGGTTTTCAAAACAATGCATACTTTCTTGAAATAATACCACGGTTCTCAAATCCAGAAATCTCATGAAAACAGCATATCTCAATGCGTATAATCGTAAAGCATGATGTATGCTACATATCAAAGAATGTAAGCATATCCGTATATCATACAGCATGGAACAGTGATGTGACAATATCAGGGAAAACCGCTCTCTTAAAATGAATCACATTTTTAAATATATCCTGCGGTTCCTAATTTCTCCCAAGTCAGATGCAACATCGTATAAGGTGCATATGTAACTATAACAAGTAAACTATGCAAGGGGATCATATCATGATGCTGCAATCCTACTGTATAGTGACATGGAAATTATCGATGATGAAGTGTGTGAGCCGGCAAATCTGTGTAAGTGTAACTTACGCATCATCGATAATGGTGCAGGTGTACCGGCACAGGTATAAGCAATGCAATGATAATAATATGAATGCAGCATAAGGTAAATCATATGCAAATGCTGATGGGTATATGTATCTAACATGACTGAGTCGGTGAAACAATCAATCGGCATCCAGCCTAACAACATCCCGTATGGTATACTCCACCGTACGGCATCCTTTAGTTAAGGGTATAGATCAAACCTCAAGTCAAACTCATCACGTACGGAAAATCATCGTACGGCGGCATTAAGCTATCAGGGATCCTTTCATCCTATAAGACGAGGAGGGTACGGACCTAACGTCTCGTACGGCTATCACTCATGATTCAAAACATATATAAATATCTCTATATACCTATGTCCCAGGTCACATCCGCAATAATCTCATATCAGGGGACCGGCAGGGTATAAATCATCTCGATCGACTCACATCCGTATACCAACATATCATCAAATCATCATATCGCGTTATATATTCTTTTCATCGCATTTATATCCCTCATCAAGTCAATTTTACAAATACATTCTACCTTTACTATAAGCAGAAGTATCTAATCTAACATACACACCCGAACCATACAAACAGTTTTCGAAAGGTGCGAATCGTAGTTTTGAAAGTAGGGGCTATGGTGTTTTTAAGGAAAAGGTATCATTTGAAAATCCGTAACATCCCTCAAGGTATCAGTTTAAAAGATGCATACGATTCTTTAGTTTGGAAATAGGTATAGTTCGGATGACACATCTACGTCGACTATCTAGTCCTATAATACCCTAAACGGCAATATAATCAAATCTCATCCTCAAGTCCCGTCATCACATAGTAGTCGTATCATATCACTTCTAACTATCCTTAGTTTCTAATATGGTTTCTATAGCTACCTTTTAATTATAACTCTAGTTTTCTACTCTAGGTTTTCTTAACCATATGCCACAAATTGGTTTCCACCAAAACTTTGCGGGGGTGCTACACGCCATCCACCCGACTTCCCCCATAGATATAGATCTACTCACCTTGGTCTTCGCTTGCCGAAGTCGATGACGCCATTCTCCGTCGCCTCAGAATCCATGCAAGGGTACCTTCAATAAAAAACAATCGCAAATGCATATTAACATCAAGTTCGAAAGCCAAAACGGCACACCGATCGCCTATAGGTTAGAACCTATAGCCCACGTATGCAAAACAAACAAATTACCCCTAGTCGTTGATGTACAAATATTCAAAAACCAAATACAAATCCAAATATCAAAACTAAATATTTCTAAATACGGAAAACATAGCCAAAATCACACCAAAGTGCCTCCAGATTTTGATTCAGGCTAAAAGGGGTTGCACAAACAAGTGTAGGGTGCTATATATGATGTATAAGACCTACTGGATCAACCCCGACACCAATTACCACCAAGTGGCCGGAAAAAACACTATAAAATCCGGCCGCCTCGGCCATGTTGCCTCTGTTGGGATTCATATGGTCGGGGTGGTCTCCTAGTACTCTAAATGGGTCCCTGGTGTTGTTTGCTACTCTCAGAAATCCCCCGGGTTGCTCCAGATTTCCCTGCACACCCTTTATTCCCACAAAACCGACATGAACTCAAATCCCAAATCCGTATTTTGGTTTTCCATACTCATTCTCAGGTCTTAAACAGCCCCTCAACAGCCACTCAAACATCACCAATCCACAACTTCACTCAAACCCTCACTAGGATTTTCCAATTTCTACAAATCACCACCAAACCATCTCCAAACAAAACTAGAATAGAAAGAAGCTTAAAACTAGCTAAATGGAAGAATCTATACCTCATTCAAGCCACTCTAGACAGCCCTAGTACCCTAATGTCATCAAAATTCCACTTTGCTTGGTTCAATGTGTAGAGGAAGAGATGGGGATTAATTTTTGTGAAGAGAGTATAAGTTTTTAGGGATTATTTGGAGATGGAACTAGGGTTTGAAGTGGAGGGAGATGGGCTTGAGGAGATGAAGAAGGAGATTAAAATGATGGGGGGGAAGGTCATGGCAGCAGCCCCCCCCCCCTCTCTCTCACTTATTCTCACACTCTCTTTCTTTCCAATCATTCACCTTTTAACCCTTTTTCATTTCGTTTTCTTTTCTCTTTCAAATTTCAAAACCAAATCACATAATACCCATAAATCAACAAAAATGCAATAATATTTAACCAAATGTAACATGACATGGTGCACTAGCCATGGAAAACTGTAGAAACACGGATTTGGCTTAATCGCGATTAGTAGTGCACTAATAGGGTTTTTATCAAAACTGCATATAATAAATTTTAAAAATGCCAAATCTCTTAAATATATTTTTAAATGAATAAATCATTTTAATTTTAGATTATTTCACAATTATTGGTATATATTTATACCCTTTTTCGAAAACCCCAATTTCGCAAATCGGGCAGTTTTCGGGAAAAATATTATATTAATATTAAATTCCAAAAATAATATTTTATATTTTCTGAAATGTTACAGGAGAAAAAGTGATGGGGTTCTAGAGTCCAGTAGGAGGCCATCTCAAGGAGTCGAGACCGGGTCTCTTAACTCTAGAATTGGTAGGGTCACTTGCCGCTCTCGTAGGGGTCTAAGGATGTGGGATTGGCTATTCATCACGACCGTGGAATCCGTATTTTCTATTGTTGGCTAAATACAAAATACGAGCCTCCTAATATATCCAATATCTTCATTGCTGTGCTTCTGCTGTTGATATTCTGTGATGTGATCACTTGATATGCTGAGACGAATGGAATACTATATATATGATATATAATAAACGTTGCTTATGTTTTGCATCCGTGTTAGTCCCGCACCGTTATTCCGTTAGTTAAGTAACTTAACAGTGCATAACAGGACACTGTGGCGAATGCAGATGGCATAAGCGTACGTTATATTTTCGTTTCATTTCTGTGATGGATTAGGAAATTAAATGATGGGACTGCATTAATGAGATTAATGTAAAGAAAAAGAAATCTAAAATGATGTTGTAGAATCGGATTTGAAACTCATTCGGCCTTTTTATGAAAAAGCAAGTTTCAAAAAATTGCGGAGGTTAAGCCTCTCCTTTTAAAACAATTTGATTCTACGACGATATCAAGTTCAAAACGTTAAAGGTTTTCTTAAAAACTATCCGCAGCCCTCCATCATTTTAGGAAGTAGAGTACTTAGTATTCGTGCTACGTTTGTTGACCATAGCCAAGGTATAGTGTACGATAGCTAAGTGATGTCTTCTTACACAGCATATGATGCGATTAATTAGGACACTCATGCGACTTTGTTTACCATAGCCAAGGGTCATGTGAATGGGTCTAATTAATCGTGAAATAACGGGTAGAACTTGACTAGTACTTGTGATTTGTTGACCATAGCGAAGGTCATAAGTTACTAGGGGTAAAAACCATATCGGGAGTTTCAAGAGTTGAAATTTGCAATGAGATTGCATGCCTTCTATGTGATAGTTGGATCCCGATCCCACTATGAGCAAGAGTTGCTCCCAGGAGAGTTTTGCACTTTACAATTAGCTAACTCATTAGGTGTCTAGAAAGGTGTCAACGAGGCTACGCCTCTAGGAAAACGAGGTTTACTTTAATTAGGTCCGTGCGAAAGCACGGGGAACCTCCCACAAAGCACCAGCACTGGCATGGCTGAACGGTTAGCGAAGTTGTAGACTGTAATTAATCCTGGCTAATTTTCTTTTTAAGGTTTGAAGGAAAATTTGATAAAAGCAGTGGGAGATATCGATTAGATAAGATAACAACCAATCTGATCTTTGCAAGATCTTTCACTAAGTGTATTCTTTTCCCTCTCCTAATGGAAGATACCAATGACTGGCCTTAAGCTTTACTAGATAAAAATAAGCTGACCGGAACGATCTATAAAGACTGGCTGAAGAATATTAACATTGCTCTCACATATGATAAGGTATCATATGTCCTCACCACTCCAGCCACACCCGTCCCGGGTCCTGAATCTTCGGTAGCGAATAGGGAGATCCGCAAGACTTGGGATATTGACAGTGCTATGGCCAAATGCCTCACGCTTGCATCAATGGATAACACACATCAACAGCAGCATGAGAAGATGGACGTTCAATCCATCTTTCTCCATACAAAGGAATTGTATGGGGAGCAGTCTCGTGCTCTCAGATACGAAGTATCTCGAAAGTTGTTTCAGATGCGGATTGCTCTTGGCACACCAGTAGGTGACCATGTCTTGAAGATGATAGCTCTTATTGAAGAGCTTGAAACATGAAGAGGAAGAAGAACATGAGGAAAGCTCATGAGCTCATGTGAAGAAGGATGAGCAAGTCAAGAATGATGGCAACCATGGCTCTCACATTATTGAAGTATGAATATTATCTAATAATTTAACAACAACCATACATCAATAGTATAAGCTTTTCATTAAACAAATAAAATGGCAATGCTTCTCACCACTCCACAATATCCACCTCATCATTCTATTTTCACAAAATATTAAATGCCATGCTTCATTTAAATATATATATATACACACACACACACACACATATATCAAATATATATATATATATATATATATATATATATTAATATATATATTAAGTAAATAATTAGTGAGCTAATAATATTAGTTAAGATATAATTATATCAAATATAATATATATCATATTATTAAATCAACACTTGATTTAATAATCCGGTTATATAATATATAACCGACTAATATTATTTATCTGTATATTATATTATCCAATCAACACTTGATTCCATAATCCGGTTATATCACATAGAACCAGAGCGATATCAGATAACTGCCAAATTAGAATACGGTATCACATACACGTATTTAATCAGGCCCCCACACATATCACATATGTGCCCAACTTCGTTTCTCTTGAACCAGGAAACTTCTGTGTGGGACTCTAAAGACTCGTCAATATGCCAGTAGTAGGTAATGATCACATCAGTCACCCACAAGCAGTCAACAGTGCTATCTGGACGTAACGGCAACCCAGGTATTGAGCGATTAGAAGATCAACAAGCAAGCTTGTCCACACTCTCCATGAAGTCTATCAGTAACACTTACCATACAGTCCAGCCTTTTCGTCTGATATGTCGCATATCATGTCTAGGGGTGGAATCGTCAGAACCCAGTAACGTGATAATTCATTCCGATGTCTGGCCTATAACGGTTCAAGAAACTACTGATAACTCTTACCAGTAAATCTCAACAATAGCCCATACTAGGGACTTCCTGTTATAGCCAATCGAGCATAGCGCAACATCAACTCGCAATACTGGGATAGACGAAACCCCTCATATCGCTCATTGCCTCCATATGACTCAGGTCTGTACCCAAAATCTACCTGTTTGCATGACTCCTTTGAGCCGTGGGAGGGATGAAATCAGAGCACAGTGGGAGCCACACAAGACTCTATGACGATCTCGGGTCTACAGACTAATCTGTACCAGTGTCACCAGAGAACTGCTATCTAACGATAGGTATACTACCAACTAGGAGTTCTTGGCGATTCCTGTTCGGTGTACCCATTCTCTAATGAGCACCTGTGTACAATCTTTGATGTCAAACACCAATAGCTATGGGACCAACCATCGCCCCCAAATAGGGTCAAGAAACGTACACATTAGTCTACTCTGGAATATCGATGCCCTGTCTCGATATTCTCTCGACTAGGGATAATTAAAGGATGTACTTATAGACTACACAAGTCCCAACAGTATGATCTCCATCATAGTCTTGGTAGTCAAGCTACATCCTAAGGGCTTTATCAACATGTAAGAGAGGCAGTATAATAATACCAGTGAACATGTTAAGATAAAGGTAACCAGATAGCATACTATCATGTCGAGCAAGAAAGTCCTCTCTATATATGTCCAAGCATCCACTATATCATACAATAATGGCCTCTAGGGCATACATATTCCTAACAAGATGGATGGTAGGTTGACCGCTTTAGAAAAAAGTATTGAAGTGATGATTGCATTCGAGAATCAAACAGCTTCGACGCTAGCCATGTTCGTACAACAATCTGATCAATTGTTTCACGCTCAAGCTCATTCTTTTTATAGAATCGACGAACAAGTGAAACATTTAGCTGTAAGAATTCTAGGGAGTGAACATTGTCAATTGGAACCCAATAATGTCAATATCTTAAATCTAGAAAGTCAGCTGAGTGAGATAAAAGATCAAACAAAATTTGATGATTTCATAGATGATAATAATATAATTAATTTGACTGAGTGTTATCAGGAAAAGCAAGAAAACCCTCCGAGTCAATCCGACACTACCCTTCAAGTATCAAAAGGCCTTCCATCACTTCTGCTTTTGAGGATGATTTAACCGATATACTACTTGAAGATGATGTTCTTGCACCGACTGATTTCTGCGCTAAAATATTAGAGGAGAGAGCTTGTGAATTTGTTGGGTATGGTTGGGATAGATTATTAGAAGAAATCAAGGATATGGAGCCCACAACTATAGTTTTACCGATTAAAGAAATTTTTGACGAAATGTTAGTATAGGAAACTACATTTTTAGAAGACATCGACCTACCCATATGTGAATGTGATGAGGGAAAACTAGTTTTGGGAGATGTGTGTTGTAACAATGAGAGTAGGATTGTGCAGGATTATAAAGAGGAAGACAACCTTAAGAAACATTCCTTCATGCCGAGTTTTGGGAAGATATTTGCAGATGAACTTGATATTCTTTATGAGATTGAATCAGGATCAATTTGGGATCATCCTACGGAGTTTTCTTTTGCTAAACATTTTGAGGATGAACTCCATTTTTTAAACAAACCTGACCTCGAAACTCAACACATGCTTCTTGAACATATATTTCATCTAGGCAACAATTCTTTGACTCCTCCAAAACTTCGTCTTCACGTTCAACATTTTATGATCCCTAATTTCATGCACCCATGCCCTTTACTAATATCAAACCATACCACTAACATATACATTTTCTTTTTATTTTTTATATACTTTTTCTTTTACCAGCCCTGACCATATATTGATAAAATTTTGAATGGCTGGTACTAATTTATGGACTAACGCAATCTTTTAACTTTTGAATACTGTAATTAGCTCTTAGAGTTTTCTTTTTATGAATGAAAACTCACCCTGATGTCTAAGTCTAGATTCTGGAGACGGGGCCAACGATGAGGACATCGTAAATCTCAGGTTTGGGGGTGAGCACTGCGTTTATTTTGCTGCATCATGTGTAAATTCTGCATTGCATACATTTTAAAACCCATAAAAATTTGAAATTTTTCAAAAACATAAAAACTTTGTTGTCAAGTTAGCTAGCAGAGAAACATAGACTCGAAGTCTGACGGTTCGGTTAATAAGATAGAAATAACTAAATCTTTTTCGAGAGATTGAAAACCCAAAAGATAACCCTCCTTTGAATTTAACCGTAGCTAATATACGTCTTTTATATCACTTTACACGTGTCATGAGTTTTTTAAAATTAGATGAAAGGTCTGAAATGTCTTTAAACGTTTTGAAAATTGATAAGCATCTTCAGGATCTGACAGGTTTGTTCTGAATTAAGTAATACCAAAAATAGTTCATAAAGTGTAGTAGATATGAGGGATATTATTGAAGTTTTAATAGAAGCTAAAAATCTGAAGGAAAAAAACCATCAGGAATCTTGTTGGGGTGATTACATACCTTATCAACAAGAACATGTCTTTGGGATGAAAAATAAAAGCTGGCAATATCTCCGTTCGCACTACTTTCAGAATATTTTTAACGCAACAAAATGAGTCTTTTGTTTTGTAGCCTGGGTAACTTGGTGTAACATTTCAGAAAATATAAAATATTATTTTTGGAATTTAATATTAAAATAATATATTTCCCGAAAACTGCCCGATTTGCGAAATTGGGGTTTCGAAAAAGGGTATAAATATATACCAAAAATTGTTAAATAAATGGAAATTTAAAATGATTTATTTATTTAATAATATAATTAAAGGATTTGACATTTTTAAAATTTATTATATGCAGTTTTGATAAAAACTCGATTAGTACACTGCTAATCGCGATTAAGCCAAATCCGTGTTTCTACAGTTTTTCGTGGCCAGTGCACCATGTCATGTTATGTGGTGATTAAATGTTGTGTTCTTGTGTTATTTTGGGTATTTTGTGACTTGGGTTTTAAATAGAAAGAAAACGGTAAGAAGAGAAAGGGTAAAGGGGTAATATTGAGAGAGAGTGGGTGAAAATAAGAGAGGAGAGAGAGAGGGGCTGCCTCATTTCACCCTCCCCATCATTTTCTTCTTCTTCTTCCTTTCTTCCCTCCACCATCAACCCTAAGATCCACCTCAAAAACTCCATCAAAACCCTAAACCCCTTTCATTAAAATTGATCACCTCCTTCTCCTCTACACATTGGACCAAGAAAAGTTAGATTTCGACAACCTTGAGGAGCTAGGGTTTTTCTTGGGTTGCCCAAATGAGGTTGAATACTTCCATCTAGTTTAAATTGAAGTCTAATAACACCCCATAGTAGTTTAGAGTTAAATGGGTATTGATTAGTGAAGTTAGAAAATTCTAGTGAAGGGTTTGGATGTTGTGTAGTTTGGGTAATGCCTTGTGGCTGTTAATAAGGCTTGAGTGGCATTTTTACTGACCTAGAACAGAGGATGGAACCCAAAATAGGGATTTAGAAACCCCAACATCGGATAAATATGTGATTTGTGAGGGTATTTTTGAATCTGGAGTAACTCAGGGGCACTAAAAATAATTTAGCGAATATTGGGAGTCGTGCAGGCACCTAGGAAGCTACCACTGAGACCCGAGCCCCTAACCCAAAGACCAGGCCACAGATTTATTCAATATGGCCACAAATTGCGGCCAGGGTTGGTTGGAATTGATTCGTATTTGTTCTGGGGTCCCTTTAGCTGTAAATTAGACCCTCCATATATGCAGAATTGACCAATTTGGCCTAAGGTAAAATCTGGGAGCACTTTGGTGTGTTTTAGGCTATGGTTTACGTATTTTGAAATGATAATTCTTGTCATTTGGATTTGTATTTGGTTGTTGGATGTTCGTACATCAACAACAAGGGTTGTTTGGTTGATTTTATACGCGTAAGCTATAGGTTCTAACCTATGAGCAATGCGCGTGCCGTTTTGGTTTTCCGCCTTGATTTTTAATACGCATTGCAATTGTTTATTATTGTAGGTACCCTCGCATGGATTCCAAGGTGACGGAGCATGGCGTCATCGATTTCGGCGAGCGAAGACCAGATGAGTGGATCTATATCCACGAGGGAAGTTGCGTGGATGGCATATAGCACCCCCGCAAAGTTTTGATGGAAAACCGATTTATAGAATATGGTTAAGGGGACCTAGATTAGAAAACCAAGGTTAGAATGAAGATAGATATGAAACCATATTAGAAACTAGAGGATAGTTAGAAGTGATATGTTACGACTATCATAGGATGACGGAAGTTGAGTATGACATTTGTCGATATTGCCGTTTAGGGTACTATAGGACTAGATAGTCGATGTAGATGCGTCATCCGAACCATACCTTTTTCTAAACCGAAGAATTGTATGTATCTTTTAAATATATACTTTGAGGGATGTTACGGATTTTCAAATGATATCTTTTCTTTAAAAACACCGTAACCCATATTATCAAAACTACGATTTGCTTCTTAAAAAACTGATTGTATGGTTCGGGTGTGCATGTTAGATTAGATACTTATACTTAGTAGAGATAAAATGTTTCTGTAAACTCGACTTGATATGAGATATAAATGCGATGACAAGAATATAAGACGAATATGATGATTTGATGATATGTTGGTATACGGATGCGAGTCGATCGAGATGATTTATACCCTGTCGGTCCCCTGATATGAGATTATGGCGGATGTGACATGGGACACAAACACACACACACACACACACACACACACACACACACACACACACACACACATAGAATGTTGTGAATCATGGATGATAGGTCGTACGTGATATTAGGTCGTACCTTCATTTGTCTTATAGGATGATAGGATCCCTATTAGCTTAATGCCGCCGTACGATAATTTTCCGTGCGTGATGAGTTTGACTTAATGATTAATCCATACCCTAGACTCAAGGATGCCGTACGATGGATCATACCGTACGTGACATTGTATGGCTGGATGCCGATTGATTGATTCACCGACTCGATCATGTTAGATACGTATACCCGTCAGTATTTGCATATGTTTTACCTTATGCTGCCTTCATGTCATTCGCATTGCATTACTTATACATGTGATAGTACACCTGCACCATTATCAATGATGCGTATGTTATACGTACACAGATTGTAGGCTAACACACTTCATCATCTACAATTGCCATGTCACTACACAGTAGGATTGCTGCATCATGATATGACTCTTCGCATAACATACTTGCGCATATACACATTTGTATTCCATATTGGTGCACATATACATTGATACATCCATACTTGCGCATATACACATTTGTATATCGATATTGGTGCACATATACATTGATACATCCATACTTGCGCATATACACATTTGTATATCCATATTGGTGCACATATACATTGATACATCCATACTTGTGCATATACACATTTGTATATCCATATTGGTGCACATATACATTGATACATCCATACTTGCGCATATACATATTTGTATATCCATATTGGTGCACATAGACATTGATATATCCATATTTGCGCACATACACATTGTATATCCATATTAGTGCACACATACATTGGTACATCTAAACTTGCGCATATACATATTGTACCTACATAGAGAACTGGTTTTATTGGGAACCGCAGGATATATTTAAAAACTGGAATCATTTTTAAAAGAGCGGTTTTCCCTTAATATGTCATATCGATGTTCCATGATGCATGATACACAGATATGCTCGCATTTCTCTTATATGTCGTATACATCGTGCTCTATTATTTTACGCATTAAGATATGTTGTTTTCATGAGATTTCTGGATTTGAGAACCGTGGACATTTCAAAAGAGATTATGTGTTGTTTTAAAAACCCGGTTTCTCTTGATATGATATTTCAGTGCGTCCACCATGTGTTTTCTAGGTTCTGAGAGCGACATGTAAAACCCGATTCGAGGAGGCGGATGAGGCTGATTGCGGGTACATGGTGGACCCGGTATGGTACCCTCGGGCAAGAAAGGGATGCTGTGTATACAGACGGTGAGCCTGGCAGAGGGACTACTACCTACCGGTGATAGTTTTGGGCTCGGAGGATATCCGGAGGATACCGACCGGAGTCGAGAGATGATATGGGCCGATCCTGACTGACGAAGCCCGTGGGCCGATCCAGTCTGACGGAGCCCGATATACGAGGATTTACGTGCCGATGCTGGGCATGGTTTTCATGATGTTTTCGAGTGTCGATGATAGGCACTCAGGTTCCATGATTTGGATGTGTCGTGAGGGACACCATTGATTTATATCCTTATACTTTCATGCACACTCTTTTATGATATTTACGTGGATACAGACATTGATTATATGGGTGGATGAGATCCCCATGCATACATACATTGATTATATGGGTGGACGAGATCCACATGCATACATGCATTGATTATTACTTTTGGATGTTATCCACATGCATATAGGTATTGACTACCTTGTTGGCACATATACAGACCCGGTCACCCTAGACATCATAGTATTACCTTCATGATATAGTTGACCTAGGAGTCGTTGTTTATTCGATTTCTATCTGTTGATATTTTTCTACTCATAAGTTAGTAACTCACCCCGTTGTGCCACAGTTCTTGCAGGTTGACCGCTTGGATCGGTAGCGGCATCGCTGGCACACATTTGCATTCGGGTGTTTTGCAGTGGTAGGTGGGACATTTGTATCGTACCCTCTCTTGTATTATATTTCTTATTGTATCTAGTAAACTCCATCAATCAAAATTAGTAATTTGTCTAAGTAATGAGACTTAGTGAGATTGTGGTTGCGAGACTTAGAGCGAAGGGTTTTTCGCTACTTGTAGGTTTGATGTCTTGCTTATTTATTTATCTTTTTGTGGTGAATTTCATCGTTGGGGATCGTATAATTATTTATACTGTATTGCGTGGTTTTGATCCGCCGTTTGGCGAAGAGCTAGCTCCCGCTTGGGGATGCCTTTATCATTATTTTGTATTTGTTGTTTTGGATTAAAATATACAAAGAAGGTGCTGCCAAAATTTTTAAAAAACGAAACATGTTTTCAAACTAGTAAATTTCACTTGCATCATTCATGCTCCTTTTCTATGCATTAAGAAAACTTGATTTCATTACACCATTATTTCAAAACCTCGCCTCCTTTATTTTTCTTAAAAGGTTTGATTTCTGGGTTTCAGCTTACTTGAATTCTATTATTCCTTTAGATGTTGCGTGATTCAAGTGCTGGTCACGAGCTAATATTTCGGGTCGTGACAGTTGGGCAATTAAGTCTTAGCGGTGTCTCCAGACCTAATGCCCTAAAACAATCTGATTCGGGAGTCATTGACCCAAAACTCGCTAAGTTTCCAAATATCAAATAAAACAAGTGTAACATTCTGAAAAAAATCGTTTAGGTGAAAATTCTGATAATCGGTAAAATAACTGGTGTTTTCCGTAAAAACCAAGATATAATTTTTTTTCCAGCATAGACTTAATTATACCGAATTTAGATATATAATGGCTAGTATTGGTAATTATTTAGTCACTTATAAATTTGATAGTTTACTAAAATATTTTCTTAATTAATTATTTTAAATATTATTATAAGCTTTCACCAATACATTTAATTAGTGATAATTACAAATGAGAATGGGTTAATACAAGTTTTGTGCATCATGACACATTAAACTAAAATGTAACATGTTGTTTTTGAAATGAAAAAAATTGTCAAGATGGTTCTAGAAAATTTAAAGAAAAAGGTTAAATAGAAAAGGAAAATTTAAAGAAAATAATAAAGAAAGAAGTATGGGCTTGTTGACTTGAGTTTGGGGGGGTTCCTGGAAATTTCCACACACACACCCCATACACTCACCTCTCTCCCTTCTCTGGCCGAGAGCCTCCTGCAACTCCCCCAAATTTTCACACCTCCATTCACTTCAAAAAAATCCACAAATTTGCATCAAAAATCCATACAAATCCTTATTAATTCCTACTTGAACCTTAAATCATTATTCCTTGACCTGTCTAGCTTAGATTCTTTATGCAAGAAGCCATTTTGGGAGACCAAGTTTACAAGTTGATCTCATGATTTTTGAGGTATAAGTCTTCACCTTATAGTTGCTTTGTTAGGTAATTACTTGAATCTAAATTATTTAAGTATTAAATTGGTTCAAATTGAAAGTTTGAAATTTCAAGAGAATGATTTGGGTTCAAGATTAGGGTTTTATCACTTGATTTTGGTTATGATGTTTAGTTTAACATCTTTAGTTTTGCAAAACCTAACCTAGTTGCTAAATTACTAATTGTTACTTTTAAATTGTCCTAATTAAGCTCTCTTACAAACTAGATTTTTAGGATTAAGGTAAATAGTTGAGATAAAATTCTAGTAAAGATTTGTGTGGTTTAATTAAGCAATTAAATGATCATTGTGGCCACTAGAACTGCTAAAACATCTAGATTTGTACTAAAACGGTTAATGGTTGCTTACTAGGTTTTTTTGGAATAAATTGATTTTAGTTAAGTTTGGGGTTTTGATGATATACAACCTATTTCCTAATGTATTTAGTGTGTTGTGAACGTGCGATTGGTGCGATTGGGTTTTTGGTTTGGTAGTTGCCACGTATAGCGGCCCTAGTTGTGGTTTGTGGCGTTGTCGCGAGCGCGTTATGTGCACCAAGTGCGTGCGCATTTAGTTAGTGCGCCTGGTTGACTTGTATTGTTTGTGTCCGCGACTATTTATATATTTATTCTCTTATTTCCTTGTATACGGTTCTAGGATTGGGTGAAAAGGTGTCGGATGTGGCGTGAAAATGGCAAAGCTGAAATCGGATCATATTAGCCGAGGCGTCCCGGTGAGTAGATGTACACATCTATGGAGGAATCGTCTAGATGGCACAAGGCGCCGGGATTTCTAGTAGTGCTTGTATTTATATGCGTAGTCTCCTAGTTAGTCATCTCATTGCATTGCATCATCATGGATATATATGATATTATCTCATAGGACACTTGCACTATTACCATTGGTTCATGCCGCACGTGCACTATTCATGCGTACACACACGCCTATGGTAATTACTATGTCACGAACACTATAGAACTTACTTAGAATCGTTATCTGTGCATTGCATCATGTATGATTTATAGACTTGTACTTGTATAGTCATTTTATTAAGATGGATACGCAGGATTGTTAGTCATATATACATACCTCATTGCATCATGATTCATGCATAGCTTCTGGCCGTACTTTGCAAGATATATACTATCGTATCATAGACATCCATCATTACCAACATATTTACATATTGTGATTCTTCTCGAGAATTTCAGTATTTATGAGATTTATGGATTTTGGGGAAAACCGCAAGGATTTTATAAACCTATTATCATTTTAAAGTAGAAATTGCGGTTTTCTCGTGATATGATGTGCGCGGCGTCCACCATATGTTTTCTCGGTTCTTGAGCGGTATCATATTCCCGATTCGAGGAGGGGGATGCACCATCTGCGGCTACATGGTGGACCCGGTGCGGTACCTCGGGGCCAGAAGATCGCACAGATAGCGTTGAGACCGGCAGGGGAGCATTACTGACAGGTTATTTGATGCGGCGGATATCCGGATGATACCGACGTAGTCGTAAGATTTGATGATATGGGTCAATCCGGACTGACGGAGCCCGAGACATTGAGATATTGAGACATTGAGATACTGATATATATATATATATATATATATATATTGTGTCAATACTTGACATGGATTTTCGGTTGATTTCATTGATGATACTTCAGTTTATTGCACAGAGGTTTTTCTAAGATAAGAACAAAGATTTTCTCATACCAGACTCGTTCAGGTTTAGTGTTTGATTATGCATTCATGTTGCATGCATGTTAGTACATTGTATTATATCAATATACGTAGGTTGAGACGCATTTGCGTGCTTGCTTAGGATAGCCTTATTAGATGTTACTTATTACTCACGAGTTGGCAACTCACCCCCGTTGTGCCACAGTATCTTGCAGGTCTGATCCGTCAGCACAGTAGCGGCGGGCGTACTTCCTCATTTAGCTTCTTTTGCTTGACTTGCGGCTTGCTTGTAGGTGAGTTGCGGGGATATTTTGTTCCATCTTGTATTATTATTTTGTATCTAGTATACTCTATCTACCCTTGTATATTTGACTAGACGGTGAGACTCATGGGACTTGTATTTGTGATGTTGGTGTCGATGCTCACTTGAGCCGACGTGGTGATTCTCATTTCTTGCTTTCAGATGCTTATTTCACACTTTTGATATACATATTGCATGTGGTTGTGATTCCGCCATTGGCGAAGAGCTAGCTCCCGCTTGGGATGCCTTATTTCATCATTTATATGTATTTTCATGTGTTGTACCCATTTGGGAGCCAGTATTTACAAAGAAGACTCTGCCGAAATTTTTGAGAAAATATGACGTCGCTTTTAAATGTTTAATGCCACTTATTTGTTAAAACCACTTTCTTTAAAACAAGTTTTCCTTCACTCTAATTGTTAAACGGTTTAGTTTTCTGGGATTTGTTTTACTTAAATTATGTTACGCCTTAAGACGTTTCGTAATTTAAGTGCCGGTCACATTCCGTATCTTCGTGTCGTGACAAAGTTGGTATCAGAGAGATAGGTTTTACCTTTCTGAGTGTAGGATGACATTTGGTAGATGGAGTGGGTGACTTAAGCAGAATGACGTAGCTTGTGTATGTTCCGCGGCATACTTACGATACGGTACTCTGCCTAAGTGACCTTAGGATATATATTTGCTTTTATCTCCTTTCTTGATTCCGGAAACCCTTTAATTCGATCGCAATGTTCCTATTAATCCTGTTTCTTATTCCAGCCACTATACCGCCGGAGACTACGAGGGCCAGAGGGCTGCCGCCAGGGATAAGATTAGAGTAGGCTCGTCTGAGATAAGGACCGATCTGGGTGGTACGCCTACCCCTTAGGGATAGAGTGATCCGCTTTTTCCAGGATGGATAACTAGGCTGGAGTCGAGTATTTCGACAGATGGTCAGATTGTTAGTTGAAGCTAGCCGAGCTCCGAGAGCCGATGATGTCCCTCCTACTGCAGGGACTGTTTTTGTACCTGCTGCTCAGGCAGCTGTTTCTGTTGTTACCGAGATTATTTCCGTATCGTTATAGAAGTTTTTGAGGCTGAAGCATCTAGTTTTTACAGGCATTGATGCAGTGAAGGATCCGTAGACAATCCTTGACAGGATGGTTAGGAATTGTCGTTCACAGAGTTGTTCTAACGAGATATGGATTGAACTTGCGAGTCAATGGAGAGAGGTCGAGCTGCAGATCTACTTCCTATTACTTGGTATGAGTTCTTAGATTTATTTCTTGCTTGTTTTCTTCTGATAGCGTTCGAGTTGCCCGAGCTCGTAGTTTCGAGCTATTGCGTAAGACTTCAGGGATGATGGTGTCCGAGTACGACATTTAGTTTACTCAGCAGTCCGATATGCTCCTTACCTGGTGGACACTGAAGAGAAACGGATAAAGAGGTTCATATGGAGATTGGACATGCAGTTATTTCTTGCTATTGGTGCCCAGCATTTAGACACTTACGTCGCTGCTATGAACGCAACCTTACTATTGGAGGAGCGCATTTCTAAGACTTCAGTCGTTTCTGAACCGAAGCGGATTCGTACCGGCATGCCAGCTCAAGGCGGTTAGATAGACGCTGTTGTGACAGTTTTTTTCGGTGTTTCATCCGATGCGTACGTCTTTCTGGTGTTATTTCAGTGTTTTCTTTCGATGTGCGTATTTCTTTTGTTGTTTAAACTCGTATCTACGCACTTTGTACCGAGTTTGGACCTAGAGTCATCCTTGTTTGATCTGCTGCTGGTTGTTATTATTCCAGTAAGCTAGTCTTTTATCGCTCGAAATGTTTTTCGTTCATGCTTATTTTGTTCGTATCGGAGATAGGGATTCTTCTGTCAATTTGATGCTTCTCGATATATTTGACTTCGAAGTTCTTCTGAGCATGGATCGGTTAACCATATGTATTGCGTCCGTGGACTACCGTGAGGAGGCAGTCAGATTTAGTTTTCTGGGTGAGCTAGTTCTTATTATTCATGGAGACCTTAGCGCCACCCTTCTCGATTTGAATTCTTCTCTTCGTGCTTGTCAGCTTTTGAGAAAAAGATGTCAGGAATTCTTAGCGTATGTTTGTGATGTTAGAGCCGTGAAGGTCCCGTTAGACCAGGTCCCATTTGTGAGAGAGTTTCCATATGTTTTCCTGACGAGTTGCTTGGTTTGTCTCCAGAACGCGATATTGAGTTCTGCTTTGACTTGATTTCCGGTATGGAGCCTTTTTCTCTACCGCCATATCGGATGGACCCGGCGGAGCTTAATGGACTGAAGGATAAGTTGCAAGATTTGTTGGATAAGGGCTTGTTCGTCCGAGTTCGTCACTTTGGGGAGCTCATGTTCTGTTCGTCAAGAAGAAAGACAGCAGTTGTGTTGGTGCATCGATGATCGTCAGTTGAATCGAGTTACTGTTCGAGATAGATATCCCCTACCTCGTATCGACGATTTATTTGATTAGTTCCAGGGTGCAGGACATTTCTCACAGATTGACTTACGATTAGGCTACCATTAGTTGAGGGTCCGAGAGGATGATATTCCGAAGACTGCTTTTCGCACGCGTTGCGGGCATTATGAGTTCTTGGTGATGTCATTCGGGCACACCAATGCCCCAGAAGCGTTTATGGACTTGATGAACCGCATATTCAGGCCGTTTTTTGATCAGTTATTATCGTGTTCGTTGATGACATTTTAGTATACTTTCGGAACCGAGAGGAGCCTGGGCAGTAATTGAGGATTTCGTTTCAGACCTTGAGGGAGCACCAACTATTCGATAATTTATCTAAGTGTGTTTTCTGGTTGGATGGTGTTAACTCCTTGGGTCACTTAGTTAAGAGAGATAGTATATGTATGGAACCGAATGAGATCAAGGCCGTTCAACATTGGCCCAGACCTGTATCAGTGACGGAGGTTCGCAGCATTTTGGGTTTGGACGGATACTATTGATATTTCGTACAGGATTTTCGTATATAGCTGTAACGTTGACCGAGTTGACCCGAAAGGGAGTTCCATTTTCTTTGGACCGAAGCATGCAAGCAGAGCATTCAGCAGTTGAAGACTCGTTTGATTACGACACTAGTATTATCATTGCCTTTAGGATCAGGCGGTTTTGTTGGTTATTGCTATGCTTCTCGGCAGTTGAAGAAGAACGAGCAGAATTATTCCACACATGACTTAGAAATGGCTGCGATGGTTTTTACACTTAAGATTTGGAGACACTACTTATACGGTGAGTCGTGCCAGATATTCATGGACCACAAGAGTTTAAAGTACATTTTTTTCAGAAGCAAGATCTGAATTTGAGACAGCACAGATGGATGGAGCTAGTGAAAGATTATGACTGCGAGATTCTTTACCATCCAGGAAAGGCGAATGTTGTGGCAGATGCTTTGAGTCGGAGACCCGGGGGTGTAGCTTTTCTTGTTTAAGCACAGTTCAGAGACAGTCGACGGCAGATTAGCAGATTCTATATGACAGCCGAGTACAGTTCGAGTTTACGTCGACCGGGGGAAAACTTGTCCGTGTCCGTGCACATCCACAGTTATTTGATCATATCCATGAGGTATAGTCCGATGGCGTTCATTTGTTAGAGATCTTGGAGCAGGTTCGACAGGGCAGAGATTCAGAGTTCGTGATTGACGATCAGGGAATACTATGAATTATGACTTGACTATGTGTACCAGATTCCAAGGGATTAAGACGCGAGATCTTATAGGAGGTGTATCAGTCAATATATAGTGTTCATCCAGTTTCCACCAAGATGTATTATAATTTGAGAGAAGTCTGCTGGTGTGAAGGGATGAAGAGAGATGTCACAGATTTTGTTTCGGGATGCTGACTTGTCAGCAAGTCAAGGCTGAGCATCAGAGGCCAGCAGGAGAATTGCAACCTTTGCCCATTCCGGAGTGAAAAAGGGAGCGGATTTCTATAGATTGTATCGTAGGTCTACCTAGGACCAGTCAAAAGTATGACTCTATTTAAGTGATTGTAGACCGATTGACGAAGTAGCTCACTTTCTGCCAGTGAAGACCACTTTCGGATTCATTCAGTATGTTCAGATATATGTTGATGAGATTGTGCGACTACATAGAGTTCCGACTTGTATTGTGTCCGACCAGGACACCCAGTTCACCAGCCGACTATGGCAGAAAACTTCAGGAGGCTTTGGGCACCTGATTGAGTTTCAGTGTAGTTTTCCATCCGCAGACAATGGTCAATAAGAGCGGACCATTCAGATTCTTGAGAACATGCTCCGAGCTTGCGTTCTAGATTTCGTGGCAGTTGGGATCGCCACTTGCCTTTGATAGAATTTTCATATAATAACAGCTTCCAGGAGGAGTTTCAGATGGCACCTTTCAACGGATTATATGGGAGGAAATGGCAATCGCCCGTTTGTTGGACAGAGCTCAGTGACAATAGTATTTGGGGCCACAAATTGTGCAGGAGATGACCGAAAAGATTCAGTGGATTCAAGATAGGTTGAGAGCGGCCTAGAGCAGGCAAAAATCTTATGTGGATGGACGTCGTCGCAAAATTGAGTTCACCGTTGGAGATCATGTTTTTCTGGAGGGTTTCTCCGATGAAGGGCATGTCGAGATTCGGAAAGAAAAGGAAGACTTGGTTCCAGATATGTGGGTTCTTAGAGATTCTCGAGCGAGTCGGCACAGTTTTTTATCGTTTGGCTCTTCTACAAACCTTTCCAGATATTCACCCTGTGTTTCATGTATCAATGCTCCACAAGTACCTTCATGACCCCTCTCGCATGATACAGCATCAGACGATCCAGCTAGAGCGCGATCTTTCTTTCACCGAGCAGCCAATAGTCATTCTAGATCGGCAGATGAAGGAACTGAGGTCCGGGGTCATATCATCCGAATAGGTTCTTTGACGTAGCCTGAACGGTGAAAAAGATCACGTGGGAAACCGAGGAAGAGATGAGGAAGAAATATTCTCATCTCTTCGAGGGTACGCGTAGTTAAAATTTTAAATTCGGGGACCGAATTTCTTAAAGGGGGAAAGATTGTAATGTTCTGAAAAAAAATTGTTTAGGTGAAATTTTCGATAATCGGTAAAATAACTGGTGTTTTCCGTAAAAACTAATTATTTTTCAACATAGACTTAATTATACCTAATTTAGATATGTAATGGCTAGTATTGCTATTTATTTAGTCACTTATAAATTTGATAGTTTACTAAAATATTTTCCTTAATTAATTATTTTAAATATTATTATAATGTTTCACTAATACATTTAATTAGTGATAATTACAAATGAGAATGGGTTAATACAAGTTTTGTGCATCATGACACATTAAACCAAAATGTAGCATGTTGTTTTTGAAATAAAAAGAAATTGTCAAGATGGTTCTAGAAAATTTAAAGAAAAAGGTTAAATAGAAAAGGAAAATTTAAAAAAAATAATAAAGAATGAAGTATGGGCTTGTTGACTTGAGTTTGGAATGGGGGGCGTTTCTTGGAAATTTCTACACACACACCCACACACTCTCCTCTCTCCCTTCTCTGGCCGAGAGCCTCCTGCAGCACCCCCAAATTTTCTCACCTCCATTCACTTCAAAAAAATCCACAAAATTGCATTAAAAATCCATACAAATCCTTATTAATTCCTACTTGAACCTTAACCCATTATTCCTTGACCTATCTAGCTTGGATTCTTGAAGCAAGAAGCCATTTTGGGAGACCAAGTTTACAAGTTGATCTCATTATTTTTTAGGTATAAGTCTTCACCTTATAGTTGCTTTGTTAGCTAATTACTTGAATCTAAATTATTTAAGTATTAAATTGGTTCAAATTGCAAGTTTGAAATTTCAAGAAAAGGATTTGGGTTCAAGATTAGGGTTTTATCACTTGATTTTGGTTATGATGTTTAGTTTAATATCTTGAGTTTTGCAAAACCTAACCTAGTTGCTAAATTACTAATAGTTACTTTTAAATTGTCCTAATTAAGTTCTCTTGCAAACTAGATTTTTAGGATTAAGCTAAATAGGTGAGATAAAATTCTAGTAAAGATTTGTGTGGCTTAATTAAGCTATTAAGTGATCATTGTGGCCACTAGAATTCCTAAAACATCTTGATTTGTACTGAAACGGTTAATGGTTGCTTACTAGTTTTTTTTGGAATAAATCGATTTTAGCTAAGTTTGGGGTTTTGATGATATACAACCTATTTCTTAATATATTTAGTGTGTTGTGAACGCGCGATTGGTGCGATTGGATTTTTGGTTTGTAGTTACCACGTACAGAGACCCTAGTTGTGGTTTGTGGCGTTGTCGCAAGCGCGTTTTGTGCACCAAGTGCGTGCGCGTTTAGTTAGTGCGCGTGGTTGACTTGTATTGTTTGTGTCCACGACTGTTTATATATTTATTCTCTTATTTCTTTGTGTACTTTTCTAGAATCGGGTGCAGAGGCATCGGATGTGGCGCGGAAATGGCAGAGCTGAAATCGGATCATATTAGTCGAGGCGTCCCGGTGAGTAGATGTACACATCTACGTGGGAATCGTCTGGATGGCATAAGGCGGCAGGATTTCTAGTAGTGCTTGTACTTATATGCGTAGTCTCATAGTTATTCATCTAATTGCATTGCATCATCATTGATATATATGATATTATCTCATAAGACACTTGCACTATTACCATTGGTTCATGTCGCACGTGCACTATTCATGCGTACACACACGCCTATGGTAATTGCTATGTCACGAACACTATAGAACTTGCTTAGAATCGTTATCTGTGCATTGCATCATATATGATTTGTAGACTTGTACTTTTATAGTCATTTTATTAAGATGGATACGCAGGATTGTTAGTTATATATACATACATCATTGCATCATGATTCATGCATAGCTTCTGGTCGTTCTTTACATGATATATACTATAGTATCATAGACATCCACATTACCGACATGTTTACATATTGTGATTCTTTTCAAGGATTTCAGTATTTATGAGATTTATAGATTTTGGGGAAAACCGCAAGGATTTTATAAACCTATTATCATTTTGAAGTAGATATTGCGGTTTTCTCGTGATATGATGTGCGCGGCGTCCACCATGTGTTTTCTCGGTTCTTGAGCGGTATCATATACCCGATTCGAGGAGGGGATGCACCGTCTGCGGGTACATGGTGGACCCGGTGCGATACCTCGGGGCAAGAAGATCGCACATATAGCGTTAAGCCCGGCAGGAGAGCACTACCAACCGGTTATTTGACGCGGCGGATATCCGGAGGATACCGACCAAGTCGTGAGATTTGAGGAAATGGGTCGATCCGGACTGACGGAGCCCGAGATATTGAGATATTGAGACATTGAGATATTGAGATATTGGGATATAGATATATATATATATATATATATATATATATATATATATATATTGTTTCGATGCTTGACACGAATTTTTGGTTGATTTCATTGATGATACTTCAGTTTATTGCATAGAGATTTTCTAAGATAAGAACAAAGACTTTCTCATACCAAACTCGTTCAGGTTTCGTGTTTGATTATGCATTCATGTTGCACGCATGTTAGTATATCGTATTATATCGATATGCGTAGGTTGAGACGAATTTGCGTGCATGCTTATGATAGCCTTATTAGATACTACTTACTACTCACGAGTTGGCAACTCACCCCCGTTATGCCACAGTATCTTGCAGGTCTGGCCCGTCAGCACAGTAGCGGCGGGCATACTTCCTCATTTAGCTTCTTTTTCTTGACTTGCAGCTTGCTCGTAGGTGGGTTGAGAGGATATTTTGTTCCATCTTATATTATTATTTTGTATCTAGTATACTCCATCTACCGTTGTATATTTGACTAGATGGTGAGACTCGTGGGACTTGTATTTATGATGTTGGTGTCGATGCTCACTTGAGGCGACGTAGTGTTTCTCATTTCTTACTTTCAGATGCTTATTTCGCACTTTTGATATACATATTGCATGTGGTTGTGATTCCGCCATTGGCAAAGAGCTAGCTCCCGCTTGGGGATGCCTTATTTCATCATTTATATGTATTTTCATTTTTTGTACCCATTTGGGGGCCAGTATTTATAAAGGAGACTCTGCCGAAATTTTCAGGAAAATATGATGTCTTTTTTAAATGTTTAATGCCACTTATTTTTTAAAACCACTTGCTTTAAAATAAGTTTTCCTTCACTCTAATTGTTAAACGGTTTAATTTTCTGGGCTTTGGCTTACTTAGATTATGTTACTCCTTTAGACGTTTCGTAATTTAAGTGTCAGTCACGTTCCGTACCTTCGGGTCGTGACAATAAGCTAAGCAATTGTTCTCTCCAAGTTAAAAGTCCTCACAGTTTTCTGTGAGAGAATAATCTTGGCGGTGATGAGTTTTTCTATTATAACAGTTTTTTAGCGGAGATATGAAAGTTTTATTTATAAAATTATAAGAATTTTTGCACGATCACGAAAGGTGTGTATGAACAAAAACAGGTGAAAGGTAGGAGTGAAGAATAAAACTTAGTTCTCTGTTAAAAATGATATAATTTTTGACTTGAAATTTAACTGGAGAACGAAACTTGAGAAGATCTTAAGTCTTTTCGAACTCGTTTGATCCTTTAGAAGTCTATCCTGGTCCGTATTTATGACATGATGACCCTAATCGAAGTTCTTAAAACTTAACGATACTCTTCTCACAATCACGTAAAGACGTATATGAACTTATGCTAAATGATATGTGAGGAGTGAAAAATAAGGGTTGGACGTTTCTGACTAGAATAATAGAACTTCTAGCTTTGATACTTAACTTAAGATTAGAATCAACAGTTTCTTCACGACACTAACTAGACGGAATTTTGTAGGTGTAATCCGCTGAAAACCCTCAGGAGACAAAACTCATCCTACTAGGGACACCTAGAGGTTTAATGGCTTGTTTCACGGGCTCAGTGCAATCGTGTTCCCTGCGAAAGTGAGGTTAAGATTTTGTTTTGCTCGGGACGAGCAAAAGATAGGTTTGGGGGTATTTGATCAGCACGATTTATTACATTATAATACCGCTCATTTTCTATCATTTTGTTAATAAGCAGTGCTATTTTATCTATGTCTGCTCATTAATACAAAATACAGGTACACAGGCAAAAACACTGGAGACGGTACACAATATGAATAGAAACGACGGTTTTTAGCGGAACTGAAAACGGGACAGAATACAGATCAAGAAAAATGTGTTTGCATCAAATAAAGTTGTGTACAATAATTCTTGGTTTTGTTCCAACATGATACAATAACATGTTACATGTGTGAACATGGCACACAGTAGGCATGACATGATACACAAGTGGGCATGGCTCATGATTAGGAAAGTATGGATGTGATATACAAGTTGGCACACTTTTGGGACTGCCATGAACATGTTTTATGCAAGTTGCACAAGTATGAAAAGTTGTGATGTGAAATATTGAATTATATTTTGCATTCCCTGTCTTCAACTTCATATGAGGGTTCTAGTGTGAATTAAAATAAATAAACATATCCTAAAAACATGTTATCATGACGAAGACCACCCAAGAAATTTAGCAGCCTAACTCCACTAAACTACGGCGGAAGCGCGGCAAAAATCCCTTATTGCGGCGGAAGCATGGCCATCTTGGCTCCAAAAGTCTCCGGGTTTCAGGGGTAGTTTGGTAACTTCATAATACTTTGGAAAACACTCCTAGACATTCATTTCAAGGCTTATAAATACAGCAGATCAACAAAGAGATACTAGATCCCATCTTTAGTTAAAGTTTTGTATAAGTTTTAGTTTAAGATTTGAAGAGAGTTGTGTAGAGCTCAAGCATGGTTTTCTTCTTCTTCTTCCCTCTTGGAGCTCTCATTTGAGAGCGTCATTAAGGAGGTTGAACAAGTAACCAATATCATGTATCTCAACTTCTTCATTTGTTAATACAACTATTCTTTCGTTGTTATTTGTTTTTTTATTTCTTATGTTGTTTTCATTTCTTTCTAATATGATGTTTGAGTAATCTTATGGTTGTGGTAATGATGAGTATGTGAGATGAATAGATTCGTCTTGTGAATGTTTAATATGCTTAAATGAGATTATAACTTCAAGATTGTTTTATGATATTGGTGTGATATGGTATTTTGATTTCATGGTTACAAGGTAACCTCTTCATGTACCATATTCTCTCATATTCTTCATTTTACAATATTTAAGTTAAAATCAAATAGTGTTAAGGTTGATAAGTATTAGATGGGGTATTTTGTTAACAAGTTGATTGACACACTTCTTCATTTCATATACCATATACTATCAGCAATCACTTAGCAAGCTTAATGCTAAAACCACTTGCTCTTATATACCAATTTGTGTATTTGATGTTGATGTATGCTTGCTAACCCTTCTGCTTAGTGTTGATACTTCAAACTTAGACATACAAACGGTAAGTGAGTAATTGTGTTAGAAACGTGATACGTTATTATGATGTGCGTTCTACTCAGTTCTCTACTTACTGCAATCAAGACGGTGTCACTTTGCAGCTAGCCGGTTGAGTACGGGTCGATCGACAGGGAGATGGTAGTATGTCCGTTCGTGTTTTAAACGAGTCAATGAAAGAATGTATATATGTGTTCAATTCTATCCTAAGTGTTTGTACGTATAATCAAGTAAGCTTGTTAGGATTAGGGTTGGTTAGTAGAGTTAGGATTAGTCTTATACTTGTCTTTTTCCATTCTTAAAACGATATTGGGATGATCGAAAGTAGCGGGGATTAGGAGGACATAGGAATGGGATTTACGAGTTTAAGCAATCTTTCCAACGCTAAATCCATTCCTAGTGCCCCTTGTCTGTCCGCTAAATGCGCTTATTTCCAACCATAGGCCAAACACCTGCAACCATGTATCCAATTAATTCACAACTACATATCACGTTGTAGTGCGCTTAAAGGACTTCTCGACTTAGGTCGCGGCTATATGTCACGTATAGCGCGCCTAAGTGAAGGGGTTGCGTTTATTTGGTCTAGGTTCGTTTTAGGATTTTTGGTGAAGAGAAGCACAAGGGATTTTTCTGTCCCTCATACTAACCTTCCTTAGCCCCTAACAAGTATGGAAATTATTCACACATTAAAATGAAAAGAAAACAAAGCAAGATAGAAGAAAAGAGAGAAAGGAAAAATTACGGTTTTATAAGTGTTAGTGTATATGCCCTAAAGGCCATTACTGTATCATACTAGCTTGTATAATACTTGATGGAAGCTTGGGATATTCACAGTTATATAGACAATCTTGCTTAAAATGGTAGTATACTACTTGGTTTGTTTCTACTTTAATATGTGCATATATTTCTTTTAGCATATCGCTTATACATATTAGTAGAGCCCTTAGGATCTTTGCTTGATTACCAGCGTTGTGATGACAGTCACACTTGCGGGGGCTGGGTAATCTATAAGCACATCCTTATACAGGTCCCTAGTCGTAGGACTATCGAGACAGGGCATCGATACTCCGGAGTAGACTAGCGTATGCGCTTCTCATCCCAGCAGAGGAGACGGTCTGTCCCACAGCCATCAGCACGTCGTACTTGAGATAGTATGCGGGTGCTCGTTAGGTTATGAGTACACTGGACAGGACTCGTCGGGAACTGTTGGTTGGTATTATACCTATCGTCAGTTATCAGTTCCCAGGTAACATGAGTACAGCTTAGTCCGCTAACTTGAAACCGTCACTTCGCCTCGAGTGTGTTCCCACTGTACTTTGATTACTACCCTACCACGGCTCAAACGAGTTATGCAAACAGGTAGTAGTTGGGTGCAGTCCCGAAGCACTTGGAGGCAGTGACGGTTAGACAGGATTCGTCTCTCCCGGTATTGGGAGTTGATATCGCGCTGTGTCAAGGAGAGCCATTACACATAGTCGTCCCTGGCCAGGGCAAGCGAGATATACTGGTAGGTTTCCAGTGTTATCTCAGAGTGTTCTGGGCTACACTCCGACACGACTTGTACCACAATTAGGGGACTGACGTTTACCGCCCCCTAGGCCTGCCATGCGATATTCTTAAACGAACAGACCGGACTGTACGGAGACTGTCACATTCAAGCTCAGTAGGAGTTCGGATGGGTTTCACCTCATCAGTCTTCTTATCGGCATCTACCTGGGGGCCGTTACGCACAGCTAATGCCGCTTACGGTCTGTGGTTAAACCCACTGCCAGCATAGTTTCGAGTCTTTAGAGTCCTACACAGAGAGCTATTCGCCTTTAGGCAAAAAGAGTAGAGGTCGTATGGTTTTGCGACGGGGTTCGGTCACATCCGCGCATTTGTGCACGTTTGGTGTCCGGGTAGTTATTACTAGCGGGCTTTGGTTTAAGCCAGATCCTAGTATACGTTTTGGGATTGGTTTTATCTCGTTTGTATTCATGTTCCTCAGAACGCGGATGCGGGTGTGTATGCACGGTTGACCGAGACAGAGGCAGAAGATTCTCATTAGGGTTGTTGACTGTTGACTTTTTCTAAACCCTAATGAGAATAAGAAATATGGTTAATAATAATATTAATTAAGTATTATTGTGCCATGAATGGGTTGAAAGTTTGAATTCGTTGACTTGTTGACTTTGTTGACCGGTTGACTAGTTTGGACTTGTTCACCATCATCATTACAATGGCTATCATTTCATGGCTATGACTTTTGCTTGCTTGTTTGTTCACAAAATGCATTAAATGCATGAAATGATATTGCCATTGAAATGAACCATCACAAAATACTTGATTACTATTATTATTATGATTATTTTGGTTTTTGAGAGCATGGTTGCAAAAGTCTTCACTCATTCTATCATATTGATTCTCTCTCATCCAAGCTCTCCCTCTTCTTCTTGCTCTTCCTCTTGCTCATGGTTCTCTTGTCTCATGAGTTGAGAAACAAGAACCATTGAGATAAAAAAAACCCCAAAACACTTCTCTACTCATCCTAAAGTACAAGGTCTAACAAGCCAAGTATTTTAGTTTCCTCTTGATTGAGGTTGGAGCCAAAGGTAGAAGCTTTCGGGTGGATCCATCTTCGGCACAAGGAGACGACGAGGTGAGGTCGATCCGACTACTACAAGGAGTCGAAGAGAAGGAGTTCAAGATTAGGTATAACCCTTAACATAGTAGCTAAACTCTTAGTTAGATTGTTAGATAGTTTGTTTAGCAAAGATCCGGTTTCTAGTCCATGTTACCTTCACCGAAAAATCATTTTTTCACCATTTCCGCAACCCCGAAAGAACCGGAGATGGGTAACATGGACTTACAGTGGTATCAGAGCCTAGCTAAACACTATCAAGCATGTTAGCAAAGTAACTAGAAGTTCGATCGGAGAAAAAATCACAAAAATTGCCCGAGACATAAACTTTCTGTCGATTTTTTTACTGCTCTAAAAATTATTTGACACATCTGAAAAATCGCCTCAGGGTTTTTAATGAACACAGAAGAAAACCGATCCAGCGAGTCGACCAACTCACCGCCGAACCTCGGCAAGAACATGCTTCTTGCCGCGGATCCGCAACTCGGCCGTCGATCGGTTTTCCTGCAGTGTGTTTACAAGGGTGTTTTGGGATTTTTGCAATATGTTGTTTCTGCCCAGATTTTCCAGAAAACAAATTTGTGTTTTGGGGTGGTTACTGATTGGTTAAGATTTAACGTGCTTGCGCTTTCTAAAAGATAGATCAAAAATATTTGTAACCGCAATCAAGAACGGCGTCGCTTTGCAGCTAGCCGGTGAGTACGGGTCGGTCCACAGGGATGTTGTGAATTTCCGATTCGTTCTTACGAGTTAATTCCGAAGGGTGTTCGGAGTTATTAAATCTAAAAACCTAATTATTCTAGGGCAATTAATTAAATCTATTCTTGCTAGGACTAGGTTTAGGGATGATTTGGAAATGGTAGTAAATCTCAACGCTTTCTTTACCCGAATGAAGATCTGTGAGGAGTTATGGTAATTATCAATAAAGTGGATTAGATCCGTTCGGGAAGGTGTTCCTTCCTCTAGGTTCTTGTCCTTCCTTTAGAGATCCTTACCCTAACCTCCATGGAAAACATCACACCCGGGCCTTTATACTACGGTATCACCGCTACCTAGAGGGATAGAGTGCCGTAGGGAGCGGTATGTGCATGCATGCATGGAGTCCTATTGTAAATATTTGATGGGTAAGAAAGGGATGAGAGATCGCATCTCTCAAAATCCTTCCCAAAAGCTAAACCCTAAACAAGTTCCTAGGGCATGAAATTAAATCTACCTAGGGCAAGGAATTAAAATACTTACTGATGGCTCTCTCAAAACATCAAAGCAGGGTTGTCAGATCTGAATTTCTGAATTAAAGAGAGGCACCGATGCTCTCCAAAAGATTTCTAAATTTTATTAATGAAGGGAGGCATGAGAAATTACAAGGTCTTGGGTTCTATTTATAGGAAATAGAAACCCTAGGGTTTACAATTGCACCGCATGTCTAAAGTTATAAATATACCCCTAGAAAATCTTTCAACAGCCGCCAAAGAAATATGGAAAATTTTCCTGCGCACTAGGGCTTCTTACAGCCGCGGAAGCGCCGCGTATATGGGCTTTGGGCCGCGGAAGCGCGGCCCAATGATGAGGTCATCTTTGGATTTTTCTTGGGCTTCTTGGGGTTCTTCTGCTAAGCTTTACTAAGATCTTCCTATTTGTTGGTCAAAATCCTTTTTTTGTGTCTTCTTTTGTGTTTTTCACTGTTTTTGCTCCAACAACCTGTAACCTGTAACATGTAGCAGACATGGGTCAAAAGCACCTGTTTTTATTGTAAAATGCATAAGAATGGGAATATAAAATACAATATTATGGTGTGAACAAATACCCCCAAACTTATCTTTTGCTCGTCCTCGAGCAAACTTATTGTTTTATTCTCTACAAAAAACCTAACCGCACTTTCGCAGGGAAACGCGATTGCACTGAGCATGTGCAACAAGCCGTTAAACCTCTAGGTATCCCTAGTATGAGGAGTGTTGTCTCCTGAGGGTTTTCAGCGGATACTACCCACAAAATCCTATCAACTCAGCCCATTGACTTTTGTTCTCCAATTAGGTTTTCTAACAAGGAATTCTATTATCTTCTACCTGTAAATTATCCACCCATATTTTTCACGCTTCCTCATTATTTAACTTAAGATTATATATGTTATGTAGACCTACTTAGCTTTCGGCATTTCTTAAGTCTTCCTTCTAGGGTTTCATCTCTACTTAGGAATTTTCTATCAACTCCATTAAAGATACAAATTCTATCTTTCATTCCTCTCTTTTATCTAAATTCCAATCACATACCCCTACGTGTGTGTAAAGATCAACCCTACACTTGGAAATTCAATTCAAGCAATCATGCCCTAGTCCATTGTCCAAAGTACTTATTAATTGGTGAATGAAATTTGCTTACACATCCTTCATGCGACCGTTAATACTTCTTGAGGTACCAACGACCGATTACAAAATGCGTTTGCACTATAAAGCGTACTTCCTAGTCTATGCAACACCCAAGGCTTTAGCAGTGACTCCCAAACCAGTTGGTCTAAGGCACTAGGTGATGAAGCACCCTCGCTAAATATTTTTCTATTTTTACAGCCTTAAGTAATCACAAAAACCAGTGTCCATTTTTTTTTCCTTTATTCACTTTTTTTTTCTTTTATTTTCATTGTACTAAAGACTTTAGACAAGAGCATTTCAAGGTCTCCTCTACTATTCCAAGTTTCAAGGTGCGTGATTGTGCAAATTGTAGGGTATACGTTTTCAGAATCTAGACTTAAGCTAGGAACTATTTTTCAAACTTATACTCTAATAAGAACATCAATACTCTTCCCTTGTTTCGACTTAGCCCAAAAAGTGAACCCAAGATTTGCCTATTTCTAAATAAACTACAAGGCATATACTTTCTACCGTTAAACTTTAAGAAAGGTTATTTTTAGGGTTTTTAATTTACTAAGTCTAAGATCTAGTTGTTCCTAACCAGTTGACCTATTTGTCAAACTCTAGTCAATTAGCCAAAATTGAATACATTTATTTTTATAATTTTTCAAAATTTTCAAATTTTTATGTGTTTTCAAATAAGTATGCAAATGCAAAAATATGTACAAATGAATGCGAAGGAAGAAGACGTACCGAGCATACCCCCAAACTTGAACTTGACAGTGTCCTCACTGTCATGCTAAACCAAGAGGGTCAAAATACCGGCACTCCCCTGTTTATTTATTTACATTTTTTTTTGTATTTTTAATGTTTTGAAATTTTTATTTTTATTTCTTAGAGAAAAAGAAAACAAAAATATATACAAAAAGACCCTCCCCCAAACTTCAATTAAACTATGTTAGACAATACTGCCCAACTTTGCATAGGCCAAAAGTCAACACCAACCATTTGAAAAATTTATCAGTGAAGAATAAGTTGTGGTGGTCCGCAAAGAATTGGTGAAGATAGAAGTAGTGGTAGGGGAGGTGTGGAGGTAAATATACAGGTGATGGTGATGCATCGACACGAGAATGTAAATGATCAGCAATCAGTGGAGTGTTGGCATTCTCGTACCGTATTAAAAGAAATGGGGGTATTTCAACTTCTAAGGGAGGAAGTTGACTCACCACAATACCCCCAAGATGTCCCTGTGGGTCCTCTATTGACATGGCATCATCCATCAATTGTGTATGATATTCACTTATGAGGGAACTGATCTCCTCGATGTCCGCCATAGTCCAACTGAAAACTTGCCGCCTATCTTGTGAGACTTTTAAAATAGCGTTCTCTTGCTCGAAGGCTAGAAAGGCTGATATGATAATGGGAAAAGTCTCATTCTCACCTATATAAGCATATCTACGGTGAGACGGCAAGGGCATGAGTTCGAATTTCTGAGGCGAAAGAACCATGGCAGAATCTACCTCGAACTCAAAGGACTCTAACACAGGTTCGAAATCACTGCAAACAACCGATTCGGATGGTTCGACTGACTCATCCAAAAATTCAAACGACTCATATTCGGGCTGTGAGTCGTCGTCATCCGAAAAAGTGAGACATTCATAATCAGCATCGGTTGTGTCAACGGTGGTAGGCTCAAGGAGGGACGCACTAGTGGCGTCAAAACTGTTTTCATCAAATAGAAATCTTTCAAGCTCGCAGTCCTCCTGCGTGATTTCGTGAATAGAGCAAACTTCTCGTGTACTAGTTTTATGCATGGGGGGCAGACTTCCCATCTTATAAATATTGAACTCACTAGACCTCTTTCCGAAGGATAGAGTCATGGAGCCATTGCGACAATTTATTACGGCATTGGAAGTGGCCAAAAATGGTCGACCAAGAATCACCGGAATTTGGTTTCTTGGGTTAACAACAGGTTGTGTATCCATAACGATAAAATCAACGGGGAATATGAATTCCCCGACTTTGATCAACACATCCTCTAGTTGACCCCTTGGATAGGTGATTGATCGATCAGCCATTTGGAGAGTGCAACGAGTGGGTTTCAACTCTCCAACCCCTAATTGTTCGTACACGGAGTAAGGAATCAGGTTAACACTAGACCCAAGATCTAAAAGTGCACGATTAATTTGCTTATCCCCAATTGTGATTGAAATCGTAGGACAGCCGGGGTCCTTTCGTTTTTGGGGTAAGGTTTGATGGTGGTTAATAGCATTGCTCACTGCACTAGCCACTAGCACTTTCTTGGGTACTTGAGATGCCTTTCTCTTCGAGGTGCACAAGCCCTTTAAGATTTTCGCGTATGAAGGGACTTGTTGGATAGCATCCAAGAGAGGTATATTTATGCTAACCTGCTTAAAGATCTCCACAATCTTCTCCACTTGTGCATTTGATTTATTAGGACTTAACCTGTTTGGAAATGGTGCATTTTGAAAATTTGTTGAGTCACAAGTCTGTGGAGTAGAATGTGGAATAGGAACGGATCCCAGTGTGAATGTGTTCGTGTTGTTAGAAATGGGTCCGTTCGAGTCAGAAGAAGTAGAGCCGTGTGAAGGGTGGAGAATAGGCTCTAAAGAAAAAGGTGAAGAAGGAAGTGAAGAAAATGAAGAAGGGGAAGAAGAACCACCGGCGGGGACGTCATCACTAGTTTCCACATTATTTTGCAACTCTCTTCCGGATCTCAACGTGGTCACCGCATTCACATTGTGATTGTTATATGCGTTTAGTGTGTGACCGGGATTGGGCAATGGTTGAGATGGAAGCTTTCCCTTTTCTCTCTCGCTCAACGCAGCAGTTAATTGTGCAATTTGTGCCTCGATAGATTTGATACTTTGATCATGTGAGGCATTGTTATTCATTAAAGATTGAACATAACTTTCAAATCTTGCTGCGGAATCTGTAGTTTGCTTGAGAAATGCTTCAAGACTTTTCTCGAGCGAGCTAACCTTATCATCATTAGGTTGAACCAAATTGTTCGTTTGATTTGTATAAGGTTGTTGTTGGAAAGGTTGCTGGTTTTGAGTTTGTAAGGGTGCTTGTTGTTGTTGTGGAGGAGCTCTTTGAAAATTGTTATTCCCTTGGACTTGTTGATTTTGGTTCCAAGCGAAATTTGGGTGACTCCTCCACCCCTGATTGTATGTCGAAGAGTAAGGATCGTTTCTTTGTCTTTGCTGGAATGCAGCATTGACTTGATCCTGCCCTTGAATGGGTGCATTATAAGGGCACTCTTCGGTGAGATGTGATGGATTAGAACAACAAGCACAAACAGTTCGTGTGGGTAGAGTAGGGGCAGGAGAAGTCGATAAGATTTTGGTCTCAATCGCTTCTAGCTTTTTCATAAGTGAGGCCATCTCGGCCTTCATAGCAATCGACATATCTATTTGATGTATGCCTGCCCTAGATTGACCACTAGAAGAAGATGATGTGGTCTTGGTACTCTCCCACTGAATTGTTTGCTCACTTAGGTCCTCAAGAAACTGCCACGCTTCGTCGCTAGATTTAGAGAGAAAATGACCTTGACATATTGTTTCTAGCAACTGCTTCGTTGCTGCGTTCAATCCCTCGTATAATGTTTGGCAAAGTTGCCACTTTTCGATCCCATGATGAGGGCATTGAACAAGTAGGTCTTTAAATCTCTCGAAGCACTTCCAGAATGGTTCGGACGGAAGCTGTGAAAATTGTATGATTTCGTTTCGGATTCTAGCAGTTTTGTGGTGAGGATAGAAATTTTTCAGAAAAGCTCTCACAAACTCGTCCCAATTTCTAATGGAGTGTGATGCGGTGCTGTATAGCCACTTCTCGGCTAGGTCACATAAGGTAAAAGGAATGACCCTTAGCCTTATTGCGTCATCACTTAATTGGGTTGTCTTCATCATGCCGCAAACGTTTTGGAATTTATTAATAAAAATATATGCATCTTCGGATTCCAAACCATGAAACTTAGGCAGCATATTGATGAATTGTGGTTTTATCTCAAAGTTGTCCCCATTAGCCGGTGGGAGGGAAAGACAAGTGGGAAGGGCGGTGCGGACGGGGTAGAAAAGATCCTGGAGCGCGACTCGTGCGGGCGCTTCAACAGGCGGGAGATTCGGGTTATTCGCATCTAACGGAGGCGGAATCATTCCCGTCGGCAAGGTATAGTTGGGGTCGTGTCCCGACATACCTTCGAAAGAAGAATTTGAAGATGGAGGTAAGGAGAAGGAGGGAACGTCGACGAAGGGTTCGTCGAAGGGTTCGTTGGTCGGTACCAACGAAACACGGACTAATCGGGCGTTAGTATCCCTAGTCTAAGATGACATACACTAAAGGGTAGTGCAGTCAGAAAACAGAATGTGAGGGTAAGAAAACGACTTTGAGAAGAAGTGGTGTAAGTGAGTGCAAAGATTCTTTAGCGACAAGTTGCAAGTTTTTTAAAAGAATTTCCTTTTCTTTTTAAGTGAGCTTTTGCAAAAAGATTTTGAAAAGAGACTAGTGACACAACTGCAATTAACCACACATGCACAATCAGACCTAAGTCTATGGTCACCTAGGTCCGCTAGACAGCTCCTAACTGTTCCAAAGGGCTAGAGATAGAAACTCAAACCGCCTCTTCACGGACAAGTACGGCCAGGTAAGTGGGAAGGAACCACCACTACAGTGGGCCTAATTAAAAACCACTAGCCTAGTCACCGCAATGTCGGTTAGGATAAACGGCCGATGCCTATACTAGTCCTCTGTCCTATTGAGCTCGACGTCCTTAGGGCTGAGTCTAATATTTTTTAGATTAAAAGTGGTCAATGCAGATGCTTTAAGTGATTTCTGGGGTCCTGGGAAGGGTAATGAAATCCCCACCCAATCTGAATTGGTAAATAGCCCCTTAAAGTCAGATTAAAGTATGCAAAGCAGTAAATCACTTGCAATCAATTTGCTTTTAAGCGCGGCGCAAAGAATCCTGCAGAAAATCAATTATTGGAAGGGGGAAGAAGATTTTTTTAGCGCGAGAATCCTGCAGAAGATTTGACAGAAGATATATGGAGATTTGCAGAGGGGAGAATGAGACAAGCAAACCCAGCAAAAATTGTGCAGAGAACCCTCCAGAAGGCGGCGGAAGCGCGGCGAGAAGTGGGCTAATGCGGCGGAAGAGCGGTGGATTAGAGGCTTTAGGTCTCTGGATTTCTTCAGCTGCTCTGTACTTCCAATCTCCTCCTGTTCTGATGTATTGTTTTCTGTTTCACTTCCTGTGTTGTTTCAGATCCGTCAAACCTGCAAAGATTCACAAAGAGTACCCTTCAAACAATAAAAGATGATATATTTTTTTTATATTTTTGATTTTTTTGATTTTTATAATTTTTTTTTAAAATTTATATCAACCCGAAAATTCACAAAAAGAAAGATTACGCCGTCCCCGGCAACGGCGCCATTTGATTGGTTAAGATTTAACGTGCTTGCGCTTTCTAAAAGATAGATCAAAAATATTTGTAACCGCAATCAAGAACGGCGTCGCTTTGCAGCTAGCCGGTGAGTACGGGTCGGTCCACAGGGATGTTGTGAATTTCCGATTCGTTCTTACGAGTTAATTCCGAAGGGTGTTCGGAGTTATTAAATCTAAAAACCTAATTATTCTAGGGCAATTAATTAAATCTATTCTTGCTAGGACTAGGTTTAGGGATGATTTGGAAATGGTAGTAAATCTCAACGCTTTCTTTACCCGAATGAAGATCTGTGAGGAGTTATGGTAATTATCAATAAAGTGGATTAGATCCGTTCGGGAAGGTGTTCCTTCCTCTAGGTTCTTGTCCTTCCTTTAGAGATCCTTACCCTAACCTCCATGGAAAACATCGCACCCGGGCCTTTATACTACGGTATCACCGCTACCTAGAGGGATAGAGTGCCGTAGGGAGCGGTATGTGCATGCATGCATGGAGTCCTATTGTAAATATTTGATGGGTAAGAAAGGGATGAGAGATCG
The DNA here is from genome assembly GCA_030015575.1 of Agapanthus africanus. Classification (NCBI taxonomy): domain Eukaryota; kingdom Viridiplantae; phylum Streptophyta; class Magnoliopsida; order Asparagales; family Amaryllidaceae; genus Agapanthus; species Agapanthus africanus. Next base: position 87,911,099 of record JASDDO010000012.1, on the reverse strand, counting down.
CATCTCTCAAAATCCTTCCCAAAAGCTAAACCCTAAACAAGTTCCTAGGGCATGAAATTAAATCTACCTAGGGCAAGGAATTAAAATACTTACTGATGGCTCTCTCAAAACATCAAAGCAGGGTTGTCAGATCTGAATTTCTGAATTAAAGAGAGGCACCGATGCTCTCCAAAAGATTTCTAAATTTTATTAATGAAGGGAGGCATGAGAAATTACAAGGTCTTGGGTTCTATTTATAGGAAATAGAAACCCTAGGGTTTACAATTGCACCGCATGTCTAAAGTTACAAATATACCCCTAGAAAATCTTTCAACAGCCGCCAAAGAAATATGGAAAATTTTCCTGCGCACTAGGGCTTCTTACAGCCGCGGAAGCGCCGCGTATATGGGCTTTGGGCCGCGGAAGCGCGGCCCAATGATGAGGTCATCTTTGGATTTTTCTTGGGCTTCTTGGGGTTCTTCTGCTGAGCTTTACTAAGATCTTCCTATTTGTTGGTCAAAATCCTTCTTTTGTGTCTTCTTTTGTGTTTTTCACTGTTTTTGCTCCAACAACCTGTAACCTGTAACATGTAGCAGACATGGGTCAAAAGCACCTGTTTTTATTGTAAAATGCATAAGAATGGGAATATAAAATACAATATTATGGTGTGAACAGTTACAAATCCGTATTTTGATCGAACTTCTATAGACTTTAGCTAACGGGTTATATCTGTGATGTGGTATATGTATTGAACGTCTGTTAATCGCTATACGTCGATTTGTGGGGGTTATACATATCTGTGATCTGTAATGTTGCTGGTATGTGTATATGAATTCGTTGGATTGTCCTGGATGAATAGTCGGGGGGTTTTGAGATGAGAGTTTTCTTTAACTTTTCATTTGATATAATATGTAATTGATGTAATATTATTTGTATGGCCGCACATCCGGGATGAGGTCGTAGCCGCCATTGTATATTATTTCTTTTACTGTTTTTGCTCCTAGGATAGACCCAAGGCGGGATGCACAAACTACCGGGTAGCTCGAAGTGCCGAGTGGCCTACTCACGTTGTTGAGGGAGGTTGCTTCACTTCGGGTATTTGGCGGGTAGTTTGTCGCACCCGTAGGGGTCTAGGGTGGGGTATTGGCTATTCATTGCGACCGTGTAATCCGCTTTTCGTTACAGGCTTGAACGAAACGCGGATTCCTAGTATATCCAATGGGTTCATCTGTGATCTGGAATGGCTATCATTGCATCTGACGAATGTATATATCTATATATGATATCTATTTAGGCGTTGCTTATGTTTTGCATCTACGCTAGTCCAGCCCCCGCTCTGTCGTTAGTTAAGTAACCTAACGGGTAATGACGGGGCCCCGTGGCGAATGCGGATGGCATAAGCGTACGTCATATTTTCGTTGTTTTCTACAATGGTAGGATTAAATGATGGGACGCATTAAAATTAATGCAAGAAAATAAACCAAACTTAAAGTCGTTGGAACAATTTCAAAACCACTCGGTTTCTTTTCAAAAACAACTTTTAAACGCGGAGCTTAAGCCACTCCATTTAAAATCTATCAAGGTTCCATCGATTATATCAAGTTCACTACGTTCACAGTTTCGCCAAAACCATTCGTAGCCCTCTATCATTTCAGTTAAATATTCGGTAGTATTCAAGCTATGTATTTTGACCTACGCCAAGGCATAGTGATTGATAGCTGCCGGATATTTATCTGTAGCATAGATAGATGTGTTGGTTTGGGACAGTCGTACTACTATTTTGACCAACGTCAAGGGTATGTATGGGTGGGTTCAAATTAACCTGGATAATGATGGGTAGAACTTGACATGTGACTTATGATATTTTGGCCTACATCAAGGTCATAAGAGTATGGGGAAAAAATCCACATCGGGAGTTTCTAAAGAAACCGAAACTTGCTAGCGCTGCATACCATTTGGAGTGATGATTCTGGTAGGATTCCTTCAATTTTTTCACGCGATGATATTTTGATCCCGATCCTACTGTGAGTATATGCTACTCCTCGGGAAATTTCTCGCTTAACGAACAATGCTATAAACCAAGTAGGTGTCTAGAAAGGTGTTAGCGAGGCTATGCCCCCAGGGAAAAGAGGTTATTTAATTAAGGTACTTTGCGAAAGCGTTGGAAAACCTCCCTCGAAGTACCGACACTGGACTGGCTGAACGGTTAAGCAAGTATTGTACGGTGAGATTGATCCCGACTAATTCTTTCTTTTTGGTTTGAGGAGGGATTCGAGAAACAGTGGGAGCCATCCTGTTTAGATAAATTAAAAACCAATCTAAACTTGTAAGAGCATCATGCTGAGTGTTTTCTACTCTCTCTCTTAATTGCAGCGACCCAGTGACCACACATAGGTTACATCTAGATAATAAAATGACTGAATCTGACTGTTATGATTGGCAAAGGTCTGTCCAGATATCCATTGCCCATGACAAGCTGGGACACCTCGTAACTAATCAAACCCCTACCGTCTCAGGACCAGTTTCCCCTGTCGTGGATATTGACATCCGTAAGACATCGGAAAAAGACTGTGCGAAAGCCAAGTGCCTTGTGTTAGCCTCAGTTGATAGTGCATACCAGAGGCAGCACGAGAAGATGGACTTAGTTTCTATCTTCCTCCATAACAAAGATTTATATGGAGAGCAATCTCGTATCGCAAGATATGAGACCTCGAACGAATTGCTTCAAGCGAGGTTGGCTATCGGGTCATCTGTAGGGAGCAACGTCCTTACAGAGACCAGCTATTTTGAACTCACGGACCTAAAGAATGCGTTGAAGAACGGGTCAAATGCTGACTTGATTCTACAGTCTCTGCCTTCTACCCTGAAGGAAACCAGGGAGGTAGAAGGAAAGAGAAGGGCAAAAGTTTCGAGACTGGATGTAGTAAAAGAGGGACGTTCCTATTGTTACGGGAATGAACATTGGCAGAAAGATTACAGGGCTAGCAAAGCCAGTAGCCAGGATTCGAAGCATGTTGTGGCTTCGGCTTCGAGTGTGTTTGTAATCGAGAACTGTATGGCAGTTAACCCTACTTCCTGGGTATTAGATACCGGATCAGGATCTCACATCTGTAATTCGTTACAGGCTCTGAGAAACCGTAGGGTTATCAAGATAGGTGATATGACTCTCAGGGTTGCTAACGGAATGAGCATGAACGCTGAATCCGTAGGGGAATATCTGTTGGAGATAGTGCCCTCAGAGTCAATTATTGGATCACAGGCACATGATTGCAATGATTGAGGGAGGACCTATCCCGGTAGGAAAGTCTTACTTAAGATGATAGTATGCTATCTGGTTTATCATTATCATCGTGTACTGCTTTAGGTGACCAGACAGGTCGCTATTACACGTTGATAGAGCCCCTAGGATTCATGCTTGACTGCCAGCAATATGAGGGCGATCATATACGTGGGAGCTGGTAGTCTATAAGCACATCCTTAAAAGGTCCCTAGTTGTGGGAGTTTCGAGACAGGGCATCGATACTCCAGAGTAGACTAGTGTATACAGTCGAGACCCCGACGAGAGGCGGTGGCCGGTCTCACAAGCCACTGGTGTGAATTTGTTCACCTAAGATGTATACAGGTGCTCATTGGGTTATGAGTACACCGGATAGGACTCGCCGGGAACATGCTAGTTGGTCTTATACCTGACGTCAGATGACAGTTCCCTGGTGACATGTGTACAGGTTAGTTCATCGACCTGAGGACCGTCATTTGTCTCATGTGAGTTCCCACTGTACTTTGATTACTACCCTACCACGCTCAAAGGAGACGTGCAAACAGGTTTTAGTTGGGTACAGTCCCGAGCCACATGGAAGCAGTGAGCGGATCTTCAGGGGTTCGTCTCTCCCGGTATTGGGGGTGAGGTCGCGCTGTGTCTAGGAGAGCCATTACACAAAGCCCTCGGCCGAGGCAGGAGATTTACTGGTAGGTATTCCAGTAGTATCTCAAGGTGTTCCGGGCTACACTCCAACACGACTTGTACCGCTTTTGGGGGTCTGAATTTTACCAACCCCCTAGGCCCGCCATGCGATGCTCATAGACGAACGGACCGGACTGTACGGATATTGTCACTGACAGGCTCAGTAGGGTGTCAGGATGAGTTCGCTCATCAACGTCCCTTTTGGTCAATAGCTGGTAGCCCATCACGTATGGCTAATACCTCTGACGTGCTAGTGGTTAAATCCACAGCCATAGTATTGACGAGTCTTTAGAGTCCACCACACAAACAGTTACTCAAGTTTCGGGTGAAACGTTGTAGAGGCCGTATGGAGATATGGCAGGGTTCGATCAGATACGTACGGTATTGCACGGATCCTGATCGGACGGTTTATACTAGCGGGCTTTGGTTTAAGCCGGATCCTAGTATAGTACAGTGTACATTTTGTCTCATTGCATTTGTATTTCGGTCGGAATACAAATGCGGGTATGTATATACAGTAGCGGGGTTTTCCTGTAATTTATTACGGGATCAGGTTTTTGCAGTTGCCAGTTTGTTTTCCGTTTCGGCCATATTTCTTTGTATCTTTCATTGGCCGAAGATTGGTAGAGGAGGGCTAATTTGCACTTGTGCAAATTGGCAATTTGGAGGGTTGTTTTTGCAAGATGTAATGTCATGATAATTGCACCATACCTTGACTTTCTTGAGTTCATGATTGCTTGACGTTTTGAAGCAATCATGGTTGTTGATTGGTTGGTGGAGTGTGGGTTTTGATTGTGATCATGTTTCATGATAACATTTTTCCTCTCCCTTGCATTATTATTGGTCTCCCTCATTTTTGATACCCCCCACTCTCATTCCCTCAAGATACATGGCCGGCCAAGATAGAGAGGGGCTGCCCATTTTTATTTGGTGTGGGATTTTTGTATCTTTGGCTTGGAAAAATCCCCACAATTCCATCTCCATAAGCTCATATCATTCCTCCACCAAATGCAACTCCTACAAACCCCAAATGAGACATAGAACACTACATATATTATACAGCAAATCTTGGGCACGTCGACTCGCTAGCTTCGTGCCCGAGTTGCCTCGGTCCAGAGGTGGGAGCCCGTAAAAGAAGCTGGAGACGTGGTGCCCTTCCGGCGACGTGGTGGAGACCAGAGATTCCGCGGGAGGTTGGGACGACGACGAGAAGACCGGAGGACACGGATCACTCGGTATATCTCTCTTCCCATCTTGTAGTTAGCAAGGACTATGTTAATGGCACGATCCGGTTAAAAGTGCGCGGTGGTGCCGGTTCAGAAAGTTAAAGTAAATCACCGCTTCCGAATTTTGGCTTCGGGATAGAGGCCGGGGCGCCGCCGTGCACTTACAGTGGTATCAGAGACAGGTTTATAGTGCGCGGTGGTGCCGCTTTGAAAAGTTAAAGTAAATCACCGCTTCCGCATTTTGGCCTCGGGATGAAGGCCGGAGCGCCGCCGTGCACTTACAGTGGTATCAGAAGCTCGCCATTAACCTAGTCTAGCTTTGTCTAATGTGTTTTACATTTCCGATCGAACAAAAATCCCAAAACCGCGTTTTCATGTACAATCAGTTTCTGTCGAAATTTTTTTGGCTCCAAAAATTTTTCAGGGTGTTGCAGAATGATGTGCAGAGAATCCTAAGAACACTGTAAAATTTTGATGACATGATCTCTCCATATGACCGTGGAACCGCGGCCCTAACCCCTCTTTGGCCGCGGTTCCGCCGCAGTAATTTAGCTTCACTTCACCAATTTTTTGCAGTGGGCTTTTGGGCTGAAAATAGGGGTTTTGGTATACTTTTTTTGGGTCCAGAATTTCTGTGAGTGCTACAGTATTGCTTGGGGACCCACTTGGTAAAATTTAATCGATCGGATATTTTAAACACATTTGTTCACAGTATTTACATTATATCTGCGACCGTGAATGTCACTTGATCGGTAAATCCTGTCTAACTGCTATAGCCCGGTTAGACGGATTTGCGAACGTGCCCTTCACGTTGATGTTCTGTGTATTGCTGTGATGTTGCGGATTGGTTGTGGGGATAGCCTGGATGCAATGCTAGTACAGTTTTTTTGTATTATGTACATTTGATATTGCGGGGCGAGCGTCCGACATGTGGACTGCCGTCACTGCCTGTTTGTATTATTCTTTTGGGGCACGACCAGGTTGCGGTCGATATACCCGTTGTATGTATATTTTACTTTCTGTACTAGGATTACCCCGCGGAGGGGTGCACGGATAGCCGGGTTCTAGAGGGCAACGAGCCCGCATCTCATGGCATTGAGACGGAAGGGGATTCACTCTAGAATTGGCGGGCTGTTCGCCGCACTCGTAGGGGGTACAGGTTGACCCAGGAGAGGTGCCCAAGTTACCGGATTCCGTGAAGTGTTGGGTGGTCCATTCACGTTGCTGAAGGGGGCTTCCTCGCTTCAGGTTTTGGCGAGTAACTTGCCGCGCCCGTAGGGGTCTAGGATTTCATTGCACAGGCTATCCACACGACCAGGGGAACGTCGGGTTTCAGTAGCGGCTCTGTGAAATCCGGGGATCCTAGATATCTGTATTGTTCTGTGATGCTGTACATTTCTGTGATGTTGCATTTTATCACGCCTTGAGCGAAATATTATATATTATATATATATTAGTAGATGTTGTATATGTTTTGCATCCGCGCTAGTCCAGTCCCCGCTCTGTCGTTAGTTAGCTAACCTAATGGGTAATGACGGGACCCAGTGGCGAATGCGGATGGCATATACGTACATCAGTATATTTTCGTTCTTTGTGGTGTGATCAATTGATGGGACTGCGTTGATTCGGATCAATGCAAGTTAAAAACAAACCTAATCTGATGTTGTTGGAACACTTTTCAAAAAGCTGTTATTGCAAGAACGTTCACTTTTGTTTTGCACAGTGGTATTCAGTTGGAATATCCTGCTCCTCAGTCGACGAGGTAAGGGCCGAGATCCCTTCACCGGGAGTGACCCCTTGGACAAAAGTTTGCGCCAGGGCAATAACTTCACTATAGCCGATTACTTTTGCTTTGCATCATGGTATTCAGTTGGAATATCATGCACCTCATTCTACGGGGAAAGAGCCGAGATCCCTTCACCGGGAGTGACCTCTTTAGCAAAGGTTTTCGTTACTATATTTTTCTAAAAAGCTATCCATTCCTTCAACGATATCAAGTTCATTACGTTAAAGGTTTTCGCCAGAAACCATCCGTAGCCCTCTGTCGTTTCAAACGGGTAGCACGTAGTATTCATGCTATGTTTGTTGACCTTCATCAAGGCATAGTGTATGGTAGCTGCTTGTTGCCTTTCTGTTGCATAAATAGATGCGCTGGTTTGGGACAGTCGTATAGCCTTGTTGACCTTCGTCAAGGGCATGTACGGGTGGGTTCAAATTAATGTGGATAATGACGGGTAGAACTTGACATATGACTTATGATTTGTTGACCTTCGTCAAGGTCATAAGAGCATGGGGCAAAAATCACATCGGGAGTTTCTAAAGAAACTGAAACATGCCAGATATACGCATACCTTCTGGAGTGTGATAACGTGAGCGGATTCCATCACGTTATCATGCGGTGATAGTTGGGTCCCGATTCCCACTGATGAGTTGGTTTACTCCTCGGGTGATCCCGACTAATTCTTCTTTCAGGTTTGGAGAAGAATTTGAGGTTACAGTGGGAGGTTTCCAGATTAGATAAATTGGAAACCATTCTGATCTAGCTTAGAGTGCACGCTGAGTGTTTCTTTTCTCTCACTCTTTGGCAGCGACCATTGACCCGACCCTAGACTATGACTCAGTGACCAAGTTGACCGAACCTTCTTTAACACTGGCTTTTGGATTGTCAGAGTTGCAAACCTCATTGCCACTCCTACTTTTACCCTTTTCTCCAGGACACCCCGTATTATTACGAACGTCCACTTCCATTGGAAAAAACCATCGTATGGTTATATACGAACTCGAAGGAATTTATTCGAGGATGGTTTCCAGTTCTGGAGAAAACGAATAGGACTATTCAATTGTCTTTTCCTTTTACCTTCTCTCAGGTTGCGAGTACTCCTTGGTTTAGGAGATAGTACACCTATTACGCAAATTAGATAGTCTTCTTCCAAACCTTAGGCTGGTGCCGACCGGTTGGGAATGAAGAAAACCAATTAGCCTAACAATGGTGTACAGAAAGTAAAAACATATCAAGGGATTAGTAAGAGGGCAAAGTAAATTGCGACTGCTATTCACGACCAAACCAAGTATTTCATTACCACTCCCACTTCACCTTTGTATTTCTCCAGAACACTCCGTATCACTACGAAGATCCACAGTTTATTGGACATTCCATCGTATGGTTATATACGAACTCGAAAGGAACTTTTTCCAGTTAGGGGATGGATTCTGGTTCAGGAGAAATAGGAATAAGGTTTATTCGGTTGTCTTTTATCTTCACCTTCTCTCGCATTGCGAGTGTTCCTAGGATTAGGACAGTACACCCATTATGCTTATTAGATAGTCTTCTTCCAAACCATAGGCTGGTGCCGAACGGTAGGGAAGGAAGAAAACCATTTGGTCTAAGAGGGTGTACAGAAGGTAATGACTAAAGACATATAAAGGGATTTGGAGAGATGGCAAAGAAATATACGGTTACAGTTGTGAATATGATAATGGAAGAGGCATTACTAGGAATACCAGGATACCCCATCGAAACATTTCAATGTTTCAGCTTCACTGTGTACTGTTAAAAGAAAACTAATTTCCCAATTAGACACTTGCTCCAGGGTATGTATTTATCAGGTTTGATTCTCACATCTGTATGGTTTTACAGATGATGAGTGGGAGTAAATTATTAGGAATTAGGTGATCATCCTCATTATATCGGAATTCGTTGTAATTGGTGATATTTGAGGAAGTCACCTGGGTTGTTTGCCGGACGGCAAATATTTGGTTTTGAATATCCGTCGTTATGCACCAATTTCAAATTGATATATCTGTACGTCTATTTTCATAGAGTGAGATATACCTTTTTGAAATTATGTCTATGACATTTACCTATATCAGTGGATGGTTAGGTAAGGAGCATTGAACGACGGTGTAATTCTTCTTAACCATAAGTACAGTTTTCGATATACGACACACAGGGAATGAGTTATTAGACTCAAGGGACTTATACAGAGTATTGTATGTTGTCCAGCGTCTATGGGGACAAAGGGGTTGGTTCTCGTACTATATTCGGTTTACTTATGACTTCTCTAGTTTTTAGACAGGTGTTTCGTAGAAACACAAGGTCTAAGTTTTGAGAAGTTATAGGTATATGAATAAAGTAGAGAACTAGGTGTTGCAAGTATCGGGATTCTTCAAGGTGATCGAAGATGTAGATACTTGTGTGTGGTATTCAGTTGATAGTAATGATTAAGAGAACTTGCTTCTCTTTCAAGTTACTCATAATTGGAAGCATTCCTAAGTTGAGTAATGCTGATCGGCCTCCTTCCATTTAGTTGACATGCACTGGATACAGCTGCATGATTTGAATCTGGTTCAATTAAATCAGTGCCTCTGTTTCTATATTGGATATAGAACAGTTCATATCTTAACATTGTTAAGGTACGGGGAGTTGTCTGGCTTATGCTTAAAACCAGACTCTGGATAACTCAAGGCACGTTTCTGTAATGGCTGTTTGTGGGTTGACCCAAGCTATCATGAGGGTTGACTTTCTACCATCTGGAAGATCAATAGTGATATTGTTCTTAACTCGCCACAGTTTTAACAAAAATGGATTTTTTCAGAAAACAGTAATGGGAGTATGGTAGAACTGGAAGTGATTCCAGAACCGCAAACGATTACTGAAAGTTTGATAGGAACCTAAAGATTCAATCTGGCTTGACATTCCATTAGCCACTCCGCAGATATGGTGGGTAACCTCAGGCACCCGAGAGGTATTCCGGCAGCCTCAAGGACGGTAGCGGGGAGGTTCTTGTTTACCCAGACTTGCCATTGCTGTTGTTCCAGAATGTGAGACCCGGTAGGAGGATGAGTATAGCGTCGTTCTGAACTAGCTTTAGAAGTGTATGTCTATATGACTCTGCCAGAGGGTTGTCGTAGTCAGTGGAAGCAGCGGAAGCATTGGTGGACAAGTGGCTTGTGTCTATTTATAGACTAAAGCAGATGTAGCGGAGATAGATCATCTATTTCTGATGTGACAGTCATAGTTTTGACTTCATCAGAATAGGGAATGGATCTGTTGAGAAGGTAGTAGGGTGTGATGTCATGGTATCTGGATGACATACACAGAGTAGGAAGTGATATTCCTATACTACGAACGGTTATACTTTGGTCGTCACACAGTGGTTTCTCCACATGGGACTTGGACATTATATCAGACATACTGGTTACTAGATCTATGGTTTTAGATCTAGATTTGGGTGGTTTCCCAATTAAGGGTACTTAGACAGCATTCTAAAAGTATTTAGAATGGATGACTCCTGGCACGGTAGTGTACCTGCAGGTGATAGAGTCACCCTCTCTAAAGGTGTCTTACAGACTAAAGGGGAGAGGGATGTGCATGATTGGCAGATCACTTGCTTAGACAATTGAGTCAATCATGAGATGTCACGTACCACACCAGATGTTGTTCTTGCAGTAGATGCAATAAGTTGACATTGATCCAATCCTGGAAAAACAGTCGGAAGCAGTTTTAGAACATAAGTGGATGTTCTAGGGATATGATAACGACAGCCTCATTCGAGAGACAGTTATCATTCCAGGCTTCCAAGGTGACTTGGACGACAGGGAGGTTGTCAGAGTTATAGTTTTCCTTCTGACGAGGGGCAGTATTTTGGACAGGTGGTCTAAGGAAATACTGAGGGAGGCATGGCGCTGGATACTGATTAAGTTCAGTTGACGATACAGTCTAAGAAGTTTGGATTTGGAGTTCATTTATGAGCTAGGTCCCATCAGACATCCAGACACATTCTAAGACAGGTATTGCTCATTTTGGGAGATGGCTTTCTCCTCGAACTTGAGATATAGAGAGACATAGAAAGAAGCATCAAAGCGGATCCACTCACTGAGGCTATTCCTCGAACGCAATAGTTTCGCAAACAGGCTTTGTGAGACTGACTAGTAGAGGAGTTGGGTGTTCGGTATCACACGGGCTGTGAGTATGCGACATCGCAATAATTAGCCTTGAGTGCAAGTGGGTGATTGTTGGAGATAGTGCCCTCAGGGTCAATTATTGGATCACAGGCACGTGATTGCAATGATTGAGGGAGGACCTATCCCGGTAGGACAGTCTTACTCAAGATGATAGTATGCTATCTGGTTTATCTTTATCATCGTGTACTGCTTTAGGTGACCAGACAGGTCACTATTACACGTTGATAGAGCCCCTAGGATTCATGCTTGACTGCCAGCAGTATGAGGGCGATCATATACGTGGGAGCTGGTAGGCTATAAGCACATTCTTAAAAGGTCCCTAGTCGTAGGAGTTTCGAGACAGGGCATCGATACTCCAGAGTAGACTAGTGTATACAGTCGAGACCCCGACGAGGGGCGGTGGCCGGTCTCACAAGCCACTGGTGTCAGTTGGTTCACCTAAGATGTATACAGGTGCTCATTGGGTTATGAGTACACCGGACAGGACTCGCCGGGAACATGCTAGTTGGTCTTATACCTGACGTCAGATGGCAGTTCTCTGGTGACATGTGTACAGGTTAGTTCATCGACCTGAGGATCGTCATTTGTCTCGTGTGAGTTCCCACTGTACTTTGATTACTACCCTACCACGCTCAAAGGAGACGTGCAAACAGGTTTTAGTTGGGTACAGTCCCGAGCCACATGGAGGCAGTGAGCGGATCTTCAGGGGTTCGTCTCTCCCGGTATTGGGGGTGAGGTCGTGCTGTGTCTAGGAGAGCCATTACACAAAGCCCTCGGCCGAGGCAGGTGATTTACTGGTAGGTATTCCAGTAGTATCTCAGGGTGTTCCGGGCTACACTCCGACACGACTTGTACCACTTTTGGGGGTCTGACTTTTACCAACCCCCTAGGCCCGCCATGCGATGCTCATAGACGAACAGACCGGACTGTACGGATATTGTCACTGACAGGCTTAGTAGGGTGTCAGGATGAGTTCGCTCATCGACGTCCCTTTTGGTCAATAGCTGGTAGCCCGTCACGTATGGCTAATACCTCTGACGTGCTAGTGGTTAAATCCACAGCCATATTATTGACGAGTTTTTAGAGTCCACCACACACACAGTTACTCAAGTTTCGGGCGAAACGCTGTAGAGGCCGTATGGAGATATGGCAGGGTTCGATCAGATACGTGCGGTAATGCATGGATCCTGATCGGACGGTTTATACTAGCGGGCTTTGGTTTAAACCGGATCCAAATATAGTACAGTGTAGATTTTGTCTCATTGCATTTGTATTTCGGTCGGAATACAAATGCGGGTATGTATATACAGTAGCGGGGTTTTCCTGTAATTTATTACGAGATCAGGTTTTTGGAGTTGCCGGTTTATTTTCCCTTTCGGCCATATTTCTTTGTATCTTTCATTGGCCGAAGATTTGGGCCGCAATTCGCAGGTAAATTTTGGAATTTGGGCCTCATTTGGAGCTTTTTCGTCTCGTCAATAGATTTTCAACGAGTCTAAGAACATCCTCATCGGCGTTACGGTCTTCGAGATATGAGCGTTTGAAGTACACTTTGCTGTCGAGCCTATATGCTGAATTGGGCTTGGATCTTTTATATTATTTTGACTTTATTTAAATGTAGTTTTGTATGATTTGATATCCCTTGTGTTTTTGCTCCATATTAACTTGTTTTTCAATGTGAATCACACGTGTTGGCTTCTTTTCTTCTCTTTTTGTAATTAAAATCATGCCACCTGCAAATATCACAAAACACCTTCGTGCAGCATTAAATGTGACAAATTAAAGATAAATATAGATATAAAATATACATTAAAATGCATCAATCAGTTATAGATTAACACTCTACTCAGGTAGGGCATATGAAAACATGGTCTTATATGCTACTCTTAAGATCACTATAACACAAGTTTGATTGATCATAGAATGGTATTGAGCTCTTAAACTCTTTTCTTTTTAGAGGCTTTAAGGTATCTGTTATGCCTTGATCTTCGTAATAACTCACTAGTTCCTTTTTAAACATGGCCATATGTCTCCGAGTAATATCCTACGATTTCCTGCACGTTTTCCTTTTATAGAAGATATGTTTCAGCCAAGGCCTCTAATTCAACTGAAGTATGATTTTGACCCATAGTATTATAATTTGGCTACTTTTAGAGCTGAAGTGTTGCAAAAAGAGATCTCTAGGTTGTCATCCTTTGTGGCCAAACTTCAGCAGAATAGGTTGCGATTTCATTCCTTTATTTGGTTAAAATATAATTCTAATTGCTCGTTAAGCAATATATGTGTTTGAATGGATGTGATCCTAATAACTAAATTTCTTTTTTTCCTTTCTTATTCCAACACCCTATAGTTGAAAAGTAGTTTATATCATTTTAACTTAAGTTTTTTTATAGGTATATTATTAGTTTTATTATTTATCCGCAAGTGCAAGGTAATGTTGTAGTACGTGGGCATAAAGCAGGTCGAATCTACAGGGAAGAGGGAATCTAATTAAATATAGGCGAAATAAAAATTAAAATCTATTTTATATGAAGAGATGATTATTTAGAACTAATTGCAAAATAATGAAATAAAAATAAAGACCGTTAAGAAAATTAATTAATAAAAAGATAACATACCTAGGGTAGGAATGCTCTAAATAGATGTATGTGAAGGAAATTGTTGGGACCTCACACGCACACGAAATTAAGTTTTGAAAAGAAAATGGTGTTGGAAATGGTGTGGACACGAGCTCGGCCTCGTTTTAAAATTTATAAAACCGCAAGTGCACGGCGCGTTGTAGCGAGCCAGTAAGTATGGATCGATCCACAGGGAATTGGTGATTATGTATTGTTGCTTAAGGTTCAAGAAATAAAGAATTTGGGTTTGTTGTCACGAAATATAAAATACAAAAATATAAAACTAATTAAAGAATTGGTCGTGGCTTTGGCTCGGATGGTTGAATCGCGGTGATTTCTTCGACGCTCCCTTGATCATAAGTTGTCCGTCCTTGTGTCGATCACGATGTGAAATATGACTTGTCAAGACGGCTGTGAAGCACAAATCATCAAGTTGCGCATATTCGACGCAAAACAAAAAACGAATCCGTCTTGTTCACTTAAATTTTGTATTTCCAAGTTTGAGGTATCAACACTAAGCACAAGGGTTATGATTAAAGTTGGATTTTAACGATCAAAAATATAATTACCGCAATCAAGAACGGCGTCGCTTGGTAGCTAGCCGGTGAGTACGGGTCGGTTCACAGGGATTTTGTGTTTTCCTAATCGCGCTAACGAGTTAATTCTGATGGGTGTCGGATTGATTATCTCTAAAAGCTAAATTAATTTATACTAAGATTATCTAGATCTAAATCTTGCTAGGGATAGATTTAGGGGAAGTTGAGAGATTAAAGGTTTCCTCACCGGTTTCAATGCCCTATTATAGATCTATTAGGGGTTATGGTAATTATCAATAAAGTGGATTAGAATCATTTGGGAAGATGTTTCCTCCTCTAGGTTCTTGTCCTTCCTTTATCGATCCTTACCCTAACCTCCATGGAAAACACACGCACCCGGTCCTTTATACTACGGTATCACCGTTACCTCGAGGGGTAAGGTGCCGCAGGGAGCGGTGTGTGCGTGTATGCATGAAGTTCTAATTCTTATGTGTGAAGGGGCAAGAAAGGGGTGAGAGATCTCATCTCTCAAACCTTTCCCTAAAGCTAACCCTAACAAGCGAGGAGACTACTCGCTCATTAGGGGATTTAAAGACATTCTAAATTAAAAGTAAAATAAGGCAAAGAAATAAAAGAACTTACTAATTTTTATTGATGGCTCTCTCCAAACATCAACGCAGTACAGATCTGAATTTATGAAATGAAAAGAGGCATAACCTAATACAAGAATTTGGGCTTCTATTTATAGGACATAGAAAACCCTAGGTTTACAATTGCCGCATGTGTGCTTTTATAAAATTACCCCTAGGAAGACAAGTCAGTGCCGCCTCAGCATTTTGGTAAATTTTTTCGCCCTACGTGTACTAACCGGCCGCGGAACCGCGGCCGCAGCCAGGGTTTGGCCGCGGTTCCGCGGCTCAATGATGGAGTTGGCTTCTGAGTTTTCTTGTGCTGGCTCTGCATGACTTGTACTTCCTGTTTCTACAGTTGGTTCTTCAGAATAGTCTTTAATTCTCTTCCAGATCTTCCAGTGAATAATTGTAGTGGATTTTACTGTTGCTTCGTGACGAAGTCTTGAACCTTGCGCTGCCCTGTACTTTGTGAACTTATCTTTGTGTAGGCTTGATCAAGATTCCACCATTTATTGGTCTTAGTCTCACTTTGTATCATCTTTTTCATCAATTTCGCTGTTTTAGCTCCGAGTACCTGTAACATGTACTATGTAGCAGACATGGATCAAAAGCACCTGTTTATTTGTAAAATGCATAAGAATGTGGAATATAATAATGCAATATTATGGTATGAACAAATACCCCCAAACTTATCTTTTGCTCGTCCTCGAGCAAACTTAGTTTTATTCTCGACAAAAACCTAACCGCACTTTCGCAGGGAATCGCGATTGTACTGAGCTCGTGCAACAAGCCGTTAAACCTCTAGGTGTCCCTAGTAGGAGGAGTGTTGTCTCCTGAGGGTTTTCAGCGGATACTACCCACAAAATCCTATCAATTCGGCTTTACGACTTTTATTCTCCAATTAGGTTTTCTAACAAAGAATTCTATTATCGTCGACTCATAAATTATCCACCCATATTCTTCACACTTTCTCATCATTTAACTTAAGATTATATATGTCCCGTAGACTTACTTAGCTTTCGGCATCTCTTAAGTTTTCCTTCTAGGGTTCCATCTCCACTTAGAATTTTTATCAACTCTATTAAAGATACAAGTTCTATTCTTCATTCCTCTCTCTTATCTAAATCCCAATCACATACCCCTACGTATGTGTATATATCACACCTACACTTGGAAATTCAAATCAAGCAATCATACACCTGTCCGTTGTCCAAAGCACTTCTTAATTGGTGAATTTTTAAATGAATTTTGTTTACACATCCTTCATGCGACCGTTAATACTTCTTGAGGTACCAACGACCGATTACAAAATGCGTTTGCACTTTAAAGCGTACTTCCTAGTCTTGTAACACCTAAGGCTTTTTAGTAGTGACTCCCAAACCAGTTGGTCTAAGGCACTAGGTGATGAAGCACCTTCGCTAAATATTTTTTCTATTTTTTCAGCCTTAAGTAATTACAAAAACCAGTGTTCATTTTTTTTATTCTTTATTCACACTTGTATTTTTTCTATTTTTTTTCGTACTAAGGACTTTAGACAAGAGCATTTCAAGGTCTCCTCTGCTATTCCAAGTTTCACGGTGCGTGACTGTGCAAATTGTAGGGTATACATTTTCAGAATCTAGACATAAGCTAGGAATTATTTTTCAAACTTATACTCTAATAAAAATATCAATACTTTTCCTTTGTTTTGACTTAGCCCAAGAAGTGAACTCAAAAATTGCCTATTTCTAAATAAACTACAAAGACATATACTTTCTACCGTTAAACTTTAAGGAAGGTTATTTTTAGGGTTTTTAATTTACTAAGTCTAAGATCTAGTTGTTCCTAACCAGTTAATCTATTGTCAAACTCAAGTCAATTAGGCCAAAATTGAATACATTAATTTTTATAATTTTTGAAATTTTTCAATTTTTTATGGGTTTTAAAATAAGTATGCAAATGCAAAAATATGTACATATGAATGCGAAGATAGAAGGCTTACCGAGCATACCCCCAAACTTAAACTTGACAGTGTCCTCACTGTCATGCTATACCAAGAGGGTTGAGAATGTCGGCAGTCCCCTGTTTATTTATTTATAAAAAAAAATTATTGTTAAAAGAAAAACAAATATATATATACAGAAAGCCCCCCCCCCAAACTTCATTGAAACAATGTTAAACGTCATTGCCAAACTTTGCAAAGACCAAACGTCAACACCAACCAGTCGAAAAATTTATCTATAAAGAGTATCGGTTGGTGGAACAACATGTTGTACCGATCCAAAAAGAATTGGGGAAGATAGAAGTGGTGGTATGGAAAGTGTGGAAGTGAATAGATAGGAGGTGGTGATGAATCCAAACGAGAATGTGAATGATCAGCAATCAGTGGAATATTAGCATTCTCGTAGCTTATTAAAAGAAAAGGGGTGGTTCAACTTCTAAAGGAGTAGGTTGACTATCCACATTATCCCCAAGATATTTCTGTGGATCCTTTATTGACTTGGCATCATCCATCATATGCATATGATAATCAATTATGAGGGAACTAATCTCCTCGATGTCCGCCATAGTCCAGCCGAAAGCTTGCCGCCTATCTTCTAAGACCATTAAAAGGGCTTTCTCTTGCTCAAGGGCTAGAGAGACCGATATGATAACGGGAAAGGTCTCATTCTCACCTATATAAGCATATTTAAGGTGAGACGGCAAGGGCGTGAGTGTTTCCCCCAATCAGAGCAAAGCACTGTTTGAATTTCAAAATTCAAAATTCGAAGCAACGCTTCAGATTCTTTGCGCTGGGCGCAACGCGCCACGTGTCAAAAGCTGATACATCAGCGCAGCGCCCAAGGCAGCGCGCCCAATCAGAGCAAAGCTCTATCTAAAATAAAAATTAAAGGAAGCAACGCCTCAGTTGCGCAAGCGCTGCGCTGTGCGACATGTGTGCGCAAGCACAGTAGCGCAAGCGCTGCGCTGCGCGATACGTGTCAGCGCAAGCGCAGTTGCGCTGCGCTGTGCGCTGCGCGACACGTGTCAGCGCAAGCGTAGTTGCGCAAGCACAGTTGCGCTGCGCTGTGCGCTGCGCGACACGTGTCAGCGCAGTTGCACTGCGCTTTGCGCTGCGCGACACGTGTCAGCGCAGTTGCGCTGCGCTGTGCGCTGCTTGACACGTGTCAAGCGCTGGTGCATCTGCGCCAAACAGAATTAAAATTTTAGCAAGATTTTTCTGTTTTTGTTAAAATAAGAAGATTGCCTTCTGTAAAACAGAAGCCCTTGGATCAAAGATCCAACGGTGGGGAAAATTCCCCAAATCACTCAGAAAAAAATCCCTTTAACAAATTTAACAAATTTATGGGCACTATATAAAGGCCCCTAGACCCCAAGTCAAAATCATGAACATTGTGAGAAATCAAGAGCTTCAAACAGAGAGAATTCTGAAGAAATTTCAAGAACAAAAAAAGGTAAAAAAAAACCTTTAAGATAGAAGAATTTCTTCTAATAGATCATTGATCTAAGAACAAGATCAATGATCTTCAATAAAAAAACAAAAAATAATAGTGATTTGCACTTATGAACCATTGGTTCTCTAAAATCAAGAAAAAACAAGAAATACTTGTTTTCTTTGATCTAAATTAGATCAAGAAATCAAATAGTGCTTTGCACTTTTTTATGAACCATTGGTTCTGGAATCAAAAAGATTCTCAAGTTAATAGTGCCTTGCACTTGCGAAACTGCACTATTGCGCTCTTAGGTTGGCACAAGCCACCAGAGAGCGCCACGTGTCAACATCTAAACCACTTGCGCTATGCGCTTTTAAAATAGAGCCTTGCTCTCTGAAATTGGTGCAACTCACCAGAGCGCGCCACGTGTCAGCAGCGCACTGGCGCAGGGCACTGTGCTAACTGCGCTTGTGCTCACCAGAGCGTGACACGTGTCACCTCCACATGCGCTTGCGCTCTTTAATTAGCGCAAAGCGTCAGACAAATGCACTGCATTGTTTACTGAAGAAGCCAGGCCCAAGTCAAAAAGGCCTAGTAGGCCAAAATAAATTTCAATGCAATAAAAGGGGCAGAGCCCAAATAAAATTGATGCTCTGCATCATTTATAAAAGGGCAGAGCCCAAACAAAATAAAACGCAATAAAATGGCAGAGCCCAAACAAAATTGATGCTCTGCATCATTTATAAAAGGGCAGAGCCCAAACGAAATAAGAAATGCAGTGTATTATTAAACAGGGGTAAAGCCCTAGCACAGGCCTAATAGGCCAAAGACAAATAAGATGTTAAACATTTCTAAACTGGACTTAGCCTAATCATGGCCGTAAGTCCTCAAATTAAATTGACTGAGCACAGCTGCTCTCTTAAATCAATTTACATCCGGTTTGAGGGTACATCTCCGAACTTCTCTAACTCCTATCGTTGTAATCCTTCAACGACGTCAGAGAGGTGATGGGTCCCGACAACCACGCATCAACACGGACTGTGAGGTCCTTAAACTCATGGACTTATGCGTCCTTAAACCAAGATACGGACTGTGGGGTCCTTAAACCCGTGGACTTATGCGTCCTTCAACTAACGGACTAATATGTCCTTCAACTACCGATGGACCGCAATGTCCTTAAACTACCAATGGACCGCAATGTCCCTAAACTACCTATGGAACACTACGTCCCTAAACTGGAACAATAGAGCCCCCAAACGCTCTTCTGTTGGATCTAAACGATCCCGTTTAAGTTGATCTTAGCCTCAAATATGGCTAACGTATCCTTAAACATTCAAACAGACTTTAGTCCCAAATTGGACTATAAGACCCCCAATCAATTTTGGTTCAAGGGTACATCTCTGAACTCCTCTGACACCTATCGTTGTAATCCTTCAACGACGTCAGAGAGGTGACGAATCCCGACGGCCTTATATTAAATGGATCACCACGTTAAGTTGATCTTAGTCTCAAACAGGACTAACGTATCCTTAACGAACGTTTAAGTTGATCTTAGCCTCAACACGGCTAACGTATCCTTAGACTAAAACACTAAACCCAAATCTAAGTAAATACGGATTTGGACTAATCCACGTCCTATGGGCGATGGCATCATTTAGTCTCCGTATACAATCCACGAGCAATCACAAACAAAACAAACACACACGACACGAAGTGAAATTCTGGAGAAGGAGAAAGTTATTACCGCGACATGGTAGCGTAATCAACTGCAGGGGCTTGCGCCTGCAGGGAAGAGCGTCCCCACAATCAAAAACCCCTCAGGCGAGGGGGAATCTGACGAAGTCTGCTACATCGGCCGCATCCGTCTAAACCTCCGATACACGGTGCCATAAATCAACTTGGCATCTTCGGAGAGGTAGACGGATAAAACCAATTAGCATCTGCCCCGAATCTCAGTGTCAGGACTTCGCAGTCCTGTGCGCCGTCTTTCGGAGGGGAACATATTCTGGCACACCCGGTGGGACCTTTTCCTCTTTCCACTCCACACTTCGTGTGTCGTCTTCACGAACGAATCGCGGTTTGTTAATGGTTGCCTTTGGATTTTAAGTTACTAAGATTTGGTTTTTGCCTGGCACAGAAATCAAGCATCGATGGACTCTACCTGTTCGAAGTGCTCCAACTGCAGTTGCAGCTCGCGTCCGGCCTCAACTGGGGGCATAACCTACGGGCCCCAAGCGGCCTCTTTGTTCACCATGCCCGTGGAGCAGATTACTCAAGCCACCACGGGGTTGTTTTTCGGAACTATGCTTCCGCCAATAAGCTTCAGCACCCCCGTGCCCGTATAAGAAGCTCCTAAGAAGTCGGTTTTCGATCGACTTTCAGTTACTGCGTCCCCTCTCAACAGGTCGCCCAACACCAGCGCCTCGGTCTTCTCCAGACTGGGCCAAAACTCCTGCGGGCCCACAATGAAGCTTGCGGTCCCAGAAAAGGTTATTCCAAAAAGAGTAGCCAAACCTGCTCCAGAAGTCGTTAAGGTGGCTTCTCCTGCTAAGAGATCGTTCTTTACAAGACTGACCGTCCCAACTCCCGTTCCTGCTCCTGCTGCTCAAAAGACATCAGTTTTCAGTAGGCTGACGCCGGCAACAGCCCCACACCTGAACAGGGGGCAAGAAGAAGCTGTTTCTGTTTCTGAGCCAATACCAACAACTCGTCGCGCCTGACGACGCCACTCGCGTCGGGTAAAGAAGACCGAAGGCAACTACCCTTCTGGGATGACTCTGCCAGCTCCAACGGTGGAAGTTAACGCTGCTGTTCCAACTGGGAACAGCTTCGAGCTACTGAACAGAGTACGCAGAAACTCGCCAACTGCGGTGCACAAAATATCTCCTCCACCAGTAGAGACTACCATGGAAGCAGAAAAGCTGGAGCAGCCTCCTCAATCGCTGTCCTCCAGGATTTACAAGACATGGAGACGAGTCCGAGAATCTGTGATTGATCCTAATTTCTCTCGCCAACACAAAAATTCGAAAGGTCGGCAAGACGAAAATCCCCCGGCCAAGCAACGAAAGGCGACGACCGCTTGGGTGCCCAAAGCAACGGCCCCCTCAACTTCTACGGCCCATAAGAGAAGAAGGCCAGAAAAAGTCCCTACACCTATGGCGAATATCAAAGGTGGTGAACCCAAACGCCCTAAGTCTGGGGGCATGGTAATTTATACCGTCTACATGGCATCTGGTAAAGAGGACAACCGCATATCAACAGGTCATAGACCGCTCACGCGATCGGTGACCAAAGCACAGGAGCAGCACCAAAAGATCCAAGAGATGTTGAACGCGATGGCCGCACTTACTGGGCCAAAAGAAAGCCCTGAAACGTCTTCAGATGAACGCCAGGAGCAAGAAACCGACGCCGAATTCCTTCGACGAATATTGGAGAAGAAGGATAAAAAGGCTGCTGAACAAGCAGCCAGCATAAAGCGTATGGGCCTTCTGTTCCAAGACATGGTAGGGATGATGATCCAGCAAGATCCTCCGGCCGAAGATCCCCCGATCGTCCTTGAAGACGATAGGGGAGAAACGTCGAATCCTCCACCAGCTCTATCAACAGCTAAGGAGGATACAATCTCCAAAGCTGATTTGGACGAGTACATAGCCCAACAAATACGGGTTCATCATGCGACTGAAGCAGCCGGCCAGGTCGTAAAAACAGGACGACCATATCCGAGCTGGTACGACCAGATCAAGTACCCGCCGGGCTATACCATTCCCAAGTTCTATGTCTATAAGGGGACGGGCAATCCCCATCAGCATGTTTTCCAGTTCAGGGCACTCTGCGGCAACACTGGCGGCGATGATAAATTGTTGCTTCGCCAGTTCGTTGGAAGCTTATCAGATACAGCGTTCGAGTGATACTCTAAGCTCCCGAACGACTCTGTCAAGACCTTCGCGGAGATGGAGCTGTTGTTTACCCAGCGTTTTGCAAGCGCCAGTGAACGTACCCCGATGACGGCACTGATTAACGCCAGGGTAAAGCCAGGCGAGACATGGGTTCAATATGCTATACGGTGGCGGAACTTATGGTTAAAGTGCGAGCAGCGCATTGAAGAAGCTCCTGCAGTGGGTATGTTTATGGGAACCCTTGATCCGCAAGCAACCATCTCGCAATTTATGATGTTCTTCAAGCCGACTACCTTCCAGGCCCTGATCGACAAGCTAGCGCAAATGGATCAGATGGGTAATAAACCTCCTCTTCCAAAGCCAGACTCCCGAAATGAAAAAGGGAAAGAGAAAGCGATCGATGTCGCTAATGCTCAACAACAGCCGAGCAACTCGAAGCCGGTCGTTCGTCAAAATAATATGCGTCCACGCGTACCCCTTGAAGAGAGGCTAGGACGTCCTTACTCGTTTCCCCGAGATAAAACGAGAAGGTTATTCGAGCTGGCGTTGCGCAATCGACTCATAAATCTGCCGGATCCAAAACATCCGTCGCAACCAAATGATGTCAATGAGCCCCACTACTTTCCTTATCATCGAGTACTGGGTCATCCGATCGAAGATTGTTACGTCTTCAAAAATTGGCTTGAAGACCAATACCAACAGGGCAAGTTCGCGTTATCTGACAAATGGAAGGTGAATCCCCCGCAGCCCCACACCTCTAAGAGGATGAATACGCCGGGGGCAACATGCTCTATCGTTGAAGAAGCTACTTGGGAGGTTGTTTTGTCGGCCAAGTCAAAAAGGATGCTAAACGATCTTCAAACATGCCCTGCGATCAAGTGGAAGAACCCGTTGGAACCGCAGGTCATTGAAGGAATGTTGAAGCCGCGTCCAACTCAGATGATCGATGGAGGTGGCCCAAGCATTCACAATCGGCCGTCGAAATCTTCAAAGAAGAAGGAAAAGAAATCAAAGAAGCCCGTGAAGCCTGGCGACAGGCGCACGGACTTGCAAAAACAAATTGACGCGTTGGAGGAATACAACCAGAAGGCACGGACTCCCATTACATTCCAAGAGTTCCTCAATCACGTCTTTCAAAAGGAAGATGAGGGAGAAAGTTCATCTGATGAATCTGAAGAATATGTGGCGACCTGTCATGTGATTTCCCATTCGTTCATGGACGATGAGAAGACTCCTTGTACTGAAACGCTAGGGGCGGGTCCTGAACCTAAAATTCTGGGGCCATCGGATGAAGTAATTGACGCATTCCTCAATGAAGCTCTCTTAAAAAGCAAAGCTGATCAGGAGCGCGAGGCGGTCATATTTGAAAGGGCCAAGCGCCAACGCCTTGACGAAAGAGCCGAGATACTCCCACTGGAGCAAAGTACACCCACTGCGGATAAAATCAAATTCAAGATGAGGAAAAGGTTTGCTAAAGCCGTGTCAATGGGTATGAAGCTACCATCCTCTGAGGGAAGTGTTACTGGTGAAGCGGAAATGCACCCCTCCTATTGCTTGTATCATCGGAAGATTTCGCATCCCACTGAAGAGTGCAAAGCTTTCGATAGATGGTGACAAGGATATGTTGCTCACCGGCAGCATCTTAAGCGGGAAAAGCTCAAGACTCGCCGAGAGCAGAGCAATACGACAAAAGAGCTTAACAGAACTACCAGCAATTGTAGCATGGTTAACGCCGGGGGATCACAAGTGCTCACATTCGGGAGCGATTCTGACGAGGAGCTGGCTCTTAGCCCACTCTTTAAAGAGTCCACTTCGAGAAAGGAGAAGAGCCGAAGATTTGTGAAAATATCCGGCTGCGTAATCGCACGCTGCCCGAAAAGAATCTCGGACCCTCAAACAAAAAAGATAAAGGGAAAGAAAAGGACTCTAAGGATATCACCCTAGATGACCAAGTCATGGAAGAGCTAATTTCCAAAGACCCGCCGAAGAAAAATAAGGTGGATTACAACGTCTTAGCACATCTGAGGAAGCTACCCTCGCAGCTCAGCATTCTTGATGCCCTTTTGCTATCAAAAGAGGCGAGAGATTCGTTAATCAAGGCACTACAGGAGCTGGAACAATTCCAAGCTTTCCTGGCCGAAGAGAAAATGAAGGATGAGTTGGAGGAAGTGCACACGGCAGATGTCACTTTTGGCGATGAAGACCTTCTCCTTGGAACGTGCGAACACAATCGCCCCCTCTATGTCTCAGGATACTGCCATGATGTAAAGATAGGCAAAATTCTGGTCGATAACGGATCGTCTGTTAATCTACTCAATGTGCGGGTGTTAAAGGAAATCTGCATGAGCGTCCAACACCTCGCTCGAGACAAGATCACCATCTCCGGGTTCGACTCCCAATCATCAAAGACTCTTGGATCTGTGATACTGACATTACGCTTTAGGCTGCTCTTCACGGACATTAAATTCCACGTCATAGATGCCAAGACATGCTACAACGCTCTGCTCGGCCGACCATGGTTACACGAGTACAACATCATCCCTTCTACACAGCATCAGTGTATGAAATATTTTAGGGATGGTCTCGAGTATACCGTGACGGTAGAACTGAATCCGTTTTCTGTAAACGAAGTCCGCAAATATGAAGATGCCAAATACTTGTTGCCGAATTTCGAAGACACGGAAAGATGTCATAAGCCGGAGAACAAAACTAACGCTACCATCCCTGTCTTCGGCAGTGATACCGAGGAGGAAGAGGAGATAGTTTATTCGGGTCCGCCCCAACACAACAAGCCGGGACCATCTGCTCCTACGCTGACCTTTGGTAGCGACTCGGAAAATGAGGTCCATGCTGTATTCTCCGCTCGACCTTCAATACAAACGTCCGCTGACGAAGAGCAAAGTCTACAAGTCGCCATGGTTCCACCTAGACACCATAAAGAATTGGATGCGCTCGATATCTACAGCGTAGAGGAATTGCGGACGTTCTATGTCTCTCCCAAGCGAAAAGGCGAAAAGGCAATTCTATTCTACCGCTCTGAAGAAACCAAAGTGGAGAAAGAAATCTGGCACGGCGCGGATCCTACGCTGGACAGGCTTCAACCCATCCATCTACCCAGATATTATACAGAAGGCTTGAAGAGGCTGTTGAAGCGCCAAGGGATACCCTTCAAACAGACCGTTAGAAAGGCCAAATTCTATGACAGGGTCTAGAACGTTCCTGGGACTCAACGCAAACTACCTAATGGGAGAATAGAAACAAAAGGGTTTGGATACATCCGGTCAAAGAAATGAGAGTTACTACACGGCTGCTACGTCGTGTATGACTTCGATGAAGAAGCGGATGCTCAATGGGAGGACGCTAATCCTGAACCAGTAAAAGTTCCAGATGCAAAAGTGCCTAGTCCGTCGTTCGAAGAACAAATGGACAAGCTTATAAGGGAAGCTGGTCAAAAAGTACGAGACGACCATAACCGTGAAATGACCATCTACGAGAAAGCCAAAATGCAACGCCTCCTCCAACAGGCTGTGAAAGATGAAAATGCCGCTCCTTGTCAACCTATTATAAAGAAGGCTCGACGCAGAGGCAGAAACAAGTCGAAACACGAAAAAGGCGCTCAACAGCAACAAAGCGGGGCTAAGAGGCCACGCAAGCTGGAACCGAGCGGTTCCGATCTATCCCTTATGAGAAAAATGGGTCGAGCATACTCTTTTCCTCGGGACAAGACCAAGAAAATACTTGACCTCGCTCTAAAACATCAGATGCTTACACTGCCGGAGTCTAAACACCCCGAACAAGCAGGCGAGGTCTCATACCCAGACTATTGATTTTATCACCGAGTGGTAGGGTATCCTCTCGAAGACTGCTTCACCTTCAAGAATTGGGTCGAAGATCAGTATCAGCTCGGCAAGTTCGCTCTGTCCAACAACTGGAGGGTAACGCCGCCACAGAAGCACGAACCCAGGGCCACGAAAGAAGAACCAGTTCCACATTGGGATTGGAAGCGAATTCGTACTTGTCACATGATAACAATATCAAAAGAAGAGCCCGAGAACATGGATGACCTTTCCTGGTGCTTCGAAAATAGCAACGATGAGATGATCTCAGAGTTTCCACCAGTGCCGAAAGAGCTGGAAGATGGGATCCATACCACGGCGGATAACTTCAAGAAAATTGAGTTGGGGACAGTGAGCGACCCGCGACCGACATTCGTCAGTGAGCTGCTATCTGAAGAAAGGGTGGCTGTGTTAAAAGACGTGCTTGTACAACATAGAAATTGCTTCGTATGGAACTATTCTGAGATGCCGGGACTAGATCCAGAAATTGCTGTGCACAAATTGGCCATATCCCCGGATGTCAAGCCAGTCAAACAGGCGCCGAGGAGAATGCGGCTCGAGCTTGAGATGAGTATCAATACCGAGGTTAAGAAGCTAATCGACTCTGGCTTTATCCAGGAGGTTCAGTATCCCGAATGGATCGCCAACATCGTCCCGGTGATGAAGAAAAATGGGACGGTGCGCATATGCGTAGACTTCCGGGATCTCAATAAAGCTTGCCCGAAGGACGATTTCCCAGTGCCAGTCACCAAACTGATGATAGACAATACGTCCACTCATGAGGGTTTCTCCTTCATGGACGGCTCATCAGGGTATAATCAGATAAATATGCATCCCAAAGACCAAAAGCACACCGCCTTCAGGACTCCTTTGGGTATATTCTGTTATAAAGTGATGCCCTTCGTTCTAAAGAATGCCGGTGCCACCTATCAGAGAGCCATGACGAAGATCTTCGATGACCGTATACACGAAATCGTCGAATGCTATATCGACGATCTCGTGGTTAAAAGCAAATCATACGAGGAACATCTCGAGCATCTGAAGACCGTATTTCAACGCCTTCGGCAATACAACTTGAAGATGAACCCTCTCAAGTGTGCATTCGGAGTTTCCTCAGGCTAATTCCTGGGATTCATCGTCTGACACCGAGGTATTGAGATAGATCCATCGAAGATCAAGGCGATCATGGAGATGCCTCCGCCAAGGACTCTCAAACAGCTGCGGTCCCTGCAAGGGAAGCTCGTGTATATACGGCGATTTATAGCCAACCTTTCAGGCAAATGCCATCCATACAGCCACCTGATGAAGAAGGGAACCTCGTTCGTCTGGGACCAAAAATGCCAAAGTGCGCTAGACGAGATCAAGCAATACCTGCAGAACCCACCAGTGTTGACTGCTCCGGTCAAGGGAAAGCCCCTCATTCTTTATACAACCGCCCTCGAAGGTTCCTTAGGCGCATTATGGGCGCAAGAGAACGACCAAGGGGAGGAAAGAGCACTCTACTACTTAAGTCGAGTTTTACTGGGGGCAGAAAGCAACTACTCCCCCATTGAAAAACACTACCTGGCGTTGATCTTCGCGATAACAAAACTCAGACACTATGCGTTGGCACATGAGGTCCGTCTCATTTCAAAGGTGGACCCCCTTAAATATTTGATGTCGAAGGCCATACTGACAGGACGACTCGCTAAATGGGCCCTGCTCTTGATGGAGTTCTCGATAACCTATCAGCCTCTCAAGGCAGTAAAAGGCCAGGCCATCGCCGATTTCCTCGCTGAGCATCCGATAGCCGCCGATTCTCCTCTGAATTGCGATTTGCCAGACGAACATGCGTTTGACACTATCGATGGGAACGATACCCGATGGGAACTCTATTTTGATGGAGCGTCTTCCATGAAGAAGCGCAAACAAAGTACGCCAATGATCAAATCAGGGGTAGGCCTCATTTTCGTGACCCCACAAGGAGGAATAATGCGCTTCGCTTTCTCCCTAACAGAGCCGAGGACAAACAATGAAGCCGAATACGAAGCTTTGATAGCAGGCCTCGAGATCGCCATCAACATGGGAATTGAAAACCTCCTCATATATGGAGACTCCCAACTAGTCGTTAGTCAAGTAAATGGTGACTACCAAACGTGCAAGCCGGAGCTGGTGAAATACGGCGAGAAGGTGCAACAGCTGTTGACCCAAATCCCCTCCTACACTTTGAAAAACATACTACGTGCAGAAAACAGCAAAGCTGACGCATTAGCCAAGCTCGCTAAAGAACTGGCTGACGAGAACCTCGATGACGTCAGAATCATGGTACAAAGCCGTCGGGTGCTTGCCCCAACAGAAATATCTCCGGAATCATCCGAAGAGAAGGGAGCGACTGAGCAGACGACCTTGCAAATAAAAGACCAAGAAAAGGCCGAGGATTGGAGGGAAGTCTTCATAGACTACTTTAAGTCTCATCGAATGCCCGAAGATGCATCCTCGAGACATCAGCTCATGAAACGAGCTCTGTCTTTCGTCTTCGTCAATGATACTTTGTATAAGAGGTCGTTTGATTCTTTGTGGCTGAGATGCTTAGGACCGGACGAAGCAGAAAGAGTCGTTCAGGAAGTTCACGACGGACTCTGCGGTTCTCACCAAGCAGGCCCAAAGATGAAGTTGAAGATCAAACGGATGGGCTACTACTGGCCCACGATGATTCAGGACTGCCTCGATTATGCGAAGCAATGCCACTCATGCCAAATCCATGGGGACTTCATCCACCAGCATCCAAATCCACTACATCCGACGGTGGCTAGCTGGCCGTTCGAGATGTGGGGGACTGACATAGTCGGCCCCATCGAGCCAGCATCGTCTAGAGGACATCGCTTTATCCTGGCGACGACCGATTACTTCTCCAAATGGGCAGAAGCGGTACCGCTGAGGGAAGTGAAGAAGGAAAATATCCTCCACTTCTTCAAGACACACGTCATTTATCGGTTTGGAACTCCGAGACGGATCATCTCCGATAACGGGCCTGCCTACAGGAGCCACAAGATCATTCGCTTCGCGCAACAGCACAATATTGACTGGAGATATTCCTCGGTTTATAATCAACGAGCTAATGGTCTAGCCGAGGCCTTCAATAAGACCCTGACGAAGATCATGAAAAAGACGGTGTCCCGAAATAAGAAAGACTGGCACGAGAGACTGCAAGAGGCTCTTTGGGCGTATCGAACTACGTTCAAGACGGCCACGAACACAATGCCATACGCGTTGGTATTCGGTACGGAAGCAGTACTCCCCCTCGAGATAGAGCTACCCTCTCTACGAGTGGCAGTCCACTACGAGTTGACGAACGAAGAAAATGCTCACCTTCGCCTTGAAGAGCTCGATGCCCTTGATGAAACACGGCTCATAGCGCAACAAAATCTGGAAGCTTATAAAGCAAAGATGACGCGCTCATATGAAAGATTGACCCGACGAGGACATTCCGCCTGGGCGAACTCATGCTAGTGATCAAAAGGCCTATGATCCCCAATCGCGCCAAGCGGGGAAAATTCGAACCGAACTATGAAGGCCCGTACATCATAGACAAAGTCTACCAGGGTGGAGCCTATCTACTCATGGATATGCACGGTGAAAGGCCTTTCAGGCCAATAAACGGTCGCTTCCTAAAGAAATACTACGCTTAATGAGCCACAGCCTAGGTCAATGATAGATGACGACGACTATGTCCGCTCGCTATCTTCCCAAGCCCAAACTCTATAAGTAGTAACTGGACTTCTTCAGCACTGGACCGAAACGTCCTTAAACTAATGACTGGACCGTAACGTCCTTAAACTAATGACCGGACCGAGATGTCCTTAAACTAATGATGGACCGAGACGTCCTTAAACTAATGATGGACCGAAAAGTCCTTAAACTACTACCGCAGCATCCTTAAGCTGACGAGATGAATAAAAAAAATATAAATAAAAAATATATATATAATAAATAAAAACGGTATGTCCATAAGCAAAAAAGGGCACGGATGAAAACCCGAAAAGGCTCCGTGAGTAAAAACAGCAGGGCTACCGGTGAGTGTTCGTGAAAACCCGAAAGGGCACGACCTCATAAAAAAAAGAAGAAGAAAATAAAAAGAATAAAAAAAAGGGTATGTCCATAAGCAAAAAAGGGCACGGATGAAAACCCGAAAGGGCTCCGTGAGTAAAAACAGCAGGGCTACCGGCGAGTGCTTGTGAAAACCTGAAAGGGCGCAACCTCGTTAAAAGACACTTATAGGGTCCTCTCAACCTTGTAAGGAGAAACCACCCACGTGAGATCCTTACGACTCACAAGGGAGCAACACACTTAGGGATCCCCACGATTCCTAAGGAGAAGATACACTTGCGAGATCCTCACGACTCGTAGGGAGAACTCTCTTATGGGACCCTCACGGCTCATAAGATTTGAAAGTCTTAAGTTACAGATACATAAACCTGTGCTTAAGAAAACCCCACAGCTTTCGATATTGCCCTACAAGTGGTCCAATACTGGCCCTTGTATACAATCCACGGGGGCGAATAAACATTTCCCTAACCAAGTCCCATCCATGACTGAGGATATGTACGCCTGGTGAACAACCCTTGTAAGTCCTCTCGACTTACAAGGAGAAAACCCTCTTGTAGGATCCTTACGACTTACAGAGGAACATACACTTAGGAATCCTCACGATTCCTAAGGAGAAAATACACCTACAAGATCCTCACGACTTGTAGGGAGAAATAACTTTGTGAGACCCTTACGGCTCATGATGTCAAAAGCCTTAGTCGACAGGACCTGAACCCTGTTCATTAAGCCACCTTTGTTTGACATCGACAGAGGCAGATGATGATTCGCTCCTGGCAATATCCCAGTTGTAGCGGTGCTGATGCCGAAATCGGTGTCTAATTTCAGATTTACGGCAAAAAGCCAGTAGGCCGCACAAGCATACGAAATAGCCGAAATGATGGGGGAACTTGCAATAAAAAGCAGCAAGTAAAAACGTATGCACACAAAATAGCCGAAATGATTGGGCAACTCGCAGTAAAAAGCAGCGAGTGAAAAATAAAATAAACAGCCAAAATGATTGGGCACCGCGAAAAATAGCCGAAATGATTGGGCAATCGCGACCTTCGCGATATAAAAGCTGAAATGATAGAGCATCGCGGAAATTAAAAAAAAAGAAATGATAAAACTTTGGCCCTACAGTTGAGATCACATCAATCCCTGTATAAAATCCAAGGGCGCAAACAAAGAGGGAACCACACCCTCCCAGCAGGCTCCGCCGGAAAGCAAAGCCAAATCTCGACGGTTCGCCAACAGCCTAGAGGCAACCGCGGCATTCGTCTCAGTACAGCAGGCACAGCGCCAGCAAACGAAGCGAAGATCAAATTCCTAGCTTCACGGTCTTGACGGTAACTTATACAAAACCCGAAAGACCACTACAGAATTCCTCAATTCAGGGAAACTAGTGTCCTTGATGAGAGCCTCCTGATTTGCATCATCTCGCAGAGAAACCAGTGTCTCCGCGGGAAATTCCCGATTCATCTCAACCCCGAAGAAACAAGTGTCTTCGGCAAATCCTTCGACTCGAGGAAACAAGTGTCCTTGAAGAAGAAAATCCTGATTCGCGTCGACTCGCAGAGAAACCAGTGTCTCCGCGGGAAATTCTCGATTCGTTTCAACACCAGGGAAACAAATATCCTTGGCAAATACCTCAACTCAGGGAAACTAGCATCCTTGATGAGAGCCTCCTGATTCGCGTCGGCTCGCAGAGAAACCAGTGTCTCCGCGGGAAATTCCCGATCCGTCTCAACCCCGAAGAAACCAGTGTCTTCGGCAAATCCTTCGACTCGAAGAAACAAGTGTCCTTGATGAAGAAAATCCTGATTCGCGTCGACTCGCAGAGAAACCAGTGTCTCCGCGAGAAATTCTCGATTCGTTTCAACACCAGGGAAACAAATATCCTTGGTAAATACCTCAATTCAGGGAAACAAGCATCCTTGATGAGAGCCTCCTGATGCGCGTCGACTCGCAGAGAAACCAGTGTCTCCGCAGGAAATTCTCGATTCGTTTCAACACCAGGGAAACAAATATCCTTGGCAAATACCTCAACTCAGGAAAACTAGCGTCCTTGATGAGAGCCTCCTGATTCGCGTCGGCTCGCAGAGAAACCAGTGTCTCCGCGGGAAATTCCCGGTTCGTTTCAACCCCGAAGAAACCAGTGTCTTCGGCAAATCCTTCGACTCGAGGAAACAAGCGTCCTTGAATAAGAAAATCCTGATTCGCGTCGGCTCGCAGAGAAACCAATGTCTCCGCGGGAAATTCCCGATCCGTCTTAACTTCCAAGATGAAGTCTCAGGCAGCAGGGATTAAAAAAAAACTTGTTTCCTGAACAATGGGACCCTGCAAGTCGGTCCCTTCCATACTATTCACGGCTCTCACTCTCCAAAGTCAAATTTCGAAAAGGAGGGAAACAACCGCTTACGGGTCCTCTCGACTCGTAAAAGGGAAAAATTCTCTTATAAGATCCTTACGACTTATAAGAGAAAACGCACTTAGGAATCCTCACAATTCCTAAGGAGAAAATACACCTACGAGATCCTTTCGATCCGTAGGGAGAAAAGTCTCTATGAGACCCTCACGGCTCATAGAGTTGAAAAGTCTTAGGCGGCAGATCCGAACCTGCGGCCTAAGCCATCGCTCTTTCTTGATGAAATCTAGATGATTACTCTATTATCGGTCAAATGTGTTTATCAAGACAGCATGCTGATAATAAGAAAAAGGAAAAAGCAAAGAAAATAGTACAAGATATTGCAAAGAAAAATTTGTATCTTTATTGGATGTAATCAAGTACAAGGTGAAGCGTACAAAAGAATAAAGAATGGATACATATTATTTAAAAGAGAAAATTTTTACAAGTATCTAGATACAAGGGGAATTATTGGGGAGGAAGCGCCTTGCATAGCTCTGTTAATTGTTTGTGCACTTCCTTCCACGCCTTTTCTTGATCT
Organism: Agapanthus africanus; assembly: GCA_030015575.1. NCBI lineage: Eukaryota > Viridiplantae > Streptophyta > Magnoliopsida > Asparagales > Amaryllidaceae > Agapanthus > Agapanthus africanus. Next base: position 87,878,028 of record JASDDO010000012.1, on the reverse strand, counting down.
GCCACCACCGCCAGTTCTGCCTCCACCTGAGCCTTTTGCTGCAAGACAGATGCAAGCTGCTCCCTGACGGCCTGATGAGCAGCTTCGTGGCCTGGGGTGTCACGCTCGGCGACATCAAGCTTTCGCTTCACGTTTAGCCCATGAGAGATGCGCTCCAGGAGACCCTCAAAGATAGCCTTCACTTGGGCAGCATCCGCCTCAACCTCAGCACGCAGACGAGCCGTCTCGCTCGAGGTCTCTTGGCATTCCCTCAGCCTCAAAGCTGCTTCTTGTTTCAAGTGGTGGACGTAAGAAGCGCTTTCCTCGATCCATGCTGCTCTCTCATTGCTCGCGGCTAAAGTCTCGGGGGCGGGACGCATCGACTCCAGCTGATGCAAGCGAACCTCGATCTCCCTACAATGGTTAACCCAAGATGCGATGATGCCCTTGTCATAGAAATTCACGAATATCACCAGCATCAGGTTAACCGCCGTGGCGAAATCCGCCGTAGATGTAGGAGTCTCAACGTCGAGCTCCTCGATGTAGTCGCTAAGCATACGCAAACTGTTCGCGGCGCCTTTCGAGGACGGACGTCTCAGGAAAGGACCTGTCGGCATTGTGATGCGAGGCTCGAAGGGTACCGAGACAGGAACAACAGCTGAAAAGAAACAAGATATGATCAGATAACAGTTCAGGAAAAAAAAGGGAGAGTTATCAATGTGATGGTCGCTATACCAGCTGAGGCAGGTGGCAAGGCCGGGAGGGTCGGTGGCGCAACCGATCTTTCATCCCCTCCTTCGATTTGTAGCACTGCAGTCGAGACAAAAAAAAGTTAAAAGTAATTCCATCAATGAAAAAGAAAGATATCAATGGAAACCATACTCACCAGCGCTACCAGAGGAAGAAGCGAATTCAGATGGGAAAGAGAAGTGTGGGAGTAACACTTGATAAAGATGGTCAAAAAGCACTCCTGAAAAGGCACAACAGTACGACTTTAGTACATAAATTATGCGGCTGAAAGACGAAAATAATAGATTGCAAATCCATACCTTCCAGCATCTTCGATGGTATAAGAGAGGGCTGAGAAGTGACCACCGCCAAGGCAGTAGTCGACGGCGCTCCCTCGAGCAGTGGAGCATCGGCGCTGGCCGCACCTGCGTTAAAAAACAAGGGTAAACCTGTCAGAAACGATTAAAAAAAAAAGAAGGGACGGTAATCCGAAATTTACCTGATGAGCCTCCAGCCGAGACGGAGGAGTCTCCCTCCTCCATCGACATAAGACCACCACCCGTGGCCTCATCCCCAGACTCCATGGGGGCCGTTGTCATACTCGCGATGCCGGGAGACGGCGGAGGACCATAGGCAGGGAGAGCTATGACCGGGGCATTGCCAGACTCCTTTGAAAGAGCGGTTGGCTCATCCTCAGGAATCATGTCTACTTCACCCGCTACTCCCTCGGGCTCAGCAGTAACGGTTGTCTCGTCCACCGTCACTTCGAGGTCATCGGTCTCAGGCACTCCGCCCGCTGCCACCTCGGGCTCAGCAACAACCGCTTGCTCAGGCGTAATGGACGTAACCATTTCGTCAGCCACTATCTCGGGCTCAGCAATCCTAGCTGTGTCATCCGCCACCGGCTCGGGCTCGACCAGTACCTCTTCCCTTAGCCCCTCAGGTTCGACAGTCTCCGCCTCCCCCTCGGTCGGACTTAGCCCTGCAGGATAGAACATATAAGGACCGACAGCTTTATAAGTCTTACAACAAAATTCTGAAAGAAGTATTACCTGAGGTAGACTTGTCATTAGCCTCCCTATTGGCGCGAATCGCCTGTCTATGAGCTGTAGACAGGGCGACCGGGGGCTCTTCTAACGGGGTATCGGCATGAGGAACGGTGCTTGGGCCTGCTCCAATGGCCAAGGCAGTACTGTATGCCTTTGCTTCGTGCCTCGACCGCTTCCTTTCCTCCCGGGCTGTCGCGATGGACCTCTTCGACGCTTCCTTCATTAAGGCGTCGTTGTCCTCGTTCAGAGATGCCTCCAGAGCCTTTAAGGCATCTCTCATCGGCTCTTCAAGACGGACCTCCCGCGGTAGCCCTGAGGAAGCAGGAACATCGGCAGCTGGCAGAACATCTGCGTCACTTGACGGGAATGGCATTGAGGTTCCTGCGATAAAAAGGGGAGAGGTTAGATTGACCATAACACAAGGAAAATGAAAACTTGATGAGTTGAAACTTACTAAGGCCTAAAGACGCTCTAAGGCGTTCCTCCTGTTGGAAGGTCTTGAGGGAAGCGGCAATGGCTTCTTCAGTGGTGATGCCTATTGGAAGAAAAGAAGGAAAAATGTTAGTCAAAGGCAATAATAAAAATATGATGCAATAGAAAATGCGACTAGTGATTACCTGATGCCGCAAGCTTAGCCAGCCATGTGTCACGCCTCGCCAACCGCTCCGAAGCTTCGAGGGCGGCCTCCAAATCCGTGTCATTCGGCATGACTAATCCCTCGTTAGTCTCATATTCACTCAGGCCTTCACCATAGGGAGCGTGGGGTTCCTGACCGAACGCGACGTCAGCAGCGAAGAGCGACTTCTTCTTCTTCTTCTGCCCACCAACCCTAGGTGCACCCGGAATCGACTTGCGTTTTGCAGACACCTTGGGACGGCGGGTCCCGATGTCCACACCCACGCCAGACTCTGGCGAGGCTACAACCACTGTCTCCACTGGAGCACAGGGCGCTGGAGGTGCATCCGCAATATCAAGGAGCGGCAATCCATGCGGAGGACTTTGCGCACGCGGCGGCCCGGCTCTAGCATCTTTTAGAGGGGAAACTACTGGGGTCCTTGGCACTAAAAGAGCATTGCGGTCGCTACCTGGAGGCGCACCCTTACGGTCGACCAGCAATCGCCTTTCCTCCTTTATAACGGCTCCAGTCGAATGACTGTACCATTCTGTATATACCCTGAGGAGTCGTGGGGCGCAAGCCGGCTCACTGATAAAGAAGTGGGAGCCCGTGTTTAGACGCATGAAATGATGCAGCGCGCTCTCCATCCCTTCTTCGATCGCAGCAGGTTCCGATAAGAAAACCTCCAGCGGTACCCCTTGATTGTAGCTCAGCTGTTGGGCGAAACGATGCGGGTTATATCTCATGAAAATCGCCGCCCCGTTCTTCCTAAACACCAAGAAGCCCAGTCTGATAGAATATTAGTGGAGGGTCTCCCGGGTCGTCAAAACTGAAGCTCCATCCTTGAAAGTGTCTTGCAATGGCCGCACCGCAGTGGTAGACGCCTTTCCAATAGTCAACACCTTATCGATGAAAGACACACCGTCTCCAACGGTGTGGGGGCGAAGGAGTAAACCCCTGGCATTTCATGGCGATGGACTCACAATTGATGCGCCAATCAACTGTATGATGCGAGGGAAGCTGCACCTGTCGTAGAACGATGGCCTTTTATGCATTCCGAAAACACCCGATGTATGTAACTCGAGCCACGATATGAAATAGTGCATCGGGAAGATCACGTGCAGCACCCCAGGCTCATTAGCATCCGTCGCTCGACTGAGGCCGTGGTATAAATGTGCCAAGCCGGCTATCCCAACAGCTACCTTTACCCCGATGGTCATCCGGTGAGCCGGGTAAAAGACAAAGGGCCGCATATGGCGAGAGTGCATCGGGAGCGCAAACCAACTCAGCCATAGCCCAAGAAATCCTAAAAAGAAGGCCTCCTCATCCATCTCAGGGGCTGCAACTTCCGCAAAAGACATGGTCGGGGAGTTAGGAAGAAAAAAAACCCTTTTGGTCTATTTCCTTCGCCGGTAGGTTATCCAAACCTAAACCGAAAGGGTCCTCGAGGGTGGCAAACTTGGCAGGTTCTGCCGAAAGGACGCTGGGGTGGAGAAACCGGGCAATGAAATCCTCAAAAATAACTCCGCGGCTCCCACGCTCGATGAAAAGGGCCTCGTAGATGTTCAACACCTTGATCAGACTTGGGAATTGGTGTTGAACAGCATTCTCCGGCGTGAGACCCCTTACCGCCAGCTTGGCACCGAAAACATATGCGTCTGTCGGGAGCAACTCCTCATAGTACTCCCCTATAACCGGTAAACCGGAGACTTCTATGAACTCCTCCAGAGAAATCGACACTTCCCGATCCATTGCGAGGAAAGTGTGAGTGGGAATGTTCCACTGCTCCAAGAAAGCCTTGAACCACCAGGTGGGAAGCGTAGGATACTGGAAGAGGGAGACGTAGACCGCGGTGTACAACCCTAACCTTATCAACTGCGACTTCTTCGTCGACAGGATATATCGAGCCCACGGCAGATAGCCGATCGGGTGGCGGGGGATCAGACCTATGTTATATGATTGCCCCCAAGGGCGCGCCTCTCCTTGACAGATTCGGCGTCCCGGGATATCCAAAACCATGGGACGCTGGACTGGGATTGCATCTATGGCCGGATGAAGAAAGCCCTTCGATGTCCAATCAACCATCTCCACGGCATACTGCACCGGGGGTGGGCTGGCGTAGTGGATTGCCGTGATGGGTTCTGACGGTACTGCGCATGTGAAGCTGCGTCGACCCATAATAATCTGATTGTACCATGACCCCAAAGGTGGAGACTCTTATATTCCGGGTCATGGTCCCTGATCATAGCTAACACTTCGCGGTCTAAGGGCGCTTCAGGGAACCCCTCCTCCGAACGAGCAAACGGGAATGAGATATCGAGAGACATAGTCGCTGCAAGGGAACAAAAGTAGCCGTTAGTGTTGCAACTTCAACGCTTAGCGTTTAAAAATTTTTAAATTAATTAAAATTAATTACTCCACACTGCATTGTAGTGGGTAGGAGATCAAGGGGGGCCCACAAAATCTGGACGACAATACGTCAGTTAATAAGACAACCCCATCATTGGATGAGATTGTCAGTTGGTCCCCAAGAAAATATTCCCATTAATAATAAAAAATCCCTAGAGACAAGGAGAAAATCTCCTCTTTCAGAGCAAAACTCTGTCACAGAGAGACACTTGTCAACTCCGGTCTCAGGGAAATAAAATTCTTTAAAAAGAGCTTAGCTCTGTAATAATAAAAAAAATCATTAATGAAAATTTTTTCCTAAAAAATTGAAGTTCTGGGATCCTAAAGAACCATATGAAAAAGCTCTTAAGAGTTCATCATCAGAAGATCAAAAGATCTATATTCTATCAATGAGCAAAGCTCTGTTCATGGGTTAAGAAACCCTGAAACAAATTTTTTGAGAGCAAAGCTCTGTTTATGAAACCCCAAAGGGAATTTCTTTAGATCAAAAGATCTATGAGAGCAAAGCTCTGTTGGTTAAAATTGATTTAAATTTAATTTTACCAAAAGTTTTCTAACTTGGAAAATGAAAGCAAAGCTCTAAAGTTCTGGAAACAAGAGCAAAGCTCTGAAGTTCTTAAGCAAGAGCAAAGCACTGTAAATCAAAATGTAGAAAATGGTGAAGATTTTCTAAGGGCCAGGGGTCATATTTATAAGGCGCTTGCACCCCTTCAGCTCACCCATTGATCCAACGGTCAGGATCTTGCCACCACTGCACTCACGTGTGCGCCACGTGAGCGCAACGGTGGAGGGGCATTTGTTTCCCCCAATCAGAGCAAAACTCTGTTTGAATTTCAAAATTCAAAATTTGAAGCAACGCTTCAGATTCTTTGCGCTGCGCGCAACGCCCCACTTGTCAAAAGCTGATACATCAGCGTAGCGCCCAAGGCAGCGCGCCCAATCAGAGCAAAAATCTATTTAAAATAAAAATTAAAGGAAGCAATGCTTCAGTTGCGCAAGCGCTGCGCTGTGCGACACGTGTCAGCAAGCGCAGTTGCGCAAACACAGTAGCGCAAGCGCTGCGCTGCGCGACACGTGTCAGCGCAGTTGCGCTGCGCTGTGCGCTGCTTGACACATGTCAAGCGCTGGTGCATCTGCGCCAAACAGAATTAAAATTTTAGCAAGATTTTTCTGTTCTTGTTAAAATAAGAAGATTGCCTTCTATAAAACAGAAGCCCTTGGATCAAAGATCCAACGGTGGGGAAAATTCCCCAAATCACTCAGAGAAAGACCCCTTTAACAAATTTAACAAATTTATGGGCACTATATAAAGGCCCCTAGAACCCAAGTCAAAATCATGAACATTGTGAGAAATCAAGAGCTTCAAACAGAGAGAATTCTGAAGAAATTTCAAGAACAAAAAAAGGTAAAAAAAAAACCCTTTAAGATAGAAGAATTTCTCCTAATAGATCAATGATCTTCAATAAAAAAAACAAAAAATAATAGTGCTTTGCACTTATGAACCATTGGTTCTCTGAAATCAAGAAAAAACAAGAAATACTTGTTTTCTTTGATCTAAATTAGATCAAGAAATCAAATAGTGCTTTGCACTTTTTTATGAACCATTGGTTCTGGAATCTAAAAGATTCTTAAGTTAATAGTGCCTTGCACTTGCGAAACTGCACTGTTGTGCTCTTAGGTTGGCGCAAGGCACCAGAGAGCGACACGTGTCAGCATCTAAACCACTTGGACTATGCACTTTTAAAATAGAGCCTTGCTCTCTGAAATTGGTGCAGCTCACCAGAGCGCGCCACGTGTCAGCAGCGCAGCGCACTGGCACAGCGCACTGCGCTAACTGCGCTTGCGCTCACCAGAGCGTGACACGTGTCACCTCCACATGCGCTTGCGCTCTTTAATTAGCTCAAAGCGCCAGACAAATGCACTGCATTGTTTACTGAAGGGGCCAGGCCCAAGTCAAAAAGGCCTAGTAGGCCAAAATAAATTGCAATGCAATAAAAGGGGCAGAGCCCAAATAAAATTGATGCTCTGCATCATTTATAAAAGGGCAGAGCCTAAACAAAATAAAACGCAATAAAATGGCAGAGCCCAAACAAAATTGATGTTCTGCATCATTTATAAAAGGGCAGAGCCCAAACGAAATAAGAAATGCAGTGCATTATTAAACAGGAGCAAAGCCCTAGCACAGGCCTAATAGGCCAAAGACAAATAAGATGTTAAACATTTCTAAACTGGACTTAGCCCAATCATGGCCGTAAGTCCTCAAATTAAATTGACTGAGCACAACTGCTCTCTTAAATCAATTTACATCCGGTTCGAGGGTACATCTCCGAACTTCTCTAACTCCTATCGTTGTAATCCTTCAACGACGTCAGAGAGGTGACGGGTCCCGAAAACCACGCATCAATACGGACTGTGGGGTCCTTAAACTCATGGACTTATGCGTCCTTAAACCAAGATACAAACTGTGGGATCCTTAAACCCGCGGACTTATGCGTCCTAAAACTAACGGACTAATATGTCCTTAAACTACCGATGGACCGCAATGTCCTTAAACTACCGATGGACCGCAATGTCCCTAAACTACCTATGGACCACTACGTCCCTAAACTGGAACAATAGAGCCCCCAAACGCTCTTTTGTTAGATCTAAACGATCCCGTTTAAGTTGATCTTAGCCTCAAATATGGCTAACGTATCCTTAAACATTCAAACAGACTTTAGTCCCAAATTAGACTATAAGACCCCCAATCAATTTTGGTTCAAGGGTACATCTCTGAACTCCTCTGACACCTATCGTTGTAATCCTTCAACGACGTCAGAGAGGTGACGAGTCCCGACGGCCATATATTAAATGGATCACCACGTTAAGTTGATCTTAGTCTCAAACAGGACTAACGTATCCTTAACGAACGTTTAAGTTGATCTTAGCCTCAACACGGCTAACGTATCCTTAGACTAAAACACTAAACCCAAATCTAAGTAAATACAGATTTGGACTAATCCACGTCCTACGGGCGACGGCATCATTTAGTCTCCATATACAATCCATGGGCAATCACAAACAAAACAAACACACACGACACGAAGTGAAATTCTGGAGAAGGAAAAAGTTGTTGCCGCGACACGGTAGCGTAATTAACTGCAGGGGCTTGCGCCTACAGGGAAGAGCGTCCCCGCAAACCCCTCAGGCGAGGGGGAATCTGACGAAGTCTGCTACATCGGCCGCATCCGTCTAAACCTCCGATACACGGTGCCATAAATCAACTTGGCATCTTCGGAGAGGTAGACGGATAAAACCAATTAGCATCTGCCCCGAATCTCAGTGTCAGGACTTCGCAGTCCTGTGTGCCGTCTTTAGGAGGGGAACAGTGAGTTCGAGTTTCTGAGGCGAAACGATCATAGGTAGAATTGGGACATCTGTCTCGAACTCAAAGGACTCCAACACAGGTTTGAAATCACTGCAAACAACCGATTCTGATGGTTCAACTAACTCATCCAAAAATTCAAAAGACTCATATTCAGGCGGCGAGTCGTCAAAATCATCCAAAAAAGTGAAACGTTCATAATCAATATCGGTTGTGTCAACTGTGATAGATTCAAGGAGGGACGCACTAGTGGCGTCAAAACTGTTTTCATCAAATAGAAATCTTTCAAGTTCGCAGTCCTCCTGCGTGATTTCGTGAATAGAGCAAACTTCTCGTATACTAGTTTTAGGAACGGGGGGCAGACTTCCTAACTTGTAAATATTGAACTCGCTAGACATTTTCCCGAAGGATAGAGTCATGGAGCCATTGCGACAATTTATTACGGCATTGGAAGTGGCCAAAAATGGTCGACCGAGGATCACCGGAATTTGGTTCTGTGGGTTAGCAACAGGTTGTGTGTCTATAACAATAAAATCAACGGGGAATATGAAGTCCCCAACTTTGATCAACACATCCTCTAGCTCACCCTTAGGATGGGTGATTGATCGATCAGCCATTTGGAGAGTACAACGAGTGGGTTTCAACTCTCCAACCCCTAATTGCTCGTATACGGAGTAGGGAAGCAGGTTAACACTAGACCCAAGATCTAAAAGTGCTCGATTGATTTTCTTATCCCCAATTGTTTTTGAAATCGTAGGACAGCCGGGGTCCTTTCATTTTTGGGGTAAGGGTTGAGGTTGGTTAATAGCATTGCTCACTACACTAGCCATTAGCACTTTCTTGGGTATTTGAGACGACTTTCTCTTTGAGGTGCATAAGCCCTTTAAGATTTTCGCGTATGAAGGGACTTATTGGATTGCATCCAAGAGAGGTATATTTATGCTAACTTGTTTAAATAACTCCACAATCTTCTCCATTTGTGGAGTTGGTTTATTGGGACTCAACCTGTTTGGATTTGGAGCATTTTGAAAATCTGCTGAGTCCAATGTCTATGGAGTAGAATGTGGAGTTGGAATGGATCCCAGTGTGGGTGTGTTCGTGAAGTGAGAAGTGGGTCCGTTCGGATTAGAAGAAGAAGAGCCTTTTGAAGAATGAAGAATAGGCTCTAGCGGAGAAGATGAAGGTGAAGAAGAGGATGGAGAAGAAGAAGAAGAAAGAGAAGAAGGAGAACCACCGGCGGGGATGTCATCACTAATACCCACATTATTTTGCAACACTTTTTCATATCTCAACGTGGTCACCGCATTTACATTGTGATATTCATGTACGTTGTGTGTGTGACCGGGATTTGGCAATGGTTGAGATGGAAGCTTTCCCTTTTCTCTCTCGCTCAACGCAGCAGTTAATTGTGCAATTTGTGCGCCTCAATAGATTTGATGCTTTGATCGTGTGAAGCATTGTTGTGCACCAAAGACTGGACGGAATTTTCCAACCTTGCTGCGGATTCTGTAGAATGCTTGAGAAACGCATGTAGACTTTTTTCTAGCGAGATAACCTTATCATCATTTGGTTGAACCAAATTTTTCGTTTGATTTGGATAAGGTTGTGGTTGGAAAGGTTGCTGGTATTGAGTTTGTTGGGGTGCTTGTTGTTGTGGAGGAGGAGGTCTTTGAAAGTTGTTGTTTCCTTGGAATTGTTGATTTTGATTCCAAGCAAAATTTGGGTGACTCCTCCAACCCGAATTATAGGTCGAAGAGTAAGGATCATTTCGTTGTCGTTGCTAAAAGGCAGCATTGACTTGATCTTGTCCTTGAACAGATGGATTGTAAGGACACTCTTCGGTAAGGTGTGATGGATCCGAACAACAAGCACAAACAGTTCGTGGGGGTAAAGCAAGGGCAAGAGAAGGCGATGAGATTTTGGTCTCAATGGCTTCTAGCTTTTTCATAAGTGCGGCCATCTCGGCCTTCATAGCAATCGACATATCTAATTGATGTATACCTTCCCTAGATTGACCAATAGAAGAAGATGATGTGGTCTTTGTGCTCTCCCACTGAATTGTTTGTTCACTAAGATCCTCGAGAAACTGCCATGCTTCCTCACTAGATTTGGTTAGAAAGTGACCTTGACAAATGGTTTCTAGCAACTGCTTCGTTGCGGAATTCAATCCCTCATATAATGTTTGGCAAAGTTGCCAATTTTCGATCCCCATGGTGAGGGCATTAAACAAGTAGGTCTTTGAATCTTTCAAAACACTTCCAAAATGGTTCGGAAGGAAGCTGGGAAAATTGTATAATCTCATTTCTAATTCTTGCAGTCTTGTGATGAGGATAAAACTTTTTAAGAAAAGCTTTAACAAACTCGTCCCAATTTCTAATTGAATGTGATGCTGTGCTGTATAGCCACTTCTCGGCTAAGTCACATAAGGTGAAAAGAATGACCCTTAGCCTTATAGCGTCATCACTTAATTGGGTTGTTTTCATCATGGCGTAAACGTTTTGGAATTTATTGATAAAGATATAGGTATCTTCGAATTCCAATCCGTGAAATTTTGGCAGCATACTGATGAAGTGCGGTTTTATCTCAAAATTGTCCCCATTTGCCGGTAGGGGTGAAAGACAGGTAGGTAAGGAGGTGCGGACAGGGTAGAAGAGATCCTGGAGCGCGATTCGTTGGGGAGCTACAACAGGCAGGAGATTCGGGTTATTCGCACCGAACGGAGGTGGAATCAGTCCCGTGGGTAAGGTGTCGTTGGGATTATATCCCGACATACCTTCGGAAGAAGAATTTGAATGTGGGGGTAAGAAAATGTCAATGAGAAGAAAGTGAGTGGTGGTGGGGTGCAAGGATTTTTAGCGACAAGTTGCAAGTTTTTATAAAAGATTTTTCCTTTTTCCTTTTTTTTTATTTGAAACTTTTTGCAAAAATTTTCGATAAAGGGCTAAGACACACTTTCGATCAACCAAAAATGCACAATCAGGCCTAGATCTAGGGTCACCTAGGTCTATTAGACAGCTCCTAACTGTTCCAAAGGGCTAGAAATAAAATCTCAAACCGCCTCTTCACCATGGCCAGGTAAGTGCCCGGTGAGTGGGAGGCTCCCCACTACAAGTAACGGTCCTAATTAAGTAACCACTCGCCTTAGACACACTTGCCTAGACACCGCAAAGTCAAGTTAGGATTAATGGTCGATGCCTATAACTAGTCCTCTGTCTTATTGAGAGCGGCATCCTCAGGGCTGAGTCTAGTATTTTTTTAATTAAAGATTGGTCAATGCAAATGCCTTATGTGATTTCTGGGGTCCTGGGAAGGGTGATGAAATCCCCACCCAATCTGATGTGGTCTCAAGCCCCTTAAAGTCCGATTAAAATATGCAAAGTAGTAAATCACTTGCAATCAAATCTTTTTATTTTATGCGCGGCGCAAAGAATCCTGCACAAGATTTATTATTGAGAAGGGGGAAGATTTTTTTAAGCGCAAAGAATCCTGCAGGAGATTTTTCAGAAGATATATGGAGATTTTGCAGAGGAGAGAGAAAATAAGCTCACAGAGGAAATTTGGACAGATGACGTCACCACGGCGCCGCCCTTCCGCGGACAAAGCCTGGATCCTACCGCGGTTCCGCGGTTTTGAAGACTGCTTGGATCCCGAGAAAAAAGTTCAATTGCTGATGTCACTATACCACGGCGTTTCCGCGGTCAGAGGCTAGTTACGGCGACGGATCCGCGGTCTGATAGATGGTCCAGTTCTCCAAATCTTTTCAGTTACTTTGTTGTTGAAATCTCCTTCTGTTTGGATCTCCCGTTTTCCGTTTCGCACTCTGAATTATTCTAAATCCGTCGATCCTGCAAAGATTCAAAAAAAATACCCTTCAAACAATAAATGATAAAATTTTTATAATACTTTTCTTTTCTGTTTTTATGATTTTTTTAATTTAGATTAACCCGAAATTGCAAAAAGGAAATACTACGCCATCCCCAGCAACGGCGCCATTTGATTAAAGTTGGATTTTAACGATCAAAAATATAATTACCGCAATCAAGAACGGCGTCGCTTGGTAGCTAGCCGGTGAGTACGGGTCGGTCCACAGGGATTTTGTGTTTTCCTAATTGCGCTAACGAGTTAATTCCGATGGGTGTCGGATTGATTATCTCTAAAAGCTAAATTAATTTATACTAAGATTATCTAGATCTAAGTCTTGCTAGGGTTAGGTTTAGGGGAAGTTGAGAGATTAAAGGTTTCCTCACCGCTTTCAATGCCCTATTATAGATCTATTAGGGGTTATGGTAATTATCAATAAAGTGGATTAGAATCATTGGGGAAGATGTTTCTTCCTCTAGGTTCTTGTCCTTCCTTTATCGATCCTTACCCTAACCTCCATGGAAAACACGCGCACCCGGTCCTTTATACTACGGTATCACCGTTACCTCGAGGGGTAAGTGCCGCAGGGAGCGGTGTATGCGTGTATGCATGGAGTTCTAATTCTTATGTGTGAAGGGGAAAGAAAGGGGTGAGAGATCTCATCTCTCAAATCTTTCCCTAAAGCTAACCCTAACAAGCGAGGAGACTATTCGCTCATTAGGGGATTTAAAGACATTCTAAATTAAAAGTAAAATAAGGCAAAGAAATAAAAGAACTTACTAATTTTTATTTATGGCTCTCTCCAAACATCAACGCAGTACAGATCTGAATTTATGAAATGAAAAGAGGCATAACCTAATACAAGAATTTGGGCTTCTATTTATAGGACATAGAAAACCTTAGGTTTACAATTGCCGCATGTGTGCTTTTACAAAAATACCCCTAGGAAGACTAGTCAGCGCCGCCTCAGCATTTCGGTAAATTTTTTCGCCCTACGTGTACTACCCGGCCGCGGAACTGCGGCCGCAGCCAGGGTTTGGTCGCGGTTCAGCGGCTCAATGATGGAGTTGGCTTCTAAGTTTTCTTGTGCTGGCTCTGCATGACTTGTACTCCTGTTTCTACAGTTGGTTCTTCAAAATAGTCTCTAATTCTCTTCCAGATCTTCCAGTGAATAATTGTAGTGGATTTTACCATTGCTTCATGACGAGGTCTTGAACCTTGCGCTGCCCTGTACTTTGTGAACTTATCTTTGTGTAGGCTTGATCAAGATTCCACCATTTATTGGTCTTAGCCTCACTTTGTATCATCTTTTTCATCAATTTCACTGTTTTAGCTCCGAGAACCTGTAACCTGTACTATATAGCAGACATGGGTCAATAGCACCTGTTTATTTGTAAAATGCATAAGAATGGGGAATATACAAGCATACATCAACATCAAATACACAAATTAGTGAGTGAGAGCAAGTAGTTTTAGTGTTAAGTTTGCTAAGTGCTTGTGATAGTATAGGGTATATGAAACCAAGAAGTTTGTCAATCAAATTGATAAAAAAAAAATACAATATCTAAACTTAGCAACCTTAACACTAAATTGATTTTAACTTAAACATTGGAAAATAAAGAAAATGAGTGAATGTGGTATATGAAGGGGTTACCTTGTAACCATGGTATCAAAATACCATATCACAAAATAGCATAGAACAATATTTAAGTTAGAATTACATTGAAGCGTATTAAGCATTAACAAGAGAAGGAGAAATGCAAAGCCATTCATCTCACATCCTTAGCATCACCATAACCAAATAATTACTTACACATCATAAAGAGAAATGAAAACAACAAAAGAAAGTAAATAAACAAAGTAATAACAAATATATTAACACTTGAATGAGTTGAGATACAAGGTGTTGGTTACTTGTTTGTAACACCTGAGTTATGTATAATGTGGGGGTTTTGGCAAAAAGTTTACCAAAACGGCTTTCTGATAATTTATCTGGTTTTATGAATATTTTATTGGAACTTTATCTCGACTGCACACACATGTGCATGTTAGCTAGGGTTAAGCCTAGGGTGAAGCCAAGTTTAGGCAACCATGATGGTTTAAACCATTTGGTTATGTTAATGGGGTTTGTTTAGGGTGGGGGTTGACTTGTGTAGAGGAGAGAGAGAGGGCATGATGGATGTGTCATGTTAGCATTTAATGAAGGGTGAGGATGATGGGGGTTAACTCCATTTCACTTCAAAACTTTTGCTTGATCACTCATATCTTTCCCCTCTCACTCACACTTCACCACACAACACAAAAACAACAGCCACAGCAGTAGCTGCTGCTCAGCAACAAAAAGAAAGAGATTTCAAGCAGCAGCAGCAGCTAAGGCAACAGCAACAGCAACAAAATTGTTGTTAAAAACAGCTTCAGCAACAGCTGCAACAGCAACATCAGCAGCAACACTAGCAGCTCAGCTGCAGCAACAACCCTTCCTTCTTCTTCTTCCTCTCTTCTCCTACATCCTAGGATCCCTTGAGGTATAATCCCGCAACCTAACTCCTCTCTTGCTCGATTATGGTCGTTAAAGCTGAAATTTAGTGTTATTATGTGGTTTAGTGCTAATTTTAGTGATTTTGAGTGAGACTTGACCAAGTGATGGTTTTGATTGTTAGTGTAGCCTTATTAGGAGTGTTTGAGACCAGTTAACCCTAGATCTAACCCAGATTCCAGTAAAATACCAGATTTGTTCGACTTGGCGTAATTTAGCGATTTTGTCGACTTTTTGACCTTTCTAAGATCTGCTATCACCCCGGGACCCCTAAAATAAAATTGACTTAGCAGTATGGTGTGTAGGCACCCTGGAACCACCCCATAAAACCTTAGCCCCAACCTCCATTTTCTGGCTGCCATTTAATTCCCCCTGGCCGCAATTTGCGGCCAGAGCAGGGGGAACCCTCTCGTTTTTGGTGCATAGCCCTATACCCTGTAAACTTGACCCCTGGCATGTCCAATTTTGACTGATTCCGGTTAGGGTAAAATCTGGGGTAGTTTTCCTATGTTGACGCATGATTTACGACTTATTTTAGCATGGATTTTGGTATTTGGTGATTCGTTTCTGTCGGGTGGCATTTGAACGTCAACGGCAAAGGGTTATTGGCTGTGTTCGCACGCGAGGCTATAGGTTTTTACCTATCGGCGTAGCATGTACCGTTTTGGTTTCCGATGTGATTTTCATGTGTTTTAGCGTGTGATATCCTTGTAGGTACCCCATGTAGCGTCGAGGCGTTGGAGATGCAAATGGCGACGTCGGCATCGGCACGCATAAAGCAAGGTGAGTAGATTTATATCTACAGGGAGAAGTCGGGTGGATGGCGAATAGCACCCCCGCAATTCATGGTGATGTATACGGATACGTATACACACATTTATTTATTATAAGTCGTTAAGGTTATTGATGGTAAATAATGATATTTGGTGTGCTTGGATTGATTTGGTGTCGCGAAACCCTAGAGTAGTGGTCGCACCACACATGCACACACACACACCCATGCTTGCATACATTCCTTTGTTCATATGTGCATATATAGGATTCTATATAGTTATGTGCTCACATGGGTATGGGACTATGTGTTCACATACGGATTGAGGATGATACTTGGGATTGAGGTGAGTCGATGAGATGTGATTTGAGGTTATGATATCGGTGATATGGCAGGATTCGTACTTGAGATAGGTCCTGATGTTATAGCGGATCTTTGGACGACGGTACCATGTGAATAGTGATATTGATAAAATGATCGACATGTGATTGTGTTATGAGATATGATAGGTTAGGAGGTTTATGATAGGCCGGATTGGGCGATGTATACTCCTTTATGATGATTTGTGCTAATGATATCGGTTTGTTCGAGGTTGTCGATCGGTAGTCAGATTGTGATTATATTGATGATATGTGCTGATGATATCGGTTTGTACGAGACTGTTGATCAGTAGTCAGCTCATGGTTATATTGATGATGTTAGGATTGTACTAGACGTAGGTCAGTACCCGAATCGTGATCTTTGATAAAGAAGATACTTGCTGAATGATATGATGAATGTGATATTGACCCGTACCCAGATTTGGGGATGCTGTACGACGGATTTACGTACGAGCTATATTTTTGATGTTTGATCCGCACTCTTGACCCGGGAATAACCGATTATAGAGATATGGAATCGGATGTGATATTATCGAGGCGGGATCACCGACTATATATATATATATATATATATATATATATATATATATATATATATATCCACTCAAAGGTTAGGCGGTTTCCCTTACCTGCAGTTAG
This sequence comes from Agapanthus africanus, assembly GCA_030015575.1. Classification (NCBI taxonomy): domain Eukaryota; kingdom Viridiplantae; phylum Streptophyta; class Magnoliopsida; order Asparagales; family Amaryllidaceae; genus Agapanthus; species Agapanthus africanus. The sequence goes on along the minus strand of JASDDO010000012.1, from coordinate 87,861,694 downwards.
CCTATTTGCTCAGCCCTATAGTTGGTGTAGCTGTATGACTCTTATGACATTAAATGCAGTTTAGCTATCATTGTGTTTAGTATTCAGCTCCTGCACATTATTGTTGTTGCTCCGCATCGCATGCTTACATTATGATTCATATTCTATTGTTGATATCATGCTGTTAGGACACCAGCACCATTACCGATGATGCGTATGTACCACGTACACTTACTTGCCGGCTCACACACATCTTCATCGGTAATTGCCATGTCACGTACACTTAGAGAATATTATTGCTTGATTTAGCTTGTTAGCTAGTAGTTTGACATGATATTAGTGTACTTGCCTTATATGCCAGCTTAGATATTGTAGTTATTACTTGTCATTTCATGCATACTGTTATCCATTGTTATGCCGCATTCATGGATTCTCATGCCTATACTCATGGTTTTACGTGCTATTGATGATTTGGATTCGGATTTTCATAAGATTTCTGGATTTGGGAACCGTGGGTATTTCAAAAGAGAATATGTAATTGTTTTAAAAACCCGGTTACCCTTGATATGATATTTCAGTGCGTCCACCATGTGTTTTCTCGGTGCTGAGAGCGACATGTGAGACCCGAGTTCGAGGAGTGGAGGAACCGTTTCGGGTACATGGTGGACCCGGTGCGGTACCCCGGGGCAAGAGGATCGCAGATGATGGCGTTGAGCCTGGCAGGGGAGCACTACCGACCGGTGATTTTACCCGACGCGTCGGATATCCGGAGGATACCGTCGTGGTCTTGAGATGGATGGTAGGGGCCGGTCTGGACTGACGGCGCCCTAAATATTTAGATTCAGACATTGAGATTTCGAGATATTGAGGTACTGAGATTTGATGATACAGGCCAGTTCGGAGAGCCGGAGCCTGAGATTTGAGACATTGAGATTTATGTTTTGTGTCGATACTGGACACTGTTTATGCTGATTTCATTTATGATACCTCATTTTAAAAATACAAAGGAAATCTCACTAAATTATGAAAGAAGTTTCTTTAGTATATGTATTCTGTTTTCAGGCTTTCATACATCATCCATATGACATATTGCTACCTGAGGCACTGACATGGGCATATGGGATTACACTTGGGTTAGATATTTATCCTAACCATTGTTTAGGCTGCTGGTTATATATTTGAGGATATATTATGATCGTATGACCTAGGATTGCGTCATACATGCGATTTCTGTGCGTAGATATTTTTCTACTCACGAGTTGGCAACTCACCCCCGTTGTGCCCCAGTTTTTTGCAGGTTTTGCCGTACAGCTTTCATTACGGCTTGCTGGCACTGCTTCTTTTCGGGTGACTTGCTAGTAGGTGGGTTTATTTGTATCGTACCCATCATTATACATTGTATATTATTATTCAATTGTATCTAGAATTTCCATCAACCAAACATATAATTATTTGAGATAGAGACCCGTGATGTCATTCTTTCGACCTTAGAGTCGCGCGTTATATTACTCTGGGTTTCTTGCTGTTTTGAGTTTCCTTTTCTGTTGTGATCCTCGTCTTGGGGCGTTGTATATTATCTTGCTTGCGTAGTTGTTGTAGGGTGTTTTTCGTCACCCCATTGAGATGGGAATACGCGCACGCTTGTCAGGCGTGCTACAGATTCCCCCTGCCTAGGGTAGGCCGGGGTTTAATGATTGTGGGGATCCGAATCTCCGGCAGCCGCGGACTAAGCTGCCGTTAATTATCCCTCGCCTTTGGAGCGAGGGAACCTCCGATTAACGGGTTAAACAGGGCATCCGAACTCAATGTGCAGTGTACATGTGTTCTGTTTTGAAAGGGGGGTTTTGGATATATCGGGAGCCACGCAGAGTTTTTACGGGGGTCCCGCTACCCGGATAGCGGGCTGGGGGTCAAGGGGGCTAGCAGCGCCCTTGCGGGGTGCGGGGCAGCGCCCCGGCCCAAAAAATTTTGAGGAGGACGGTATTGTGGAGTGTGTATGTATGTAAATATGTATACATATGTACAGATATACATGTATATATATAAAAAGGGGAAAAGACATCCAAAGGATGCGTGGGGACAGCACCCTGAGCGCTGTGCGCTTAGGTGCTGTGCGCTCAGGCGCAAGCGTGCCACGTGTCGGCACGTGGGCGCCTTGCGCAGGAGCGCTGCGCGCAGGTGCGCAAGCGCGCGCGCCACGTGTCGGCACGTGGGCGCCTTGCGCAGGAGCGCTGCGCGCAGGTGCGCAAGCAAGCGCGCACGCCACGTGTCGGCACGCGGGCGCGCTTGCGCACTTGCGCAAGCACGCAGGTGCGCAAGCGCGCGCGCCACGTGTCGGCACGCGGGCGCTTTGCGCATTTGCGCAAGCGCGCAGGTGCGCAAGCAAGCGCGCGCCACGTGTCGGCACGCGGGCGCTTTGCGCACTTGCGCATGCGCGCGCGCCACGTGTCGGCACGCGGGCGCTTTGCGCACTTGAGCAAGCGCGCAGGTGCGCAAGCGAGCGCGCGCGCCACGTGTCGGCACGCGGGCGCTTTGCGCACTTGCGCTGCGCGCTGGAGAGGACAAGAGGCTTTTAGCCTGAAAAAAAATTTCTCAAAGAGAAATCAGAGAGGAGTCGGGCTCCTGAATGTGTTCTGGGTTTAATGGAAATGGTTCTTCTTCTTCCTCCTGTTGCTTGCTGGATCTTGAAGATCAAGAGATGTGAAATCTCAAAATCTCTCCTTTTTAAGATCTGATGGCAGATCTGAGTTTCCCTTAATGGGTTTTGTGGTGAAAAACTAATTTGTTTTGAAAAAGGAAGAGTAAAAACTCTTGATTTAATTCAAAAGAAAGAAGAAGGTTTTGGAACCTTGAAGAAGGAAGAAAGATCTCAGATCTGAAACTTTTTTTGGAGAGAGAAAAAAGTTCTTTTTTTTATTCATCATCATTTTGCCTTATATAGGCTTACATATTTACATATAGCCCCTTGGGCTTTACAAAAATGGCATTTTAGCCATCCCATGGCTCATGTGCCATTTCTTTTTTGCACATAAGCCATGGGCTTACAAAATATTGGCTTTATGCCCACTTTGCATACATTCATGCATAAACAATTACATAAAAATTATTTATTACATGATTTTGTTGTTTGCATGGGGAGGCTGGCTGCGGGCTCGACTTAGGCATGGGCCCGCTTGACCTGGGCTTGGGCCCACCTAGCTTGGGGGTTGACCTTGACTTTGACTCGGTCAACAGGGGTGTAAATTTTTACCCCAACAAAGTGCCCCCCATCAATAAATGCACACAGCATATATGGGTCGTGTGCATGAAATTGATGGATCTTCTTTCACGTGGAGGCGACTTGATTTGGTTCCCGCTTTTTAGGAAGCTGGCACTGCCCTTTTTACGACATGGACGGTCGTTGCTTGACATGTCTCTGAGACGGAGTGTCCGTGATAGACGTTTTCTCTGGCCCGGAGTGATCTGGTTCCCGCTTTGTAGGAATCCTGCGCTGCCCTTTTCGCGACTTGGACGGTCGGTGCTGCCCTTTTTGCGACTTGGACGGTCGGTGCTGCCATTTTAGCGACTTGGACTGTCGGTACTGCCCTTTTTGCGACTTGGACGGTCGGTGCTGCCAGTTTAGCGACTTGGACGGTTGGTGCTACCATTTTAACGACTTGGACGGTCGACGCTTGATGCGTCTCCGAGACGGAGTGTCCGTGGTAGACGTTTCCCTGGCCCGGAGCGATCTGGTTCCTGCTTTGTAGGAAGCCTGCACTGCCCTTTTTACGACATGGACGGTCGACGCTCTGATCCGGAGCGATTTGGGTTCCCAATTTGCGGGAGCCTGCACTGCCCTTTTTGCGACATAGACGGTCGACGCTCTGATCCGGAGCGATTTGGTATATGTGTCCCCGGCACGGAGTGTCGCTGGTCGATGTTTCCCCGAGGTGGAGTGTCTGCTGCAGGACGTTTCCCCGAGACGGAGTGCCTGTGGTAGGACGTATCCCCGAGACGGAGTGCCTGTGGTAGGACGTATCCCCGAGACGGAGTGCCTGTGGTAGGACGTATCCCCGAGACGGAGTGCCTGTTGTAGGACGTTTCCCCGAGACGGAGTGCCTGTGGTTGGACGTATCCCCGAGACGGAGTGCCTGTGGTTGGACGTATCCCCGAGAAGGAGTGCCTGTTGTAGGACGTATCCCCAAGACGGAGTGCCTGTGGTAGGACGTTTCCCCGAGACGGAGTGCCTGTGGTAGGACGTTTCCCCGAGACGGAGTGCCTGTGGTAGGACGTTTCCCCGAGACGGAGTGCCTGTGGTTGGACGTATCCCCGAGACGGAGTGCCTATTGTAGGACGTTTCCCCGAGACGGAGTGCCTGTGGTTGGACGTATCCCCGAGACGGAGTGCCTGTTGTAGGACGTTTCCCCGAGACGGAGTGCCTGTGGTTGGACGTATCCCCGAGACGGAGTGCCTGTTGTAGGACGTTTCCCCGAGACGGAGTGCCTGTGGTTGGACGTATCCCCGAGACGGAGTGCCTGTTGTAGGACGTATCCCCGAGAAGGAGTGCCTGTGGTTGGACGTATCCCCGAGACGGAGTGCCGCTGGTTGACGCAGATGTCGATGTTGGAATTGGTTGGTTTGATTTGTTTGACTTGAGTTGACATCAGCATCGCTATACTGGAATATGGCACCAGGAGCGAATCATCATTTGTCATGAGAGAATTTCGGGATTGGTATTTTTGTCGGCATCTGCATTGCTGCACTGGAATAATGCCAGGAGCAACTCATCATTTGCCCCGGGAGGATTTGGATTTGTTTTTTTTTCGTTTGGCATCTGCATTGCTGCACTGGAATAATGCCAGGAGCAACTCATCATGTGCCTGAGAGGATTTGGGAATCGGTTTTTGTTTGGCATCAGCATTGCTGCACTGGAATGATGCCAGGAGCAACTCATCATTTGCCCCGGGAGGACTTGGGAGAGATTGGGATCGTTTTACGCCCATGGATTGTATACGGTTTTGCAAGATGTATGATCCAGACCGTAGGGCCAGAAAAATTTTGGGACATTGTTGGCGTCTACATCGCTGCACTGGAATATGGTACCAGGAGCGACTCATCATTCGCCGTTGGGACATAGGATTTAGAATTTGGTTGGCGTCTGCATCGCTGCACTGGAATATGGTACCAGGAGCGACTCATCATTCGCCACTTGGGGTATGGGAGTTGGAATTTGGTTGGCATCTGCATCGCTGCACTGGAATGTAGTACTAGTAGCGACTCATCATTCGCCATTGGGGATTGGGGAGCGATGGCTTAGGAGACAGGATTAGATCCCTATCACCTAAGGCTTTTCAATTTTATGGGCTGTGAGGGTCCCATAAAGGCATTTTCTCCCTACGGGTCGTAAGGATCCCGCAGGTGTATTTTCTCCTTAGGAGTCGTAGGGACTCCTAAGTGTGTTGCTCCTTTGTGAGTCGTAAGGATCTCACGAAGGTTTGTTCTCCTCATGCATCGTGAGGACACATGAGTGGATTTCCCTTGTTCCCAGTTTAATGACTTAGAGGTCGACTGTTTCTAGTTTAACGACTTAGAGGTCATCTGTTTCCAGTTTAATGACATGGTGGTCATCTGTTTCCAGTTTAACGACGTAGTGGTCATCTGTTTCCAGTTTAATGACGTAGAGGTCATCTGTTTCCAGTTTAAAGACTTAGAGGTCTGTCTTTTTCCAGTTTAACGACTTAGTGGTCATCTGTTCCCAGTTTAATGACGTAGAGGTCATCTGTTTCCAGTTTAAAGACTTAGAGGTCTGTCTTTTTCCAGTTTAATGACTTGGAGGTCATCTGTTTCCAGTTTAACGATTTGGAGGTCATCTGTTCCCAGTTTAACGACGTGGTGGTCATCTGTTTCCAGTTTAACGACTTAGTGGTCATCTGTTTCCAGTTTAAAGACTTAGAGGTCTGTCTTTTTCCAGTTTAATGACTTGGAGGTCATCTGTTTCCAGTTTAACGACTTGGAGGTCATCTGTTCCTAGTTTAACGACGTGGTGGTCATCTGTTTCCAGTTTAACGACTTAGTGGTCATCTGTTTCCAGTTTAAAGACTTAGAAGTCTAATGTTTCCAGTTTAACGACTTGGTGGTCATCTGTTTCCAGTTTAAATACGTAGAGGTCTACTGTTTCCAGTTTAAAGACGTAGAGGTCATCTGTTTCCAGTTTAAAGACTTAGAGGTCTACTGTTTCCAGTTTAAAGAAGTAGAGGTCATCTGTTTCCAGTTTAAAGACTTAGGGGTCTACTGTTTCCAGTTTAAAGACGTAGAGGTCATCTGTTTCCAGTTTAAAGACTTAGAGGTCTACTGTTTCCAGTTTAAAGACGTAGAGGTCATCTGTTTCCAGTTTAAAGACTTAGGGGTCTACTGTTTCCAGTTTAAAGACGTAGAGGTCAGCTGTTTCCAGTTTAACGACTTGGAGGTCGATCGATGGCGAGCTCGGAATTTTGGGGTAGGGGCCGGCATAAGCGTTGTTAACACTGAAGCACATGTGCCAGGACACATGAGCGGGTCTTCCCAATGGAGCATAATCCCAAAGGCGGAGGCCAGCCGCGTAACTGGTGGTTGCGGCGGGGCAAGCGTATGCTGAGGATTATTTGAGCCCGTGGATTGTATACGGTAGTCAAGTTGGGGACTAACCGTAGGGCGGAAAGAATTTTGAGAAATTGGATTTTTATTTGGCGTCTGCATTGCTGCACTGGAATAATGCCAGGAGCAACTCATCCTCCGCCCTTGTTTTTTTTTGTTTTTGTTTGTTTTTTTGTTTTGTTTTTTTTTTTTTTACCGCGATTGCTCTACCATTTCAGCTTTTCTTATCGCGAAGGTCGCGATTGCCCTATCATTTCGGCTATTTATTCGCGGTTGCCCTATCATTTCGGCTTTATTTTCATTTTCATTTTCACTCGCTGATTTTTATTGCGAGATGCCCCATCATTTCGGCTTTTCTTTATTTTTCTTTTATTTACACATTTTTTTTATTTACATTTTTTTTTACATTTCCAGTTTAACGACTTAGAGGTCGATTGTTCCCAGTTTAATGACGTGGCGGTCGATTGTTCTCAGTTTAATGACGTGGTGGTCAGCGGATGTTCCCAGTTTAACGACGTGGTGGTCCTTTTTGCTTATCCCAGCTCCTTGAACTTTTATCTTGGCGGAGCTGTGTTGATGACCTACCTCTGTGGCTTGCCGATACATCCGAGGATTGTGAGGTTTTTCCAAGCTTATATTGGTCCTCTGCCCAATCTTTGAAAATATAGCAGTCTTCGATGGTATGACCCACCACTCTATGATATGGGCAGTATATGGGATTGCCGGCCATGTTCATTTCCTGTGGCCTTTTTGGAACAAGCAGTTGCAGACCGTTGTTCAAGGCATCCATGAATATTTTGCGGACTTCATCCCTCCTGAAGGAGTATACCTTCTTCTTTCCCTCCATTGGAGTAGGTGCCTTTACTGATGCTGGTCCTCGAAACCGATCGGTCTTTGGTTCGCCCTTTTCAGATAATGGCACATGTCTGGGAGGATTAGGTTCCCGAAAGGCTTCGGTCTCCATTTGCATGAAATCGGCGGTTGTAGCTTGACTGTTTGCTAACGCGCCTTTAGACAGTTCTATCTCTCCCGTCCTGTATTGCCTTTCGACCCAATCTTTGAAGACAAAGCAGTCCTCAATGGCATGACTTATCACCCTGTGATAGGGGCAATATTCTGGGTCGTTGGTCATATTCGCTTCTTGCGGTCTCTTTGATTCCGGCAGTTGTAGACCGTTTCTTAGGGCGTCCCTGAATATCTTATGGACCTTCTCCCTCTTGAAGGAATAGACATTTTCCAGCTTCTCTTTCAGAGGCGATTCCCCCCCGGCGTATGTATCAGAGGGACTGGTGGCTGAATGCGGCCGTTTCTCGCGAAGGCGCTCCTCTTTTAGGTTTAAAGGGATATCAGTTGGCTGCACCCGGGTACCAATCCCTGGCTCGTAAGCCAAAATTTGATTCTACTGTAATTGCAACCGGGCGACTTGGGTCGCGAGATCTGCCACGACGTTTGCCAGCTCGTCGACTTTAGAATAGACCTCGGCCATCTTCTCATCCCTGTCCTGAAATTGCCTTTGAAGCCATTGGAATAATGCTTGCTCTGTAGTTCCGGCTATGACAACCGGGTAATCTTTATTGCCTGAGCTCCATTCCGTAGGAACCACGGGCTCCTCTGGCTTATCGGCCTGAGCGGGCTCTTCATCATTTAGATCGAGCCGATGCTGGGTAGCGTCAACCGTATCATCACCATGGCTGTGAAGAAGAAGAGGGTTCGTTTCTTCATGTCCGGCCATGTAGACAGTGTGGATAACACATTCAGCCGTTCTTTCACCACTGGCAGCTGGTTTCGCGGAGCGGTTCGGGCTTTGGAAATTCATAAATTTTAACATGGCAAGAGCCCTAGCCCTTTTGTTGGCTCTATATCTGAGCCGCTTCTGCCTCAGCTTCTCTGCCTTAAGCGCTTGGCAGGCTTCTGCTCTTCGGAAAGCCGCCAAAGGCCGAGTGATGGGGAGACTTGAGAAGACACCCAATCGAGCAGTTGTCAGAGACACCGCCGGAGCTTGCTCGAGAGGCCTTGTTGCTTTGTTGGTGTTGATGTCCTTGCCCCCAGCTGGGGCCAAGGAAAGTCGTTCAGACACCGACTTGCGTTTGGGTTGGGTCATCCTCGAGACTACCACATTTGGCCTCCTGCCTTTCGAGACCAGTTTGTCTGTTGCTAGAGCTTGAGGAGCTGGGATGGCGCCAATTGGTATGAACATAATAGAGCCGAATGGTAGCAGCAGTTCCTCCCATTGTCGCCCGAGACTGGCCGAAAAGACCGTCCAGGAGTCCATCTTCATCGTGTAGGAGACGGGAGTCGTGCTGAGAGCTGAGATCGTCCTTGGAGACATTGTTGGAGGGTGATTGCTTGAAGACCTGCATGAAAGAGCATTATTTTAGTATAAATATAGATATGTACATTGATTGAGTTCGCATGAACGCTTAACCCGAAATATGGGAGGAGAGATTTGTACCACCGGGCGTGCCAGAATCTGTAGGGTGTTTTTCGTCACCCCATTGAGATGGGAATACGCGCACGCTTGTCAGGCGTGCTACAGATTCCCCCTGCCTAGGGTAGGCCGGGGTTTAATGATTGTGGGGATCCGAATCTCCGGCAGCCGCGGACTAAGCTGCCGTTAATTACCCCTCGTCTTTGGGGCGAGGGAACTTCCGATTAACGGGTTAAACAGGGCATGCGAACTCAATGTGCAGTGTACGTGTGTTCTGTTTTGAAAGGGGGGTTTTGGATATATCGGGATCCACGCAGAGTTTTTACGGGGGTCCCGCTACCCGGATAGCGAGCTGGGGGTCAAGGGGGCTAGCAGCCCCCTTGCGGGGTGCAGGGCAGCGCCCCGGCCCAAAAAATTTTGAGGAGGACAGTATTGTGGAGTGTGTGTGTATGTAAATATGTATACATATGTACAGATATACAAGTATATATATAAAAAGGGGAAAAGACATCCAAAGGATGCGTGGGGACAGCACCCTGAGCGCTGTGCGCTTAGGTGCTGTGCGCTCAGGCGCAAGCGTGCCACGTGTCGGCACGTGGGCGTCTTGTGCATGAGCGCTGCGCGCAGGTGCGCAAGCGTGGGCGCCACGTGTCGGCACGTGGGCGCCTTGTGCAATGCGCGTTGCGCGCAGGTACGCAAGCAAGCGCGCGCGCCACGTGTCGGCACGCGGGCGCGCTTGCGCACTTGCGCAAGCATGCAGGTGCGCAAGCGCGCGCGCCACGTGTCGGCATGCGGGCGCTTTGCGCATTTGCGCAAGCGCGCAGGTGCGCAAGCAAGCGCGCGCCACGTGTCGGCACGAGGGCGCTTTGCGCACTTGTGCATGCGCGCGCGCCACGTGTCGGCACGCGGGCGCTTTGCGCACTTGCGCAAGCGTGCAGGTGCGCAAGCGAGCGCGCGCGCCACGTGTCGGCACGCGGGCGCTTTGCGCACTTGCGCTGCACGCTGGAGAGGACAAGAGGCTTTTAGCCTGAAAAAAATTTCTCAAAGAGAAATCAGAGAGGAGTCGGGCTCCTGAATGTGTTCTGGGTTTAATGGAAGTAGTTCTTCTTCTTCCTCCTGTTGCTTGCTGGATCTTGAAGATCAAGAGATGTGAAATCTCAAAATCTCTCCTTTTTAAGATCTGATGGCAGATCTGAGTTCCCCTTAATGGGTTTTGTGGTGAAAAACTAATTTGTTTTGAAAAAGGAAGAGTAAAAACTCTTGATTTAATTCAAAAGAAAGAAGAAGGTTTTGGAACCTTGAAGAAGGAAGAAAGATCTCAGATCTGAAACTTTTTTTGGAGAGAGAAAAAAGTTCTTTTTTTTTATTCATCATCATTTTGCCTTATATAGGCTTACATATTTACATATAGCCCCTTGGGCTTTACAAAAATGGCATTTTAGCCATCCCATGGCTCATGTGCCATTTCTTTTTTGCACATAAGCCATGGGCTTACAAAATATTGGCTTTATGCCCACTTTGCATACATTCATGCATAAACAATTACATAAAAATTATTTATTACATGATTTTGTTGTTGGCATGGGGAGGCAGGCTGCGGGCTCGACTTGGGCATGGGCCCGCTTGACCTGCGCTTGGGCCCACTGATTGGTTGATTTTTAGCGTGCTTGCGCTTTCTAAAAGATAGATCAAAAATATTTGTAACCGCAATCAAGAACGGCGTCGCTTTGCAGCTAGCCGGTGAGTACAGGTCGGTCCACAGGGATGTTGTGAATTTCCTAATCGCGCTAACGAGTTAATTCCGAAGGGTGTTCGGATTAATTATTAAATCTAAAAATTGAAGTTGTATGATACTAGGATTAGAAACTTGCTAGGATTAGGTTTAGGGAAAATTTGGTAAACAAAGATCTACATCTCTTTCCATTGCCTTTAATTAAATATATCATATTAGTGTTATGGTAAATCTTAACAAAGGGGATTAGGATGATTGGGAAGATTGATTCTCCCTCTAGATCCTTGTCCTTCCTTTCTTAATCTTTACCCTAACCTCCATGGAAAACCTTAAAATCCGGGCCTTTATACTACGGTATCACCGCTACCTCAAGGGATATAGTGCCGTAGGGAGCGGAATAAGAAGGTATGCATGGAGTTCTAATTTTCATAAAAGTTTGGCAACGAAAAGAGATGAGAGATCTTCATCTCTCAAATCCTTCCTTATTCCTAACCCTAACAAGCGAGGAAACTACTCGCTCATTGAGGGGATGAAAAAAGACATGATTTTATTAAAGAGAGAAAATATCGATTGCAAGTTAATAAAAGCTAAACTAAATTAAACTAAGGCGAGAAAATAATTTACCTAGAGCAGATATGAAAAACTACAACTACTGCAAGGAAAATAACCTACTTACTGATGCATCTCTCCAATCATCAACGCAGGTTTGTCAGATCTGAATTCATGAATTGAAAAGAAACACCGATGCTCTCCAAAAGAATTCTAAAATTTATTAATGAAGGGAGGCATAAGAAATTACAATGAGTAGAGTTCCTATTTATAGAGAATAGGAAACCCTAGGTTACAATTGATTTGCATGTCTACATTTACCAAAATATCCTTAGGAAGACCTAGTCAAAGTAGACTTCAACCTTTGGTAAAATTTTATGTCTCTGTCTCTTTAAAAGAAGGTATTGGGCCTTGGATCTTTGGGCTTCCTTATTATTTGGTTCTTTTATTAAAATAGCTTCTATGTTTTTTCCAAATCTCCGGTGAATAATTGCGGTGGACTTTTAACCGTTCACTTTGTAATCTTGGACCTTGCATTGCCTTGTACTTTATGAATTTTATCTTTGAAGTAGGCTTGATCAAGAGTCTTCTGTTTGTTGGTCAAAGTCCACTTTTTCATCGTGTTTACATCGTTTTCACTGTTTTCTGTCTAAGAACCTGTAACCTGTAACATCTAGCAGACATGCATCAAAAGCACCTGTTTATTTATAAAAATGAATAAGAATGGGGAATATAAAATGCAATATTATGATATGAACAAATACCCCCAAACTTATCTTTTGCTCGTCCTCGAGCAAACTTATTTTTTATTCATTACAAAAAAACCTAACCCCACTTTCGCAGGGAAACGCGATTGCACTGAGCTCGTGCAACAAGCCGTTAAACCTCTAGGTGTCCCTAGTAGGAGGAGTGTTGTCTCCTGAGGGTTTTCAGCGGATTACACCCACAAAATCCTATCAACTCGGCCCATTGACTTTTGTTCTCCAATTAGGTTTTCTAACAAGGAATTCTATTATCTTTTGACTCGCAAATTATCCACCCATATTCTTCACACTTCCTCATTATTTAACTTAAGATTATATATGCATGTAGACCTACTTAGGTTTCGGCATCTCTTAAGTTTTCCTTCTAGGTTTCCATCTCCACTTAGGAATTTCTATCAACCCTTACTAAAGATACAAGTTCTATTCTTCATTCCTCTCTCTTATCTAAACTCCAATCACATATCCCCACGTGTGTGTAAATATCACCCCTACACTTGGAAATTCAAATCAAGCAATCGTACTCTCGTCCATTGTCCAAAGCACTGATTAATTGGTGAACTTTTCACTTTCACATCCTTCATGCGACTGTTAATACTTCTTGAGGTACCAACAACCGATTACAAGATGCGTTAGCACTTTAAACCGTACTTCCTAGTTTTGCAACACCCAAAGCTTTTAGCAGTGACTCCCAAACCAGTTGGTCTAAGGCACTAGGTGATGAAGCACCCTCGCTAAATATTTTTCTATTTTTACAGCCTTAAGTAATCACAAAAACCAGTGTCCATTTTTTTCCTTTATTCACTTTTTTTTTCTTTTATTTTCATTGTACTAAGGACTTTAGACAAGAGCATTTCAAGGTCTCCTCTACTATTCCAAGTTTCAAGGTGCGTGATTGTGCAAATTGTAGGGTATACGTTTTCAGAATCTAGACTTAAGCTAGGAACTATTTTTCAAACTTATACTCTAATAAGAACATCAATACTCTTCCCTCATTTTGACTTAGCCCAAGATGTGAACCCAAAATTTGCCTATTTCTAAATAAACTACAAAAACATATACTTTCTACCGTTAAACTTTAAGAAAGGTTATTTTTAGGGTTTTTAATTTACTAAGTCTAAGATCTAGTTGTTCCTAACCAGTTAACCTATTTGTCAAACTCAAATCAATTAGCCAAAATTGAATACATTAATTTTTATAATTTTTGAAAATTTTCAATTTTTATGGGTATTCAAATAAGTATGCAAATGCAAAAATATGTACAAATGAATGCGAAGGAAGAAGACGTACCGAGCATACCCCCAAACTTGAACTTGACAGTGTCCTCACTGTCATGCTAAACCAAGAGGGTCAAAATGTCGGCACTCCCCTGTTTATTTATTTACAAATTTTTTTTTTTTATATTGTAATGTTTTGAAATTTTTTTTATTTATTTTTTTATAGAAAAAGAAAACAAGAATATATATACATATATACAAAGATTCCCCCAAACTTAAGCTTGGCCTTACACAAGCCAAAGGTTAGCACCAACCATTCAAAAATTCTATCGTGGTAATGGTAGAGTTGGTGAAAGAATGGAGTGGAAAGAAAAGAAATGAGAGGCACACGAGACCGTGTGGAGAGAAAGGGATAATATGGTCTGGGTGGAGGAGAATGGCGGAGGGGAAGAAGAAATGGTAGGGGTTCTACTTCTTCGAGTGGAGGTTGATTAATCACAAAATCCATATCATTTAAGAATGCAAGTTCGTCGGCGAAAATATCATCGAAACTTTCCTCGAAGGTCCAATTGAAAATTATCGAACTCAAAATGTCGGATTGTGATTCATCAACACTCGATATCATTAAAGGAAGATTAGAAGAACCAAAGAAAGTGGGAATACGAATTTGAGGGTGTGGATGGAGCGTATAGATTAGCACAATTTGTAATGACCGATGTGTAAAAAGCGATTGCGCTAACCTACCAACTCGTCGTGCAATGGGGTCAAATCCCTCAAGATTCGCAAGAAAACATGGGTATGCCGAACATGGTATAGGAGATGAAAGCGTAACGGTCATTTGTTCGGTCGGAACAATAGGAAGGAGGGAGGGTGATATAACAGTCAAAGGTTCAGGAGGCTGAATTGGAAAATCCGATACATCAAATAAAAATGGTTCAACCTCAATATTATCCTCAAGACTATCCTCATAATTATCCTCATAATTCTCCTCGATATTCAACTCATCCATGCCATTATCATCAAAATCAAGACGCATATGAGATTCGGGAGAAACATTTAATAACTCGGGATGATGATTTGAACATAAAACTTCAATTAAATCGACAGGTTCATCATCCGAAATATTCCCGGCGTCTATATCCTCAATCAAGTGAAAGTCAATTTCCTTAGACACCTCCTCAAAAGCATGGATGTTTATCAATGTAGGTTCTAGAGTGGAAGTGTAAAGGTCGAAAGGATTAGGTGCGGTTTCACTCGAAAGGGGTTCCTCACAATCTGGCAAATCAAACACTACAAAATCACACAACTCATTTTTATTTTCAACTGGTGAATCATTTAGGGCAATCGATGGAAAACAGGAGTTGTGGGCTTCAATTGGGTAAGGGTAGGTTTGATTTGGAAATCCTCTCTCATTCTCACTCAGTCCAACCACCTCCTCATACATTGGAAAATTTGGAGCTAGTTGGAAACTAGCTACCGGTTCAGCAGGTTGCATAAGGGTGGCCACGGACGCTTCCACATTCCTAACCATTTTGTTTGTTGCTGCGATATACGCCTCCAACGCCTCTTCCAAACTAGACTTGGGTGGTAAGGGGGTTTCGGTAAAAGATTCGAAATTGTTTGAATATGTGAAACTCCCAAAAGGCTGTGTAGAAGCAGTGTCTAGTGAAGGTGGGAAGGTCGGGTAGGACTGGTAGGAAGTGGGTGATTGGACAGGGGTAGGGTCAACATATGGATAAAAAGGTGAATAGTCGTGTTGATCCCTAAAACTAGATGTGTGGAGAGGGGTGAAAGATCGGCTACGAGATTGAGCAATATGCTCAGCAATGGACATCGGCCTAGGAGTGACAGAAGGACTTAAAGAAGTGGTGTCAACATATGTAGGTGGTGAAGGTTGACTTGGTTGACACAAAGTGGGTAGAAAAGTCAAACTATTTCTCCTAGACTCCTCTATGTGATCTTTCAAAGATTTTTTAGGCATGGAAGGATCGTCTTTAAATTGACCGAACACATTGACATATGACGCAAAATTAGGTTCGGGATACCAAGGTTCTTGGACTGGGGTAGGGTCAACATGCGGATAAGAAGGTGAATAATCATGCGGATCCCTAGAACTGGATGAGTGGAGAGGGGTGAAATATCGGCTACGAGATTGAGCAATATGCTCAGCAATGGACATCGGCCTAGGAGTGACAGAAGGACTTGAAGAAGTGGTGTCAACATATGGAGGTGGTAAAGGTTGACTTGGTTGACACAAAGTGGGTTGAAAAGTCGAATTGTTTCTCCTAGATGCTTCTATTTGATCTTTCAACGATATTTTAGGCAAGGAAGGATCGTCTTTAAATTGATTGAACAAATTGCCGAACGACGCAAAATTAGGTTCGGGATACCAAAATTCGGCTAATGATTTTTTATGTGGGGTACCCATGTTAGAAGAAGAAAGGTGACAAGGAGAAAGGTTAGATGGTGCAAGGATTTATTTGGGGCTAAAGCTTGCAAGTTCTCTAAGAAAAATTTTCCTTTTTCTTTTTCTTTGTTTGAAAATTGTTGCAAAAAAGATTTTTAATTAAAGATATGCAACCGAAAATATATTACCTGCAATCAGTTATTATCTTAAGCATATCACAAGAATCTTTAGTTGGAAAAAATTGTTGCAAAAAGATATTTGAGAAAAGATATGCAACAAAAAAGATTACTTGCAATCAATTTCGTTTTAAGCGGGGCCCAAAAATCCAGCACAAAATCGTTATTTGGAAGGGAATATATTTTTAAACCACAACGAATCCTGCAGGCAAATCTACAGTGAATATATCAATATTTACAGAAGAGAACGAGAAGGGCTTACAGAAAAAATTTCACCAGATGATGCTTCAATATTACCGCCCTTCCGCGGCCAATTCTGGGTTCCCACCGCGGTTCCGCCCTGGTATAGTCGGTTCAAGTCCCTGGAATTTTTTTGGGGCAACGAATCGTCAAGACGGCCACGTTTCCGCGGCCTAATGTTGCTTTTAGCCGCGGAAACGCGGCGGATTGGGGGATTTAGATCTCCAGAAAATTTTTCCTGTTCTGTTATTTAAAATCGCTTCTGTTCCGATGTTTTGTTCCCTGTTTTGCTTTCTGGAAATTTCCAGATCCGATTTTGGATATCCTGCAAAAATTCAAACAACAAAGTATCCTTTCCAAAAATAAAATAACAATTGATATATTTTTATAATAATTTTTTTTTTTTCAGATTTTTATGATTTTTTAAATTTTATGATTAACTCGAAATTACGAAAAGAAAATTCTACGCCATCCCCGGCAACGGCGCCATTTGATTGGTTGATTTTTAGCGTGCTTGCGCTTTCTAAAAGATAGATCAAAAATATTTGTAACCGCAATCAAGAACGGCGTCGCTTTGCAGCTAGCCGGTGAGTACGGGTCGGTCCACAGGGATGTTATGAATTTCCTAATCGCGCTAACGAGTTAATTCCGAAGGGTGTTCGGATTAATTATTAAATCTAAAAATTGAAGTTGTATGATACTAGGATTAGAAACTTGCTAGGATTAGGTTTAGGGAAAATTTGGTAAACAAAGATCTACATCTCTTTCCATTGCCTTTAATTAAATATATCATATTAGTGTTATGGTAAATCTTAACAAAGGGGATTAGGATGATTGGGAAGATTGATTCTCCCTCTAGATCCTTGTCCTTCCTTTCTTAATCTTTACCCTAACCTCCATGGAAAACCTTAAAATCCGGGCCTTTATACTACGGTATCACCGCTACCTCGAGGGATAGAGTGCCGTAGGGAGTGGAATAAGAAGGTATGCATGGAGTTCTAATTTTCATAAAAGTTTGGCAACGAAAAGAGATGAGAGATCTTCATCTCTCAAATCCTTCCCTATTCCTAACCCTAACAAGCGAGGAAACTACTCGCTCATTGAGGGGATGAAAAAAGACATGATTTTATTAAAGAGAGAAAACATCGATTGCAAGTTAATAAAAGCTAAACTAAATTAAACTAAGGCGAGAAAATAATTTACCTAGAGCAGATATGAAAAACTACAACTACTGCAAGGAAAATAACCTACTTACTGATGCATCTCTCCAATCATCAACGCAGGTTTGTCAGATCTGAATTCATGAATTGAAAAGAAACACCGATGCTCTCCAAAAGAATTCTAAAATTTATTAATGAAGGGAGGCATAAGAAATTACAATGAGTAGAGTTCCTATTTATAGAGAATAGGAAACCCTAGGTTACAATTGATTTGCATGTCTACATTTACCAAAATATCCTTAGGAAGACCTAGTCAAAGTAGACTTCAACCTTTGGTAAAATTTTATGTCTCTGTCTCTTTAAAAGAAGGTATTGGGCCTTGGATCTTTGGGCTTCCTTATTATTTGGTTCTTTTATTAAAATAGCTTCTATGTTTCTTCCAGATCTCCAGTGAATAATTGCGGTGGACTTTTAACCGTTCACTTTGTAATTTTGGACCTTGCATTGCCTTGTACTTTGTGAATTTTATCTTTGATGTAGGCTTGATCAAGAGTCTTCTGTTTGTTGGTCAAAGTCCACTTTTTCATCGTGTTTACATCGTTTTCACTGTTTTCTGTCTAAGAACCTGTAACCTGTAACATCTAGCAGACATGCATCAAAAGCACCTGTTTATTTATAAAAATGAATAAGAATGGGGAATATAAAATGCAATATTATGATATGAACACCCACCTAGCTTGGGGGTTGACCTTGACTTTGACTCGGTCAACAGGGGTGTAAATTTTTACCCCAACAGTTGTGACCGTCGATTGACGAAGAGCTAGCTCCCGCTTGGGATGCATGTTTCATTATATATATGCTTATTCTAGTTTTGTACCCGTTTGGGGTCAGTTTTTACAAAGGAAACTCTGCCGAAATTTTTAGAAAAGGTTTGTGATTTTAAAATGTATATTTCGGCGCATGTTGCAAACTATTGGATTTAAAAATGGTTTTCTTACACTCTACTACTTTTCTTGGTTTGGATTTCTGGGTTTTCGGCTTACTTAGATTACATATGCCTCGTAGTCTAAGTGCCGGTCATATTCCGTACTTTCGGGACGTGACAAAGTTGGTATCAGAGCGTTAGGTTTTACCTTCGGAGCGTAGGATGACCCTTGGTTGATGGAATAGGTGACTAAAGTAGAGTGACGTACCGTGGGTATGTTCCGCGGCATATTTACGATACGCCACCCCACTTAAGAAACCTTAGGATGTACATTTCTTTGCTCAGTATTATATTCATTCCTATGATCTAGCCTCATCGGTACCAGTTATGGTTTTGCTGCCACAATTACGGGCAGGGAGAGCTACGGCTAGAGTTGCGGTCAGCGCGAGCTCGCTACGAACGAGGACTGACCAGGACGTGATTCCGGCGACACACGATTGCAGAGATGTGTCTTTCTATTGTGTTTTCGCGCCACGAACGTTTGATGGATCGCTGTATGAGATTACTCGGACGTGCAGATTTGCACTAGAGGATTGAGCCAATGATAGAGGTCAACCAGATTTGATGACCGTTGATGTATTGCTTATTCATGATGATTGAGGCACGGTTCAGCGTGCAGACGAGTGAGCCAGTTATTGCTACGAACGACGAGATATCGCCCCAGATGTTGGAGCAATTGCAGTACGAGATTGTACTAAGAGATGATAGAAGGTCGCTAGTCACCGAGGATGAATAACGAGGACATGTGATTCGTTCGCCTACCCCGATGCGAGGTCATCAGATAGATTGATTCCAGCTAGAGACGACTTCACGCGGAGACGTTGGGAGTCGACAGAGACGATCGAATGTTAGAAACCTATTATTCTAAGTTTAAAGTATTCGGAAAGACATGCAGGCAATTCTATGGACCCTCTAGAAGAATGAAACCCTAACTTGACATAATGACCGTGTGAAAGCCTTTGAACCTTAGGGTTTGCGGCAGTTCTGCGGCGCCATTAGTGAGGCTCGGCCCCAATTATTTTAATATTTTTATTTTAACTTTTTGGAAGTCCAAAAGTTTGCACGGGCTTTACACGAAGAAACGAAGAGTTGCAACAGATTTAAAGTGGATAAATGGTATATTTAAAACAAAATAAAAACATGGCATGAACCCCGAGGCAATTTCTTAGAGGTGCACCGCCTAAAATCCGCCCATGGCAGTTTTGCTATGTCCAAATTGTTCCGTGCTCCGTCCATGCATCTTTTCAGCTTCCCACTAACCCTTTTTACACTTTGAATTCCCTGAATTTAACCAAAGAGCCGTCAGCCTCTTCATCTACCCTATTAACACCATTTTAAATTCAATTTTTAATTCACATACTCCAATATTCCTCCCCTATAAATACTAGGTTATCCTTTCTTCCTCCCCCTCTAGAATTACCTTAAAAATTATTCTCAAATTTGTTCCTCAAATTCTCTAGAAGCCAAGTCCTCTTTAGAAACTAAGTAGCCAACTCAAGCTCGCTTTTCTTTTGCATCGTCAATCTCGATTCTTCAAACCGGGCCTACTTCATCTCCTACATCTAGATCAAGTGCAATCCGCAACCCTCTTGACTTTTCTCTCTTTTGCTTCTCCTCTCATCATCATCACAATACGATTTAGTAAGCAAAGTTTAACTTGAAAATATTTGTGCAAGCCTTGACATATTCATTATAATTTTCATGCTAATGTTAAAAGAAAATATCGATTTCCAATCTACCATTCTTGCAAGCCATGTCTCGTCTAAATTTTATATGTATTTAAAATGAAATTTGTCATGTTAAAATAATATTAGAATGCAAGTAACAGATAAATACCAGTTCATTATTTTGTTCAATACCATTTCTTATGACTAGTTAACGTAGTCAGTGCACGGGGTAATGTTCTACCCCACACGCACACCTTGAAATTATAGCACGATAAATTGTTTGTCACAAAGAATCAAATTTCACTAAATTAATCTTAAATAAAAAAAATACAATCGATAACTTTTCATCCTTTGCAAATACGCCTCTACAATTCTCGTTAGGAGACCCGTTTATAGATATTGTAGATTATCGCATATATTTGTGATAGTAGAGTGAGATACGGAACTTCTCACGAAGAATTCGGTCTCGAAAGAAATAAAATACGGTTTAAAGAAAATACGACGTTTTAAAACAAGTTAAATAATTTGAAAGTTATTTAAATCGTATATTAGTATTTCTAAAAAAAACAATTTGTGAAAACTAGATTTTTAAATGAAAAGATTAAAGTTTTTAAGAAAATACCCTCAAGTTTCCAACAGATAGATTTTTTCATAAAAATAACATAAACTTTTAAAAACAAGTTTCATCACTAAAATACCACCAAATCTAAAATACATTTTTATAAAACTATTGACATTTTAATTAACATGTTTGTATCAAAAACAACCTCGAGGTTTATTTTTAAATTAAAATATTTTACATAAACCCACTTGAGTAATGCAAACATGTAAAAACATACAATAAACAAATTAATAAATATTTAAGGACTTTAGATTAATAATGGGTGTAAGAGGTACTAATTCTCTAGGCCTCGGGAGCCGGAGAAAGTGGGTACTTACCTATCTAGCCTAGATAACATTAAAGGAATTTCAATGACAATCGTTTTTAAAAATGAAAAAAATCCTGTCGTCTATATGCAACAGTTGCCCGATTGTTCTCAAACTTAAAAATTTCAAAAGTGAAATCTTTTTAATAAGATATGTCTAGAATCTGAACTTGAATTCGAACTTTTCTTGAATTCCAATCGAAGTTAAACTCAAACTCAAACCCAGACTCGAACCCAACTTGAAATTAAACATTTGAGCTTGAGTTGGCTTGACCCGAACCATGAATATGACTTAACACGAACTTGACATGAATACTTGAACGCAATATGAACCTGAACCTGAACTTGTACTCCTTATATTCATGAAATCGGTTAAGACCTGTAAACTGGAACTATACAATAAAATATACGGGGATAAGGGGTACGTTGGTAAGAAATGTATGATGTGGCACGAGAGTTAACTAAAAGACATCTCCTGAATATTCTTGTGCCGTTGTCCTATGGGTTTGACGGGGCTTTATATTCTATTGTGCTGTAGGTTCGTGAGTTTGACAGACCACTCTCGTATACATGCTTATATTTATTATCAAACTACAAACAACCATGTTAAAATAGTTAACCTTACACATATAAATGTCATGTTTAAGATACCTTTACATTCAACCTTACATGTTCATTACTACTTGGTTGTCTGTTCATTTTACATACCCTCAGTCATCGGTATTTTTTTTCTTTGGGGACTTACCTAGCGCTTGTTCGCTGACGACATTCCTTTCTGTTCTTTTCTTTGAGATATTCATCTGGTGGACAGGATTTTGAAGAGATCGAGCCTATCCAAGAGGACTTCGAGCAGCTTAGCACTCAGCCACACTACTAGTTTTTTTTCGTCAGCTTTTATTTCCAGTATGTCATTGTTTAGGATCCTTTTCACATTTGCACTTTTATTTCAGTTATCTTTTATCTAGACTATGAAAATGAATGTAAATAAATTTGCTGTTACATTTTAAATACTCTTTTTAATTCTTGCATATTGTTATATTGCTTTCATTCGCATAACGTATTTAATAAGGGAAATGCCCTTCTCATAGTAAATACATTGTGAGTCTCGTCACGTGCTATTACCATCGTCTGGAAAGCGGGGTATGACAGACGCGAACGGAAACGACGACGAGATCTCGATTAGAAGGCTCGGCCTATGGATCGACGGCTGTTGGCTTCGGTGGTGACCTTGTCTTGGATCCACAACACCTAGATACTAGTGCCAAACAGGTAGGCCCATGGCTTTAATCTCTTGAGTGGATTGCGGTAGATTTCAAGCTCGGTGGGTCTAAGTATTTTTCAAAATATAGCCAACTTGATCCACATGTCATGATTGAATATTTGGAATGGATTCACTAGTAAAATTATTTGTGTAGCCCATCAAGATTTGTCAGCGGCACTTGTTTAGTTGTACTCTTGTTAGCTTCATCTTAAATTGCGCAGAATGCCATTTTAGTTTACCACGAATAAGTAATTTATAGGCATAAGCATTCTCTTCTCAAAAATGCTCAAATTCAAAGCGAGATAACAAAAGCAAGTTCCAAATGAAAAGCATGGGAAGTGTTTGTGCCAATAAATTATTTTAGAGATATAAATGTCGCATAGAGTAAACTATATAGAGTACACTATTCCAACTATCATTCCGGGATTGGGCCCGGGATCTTTTCTCTTTATATATACGTCTTTACAGGTTGAAGATTCTTGGTTCGAAGCATGAGCATTTGTGTGGCAGTATTTTTAATTTAAATCCGTATTTAATACGTGTCCGGAGGGAATTGTACCTGGGTACGTTGCCCTGCTACCATGTCAAAATCTTTTTTACCGTATCAAAACTTTAAAATTATGATGAGAGCTGAGAGTCAGTTAAAGAAATATTCTAACAGGATATTACGGAAAGGTTGATTTATTTTAATGAGGACAATCAAAGAAGGGATCTGATAACCATTGCATGGATACAATGAGATCAAGATGAGATTTATCTCAGGTTAAGATGAGTACCAACTGACCAAAATCATAATCAATTACAATAATTAATGTCATTAACAGCTACTGATAGATAAACATTACAATACTTTAACTTGCTCAACAACGATTCATGCTTATTTAAGTGATAGCATCGAGATTTTCTTCGATGTAATCTTAAGAAAAGTTGGGATTTCCCAAAAAAGATGCCATATTCGTTTTGAAGGGTAAAAGAGAATATTGAAAATTCACGTGGCTGTGGGGTCAATGAACCAACCCATGGCAACAAGTGTAATTAATGCTCTGCGCATTATTAATCTTTAATTAATGAGCCACCCATACCAACAGATGAGAAATAATAAGCAATAGGGTCTGCCACATAAATTAAGGTGATTGAATCGTTGAGGGGCCAACAACCAAATCGGAATCGGAGTGTCAAGATTTAGAGTGTAAGCTGTTATATATTATCCCTCACCTACCACAATATGGGATTGTCCCTACGGACTCAAAAATCCGTAGGGGCAAATATTTCTTGTCCCTACGGATTTATCCGTAGGTCCAAGTCGTTATCCCTACGGTGCCTTACGTTCTAATTTTTCTTTGGTCCTACGGAGCCGCAAGCCGGGGACCTACGGTTATGTCCGTAGGGGCATCTACATAGGTTATTAATAAAAAAAAAACACAGAAAAATTATATTCATCGTTCCTAAATTTCTCTCTCTCACTCCCGCGCCTCTCGTCGCCCGTTCCCGCGATTCGTTACCACCGCGCTCGCGAGCCTGCGCCAGCTTCGTCGGTCTTCCCCACACCTTCGTCGACTTCCCGCGCCTCGTCGCCACCTTCACCGATTATCGGCGACCACTAATTTCTATCGTCTCCTCCACCGCGCGCACGGTTGTAAGTAAATCTCAAATAATTTTTAATTTTGACGTTGTAGTCTAAGGTTCAGGCCAGGTTCGGGTAGGGGTGAGGGCATCGGCGTCGGCGTCGGCATCGATCGGGTTCGGTTAAGGTTAGGGTTAGGTTGTAGGGTTCGGTTGGGGTTGGGATTGGGGCTGGGGTTGGGGCTGGTGTTTGGTTGGGGTTGGGGTTGGGGCTGGGGCTGGGTCGGGGCTGGGGCTGGGGGTAGGGTTCGGTTAGGGTTAGGGATATTGGCCAAAAACTCTCCTCAAGAGATTAACCCTTATCAATATTGGAGTAATGAGCTTTAACAATGGTGAACTGAGTCCGCCAATGGAGAGCGGCCGTTTTGCAGCGGGAGGCTTAGCATATATAAGCAATATACGATTTACAAACAATAGCGGTAATCTATATAAACAACGAGATAATGATTTTCAAATTGGCCAAGTTAGACCCGACTGTTATTCCATTGACAATAGCCATCCTATAGATACCGTATATTTTGGTGGCCCTGGAGGGAGTAAAACATAATGTAAATGATGCACTCTTGCAAATGTGTTAATTTATTGAATAAAAAAGTTGCAATTGGGATACTATTATTAGTACATGAGAATAATTTTTGTTGGATTCTATCATTACACATGCATCACGATCTCTCGACAAATTTATTTACTCCGCCTCATAGAAGTACAAGTCTTATACCAGTAAAGAACCATGAAAATTTGCGATTGATTATGATAGGTTGTGGAACCTCACAGTGCAATAACTTTCTTGAAGGATCTCAAAAGTTTTATCATAAACCATTTTAATGCAAAAGCTAAATTTGATTGCTTTATCACAAGCTCTCTTCATCCTTGATAATTGATTCTTTTGAACCATCATAACTATGTTTTGCGTTAATGTATTTGCAATGTTGTAAATATGTGATTAGTTTTATGGCTTGACTTTAATAGATCTATATTCCTCTGTTTTTCCCTTGCTTTAGAGTTGAACATGATCTTTTAATAGCAAATATACTGCCCTTTAGAATTCAGATATGGACTGATAAGAAGAGATGATTATTATCATGTTAACGGCCACTTATAAAATTTCTCAAATCTTGATCTCAATGGTTTAAAATTATGTTACACATACAACACGAATGCATAACAAACGCATAATTAGAGAGTGATTCGAGATGTTCAGGTTAAAACCAATATATGATACTCGATGATAATATGAAACCTTCATATTCTCATCGATACTCATATATGAAACTAAAAGCGCCACTTAGTCCCCGTCTATCGGTTAACATACGTGCGATGTTAGTCGTGACATAGAACTATACGAAAGTTGTTAAATATCGGACGGTATAGCTCGATACTAACAACCGTCGTATAGTCTACGCGACGAGAAAATTCAATCATATGGTAACCAATAGATTTGTCCCGTGTGGACAAGTTAAGAATGTATAAAGCAAACGCCTTCATTCAGTTGTGTTTTCATCCGTTTCGAGATATTTCGTCGGTACCTTTCCGCTGGTTCTCCGTATACAAAGATAGATTAGATGTTCATTTCAACGTTGTTTCACAGCTTTAAAATGATTATCTATTATATTACAGTGTACTCGGAGAACAGCGGGGAGGTGCTGCTGAAATTTACTCGAAACGGTTGAAAGCACAAGTGATGGGTGTTCGCTCTAAACATTCTTAATGGGATAGAAGCCTACCCCCAACAGCCGGAACACACACATACAACAAGAATACACAACAAACGCATAATTTGATAGCGATTCGAGATGTTCAGGTTAAAACAAATATATGATACTCGATGATAATATGAAACCTTCATATTCCCATCGATACTCATATATGAAACTAAAAGCGCCACTTAGTCCCCGTCTATCGGTTAACATACGTGCGATATTCGTCGTGACATAGAACTATACGAAGGTTGTTAAATATCGGACGATATAGCTCGATCCTAACAACTGTCGTATAGTCTACGCGACGAGAAAATTCAATCGTATGGTAACCCATAGATTTGTCCCGTGTGGACAAGTTAAGAATGTATAAAGCAAACGCCTTCATTCACTTGTATTTTCATCCGTTTCGAGATATTTCGTCGGTACCTTTCCGCTGGTTCTCCGTGTACAAAGATAGATTAGATGTTCATTGCAACGTTATTTCACAGTTTTGAAATGATTATCTATTCTATTACAGTGTACTCGGAGAACAGCGGGGAGGTCCTGCCGAAATTTACTCGAAATGATTGAAAGCACAAGTGATGGGTGTTCGCTCTATACATTCTTAATGGGATAGAAGCCTACCCCCGACAGCCGGAACACATACATACAACAAGAATACACAACAAACGCATAATTAGAGAGCGATTCGAGATGTTCAGGTTAAAACCAATAAATGATACTCGATGATAATATGAAACCTTCATATTCCCATCGATACTCATATATGAAACTAAAAGCGCCACTTAGTCCCCGTCTATCGGTTAACATACGTACGATAATTTATTCTTTTCAACGACAAACGCACACACAAAGCATATACACTGATTTTCTCCTTTGTCAGTAACTATTCCGTTCTTATATTTCTCAATATAGTCACCATAACCTACAATTTATATGTTATACAGTCTAACATAGCCCATGAGTACGTCAGAGTTAAAAACTGGATGTATGTGGATTGGCAACAACGTATGCAACCTAAGTTTGTCGCAGGAGTTGCTGCTTTTATTGAATTTGCACGCGCACATAATAAGATCATAATAGAGAAGATTCTCTGTCCGTGCGATAGATGTGGCAATAAGTACTGGCAGAAAGTAGAATTGGCAGAGCTTCATATTGTAAAATATGGGTTTACTAGACTTTATACAACTTGGAAATATCACGGGGAAGGAGAAGAATGCAGTACTGCGGCAGAAGAAGAAGGAGAACACGATAATGCGACAGGAAATGAAGAAGAATTCGGTAATGCGGCAGAAGGAGAAGACGGTAATTTATTTCCATCAGAAGAAATGGAGGATATGGTAGAGCTTGCCATAGGTGAATCTATTCGTACCGAAGATGACATTCCTTCCGGTCAAGGACCCCGTGCGGATAAATATGAAAATTTCATGAATGATACTAGGAAACCAATTTATGAGAATGCTAAGTATTCCACCCTCTCATGGTTCGTCCAACTTTTCCAGATTAAGTGCATAAATGGATGGAGCAACAAGTCATTCACAATGCTTCTTTCGTTCTTGAAAGATTCTATACTTCCGGGAAATAACGTGCCCGGCAGCTGGTACGGTGCCCGGCAGATGATGTCTGATTTGGGTCTAAAATGCGAGAAGATTCAAGCATGTCCTAAAAATTGCGTGTTGTACCGGAAAGAGAATTCAGATTTGAAAGAGTGTCCAACATACGGAGAGGCCAGGTATAAGCCGAAAGATTCTGATAAGAAGCCCGATATACCTGTCAAGATAGCACGATACTTTCCCATAACAGAGAGGCTACAGAGGCTATTCAGATGTAAGAAAACAGCCGAGGCAATGATTTGGCATCACCGTGCTCCTCCAAGTGAAGATGGAAAAATGATCCATCCAAGAGATTCACTGACATGGAAGGATTTCGATAGGAGGCACGCAATATTCAGTAGCGATCCTCGCAATGTCCGGCTCGGACTGGCTACTGATGGCTTCTGCCCATTCAACTATATGGCTGGAAGTCACAGCACATGGCCCGTTGTAATGATAATTTATAATCTATCGCCTTGGTTGGCTATGGACCAATCATACTTTATGATGCCTCTTCTTATCGACGGACCAAACTCACCGGGGAACAATATTGACGTCTATCTCCGACGTCTGATCGAGGAGTTGAAATCTTTGTTCATTGATGGTGTAGAGACATATGATGCAAACACAAATACAACCTTCATACTGTGTGCAGCTCTAATGTGGACAATTAATGACTTTCCTGCGTATAGAATGCTATCAGGTTGGTCCGTACATGGTCACAAAGCATGTCCTCATTGCCATGAACACACAACATCGAAATTCTTGAATTTTAGCAGGAAGGTTTGTTATTGCGGCCATCGACGTTTCCTGCCTCCAAACCACCCCTATAGGTTAGACACGGTTCACTTTGATGGTCATCAAGAGCTTCTTGGACCTCCATCCCCATTGTCCGGAGAGGACGTGACTGCTAAATGGGATGGTTAAAATAATGTGACCTTCGGGATGGATCCGACGAAACAGGTCAAACCACCATTTTGGAACAAGTTAAGCATTTTCTTCGAGCTTCCGTACTGGTCTACAAATTCAGTGTGTCATTGTCTGGACGTCATGCATATAGAGAAGGGAGTATCAGAGCACATTCTTAACTTGCTTCTTTGTAAATACGGGAAATCGAAAGATAACCTTGTAGGGTTCCTAGGCACACTCTAGAGGTCTCACAAGGCATCAATCATGCCAATTTCAAATTTTACAAGTGCCGAGAAACCCTAATATTGATCGTTAACTAGAATTTTAGACGAAACAAATGCGAATAGTTAACAACTTAACTAAAAGAACGGAAATACAACCTTTGTAGATCCGGTCCTCCACCTCCATTGCTCCGCAATGAAGTCTCCTCGCTGTCCAAATGGAATCCCGGGCTCGAGCGTCGGCTTCATCGGAAAAATGGGCGGGCTAGATCGTCGACTTCGATGCCGAAGATGATCTACGTCGAGGCATCACAAGATCAAGCTCCCACTTCACCAAGTCATGAAACTTGTGAAGAAAACACCCTATACTACTTGGCAAGAGGTAGAGGATGAAGAAATAGAAGGTGGGTTCACTTTAGAATTGGATTTCTCACTCTATTGCTCAAGTTGCCATTGATGGAGCAAGCTTTCTTCATCTTTTAAGAAGAAGAAGATGAAAAGAATGTTATGATAAGTATAATAGAATAGAAAAGAATAATAATTCTTATCATAATATAACCATGGTCAAGTGTAGAGAATGAATCATGGTTAAGTGGAATGGTTAGGTTAGGTATGAAGATAAAAATGGTCACTTGGTCAAAGCTTCATGAAGCTTCAACAAGCTTCATCATTTTAAAGCAACCATTTTCTCTTTACATGCCTTAAAAGGAAATAAATAAATGGATATGAAAATCAAAATCCTAACCATTTTAATAACAATGGTTTAGTTCTTTACACTTAACCAAATAAGCATGTATTATCAAACATGATACATTCATGTGCACAAAAGTATATCACATATACAACTTGCATAATTCAAGTGAGAAAATCCGTTTAAAGTGAACCAATACTAATTAATGCAAAGTAATATATCAAATATATAATTATGCATTAAATCATTAAATCAACACTTGATTCAATGACCCGGTCATGTCACACACAACCGACTAGTATTCAATGTATCGGCTTATCGAATCAATCCTTGATTCGATAACTAGGTTATATCGCATATAACCAGTCGATACATTCATCGCGAGAATGGAATACGGTATCACATACACGCATTATTCTCGGTCCCGCACATATCTCATATGCGCTCCTATTTCGTTTCGCTTGAGCCAGGAAACCTCTGTGTAGGACTCTAAAGACTCGTCAATACGCCGGCAGCAGGTGATGATCATATCAAACACCCACAAGCCGCAAGCGGTCTGCTAAACGTAACGGCCACCCGGGTATTGAGCGATCAGAAGATCGACGAGCAAGCCCGCTCACACTCCTGTGAATCCAACCAGTAACACTTACCGTACAGTCCGGTCTCGTCGTCTGATATGTCGCATATCTCACCTAGTGGTGGTAAACATCAGACCCCAATAGCTCGATAAGTCGTGTCGATATGAGGTCTATAACAGTTCGAGAAACTACTGGTAACACTTACCAGTAAATCTCAGCAACCCTGGCCAGGGATTTCCGGTTATAGCCAATCGAACACAGCGCAACATCAACTCCCTATACCGGGAGAGACGAATCCCCTCCTATCGCTCATTGCCTCCATGTGATTCGGGACTGTACCCAAAAACCACCGTTTTGCACGCCCTCTTGGACGTGGTAAGGTGGAAATCAAAGCACAGTGGAAACCACACAAGACTCTATGACGATCTCGGGTCAACAGACTACTCTGTACCAGTGTCACCAGAGAACTGCCATCTGACGTAAGGTATAATACCATCTGGGGGTTCTCGGCGAGTCCGTCCAGTGTACCCAGTCTCCACTGAGCACCCGTATATCATCTCTGATGTCAAACACCAATGGATATGGGATCATCCATCGCCCATCTGTATGGGTCGAGAAGGCATACGCTAGTCTACTCTGGTATATCGATACCCCGTCTCGATATACCCACGACTAGGGACTTTGAAGGATGTACTTATGGACTACCATGTCCCCACTAGTATGATCCGCATCATAGTCCAGGTAGTCAAGTACACATCCTAAGGGCTTTACCAATATGTAACAGAGAGACAATTAGTGTACACGTTAAGGTAAAGATCAACCAGATAGCATACTATCATGTCGAGCAAGAAAGTCCTCCCTATATATGTCCAAGCATCCACTACAATATACATCCTATGTATAGTAATGGCCTCTAGGGCATACATATAACTAACAATCCTGAATGCTCAGATGGATCTACAAGAGTAGGGAATAAGAAGTGAATTGCACCCTAGACCGATAGCGGGTAAACCGGGCAAGTTTGTACTTCCCAATGCCGCTTATCATATGTCACAACCGGAGAAGAAAAGATTCCTGCAGGTGTTGCATATTTGAAAGTTCCCACAGCTTTCTCAGGATCATTCAGCAAGAAGATAAAAATTGTGAAAGGCAAGATCGATGGGCTGAAAAGTCATGATCACCATGTTATCGTGGAGCACCTTCTCCTATTAGCCCTCAGGACTTCTCTCCCCGAATCGGTTGGTCTAGTAATCAACGACCTATGTTGTTTTTTCAGAGAGTTATGCGCTAAAACACTGGATGTTGTGACGCTGGATAAACTAGAAAATTCTATTACGTTGATACTTTGCAAGTTTGAGCGTATTTTCCTACCGTCATTCTTCGATATCATAATACACCTGACGGTTCATCTTGCAATTGAGGCTAAGTTAGCCGGACCGGTACAATATCGATGGATGTATCCCGTCGAAAGGTATATGGAATTTTTCGTTTCGCGCAATTTTTAAAATTATTGTTGTCATGTATTCCCGTATTTATTTATTCAACATATTTTCATTAGGTACCTCTACACTCTTAAGAAATATATACGCAATAAAAATCGACCAGAGGGTTCTATCATGCAAGGTTATCTTCTTGATGAAGCAACCATATTTTGTTCCCGCTATCTGGACGAGAACATTGAGACAAGGCTTAACCGGCCACGAAGAATTCAAGACGGGCCATATGGTAAAACCGAGTATAAGAGGGTAGACACTATGTTTATCAACAAGATATACCGGTTTATCTTACTTAATTGCGCATGTCTTGAACAAATTAGAGAGTAAGTTTATTTGGATTAATTGTTATATCTCTGTTTGTGTGTGTATGAAATGATATAATATTAATGTCACCATTATTTGTCGAAAACAGAATTCATTTTAACGAGGTACGTGAGGGGCATCCTGATTGGAACGAAGAACAATTGGAAAAACATCATCAGGATAATTTTTGTGATTGGGTCACAGATCATGTAAGTTATTCGAATAACATTTTATTGCTAGCAGTTTTAATCTAAACTTGTATCGTTATGTATTTGTCGTAAAATTTGTTTTGTTAGATCCACGATCCGAACTTGTCTGCATCATTTGAGAGTGATTCAAGATGTTTAGCTCAATTTCCTAGTACGGAGGTTGCATATTACAAACGATTTGGTGTCCTTGGATACAAATTCGAAGTTAAGGACATAGAAACATCTAGAACCACTCAGAATAGTGGGATTGCGACGGTAGGATCGGACGGTGTGATTTATTATGGGTACTTAAATTGTATACTCAGCATCCACTATCCCGGACGATCAGAACCCTTTTATATATTCTAGTGTACTTGGTACGATACACGAACCGATACGGACAAGTGGAGAAGCAATCTTGGGACTTGGAAAGATGAATATGGATTAACCAGTGTGAACACACTTCGATTTTACGGTCAGGAAGATCCGTTTATCTTTCCGAACCAAGCGTTCTAAGTATACTATTCACAGTGTTTGAAGCATCCGGGATGGAGTGTTGTATGCCGATGGAAACCCAGAGATGTCTACGATGTCCCAGAATTCGAGGACAGCGATGAGGACGAAGAAGAAAGAAGGCTTAAAGTGCTCCGACTGTCTGTTTCGAAGGACGGGTTGTCTTCGACCGATCATGAAGTTACGTGGGTTAGAAATGACATCGACGATGAAATCCAAGTAGATATGTATAATGCGCCCATGAAACGAAAAAGGTTATCAGTAATGTTATATTATTACTTCACATTTTACGCTCTATACATATATAGTCAATACTTTTAATGATTGTCTAATGCATCCATGAACCGTTTATCTAGATTTTATGACGATGTCGGGAGCAGCGAGGGGCGGCAGGAGCTCCAGCCGCGGCAGAGGCAGAGGCAGAGGCAGAGCGGTTCTGCCGCCCGGAGAGCTTCGTAGGGAGCTTCAGAGGGTCGGTCTTGCACCCAGATCGGAGACCCCTTCGGATGCCTCCTTCCGTGTGGATTTTGCCACACCTCCAGGTATACTGCACGCATATCCATTTTGAATGTAATATTACAGATATTCATGCCTGTTTATGTCAAAATTACTTATATTGTCAATGTTTGATTGTCTAGTTGTTGGTGATGCGTCCACATCTGGGACAAAGGCCATTCCCGCTCCTCCAGGTATGTTTATATATCATATAGTGCATGTATATTGATTTAGAATGCTATATCATAAATATACACACATTCTTTTTGCTCTTACTTAGCAATTTTTATTATTGTCTAGCTGTAGGTGGTGACACCACCGCACTTGCGAGTATGTTTATATATCCTATAGTGCATGCATATTGATTTAGAACGTTATATTATTGATCTACACATTCTTTTTGCAATTACTTATATAATTTATTTTTAATTGTCTAATTATAGGCGGTGCGTCCACATCTTCCGCAGGGGCCACTCCTGCCGCTTCCATACCATCCGCATCGTCTGCAGGTTAGTATGAATAAATATAAAATATTTATTCATTTTACATATGCTCTATAGAATAAATATGAACTTCGTGGAAATTTAGCGTCAATGTTTATTTTCTAGTTGGAGGGGATGCGTCCGCATCCGGGACCCCGGTTGTTCCTCACCGGAGGAACTATCGTCCCGCTCGTGCTGCTGCCCGGGCCCAGGCTCGTGCGATAGTCACCGGAGGTATATATCACACTTCAATTTTCGTTTAAGCTTGATTTCTTAATACAACTTTGTCTTAATATTGATTGTCTTGATATTTCTTGCAGACGCAGGGCCTTTCCATCCCCAAAGGGGGACTCGAGGCCCGAATCAGTCCCATAGGCTGAGGCCTGACAGAGCTAGGGGGAGGCAACATTCCCCCTCTTTTTTACCGTTGACTATCGCTATACCGGTCCTCATGCCAAGAGGTTCGGCCGGTATATGGGGGACGAGAGCCGGCTTGTGAAGAACTATCCACTTCACGTTGAGTGGGGCGAGCAGCACCGGCGCTCATTCGCCCTCTTCTTTGATCAGGTTCGGGTACGTATTAATATATATTTTCATTTGATTTATCCAATATATTTATTATTAACACTTGCAATCTAATAACAATGTTTTTTTGTATTTTCAGTCGGATTACGATTTTCAGCCTGTACCCGACCCTGATCACCTTGGGAGGATGCTCGACCTTCATGCTCTGTACAATGGCCTGATGAAGAACATGCAGACCAAGGTCCGATACAACAGGAATGAGCCGAAGGCCGACTGCTACTCCCTGTGGATGGCGACCCCCGAGGCAGAGAGAGCGGCCTTCCTATCTACTCCGGCATTTGCGAGAGTCGACGTAGAGACATGGCCTCTATTGTGCGAATATTTCGACTCCCAACGCAAACAGGTATGTATTTTAAATGTAATTCATTGTTTAGGATATAATTTATTTTTTTGTGTTTCTTAATTAGAAAACTAAATGTTAATGCGTTGTGCAGAAACATGCCGCTCAGAATACAGAGAACAGGAAGTCGGCGAAGAGGGGTCGCCCCACTTACACAGGTGGCTCGGGGAATATTACTCGAGCCATGGAGTTATCGGTAAATTACAATAGACCGACCTTTGTGATATTCTGCAATATTAAGAGTTATTTTCTAATATTTCTAATATTAAGAGTTATTTTCTAATATTGCAGACAGCTCAGACCGTGGCGCAAGGTGGTACACCGAGCGTGCTGTCCGCGTATCTTTCCGTCCACGGCACCTCGACAGATCCTGCCACGGGCGAGCTTCGATATCCCGACGTCGCTACCCAGGAGTATTGCGTAAGTGTTAATATTTATTCTGCCCATATTTGAAATTTTAGTTTTGGAAGGTTCAAGTTTAAATTTTATACTTATACTTTACTGCTTAATGTGGGTGTAGGAGCGGGTGGTTGAGCAGGCCGAGGCCTCGGGGATCGATTTTACCGGACAGAGCGATCCAAGGCTGCTGACCCCAGTTCTGGACACCGCACACGGAGGGCACCACGGAGGTTGGGAAAGAGGCCGGGGACTGGGCCCTAGCAGGGCCCATATGAGATTGGACTCCATCCCGGCGGTTACTTCCTCCGTCTCCAGTGAGCGACGTGTCTAGCAGGAAATGGAGAGCTTGAGGGCCACCGTTCAGGAGTTGAAGGAGATGCTGGTATGTATACTACTTTATAGTAAAATATCATGTCATATTATAGATATCAACATATCCATAATTAGTACGTAGCTTGAGCTTATTTGGTTTTAGACTTAGGTTTGATTAATCATACATACATATATAATTAAAATAAACAACGGTTTTCCAAACTAGATATCCAAATGGGATTTCGAAATAACTTGATAATGATACGAATTCGAATAATACACTATTCTTACACGCTTCTTACACACGTTAGGTCCAGACGCGACAGGGTACATCGGCCGAGCCTCCACATGCATCTCCTTCGGCTGCGGCTCCGCAAGCCACTACATCGGCTGCGGTTCCGCAGACAGCTCCTATAGCTCCACCGCCCGCTCAGACTCCCGCAGCCGCAGCTCCGCAAGCTACTACCTCGACGGCGGCTGCGCAGACCACATCGCCAGCTCCACAGGACGCTCAGACTCCAGCTCGCGCCGAATTGCATGGTTTATTGACCGAGGAGCAGGCGCGCCTTATTCTATCGTTTATCAGAAGTGGAGCTGGACCGAGCTAGGGTAGCTTTTTGATTCTTATTTTTTGAAACACGTATTTATTTATATCATACATATTGTACTACATTTTGAAACGGTATTGATATTGATATTGGTTTATATTTATATCATATTCAGTATTTGGGTTTCTTTTGTATATTATATGCATGAGATGTGATTATGAATATTGCGATATATGTTGTGTGATGATTAATTTTATATTTTATTGATATATATATTATTGTGCACATGGCAAGAAAAAATCAGGCAGCCCTTTTTTTAAAAAAAAAACAGATAATGTGTACCTACGGAATAATCCGTAGGTACACATGTTGCCCCTACGGTTTAAACCGTAGGGGAAAAATATCAGCATTAACTGATATGTCACCCTTGATCTCAGTATCAGGGGGTTGGGCTTGCCCCTACGGATATATCCGTAGGGGCAAACAAAAGCCCCTACGGATATGTACCTACGCATGAATCCATAGGGGATAGTTCTTGGCCCTACGGATAAATCCGTAGGTACAGATAATATATTTGAAAAAACCGTAAATAAAATAACTTTTTTTCCCCTACGGCCAACTCCGTAGGTGAAAATGGACCTACACAGAACTCCGTAGGGGCAAGTTTTTGCCCGTAGGGGCAAGTTCAGGGCTTCAACTTGCACCTACGATGTTTGCACCTACAGATTATTTTTTCGCCCCTACGGATAAATCCATAGGGGCAGTGGTTTGCCCTTACGGGTAAATCCGTAGGGGCATACTAGATTTTTGAAAAGATTAAAATTTTTAAGAAAATACTCTCAAGTTTCCAACAGATAGATTTTTTCATAAAGATAACATAAACTTTTAAAAACAAGTTTCATCACTAAAATACCACCAAATCTAAAATACATTTTTATAAAACTATTGACATTTTAATTAACATGTTTGTATCAAAAACAACCTCGAGGTTTATTTTTAAATTAAAATATTTTACATAAACCCACTCGAGTAATGCAAACATGTAAAAACATACAATAAAAAAATTAATAAATATTTAAGGATTTTAGATTAATAATGGGTGTAAGAGGTACTAATTCTCTAGGCCTCGGAAGCCGGAGAAAGTGGGTACTTACCTATCTAGCCTAGATTAGATTAAAGGAATTTCAATGACAATCGTTTTTGAAAATGACAAAAATCCTGTCGTCTATGTGCAGCAGTTGCCCGATTGTTCTCAAACTTAAAAATTTCAAAAGTGAAATCTTTTTAATAAGATATGTCTAGAATCTGAACTCGAATTCGAACTTTTCTTGAATTCTAATCGAAGTTAAACTCAAACTCAAACCCAGACTCGAACCCAACTTGAAATTAAACATTTGAGCTTGAGTTGACTTGACCCGAACCATGAATATGACTTAACACGAACTTGACATGAATACTTGAACGCAATATGAACTTGAACCTGAACTTGTACTCCTTATATTCATGAAATCGGTTAAGGCCTGTAAACTGGAACTATACAATAAAATATACGGGGATAAGGGGTACGTTGGTAAGAAATGTATGATGTGGCACGAGAGTTAACTAAAAGACATCTCCTGAATATTCTTGTGCCGTTGTCCTATGGGTTTGACGGGGCTTTATATTCTATTGTGCTGTAGGTTCGTGAGTTTGACAGACCACTCTCGTATACATGCTTATATTAATTATCAAACTACAAACAACCATGTTAAAATAGTTAACCTTACACATATAAATGTCATGTTTAAGATACCTTTACATACAACCTTACCTGTTCATTACTACTTGGTTGTCTGTTCATTTTACATACCCTCAGTCATCAGTATTTTTCTTCGGGGACTTACTTAGCGCTTGTTCGCTGACGACATTTCTTTCTGTTTCTTTTCTTTGAGATATTCATCTGGTGGACAGGATTTTGAAGAGATCGGGTCTAGCCAAGAGGACTTCGAGCAGCTTAGCACTCAGCCACACTACAAGTTTTTTTTCGTCTGCATTTATTTCCCGTATGTCATTGTTTAGGATCCTTTTCACATTTGCACTTTTATCTCAGTTATCTTTTATCTAGACTATGAAAATGAATGTAAATAAATTTGCTGTTACATTTTAAATACTCTTTTTAATTCTTGCATATTGTTATATTGCTTTCATACGCTTAACGTATTTAATAAGGGAAATGCCCTTCTCATAGTAAATACGTTGTGGGTCTCGTCACGTGCTATTACCATCTTCTGAAAAGCGGGGTATGACAGACGCGAACGGAAACGACGACGAGATCTCGATTAGAAGGCTCGGCCTATGGATCGACGGCTGTTGGCTTCGGTGGTGACCTTGTCTTGGATGTGTGCTGCTTGGTTTGATCTAGATAATGTCTTGAATGTTGCTGAAACGCAAATATGAACTGATTGGATGAATATGGTAAAGAAAAATTAGTGGACGGATTTGATTGGATTCATGTATTAAAGACTTGATGAAGTGGTGGAAATTTTGATTTTTGGTAGACGATTGGTTAGGTTTTATTTTTTTTAGATGAGAGAACTAGGATTATAGGGCCGGCTATAATAGGGTGAGGGATTTAAGATGATGATGAGTTTAAACAGTATTAGATATTAAATAGAAGTAAATAGTATGTGTATTGATTTAGATATATCGTAATCGATTTACATTTTTATTAGTTTTAAATTAGACATTTTAGGAGATAAAGAATATCATGAGATATATTTTACTTATAAATATTGGTTTATAATTAAAGTAGTTTTAGAGATTTTCAAAGATCTTTAAAAACACCTTACCATATCTCTTTATCAACTAATCAAATTTTAACATACCAGTACTCTTCCTTATATAATCTATTTAAATATATTAATGCGAAATATGAATATGAATACATAAACCTAATAAATATGAATACATAAACCTAACAAATAAAATAATAAAACTATTGTAACCACAAACAAAACATAATAATAATAATAATGTATATAATAAAATATACTCAATAAAATATATTATGCCGTACAAATATTCAAGGGTGTTATAACAATCCATCCAAGAGACAAAATGGCGGGATCCACAACACCTAGATACTAGTGCCAAACAGGTAGGCCCATGGCTTTAATCTCTTGAGTGGATTGCGGTAGATTTCAAGCTCGGTGGGTCTAAGTATTTTTCAAAATATAGCCAACTTGATCCACATGTCAGGATTGAATATTTGGAATGGATTCACTAGTAAAATTATTTGTGTAGCCCATCAAGATTTGTCGGCGGCACTTGTTTAGTTGTACTCTTGTTAGCTTCATCTTAAATTGCGCAGAATGCCATTTTATTGGCATAGGCATTCTCTTCTCAAAAGTGCTCAAATTCAAAGCGAGATAACAAAAGCAAGTTCCAAATGAAAAACATGGGAAGTGTTTGTGCCAATAAATTATTTTAGAGATATAAATGTCGCATAGAGTAAACTATATAGAGTACACTATTCCAACTATCATTCCGGGATTGGGCCCGGGATCTTTTTTCTTTATATATACGTCTTTACAGGTTGAAGATTCTTGGTTCGAAGCATGAGCATTTGTGTGGCAGTATTTTTAATTTAAATCCGTATTTAATACGTGTCCGGAGGGAATTGTACCTGGGTACGTTGCCCTGCTACCATGTCAAAATCTTTTTTACCGTATCAAAACTTTAAAATTATGATGAGAGCTGAGAGTCATTTAAAGAAATATTCTAACAGGATATTACGGAAAGGTTGATTTATTTTAATAAGGACAATCAAAGAAGGGATCTGATAACCATTGCATGGATACAATGAGGTCAAGATGAGATTTATCTCAGATTAAGATGAGTACCAACTGACCAAAATCATGATCAATTACAATAATTAATGTCATTAACAGCTACTGATAGATAAACATTACAATACTTTTAACTTACTCAACAACAATTCATGCTTATTTAAGTGATAGCATCGAGATTTTCTTCGATGTAATCTTAAGAAAAGTTGGGATTTCCCAAAAAAGATGCCATATTCGTTTTGAAGGGTAAAAGAGAATATTGAAAATTCACGTGGCTGTGGGGTCAATGAACCAACCCATGGCAGCAAGTGTAATTAATGCTCTGCGCATTATTAATCTTTAATTAATGAGCCACCCATACCAACAGATGAGAAATAATAAGCAATAGGGTCTACCACATAAATTAAGGTGATTGAATCGTTGAGGGGGCAACAACCTAATCGGATTCGGAGTGTCAAGATTTAGAGTGCAAGCTGTTATATATTATCCCTCACCTACTACAATATGGGGTTGTCCCTACGGACTCAAAAATCCGTAGGGGCAAATATTTCTTGCCCCTACGGATTTATCCGTAGGTCCAAGTCGTTGTCCCTACGGTGCCTTACGTTCTAATTTTTCTTTGGTCCTACGGAGCTGCAAGTCGGGACCTACGGTTATGTCCGTAGGGGCATCTATATAGGTTATTAATAAAAAAAAAAGCACAGAAAAATTATATTCATCGTTCCCAAATTTCTCTCTCTCACACCCGCGCCTCTCGTCGCCCGTTCCCGTGATTCGTCACCACCGCGCTCGCGAGCCTGCACCAGCTTCGTCGGTCTTCCCCACACCTCCGTCGACTTCCCGCGCCTCGTCGCCACCTTCGCCGATCGTCGGCGACCACCAATTTCTACCGTCTCCTCCACCGCGCGCACGGTTGTAAGTAAATCTCAAATAATTTTTATTCTTGACGTTGTAGTCTAGGGTTCAGGCCAGGTTCGGGTAAGGATGAGGGCATCGGCGTCGGCGTCGGCATCGATCGGGTTCGGTTAAGGTTAGGGTTAGGTTGTGGGGTTCGGTTGGGGTTGGGGTTGGGGCTGGGGCTGGGGTTGGGGTTGGGGCTGGGCTGGGTCTGGGGCTAGGGCTCGGATGGGCTGGGGCTGGGGCTGGGGCGGGGCTGGGGCTGGGGGTACGGTTCGGTTAGGGTTAGGGATATTGGCCAAAAACTCTCTTCAAGAGATTAACCCGTATCAATATTGGAGTAATGAGCTTTAACAATGGTGAACTGAGTCCGCCAATGGAGAGCGGCCGTTTTGCAGCGGGAGGCTTAGCATATATAAGCAATATACGATTTACAAACAATAGCGGTAATCTATATAAACAACGAGATAATGATTTTCAAATTGGCCAATTTAGATCCGACTGTTACTCCATTGACAATAGCCATCCTATAGATACCGTATATTTTGGTGGCCCTGAAGAGAGTAAAACATAATGTAAATGATGCACTCTTGCAAATGTGTTATCTTATTGAATAAAGAAGTTGCAATTGGGACACTATTATTAGTACATGTGAATAATTTTTGTTGGATTCTATCATTACACATGCATCACGAGCTCTCGACAAATTTATTTACTCCGCCTCATAGAAGTACAAGTCTTATACCAGTAAAGAACCATGAAAATTTGCGATTGGTTATGATAGGTTGTGGAACCTCACAGTGCCATAACTTTCTTGAAAGATCTCAAAAGTTTTATCATAAACCATTTTAATGCAAAAGCTAAATTTGATTGCTTTATCACAAGCTCTGTTCATCCTTGATAATTGATTCTTTTGAAGTATCATAACTATGTTTTGCGTTAATGTATTTGCAATGTTGTAAATATGTGATTAGCTTTATGGCTTGACTTTAATAGATCTATATTCCTCTGTTTTTCTCTTGCTTTAGAGTTGAACATGATCTTTTAATAGCAAATATACTGCCCTTTAGAATTCAGATATGGACTGATAAGAAGAGATGATTGTTATCATGTTAACGGCCACTTATAAAATTTCTCAAATCTTGATCTCAATGGTTTAAAATCATGTTACACATACAACACGAATGCACAACAAACGCATAATTAGAGAGTGATTCGAGATGTTCAGCTTAAAACCAATATATAATACTCGATGATAATATGAAACCTTCATATTCTCATCGATACTCATATATGAAACTAAAAGCGCCACTTAGTCCCCGTCTATCGGTTAACATACGTGCGATATTCGTCGTGACATAGAACTATACGAAGGTTGTTAAATATCGGACGGTATAGCTCGATACTAACAACCGTTGTATAGTCTACGCGACGAAAAAATTCAATCATAAGGTAACCCATTGATTTGTCCCGTGTGGACAAGTTAAGAATGTATAAAGCAAACGCCTACATTCAGTTGTGTTTTCATCCGTTTCGAGATATTTCGTCGGTACCTTTCCGCTAGTTCTCTGTGTACAAAGATAGATTAGATGTTCATTTCAACGTTGTTTCACAGTTTTGAAATGATTATCTATTCTATTACAGTGTACTCGGAGAACAGCGGGGAGGTGCTGCTGAAATTTACTCAAAACGGTTGAAAGCACAAGTGATGGGTGTTCGCTCTATACATTCTTAATGGGATAGAAGCCTACCCCCGACAGCCGGAACACACACATTCAACAAGAATAAACAACAAACGCATAATTAGATAGCGATTCTAGATGTTCAGGTTAAAACAAATATATGATACTCGATGATAATATGAAACCTTCATATTCCCATCGATACTCATATATGAAACTAAAAGCGCCACTTAGTCTCCGTCTATCGGTTAACATACGTGCGATGTTCGTCGTGACATAGAACTATACGAAGGTTGTTAAATATCGGACGGTATAGCTCGATACTAACAACCGTCGTATAGTCTACGCGACGAGAAAATTCAATCGTATGGTAACCCATAGATTTGTCCCGTGTGGACAAATTAAGAAAGTATAAAGCAAACACCTTCATTCACTTATGTTTTCATCCGTTTCGAGATATTTCGTCGGTACCTTTCCGCTGGTTCTCCGTGTACAAAGATAGCTTAGATGTTCATTTCAACGTTATTTCACAGCTTTGAAATGATTATCTATTCTATTACAGTGTACTCGGAGAACAGCGGGAAGGTGCTGCCGAAATTTACTCGAAATGGTTGAAAGCACAAGTGATGGGTGTTCGCTCTATACATTCTTAATGGGATAAAATCCTACCCCCGACAGCCGGAACACACACATACAACAAGAATACACAACAAACACATAATTAGAGAGCGATTCGAGATGTTCAGGTTAAAACCAATATATGATACTCGATGATAATATGAAACCTTCATATTCCCATCGATACTCATATATGAAACTAAAAGCGCCACTTAGTCCCCGTCTATCGGTTAACATACGTACGATAATTTATTCTTTTCAACGACAAACGCACACACAAAGCATATACACGGATTTTCTCCTTTGTCAGTAACTATTCCGTTCTTATATTTCTCAATATAGTCACCATAACCTACAATTTATATGTTATACAGTCTAACATGTCCCATGAGTACGTCAGAGTTAAGAACTGGATGTATGTGGATTGGCAACAATGTATGCAACCCAAGTTTGTCCCAGGAGTTGCTGCTTTTATTGAATTTGCACGCGCACATAATAAGATCATAATAGAGAAGATTCTCTGTCCGTGCGATAGATGTGGCAATAAGTACTGGCAGAAGGTAGAATTGGCAGAGCTTCATATTGTAAAATATGGGTTTACTAGACTTTATACAACTTGGAAATATCACGGGGAAGGAGAAGAATGCAGTACTGCGGCAGAAGAAGAAGGAGAACACGATAATGCAACAGGAGATGAAGAAGAATTCGGTAATGCGGCAGAAGGAGAAGACGGTAATTTATTTCCATCAGAAGAAATGGAGGATATGGTAGAGGCTGCCCTAGGTGAATCTATTCGTACCGAAGATGACATTCCTTCCGGTCAAGGACCGCGTGCGGATAAATATGAAAATTTCATGAATGATGCTAGGAAACCAATTTATGAGAATGTGAAATATTCCACCTTCTCATGGTTCGTCCAACATTTCCAGATTAAGTACCTAAATGGATGGAGCAA
The DNA here is from genome assembly GCA_030015575.1 of Agapanthus africanus. Taxonomy (NCBI): domain Eukaryota; kingdom Viridiplantae; phylum Streptophyta; class Magnoliopsida; order Asparagales; family Amaryllidaceae; genus Agapanthus; species Agapanthus africanus. Next base: position 87,818,640 of record JASDDO010000012.1, on the reverse strand, counting down.
CAAGTCATTCACAATGCTTCTCTCGTTCTTGAAAGATTCTATGCCTCCGGGAAATAACGTGCCCGACAACTGGTACGAAGTCCAGAAGATGATGTCTGATTTGGGTCTAAAGTGCGAGAAGATTCAAGCATGTCCTAAAAATTGCGTGTTGTACCGAAAAGAGAATTCAGATTTGAAAGAGTGTCTAACATGCGGAGAGGCCATGTATAAGCCGAAAGATTCTGATAAGAAGCCCGATATACCTGTCAAGATAGCACGATACTTTCCCATATCACAGAGGCTACAGAGGCTATTCAGGTGCAAGAAAACAGCCGAGGCAATGATTTGGCATCACCGTGCTCCTCCAAGTGAAGATGGAAAAATGAGCCATCCAAGAGATTCACCGGCATGGAAGGATTTCGATAGGAGGCACGCAATATTCATTAGCGATCCTCGCAATGTCCGGCTCGGACTGGCTACTGATGGCTTCTGCCCATTCAACTATATGGCTGGAAGTCACAGCACATGGCCCGTTGTAATGATAATTTATAATCTGTCGCCTTGGTTGGCTATGGACCAATCATACTTTATGATGCCTCTTCTTATCGACGAACCAAACTCACCGGGAAACAATATTGACGTCTATCTCCGACCTCTGATCGAGGAGTTGAAATCTTTGTTCATTGATGGTGTAGAGACATATGATGCAAACACAAATACAACCTTCATACTGTGTGCGGCTCTAATGTGGACAATTAATGACTTTCCTGCGTATGGAATGCTATCAGGTTGGTCCGTACATGGTCACAAAGCATGTCCTTATTGTCATGAACACACAACATCGAAATTCTTGAATTTTAGCAGGAAGGTTTGTTATTGCGGCCATCGACGTTTCCTGCCTCCAGACCACCCCTATAGGTTAGACACGGTTCACTTTGATGGTCATCAAGAGCTTCTTGGACCTCTATCCCCATTGTCCGGAGAGGACGTGACTGCTAAATGGGATGGTTACAATAATGTGACCTTCGGGATGGATCCGACGAAATATGTCAAACCACCATTTTGGAACAAGTTAAGCATTTTCTTCGAGCTTCTGTACTGGTTTACAAATTCAGTGCGTCATTGTCTGGACGTCATGCATATAGAGAAGGGAGTATCAGAGCACATTCTTAACTTGTTTCTTTGTAAAGACGGGAAATCGAAAGATAACCTGAATGCTCGGATGGATCTACAAGAGTGGGGAATAAGAAGTGAATTGCACCCTAGACCGGTAGCGGGTAAACCGGGCAAGTTTGTACTTCCCAATGCCGCTTATCATATGTCACAACCGGAGAAGAAAAGATTCCTGCAGGTGTTGCATGATTTGAAAGTTCCTACAGGTTTTTCAGGATCATTCAGCAAGAAAATAAAAATTGTGAAGGGCAAGATCGATGGGCTGAAAAGTCATGATCACCATGTTATCGTGGAGCACCTTCTTCCATTAGCCCTCAGAACTTCTTTCCCCCAATCGGTTGGTCTAGTAATCAACGACTTATGTTGTTTTTTCAGGGAGTTGTGTGCTAAAACACTGGAGGTTGTGACGCTGGATAAACTAGAAAATTCTATTGCGTTGATACTGTAGGGTTCCTAGGCACACTATAGAGGTCTCACAAGGCATCAACCATGCCAATTTCAAATTTTATGGGTGCCGAGAAACCCTAATACGGATCGTTGACTAGAAATTTAGGCGATGAACGGAACTAGTTAACATCTTAACTAAAGGAGAGAGGCTACAACCTTTGTAGATCCGGTTCTCCACTTCCTTAGCTCCACGTAGGCGTCCTCTCGCTGTCCATCTCGAATCCCGAACTGAAACGTCAGCTTCATCGGAGAATTGGGCGGACTAGGTCGTCGGCTTCGTGCCGAAGATGATCTACGTCGAGGTTTCACAAGTTCAAGCTCCAACTTCACCAAGTTGTGAAACTTGTGAAGAAAACACCCAAAAAAACTTGGCAAGAGGTAGAGGGTGAAGAAATAGGAGATGGGTTCACTTTAGAATTGGATTTCTCACTCTAGATCTCAAGTTGCCATTGATGGCATCAAGTTTTCTATCTTGAAGAAGAAGATGAAGAAGAAGAAAGAATATGATAAGTCTCATTTTAAAAATGAAACTAATATGAATACTTATCATATCTTGACCATGGTCAAGTGTAGAGATTAAACTAAGGTTAGTAGGAATGGTTAGGGTTAAGGATGAGATAAGGTTGGTGGACTTTGTCAAAGCTTCAAGAAGCTTCAACATAGAAACAAAATAAGCCACCATTCTTAATAATATCCAAAATGAATAAATAAATAAATAACTAAGTAAATAATCAAAACCCTAACTATTATACATGTAACCATGGTTTAATCTTTACACAAACCCAAGTGAGGAAGTATCATCAAACATGATACAAACAAGTGCACAAAAATATATCACATATACAATGTGCATCAAGTGAGAAAATCCTTTTAAAATGAACCAATACTAGTTAATGCAAAGTAATATATCAAATATATAATTATACATTAAATCATTAAATCAACACTTGATTTAACGATCCGGTCATATCGCATATAACCGACTAGTATCCTATGTATCGGCTTATCGAATCAATCCTTGATTCGATATCTAGGTTATATCGCATATAACCAATCGACACATTCATCGCGAGAATGAAATACGGTATCACATACACACATTATTCTCGCTCCTGCACATATCTCATATGCGCTCCTATTTCGTTTCGCTTGAGCCAGGAAACCTCTGTGTAGGACTCTAAAGACTCGTCAATACACCGGTAGCAGATGATGATCATATCAAGCACCCACAAGCCGCAAGCGGTCTGCTAAACGTAACGGCCACCCGGGTATTGAGCGATCAGAAGATCGACGAGCTAGCCCGCTCACACTCCTGTGAATCAAACCAGTAACACTTACCGTACAGTCCGGTCTGTTCGTCTGATATGTCGCATATCAAGTCTAGGGGTGGTATACGTCAGACCCCAATAACCGATAAGTCGTGCCGATGTGAGGCTCATAATTGGTCGAGAAACTACTGGTAACACTTACCAGTAAATCTCTGATCAGCCCTGGCCAGGGACTTCCCTGTTATGGCCAATCGAGCACAGCGCAACATCAACCCCCAATACCGGGAGAGACGAAACCCCTCATATCGCTCATTGCCTCCATATGACTCAGGACTGTACCCAAAGACCACCGTTTTGCACGCCCTCATGGACGTGGTAAGGTGGAGATCAAAGCACAGTGGGAATCACACAAGACTCTATGACGATCTCGGGTCTACAGACTAATCTGTACAAGTGTCACCTGAGAACTGCCATCTGACGTAAGGTATAATACCATCTGGGAGTTCTCGGCGAGTCCGTCCAGTGTACCCAGTCTCCACTGAGCACCCGTATACCATCTCCGATGTCAAACACCAATGGATATGGGATCATCCATCGCCCATCTCATGGGTCGAGAAGCGTATACGCTAGTCTACACTGGTATATCGATGCCCTGTCTCGATACACCTACGACTAGGGACCTTGAAGGATGTACCTATGGACTACCATGTCCCCACTAGTATGATCTGTATCATAGTCCAGGTAGTCAAGTACACATCCTAAGGGCTTTACCAACATGTAACTATAAAACAGTATAGAGAGACAAGTGTACATGTTAAGATAAAGAGTAACCAGATAGCATACTATCATGTCGAGCAAGAAAGTCATCTCTATATATGTCCAAGCATCCAATATAATATACATCATCTGTACAATACTGGCCTCTAGGGCATACATACAACTAACAATCTCCTACTTGCACTAGGGCCAGCTGCTGTAGTATCACATACCGAGCATCCCGAAGAGTCTCTCAAACTGTATCTGGGGAATGGCCTTCGTGAGTGGATCCGCCGTGTTGTTCTTCGTGTCAACTCTCCTGACCTCGATCTCCCGGCGATCAACTATCTCCCGGATCAGGTGATACCGCCTCAGAATATGCCTGGATTGCTGATGGGACCTGGGTTCCTTGGCCAAAGCCACCGCTCATTGTTATCGCAATACAAAGGTATTGGATGCTCAATGGATGGAACCACTCCAAGTTCAGTAATGAACTTCTTGATCCAGACAGCCTCTTTGGCAGCATCGTTGGCAGCGATGTATTCAGCCTCCATCGTCGAGTCTGCCACGGTTTCCTGCTTGGAACTCTTCCAGCTAACCGTCCCTCCGTAAAGGGTAAAGACAAAGCCCGACTGCGACTTAGAGTCGTCCTTATCACTCTGGAAGCTCGAATCGGTAAAGGACTCCACTTGGAGTTCTCCGTTACCATACACCAAGAGCATCTCTTTAGTCCTTCGTAAGTACTTGAGAATGCTCTTCACAGCTGTCCAGTGACTCTCTCCAGGATCAGCTTGATACCTGCTCACTACACTTAGTGAGTATGCTACATCGGGTCTGGTACATAGCATCGCATACATGATAGAGCCTACAGCCGAAGTATAAGGTATCCCTTGCATGCGAGCTCTCTCCAAATCAGTCTTGGGAGACATCTCTTTGGAGAGAGTGACTCCAGAGATCGTGGGCAAGTTCCCACGCTTGGATTCTTCCATACTAAACCTTTTTAGTATGGTGTCAATGTACCTGGATTGGGACAATCCCAGTATCCGTTTGGATCTATCTCTATAGATCCTGATCCCAAATATGTAGGAGGCATCACCAAGATCTTTCATCGAGAATCTTTGTGATAAGAAGAGCTTGACCGATTGCAGCATAGGAATATCATTTCCTATCAAGAGTATGTCGTCTACGTACAATACGAAGAAGACAACCTTACTCCCTGCCACCTTCTTGTAAATACAAGGTTCATCTGAGTTTTTGACGAAATCAAACTCTTTGATAACGACATCAAAGCAGATGTTCCAACTCCGCGATGCTTGCTTTAATCCATAAATGGATTTAAGCAGCTTGCACGCCTTGCCGCTGCTCCCACTGTCTACGAAGCCCTCTGGCTGAGTCATGTACACGCACTCTTCTAAATCACCGTTTAGAAAGGCGGTCTTAACATCCATTTGCCAGATTTCGTAATCATGATATGCAGCGATGGCAAGCATGATCCGGATGGATTTAAGCATAGCCACTGGAGAAAAGGTCTCGTCATAGTCCACACCTGGTCTTTGACGAAAACCCTTTGCTACAAGTCTAGCTTTGAAAGTCTCCACTTTCCCATCTACACCAAGTTTTTTCTTGAAGATCCACTTGCTCCCAATGGGTTTTACCCCTTCAGGAGCAACTTCCAAAGTCCATACTTTGTTGGTGTACATGGATTCCATCTCGGACCGCATAGCATCCAGCCATTTCACTGAGTCCCTACTCGTGATGGCCTGCTCGAAGCTAGTTGGGTCATCATCCTCTATGATGCAATCCTCACTCCCTCCATCCATGAGAAAACCGTAGTATCTCTCAGGTTGGCGAGGAACCCTACTAGATCGGCGGAGAGGCTGAGGTTCATTGGGAGCTACTGAATCTTCTGGTTCCACTAAATCTTCAGTTACGGTTTGTGTATTTGGAACTTCTTCCAGCTCTACCATTTCGCCACTAATTTCTTTTTCAAGAAATTCCTTTTCTAAAAAGGTGGCATATTGAGAAACAAACACCTTTTGTTCTTCAGTATGGTAGAAAAAATATCCTTGTGAATTCTTAGGATATCCCACAAACTTGCAGAGAACTGACCGTGCCTCGAGTTTGTCTGGATTTTGCCTTTTGACATAGGCCGGACAACCCCATATCTTAACTCGTTTAAAATATGGTCTCTTCCCACTCCATATCTCATATGGTGTGGTAGGTACAGATTTAGATGGAACTTGATTCAATAGGTATGCAGCCATCTCCAGCGCATATCCCCAGAAGGAAATAGGTAACCCAGCTGTGCTCATCATAGAGCGCGCCATATCTAATAGGGTGCGGTTCTTCCGTTCTGATACACCGTTGTGCTGTGGTGTATATGAAGGAGTCAGCTGAGAGAGAATCCCATTCTCTTTTAGGAAATCCAGGAATTCATTGCTCAAGTATTCACCTCCTCGATCAGATCGAAGGATTTTAATACTTTTTCCGGTTTGGTTCTCGACTTCTTGTTTATATTCTCTAAATTTCTCAAAAGCTTCTGATTTGTGTTTCATCAGGAACACATACCCGAACCTAGAGAGATCGTCAGTGAATGTAATGAAGTATGAAGAACCATCCCTGGCATGTGTAGACATGGGACCACATACATCACTATGTATCAGTCCCAAGAGTTCGGTAACTCTTTCTCCGTGTCCCGTAAACGGAGTTTTGGTCATCTTGCCTTTGAGACATGACTGACAAGTGTCATAAGATGAAAATTCGAAAGGTTTCAAATATCCATTCTTATGCAACTTAGCCAGTCGTGTTGCATTGATGTGACCCAGTCTACAATGCCACAAGAAGAAATCGTTCAGTTCTGAACTCTTCCTCTTGTGTGTGTTTGTTATGCTCAGAACTGTTGATTGGTTTAGAACATAAATGCCATTGCACAACGTGCCTGATCCAACCAACTTTTGGTTACGGAAAATGTTCATAACATTGTCCTGTAATACAAAATTATATCCTTCTTTACTTAGCAAAGAAACCGATATAATGTTGCATATCAGGTTCGGCATGTAATAGCATTCGTTCAGAACCAATGTATTACCAGTTGGTAATACAAGGTGATATTCCCCGACAGTCTTAGCTGCAACAATTGCACCATTTCCAACTCTAATGTCTTTATCACCTTCTCCAAGTTCTCTACCTTTCCTAAGCCCATGTAACTAATTACATATATGGGATCCTGACCCGGTATCTAATACCCAGGACGTGGAGCAAATGGAGAAACAGTTCTCTGTAACGAACACACCCGAAGAAAATGCATCAACATGTACTTTCTTCATTCGGGTGGCATGGGAATCCTGGTATTCCCCTATATCCTGTTCAGTCCTATAACTCTTATAGGTAAGAGCGGAACCAACGTTCCCCAGCACAGTATAACATGCGGGTTCGGTCAATACATCCATATTATTATCTTTATTAAGGCATGAAATGGTCGCTACCTGGAGAGAGAGAGAAGAAAACACTTTAGCGTAAGCTCGTGCAAGATCAGATTGGTTATTATCTTATCTAATCAGGATGGCTCCCACTGTTTTTATCAAATCTTCCTTCAAACCCTAAAAGGAAAGACTAGCCGGGATTAATTACACACTACAAGTTCGCCAATCTTTCAGCCAGGCCAGTGTCGGTACTTTGAGGGAGGTCCCCCGTGCTTTCGCACGAACCTAATTACTGTAAACCTCGTTTTCCCAGAGGCGTAACCTCGTTAACACCTTTCTAGACACCTACTTGATCGGCTAATTGTAATGTGTAAAACTCTCCCAGGAGTAACTCTTACTCGCAGTGGGTATCGGGATCCAACTATCTCATAGAAGGTATGCAATCTCATTGCAAATTTCAACACTTGAAATTCCGGATAATATTTTGCCCCTAGCAGCTATATGACCTTAACATAGTCAACAAATCATAAGTGCTAGTCAAGTTCAACCCGTCATTTCCCGATTGAATTAAACCCACCCGCACGACCCTTAACATAGTCAACAAAGTCGCACGACTACCCTAATCCAATCGCATCATATGCTTATACAGATAAGCACTAATTAGCTACCGCACACTACGCTTTAACATAGTCAACAAACGTAGCACGAATACTAACTAGTACTTATCTGAAATGACGGAGGGCTACGTCAGGTTTCTCTGAAAACCTATTGCGTAATGAACTTGATATCGTTGTAGAATCAAATGAAGTTTTGAAATGGAATGATTTTGAGGCTTTTCTAGTTTTGCTAAAGGGGTCACTCCCGGTGAAGGGATCGTCGGCCCTTTCCTCGTCGAATGAGGTGCGGGATATATCACATATATCGCTGTGCAAAGCAAAAACTATAGAAGCTATCAAAAACAAACCGAGTGTGTAGCATCTGCCAGTTATTGCTAAAGGAGTCACTCCCGGTGAAGGGATCTCGGTCCTTTCCTCATCGAATAAGGTGCAGGATATATCACATATACCGCTGTGCAAAGCAAGAACTGTAGCTACCTGTTTTATTTAAAATTTGATTCTACAACATCTTAGGTTTCTTTTCTTTCATTAATCACATTAATGAAGTCCCATCATTTAAATACCTAAACATCACAGATAAATACGACGTACACTTAAGCCATCCGCATTCGCCTCGATGTCCCCTCGTGCACCGTTAGGTTAGGTAACTAACGACAGAGCAGGGAAGGGCTAGTGCGGGTGCAAAACATAAGTAACGTCTATATAATATATCATATATACTATATAAAGTATCTATCATAGAACATCACATGATCTCATCACAGATATCGCAGCAGAAGAAACATATGAAACATTGGATATACTAGGACGTCCGTGTTTTCAATACGAGCCAGTATAAAACACGGATTCCACGGTCGTGATGAACAGCCAATCCCACACTCCTAGACCCCTACGAGAGCGGCAAGCAACCCTGCCAATTCTAGGGTTAGGAGACCCGGACTCGACTCCTCGAGATGGTCTCCCACTGGACCCTAAAACCCGGTTACTTGTGCTCCCCTCCTTGGGTCTATCCTAATGCGAAAAAGTAAATAATATACAAAAGGTGACATCTTCCTCAACCTGGAAGTGCCCCAAATAAAAGAATATTACATACAAGTTTTTACATGAATGAAAATGAAAAACACTCATCTCACATAAAAACCCCCGGCTATTCAAACACGACAATCCAATATAACATATCCAGCAACACATAACATCACATGTCATCAACGTAAGTAAATATGCGTATCCCAATTGTCGTTGACATATAGCAACGAAACCGGCGATATCACATATTACACTTACGGTCACAGAAAAGAAAGTGTAAAACTACAACAGTTGGAATCCGCAACCTCTTTAGACATCACATGCCTAAACAAATGAAATACTTAGACATCACATGCCTAACAGTTATAAACCCCGCATTTTAGTCTCATTATCGAAAACTCTTTTCAATATCAAATGAAACTAAACCGCTAGATTTATAACATTCATTCAGTTATCTCATAACTGTTTGTGAATTCCAATTATTGTATCACATTCCAGATAAACAGAAAATGTTAAACTTTCCGATCGAACAGTCGAATACCCAAGTTTTCCCGATACAGGTCAACACATGAAATAAGTCTAACAACATTCAGTTCGTGCCTCAGTACCAACGGTCCAGCCGTTGAAGGGTCAAGCCAACGCCTCACATGTGGCACGCCGTACTGCCCCAAACCCGAAGGTTCAAAGGGCAGTTCAAGACGGTCACATAATCGAGTTAAGGTTTGTTGTCTTCTAGAGGGTCCATCGCGTTACTTGCACTACTTAGAACGTCGTTAAACTACGGAAAAATCCAACACTTGGAAATTTCCCGATAAGGGAAAAATTGGGTATTTATATTCGGTCGAACTTTTTAACATATTCTAAAATTTATCCGGAAAGCCACAAGGACAAAATCTGATACTCCGATCGAAACACCGAATCCCCAAAACAACCCCAGAAAATTCAACTCTTGAATAAAATTTAAAAATACCCAGATAACTCAGCACTGTTGATTAGGAATTACTGTGCAAATTGTTAGGGCTGACGTCATACTTTAGCCGCGGAACCGCCGCATAAGCTAGGCTTATGCCGCGGTTCCGCCTCTCATTTGAGGGATCATGAAATAAATTTTGCGCCGTAATTCTTAGAATTCCCTGCTGATTTTTCTGCATATTTTTAATTTGGAAAAAACCCATTTTTTAAAAAATGTACAGAGAGCCGTTTTCGGGTTAGGGTTTTGGTTCGATCGGACTTCAAACGTCGTCTAGACTTCGCCTAAGGCTCTAGCTAGGCTCTGATACCACTGTAGGGTTCCTAGGCACACTATAGAGGTCTCACAAGGTATCAACCATGCCAATTTCAAATTTTATGGGTGCCGAGAAACGCTAATACGGATCGTTGACTAGAAATTTAGGCGATGAACGGAACTAGTTAATATCTTAACTAAAGGAGAGAGGCTACAACCTTTGTAGATCCGGTTCTCCACTTCCTTAGCTCCACGTAGGCGTCCTCTCGCTGTCCATCTCGAATCCCGAACTCAAACGTCGGCTTCATCAGAGAATTGGGCGGACTAGGTCGTCGGCTTCGTGCCGAAGATGATCTACGTCGAGGTTTCACAAGTTCAACCTCCGACTTCACCAAGTTATGAAACTTGTGAAGAAAACACCCAAAACAACTTGGCAAGAGGTAGAGGGTGAAGAAATAGGAGATGGGTTCACTTTAAAATTGGATTTCTCACTCTAGATCTCAAGTTGCCATTGATGGCATCAAGTTTTCTATCTTGAAGAAGAAGATGAAGAAGAAGAAAGAATATGATAAGTCTCATTTTAAAAATGAAACTAATATGAATACTTATCATATCTTGACCATGGTCAAGTGTACAGATTAAACTAAGGTTAGTAGGAATGGTTAGGGTTAAGGATGAGATAAGGATGGTGGACTTTGTCAAAGCTTCAAGAAGTTTCAACATAGAAACAAAATAAGCCACCATTCTTAATAATATCCAAAATGAATAAATAAATAAATAAATAAGTAAATAATCAAAACCCTAACCATTATACATGTAACCATGGTTTAATCTTTACACAAACCCAAGTGAGGAAGTATCATCAAACATGATACAAACAAGTGCACAAAAATATATCACATATACAATGTGCATCAAGTGAGAAAATCCTTTTAAAATGAACCAATACTAGTTAATGCAAAGTAATATATCAAATATATAATTATACATTAAATCATTAAATCAACACTTGATTTAACGATCCGGTCATATCGCATATAACCGACTAATATCCTATGTATCGGCTTATCGAATCAATCCTTGATTCGATATCTAGGTTATATCGCATATAACCAATCGACACATTCATCGCGAGAATGAAATACGGTATCACATACACACATTATTCTCGCTCCTGCACATATCTCATATGCGCTCCTATTTCGTTTCGCTTGAGCCAGGAAACCTCTGTGTAGGACTCTAAAGACTCGTCAATACGCCGGTAGCAGATGATGATCATATCAAGCACCCACAAGCCGCAAGCGGTCTGCTAAACGTAACGGCCACCCGGGTATTGAGCGATCAGAAGATCGACGAGCTAGCCCGCTCACACTCCTGTGAATCCAACCAGTAACACTTACCGTACAGTCCGGTCTGTTCGTCTGATATGTCGCATATCAAGTCTAGGGGTGGTATACGTCAGACCCCAATAACCGATAAGTCGTGCCGATGTGAGGCTCATAACGGGTCGAGAAACTACTGGTAACACTTACCAGCAAATCTCTGATCAGCCCTGGCCAGGGACTTCCCTGTTATGGCCAATCGAGCACAGCGCAACATCAACCCCCAATACCGGGAGAGACGAAACCCCTCCTATCGCTCATTGCCTCCATGTGACTCGGGACTGTACCCAAAGACCACCGTTTTGCACGCCCTCATGGACGTGGTAAGGTGGAGATCAAAGCACAGTGGGAATCACACAAGACTCTATGACGATCTCGGGTCTACAGACTAACCTGTACAAGTGTCACCTGAGAACTGCCATCTGACGTGAGATATAATACCATCTGGGAGTTCTTGGCGAGTCCGTCCAGTGTACCCAGTCTCCACTGAGCACCCGTATACCATCTCCGATGTCAAACACCAATGGATATGGGATCATCCATCGCCCATCTCATGGGTCGAGAAGCGTATACGCTAGTCTACACTGGTATATCAATGCCCCGTCTCGATACACCTACGACTAGGGACCTTGAAGGATGTACCTATGGACTACCATGTCCCCACTAGTATGATCTGTATCATAGTCCAGGTAGTCAAGTACACATCCTAAGGGCTTTACCAACATGTAACTATAAAACAGTATAAAGAGACAAGTGTACATGTTAAGATAAAGAGTAACCAGATAGCATACTATCATGTCGAGCAAGAAAGTCATCTCTATATATGTCCAAGCATCCAATATAATACACATCATCTGTACAATACTGGCCTCTAGGGCATACATACAACTAACAGACACTTTGCAAGTTTGAGCATATTTTCCCACCGTCATTCTTCGATATCATAATACACTTAACGGTTCATCTTGCAACTGAGGCGAAGTTAGCCGGACCGGTACAATATCGATGGATGTATCCCGTCGAGAGGTATGTGTAATTTTTCGTTTCGCGCAATTTATAAATTTATTATTGTCCTGTATGCCCGTATTTATTTATTCAACATATTTTCATTAGGTATCTCTACACTCTTATGAAGTATATACGCAATAAAAATCGACCAGAGAGTTCTATCATGCAAGGTTATCTTCTTGATGAAGCAACCACATTTTGTTCCCGCTATCTGGACGAGAACATTGAGACAAGGCTTAACCGGCCACGAAGAATTCAAGACGGGCCATATGGTAAAGCCGAGTATAAGAGGGTAGACACTATGTTTATCAACAAGATATACCGGTTTATCTTGCTTAATTGCGCATGTCTTGAACAAATTAGAGAGTAAGTTTATTTGGATTAATTGTTATAACTGTGTTTGTGTGTGCATGAAATGATATAATATTAATATCACCATTATTTGTCGAAAACAGAATTCATTTTAACGAGGTACGTGAGGGGCATCCTGATTGGAACGAAGAACAATTGGAAAAATATCATCAGGATAATTTTTGTGATTGGGTCACAGATCATGTAAGTTATTCGAATAACATTTTATTGCTAGCAGTTTTAATCTAAACTTGTATCGTTATGTATTTGTCGTAAAATTTATTTTGTTAGATCCACGATCCGAACTTGTCCGCATCATTTGAGAGTGATTCAAGATGTTTAGCTCAATTTCCTAGTACGGAGGTTGCATATTACAAACGATTTGGTGTACTTGGATACAAATTCAAAGTTAAGGACATAGAAACATCTAGAACCACTCAGAATAGTGGGATTGCGACGGTAGGATCGGACGGTATGATTTATTATGGGTACTTAAATTATATACTCGGCATCCACTATCCCGGACGATCAGAACCCTTTTATATATTCCAGTGTACTTGGTACGATACGCGAACCGATACGGACAAGTGGAGAAGCAATCTTGGGACTTGGAAAGATGAATATGGATTGACCAGTGTGAACACACTTCGATTTTACGGTCAGGAAGATCCGTTTATCTTTCCGAACCAAGCGTTCCAAGTATACTACTCACAGTGTTTGAAGCATCCGGGATGGAGTGTTGTATGCCGATGGAAACCCAGAGATGTCTACGATGTCCCAGAATTCGAGGACAGCGATGAGGACGAATGTAACAACTCCAATTTTGTATACCAAAAATTTGCTTTAAATATAGTGTATACTTGGAGTATTGATGTTGTTGGAAACAATTTAAGGATCTATTTCTTTACAATAATTACAAGAAGGAGCTTGTAGCTCATTGGTAATACCTTGCATTGCTGAACCAAGCCACCAGAGTTCGAATCCCATACCCCACATAATTTTTATATCTTTTTGTTTTAAATTTTTTGTGAAGTCAAACGGTCAAACAGCCATAACTCATAATTTATTGCAAATTAAAAAAATTAGACTATACCAAAATTCCCCCCAGATCAGACCCGACCCAACGGCGCCCGATTCGGCCCTGACTCGGCCGGACTCGGCCGGTCGGCCGAGTTGTCAACACGAAAAAAATTCGTGTTGACCTGGTCTATTCAACTGCATACTCTAAATTGTTTTTACTGTTACCCAATTCTCAATAAATCCCTTTTAAGACCAAATTTAATGAAATTTTAATGATTTTTATATTTATTTTTAATATTTTTTAATCCTAACCCTAACCCTAGCTTAACCCTATATAAAGACCCCTATACTCTACCTTTTCCCTTCACAACTCTAAGTCCACTCTCCCAAATTCTCGAGAACTCGGTACGAAGAGCGAGAAGCGAAGCGTTGCCGAAATCGACGACGGATTCCGACGACCGGATCACGACCTTCGCGACGTTTTCAACGAATCGGCAACCACCACGACCTCTAGCTTCCTTAGCTTGTCCAAACCGTAAGTCCCACCTTCTTCTATCTCTCTTTTCTTTAAGATAAAAATATGACCTTTTGGAACCCGACGGAAATCGGACAAACCGATTTCCGATTCGATTTTTCTCTAAATTTCCACTTGTCACCTAATACATATTATCTACCCATATGCTTGTTGACTATTAATCACCCATAAACCAATTTAATCAAACTTTTTCACATGAAATGATAAGTTCTTTGCAAAACCGTACTCTTTTCATAAAAATACCATGAAGTTCATTTTTCTTAGTTTAATCAATTACCTCACTCCTAAATATGTTTATCTTGATCACAAAACTTGTAGAACCCAATTTGAATGAAATTTCACACATAAAATGATAACGTTTTCGAATACCGTATTCTTGCGCTATAATACCTTTAAGTTTAACATAGCATGTTTTCCCTTTAAACTTCACCAAAACTTAATATAAGTCACGGGGTAATGACCTATCCCTACACACACTCAATATAACCCTAATTGATAAATATCAAAAATACAGAATACGAAATTACAGGACTTTTCACTAAAATACCCTAATCTTTATAACCTTTATTGAAAACTTTAAGTTGTAAACATTTCTAAGTAAAATCTTTTAATAAAATGAAAGCACGATTGGTCATGGACATCGATCGTTTATCTAAACTGACTTTGTGGTGTCTAGGCTAGGCAAGTGAGCTTGGGTAACTTTAAAAGACCCGTCTCACGATTCGTGAGCGGATCCCTCCCTCCTCACTTGTACTTACCTGGCCACAATTGGCGGTGAAGAGGCGATTTGAGGCTTCTAATTACTTATCGTTTAGACCTTAGAAATAGGCTAGTTGGCTTAGCAAACCCTAACAACTAAAATACGGAAAACTATACTTTTTGCAATTAAATACCCCATATTTATAAAACCGTTTTCCAAAATGAAAAGTATTGTTAAACCTAAGCAAAGCGCCGCTACAACCCACTTTTGGGGAACCTGTTAGGGATAGTACGGTTCATCGTGCACCCGCAGGCTAGTAGTGCGAGATTCAGATCTCCGCAAGGAACATTCGGTCTCGAAAGGTTTTAAATACAATATTAAGGGAAATGAGATTTTTTATAAATATTTAATATTAAGGGAAATGAGATTTTTTCTAAATAAAATATTTATATTAAATTATTCATGTGTTAATATATATATATTTATTATTTAAACACCTATTTTATCATAAGATAAAGTTTCCACTTTTTCTAAAAAATTCCAAGATTAAAAGTTACGTTAAAATACCATGAATTTCAAATAAAACAATTAATACTTTGATTAGGATATATTCACTAGAATAACACAAATAAAATTCACATTCATTATAACAATAAAGACGATTATTAAATACTTGAGGTGTATTTTGAAAACTATACAAAAGTACTTTTTACATAAAACCCCTCAAGTTTTACAAATTACAATAAGTCCCCTAGCTAATATTGAACTTCAAATTATCTTCTTTTAGTCTGACTCGGGTTAGAGTCTGACTAATTTCTGACTTGAATATGATTCAAGTCAATCCATATTCATTTATATTCTAACACAATTGAATACATGAATCCCTGAATCCAGTTAACAATATATTCTTTTTGACTGAATCAAACCATGGATATTCATCCATTATCCTGATATTCCATTTACCTGATTATACAGTTACAACATGTTTACTGATATCATGGTTTTGGTCAGTCACTCAACTTACATATTCCAATACTACAATACTGTTAAAACATTACGGGGTTTAAGGGGGTAGATTGGTACGGAAGGTGTTAAAAGTGGCACGAGGTGGTCAGATTAAGACACCTAAACTGAATCCTGTTGCTGTTGTACCGTGGCATAACGGTTCCTTGTACTTTCCGTTTGCCCTGATCTCTAGCATATAGAGATCCCCCTCGTATATACTGGCATCCTTCTGTACCAAGCTACAAACAACAGCGTTACACAATGTTTCATAATATCCGACAATATAACACATTAGAAAATACTGTTACACTGTCATTCTCATTCTTCTTATTCTTTGGGACTTACCGAGCGACCTGTTCGCTGACGACATTCTATTTCTTTCTTCTTTGAATGTCGTCAGGTGCGTTGGACCAAGCTGAGATCGAGCCCACCGGTGAAGATTTAGAGCAGTTCCAAGAAGACCCAGAGCTCTAGATAATTGTACCTTGTTCTTTCCAGTATTTTTTATTTCTGTTATGCCACTGTTTAGGCATTGTTTTTTTCATTCCAGTTCTATTTTCATTTCATGCATTGTATAAAGAATGTTATTAATAAAAGTTGCTGTTATTTCAATATCTTTTGTCTTTTGTGATTATTTTATATTGCTTAGCTACGCTTAGCGTATGTACTTCTGAGTACATACGTAGCGGACCTCGTCGCGTCCATTTCGCCGTACACTGGGAAGCGGGGCGTGACAGGTTTTGTTGGTGGCCGATGCAGGTCAGAGCTGTATGAATCCCTATCATGCAGTTCTGGTCTGCGTGAATAACCTAAGCAATATAATATAAGAACCAGCAACTAAAACATTCTTCACAATTCATGTACTTTGAATCTTGCAAATTTCGATTCCTTGAATTTTATCATTTCAGATATTTGAATCTGTCCTAATCCAAATTTTTCTTCAGGATTATGGATTCCCCGAACAACACCAGCACCAACGTTAACAACACCCCTCTAGCACTACCTCTCACACCAGTTGTTCCGGCACCACCCACTGAGCAGACGATGTTATTCGATGCGATCCGCAGTCTTCTCGAGGGACAGCAACAACTTCTGAGCCGTCCTGATAACGATGCACCGGGAGTAAAGCAATTCAGGGCTTTGCACCCAAAGCAGTTCTCTGGTAAAGGAAGCCATCTTGAAGCGGAAGAATGGGCACAAAGCATCGAAGACGATCTGGCCGCAGCTCAAGTGCCAGACCACGCTTGGGTCCGTGTAGCGAAGCTACAGCTCACGGATAACGCTCGCAATTGGTGGAAGGCAGAAGAGACCCGTCTGGCACAGCCGATTGAATGGAAGACATTTCGCGAGAAGTTTGACGCGAAATATTTCCCTGTGACTGCCAGGTTCGCTATGGAGCAGCAGCTTATTCATCTACAGCAAGGATCAATGTGGGAGAAATCGGTAGATGAATACAATGCTGAGTTTACTATGTTGAGCCGGTAAGATATGTCACAATAGTTCAATTCTTTAAAATATCACATATCACACAGCTAACACAATCTTTAAACAGATTCGCGGCACACCTGATACCGACGGGCGAGATTAGAGGCCGTCGTTTTCAGCAAGGTTTGAACACAGAGATTAAGGCCGCTCTAGCGACAGGAAAGTTTTTGACTCATGAGGAAGCCCTGGAAGCTGCCCGCAGTTATGAGGCAGTCATAAAAGAGAGGGGCAGACCTCAGTCTGTAGGAGTCAAATGCCCTGCCAACCAGATGGCAGGTGGAGCCATGTCCAGACCATCTTTCATGCCGAGGCGACCCGGAGTACCAACTCATCGTCCTAGCCCAGCCTTTTGCACTTACTGCAAGAGAACTGTACATATGATGAAGGACTGCCGTCGAGCCAATCGCCTCTGCTTAATCTGCGGTTCAGCCACGCATGATATCGGATCTTGTCCCCAAAGTCAAAACTCAGTTGCTGCACCCAGGCCAGCAAATACTTATCAGCAGCGACCAGCTCTTCCGGCACCTGCTCCCAGACTTGCACTACCTGCACCACCTAGGGGACCACAAGCTGCACCACATCCTCGACAGTTCCATCAAGCTCAAAGGAACGTTCAGAGGAATGCTCCTCAGGTCAGGAGAAATGCTCCTCAGGCCAGAAGGATTGTACCGAAGCGCCAGGCTTTCATGATGTCTGTGGAAGAAGCGGAGGCCACTGGCCAAGTCATTACTGGTAAACTTCCTTTCTCAAAAACTCATCTTTTAGTCTTGTTTACCTACACACTTTCCTTATACCTAAAACCTATCCCATATACCTTAGGTACAATCCTAGTAGCTTCACTACCTGCACTTGCACTGTTTGATACTGGAGCATCCCACTGCTTTATGTCACAACGGTTTGTCCGAACCCATGCGATTCCAGTCTCACCGCTTGTATCCAGCTGGAACGTCAGTTCTGGGAATGGTGTTCTAAAGGCAACTATAGGATACAGCATGTGTCCAGCAATCGTCTGCAGTCGAGAGTTTTACGCTGACTTCAAAGTACTGGACATACCAAACTTCGATGTGGTTCTAGGAATGGACTGGCTTGGAACCTTTTATGCTACATCGACTGTCGTCAAAGGAAGGCAGTATTTGAGATTCCCAATCATCCGGTCTTCTATTTCAAGAGTGGAGATCGTACCCTGGAGCCAAGTACTTACACAGCGAAGCCAAGGGAAGCAGTAGTTGCAGCAGCTCAGGTAGAGGAAGAATCAAGACCGGAGGTAGTTCGAGAGTTCGACGATGTATTCCCTGACGATATATCAGGTTTGCCTCCCGATCGAGCTCTTGAATTCAGTATTGACTTAGTACCAGGAGCACAACCAGTAATCAAAGCACCGTATAGACTAAGTCCGGAAGGATTGAAGGAAGTTCGAACACAGTTGAACGAATTATTGGCGAAAGGATGGATTCGTCCCAGCACTTCAAGTTGGGGAGCACTTGTACTATTGGTGAAGAAGAAGAAAGGTTCATACAGAATGTGCATCGACTATAGGGCCTTGAACGAAGTTACTATAAAGAACAAGTATCCACTCCCGTGCATCGACGATTTATTCGATCAGCTAAGTGGATCTTGTGTCTTCTCTAAACTAGATCTTCGTTCAGGTTATCATCAAGTGAAGGTCAAGGAAGCTGATGTTCACAAAACAGCTTTCAGAACTCGCTATGGACATTACGAATTTCTAGTAATGCCATTTGGAGTGACCAATGCACCAGCAATCTTCATGAATCTTATGAACCAAGTCTTCCGGGAGTATTTAGACAGGTTCGTTGTCATTTTCATCGACGACATCCTGGTATATTCAAAGAACCGGAAAGAGCATGCGGAGCACTTACGAATTGTCCTAGAAACTCTTCGTCAACATCAGCTTTATGCCAAGTACAGTAAGTGCGAGTTTTGGCTAAAACAAGTTGGTTTTCTTGGACACATCGTATCAGGAGAAGAGATTTCTGTGGATCCAGCAAAAGTTTCAGCAGTCAGCGAATGGCCTACACCAAAATCAGTGAAGGATATTCGGAGTTTCTTGGGTTTAGCTGGATATTACAGAAGATTCATTGAAGGCTTTTCGAAGATAGCAACACCCCTGACCAAGCTCACACGAAAAGATGAAGAATTTATGTGGTCAGAAGCATGCGAGCAAGCTTTCACAGAACTCAAGTCAAGACTGACATCTGCACCTATTCTCGTCATACCGGATCAATCTGGAGGATTTGAAGTACATTGTGATGCTTCCGGTAAGGGACTAGGATGTGTTCTACATTAGCACGGTAAGGTTGTGGCTTATGCTTCAAGACAACTGAAAACTCCTGAGCGCAATTATCCGACGCATGATCTGGAGTTGGCAGCCGTTATTTTTGCTCTCAAGATTTGGCGCCACTACTTACTTGGTGAACGAATGAACATCTACACAGATCACAAGAGTCTGAAGTATGTGTTTACTCAGAAGGAGTTGAATATGCGGCAGAGAAGATGGTTAGAACTTATGGCAGACTTCGACATCAATTTGCAATATCATCCAGGAAAGGTGAACGTAGTACCTGATGCTCTTAGTCGCCAACCATTAGCAATGAATCTCACCGTTCAGTGGAAGCTTCAGCAGAATCTACATCAGATGGAGATCGAACTAGTCATGCCAGGTGATGTTTCAAATTTGATGAATCTGCAAGTTCAATCAAATATTGTCAATCAGATCAAAGCAGCTCAAGCCAGCGATGCTAAGTTGCAAAAGATCAGAGAACAAGTGGAGAATGGACTCAGAACAGATTTCATCATCCATGAAGACGGATCTTTGAGATACGGCAGCAGATTGTGTGTACCAAAGGGTCCTGTTCGGGAAGAATTAATGAAAGAAGCTCACAGCTCTCCCTATTCAGTACATCCTGGAGGTACCAAAATGTACAAAGATCTACGTCAGAATTATTAGTGGCATGGAATGAAGCGTGAAGTAGCCAGGAGTGTCGCAAAATGATTAATGTGACAGCAAGTAAAGGCTGAACATCACAGGACAGCTGGATTACTTCAACCGTTACCAATCCCAGAATGGAAGTGGTAGCATATCACGATGGACTTTGTAACTGCTCTTCCTCGCAGCACAAAGGGTAACGATGCGATTTGGGTCATTGTGGATCGACTCACAAAGTCGGCTCACTTCATCCCATTTCGAGTTGGCCAATCAACGGAGACACTAGCGAAGAAGTACATGGAGGAAATTGTGAGACTTCATGGAGTACCGGTCTGCATTGTCTCCGATCGTGACACCAGGTTCCGATCGCAATTTTGGCAGAGTCTGCAAGCAAGCTTGGGAATAAGTCTGAACTTCAGCATGGCTTATCATCCACAAACAGATGGTCAGTCGGAACGAACTATTCAGATCTTGGAGGATATGCTCAGAGCATGTATGCTCGACTTCAAAGGATCGTGGGAAGATCACCTGTATCTTGTGGAGTTTGCGTACAACAACAGCTACCAGGAAAGCATAGGAATGGCACATTTTGCAGCATTGTATGGAAGGAAGTGTCGATCACCATTAAGTTGGGACGACATCGGAGATAGAGAACTCCTTGGACCAGAGATGATAGTAGCGACCGTCGATGTGGTTCGTACTATCAGGGAAAGAATGCGCATAGCCCAAGATAGACAGAAACACTGGGCTGATGCGAAGAGACGACACTTGGAGTTCCATCCAGGAGATCATGTATTTCTGAAAATCTCTCCGAACCGCGGAGTGATCAGATTTGGAAAACGGGGAAAGTTGAGTCCAAGATACATTGGACCGTTCGATATACTCGAATGAGTCGGTAAAGTGGCATATCGTTTAGCGCTCCCACCCTCATTGGAAGGAGTGCATAACGTATTCCATATATCCCAACTCAGAAGGTATGTGAGTGACCCCAGCCATGTACTAGATCATTCCGAGCTCACGATACAGCCTGATTTGTCTTGTGAGCAACAACCTGTGGAGATCCTGGATAAGAAAGTGAAGACACTTCGGAACAAAGAAGTTAATTTGGTCCGGGTATTGTGGAGGAAAGACACTCCAGGAGAATCCACGTGGGAAAGGGAAGATGAGATGCGTGCAAGATATCCGCACCTTTTTGTAATCTAGTCCTTAAATAAAAGTTGTAAATTTCGAGGACGAAATTTTTGTAAAGAGGGTAGATTGTAACAACTCCAATTTTGTATACCAAAAATTTGCTTTAAATATAGTGTATACTTGGAGTATTGATGTTGTTGGAAACAATTTAAGTATCTATTTCTTTACAATAATTACAAGAAGGAGCTTGTAGCTCATTAGTAATACCTTGCATTGCTGAACCAAACCACCAGAGTTCGAATCCCATACCCCACATAATTTTTATATCTTTTTGTTTTAAATTTTTTGTGAAGTCAAACGGTCAAACAGCCATAACTCACAATTTATTGCAAATTAAAAAAATTAGACTATACCAAAATTCCCCCCAGACCAGACCCGACCCAACGACGCCCGATTCGGCCCTGACTCGGCCGAATCGGCCGGCGCCGCCGGCCGGACTCGGCCGGTCGGCCGAGTCGTCAACACGAAAAAAATTCGTGTTGACCTGGTCTATTCAACTGCATACTCTAAATTGTTTTTACTGTTACCCAATTCTCAATAAATCCCTTTTAAGACCAAATTTAATGAAATTTTAATGATTTTTATATTTATTTTTAATATTTTTTAATCCTAACCCTAACCCTAGCTTAACCCTATATAAAGACCCCTATACTCTACCTTTTCCCTTCACAACTCTAAGTCCACTCTCCCAAATTCTCGAGAACTCGGTACGAAGAGCGAGAAGCGAAGCGCTGCCGAAATCGACGACGGATTCCGGCGACCGGATCAAGACCTTCGCGACGTTTTCAATGAATCGGCAACCACCACGACCTCTAGCTTCCTTAGCTTGTCCAAACCGTAAGTCCCACCTTCTTCTATCTCTCTTTTCTTTAAGATAAAAATACGACTTTTTGGAACCCGACGGAAATCGGACAAACCGATCGGACAAACCGATTTCCGATTCGATTTTTCTCTAAATTTCCACTTGTCACCTAATACATATTATCTACCCATATGCTTGTTGACTATTAATCACCCATAAACCAATTTAATCAAACTTTTTCATATGAAATGATAAGTTCTTTGCAAAACCGTACTCTTTTCATAAAAATACCATGAAGTTCATTTTTCTTAGTTTAATCAATTACCTCACTCCTAAATATGTTTATCTTGATCACAAAACTTGTAGAACCCAATTTGAATGAAATTTCACACATAAAATGATAACGTTTTCGAATACCGTATTCTTGCGCTATAATACCTTTAAGTTTAACATAGCATGTTTTCCCTTTAAACTTCACCAAAACTTAATATAAGTCACGGGGTAATGACCTATCTCTACACACACTCAATATAATCCTAATTGATAAATATCAAAAATACAGAATACGAAATTACATGACTTTTCACTAAAATACCCTAATCTTTATAACCTTTATTGAAAACTTTAAGTTGTAAACATTTCTAAGTAAAATCTTTTAATAAAATGAAAGCACGATTGGTCATGGACATCGATCGTTTATCTAAACTGACTTTGTGGTGTCTAGGCTAGGCAAGTGAGCTTGGGTAACTTTAAAAGGCCCGTCTCATGATTCGTGAGCGGATCCCTCCCTCCTCACTTGTACTTACCTGGCCACAATTGGCGGTGAAGAGGCGATTTGAGGCTTCTAATGACTTATCGTTTAGACCTTAGAAATAGGCTAGTTGGCTTAGGAAACCCTAACAACTAAAATACGGAAAACTATACTTTTTGCAATTAAATACCCTATATTTATAAAACCGTTTTCCAAAATGAAAAGTATTGTTAAACTTAAGCAAAGCGCCGCTACAACCCACTTTTGGGGAACCTGTTAGGGATAGTACGGCTCATCGTGCACCCGCAGGCTAGTAGTGCGAGATTCAGACCTCCGCAAGGAGCATTCGGTCTCGAAAGGTTTTAAATACAATATTAAGGGAAATGAGATTTTTTCTAAATAAAATATTTATATTAAATTATTCATGTGTTAATATATATATATTTATCATTTAAACACCTATTTTATCATAAGATAAAGTTTCCACTTTTTCTAAAAAATTCCAAGATTAAAAGTTACGTTAAAATACCATGAATTTCAAATAAAACAATTAATACTTTGATTAGGATATATTCACTAGAATAACACAAATAAAATTCACATTCATTATAACAATAAATACGATTATTAAATACTTGAGGTGTATTTTGAAAACTATACAAAAGTACTTTTTACATAAAACCCCTCAAGTTTTACAAATTACAATAAGGCCCCTAGCTAATATTGAACTTCAAATTATCTTCTTTTAGTCTGACTCGGGTTAGAGTCTGACTAATTTCTGACTTGAATATGATTCAAGTCAATCCATATTCATTTATATTCTAACACAATTGAATACATGAATCCCTGAATCCAGTTAACAATATATTCTTTTTGACTGAATCAAACCATGGATATTCATCCATTATCCTGATATTCCATTTACCTGATTATACAGTTACAACATGTTTACTGATATCATGGTTTTGGTCAGTCACTCAACTTACATATTCCAATACTACAATACTGTTAAAACACTACGGGGTTTAAGGGGGTAGATTGGTACGGAAGGTGTTAAAAGTGGCACGAGGTGGTCAGATTAAGACACCTAACCTGAATCCTGTTGCTGTTGTACCGTGGCATAACGGTTCCTTGTACTTTCCGTTTGCCCTGATCTCTAGCATATAGAGATCCCCCTCGTATACACTGGCATCCTTCTGTACCAAGCTACAAACAACAGCGTTACACAATGTTTCATAATATCCGACAATATAACACATTAGAAAATACTGTTACACTGTCATTCTCATTCTTCTTATTCTTTGGGACTTACCGAGCGACCTGTTCGCTGACGACATTCTATTTCTTTCTTCTTTGAATGTCGTCAGGTGCGTTGGACCAAGCTGAGATCGAGCCCACCGGTGAAGATTTGGAGCAGTTCCAAGAAGATCCAGAGCACTAGATAATTGTACCTTGTTCTTTCCAGTATTTTTTATTTCTGTTATGCCACTGTTTAGGCATTGTTTTTTTCATTCCAGTTGTATTTTCATTTCATGCATTGTATAAAGAATGTTATTAATAAAAGTTGCTGTTATTTCAATATCTTTTGTCTCTTGTGATTATTTTATATTGCTTAGCTACGCTTAGCGTATGTACTTCTGAGTACATACGTAGCGGACCTCGTCGCGTCCACTTCGCCGTACACTGGGAAGCGGGGCATGACAACGAAGAAGAAAGAAGGCTTAAAGTGCTCCGACCGTCTGTTTCGAAGGACGGGTTGTCTTCGACCGATCATGAAGTTACGTGGGTTAGAAATGACATCGACGATGAAATCCAAGTAGATATGTATAATGCGCCCACGAAACGAAAAAGGTTATCAATAATGTTATATTATTACTTCACATTTTACGCTCTATACATATATAGTCAATACTTTTAATGATTGTCTAATACGTCCACGAACCGTTTATCTAGATTTGATGACGATGTCTGGAGCAGCGAGGGGCGGCAGGAGCTCCAGCCGCGGCAGAGGCAGAGGCAGAGGCAGAGCGGTTCTGCCGCCCGGAGAGCTTCGTAAGGAGCTTCAGAGGGCCGGTCTTGCACCCAGATCGGAGACCCCTTCGGATGCCTCCTTCCGTGTAGATTTTGCCACACCTCCAGGTATACTGCACGCATATCCATTTTGAATGTAATATTACAGATATTCATGCATGTTTATGTTAAAATTACTTATATTGTCAATGTTTGATTGTCTAGTTGTTGGTGATGGTCCACATCTGGGACAGAGGCCACTCCCGCTCCTCCAGGTATGTTTATATATCATATAGTGCATGTATATTGATTTAGAATGCTATATCATAAATATACACACATTCCTTTTGCTCTTACTTAGCAATTTTTATTATTGTCTAGCTGTAGGTGGTGACACCCACTAGTAAAATAGGGGGTTGCCCCTACGGATGGGATTATCCGTTGGGGCAGAT
The DNA here is from genome assembly GCA_030015575.1 of Agapanthus africanus. Lineage (NCBI taxonomy): Eukaryota > Viridiplantae > Streptophyta > Magnoliopsida > Asparagales > Amaryllidaceae > Agapanthus > Agapanthus africanus. The sequence goes on along the minus strand of JASDDO010000012.1, from coordinate 87,793,091 downwards.
TTTACTTGGCCCTACGGATTAATCCATAGGGCTAAAGGGTTGCCCCTACGGGCACTGACTTTCAAGAATAAAAAATTTGATTCTTAATTTGGTGTTTGCCCCTACGGTGGCGCAAACAAAGGACCTACGGACATATCCGTAGGGGCAAGTAAATATCGATTTAAAACAAATCCAGATCGAAAAGCCTACGCTCATTTTCTCTCTCTCCCTCAAACGCGCGCGAAAAACCCTAAATCGCCACCGTCGCGTCGCCACCGTCGCCGGCCGTCGTCGCCACCGTCGTCGCCACCGCCGATTTCGTCGCCATCCTCGTCGCCACCGCCAGTTTCGTCGCCACCGTCGTCGCCACCGCCGGTTTCTTCGCCAATTCGACGCCGTCGTCGCCACCGCCCGTTCAGGTATAAATCTCGAGGTAAATTAAAGCATTTTTGGATTATTCATGGCTGGGTCTGGGTTGCGCGCGCGAGAGTTGGGTTTGGGCAGGGGCGCGGTGGCGGTCGGGGTCGGGGTCGGGGTCGGGGTCGGGGTAGGGTTAGGGTTGGGGTTCGGCTGCTGCTGTGGTGGGGCTGGGGTTAGGGTTACGGTGGGGCTGGGGTTAGGGTTACTGTGGGGCTGGGGTAGGGTTACGATGGGCTGGGGTTAGGGTTGGGGCTAGGGTTAGGGTTACTGTGGGGCTGGGGTAGGGTTACGGTGGGCTGGGGTTAGGGTTGGGGCTAGGGTTAGGGTTACTGTGGGGCTGGGGTTAGGGTTATGAGAGGCATGTCAGCATATTTATGTGTAATAATTGAGAGGATCAAGCTAAGTTCTATGCAAGCAGTCCCTCAGAATACATAGAAAGCTAGCCTTACATTTTAAATTAACATATTCCATAGTTGTCTTAATCGTAAGGCAGATACCCATATTGTGTAAGAGCTGACATTAATACAACCATAGGGAGCTGACTGATTACATCTCATGTGGCATTAAAATCTATAAATGGACATACGAGATAATGCAAAGAAAGAGCAATAGATCAAGACTCAATCAACTTTCCTATGCTTTATGATTTCAGCGGATAGCTCAACTTTAGTTTCAACTTTATATTCTTATTTTTCTCTCTTTTTTCTTTAGTGCTTCTTCCTCCATTTCTTTGAAGAGTCTCTCACAGCGAAATACACTCCATTTTTTCTTAATGGGATAGAATCCTACCCCCGACAGCCGGAACACATACATACAAACGCATAATTAGAGAGCGACTCGAGATGTTCGGGTTAAAACCAATATATGATACTCGATGATGATATGAAACTTTCATATTCCCATCGATACCCGTATATGAAACTAAAACGCCACTTAGTCCCCGTCTATCGGTTAACATACGTGCGATGCTCGTCGTGACCTAGAACTATACGAAGGTTGTTAAATATCGGACAGTATAGCTCGATACTAACAACCGTCGTATAGTCTGCGCGACGAGAAAATTCAATCGTATGGTAACCCATAGATTTGTCCCGTGTGGACAAGTTAAGAATGTATAAAGCAAACGCCTTCATTCACTTGTGTTTTCATCCGTTTCGAGATATTTCGTCGGTACCTTTCCGCTGGTTCTCCGTGTACAAAGATAGATTAGATGTTCATTTCAACGTTGTTTCACAGCTTTGAAATGATTATCTATTCTATTACAGTGTACTCGGAGAACAGCGGGGAGGTGCTGCCGAAATTTACTCGAAACGGTTGAAAGCACAAGTGATGGGCGTTCGCTCTATACATTCTTAATGGGATAGAAGCCTACCCCCGACAGCCGGAACACATACATACAAACGCATAATCAGAGAGCGACTCGAGATGTTCGGGTTAAAACCAATATATGATACTCGATGATGATATGAGACCTTCATATTCCCATCGATACCCGTATATGAAACTAAAGCGCCACTTAGTCCCCGTCTATCGGTTAACATACGTGCGATGCTCGTCGTGACCTAGAACTATACGAAGGTTGTTAAATATCGGACAGTATAGCTCGATACTAACAACCGTCGTATAGTCTGCGCGACGAGAAAATTCAATCGTATGGTAACCCATAGATTTGTCCCGTGTGGACAAGTTAAGAATGTATAAAGCAAACGCCTTCATTCACTTGTGTTTTCATCCGTTTCGAGATATTTCGTCGGTACCTTTCCGCTGGTTCTCCGTGTACAAAGATAGATTAGATGTTCATTTCAACGTTGTTTCACAGCTTTGAAATGATTATCTATTCTATTACAGTGTACTCGGAGAACAGCGGGGAGGTGCTGCCGAAATTTACTCGAAACGGTTGAAAGCACAAGTGATGGGCGTTCGCTCTATACATTCTTAATGGGATAGAAGCCTACCCCCGACAGCCGGAACACATACATACAAACGCATAATCAGAGAGCGACTCGAGATGTTCGGGTTAAAACCAATATATGATAATATGAAACCTTCATATTCCCATCGATACCCATATATGAAACTAATTAAAAGCGCCACTTAGTCCCCGTCTATCGGTCAACATAACGTGCGATAATTTATTCTTTTCAACGACAAACGCACACACAAAGCATCTACATGGATTTTCTCCTTTGTCAGTAACTATCCCGTTCTTATATTTCTCAATATAGTCAGCATAACCTACAATTTATATGTTATTCAGTCTAACATGGCCCATGAGTACGTCAGAGTTAAGGACTGGATGTATGTGGATTGGAAACAACGTATGCAACCTACGTTTGTCGCAGGGGTTGCTGCTTTCCTTGAATTTGCACGAGCACATAATAAGATCATATTAGAGAAGATTCTCTGTCCGTGCGATAGATGTGGCAATAAGTACTGGCAGAAGGTAGAATTGGCAGAGCTTCATATTGTAAAACATGGGTTTACTAGACTTTATTCAATTTGGAAATATCACGGGGAAGGAGAAGAATGCAGTACTGCGGTAGAAGGAGAACACGATAATGCGGCAGGAGAAGAAGAAGAATTCGGTAATACGGCAGGATACGGAAATTTATTTCCATCAGAAGAAATGGAGGATATGGTAGAGGCTGCCCTAGGTGAATCTATTCGTACCGAAGATGACATTCCTTCCGGTCAAGGACCGCGTGCGGATAAATATGAAAATTTCATGAATGATGCTAGGAAACCAGTTTATGAGAATGCGAAGTATTCCACCCTCTCATGGTTCGTCCAACTTTTCCAAATTAAGTGCCTAAATGGATGGAGCAACAAGTCATTCACAATGCTTCTTTCGTTCTTGAAAGATTCTATGCCTCCGGGAAATAATGTGCCCGAAAGCTGGTACGAAGCCCAGAAAATGATGTCTGATTTGGGTCTAAAGTGCGAGAAGATTCAAGCATGTCCTAAAAATTGCGTGTTGTACCGGAAAGAGAATTCAGATTTGAAAGAGTGTCCAACATGCGGAGAGGCCAGGTATAAGCCGAAAGATTCTGATAAGAAGCCTGATATACCTGTGAAGATAGCACGATATTTTCCCATAACACAGAGGCTACAGAGGCTATTCAAGTGCAAGAAAACAGCCGAGGCAATGATTTGGCATCATCGTGCTCCTCCAAGCGAAAATGGAAAAATGAGCCATCCAAGAGATTCACCGGCATGGAAGGATTTCGATAGGAGGCACACAATATTCAGTAGCGATCCCCGCAATGTCCGGCTCGGACTGGCTGCCGATGGCTTCTGCCCATTCAACTATATGGCTGGAAGTCACAGTACATGGCCCGTTGTAATGATAATTTATAATCTGTCGCCTTGGTTGGCTATGGACCAATCATACTTTATGATGCCTCTTCTTATCGACGGACCAAACTCACCGGGGAACAATATCGACGTCTATCTCCGACCTCTGATTGAGGAGCTGAAAACTTTGTTTATTGATGGTGTAGAGACATATGATTCAAACACAAATACAACCTTCATACTGCGTGCGGCTTTAATGTGGACAATTAATGACTTTCCTGCATATGGAATGCTTTCAGGTTGGTCCGTACATGGTCACAAAGCATGTCCTCATTGCCATGAACACACAACATCAAAATTTTTGAATTTTAGCAGGAAGGTTTGTTATTGCGGCCATCGACGTTTTCTGCCTCCAGACCACCCCTACAGGTTAGACACGGTTCACTTTGATGGTCATCAGGAGCTTCTTGGGCCTCCATCCCCATTGTCCGGAGAGGACGTGACTGCTAAATGGGATGGTTACAATAACGTGACCTTCGGGATGGATCCGACGAGACAGGTCAAACCACAATATTGGAACAAGTTAAGCATTTTCTTCGAGCTTCCGTACTGGTCTACAAATTCAGTGCGTCATTGTCTGGACGTCATGCATATAGAGAAGGGAGTATCAGAGCACATACTTAACTTGCTTCTGTGTAAAGACGGGAAATCGAAAGACAACATGAATGCCCGGATGGATCTACAAGAGTGGGGAATAAGAAGTGAACTGCACCCTAAACCGGTAGCGGGTAAACCGGGCAAGTTTGTACTTCCCAATGCCGCTTATCATATGTCACAACCGGAGAAGAAAAGATTCCTGCAGGTGTTGCATGATTTGAAAGTCTCCACAGGTTTCTCAGGATCATTCAGCAAGAAAATAAAAATTGTGAAGGGCAAGATCGATGGGCTGAAAAGTCATGACCACCATGTTATCGTGGAGCACCTTCTTCCATTAGCCCTCAGGACTTCTCTCCCCGACTCGGTTGGTCTAGTAATCAACGACCTATGTTGTTTTTTCAGGGAGTTGTGTGCTAAAACGCTGGAGGTTGCGACGCTGGATAAACTACAAAATTCTATTGCGTTGATACTTTGCAAGTTTGAGCGTATTTTCCCACCGTCATTCTTCGATATCATAATACACTTGACGGTTCATCTTGCAACTGAGGCGAAGTTAGCCGGACCGGTACAATATCGATGGATGTATCCCGTCGAGAGGTACGTGTAATTTTTCGTTTCGCGCAATTTATAAATTTATTTTTGTCATGTATGCCCGTGTTTATTTATTCAACATATTCTCATTAGGTACCTTTACACTCTTAAGAAGTATATACGCAATAAAAATCGACCAGAGGGTTCTATCATGCAAGGTTATCTTCTTGATGAAGCAACCACATTTTGCTCCCGCTATCTGGACGAGAACATTGAGACAAGGCTTAACCGACCTCGAAGAATTCAAGACGGGCCATATGGTAAAGCCGAGTATAAGAGGGTAGACACTATGTTTATCAACAAGATATACCGGTTTATCTTGCTTAATTGCGAATGTCTTGAACAAATTAGAGAGTAAGTTCTTTTGGATTAATTGTTATATCTGTGTTTGTGTGTGTATGAAATGACATAATATTAATGTCACAATTATTTGTCGAAAACAGAACTCATTTTAACGAGGTACGTGAGGGGTATCCTGATTGGAACGAAGAGCGTTTGGAAAAATACCATCAGGATAATTTTTGTGATTGGGTCACAGAGCATGTAAGTTAATCGAATTACATTTTATTGCTATCAGTTTTAATCTAAACTTGTATCGTTATGTATTTATCGTAAAATTTGTTTTGTTAGATCCACGATCCGAACTTGTCTGCATCATTTGAGAGTGATTCAAGATGTTTAGCTCAATTTCCTAGTATGGAGGTTGCACATTACAAAGGATTTGGTGTCCTTGGATACAAATTCGAAATTAAGGACATAGAAACATCTAGAATCACTCAGAATAGTGGTATTGCGACGGTAGGATCGGACGGTGTGATTTACTATGGGTACTTAAATTGTATACTCAGCATCCACTATCCCGGACGATCAGAACCCTTTTATATATTCCACTGTACTTGGTACGATCCGCGAACCGATACAGACAGGTGGAGAAGCAGTCTTGGGACTTGGAAAGATGAATATGGATTGACCAGTGTGAACACACTTCGATTTTACGGTCAAGACGATCCGTTTATCTTTCCGAACCAAGCGTTCCAAGTATACTACTCACAGTGTTTGAAGCATCCGGGGTGGAGTGTTGTATGCCGATGGAAACCTAGAGATGTCTACGATGTCCCAGAATACGAGGATAGCGATGAGGACGAAGAAGAGAGAAGTCTTAAAGTGCTCCGACCGTCTGTTTCGAAGGACGGGTTGTCTTCGACCGATCATGAAGTTACGTGGGTTAGAAATGACATCGACGATGAAATCCAAGTAGATATGTATGATGCGCCCACGAAACGAAAAAGGTTATCAGTAATGTTATATTATTACTTCACATTTTACGCTCTAGAGCATATATAGTCAATACTTTTAATGATTGTCTAATGCGTTCACGAACCGTTTATCTAGATTGGATGACGATGTCGGGAGCAGCGAGGGGCGGCAGGAGCTCCAGCCGCGGCAGAGGCAGAGGCAGAGGCAGAGGCAGAGCGGTTCTGCCGCCCGGAGAGCTCCGTAGGGAGCTTCAGAGGGCCGGTCTTGCACCCAGATCGGAGACCCCTTCAGATGCCTCCTTCCGTGTGGATTTTGCCACACCTCCAGGTATACTGCACGCATATCCATTTTCAATTTAATATTACAGATATTCATGCCTGTTTATGTCAAAATTACTTATATTGTCAATGTTTGATTGTCTAGTTGTTGGTCCTGCGTCCACATCTGGGACAGAGGCCACCCCCGCTCCTCCAGGTATGTTTATATATCATATAGTGCATGCATATTGATTTAGAACGTTATATTATTGATCTAGAACGTTATATTATTGATCTACACATTCTTTTTGCAATTACTTATCAAATCTATTTTTAATTGTCTAGTTGTTGGTCCTGCGTCCACATCTGGGACAGAGGCCACCCCCGCTCCTCCAGGTATGTTCATATATCATATAGTGTATGTATATTGATGTAGAATGCTATATCATAAATACACATTCCTTTTGCTCTTACTTAGCAATTTTTATTATTGTCTAGCTGTAGGTGGTGACACCACCGCACCTGCGGGTATGTTTATATGTCCTATAGTTCATGCATATTGATTTAGAACGTTATATTATTGATCTACACATTCTTTTTGCAATTACTTATAAAATCTATTTTTAATTGTCTAATTATAGGTGGTGCGTCCACACCTTCCACAGGGGCCACTCCTGCCGCTTCCGTACCCTCCGCATCGTCTGCAGGTTAGTATGAATAAATTTAAAATATTTATTTATTTTACATATGCTCTATAGCATAAATATGAACTTCATGGAGATTTAGCGTCGATGTTTATTTTATAGTTGGAGGGGATGCGTCCGAGTCCGGGACCCCGGTTGTTCCTCACCGGAGGAACTATCGTCCCGCTCGTGCTGCTGCTCGGGCCCAGGCTCGTGCGTTATTCACCGGAGGTATATATCACACTTGAATTTTTGTTTAACCTTGATTTCTTAATACAACTTTGTATTATTATTGATTGTCTTGATATTTCGTGCAGACGCAGGGCCTCTCCATCCCCAGAGGGGGACTCGAGGCCCGAATCAGTCCCATAGGCTGAGGCCTAATAGAGCTAGGGGGGAGGCAGCATTCCCCCTATTTTTTACCCTTGACTATCGCTATACCGGTCCTCATGCCGAGAGGTTCGGCCGGTATTTGGGGGACGAGAGCCGGATCGTGAAAAACTATCCACTTCACGTTGAGTGGGGCGAGCAGCACCAGCGCTCATTCGCCCTCTTCTTTGAACAGGCTCAGGTATGTATTAATATATATTTTCATTTGATCTATCCAATATATTTATTATTAACACTTGCAATCTAATAACAATTTTTTTTTTTTGTATTTTCAGTTGGATTACGATTTTCAGCCTGTAGCCGACCCTGATCACTCGGGGAGGGTGCTCGACCTTCATGCTCTGTACAATGGCCTGATGAAGAACATGCAGGCCAAGGTCCGATACAACAGGAATGAGCTGAAGGCCGACTGCTACTCCCTATGGATAGCGACCCCCGAGGCAGAGAGAGCGGCCCTCCTATCTACTCCGGCGTTTGCGAGAGTCGACGTAGAGACATGGCCTCTATTGTGCGCTTATTTCGACTCCGAACGCAAACAAGTAGGTATTTTAAATTTAATTCATTATTTATGATATAATTTATTTCTTTGTGTTTCTTAATTAGAAAACTAAATGTTAATGCGTTGTGCAGAAACAGGCCGCTCAGAATACAGAGAACAGGAAGTCGGCGAAGAGGGGTCGCCCCACTTACACAGGTGGCTCGAGGAACATTACTCGAGCCATGGAGTTATCGGTAAATTAAGTGTTATTCTCTAATATTCTGCAATATTAAGAGTTATTCTCTAATATTTCTAATATTAAGAGTTACTTTCTAATATTGCAGACATCTCGGACCGTGGCGTCAGGTGGTACACCGAGCGTGCTGTCCGCATATCTTGCCGTCCACGGCACCTCGACAGATCCCGCCACGGGCGAGCTTCGATGTCCCGACGTCGCTACCCAGGAGTAATGCGTAAGTGTTAATATTTTTTCTACCCAAATTTGAAATTTTAGTTTTGGAAGGTTCAAGTTTAAATTTTATACTTATACTTTACTGCTTAATGTGGGTGGAGGAGCGGGTGGTTGAGCAGGCCCAGGCCTCGGGGATCGATTTTACCGGACAGAACGATCCGAGGCTGCTGACCCCAGTTCTGGACGCCGCACACGGAGGGCACCACGGAGGTTGGGAGAGAGGCCGGGGATTGGGCCCTAGCAGGGCCCATATGAGGTTGGACTCCACCCCGGCGGTTACTTCCTCCGTCTCCAGTGGCCGGCATGTCCATCAGGAACTGGATAGCTTGAGGGCCACCGTTCAGGAGTTGAAGGAGATGCTGGTATGTATACTACTTTATAGTAAAATATCATTTCATATTATATACATATCAACACAACCCTTATTAGTACGTAAGTCTGATTAATCATACATACATATGTAATTAAAATAAACAACGCTTTTCCAAACTAGATATCCAAACAGGGTTTCGAAATAACTTAATAATGAAACGAATTCGAATAATACACAGTTCTTAGACGCTTCTTACACACGTTATGTCCAGACGCGACAGGGTAGATCGGCCGAGCCTCCACATGCATCTCCTTCGGCTGCGGCTCCGCAAGCCACTACATCGGCTGCGGTTCCGCAGACAGCTCCTGTAGCTCCACCGCCCACTCAGACTCCCGCAGCCGCGGCTCCGCAAGCGACTACCTCGACGGCGGCTGCGCAGACCACGACGCCAGCTCCACATGCCGCTCAGACTCCTTTATTTGCAGTATTGGATAGTGTATTTACCGAGGAGCAGGCGCGCGTTATTCGAACGTTACTCGGAGGTGGAGCTGGACCGAACTAGGGTAGCTTTTTGGTTCTTATTTTTTGAAACATGTATTTATTTATATCACATTGTACTACATTTTGAAACGATATTGATATTGGTTTGAATTTATATCATATTCAGTTTTTGGGTTTCTTTTGTATATTATATATATGCGTGGGATGTGATTATGAATACTGTAATATATGATTTGATTGATGTATATAGTATTGTGCACAGGGCGGGAAAAAATCTAGCAGCCCTTTTTTAAAAAAAATTACAGAAAACATGTACCTACGGATTACTCCGTAGGTAAATATATTGCCCCTACGGAGTTACCCGTAGGGGCAAACTATCAGGAAACCTGATATCAGGAAACCTGATATCAGTGTAGGGTGTTGGATGTGCCCCTACGGATATATACGTAGGGGCCAATATATATCCCCTACGTATATATCCGTAGGGGCAAAATATCAGTTTCCCTGATATTTTCCCCCCGCGATCTCAGTGCATTGTGTTGGGAGTGGCCCCTACGGAAACAGCCGTAGGGGCTACTTTATATCCCCTACGGCTGTGTCCGTAGGGGACTAAATAGGACCTACGGATAAATCCGTAGGTATATACAATATATTCAAAAAAAAAAATTAAATATATGATTTTATTACCCCTACGGGGTACTCCGTAGGGGCTATAGCACCTACTGATTTATCCGTAGGGGAATATATTTATCCGTAGGGCCAAGTTCAGGACCTCAACTTGCACCTGCGGCCTTTGCACCTACGGGGTGTTTTTTCGCCCCTACGTATATATCCGTAGGGGCAGTAGGTTGCCCCTACCGATAAATCCGTAGGGGCAACCCTTATTTGTAGTAGTGACCACCGCACCTGCGGGTATATTTATATATCCTATAGTGCATGCATATTGATTTAGAACGTTATAATATTGATCTACACATTTTTTTTGCAATTACTTATATAATCTATTTTTAATTGTCTAATTATAGGTGGTGTGTCTACATCTTCCGCAGTGGCCACTCCTGCCGCTTCCATACCATCCGCATCGTCTGCAGATTAGTATGAATAAATATAAAATATTTATTCATTTTACATATGCTCTATAGAATAAATATGAACTTCGTGGAAATTTAGCGTCAATGTTTATTTTCTAGTTGGAGGGGATGCGTCTGCATCCGGGACCCCGGTTGTTCCTCACCGGCAGAATTATCGTCCCGCTCGTGCTGCTGCCCGGGCCCAGGCTCGTGCGATAGTCACCGGAGGTATATATCACACTTCAATTTTCGTTTAAGCTTGATTTCTTAATACAACTTTGTCTTAATATTGATTGTCTTGAAATTTCTTGCAGACGCAGGGCCTCTCCATCCCCAGAGGGGGACTCGAGGCCCGAATCAGTCCCATAGGCTGAGGCCTGACAGAGATAGGGGGAGACAGCATTCCCCCTCTTTTTTACCCTTGACTATCGCTATACCGGTCCTCATGCCGAGAGGTTCGGCCGGTATATGGGGGACGAGAGCCGGCTTGTGAAGAGTTATCTACTTCACGTTGAGTGGGGCGAGCAGCACCGGCGCTCATTCGCCCTCTTCTTTGATCAGGCTCGGGTACGTATTAATATATATTTTCATTTGATTTATCCAATATATTTATTATTAACACATGCAATCTAATAACAATGTTTTTTTGTATTTTCAGTCGGATTACGATTTTCAGCCTGTACCCGACCCTGATCACCCTGGGAGGGTGCTCGACCTTCATGCTCTGTACAATGGCCTGATGAAGAACATGCAGACCAAGGTCCGATACAACAGGAATGAGCTGAAGGCCGACTGCTACTCCCTGTGGATGGGGACCCCCGAAGCAGAGAGAGCGGCCCTCCTATCTACTCCGGCGTTTGCGAGAGTCGACGTAGAGACATGGCCTCTATTGTGCGAATATTTCGACTCCCAACGCAAACAGGTATGTATTTTAAATGTAATTCATTATTTAGGATATAATTTATTTTTTTGTGTTTCTTAATTAGAAAACTAAATGTTAATGCGTTGTGCAGAAACAGGCCGCTCAGAATACAGAGAACAGGAAGTCGGCGAAGAGGGGTCGCCCCACTTACACAGGTGGCTCGAGGAATATTACTCGAGCCATGGAGTTATCGGTAAATTACAATAGACCGACCATTGTGATATTCTGCAATATTAAGAGTTATTTTCTAATATTGCAGACAGCTCAGACCGTGGCGCAAGGTGGTACACCGACCGTGCTGTCCGCGTATCTTGCCGTCCACGGCACCTCGACAGATCCCGCCACGGGCGGGCTTCGATATCCCGACGTTGCTACCCAGGAGTATTGCGTAAGTGTTAATATTTATTCTGCCCATATTTGAAATTTTAGTTTTGGAAGGTTCAAGTTTAAATTTTATACTTATACTTACTGCTTAATGTGGGTGTAGGAGTGGGTGGTTGAGCAGGCCGAGGCCTCGGGTATCGATTTTACCGGACAGATCGATCCGATGCTGCTGACCCCAGTTCTGGACGCCGCACACGGAGGGCACCACGGAGGTTGGGAGAGAGGCCGGGGACTGGGCCCTAGCAGGGCCCATATGAGGTTGGACTCCACCCCGGCGGTTACTTCCTCCGTCTCCAGTGAGCGACGCGTCCAGCAGGAACTGGAGAGCTTGAGGGCCACCGTTCAGGAGTTGAAGGAGATGCTGGTATGTATACTACTTTATAGTAAAATATCATGTCATATTATAGATATCAACATATCCATAATTAGTACGTAGCTTGAGCTTATTTGGTTTTAGACTTAGGTTTGATTAATCATACATACATATATAATTAAAATAAACAATGGTTTTCCAAACTAGATATCCAAATGGGATTTCGAAATAACTTGATAATGATATGAATTCGAATAATACACAGTTCTTACACGCTTCTTACACACGTTAGATCCAGACGCGACAAGGTACATCGGCCGAGCCTCCACATGCATCTCCTTCGGCTGCGGCTCCGCAAGCCACTACATCGGCTGCGGTTCCGCAGACAGCTCCTATAGCTCCACCGCCCGCTCAGACTCCCGCAGCCGCGGGTCCTCAAGCTACTACCTCGACGGCGGCTGCGCAGACCACATCGCCAGCTCCACAGGACGCTCAGACTTCAGCTCGCGCCGAATTGCGTGGTTTATTGACCGAGGAGCAGGCGTGCCTTATTCTATCGTTTATCAGAGGTGGAGCTGGACCGAGTTAGGGGAGATTTTTATTCTTATTTTTTGAAACATGTATTTATTTATATCATACATATTGTACTACATTTTGAAACGATATTGATATTGATATTGGTTTATATTTATATCATATTCAGTATTTGGGTTTCTTTTGTATATTATATGCGTGAGATGTGATTATGAATATTGCGATATATGTTGTGTGATGATTAATTTTATATTTTATTGATATATATATTATTGTGCACAGGGCGAGAAAAAATCAGGCAGCCCTTTTTTTAAAAAAAACAGATAATATGTACCTACGGATTAATCCGTAGGTACACATGTTGCCCCTACGGTTTAAACCGTAGGGGCAAAATATCAGCATTAACTGATATGTCCCTCCTGATCTCAGTATCAGGGGGTTCGGCTTGCCCCTACGGATATATCCGTAGGGGCAAACAAAAACCCCTACGAATATGTACCTACGTATGAATCCGTAGGGGATAGTTCTTGGCCCTACGGATAAATCCGTAGGTATAGATAATATATTTAAAAAAACCGTAAATAAAATTACTTTTTTCCCCTACGGCCAACTCCGTAGGTGAAAATGGACCTACACAGAACTCCGTAGGGATAAGTTTTTGCCCGTAGGGGCAAGTTCAGGGCTTCAACTTGCACCTACGACGTTTGCACCTACAGATTATTTTTTCACCCCTACGGATAAATCCGTAGGGGCAGTGGTTTGCCCCTACGGGTAAATCCGTTGGGGCAACCCTTATTTGTAGTAGTGACAATTTGTGAAAACTAGATTTTTAAATGAAAAGATTAAAGTTTTTAAGAAAATACCCTCAAGTTTCCAACAGATAGATTTTTTCATAAAAATAACATAAACTTTTAAAAACAAGTTTCATCACTAAAATACCACCAAATCTAAAATACATTTTTATAAAACTATTGACATTTTAATTAACATGTTTGTATCAAAAACAACCTCGAGATTTATTTTTAAATTAAAATATTTTACATAAACCCACTCGAGTAATGCAAACATGTAAAAACATACAATAAACAAATTAATAAATATTTAAGGACTTTAGATTAATAATGGGTGTAAGAGGTACTAATTCTCTAGGTCTCGGGAGCCGGAGAAAGTAGATACTTACCTATCTATCCTAGATAACATTAAAGGAATTTCAATGACAATCGTTTTTGAAAATGATAAAAATCCTGTCGTCTATGTGCAACAGTTGCCCGATTGTTCTCAAACTTAAAAATTTCAAAAGTGAAATCTTTTTAATAAGATATGTCTAGAATCTGAACTCGAATTCGAACTTTTCTTGAATTCCAATCGTAGTTAAACTCAAACTCAAACCCAGACTCGAACCCAACTTGAAATTAAACATTTGAGCTTGAGTTGACTTGACCCGAACCATGAATATGACTTAACACGAACTTGACATGAATACTTGAACGCAATATGAACCTGAACCTGAACTTGTACTCCTTATATTCATGAAATCGGTTAAGGCCTGTAAACTGGAACTATACAATAAAATATACGGGGATAAGGGGTATGTTGGTAAGAAATGTATGATGTGGCACGAGAGTTAACTAAAAGACATCTCCTGAATATTCTTGTGCCGTTGTCCTATGGGTTTGACGGGGCTTTATATTCTATTGTGCTGTAGGTTCGTGAGTTTGACAGACCACTCTCGTATACATGCTTATATTTATTATCAAACTACAAACAACCATGTTAAAATAGTTAACCTTACACATATAAATGTCATGTCTAAGATACCTTTACATACAACCTTACCTGTTCATTACTACTTGGTTGTCTGTTCATTTTACATACCCTCAGTCATCGGTATTTTTTCTTTGGGGACTTACCTAGCGCTTGTTCGCTGACGACATTCCTTTCTGTTTCTTTTCTTTGAGATATTCATCTGGTGGACAGGATTTTGAAGAGATCGAGTCAAGCCAAGAGGACTTCGAGCAGCTTAGCACTCAGCCACACTACTAGTATTTTTTCGTCAGCTTTTATTTCCAGTATGTCATTGTTTTGGATCCTTTTCACATTTGCACTTTTATTTCAGTTATCTTTTATCTAGACTATGAAAATGAATGTTAATAAATTTGTTGTTACATTTTAAATACTCTTTTTAATTCTTGCATATTGTTATATTGCTTTCATACGCTTAACGTATTTAATAAGGGAAATGCCCTTCTCATAGTAAATACGTTGTGAGTCTCGTCACGTGCTATTACCATCTTCTGGAAAGCGGGTTATGACAGACGCGAACGGAAACGACGACAAGATCTCGATTAGAAGGCTCGGCCTATGGATTGACGGCTGTTGGCTTGGGTGGTGACCTTGTCTTGGATGTGTGCTGCTTGGTTTGATCTAGATAATGTCTTGAATGTTGCTGAAACGCAAATATGAACTGATTGGATGAATATGGTGAAGAAAAATTAGTGGACGGATTTGATTGGATTCATGTATTAAAGACTTGATGAAGTGGTGGAAATTTTGATTTTTGGTAGACGATTGCTTAGGTTTTATTTTTTTTCAGATGAGAGAACTTGGATTATTGGGCCGGCTATAAAAGGGTGAGGGATTTAAGATGATGATGAGTTTAAACAGTATTAGATATTAAATAGAAGTAAATAGTATGTATATTGATTTAGATATACTGTAATCGATTTAGATTTTTATTAGTTTTAAATTAGACATTTTAGGAGATAAAGAATATCATGAGATATATTTTACTTATAAATATTGGTTTATAATTAAAGTAGTTTTAGAGATTTTCAAAGATCTTTAAAAAAACCTTACCATATCTCTTTATCGATTAATCAAATTTTAACATACCAGTACTCTTTCTTATATAATCTATTTAAATATATTAATGCGAAATAATTAAATAACTATAGTATCATATACATCACTAAATCCTATATCTTTTACTTTCTTTTCTTATTTTCTTAAACTAATAAATATGAATACATAAACCTAACAATAAAATAATAAAACTATTGTAACCACAAACAAAACATAATAATAATAATAATAATGTATATAATAAAATATATATATTATGCCGTACAAATATTCTAGGGTGTTATAACAATCCATCCAAGAGACAAAATGGCGGGATCCACAACACCTAGATACTAGTGCCAAACAGGCAGGCCCATGGCTTTAATCTCTTGAGTGGATTGCGGTAGATTTTAAGCTCGGTGGGTCTAAGTATTTTTCAAAATATAGCCAACTTGATCCACATGTCATGATTGAATATTTGGAATGGATTCACTAGTAAAATTATTTGTGTAGCCCATCAAGATTTGTCGGCGGCACTTGTTTAGTTGTACTCTTGTTAGCTTCATCTTAAATTGCGCAGAATGGCATTTTAGTTTACCACGAATAAGTAATTTATTGGCATAAGCATTCTCTTCTCAAAAATGCTCAAATTCAAAGCGAGATAACAAAAGCAAGTTCCAAATGAAAAGCATGGGAAGTGTTTGTGCCAATAAATTATTTTAGAGATATAAATGTCGCATAGAGTAAACTATATAGAGTATACTATTCCAACTATCATTCCAGGATTGGGCTCGGGATCTTTTTTCTTTATATATACGTCTTTACAGGTTGAAGATTCTTGGTTCGAAGCATGAGCATTTGTGTGGTAATATTTTTAATTTAAATCTGTATTTTATATGTGTCCGGAGGGAATTGTACCTGAGTACGTTGCCCTGCTACCATGTCAAAATCTTTTTTACCGTATCAAAACTTTAAAATTATGATGAGAGCTCAGAGTCTTTTAAAGAAATATTCTAACAGGATATTACGGAAAGGTTGATTTATTTTAATGAGGACAATCAAAGAAGGGATCTGATAACCATTGCATGGATACAATGAGGTGAAGACGAGATTTATCGCATATTAAGATGAGTACCAACTGACCAAAATCATAACCAATTACAATAATTAATGTCACTGACAACCACTAATAGATAAACATTACAATACTTTAACTTACTCAATTCATGCTTGTTTGAGTGATAGCAAGAAGATTCTTCAATATAATGTTAAGCAAAGTTAGGATTTCCAAAAGAAGATGTCATAGGCAAAAGAGAATATCGAAAATTCACGTGGCTGCGGGTCAACCTTTAATTAATCCTCTGCACATTATTATTCACGTGGCTGCGGGGTCGACCTTTAATTAATGCTCTGCACATTATTATTCTTTAATTGATGAGCCACACATACCTTATAGGGTCTACCAGATAAAAGGTGATTGAAACAACCTTATCGGATTCGGAGTGTCAAGATTTAGAGTGTAAGCTGTTATATATTATCCCTCACCTACTACAATATGGGATTGTCCCTACGGACTCAAAAATCCGTAGGGGCAAATATTTCTTGCCCCTACGGATTTATCCGTAGGTCCAAGTCGTTGTCCCTACGGTGCCTTACGTTCTAATTTTTCTTTGGTTCTACGGAGCCGCAAGCCGGAGACCTACGGTTATGTCCGTAGGGGCATCTACATAGGTTATTAATAAAAAAAAAAGCACAGAAAAATTATATTCATCGTTCCTAAATTTCTCTCTCTCACACCCGCGCCTCTCGTCGCCCGTTCCCGCGATTCGTCACCACCGCGCTCGCGAGCCTGCGCCAGCTTCGTCGGTCTTCCCCACACCTTCGTCGACTTCTCGCGCCTCGTCGCCACCTTCGCCGATCGTCGGCGACCACCAATTTCTACCGTCTCCTCCACCGCGCGCACGGTTGTAAGTAAATCTCAAATAATTTTTATTCTTGACGTTGTAGTCTAGGGTTCAGGCCAGGTTCGGGTAAGGGTGAGGGCATCGGCGTCGGCGTCGGCATCGATCGGGTTCGGTTAAGGTTAGGGTTAGGGTTAGGTTGTGGGGTTCGGTTGGGGTTGGGACTGAGGCTGGGGTTGGGGTTTGGTTGGGGTTGGGCTGGGTCTGGGGCTGGGGCTGGGGCTGGGCTGGGGCGGGGGGTAGGGTTCGGTTAGGGTTAGGGATATTGGCCAAAAACTCTCTTCAAGAGATTAACCCGTATCAATATTGGAGTAATGAGCTTTAACAATGGTGAACTGAGTCCCCCAATGGAGAGCGGCCGTTTTGCAGCGGGATGCTTAGCATATATAAGCAATATACGATTTACAAACAATAGCGGTAATCTATATAAACAACGAGATAATGATTTTCAAATTGGCCAAGTTAGATCCGACTGTTACTCCATTGACAATAGCCATCCTATAGATACCGTATATTTTGGTGGCCCTGGAGGGAGTAAAACATAATGTAAATGATGCACTCTTGCAAATGTGTTATCTTATTGAATAAAGAAGTTGCAATTGGGATACTATTATTAGTACATGCGAATAATTTTTGTTGGATTCTATCATTACACATGCATCACGAGCTCTCGACAAATTTATTTACTCCGCCTCATAGAAGTACAAGTCTTATACCAGTAAAGAACCATGAAAATTTGCGATTGGTTATGATAGGTTGTGGAACCTCACAGTGCCATAACTTTCTTGAAAGATCTCAAAAGTTTTATCATAAACCATTTTAATGCAAAAGCTAAATTTGATTGCTTTATCACAAGCTCTCTTCATCCTTGATAATTGATTCTTTTGAAACATCATAACTATATTTTGCGTTAATGTATTTGCAATGTTGTAAATATGTGATTAGCTTTATGGCTTGACTTTAATAGATCTATATTCCTCTGTTTTTCCCTTGCTTTAGAGTTGAACATGATCTTTTAATAGCAAATATACTGCCCTTTAGAATTCAGATATGGACTGATAAGAAGAGATGATTGTTATCATGTTAACGGCCACTTATAAAATTTCTCAAATCTTGATCTCAATGGTTTAAAATCATGTTACACATACAACACGAATGCACAACAAACGCAAAATTAGAGAGTGATTCGAGATGTTCAGGTTAAAACCAATATATGATACTCGATGATAATATGAAATCTTCATATTCTCATCGATACTCATATATGAAACTAAAAGCGCCACTTAGTCCCCGTCTATCGGTTAACATACGTGCGATATTCGTCGTGACATAGAACTATACGAAAGTTGTTAAATATCGGACGGTATAGCTCGATACTAACAACCGTCGTATAGTCTACGCGACGAGAAAATTCAATCATAAGGTAACCCATAAATTTGTCCCGTGTGGACAAGTTAAGAATGTATAAAGCAAACGCCTACATTCAGTTGTGTTTTCATCCGTTTCGAGATATTTCGTCGGTACCTTTCCGCTGGTTCTCTGTGTACAAAGATAGATTAGATGTTCATTTCAACGTTGTTTCACAGTTTTGAAATGATTATCTATTCTATTACAGTGTACTCGGAGAACAGCGGGGAGGTGCTGCTGAAATTTACTCAAAACGGTTGAAAGCACAAGTGATGGGTGTTCGCTCTATACATTCTTAATGGGATAGAAGCCTACCCCCGACAGCCGGAACACACACATAAAACAAGAATAAACAACAAACGCATAATTAGATAGCGATTCGAGATGTTCAGGTTAAAACAAATATATGATACTCGATGATAATATGAAATCTTCATATTCCCATCGATACTCATATATGAAACTAAAAGCGCCACTTAGTCTCCGTCTATCGGTTAACATACGTGCGATGTTCGTCGTGACATAGAACTATACGAAGGTTGTTAAATATCGGACAGTATAGCTCGATACTAACAACCGTCGTATAGTCTACGCGACGAGAAAATTCAATCGTATGGTAACCCATAGATTTGTCCCGTGTGCATAAATTAAGAAAGTATAAAGCAAACACCTTCATTCACTTATGTTTTCATCCGTTTCGAGATATTTCGTCGGTACCTTTCCGCTGGTTCTCCGTGTACAAAGATAGCTTAGATGTTCATTTCAACGTTATTTCACAGCTTTGAAATGATTATCTATTCTATTACAGTGTACTCGGAGAACAGCGGGAAGGTGCTGCCGAAATTTACTCGAAACGGTTGAAAGCACAAGTGATGGGTGTTCGCTCTATACATTCTTAATGGGATAGAATCCTACCCCCGATAACCGGAACACACACATACAACAAGAATACACAACAAACGCATAATTAGAGAGCGATTCGAGATGTTCAGGTTAAAACCAATATATGATACTCGATGATAATATGAAACCTTCATATTCCCATCGATACTCATATATGAAACTAAAAGCGCCGCTTAGTCCCCGTCTATCGGTTAACATACGTACGATAATTTATTCTTTTCAACGACAAACGCACACACAAAGCATATACACTGATTTTCTTCTTTGTCAGTAACTATTCCGTTCTTATATTTCTCAATATAGTCACCATAACCTACAATTTATATGTTATACAGTCTAACATGTCCCATGAGTACGTCAGAGTTAAGAACTGGATGTATGTGGATTGGCAACAATGTATGCAACCTAAGTTTGTCGCAGGAGTTGCTGCTTTTATTGAATTTGCACGTGCACATAATAAGATCATAATTGAGAAGATTCTCTGTCCGTGCGATAGATGTGGCAATAAGTACTGGCAGAAGGTAGAATTGGCAGAGCTTCATATTGTAAAATATGGGTTTACTAGACTTTATACAACTTGGAAATATCACAGGGAAGGAGAAAAATGCAGTACTGCGGCAGAAAAAGAAGGAGAACACGATAATGCGACAGGAGATGAAGAAGAATTCGGTAATGCGGCAGAAGGAGAAGACGGTAATTTATTTCCATCAGAAGAAATGGAGGATATGGTAGAGGCTGCCCTAGGTGAATCTATTCGTACCGAAGATGACATTCCTTCCGGTCAAGGACCGCGTGTGGATAAATATGAAAATTTCATGAATGATGCTAGGAAACCAATTTATGAGAATGCGAAGTATTCCACCCTCTCATGATTCGTCCAATATTTCCAGATTAAGTGCCTAAATGGATGGAGCAACAAGTCATTCACAATGCTTCTTTCGTTCTTGAAAGATTCTATGCCTCCGGGAAATAACGTGCCCGACAGCTGGTACGGAGCCCAGAAGATGATGTCTGATTTGAGTCTAAAGTGCGAGAAGATTCAAGCATGTCCTAAAAATTGCGTGTTGTACCGGAAAGAGAATTCAGATTTGAAAGAGTGTCTAACATGCGGAGAGGCCATGTATAAGCCGAAAGATTCTGATAAGAAGCCCGATATACCTGTCAAGATAGCACGATACTTTCCCATAACACAGAGGCTACAGAGGCTATTCAGGTGCAAGAAAACAGCCGAGGCAATGATTTGGCATCACCGTGCTCCTCCAAGTGAAGATGGAAAAATGAGCCATCCAAGAGATTCACCGGCATGGAAGGATTTCGATAGGAGGCACGCAATATTCAGTAGCGATCCTCGTAATGTCCGGCTCGGACTGGCTACTGATGGCTTCTGCCCATTCAACTATATGGCTGGAAGTCACAGCACATGGCCCGTTGTAATGATAATTTATAATCTGTCGCCTTGGTTGGCTATGGACCAATCATACTTTATGATGCCTCTTCTTATCGACGGACCAAACTCACCGGGGAACAATATTGACGTCTATCTCCGACCTCTGATCGAGGAGTTGAAATCTTTGTTCATTGATGGTGTAGAGACATATGATGCAAACACAAATACAACCTTCATACTGCGTGCGGCTCTAATGTGGACAATTAATGACTTTTCTGCGTATGGAATGCTATCAGGTTGGTCCGTACATGGTCACAAAGCATGTCCTCATTGTCATGAACACACAACATCGAAATTCTTGAATTTTAGCAGGAAGGTTTGTTATTGCGGCCATCGACGTTTCCTGCCTCCAGACCACCCCTATAGGTTAGACACGGTTCACTTTGATGGTCATCAAGAGCTTCTTGGACCTCCATCCCCATTGTCCGGATAGGACGTTACTGCTAAATGGGATGGTTACAATAATGTGACCTTCGGGATGGATCCGACGAAACATGTCAAACCACCATTTTGGAACAAGTTAAGCATTTTCTTCGAGCTTCCGTACTGATTTACAAATTCAGTGCGTCATTGTCTGGACGTCATGCATATAGAGAAGGGAGTATCAGAGCACATTCTTAACTTGTTTCTTTGTAAAGACGGGAAATCGAAAGATAACCTGAATGCTCGAATGGATCTACAAGAGTGGGGAATAAGAAGTGAATTGCACCCTAAACCGGTAGCGGGTAAACCGGGCAAGTTTGTACTT
Source organism: Agapanthus africanus (assembly GCA_030015575.1). NCBI lineage: Eukaryota > Viridiplantae > Streptophyta > Magnoliopsida > Asparagales > Amaryllidaceae > Agapanthus > Agapanthus africanus. Next base: position 87,771,269 of record JASDDO010000012.1, on the reverse strand, counting down.
CCCAATGCCGCTTATCATATGTCACAACCGGAAAAGAAAAGATTCCTGCAGGTGTTGCATGATTTGAAAGTTCCTACAGATTTTTCAGGATCATTCAGCAAGAAAATAAAAATTGTGAAGGGCAAGATCGATGGGCTGAAAAGTCATGATCACCATGTTATCGTGGAGCACCTTCTTCCATTAGCCCTCAGAACTTCTTTCCCCGAATCGGTTGGTCTAGTAATCAACGACTTATGTTGTTTTTTCAGGGAGTTGTGTGCTAAAACACTGGAGGTTGTGACGCTGGATAAACTAGAAAATTCTATTGCGTTGATACTTTGCAAGTTTGAGCATATTTTCCCACCGTCATTCTTCGATATCATAATACACTTGACGGTTCATCTTGCAACTGAGGCGAAGTTAGCCGGACCGGTACAATATCGATGGATGTATCCCGTCGAGAGGTATGTGTAATTTTTCGTTTCATGCAATTTATAAATTATTATTGTCCTGTATGCCCGTATTTATTTATTCAACATATTTTCATTAGGTATCTCTACACTCTTAAGAAGTATATACGCAATAAAAATCGACCAGAGGGTTCTATCATGCAAGGTTATCTTCTTGATGAAGCAACCATATTTTGTTCCCGCTATCTGGACAAGAACATTGAGACAAGGCTTAACCGGCCACGAAGAATTCAAGATGGGCCATATGGTAAAGCCGAGTATAAGAGGGTAGACACTATGTTTATCAACAAAATATACCGGTTTATCTTGCTTAATTGCGCATGTCTTGAACAAATTAGAGAGTAAGTTTATTTGGATTAATTGTTATAACTGTGTTTGTGTGTGCATGAAATGATATAATATTAATGTCACCATTATTTGTCGAAAACAGAATTCATTTTAACGAGGTACGTGAGGGGCATCCTGATTGGAACGAAGAACAATTGGAAAAATATCATCAGGATAATTTTTGTGATTGGGTCACAGATCATGTAAGTTATTCGAATAACATTTTATTGCTAGCAGTTTTAATCTAAACTTGTATCGTTATGTATTTGTCGTAAAATTTATTTTGTTAGATCCACGATCCGAACTTGTCCGCATCATTTGAGAGTGATTCAAGATGTTTAGCTCAATTTCCTAGTACGGAGGTTGCATATTACAAACGATTTGGTGTACTTGGATACAAATTCGAAGTTAAGGACATAGAAACATCTAGAACCACTCAGAATAGTGGGATTGCGACGGTAGGATCGGACGGTGTGATTTATTATGGGTACTTAAATTATATACTCGGCATCCACTATCCCGGACGATCAGAACCCTTTTATATATTCCAGTGTACTTAGTACGATACGCGAACCGATACGGACAAGTGGAGAAGCAATCTTGGGACTTGGAAAGATGAATATGGGTTGACCAGTGTGAACACACTTCGATTTTACGGTCAGGAAGATCCGTTTATCTTTCCGAACCAAGCGTTCCAAGTATACTACTCACAGTGTCTGAAGCATCCGGGATGGAGTGTTGTATGCCGATGGAAACCCAGAGATGTCTACGATGTCCCAGAATTCGAGGACAGCGATGAGGACGAATGTAACAACTCCAATTTTGTATACCAAAAATTTGCTTTAAATATAGTGTATACTTGGAGTATTGATGTTGTTGGAAACAATTTAAGTATCTATTTCTTTACAATAATTACAAGAAGGAGCTTGTAGCTCATTGGTAATACCTTGCATTGCTGAACCAAGCCACCAGAGTTCGAATCCCATACCCCACATAATTTTTATATCTTTTTGTTTTAAATTTTTTGTGAAGTCAAACGGTCAAACAGCCATAACTCACAATTTATTGCAAATTAAAAAAATTAGACTATACCAAAATTCCCCCCAGACCAGACCCGACCCAACGGCGCCCGATTCGATCCTGACTCGGCCAAATCGGCCGGCGCCGCCGGCCGGACTCGGCCGGTCGGCCGAGTCGTCAACACGAAAAAAATTCGTGTTGACCTGGTCTATTCAACTGCATACTCTAAATTGTTTTTACTGTTACCCAATTCTCAATAAATCCCTTTTAAGACCAAATTTAATGAAATTTTAATGATTTTTATATTTATTTTTAATATTTTTTAATCCTAACCCTAACCCTAGCTTAACCCTATATAAAGACCCCTATAGTCTACCTTTTTCCTTCACAAGTCTAAGTCCACTCTCCCAAATTCTCGAGAACTCGGTACGAAGAGCGAGAAGCGAAGCGCTGCCGAAATCGACGACGGATTCCGACGACCGGATCAAGACCTTCGCGACGTTTTCGACGAATCGGCAACCACCATGACCTCTAGCTTCCTTAGCTTGTCCAAACCGTAAGTCCCACCTTCTTCTATTTCTCTTTTCTTTAAGATAAAAATACGACTTTTTAGAACCCGACGGAAATCGGACAAACCGATTTCCGATTCGATTTTTCTCTAAATTTCCACTTGTCACCTAATACATATTATCTACCCATATGCTTGTTGACTATTAATCATCCATAAACCAATTTAATCAAACTTTTTCACATGAAATGATAAGTTCTTTGCAAAACCGTACTCTTTTCATAAAAATACCATGAAATTCATTTTTCTTAGTTTAATCAATTACCTCACTCCTAAATATGTTTATCTTGATCACAAAACTTGTAGAACCCAATTTGAATGAAATTTCACACATAAAATGATAACGTTTTCGAATACCGTATTCTTACGCTATAATACCTTTAAGTTTAACATAGCATGTTTTCCCTTTAAACTTCACCAAAACTTAATATAAGTCACGGGGTAATGACCTACCCCTACACACACTCAATATAACCCTAATTGATAAATATCAAAAATACAGAATACGAAATTACAGGATTTTTCACTAAAATACCCTAATCTTTATAACCTTTATTGAAAACTTTAAGTTGTAAACATTTCTAAGTAAAATCTTTTAATAAAATGAAAGCACGATTGGTCATGGACATCGATCGTTTATCTAAACTGACTTTGTGGTGTCTAGGCTAGGCAAGTGAGCTTGGGTAACTTTAAAAGGCCCGTCTCACGATTCGTGAGCGGATCCCTCCCTCCTCACTTGTACTTACCTGGCCACAATTGGCGGTGAAGAGGCGATTTGAGGCTTCTAATGACTTATCGTTTAGACCTTAGAAATAGGCTAGTTGGCTTAGCAAACCCTAACAACTAAAATATGGAAAACTATACTTTTTGCAATTAAATACCCCATATTTATAAAACCGTTTTCCAAAATGAAAAGTATTGTTAAACCTAAGCAAAGCGCTGCTACAACCCACTTTTGGGGAACCTGTTAGGGATAGTACGGTTCATCGTGCACCCGCAGGCTAGTAGTGCGAGATTCAGACCTCCGCAAGGAGCATTCGGTCTCGAAAGGTTTTAAATACAATATTAAGGGAAATGAGATTTTTTCTAAATAAAATATTTATATTAAATTATTCATGTGTTAATATATATATATTTATCATTTAAACACCTATTTTATCATAAGATAAAGTTTCCACTTTTTCTAAAAAATTCCAAGATTAAAAGTTACGTTAAAATACCATGAATTTCAAATAAAACAATTAATACTTTGATTAGGATATATTCACTAGAATAACACAAATAAAATTCACATTCATTATAACAATAAAGACAATTATTAAATACTTGAGGTGTATTTTGAAAACTATACAAAAGTACTTTTTACATAAAATCCCTCAAGTTTTACAAATTACAATAAGGCCCCGAGCTAATATTGAACTTCAAATTATCTTCTTTTAGTCTGACTCGGGTTAGAGTCTGACTAATTTCTGACTTGAATATGATTCAAGTCAATCCATATTCATTTATATTCTAACACAATTGAATACATGAATCCCTGAATCCAGTTAACAATATATTCTTTTTGACTGAATCAAACCATGGATATTCATCCATTATCCTGATATTGCATTTACCTGATTATACAGTTACAACATGTTTACTGATATCATGGTTTTGGTCAGTCACTCAACTTACATATTCCAATACTACAATACTATTAAAACACTACGGGGTTTAAGGGGGTAGATTGGTACGGAAGGTGTTAAAAGTGGCACGAGGTGGTCAGATTAAAACACCTAACATGAATCCTGTTGCTGTTGTACCGTGGCATAACGGTTCCTTGTACTTTCCGTTTGCCCTGATCTCTAGCATATAGAGATCCCCCTCGTATACACTGGCATCCTTCTGTACCAAGCTACAAACAACAGCGTTACACAATGTTTCATAATATCCGACAATATAACACATTAGAAAATACTGTTACACTGTCATTCTCATTCTTCTTATTCTTTAGGACTTACCGAGCGACCTGTTCGCTGACGACATTCTATTTCTTTCTTCTTTGAATGTCGTCAGGTGCGTTGGACCAAGCTGAGATCGAGCCCACCGGTGAAGATTTGGAGCAGTTCCAAGAAGACCCAGAGCTCTAGATAATTGTACCTTGTTCTTTCCAGTATTTTTTATTTCTGTTATGCCACTGTTTAGGCATTGTTTTTTCATTCCAGTTGTATTTTCATTTCATGCATTGTATAAAGAATGTTATTAATAATAGTTGCTGTTATTTCAATATCTTTTGTCTCTTGTGATTATTTTATATTGCTTAGCTACGCTTAGCGTATGTACTTCTGAGTACATACGTAGCGGACCTCGTCGCGTCCACTTCGCCATACACTGGGAAGCGGGGCGTGACAGGTTTTGTTGGTGGCCCATACAGGTCAGAGCTGTATGAATCCCTATCATGCAGTTCTGGTCTGCGTAAACAACCTAAGCAATATAACACAAGAACCAGTAACTAAAACATTCTTCACAATTCATGTACTTTGAATCTTGCAAATTTCGATTCCTTGAATCTTATCATTTCATATATTTGAATCTGTCCTAATCCAAATTTTTCTTCAGGATTATGGATTCCCCGAACAACACCAGCACCAACGTTAACAACACCCCTCCAGCACTACCTCTCACACCAGTTGTTCCGGCACCACCCACTGAGCAGACGATGTTATTCGATGCGATCCGCAGTCTTCTCGAGGGACAGCAACAACTTCTGAACCGTCCTGATAACGATGCACCGGGAGTAAAGCAATTCAGGGCTTTGCACCCAAAGCAGTTCTCTGGTAAAGGAAGCCCTCTTGAAGCGGAAGAATGGGCACAAAGTATCGAAGACGATCTGGCCGCAGCTCAAGTGCCAGACCACGCTTGGGTCCGTGTAGCGAAGCTACAGCTCACAGATAACGCTCGCAATTGGTGGAAGGCAGAAGAGACCCGTCTGGCACAGCCGATTGAATGGAAGAAATTTCGCGAGAAGTTTGACGCGAAATATTTCCCTGTGACTGCCAGGTTCGCTATGGAGCAGCAGTTTATTCATCTACAGCAAGGATCAATGTGGGAGAAATCGGTAGATGAATATGATGCTGAGTTTACTATGTTGAGCGGTAAGATATGTCACAATAGTTCAATTCTTTAAAATATCACATATCACACAGCTAACACAATCTTTAAACAGATTCTCGGCACACCTGATACCGACGGACGAGATCAGAGCCCGTCGTTTTCAGCAAGGTTTGGACACAGAGATTAAGGCCGCTCTAGCGACAGGAAAGTTTTTGACTCATGAGGAAGCCCTGGAAGCTGCCCGCAGTTATGAGGCAGTCATAAAAGAGAGGGGCAGACCTCAGTCTGTAGGAGTCAAACGCCCTGCCAACCAGATGGCAGGTGGAGCCACGTCCAGACCATCTTTCGTGCCGAGGCGACCCGGAGTACCAACTCATCGTCCTAGCCCAGCCTTTTGCACTTACTGCAAGAGAACTGGACATATGATGAAGAACTGCCGTCGAGCCAATCGCCTCTGCTTAATCTGCGGTTCAGCCACTCATGATATCGGATCTTGTCCCCAAAGGCAAAACTCAGTTGCTGCATCCAGGCCAGCAAATACTTATCAGCAGCGACCAGCTCTTCCGGCACCTGCTCCCAGACTTGCACTACCTGCACCACCTAGGGGACCACAAGCTGCACCACATCCTCGACAGTTCCATCAAGCTCAAAGGAACGTTCAGAGGAATGCTCCTCAGGTCAGGAGAAATGCTCCTCAGGCCAGGAGGATTGTACCGAAGCGCCAGGCTTTCATGATGTCTGTGGAAGAAGCGGAGGCGACTGGCCAAGTCATTACTGGTAAACTTCCTTTCTCAAAAACTCATCTTTTAGTCTTGTTTACCTACACACTTTCCCTATACCTAAAACCTATCCCATATACCTTAGGTACAATCCTAGTAGCTTCACTACCTGCACTTGCACTGTTTGATACTGGAGCATCCCACTGCTTTATGTCACAACGGTTTGTCCGAACCCATGCGATTCCAGTCTCACCGCTTGTATCCAGTTGGAACGTCAGTTCTGGGAATGGTGTTCTAAAGGCAACTATGGGATACAGCATGTGTCCAGTAATCGTCTGCAGTCGAGAGTTTTACGCTGACTTCAAAGTACTGGACATACCAAACTTCGATGTGGTTCTAGGAATGGACTGGCTTGGAACCTTTTATGCTACCATCGACTGTCGTCAAAGGAGGGTAGTATTTGAGATTCCCGATCATCCGGTCTTCTATTTCAAGAGTGGAGATCATACCCTGGAGCCAAGTACTTATACAGCGAAGCCAAGGGAAGCAGTAGTTGCAGCAGCTCAGGCAGAGGAAGAATCAAGACCGGAGGTAGTTCGAAAGTTCGACGATGTATTCCCTGACGATATATCAGGTTTGCCTCCCGATCGAGCTCTTGAATTCAGTATTGACTTAGTACCAGGAGCACAACCTGTAATCAAAGCACCGTATAGACTAAGTCCGGAAGGATTGAAGGAAGTTCAAACACAATTGGACGAATTATTGGCGAAAGGATGGATTCGTCCCAGCACTTCAAGTTGGGGAGCACCTGTACTATTGGTGAAGAAGAAGGAAGGTTCATACAGAATGTGCATCGACTATAGGGCCTTGAACGAAGTTACTATAAAGAACAAGTATCCACTCCCGCGCATCGACGATTTATTCGATCAGCTAAGTGGATCTTGTGTCTTCTCTAAACTAGATCTTCGTTCAGGTTATCATCAAGTGAAGGTCAAGGAAGCTGATATTCACAAAACAGCTTTCAGAACTCGCTATGGACATTACGAATTTCTAGTAATGCCATTTGGAGTGACCAATGCACCAGCAATCTTCATGAATCTTATGAACCAAGTCTTCCGGGAGTATTTAGACAGGTTCGTTGTCATTTTCATCGACGACATTCTGGTATATTCAAAGAACTGGAAAGAGCATGCGGAGCACTTACGAATTGTCCTAGAAACTCTTCGTCAACATCAGCTTTATGCCAAGTACAGTAAGTGCGAGTTTTGGCTAAAACAAGTTGGTTTTCTTGGACACATCGTATCAGGAGAAGGGATTTCTGTGGATCCAGCAAAAGTTTCAGCAGTCAGCGAATGGCCTACACTAAAATCAGTGAAGGATATTCGGAGTTTCTTGGGTTTAGCTGGATATTACAGAAGATTCATTGAAGGCTTTTCGAAGATAGCAACACCCCTGACCAAGCTCACACAAAAAGATGAAGAATTTGTGTGGTCAGAAGCATGCGAGCAAGCTTTCGTAGAACTCAAGTCAAGACTGACATCTGCACCTATTCTCGTCATACCGGATTAATCTGGAGGATTTGAAGTACATTGTGATGCTTCCGGTAAGGGACTAGGATGTGTTCTACATCAGCACGGTAAGGTTGTGGCTTATGCTTCAAGACAACTGAAGACTCATGAGCGCAATTATCCGACGCATGATCTGGAGTTGGCAGCCGTCATTTTTGCTCTGAAGATTTGGCGCCACTACTTACTTGGTGAACGAGTGAACATCTACACAGATCACAAGAGTCTGAAGTATGTGTTTACTCAGAAGGAGTTGAATATGCGGCAGAGAAGATGGTTAGAACTTATGGCGGACTTTGACATCAATTTGCAATATCATCCAGGAAAGGTGAACGTAGTACCTGATGCTCTTAGTCGCCAACCATTAGCAATGAATCTCACCGCTCAGTGGAAGCTTCAGCAGAATCTACATCAGATGGAGATCGAACTAGTCATGCCAGGTGATGTTTCAAATTTGATGAATCTGCAAGTTCAATCAAATATTGTCAATCAGATCAAAGCAGCTCAAGCCAGCGATGCTAAGTTGCAAAAGATCAGAGAACAAGTGGAGAATGGACTCAGAACAGGTTTCATCATCCATGAAGACGGATCTTTGAGATACGGCAGCAGATTGTGTGTACCAAAGGGTCCTGTTCGGGAAGAATTAATGAAAGAAGCTCACAGCTCTCCCTATTCAGTACATCCTGGAGGTACCAAAATGTACAAAGATCTACGTCAGAATTATTGGTGGCATGGAATGAAGCGTGAAGTAGCCAGGAGTGTCGCAAAATGCTTAGTGTGTCAGCAAGTAAAGGCTGAACATCACAGGACAGCTGGATTACTTCAACCGTTACCAATCCCAGAATGGAAGTGGCAGCATATCACGATGGACTTTGTAACTGCTCTTCCTCGCAGCACAAAGGGTAACGATGCGATTTGGGTCATTGTGGATCGACTCACAAAGTCGGCTCACTTCATCCCATTTCGAGTTGGCCAATCAACGGAGACACTAGCGAAGAAGTACATGGAGGAAATTGTGAGACTTCATGGAGTATCGGTCTGCATTGTCTCCGATCGTGACACCAGGTTCCGATCGCAATTTTGGCAGAGTCTGCAAGCAAGCTTGGGAACAAGTCTGAACTTCAGCACGGCTTATCATCCACAAACAGATGGTCAGTCGGAACGAACTATTCAGATCTTGGAGGATATGCTCAGAGCATGTATGCTCGACTTCAAAGGATCGTGGGAAGATCACCTGTATCTTGTGGAGTTTGTGTACAACAACAGCTACCAGGCAAGCATAGGAATGGCACCTTTTGCAGCATTGTATGGAAGGAAGTGTCGATCATCATTAAGTTGGGACGACATCGGAGATAGAGAACTCCTTGGACCAGAGATAATAGTAGCAACCGTCGATGTGGTTCGTACTATCAGGGAAAGAATGCGCATAGCCCAAGATAGACAGAAACACTGGGCTGATGCGAAGAGACGACACTTGGAGTTCCATCCAGGAGATCATGTATTTCTGAAAATCTCTCCGAACCGCGGAGTGATCAGATTTGGAAGACGGGGAAAGTTGAGTCCAAGATACATTGGACCGTTCGATATACTCGAACGAGTCGGTAAAGTGGCATATCGTTTAGCGCTCCCACCCTCATTGGAAGGAGTGCATAACGTATTCCATATATCCCAACTCACCGGGCCTGCGGGTATGTTTATATATCCTATAGTGCATGCATATTGATTTAGAACGTTATATTATTGATCTACACATTTTTTTTGCAATTACTTATATAATCTATTTTTAATTGTCTAATTATAGGTGGTGCGTCCACATCTTCCGCAGGGGCCACTCCTGCCGCTTCCATACCATCCGCATCGTCTGCAGGTTAGTATGAATAAATATAAAATATTTATTTATTTTACATATGCTCTATAGAATAAATATGAACTTCGTGGAAATTTAGCGTCAATGTTTATTTTCTAGTTGGAGGGGATGCGTCTGCATCCGGGACCTCGATTGTTCCTCACCGGCAGAACTATCGTCCCGCTCGTGCTGCTGCCCGGGCCCAGGCTCGTGCGATAGTCACCGGAGGTATATATCACACTTCAATTTTCGTTTAAGCTTGATTTCTTAATACAACTTTGTCTTAATATTGATTGTCTTGATATTTCTTGCAGACGCAGGGCCTCTCCATCCCCAGAGGGGGACTCGAGGCCCGAATCAGTCCCATAGGCTGAGGCCTGACAGAGCTAGGGGGAGACAGCATTCCCCCTCTTTTTTACCCTTGACTATCGCTATACCGGTCCTCATGCCGAGAGGTTCGGCCGGTATATGGGGGACGAGAGCCGGCTTGTGAAGAACTATCCACTTCACGTTGAGTGGGGCGAGCAGCACCGGCGCTCATTCGCCCTCTTCTTTGATCAGGCTCGGGTACGTATTAATATATATTTTCATTTGATTTATCCAATATATTTATTATTAACACATGCAATCTAATAACAATGTTTTTTTGGTATTTTCAGTCGGATTACGATTTTCAGCCTGTACCCGACCCTGATCACCCTGGGAGGGTGCTCGACCTTCATGCTCTGTACAATGGCCTGATGAAGAACATGCAGACCAAGGTCCGATACAAAAGGAATGAGCTGAAGGCCGACTGCTACTCCCTGTGGATGGGGACCCCCGAGGCAGAGAGAGCGGCCCTCCTATCTACTCCGGCATTTGCGAGAGTCGACGTAGAGACATGGCCTCTATTGTGCGAATATTTCGACTACCAACGCAAACAGGTAAGTATTTTAAATGTAATTCATTGTTTAGGATATAATTTATTTTTTTGTGTTTCTTAATTAGAAAACTAAATGTTAATGCGTTGTGCAGAAACAGGCCGCTCAGAATACAGAGAACAGGAAGTCGGCGAAGAGGGGTCGCCCCACTTACACAGGTGGCTCGAGGAATATTACTCGAACCATGGAGTTATCGGTAAATGTAACACCCGAGCCCAATAATGCTATGTATATTACTAGTTGAGGGTTATTTATTGCTCATTCCAATTTTCCTGATTTTTTGGTGTTTATTGCTAAATTTTACCCGGTTAAGTCATTTTAGCACATAACAATTTTTTAACTCCGAAAATGAAATTTAAGATGTCCATGTTAGCCTACTCGTCGCCACTAGTCGCGTGGTAGCATCCGCGTATCGAGATTCCGTTCCGTTTGGCTAAACAGGCAAGTTTGGGCGACTACGCGCGCGTGCAAGTGTCCGACTTGGGGGCATGCATTTTAATCATTAAACACCTATTTTCAAAATTTGGAACCCGCTTAAAATCATATAATTTGAATTTGGAACTTTTGGACGCAACCCAGGCGCGATTTGGAAATGTTTCATTTTGCGCCAAAAAGGGCCCATTTAAATTTAATACTAAAACTAAAATTATATACGAATATAATTTTTCCTAACAGCTTAATCCTTTCGCATCTTTACTCAGTTATTTCCTTACCCTTCCCTCAGCCAATCGCAAGCTTGCAAATCCCCGCGTGGGCCCCTCCTTTCCCCATCTCTCTCTGCCTCTCTCCTCATTCTCTCTCTCTCTATCTCACCAAATCTCTCTTTCTCTCTCCAATCTCTCTCTCTCTCCTCTCGTATTTAACCCCCCATGCAGCAGCCGCCTCCTTAACCCATCTTCCTCCATCGCGACCACGAACCCTAACCCTAACCCTAGTCTCGCGATCCCACTGCCGACTTCCCCGCGACCTCGCCGTCGCCGCCGGCAACGCCCCCTCGACCGCCGCACTTCCTCCCTCCTTCCTCCTCTCTCTCCCGCGCCTGCACCCATCTCCCCGACGCCTCCATCCCCTCGCAACCTCACCGTCGACGTCGCCCATCGTCGTCGACGACCCCACGACTCCCTTTCACCCTACTCGACCCGACCTCGTCGTCGTTCCCTCCTCCCCTCGCCGGAGCAGTGAACCCTAGCCTTCATCCTTCGCCTACCTCCGCTGTTCGCCGGAGAAACGTGCCGGCGACCCCGTCGACACCACCTCCGACCACCTCCCTCTCTCCCACGACCACCAGAGCCGACCCCTCTCCTCCAGCTCGCCGCAGCCCCCTTTTCCAGCGACCCCGAGCCCTTTCAGCCGTCCAGCACCCTCGCCGCACCTCCTGTTCACCGCCGGTGGGTCCATCGCCGTCGGGCCCATCATAGTTACCCCTGTTCCTCCTCTGTAAGCATCACTTTACTTCTTTTGGTGCGAAATCCCGTTGATCTTGCATGTTATCTTATTGCTAACCCGTTGCCGTTAACTTTTGCCGGAATCCGACCGTGCCGTCTGACGAACCCGACGCTCCAGCGAAGTCCCCTGGTCCGTGCGATCCCGTTGATCTCTGTTGGGACTCGATCCGTGGCCCGTGCTTCCTTATCGCAGTTTCTGCCGACATCGCATCCGTGTTTCGGTTTGCGGAACCGCCGAGGCAAGTATCTGAATACTTGCTTAACATGCTACAACTTAACCATCATATTGTAACCACACAACTAATATAATATCGATACCTGTTATAACTTAGAATTGCTAGCCACGATTATCCGTAACTTTAAATTAATGAAATCATTGCTCGCATTAACCGGTCTGCTATTAATTCATGCTTAACAAATCAAACCAAGTAGATCATCCCCAATTCATTCGTTAAAATCACTCCTGAGACAATTATTATGCTTAGTTCAAATTCATATAACTCCATTGCGTATACTATCGATATTGTTTCATCTTGTGGCTCTTGCACCTCAAAGGTGCGTGAACCGGATTAATATGGAAATACAAACATCACTGTGTTCACATAGAATAAGAATTGTTACTTACTGTTTCATGCTACTGTTCATTACTTGTTACTATACCTGTTATCATCATATACCTGATTGCATTACGTATTGACCGATCTTGATACACCTGACTCATGTACTGATACACCGGACACAACCCCTGTACATATCGACTCTACCTGTTGAACGTAACCTGACCTGTTACCTGATCTCGTGCCTAATGCCGACAGATCTAACCATTCCTGCTGTCGATCCAGACAGACCTACCTTTGCTTGACTTGTGTTGGCATTAGACCTTCACTACTGAATACCTGACTGACATACATAGTTTGGGGGTATGGGAAAATCAAAGGTGAAACCGACTTGTAACTCAACAGTTCGATACATTGTTCTGATCAGTCTTACGGGCTTGGCCAGCTCCGGAGTGTTGATGCTGACATCACTCATCTATCCTACTACCTTTTACTGCTTAGCGGCACGTCTCGGATTCAGCCCCGAGAATCATGACCGTGGTCCCGGGCACGCACGGGATACTATTGAGTTACATCGACGATTCATCAATTGGTTTCAAAGACTGTAGAGTAGAAAACCTGATAGGGCAGTTTAGTCACCTTTGCACTTTACCCTGCTTGTTACTTCTTATTACTGTTTATTCATGTTCATGCTTGCATTGTTTATTACCATGTTATGCTATATACTTGATATCATGACGCGCTGACGTCTGGGTTTTGCATGGCCCAGATTCCGTACCTTTGTCGTCGACCGAGCAGGAGTACTTCAGCCAGCAGGCTGAACTGTGAGTTCTTGAGAGTTTAGTTTATTTCTGTCATTTCATTTCCAGATGTGAGCCCGCATTATGGGACATACTGTTTATTCATTGTATTGGATCATTAGCTTCCGCACTTATTGTTTATTGATTCTTGTTATTATGGATTTGGACATGTATTAGTTTAGTTTATTTTACTGTTCTGGATATCTTTACAACCGTAATGTGACTGTGGATTGATACTTCCTACCCACAGGTAGCATGGTTGGCTATGTCACGTGCCCAAATCTTGCGTACTCTGGGAAGCGGGGCGTGACATGGTTTTATGGTATCAGAGACATAGGTTAATTGGGCTGATTCTTGTAGTTGGGTATTGCAACCAATACACGAATCAGAATACCCGTGATTAGGAAACATGTCCTGCCACTTTGACCATTTTACTATCCTTGAATCCTTCTTCCGGATCATGTCGGCATGCAAACTTACTTTGCATTGTCAAACTTGAAAACCTAACTTCTTGTTATCTCTAGGACTTAGGCGACTTGGGTGGAGTTAAGTAATTGCGGCTATGATACCGCGGCATAGCTACAATGCAGTACTCTATTTAAGTATCTTGGAGTTCTAGCCTTGATTTATATATGGAATCTATTATCATGCTAATGTTGTTTGTTTTGATTTCAGGACCATGGCAGATAAGAATTTCAAGACGTATCAGAGGCTTGTGGATGAAGCCGCCATGTTAGGAGTGATACGCAGGATGTTGGAAAATCAGAAGAGGCAAACTGAACTGATCCAGCAGCAAGCCGATTCATTTCAGGAGGGTTTGCAGGCTATGCAGCAGTCTGTAAACACCGCTGTAGCGAAGCCAGTTGACCGGGTAGGGACCGTGGCAGATTTCAGACGGTTGGGTCCTACTACTTTTACTGGCTTGGAGGAGCCGTTGCCAGCCGAGCAGTGGCTTGTGGACACAGAGAATTTATTGATTGCGGCACAGATCCCAGAAGACAAGAGAGTTGATGTGGTGCGCATTCAGTTGGTGGATTACGCCCGAGAGTGGTGGCTTGTGGAGGAGACCCGCCTGTCCAAGCCAATCAGTTGGGCGGATTTCTCCAAAAGTTTCTTGGAAAAGTTCTTCCCGCGGACTGCACGGGAGGAAATGGAGGAGAGATTTATTGGGCTGAAACAAAATGGAGCAGCTGTGGATGTGCATGCAGCGGAGTGGACGAGACTTAGCCGTTTCGCTGGACCCTTAGTCGCCAAGGAGGCAGACAGGGCGCGAAGGTTCTTGCGCAGTTTGGATGTGGACATCCAGAGGCAGATTGTCTCCCTGGGTTTGACCACTTTCTCACAGGTTCTTACGGCAGCCAGAGAGCAGCAGAGTTTATCAGGATTGAAAGGGAACCTTCACCAGACAGCAGTTGCGGCCAGGAAGCCTGCATTTGTACCTAACCGAGATCATGGGCGCAGAGGTATTCCAGTGGACCGTCGAGGTGTAGCGCCAATGAAGAAGCCTGTGATCGTTGATCGAAGGAAGAGCGTGATTTGTGATTACTGCCGATTACCTGGGCACGTGCAGAAGGATTGTCGAAGGAGACTAGGACTTTGTCTGGTTTGTGGGGCATCCGATCACGCAGTTGGTACTTGTCCGTCGAAGCTTCGCACGAGAGATGATATACGGAAGCCTCCGCAGAGACCATTCCAAGGGCAGAAGCAGCTGACACAAGGACCCAACCAGGGTCGAGCTTTCACTTTGACAGCTGAGGAAGCCAAGGCATCAGGAGAAGTGGTTTCAGGTACTGTACTCGTTCGTGGTTTTCCTGCTTTGGCATTATTTGATTCCGGAGCATCCCACTGTTTTATGTCATCAAAGTTTATAACTACACACTCGATCACCTGCACGACCATGTCTAGTTTTTGGGACATACACACTGGGAATGGGAAAATCATAGCTAGTAAGGAGTGTAGAGATTGTACGGTTGTTGTTTGCGGACGAGAGCTTTTTGCAGATTTCTTGGTGATTGATACGGGCAGTTATGATGTAGTTTTGGGAATGGATTTTCTTGGCACTTTCCACGCACACATTGATTGTAGGGCAAGGAAAGTAATTTTCCAGATTTCCGGGCACCCTGAGTTTACTTTCATTGGAGGAAGCAGTTCTGTCGGGCCAGTCGAGTTTAGGGCTAGGCCGACGAACAATGTTCTTGCGGCTATGGTTGTGGATAGTAATGAAGAGCCGGCAGTTGTTCGCGACTTTATGGATGTGTTTGAAGATATTTCAGGCCTACCGCCGAAACGAGATGTGGAGTTTGCGATCGACCTTATTCCTGGTGCAGCGCCAGTATCAAAATCTTATTATCCGATGGCACCGGTGGAATTGGAAGAAGTTAAGAAACAAGTGGGTGAATTACTCGAGAAGGGATGGATTCGAAGCAGCAACTCACCTTGGGGAGCTCCAGTTCTCTTAGTAAAGAAGAAGGATGGCACGAGGAGAATGTGCATCGATTACCGAGAATTAAACCGGGTGACTATTAAGAACAAGTACCCGATCCCTCGCATTGGAGAACTTTTTGAGCAGCTTAGTGGTGCGAGGGTATTCTCGAAACTGGACTTGCGATCAGGATATCATCAGGTCCGAGTGAAGGCAGAAGACATTTGCAAGACGGCGTTTCGGACTCGGTATGGGCATTTCGAGTATTTAGTGATGCCCTTCGGAGTGACTAATGCGCCGGCAATATTTATGGACTTGATGAACAGGATCTTTTCACCGTTCTTGGACCAGTTTATTGTGGTATTCATTGACGATATCCTGGTGTATTCGAAGAGTCCGGAGGAGCATGCTGAGCACTTAAGGATCGCACTGCAAACGCTGAGACAGGAGAAATTATTTGCGAAGATGAGTAAGTGCGAATTCTGGTTGGAAGAAGTGAAGTTTCTGGGGCATGTCGTGTCGGGCGATGGAATCGCCGTTGATCCCGAGAAGATTGCAGCAGTTCGAGATTGGCCTGTTCCAAAGAATGTTGCAGAGATAAGAAGTTTCCTTGGACTCGCCGGTTACTACAGAAGATTTGTGGAGAACTTCGCTCGTTTAGCTGAGCCGTTAACCAAGCTTACGCGTAAGGAGATACCGTTTGTTTGGACAGATGGATGTGCATTGGCCTTCGAGACGTTGAAGCAGAAGCTGATAACCGCCCCTATCCTAACCGTACCGGATGATTCAGGAGGACTAGTGATTCACAGCGACGCATCTGGAAAGGGATTGGGATGTGTTTTGATGCAGAACGGGAAAGTCGTCGCTTACGCATCGAGACAGCTGAAGACTCATGAGAAGAACTATCCGACTCACGACTTGGAGCTTGCAGCCGTGATCTTCGCCCTGAAGATTTGGAGACACTACCTTCTGGGCGAGAGAGTTGAAGTCTTTACGGATCACAAGAGTTTGAAATATGTGTTCACTCAGAAAGAGTTGAACATGAGGCAACGCAGATGGTTGGAGCTGATGGCCGACTACGACCTTGATCTTAAGTATCATCCGGGAAAGGTTAATGTCGTGCCAGATGCGCTAAGTCGGTTACCGGCAATTCAGTTATTGACTGTGCAGAGAGAGATCATTGAGGAGTTTCGGAAATTTGACTTGGAGGTTGTGTTACCGCGTGCTACAGGACAGTTGATGCAGTTACAAGTACAATCGTCCTTAGTTGAGAAGATTAAAGCGGCGCAATCGCAGGATCCTAGACTGCAAAAGTTTCGAGAGCAGGTTGGAGCCGGACTACGAACCGATCTACTGATCCATGAAGATGGTTCGTTGAGGTATGGTAGCCGTGTGTGTGTACCAAAAGGAGATGTGCGTGAAGAGCTTATGAAGGAGGCACACAGTTCAGCTTACTCTGTACATCCAGGAGGGACAAAGATGTACCGAGATATTCGACAGCATTTCTGGTGGGAAGGTATGAAACGGGAAATCGCTCGCTTCGTGGCTAAAAGCTTGGTGTGTCAGCAAGTCAAGGCTGAACACCAAAGGGTTGCTGGTTTGTTGCAACCACTTCCGATTCCTCAATGGAAGTGGGAACATATAACCATGGATTTCGTGACGGCTTTACCGCGGAGTCCAAAGGGCAACAATGCTGTATGGGTGATTGTCGATCGGTTGACCAAGGCAGCTCACTTTATTCCTTTTCGGGTTGGTCAATCTACAGAAACCTTGGCAGAGCGATACATGCAGGAGATTGTCAGATTGCATGGAGTACCGGTAAGCATCGTGTCCGACCGGGACACTCGGTTCCTGTCACACTTTTGGAGGAGTTTACAAGAAAGTTTGGGGACTCGATTGAAGTTCAGCACAGCTTATCATCCCCAGACTGATGGACAATCAGAGAGAACGATCCAGACCCTTGAAGATATGTTGAGGGCTTGCATGTTAGACTTCAAAGGTTCTTGGGAAGATCATCTACACCTGGTGGAGTTTTCGTACAACAACAGCTTCCAAGCAACTATTCAGATGGCCCCGTTTGAAGCACTGTATGGTCGTAAGTGCCGTTCACCGGTTTGTTGGGATGATGTTGGTGAACGAAGGTTACTAGGACCAGATTTGGTGGTGCAGACAGTCGAGAAGGTGAATACAATCAGAAAGCATATGAAGGCAGCTCAAGACAGACAGAAGAGTTGGGCCGACACGTCAAGAAGACCTCTGGAGTTCGCCGTGGGCGATTTGGTATTCCTGAAGATATCACCGACTAGAGGGGTGATTCGCTTTGGAAGTCGGGGAAAGCTTAGTCCCCGATTCGTTGGACCCTTCGAGATATTGGAGCGTGTCGGAGAGGTATCGTACCGGTTGGCATTACCACTATCATTAGCAGGAGTTCATGATGTATTTCATGTTTCTCAACTACGGAGGTATGTTCGTGATGAGACCCATGTTTTGGATCACTCGGAGTTGACCGTTCGGGAGGACCTGACTTTTAAGGAGCGACCAGTCGAGATCAAGGATCGAAGAGAAAAGGTTCTTAAGAACAAGGTTATCCCTCTTGTGCTAGTTTCTTGGGGTAACCGATCGCATGGAGAATCTACTTGGGAGCGAGAAGACGAGATCCGGCAGAATTTCCCTCACCTTTTTCAGTAGTTAGTTATCTTGTATCCTTGGAATTTCGATGACGAAATTCTTTTGTAGTTGGGTATGATGTAACACCCGAGCCCAATAATGCTATGTATATTACTAGTTGAGGGTTATTTATTGCTCATTCCAATTTTCCTGATTTTCTGGTGTTTATTGCTAAATTTTACCCGGTTAAGTCATTTTAGCACATAACAATTTTTTAACTCCGAAAATGAAATTTAAGATGTCCATGTTAGCCTACTCGTCGCCACTAGTCGCGTGGTAGCGTCCGCGTATCGAGATTCCGTTCCGTTTGGCTAAACAGGCAAGTTTGGGCGACTACGCGCGCGTGCAAGTGTCCGACTTGGGGGCATGCATTTTAATCATTAAACACCTATTTTCAAAATTTGGAACCCGCTTAAAATCATATAATTTGAATTTGGAACTTTTGGACGCAACCCGGGCGCGATTTGGAAATGTTTCATTTTGCGCCAAAAAGGGCCCATTTAAATTTAATACTAAAACTAAAATTATATACGAATATAATTTTTCCTAACAGCTTAATCCTTTCGCATCTTTACTCAGTTATTTCCTTACCCTTCCCTCAGCCAATCGCAAGCTTGCAAATCCCCGCGTGGGCCCCTCCTTTCCCCATCTCTCTCTGCCTCTCTCCTCATTCTCTCTCTCTCTCTATCTCACCAAATCTCTCTTTCTCTCTCCAATCTCTCTCTCTCTCCTCTCGTATTTAACCCCCCATGCAGCAGCCGCCTCCTTAACCCATCTTCCTCCATCGCGACCACGAACCCTAATCCTAACCCTAGTCTCGCGATCCCACTGCCGACTTCCCCGCGACCTCGCCGTCGCCGCCGGCAACGCCCCCTCGACCGCCGCACTTCCTCCCTCCTTCCTCTTCTCTCTCCCGCGCCTGCACCCATCTCCCCGACGCCTCTATCCCCTCGCAACCTCACCGTCGACGTCGCCCATCGTCGTCGACGACCCCACGACTCCCTTTCACCCTACTCGACCCGACCTCGTCGTCGTTCCCTCCTCCCCTCGCCGGAGCAGTGAACCCTAGCCTTCATCCTTCGCCTACCTCCGCTGTTCGCCGGAGAAACGTGCCGGCGACCCCGTCGACACCACCTCCGACCACCTCCCTCTCTCCCACGACCACCAGAGCCGACCCCTCTCCTCCAGCTCGCCGCAGCCCCCTTTTCCAGCGACCCCGAGCCCTTTCAGCCGTCCAGCACCCTCGCCGCACCTCCTGTTCACCGCCGGTGGGTCCATCGCCGTCGGGCCCGTCATAGTTACCCCTGTTCCTCCTCTGTAAGCATCACTTTACTTCCTTTGGTGCGAAATCCCGTTGATCTTGCATGTTATCTTATTGCTAACCCGTTGCCGTTAACTTTTGCCGGAATCCGACCGTGCCGTCTGACGAACCCGACGCTCCAGCGAAGTCCCCTAGTCCGTGCGATCCCGTTGATCTCTGTTGGGACTCGATCCGTGGCCCGTGCTTCCTTATCGCAGTTTCTGCCGACATCGCATCCGTGTTTCGGTTTGCGGAACCGCCGAGGCAAGTATCTGAATACTTGCTTAACATGCTACAACTTAACCATCATATTGTAACCACACAACTAATATAATATCGATACCTGTTATAACTTAGAATTGCTAGCCACGATTATCCGTAACTTTAAATTAATGAAATCATTGCTCGCATTAACCGGTCTGCTATTAATTCATGCTTAACAAATCAAACCAAGTAGATCATCCCCAATTCATTCGTTAAAATCACTCCTGAGACAATTATTATGCTTAGTTCAAATTCATATAACTCCATTGCGTATACTATCGATATTGTTTCATCTTGTGGCTCTTGCACCTCAAAGGTGCGTGAACCGGATTAATATGGAAATACAAACATCACTGTGTTCACATAGAATAAGAATTGTTACTTACTGTTTCATGCTACTGTTCATTACTTGTTACTATACCTGTTATCATCATATACCTGATTGCATTACGTATTGACCGATCTTGATACACCTGACTCATGTACTGATACACCGGACACAACCCCTGTACATATCGACTCTACCTGTTGAACGTAACCTGACCTGTTACCTGATCTCGTGCCTAATGCCGACAGATCTAACCATTCCTGCTGTCGATCCAGACAGACCTACCTTTGCTTGACTTGTGTTGGCATTAGACCTTGACTACTGAATACCTGACTGACATACATAGTTTGGGGGTATGGGGAAATCAAAGGTGAAACCGACTTGTAACTCAACAGTTCGATACATTGTTCTGATCAGTCTTACGGGCTTGGCCAGCTCCGGAGTGTTGATGCTGACATCACTCATCTATCCTACTACCTTTTACTGCTTAGCGGCACGTCTCGGATTCAGCCCCGAGAATCATGACCGTGGTCCCGGGCACGCACGGGATACTATTGAGTTACATCGACGATTCATCAATTGGTTTCAAAGACTGTAGAGTAGAAAACCTGATAGGGCAGTTTAGTCACCTTTGCACTTTACCCTGCTTGTTACTTCTTATTACTGTTTATTCATGTTCATGCTTGCATTGTTTATTACCATGTTATGCTATATACTTGATATCATGACGCGCTGACGTCTGGATTTTGCATGGCCCAGATTCCGTACCTTTGTCGTCGACCGAGCAGGAGTACATCAGCCAGCAGGCTGAACTGTGAGTTCTTGAGAGTTTAGTTTATTTCTGTCATTTCATTTCCAGATGTGAGCCCGCATTATGGGACATACTGTTTATTCATTGTATTGGATCATTAGCTTCCGCACTTATTGTTTATTGATTCTTGTTATTATGGATTTGGACATGTATTAGTTTAGTTTATTTTACTGTTCTGGATATCTTTACAACCGTAATGTGACTGTGGATGGATACTTCCTACCCACAGGTAGCATGGTTGGCTATGTCACGTGCCCAAATCTTGCGTACTCTGGGAAGCGGGGCGTGACAGTAAATTACAATAGACCGACCTTTGTGATATTCTGCAATATTAAGAGTTATTTTCTAATATTGCAGACAGCTCAGACCGTGGCGCAAGGTGGTACACCGAGCGTGCTGTCCGCGTATCTTGCCGTCCACGGCACCTCGACAGATCCCGCCACGGGCGGGCTTCGATATCCCGACGTTGTTACCCAGGAGTATTGCGTAAGTTTTAATATTTATTCTACCCATATTTGAAATTTTAGTTTTGGAAGGTTCAAGTTTAAGTTTAAATTTTATACTTATACTTACTGCTTAATGTGGGTGTAGGAGTGGGTGGTTGAGCAGGCCGAGGCCTCGGGTATCGATTTTACCGGACAGAGCGATCTGATGCTGCTGACCCCAGTTCTGGACGCCGCACACGGAGGGTACCACGGAGGTTGGGAGAGAGGCCGGGGACTGGGCCCTAGCAGGGCCCATATGAGGTTGGACTCCATCTCGGCGGTTACTTCCTTCGTCTCCAGTGAGCGACGCGTCCAGCAGGAACTGGAGAGCTTGAGGGCCACCGTTCCGGAGTTGAAGGAGATGCTGGTATGTATACTACTTTATAGTAAAATATCATGTCATATTATAGATATCAACATATCCATAATTAGTACGTAGCTTGAGCTTATTTGGTTTTAGACTTAGGTTTGATTAATCATACATACATATATAATTAAAATAAACAACGGTTTTCCAAACTAGATATCCAAATGGGATTTCGAAATAACTTAATAATGATACGAATTCGAATAATACACAGTTCTTACACGCTTCTTACACACGTTAGGTCCAGACGCGACAGGGTACATCGGCCGAGCCTCCACATGCATCTCCTTCGGCTGCGGCTCCGCAAGCCACTACATCGGCTGCGGTTCCGCAGATAGCTCCTATATCTCCACCGCCCGCTCAGACTCCCGCAGCCGTGGCTCCGCAAGCTACTACCTCGACGGCGGCTGCGCAGACCACATCGCCAGCTCCACAGGACGCTCAGACTCCAGCTCGCGCCGAATTGCGTGGTTTATTGACCGAGGAGAAGGCGTGCCTTATTCTATCATTTATCAGAGGTGGAGCTGGACCGAGTTAGGGGAGCTTTTTGATTCTTATTTTTTGAAACATGTATTTATTTATATCATACATATTGTACTACATTTTGAAACGATATTGATATTGATATTGGTTTATATTTATATCATATTCAGTATTTGGGTTTCTTTTGTATATTATATACGTGAGATGTGATTATGAATATTGCGATATATGTTGTGTGATGATTAATTTTATATTTTATTGATATATATATTATTGTGCACAGGGCGAGAAAAAATCAGGCAGCCCTTTTTTAAAAAAAAACAGATAATGTGTACCTACGGATTAATCCGTAGGTACACATGTTGCCCCTAAACCGTAGGGGCAAAATATCAGCATTAACTGATATGTCCCTCCTGATCTCAGTATCAGGGGGTTGGGCTTGCCCCTACGGATATATCCGTAGGGGCAAACAAAAGCCCCTACGAATATGTACCTACGTATGAATCCGTAGGGGATAGTTCTTGGCCCTACGGATAAATCCGTAGGTATAGATAATATATTTAAAAAAACCGTAAATAAAATAACTTTTTTTCCCCTACGGCCAACTCCGTAGGTAAAAAAGGACCTACACAGAACTCCGTAGGGGTAAGTTTTTGCCCGTAGGGGCAAGTTCAGGGCTTCAACTTGCACCTACGACGTTTGCACCTACAGATTATTTTTTTGCCCCTACGGATAAATCCGTAGGGGCAGTGGTTTGCCCCTACGGGTAAATCCGTCGGGGCAACCCTTATTTGTAGTAGTGACAATTTGTGAAAACTAGATTTTTAAATGAAAAGATTAAAGTTTTTAAGAAAATACCCTCAAGTTTCCAACAGATAGATTTTTTCATAAAAATAACATAAACTTTTAAAAACAAGTTTCATCACTAAAATACCACCAAATCTAAAATACATTTTTATAAAACTATTGACATTTTAATTAACATGTTTGTATCAAAAACAACCTCGAGATTTGTTTTTAAATTAAAATATTTTACATAAACCCACTCGAGTAATGCAAACATGTAAAAACATACAATAAACAAATTAATAAATATTTAAGGACTTTAGATTAATAATGGGTGTAAGAGGTACTAATTCTCTAGGCCTCGGGAGCCGGAGAAAGTGGGTACTTACCTATCTAGCCTAGATAACATTAAAGGAATTTCAATGACAATCGTTTTTGAAAATGACAAAAATCCTGTCGTCTATGTGCAACAGTTGCCCGATTGTTCTCAAATTTAAAGATTTCAAAAGTGAAATCTTTTTAATAAGATATGTCTAGAATCTGAACTCGAATTCGAACTTTTCTTGAATTCCAATCGAAGTTAAACTCAAACTCAGACCCAGACTCGAACCCAACTTGAAATTAAACATTTGAGCTTGAGTTGACTTGACCCGAACCATGAATATGACTTAACACGAACTTGACATGAATACTTGAACGCAATATGAACCTGAACCTGAACTTGTACTCCTTATATTCATGAAATCGGTTAAGGCCTGTAAACTGGAACTATACAATAAAATATACGGGGATAAGGGATACGTTGGTAAGAAATGTATGATGTGGCACGAGAGTTAACTAAAAGACATCTCCTGAATATTCTTGTGCCGTTGTCCTATGGGTTTGACGGGGCTTTATATTCTATTGTGCTGTAGGCTCGTGAGTTTGACAGACCACTCTCGTATACATGCTTATATTTATTATCAAACTACAAACAACCATGTTAAAATAGTTAACCTTACACATATAAATGTCATGTTTAAGATACCTTTACATACAACCTTACCTGTTCATTACTACTTGGTTGTCTGTTCATTTTACATACCCTCAGTCATCAGTATTTTTTCTTTGGGGACTTACCTTGCGCTTGTTCGCTGACGACATTCCTTTCTGTTTCTTTTCTTTGCGATATTCATCTGGTGGACAGGATTTTGAAGAGATCGAGTCAAGCCAAGAGGACTTCGAGCAGCTTAGCACTCAGCCACAATACTAGTATTTTTTCGTCAGCTTTTATTTCCAGTATGTCATTGTTTTGGATCCTTTTCACATTTGCACTTTTATTTCAGTTATCTTTTATCTAGACTATGAAAATGAATGTTAATAAATTTGTTGTTACATTTTAAATACTCTTTTTAATTCTTGCATATTGTTATATTGCTTTCATACGCTTAACGTATTTAATAAGGGAAATGCCCTTCTCATAGTAAATACGTTGTGAGTCTCGTCACGTGCTATTATCATCTTCTGGAAAGCGGGGTATGACAGACGCGAACGGAAACGACGACAAGATCTCGATTAGAAGGCTCGGCCTATGGATCGACGACTGTTGGCTTGGGTGGTGACCTTGTCTTGGATGTGTGCTGCTTGGTTTGATCTAGATAATGTCTTGAATGTTGCTGAAACGCAAATATGAACTGATTGGATGAATATGGTGAAGAAAAATTAGTGGACGGATTTGATTGGATTCATGTATTAAAGACTTGATGAAGTGGTGGAAATTTTGATTTTTGGTAGACGATTGCTTAGGTTTTATTTTTTTTCAGATGAGAGAACTTGGATTATTGGGCCGGCTATAATAGGGTGAGGGATTTAAGATGATGATGAGTTTAAACAGTATTAGATATTAAATAGAAGTAAATAGTATGTATATTGATTTAGATATACTGTAATCGATTTAGATTTTTATTAGTTTTAAATTAGACATTTTAGGAGATAAAGAATATCATGAGATATATTTTACTTATAAATATTGGTTTATAATTAAAGTAGTTTTAGAGATTTTCAAAGATCTTTAAAAAAACTTTACCATCTCTCTTTATCAACTAATCAAATTTTAACATACCAGTACTCTTCCTTATATAATCTATTTAAATATATTAATGCGAAATATGAATATGAATACATAAACCTAATAAATATGAATACATAAACCTAACAAATAAAATAATAAAACTATTGTAACCACAAACAAAACATAATTATAATAATAATGTATATAATAAAATATACTCAATAAAATATATTATGCCGTACAAATATTCTAGGGTGTTATAACAATCCATCCAAGAGACAAAATGGCGGGATCCACAACACCTAGATACTAGTGCCAAACAGGTAGGCCCATGGCTTTAATCTCTTGAGTGGATTGCGGTAGATTTCAAACTCGGTGGGTCTAAGTATTTTTCAAAATATAGCTCAACTTGATCCACATGTCATGATTGAATATTTGGAATGGATTCACTAGTAAAATTATTTGTGTAGCCCATCAAGATTTGTCAGCGGCACTTGTTTAGTTGTACTCTTGTTAGCTTCATCTTAAATCGCGCAGAATGCCATTTTAGTTTACCACGAATAAGTAATTTATTGGCATAGGCATTCTCTTCTCAAAATTGCTCAAATTCAAAGCGAGATAACAAAAGCAAGTTCCAAATGAAAAGCATGGGAAGTGTTTGTGCCGATAAATTATTTTAGAGATATAAATGTCGCATAGAGTAAACTATATAGAGTACACTATTCCAACTATCATTCCGGAATTGGGCCCGGGATCCTTTTTCTTTATATATACGTCTTTACAGGTTGAAGATTCTTGGTTCGAAGCATGAGCATTTGTGTGGCAGTATTTTTAATTTAAATCCGTATTTAATACGTGTCCGGAGGGAATTGTACCTGGATACGTTGCCCTGCTACCATGTCAAAATCTTTTTTACCGTATCAAAACTTTAAAATTATGATGAGAGCTGAGAGTCATTTAAAGAAATATTCTATCAGGATATTACGGAAAGGTTGATTTATTTTAATGAGGACAATCAAAGAAGGGATCTGATAACCATTGCATGGATACAATGAGGTCAAGATGAGATTTATCTCAGATTAAGATGAGTACCAACTGACCAAAATCATAATCAATTACAATAATTAATGTCATTAACAGCTACTGATAGATAAACATTACAATACTTTAACTTACTCAACAACGATTCATGCTTGTTTAAGTGATAGCATCGAGATTTTCTTCGATGTAATCTTAAGAAAAGTTGGGATTTCCCAAAAAAGATGCCATATTCGTTTTGAAGGGTAAAAGAGAATATTGAAATTTCACGTGGCTGTGGGGTCAATGAACCAACCCACGGCAGCAAGTGTAATTAATGCTCTGCGCATTATTAATCTTTAATTAATGAGCCACCCATACCAACAGATGAGAAATAATAAGCAATAGGGTCTACCACATAAATTAAGGTGATTGAATCGTTGAGGGGGCAACAACCTAATCGGATTCGGAGTGTCAAGATTTAGAGTGTAAGCTGTTATATATTATCCCTCACCTACTACAATATGGGGTTGTCCCTACGGACTCAAAAATCCGTAGGGGCAAATATTTCTTGTCCCTACGGATTTATCCGTAGGTCCAAGTCGTTGTCCCTACGGTGCCTTACGTTCTAATTTTTCTTTGGTCTTACGGAGCCGCAAGCCGGGGACCTACGGTTATGTCCGTAGGGACATCTACATAGGTTATTAATTGTTGTGGGGCAACAACCTTATCGGATTCGGAGTGTCAAGATTTAGAGTGTAAGCTGTTATATATTATCCCTCACCTAATGACCCCTGGGCCCCATAAGTTTCAGTCATTTTTTAGGCAAAAAAAATTTAGGCCCCTGGGCCCAAAAAACAACTAGTCTAGTTCCCTGCCCAAAATAAAATTATGAAAACCTCCCTATGATTAAAAAAAAACGGTTGGCTTTGGGTCCCTAGCATGATTGACAACTATGAGATCTCATCTAGAGAAGGGATGGTGAAGGGGATTCTTATTATTTGGATTTGATCTAGTTAATTGAGGGTTAATTTTGACTAGTCGATAAAACTAGGTAGTCTCATGTTGACAATCATGAGATCTACTTAGTGGAAAATTTAGATAATTAAGTTAATTAGTACATGATCTTAAAGATCTTTATTTCCTCATTATTATTCGATAGGGTATCTTTTGAAATTCGTATATGTTATGCTTAATCTATGTTTTGATAATTTATTGCGATGTATGAATGCCCTTTGCTTTTATTAGTTGATAGATATTTGTTTCTATGGTTGAAACAAAATAAGAAAACATATAATTTAAATTACTATGAATAGATGTAGTTGAATTGAAACCCTACATATTTTCCTTTCTTTGAATTGTTATCAATCTTGCAGTTATTTTCTTTAGTTAATTTTCTTAATCTTGCTTTTAATTATTTTAAACTTTTGCAATTTATTTAATTAGTATAATTTTCTAAAACTTAAATATTTTCTTAATTCGCTGGATTTAACTAGGATTGCTCTCTTTCATATGGATAGGCCCACAAGTGCTACAATTGACAACCGTTCACTTGCGATATAATTAGAACTTTAAAACAAACCCAACAAGTTTTTGGCGCCATTGTCGGGGAAGACGGTTTAAATCTAATTAAAATTTTCGAATTAAGTTTTCGTTTATTTCAATTATTTTTTGTTCTATTTTACTCTGTTTTTTTTTCTGATTTCTTAACAGGAGATTCAAAGATACAGAGGACATTTGGGAGGAGACACTACTACAATAAGGGATTGCCCCTACGGCTTTATCCGTAGAGGCAAAGCACTGCCCCTACGGATATATTCGTAGGGGCTCGAAAATTCTCCGTAGATGCAATGGTCGCAGGTGCAAATTTTCGCCCTGAACATGCTCCTACGAAATAAAAATTGCCCATACGGTTTAATGCATAGGGGCATATATCCCTACGGTGTATTCTGTAGGGACAAAATATTTATTTAATTTAGTGGTTTATAAAATAAAATACTTGCCTCTCCGGTGCTATCCGTAGGGGCAACTTCCGGCCCCTACGGAGTTAGCCGTAGGTCCAGAAATAAGCCCCTACGGATATAGCCGTAGGGGCAAGTGTAATAGCTGTTACTGAGTCCATAGGAGCAAAATGTCAGGTATCCTGATATTTTGTCCCTACGGATAAATATGTAGGGGCAAACTGTGGACCTACGGATTAATCCGTAGGTGCAACAATGGCCCTACGGATTAATCCGTAGGGACATAATATCAGGGTTTTTTTTTTATAAAAAAAGGCCTTCCTGTTTTTCCCCACCCTGTGCACAATAATATATACATCATATAACCAAATACATAAATATTCATAATCAATATCCCATGCATAATATATAAAAGAAATAGACAAACAGAATACGATATCAAACTAAATTATCGTGAACAAGCAAACAACCACCAACCATTATCGTCCAAAATTTATACAATATGTATCAGATAAGTATATACATTCTCAAAAATATAAATAAACCTACCCTAGCTCGGTCCAGCTCCTTCACTTTTGATAATCGCCGTAATCTGACGCATCTACTCCTCGGTGTAGCCCGGAGTCGTCAAAAACTCGACCAATGAAGGAGCGGACTGTGTGGGAGTCTGAGCGGGCTGTGGAGCTGCAGGAGTGGTCTGCTGTTCATACCATAATATTGCATTATTATATTCCCCAGTCCTAGTTATTTTACAAATAAACAGGTGCTTTTGACCCATGTCTACTACATAGTTGCAGGTTACAGGTTCTCGGAATAAAAACAGTAAAAAAGACAAAAGATGATACAAAAGTGAGACTACGACCAATAAATGGTGGAATCCTGATCAAGCCTACACGAAGATCAGTTCACAAAGTACAAGGCAGAGCAAGGTTCAAGACTTCGTCACGAAGCAACGGCAAAACCCCACTACAATGATCACTGGAAAGATCTGGAAGAGAAATAGAAGATATTCTGAAGAAAAACCTGAACAAACAAGTACCCAAATGCAGTAGAAAAACCCCCAGCAAAATTGAAGACACAAGCTTACTGTTTGGCCGCGGAACCGCGGCCAAACTCTGCTTTTGGCCGTGGAACCACGGCCATGTGGGGCCCATGTCGTTGCAGAAAGTTTGGTGCGCTGGCATTCGTTGAATAGGTCTTTTTCTTAAGGGGTGTTTTTGTAATAGCAGATTTGCGAGTCAATTGTAACCCTAGAGTTTCTATCCTCTATAAATAGGAACCCTAAATCTTGTATTAGGTTATGCCTCCTTTCATTAATAAAATTCAGATTTCTTTTGGAGAGCATCGATGCCTCTTTTCATATCATCTATTCAGATCTGACAAGTCTTGTGTAAATGTTTGGAGAGAGCCATCAATAAAGTAAGTAGTTTTATTTAATTGCCTTAGTATAGATCTTTAATTCCTTGCCCTATATAGATAGATAGCATGTCATTCAATTCCCTAATGAGCGAATAGTCTCCTCGCTTGTTAGGGTTAGCTTTTAGGAAAGCTTTTGAGAGATGAAGATCTTTCATTCCTTTCTTGCCTATCACACATAATTAATAGAACTCCATGCATACATGCACACACCGCTCCCTACGGCACCTTATCCCACGAGGTAGCGGTGATACCGTGGTATAAAGGCCCGGTTGAGCGTGTTTTCCATGGAGGTTAGGGTAAGGATTGATAAAGGAAGGAAAAGAACCTAGAAGAAGAAACACCTTCCCGAATGGTTCTAATCCCCTTTATTAATAATTACCATAACATCTCATAGATCTTAATTTGGGTATAGAAAGCGGTAAGATTTATTTACATTTCTAAACCTACCCTAAACCTAACCCTAGCAAGATTTAGATTTAGATAGATTTAGTTTTTAGATTTAATCAATCCGACACCCATCGGAATTAACTCGTAAGAACAACTAGGAAATTCACAACATCTTTGTGGACCGATCCGTACTCACCGGCTAGCTACCAAGCGACGCCGTTCTTGATTGTGGTTATAAATTATTTGATTCATCTTTTAAAAGCGTATAAGCTAAATTAAAATCATCTCAATCAAATGGCGCCGTTGCCGGGGATAGCGTGTTATTTCCTTTTTGCAATTTCGGGTTAATCTAAAATTGAAAAATCATAAAAAACTGAAAAATTAAAAAATATAAAAATTTATCATCTTTGTATTTTGTGAAGGGTATTTTTTTTGTTTGAATTTTGATCTACAATCGAATTCAGATCTGGAAAAATCCAGAAATCGAAACAGAAAACAGAAGAGCTGAAAATCAGAGGAGTACCATAACAGAAGAATAGAAGATTTTTGGAGGCATAAACCTACTAGCCGACCGCGCATCCGCGGCTTTGACCCAGCTTTGACCGTGCATCCGCGGTGGCTTGGTGACATCATCACCTCCAAATTTTTCTCGGAAACTACGTCGACGCCGCCGCCGCGCTTCCGCCGCCATAAGCGCCTTCTGGCCGCGCTTCCGCCGCGGGTCTGGTGACGTAAGCACTAAAAATTCACTGTAAATCTCCTCTGCTTCTCCTCTGCAAATCCCGATATATCTTTTGTCAAATCTCCTGCAGGATTCTTTGCGCTTAAAAAAAATCTCTCTCTCTTCTCAATAACAAATCTTGTGCAAGATTCTTTGCGCCGCGTTTAAAAATATAAAAATTTGATTGCAAGTGGTTGTTACTGTTTTGCATATTTTTAATCGGACTTTAAGGGGCTTGTGTAACGTTTTGAAAATCGTTTCGGTGAAATTTCGAAAAATCGGTAAAATAAGGGGGTTTCTGTAAAAAGTCAAAATGCAAATATCTTATTATAAAAATTAAATATACATATTCTAACTATATAATTGCTATTATTTGGTGTTTATTGAGCCGCTGGTGAAATTTCAAATTTTCTGAAAAAAAATATTATTTTATTATTATTTAAGCCGTCACTAATACATTTAATTAGGGAAAATTACAAATTGGAATGAGTTGAAACAAATTTTGTGCTTCATAAAATATTAAATAAAATTTTATCATGTGGTTTTTGAAATGAAATCGTTTTCCAAAACGGTTTAGAAAATATTGAAGAAAAATGCTTATTTTGTGAAAATAAAAGGGTTTTGGTGCATATTGTATTGGTGTTTGGTGTTCATTGCTCTACACACACACCCTCTCATCCCCACCCACTCACTTTTCCTGCCAATTTATGGCCGAATTCAGCCCCCCCCCCCCCCCCCCTTCTCATCTCTTTTTAAATGGAATAAAAGAAAGAAAGAAAGAGTGAATATATTAATTAATGAAGTATGGGATGTTTGACTTTAATGTACACATAATTCTCTCTCTCCCCCACTTCCACTCACAGCAGCCCCTCCCCATTTGGCCGAGCCCCAATTCTCCAACAGCCCTCTTCATGTCTCCACTTCTTTTCTCTTCAAAAATCCCTCCATTTTGCTTCAAAAATCCATCCAAAGTCTCACAAATTCACCCTTTATCATTTACCCAATATTCTTTGACCCAAAGTGGTTTGGATTGAGGAGCAAGGAGATATCTTTTGGAGATCTGGATTTCATGTTGATCCATGGTTCATGACGTATAAGTTTCATCCAAAAATTGTCACTTGTTAATTGTAGGTTTGGATTTAGTTTCAATTAGATATTCTTATAACCTTAATTTCAAAATGAGAATTTCAAGAGAATAGGTTGTGATCAAATTAGGCTTGTTATCATTAGATTGTGGTCTTATGGAGTAGATTAACATGTTAATGTTATGTAAAACTTGATCTTGTTGCATCTTGCTAATTGCTACATTAAAAATTGTCCAAATTGCATAATATTGTAAACTAGGTTTTTAAATTAATTATATTTTGTGGGATTAAAATCTAAATTAAGGTTTCATGTCATTATTAATATTATAATGAGTGGTTTAATGATTTTGGTTCATGTAAAACCAAGCTTAATTGTTATATTGTGAATTTTGCTTTAAAAGATATTAAAAATTGATATTTTTGCAAACTAGGATTTTGGAAATTATGCAAATTTATGAGATTAAATTATGGAAATGGTTTTTATGACTTATTTAAGTTATTTAATAAGTATTATGGCCGCTAGAATCGTTTAAACATCGAGTTTTGTACTAAAACGACGAATTGTGCTTGCTAGATTTTCGGAAAAATGACTTTTTAAGTGGAATTGGGGTTTTGTGAATTTTAACCTATTTTATATCAAAATTAGTGTTCGTGAATGTGCAAATGAGTGTATTTGGGTTTTTCTCGATGGTTTGGCGTTTGTACGCCGACGTCGAGGGTTTTTGAGTTGATTTGTGAAAGCAACCATAGGTTTTGACCTATGTGGGATTCGTGCGTCGTTTTGGTCATGAGTTGGATTTTAATGAGATACGGTGCGTTATGATATGTAGGTACCCCATGCGGACTTCGAGACGACAAGCAAGCGCGTGGCGACGTCGGCACCGGCGAGCGAGATCAGGTGAGTAGATTTATATCTACGGGGTGAAGTCGGGTGGATGGCGTATAGCACCCCCGCAGTCCGTGGTGATGTATACGGATGCGTATACACACCAACAATTTATGATATGTTGTTAGGATTTATTATTAATGATTTTAGATGGATATTGGTGTTGGATTGGCGCATGGTTACGAAACCTTAGGTAGTGGTTGCACCACACATACACACATACCCATATTTGCATACATTCTTCTTTTATATGTGCGTACATGGGATTATATATTGATGTGTATATTTACACATGGGTATGGGACTATGTGTTTATATATACTGGATTTGAGGATAGTAATTAGGATTTGAGATGAGTCGATGATATTGGGCTTGAGGCCAGAAGATCCGTGATGTGTTTTGGTTCGTATTGAGATATGACATGATGTTTTAGCGGGTCTTTTGACGTAGTGATTCTTACATGCATGCATACATAGATGGTATCAATATTGTCCTAGACGTAGATCAGTACCCCGATCATGATATTTGATAAAGAGGATATCAGATGAATAGTATGATGAATGTGATATTGACCCGTACCCAGATTTGGGATGCCGTACGACGGATTTACGTACGAGCTATATTTTGATGATTGATCTGCACTCTTGACTTGGGATGTCTGATTATAGATATGGCATCGGATATGATATTATTGAGGCTGGATCACCGACTATACATATACAGGTAGGTATATGTATCGACTCAGATGATAGGCGGTTTTCTTACCTGTAGTTCAGCTTGTTAGTTCAGCCGTATAGTTTAGTGTAGTTGTTAGATTAGATTAGACTTCTACCTATTTCAAAAACTAACGAATCGTGGGTTTTTAAAAGACAGCCCAAGGGATCCTACGGATATTTCAAAAGACTTATCTTTTCATAAAAACACCGTAGCCCCTATTTTCAAAACCCCATGATTTGTGTTATTTCAAAAGGCACCATTTGTAGAACTTATATTAGATTAATGCAGATTAGTTATAGTTGCGTCTAGTATTCAGCTCCCGCTTATTATTGTGGTTCGCTTCGCATCGCATACTTATGTTATAATTTCTTATTGAAATGTTGATATCTTATTGTTAGGACACCAACACCATTACCGATGATGCGTATGTACCACGTACACTTACTTGCCGGCTCACACACATCTTCATCGGTAATTGCCATGTCACGTACACCTTAGAAAATATTATTGCTTAACTTAGCTTGATAGCTAGTATTTTGACATAATATTAGTGTACTTACCTTATATGCCAGCTTAGATATTGTAGTTATTACTTGTCGCTTCATGCAGACTGTTATTCATTCTCATGCTTATATTCATGGTTTTACATGCTATTGATGATTCGGATTTCCATGATATTTTCTGGATTTGGAGGAAAACCGCAAAACATATATAAACTGCTTTCCCTCTTTTAAAATAAAAATGCGGTTTTCCCATGATGTATGAGTCGTCCACCATGAGTTTGCTGATGGATTTCGAGACCCGATTCGAGGAGTTGGATGAACCGTTTCGGGTACATGGTGGACCCGGTATGGTACCCCGGGGCAAGATGAATATGGTGTTGACGTTGAGCCTGGCAGGGGGCAGATTACCTACCGGTGATATTACCCGACGCGTCGGATATCCGGAGGATACCGTCGTGGTCTTGAGATGGATGGTAGGGGCCGGTCTGGACTGACGGCGCTCTAGATATTGAGATTGAGACATTGATATTTCGAGACAGTGAGATTTATGTTTTGTGTCGATGCTAGACACTGTTGATACTGATTTCATTATGATACCTCAGTTTAAAAATACGAAGGAAATCTCACTAATTTATGAAAACAGTTTCTTCATTTACATGTATTCTGTTTTCATGCATTCATACCTCATTCATATGATATATTGCTACCTAAGGCACAGACACGGCCACATGAGATTACACTCGGGTTAGATATTTACCCTAGCCTTGTTATAGGCTGCATGTTATATACATTTTTGAGGATATATTATGATCATTGACCTAGGATTGCGTTATTTATGCGATTTCTGTTCGTAGATGTTTTTCTATTCACGAGTTGGCAACTCACCCCCGTTGTGCCCCAGTTTCTTGCAGGTTTGCCGTACAGGTTTCGTTACGGCTTGCGGGCATAGTTTCCTTCGGGTGATTTGCTAGTAGGTTGGTTTACTGTATCGTACCCCCCATTATATAACTTGTATATTATTATTCAGTTGTATCTAGAAGTTCCATCAACCAAACATGTATTTATTTTTGAGATAGAGACCAGTGATGTTATTCTTTCGACCTTAGAGTCACGCGTATATTTCTGCGGTTTTCTTGTGGTTTCGAGTTTCCTTTTGAGTTTTTGATCCTCGCCGTTGGCATTGTATATTATATTGTTTGTGTGGTTGTGACCGTCAATTGACGAAGAGCTAGCTCCCGCTTGGGGATGCATTTTTATTGATTTCGTATACTATTCATGTTGTATCCCGTTTGGGGGCCAGTATTTACAAAGGAGACTCTGCCGAAATTTTCGGGAAATATTTGATGTTTTTTTTAACCGCATAATTCGGCTTATGCTATTAAAACTTCTGGATTTAAATTGGTTTTCCTACCCTCTACTACTCTTCTTGGTTTGGATTTCTCGGTTTTCGGCTTACTTAGAATACGTACGCCTTGAGACGTTCGTAGTTTATGTGCCGGTTATGTTCCGTACTTTCGGGTCGTGACAGCTTGAGACCAATCCAGATTGGGTGGAGATTTCATCACCTTCCCAGGACCCCAGAAATCACATAAGGCATATGCATTGACCATGATTTAATTAAAAAAATACTAGACTCAGCCCTAAGGACGTCGCGCTCAATAGGACAGAGGACTAGTTGTAGGCATCGGCCGTTGATCCTAACCTGACTTTGCGGTGTCTAGGCAAGTGTGTCTAAGGCGAATGGTTACTTAATTAGGGCCACTACTTGTAGTGGAGAGCCTCCCATTCACCTGGCACTTACCTGGCCGCAATTGGCGGTGAAGAGGCGGTTTGAGGTTCTATTTCTAGCCCTTTGGAACAGTTAGGAGCTGTCTAGCTGACCTAGGTGACCCTAGATCTAGGCCTGATTGTGCATTTGTGGTTGATTGAAATTGTGTCTAAGCCCTTTATCGAAAATCTTTTTTCGCAAAAAGTTCCAAAGAAAAAAAAAAGGAATTTTTTTTTATAAAAACTTGCAAAATTTTGTCGCTAAGAAATCTGTGCACCCCACATTCTTTCTCTTCTCCTTTCTTCCATCATGGGTACCCTACCTTATAAAACCCTTGCCGAACTTTGGTACCCTGAACCAAACCATGCCTCTTACGCGAATTGTTTCGGTCGATTTAAGAACGACTCCTCCATACCCAAAATTTCTTTGAAAGATCGAATAGAAGCGTCTAGGAGAAACAATTCGACTTTGCAATCCACTTTGTATCCACCGTGTCAACCTTCACCATCTTTGTACGTTGATACCACTTTTTCGAGTCCTGTTGTAACTCCTAAACCCATGTCTATTGCTGCGCATATTGAACAATCTCATAGCCGATCTTTCACTCCTCTCAACACATCCAGTTCTTGGGATCAACAAGTCCATTCACCTTTTTATCCAAATGTTGATCATACTCCTGTCCAACCATTCAATTCCTACCAGTCCTACCCTACTTCCGCACCTTCCCTAGATATTGTTTCTACACAACCATTTGGGAGTTTCCAAAATCCAAACAAGTTTGAATCTTTTACCGAAACCCCTTCACAACCCATGTCTAGTTTGGAACAGTCGTTGGAAGCCTATATGGTAGCGACAAACCAAATGATTAGGAATATGGATGCGTCCATGGCCGCCCTTATGCAACCTGGCGAACCGGTCGCTAGTTTCCAACTAGCTCCAAAAATTCCAATGTATGAGGAGGCGGTTGGACAGAGTGAGAATTTGAGAGGAGGGAGTGAGTTCTACACCTTTTCAAATCAAACCTACCCATACCCTATTGAATCCCACAACTCCGGTTTTCAATCGCGTGTCCCAAATGATTCACCAGGTAAAGATAAATCGTTTAATGAGTTGTGCGACTTTGTAGTGTTTGATTTGCCAGATTGTGAAGAGTCCCTTTCGAGTGAAACCACACCTAATCCTTTTGAACCTTACACCTCCATTCTAGAACCTGAATTGATAAATATCCATGCTTTTGATGAGGTGTCTGAAAAAATAGATTTTCACTTGATTGAGGATATTGACGCCGGGAATATTTTAGATGATGAACCCGTCGATTTGATTGAAATTTTATGTCCAATTCATCATCCCGAGTCATTAAATGTTTCTCCCGAACCTCATATGCGTCTTGATTTTGATGATAATGGCATGGATAAGCTAAATTTTGAGGAGAATTATGAGGATAGTATTGAGGAGAGTATTGAGGATAGTATTGAGGATGAACCATTTTTGTTTGATGTGTCCGATTTTCCAATTCATCCTCTTGAACCTTTAACTGTTATACTTCCTAAATCAAACCCCCTCCTTTTCATCGTTCCGACCACGCAAAATATCACGCTTGAGGACTATGAGCTTGAAAAATTTCTGTTTGATCACAATGGTTTTGACGCCACTAGTGCGTTCCTCTTTGAATCTGACACAGTTCTCATAACTGATAACGATTACGAGTGTTTCAATTTTTCGGACGATTTTGAAGACCCGCCGCCTGAGTTTGAGTCCTTTGAATTTTCAGATGAGCTAGTTGAATCATCAGACTCGGTTGCTTACAGTCATTTTGAACCATTGATAGAATCCTTCAAGTTCGAGACAGATTACTTAGATGAGAATAAGACTATCCCTAAATCACTCCCTTTCGTCCTTCCTATCGTTTCGACCACGCAAGACTCCATCGCGTTTCTATTTTCAATGGAGGGTTTACCAAGTTCGACATACCCATATTTTCTTGCGAATCTTGAGGGATTTGACCCTATTTCTCGACGGGTTGATAGATTAGCACAATCGCTTTTAACAAAACGGTCATCACAAATTGCGCTAATTTATTCACTCGATTTACACCCTCAAGATTGTACTACACTTCTTTCTCTTTTCCGCCATTCTCCTTCTCCACCGAGAGCATATTCCACTCTTCTTTCCACACGGTCTTGTGTGCGTCCCATTTCTTTTCTTTACACTCCATTCTTTCACCAACCCCACCATTATCACGATAGAATTTTTGAATGGTTGGTGCTAACCTTTGGCCTGTGTAAGGCTTAGTTTAGTTTGGGGACGACCTTGTTGTATATATGTATATATATATATATATATATATATATATAT
This sequence comes from Agapanthus africanus, assembly GCA_030015575.1. Taxonomy (NCBI): domain Eukaryota; kingdom Viridiplantae; phylum Streptophyta; class Magnoliopsida; order Asparagales; family Amaryllidaceae; genus Agapanthus; species Agapanthus africanus. Next base: position 87,733,175 of record JASDDO010000012.1, on the reverse strand, counting down.
TTTGTTTTCTTTTTCTATTAATAAAAAAAATTAAAAAAAATATAATAAACAGGGGAGTGCCGACATGTTAACCCTCTTGGTGTAGCATGACAGTGAGGACACTGTCAATGTTAAGTTTGGGGGTATGCTCGGTAAGCCTTCTTCCTTCGCATTCATATGTACATTTTGCATTTGCATACTTATTTTAAAACCCATAAAAATTGAAAACTTTAAAAATTATAAAAATTAAAGTATTCAATTTTAGGCATAATTGACTTGAGTTTGACAAAAAGGTTAACTAGCTAGGAACAACTAGATCTTAGACTTAATAAATTAAAAACCCTAAAAATAACCTTTCTTAAAATTTAACGGTAGAAAGTATATGTCTTTGTAGTTTATTTAGAAATAGGAAAATTTTGAGTTCACTTCTTGGGCTAAGTTAAAACAAGAGAAGAGTATTGATATTTTTATTAAAGTATAAGTTTGAAAAATAATTCTTAGCTTAAGTCTAAATTCTGAAAATATATACCCTACAAAATTGCACAAACACGAACCTTGAAACTTGGAATAGTAGAAGAGACCTTGAAATGCTCTTGTCTAAAGTCCTTAGTAAGAAGAAAAATAAAATAAAAATACAAGTGTGAATAAAGAGATAATAAAAAATGAACACTGGTTTTTGTAATTACTTAAGGCTGCAAAAATAGAAAAAAATATTTAGCGAGGGTGCTTCATCACCTAGTGCCTTAGACCAACTGGTTTGGGAGTCACTGCTAAAGCCCGAGGTGTTACAAGATTAGGAATTACGCTTTAATGTGCATACACATCTTGTAATCGGTTGTTGGTACCTCAAGAAGTATTAACAGTCGCATGAAAGATGTGTGAGTGAAATTCATCTAAAAATTCACTAAGTAAGAAGTGCTTTAGACAACGGACAAGAGTATGATTGTTTGATTTGAATTTCCAAGTGTAGGGGTGACATATACACACACATAGGGGTATGTGATTGGGGGTTTAGATAAGAGATATGAATGAAGAATATGACTTGTATCTTTAGTGGAGACGATAAAAATTCCTAAGTTGAGATAGAACCCTAGAAGGAAAACTTAAGAGATACCAAAAGCTAAGTAGGTCTGCAGAACATATATAATCTTAAGTTAAATGATAAAGAAGCGTGAAGAATAAGGGTGGATAATTTATGAGTCGAAAATAATAGAATTCCTTGTTAGAAAACCTAATTGGAGAATAAAAGTCAATGGGCCAAATTGATAGGATTTTATGGGTAGTATCCGCTGAAAACCCTCAGGAGACAACACTCCTCCTACTAGGGACACCTAGAGGTTTAACGGCTTGTTGCACGAGCTCAGTGTAATCGCGTTTCCCTGCGAAAGTGAGGTTAGGTTTTTGTTGAGAATAAAACTAGGTTTGCTCGAGGACGAGTAAAAGATAAGTTTGGGGGTATTTATTCATACCATAATATTGCATTATTATATTCCCCAGTCCTAGTTATTTTACAAATAAACATGTGCTTTTGACCCATGTCTGCTACATAGTTGCAGGTTACATGTTCTCGGAATAAAAACAGTGAAAAAGACAAAAGATGATACAAAAGTGAGACTACGAACAATAAATGGTGGAATCCTGATCAAGCCTACACGAAGATCAGTTCACAAAGTACAAGGCAGCGCAAGGTTCAAGATTTCGTCACGAAGCAACGGCAAAAGTCCACTACAATGATCACTGGAAAGATCTGGAAGAGAAATAGAAAATATTCTGAAGATAAACCTGAACAAACAAGTACCCAAATGCAGCAGAAAAACCCCTAGCAAAATTGAAGACACAAGCTTACTGTTTGGCCGCGGAACCACGGCCAAACCCTGCTTTTGGCCGCGGAACCACGGCCGTGTAGGGCCCGTGTCGTTGCAGAAAGTTTGGTGCGCTGGCATGCGTTGAATAGGTCTTTTTCTTAAGGGGTTGTTCCCCTAAGAAAGACGGCGCGACATGGCGTCTCGCCTGAGATTCAGGGCAGATGCTAATTGGTGCTATCCGTCCACCTCTCCGAAGATGCCAAGTTGATTTATGGCACCGTGTATCGAAGGTTTAGACGGATGCGTCCGATGTAGCAGACTTCGTAAGATTCCCCCTCGTTTGAGGGGTTTTTGATTGTGGGGACGCTCTTCCCTGTAGGCGCAAGCCCCTGCAGTTAATTACGCTACCGCATTGCGGTAACAACTTTCTCCTTCTCCAGATGGTCACTTCGTGTCGTGGGTGTTTGTTTGGTGTTTTGTTTCCTGTGGATTGTTTATGGAGACTGAGTTATGTCATCGCCCGTAGGGCATGGACTAGTCCAAATCCGTATTTATCTTAGATTTGGGTTTGGGGGTTTGGTTTGAGGATAAGTTAGCCATATTTGAGGCTAAGATCAACTCAAACGTTTGTTAAGAATACGTTAGTCTAACTTTGTGACTAAGATCAACTTAACGGGATCGTTTAGATCCGACAAAAGAGCATTTGGGCTCTAATGTTCCAGTTTAGGGACATAGTGGTCCATGAATGTATGGCCGTCAGGACCCGTCACCTCTCTGACGACGTTGAGGGATTACAACGACGGATGTCAGAGGAGTTCAGAGATGTACCCTCGAGCCAGAGTTAATTGGGGGAATTCATAGTCCACTCTGTTTGAAGGTTTAAGGATACGTTAGCCATCTTTGAGGCTAAGATCAACTTAAACGGGACCGTTTAGATCCGACAAAAGAGCATACAGGGCTCTATTATTCTAGTTTAAGGACATTGCGGTCCATGGGTAGTTTAAGGACATTGCGGTCCATGGGTAGTTTAAGGACATTGCGGTCCATTGTTAGTTTTAAGACATCTCGGTCAAGGTTAAGGACGTCGTAGTCCATGGGTTTAAGGACCCCACAGTCCGGTATGTGCTCTGGATGCTTCACACGGGTTCACTGCCGTGCTCTGCGAGGACCAGGATCCGCTCTGGACATTTTCCACGGGGTCAAAGAGTGACATTATCCGCGTTCCACGTAACCAGGAATTTTGCATTAGGCACGGGTTTAAGGACCCCGCAGTCCGTATCAATGTGTGGTCATCGGGACCCGTCACCTCTTTGAAGACATTGAAGGATTACAATGCCAAATATCAAAGGAGTGAAGAAATATACCCTAGAACCGGAGTGAATTGAATAGTCCTTGGCCCAATTTGGGATCAAGACCAATTAATTATGTTATGAGCCTATTGGCCCAGTTGATTACGAATTGAGGACTTATGGCCAACTTGGGCTAAGTCCAATCAGGAGAGGCTTTGCCTTTATCCATTTAGGCCAATTGGGCCAAAGCTTAGTGTTAAACACTACAGAGCAGTCGGTGTTGAACACTGGGAATGAGGTTGACAAGTTAGTGTTTAACACTAAGAGATAATTGGTGTTAAACACCAGCAACAAGGCTTTTCAAATTAGTGTTAAACACTAAAACAGATCAGTGTTGAACACTACAGATAAAGCTTTTTAATTAGTGTTGAACACTAAGGTCCAGCAGTGTTTTAACACTGGGTTCGAGAGTTTTGACTTAGTGTTAAACACTAAGGCGAGAGGGGTCACGTGGCAACACGTGAGAGCGCCCTCCCTTCATGTATTCTGCTGAGATTATCGCGCCTTTCAGAGCGTCACGTGCCATCACGTGATGGGCATTCAAATGCCTATGTATTAGGGCTTCTGCCGAGGGTCACGTGGGTCACGTGGGGTGCTGCCTCAAAGGGACTTTCTGTAGATCTCTTGGAGGGGGGTCACGTGGTGACACGTGACCCTGCCTCTATGTATTTTGTTTAGAGGCTTTGTTAATCTTTTTTTAGGAATTAAATTCCTCGAGCTTTAAATTTCAGAGGAATTAAATTCCTACTTCCTTTTGAAGGTTTATATTCTGGAATAGAGTTTAACTCTGAATTTTCTGTAGGAATTAAATTCCTCATATATGTGAGGGACTGAATAGGGTTAAACCCTAATAAAAGTTTTTAAGGAATTGAATTCCCATTGTTTCGACAGAACTAAGTTCTTAATTAGGGTTAAACCCTGTTTCTTTTTGTTCTGAAGGAATTAAATTCCCATGATACGGGGTCAAGCCCTAATTTTATTTGAAAGGAATTAAATTCCTATAGTTCTGTGAGAATTAAATTCTCGTGCTTGCATTCCCTCTCTATGCTTCGGATCTGCATGGCAGGATCTCAACCCATTGAGAATTAAATTCTCAACCTCAAGGGGAGATGTGCACTTTGCAGATCCTCTATCAAAGAGAGAAGAATATATTCTTCTGTTTTTATGTATCAGAGTTAAACTCTGTTGAGAATTAAATTCTCTTTTTCTTTCAAGGAGCTTTTCCCTTTCTTACCTAGGGTTTTTGCAGAAGATCCAAGTTTTTCCAAGTATCGAAGCTCTCTTCTTTTTCTTTTTCTCTCCCTGTCTCTGTATCTATGTATATATCTCTCTGTGTCTCTTGGCTCCTATTTATAGGAGAAGCAGCCGAATCAATCAGTTTTTTGACGAATCTTCATGAAAGATTTGATTTGCATCCATCATTCGTTTTGGACCTTTGGATTACTAGGTGAATTTTATTCACCATTGGATTTCAAATCCAGGGATTCTCCTTTGTTGTTTCGGTTAGATTTAAAGGGGAAATCTTTCCAAACCCGAGATTTTCCCATAGATAGATGATATTTCATCACCTCTGAATCTTTAATTCGATTGGTTCCAGATAGCCGCTTTCCTTTGGAAAGATTTGAATTTCTTTCAGAATTTAATTCTGTTGACAAAATGGGCTTTGAAAGCCAGTCACGTGTGACCACGTGACTTATGGTCACGTGTGAGCACGTGACCCCCTTTGGAATGAGCCTTTTCCTTTCTTTTGCGCTCTGTCTTCTGATCTTTGCTTAAACGTCACGTGCCACCACGTGACTCCTGGTCACGTGTGAGCACGTGACCCTTGTTTGAACTCTCTTTCCTTGGTTCAACTGGAAAACGAGTCTGCTGCTTTGAGCGTCACGTGCCAACACGTGACCCTGGTCACGTGGGAGCACGTGACCTCTTCTGAAGCCTTTTCCTTGACTTGATTAGGGAACCGGTTTGCCTTTGACACTTGCATTTAAATGTCACGTGTCGCCACGTGACCCTGGTCACGTGGGGGCACGTGACTCTTTCTGAAGTCCCTTTTCTTCAACGTAGTCAGGAAATTAAACTTGCCTTGATGATGTGCTTAGGTGTCACGTGCCAACACGTGACCGCTAGTCACGTGTAAACACGTGACCCTCTTCTGAGGCTTTCCCCGGAAGCTTTCCTGATTTTAAATCAGGAAACAAATGCCCCCACAGCGTTGTTCTCACGTGTCTGCACGTGAGTGCAACGCCGTCACCTCTTGCGACCGTTGGATTCCTCTAGGGATCTGGGGAGATGAAACGTTTTCATTGCCTTCTATAAATACCTCTGTCTCTTCATAGGAGCCTTCACTTTGCTCGTCTTCTTCTTCTGAGAACTTCTTCTTTGAGAATTTAATTCTCGCTTTCAGAGCTTAGTTCTCTGTCTTGAAACAATCTTCAGAGTTTAACTCTGTTCGAAAAGAATCCTTTTTCCTCAGGTAATGTTCTTGGACAAAGATGGACCTTCACATTTCTCTGGATTTTAAATCCAAAACAAGGGTTTTTACCCTTTTTCCTTCATATTTTCCCTAAGAACATGAAACCGCTTAACCTTTCAACTGTAGATCTCTTAGGGTTTAGATGATCTTCGGGGAGATGATGATGGCGGTTCAAATCCATGGAATTTAATTCCATCCAAAAATGTTTCTGGGAATTTAATTCTCTTTTCTTAATAAGGAATTTAATTCCAATGAAGAACTTGATTTCTTCACACGGAGGCTTCCTGAGGTCTCTTGGCCCTAGGTTGTTCTTCTGCAATTAATGAAATGGTAGTTTTCTAATGAATCTCATGACCTTTATTTCAGGTATCATGGATGCCCATCTGTATGGTCTTGACGAGATCATTTCCTACGGGAATATTCGTGCACTGGGCCGCAGTCAGAACCAGGAGTTCACCGATGCTCAATGTGCCGAGATCATGAGCCGCTTTGATGAGTACGACCATCTGCTACTCCCCCATCGCTCTTCTCTTCTGAGGCTGATCGTGCTGGCGATCAGGGAGGCTCTCCCTCTATTCTGTGCTGGTGTGCCGCTTGGGGCATTGGACGCCGCCGAGGATAAAGTACACTTGGTGTATCTGATGCACTTGATCTCGAAGAAAAGGCGGGATAATCTCATTGATCTCCTGCATCAGATGTTCCAGCAGTCGGCCATACTTGCCGCCTATCGGAGGGTGGAGGACATTCGTGAGGACCCTGATGCTTGTGATCGTGAGAGGAAGCATACTCGGGAGGTTCGGAATGCTTGGAAAATCTTGAATACAGTTGATTTTGAGTTTCTCAACCCATGTCCTGCATCTGAAGTTTTACCATTGTAAATGTGTCCCCTGTATTTTGTATGAACCCCCTTGAAGTATGAGTGACAATTGTTATTATGTCTTTCTATGTTTGCATATCTTTTCTCTGGGATTTTATCATTTTGCTACTGTTGTTGTTGGTGCTTTCAATATGCAGGGTGCTACTCCATTTTTTGTGTATATCAGGTTTATGCCTCACGTGGTCTGCACGTGGGGTCCCTTGATGTGGCTGTTCACAAAATCTTCTCATGCCCTATTTTCAGCGCACAATATTAGACGCAGAAAAAAGGGCCTTGGAAATAGTTCCATCTCCTTGATTTTCGATGCCTTTCCTTTTTTGGGCCTTGGAAATAGTTTCACCATGCAAGATTTTCCGCGCACAGCACTTAATGCATTTCCTTATATATGAGGCTATAGCTTCCCTTCTCCTCTCATTATTATTTTATATATTTTTTTTTTATCTTGGAGTAACTTGTCTTAAGAGACAAACGAACGCCATGGCCTGCAATCGCCCTCATGCTCGTCGACAGCCATGGGAAGTTCCTATTGAGGAAATGGTCCCCCGTTTTGCTGCTCGGTTGGTGGATCCCCTCCTTACCGACAACGAATGCGACTTAGCCATGCATGAACTCTCGATCCGTAGGGGGTCCCCCCTCCCGATGGGTTCTCTCTGGCTCCGGATGATTCTCAAGGCCGTGCTTGCCGACATCCCTCCTCACCCGGCGGAGATGACCCTGGCGATGCTCGACGCGGCAGAAGAAAAGCTCGAGGGTTTTCAAGAAGCGTGCCTGATTACTCAGGCTTTGAAGGATTGCTCAATTTATCTGCTGAGCCAGATCAAGGCCCGGCGAGCTATTATGTCTGCTTTCGCAGACGAACACGGCACCAATCGATGGAGAGCGACTCCTCGTGAGAACCGTCGCTTTGACGTGCTGGAGAAAGCAGAGAGAGAGATGGAGAATTTTGTCCTCTGTTTCATTAACCCTTGTGCCGTTGATCCCATGTTTGGTGACCTTTTCCGTTAGCGTCGAACATTTTTAAATTAATCCCTCCTTTTTTTTTACCGAGATTCCGTGTAGGCTTGGTGCTAGTATGTATGTTTCCGCTTGCATAAATAAACTTTGTATTCTTCTCATGAGAACTTTCTTTAATTTGAAGTGCTACCCTCACTTTCCTGGGCATCAGGCCATTTTGGGTATTATGAACGTTCATGCGATTGCAAACGCTATTATTATTATTATTCCCTTTTTGAATACTCATATGATTGCGAACGTATGCTTGAAATATGTCGGAAACTTTTCTTGTTGCCTTTCACATCAGGCGATGTGAGCGCGTCTGCTGTGGTTACGAAAGCGAGCTTACATGGCCTGATAGAGCGATACGTAGCGAACATAAGGTTGTGGCTTTCGATAAAGCTGCCACGTTCACTTGTGAGAGGGTCGAGGCTCATAAGGCCATTGAGAAAGAGCTTGAAGCCCGGCTCGCTTCGTATCAGGCTCAACAAGCTCAGGCGGAGGCTCGTCTTTTGGAGATCTTGCGTCACGAAGCCGTGGTCCAACAAAAGCAGGATGAGCTGACCAAGTTGCTAAATCGCCCGCCTGCCTGAAACATTTGTATCTTTTTCTTCCTTTTTTGTACATACTCATGGATGAGAGTATTTTCTTTTCGTTTCTTTCATGAATTGTACTTTGCACCCATTTTGGTTTATGAATAAAAGATACATTTTTCTTCTCAATGATGTGTCCCCTTTTCATCGAATGTATTCTGCGGATATTCTATCTTGATCTTCTTGCAGGGCAGCAATGGCTCAGGATTCGGGGTTAAGATCTGCTTCCTAAGGCTTTTGCATTTTACGAGCCACGAGGGTCTCATAAAGAGTTTTTCTCCCTACAGGTCGAGAGGATCCCGTAGGTGTAAGTTCTTCTTAAAGATCGTGAGGATCCTTAAGCGGGTTTTCCCTTGAGAGTCGTAAGGATCTCACAAGAGAGTTTTTCTTCCTTACAGGTCGTGAGGGCCTGCAAGTGCCGGATGTGATCATCCTTATCCGTGTTTCACGGAGTCAGGGGTCTATTAAGGTATCGTAGTTTAAAGACGTCACGGTCAAGGACCTCATAGTCCGTGGATTTAAGGACTCCACAGTCCGCTGTTAGTTTTAAGACATCGCGGTCAAGGTTAAGGACCTCATAGTCCGTGGATTTAGGGACTCCACAGTCCGGTGTTTGGTTGCAGGGACCCGTCACCTCTTTGAAGACGTTGAGGAATTACAACGCCGGGCATCAAAGGAGTGAAGAGATGTACCCTTAGACCAAGGCAAAATCCGTAGGGAATCGGGGTGGTTGGTCGTTAGTTTTAAGACATCACGGTCGAGGTTAAGGACGTCATAGTCCGTGGATTTTAAGGACTCCACAGTCCGGTATTTGCTCTGGATGCTTCGCACGGGTTCACTGCCATGCTCTGCGAGGACCAGGATCCGCTCTGGACGTTTTCCACGAAGTCAAAGAGTGACATTATCCGCGTTCCACGTGACCAGGAATTTTGCACTAGATGCTTCACACGGGTTCACTGCCGTGTTAGGCGAGGACTAGGCTCCGCTCTGGATGCTTCGCACGGGTTCACTGCCATGCTCTGCGAGGACCAGGATCCGCTCTGGACGTTTTCCACAGGGTCAAAGAGTGACATTATCCGCGTTCCACGTGACCAGGAATTTTGCACTAGATGCTTCACACGGGTTCACTGCCGCGTTAGGCGAGGACTAGGCTCCGCTCTGGATGCTTCGCACGGGTTGACTGCCATGCTCTGCGAGGACCAGGATCCGCTCTGGACGTTTTCCACGGGGTCAAAGAGTGACATTATCCGCGTTCCACGTGACCAGGAATTTTGCACTAGATGCTTCACACGGGTTCACTGCCGCGTTAGGCGAGGACTAGGCTCCGCTCTGGATGCTTCACATGGGTTCACTGCCATGCTCTGCGAGGACCAGGATCCGCTCTGGACGTTTTCCACGGGGTCAAAGAGTGACATTATCCGCGTTCCACGTGACCAGGAATTTTGCACTAGATGCTTCACACGGGTTCACTGCCGCGTTAGGCGAGGACTAGGCTCCGCTGTGGATGTTTCCCACGGGGTCAAAGAGTGACATAATCCGCGTTCCACGTGACCAGGAATTTTGCACTAGATGCTTCACACGGATTCACTGCCGCGTTAGGCGAGGACTAGGCTCCGCTCTGGATGCTTCGCACGGTTTCACTGCCATGCTCTGCGAGGACCAGGATCCGATCTGGACGTTTTCCACGGGGTCAAAGAGTGACATTATCCGCGTTCCACGTAACCAGGAATTTTGCTGAATATATCCGCATTTCACGGAACGGAGGTTTGACTCTTGGTGATGTGTATATCGCCGAACCATGGAACTGGGGGTTGCCGCTGTTCCGCTTCGCTTGATGTTGTGTCTGCTGCAATGAGACGAACGTCGAGATGATCTCTAGGCTACCTGTGAACCGTCGAGATTTGGCTTCTTCTTATGATGAAACCTGGGGGGGAGTATGATCCCTTCTTTATTTGCGCCCCTGGATTGTATACAGGGATAAATGTAACATCACCTGTAGGGCGAAGATTTCATTCTTTCATCATTTTTTTTATTCTTTCCGCGATGCTCTATCATTTCAGCTTTTTATATCGCGAAAATCGCGATTGCCCAATCATTTCGGCTATTTTTCGCGGTGCCCAATCATTTCGGCTATTTATTTTATTTTTACTCGCTGCTTTTTATTGCGAGTTGCCCAATCATTTCGGCTGTTTTTTATGCCTTCATTCTCACTTGCTGCTTTTTATTGCAAGTTGCCCCATTATTTCGGCTATTTTGTAAGCATGTGTGGCTTGCTAGCTTTTTCGCCGCAAGCTTGGATTTTGGACACCGATTTCGGCATCAGCATCGCTGCAACTGGAATATTGCCAGGAGCGAATCATCATTTGCCTCTGTCGATGTTGAACAAAGGTGGCTTAGCAAACTGGGTTAGGATCCTGTCGGCTAAGGCTTTTGACTTCATGAGCCGTAAGGGTCTCACAAAGGTATTTCTCCCTACAAGTCGTGAGGATCTTGCAGGTGTTTTTTCTCCTTAGGGATCGTGAGGATTCCTAAGTGTATGTCCCTCTGTAAGTCGTAAGGATCCTACAAGAGGGTTTTCTCCTTATGGGTCGAGAGGACCTACAAGGGTTGGACTTTGCTGGGGAAATGTTTATTCGCGCCCGTGGATTGTATACAAGGGTCAGTATTGAGCCTCTTGTAGGGCAGTATCGAAGGTTGTGGGGGTTGCTTAAGAACAGGTTAAGGTTTCTGTAACTTAAGACTTTCAAATCTTATGAGCCGTGAGGGTCCCATAAGAGAGTTCTCCTTACGAGTCGTAAGGACCTCGCAAGTGTATTTTCTCCTTAGGAATCGTGAGGATCCCTAAGTGTGTTGCTCCTTCGTGAGTCGTAAGGATCTCACGCAGGTGGTTTCTCCTTACAAGGTCGAGAGGACTCTGTAAGTGTCCTTTAACGAGGTTGCGCCCTTTCGGGTTTTCACAAACACTCGCCGGTAGTCCTGCTGTTCTTACTCACGGAGCCCTTTCGGGTTTTCATCCGTGCCCATTTTGCTTATAGACATACCGTTTCTTTTTATTCTTTTTCACTTTTTTTACAAGGTCGCACCCTTTCGGGTTTTCACGAACACTTGCCGGCAGCCCTGCTGTTTTTACTCACGGAGCCCTTTCGGGTTTTCATCCGTGCCCACTTTGCTTATGGACATACCGTTTTTTTTTATTTTTTATCTTCTTCTTTTTTTTTTATCCATCTCGTCAACCTAAGGATGTTGCGGTAGTAGTTTAGGGACGTTTCGGTCCGTCGTTAGTTTAAGGACGTTTCGGTCCGCCGTTAGTTTAAGGACGTTTCGGTCCGCCGATAGTTTAAGGACGTTTCGGTCCGCCGTTAGTTTAAGGACGTTTCGGTCCGCCGTTAGTTTAAGGACGTTTCGGTCCGCTGTTATGGGAAGGCCGGCTGCTGCTTGTAAAGTCTGAGCCTAGGAAGACAGCGAGCGGACATAGTCGTCGTCATCTATCATTGACCCCGGCTGTGGCTGATTAAGCATAGTACTTCTTTAAGAAGCGGCCGTTTATTGGCCTGAAAGGCCTTCCACCGTGCATGTCCATGAGTAGATAGGCTCCACCCTGGTAGACCTTGTCTATGATGTACGGGCCTTCATAGTTTGGCTCAAATTTTCTTCGCTTGGCACGATTGGGGATCATAGGTCTTTTGACCATTAGTACGAGTTCGCCTTGGCGGAATGCCCTCGGCCTGGTCAATCTTTCGTACGAGCGCGTCATCTTTGCTTTATAGGCCTCTAGATGTTGTTGCGCTATGAGCCGGGTTTCGTCGAGGGCATCAAGCTCCTCGAGCCGAAGGTGAGCATTTTCTTCGTTTGTCAGCTCGTGGTGGACTGCTACTCGTAGAGAGGGTAACTCTATCTCGAGGGGGAGCACTGCTTCCGTCCCAAATACCAACGCGTACGGCGTTGTGTTTGTGGCCGTCTTGAATGTAGTTCGATAAGCCCAAAGGGCTTCTTGCAGCCTTTCGTGCCAGTCTCTCTTATTCCTGGAAACGGTCTTTTTTATGATCTTCGTCAAGGTCTTATTGAAGGCCTCGGCCAGGCCGTTAGCTCGTGGATTGTAAACCGAAGAATATCTCCAGTCTATATTGTGCTGCTGCGCGAAGCGGCTAATCTTATGGCTTCGGTAGACCGGCCCATTATCGGAGATAATCCGCCGTGGAGTTCCGAACCGATAGATGACATGCGTCTTGAAGAAATGGAGGATATTCTCCGTCTTCACTTCCTTCAGTGGTACTGCTTCTGCCCATTTGGAGAAGTAATCAGTTGTCGCCAGGATAAAACGGTGTCCTCGGGATGACGCTGGCTCAATGGGGCCGACTATGTCAGTCCCCCACATTTCAAATGGCCAACTAGCCACCGTTGGATATAGTGGATTCGGATGTTGGTGGATAAAGTCTCCATGAATCTGGCACGAGTGGCATTGCTTCGCATACTCGAAGCAGTCCTGGATCATCGTGGGCCAGTAATAACCCATCCGTTTAATTTTTAACTTCATCTTTGGGCCTGCTTGGTGGGAACCGCAAAGTCCATCATGAACTTCCTGAATGACTCTTTCTGCTTCATCAGGTCCTAAGCATCTCAACCATAGAGAATCAAACGATCTCTTGTATAGAATATCGTTGACAAAAGCGAAAGATAAAGCTCATTTCATGAGCTGATGTCTTGAGGACGCTTCTTCGGGCATTCGGTGGGACTTAAAGTAGTCTATGAAGACTTCCCTCCAGTCTTCGGCCTTCTCGTGGTCTTTTATTTGTAGGGTCGTCTGCTCAGTTTTTCCCTTTTCTTCGCATGATTCCGGAGATATTTCTGTCGGGGAGAGCACTCGGCGGCTTTGTACCACGATTCTGACGTCGTCGAGGTTCTCGTCAGCCAGTTCTTTAGCGAGTTTAGCCAACGCGTCTGCTTTGCTGTTTTCCGCTCGCGGTATGTTCTCCAAAGTATAGGAGGGAATTTGGGTCAATAGTTGTTGCACCCTTTCGCCGTACTTCACCAACTCCGGCTTGCACGTTTGGTAGTCACCATTTACTTGACTAACGACCAGCTGAGAATCCCCGTATATAAGGAGGTCTTCAATTCCCATGTCGATGGCGATCTCGAGGCCTGCTATCAGAGCTTCGTATTCGGCTTCATTGTTTGTCCTCGGCTCTGTTAAGGAGAAGGCGAAGCGCATTATCCCTCCTTGTGGAGTTGCAAAGATGAGACCTATCCCTGATTTGATCATTGGGACACCTTGTTTCTGTTTCTTTATGGAGGATGCTCCATCGAAATAGAGTTCCCATCGGGTGCTTCCGCCGCCAATCGCATCAAATGCATGCTCGTCTGGCAAATCACAGTTCAGAGGAGAATCGGCCGGTATCGGGTGCTCAGCGAGAAAGTCGGCAATGGCCTGGCCTTTCACTGCCTTGAGAGGTTGATACGTTATCGAGAACTCCATCAAGAGCAGGGCCCACTTAGCGAGTCGTCCCGTCAATATGGCTTTCGATATCAAATATTTGAGAGGGTCCACCTTCGAGATAAGACGGACTTCATGTGCTAATGCGTAATGTCTAAGCTTTGTTATTGCGAAGATCAACGCCAGGCAGTGCTTTTCAATGGGGGAGTAGTTGCTTTCTGCCCCCAGTAGAACTCGACTTAAGTAATAGAGTGCCCTCTCTCTCCCCTGATCGTTCTCTTGTGCCCATAACGCACCCAAAGAACCTTCAAGGCCGGCTGTGTAAAGAATGAGAGGCTTTCCCTTCACTGGAGCAGCCAACACTGGAGGGTTTTGCAAGTATCGCTTGATCTCGTCTAGTGCACCTTGACATTTGTGATCCCAAACGAATGGAGTTCCCTTTTTCATCAGGTGGCTGTAAGGACGGCTTTTGCCCGAAAGATTAGCGATAAATCGCCGGATGTATGCGAGCTTTCCTTGGAGAGACCGCAACTGCTTGAGGGTTCTTGGCGGAGGCATTTCCGTGATCGCCTTGATCTTAGAAGGATCTATTTCAATACCTCGGTGTCGAACGATGAATCCTAGGAATTTTCCCGAGGAGACTCCAAACGCGCATTTGAGGGGATTCATTTTCAAATTATATTGCCGAAGGCGTCGAAATACAGTCTCCAGATGCTTTAAATGATCTTCGTATGACATGCTCTTTACTACGAGGTCATCGATATAGCACTCGACGACGTCGTGTATGAGGTCATCAAAGATCTTTGTCATGGCCCTTTGATAGGTAGCGCCAGCGTTCTTAAGACCAAAGGGCATAACCTTGTAGCAAAATATACCCAAAGGGGTGCGGAAAGCGGTATGCTTCTGGTCTTCGGGATGCATCTTTATCTGATTGTATCCTGACGAACCGTCCATAAAGGAGAAAACCTCATGAGTGGACGTGTTATCTATCATCAACTCGGTTACCGGTACTGGGAAATCATCCTTTGGACAGGCTTTATTGAGATCCCTGAAATCCACGCATATGCGTACCGTCCCATTCTTCTTCATCACCGGGACGATATTGGCGATCCAGTCGGGATATTGGACTTCTTGGATAAATCCGGAATCGATCAACTTCTTGACTTCGGCGTTGATGCTCATCTCAAGCTCGAGTCGCATCCTCCTTGGCGCCTGCTTGACTGGCTTGATATCTGAGGATATTGCTAATCTATGCACAGCAATCTCCGGATCTAATCCTGGCATCTCGGAGTAGTTCCACGCGAAGCAGTCTTTATGCCGTAGAAGCACGTCCTTTAACGCAGCCACCCTATTTTCGGATAACAGCTCGCTGACAAATGTCGGTCGCGGGTCGTCTGCCGATCCCAACTCAATCTTCTTGAGGTTATCTGCAGTAGTATGTATACCATCTTCCAGTTCTTTTGGAGCGGGCGGAAATTCTGAGATCACCTCATCGTCGCTGTTCTCAAAGCACCGGGAAAGGTCATCTACATTCTCGGGCTCTTCTCCTAATATCGTAATCGTATAACAAGTGCGAACCCGCTCCCTGGACTGAGGTGGACCCGGTTCTGCTCTTGCGGCCTTGGGCTCATGCTTTTGCGGTGGCATCACATTCCAGCCGTCGGATAAAGCGAATCTGCCCCGTTGGTATTGGTCCTCGACCCAGTTCTTGAAGGTGAAGCAGTCTTCAGTAGGATGTCCCATGGCTTGGTGATAAGAGCAATAATTCGGATGAGAGGCCTTGCTAGCTTACTCAGGATGTCTAGACTCTGGAAGCGTGATCATTTGATGTTTTATAGCGAGGCTGAGTAACCTCTCCGTCTTGTCTCGGGGGAAGGAGTACGCTCGACTCATCCTCTTCATGATGGACAAACCCGAGCTGCTTCTTGATTTATTTCCGTCTCTGCGCCTGGCCTTTCGTACAACGGATTGACGAGGATAAGCATCTTTGTCTTTTGCAGCCCGTTGAGATAGACGTTGCGTCCTGGCCTTCTTGTAGATGGCCATTTCGCGGTTGTGGTCTTCCCGAGCTCGCTGACCCACTTTCCTGATAGGCTTGCCCATTCGTTCTTCAAACGACGGACTCGGCGCTTTAATCGCGGGGTCTAGTTTTGATGGGGAGTTGGCATCTCCTGACAGGGCGTCCTCCTCTTCATCAGAGGTATATATAGCGTAGCTGCTGTGAGCCCGTTCCCGTTTTCCGACTCTTGCGTATCCAAGCCCGAGTGTTTCCATCTTCCCGTTGGGCAATTTGCGTTGAGTCCCGGGGACGTCCCAAATCCTGTTGTAGAACCGCGCCTGCCGAACGGTCTGTTCTAGAGGTACTCCTTGGCGCTTCAATAGCTTCTTTAATCTATTTGTATAGTATCTGGGCAGACGGATGGGTTGGAGCCTGTCAAGTGTAGCATCCGCGCCATGACAGATCTCTTCCTCTATTTTCGACTCTGAGGATCGGTAGAATAGGATCACCTTCTCACCCCTTCGCCTGGGAGGGACGTAAAATGTTTGCAGGTCCTGCACATTGTGAGCCTGAAGCGCGTCGAGATCCTTGTAGTGTTCTCGCGGTACTATGATGATTTGCAAACTATGGTCATCGCCAGAGGGTGCTTGTATTGACAGTCGATTGGAGAACACAGCATTAACTTCATCTTCTGAATCACTTCCGAAGACCAACACGGGGGCGGGCGTCCCTAGGTTGTTGCGTTGAGATGGCCCTGCGTAAACTATCTCTTCCTCTTCTTCGGTGTCGCTTTCGAAAACGGGGATGGTGGCGACGGTTTTGTTCTCCGGGTTGCGACACCTTTCTGTATCCTCGAAATCTGGCAAAAAGTATTTCGTACCTTCGTATTTGCGGACTTCGTTCACGGAAAATGGGTTTAACTCACCTGTTACGGTATACTCGAAACCATCCTTAAAGTACTTCATACACTGATGTTGTGTAGAAGGGATGATGTTGTATTCGTGTAACCAAGGATGGCCGAGTAAGGCGTTGTAGCAGGTCTTGGCATCAATGACATGGAATTTGATGTCTGTGACGAGAAGTCCAAAGCGTAATGTTAATATCACAGATCCGAGAGTCCGTGACGATTGTGAATCGAAACCGGAGATAGTAATTTTGTCACGAGCGAGGTGTTGCACGCTCATGCAGATTTCCTTCAACACCCGAACATTAAGGAGGTTGACGGAGGATCCATTATCCACCAGGATCTTGCCTATCTTGATATCATGGCAGTACCCGGAGACATATAGGGGACGGTTGTGGTCGCACGTCCCGAGAAGGAGGTCTTCATCACCGAAAGTGATGTCGGCTGTATGCACTTCCTCCAGTTCATCCTTCATCTTTTCAGTGGCGAGGAAGGCTTGGAATTGCTCAGGTTCTTGTAACGCCTTAATTAGTGAGTCTCGCGCTTCTTTTGATAATAGGAGGGCATCGAGAATGCTAAGCTGAGAAGGTAGCTTCCTTAGGTGCGCGAGGATGTTATAGTCTACTTTACTCTTCCGAGGAGGGTCTTTGGCAGCCAGCTCTCTCATGACTTGGTCATCTAAAGTGATATCTTCAGTGACCTTTTCCTTTCCTTTATCCTTTCTATTCCCGGGCCCGAGATTCTTTTCTGGGAGTGTGCGATTGCGCAGCTGAATGTTCTCGCAGGCCTCCAATTCCTCCTCTTTCCCCAAAACGGATTCTTTAAAGAGAGGGCCCAGAGCCATTTCTTCATCAGAGTCGCTCCCGAAGGTGAGAACTTGTGACCCCCCGGCGTTAACCATGTGACAGTTGCCAGTAGTTCTGCTGTGCCCATCGATGGTACTTCTTCGCTCCCGACGGCTCTTGCGTTTCATGCGCTTAAAATGTTGCCGACGAGCGACATATCCTTGCTACCATATCTTAAAGGCGTCGCACTCCTCCGTGGGGTGTGAGATTTTCCGGTGATATGCGCAATAGTCAGGGTGCCTCTCCACCCCATCGTGTGTGTTTTCTTCCGAGGGTGGTAGCTTCATTCCCATTAACAAGGCTTTGGCAAACCTTTTTCTTGTCTTGAATATCTTCTTGTCTACTTTGGATGCCTTTTGCTCTGGTAGTGGTAGGTCAACTCTCTCGTTCAGTTGCCCGCATTTGGCTCCTTCCGATGTGGCCATTTCACGCTCCTGGTCCGCTTTACATTTTAGACGAGTCTCGTCTAGAAAAGCGTCGATCATTTCATCTGTTGGCCATGCACGCTCTGGTACAGGCTCTGCCTCCAGCTTCTTAGTGCCGGGAGTTTTCCCATCATCGGTAAACGAGTGGGAGATTACGTTACAACTCGCCACATATCCTTCGGATTCATCCGACGAGCTCTCTCCATCATCTTCCTCTTGGAAGATGTGGTTGAGGAACTCTTGCAGTGTGACAGGGGTTCGCGCCTTTTGATTGTACTCTTCCAACGCGTCGATTTGCTTCTGCAAGTTCGTATGTTTGTTTCCAAGCTTCACGAGCTTCTTGGATTTCTTCTTCTTTTTCCTCGAAGATTTTGACGGTTGGGCGTGAGTATTTGGGCTCTTATCGCGGGTCTTTGTAGTTGGGCGGCGCCTTAGCATCCCTTCGATAATTTGAGGTTCAAGAGGGTCCTTCCATTCGATCGCAGGGCACGCATGAAGGTCTCTCAACATTCTTTTGGTTTTAGTTGATAACACGACCTCCCATGGAGCTTCTTCAATAAAGGAGCAGGTTGCCCCCGGTGTATCTGCTTTCTTAGGAGTATGCGGTTGTGGTGGGTTCACCTTCCACTTTTCGGACAGTACAAACTTCCCCTGGAGGTACTGATCTTCAATCCATCCTTTGAAGACGAAGCAATCTTCAATCGGATGGCCTACCGTTTGATGGTAAGGGCAATAGTTAGGGTTATTCGCCTCGGTGGGTTGCGGCGGTCGCCTTGGATTTGGTAGGCTTATAAGTCTGTTGCGTATTGCCAGCTCGAATAGCCGTTTCGTCTTGTCCCGTGGGAACGAATAGGGACGCTTCATCTTCTCATTATAATACCGACGCCTTTCCTCCAGTTGATCTGCCGGTTTCGGGGCGTTAGGTTGTTGTTGGGCATTCGCAACAAAGGTTGCCCTTCCTTTACCCTTGTCATTCCGAGGTTCCGACTTCGGGGTAGGTGGTCTGTGACCCATCTGGTCCATCTGAGCCAACTTGTCGATCAAAGCCTGGAATGTGGTTGGCTTAAAGAACATCATAAACTGGGAAATAGTTGCGTGAGGGTCTAGAGTTCCCACGAACATGCCCACTACGGGTGCCTCCTCGATGTGTTGTTCACATCTCGACCACAAATTCCGCCAGCGTATAGCATACTGGACCCAGGTTTCGCCTGGTTTTACCCTGGCGTTAATCAGTGCAGTTATTGGAGTGCGTTCGCTGGCACCTGCGAATTGCCGAGTGAATAACAACTCCATTTCAGCGAACATTTTGATAGAATCGTTTGGGAGTTCCGAATACCATTCGAACGCAGTTTCTGATAAGCTGCCCACGAACTGGCGGAGCAATAATTTATCATCACCGCCGGTGTTACCGTAGAGGGCCCGGAACTGGGCGACATGTTGATGGGGATTGCCGGTCCCCTTATACACGTGGAATTTCGGTATCGTATAACCTTGCGGGTATTTGATTTGGTCGTACCAGCTCGGATACGGCCGCCCCGTTTTCACGACTTGACCAGCTGCCTCAGTCGCGTGATGAACCCGGATTTGCTGGGCTATGTAGTCAGCCAAGTCAGCCTTAGAGATTGCCTCCTCCTTGGCCGTTGAGAGGGCTGGTGGTGGATTTGACGTTTCTCCTCGGTCGTCTTCAAGAACGATCGGGGGATCCTCAGCAGGTAAGTCCTGCTGGATCATCATTCCTATCACATCTTGGAAGAGAAGGCCCATCCGTTGTATGTTGGCCGCTTGTTCAGCAGCCTCTTTGTCCCTTTTCTCCAGTGTCCGGCGAAGGAATTCAGCATCGGTTTCTTCCTCCCGGCGTGCGTCTGAGGACGTTTCTGGGTTTTCTTTTGGCCCGGTGAGCGCGGCCATAGCATTCATCATTTCTTGAAGCTTTTGTTGCTGCTCCTGGGCTTTCGTCACGGATCGGGTTAGCGGTCGGTGGCCTGTAGAAGTGCGGCTTTCCTCTTTTCCAGAGTCCATGTAAACAGTGTGCACCACCATGCCGCCAGACTTAGGGCGTCTGTGCTCAGTGCTTTTAGCCGTCGTTGCATGCTGTGGGGTCTTCTCTGGCCTCCTCCTCTTATGAGTCAGTTGATCGACAGCCTTTTGGGGTTTAGCCTGGTGACCAGCTTCCGGTTGGATTTTCAGCTTCTTATGCTGGCGGGAGAAGTTTGGATCGATGATCGAGTCTCGGGCCTGCCGCCAAACCTTATAAATTTTGGAAGACAGCCGTTGAGGAGATCGGGGTTGTTCGGGTTTTATTTCGACAACCTTTTTTAATGAGGGAGGAGACCTCTTCAGCACTGCCGTAGGAGAATTCCTTCGCACCTTATTTAGCATTTCAAAGCTGTTCCCAGTTGGAACAGCAGCATTAACCTCTGCCACCGGGGCCGATGGAGTCAACCCGGAGGGGGAGTTGCCCCCAGCCTTCCTTACTCGGCGCCAATGGCGACGTCGAGCGTGTCGAGCGGACGGTGTAGGGTCAGCGGTAAGAATGGTTTCGTCTTGCCCCCTGTCTGGGTGGGGGGTCACAGTTGGTATTAGCCTGTCAAAGACCGAGGTCCTTTGGGCAGCAGGAGCGGGAGCTGAAGCCGTCAATCTTGTAAAGACCGACCTTTTGGCTGGAGAGGCTGCCTTGACGATTTTGGGGGCAGGAGCGGCCACCTTCTTAGAAGCAGCCTTCTCTGAGATTGTAGGTCCCATGATGGGTTCGCAGGATTTCTGGCCCAATCTAGAGAAGACCGAGGTGTTGACGTTGGGCGACTCGTTGAGAGGAGCCGCGGCAGGGGTAAGACGATCAAAGACCGACTTCTTGAGAGCTTCCGTTGTCAGCGCTGGAGCGGTGAAGTTTGTCGGCGGGAGCATGGTCCCAAAGAACAATCCTGTGGTGGTGCGAGCGACCTGTTCCACGGGCATTGTGAATAGCGAAACAGCTTGGGGTCCGTAGGCTATACCTCCTGGCGAGGCAGAGCGTTGGTTGCAATTGCAGTCTGAGCAGTTGGAGAATTTCACGGAAGTAGAAGCCATCGATCCTTTGCTTTCTGCAATAAGCGAGACGCCAATTCTTAGTATCTTGAAACCCAAGGGCAACCATTAGCGAACCGCGATTGGTTCGCGAGTCACGACACACGAAGTGTGGAGTGGAAAGAGGAAAAGGTCCCACCGGGCGTGCCAGAATCTGTTCCCCTCCGAAAGACGGCGCGACATGGGGCGTCTCGCCTGAGATTCGGGGCAGATGCTAATTGGTGCTATCCGTCCACCTCTCCGAAGATGCCAAGTTGATTTATGGCACCGTGTATCGAAGGTTTAGACGGATGCGTCCGATATAGCAGACTTCGTCAGATTCCCCCTCGTTCGAGGGGTTTTTGATTGTGGGGACGCTCTTCCCTGCAGGCGCAAGCCCCTGCAGTTAATTACGCTACCGCATTATGGTAACAACTTTCTCCTTCTCCAGATGGTCACTTCGTGTCGTGGGTGTTTGTTTGGTGTTTTGTTGCCCGTGGATTGTTTACGGAGACTGAGTTATGTTGTCGCCCGTAGGGCGTGGACTAGTCCAAATCCGTATTTATCTTAGATTTGGGTTTGGGGGTTTGGTTTGAGGATACGTTAGCCATATTTGAGGCTAAGATCAACTCAAACGTTTGTTAAGGATACGTTAGTCTAACTTTGTGACTAAGATCAACTTAACGGGATCGTTTAGATCCGACAAAAGAGCATTTGGGCTCTAATGTTCCAGTTTAGGAACATAGTGGTCCATGAATGTATGGCCGTCAGGACCCGTCACCTCTCTGACGACGTTAAGGGATTACAACGACGGATGTCAGAGGAGTTCAGAGATGTACCCTCGAGCCAGAGTTAATTGGGGGAATTCATAGTCCACTCTGTTTGAAGGTTTAAGGATACGTTAGCCATCTTTAAGGCTAAGATCAACTTAAACGGGACCGTTTAGATCCGACAAAAGAGCATACAGGGCTCTATTGTTCTAGTTTAAGGACATTGCGGTCCATGGGTAGTTTAAGGTCATTGCGGTCCATGGGTAGTTTAAGGACATTGCGGTCCATTGTTAGTTTTAAGACATCTCGGTCAAGGTTAAGGACGTCGTAGTCCATGGGTTTAAGGACCCCACAGTCCGGTATGTGCTCTGGATGCTTCACACGGGTTCACTGCCGTGCTCTGCGAGGACCAGGATCCGCTCTGGACGTTTTCCACGGGGTCAAAGAGTGACATTATCCGCGTTCCACGTAACCAGGAATTTTGCATTAGGCACGGGTTTAAGGACCCCGCAGTCCGTATCAATGTGTGGTCGTCGGGACCCGTTACCTCTTTGAAGATATTGAAGGATTACAATGCCAAATATCAAAGGAGTGAAGAGATGTACCCTAGAACCGGAGTGGATTGAATAGTCCTTGGCCCAATTTGGGATCAAGACCAATTAATTATGTTATGAGCCTATTGGCCCAGTTGATTACGAATTGAGGACTTATGGCCAACTTGGGCTAAGTCCAATCAGGAAAGGCTTTGCCTCTATCCATTTAGGCCAATTGGGCCAAAGCTTAGTGTTAAACACTACAGAGCAGTCGGTGTTGAACACTGGGAATGAGGTTGACAAGTTAGTGTTTAACACTAAGAGATAATTGGTGTTAAACACCAGCAACAAGGCTTTTCAAATTAGTGTTAAACACTAAAACAGATCAGTGTTGAACATTGCAGATAAAGCTTTTTAATTAGTGTTGAACACTAAGGCCCAGCAGTGTTTTAACACTGGGTTCGAGAGTTTTGACTTAGTGTTAAACACTAAAGCGAGAGGGGTCACGTGGCAACACGTGAGAGCGCCCTCCCTTCATGTATTCTGCTGAGATTATCGCGCCTTTCAGAGCGTCACGTGCCATCACGTGATGGGCATTCAAATGCCTATGTATTAGGGCTTCTGCCGAGGGTCACGTGGGTCACGTGGGGTGCTGCCTCAAAGGGACTTTCTGTAGATCTCTTGGAGGGGGGTCACGTGGTGACACGTGACCCTGCCTCTATATATTTTGTTTAGAGTCTTTGTTAATCTTTTTTCAGGAATTAAATTCCTCGAGCTTTAAATTTCAGAGGAATTAAATTCCTACTTCCTTTTGAAGGTTTATATTCTGGAATAGAGTTTAACTCTGAATTTTCTGTAGGAATTAAATTCCTCATATATGTGAGGGACTGAATAGGGTTAAACCCTAATAAAAGTTTTTAAGGAATTGAATTCCCATTGTTTCGACAGAACTAAGTTCTTAATTAGGGTTAAACCCTGTTTCTTTTTGTTCTGAAGGAATTAAATTCCCATGATACGGGGTCAAGCCCTAATTTTATTTGAAAGGAATTAAATTCCTATAGTTCTGTGAGAATTAAATTCTCGTGCTTGCATTCCCTCTCTATGCTTCGGATCTGCATGGCAGGATCTCAACCCATTGAGAATTAAATTCTCAACCTCAAGGGGAGATGTGCACTTTGCAGATCCTCTATCAAAGAGAGAAGAAATATATTCTTCTGTTTTTATGTATCAGAGTTAAACTCTGTTGAGAATTAAATTCTCTTTTTCTTTCAAGGAGCTTTTCCCTTTCTTACCTAGGGTTTTTGCAGAAGATCCAAGTTTTTCCAAGTATCGAAGCTCTCTTCTTTTTCTTTTTCTCTCCCTGTCTCTGTATTTATGTATATATCTCTCTGTGTCTCTTGGCTCCTATTTATAGGAGAAGCAGCCGAATCAATCAGTTTTTTGACGAATCTTCATGAAAGATTTGATTTGCATCCATCATTCGTTTTGGACCTTTGGATTACTAGGTGAATTTTATTCACCATTGGATTTCAAATCCAGGGATTCTTCTTTGTTGTTTCGGTTAGATTTAAAGGGAAAATCTTTCCAAACCCGAGATTTTTCCATAGATAGATGATATTTCATCACCTCTGAATCTTTAATTCGATTGGTTCCAGATAGCCGCTTTCCTTTGGAAAGATTTGAATTTCTTTCAGAATTTAATTCTGTTGACAAAATGGGCTTTGAAAGCCGGTCACGTGTGACCACGTGACTCATGGTCACGTGTGAGCGCGTAACCCCCTTTGGAATGAGCCTTTTCCTTTCTTTTGCGCTCTGTCTTCTGATCTTTGCTTAAACGTCACGTGCCACCACATGAATCCTGGTCACGTGTGAGCACGTGACCCTTGTTTGAACTCTCTTTCCTTGGTTCAACTGGAAAACGAGTCTGCTGCTTTGAGCGTCACGTGCCAACACGTGATTCTGGTCACGTGGGAGCACGTGACCTCTTCTGAAGCCTTTTCCTTGACTTGATCAGGGAACCGGTTTGCCTTTGACACTTGCATTTAAATGTCACGTGTCGCCACGTAACCCTGGTCACGTGGGGGCACGTGACTCTTTCTGAAGTCCCTTTTCTTCAACGTAGTCAGGAAATTAAACTTGCCTTGATGATGTGCTTAGGTGTCACGTGCCAACACGTGACCGCTAGTCACGTGTAAGCACGTGACCCTCTTCTGAGGCTTTCCCCGGAAGCTTTCCTGATTTTAAATCAGGAAACAGGGGTGTTTTTGTAATAGCAGATATGCGAGTCAATTGTAACCCTAGGGTTTCTATCCTCTATAAATAGGAACCCTAAATCTTGTATTAGGTTATGCCTCCTTTCATTAATAAAATTCAGATTTCTTTTGGAGAGCATCGATGCCTCTTTTCGTATCATCTATTCAGATCTGACAAGTCTTGTGTAAATGTTTGGAGAGAGCCATCAATAAAGTAAGTAGTTTTATTTAATTGCCTTAGTATAGATCTTTAATTCCTTGCCCTAGATAGATAGATATCATGTCATTCAATTCCCTAATGAGTGAGTAGTCTCCTCACTTGTTAGGGTTAGCTTTGGGGAAGGCTTTTGGGAGATGAAGATCTCTCATCCCTTTCTTTCCCATCACATATAATTAATAGGACTCCATGCATACATGCACACACCGCTCCCTACGGCATCCTATCCTATAAGGTAGCGGTGATACCGTAGTATAAAGGCCCGGTTGAACGTGTTTTCCATGGAGGTTAGGGTAAGGATTGATAAAGGAAGGATAAGAACCTATAGGAAGAAATACCTTCCCGAATGGTTCTAATCCCCTTTATTAATAATTACCATAACACCTTATAGATCTTAATTTGGATATAGAAAGCGGTGAGATTTATATACATTTCCAAACCTACCCTAAACCTAACCCTAGCAAGATTTAGATTTGGATTGATTTAGTTTTTAGATTTAATCAAT
This sequence comes from Agapanthus africanus, assembly GCA_030015575.1. Taxonomy (NCBI): domain Eukaryota; kingdom Viridiplantae; phylum Streptophyta; class Magnoliopsida; order Asparagales; family Amaryllidaceae; genus Agapanthus; species Agapanthus africanus. The sequence goes on along the minus strand of JASDDO010000012.1, from coordinate 87,708,183 downwards.
CCGACACCCATCGGAATTAACTCGTAAGAACAACTAGGAAATTCACAACATCCCTATGGACCGACCCATACTCACCGGCTAGCTACCAAGCGAGACCGTTCTTGATTGCGGTTATAAATTCTTTGATTCATCTTTTAAAAGCGCATAAGCTAAATTAAAATCATCTCAATCATCTGCGCAACCGCAGCCGAGGTAGTGACTTGCGGAGCCGCAGCCAAAGGAGATGCATGTGGAGCGCCCTGTCGCATCTGTTCAATTTTGTGTGTGATAAACGAGTAAGTACTGTGTATTAGTCGAATTAGTTTCATTATCAGGTTATTGCGAAACCCCAATCTAAGATTAATCAAAGTTAAGTCTACAACCAAATAAGCTCAGGCTACTAATATTGGATATGTTACTATCTATAATATGATATAATATTTTACTATTAAGTAGAATACATACCATCATCTCCTTCAACTCCTGGATGGTGGTCTTCAAGCTGGCAACATCTTGCTCTAGACGTCGCTCACGGGGGGTAGGGGAAGTAACCGCCGGAGTAGAGTCCAACCTCATATGGGCCCTGCTAGGACTCAGTCTCCGGCCTCTCTCCCAACCTCCGTAGTGCCCTCCGTGTGTGGCTTCTAGGACTGGGGTCAGCAGCATCGAATCGTTCTGTCCAGTAAAATCGATCCCCGATGTCTCCGCATGCTCCACCACCCGCTCCTACACCCACATTAACCAGTAAAATATAAGTATATCGTTTAAATTTGAACTTTTCAAAACAAAAATTTCAAACCTGTTAGAATAAATATTAACACTTACGCAATACTTCTGGGTAGCGGTGTCAGGGAATCGAAGCTCGCCCGTCGCGGGATCTGTCGAGGTGACATGGACGGCAAGATAAGCGGTCAGCACGCTCGGTGTACCGCCCTGCGCCAGGGTCTGAGCTCTCTGCAATTCGCAAAAAATTTACATATATTATAAAATAACTCTTAATATTGCATTATATCACAGTAGGTCTATTGTAATTTACCGATAACTTCATGACACGAGTAATATTTCTCGAGCCGCATGTATAAGTGGGGCGACCCCTCTTCACCGACTTTTTATTCTCTTTATTTTGATCGTCATGTTTCTGCACAACACATTCAGATTTAGTTTTCTAATTAAGCAACACAAAAAAATAAATTATATACTAAACAATGAATTACATTTAAAATACAAACATGTTTGCGCTGAGAGTCGAAATATTGGCATAAGAGAGGCCATGTATCTACGTCGACTCTCGCAAAGGCCGGAGTATGTAGGAGAGCCACTTTCTCTGCCTCGGGGGTCGCCATCCATAGGGAATAGCGGTCAATCTTCAGCTCGTTCCTATTGTATCGAACTTTTGATTTCATGTTCTTCATCAGGCCATGGTACAGAGCATAAAGATCGAGCACTCTCTCAGGGTGATCAGAGTCGGGTATAGGCTGAAAGTGTAATCCAACTGCAAATACAAAAAACAATGTTATTAAATTGCAAGTGTTAAATAATAATAAATATATTGTGTAAGTCAAATGAAAATATATATTAATACCCGACCTTGATCCCAGAAGAGGGCAAATGAGCGCCGGTGCTGATCGCCCCACTCAACGAGAAGTGGATACTTCTTCACGGGGCGGCTCTCATCCCCCATATACCGGTCGAATCTCTCGGCATAATCGCTGATATAGCGATAATCAGGGGTAAAGAAGAGGGGGAATGCTGCCTCCCCTCTAGCTCTGTCGGGCTTCAGCCCGTGGGACTGATTCGGGCCTCGAGTCCCCCTCTCAGGTTGGGGATGCCCTGTATCTACAAGAAATATCAAGACAATCAATATTAAGACAAAGTGGTATTAAGAAATCAAGGTTTAATGAAAATTGAGGTGTGATATATACCTCCGGCGACAGAAGCATGAGCCTGGGCCCGGGCAGCAGCCCGAGCGGGATGATAGTTCCTCCGGTGAGGAACAACCGGTGACCTGGACGCGGACGCATCTCCAACTAGAAAATAAATATCGATAAAATTACATGAACTTCATGTTTATTCTTAAAGGATATGTAAAATGAATAAATATTTTATATTTATTCATACAAACCTGCAGACTGAGCGGAGGGTATGGAAGTGACGGGAGTGGCCCCTGCACCAGACGTGGACGCGCCACCTATAATTAGACAATCAAACATTGATGTAGGGTGTTTTTCGTCATCCCATTGAGATGGGAATACGCGCGCGCTGGTCAGGCGCATTACAGATTCCCCCTGCCTAAGGTAGGCTGGGGTTTATTGATCGTGGGGATCCGAATCTGCGGCAGCCGCGGACTAAGCTGCCGTTAATTACCCCTCGCCTTTGGAGCGAGGGAACCTCCGATTAACGGGTTAAACTGGTCATGCGAACTCAATGTATAGTGTTGTGTTTTGAAGGGGGTTTTGGATATATCGGGGGCCCCACAGAGTTTTTACGGGGGTCCCGCTACCCGGATAGCAGGCTAGGGTCAAGGGGGCTAGCAGCCCCCTTGCGGAGTGCGGGGTAACGCCCCGTTAGAAATTTTTTCTAACGGGGGACTATGTTGTAGAGTATGTGTGTGTGTGTGTGTGTGTGTAAGGGAAAGGGCATCCAAAAGATGCATGGGGGCCAACGCCTCGCGCGCATGGCGCGCAGGCGCTGGGCGCGCCACGTGCTCGGCACATGGGTGCTAGCGCTCTGAGCGCTGGCGCCAGTGCCCCACGTGCTTAGCACGTGGGCACTGGGCGTCAATTAGAAAGGGGACTTTGTCCCTGCACTGGGAGCTATGCTCCGATTTGACCCTTGGAGTTAAACCCCTAAAAGTTTTAGAACTGATCAAAGGGGGGATGCTTTGTTTCTCCCCTTTGGCCTTAGATCTTCCCAAGATGGGACTTCTGGAGATGAGTCTCATCTTTCCTCCTCTGTTGGCCGGATCTTGAAGAACAAGAAGCATGAGATTTTAAAAATCTCTTATTTTTAAGATCTGATGGGAGATCTAAGTTCCCCTTTGTGGGTTTTGTGGTGAAAAACTATTTAGTTTTTGAAAAGGAAGAGTAAAACTCTTGATTTAATTTGAAAGAAAGAAGAAGGTTTTAGAACCTTGAGGAAGGAGAAGGAGGCACAAAAACCCTAGAGTTCTTAGAGAATGAAAGAGTGTATATGTTATTCATCATTATGTTGCTTTTTATAGGCTTACATATTTACACATAGCCCCTTGGGCTTTACAAAATGGCATTTTTCTCATCCCATGGCTCATGTGCCATTTCCTTTTGCACATAAGCCATAGGCTTTACAAAAAATTGGGTTTATGCCCATTCATGCATAAAAATTATTTGTTACATGATTTTTTTATTTGCATACGGTAGGGGGCGCTTCATGTTCGGGCTCGACTCGGACATAGGCCCACCTGGCTTGGGGTTGACCTTGACTTTGACTTGGTCAACCGGGGTGCAAATTTTGACCCCAACAAAGTGCCCCCCATCAATAAATGCACACCGCACATTTGAGATGTGTGCATGAAATTGATGGATCTTAAAGTTGGACTTCGAGGTGGAACATCATTCTAGGGGCGGAGCATCATCCCGGGAGCATAATTCCGGGGATCGGAGCATAATTCCGAGGATTGGAGCATCATTCCGAAGAGCGGAGCTTAATTCCGAGGATCAGAGCATTATTCCGAAGAGCGGAGCATGATTCCAGGGATCAGAGCATAATTCCGATGAGCGGAGCATGATTCTAAAGGGTCGGAGCATAATTCCGAGGATCGGAGCATCATTCCGGAGAGCGGAGCATGATTCCAGGGATTGGAACATCATTCCGAAGAGCGGAGCATGATTCCAGGGATCAGAGCATCATTCCGATGAGCGGAGCATGATTCCGGGGATCGGAGCATCAGTCCGAAGAACGGAGCATGATTCCGGGGATCGGAGCATCATTCCGATGAGTGGAGCATGATTCCGGGGATCGGAGCATCATTTCGAAGAGCGGAGCATGATTCCAGGGATCGGAGCATCATTCCGAAGAGCGGCAGACATTTGGACCGAAGCATAATTTTGATGCAGAGGTTTATTCCCAGGCGAAGCATAATTCCGACAGGGAAAGAAGATACTCTGAAGCGAAGCATGACTTCGGCACGGGATACATTCTGAGATGAAGTATGATTTCGGTGCAGAGCTTGTTGATTGACTTGATTCCAAGACGGAGCTTAATTCCGACAAGGAGGTCGCTGGTTGATTTCGAGCCGAAGCATAATTCCGACACGGAAGGTAGATATCCCGAGGCGGAGCATGATTTCGACACGGGGTAAATTCTGGGACGAAGCATGATTCCGCCGCAAAGGTTGTTGGTTTGATTTGATTTGGGTTGACATCAGCATCGCTATACTGGAATATGGTACCAGGAGCAAATCATAATTTACCATGAGTGGATTTGAGGATTTTGGTTTTTGTTTTGCATCTGCATTGCTGCACTGGAATAATGCCAGGAGCAACTCATCATTTGCCCCGAGAGGATTTGGGAATTGATGGCTTAGGAGGCAGGTTTAGATCCCTATCACCTAAGGCTTTTCAATTTTATGGGCCGTAAGGTCCCATAAAAGTGTTTTCTCCCTACGAGTCGAAAGGATCTCGTAGGTGTATTTTCTCCTTAGGAGTCGTGGGGACACCTAAGTGTGTTGCTCCTCTATGAGTCGTAAGGATCTCACGTGGGAATTTTCTCCTCACAAAGTCGAGTGGACTTTGCGAGTGCATTTCATCTCTTTTTTACGAGTTTGTTCCCTTTCGGGTTTTCACAAACTCGCCGACAGTCCTGCTGTTTTTACTCACGGAGCCCTTTCGGATTTTCATCCGTGCCTATTTTGCTTGTGGACATACCATTTTTATTTTATTTTATTTATTTAATTTTTTTTATTTTTGGTGGGACTTTAAATGTGGTCTCACCAGTAGGACTTGGGAGAGATTGGGATTGTTTTATGCTTGTGGATTGTATACGGTTTTGCAGGATGTATGATCCAGACCGTAGGGCCGGAAAAATTTCGCTACTTAGTTGGCGTCTGCATCGCTGCACTGGAATATGGTACTAGGAGCGACTCATCATTCGCCGTTGGGGTATGAGATTTGGAATTTGGTTGGCGTCTGCATCGCTGCACTGGAATATGGTACCAGGAGCGACTCATCATTCGCCGTTGGGGTATGGGATTTGGAATTTGGTTGGCGTCTGCATCGCTGCACTGGAATATGGTACCAGGAGCGACTCATCAATTGCCATTGCCTATTGGGAAGCAATGGCTTAGGAGACAGTTTTAGATCCCTATCACCCAAGGCTTTTCAATTTTATGGGCCGTAAGGGTCCCATAAAAGCATTTTCTCCCTACGAGTCGAAAGGATCTCTTAGGTGTATTTTCTCTTAGGAGTCGCGGGGACTCCTAAGTGTGTTTTTCCTTTGTGAGTCGTAAGGATCTCACACGGGGATTTTCTCCTCACGTATCGTGAGGACACATGAGTGGGTCTTCCCAAATGGAGCATAATTCCAAGGGCAGAGACCGGCCGCTGTACGGGTGACTTCGGTGCGGCATGGGTATGATGAGAATTATTTGAGCCCGTGGATTGTATACGGTAGTCAATTTGGGGACTGGCCGTAGAGCTGGGGGAATTTTGGAAAATTGCATTTTAGTTGGCGTCTGCATCGCTGCACTGGAATATGGTATCAGGAGCGACTCATCATTCACCGTTTTTTTTGCATTTTTTTGTTTTACTGCGATTGCTCTATCATTTCAGCTTTTCTTATCGCGAAGGTCGCGATTGCCCTATCATTTCGGCTATTTATTCGCGGTTGCCCATCATTTCGGCTTTATTTTTCATCTTTATTTTACTTGCTGATTTTTATTACGATTTGCCCCATCATTTCGGCTTTTCTTATTTATTTATTTATTTACACATTTTTTTTACATTCCCAATTTAACGACTTAGAGGTCAATTGTTCCTAGTTTAATGACGTGGTGGTCGATTGTTTTCAGAGAAAGGCAGATGTCTGAGAGAATCAATTTCACGAAGAATTTCGGTCTCCGCTTGTATGAAATTGGCGATCGCAGCTGGATTGTTTGTTAACACACCTTTATACAGTTCTATCTCTCCTACCTTGTATTGCCTTTCGACCCAATCTTTGAAGACGAAGCAGTCCTCAATGGCATGACCTATCACTCTGTGATAGGGGCGGTATTTGGGGTCGTCGGTCATATTCGCTTCCTGCGGTCTTTTTGACTCTGGCAGTTGTAGACCGTTCCTCAGGGCGTCTTTGAATATTATACGGATTTTGTCCCTTCTAAAGAAATAGACCTTATCTAGCTTCTCTTTCAGTGGAGATTCTCCTTCCTCTCCGAACACTGGCTTCCGAGGCTGGTTGGCATTAGGCCCGCTCATCCCTAACTTATTTTGGTTAGCCGAAGTGTTGAAAGATTCAGAATTATCGGAGTTTCCGCCTTTGCGATTTTCGTCTTTTCGGTTTCTCCAGGACCTATTGTTATTTTGGGAATCTGAGGAGGACTCCTACTTTGAGCGCTCCAGCATCTGAACTTTCCTAGTCAGCTCTTGGAATGTTTTGAGACCCGCGGTGCATAGAAACGGGGCCATCCAATTGTTGAGATTTTCGACAAGGAGACTGACAGATTGGTCCTGCTCTATCGGCGGTTCACATTTGAAGGAGAGATTGTGCCATCGAATTATAAAATCCGTGCCGCTTTCATTATTCTTTGGCTTGGTCCTTACGAGGTCGGCAATGGTGATCTTATCGCTGACACTCATGAACTTTCGTCGGAACAAAGATTCCATTTGGATGAAAGTTGTGACGGAGCCATTCGGTATGCTCGCGTACCAGTCGAAAACAATATCGGTCAAGCTATTAACGAACTGGCGGAGGAGAAGCGCGTCATTGCCCCCAGTATTCTCGCATGAAGATTTAAAGTGAGCGATGTGCTGATTCGCATTTCCTGTCCTATCGAATCTTCCGAATTTAGGGATGACATAGTCGCTATGAAATTCTACCAGATCATACTGAGCAGGATATGATCTCCCACTGCTGCTGATATCTTTTTGCGCTTCGGTTTCGACTACCAATGTTTTGACTTTGTTGGCAACTAAATCCATGATTTGATCTTAAGTTAGCGGGCTATTGTCATCGGTAGCCAAGACATTTTCTGAGATAGGATGCGACTGGCTTTCGTGCGGTCCGCCCACCTTTGGATTTGAGGGAATAGGCATCGGCTGTCTCGAGACACCATTTCCCGGTTCATGAGCAAAGCCCTGCGCTTGATTGGGCGGCTGAGAGGCAAGTTGGGCCATAAGCCATAAGACGACATTTGTCAAGTCGTCGATCTTTGAGTAGAGCTTGGCCATCTCCTTGTCTTTGCTTCTGAGCTGTTTTCGGAGCTCTTGGAGAAGTTGCTTCTCTGCGGTCTTAGGATGGAAAGTTGGCTCATATTCGCTTTCCGAGCCCGACTCCTCATGAACTGAGGGCTATCTCTGCCTATCAGCCCCACTGGGAGGATTTTCATCACCCTCTGGAGGATGCTGGTCTTGAGAAGTGACGACTATATTCACACCAGGTTGGATTTGAGATGTGGTGGCCCCATTCTCGCTTTTGCTGCGAAGGTTGTCGCTGGGACGCGTGCCCACCATTTAGACGGTGTGGATAACACATTCAGCCATCCTTTCATCACTGGCAGCTAGTTTCGCGGAGCGGTCCGGGCTTTGGAAATTCACAAATTTTAACATGGCCGGAGCCCTAACCCTTTTGTTGGCTCTGTATCTGAGCCGCTCTGCCTCAGCTTCTCTTCCTTGAGCGCTTGGTAGGCTTCTGCTCTCCGGGAAGCCGCCATAGGCTGAGTGATGTGGAGCTTAGAGAAGATACCCAATTGAGCAGTTGCCATGGGAATTGCCGGAGCTTGCTCAAGATGCTCTGTTTCTTTGTTGGTGTTGATGGCCTTGCCCCCAGCTGGGGCCAAGGAGAGCCATTCAAATACCGACTTGCGTTTGAGTTGGGGTGCCTTCGAGACCACCACATTTGGCTTCTTGCCTTTCGAGACCGGTTTGTCTGTCACCGGGGCTTGAAGAGCTGGGATGGCGTTAGCTGACACGAACAGAATAGAACCAAATGGTAGTGGCGGCTCCTCCCATTGTCGCCCGAGACTGGCCGGAAGGACCGTCCTGGAGTCTATCTTCATCATGTAGGAGACGGGAGCCGTGCTGAGAGTTGAGTTTATCTTTGGAGACATTGTTGAAAAGTGATTGCTTGAAAACCTGCATGAAAGAGCATTATTTTAGTATAAATATAGGTATGCATATTGATTGAGTTCGCATGAACGATTAACTCGAAATATGGGAGGAGAGATAGGTTCTACCGGGCGTGCCAGAATCTGTAGGGTGTTGTTCGTCACCCCCATTGAGATGGTAATACACGCGCGCTGGTCAGGTGCATTACAGATTCCCCCTGCCTAAGGTAGGCTGGGGTTTATTGATCGTGGGGATCCGAATCTCCGGCAGCCGCGGACTAAGCTGCCGTTAATTACCCCTCGCCTTTTGAGCGAGGGAACCTCCGATTAACGGGTTAAACTGGTCATGCAAACTCAATATGTAGTGTTGTGTTTTGAAGGGGGTTTTGGATATATCGGGGGCCCCGCAGAATTTTTACGAGGGTCCCGCTACCCGGATAGCGGGCTAGAGGTCAAGGGGGCTAGCAGCCCCTTTGCGGGGTGCGGGGCAGCGCCCCGTTCGAAATTTTTTTTAACGGGGGACTATGTTGTAAAGTATGTGTGTGTGTGTGTGTAAGGGAAAGGGCATCCAAAGGATGCTCGGCACGTGGGCGCTAGCGCTCTGGGCGCCGGGCACGCCACGTGCTCGGCACGTGGGTGCTAGCGCTTTGGACGCCAGGGGCGCCACGTGTTCGGCACGTGGGGTTAGCGCTCTGAGCGCCGGGCGCCAGCGCCCCACGTGCTTGGCACGTGGGCGCTGGGCGTCAATTAGAAAGGGGACATTGTCCCTGCACTGGGAGCTGTGCTCCGATTTGACCCTTGGAGTTAAACTCCTAAAAGTTTTAGAACTGATCAAAGAGGGGATGCTTTGTTTCTCCCCTTTGGCCTTGGATCTTCCCAAGATGGGACTTCTGAAGACGGGTCTCCTCTTTCCTCCTCTGTTGGCCGGATCTTGAAGAACAAGAAGTATGAGATTTTAAAAATCTCTTATTTTTAAGATCTGATGGGAGATCTAAGTTTCCCTTTGTGGGTTTTGTGGTGAAAAACTATTTAGTTTTTGAAAAGGAAGAGTAAAACTCTTGATTTAATTCAAAAGAAAGAAGAAGGTTTTAGAACCTTGAGGAAGGAGAAGGAGGTACAAAAACCCTAGAGTTTTTAGAGAATGAAAGAGTGTATATGTTATTCATCATCATGTTGCCTTTTATAGGCTTACATATTTACACATAACCCCTTGGGGTTTACAAAATGGGATTTTGCCCATCCCATGGCTCATGTGCCATTTCTTTTTACACATAAGCCATGGGCTTTACAAAAATTTGGTTTTATGCCCATTCATGCATAAAAATTATTTATTACATGATTTTTTTATTTGTATTAGGGGGGCGCTTCATGTTCGGGCTCGACTCGGGTATGGGCCCACTTGATCTGGGCTTGGGCCCACCTGGTTTGGGGTTGACCTTGAATTTGACTTGGTCAACCGGGGTGCAAATTTTGACCCCAACAATTGACTATATAAGTAATTGCAAAAAGAATGTGTATATCAATAATATAATATTATAAATCAACATGTATACACTATAGGATATATAAACATACCGCAGGTGCAGTGGTGGCCTCTACCCGAGATGTAAGTATGTAAGAGCAAAAAGAATGTATGCATATTTATGATATAGCATTATAAATCAATACATGCACTATATGATATATAAACATACCTGGAGGTGCGGAAGTTGGCTCTGTCCCTGATGTGGACGCACCACCAACAGCTAGACAGTCAAACATTGACTATATAAGTAATTTTGATATGAATATGCATGTATATCTGTAATATTACATTCAAAATGAATATGCGTGCAAAATACCTGGAGGTGTGGCAAAGCCATCACTATCGAGTCCGAGCCTGACATTGCGAAGATCGCTACTGAATATTTCGTGCCTCCTATCGAAATCCTTCCATGCCGATGAATCTCTTAGACGACTCATTTTTCCATCTTCACTTGGAGGAGCACGGTGATGCCGAATCATTGCCTCGGCTGTTTTCTTGCACCTGAATATCCTATGCAGCCTCTGTGTTATGAGAAAGTATCGTGCTATCTTGACAGGTATATCGGGCTTCTTATCAGAATCTTTCGACTTATACCTGGCATCTCCGCATGTTGGACACTCTTTCAAATCTGAATTCTCTTTCCGGTACAACACGCAAATTTTAAGACATGCTTGAATCTTCTCACACTTCAGACCCAAATCAGACATCATCTTCTGGGCTCCGTACCAGCTGTCGGGCACGTCATTTCCCGGGGGCATAGAATCTTTTATGAACGAAAGAAGCATTATGAGTTGCTCCATCCATTTAGGCACTTAATCTGGAAAAGTTGGACGAACCATTAAAGGGTGGAATACTTTGCATTCTCATAAATTGGTTTTCTAGTATCATTCATGAAATTTTCATATTTATCCGCACGCGGTCCTTGACCGGAAGGAATGCCATCTTCGATACGAATAGATTCACCTAGGGCATCCTCTATCATATCCTCCATTTCTTCTCCTGAAAAGAAATTATCGTCTTCTTCTTTTGCCGCATTACCGTCTTCTCCTACTTCTTCTGCCGCATTACCGTCTTCTCCTTCCTCTTCTGCCGCATTACTGTTTTCTTCTCCTTCTCCGTGATATAGCCAAGTTGTATAAAGTCTAGTAAAACCATGTTTAACGATATGAAGCTCTGCGAATTCTACTTTCTGTCAGTACTTATTCCTATATCTATCGCACGGGAAGAGAATCTTCTCTAACACGATCTTATTATGTGCGCGTGCAAATTCAATAAAAGTAGCAATTCCTGCGACAAACTTAGGCTGCATACGTTGTTGTCCATCCACATACATCCAGTCCTTAACTCTGATGTATTCATGGGCCATGTTAGACTGTATAACATATAAATTGTAGGTTATGATGACTATATTGAGAAATCTAAGAATGGGATGGTTACCGACAAAGGAGAAAATCCGTGTATGCTTTATGTGTGCGTTTGTCGTTTAAAAGAATAAATTTTCGATAATCAAAGTTAGATTTGAGGATACCCATGTATGAGTTGTATTCTATATATGTGTGTTTCAATTTATGATTTCGCTTAAGTGTAGGGTTGTTAGTGTGTATGTGCTGTGTGTGCGTTTATTGTGTATTCATGTTGTGTGTGTGTGTTTCGGCTGTCGGGGGTAAGGATTCTATCCTATTAAGAATGTATAGAGCAGACATCCATTCGCTTGTGCTTTCAACCGTTTCGAGTAAATTTCGGCAGCACCTCCCCGCTGTTCTCCGAGTACACTGTAATAGAATAGATAATCATTTCAAAACTGTAAAACAACGTTGAAATGAACATCTAATTTATCTTTGTACACGAAGAACCAGCGGAAAGTACTGACGAAATAACTCGAAACAGATGAAAACACAAGTGAATGCAGCTGTTTGCTTTATACATTCCTAACTTGTCCATACCGGACAAATCTATCGGTTATCATACGATTGAATCTTCTCGTCACATAGACTATACGATAGTTGTTAGTACCGAACTATACCGTCCGATATTTAACAACCTTTGTATAGTTCTATGTCACGACGAATATCAAACGTATGTTAACCGATAGACAGGGACTAAGTTGCGCTTTGATTTTTATACATGAGTATCGATGAGAATATGAAAGTTTCATATTATCATCGAGTATCATATATTGGTTTTAACTTGAACATTTAACTTGAATAGGTTTTACGTTTACATTTCGTTATTAAGGTTTCGAAGTTTTTAGTTTAGGGTGAATTTTTCTTGCGTTTACGGTAAAGTTGTATGTTTACGTTATCTTCGAGTATCCGACTGAATGAACTAGTGCATCCTAAACCCTAACCCTAAATAACCCAAATTAACCTAATTAACCACAATTAACCATAATCGTTACCCTAACAAAAATTATCCCTAATTAACCCAAACTTAACCCTATTTACCTAAATTAACCTAATTAACCCTAATCAACCCAAACTTAACCTAATTTACCCTAATCAACACCCTAACCCTTTCAAATTATTACTAATTAACCCAAATTAACCCTAGCCCTACCCTAAACTGAACCCTAACCCTAACTCTTACCCTAACCGAACCCTGAACCCAAACCCTAGCCTAAGTAGCAACCCAATAATCAATAAAAACAGAAATAAAAGCATAATTAGAAGTAAAAATATGAAATTTACTAATCTGTAGCTAGGCCGGCGATGGAGGAGACCGGAGATGGTCGACAACGCAATCGACGACGAATCGCGGGTGGTGTCGACGAAGAAGTCAACGAGGAAGTCGACGGTGATGTCGGGGACGATGAGGCGAGCGTGGGAGGGGCGGTGGCGATGAGGCGCGGGCGGTGGCGACGAGAGGCGCGCACGGGAGAGTGAGAGCGAGGAATTTTTGGAAACGAGGATTTTTCTGTGCTTTATTTTTTTTTATCAATAACCCATATATATGTCCCTACGGATTTAACCGTAGATCCTTCTTTTGCGACTCCGTAGGGCCAAATAACAAATTACGTTTTAATATTTTTAAATTAATTCGTATGGCACCGTAGGGGCAACCACGTGGACATACAGAGTAATCTGTAGGGGCATCATTTTATTGCCCCTACGGATACTTTTATCCGTAGGGGCAACCCCTTATTGTAGTAGTGAGACAGGGAGCTTCAGAAAACTTTTGGAGATGAAACTCAAAGGTTCGATCGCACTTTTGCCTTCTTTGGCCACATATTTGCGCTCATATTGGGAAGAATCTCTTGAAATTTTCTGGGTTTTTTCTTTAAGTTTTTTGTCATCAAATTCTGTCTTTTAAAATATTTTTTAATTTAAATTTTTAAAAAATAACATTTATTAAATTATTATTTTATAAAACAAACGGTTAAATCTAAAAAAATATTTAATTATGGGTGATGAACATGCAAAATCAAACTTATATGATTTATATTATCCAATTAATCCATCACCTCAATCTTGCATTAGAACAAATATGTATAGGCGCGGTTTTAATTCACTTGACACATCCATATCCGCCTATGATGCTATATTAAATGCTATTATGTATAGGATAGAGGCCCTTGAGAATAAAATTTAGACTCTTAGTAATCCATCTTTTCAATTTTTTGTACTAAATGTTAAGATCTCTGTCATTCTTATGAGAAGTGTTCATTCGTTGATTGGAGTAATCAACAAAATTATTGTTGGAATCATATCATGAATTCAGAAGTGTCTAACTACAATTTAAACCAACACTTCCAACCAAACATTTACTATGATGTAGGTTCTCCATGCAATTCAATTCAAATCGACACAACTTTCACTTCTCCAAGTTTCATAGGTCAACAATTATCATCTTACCTATATTATTATGTTGTGTCTCCTTACGGTCAAATCCAATCCTACCCAACTTTCACACTTCTCTAGATGTTGATAATAATCATGAAATAAGGAGTGCAACGTTACAAATCGAATTTGAATCTTCACTTGAAACTCCGTCGCAAACCACGTTTAGCTTAGAAAAAAGGTTAGCAGATTTTACATCCACCGTGGTAGCATGCATACAAATATCTGAACAATTGCTTAGAGTCTATGAAGAAATAATGAAAAGGATTAGTATGTTTAATGTACAAATTGCTACCATGAGAAGTGAGAAAGCATAAGGAACCCTTCCCAGTCAAACCGACATTAATTACAGTTACCTCGATTTAGAAAGACAATCAAAGGTGTTATACAATCAAGCAATTGAGAATATTATAATTGACGAAATGTTCAAGGTCGAGAAGTTTGATTTGACTGACCGTTACAAGGAAAATTTTGGGAAGGAAACTTGTGAATTTGACGAGTGTGGTGTAGATATAATGTTTAAGGAAAACTATTGATAGGTAACCCACATCTTCAGTTGAAATGATCGATGAAATTTTTGAGAACACTCTAGAGTGGGAACCCACATTTTTGGATGACATAAGCCAATCCATTAGTCAATTTGAGGAGGAGGTAATAAAATTTTGAGATGAGAGATTGTGACGAATTTTTTGAAAAAGACTCATTGAGCATAATAGTAACTAGTTGATATATAAATGTAGCAGTTAACTGGTAAATGTTTAGTTAAATTGTACTAGTATTTCGCACGTGCGATGCACGTCTTTTTTAAAACAAAAGCATGCATGATGTGAATATTTTCATTCAATGTGGACATTTCTTTCAAAAGTATAAGAATTTTAAAAATATTTTCGCTAATTTTAACTAAAAGTTTTCAAAGTACGTACCTATTATCTTAACTAAAAGTTTTTTAAAAATCTTGTTAAATCTTGGCTGTTTAATACTAATATGTATCAACGTCCGTCACACGTGCAAAAAATAGATGATGTAGACCATTTAAAAATAAAGGATTAATCTAAAATAAACGAGAGAGCGCATAACGTCCCTCCACTTTGCACTATAATAGTAGAGATACGTGGATATAACTGGTAAGTGTAGTAATTGATAAATGTAGTTGTTATATAGTAAATATAGCGGTTAATTGCTATGCACAAAGCTAACTGTTATATGCAGTGGTTTGAAAAATAACAGTTTGAAAATACGTGATGGTGAACACACATGAGTTTAGAACACACATAACGTCCCTCCACCAGGCAAAGGTTTTAATTGTTATAGAGATCCCAATAATTAAAAAGTACCTTGTATTAAGGAGTTTTGGTCCAGTTTTTAGAGCTCAAGCACCTAGACCTATTGATTTTTGGTCAAGGAGCCTAGACAATTTCTTTCTTTTTTTTATATAAGTGATGTGTGGCCAGGATTTAACAATAGCCTAGGGAAATAGCAGAGAATAAGGTTCCCAATCCTGTCAATGGTTCATTATATTTGCATTAAATTTGAGAGAGGCACATATGCAGAAAAGCTATGAGAATAATAGAGAAAAGAGGCTATTGGAGGAAATTTCCTCCTATGGCGTGGAAAAAATACAACCTCCACCAATTTTTTCTACGATCGGCCCCCATCATCTTCATCGTTATCATCTAAGATGTGGGTACACCAAATTTCATGTGATTCTACAACTTTTTCTACGCCATAGGAGGAAATCCCCTCCTATGGCCTCTTTCCTCCATTAATCTCAAAAGGTATATACATTATCAATCTCTATAACCAAAAATTATAAGTTCACCCTCTATATTAGAGGTCAAGATAACTACCAATTACCACCAACACACAATAGTACGGCCCTGTTTGGGTATAGAGTTTGGATGACCGAAATTCATTTTTATGTGAATATGCAGAGGGGAAGCAAACTCTAGTATGCAAGACCCTAACTCCATTTTAAATTATAACTTTAAAAAGGTGTTTGGTAATGGAATTATCTAAACGCCAAAGTTTAGTTTTGGTTTGGAGTGTTCTAAACTCCAAAATGGGTGTTTTCTTCTAATTTTTTGGAGTTTAGAAAACTCTAGCTAGCTAGTTGGATTGTCTCAAATTTGAAGTTTAGATAACCAGAGTTTTCTAAACTCTAAAGTGAGATCTAAATACGGCACGGTTAGGATTTTGGAGTTAAGTTTAGATAGCTTTACCGTTTATCTAAACTCAACTCCATTGCCGATGTACAGGGCCTACATCTTGTGGGTAATGACACAAGCTCATAGGTGACTGTATTCTTGATCTTTGTTTGTATATAAGCTTAATTTGTGGAGCATTGGTTTTGGAGGAGAGGTAGGGAGATGGAGATGCTAGTTCTTGTGCATTATGGCTTTGCTACTCCTTGTGATGTACCTGATTCAAAAGCTCTTTCTCTCATATGGTAACAAGCTTTCTTTCTCTCATATAGGATTAGTAGAATTAAGATTAAACAAACATGCTCATTTCTTGTAGCTAGCTAGTAGTCTTATTTCAATGGCTTTATATATGCAGCAGTTTCTATATATATGTGCACCCTTTTTCTTTTAGCCTCCATCCATTGCTTATTTCTGTTTTGTTATTGCTGCTTTTGTTTTCTGAGATAATAAGTGGGATAAATTAGCCAACCCCTCGTAAATGGGAGGCCCCGCTCGATTCCGGGTCTCCTTCTGGGCTACTCTAAGCCCCACCAATGAGCTATTCCAAGCTCATTTATTGCTGCTTTTGTTACTTGTTCTCATATTTATATATTCCGCGTGTAATTCGAGTACGAGATATATATTGGAATTGGAATTGGTTTGTAATCTTGGTTGTCTTCTATTTCTAATGAAGGAAGAGTCCATGGTCAATAAACCAAACACATCAGATGCCTAAGGATTGAAAATTGTCCGCGCTTCAGATATAATTAAATAAAATTATGTTCAAGGAAAATGTGAGCATGCATATTCAGTTACTTAAACATGCATGTCTACATATCATCTGCATGTGTCCATGGCTATTCCAGCAACTCAATTGTCAATAATTAAGCTTTAGTGGTATTTTCTGCATCATTTAGCTAGAAGAAAGTAATGAAACTGATCATTGAATCTTGTAGGAAGCGCCTTGTTGTATTGGTATGGCCGTTTCCCGCGGCTCACAATCACTGACCCAAAATTGATCTAAGAGGTGACTAGCAACCCACGCAAGTTTGGACAATCCAAGGATCATCCAGCAACTCACGAACTATTGGGTGGAAGTTTATTGGATTTGGGAGGGGAGGCATGGGCCACACGGCGAAGGCTTATGAGTCCTTTATTTCTTGCGGATCATGTGAAGGTATATATATATAGCACTACATCAGGGATTCGTAATATTCTATGTACGATGATTTGTTTGCTTCAAAAATATTTCTAAGATCTCAATACTGCTTAGTGTTATTATACATTAGATTGCTCAAAAGTTCATTTTCTTTTTTCCATTTTAATAGGAGTTAGGCTAAATTATTAGAAAATACCTTGAACTTACACATTATGTTTTCTAAATCATAAGAAAAACTAAAATAAACTACTCTAATTAGAAACTACCCTATTCTAACATATATATGCCAATGAAAATTATTATTGGACTCTTTTGCATGCCGCCCTTAGTTCAATTTATAAAAAACTACCTCCTTTTATCTTTCTTCCATTCTTATCTTCCTCTTACGATAATGAGACACAAATGAAGGAAAGCTTCTTCTGAGAATGATAGGAGGAAGTAAATGTAGACTATGTTAAACCACCACAAACACCAACGCCATGCATATTCGACTGAATCTGATATATATAGTCCATGCGATAGAATTGCCAAACATGCAAACATTACTAGCTAGAATTCACGATTATTGATAGTTTTCTCAAAAATAAGCAATACGCTAATTGTTTTAAATAAAAATCTACCTTTTTCCTTCGAAACCTTTTTTTGTAAGAAAATACGTAGGAAAATGTAGTAATTATGTGCCGTGTACATGGTAACGTGTACATGGTAACTAAGTTATCAAATTTGCCCACATGAATTATTCATGCAAACACGTACCACTTATACCTTTTCTCCCCCTAATTTCTTTCAGGGTTTGTCAGAAATGATACGCCATGCAGTCGAAGACAAGGTAGAGGCATGGCGCAAACTACTGGAATCTTCAGATGAAGTAGAAATTGCCGTGCACGATGAATTTGAAAATCTTATACAATATATTATAGCTAAAGTCCTTTTTGGGAAAGATGTGAAGGAAGGGATTCATCTTGTACAGTTGCAAGCTGAACAAGCCACTTTAGTTTCTCAAACAGCGAAAATATTCTATATCCCTGGCTCATGGTATGCAGTATAAACACTTCATCTATATCTCATCTAGTGCTTATAAATATCGCTGAACCGGCTTTATAACTTCTAGCCAGCCTAGGAATAAACTAATCATGTGTTATTAAGTCAGTTGGGTGGGAGTTCAAAGTGTTGGATATGATGGGATATAAATGAAGATGCCATAATCCTTTTATTTATGTATTATATATTATCTCTTTGCAGTTAATTAGTAATGACTTGCTCGCTCGCTCGCTCGCTCGCTCGCTCGCTCTCTAACACTACTACAAATAAGGGTTGCCCCTACGGATTTATCGGTAGGGGCAACCCACTGCCCCTACGGATATATACGTAGGGGCGAAAAAAGACCCCGTAGGTGCAAAGGCCGCAGGTGCAAGTTGAGGCCCTGAACGTGCCCCTACGGACAAATTTAAGCCCCTACGGATATATCAGTAGGTGTTATAGCCCCTACGGAGTACCCCGTAGGGGTAATAAAATCATATATGTAATTTTTTTTTTGAATATATTGTATATACCTACGGATATACCCGTAGGTCCCTTTTATATCCCTACGGATATATCCGTAGGGGATATAAAGTAGTTCCTACGGTTAAGTCCGTAGGGGTTTATCCCAACACCCTGGACTGATATCAGGTGGAAAATATCAGGAAACCTGATATTTTCCCCTACGGATAAATTCGTAGGGAATAGACACTGGCCCCCTACGGACATATCCGTAGGGACAACCCCAACACCCTGCACTGATATCAGGTGGGAAAATATCAGGTTTCCTGATAGTTTGCCCCTACGGATATACCCGTAGGGTTATGTTATGTACCTGCGGCTTAATCCGTAGGTACATATTGTCTGTATTTTTTTTTAAAAAATGGGCTGCCAGATTTTTTACCGCCCTGTGCACAATACTATATACATCAATCAAATCATATATTGCAGTATTCATAATCACATCTCACGCAAATATATAATATACAAAAGAAACCCAAAAACTGAATATGATATAAATACAAACCAATATCAATATCGTTTCAAAATGTAGTACAATGTGATATAAATAAATACATGTTTCAAAAAATAAGAACCAAAAAGCTACCCTAGTTCGGTCCAGCTCCACCTCCGAATAACGTTCGAATAACGCGCGCCTGCTCCTCGGTAAATACACTCTCCAATGCTACATATAAGGGAGTCTGAGCGGCATGTGGAGCTGGCAATGTGGTCTGCGCAGCCGCCGTCGAGGTAGTCGCTTGCGAAGCCGCGGCTGTGGGAGTCTGAGTGGGCGGTGGAGCTACAGGAGCTGTCTGCGGAACCGCAGCCGATGTAGTGGCTTGCGGAGCCGCAGCCGAAGGAGATGCATGTGGAGGCTCGGCCGATCTACCCTGTCGCGTCTGGACATAACGTGTGTAAGAAGCGTGTAAGAACTGTGTATTATTCGAATTCGTTTCATTATTAAGTTATTTCGAAACCCTGTTTGGATATCTAGTTTGGAAAAGTGTTGTTTATTTTAATTACATATGTATGTATGATTAATCAGACTTAAGTCTAAAACCAAATAAGCTCAACCTACGTACTAATTATGGATATGTTGATATGTATATAATATGAAATGATATTTTACTATAAAGTAGTATACATACCAGCATCTCCTTCAACTCCTGAACGGTGGCCCTCAAGCTATCCAGTTCCTGATGGACATGCCGGCCACTGGAGACGGAGGAAGTAACCGCCGGGGTGGAGTCCAACCTCATATGGGCCCTGTTAGGGCCCAATCCCCGGCCTCTCTCCCAACCTCCGTGGTGCCCTCCGTGTGCGGTGTCCAGAACTGGGGTCAGCAGCCTCGGATCGTTCTGTCCGGTAAAATCGATCCCCGAGGCCTGGGCCTGCTCAACCACCCGCTCCTACACCCACATTAAGCAGTAAAGTATAAGTATAAAATTTAAACTTGAACCTTCCAAAACTAAAATTTCAAATTTGGGTAGAAAAAATATTAACACTTACGCAGTACTCCTGGGTAGCGACGTCGGGACATCGAAGCTCGCCCGTGGCGGGATCTGTCGAGGTGCCGTGGACGGCAAGATATGCGGACAGCACGCTCGGTGTACCACCTGACGCCACGGTCCGAGATATCTGCAATATTAGAAAGTAACTCTTAATATTAGAAATATTAGAGAATAACTCTTAATATTGCAGAATATTAGAGAATAACTCTTAATTTACTGATAACTCCATGGCTCGAGTAATGTTCCTCGAGCCACCTGTGTAAGTGGGGCGATCCCTCTTCGCCGACTTCCTGTTCTCCGTATTCTGAGCGGCCTGTTTCTGCACAACGCATTAACATTTAGTTTTCTAATTAAGAAACACAAAGAAATAAATTATATCATAAATAATGAATTAAATTTAAAATACATACTTGTTTGCGTTCGGAGTCGAAATAAGCGCACAATAGAGGCCATGTCTCTACGTCGACTCTCGCAAACGCCGGAGTAGATAGGAGGGCCGCTCTCTCTTCCTCGGGGGTCGCTATCCACAGGGAGTAGCAGTCGGCCTTCAGCTCATTCCTGTTGTATCGGACCTTGGCCTGCATGTTCTTCATCAGGCCATTGTACAGAGCATGAAGGTCGAGCACCCTCCCCGAGTGATCAGGGTCGGCTACAGGCTGAAAATCGTAATCCAACTGAAAATACAAAAAAAAACATTGTTATTAGATTGCAAGTGTTAATAATAAATATATTGGATAGATCAAATGAAAATATATATTAATACATACCCGAGCCTGTTCAAAGAAGAGGGCGAATGAGCGCTGGTGCTGCTCGCCCCACTCAACGTGAAGTGGATAGTTCTTCACGATCCGGCTCTCGTCCCCCAAATACCGGCCGAACCTCTCGGCATGAGGACCGGTATAGCGATAGTCAAGGGTAAAAAATAGGGGAAATGCTGCCTCCCCCCAAGCACTATTAGGCCTCAGCCTATGGGACTGATTCGGGCCTCGAGTCCCCCTCTGGGGATGGAGAGGCCCTGCGTCTGCACGAAATATCAAGACAATCAATAATAAGACAAAGTTGTATTAAGAAATCCAGGTTAAACAAAAATTCAAGTGTGATATATACCTCCGGTGAATAACGCACGAGCCTGGGCCCGAGCAGCAGCACGAGCGGGACGATAGTTCCTCCGGTGAGGAACAACCGGGGTCCCGGACCCGGACGCATCCCCTCCAACTATAAAATAAACATCGACGCTAAATCTCCATGAAGTTCATATTTATTCTATAGAGCATATGTAAAATAAATAAATATTTTAAATTTATTCATACTAACCTGCAGACGATGCGGAGGGTACGGAAGCGGCAGGAGTGGCCCCTGTGGAAGGTGTGGACGCACCACCTATAATTAGACAATTAAAAATAGATTTGATAAGTAATTGCAAAAAGAATGTGTAGATCAATAATATAACGTTCTAAATCAATATGCATGCACTATTGGACATATAAACATACCCGCAGGTGCGGTGGTGTCACCACCTACAGCTAGACAATAATAAAAATTGCTAAGTAAGAGCAAAAGGAATGTGTATATTTATGATATAGCATTCTAAATCAATATACATACACTATATGATATATAAATATACCTGGAGGAGCGGGGGTGGCCTCTGTCCCAGATGTGGACGCAGGACCAACAACTAGACAATCAAACATTGACAATATAAGTAATTTTGACATAAACAGGCATGAATATCTGTAATATTAAATTGAAAATGGATATGTGTGCAGTATACCTGGAGGTGTGGCAAAATCCACACGGAAGGAGGCATCCGAAGGGGTCTCCGATCTGGGTGCAAGACCGGCCCTCTGAAGCTCCCTACGGAGCTCTCCGGGCGGCAGAACCGCTCTGCCTCTGCCTCTGCCGCGGCTGGAACTCCTGCCGCCCCTCGCTGCTCCTGACATCGTCATCCAATCTAGATAAACGGTTCGTGGATGCATTAGACAATCATTAAAAGTATTGACTATATATGATCTAGAGCGTAAAATGTGAAGTAATAATATAACATTACTGATAACCTTTTTCGTTTCGTGGGCGCATCATACATATCTACTTGGATTTCATCATCGATGTCATTTCTAACCCACGTAACTTCATGATCGGTCGAAGACAACCCGTCCTTCGAAACAGACGGTCGGAGCACTTTAAGCCTTCTCTCTTCTTCGTCCTCATCGCTGTCCTCGTATTCTGGGACATCGTAGACATCTCTAGGTTTCCATCGGCATACAACACTCCACCCCGGATGCTTCAAACACTGTGAGTAGTATACTTGGAACGCTTGGTTCGGAAAGATAAACGGATCGTCTTGACCGTAAAATCGAAGAGTGTTCACACTGGTCAATCCATATTCATCTTTCCAAGTCCCAAGACTTCTTCTCCACCTGTCTGTATCGGTTCGCGGATCGTACCAAGTACAGTGGAATATATAAAAGGATTCTGATCGTCCGGGATAGTGGATGCCGAGTATACAATTTAAGTACCCATAGTAAATCACACCGTCCGATCCTACCGTCGCAATACTACTATTCTGAGTGATTCTAGATGTTTCTATGTCCTTAACTTCGAATTTGTATCCAAGGACACCAAATCCTTTGTAATGTGCAACCTCCATACTAGGAAATTGAGCTAAACATCTTGAATCACTCTCAAATGATGCAGACAAGTTCGGATCGTGGATCTAATAAAACAAATTTTACGATAAATACATAACGATACAAGTTTAGATTAAAACTGATAGCAATAAAATGTAATTCGAATAACTTACATGCTCTGTGACCCAATCACAAAAATTATCCTGATGGTATTTTTCCAAACGCTCTTCGTTCCAATCAGGATGCCCCTCACGTACCTCGTTAAAATGAGTTCTGTTTTCGACAAATAATTGTGACATTAATATTATGTCATTTCATACACACACAAACACAGATATAACAATTAATCCAAAAGAACTTACTCTCTAATTTGTTCAAGACATTCGCAATTAAGCAAGATAAACCGGTATATCTTGTTGATAAACATAGTGTCTACCCTCTTATACTCGGCTTTACCATATGGCCCGTCTTGAATTCTTCGTGGTCGGTTAAGCCTTGTCGCAATGTTCTCGTCCAGATAGCGGGAACAAAATGTGGTTGCTTCATCAAGAAGATAACCTTGCATGATAGAACCCTCTGGTCGATTTTTATTGCGTATATACTTCTTAAGAGTGTAAAGGTACCTAATGAGAATATGTTGAATAAATAAACACGGGCATACATGACAAAAATAAATTTATAAATTGCGCGAAACGAAAAATTACACGTACCTCTCGACGGGATACATCCATCGATATTGTACCGGTCCGGCTAATTTCGCCTCAGTTGCAAGATGAACCGTCAAGTGTATTATGATATCGAAGAATGACGGTGGGAAAATACGCTCAAACTTGCAAAGTATCAACGCAATAGAATTTTCTAGTTTATCCAGCGTCGCAACCTCCAGCGTTTTAGCACACAACTCCCTGAAAAAACAACATAGGTCGTTGATTACTAGACCAACCGAGTCGGGGAGAGAAGTCCTGAGGGCTAATGGAAGAAGGTGCTCCACGATAACATGGTGGTCATGACTTTTCAGCCCATCGATCTTGCTCTTCACAATTTTTATTTTCTTGCTGAATGATCCTGAGAAACCTGTGGGGACTTTCAAATCATGCAACACCTGCAGGAATCTTTTCTTCTCCGATTGTGACATATGATAAGCGGCATTGGGAAGTACAAACTTGCCCGGTTTACCCGCTACCGGTTTAGGGTGCAGTTCACTTCTTATTCCCCACTCTTGTAGATCCATCCGGGCATTCATGTTGTCTTTCGATTTCCCGTCTTTACACAGAAGCAAGTTAAGTATGTGCTCTGATACTCCCTTCTCTATATGCATGACGTCCAGACAATGACGCACTGAATTTGTAGACCAGTACGGAAGCTCGAAGAAAATGCTTAACTTGTTCCAATATTGTGGTTTGACCTGTCTCGTCGGATCCATCCCGAAGGTCACGTTATTGTAACCATCCCATTTAGCAGTCACGTCCTCTCCGGACAATGGGGATGGAGGCCCAAGAAGCTCCTGATGACCATCAAAGTGAACCGTGTCTAACCTGTAGGGGTCGTCTGGAGGTAGAAAACGTCGATGGCCGCAATAACAAACCTTCCTGCTAAAATTCAAAAATTTTGATGTTGTGTGTTCATGGCAATGAGGACATGCTTTGTGACCATGTACGGACCAACCTGAAAGCATTCCATATGCAGGAAAGTCATTAATTGTCCACATTAAAGCCGCACGCAGTATGAAGGTTGTATTTGTGTTTGAATCATATGTCTCTACACCATCAATAAACAAAGTTTTCAGCTCCTCAATCAGAGGTCGGAGATAGACGTCGATATTGTTCCCCGGTGAGTTTGGTCCGTCGATAAGAAGAGGCATCATAAAGTATGATTGGTCCATAGCCAACCAAGGCGACAGATTATAAATTATCATTACAACGGGCCATGTACTGTGACTTCTAGCCATATAGTTGAATGGGCAGAAGCCATCGGCAGCCAGTCCGAGCCGGACATTGCGGGGATCGCTACTGAATATTGTGTGCCTCCTATCGAAATCCTTCCATGCCAGTGAATCTCTTGGATGGCTCATTTTTCCATTTTCGCTTGGAGGAGCACGATGATGCCAAATCATTGCCTCGGCTGTTTTCTTGCACCTGAATAGCCTCTGTAGCCTCTGTGTTATGGGAAAATATCGTGCTATCTTCACAGGTATATCAGGCTTCTTATCAGAATCTTTCGGCTTATACCTGGCCTCTCCGCATGTTGGACACTCTTTCAAATCTGAATTCTCTTTCAGGTACAACACGCAATTTTTAGGACATGCTTGAATCTTCTCGCACTTTAGACCCAAATCAGACATCATTTTCTGGGCTTCGTACCAGCTTTCGGGCACATTATTTCCCGGAGGCATAGAATCTTTCAAGAACGAAAGAAGCATTGTGAATGACTTGTTGCTCCATCCATTTAGGCACTTAATTTGGAAAAGTTGAACGAACCATGAGAGGGTGGAATACTTCGCATTCTCATAAATTGGTTTCCTAGCATCATTCATGAAATTTTCATATTTATCCGCACGCGGTCCTTGACCGGAAAGAATGTCATCTTCGGTACGAATAGATTCACCTAGGGCAGCCTCTACCATATCCTCCATTTCTTCTGATGGAAATAAATTTTCGTATCCTGCCGTATTACCGAATTCTTCTTCTTCTCCTGCCGCATTATCGTGTTCTCCTTCTTCTACCGCAGTACTGCATTCTTCTCCTTCCCCGTGATATTTCCAAATTGAATAAAGTCTAGTAAACCCATGTTTTACAATATGAAGCTCTGCCAATTCTACCTTCTGCCAGTACTTATTGCCACATCTATCGCACGGACAGAGAATCTTCTCTATTATGATCTTATTATGTGCTCGTGCAAATTCAAGGAAAGCAGCAACCCCTGCGACAAACTTAGGTTGCATACGTTGTTTCCAATCCACATACATCCAGTCCTTAACTCTGACGTACTCATGGGCCATGTTAGACTGAATAACATATAAATTGTAGGTTATGCTGACTATATTGAGAAATATAAGAACGAGATAGTTACTGACAAAAGAGAAAATCCATGTATATGCTTTGTGTGTGCGTTTGTCGTTGAAAAGAATAAATTATCGCACGTTATGTTGACCGATAGACGGGGACTAAGTGGCGCTTTTAATTAGTTTCATATATGGGTATCGATGGGAATATGAAGGTTTCATATTATCATATATTGGTTTTAACCCGAACATCTCGAGTCGCTCTCTGATTATGCGTTTGTATATATGTGTTCCGGCTGTCGGGGGTAGGCTTCTATCCCATTAAGAGTGTATAGAGCGAACGCCCATCACTTGTGCTTTCAACCGTTTCGAGTAAATTTCGGCAGCACCTCCCCGCTGTTCTCCGAGTACACTGTAATAGAATAGATAATCATTTCAAAGCTGTGAAACAACGTTGAAATGAACATCTAATCTATCTTTGTACACGGAGAACCAGCGGAAAGGTACCGACGAAATATCTCGAAACGGATGAAAACACAAGTGAATGAAGGCGTTTGCTTTATACATTCTTAACTTGTCCACACGGGACAAATCTATGGGTTACCATACGATTGAATTTTCTCGTCGCGCAGACTATACGACGGTTGTTAGTATCGAGCTATACTGTCCGATATTTAACAACCTTTGTATAGTTCTAGGTCACGACGAGCATCGCACGTATGTTAACCGATAGACGGGGACTAAGTGGCGCTTTAGTTTCATATACGGGTATCGATGGGAATATGAAGGTATCATATCATCATCGAGTATCATATATTGGTTTTAACCCGAACATCTCGAGTCGCTCTCTGATTATGCGTTTGTATGTATGTGTTCCGGCTGTCGGGGGTAGGCTTCTATCCCATTAAGAATGTATAGAGCGAACGCCCATCACTTGTGCTTTCAACCGTTTCGAGTAAATTTCGGCAGCACCTCCCCGCTGTTCTCCGAGTACACTGTAATAGAATAGATAATCATTTCAAAGCTGTGAAACAACGTTGAAATGAACATCTAATCTATCTTTGTACACGGAGAACCAGCGGAAAGGTACCGACGAAATATCTCGAAAAGGATGAAAACACAAGTGAATGAAGGCGTTTGCTTTATACATTCTTAACTTGTCCACACGGGACAAATCTATGGGTTACCATACGATTGAATTTTCTCGTCGCGCAGACTATACGACGGTTGTTAGTATCGAGCTATACTGTCCGATATTTAACAACCTTCGTATAGTTCTAGGTCACGACGAGCATCGCACGTATGTTAACCGATAGACGGGGACTAAGTGGCGCTTTAGTTTCATATACGGGTATCGATGGGAATATGAAGGTATCATATCATCATCGAGTATCATATATTGGTTTTAACCCGAACATCTCGAGTCGCTCTCTGATTATGCGTTTGTATGTATGTGTTCCGGCTGTCGGGGGTAGGCTTCTATCCCATTAAGAATGTATAGAGCGAACGCCCATCACTTGTGCTTTCAACCGTTTCGAGTAAATTTCGGCAGCACCTCCCCGCTGTTCTCCGAGTACACTGTAATAGAATAGATAATCATTTCAAAGCTGTGAAACAACGTTGAAATGAACATCTAATCTATCTTTGTACACGGAGAACCAGCGGAAAGGTACCGATGAAATATCTCGAAACGGATGAAAACACAAGTGAATGAAGGCGTTTTCTTTATACATTCTTAACTTGTCCACACGGGACAAATCTATGGGTTACCATACGATTGAATTTTCTCGTCGCGCAGACTATACGACGGTTGTTAGTATCGAGCTATACTGTCCGATATTTAACAACCTTCGTATAGTTCTAGGTCACGACGAGCATCGCACGTATGTTAACCGATAGACGGGGACTAAGTGGCGCTTTAGTTTCATATACGGGTATCGATGGGAATATGAAAGTTTCATATCATCATCGAGTATCATATATTGGTTTTAACCCGAACATCTCGAGTCGCTCTCTAATTATGCGTTTGTATGTATGTGTTCCGGCTGTCGGGGGTAGGATTCTATCCCATTAAGAAAAAATGGAGTGTATTTCGCTGTGAGAGACTCTTCAAAGAAATGGAGGAAGAAGCACTAAAGAAAAAAGAGAGAAAAATAAGAATATAAAGTTGAAACTAAACTTGAGCTATCCGCTGAAATCATAAAGCATAGGAAAGTTGATTGAGTCTTGATCTATTGCTCTTTCTTTGCATTATCTCGTATGTCCATTTATAGATTTTAATGCCACATGAGATGTAATCAGTCAGCTCCCTATGGTTGTATTAATGTCAGCTCTTACACAATATGGGTATCTGCCTTACGATTAAGACAACTATGGAATATGTTAATTTAAAATGTAAGGCTAGCTTTCTATGTATTCTGAGGGACTGCTTGCATAGAACTTAGCTTGATCCTCTCAATTATTACACATAAATATGCTGACATGCCTCTCATAATCCTAACCCCAGCTCCACAGTAACCCTAACCCTAGCCCCAACCCTAACCCTAGCCCACCGTAACCCTACCCCAGCCCCACAGTAACCCTAACCCTAGCCCCAACCCTAACCCCAGCCCACCGTAACCCTACCCCAGCCCCACAGTAACCCTAACCCTAGCCCCAACCCTAACCCCAGCCCACCGTAACCCTACCCCAGCCCCACAGTAACCCTAACCCCAGCCCCACCGTAACCCTAACCCCAGCCCCACCACAGCAGCAGCCGAACCCCAACCCTAACCCTACCCCGACCCCGACCCCGACCCCGACCCCGACCGCCACCGCGCCCCTGCCCAAACCCAACTCTCGCGCGCGCAACCCAGACCCAGCCATGAATAATCCAAAAATGCTTTAATTTACCTCGAGATTTATACCTGAACGGGCGGTGGCGACGACGGCGTCGAATTGGCGAAGAAACCGGCGGTGGCGACGACGGTGGCGACGAAACCAGCGGTGGCGACGAGGATGGCGACGAAATCGGCGGTGGCGACGACGGTGGCGACGACGGCCGGCGACGGTGGCGACGCGACGGTGGCGATTTAGGGTTTTTCGCGCTCGTTTGAGGGAGAGAGAGAAAATGAGCGTAGGCTTTTCGATCTGGATTTGTTTTAAATCGATATTTACTTGCCCCTACGGATATATCCGTAGGTCCTTTGTTTGCGCCACCGTAGGGGCAAACACCAAATTAAGAATTAAATTTTTTATTCTTGAACGTCAGTGCCCGTAGGGGCAACCCTTCAGCCCTACGGATTAATCCGTAGGGCCAAGTAAAATCTGCCCCAACGGATAATTCCATCCGTAGGGGCAACCCCCTATTTTACTAGTCTCTCTCTCTCTCTCTATATATATATATATCTCCAGGTTCATTCCTACAAAGTTGCATCGAAGAAGCAAATGGTTGAGAAAAGAGGTTGAAAAGAAGTTGAAGGAGCTGATGCATAGAAGGCTTAATAGCGAAAGCAAAATACAAGATGATGATGATTGGCTTTCCATGATGCTTTCTTCAAACGACATGACACATAAACAAATACTAGATGATTGTTGCGGGATGATGATTGCTGGTTCTGAGACTCTTGGGCTTGCATGCTGTTGAGTATCCACACCGAATGGCAAGACAAGGCCCGTGAAGAGATTCGTCGAGTGCTTCTTCAAGGGGGACATAGCCAACCAACATTGGAAGACCTTCCTCATATCAAAACAGTACTATGTTCCTCAAATTTGATCTACATTTCATTTTGATGGATGCTTGTCTCATATCTATGCCTTCCTCTTTACCAACTTCCTCTAGTTTCTTGTTTTCAAGCAGTGAATCTGTGTTCAAGAAGACAAATAAAATTTATGAATATAGGTCACACTCAGAAATCATAAGGCCATTCATATAGGATTTTTCTCTTCTAGTCCAGTAACTGATTATCGAGTCCCTTTTTTTCACTATCACAAGTCATTATTAGACGTACATATTCAAGTAACTAGGCAATTTACTCAGAAGGATCAGTGATGATATAGAGGAGTTGATTGGTTAGTGGGATTGAATCCCAAGAACCCAGAGAGAGGAAGTGGCCACAAATTAATGTTTTCGGGACACGGACACGAACACGATGAATATGTAAATAGTAGGACACGATGACACACACACACATGCGCTGCACGTGTGCTTGTGTACGTGTGCGCTTGCGCTTGCGCGTGCACCTGTGCATGCTCATATGCATGTGTGATACAAAATATAATAAATCATGAGACAAAACATGTAATATAACTTTAGAAACACAATAATAATAAAATCCAGGCTTAAACTTTCATCTAGAACCACTACTTTCTTGAGCATTCACATGATAACAATTATATGCAACTAAAATTAAAAAAGCACAAAAATTACAATCCATAAAACAAACAAAATGTAAACCCAACCAGAATTTTATATACCCAACTTCATCATTTAAATTTGCAGTATTCGAAATTTCGAATGATTATAACTCCATGACTTTCATCCATCAAAAGAGAGATTTGAATATTTAATATTCTCATATATATCCCAAAGGCACCCAAAGTTGTCTTCACCTATATCCCACATTCTTGTTAACCTCATGCGCTACATAAAAGTGTCAGGCATGTCCAATTTGGGCCCACACTATCCAAACAAGTCGAACATGGTGTCTGGCAGTGTTGTGGAGTGTCGGAGACATAGGACCGGGTCCTCCATCTGTCGGTGTGACCGATATCTATCAGACACGCACACATCATGTCGGTGCTTCGGCCTGTAATTCCCTGACCAAATCCATAAAACCCATGGTAGAAACTAATCCCAGCTTCAAACTGTATCAGAAAATTTATGTGAGGATATGGAGCTAGAACTCCAGCTATATTTCCAGTTTAATGACTTGTTTTGGTGCAACAAAACTTGTTTTTATTATAGTTCAATTTCTAGCCAATATTGTTGTGCAGAATTTTCAATTGTAATCTGTCTCGTCCCTATTTCTCTAAGTGATGCTCCATCTTTCTATTGTATATGACCTTCAATCTTGCAGCTGAACATGATCCTCAACGAGACATTCAGGTTGTATCCTTCGGCTCCCCTTGTCATGAAGAAGACCTATGAAGAAATACCAGTAGAAGGCTTCACAGTCCCAGCTGGGATCCATGTAGAAATTCCAATTATAGCCGTTCACCATGACCCCCAACAATGGGGAGACAATGTCGATGAGTTCGATCCTGGTCGTTTCGCTGATGGTACAGCAAAGGCATCGAAGCATCCAATGGCTTTTATGCCGTTTATGATAGGACCCAGGATATGCATTGGGATGAACTTTGCAATGATGGAAGCAAGGATAACACTACCTATGATCCTAAACAACTTCAAAATGAGACTCTCTCCAAATTATAAGCATGAGCCTGTAATTGGCATGACATTGAAACCTAAAAATGGAGCTTATGTTCTCTTCAGAAAGATATGAAAGGCTACTTGCTCTGAAGTTGTTGCAGGATTTGAGTGGTGTAAGTAATAATTAGAGAACCACTTATGTCGGTTGCATATATTATATGCCAATTAATATATCTTCTGTAATCTTATGTTGTGGTAAGATTATATTTTGGTGTAATCTTATGTTTTGGAGGAAAGGTGGCATATGAGTGTCATCGGAAAAATACACCCTTCATGATTTTTTTCGACAATCGACACGCATTATCGTCTTTATAATTTAAAATATGGATACACCAAATTTCATATGATTCTATAACTTTTCATCGTTAAATTAACATTGTCAAATCGTGGAAGATGTATTTTTTCGAAGCATGACATCTCTCTCTCTCTCTCTCTCTCTATATATATATATATATATATATATGTATATATATATATATACCCTTCCCCCCTCTCTTTTTGACTACTAAAATAGAGGGTTGCCCCTACGGATAACGATATCCGTAGGGGCAGATTTAGTTTGGCCCTACGGATTAATCCGTAGGGCCAAACGGTTGCCCCTACGGTCCTTACATATTTATTTAAAAATTATTAAATCTTAACTTGTTGTTTGCCCCTACGGAGCCGCAAACCAAGAAACTACGGGCTTATCCGTAGGGGCATCTAAATAGAGATTTAAGTAAAAAGGCAGATCGATCCCTATGCTGATTATCTCTTATTCTCTCATCACTTGCGCGCGAACCCAAATCCCCAAACCTTCGTCCCCGCCGATCGCCGTTCTCGTCGTTGCCGTCAGCTCCGGCCGATTCGTCGTCGCCACCGCCTGCTTCTTCCTCATCTCCGTTCGTCGTCGCCACCGCCTGCACAGGTTAGGAAATCTTCAATTAAACAATTTTTTGATTGTTTTAGGTTTATGGTTCATGGTTTGGGTAGGCATCGGTTGGGGTTAGCGTTAGGGTTAGGGGTGGGGCTGGGGGGCTGCTGTTGCGGTTGGGGTTGGGGTTCGGCGGGGGGTTGGGGTTGGGGTTAGGGTTAGGGTTGGGGTTGGGTGTCCCTGAGCACTTCTTGATTGGGGCTGGGGCTGGGGCTGGGGCTAGGGCTTAGGCTGCAGCTAGGGCTGTGGTTGGGGTTGGGGCTCGGGCTCGGGCTGCGATTAGCGTTACGGTTGGGGCTGGGGCTGGGGCTGCGTTTGGGGTTGGGGTTCGGCAGGGGGTTGCTGTTGGGGTTGGGGTTAGGGTTGGGGTTTTGGATTTCAAGGTCTAAGTTAATTTCCATTCTAATTAGCATTAAGCTCGTTAATTGAAATGTTGATGATGATCATAAGAGGAAATTGTGTCTACTTTGAGAAGGTGTTGGAAACTGGACTAATAATGTGGGTAAAACCCAGTTTAATTAATAATTTTCTTTGTCATTCTCAAATTTTCTTGGAAACAGAGACTGTTTTGTGGAACTTTTAGCCGTTGGGCATGTTGGGTTGAATATGTTTGCTAATTGCATAAGATGCTCATAAGATTCTGGATTTTGAGGATGGGCCGTTATAATTGGAAATGCTTAGAATTGTAGGACCTTCTTTGTTTTAGCTATATATAATTGCAAAAAAAAAGATACATTTCTGATTTGAAGAAAAGGAAGGGCAAGATAGGGATTTAGTTATGGATTTTACTTGGGCATCTCCTCTTTTAATACATGTCTATCTTTACAAGAATATCGTGTCACATATTCGGTTTTAGCATCTGTACGCAACTGCTTTGATTATCATCGTGTTATTAACATCTTGAACTTCTATCCTTTTTCTAATATGTTTCATAGTTAATATAATAATCCTTTGTCTATATTTGTTGACAGTGGCCTTTCTTTTGGATGAACATGTTTTTTGATGCATGTTTCAGTCATGTGAATTCATATGTTGCGTATAACGCTTTATGATATCAGTATCCTACATTTGTAGTTTTAATTTTGATTGTTATAGATGAATGCCATTACAATAATAGTTTTTGGTAGATGAATGCCATCGCAATGTAGGATGATCAGTTTTATCAATCTTGATCTCAATGGTTTAAAATTATGTTACACATACAACACGAATGCACAACAAACGCATCATTAGAGAGTGGTTCGAGATGTTCAAGTTAAAACCAATATATGATACTCGATGATAATATGAAACCTTCATATTCTCATCAATACTCATATATGAAACTAAAAGCGCCACTTAGTCCCCATCTATCGGTAAACATACGTGCGATGTTCGTCGTGACATAGAACTATACGAAGGTTGTTAAATATCGGACGATATAGCTCGATACTAATAACCTTCGTATAGTCTATGCGACGAGAAAATTCAATCGTATGGTAATCGATAGATTTGTCCCGTATGGACAAGTCAAGAATGTATAAAGCAAACACCTTAATTCACTTGTGTTTTCATCCGTTTCGAGATATTTCGTTGGTACCTTTCCGCTGGTTCTCCGTGTACAAAGATAGATTAGATGTTCATTTCAACGTTATTTCACAGCTTTGAAATGATTATCTATTCTATTACAGTGTACTCGGAGAACAGCGGGGAGGTGCTGCCGAAATTTACTCGAAACGGTTGAAAGCACAAGTGATGGGTGTTCGCTCTATACATTCTTAATGGGATAGAAGCCTTACCCCCGACAGCCGGAACACACACATACAAAAAGAATACACAACAAACGCATCATTAGAGAGTGATTCGAGATGTTCAAGTTAAAACCAATATATGATACTCGATGATAATATGAAACCTTCATATTCTCATCGATACTCATATATGAAACTAAAAGCGCCACTTAGTCCCCGTCTATCGGTTAACATACGTGCAATGTTCGTCGTGACATAGAACTATACGAAGGTTGTTAAATATCGGACGATATAGCTCGATACTAATAAACGTCGTATAGTCTACGCGACGAGAAAATTCAATCGTATGGTAACCGATAGATTTATCCCGTGTGGACAAGTTAACAATGTATAAAGCAAACACCTTCATTCACTTGTGTTTTCATCCGTTTTGAGATATTTCGTCGGTACCTTTCCGCTGGTTCTCCGTGTACAAAGATAGATTAAATGTTCATTTCAACGTTGTTTCACAGCTTTGAAATGATTATCTATTCTATTACAGTGTACTCGGAGAACAGCGGGGAGGTGCTGCCGAAATTTACTCAAAACGGTTGAAAACACAAGTGATGAGTGTTCGCTCTATATATTCTTAATGGGATAGAAGCCTTACTCCCGACAGCCGGAACACACACATACAAAAAGAATACACAATGGCCTGATGAAGAACATGCAGACCAAGGTCCGATATAACAGGAATGAGCTGAAGGCCGACTGCTACTCCCTGTGAATGGCGACCCCCGAGGCAGAGAGAGCGGCCCTCCTATCTACTCCGGCGTTTGCGAGAGTCGACGTAGAGACATGGCCTCTATTGTGCGAATATTTCGACTCCCAACGCAAACCAGTATGTATTTTAAATGTAATTCATTGTTTAGGATATAATTTATTTTTTTGTGTTCCTTAATTAGAAAACTAAATGTTAATGCGTTGTGCAGAAACATGCCGCTCAGAATACAGAGAACAGGAAGTCGGCGAAGAGGGGTCGCCCCACTTAGACAGGTGGCTCGAGAAATATTACTCGAGCCATGGAGTTATCGGTAAATTACAGTAGACCGACCTTTGTGATATTCTGCAATATTAAGAGTTATTTTCTAATATTTCTATTATTACGAGTTATTTTCTAATATTGCAGACAACTCAGACCGTGGCGCAAGGTGGTATACCGAGCGTGCTGTCCGCTTATCTTGCCGTCCACGGCACCTCGACAGATCCCGCCACGGGCGAGCATCGATATCCCGACGTCGCTACCCAGGAGTATTGCGTAAGTGTTAATATTTATTCTACCCATATTTGAAATTTTAGTTTTGGAAGGTTCAAATTTAAATTTTATACTTATACTTTACTGCTTAATGTGGGTGTAGGAGCGGGTGGTTGAGCAGGCCGAGGTCTCGGGGATCGATTTGACCGGACAGAGCGATCCGAGGCTGCTGACCCCAGTCCTGGACACCGCACACGGAGGGCACCACGGAGGTTGGGAGAGAAGCCGGGGACTGGGCCCTAGCAGGGCCCATATGAGGTTGGACTCCACCCTGGCGGTTACTTCCTCCGTCTCCAGTGAGCGACGTGTCCAGCAGGAACTAGAGAGCTTGAGGGCCACCGTTCAGGAGTTGAAGGAGATACCGGTATGTATACTACTTTATAGTAAAATATCATGTCATGTTATAGATATTAACATATCCATAATTAGTACGTAGCCTGAGCTTATTTGGTTGTAGACTTAGGTTTGATTAATCATACATACATATTTAATTAAAATAAACAACGGTTTTTCAAACTAGATATCCAAATGGGGTTTCGAAATAACTTGATAATGATACGAATTCGAATAATACACAGTTCTTACACGCTTATTACACACGTTAGGTCCAGACGCGACAGGGCACATCGGCCGAGCCTCCACATGCATCTCCTTCGGCTGCGGCTCCGCAAGCCACTACATTGGCTGCGGTTCCGCAGACAGCTCCTATAGCTCCACCGCCCGCTCAGACTCCCGCAGCCGCGGCTCCGCAAGCTATTACCTTGACGGCGGCTGCGCAGACCACATCGCCAGCTCCACAGGCTGCTCAGATTCCCGCACGCGCCGAATTGCATGGTTTATTGACCGAGGACCAGGCGCGCCAGATTCTAGCGTTTATCAGAGGTGGAGCTGGACCGCGCTATAGTAGCTTTTTGATTCTTATTTTTTGAAACATGTATTTATTTATATGATACATATTGTACTATATTTTGAAACGATATTGATATTGATATTGGTTTATATTTATATCATATTCAGATTTTTGGTTTCTTTTGTATATTATATGTGTGAGATGTGATTATGAATACTGCGATATATGTTGTGTGATGATTAATTTTATATTTGATTGATGTATATATTATTGTGCACAGGGCGAGAAAAAATCAGACAACCCTTTTTAAAAAAAAAAACAGATAATATGTACCTACAGATTAATCCGTAGGTACTCATGTTGTCCTTACGGTTTTAACCGTAGGGGCAAAATATCAGCATTAACTGATATTTCCCCCCCGATCTCAGTATTAGGAGGTTGGGAGTGCCCCTACGGATATATCCGTAGGGGCAAACAAAAGCCCCTACGGATAATATCCGTAGGGAAAAATATCAGGATTTATGATATTTTGTCCCTACGGATGTGTACCTACGAATGTATCCGTAGGGGCTACTAGTTGGCCCTACGGATTCATCCGTAGGTACAAGAAATATATTTAAAAAAACCGTAAATAAAATAATTTTGTTGCCCCTACGGCCTACTCCATAGTGGATACGGGACCTACACATAACTCCATAGGGGCAAGTTTTTGTCCGTAGGGGCAAGTTCAGCGCTTCAACTTGCACCTACGGCGTTTGTATTTACAGGGTATTTTATTGGCCCTACGGATATATCCGTAGGGGCAGTGGTTTGCCCCTACGGATAAATCCGTAGGGGCAACCCTTATTTGTAGTAGTGTTTGTGTGTGTGTATAATCGAAGAAATATGCCATATGAGTGAATTTCCTCTTATGACGTCGACGATCGGCACCAATCATTATTATCGTTATCATGTAAGATGCGGATACACAAAATTTCATGTAATTCCTTCACTTTTGCACCGTTGATTTAGTGAGTGCAAAATTAACGGTTTACCGACAATAGAACATTTTAGATCATTATTTAACCAACGGTGAAAAAGTGGTCGAATGATATGAAATTTGGTGTATCCACATCTTAGATGATAAAGATGATGATGATGTATGCGATCGTCGAATTAAATGGTGGAGGGTGTACATTTTTGACGCCGCCTGACGAAAAACCCTCATAGGACCTATATTCAAAATTTTGTAAGGGTTATTTATTTTAATTATGTCTTTTATTAATTGCATTACTTTCTTTTTAATTATGCCTAGCTAATTCTTTTTATGCCTAGCTACCGATATAGCTAGTTTCTTTCATGTGTTATGTGTTTGATGTTTAATTGATCTTGATCTCTTGTTTTGTGCTTAATAAATAATTAGATTGATCTAAAAAGAATTCTAGTTTTATTAGAACTTTGATAAATTATGTAGCGCGCATTTGCATATAACCTATGCTTAAATCACTTTGATAGATTATGTCGCATAGCATATAGTTTATTCTTAGGAAAAGTAAAGTTAGGAAAGACAATTGATTGATTTAATTAATATAAATTGAATTTTTTTAATGATTGTGATTTATTTAGTTTGATAGATTACGTTTGAGAATAGTTTAACATATTCTTGCCTAGGTTTAATAGGTTAATATGGAACTCATATAATTTATGCTTATTAAAATATTATGATTGTTAGATAGAAAAGAGTGATCTATTAATTAGATGGATTGCACATGTTTAGATCTCTAGCGAACTCGTACCCTAGGTGTGCTTTTATTTATTTTTATTAATTTCTAAAGTTAATTAATAGTAATAATTTTTCTTATATAAAAAGCCTATATTTTTTAATTCTCCTAAATTTAATTAGATTATTTCTTCTCAGTAGATCGACCGGCTTTTACACAGGTGCTACAATGCGACCGTGCACTTACGACTATATATAATAGGACTAATAAAACCCTTATCACTCGCTGCCGATTCACGATCCTTCACCCCCTCGCCGACCACCACCTCCATCATCATCATCTTCTTCTTCTTCTTCATCACTACCCCTCTTCACCCTCTTCATCATCTTTATCATCACCACCACGCTAGACTCCCCCATTCCGCCTAGCTCCTCCCTGACCTCCCCTGACCTCCCTCATCCCCTCCCTTGAACCCCCTCTACTATCCCCTTTCTTGACCTCTTCCACCCTTCTCCAAAATCGCCGCCGCCTCCATCATCGTCATCATCATCATCGATTCCCACCACCACCACCACCACCACCACCGCCTCCTTCTCCTCCTCCTCCTTCTCCTTCTCCTTCTTCCTCATTCGCCCCCACCAGTCCTGGACTTCCCATGGAGCTCCCGCTACAGGAAAAACAAGTATCAACGACGGAAAAATCCGTCGCCGAAGCTTCAATATCCGTCGCCAAAAAGTATTCGCGATGAAATTTTCAAAAATCCGTCAACAAAAGTTTGTCTCAAATACTTGGGTTACTAATGCATTTTTTGGTGACAAAAATAAGCTGTTCCCTCACAAAAGTATTGGTTACGGAATATTTGCAAAGAAAAAATTTGTTGCTAAAACCAAGCTTTGACAACAAAAATATCTTGTTGCCAATAATTTTTGGTAATGAAATTTATTGTCGCCAATAAGTACTGTTGACCAATTGTTATCCTTAATAAATAGATTTTAGCAACGAGGTTTTTTCTCACTAATAATTATTGGGCGATAAAAATATGTACACAACATGTCATTTGTCGGTAATACTTACACGATTTTTGTACGAAAAATATTTCAATTTTTTCCATAACAAATTGATTTACATGTTCGACATAATATTAATTTAACTACCAAATATACAACAATATAAAAAAAATATATATATAGCAGAAAATACGCATAAAACATAAAAAGTGTAATATATTATAACTGTAGTCTATACATAGATAATGCAAGTCACATCTCTAAATTCACATATATATAATTTCTCACATCTCTCTCTTGCTGTCACTTTCACGTCTAGAAAAATATCATCATCGTCTCTGTTGTCAAGAAAATGTTCTCCTCCACTTAGCTTTATGATTGGAGATTTTGTTTGAGTCATTTTGGCATTGAGGACCTCCTACATGAAAAAATATATAACTGTAAAAGATAAATTATATATTAATTAACGCAAATATGATATAACAAATCATTATTAACGTAGATATGATAACTAAGTACTATCAAACTTGAAAATATATACTTACGTGCCTAAATTTAAGTTATCCAGGTTGAAGAATTTATTCAAACATCGAGAAGATCGGGGCTGGTTATTTGCTGCTAAAATAAAAGAAATTCAAATGAGTGCTGTAATAATATGATTTGGTATTATTAATAAGGCACAAATATGTATTGATCTCAAATCTTTTATGCTACAAATGTCAATCTAAACAATGCACTACTACAAATAAGGGTTGTCCCTACGGATTTATCGGTAGAGGCAACCCACTGCCCCTACGGATATGTGCGTAGGGGCGAAAAAAGACCCCGTAGGTGCAAAGGCCGCAGGTGCAAGTTGAGGCCCTGAACTTGTCCCTACGGGCAAATTCTTGCCCCTACGGCTATATCTGTAGGTGTTCGAGCCCTTACGGAGTACTCCGTAGGGATAATCAAATCATATATGTATTTTTTTTGAATATATTGTATATACCTACGGATAAATCCGTAGGTCCTTTTTCTACCCCTACGGATATGTCCGTAGGGGATATAAAGTGGCCCCTACGGAGATGTCCGTAGGGGCACTCCCAACACCCTGCACTGAGATCAGGGGGGAAAATATCAGGAAACCTGATATTTTGCTCCTACGGATAAACTCGTAGGGGATAAACAGTGGCCCCTACGGGCATATCCGTAGGGGCACTCCCAACACCCTGCACTGATATCAGGTGGGAAAATATCAGGTTTCCTGATAGTTTGCCCCTACGGATTTATCAATAGGGGCAACATATATACCTACGGATTAATCCGTAGGTACATATTGTCTGTATTTTTTTTTTAAAAATGGGCTGCTAGATTTTTTCCCGCCCTGTGCACAATACTATATACATCAATCAAATCATATATTGCAGTATTCATAATCACATCTCACGCATATATATAATATACAAAAGAAACCCAAAAACTGAATATGATATAAATACAAACCAATATCAATATCGTTTCAAAATGTAGTACAATGTGATATAAATATATGTTTGAAAAAATAAGAACCAAAAAGCTACCCTAGTTCGGTCCAGCTCCACCTCTGAATAACGTTAGAATAACGCGCGCCTGCTCCTCGGTCAATACACTCTGCAATGCTACATATAAGGGAGTCTGAGCGGCATGTGGAGCTGGCGATGTGGTCTGCGCAGCCGCCGTCGAGGTAGTCGCTTGCGGAGCCGCGGCTGCGGGAGTCTGAGTGGGCAGTGGAGCTACAGGAGCTGTCTGCGGAACCGCAGCCGATGTAGTGGCTTGCGGAGCCGCAGCCGAAGGAGATGCATGTGGAGGCTCGGCCGATCTACCATGTCGCGTCTGGACATAACGTGTGTAAGAAGCGTGTAAGAACTGTGTATTATTCGAATTCGTTTCATTATTAAGTTATTTCGAAACCCTGTTTGGATATCTAGTTTGGAAAAGCGTTATTTATTTTAATTACATATGTATGTATGATTAATCAAACTTAAGTCTAAAACCAAATAAGCTCAAGCTACGTACTAATTATGGATATGTTGATATGTATATAATATGAAATGATATTTTACTATAAAGTAGTATACATACCAGCATCTCCTTCAACTCCTGAACGGTGGCCCTCAAGCTATCCAGTTCCTGATGGACATGCCGGTCACTGGAGACGGAGGAAGTAACCGCCGGGGTGGAGTCCAACCTCATATGGGCCCTGCTAGGGCCCAATCCCCGGCCTCTCTCCCAACCTCCGTGGTGCCCTCCGTGTGCGGCGTCCAGAACTGGGGTCAGCAGCCTCGGATCGTTCTGTCCGGTAAAATCGATCCCCGAGGCCTGGGCCTGCTCAACCACCCGCTCCTACACCCACATTAAGCAGTAAAGTATAAGTATAAAATTTAAACTTGAACCTTCCAAAACTAAAATTTCAAATTTGGGTAGAAAAAATATTAACACTTACGCAGTACTCCTGGGTAGCGACGTCGGGACATCGAAGCTCGCCCGTGGCGGGATCTGTCGAGGTGCCGTGGACGGCAAGATATGCGGACAGCACGCTCGGTGTACCACCTGACGCCACGGTCCGAGATGTCTGCAATATTAGAAAGTAACTCTTAATATTAGAAATATTAGAGAATAACTCTTAATATTGCAGAATATTAGAGAATAACTCTTAATTTACCGATAACTCCATGGCTCGAGTAATGTTCCTCGAGCCACCTGTGTAAGTGGGGCGACCCCTCTTCGCCGACTTCCTTTTCTCCGTATTCTGAGCGGCCTGTTTCTGCACAACGCATTAACGTTTAGTTTTCTAATTAAGAAACATAAAGAAATAAATTATATCATAAATAATGAATTAAATTTAAAATACATACCTGTTTGCGTTGGGAGTCGAAATAAGCGCACAATAGAGGCCATGTCTCTACGTCGACTCTCGCAAACGCCGGAGTAGATAGGAGGGCCGCTCTCTCTGCCTCGGGGGTCGCTATCCACAGGGAGTAGCAGTCGGCCTTCAGCTCATTCCTGTTGTATCGGACCTTGGCCTGCATGTTCTTCATCAGGCCATTGTACAGAGCATGAAGGTCGAGCACCCTCCCCGGGTGATCAGGGTCGGCTACAGGCTGAAAATCGTAATCCAACTGAAAATACAAAAAAAAACATTGTTATTAGATTGCAAGTGTTAATAATAAATATATTGGATAGATCAAATGAAAATATATATTAATACATACCCGAGCCTGATCAAAGAAGAGGGCGAATGAGCGCTGGTGCTGCTCGCCCCACTCAACGTGAAGTGGATAGTTCTTCACGATCCGGCTCTCGTCCCCCAAATACAGGCCGAACCTCTCGGCATGAGGACCGGTATAGCGATAGTCAAGGGTAAAAAATAGGGGGAATGCTGCCTCCCCCCTAGCTCTATCAGGCCTCAGCCTATAGGACTGATTCGGGCCTCGAGTCCCCCTCTGGGGATGGAGAGGCCCTGCGTCTGCACGAAATATCAAGACAATCAATAATAAGACAAAGTTGTATTAAGAAATCAAGGTTAAACAAAAATTCAAGTGTGATATATACCTCCGGTGATTAGCGCATGAGCCTGGGCCCGAGCAGCAGCACGAGCGGGACGATAGTTCCTCCGGTGAGGAACAACCGGGGTCCCGGACCCGGACGCATCCCCTCCAACTATAAAATAAACATCGACGCTAAATCTCCATGAAGTTCATATTTATTCTATAGAGCATATGTAAAATAAATAAATATTTTAAATTTATTCATACTAACCTGCAGACGATGCGGAGGGTATGGAAGCGGCAGGAGTGGCCCCTGTGGAAGGTGTGGACGCACCACCTATAATTAGACAATTAAAAATAGATTATATAAGTAATTGCAAAAAGAATGTGTAGATCAATAATATAACGTTCTAAATCAATATGCATGCACTATAGGACATATAAACATACCCGCAGGTGCGGTGGTGTCACCACCTACAGCTAGACAATAATAAAAATTGCTAAGTAAGAGCAAAATGAATGTGTATATTTATGATATAGCATTCTAAATCAATATACATACACTATATGATATATAAACATACCTGGAGGAGCGGGGGTGGCCTCTGTCCCAGATGTGGACGCATCACCAACAACTAGACAATCAAATATTGACAATATAAGTAATTTTGACATAAACATGCATGAATATCTGTAATATTACATTGAAAATGGATATGCGTGCAGTATACCTGGAGGTGTGGCAAAATCCACACGGAAGGAGGCATCCGAAGGGGTCTCCGATCTGGGTGCAAGACCGGCCCTCTGAAGCTCCCTACGGAGCTCTCTGGGCGGCAGAACCGCTTTGCCTCTGCCTCTGCCTCTGCCGCGGCTGGAGCTCCTGCCGCCCCTCGCTGCTCCCGACATCGTCATCAAAGCTAGATAAACGGTTCGTGGACGCATTAGACAATCATTAAAAGTATTGACTATATATGATCTAGAGCGTAAAATGTGAAGTAATAATATAACATTACTGATAACCTTTTTCGTTTCGTGGGCGCATCATACATATCTACTTGGATTTCATCGTCGATGTCATTTTTAACCCACGTAACTTCATGATCGGTCGAAGACAACCCGTCCTTCGAAACAGACGGTCGGAGCACTTTAAGCCTTCTCTCTTCTTCGTCCTCATCGCTGTCCTCGTATTCTGGGACATCGTAGACATCTCTAGGTTTCCATCGGCATACAACACTCCACCCCGGATGCTTCAAACACCGTGAGTAGTATACTTGGAACGCTTGGTTCGGAAAGATAAACGGATCGTCCTGACCGTAAAATCGAAGTGTGTTCACACTGGTCAATCCATATTCATCTTTCCAAGTCCCAAGACTGCTTCTCCACCTGTCTGTATCGGTTCGCGGATCGTACCAAGTACAGTGGAATATATAAAAGGGTTTTGATCGTCCGGGATAGTGGATGCCGAATATACAATTTAAGTACCCATAGTAAATCACACCGTCCGATCCTACCGTCGCAATCCCACTATTCTGAGTGGTTCTAGATGTTTCTATGTCCTTAACTTCGAATTTGTATCCAAGGACACCAAATCCTTTGTAATATGCAACTTCCATACTAGGAAATTGAGCTAAACATCTTGAATCACTCTCAAATGATGCAGACAAGTTCGGATCGTGGATCTAACAAAACAAATTTTACGATAAATACATAACGATACAAGTTTAGATTAAAACTGATAGTAATAAAATGTAATTCGAATAACTTACATGCTCTGTGACCCAATCACAAAAATTATCCTGATGGTATTTTTCTAAACGCTCTTCGTTCCAATCAGGATGCCCCTCACGTACCTCGTTAAAATGAGTTCTGTTTTCGACAAATAATTGTGACATTAATATTATGTCATTTCATACACACACAAACACAGATATAACAATTAATCCAAAAGAACTTACTCTCTAATTTGTTCAAGACATGCGCAATTAAGCAAGATAAACCGGTATATCTTAAACATAGTGTCTA
This sequence comes from Agapanthus africanus, assembly GCA_030015575.1. Taxonomy (NCBI): domain Eukaryota; kingdom Viridiplantae; phylum Streptophyta; class Magnoliopsida; order Asparagales; family Amaryllidaceae; genus Agapanthus; species Agapanthus africanus. The sequence goes on along the minus strand of JASDDO010000012.1, from coordinate 87,664,116 downwards.
CTCTCTTATACTCGGCTTTACCATATGGCCCGTCTTGAATTCTTCGTGGTCGGTTAAGCCTTGTCTCAATGTTCTCGTCCAGATAGCGGGAACAAAATGTGGTTGCTTCATCAAGAAGATAACCTTGCATGATAGAACCCTCTGGTCGATTTTTATTGCGTATATACTTCTTAAGAGTGCAAAGGTACCTAATGAGAATATGTTGAATAAATAAACACGGGCATACAGGACAAAAATAAATTTATAAATTGCGCGAAACGAAAAATTACACGTACCTCTCGACGGGATACATCCATCGATATTGTACCGGTCCGGCTAACTTCGCTTCAGTTGCAAGATGAACCGTCAAGTGTATTATGATATCGAAGAACGACGGTGGGAAAATACGCTCAAACTTGCAAAGTATCAACGCAATAGAATTTTCTAGTTTATCCAGCGTCGCAACCTCCAGCGTTTTTGTCACGCCCCGCTTCCCAGAGTACGCTAGATTGGGCACGTGACATAGCCAACCATGCTACCTGTGGGTAGGAAGTATCCATCCACAGTCACATTACGGCTGTAGAGATATCAAGAACAAGATAAAACTATCTAAACAATGTCCATAATCCAGAATAACAGGAGTCAATAATAAATAAATGCGGAAGAAAATGATCCAATACAAATAACTGAAAAGTGTGTCCCATAATGCGGGCTCACATCAGGAAGTAAATGCAGGAAATAAAACTAACTACTACTGAACTCACAGCTCAGCCTGCTGGCTGAATTACTCCTGCTCGGACTGCAACAGCGGTACGGAATCTGGGCCATGCAAAACCCAGACGTCAGCGCGTCATGTCATCAAGTAATATAATATGAACAGTGTGATAGGCAATGCAGAAATAAACATGAACAAGCAATAGTATGAAACAAGCAGTGCAGGGTAGTGTGCAGTGGGTAACTAAACTGTTCTATCAGGTTTTCTATCCTAAAGTCTTTGAAATCAATTTGAGTAATCCTCCATGTAACTCAAAGGATATGTCCCGTTACCCCCCGGGACCACGGATCAGGAATATGGGAACCAATAGTGGTTCTGTCCCGTTACCCCCCGGGACCACGGATCAGGAAAATGTAAGAGTCACGAATGGCTCTGTCCCGTTACCCCCCGGGACCACGGATCAAGTAATACCCTTTTAAGTTACACTTTAGTTTACACTTTTGATTTCCCCATACCCCCAAGTTATATGTGTCAGGTCAGGTATTCAGTAATCAAGAACTAATGCCAACACAGGATCAGGTAACAGCAGGTTTTGTCTGGATAGACAACAGGAATGGTCCATGAGGACTACTTGTCGGGTTTGTTGGTATTAGGCACGAGATCAGGTAATAGGTCAGGTCATGGTACATCAGGTCAAGTCAATAGTAAACGGTACAATACCATGTGTGACAATGTCAATCAAGAGTGTACGGTACCATGTCATGTCAAGTAGGAAGTGTAACAGGTCATGTCAGGAAGCACAAGATGTCATGTGGGTGCTCATAATCAAACTAACATAAGCATGTGTATAAATAAACAAGCATGAGTACCATCAGAACAATAAACTGGAACATGTAATATGATATGCAAATAGATATAATTTCAAGGATATGGATGCACAGTTATCGATTAGGCTTACATTTATAGTTCCAATATTAATTAGGATGCAATTTATTAAACATGGAGTGTTAATATCACATTATTATGTAGTAATGTGATCTATGGATGCAATTATATGTATCTTAAATGCGATGGATGCAAACGGATATCCGAAAAGTTATAAAACTATAAAATGGTAATATGGGATGTACAACTAAGCAATAAGTGATATAAATATTGATATAATAATATTAATATGGATAGCATATTCAAAGCAATTAATAACTATAAAAGTGGTATTGATTAACCATACACAAGAAAGTTCTGTTCAGAAATTCAGCGTCACCCTAATTTATAAAATAGCTTAAAAATAACAAATGTTCTCCAAAAGGGACGTGTCTTATACCAAAACAAAGATAATTCAATAAGGTTTTCAATTTTATAAGTATAAGCATCGCAGGTTGTCCCTACAACAAGTTATGAACATTCGAAGTTGAAAGTTTGCTGCTGGAATTTCCCTGGACAGCAGTTTAGAGACGTGTTCATTTGCATTTTACGTTATTTAAACAATTTATTTTGCAAGTAAATATTTCATAGAGTTATATTATTCTGAGTTAGCTTCGTAACGAACTAAAGAACGTATACTAATGATTTTTCTATGATTTATAATGAATTTTATAAGATAAGGTGTACAGTAAATTTCAGATTTGTCATATCCGATTTTTCAACGACGTTTCATGTGTAAACTATAAGATTTTCAAATGTATAAAATTATAAAATGCATATTATAAACTAATTAAAGATAATAATAATAAATATTACGACGATATATATTTTAAATGATATGGTTGCAGTATAATGTAATCTAGTATGTCACAAGATAAGTTTTCATGATCTAGATTTAATATGATATAAACGGATGCAAACGGAACATCGAAACGTTATAAAATTAAACATGGGGCACTGGATTTAAATTATAGGTATGGTATTTATTTAAATAGGTATAAAATGAATTATATAGCATGTAGCAAGGTTAACTTGCCTCGATGGGTCGCGAATCGAGAAAACGGAACGTTAACCGTCGGCGGGGAAAACTTGCGACGGGCGCACGGTTCACGGAATGAACCCAAACGATGAACAAAGGAACCACACGGGTCGGGGTACCTCGCTGGAACGTCGAGAAGCGTCACCGGAACGACGGAATTCCGGCAACAAAAGAACAGTTAAAAAAAATGAGAAACGAGACATGAAGCTAGAAGAGCAAGAATGATAAAGAGAAGTACCAGAGAATATATGAGGGGGAGAGAGAGAGAAAGTGGAGAGAGAGAGAGAAGAGGGAGAGAGAGAAAGTGGGGCCCACGGGGTTAAAGGGAAGGTTGCGATTGGCTGAGAGAATAAATTGAGAAGGATATAAAAGATTGTAAAAATATTATATGGTTAACTTAAAGATTTAAAAGATAGGTAATGAACAGTAAGATATCAGGTTAGTTAGAAAAATATATGCGATGGTTTTAATAATATTAAAATTTGGGATTTTGGCGCAAAATAAAACATTTCCAAATCGCGCCCGGGTCGAGTCCAAAAATTTAAAATTGAAATAATAGGATTTTAAGCGGGATCCAAATTTTAAAATTAAGTGTTTTATGATTAAAAGCATACTCCAAAACGGACACATGTACACACGTGTAGCCGTCCAAACTCGCCCGTTTCACTGAACGGGACGAGAACACAATGCACGGACGCTACCACGAGGTTAGGGGTGTCAAGTAGGCCAAGATGAATATTTTTTAATTTTATTTTAGGTGCTAAAATTTGTTATATGCAGAAATGACTTAGCCAGATAAAATTTTACAGTAAGACCCAAACAAGCAAGATAAATAAAATGAGTAATATTTAATGCTCAACCAATAACAGAAAATAGTAGTATTGGGCTCGGGTGTTACAGTTTTAGCACACAACTCCCTGAAAAAACAACATAGGTTGTTGATTACTAGACCAACCGAGTCGGGGAGAGAAGTCCTGAGGGCTAATGGAAGAAGGTGCTCCACGATAACATGGTGATCATGACTTTTCAGCCAATCGATCTTGCCCTTCACAATTTTTATTTTCTTGCTGAATGATCCTGAGAAACCTGTGGGGACTTTCAAATCATGCAACACCTGCAGGAATCTTTTCTTCTCTGGTTGTGACATATGATAAGAGGCATTGGGAAGTACAAACTTGCCCGGTTTACCCGCTACCGGTTTAGGGTGCAGTTCACTTCTTATTCCCCACTCTTGTAGATCCATCCGGGCATTCATGTTGTCTTTCGATTTCCCGTCTTTATACAGAAGCAAGTTAAGTATGTGCTCTGATACTCCCTTCTCTATATGCATGACGTCCAGATAATGACGCACTGAATTTGTAGACCAGTACGGAAGCTCGAAGAAAATGCTTAACTTGTTCCAATATTGTGGTTTGACCTGTCTCGTCGGATCCATTCCGAAGGTCACGTTATTGTAACCATCCCATTTAGCAGTCACGTCTTCTCCGGACAATGGGGATGGAGGCCCAAGAAGCTTCTGATGACCATCAAAGTGAACCGTGTCTAACCTATAGGGGTGGTCTGGAGGCAGAAAACGTCGATGGCCGCAATAACAAACCTTCCTGCTAAAATTCAAAAATTTTGATGTTGTGTGTTCATGGCAATGAGGACATGCTTTGTGACCATGTACGGACCAACCCGATAGCATTCCATACGCAGGAAAGTCATTAATTGTCCACATTAAAGCCGCACGCAGTATGAAGGTTGTATTTGTGTTTGAATCATATGTCTCTACACCATCAATGAACAAAGTTTTCAGCTCCTCGATCAGAGGTCGGAGATAGACGTCGATATTGTTCCCCGGTGAGTTTGGTCCGTCGATAAGAAGAGGCATCATAAAGTATGATTGGTCCATAGCCAACCAAGGCGACAGATTATAAATTATCATTACAACGGGCCATGTACTGTGACTTCCAGCCATATAGTTGAATGGGCAGAAGCCATCGGCAGCCAGTCCGAGCCGGACATTACGAGGATCGCTACTGAATATTGCGTGCCTCCTATCGAAATCCTTCCATGCCGGTGAATCTCTTGGATGGCTCATTTTTCCATTTTTGCTTGGAGGAGCACGGTGATGCCAAATCATTGCCTCGGCTGTTTTCTTGCACCTGAATAGCCTCTGTAGCCTCTGTGTTATGGGAAAATATCGTGCTATCTTCACAGGTATATCAGGCTTCTTATCAGAATCTTTCGGCTTATACCTGGCCTCTCTGCATGTTGGACACTCTTTCAAATCTGAATTCTCTTTCCGGTACAACACGCAATTTTTAGGACATGCTTGAATCTTCTCGCACTTTAGACCCAAATCAGACATCATTTTCTGGGCTTCGTACCAGCTTTCGGGCACATTATTTCCCGGAGGCATAGAATCTTTCAAGAACGAAAGAAGCATTGTGAATGACTTGTTGCTCCATCCATTTAGGCACTTAATTTGGAAAAGTTGGACGAACCATGAGAGGGTGGAATACTTCGCATTCTCATAAATTGGTTTCCTAGCATCATTCATGAAATTTTCATATTTATCCGCACGCGGTCCTTGACCGGAAGGAATGTCATCTTCGGTACGAATAGATTCACCTAGGGCAGCCTCTACCATATCCTCCATTTCTTCTGATGGAAATAAATTTCCGTATCCTGCCGTATTACCGAATTCTTCTTCTTCTCCTGCCGCATTATCGTGTTCTCCTTCTTCTTCTACCGCAGTACTGCATTCTTCTCCTTCCCCGTGATATTTCCAAGTTGAATAAAGTCTAGTAAACCCATGTTTTACAATATGAAGCTCTGCCAATTCTACCTTCTGCCAGTACTTATTGCCACATCTATCGCACGGACAGAGAATCTTCTCTATTATGATCTTATTATGTGCTCGTGCAAATTCAAGGAAAGCAGCAACTCCTGCGACAAACTTAGGTTGCATACGTTGTTTCCAATCCACATACATCCAGTCCTTAACTCTGACGTACTCATGGGCCATGTTAGACTGAATAACATATAAATTGTAGGTTATGCTGACTATATTGAGAAATATAAGAACGGGATAGTTACTGACAAAGGAGAAAATCCGTGTATATGCTTTGTGTGTGCGTTTGTCGTTGAAAAGAATAAATTATCGCACGTTATGTTGACCGATAGACGGGGACTAAGTGGCGCTTTTAGTTTCATATATGGGTATCGATGGGAATATGAAGGTTTCATATTATCCTATATTGGTTTTAACCCGAACATCTCTAATCGCTCTCTGATTATGCGTTTGTATGTATGTGTTCCGGCTGTCGGAGGTAGGCTTCTATCCCATTAAGAATGTATAGAGCGAACGCCCATCACTTGTGCTTTCAACCGTTTCGAGTAAATTTCGGCAGCACCTCCCCGCTGTTCTCCGAGTACACTGTAATAGAATAGATAATCATTTCAAAGCTGTGAAACAACGTTGAAATGAACATCTAATCTATCTTTGTACACAGAGAACCAGCGGAAAGATACCGACAAAATATCTCGAAACGGATGAAAACACAAGTGAATGAAGGCGTTTGCTTTATACATTCTTAACTTGTCCACACGGGACAAATCTATGGGTTACCATACGATTGAATTTTCTCGTCGCGTAGACTATACGATGGTTGTTAGTATCGAGCTATACTGTCCGATATTTAACAATCTTCGTATAGTCCTAGGTCACGACGAGCATCGCACGTATGTTAACCGATAGACGGGGACTAAGTGGCGCTTTTAGTTTCATATATGGGTATCGATGGGAATTTGAAGGTTTCATATTATCATCGAGTATCATATATTGGTTTTAACCCGAACATCTCGAATCGCTCTCTGATTATGCGTTTGTATGTATGTGTTCCGGCTGTCGGGGGTAGGCTTCTATCCCATTAAGAATGTATAGAGCGAACGCCCATCACTTGTGCTTTCAACCGTTTCGAGTAAATTTCGGCAGCACCTCCCCGCTGTTCTCCGAGTACACTGTAATAGAATAGATAATCATTTCAAAGCTGTGAAACAACGTTGAAATGAACATCTAATCTATCTTTGTACACGGAGAACCAGCGGAAAGATACCGACGAAATATCTCGAAACGGATGAAAACACAAGTGAATGAAGGCGTTTGCTTTATACATTCTTAACTTGTCCACACGGGACAAATCTATGGGTTACCATACGATTGAATTTTCTCGTCGCGCAGACTATACGACGGTTGTTAGTATCGAGCTATACTGTCCGATATTTAACAACCTTTGTATAGTTCTAGGTCACGACTAGCATCGCACGTATGTTAACCGATAGACGGGGACTAAGTGGCGCTTTAGTTTCATATACGGGTATCGATGGGAATATGAAGGTATCATATCATCATCGAGTATCATATATTGGTTTTAACCCGAACATCTCGAGTCGCTCTCTGATTATGCGTTTGTTGTGCATTCGTGTTGTATGTGTAACATGATTTTAAACCATTGAGATCAAGATTGATAGAACTGATCATCCTACATTGCAATAGCATTCATCAACCAAAAACTATTATTGCAATGGTATACATCTATAACAATCAACAATTAAAACTACAAATATAGGATACTGATATCATAAAGCGTTATGAGACACATCATCTGCCACGTGTCGTGATCATGGAAATCGCTAATATTGAGCATCATCAAGATTAGATTATGGTTTTGAAGCAAGTTATTGAGCATCTTGGATTGATTGTCAAGTGTTGATTTTTATTTCAACACTTGACAGAATGAAAATCATAAATACAGTTGCAAAATGTGTTCCTCACCCCCATAAAGTGGATCTTAACAATCCAGACAAGACCATCATTGTTCAAATTGCCAAGGTAGACATAATCTCAGCAGTTATTTACGGTTGCTAGCTTGTATTGCTTGTTGCTATTCTTTTTTTTTTCCTTGCCCTTTCTTTCTTTCTTTTTTTTGGGGGTTGGGGGGTTGTGTTTGAAAAGTTTTAACCAACTCACTGCTATTTCTAGGCAATGCAGGAATATAACTAGTTTTATCCCCCAAAAGAAAGAGCTTCAGGCTTCATGCGTCAAGCGATGTGTACGTATAATTATAGGATTTTCTTGCTAGCGGTTCATTTACAACCATTCTTTAGTCTATATACCTAGCATCTGCTACTAGATATTACATCTTGCATCAACACCCTGCATGTTAAAATCAAAATTGATTATTTTTTCTTGATCTTTTTCTGATTTTCTACCATCTGTGTCGAGTAAATTATGATTAACATTGTATTTGTCAACTAATCAGAAGAGCCATTCAACCAGCCCCAACGTAACCCTAACCCCAGCCCCACTACCGTAACCCTAACCCCAGCCCCACCGTAACCCTAACCCCAGCCCCACCCCAGCAGCAGCCGAACCCCAACCCTAACCCTACCCAGACCCCGACCCCAACCGCCACCGCGACCCCTGCCCAACCCCAACTCTCGCGCGCGCAACCCAGACCCAGCCATGAACCCTAAGCCCTAAATAATCAAAAAATGCTTTAATTTACCTCGATTTATACCTGAACGGCTGCTGGTGGGCTGGAGCGACGACGGTGGCGATTTGGCGACGAAACCGGCGGTGGCGACGACGGCGGCGACGAAACAGGCGCTGGCGACGACGGTGGCGATGAAACCGGCGGTGGCGACGACGGAGGCGACGGTGGCGACGACGGAGGCGATTTGGGGTTTTTTCTCGCGCGCGATTGAGAGAGAGAGAGAAAGTGAGCGTAGGCGATCGATCTGGGATTTTGTTAAATAGATATTTACTTGCCCCTACGGATATACCCGTAGGTCCTTTGTTTGCGGCTCCGTAGGGGCAAACACCAAATTAAGAATTAATATTTTTATTATTGGACGTCTGTGCCCGTAGGGGCAACCTTTTAGCCCTACGGATTAATCTGTAGGGCCAAGTAAAATCTGCCCCTACGGATATTTCCATCCGTAGGGGCAACCCCCTATTTTACTAGTGATGACATCACAAATCCAACCACAAGTTCCATATAAATCTACAACTACATGTGATATAAAACTAAAACTATTCATTCATCAAATATTTTATACAAAACAACGACTATTTGTTCATGACATGCCTAGTCGCTAGACAAATCTAGGATAGGTTTTGGAGTAACACGGGTGCTAATGGAGGCAGGTTTTGGATCTACGCTTTCATGGGATATGGGATGTAGTTGGGTCGGCTATTTGTTGGGGTATTCAGTTGGAGAGAAATAATAAATTTTTTAATAATTCAAAAAAAAATATTTTGCATACGGTTAATGGCATTGAATCGAATATTGCATTTTGGTCAAGGATAGCCGCTAAGAAGGCAAAGAAAAGAGCAAAAACAAGTAAGGAGCACGAGACGCCAGTGGATGAGACCCTTGGAGGGAGGAGCCGACGGGTACCAGGGAGGGTGTCGAAGATACTTTGGCTTAAAATCAAATGTTGTTCTTGGTTTTTCGAGGGGCCAGGGGTATTTTTTATTAAGTACAGGGAGATTCAGTTGATGTTTATGTCTTGAGACGTTTTTTGTTTTCTTTCTTTATCTTTCTTTTTGTGAATAATGTATAAATTTCGTTAAAATTTTCATTTAATAAAACGCCGGAGATTGGCCCTTCGTTTTGCTTCAACAATGACTAATGGAGTTGTGAAAATATAGCAACTATGAACTCTAGAATCAAGCTAGGAAAATTATGTGCAAATAACCACCACTAATGTAATATACTTGAACACAAAGTTAAAGGATCTTCTTGTAAGTGGATGGGGATAGGGTCATGACAACCACGGTCGTGGCGGAATTTGAAAAACAATAATTTTTCTAAGCATAAGCCAAATCCAACACACAAGATCATTAAATACTAATGCAATAGTGACGGATGTCGAATCACGTCAAGATGTTACCTTCCGTTGATCTGCTGATGGCGGCGATGGATGGCTGAGATTGAATCTGAAGGCAGGCTCCTGAAGCGTGTGGATCTCAGTGGGTTTGAGGTGGTGGTTGTCGAGTTACCTGCAAGGAAGTCCCGGGATGGTTGTACCACGGAGGACCCTCCGACGGTCAAGTTAGACTAGAGATCCGAGCAGAGTAACGGCTTAGTGGAGTAAAAATGGCTTACCTTGATCGTCTGAAAGAAGGGTTTAAGTAGTGGTGGCAGCAGGTGCAGCAGGTGCGAGAATCAAGCCGGCCGTTACGCTCCCGACATCACGCCCGCGTGATGAGCGGGATCTCCCATTAATGGCGAGACAGGCTCGTTAATGGGGATCGCGATGGCGTGGAACGTGGGATGTGGCCGGCAGATGTCTCGCGCATGGCGAGATTCACGGGATGGCGGTTGTGCCTGTGAGCAGTGCCGTTGGTCGGCCGATGAGACCGAAGAAGATGACCTCGGCGGGAGAGCTCATAGACGAGCAGGAGAGCCGAGGTATCTTGGTTCTGCGGTAGCTCGGAGACGAGCTGTGAGGGCGAGGAGGCCGTTATGCAGGGGGCTCAGAGGCGAGCCAGCTCTGTTGTAGGACGGTCATAAGAGTGGTCTGGTTGGCCACTATAGGTCCTTTCTTACATGCTCTGGGACACGTCATCTTCCACGTTTCATGATTTGGGAGATCACCGATATCGAGCATCATCATTAGCCCCCCACTCTCGTCCCGACCAGCTGACGGGTCGGGTCAAGAGTGGTCTGCCGGGTCACCCGAGGTGAGCCCCTTTTTCGAAGATATTGTTGGGCGTGTCCCCGGGAAATCCGTTGTATTTTCTGGATGACGCCAGCGAATCAGGGTGAGATCTTTTGCATTAAAGAGGGTGCGCCGGATCGTGCGCACTTTTGCTGAAGCGATAGCCCACGTGTCAGGCATTGGTTGGCTGATGTGACGGGCCACAGACTTCTGGCGTCTGATGGGTTTCGGCCAATGCGCGTACAGCAGGTGGAGCGATCACGGCCATTGAATTCGAAGAGTTGTTTTTGGCGGGAGCCGACCATCGCCGTTTGGATGAGGACGTCGGTGGCTATAAATAGAGGTGGGGTCCTCTTCAGGGCCCATCTCTCTTCACATTTTCCTCATTCTGAGTCTTGTTAGCTCGACGCTTCCCCCTTTAGGTCGAATCTAAGCGTTTTTTCTTCTCGAGGATTTCTTCCCATCAGGTTAGGTGTCTTGCTTCTTCTTCTTTCTGCTTCTTCTCCTTCTGAGTCGAGCCTCTTCTCCCTTTTGGCAGGACAGATGGTTCGATCCCAGACTCTTGGTGCCTTTGGCGCTCAGTCCTGGAGGGGGGACGGCGGTGCGGCCGTGCCTCCGGCTGACTCGAGCCCTGCACCGGATGTGCCCCCGACAGCGGGGCCACCTGCCCCATCACGAGCTCTTGATGATTGTTCCAGTGGCGGCCAAAGGCGTACACAGGTTCCTGACTCTCAGACGAGGGATGCAAGAGAGGGAGAAGACGAGGTTCCTCTTAAGTGGAAAAGGATAGTCTCTCGTGCGCTATCGGCGGAGACTCTGGAGGGGACTCCCGCGCAGGAGGGGGATGTCCAGTTCATGGTCCCGTCGGGGCTTTCCATTGCCGCCAGCCTTCTTACTGGTATGGAGGAGTCGGTCGAGGGCCAGATGCCGCGGGGGACCTTGAGGGACTAAATAGCTGCTATCGCATAGGAGGCGGTTCAGGTATGCACTCCCTCATGTGTTGCTTCGAGGGACCTTTTCCTAGTTCGGGTGTCCTTAAGTTTCTCCGCCATTTTTCGCCAGGTCCTTCAGCACTGCGCCCTTGTTACTCGTATAGAAGCCGAGGGGGTTGTTCGGGCTGCGAGGTCAGCAGAAGAGTCTTCTTCGAAGGTTGAGGGTCTGCGACTCGAGCTGTGTCTGGAGAGGGAGAGGTCGCTCACCCTCAAAGCCTGGTCGGAAGCTGCGGATCTCACCGTTTCAAAGTGCCGGGAGTCCTACCGCCGCCTAAGTGAGTCCCACTGAGTCGTTGAGGCAAAGTTGATGGAACTGGCAGATCGCTTTGCAGCCATGAGGATGGCGAGGGATGACAGCAGGCGGGATGCCGAGGCGGCGCTTCAGGCGGCGGAGGCCGCCGGAGTCCGGGATAGGAAGGCGGTGACGGATTACAAGGAGTCAGACCAGTTTTACGTCGATCTCGGTGAGGCCTCCACCCTTGCATGGAACAAAGCTCTTGATGCCGTCAAGGAGCAGCTTCCGGAGTTCGCCGACGGTGAGCTCCGTGCTCGAGTCCCACTCTCGGTGGTCTCGCCTCCGGCCGGTAGCGATAGGGGAGTGAGGTCTAGGCGGGGCTTGCTGCCCGACCATTTTGGTTTTTCCTCCTCTCTCTTTTGTAAGCCTCCGGGTAATTTGGTAAGGCTGGGGAGCCCACAATACCCTTGTAAAGACTTTTGGCTCTGTGAATAAAAACTTTTTGTTTTTGCAGTAGTGTTTGTGCTTGTACTTCCTTTTGTTGGTAGATACTTGTATCCGCACAGTATTGCCTCCGTTTTTGTCGGTTATTCGTCTAGCAATCATACATCGAGTTGAATATGTTCATTTGCCGAGTGTGCAAAGACCGATGCGAAGACGGTATTTCTATGGCCCCCGAAGTCGAAGTGTAGATCGCTAAGACGTTGATAGACCGGATGCTTCTTGTTGAGTTCATGTTCCTTAGTTGTCGGAGGGGCCGTGGGAGGCCTCCTAAGGATGGCTGAGCAGGGTAGCTGCTTGGTAACTCTTGGCGAGGGCTTTGATCCTTAGCATGGGAGGGGCCGTGGGAGGCCTCCTAAGGATGGCCGAGCAGGGTAGCTACTCGGTGCCTCTTGGCGAGGGCTTTGATCCTTAGCGCGGGAGGGGTCGTGAGAGGCCTACTAAGGATGGCCAAGAAGGGTAGCTGCTCGGTGCCTCTTGGCGAGGGCTTTGATCCTTAGCGCGGGAGGGGCCGTGAGAGGCCTGGTAAGGATGGCCGAGCAGGGTAGCTGCTCGGTGCCTCTTGGCGAGGGCTTTGATCCGTAGCGCGGGAGGGGTCGTGAGAGGCCTGCTAAGGATGGAAGAGCAGGGTAGCTGCTCGCTGCCTCTTGGCGAGGGCTTTGATCCTTAAGGATGCCCGAGCGGGGTTGCCGCCCGGTGCCTCTTGGCGAGGGCTTCGATCCTTGGCATTCTGCCAGGGATAACCGAGCACGGGTCATGCTAAACGGTTGCCTCTTATGAGGGCTTTTCATCCTTAGCGCGGGAGGGTCCGTAGTAGGCCTACTAAGGATAGACGGGCGGGGTTGCCGACCGGTGCCTCTTAGCGAGGGCTTTGATCCCTGGTGCATTGCCAGGGATAACCGAGCAAGGGTTGTGCTAAGCGGTTGCCTCTTGGTGAGGGCTTTGATCCCTGGCGTTGCGGGGTAGGAAAGCTACCAGCCAGGGATAGCCGAGCAGGGTAGCCACAGGGCTGCCTCTTGGCGAGGGCTTCGATCCTTGGCGCTAGAGGGGCCGTGGGAGGCCTACCAGGGATGAACCAAGCAGTGAAGCTGCATGGCTGCCTCTTAGTGAGGGCTTCGATCCCTAGTGTTGTGTGGTAAGGAAGCTACCAGCCGTGGATAGCTGAGCAGGGTAGCTGCTCGGCAGCCTTTTGGTGAGGGCTTAGACCACAAAGATAAAACTCTTCTTTTTTGCAATGTTCTAGCGTTCCCTTCTTGTTATTCGGATGAAAAGGGCTTTTTAGAGAAATTTATATTGTCTTTGTGAAAGGAGAGGTGTACACTCGTAGGTAGTGATTTCACTGGTACAGCTTGAGCTTCTAGGCGTTGTAAGGCCGCGGAAACTTGCGCCCGTCCGCGTCCTGTAAGTGGTAGGCTCCGCCGGGAAGTACCTCGGCGATGAAGAAAGAACCGTCCCATTTTGGGGAAAACTTATGCAGCCTGCCTTGATCACCGAACTCGTTCCGCCGTAGGACCAAATCTCCGGTCTTGAAGGAGCGACGCTTGACTTGCTCGTTGTAGTATCGGGAAGTTTGCTGCTGATAGGTGGCAACCCTGATCTAAGCTCGGTCTCGCTTCTCTAACAAGATGTCCACGTTGGTCCATAGTGCCGTGGTGTTTACTTCGTCGTCGAAGTGTTCGACCCGATGACTGGGTAACCCGATCTCCGTTGCGACCATTGCTTCGGTCCCATAGCAGAGGCTGAAAGGGTTTCCTCGGTCGGGGTTTTCTTTGATGTGCGAAGGGCCCATAAGACCCGGGGTAGATCCTCGACTCAACTGCCTTGGCGCCCTTCCAGGAGGGTCTGGAGACCTCGGAGGACGTCCCGGTTAGCAACTTCGGCCTGCCCGTTGCATTGGGGATGTGCGACCGTGGCAAACTTCATGAGGATATGGTACTCATTGCAGAAACCCTTCACTTTCTCGTTTTCGAAGTTCGTCCCATGGTCGATGATGATACACCTCGGGATGCCGAACCGGAGTATCAGGTTGTTCTGCAGGAATTTGATGGTCGTGGCGGCATCCGGCTTCCTGATGTGGATGGCTTCGACCCACTTCGTGAAGTAGTCTACTGCGACGGGGATATACCTATGCCCGCCCGTACCAGTCGGGAACTGGCCTATCATGTCCAATCCCCACTGGGCAAATGGCCACGGGGAGGTTAAAGCGGTCAGCTCGGTAGCCGGAAGGCGAGGTATGCTTCTGTGGAGCTGGAAAATTTTGCATCTCCTGACGAGCTTCTAGGCGTCTCCGTGAATAGTTGGCCAGTAGTACCCCTGGAGCAACGCCTTCTGGATTAAGGTTCGGGCTCCTTGGTGTGCGTCGCCGACCCCCTCATGGATTTCACGGAGGATGTAGTCAGCTTCATGGGGGTCGACGCACCGGAGCAGGGGCCGAGTGAAGGATTTCTTGTAAAGATTCCCATTGCTCCAGACGAAGTGACGGGCTTTGGCTCGGAGACAACGGGCTGCTCCCCGATCTTCTGGGAGCATACCATCCCTTATGAATTCTACGAGGGGCTTCCTCAAGTGTTGGTCGCCTTCCTGTGCTACATATATGTTGGAGATAGTGCCCTCAGAGTCAATTATTGGATCACAGGCACGTGATTGCAATGATTGAGGGAGGACCTGTCCCAGTAGGACAGTCTTACTCGAGATGATAGTATGCTATCTGGTTTATCTTTATCATCGTGTACTGCTTTAGGTGACATGACATGTCGCTATTACACGTTGATAGAGCCCCTAGGATTCTTGCTTGACTGCCAGCAGTATGAGGACGATCATATACGTGGGAGCTGGTAGTCTATAAGCACATTCTTAAAAGGTCCCTAACCGTAGGAGTTTCGAGACAGGGCATCGATACTCCAGAGTAGACTAGTGTATACAGTCAAGACCCCGACGAGGGGCGGTGGCCGGTCTCACAAGCCACTGGTGTCAGTTGGTTCACCTAAGATGTATACAGGTGCTCATTGGGTTATGAGTACACCGGACAGGACTCGCCGGGAACATGCTAGTTGGTCTTATACCTGACGTCAGATAGCAGTTCCCAGGTGACATGTGTACAGGTTAGTTCATCGACCTGAGGATCGTCATTTGTCTCGTGTGAGTTCCCACTGTACTTTGATTACTACCCTACCATGCTCAAAGGAGACGTGCAAACAGGTTTTAGTTGGGTACAGTCCCGAGCCACATGGAGGCAATGAGCGGATCTTTAGGGTTTCGTCTCTCCCGGTATTGGGGGTGAGGTCACGCTGTGTCTAGGAGAGCCATTACACGAAGCCCTCGGCCGAGGCAGGAGATTTACTGGTAGGTATTCCAGTAGTATCTCAGGGTGTTCTGGGCTACACTCCGACACGACTTGTACCGCTTTTGGGGGTCTGACTTTTACCAACCCTGTAGGCCCGCCATGCGATGCTCATAGACGAACGGACCGGACTGTACGGATATTGTCACTGACCGGCTCAGTAGGGTGTCAGGATGAGTTCGCTCATCGACGTCCCTTTTGGTCAATACCTGGTAGCCCGTTACGTATTGGCTTATACCTCTGACGTGCTAGTGGTTAAATCCACAACCAAGGTGTTGACGAGTCTTTAGAGTCCCCCACATTCAGTTGCTCAAGTTTTCGGGCGAAACGCTGTAGAGGCCGTATGGAGATATGGCAGGGTTCGATCAGATACGTGCGGTATTGCACGGATCAGGATCGAACGGACAATACTAGCCGGCTTTAGTTTAAGCCGGATCCTAGTATAGTACAGTGTAGATTTTGTCTCATTGCATTTGTATTTCGGTCGGAATACAAATGCGGGTGTGTATACACAGTATCGGGGTTTTCCTGTAATTTATTACGGGACCAGTTTTCTGAAGTTGCCAGTTTGCTTTCCGCTTCGACCATATTTCTTTGTATCTTTCATTGGCCGAAGATTGGTGGAGGAGGGCTTATTTGCATTTTGCAAATAAGCATTTGTGGAGGGTGTTCTTTGCATACTTTTGTGTCATGATGGTTTCATGATGGAGCGCATCCTTTGACCTTCCATGGTTCATGATTGCTTGACTTTTTGTAGCAATCATGGTTGTTGATTTATTGGTGGAGTGTGGATTTGTTAGTGATCATTGCTTGACTTTGGAGTCATCATGCTTTTGATGATGGTTGAATATGGTAACCATTTCCTTTCACTTGCTTATTCTTATGGCTATCCTTTTTTCACTCACTCCCTCTCTCATTCTCTCCTCTCCTATAGCCATGGCCGGCCTTGCTCTTTGATGGGGCTGTCCAAAATTCTAGTGGGAGGATTTTTGCCTTTTTGGCTTGGTAAAATCCCACATGCTCCTCCTCCAAAAGCATATATCATTTCCTCCGCCATATAGCAACCTCTACAACCCCAAAGTGAGACATGAGCACTACGTATTCTACAGCAAATCTCGGGCACGTCGACTCGCCAGCTTCGTGCCCGAGTTGCCTCGGTATAGAGGTGGGAGCCCGTAAAAGAAGCCGACGACGTGGTGCCCTTCCGGCGACGAGATGGAGACCGGACATTCCGCGGGAGATCGGGACGACGACGAGAAGACCGGAGGATACGGATCGCTCGGTATATCTCTCTTCCCTATCTTGTAGTTAGCTAGAACTAGTTAATGGCCTGATCCGGGTTTTAGTGCGCGGTGGTGCCGGTCAAGAAAAATTAAAGTCAACCATCGCTTCCGCATTTGGCCTCGGGATGGAGGCCGGGGCGCCGCCGTGCACTTACAGTGGTATCAGAGCCTCGCCATTAACATAGTCTAGCTTTGTCTAATGTGTTTTACATTTCCGATCGAACAATTTTCCAAAAACCGTATTTTTCTTCACATCAGTTTCTGTCGAAATTTTTTGAAGTCTAAAAATTTTTCAGGTTGTCTCAGAATGATGTGCAAGGAATTTTAAGAGTTCTGTGAAAATTTGGGCTCATGAACAATCCAAACCACCGCGGAACCGCGGCCAAACCCATGCTTGGGCCGCAGTTCCGCCGCGACTTGAACTATTCAGTCCCCCAAACTTTTGCAGAATGTTCCTGAGTTGAAAATGTGGTTTCTGGAATATTAATTTTGGGCCCATAATTTCTTTAGTTGCTACAGTAATGCTTGGGGCCCACTTGTTATAATTTTGATCGATCGGATATTTTAAACACATTAGTTCACAGTATTTACATTATATCTGCGACCGTGAATGTCACTTGATCGGTAAATCCTGTCTAACTGCTATAGCCCGGTTAGACAGATTTGCGAACGCGACTTTCACGTTGATGTTCTGTGTTATGCTGTGATGTTGCGGATCGGTCGTGGGGGATAGCCTGGATGCAATACTAGTACAGTTTTGTTGTATTATGTACATTTGACATTGCGGGGCGAGCGTCCGACATGTGGACTGTCGTCACTGCCTGTTTGTATTATTATTTTGGGGCACGGCCAAGTTGCGGTCGATGTACCCGTTGTATGTATATTTTACTTTCTGTACTACGATTGCCCCGCGGAGGGGTGCACGGATAGCCGGGTTCTAGAGGGCAACAAGCCCGCATCTCATGGCATTGAGACGGAGGGGGCTTTACTCTAGAATTGGCGGGCTATTCGCCGCACTCGTAGGGGGTACAGGTTGACCCAGGAGGGGTGCCCAAGTTACCGGATTCCGTGAAGTGCTGGGTGGTCCATTCACGTTGTTGAAGGGGGCTGCCTCGCTTCAGGTTTTGGCGGGTAACTTGCCGCGCCCGTAGGGGTCTAGGATTTCATTGCACAGGCTATCCACACGACCAGGGGAACGTCGGGTTTCAGCGGCTCTGTGAAACCCGGGGATCCCAGATATCTGTATTATTCTGTGATGCTGTATATTTCTGTGATGTTGCATTTTATCACGCCTTAAGCGAATATAATATATTGGTATATATATTAGTAGATGTTGTATATGTTTTGCATCCGCGCTAGTCCAGTCCCCGCTCTGTCGTTAGTTAGCTAACCTAACGGGTAATGACGGGACCCAGTGGCGAATGCGGCTGGCATATACGTACATCAGTATATTTTCGTTCTTTGTGGTGTGATCAATTGATGGGACTGCGTTGATTCGGATCAATGCAAGTTAAAAACAAACCTAATCTGATGTTGTTGGAACACTTTTCAAAAAGCTGTTATTGCAAGGACGTTCACTTTTGTTTTGCATCGTGGTATTCAGTTGGAATATCCTGCTCCTCAGTCGACAAGGCAAGGGCCGAGATCCCTTCACCGGGAGTGACCCCTTGAGCAAAAAGTTTGCGTCAGGGCAATGACTTCACTATAGCCGATTACTTTTGCTTTGCACCGTGGTATTCAGTTGGAATATCCTGCACCTCATTCTACGGGGAAAGAGCCGAGATCCCTTCACCGGGAGTGACCTCTTTAGCAAAGGTTTTCGTCACTATATTTTTATAAAGCTATCCGTTCCTTCAACGATATCAAGTTCATTACGTTAAAGGTTTTCGCCAGAAACCATTCGTAGCCCTCCGTCATTTAGTTAAATATTCGGTAGTATTCAAGCTATGTATTTTGACCTCACGCTAAGGCATAGTGATTGGTAGCTGCCGGGTATTTATCTGTTGCATAGATAGATGCGTTAGTTTGGGACAGTCGTACTACTATTTTGGCCTACGTCAAGGGTTTGTACGGGTGGGTTCAAATTAACCTGGACAATGATGGGTAGAACTTGACATGTGACTTATGATATTTTGACCTCACGCCAAGGTCATAAGAGCATGAGGCAAAAATCACATCGGGAGTTTCAAAAGAACTGAAACTTGCCAGATATGCGCATACCTTCTGGAGTGTGATAGCGTGAGCGGATTCCGTCACGTTATCATGCGATGATAGTTGGATCCCGATTCCCGCTGATGAGTTGGTTTACTCCTCGGGTGATCCCGACTAATTCTTCTTTTGGGTTTGGAGAAGAATTTGACGTTACAGTGGGAGGTTTCCAGATTAGATAAATTGGTAACCATTCTGATCTAGGTTAGAGTGCACGCTGAGTGTTTCTTTTCTCTCTCTCTTCGGCAGCGACCATTGTCCCGACCCTAAGACTATGACTCAGTGACCAAAGTTGACCGAACCTTCTTAACACTGGCTTTTGGATTGTTAGAGTTGCAAACCTCATTGCCACTCCTACTTTTACCCTTTTCTCCAGGACACCCCGTATTACTACGAACGTCCACTTCCATTGGACAAAACCATCGTATGGTTATATACAAACTCGAAGAGATTTATTCGAGGATGGTTTCAGGTTCTGGAGAAAACGGATAGGATTATTCAGTTGTCTTTTCCTTTTACCTTCTCTCGAGTTGTGAGTACTCCTTGGTTTAGGAGATAGTACACCTATTACGCAAATTGGATAGTCTTATTCCAAACCATAGGCAGGTGCCGACCGGTAGGGAATGAAGAAAACCAATTATCCTAACGATGGTGTACAGAAGGTATTAAGTTAAGACAAAGCAAGGGATTAGTAAGAGGGCAAAGTAAATTGCAACTGATATTCACGACCAAACCAGGTATTTCATTACCACTCCCACTTCACCTTTGTATTTCTCCAGGACACTCCGTATCACTACGAAGATCCACAGTTTATTTGATACTCCATCGTATGGTTATATACGAACTCGAAAGGAACTTGTTCCAGTTCGGGGATGGATTCTGGTTCAGGAGAAACAGGAATAAGGTTTATTCGGTTGTCTTTTATCTTCACCTTCTCTCGCATTGCGAGTGCTCCTGGGATTAGTACAGTACACCCATTATGCTTATTGGATAGTCTTCTTCCAAACCATAGGCTGGTGCCGAACGGTAGGGAAGGAAGAAAACCATTTGGCCTAAGGGGTGTGCAGAAGGTAATGACTAAAGACATATAAAGGGATTTGGAGAGGTGGCAAAGAATTATACGGTTACAGTCGTGAATCTGGAAGAGGCATTACTAAGAATACCGGATGCCCCATCGAAATATTTTAATGTTTCAGTTTCACTGTGTACTGTTAAAGGAAAACTGATTTCCCAATTAGTCCTTACTCCAGGGTATGTATTTACCAGGTATGATTATCACATCTGTATGGTTTTACTGATGATGAGTGGGAGTAGGTTAGTGGGAATTAGGTGATCATCCTCATTATATCGGGATTCGTTGTAATCGGTGATATTTGAGGAAGTCACCTGGGTTGTTTGCCGGTCGGCAAATATTTGGTTTTGAATATCCGCTGTTGTGCACTAATTTCAAATTGATATATCTGTACGTCTATTTTCATAGAGTGAGATATACCTTTTTGAAATTATGTCTATGACATTTACCTATATCAGTGGATGGTTAGGTAAGGAGCATTAAACTGCGGTGTAATTCTTCTTAATCATAAGTACAGTTTTCAACCTACGACACACAGTGAATGAGTTATCAGACTCAAGGGACTTATACAGAGTATTGTATGTTGTCCAGGGTCCATCAGGACAGAGGGGTTGGTCCTCGTACTATATTAGGTTTACTTATAACTTCTCTAGTTTTTAGACAGGTGTTTCGTAGAAACACAGGGTCCGAATTATTAGAAGTTATAGGTATTTGAATAGAGTAGAGAACCAGATGTTGCAAGTATCGGGATTCTTCAAAGTGATCGAAGATATAGATACTTGTATATGGTATTCAGTTGATAGTAATGATAAAGAGAACTTGCTTCTCTTTCAGGTTACTCATAATTGGAAGCATTCCTAAGTTGAGTAACGCTGATTGGCCTCTCTCCATTTAGTTGACATGCACTGGAGATAGCTGCATGATTTGAATCTGGTTAAATTAAATCAGTGCCTCTGGTTCTATATTGGATATAGATCAGTTCATATCTTAACGTTGTTAAGGTACGGGGAGTTGTTTGGCTTATGATTAAAACCAGACTCTGGATAACTCTAGGCACGTTTCTGTAATGCCTGTTTGTGGGTTGACCCAGGCTATGACGCGGGTTGACTTTCTACCATCTGGAAGATCAATAGCGATATTGTTCTAGACTCGCCACAGTTTTAATAAAAATGGATTTTTTTTATAGAAAACAGTAGTGGGAGTATGGTAGAACTGGAAGTGATTCCAGAACCGCAAACGATTACTGAAGATTTGATAGGAACCTAAAGATTCAATCTGGTTTGACATTCCATTGGCCACTCCGCAGATAAGGTGGGTAACTTCCGGCACCCGAGAGGTACTCCGGTAGCCTCAAGGACGGTGACAGGGAAGTTCTTGTTTACCCACACTTACCATTACTGTTGTTCCAAACTGTGAGACCCGGCAGGAGGATGAGTATAGCGTCGTTCTAAACTAGTTTTAGAAGTGTACGTGTATATGACTCTGCCAGAGGAATGTCGTAGTCAGTGGGAGCAGCGGAAGCATTGGTGGACAAGTGGCTTATGTCTATTTATAGACTAAAGCAGATATAGCGGAGATAGATCATCAAATTCTGATGTGACAGTCATAGGTTTGGCTTCATCAGAATAGGGGATGAATCTGTTGAGAAGGTAGTAGGGTGTGATGTCATGGCATTTGGATGACATACACAGAGTAGGAAGTGATATTCCTATACTACGATCGGTTATACTTTGGTCGTCACACAGTAGTTTCTCCACATCGGATTTGGACATTATATCAGACATACTGGTTACTAGATCTATTGTTTTAGATCTAGATTTGGATGGTTTCCCAATCAGGGTACTTAGACAGCATTCTAAGAGTATTTAGAATGGACGACTCCAGGCACGGTAGTGTACCTGCAGGTAATGGAGTCACCCTCTCTAAAGGTGTCTTACAGACTAAAGGGGAGAGGGATGTGCATGATTGGCAGATCACTTGCTCAGGCAATTGAGTCAATCATGAAATGTCAAGTACCACACCAGATGTTGCTCTTGCACTAGATGCAATAAGTTGACATTGATCCAATCCTGGAGAAACAGTCGGAAGCAGTTTTAGAACATAAGTGGATGTTCTAGGGATATGATAACGACAGCCTCTTTCGGGAGATAGTTATCATTCCAGGCTTCCAAGGTGACCTGGAAGACAAGGAGATTGTCAGAGTTATAGTTTTCGTTCTGATGAGGGACAGTATTTTGGACAGGTGCTCCAAGGCAATACTGAGGGAGGCATGGCGCAGGATACTGATTAAGTTCAGTTCTCGATACAGTCTAAGAAGTTTGGATTTGGAGTTCATTTATGAGCTGGGTCCCATCAGACATGCAGACACATTCTTAGACAGGTATTGCTCATTTCGGGAGATGGCTTTCTCCGCGAACTTGAGATATAGAGAGACATAGAAAGAAACATCAAGGCGGATCCACTCACTGAGGCTATTCCTTGAACGCAATAGTTTCACAAACGAGCTTTGTGAGACTGACTAGTAGAGGAGTTGGATGTTCGGTATCACACGGGCTGTGAGTATGCGACATCGTAATAATTAGCCTTGAGTGCAAGTGGAAAATTGTTGGAGATAGTGCCCTCAGAGTCAATTATTGGATCACAGGCACGTGATTGCAATGATTGAGGGAGGACCTGTCCCAGTAGGACAGTCTTACTCGAGATGATAGTATGCTATCTGGTTTATCTTTATCATCGTGTACTGTTTTAGGTGACCTGACATGTCGCTATTACACGTTGATAGAGCCCCTAGGATTCTTGCTTGACTGCCAGCAGTATGAGGGCGATCATATACGTGGGAGCTGGTAGTCTATAAGCACATCCTTAAAAGGTCCCTAGTCGTGGGAGTTTCGAGACAGGGCATCAATACTCCAGAGTAGACTAGTGTATACAGTCGAGACCCCGACGAGGGGCGGTGGCCGGTCTCACAAGCCACTGGTGTCAGTTGGTTCACCTAAGATGTATACAGGTGCTCATTGGGTTATGAGTACACCGGACAGGACTCGCCGGGAACATGCTAGTTGGTCTTATACCTGACGTCAGATAGCAGTTCCCAGGTGACATATGTACAGGTTAGTTCATCGACCTGAGGATCGTCATTTGTCTCGTGTGAGTTCCCACTGTACTTTGATTACTACCCTACCACGCTCAAAGGAGACGTGCAAACAGGTTTTAGTTGGGT
Organism: Agapanthus africanus; assembly: GCA_030015575.1. Classification (NCBI taxonomy): domain Eukaryota; kingdom Viridiplantae; phylum Streptophyta; class Magnoliopsida; order Asparagales; family Amaryllidaceae; genus Agapanthus; species Agapanthus africanus. The sequence continues at coordinate 87,640,892 of JASDDO010000012.1, read as the reverse complement.
ACAGTCCCGAGCCACATGGAGGCAATGAGCGGATCTTCAGGGGTTCGTCTCTCCCGGTATTGAGGATGAGGTCGTGCTGTGTCTAGGAGAGCCATTACACGAAGCCCTCGGCCGAGGCAGGAGATTTACTGGTAGGTATTCCAGTAGTATCTCAGGGTGTTCTGGGCTACACTCCGATACGACTTGTACCGCTTTTGGGGGTCTGACTTTTACCAACCCCCAGGCCCGCCATGCGATGCTCATAGGCGAACAGACCGGACTGTACGGATATTGTCACTGACCGGCTCAGTAGGGTGTCAGGATGAGTTCGCTCATCGACGTCCCTTTTGGTCAATACCTGGTAGCCCGTTACGTATTGGCTTATACCTCTGACGTGCTAGTGGTTAAATCCACAACCAAGATGTTGACGAGTCTTTCGAGTCCCCCACATTCAGTTGCTCAAGTTTTCGGGCGAAACGCTGTAGAGGCCGTATGGAGATATGGCAGGGTTCGATCAGATACGTGCGGTATTGCACGGATCAGGATCGAACGGACAATACTAGCCGGCTTTAGTTTAAGCCGGATCCTAGTATAGTACAGTGTAGATTTTGTCTCATTGCATTTGTATTTCGGTCGGAATACAAATGCGGGTGTGTATACACAGTATCGGGGTTTTCCTGTAATTTATTACGGGACCAGTTTTCTGGAGTTGCCAGTTTGCTTTCCGCTTCGGCCATATTTCTTTGTATCTTTCATTGGCCGAAGATTGGTGGAGGAGGGCTTATTTGTATTTTGCAAATAAGCATTTGTGGAGGGTGTTCTTTGCATACTTTTGTGTCATGATGGTTTCATGATGGAGCCCCATCCTTTGACCTTCCATGGTTCATGATTGCTTGACTTTTTGTAGCAATCATGGTTGTTGATTTGTTGGTGGAGTGTGGATTTGTTAGTGATCATTGCTTGACTTTGGAGTCATCATGCTTTTGATGATGGTTGAATATGGTAACCATTTCCTTTCACTTGCTTATTCTTGTGGCTATCCTTTTTTCACTCACTCCCTCTCTCATTCTCTCCTCTCCTATAGCCATGGCCGGCCTTGCTCTTTGATGGGGTTGTCCAAAATTCTAGTGGGAGGATTTTTGCCTTTTTGGCTTGGTAAAATCCCACATGCTCCTCCTCCAAAAGCATATATCATTTCCTCCGCCATATGGCAACCTCTACAACCCCAAAGTGAGACATGAGCACTACGTATTCTACAGCAAATCTTGGGCACGTCGACTCGCCAACTTCGTGCCCGAGTTGCCTCGGTATAGAGGTGGGAGCCCGTAAAAGAAGCCGGCGACGTGGTGCCCTTCCGGCGACGAGATGGAGACCGGACATTCCGCGGGAGATCGGGACGACGACGAGAAGACCGGAGGACAAGGATCGCTCGGTATATCTCTCTTCCCCATCTTGTAGTTAGCTAGAAGTAGTTAATGGCCTGATCCGGGTTTTAGTGCGCGGTGGTGCCGGTTAAGAAAAATTAAAGTCAACCATCGCTTCCGCATTTGGCCTCAGGATGGAGGCCGGGGCGCCGCCGTGCACTTACAATATACATGAAGCATCATCGCCCCGCCTTCCACGCTGGGCCGTGACAAGGTCTCAAAGAGGATAGATCTCTTGTTGTTGGCCGAGTAGGATGAAGCCAGTTGCTCAGGACGTCGGCTTGGGCATTGAGCTGCGTGGGTATTTGCTCTACCTGGACCTCGTCGAAGTTCTTCCGAAGTTTTCTTACCTTGGCCAGGTACTTCACCATTAGAGGTTCCCGAGCCTCGAAGTGACCGGTCACTTGGTCAACAACTAGGGCTAAGTCGCTGCGGATTCGAATTGTTTTCAGCCCCAGCCCGGAGGCCATGCGCAGTCCGTCCAGCAGAGCCTCGTACTCCACCGTGTTGTTTGAAGCCTTGAATCCGAGATTTAGGGAGTACTCCATTTCTGCCTCGTTCGGGCCCCGAATGATGAGGCCGGCGCCATAGCCTTCCTCGGTTGAGGACCCGTCGACGTAAATGACCCACTCCAGGATCGAGTCGGGTCTCCCCACGATCGGGTGCTGAGCCGCGAGGGCCGGCGTAGACTCCGGCTCTTTACCGGGGATGGTGCACTCAACGATAAAATCGACAAGGGCTTGTGCTTTGATGGCCTTCCTCGGGCGGTATTTTATGTCGAACTGGGACAGCTCCCACCTCCACTTCTCTAAGCGGCCCGAGGATTCGGGTGAGGCGAGGATAGCCCCAGCGGGCGCTCGGTGAGAACGAGGATAATGTGTGCTTGGAAGTAGTGCCGTTGCTTTCTTGAGGCCACAACGAGTGCCAGGACGATCTTCTCTATAGCCGGGTATCTCGTCTCTGCGTCTTTAAGATGTGGCTCACGTAGTACACCGGCTTCTGCGCTCCGTCGACCTCTCGTACGAGCACTGAGCCAGCTGCTTGATCGGATACCGCCAGATATAGTGAGAGCTCGTCCCTTTCAACTGGTCGAGTTAGCAGTGGTGGTGTCGCAAGGTGTCTCTTCAGTTGGTCGAAGGCGGTCTGGCACTCTTCGGACCACTCGAACCTCGGGATTTTCCTCAGCGCTTTGAAGAATGGGAGGCACTTTTCCCCAGACTTTGACATGAAACGGCTCAGAGCGGCTACCCGCCCTGTCAGTCTCATGATTTCAACGTTGGTCTTGGGCGCTGTCATGTTGAGGATCGCGTCGATTTTTTCCGGGTTAGCCTCGATCCTACGGTGGGTAACCATGAAACTGAGGAATTTTCCCCCGGTGACCCCGAATGCGCACTTGGCGGGATTCAGTTTCATCTTGAACTTGCGGAGTACCTCGAAGGCCTCGCCCAGGTCCTTGGCTTGGTCGGCCGACGACACTGATTTGAGGAGCATGTCGTCGACGTAAACTTCCATGTTCCTGCCGATCTGTGGCTTGAAAAATGCGGTTAACCAACCGTTGGTATGTAGGCCCGGCGTTCTTGAGTCCGAAGGGCATCACCTTATAGCAGTATACTCTCCGGTCCGTTGTGAATGCGGTGAGATCTTCGTCTGCCGGATTCATGCGGATCAGATTGTAGCCGGAGAAGGCATCCATGAAGCTCAATAGCTTGTGGCCTGCCGAGCTGTCGACGAGCTGATCTATCCGAGGTAGGGGATAGTTGTTTTTGGGGCAGGCCTTGTTAAGGTCGGTGAAGTCGACGCACATGCGCCACTTCCCGCTTGACTTCTTGACCAGGACAACATTAGCTAGCCATTCTGAATAAGGCATATTCCGAATGAAGTTGGCGGCGAGAAGCCGATCTACCTCGTCTTCGATAGCCTTCTGTTTGACCGGGGCGAAGCTTCGCTTTTTCTGTCTGACGAGTCAGGCCGTGGGATCAACCCCGAGCTTATGAGATGTAATTTTAGGGTCGATTCCAGGCATGTCAGTAGGCGCCCAGGCAAATACATCAGAGTTATTTCTGAGGAATTGGACCACATCATCTCGCCGAGTTCCTGTCAGAAGCGACCCGATCTGAACGAGTTTTCGTCATCCCCTTCTACGAGGGGGACCTCTGTTAGAGGCTCCACTGGGGTCCCTCGGATCTCTTTTTGCTCGTCTCGGTGTCTAGAGAACCCCTGACGTCACCCTCACCCTCGGCATTGTCGACCGGCCTCTCCGATGAAGTTGTTGTGGTGAAGCAGAACTTTGCAAATCGCTGGTCTCCATAGACCTGACCTATCCCGCCCTGGTCGAGAGGGAACTTCATCGCCAGGTGGTAGGTCGATATTTGATCCCGGAGGGAGTTCAGCGTGGGGCAGTCGAGGAGGATGTTGTAGGCTGATGGAATTCTCGCTAAGATGAATTCCACCGGCACTGTCCGCGTATGGCCGGCCTCCCCGACGTTGAACTGTAGAGTGATTAATCCTTCCGCTGGGATGGAGTGGTTGGTGAATCCTGAAAGGATGTGGGAGGTCGGCTTTAGCTCTGCTGCGGCGAGCCCTATGCGCAGAAAGCAATCGTAGAAGAGAATGTCTGTCGAGCTTCCCGAGTCGACCAGGATCCTGTGCACCTCGTATTGATAGACTCAAGTCGTAATCACCAGGGGGTCATTATGGGGGCAAGGATATTCCGTGAAGGTCCCTGTCGTCAAAAGTGATCGGCTCGGTCTTCCTTGACCTCTTCGTCAGTTGGCTGTCGGTCTCCGCGGCTGGCGCGGAGTGCTGAGTCGTGTATGTACCCGACGTACCCCCGATCATCATGACCATGACTTTGGCCGAGCCTTGGTTCCCTTGAGTGATGTTCCTTACGCTCCCCGGTGGCGTTGATTTTGAGCCGCCGTGGAGAGTCTCGCGTGTGCGACCCCGTCGAGGGAGGGGTGCCGGTCGTGCCTGTAAACAGGCGAGCTGACCGCCACCACCTTGGGAGGGACAGGGGTGCGATGAGACTCGGGAAAAAATTCTCTAGCATAAGACCTTGGAGCCGGTGCCTACTGGGTTTTCGAGTAGTTGGCCTGAGGAAACCGCGGTTGTCGAAAATGGTTAGGCGGCGATCAGCGGTGCCGACGTGGATGGAGTCTTCTCTCCCTCTGGAGGGGTCCTGGTCCCGAGGCGGGGGAGCAGCGTCTTGGTGATCTTATCCCGCCGTTTGGGCGCGGATCAGTGCCTCCACGATAGACGCAAGTCGGTCTATCCGGCCGGTAAGGGCGTTGATGGCGTTCGACGGAGGAGGTTCGTCCGCGCCTCCGTTGAGGGGGAGGCGGCGGCTGGTGCTTCGATCGTCGTGATGATCGCTCGCCATTTGAATGAGATCGGAAGATGAACTTTGGTTTTTGTGGAAGTTCCCATAGACGACGCTAGCTGACGGATGTCGAATCGCGTCAAGGTGTTACCTTCCGTTGATCTGCTGATGGCGGCGATGGATGGCTGAGATTGGATCTGGAGGCAGGCTCCTGAAGCGTGTGGATCTCAGTGGGTTTGAGGTGGTGGTTGCCGAGTTACCTGCAAGGAAGTCCCGGGGTAGTTGTACCACCGAGGACCCTCCGACGGTCAAGTTAGACTAGAGATCCGAGTAGAGTAACGACTTAGTGGAGTAAAAATGGCTTACCTTGACCGTCTGAAAGAGGGGTTTAAGTAGTGGTGGCAGCAGGCGCAGCAGGAGCGAGAATCACGCCGGTCGTTACGCTCCCGACGTCACGCCCGCGTGATGAGCGGGATCTCCCATTAATGGCGAGACAGGCTCGTTAATGGGGATCGCGATGGCGTGGAACGTGGGATGTGGCCGGCGGATATCTCGCGCATGGCGAGATTCACGGGATGGCGGTTGCGCCTGTGAGCCGTGCCGTTGGTCGGTCAATGAGACCGAGGAAGATGACCTCGGCGGGAGAGCCCGCAGACGAGCGGGAGAGCCGAGGTATCTTGGTTCTGCGGTAGCCCGGAGACGAGCTGTGAGGCCGAGGAGGCCAGTTGTGCAGGGGGCTCGGAGGCGAGCCAGCTCTGTTGTAGGACGGTCATAGGAGTGGTTTGGTCGGCCACTATAGGTCCTTTCTTGCATGCTCTGGGACACTTCATCTTCCACGTGTCATGATCTGGGAGATCACTGATATCGAGCATCATCAAATAGAGAAACTAAAATAAACTAGAGAGCAAAGAAAGGGTTGCTACAACCTTTGTAGCATTTTCATATACTCCAATATAGATCAAGGACTCATGCTAGACTCTGTGAGCTTCCGGAAACGCTAGAACGTCGACCGCCTCGCCGTAGATGATCCACGGTGATGGTGGGATACCCGTAGCTCCATCTCCATCATCTGGTGGAGAAACTCCATAAAGGAACTTGCTAAGTTTTCATGAAGGTGAGTGGTATAATGGGTACTCTTTACTTTTTCATTTCCCTCACTTGAACTCAACTTGCCATTAGAGAGTTGAGCTGGAAAGGAAGAAGTATAAGAAAAAGATAAGGCTAATAAAAAGGAATCCTCTTTTTTAAAAAACCATGTCATAACTTATATATATATATATATATATATATATATATATATATATAGAGAGAGAGAGAGAGAGTAATGGAGGAAAGAGACCAAAGGAGGAAATTTCCTCCTATACCGTCGAAAAAATACAACCTCCACCATTTTTTCCGACAGTCGGCATCCATCATCATCATCGTTATCATGTAAGATGTGCATACACCAAATTTTATGTGATTCCACTACTTTTTCACCGTTGAATTAGCAATGTAAAAAGTTCTATTGTCGGTAAACCATTAATTTTGCACCAACTAAATCAACGGTGAAAAATGGTATAATCACATGAAATTTGGAGTATTCACGTCTTAGATGATAAAGATGGAGGTGATGTATGCCGATCGTCGAAAATAATCACGGAGGGTGCATTTTTCCGACACCATAGCAGGAAATTCCCTCCTACGACACCTTTCCTCCATTAACCATATATATATATATATATATATATATATATATATATATAATGAGAATTTGTATATGTATCCCATAAACATACATCATGTATCACATATATGATCACTATCATAATCTTCTCAATATCATATACAGTAGAGACTGCGCGTATCATATACACAAATACTAGAGACCGCATCAATAAATACGGTTATCAAGTCAACACTTAACTTGATATTCCGGCTTTTAAACTGGTTAGTATTTCCGGATGTTCGATTAAATCAAGTATTTAATTGAACTCCCATACGTATCCCATACTCATGCCTCTCATTTTTCTCGGGAGGGCACCTTCGTTGCGAGACTTTAAAGACATGTCAATACACTAGCAATACGTTATGTAGGATCATATCCGATTGAATCCGAAATACTTTCAGATTCAACTCCATCATGGGTTAACCCTCAAGCTCGTCGATGGTACTAGGTGTACGTAACAGCTACCCTGGTATGATCAAGATAAAGTCAGGTAGACGAGCGAACTCATCCAAACCCGATAAAGTCTATCAGCGACGAATACCATACAGTCCGGTCACTTCGTCAAAGAGTATTATATATATACCGGGTCTGGGGGTGGACTGTTAGACCCCTAATAACCCGATAATTCGTGCGACGGAAGACTCATAACCAATCGGAGATACAACTGATAACACTTATCAGTTTATCTCTACTGCGATGACCATCAACTTCTGGTTATAGTCATGTCCTGCGCAGCATGATATCTACTCTTTATACCGAGAGTGAAGAACTGCTCGAACGCTCACTGCCTCCATGTGCATCGGGACTATACCCAACTAAAAACTGTTTGCACGACTCAGTAGAGCCATGGTAGGGTAGTAATCAAAGTATAGTGGGAACACACACAAGATATTATGACGATTTCAGGTCAAGAGACTACCATGTACTATTGTCACCAGAACTGCCATCTGACATTGGTATAATACTAACTAGGAGTTTCCGGTTACTCCGTCCAGTGTAACTCATCCAATGAGTATCTGTATACAATTCTTGATGTCAAATACCAATAGCTATGGGATCAGCTATCACCCTCCAACCGGGTCAGAAAACGTACACACTAGTCTAAACTGGAACACTGATGCCCAGTCTCGATTCTCCTACGACTAGGGAAATTTAAGGATGTGCTTATAAACTACCAGGCCCCACTAGTATGATCCCTATTATTAGTCCTGGTAGTCAAGCAAAGATCCTATGGGCTTTATCTCATGTATTAGCGATACGTGATAACCTTGATTAAGATAATAAAATATATGACTTGACCGACTCGGATTCTTATTCGTGGCTGGGGAACGTCGGTTTGGCTCTAACTTATGGCAACAGTCATGAGTATGAGCAAGGAAAAGAGGATTACATGAATTCCTTGATGACCTTAATGAAGAAGAAGTATACTATTGCGTCTCCTTCAGGTGTTCTTGTTATTAAGAACCGTTTTTCGGTCAGTCCTACCTTCTGGGTATTAGATACCGGATCAGGACCTCATATCTGTAATTATTGCAGGGACTGAGAAAAAGTAGGATGGTTGGACCTGGTGATATGTCCCTCAGAGTAGGGAACAGAGCACAAGTTGATATTGTTGCCGTCGGTGAATATACCTAGTATTGCCAAGCGGCAATACTATAATTTTGAACAACTGCTACTATATACCTTCCATGCTTTGCAATATCATATCAGTTTCATTACTCGATAAAGATGGATATAACTTTGTTCTAGATAGAAATATCATGAACATTTACCTTAATCAGGTATTGGTTGCAGAAGGTACAATGTGTATTGGTATCTACGTTCTAAATTAAAACATAGTTTTCAATATACAAAACACACACAAGAGGAAGAGTTCAGATATGAATGAAGCCTACTTGTAGCATTGTAGATTTGGTTATATCAATGAGAAAAGACTATCTAAGTTACATAAGGATGGATATCTGAATCTGTTCGAATTTTCATCTTATGAAACTTGTCAGTCTTGTCTTAAAGGAAAGATGACCAAATCTCCGTTCACCGGATACGGAGAAAGAGTAACAGAGCTCTTGGGACTCATACACAGTGATGTATGTGGTCTAATATCTATACATGCAAGGGGTGGGTTCTCATATTTCATCACATTCACTGACGATCTCTCTAGGTTCGGATATGTGTATCTTTTGAAACATAAATCTGAAGCTTTTGAGAAATTCAAAGAATACATAAATGAAGTAGAGAACCAGACTGGAAAATGTATCAGGATCCTCCGATCTGATAGAGAAGGGGAGTACTATGCACGAAATTCCTTGAATAGCTAGAAGAGAACGGTATTCTCTCTCAGCTTACTCCTCCGTATACACCACAGCATAACGATGTATCGGAATGGAGAAACCGTACCCTATTGGATATAGTTCGCTCCATAATGAGTAGTACCGATATGCCTCTTTCATTTTGGGGATATGCGCTTCGGACAGTACCATATCTTTTGAATCAAGTTCCATCTAAATCCGTGCCTAAAACTCCATATGAAATATGGAGTGGTAATAGTTTGTATCTTAAACGTGTTAAGATATAGGGTTTCCCTGCTTATGTTTTAAAGCAAAACCCAGATAAACTCGAGACACGATCAGTTTTGTGTAAGTTTGTAGGATATCCAAAGAATTCTAATGGATATCTATTCTACCACGCAGAGAAACAAAGGATTATTGTTTCTCGGAATGCCACATTTTTGGAAAAGAATTTCTTGCAAAAAATATTAGTGAGAGCATGGTAGAACTATATGAAGTTCCAGAAACAAAAACTATAACTGAAGATTTGATGGAACCGCTAAATTCAGTAATACCCGACGAACCTCAGCCACTCCGCAGATCTGGTAGGATTTCTCATCCGCCCGAGAGATACTATGTTTTTCTCATAGATAGGGATTAATAGGATTGCATCTTGGAAGAAGTTGATCCTACTAGTTTCAAGCAGGCAATTACCAGTAGGGACTCTGTTAAATGGCTGGATGCTATGCCATCCGAAATGGAGTCCATGTACACCAATAAAGTTTGGACCTTGGATATTGCTCCTCCTAAGGTAAAACCCGTTGGATGCAAATGGATTTTCAAAAAGAAGATTGGTCTAGATGGACAGGTGGAAACCTATAAGGCTAGAATTGTTGCAAAAGGTTTTCGTCAAAGACTGGGTGTGGACTATGACGAAACCTTTTCTCCAGTGGCTATGCTCAAATCCATTCGAATCCTACTTGCCATTGCTGCCTTTCATGACTATGAAATCTGGTAGATGGACGTAAAAATGGCTTTTCTAAACGGAAGTTTAGAAGAGTGCGTTTATATGGATCAACCGAAGGGATTGGTAGACAGTGGAAGCAGCGGGAAGGTGTGCAAGTTTCTTAAATCCATTTATAGGTTAAAACAGGTATTGCGGAGCTGGAACATCTGTTTTGATGAAACGATCAAGGAATTTGACTTTATCAAAAACGAGGATGGGTCTTTTATTTATAAGAAGATTGTAGGACAGACTGTCATATTTCTAGTCTTGTACGTGGATGATATTCTTTTGATAGGAAATGACATTCCTATGTTACAATCGGTCAAGCTATTCTTATCACAAAGGTTCTCCATGAAAGACCTGGATAATGTCTTTTACATTCCGGAGATTAAGATCAATAGAGATAGATCCATGAGATTGTTGGGACTTTCACAGTCCAGGTACATAGAGTCCGTACTAAAGAGATTTAGTATGGAAGATTCCAAGCGTGGTGATATACCCGTAATGCACGGAATCACCCTCTCCAAAGAGATGCCTCTTAAGACTGATGAGAAGAGGGTTCGCATGAGCATTATACCCTACGCTTCGGCTGTAGGATCTATAATGTATGCGATACTATGTACCAGACAAGATGTAGCTTACACGTTTAGCGTAGTGAGCCGGTATCATTCGAACCCAGGAGAGAACTACGTGATAGAAGTGAAGAACATTCTTAGGTACCTGAGAAGGACTATGGAACTGTTCATGATGTACGGTAATGAGGACCTCTAGGTAGAGTCTCTTACCGACTTGAGCTTCCAGAGTGACAAGGATGATAGTAAGTCTATCTCGGGTTTTGTGTTTACCCTCAACAGAGGGCCAGTCTGTTGGAAGAGCTCCAAACAGGACACCATCTCAGACTCGACGATAGAGGCTGAATACATTGCCGCAAACGATACCGCAAAAGAAGCTGTCTGGATTAAGAAGTACATTACTGAACTCCAGGTGGTTCCATCTATTGTTGATCCAATACCTTTGTATTGCGACAACAATGAGGCTATGGCTTTAGAGAAGGAATTACGGTCCCATCAGAAATACAGACACATCTTAAAGTGGTATCACCTGATCAGGGGGATCGTTGATCGCCGAGATTGAGGTGCGGAGAGTAAATACAAAAGAAAACACAGCGGATCCATTCACCAAGGCCTTTCCTTAAATATAGTTCGAGAGACTATTTGAGGTATTGGATGTGCAATACGCCAACAACTGGCACTAGTGCAGACGTTGGGTACTCGATACGCTAATATATGGCCTTAATGCAAGTGGGAGATTGTTGGATATGTATACCTTGGAGACCATTATTGTATATGTATACATGTGGATGCTTGGACATATGTATGTACAGGATAATCTTGCTCGATATGATAGTATACTATTTGGTTTGTCTTTATCTTAATATGTTCATATGTTTTACTTAATATTACGTATCGTTTATATATGTTGATAAAGCCCGTAAGATCATTACTTAACTACCAGCGTTGTGATGGCAATCATACTTATGGGAGCTGGGTAGTCGATAAGCACATCCTTAAGTGTCTCTAGTCGTGGGAATATCGAGACAGGGCATCGATACTCAGGAGTAGACTAGTGTATACATTTCGATATCCCGACGAGAGACGATGGTTGGTCCCCCAGCCATTGGTCTTTGGCACCTAAGATCGTATACAGGTACTCATTAGGGATGAGTACACTGGATGGACTCGCCGAGAACCGGCAAGATGGCATTATACCAATCGTCAGATAGCAGTTCTCCGGTGACAAGAGTGCAGATAGTCTGTCGACCTGAATTCGTCATTTGTCTCGTGTGAGTTCCCGCTATGATTTGATTACTACCATACCACGACTCTACTGCATCGTGCAAACAGGTTTTAGTTGAGTACAGTCCCGAGCCACATGGAGGCAGTGAGCGATTGTCGAGGATTCGTCTCTCCCGGTATGGGGTGTTGATATTGCACTCTGTTCGATTGGCCAACATCATAAGTCTCTGACCAGGGCGGATTGAGAATTACTGATAGGTAGATCGGTAGATTCTCGGATGGTCTTGAGCCATATCGGCATGACTTGTCAGGTTATTAGCGGTCTGACATTTTCCACCCCCTAAACCTGGCATGTGATACTCTCTAATGAACAGACTGGACTGTACGGAGATTATCACGGATAGGCTCGGTAGGATTTTGGATGAGTTTTCTCGTCAGCCTTCTTTTTGACATGTACCTGGGTAGCCGTTACGTACAACTAGTTCTGCTGACGTGCTTGTGGTTAAACCCACTGCCAGCGTACTATCGAGTGTTTAGAGTCTCACACAGAGGGTTTTCCTGGTTCAAGCAAATCGATGTAATGGCCGTATGGTTTTACGTGCAAGGTTTCGATCATATACGTGTATAGGCTACACGTATTTTGTTCGGACGGATAGTACTAGCGGGCTTAGGATTAAGCCGCATTATAATATTATACCATTGGAGGTTTCGATCATATACCTGTACAAGCTACACGTATTTTTTTCGGACGGATAATACTAGCAGGCTTAGAATTAAGCCGCATTATAGTATTATACTATTGGATTATTTTTATCTTGGTATTTGTATTTTTTGTAGTACGAATACGGATATATATATATATATATATATATATACAGTGGGGGTATTCTAGTAATTTTAATAGAATGCTTTTTAGAAGAGGACACCTCATTTTGTTTTAAATCCATTTTTCTAATTAGATAATGAGGTGGAGGGATGAGATATATACAAGTATGGTTGAAGCATGGCTACTTGATTTCTTTTATTCATTTGTTTTTATTATTCAAGCATGGTTGCAATATTCTATGAGAAATATTGCATGCTTGATATTTTTCAAGACTTAGCTATTCTTCACAATACTAGTTTCATTCTACACTTTGCTTTCTCTTTTCTCCTTTGCTCTCTTTTCTTCTTCCCAAAATCATAACCCTCTCATGTGTTGAAAATCTATGGTTTTATGGGATAATCCAATCCAATTAACACTCTATATTTTCTAAGCTATCTAGATTAACAAACTAGGCACTTTAGTTATCTCAAGTTTGAGGTTGGAGTTTGAACTATAGACTCTCGGATGGATCTTTTTTGATACGAGGAGGCCAACGACCAAGCTCGATCCCGACGGATAAGGAGCTCAAGAAGAGAAAAAGAAGACCCGAAGGACTTGGTTCATATAGGTATAATCACTTCATAGTAGATTAATACCTTTGCTAAGTTTTGTTATTTAAGGTTTAAGGTAGATCTTGGGATTAATCGGTGTTGCAAGCTTTAAAAAAACCGTTTTTGAAAATTCCGCCTCTTTACGGACTCAGTAGAGTGTGTGATACCGCCTAACACATAGTTGGGTTCCTAGGCCGTAAATGAGACACTAACAATCATAGTCATAGTTGTTGTTCTATGGGACTAACGGAATACTCTCCGATACCAGGTTCTATACCTTAATAGATTAATGCGAACGATTGATGTGATATGCCATGTAAATATTATTCTCTTGCATATATACTTGTTCATGCTTCATGTTCCATCTTATTATATATGCTCACATGTTCGTACATCACACCACAGTCAACTTAGGATATTTACATGAGCTTCAGCTCGCTGACGGATATTTCTTGTTTGAAATGTCTGTCAGATTTAGACAGTGCTATAGATCAGGGCATTACAGCAGAGCAGGAGCTTGAAGAGGGGGATTTTGCTCATTTCGCGACATAGTCGGACTATTAGACTCCTATCCTTCTTTCTTTGAAGATTTTACTTATTTTTGTTATTGGTACGCCTTGTTTGTTCCCAAGTCATATTTGTTTAATAATATGTCTGTAATTCATTTGAGAACTGGGATGTAATAATGAATGTTGGAATTTCTTTTTCGAAAATTATTATTGCTGTCCATATGATATTATTTTCTTGTCATGCGCTTAACTTGTATATATAGAGCATGCATACTTCTTGGTATAGATACGCTGCGGACCTCTTCGCGTCTCCGCTTCCGTAGTTTGGGAAACGGGGTGTGACTGTTTGTATAGGTCATTGTATGAAACAAACTGTTGAAGCTCAACAACATCTTTAATTTTGGCATGAATCCCACCTAAGCATCGAGCAATTATGGGTTGCTCAGCCTCGGCAATTTCGTTTCTCATCATCAACAAGCCGAACTTCTTAGTGAACTCTTCCATGGATTGGTCTCCTTACCAAAGGTTATGCAATTAGATATAGGTTTGTTGCACATAATCCTTTGATGTAAATTTGTCGTGAAATTTCTTCTCCATCTTCTCCCAACAAGCGATGTTGGACTTTCCGGTTCGAGCGCTTTTGATCTTTTGATTCTCCCACCAAATTGATGCATGCCCCTTTAATTTGAGTGCGATCGTCTTTACTTTTCTTTTTTTGGACATCTCCTTGTAGTTGAAAACTCGCTCGACGGTATGCAACCAGTCGATGAAAGCCTCCGGATGATTCTACCTGAGAACTCTAGCATTTCCACCTCTATATCAGATTTCCTATAACGAGCAGTCAGATACCAATCTTTACGCCCAATACTTCTTTCATTGTCGGACCCTAAATACTGAAAAGGATTTTCATCATCGGACCCCAAACCGTCATCATCTGGCCTCCAAAGGTTGACGCCTTCAATAGTCACCATTAGCTGTTGGACATATCTCCAAAATGTTTCAATCTTGATATCTCACCGTTTTCGTATGTTTTGTTGTGCACCACGTCCATGCCTATGATGTGCCATCGGTTCTCCACCCCTACCATGAATATGATGATGACTTACTCTAATACTGACTAATAAGGGTCGGTCTACTTAGACATGAAACTTAGCCTGATCGTTTCAACTCTCAAGGGAAAACACAAGAACAAATCCCTTGATAAACAATGATCGCCTCTCCATAATAAACAAAGCTACAACCTTCAATACTTAAAGCAATCTTAATATCAAAATAATCAAAAAGGTCCCCTAATACAATAGCTTCCATCCTTTTAAACAGGAGAATAGAAATCTCTTCACTAAAAAAGAAATATATTAAACTAAAACTAATTTAAACTAATTAGATCTAAACTAAACTGAGTAGATCTAAACAAATAACAATTTAAATTGAACCAAATCTTCCGTTAAATTTTCAATTTAAATTGTTACTGAATCTTCATCAAATCTTTCCTAAACTGTTGCCAAATCCGAATCTACTACTGCATCATGCATGAGCATTCCTCATCTCTTTCACCTCTTCAACTTTGTAAGACTTTGCGAGTCCTTCACTCATTTCAGCTTATTTCTCATAATCGTATTCTATTTTCTAGCTATTATTTTCTATCTTTCATCTTTATCAATTTTCACTTCCCTCCCCTGATCTTGTCCCGATTAAAATCATCTCCTGCTTTCTCAACTTCTTCTTTATGATCTTTAATTTCTTAAATTATCTTCTTGTCTTCTTTTGTAATCATCTTTTGTAGATGATGATGCTTAATAACTGTAATTCCTTAGATCGTGACACGGGACGGATGGCGTGTCACATGCGTAAGCCAGTTAGGCCCCTGAGAGCCACGGAGGAGGAACCAGTGTGCTACAGTGGGGGCTTCCCTCAAACCCTGTCTCCGAGGTTGCACCCCACTCCTTTCCCCCGAGCACCTCAGCGACCAAGCCAAGTGTCCCTTTGCTCTACTCCGAGCTATCGCAGGCCCGAGCCTCCTCGGGCCTCCCAGCTCGTCTCCGGGCTACCGCAGAACCAAGATACCTCGGCTCTCCCGCTCGTCCGTGAGCTCTCCCGCCGATGTCATCTTCCTCGGTCTCATCGACCGACCAACGGCACCGCTCACAGGCGTAACCACCATCTCACGAATCTCGCCATGCGCGAGATATCCGCTGGCCACATCCCACGTTCCACGCCATCACGATCCCCCATTAACGAGCCTATCTCGCCATTAATGGGAGATCCCACTCATCACGTGGGCGTGACATCGGGAGCGTAACGGCCGACGTGATTCTCATGCCTGCCCTGCCTGCTGCCACCGCTATATAAACCCCTTCTTCAGAGGTTCTAGTAAGCCATTTTTCCTCCACTAAGCCATTACTCTGCTCGGATTTCCTCGCTAACTTGACCGTCGGAGGGTCCTCGGTGGTACAACCATCCCGGGACTTTCTTGCAGGTAGCTCGGCCCAACCAACCTCAAACCCATTGAGATCCATACGCTTCAGGAGCCTGCCTCCAGATCCAATCTCAGCCGTCTATCGCCGTCATCAGCAGGCCAACGGAAAGTAACATCTTGGCGTGATCCAGGCCACGTCAGCTGGCACCGTCTGTGGGAAACTCTTGACTCCGCAAAAACAAAAGTTCGTTTTCCGATCTCAACCTAATGGCGAGCGATCATCACGACAATCCAAGCACTAGCCGCCGCCTCCGCCATAACGAGGGCGCGGACGAATCTCCTCCTCCGAACACCATCAACGCCCTAGCCGTTCGGATAGATCGACTCGCCTCCATGGTGGATGCGCTCGTCCTTGTCCAAACGGCGGGACAAGCTCCCCAGGTCGCCGCTCCCCCGCCTTGGGATCGGGACCCATACAGAGGGAAAGAAGACTCTGCTCGCATTGGCGCTGTC
The DNA here is from genome assembly GCA_030015575.1 of Agapanthus africanus. Classification (NCBI taxonomy): domain Eukaryota; kingdom Viridiplantae; phylum Streptophyta; class Magnoliopsida; order Asparagales; family Amaryllidaceae; genus Agapanthus; species Agapanthus africanus. The sequence continues at coordinate 87,624,539 of JASDDO010000012.1, read as the reverse complement.
TCCCACAGCCACAGGTCCCCCGGGCCGACACATTCGATGACCCGGTGGGCACCGCAAATCTTGACTCTGAGGTCTTATGCCAGAGAGTTTCGCCCCGAGTCTCGTCGCACCCTTGTCCCCCCGAGACGGTGACGGTCAGCTCGCCTGCTCCCAGGCATGACCGGCACCTCCTCCCTTGACGGGGTCGCGCACACGAGACTCGCCATAGCAACTCAAAAACGACCTTGCCAGGAAACCTAAGAAGTCCTCACCAAGTGGCAGCCGAGCGGCTACCCTGCTTGGCTATCCCTGGCCGGTAGTTCACTACCTACGACGCCGGGGAACGAAGCCCTCACCAAAAGGCAGCTGAGTAGCTACCCTGCTTGGCTATCCCTGGCTGGTAGTTCCTTACCCCGCAACGCCAGGGATCGAAGCTCTCACCAAGAGGCGACCGAGTAGTTACCCTGCTCGGCTATCCCCGGCTGGTAGTTCACTACCCCATGACGCCGGGGATCGAAGCCCTCACAAAAAGGCAGCCGAGCGGCTACCCTTCTTGTCTATCCCCGGCTGGTAGTTTCCTACCTCGCAACGCCAGGGATCGAAGCCCTCACCAAGAGGCAGCCGAGCAGCTACCCTGCTTGGCTATCCCCGGCTGGTAGTTCACTACCCCACGACGCCGGGGATCGAAGCCCTCACCAAGAGGCAGTCGATCGGCTACCCTGCTCGGCTATCCCTGACTGGTAGCTCCCTACCCAACAACACACCAGGGATCAAAGCCCTCGCCAAGAGGCACCAGGAAGCAACCCTGCCCGGCCCGTCCTTAAGGATCAAAAACTCTCGGAAGAGGCAACCGGGCCCGCCCTTGCTCGGTTATCCCTGGCAGGTAGCTCCCTACCCCAACAAATCAGGGATAAAAGCCCTCGCCAAAACGTACTGAGCGGCTACCCTGCTCGGCCCCGTCCTTAGTAGGCCTCTTACGGCCCTTCCCGCGCTGAGGATCCGAAGCCCTCTTCGCGAGGCCCCCGAGTTTCTTCCTGCTCAGCGCATCCCCAGCAAGCAGCCTCTTGCCTATCAGACGCTGAGGATCCGAAGCCCTCTTCGCGAGGCCGCCGAGTTTCTTCCTGCTCGGCGCATCCCCAGCGGGCAGCTTCCTGCCGATCAGACGCTGAGGATCCGAAGCCCTCTTCGCGAGGCCGCCGAGTATCTTCCTGCTCGGCGCATCCCTAGCGGGCAGCCTCCTACCCATCAGATACTGAGGATCCGAAGCCCTCTTCGCGAGGCCGCCGAGTTTCTTCCTAATCCGCGCATCCCCAGCAGGCAGCCTCCTGCCCATTAGAAGCTGAGGATCCGAAGCCCTCTTCGCGAGGTCGCCGAGTTTCTTCCTGCTCCGTGCATCCCCAGCGGGCAGCCTCCTGCCCATCAGACGCTGAGGATCCGAAGCCCTCTTCACGAGGCCGCTGAGTTTCTTCCTGCTCGGCGCATCCCCAGCGGGTAACCTCCTGCCCATCAGACGATGAGGATCCGAAGCCCTCTTCATGAGGCCGCCGAGTTTCTTCCTGCTCGGCGCATCCCCAGCGGGCAGCCTCCTGCCCATCAGACGCTAAGGATCCGAAGCCCTCTTCGCGAGGCCGCCGAGTTTCTTCCTGCTCGGCGCATCCCTAGCGGGCAGCCTCTTGCTCATCAGACGCTGAGGATCCGAAGCCCTCTTCGCGAGGCTGCCAAGTTTCTTCCTGCTCGGCGCATCCCCAGTGGGCAGTATCCTACCCATCAGACACTGAGGATCCGAAGCCCTCTTTGCGAGGCCGCCGAGTTTCTTCCTACTCGGCGCATCCGAGCGGGCAGCCTCCTGCCCATCAGACGCTGAGGATCCGAAGCCCTTTTCGCGAGGCCGCCGAGTTTCTTCCTGCTCGGCGCATCCCCTGCAAAGACACGGATCTAATACCCGCCGAATAAACTCATACTCGATATGCGACAACAAGAACGCCGTATCGTCCCTGAACAATCCACCACAAGGAATTACCAGCGCCAAGCCGCACAGAAAGAACCAAGCAGTCCACTCTCGACCTGACCCACGAAATAGATCGGAACGAGAGTGGGGGGCTAATGATGATGCTCAATAACGGTAATTCCTTAGATCGTGACACGTGGCGGATGACGTGTCACATGCGTAAGCCAGTTAGGCCCCTGAGGGCCACGGAGGGGGAACCAATGTGCTACAGTGGGGGCTTCTTTCAAACCCTGTCTACGAGGTTGCACCCCACTCTTTGCCCCCGAGCACCTCAGCAGCCAAGCCAAGTGTCCCTTTGCTCTACTCCGAGCTATCGCAGACCCGAGCCTCCTAGGGCCTCCTAGCTCGTCTCCGGGCTACCGCAGAACCAAAATACCTCGGCTCTCCCGCTCGTCCGTGAGTTCTCCCGCCGAGGTCATCTTCTTCTGTCTCATCGACCGACCAACGGCACTGTTCATAGGCGCAACCGCCATCCCACGAATCTCGCCACGCGCGAGATATCCGCCGGCCACATTCTACGTTCCACGCCATCACGATCCCCCATTAACGAGCCTATCTCGCCATTAATGGGAGATCCCGCTCATCACGCGGGTGTGACGTCGGGAGCGTAACGGCCGGCGTGATTCTCGCACCTGCCTTGCCTGCTGCCACCGCTATATAAACCCCTTCTTCAGACGGTTCAAGTAAGCCATTTTTACTTCACTAAGCCGTTACTCTGCTCGGATTTCCTCGCTAACTTGATCTTCGGAGGGTCCTCGGTTGTACAACCACCCCAGGACTTCCTTGCAGGTAGCTCGGCCCAACCAACCTCAAACCAATTGAGATCCACACGCTTCAGGAGCCTGCCTCCCGATCCAATCTCAGCCGTCTATCGCCTTCATCAGCAGGCCAATGGAAGGTAACATCTTGGCGTGATTCAGATCACGTCAGTAGATCTTCCAAGCATCTTTCCCTATTTTTCATGTTTCTTGGCTCTCAAAAGTTTCTTCATCGATTTCTCGATATATTAAGAATTAAACATGTTTTATTATTTATTCTATTTTTGTCTTCTACGATTATTTTATTTTCGGATAGAGTCATGATGTTCCAACTTTCCGTCTTCTCATATCCTCTTTTAACAATTTTCCAGGGTTTAGAAAATTCAACATCTTCTTTCATTTTAGTACTCCAATATTCATAGTTGCTCTTTATGAGATAAGGGACTCAATTGTAAAAGAGAAAAAAGGTAATTTATGAGTCTTCTTCGAACAAACTTTGATATCACATTAATTGTAGACAATAATGTTCTGATACAAATTTGTAAAAGATAAAATTATGATTTCGATTTGAATTGGTGGGCTCAGTTTTGTTAAAGGCATGAGTCTTGATAAATAGCTTTTAGTTATAATAAACGGATCGAATTTACTATTTTCAGCACACTTCGGATTCTTATTTGAGCAATGCATGGATGCTTCATTTTGTATGATTTGAAGTTTTCGTTCTTTACGATTAATTAATCCCTTCCCATGTATACTCTTCTAAAATGGGATTCCAAGCCTATATCAATAATTATAAAAGAAAAAGACATGCATGCATTTTATAATGGGTCACATGCTCATGTTTTTAAGGGTAAATTGTCAAAAAAAAACCCAAGCTAATTTTCCTGCGGACAAAACCTCCGGACCCAAAACACATGTCAAAAGCCCTGAAAATTTTTCGTGCAGTATTTACATAGTAGTTTGATATATCTAACCAACTCATGCAATTTGTTTAGATATCGCAGACAACGGCTTAGATATCTCTAGAAACTAGATATAGCATGCAACTATTAGATATCGCAAGTAAAAGGTTTTTTGACAAGGGTTTTTGACATGCGTCTCGAGGACGGGAGCTTTTGTAAGCGGGAAATTTTGCCGGGGTTTTTGACAATTTACCCTCTATAAAGGGCTTTCAAGCCTTTAATTAATAAAAATAAATAAATAAAGACATGCATGCATTTTTTAAATTGATGCATGATCTTTATTTTAATTATTCCCATGCCTTATATAATGTAAAGAGGTTGCAAGCCTATTGATTTGATACCCCGACATTGGACTGGACATTTAGTAAACTCAAGTAAGAGAGAGAGAGAGAGATGGCTGCTGAATTTCTTCTCTTCTATCTTCTTCCTACAATATTTTTGATGATAATTGCATCTCAATACTTGGGATTGAGTAAAGACCAGCGATGGAAGAATGCTAAAGGGCTTAACAACATCCCACCAGGGACCATGGGATGGCCATTCTTTGGAGAGACCTTCGCCTTCATGAAGACACATTCCTGCACTTCCCTTGGACATTACCTTGAGGACCGAAAACGAAGGTGATCGCCAGCAAAAATTAGTCATAAATAAAGTTTTAAGGTACACTTATCATATAATTTTGAGTTCAATGGCACTGTAATCGACCACAGCCACCGCAATGCTAAAAGAGGGAAATAGTGTTGGGAGGGAGAATCGATCCACGGAACAGTGCTCGCGACAAAACCCAAATCACGCAAAAAATACAATCACGCAATTAAACGACGAAAGACAATATAAATTAAAGTGCAGGAATAAGAAAACAATCAATCACAAACAAGATAAATTTGTCAACGAGCTTCACCCACCGTATAGCTAGTCTCCGACAGAGTGGAATCTGCAAACGTCCACTATACTTGAATCAAGATTACACATAAGAACAATCCTAGGAGATTTCTCTCAAATCTCTCTATACAAATCTTTCTTAGCCTTTGCCTCTTGTGATAATACTTGTGATTGATACAAAATGCCTCACTCATAAGATGCGCTTTTATAGCACTTAGGACAACGTCACTATCTAACAAAGTCATCACCTATCATTGTCATCACCTAACAATGTCATGGATTCAAAAGTAGCACCTAACAAAGTCACCACCTATCATTGTCATCACCTAACAATGTCATGGATGTCAAAAGTAGCACATAACAAAGCACCATCTATCATTGTCATCACCTAACAATGTCATGGATGTCAAAAGTAGCACTTAACAAAGTCACCACCTATCATTGTCATCACCTAATAATGTCATGCATGTCAAAAGGTGGCATCTAACCATAGACTTTAATTGCATCAATTTTCAACAAACTCCACCTTGATGCAAATTCATCACAATCTCGAAATTGTCCCACTTGGAGTAATTTTTGGCTTGATTCTCGCACTAGTAAACTTCACACGATTCCGCTGCTGCTCTCTCCTCATTAAATTTTCATGGAGAGATTCACCAATCTGCAACAGAGATTCAGCTTATCTCTGTCTACTATTTTGGTGAACATATCCGCCGGATTCTTTTCTCCCGCGATCTTCTGCAGTGTCAACTCACCATCTTCTAACGCCATGCGTATGAAGTGGTACCGCACCTTGATATGCTTCGTCCGAGAATGATATGCTGCATTCTTTGCCAAATGTATTGCACTTTGGCTGTCGCTCCACAAGGTATTGAAGTCTTACTTCTTACTCAACTCTTCGAGTAACCCTTGTAGCCATATTATCTCTTTGCTGGCTTCCGTGATCGCCACGTACTCAGCCTCCGTAGTTGACAATGCTACCACTTTTTGCAGTTGAGATATCCAACTTACCGCTGTTCCCCCAACTATAAATACGTATCCCGTTGTGCTCTTCCCACTATCTCGATCACCCGAGTAGTCCGCATCAACGTAACCTTGCACCATTAGAGAGTCGCCCCCGAAACATAAGCAGTGACTAGACGTACCCCTAAGATACCTCAAAATCCACTTCACCGCATTCCAATGCTCCTTCCCCGGGTTTTGCATATACCGGCTCACAACTCCCACTGCATGTGCAATATCTGGTCTCGTACTCACCATTGCATACATTAAACTCCCCACCGCAGAAGCATAAGGCACTCTTGCCATCTCGTCTTTCTGCTCTTGAGTTGTCGGGCAAAACTCCTTCATGAGTTTGAAATGTTTTGCTAAAGGCGTACTCACCGGTTTTGACTTGTCCATGTTGAACCGCTTCAAAACCTTCTCGATATAGTCGCTTTGCGATAACCACAGCTTCCGCTGCTTCCTATCTCGAACGATCTTCATTCCCAAAATTTGTTTGGCCGCTCCCAAATCTTTCATGGAAAACTTTTCAGCCATCATCTTCTTCAGACTTTGAATTTTCTCGAAATTCGGACCCGCTACTAACATATCATCTACATAGAGTGATAGAATGATATAGTCTCCATCCTCAAAAGTCTGAATATAGACACAGTGATCTGACTCACCATGCACAAATCCCGTCTCTAACATGAACTGATCGAATTTGAGATACCACTGCCTTGGAGCTTGCTTAAGGCCGTACAAGCTCTTTCGCAGTTTACACACCATAGATTCTTTTCCCTTCGCCTCGTATCCCGGTGGTTGCATCATATAAATCTCCTCCACCAAATCTCCATGAAGGAACGCTGTCTTTACATTAAGCTGCTCTAAGTGCAGATCCTCCACCGCCATAATACTAAGGATCACCCGAACTGATGTCATTTTCACCACAGGGGAAAATATCTCTTGATAGTCAATTCCTTGTTTTTGCGCATATTTCTTGACTACCAAGCGAGCTTTGTACCTCTTCACACCATCGGCCTCATCTTTTATCCTGTACACCCACCTATTCAGCAACGCTTTTCGACCTTTGGGTAGCTTCACTAGGTCCCACGTGCAGTTCTTTTTCAAAGAATCCATCTCCTTGTCCATAACTCGCTCCCACTGCTTACTAGCACCGTCTTGCGTCGCCTCTTCAAGGGATTCAGGCTCCCCCGAATCCGTGTACAAAATGAAGTCGGTCACAAGTCTTTTAGGTAGTCTCCTTTCTTTCGTAGATCTCCTCAGAACTGGTACATCTGGTTGCTGAACATGGTCACCATCATGTTCTTGAACCTGATCCTGTACTGCAGCTTCTTCCATGTTTTGATCCCCACTTGAAGACACCTGATTGTTCTTTTGAGTTCCGTCTAACTCCACGAACTCAGATACAACACCATCTTTGGCTTGCTTTTCTTCTCTATATAAATGCTGCTCATCAAAGACAACGTTCCGGCTTCGTATTACTTTCTTACTTGTGTAATCCCACAGCCGATATCTGAACTCGTCTCCACCATACCCGATGAAAGCACATTTCTTAGATTTGGAGTCAAGCTTACTCCTTTCTGCCTTATCAATCAAAGAATATGCAATATAGCCAAATACTTTAAGGTGCGAATAGTTAAACGGTTTACCCGACCAAATTTCTTCTGGAATGCCTCCATCAAGCGCACTTGACGGGTTTCTGTTGATCAGATACACAGCAGCATCGACCGCTGCTGCCCATAAGAATTTTGGCAGATTCGCATCCAAGGTCATGCTTCGCACTCGCTCTAGGATCGTTCTGTTCATTCTTTCAGCGATACCATTTTGCTGTGGCGTCCCAGGTATCGTCTTCAACCAACGAATACCCTTTTTCGAGAAAAACTCCTCGAACTCTTGGGTGTAGTATTCCCCGCCATTATCGAACTTTAGGCATTTAACCTTCATCCCCGTTTGGTTCTCCACCTGCGCACTCCAGTGTTTGAAGATGCCAAACACATCGGACTTTTTCTTCATCGCGTACACCCATGTCTTCCGACTTGTATCATCGATGAACGTCACGAAATACCGATTTCCTCCATAAAACTCCACCGAGGCCGGACCCCACATGTCCGTATGCACCATCTCCAGTTTCTTGGTCTTTTTCGCTGCGCCTCCAATTTGAAATCTGAGCGCGCTTTGCTTCCCACAAACGCAGCTCTCTCAAAACCCCAACTCCACCTTTTTTAGCCCCGAAAGAACTCCCTTAGCTTGAAGAATTTTCATGTTCTTCTCGCTGAGGTGTCCCAATCTTTTATGCCACAACGAAGTCTTGGAATCTTTCTCCGAACTTGCCGTCAATGCAATCGAGCTTTCGCTGGTCCCATTGAATGAGTACAACGAACTGCTCAGCTTGTCCCTTGCGACCACCAACGACCCTTTGGAAATCTTCCATTGAGAATTCCCAAACGTTGTAGTAAACCATTCGTTGTCTAGCTGACTTATGGAAATCAAGCTTTTCTTCAAATCCGGAATGTGACGAGTATTCTTCAATTTGATTTGACTACCTCCTGATGGTTGCAAGATGATCGTCCCCTTTCCAACGATCTTACATGATTGACCGTTTCCCACCGTCACATGTCCAAGATCGCCCTGACATACTCGCTAAAGTGATGTCTGCCTGAAGTGCAATGAAAAGAAGCCCCTGAATCTAGGAACCAAGTATCCGCCTTTGTGTTCTCGCTCGCCGATAGACAAAGACCTTGTTCCCCTTGTTCTTGTATAGACACTACATTCGCTTCCTTTTCTTCCGTCTTCTCATCTGAGCCTTTCTTCGGAAGCTTACATTCACTTTTTCTGTGGCCTTTCTTTCTGCAATTCCAACAGGCGCCTTGGATTTTTCCTTGAGATTTACCCTGGCTTTTAGACTTGCCCTTTTTCCACTTTCCCCTTTCCATTGTTCTGCCACGATTCTCCACCGAAAGTGCAGATGTTCCAGAACTCCCACTCACGGACTTTCTTCGCATCTCATCGTTTAATATGCAGCTTACTGCATCATTAAACGTGAGAATCCCCGAGATAGAATTGCTAACCGCCATCACTAGGTTCTCCCAACTCTCTGGTAACGAACATAGGAACAGTAGGGCTCGAATCTCGTCTTCAAAGATGATTGAAACGGACTCAAGTTGGCTTGTCACACTGTTGAACTCGTTCAAATGCTCTATCACCGAACCATTCTCTACCATCTTCATGTTGAAAAGCTTCTTCATCAAAAATATTTTATTTGATGTCGATGGTTTCTCATACAACTTCGCTAACGTCGTCATTAGCGCCTTAGTTGTTTTCTCCTTTGAGATATTAAAGGCCACCTGCGGAGTCAACGACAATCTGATCGTCACCAAAGCTTTCCTATCCAAAAGGTTCCACTCATCATCGGTCATCTTCTCGGGCTTTTCTCCTAGCAACGGATGATATAAATCCTTTTGGTATAAACAGTCTTCTAACTGCATGCGCCACCAACCAAAATTGTGACCATTGAATTTCTCGATTTTATCTTATCCTCTGCCATCTTTCGTCTGTATCGCAGCAAACCCGACTTCCTCCTAGATCTGAACCAACGCCTTCAAAACTACAATTTAAGAAAGTGGGGAAGAGAACACAAGCGTCGTTACCCACCGTTACCTAGATTATAGAATCGAAGAACCCTAGGTTCTCTTAACCTTGCTCTGATACCAGTTGTTGGGAGGGAGAGTCGATCCACGGAACAGTGCTCACGACAAAACCCAAATCACGCAAAAAATACAATCACGCAATTAAACGACGTAAGACAATATAAATTAAAGTGCATGAATAAGAAAACAATCAATCACAAACAAGATAGATTTGTTAACGAGGTTCACCCACCGTATGGTAGTCCCCGGCAGAGCGGAATCTGCAAACGTCTACTATACTTGAATCAAGTTTACACACAAGAACAAGCCTAGGAGATTTCTCTCAAATCTCTCTATACAAATCTCTCTTAGCCTTTATCTCTTGGGATAATACTTGTGATTGATACAAAATACCTCACTCATAAGATGTGCTTTTATAGCATCTAGGACAATGTCACTATCTAACAAAGTCACCACCTACCATTGCCATCACATAACAATGTCATATATGTCAAAAGCAGCACCTAACAAAGTCACCACCTATCATTGTCATCACCTAACAATGTCATGGATGTCAAAAGTAGCACCTAACAAAGTCACCATCTATCATTGTCATCACCTAACAATGTCATGCATGTCAAAAGGTGGCACATAACCATAGACTTTAATTTGCATCAATTTTCAACAAATAGGACGCACGGGTAGATCCTTCTGGTTTATTATGGTGAAAACCCGCCATCGGGTTTAGATCACCCGACCGAAGGTGGACTGCAGGCTCAACCCCGTTAAAACCTATAATCTTTTCTTTTACATATACACATTCTAAGCTGTGATATCACAATATGTTGGAAATTTTCGGAATCAGACAAGACCTTATCTTGAAAGGGTCGATCCTGCTTTGTTTTCCCATGCTTTGCTCTTTCTTCATCTAGTGCCGGAACCCTGTCCTTTGGCAACTGGAAAACCGCTTCTTTGACTTCATCAATCGTTAGGTTGTGAATGAGTTGTTCCTTCTTTCCTCATAGAAATCTGTCAAGCACCATTTAGGAATGCTTCTTGAGTGTCCTCTCTCATCTTTCAATCTGTTCTAAGTCATCAGTTTCATGGAGCGAAGGCAAAAGAGGAAGGACTGTCCCTCCCTCTATTGTGCCCCCTGCGGAGTTCGCTCCAGGCATCCCCATCCCGAACATAGTTCCTGCAACACCAAACCTACGGACACTGTCCTTTTTTAACACGTCGTTTATCCACCGATTATGTGGAAGAAAACGACCGAAAAGAAAAACAATCGCACAAAAATGGAGATATTCAGCAATCTGCCTAGTCCATTTTGTCGCACCAGTTTTCTTATTTTCTTTCTTTACAAAATACAAGATTATAAATTCTACTTTTCTAAGGAACACACACTTCTTTTCTTCTCGATTGGCTGTCTTGATTTTTTCTTCAGTGTTCTGCCTATACGAATGAACTCTTTGTTTTAAATAGACAAAGCCTTTTCATAAGGTTCAATGCACACTAGCATTGTTTATTCACGTCTTCTTCACAATTATGGTATGTCATCCTCATTCATTAATAAGTATACCTCCTTCTTTGACTTAGAGAGTCCATGATTCAAATTCATGACACAATGAATTCATAATAAATTCATAAATCTATCCACTTGCCAAAAGAAGCGCGCCCTTTCCTTTGTCTTCATATCTTTTCTATATTAGTCAATAAAAAAAGGCTTCATGTTTTAATTACAATGCATGAGCTATCCGGAGATTAAAAGAGAACTTGTGTTGTCAATCAAAAGAGAGGTTTCCTTTATCAACAAAAAATTGCTCCAATGTTTTGAACACCAAATTTATGGACAACTAGTGGTTCCAGGTCATTTTCAACAATTTTCTGATCAGATAGTTGGGGCCTTCACTTTAAGTTTGCGGTTACTAATATCTTACATGGAACTTTGATTAGACTGGCACCCACCCTGATTTTAACTAATAACATTTACTGGTATGTTGTTCCACCACTTGAGGATAGAGAGGGGCTTTAAGGCCTTGTGAGTTATTTCCCTGCTAACTTCAGAAGGAAAAAAAACCCATTGTGGCAGCCAATCCTGAGCAATCTAGATTTATTTGTCTTTTGGACATTCGAGGTGATTTCAAGGCCTGGCCTTTACATTGTTTTAGACGCATTCATAATTCTCGTTATAAGGCTGAAGGTTAGATTTCTTTTGTATGGCAGTGTTCATCATCTTCCACTTCAAATACAGATCCTTAATTTCTAAGCCCTCATTATGCTTCCAAAGAAAAGAAAGAGTAGACAGGATTATAATTCCAGTTCTTTTCCCTGTCAAAACAGAACAGGCCTTAATTTGGCAACGTCTTTATTGATAGCTTGTATTTGCTTCTTTCGGAACAGAGAATTAATCCAATTCGTTTTTTCCCGCGCGCCTCTTCTCCTTCCCTTTCTCCTTGTCCTTCACGACTGCTAGATGTCCTCTCATCTTAACTTAAACCCTATAATCTGTTTGAAGTTGACTTTACCTTACAATAGCCATTAATATTGCCTCATGCCCATAATGTTGTTCACTACACACCATGAATAGAAATCTCGGAGCTCAGACTCTAAACTCACAGAATTAAGTTAAGTACAACTTTTTCTAAAAAGGATTATGCTTCAGTAGCCATGTCCTTATAATATCATGATTTAATAAGAGATTTATGTGGAAAAAATTTAATTTAAACAGTTGGTAGCAACAATAGGGTGTTTATCCAGTAAGCATCAAGTAGATAGCTCCTATGATAAAAAAAATTCTTCTTCTTCTTCTTTTTTTTTCCCTTTTGCTTTTTTCTTCTCATTTAATTTGCACGACTTGTACTTCGAACTTACACTCATGCCATATTTGACCTTCTTATCAGCTTTCAACTAACTACGTACTTATCTTTTATCATTTTTATTTGGAAACTGTTTGCATCCATTAGATACATATTCATGTACACATAGATCAAAGCTTCCATCTTATTGTCGCTAGCCATATATTTTCTCCTATTATATTAATTTATATAAACTATATCTAATTGTCCATCAAAAGTGAACTCTTCATTATTTTTTCAATAATAGATTAAAAGCCTCAAACTCACTTAAAATTTATTTTATATATGCTTAGCTCATAAATACCAGGGACCAGTGACGAATCTCTACAAAAAAAAAAATTCTAGCTGATGCGGATAAACATTATTTCCTATATATAATAGCATTCCACATATACTGCAATCTGGTCTTATAGGAAATTAAATAAATAAGCATAAACAAGAAACCTGGTTCTCAACAGAAAAATGATTCACATAACGGTAAGGAATGCAATTTCGGTTGGATAATGTCATGTCGTATATGTTTCAACAGGTATGGAAAGATTTTCAAGTCCAACATCTTTGGAAACCCAACAATCATTTCCCTTGATGCCGAATTTAACCGTTTTGTGGTAATGAATGATGGCAAGTTGTTTGTGCCGTGTCTACCGAAGAGTGTTACGGAGATTCTTGGGGAAAAAACAATGGTTGCGATCACAGGAGAGGTGCACCGATATATGCAGTCTATTGTCCTCACCTTCCTCGGAATGGCAAGGCTTCAAAATCACTTCATTGGTGATGCGGAACGGTTTGTTATAGAGACCCTTAGTTCCTGGAAGGAGAATACACAGCATGCAAGGTAATTATATATGTTAATGCTTTGGATGTAGGTGCACATGTAATAGCCATTTTCGTCTTTGGAGAATTGCCTAAATTACAGTAAACCGCCCTTAATCATTATTTGCTTTTAACTGAAGTATTCAAGAAAGAAATTTATTAAATGCTACATCTAGGCATTTTAGTGGAAGAACTCACTTAAAACAAAAGTTTAAGGGAGTTTACTGTAATAATTATTTAGGTAGATTAGTTAAAACAGCAATAATTAAGGGAAGTTTAGTGTAGTTTAGCCTTGCTGAAATCTATCATTGTTGGTTGATTCCGCTATATGATTATTTTATAGCTATCTCATATGCAGGATGTGTCCTTTCTCACTTTTGGCTTTTATCAAGGTCGACCTCTGAATAATTTATCATCTTCTGTTCTATCCTAAACATTCATCTAAATCTAAAAGATTTTTGGAAGGCACCATCTAGCGGTTTAGGATTTTTGAAAGTGCTTTTTCATACTTTTCTTGACCTTCCTTCAAAGCCGACTCTATGTCGTCGATCGGAGAAAAAAACGACTTAGGTGACCATTGGGGTTTTCTTCTTTCATTCTTTTTTTATTTCTAGGCAAAAAGGGAGGAGGGGGGAGCCAAAAGTACCCTATTTTTGACATACACCACTTCTATGTTCCACCTTCTTTCTTTCTCTTTGCAAAGATTTCTGGATGAATCAAACATGTTAGTTAAATGAACACGTCCCGTTAGATAGATGTGTTATCCTTTGAGAAAGGGGGGAACAAGCTTCCTATAAAGATTCGACCCCTGAAATTGCATATGATGAAAATGTGAGAAACAGATTACAAAAATATATTTTATTCAAACAAGTTTACTAAATAAACAAGAGTTAATGACTACAAGATAAAACCCTCTACGATCAAAATAACACCAACTCCGATGGAGACTTGGTCTAAAGACCACTATAAGAAGAACCCCTTTATTCCGTCGGCTATCTCTCGATGAATAAATATAAACCCGACAAAATAAATATATTCCGTCGGCTGTTAACTGACGGAATAAACATGGACGGATAAATCTATTCCGTTGGGTGCATTTTTTATTTTGTTAGACACTTTATTCCGTCGAAAAAACTTGACGGAATAAACTGGAGAAAACTGTAACATTTTTACTGTAAGGCACCTATTCCATTTGGTTATTTTCGACGGAATAACTTATTTCGTCAGAATATAACCGACAGAATAGGTGTCTTACAGAGAAAAAAAAGGAAAGCAGATTTCTACAACCACTCGACAATTTGATACAAATTCAATCCAATAACTGAAATCACAATCAACAAACAACGAATACTCATTATAATAATCGCAGTCACGCAGCATCCAAACTCAATCCATTCTACAATCAATTAGTAACATAGAAACTAGAAATAAACACAAATCAAATACGATATGATATGATATTTAAATAAAGTTCATTACTTAATACAACTTCATGAAATTATAGAATCCGAAAATCGGATACGAAATATAATAAACATGTCATTTATCTAACTGTATTTTACAACTAAAAACCTTATAAATGGAGTGATTCGTCGATACGCGCGCGTCTTCTGCTTTATCCACTCCATCTCGAGCTTACTCGTCGCCATCGTCATCCGGAAAGTCTTTAAAATCCATCGGGTACTATAGTGTTATCAACAGACAAGTATTAGTGCAAATTCTCGATAATTATATGAAAAATATATTGAAATAAAAGATTATCAAACATACATCCAGTATTTTCTTCCATTGAGACTTCAAGCTATCTATGATCTATATCCTATTCTCAAGTGACCTAGTAACTTCTACTTGGGTCATCCTCCTTCGCGAACCAGAAGCTGACGAGGGTCCAGATACAGAAGAAGATACGTCCTCGAAAACCTGCGGAAGTACGAAGAGACGAGCCTTCTCCACGGAATACCGGAGTGGGTAGAGATGCAGCTGGGGACGTGGGCTCCTGAATGAATATCTCTGGGTGTACCCACTACTAGAAATAAGGGTTGCCCCTACGGATTTACCCGTAGGGGCAACTCACTGCCCCAACGGATATCTCCGTAGGGGCAAAAAATTAATCTGTAGGTGCAAACGCCGTAGGTGCAAGTTGAAGCCCTGAACTTGCCCCTACGATCAAAAACTTTCCCCTACGGAGTTCTATGTAGGTACATTTGCACCTACGGATTAGGGTGTAGGGGAAAAAAAGTTATTTTATTTACGGTTATTTTAATTATATTAACTGTACCTACGGATATATCCGTAGGGCCAAGTAGTATCCCCTACGGAGATATGCGTAGGTACTTATCCGTAGGGGCAAAATATCAGGAATCCTGATATTTTGCCCCTATGGATATATCCGTAGGGGTCTTTTTTTGCCCCTGCAGATAAATCCGTAGGGGCAAGACCAACCCCCCTGACACTAAGATCAGGGGGGAAATATCAGTTACTGCTGATATTTTGCCCCTACGGCTTAATCCGTAGGGGCAACAAGTGTACCTACGGATTAATCCGTAGGTACACATTATCTGTTTTTTTTAAAAAAGGGCCGTCTTATTTTTTCTCGCCCTGTGCACAATAATATATATATATCAATAAAATATAAAATTAATCATCACACAACATATATCGCAGTATTCATAATCACATCTCACGCATATAATATACAAAAGAAACCCAAATACTGAATATGATATAAATATAAACCAATATCAATATCAATATCGTTTCAAAATGTAGTACAATATGTATGATATAAATAAATACATGTTTCAAAAAATAAGAACCAAAAAGTTACCCTAGCTCGGTCCAGCTCCACCTCTGAATAACGATAGAATAACGCGCGCCTGCTCCTCGGTCGATAAACCTTGCAATTCGGCGTGAGCGGAAGTCTGAGCGTCCTGTGGAGCTGGCGATGTGGTCTGCGCAGCCGCCGTCGAGGGAGTCGCTTACGGAGCCGCGGCTGCGGGAGTCTGAGCGAGCGCTGGGGCTATAGGAGCTGTCTGCGGAACCGCAGCCGATGTAGTGGCTTGCAGAGCCGCAGCTGAAGGAGATGCATGCCATATACCCTGTCGCGTCTGGACCAAACGTGTGTAAGAAGCGTGTAAGAACTGTGTATTATTCGAATTCGTATCATTATCAAGTTATTTCGAAATCCCATTTGGATATCTAGTTTGGAAAGCCGTTGTTTATTTTAATTACATATGTATGTATGATTAATCAAACCTAAGTCTAAAACCAAATAAGCTCAAGCTACGTACTAATTATGGATATGTTGATATCTATAATATGACATGATATTTTACTATAAAATAGTATACATACCAGCATCTTCTTCAACTCCTCAACGGTGGCCCTCAAGCTCTCCAGTTCCTTCTGGACACGTCGCTCACTGGAGACGGAGGAAGTAACCGCCGGGGTGGAGTCCAACCTCATATGGGCCCTGCTAGGGCCCAGTCCCCAGCCTCTCTCCCAACCTCCGTGGTGCCCTCCGTGTGCGGCATCCAGAACTGTGGTCAGCAGCCTCGGATCGCTCTGTCCGGTAAAATCGATCCCCAAGGCCTCGGCCTGCTCAACAACCCGCTCCTACACCCACATTAAGCAGTAAAGTATAAGTATAAAATTTAAACTTGAAGCTTCCAAAACTAAAATTTCAAATATGGGTAGAATAAATATTTAACACTTACGCAATACTCCTGGGTAGCGACGCCGGGATATCGAAGCTCGTCCGTGGCGGGATCTGTCGAGGTGCCGTGGACGGCAAGATATACGGACAGCACGCTCGGTGTACCACCTTGCGCCACGGTCTGAGCTTTCTGCAATATTAGAAAATAACTTTTAATATTAGAAATATTAGAAAATAACTCTTAATATTGCAGAATATCAGAAAGGTCGGTCTATTGTAATTTACTGATAACTCCATGGCTCGAGTAATATTCCTCGAGCCACCTGTGTAAGTGGGGCGACCCCTCTTCGCCGACTTCCTGTTCTCTGTATTCTGAGCGGCCTGTTTCTGCACAACGCATTAACATTTAGTTTTCTAATTAAGGAACAAAAAGAAATAAATTATATCATAAATAATGAATTACATTTAAAATACATACCTGTTTGCGTTGGGAGTCGAAATAATTGCACAATAGAGGCCATGTCTCTACGTTGACTCTCGCAAACGCCGGAGTAGATAGGAGGGCCGCTCTCTCTGCCTCGGGGGTCGCCATCCACAGGGAGTAGCAGTCGGCCTTCAGCTCATTCCTGTTGTATCGGACCTTGGTTTGCATGTTCTTCATCAGGCCATTGTACAGAGCATGAAGGTCGAGCACCCTCCCACGGTGATCAGGATCGGGTACAGGCTGAAAATCGTAATCTGACTGAAAATACAAAAAAAATATTGTTATTAGATTGCAAGTGTTAATAATAAATATATTGGATAAATCAAATGAAAATAAGCCGTTAATACGTACCCGAGCCTGATCAAAGAAGAGGGCGAATGAGCGCCGGTGCTGCTCGCCCCACTCAACGTGAAGTGGATAGTTCTTCACGAGCCGGCTCTCATCCCCCATATACCGGCCGAACCTCTCGGCATGAGGACCGGTATAGCGATAGTCAAGGGTAAAAAAGAGGGGGAATGCTGCCTCCCCCTAGCTCTGTCAAGCTTCAGCCTATGGGACTGATTCGGGCCTCGAGTCCCCCTCTGGGGATAAGAAGGCCCTGCGTCTGCACGAAATATCAAGACAATCAATATTAAGACAAAGTTGTATTAAGAAATCAAGCTTAAGAGGAAATTGAAGTGTGATATATACCTCCGGTGACTATCGCACGAGCCTGGGCCCGGGCAGCAGCATGAGCGGGACGATAGTTCCTCCGGTGAGGAACAACCGGGGTCCCGGATGCGGACGCATCCCCTGCAACTAGAAAATAAACATTGACGCTAAATTTCCATGAAGTTCATATTTATTCTATAGAGCATATGTAAAATGAATAAATATTTTATATTTATTTATACTAAGCTGCAGACGATGCGGATGGTATGGAAGCGGTAGGAGTGGCCCCTGTGGAAGATATGGACACACCACCTATAATTAGACAATTAAAAATAGATTATATAAGTAATTGCAAAAAGAATGTGTAGATCAATAATATAACGTTCTAAATCAATATGCATGCACTATAGGATATATAAACATACCCGCAGGTGCGGTGGTATCACCACCTACAGCTAGACAATAATAAAAATTGCTAAGTAAGAGCAAAAGGAATGTGTGTATATTTATGATATAGCATTCTAAATCAATATACATGCACTATATGATATATAAACATACCTGGAGGAGCGGGAGTGGCCTCTGTCCCAGATGTGCACGCATCACCAACAACTAGACAATCAAACATTGACAATATAAGTAATTTTGACATAAACAGGCATGAATATCTGTAATATTACATTCAAAATGGATATGCGTGTAGTATACCTGGAGGTGTGGCAAAATCCACACGGAAGGAGGCATCCGAAGGGGTCTCCGATCTGGGTGCAAGACCGGCCCTCTGAAGCTCCCTACGAAGCTCTCTGGGCGGCAGAACTGCTCTGCCCCTGCCTCTGCCTCTGCCGCGGCTGGAGCTCCTGCCGCCCTTCGCTGCTCCCGACATCGTCATCAAATCTAGATAAACGGTTCGTGGACGCATTAGACAATCATTAAAAGTATTGACTATATATGTATAGAGCGTAAAATGTGAAGTAATAATATAACATTACTGATAACCTTTTTCGTTTCGTGGGCGCATTATACATATCTACTTGGATTTCATCGTCGATGTCATTTCTAACCCACGTAACTTCATGATCGGTCGAAGACAACCCGTCCTTCGAAACAGACGGTCGGAGCACTTTAAGCCTTCTTTCTTCTTCGTCCTCATCGCTGTCCTCGAATTCTGGGATATCGTAGACATCTCTGGGTTTCCATCGGCATACAACACTGCATCCCGGATGCTTCAAACACTGTGAGTAGTATACTTGGAACGCTTGGTTCGGAAAGATAAACGGATCTTCCTGACCGTAAAATCGAAGTGTATTCACACTGGTCAATCCATATTCATCTTTCCAAGTCCCAAGATTGCTTCTCCACTTGTCCGTATCGGTTCGCGCATCGTACTAAGTACACTGAAATATATAAAAGGGTTTTGATCGTCCGGGATAGTGGATGCCGAGTATACAATTTAAGTACCCATAATAAATCACACCGTCCGATCCTACCGTCGCAATCCCACTATTCTGAGTGGTTCTAGATGTTTCTATGTCCTTAACTTCGAATTTGTATCCAAGGACACCAAATCGTTTGTAATATGCAACCTCCGTACTAGGAAATTGAGCTAAACATCTTGAATCACTCTCAAATGATGCAGACAAGTTCGGATCGTGGATCTAACAAAATAAATTTTAATACAAATACATAACGATACAAGTTTAGATTAAAACTGCTAGCAATAAAATGTTATTCGAATAACTTACATGATCTGTGACCCAATCACAAAAATTATCCTGATGATATTTTTCCAATTGTTCTTCGTTCCAATCAGGATGCCCCTCACGTACCTCGTTAAAATGAATTCTGTTTTCGAAAAATAATGGTGACATTAATATTATATCATTTCATACACACAAACACAGATATAACAATTAATCCAAATAAACTTACTCTCTAATTTGTTCAAGACATGCGCAATTAAGCAAGATAAACCGGTATATCTTGTTGATAAACATAGTGTCTACCCTCTTATACTCGGCTTTACCATATGGCCCGTCTTGAATTCTTCGTGGCCGGTTAAGCCTTGTCTCAATGTTCTCGTCCAGATAGCGGGAACAAAATGTGGTTGCTTCATCAAGAGGATAATCTTGCATGATAGAACCCTCTGGTCGATTTTTATTGCGTATATACTTCTTAAGAGTGTAGAGGTACCTAATAAAAATATGTTGAATAAATAAATACGGGCATACAGGACAACAATAAATTTATAAATTGCGCGAAACGAAAAATTACACGTACCTCTCGACGGGATACATCCATCGATATTGTACCGGTCCGGCTAATTTCGCCTCAGTTGCAAGATGAACCGTCAAGTGTATTATGATATCGAAGAATGATGGTGGGAAAATACGCTCAAACTTGCAAAGTATCAACGCAATAGAATTTTCTAGTTTATCCAGCGTCACAACCTCCAGTGTTTTAGCACACAACTCCCTGAAAAAACAACATAGGTCGTTGATTACTAGATCAACCGAGTCGGGGAGAGAAGTCCTGAGGGCTAAGGGAAGTAGGTGCTCCAAGATAACATGGTGATCATGACTTTTCAGCCCATCGATCTTGCCCTTCACAATTTTTATTTTCATGCTGAATGATCCTGAGAAACCTGTGGGGACTTTCAAATCATGCAACACCTACAGGAATCTTTTCTTCTCCGGTTGTGACATAAGATAAGCGGCATTGGGAAGTAAAAACTTGCCCGGTTTACCCGCTACCGGTCTAGGGTGCAATTCACTTCTTATTCCCCACTCTTATTGATCCATCCGAGCATTCATGTTGTCTTTAGATTTCCCGTCTTTACAAAGAAGCAAGTTAAGTATGTGCTCTGATACTCCTTTCTCTATATGCATGACGTCCAGACAATGACGTACTGAATTTGTAGACCAGTACGGAAGCTCGAAGAAAATGCTTAACTTGTTCTAATATGGTGGTTTGACCTGTTTCGTCGGATCCATCCCGAAGGTCACGTTATTGTAACCATCCATTTAGCAGTCACGTCCTCTCCGGACAATGGGGATGGAGGTCCAAGAAGCTCCTGATGACCATCAAAGTGAACCGTTTCTAACTTATAGGGGTGGTTTGGAGGCAGGAAACGTCGATGGCCGCAATAACAAACCTTCCTGCTAAAATTCAAGAATTTCGATGTTGTGTGTTCATGGCAATGAGGACATACTTTGTGAACATGTACGGACCAACCTGATAGCATTCCATACGCCGGAAAGTCATTAATTGTCCACATTAAAGCCGCACGCAGTATGAAGGTTGTATTTGTGTTTGCATCATATGTCTCTACACCATCAATGAACAAAGATTTCAACTCCTCGATCAGAGGTCGAAGATAGACGTCGATATTGTTTCCCGGTGAGTTTGGTCCGTCGATAAGAAGAGGCATTATAAAGTATGATTGGTCCATAGCCAACCAAGGCGACAGATTATAAATTATCATTACAACGGGCCATGTGCTGTGACTTCCAGCCATATAGTTGAATGGGCAGAAGCCATCAGTAGCCAGTCCCAGCCGGACATTGTGAGGATCGCTACTGAATATTGCGTGCCTCCTATCGAAATCCTTCCATGCCGGTGAATCTCTTGGATGGCTCATTTTTCCATCTTCACTTGGAGGAGCACGGTGATGCCAAATCATCGTCTCGGCTGTTTTCTTGCACCTGAATAGCCTCTGTAGCCTCTGTGTTATGGGAAAGTATCGTGCTATCTTCACAGGTATATCAGGCTTCTTATCAGAATCTTTCGGCTTATACCTGGCCTTTCCGCATGTTGAACACTCTTTCAAATCTGAATTCTCTTTCCGGTACAATACGCAATTTTTAGGAAATGCTTGAATCTTCTCGCACTTTAGACCCAAATCAGACATCATCTTCTGGGCTTCGTACCAGCTGTCGGGCACATTATTTCCCGGAGGCATAGAATCTTTCAAGAACGAAAGAAGCATTATGAATTACTTGTTGCTCCATCCATTTAGACACTTAATCTGGAAAAGTTGGACGAACCATGAGAGGGTGGAATACTTCGCATTCTCATAAATTGGTTTCCTAGCATCATTCATGAAATTTTCATATTTATCCGCACGCGGTCCTTGACTGGAAGGAATGTCATCTTCGGTACGAATAGATTCACCTAGGGCAGCCTCTACCATATCCTCCATTTCTTCTGATGGAAATAAATTACCGCCTTCTCCTTCTGCCGCATTACCGAATTCTTCTTCTTCTCCTGCCGCATTATCGTGTTCTACTTCTTCTGCCGCAGTACTGCATTCTTCTCCTTCCCCGTGATATTTCCAAGTTGTATAAAGTCTAGTAAACCCATGTTTTACAATATGAAGCTCTGCCAATTCTACCTTCTGCCAGTACTTATTGCCACATCTATCGCACGGACAGAGAATCTTCTCTATTATGATCTTATTATGTGCGCGTGCAAATTCAAGGAAAGCAGCAACTCCTGCGACATACTTAGGTTGCATACGTTGTTTCCAATCCACATACATCCAGTCCTTAACTCTGACGTACTCATGGACCATGTTAGACTGTATAACATATAAATTGTAGGTTATGCTGACTATATTGAGAAATATAAGAACGGGATAGTTACTGACAAAGGAGAAAATCCGTGTATATGCTTTGTGTGTGCGTTTGTTGTTGAAAAGAATAAATTATCGCACGTATGTTAACCGATAGACGGGGACTAAGTGGCGCTTTTAGTTTCATATATGAGTATCGATGAGAATATGAAGGTTTCATATTATCATATAGTGGTTTTAACCCGAACATCTCGAATCGCTCTCTAATTATGCGTTTGTTGTGTATTCTTGTTGTATGTGTGTGTTCCGGCTGTCGGGGGTAGGCTTCTATCCCATTAAGAATGTATAGAGCGAACACCCATCACTTGTGCTTTCAACCATTTCGAGTAAATTTCGGCAGCACCTCCCCGCTGTTCTCTGAGTACACTGTAATAGAATAGATAATCATTTCGAAGCTGTGAAACAACGTTGAAATGAACATCTAATCTATCTTTGTACATGGAGAACCAGCGGAAAGGTACCGACGAAATATCTCGAAACAGATGAAAACACAAGTGAATGAAGGCGTTTGCTTTATACATTCTTAACTTGTCCGCACGGGACAAATCTATGGGTTACCATACGATTGAATTTTCTCGTCGCGTAAACTATATGACGGTTGTTAGTATCGAGCTATACCGTCCGATATTTAACAACCTTCGTATAGTTCTATATCACGACGAGCATCGCACGTATGTTAACCGATAGACGGGGACTAAATGGCGCTTTTAGTTTCATATATGAGTATTGATGGGAATACGAAGGTTTCATATTATCATCGAGTATCATATATTGGTTTTAACCTAAACATCTCGAATTGCTCTCTAATTATACGTTTGTTGTGCATTCGTGTTGTATGTGTAACATGATTTTAAACCATTGAGATCAAGATTGATAGAACTGATCATCCTACATTGCAATAGCATTCATCAACCAAAAACTATTATTGCAATGGCATTCATCTATAACAATCAACAATTAAAACTACAAATGTAGGATACTGATATCATAAAGCGTTACACGCAACATATGAATTCACATGACTGAAACATGCATCAAAAAAACATGTTCATCCAAAAGAAAGGCCACTGTTAACAAATATAGACAAATACGTTATAAAAACAGTAACTAATTAATAAGTTGATTAGCATCTAGATCAAGAAAATGATAGGAAAAACAATTGACTATGATCTATAATGACAAGTCTATTACCATGACTCTCGACTAACAAAGGTGGCTTTTCATCCTCGGTAGCTTGATAATTGGGATTTCATGGCGAATAAAAATATGCATATGCCGTTTGACCGGGAACTTCAATAGGAAACTCAATAAGGTTGGGTGTACTGAAGTACGCTTTGTATTTCGCTATATCAGGTGATGAAGCCCAAGCCCTAGCTAGCCCAGCCCCACCCCAACCGAACCCTATCGAAGGTAAAGAACGTTCTTACACTTTCATATTTCTATTAATGATGCAAGTCTCCACCAAGTCAAATTCTTGCAATATCATTCTTTTTAGAGTATGTCTAATTTAATAGATAGAATTTTCAAAGTTGGGCAACCAAGAAAAAGTAACAAGGGATTTTACATACATGCCAAACCTTTGATTATTTATTTATTTATTTTCCATTTCATATTAGTACTTTTATATGTTTGATGATGGCAAGAAATACAAATTATATTAGAACATTGTACATACTTAATTTCCTCTTGAAATCGGTTTTTTCTTTTATCAGTACTCGTTGACATATAGTAACAAACAATGTTTGATTAGAAGGACCCAAGATTTTATCGATCAACAATAATTTTAGTAATCAAACTAGGCTAAAATTGCTGGAAATTCCTCTCAGGTTTGCCAAATTCAGCAAACCCCAACCCCAACCTAACCCTAACCCCAGACCCAGTCCCAGCCCAGCCCTACCCTAACCCCAACCTAACCCTAGCCCCAGCCCAGCCCCAGCCCCAGCCCAGCCCAGCCCCAACCTAACCCTAACCCCAGCCCTAGCTAAACCCCAACCACAACCTTAAGCCAAACCCTAACCCCAGACCCAGCCCCAGCCCCAGCCCAGCCCCACCCCAACCTCAACCTAACCCTAGCCCCAGCCCAGCCCCAACCCCAGCCCAGCCCCGCGCCAACCTAACCTTAACCCCAGCCCCAGCTAAACCCCAACCCCAACCCTAAGCCAAACCCTAACCCCAGCCCCAGCCGCAGCCGAACCCCAACCCTAACCCTAACCCCAACCCCAACCCCGACCGCAACCCCTGCCGAACCCCAACTCCAACCGCAACCCTAGCCCCAGCCATGAACCCTAGCCCTAAATAATCAAAAATTTCTTTAATTTAGTTGAAGATTTACTAACCTGAACGGCGGTGGCGACGACGAGAACGGCGGGAATGATTTGGGGATTTTGTTTCGCGTGCGATCGAGAGAGGGAGAAAGAGATAACGGACGTAGGCGATCGATCTGTGCCTTTTATTAAATCGCTATTTAGTTGCCCCTACGGATTTGTCCGTAGGTCCTTGGTTTGCGGCCCCGTAGGGGCAAACACCAAATTAAGAATTAATATTTTTATTCTTGAACGTCTTGGCCCGTAGGGGCAACCTTCTAGCCCTACGGATTAATCCGTAGGGCCAACATAAATCTGCCCCTACGGATTTCAATATCCGTAGGGGCAACCCCCTATTTTAGTAGTGACCTAAGGAGGATGCAACTCTGGACCCTGATTACCATGATATACTGTAGGAAAAATGCCCTGGCCGTCCAGATGAACTTTCCTGTGCCGATTCGGATTTTATCGCTAAATGGCATTCTCGTTTATTCGATGAAACTCAACCGGAGTAGAATCTCGGCCATGCTTCTCGACAAATGCTTTCATAAGCTCATCGATCTCTCTACTCATCTTTTGCTGCACCAAGTTAAGTCAGTTATTAAAAAACGATATTAAGTAATTTAAATAACTAAAAGAAACATCGTATATGAGCATACTTACATAATGCTCAATTGCCTCCTGTGAGGTGGTGAAATTGGAGTGACGCGCAAACCCTATATCATAAATGTCCACACAACTGGGCATTTCTCCCGTTTGTCTCGCCTGCCATTAAAACGAAGATTCAATTTTAAACAAGTTTATGAAATAGATAAATTCAGAATATTCAATTTGATCTTATATAAATAACTCTATACTGGGAGGAGTTCATCCCTTCGCCTAATCAATGATCAGGGTTATGACTCTGAGAAGCTGCCCCCTACTGGCTCCTCTGCTGCCATTCAAATATGATATACCATCTCAAACTAATTGAAAGATTAATGTATAATGCTTTTACGGTTTAAGCAATATACTTACCCTAAATTCATCCGAGTAGGACTGTTCTATCATGGTAGCCCAGTACTTGTATAACCAAGTCACGGGCTTCCATTCCCATTTTGCTGCTTCGATGGGAGCGTCTCTCCATTTCTTGTGGACCGAGTTTTTATGGTCATGCAAACTCCTCGACATGTAAATCCACTAAACTACAGTAAAGTGCGCCTGCAAAAAGGTATTTGTGAAGAAAAAACAACATACACACACAAAAGTAATAACCGAATGCTTATATTCAATAACCTTACCAAAATCAAATCTAAAACCGTTTGCTTCTTGCCCTCTAAAGTTTTCGCTGTCTAATCCACCGGGACATAACTTGAACCGATTTTCACACAATGCGGCATTCGTTTTTCATTGTTGCAGATTGAGGCACATAATTTTTTATGCTGTTTCGGCCCTGGCTCGATGAAATTCCTAGCCGTCGACATATGCACCTTTATCTTCCCATCATCTAGCCCGCGACGCCATATGCCTAGTGTATGTGTGGGCCCTTCTTTCCAGGACCCCGATTCAACGAACTGGATCTCTCGTCGACATTCTCAGAACGTCTACGTCCATGACCACGTCACGAACTTATATCTTGAAAAATATCTAATGTAATATAAAAATATAATAACAATTTAAATAAACGGTTAAGCAATTCGTTATAATTGTATATGAAAATTTACTACAGTTAAAATATTCAAAAAATAAGAATATGAGTATTGCAAGGAAATAGGGCATCAGTACAGTTCTGCATATCTAAAATCTGCATGTATATAAAGGAGACGAAAAACGCAATTGCGATAAACTGAAACATTTAATTGTCTACAATATTATAAATAGTAAAAATAGATAAAATTTAGTAATCATCCTCTATAGCACTACTCTCACTCGCTAAATTTTACTTCGAGTCATCGATGAATGGGTCCGGTTCACGCATTGTTCGTTTTTGTCTAGAGGCAACGGATTTTGATGATCCCTACTCAACAACAATCTCCGGAGCGATGTCACCCCTAAATAAGCTAATATCGTCGATATTCTTAGTCAAGTCTTGTAATGATGTGACAGGCGTGGTTAGGCAGCTAATTTCAAGATTTTTTCAGGATTTCCTATATTATAATAGTCTTGCAGATTTGTGCTGATAGAGACATGTAGGCAAGATTTGAAATCAAGACATGATTTTAAAATGAGCGGAAGCAATGAATTTCAAAAATTAAGAGAGTAAAAGCATGCACACATAGAATTATGAACAAAGAATAAATTTTGATACAAATTAGTAAGCTAAAAATAAGAGTTGGTGGAATACAACCTTTGTAGCGCATTAGCCATCTCTGCTTAGACTTCGGCCAGTTTTCATGAAGCCCGGAACAAGCTTGCTCGATGATCTCCTCGTTGAAGATGGTCCACCTTGAGATAATTCTAACTCAAGCTATAACTTCAAATTGATCTCATCAAAATGAAGCAACCCTGTTTACCCCAATCAGAGCAAAGCTCTGTTCAAATTCCAAGACGGGAAACGAAGCAACACTTCTGTTTCCCCCAATCAGAGCAAAGCTCTGCTTTGAAAATTAAAGTGAAAATTAAAAGTTAAAATAAATGAAGCAACGCTTCAGATTTCTTGCGCTGCGCACAACACGCCACGTGTCAAAATCAGACATGCCAGTGCAAGGAGCGCAGCGTCCAAGGCAGCGCGCCCAATCAGAGCAAGACTCTATTTAAAACGAAAATTAAAGGAAGCAATGCTTCAGATGACGTGGCAGCGCAGTTGCGCCACGCTCTGCGCTGCGCGCCACGTGGCAGCGCAGTTGCGCTAGCACAGTTGTGCCGAGCTCTGCGCTGCGCGCCACGTGGCAGCGCAGTTGCGCTAGCACAGTTGCACTGCGCTGTGCGCTGCGCGACACGTGTCAGTGCAGTTGCGCTGCGCTGTGCGCTGCTTGACACGTGTCACGCGCTGGGGCATTTGCGCTAAACAGAATTAAAATTTTAAAGAAATCTTTCTGTTCTTGTTAAAACAAGAAGATTTTCTTCCGTAAAATAGGAGCTCTTGGATCAAAGATCCAACGGTGGGGAAAATTCCCCAAATCACTCAGAGAAAGATCTCTTTAACAAATTTAACAAATTTATGGGCACTATATAAAGGCCCCTAGACCTAAAGTCAAAAAAAAATATTGTGAGAAATCAAGAGCTTCAAACAGAGAGAATTCTGAAGAAATTTCAAGAACAAAAAAGGTAAAAAAAACCCTTTAAGATAGAAGAATTTCTTCTAATAGATGATTGATCTAAGAACAAGATCAATGATCTTTGATAAAAAAAACAAAAAATAATAGTGCTTTGCACTTATGAACCATTGGTTCTCTGAAATCAAGAAAAAACAAGAAATGCTTGTTTTCTTTGATCTAAATTAGATCAAGAAATCAAATAGTGTTTTGCACTTTTTTATGAACCATTGGTTCTAGAATCTAAAAGATTCTCAAGTTAATAGTGCCTTGCACTTGCGAAACTGCACTGTTGCACTCTTAGGTTGGCGCAAGCCACCAGAGAGCACCACATATCAGCACCAGAACCACTTGCGCTCTGCGCTTTTAAGATAGAGCATTGCTCTCTGAGATTGGTGCAACTCACCAGAGCGCGCCACGTGTCAGCAGCGCAACAGCGTAGCGCACTAGCGCAGCGCACTGTTGCGCTTGCGCTCACCAGAGCATGACACGTGTCACCTCCACATGCGCTTGCGCTCAATAATTGGCGCAAAGCGCCTGACGAATGCATTGCATTATTTACTGAAGGGCCAAACCCAATTAAAAAAGGCCCAACAGGTCGAATAAAATGCTATGCATTAAAAGGGCAGAGCCCAAACAAAGCAGATGCTGTGCATCATTTAAAAGGGGTAGAGCCCAAACAAAGGTCCAACAGAGACCAAGATTAATGCTATGCATTATTAAACAGGGGCAAAGCCCTAGCACAGGCCTGATAAGCCAAAGATAAAAATGTTGAATATTCTTAACTGGACTTAGCCCAATCATGGCCGTAAGTCCTCAAATTAAATTGACTGAGCAAGACTGCTCTCTTAAATCAATTTACATACGGTTCGGGGGTATATCTCCGAACTCCTTTGACTCCTATCGTTGTAATCCTTCAACGATGTCAGAGAGGTGACGGGTCCCGACAACCACACATCAATACGGACTGTGGGGTCCTTAAACCCACGGACTTAAGCGTCCTTAAACTAAGATACGGACTGTGGGGTCCTTAAACCCACGGACTTATGCGTCCTTAAACTAACGGACTGATGCGTCCTTAAACACACCCATATGGAATGTGGGGTCCTTAAACCCATGGACTTATGCGTCCTTAAACTACCAATGGACCGCAATGTCCTTAAACTACCGATGGACCGCAATGTCCCTAAATTACCTATGGACCACTACGTCCCTAAACTGGAACAATAGAGCCCCCAAACGCTCTTTTGTTGGATCTAAACGATCCCGTTTAAGTTGATCTTAGCCTCAAATATGGCTAACGTATCCTTAAACATTCAAACAGACTTTAGTCCCAAATTGGACTATAAGACCCCCAATCAATTTTGGTTCAAGGGTACATCTTTGAACTCCTCTGACACCTATCGTTGTAATCCTTCAACGACGTCAGAGAGGTGACGAGTCCCGACGGCCATATATTAAATGGATCACCATGTTAAGTTGATCTTAGTCTCAAACAGGACTAACGTATCCTTAACGAACGTTTTAGTTGATCTTAGCCTCAACACGGCTAACGTATCCTTAGACTAAAACACTAAACCCAAATCTAAGTAAATACAGATTTGGACTAATCCATGTCTTACGGGCGACGACATCATTTAGTCTCCGTATACAATCCACGGGCAATCACAAACAAAACAAACACACACGACATGAACTGAAATTTAGAGAAGGAGAAAGTTGTTACCGCGACACGGTAGCGTAATTAACTGCAGGGGCTTGCGCCAGCAGGGAAGAGCGTCC
The DNA here is from genome assembly GCA_030015575.1 of Agapanthus africanus. NCBI lineage: Eukaryota > Viridiplantae > Streptophyta > Magnoliopsida > Asparagales > Amaryllidaceae > Agapanthus > Agapanthus africanus. The sequence continues at coordinate 87,594,913 of JASDDO010000012.1, read as the reverse complement.
CCACAATCAAAAACCCCTCAGGCGAGGGGGAATCTGACGAAGTCTGCTACATCGGCCGCATCCGTCTAAACCTCCGATACACGGTGCCATAAATCAACTTGGCATCTTCAGAGAGGTAGACGGATAAAACCAATTAGCATCTGCCCCGAATCTTAGTGTAAGGACTTCGTAGTCCTGTGCGCCGTCTTTCGGAGTGGAACAGATTCTGGCACGCCCGGTGGGTCCTTTTCCTCTTTCCACTCCACACTTCGTGTGTCGTCTTCACGAACGAATCGCGGTTTGTTAATGGTTGCCTTTGGATTTTAAGTTACTAAGATTTGGTTTTTGCCTGGCGCAGAAATCAAGCATCGATGGCCTCTACCTGTTCGAAGTGCTCCAACTGCAGCTGCAGCTCGCGTCCGGCCTCAAGTGGGGGCATAACCTATGGGCCCCAAGCGGCCTCTTTGTTCACCATGCCCGTGGAGCAGATTACTCAAGCCACCACGGGGTTGTTTTTCGGAACTATGCTTCCGCCAACAAGCTTCAGCACCCCCGTGCCCATACAAGAAGCTCCTAAGAAGTCGGTTTTCGATCGACTTTCAGTTACTGCGGCCCCTCTTAACGGGTCGCCCAACACTAGCGCCTCAGTCTTCTCCAGACTGGGCCAAAACTCCTGCGGGCCCACAATGAAGCTTGCGGTCCCAGAAAAGGTTATTCTAAAAAGAGTAGCCAAACCTGCTCCTGAAGTCGTCAAGGCGGCTTCTCCTGCTAAGAGATCGGTCTTTACAAGACTGACCGTCCCAACTCCGGCTCCTGCTCCTGCTGCTCAAAAGACATCAGTCTTCAATAGGCTGACGCCGGCAACAGCCCCACACCTGAACAGAGGGCAAGAAGAAGCTGTTTCTGTCTCTGAGCCAATACCGACAACTCGTCACGCCCGACGACGCCACTGGCGCTGGGTAAGGAAGACCGGGGGCAACTCCCCTTCTGGGATGACTCCGCCAGCTCCAACGGTGGAAGTTAACGCTGCTGTTCCAACTGGGAACAACTTCGAGCTACTGAACAGAGTACGCAGAAACTCGCCAACTGTGGTGCTCAAAAGATCTTCCCCACCAGTAGAGACTACCATGGAAGCAGAAAAGCCGGAGCAGCCTCCTCAATCGCTGTCCTCCAGGATTTACAAGACATGGCGACGAGTCCGAGAATCTGTGATTGATCCTAATTTCTCTCGCCAACACAAAAAGTCGAAAGGTCGGCAAGAAGAAAATCCCCCGGTCAAGCAACGAAAGGTGACTACCTCTTGGGTGCCCAAAGCAACGGCCCCCTCAACTTCTACAGCCCATAAGAGAAGAAGGCCAGAAAAAGTCCCTACACCTATGGCGAATATCAAAGGTGGTGAACCCAAACGCCCTAAGTCTGGGGGCAAGGTAATTCATACCGTCTACATGGCGTCTGGTAAAGAGGATAGCCACATATCAACAGGTCATAGACCGCTCACGCGATCGGTGACCAAACCACAAGAGCAGCAGGAGAAGCTCCAAGAGATGATGAACGCGATGGTCGCATGTTTAGTTGATAAAACTGCACTTTGTTATTACATTTTTCCTACCATTTCCATATTAAAAAAGGTCTTTATTATAATATATCATACATATTAGGGTTTATCTGTAAAAATACTATTTTCCATGTGTTGATATATTATAATTAGCATTTGGTAGGAAAATGTGTGCAAATACTATCATTGACCAAATCCTAGTAGAACAAAGTCTACTAAATATTATTTAAGTTGTTGTGCAGAATCTTTCCAAGTTGTGCAGAATTTTCCAAGACTAAAATCAAGGAAATCAAGTTGTTGAAGAAAACTTACCTAATTAAGAAAGCAAAACTTGGAGACCAAGTCTGGCAACAACCACGAGAAGATTTCCATGTTACAAAGGTTCCAAGGATCGCCAAATGTCACAAAGATAGAGCCTCTGAATTTTGATGAAGGGATCTGATTAAATGGCCGCGGATCCGCGGCCATACCCCCCTTGGGCCGCGGATCCACGGCATGATTGTGGAGATAGATGCTGAGAATTTTTGGGGATAATCTTTTCTGTTAACTTCTAAATTTGGAAGCAAAGGTTTCTGGCTTTGGACTATAAATAGGGACCGAGAGCCTCTTGGAAAAATTATCAAGCTGACGCGATCACGAAGTCCAAGACGGCTCACGCATTCAGGCTGGTCATCAACGGTTTATCTTCCTCCTTAGAAGAGATCGAAAAGCAACTAGTACCTGTAATCATTTTCTAAGGAATCAAAGTGTAATGAATATTGTTGATTAATAAAGGTAGCTTTCTTTTTCTTATTCTTTTTCTTCGTAGTTTAATTATGCAATTTCTTTCCATCTCTTTTTCTCCCAACATGCGCGAGTAATTCTCCGCTTGTTAGGGTTCGTAGGATTAGGGTAGGCTAATGGATGATGAACATCCCTAAACCCTTTTTAAGTCCTATAAAGTTTATGAACTTTATCAAAAGAATCATTAACATCCTAATCGGGCGCGCTAACAATTCTTTGTTAGTCCCGACCGCGATTAGAGATTAGATTAATGATTGTTTTGGTAAAGGCTAGATATGAACGGAGTTCCGTGTCGAGATAAGGGTTAAGAGTGGGATTCCTTTTCCCTCCAGAAACCCTAATCTACACGCATCACCATCATTCTAGTTTTAAATCTATTAAAGGATAAAAGGGTAACTTTTAATTAATCATCCATAACTACTAAATCCTAACGAACCCTACAAGCCCTCTTCTTATATAAACTTACATTCACAAATAATCTAGATCTATATTTTGCATTAGTGCTTAACGTAGATCTAGAAACTTTTCACAAAATTCTTTATTCCTCCTCTCTTTTTCAACACATCTAAAGTAAGAGTAAAAGATTCAACGTTTCCCAGAGGACGACCCGTACTCATCTCGGTCTAGCTACACGTGACACCATTCTGATTGTGGTTAACTACAAACACACTTTTTCATAAAAATCAAATGGCACCGTTGCCGGGGATACGTGCGTAATTTTTTATTCTTACTATTTGTGTTGAATTCTTATACGATCCATATCATAATTAAAACAAAACTGCAAATTGTATATTTAACGATTTGTGCGTGAATTTTTGCAAGGAGAATCTGGAGTCACATACTTGAGGAAACAGGAGACAGATACATTCTTAGAGATCTAGAGGAGTACAGGAGTCCAAAGAAAAATTTTCATCACCTGATCCCTCCACTTCGCGGCGGAACCGCGGCACGAAGGCCCTTCCGGCGGCGGAAACGCGGCGTAACTAAGGAGTTAGGGTTACAAAACTCTCTGGTAAGATTCTCAACTCTTCCTCTCTCCTCTCAAATCCAATAAAATCTATTTTCTGCAGGATTCTTTGTAAAATAGCGCTGCTCAAAAATCTTTTTGCAAAAGTTTTGTGATTGGTTTTGTTTTGCATATTTTAATACGGACTTTAAGGGGCAAAGACCAAATCAAGATTAGGTGGGGATTTCATCACCCTTCCTAAGCCCCACAAATCACAAACCGAGCATTTAGATCAACCCTTCATTAATTTAAAAAATATCTAGACCAGACTCTAAGGACTGTCGCGCTCAATAAGGACAGAGGAAGGTCGTGGATAATCTATCGCTTATCCGCATTACTTTTGTGGTGTCTAGGCAAGTGTGACAAAGGCTAGTGGTTTTTAATTAGGCCCACTACTGTGGTTCCTTCCCACTTACCTGGCACTTATCTGGCTACAAGGGTAGTACGGAGGTGGTAGAGGATTGATCCTGCGGCTTGTCCTTTGGAAGTCTAGGAGCGGTCTAGAGACTGGACCTAGGTAACCTTAGTTCCGGGATTGTTTGTGCATTTTAGAGTGATTTATCTTGAGTCCCACTTTTCAAAATAAACCAATTTTAAATCACACACACGCTGCCACTTGCACTAAACCCGCTTAGTGCATGCTCGGCTGGACACGGGATCCTAGTGCCCGTCTTGTTCGCGTTCCTGCTATCGACTCCGAGGTCGGTGCTTCTTCATCTTCTTTTCCCCCACCACACACCACGACCGAGATGGACAGCACTCCATCAGAATATAATACCACGCTGCCACCGCCCGTAGGTGTGTAGAATCCACATCGCATCTCTCTCCAAGAGAGATGCTATCCTATCCGTGGTCCTCTTCTCACTTGTCTATCTCTTTCACCAGCTAACGAGGATAATTTCGAAATTAAACCGCACTACTTTAATCTGTTGCCCAAATTTCATGGGCTTGAGTCGGAAGACGCGTATGTTTTCATCACCAAATTTGAAAACGTATGCGCAATGATGGGTACTTCACAATTGACTGTGGATGTTATGCGCTTACGTCTTCTCCCATTCACACTGTGAGACTTGGCAGAAAAATGGCTTTATAATACTGCCGCACACTCTATCACTAATTAGGATGGATTCGTAATAGCTTTTCTTAAGAAGTTTTACCCAAACCATAAGACTGCCCGTGTTAGGAGCGAGATCAACCAGTTTACCCGTCTTCCCAATGAACCATTTTGGAAGTGCTTTGAACGTTTCAAAGATCTGCTTGTCCAATGTCCTCATCATGGAATCAATAGATGAGATTTATGCCGAATTATATATGAGGGTATTAATCCAGCGACAAAGCAGATGCTTGAAACAATGTGTCAATGCAATTTCATGTCTAAAGATGACGGTGAAGCATGGAAATATCTGGAAGACCTCGCTGAAAACACTTTGCAGTGGGAAAGCGTAAGACCACCTTCATCTAGGGGAGGTGTTCATCAGCTCGATGTTTCCATCGCCGTAAAAGCCGAAATGGCAGCGATGCAGAAGAAACTCGACGCTATTGAGAACAAATTTTCATTAGCATCCCTAAACCAGGTTACGCTTCCCAAAACTGTCTGTGGTTGCTGTTCAGATCCTTCACACTTAACGGAAAAATGTCCTATGAATGCACCGTTTCAAGGTCACGAGCAAACTAATGTTACTTTTCAGCAGCGACCTAGAAACGATCCTTATTCTTCCACGTACAATCAAGGATGGAGGAATCATCCTAACTTTGGTTAGAACCAAAACCAACAAAGCAATTATCAAAGACCTCCTCCACAGCAACCACAACCACAGAATCAGCCCCCCTTTCAGTCACAGAATTTCCAAAATCCGGCCAACACTTCTACACCACAAGTGGCCGGTACTGATAACTCTTCACTCGCACAAACTTTAGATTTGTTCATGAAACATTCCATTCAAATGTCGGCTGAGATGAAGTCTTCTATTGATACCCTAACGAAAAACTCCGCCTCCCATGTTGAGAGTATTAAATCAATAGAAAACCAAATTGCACAGTTGAAGGGCCGCAATGAGTGCGAGAGAGAAAGAGAAACTCCCATCTCAACCCATACCCAATCCTGGCCACTCACAAAGTTATAATGTGAGTGCTGTTACTACGTTGAGATCGGGAAAAGTGCTGAATAACCGAGTGGGTGAGTAATGTGATGATGTTAGTGACACCAATGATACCCAACCTTCTACTTCTTCCCCTAATTCGTCCAGTCTCCCACCTACTTCCGAGCCTATTCTCCGTTTTCCCCAAGGCTCGAACCCTTCGCCCATTTCCTCGAATCTACCTAAAACGACCCCCACTCTAATTCTGGGATCCACTCCATCCCCACAATTCTCTCCAATGTTGGACCAAACACTTATTGATAAAGCACCTTATCCAAACAGGTTAAGGGGCAACAAACCAAGTCCACAAATGGAGAAGATTGTAAAAATTTTAAAGCAAGTTAACATAAACATTCCTCTCCTAGATGCTATTCAACAAGTTCCGTCATATACGAAAATCCTGAAGGACTTGTACACTAGGAAGAGAAAAGTTCAAGTACCTAAAAAAGTTTTCCTTGCGAGTAATGTGAGCACTGCTTTTACACAACAACTACCCAAGAAACGAAAGGACCCCGGAAGTCCTACAATTTCAATTTCTATTGGGGGTAAAAATATCAATCGTGCTCTACTCGATTTAGGTGCTAGTGTTAACTTGCTTCCGTATTCTGTTTATGAGCAATTAGAGATCGGAGAGTTAAAACCTGCGCATTGCACTCTTCAGATGGCCGATCGATCTATCACCCAACCTAGGGGTGAACTAGAGGATGTGTTAATCAAAGTCGGGGAATTCATATTCCATCTGGACTTTATTGTTATAGATACACAACCTGTGGCAAACCCACGCAATCAAATTCCGGTGATACTCGGTCGACCCTTTTTGGCCACTTCCACGCAGTAATCAATTGTAGAAACGGCTCCATGACCCTATCCTTTGGAAAGAAGTCAATTGAGCTTAACATTTACAAGTTGGGAAGTGAACCCTCCGAACCCTATGCTCATGTGTGTTCTGTCGAATTAATGGATGTCGACAGCAGCGAATTTGATCAACCTCATGATACTGACTCTTTTCATATGTTGTTGTTTGACCCAACCATGTATTCTTCCGGGTCAACGTCTAACGCTGATGAGGAACTTTTTATAGAGTCTGACGATCACCCTATTTTTTCTGATGACATTATTCTTCGGGTATCGACGAAAGCTTTGAGGAAATTTTCGCTGATGAACTCGCATTTTTACAAGACACGGGTGTTGAGATGAATCAACTCCAAGATAAAGAAATTGAACCTCTACCCCTTCTTCTGGACAATCATGATAATGTGAGTAATCCATTATTACTATCACTGTGTCGTCTCTCCAAATTGAGACGCAATCCTTTTTCATTACACCTCTTATCACCTCCCCACTTCTTCACGTCGAAAGGTGACATGTTCTTCCACCAACCTTGGTGCTTCATCGATAAAATTTTTGAATGGTTGGTGTTGACCTTCGGTCTTTGCAAAGCTTGGCATTGACCAATAACCTTGACCCCCTCGTGTGATTTTAAAAGATTAAAATTGTTTAACTTAAGTTTTGGGGGGTGGTATATTTTGGCTCTTGAAAGAAAATGATTTTTACAAAATTGTGAGCCAAAAATAAGTTTGGGGGAGGATTTTCACTTTCATATATTCTTGCCCCCATTAATAATTTCCTCACAAGTCTACAGGTTTTTGAGCTTAACAAATGACATCAGTGAGGATACTGCTGTAAACAGGTTTGGGGGAGGTTTGTGCTTATTTACGCATCACTCTGCATCATATTTTGCATAAGCACAACATTTTCAAAAATTTTAAAAAAAAATTTCTTTTATAACAAAAGAGTAGAACGTGAAAAGTTACATCCAAAAGATAGGAATAGTTTAAGAAAACCAAGAAAATTAGAATTTTTCTTAAACGAACTGGTAATAAGTAGTTATGAGCTATTGTCCCAAGAGTTAGTAAGATGAAGGAAGTCACTAATTTGAGGATAAAAATAAATCTGAAAAATAGTTTTTATTCTGTAAGCCAAACATTTGAATGTTGATACCCTACTATATGCACTTACACACGTCTTGAAACTCGGGATAGTAGAGGATACCTTGAAATGCTCTTGTCTAAAAGCCAAAGTATGAAGGAAATAATAAATGAAGAAAATATAAAAATGGTGAAAAGAAAAATGAACACTGGTTTTGTTATCGCCAAGACAGCAATAAAAAATATAGCAAGGGTGCTTCATCACCTAGTGCCTTAGACCAACTGGTTTGGAAGTCACTGCTAAGCTTTAGGTGGTGTAAGACGAGGAAAATACTATCACCTAATCAGCAAGCACATAAGTAATCGGTCGGTTAGTACCTCAAGAAGTATTAACGGTCACATGAAAATGTGTGAGCAAATCCTTAAATATTCATCAAATTAAAAAGTACCGAGCTAGATGGACAAGAGTATGATAGCTTGAATTGAATTCTCCGAGTGTAAGGATGTCCATTACACACACGTAGGGTTATATGATCGATATTTGGATGAAAGGTAGGAATGAAGAATAAAGACGATGTTTTATTGAGGGATGATGTGATTTCTAACAACTTTTCATGACTATTAAGATAGGGCTCATGACAACTGAAAAGCTAGTGTAGTTGGAAACTCTAAATTTTCAAAGTATTTCTTTTATGGTTCTTAAAATTTCATCATCTCTCTTTTATTATAGGATTTTGTGGGTGTAATTCGCTGAAAACCCTCAGGAGACAACACTCCTCCTACTAGGGACACCTAAAGGTTTAACGGCTTGTTGCACGTGATCAGTGCAATCGTGTTTGCCTACGAAAGTGTGCTTAGTTTTCTCCTTTCTTTTTTTTCTCCTTCTCTTGAATAAACTAGTTTGCTCGGGATGATCAAAGATAAGTTTGGGGGTATTTGTTCAGTTGATAAAACTGCACTTTTGTTATTACATTTTTCCTACCATTTCCATATTAAAAAAGGTCTTTATTATAATATATCATACATATGAGGGTTTATCTGTAAAAATACTATTTTCCATGTGTTGATATATTATAATTAGCATTTGGTAGGAAAATGTGTGCAAATACTATCATTGACCAAATCCTAGTAGAACAAAGTCTACTAAATATTATTTAATTTGTTGTGCAGAATCTTTCCAAGTTGTGCAGAATTTTCCAAGACTAAAATCAAGGAAATCAAGTTGTTGAAGAAAACTTGCCTAATTAAGAAAGCAAAACTTGGAGACCAAGCCTGGCAACAACCATGAGAAGATTTCCATGTTACAAAGGTTCCAAGGATCGCCAAATGTCACAAAGATAGAGCCTCTGAATTTTGATGAAGGGATCTGATTAAATGGCCGCGGATCCGCGGCCATACCCCCCTGGGCCGCGGATCCACTGCATGATTGTGGAGATAGAGGCTAAGAATTTTTGGGGATAATCTTTTCTGTTAACTTCTAAATTTGGAAGCAAAGGTTTCTGGCTTTGGACTATAAATAGGGACTAAGAGCCTCTTGGAAAAATTATCAAGCCGACGTGATCACGAAGTCCAAGACGGCTCACGCATCCAGGCTGGTCATCAACGGTTCATCTACCTCCTTAGAAGAGATCGAGAAGCAACTAGTAGTTGTAATCATTTTCTAAGGAATCAAAATGTAATGAATATTGTTGATTAATAAAGGTAGCTTTCTTTTTCTTATTCTATTTCTTCGTAGTTTAATTATGCAATTTCTTTCTATCTCTTTTTCTCCCAACATGCGCGAGTAATTCTCCGCTTGTTAGGGTTCGTAGGATTAGAGTAGGCTAATGGATGATGAACATCCCTAAACCCTTTTTAAGTCCTGTAAAGTTTATGAAGTTTATCAAAAGAATCATTAACATCCTAATCGGGCGCATTAACAATTCTTTGTTAATCCCGATCGCGATTAGAGATTAGATTAATGATTGTTTTGGTAAAGGCTAGATATGAACGGAGTTCCGTGTCGAGATAAGGGTTAAGAGTGGGATTCCTTTTCCCTCCAGAAACCCTAATCTACACGCATCACCGTCATTCTAGTTTTAAATCTATTAAAGGATAAAATGGTAACTTTTAATTAATCATCCGTAACTACTAAATCCTAACGAACCCTACAAGCCCTCTTCTTATATAACTTACATTCATAAATAATCTAGATCTATATTTTGCATTAGTGCTTAACGTAGATCTAGAAACTTTTCACAAAATTCTTTATTTCTCCTCTCTTTTTCAACACATCTAAAGTAAGAGTAAAAGATTCAACGTTTTCCAGAGGACGACCCGTACTCATCTCGGTCTAGCTACACGCGACACCGTTCTGATTGCGGTTAACTACAAACACACTTTTTCGTAAAAATCACCGCACTTACTGGGCCAAAAGAAAGCCCTGAAACGTCTTCAGATGAACGCCAGGAGCAAGAAACCGACGCCGAATTCCTTCGACGAATATTGGAGAAGAAGGATAAAGAGGCTGCTGAACAAGCAGCCAACATAAAGCGTATGGGCCTCCTGTTCAAAGACATGGTAGGAATGATGATCCAGCAAGATCCTCCGGCCGAAGCTCCCCCGATCGTCCTTGAAGACGATAGGGGAGAAACGTCGAATCCTCCACCAGCTCCATCAACAGCTAAGGAGGATACAATCTCCAAAACTGATTTGGACGAGTACATAGCCCAACAAATACGGGTTCATCATGCGACTGAAGCAGCCGGCCAGGTCGTAAAAATAGGACGACCATATCCGAGCTGGTTCGACCAGATCAAGTACCCGCCGGGCTATACCATTCCCAAGTTCCATGTCTATAAGGGGACGGGCAATCCCCATCAGCATGTTGCCCAGTTCAGGGCACTCTGCGGCAACACTGGCGGCGATGATAAATTGTTGCTTCGCCAGTTCGTTGGAAGCTTATCAGATACAGCGTTCGAGAGGTACTCTGAGCTCCCGAACGACTCTATCAAGACCTTCGCGGATATGGAGCTGTTGTTTACCCAGCGTTTTGCAAGCGCCAGTGAACGCACCCCGATGACGGCACTGATTAACGCCAGGGTAAAGCCAGGCAAGACATGGGTTCAATATGCTATACGGTGGCGGAACTTATGGTCAAAGTGCGAGCAGCGCATTGAAGAAGCTCCTGCAGTGGGTATGTTTGTGGGAATTCTTGATCCGCAAGCAACCATCTCGCAATTTATGATGTTCTTCAAGCCGACTACCTTCCAGGCCCTGATCGACAAGCTAGCGCATATGGATCAGATGGGCCATAGACCTCCTCTTCCAAAGCCAGACTCCCGAAATGAAAAAGGAAAGGGGAAAGCGATCGTTGTCGCTAATGCTCAACAATAGCCGAGCAACTCGAAACCGGTCGTTCGTCAAAATAATATGCGTCCACGCGTACCCCTTGAAGAGAGGCTAGGACGTCCTTACTCGTTTCCTCGAGATAAAACGAGAAGGTTATTCGAGCTGGCGTTGCGCAATCGACTCATAAATCTGCCGGATCCAAAACGTCCGTCGCAACCAAATGATGTCAATGAGCCCCACTACTTTCCTTATCATCGAGCACTGGGTCATCCGATCGAAGATTGTTACGTCTTCAAAAATTGGCTTGAAAACCAGTACCAATAGGGCAAGTTCGCGTTATCTGACAAATGGAAGGTGAATCCCCCGCAGCCCCACACCTCTAAGAGGATGAATACGCTGAGGGCAACATGCTCTGTCATTGAAGAAGCTCCTTGGGAGGTTGTTTTGTCGTCCAAGACAAAAAGGATGCTAAACGATCTTCAAACATGCCCTGCGATCAAGTGGAAGAACCCGTTGGAACCGCAGGTCATTGAAGAAATGTTGAAGCCGCGTCCAACTCAGATGATCGATAGAGGTAGCCCAAGCATTCACAATCGGCCGTCGAAATCTTCAAAGAAGAAGAAAAAGAAATCAAAGAAGCCCATGAAGCCTGGCGACAGGCGCACGGACTTGCAAAAACAAATTGACGCATTGGAGGAATACAACCAGAAGGCACAGACTCCCATTACATTCCAAGAGTTCCTCAATCACGTCTTTCAAAAGGAAGATGAGGGAGAAAGTTCATCTGATGAATCTGAAGAATATATGGCGACCTGTCATGTGATTTCCCATTCGTTCATGGACGATGAGGAGACTCCTTGTACTGAAACGCTAGGGGCAGGTCCTGAACCAAAAATTCTGGGGCAATCGGATGAAGTAATTGACGCATTCCTCAATGAAGCTCTCTTAAAAAGCAAAGCCGATCGGGAGCGCGAGGCGGTCATATTTGAAAGGGCCAAGCGCCAACGCCTTAACGAAAGAGCCGAGATACTCCCACTGGAGCAAAGTACACCCACTGCGGATAAAATCAAATTCAAGATGAGGAAAAGGTTTGCTAAAGCCGTGTCAATGGGTATGAAGCTACCATCCTCTGAGGGAAGTGTTACTGGTGAAGCGGAAATGCACCCCTCCTATTTCTTGTATCATCGGAAGATTTCGCATCCCACTGAACAGTGCAAAACTTTCGATAGATGGTGGCAAGGATATGTTGCTCACCGGCAGCATCTTAAGCGGGAAAAGCGCAAGACTCGCCGAGAGCAGAGCGATACGACTGAAGATCTTAACAGAACTACAGGCAATTGTAGCATGGTTAACGCCGGGGGATCAGAAGTGCTCACATTCGGGAGCGATTCCGATGAGGAGCTGGCTTTTAGCCCCCTCTTTGAAGAGTCCACTTCGGGAAAAGGAGAAGAGCCGAAGATTTATGAAAATATCCGGCTGCGTAATCGCACGCTGTCCGAAAAGAATCTCTAACCCTCAAACAAAAAAGATAAAGGGAAAGAAAAGGTCTCTGAGGACATCTCCCTAGATGACCAAGTCATGGAAGAGCTAATTGCCAAAGACCCGCCGAAGAAAAATAAGGTGGACTACAACGTCTTAGCACATCTGAGGAAGCTACCATCGCAGCTCAGCATTCTTGATGCCCTTTTGCTATCAAAAGATGCGAGAGATTTGTTAATCAAGGCACTACAGGAGCCGAAACAATTCCAAGCTTTCCTGGCCGAAGAGAAAATGAAGGATGAGTTGGAGGAAGTGCACACGGCAGATGTCACTTTTGGCGATGAAGACCTTCTCCTTGGGACGTGCGAACACAATCGCCCCCTCTATGTCTCGGGATACTGCCATGATATAAAGATAGGCAAAATCCTGGTCGACAATGGATCCTCCATTAATCTCCTCAATGTGCGGGTGTTAAAGGAAATCTTCATGAGCGTCCAACACCTTGCTCGGGACAAGATCACCATCTCCGGATTTGACTCCCAATCATTGAGAACTCTTGGTTCTGTGATACTGACGTTACGTTTTGGGCTGCTCGTCACGGATATTAAATTCCACGTCATAGACGCCAAGACTTGCTAAAATGCTTTGCTCGGCCGACCATGATTACACGAATACAACATCATCCCTTCTACACAATATCAGTGTATGAAGTATTTTAAGGATGGTTTCGAGTATACCGTGACGGGAGAACTGAACCCGTTCTATGTGAACGAAGTCCGCAAATATGAAGATACCAAATACTTCTTGCCGAATTTCGAAGACACGGAAAGGTGCCACAAGCCGGAGAACAAAACTAACGCTACCATCCCTGTCTTCGGCAGTGATACCGAGGAGGAAGAGGAGATAGTTTATCCGGGTCCGCCCCAACACAACAAGCCGGGACCATCTGCTCCTACGCTGACTTTTGGTAGCGACTCGGAAGATGAGGTACATGTTGTATTCTCCGCTCGACCTTCAATACAAACGTCCGCTGACGAAGAGCAAAGTCTACAAGTCGCCATGGTTCCACCTAAACACCATAAAGAATTGGATGCGCTCGATATCTACAGCGTAGAGGAATTGCGGACGTTCTATGTCCCTCCCAAGCGAAAAGGAGAAAAGGCAATTCTATTCTACCGCTCTGAAGAAACCAAAGTGGAGAAAGAAATCTGGCACGGCGCGGATCCTACGCTGGACAGGCTTCAACCCATCCGTCTACCCAGATATTATACAGAAGACTTGAAGAGGCTATTGAAGCGCCAAGGGATACCCTTCAAACAGACCGTTAAAAAGGCCAAATTCTATGACAGGGTCTGGAACATTCCCGGGACTCAACGCAAACTACTTAATGGGAGAATGGAAACAAAAGGGCTTGGATACATCCGGTCAAAGAAAAGAGAGTTACTACACGGCTGCTACGTCGTGTATGACTTCGATGAAGAAGCGGATGCTCAATGGGAGGACGCTAATCCTGAACCAGTAAAAGTTCTAGATGCAAAAGTGCCCAGTCTGTCGTTCGAAGAACAAATGGACAAGCTTATAAAGGAAGCTGGTCAAAAAGTATGAGACAACAATAACGGTGAAATGACCATCTACGAGAAAGCCAAAACGCAACGCTTCCTCCAACAGGCTGTGAAAGATGAAAATGCCGCTCCTTGTCGACCTATTATAAAGAATGCTCGACGCAGAGGCAGAAACAAGTCGAAACACGAAAAAGGCGCTCAACAGCAACAAAGCGGGGCTAAGAGGCCACGCAAGCGGGAACCGAGCGGTTCCGATCTATCCCTTATGAGAAAAATGGGTCGAGCATACTCTTTTTCCTCGGGACAAGACCAAGAAAATACTTGACCTCGCTTTAAAACATTAGATGCTTACACTGCCGGAGTCTAAACACCCCGAACAAGCAGGCGAGGTGTCACACCCAGACTATTACTTTTATTACCGAGTGGTAGGGCATCCTCTCGAAGACTGATTCACCTTCAAGAATTGGGTCGAAGATCAGTATCAGCTCGGCAAGTTCGCTCTGTCCGACAACTGGAGGGTAACGCCGCCACAGAAGCACGAACCCAGGGCCACGAAAGAAGAACCAGTTCCACATTGGGATTGGAAGCGAATTCGTACTTGTCACATGATAACAATATCAAAAGAAGAGCCCGAGAACATGGATGACCTTTCCTGGTGCTTCGAAAATCGCAACGATGAGATGATCTCAGAGTTTCCACCAGCGCCGAAAGAGCTGGAAGATGGGATCCATACCACGGCAGATAACCTCAAGAAAATTGAGTTGGGGATAGTGAGCGACCCGCGACCGACATTCGTCAGTAAGCTGCTATCTGAAGAAAGGGTGGCTGTGTTAAAAGACGTGCTTGTAAAACATAGAGATTGCTTCGCATGGAACTATTCCGAGATGCCGGGACTAGATCCAGAAATTGCTGTGCACAATTTGGCCATATCCCTGGATGTCAAGCCAGTCAAACATGCGCCGAGGAGAATGTGGCTCTAGCTTGAGATGAGTATCAATGCCGAGGTCAAGAAGCTAATCGACTCTGGCTTTATCCAGGAGGTTCAGTATCCCGAATGGATCGCCAACATCGTCCCGGTGATGAAGAAAAAATGGGACGGTGCGCATATGCGTAGACTTCCGGGATCTCAATAAAGCTTGCCCAAAGGACGATTTCCCAGTGCCAGTCACCGAACTGATGATAGATAATACGTCCACTCATGAGGTTTTCTCCTTCATGGACGGCTCATCAGGGTATAATCAGATAAAGATGCATCCCAAAGACCAAAAGCACACCGCCTTCAGGACTCCTTTAGGTATATTCTGTTATAAAGTGATGTCCTTCGGTCTAAAGAACGCCGGTGCCACCTATCAGAGAGCCATGACGAAGATCTTCGATGACCTTATACACGAAATCGTCGAATGCTATATCGACGATCTCTTGGTTAAAAGCAAATTATACGAGGAACATCTCGAGCATCTGAAGACCGTATTTCAACGCCTTCAGTAATACAACTTGAAGATGAACCCCTCTCAAGTGTGCATTTGGAGTTTCCTCGGGCAAATTCCTGGGATTCATCGTCCGACACCGAGGTATTGAGATAGATCCGTCGAAGATCAAGGCAATCATGGAGATGCCTCCGCCAAGGACTCTCAAACAGCTGCGGTCCCTCCAAGGGAAGCTCGTGTATATACGGCGATTTATAGCCAACCTTTCAGGCAAATGCCGTCCTTACAGCCACCTGATGAAGAAAGGAACCCTGTTCGTCTGGGACCAAAAATGCTAAAGTGCGCTAGACGAGATCAAGCAATACCTGCAGAACCCACCAGTGTTGGCTGCTCCGGTTAAGGGAAAGCCCCTCATTCTTTATACAACCGCCCTCGAAGGTTCCTTAGGCGCATTATAGGCACAAGAGAACGACCAAGGGAAGGAAAGAGCACTCTGTAGGGTTCCTAGGCACACTCATGAGGTTCTACAACTGATCAACCATGCCAAAATCAAATTTTTCATGTGCCGAGAAACCCTAAACAAGATCGATTACTAGAGGCAAGGCGAAACTACAAGCAAGTTAACTACATTAACTTCAAGTGAAAGGGACTACAACCTTTGTAGGTCCGGTCCTCCACTTCCAAAGCTCCGTGACGACATCCCTTCGCTGCGATCATCGGGATCCCGGACTCTAGCGATGGTTTCGTCGGAGAAATGATCGGGCTAGGTCGTTGACTTCGATGCCGAAGATGATCTACGTCGAGGCGACTCAAACCCAAGCTCCATCTTCACTAGGTCATGAAACTTGTGAAAATAACACACTCTACTACATGGCAAGTGGTAGAGGATGAAGAAATAGGAAGTAGGTTCACTTTAGAATTGGATTTCTCACTTGATTTCTTCACTTGGAATTTTCAAGAAAGCTTTCTTCTCTTCATGAAGAAGAAGAAGAAGAAGAAAAGAAAAAATGAATTATCTAATTAGAAAATTCAAGTGAAGTCTATTATATAGCAACCATGGGTGAGGTAAACACATGTAGAGAATAAACTAGGGTTTAGGTGTAATGGTTAGGTTAAAGGAAAAAAACAAAATGGTTAATACTTTTTTTCAAAGATGCTTAAAAGAAACTTCATGAAGCTTCAAGCAAGAAAACAAATAAAGCCACCATTTTGTTTTTGCCAAAAACAAAATAAAATAAATAAAATAAAAACCAACCATAAACCTAAACATGGTGTAAGTCATACACACACCCAAGTTTGCATGTATCATCAAACATGATACAAACAAGTGCACAAAAATATATCACATATACAACTTGTGCACATCAAGTGAGAAAATCAATTTTAAGTGAACAAATACTAGTTAATGTAAAGTAATATATCAAATATATATTTATACATTAAATTATTAAATCAATACTTGATTTAATGATCCGATCATATTGCATATAACCGACTAATATCAAGTGTATCAATATATCGAATCAACATTTGATTCGGTAACCCAGCTATATCTTATATAACCGTCCGATGATACAAATCGCGATAATAGAATTCAGTATCACATACTGGTATTATTCTCGGTCCCGCACATATCTCATATGCGCTCCTATTTCGTTTCGCTTGAGCCAGGAAGCCTCTGTGTAGGACTCTAAAGACCCATCAATACGCCGGCAGTAGGTGATGATCATATCAAATACCCACAAGCCGCAAGCGGTCTGCTAAACGTAACGGCCACCCGGGTATTGAGCGATCAGAAGATCAATAAGAAAGCTCGCTCACACTCCTGTGAATCCAACCAGTAACACTTACCGCACAGTCCGGTCTGTTCGTCTGATATGTCGCATATCTCGCCTAGGGGTGGTAAACGTCAGACCACAGTAGCTCGATAAGTCGTGTCGATATGAGGTCTATAACAGTTCGAGAAACTACTGGTAACACTTACCAGTAAATCTCAGCAACCCTGGCCAGGGATTTCCGGTTATAGCCAATCGAACACAGTACAACATCAACTCCCTTTACCCGGGAGAGACGAATCCCCTCCTATCGCTCATTGCCTCCATGTGAATCGGGACTGTACCCAAAAACCATCGTTTTGCACGCCCTCTTGGACGTGGTAAGGTGGAAATCAAAGCACAGTGGGAATCACACAACTCTATGAAGATCTCGGGTCTACAGACTAACCTGTACCAGTGTCACCAGAGAACTTCCATCTGACGTAAGGTATAATACCATCTGGGAGTTCTCGGTGAGTCCGTCCAGTGTACCCAGTCTCCACTGAGCACCCGTATATCATCTCTGATGTCAAACACCAATGGATTTAAGATCATCCATCGCCCATCTGTATGGGTTGAGAAGGTATACGCTAGTCTGCTCTGGTATATCGATGCCCCGTCTCGATACACCCACGACTAGGGACCTTGAAGGATGTACTTATGGACTACCATATCCCCACTAGTATAATCCGCATCATAGTCCAGGTAGTCAAGTACACATCCTAAGGGCTTTACCAACATATAACAGAGAGACAATCGGTGTACACTGTTTCGCCCAATCAGAGCAAAGCTCTGTTGAGATTCAAAATTCAAAATTCTGAAACAACGCTTCAAATCTCGGGCGCAACGCGCCACATGTCATGTGCTGATACGTCAGCGCAGCGCCCAAGAAGGCGTGCCCAAGAAGGCGCGCCCAATCAGAGCAAATCTGTATTAAAGGAAGCAACACTTCAGTTGCGTAGGCGCTGCGCGACACGTGTCAGCGCAGATGCGCTAGCGCAGTTACGCAAGCGCTGCGCTGCGCGACACGTGTCAGCGCAGATGCGCTAGCGCAGTTGCGCTGCGCTTTGCTCTGCGCGACACGTGTCAGCGCAGATGCGTCAGCGCAGATGCTCTTGCGCAGTTGCGCTGCGCTGTGCGCTGCGCGACACGTGTCAGCGCAGATGCGTCAGCGCAGTTGCGCTGCGCTGTGCGCTGCGTGACACGTGTCACGCGCTGGGGCATTTGCACCAACCAGAATTAAGATTTTAGAGAAATCTTTCTGTTCTTGTTAAAACAAGAAGATTTTCTTCTGTAAAACAGAAGCCCTTGGATCAAAGATCCAACGGTGGGGAAAATTCCCCAAATCACTCAGAAAAAGATCTCTGTAACAAATTTTACTAATTTATGAGCACTATAAAAAGGACCCCAGACCTCATTTCAAGGGCATCAACATTTTTCTTGAAAAAAGTCAAGAGCTTCAAACAGAGAGAATTCTGAGAAAAATTTCAAGAAAAAGGTAAAAACCTTCACAAGGGAAAAGAAATTTCTTCTAATAGATCATTGATCTAAAAACTAGATCAATGATCTTCACATAATAAATAGTGCTTTGCACTTCTTATGAACCACTGGTTCTTTAAAACAAGAAAACAACAAAAATAAAAAAAATAGTGCTTTGCACTTTTATGAACTTCTGGTTCTTGAAACAAAAAGAAAAACTTATTTTCCTTTGATCTAAATTAGATCAAGAAATCAAATAGTGCTCTGCACTCCTGTTCTTGAGTCTATAAGATTCTTAGTGCTTTGCACTTCCAAACTGCACTGTTGCGCTCTTGATAGAGCGCCACGTGTCAGCTACAGAACAACTTGCGCTACGCGCTCTTGAAATAGAGCTTTGCTCTCTGGAATTGGCGCAACTCACCAGAGCACGCCACATGTCAGCAGCGCAACAGCGCAGCACACTAGCGCAGCGCACTGCGCCGTTGCGCTTGCGCTCACCAGAGCATGACACATGTCCTCACCACAAGCGCTTGCGCTCAGTGATTGGCGCAAAGCGCCTGATAAATGCAATGCATTTCTTTTATTGAAGGGCCAGGCCTAATTAAAAGACCAAACATGCCTAATTAAATTGATACTCTGTATCATTTATAAATGGGCAAAGCCTAAATAAAATAAAAATGTTATGCAGATGCCTTGCAGAGCCCAAAATAAATTGATGCTCTGCATCTTTTATGGGCAGAGCCCAAACAAAAAAATAGAAGTAATGCAATGCATTATTTAAGTGTGGGCAAAGCCCTAGCACAGGTCTAATAGACCAAAAATAAATAAGGGTGTTGAACATTTTCAACTGGACTTAGCCCAATTTTAGCCGTAAGTCCTCAAATTAAATTGACTGAGCACAGCTGTTCTCTTAAATTAATTTATATCCGGTTCGAGGGTACATCTCCGAACTCCTCTGACACCCATCGTTATAATCCTGCAACGACGTCAGAGAGGTGACGGGTCCCGACGACCACACATCAGCATGTACCGAAACGTCCTTAAACTAATATCGGACCGAGATGTCCTTAAACTAATAATGGACCACCACGTCCCTAAACTGGCAATGGACCACTATATCCCTAAACTAGAACAATAAAGCCTCCAAATGCTCTTTTGCCGGATCTAAACGATCCCGTTTAAGTTGATCTTAGCCCAAACACGGCTAACGTATCCTTAAGCATCCAAATGGATTATAAAACTCCAAATCGACTTTGGTTCAAGGGTACATCTCCGAACTCCTCTGACACTTATCGTTGTAATCCTTCAACGACGTCAGAGAGGTGACGAGTCCCGATGGCCATATATTAAATGGACTATCACGTTAAGTTGATCTTAGTCTTAAACAGGACTATCGTATCCTTAACGAACGTTTAAGTTGATCTTAGCCGCAACGCGACTAATGCATCCTTAAACTAAAAACACCAAACCCAAATCTAAGTAAATACGGATTTGGACTAATCCACGTCCTACGGGCGACGTCATTACTCAGTCTCCATATACAATCCACGGGAAACCACAAACAAAACAAACACATACGACACGAAGTGAAATTCTGGAGAAGGAGAAAGTTGTTACCGCGATGCGGTAGCGTAATTAACTGCAGGGGCTTGCGCCTGCAGGGAAGAGCGTCCCCACAATCAAAAACCCCTCAAGTGAGGGGGAATCTGACGAAGTCTGCTACATCGGCCGCATCCGTTTAAACCTCCGATACACGGTGCCATAAATCAACTTGGCATCTTCGGAGAGGTGGACGGATAAAACCAAATGGCATCTGCCCCGAATCTCAGCGTCAGGACATCGCGGTCCTGTGCCCCGTCTTTCGAAGGGGAACAGATTCTGGCACGCCCGGTGGGACTCAAGATTCAATGGCCTCTAATTGCACCAACTGCTCGTAGTGCCACTGCAACGGACGCTCCACCTCCCCCGGAGGTGTGGCATATGGACCCCAAGCGGCTTCCTTCCTCGCTCTGCCGGTAGAACAGGTGACCCAGGCCACCACCGGCCTGTTTTTCAGGACCATGATCCCGCCTACAAGCTTCCCTATGCCAATACTTGCACCGGAAGTGAACAAGAAGTCGGTCTTCGACCGGCTCACGGCTACGACGACCCCTGTCAACGGGTCGCCCACTACCAAACCGACAGCCTCTGTTTTCACCAGGCTAAATCAGAACTCTAAATTGGCTGTCCCAAGGAAGGCAATGACTACTGCTCCAGAAGTCGTCAAGGCGGCTTCCCCTGTCAAAGAGTCAGTCTTCTCAAGACTGACGATTCCTGCTCCTGCCCCTGCCCGAGGATCTGTCTTCGATAGATTGAATATCATCCCTCAAAAGACAACCTCAGTCTTTAAGAGGTTAACACCAACGACGCCTCATTCAAGCAGGGGGAAAAAAGAAGCTCTCTCTATCTCCGAGCCAGTCCCAACAGCTTGTCATGCTCGACGTCGCCATTGGCGACGAGTGAGGAAGGCAGGGGGCAATTCCCCCTCAGGGCTAACTCCACCGGCTCCAGTGGTGGAAGTTAACGCTGATGTTCCAACTAGGAACAGCTTTGAACTGCTGAGGAGGGTACGGAAGAATGCTCCAACCGCTACACTGAAAAGATCTCCTCCGCCTGCGGAGAAAATCCCAGAAACAAGACAAGAACAGCCCCCTCAACGGCTGTCCTCAAGAATATACAAGGTTTGGTGAAGGGTTGAAGACTCAGTGATCGACCCAGATCACTCTTGTCGACAAAAGAAGGCGAAAGTGCAAAAAGAAAAAGACCATCCTATTAAACAGCAGAGGACAGCAGCTGCAAGGGAACCCCCTTCAACGGTTCCTTCAACCTCAACGGCCAACAAAAGAAGGAGGCCAGAGAAAACTCCCGCGTCAGCGGCAAAAGTTAAAAATGGTGAACCTAAACGTCCCAAGTCAGGGGGCATAACAGTTCATACGATTTACATGGCATCGGGAAAAGAAGATAGCCGCATATCAACAGGTCATAGACCGCACACGAGATCAGTGACCAAGGCTCAGGAGCAGCAGCAGAAGCTCCAAGAGATGATGAACGCTATGGCCGCACTTACAGGGCCAAAAGAAACCCCTGAAACGTCCTCGGACGAGCGTCAAGAACAAGAAACTGACGCTGAGTTCCTTCGTCGCGTACTGGAGAAGAAAGACAAAGAGGCTGCTGAACAAGCAGCCAACATAAAGAAAATGGCCCTCCTGTTCCAGGATATGGTGGGTATGATGATTCAACAAGATCCACCTGCTGAAGATCCCCTGATCATCCTTGAAGACGATAGGGGAGAGACGTCGAATCCTCCACCAGCTCTGTCAGCAGCTAAAGAAGAGACAATCTCCAAAGCCGATCTGGACGAATACATAGCTCAGCAGATCCGGGTCTATCAAGCGATGGAAGCAGTGGGTCAGGTTGTAAAAACGGGGCGGTCGTATCCAAGTTGGTACGACCAAATCAAGTACCCACCCGGTTACACAATTCCTAAGTTCCATGTCTACAAGGGGACAGGCAATCCTCACCAGCACGTTGCCCAGTTCAGGGCACTCTGCGGCAACACCGGCGGTGACGACAAGCTGTTGCTTCGCCAGTTTGTTGGAAGCCTATCAGATACGGCGTTCGAGTGGTACTCTGAGCTCCCGAATGACTCGATCAAGACCTTCGCGGAGATGGAGCTGTTGTTTACTCAGCGTTTTGCAAGCGCCAGTGAACGTACCCCGATGACGGCACTGATTAACGCCAGGGTAAAACCAGGCGAGACATGGGTTCAGTACGCTATACGGTGGCGGAACTTATGGTCGAAGTGCGAGAAGCGCATTGAAGAAGCTCCCGCAGTGGGTATGTTTGTGGGAACCCTCGATCCACAAGCAACCATCTCGCAGTTTATGATGTTTTTCAAGCCGACTACCTTTCAGGCCTTGATTGACAAGCTAGCACAGATGGATCAGATGGGCCATAAACCTCCTCTCCCAAAGCCGGACTCCCGAAATGACAAGGGGAAGGGAAAAGCGATCGTCGTCGCTAATGCTCAACAACAACCGAGCGACTCGAAGCCGGTTGCTCGTCAAAATAATATGCGCCCGTACGTACCCCTTGAGGATAGGATGGGACGTCCTTATTCCTTTCCTTGTGATAAAACGAGGAGGTTATTCGAGCTGGCGTTGCGCAACAGACTCATAAATTTGCCGGATCCAAAACGTCCGTTACAACCAACTGACATCAACGAGCCCAACTATTGTCCTTATCATCGAGTACTAGGACATCCGATCGAAGATTGCTACGTTTTCAAGAATTGGCTTGAAAACCAGTACCGACAGGGCAAGTTCGCATTATCTGACAAATGGAATGTGAATCCCCTGCAGCCCCACACCTCTAAAGGGACGAATACGCCGGGGGCAACATGCTCCGTCATTGAAGAAGCTCCTTGGGAGGTTGTATTATTAGCCAAGACAAAGAGGATGCTAAACGATCTTCAGACATGTCCAGCGATCAAGTGGAAGAACCCGTTGGAACCGCAGGTCATTGAAGGGATGTTGAAGCCACGTTCAACTCTAAAGACCAATGGTGGTGGCTCAAACACTTGTAGCCAACCGTCAAAATCTTCAAAAAAGAAGAAGAAGAAATCTAAGAAGCCCGTGAAGCCTGACGACAAGTGCACGGACTTACAAAGGCAAATTGACGCATTGGATGAATACAACCAAAAGGCACGGACTCCCATTACGCTCTAAGAGTTCCTCAATCACGTCTTTCAAGAAGAAGATGAGGGAGAAAGTTCATCGGATGAATCCGAGGAATATGTGGCGAGCTGTCATATGATTTCCCATTCGATCACGAACGATGAGGAGACTCCTTGCACCGAAAAGCTGGGGGCAGATCCTGAACCAAAAGTTCTGGGGCCATCAGATGAAGTAACTGATGCATTCCTTAATGAAGCTCGGTTGAAAATTAAAGCTAATAGGGAGCGCGAGGCGGCTATATTTGAAGGGGACAAACGCCAGCGACTTGATGAAAGAGCTGAGACGATCTCGGTGGAGCTAAACACCCCCGCTACCGACAAAAGCCAATTCAAGATGAGAAAGAAGTTTGCTAAGGCCATATCAATGGGCATGAAGCTACCATCCTCCGAAGAAGAAATTACCGGTGAAACGAAAATGCACCCGTCTTATTGCTTATATCATCAAAAGATTTCGCACCCCACTCAAGAGTGCAAAGCTTTCGATAGATGGTGGCAAGCATATGTTGCTCATCGACAACGCTTTAAGTGGGAAAAGCGTAAAACTCGTCGGGAGCAAAGAAATACGACTGAAGGGCTTAAAAGAACTGCTGGCGATTGTTGCATGATTAACACCGGTAAATCACAAGTGCCTACATTTGGGAGTGATTCTGATGAAGAGCTAGAACTTGCCCCTCTCTTTAAAGAGTCTGCTTCGAGAAAAGAAGAAGAACCGAAGGTTTGTGAAAATATCCAGCTACGTAATCGCAAGCTGCCCGAAAAGAACCTCGGACCCTCGAACAGGAAAGATAAAGGGAAAGAAAAGGCCTCTGAAGATATCATCTTAGATGACCAAGTGGTGGAAGAGCTAGCTGCCAAAGACCCACCAAAGAAGAATAAGGTGGATTACAACGTCTTAGCACATCTGAGAAAGCTGCCCTCACAGCTCAGCATTCTTGATGCCCTTTTGCTATCAAAAGAGGCGAGAGATTCGTTGATTAAGGCGCTCCAAGACCCGGAACAATTCCAAGCATGCTTGGCCGAGGAAAAGATGAATTGGAGGAAGTGCACACGGCCGATGTCACTTTTGGCGATGAAGACCTTCTACTTGGGACGTGCGAACACAATCACCCTCTCTATGTCTCGGGATACTGCCATGATATAAAGATAGGAAAAATCCTGATCGATAACGGGTCGTCTGTTAACCTACTCAACGTCCGGGTGTTGAAGAAAATCTGCATGAGCGTCCAGCACCTTGCTCGGGACAAGATCACCATCTCCGGGTTCGACTCCCAATCGTCAAAGACTCTCGGATCTGTGATACTGACGCTACGCTTCGGGCTACTCATTACGGACATTAAGTTCCACGTCTTAGACGCCAAGACATGCTACAACGCTTTGCTCGGCCGACCATGGTTACACGAGTACAACATCATCCCTTCTACACAACATCAGTGTATGAAGTATTTTAAGGATGGTTTCGAGTATACCGTGACGGGAGAACTGAACCCTTTCTCTGTGAACGAGGTCCATAAATATGAAGACGCCAAATACTTCTTACCGGATTTCGAAGACACAGAGAAGTGTCACAAGCCGGAGAACAAAGCTAATGCCACCATCTCGGTCTTCGGCAGTGATACTGAAGAGGAAGAGGAGATAGTCTATTCGGGTCCGCCCCAAAACAACAAGCCAGGACCGCCCACTCCTATGTTGGTCTTTGGTAGCGACTCGGAAGATGAGATCCGGGTCGTATTCTCTGCTCGACCTTCAATACGAATGTCCGCTGACGAAGAGCAAAGTCTACAAGTCGCTATAGTGCCACTTAAACACCAGAAAGAACTAGATGCACTTAATATTTACAATGTAGAAGAACTGCAAACGTTCTATATCCCTCCCAGGCGAGAAAGCGAGAAAGCAATTCTGTTCTACCGCTCTGAAGAAACCAAGGTGAAAAAGGAAATCTGACATGGCGCGGATCCTACGCTCGACAGGCTTCAGCCTATCCGTATTCCCAGATATTATACAGAGGGTTTGAAGAAGCCGCTGAAACGCCAGGGGATATCCTTCAAACAGACCGTTAGAAAGGCCAAATTCTATGACAGGGTCTGGAATGTTCCCGGGACTCAACGCAAACTGCCTAACGGGAGAATGGAAACAAAAGGGCTTGGATACATCCGGTCAAAGAAACGAGAGTTACTGCCCGGCTGTTACGTCGTGTATGACTTCGATGAAGAAGCAGATGCTCAATGGGAGGACGCTAATCCTAAACCAGTGAAAATTCCAGATGCAAAGGAGCCCAGTCCGTCGTTCGAGGAACAAATGGACAGACTTATAAAGAAAGCTGGTCAAAAAGTCTGAGATGATCACAACCGCGAGACGGCAATTTATAAGAAAGCCAAGATGCAACGCTTTCTCCAACAGGCCGTAAGGATGAAAATGCCACTCCTTGTCAACCTGTTATAAAGAAGGCTCGGCGCAAAAGCAGAAATAAGTTGAAAAGCCAAAAAGACGCTCAACAACAACAAAGCATGGCTAAGAAGACACGCAAACGGCAGTCGAGCGTTATTGATCTATCCCTCATGAAGAAAATGAGTCGAGCGTACTCTTTTCCTCGGGATAAGACGAAGAAGATACTTGATCTTGCTCTAAAGCATCAATTGCTTACATTGCCGGAATCCAAGCACCCCGAGCAAGCAAGAGAGATCTCTGGCCCAAACTATTGCTCTTACCATCGAGTAATAGGGCACCCGCTCGAAGACTGCTTCACCTATAAGAATTGGGTCGAAGATCAGTACCAGCCCGGCAAGTTCGCTCTGTCTGACAACTGGAAGGTAACACCGCCACAGAGGCACGAACCCAAGGCCATGAAAGAAGAACGGGTTCCACATTGGGATTGGAAGTGAATTCGCACCTGTCACATGATTACAATATTAAAAGAAGAGCCGGAGGACATAGATGAGCTTCTTTGGTGCTTCGAAAACAGCAATGACAAAATGATCTCAGAATTTCCGCCAGCTCCGAAAGAATTGGAGGATGGAATACATACCACCGCAGATAACCTCAAGAAATCGAGTTGGGGACAACTGATGACCCACGACCGACGTTTGTCAGTGAGTTGCTATCTGAAGAGAGGGTGACGGCTTTAAAAGACGTCCTTATACAGCACAAAGATTGCTTAGCATGGAACTATTCCGAAATGCCGGGACTAGATCTAGAAATTGCTGTGCATAGGTTGGCAATATCCCCGGACGTCAAGCCAGTCAAACAGGCGCCGAGGAGAATGCGGCTCGAGCTTGAGATGAGCATCAACGCCGAGGTCAAAAAGCTAATCGACTCTGGCTTTATACAGGAGGTTCAATATCCGGAATGGATCGCCAACATCGTCCCGGTGATGAAGAAAAATGGGACAGTGCGCATATGCGTAGACTTCCGGGATCTCAATAAAGCTTGCCCGAAGGATGATTTTCCAGTGCCAGTCACTGAACTGATGATAGACAATATGTCCACTCATAAGGTTTTCTCCTTCATGGACGGCTCATCAGGATATAATCAGATAAAGATGCATCCCGAAGACCAGAAGCACACCACCTTCAGGACCCCTCTAGGTATATTCTGTTATAAAGTGATGCCCTTCGGTTTAAAGAATGCCGGTGCCACTTATCAAAGGGCCATGACAAAGACCTTCGATGACCTTATACACGAAATCGTCGAATGCTATGTCGAAGATCTCGTGGTTAAAAGCAAATCATACGAGGAACATCTCGAGCATCTAAAGACTGTATTTCAACGCCTTCGACAATACAACTTGAAGATGAACCCTCTTAAGTGTGCATTCGGAGTTTCCTCGGGAAAATTCTTAGGATTCATCGTCCGACACCGGGGTATCGAAATAGATCCGTCCAAGATCAAGGCGATCATGGAAATGCCTCCGCCAAGGACTCTCAAACAGTTGCGGTCTCTCCAAGGAAAGCTCGCATATGTTCGGCGATTTATAGCCAACCTTTCAGGAAAGTGCCGTCCTTACAGCCACCTGATGAAGAAGGGAACCCCGTTCATCTGGGACCAAAAATGCCAAAGCGCACTAGACGAGATCAAGCAATACCTGCAGAACCCGCCGGTGTTGGCTGCTCCGGTCAAGGGAAAACCCCTCATTCTTTATACAACCGCCCTCGAAAGTTCCTTAGGCGCATTATGGGCACAAGAGAACGATCAAGGGAAAGAAAGAGCACTCTACTACTTAAGTCGAGTTCTACTGGGGGCAGAAAGCAAGTACTCCCCCATTGAAAAACACTGCCTAGCGTTGATCTTCGCGATAACAAAGCTCAGGCACTATGCGTTGGCGCATGAGGTCCGTCTCATTTCGAATGTGGACCCTCTTAAATATTTGATGTCAAAGGCCATACTGACAGGTCGACTCGCTAAATGGGCTCTGCTCTTGATGGAGTTCTCGATAACGTATCAACCTCTCAAAGCTGTGAAAGGCCAGGCCATTGCCGACTTCCTTGCTGAGCATCCGATACCCGCCGATTCTCCTCTGAGCTGCGATTTACCAGACGAACATGCGTTTGACACGATCGACGGTGGTGACACCCAATAGGAACTTTATTTCGATGGCGCATCTTCCATGAAAAAGTGCAAACAAAGCACCCCTATAATCAAATCGGGCGTAGGGCTCATCTTTGTAACTCCACAAGGAGGGATAATGCGCTTTGCTTTCTCCCTAACAGAGCCGAGGACAAACAATGAAGCCGAATACGAAGCCCTGATAGCAGGCCTCGAGATCGCCATCGACATGGGAATTGAAAACCTCCTCATATACGGAGACTCCCAGCTGGTCGTTAGTCAAGTAAACGGCGACTACCAAACGTGCAAACCGGAGTTGGTGAGGTACGGCGAAAAGGTGCAACAATTGTTGACCCAAATTCCCTCTTATACTTTAGAGAACATACCGCGCACGGAAAACAGCAAAGCAGACGCATTGGCCAAACTTGCTAAAGAACTGGCTGAAGAGAACCTCGATGACGTTAAAATCGTGGTGCAAAGCCGTCGGGTGCTTGCCCCAGCAGAAATATCTCCGGAATCATCCGAAGAAAAAGGAGCAAGCAAGTAGACGACCCTGCAAGTAAAATACTGGGAAAATACTGAGGATTGGAGAGAAGACTTCGTAGATTACTTCAAGTCCCGCCGATTGCTTGAAGAAGCGTCCACAAGACATCAGCTTATGAAACGAGTTCTGTCTTTCGCCTTTGTCAATGATACTCTGTACAAGAGGTCGTTTGATTCTCTGTGGTTGAGATGTTTAGGACTTGACGAAGCGAAAAAAGTCGTCCGGGAATTTCACGATGGACTCTGCGGTTCTCACCAAGCGGGCCCAAAGATGAAGATAAAGATCAAACGGATGGGCTATTATTGGCCCACGATGAGCCAGGACTGCCTCGAATATGCGAAGCAATGCC
The DNA here is from genome assembly GCA_030015575.1 of Agapanthus africanus. Lineage (NCBI taxonomy): Eukaryota > Viridiplantae > Streptophyta > Magnoliopsida > Asparagales > Amaryllidaceae > Agapanthus > Agapanthus africanus. The sequence continues at coordinate 87,566,227 of JASDDO010000012.1, read as the reverse complement.
ACTCATGCCAAATTCATGGGGATTTCATCCATCAGCATCCGAATCCACTACATCCAACGGTGGCTAGCTGGCCATTTGAAATGTGGGGGACCGATATAGTCGGCCCCATCGAACCAGCATCGTCTAGAGGACATCGTTTCATCCTAGCGACGAACGATTACTTCTCTAAGTGGGCAGAAGCGGTACCGCTGAGGGAAGTAAAGACGGAGAATATTCTCCATTTCTTTACGACGCATGTCATATATCGGTTTGGAACGCCAAGACGGATCATCTCCGATAACGGACCAGCCTACAGAAGCCACAAGATCAGTCGCTTCGCGCAGCAACACAATATAGATTGGAGATATTCCTCAATTTATAATCCGCGAGCTAACGGTCTAGCTGAAGCCTTCAACAAGACCTTGACGAAGATCATGAAGAAAACAGTATCGCGAAATAAGAAAGACTGGCACGAAAGACTGCAAGAAGCTCTCTGGGTGTATCGAACTACGTTTAAAACGGCCAGAAACACAACGCCGTACGTGTTGGTATTTGGGATGGAAGCAGTACTCCCCCTCGAGATAGAGTTACCCTCTCTACGAGTGGCAATCCACTACGAGCTGACGGACGAAGAGAATGCTCACCTTCAGTTTGAAGAGCTTGACGCCCTTGAAGAAACACGGCTCATAGCGCAACAAAATCTGGAGGCTTATAAAGCAAAGATGACGCGCTCATATGAAAGACTGACCCGACCGAGGACATTCCGCCAAGGAGAGCTTGTGCTAGTAGTCAAAAGGCCTATGATCCCCAATCGCGCCAAGCGGGGAAAATTCGAGCCAAACTATGAAGGCCCGTACGTCATAGATAAGGTCTACCAGGGCGGGGCCTATCTACTCATAGATATGCACGGTGAAAGGCCTTTCAGGCCGATAAACGGTCGCTTCCTAAAGAAATACTATGCTTGATGAGCCACAGCCTAGGTCAATGATAGATGACGACGACTACGTCCGCTCGCTATCTTCCTAAGCTCAAGCTTTATAAGCAGGAGCCCGCCTCTCAACAACGGACTGAAATGTCCTTAAACTAGTAGCAGACCGAAACGTCTTTAAACTACTACCGCAGCGTCTTTAGGCTGACGAGATATAAAAAAACATATAAAAATAAAATAAAAAAAACGGGCAAAAAGGGCACGGATGAAAACCCGAAAGGGCTCCGTGAGTAAAAGCAGCAGGGCTACCGGCGAGTGTTCGTGAAAACCCGAAAGGGCGCGACCTCGTAAAAAAAAAGGAAAAAAAATAATATATAAAAATAAAAAGAAAAAAAAACGGTACGTCCATAAGCAAAATGGGCACGGATGAAAACCCGAAAGGGCTCCGTGAGTAAAAACAGTAGGACTAGCGAGTGTTTGTGAAAACCTGAAAGGGCGCAACCTCGTTAAAGGACACTTATAGGTGTAAGTGCACGGCGGCGCCCCGGCCGTCAATCCGACGCCGGAATGCGGAAACGGTGATAAACTTAAATTTTGCGGACTTTGCAAACCGGCACCACCGCGCACTAAACTCCGGATCGTAACCATTAACAAGTCTACGCTACTAATAAGAAAGGGAAGAGATGTATACCGACGATCCAAGTCCTCCGATCTTCATCTCCACTCCGATCTCCTTGCGGGATCTCCGTCCGTCTCCTCCTCGTCGGAAAGGGCACCACGAAGCCGGGTACTTTTACGGGCTCCCACCTCAATACCGAGGCAACTCGCGCATGAAGCCGGCAACTCGACATGCTCAAGATATGCTGTAGGAAGTGTAGTGTAGAGTGCATGTCTCACTTTGGGGTTTGTTGCCATTTGTAGATGATGGAGGAATCAAGAAAAAATGGTGCTTGCATTTTTCTTGGCATGAAAAGAGATCAAGAATGAAAAACACTCTCAAGGATGAAGCTCTCTCCTTCTCTTTTCTTCTTCTCACTCAACCATGAAAAAAACTTATGCATCCTGTGAGAATAATGGTGGAGGAAAATCTATATGAAGCAAGAAGGGAGGTGAGTGTAGGAGATGTAGAAAGGGTGACCACATCAAGAGACAAAGAAACATACACCATGCTTCATACTATTGAACCCATACCCTCACTTTATCACAATCAAATCTCATAAAGCAAAAGCATGGTTGAAAAGAAATGAAAGCTATCATAATCAATCTTTTACAAGAAACCCCCTCCACAAAAGTTATTTGCACAATTGCAAATAACCCCCTCCATCGGAAAAGTCCGGCCGGGAAAGAACAAAGGAAAACCGGCCGGAACGGAATGCAAACTGGCAACTCCAGAAAACTGGTCCCGTAATAAATTACAGGAAAAACCCCGATACTGTGCATACACACCCGCATCTGTATTCCGTCCGGATACAAATGCAAAGAGACAAAATCTACACTGTACTAAACTAGGACCGACTTAAACCAAAGCCGGCTAGTAATATCCGTTCGATCCTGATTCGTGCAATACCGCACGTATCTGATCGAACCCTGCCATATACCTATACGGCTACTAGTACAAACCGTCCGATCCTGATCCGTGCAATACCGCACGTATCTGATCGGACCCTGCCATATCTCCATACGGCCTCTACAGCGTTTCGCCCGAAAGCTGAGTAACTGAAAGTGTGGTGGACTCTAAAGACTCGTCAATACTATGGCTGTGGATTTAACCACTAGCCCGTCAGAGGTATAAGCCAATACGTAACGGGCCACCAGCTATTGACTAAAAGGGACGTCGATGAGCGAACTCATCCTGACACCCTACTGAGCCTGTCAGTGACAATATCCGTGCAGTCCGGTCCGTTCGTCTATGAGTATCGCATGGCGGGCCTAGGGGGTTGGTAAAAGTCAGACCCCCAAAAGCGGTACAAGTCGTGTCGGAGTGTAGCCCAGAACACCCTGAGATACTACTGGAATACCTACCAGTAAATCTCCTTGCCTTGGCCAAGGACTTTGTGTAATGGCTCTCCTAGACACAGCACGACCTCACCCCCAATACCGGGAGAGACGAACCCCTGAAGATACGCTCACTGCCTCCATGTGGCTCGGGACTGTACCCAACTAAAACCTGTTTGCACGACTCCTTTGAGCCGTGGTAGGGTAGTAATCAAAGTACAGTGGGAACTCACACGAGACAAATGACGATCCCCAGGTCGATGAACTAACCTGCACACATGTCACCAGGGAACTGCCATCTGACGTCTGGTATATGACCAACTAGCATGTTCCCGGCGAGTCCTGTCCGGTGTACTCATAACCCAATGAGCACCTGTATACATCTTAGGTGATCCAACTGACACCAGTGGCTTGTGAGACCGGCCACCGCCCCTCGTCGGGGTCTCGACTGTATACACTAGTCTACTAATGGAGTATCGATGCCCGGTCTCGAAACTCCCACGACTAGGGACCTTTTAAGGATATGCTTGTAGACCCCCAGCTCCCACTTATATGATCGCCCTCATACTGCTGGTGGTCAAGCAAGAATCCTAGGGGCTCTATCAACGTGTAATAGCGACGTGTCATGTCACCTAAAGCAGTACACGATGGTAAAGGTAAACCAGATAGCATACTATCATCTCGAGTAAGACTGTCCTACCGGGATAGGTCCTCCCTCAATCATTACAATCACGTACCTGTGACCTAATAATTGACTCTGAGGGCACTATCTCCAACAATCTCCCACTTGCACTCAAGGCTAATTATTGCGATGTCGCATACTCACAGCCCGTGTGATACCGAACATCCAACTCCTCTACTAGTCAGTCTCACAAAGCTCGTTTGCGGAACTATTGCGTTCGAGGAATAGCCTCAGTGAGTGGATCCGCTTGGTTGTTTCTTTCTATGTCTCTCTATATCTCAAGTTCGCGGAGAAACCCATCTCCCGAAATGAGCAATACCTGTCTTAGAATGTGTCTGGATGTCTGATGGGACATAGCTCATAAATGAACTCCAAATCCAAACTTCTTAGACTGTATCGTCAACTGAACTTAATCAGTATCCTGCGTGCCATGCCTCCCTCAGTATTGCCTTGGACCACCTGTCCAAAATACTGCCCCTCATCAGAAGGAAAACTATAACTCTGACAACCTCCTTGTCGTCCATGTCACCTTGGAAGCCTGGAATGATAACTGTCTCCTGAATGAGGCTGTCGTTATCATATCCCTAGAACATCCACTTATGTTCTATAACTGCTTCCGACTGTTTCTCCAGGATTGGATTAATGTCAACTTATTGCATCTAGTGCAAGAACAACATCTGGTGTGGTACTTGACATCTCACGATTGACTCAATTGCCTGAGCAAGTGATCTGCCAATCATGCACGTCCCTCTCCCCTTTAGTCTGTAAGACACCTTTGGAGAGGGTGACTCCATTACCTGCAGGTACACTACCGTGCCAGGAGTCGTCCATCCTAAAAACTCTTAGAATGCTGTCAAGTACCCTGATTGGGAAACCACCCAAATCTAGATCTAAAACCATAGATCTAGTAACCAGTATGTCTGATATAAAATCCATTTCCTTTGTGGAGAAACAACTGTGTGACGACCAAACTATAACCGATCGTAGTGTAGGAGTTTCTTTTCCTACTCTGTGTATGTCATCCAAACACCATGACATCACACCCTACTACCTTCTCAACAGATCCATCCCCTATTCTGATGAAGTCAAACCCATGACTGTCACGTCAGAAATAGATGATCTATCTCCGCTACTTCTGCTTTAGTCTATAAATAGACATAAGCTACCTGTCCACCAATGCTTCCGCTGCTCCCACTGACTACGACAACCCTCTGGCAGAGTCATATAGACGTATACTTCTAAAACTAGTTTAGAACGACGCTATACTCATCCTCCCGCCGGGTCTCGCAGCCTGGAACAACAGCAATAGTAATTGTGGGTAAACAAGAACTTCCCTATCACTGTCCTTGAGGCTACCGTAGTGCCTCTCGGGTGCCTGAAGTTACCCACCTAATCTGTGGAGTGGCCAATGGAATGTCAATCCAGATTGAATCTTTAGGTTCCTTATCAAATCTTCAGTAATCGTTTGTGGTTCTGGAATTACTTCCGGTTCTACCATACTCCCACTACTGTTTTCCTGAAAAAATCCATTTTTAATTTAAAACTGTGGCGAGTCAAGAACAATATTGCTATTGATCTTCCAGATGGTAGAAAATCAACCCGCGTCATAGCCTGGGTCAACCCACAAACAGCCATTACAGAAACGTGCCTTGAGTTGTCCAGTGTCTGGTTTTAAGCATAAACCGAACAACTCCCCGTATCTTAACTATGTTAAGATATGAACTGTTCTATATCCAATATAGAAAACAGAGGCACTGATTTAATTGAACCAGATCCAAATCATGCAACTGTCTCCAGCGCATGTCAACTAAATGGAAGGAGGCCGATCAGCGTTACTCAACTTAGGAATACTTCCAATTATGAGTGACCTGAAAAAGAAGCAATTTCTCTTTATCATTACTATCAACTGAATACCATACACAAGTATCTACATCTTCGATCACCTTGAAGAATCCCGATACTTGCTACACCTGGTTCTCTACTCTATTCAAATACCTATAACTCCTCAAAACTTAGACCCTGTGTTTCTACGAAACACATGTCTAAGAACTAGAGAAGTTAAAAGTAAACAGAATATAGTATGAGGACCAACTCCTCTGTCCTAATGGACACTGGACAACATACAATACTCTGTATAAGTCCGCCGAGTCTAACAACTCTTTCACTGTGTGTTGTAGGTTGAAAACTGTACTTATGGTTAAGAAGAATTACACCGCTGTTTAATGCTCCTTACCTAACCATCCACTGATATAGGCAAATGTCAGCGACATAATATCAAAAGGTATATCTCACTCTATGAAAATAGACGTACAGATATATCAATTTGAAATTGGTGCACCATAGCGGATATTCAAAACCAAACATTTGCCGACCGGCAAACAGCCCAGATGATCTCCTCAAATATCACCGATTACAACGAATCCCGATATAATGAGGATGATCACCCAATTCCCAATAACTTACTCCCACTCATCATCTGCAAAACCATACAGATGTGAGAATCGTACCTGGTAAATACATACCCTGGAGTAAGTATCTAATCGGGAAATCAGTTTTCCTTTAACATTACACAGTGAAACTGAAACATTGAAATGTTCCGATGGGGTATTCTGGTATTCCTAGTAATGCCTCTTCCAGATTTACGACTGTAACCGTATAGTTCTTTGCCACCTCTCCAAATCCCTTCATATGTCTTTAGTCTTTACCTTCTGCACACCCTTTTAGGCCAAATGGTTTTCTTCCTTCCCTACCGTTCGGCACCAGCCTATGGTTTGGAAGAAGACTATCCAATAAGCATAATGGGTGTACTGTCCCAATCCTAGGAACACTCGCAATGAGAGAGGGTGAAGATAAAAGACAACCGAATAAACCTTATTCCTATTTCTCCTGAACCAGAATCCATCCCCGAACTGGAACAAGTTCCTTTCGAGTTCGTATATAACCATACGATGGAGTATCCAAATAAACTGTGGATCTTCGTAGTGATACGGAGTGTCCTGGAGAAATACAAAGGTGATGTGGGAGTGGTAACGAAATATTTGGTTTGGTCGTGAATATCTGTTGCAATTTACTTTGCCCTCTTACTAATCCCTTGCTTTGTCTGAACTTAATACCTTCTGCACACCATCGTTATGCTAATTGGTTTTCTTCATTCCCTACCGGTCGGCACCAGCCTAAGGTTTGGAAGAAGACAATCCAATTTGCGTAATAGGTGTACTACCCCTAAACCAAGGAGTACTCGTAACCTGAGAGAGGGTAAAAAGGAAAAGACAACTGAATAATCCTATCCGTTTTCTCCAGAACCTGAAACCATCCTCGAATAAATTCTTTCGAGTTCGTATCTAACCATACGATGGTTTTGTCCAATGGAAGTGGACGTTCGTAGTAAAACGGGGTGTCCTGGAGAAAAGGATAAAAGTAGGAGTGGAAATGAGGTTTGCAACTTTGACAATCCAAAAGCCGGTGTTTAAGAAGGTTCGGTCAACTTGGTCACTGAGTCAAAGTCTTAGGGTCGGGTCAATGGTCGCTGCCAAAGAGAGAGAGAAAAGAAACACTCAGCGTGCACTCTAACCTAGATCAGAATGGTTACCAATTTATCTAATCTGGAATCCTCCCACTGTACCTCAAATTCTCCTCCAAACCTGAAAGAAGAATTAGTCGGGGTTACCCGAGGAGTAAACTAACTCATCAGTGGGAATCGGGATCCAACTCTCATCGCATGACAACGTGACGGAATCCGCTCACGGTATCACACTCCAGAAGGTATGCGCATATCTGGCAAGTTTCAGTACTTTTGAAACTCCCGATGTGATTTCTGCCCCATGCTCTTATGACCTTGGCGTGAGGTCAAAATATCATAAGTCACATGTCAAGTTCTGCCCATCATTATCCAGGTTAATTTGAATCCACCCGTACATACCCTTGACGTAGGCCAAAATAGTAGTACGACTGTCCCAAACCAACGCATCTATCTATGCAACAGATAAATACCCGGCAGCTACCAAACACTATGCCTTGGCGTGAGGTCAAAATACATAGCTTGAATACTACCGAATATTTAACTGAAATGATGGAGGGCTACGAATGGTTTCTGGCGAAAACCTTTAACGTAATGAACTTGATATCGTTGAAGGAACGGATAGCTTTTTAGAAATATAGTGACGACAACTTCCGCTAAAGAGGTCACTCCCGGTGAAGGGATCTCGGCTCTTTCCCCGTAGAATGGGGTGCAGGATATTCCAACTGAATACCACGGTGCAAAGCAAAAGTAATCGGCTATAGTGAAGTTAATGCCCTGACGCAAACTTTTTGTCCAAGGGGTCACTCCCGGTGAAGGGATCTCGGCCCTTGCCTCGTCGACTGAGGAGCAGGATATTCTAAATGAATACCACGATGCAAAACAAAAGTAAACGTCCTTGCAATAACAGCCTTTTGAAAAGTGTTCCAACAACATCAGATTAGGTTTGTTTTAACTTGCATTGATCCGAATCAATGCAGTCCCATCAATTGATCACACCAAAAAGAACGAAAATATACTGATGTACGTATATGCCATCCGCATTCGCCACTGGGTCCCGTCATTACCCGTTAGGTTAGCTTACTAACGACAGAGCGGGGACTGGACTAGCGCGGATGCAAAACATATACAACATCTACTAATATATATACCAATATATTATATTCGCTCAAGGCGTGAAAGAAATGCAACATCACAGAGAATGAACAATATAGATATCTGGGATCCCCGGGTTTCACAGAGCCACTACTGAAACCCGACGTTCCCCTGGTCGTGTGGATAGCCTGTGCAATGAAATCCTAGACCCCTACGGGCGCGGCAAGTCACCCGCCAAAACCTGAAGCGAGGCAGCCCCCTTCAGCACCGTGAATGGACCACCCAGCACTTCACGGAATCCGGCAACTTGGGCACCCCTCCTGGGTCAACCTGTACCCCCTACGAGTGCGGCGAATAGCCCGCCAATCCTAGAGTGAAGCCCCCTCCGTCCCAATGCCATGAGATGCGGGCTTGTTGCCCTCTAGAACCCGGCTATCCGTGCACCCCTCCGCGGGGTAATCCTAGTACAGAAAGTAAAATATACATACACCGGGTACATCGACCGCAACCAGGTCGTGCCCCAAAATAATAATACAATCAGGCAGTGACAGCAGTCCACATGTCGGACGCTCGCCCCGCAATATCAAATGTACATAATACAACAGCACAGTACTAGCATTGCATCCAGGCTATCCCCCACGACCGATCCGCAACATCACAGCAAATACATAGAACATCAACGTGAAAGTCACGTTCGCAAATCCGTCTAACCGGGCTATAGCAGTTAGACCGGATTTACCGATCGAGTGACATTCACGGTCGCAGATATAATGTAAATACTGTGAAAAATGTGTTTAAAAAATTTCCGATTGATCAAACAATTAACAAGTGGGCCCCAAAGAAAACTGTAGCACTCACAGAAATAATTGGCCCAACTTTAATATTCCAGAAAGCCCATTTTCAACTCAGGAACATTCTGAAAACTTTTGGGAGCATGAACAGTGAAACTTGCCGCGGAAGCGCGGCCAAAGTAGGGTTTTGGCCGCCCTTCCGCGGTGGGATAGTGGGTTCATGGTACCAAATTTTTACAGTATGCTTAGAATTCCCTGCACATCACTCTGAGACAACCTGAAAAATTTTTGGACTCAAAAAAAATTCGACAGAAACTGATGTGCAAAAATACGGGTTTTTGGACTTTTTGATCGATCGGAAATGCAAACACATTACACAAAGCTAGACTAAGTTAATGGCGAGTCTCTGATACCACTGTAAGTGCACGGCGGCGCCCCGGCCGTCAATCCGACGCCGGAATGCGGAAACGGTGATAAACTTAAATTTTGCGGACTTTGCAAACCGGCACCACCGCGCACTAAACTCCGGATCGTAACCATTAACAAGTCTACGCTACTAATAAGAAAGGGAAGAGATGTATACCGACGATCCAAGTCCTCCGGTCTTCATCTCCACTCCGATTTCCTTGCGGGATCTCCGTCCGTCTCCTCCTCGTCGGAAAGGGCACCACGAAGCCGGGTACTTTTACGGGCTCCCACCTCAATACCGAGGCAACTCGCGCATGAAGCCGGCAACTCGACATGCTCAAGATATGCTGTAGGAAGTGTAGTGTAGAGTGCATGTCTCACTTTGGGGTTTGTTGCCATTTGTAGATGATGGAGGAATCAAGAAAAAATGGTGCTTGCATTTTTCTTGGCATGAAAAGAGATCAAGAATGAAAAACACTCTCAAGGATGAAGCTCTCTCCTTCTCTTTTCTTCTTCTCACTCAACCATGAAAAAACTTATGCATCCTGTGAGAATAATGGTGGAGGAAAATCTATATGAAGCAAGAAGGGAGGTGAGTGTAGGAGATGTAGAAAGGGTGACCACATCAAGAGACAAAGAAACATACACCATGCTTCATACTATTGAACCCATACCCTCACTTTATCACAATCAAATCTCATAAAGCAAAAGCATGGTTGAAAAGAAATGAAAGCTATCATAATCAATCTTTTACAAGAAACCCCCTCCACAAAAGTTATTTTCACAATTGCAAATAACCCCCTCCATCGGAAAAGTCCGGCCGGGAAAGAACAAAGGAAAACCGGCCGGAACGGAATGCAAACTGGCAACTCCAGAAAACTGGTCCCGTAATAAATTACAGGAAAAACCCCGATACTGTGCATACACACCCGCATCTGTATTCCGTCCGGATACAAATGCAAAGAGACAAAATCTACACTGTACTAAACTAGGACCGACTTAAACCAAAGCCGGCTAGTAATATCCGTTCGATCCTGATTCATGCAATACCGCACGTATCTGATCGAACCCTGCCATATACCTATACGGCTACTAGTACAAACCGTCCGATCCTGATCCGTGCAATACCGCACGTATCTGATCGGACCCTGCCATATCTCCATACGGCCTCTACAGCGTTTCGCCCGAAAGCTGAGTAACTGAAAGTGTGGTGGACTCTAAAGACTCGTCAATACTATGGCTGTGGATTTAACCACTAGCCCGTCAGAGGTATAAGCCAATACGTAACGGGCCACCAGCTATTGACTAAAAGGGACGTCGATGAGCGAACTCATCCTGACACCTTACTGAGCCTGTCAGTGACAATATCCGTGCAGTCCGGTCCGTTCGTCTATGAGTATCGCATGGCGGGCCTAGGGGGTTGGTAAAAGTCAGACCCCCAAAAGCGGTACAAGTCGTGTCGGAGTGTAGCCCAGAACACCCTGAGATACTACTGGAATACCTACCAGTAAATCTCCTTGCCTTGGCCAAGGACTTTGTGTAATGGCTCTCCTAGACACAGCACGACCTCACCCCCAATACCGGGAGAGACGAACCCCTGAAGATACGCTCACTGCCTCCATGTGGCTCGGGACTGTACCCAACTAAAACCTGTTTGCACGACTCCTTTGAGCCGTGGTAGGGTAGTAATCAAAGTACAGTGGGAACTCACACGAGACAAATGACGATCCCCAGGTCGATGAACTAACCTGCACACATGTCACCAGGGAACTGCCATCTGACGTCTGGTATATGACCAACTAGCATGTTCCCGGCGAGTCCTGTCCGGTGTACTCATAACCCAATGAGCACCTGTATACATCTTAGGTGATCCAACTGACACCAGTGGCTTGTGAGACCGGCCACCGCCCCTCGTCGGGGTCTCGACTGTATACACTAGTCTACTAATGGAGTATCGATGCCCGGTCTCGAAACTCCCACGACTAGGGACCTTTTAAGGATATGCTTGTAGACCCCCAGCTCCCACTTATATGATCGCCCTCATACTGCTGGTGGTCAAGCAAGAATCCTAGGGGCTCTATCAACGTGTAATAGCGACGTGTCATGTCACCTAAAGCAGTACACGATGATAAAGGTAAACCAGATAGCATACTATCATCTCGAGTAAGACTGTCCTACCGGGATAGGTCCTCCCTCAATCATTACAATCACGTACCTGTGACCTAATAATTGACTCTGAGGGCACTATCTCCAACAATAGGGTCCTCTCGACCTTATAAGGAGAAACCACCCACGTGAGAGCCTTACGACTCACAAGGGAGCAGCACACTTAGGGATCCCCATGATTCCTAAGGAGAAAATACACTTGCGAGATCCTCATGACTCGTAAGGAGAACTCTCTTATGGGACCCTCACGGCTCATAAGAGTTGCAAGTCTTAAGTTACAGAGACCTAAACCTGTGCTTAAGCAACCCCCACAACTTCCGATATTGCCTTACAAGTGGCTCAATACTGACCCTTGTATACAATCCACTGGCGCGAATAAACATTTCCCTAACCAAGTCTTATCCGTGACTGGGGATATGTTCGCATGGTAAACAACCCTTGTAAATCCTCTCGATTTATGAGGAGAAAACCCTCCTGTAGGATCCTTACGACTTACAGAGGAAACGAACACTTAGGAATCTTCACGAGTCCTAAGGAGAAATACACCTACAAGATCCTCACGACTTGTAGGGAGAACTAGCTTCGTGAAACCCTTACGGCTCATGAAGTCAAAAGCCTTAGCCGACAGGACCCTAACCCTGGTCGCTAAGCCACCTTTGTTCGAAATCGATAGAAGCAGATGATGATTCGCTCCTGGTAATATCCCAGTTGTAGCGGTGCAGATGCCGAAATCGGTTTACAGCGAAAAGCCAATAGGCCTCACATGCATACGAAATAGCCGAAATGATAGGGCAACTTGCAATAAAAAGCAGCAAGTAAAAATGTATGCATGCAAAATAGCCGAAATGATTGGGCAACTCGCAATAAAAATCAGTGAGTAAAAATAAAATAAATAGCCGAAATGATTAGGCACCGCGAAAAATAGCCGAAATGATTGGGCAATCGCGACCTTCGCGATATAAAAGCTGAAATGATAGAGCATCACGGAGATAAAACAAAAAAAATGATGATAAAACTTTGGCCCTACAGTTAAGATCACATCGATCCCTGTATACAATCCAAGGGCGTAAACAAAGAGGGAACTGTTAGTTATATGTATGCCCTAGAGGCCATTACTGTACATAGGATGTATATTGTAGTGGATGCTGGGACATATATAGGGAGGACTTTCTTGCTCGACATGATAGTATGCTATCTGGTTACCCTTTACCTTAACGTGTATACTGATTGTCTCTCTATTACATGTTGGTAAAGCCCTTAGGATATGTACTTGACTACCTGGACTATGATGCGGATCATACTAGTGGGGACATGGTAGTCCGTAAGTACATCCTTCAAAGTCCCTAGTCGTGGGTGTATCGAGACGGGGCATCGATATACCAGAGTAGACTAGCGTATACCTTCTCGACCCATACAGATGGGCGATGGATGATCCCATATCCATTGGTGTTTGACATCAGAGGAGATATACGGGTGCTCAGTAGAGACTGGGTACACTGGACGGACTCGCCGAGAACTCCCAGATGGTATTATACCTTACGTCAGATGGCAGTTCTCTGGTGACACTGGTACAGAGTAGTCTGTTGACCCGAGATCGTCATAGAGTCTTGTATGGTTCCCACTGTGCTTTGATTTCCATCTTACCACGTCCAAGAGGGCGTGCAAAACGGTGGTTTTTGGGTACAGTCCCGAATCACATGGAGGCAATGAGCGATAGGAGGGGATTCGTCTCTCCCGGTATAGGGAGTTGATGTTGCGCTGTGTTCGATTGGCTATAACAGGAAATCCCTGGCCAGGGTTGCTGAGATTTACTGGTAAGTGTTACCAGTAGTTTCTCGAATTGTTATAGACCTCATATCGACACGACTTATCAAGCTATTGGGGTCTGACGTTTACCACCCCTAGGCGAGATATGCGACATATCAGACGATCAGACCGGGCTGTACGGTAGTGTTACTGGTTGGATTCACTAGAGTGTGAGCGGGCTTGCTCGTCGATCTTTAGATCGCTCAATACCCGGGTGGCCGTTACGTTTAGCAGACCGCTTGCGGCTTGTGGGTGTTTGATATGATCATCATCTGCTGCCGGCGTATTGACGAGTCTTTAGAGTCCTACACAGAGGTTTCCTGGCTCAAGAGAAACGAAATAGGAGCGCATATGAGATATGTGCGGGACCGAGAATAATGCGTGTATGTGATACCGTATTTCATTCTCGCGATCAATGTGTCGGGTGGTTGTATGCGATATAACCTAGTTATCGATTCAGGCGTTGAATCGATAAGCCGATACATTGAATACTAGTCGGTTGTGTGCGACATGACCGGATCATTGAATCAAGTGTTGATTTAATGATTTAATGCATAATTATATATTTGATATATTACTTTCCATTAACTAGTATTGGTTCACTTTAAATGGATTTTCTCACTTGGATTGTGCACATTGTATATGTGATATACATTTGTACATTTGATTGTATCATGTTTGATGATACATGATAGTTTGGTGTATGGATTAAACCATGGTTGGTCAATGGTTAGGGTTTATTTTGCTTCATTTATTCATTTATTTATCCATTTTGTTTATTTTAGCAAAAGAAAATAATGAAGAGATAATGGTGGCTTTCTTTGTTTGTTTATGAACCTTCATGAAGGTTTGACCTAAGTGACCATTTTGTCTTCATATCTTAACCCAACCATTCACTAACCCTTGTTAATTCTCTACACCTAACTATGGTTCAATTTATGATAAGTATTGATTTACTTTTGATTTTAAAAATAACTTATCATAACAATTAGCTTATTCTTCTTCATCTTCTTCAATGAAGAAAGCTTCACTTCATCAATGGTGGATTGATGACAAGTGTGAGAAATCCAATTCTAAAGTGAACCCACTTCCTATTTCTTCATCCTCTACCTCTTGCCAAGTAGTAGAGTGTGTTTCCTTCACAAGTTTTCTAAACTTGGTGAAGTTGGAGCTTGATCTAGCGATGCCTCGACGTAGATCATCTTCGGCATGGACATCGACGACCTAGCTCGCCATTTCTCCGACGAAGCCGACGCTAGAGCCCGGGAATTCATTTGGACAGCGAGGGGACTTTGTTGCGGAGCTATGGAGGTGGAGCACCGGATCTACAAAGGTTGTATTTCCGTTTAAACTTTAGTTAAGTTGTTAACTAGTTTCTTTTCGCCTAGATTTCTAGCCAACGATCCGTAGTCGGGTTTCTCGGCACCTAGAATTTTTGAAATTGGCATGGTTGATGCCTTGTGAGACCTCATTAGGGTGCCTAGGAACCATACAGTGGTATCAGAGCCTAGCTAGAGCCTTAAGCGAAGTCCAGACGGAGTTTGAAGTCCGAACGACCCGAAACCCCAACCCTAAAAATGCTCTCTGTCCCTTTTTTAAAATCTGGTCTTTTTCCAAATTAAAAATATGCAGAAAAATCAGCAGGCTTTTCTAAGAATTACTGTGAAATTCGAGAACATGATTCCACTAACTCGCGGCGGAACCGCGGCACAAGCATGCCTTGTGCGGCGGTTCCGCGGTCACCTTGTCACATCAGCACTTGAATTTTGCACAGTAATTAGTATTTTGCTGTGTTGGTTTTCCTGGGATATTTAAAATCCGACTACAGAGTTGAATTTTCTGGGGTTGTTTTGGGGATTCGAATGTTCGATTGGAGTATCAAATTTTGTCTGTGTGGCTTTCCGGATAAATTTTAGAATATGTTAAAAAGTTCGACCGGATATAAATACCCAATTTTTCCCCTGTCGGGAAATTTCCAAGTGTTGGATTTTTCCGCATTTTAACGACGTTCTAAGTAGTGCAAGTAACGCGATGGACCCTCTAGAAGAAAACAAACCTTAACTCGATTATGTGACCGTCTTGAACTGCCCTTTGAACCTTCGGGTTTGGGGCAGTACGGCATGCCACATGTGAGGCGTTGGCTTGACCCTTCTACGGCTGGACCGTTAGTACCGAGGCACGAACTGAATGTTGCTAGACTTATTTCATGTGTTGAGCTGTATCGGGAAAACTTGGGTGTTCGACTGTTCGATCGAAAAGTTTAACATTTTCTATTTATCTAGAATGGGATACAATAATTGAAATTCACAAGAAGTTATGAGATAACTGAATGAATGTTATAAACATAGCACTTTAGTCTCACTTGATCGGTTGCCACGGAATTTTGATGTGATCAAAAGTCCGTCGCAATCACGTAGCGTACGCGGATACTCGCCGGGTAAACTTAATAGACAGGCTCGCCCCATAGCCCCGACCAAGTGACTGTAGGAGAACCCCGTCGCTGAAAGCATCCGTTCAGGTGCTCGCGGCAGCGGTGTTCCGCCTTGGTGCACTTCGTCGACGGCGTCAGGGGGTGCGGCCGTCTACAGAAGTTTGCGACGAGCATTCGATCAGGATGTCGGGAATCTTGTTGAATTGCCCGACTTGATATTGAAAAGTGTTTTCGATAATAAGACTAAAATGCGGGGTTTATAATTGTTAGGCATGCGATGTCTAAGTAATTCATTTGATTAGGCATGCGATGTCTAAGTAATTCATTTGATTAGGCATGCAATGTCTAAAGAGGTTGCGGATTCCAACTGTTGTAGTTTTACACTTTCTTTTCTGTGTCCGTAAGTGTAATATATGTTATCGCCGGTTTCGTTGCTATATGTCAACGACAATTGGGATACGAATATTTACTTACGTTGATGACATGTGATGTTATGTGTTGCTGGATATGTTATATTGGATCGTCGTGTTTGAATAGCCGGGGGTTTTTATGTGAGATGAGTGTTTTCATTTTCATTCATGTAAAAACTTGTATGTAATATTCTTTTATTGGGGCACTTCCAGGTTGCGGAAGTTGTCACCCTTTGTATATTATTTACTTTTCGGCACTAGGATAGACCCAAGGAGGAGGACACAAGTAACCGGGTTCTGGAGTCCAGTGGGAGACCAACTCGAGGAGTCGAGGCCGGGTCTCCTAACTCTAGAATTGGCAGGGTTGCTTGCCGCTCTCGTAGGGGTCTAGGGGTGTGGGTTTGGCTATTCATCACGACCGTGGAATCCGTGTTTTATACTGGCTCGTATTGAAAACACGGACGTCCTAGTATATCCAATATTTCATATGATTCTTCTGGTGCGATATCTGTGATGTGATCATGAGATGTTCTGTGATAGATACAGTATATAGTATATATGATATATTATATAGGCGTTACTTATGTTTTACACCCGTGCTAGCCCTGCCCCGCTCTGCCGTTAGTTACCTAACCTAACGGTGCACGAGGGGACATCGATGCGAATGCGGATGGCATAAGTGTACGTCGTATTTATCTGTGATGTTTAGGTACTTAAATGATGGGACTTCATTAATGTGATTAATGAAATAAAAGAAACCTAAGATGTTGTAGAATCGAATTTCAAAATAAAACAGGTAGCTACAGTTCTTGCTTTGCACAGCGGTATATGTGATATATCCTGCACCTTATTCGATGAGGAAAGGACCGAGATCCCTTCACTGGGAGTGACTCCTTTAGCAATAACTGGCAGATGCTACAACTTTCGGTTTGTCTTTTGATTGCTTTTAAGTGTTTTTGCTTTGCACAGTGATATATATGATATATCCCGCACCTCATTCGACGAGGAAAGGACCGACGATCCCTTCACCGAGAGTGACTCCTTTAGCAAAACTAGAAAAGCCTAAAAAACACTCCATTTCAAAAATCATTTGATTCTACAACGATATCAAGTTCATTACGCAATAGGTTTTCAGAAAAACCTGTCGTAGCCCTCCGTCATTTCAGATAAGTTGTATATAGTATTCGTGCTGCATTTGTTGGCTTTCGTCAATGTGCAGCGTTCGGTAGCTATATGCTGCTTATCTGTCAGCATACGATGCGATTGGATTAGGGTAGTCGTGCGATTTTGTTGGCTTTCGTCAAGGGTCGTGCGGGTGGGTTTAATTCAATCAAGAAATGTACGGGTTGAACTTGACTAGCGGGCTATGGTTTGTTGGCTTTCGTCAAGGTCATAGCATGTTAGGGGCAAAATATTATCGGGAATTTCAAGTGTTGAAATTTGCAATGAGATTGCATACCTTCTATGAGATAGTTGGATCCCGATACTCGCTGCGAGTAAGAGTTACTCCTGGGAGAGTTTTATACATTACAATTAGCCGATCAAGTAGGTGTCTAGAAAGGTGTCAACGGGGTTACGCCTCTGGGAAAACGAGGTTTACAGTAATTAGGTTCGTGCGAAAGCACGGGGGACCTCCCTCAAAGTACCGACACTGGCCTGGCTGAAAGATTGGCGAACTTGTAGTGTGTAATTAATCCCGGCTAGTCTTTCCTTTTAGGGTTTGAAGGAAGATTTGATAAAAAGCAGTGGGAGCCATCCTGATTAGATAAAATAATAACCAATCTATTCTTGCAAGAGCGTACGCTGAGTGTTTTCTTCTCTCTCTCTCCAGGTAGCGACCATATCACGCCTTAATCAAGATAACAATATGGATTATTGACCGAACCCGCTTGTTATACTGAGCTGGGGAACGTTGGTCCCGCTCCAACTTATAATTGTTATAAGACAGAGCAGGAAATAGGGGATTACCAGAATTCCCGTGCCGCCCAAACGAAGAAAGTGCATATGATGCATCATCTTCAGGTGTGTTCATTAGACAGAACTGTTTCTCAGTATTCTTTACGTCCTGGGTATGTGATACCAAATCAGGATCCCAGATATGTAATCTGTTACATAGGGATACAGAAAGGTAGAGAACTGAGAACGGGTGATAAGTTTCATGAGGCAGAAAACGGGGCAAGTGTTGCAGCCAAGTCTGTTGGTCACTGTCACCCTGTATTACCAATACATTGATTCTGAACGAATGTTATTAGATACCGAACCTGATATACAAAATCATATCAGTCTATTTATTAGTAAAGAAATGATAAAATTTTGTATTGTTGGATAATGTTTTGAACATTTCCTATATCAAAAGTTGATCGGTTCAGGCACGTTATCTAAAAGCGTTGATGTTCTAAATCAAACTACAGTTCTTTAGTATACGGAACACACACAAGAGGAAGAGTTCAGAAATGAACGAATCCTTCTTGAGGTATTGTAGACAAGGTCATATCAATTCGACCCGACTAGCTAAGTTACATTTAGATGCATATTTAAATTAGTTTGAATTTACATCTTGTGAAACTTGCCGGTCATGTCACAAAGATACGATGACCATAGCTCTGTTTACTGGAAACAGAGAAAGAGTTAGTGAACTCTTGGGATGATACATGTTGATGTATGTAGGTCTCCTGTCTACACATGCCAGGACTGGTTCTTTATACTTCATTACATTCTCTGATGATCTTTCGAGATTCAGACCTATGTTCCTGTTGAAACATAAGTCCGAACCTTTTGAGATATTCACAGAATATAAGTTAGAAGTAGAGAACCAAAATAAGGGTATAAGTATTATGTCCTATGATGAGATCAAGGAGAAGAATACTTGAGCACGGAAATCCTGGACTATTCTAAAGGAGAATGAGATTCTCTCTCAGCATTACTCCTCCGTATACACCATAGCACGATGGTATATCGGGGTGGAGCAATCACACCCTATATGATAAGGTGTGCTCTATGATGAGTACTACTGAGTTTCCTATTTCCTTTTGGGAGTTATGCACTTATGAAGTTGCATACCTATTGAAAAGGGTTCGAATCAAATCAGTTGCCTACCACTCCATATGAGATATGGTATGGGAAGAGCCCGTGTCTTAAGCTAGTTAAGATTTGGGGTTGTCCGGCCTATGTCTAAAAGCAAAATCCGGACAAGCTCGAGGCAAGGACTGTTTTGTAGAACTGGAAATGTTCCAGCTATACAAACTGCAGCTGATGATTTGAAAGAACCAAAGGATTCAGTAGATTCCAACGAACCTCAGCCTCTCCGCCGATCTAGTAGGGTTCCTCACCCACCTGAGAGATACTTCGGTTACTCTATGACAGTGGGAGCGAGGATTGCATCATGAGATGATGACCCAACTAGTTTCGAACTGGCCATCAGGAGTGGGACTCTGTAAGAATGGCTGGATGCTCAGTGATCTGAGTTGGAATCCTTATACACCAACAAAGTATGGACTTTGGTTGCTATATCTGAAGGCTTAAATCCCCATCAGGAGCAAGTATATCTTGAGAAGATTACTTGGTGTAGATGGAAAAGTTGAGACTTTCAAAGCTAGACTTGTGAAAGGTTTTTCGTCATCGACCAGGCGTGGATAATGATGAAACCTTTTCCAGTGTCTATGCTTAAGTCCATCCAGATCCTACTTGCCACGGCTACATACCATGACTACGATATCTGGTGGTTGGGTGTCATGACAGCTTTTCTAAATGATGTTTTAGAAGAGAGCGTCTATAAGTACACAGCCAGAGGGCTTCGTAGACAGTGGGAGCAGCGGAAACGTGTGCAAGATGCTTTATAGGATAAAGCAGACATCGCGGAGTTGGAACATCTGTTTTGATGGATTAGTCAAAGAAGTTGACATCATCAGAATGGTAGATGAACCTTGTATAAACAAAAAGGTAGTAGGGAGTATGGTGGCAATTCTCGTAGAGTACGTGGATGACATACTCTTGATAGGGAAGGAGTTTCCTATGCTACGCTCGGTCAATCTCCGCTTATCACCATAATTCTCCATATAGGATCAAAGTGATACCTCCTAAATCCTGGATTTTGGATCTATAAGATAGATCTAAATGGATGTTAGGATACTCACTAGCTGTAGTGAGATGGTATCAATCGACCCTGGGGAGAATCACTGGAATGGTTCCAGGGTGATAAAGACGACTGAATGTCAGTCACAGGCATTGTCTTTACCCTCAGTAAAGGGACGGTATGTTGGAAGAGTTCCAAGCTAGATACCGTGGCATACTAGACGATAAAGGCTGGATACATCGCTGCTTACGATGCTACCAAAGAGGATGTTTGGGTGTATATTAGTTCATGAGATGAACTACGTTCCTACCATTGTGAGACAATGGAGTTGTGGCTCATGCCGAGGAACACCGGTCCCATCAGTGATCCAGACTTATTCTAAGGCAGTATCGCCTGATCATGGAGATAGTTGATCTCCAGGGTGATCGAGGTTAGGAGAGTAGATTCAGAGGACAACACAGCGGATCCACTCACAAAGGCCTATTCCCAGAGAGAGATTTTTATGGGATGGTTGAGTATGAGATACTACAACCACTGCTACAGATGGCCCTAGTGCAAGTGGGAGATTGTTAGTTATATGTATGCCCTAGAGGCCATTACTGTACATAGGATGTATATTGTAGTGGATGCTGGGACATATATAGGGAGGACTTTCTTGCTCGACATGATAGTATGCTATCTGGTTACCCTTTACCTTAACGTGTATACTGATTGTCTCTCTATTACATGTTGGTAAAGCCCTTAGGATGTGTACTTGACTACCTGGACTATGATGCAGATCATACTAGTGGGGACATGGTAGTCCATAAGTACATCCTTCAAAGTCCCTAGTCATGGGTGTATCGAGACGGGGCATCGATATACCAGAGTAGACTAGCATGTACCTTCTCGACCCATACAGATGGGCGATGGATGATCCCATATCCATTGGTGTTTGACATCAGAGGAGATATACGGGTGCTCAGTAGAGACTGGGTACACTGGACGGACTCGCCGAGAACTCCCAGATGGTATTATACCTTACGTCAGATGGCAGTTCTCTGGTGACACTGGTACAGAGTAGTCTGTTGACCCGAGATCGTCATAGAGTCTTGTATGGTTCCCACTGTGGTTTGATTTCCATCTTACCACGTCCAAGAGGGCGTGCAAAACGGTGGTTTTTGGGTACAGTCCCGAATCACATGGAGGCAATGAGCGATAGGAGGGGATTCGTCTCTCCCGGTATAGAGAGTTGATGTTGCGCTGTGTTCGATTGGCTATAACAGGAAATCCCTGGCCAGGGTTGCTGAGATTTACTGGTAAGTGTTACCAGTAGTTTCTCGAATTGTTATAGACCTCATATCGACACGACTTATCAAGCTATTGGGGTCTGACATTTACCACCCCTAGGCGAGATATGCGACATATTAGACGATCAGACCGGACTGTACGGTAGTGTTACTGGTTGGATTCACTGGAGTGTGAGCGGGCTTGCTCGTCGATCTTCAGATCGCTCAATACCCGGGTGGCCGTTACGTTTAGCAGACCGCTTGCGGCTTGTGGGTGTTTGATATGATCATCATCTGCTGCCGGCGTATTGACGAGTCTTTAGAGTCCTACACAGAGGTTTCCTGGCTCAAGCGAAACGAAATAGGAGCGCATATGAGATATGTGCAGGACCGAGAATAATGCGTGTATGTGATACCGTATTTCATTCTCGCGATCAATGTGTCGGGTGGTTGTATGCGATATAACTAGTTATCGATTCAGGCGTTGAATCGATAAGCCGATACATTGAATACTAGTCGGTTGTGTGCGATATGACCGGATCATTGAATCAAGTGTTGATTTAATGATTTAATGCATAATTATATATTTGATATATTACTTTGAATTAACTAGTATTGGTTCACTTTAAATGGATTTTCTCACTTGGATTGTGCACATTGTATATGTGATATACATTTGTACATTTGATTGTATCATGTTTGATGATACATGATAGTTTGGTGTATGGATTAAACCATGGTTGGTCAATGGTTAGGGTTTCTTTTGCTTCATTTATTCATTTATTTATCCATTTTGTTTATTTTAGCAAAAGAAAATAATGAAGAGATAATGGTGGCTTTCTTTGTTTGTTTATAAACCTTCATGAAGGTTTGACCTAAGTGGCCATTTTGTCTTCATATCTTAACCCAACCATTCACTAACCCTTGTTAATTCTCTACACCTAACTATGGTTCAATTTATGATAAGTATTGATTTACTTTTGATTTTAAAAATAACTTATCATAACAATTAGCTTCTTCTTCTTCATCTTCTTCAATGAAGAAAGCTTCACTTCATCAATGGTGGATTGATGAAAAGTGTGAGAAATCCAATTCTAAAGTGAACCCACTTCCTATTTCTTCATCCTCTACCTCTTGCCAAGTAGTAGAGTGTGTTTCCTTCACAAGTTTTCTAGACTTGGTGAAGTTGGAGCTTGATCTAGCGATGCCTCGACGTAGATCATCTTCGGCATGGACATCGACGACCTAGCTCGCCATTTCTCCGACGAAGCCGACGCTAGAGCCCGGGAATTCATTTGGACAGCGAGGGGACTTCATTGCGGAGCTATGGAGGTGGAGCACCGGATCTACAAAAGTTGTATTTCCGTTTAAACTTTAGTTAAGTTGTTAACTAGTTTCTTTTCGCCTAGATTTCTAGCCAACGATCCGTAGTCGGCTTTCTCGGCACCTAGAATTTTTGAAATTGGCATGGTTGATGCCTTGTGAGACCTCATTAGGGTGCCTAGGAACCCTACAGGAACCATACTTTCCCAACAGGCTTCGCCAGAAGACGAAGCCAAACCTCGACGGTTCATTCCAACTCCGAAGAAACCAGTGTCTTCAGCAAAATTCCTCGACTCACGGATACAAACACTCCTTGATGAGAGCCTCCTGATTCGCGTCGACTCGCAGAGCCACCAGTGCCTCCGTGGGAAATTCTCGACTCGTTTCAAACCCCAAGGAAACAAATAGTCCTTGGCACTTGGGAAACAAATAATCCCTAGCAAAATTCCTCGACTCACGGATACAAACACTCCTTGACGAGAGCCTCCTGATTCGCGTCGACTCGCAGAGCCGCCAGTGTTCTCGACTCGTTTCAAACCCCAAGGAAACAAATAATCCTTGGCGCTTGGGAAAAAAATAATCCCTAGCAAAATTCCTCGACTCACGGATACAAACACTCCTTGACGAGAGCCTCCTGATTCGCGTCGACTCGCAGAGCCACCAGTGCCTCCGTGGGAAATTCTCGACTCGTTTCAAACCCCAAGGAAACAAACAATCCTTGGCGCTTGGGAAACAAATAATCCCTAGCAAAATTCCTCGACTCACGGATACAAACACTCCTTGACGAGAGCCTCTTGATTCGCGTCGACTCGCAGAGCCACCAGTGCCTCTGTGGGAAATTCTCGACTCGTTTCAAACCCCAAGGAAACAAACAATCCTTGGCGCTTGGGAAACAAATAATCCCTAGCAAAATTCCTCGACTCACGGATACAAACACTCCTTGACGAGAGCCTCCTGATCCGCGTCGACTCGCAGAGCCACCAGTGCCTCCGTGGGAAATTCTCGACTCATTTCAAACCCCAAGGAAACAAATAATTCTTGGCGCTTGGGAAACAAATAATCCCTAGCAAACTCCTCGACTCACGGATACAAACACTCCTTGACGAGAGCCTCCTGATTCGCGTCGGCTCGCAGAGAAACTAGTGTCTCCGCGGGAAATTCCCAATTCGTCTCAACATGCAAATGAAGCCTCAGGCAGCAGGGACTAAAAAACTTGCTTCCTGAACAATGGGACCCTGCAAGTCAATCCAAAATGGTCTCTTGCATACTATTCACGGGTCTTACTCTCCAAAGTCGAATTTCGACGAAGAGGGAAACAACCGCTTGTGGGTCCTCTTGACTCGTAAGAGGGAAAAATTCTCTTATAGGATCCTTACGACTTGTAAGAGAAAACCACATTTAGGAATTCTCACGATTCCTAAGGAGAAAGCCCACCTACGAGATCCTCTCGATCCGTAGGGAGAAGAATATCTATGAGACCCTCAAGGCTCATGGAGTTGGAAAGTCTTAGGCAGCAGATCCGAACCTGCGGCCTAAGCCATCGCTATTTCTTAAGAAAGTCAGGATACTCGTTCTAATCATCCGTCAACCATGTTTGCTAAAGTGATATGCTGATAGTAAAAGAAAGAAAAGACGAAGAAAATGACACATTACAAAAAAGGTGTATCTTTTATTCATAAACTTGATTGGGTACAGGATACATTATGTCAAAGAATAAAAAAATATATATATACATTCTTTTATCTACAAGTACAAACGGTACAAAGATGGATAGCTACTGAGGAGGAAGTGTCTTTAGTAAATCCACAAGCTGCCCTCGCACTTCCTTCAATGCCTCCTCCTGAGTGACAGCCGCAGCCACCTCCGCCTCCACCTGGGCCCACTGCTGCAAGAAAGATGAAAGTTGCTCCTCTGCCGCCTTCTGGGCTGCTTCCTGGCAGGGTGCATCTCGCTCGACAACATCAAGTTGTTGCCTCAATGATAACCCTTCAGAAAGACATTGCAGAAGGCCCTCAAAGACAACCTTCAGCCGTGCGGCGTTGGCCTCCACCTGAGCATGCAGTTGGGCAGACTTGCTCGAAGTCTCACCACGCTCCTTACGCCTTGAAATTACTTCTTGTTCGAGGTGGCGGAAGTAAGGAGCGCTCTGCTCAATCCACGCTGTTCTTTGATTACTGGCAGCCAAGGTCTTGGGAGCGGGACGCAGCGACTCCAACTGATATAGGCGGCCCTCGATATCCCTACAATGGTTAACCCAGGATGCGATGATGCCCTCATCATGAAAGTTCACGAGTATTGTTAGCATTAGGTTAACCACCATAGCGAAGTCTGCGGCAGATGTAGGAGTTTCAACGTCAAGTTCCTCGACGTAGTCACTCAACATGCGCAGACTATTCGCGGCGCCTTTTGAAGACAGACTCCTCAGATAAAGACCCGCTGGCATTGTAATACGAGGCTCGAAGGGCGCCGAGGCTGGAACGACAGCTGAAAAGAAACAGGATTCGATCAGATAACAGTTCTGAAAATAAAGAAGGGTGGATTCATCAATGTGATAGTCGCTGTACCAGCTGAGGCAGGTGGCAGGGCCGGAAGGGTCGGCAGCATAGCCCCCTTTCATCCCCTCCTTCGATTTGTAACACTGCAGTCGAGATAAAAAAAAAGGGTTTAGAAGTAATCCCATCAATGAAGAAAGAAGGATATCATTGGAAATCATACTCACCAACGTCACCAGAGGAAGAAGCGAGCTCGGATGGGAAAGAGAAGTGTGGGAGCAACATCTGATAAAGATGGTCAAAAAGTACTCCTGAAAAGGCACAACAACACGACTTCAATACATAAACTATACATCTGAAAGATAAGACTAATAAGTTGCGAACCCATACCTTCCAACATCTTAGATGGTATGAGAGAGGGTTGAGAGGTGACTACCGCCAAGGCAGTCGTTGAAGGCGCTCCCTCAAGCAGTGGGGCATCGGCGCTGGCTGCACTTGCGTTACAAGAAAGGTGAACTTGTCAGAAAGGACTGTAAAGTGAAGAAAAACGGCAACTTGGGGTTTACCTGAGGAGCTCCCGGCTGAAACAGAGACAACTCCCTCCTCTATCGACATGAAGCCACCGCCCGTGGCCTCATCACCCGACTCGATGGGAACCGTCATCGTGCTCGCGCGGCCAGGAGACGACGGAAGATCGTAGACGGGGAGAGCAATGATCGGAGCATTACCAGACTCTTGGGAAAGAGTGGCTGACTCCTTCTCGAGAGTCGTGCTCATCTCACCCGCTACTTCTTCGGGCGCCGCGACCTCCATCGGCTCATTCGCCGTCACCACAATGTCACCGGCCTCAAGCGCCTCGTCCGCCACTACCTTGGGCTCAGTTATAATGATCATATCATCTGCCACCGCCTCAGGTTCGGCATCAATGACCTTCTCGACTGCAGGCCCCTCGACCTCCACCTCAGGCTCCAAAGCCATAACGACGTTGCCCACCGTCGGCTCGAGTTCGGCAGGTACCGCCTCCTCTGTTTCTTTGGGATCAACGGTTTCTGCCTCCCCCTCTATCGGACTTGGCCCTGCAAGATAAGAGATATAAGGACCAATGACATTAAAAATCCTTATAACAAAAACTATGAGAGAAATATTACCTGAAGAAGATTTACCGTTTGCGCTCCGAACTGCGCGCGCCACCTCTCTGCGGGTAGTGGATAGGGCGACATGGGCCTCTTCAGATGGAGTATCAGCACGAGGGGCGGTGCTGGGACCCGCTCCCATAGCCAAGGCAGCCCTGCGCGCCTTCGCCTCACGCCTCAGCCGCTTCCTTTCCTCCTGACACCTCCTTCAAGGCATCGTCATCCTCGTTCAGGGATGCCTCCAGAGCCTTTAAGGCATCTTTCATCGGCTCTTCAAGACGAACCTCCTGCGGTGGCCCAGAGGAAGCAGGAACATCGGCAGCCGGTAAAACATCTGCGTCACTTGGAGGGAACGGCATTGAGGTTCGTGTGATTAAAAGGGAAAGGTTAGATTGACCGTAACACAAGGGAAATGAAAACTTGATGAATCGAAACTTACTAAGGCCCATGGATGCTCTAAGACGTTCCTCCTCCTGGAAAGTCTTCAGAGAAGCGGGAATGGCTTCTTCGTCAGTGATGCCTGTTGAAAGGAAAGAAAGAAAAGCGTTAGTCAAAGGCAATGAAGAGGATATGTTGCAATAAAGAAAAGGCGACTAGTAGTCACCTGATTGCGCTAGTTTAGCCAGCCACGCGTCACGCCTCGCCAACCACGCTGAAGCTTCGAGAGCAGCCTCCAAGTCTGTATCGTCTGGCGGCGGCATCACTAGTCCTTCGTTAGTCCCGTATTCGATCAGGCTCTCGGCATAGGGGGCATGGGGTTCCTGACCGAACACGACGTCCGCGGCGAAGAGCGACTTCTTTTTCTTTTGCCCTCCGACCCTAGGCTCACGTGGGCTCGACTTCCGCTTAGCAGCCACTTTAGGACGATGGGTCCCGATGTCTGCACCTACACCGAACTCCGGCGAGGCTACGACCACTGTCTCCACTGGAGCACGGGGCGCTGGGGCTGCATCTGTAATATCGGGAAGTGGCAATCCGTGCAGAGGACTTTACGCACGTGATGGTCTGCCCCCGGCATCTTTTAGAGGAGGAACCACCGGGGTCCTTGGCATTAAGGGAGCATTACGGTCGGTGCCGGGAGGTGCTTCTTTACGGTCGATCAACACTCGCCTCTCCTCCTTTATAACGGCCCCCGTCGCATGATTGTACCACTCTTTATATACATTAAGGAGTCGTGGAGCGCAGGCCGGCGTGCTGATAAAAAAACGAGAACCCGTGTTCAGGCGCATGAAGTGATGTAACGCGTTTTCCATCCCTTCTTCATTAGCAGCAGGTTCCAGTAAGAAAGCTTCTAAGGGTACCCCTTGATCGTATCCCAGTTGTTGGGCAAAACGATGCGGGTTATATCTCATGAAGATTGCCGCACCGCCCTGCCTGAAGACTAAGAAGCCCGGTCTAATAGAATACAAGTGGAGGGTCTCCCGGGCCGTCAACACTGAAGCTCCATCCTTAAAGGAGTCCTGTAATGGTCGCACAGCTGTGGTGGACGCTTTTCTAATGGTAATACCTTGTCAATGAAGGACATCCCGACTCCAACGGTATGAGGACGAAGCAGTAAACCCCTGGCGTTCCGTGGTGAGGGGGTCACGATTGATGAGCCAATCAACTGTATAATGCGAGGAAAACCGCACTTGTCAAAGAATGAAGGCCTTTTATGCATGCCGAAGACACCCGCCGTGTGTAGCTCGAGCCACGATGCAAAGTAGTGCATCGGGAAGACCACGTGCAGTACCCCGGGCTCATTGGCATCCGCTGCTCGGCTGAGGCCATGATATAGGTGCGCCAAGCCAGCGATCCCCACAGTCACCTTTACCCCGATGACCACTCGATGGGCTGGGTAAAAGACAGAAGGCCGCATGCGATGAGAGTGCATTGGGATCGCGAACCAACTCAGCCACAGTCCGAGAAATCCTAAGAAAAAGGCCTCCTCATCTATTCCAGGGGCCGCGATTTCTGCAAAAGACATGGTTGGGGAGTTAGGAAGAAAAAAGTCCTTTTGGTCTATGTCTTTCGCTGGCTGGTTATCCAAACCTAAACTGAAAGGGTCATCCAGGGTGGCAAACTTGGCAGATCCCGATGAAATGATGCTTGGACGAAGGAAACGAGCAATGAAGTCCTCAAAGTTATCCTCCCGACTCCCATGTTCGATAAAAAGGGACTCATAGACGTTCAACACCTTGATCAGGCTCGGGAATTGGTGTTGAACGGCATTTTCCGGCATGATCCCCCTTACCATCGGCTTAGCACCGAAGACGTACTCATCTGTCGGGAGCAGCTCTTCATAGTGTTCCCCCACGACTGGTATGCCGGATACCTCCGCGAATTCCTCCAAAGAGATGGACACTTCCCGATCCATGGCAAGGAAAGTGTGGGTGGGAATGTTCCACTGCTCCAGGAAAGCCTTAAACCACCAGGTGGGGAGCGTGGGATACTGGAAGAGAGAGACGTAGACCGCGGGGTACAATCCTAATCTTATCAACTGCGACTTCTTCGTCGACAGGATGTACCGGGCCCACGGCAGGTAGCCAATCGGATGGCGGGGGATCAGACCAATGTTATATGATTTCCCCCAGGGTCTCGCCTCGCCCTGACAGATACGACGTCCTAGGATATCCAAGACCATAGGACGTTGGACCGGAACCGCATCCACAGCGGGATGAAGAAAGCTGTTCGCGGTCCAATCCACCATCTCCACGGCATACTGCACCGAGGGTGGGGTAGCATAATGAATCCCCGTAATGGGCTCGGACGACACTGCGCATGTGAAGCTGTGTCGACCCATAATGATCTGGTTATACCAAGACCCCCAAAGGTGGAGTTTCTTGTACTCCGGGTCGTATTCTCTAATCATGGTCAGGACCTCGCGGTCCGAGGGTGCCTCGGGAAATCCTTCCTCCGAGCGGACGAACGGGAATGAAGTGTCTAGAGACATGATCGCTGCAAATAGAACAATTTAGCCGTTAGTGTTGTAATTCCAACATTTGGCATCTAAGAAAAAAATGCATTAATTAAATTAAATTAAAATTAATTAATTACACAATACAGCAATGCAGTGAGTAGGTGACCAAAGGGGGACCCACAAAATCTGGATGATAATGCATCATTTAATAAGACAGCCCCATCATTGGATGAGACTATCAACTAATGAAAAGATCCCCAAAGGAACATCCTCATTAATAATAAAAATCTCTAGAGACAAGGAGAAAATCTCCTCTTTTAGAGCAAAGCTCTGTCACAGAGTGACACTTGTCCAACTCTGGTCTCAGGGTAATAAGATTCCTTAAAAAGAGCACAGCTCTATGGTAATAATGGAAAGGTCCATCAGAAAATGTCTATACCTAAAAGAATTAAAATTTTTGAAATCTTGGAGAATCCACGAGAAACTTATGAAAATTTTCCATTTTTCAGATCTAAAAGATCCACAGATGATCTATGAGCAAAGCTCTGTTCATGGGTCAAAACTTATGAACAAGATCCCTGTAGATCTACAAGTTTTTGAGAGCAAAGCTCTGTTGATGAAACCCCAAAGGGGATCTATTTAGATCAAAAGATCTGTAAGAGCAAAGCTCTTTGGTTAAGGTTAATTTAAGTTAATTTGATTTAAATTAATTTTACCTAAAGTTTTTAACTTTGGAAATGAGCAAAGCTCTGAAGTTCTGGAAACGAGAGCAAAGCTCTGAAGTTCTAAGCAAGAGCAAAGCTCTGGAATCAAAATCTAGAAAATGGTGAAGTTTTCTAAAGGGCCATAGGTCCTATTTATAAGGCGCTTGCGCCCCTTCAGCTCACCCCTTGATCTAACGGTCAGGGGCTTGCCACCGCTGCACTCACGTGCGCGCCACGTGAGCGCAACGGTGGGGGGCATTTGTTTCGCCCAATCAGAGCAAAGCTCTGTTGAAATTCAAAATTCAAAATTCTGAAACAACGCTTCAAATCTCGGGCGCAACGCGCCATATGTCATGCGCTGATACGTCAGCGCAGCGCCCAAGAAGGCGCGCCCAATCAGAGCAAAGCTCTATTAAAGGAAGCAACGCTTCAGTTGCGCAGGCACTACGCTGCGCGACACGTGTTAGCGCGGATGCGCTAGCGCAATTACGCAAGCGCTGCGCTGCGCGACACGTGTCAGCGCGGATGCGCTAGCGCAATTACGCAAGCGCTGCGCTGCGCGACACGTGTCAGCGCAGATGCGCTAGCGCAGTTGCGCTGCGCGACACGTGTCAGCGCAGATGCGCTAGCGCAATTGCGTTGCGCTGTGCGCTGCGTGACACGTGTCACGCGCTGGGGCATTTGCGCCAACCAGAATTAAGATTTTAGAGAAATCTTTCTGTTCTTATTAAAACAAAAAGATTTTCTTCTGTAAAACAGAAGCCCTTGGATCAAAAATCCAACGGTGGCGAAAATTCTCCAAATCACTCAGAAAAAGATCTCTGTAACAAATTTAACTAATTTATGAGCACTATAAAAAGGACCCCAGATCTCATTTCAAGGGCATCAACATTTTTCTTGAAAAAAGTCGAGAGTTTCAAACAGAGAGAACTCTGAGAAAAATTTCGAGAAAAAGGTAAAAACCTTCACAAGGGAGAAGAAATTTCTTCTAATAGATCATTGATCTAAAAACTAGATCAATGATCTTCACATAATAAATAGTGCTTTGCACTTCTTATGAACCACTGGTTCTTTAAAACAAAAAAACAACAAAAATAAAAAAAAATAGTGCTTTGCACTTTTATGAACCTCTGGTTCTTGAAACAAAAAGAAAAACTTATTTTCTTTGATCTAAATTAGATCAAGAAATCAAATAGTGCTCTGCACTCCTGTTCTTGAGTCTAAAAGATTTTTAGTGCTTTGCACTTCCAAACTGCGCTGTTGCGCTCTTGAGAGAGCGCCACGTGTCAGCTACAGAACAACTTGTGCTACACGCTCTTGAAATAGAGCTTTGCTCTCTGGAATTGGCGCAACTCACCAGAGCGCGCCACATGTCAGCAGCGCAACAGCGCAGCGCACTAGCGTAGCGCACTGCGCCGTTGCGCTTGCGCTCACCAGAGCATGACACGTGTCCTCACCACAAGCGCTTGCGCTCAGTGATTGGCGCAAAGCGCCTGATAAATGCAATGCATTTCTTTTACTGAAGGGCCAGGCCCAATTAAAAGACCAAACAGGCCTAATTAAATTGATACTCTGTATCATTTATAAATGGGCAAAGCCCAAACAAAATAAAAATGCTATGCAGATGCCTTGCAGAGCCCAAAATAAATTGATGCTCTGCATCTTTTATGGGCAGAGCCCAAACAAAAAAATAGAAGTAATGCAATGCATTATTTAAGTGTGGGCAAAGCCCTAGCACAGGTCTAATAGACCAAAAATAAATAAGGGTGTTGAACATTTTCAACTGGACTTAGCCTAATTTTGGCCGTAAGTCCTCAAATTAAATTGACTGAGCACAGCTGTTCTCTTAAATTAATTTATATCCGGTTCGAGGGTACATCTCCGAACTCCTCTGACACCCATAGTTGTAATCCTTCAACGACGTCAGAGAGGTGACGGGTCCCGACGACCACACATCAGCATGGACCGAAACGTCCTTAAACTAATATCGGACCGAGATGTCCTTAAACTAATAATGGACCACCACGTCCCTAAACTGGCAATGGACCACCACGTCCCTAAACTAGAACAATAAAGCCTCCAAATGCTCTTTTGCTGGATCTAAACAATCCCGTTTAAGTTGATCTTAGCCCCAAACATGGCTAGCGTATCCTTAAACATCCAAATGGATTATAAAAATCCAAATCGACTTTGTTCAAGGGTACATCTCCGAACTCCTCTGACACTTATCGTTGTAATCCTTCAACGACGTCAGAGAGGTGACGAGTCCCGACGACCATATATTAAATGGACTATCACGTTAAGTTGATCTTAGTCTTAAACAGGACTATCGTATCCTTAACGAAAGTTTAAGTTGATCTTAGCCGCAACGCGACTAATGCATCCTTAAACTAAAAACACCAAACCCAAAACTAAGTAAATACGGATTTGGACTAATCCACGTCCTACGGGCAACGGCATTACTCAGTCTCCGTATACAATCCACGGGCAACCACAAACAAAACAAACACACATGACACGAAGTGAAATTCTGGAGAAGGAGAAAGTTGTTACGGCGATGCGGTAGCGTAATTAACTGCAGGGGCTTGCGCCTGCAGGGAAGAGCGTCCCCACAATCAAAAACCCCTCAAGCGAGGGGGTGTCACGACCCGAGAATTTCGACTCGTGACCGGCACTTAACTACGCAACGTCTACAGGCGTAACGCGGCTAAGTAAGCCGAACCCAGAAATCAAAACCAATAAATATTGAGTGATTTAATACATTTTCGTAAAAACAGTCATACATGTCCGAAAAACTTTTATTAATTTAGTAGAAATCCTTTTAAGTTCAAGAGTTATAACTTTTATAATTTTGGCAACATTTCCTTTTTAAACATTTGCCCCGCAAGTCGGGTAAAAGCAAGGTGTAGCAGAAATGACAAGTAAAATGAATGAAGCATCACAATATGATATACGACGCCGTAGCGAAGAATACACAGTAGAGCAAGGACAAATATCACAAAAGATAAGACTGCATAAAATAAAGTCGGCTCACATACGAGCTCGACACCAGAGTACAAAATCATACACATCGTCCTCACCACTGTCTCTAAGTCACTACAGAAAGGTAGATGGAGAATACTAGATACATCAATATACAACTGAAGAATAACAGATACCATACAAAAACCAACCTATCAGCAAAAGGCTGACTCGTCTCAGAAAGGGTATCTGTGCCAAAAGATGCGGTAAACAGCCAGCCGCGACTACTCCCTAGGGCAACCTGCAAAAACTGTGGCACAACGGGGGTGAGTTTCCAACTCGTGAATAGAGATAACATATAAAGGTGATCGTGAGCATGCACATATAGCGCGGCTCTACTAATGCCAGCAGATGATATCAATGCATGCCAAACAGTGGATGCAATAGTAATGCAAGTGCTCTATCAGGTAAATGCTACAGGATGAGGTATATAGTAATCAATACTGAGCATGGGATAAATAACATCTACATGGATATGTCAACATGGAAAACAATAATCGGTGCCTCAGACTGCACCCAAATCCCAAATACACTCAGGCGCCGGCACACCCATCGGCCCTCAAATCCTGTACATCTCTGAGAAATCACGAGTGCCCAACATCGGCACCCAAAATATCATAAAATACTCGTGTCCAGCATCGACACGCAAATCTTCGTATATCAGGCTCCGTCAGTCCGGATCGGCCCACGGGGTCCGTCTGCGGTATCGGTCCTCGGCCCCGGCAGTACGGATCGTCCCGCATCCATCTCTCGACTCTGGTCAGTATCCTCCGGACAACTGCCAGGTCTAACTAATCACCGGTAGGTACTCGCCCGCCTCCAGGCTCAATCGGCAAAACCCATCGATCATCTCGCCGAGGGGAACCATACTGGGCCCACCACGAACCCGCAAACGGATCATCCACTCCTCGAATCGGGTTTCAAGCACACGTCTCAGCACCGAGAAAACGCGTGGTGGACACACCAAAATATCATATCACGAGGTACCGGGTTTTTCAAAATAGTGCATCTTTTCTTAAATACTTCCACGGTCCTCAAAACCAGAAATCACATGAAAATCCATCACCAATAAGTAAATCCAATGCGAGGTACAATGTAAATCAATCCATGGTATGTGTATAAGGGGAAAACCGCTTTTTAAAATAGTTTCCGTTCTTAAAGATGTCATGCGGCTCCCAATTTCTAGAAAATCATAACCAATCATATGTAAGATGAACTACAGCAATGTAATCATGGCAGCTCTACAGTGAGTGTGGCATGGCAATTACTAACGGTGTGTGTGTAGCATGCAAATAGTGCCCGTGCAACATAGACTGTTAGTAATAGTGCGGTGTTCTATCAGTTCTAAGCATATATATATATATATATATATATATATATATATATATATATATACAGCAGGGAATGCAATATGCGATGACAATCCAGGGGGTAAATGCAATATATAATAATAAAGTCCTATCAGCCCTGACGCATAACGCCATGCGGGCGATATCCCCTTAGATGTGAAATCTACTCACCGTGTCTCGCGCTAAGTGTATCCAACAACTTGCTTGCCCTTCTTCGCAGCGTCCGTCTCACTGGCCTGCGAACCTAGAATCACATAACATATATCACACATAAGCTCAATTTCACAGAAACGCGACATTACGGTCCAACTAGAAACCCGTGTCGCAAACCAATCGCGCGTGTGCGCGATATGCTAAAACGTGTGATCACGCGCCTGAAACTAGCCCGATGCGTCGCGATACGCAAAAACCCCAAACCTGCTCACGTATCACGCGTGTCGCGAAGGTTTAGAAAAACGGCAAAACAGGTATTTGGTCCCAGATTTCTATACAGAACTAAACTTACAAAAATATATATATATCACAGCACCCTACACACTAGCAGACACCTACAGGACCAAACCCTAACCTAAACCCTACCCATCTGGCCGCAAATTGCGGCCAGAACGAATTAATTGGCGGCCACATGAAGGAATTTGGGGGTCGGGTTAAATCTATGGTATCAGCACATCTCCACTATACTGCAGTCTTCCCAATTTCATTCTGAACTCAACGGGTCAAAAGCAGTTTCCAGAAAGTTCAAATTTGCACAAATACGATGAATTTGCATCAATTAGGGAAACTGGTGGTATTTTAGTGCAATCGGGGTTAAACTAGGTTAACATGGTCTCAATAACCCACTAACAACTTACTGAAATCAATTCACACCACACTAGCACAAGATTCCTACTAAACACCTCATATCGCACTAAAACGCACTAAAAACCACTAACCGATGCAAAACTACTCTAACCAAGCAACTAGGGAATAAGTTTAGGAAATATACCTCATACTTAACCCTAGGAAGCTGAAGGAAGAAGAAGAGGTGCAGGGAAGAGGCTGCACAAGGTGCTGTTGCTGTTCACTGGTGCTGCTGCTACTGCTCTCTGCTGCTACTGCTGCTTCTTGCTGTTGCTGCTGCTGCTTCTTGCTGTTGCTGCTGCTGTGTTTGCTGCTGTGCTGCTGCTGGGGTTTGGAAGAGGTAAGTGTGTGTGTGTGTGTATAAGACTTGAGAGAAAAACAAAGAATGAGAGGAAACAATTATCACCCAATTGTCAACCCTCCTCTCTCTCTCTCTTCATGATTGCAAGCATGGCTTGAGCCATGATGCACTCTCTCTCTCTCTCTCTCACAAGTCAACACCTAAAACAAATTCAAATTAAAACCACTACTAATTAACCAATTAAACTCAATTAAAACCCAAAAGGCTTAATCCCATGATTAACCCACCATGGTTAATAATCATGGTAATAACTCATATTAAAAACCCTAGTTTACATGCACATGTGTGTGCAAGCCTAGGAAAAGTTTAGAAAAAATATTTATTATATTAGGAAAAATATTTAAAACACAATTTGGTAAACTTTTTATTAAAACCCAATATTTAAATATAAATAGCCACTAAACACATCCTAAGGTGTTACAATCTCTCCCCCTTAAAGAAATTCGTCCCCGAATTTCAAAATCTAACTACACGTACCTTTGAAAAGATGGGGGTACGTCTTCATCATCTCGCTTTCGGTCTCCCAAGTGACATTCTCACGTTTCTGGCCACGCCAAAGTACTTTAACAGATGGGATGTCCTTCGATCTCAACTTCTTCACTTGTCGATCCAAGATCATCACCGGCTGCTCTGCATAGGAAAGGTCGCGCTCAAGCTGGATCGTCGGGTGCTGAATCGCATGCGAAAGATCATGAAGATATCTACGGAGCATCGAAACGTGAAATACGGGGTGCACATCTGGAAAACTGGGCGGAAGGGCTAATCGGTATGCTACTGCACCAACACGCTCGAGGATCTCGAAGGGGCCCACATACCTGGGACTGAGCTTCCCCTTCTTTCCAAACCTCATCATACCTTTCATTGGGGAGACCCTCAAGAAAACATGATCACCAACAGAAAACTCAAGTCTGCGTCGCCGACGGTCCGCATAAGATCTCTGCCTACTCTGGGCTGCTCTCATCCTGTCGCGAATCAACTGGATCTTCGCTGTCGTCTCCTCAACAATCTGTGGCTCTAAGATACTGCTCTCACTGAGCTCTGTCCAACAGGCGGGCGACCTGCATCTCCTCCCATAAAGAGCCTCAAATGGTGCCATCTGAATGGTCTCCCGGTAGCTGTTATTGTAGGAGTACTCTACTAAGGGCAAATGATGATCCCAGCTACCTCTGAAATCCAATACACAAGCTCTGAGCATGTCCTCGAGAGTCTGAATGGTCCGCTCTGACTGTCCGTCGGTCTGCGGATGAAAAGCCGTGCTGAAACTCAAGCGAGTGCCCAAAGCCTCCTGAAGCCTCTGCCATAGTCTACTGGTAAACTGGGTGCCTCTGTCGGACACAATACATGTCGGGACTCCGTGTAGTCGCACTATCTCGTCAATGTAGATCTTGGCATACTGAGTAAATCCGAAAGTCGTCTTCACCGGTAGGAAGTGAGCCGCTTTCGTCAAACGATCCACGATCACCCAGATGGAGTCATACCCCCGACTAGTCCTGGGTAGACCCATAATGAAATCCATCGAAATCTGCTCCCACTTCCACTCCGGAATGGGTAACGGCTGTAGCTCTCCCACGGGCCTCTGGTGCTCAGCCTTGACTTGCTGACAAGTCAGGCATCTCGACACAAAATCTGCGATGTCCCTCTTAATTCCGTCCCACCAATAAACATCTCTCATATCATGATACATCTTGGTGGAACCGGGATGGACGCTGTATACCGATCGATGTGCCTCCTCAAGAATCTCGCGCCTCAGTCCCTCAGCATCTGGTATGCACATTCTAACTCCAAATCGTAGTATCCCCTGATCATCGATCACGAACTCGGAAAATCTGCCCTGTCCAATCTGTGCCATGATCTCTGTACATCGGTCATCACTGAGCTGTGCCTCATGTATACGATCAATCAACTGTGGGTGTGCACGGACATGTGTTATTTGTCCTCCAATCGGCGTGAACTCGAACTGTACCCGGTGTTTATATGTATGCCCTAGAGGCCATTACTGTATATTGGATGTATATTGTAGTGGATGCTGGGACATATATAGGTAGGACTTTCTTGCTCGACATGATAGTACGCTATCTGGTTGCTCTTTATCTTAACATGTATACTTTCTGTCTCTCTGTTACATGTTGATAAAGCCCTTAGGATGTGTACTCGACTTCCAGGACTATGATGAAGATCATACTAGTGGGGCCTGGGTAGTCAATGAGTACATCCTTCAATGTTCCTAGTCGAGGGAATATCGAGACGGGGCATCGATATTCCAGAGTAGACTAGCGTATATCTTCTCGACCCATGCGATGGGCGATGGATGATCCCATATCCATTTGTGTTTGACATCGGAGATGGTATGCGGGTGCTCAGTGGAGACTGGGTACACTGAACGGACTCGCAGAGAACTCCCAGATGGTATTATACCTCACGTCAGATGGCAGTTCTCTGGTGACACTGGTACAGCTTAGTCTGTTGACCCGAGATCGTCATAGAGTCTTGTGTGTCTCCCACTGTGCTTTGATTTCCACCCTACCACGGCTCTACTGAGTCATGCAAACAGGTGGTTTTTGGGTACAGTCCCGATTCACATGGAGGCAATGAGCGATAGGAGGGGATTCGTCTCTCCCGGTATTGGGGGTTGATGTTGCGCTATGCTCGACTGGCCATAACAGGAAATCCCTGGCCAGGGTTGCAGTGACCTACTGGTAAGTGTTATCAGTAGTTTCACACATGTCATGGACTTCACGTCAGCATGACTTATCAAGCTATTGGGGTCTGACGTTTACCACCCCTAGGCGAGATATGCGACATATCAGACGAACAGACCGGACTGTACGGTAAGTGTTACTGGTTGGATTCACAGGAGTGTGAGCGGGCTTGCTCATCGATCTTCTGATCACTCAATACCCGGGTGGCCGTTACGTTTAGCAGACCGCTTGCGGCTTGTGGGTGTTTGATATGATCATCATCTGCTACCGGCATATTGACGAGTCTTTAGAGCCCTACACAGTGGTTTCCTGGCTCAAGCGAAACGAAATAGGAGCGCATATGAGATATGTGCGGGACCGAGAATAATGCGTGTATGTGATACCGTATTTTATTCTCGCGATGAAAGTGTCGAATGGTTGTATGCGATATAACCTAGTTATCGAATCAAGGATTGATTCGATAAGCCGATACATTGGATACTAGCCGGTTACATGCGACATGACCGGATCATTGAATCAAGTGTTGATTTAATGATTTAATGTATAATTATATATTTGATATATTACTTTGCATTAACTAGTATTGGTTCACTTTAAAAGGATTTTCTCACTTGAAATGCACATTGTATATGTGATATATTTTTGTGCATTTGTTTGTATCATGTTTGATAATACTTGCTCATTTGGGTTTGTGTAAAGATTAAACCATGTTTAGTGAATGGTTAGGGTTTCTTTTCTCTTATTTATTTATCTAATTATTATTGTTTTGGAAAAGATAAAGAAAAAAAGAAATGGTGGCTTAGTTTGTTTTTTCTTTGAAGCTTCTTGAAGCTTTGAACAAGTCCACCATTCTTGTCTCTTCTCTAACCCTAACCACTCATCTAACCTTAGTTAAATCTCTACACTAAACCATGGTTGATATTATGATAAGTATCATATTTTTTTTATTTTAAAAAACTCATGATATATATCATCTTCTTCTTCTTCATCTTCTTCTTCCATGAAGAAAGCTTGCTACATCAATGGTGATTGATGAAAAAGTATGAGAAATCCAAATCTAAAGTCTACCCACTTCCTATTTCTTCATCCTCTACCTCTTACCAAGTAGTATAGGGTGTTTCCTTCACAAGTTTTCTTGACTTGGTGAAGTTGGAGCTTGATCTAGCGATGCCTCGACGTAGATCATCTTCGGCATCGTCGTCGATGACCTAGCCCGCTTTTTCTCCGATGAAGCCGACGCTAGAGCCCAAGATCCGATTTGTACAGCGAGGAGACTTCATCGCGGAGCCATGGAGGTGGAGGACCGGATCTACAAAGGTTGTAGCCCCTTCCCTTTAGCTATATTTCCGTTTACATGCTTGCATCGCCTCATAATCTAGTTAACGATCCGTATTAGGGTTTGTAGGCACATGTAAAATTTGAATTAGCCATGTTTGATGCCTTGTGAGACTTCATTAGTGTGCCTAGGAACCCTACAATGGTATCAGAGCCTAGCTAGAGCCTTAGGCGATGCGTAGACGGAATTAGAAGTCCGATTGAACCGAAACCCTAATCGCATTTTGCTCTCTGGACATTTTTGAAAAACGTGGTTTTTTCCAGATTAAAAATATGAAGAAAACTCAGTAGAAGATTCTAAGAATTACTGTATAAAACGGGGCCCCTAAATCCATTAAAGCGCGGCGGAACCGCGGCATTAGCATGCTAATGCGGCGGTTCCGCGGCCCTTTTGTCTCCTCTTGCAATAAATTTTGCACAGTAATTCCTAGTTTGCAGTGCTGGTTTTCCTGGGAATTTTTAATAATTTTTCAAGAGTTGAATTTTCTGGGTTGTATTGGGGACTCGGTGTATCGATCGGATTGTCTAATTTTGTCAGTGTGTTTTTCCGGGTATTTTTAGAACATGTTAAAAAGTTCGACCGGATATAAATACCCACTTTTTCCCCTGCCGGGAAATTTCCAATTGTTGGATTTTTCCGTAGTTTAACGACGTTCTAAGTAGTGCAAGTAACGCGATGGTCCCTCTAGAAGACAACAAACCTTAACTCGATTATGTGACCGTCTTGAACTGCCCTTTGAACCTTCGGGTTTGGGGCAGTACGGCGTGCCACATGTGAGGCATTGGCTTGACCCTTCTACGGCTGGACCGTTGGTACTAAGGCACAAACTGAATGTTGTTAGACTTATTTCATGTGTTGAGCTGTTTCAGGAAAACTTAGGTGTTCGAATGTTCGATCGAAAAGTTTAACATTTTCTATTTATCCGGAATGTGATACAATAATTGGAATTCACAAGTAGTTATGAGATAACTGAATGAATGTTATAAACATAGCAGTTTAGTCTCTTTTGATTGGTTGCCACGGAATTTTGATGTGATCAAAAGTCCGTCGCAATCACGTAGCGTACGCGGATACTCGCCGGGTAAACTTAATAGACAGCCTCACTCCATAGCCCCGACCAAGTGACTGTAGGAGAACCCCGTCGCCGAAAGCATCCGTTCGGGTACTCACGGTAGAGGTGTTCCGCCTTGGTTCACTTCGTCGACGGCGTCGGGGGTGCGGCCGCCTACTGA
Organism: Agapanthus africanus; assembly: GCA_030015575.1. Classification (NCBI taxonomy): domain Eukaryota; kingdom Viridiplantae; phylum Streptophyta; class Magnoliopsida; order Asparagales; family Amaryllidaceae; genus Agapanthus; species Agapanthus africanus. The sequence continues at coordinate 87,525,290 of JASDDO010000012.1, read as the reverse complement.
AGTTTGCGACGAGCATTCGATCAGAATGTCGGGAATCCTGTTGAATTGCCCGACTTGATATTGAAAAGTGTTTTCGATTTTGAGACTAAAATGCGGGGTTTATAATTGTTAGGCATGCGATGTCTAAAGAATTCATTTGATTAGGCATGCGATGTCTAAAGTAATTGCGGATTCCAACTGTTGTAGTTTACACTTTCTTTTCTGTGACCGTAAGTATAATATGTGACATTGCCGGTTTCGTTGCTATATGTCAACGACAATTGGGATGTGCATATTTACTTACGTTGATGACATGTGTTGTTGTGTGTTGCTGGATATGTTATATTGGATCGTCGTGGTTGAATAGCCGGGAGTTTTTATGTGAGATGAGTGTTTTTCATTTTCATTCATGTAAAAACTGTATGTAATATTCTTTTATTGGGGCACTTCCAGGTTGCGGATGTTGTCACCATTTGTATATTATTTACTTTTCTGCACTAGGATAGACCCAAGGAGGGGAGCACAAGTAACCGGGTTCTGGGGTCCAGTGGGAGACCAACTCGAGGAGTCGAGTCCGGGTCTCCTAACCCTAGAATTGGTAGGGTTGCTTGCCGCTCTCGTAGGGGTCTAGGGGTATGGGATTGGCTATTCATCACGACCGTGGAATCCGTGTTTTATACTGGCTCGTATTGAAAACACGGACGTCCTAGTATATCCAATATTTCATATGTTTCTTCTGCTGTGATTTATATGTGATGTGATCATGTGATGTTTTGTGACAGATATTATATATAGTATATATGATATATTATATAGACGTTACTTATGTTTTACACCCGCGCTAGCCCTGCCCCGCTCTGCCGTTAGTTACCTAACCTAACGGTGCACGAGGGGACATCGAGGCGAATGCGGATGGCATAAGTGTACGTCATATTTATCTGTGATGTTTAGGTGACTTAAATGATGGGATATTCATTAATGTGATTAATGAAAGAAAATAAACCTAATTGATGTTGTGGAATCGAATTTCAAAATAAAAACAGGTAGTTACAGTTCTTGCTTTGCATCGCGGTGTTCATTGTAGAACATACTGCACCTTATTCGATGAGGAAAGGACCGAGATCCCTTCACCGGGAGTGACTCCTTTAGCAATAACTGGAAGATGCTATAACCCTCGGTTTGTCTTTTGATCGCTTCTATAGTTTCTGCTTTGCACAGTGATATATATGATATATCCCGCACCTCATTCAACGAGGAAAGGGCCTACGATCCCTTCACCGGGAGTGACCCCTTTAGCAAAACTAGAAAAGCCTAAAAAACATTCCATTTAAAAACCATTTGATTCCGCAACGAGATCAAGTTCAAAGCGTTAAAGGTTTTCATAAAAACCATTCGCAACCCTCCGTCATTTTAGGAAGTAGAGTACTTAGTATTCGTGCTGTGTTTGTTGACCATAGTCAAGGCACAGTGTACGGTAGCTAAGTGATGTCTTCCTACACCGCATATGATGCGATTGGTTAGGACAGTCGCGTGACTTTGTTGACCTTAGTTAAGGGTCATGTGGGTGGGTCTAATTAATCACGAAATGACGGGTAGAACTTGACTAGTACTTATGATTTGTTGACCATAGTTAAGGTCATTGGTGTTGGGGTAAAAATTTACACCCCGGTTGACTAAGTCAAAAATCCAAGTCAACCCCAAACCAAGTGGGCCCGAGCCCAGACCCAGTGGGCCCATGCCCAGGTCGAGCCCGAAAATGAAGCGGTCGGCCTTCCCCCACGCCAAGATAAAACTTTTGTAATAAACAATTTTGTTGTTTTTCTTTTATTTTATGGATAAATGTAAGAAAAATAGGCATGAAGCCAAATTTTTGTAAAGCCCATGGCTTATGTGCAGAAAGAAATGGCACATGGGCCATAAAATAGGCAAAATGCCATTTTGTGAAGCCCAAGGGGCTATGTGTAAAGTGTATGGCCTATAAAGGCAAAGATAATGAAAATATCTCATAACTTTTTCTCTCTCCAAGAATTTTCTAGATCTGAGATCTCTTCCTCCTTCCTCAAGGTTCTAAAACCTTCTTTTTCCTTTTGAATTTAATCAAGAGTTTAACTCTTCCTTTTCTAAAAATAAGTAGATTTCCACCACAAAACCTACGAAGGGGAGCTCGGATCTCCAATCAGATCTCAAAAAGGGGAGGCTTTTGAGACTCACCCCCTTTTCTCCAAGATCCCGCCGGTCAAGAGCAAGAAGAAGGAGATCCATCTCCAAAAATATAACTTTGGGCAGACCCAAGGCTCAAAAGAAGAGCAATAAATCCCCAGGAGTTTAACTCCTTTCTAAAGTTGCTGGAGTTTAACTCCATAAATTAATTCCTGTTGGAGTTTAACTCCATAAATTTGTTTCTGTTGGAGTTTAACTCCAAAAATTTCCCCGGGAGTTCAACTCCCCTGCCTAGGGGCTAGGCTCCCCTTTCCGCGGGTTTTTCCCGCGGTCACGTGTGCCCACGTGACCCCGGGGCGCTAAGGCGCCCATCGGTCACGTGTGCGCACGTGACCCCGGGGCGCCAAAGCGCCCATCGGTCACGTGTGTGCACGTGACCCCTGGGGCGCCAAAGCGCCCATCGGTGACGTGTGCCCACGTGACCCCTGGGGCGCCAAGGCGCCCATCGGTCACATGTGCCCACGTGACCCCCGGGGGGGCGCCAAAGTGCCCATTGGTCACGTGCGCGCACGTGACCCCGGGCATTAAGGCGCCCACCTGCTGTGCGAGCGTCCTTTAGACGCCATTTTGTTTTCTTTTCCCCTCGTTTTACGTGCACTCCCCAACAAAATCTCTTCTGGAGTTTAAACCCTTTTTAAAATATATACATATATATATTCTTTGGAGTTTAACTCCACAATAAAGTTCTATTTTAGGAATTTAATTCCGCATAAAATTCTTTTAGGAGTTTAACTCCATTTAAAATTCTTTGGAGTTTAACTCCACAATAAATTTCTTTTTGAAATTAAACTCCACTTTTAAAACAAAGAAAAGGGGGAAGGAAAACATACGCAGACTCCACGACACTGTCTTCCGTTAGAAAAAATTTCTAACGGGGCGCTGCCCCGCACCCCGCAAGGGGGCTGCTAGCCCCCTTGACCCCCAGCCCGCTATCCGGGTAGCGGGACCCCCGTAAAGACTCTGCGGGGCCCCCGATATTTCGAAAACCCCTCCAATACACAACACACGTACACTGCACATTGAGTTCGCATGACCAGTTTAACCCGTTAATCGGAGGTTCCTTCGCTCCAAATGCGAGGGGTAATTAACGGCAGCTTAGTCCGCGGTTGCCGGAGATTCGGATCCCCACAATCATTAAACCCCGGCCTACCCTAGGCAGGGGGAATCTGTAGTACGCCTGACAAGCGCGCGCGTACTCCCATCTCAATGGGGTGACGAAAAACACCCTACAGATTCTGGCACGCCCGGTGGGACTTTTCTCTCCTCCCATATTTCGGGTTAAACGTTCATGCGAACTCAATTAATATACATATCTATTGTCTATACTGAAATGATATTTTCTTTTCTATGCAGCAATCAACCTTCGACGACAATGTCTCTCCAAACGAATTCAGCTTCCAACGTGACCCCAATTCCATACGTGGTCAAGATCAACGCTCGTGTGGTTCTCCCTGCAAGCCTCAGTCGACAGTGGGAGGAACCGCCCCGCCAGTTTGGCTCCGTCATCATCTACCCTGCTGGAAGCGCTCATCTGGCGGAAATCCCGGCGGAACAGGTGGTCAAGCCGGTCCCAAGGGGCAAGAGGCCGAATGTTGTGATTGCTAAGGCACCACAACCGAAACTTAAGATGGTATCTGAACGATTCTCTGGTGCTCCAGCGGGGGGCAAGAACTTCGGTACAAAGGGCAACATCAAATGTTGCGGACGAGCTCAGGAGATGACTCCAACAAATGCACAATCAAGCGTATCTCCCAGGCCTTTCATCGCCCGGTCTGCGGCGTCTTCCCAAAGAGCCGAAGTCTGCCAGGTGCTTAGAACAGAAAAGTTAAGGCAGAAGCGTCTCAGGTATCGAGCCAACAAGAGGGCCAAGGCTTCGGCCAAATGGAATTGTGTGAAGTTCCAAGTGCAGGGTTGTCCCGCGATGACGGCTGAGTCGGACATAAGTATCAACAATTCCTTCGAGCCTCTGAAGTGGGTTCAGAAAAATGCCATGACCGCCAGAATCAAGAAGACAGCGGTCCGAACAGTGCCACAAAGAGACGTGTCCTGGCCCCAACAGAAAAAATATGACACTGTCTCTTCAAGGGTCTATCAGGCGTTCTGTGTCGCACGAAAGTAGCGGGGCAAATCCAGAAAAGAAGCGCCAACACCATTCAAGAAGCTGGTTAAGCCAGCCGCCTTCAATCGACTACCGTCTACCGAAGCAAGGAGGTCAAGACAGCGATCCGTTAAATCAGCCGCCAATGACCGAAAGACGGCCGGATATATCATCCATACGGTCTATATGGCAGGCGGGCGCCCCAGCGATAACCTTCGCAGCAAAAGCAAGGATGGGGCCACCACATCCCAAGCCCAATCTAGCCTGAATGTGGTTGCCGCCGCCCAAGAACAGCCGCCCCCGCTAGATGAAGAAAACCTTCTTGATGAGGATGATAGGCAGAAAGACCCCTCGGTCCATGCAGAGTCAAGCTCGGACAGCGAGGAAGAGCCGACTTTCCGCCCCAGGACTGCGGAGCAAGAGCTACTTCAAGAGCTTCGAAAACAGCTCAGGAGCAAAGATAAAGAGATGGCCAAGCTCTATTCGAAGATTGACGACTTAACGAACGTGGTGATGCAGCTTAAGGCTCAAATTGCTCGAGCGCCTCCTAATCAAGCACAAGCCGCTACTAATCAGCCAGGTGATGACAATCCGAGGCAACCAATGTCGGTTCCTTTGGGACCGAGACTGGTCGAGCCATATGAAAGCCGGCCACACTCTGCTTCTGGGGACGCCTTGGCCCCAGATAGCACTATCCCACTAACACAGGACCGGATAATGGATTTGGTCACCAGCAAGGTTAAAACATTGGTGGCCGAAGCTGAAGCTCAGAAAGAAATCGGCAGTAGTGGGCGGCCATATCCCGCGCAGTACGATCTGATTGAGTTCCCAAGCGGCTACGTCATTCCTAAGTTCGGAAGATTTGATGGAACGGGGAATGCAAATCAGCACGTCGCCCACTTCAAAGCATCGTGCGGAAATACAGGGGGCAATGACGCGCTCCTTCTTCGTCAGTTTGTCAACAGCCTGACCGGCGTCGCCTTCGACTGGTATGCGAGTATACCGGACGGGTCCGTCGTTACCTTTGCCCAAATGGAGTCCCTGTTCCGGCAAAGGTTCATGAGTGTCAGTGATAAAATCTCCATTGCCGACCTTGTGAGGACCAAGCCGGGGAAGAATGAAAGCAACACCGACTTTATCGCCCGGTGGCGTAATCTCACAGTCAAGTGTGAACCGCCGCTGGAACAGGACCAGTCCGTCAGCCTTCTCATTGGGAACCTCAGCAATTGGATGGTCCCATTCTTGTGTACAGCGGGCCTTAAGACATTTCAGGAGCTAACCAAGAAAGTCCAAATGCTGGAACGCTCGAAGCAGGAGTCCCCGTCGGATCCTCAGAGAGACAAAACTTGGAAAAGCAAGCGGGACGACAACCGTAGAAGCGGGAGTTCCAGCAGTACCAATGTCTTCAATGCGTCCGACAATGAAGAAAAGCGAAGGGCGTCCGAATCCAAAACTAACCGGTCTCGAAAGCCAATGCTGGGAGGAGATGGGCCCACCCTAGAGGAGAAAAAGAACAAGGTTTACTCTTTCAGAAGGGACAAGGTCCGCAAGATATTTAAAGATGCCTTGAACAACGGCCTACAATTGCCGGAGTCGAAAAGACCCCAAGAAGCAAAAATGACCGACAATCCCCTGTATTGCCCGTACCACCGAGTAGTGAGCCATGCGATCGAGGATTGTTATATCTTCAAAGACTGGGTCGAGAAGCAGTACAAGGCTGGAGAGATCGAGCTGTCCAAAAGCGTGTTGGTAAACAATCAAGTTGCAACCGCCAATTTTATACAGACAGAAGCTGAAGCCTTCTGGGAGCAGACAGCCGAACCCGCTGCCCTGACAAACGAAACCGACTCATCGCGGCCTCCGTAGAGTACGCACATATCTAACAAGACGAAGAAGATGCTAAAGATGCTTCAGAAAGAGCCCAGGATGGAAAGGGAAGGACAGAAGAAGCCTACCAGTCCAGCTGCCAATGCGGCTCCATCAGGCTCAAAATCCAAGAAGCTCAAGAAGAAGAAAAGTGCAGCTCGGCGCGGAAAAGAGTCTGCGGGGAAATCGACCATTCAAAAATATATCGATTCCCTCGAAGAATATGAACAAAAGGCAAGAACATTGATTCGATTGAAGGAGTTCTTCCCTATACAAGCGGCTGAAATTCTGGAGGAGTTAGAAGAAGACCCCAATGAAGAGATCCCAGTAGTGACCTGCTACGCCATCCATCTCGGCAGCGACTCGGAAGAGGAGCTCTGTTTTCCCGTAGAGGACGAAGAGCTCGCCACAACGGCCAATCAAATCCAGCTCAGAAGCGGCAGGGCTCTACCGCCAAATCAGGGCAACGCCCCAAAAGGGAAGGAAAAACAAGTCGCTAATGAAGAAGATGGCAGAGAACCAGCCAATGAAAACACAAGTCCTTCCTCGGTGGACTATAATGTCTTGGCGCATCTCCGGAAGCTTCCGTCTCTCCTGAGCATCTACGACGCCTTGGTCCTATCTAAGGAGCTTAGAGATGTTCTCATTCACGCTCTACAAAACCCCGAGCGGTATCAGGCCCACTTTGCGGAAATTAATATGAAAGAAGCCCAGCACGCTTTGCATGCCGCCGCAGTCACATTTAAGGATGAAGACTTGCTACTGGGAACGGCTGAGCATAATCGACCGCTTTACGTGACCGGGTACAGCGACGGAGATCGAATTAATCGCATATTGATTGATCCGGGGTCCTCAGTGAACATCATGAACTTGCGAACTCTGAAGAGTTTGTCAATGGATGTCCGACATCTGTCAAGGGAAAGGATTGTCATTCAAGGCTTCAACCAAAATTGCCAGCAAGTTCTGGGGTCCATAGCTCTGCCAATCAAATTCAGGGATCTGCAGACTGAAGCTAAGATAGACGTGATCGATGTCGACACGTCTTATAAAATTCTCTTGGGGCGGCCGTGGCTCCACGATTACGGCATCATTCCGTCAACTCTCCATCAATGCATGAAGTATACTAAAAATGGCGAAGAAAGACGCATTGACGGAGACATTCAGCCGTTCGGTGTGCATGAAGTCCGGTATGAGGATTCTCGGTACTTTATGAACCACCAAAATGCTAAGCCACAACTGACTGAGGATAGACCAGCCCCAAGGCTCAAAAGCAAATCTGCGCCGGCTGTCACATTCAAAAGTAAAAACGCCCAAGTGCGCTCACATTTCGGTAGCGACACTGGCGAGTCCGACGCTGGAAGCCCGTCCTTCCGTAAAACTCGCCCTCGTTTCGGCAGCGATACGGACAAATCTGTTACTGAAGGCCCATCTAGCAGCAAAGTCCGCCCTCATCTTGGTAGCGACACTGAAGAGTCGGAGGAAGAGGACCTGCCGTGCAACAGCGATGCAGATTGGACCCCTATGCAACAAGCGAAACTGCGAGAGACCTTTGAAGTTGCAGAAGGGTCCTTAGCCGTCACAAGGGTACCAGAGCAAATGTGCAAAGAGCTCGATGCATTATCAATCTCCACCGTGGACCAGCTGAAAACTTTCTACGTTCCCGGGAGAAAAAGTCGACAGAAGGGCATCCTGTTTTATGGGTCAAACCCCGTTGTGCACCCGGACGATCTTTCGGTCGCGTGCCTTCCCTATGAGAGAGGCATAAGAGCCGTCCTCAATCCCAGATACTATGCACCCGAGATGCGGGAATACTTTAAGAAGTGCGGATGCCGGTTATATCAAACGGAGTCCGAAGCGAAGTTTTACGAAGGACTATGGCATCCTCCCCAGGTCCGAGCACTCATCGATGGACGAATTCCAGATAGACGGGGCATAGGCTACATTCAACCTGATTCCAAAGCGTGCTACATGATCCATGTTGGTGAGGCCAGCGAAAGATCAAATGATGATGACGAGATAGCCGAGCCAGAAGAAGCTCCTCAAGAGCTCGAAGATGGCGGACAAGCAACCTTTGATGAGCTAGCCGAGATTGACTTAGGAACGCCCGATAATCCGAGGCCGACCTACATCAGCTCACTCTTATCGGAGGAAATAAAAGAGCATATAATTGCCCTGCTGCGTGAGTTCGTCGACTGCTTCGCATGGACGTACAAAGAAATGCCTGGCCTTTCCCCTGAGGTAGCCGTGCATAAGTTGGCTATATCTCCTGATGCTAAGCCAGTCAAACAAGCTCCTCGAAGAATGAGAAGGGAGTTGGAAGAAAAGGTCGTCGAGGAAACCAAGAAGCTCATCGATGCCGGCTTCATCAGGGAAGAGAAATATGCAGACTGGATCGCATGCATAGTCCCAGTGAAGAAGAAAAATGGGCAGATCCGAGTTTGTGTCGATTTCAGGGACCTCAACAAAGCATGTCCTAAAGACGACTTCCCGCTACCGGTCATGGAAATGATGGTCGATGACACCTCAAATTACGAGCTGTTCACCTTTATGGATGGCTCGTCTGGATATAATCAGATCAAGATGTTGCCTGAGGATGAGAAACACACAGCATTTCGAACCCCGATCGGGATATATTGCTACAAAGTGATGCCGTTCGGACTGAAGAACGCAGGTGCTACATATCAAAGGGCAATGACTAATATCTTTGATGATCTAATCCATAAAGTCGTCGAATGTTACGTTGATGACTTGGTCGTCAAAACTAAGGCCAAGACCGACCACATCCAAGATCTTAGGACCGTTCTCACCAGACTGAGGGAATACGATCTGAAGATGAATCCTCTGAAGTGCGCTTTTGGCGTGTCATCGGGAAAATTCCTGGGCTTCATAGTCCGACATCGAGGGATCGAAGTTGACCCATCAAAGATAAAGGCCATCATGGAGATGCCCCCTCCGAAGAGTCTGACGCAGCTAAGATCTTTTCAAGGCAAGCTTGCTTATATAAGGAGGTTTATCTCAAATTTATCGGGGAAATGTAGGCCCTTCTCAAAGCTCATGAAGAAAGGAGCTCCTTTTATCTGGAATGACGAATGTCAAGCAGCGTTCGAAAGCATCAAACAATACTTATTGCTGTAAGTGCACGGCGGCGCCCCGGCCGTCAATCCGACGCCGGAATGCGGAAGCGGTGAAAAACTTAAATTTTGCGGACTTTGCAAACCGGTACCACCGCGCACTAAACTCCGGATCGTAACCATTAACAAGTCTAAGCTAACTAGAATACGGGTTAGAGATGTACCGACTGATCCAAGTCCTCCGGTCTTCATCCCCACTCCGATCTCCTCGCGGGATCTCCGTCCGTCTCCTCCTCGTCGGAAAGGGCACCACATCGCCTGTAGCTTTTACGGGCTCCCACCTCAATACCGAGGCAACTCGGGCGCGAAGCTGGCGAATCGACGCGTCCAAGATTTGCTGTAGGAAGTGTAGTGTAGAGTGCATGTCTCACTTTGGGGTTTGTTGCCTTTTGAAAGATGATGGAGGAATCAAGAAGAAAAATGGTGCTTGCATTTTTCTAGCATCGAAAATGAGATCAAGAATGCTACTCTCTCAAAGATGAAGCTCTCATCTTCTTCTCACTCAACCATGGAAACTTATTCCATCAAGTGAGAAGAAAATGGTGGAGAAAAAGAATATATCAAAGCAAGAGGGAGGTGAGTGTAGGAGATGAAGAAAGGTGATCCTAAACAAACATCAACCATGCTTGCACTTTTTCAAACCATACCTCACTTCAAATCTCACTTAATGCAAAAGCATGGAGCAAAAGAAAATGATAGCTATCATAATCAATAGTTTTGCAAGAAACCCCCTCCACAAAGATTATTTGCACAATTGCAAATAACCCCCTCCATCGGAAAAGTCCGGTCGGGAAAAAGCAAAGGAAAACCGGCCGGAACGGAATGCAAACTGGCAACTCCAGAAAACTGGTCCCGTAATAAATTACAGGAAAACCCCGATACTGTGCATACACACCCGCATCTGTATTCCGTCCGGATACAAATGCAAAGAGACAAAATCTACACTGTACTAAACTAGGACCGGCTTAAACCAAAGCCGGCTAGTATTATCCGTTCGATCCTGATCCGTGCAATACCGCACGTATCTGATCGAACTCTGCCATATACCTATACGGCTACTAGTACAAACCGTCCGATCCTGATCCGTGCAATACCGCACGTATCTGATCGGACCCTGCCATATCTCTATACGGCCTCTACAGCGTTTCGCCCGAAACTTGAGTAACTGAAAGTGTGGTGGACTCTAAAGACTCGTCAATACTATGGCTGTGGATTTAACCACTAGCCCGTCAGAGGTATAAGCCAATACGTAACGGGCCACCAGCTATTGACTAAAAGGGACGTCGATGAGCGAACTCATCCTGACACCCTACTGAGCCTGTCAGTGACAATATCCGTGCAGTCCGGTCCGTTCGTCTATGAGTATCGCATGGCGGGCCTAGGGGGTTGGTAAAAGTCAGACCCCCAAAAGCGGTACAAGTCGTGTCGGAGTGTAGCCCAGAACACCCTGAGATACTACTGGAATACCTACCAGTAAATCTCCTTGCCTTGGCCAAGGACTTTGTGTAATGGCTCTCCTAGACACAGCACGACCTCACCCCCAATACCGGGAGAGACGAACCCCTGAAGATACGCTCACTGCCTCCATGTGGCTCGAGACTGTACCCAACTAAAACCTGTTTGCACGACTCCTTTGAGCCGTGGTAGGGTAGTAATCAAAGTACAGTGGGAACTCACACGAGACAAATGACGATCCCCAGGTCGATGAACTAACCTGCACACATGTCACCAGGGAACTGCCATCTGACGTCTGGTATATGACCAACTAGCATGTTCCCGGCGAGTCCTGTCCGGTGTACTCATAACCCAATGAGCACCTGTATACATCTTAGGTGAACCAACTGACACCAGTGGCTTGTGAGACCGGCCACCGCCCCTCGTCGGGGTCTCGACTGTATACACTAGTCTACTAATGGAGTATCGATGCCCGGTCTCGAAACTCCCACGACTAGGGACCTTTTAAGGATATGCTTGTAGACCCCCAGCTCTCACTTATATGATCGCCCTCATACTGCTGGTGGTCAAGCAAGAATCCTAGGGGCTCTATCAACGTGTAATAGCGACGTGTCATGTCACCTAAAGCAGTACACGATGATAAAGGTAAACCAGATAGCATACTATCATCTCGAGTAAGACTGTCCTACCGGGATAGGTCCTCCCTCAATCATTACAATCACGTACCTGTGACCTAATAATTGACTCTGAGGGCACTATCTCCAACAATCTCCCACTTGCACTCAAGGCTAATTATTGCGATGTCGCATATTCACAGCCCGTGTGATACCGAACATCCAACTCCTCTACTAGTCAGTCTCACAAAGCTCGTTTGCGGAACTATTGCGTTCGAGGAATAGCCTCAGTGAGTGGATCCGCTTAGTTGTTTCTTTCCATGTCTCTCTATATCTCAAGTTCGCGGAGAAAACCATCTCCCGAAAAGAGCAATACCTGTCTTAGAATGTGTCTGGATGTCTGATGGGACATAGCTCATAAATGAACTCCAAATCCAAACTTCTTAGACTGTATCGTCAACTGAACTTAATCAGTATCCTGCGCCATGCCTCCCTCAGTACTGCCTTGGATCACCTGTCCAAAATACTGCCCCTCGTCAGAGGGAAAACTATAACTCTGATAACCTCCTTGTCGTCCATGTCTCCTTGGAAGCCTGGAATGATAACTGTCTCCTGAATGAGGCTGTCGTTATCATATCTCTAGAACATCCACTTATGTTCTAAAACTGCTTCCGACTGTTTCTCCAGGATTGGATTAATGTCAACTTATTGCATCTAGTGCAAGAACAACATCTGGTGTGGTACTTGACATCTCATGATTGACTCAATTGCCTAAGCAAGTGATCTGCCAATCATGCACGTCCCTCTCCCCTTTAGTCTGTAAGACACCTTTAGAGAGGGTGACTCCATTACCTGCAGGTACACTACCGTGCCAGGAGTCGTCCATCCTAAATACTCTTAGAATGCTGTCAAGTACCCTGATTGGGAAACCACCCAAATCTAGATCTAAAACCATAGATCCAGTAACCAGTATGTCAGATATAAAATCCATTTCCTTTGTGGAGAAACCACTGTGTGACGACCAAAGTATAACCGATTGTAGTATAGGAGTTTCTTTTCCTACTCTGTGTATATCATCCAAATACCAGGATATCACACCCTACTACCTACTCAACAGATCCATCCCCTATTCTGATGAAGTCAAAACCATGACTGTCACGTCAGAAATAGATGATCTATCTCCGCTACATCTGCTCTAGTCTATAAATAGACATAAGCAACCTGTCCACCAATGCTTCCGCTGCTCCCACTGACTACGACAACCCTCTGGCAGAGTCATATAGACGTACACTTCTAAAACTGGTTTAGAACGACGCTATACTCATCCTCCCGCCGGGTCTCGTAACATGGAACAACAGCAATGGCAATTGTGGGTAAACAAGAACTTCCCTGTCACCGTCCTTGAGGCTACCGTAGTACCTCTCGGGTGCCTGAAGTTACCCACCTTATCTGCGGAGTGGCCAATGGAATGTCAATCCAGATTGAATCTTTAGGTTCCTTATCAAATCTTCAGTAATCGTTTGTGGTTCTGGAATCACTTCCAGTTCTACCATACTCCCACTACTGTTTTCTGAAAAAATCCATTTTTAATAAAACTGTGGCGAGTCTAGAACAATATCGCTATTGTTCATCCAGATGGTAGAAAGTTAACCCTCGTCATAGCCTGGGTCAACCCACAAACAGCCATTACAGAAACGTGCCTTGAGTTGTCCAGTGTCTGGTTTTAATCATAAACCGGACAACTTCCCGTACCTTAACATCGTTAAGATATGAACTGTTCTATATCCAATATAGAAACAGAGGCACTGATTTAATTGAACCAGATTCAAATCATGCAGCTGTCCCCAGCGCATGTCAACTAAATGGAAGGAGGCCGATCAGCGTTACTCAACTTAGGAATACTTCCAATTATGAGTAACCTGAAAGAGAAGCAAGATCTCTTCATCATTACTATCAACTGAATACCATACACAAGTATCTACATCTTCGATCTCTTTGAAGAATCCCGATACTTGCTATACCTGGTTCTCTACTCTATTCAAATACCTATAACTTCTCAAAATTTGGACCCTGTGTTTCCGCGAAACACCTGTCTAAAAACTAGAGAAGTCATAAGTAAACCAAATATAGTACGAGGACCAACCCCTCTGTCCTGATGGACCCTGGACAACATACAATCCTTTGTATAAGTCCCTTGAGTCTGATAACTCATTCACTGTGTGTCGTAGGTTGAAAACTGTACTTATGGTTAAGAAGAATTACACCGCTGTTTAATGCTCCTTACCTAACCATCCACTGATATAGGTAAATGTCGTAGACATAATTTCAGAAAGGTATATCTCACTCTATGAAAATAGACGTACAGATATATCAATTTGAAATTGGCGCATAACAGCGGATATTCAAAACCAAATGTCTGCCGACCGGCAAACATCCCAGGTGATTTCCTCAAATATCACCGATTACAACGAATCCCGATATAATGAGGATGATCACCCAATTCCCAATAACTTACTCCCACTCATCATCTGTAAAACCATACAGATGTGAGAATCATACCTGGTAAATACATACCCTGGAGTAAGTATCTAATCGGGAAATCAGTTTTCCTTTAACATTACACAGTGAAACTGAAACATTGAAATGTTCCAATGGGGTATTTTGGTATTCCTAGTAATGCCTCTTCCAGATTCACGACTATAACCGTATAGTTCTTTGCCACCTCTCCAAATCCCTTCATATGTCTTTAGTCATTACCTTCTGCACACCCCTTTAGGCCAATTGGTTTTCTTCCTTCCCTACCGTTCGGCACCAGCCTATGGTTTGGAAGAAGACTATCCAATAAGCATAAAGGGTGTACTGTCCTAATCCTAGGAGCACTCGCAACGCGAGAGAAGGTGAAGATAAAAGACACCTGAATGTACTTTATTCCTATTTCTCCTGAACCAGAATCCATCCCCGAACTGGAACAAGTTCCATTCGAGTTCGTATATAACCATACGATGGAGTATCCAAATAAACTGTGGATCTTCGTAGTGATACGGAGTGTCCTGGAGAAATACAAAGGTGATGTGGGAGTGGTAACGAAATATTTGGTTTGGTCGTGAATATCAGTCGCATTTTACTTTGCCATTTTACTAATCCCTTGCTTTGTCTTAATCTTAATACCTTCTGTACACCATCGTTAGGCTAATTGGTTTTCTTCATTCCCTACCGGTCGGCACCAGCCTAAGGTTTGGAAGAAGACTATCCAATTTGCATAATAGGTGTACCATCTCCTAAACCAAGGAGTACTCACAACTTGAGAGAAGGTAAAAGGGAAAAGACAACTGAATAATCCTATCCGTTTTCTCCAGAACCGGAAACCATCCTCGAATAAATTCCTTCGAGTTCGTATATAACCATACGATGGTTTTGTCCAATGGAAGTGGACGTTCGTAGTAATACGGGGTGTCCTGGAGAAAAGGGTAAAAGTAGGAGTGGCAATGAGGTCTGCAACTCTGACAATCCAAAAGCCTGTGTTAAGAAGGTTCGGTCAACTTGGTCACTGAGTCATACTCTTAGGGTCGGGTCAATGGTCGCTGCCAAAGAGAGAGAGAAAAGAAACACTCAGCGTGCACTCTACCCTAGATCAGAATGGTTACCAATTTATCTAATCTGGAAACCTCCCACTGTACCTCAAATTCTCCTCCAAACCTGAAAGAAGAATTAGTCGGGGTCACCCGAGGAGTAAACCAACTCATCAGTGGGAATCGGGATCCAACTCTCATCGCATGATAACGTGACGGAATCCGCTCACGGTATCACACTCCAGAAGGTATGCGCATATCTGGCAAGTTTCAGTACTTTTGAAACTCCCGATGTGATTTCTGCCCCATGCTCTTATGACCTTGGCGTGAGGTCAAAATATCATAAGTCACATGTCAAGTTCTGCCCGTCATTATCCAGGTTAATCTGAACCCACCCGTACATACCCTTGACGTAGGCCAAAATAGTAGTACGACTGTCCCAAACCAACGCATCTATCTATGCAACAGATAAATACCCGGCAGCTACCAATCACTATGCCTTGGCGTGAGGTCAAAATACATAGTTTGAATACTACCGAATATTTAACTGAAATGACGGAGGGCTACGAATGGTTTCTGGCGAAAACCTTTAACGTAATGAACTTGATATCATCGAAGGAACGGATAGCTTTTTGAAAATAAAGTGACGAAAACCGTTGCTAAAGAGGTCACTCCCGGTGAAGGGATCTCGGCTCTTTCCCCGTAGAATGAGGTGCAGGATATTCCAACTGAATACCACGGTGCAAAGCAAAAGTAATCGGCTATAGTGAAGTTAGTGCCCTGACGCAAACTTCTGTCCAAGGGGTCACTCCCGGTGAAGGGATCTCGGCCCTTGCCTCGTCGACTGAGGAGCAGGATATTCTAATGAATACCACGATGCAAAACAAAAGTAAACGTCCTTGCAATAACAGCTTTTGAAAAAGTGTTCCAACAACATCAGAATAGGTTTGTTTTTAACTTTGCATTGATCCGAATCAATGCAGTCCCATCAATTGATCACACCAAAAAGAACGAAAATATACTGATGTACGTATATGCCATCCGCATTCGCCACTGGGTCCCGTCATTTCCCGTTAGGTTAGCTAACTAACGACAGAGCGGGGACTGGACTAGTGCGGATGTAAAACATATACAACATCTACTAATATATATACCAATACATTATATTTCGCTCGAGGCGTGAATGAAAAAGCAACATCACAGAGAATGAACAACATCACAGAAACAATACAGATATCTGGGATCCCCGGGTTTCACAGAGCCACTACTGAAACCCGACGTTCCCCTGGTCGTGTGGATAGCTTGTGCAATGAAATCCTAGACCCCTACGGGCGCGGCAAGTCACCCGCCAAAACCTGAAGCGAGGCAGCCCCCTTCAGCGCCGTGAATGGACCACCCAGCACTTCACGGAATCCGGCAACTTGGGCACCCCTCCTGGGTCAACCTGTACCCCCTACGAGTGCGGCGAATAGCCCGCCAATCCTAGAGTGAAGCCCCCTCCGTCTCAATGCCATGAGATGCGGGCTTGTTGCCCTCCAGAACCCGGCTATCCGTGCACCCCTCCGCGGGGCAATCCTAGTACAGAAAGTAAAATATACATACACCGGGTACATCGACCGCAACCAGGTCGTGCCCCAAAATAATAATACAAACTAGCAGTGACGGCAGTCCACATGTCGGACGCTCGCCCCGCAATATCAAATGTACATAATACAACAGCACTGTACTAGCATTGCATCCAGGCTATCCCCCACGACCGATCCGCAACATCACAGCAAAAACAGAACATCAACGTGAAAGTCACGTTCGCAAATCCGTCTAACCGGGCTATAGCAGTTAGACCGGATTTACCGATCGAGTGACATTCACGGTCGCAGATATAATGTAAATACTGTGAAAAATGTGTTTAAAAAATATCCGATCGATCAAACATTAACAAGTGGGCCCCCAAACAAAACTGTAGCAACCACAGAAAATCTGGGCCCAATTTTAATATTCCAAAAACCACATTTATCATTCAGAAATACACTGCAAAAATTTGGGAAGGTGAACAGTTGACTCCGCGGCGGAAGCGCGGCCAAACCAGGGGTTTGGCCGCCCTTCCGCGGCGGTATGAGGAGTTCGTTGAACAAAATTTTTACAGTGACCTTATAATTCCCTGCACATCACTCTGAGACAACCTGAAAAATTTTTGGACTCAAAAAAAAAATTCGACAGAAACTGATGTGGGAAAAATACGGGTTTTTGGACTTTTTTGATCGATCGGAAATGCAAACACATTACACAAAGCTAGACTAAGTTAATGGGGAGGCTCTGATACCACTGTAAGTGCACGGCGGCGCCCCGGCCGTCAATCCGACGCCGGAATGCGGAAGCGGTGAAAAACTTAAATTTTGCGGACTTTGCAAACCGGCACCACCGCGCACTAAACTCCGGATCGTAACCATTAACAAGTCTAAGCTAACTAGAATACGGGTTAGAGATGTACCGACTGATCCAAGTCCTCCGGTCTTCATCCCCACTCCGATCTCCTCGCGGGATCTCCGTCCGTCTCCTCCTCGTCGGAAAGGGCACCACATCGCCTGTAGCTTTTACGGGCTCCCACCTCAATACCGAGGCAACTCGGGCGCGAAGCTGGCGAATCGACGCGTCCAAGATTTGCTGTAGGAAGTGTAGTGTAGAGTGCATGTCTCACTTTGGGGTTTGTTGCCTTTTGAAAGATGATGGAGGAATCAAGAAGAAAAATGGTGCTTGCATTTTTCTAGCATCGAAAATGAGATCAAGAATGCTACTCTCTCAAAGATGAAGCTCTCATCTTCTTCTCACTCAACCATGGAAACTTATTCCATCAAGTGAGAAGAAAATGGTGGAGAAAAAGAATATATCAAAGCAAGAGGGAGGTGAGTGTAGGAGATGAAGAAAGGTGATCCTAAACAAACATCAACCATGCTTGCACTTTTTCAAACCATACCTCACTTCAAATCTCACTTAATGCAAAAGCATGGAGCAAAAGAAAATGATAGCTATCATAATCAATAGTTTTGCAAGAAACCCCCTCCACAAAGATTATTTGCACAATTGCAAATAACCCCCTCCATCGGAAAAGTCCGGTCGGGAAAAAGCAAAGGAAAACCGGCCGGAACGGAATGCAAACTGGCAACTCCAGAAAACTGGTCCCGTAATAAATTACAGGAAAACCCCGATACTGTGCATACACACCCGCATCTGTATTCCGTCCGGATACAAATGCAAAGAGACAAAATCTACACTGTACTAAACTAGGACCGGCTTAAACCAAAGCCGGCTAGTATTATCCGTTCGATCCTGATCCGTGCAATACCGCACGTATCTGATCGAACCCTGCCATATACCTATACAGCTACTAGTACAAACCGTCCGATCCTGATCCGTGCAATACCGCACGTATCTGATCGGACCCTGCCATATCTCCATACGGCCTTTACAGCGTTTCGCCCGAAACTTGAGTAACTGAAAGTGTGGTGGACTCTAAAGACTCGTCAATACTATGGCTGTGGATTTAACCACTAGCCCGTCAGAGGTATAAGCCAATACGTAACGGGCCACCAGCTATTGACTAAAAGGGACGTCGATGAGCGAACTCATCCTGACACCCTACTGAGCCTGTCAGTGACAATATCCGTGCAGTCCGGTCCGTTCGTCTATGAGTATCGCATGGCGGGCCTAGGGGGTTGGTAAAAGTCAGACCCCCAAAAGCGGTACAAGTCGTGTCGGAGTGTAGCCCAGAACACCCTGAGATACTACTGGAATACCTACCAGTAAATCTCCTTGCCTTGGCCAAGGACTTTGTGTAATGGCTCTCCTAGACACAGCACGACCTCACCCCCAATACCGGGAGAGACGAACCCCTGAAGATACGCTCACTGCCTCCATGTGGCTCGGGACTGTACCCAACTAAAACCTGTTTGCACGACTCCTTTGAGCCGTGGTAGGGTAGTAATCAAAGTACAGTGGGAACTCACACGAGACAAATGACGATCCCCAGGTCGATGAACTAACCTGCACACATGTCACCAGGGAACTGCCATCTGACGTCTGGTATATGACCAACTAGCATGTTCCCGGCGAGTCCTGTCTGGTGTACTCATAACCCAATGAGCACCTGTATACATCTTAGGTGAACCAACTGACACCAGTGGCTTGTGAGACCGGCCACCGCCCCTCGTCGGGGTCTCGACTGTATACACTAGTCTACTAATGGAGTATCGATGCCCGGTCTCGAAACTCCCACGACTAGGGACCTTTTAAGGATATGCTTGTAGACCCCCAGCTCTCACTTATATGATCGCCCTCATACTGCTGGTGGTCAAGCAAGAATCCTAGGGGCTCTATCAACGTGTAATAGCGACGTGTCATGTCACCTAAAGCAGTACACGATGATAAAGGTAAACCAGATAGCATACTATCATCTCGAGTAAGACTGTCCTACCGGGATAGGTCCTCCCTCAATCATTACAATCACGTACCTGTGACCTAATAATTGACTCTGAGGGCACTATCTCCAACAATTGCACCCTCCAGTGCTGGCCGCTCCCATCCCAAATAAACCGCTGATTCTCTACACTGGGCGCTGGACGAGTCACTCGGTACGCTCCTTGCCCAGAATAACGAGGAGGGAAAAGAAAATGCCCTCTACTACCTCAGTCGAACTCTAGTCGCGGCAGAACACAACTATTCCCCAATCGAAAAGCAATGCCTGGCGCTGATATTTGCTGTGAAGAAGCTGAGGCACTATCTGCTGGCTCATCGGGTTATGCTGATCTCCAAGGTCGACCCGCTCAAACACCTGATGACCAAAGCGAGCCTAGCCGGCAGAATGGCAAGATGGGCTGTTATGCTACTTGAGTTCGACATAGTTTACACTCCTCAGAAAGCAGTAAAAGGGCAAGCTCTTGCAGAATTTCTCGCTGCTCATCCCATACCAGAAGGGTCGCCGCTAAATTGTGAGTTACCCGATGAACAAGTGCTGCACCTCGAGGAAGATAAACCATGTTGGGAGCTCTACTTCGATGGAGCCTCGTCAATAAGGACCTCCAGTAAATCAAGCGTCCCGGAGGTAAAAGTGGGGATAGGATTGGTGTTCATCACGCCATCAATGGGAACCCTACGACGTTCTTTTGCTCTCACCGAGCCTCGAACGAACAATGAAGCTGAGTATGAAGCTCTGATAGCTGGTTTGGAACTCGCCATAGAAATGGAAATCCTTCGGCTACGAGTTTACGGTGACTCCCAGCTTGTCGTCAACCAAGTAAGCGGCGATTATAAGATATACAAACCTGACTTAGCTCGGTACAGAGGCCGGGTGGTGGAACTCATGAAACGGTTCACTCACATTGAACTAATGAGAGTCCCTAGAGCGTTGAATGGAAAGGCTGACGTACTCGCTCGCTTAGCCAAGGAGCTGGCTGATCCTGACATGGACGAAATTCTGATCACAGTCAGGAGCCGACAAATTCTACCCCCAGTCTCTTTACGAGAAGAGGAAAGCGCGGAACAGAAGAGCAGTCCTGCGGAAGAAGCTTCGATCATCCAAGACGAGCCCGATTGGAGAGAACCCTTCATAGAGTACCTCCGATACGAAAAGCTGCCCGAAGAAAAATCTGTGAGGATTCAGCTGAAGAAAAGAGCTCTCCGATATGTGTTTGTAAATGACACGTTATACCGCAGGTCATATGACCAACTCTGGCTCAGGTGTCTATCATTGGCCGAAGCCCAAAAGGTCATGAAAGATGTCCACTCGGGCGTTTGCGGTGCTCACCAATCTGGCCCCAAGATGCGACTTCAAATCAAACGGCTTGGGTATTACTGGCCCACCATGATACGAGATTGCGGAGAGCATGCAAAGAAATGTTATATCTGCCAAATTCACGGTGATTTTATTCACAAGCATCCCAATCCATTGCATCCTACAGTGGCGTCGTGGCCTTTCGAAGTTTGGGGCAGCGACATTGTTGGCCCAATTGATCCTCCGTCATCTAAAGGCCACCGGTTTATACTAGCCGCGACAGACTACTTCTCCAGATGGGCTGAAGTTGTCCCGCTAAAAGAAGTCAAGACAAAAGATATTCTGACATTCTTCCAGCATAATATTCTATACCGCTTCGGTATACCAAGAAGAATCATTTCTGACAACGGGCCTTCTTTCAAGAGCTTCAATGTCTCAAGGTTCGCTACTCAGCACAAGATAGACTGGAGATATTCCTCCATCTATAATCCAAGAGCCAATGGGCTAGCCGAAGCCTTCAATAAGACCCTATGCAAGCTCCTGAGGAAGAATGCTTCAGCCAACAAGAGGGACTGGAATCTCAAGCTTCACGAGGCGCTTTGGGCATATCGTACCACGCACCGTACTCTAACCCAGTCCACTCCATACTAATTGCTCTTCGGAGTGGAGGCGGTCCTCCCCCTCGAAGTCGAAGTTCCGAGCTTAAGAACGGCCGTTCAACATGAGTTGACGGAAGAGGAAAACGTGCTCCTTCGACTTGAAGAGCTGGATGCCCTCGAAGAAAAGAGGCTCGCGGTGCAGCAAAGTCTGGAACTATACCGAGCCCAGATGTCACGGGCCTATGACAAGATAACCCGTCTCCGCGCTTTCAAGAAAGGTAAATTGGTGTTGGTCCTTAAAAGACCGATCATCCTCAATCGACATGCCAAGGGAAAATTCGAGCAAAACTGGGAAGGACCATACGTCATTGAGAAAGTGTTCGACGGAGGATCCTACCAACTAATAAGTGCCGAGGGAGAAAGGCCCATGCCACCCATCAATGGCCGATATCTCAAGAAATACTACACATGAATGCTCCAAGTCGCAGGCGAATTGAGCACATCAGCCCTACGGTCTGGATCAGACATCCTGCAAAACCGTATACAATCCACGGGCGTAAAAGACCCCTATTTCTCCCAAATCCTGCCGATGAGACTATTTTAAAGTCCCACCAGCGGAAAAAAAAAAGAAAAAAAAAACGGTATGTCCACAAGCAAAACAGGCACGGATGAAAACCCGAAAGGGCTCCGTGAGTAAAAACAGCAGGACTACCGGCGAGTCTGTGAAAACCCGAAAAGGGCGCAAACTCGTGAAAAGAGATGAAATACACTCGCAAAGTCCCCTCGACCTTGTGAGGAGAAAACCCTACGTGAGATCCTTACGACTCACAAAGGAGAAAAACACTTAGGAATCCTCACGATTCTTAAGGAGAAAATACACCTGCGGGATCCTTACGACTCGTAGGGAGAAAATGCTTTTATGGGACCCTCACGGCCCATAAAATTGAAAAGCCTTAGGTGACAGAAACCCAAACCTGTCTCCTAAGCCATCCTTCCCCGACCCAAACCTGTCTCCTAAGCCATCCTTCCCCGACGGGCAACGGCAAATGATGAGTCGCTCCTGGCATTTCGCTTCAGTGTTAGCGGTGCTGATGCCGACCAAAAACCCAAATCCTAAGTCCTCCCAAGGAAAATGATGAGTTGCTCCTGGCATTATTCCAGTGCAGCAATGCTGATGCCAAACAAGACCCAAATTCAAAGTCCTCTCAATGGCGAATGATGAGTCGCTCCTGGTACCATATTGCAGTGCAGCGATGCAGATGCCAACAAAGTCCCGAAAGTTTTATGGCCCTACGGTCTGGATCATACATCCTGCAAAACCGTATACAATCCACGGGCGTAAAACGATCCCAATCTCTCCCAAATCCTCCCGGGGCAAATGATGAGTTGCTCCTGGCATCATTCCAGTGCAGCAATGCAGATGCCGACAAAAAAAAAATCCCCAAGTCCTCCCAAGGCAAATGATGAGTTGCTCCTGGTATCATTCCAGTGCAGCAATGCAGATGCCGACGAAAAAAAATCCCCAAGTCCTCCCAAGGCAAATGATGAGTTGCTCCTGACATTATTCCAGTGCAGCAATGCTGATGCCAAACAAGACCCAAATTCAAAGTCCTCTCAATGGCGAATGATGAGTCGCTCCTGGTACCATATTGCAGTGCAGCGATGCAGACGCCAACAAAGTCCCGAAAGTTTTATGGCCCTACGGTCTGGATCATACATCCTGCAAAACCGTATACAATCCACGGGCGTAAAACGATCCCAATCTCTCCCAAATCCTCCCGGGGCAAATGATGAGTTGCTCCTGGCATCATTCCAGTGCAGCAATGCAGATGCCGACAAAAAAAAAATCCTCAAATCCCCTCGGGGCAAATGATGAGTTGCTCCTGGTACCATATTCCAGTGCAGCAATGCAGATGCCAAACAAAAAAAAACCAATTCCCAAACTCTGTCATGACAAATGATGATTCGCTCCTGGTACCATATTCCAGCATAGCGGTACTGATGTCAACCCAAATCAAAATCAACAAGTCAACTTCCACTCCGACACCGCAGAAAGCGGAGCAAGTCAGAATCCAATCTCGACACTGCAAGAAGCGGAGCAAGTCAAGTCTACCCCTGACACTGCAAGAAGCAGAGCAAGTCAAATCAAGAACCGACCGTCCACGTCGCTAAAATGGCAGCATCGACCGTCCACGTCGCTAAAATGGCAGCATCGACCGTCCAAGTCGCTAAAAGGGCAGCACCGACCGTCTACGTTGCTAAAATGGCAGCATCGACCGTCCATGTCGCAAAAAGGGCAGCACCGACCGTCCAAGTCGCAAAAAGGGCAGCATCGACCGTCCATGTCGCAAAAAGGGCAGCACCGACCGTCCAAGTCGCAAAAAGGGCAGCACCGACCGTCCAAGTCGCAAAAAGGGCAGCATCGACCGTCCACGTCGCTAAAATGGCAGCACCGACCGTCCACGTCGCTAAAATGGCAGCACCGACCGTCCACGTCGCAAAAAGGGAAGCACCGACCGTCCAAGTCGCAAAAAGGGCAGCATCGACCGTCCATGTCGCAAAAAGGGCAGCACCGACCGTCCAAGTCGCAAAAAGGGCAGCACCGACCGTCCAAGTCATAAAAAGGGCAGCATCGACCGTCCAAGTCACAAAAAGGGCAGCATCGACCGTCCACGTCGCTAAAATGGCAGCATCGACCGTCCAAGTCGCTAAAAGGGCAGCACCGACCGTCCAAGTCGCTAAAAGGGCAGCACCGACCGTCCATGTCGCAAAAAGGGCAGCATCGACCGTCCAAGTCGTAAAAAGGGCAGCGCAGGATTCCTACAAAGCGGGAACCAGATCACTCCGGGCCAGGGAAGCGTCTATCACGGACACGCCGTCTCGGAGACATGTCAAGCAACGACCGTCCATGTCGTAAAAAGGGCAGTGCCAGCTTCCCAAAAAGCGGGAACCAAATCAGGTCGCCTCCAAGTAAAAGAAAATCCATCAATTTCATGCACATGACTCATATATGTAGTGTGCATTTATTGATGGGGGGCAATTTGTTGGGGTAAAAATTTACACCCCGGTTGACTAAGTCAAAAATCCAAGTCAACCCCAAACCAAGTGGGCCCGAGCCCAGACCCAGTGGGCCCATGCCCAGGTCGAGCCCGAAAATGAAGCGGTCGGCCTTCCCCCACGCCAAGATAAAACTTTTGTAATAAACAATTTTGTTGTTTTTCTTTTATTTTATGGATAAATGTAAGAAAAATAGGCATGAAGCCAAATTTTTGTAAAGCCCATGGCTTATGTGCAAAAAGAAATGGCACATGGGCCATGAAATAGGCAAAATGCCATTTTGTGAAGCCCAAGGGGCTATGTGTAAAGTGTATGGCCTATAAAGGCAAAGATAATGAAAATATCTCATAACTTTTTCTCTCTCCAAGAATTTTCTAGATCTGAGATCTCTTCCTCCTTCCTCAAGGTTCTAAAACCTTCTTTTTCCTTCTGAATTAAATCAAGAGTTTAACTCTTCCTTTTCTAAAAATAAGTAGATTTCCACCACAAAACCTACGAAGGGGAGCTCGGATCTCCAATCAGATCTCGAAAAGGGGAGGCTTTTGAGACTCACCCCTTTTTCTCCAAGATCCCGCCGGTCAAGAGCAAGAAGAAGGAGACCCATCTCCAAAAATCTAACTTTGGGCAGACCCAAGGCTCAAAAGAAGAGCAATAAATCCCCAGGAGTTTAACTCCTTTCTAAAGTTGCTGGAGTTTAACTCCATAAATTAATTCATGTTGGAGTTTAACTCCATAAATTTGTTTCTGTTGGAGTTTAACTCCAAAAATTTCCTTGGGAGTTCAACTCCCCTGCCTAGGGGCTAGGCTCCCCTTTCCGCGGGTTTTTCCCGCGGTCACGTGTGCCCACGTGACCCCGGGCGGGCCAGGCTCCCCTTTCCGCGGGTTTTTCCCGCGGTCACGTGTGCCCACGTGACCCCGGGGCGCTAAGGCGCCCATCGGTCACGTGTGCGCACGTGACCCTGGGGCGCCAAAGCGCCCATCGGTCACGTGTGCGCACGTGACCCCGGGGCGCCAAAGCGCCCATCGGTCACGTGTGCGCACGTGACCCCTAGGTGCCAAAGCGCCCATCGGTCACGTGTGCGCACGTGACCCCTGGGGCGCCAAGACGCCCATCGGTCACGTGTGCCCACGTGACCCCTGGGGCGCCAAGGCGCCCATCGGTCACGTGTGCCCACGTGACCCCCGGGGGGGCGCCAAAGTGCCCATTGGTCACGTGCGCGCACGTGACCCCGGGCATTAAGGCGCCCACCTGCTGTGCGAGCGTCCTTTAGACGCCATTTTGTTTTCTTTTCCCCTCGTTTTACGTGCACTCCCCAACAAAATCTCTTCTGGAGTTTAAACCCTTTTTAAAATATATACATATATATATTCTTTGGAGTTTAACTCCACAATAAAGTTCTATTTTAGGAATTTAATTCCGCATAAAATTCTTTTAGGAGTTTAACTCCATTTAAAATTCTTTGGAGTTTAACTCCACAATAAATTTCCTTTTGAAATTAAACTCCACTTTTAAAACAAAGAAAAAGGGGGAAGGAAAACATACGCAGACTCCACGACACTGTCTTCCGTTAGAAAAAATTTCTAACGGGGCGCTGCCCCGCATCCCGCAAGGGGGCTGCTAGCCCCCTTGACCCCCAGCCCGCTATCCGGGTAGCGGGACCCCCGTAAAGACTCTACGGGGCCCCCGATATTTCGAAAACCCCTCCAATACACAACACACGTACACTGCACATTGAGTTCGCATGACCAGTTTAACCCGTTAATCGGAGGTTCCTTCGCTCCAAATGCGAGGGGTAATTAATGGCAGCTTAGTCCACGGTTGCCGGAGATTCGGATCCCCACAATCATTAAACCCCGGCCTACCCTAGGCAGGGGGAATCTGTAGTACGCCTGACAAGCGCGCGCGTACTCCCATCTCAATGGGGTGACGAAAAACACCCTACAATAGGTGCTAGGGGTAAAAACCTTTATCGGGAGTTTCAAGTATTGAAATTTGCAATGAGATTGCATACCTTCTATATGATAGTTGGATCCCGATACCCACTGCGAGTAATTGTTACTCCTGGGAGAGTTTTGCACTTTGCAATTAGCCGATCAAGTAGGTGTCTAGAAAGGTGTCAACGGGGTTACGCCTATGGGAAAACGAGGTTTACTGTAATTAGGTCCGTGCGAAAGCACGGGGAACCTCCCTCAAAGTACCGACACTGGCCTGGCTGAAAGATTGGCGAACTTGTAGAGTGTAATTAATCCCGGCTAGTCTTTCCTTTTAGGGTTTGAAGGAAGATTTGATAAAAACAGTGGGAGCCATCCTGATTAGATAATATATATAACCAATCTAATCTTGCAAGAGCGCACGCTGAGTGTTTTCTTCTCTTTCTCTCCTGGTAGCGACCATATCACGCCTTAATCAAGATAATAAAATGGATGTATTGACCGAACCCGCTTGTTATACTGTACTGGGGAACATTGGTCCCGCTCCAACTTATAATTGTTATAAGACAGAGCAGGAAATAGGGAATACCAGAATTCCTATGCCGCCCAAACGAAGAAAGTGCATATGATGCATCTCTTTCGGGTGTGTTCATTACAAAGAACTGTTTCTCAGTATCCTCTGCATCCTGGGTATATGATACCGGATCAGGATCCCAGATATGTAATCTGTTACATAGGGCTACAAAAAGGTAGAAAAACTGAGAACGGGTGACAAGTTTCATGAGGCAGAAAACAGGGCAAATGTTGCAGCCAAGTCTGTTGGTCACTGTCACCCTGTATTATCAATGCATTGATTCTGAACGAATGTTATTAGATACCGAACCTGATATACAAAATCATATCAGTCTCTTTATTAGTAAAGAAATGATAAAATTTTGTATTGTTGGATAATGTTTTGAACATTTCCTATATCAAAAGTTGACCGGTTTAGGCGCGTTATCTAAAAGCATTAACATTCTAAATCAAACTATAGTTCTTAGTATTCAGAACACACACAAGAGGAAAAGTTCAGAAATGAACGAATCATTCTTGAGGCATTGTAGACTAGGTCATATCAATGCGACCCGACTGGCTGAAGTTACATTTTAGATGCATATTTAAATCAGTTTGAATTTACATCTTGTGAAACTTGCCAGTCATGTCACAAAGATAAAATGACCATAGCTCTGTTTGTTGGAAACAGAGAAAGAGTTAGTAAACTCTTAGGACCGATACATTATGATGTATGTAAGGTCTCCTGTCTACACATGCCAGGACTGGTTCTTTATACTTCATTACGTTTTCTGATGATCTCTCAAGATTCTGACATATGTTCCTGTTGAAACACAAGTCCGAACCTTTTGAGATATTCACAGAATATAAGTTAGAAGTAGAGAACCAACAACCGGGTATAAGTATTATGTCCTATGATAAGATCAGGGAGGAGAATACTTGTGCATGGCATTCCTGGACTATTCAAAAAGAAAATGAGATTCTCTCTCCGTATTACTCCTCTGAATACACCACAGCACAACGGTGTATCAGGGCGGAGCAATCGCACAATATTAGATATGGTGTGCTCTATGATGAGTATTACTGAGTTACCTATTTCCTTTTGGGGTTATACGCTTGAGAAGCTGCGTACCTATTGAATTAGGTTCGAATCAGATCAATGCCTACCATTCCATATGAGATATGGTATGGGAAGAGCCTATCTCTTAAGTAAGTTAAGATTTGGGATTGTCCGGCCTATGTCAAAAGAAAAATCCGGACAAGATCGAGGCAAGATCAGTTCTGTAGAACTGGAAAGGTTCCAGCTGTACAAAACTGCTAATAATTTGACAGAACCAAAGGATTCAATAGTTTCCGACGAACCTCAGCCTCTCCGACGATCTGGTAGGGTTCCTCATCTGCCTGAGAGATACCTCGGTTTCTCGATGACAGTGGGAGCGAGGAATACATCATGAGATGATAACCCAACTAGTTTCGAGCTGGCCATCAAGAGTGGGACTCTGTAAGAATGGCTGGATGCTTAGCGATCTGAGATGGAATCCATATACACCAACAAAGTATGGACTTTGATTGCGATATCTGAAGGGTTAAATCCCCATCAGGAGCAAGTATATCTTGAGAAGATTACTTGGTGTAGATGGAAAAGTTAAGACTTTCAAAGCTAGACTTGTTAAAGGTTTTCGTCATCGACCAGGCACGAATAATGATGAAACCTTTTCCAGGGACTATGCTTAGGTCCATCCAGATCTTACTTGCCACGGCTACATACCATGACTACGATATCTGGTGGTTGGGTGCCATGACTACTTTTCTAAATAATGATTTAGAAGAGAACGTCTATAAGAACACAGCCAGAGGGTTACGTAAACAGTGGGAGCAGCGGAAACGTGTGCAAGATGTTTTATGTGATGAAGCAGGCATCGCGGAGTTGGAACATCTGTTTTGATGTGGTAGTCAAAGTATTTGACTTCATCAAAATAGTAGATGAACCTTGTATATACAAAACGGTAGTAGAGAGTAAGGTGGTCATCCTCGTATTGTACGTGGACAACATACTCTTGATAGGAAAAGAGTTTCCTATACTACGATCGGTCGATCTCCTCTTATCACATGGATTCTCTAATAGGATAAAGATGATACTTACTAAATCCTGAGATTTGGATCTATGAGATAGATCTAAATGGATGTTAGGGTTCTCACTAGGTATAGTGAGATTGTATCAATCGATCCTGAGGAGAATCACTGGAAGAGTTCCACACTGATAAGCACGACTGAATGTCAGTCACAGGCATTGTCTTTACCTTCGGTAAAGGGACGGTATGTTGGAAGATTTCCAAGCTAGATACCGTGGCAAACTAGACGATAAAGGCTGGTAACATCGCTATTAAAGATACTACCAAAGAGACAGTTTGGGTGTATATTGGTTCATATGATGAACTAAGTTTCTACCATTGTATGACAATGGAAGTGTGGCTTTGGCCCAGGAACCCCGGTCCCATCTGCGACCCAGACATTATTCTGAGGTAGTATCACCTGATCATGGAGACAGATGTTCTCCAGGGTGATCGAGGCTAGGAGAGTAGACTCAGAGGACAACACGGCGGATCCACTCACAAAGGCTTTTTCCCA
The DNA here is from genome assembly GCA_030015575.1 of Agapanthus africanus. Lineage (NCBI taxonomy): Eukaryota > Viridiplantae > Streptophyta > Magnoliopsida > Asparagales > Amaryllidaceae > Agapanthus > Agapanthus africanus. The sequence continues at coordinate 87,495,826 of JASDDO010000012.1, read as the reverse complement.
GAGAGAGACTTATATGGGATGGTTGAGTATGTGATACTGCAACCACTGCTATAGATGGCCCTAGTGCAAGTGGGAGATTGTTAGTTATATGTATGCCCTAGAGGCCATTACTGTACATTGGATGTATATTGTAGTGGATGCTGGGACATATATAGGTAGGACTTTCTTGCTCGACATGATAGTACGCTATCTGGTTGCTCTTTATCTTAACATGTATACTTTCTGTCTCTCTGTTACATGTTGATAAAGCCCTTAGGATGTGTACTCGACTTCCAGGACTATGATGAAGATCATACTAGTGGGGCCTAGGTAGTCAATGAGTACATCCTTCAATGTTCCTAGTCGAGGGAATATCGAGACGGGGCATCGATATTCCAGAGTAGACTAGCATATATCTTATGGACCCATGCGATGGGCGATGGATGATCCCATATCCATTGGTGTTTGACATCGGAGATGGTATGCGGGTGCTCAGTGGAGACTGGGTACACTGAACGGACTCGCCGAGAACTCCCAGATGGTATTATACCTCACGTCAGATGGCAGTTCTCTGGTGACACTGGTACAGCTTAGTCTGTTGACCCGAGATCGTCATAGAGTCTTGTGTGTCTCCCACTGTGCTTTGATTTCCACCCTACCACGGCTCTACTGATTGATGCAAACAGGTGGTTTTTGGGTACAGTCCCGATTCACATGGAGGCAATGAGCGATAGGAGGGGATTCGTCTCTCCCGGTATTGGGGGTTGATGTTGCGCTATGCTCGACTGGCCATAACAGGAAATCCCTGGCCAGGGTTGCAGTGACCTACTGGTAAGTGTTATCAGTAGTTTCACACATGTTATGGACTTCACGTCAGCATGACTTATCAAGCTATTGGGGTCTGACGTTTACCACCCCTAGGCGAGATATGCGACATATCAGACGAACAGACAGGACTGTACGGTAAGTGTTACTGGTTGGATTCACAGGAGTGTGAGCGGGCTTGCTCATCGATCTTCTGATCGCTCAATACCCGGGTGGCCGTTACGTTTAGCAGACCGCTTACGGCTTGTGGGTGTTTGATATGATCATCATCTGCTACCGGCGTATTGACGAGTCTTTAGAGTCCTACACATGTTTCCTGGCTCAAGCGAAACGAAATAGGAGCGCATATGAGATATGTACGGGACCGAGAATAATGCGTGTATGTGATACCGTATTTTATTCTCGCGATGAATGTGTCGAATGGTTGTATGCGATATAACCTAGTTATCGAATCAAGGATTGATTCGATAAGCCGATACATTGGATACTAGCCTGTTCCATGCGACATGACCGGATCATTGAATCAAGTGTTGATTTAATGATTTAATGTATAATTATATATTTGATATATTACTTTGCATTAACTAGAATTGGTTCACTTTAAAAGGATTTTCTCACTTGAAATGCACATTGTATATGTGATATATTTTTGTGCATTTGTTTGTATCATGTTTGATGATACTTGCTCATTTGGGTTTGTGTAAAGATTAAACCATGTTTAGTGAATGGTTAGGGTTTCTTTTCTCTTATTTATTTATCTATTTATTATTTTTTTGGAAAAGATAAAGAGAAAAAGAAATGGTGGCTTAGTTTGTTTTTTCTTTGAAGCTTCTTGAAGCTTTGAACAGGTCCACCATTCTTGTCTCTTCTCTAACCCTAACCACTCATCTAACCTTAGTTAAATCTCTACACTAAACTATGGTTGAGATTATGATAAGTATCATATTGTTTTTATTTTGAAAAACTCATGATATATATCATCTTCTTCTTCTTCATCTTCTTCTTCCATGAAGAAAGCTTGCTACATCAATGGTGATTGATGAAAAAGTGTGAGAAATCCAAATCTAAAGTCTACCCACTTCCTATTTCTTCATCCTCTACCTCTTGCCAAGTAGTATAGGGTTTTTGCTTCACAAGTTTTCTTGACTTGGTGAAGTTGGAGCTTGATCTAGCGATGCCTCGACGTAGATCATTTTCGGCATCGTCGTCGATGACCTAGCCCGCTTTTTCTCCGATGAAGCCGACGCTAGAGCCCAAGATCCGATTTTTACAGCGAGGAGACTTCATCGCGGAGCCATGGAGGTGGAGGACCGGATCTACAAAGGTTGTAGCCCTTCCTTTTAGCTATATTTCTGTTTACATGCTTGCATCGCCTCATAATCTAGTTAACGATCCGTATTAGGGTTTGTAGGCACATGTAAAATTTGAATTAGCCATGTTTGATGCCTTGTGAGACTTCATTAGTGTACCTAGGAACCCTACACCCGGCTGTCGCATAATATCTGCCAATCTGCTGACGACTGACCCTGTACTGCGCTCAAACAAGATAGACTACCCCCGGGCCTCCTGCTCAAAGCATCCGCCACCACGTTTGCCTTGCCCGGGTGGTACAAGATCTCGCAGTCATAATCCTTCACTAACTCCATCCATCGGCGCTGTCTAAGGTTTAGGTCCCGCTGCTGAAAGATATATTTTAGACTCTTGTGATCAGTGAATATCTGGCACGACTCTCCGTATAGGTAATGTCGCCAGATCTTAAGTGCAAAGACCACTGCAGCCATCTCCAAGTCATGAGTGGGGTAGTTCTGTTCATGTTTCTTCAATTGTCGTGAAGCATACTGTAAGCCGATGTACAATACCCCACGACTTGCGGGGAGGCGGAAATAAGAAAAACGATCTTGTTCTTTGCTTAAACATCGACTAACCCCACGAATCGAAGCTAAACGATAACTAACAGGAAACATAGAAGTTCTATACTACTATGTTTAGGGATTATACCTAACGAATCGTGTCCTTCGTCTTTGCGAACTCCTCCACCTCCTCGGCCTTCTCGAAGTAGTAGACGATCCATCCGAGAGCTTTACTCCAAGCTTAGCCTCTAAACTTGAGGCAACTAACCTTCTTTAAGTGCTAATCAAAGAAGCTAGGTGATATAGAGTGAGGGTTATGGTTTAATTAGTCTAACTAATCCTTGTACTCAACACATGAGAGGGGAGGATTAGGGTTTGAAGAGGGAGAGCTTGAGGAGAGAGAAGGTGAAGATAATAATGAAGTGAGAATAATGAGTTATCATAATATATATCAAGCATTTCTTTTTATCAAGAAAAGAAAAGAAATGAATTTAACAACCATGCTTGATAATATCTAGTGATGATTCACATCCATGAGTCATTAAGCATTTATGATGCATTAATGACATGGATGAATCATCCATATGACTCACTAATCACATTCATTGTATATGCCACCTAAACCTCCTTAGTCACCATCTTCTAGAAGCTTCTCGCGCAATTACGAGAACGCCCCTCCTTTCCGCAAAAATACGGAAAAACTTTAGACTGTATAAATCCAATAACCGGATACCAGTAACTGGCTTAAACCAAAGCCGACTGGTAAAAACTGTCCGAAAGTCGTACGTGCGTAAACACACGTATGCATCCGAACCCTTGTCGTAAAACCATACGACCTCTATATCGTTTCGCCTGGAGTAGGGAAACTCTCTGTGTGGGACTCTAGAGACTCGACTACTACGCTGGCAGTGGGTTTAACCACAGACTGCAAGCGGTACTAGCTGTACGTAACGGTCCCCAGGTAGATGTCGATAAGAAGGCCGATGAGGAAACCCATCCGAACTCCTACTGAGCCTGCTGTGACAATCTCCATACAGTCCGGTCCGTTCGTCTTAGACTATCGCATATCGGGCCTAGGGGGCGGCAAGCGTCAGTCCCCTAATAGCGGTATAAGTCGTGTCGGAGGGAAGCCCATTACACCCTGAGAAACTACTGGAACCTACCAGCAAATCTCGCTTGCCCTGGCCAGGGACTTTGCGTAATGGCTCTCTGACACAGCGCGATATCAACTCCCAATACCGGGAGAGACGAATCCTGTCTAACCGCCACTGCCTCCAAGTGCTCGGGACTGCACCTAACTGCTACCTGTTTGCACGACTCCTTTGAGTCGTGGTAGGGTAGCAATCTAAGAACAGTGGGACACACTCGAGGCGAAGTAGCAGTGTCAAGTCTGCGGACTATGCTGTACTCATGTCACCTGGGAACTGTTCACTGACGACTGGTATAAAACCAACCAACAGTTCCCTGTGAGTCCTGTCCGGTGTACCCGTAACCTAACGAGCACCTGCATACTATCTGCAGTACGACGTACTGACGGCTGTGGGACAGACCATCTCCCCAACTGGGATGAGAAGCGTACACACTAGTCTACTCCGGAGTATCGATGCTCTGTCTCGATAATCTAACGACCAGGGACCTGAATAAGGATGTGCTTGTAGACTACCCAGCCCCCACTAGTGTGACTGCCATCACAACGCTGGTAGTCAAGCAAGATTCTAAGAGCTTTATCAATACGTATACTCATATATTAAGATAGAAAAACTAAGTATCATACTACCATGTTTAGCAAGACTGTTATATACATGTGAATATCCCAAGCTTCCATTAAGTAATATACAAACTAGTATGATACAGTAATAGCCTTCTAGGGCATAAACACTAACAATCTCCCACTTGCACTAGGGCCATGTACTGGCGTATCGAAGACCGATGATCTCGAGTAGCCTCTCGAACTGAATCTGAGGTAGGGCCTTCGTGAATGGATCAACAATGTTCTCTTCAGAAGCAACTCTCCGAACCTCGATCTCCTGACGATCAATGATCTCCCTGATCAGGTGATACCGCCTTAAGATGTGTCTGGACTTCTGATGGGACCTTGGTTCCTTCGCTAAAGCTATAGCTCCGTTGTTGTCGCAATACAGAGGTATTGGATCAACTATGGTAGGAACCACCTGAAGTTCTGTTAGGAACTTCTTCATCCAGACTGCTTCTTTTGCGGCATCGCAAGCAGCTATATACTCCGCTTCCATCGTTGAGTCAGCAACGGTGTCCTGCTTGGAGCTCTTCCAGCACACCGCCCCTCCATTGAGGGTAAAGACATAACCCGACATGGACTTGGAATCGTCCTTATCACTCTGGAAGCCGGAATCAGCAAAGGCCTCCAACCTGAGGTCTTTTCCGCCGTAAACCAAAAACATCTCCTTAGTCCTTCTCAGGTACTTGAGAATGTTCTTTACTGCTATCCAGTGCTTCTCCCCTGGGTCTGACTGATACCGGCTTACCACGCTCAGTGCGTAAGCTACATCTGGTCTGGTGCACAACATCGCATACATTATAGAGCCTACCGCAGAAGCGTAGGGTATAATAGACATGCGTTCCCTTTCCAAATCAGTCTTGGGAGACATCACTTTGGAGAGGGTGATTCCGTGACAAGCCGGTAGATTACCGCGCTTAGAATCTTCCATACTGAATCTTTTCAGTACAGTGTCGATATACCTGGACTGCGAAAGTCCCAACATCCTCTTGGATCTATCACGATAGATCCGGATTCCCAGAATGTAAGAGGCATCACCCAGGTCTTTCATGGAGAACCTGTGTGACAAGAATCCTTTGACAGATTGTAGCATAGGAATGTCATTTTCTATCAATAGAATGTCATCCACGTACAAGACGAGGAATACGACACTTCTGGCTACAACTTTACTATATATGCACGGTTCATCTGGATTTTTGATAAAGTCATATTCTTTGACTGTCTCATCAAAATAGATGTTCCAACTCCGCGATGCCTGCTTTAGTCCATAAATGGACTTAAGCAGCTTGCATACTTTCCCGCTGCTCCCACTCTGATTGAAACCCTCTGGCTGATCCATATAGACGCACTCTTCTAAATTTCCATTCAGAAAAGCCGTCTTTACGTCCATCTGCCAGATTTCATAATCATGGAAGGCAGCAATAGCAAGAAGGACCCGAATGGATTTGAGCATAGCCACTGGAGAAAAAGTTTCGTCATAGTCCAAACCAGGTCTTTGACGAAAACCCTTTGCAACAAGTCTAGCCTTATAGGTTTCCACCTGTCCATCTACACCAATCTTTTTCTTGAAGATCCATTTGCATCCTATGGGTTTTACCCCATCTGGAGCAAAGTCCAAAGTCCATACTTTGTTGGTGTACATGGACTCCATTTCGGTCCGCATTGCATCTAGCCATCGTACCGAGTCGCCGCTCTGGATGGCCTGCTGGAAGTCAATAGGTTCATCATCATCTATGATGCAATCCTTTCTATCCCCATCTATGAGAAAACCGTAGTATCTCTCAGGCGGATGAGACGGCCTACTACTCCTGCGGAGGGGTGCGGGAATGTCCTGTTCTTATTGAACTTCCAGTTCTACCAAACTTTCAGTAGCAGTTTGTGGTTCTGGAATTTCTTCCAGTTCTATTTCGCTCCCACTTATTTCCTTTTCTAAAAACTGATGTTCCAGAAAATGGGCATTACGAGAAACAAAAACCTTTTGTTCCTCTGCGTAATAGAAATAATATCCCTTGGAGTTCTTTAGATATCCCACAAACATACATTTTACTGATCGTGCCTCGAGCTTGTCCACATGCTGCTTTTTAACAAAAGCTGGACATCCCCAAATCTTCATATGCTGAAGATGGGGTTTCTTCCCAATCCACATCTGATATGGAGTAGTAGGCACAGTCTTGGTAGGAGCCCTGTTCAAAAGATATGCCGCTGATTCTAGCGCATAACCCCAGAAAGATTGCAGTAACTCAGCATTACTCATCCTGGATCGTACCATATCCAATAGGGTTCGATTCCGTCTCTCCGATACACCATATGCTGTGGAGTGTATGGAGGAGTAAGCTGAGAGAGAATTCCTTTCTCTTTTAGGTAACCTAGGAACTCGGCACTCAAGTATTCACCACCTCGATCAGATCTAAGTGTCTTGATACTTTTGCCGGTTTGGTTTTCTACTTCATTCTTATACTCTTGGAATTTCTCAAAAGCCTTGGATTTATGTTTCATCAGATAAATGAATCCGTACCTTGAGTAATCATCCGTGAAAGTAATGAAATAGGAAAAACCACCTCTTACATGTGTAGACATTGGACCGCATACATCGCTGTGTATGAGTCCTAAGAGCTCGCTCGCTCTTACTCCTTGTCTAGTAAATGGAGTCTTTGTCATCTTTCCTTTGAGACAAGATTGACAAGTGTCATAAGTTTGATATTCGAACGAGTCCAAATATCCTTCTCTATGCAACTTAGTCAACCTTCTCTCATTGATGTGACCCAGTCTACAATGCCATAAGAAAGCTTTATTTAAATCTGGAGACTTTCTTTTAAGTGTGTTCTGGACATTGAAAATTTGGAGTTGGTTTAAAACATATATACCGTTATTTAGTGTACCAGACCCAATCAAACCATGATTAAGGTGGATGTTAACAACATCTCTTACAAACGTGAAATCATAACCTTTATTTGATAACAAGGAAACTGATATGATATTACACGTTAAGCTTGGTACAAAAAAACAGTTATGTAAAACCAAAATATGTCCACTCGTCAATCCTAGGTGATAATCCCCGACGGACGCAGCTCCCACGCTAGCTTCGTTAGCAACCTTTAGGGTCATATCACCTTCCTTCAGTACTCTACGGTTTCTCAGTGCCTGCAATGAATTGAAAATATGAGATCCTGATCCGGTATCCAATACCCAGGAAGTAGAGTTGATCGACAGGCAATTCTCAATTACAAACACACCTGAAGTCGAAGCCACAGCTTGCTTCGGTTCCTGGTTCTTGGCGTTCCACGCCTTGCAATCCTTCTTCCAGTGCCCTTTCCTGTGACAATGGAAGCACTCATCCTGGCCAACTACCGGTACCGCAAACTTTTTCTTTCCCTTCCCTCCCACCTTACTAACACCTCCTCTAGGTTTGGTGGCAGCCTTCTTCTTCCTTCCTTTGGCCTTAGCCTTGGACCCGGAAGAAGATGCACCGCTAATAAACATAGCGGGTGTTTCCCTTGCTTCCTGCAAGGTGCCCTCTGCACTCCTTAACATGTTCAGGAGTTTCGGAAGTTCAACTTCCTTTCTTTGAAGGTTGAAGTTCAGGATAAACTGGGCGTAAGTGTGAGGAAGGGACTGGAGAATAAGGTCTGTATAGAGCTCATTATCCAAAGTCGTCCCAAGGTCTGCGAGCTCTTCAATATAGCCGATCATCTTTAGGACATGTTCTCCTACCGATGACCCGACAGCCAACCTCGCTCGAAACAAGTTCTTAGAGGTCTCGTATCTTGCTATACGAGATTGCTCTCCATAAAGTTCCTTTGTATGGAGAAATATGCCATCTAGGTTCATATCCTCGTACCTCCTCTGATGTTCATTGTTCATTGAGGCAAGCACGATGCACTTGGCTTTCGCGCAATCTAAATCCCAGGTTTTGCGGATTTCCTTATCCGCATTGCTGGATTTGGGACCAGGGACAGCAGGTGCCGTAGCGGTGAGGACGTACCCCAGTTTGTCATAGGTCAAAGCCATTTTGACATTCCGCAGCTAATCTTTATAGTTTGGCCCGTCAGTATATTTTTCTCTAAAAGTAACTTAAGTCCAGTCATTTTCAGGGTCGCTGCAATTAGGAGAGAGAGAAGAAAACTCTTTAGCATGATGCTCTTGCAAGTTTAGAGTGGTTTTTAGTTTATCTAAACTGGATGGCTCCCACTGTTTCTCGAATCCTTCCTCAAACCATAAAAGAAGAATTAGCCAGGACTATTCTCACTGTACAATACTTGCTTAACCGTTCAGCCAGGCTAGTGTCGATACTTCGAGGGAGGTTTTCCAACGCTTTCGCGAAGTTCCTTAATTAAATAACTTCTTTTCTCTGGGGGCGTAACCCCGCTGACACCTTTCTTGACACCTACTTGGTTTATAGCATTGATCGTTAAGTGACGAATCTCCTGATAAGTAGCATATACTCACAGTAGGATCGGGATCCAAATATCATCGTTTGATAATGTTGAAGGAATCCTACCAACATTCATCAAACTCCAAATGGTATGCAACTCTTTGCAAATTTCAGTTTCTTTAAAAATTTCCGATATATATTTTTGCCCCATGCTCTTATGACCTTGGGTTTGGTCAAAATGTCATAAGTCACGTGTCAAGTTCTACCCGTCATTATCTTGTCAATTTGAACCCATCCGTATATACCCCTGACTTTGGTCAAATGATAATACGACTGTCCCAAACTAACTCATCTATCTTATGCAACAAATGAAAACCCAGCAGCTACCAAACACTATGCCTTGACTTTGGCCAAAATGCATAGCTTGAATACTACTGAATACCCAAATGAAATGACGGAGGGCTACGAATGGTTTTGGCGAAACCGTGAACGTAGTGAACTTGATATAACCGAAGGAACCTGATAGCTTTTAAAAGGAGTGGTTAAAGCTCCGCATTTAAAAATATCTGGTTTTTAAAATTAACCGAGTGGTTTCTTTTAAATTGTTCCAACGATTAAATTTTTGGTTTATTTTCTTTGCATTATAAATAATGCGTCCCATCATTAACCTATCATTGCAGAAAACAACGAAAATACAACGTCCTCTTATGCCATCCGCATTCGCCACGGGGTCCCGTCATCACCAGTTAGGTTACTTAACTAACGACAGAGTGGGGGCTGGGCTAGCATGGGTGTAAAACATAAGTGACGTCTAAATAGCTATCATATATAGATATTGTACATTCGTCAGACGCAATAATAGGCATTCCAGATCACAGATGAACTTTATTGGATTTGCAAGTAATCCTTGTTTGTTTTGAGCCTGCAACAAAAGACGGATTACACAGTTGTGATGAATAGCCATTACCCCACCCAAGACCCCAATGGGTACGGCAAACTACCTGCCCGGCAGTTTGTGCACCCCACCTTGGGTCTGTCCTAGGAGCAAAAACAGTAAAATGAAATAATACAACGGTGGCTACAACCGCAACCTGGATGTGCCCCGCAAAATAATATTACAACAAATTACATTTACATCAAATGAATTAAATAATAACCCATCACATAGCCCCGGCTATACATCACAACAGTCCAACACAGTTCATATCCACAAACAGTAAAAATCCATTACAGAAATGTGCAACCCCCTGCCAACCGACATACTAGCAGTTAGGGGAGGTTTACGAACACATTATACAAACACAGATATAATCCAACAAGCAAATACTGTATAATTTCGATCGATTAAACACTTTTAATTTTGCTCCGATACTTCTCTGTAAATCTGAAACCTGAGCAAAAATAAAAACTTCCAGAAAATACCAAATATCACAGAGAAGCAATACAGGAAATTTGGGTTCCTAAATCGCCAACTCGGCGGCGGAAGCGCGGCGGATCGGTGCTATCCGCCGCGGTTCCGCGGCGCTTTAGGCGATTCAGGGGCCCAAATTTCTTGGGTGTTCTTCTACTGTCTTTTTAAGCTTTCTGAACCTCCCTGAAAAAATTTTGGACTTCATTTAAAAATCGACAGAAACTTGTGATTTCAGGTTTTTCCGGTTTCGTTTTTTCCGTTCGAAATTCATACAAATTTGTAAGTAAGTTATTTATTATTTAGCGAGGCTCTGATACCACTGTAAGTCGATGTACAACACCCCACGACTTGCGGGGAGGCGGAAATAAGAAAAACGATCTTGTTCTTTGCTTAAACATCGACTAACTGCACGAATCGAAGCTAAACGATAACTAACAGGAAACATAGAAGTTCTATATTACTATGTTTAGGGATTATACCTAACGAATCGTGTCCTTCGTCTTTGCGAACTCCTCCTCCTCCTCGGCCTTCTCGAAGTAGTAGACGATCCATCGGAGAGCTTTACTCCAAGCTTAGCCTCTAAACTTGAGGCAACTAACCTTCTTTAAGTGCTAATCAAAGAAGCTAGGTGATATAGAGTGAGGGTTATGGTTTAATTAGTCTAACTAATCCTTGTACTCAACACATGAGAGGGGAGGATTAGGGTTTGAAGAGGGAGAGCTTGAGGAGAGAGAAGGTGAAGATAATAATGAAGTGAGAATAATAAGTTATCATAATATATATCAAGCATTTCTTTTTATCAAGAAAAGAAAAGAAATGAATTTAACAACCATGCTTGACAATATCTAGTGATGATTCACATCCATGAGTCATTAAGTATTTATGATGCATTAATGACATGGATGAATCATCCATATAACTCACTAATCACATTCATTGTATATGCCACCTAAACCTCCTTAGTCACCATCTTCTAGAAGCTTCTCGCGCAATTACGAGAACGCCCCTCCTTTCCGCAAAAATACGGAAAAACTTTAGACTGTATAAATCCAATAACCGGATACCAGTAACTGGCTTAAACCAAAGCCGACTGGTAAAAACTGTCCGAAAGTCGTATGTGCGTAAACACACGTATGCGTCCGAACCCTTGTCGTAAAACCATACGACCTCTATATCGTTTCGCCTGGAGTAGGGAAACTCTCTGTGTGGGACTCTAGAGACTCGACTACTACGCTGGCAGTGGGTTTAACCACAGACCGCAAGCGGCACAAGCTGTACGTAACGGTCCCTAGGTAGATGTCGATAAGAAGGCCGATGAGGAAACCCATCCGAACTCCTACTGAGCCTGCTGTGACAATCTCCATACAGTCCGGTCCGTTCGTCTTAGACTATCGCATATCGGGCCTAGGGGGGCGGCAAGCGTCAGTCCCCTAATAGCGGTATAAGTCATGTCGGAGGGAAGCCCATTACACCCTGAGAAACTACTGGAACCTACCAGCAAATCTCGCTTGCCCTGGCCAGGGACTTTGCGTAATGGCTCTCTGACACAGCGCGATATCAACTCCCAATACCGGGAGAGACGAATCCTGTCTAACCGCCACTGCCTCCAAGTGCTCGGGACTGCACCCAACTGCTACCTGTTTGCACGACTCCTTTGAGTCGTGGTAGGGTAGCAATCTAAGAACAGTGGGACACACTCGAGGCGAAGTAGCAGTGTCAAGTCTGCGGACTATGCTGTACTCATGTCACCTGGGAACTGTTCACTGACGATGTAAATCTATGTTAGCGCCCCGGCAGTCTACAGACGCCAAATGCGGAATAAAACTTTTTAACTTGGCGCTATCGTATACTTTAACCCGGATCTGCCATTATTGCTAAACTAACAAACAGTAAAGAGTGCAGAAAGGTTGTACCAACTGATCCGAGTCCTCCGGTCTTCATCTCCACTCCGATCTCCTCGCGGGATCTCCGTCCGTCTCCTCCTCGTCGGAAAAGGGGACTACATCGCCTGTAGCTTTTACGGGCTCCCACCTCAATACCGAGGCAACTCGGGCGCGAAGCTGGCGAATCGACGCGTCCAAGATTTGCTGTAGGAAGTGGTGTAGAATACGCTTTGTCTCAATGAGGTTTGAAGTTGCCTTGATGGAGGAATCAAGATGATACGAACTTGGGGATTTTTGTGGCAATGAAAATGATATGAATGATTAATTTTCCCACACCAAAATGAATCCTCTCATTTTTCTCCCCTCCTCTCTAAAAAGTGGCCGGCCAAACTATGTGAGGAATTGTGGTGGAGGGTGTAACAAAAATAAGAGGGAGGTGAGAGTAGGAGAATGGAAGTGGTGACTCTAAACAAACATCAACCATGCTTCAACTTTAATCAAACCATACCCTTTCCAATCACAAGTAAATGCAAGCATGGAAGAAAGATTCAAATCCTATCATAATCAAACCATTATGCAAGAAAACCCCTCCCCAAAAGTAATTTGCAAAACTGCAAATTACCCCCTCCATCGGAAAAGTCCGGCCGGGAAAGAACAAAGGAAAACCGGCCGGAACGGAATGCAAACTGGCAACTCCAGAAAACTGGTCCCGTAATAAATTACAGGAAAACCCGGATACTGTGCATACACACCCGCATCTGTATTCTGTCCGGATACAAATGCAAAGAGACAAAATCTACACTATACTAAACTAGGACCGGCTTAAACCAAAGCCGGCTAGTATTATCCGTTCGATCCTGATCCGTGCAATACCGCACGTATCTGATCGAACCCTGCCATATACCTATACGGCTACTAGTACAAACCGTCCGATCCTGATCCGTGCAATACCGCACGTATCTGATCGGACCCTGCCATATCTCCATACGGCCTCTACAGCGTTTCGCCCGAAAGCTGAGTAACAGAAAGTGTGGTGGACTCTAAAGACTCGTCAATACTATGGCTGTGGATTTAACCACTAGCACGTCAGAGGTATAAGCCAATACGTAACGGGCCACCAGCTATTGACTAAAAGGGACGTCGATGAGCGAACTCATCCTGACACCCTACTGAGCCTGTCAGTGACAATATCCGTACAGTCCGGTCCGTTCGTCTATGAGCATCGCATGTCGGGCCTTGGGGGTGGGTAAAAGTCAGACCCCCAAAAGCGGTACAAGTCGTGTCGGAGTGTAGCCCAGAACACCCTGAGATACTACTGGAATACCTACCAGTAAATCTCCTGCCTTGGCCAAGGACTTCGTGTAATGGCTCTCCTAGACACAGCGCGACCTCACCCCCAATACCGGGAGAGACGAAACCCCCGAAGATCCGCTCACTGCCTCCATATGGCTCGGGACTGTACCCAACTAAAACCTGTTTGCACGACTCCTTTGAGCCGTGGTAGGGTAGTAATCAAAGCACAGTGGGAACTCACACGAGACAAATGACGATCCCCAGGTCGATGAACTAACCTGTACACATGTCACCTGGGAACTGCTATCTGACGTCAGGTATAAGACCAACTAGCATGTTCTCTACGAGTCCTGTCCGGTGTACTCATAACCCAATGAGCACCTGTATACATCTTAGGTGATCCAACTGACACCAGTGGCTTGTGAGACCGGCCACCGCCCCTCGTCGGGGTCTCGACTGTATACACTAGTCTACTCTGGAGAATCAATGCCCTGTCTCGAAACTCCCACGACTAGGGACCTTTTAAGGATGTGCTTATAGACTACCAGCTCCCACGTATATGATCGCCCTCATACTGCCGGTAGTCAAGCAAGAATCCTAGGGGCTCTATCAACGTGCAATAGCGACATGTCAGGTCACCTAAAGCAGTACACGATGATAAAGGTAAACCTGATAGCATACTATCATCTCGAGTAAGACTGTTCTACCGGGATAGGTCCTCCCTCAATCATTGCAATCACGTGCCTGTGATCCAATAATTGACTCTGAGGGCACTATCTCCAACAATCTCCCACTTGCACTCAAGGCTAATTATTGCGATGTCGCATACTCACAGCCCGTGTGATACCGAACACCCAACTCCTCTACTAGTCAGTCGTACAAAACCTGTTTGCGAAACTATTGCGTTCGAGGAATAGCCTCAGTGAGTGGATCCGCTCTGAAGTTTCTTTCTATATCTCTCTATATCTCAAGTTCGCGGAGAAAACCATCTCCCGAAATGAGCAATACCTGTCTTAGAGTGTTTGGATGTCTGATGGGACTGAGCTCATAAATGAACTCCAAATCCAAACTTCTTAGACTGTATCGTCAACTGAACTTAATCAGTATCCTGCGTCATGCCTCCCTCAGTATTGCCTTGGACCACCTGTCCAAAATACTGCCCCTCGTCAGAGGGAAAACTATAACTCTGACAACCTCCTTGTCGTCCAGGTCACCTTGGAAGCCTGGAATGATAACTGTTTCCCGAATGGGGCTTTCGTTATCATATCCCTAGAACAGCCACTTATGTTCTAAAACTGCTTCCGACTGTTCCTCCAGGATTGGATCAATATCAACTTATTGCATCTAGTGCAAGAACAACATCTGGTGTGGTACTTGACATCTCATGATTGACTCAATTGCCTAAGCAAGTGATCTGCCAATCATGCACATCCCTCTCCCCTTTAGTCTGTAAGACACCTTTGGAGAGGGTGACTCCATCACCTGCAGGTACACTACCGTGCCAGGAGTCGTCTATTCTAAATACTCTTAGAATGCTGTCTAAGTACCCAGATTGGGAAACCACCCAAATCTAGATCTAAAACTATATATCTAGTAACCAGTATGTCTGATATAATGTCCAAGTCCCATGTGGAGAAACCACTGTGTGACGACCAAAGTATAACCGATCGTAGTATAGGAATATCACTTCCTACTACCTTCTCAACAGATCCATCCCCTATTCTGATGACGTCAAACCTATGACTGTCACATCAGAAACAGATGATCTATCTCCGCTATATCTGCTTTAGTCTATAAATAGACATCAGCCTGATGTCCACCAATGCTTCCGTTGCTCCCACTGACTACGACAACCCTCTGGCAGAGTCATATAGACGTGCACTTCTAAAGCTGGTTTAGAACGACGCTATACTCATCCTCCTGCCGGGTCTCACAGCGTGGAACAACAACAATGGCAAGTGTGGGTAAACAAGAACTTCCCTGTCACCGTCCTTGAGGCTACCGGAGTACCTCTCGGGTGCCTGAAGTTACCCACCTTATCTGCGGAGTGGCCAATGGAACGTCAAATCAGATTGAATCTTTAGGTTCCTTATCAAATCTCCAGTAATCGTTTGCGGTTCTGGAATCGCTTCCAGTTCTACCATACTCCCACTACTGTTTTCTGAAAAATAACCATTTCTTTTTAAAACTGTAGCGAGTCAAGAACAATATCACTATTGATCTTTCTTATGGTAGAAAATCAACCCTCGTCATAGCCTGGGTCAACCCACAAACAGCCATTACAGAAACGTGCCTTGAGTTATCCAGAGTCTGGTTTTAATCATAAGCCGGACAACTCCCCGTACCTTAACAATGTTAAGATATGAACTGTACTATATCCAATATAGAACCAGAGGCACTGATTTAATTGAACCAGATTCAAATCATGCAGCTGTCTTCAGTGCACGTCAACTAAATGGAGAGAGGCCGATCAGCGTTACTCAACTTAGGAATGCTTCCAATTATGAGTAACCTGAAAGAGAAGCAATTTCTCTTTATCATTACTATCAACTGAATACCATGCACAAGTATCTACATCTTCGATCACTTTGAAGAATCCCGATACTTGCTATACCTGGTTCTCTACTCTATTCAAATACCTATAACTCCTCAAAACTTAGACCCTGCGTTTCTACGAAACACATGTCTAAGAACTAGAGAAGTCAAAAGTAAACAGAATATAGTATGAGGACCAACCCCTCTGTCCCAATGGACACTGGACAACATACAATACTCTGTATAAGTCCGCTGAGTCTAACAACTCTTTCACTGTGTGTCGTAGGTTGAAAACTGTACTTATGGTTAAGAAGAATTACACCGCTGTTTAATGCTCCTTAGCTAACCATCCACTGATATAGGTAAATGTCATCGACATAATATCAAAAGGTATATCTCACTCTATGAAAATAGACGTACAGATATATCAATTTGAAATTGGTGCATAAAAGCGGATATTCAAAACCAAATATTTGCCGACCGGCAAACAGCCCAGGTGATTTCCTCAAATATCACCGATTACAACGAATCCCGATATAATGAGGATGATTACCCAATTCCCAATAACTTACTCCCACTCATCATCTGTAAAACCATACAGATGTGAGAATCATACCTGGTAAATACATACCCTGGAGCAAGTGTCTAATCGGGAAATCAGTTTTCATTTAACAGTACACAGTGAACTGAAACATTGAAATGTTTCGATGGGGTATCCTGGTATTCCTAGTAATGCCTCTACCATTATCCAGATTCACAACTATAACCGCATAATTCTTTGCCACCTCTCCAAATCCCTTTATATGTCTTTAGTCATTACCTTCTGCACACCCCTTAGGCCAAATGGTTTTCTTCCTTCCCTGCCGTTCGGCACCAGCCTATGGTTTGGAAGAAGACTATCCAATTTGCGCAACGGGTGAACTGTCCTAATCCTAGGAGCACTCGCAATGCGAGAGAAGGTGAAGATAAAAGACAACCGAATAAACCTTATTCCTATTTCTCCTGAACCAGAATCCATCCCCGAACTGGAACAAGTTCCTTTCGAGTTCGTATATAACCATACGATGGAGTATCCAATAAACTGTGGATCTTCGTAGTGATACGGAGTGTCCTGGAGAAATACAAAGGTGATTTAGGATTGGCGAAGAAATACTTGGTTTGGTCGTGAATATCAGTCACAATTTACTTTGCCCTCTTACTAATCCCTTGCTTTGTCTTAATCTTAATACCTTCTGCACACCATCGTTATGCTAATTGGTTTTCTTCATTCCCCACGGTTCGGCACCAGCCTAAGGTTTGGAAGAAGACTATCCAATTTGCGTAATAGGTGTACTATCTCCTAAACCAAGGAGTACTCGTAACTTGAGAGAAGGCAAAAAGGAAAAGACAACTGAATAATCCTATCCGTTTTCTCCAGAACCGGAAACCATCCTCGAATTCCTTCGAGTTCGTATCTAACCATACGATGGTTTTGTCCAATGGAAGTGGACGTTCGTAGTAATACGGGGTGTCCTAGAGAAAAAGGGTAAAAGTAGGAGTGGCAATGAGGTCTGCAACTCTGACAATCCAAAAGCCGGTGTTAAGAAAGTTGGGTCAACTTGGTCTCTGAGTCATAGTCTTAGGGTCGGGTCAATGGTCGCTGCCAGAGAGAGAGAAAAGAAACACTCAGCGTGCACTCTAACCAAGATCAGAATGGTTACCAATTTATCTAATCTGGAAACCTCCCACTGTACCTCAAATTCTCCTCCAAACCTGAAAGAAGAATTAGTCGGGGTCAGCCGAGGAGTAAACCAACTCATCAGTGGGAATCGGGATCCAACTCTCATCGCATGATAACGTGACGTAATCCGCTCACGTCATCACACTCCAGAAGGTATGCGCATATCTGGCAAGTTTCAGTTCTTTTGAAACTCCCGATGTGGATTTTTACCCCATGCTCTTATGACCTTGACTTTGGCCAACAAATCATAAGTCACATGTCAAGTTCTGCCCGTCATTCTCCAGGTTAATTTGAATCCACCCGTACATACCCTTGACTTTGGCCAACAAGGCAGTACGACTGTTCCAAACCAACGCATCTATCTATGCTGCATATGAATACCCAACAGCTACCAAACACTGTGCCTTGACTTTGGCCAACAAACACAGCTTGAATACTATTGACTACCCATATGAAACGACGGAGGGCTACGAATGGCTTCTGGCGAAAACCTTTAACGTAATGAACTTGATATCGTTGAAGGAACTGATAGCTTTTTAGAAAATATAGTGACGAAAAACCATTGCTAAAGAGGTCACTCCCGGTGAAGGGATCTCGGCTCTTTCCCCGTAGAATGAGGTGCAGGATATTCCAACTGAATACCACGGTGCAAAGCAAAAGTAATCGGCTATAGTGAAGTTAATGCCCTGACGCAAAATTCTGTCCAAGGGGTCACTCCCGGTGAAGGGATCTCGGCCCTTGCCTCGTCGACTGAGGAGCAGGATATTCCAAATGAATACCACGATGCAAAACAAAAGTGAACGTCCTTGCAATAACAGCTTTTTGAAAAGTGTTCCAACAACATCAGAATAGGTTTGTTTAACTTGCATTGATCCGAATCAATGCAGTCCCATCAAATGATCACACCACAAAGAACGAAAATATACTGACGTACGTATATGCCATCCGCATTCGCCACTGGGTCCCGTCATCACTCGTTAGGTTAGCTAACTAACGGCAGAGCGGGGACTGGACTAGCGCGGATGAAAAACATATACAACATCTACTAATATATATACCAATATATAGTATTTCGCTCAAGGCGTGAATAAAATGCAACATCACAGAAATGTACAGCATCACAGAACAATACAGATATCTGGGATCCCCGGGTTTCACAGAGCTACTACTGAAACCCGACGTTCCCCTGGTCGTGTGGATAGCCTGTGCAATGAAAACCTAGACCCCTACGGGCGCGGCAAGTCACCCGCCAAAACCTGAAAGCGAGGCAGCCCCTTCCAGCACCGTGAATGGACCACCCAGCACTTCACGGAATCCGGCAACTTGGGCACCCCTCCTGGGTCAACCTGTACCCCCTACGAGTGCGGCGAATAGCCCGCCAATTCCAGACTGAAGCCCCTCCGTCTCAATGCCCTGAGATGCGGGCTCGTTGCCCTCCAGAACCTGGCTATCCGTGCACCCCTCCGCAGGGTAACCCTAGTACAGAAAGTAAAATATACATACACCGGGTACATCGACCGCAACCAGGTCGTGCCCCAAAAGAATAATACAAACTGGCAGTGACGGCAGTCCACAAGTCGGACGCTCGCCACGCAATATCAAATGTACAAATAAACTCAAACTGTACTACCATTGCACACTGCTATCCACCACGACAAATCCGCAACATCACAGCACAACACAGAACATCAACGCGAATGTCACGTTCGCAAACCCGTCTAAAAGAACTATAGCAATCAGACGCGGTTTACCGATCAAATGACATTCCCGGTCGGAGATATAATGTAAGCACTGTAAACTAACGTGTTTAAATTTCGATCGACAAAATATCAAGAAGTGGGCCCCACGACTTACTGGTGAACAGTAACAAAATCTGGGCAAAAACGATATATTTCAAAAACCCCAAAATCCCACTGAGAACCAACTGACAAAATTTGGGAGCACGTGCTCCCCACGTGGCCGCGGTTGCGCGGCCAAACCATGGGTTTGGCCGCTCTTCCGCGGCAACTTAGAGGGATCACGACCCCAAATTTTGTCGTGACTCTTAAAAGTTCCTGCTCTGATTTTTAAGACATCCAGAAATAATTTTTGAGACCGTTTAAAAACAACAGAAACTGTCGGCTTGGATTTTTGTAGTTTTCGATTTCCGGTCGGATCGAAGTTTTAAACGCGTTAGCACAAGTTAGCATAGCAAAATGGTGAGGCTCTGATACCACTGTAAATCTACGTTAGCGCCCCGGCAGTCTACAGACGCCAAATGCGGAATAAAACTTTTTAACTTGGCGCTATCGTATACTTTAACCCGGATCTGCCATTATTGTTAAACTAACAAACAGTAAAGAGTGTAGAAAGGTTGTACCGACTGATCCGAGTCCTCCGGTCTTCATCTCCACTCCGATCTCCTCGCGGGATCTCCGTCCGTCTCCTCCTCGTCGGAAAAGGGGAGCACATCGCCTGTAGCTTTTACGGGCTCCCACCTCAATACCGAGGCAACTCGGGCGCGAAGCTGGCGAATCGACGCGTCCAAGATTTGCTGTAGGAAGTGGTGTAGAATACGCTTTGTCTCAATGAGGTTTGAAGTTGCCTTGATGGAGGAATCAAGATGATACGAACTTGGGGATTTTTGTGGCAATGAAAATGATATGAATGATTAATTTTCCCACACCAAAATGAATCCTCTCATTTTTCTCCCCTCCTCTCTAAAAAGTGGCCGGCCAAACTATGTGAGGAATTGTGGTGGAGGGTGTAACAAAAACAAGAGGGAGGTGAGAGTAGGAGAATGGAAGTGGTGACTCTAAACAAACATCAACCATGCTTCAACTTTAATCAAACCATACCCTTTCCAATCACAAGTAAATGCAAGCATGGAAGAAAGATTCAAATCCTATCATAATCAAACCATTATGCAAGAAAACCCCTCCCCAAAAGTAATTTGCAAAACTGCAAATTACCCCCTCCATCGGAAAAGTCCGGCCGGGAAAGAACAAAGGAAAACCGGCCGGAACGGAATGCAAACTGGCAACTCCAGAAAACTGGTCCCGTAATAAATTACAGGAAAACCCGGATACTGTGCATACACACCCGCATCTGTATTCTGTCCGGATACAAATGCAAAGAGACAAAATCTACACTGTACTAAACTAGGACCGGCTTAAACCAAAGCCGGCTAGTATTATCCGTTCGATCCTGATCCGTGCAATACCGCACGTATCTGATCGAACCCTGCCATATACCTATACGGCTACTAGTACAAACCGTCCGATCCTGATCCGTGCAATGCCGCACGTATCTGATCGGACCCTGCCATATCTCCATACGGCCTCTACAGCGTTTCGCCCGAAAGCTGAGTAACAGAAAGTGTGGTGGACTCTAAAGACTCGTCAATACTATGGCTGTGGATTTAACCACTAGCACGTCAGAGGTATAAGCCAATACGTAACGGGCCACCAGCTATTGACTAAAAGGGACGTCGATGAGCGAACTCATCCTGACACCCTACTGAGCCTGTCAGTGACAATATCCGTACAGTCCGGTCCGTTCGTCTATGAGCATCGCATGTCGGGCCTAGGGGGTGGGTAAAAGTCAGACCCCCAAAAGCGGTACAAGTCGTATCGGAGTGTAGCCCAGAACACCCTGAGATACTACTGGAATACCTACCAGTAAATCTCCTGCCTTGGCCAAGGACTTCGTGTAATGGCTCTCCTAGACACAGCGCGACCTCACCCCCAATACCGGGAGAGACGAAACCCCCGAAGATCCGCTCACTGCCTCCATGTGGCTCGGGACTGTACCCAACTAAAACCTGTTTGCACGACTCCTTTGAGCCGTGGTAGGGTAGTAATCAAAGCACAGTGGGAACTCACACGAGACAAATGACGATCCCCAGGTCGATGAACTAACCTGTACACATGTCACCTGGGAACTGCTATCTGACGTCAGGTATAAGACCAACTAGCATGTTCCCTGCGAGTCCTGTCCGGTGTACTCATAACCTAATGAGCACCTGTATACATCTTAGGTGATCCAACTGACACCAGTGGCTTGTGAGACCGGCCACCGCCCCTCGTCGGGGTCTCGACTGTATACACTAGTCTACTCTGGAGAATCGATGCCCTGTCTCGAAACTCCCACGACTAGGGACCTTTTAAGGATGTGCTTATAGACTACCAGCTCCCACGTATATGATCGCCCTCATACTGCCGGTAGTCAAGCAAGAATCTTAGGGGCTCTATCAACGTGCAATAGCGACATGTCAGGTCACCTAAAGCAGTACACGATGATAAAGGTAAACCTGATAGCATACTATCATCTCGAGTAAGACTGTTCTACCGGGATAGGTCCTCCCTCAATCATTGCAATCACGTGCCTGTGATCCAATAATTGACTCTGAGGGCACTATCTCCAACAGACGACTGGTATAAAACCAACCAACAGTTCCCTATGAGTCCTGTCCGGTGTACCCATAACCTAACGAGCACCTGCATACTATCTCCAGTACGACGTACTGACGGCTGTGGGACAGACCATCTCCCCAACTGGGATGAGAAGCGTACACACTAGTCTACTCCGGAGTATCGGTGCTCTGTCTCGATAATCCAACGACCAGGGACCTGAATAAGGATGTGCTTGTAGACTACACAGCCCTCACTAGTGTGACTGCCATCACAACGCTGGTAGTCAAGCAAGATCCTAAGAGCTCTATCAATACGTATACTCACATATTAAGATAGAAAAACCAAGTAGCATACTACCATGTTTAGCAAGACTGTTATATACATGTGAATATCCTAAGTTTCCATTAAGTAATATACAAACTAGTATGATACAGTAATGGCCTTCTAGGGCATAAACACTAACACATACGCGATCACTCTGCCATGCTGCATCAAAACGCACCCTAGCCCCACTCGAGAAGCATTGCAATAAACCACAAATCCGCCTGATCCGGAAGGTAACGATAACACCGGTGCCGTCGTCAGCCGAGTCCGTAACTGCTGGAAACTGTGCTCGCACTCCTCCGTCCAATCGAAAGGAACTCCCTTCTGGGTCAACCCGGTCAACGGTGTAGCAATACGGGAGAAGACCTGCACAAAACGTCTGTAGTAACCGGCCAACCCCAAAAAGCTGCGAATCTCCGTAACCGATGTGGGTCTGGGCCAACGCTGAACGGCCTCGATCTTCCTCGGGTCTACACATATACCGTCTCGTGAAATCACATGCCCTAAGAAGTCTACGCTGTCCAGCCAAAAAGCACACTTAGAGAATTTCGCATAAAGCTGGTGCTCCCTCAAAGTCTGCAGTGTAATCCGCAGGTGCTGCTCATGCTCCTCACTACTCCGGGAATACACCAAAATATCGTCAATGAACACTATAATGAACAGATCCAAATATGGACGGAAAATACGGTTCATCAAGTCCATGAAGGCTGCTGGCGCATTGGTGAGTCCGAACGACATCACCAAAAACTCGTAATGGCCGTAGCGCGTACGGAAGGCTGTCCTGGGAATGTCCTCCTGTCGAACTCGCAGCTGATGATAGCCCGATCGTAAATCGATCCTCGAAAAGTACCCTTCCCCCTGAAGCTGGTCGAATAGATCGTCGATACGCGGCAAAGGGTACCTGTTCCGCACTGTCACCCTGTTCAGCTGGCGGTAGTCGATACACAGACACAAACTGCCGTCCTTCTTCTTGACGAACAGGACTGGAGCACCCCAAGGAGAAACACTGGGTCGAATAAGTCCCTTATCCAGCAAATCTTGCAACTAACCCTTCAATTCTCTAATTTCCGCGGGGGCCATCCGATAAGGCGGTATGGAAATAGGCCCCAAGCCAGGAACCAAATCAATACAGAAAGAAATATCGCGCTCGGGCGGTAACCTTGGAAGCTCGGCAGGGAACACATCAGGAAACTCGCTAACAACCGGAACCTGATCCAATGGAACCTCTGTGGCACGAGCATCGCAAACATAGGCGAGAAATCCCTGACATCCCTTCCTCAAAAGCTGTTCAGCGCGAAGAGAAGAAATCACACTGTGAGGGGCGGCACCACGGTCCCCCAACACAACAAAAACCGACTCGCCGGGAAAGCAGAATCTAACTGTCTTCTCACGGCAGTCCACAGAAGCATAGCACGTGGCTAACCAATCCATGCCCAAAAGAACGTCGAAGTCCAACATCTCAGAAGGATTAAGTCGACAGGAAACTCCCTCTCGCCAATACAGACGGTACAGGATCGGAACACGTGCCTAGCAACAAACGACTCTCCCACAGAAGTGGTCACCACAAGCGGCTGATCAAGCAAACCGGACTCTCTACCCAAACTCGGCACGAAGTGTGTGGATACGTACGAGTGTGTGGATCCGGGATCGAACAACACGTGTGCATCAACTGAACATACAGGAAGGATACCTGAAACCACTGCATTGGACGCCTGCGCGTCCTGATGTGTCAAAGCAAAAACCCGCGCCTGTCCACCACCTGCGACTGACTGCCCTCTGCCTCGGTCATCTCGCCCCCTCTGAGCAACTCCTCCACGCCCACGACCTCTCTGTGCATGAGTCTGGCACGGAGCAACGGTAGGTACAACGGGCAACGCCCTCTGGGGTGGTGAAGGTGGTAAAGTAACATGCGGTGCTGCCGCCTCCCTCCGGTGTGTCTCGGGACAATCTCTAACGAGGTGAAGTAGGCTTCCACATCTGAAGCAACCCCGCGACGACTGCTGACCCTCTCGTGGTTAGGAGCTAAACATCTGGCTCCGTCCCATATCTCTGCCACTCCCCATACCTGGACGATACCTGTCGCGGCGTCTGAATATCTGTCTCCGTGCGGATATACCAGTACGAACTCTCTTCGGCTCAGGGACTGCCGAAGTCTCAGCCAGGCGCTCCTCGACCAATAAGGCTGCATCTACAGCTGATGCGTAAGTCTCATAGTGCTGTGCGCTGATTGCAAGGAACAATGGTGTAAGCAAGCCTCGAACAAATCTCTTGACTCGCAACTCCTCAGTAGCCACTAAATATGGGGCATAGACTGCTAGCTCTGTAAACAGCACGTCATACTCTGCCACTGTCATCCCTGGCATCTGGCGCAAGGACTCAAATCTGCGTGCTCGGGCATCCCTAACACTCTGGGGGAGGAAACGGGGTAGAAATACTGTCACGAACTCCGTCCAGGTGATAGGAGGAAGACCTGCTGCTCTGCCCTTCTCAACTGAATCACACCACTTCTACGCAAGACCTTCTAGGCGAAAGCTCACGAACTCGACCCATCTCGTATCTGCGCATCTGAGGGAACGGCATATACGGGCCATCTTATCAATGAAGGACTGTGGGTCCTCGGCTGTATCAGTGCCTGTGAAGACCGGAGGCTTCAGCCTCATGAACTCTGATAGCGATACTGTAATCACCTCCGTGGCTGCAGGGGCAACTGGCTGTGCGGTAGGTACCATCGCGGTCTCTGGAACGGGTGGAGCTACCTCTGGTCGCTGCGCTTGAAGCGTCTCAACTAGCGATCCTATCATCTGGCGCATCTCCTGCATGCTAGATCCCACCGTCTGGCGCATCTCCTGCATACCAGCCCCTAGCGTGGCGATCTTATCTGTCACGGCAGGAACAGCCTGCTCGGGCACAACCGGTGTACTGCCCGGATCAGTCCTCGTCTCGGATGAGTCAACTCGAATCTCGGCCCTCGCGACCGCTCTCTGTGCCCTCGTAGTCTTTGGCGGCATAATGGCTGAAAGAAAATTAGGATTCGATAAGAACACGGAAATCGAATCGCAGATATGTATGTATTCAAGAAGGAATTTAAATCAACAAGTCCTAAGGTCGCGTAGGCGGAGTATCGTGTCGTTAGTATGCCGCGGAACATACATACGCTACGCTACCCTGCTGCAGCTACCTACTCCATCATACCAGGGTCATCCTACACTCCGAAGGTAAAACCTACGCTCTGATACCAACTTTGTCACGACCCGAGAATTTCGACTCGTGACCGGCACTTAACCACGCAACGTCTACAGGCGTAACGCGGCTAAGTAAGCCGAACCCAGAAATCAAAACCAATAAATATTGAGTGATTTAATACATTTTCGTAAAAACAGTCATACATGTCCGAAAAACTTTTATTAATTTAGTATAAATCCTTTTAAGTTCAAGAGTTATAACTTTTATAATTTTGGCAACATTTTCTTTTTAAACATTTGCCCCGCAAGTCGGGTAAAAGCAAGGTGTAGCAGAAATGAAAAGTAAAATGAATGAAGCATCACAATATGATATACGACGCCGTAGCGAAGAATACACAGTAGAGCAAGGACAAATATCACAAAAGGTAAGACTGCATAAAATAAAGTCGGCTCACATGCGCACTCGACACCAGAGTACAAAATCATACATATCGTCCTCACCACTGTCTCTAAGTCACTACAGAAAGGTAGATGGAGAATACTAGATACATCAATATACAACTGAAGGATAACAGATACCATACAAAAACCCACCTATCAGCGAAAGGCTGACTCGCCTCAGAAAGGGTATCTGTGCCAAAAGATGCGGTAAACAGCCAGCCGCGACTACTCCCTAGGGCAACCTGCAAAAACTGTGGCACAACGGGTGAGTTGCCAACTCGTGAATAGAGATAACATATAAAGGTGATCGCGAGCATGCACATATAGCGCGGCTCTACTAATGCCAGCAGATGATATCAATGCATGCCAAACAGTGGATGCAATAGTAATGCAAGTGCTCTATCAGGTAAATGCTACAGGATGAGGTATATAGTAATCAATACTGAGCATGGGATAAATAACATCTATATGGATATGTCAACATGGAAAACAATAATCGGTGCCTCAGACTGCACCCAAATCCCAAATACACTCAGGCGCCGGCACACCCATCGGCCCTCAAATCCTGTACATCTTTGAGAAATCACGAGTGCCCAACATCGGCACCCAAAATATCATAAAATACTCGTGTCCAGCATTGACATGCAAATCCTCGTATATCGGGCTCCGTCAGTCCGGATCGGCCCACGGGGTCCGTCTGCGGTATCGGCCCTCGGCCCCGGCAGTACGGATCGTCCCGCATCCATCTCTCGACTCTGGTCAGTATCCTCCGGACAACTACCAGGTCCAACCAATCACCGGTAGGTACTCGCCCTCCTCTAGGCTCAATCGGTAAAACCCATCGATCATCTCTCCGAGGGAAACCATACCGGGCCCACCACGAACCCACAAACGGATCATCCACTCCTCGAATCGGGTTTCAAGCACACGTCTCAGCACCGAGAAAACGCGTGGTGGACACACCAAAATATCATATCACGAGGTACCGGGTTTTTCAAAATAGTGCATCTTTTCTTAAATACTTCCACGGTCCTCAAAACCAGAAATCACATGAAAATCCATCACCAATATGTAAATCCAATGCGAGGTACAATGTAAATCAATCCATGGTATGTGTATAAAGGGAAAACCGCTTTTTAAAATAGTTTCCGTTCTTAAAGATGTCATGCGGCTCCCAATTTCTAGAAAATCATAACCAATCATATGTAAGACGAACTACAGCAATGTAATTATGGCAGCTCTACAGTGAGTGTGACATGGCAATTACTAACGGTGTGTGTGTAGCATGCAAATAGTGCCCGTGCAATATAGACCGTTAGTAATAGTGCGGTGTTCTATCAGTTCTAAGCATATATATATATATATATACAGCAGGGAATGCAATATGCGATGACAATCCAGGGGGTAAATGCAATATATAATAATAAAGTCCTATCAGCCCTGACGCATAACGCCATGCGGGCGATATCCCCGTAGATGTGAAATCTACTCACCGTGTCTCGCGCTAAATGTATCCAATAACTTGCTTGCCCTTCTTCGCAGCGTCCGTCTCACTGGCCTGCGAACCTAGAATCACATAACATATATCACACATAAGCTCAATTTCACAGAAACGCGACATTACGGTCCAACTAGAAACCCGTGTCGCAAACCAATCGCGCGTGTGCGCGATACGCTAAAACGTGTGATCACGCGCCTGAAACTACCCCGACGCGTCGCGATACGCAAAAACCCCAAACCTGCTCACGTATCACGCCTGTCGCGAAGGTTTAGAAAAACGGCAAAACAGGTATTTGGTCCCAGATTTCTATACAGAACTAAACTTACAAAAATATATATATCACAGCACCCTACACACTAGCAGACACCTACAGGACCAAACCCTAACCCAAACCCTACCCATCTGGCCGCAAATTGCGGCCAGAATGAATTAATTGGCGGCCACATGAAGGAATTTGGGGGTCGGGTTAAATCTATGGTATCAGCACATCTCCACTATACTGCAGTCTTCCCAATTTCATTCTGAACTCAACGGGTCAAAAGCAGTTTCCAGAAAGTTCAAATTTGCACAAATACGATGAATTTGCATCAATTAGGGAAACTGGTGGTATTTTAGTGCAATCGGGGTTAAACTAGGTTAACATGGTCTCAATAACCCACTAACAACTTACTGAAATCAATTCACACCACACTAGCACAAGATTCCTACTAAACACCTCATATCGCACTAAAGCGCACTAAAAACCACTAACCGATGCAAAACTACTCTAACCAAGCAACTAGGGAATAAGTTTAGGAAATATACCTCATACTTAACCCTAGGAAGCTGAAGGAAGAAGAAGAGGTGCAGGGAAGAGGCTGCACAAGGTGCTGTTGCTGTTGCTGTTCACTGGTGCTGCTGTTACTGCTCTCTGCTGCTGCTGCTGCTTCTTGCTACTGCTGCTGCTGTGTTTGCTGCTGTGCTGCTGCTGGGGTTTGGAAGAGGTAAGTGTGTGTGTGTGTGTATAAAGACTTGAGAGAAAAACAAAGAATGAGAGGAAACAATTATCACCCAATTGTCAACCCTCCTCTCTCTCTCTTCATGATTGCAAGCATGGCTTGAGCCATGATGCACTCTCTCTCTCTCTCATAAGTTAACACCTAAAACAAATTCAAATTAAAACCACTACTAATTAACCAATTAAACTCAATTAAAACCCAAAAGGCTTAATCCCATGATTAACCCACCATGGTTAATAATCATGGTAATAACTCATTTTAAAAACCCTAGTTTACATGCACATGTGTGTGCAAGCCTAGGAAAATTTAGAAAAAATATTTATTAAATTAGAAAAAATATTTAAAAAACAATTTGGTAAACTTTTTATTAAAACCCAATATTTAAATATAAATAGCCACTAAACACATCCTAAGGTGTTACAGGGGGAATCTGACGAAGTCTGCTACATCGGCCGCATCCGTCTAAACCTCCGATATACGGTGCCATAAATCAACTTGGCATCTTCGGAGAGGTGGACGGATAAAACCAAATAGCATCTGCCCCGAATCTCAGCGTCAGGACATCGCGGTCCTGTGCGCCGTCTTTCGGAGGGGAACATACACGTTAAGGTAAAGAGCAACCAGATAGCATACTATCATGTCGAGCAAGAAAGTCCTCCCTATATATGTCCAAGCATCCACTACAATATACATCCTATGTATAGTAATGGCCTCCAGGACATACATATAACTAACAATCTCCCACTTGCACTAGGGCCATCTGATAGCAGTGGTTGTAGTATCTCATACTCAACCATCCCATAAAAGTCTCTCTCTGGGAAAAGGCCTTTGTGAGTGGATCCGCCGTGTTGTCCTCTGAGTCTACTCTCCTAACCTCGATCACCCTGGAGATCAACTATCTCCATGATCAGGTGATGCTGCCTCAGAATATGTCTGGGTCACTGATGGGACCAGGGTTCCTGGGCCAAAGCCACACTTCCATTGTCACACAATGGTAGGAACCTGGTTCATCTCATGAACCAATATACACCCAAACTGCCTCTTTGGTAGTATCTTTAATAACGATATTACCAGCCTTTATCGTCTAGTTTGCCACGGTATCTAGCTTGGAACTCTTCCAACATACCGTCCCTTCAATGAGGGTAAAGACAATGCCTGCGACTGATATTCAGTCGTCCTTATCACTCTGGAACCTTTCCAGTGATTCTCCCCAGGATCGATTGATACCATCTAACTAAACCTAGTGAGAACCCTAATATCCATTTAGATCTATCTCATAGATCCAAATCCCAGGATTTAGGAGGTATCACCTTTATCCTATTTAGAGAATCCTTGTGATAAGAGGAGATTGACCGTGTGTAGTATAGGAAACTCTTTTCCTATGAAGAGTATGTTGTCCACGTACAATACGAGGATCACTACCATACTCCCTACTACCTTTTTGTATATACAAGGTTCATCTACCATTTTGATGAAGTCAAACTCTTTGACTACCACATCAAAACAGATGCTCCAACTCCGCGATGCCTGTTTTATTCTGTAAAGCAACTTGCACACGTTTCCGCTGCTCCCACTGTTTATGAAGCCCTCTGGCTGTGTTCTTATAGACATTCTCTTCTAAATCATTATTTAGAAAAGCAGTCATGGCACCCAACCACCAGATATCGTAGTCATGGTATGTAGCAATGGCAAGTAGGATCCGGATGGACTTAAGCATAGCCACTGGAAAAGGTTTCATCATTATCCATGCCTGGTCGATGACGAAAACTATTAACAAGTCTAGTTTTGAAAGTCTCAACTTTTCCATCTACACCAAGTAATCTTCTCAAGATATACTTGCTCCTGATGGGGATTTAACCCTTCAGATATAGCAACTAAAGTCCATATTTTGTTGGTGTACATGGATTCCATCTCAGATCGCTAAGCATCCAGCCATTCTTACAGAGCCCCTACTCTCGATGGCCTGCTCGAAACTAGTTGGGTCATCATCTCATGATGCAATCCTCGCTCCCACTGTCATCGAGAAACCGAAGTATCTCTTAGGCGGATGAGGAACCCTTCCAGATCGGCGGAGAGGCTGAGGTTCGTCGGAGACTATCGAATCCCTTGGTTCTGTTAAATCATCAGGTGCAGTTTGTATAGCTGGAACTTTTCCAGTTCTACAGAACTGACCTTGCCTCGATCTTGTCCAGATTTTGCTTTTGACATAGGCCGGACAATCCCAAATCTTAACTTACTTAAGAGATAGGTTCTTTCCATACCATATCTTATATTGAGTGGTAGGCAATGATTTGATTCGAACCCAATTCAATAGGTATGCAGCTTCTCAAGTGCATAACCCCCAAAAGGAAAAAGGTAACTCAGTAGTACTCATCATGGAGCACACCTTATCATATAGGGTGTGATGGCTCTGCCCTGATACACCGACGTGCTGTGGTGTATACGGAGGAGTAATGCTGAGAGAGAATCTCATTCTCCTTTAGAATATTCCAGGAATTCCGTGCTCAAGTATTCTCCTCCTTGATCACATCAAAGGACATAATACTTATACCCGTTTGTGGTTCTCTACTTCTAACTTATATTCTGTGAATATCTCAAAAGGTTCGGACTTGTGTTTCAACAGGAACATATGTCTGAATCTTGAGAGATCAACAGAGAATGTAATGAAGTACAAAGAACCGGTCTTGGCATGTGTAGACATGGGACCTTCATACATCAACATGTATCATCCCAAGAGTTTACTAACTCTTTCTCTGTTTCAAATAAACAGAGCTGTGGTCATCTTATCTTTGTGACATGATCGGCAAGTTTCACCAGATGTAAATTCAAAAAGATTTAAATATGCATCTAAGTGTAACTTAGCTAGTCGGGTCGCATTGATATGACCTAGTCTACAATACCTCAAGAAGGATTCATTCATTTCTGAACTCTTTCTCTTGTGTGTGTTCTGTATACTAAGAACTGTAGTTTGACTTAGAACATCAATGCTTTTAGATAACGTGCCTGAACCGATCAACTTTTGATATAGGAAATGTTCAAAACATTATCCAACAATACAAAATTATATCCTTTCTTTAGTAATAAAGAGACTGATATGATTTTGTATATCAAGTTCGGTATCTAATAACATTTGTTCAAAATCAATGTATTCTGGTAATACAGGGTGATAGTGACCAACAGTCTTGGCTGCAACACTTGCACCGTTTTCTATCTCATGAAACTTATCACCCGTTCTTAGTTCTCTACCTGTCTGTAGCCCATGTAACAGATTACATATGCGGGATCCTGATTCGGTATCACATACCCAGGACGTAAAGGATACTGAGAAACAGTTCTCTGTAATGAACACACCCGAAGATGATGCATCAACATGCACTCTCTTCGTTAGGGTGGCACGGGAAATCTGGTATTCCCCTATTTCCTGCTCTGTCTTATAATATTTATAAGTTGGAGCGGGACCAACGTTCCCCAGCTCAGTATAACAAGCGGGTTCGGTCAATACATCCGTATTATTATCTTGATTAAGGAGTGATATGGTCGCTACCTGGAGAGAGAGAGAAGAAAACACTCAGCGTGCGCTCTTGCAAGAATAGATTGGTTATTATTTTATCTAATCAGGATGGCTCCCACTGTTTTTATCAAATCTTCCTTCAAACCCTAAAAGGAAAGACTAGCCGGGATTAATTACACGCTACAAGTTCGCCAATCTTTCAGCCAGGCCAGTGTCGGTACTTTGAGGGAGGTCCCCCGAGCTTTCGCAAGAACCTAATTAATGTAAACCTCGTTTTTACAGAGGCGTAACCCCGTTGACACCTTTCTAGACACCTACTTGATCGGCTAATTGTAATGTGTAAAACTCTCTCAGGAGTAACAATTACTCGCAGTGGGTATCGGGATCCAACTATCTCATAGAAAGTATGCAATCTCATTGCAAATTTCAACACTTGAAATTCCCGATAATTTTGCCCCTAACCTCCTATGACCTTGACAAAGGCCAACAAACCATAGGATACTAGTCAAGTTCAACCCGTCATTTCTTGATTGAATTAAACCCACCCCCACGATCCTTGAAAAAGGCCAACAAGGTCGTACGACTACCCTAACCTAATCTGCATCATATGTATAAGCAGATAAGCACTAGTCAGCTACCGCACACTACGCCTTGACAAAGGCCAACAAACGTAGCACGAATACTAACTACTACTTATCTGAAATGACGGAGGGCTATGACAGGTTTTTCTGAAAACCTATTGCGTAATGAACTTGATATTATTCTAGAATCAAATGATTTTTAAAATGGAGTGTTTTTTAGGCTTTTCTAGTTTTGCTAAAGGGTTCATTCCCGGTGAAGGGATCGTCGGCCCTTTCCTCATCGAATAAGGTGCAGGATATATCATATATACCACTGTGCAAAGCAAGGACTATAGAAGCGATCAAAAGATAAACCGAGTGTTGTAGCATCTGCCAGTTATTGCTAAAGGGGTCACTCCCGGTGAAGGGATCTCGGCCCTTTCCTCATCGAATAAGGTGCAGGATGTTCTACAAGGAACACCGCGATGCAAAGCAAGAACTGTAGCTACCTGTTTTTGAAAATTCGATTCCACAACATCTTTTAGGTTTCTTTTTCTTTCATTAATCATATTAATGAAGTCCCATCATTTAAGTCACCTAAACATCACAGATAAATACGACGTACACTTATGCCATCCGCATTCGCCACGATGTCCCCTCGTGCACCGTTAGATTAGGTAACTTTAAGTCACCTAAACATCACAGATAAATACGACGTACACTTATGCCATGCGCATTCGCCACGATGTCCCCTCGTGCACCGTTAGGTTAGGTAACTAACGGCAGAGCAGGGCAGGGCTAGTGCGGGTGTAAAACATAAGTAACATCTATATAATATATCATATATACTATATACAGTATCAATCTGAATATATCACATGATCACATCACAGATAACGCAGCAGAAAAAAAATATGAAACATTGGATATACTAGGACGTCCGTGTTTTATTTTGAGTCTCTATAAAACACGGATTCCACGGTCGCGATGAATAGCCAAACCCACTCCCCTAGACTCCTACGAGAGCGGCAAGCAACCCTACCAATTCTAGAGTTAGGAGACTCGGACTCGACTCCTCGAGTTGATCTCCTACTGGACTCTAGAACCCGGTTACTGTGCTCTCCTCCTTGGGTCTATCCTAGTGCGAAAAAGTAAATAATATACATCAACGGTGACATCTTCCGCAACCTGGAAGTGCCCCAATAAAAGAATATTACATACAAGTTTTTACATGAATGAAAATGAAAAACACTCATCTCACATAAAACCCCCCCGGCTATTCAAACACGACGATCCAATATAACATATCCAGCAACACATAACATCACATGTCATCAACGTAAGTAAATATATCCATCCCAATTGTCGTTGACATATAGCAACGAAACCGGCGATATCACATATTACACTTACAGTCACAGAAAAAAAAGTGTAAAACTACAATAGTTGTAATCCGCAACCTGCTTAGACATCGCATGCCTAATCAAATGAATTCCTTAGACATCGCATGCCTAACAATTATAAACCCCGCATTTTAGTCTCATCATCGAAAACACTTTTCAAATCAAGTCGGGCAATTCAACAAGATTCCCGACATCCTGAACGAATGCTCGTCGCAAACTTTAGTAGACGGCCGCACCCCCGATGCCGTCGATGAAGTGCACCAAGGCGGAACACCACTACCGCGAGCACCCGAACGGATGCTTTCGGCGACGGGGTTCTGCTACAGTCACTTGGTCGGGGCTATGGGCCGTGGCTGTCTATCAAGTTTACCGACGAGTATCCACGTACGCTACGCGATTGCGACAGACTTTTGATCACATCAAAATCCCGTGGCAACCGATCAAGTGAGACTAAACTGCTAGATTTATAACATTCAAATGTTGTTGATTCCAATTATTGTATCACATTCCAGATAAATAGAAAATGTTAAACTTTCCAATCGAACAATCAAACACCCAAGTTTTCCCGAAAAGCTCAACACATGAAATAAATTTAAAAACATCCACTTCATGCCACAGTACCAACGGTCCAGCCGTAGAAGGGTCAAGCCAATGCCTCACATGTGGCACGCCGTACTGCTCCAAACCCTAAGATTCAAAGGGCAGTTTAAGACGGTCACATAATCGAGTTAAGGTTTGTTGTCTTCTAGAGGGTCCATCGCGTTACTTGCACTACTTAGAATGTTCTTAAACTACGGAAAAATCCAACACTTGGAAGTTTCCCGGCAGGGGAAAAAGTAGGTATTTATATCCGGTCGAACTTTTTAACATGTTCTAAAATTACCCAGAAAAACACAGACAAAGTTAAATTTTCTGATCGAATCGACGAACTCCCAATACAACCTAGAAAACTCAACACTTGAGTATAAATTGAAATTACCCAGAAAATACAGCAACCATATAAGAACATTACTGTGCAAACAGTGGCGAAAGAAGCCATTTCATGGCCGCGGAACCGCCGCACTACCTGGGGTATGGCCGCGGTTCCGCGGCTCCTTTATGGAGTTAGGCCCACGTGTTGCACAGTAACTCTTAGAAAACCCTGCTGAATTTTTTGCGTATTTTTAATTTGGAAAAAACCACATTTTCAGAAAATGTACAGAGAGGGGTATTCGATTAGGGTTTCGGGTTCGATCGGACTTCTAACTTCGTCTACCAATCGCCTAAAACTCTAGCTAGGCTCTGATACCACTGTAGCGTTCCTAGGCATACTCATGAGGTTCTACAACTGATCAACCATGCCAAAATCAAAATTTTCATTTGCCGAGAAACCCTAAACAAGATCGATTACTAGAGGTAAGGCGAAACTACAAGCAAGTTAACTACATTAACTTCAAGTGAAAGGGACTACAACCTTTGTAGATCCGGTCCTCCACTTCCAAAGCTCCGTGACGACATCCCTTCGCTGCGATCATCGGGATCCCGGACTCTAGCGATGGTTTCGTCGGAGAAATGATCGGGCTAGGTCGTTGACTTCGATGCCGAAGATGATCTACGTCGAGGCGACTCAAACCCAAGCTCCATCTTCACTAGGTCATGAAACTTGTGAAGATAACACACTCTACTACATGGCAAGGGGGAGAGGATGAAGAAATAGGAAGTGGGTTCACTTTAGAATTGGATTTCTCACTTGATTTCTTCACTTGGAATTTTCAAGAAAGCTTTCTTCTCTTCATGAAGAAGAAGAAGAAGAAAAGAAAAAATGAATTATCTAATTAGAAAATTCAAGTGAAGTCTATCATATAGCAACCATGGGTGAGGTAAACACATATAAAGAATAAACTAGGGTTTAGGTGTAATGGTTAGGTTAAAGGAAAAAAACAAAATGGTTAAGACTTTTTTTCAAAGATGCTTAAAAGAAACATCATGAAGCTTCAAGCAAGAAAACAAATAAAGCCACCATTTTGTTTTTGCCAAAAACAAAATAAAATAAATAAAATAAAACCCAACCATAAAGCTAAACATGGTGTAAGTCATACACACACCCAAGTTTGCATGTATCATCAAACATGATACAAACAAGTGCACAAAAATATATCACATATACAACTTGTGCACATCAAGTGAGAATCAATCTTAAGTGAACAAATACTAGTTAATATAAAGTAATATATCAAATATATATTTATACATTAAATCGTTAAATCAATACTTGATTTAATGATCCGGTCATATCGCATATAACCGACTAATATCAAGTGTATCAATATATCGAATCAACATTTGATTCGGTAACCTGGCTATATCTTATATAACCGTACGATGATACAAATCGCGAGGATAGAATTCAGTATCACATACTGGTATTATTCTTGGTCCCGCACATATCTCATATGCGCTCCTATTTCGTTTCGCTTGAGCCAGGAAGCCTCTGTGTAGGACTTTAAAGACTAGTCAATACGCCGGCAGTAAGTGATGATCATATCAAACACCCACAAGCCGCAAGCGGTCTGCTATACGTAACGGCCACCCGGGTATTGAGCGATCAGAAGATCAACGAGCAAGCCCGCTCACACTCCTGTGAATCCAACCAGTAACACTTACCGCACAATCCGGTCTGTTCGTCTGATATGTCGCATATCTCGCCTACGGGTGATAAACGTCAGACCCCAGTAGCTCGATAAGTCGTGTTGATATGAGGTCTATAACAGTTCGAGAAACTACTAGTAACACTTATCAGTAAATCTCAGCAACCCTGGCCAGGGATTTCCGGTTATAGCCAATCGAACACAGCACAACATCAACTCCCTATACCGGGAGAGACGAATCCCCTCCTATCGCTCATTGCCTCCATGTGAATCGGGACTGTACCTAAAAACCACCGTTTTTCACGCCCTCTTGGACGTGGTAAGGTGGAAATCAAAGCACAGTGGGAATCACACAAGACTCTATGACGATCTCGGGTCTATAGACTAACCTGTACCAGTGTCACCAGAGAACTGCCATCTGACGTAAGGTATAATACCATCTGGGAGTTCTGGACGAGTCCGTCCAGTGTACCCAGTCTCCACTGAGCACCCGTATATCATCTCTGATGTCAAACACCAATGGATATGGGATCATCCATCGCCCATCTGTATGGGTCGAGAAGGTATACGCTAGTCTACACTGGTATATCGATGCCCCGTCTCGATACACCCACGACTAGGGACCTTGAAGGATGTACTTATGGACTACCATGTCCCCACTAGTATGATCCGCATCATAGTCCAGGTAGTCAAGTACACATCCTAAGGGCTTTACCAACATATAACAGAGAGACAATCAGTGTACACGTTAAAGTAAAGAGCAACCAGATAGCATACTATCATATCGAGCAAGAAAGTCCTCCTTATATATGTCCAAGCATCCACTACAATATACATCCTATGTATAGTAATGGCCTCTAGGGCATACATATAACTAACACACTCTACTTCTTAAGTCGAGTTTTACTGGGGCAGAAAACAACTACTCCCCCATTGAAAAACACTGCCTGGCGTTGATCTTCACGATAATAAAGCTCAGGTACTATGCGTTGGCACATGAGGTCCGTCTCATTTCAAAGGTGGGCCCCCTTAAATATTTGATGTCGAAGGCCATACTGATGGGACGACTCGCTAAATGGGCCCTGCTCTTGATGGAGTTCTCGATAACCTATCATCCTCTCAAGGCAGTAAAAGGCCAGGCCATCGCCGATTTCCTCGCTGAGCATCCGATAGCCCGCCGATTCTCCTCTGAATTGCGATTTGCCAGACGAACACACGTTTGACACTATTGATGGGAACGATACCCGATGGGAACTCTATTTTGATGGAGCGTCTTCCATGAAGAAGTGCAAACAAAGTACGCCAATGATCAAATCAGGGGTAGGCCTCATTTTCATGACCCCACAAGGAGGAATAATGTGCTTTGCTTTCTCTTTAACAGAGCCAAGGACGAACAATGAAGCTGAATATGAAGCTTTGATAGCAGGTCTCGAGATCGCCGTCGACATGGGAATTGAAAACCTCCTCATATACGGAGATTCTCAACTAGTCGTTAGTCAAATAAACGACGACTACCAAATGTGCAAACCGGAGTTGGTGAAGTACGGTGAAAAGGTGCAACAACTGTTGACCCAAATTCCTTCCTATACTTTGGAAAGCATACCGCGCGCGGAAAACAACAAAGCGGACGCGTTAGCTACGCTCGCTAAAGAATTGGCTGACGAGAACCTCGATGACGTCAGAATCGTGATACAAAGCCGTCGAGTGCTTGCCCCAGCAGAAATATCTCCGGAAT
Organism: Agapanthus africanus; assembly: GCA_030015575.1. Taxonomy (NCBI): domain Eukaryota; kingdom Viridiplantae; phylum Streptophyta; class Magnoliopsida; order Asparagales; family Amaryllidaceae; genus Agapanthus; species Agapanthus africanus. The sequence goes on along the minus strand of JASDDO010000012.1, from coordinate 87,457,529 downwards.
CATCCGAAGAAAAGGGAGCGACTGAGCAGACGACCTTACAAATAAAAGAACGAGAAAAGGCTGAGGACTGGAGGGAAGTCTTCATAGACTACTTTAAGTCCCATCGAATGCCCGAAGAAGCATCCTCGAGACATCAGCTCATGAAACGAGCTCTGTCTTTCGCCTTCGTCAATGATACTTTGTACAAGAGGTCGTTTGATTCTTTGTGGCTGAGATGCTTAGGACCGGACGAAGCAGAAAGAGTCGTTCAGGAAGTTCAAGACGGACTCTGCGGTTCTCACCAAGCAGGCCCAAAGATGAAGTTGAAGATCAAACGGATGGGCTACTACTGGCCCACGATGATTCAGGACTGCCTTGAATATGCGAAGCAATGCCACTCATGCCAAATCCATGGGGACTTCATCCACCAGCATCCAAATCCACTATATCCGACGGTGGGTAGCTGGCCCTTCGAGATGTGGGGGACTGACATAGTCGGCCCCATCGAGCCAGTATCGTCTAGAGGACATCGCTTCATCCTGGCGACAACCGATTACTTCTCCAAATGGGCAGAAGCAGAACCGTTGAAGGACGTGAAGATGGAGAATATCCTCCATTTCTTCAAGATGCACGTCATATATCAGTTTGGAACTCCGAGACGAATCATCTCCGATAACGGGCCTGCCTACAGGAGCCACAAGATCAGTCGCTTCGCGCAACAACATAATATAGACTGGAGATATTCCTCAGTTTATAATCCGCGAGCTAACGGTCTAGCTGAGGCCTTCAATAAGACCTTGACAAAGATCATGAAAAAGACGGTGTCCCGAAATAAGAAAGATTGGCATGAGAGGCTGCAAGAGGCTCTTTGGGCGTATCGAACTACGTTCAAGATGGCCACGAGCATAACGCCATATGCGCTGGTATTCGGCACAGAAGCAGTACTCCCCCTCGAGATAGAGTTACCCTCTCTACGATTGGCAGTCCACTATGAGCTGACAGACGAAGAAAATGCTCACCTTCGGCTCGAAGTGCTCGATGCCCTTGATGAAACACGGCTCATAGCATAACAAAATCAGGAAGCTTATAAAGCAAAGATGACGCGCTCATATGAAAGATTGACCCGACCGAGGACATTCCGCCAGGGCGAACTCGTGCTAGTGGTCAAAAGGCCTATGATCCCCAATCGCGCCAAGCGGGGAAAATTCGAACCGAACTATGAAGGCCCGTACATCATAGACAAAGTCTACCAGGATGGAACCTATCTACTTATAGATATGCACGGTGAAAGGCCTTTCAGGCCAATAAACGGTCGCTTCCTAAAGAAATACTACGCTTAATGAGCCACAGCCTAGGTCAATGATAGATGACGACGACTATGTTCGCTCGTTATCTTCCTAAGCCCAAACTCTATAAGTAGTAACTGGCCTTCTTCAGCACTGGACCGAAACGTCCTTAAACTAATGACTGGACCGAAACGTCCTTAAACTAATGACCGGATCGAAATGTCCTTAAACTAATGATGGACCGAAACATCCTTAAACTAATGAAAGACCGAAACGTCTTTAAACTACTACCGCGGCATCCTTAGGCTGACGAGATGAATAAAAAAAATATATATATATATATATATAATAAATAAAAACGGTATGTCCATAAGCAAAAAGGGCACAGATGAAAACCCGAAAGGGCTCCGTGAGTAAAAACAGCAGGGCTACCGGCGAGTGTTCGTGAAAACCCGAAAGGGCGCGATCTCGTAAAAAAAATAGAGAAGAAGAAAATAAAAAGAATAAAAAAAAACGGTACGTCCATAAACAAAATGGGCACGGATGAAAACCCGAAAGGGCTCCGTGAGTAAAAATAGCAGGACTACCGGTGAGTGTTTGTGAAAACCCGAAAGGGCGCAACCTCGTTAAAAGGCACTTATAGGGTCCTCTCGACCTTGTAAGGAGAAACCACCCGCGTGAGATCCTTACGACTCACAAGGGAGCAACACACTTAGGGATCCCCACGATTCCTAAGGAGAAAATACACTTGCGAGATCCTCACGACTCGTAAGGAGAACTCTTTAATGGGACCCTCACGGCTCATAAAATTTGAAAGTCTTAAGTTACAGAGACCTAAACCTGTGCTTAAGCAAACCCCCCCACAACTTTAGATATTGCCCTACAAGTGGTCCAATACTGGCCCTTGTATAAAATCCACGGGCGCGAATAAACATCTCCCTAACCAAGTCCCATCCGTGACTGGGGATATGTACGCATGATAAACAACCCTTATAAGTCCTCTCGGCTTATAAGGAGAAAACCCTCTTGTAGGATCCTTACGACTTACAGAGGAACATACACTTAGGAATCCTCACGATTCCTAAGGAGAAAATACACCTACAAGATCCTCACGACTTGTAGGGAGAAATACCTTTGTGAGACCCTTACGGCTCATGAAGTTAAAAGCCTTAGTCGACAGGACCTTAACCCTGTTCATTAAGCCACCTTTGGTCGACATCGACAGAGGCAAATGATGATTCGCTCCTGGCAATATCCCAGTTGTAGCGGTGCTGATGCCGAAATCGGTGTCTAATATCAGGTTTACGGCAAAAAGCCAGTAGGCCGCACATGCATACAAAATAGCCGAAATGATGGGGTAACTTTCAATAAAAAGCAGCAAATAAAAACGTATGCATGCAAAATAGCCGAAATGATTGGGCAACTCGCAATAAAGAGCAGCGAGTAAAAATAAAATAAATAGCCGAAATGATTGGGCACCGCGAAAAATAGCCGAAATGATTGGGCAATCGCGACTTTCGAGATGTAAAGAGCTGAAATGATAGAGCATCGCGGAAATAAAATAATAAAAATGAATGAAACTTTTGCCCTGCAGGTAAGTCCATAGTGACCCCTGTATACAATCTATGGGCATAAACAAAAAAAGGGAAATGGGACTACATTTCCCTACCAGGCTGCGTCAAAGGGAAGCCAGATCACGACGACCACATCTACAGCCTGGAGACCAACAGCGGCATTCCTCCTCATTCCAGCAGGACACGGACGTGACATCACCAATCGGAGCCATGGCAAAGTCCCCAGTTCTAAGACTCTACGGTTCACGGACAACCTAGAGTCAACCAATGACTTCCGTTTCGGAAGCAAGTCAACCAACGACCTCCGTTTCGGAAACAAGTCAGCAAACGACCTCCGTCACAGAAACAAGTTAGCAAATGACCTTCGTCGTGGAAACAAGTCAACCAACGACCTCCGTCGCGGAAACAAGTCAACCAACGACCTCCGTCGCGGAAACAAGTCAGCCAACGACCTCCATCTCGGAAACAAGTCAAGCAACGACCTCCGTCGCGGAAACAAGTCAGCCAACGACCTCCTTCTCGGAAACAAGTCAAGCAACGACCTCCGTCGCGGAAACAAGTCGGCCAACGACCTCCCCGTCAGAGCAATACTTCGACTCGGAAACAAGTCAACTCATCAACTACTTACGAGTCCTCTCGACTTGTAAGGGAGAAAATCCTCTTATAAGATCCTTACGACTTATAAGAGAAAACACACTTAGGAATCCTCACGATTCCTAAGGAGAAAATCCATCTACGAGATCCTCTCGATCCGTAGGGAGAAAAATCTCTGTGAGACCCTCACGGCTTATAGAGTTGAAAAGTCTTAGGCAGCAGAACTGAACCTACGGCCTAAGCCATCGCTATCTCGTGAAGAAACCAAAATGCTCGCTCTATTATCTGTCAACCATGTTTATTAAGGTAACATGTGGATAATAAAAGAAAGAAGAAAGCGACAGAAAGAACATATGATTGGCGTTGGATTAAACATTCGAGACACACTCATTCATGCATGTGCAAAAGACTCAGAACGAAAAATAAGACAAGCTGGGATAAAACTTTTCCATTAATATTGCAAAAAAATTCTTACAATCATAAAGCAATAAACGAGAAATATTATTACAATGGAATAACCTCAGATCCATGGCACGGATTGAGGAAGTCAAAACTAAGGCCATCCGGAGTTCTTCTGGCCTTTCTGATTATTCTTGTGCGCAGCCTCTCGCGCTCTTGTGTGTCAAGATCCTTGGCAAGCCCCCCAGCCTTCGATAAGCAGCGACTATCGTCGTCTGCTGGAAAATTTGATGCAGGATGTCGATGAGGCTATCCCACCGTTTCTTCGAGATCAGCCCCGACAGGTATACTGAATGCACCTTGTCTTCGGCATCATCTAGCGCATTGAGCGGTAAGGCCTCGTGGAACCCCGGGAGTGCTCTCCAAATTGCTCCCAGCACAACTTTCAAGAGAGCAGAGCGGCGGGGGAGCAGCCAACCAACACGTGCGTTCAGACGACCCATGACTTCCGCACACTGGGCATCTGTAAACTCCTGGTCTTGTTGACGTCCCTGTACACGGATATCCTCGTAGGTAATGAATTCATGCAGACTGTACAGACGCACCGCCATAATGCCTGAAGGAAATATCATTGGAAGATTAGCAATGATAAAAAGGGAGTTAAAACTCCTCGAGAGCAATGCTCTGCAGACAGGAGTGACACCTGTCAAAATCAATAATGAGGAGAATTTGAGGAAAATCCCCTAAAAACATTGAGAGCTTTGCTCTGCAAAGGTGATATAATAATAATAATAATGTAAAATGCCATCTTTAATTTCCAAGATCCATGAAGAATCCTTAAGAGTTCTTCTACATGATTTGGAAGGAGCAAAGCTCCATTGATGAATTAAGAAAATCCCAAGAAAATCTTTTAGAGAGCAGAGCTCTAATGGAACCCTAATAGGGTTCTCCTTAGTCCTTTTTAGACCTCTTTAGAGCAAAGCTCTACTAAAAGAAACCCCAAATGGGTTTTCTTTAGATCAGGGATCTATTGAGAGCAAGGCTCTGTTAATTGAAATTGATTCAATTTAAATTAAAATTTTTACCTAAAAAGTTTTAAGAAGTTCTAACTCTTGGAGTTCTTAAAGGCAAGAGCAGGGCTCTGGACAAAATGCTTATGAAGGGATGAAAATCATCTTAGGGGCCAAAGGCCCTATTTATAGGCATCAAATACCCTTTCAACTTCCAAGAGTTGCCGCGACGGTTAGAATTCTATCACCGCTGCGCTCACGTTTGGAGGGCCACGTAAGCGCAACGGTGGGGGGGCATTTGTTTACCCCAATCAGAGCAAAGCTCTGTTCAAATTCCAATGCGGGAAACGAAGCAACGCTTCTGTTTCCCCCAATCAGAGCAAAGCTCTGCTTTGAAAATTAAAGTAAAAATTAAAAGTTAAAATAAATGAAGCAACGCTTCAGATTTCTTGCGCTGCGCACAACGCGCCACGTGTCAAAATCAGACACGCCAGTGCAAGGAGCGCAGCGCCCAAGGCAGCTCGCCCAATCAGAGCAAGACTCTATTTAAAACGAAAATTAAAGGAAGCAACGCTTCAGTTGACTTGCGCTTTGCGCTGCGCGATACGTGGCAGCGCAGTTGCGCTGCACTCTGCGCTGCGCGCCATGTGGCAGCACAGCTGCGCTGCGCTCCGCGTGGCAGCGCAGTTGCGCTAGCACAGTTGCGCTGCGCTGTGTGCTGCGCGACACGTGTCAGCGCAGTTGCGCAAGCGCAGTTGCGCTGCGCTGTGCGCTGCTTGACACGTGTCACGCGCTGGGGCATTTGCGCTAAACAGAATTAAAATTTTTAAGAAATCTTTCTGTTCTTGTTAAAACAAGAAGATTTTCTTCTGTAAAACAGGAGCTCTTGGATCAAAGATCCAACGGTGGGGAAAATTCCCTAAATCACTCAGAGAAAGATCTCTTTAACAAATTTAACAAATTTATGGGCACTATATAAAGGCCTCTAGACTACAAGTCAAAAAAAAACATTGTGAGAAATCAAGAGCTTCAAACAGAGAGAATTCTGAAGAAATTTCAAGAACAAAAAAGGTAAAAAAAAACCCTTTAAGATAGAAGAATTTCTTCTAATAGATGATTGATCTAAGAACAAGATCAATGATCTTCGATAAAAAAACAAAAAATAATAGTGTTTTGCACTTATGAACCATTGGTTCTCTGAAATCAAGAAAAAAAACAAGAAATACTTGTTTTCTTTGATCTAAATTAGATCAAGAAATCAAATAGTGCTTTGCACTTTTTTATGAACCATTGGTTCTGGAATCTAAAAGATTCTCAAGTTAATAGTGCCTTGCACTTGCGAAACTGCACTGTTGCGCTCTTAGGTTGGCGCAAGCCACCAGAGAGCGCCATGTGTCAGTACCAGAGTGCGCTACGTGTCAGCAGCGCAACAGCGCAGCGCACTAGCGCAGTGCACTGCGCATTTGCGCTTGCGCTCACCAGAGCATGACACGTGTCACCTCCACATGCGCTTGCGTTCAATGATTGGCGCAAAGCGCCTGACGAATGCATTGCATTATTTACTGAAGGGCTAAGCCCAATTAAAAAAGGCCTAACAGGCCGAATAAAATGCTATGCATTAAAAGGGCAGAGCCCAAACAAAGCAGATGCTGTGCATCATTTAAAAGGGGCAGAGCCCAAACAAAGGTCCAAGAGAGACCAAGATTAATGCTATGCATTATTAAATAGGGGCAAAGCCCTAGCACAGGCCTAATAGGCCAAAGATAAAAACGTTGAATATTCTCAACTGGACTTAGCCCAATCATGGCCGTAAGTCCTCAAATTAAATTGACTGAGCAAGACTGCTCTCTTAAATCAATTTACATACGGTTCGAGGGTACTTCTCCAAACTCCTTTGACTCCTATCGTTGTGATCCTTCAACGACGTCAGAGAGGTGACGGGTCCCGACCACCACACATCAATACGGACTGTGGGGTCCTTAAACCCACGGACTTAAGCGTCCTTAAACTAAGATACGGACTGTGGGGTCCTTAAACCCGCGGACTTATGCGTCCTTAAACTAATGGAATGATGCGTCCTTAAACACACCCATATGGAATTTGGGGTCCTTAAACCCATGGACTTATGCGTCCTTAAACTACCAATAGACCGCAATGTCCTTAAACTACCGATGGACCGCAATGTCCCTAAACTACCTATGGACCACTACGTCCCTAAACTGGAACAATAGAGCCCCCAAACGCTCTTTTGTTGGATCTAAACGATCCCGTTTAAGTTGATCTTAGACTCAAATATGGCTAACGTATCCTTAAACATTCAAACAGACTTTAGTCCTAAATTGGACTATAAGACCCCCAATTAATTTTGGTTCAAGGGTACATCTCTGAACTCCTCTGACACCTATCGTTGTAATCCTTCAACGACGTCAGAGAGGTGACGAGTCCCGACGGCCATATATTAAATGGATCACCATGTTAAGTTGATCTTAGTCTCAAACAGGACTAACGTATCCTTAACGAACGTTTGAGTTGATCTTAGCCTCAACACGGCTAACATATCCTTAGACTAAAACACTAAACCCAAATCTAAGTAAATACGGATTTGGACTAATCCACGTCCTACGGGCGACGGCATCATTTAGTCTCCGTATACAATCCACGGGCAATCACAAACAAAACAAACACACACGACACGAACTGAAATTCTGGAGAAGGAGAAAGTTGTTACCGTGACACGGTAGCGTAATTAACTGCAGGGGCTTGCGCCTGCAGGGAAGAGCGTCCCCACAATCAAAAACCCCTCAGGCGAGGGGGAATCTGACGAAGTATGTTACATCGGCCGCATCCGTCTAAACCTCCGATACACGGTGCCATAAATCAACTTGGCATCTTCGGAGAGGTAGACGGATAAAACCAATTAGCATCTGCCCCGAATCTCAGTGTAAGGACTTCGCAGTCCTGTGCGCCGTCTTTCGGAGGGGAACAAACCTACTAATTAAACTTATTAAGAATGATTAGTAGAAAATATATAATAATTAGCTCACTTAATTTTTCCTTTTTTTCCATTCCTCACTTGAAGAAAATCAAGAGAGGAAGAAAACCCATGGTGATGAGATAAGAGTATGAAGATGATAAGGTTCAATACTATGAACAAAAACAAAAATGAGTCATAACAAAATGAGTCACCAATTCTACAACCATCTAAAATGCATGACTCATTTTTATTTTCATTTCTATCATATAAGTCTCATACTCCCAACTTATATGTATTATCATACTTGTCACATTATTTATATCAAATATAAATATTAAGAGAAGAAAATAATAAAGTGGGTGTGATATTAGTTAATATATAAATATATCAATATATAATTATATCAATATATAAACATATATTATCTTATTAAATCAATACTTGATTTAATAATCCGTTTATATCATATATATACCAGTTAATATCAATTAACACCCGATTAAAATACGTGTATCAAATACACATGTTTAATCGAACTCCTGCACGTATCCCTATACGTGCCCTACATCGTTTTGAATGTGCTGGGAAATCTCTGTGTGGGAATCTAAAGACTCGACAATACGATGACAGTATGTTAAGATCATATCCATACCCCACAAGCATGTCAGCGGTACTAGCTGCACATAATGGCTACTCAAGTGTTGATCGAAAGAAGGTCAACGACCAAGCTCATCTGAACCCTGCAAATTTCTATCAGTGACATCACCGTATAGTCTGGTCTCTTCGTCTAAGAGTATCGCATATCGGGTCTAGAGTTTGGAATCTGTCAGACCCCAATAACTCGATAAGCCGTGCGACAGAGAACTCATAACCAACCGGAGATAGAATTTATAACACTTATCAGTTTATTTCCACTGCGATGGCCATTGACTTGTGGTTGTAGTCATGTCCTGCATTGTGTGACATCAACTCCCTATACCGGAAGAGATGAATCCTCTCGATCGCTCACTGCCTCCACGTGCTTCGGGACTATACCCAACAAAAAGATGTTTGCACGACTCTTTTGAGCTGCAGTAGGGTAGAAGTCTAAATATAGTAGGAACACACATGTGACATTATAGTGATCTCAGGTCCTAGAGACTAAACTATACTCTTGTCACAAAATAATTGCTACCTGACATTGGTATATTATCAACTAGGAGTTCTCGGTGAGTCCGTCCAGTGTAATTCATCCAATGAGCACCTGTATACAATCCTTGATGTCAAACACCAATAGGTGCAGGATCAGTTATCGCCCTCCAACCGGGTCAGAAAATGTACACACTAGTCTAAGCTGGAGTACTGTTATTCAGTCTCGATACTCCTACAACTATGGATATTTAAGGATGTGCTTATCGACTACCCAGGCCCCATTATATGATCTTCATTATCATCCTGGTAGTCAAGCAAAATCCTAAGGCTTTATCTCATGTCTAAACGATACGTGATAGTGAATAAAACGCATCACATGAAAGATAAAGACGAACCAGATAGCATACTATCATCTTGAGTAAGATTGCTCTTTAGTATAGGTCATCCTTCAATTACAATAATTGACTTAAGGGCACCTATATCTAATAATCTCCCACTCGCACTTAAGGCCAATATTGTGGTATCGCATACCCAACTTTTTTACAAGCAGTTTTGCAAACTTTGTTCGAGAACTAGCTTCAATAAGTAGACCCGGCACAGCGTTTCTTTCTGTTTCTCCCTGAATCTCAAATTCGTAGAGATCAAATATCTCCCGAACTAAGCAATACCTGTCTTAGTATTTTCCTGAACTGATGATGGGATCATGTTCATAATGAACAATTATATCCAGTGAATTCTCAGACGGTATCCTTTACTGATCACAATCAGCATCTAGCGCCACGACTACCTACACCAAGAACATCAAATGCTCTTAACTGCTATCCTATGTTTCTCTAGGATTGGACTGACATCCATATCATGTATAGAGAAACACTTATGACCACCATTATTTTACCAATTGCAGCATAGGAACATCACTTCCTATCATGAGTATGTCATCCACATGTCATATGAGGAATCTGACAACACTCCTTACTACCCTTTTATAAATATTAGGTTCACCTCTCATTTTGATGAAGCCAAACGCTATGACCATACCATCAAAACATATGATCGTTCTCCGCTATACCTATTTTAGTCTAAAAATAGACTTAAGTAAGTTGCACACTTACCGCTGCTTGCACTGATTTAGATAATTCTTTGGCAGAGTCATATACACGTACACTTCTAAATTCAATTTAAAAAAACGTTAGTCATCCATATGCCAGATATCATAGTCATGAAAGACAAAATGACAAGTTATATCCATTTGGATTTCAGCGCAGACACTGAAATAATAGTTTCATCACAATCCACTACGTGTATTTGATGAAAACTTTTTACTACAAGTATAGTTTTATTAGGTTAGTACATTTCCATTAGAACTGATCTTGTAAGATCTACTTGCTGCTAATGGGCCCCTTCAGGAGCATCCAACAAAATCTACACTTTGTTGCAGTGCATGGAGTCCAACTAGGATAACTTGACATTCTGCCATCAATCGGAAGTCACCACTTCCTATGGCCTGGTGATAACTAGTAGGGTCATCATCACATGATACAAGCCTCTTTGTTACCATCAACGAGGAAACCATAGTACCTCTTAGGCGGCTGAGGCCACTTACCATTTATGTGAAGCAGGATAAGTTTTGTCAGGGTCAATTGAATTTTCAGATTCTACTAAATTTTTTATAAACGTTTTTGGATCTGGAATCACTTCCAGTTTTACCATACTCCCACTAATTTCTTTTCCAAGAAATTCCTTTTCTAAATTAAAAGGTGGGGTGTCGAGAACAAAACAACTTTTGATCCCAAAAATGGTAGAAGGTTAAACCCTCATCAATGCCTGGGATAATCCACAAAATTCCATTACGGAAACGTGTCTTGAGTTTATCCAGATTCTAGTTTTAAGAATAGGCCGGACAACTCAATATCTTAACAATCTTAAGATGATAACCCATTCGATGTCACATATAGAATTTAAGGCACTGATTTAGATGGAACCAGTATCAATTGATATACATCTATTTCTAATGCATCTGTTAATTGAAAAAGGCGATTCAACATTACTCATCATGGAACACATCCACGGATGAGAAATCTGAGAGAATCAAATTCTCGATTATATAATTACGGAATACCTAGCATAAGTATCCATATTTTCGAACATTTCAAAGAATTTTGATACTTTTAACGTTTGGTTCTCTACTTTATTCCTATATTTTATGAACTTCTCAAATTTTTGGACATTGCATTTTAAAAAGAATGCGTGTCTAAAATTAGAGAACTCATAGAAAAACGGAATGAATTATGAGTACCAACCCCTTGTCCAGGTGGACACCGGACAGTATACATCAATATGTATAAGTCCTATAAGTTCATTAACTCATAATCTGTGTGTTGTAATTTGAAAACTGTCTTTTGGTTAAAAATGTATATTCTGTTATTCATTGCACCTTATCCAATCATCAAATGATAAAGGCAAATGTTCATAACATAATTTTTGAAAATTTATATCCTACTTTATCAAATAAAGAGACGGATATATAAGTTTTTAAAGTTGGTACATAATAACAGATATTCAAAACCAAAAGTTTGCCAAAAGGCAAAACTAGGTGATTTCTTCAATAGCAATAATTGCTCCGATATCCAATATTGAGGTTCAAATCACCTTTCTAATAATCTAACCTTTCTCAGCATCTGTAATAACTTACATATGTGGAATGTTAATCTGGTATCTATATAGTTAGGAGTTAGAATCAGTTCTCGATTACAATCACATAAAAAACATGGAATATCAAAATGTTTCAAGGGGTGGCCGGGTATTCCTATAGATGTCTTTTTCACTTCTCAGGATCATAACAATAGTTGTATTTTCCTTTCCGCTCATTTCGACCCCTATTGTTGTCTTTCTTTTTTACCTTGTGTATACCGGACTTATACTAGTTGGTTTTCTTCTTACCCTTCCTTTCAGTTCCAGTATCAGGATTGGAAGAAAACTATCCAACAAGCGTAACTGGTATATTCTCTTTATTTAAGGAGCTCTCAAACTTAAGATAAGGTAAAGAGGAGAGACAAATGTATTGTATCATATACAATTCACTTTTTCCAGAACCTGCGGCTATCCTCTATTGAAACAATTTCTTCGAGTTCGTATTTGACTATACGATGGTCTTCCGACCAATATGGATTTCTGTATCAAATATAGAGTATTCTGAAGGAAGCAAAAGGGAAAATGGGAGGGGTAAGGACATATACGACTATGTCGTGAAATAGGGCAATCATGACATTCCAAAACCATTGATTGTAAAAAGGTTCGGTTAATTTGGTTTACGGGTTTTAGTTTAAGGCCATTCTTAGGTCGCTGCTAGAGAGAGAGAGAGAGAAGAAACACTCGTTGTACACTCTATCAAGATTAGATTAGTATATTTATTTAATCTGGATGGCTCCTACTGTTCCGTTGAATTCTCTTTCAAACCCTAAAAAGAGAATTAGCCAGGATTATATTCCAAGAGTAACTATTACTCACAGCGGGAATCGAGATCCAAACTATCATGGCGTAGTAACCTTGACGGAAGTCAACAAGTCACCCCACTCTATAGAAGGTATGCAATCTCATTGCAAGTTTCAATATTTGAAACTCCCGATATCGGATTTTACCCCTAACAACCTATGACCTTGACGGAGATCAACAAACCATAGGCTACTAGTCAAGTTCTACCCGTATTTCGTGATTAACACGAATCCACCCACATAAGCCCTTGACGGAGGTTAACAAGGGTATGTAACTGTCCCGGCTAATCGCATCACTATACTAACAGGAAGACATCATTAGCTACCGTACACTACGTCTTGACGGAGCTCAACAAACGCAGCACGAATATTATGTACTGTACTTCCTGAAATGACAGAGGGTTATGAATGGTTTTGAAGAAAACCTTTAACATAATGAACTTGATCTCATCGTAGGAACCAAGTGGTTTTGCATATTTATAGTTATGTAGACTATTGCTTAAGTGCAGATTCCCCATGAAGGGATCATGACTTTTCCCTTATTGAATGGGGTGCAGGATATTCCTAATCGAATATCTCGATGTAAAGCAAAAGACTATGGCTATACAATTTGCAAATTTATAATAACACAAGTTTTTTCCAAAGAGGCCACTCCCTGTGAAGGGATCTAGGTGCATGATATTCCTAATCGAATACCTCTGTGCATAACAAAAGATTCGATTATAACACCACAATATCTGATATTTGGTTCCTACAATATGTTGTAGGTTTATTATCTTTGTATTAATCCGAATCAATACAGTCACATCATTTAGATAATCACATTACCTAACATTTTTCACACAATCATAGAAAAAGTATGAAAAGAAAATAGTATGCACATATATGCCATCCATATTCACCATGGGGCCCCGGATCTTCACCGTAAGGTTACTTAACTTATGGCACGGCAGAGGCAAGGCTAGTGCGGATGCGAAACGTATATAGCATTTATATATATATCCAATATATCACATATATCAATATCATCATATAAAACATCGCAGGAAGATAATCATCATTATAGCTAAGCGATAAATATCATCACAGGCAGGTAAACATATCACAAGCAAGTAATGAATATCATAGAATAGGGATGGTCGGATCACCTAGGAATTCTGCTTTTCGTTCGAGCCACAAACGAAATGTGACATTCCCCGGTCGTGTGAACAGCTTATGCGCAGCCAAAAGTAAACCCCTATAAGTGCGACAAGCTACCAGGCAATCCAAGAAACGAGGCAACCCAACTTCATCACCCGAAACTTTCTCGAATCCGGTGACTTGAGCACTCCTCCGCGGGTTTATACTATACCCCCTACAAGCGTGGCAAGCAACCCACCAATCCTAAACTCGAGCGACCTGATCTCAACTCCTTGAGATGGCCATCCGCTGCAATCTAGAATTCAGCTACTCGTGCACTTCTCCGCGGGGTAATCCTAAACCTGTATTATACAATGGCGACAACGGTCACAACCCGATCCTGTCTCTACAAATAATAATACATAAAATGACGACTACGACCATATGTGAACCGCTAAGTTCCGAAACAAAGAATATACATATAACGGAAACGGCCGCCACATGTTGGAGCTCGTCCCGAATAAATGAATATACAAGATGGCTACAAGCATGAATGGAAATAACACTTATCGCAAAATCACACTTCCGTACGGGGGCTATTCATTTCACGACAATCCAAACACATTCCATCCACACCAACATCTCAATAACAAATGTGCAAGCTCGTCTAATTGATCATATAGAAATTAGGCGACATTTACTAACGCATATCCTTATATTAACCGTGTTCAAGTCGACTAAATCAAACACTTTGATTTAGTTGATTTGAACCATGACATTAGAATTCATAAACCGCGAGATCGCAAACTTGAAATTCTAAAAACTGAATTTCAAGTTCATCCTGGCAACGAAAAACCCTTCATTTTTGTGCGAAATCGAACCCTGATAACCCAATAAAACCCCACTATATGAGCCTTGATTCGGCCCCGAAACGGGGTCGAATCAGAGGCATCATCATCTTGAAATCGGGGCTGATCCAATGGCTGATTCAGCTCACGATGCGGGGTTGAATCAGCCTCAGTTCGGCCCTGAATCGGGGTCGAATCGAGCTTAAATTGGGTGGGTTCGGGTTATCATGAGCCCACTCTGAACTCTTAGTCTGAACCAAGAATCTGGTGGCTCTGGCACAAGCAAAAATAAAAGCTATTCATGCAAAATTTTAAAACCAGTTTTGAAAAAATTGGGTTTCATGAATTCCAATGTCATAATGACAAGTTATAATCTTTGCACCGGCTCTTATACTACTGTAGGTCAGGCAGCCATCCCATCTAATGGGGTCGCCGTGGCACCTACGGGTCCCTCAGCGGCTACTTTTTACGCATGCCCCCTCGCGAGGACTACAACCCATCGGAACACCTTCCGGTCTCGGGACACCCTAGGGGTAAGAGGTTATGCTTCGCCACACTGTCACACAGTGAGAACCCTCTATGGGTCGGCATCCAATACTTGGTAGCTCTGATATCACTATAGGTTTGCAATCAAGAAATGATTTTAAAATGAGCGGAAGCTATGAATTTCAAAAATCAAGAGAGCAAAAACATAAACATATAGAATTATGAACAAAGAATAAAACTTGATACAAGTTAGGAAGCTAAAAATGAGAGTTGGCGACTACAATTTTTGTAGCGCATTAGTCATCTCTCCTTCGACTCCGGTTAGTCTCCACGAAATCTGGAACAAGCTTACTCGATGATCTCCTTGCCGAAGATGATTCATCTTGAGATAACTCCAACACAAACTCTATCTTCAAATTGATCTCATCAAAATAAAGCAACCCACTAATTAAACTTGCTAAGAATGCTTAGTAAGATATGTAGAATAAGTAACTCACTTAATTTTTCTCTTTTCTTTTTCCATTTCCCACTTGAAAAAAATCAAGAGAGGAAGAGAACCCATGGTGATGAGATAAGAGTATGAAGATGATAAGGTTCAATAATATGAACAAAAACAAAAATGAGCCATAACAAAATGAGTCCGATTCTACAACCGTCTAAAATGCATGACTTATTTTCATTCTCATTTCTATCATTTAAGTCTCATACTCCCATCTTACATGTATCATCATACATGTCATATTATTTATATCAATTATAAGTATTAATAAAGAGAAGAAAATAATAAAGTGAGTATGATATTAGTTAATATATAAGTATATCAATATATAAATATATATTAACTTATTAAATCAACATTTGATTTAATAATCCAGTTATATCATATATATACCGGCTAATATCAATTAACACCCGATTAAAATACGTGTATCAAATACATGTGTTTAATCGAACTCCTGCACGTATCATATACGTGCCCTACATCGTTTCGCATGTGCTGGGAAACCTCTGTGTGGGACTCTAAAGACTTGATAATACGCTGGCAATAAATTAGGATCATATCCATAGTCCATAAGTACGTCAACAGTACTAACTGTATGTAACGGCTATTCAGGTATTGATCGAAAGAAGGTCAATGAGCAAGCTCATATGGACCCTGCAAAGTTTATCAGTGACATCACCATACAGTCCGGTCTCTTCGTTTAAGAGTATTTCATATCAGGTCTAGGATTTGGAATTTGTCATACCCCAATAATTCGATAAGTCGTGCGACAAAGGACACATAACCAGCCGAAGATACAACTGATAACACTTATCAGTTTATCTCCACTGCGATGTCTATTGACTTATTGTGGTCATGTCCTGCACAGCGCGACATCAACTCCCTATACTGGGATAGACGAATCCATTCGACCGCTCACTGCCTCCACGTGTTTCGGGACTATACCCAACAAAAACCTATTTGCACGACTCCTTTAAACTGTGGCATGATAGAAGTCTAAGTATAGTGGGAACACACATGAGACATTATGACGATCTCAGGTCCTAGAGACTACCCTGTATTCTTTTCATAAGAGAACTGCAACCTGACATTGGTATATTACCAACTAGGAGTTTTCAGTGAGTCCGTCCAGTGTAACCTATCCAATGAGCACCTGTATACAATCCTTGATGTCAAACACCAATAGCTATAGGATCAGCTACCGCTCTCCAACCGGGTCAGGAAACGTACACACTAGTCTAAACTGGAGTACCGATGCCCAGTCTTGATACTCCTACGACTAGAGATATTTAAGGATGTGCTTATCGACTACCCAGGCCCCACTATATGATCTCCATCATCGTCCTGGTAGTCAAGCAAAATCCTATGGCTTTATCTCAGGTCGAAACAATACGTGATAGTGAATAAAACACATCATATGAAAGATAAAGACAAACCAGATAGCATACTATCATCTCGAGTAAAATTGCTCTCTCGTATAAGTTCTCTTTCTATCACAATAATTAACTTGAGAGCACCTATATCCAACAAGACATGCCACTCAGCATCAATAGGGTCTGAGACATAAAAAAATTGACGTACTTGACTCGCTAATATGTAAAGCTTGTTCGTGAAAGCGAGTTTTGATGCAAATTCCATAAATTTTTCGACTTCGGCTTTATAATTATCACTAAATTTCGATAGTTTCATCTAACTCTTATTCATTACTCTCCAATTTCTTACATCAAGTATTAAATAATTAGCATATCATTTTGACATTTAGATTACGACTTGTAGGCTAGGTTTAATATTTCAGTTTCACTAACAAAGACAAGATCCTTCTATCAATACATCACATCAGCTGTCGGGGGTAAAACTTCTATCCTATTAAGAATTTATAACTCATACACCTCTGCATTTATGCTTTCATTCATTTCGAGAAAATTTCAACAGCTTCTCTTTGCTGTTCTCCGAGTACACTGCAATAGAAAGGATAATAATTATTTCAATTCTAAATATCAACATTGAAATGACCATTCCTTTTATATTTGTATACGAAGAACCAAGAAAAAGGTGCCGACAAAACTAAACTCGAAACAAATGAAAGAAAAAATACATGGGGTGTTTGCATTATAAATTCTTAACTTGTCCACACTGGACAAATCTATCTGTTATAGTTCGATTAATTTTCTCATCACATAAACTATATGACGGTTGTCAAAAAACAAACAATTAAATACTTAGTTTTGACAAATATCATGTAGTTTTTTTTATCACGAATAAAACCATTTCATATTTAACTGATAGACGGGGTCTAAAGCGCATTATGTTTTTTGAATATGAGATCCTTGATGATAACATGTAAATTTCATGTTATCATCGAGTTTCATACACTTAGTATAAGATCTTCATATTATTTGGAGTTCAAGATTCAATTCTTATGTTTTCTAGAGATCTTCAGTGCAACTTATGGTATTGGTTTCAAGTTATTGATTTGGTTTCACATCAAGCTTTGTGTTTAGGATTTCCGATTATAGGTTACTGTTTATGGTTTCATTTCCAAGATTTGATTTTTCTTCTATAAATTATCGTCAAGAATAAAATAAAATTTTTGTTTTTAATTCAAAATTCTATATGTACATCTAAATCTGATCCTTCGCTTTCCCCTCTACACCCTATTCCTTCATCTCCTTTTCCATTCCTCCGCCCCTCACCTCCTTTTCCATTCCTAACCTCCTTTCTTTCTCTAAAACCTCAATGCCATCAACAATCCTAACCACAATCGACCCTTTCTCCCTTTAATACCAACCGATAATCTCTCTCTATTTGGAATCAAAAACATGACAAAAATATCAATGCCATCAACACTCCTAACTATAATCACCTTTTTATCAAGAATTCTTACAAGAACATCAACCGAAACAATATTAACCAACAAACATCTATTAAAATTGGAAAAAAATAAAATTATAAAAAAATACCTTAAAGCTTAGAGGAGGAGGTGGCGAAAACTAATCTCGGAGGTGGAGGAGGGGGTGATGAAGGGGAGAAGGACGGGGGAGGAGGGTCGGCTTGGAGGACGACAGGGATGGTAGGAGGAGGGTCGGCGACGAGCTTGAGGAATGGTTGGCTTGGAGGTCGACATGAGAGAAAAGAGACGGTGACGATGACAGTGAGAAGGAGCGAGGATCGACAAGAAGGAGGGACGAGGCTCTGGAAATGATGATGATGGGAGGGAGGAGGCATCGGCGATGACGATGAGGTGGAAGAAGGAGGCCTCGACGGTGAAATGAGGAGAAGGGAGCAGGGAATTTAGGGTTGGGTTTGAGATCATAAGAAATGATCTCAAACCTGAGGACCCCGACCCTTTTACTGGTTATTGAGTCTATTTCGTCGGCTATTAGCCGACGGAATAAGTCTACAAAAATAATAGGGCTTCGGACCCACGTGCCTTGTCTTAGTTAGGTTTATTTCATCGGAGATTACCCAACGGAATAAACCCCTTGACGAAATAGGTATGTTTTTCCTGTACTAACCGCATGCACATGAAGGGATGGACTTCTCAATCACATACGCCACAAGCTATAAATGAGTCAGGGGTTCGTCAGCTTGTTTCGTTCTATATCCGCTACTTCATATGCCGGACTGGCATCTGGGTCACCTGAATGGGATCAGGACTATGCATCTGAGTCACCTGGCCGAACGCAGGACTGGATATCTGGGTCATTTGGCCTTACGAATCTTTACCAAGCCGAGCCGACTACCTCTCCTTGACCGAGGTCGGATTTAAACCCGCTAATACACGAATGTTGTACTGGGCATCAACCTTAGACCAAATCCGCTCATAGGCCCCTTTGGCCATGTCTCCATCGGCACTACACATCACTGAAGTGTTGTGTGCTGAAGGTGAGACCGAAGGCCGTCTTCTCATCCAGCGATGGATTCTAAACCTATTGTTAGGCGGGGCAAAAAATTAATACTATAACAGTAACAACACCATGCATAATAGTTTTTCTTTATTTTTCCCCAGAATATTCAAACCCATTTTCAAAAAAAAATTGCACCATGAATAGTCATTCGTTTCAAGAAGATATTTCTTTTAATTTTCTTTTTTCATATGTGACTTCTTCATTTCGAAACAACAGAAGCAATTCTTGCTACATCATGAGTTATGCCCAATTGTTTCTTTACAAGATTATACAAAGAAATTTATTAATAGATTAAAACTTTCTGTACAAGCAGAAATTATACGTATGATCAAAATAGATATTTTAAAGAAATTTTCTTTTAAAATCTATAATCTAAATAACTTTGTGCAAATATATGAAAATATAAAATTTTATGAAAAAGAATACAACAAAAGTGGAATTGGCTAGGGCATTGATGCTTTTAACTTGCATTGACAGAACCATTTGAAAAAATTCAAAAATACTTGTAAATCGTTTGTATCAAATAAAATCTCAAATCATTTGTTGGCAATCGAAATAGATAATTTGGAGAAGTTTTACATTTCAGTCTAGTACAATTTTTGTAAACCATGTGGCCTCCACCACACACATTTCTTCCTTTATAAGTTCCATAGTAATAAAAATTTTGCAATTACACAAAACTCATTTCGACTTCGTCTTTATAATTATCACTAAATTTCGATAGTTTCATCCAACACCTATTCATTACTCTCCGATTTCTTACATCAAGTATTAAATAATTAGCATATCATTTTGACATTTAGTTTACGACCTGTAGGTTAGGTTTAATGTTTCAGTTTCGGTTTCACTAACAAAGACACCATCCTTCTATCAATACATTACATCAGCTGTCGAGGGTAAAACTTCTATCCCATTAAGAATTTATAACTCATACATCTCTGCATTTATGCTTTCATTCATTTCGAGAAAATTTCGACAACGTCTCTTCGCTGTTCTCCGAGTACATATGATACAGTTTATTGTAAAAGTGGGCCCAGCATTTTTATTTGAGAAATAAATAAAAATATTGAGAAATTCAAACTCTACCTATCACATCAACATTCCAGTCTTCTACCGGAAAAATCTAGTATGCAAAGGCTTGCATGACAAGACACTTGACTGCATTATGCAGTATCAGGTAAGGCATACCAATTTACCTATCCTATTTCATACCCCATATAGAATTGTCCACAATGCAATTGGGGCATGTGCCTGCCCTCATCTAGTTATTACTTTTAATGATGAAAGAAGACGATGGAGGCATACCTGTTCGAGACATCTCGGTCTTGACAGGGTCTCAATGATTTCTGACGTTAGTCGTCGGGGTGCTAAGTTATCATTAGACTCCCCGTCGTCGAAAATCTGCCTCCGTACACTTGAGGGTATAAGAAGGAACCTATAATCCCAATCCTAAGTACATTATATGTTTCAATCTTACATGGATTACATAGTTGTAGTCACCATTCTACTCATAATATTACAGGTGACATTCAATCTCATAGTGAAAAACATACTAAGCTTGAACCCAGGCGAACCGGAAACTGAGGAGCTATGCAAGTTATATCAAACTATTATGAAAGGAGCCACCGCCATGCCTCTCAACCTTCCCGGAACACTACTCAGGAATGCTTTGCAGGTAAATTTTTTCCACTTTTATAAATTTTTTTTTTCAAGTAGGATTTTATGTTGATGTGGTCGCCCGTGATGCAAAGTGATTAAGGGGCCTCACTTCCTTGGTTTTAAGTGGGCGGGGTGTTTTTGTTAGAATATAAAATTTATTCGCTCAATTTTATCATAACTCCGGAGTTTTGATACAGTGAAAAGATATTTCACATGGTATCAGAGGTTCGAACCTTGCCGAATACGTATTTAAAAACGGATTAATTAAAAAGAAAATACCGCTGCGCAAAAAAACCCAAGTTTAACCGCAGGGGCATGTTAGGATATATATATATATATATAATATTCTCTCAACCCCTATCATAACTCGGAGTTTTGGTACATTGGTAGGTACATTTCACAATTTTCAATGTTCCTTTTGAATAATGATTAATCTTAACCAATTTGATTTTTCAGTCAAGGGCAACTATTCTAAAAAGGATTGAGAGATTGATGAAAGAGAGAATTCGAAAGATTGAGATTGGGATCAATGAAATCGGAGAAGCTGATCTTCTTGGGCAGGTTTTGAAACATTCAAACGTTACAGCTGAACAATCCGGTGACTTGTTATTAGGACTACTTTTTGGTGGCCATGACACATCAACAACAACTATGACACTGGCTATATATTTTCTTCATGATTGTCCCAAGGCCATAGATCAACTTCGGGTATGTCATGTTTAAAGATTCATTATTCAATAATTTTCATTAGATTCCTATTCTATATTTGATCACGATCAAATTTAGGAGGAACATCTACAAATAATAAAGATGAAGAGGCAAAGGGGAGAGCCCAAAGCACTAACTTGGGATGATTACAAGCAGATGAAGTTCACCCAATGCGTAAGCTAGCAATCTAGTTGACTTGTTTTTTCTTATTCTTGCATGGTATATATATACAAATATATTTCTTTTTGGTGAAGGTTGTAAGCGAGACTCTCCGTCTTGGAAACATAATTAGGTTTCTTCCTAGAAAGGCATCCACCTATGTACAATTTAAAGGTATAGAACACCAATACAATTATGGTCTCTCTCTCTCTCTCTCTCTCTCTCTCTCTTGATTATCATTCGAATATTTTTGTTTTACCTGGTTTTAGCTAAAATTTAACAAATTTTATCATAGGGTATGACATTCCGAGAGAATGGAGCGTCATTCTTGTGATCGCAGCCCCCCATCTCGATCCTTCGTTGTACAAAAACCCACAAAAATTCGATCCATGGAGATGGCAGGTACAAGTCTCTTAACTAGAAAACATCTTGTTTTCCGATGGACTGTCACGCGCACGAACACGGGGCACATTATCTGAAATAGGACATGAGGATACAGATATGTATATGTACACAATATGTTCAGTGATGACAGGCTTCTTTCTAGAGGACTAAGAGCAAAGTCCTTCCCATTTAATTTTATGGATAGGAAACAAAACTGATCTTATGCTAAATAACTGCTTTCATCGACGAAATTTGAGGCATTATTCTCCTCAAAGTCAAATGCAAAATTTTTGAAAGCAATCCTATAAATAACTAGTTGTACATCTTTAAGTCAAAACTAAAGCAATGTTTATATACTAGAGTAAATCATAATGAAAAGTAAGATAACAAACTTAAAAAATTTATGTCTAATTAACTGTCCTCACCAATTTAATGTCTGCCACCGGCGACACAGCTAAATTGTGTTATCGGAGGCGTGTATGTCCTCTGCCCGTGTCCGACATTGGTATGAAAACCGTATGCAACTGTTGTTGTTACAGTGTTTTCCAATTCCAATGTAATATATTCATTCTCGATGCTCCTCTCATTGAACCCGAACATCCAAAATATGTTGAGGGTTGAGAGAAAATTTCTTATACTTTGATATTTTCCATTGATTTAGCAACATTTGAATAGGTCGGACCCCATGCATCTTGTGCAACAACATTTCCTTTACTCCTTTTAAATGCGTGTGTATTGCAATTTTAACATGCAAAATCCGTAGTGATAGTGCGAGTTGAGGAATATAGTTTAAGCTCTACCACTAAAAGATGTCAACGATAGATCTAAACTTTGAAGTTAAAGCAAAGATTGAGGAAAATTATGTATGTCCTAACATTTTCACCCGCCTCTTCTTTTGCAGGATCCTTCAATAAACACTGTAAGGATTGAGTCGTACATACCATTTAGCCAAGGCATCCGAAATTGCGCGGGGTTAGAGCTAGCCAAAATGGAGATTTCTGTATTCATCCACCACCTTGTTGTCAATTTTGACTGGGAACCTGCAGAACCCGACCACCCTCTGGCCTACGCCTTCCCTGAGTTCCCTAAAGGCCTTCCCATCAAAGTCCGTAGGCTTTCTCTTGTTGAATAAAAAGCATCATCCAAGATTTTCGATCAAGTCACTTGTTGTGAACTTGTTTATTTTATATATGAAATAACTTTGCTTCTTTCTGGACAGAAGTTTTCATGAGCTTTACGTTTTGGAATATAATATTTGATATGGTTACTTCTGTAACCGATTTATCAGAAAAATTGATAAAGCCAACAGATTGACCAAGTGTTAAGAACCAATAAACCCAAAATCTTATGCTATTAGGTCGTGAAATAACAATGCACATCAAGACAATATAATATTTTAACACTCCCCCTCACATGGGGCTTTTGAATTTCGGGCTAGCATAGACGGAATAAAGGCACTGGTACAAAGATGGCTTGCTCTTACGGACGAGAAAAACCGATGGGCATCCGTAGGGGCTAACAGTGCCCCTATGGTTGTAACCGTAGGAACAAGTTTACAGAAAAATTAATTTTTGTGGTTGTCCCTACAGTGCTGGCAGAGAAACCCCTACTGTGGGAACCGTATGGGCAATGTCAGGATTTTTTCTTAAAAAGAAATAAAACAGAAAATCCATTATTTCTCTCTCTCGATCCCCATCGTCTCGTTCTCATCCACACGAAAAAACCCTAGTCCTTACCTCGTTCCTCTCTCTCTCTCTCTTAATCCACCACCACCATCATCCTCGAGCCCCCTCGCCGTCAATCTCCAGCTTCTACTATCCTCCAAGCACGAAGAAAACCCTAATTCCTTTCGCGATCGCTCGTCGCTGCCTCCTCCTTGTCCAAGGCTCACTCGTCTCTCGTCATCGCCGCCACTCACTTTCGCTCTCTTTTGAGAACAACAAACCCTAATTCCTCTTGCGATATATTTTTCCACATATTTTAAAAATCGTCTAATTTTTTTGTTGTGGATTCTGTTAGAATTTTTTCTTCTGTTTTGATTTTTAAAGACCCACGAAAAAAGATTGAATTTTTTGGCAGGAGCTTGGGGCTTTTGGGGATCGAGAGATCATGGAGGGCGCTATTGGTAAATTGGGTTAGGGTGTTGTTTGGGGAGAAGATGACGCAGAGGGTTTTGGTGAATCTTTGAATTTTGAGAATTTTAGGCTTAGGGTTTGGGAATGGAGAGGGGTTGTACGGTTTGAGGATAGGGAAATGGCGAAGGAGAGAAGAGGTTTGCATTTGGGCAGGGTAGTGATTTAAGGTTAGGGTTTGGATTTTGTAATCTATGTTAAAATCATCTAAAATTAAATAAAACGAAACCCTGTAGTCATAAACTATGTTACCAAATAACCCAAAACTATAATTTTCGGAAACCATAGTTTGCGTCTATGCAAACATTGATTTTGTTCTAACTTAATCGAAATCATGGCTTCTGTTGCCTCACTAGGCCTGAGAAGGAAGATGCCCTTCTAATTAAACTAGCCTTATGGTTAAGTGTTTTGTTGCAGTTTAGTCTCTTGTGAGAGAAGGAAAATAAATAAGGAAGAGGATGAAATTGGTTTTATTGGATGTAGTCATTTTGTTAATTTGTTAATTTAGCAATTGCTCATGTAACAAAATCGTATCAGAAAATTTCTGTTATCTTTGGATGTCTAATGAAATGAATTTTGTTGGAAAGTTTGCATTTTTGTTGGATTTATTTAAAAAAAATATTAACGTTTTGCAAGTATTTAGTTAGAACGAAAAGCCCCCAAAAGATATCAACCATTGTAACAAGAATTGCCCTTATTTATTAGGATTCTATGTTTTCTCGTATATTTTATCTTGGAGAAGAATTGTACATCGCTTTCTGATCATAGCTATAGCCAAACATACGGCTGGGAATGTTTGCAGCGTCGGTAACTGATAGGATAAATTAATATACTTGTGTTTTTTCCTAACAAATTAATATGCCTCAAAACTTCAAGTGATATGTCATAACTATGATGTTCTTTATATGGTAATAATGGTTATTGATAACCCTCTCTTTTCTCTTCGCTTCTTTAAAAGAGTCGGAATATCGCCTCAATTGAGAATTTACATAATGACCAACGCCAAATAGGCCTGGCCATTTGGTAATGGTTGTTGAGTCAGTTAACATCAAGTGACGTACCCTATTTTATGCATGCTAACTATACGAGTTGATTAAAACCAGAAATTAAAACCAAACCCAAAACCTAAATAAAAAATCTTAAACTTGATTAAGAAAACGCTTAATTTTAAAAAACTTTACTCTAAACTAAAAACTTCAAAAGCTTGAAATTAAAACGTAAATGTAAAACTAATTCAAATTAAATCTTAAACTAAGTGTATGATACTCGATGATAATATTAAATTTTCATATTCTCATTGATAATCATATATGAATCAAAACCCGTCGTAGTCCCCGTCTATTGGTTAACGTACGTTCGATATTCGTCGTGATATAAAACTACACGAAGATTGTTAAAAATCGAACGGTATTGTTCGGTGCTAACAACCGTCTGTAGTCTATATAATGAGAAGATTCAATCGTATGATAATCAATAGATTTTTCCAGTATGGAAAAGTTAGGAATGTATAAAGCAAACACCTACATTCACTTGTGTTTTCATTTGTTTCGAGTTATTTCATCAGTATCTTTCTGCTGGTTCTCCGTGTACAAAGCACCGTTAATATCATCATCATCTTTCTTAGAATTTATAAAGCACAAGCGAATGGGTATCTACTCTATAATTTTTAATGTGATAGAAGCCTTACCTCCGACAGTCATTACCATCGACATCTAATATAAAACCGTTAATATCATCATCTTTCGTGGAAGAAGAATCCGACTTCCGAGCTATGAGCATTTGCTCTTGGTCCCTGATAATCTTCATAGTCGTCAAGAATGGGCCCGACCAATCTTCCTTCTTTCTGCAGTAAATCCTTTTCTTCCTCTTCATCCTCAAACCACTCTTGTTCTTCTTTAAAGAGAGCATATTCGGGGCCCAATTTTATAGCTAAGCACCTCACTGCTTCTTTTCGAGATATTGTTGTCATCCTCGTTGTCACTTTCTTTTCCTTTCTGCACTTTACTGATCCTTCCACAATTTCTTGTGACAGAACTTGGGTATCTTTAAATATAATTTTGTTAATCGATAATTTATTTTCTTCAACGAAAAACTTGCCCTTTCTATTCTTTTCTTTGTCGATAATCATGAATTGCATGCATATGTAATGATTACACTTCTATCTAGGGATGATGGCGACGTCCGGACCAGCGAGAGGCAGGGACACCAAAGGCAGTGACAGAGGAGGCTCCAGAGGCAGGGCTAAAGCGATTCTCGCCTCGATCCTCATAAGTTATACATGCAAACCCTATGAGTTGATTAAAACCCGAACTTAAAACCAAAACCAAACCCAAAACCTAAATCCAAGATCTTAAAATTGATTAGGAAAATCCTAAAGTTTAAAAAACTTTACTCTAAACTAAAAACTTCAAAACCTTGAAATTAAAAAGTAAACGTAAAACTAATTCAAATTAAATCCTAAACTTAGCGTATGATACATACTCGATGATAATATTCAATTTTCATACTCTCATCGATAATCATATGTGAAAATCAAAATGCGCCGTTGTTGCATTTGTATGCCCTAGAGGCCTTTATTGTATAGGATACTAGGGATATGTATATATAGGACAATTTTACTCATTATGATAGTATGCTATTTGGTTTGTCTTTATCTTAACATGTATGTTTTACTAGTCATTACATTTTGCTATTATATATTGATAAATCCCATAGGATCTTTGCTTGACTACCAGTGTTATGATACCGATCATACTTATCGGGCTGGGTAGTCTATAAGCTGAAAGTATGTCGTTGTGCATCTACTAGGTTTCTACAAGTATCAAGTATTCAATTTTAAAAAACTAGAGATCTAAAGCATACTAACAAGAATCGAACTAGAGAATTAGGGTTTAGTAGCAACCAAACAAGTTCTAAACTAAGTGAAAAGGGTTTACAACCTTTGTAGACTAAGTGCTTCACTTCTAAAGCTCCAAGTAATAGTTCATATAACTCTTCTTTAACTCTAATTGAAAAAAGGATCGAACTTGCTTGAAGTCTTCGAAGCCGAAGATGATCCAACTTGAAGTCTCTTTCACTCAAGCTCACTCTTCACTAATCAAGGTTTAGTGAAGCAAACAACCTAAACTAATGGGCTAGATTAGTGTAGGTTGATGAAGCAGGAATTTTGCTCACTTTGAAATATATTCTCTTTTCTTTTTCCAACTCAAGAAAAAAAACTAGAGAGGAAATTAAGGAAGAAGATGAACTTGGGTATGTGAGGATAAGGATGAGAGTGTGAACCATTTGCTAGAGATAAGGTAGGGATGAATAAATATCCTTAAGTCAAACAAAAAAGAAGAGATGAGTCATGGTTTCTCAATACTTCTCCAAGCATCCAAAGGTATGACTCATTTCTACCCTTTTCTATTTTCCTTTAAAATAAATCAGCCCAATAATCTTTAGCTCATGTGTGAGTCTCATACACCCATGTTCTATATATCATCAACCATGATACAATTTCCATTTTATAAATAAATACACACACACACACACAATTATATATCAAGAGAAGAAAATGTAAAGTGAGCAATAATATTAGTTAATATATATATATATTAAATATATATATATATATATTAAATATATAAATATATATCAAATTATTAAATCAACACTTGATTCAATAATCCAGTTATATCATATATAACAGACTAATATCATATATCTATGTATATCACATTATTAAATCAACACTTGATTTAATAATCTGGTCATATCATATATAACCGACCAATATTCAATATTAGATATTAGATCAACACTTGATTCAATAATCCGGTCATATCATATATAATCGGCCAATATCAAATATATATACATAAATCAAATCATTGAATCGAAACTTGATTCAATAATCCGGTTATATCACATATAACATAACCGATATCAAATATCGCGATATTAGAATATGGTATCACATACTCGTATTTAATCAAGCTCCCGAACATATCTCCATATGTGCCCTATTTCATTTTGCTTGAGCTAGGAAATCTCTGTGTGGAACTCTAAAGACTCATCAATATGCCAGCAGTAGATAATGATCACATCAGATACCCACAGGCCGTCAGCGGTACTAGCCGTACGTAACGGCTACCCAGGTATTGAGCGAATAGAAGATCAACAAGCAAACTTGTCCAAACTCCTGTAAAGCCTATAAGCAACACTTACCGTACAGTCCGGTCACTTCGTCTGCTATGTCGCATATCGAGTCTGGGGGGTGGAACTGTCAGACCCCGGTAACTTGATAAATCATGCTGATGTGTGGACTATAACCTTTCGAGAAACCACTGATAACACTTACCAGTAAATCTCATCAGTCCTGGCCAGGGACTTGGTGTTATAGCCAATTGAGCATAGCGCAACATCAACTCTCAATATCGAGAGAAACGAAACCCCTCCTATCGCTCATTGCTTTCATGTGACTCGGGACTGTACCTAAAATCTACTTGTTTGCACGATTCCTTTGAGCCGTGGTAGGGAGGAAATCAAAGCACAGTGGGAACCACACAAGACTCTATGACGATCTCGGGTCTACAGACTAATCTGTACAAGTGTCACCAGATAACTGCTATCTGATGATAGGTATGGTACCATCTAGGAGTTCTTGGCAAGTCCTGTTCGGTGTACCCATTCACTAATGAGCACCTGTGCACAATCTTTGATGTCAAACACCAATGGTTGTGGGATCAACCATCGCCCCATACAGGATCAAGAAACGTACACACTAGTCTACTTTGGAATATCGATGCCTTGTTTCGATACTCTCTCGACTAGGAATTGTTAAAGGATGTGCTTGCGGACTACATAAGCCCCACTAGTATGATCTGCATCATAGTCCTGGTAGTCAAGCCAACATCTTAAGGGCTTTATCAACATGTATCGGAGAGACGGTATACTAATATAAGTGTATATGTTAAAATAAAGAGCAACCAGATAGTATACTATCATGTCGAGCAAGAAAGTCCTCTATATATATGTCTAAACATCCACTGTACCATACAATAATGGTCTCTAAGGCTTACATATTCCTAACATAAGCACATCCTTAAATGTCCATAGTCATGGGAGTATCAAGATAGGGTATCTATGTTCCAGAGTAGGTATGTATCTTGACTCCGAAGCGGGGTGATGGTTGGCCCATAGCCATTGGTGTATGGCACCAAAGATAGTATACATGTGCTCATTAGGTTATGAGTTACACTGGACGGACTCGCTGAGAACTTCTAGATAGTAATATACTTATCGTCAGGTAGCAGTTCTCATATGACATAGATATATGGTAATCTTTAGACTTAACATCGTCATTTTTCTTGAGTGTGTTCCCACTGTACTTAGATTTCTACCCTACCACGGCTTTAATGAGTCGTGCAAACATGTTTTAGTTGGGTATAGTCCTGAAGCACTTGGGGGCAGCGAACGATAGAAGGGATTCGTCTCTCCCGATATAGGGAGTAAATGTCGCGCTGTGTTCGATTTGTCATCATCATAAGACATTGGCCAAGAAAGATGAGATTTACTGATAGTGAGATCAGTAATTTCTCGGAATGATTTTGAGCCACATTGACACGACTTATCAAGTTATTAAGGGTCTGAAATTTTCCACCCCTAGACCCGATATGCGATACTCTCAGACCAAGAGACTTGACTGTACGGAGATTGTCACTTTCAGGCTTAATAGGGATATGAACGAGTTTTCTTGTCAACTTTCCTTTGGTACAGTACCTGGATAGCCGTTATGTACAGCTAGTTCCGCTGGCGAGCTTATGGTTAAACCGACTATGAGTCTTTAGAGTCCTATACAGAGGGTTTCCCAGTTTAGACGAAACGATGTAGTGTGCGTATTTGATACGTACGGAGGTTTGATTAAATACGTGTTTTTGTACATGTACTTTTAATCGGACATTTTGCTAATACTAGACGGTTTGAGAGATAACCGTATTATCACATTCGGATAAAATGTGAGCTAGTAATATATATCTCTTTTGGTATCTTCCTTTTGGTATTTGAATTTTGACACGAATACGGTATTTATATGAATACGGGTATTTGTATAAATATGGGTATTTTTGTCTTCATATAAATACGGGTATTTGTATTTTAATACAAATACGGGTATTTATATTTTATATGAATACGAGTATATGTATTTTGATACAAATACGGGTGTATATATTAGTATCATATACTTGTATTAGTATATATGTGTATGTATTTACATATATATACATATGTATGTATATGTATACACTTGAGGCGGATCTCTTCTCTTCTCATCTCTTCTTGTTCTTATGAGAATAGCGTGGACTTGTGACTCACCATGGTGAGTCACAATTCTACTCATTTAAACATTAAAAGAAAAGAAGAGAAAGAAATTGAAGGGATAATGTTTAGTAGCCATGCTTGCTTCTTCTTCCTTCTTTCTTGAATTTTCCAAGTAGAGAAAAGAAAAAGAGAAGGAGAGAAAATCAAGAGATCACCACTACTACATCCCTTGTGATCAATTCTTGTTCACAAGTTGCTTCACTAGTTTTTTTAGTGTGAAGCTAGAGCATTTGCTAGGGTTCCTTTAGGTCGATCATTTTCGATAAGGAAGACCGACTCCCAAGCTTTTTTCCGGTGGACCTAGGATCTTAAGAAGTGTAAAAGAAGACGACGGATATGACTACGACGGTAGCTAATGCTAACCGAGTAGTTAAACCTTTTTCTTTGTTGCTAGTTTAGTGTTTAGAATTGATTCTAGGTCGTAGTAGTTTGTGCTCATGTTTAAAATTTTTGTTTTGCATTCCGCCTTGGCCGTAAGTTTGTGGCACGAGCACGAGCGTCTGCTTACTTGGTATCAGAGCCATCTAAACACTTAAACTAGTAGTAGACAATATTTACGTTTCGAATACATAATTTTCCGTATTTAAAAAACCCTGAATCCAAGTTTCTATCCATTTTTTAAAAGCAACTCAAAATTTTTTTAAAGTGTAAAAATGGACTTGTGTTGATATGTGTATGACACTGGATGAAGACGGGCCCCTGCAGATAGTTTTTGGTCGCCCAAAAATTATTTTTGGTCGGTGTGCTCCATTTGGTCTCGTCTTCCTAGGGTGTCTTGGTTTCTTGGAATTGGAATTTTTGGTAAACTTCTTTTTTGCCTAGATTTTATTTAATGTTATCTTTGCATACGGACAACACGAAAAGTTTTAACTCAAAACTTTAGCTTCGTTGATTGTCTTTTGGTTTGTATATGTGTTTGTAAACGTCGTCTAATTACTATAAGTTGATTAGACGGGGTTGCACATACTTACTTGTATTGTTGTGGTGTATATCTTGTGATGGTTTAGCTGAATAGTCATGATGGATAGTCCCTCATCGTGATTGGATGTATATTCGTTTATTCGGGACAAGCGGCCGGATTGTGGCCGTCGTTACCGCTTGATGTATATTGTTTTATTGGAATACGACCGGATTGAGGTCGATATTACCATTGTATGTTCTTTTATTCATATACTAGGATAAATCCACGGAGAACTGCTCGAGCAGCAAGGTTCTAGAGTGTGTTAAGTTGTCGTCTTATGGTGATGAGTTCGAGCCGTCTCTCTCTAGAATTGGCGGGCTATTCTTCGCACTTGTAGGGTTTTAAGATTGACCCATGGTGGAGTGCTCAAGTTGCCAGATTTCATGAAGTGCCAGGTGGCCTACTCATGTCATTGAGTGTTGGTTGCCTCACTTCTAGAATTGACGGGTAGCTTGCGGCGCTCGTAGGGGTCCTTGTTTTTGGTGATGTTCTAGCTATCCACATGATCGGAGAACGTTGGTTTTCATTTGCGGCTCAAATGAAATACGGGGCTCCTAGTTTATCCGCTATTCCATATTGTTTATCGCATGCCTGTGATATTTATTACCTACCTGTGATGATGATATATATAAATGCATTTATATGTTTTGCATCCATGCTAGTCCTATCTCTGCCCTGCCGTAAGTTAAGTAAGCTTACGGTGAAGATCCGGGACCATGTGGCTTTTAGTGAGCCAAAGCCCTATATTAATCATGAAAATAGATCCTAGCACCTTTACATGGGTTTTAACAACATCAAATATGCAATTTTAAAATTCTAGAGGGCTAAGTCTACAAATGAGAATCGAACTAAAGATTTAGGATTTCATAAAAATCTAACTAGAGTTATAAACTAAGTGAAGAGAGACTACAACCTTTGTAGTCTAGTCCTTCACTTCTAAAGCTCCTTGTAGTAGTCTCTTCAACTCCTTGTAGGGCTCTACTTGAAGAAAAGAACAAGTTTTCTCAAAGTCTTCTTTGTCGAAAATGATCCACCTTGAGACAACTCACACTTAAGCTCATACTTCACTAATTAAAGTATTAGTGAAGAGAACAACCTAAACTAGTTTGCTAGAATAATCTAGGTTGATTAAAGTAGGGTTTTAGCTCACTAAAAAGTCTTCCTTTTCTCTTTTCTTTTGAATGAATAGTGTTTTAAGAGATGAAGTGAAGAAGATGAAGATGGTGATGAGAATGAAGAAGTGTTAAGATAATCACAAAAGATAAACTTATATGAACCATATAGAAAAAGAAATAATAAGTCATGCCATCTCCAAGGTTCTTAAAGAAATGACTTATACTTCTTTTTCTAAATTCAAATAAGAATTTATTATCCTCTTAACCATAACCCAATGTGATTCTCATATACACAACTCTTGTATATAAGCAACCATGTCACATATGAATATATATATTTATATCATATATATATTTATATCATATATATAAATATATAAAGAGAAGAAAATCTTAAGTGAACATAATATTAGTTTATATATATATATATATATATCACATATATATATCAAATTATTAAATCAACACTTGATTTAATAATCCGGTTATATCAAATATAAGCCGGCTAATATCACATAACGCAAGATTAGAATACGGTATCATATATCCGTATTTAATCAAGCTTCTGCACATAACTCCATACATGCCCTACTTCGTTTCGCTTGAGCTAGCAAACCTCTGTGTAAGACTCTAAAGACTCGCCAATATGCTGATAGTAGGTAATGATCACATCAAACACCTACAAGTCGTCAGCGGTACTAGCTGCATGTAACGGCTACCCAGGTATTGAACGAATAGAAGATCAATAAGTAAACTTGTCCAAACTTTCGTAGAGCCTATAAGCAACACTTACAGTACAGTCCGATTTCTTCATCTAATATGTTGCATATCGAGTCTGGGGGTAGAATCGTCAGACCCCAATAACTTGATAAGTCATGCCGATGTGTGGCCTATAACGAATCGAGAAATTACTGATAACACTTATCAGTAAATCTCATCTGTCCTGGCCACGGACTTGCTGTTATAGCCAATCGTGAATAGCACAACATCAACTCCCAGTACCGGGAGAGACGGAACCTCTCCTATTGCTCATTGCCTCCATGCGACTCGGGACTATACCCAACTACCACCTGTTTGCACGAATCAGTAGAGCCGTGGTAGGGAGGTAATCAAAGCACAGTGGAAACCACAAAAGACACTATGACGATCTCGGGTCTATAGACTAACCTATACAAGTGTCACCAGAGAACTGCTATGTGACAAAAGGTATGGTACCATCTAGGAGTTCTCGGTGGGTCCATTCAGTTCACTCATTCTCCAATGAGCACCTGCGTATAGTTTTTGGTGTCAAACAATGATGGTTGTGGGATCAACCATTGCACCCATACAGGGTCAAGAAACGTACACACTAGTCTACTCTGGAATATCGATGACTTGTCTCGATACTCCCTCGACTTGAAACACTTCAAGGATGTGCTTATAGACTACACAGGCCTCACTATTATGATCTACATCATATTCCTAGTTTTCAAGCAAACCATCCTAAGGGCTTTATCAACTTGTATCCGTGAAATAGTAAACTAGAACAAATGTACATGTTAAGATAAAGAGTAACCAAATAGTATACTATCATGTTGAGCAAGAAAGTCCTTTATATATATATGTGTGTGTGTGTGTGTGTGTGTGTGTGTGTGTGTGTCCTAGCATCCACTATAATTTAAAATAATGGCCTCTAGGGTATCCAAATCACTAACAATCTTCCACTTGCACTAAGACCAGTTGCTGTAGTATTTCATACCCAACATCCCAAAAAGTCTCTCAAATTGCGTCTGGGGAAGGGCCTTCGTGAATGGATCCACCATGTTTTCCTTCGTGTCAACTCTCCTGACCTCGATCTCGCGGCGATCAACTATCTCCCGAATCAGGTGATACCGCCTCAGAATATGTCTGGATCGCTAATGGGACTGAGGTTCCTTTGCTAAAGCGACAACTCTATTGTTATCATAATATAAGGGTATTGGATCAACAATGGATGGAACCACACCAAGTTCAGTGATGAATATCTTCATCCAGAAAGCTTCTTTGGCAGCATTGTTAGCAGAGATGTATTCAACCTCCATCGTCAAGTCTGAAACGGTATCTTGCTTGGAACTCTTCCAACATACCGTCTCTCCATTAAGGGTGAAGACAAAACCCGAGATAGACTTGCTGTCATCCTTATCACTCTGGAAGCTTGAATCAGTAAAGGACTCCAACTGGAATTCTCTATTACCATACACCAAAAACATTTTTTTTATTCATTTACAAGTACTTAAGAATGTTCTTCACAACTATCTAGTGCTTCTCCCCTGTGTCTGATTGATACCTACTTACCATACTAAATGCGTAAGCTATACTGGTCTGGTACATAATATCGCGTACATGATAGACCCGACTGCAGAAGCGTAGGGTGTCATGTTCATGCGAGCCCTCTCCTCATCAGTCTTTGGAGACATCTCTTTGGAGAGGGTGATTCAAGTTGGTAAGTTACTATGCTTGGAATCTTCCATACTAAACCTCTTTAGTATAGTATCTATGTACCTGGATTGGGACAATACCAACATCCTTTTAGATCCATCCCTATAAATCTTTATCCCCAGGATGTAGGAGGCATCACCCAGATCTTTCATGGAAAACTATGATAGGAAGAGTTTGACCGAGTGCAGCATAGGAACGTCATTTCCTATCAAGAGTTTATCATCCACGTACAATACGAGGAAAACGACTTTACTTTCTACTATATTTTTATATATACATGGTTCATCTATTTTTTTGATGAAGTCAAACTCTTTGACTGCTACATCAAAACAGATATTCCAGCTCCGCGATACCTGCTTTAATCCGTAGATTGTTTTAAGCAGTTTGCACACCTTTCCGTTGCTCCCACTGTGTACGAAACCTTTTGGCTGTGTCATATACACCCTTTTTCCAAAATCACCATTTAGAAAAGCGGCCTTCACATCCATCTATCAAATTTCATAGTCATGGTAGACAACAATAGCAAGTAAGATCCGGATGGATTTAAGCACAGCCACTGTAGAAAAGGTCACGTCATAGTCTACTCCTGGTCGTTGACAAAAACCTTTTGCGACAAGTCTAGTTTTGAAGGTCTCAACCTTTCCATCTACACCGATTTTCTTCTTGAAGATCCATTTGCTCCCAAAGGGTTTTACCCCTTCAGGAGCAACCTCCAAAGTCCACATTTTGTTGGTGTATATGGATTCCATCTCAGATCGCATAGCATCCAGCCATTTCACAGAGTCCCTACTTGTGATGGCATATTCGAAACTAGTAGGGTCATCATCTTCCATGATGCAATCCTCGCTCGCACCGTCTATGAGAAAACCGTAGTATCTCTCAGGTGGATAAGAAACCCTATTAGATTTGCGGAGTGGCTGAGGTTCGTCAGGGGCTATTGAATTTTCAGGTCCTACTAAATCCTCAGATGCAGTATGTACTACTGGAACTTCTTCCAGCTCTACCGTGCTTCTACTAATTTCTTTTACAAGAAATTCCTTTTCCAAAAAAATAGCGTGCCGAGCAAGAAACACATTCTGTTCCTCGGTGTGGTAGAAGATATGCCCTCACGAATGCTTAGGATATCCAACAAACTTGTATAAAACCGACCTTGCTTCGAGTTTGTCCGAATTTTACATTTTAATATAAGCCAGACAACCCCATATCTTAATGAAATTAAGACATGGTCTCTTCCCCTCCCATTTATCATATGGAGTGGTAGGCGCAGACTTGGTAGGAACCCTATTCAATATATAAGCAGCTGTTTCAAGTGCAAATCCTCAGAATGAAAGAGGTAGCTCAGCACCACTCATCATAGAGCGCACTATATCTAATAGGGTGCGATTTCTCCACTTCGATACACCGTTGTGCTGTGATGTATACGGAGGAGTAAGCTGAGAGAGAATCCCATTATCTTTT
This sequence comes from Agapanthus africanus, assembly GCA_030015575.1. Taxonomy (NCBI): domain Eukaryota; kingdom Viridiplantae; phylum Streptophyta; class Magnoliopsida; order Asparagales; family Amaryllidaceae; genus Agapanthus; species Agapanthus africanus. Next base: position 87,420,832 of record JASDDO010000012.1, on the reverse strand, counting down.
AGATAATCTCGGAATTCCATGCTCAAGTATTCCCCTCCTCGATCTAATCGAAGGATTTTGATACTTTTACCCGTTTGGTTCTCTACTTCGCTCTTATATTCTTTGAATTTCTCAAAAGTTTCAGATTTATATTTCAACAGGAACACATGTCAGAATTTAGGAAGATCATCCATGAATGTAATGAAGTAGGAATAAACACTCCTAGCATGTGTAGACTAGGACCGCATACATCACTATGTATCAGTCCCAAGAGTTCAATAGCTCTTGCTCCGTGTCCTGTAAATGGAGTTTTGGTCATCTTTCCTTTGAGACAAGACTGACAAGTTTCATAATATATAAATTCGAACGGATTCAAATATCCATCCACATGCAACTTAGCTACTCTGGTCGCATTGATCTAACCAAGTCTACAATGCTACAAGAAGGCATCGTTCATTTCTGAACTTTTCCTTTTGTGTGTGTTATGTATGTTTAGAACTGTATTTTGATTTAGAACATATAAACCATTATACAATATACCAAACCCAATCAACACTTGATTTAGAAAGATGTTCATAATATTTTTCTCTAATGCAAAATTATATCCATCTTTATCTAATAAAGAAACAGATATTATATTGCACATCATAGACGGTACGAAATGATAGTCATTCAAAATCAATGTGTTACCAGTTGGTAATACAAGGTGATATTCGCCGACAGCTTCGGCAATAATAATTGCTCTGTTCCCTACTCTAAGAGACATATCACCTTTTCCTAATTCTTTACTTCTCTTTAAAACTTATAACATATTACAAATGTGGGATCCTGATCTGGTATCCAATACCCAGGATGTAGAGCAGACTGAGAAACAGTTCTTAATAACTAACACATCCAAAGAAGATGCATCAGAATGCTCCTTCTTCATTATGGTTGCATGGAATCTTTGTATTCCTCTATCTTTTGCCCTGACTCATGACAATTGTCATAAGCTAGAGCAGAACCAACGATCCCCAGCTCAGTATAATAAGCGGGTTCAGTCAATACATCCATGTTATTATCTTGATTAAGGTGTGACATGGTTGCTACCTGGAGAGAGAGAAGAAACACTTCAGCATGCGCTCTTGCAAGATTAGAATGATTATTATCTTATCTAATCAGGATGGCTCCCACTGTTTTTATCAAATTTTCCTTCAAACCCTAAAAGGAAAAATTAGATGGGATTAATTACACCCTACAAGTTCGCCAATCGATCAGCCAGGCTGGTGTTGGTACTTCGAGGGAGTCTTCCCATGCTTTCGCACGGAACTAATTAAATAACCTAGTTTCCGCAGAGGCATAACCCCATTAACACCTTTCTAGATACCTATTGGATTAGCTAATTGTAAAGTGGAAAACTCTTCCGGAAGTAACGCTTACTCGCAGTGGGTATCGGGATCCAATTATCAAATAAAAGGTATGCATTCTCATTGCAAATTTCAACACTTAAAATTCCTGATAATGGTTTTTACCCCTAATGACCTATGACCATGACGGAGGTCAACAAACCATAGGCTGCCAGTCAAGTTCTACCCATCATTTCTCAATCGATTCAAATCCACCAGCACATACCCTTGACGGAGGTCAACAAGGTTGTGTGACTGTCCTTACCGATCATATCTATATGCTGCAGATAAGTATTACCTAGTTATACTCTGTGCCTTGACGGAGATAAACAAACACAACATGAATACTAAACACTACTATCTGAAATGACAGAGGGCTACGGCTGGTTTTGACGAAAACCATTAACGTAATGAACTTGATATCGTTGTAGAACCTAGTGATTTGAAAAATGGGTGGTTTAAGCTCCGCTTTAAAATCGATTAGTTTTCAAAACAAACCGAGTAGGTTGTAGCATATGCTAGTTTTTGTTAAAGAGGTCATTCTCTGTGAAGGGATCTAGGCTCTTTCCTCATCGAATGAGGTGCTGGATGTTCATAATGGAATACCACTATGCAAAGCAAAAAGTAGAGCTACCTTTTTGAGAAATATGGTTCTACAACACATTTTAGGTTTGTTTTCTTTTTAGTTATCTTATCAATGAATTCCCATCATTTAAGCTTCCTAAACATCACAAAAGAAACGAAAATAAAACACATATATATGTCATCTGCATTCGCCACAGGGACCCAGGTCTTCCTCGTAAGGTTACTTAATTTAAGGCGGGACAGGGTTATGATTAGTGCGGATGCAAAACATATATATTGTCTGCTAATATATCTTATATATAAGTAGCATTCATCTCACGCATTTATATGATCACATCACAGCAGAAGCAGATATATGAAATATAGGATATATTAGGAGTTCCGTGTTTTAAATTAAGCTATTAATGAAAAACATGGATTCCACGGTTGTGATGAATAGCCAAGCCCACACCCCTAGACCCTTACGAGAGCGGCAAGCAACCTTGCCAATTCTAGAGTTAGGCGACCGGTCTTGACTCCTCGAGATGGCCTCCAACTAGACTCTAGAACCCGGTTACTTGTGCCCTCTGGTTTGGTCTATCCTAATGAGGAAAAGTAAATAATATATATCAAGATGACTATATCCACACTTCTGGATGTGCCCGAATAAAAGAATATTATATACAAGAATTTACATGAATGAAAATGAAAAAAACTCTCATCTCACATAAACCCCCGGCTGTTCAATCATGATGATCCAATATATCATATCGATACAGTAACACAATAACATCATATGTCATCAACGTAAGTAAATATGTGCATTCCTAATGTCATTGCGTATAGGAACGAGATTGGGGATACCTCCATATATTACACTTACGGTCGCAGAAAAGAAATGAAAAATACAACAATTAGAATCCACAGCTGTAGACATCATAAACCCGGATTATCACAAGTCTGAATTTCATGCCTAACCATATAAAACCTTACATTTAAGCCTCGAATTGAAAACCATTTTCAATGATAAAGTCGGGGAATTCAACAAGATTTCTGGTGAATGATTCGAAGGCTCGTCGGGAATGTTAGGGGATGGCCGCACCCCCCGAAGTCCTCAACGAGTGGCCTTTGGCGGGACACCATGGCCGCGAGCACCCAAGTGGATGCTCTTGGCCATGGGGTTCTCTTATGGTCACTTTGTCGGGGCAATGGGGTGAGTCTCTCCTCTAGTATCTCCTGGCGATTTTTCGCGTACGATATGAAATTACAACGGAGTTTCGATCCAAATCTAAACTCCGTGATGATCTATCAAGTAAGGCTAAAACGTGAGATTTATATATCGATAACTAGTTTTTGCAAAACTAATTAATGCGGATTCTAAAAATTGTATTAACCAAGCATAACATTTAAACGATGTTAACAATTCGATCGATATTCTAATCAATAACAATTAGCAGAGACTTCAACCACTTGAGCCTTAACTAAACTACCGAGAAAATCCAATTTCTCAAAATGAAACACCCGAATAAAACCAGAGTTCTAAAGCTCCAAGTAGGCAGCGGATCCGCGGCAAAGGCATGGCCTAGGCGGCAGATTCGCGGCCACTTTGGCGCTTTAGGGGTTCCGTTTTCTTGTTGCACCATAGAAAAGCCTGCATGATTTTTTGAGAATTTTTAATTTGAAAAATATCCAAGTTTGAAAAATTGGACAAAAACTAGAAAAAGTCGGATATAAAACGTCGATCGAAGACTTTAACTCCGTCTAAATATCACCTAACCCTTTAGTTTGGCTCTGATATCCTGAAAGTAGATCCTAGCACCTCTACTAGGGTTTTAACAATATCAAGTATGCAATTTTAAAATTCTAGAGGGCTAAGTCTATAAACGAGGATCAAACTAAAGGTTTAGGGTTTCATAGAAAGCCAACTAGAGTTATAAACTGAGTGAAGAGAGGCTATAACCTTTGTAGTCTAGTCCTTCATTTCAAAAGCTCCTTATAGTAGTCTCTTGAACTCCTTCTAGGGCTCCACTTGAACAAAGGAACAAACATTCTTGAAGTCTTCTTTGTAGAAAATGATCCACTTTGAGGCAACGCACACTCAAGCTCACACTTCACTAATCAAAGTATTAGTGAAGAGAACAACCTCAACTAGTTTTCTAGAATAGTCTAGGTTGATTAAAGTAGGGTTTTAGCTCACTAAATATTCTTCCTTTTCACTTTTCTCTTGAATGAATAGTGTTTCAAGAGATGAAGTGAAGAAGATAAAGATAGTGATGAGAATGAGCAAGTGTTAGAATAATCACAAAAGATAAACTTATATGAAGTATATAGAAAAACAAATAATGAGTCATGCCATCTGTTCCCCTCCGAACACGGAGACGCGATCGCGCGGGTCCGTATTGCCTGAAATTCAGGGCAGATGCTAATTGGTGCTATCCTTCCACCTCTCCGAAGATTCCAAGTTGATTTATGGCACCGTGTATCGAAGGTTTAAACGGATGCGGCCGATGTAACAGACTTCGTCAGATTCCCCCTCGTTTGAGGGGTTTTTGATTGTGGGTACGCTCTTCCCTGCAGGCGCAAGCCCTTGCAGTTAATTACGCTACCGCATCACGGTAACAACTTTCTCCTTTTCCAGATGGTCATTTCGTGTTGTGTGTGTTTGTTTTGTTTTTGGTTGCCCGTGGATTGTATACGAAGACTAATTTATGTTGTCGCCCGTAGGGCGTGGATTAGTCCAAATCCGTATCTTCTTAGATTTGGGTTTGGGGGTTGGGTTTAAGGATACGTTAGTCTCATTTAGGACTAAGATCAACTTAAACGTATGTTAAGGATACGTTAGTCTAATTTTAGACTAAGATCAACTTAATGTGATCGTTTAGATCCAACAAGAGAGCAATTGGGCTCTATTGTTTAGTTTAGGGACATTGCGGTCGATTACCAGTTTAAGGACATGGTGGTCCAGAGTTAGTTTAAAGACATTACGGTCCAGGTTAAGGACATCGTAGTCCGTGGGTTTAAAGGGACCCCACAGTCCGAGGTTAAGGACATCGTAGTCCATGGGTTTAAAGGGACCCCACAGTCCGAGGTTAAGGACATCGTAGTCCATGGGTTTAAGGACCCCAAAGTCCAGGTAAAGGACATCGTGGTCCATAAGTTTAAGGACCCCACAGTCCGTAGTTTAAAGACATCATAGTCTGTGGAATGTATGGCTGTCGGGGCCCGTCACCTCTCTGAAGACTGTTCCCTGATTAAAAATTAGGAAAAACTTCAATAAGGTATCACGTGCTCACACGTGACCAATGGTCACGTGTTGACACGTGATGGTTAAAACAGCAACATAAAGAAGCGGCTGGGAAGAGGACTCAATAAGGGGTCACGTGCTCACACATGACCAGGGGTCACGTGTCAGCATGCGACTGGCTTTGAAAGCCTCACAGTTTAATAGAATTAAATTCTCAAAGTTTCTGAATCTTTCCAAATGGAAAAGGATTATGAGAACCGTTGGATTAAAATTCCAGGGGCGATTAAAAATCACCAATTTATGGAAAAAATCCCAAACAAGGAAAAAAACTACCCAGATCTCACCGAAATAACAAACAGAATATCTTTAGATTGAAAATCCAACGGTGAATAAAATTCACTGATTGTTCTAAAGGATCATATTAATTATGAAAACAAATCAAATCTTTCAATCAATGATTTATCAAAAAAATTGATTCTTTTCCTTCTCCAATAAATAGGAACCAAGAGGAAAAGAAAGGAGAGAGAATTTTAGTATCTTGAAAATTCAGAAAGAAAAGAAAGAAGAATTTAATTCTCAGCAAAGAAAACGTTAGGTGAGAAAAGAAAGGGGATCAAAACTTGAAAAAGAGAATTTAATTCTCTAATCTAAGAGTTTAACTCTTCTGCAAAAAAGAACTTAGTTCTTTCTCTAGTTGAAGATCTGCAGAAGCAAATCTCCCCATAGGTTGAGAATTTAATTCTCATCGGGTTGAGATTTTGCCATGCAGATCCAAGACATAGAAGGAGAACTGAGTTCAGAGAATTTAATTCTCCTAATTTACAGGAATTTAATTCCTCCAAGATAAATTAGGGTTCAAACCCTATCTGAGAATTTAATTCTCTCGAAACTCACAGGAATTTAATTCCTTCATAACAAATTAGGGTTTAACCCTATATGAGAATTTAATTCTCCTGCAATTATAGGAATTTAATTCTTTCAAGTTGGACAAAAATAGGGCTGGACCCTAATTGAGAATTTAATTCTCTCAAATTTACAGGAATTTAATTCCTCCTAAAATGAAATTAGGGTTTTACCCTACACAGAGAATTTAATTCTTTTACGTATATAGGAATTTAATTCTTCTAAAGAAAATTAGGGTTTAACCTTACATAAGAATTTAATTCTTTCACAACAAGAATTATTTCCCCCAAAATCTTAATCAGGGTTTAACCCTACAGAGAATTTAATTCTTAAAGATAAAGAGGAATAAAAGATCTCCAAGCATGCAAAAGAACTAAGGTCATGTGTCCCCACGTGACCCCTGAAAAGGTCTACAAAAATAAGAAGGAATCGGCTCTGAGGAAATGCCTCACGTGTTCCCACGTGACCTCCAAAACGCAGAAGATAAAAGCAAAGGAAATGAAGGTTTTGGGCGCTCTCACGTGTTACCACGTGACCCCCTTGGCAAACGCTTTAACAGTCAGCGCATAAATCCCCATCACGTGTCAACACGTGATGCCCAAAATAAAAATATAAAAAGTGTTTAACACTTAATTGCAGAACGAAGAAAAGGAATCTGGTCCCATCTTTGGGCGCCCTCACGTGTCCACACGTGACCCCTTTTTCATTAGTGTTTAATACTAATTCGAGAGCTTTATTCCCAGTGTTTAACACTGATTATATTTTAGTGTTTAACACTAATTTGAAAACCTTATTTCCAGTGTTTGACACTGTTATTGTCTAGTGTTTAACACTAATTTGGGATTCTATATTTCCAGTGTTTAACACTGATTGTCTTTTAGTGTTTAACATTAAGTTGAGAGTTCTGTCTCCAGTGTTTAACACAGTTGTTCTTTAGTGTTTAACACTACTTTTAGCTAAATTGGCTAATTTTCCAGAGGCAAAAGTCCCTCCTCCAAATGAATCTCAAAATTGAGGAAATCAAAGATAAAAATGTTGCCGAAGCCCTCAAACTCTTGTTTAGCATTGCTAAATAATATGGGCTTGAACCCAGACAAATGTATAATGGACCAACAAAGGCCAACACTTCAAACTTAATTGGACTTAGCCCAAGTAGGCCATAAGTCCTCAATTCAGACTTAACTGAGCCAATGACTCATAATATAATTAATTGGTCTTAGTTCCAAACTGGGCTACAGATCATTTAATCCACCTTGGTTCAAGGGTACATCTCTTCACCTCTTTGATATTTGTCGTTGTAATTCCTCAACGTCTTCAAAGAGGTGACGGGTCCCGACTACCATACGATTCACGGACTGTGGGGTCCTTAAACTCATAGACTATGATGTCTTTAACCTCGACCGTGATGTCTTTAAACTAATATCGGACTGTGAGGTCCTTAAACTCACGGACTATGATGTCCTTAACCTCGATCATGATGTCTTAAAACTAACTTTGGACTGTGAGGTCCTTAAACTCATGGACTATGATATCCTTAACCTCGACCGTGATGTCTTTAAACTAATATCGGACTGTGAGGTCCTTAAACTCACGGACTATGATGTCCTTAACCTCGACCGTGATGTCTTAAAACTAACATTGGACTGTGAGGTCCTTAAACTCATGGACTATGATGTCCTTAACCTCGACCGTGATGTCTTTAAACTAATATCGGATTGTGATGTCCTTAAACTCACGGATTATGATGTCCTTAACCTCGACCGTGATGTCTTAAAAGTAAAATTGGACTGTGAGGTCCTTAAACTCATGGACTATGATATCCTTAACCTCGACCGTGATGTCTTAAAACTAACATTGGACTGTGAGGTCCTTAAACTCATGGACTATGATGTCCTTTACCTGGACCGAGATGTCCTTAAACTAATTATTGACCGCAATGTCACTAAACTAAACATTGGAGCCCAATTGCTCTTTTGTTGGATCTAAACGATCCCGTTAAGTTGATCTTAGTCTAAAATTAGAGTAACGTATCCTTAACAAACGTTTAAGTTGATCTTAGTCCCAAACGAGACTAACGTATCCTTAAAATCAAACCCCCAAACCCAAATCTAAGAAAGATACGGATTTGGACTAGTCTACGCCCTACGGGCGACAACATTACTTAGTCTCCGTATACAATCCACGGGCAACCAAACACAAAAACAAACACCCACGACACGAAGTGACCATCTGGAGAAGGAGAAAGTTGTTACCGTGATTCGGTAGCGTAATTAACTGCTGGGGCTTGCGCCTGCAGGGAAGAGCGTCCCCACAATAAAAAACCCCTCAAATGAGGGGGAATCTGACGAAGTCTGCTACATCGGCCGCATCTGTTTAAACCTTCGATACATGGTTCCATAAATCAACTTGGCATCTTCGGAGAGGTAGACGGATAGCACCAATTAGCATCTTCCCCGAAATTCAGGCAAGTCGTCCGCCGCATCTTTCGGAGGGGAACGGATTCTGGCACGCCCGGTGGGACCTTTTCCTCTTCCACTCCACACTTTGTGTGTCGTGTTCGCGAACAAATCACGGTTTTCTAGTGGTTGCTCTTAGGTTTTGAGATACTAAGATTTGGCGTTTTTCTTGGTGCAGAAAGCAAAGGATCAATGGCGTTCACCTGCTCGAAGTGTTCCAAATGCAACTGCAACCCAAGTTCTGCCTCAACTGGAGGCATAGCTTACAGGCCCCAAGCGGCTTCCCTGTTCATGATGCCGGTGGAACAGGTCACCCAAGCCACCACAGGATTGTTTTTCAGGACCATGCTCCTGCCAGCGAGCTTCACTGTTCCTGTGCCAGCACCGAAAGCTCCCAAGAAGTCGGTCTTCGATCGGCTTGCTGCTACCACGTCCCCTCTCAACGGGTCGTTCAGCTCTAACTCCTTGGTCTTCGCCAGACTGTGCCTGAACTCCGATGGGCCTGCCAAGAAGCCCATGATACCTGAAGTGGCCATCCTAAAGAAGATAGCCATCCCTGCTCCTGAAGTCATTAAGGCGGCTTCTCCTGCCAAAGGGGCGGTCTTTACAAGACTGACTGCTCCTGCTCCCACTCTCGCTTAGAAGTCTGTTTTTGACCGGTTGGATACAGCTTCTCAACGGACATCAGTCTTCAAGAGGCTGGCACCAGCGGCGCCTCATCTAGACAGGGGGCAAGACAAAGCCATCCCCATCGCCGAACCAACCCCAACAGCCCGACACGCTCGACGTCGCCACTGGCGTCGAGTAAGGAAGGCCGGGGGCAACTCCTCCTCTGGGCTAACTCCACCAGCTCCAACGGTGGAAATTAACGCTGCTGTTCCAACCAGGAACAGTTTTGAGCTGCTGAATAAGGTGCGCAGGAACTCGCCTACCGCCGTACTGAAAAAATCTCCTCCACTCGTGGAGAAAGTTACAGAAACAAAGCCGGAACAGTCCCCTCAACGACTGTCTTCTAAAGTCTACAAAATCTGGCGGCAAGTCCAAGAGTCGGTGGTTGATCAAGACTATCCCCGCTGGCAGAAGAAGTTGAAGGTCTGACGGGAAGAAAACCGTCCTGTTAAGCCATAAAAGAAGATGGCTACTTGGGTGCCCACTGCAACGGTCCCCTCAACTTCGACCGCTCATAAGAGGAGAAGGCCGGATAAAATCCCCATGCTTGCGACAAATGTCAAAGGCACTGAGTCCAAACGCCCTAAGTCTGGGGGCATGGTGGTGCATACTATTTATATGGCATCCGGAAAAGAGGATAGCCGTATCTCCACAGGTCATCGACCGCTTACGCGATCCATGACAAAAGCCCAAGAGCAGCAGCAGAAGCTTCAGGAGATGATGACTGCTATGGCTACGCTCATAGGACCGAAAGCAAGCCCAGAGGCATCCTCGGAACAACGCCATGAGCAGGAAACAGATGCCGAGTTCCTTCGAAGAATGCTTGAGAAGAAGGACAAGGAGGCTGTGGAACAAGAGGCCAATATAAAGCAAATGGCCTTTCTATTCCAAGATATGGTGGGCATGATGATCCAGCCGGATCCCCCAGCCGAAGATCCTCCAGTAATAATTGAAGATGATAGAAGAGAAACAACAAATCCACCTCCGGCTCTTTCATCAGCCAAGGAGGAAGCTATTTCCAAGTCCGACCTGAATGATTACATCGCTCAGCAGATACGAGTTCACCAGACAAGTGAAGCGGCTGGACAAATTGTTAGAACTGGGTGACCGTATCCAGGCTGGTATGATCAGATAAAGTACCTGCCGGGCTACACGATCCCGAAATTCCATGTGTACAAGGGGACAGGCAATCCCCATCAACATGTCGCCCAGTTCAGGGCTCTTTGTGGCAACACTGGTGGCGATGATAAACTTTTGCTCCGTCAATTCATCGGCAGCTTATCGGAAACGGCGTTTTAGTGGTACTCCGAACTTCCATACGACTCTGTCATAACTTTCGCAGAAATGGAGTTGTTATTCACCCAGCGATTCGCGAGTGCTAGTGAACGCACCCCAATAACGGCATTGATCAATGCCAGGGTGAAGCCGGGCGAGACGTGGGTTCAATACACAATCCGATGGCGGAATCTATGGTCGAAGTGCGAGCAGCGCATTGAAGAAGCGCCTGCGGTGGGCATGTTCGTGGGCACCCTAGACCCTCATACGACTATTTCACAGTTCATGATGTTCTTCAAACCGACCACGTTCCAGGCTTTAATTGACAAGCTAGCCCAGATGGACCAGATGGGCCATAGGCCGTCTCCTCCGAAGCCGGAACCGCGGAACGAAAAAGGTAAGGTGAAGGCGACCTTCGTGGCGAATACCCAACAGCAGCCCAGCGCTTCAAGACTAACAGATCAATTAGAAGAGAGACGGCACTATTATAATGAGAAAATGAAGCGCCCTTACTCATTCCCACGGGATAAAATGAAGAGGTTGTTCGAATTAGCAATGCGCAACAGGCTTATCAATCTGCCGAATCCAAGGTGACCATTGAGACCCGGCGAAGCAAATAATCCCAATTATTGCCCTTACCACCAAACGGTAAGCTATCCAATCAAAAATTACTTCGTCTTTAAGGGATGGATCGAGAATCAGTACCTACAAGGCAAGTTCGCGCTGTCTGAGAAGTGGAAAGTAAACCCACTACAACCACACACTCCTAAGAAGATAGATACACCGGGGGCAACATGTTCTTTTGTTGAAGAAGCTCCATGGGAGGTGGCCCTTTCGGCCAAAACTAAAAGGATCCTGAGTGATCTCCAGATATGCCCGGTGATCAGGTGGAAGAATCCGCTGGAACCCCAGATCATCGAAGGGATGCTGAAGCCGCGCCCAACTACAAATATTGGTGGCGATAGCCAAAGCTCGCACATCCAGCCGTCGAAATCTTCGAAGAAGAAAAAGAAATCCAAGAAGCCCGTGAAGCATGGCGACAAGCGCACGGACCTGCAAAAACAAATTGACGCGCTGGAAGAGTATAACCAGAAGGCGCGGACTCCAATCACACTTCAGGAGTTTCTCCACCACGTCCTTGAAGACGGAGATGATGAAGAAGACTCGTCGGATGAATCTGAGGATTACGTAGCAAATTGCCATATGATCTCTCATTCGTCGACAAACGATGAAGAAGCTCCTTGCACCAAAAGACTGGGGACAAGTCCTGAACCGGAGCTTCCAGGGCCATCAGACGAAATGATCGACGCATTCCTAAATGAAGCCCTTCTGAAAAGTAAAGCTGATCGGGAGCGTGAGATGGCCATATTTGAAAAGGCCAAGCGTCTGCGACTGGACGAAAGAGTCGAGACACTCTTGCCAAATCAAGGGATATCTGTCGCGGATAAAAACAAGTTCAAGATGAGGAAAAGGTTTGCTAAAGCCATATCAATGGGAATGAAGATGCCACCCTCCAAAAGAAACATTCTCGGTGAAGCAGAGACACATCCTAGCTACTGCTCATATCATCGAAAGATTTCGTACCCCACCGAAGAGTGCGATGCTTTTAAAAGATGGTGGCAGGGGTATGTTGCTCACCGACAACATTTTAAGTGGATGAAACGCAAAACTCGTCGGGAGTGAAGAAATACGACCGAGGAGCTTAGAAGAACTACCGACAACTGTTGCATGGTCAACGCCGGGGGATCGCAGGTTCTCACCTTCGAGAGCGATTCCAACGAGGAGATGACTCTGGGCCCTCTCTTTAAAGAGTCCACCTCGGGAAAAGAGGAAAAGCCAAAGACCTGTGAAAATATCTAGCTGCGCAATCGTACGCTGCCCGAAAAGAATCTCGGACCCACGAATAGAAAAGATAAGGGAAAAGAAAAGGTCTCGGAGGATATCGCCCTAGATGACTAAATCATGAAAGAGCTGACCGCCAAGGACCCGCCGAAGAAAAGTAAGGTGGACTACAACATTCTGGCGCACTTGAGAAAGTTACCCTCGCAGCTCAGAATTCTCGACGCCCTTTTACCATCAAAAGAAGCAAGAGATTCATAGATCAAGGCGCTACAAGAGCCAGAGCAATTCCAAGCTTTCCTCGCCGAAGAAAGAATGAAGGACCAGCTAGAATAAGTACACACAGCCGATATCACCTTCGGTGATGAATATCTCCTCCTTGGGACGTGCGAACACAATCGTCCCCTATATGTCTCAGGATACTGTCCCGATATCAAGATAAGCAAAATCCTGGTCGACAATGGGTCCTCTGTCAATCTCCTCAACGTGCGAGTATTGAAGGAAATCTGCATGAGTGTTCAACACCTCGCTCGTGATAAAATCACCATATCTGGTTTTGACTCCTAGTCATCACGGACTCTCGGGTCTATGATACTGACGCTGCGCTTTGGACTACTTGTCATGGATATTAAATTTCACGTCATTGACGCCAAGACATGCTATAATGCTTTGCTCGGCCGGCCTTGGTTACACGAGTACAACATCATCCCTTCTACACAACATCAGTGTATGAAATACTTCAAGGATGGTTTAGAGTACACCGTGACAGGGGAGTTGAACCTATTCTCCGTGAAAGAAGTCCGAAAGTACAAAGATGCAAAATACTTCTTACCAGATTTCGAGGACACGGAGAGATGTCACAAACCGAAGGACAAAGTTGTCACCATTATTCCAGTCTTCGGGAGTGATATCGAGAAGGAGGAAGAGATAGTTTATTCAGGCCCGCCCCAGTGCAGTAAGCCAGGACCGCCCGCTCCTATGTTGGTCTTCGGCAACGACTCAAAAGATGAGGTCAATGCCATATTCTCTGTGCGGCCATCAATACAAACCATCGCTGGTGAAGAGCAAAGTTTGCAAGTTGCCATGGTTCCGTCCAAACATCATAAAGAACTAGACGCGCTTGATACCTACAGTGTGGAAGAGCTACAGACGTTTTATATCCCTCCCAGGAGAGAAGGTGAAAAGGCGATCCTATTCTACCGATCCGGGGAAACCAAAGTGGAAAAAGAAGTTTGGCATGGCGCCGATTCTACGCTCGACAGGCTCCAACCCATCCGTCTGCCTAGATATTACACGAAAGGCTTGAAAAGGCTATTGAAGCGTCAAGGGGTACCCTTCAGACAAACTACTCAACAAGTTCGATTCTACAACAGGATTTGGGACGTCCCCGGGACTCAACGAAAGCTGCCCAACGGGAGAATGGAAACGGTCGGGCTCGGATATGTCCAATCCAGGAAACGGGAACGAGTCCATGGTAGCTATGTCATATATGACTTTGATGAAGAAGAGGACGCCCTGTTAAAAGATGCTGATCCTGAACCAAAACAAGGTTCGGTCATCAAAGCGCCGAGTCCGTCATTTGAAGAACGAATGGACAGGCTAGTAAGGGAAGCGGGTCAAAAGATTCGAGATGACCATAACCGCGAGATGGACATTTACGAAAAAGCCAGGACACATCGCCTCTTTCAACAGGCCGTGGAGAATGGCAATGCTCTTCCTTATCAACCCGTTATACAAAAGGCCCGACGTAGAGGCAAAAATAAATCAAAGAGCGGGAAAAGTGTTCGAGAGCGACAAAGCGGGACCAAGAAGCCACACGATCGGGAATCGAGCAATCCGGAGTCGTCTCTTATAAAGAAGATGAGTCGAGCATACTCTTTTCCTCAGAACAAAACACGGAAGATACTTGATCTCACCATAAGATATCAAATGATTACACTTCCGGAGTCTAGACACCCCGAGCAAGTTAACGAGATCTCGGACTATTGCTCTTATCACCGAGCAATAGGGCATCCTCTCGAAGACTGCTTCACCTTCAAGAACTGGGTCGAAGTCCAAAATTAGCTTGGTAGGTTCGCTCTATCCAGCAGCTGGAGGGTAACTCCGCCGCAGAAGCATGAACCCAAATCCACAAAAGTAGAGCCGAATCAATATCGGTCTTGGAAGCGAGCTCGTACTTGCCATATGATAACGTTATCAAAAGAAGAGCCTGAGGGTATAGATGACCTCTCCTGGTGCTTCGAAAACAATGACGATGAGGTGATCTTGGAGTTTCCACTGGCGCCTAAAGAGCTCAAAGATGGAATATATACTACTGCAGATGATCTCAAGAAAATTGATTTGGGGACGACAAGTGATCCGAGACCGACATTCGTCAGTGAGCTGCTTTCTGAAGAAAGGGTAGCTACACTAAAAGACGTGCTTATATAGCATAAGGATTGTTTCACCTGGAACTATTTCGAGATGCCAGGACTAGATTCAGAGGTTGCTGTGCACAAACTGGCAATATCCCCGGACGTTAAGCCAATCAAACAAGCACCGAGAAGAATGCGGCTCGAGCTTGAGATGACCATCAACGCCGAGGTCAAGAAGCTAATCGACTCTGGCTTCATCCAAGAGGTTCAGTATCCTGACTGGATCGCCAATATCGTCCCGGTGATGAAGAAAAATGGGACAGTGCGCATATGTGTGGACTTTCGGGATCTCAATAAAGCCTGCCCGAAGGATGACTTCCTAATACCAGTCACCGAGCTGATGATAGACAATACGTCCACTCACGAAGTTTTCTCCTTCATGGATGACTCGTCAGGATACAATCAGATAAAAATGCATCCTGAGGACCAGAAGCATACCGCTTTCCGGACCCCTTTGGGTATATTTTGCTACAAGGTGATGCCCTTCGGTCTAAAGAACGCCGGTGCTACCTATCAGAGGGCCATGACGAAGATCTTCGATGACCTCATACATGAAATCGTCGAATGCTATATCGACGACCTTGTGGTGAAAAGCAAATCATATGAGGAACATACAGAGCATCTGAAGATAGTATTTCAACGCTTCCGGCAATACAACTTGAAGATGAATCCTCTGAAATGCGCATTCGGAGTTTCTTCGGGCAAGTTCCTAGGATTCATCGTCCGACACCGAGGCATCGAGATAGATCCGTCAAAGATCAAAGCAATTATGGAGATGCCCCCGCCGAGGACTCTCAAGCAGTTGCGGTCTCTCCAAGGGAAGCTCGCATATATCCGACGATTTATAGCCAATCTTTCGGGCAAGTTTCGTCCTTACAACCACCTGATGAAGAAAGTAACCCCTTTCGTCTGGGATCGCAAATGCCAAAGTGCACTGGACGAAATCAAGCAATACCTGCAGAACCCGCCAGTGCTGGCTGCTCCGGTCAAGGGAAAGCCTCTCGTTCTGTATACAACCACCCTTGAAGGTTTCTTAGGCGCATTATGGACACAAGAAAACGACCAAGGGGAGGAAAGAGCCCTCTACTATCTGAGTCGAGTTCTACTGGGGGCAGAAAGCAATTATTCTCCCATCGAAAAACACTGCCTGGCATTGATCTTCGCAATAACGAAGCTCAGCCACTATGCGTTGGCGCATGAAGTCCGTCTCATATCGAAGGTGGATCCCCTCAAATATTTGATGTCAAAGGCCATATTGACAGGGCGGCTCGCTAAATGGGCCCTGCTCTTGATGGAGTTATCAATAACTTATCAGCCTCTTAAAGCAGTGAAAGGCCAGGACATCGTCGACTTCCTCGCTGAACATCCAATACCTGCCGATTCTCCTTTGAATTGCGAACTGCCAGACGAATATGCGTTTGACACGATCGATGGAGATGATACCCGGTAGGAACTTTATTTCGATAGAGCATCCTCCATGAAGAAGCGCAAACAAAGTACCTCTACAATCAAATCAGGGGTAGGCCTCATCTTTATAACCCCACAAGGAGGGATAATGCGCTTTGCCTTCTCCTTAACAGAGCCGAGGACAAACAATGAAGCCGAGTATGAATCTTTGATAGCAGGTCTTGAGATCGCCATCGACATAGGGATTGAGAACCTCCGCATCTATGGAGACTCCCAACTGGTCGTTAGTCAAGTAAACGGCGCCTATCAAACGTGCAAACTCGAACTGGTGAAGTACGGCGAGAGGGTGCAACAACTGCTGACCCAAATACCTTCCTACACCTTGGAAAGCATACCGCGTGCGGAAAATAGCAAAGCGGATGCATTAGCCAAGCTTGCTAAAGAACTAGCGGACGAGAACCTCGATGACGTGAGGATCATTGTGCAAAGCCGTCGGGTTCACGCACCGGCAGAAATATCTCCGGAGTCGTTCGAAGAAAAAGGAACGACCGAGCAAACGGCCCTGCAAATAAAAGACCAGGAAAAGGACAAGGATTGGAGAGAAGTCTTTATAGACTACTTCAAATCCCGTCGAACGCCTGAAGATGCATCCTCAAAACATCAGCTCATGAAGCGAACTCTATCTTTCGCCTTCGTCAATGATACTCTGTACAAGAGGTCATTTGATTCTCTGTGGTTAAGATGCCTGTGACCTAAAGAAGCAAAGAGAGTCGTTCAAGAAACTCATGACGGACTCTGTGGTTCTCACCAAGCCGGGCCGAAGATGAAGTTGAAGATCAAACGGATGGGTTATTATTGGCCCATGATGATCCAAGACTTCCTTAATTATGCGAAGTAGTGCCACTCGTGCCAGATCCACGGCGACTTTATCCACCAGCATCCAAATCCACTACATCCAACGGTAGCTAGCTGGCCGTTTGAAATGTGGGGGACCGACATAATCGACCCCATCGAACCAGCGTCGTCCAGAGGACATCAATTCATTATGGAGACAACTGATTACTTCTTCAAATGGGCAGAAGCAATACCGCTGAGGGAAGTGAAGACGGAAAATATCCTCCATTTCTTCAAGACACACGCCATTTATCGGTTTGGAACTCCATGACGGATTATCTCCGATAATGGGCTAGCCTACAGAAGCCACAAGATCAGCCGCTTCGCACAACAACATAACATAGACTGGAGATACTCTTCAGTCTATAATCCCCGAGCTAACGGTCTAGCCAAGGCTTTCAACAAGACCTTGACGAAGATCGTGAAAAAGACGGTGTCCCGAAACAAGAAGGACTGGCACGAGAGACTGCATGAAGCTCTCTGGGCGTACCGAACAACATTCAAATCAGCCACGAATACAACGCCGTACACATTGGTATTCGGTACAGAGGCGGTACTTCCCCTCGAGATAGAGCTACCCTCTCTACGAGTGGCAGTTCACTATGAGCTAACGGACGAAGAGAATGCTCACCTTCGGCTTGAGGAACTCGATGCCCTTGATGAAACCCGGCTCATAGCGCAAAAAAATCCGGAGGCTTATAAAGCAAAGATGACGAAGATTGACTAGGCCGAGGACATTTTGCCAAGGCGAACTCGTGCTAGTGGTCAAAAGACCTATGATCCCCAATCGTGCCAAACGGGAGAAATTCGAGCCGAACTATGAAGGCCCGTATATCATAGATAAGGTCTACCAGAGTAGAGCCTATCTACTCATGGACATGCATGGCGAAAGGCCCTTCAGGCCAATAAATGGTCGCTTCTTGAAGAAATACTATGCCTAATGAGTCACGGCCTAGGTTAACGATAGACGACGACGACTATGTCCGCTCGCTATCTTTCTAAGACCAGACTCTATAAGTAGTAGCCGGCTAATGGACCGAAACGTCCTTAAACTAACAGTGGACCGAAACGTCCTTAAACTAACAACGGACCGAAACATCCCTAAACTAACAGCGGACCGAAACGCCCTTAAACTAACAACGGACCGAAACGTCCCTAAACTAACAGCGGACTGAAACGTCCCTAAACTAACAGCGGACCGAAACGTCCTTAAACTAACAATGGACCGAAACGTCCTTAAACTAACGATGGACCACTATGTCCTAAAACTAGCTGTTGACCGAGACTCGATAAACTACGGTGGATTGCAGCAACCCAAAGCTGATACAAAAAAAAAGAATAAGAATAAAAAAAAGAGAAAAAAGAAAATGGTCTGTCCATAACCAAAATGGGCATGGATGAAAACCCGAAAGGGCTCCGTGAGTAAAAACAGCAGGGCTACCGGCGAGTGTTGTGATAACCCGAAAGGACGCAATCTCGTTAGAATAAAAAAAAGAAGAAAAAAGAAAACGGTATGTCCATAAGCAAAATGGGCACGGATGAAAACCCGAAAGGGCTCCGTGAGTAAAAACAGCAGGGCTACCGGCGAGTTTTGTGAAAACCCGAAAGGGCGCAATCTCGTTAAAAGACACTTTCAAGGTCCTCTCGACTTTGTAAGGAGAAACCACCTGCATGAGATCCTTACGACTCACAAGGAAGCAACACACTTAGGAATCCCCACGATTCCTAAGGAGAAATTACACTTGCGAGATCCTCACGACTCGTAAGGAGAACTCTCCTATGGGACCTTCACGGCTTATAAGATTCAAAAGTCTTAAGCTACAGGGATCTGAACCTGTTCTTAAGCAGCCCCCACAACCTCCAATGCTTCCCTACAAGCGGCTCAATGCTGACCCTTGTATACAATCCACGGGCGCGAATAAACATTTCTCTAACAAAGTCCGACCCTCGACTAGGGATATGTCTACATGGTGAACAACCCTTGTAAGTCTTCTTAACTTATAAGGAGAAAACCCTCTTGTAAGATCCTTACGACTTACAGGAGACCATACACTTAGGAATCCTCACGACTCTTAAGAGAAAACACACCTACGGGATCCTCTCGACCGGTAGGGAGAAATACCTTTATGAGACCCTTACGGCTCATGAAGTCAAAAGCCTTAGTCGAAAGAATCCTAACCCTGTCTACTAAGCCACCTTTGCTCGACATCGACGAAGGCAAATGATGATTCGCACCTGGCAATATCCCAGTTGTAGCGGTGCTGATGCCAAAATCGGTGTCCAAATCCAAGCTTGCAGCAAAAAGCCAGCAACCCACACATGCATACGAAATAGCCGAAATGATAGGGCAACTTGCAAACAAAATCAACAAGTAAAAATATATTCATGAAAAATAGCCGAAATGATTGGGCAACTCGCAATAAAAAGCAGCGAGTAAAAATAAAACAAATAGCCGAAATGATTGGGCACCACGAAAAATAGCCGAAATGATTGGGCAATCGCGACCTTCGCGATATAAAAGCTGAAATGATAGAGCATCGCGGAATAAAAAAAAATAATATGAATGGAATTTTTTTCCCTACAGGTGATATTACATCAATCCCTGTATATAATCCAGGGGCGCAAACAAAGAGAGAATCACACCTTTCCTCCCCAGGGTTTCATCATCAGAAGAAGCCAAATCTCAACGGTTAACAGATAGACTGGAGATCATCTCGACATTCGTCTCATTACAACGGACACAATATAAAGCAAAGCGGAACAGCGGCAACTCCCAGTTCCATAACTCGGCGGTGCACAGACGACCGAATGTCAAACCCCAACTCCATGAAATGCGGATATAATCAACAAAATTCCTGGCTACGTGGAACGCGGATTATGTCACCGTCGACCCCGTGTGAAGCATCCAGAGCGGAGCCTGGTCCTCGCCGAACACGGCAGTGAACCCGTGGGAAGCATCCAGAGAAAAATTCCTGGCTATGTGGAACGCGGATTATGTCACTCCTAACCCCATGGAAAACGTCCAGAGCGGATCCTGGTCCTCGCAGAGCACGACAATGACCCCGTGTGAAGTATCCAGAGCGGAGCCTGGTCCTCACCGAACACGGCAGTGAACCCATGGGAAGCATCCAGAGCAAAATTCCTGGCTACATGGAACGCGGATTATGTCACTCCTGACCCCTTGGAAAACGTCCAGAGCGGATCCTGGTCCTTGCAGAGCACGGCAATGACCCTGTGTGAAGCATCCAGAGCAGAGCCTGGTCCTCGCTGAACACGGCAGTGAACCCGTGGGAAGCATCCAGAGAAAAATTCCTGGCTATGTGGAACGCGGATTATGTCACTCCTGACCCCGTGGAAAACGTCCAGAGTGGATCCTGGTCTTCCCAGAGCACGGCAATGACCCCGTGTGAAGCATCTAGAGCGGAGCCTGGTCCTCGCCGAACATGGCAGTGAACCCATGGGAAGCATCTAGAGCAAAATTCCTGGCTACGTGGAACACGGATTATGTCATTCCTGACCCCGTGGAAAACTTCTAGAGCGGATCCTGGTCCTCGCAGAGCACGACAATGACCCCGTGTAAAGCATCCAGAGCGGAGCTTGGTCCTCACCGAACACGGCAGTGAACCCGTAGGAAGCATCCAGAGCAAAATTCCTGGCTACGTGGAACGTGGATTATGTCACTCCTGACCCCGTGGAAAATGTCCAGAGCGGATCCTGGTTCTCGCAGAGCACGGCAATGACCCCGTGTGAAGCATCCAGAGCGGAGCCTGGTCCTCGCAGAACACGGCAGTGAACCCGTGGGAAGCATCCAGAGCAAAATTCCTGGCTACGTGGAACGCGGATTATGTCACTCCTGACCCCATGGAAAACGTCCAGAGCGGATCCTGGTCCTCACAGAGCATGGCAATGACCCCGTGTGAAGCATCCAGAGTAGAGCCTGGTCCTCGCCGAACACGGCAGTAAACCCGTAGGAAGCATCCAGAGCAAAATTCCTGGCTACGTAGAACGCGGCTTATGTCAATCCTGACCTCGTGGGAAATGTCCAGAGCGGATCCTGGTCCTCACAGAGGACGGCAATGACCCTGTGTGAAGCATCCAGAGCGGAGCCTAGTCCTCGTTGAACACGGCAGTGAACCCGTGGGAAGCATCTAGAGCAAAATTCCTGGTCACGTAGAACGCGGATAATGTCAACTCTGACCCCGTGGAAAACGTCCATAGTGGAGCCTGGTCCTCGCAAAACACGGCATTGAACCCATGGGAAGCATCCAGAGCAACCCCTGACTCCGTGAAATGCGGATAAGGGCAATTTCATCCATCACTTGCGGGTCCTCACGACTCATAAGGGAGCAAATTCTCTTGTGAGATCCTTACGACTTTCAAGAGAAAACTCACTTAGGAATCCTCACGATTCTTAAGGAGAAATTACACCTACGGGATCCTCTCGACCGGTAGGGAGAAAATTCTTTATGAGACCCTCACGGCTCATAAAGTTGGAAAGTCTTAACAGGCAGATCTTAACCTTGAATCCTAGCCATCGTTGTCCTGCAAAAAGATCGAGATAGACTATTCACAGAATACATTCAATAAAAGAGACACACCATTGTGAAGAAAAATATATCTTTTATTCATGAATCAAAATGAATACAAAGTACAATTCGTGAAAAAAAATATATACTCTTATTCAGGAGTATGTACAAAGAAAGAATGAAAAAGGTATATCTACAATTCTTCAAGTAGGACGGCAGTTTAGCAGATTTGCTAGGTCATCCCTCTTTCGCTGCGCCTCACCTTCATGATTCAATATCGCTAAAAGACAAGCCTCCGCCTGAGCCTGCTGGGCCTGATATGAGGCAAGCCGACCTTCGAGCTCTTTCTCGGTAGCCTTGCGGGCCTCAACCCTTTCACGAGTGAACACGACGGCTTTGTCGAGGGCCACCACCTCCTTGATGGCCTCTTGAAGTACTCGCCAGAGTTCATACGCTTTGTTGGATTTGACTGTAAGGTTGGCTTGGAGCTCGTTCAGCGCCTTAGAAGCCAGCTCCCTCTCCGAGAATTTGCGGCCGAGCCTCTTCTCACACGACACCATGTTCGCCGCGCACCGCTCTATCATACCCCACAAGCTTGCCTTCGCAGCCACAGCCTCCGTAGAAAGGCGGGTACACTCGAGCACATGCGAGCAAGCCTCTACCTGCCGGCAGAACTCAACCCAGACTTGCACCACCGCTTCTCTATGATAGGTAGCAAGAAAGGGAAGGGAGCCGTTAGCTTCGGCAGCAAATTCTTCGGCCGTAATCACGCTTCCAGCACGAATCTCCTCGATCAAAGATGACAGAGATGCGAGGCTTAACTTGGCCAAACGTTCCGAGGCTCACAGAGCATAGGGGCCGGGTGGCATAGTGATACGCGACTCCAGCGCGGTGAGAACTGGCAGGCTGTTCATATTTATAAACAGTCAGCGAAACTTGTGAATCAAGAACAAAAGGAACAATGTTGGGACTTTACTTACCCACAGTCTTGCCAGAAGGAGCTGAAGACTCCCCTGGCCCTTCAAGAACCTCAACCTCGTCGTCGTCCTCCAGAACTGTAGAAGACATCAATGTCATTTTGTGAAATAGTGATAATGCTGTGAAAAGAAGGCGGACAACACTAACCTTGCCCAGAAGAGAGGACGATGCGCTGAGGAGATATCGCTTGTGGAGCAGCCATCTCCAACAGGCGCTGAAAAGACTGCCTAGAAGACAAGTCGGCAATCGAAGCCACCAACCCGCGCAATTCTGAAAAGGAAAAAGAGTCCAGATAACAGAAAGATTACTGATTTAAAATGTAGAAGGTTACTTTCAACGCTCCTCCCATTCTGAGCTGGAGGGACAGCAGCTTCAACGGCCTCCGCCGCAACCTCGGGCACAATATCAGCGACGCGGGCTGGTGTAACGGCCTCTGAGGAAGGAGCAGCGGCTGTCGCTGCGGGCGCTAACGGAAGGAGGGTAGCCTTGACTACCTCCATCCTAGCCTCTAGGCCGCCCTCAGGTAGACCCATTGGAATGACAACCACCAAAAGTTCCTCTCCTGAGGGAGCAAGAGCTTCGGGCGTAGGAACCATCGCAGGAGGCTCTATCGCGAGAGGGACAGTTTCATCAACCCCCTCAACACCGAGTAGTGTTTCACTGGGGGTATCAGCAGGCTCTACGGCCAAAATACGGCCTGAAGCTTTCGCCATCGCCGAAGTCTCTGCATAGTTTACACAAGGATAAGAATACATATATATGCGTGCAGACGATATGAAGTATCATAAGGAAATACAGAAACATACAAATGCGCAAGGAAGCTTGTAATATTGCTTGCTCAAGCCGACGCTCCTTCTCAAGGAGGTGTGCTCGCTGAGGTCCGAGGGTGGACTCGTGGCCGCCGGTCCACAATGAAAGCGGGTCCCCGGCATCCTCCGAAGCGGCCTGTTTAAGGGCCCGTTGACCCCATTCCTCCAGGGGGCCGATGAATCATCGCCGGATCCACGGAGGGTCTTCATAAAAGATGACGGCGGGATAAGGCTTCTTCGGAATTCTTACGTTCTCTGACTCGTCTTGAGAACATTTTATAGCCTCAGCCAATTATGCGGCTTCTTCGGCAGTTGAACTTGGAATAAGTAGGCCAACATCCGACTCTTGCATGGGCAACGGTTCATCCTGAAGAATGGGCTCAGACTCTACTAAAGAGTCGAGCAGATTGGTAGCTGTTTTCCTTCACCGTTTGGATCCAGAACCGACAGCCGAGGACGACCGCTTCCTCCCCCGTAGAGCCTTAGCACGACGCCGACCCACCTCACCTTCAACACCCTTGTTCTCATCACTCTCGTTTGGCACTGCGACCGAGGATGACACGGCCATTGTTGATGCCACGGGTGGTGATACTGCTACCGGAGCCCGATTAGCCCGCGACCGGGTACCCAATGGCATGCCAACTGTGGGGGTGAGGTCCGCCCCCGACTCCCCCGGAATAAGCGCAACACTGGTATCCTTCAGGGGAAAGCGGACCGGTGCGCGCGGTCGCAGCGGAACTTCCGTAGCCTGAACAGGAGCACCATATCCAAGAAGTACCCTTTTCTCTTCAGCAATAATCGGGCTGACCCGATGAAGGTACCAACCCGTAAAGGACCCCACGCATCGGGGAATATGGTCAGCTTCAGGGATCATAAAGCGGGAACCGGCGTTCAGTCACGAAGTGATGAGTAGCATCGCGAACAGCTTCAGGTGAAGGAACCGGCGCAACTGTAAAAGCCTGAAACGGAACGCCCTGATCATATCCAAGCTGCCGGGCGAAGCGGTGCGGGTTGTACCGCATAAAAAGGGCCGCACTGCTCTGATGGAATACCAGATAACCTGGCCTGATCGTGTACAAGTGCGTGGCCTCCCGGGGCTTCAAAGAAGGCACATCATTTTTCGACAGGTCCCAGAGTTGTTGAACTGGGCCTGAAGGAGCAGATAGAACCCGATCAATGAACACCAGTCCGCCCGCGCTAGCGTAAGGAGCAATCAACACGCGAATGGCCCCAAACTGAGTAGGGTCAGGGGCAGAAGCATCCACTAGCCGCATGAGTCGCGGGAAAGTGTAGGCATCATAAAATACGGGTCTCTCATGCGCAGCAAAAGCCCTCAACACGTGCATCTCAATCCAGGATGTGAAGTAATGAAGGGAGAAGTTTACTACGTCCACACCGGGAGTTGAGGTATTAGCCACGGCGCCTAACCCATGATAGAGATGTGCCAGCGCTGGGATGGCTACGGCCAACCGTGTTCCCTCAGCGATACGATGAGCCGGGTAGATAACCGAGACTCTCATAAAGCGGCGATGCATAGGGATGATGAACCAGCTGAGCCAGACACTGATAAAACCCATAAAGAATGTCTCCTCATCCATGCCGGGAACTGCAATCGATTCGAAAGATACCAGCGACATGATGGGAATATAGTACTGCGGTAAATCCGATTCTTTAGTTGGCCGCCTCTTCAGACCAAACCCAAAGGGGTCATTGATGTTTGCAAACTTCGGAGCCGTCTTCGACAGGACATGCTCTTGAAGGAAGCAAGTGATGAAGCTCTTAAAAGTGACGCCCTGCTCCTCAGATTCTGTGAACAGTTTGTCAAAGTTGCCCAACGCCTTGATCAAACTCGGACGCTTGTAGCGGACGACGTTATCGGTGGACAAGCCGTCGAACATTGCGGGCTCAGTCTCAAAGACGTACTCGTCGGGAGGCAGCAGCTCTTCATAAAGTGTCCTCCTGATTGGCAGCCCCGAGATCTCATAAAATTCTTCCAAGGAGATCGAAACTTCGCGGTCCCCTAGGAGAAAAGTGTTGGTGGGGAGATTCCACTGGTTCAAGAACGCCTTAACCTACCAGACGTGGGGGGATTGGTAGTGGAAGAGCGGCACATATATCGCCTGGTAAAGTCCAACCCTCTGCAGTCGCGCGTGATCGGCGGAAAGGATGTAGCGAGCCCAAAGGAGGTAGCCCGTAGGGTGTCGAGGGGTGAGCCCTATTTTGTAGATCTGCCCCCATGGTTGGGTCTCGCCCTGGCAAATACGGCATCCCAGAATATCTATGGCCGGGATCAGATGGTTCGGGATGCCAGTCGTCGAAGGCTCGAGCCGTCCCATTGGGGTCCAATTCGGCATCTCCACGGCAAAGACTGTCCTTGGAGGATCCATCGGCAAGAACGAAAAGGTGGGATCCGTCGGCACTTCGCAAAGGAAACTCCGGCGACCCCGGATGATGTGGCTGTACCAGGTCCCCCACAAAAGTAAGTTGGTGCAGTTCGGGTCATGAGCCCTGATCATCGCCATCACCTCCTCATCAGATGGCGACTGGGGAAAAGCGGCTTCCGAGCGAGTGAAGGGGAAATACGGAATAGACGTCAGGGTACCTGAAATGAAATGAGGGGAAACCATTAGAGCAAAGCCAACAGTGTATATACATATATATGATTATAAGAATATATATATATATAAAGAGAGAAAACGACAGCAGACTCATTTTATGGGACCACTGGTTACAAAACACATGGGTCCCATAAAATCAAGATGGCGGTTGGCTAATGATGAGGCAAAGAAATTATAATGAGACAAAAGGAAGATTCTCATTAAATAAACAGTGGATTTCAAATGACCCTACACACTTCCCTAAGAGAAATCCATCTTGGACTCTGTGACGAATCAAACAGAATTAAGGGAATTAAATTCCCAGAAAGTAACACTGCAAACTTCTTCTTCTTGGCTGCGAAGAAGACAACTCAGGGCAAGAAACCCAAGAAGTCCCCTGGGAAGAACTGTAAGTGCACGGCGGCGCCCCGGCCGTCAATCCGACGGCGGAATGCGGAAGCGGTGATAAACTTTAATTTTTACTTGAACTGGCAAACCGCCGCGCACTAATACCCGGATCGAACCACTAACTAGTCCTAGCTAACTATAAGATGGGAAAGAGATATACCGACGATCCAAGTCCTCCGGTCTTCTCATCATCGTCCGGATCTCCTGCGGAATGTCCCGTCTCCTCCTCGTCGCCGGAAGTGCACCACATCGCCTACTTCTTTTACGGGCTCCCACCTTAATGCCGAGGCAACTCAGGCACGAAGCCGGCTACTCGACGTGCCCAAGGTTCGCTGTAGAATATGTAGTAGAGGATTGTGTCTCATTTGGGGTTCATGGAGGTGCCATTTGGTGGAGGGATGAAACAAGAACAATGTGGAGGAGCTAGGGGTATTTTGGAGCATGATATGAACCAAAAATACACACACACAATTTTGGACAGCCCCAATCCAAAGTGGCCGGCCAAAACAAGTGAGGAGAAGAGCATGGAGTGAAGTGGAAAAATGAGAATGAGGAGAGTTCATCAAAAATGAGAGAGGCCAAACTCAAATCATGCAAGAGAGAGAGAGGAATGGCTATCATAATCAACCATGATCACAAAGCAATGCCAACACTCCATACAACCATCATCAACAACCATGATGCTAACAAAGTCAAGCCATCATGAAGTATGAAGTCAAGCAAGTCAATGGATGGTGCACCATCATGAAGACTATCATGATGCTACAAAAAGCAAAGACCCCCTCCACAAATACTTATTTGCAACAATGCAAATAAACCCTCCTCCACCAATCTTCGGCCAATGAACGGAACAATGGAAATTGGCCGAAACAGAATGCAAACTGGCAACTCCAGAAAACTGGTCCCGTAATAAATTACAGGAAAACCCCGATACTGTGCATACACACCCGCATTTGTATTCCGACCGAAATACAAATGCAATGAGACAAAATCTACACTGTACTATACTAGGATCCGGCTTAAACCAAAGCCGGCTAGTAATATCCGTTCGATCCTGATCCGTGCAATACCGCACGTATCTGATCGAACCCCGCCATATAACCATACGGCCTATAGTACAAACTGTCCGATCCTGATCCGTGCAATACCGCACGTATCTGATCGGACCTTGCCATATCTCCATACGGCCTCTACAACCTTTCGCCCGAAAGCTGAGTAACTGAATGTGGGGGACTCTAAAGACTCATCAACACCTTGGTTGTGGATTTAACCACTAGCACGTTAGAGGTATAAGGCAATACATAACGGGCTACCAGGTATTGACCAAAAAGGGACGTCTGTGAGCGAACTCAGCCTGACTCCCTACTGAGCCTGTCAGTGACAATATCCGTACAGTCCGGTCCGTTCGTCTATGAGCATCGCATGGCGGGCCTAGGGGGTTGGTAAAAGTCAGACCCCCAAAAGCGGTACAAGTCGTGTCGGAGTGTAGCCCAGAACACCCTGAGATACTACTGGAATACCTACCAGTAAATCTCCTTGCCTCGGCCGAGGGCTTCATGTAATGGCTCTCCTAGACACAGCACGACCTCACCCCCAATACCGGGAGAGACGAACCCCTGAAGATACGCTCACTACCTCCATGTGGCTCGGGACTGTACCCAACTAAAACCTGTTTGCATGACTCCTTTGAGCCGTGGTAGGGTAGTAATCAAAGTACAGTGGGAACTCACACGAGACAAATGACGATCCCCAGGTCGATGAACTAACCTGCACACATGTCACCAGGGAACTGCCATATGACGTCTGGTATATGACCAACTAGCATGTTCCCGGCGAGTCCTGTCCGGTGTACTCATAACCCAATGAGCACCTGTATACATCTTAGGTGATCCAACTGACACCAGTGGCTTGTGAGACCGGCCACCGCCCCTCGTCGGGGTTTCGACTGTATACACTAGTCTACTATGGAGAATCGATGCCCTGTCTCGAAACTCTCACGACTAGGGACCTTTTAAGGATATGCTTATAGACCCCCAGCTCCCACTTATATGATCGCCCTCATACTGCTGGTGGTCAAGCAAGAATCCTAGGGGCTCTATCAACGTGTAATAGCGACGTGTCAGGTCACTTAAAACAGTACACGATGATAAAGATAAACCAGATAGCATACTATCATCTCGAGTAAGACTGTCCTACCGGGATAGGTCCTCCATCAATCATTGCAATCACGTACCTGTGACCTAATAATTGACTCTGAGGGCACTATCTCCAACCAGAACTAAGTTCTTCATAGGAATTAAATTCCTTTTTTGAAAAAGGGAATTAAATTCCCAGAAATTCTTTTCCCATAGCCAGAGCTTTTTGATGATGGAATTAAATTCCATGGAAAAGACAAACACCACCACCGATCCCTAAAGATTAGAGAAACCCTAAGAGATCTACTATTTGAAGGTTAAATGGTTTTCTATTCTTGTTAAAGAACTTAAAGAAAAATGGGTTCTTGTTAAAAGGGAAAACCCTTAGTGTGGATTTAAAATCCAATGGAGATTTCTGTGAAAATTCTTCGTTCGTTCAAGATTATTACCGGAGGAAAAGGAATCTTTCAACAGAGTTAAACTCTAGAAAATTTTTGGAACAGAGAACTAAGCTCTGAGAATGAGAATTAAATTCTCAGAAAGAAAAAAGTTCGTAAGGAAGAAGATGAAAGAGTGGAGGCGCTTCTGAAGAGACTCCTGCCTTTACAGGATGTGATTGAAATGCTTCATCTCCCCGATTCTCTAGATGGATCCAACGGTCACAAAAGTGACAACGTTGCACTCACGTGCAGTCACGTGAAAGCAACGCTGTGGGAGCATTTGTTCCCCGATTAAAAATCAGGAAAAACTTCAATAAGGTATCACGTGCTTACACGTGACCAATGGTCACGTGTTGACACATGATGGTTAAAACAGCAACATAAAGAAGCGGCTGGGAAGAGGACTCAATTGGGGGTCACGTTCTCACATGTGACCAGGGATCACGTGTCAGCACGTGACTGGCTTTGAAAGCCTCACAGTTTAATAGAATTAAATTCTCAAAGTCTCTGAATCTTTCCAAATGGAAAAGGATTATGAAAACCGTTGGATTAAAAATCCAGGGGCGATTAAAAATACCAATGTATGGAAAAAATACCAAACAAGGAAAAAATCTCCCCAAATCTCACCGAAATAACAAACAGAATATCTTTAGATTGAAAATCCAACGGTGAATAAAATTCACTGAATGATCTAAATGATCATATTAATTATGAAAACAAATCAAATCTTTCAATCAAAGATTTATCAAACAAATTGATTCTTTTCCTTCACCTATAAATAGGAACCAAGAGGAAAAGAGAGGAGAGAGAATTTTGGTATCTTGAAAATTCAGAGAGAAAAGAAAAGAGAATTTAAAACCCTAGGTGAGAAAAGAAAGGGGATCAAAACTTGAAAAAAAGAATTTAATTCTCAAATCTAAGAGTTTAACTCTTCTGTAAAAAAGAACTTAGTTCTTTCTCTAGTTGAAGATCTGCAGAAGCAAATCTCCCAATAGGTTGAGAATTTAATTCTCATCGGGTTGAGATTTTGCCATGCAGATCCAAGATATAGAGGGAGAACTGTGTTTAGAGAATTTAATTCTCCCAATTTACAGGAATTTAATTCCTCCAAGATAAATTAGGCTTCAAACCCTATCTGAGAATTTAATTCTCCCAAAACACACAGGAATTTAATTCCTTCATAACAAATTAGGGTTTAACCCTATATGAGAATTTAATTCTCCTGCAATTATAAGAATTTAATTCTTTCAAGATGGACAAAACTAGGGCTGAACCCTAATTGAGAATTTAATTCTCTCAAATTTATAGGAATTTAATTCCTCCTAAAATGAAATTAGGGTTTTACCCTACACAGAGAATTTAATTCTTTTACATATATAGGAATTTAATTCCTCTAAAGAAAATTAGGGTTTAACCCAACACAAGAATTTATTTCTTTCACAACAAGAATTATTTCCCCCAAAATCTTAATCAGGGTTTAACCCTACAGAGAATTTAATTCTTAAAGATAAAGAGGATTAAAAGATCTTCAAGCATGCAAAAGAACTAAGGTCATGTGTCCCCACGTGACCCCTGAAAAGGTCTACAAAAATAAGAAGGAATCGGCTCTGAGGCAATGCCTCACGTGTTCCCACGTGACCTCCGAAACGCAGAAGATAAAAGCAAAGGAAATGAAGGCTTTAGGCGCTCTCACGTGTTACCACGTGACCCCCTTGGCAAACGCTTTAACAGTCAGCACATAAATCTCCATCACGTGTCAACACATGATGCTCAAAATAAAAATATAAAAAGTATTTAACACTTAATTGCAGAACGAAGAAAAGGAATCTGGTCCCACCTTTGGGCGCCCTCACGTGTCCACACGTGACCCCTTTTTTGTTAGTGTTTAATACTAATTCGAGAGCTTTATTCCCAGTGTTTAACACTGATTATCTTTTAGTGTTTAACACTAATTTGAAAACCTTATTTCCAGTGTTTGACACTGTTATTGTCTAGTGTTTAACACTAATTTGGGATTCTATATTTCCAGTGTTTAACACCGATTGTCTTTTAGTGTTTAACACTTAGTTGAAAGTTCTGTCTCCAGTATTTAACACTGTTGTTCTTTAGTGTTTAACACTACTTTTAGCTAAATTGGCTAATTTTCCAGAGACAAAAGACCCTCTTCCAAATGAATCTCAAAATTAAGAAAATCAAAGATAAAAATGTTGCCGAATCCCTCAAACTCTTGTTTAGCATTGCTAAATAATATGGGCTTGAACCCAGACAAATGTCTAATGGACCAACAGAGGGCCAACACTTCAAACTTAATTGGACTTAGCCCAAGTAGACCATTAGTCCTCAATTCAGACTTAACTGAGCCAATGTGCTCATAATATAATTATTTGGTCTTAGTTCCAAACTGGGCTACAGATCATTTAATCCACCTTGGTTCAAGGGTACATCTCTTCACTCCTTTGATATTTGTTGTTGTAATTCCTCAACGTCTTCAAAAAGGTGACGGTTCCTGACAACCCTACATTTCACGAACTGTGGGGTCCTTAAACTCATGGACTATGATGTCCTTAACCTCGACCGTGATGTCTTTAAACTAATATCGGACTGTGAGGTCCTTAAACTCACGGACTATGATGTCCTTAACCTCGACCGTGATGTCTTAAAACTAACATTAGACTGTGAGGTCCTTAAACTCATGGACTATGATGTCCTTAACCTCGACCATGATGTCTTTAAACTAATATCGGACTGTGAGGTCCTTAAACTCATGGACTATGATGTCCTTAACCTCGACCGTGATGTCTTAAAACTAACATTAGACTGTGAGGTCCTTAAACTCATGGACTATGATGTCCTTAATCTCGACCGTGATGTCTTTAAACTAATATCGGACTGTGAGGTGTAAGTACATGCTACCTCTCCCGGCACTTTCGGGCTTGCGGAATTTGGTGAAAAACAATTTTTCTAGAGGCAGTAACATGGACTCAAAACCGGATCTTTGTTAAACATCTAACTAACAACCTAACTAGGAGTTGTTAACTACTCGGTTAGGGGGTTATACCTTTCTTTCTTGAACTCCTTTGTCTTCAAGCCTCGATGGTTGTCCGGGTCGGCTTCACCTTGTCGTCTCCTTGCGCCGAAGATGGATCCACCCGAAAGCTTCTACCTTTGGCCTCTTCTTCGAACTTTGAAGAAAATAGATCACTTGGCTTGCTAGGCCTTGTGAACTAGAATGAGTAGAGGAATGTTTTGGTGTCTTTTTATCTCTAAGGCAATGAGTCTCAACACATGAGAATGGTTTGCCTTGAGGTAGAGAGAGCAAGAGGAAGAGGGAGAGCTTGAGAGTGAGAGAGCTCAAGAGAGAGAAAGCAAATGATAGAATGAACCATACACTTCTCATTCTCACCTCTCATAATCCAAAAGCCATCATAACAAAAATAGTAATCAAGTATTGTGTAAATGGTTTAAGTCAAAATGGCTATATCATTTCATGCACTCATTTTGCATAAATAAACAAGCAAGCAAAAGTCTTTGCCATAGAATGATAGCCATTGTCATGATGATGGTCAACTAGTCCAACCTAGTCAACCGGTCAACAAAGTCAACCCATCAACAACCATGTCACTATAATACTTAATTAATATTAATGTTAATCATATATCTTATTCTCATTAGGGTTAAGCAAAAGTCAATGGTCAACAGTCAACTGTCAACAGTCAACAGTCAACAACCCCAATGAGAATACTCTGCCTCTGTCTCTCTGTCAACTGTGCATACACACCCGCATCCGCGTTCCGAGGAACACGAATACAAACGAGATAAAATCAATCCCAAAACGTACACTAGGATCTGGCTTAAACCAAAGCCTGCTAGTGTTAACTGTCCGGACACTGTACGTGCACAAGTGCACGGATGTGACCGAACCCTGTCGCAAAACCATGCGACCTGTCGCAAAACCATGCGACCTCTACTCGTTTGCCTAAAGGCGAATAGCTTTCTGTGTGGGACTCTAAAGACTCGACACTACGCTGGCAGTGGGTTTAACCACAGACCGCAAGCGGCACTAGCTGTGCGTAACGGTCCCCCGGTAGATGCCGACAAGAAGACTGACGAGGTGAAACACATCTGAACTCCTACTGAGCCTGAATGTGAAATTCTCCGTACAGTCCGGTCTGTTCGTCTGATACATCGCATGGCGGGCCTAGGGGGCGGTAAACGTCAGTCCCCTAATAGCGGTACAAGTCGTATCGGAGTGAAGCCCAATACACTCTGAGATAACACTGGAAGTCTACCAGTATATCTCGCTTGCCCTGGCCAGGGAGTACTCGTGTAATGGCTCTCCTAGACACAGCGCGATGTCAACCCCCAATACCGGGAGAGACGAATCCTTTCTAACCGTCACTGCCTCCAAGTGCTTCGGGACTGCACCCAACTACTACCTGTTTGCACGACTCCTTTGAGCCGTGGTAGGGTAGTAATCTAAGTACAGTGGGAACATACTCGAGGCGAAGTGACAGTGTCAAGTCAGCGGACTAAGCTGTACTCATGTCACCTGGGAACTGATAACTGACGATAGATATAATACCAACCGGTCAGTTCCCGACGAGTCCTGTCCAGTGTACTCATAACCTAACGAGCACCCGCATACTATCTCCAGTATGACGTACTGATGGCTGTAGGACAGACCATCTCCCACACTGGGATGAGAAGCGCATGCGCTAGTCTACTCCGGAGTATCGATGCCCTGTCTCGATAGTCCTGCGACTAGGGACCTGCATAAGGATGTGCTTATAGATTACCCAGCCCCCACTAGTGTGACTGCCAGCACAACGCTGGTAATCAAGCAAAGATCCTAAGGGCTCCACTAATGTGTATAGGTGATATAATAAAATAAACACATGTACACATTGAAGTAGAAACAAACCAAGTAGCATACTACTATTTTGAGCAAGATTGTATATACAAGGTGAATATCCCAAGCTTCCATTAAGTAATATACAAACTAGTATGATACAGTAATGGCCTCTAGGGCATATACACTAACAATCTCCCACTTGCACTAAGGCCATGTACTGGCGTATCGAAGACCTATCATCTCGATCAGCCGCTCGAACTGAGTCTGGGGCAAGGCCTTGGTGAATGGATCTGCAGGGTTATATTCTGAAGCAACCCTCCGAACCTCGATCTCCTGGCGATCCACGATCTCCCTGATCAGGTGATACCGCCTCAAGATGTGTCTGGATCTCTGATGGGACCTGGGTTCCTTTGCTAAAGCTATAGCCCCGTTGTTGTCGCAATACAGAGGTATTGGATCAACAATGGACGGAACCACCTGAAGTTCTTTCAAGAACTTCCTCATCCAGACAGCTTCTTTTGCGGCATCAGATGCAGCGATATATTCCGCTTCCATAGTCGAGTCGGCAACGGTTTCCTGTTTGGAACTCTTCCAACACACCGCCCCTCCATTGAGGCTAAAGACAAAACCCGACATGGACTTGGAATCATCCTTGTCACTCTGGAAGCTGGAGTCAGTAAAGGCCTCGATCTGGAGGTCTTTTCCGCCATACACCAAGAACATCTCCTTAGTCCTTCTCAGGTACTAGGGAATGTTCTTTACCGCTATCCAGTGTTTCTCCCCAGGGTTTGACTGATACCGGCTTACCACACTCAGTGCATAAGTTACATCCGGTCTGGTACACAACATCGCATACATTATAGAGCCTACCGCAGAAGCGTAGGGTATAATAGACATGCGATCCCTCTCCAAATCAGTCTTAGGAGACATCTCTTTAGAGAGGGTGATCCCGTGACAAGCCGGTAGGTTACCGTGCTTGGAATCTTCCATACTGAATCTTTTCAGTATGGTGTCGATGTACCTAGACTGTGAAAGTCCTAATATCCTCTTGGATCTATCACGATGGATCCGGATCCCCAGGATGTATGAGGCATCACCCAGGTCTTTCATGGAGAACCTGTGTGACAAGAACCCCTTGGCAGATTGTAGCATAGGAATGTCATTTCCTATTAAGAGAATGTCATCCACGTATAAAACGAGGAATACTACAGTTCTCGCTACAAATCTACTATAGATGCAAGGTTCATCTGGATTTTTGATAAAGCCAAATTCCTTGACCGTCTCATCAAAACAGATGTTCCAACTCCACGATGCCTGCTTTAGTCCATAGATAGACTTAAGCAACTTGCACACCTTTCCGCTGCTCCCACTCTGAATGAAACCCTCTGGTTGGTCCATATAGACATACTCCTCTAAATTTCCATTTAGAAAAGCGGTCTTTATATCCATTTGCCAGATCTCATAATCGTGGAAGGCAGCAACGGCAAAAAGGATCCGAATGGATTTCAGCATAGCCACTGGAGAAAAGGTTTCATCATAGTCCAAGCCAGGTCTTTGACGGAAACCCTTTGCAACAAGTCTAGCTTTATAGGTCTCATCCTGTCCATCTACACCAATCTTCCTTTTGAAGATCCACTTGCATCCTACGGGTTTTACCCCGTCTGGAGCAATGTCCAATGTCCATACTTTGTTGGTGTACATGGACTCCATTTCGGTCCGCATTGCATCCAGCCATTTTACCGAGTCAATGCTCTGAACGGCCTGCTGGAAGCTAGTAGGCTCATCATAATCTATGATGCAACCTCTCTATCCCCGTCTATGAGAAAACCGTAGTATCTCTCGGGCGGATGAGACTGCCTACTACTCCTGCGGAGCGGCGTAGGAATGTCCTGTTCTTTTGAACCCTCTGGTTCTACTAAGCTTTCAGTAATAGTCTGCGGTTCTGGAATTTCTTCCAGTTCTACTGAGCTCCCTTTAATTTCCTTTTCCAAGAACTGGTGTTCTAGAAAGTGGGCATTACGAGAAATAAGGACTTTTTGTTCCTCTGCGTGGTAGAAAAGATACCCCCCGGTGTTCTTTGGGTATCCCACAAACTTGCACAGTACTGAGCGTGCCTCGAGTTTGTCCGCGTGCTGCTTTTTGACAAAAGCTGGACATCCCCAGATCTTCAGATATTGAAGCTAGGGTTTCTTCCCACTCCATAACTCATATGGTGTGGTAGGCACAGTCTTAGTAGGAACTCGGTTCAAAAGGTATGCGGCTGATTCTAGCGCATATCCCCAGAATGATCGTGGTAACTCAGTGTTACTCATCATGGACCGTACCATATCCAATAGGGTTTGGTTCCGTCTCTCCGATACACCGTTATGTTGCGGAGTGTATGGAGGAGTAAGTTGAGAGAGAATTCCATTCTCTTTTAAATAGTCCAGGAACTCGGCACTCAAGTATTCACCACCTCGATCCGATCTTAGAATCTTGATACTTTTGCCGGTTTGTTTTTCTACCTCATTCTTATATTCCTGGAATTTTCCAAAGGCTTCGGACTTATGTTTCATTAAGAAGACATGTCCGAATCTTGAAAAATCATCCGTAAAAGTAATGAAGTAAGAAAAACCGCTTCGCGCATGTGTAGACATTGGACCGCACACGTCGCTGTGTACGAGTCCCAAGAGCTCGCTTGCTCTTACTCCGTGTCCAGTGAACGGAGTCTTTGTCATCTTTCTTTTGAGACAGCATTGACAAGTGGCATACGATTGATATTCGAACGGATTCAAATATCCTTCTGTATGTAACTTAGTCAATCTTCTCTCATTGATGTGACCCGGTCTACAATGCCATAAGAAAGTCTGATTGATTTCTGGAGACTTTCTTTTGTGTGTATTCTGGACATTGAAAATCTGTGGTTGGTTTAATACGTA
Organism: Agapanthus africanus; assembly: GCA_030015575.1. Classification (NCBI taxonomy): domain Eukaryota; kingdom Viridiplantae; phylum Streptophyta; class Magnoliopsida; order Asparagales; family Amaryllidaceae; genus Agapanthus; species Agapanthus africanus. The sequence goes on along the minus strand of JASDDO010000012.1, from coordinate 87,384,140 downwards.
TATACCATTGCTCAATGTACCTGACCCAATCAGAACTTGATTAAGGTGAATGTTTACAATATTGCTTACAAACGCAAATTCATAACCTTCTTTAGAAACCAAAGATACAGAAATGATATTACAAGTTGCGTTGGGTACAAAATAGCAATTACGCAAAACCAAAACATGTCCATCTAACATTCCCAGGTGATAGTCCCTCACGGCCTTAGCATCCATGCTAGCTCCGTTTGCAACTTTGAGGGTCATGTCACCTTCCTTCAAAAACCTACGATTTCTCAACGCCTGCAAAGAATTACAGATATGAGATCCTGATCCGGTATCCAATACCCAGGAAGTAGAGTTTATTGAAAGACAGTTTTCAATAACATACACACCTGAAGCTGAAGCCGCAACCTGCTTCAGTTCCTGTGTTCTGGCCTTCCAAGCCCTGCAATCATTCTTCCAGTGTCCTTTCTTATGACAATAGAAGCATTCTTCCTTATCCACAAGCTTCCCCACTTTCTTAGTTGCTTTTGCCTTTCCCTTCGTATCCACTTTACTAACACCGCCCCTTGGTTTGGCGAGGGCTTTCTTCTTCTTTCCCTTAGCTTTCGCCTTGGACCTAAAAGAAGAAGATCCTCCTACAAACAAAGTGGATGTTTCCCTACCTTTCTGTAGGGTGCCCTCTGCGCTCCTCAGCATGTTGAGGAGTTCTGAAAGTTCAACTTCCTTTTCTTGTAAGTTGAAGTTCAGTATAAACTGGGCGTAAGTGGAAGGAAGGGACTGGAGAATCAAGTCCGTATAGAGCTCATTCTCCAACGTGGTCCCAAGGTCCGCGAGCTCCTCAATGTAGCCAATCATCTTAAGCACGTGTTCCGCTACCGATGATCCGACGGCCAATCTTGTCGAAAATAACTTCTTCGACACTTCGTATCTTGCGATACGAGATTGCTCTCCATACAGTTCTTTTGTATGAAGAAATATGGATTCGAGATCCATATTCTCGTGCTTCCTCTGATGTTCGTTGTCCATAGAGGCAAGCACGAGGCACTTGGCCTTCGCGCAGTCTAGTTCCCAGGTCTTACGGATTTCCTTATCCGCGACGCTGGTTTTGGGACCTGGGACGGGGGGAGCTTTGGTGGTAAGAAGATACCCCAGCTTGTCGTAAGTGATTGCCATCTTGACATTCCTGAGCCAATCTTTATAGTTTGGCCCTGTCAGTATGTTTTTATCTAGAAGTAACTTAAGTCCAGTCATGTCGAATGGTCGCTGCAATTAGGAGAGAGAAGAAACACTCAGCATGATGCTCTTGCAAGTTTAGAGTGGTTTTTAGTTTATCTAAACAGGATGGCTCCCACTGTCTCTCGAATCCCTCCTCAAACCAAAAAGGAAGAATTAGTCGGGATCAATCTCACCGCACAATACTTGCTTAACCGTTCAGCCAGGCCAGTGTCGGTACTTCGAGGGAGGTTTTCCAACGCTTTCGCGAAGTTCCTTAATTAAATAACCTCTTTTCCCTGGGGGCGTAGCCCCGCTAACACCTTTCTAGACACCTACTTGGTTTATAGCATTGATCGTTAAGTGAGAAATTTCCCGAGGAGTAGAATATACTCACAGTAGGATCGGGATCCAAATATCATCGCGTGACGAAACTGAAGGAATCCTACTAGAATCATCACACTCCAAATGGTATGCAACATTAGCAAGTTTCAGTTCTTTTAAAACTCCCGATGTGGATTTTTGCCCCATGCTCTCATGACCTTGGCGTGAGGTCAAAATGTCATAAGTCACATATCAAGTTCTTCCCATCATTGTCCAGGTTAATTTAAACCCACCCGTACCTACACTTGACGTAGGCCAAAATGGCAGTACGGCTATCCCAAACCAACGCATTCTATCTATGCAACAGATAAATATCCGGCAGCTACCAATCACTATGCCTTGGCATGAGGTCAAAATACATAGCTTGAATACTACCGAATATTTAACTGAAATGATGGAGGGTTACGAATGGTTTTGGCTAAACCGTGAACGTAGTGAACTTGATATAATCGATGGAACGAGATAGCTTTTAAAAGGAGTGGCTCAAGCTCCGCATTTAAAAGTTGGTTTTGAAAAGAACCGAGTGGTTTTTCGAAAGTGTTCCAATGACTTTTACTTGGTTTATTTTCTTGCATTAGTTCTTTTAATGCGTGATATTCTTGCATTAGTTCTTTTAATGCGTCCCATCATTTAATCCTACCATTGCAGAAAACAACCAAAATATGACGTACGCTTATGCCATTCGCATTCGCCACGGGGCCCCGTCATTACCCGTTAGGTTACTTAACTAACGACAGAGCGGGGGCTGGGCTAGCACGGCTGTAAAACATAAGCAACGCCTAAATAATATCATATATAGATATATTGCAATGATAGCCATTTCAGATCACAGATGAATACATTGGATATACTAGGAATCCGCAATTCGTACGAGCCTGTAACGAAAAGCAGATTACACGGTCGCGGTGAATAGCCAATACCCCACCCAAGACCCTTACGGGTGCGGCAAACTACCCGCCAAGTACCCGAAGCGAAGCAACCTCCTTCAACTCAGTGAGTAGGCCACTCGGCACTTCGGCATACCCGGTAGTTTGTGCACCCCCTCCATGGGTTTACCCTAGGAGCAAAAACAGTAAAAAGAAATTATACAATGACGGCTACAACCCCGACCCGGTTGTGCGGCTATACAAATAATTATTACATCAATTTACAAATTTACATGAATTGAAAGAAAAGAAAACTCTCATCTCACAACCCCCGGCTATTCACCCGCGACAATCCAATGAATTCATATACACATTCCAGCAACATTACAGATCACAGATTTGTATAACCCCCACTAATCGACATATAGCGATTAGCAGACGTTCAATACAAATATCACATCACAGATAAAAACCCGTCAGCTTAAGTCTTTAGAAGTTCGATCAAAAATACGGATTTTTAGGCCCCAAACACAAAATTTTCGTTCTGGAAAATCTGGGCTGAAAAGACATATTTCAAAACCCCCAAAACAACCCTAGAAATACACTGCACAAAGTTTGGACCTCGGCCGAGTCAACTCGGCCGCGGAACCGCGGCGGGAGCGTGCTCCCGCCGCGTTTCCGCGGCGCTTTGATCGGTTCGTGGGTCCAAATTTTGTGGTTATTCAATAAAAAGCCTGAGCCGATTTTTAAGATGAAATTTATCAATTTTTGAACAGAAAAAAAAATCGGCAGAAACTTGAAATATCGGGTTCGTTTCGTGACTTTTTCTTTGATCGATCTTCTAGTTACTTTGCTAACATGTTAGATAGAGTTTAACTAGGCTCTGATACCACTGTAAGTCCATGCAATCTCTCCCGGTACTTTCGGGCTTGCGGAATTTGGTGAAAAACAATTTTCTAGTGGCGGTAACATGAACTCAAAACCGGATCTTTGTTAAACATCTAACTAACAACCTAACTAGGAGTTGTTAACTACTCGGTTAGGGGGTTATACCTTTCTTTCTTGAACTCCTTCGTCTTCAAGCCTCGATGGTTGTCCGGGTCGGCTTCACCTCGTCATCTCCTTGCGCCGAAGATGGATCTACCCGAAAGCTTCTACCTTTAGCTTCTTCTTCGAACTTCGAAGAAACTAGATCACTTGGCTTGCTAGGCCTTGTGAACTAGAATGAGTAGAGGAATGTTTTGGTGTCTTTTTATCTCTAAGGCAATGAGTCTCAACACATGAGAATGGTTTGCCTTGAGGTAGAGAGAGCAAAAAGAAGAGGGAGAGCTTGAGAATGAGAGAGCTCAAGAGAGAGAAAGCAAATGATAGAATGAACCATACTCTTCTCATTCTCACCTCTCATAATCCAAAAGCCATCATAACAAAAATAGTAATCAAGTATTGTGTAAATGGTTTAAGTCAAAATGGCTACATCATTTCATGCACTCATTTTGCATAAATAAACAAGCAAGCAAAAGTCTTTGCCATGGAATGATAGCCATTGTCATGATGATGGTCAGCTAGTCCAACCTAGTCAACCGGTCAACAAAGTCAACCCCTCAATAACCATGTCACTATAATACTTAATTAATATTAATGTTAATCTCTGTCAACTGTCAACAAAGACAACCCTTATTCTCATTAGGGTTAAGCAAAAGTCAATGGTCAACAGTCAACTGTCAACAGTCAACAACCCCAATGAGAATACTCTGCCTCTGTCTCTCTGTCAACTGTGCATACACACCCGCATCCGCGTTCCGAGGAACACGAGTACAAACGAGATAAAATCAATCCCAAAACGTACACTAGGATCTGGCTTAAACCAAAACCCGCTAGTGTTAACTGTCCGGACACTGTATGTGCACAAGTGCACGGATGTGACCGAACCCTGTCGCAAAACTATGCTACCTGTCGCAAAACAATGCGACCTCTACTCTTTTGCCTAAAGGCGAATAGCTTTCTGTGTGGGACTCTAAAGACTCGACACTACGCTGGTAGTGGGTTTAACCACAGACTGCAAGCGGCACTAGCTGTGCGTAACGGTCCCCAGGTAGATGCCGATAAGAAGACTGACGAGGTGAAACCCATCTGAACTCCTACTGAATCTGAATGTGAAATTCTCCATACATTCCGGTCTGTTCGTCTGATACATCGCATAGAGGGCCTAGGGGGCGGTAAACGTCAGTCCCCTAATAGCGGTACAAGCCGTGTCGGAGTGAAGCCCAATACACCCTGAGATAACACTGGAAGCCTACCAGTATATCTCGCTTGCCCTGGCCAGGGACTACTCGTGTAATGGCTCTCCTAGACACAGCGCGATGTCAACCCCCAATACTGGGAGAGACGAATCCTGTCTAACCGTCACTGCCTCCAAGTGCTTCGGGACTGCACCCAACTACTACCTGTTTGCACGACTCTTTTGAGCCGTGGTAGGGTAGTAATCTAAGTACAGTGGGAACACACTCGAGGCGAAGTGACAGTGTCAAGTCAGCGGACTAAGCTGTACTCATGTCACCTGGGAACTGATAACTGACGATAGGTATAATACCAACCGGTCAGTTCCCGACGAGTCCTGTCCAGTGTACTCGTAACCTAACGAGCACCCGCATACTATCTACAGTACGACGTACTGATGGCTGTGGGATAGACTATCTCCCACACTGGGATGAGAAGCGCATGCGCTAGTCTACTCCGGAGTATCGATGTCCTGTTTCGATAGTCCTGCGACTAGGGACCTGCATAAGGATGTGGTTATAGATTACCCAGCCCCCACTAGTATGACTGCCATCACAACGCTGGTAATCAAGCAAAGATCCTAAGGGCTCCACTAATGCGTATAGGTGATATAATAAAATAAACACATGTACACATTGAAGTAAAAACAAACCAAGTAGCATACTACTATTTTGAGCAAGATTGTATATACAAGGTGAATATCCCAAGCTTCCATTAAGTAATATACAAACTAGTATGATACAGTAATGGCCTCTAGGGCATATACACTAACAAGTAGTTGTAAGCCAATCAAAGACCGACTTCTGGGGAGCTTCTGGTGCTGGCACAGAGGTGCTGAAACTCATTGGTGGGAGAATGGTCCCAAAGAACAAATCAGTGGTGGCCTGAGTCACTTGGTCCACCATCATCGTGAACAGAGAAGCCGCTTGGGGCCTGTAAGCTATGCCTCCAGATGAGGCAGAGCGTGGGTTGCAATTGCAGTTGGAACACTTTGCGCAAGTGGACGCCATTGATTCTTCGCTTTCTGCACCAAGCAAAACGCCAAATCATAGTACCTCGAACCCAAGGGCAACCATTAGCAAACCGCGATTCGTTCGCGAACACGACACACGAAGTGTAGAGTGGAAAGAGGAAAAGGTCCCACTAGGCGTGCCAGAATCTGTTCCCCTCCGAAACACGGAGACGCGACCGCGTAGGTCCTTCTTGCCTGAATTTTGGGGCAGATGCTAATTGGTGTTATCCGTCCACCTCTCCGAAGATTCCAAGTTGATTTATGGCACCATGTATCGAAGGTTTAAATGGATGCGGCCGATGTAGCAGACTTCGTCAGATTCCTCCCTCCCCCGTTTGAGGGGTTTTTGATTGTGGGGACGCTCTTCCCTGCAGGCGCAAGCCCCTGCAGTTAATTACGCTACCGCATCGCGGTAACAACTTTCTCCTTCTCCAGATGGTTACTTCATGTCGTGGGTGTTTGTTTTGTGTTTGGTTGCCCGTGGATTGTATACGGAGACTAATTTATGTCGTCGCCCGAAGGGCGTGGACTAGTCCAAATCTTTATCTTCTTAGATTTGGGTTTGGGGGGTTGGGTTTAAGGATACGTTAGCCTCATTTGGGACTAAGATCAACTTAAACATTTGTTAGGGATACGTTAGTCTAATTTTAGACTAAGATCAACTTAACGGTTCGTTAGGGACACGTTAGTCTAATTTTAGACTAAGGTCAACTTAACCATTTGTTAAAGATACGTTAGTATAATTTTAGACTAAGATCTACTTAACAGGATCATTTAGATCCAACAAAAGAGCATTTGGGCTTTATTGTTTAGTTTAGGGACATTGCGGTCGATTACCAGTTTAAGGACATGGTGGTCCATTGTTAGTTTAAGAACATCTTGGTCATTGTTAGTTTAAAGACATCGCGGTAGAGGTTAAGGACATCATAGTCCATAGGTTTAAGGACCCCACAGTCCGATGTTAGTTTAAAAATATCACGGTCGAGGTTAAGGACATCATAGTCCCTGGGTTTAAGGACCCCACAGTCCAATGTTAGTTTACAGACATCACGGTCGAGGTTAAGGACATCATAGTCCATGAGTTTAAGTGTTAGTTATATGTATGCCCTAGAGGCCAGTATTGTACAGATGATGTATATTATATTGGATGCTTGGACATATATATAGAGATGACTTTCTTGCTCGATATGATAGTATGCTATCTGGTTGCTCTTTATCTTAACATGTATACTAGTCTCTTTAAACTGTCCTAAAGTTACATATTGGTAAAGCCCTTAGGATGTGTGCTTGACTACCTGGACTATGATGCAGATCATACTAGTGGGGACATGGTAGTCCATAAGTACATCCTTCAAGGTCCCTAGTCGTGGGTGTATCGAGACAGGGCATCGATATACCAGTGTAGACTAGCGTATACGCTTCTTGACTCATGAGATGGGCAATGGATGATCCAATATCCATTGGTGTTTGACATCAGAGATGGTATACGGGTGCTCAGTGGAGACTGGGTACACTGGACGGACTCGCCGAGAACTCCCAGATGGTATTATACCTCACGTCAGATGGCAGTTCTCAGGTGACACTTGTACAGGTTAGTCTGTAGACCCAAGATCGTCATAGAGTCTTGTGTGATTCCCACTGTGCTTTGATCTCCACCTTACCACGTCCATGAGGGCGTGCAAAGCGGTGGTTTTTGGGTACAGTCCCGAGTCACATGGAGGCAGTGAGCGATAGGAGGGGTTTCGTCTCCCACGGTATTGGGGGTTGATGTTGCGCTGTGCTCGATTGGCTGTAACAGGGAAGTCCCTGGCCAGGGCTGATCAGAGATTTGCTGGTAAGTGTTACCAGTAGTTTCTCGACCCGTTATGAGCCTCACATCGGCACGACTTATCGGTTATTGGGGTCTGACGTTTACCACCCCTAGACTTGATATGCGACATATCAGACGAGGAGACCGGACTGTACGGGATGTGTTGCCGATCGGCTCGACGGGAGTTGTAGCAGGTTCGCTTGTTCTCTTCTGATCGCTCAATACCCGGGTGGCCGTTACGTTTGGCTGACCGCTTGCAGCTTGGGGGCGCTTGATATGATCATCACCCACTGCCGGCGTATTGACGAGTCTTAGAGTCCCACAATGGAGTTTCCTAGTCCAGGCGAAACGTTGTGGTGCGCGTATGCGATATGCGCATGGACCCGATTAAACTGCGCGTATGGGATACCGTATATTGATCGAGCGGCTTGCTTTTGATAGGGGTCATATGTGATATGGCCGGATTGATAAATTAAGGGTTGATTTATCATTTAACCATTAGCTTCTCACTTCAAATCCTTTTTTGAGTTAGTTGGATGTATGCATGCATGTATGCCTTCTTTTTGATTCATGCACATGTGGATGTACATATACACATACATACATACATACATCTTTCATGGTTGTATATATATGAAAATGGTGGCAATATAAGACTCACACCATGATTTTATTTATGAATTATTATTGTATATATACTAAAACATAAAAGGAAAGAAAAGGTTCATTATTGATTTCTTCTACACTCTTCTTTTGACCTAACCATTCTCACCCACCTTTTAACCTTAGGTTAAGTTTCTTTTTGTGTTTTAACTCTAGTACAATAATGATTCAACCATGGTTTGAGATCATAGATAGAAAATATATATTGATATATTTTTCTATTTTTCAAAAGGAGTTGAACTTATCATCTTCTTCATAAAAGCCATCATCTTCATCAACCTCTTTCTTTTTGCTCTCTAGTTCTTAGTAGTGAGCAATATACTCATCAAGATTGGATTTTGAAGTGAGAAAGAGAACCACAACACCATTCTACACAAGTCTAGCCCACTTGTTTAGAGTGTTAACTTGATTTCGTTCACTTGATCGGATAAAGTTGCAAGCTTGGACAAAGCGGACTCCGGGTGGATCATCGGTGACGTCGAGGAGTTCAAGCGGAGTTCTCTTAAACCCCAAGTAGCCGAGGAGTCTAGCGTAGGGAGCTACAAAGGTTGTACTCTCTAAACCCTAGCCTATCTTTCAAATGTTGATATGGAAAAATTTGAAACCCTAATCGATTCTAGGAACGATCCAATGCATGTTAGCTTAGCACCCTAAAAATGCTTTCTTTGGTTCATATGATGCTTCCAAACCCTTGATGAGGTGCTAGGCTCACCCAACATTGGTATCAGAGCCAACCTAGAACATTAGGCGACCCTTTTATGAAGTCAAAACTCCGATCGAACCGAAATACGGACTTTTAGCATGCTCTCTGGACTTTTTTCAAAATCTGGTTATTTTCAGAATTAAAAATATGTAAAAAATTCAGCAGGTAAAAATAAGCATTACGGTATAAAATTTTTCCCATGAACTCTCCTTTCTGCCGCGGAAACGCGGCCTAAGCTTACTTAGGCCGCTGTTCCGCGGCCGTACTCCTCTGTTACTGTTTAATTTTTATTCCGTAATGTTTACTTCTGCTAGTATATTTTTAGGGTATTTTTAATCTGTAATTGGTGCTGAAAAATTCTGGAAATGGTTTTGGACTCATCGATTCGATCGAAATTTTGATTTCGTGACTTTTCCGGGTAAACTAGAAAGTAGTGAATTGTTTGAACGAGTATCATTTGCTCACTTTTCACGGAGTTTAATTCCTTCGGAGGTTCGTGCAAGTTTTGTGGTGGTCCCTCTAGAAGACAACAAACCTTAACTCGATTATGTGACCATCTTGAACTGCCCTTTGAACCTTGGGGTTTGGGGCAGTACGGCGTGCCACATGTGAGGCGTTGGCTTGACCCTTCTACGGCTGGTCCGCTACTACTGTGTCATACTCCAAGTTTTTGAACCCTGCTCAAGTGTTGAGCTGTAGTGAATCTTGGGTATTTGATCGTTCGTTCAAAAACTTTAATACTGTCTGTTTATCTGGAATGTGATGCAATATGTGGAATTCATATTATAAGACATGAAATACGAGGTATGTGATATTTCGCATTTACGATGTTTGAGGAGAATGTGAATTCCAGATATTGCAGTTTTACACTTTCTTTTCTGTGACCGTAAGTGTAGTATGTAGTGGTATTGCCGATTGTCGTTGCTATACGTCGACGACAATCGGTGAATGCATACTTACTTACGTTGATGATATGAGATATTATGTGTTGCTGAGATATGATGTGCAGGATTGTCGCGATTGAATAGCCGGGGTTTTTTTTATGTGAGATGAGAGTTTTATATTTTCATTCATGTAAATTCAAATATAATGTAATATTCTTTTATTTGGGGCACTTCCGGGTTGAGGTCAATGCCACCTGTGTTGTATATTATTTACTTTTCTGCATTAGGATGGACCCAAGGAGGGGAGCACGGGTGACCGGGTTCTGGGGTTCAGTGGGAGGCCATCTCGAGGAGTCGAGACCGGGTCTCCTAAACTCCAGAATTGGTAGGGTCGCTTGCCGCTCTCGTAGGGTACAGAGTGTGGGCTTGGCTATTCATCGCGACTGTGGAATCCGTATTTTCTATTATTGGCTAAATACTAAATACGGACGTCCTAGTATATCCCACATTATATGTATATTTCTGCTGCGATATCTGTGATATGATCACTTGATATATTCTGATGGATACGGTATATAGTATATATGATATATTATATAGGCGTTACTTATGTTTTACATCCGCACTAGCCCTGCCCTGCTCTGTCGTTAGTTACTTAACCTAACGGTGCACGAGAGGACATCGAGGCGAATGCGGATGGCATAAGTGTACGTCGTATTTATCTGTGATGTTTAGGTGACTTAATTGATGGGACTTCATTAATGTGATTAATGAAAGAAAAGAAACCTAAAAGATGTTGTAGAATCAAATTTTAAACAAAAAGAGTAGCTACAGTTTTTCTTTGCATAGCGGTATATATGATATACCCTGCACCTTATTCGATGAGGAAAGGGCCGAGATCCCTTCACCGGGAGTGACCCCTTTAGCAATAACTGGCAGATACTACACACTCGGTTTGCTTTTGATTGCTTTTGGAGTTTTGCTTTGCACAGTGATATATATGATATATCCCGCACCTCATTCGACGAGGAAAGGGCCGACGATCCTTTCACCGGGAGTGACCCCTTTAGCAAAACTAGAAAAGCCTCAAGAACACTCCATTTCAAAATTCACACGATTCTACAACGATATCAAGTTCATTACGCTCATGGTTTTTCTGAAAAACCTGCGTAGCCCTCTGTCATTTCAGATAAGTACTACTTAGTATTCATGCTGCGGTAGTTTGGCCTCCGTCAAGGCGTGGTGTATGGTAGCTAACTAGTGCTTATCTGCCAGCATATGATGCGATTGGATTAGGGTATTCATGCGGCGTAGTTTGGCCTCCGTCAAGGGTCGTACGGGTGGGTTTAATTCAATCAAGAAATGACGGGTTGAACTTGACTAGCGCCCTGTGGGTAGTTTGGCCTCCGTCAAGGTCATAGGACGCTAGAAGCAAAAGTATTATTGGGAATTTCAGGTGTTGAAATTTGCAATGAGATTGCATACCTTCTATGAGATAGTTGGATCCCGATACCCACTGCGAGTAAGAGTTACTCCTGGGAGAGTTTTACACATTACAATTAGCCGATCAAGTAGGTGTCTAGAAAGGTGTCAATGGGGTTACGCCTCTGGGAAAACGAGGTTTACTTTAATTAGGTCCGTGCGAAAGCACGGGGAACCTCCCTCAAAGTACCGACACTGGCCTGGCTGAAAAATTGGCGAAGTTGTAGGGTGTAATTAATCCTGGCTAGTCTTTCCTTTTAGGGTTTGAAGGAAGATTTGATAAAAACCAGTGGGAGCCATCCTGATTAGATAAGATAATAACCAATCTGATCTTGCAAGAGCATACACTAAAGTGTTTTCTTCTCTCTCTAGGTAGCAACCATGTCATGCCCTAATCAAGATAATAATATGGATGTATTGACCGAACCCGCATGTTATACTGTGCAGGGGAACGTTGAACCCGTTCTATCTCATAAGTGTCATAAGAATGAACAGGAAACAGGAGAATATCTGGATTCTCACACCGCCCAAACGGAGAACGTGCATGTTGATGCATCATCTTCGGGTGTATTTGTCAATGAGAACTTTTTCTCAGTTCACCCTACGTCCTGGGTATTAGATACCGGATTAGGATCCCACATATGTAAAATATTACATGGGCTACGGAAAGGTAGAGAACTGGGAAAAGGTGATCATTCCGTTCAAGTAGGGAATGGGGCAAATGTTGCAGCCAAAGCAGTTGGCGAATATCACCTAGTATTACCAAGTGGTGATACACTGATTCTAAATGAATGCTATTATATACCGAACATGATGTGCAACATTATATCAGTTTCTTTATTAAGTAAAAAAGGATATAATTTTGTAGTAAAGGATAATGTTATGAACATATTCCTAGATCAAAAGTTGATTGCATCAGGCTCGTTATATAATGGCATATTCATTCTCAATCAAAATACAGTCCTCAATTTACAAAACACACACAAGAGAAAGAGTTCAGAAATGAATGAATCTTTCTTGTGGCACTGTAGACTTGGTCACATCAATGCGACACCACTAGCTAAGTTACATAAAGATGGATATTTGAAACCGTTCGAATTATCATCTTATGACACTTGCCATTCATGTCTCAAAGGAAAAATAACCAAAACTTCGTTTAGTGGACACGGAGAAAGAGTTACGGAACTCTTGGGACTGGTGCATAGCGATGTATGCGGTCCCATGTCTACACATAGCAGGGATGGTTCTTCGAACTTCATTACGTTCACTGACGATCTCTCGAGATTCGGATATGTGTTCCTAATGAAACACAAGTCTGAAACTTTTGAGAAATTCAGAGAATATAAAAACGAAGTAGAGAACCAAACGGGCAAAAGTATTAAGATCCTTCGATCTGATCGAGGAGGAGAATACTTAAGCAACGAATTAAGAGATTATCTAAAAGAGAATGGGATTCTCTCTCAGCTTACTCCTCCTTATACACCACAGCACAACGGTGTATCGGAGAAGAGAAAACGCACCCTATTAGATATGGTGCGCTCTATGATGAGTGCAGCTGAGTTACCTATTTCCTTCTGAGGATATGCATTGGAGACTGCTGCATACCTATTGAATAGAGTTCCAACCAAATCAGTGCCTACCACTCCATATGAGATATGGAATGGTAAGAGACCATGTCTTAATTTTATTCAGATATGGGGTTGTCCGGCCTATGTTAAAACACAAAATCCGGACAAGCTCGAGGCAAGGTCTGTTTTATGTAAGTTTGTTGGATATCCCAAACATTCGCGAGGGTATATCTTCTACCACTCCGAGGAACAAAAAGTGTTTGTTTCTCGACATGCCACTTTCTTAGAAAAGAGTTTTCTTATGAAACAGACAAGTGGCATTGAGGTAGAACTGGAAGAGGTTCCAGCGAAACAGACTATAACAGAAGACTTGGTAGAACCAGAGGATTCAGCAGTACCCGACGAACCCCAGCCTCTCCGCCGATCCAGTAGGGTTTCTCGTCCACCTGAGAGATACTACGGTTTTCTCATTGACGGTGGAAGCGAGGATTGCATCATGGAGGATGATGACCCAACTAGTTTCGAGCAGGCCATCACGAGTAAAGACTCAGTGAAATGGCTGGATGCAATGCTGTCCGAGATAGAATCCATGTACACCAACAAAGTATGGACTTTGGAAGTTGCTCCTGAAGGGGTAAAACCCATTGGGAGCAAGTGGATCTTTAAGAAAAAACTTGGTGTAGATGGGAAAGTGGAGACTTTCAAAGCTAGACTTGTTGCAAAAGGTTTTCGTCAAAAACCAGGTGTGGACTATGACGAAACCTTTTCTCCAGTGGCTATGCTTAAATCCATCTGGATCATGCTTGCCATCGCTGCATATCATGATTACGAAATCTGGCAAATGGATGTTAAGACCGGCTTTCTAAATGGTGATTTAGAAGAGTGCGTGTACATGACTCAGCCAGAAGGCTTCGTAGACAGTGGGAGCAGCGGGAAGGTGTGCAAGCTGCTTAAATCCATTTATGGATTAAAGCAAGCATCGCGGAGTTGGAACATCTGCTTTGACGTCGTTATCAAAGAGTTTGATTTCGTCAAAAACCCAGATGAACCTTGTATTTACAAGAAGGTGGCAGAGAGTAAGGTTGTCTTCCTCGTATTGTACGTGGACGACATACTCTTGATAGGAAATGATATTCCCATGCTGCAATCGGTCAAGCTCTTCTTATCACAAAGATTCTCAATGAAAGATCTTGGTGATGCCTCCTGCATATTGGGAATTAGGATCTATAGAGATAGATCCAAACGGATATTGGGATTGTCTCAGTCTAGGTACATTGACACTATACTAAAAAGGTTTAGTATGGAAGAATCCAAGCGTGGGAACTTGCCCACGATCTCTGGAGTCACTCTCTCCAAAGAGATGTCTCCCAAGACTGATTTGGAGAGAGCTCGCATGCAAGGGATACCCTATGCTTCGGCTGTAGGCTCTATCATGTACGCGATGCTATGTATCAGACCCGATGTAGCATACTCACTAAGCGTAGTGAGCAGGTATCAAGCTGATCCTGGAGAGGGTCATTGGACAGCTGTGAAGAGCATTCTCAAGTACTTACGAAGGACTAAAGAGATGCTCTTGGTGTATGGTAATGGAGAACTCCAAATGGAGTCCTTTACCGATTCGAGCTTCCAGAGTGATAAGGATGACTCTAAGTCGCAGTCGGGATTTGTTTTTACCCTTTACGGATGGGCGGTTAGCTGGAAGAGTTCCAAGCAGGAAACCGTGGCAGACTCGACGATGGAGGCTGAATACATCGCTGCCAATGATGCTGCTAAAGAGGCTGTCTGGATCAAGAAGTTCATTACTGAACTTGGAGTGGTTCCATCCATTGAGCATCCAATACCTTTGTATTGCGATAACAATGGAGCGGTGGCTTTGGCCAAGGAACCCAGGTCCCATCAGCGATCCAGGCATATTCTGAGGCGGTATCACCTGATCCGGGAGATAGTTGATCGCCGGGAGATCGAGGTCAGGAGGGTTGACACGAAGAACAACACGGCGGATCCACTCACGAAGGCCATTCCCCAGATACAGTTTGAGAGACTCTTCGGGATGCTCGGTATGCGATACTACAGCAGCTGGCCCTAGTGCAAGTGGGAGATTGTTAGTTGTATGTATGCCCTAGAGGCCAGTATTGTACAGATGATGTTATATTGGATGCTTGGACATATATATAGAGATGACTTTCTTGCTCGATATGATAGCATGCTATCTGGTTGCTCTTTATCTTAACATGTATACTAGTCTCTTTAAACTGTCTTATAGTTACATGTTGGTAAAGCCCTTAGGATGTGTGCTTGACTACCTGGACTATGATGCAGATCATACTAGTGGGGACATGGTAGTCCATAAGTACATCCTTCAAGGTCCCTAGTCGTGGGTGTATCGAGACAGGGCATCGATATACCAGTGTAGACTAGCGTATACGCTTCTCAACTCATGAGATGGGCAATGGATGATCTCATATCCATTGGTGTTTGACATCAGAGATGGTATACGGGTGCTCAGTGGAGACTGGGTACACTGGACGGACTCGCCGAGAACTCCCAGATGGTATTATACCTCACGTCAGATGGCAGTTCTCAGGTGACACTTGTACAGGTTAGTCTGTAGACCCGAGATCGTCATAGAGTCTTGTGTGATTCCCACTGTGCTTTGATCTCCACCTTACCACGTCCATGAGGGCGTGCAAAGCGGTGGTTTTTGGGTACAGTCCCAAGTCACATGGCGGCAGTGAGCGATAGGAAGGGTTTCGTCTCTCCCGGTATTGGGGGTTGATATTGCGCTGTGCTCGATTGGCCGTAACAGGGAAGTCCCTAGCCAGGGCTGATCAGAGATTTGCTGGTAAGTGTTACCAGTAGTTTCTCGACCTGTTATGAGCCTCACATCGGCACGACTTATCGGTTATTGGGGTCTGACGTTTACCACCCCTAGACTTGATATGCGACATATCAGACGAGGAGACCGGACTGTACGGGATGTGTTGCCGATCGGCTCGACGGGAGTTGTAGCAGGTTCGCTTGTTCTCTTCTGATCGCTCAATACCCGGGTGGCCGTTACGTTTGGCTGACCGCTTGCAGCTTGGGGGCGCTTGATATGATCATCACCCACTGCCGGCGTATTGACGAGTCTTAGAGTCCCACAATGGAGTTTCCTAGTCCAGACGAAACATTATGGTGCGCGTATGCGATATGCGCATGGACCCGATTAAAATGCGCGTATGGGATACCGTATATTGATCGGGCGGCTTGCTTTTGGTAGGGGTCATATGTGATATGGCCGGATTGATAAATTAAGTGTTGATTTATCATTTAACCATTAGCTTCTCACTTGAAATCCTTTCTTGAGTTAGTTGGATGTATGCATGCATGTATGCCTTCTTTTTGATTCATGCACATGTGGATGTACATATACACATACATACATACATACATCTTTCATGGTTGTATATATATGAAAATGGTGGCAATATAAGACTCACACCATGGTTTTATTTATGAATTATTATTGTATTTATACTAAAACATAAAAGGAAAGAAAAGGTTCATTTTTGATTTCTTCTACACTCTTCTTTTGACCTAACCATTCTCACCCACCTTTTAACCTTAGGTTAAGTTTCCTTTTGTGTTATAACTCTAGTATAATAATGATTCAACCATGGTTTGAGATGATAGATAGAAAATATATATTGATATATTTTTCTATTTTTCAAAAGGAGTTGAACTTATCATCTTCTTCATAAAAGCCATCATCTTCATCAACCTCTCTCTTTTTGCTCTCTAGTTCTTAGTAGTGAGCAATATACTCATCAAGATTGGATTTTGAAGTGAGAAAGAGAACCACAACACCATTCTACACAAGTCGAGCCCACTTGTTTAGAGTGTTAACTTGATTTCGTTCACTTGATTGGATAAAGTTGCAAGCTTGGACAAAGCGGACTCCGGGTGGATCATCGGTGACGTCGAGGAGTTCAAGTGGAGTTCTCTCAAACCCCAAGTAGCCGAGGAGTCTAGCGTAGGGAGCTACAAAGGTTGTACTCTTTAAACCCTAGCTTATCTTTCATATGTTGATATGGAAAAATTTGAAACCCTAATCGATTCTAAGAACGATCCAATTCATGTTAGCTTAGCACCCTAAAAATGCTTTCTTTGGTTCATATGATGCTTTCAAACCCTTCATGAGGTGCTAGGCTCACCCAACATTAAGGACCCCACAGTCCAATATTAATTTAAAGACATCACGGTCGAGATTAAGGATATCATAGTCCATGAGTTTAAGGACCCCACGGTCCGTAGTTTAGAGACTTCATAGTCTGTGAAATGTGTGGTTGTCGGGACTCGTCACCTCTTTGAAAACGTTGAGGAATTACAACGACAAATATCAAAGGAGTGAAGAGATGTACCCTTGAACCGGAGTTGATTGGGTGATCTATAGTCCAATTTGGAACTAAGATCCATTAATTAGATTATGAGCACATTGGCTCAGTTAAGTCTGAATTGAGGACTTATGGCCAACTTGGTCTAAGTCCAATTAAGTTTGAAATATTGGCCCTTTGGACCATTAGACCTTTGTCTGGGTTCAGCCCCTCAAGAATTTGAGGGCTCTGATAACTTTTTATCTTTGAATGGGCATTAAACATTATAGCTCTGAATTTTACTCAATTTTGAGCTTCAGTTGAAGGGGAGATTTTTGCCTCTGGAAAATTAGCCAATTTGGCTAAAAGTAGTATTAAACACTAGAGAATAGCAGTGTTAAACACTGGAAATAAAGCTCTCAAATTAGTGTTAAACACTAGAAGATAACAGTGTTAAACACTGGAAATAAGATTCTCAAAGTAGTGTTAAACACTAGAAATAAGATTCTCAAATTAGTGTTAAACACTAGAAGACAATCAGTGTTAAACATTGGAAATAAAGCTCTCGAATTAGTGTTAAACACTAAAAAAAAGGGGTCACGTGGGGACACGTGAGGGCGCCCAAAGGTGGGGCCAGATCTCCTCGCTTTGTTCCGCAAATAAGTGTTAAACACTTTGCTCTTTGACCGTCACGTGTTGGCACGTGATGGAGCTTTTCGCCTTAATTATTCAAGCTTTTATCAACGGGTCACGTGGTAACCCGTGAGAGCGCCCGAGTTAGATTCTGCCCTTGCTTTTATTCCTTTTGTTTAGGAGGTCACATGGGAACACGTGAGGCGTTGCCTCGGAGCTAATTCCTTCTCATTTTTGGGGATCTTTTCAGAGGTCACGTGGGGACACGTGACCTTAGTTTTTTGCGTGCATGGATATCTTTCAAGTCCCTTTATTTCTTTAAGAATTAAATTCTTTATAGGGTTAAACCCTAATTATGATTTTGGAGGAATTAAATTCCTATTATGAAAGAATAAAATTCTTATGTAGGGTTAAACCCTAATTTCATTTTAGAGGAATTAAATTCCCATATTTAACCCTAATTTCATTTTAGAGGAATTAAATTCCCATATATGTAAAAGAATTAAATTCTTATATAGGGTGAAACCCTAATTTCATTTAGGTGGAATTAAATTCCTGTAAATTTGAGAGAATTAAATTCTCAATTAGGGTTAAACCCTAGTTTTGTCCATCTTGAAGGAATTAAATTCCTAGAATTTTAGGAGAATTAAATTCTCATATAGGGTTAAACCCTAGTTTCATCTTGAAGGAATTGAATTCCTGTGAGTTTTGAGAGAATTAAATTCTCATATAGGGTTAAACCATAATTTCATCTTGGAGAAATTTTAAATTCCTATAAATTTGGGAGAATTAAATTCTCTGAAGTCAATCCTCCCCTTAAGTCTTGGATCTGCATGGCAAAATCTCAACCCGATGAGAATTAAATTCTCAACCTATGGGGAGATTTGCTTCTGCAGATCTTCAACCAGAGGAAGAACTAAGTTCTTTTTGCAGAAGATTTAAACTCTTAGATTTGAAAATTAAATTCTCTTTTTGAAGTTTTGATCTCCTTTCTTTTCTCATTTAGGGTTTTCTTGGTTGAGGATTAAATTCTCCTCTCTTTTCTCTATGTTATTTGCCTTTTGGAAATTTCAAGATCCCAAAATTCTATATCCTTCTTCTTCTCTTGGCTCCTATTTATAGGAGAAGGAAAAGAATCAATTTGTTTAATAAATCTTTCATTGAAATTTTTTGTTGTTTTCATAATTAATATGATCCTTTAGATCATTCAATGAATTTTATTCACCATTGGATTTTAAATCCAAAAGATATTCGGTTTGTTATTTTTGGTGAGATTTAGGGAAATATTTCCTTGTCTAAGATTTTTCCATAAATTGATGATTTTTATCACCCTTGGATTTTTAATCCAACGGTTCCCCATGATCCTTTTCCATTTGGAAAGATTTAGGAAATTTTAGAATTTTAATTCTATTAAACTGTAAGGCTTTCAAAGCCAATCACGTGCTGGCACGTGACCCTTGGTCATGTGTGAGCACGTGACCCTTGGTCACGTGTGAGCACGTGACGCCCAATTGGGTCCTTTTCTCAGCCGCTTATTTATGCTTTTGCTTGACAGAATTTGATTCTGTAAAGACGTCACGTGTCAACACGTGACCTTTGGTCACGTGTGAACACGTGATACCTCATTGAGGTAACTCCTGATTTTTTAATCAGGGAACATGGATGCTTGGATATATATAGTGAGGACATTCTTGCTCGATATGATAGTATGCTATTTGGTTTCACTTTGTCTTAACATGTTGACTTGTATTGGTTTACTGTCTTGCTCTCACATATTGATAAAGCCCTTAGGATATGTACATGACTACTGGCACTATGATGAAATTATACTAGTAGGCCAGGGTAGTCAACGAGTACATCCTATAACTGTTCCTAGTCAAGCGAGTATCGAGACAGGGCATCGATACTCCAGCGTAGACTAGCGTATACGCATCTTGACCCATATGATGGGCGATGGATGGTCATATATCCATCGGTGTTTGACATCAAAGATGGTGTACGGGTGCTCAGTGAAGACTGGGTACGCTGAACGGACTCGCTGAGAACTCCTATATGGTATTATACCTATCATCAGATTGCAGTTCTCCGGTGACACTGGTACAGGTTAGTCTGTAGACCTGAGATCGTCATAGAGTTTTGTCTGATTCCCACTGTGCTTTGATTTCCACCTTACCACGTCCAAGAAGGCGTGCAAAACGGTGTCTTTTGGGTACAGTCCCGAATCACATGGAGGCAATGACCGATAGGAGGGGTTTCGTCTCTCCCGGTATAGGAAGTTGATGTTGTGCTGTGTTCGATTGGCTATAACTGGAAGTCCCTGGCCAGGGCTGATATGGAGTGCTGCTGGTAAGAGTTATCAGTAGTTTCTCGATCTGTTATGAGCCTCACATCGACACGACTTATCGGTTACTGGGGTCTGACGTTTACCACCCCTAGACTTGATATGCGACATACCAGATGAAGAGACTGGACTGTACGGTAGTGTTACTGATTGGATTCTCAGGAGAATGTACAGGCTTGCTTGTTGATCTTCTGATCGCTCAATACCTGGATAGCTGTTACGTTTAGCTGACCGCTTGCAGCTTATGGGTGTTTGATATGATCATTATCTACTGCCGGCGTATTGACGATTCTTTAAAGTCCTACACAGAGGTTTCCTGGCTCAGGCAAAACAGAGTAGGTGCACATATATGATATGTGCGGGACCGAGAATAATACGATATGAGATACCGTATTCTATTCTCGCGATATGAGATATCGGCCGGGTATATGCGATATAGCCGGGTCATCGGATCAAGTGTTGATTCGATGAAATGGTACATATAATATTAGTCGGTTATATGCAATACAGCCGGATTGTCGGATCAAGTGTTGATTCGATAATTTAATGTATAAATATATATGTGATATATTACATTACGTTAACTAATATAAACTCGCTTTATTGATTCATTTTCTCATTGGATAATACATTGACGTATATGCGATATATGTTAATTGTATTATTTTCTTTTGTTACCAAATATATTGTATATGTGATATATAATATTATAACATGTTAGGGTTACAAATGCAACATGGTTTTAGATTTTAAACCTAGTTAGGGTTTGGATTAGGGTTAAGCTTTGGATGAGCTTTCATGAAGCTTCATGAAGGTTTGACTTTTGTTTTCATCTTTTGATATTTTGTTATGATATTTGTTAACCCAACCCAAACCCTTAACCTATGGTTTATTCTCTACAAGGGTTAAGCCACTCATTCTTAACCCATGGTTACAATTGTAAGCACAACAATAATTCATTATTCATCACAAAAGGATTAGCTTCATCTTCTTCTTCTTCTTGCTCTTGAAAAAGCTTCACTAGCTTTTGTGTTTGTGATGAAAAATGGTGAGAAATTGAAAACAAAAGAGAGCAAAATTCCTACTTCATCATCCTCATCTATTTTAGCCACTTAGATTAAGGTGTTCACTTCTCTAATAAGTTCATTAGTGAAGTGTAAGGTTGGGTTAGAGATTCTTCAAGGTAGATCATCTTAGATCAAGAAGACTTCAAGCAAGATGCATCATTCACCTCTTGGAGCCTCACGAGAGTCGGAGTTCTTGATGATCGCAGCAAAGGGACCCCAACACGGAGCTTATGAAGCGAAGGAATGGACTACAAAGGTTGTAATCCTATTCTCTTTACTTTTTTGTATGTGATACAAACTTGTTACCCTAGATTTTCTAGTAAAGATTCATGGTTTGCTTGCTTTGTACCTCTCTAAATTTTAAAGTGGCATGAGTGATGCTACCAAACCCTGGACTAGGTGCAAGGGAAGCCCAATAGTGGTATCAGAGCCAAACTAGAATTCTAGACATGGTGTTAAAATAATTACGAAAACGAAATCGACTCCGAAATACGGTATTATGAAACCCATATTTTGCTTTCTGTAAATTTTGTAAAATGTCCTTTAAAAATTTTTCAAACATGTGCAGAATGATATTTGGGCCATCTAATGAACATGGGTGAAATAAGGGGGGGTGCTCAGAATTTGGCCGAGCACCAAGCCATGATTTCCGGCCTGGCCGGCCCCCTATGCTCCCCGTATTCCTCCTGTGCTCTGGTATCTTCATTTTGGGTTTCTTAGTATTGTTTGTTTAGCCCAATTTTTATGTGATGATTAGTTTCACCTGGGGCTAATTCGTAGTGCTTCGTAGTCATATAATTTAACACTGTATTGGTAACCTTAACTATTTTTAGCAGTTCGATCGAATTTCGCACACCATATTTTGTACCCCGCTCAAATTTTCAAGTGTTGTAATTTTCCAAAGTTGATTATATTCGTAAAATTGTTCAAGTACCCTCTATGGACCCCCTAAAAGACTATAATAACCTTAACTCGTTTCTATGCCCACGGAACCGCGTTCGAACCTTCGGGTTCGCCGTAGTTCCGTGGTGTCATAGGTGAGGCGTTGGTTAACTCCTTCTACGGCTGGTCCATAGACACTGTGGTACGGTTTTTGAGTGTTTTAACTTTGCTCAAGTGTTGAGCTCACGGGGGTAATTTGTGAGTGTATGTTGATTCAATCGAAATGTTAAACATCATCTTGATATTCTGTAATTGTGATATAATATATGGAATTCATATAGTTAGAAATGAAATCTGTAATATGTGATATTTCGGGTTTACGATGTCTAAGGAGATTATGGATCCCAAATGTTGTAGTTTTTCACTTTCTTTTCTGTGACCGTAAGTGTAGTATGTGGGGTATTGCTAGCTTTGTTGCTATACATCAACGACAATCGAGATACGCATACTTGCTTACGTTGATGATATGAGATATTATGTGTTGCTGTGATGTGTTATATTGGATCATCGTGTTCTGAATAGCTGGGGGTTTTATGTGAGATGGGGTTTTCTTTATTTTCATTCATGTAAAATTCAAATGTATGTAATATTCTTTTATTGGGGCACTTCCGGGTTGAGGATGATGTCACCATTGTATATTATTTACTTTTCCGCATTAGGTAGACCCAAGGAGGGGAACGCAAGTAACCGGGTTCTAGGGTCCAGTGGGAGGCCATCTCGAGGAGTCGAGACCGGGTCTCCTAACCCTGGAATTGATAGCGTTAGGCCGCTCTCATAAGGGTCTAGGGATGTGGGTTTGGCTATTCATCGCGACCGTGGAATCCGTGTTTTATACAGGCTCGAAATAAAACACGGACCTCCTACTATATCCAATACTTCATATGTTTCTTCTGTTGCTGATATACTGTGACGTGATCATATTATATGCGTGAGACGGATTCTTTATTATTGTATATATGATATATAATAAACGTTGCTTATGTTTTACACCCGCACTAGTCCCGTCCCGATATGCCGTTAGTTAAGTAACCTAACGGTGCATAACGGAACATTGTGGCGAATGCGGATGGCATAAGCGTACGTTGTATTTTTGTTTCTTCTGTGATGCTTAAGAAGCATAAATGATGGGATTTATTAGTGAGATTAATAAAAGAAAAAAAACCTAAAAGATGTTGTAGAATCAAATTTTCAAAAAGGGTAGCTACAGTTTTTGCTTTGCATAGTGGTATATGTGATATACCCTGCACCTTATTCGATGAGGAAAAAGCCGAGATCCTTTCACCGAGAGTGACCTCTTTAATAAAACTGGCAGATATTATAAACTCACGGTTTAGTTTTTGATTGCTTCTATAGTTCTTGCTTTGCACCGCGGTATTTTTGAAATATCGTGAACCTTATTCGATAAGGAAAGAACCGAGATCCCTTCACCGGGAGTGACCTCTTTAGAGAAACTAGAAAAACCTCAAAAACACTCCTTTTCAAAATCACTTGTTTCTACAACGATATCAAGTTCATTACACAATAGGTTTTCTGAAAAAAACCTGTCGTAGCCCTCCGTCATTTCAGATAAATCCTACTTAGTATTCGTGCTGCGTTTGTTGACCTTGTCAAGGCGCGGTGTACGGTAGCTAATTAGTGTTTACCTGCTAAAAGTGAGATATGATTGGATTAGGGTATTCGTACGGCCTTGTTGACCTTGTCAAGGGTCATGCGGGTGGGTTTAATTCAATCGGGAAATGACGGGTTGAACTTGACTTGCAATTTATGGTTTGTTGACCTTGTCAAGGTTATAAATCGCTAGGGGTAAAAGCATTATCGGGGATTTCAAGTGTTGAAATTTGCAATGAGATTGCATACCTTCTACGAGATAGTTGGATCCCGATACCCATTGCGAGTAAGAGTTACTCCTGGGAGAGTTTTACACAGGATAATTAATCAATCAAGTAGGTGTCTAGAAAGGTGTTAACGGGGTTATGCCTCTGGGAAAACGAGGTTTATTTTAATTAGGTCCGTGCGAAAGCACGGGGAACCTCCCTCAAAGTACCAACACTGACCTGGCTGAAACATTAGCGAACTTGTAAAGTGTAATTAATCCCAGCTAGTCTTACCTTTTAGGGTTTTAAGGAAAATTTGATAAAAAGCAGTGAGAGCCATCCTGATTAGACAAGATAATAACCAATCTAATCTTGCAAGAGCATATGCTGAAGTGTTTTCTTCTCTCTCTCTCTCTCCAGGTAGCGACCATGTCAGGCCTTAATCAAGATAATAATATG
This sequence comes from Agapanthus africanus, assembly GCA_030015575.1. Taxonomy (NCBI): domain Eukaryota; kingdom Viridiplantae; phylum Streptophyta; class Magnoliopsida; order Asparagales; family Amaryllidaceae; genus Agapanthus; species Agapanthus africanus. Next base: position 87,359,686 of record JASDDO010000012.1, on the reverse strand, counting down.
GATGTATTGACTGAACCCGCTTTTTATACTGAGCAGGGGAACGTTGGTCCCGCTCCCACTTATAATTGTTATAAGTCGGAGCAGGGAATAGGAGAATATCTGGATTCTCACGCCGCCCAAACGAAGAATAAGCATGCTGATGCATCTTCTTCGGGTGTGTTTGTTATCGAGAACTGTTTCTCAGTTCACTCTACGTCCTGGGTATTAGATACCGGATCAGGATCCCACATATGTAATATGTTACATGGGCTACGGAAAGGTAGAGAACTGGGAGAGGGTGATCATTCCGTAAAAGTAGGGAATGGTGAAAATGTTGCAGCCAAAGCAGTTGTCGAATATCACCTTGTGTTACCAAATTGTAATATATTGATTTTGAACGAATGCTATTACATTCCGACCCTGATATGCAATCTTATTTCAGTTTCTTTATTGAGTAAAGAGGGATATAATTTTGTAGTACAGAATAATGTTATGAACATCTTCTGAATCAAAAGTTGATTGGATCAAGCTCGTTAAATAATGGCATATACGTTCTCAATCAAACTACAGTACTTAATGTGCAAAACACACACAAGAGGAAGAGTTCAGAAATGAACGAATCCTTCTTGTGGCATTGTAGACTAGGTCATATCAATGCGACACGGCTAGCTATGTTACATAAGGATGGATATTTGAATCCGTTCGAATTTTCATCTTATGATACTTGTCAGTCATGTCTCAAAGGCAAGATGACCAAAACTCCGTTTAGTGGACACGGAGAAAGAGTTACAGAACTCTTGGGACTGATACATAGTGATGTATGTGGTCCCATGTCTACACATGCCAGGAACGGTTCTTCCTACTTCATTACATTCACTGACGATCTCTCAAGATACGGACATGTGTTCCTATTGAAACACAAGTCTGAAGTTTTTGAGAAATTCAGAGAATATAAGAACGAAGTAGAGAACCAAACGGCAAAAGTATTAAGATCTTACCATCTGATTGAGGAGGAGAATACTTGAGCAATGAGTTCCTAGATTATCTAAAAGAGAATGGGATTCTCTCTCAGCTTATTCCTCCTTATACAGCACAGCACAACGGTATATCGGAGTGGAGGAATCGCACCTTATTAGATATGGTGCGCTCTATGATGAGCACTGCTGAGTTGCCTATTTCTTTTTGGGGCTATGCGCTTGAGACAGCAGCATATCTATTGAATCAAGTTCCATATAAATCTGTATCTACCACACCATATGAGATATGGAGTGGGAAAAGACCTTATCTTAAACGAGTTAAGATATGGGGTTGTCTGGCCTATGTCAAAAGGCAAAATCCAGACAAACTCGAGGCACGATCAGTTCTCTGCAAGTTTGCGGGATATCCAAAGAATTCTTATGGATACTTTGTCTACCACAGTAAGTTGCAAAAGATGTTTATTGCTCAACATGCCACCTTTTTGGAAAAGGAATTTTTTGCAAAAGAAATTAGTGGCGAAGAGGTAGAGAGGGAAGAAGTTCCAGCAGCACAAACTGCAACTGAAGATTTAGTGGAACTAGAGAATTTAGTAGTTCCCGACGAATCTCAGCCGCTCCACCGATCTAGTAGGGTTCCTCATCCACCTGAAAGATACTACGGTTTTCTCATTGATGGTGGAAGCGAGGATTGCATCATAGAAGATGATGACCCAACTAGCTTCGAGCAGGCCATCACGAGTGGGGACTCTGTGAAGTGGCTGGATGCAATGCGATCTGAGATGGAATCCATGTACACCAACAAAGTATAGACTTTGGAAGTTGCTCCTGAAGGGGTAAAACCCATTGGGAGCAAGTGGATCTTTAAGAAGAAACTTTGTGTTGATGGAAAAGTGGAGACTTTCAAAGCTAGACTTGTTGCAAAGGGTTTTCGTCAACGACCAGGTGTGGATTATGACAAAACCTTTTCTCCGGTGGCTATGCGTAAGTCAATCCGGATCTTACTTTCCATTACTACATATCATGACTATGAAATCTGGCAAATGGATGTTAAGACCGCCTTTCTAAATGGTTATTTAGAGGAGTGCGTGTACATGACTCAGCCAGAGAGCTTCGTAGATAGTGGGAGCAGCGGAAAGGTGTGCAAGCTGCTTAAATCCATCTACGGGTTAAAGCAGGCATCGCGGAGTTGGAACATCTGTTTTGATGTTGTAGTCAAAAAGTTTGACTTCATCATGAACGTATATGAACCTTGTATATATAAGAAGGTTGCAGAGAGTAAGGTTGTCTTCATCGTATTGTACGTGGATGACATACTCTTGATAGGAAATGATGTTCCTATGCTACACTTGGTCGAGCTCTTCTTATCACATAGATTCTCAATGAAAGATCTAGGTGATGCCTCCTGCATTTTGGGAATCAAGATTTATAGAGATAGATCTAAACGGATACCGGGATTATCCCAATCCAGGTACATTGACACCATACTAAAGAGGTTTAGTATGGAAGAATCCAAGCGTGGGAACCAACCCACGATCTCTGGACTCACTCTCTCCAAAGAGATGTCTCCCCAGACTGATTTGGAAAGAGCTCGCATGCAAGAGATACCCTATGCTTCGGCATTAGGCTCTATCATGTACGCGATGTTATGTACCAGACCCGATGTAGCATACTCACTAAGTGTAGTGAGTAGGTATCAAGCAGATCCAGGAGAGAGTCACTGGACAGCTGTGAAGAACATTCTCAAGTACTTGAGAAGGACTAAGGAGATGTTCTTGGTGTATAGTAATGGAGAACTCTAGGTGGAGTTCTTTACCGATTCAAGCTTCCAAAGTGATAAGGACGACTCTAAGTCGCACTCGGGATTTGTCTTTACCCTAAATGGAGGGGCGGTTTGTTGGAAGAGTTCCAAGCAAGAAACTGTGGCAGACTCGACGATGGAGGCTGAATACATCCCTGCCAACAATGCTGCCAAAGAGGCTGTCTGGATGAAGAAGTTCATCACTGAACTTGGTGTGGTTCCGTCTATTGAGCATCCAATACCTTTGTATTGTGATAACAATAGAGTGGTGGATTTAGCCGAGAAACCCAGGTCCCTTCAGAAATCCAGACATATTCTGAGGCGGTATCACCTGATCCGGGAGATAGTTGATCGCCGCGAGATCGAGGTTAGGAGAGTTGACACGACGGACAACACTGCAGATCCACTCACGAAAGCCATTCCCCAAATACAATTTGAGAGACTCTTCGGGATGTTGGGTATGAGATACTACAACAGCTGGCCTTAGTGCAAGTGGGAGATTGATAGTTGTATATATGCCCTAGAGGCCATTGTTGTACATATGATGTATATTATAGTGGATGCTTGGATATATATAGTAAGGAACTTCTTGCTCGATATGATAGTATGCTATATGGTTTCACTTTGTCTTAACATGTTGATTTGTATTGGTTTACTGTCTTGCTCTCACATGTTGATAAAGCCCTTAGGATATGTACTTGACTACTGGGACTATGATGAGATCATACTAGTGGGGCCAGGATAGTCAACGAGTACATCCTATAACTGTTCCTAGTCGAGGGAGTATCGAGACAGGGCATCGATACTCCAGAGTAGACTAGCGTATACGCATCTTGACCCATATGATGGGCGATGGATGATCCCATATCCATCAGTGTTTGACATCAAAGATGGTGTATGGGTGCTCAGTGGAGACTGGGTACACTGAACGGACTCGCCGAGAACTCCTAGATGGTATTATACCTATCGTCAGATAGCAGTTCTCCGGTGACACTGGTACAGATTAGTCTGTAGACCCGAGATCGTCATAGAGTCTTGTGTGATTCCTACTGTGCTTTGATTTCCACCTTACCACGTCCAAGAGGGCGTGCAAAACAGTGGCTTTTGGGTACAGTCCCGAATCACATTGAGGCAATGAGCGATAGGAGGGGTTTCATCTCTCCCGGTATAGGGAGTTGATGTTGTGCTGTGTTTGATTGGCTATAACTGGAAGTTCCTTGGCTAGGGCTGATATGGAATGCTGCTGGTAAGAGTTATCAGTAGTTTCTCGACCTGTTATGAGCCTCACATCGACACGACTTATCGGTTACTGGGGGTCTGACGTTTACCACCCCTAGACTTGATATGCGACATACCAGATGAAGAGACCGGACTGTACAGTAGTGTTACTGATTGTATTCATATGAGAATGTACAGGCTTGCTTGTTGATCTTCTGATCGCTTAATACCTGGGTGGCTGTTACGTTTAGCTGACCGCTTGCAGCTTGTGGGTGTTTGATATGATCATCATCTACTGCCGGTGTATTGACGATTCTTTAGAGTCCTACACAAAAGTTTCCTGCCTCAGGCAAAACGGAGTAGGAGCACATATGTGATATGTGAGGGATCGAGAATAATACGATATGAGACACCGTATTCTATTCTCACGATATGAGATATCGGCCGGGTATATGTGATATAGCCGGGTCATCGGATCAAGTGTTGATTCGATGAAATGGTACATGTTATATTAGTCGGTTATATGCAATATATCCGGATTGTCGGATCAAGTGTTGATTCGATAATTTAATATATAATTATATATGTGATATATTACATTACGTCAACTAATATTAGCTCGCTTTATAGATTCATTTTCTCACTGGATAATACATTGATGTATATGCAATATATGTTAATTGTATTATTTTCTTTTGTTACAAAATATATTGTATATGTGATATATAACATGTTAGGGTTACAAATGCAACATGGTTTTAGATTTTAAACCTAGTTAGGGTTTGGATTAGGGTTAAGCTTTGGATGAGCTTTCATGAAGCTTCATGAAGGCTTGACTTTTGTCTTCATCCTTTGATATTTTGTTATGATATTTGTTAACCCAACCCAAACCCTTAACCTATGGTTTATTCTCTACAAGGGTTAAGCCACTCATTCTTAACCCATGGTTGCAATTGTAACCACAACAATAATTCATTATTCATCACAAAAGGATTAGCTTCATCTTCTTCTTCTTCTTGCTCTTGAAAAAGCTTCACTAGCTTTTGTGTTTGTGATGAAAAATGGTGAGAAATTGAAAACAAAAGAGAGAAAAATTCCTATTTCATCATCCTCATCTATTCTAGCCACTTAGATTAGGGTGTTCACTTCTCTGATAAGTATATTAGTGACGTATAAGCTTGGATTAGAGATTCTTCAAGGTAAATCATCTTGGATCAAGAAGATTTCAAGCAAGATGCATCATTCACCTCTTGGAGCCTCACGAGAGTCGGAGTTCTTGATGATCGCAATGAAGGGACCCCAACACGGAGCTTATGAAGCGAAGGAATGGACTACAAAGGTTGTAATCCTATTCTCTTTACTTCTTTGTATGTGATACAAACTTGTTACCCTAGATTTTCTAGTAAAGATTCATGGTTTGTTTGCTTTGCACCTCTCTAAATTTTAAAGTGGCATGAGTGATGCTACCAGACCCTAGACTAGGTGCAAGGGAAGCCCAACACATAGACAGTGGGAGCAGCAGAAAGGTTCGCAAGATGCTTAAATCAATCTACGGGTTGAAGCAGGCATCGCGAAGTTGGAACATATGTTTTGATGTTGCAGTCAAAGAGTTTGAATTCATCAAAAACGTAGATGAACCATGTATTTATAAGAAGGTTACAGAGAGTAAGATTGTTTTCCTCATATTGTATATGGATGACATACTCTTGATAGGAAATAACGTTCATATGCTGCACTCAGTCAAGTTCTTCTTGTCACACAGATTCTCCATGAAAGATCTGGGTGATACCTCCTACATTCTAGAGATTAAGATCTATAGAGATAGATCTAAACGGATGCTGAGATTGTCCCAAGACAGGTACATTGACACCATATTAAAGATGTTTAGTGTGGAAGATTCTAAGCGTAGGAATTTAAAAGTCTAGATTAGCACCACCATGAGGTTCTAATGGCATCAAGCATGCCAAATTTTAATTTTTATTAGGTGCTAAGCTAGACTAATGTTCATACCATAATTTTGCATTATTATATTCCCCATTCTTATTCATTTTACAAATAAACAGGTGCTTTTGATCCATGTCTGCTATATAGTTGCAGGTTACAGGTTCTCGGAATAAAAACAGTGAAAAAGATGAAAAGATGATAAAAAAAAGTGAGACTAAGACCAACAAATGGAAAGATCTTGATCATGCCTACAGTTCGAAGACTAAACGAAGATCAATGGAAAAGTTCACAAAGTGCAAAGGCAGCGCAAGGTTCAAGACTTCGATACGAAGTAAGCGGTAAAAGTCCACGACTTTATTCACTGTGGAAATCTGGAAGAAATCTAGAAGAAAATCTGAGAAACCAAGTGAAGAAAATAGGAGAAACAAAGCAACAGAAAAAGACCAGAAAAATTAAGCAACCAAGCCCCCTAGATGGCCGCGGAACCGTGGCCAAACCTGGCTATTGGCCGTGGATCCGCGGTCGTGCGTTGCGCGTGTGTGGCGCGTGTCGGTGGTGTTGGTGCGACGGTGCATTTATTAGGTTTTTCTTGTGGTAAAATTTTAATTGCAGATGTGATTCGATTGTAACCCTAGGGTTTCTATAATCTATAAATAGAAACCCTAAAACCTCTTTTGAGGGATGCCTCTTCTTGTGCCTCATTTCATTTTATCAAAATTCAGATCTGTAAATTTCTGTAAAGAATGAAGAGTGCATCAAATTAGAGTAAGTTTTCTATTCTTGCCCTAGTTAATTTTATTATCTGCCCTAGTATAATTTTCCTTTCTTCCCTAGTTAGATCTTTCATTATCTGCCCTAGTTAGATAGTTAGAAAATATTTTTTAATTCCCAAATGAGTGAGTAGTCTCCTCGCTTGTTAGGGTTAGATTTGGGGAAGGCTTGAGAGATGAAAATCTCTCACCCCTTTCTTGCCCATCATACGTTTTTATAGGACTCCATGCATACATGCACACACCGCTCCCTACGGTACCCTATCCCACGAGGTAGCGGTGATACCGTAGTATAAAGGACCGGTTGTGCATGTTTTCCATGGAGGTCAGGGTAAGAATTAAGAAAGGAAGGACAAGAACATAGAGGAAGAAACATCGTTTCTTCCCGATGGTACTAATCCACTTTATTAATTATTACCATAACACCTCATAGATCTTAAATATGGCATAGAAAGCGGTGAGGAATATTGCTTTCCAAATTTAACCTAAACCTAACCCTAGCAAGATTTTAATCCTAGTTTAGATCAACTTTAGTTTTTAGATTTAATCAAACCGACACCAATCGGAATTAACTCGTTAGAACAATTTGAGAATACACAAAATCCCAGTGGACCGACCCGTACTCACCGGCTAGCTACCAAGCGACGCCGTTCTTGATTGCGGTTATAAATATTCTTTGATAAATCAAATGGCGCCGTTGTCGGGGATGGCGTAGTATTTTCTTTTTGCAATTTCGGGTTAATATAAAATTGAAAACTCATAAAAACTGAAAAATATAAAAAATATAAAAAATTTATCGTCTTGTTATTTTGTGAAGGGTATTTTCGTTTGAATTGTGCAGGATCGAAGAACAAATTCAGATCTGGAAAAATCCAGAGAGAAAAACAGAAAACAGCAAATCTGAACAAACAGAGGAGGATCGTAACAGACAACAGAAGAAGTTTGGAGTCCCGAGTCAACCGTTGGATTGCTGAACCGCCGCGCTTTGACCCGTTTGACCGCGGAACCGCGGCTTGGTGGTGACGTCATCTGTCCAATTTTTCTGTGTAAGCCTTCTGTTCTTCTTCTGAACCCCCTGAACTCCTTAGAAAAATTTTCCTGCAGGGTTCTTTGTGCAAAAATTTATCCCTTTCCAATAACTTGATCTTGTGCAGGATTCTTTGTGCCGCGCTAAAAAAAAAAATTTGTTTGCAAGTGATTGTGTTTACTGCTTTGCATATTTTAAATTGACTTTAAGGGGCTTGAACACCAATCCAGATTGGGTGGGGATTTCATCACCCTTCTCAGGACCCCAAAAATCACATAAGGCATATTGCATTGACCATCAATTAATTAAAAAAGATTAGACTCAACCCTAAAGACTTCGCGCTCAATAGGACAGAGGAATAGTTGTAGGCATCGACCATTGATCCTAATCTGATTTTGTAGTGCCTAGGCTAGACAGGTAATGAAAGATAACTTTAAAAGGCCCGTCTCACGGTGATTCGTAAGCGGATCCCTCCTTTCTCTACTTGTGCTTACCTGGCCACAATTAGCGGTGAAGAGGCGGTTTAAGGTCCTATTTCTTGCCCTTTGGAACAATTAGGAGCTGTCTAGCTGACCTAGGTGACCCTAGATCTAGGCCTGATTGTGCATTTGTGGTTAATTGAACATGTGTCTAAGCCTTTTATTGAAAATCTTTTTGCAAAAAGCTCCATAAATAAAAATAAAAAAACACTAAAAGAAAAAAAATTACTAAAACTTGCAACTTGTCACTAAGAAATCCGTGCACCCCACAATCTTTTTCTTCTCATTCTTACATCATGGGTACCCCACCTCCCAAAACTCTTGCCGAACTTTGGTATCCTGAACCAAACATTGCTTCATACGCGAATTGTTTTGGTCGAATTACGGACAACCCCTCCATGCCTAAGATTTCTTTGAAAGATCGAATAAAAGCGTCTAGGAGAAACAGTTCGACTCCACAATCCACTTTGTATCAATCATTTCAACCTACACCACCTTCTTTCGTTGATACTCCTTTTTCGAATCCTGTTGTAACTCCGAAACCCATGTCTATCGCTGAACATATTAAACAATCTCGTAACCGATCTTTCACTCCTTTCAACACTTCTAGTTCTTGGGATCAACAAGTCCATTCACCTTTTTATCCAAATGTTGATCCTACTCCTGTCCAACCATTCAATTCCTACCTGTCCTACCCGACTTTCACACATTCCCTAGACATTGCTTCTACACAGTCATTTGGGAGTTTCACGTATCCAAACAACTTTGAATCTTTTACTGAAACCCCTTCACAATCCATGTCTAGTCTGGAACAGTCGTTGGATGCTTATATGGTAGCGACAAACCAAATGATGAGTAATATGGATGCGTCCATGGCGGCCCTTAGACAACCTAGTGAACCGGTAGCTAGTTTCTAACTAGCTCCAAAAATTCCAATGTATGATGAGGCGGTTGGACAGAGTGAGAATTTGAGTGGAGAGTGAGCTGTGCACCCTTCCAAATGAAATCTACCCATCACCAATTGAATCCCACAACTCCGATTTTGAATATTTATCAAGTATCCCAAATGATTCACCTGTTGAAAATAAAACGTTTAATGAGTTGTGCGACTTTGTAGTGCTTGATTTGCTAGATTGTGAAGGGTCCCTTTTGAGTGAAACCATCACCAATCCTCTTGATCTCTACAGCTCCAATCTAGAACCTGAATTGATAAATATCCATGCTTTTGATGAGGTGTCTAAAAAAATTGATTTTCACTTGATTGAGGATATTGACGCCGGGAATATTTTGGATGATGAACCCGTAGATTTGACTGAAATTTTATCTCTAATTCATCATCCCGAGTCATTAAATGTTTCTCCCGAACCTCATATGCGTTTTGATTTTGATGATAATTGCATGGATGGGATAAATTTTGAGGAGAATCATGAGGAGAGTATTGAGGATAGTATTGAGGATGAACCAGTTTTATTTGATGTGTCGGATTTTCTAATTCATCCTCCTGAACCTTTAGCTGTTATACTTCTTAAATCACCCCCCATCCTTTCCATCATTCCGACCACGCAAAAGATCACGCTTGAGGACTGTGAACTTGAAAATTTTCTGTTCGATCACAGCAGTTTTGACGCCGCTAGTGTGTTCCTCGTTGAATCTGACACAGTTCTCACAGCTGATAACGATTACGAGAGTTTCACTTTTTCGGACGATTTTGAAGACTCACCAACACAGCAGTTTTGACGCCGCTAGTGTGTTCCTCCTTGAATCTGACACAGTTCTCACAGCTGATAACGATTACGAGTGTTTCACTTTTTCGGACGATTTTGAAGACTCACCGCCCGAGTTTGAGTCCTTTGAATTTTCAGATAAGTTAGTTGAACCATCAGACTCGGTTGCTTACAGTCATTTTGAACCATTGATGGAATCCTTCAAGTTCAAGACAGATTACTTAGGTGGGAATAAGACTATCCTTAAATCACTCCCTTTCGTCCTTCCTATCATTTCGACCATGCAAGAATCCGTCGCGTTTCCATTTTTAATGGATGGTTTACCAAGTGCAACGTACCCATGTTTTCTCGCGAATCTTGAGGAATTTGACCCCATTTCTCAACGGGTTGATAGATTAGCACAATCGCTTTTAACACATCGGTCATCACAAATCGCGCTAATTTTTTCACTCAATTTACACCCTCAAGTTTGTGCTACACTTCTTTCTCTTTTCCGCCATTCTTCTCCTCCACCGAGACCATATTCCACCCTTCTTCCCATACGGTCTTGTGTGTTTCTCAATTCCTTTCTCTACACTCCATTCTTCCACCAACCCTACCATTACCATGATAGAATTTTTGAATAGTTGGCGCTAACCTTTGGTCTGTGTAAGGCCTTGTATAGTTCGATTTTTCTCTTCCCTAACTCTGAACTTTAACGCTTAAGACAGTGGAAACACTGTCTCACTTAAGTTTGGGGGGACCTTTTTGAATATATTTTGTTTTTTTTTTGTTTTTTTAAAAAAAAACCCATAAAAATTATAAAAATTATAAAAAAAACTATAAATAAATAAACAGGGGAGTGCCGACTTTTTGACCCTCTTGATGTAGCCTGACAGTGAGGACACAGTCAAGTTTAAGTTTGGGGGTATGCTCGGTAAGCCTTCTTCCTTCGCATTCATATGTATATTTTTGCATTTGCATACTTATTTTAAAACCCATAAAAATTGAGAAATTTCAAAAATTTATAAAAATTAAAACATTCAATTTTGGCCATAATTGACTTGAGTTTGACAAGACGGTTAACTAGCTAGAGGAAAAACTAGATCATAGATTTCATAAATTAAAAACCTTAAAAATAACGTTTCTTAAAATTTAACGGTAGAAAGTATATGTCTTTGTAGTTTATTTAGAAATAGGCAAATTTCGAGTTGACTTCTTGGGCTAAGTTAAAACAAGGGAAAAGTATTGATATTTTTATTAAAGTATAAGTTTAAAAAATAATTCCTAAGCTTAAGTCTAAATTCTGAAAATATATACCCTACAAATTGCACAAACACGAACCTTGAAACTTTGAAGAGTAGAAGAGACCTTGAAGTGCTCTCGTCTAAAGTCCTTAGTATGAAGAAAAATAAAATAAAAATACAAGTGTGAATAAAGAGATAAAAAAAATGAACACTGCTATTTTGTAATTACTTAAGGCTGCATTAATAGAAAAAAATATTTAGCGAGGGTGCTTCATCACCTAGTGCCTTAGACCAAGTGGTTTGAGAGTCACTACTAAAAGCCTTAGGGATTACAAGACTAGGAATTACTCTTTACTGTACGAACACATTTTGTAATCGGTTGTTGGTACCTCAAGAAGTATTAACGGTCGCATGAAGAATGTGTGAGCAATTTCATCTAAAAATTCACCAATTGAAAAGTACTTTGGACGATGGACAAGAGTATAATAGCTTGATTTGAATTTCCAAGTGTAAGGGTGATATATACACACACGTAGGGGCATGTGATTGGGGTTTAGATAAGAGATAGGAATGAAAAATAGGACTTATATTTTTAATAGAGATGATAAAAATTCCTAAGTTGAGATGGAACCCTAGAAGGAAAACTTAAAAGATGCCAAAAGCTAAGTAAATTCACAAGTATATATATAATCTTAAATTAAATGATAAGGAAGCGTGAAAAATACGGGTGGATAATTTATGAGTCGAAGATAATAGAGTTCCTTGTTGGAAAACCAAATTGGAGAATATAAGTCAATAGGCCGAACTGATAGGATTTTGTGGGTAGTATCCGCTGAAAACCCTCAGAAGACAACACTCCTCCTACTAAGGACACCTAGAGGTTTAACGGCTTGTTGCACGAGCTCAGTGCAATCGCGTTTCCCTGCGAAAGTGAGGCTAGGTCTTTTTCGAGAATAAAACTAGGTATGCTCGAGGACGAGCAAAAAATAAGTTTGGGGGTATTTGTTCATACCATAATTTTGCATTATTATATTCCCCATTTTTATTCATTTTACAAATAAACAGGTGCTTTTGATCCATATCTGCTATATAGTTGCAGGTTACAGGTTCTCAGAACAAAAACAGTGAAAAAGATGAAAAGACGATAAAAAGTGAGAATAAGACCAACAAATGGAAAGATCTTGATCATGCCTACAGTTCGAAGACTAAACGAAGATCAATGGAAAAGTTCGCAAAGTGCAAAGGCAGCGCAAGGTTCAAGACTTCGACACGAAGCAAGCGGTAAAAGTCCACGACTTTATTCACTGTGGAAATCTGGAAGAAATCTAGAAAACAATCTGAGAAACCAAGTGAAGAAAATAGGAGAAACAAAGCAACAGAAGAAGACCAGAAAAATTGAGCAACCAAGCCCCCTAGATGGCCGCAGAACAGCGGCTAAACCTGGCTATTGGCCGCGGATCCGCGGCCGTGCATTGCGCGTGCATGGCGCATGTCGGTGGTGTCGGTGCGACGGTGCATTTATTAGGTTTTTCTTGGGGTAAAATTGTAATTGCAGATGTGAGTCGATTGTAACCCTAGGATTTCTATGATCTATAAATAGAAACCCTAAAACCTCTTTTGAGGGATGCCTCTTCTTATGCCTCATTTCATTTTATCAAAATTCAGATCTTTAAATTTCTGTAAAGAATGAAGAGTGCATCAAATTATAGTAAGTTTTCTATTCTTGCCCTAGTTAATTTTATTATCTGCCCTAGTATAATTTTCCTTTCTGCCCTAGTTAGATCTTTCACTATCTGCCCTAGTTAGATAGTTAGAAAATGTTTTTTAATTCCCTAATGAGTGAGCAGTCTCCTCTCTTGTTAGGGTTAGATTTGGGGAAGGCTTGAGAGATAAAAATATCTCACCCCTTTCTTGCCCATCATACGTTTTTATAGGACTCTATGCATACATGCACACACCGCTCCCTACGGTACCCTATCCCACGAGATAGCGGTGATACCGTAGTATAAAGGACCGGTTGTGCGTGTTTTCCATGGAGGTTAGGGTAAGAATTAAGAAAGGAAGGACAAGAACCTAGAGGAAGAAATATCGTTTCTTCCTGATGGTACTAATCCACTTTATTAATTATTACCATAACACCTCATAGATCTTAAATAGGGCATAGAAAGCGGTGATGAATATTGACTTTCCAAATTTAACCTAAACCTAACCCTAGCAAGATTTTAATCCTAGTTTAGATCAACTTTAGTTTTTAGATTTAATCAAACCAACACCAATCGGAATTAACTCGTTAGAACAATTTGAGAATACACAAAATCCCTGTGGACCGACCCGTACTCACCGGCTAGCTACCAAGCGACGGCATTCTTGATTGCGGTTATAAATAATCTTTGATAAATCAACTAACAAGATCTTTACTAGAATATTAAGGTTTTCCTATGATGATATGATGAACTAAAGAAAGAAAAGTGCATACAACCTTTGTAGTTCGTTTCCTTCTCTTCAAAAGCTCCAGGATGCAGTCCACGTGACTCCACTAGGCTTATCTTTGAGATAAACGAATCTCCTTCGTGATCTTCGCGCAAAATACGATCCACCCGAAGTCCCTCTAACTCAAGCTACCTCTACACTAAACTCGTTTAGTGTAGTAAACACACAACACCAAATTGCTAGTTTGGTGTGGGATGGTGAGTAAGGGATTAGAAAGCTTACTAGGGTTCTCACAAGTTCAATGATTCACATCACGTGTGAGTATTTGAACTTGGAGGTGAGATGAAGAAAGTGTAGAGATCAAGAGAGAGCAAGAGCTCATGAAATGGCTAAGGCATCAAGAACTCAACTCTTGAGGAAGTGAAGAAAAATCATGAGAGTGGAAAGCAAATGGCTAACTCTCTCTCCTCACTTATTCAAGCATGGAATAAATTGCAATTCTAAATTGCAACCATGCTTGAATAGTGAGTCAAGGCCAATATAATAACATAAAAACCCATGCCTTAGCCATACCCAAAATATCTCCACAATTACACCTCATTTTTCTATTTTCTTAAAATAGAAAATCAATCCATGCTTCATTTAATAATATATATTTATATATATCAAATATACATTAACATATATATATATATTAATAAAGCTATTAGTGAGCTAATGATATTAGTTAACATATAATTATATCAAATATAAATATACATCAAATTATTAAATCAACACTTGATTTAATAATCCGGTTATATCACATATGACCGACTAATATCATTTATCTGTTTATCGCATTATCAAATCAACACTTGATTCAATAATCTGGTTATATCACATATAACCTAACTGATAACAGATAACTGCCAGATTACAATACGGTATCACATATACATATTTAATCAGGCCCACGCACATATCACATATGTGTCCTACTTCGTTTCGCTTGAACCAGGAAACTTCTGTGTGGGACTCTAAAGACTCTTCAATACATCAGCAGTAGGTGATGATCACATCAGTCACCCATAAGCCGTCAGCGGTACTAGCTGGACGGAACAGCTACCCAGGTATTGAGCGATAAGAAGATCAACAAAAAAGCTCGTCTATACTCTCCATGAAACCTATCAGTAATACTATCGTACAGTCCGGTCTCTTCGTCTGATATATCGCATATGAAGTCTAGGGTTGTTAAACGTCAGACCCCGGTAACTTTATAAGTCATGCTGATGTATGGCTCATAACGGTTCGAGAAACTACTGATAACTCCTATTAGTAAATCTCGACAACCCTGGCTAGGGATTTGCTGTTATGGCCGATCAAGCATAGTGCGACATCAACTTCTTATACCGGGAGAGACGAAACCCCTCCTATCGCTCACCTCCTCCATGTGATTCGGGACTGTACCCAAAATCCACCTGTTTGCATAAATCCTTTGAGCAGTGGTAGGGAGGAAATCAAAGCACGGTGGGAATCATACAAGACATTATGACGATCTCGGGTCTATAGACTAATCTGTACCACTGTCACCAGAGAACTACTATCTGACGATAGGTATATATCTATCTAGGAGTTCTCGGCGAGTCATATTCGATGTACACATTCTCCAATGAGCACCTGTGTACAATCTTTGATGTCACACACCAATGGCTGTGGGATCAACCATCTCCCTCTAAGGGACAAGAAACGTACACACTAGTCTACTCTGGTAATATCGATGCCCTATGCCTCGATATCCCCTCGACTAGGAACTGATTAAAGGATGTACTTTGGGACCACCGTGGCCCCACCAGTAGGATCTCATCATAATCCTGGTAGTCAAGTACATATCCTAAGGGCTTTATCAATATGTGAGAGCAAGACAGTAAAGAATACCAGTCAACTTGTTAAGATAAAGTGTAACCAGATAACATACTATCATGTCGAGCAAGAAAGTCCTCTATATATATATGTCCAAGCATCCACTATAATATACATCAATGTACAATAATGGCCTCTAGGGCATACATATTCTTAACAATTTCCCACTTGCACTAAGGCCATGTGTTGTAGTATCTCATACCCAACATCCCAAAATGTCTCTCAAACTGTGTCTGGGGGAGGGCCTTCGTGAGTGGATCCGCTACGTTGTCCTTCGTGTCAACTCTCCTGACATCGATCTCCTGGCGATCTACTATCTCCCGGATTAGGTGATACGGCCTAAGAATATGTCTGGATCGCTGATAGGACCGGAGTTCCTTGGCCAAAACCACAGCTCCATTGTTATCGCAATACATAGGTATTGGATGCTCAATGGATAGAACCACACCAAGTTCAGCTATAAACTTCTTCATCCAGACAGCTTCTTTGGCAGCATCGTTGGCAGCGATGTACTCAGCCTCCACCGTCGAGTCTTCTATGGCGCCTTGCTTGGAACTCTTCTAACACACCACCCCTCCGTTGAGGGTAAAGACAAAACCCGAGACCGACTTACTGTCGTCCTTATCACTCTCGAAGCTCGAATCGGTAAAGGACTCCACCTGGAGTTCACCGTTACCATACACCAAGAACATTTCTTTAGTCCTTCTTAAGTACTTAAGAATGTTCTTCACGGCTGTCCACCGGTTTTTCCCAGGATCTGATTGATACCTTCTCACTACACCTAGTGAGTAAGCTGCATCCGGTCTGGTACATAATATCGCATACATGATAGAGCCTACTACTGAAGCATAGGGTATCCCTTGCATGCGAGCTCCCTCTAAATCAATCTTGGGAGACATCTCTTTGGAGAGAGTGATTCCTGAGTAAGCGGATAAATTACCTCGCTTGGAATATTCCATACTAAACCTCTTTAGTATAGTGTCTATGTACCTGGATTGGGACAATTCCAACATCCGTTTAGATTTATCTCTATAGATCTTTATCCCTAGGATATAGGAGGCATCACCTAGATCTTTCATGGAGAACTTATGTGATAAGAAGAGCTTGACCGAGTGTAGCATAGGAACATCGTTTCCTATCAAGAGTATGTCATCCACGTACAATACGAGGAAGAAAACCTTACTCTCTACTACCTTCTTGTATATACACGGTTCATCTACATTTTTGATGAAGTCAAACTCTTTGATAGCTTCATCAAAGCAGATGTTCCAGCTCCGCGACGCCGGCTTTAATCCATAAATGGATTTAAACAGCTTGCACACCTTTCTGCTACTCCCACTGTCTGCGAAGCCCTCTGGCTGAGTCATGTACACGCACTCCTCTAAATCACCATTTAGAAAGGCGGTCTTGACGTCCATTTGCCAGATTTTGTAGTAATGGTATGCAGCAATAGCAAGTAGGATCCTGATAGACTTAAGCATAGCGACAGGAGAAAAGGTTTCATCATAATCGACACCAGGTCGTTGACGAAAACCTTTTGCTACAAGTCTAGTTTTAAAAGTCTCAACTTTTCCATCTACACCAATCTTCTTTTTGAAGATCTACTTCCTCCCAAAGGGTTTTACCCCTTCAGGAGCAACATCCAAAGTCCATACTTTGTTAGTGTACATGGATCCCATCTCAGATCGCATAGCATCCAGCCATTTCACAGAGTCCCCACTCATGATGGCCTGCTCGAAACTAGTAGGGTCATCATCTTCCATGAAGCAATCCTCACTCCCAGCGTCTATGTGAAAACCGTAGTATCTCTCAGGTGGATGAGGAACCCTACTAGATCTGCGGAGTGGCTGGGGTTCGTTGGGCACTATTGGATCCTCCGGTTCCATCAAATCGTCAGTTGTGGTTTGTGCTGCTTGAACTTCTTCCAGTTCTACCGCACTGCCGCTAATTTTTTTATAAGAAATTCCTTTTCTAAAAAGGTGGCATGTTGAGCAACAAACACACTTTGTTCCTCTGTGTGGTAAAAAAGATATCCATGCGAATTCTTTAGATATCCTACAAACATACACAGAACTGACCTTGCCTCGAGTTTGTCCGGATTTTGCCTTTTGACATGGGCCGGACAACCCCATATCTTAACTCGTTTAAGATATGGTCTCTTTCCACTCCATATCTCATATGGTGTTTTAGGCACAGATTTTGATGGAACTTGATTCAATAGGTATGCGGCTGTCTCAAGCGCATAACCCCAAAAGGAGATAGGCAACTCAGCAGTACTCATTATAGAGGGCACCATATCTAATAGGGTGCTATTCCTCCGCTCCGATACACCATTGTACTGTGGTGTATACGAAGGAGTAAGCTGAGAGAATCCCATTCTCTTTTATATAATCTCTAAATTCCCCACTCAAGTATTCTCCTCCCTGATCAGATTGTAGGACTTTAATACTTTTTCTCGTCTGGTTCTCTACTTCGCACTTATATTCCTTGAATTTCTCAAAAGCTTCAGACTTGTGCTTCAACAATAACACATGTCCGAACCTTGAGAGATCATCGGTGAATGTAATAAAGTACGAAAAACCATTCCTGGCATGTGTAGACATGGGACCGCATACATCACTATGTATCAGTCTCAAGAGTTCTGTAGCTCTTTCTCCGTGTCCAGTAAACGGAGTTTTAGTCATCTTGCCTTTGAGACATGACTGGCAAGTTTCATAAGATAAAAATTCGAACGAATTCAAATATCTATCTTTATGCAACTTAACCAGTCTTTTCGCATTGATATGACCTAGTCTACAGTGCCACAAGAAGGCCTCGTTCATTTCTGAACGTTTTCTCTTGTTTGTGTTCTGTACGTTAAGAACTGTACTTTGATTAAAAACGTATATACCATTACATAACATACCAAACCCAATCAACACTTGATTTTGGAAAATATTCATAACATTATCCTCTAATGTGAGATTATATCCTTCTTTAGTTAGGAAAGAAACCGATATAATGTTGCACATCATTTTGGGTACGTAGTAACAATCGTTCAGAACCAATGTATTACCAGTTGGTAATACAAGGTGATATTCGTCAACTATTTTGGCTGCAACAATTGTACCATTCCCTACTGTAAGAGATTTATCACTCTTTCCCAGTTCTCTATCTTTTTTTAGCCCATGTAACAAATTACATACGTGGGATCCTGATCCGGTATCCAATACCCAGGACGTAGAGAAAACAAAGATCAGTTCTCGGTTACGAACACACCCGAAGATGATGCATCGACATGCTTATTCTTTGCACGTGTGGTATGGGAATCCTGATATTCCCCTTATCCCTTGCTCAGTCTTATGACAGTCATAAGATAGAGCGAGACCAATGTTCCCTAGCCCTGTATAAAAGGTGAGTTCGGTCAATACATCCATATTATTATCTTGATTAAGGCATGACATTGGTTGCTGCCAGGAGAGAGAGAGAGAAGAAGAAGAAGAAAAACGCGTTAGCGTGCACTTTTTGCAAGATTAGATTGGTTATTATCTTATCTAATCAGGATGTCTCCCAATGTTTTTATCAAATCTTCCTTCAAACCCTAAAAGGTAAGATTAGCCGGGATTAATTACATTCTACAAGTTCGCTAACCGGTCAGCCAGGGCATTGTCAGTACTTTGAAGGAGGTTCCCCGTGTTTTCGCACGGATCAAATTTAAATAAACCTCGTTTCCCTAGAGGCATAATCCCGTTGACACATTTCTATTCACCTACTGGATTAGCTAATTGTAAAGTGCAAAACTCTCGCAGGAGTAACTCTTACTCACAGTGGGTATCGGGATCCAACTATCTCATAGAAGGTATGCAATCTCATTGCAAATTTCTTGAAATTCCCGATAATGGTTTTTACCCCTATCCACTTATGACCTTGACAATGTCAACAAATCATAAGCGCTAGTCAAGTTCTACCCGTCATTTCTTAATTGAATTAAACCCACCCACACGACCCTTGACAAGGTCAACAAGGCTGCACGACTACCCTATCCCAATTGCATCAAGTTCGCTAAAGAGGTCACTCCCAGTGAAGAGATCTCGGCTCTTTCCTCGTTGAATGAGGTGCAGGATATTTATGAATACCACTATGCAATGCAAGAAATAGAGAAGCAATCAAAAAACAAAACCGATTGGGTTGTAGAATTCGCTAGTTTCACTAAAGAGATCACTCCCGGTGAAGGGATCTCGGCTCATTCCTCATCGTATGAGGTGCTGGATATTCATCAAGGAATACTACTATGCAAAGGAAAAACTAGAGCTGCCCTTTTTGAAAATTTGATTCTACAACATCTTTAGGTGTCATTCTTTTCATTAATCTCATTAATGAAGCCCTATCATTTAATGTTTCCTAAACATCACAGAAAAATAAAACGAAAATATAACTTACGCTTATGCCATCCGCATTCGCCACGGGGCCCCGTCATACACCGTTAGGTTACTTAACTACCGGCAGAGTGGGGGCAGGACTAGCGCGGGTGCAAAACATGAGCAACGTTTATTATATATCATATATATAATATTACATTCGGCTCACGCAGTTATATGATCACATCACAGAACCAAGCAACAGAAGCAACATATGAAATATTGGATATACTAGGATGTCCGTGTTTTAAATTCAGCCAGTAATGTAAAACACGGATTCCACGGTCGTGATTAATAGCCAAACACACATCCCTAGACCCCTACGAGAGTGGCAAGTAACCCTACCAATTCTAGAGTTAGGAGACCCGGTCTCAACTCCTTGAGATGGTCTCCCACTGGACTCTAGAACCCGGTTACTTATGCTCACCACCTATGGTCTATCCTAATACGGAAAAGTAAATAATATACAACAGTGGTGATATCATCCTCAACCTGGAAGTGCCCCAATAAAAGAATATTACACACAGATACATGAATGAAAAAGAAAACTCTCATCTCGCATTAAACCCCCGGCTATTAATTCACGACGATCCAATAAATCATATCAACAGCAACACATAACATCACATGTCATCAACGTAAGTAAATATGCGTGTCCCGAAACTCGTTGACATATAGCAACCAGATCGGAATACCCCACATATTACACTTATGGTCGCAGAAAAGAAATTTTAAAAACTACAATAATTAGAATTCGTATATTCTTAGACATCATAAACCCGGAATATCTCATATTCCGAATTTCATGCCTAACTTATAAAACTTGCATTTTAATCTCAGATTGAAAACTCTTTTCAATTGGTTGTCGGATAATTCAACAAGATTTCCGACTTGGTGATCGCGTACAATACGTAATTGCGACAGAGTTTTGATCTGAATCAAAACTTCATTGCAATCGATCAATTGAGACTAAACGGCTAGGTTTATAATATACAAATTAGTTTTCAAAAAACCAATTAATCCGGTTACTAACAATTGCATCATATATTATCAAAATCTATACGACGCTAAACATTTCGATCGGTTTATGTAACACATACAAAATCCAGAGAGGTCAACAACTTGAGCATGATCAAAAACACCCAGAATGTGCTAAATGACTATATGGAGCAGCACATGTAGAAAGATATCACAAACCCAAATACATGCGGCGGAACCGCGGCCAAACAGGGGGTTTGGCCGCGGTTCTGCAGCCGTATACAGGAATTAGGTTTTCAAATTTCAGGGGGTTCTATAAAAAAGCCTGCCCGATTTTCTGGTTATTTTTAATCAGAAAATTCTAACGTTTGGAAAAATCGACAGAAAGTTCAAAAAAAATTCTATTTCGAAAACCGATCGAGGATTTTAACGTCGTAAAGACGTACCCAAATGTTCTAGCTTGGCTCTAATACCATGAAAGTCTAGATTAGCACCACCATGAGATTCTAATGGCATCAAGTATGCCAAATTTTAATTTTTATTAGGTGCTAAGTTAGACTAACAAGATCTTTACTAGAATATTATGATTTGCCTATGATGATATGATGAACTAAAGAAAGAAAAGAGCATACAACCTTTGTAGTTCATGTCCTTCTCTTCAAAAGCTCCGGGATGTAGTCCACGCAACTCCATTAGGCTTCTTTTTGAGATAAACAAAGCTCCTTCGTGATCTTCGCGCCAAAGACGATCCACCCGAAGTCCCTCTAACTTAAGGTACCTCTACACTAAACACCTTTAGTGTAGGAAACACACCACACAAAATTGCTAGTTTGGTGTAGGATGGTGAAATAGGGGATTAGAAAGCTCACTAGGGTTCTCACAAGTTCAATGATTCACATCACATGTGAGGGTTTGAACTTGAAGATGAGATGAAGAAAGTGTATCGATCAATAGAGAGCAAGAGCTCATGAAATGGCTAAGGCATCAAGAACTCAACTCTTGAGGAAGTGAAGAAAAATCATGAGAGTAAAAAACAAATGGCTAACTCTCTCCTCACTTATTCAAGCATGGAATAAATTGCAAATCTAAATTGCAACCATGCTAGAATAGTGAGTCAAGACCAATATAATAACATAAAAACCCATGCCTTAGCCATACCCAAAATATCTCCACAATTACACCTCATTTTTCTATTTTCTTAGAATAGAAAATCAAGCCATGCTTCATTTAATAATATATATTTATATATATCAAATATACATTAACATATATATATATATATATATATATATAAAGCTATTAGTGAACTAATGATATTAGTTAACATATAGTTATATCAAATATAAATATACATCAAATTATTAAATCAACACTTGATTTAATAATCCGGTTATATCATATATGACCGACTAATATCATTTATCTGTTTATCACATTATCAAATCATTACCCACGATCTCAGAAATCACCCTATCCAAAGAGATATCTCCCAAGACTGATTTGGAGTGGACTCACGCAAGGGATACCCTATGCTTCGGCAGTAGGCTCTATCAAGTATGTGATGCTATGTACCAGACCAGATGTAGCTTACTCACTAGGTATAGTGAGTAGGTATCAATCGGATCCTGTGGAGAATCACTGGAAAGCCGTGAAGAACATTCTTAAGTACTTGAGGACTAAAGAAATGTTCTTGATGTATGGTAACGGTGAACTCCAAGTGGAGTCCTTTACCGATTCGAGCTTCTAAAGTGATAAGGACGACTCTAAGTCGGTCTCTGGTTTTGTCTTCACCCTCAATGGAGGGGCGGTTTGTTGGAAGAGTTCTAAGCAAAAAACTATAGCAGACTCAATGATGGAGGCTGAATACATCGCTGCCAATGATGCCGCCAAGGAGGCTATCTGGATGAAGAAGTTCATAACCGAACTAGGTGTGGTTCGGTCCATCGAGCATCCAATACCTTTGTATTATGATAACAATGGAGCAGTGGATTTGGCCAAGGAACGTAGGTCCCATCAGCGATCCAGACATATTCTTAGGCGGTATCACCTGAACTGGCAGATAGTTGATCGCCGGGAGATCGAGGTCAGAAGAGTTGACACGAAGAATAACACGGAGGATCCACTCATGAAGGCCATACCCCAGATACAGTTTGAGAGACTCCTCGAGATGTTGGGTATGAGATACTACAACAGCTGGCCTTAATGCAAGTGGGAGATTGTTAGTTGTATGTATGCCCTAGAGGCCATTATTGTACATGATTGTATATTATAGTGGATGCTTGGACATATATAGAGAGGACTTTCTTGATCGACATGATAGTGTGCTATCTGGTTACACTTTATCTTAACATGTACACTTATGTATCTATATACTGTCTCTCTATTACAAGTTGATAAAGCCCTTAAGATGTGGACTTGACTACCTGGACTATGATGGATATCATACCAGTGGGGCCGGGGTAGTCTATAAATACATCTTTTAATTGTTCCTAGTCAAGAGAGTATCGAGACGGGGCATCGATATTCCAGAGTAGACTAGTGTGTACAATTCTTGACCCTGTATGGGGCGATGGTTAATCCCACAGCCATTGGTGTTTGACATCAGAGAATGTGAACAGGTGCTCATTGGAGAATGGGTACACCGAACAGGACTCGCCGAGAACTCCTATATGGTATTATACCTGACGTCAGATAGCAGTTCTCTGGTGACACTGGTACAAGTTAGTCTGTAGACCTGAGATCGTCATAGAGTCTTATGTGGTTCCCACTGTGCTTTGATTTCTATCCTACCACGCTCAAGAGGAGTTGTTCAAATAGGTGGTTTTTGGGTACAGTCCCGAGTCACATGGAGGCAATGAGCAATAGGAGGGGTTTCGTCTCTCCCGGTATTGGGGGTTGATGTTGCGCTATGCTCGATTGGCGATAACAGGAAGTCCTTAGCCAGGGCTGATGATGAAATTTACTGGTAAGTGTTATCAGTAGTTTCTCGACCCGTTATCAGCCTCACATCGGTATGACTTATCAAGTTACTAGGGTCTGACGTTTACTACCCTTAGACTGGATATGCAATATATCAGACGAAGAGACCGGACTGTACGGAAGTGTTACTAATAGGCTTTGCGGGAGTTTGGACAAGCTTGCTTGCTGATCTTCTGATCACTCAATACCTGGGTAGCCGTTACATCCAGCTAGTACTGCTGACGGCTTATGGGTGACTGATATGATCATCACCTACTGCTGGCGTATTAACGAGTCTTTAGCGTCCTACACAGGCATTTCCTGGCTAAAGCGAAACGAAATAGGGCACGTATGTGATATTTGCGGGATCGAGATCAATTCGTGTATATGATACCATATTCAAATCTCGCGATATAGGTTATATATGATATAACCGGATTATTGAATCAAGTGTTAATTCAATGATTTGATATTAGTCGGTTATATATTATATAGCCGGATTATTAAATCAAGTGTTGATTTAATGATTTAATATATAATTATATATTTGATATATTAACATATATTAACTAACATTAACTCACTTAAGAATTTCTTTTCTACAAATACATTAAACATATATATATATATGATATATATATATATGTATGTATATATATATATTATATATATATATGTATGTATATATATATATTATGAGAATAATGGAGAAAAGATGCCATAGGAGGGAATTTACTCCTATGGCGTCGAAAAAATACCCTCTTCTTAGTTTTTTCCGACGATCGGCACCCACCATCTTCATCGTCATCATCTCAGATGTGGATACACCAAATTTCATGTGTTTCTACAACTTTTTCACCGTTGATTTAGCAATGTAAAAAGTTCTATTGTCGGTAAACCGTTAATTTTGAACCCACTAAATCAACGGTGAAAAAGTTGTAGAATCATATGAAATTTGGTATACCCACATCTTAGATGATGACGATGAAGATGGTGGGTGCCGATCATCGGAAAAAACTAGAGAGGGGGTGTTTTTTCGACGCCATAGGAGGAAATCCCCTCCTATGACCTCTTTCCTCCATTAATCTCATATATTATATATATATATGTATATGTATATGTATTTAAATTTTCATTTGTATCATGCTAGATGATACATTGGACAAGGGTGTATGAGATTCATACCATACTCAAGATAATGTGAGGATTTGTTTATTTAAGTAAAAACCAAAATTAGGTGGAATTAACTATGGCTAAAGATGCTTTAGAAGCATGTAGAAGTCTTGACCTAATTCTACTAATTTTTGTTATACTCTAGATATTTATTAACCTAACCATTATCTTATCCCTTGGTTATGTCTCTACAAAAGAGTATGAGATATTCTTTCACCCATGGTTCACCACAAGTTCATTTTCTTCATCTCTCATTTTCCTCTCATGATTTCTTGAGGTGAAAAAGATAAAGAAAAAAAAATTCTAAAGTGAGAAAAAATCTTACTTCATCAATCTATACCATATTAGCCATTTAGTATAGGTTGTTAGAGGTAGCTTGAGTTAGAGTCTCCTCAACGTAGATCATCTTCGGCCTCGAAGATCTTTGAGCAAGTTCGTTCGTTTCGCTTAGTGGAGCCAAAGGAGAGTCCGGGACACCACTACTTGGAGCAAAGGGACTTCTACACGGAGCTTTAAAAGTGAAGGACCGGTCTACAAAGTTTGTATTCCTTGTTCACTTTATGTAATGTTTGATTACATGCTACAAAACCCTAATTCTCTAGTTCGAATCTAGGTTTGAGTTCATTAGCACACTAAATTTTTTAAATTGTATACTCAATGCATCTTTAAACCCTAGTAGTCGTACTAAGGAAGTCCAACACTTTATCTGTCATATGAATGCATGATACTAGTTATCATATATCGCAAATACATGAGTTAAAGCCCAAAGGATCTTTGCTTGACTACCAGGATTATGATACAGATCATACTAGCGTGGCCTAGTAGCTTATAAGCATATCCTTAAATATCCCTAGCCATATGAGTATCGAGACTGGACATCGGTACTCCAGTTTAGACTAGTGTATACGTTTCATGACCTTGTTTAGGGCGATGGCTGATCCCATAGCCATTGGTGTTTAACATTGATAATTGTATACAGGTGCTCATTTGATGAGTCACACTGGACGGAATCACCAAGAACTCCTAGATGGTATTATACCAATGTCAGATAGCAGTTTTCTGGTGACATGAGTATAGGGTAGTCCCTAGACCTGAAATCGCCACAGTGTCTTGTGTGTTCCCACTGTACTTAGATTACTACCCTACCATGACTCTACTGAGTTGTACAAACAGGTTTTAGTTGGGTACAGTCCCGAAGCACATGGAGGTAGTGTGTGGTCGAAGGAATTCGTCACTCCCGATATTGTGAGTCGATATCGCACTGTGCAGGATAAGATTATAACCTGAAGTCCGTGGTCATGGCATTAGAGATAAACTGGTAACTGTTACCAGTTGTATCACTTAGGTTATGAGTTCTCTGTCAGCACGACTTATCGGGTTATTGGGGGTCTGACAGATTCCACTCCCCAAACCCGGTATATGATACTTCTTGACGAAGAGACCGGACTGTATGGTGACTGTCACTTATAGACTATGTTGGGTCTATATGAGTTCGCTCGTCGACCTGCCTTTATCTTGCTCATACCTGGGTAGCCGTTACGTACAGCTGGTGCTACTGACGAGCTTGTGGGTTAACCCGAAAGGGGGTTGAATCTGAAAGTGTTTCAGATTCAATAGGATACAATCCTATAACCTACTACCAGCGTATTGACAGGTCTTTAGAGTCCCGCAACGAAAGTGTCTGTCCGGACAAAACGCGATGTGATGTACGTATAGGGATACGTACATGAGTTTGATAAAACATGTATATTGGATATACGTGTTTAATCGGACGACCGTTACACTAGCTGATTTCAAAGCCGGAATATCAAGTCAAGTGTTGACTTGATAACCGTATTTATAATACGATTTCTAGTATAGTGCATATGATACATACACTCTTTACAGTATATGATACTGAGAAGATATTGATGGCATTTCGTGTATGTGATACATGAAGTGTACGTGTATAGGATACATGTACTAACACTTATTTTATATATATATATATATATATATATATATTAATTCCCACCATTCTAAATTATGTATTCATTGATCGTGTGAAAAGTGTTTGTAGTGTAACCGCAATAAATACGGCGTCACGTGTAGCTAGCCACAGTGCGTACGGGTCATCCGCGGGGATGCGTGGAACTTTTAATCTTGTCTTAGACGAGTTGAAAGAAAAGGGGGAAAAGAAAGAAGAATAAAGATAATAGTTTTGAGATCTAAATTAATTACGGATGTAGATTTTATATAAAGAAGGCTTGTAGAGTTCGTTAGGATTTAGTAGTCATGGATGGCTAATAAAGATGACTCATTCAATCTATTAATAGATTTAAAACTAGATTGATAGTGATAGATGAGGATTAGGGTACTTGGAAGAAACTAGGATTTCCCCATTATTGACTCTTGTCTCTTCATTGATCTCTATTCATGCTAGCCCTTAACAAAACAATTGTTAATCTGATCTCAAATCGCGGTCGAGACTAGAAATAAATTGGTAGCGCGCCCGATAAGGATGTTAACGATTCTTTTGCTAAACTTTATAAATTTCATAAGACTTAAAAGAAGTTAAAGTATTTTCCCATCCATTGTTCTACCCTAATCCTATGAACCCTATCAAGCGGATATTTCCCGCGCATGATGGAGATAGAAGAAGAAGAACGGATAGAGATCATAATGTAAATACAGAAAATAAATGCTAAATAATTAAACTAATGATCTACCTTTATTAATCAACTTCACAATTATAAAACCATCGAATTTATATTACAAGAGGAAGAAGAAGTTGCTCTCGATCTCTGCCTCGTAGGAAGTAGATACTCCGTCGAATCTCACGTCACCTTATCATATCGAATCGTAGATCTGTTGTGGATCACTTGTTCTTTGATGGTGATTGACTTTATGTAAAAGGTGATGGATTCTAACTTTAGCCAACGGTCCTTTATATAGCACTAGAAACAGAAACCCTAATTTCCTAATATGATAACATGTCCTTAAGATTCTACCCAAAAAATCCAAAACCCTAATTCCCTAGAACGGCCACGGATCAGCCGCTAGTTGGGGGGTTTGGCCATGGTTGGGCGGTGGGATTGGGGAGTTAGGGTTTCAAATTTCACAGGCTGCCTCATGTTGAAACGTGGAGATCTTTTAGATATCTGGATTTTTGAAATCTTCTCCGAGTCTATACCAGTATTGATTCTACGATTTTATTAAATTTCTTCGGCAGATTTTTGATCCTGACATCTTGAAAATCTCGATTTCTTGACCTGAGCTAAAGTCTGCACGATATCTCCATAAATAATGTTACTAAAATTTGTTAACTTAGAGATATAATCTTAATCATTATATGGTAATAAATGTTTAAGAAATTTGATTAAGAATATTTGATATGATATGCATATTTAAATTATCAAAATACCTTATAAATATTATATGCATATATTTTCCTTCATAATGTTAATTATTATATAGAAACATATGGTAAATAGTATTTTGCAGATAAACCCAAATATGTTATATATTCAAAATAAACACCTTTAAATATTTAAAAAAAGTAAGAAAAATGTTATATCAAAAGAGCAATATTTTCGACTGAACAAATACCCCCAAACTTAACTTTGATTGTCCCGAGTAAACTAGTTATTCAAGAGAGGGAGAAAGAAGAAAAGAAAAAGAAAAAACTAAGTAGCAAACTTTCATAGGCAACACTATTGCACTGAGCACGTGCAATAAGCCGTTAAATCTCTAGGTGTCTCTAGTAGGAGGAGTGTTGTCTCCCAAAAGTTTTCAGTGGATTACACCCACAAAATCCTATAATAAAAGAAAGATGGTGGAATTTACATATAAAGATAAGAACTATAAAAGAAAGAACTTGAAAATAAGAGTTTCCAACTATACTAGCTTTTCAGTTGTCATGAGACCTATCTTAATGGCCGTGAAAAGATATTAGAAATCACATCGTCCCTCAATAAAATATCACCTTTAGTCTTCCTCCCTACCTTTCATCCGAACATTGATCGTATACCCCTATGTGTATGGAAAAGACACCCTACACTCGGAGAATTCAATTCAAGCGATCGTACTCTTGTCCAACTATCTCAGTACTTTTTAGTTGGTGAATATTTTAGATGCTTCTCGCTTACACATTCTTCATGCGACCGTTAATACTTCTTAAGTTACTAACCAACCGATTACTAAATGTGCTCGCTCATTAGCAATATCCTCGTCTTGCAACACCTAAGGCTTAGCAGTGGCTTCCAAACCAGTTGGTCTAAGGCACTAGGTGATAAAGCACCCTCGCTATATTTTTTTATGCTGCCTTGGTAATTACAAAACCAGTGTTCATTTTTCTTCACCATTTTATACTTTATGCTTCATTTATATATATTTTTCTTTATACTAAGGCTTTTAGACAAGAGTATTTCAAGGTATCCTCTATATCCCAAGTTTCAAGATATGTGTAAGTGCGTATAGTAGAATGTCAACGTTCAGATGTTTGACCTCAAAATAGGGACTATTTTTCAGGCTTATTTTTATCCTCAGATCGACAATTTCTTTTATCTTACTAAACCTTGGGACAACGGCTCATAACTACTTATTACCAGTTTCGTTTTAAACATCTAACTTTCTTGCTTTTCTCAAACTATTCATATCTTTCATATGTAATTTTTCACTTTCTAATCTTTCATTATCAAAAACTTTTTGTGCTAATATATAGTATAATGCAAAATAATACGTGGATAAGCACAAACCTCCCCCAAACCTGTTTGCAGCAGTGTCCTCACTGATGTCATCTTGTTAAGCTTTAAAAAACCTGTAGACTTGGGAGGAAAAGATTATTAACGAGGACAATAATAAATGATAGTGAAAACCTTCCCTAAATTTATTTTTGGCTCATAGTTTTGTAAAAATTTTATTTTCTTTCAAGAGCCAAAATATATCCCCCTCCCAAACTTGAGTAAAATAGTATTAAGCATTTAAAATTATAAAGGGGGTTAAAGTTATTGGTGTTAGGAATATGTATGCCCTAGAGGCCATTATTGTTGATATAGTGGATGCTTGGACATAAATATAGAGGACTTTCTTGCTCGACATGATAGTATGCTATCTGGTTACCTTTATCTTAACATGTTGACTGGTATTCTTTACTGTCTTTCTCTCACATGTTGATAAAGCCCTTAGGATATGTACTTAACCACCAGGATTATGATGAGATCATACTAGTGGGGCCAGGGTGGTCCAAATGTACATCCTTTAATCAGTTCCAAGTCGAGGGGATATCGAGATACAGGGCATCGATATTACCATAGTAGACTAGTGTGTACATTTCTTGTCCCTTAGAGGGTGATAGTTGATCCCATAACCATTGGTTTGTGACATCAAAGATTGTACACAGGTGCTCATTGGAGAATGGGTACACCGAATAGGACTCGCCGAGGACTCCTAGCTGGTAGTATACCTATCGTCAGATAGCAGTTCTCTGGTGACACTGGTACAGGTTAGTCTATAAACCCGAGATCGTCATAGAGTCTTGTGCGGCTCCCACTGTGCTTTGATTTCCTCCCTACCACGCTCAAGAGGAGTCATGCAAACAGGTGGATTTTGGGTATAGTCCCGAGTCCCATGGAGGCAATGAGCGATAGGAGGGGTTTCGTCTCTCCCGGTAGGGGTTGATGTTGCGCTATGCTCGATTGGCTATAACTGGAAGTCCCTGGCCAGGGCTACTGCTGAGATTTACTAATAAGTGTTATCAGTAGTTTCTCGAACCGTTATAGGCCAGACATCGGCATGAATTATCACGTTACTGGGGTCTAACGTTTACCACCCATAGACATAATATGCGATATATCAGAAGAAGAGACCGGACTGTACGGTAGTTTACCGATAAGCTTCATGGAGACTATGGACAAGCTTGCTTGTTGATCTTCAAATCGCTCAATACCCGGATAGCCGTTACGTCCATCTAGTACCGCTGACGGCTTGTGGGTGACTGATGTGATCATCACCTACTGCTGGCGTATTGATGAGTCTTTAAAGTCTCACACAGAAGTTCCCTGGTTCAAGCCAAACGAAATAGGACACATATGTAATATGTCTGTGGGCCTGATTAAATACATGTATGTCATACTGTATTATAATCTGGTAGTTATCTGTTGTCAAGTTAGGTTATATGTGATATAACCAGATTATCGAATCAAGTGTTGATTTGATAATGTGATTTACAGATAAATGATATTAGTCGGTTATCTGTGATATAACCAGATTATTAAATCAAGTGTTGATATAATAATGTGATATATATTATATTTGATATAATTATATCTAAACTAATATTATAAGCTCACTAATTATATTCTTCTTATTATATATATGTGTTAATATATATATATGATATATGTATATAAATATATATATGATATATGTATATATATATATATATATATATATATAATGAAGCATGCTTGATTTTCTATTTTTTATGAAAAATATAAAATGAGGTGTAAAAAGAGGAGACATGGAGAGTATGAGGTGAGTATGGCTCAACTTGTAAAACCCTCACTTATTCAAGCATCCATTTATTTCAAATAAACAAATTGCTCCTACACCAAACAAGTTGCTCTCATGATCTCTCTTGCTCTAATCTTCTTCCTTTTCATGGCTTCAAAAATCCAACCCCTCACATGTGATGTGAATCATGGATTTTTTAATACATTAGTGAGCAAATCAAATCCCCTACTTTACCATCCTACACTTGACTAGCGATCGAGTGTAGCGTGTTTCCTACACCAAAGAGTTTAGTGTAGAGGTAGCTTGAGTTGGAAGGACTTCGCGTGGATCATCTTTTGCACGAAGGTCATCGGAGGAAGCTCTTCCAAAGTCTCAAGTGGAGCATAGTGGAGTCGCGGGACTACTACACGGAGCATGTGAAGTGAAGGACTCGATCTACGAGAGTATAGCCATCTTTCACTACTCTTTTTATACATATCATCATAACAAAACCCTAATTTCTAGTTAGTATCTTTGTTAAGTCTAGCTTAGCACCTAGTAAAAATTAAAATTGGGCATGCTTGATGCCACTTGGACCTTGTAGTGGTGCTAGACTACACTTTCAATTTGTCTATGTGAAGGTTTGCAAAGACCAAAAGTCAACGCCAAACATTCAAAAAATTTATCAATGTAATGCACTGGTTGGTAGAAGATTATAGATGTGAAGAAGTGGGGAAATAGGAGGCGGAATCAATCTGGTTTACGTCTCGACTGGTAGAGACGAAACAATGATGGTGGATAAAAACGAGAATGTGAATGATTAGGAATGAGTGGAATATTTGCCTTCTCGTATTTTATAAGAAGAAAGGGTGGCGGTTCAACTTCTTCGGGTGGAGGTCGATTCATCACAACATCCATGGCATTTAGGAATGTGAGTTCGTCGGCGAAAATGTCTTCAAAGCTTTCATCGATGGTTCGATTGAATGTTTCAATGTTAATCAGTGTCGCGCTAGAATTCAACACACTTGATTTGTAAAAATTATGGAGGTAATAAACTCGAAAAGCTCCTTCACCTCATTCTCTAAAGATTCCAAATCAAGTGGTCTTTCAAGAATTACCGAACTCGAAATATCGGAGTGTGATTCCTCAACATTCGGTAGAGTTAAAAGAAGGTTAGAAGAAGAACCAAAGAAATTGGGTGATGAAATGGGTAAACAAATTTGGGTGTCGAGCATTGCGGAACCAAATGCGGGAAATGAAAGCAGAATGTCGTTATGCTTTTCGTTTATGCATTTATCATCGATTTCTAGACGCATATGGGGTTCGGGAAAAACAGTTAAAGGTTCGAGATGATGTTCACATGGAACTGAAAGGACCTGATGAATTGGTGAGAAAAATATATCCAAAACTGTGGGTTCATCATCCAAAATATTCCCAGCGTAGATATCATCAATCAAGTGAAAGTCAGACACATCATCAAAAGCATGGTTTTCAATCAATTTTGGTTTTAAAGTGGATGTGTAGATATCATAAGGATTGGGTGTGGTTTCACTTGAAATAGACCCGTCACAATCGGATAAATCAAGCACTTCAAAATCGCACAACTCATCAAACATTCTTTCTTCAATTAGTGAATCATTTGGTGTGAAACTAGAGTTGTGGATTTCAATTTGGGATGAGGAGGTTTGATTAGGAAGGGTGTACTGATCTCTCTCACCACTCAAATTCTCAATTTGTTCTATTGTCGTATCATACATTGGAAAATTTTAAGCAGTTGGAGACTAGTTGCTCGTTCTTTAGGTTGTATGAGGGCGGTTATGAATGCATTCAATTCCTCTATCTGACGCGACTCTACCAGAAATTCTTCCAATGACCGTTCAAGACTAGACATGGGTCATGAAGGGATTTTGGTAGAAGATTGAAATTCTTGTGGATAGGTGAAACTCCCAAATGACTGTTCAGAAGAAATGTCTAGAGAAGGTGTAAAAATCGGGTAGGATTGATAGGAATCGAATGGTTGTGAAAACTGGACAGGAGTAGGATCAACATTGTGGTAAAAAGAATAGTGAGATTGGTTGGATGGTTGGCGACTAGAAACAGATGTTATATACACCACAAAACGGGTGGCAAAATCTTCTTTAGAAAGTGATGGTGTTTGTTGTCATAACGGTTTGAAGGAATTGAAACTTTGACTGTTAGCCCTCGCCATATGCTCAGCGATAGACATGCGTTTAGGAGTTTCCTCAATCGGAGTATCAACATAAGAAGATGTTAAATTTGGATGCGGTTGATAGGACCTGGAGTGAGGTGTCCAACTGTTTCTTTCCGCTTGCTCTATCTGATCTCTTAAAGACATGGTAGAGTCGAAGTTTTGACCGAAGCAATTATGAAAACAAGAAATGTCTGGTTCTGGATAGCAAAGCTCAGCAAGAGTTTGTTTGTTTGGGTTACCCATTATAAGAAAGTGAAAAGAAAAGAGGGTGAAAAGGTAAGGACTTAAGCTCTATTTGGATTGTTTTGCTTTGGAAGAAGGACTTGAGGGATGACTCACAAAATCACAAAAATTCACAAACAACCCTCGAACTAAGGTTACCTAGGTCAAGCACTAGACCGCTCCTAGACTTCCAAAGTACAAGCCGCAGGATCAATCCTCTATCACCTCTTTATCACTCTTGTGGCCAGGTAATTGCCAGGTAAGTGGGAGGTACCCGCTATACGAATCACCGAATTAACGGGCCTATTTAAATAACCACTTGCCTTCGTCACACTTACCTCGACACCACAAAAGTAATACGGATAAGCAGTATATTACTCACGACCCTCCTCTATCCTTAATGAGCGTGACGGTCCTTAGAGTCTTGGTCTAGATATTTTTTAATTATTGTAAGGTGATGCAGATGCTAGTTTTGTGATTTGTGGGGCCTAGGAAGGGTGATGAAATCCCCACCTAATCTGAATTTGGGTTTTTCCCCTTAGAGTCCGTATTAAAAATATGCAAAAACAAACCAATAAAAGAACACGCAAAAAGATTTTTTTAAGTGGCGAAATTGGCAAAGAATCCTGTAGAAAAATATATTATTGGATTTTCCAAAGGAGAAAGAAAGATATAGGGAAGTTACCAGAGAAATTTGGGGGCACAAGTCCCTAATTCCGCCGCGGTTCTGCGCCAAAACGCACTTTTTGCTGCGGTTCCGCCTTGGAGTTGAGTGATCTTTTGTTAATTTTTCTTACAGTGGCTTCCCTTGCTCCTCTGGTCCTCTCTGAAAGTCTTTAAATTTTTATCTCCTCACTACAGTGACTCCAGAGTTCCTCGCAAAAATCGCACACTAATTGTTAAATACGCAAATGCTGTTTTGTTTTAAATTTTATGGATCGTCGGATAAGAATTCAACTCGAATAACAAAAAAAAATTACGCACGTATCACCGGCAACGGCGCCATTTGATTGATCATGTGAAAAGTGTTTGTAATATAACCGCAATCAAGACGGCGTCACATATAGCTAGCCGCAGTGAGTATGGGTCGTCTGCAGGGATGCGTGTAACTTTTAATCTTGCCTTAGACGAGTTGAAAGAAAAGAGGGAAAAGAAAGGAGAATAAAGATAATAGTTTTGACATCTAAATTAATTACGGATGTAGATTTTATATAAAGAAAGCTTGTAGGATTCGTTAGGATTTAGTAGTCATGGATGAGTAATAAAGATGGCTCCTTTTATCTATTGATAGATTTAAAACTATATTGATAGTGATGAATGAGGATTATGGTACTTGTAAGAAACTAGGGTTTCCCCACTATTGACCCTTGTCCTTTCAATGATCTCTATTCATGTCTAACCCTTAACAAAATAATTGTTAATCTGATCTCAAATCGCGGTCGAGACTGGCAATAAATTGGTAGCGTGCCCGATAAGGATGTTAACGATTCTTTTGCTAGAGTTTATAAACTTCATGAGACTTAAAAGAAGTTACAGTATTTTCTCATCCATTTTTCTACCCTAATCCTACGACCCTATCAAGCGGAGAATTACACGCGTATGATGGAGATAGAAGAAGAAGAGCGGATAGAGATCATAATGTAAATACAGAAAATAAATGCTAAATAATTAAACTAATGATCTATCTTTATTAATCAACTTCACAATTACAAAACCTTCGAGTTTAGATTACAAGAGGAAGAAGAAGTTGCTCTTGATCTCTGCCTTGTAAGAAGTAGATGCTCTGTCGAATCTTACGTCGCCTTATCATGTCGAATCACGGACCAGTCGTGGATCATTTGTTCTTTGACGGTGATTGGGTTCGTGTAAAAGGTGATGGCTTCTAACTTTAGCCCTCGGTCCTTTATATAGCACTAGAAACAGAAACCCTAATTTCTTAATATGGTAACTTGTCCTTAAGATCCTACCTAAGAAATCCAGAACCCTAATTCCCTAGAACAGCCATGGATCCGCCACTAGTTGGGGGGTTTGGCCACGGTTGAGCGGTGGGATTAGGGAGTTAGGGTTTCAAATTTCACAGGCTGCCTCATGTTGACGTATGGAGATCTTCTAGATATCTGGATTTTGGAAATTTTCTCTGAGTCTTTGCCAGTATTGATTCTACAATTTTATTAAATTTCTTCGGCGGATTTTTGATCCTGACATCTTGAAAATCTCGATTTCTTGACCTGAGCTAAAATCTGCAAAATATCTCCATAAATAATGTTAGTAACATTTGTTAACTTAGAGATATAATCTTAATCATTATATGGTAATAAATCTTTAAGAAATTTAATTAAGAATATTTGATATGATATGCATATTTAAATTATCAAAATATCTTATAAATATTATATGCATATATTTTCCTTCATAATGTAAATTATAATATAGAAACATATGGTAAATAGTATTTTGCAGATAAACCCAAATATGTTATATATTCATAACAAACACCTTTAAATATTTAATAAAAGTAAGGAAAATATTATATTAAAAGTGCAATATTTTTGATTGAACATGTATAAATAAATATACATATAAATATATATATGTAAATTTTATATATCTTTATATATATATATATATATATAATTATTATTTAATATACTTAATTAAATGGTGGGGCCCACCCTCTCTATTGTGTGTTGACACACACATGAGAAAGAGTGGGAGAGGAGGGCATGTGTCATATTTAAACATGACATGGTAAGAGAATTAAGATAATTCTATTTTTCAAAGCCAACAAGAAAAAATGAATATCTTCTTCTTTCTCACAAAAGAATGCTCAAGCTCTCTAGGTTAATGGTACTAGTAGTCATGGTGAGGTAGTGTACAAAGTAGAGAGTACCCAGAATTCGCATCACCTTCCTTCATGCCCAGCAAGCCTCTGGAGGAAGTTTCTCCGACCGGTGGCGGAGTTGAAGTTCGAGCATGCCGCTTTCAACGCGGATCATCTACGGTGAGGTGGTCGGCGTTCAGAAGTGTTCGAGAGCTCGCGAAGTTTAGACGGGGTCTTCTGGGATCAGCCGAACACGCTACAAAGGTTGTTTCACCTCTTCACTCTTATTTTTGTTCTTTACATTTAGTTAGAGACTAGTGCTTGGACGATTTTTGGCGTACGGTCCATCGCGTTCCTACTGAATTTTTGTTTTCAGTCCAATCCCACTTCCGCTGCGCGCACACGTAGAGCGGGTCTGGCCTTACAGTGGTATCAGAGCCAATTGTTTAGTCGAAAATATTGCACATTTGATTTAACATTTTCCCTACTTTTGTTAACTGCTTAAAAATGTTTATTATAAATATAGAACATAATAGGGTTTATCTGTAAAATATTTATTATCATATGTTTCTACATTAACATTATGAGAGAAAATATATGCATATAATATTTATATGAAATCTTACTCATTAAAATATGCATATCATATCAAATATTTCTAATCAATATTCTTAAAATTTAATATCATAAAAATGGTTAGGATAATATCTCAAAATAATAACAAATAATACTAACACTATAAATTGAGATATTGTGCAGATATGAGCTCAGGTCTGGAATCCTCGAGATCCGAGATGTCGGAATAAAATCTGCCGATAAGGTTGAATCAAATCGGAAAATCATAAACGGCAGAGACTCGGAGAAAGCTTTTAAGAATCCAGACATCGAAGTGATCTCCATGTATCAGCACCAAACAGCAGAAGAATTTGCAAACCCTGATCCCACTATAAAGCCGCCCAACCGCGGCAAAAATGCATGATATGTGGTGGATCCGCAACAAGATTAGGGTTGTACGATTTGGGATTTTTTTGGTATGAATGTGGCAACAAATATTATTATCTGGCATCTAGGGTTTTCTGCCTTTGTGACTTTATAAAGGACAGAGAGTTTCATATGAAAATCCATCACCGAATAGATCACCGACAAGATCAAGAGATCCAAGACGATCCACGAATCGACGTAATCAATCAACTCAACATCTACGTCCACACAGGATACGATCGAGAGCAACTAGGCTTCTTTGTATTCTACTCCCAAAAATAATTTATAAATTATAAGTTGATTAAAAAAGATAGATTATTAGTTTAATTATTTCGCATTTACTTTGTGCATTTACATTATGATCTCTTTCTTCATCTTCTCTTCTATCTCAACCATGCGTGCGGAATTCTAGCTTGCTAGGATTCGTAAGATTAGGGTAAAACAATGGATGAGAAAATATTTGAACTTATTTTACTTCTTTTACATCTTTTAGAGTTTATAAATTTTAGCAAAATAAATGTTAACATCCTTATCGGGCGCGATATCAATTTATTGATAGTCACGACCGCGATTTGAGATTAGATTAACAATTGTTTTCTTAAAGGCTAGACATGAATAGAGATAAATGAAAAGATAAAGGTTAATAGTGGGGAAATGTAACATTTTAAAAATAATTAAATAAATAATTAAATGAATAAAAGTGTTTAAGTGAATTTTAGGATTTTCGGTAAAGTAAAATGTATTTTTCGTAAAACCAAACCGTGATTGTTTTTCACTATAAATTTAAAAATATCTATTTTAATTATGAAATTACTAGTAAATAGTGTTTATTTAGCCACTTATAAATTTTTGGTTTAATAAAATATTTTTCCTAAATTAATTATTTTAAATATTAACATAAGCTTTATTTTTACACTAAATTAGTGTAAATTACAAATTTAAATGGTTTTAATTTGTAAAAATGAACCATGGCATATTAGAATTTAGTGTGTATCATGCAAAATTTATTTGCAAATTTTTCCTTGTTTCTAGATCTTTCTTGAGTTATTTTAGAAAAGAATTAAAAGAAAATGAATAAAGCATGAAAAGACATTAAGATGATGACATTTTGGAGAAGTTTCTACACCATTTCTCATGTGTTTCTCCCTCTTCCCCTTATTGTGGCCGGCCTCCCCATCACCATGGCTGCCCCCCCCCCAATTTTCCACCTCATTTTTTATTCAAAAATCATCAAAAATACTACAAAAATCCAATTTAAATTCCACAAAAACCTAATTATTTCATACCCTTTATTCTCTACTCTTCTCTACATGGATTTTGGAGTGGGAAAGCATGTATTTTTTAGGCTCATTTTCAAGTTTGGACATGAGGTTGTGGAGGTACCCTCACGTGGACTGCGGGCGATGAAGAGGAGGATGGCGACACTGTCTTCGGCAGACATGGACCAGGTGAGTAGATGCATATCTACGGGGGAAAGTCGGGTGGATGGCGTTTAGCACCCCCGCAACGTAGAATAAGAATAGTACTTATTGACATTAGGAAACCAGACGTGACCCTAGTAGGACCCTAGTATTGACCCTAGGCTGGACTAGACCGATTTAGGAAAACTATATCAGAGGATGAGTACCTTGGAAGAGGTTCGTAGGTTTCAGATAGAAACACACCAGCGCACACACTGAAAATCGACATGGGGTACGTGTATGTGTATATATATAGAACTAGGTATAGGTATATACATATATATACAACACATATAGGTGATTCAGTGATGTGACATGATATCCGAGGTATGATGAAATAGTATAACTGAGCTTGATGCCGTGATTTTTGACTATACAGTCGTAGTAAAGTGTTAGCGGATCATTAGGGAATGAGATAATGAACTTGAATATATAAATTACAAAGAGTGGTGGTGATATTGATGTACATGGGACGCTAGAATAGTACTCGGACTGTAACTTGTGACTGATTACGATATGATATATGTATAACTTGATTTCGACATTATATTGGTGTGACCTGATGCCGATATCATATGAGTATGATTTAATCACAATATGATATATACGACATTATACGAATAAGGAGACACCTAGGAGATACTTGACCGTACCCCGACATTGGGATGCCGTACGATGGATTTTACCGTACGAGGCTTAGATTTGATGATTGATCCGCACTCTTGATT
This sequence comes from Agapanthus africanus, assembly GCA_030015575.1. NCBI lineage: Eukaryota > Viridiplantae > Streptophyta > Magnoliopsida > Asparagales > Amaryllidaceae > Agapanthus > Agapanthus africanus. The sequence goes on along the minus strand of JASDDO010000012.1, from coordinate 87,319,811 downwards.
CAAGGAAGCCGTACTACGTACGTGACGCTGTTGAGGCGGGATCGCCGACTATTAGAGATATTGATTCAGACCTTAGGTAGACTCTTATTTCTATTGACTAGTTCTTAGGTTTAGTTTTCCTTAGGAGGTTAGATGGACACTAGGTTAGGTTCGAGTCATATGGTAGTAGTAGTATTAGTATATTAAATGAGTAGGTAATATACATTCGTCTTTACTTTCACACTGTAATCATAATGTTTCATGTTCATACATATGTTGCTATAAATAGTATAAACCTTACCTGTTAGGACACCAGCACCATTACCGATGATGCGCATATTCCACGCACACTTATTTGCCGGCTCACACACATTATCATCGGTAATTGCTATGTCACGTACACTTTAGATCATATTATCTTTTATTAATAGAATCAGTTAACAACTAAACCGATGTAGTATTGTGATCACTCTCTGATGTTAAGTATAAGACATGACATTCATTACTTAGACATTCATGCATTCATATTTTCGTGTTATCATGCAGTATTATGGGCATATGCCGACACTTATCATATAGTACGCATGATTTTGAGATTTGGATTTCTATGAGATTTCTGGATTTTTGGGGAAAACCGCAAAAATATATAAAAACTTCTCTCTCTCTCCTCTTCTCTTTTTTTAAAATAAGATGCGGTTTTCTCGTGATGTATGTGTCGTCCACCATGAGTATTTCATGTTTTCTGATGGATTTCGAGACCCGATTCGAGGAGTGGATGAACCGTCTCGGGTATATGGTGGGCCCGGTATGGTACCCCGGGGCAAGAAGATCGAGTTGTAGACGATGAGCCTGGCAGGGGAAGGCTACCTACCGGTGATGTCTGGCGCGGCGGATATCCGGAGGATACCGACCGTTGTCGTGGGATTTGATGATATAGGACGATCCGGACTGACGGAGCCCGACATATTGATACTTGAGGTTACATGTGTTGTGTCGATGCTTGACACGGATTTCCATGGAATTCATTGTTGAGATTTCAGATGCTTATACACACTTTACTATGATGACGGCTAAAGGTTCTCATACATATATATCTGGATTTCAGGATTTGTGACTTTACATTCATGGTGCATGCATTTCATTTCATATGACTTAGTACTATATGAGGCACTGACACGACACGGAGTATTTGCACTTACACGTAGTATTACCCTGCTATTACTAGATGTTTGGGATATAGTAGTGTATTATTATGACCTAGGATAGCGTCGTGCATTCGATTTCTTTTCGTAGATGTCTTCTACTCACGAGTTGGCAACTCAGCCCCGTTGTGCCAAATTCTTTACAGGTTCGATGTACAGGTTTCCCGTGGGAGCTTGTTGGCACATCTTTTCTTCAGGGCGATTGGCACGGTAGGTTGGTTCACTTGTATCCGAACCACCATTGTACTTTTATTCATTCATTTGTATCTAGTAAGCTCCATCAACCATATTTGTATTACTTGATAAGTTATTGGACCAATCTTTTACTTCGACCTTAGAGTCGCGCCTGTATTATTCTGATCTGGTGGTTTTGCTTTCTTTTGAGTTTTGAGCCTCGCCCTCTGGCGTTGTATATTATTGTGCTTGTTGTGGTTATTTCCGCCTGTTGGCGTTGATGCTAGCACCCGTTTGGGGATGCTTTTTATTGTTTATTCATATTATACTTGTTGTACCCGTTTGGGGGCCAGTTTTTACAGAGGAGACTCTGCCGAAATTTTTGGTAAAATTTGCTGATGTTTTTTTTTACTTGTTTTCTTTTCTTTTCTTCTTTTTCTTCTTTTATGGTTTAGATCTTTGGGCTTCGGCTTACTTAGGTCACGTGGCGCCTCTAGACGCTTCGTAATCTAAGTGTCGGTCACGTTCCGTACTTTCGGGTCATGACAAAGTTGGTATCAGAGCGCTAGGTTTAACCTTGTATAAGTCTAGGTGACCCTTGGTTGATGGAGTAGGCGAGTTAGGTAGAGTAACGTACCATGGGTATGGTCCGCGGCATACTTACGATACGCTACTCTGCTTAAGGAGCCCTAGGATTTACATTGTTTGCACCGTATTTCATTCGTTCCTTTGATCTATCTTCGTCAATGTCGGATGGTGGTTTCTGTTACCACGGGCAGAGGGAGATGTGGCTCGAATGCAGTAACCATTAGAGTATTGGTTATTCTTGAGGACTGAAGCATTGCTTAGCGTGCGGACGAAGGGTATTCACATGCCGTCCGGATGAAGTTAAAGGGTTCGAACGATTATCAGAAAACCATTTCCTAAGTTTAAAGTATTCGGAAGAACATGCAGGTATTTCGATGGACCCTCTAGAAGAATGAAACCCTAACTCGACATAATGACCACGAGAACGCCCTTGAACCTTAGGGTTTACGGCAGTTCCGCTGTGCCATTAGTGAGGCTTGGGTTTGCCCTTCTACAGCTGGATCATCGACGCTGGGGTATGTACCGGATATTTTTAAACTGTACTTGAGTGTTGAGCTCTCGGGGAATTATGGGATTTTGATGGATCGATCGAGAAGTTTAATGTAGTCCAGATATCAAGTGAAGGATCGACTATGTGGGAGACTCTAGACATGAGTATTGCCGTTGGTAGCGCAGTCAGCACACCTATGAAAGAACGAGTTCGAAGCGGTCGACATCAGAGGAAAGAGGCGCACATTGACGATAGTATTTACGATTGTGATTTAGTGATTTGAATTTCCTATTTTCGTTGATTGGATTTTTGTATTTTGAGGACTTGTTCTACGATTGGTATTTCCTGTGTGTACCTCCATTCTATCTGTGTTTCTTATGTCAGTTGTATTGATGTGGTTTAGTACGCACCCAGTACACTTGATTTGGTTTTATATATTTTTTTGAGATTTTTGATTTCGTGCATAGGGGTTACACGTGATTTTGACATATGTTTCGACCTAATTTTCATGCATTTTTGTGCTGTGATTTCGATTTTGATATTCAATGTATGTTTTCGTGCTCCATGTGCACCTGATTAGGATTCTTGCGCATACTTGGCGCACTTGATGCGATTTTGTACACACCAGATGCACTAAATCGGGGTTTTGTGCAGATTAGATGCACCTGATAGTGAATCGTGCACGCCCGTTGCGCTTGACAGATATTTTTAGTGCACACCTGTTGCACTTAGTTTTGTTTTGTGGGTATTCATGGTTTCTGCATTTGGTTTCGATTTCAGTGCGCACCGGACGCACATGACATTTTATTGATGTGATTGGGATTGATTTTAGTTTGAGCAGTATGTTTTCATGATCATTATTATTTGAGTTAGTAACCAGGCGGGACGTGTATGTTAAATAAAATATATATATGTAACTATATTTTTAAAAAAATTAAACGTCCGCTACTTAGACCGTGACACGTGCATTGCACGGCGATTTTCAAGAAGGGGTTTTTGTATGCTGCTTTATTATGATGATTCGGCGATTTTACTAGGATGCGAACTATATATAATTTATAGATTGATGTATATTATGATGGTTTTCACATTGGGTTATGATATTTCATTATCGCCATAACTCCGATGATTGCGTCATGCATGACGGAGTTGATTTTCGTTATGTATTAATGATTTCGGAGCCCCGACGATTTGAGTATTTTGCTAAATGTTTTAGTATTTGGAAGGGGAGTGTTAATTTAAATTCGGGGACCGAATTTCTTAAAGAGGGGAAGATTATAACATTTTAAAAATAAGTAAATAAATAATTAAATGAATAAAAGTGTTTAAGTGAATTTTAGGATTTTCGGTAAAGTAAAATGTATTTTTCGTAAAACCAAACCGTGATTGTTTTTCACTATAAATTTAAAAATATCTATTTTAATTATGAAATTACTAGTAAATAGTGTTTATTTAGCCACTTATAAATTTTTGGTTTAATAAAATATTTTTCCTAAATTAATTATTTTAAATATTAACATAAGCTTTATTTTTACACTAAATTAGTGTAAATTACAAATTTAAATGGTTTTAATTTGTAAAAATGAACCATGGCATATTAGAATTTAGTGTGTATCATGCAAAATTTATTTGCAAATTTTTTCTTGTTTCTAAATCTTTCTTGAGTTATTTTGGAAAAGAATTAAAAGAAAATGAATAAAGCATGAAAAGACATTAAGATGATGACATTTTGGAGAAGTTTCTACACCATTTCTCATGTGTTTCTCCCTCTTCCCCTTATTGTGGCCGGCCTCCCCATCACCATGGCTGCCCCCCCCCCCCATTTTCCACCTCATTTTTTATTCAAAAATCATCAAAAATACTACAAAAATCCAATTTAAATTCCATAAAAACCTAATTATTTCATACCCTTTATTCTCTACTCTTCTTTACATGGATTTTGGAGTGGGAAAGCATGTATTTTTTAGGCTCATTTTCAAGTTTGGACATGAGGTTGTGGAGGTACCCTCACGTGGACTGCGGGCGATGAAGAGGAGGATGGCGACACTGTCTTCGGCAGACATGGACCAGGTGAGTAGATGCATATCTATGGGGGAAAGTCGGGTGGATGGCGTTTAGCACCCCCGCAACGTAGAAAAGGAATAGTACTTATTAACATTAGAAAACCAGACGTGACCCTAGTAGGACCCTAGTATTGACCCTAGGCTGGACTAGACCGATTTAGGAAAACTATATCAGAGGATGAGTACCTTGGAAGAGGTTCGTAGGTTTCAGATAGAAACACACCAGCGCACACACTGAAAATCGACATGGGGTTCGTGTATGTGTATATATATAGAACTAGGTATACGTATATACATATATATACAACATATATAGGTGATTCAGTGATGTGATATGATATCCGAGGTATGATGAAATAGTATAACTGGGCTTGATGCTGTGATTTTTGACTATACAGTCGTAGTAAAGTGTTAGCGGATCATTAGGGAATGAGATAATGAACTTGAATATATAAATTACAAAGAGTGGTGGTGATATTGATGTACATGGGACGCTAGAATAGTACTCGGACTGTAACTTGTGACTGATTACGATATGATATATGTATAACTTGATTTCGACATTATATTGGTGTGACCTGATGCCGATATCATATGAGTATGACTTAATCACAATATGATACATACGACATTATACGAATGAGGAGACACCTAAGAGATACTTGACCGTACCCCGACATTGGGATGCCGTACGATGGATTTTACCGTACGAGGCTTAGATTTGATGATTGATCCGCACTCTTGATTTAAGGAAGCCGTACTACGTACGTGACGCTGTTGAGGCGGGATCGCCGACTATTAGAGATATTGATTCAGACCTTAGGTAGACTCTTATTTCTATTGACTAGTTCTTAGGTTTAGTTTTCCTTAGGAGGTTAGATGGACACTAGGTTAGGTTCGAGTCATATGGTAGTAGTAGTATTAGTATATTAAATGAGTAGGTAATATACATTCGTCTTTACTTTCACACTGTAATCATAATGTTGCATGTTCATACATATGTTGCTATAAATAGTATAAACCTTACCTGTTAGGACACCAGCACCATTACCGATGATGCGCATATTCCACGCACACTTATTTGCCGGCTCACACACATCATCATCGGTAATTGCTATGTCACGTACACTTTAGATCATATTATCTTTTATTGATAGAATCAGTTAACAACTAAACCGATGTAGTATTGTGATCACTCTCTGATGTTAAGTATAAGACAAGACATTCATTACTTAGACATTCATGCATTCATATTTTCGTGTTATCATGCAGTATTATGGGCATATGCCGACACTTATCATATAGTACGCATGATTTTGAGATTTGGATTTCTATGAGATTTCTGGATTTTTGGGGAAAACCGCAAAAATATATAAAAACTTCTCTCTCTCTCCTCTTCCCTTTTTTTTAAAATAAGATGCGGTTTTCTCGTGATGTATGTGTCGTCCACCATGAGTATTTCATGTTTTCTGATGGATTTCGAGACCCGATTCGAGGAGTGGATGAACCGTCTCGGGTACATGGTGGGCCCGGTATGGTACCCCGGGGCAAGAAGATCGAGTTGTAGACGATGAGCCTGGCAGGGGAAGGCTACCTACCGGTGATGTCTGGCGCGGCGGATATCCGGAGGATACCGACCGTTGTCGTGGGATTTGATGATATGGGCCGATCCGGACTGACGGAGCCCGACATATTGATACTTGAGGTTACATGTGTTGTGTCGATGCTTGGCACGGATTTCCATGGAATTCATTGTTGAGATTTCAGATGCTTATACACACTTTACTATGATGACGGCTAAAGGTTCTCATACATATATATCTGGATTTCAGGATTTGTGACTTTACATTCATGGTGCATGCATTTCATTTCATATGACTTAGTACTATATGAGGCACTGACACGACACGGAGTATTTGCACTTACACGTAGTATTACCCTGCTATTACTAGATGTTTGGGATATAGTAGTGTATTATTATGACCTAGGATAGCGTCGTGCATTCGATTTCTTTTCGTAGATGTCTTCTACTCACGAGTTGGCAACTCACCTCCGTTGTGCCAAATTCTTTACAGGTTCGATGTACAGGTTTACCGTGGCAGCTTGTTGGCACATCTTTTCTTCAGGGCGATTGGCACGGTAGGTTGGTTCACTTGTATCCGAACCACCATTGTACTTTTATTCATTCATTTGTATCTAGTAAGCTCCATCAACCATATTTGTATTACTTGATAAGTTATTGGACCAATCTTTTACTTCGACCTTAGAGTCGCTCCTGTATTATTCTGATCTGGTGGTTTTGCTTTCTTTTGAGTTTTGAGCCTCGCCCTCTGGCGTTGTATATTATTGTGCTTGTTGTGGTTATTTCCGCCTGTTGGCGTTGATGCTAGCACCCGTTTGGGGATGCTTTTTATTGTTTATTCATATTATACTTGTTGTACCCGTTTGGGGGCCAGTTTTTACAGAGGAGACTCTGCCGAAATTTTTGGTAAAATTTGCTGATGTTTTTTTTTACTTGTTTTCTTTTCTTTTCTTCTTTTTCTTCTTTTATGGTTTAGATCTTTGGGCTTCGGCTTACTTAGGTCACGTGGCGCCTCTAGATGCTTCGTAATCTAAGTGCCGATCACGTTCCGTACTTTCGGGTCGTGACAGGAAACCCTAGTTTCCTCCAAGAACTATAATCCTCACTCATCACTATCGATCTAGTTTTAAATCTATCAAAAGATAAAAGAAGTCATTTTTAATTAGTCATCCATTCTACCAAATTCCATGAACCCTACAAGCCTTTTCCTTATAAATTCTACATCCATGCATCCTAGATCTAAAAAAATCATCCTTCCTTTCATTCAACTCGTCTAAAGCAAGAAAAGGTTCCACGTTTCCCTGCGGACGACCCGTACTCATCTCGACTAGCTACTAGCGAGACCATCTTAATTGCGGTTACTTTACAAAAATACATTTCCAAATGAGTACAATCAAATGGCGTCGTTACTAGGGATACGTGCATAATTTTTTTCTTTCTATTCATGTTGAATTATTATAAAATCCAGTAAACATATTATAAATGAAATCCAAAACCGCATCTTGTGTATTTAACAATTATTGTGCGAGTTTTGCAAGAAAATATGGAGTAACTCTAGCGAAGAAAGAGAGATTCAAAGACTTTCAACGAAGCCCATAGGATCATAGGAGGTCACTGAAGAAAAATTGGCAGAAAACCACACCATATTGCGGCGGAATCGCGGCAGAAGCGTGTATTTTGCGGTGGAAGCATAGCGGCTTTATGGAGTTGCGTCGCCAAAATCCTCCAGTATATTTCTCTGATCTTTCTCTCTCCTCTAAGATCCAATAATCTGATATTTTCTGCAGGATTCTTTGCAAAAAGCGCCGCTCAAAAATCTTTTTGCGTGTTTTGATATTGATTTGTTTGTGCATATTTAAATCGGACATTAAGGGGAAATAACCCAAATTCAGATTAGGTGGGGATTTCATCACCCTTCTTAGGCCCCACAAATCACAAAACGAGCATACTTTCACCTACATTAATTAAAAAAATATCTAGACTAAACCTCTAAAGACCGTCGCGCTCAATTAGGACAGAGTATGGTCGTATGTAATTTATCGCTTATCCGCATTTCTCTTGTAGTGTCAAAGGCAAGTGTGACTAAGCAAAGTGGTTACATAATTAGGCCCGCTATTTCGGTGACTCGTATAGCGAATATCTCCTACTTACCTGGCACTTAGCTGACCACAAGAGTGATAAAGAGGTGGTAGAGGAATGATCCTGCGACTTGTCCTTTAGAAGTCTAAGAGCGGTCTAGTGCTTAACCTAGGTGACCCTAGTTCTAGGGTTTAATTGTGCATTTTTGTGATTTATTGAGTCAAGCCTCAAGTCCGACACTTTTTCAAAACAAACCTTTTTAAAAATCGTTCTCACACATACTGCCACTTGCGCTAAACCCGCTTAGTGCATGATCGGCTGGACACGGGATTCTAGTGCCCGTCTTGTCCGTATTTTCGCTATCGACTCCGAAGTCGGTACTTCTTCATTTTCTTTTTCCTTTCCACCCACAACACCTCTCGAGATGGACGGTTCTCCATTAGATTTTAACAACACCACCCTGCCACCACCCGAAGGTGTGCAGAATCCACCGCGCATCTTTTTTCAAGAAAGATGCTACCCAATTCGCGGTTGTCTTCCTATTTGCCTGTCTATTCTACCAGCCAGTGGGGATAATTTTGAAATAAAACCCCAATTCATCAACATGTTGCCTAAATTTCATGGGCATGAATCCGAAGATGCATACGTTTTTATAACTAAATTCGAAAACGAATGCGCAATGATGGGCACTACACAACTTTCTGTGGATATTATGAGATTACGTCTTCTCCCCTTTACCTTATGCAGTCCAGCAGAAAAATGGCTTTATAACACTATAAAACACTCTATTGCCAAATGGGATGAATTCGTTATAGAATTCCTTAAGAAATTTTATCCCAATCATAAGACCGCCCGTGTTCGAAGCGAGATTAACCAGTTTACCCAACTTCCCAATGAACCATTTTGGAAATTCTTTGAACGATTTAAAGATCTTCTTGTCCAATGCTCTCATCACGGAATCAATAGATAGGACCTTTGCCGAATTATATATGAGGATGTTAATCAAGTGACAAAACAGATGCTTGAAACCATTTGTCAATGCCATTTCATGTCTAAAGATGATGGTGAAGCTTGGCAATTTCTGGAAGATCTCACCGATCAAACTTTGCAGTGAGAAAGCGTTAGACCAATATCGTCTAGGTGAGGTATCCATCAGTTTGATATTTTTATCACAGTAAAAACCGAAATGGCCGCAATACAAAGGAAACTCGAAGCTATAAAAACCAAAGTCTCTTCAGCCTCACTAAACCAAGTTACGCTTCCCAAAACCGTGTGTGGTTGTTGTTCTGACCCATCACATTTAACGGAAGAATGTCCTTTGAATCCTCCGTTTCAAGGTCAAGAACAAACTAATGCTTCCTTTCAGCAACGACCTAGAAACGATCCTTATTCTTCCACATACAATCAGGGATGGAGAAATCGTCCTAATTTTGCTTGGAACCAAAACCAAACTCAAACTCAAAATATGTTCCCAAGCCAAAATAACTATCAAAGACCTCCTCCACAGCAACAGTAACCACCACAACAGAGTCAGCACACCTTTCAACTGCAAACTTTTCAAAATCCGGCCAACAATTTTTCACCTTATAATAATTCTTTCCCAACAGCCGGTACTGATGAAACCTCTGCACTCGAACGTAACTTAGAAACGTTCATTAAACAATCTATACAAATGATGGCTAATTTAACATCTTCTATCCAAACAATAGTGTAGCACACCGCTTCCCACGGTGACAGCATAAAATCAATAAAAGCACAACTTGCACAGTCAAATGCCACGATGAGTGAGAAAGAGAAAGGAAAACTTCCATCTTAACCTCAACCAAATCCCGGACACTCACAAAGCACAAATCTCATGTTTCAAAATCATAAGGTGAGTGACATAACCACGTTGAGATCGGGAAAAACGCTGAATAACTATGTTGGTGAACAGGTTGATGTCGATGATATTGATGATACCCCGGCTACTATTTCTACTCCTACTTCTTCCAATCCTCCATCTTTTTCCGAGCCTATTCTCCGTTTTCCACTAGGCTCAAAATCTCAGCCCACTTTCTTGAAAGAATTACCATCTAATATCATCCCAAATCCAATATTAGGATCTATTCCATCCCCACAAACTTCTCCACAAATGTTGGACCCAACCCTTATTGAAGCGCGCCTTTTCCAAACAGGTTAAGGGCCAACAGACCAAGTCCTAAAATAGAGAAGATTGTGGAAATTTTTAAGCAAGTTAACATAAATATTCTTTTCTTGGATGCTATCAAATAAGTTCCATCCTATGCGAAAATTCTAAAGGACTTATGCACTAAGAAAAGGAAAATTCAAGTGCCTAAAAAAGTTTTCTTAGCGAGTAATATGAGCAATTCTCTTACCCAATTGGTGCCCATCAAACGTAAGAACCCTGGTTGTCCCACAATAGCTATCACTATTTGGGGTAAAAATATCAATCGTGCTCTACTCGATTTAGGTGCTAGTGTTAACTTACTTCTGTATTCTGTGTATGAGCAATTAGGGATCGGAGAGTTAAAACCGGTATACTGCACTCTTCAGATGGTCGATCGATCTATCACCCAACCTAGGGGTGAGTTAGAGGATGTATCAATCAAAGTCGGGGAATTTATATTCCCTGTGGACTTTATAGTTATAGATACACAGCCTGTGGCAAACCCACGGAACCAAATCCCGGTGATTCTCGGTCTGCCTTTTCTAGCGAATTCCAATGTGGTAATCAATTTTCGTAACGGTTCTATGAACCTATCCTTCGGGAAAATGACAATTGAGCTTAACATTAACAAGTTGGGAAGTGAACCCTCCAAACCTTATGCTCATGTATGCTCTGTCGAAAAGATAGCTTCTAACAGTTGTGAATTTGAGAAGCTCCACGATAATGATCTAGACTCCACTAATGCATTAATGTTTGATCCTGCTATTAATTATACGCTTGAGGTCCCTCCTATCGACAAGTCCGCACCCTCATCCTAATTCTTTGACTTGTCGACTAAGTTAGTTGAGCTGTCCGGATCAACATCCCATGCTAATTATGTGTAAGTCCGTGTCGTGCACCCCGCGGGTTAGCAGGGAGGCGGAATATTCAAAAAACGATTTTCGAAAGCGTCACGACACAGACTCGAGCCCAGGATCGTGTCTAAACCCTAACTAGCAAACATGCAAGAGGTAAACTACTCGGACAGAAGTGTTACCTCATGAAACTATGTCTTTCGGGTCTTCTTGTCGCTTTCCTCCTCGTCGTCATAGGCTCCTCGGATCGTTCGGGTCGAGCCTCCTTGTCGGTCCTCTCATGTCGAAGATGATCTACCCGAGAGTCTTTGCATCGGGCTCCCACCTCAATGGAAGTAACTAGGACACCTAGTTCGCTACACTAGATGTCGTAGATGATGTAGAGAATGAAGATAGAATGGTTTGTCTCTCATAGCCATAGGATTCTCAACTCATGAGACAAAAATGGCTTGAGGTAGAAAAAGAATACTTGAGAAGAATGCTTGTGAAGTTTTGCATAAGAAAAAATAATGAGCTCTCTTGAGTCTAAACTGAACCATACATTTTTCTCATACGAATAAATCATATATGAAAATGAAATAAGGTTGAAATTCAATATAGTGATTCATGGGATGAAAACCCCATAAGTATCACCAAAAGCCATGCTCAATTTCATGCAAAATACACCTTATTTCCTCGACCTCAAAATATGAATAATCATTTAAACTAAAATGATAAATACAATTATGAGGTGTCTCTTCTAGAAACATCTTTGAACAAATTAAAAAAACGCCTCTTGTTCATCTCATAATTTTGCATTATTATATTCCCCCATTCTTAATCATTTTACAAATAAATAGGTGCTTTTGATCCATCTCTGCTAAATAGTTGCAGGTTATAGGTTCTCGGAACAATACAGTGAAAATGATGAAAAGACGCTACAAAAAGTGAGACTACGACCAACAAATAGAAGAATTTTTATAATGCCGCCTATAGTTTAAGTAACAAATGAAGATCAATGAACAGTTCAACTGCACAAAGTACTAGGGCAGCATAAAGATTCAAGACTTCAACACGAAGCAAACGGTAAAAGTCCATAATATTCTGCACTGTAGAAATCTGGAAGAAACTAGAAGATATTCTGAGAAACCAAGTGAAGAAACGAGAAGTAAAATGCAATAGAAAGTATCCCTGAAGATTTGAGACAGAGCACCCTCCATATGGCCGTGGATCCGCGGCCAAACATGGCTTATGGCCGCGGTTCTGACGTCGTTCTGAGCACGTGTCGGTGCATTTTGTCGGTGGGTGTCGGTGCGTTGACCAGGCTTCTCAAAGTAGTTTTGTAATTTTAGATATGGATCAGATGTAAACCCTAAGTTTTCTATTATCTATAAATAGGAAGCCTACAGCTCTTTTTGGAGCGTGCCTCTTTTCGGGTGCCTCTTTTGAGATGCCTCTTTTAATTTCTAGATCTTAGATTTTCAATTCCATGTAATCTGTCAAAGAGTGCATCAATAAAGAAGTAAGTTTTTTTTTATCTTGAATTTGTTTTCTACCGTAGTTATAAATTTTTTATCTACCGTACTTATAAATTTTTTATCTACCGTAATTATAAAAAAAATTATCTGCCATAGTCATTAAATTAAAACCATAAAAAAATGAACTCGTTTATCAATTCCCTAATGAGTGAGTAGTTCCTCACTTGTTAGAGTTAGGTTTAGGAAAGATTTGAGAGATGAAAATCTCTCATCCCTTTCTTTCCCGTTCAACATTTTAAAGTAGGACTCTATGCATATAAACACACACAGCTCACTACGGCATCCTATCCCACGAGGTAGCGGTGATACCATTGTTAAAGACCAGTTGTGATTGTTTTCCCTAGAGGTTAGGGTAAGAGTTAAGAAAGGACGGACAAGGACCAAAGGGAAGAAGCTGAGTTTCTTTCCGATAGTGCTAATCCCCTTTGTTAACTATTATCTTAACACCTAAAGGTTCATAATTAGGGCAAAGAAAGCGGTGAGAATAATTGATTTTCCAAACTAACCTAATCTTAACCCTAGCAAGCTTTTTATAAACTTTTATCTCATTCTTAGATCTTAAAATAAAACCACCAATTTTTTGGATTTAACTCGTAAGAACATAAAGAAAAAGAATCCATCTCCCTATGGATCGATCCGTACTCAACCAGCTAGCTACCAAGCGACACCGTTATTGATTACGGTTAATTCTTTGATTTAAAAATGCGTAAGCATAAATCTCACACCAATCAAATGGCGCCGTTGCCGGAGATCGAACCTGCATGACCCGCGTAAGCACGCAAAATCCATACAATCAAATGGCACCGTTGCCGGGGAGACGGTAGTCTCTTTCTTTGTGTAATTTCGGATTAAAAAAATAAAAATAAAAAATTTAAAAATTTAAAAATTATAAAAATTGAAAATTTTTAAAACAAAAATAATAATAATAAATAAAATAAAAATAAAAATAAAAATAAAAATCATCTTGTTCTTTTTTAGAGGTTTTGTGTGAATTGTGCAGGAAAGGAAGAAGGACAAATTTTGATCTGGAGCAAAGCCAGTGAACAAAACAGCAAACAGAAGATCTAAACACACAGAGGAGGATCAAAACAGCACAGAACAGAATTTTTAGGATCTAAACCGACCATTCGACCGCGGAACCGCCGCGATTTGGTGCCTTTGACCGCGGATCCGCGGCCTCGTGCTGACGTCATCACCTCAAATCCCTCTGTGAGTATTTTTTATCTCCTCTGTAACCTCCTGATCTCAACTGAAAATTTTCCTGCAGGGTTCTTTGCGCAAAATTCTTCTCCCTCTCCAATAAATTTTTTTGTGTAGGATTCTTTGCGCTGCCAACTAAATATTTTTTCAAGTGTTTTAGATTTTTTTGTGTTAATTGCTTTCCATATTTCAAATGGAATTTTAAGGGGCTATAACACCAATCAAGATTGGGTGGGGATTTCATTACCCTTCCTAGCACCCCAAAAATCACAAAAAGCATTTGCATCAACCTTCGAGTTAATAAAAAATATTAGACTCAGCCAATAAGGACTGTCGCGCTCAATTGGACAAAGGAAAAGTTGTAGGCATCGGTCGTTTATCTAAACCAGACTTTATGGTGCCTAGGCTAGATAAGTAGGAAAGGTAATTTTAAAAGGCCCGTCTCACGTTGATCCGTGAGTGGATCCCTCCTTTCTTTACTTGTGCTTACCTGACCACAATTGGCGGTGAAGAGGCGATTTGAGAATCTCACAACTTGACCTTTGGAACAGTTAGGAGCAGTCTAGTTGACTTAGGAGACCCTAACTCTAGGCTTGATTATGCATGCTTATATTGTGACTGTTTGAAAGTGTGTAGTAGTCCGTACAAATTGTGCAAAAATGCTTTCTAAAAAAAACACTTTCAAAAATTTCAAAAAACCCAAAATCAAAAAATTTCTTTTAAAAAAAATAATTTTAAAAAAAATAAAAAATAAAAAATAAAAAAATACAAATAAATCATCACATTCTTTTTCTTCTCCTTTCATACATCATAGGTACCCCACCTCGCAAAACTCTTGCCAAACTTTGGTACCCTCAACCAAACATTTCTTCCTACGCGTATTGTTTTGGTCGAATTACGGACGACTCCTCCATGCCCAAAATTTCTTTGAAAGATCGAATAAAAGCGTCTAGGAGAAACAGTTAAACTCCGTAATCCACTTTGTATCAACCATTTCAACCTTCACCGCCTTCTTACGTTGATATTCCTTTTTTGAGTCCTGTTGTAACTTCGAAACCCATGTCTATTGCTGAACATATTGAACAATCTCGTAACCGATCTTTCACTCCTTTCAACACTTCAAGTTCTTGGGATTAACAAGTCCATTCACCTTTTTATCCAAATTTTGATCCTACTCCTGTCCAACCATTCAATTCCTACCAGTTCTACCCGACTTTCGCACCTTCCCTGGACATTGCTTCTACACAGCCATTTGGGAGTTTCAAGAATGCAAACAATTTTGAATATTTTACTGAAACCCCTTCACAATCCATGTCTAGTCTGGAACAGTCATTGGAAGCTTATATTGTAGCGAAAAACCAATAGATGAAGGATTTGGATGCGTCCATTGCCGCCCTACTACAACCCAGTGACCCGGTAGCTAGTTTCCAACTAGCTCCAAATTTTCCAATGTATGATGAGGCGGTTGGACAGATTAAGAATTTGAGTGAAGAGAGTGAGCTGTGCACCTTTCCAAATCAAACCTACCCATCCCAAATTGAATCCCACAACTCCGGTTTTGAATGTCTATCAAGTGTCCCAAATGATGCACCGGTTGAAAATAAAACGTTTAATAAGTTGTGTGACTTTGTAGTGCTTGATTTGCCAAATTGTGAAGGGTCCGTTTCGAGTGAAACCATCACCAATCCTTTCGACCTCTACACCTCCAATCTAGAACCTGAATTGATAAATATCCATATTTTTGATGAGGTGTCCGAAAAAATTGATTTTCACTTGATTGAGGATATTGACGCAGGGAATAATTTGGATGATGAACCCGCAGATTTGACTGAATTTTTCTCTCCAATTCATCATCCCGAGTCATTAAATGTTTCTCCCGAACTTCATATGCGTCTTAATTTTGATGATAATTGCATGGATGAGATAACTTTTGAGAAGAATTATGAGGATAGTATTGAGGAGAGTATTGCGGATAGTATTGAGGATGAACCAGATTTGTTTGATGAGTCAGATTTTCCAATTCATCCTCCTGAACCTTTAACTGTTATACTTCCTAAATCACCCCCTTCATCCTTTCCATTGTTCCGACCACGCAAGAGACCGTATCTCTTTCATTTCCAATCTCTGGTTTACCAAGTTCGACGTACCCATGTTTTCTCACGAACCTTGAGGGATTTGACCTCATTTCTCAGTGGGTTGATAGATTAGCACAATTGCTTTTTACACATCGGTCATTACAAAATGTGCTAATTTATACACTCCATCTCCACCCTCAAGTTCGTATTCAACTTCTTTCTCCCACTTTCTCTAGTTCTTCTTCTAATCTTCCTTTAATGATATCGAGTGTTAATGAATCACAATCCGATATTTTGAGTTCGACAATTCTAGAAAAACAACTTGATTTAGACTCTTTTGAAAATAAGATAAATGAGCCTTACGACTATCCTACCTTCATAATTTTTGAAAAATCAAGTGTGTTGAATTCTGGCGCGACACTTATTGACATTGAAAAGTTCAATCGAACCTTCGATGAAAGTTTCGAAGATATTTTCGCTGACGAACTCGCATTCTTAAACGACACGGATTTTGTGATTAATCAACCTCCACCCGAAGAAGTCGAACCACCACCACCATTTCTTTTTCCCTTCCGCCATTCTTCTCCTCCACCGAGACCGTATATTGCTTCTATCTCCACATGGTCTCGTGTGTTTCTCATTTCTTTTCTCTACACTCCATTCTTTCACCAGCCACACCATTATAACGATAAAAATTTTGAATGGTTGGTGCTAACCTTTGGCTTGTGTAAGGCCTTGTATAGCTTGATACTGTGTTTTTCTCCTCCCTAACTCTGAACTTTAATACTTCAACAGTGGAAACACTGTTTTACTTAAGTTTGGGGGTGGACCTTGTTGTATATATATTTTGTTTTGTTTTTCTGTTAGCAATAAAAAAATTATAAAAAAATAAAAAAAATAAACAGGGAAGTGCCGACAATTTTGACCCTCTTGGTGTAGCCTGACAGTGAGGACACTGTCAAGTTTAAGTTTGGGGTGTGCTCGGTAAGTTTTCTTCCTTCGCATTCATATGTATATTTTTGCATTTGCATACTTATTTTAAAACCAATAAAAACTGAAAAATTTTAAAAATTATAAAAATTGAAAAGTTCAATTTTGGCCATAATTGACTTAAGTTTAACAAGACGGTTAACTTGCTAGGAAAAACTAGATCCCAAAACTTAGTAAATTAAAAACCCTAAAAATAACCTTTCTTAAAAATTTAACGGTAGAAAATATATGTCTTTGTAGTTTACTTAGAAATATGCAAATTTTGAGTTGACTTCTTGGGCTAAGTCAAAATAAGGGAAGAGTATTGAATTTTTATTTGAAGTGTAAGTCTGAAAAATAATTCTGAATCTTAAGTCTAAATTCTGAAAATATATACCTTACAATTAGCACATACACGCACCTTGAAACTTGGAATAGTAGAGGATACCTTGAAATGCTCTTATCTAAAATCCTTAGTATGAAGGAAAATAAAATTATAAGTGTGAATAAAGAGATATAAAAAACCGAACACTGGTTTTGTAATTACTTAAGGCTGCATAAAATAAAAAATATATATTTAGCGAGAGTGCTTTATCACCTAGTGCCTTAGACCAACTGGTTTGGGAGTCACTGCTAAAGCCTTAGGTATTACAAAACGAGGAATTAAGCCTTAATGTGCAAGCACATTTTGTAATCGGTCGTTAGCACCTCAAGAAGTATTAACGGTCGCATGAAGGATATGTAAGGAATTTCATCTAAAAATTCACCAACTAAAAGTACTTTGGACGATGGACAAGAGTATAATAGCTTGAATTCAATTTCCAAGTGTAGGGTGACACATACACACACGTAGGGGTATATGATTGGGGTTTGGATGAGAGATAAGAATGAAAAATAGGACTTATATCTTTAGTAGAAATGATAAAAATTCCTAAGTTGAGATGGAACCTCAGAAGGAAAATTCAAAAGATATTGAAAGCTTAATAAATTTGCAGAACATATACGATCTTAAGTTAAATGATAAGGAAGCGAGAAAAATATGGGTTGATAATTTCTGAGTCAAAAATAATAGAATTTCTTGCTAGAACACCAAATTGAAGAATAAAAGTCAATAGGGCAAATTGATCGGATTTTGTGGGTAGTATCCGCTGAAAACCCTCCGGAGACAACACTCCTCCTACTAGGGACACCTAGAGGTTTAACGGCTTGTTGCACGAGCTCAGTGCAATTGCGTTTCCCCGCGAATGTGAGGTTAGTCTTTTTCAAGAATAAAAATAGTTTTGCTTGGGACGAGCAAAACATAAGTTTGGGGGTATTTGTTCATCTCATAATTTTGCATTATTATATTCACTATTCTTAATCATTTTACAAATAAATAGGTGCTTTTGATCCATGTCTGCTAAATAATTGCAGATTACAGGTTCTCGGAAAAATACAGTGAAAATGATGAAAAGACGCTACAAAAAGTGAGACTACGACCAACAAATAGAAGAATCTTTATAATGCCGCCTACAGTTTAAGGAACAAATGAAGATCAATGAACAGTTCAACTGCACAAAGTTCTAGGGCAGCACAAAGATTCAAGACTTCAACACGAAGCAAACAGTAAAAGTCCATAACATTCTGCACTGTAGAAATCTGAAAGAAACTAGAAGATATTCTGAGAAACCAAGTGAAGAAACCAGAAGTAAAATGCAACAGAAAGCATCCCTGAAGATTTCAGACAGAGCACCCTCTATATGGCCGCGGATCCGCGGCCAAACATGGCTTATGGCTGCGGTTCTGCGGCCGTTCTGAGCACGTGTCCGTGCATTTTGTCGGTGGGTGTCGGTGCGTTGACCAGGCTTCTCAGGGTAGTTTTGTAATTTTAGATATGGATCAGATGTAAACCCTAAGTTTTCTATTATCTATAAATAGGAAGCCTACAGCTCTTTTTGGAGCCTGCCTCTTTTCGGGTGCCTCTTTTGAGATGTCTCTTTTAATTTCTAGATCTTAGATTTGCAATTCCATGTAATCTGTCAAAGAGTGCATCAATAAAGAAGTAAGTTTTTTTTATCTTGAATTTCTTTTCTGCCGTAGTTATAAATTTTTTATCTGCCGTAGTTATAAAAAAAAATTATCTGCCATAGTTATTAAATTAAAACCATAAAAAAATGAACTCGTTTATCAATTCCTTAATGAGTGAGTAGTTCCTCACTTGTTAGGGTTAGGTTTAGGGAAGGTTTGAGAGATAAAAATCTCCCATCCCTTTCTTGCCCATTCAACATTTTAAAGTAGGACTCTATGCATACAAACACACATCGCTCACTACGGCACCATATCCCACGAAATAGCGGTAATACCATAGTTAAAGACTGGTTGTGATTTTTTTCCATAGAGGTTAGGATAAGAGTTAAGAAAGGACGGATAAGGACCAAAGGGAAGAAACCGAGTTTCTTCCCGATAGTGCTAATCCCCTTTGTTAACTATTATCTTAACATCTAAAGGTTCTTAATTAGGGCAAAGAAAGCGGTGAGAATAATTGATTTTCCAAACTAACCTAATCTTAACCATAGCAAGCTTTTTATAAACTTTTATCTCATTCTTAGATCTTAAAATAAAACCACCAATTTTTTGGATTTAACTCGTAAGAACATAAAGAAAAGGAATCCATCTCCCTGTGGACCAACCAGTACTCAACCGGCTAGCTACCAAGTGACACCGTTATTGATTGCGGTTAATTCTTTGATTTAAAAACGCGTAAGCATAAATCTCACACCAATCACCTCTCGTCCGTATATACATACCTGTATCCTTATTCCGAAAAATACGAATACAAAAGAAACGAAAACAATTCATCAGTATAATACTAGGATCTGGCTTAAACCAAAGCCCACTAGTATTATCTGTCCAAATCATCATCCGTGTACAAGTACACGTATATGATCGAACCCTGTCTTAAAACCATACGACCTCTACATCTTTTGTTCAATGCAGGGAAACTCTCTGTATGGGATTCTAAAGACTCGACATGTAACATTTTAAAAATCGTTTAGGTGAATTTTCCGTTAATAGGTAAAAAAAATTGTGTTTTACGTAAAAACCTAGAAGTGATTATTTATCTGTATAGAATTCACTGCACCTAGTTTAACTAGGAAATTGCTAGTTGCGGTATTTAGTTGGTCACTTGTAAATTTTAGTTCACTTAAATATTTTTCCTTAATTAAAATATTATTATAATCTTTTAATTATGCACTTAATTAGTGGTAATTATAATTTGGATTGGGTTAATTATGCTAATTTGAATCCATGCTAACTTAATCACAAGATTAAGCATCTTTGACTTCTTTGAAAATATCTTGGAAAATATCTTGATGTTTTGAAGGTTAATGGAAAATTTAATTAGAAGGATTTGAGGTGGTATAAAGTAATTAAGCTTTAATGGTGTTTTTAATTTAGATTTTTCCACACACTTCCCATTCTTTCTTGAAGTGGCTGAAACCCCCCCTGCCCCAAACTTTTTCTCACCCCATTTCCACTTCTTCAAGCTCCAAAAATTCAACAAAAATCATCAAATAATCCCACAAACTCTAAAACAAATCCATACCCATTATTCTTTAGCCTAAGTCTAGCTTGCATCTTCATGAAAGTTAGCATTTTGGAGGCTATTTTGATGATCTAGTTGCAAGTTTGTGAATCAAGTGGAGGTATAAAATCCT
Organism: Agapanthus africanus; assembly: GCA_030015575.1. Classification (NCBI taxonomy): domain Eukaryota; kingdom Viridiplantae; phylum Streptophyta; class Magnoliopsida; order Asparagales; family Amaryllidaceae; genus Agapanthus; species Agapanthus africanus. The sequence goes on along the minus strand of JASDDO010000012.1, from coordinate 87,299,174 downwards.
AACCCTAAATTTTAGTTGTTGTTTAAATACCTTAATCTACTTATTAGATGTTTTAATAAAGCTTTAACTAGCATGTTTTGAAATTCAAGAAAAGATTTTTGAAGATCAAGTTAAGATTTTGATTATTTGTAATGGTTAACTGAGTTGTTTAGACAAGGAAAACTTAACCTAGTTGTGAGATTGTTAATTGTTATTTTTTCTAATTGTCTAATTAAGCATAAATCCAAACTAGCTTTTAGAAAATCTTATGTGGGTGAGATTAAAATCTAGTAAGGGTTTGTGTTGTTTAATCAAGCTATTATGTGATGATTATGATCGCTAGTTTTGGTTAAACTACTAGATTTGAGCTAAAATGTTTAAAAGGTGCTTACTGGGTTTTCGGATAAATTAGGCGTGGGTTTCAATTGACATTGCGATATTATATATATTATCTTCCACATTAGATATTGTGTTGTGAATGCGCGATCGGTACGATCAGGGTTTAAGCTTAGTGATTGTGTCGTTTAGCGTTCCTAACTGGGGTTGTACCGATATCGTACGCGTTTTGTGCACTAAGTGCACAGTGTGTTTACCTTGTGAACGTTATCCTTGCATTTCATTGTCTTTGTATCGGCGCAGAATATTTAGTCTTATGTGTTGTGTTTGTGAAATTTTAGGATCGCGAGCAGGGATTTCGGACGCTGCAAAGAAAGGGAAGCAGGTGGTCGGATTTACTTAGCTCGAGGTCATCGATGAGTAGATTTAACATCTATAGGGGAATCGCCTGCATGGCGTTATGTGTCTGGGCTAGATTATATGACGTGATTATTAGTTGCAAGTATATTGACATTGATTGTGCATGTGTACCATTGTTGCATATCTCATTGCTTAATGTATATGAACAAAGTATTAATGAGACACAACACTATTATTGACGGTTCATGTTGCACGAGCATAAATTTTATACTACACACACACCGTCGGTAATTGCCATGACACGCACTACACCTATACATATATGATATTGTATTGGTTAGGGACATTGCGACATGATCCTTATTTCCATTGTGTATAAGAAAGATAGCATACACATATACCTTGCTATGCATATATGCTTACACCTATACATATGTGATATTGTATTAGTTAGGAACATTGAGACTTGATTCTTATTCCATTGTGCATATAAGATATAGCTAACACATATACATACGTGATATTGTATTGGTTAGGAACGATTGAGACATTGATTCTTATTCCATTGCGCATATGAAAGGTAGTATACTTGTATGCCTACATGTACATCATGCATACATACTTACATGTACACCTACATACATTGCTATAGCTACATGTACATCATGCATACATACTTACATGTACACCCACATACATTTCTACAGCTACATGTATATCATGCATACATACTTACATGTATACCCACATACCTTGATATAGCTACATATACCCCTAAGTGGTATTGTATTGTCATTTGACATTGAGACGTTGATTATTGTGCTATTGCGCTTATGAAATGCATCATATATACCTGCTTACATGTAGATACACAGATCTTGCTATAGTTACATGTACACCTCATATGATGCTGCACTTGATTTCGGAGGAATTGGGAACCGCATGATATATTTTAAAACTGGATTCATTTAAAAGAGTGGTTTTCCCTTAATATTCTCATATTACTGTTTTATGTTGCATATATTATATTTCATGGATTTACGCATTTGAGATATGGATTTCATATGATGTTTTCTGGATTTGAGGACCGTGGTATTTCATAAAATTATGCATTGTTTGAAAACCCGGTTTCTCTGAATATGATATTTCGATGCGTCCACCATGAGTTTTCTCTGTTCTGAGGCTTGTGTTAGATACCCCATGCGAGGAGTGGACGAGAACGTGTGCGGGTACATGGTGGGGCCCGGAGGTACCCCGGGGCAAGAAGACTCGTATTGTTAGGCGGTGAGCCCGAGGCAGGGAAGTACTACCTTACCGGTGATAGTATTTGGACTCAGCGGATATCTAGAGGATACCGACTAGAGTTATGAGACGTATGGATACGTGGATTGCGAGTGTCGGAGCTGGACACTCAGGTTCCGTGAGACGTAAGGGCTGGTCCTTGTGACAGCGCCTGATAAATGAGTATTTACGTGTCGATGTTGGACACTCAGGTTCCATGAGACTTACAAGATATGAGGGCCGATCTGAGAATGCGGTGCTTTTGGTATTGGGATTTGGAGTGTCATTGATGGACACTAGTCTCTCCACGATGAGGATTCCGTGAGGATGACATGTTTTATCCCATACTTAGCATTTATTTGATATGTATTGCTTCATGTATTAATAGTATCTGATAGAGTACCTTTCATGACTGTTGCATATACATATTGCCATTTATTGCTATCAGTTTGCATGTGATAGATTATCGCAGTACGTGCATACCTGCGATTACCTGCATGATGTTATTTACTATTCACGAGTTGGCAACTCACCCCCGTTGTGCCACAGTGTTTTACAGGTAGACCCTCAGAGTAGTCGCGGCAGGGCTCCATCATATTGTATCTTTTCCGGCAGATATACGGTTGGCTTGAGCTTTTACTATAGGTTGGTTCACGATTATCCGTTTATGTACCTTGTATATCTTTTGTTGTATCTAGTACTCTCCATCTACCACCATCATGTATTTGACTTAGAGATGGGTTGTCAGGATCGATGTTGTATTATTTTGTGATTTTGGGTGCCGTGCTCGTGGGAGCCGGCCTTTGCTATGTAGTTTTATCTCCTTATGCTGGTTTCATTTATATTTCTTCGCTACGGCGTCGTATATATGGTTGTGGTAGTTATATCCGCCTTTGGGCGTGGATTTGCTCCCGTTTGGGGATGCTTTATTTATATTCTATGTTGTACCCGTTTTCGGGCTAGTTTTTACAAAGGAGGTGCTGCCAAAATTTTTAAGAAAACAACTTAAGTTAAAGAATTTTTACTTGAAATTCCCAAAAGCTTTTAACAATGTTCTTATCACTTACTACTTTTGATGGTTTAGATTTCTGGGTTTTCGGCTTACTTAAATTGCATTACGCCTGTGGACGTTACGTGGTTTAAGGACCGTCACGTGCCAAATTTTGGGTCGTGACAAAGTTGGTAACAGAGCGCTAGGTTTTACCTTTCGGAGTGTAGGATGACCTTGGTATGATAGAGTAGGTAGCTTAAGCAGAGTGACGTAGCATGTGTATGTCCGCGGCATACTTACGACACGCTACTCCGCCTAAGTGACCTTAGGACTTATTGCTTGAAATTCCTTCCATGATTATATATATACTTATGATTCGATTTCCGTGATCTTATCGGATCCTATTTCCATTTCTAGCCATTATGCCGCCGAAGACTACGAGAGCCGAGGTCAGAGTTGACTCGTCTGAGACGAGGACTGACCAGGACGGTACGCTCACTATACAGGAGCAGATTGATCCGCCTTCGATAGATCGTATCGCTGGGCTTGAGGCAGTTATGCAGGATTTGCGCCAGATGATGGGATCGTTGGTTGAGGCCAGTCGAGCGTAGCAACAGGAGGTTGCCACCCCTATTACCCAGTTATTCCTCGATATCAGCACACAGCATTGTGTCACGTATACAGCAGCAGAGGATGCAGCCCTATTAGATGAGGAGCGTCTTCCCAAGACTTTGGAAGTTCCGGAACCAAGGAGGGCTCGTACAGGTGTATCAGCCCAGAGAAAGATGTTTATGTTGGAGATAGTGCCCTCAGAGTCAATTATTGGATCACAAGCATGTGATTGCAATGATTGAGGGAGGACCTATCCCGGTAGGACAGTCTTACTCAAGATGATAGTATGCTATCTGGTTTATCTTTATCATCGTGTACTGCTTTAGGTGACCTTACAGGTCACTATTGCACGTTAATAGAGACCCTAGGATTCTTGTTTGACTACCAGCAGTATGAGGGCGATCATATACGTGGGAGCTGGGGTCTATAAGCACATCCTTAAAAGGTCCCTAGTCGTGGGAGTTTCGAAACAGGGCATCGATACTCCAGAGTAGACTAGTGTATACAGTCGAGACCCCGATGAGGGGCGGTGGCCGGTCTCATAAGCCACTGGTGTCAGTTGGTTCACCTAAGATGTATACAGGTGCTCATTGGGTTATGAGTACACCGGACAGGACTCGCCGGGAACATGCTAGTTGGTCTTATACCTGACGTCAGATAGCAGTTCCCTGGTGACATGTGTACAGGTTAGTTCATCGACCTGAGATCGTCATTTGTCTTGTGTGAGTTCCCACTGTACTTTGATTACTACCCTACCACGCTCAAAGGAGATGTGCAAACAGGTTTTAGTTGGGTACAGTCCCGAGCCACATGGAGGCAGTGAGCGGATCTTCAGGGGTTCATCTCTCCCGGTATTAGGGGTGAGGTCGTGCTGTGTCTAGGAGAGCCATTACATGAAGTCCTTGTCCAAGGCAGGAGATTTACTGGTAGGTATTTCAGTAGTATCTCAGGGTGTTCTGGGCTACACTCCGACACGACTTGTACCGCTTTTGGGGGTCTGACTTTTACCAACCCCCTAGGCCCGCCATGCGATGCTCATAGACGAACGGACCGGACTGTACGGATATTGTCACTGACAGGCTCAGTAGGGTGTCAGGATGAGTTCACTCATCGACGTCCCTTTTGGTCAATACCTGGTAGCCCGTTACGTATAGGCTAATACCTCTGACGTACTAGTGGTTAAATCCGCAACCAAAGTATTGACGAGTCTTTAGAGTCCCCCACAGACCGTTTTCTTAAGTTTCGGGCGAAACGCTGTAGAGGCCGTATGGAGATATGGCAGGGTTCGATCAAATACGTGCGGTATTGCACGGATCATGATCGGACGGAAAATACTAGCGGGCTTTGGTTTAAGCCGGATCCTAGTATTGTACAGTGTAGATTTTGTCTCATTGCATTTGTATTCGGTCAGAATACAAATGCGGGTATGTATATATAGTGGTGGGGTTTTCCTGTAATTTATTACGGGATCAATTTTCTGAAGTTGCCAGTTTGTTTTCCGTTTCGGCCAATTTTCTTTGTATCTTTCATTGGCTGAAAATTGGTGGAAGAGCGCTTATTTGCATTTATGAAAATAAGCATTTGTGGAGGGTGGAATATGCATATTGTTGTATCATGATGATTCTCCCACCCTTGACTTCTTGACTTCTTCTTCTCATCATTGCTTGAATTTTGTGATGGTGATGGGTTATGATGAGGTTGGTGGAGTGTTAGTTTTGATTGGTGATGATTTCTTTTCATGATCACCCTTTCTCTCTCTTAGATATGGTTGGGCCTCACTCATTTTCACTCCTCTCTCTCATTCCCTTAGCTTGAGGCCGGCCAAGCTCTTGAGGAGGGCTGCCCAATTTTTGGTAGGGTTTTTCTTGTTCTCTTGATGCTCCAAAAATTCCCAAGCTCATCTAAAAAAAGTTCACATATCATTCCTCCACTTATATGGCAACTTCCACAACCCCAAAGAGACATAAGTTCTGCAGTTAACCTACAGTATCCTTGGGCACGTCGACTCGCCAACTTCGTGCCCAAGTTGCCTCGGTCCAGAGGTGGGAGCCCGTAAAAGAAGCCGGCGATGTGGTGCTTTTCCGGCGACGTGGTGGAGACCGGAGTTTCCGCGGGGAGATCGGGACGACGACGAGAAGACCGAAGGCCACGGATCGCTCGGTATATCTCTCTACATGCTCTTTACTTAGCTAGGATTAGATTAATAGCCCGATCCGGGATTTTTGTGCGCGGTGGTGCCGGTTCAAAAGTTAAAGTAAATTATTGTTTCCGCATTTTGGCTTCGGATTGACGGCCGGGGCGCCGCCGTGCACTTACACTGGTATCAGAGACAGGCCATTAACCTAATCTAGCTTGGTCTAATGTGTTTACATTTTTGATCGTAAAAAATTCCAAAACCCGCGTTTTCTATAGCATCAGTTTCTGTCGAAATATTTTTGGCTCGAAAATTTTTTCAGGTTGTTGCAGAAACATGTCCAGGGAAGTGTAAGCACTCTGGTAAAATTTGGTCGCTTAAACCCATCATCCCACCGTGGAACCGCGGCCAAACCCATGCTTGGGCCATGGTTCCGCCGCTATTTGTACTGTTCATTGCACCAAACTTTTACAGAGAGCTTATTAGTTATAAATGAGGTTTTTGGAATGTTATTTTTTGGGCCCAGATTTCTATGAGTGCTACAGTAGTGCTTGGGGGCCCACTTAGGCAAATTTAATCGATCGAAAATTTTAAACACATTAGTTCACAGTATTTACACTATATCTGCGACCGTGAATGTCACTTGATCGGTAAATCCTGTCTAACTGCTATAGCCCGGTTAGACGGATTTGCGAACGTGACATTCACGTTGATGTTCTGTGATTGTGCTGTGATGTTGCGGTTTGGTCGTGGGGGATAGCCTGGATGCAATGCTAGTACAGTTTTGGTTGTATTATATGTACATTTGTTATTGCGGGGCGAGCATCCGACATGTGGACTGCCGTCACTGCCTGTTTGTATTATTCTTTTGGGGCACGACCGGGTCGAGGTCGTTGTACCCGTTGTATGTATATTTTACTTTCTGTACCACGGAGGGGTGCACGGATAGCCGGGTTCTAGAGGGCAACGAGCCCGCATCTCATGGCATTGAGACGGAGGGGGCTTTACTCTAGAATTGGCGGGCTATTCGCCGCACTCGTAGGGGGTACAGGTTGACCAAGGAGGGGTGCCCAAGTTACCGGATTCCGTGAAGTGCTGGGTGGTCCATTCACGTTGCTGAAGGGGGCTGCCTCGCTTCAGGTTTTGGCGGGTAACTTGCCGCGCCCGTAGGGGTCTAGGATTTCATTGCACAGGCTATCCACACGACAAGGGGAATGTCGGGTTTCAGTAGCGACTCTGTGAAACCCGGGGATCCCAAATATCTGTATTGTTCTGTGATGCTTATTACATTTCTGTGATGTTGCATTTTATCACGCCTTGAGCGAAATATTATATATTGATATATATACTAGTAGATGTTGTATATGTTTTGCATCCGCGCTAGTCCAGTCCCCGCTCTGTCGCTAGTTAACTAACCTAACGGGTAATGACGGGACCCAGTGGCGAATGCGGATGGCATATACGTACATCATTATTTTCGTTCATTATTGGTGTGATCAATTGATGGGACCGCGTTGATTCGGATCAATGCAAGTTAAAAACAAACCTAATCTGATGTTGTTGGAACATTTTTCAAAAAAGCTGTTATTGCAAGGACGTTCACTTTTGTTTTGCACAGTGGTATTCAGTTGGAATATCCTGCTCCTCAGTCGACGAGGCAAGGGCCGAGATCCCTTCACCGGAAGTGACCCCTTGGACAGAAGTTTGCGTCAAGGCAATAGCTTCACTATAGCCGTTTACTTTTGCTTTGCATCGTGGTATTCAGTTGGAATATCCTGTACCTCATTCTACGGGGAAAGAGCCGAAATCCCTTCACCGGGAGTGACCTCTTTAGCAAAAGTTTTCGTCACTGTATTTTTAAAAGCTATCCGGTTCCTTCAACGATATCAAGTTCATTACGTTAAAGGTTTTCGCCAGAAACCATTCGTAGCCCACCGTCGTTTCACATGAATAGTCAATAAGTATTCAAGCTATGTTTGTTGGCCAAAGTCAAGGCATAGTGATTAGTAGCTATTGGGTATTCATGTGCAGCATAGATAGATGCGTTGGTTTGGGGCAGTCGTATAGCCTTGTTGGCCAAAGTCAAGGGCTTGTGCGGGTGGGCTCAAATTAACCTGGAGAATGACGGGTAGTGCTTGACATGTGACTTATGATTTGTTGGCCAAAGTCAAGGTCATAAGAGCATGAGGCAAAAATCCACATCGGGAGTTTCTAAAGAAACTGAAACATGCCAGATATGCGCATACCTTCTGGAGTGTGATGACGTGAGCGGATTCCGTCACGTTATCATGCGATGATAGTTGGATCCCGATTCCTACTGATGAGTTGGTTTACTCCTCGGGTGATCCCGACTAATTCTTCTTTCAGGTTTGGAGGAGAATTTGACGGTACAGTGGGAGGTTTTCAGATTAGATAAATTGGTAACCATTCTGATCTAGGATAGAGTGCACGCTGAGTGTTTCTTTTCTCTCTCTCTTTGGCAGCAACCATTAACCTGACCCTACACTATGACTCAGTGACCAAGTTGACCGAACCTTCTTATAAGACTGGCTTTTGGATTGTCAGAGTTGCATACCTCATTGCCACTCCTACTTTTACCCTTTTCTCCAGGACACCCCGTATTACTACGAACGTCCACTTCCATTGGACAAAACTATCGTATGGTTATATACGAACTCGAAGGAATTTATTCGAGGATGGTTTCTGGTTCTGGAGAAAACGAATAGGACTATTCAGTTGTCTTTTCCTTTTTACCTTCTCTCAAGTTGCGAGTACTCCTTGGTTTAGGAGATAGTACACCTATTACGCAAATTGGATAGTCTTCTTCCAAACCATAGGCAGGTGCCGAACGGTAAGGAATGAAAAAAACCAATTAGCCTAACGATGGTGTACAGAAGGTATTAAGTAAAGACATATCAAGGGATTAGTAAGAGGGCAAAGTAAATTGCGACTACTATTCTCGACCAAACCAAGTATTTCATTACCACTCCCACATCACCTTTGTATTTCTCCAGGACACTCCGTATCACTACAAAGATCCACAGTTTATTGGATATTCCATCATATGGTTATATACGAACTCGAAAGGAACTTGTTCCAGTTCGGGGATAGATTCTGGTTCAGGAGAAATAGGAATAAGGTTTATTCGGTTGTCTTTTATCTTCACCTTCTCTTGCATTGCGAGTGCTCCTAGAATTAGGACAGTACACCCGTTATGCTTATTGGATAGTCTTCTTCCAAACCATAGGCTGGTGTTGAACAGTAGGGAAGGAAGAAAACCATTTGGCCTAAAGGGGTGTACAGTAGGTAACGACTAAAGACATATAAAGAGATTTGGACAGATGGCAAAGAATTATATGGTTACAGTTATGAATCTGGATAATGGAAGAGGCATTACTAGGAATACCAGAATACCCCATCGAAACATTTCAATGTTTCAGTTTCACTGTGTACTGTTACAAGAAAACTGATTTCCCAATTAATCCTTGCTCCAGGGTATGTATTTACCAGGTTTGATTCTCACATCTGTATGGTTTTACAGATGATGAGTGGGAGTAAGTTATTGGGAATTAGGTGATCATCCTCATTATATCAGAATTCGTTGTAATCAGTGATATTTGAGGAAGTCACCAGGACTGTTTGCCAGACGGCAAATATTTGGTTTTGAATATCCGTTGTTATGCACCAATTTCAAATTGATATATCTGTACGTCTGTTTTTATAGAGTGAGATATACCTTTTTTGAAATTTTGTCTATGACATTTACCTATATCAGTGGATGGTTAGGTAAGGAGCATTGAACAGCGATGTAATTCTTCTTAACCATAAGTACAGTTTTCAACCTACCACACACAAGGATTGAGTTATTAGACTCAAGGGACTTATACAGAGTATTGTATACTGTCCAGTGTCCATTAGGACAGAGGGGTTGGTCCTCGTACTATATTCGGTTTACTTATGACTTCTCTAGTTCTTAGATAAGTGTTTCGTAGAAACACAAGGTCTGAGTTTTGAGAAGTTATAGGTATAAGAGTAAAGTAGAGAACCGGGTATTGCAAGTATCAGGATTCTTCAAGGTGATCGAAGATGTAGATACTTGTGCAGGGTATTCAGTTGATAGTAATGATTAAGAGAACTTGCTTCTCTTTCAGGTTACTCATAATTGGAAGCATTCCTAAGTTGAGTAACGCTGATCGGCCTCCTTCCATTTAGTTAACATGCACTGGAGACAGATGCATGATTTGAATCTGGTTCAATTAAATCAGTGCCTCTGTTTCTGTATTGGATATAGAACAGTTCATATCTTAACATTGATAAGGTATGAGGAGTTGTCCGGCTTATGCTTAAAACCAGACTCTGGATAACTCAAGGCACGTTTCTGTAATGGCTATTCGTGGGTTGACCCAGGCTATGACGAGGGTTAACTTTCTACCATCTGGAAGATCAATAGTGATATTGTTCTTGACTCGCCACAGTTTTAATAAAAAATGGACCTTTTCAGAAAACAGTAGTGGGAGTATGGTAGAACTGGAAGTGATTCCAGAACCGCAAACGATTACTGAAGATTTGATAAGAACCTAAAGATTCAATCTTGTTTGACATTCCATTAGCCACTCCGCAGATAAGGTGGGTAACCTCAGGCACCCGAGAGGTACTCCGATAGCCTCAAGGACGGTGACAGGGAGGTTCTTGTTTACCCAGACTTACCATTGCTGTTGTTCCAGGCTGCGAGACCCGGCAGGAGGATGAGTATAGCATCGTTCTAAACTAGCTTTAGAAGTGTACGTCTATATGACTCTGCCAGAGGGTTGTCGTAGTCAGTGGGAGCAGCGGAAGTATTGGTGGACAAGGGGCTTATGTCTATTTATAGACTAAAGCAGAAATAGCGGAGATAGATCATCTATTTCTGATGTGACAGTCATAGGTTTGACTTCATCAGAATAGGGGATGGATCTGTTAAGAAGGTAGTAGGGTGTGATGTCCTGGTATTTGATGACATACACAGAGTAGGAAATGATATTCCTATACTACGATCGGTTGTACTTTGGTCATCACACAGTGGTTTCTCCACAAAGGATATAGATATAATATCAGATATTCTGGTTACTAGATCTATGGTTTTAGATCTAGATTTGGGTAGTTTCCCAATCTGGGTACTTAGACAGCATTCTACAGGTGTTTTAGAATGGACGACTCCATGCACGGTAGTGTACCTGCAGGTGGTGGAGTCACCCTCTCTGAAGGTGTCTTATAGACTAAAGGGCAGAGGGATGTGCAAGATTGGCAGATCACTTGCTTAGGCAATTGAGTCAATCATGAGATGTCAAGTACCACACCAGATGTTGTTCTTGCAGTAGATGCAATAAGTTGATATTGATCCAATCCTGGAGAAACATTCGGAAGCAGTTTTAGAACATAAGTGGATGTTCTAGGGATATGATAATGACAGCCTCATTCAGGAGACAGTTATCATTCCAGGCTTCCAAAGTGACCTGGACGGCAGGGTGACCGTCAGAGTTATAGTTTTTCCTCTGACGAGGGGCAGTGTTTTGGACAGGTGATCCAAGCGGATACTGAGGGAGGTATTACGCGGGATACTGATTAATTTCAGTTGTCGATATAGTCTAAGAAGTTTGGATTTGGAGTTCATTTATGAGCTAGGTCCCATCCGACATCCAGACATATTCTAAAACAGGTATTGCTCATTTCGGGAGATGGCTTTCTCTGCGAACTTGAGATATAGAGAGACATAGAAAGAAACATCAAAGCGGATCCACTCACTAAGGCTATTCCTCAAATACAATAGTTTTGCAAATGGGTTTTATGAGACTGACTAGTAGAGGAGTTGGGTGTTCGGTATCACACGGGCTGTGAGTATGCGACATCGCAATAATTAACCTTGAGTGCAAGTGGGAGATTGTTGGAGATAGTGCCCTCAGAGTCAATTATTGGATCACAGGCACGTGATTGCAATGATTGAGGGAGGACCTATCCCGGTAGGACAGTCTTACTCAAGATGATAGTATGCTATCTGGTTTATCTTTATCATCGTGTACTGCTTTAGGTGACCTTACAGGTCACTATTGCACGGTTATAGAGCCCCTAAGATTCTTTCTTGACTACCAGTAGTATGAGGGCGATCATATACGTGGGAGCTGGGGTCTATAAGCACATCCTTAAAAAGTCCCTAGTCATGGGAGTTTCGAGACAGGGCATCGATACTCCAGAGTAGACTAGTGTATACAGTCGAGACCCCGACAAGGGGCGGTGGCCGGTCTCACAAGCCACTGGTGTCAGTTGGTTCACCTAAGATGTATACAGGTGCTCATTGGGTTATGAGTACACCGGACAGGACTCGCCGGGAACATGCTGGTTAGTCTTATACCTGACGTCAGAAAGCAGTTCCCTGGTGACATGTGTACAGGTTAGTTCATCGACCTGACATTGTCATTTGTCTCGTGTGAGTTCCCACTGTACTTTGATTACTACCCTACCACGCTCAAAGGAGACGTGCAAACAGGTTTTAGTTGGGTACAGTCCCGAGCTATATGGACGCAGTGAGCGGATCTTCAGGGGTTCGTCTCTCCCGGTATTGGGGGTGAGGTCGCGCTGTGTCTAGGAGAGCCCTTACACGAATTCCTTGGCCAAGGCAGGAGATTTACTGGTAGGTATTCCAGTAGTATCTCAGGGTATTCTGGGCTACACTCTGACACGACTTGCACCGCTTCTGGGGGTCTGACTTTTACCAACTGTAACGTTTTGAAAATCGTTTCGGTGAAATTTCGGAAAATCGGTAAAATAAGGGGGTTTTCTGTAAAAAGTCAAAATACAAATATTTTTATTATAAAATTAAATATACATATTCTAGCTATGAATTTTCTAGATTTGGTGTTTATTGAACCACTGGTGAAATTTCAAATTTTCTGAAAAATTTTCCGAAATTAATTATTTTAATATTAGTTTAAGCCGTCACTAATACATTTAATTAGGGAAAATTACAAATTGGAATGAGTTGAAACAAATTTTGTGCATCATAACACATTAAACAAAATTTGATCATGTGGTTTTTGAAATGAAATGGTTTGCCAAAACGGTTTAGAAAATATTGAAGAAAAGAGGCTTATTTGGTGAAATTAGTGTAAATGATTTTGGGGGTATAATATTTATCTTTTTTTTTCCACACCCACACTCACACCACACATTTTTCCTCCCCTCCTTCACTGAATTTTTAGCAGCCCCATTTCCCCCATGTCTCCACTTCTTTTGATAAAAGGAAATGAATAGAATAAAGAGAGAAGGAATAGATATATGGGTATTGGTTTGACTTTGACTTTCTCCCCCCACTTTCTCCACCTCCCTCTCACTCCTCACTCCCCTCAACCTGGCCGAGAATTCCCTTCCCCCTCAACAACAGCAGCCCTCCCCAAATCCCCTCCATTTTCCTTCAAAAAATCAACAAAAATCACACAAAAAGCCCACAAAATCAAAATCTAAACCCTACCCATTTTTACTTGACCATTCTAGTATGGATCTAGGGATCAAGATAGCATTTTGGGAGGCTACATCTTGAGCTTGATCTCAAACATGGGAGATATAATCTCATGCTTTTGTTAAATTTGATGTCTAGTTGCTTTAATCTAAGTTAACTAAGTGCTTAATTAGGTTTTTGATGAGTTTAATTGCATGATTAAGAATTCAAGTTAGGGTTTTGTTGTGGAAATGGGTTGTGATCGATTGTGCAAGGTTTAGTGATGTGGATTAACATCTTAAGTTTTGTAGAAAAATAATCTAGTAGTTAATTACAAACCCTTACTTATAAAATGTCCTAATTAAGTTATTTTGCTAACTTGAGTTTTTTAAAAATTATCAAATGCTTAGATTAAAATATAATTAAGTTGTCATGTCATTATAAATATTATATTTAGTGGTTTAATGCTTTTAGTTCAAGAAAATCCAAGCTAAATTGTTGGTTGTGCATTTTTGCTTTAAATTGTTAAAATTTGGGTATATTGTAAACTAGAATTTTGGGGTTAATGAAATTTATTGGGATTAAATTATGGAAATTGTTTTTATGACTTATTTAAGATATTTAATAAGTATTATGTCCACTAGATTTGTTTAAACGTCGAGTTTTGTACTAAAACGTGTAACTTTTGCTTGCTAGATTTTCGGAAAAATGGATTTTAAGGTGAATTTGGGGTTTTTGTGAATTTTAACCTATTTTATATTATAGTTAGTATTCGTGGATGCACAAATGAGTGTGTTTGGGTTTTCTCGATGGTTTGACGTTTGTACATCGACATCGAGAGTTGGTTTGACTATTCTTGCATGCGTAGGCGATAGGTTTTGACCTATGCGTGATACGCGTGCCGATTTGATTTTCGTATGTCGTTTCGATTTCGAATTTGGTTTTAATGCGATACGGTGCATTATGATATATAGGTACCCCATGTGGACTTCGAGATGACAAGCAAGCGCGTGGCGACGTCGGCACCGGCGAGCGAGGACCACGTGAGTAGATTTATATCTACGGGGAGAAGTCGGGTGGATGGCGTATAACACCCCCGCAGTCCGTAGTATAGTTCATATATATATGCTTATATAGGTGTTTTATGATACGAGAATGTTTATTCATGATATGATTATGTGTTCATGGATTACCTTTGGGTTAGTTGCGAAACCCTAGAGTAGTTGTTTTACCCACATACGCACACGCAGACTTGCATACATTACTTTCTTGTGCGTAGATGGGGATGTGTATATATGTATATACGCGTGGGTATGGGACTATGCATATATATTCATATAAACATGCATGGATGATGAGGATAGTACTTGGGATTTAAGATGAGTCGATGAAATTTGATTTGAGGCCGTGAGATCGGTGATATGGCAGGGTTCGTATTTAAGATACGACATGACGTTGTTGCGGGTCCTTGACGTAGTGTTTCACACACGTGCATGCATACTTAGGCGGTATCAGTATTGTACTAGACGTAGATCAGTATCTCGATCATGATATTTGATAAAGAGGATACCAGATGAATAGTATGATGAATATGATATTGACCCGTACCCAGATTTGGGATGTCGTACGACGGATTTACATACGAGCTATATATTGATGATTGATTCGCACTCTTGACTTGGGATGTCTGATTATAGATATGGTATCGGATATGATATTATTGAGGCGGGATCACCGACTATACATATACAGGTATGTATATGTATCGACTCAGATGATAGGCGGTTTCCTTACCTGTAGTTCAGCTTGTTAGTTCAGCCGTATAGTTTAGTGTAGTTGTTAGATTAGATTAGACTCCTACCTATTTCAAAACTAGCGGATCGTGGGTATTTTAAAAGACAGGTCAAGGGATCTACGGATATTTCAAAAGACGTATCCTTTCTTAAAACCACCGTAGCCCTTATTTTCAAAACCCCACGATTCATGTTATTTCAAATGGAACCATTGTTTAATATTTAGCTCCCGCTCATTATGGTTGCTCGCTCCGCATCGCATACTTACATTGTTATTTCATATTGCATTGTTGATATTATGCTGTTAGGACACCAGCACCATTACCGATGATGCCTATGTACCACGTACACTTACTTGCCGGCTCACACACATCTTCATCGGTAATTGCCATGTCACGTACACCTTAGAAAATATTATTGCTTAACTTAGCTTGATAGCTAGTAGTTTGACATGATATTAGTGTACTTACCTTATATGCCAGCTTAGATATTGTAATTATTACTTGTCACTTCATACATACTGTTATTCATTGGTATGCCGTATTCATGGATTCTCATGCCTATATTCATGGTTTTACATGCTATTGATGATTTGGATTCGGATTTCCATGAGATTTTCTGAATTTGGGGGAAAACCGCAAAACTTGTATAAGCTTCTTTCCTCTCTTTTAAATAAAAAGTGCGGTTTTCCCATGATGTATGAATCGTCCACCATGAGTTTGCTGATGGATTTCATGACCCGATTCGAGGAGATGGATGAACCGTTTCGGGTACATGGTGGGCCCGGTGCGGTACCCCGAGGCAAGAAGATCGTGTTGTTGACATTGAGCCTGTGCAGGGGAGCACGACCGACCGGTGATATTACCCGACGTGTCGGATATCCGGAGGATACCGTCGTGGTCATGAGATGGATGGTAGGGGCCGGCCTGGACTGACGGCGCCCTAGTCATTGTGATTGAGACATTGAGATTTCGAGATATTGAGGTACAGAGACTGTGATACAGAGATATCGAGATATTGAGATTACGTTTTGTGCCGATGATAAGCACTGTTTTATGTTGATTTCATTATGATACCTCATTTTAAAAATACAGAAATCTCACTAATTTATGAAAGCAGTTTTCTTCAGTACATGCATTCTGTTTCATGCATTCATACATCATCCATTTGATATATTGCTACCTGAGGCATTGACACGGGCATATGGGATTACACTTGGGTTTGATATTTACCCTAGTCATTGTTATAGACTGCTGGTTATATTTGAGGATTATATATTATGATCATATGACATAGGATTGCGTCATACATGCGATTTCTATTCGTAGATGTTTTTCTATTCACGAGTTGGCAACTCACCCCCGTTGTGCCCCAGTTTCTTGTAGGTTTGCCGTACAGGTTTCATTACGGCTTTGCGGGCACAGTTTCATTCGGGTAACTTGCTAGTAGGTGGGTTTATTGGTATTGTACCCATCATATTACCTTGTATTATATTATTCAGTTGTATCTAGTAAATTCCATCAACCAAACATGTATTTATTTTTGAGATAGAGACCAGTGATGTTATTCTTTCGACTTTAGAGTCGCGCGTTGTATTTCTGTGGATTTCTTGTTGTTTTGAGTTTCCTTTTGAGTTTTGATCCTCGCCCTTGGCGTTGTATATTATATTGCTTGTGTGGTTATGACCGTCGATTGACGAAGAGCTAGGTCCTGCTTGGGGATGCCTTTTATTGATTTCGTATACTATTCATGTTGTATCCCGTTTGGGAGCCAGTATTTACAAAGGAGACTCTGCCGAAATTTTTAAGAAATACTTGATTTTTTTTATTTAAAAAAATGCATAATTCGGCTTATGCTTTTAAAACT
This sequence comes from Agapanthus africanus, assembly GCA_030015575.1. Classification (NCBI taxonomy): domain Eukaryota; kingdom Viridiplantae; phylum Streptophyta; class Magnoliopsida; order Asparagales; family Amaryllidaceae; genus Agapanthus; species Agapanthus africanus. The sequence goes on along the minus strand of JASDDO010000012.1, from coordinate 87,282,354 downwards.
ACTTGTTTTAAGTTGTTTTTCCTTCACTTTACTACTTTTCTTGGTTTGGATTTCTAGGTTCTCGGCTTACTTAGATTACGTACGCCTCGAGACGTTTCGTAGTTTAAGTACCGGTCATGTTCCGTACTTTCGTGACGTGACAAAGTTGGTATCAAAGCGTTAGGTTTTACCTTCGGAGCATAGGATGACCCTTGGTTGATGGAATAGGTGACTAAAGTAGAGTGACGTGCCGTGGGTATGTTCCGCGGCATACTTACGATACGCTACTCCACTTAAGGAGCCTTAGGATATACATTTCTTTACTCAGTATCTTATTCATTCCTGATCTAGCCTCATCGGTACCTGTTATGGTTTTGCTGCCACGATTATAGACATGGAGAGCTACGGCTAGAGTTGCGGTCAGCATGAGCTCGTCAAGAACGAGGACTGACCAGGGCATGATTCCGGCAACACACGATTGCAGAGATGTGTCTTTTCATTGTGTTTTCGCGCCACGAGCATTAGGTGGATTGCTGTATGAGGTTACTCGGACGTGCCGATTTGCACTAGAGGATTGAGCCACTGATAGAGGCCAGCCAGATTTTGATGACCGTTGACGTATGGCTTATTCATGACGATTGAGGCACTGTTCAGCATGCAGAAGAATGAGCCAGTTGTTGCTGCGAACGACGAGATATCGTCACAAATGTTGGAGCTATTACGGTATGAGTTGTACTAAGAGATGATAGAAGGTCGCTAGTCATCGAGGATGAATGACTAGGGCATGTGGTTCGTTCACTACCCCGATGCGAGGTCATCAGATAGATAGATTCCAGCTAGAGACGACTTCACGCGGAGACGTTGAGAGTCGACAGAGACGATCGAGTGTCAGAAACCTATTATTCCAAGTTTAAAGTATTCGGAAAGACATGCAGGAAATTATATGGTCCTTCTAGAAGAATGAAACCCTAACTCGACGTAATGACCGTGTGAAAGCCTTTGAACCTCAGGGTTTGCGGCAGTTCTGCGACGCCATTAGTGAGGCTTGGGTTTGCCCTTCTATGGCTGGACCACCGATGCTGTGGTACGTACTCGATACTATTAAACTGTACCCAAGATATTGAGCTCTTGGGGGATTATGAGGTTTTGACGAATCGATCGGATGGTTCGACTTCATTCGGATGCCAGGTGGTTAAATGCATTTCTTGGGAGACTCCAGATACGAGGATAGCCATTGGAGCTCAGTCCATGCAGCCACGATGAGACGAGTCTGAAGCAGTCGACATTAGAGGAAAGTGGAATAAGAGGTTCGTACGAGGTCTTGATGAGACGATGTTCCACTCCGCCAACATCAAAGATGCCATACGCATGCCGAGGCGTTGTGCTTGGATATACCTTTCAGAAGGAATCGCGATGAGTATGCAGCCGTTCCGGAACAAGAAACAGATATAATAAAGGACGATAACTTCCGGACAGTTCGGTAGAGACGAGATTTGGAAAAGGACTCGACAGAATCTTTCTGGAATGAATTACGAGAAGACTAGGACCCAGGAGCGGTCATGTTGCGCATGCCGGCAGGCCAGAGTTCAGGCTTATCGACGAGACATTCTATGAGTGACCACGACAGTTGGCCAGAGGTTCTTAGAGGAAGTGCTTAAGCGAGGACTATTCCGCCATATTTGATTTTGGTATTTTGGGCGATCTATCCGCATGATTGATTTTGATGATTGGTTTTATGATATTTGTTTTCATGCGTCATGGTTGCACCTACTGAGTATTTACGATCTTTGCACAGTTGTTGCACTTGAGATAGTTTTCGTGCCTTGGTTTCTCATGTTTGTGATTATATGGATTTCAAACAGTTGAGTTGATTTGTGCGTATATACGCATACGATTTGGTTTTTACACTCGGTATAGTTCATATATGCTTGCAGTGCAATGATACGCATGTTGTGCATTTAGATGCACTGGACTTCAATTTTGATTGTGGTGTTCGATATTTGTTTTGTGCACCTTGTGCACCTGATTTGATTTTGCGCATGTTCGGCTCTTAATATTGGATTTCATGATTTCGTGCATGATGGATGCACCTGGTTTTGATTTTCACACATATTGAGCGCATATTTTGAGAAGCGATTTCGGTGCACACCAGATGCACTAAATCGAGATTCTTCGTGCGTGTCAGACGCATATGTCCTTGTTGTCAGGCACACACGTTGTTTATGACAGATGTTGTGTGAACACCCGATGCACTTAGATGTTGTTTCTGTGCGCATGTATGGCACATATATGGATTTTGATTTTCATGCGCACCAGACGCACATAGTATTCATATGCGTATTTTGGGATTGATTTCTTATAGAGCAGTACATTTTTATGATATTTGCTATGTGTTTTCGTACTGAGCAGGACTAGTCAGAGGACAGTACCTGAATGTATTTTGCATACATTGATAGCTATCGAAGGGAATTCCAAAAGCGATCTATAGTCTCAGTATTTATCTACGTGTCTGATATGACACGAAACGTTTAGAACAAGGAAACCCTTCTAAATTGTTTCCAAAACGGCGGAACATACATTTTAAACAAAAGGTATATATGTATATGGTTATTTTCTTATGATAGACGTCCGCCACTGTGCAGTGTTATGCGCATTACACAGCGACTTTAAAAAAAATTTGGCATGCATTTCCTTCGGATATTTACATATATAGATTTGATATTTACGTGTATAGTTTCGAGTTAAATCATATTGGTTTTGTATTGGATTTGACATTTGTTTACCATGACTCTGATGATTGCGAGATGCTTGACGGAGTTTTGATTTTGAGTTATATGCTCATTTTTCATACGCATGCGCTGCGCTACGATTTGTTTTATGTATTTACGATTTCGGAGCCCCGACGACTTGATGGTTTTGCTTAGATGTTTTAGTATTTGGGGGAGTTTTAATTTAAATTCGGGGACCGAATTTCTTTAAGGGGGAAGATTGTAACATTTTGAAAATCGTTTCGGTGAAATTTCGAAAAATCGGTAAAATTAGGGGGTTTTCTGTAAAAAGTCAAAATACAAATATTTTTATTATAAAATTAAATATACATATTCTAGCTATGAATTTGCTAGTATTTGGTGTTTATTGAACCACTGGTGGAATTTCAAATTTTCTGAAAAATTTTCCGAAATTAATTATTTTAATATTATTTTAAGCCGTCACTAATACATTTAATTTGGGAAAATTACAAATTGGAACGATTTGAAACAAATTTTGTGCATCATAACACATTAAGTAAAATTTTATCATGTGGTTTTTGAAATGAAATGGTTTGCCAAAACGGTTTAGAAAATATTGAAGAAAAGAGGCTTATTTGGTGAAATTAGTGTAAATGGTTTTGGGGGTATAATATTTATCTTTTTTTTTCCACACCCACACTCACACCCCATATTTTTCCTCCACTCCTTCGCTGAATTTTCAGCAGCCCCATTTCCTCCATGTCCCCACTTCTTTTGATAAAAGAAAATGAATAGAATAAAGAGAGAAGGAATAGATATATGGGTATTTGTTTGACTTTGACTTTCTCCCCCCACTTTCTCCACCTCCCTCTCTCTCCTCACTCCCCTCAACCTGGCCGAGAATTCCCTTCCCCGTCAACAACAGCAACCCTCCCCAAATCCCCTCCATTTTCCTCCAAAAAAATCAACAAAAATCACACAAAAAGCCCATAAAATCAAATTCTAAACCCTACCCATTTTTACTTGACCATTCTAGTATGGATCTAGGGATCAAGATGGCATTTTGGGAGGCTACATCTTGAGCTTGATCTCAAACATGGGAGGTATAATCTCATGCTTTTGTTAAATTTGTTGTCTAGTTGCTTTAATCTAAGTTAACTAAGTGCTTAATTAGGTTTTTGATGAGTTTAATTGCATGATTAAGATTTCACGTTAGGGTTTTGTTGTGGAAATGGGTTGTGATCTATTGTGCATGGTTTAGTGATGTGGATTAACATCTTAAGTTTTGTACAAAGCTAATCTAGTTGTTAATTACAAACCCTTACTTATAAAATGTCATAATTAAGTTATTTTGCTAACTAGAGTTTTTGAAAAATTATCAAATGCTTAGATTAAAATATAATTAAGTTTTCATGTCATTATAAATATTATATTGAGTGGTTAATACTTTTAGTTCATGAAAATCCAAGCTAAATTGTTGGTTGTGCATATTTGCTTTAAATTGTTAAAATTTGGATATATTGTAAACTAGAATTTTGGGGTTAATGAAATTTATTGGGATTAAATTATGGAAATTGTTTTTATGACTTATTTAAGATATTTAATAAGTATTATGGCCACTAGATTTATTTAAACGTCGAGTTTTATACTAAAACGAGTAACTTTTGCTTGCTAGATTTTCGGAAAAATGACTTTTAAGGTGAATTTGGTGTTTTTGTGAATTTTAACCTATTTTATATTATAGTTAGTGTTCGTGGAAGCGCAAATGAGTGCGTTTGGGTTTTCTCGATGGTTTGATGTCTGTACATCGACATCGAGGGTTGGTTTGACTATTCTTGCATGCGTAGGCGATAGGTTTTGACCTATGCGTGATACGCATGCCGATTTGATTTTCGTATGCCGTTTCGATTTCGAATTTGGTTTTAATGCGATACGGTGCGTTATGATATGTAGGTACCCCATGTGGACTTCGAGACAACAAGCAAGCGCGTGGCGACGTCGGTACCGGCGAGCGAGGACCAGGTGAGTAGATTTATATCTACGGGGAGAAGTCGGATGGATGGCGTATAGCACCCCCGCAGTCCGTAGTATAGTTCATATATATATGTTTATATAGGTGTTTTATGATACGAGAATGTTTATTCATGATATGATTATGTGTTCATGGATTACCTTTGGGTTAGTTGTGAAACCCTAGAGTAGTTGTTTTACCCACATATGCACACACAGACTTGCATACATTACTTTCTTGTGTATAGATGGGGATGTGTATATATGTATATACGCGTGGGTATGGGACTATGCATATATACATTCATATACACATGCATGGATGATGAGGATAGTACTTGGGATTTAAGATGAGTCGATGAGATTTAATTTGAGGCCGTGAGATCGGTGATATGGCAGGGTTCGTATTTGAGATACGACATGACGTTGTTGCGGGTCCTTGACGTAGTGTTTCACACACGTGCATGCATACTTAGGCGGTATCAGTATTGTACTAGACGTAGATCAGTACCTCGATCATGATATTTGATAAAGAGGATACCAGATGAATAGTATGATGAATATGATATTGACCCGTACCTAGATTTGGGATGCCGTACGACGGATTTACGTACGAGCTATATATTGATGATTGATTAGCACTCTTGACTTGGGATGTCTGATTATAGATATGGTATCGGATATGATATTATTGAGGCGGGATCACCGACTATACATATACAGGTATGTATATGTATCGACTCAGATGATAGGCGGTTTCCTTACCTGTAGTTCAGCTTGTTAGTTCAGCCGTATAGTTTAGTGTAGTTGTTAGATTAGATTAGACTCCTACCTATTTCAAAACTAGCAGATCGTGGGTATTTTAAAAGACAGGTCAAGGGATCTACGGATATTTCAAAAGACGTATCCTTTCTTAAAACCACCGTAACCCTTATTTTCAAAACCTCACGATTCATGTTATTTCAAATGGCACCATTGTTTAATATTTAGCTCGCGCTCATTATGGTTGCTCGCTCCGCATCGCATACTTACATTGTTATTTCATATTGCATTGTTGATATTATGCTGTTAGGACACCAGCACCATTACCGATGATGCCTATATACCACGTACACTTACTTGCCGGCTCACACACATCTTCATCGGTAATTGCCATATCACGTACACCTTAGAAAATATTATTGCTTAACTTAGCTTGATAGCTAGTAGTTTGACATGATATTAGTGTACTTACCTTATATGCCAGCTTAGATATTGTAATTATTACTTGTCACTTCATACATACTGTTATTCATTGGTATGCCGTATTCATGGATTCTCATGCCTATATTCATGGTTTTACATGCTATTGATGATTTGGATTCGGATTTCCATGAGATTTTCTGGATTTGGGGGAAAACAGCAAAACTTGTATAAGCTTCTTTCCTCTCTTTTAAATAAAAAGTGTGGTTTTCCCATGATGTATGAGTCGTCCACCATGAGTTTGCTGATGGATTTCGAGACCCGATTCGAGGAGATGGATGAACCGTTTCGGGTACATGGTGGGCCCGGTGCGGTACCCCGAGGCAAGAAGATCGTGTTGTTGACGTTGAGCCTGTGCAGGGGAGCACGACCGACCGGTGATATTACCCGATGCGTCGGATATTCGGAGGATACCGTCGTGGTCATGAGATGGATGGTAGGGGCCGGCCTGGACTGACGGCGTCCTAGTCATTGTGATTGAGACATTGAGATTTCGAGATATTGAGGTACAGAGACTGTGATACAGAGATATCGAGATATTGGGATTACGTTTTGTGCCGATGATAAGCACTGTTTTATGCTGATTTCATTATGATACCACATTTTGAAAATACAGAAATCTCACTAATTTATGAAAGCAGTTTTCTTCAGTACATGCATTCTGTTTCATGCATTCATACACCATCCATTTGATATATTGCTATCTAAGGCACTGACACGGGCATATGGGATTACACTTGGGTTTGATATTTACCCTAGTCATTGTTATAGACTGCTGGTTATATTTGAGGATTATATATTATGATCGTATGACCTAAGATTGCGTCATACATGCGATTTCTATTCGTAGATGTTTTTCTATTCACGAGTTGGCAACTCACCCCCGTTGTGCCCCAGTTTCTTGCAGGTTTGCCGTACAGGTTTCCTTACGGCTTTGCGGGCACAGTTTCATTCGGGTAACTTGCTAGTAGGTGGGTTTATCGGTATTGTACCCATCATATTACCTTGTATAATATTATTCAGTTGTATCTAGTAAATTCCATCAACCAAACATGTATTTATTTTTGAGATAGAGACCAGTGATGTTATTCTTTCGACTTTAGAGTCGCGCGTTATATTTCTGTGGATTTCTTGTTGTTTTGAGTTTCCTTTTGAGTTTTGATCCTCGCCCTTGGCGTTGTATATTATATTGCTTGTTGTTGTGACCGTCGATTGACGAAGAGCTAGCTCCCGCTTGGGGATGCCTTTTATTGATTTCGTATACTATTCATGTTGTATCCCGTTTGGGAGCCAGTATTTACAAAGGAGACTCTGCCAAAATTTTTAAGAAATACTTGATTTTTTTTATTAAAAAACGCATAATTCGGCTTATGCTTTTAAAACTACTTGTTTTAAGTTGTTTTTCCTTCATTCTACTACTTTTTTTGGTTTGGATTTCTAGGTTCTCGGCTTACTTAGATTACGTATGCCTCGAGACGTTTCGTAGTTTAAGTGCCGGTCATGTTCCGTACTTTCGGGTCGTGACACCAACCCCTTAGGCCCGCCATGCGATACTCATAGACGAACGGACCGGACTGTACGGATATTGTCACTGACAGGCTCAGTAGGGTGTCAGGATGAGTTCGCTCATCGACGTCCCTTTTGGTCAATACCTGGTAGCCCGTTATGTATAGGCTAATACATCTGATGTGCTAGTGGTTAAATCCACAACCAAAGTATTGACGAGTCTTTAGTGTCCCCCACAGACCGTTTTCTCAAGTTTCGGGCGAAACGCTGTAGAGACCGTATGGAGATATGGCAGGGTTCGATCAGATACGTGCGGTATTGCACGGATCATGATCGGATGAGAAATACAAGCGAGCTTTGGTTTAAGCTGGATCCTAGTATTGTACAGTGTAGATTTTGTCTTATTGTATTTGTATTCGGTCAGAATACAAATGCGGGTATGTATATACAGTAGCAGGGTTTTCCTGTAATTTATTACGGGATCAGTTTTCTGAAGTTGCCAGTTTGTTTTCCGTTTCGGCCAATTTTCTTTGTATCTTTCATTGGCTGAAAATTGGTGGAGGAGGGCTTATTTGCATTTGTGCAAATAAGCATTTATGGAGGGTGAAATTTGCATATTGTTGTATCATGATGATTCTCCCACCCTTGACTTCTTGACTTCTTCTTCTCATCATTGCTTGACTTTTGTGATGGTGATGGGTTATGATGAGGTTGGTGGAGTGTTAGTTTTGATTGGTGATGATTTCTTTTCTTGATCACCATTTCTCTCTCTTGGATATGGTTGGGCCTCACTCATTTTTCACTCCTCTCTCTCATTCCCTTAGCTTGAGGCCGGCCAAGCTCTTGAGGAGGGCTGCCTAATTTTTGGTGGTGTTTTTCTTGTTCTCTTGATGCTCCAAAAATTCCCAAGTTCATCTAGAAAAAGTTCACATATCATTCCTCCACTTATATGGCAACTTCCATAACCCCAAAGAGACATAAGTTCTGCAGTTAACCTACAGTATCCTTGGGCACGTCGACTCGCCAATTTCGTGCCCGAGTTGCCTCGGTCCAGAGGTGGGAGCCCGTAAAAGAAGCCGGCGATGTGGTGCTCTTCCGGCGACGTGGTGGAGACCGGAGTTTCCGTGGGGAGATCGGGACGACGACGAGAAGACCGAAGGACACGGATCGCTCGGTATATCTCTCTTCCCGCTCTTTACTTAGCTAGGATTAGATTAATGGCCCGATCCGTGATTTTTGTGCACGGTGGTGCCGGTTCAAAAGTTAAAGTAAATTACCGTTTCCGCATTTTGGCCTCGGATTGACGGCCGGGGCGCCGCCGTGCACTTACAGTTTAGACGCCGCAACAGATATCGTTCAGGTCGCGGGAGTAGCAGAGGCTTGGGACGAGGTCAGTTGTTTAGCTCTTATCCCCAGGAGGGTCAGCAACCATCGTATGGATGTTTCTGGTGCGGGAGTTTCCATCACCTCGTCAGGAATTGTACCATGGTACGCCAGATAAAGACAGCCGTACCATATGTTACCTTACCACCTTCACCTCAAGGAGATTCGCCTTTTGTGCCTGTTGTTGATCCGCGTCAGACTTATGTGCAGAGAGGTTGTGGTCGCAGAGTGTTTGTTTAGATAGAATAGGATGGCAGAGGAAGAGGACAGCCAGCTGCAGGTAGAAGGCAGGCATGAGTGTTTGCTTCTACTCATCGGGATGCGCGCGTCCAATGTAGTAGTTTCAGGTATTCAGTTTCGTATGTTCTTTTGATGCGCATGTTTGTTTAATTCGGGATTTATGCACTCGTTTATTCTACAAACTTTGTGCCGAGGTTGGGCCGAGAGTTGTGTATGCTAGATCAGCCGTTTGTCGTGTTTACTCATGTTAGCAATTCTTTAGTTGCGCGACACGTGTTTCAGTCGAGTGCCAATCGGATAGAGGATAGAGATTCGTCCGTCGATTTGATCCTTCTAGAAATGTTGGACATTGACATTCTCCTGGGCACGAACTGGTTAGATACATGCTATGCGTCTGTGGACTGCCGCGAGAAGACAGTCAGGTTTTGTTTTCCCGGCGAGCTGGTTCTTATTGTGCAGGGAGACCGTGGTGCCGCCCCTCACAGCTTGATTTCAGCCTTTTACGCTAGTCGGCTTTTGAGGAGAAGATGTCGAGAATTCTTGGCTTTCATTCGTGATACCAGAGCCACAGTAGATTCGTTGGACCGGGTTCCTATTGTGCAAGAGTTTTCCGACGTTGTTTCAGATAAGTCAGCGAAGCTTAGGGAGCTTAAGGATCAGCTGCAAGAGTTGCTTGATGGGGGACTTGTACATCCACATGTTTCGCCTTGGGGAGCTCCTGTTCTATTCGTCAAGAAGAAGGACGGCATTTGAGGTTGTTTATTGATTTATCGTCAATTGAACCGAGTTTCGGTGCGGAATAGGTATCCTTTACCTCGCATTGATGATTTGTTTGATCAGCTCCAGGGTGCGGGATTTTTTTTTCTAAGTTTGATTTGAGATCAGGTCATCATCAGTTGCGGGTTCGGAATGATGACATTCTGAAAGATGCTTTTAGTACGCGCTTCGGGCATTATGAATTTTTTGTGGTGTCGTTTGGACTCACCAATGCCCCGGCAGCATTCATGGATGTGATGAACCAGATTTTTTTCAGGACGTTCCTCGACCAGTTTATTGTTGTGTTATTGATGACATTCTGGTCTATTCCAAGAGTTGAGAGGAACATGAGCAGTACTTGAGGATTTCTTTGCAGACATGGAGAGAGCACCAGCTGTTTGCTAAATTCTCAAAGTGTTCCTTCTGGCTTGATAGTGTTGACTTCCTAGGTCATGTGGTTACAGGAGATGGTATTCGTATGGACCTGAAGAAGATCGAGGCCGTACAGTTTTGTCCCAGACCTGTATCAGTGACAAAGGTCCGCAGCTTTTGGGCTTAGCCGGTTTTACCGCCGTTTCATGCAGGATTCTTATGTATCGCTGCACCGTTGACTGGACTGACCAGGAAGGGGGTTCCTTTTCTTTAGACTGAGGCATGCGAGTTGAGTTTTCATCAGTTGAAGATTCGGTTGACGACTGCACCGGTTCTATCTTTGCCTTCTGGATCGGGCGACTTAGTCGTTTACTGTGATCTTTCGCGAGTGGGGCTTGATGGTGTATTGATGCAGCATGATAGAGTTATCGCTTATGCTTCCCGATAGTTGAAGAAGTACGAGCAAGGTTTATCTCACTCATGATCTTAAAATGGCCGCGGTGGTATTGCGCTGAAGATTTGGAGGCACTACTTGTATGGAGAGTCGTGTCAGATTTTCACAGACCACCAGAGCTTAATCTTCCTGCAATGGGATCTGAGCTTGAGACAGAGTCGTTGGATGGAGGTTGTGAAGGATTATAATTGTGAGATCCTGGCGATTGTGGTAGCTGATGCTTTAAGTCGTAGGCCCGGGGGTTAGCTTGTCCTAGATGAGCGCAGTTCAGAGATAGTCTTCTGCAGATTTACAGTTCTTGTGTGACAGCTGAGTACAGTTTAAGTTCACCTCCACTGGGGGACAGCTTGCTCATGTCCACGCCCGTCCACTTCTACTTAATCGTTTTCGTGAGGCACAACCCGTCGATGCCCATTGTCTGAGATTCTTGAGCATGTTCGGCAGGGTAGAGATTCGGAGTTCTTGATTGATGACCAGGGTGTGCTACGTTGCGGGATTCGTTTTTGTGTACCTGATACTGATGGGTAGAGACGCGAGATCCTAGAGCATGCACATCAGTCAGTTTTCTGTGTTCACCCAAGTTCCACCAAGATGTAACGCGACTTGAGAGATAGTTACGGGTGGGCAGGGATGAAGAGTGATGTTTCGGATTTCGTTTCGAGGTGCCTGGATTGTTAGCGAGCTAAGGTTGAGCATTTCAGACCGGCAGAAGAGTTGCAACCTTTAACCGTTCCAGAGTGGGAATGGAAGCAAATCTCCATGGATTTCGTTGTGAGTCTACCCAGTTCTAGTCAAGGGTATGACTCCATTTGGGTGATTGTTGTCCGGTTATGCTCAGTATGATCAGTTGTACTTCGATGAGTTTGTGTGTTTGCACGGAGTTCCTTCATGCATTGTATCCAATAGAGGAACCCAGTTCACTAGCCGTCTTTGGCAGAAGCTTAAGGAAGCCTTGGATACCTGGTTGAGCTTTAGCACTGCTTTCAATCCGTAGACCGATGGTCAGTCAGAGTGGACTATGCAGACTCTGGAGGATATGCTTCGTGTGTGCACGCTTATTTTTGTTGGCGGTTGGGATCGTCACATGCCATTGATGGAGTTCTCCTACAATAACTGTTATCAAGAGACAATTCAGATGGCACCATTTTTGGGCATTGTATGGTAGATTGTGTCGATCGCCAGTCTGTTAGACCGACTCCGCGAGAACAGGATTTTTGGACCCCAGCTAGTTAAAAGACTTCGGAGATGATCCAGTTGATTCAGGACAGGATGAGAACAGCCCAGTGCAGACAGAAGTCTTATGCCGACCTTCGTTGTCGCAGACTTGAGTTCGCAGTGGGAGATCATGTATTCTTACGGATTTTTCCGATGAATGGCGTGTTGAGTTTTGGGAAGAAGGAAAGCTTAGTCCCAGATTGTAGGTCTTTTTGAGATCACTGAGCGAGTTAGTTCCATTGCCTATCGTTGGCACTTCCACCCAGATTTCCGGATGTTCACCCCGTATTCCTCGTATCGATACTTCGCAAATACCTTCATGACCCTTCTCACATGATTTAGCACAATACCATTCAATTAGGACACGATTTTTCGTTCACCAAGAAGTCGATAGTTATAGTGGATCGGTAGGTGGAGAAAGTTCGGTCAAAGGTCTTGCCATCTGTGGAGTTTCTTTGGCGTAGCCGCCTACTGAGGAGATCACTTAATGCGAAAGCTGTTTCCCTCGTCTTTTCAAATGTACGCATAGGTAAAATTTTAAATTCGGGGACTGAATTTCTTTAAGGGGGAAGATTTTAACGTTTTAGAAATCGTTTAGGTGAATTTTCCGTTAATAGGTAAAATAAATTGTGTTTTACGTAAAAACCTAGAAGTGATTATTTATCTGTATAGAATTCACTGCACCTAGTTTAACTAGGAAATTGCTAGTTGCGGTATTTAGTTGGTCAATTGTAAATTTTAGTTCACTTAAATATTTTTCCTTAATTAAAATATTATTATAAGCTTTTAATTATGCACTTAATTAGTGGTAATTACAATTTGGATTAGGTTAATTATGCTAATTTGAATCCATGCTAACTTAATTACAAGATAAAGCATCTTTGACTTCTTTGAAAATATCTTGGAAAATATCTAGATATTTTGAAGGTTAATGGAAAATTTAATTAGAAGGATTTGAGGTGGCATAAAGTAATTAAGCTTTAATGGTGTTTTTAACTTAGATTTTTCCACACACTTCCCATTCTTTCTTGAAGTGGCCGAACCACCCCCCTCCCCCCTTCCCCCCCCCCCCCGCTTGCTGTCCCAAACTTTTTCTCACCCTATTTCAACTTCTTCAAGCTCCAAAAATTCATCAAAAATTATCAAATAATCCCACAAACTCTAAAACAAATCCATACCCATTATTCTTTAGCCTAAGTCTGCTTGGATCTTCATGAAAGTTAGCATTTTGGAGGTTATTTTGATGATCTAGTTGTAAGTTTGTGAATCAAGTGGAGATATAAAATCCTAACCCTAAACTTTAGCTGTTTTTTAAATACCTTAATCTAGTTATTAGATGTTTTAATAAAGCTTTAATTAGCATGTTTGAAATTCAAGAAAAGATTTTTGAAGATCAAGTTAAGATTTTGTTTATTTGTAATGGTTAAGTGAGTTGTTTAGACAAGGAAAACTTAACCTAGTTATGAGATTATTAATTGTTATTTTTCCTAATTGTCTAATTAAACTTAAATGCAAACTAGATTTTAGAAAATCTTATGTGGGTGAGATTAAAATTCTAGTAAGGGTTTGTGTGGTTTAATCAAGCTATTATGTGATGATTGTGATCGCTAGTTTTGGTTAAACTACTAGATTTGAGCTAAAATGTTTAAAAGGTGCTTACTAGGTTTTCGGATAAATTAGGCGTGGATTTCAATTGACGTTGAGATATTATATATATTATCTTCCACGTTATATATTGTGTTGTGAATGCACGATCGGTACGATCAGGGACTAGTCTTGGTGGTTGTGTCGTTTAGCGTTTCTAGCTGGGGTTGTACCGATATCGTACGCGTTTTGTGCACTAAGTGTACAGTGTATTTACCTTGTGGACGTTATCCTTGCGTTTCGTTGTCTTTGTGTCGGTGCATGATATGTAGTCTTATGTTTTGTGTTTGTGAAATTTTAGGATCGCGAGCAGGGACTTCGGACGCTGCGAAGAAAGGGAAGCAGGTGGTCGGATTTACTTAGCTCGAGGTCATCGGTGAGTAGATTTAACATCTATAGGGGAATTGCCCGCATTGCGTTATGCGTCTGGGCTAGATTATATGACATGATTATTAGTTACAAGTATATGGACATTGATTGTGTATGTGCACCATTGTTGCATATCTCATTGCCTATTGTATACGGACATAGTATTAATGAGACACAACACTATTATTGACGGTTCATGTTGCATGGGCACAAATTGTATGCTACACACACACCGTCGGTAATTGCCATGACACGCACTACACCTATACATATGTAATTTTGTACTGGTTAGGGACATTGCGACATGATCCTTATTTCCATTGTGTATAAGAAAGATAGCATACACATATACCTTGCTATGCCTATATGCTTACACATATACATATATGATATTATATTGGTTAGGGACATTGAGACTTGATTCTTATTCTATTGTGCATATGAGATATAACTAACACATATACATACGTGATATTGTATTGGTTAGGAACAATTGAGACATTGATTCTTATTCCATTGCGCATATGAAAGGTAGTATACTTGTATGCCTACATATACATCATACATACATATTACATATACACCCACATACCTTGCTATTGCTACATGTACATCATGGATACATACTTACATGTACACCCACATATCTTGCTACAACTACATGTATATCTTGCATACATACTTACATGTATACCCACATTCCTTGATATAGCTACATATACCCTTAACTGGTATTGTATTGTCATTTGATATTGAAACGATTATTGTGCTATTGCGCTTATGAAATGCATCATACATACCTGCTTACATGTAGACACACATATCCTGCTATAGTTACATGTACACCGCATATGATGCTGCACTTGATTTCGGAAGAATTGGGAACCGCATGATATATTTTAAAACTGGATTCATTTAAAAGAGCGGTTTCCTTTAATATGGCCATATTACTGTTTTATGTTGCATATATTATATTTCATGGATTTACGCATTTGAGATATGGATTTCATATGATGTTTTCTGGATTTGAGGACCGTGGTATTTCATGAAATTATGCATTGTTTGAAAAACCCGATTTCTCTTGATATGATATTTAGATGCGTCCACCATGAGTTTTCTCGGTTCTGAGACTTGTTTTAGATACCCCATGATAGGAGTGGACGAGGCCGTGTGTGGGTACATGGTGGGGCCCAGAGGTATCCCGAGACAAGAAGACTCGTATTGTTAGGCGGTGAGCCCGAGGCAGGGGAGTACTACCTTACCAGTGACAGTATTTGGACTCGGCAGATATCTGGAGGATACCGACCGGAGTTATGAGACGTATGGATACGTGGACTGCGAGTGTCGGAGCTAGACACTCGGGTTCCGTAAGACGTATGATACGGACATGAGGGTCGGTCCTGGTGACGGCGCCTGACAGATGAGTATTTACGTGTCGATGCTGGACACTGGTTTTCATAATGTTTTCTGGTGTCGATATTGGACACTCAGGTTCCATGAGACTTACAGGATATGAGGGCCGATCTGAGGATGTGATGCCTTTGGTATTAGGATTTGGAGTGTCATTGATGGACACTAGTCTGTCCACGATGAGAATTCCGTGAGGATGACATGTTTTATCCTATACTCAGCATTTATTTGATATGCATTGCTTCATGTATTAGTAGTACCTGATAGAGTACCTTTCAAGACTGTTGCATATACATATTGCCATTTATTGCTATCAGTTTGCATGTGATAGATTATCGCAGTACGTGCATACCTACAATTACCGGCATGATGTTATTTACTATTCACGAGTTGGAAACTCACCTCCGTTGTGCCACAGTGTTTTGCAGGTAGACCCTCAGAGTAGTCGCGGCAGGGCTCCATTATATTGTATCTTTTCCGGCGGATACCACTACGGTTGGCTTGAGCCTTTGCTATAGGTGGGTTCACGGTTATCCGTTTATATACCTTGTATATCTTTTATTGTATCTAGTACTCTCCATCTACCACCTTCATGTATTTGACTTAGAGACGAGTTGTGTGGATCGATGTTGTAATATTTTGTGACTTTGGGTACCGTGCTCATGGGAGCCGGCCTTTGCTATGTAGTTTTATCTCCTTATGCTGGTTTCATTTATATTTCTTCGCTACGGCGTCATATATATGCTTGTGGTGGTTGTTTCCGCCTTTGGGTGTCGATTTTCTCCTGTTTGGGGATGCTTTATTTATATTCTATGTTGTACCCGTTTCGGGGCTAGTTTTTACAAAGGAGGTGCTGCCAAAATTTTTAAGAAAACAACTTAAGTTAAAGAATTTTTACTTGAAATTCCCAAAAGCTTTTAACAATGTTCTTATCACTTACTACTTTTGATGGTTTAGATTGCTGGGTTTTCAGCTTACTTAAATTGCGTTACGCATGTGGACGTTGTGTGGTTTAAGGGCCGTCACGTGCCAAATTTTTTATCGTGACACGACACTACACTGGCAATGGGTTTAACCACAAGTCGCAAGCGGTACTAGCTGCACGTAATTCCCCCCAGGTATATGTCGATAAGAAGGCCGATGAGCAAACTCATCCAAACTCCTACTGAGCCTATCTATAACAATCTATGTACAGTCTGGTCTGTTCGTCTAAGAGTATCGCATATCAGGCCTAGGGGGAGGTAAACGTCAGACCCTAATAGCGTAATAAGTGGTGTCGGAAAGTAGCCCAAAACACCCTGAAAAAATACTGGAGTAGCTACCAGTAAATCTCGCTTGCCTTGGCCAAGGAATTTGTGTAATGGCCTTTCGAACACAGCATGATATCAACCACTAATACTAGGAGAGACGAATCCTATCTAACCGCCACTGCCTCCAAGTGCTTCGGGACTGCACCCAACTACTACCTTTTTGCATGACTCCTTTGAGTCGTTGTAGGGTAGTAATCAAAGTACAGTGGGAACACACTCGAGGCGAAGTAGCAGTGTCAAGTCACAGACTATACTATACTTATGTCACCTGGGAACTACTACCCGACGATAGGTATAATACCCACCAGCAGTTCCCGAAGAGTCCTGACTGGTGTACTCATAACCTAATAAGCACCTGCATACTATCTCCAGTACAACGTACTAATGGCTATGGGACAGACCATCTCCCCTGCTAGGATGAGAAACGTATACCCTAGTCTCCTCAGGAGTATCGATGCCCCGTCTCGATAATCCTACGACTAAGGACTTGTAAAAGAATGTGCTTATAGACTACCCAGGCCCACTAGTGTGATCGCCATCACAACGCTGGTAATCAAGCAAAGATCCTAAGGGCTCCACCAATATGTATAAGCGATATGCTAAGAAACACATGCACATATTGAGGTAGAAACAAACCAGGTAGCATACTACCATTTTGAGCAAGACTGTTACTATATCCGTTTATATCCCAAGCTCTCATTAAGTAATATACAAACCAGTGTGATACAATAATGGCCTCTAGGGTATATATCACTAACAATCTCCTACTTGCACTAAGGCCATATATTAGCATATCGCAGACCTATGATCTCGAATAGCCTCTCGAACTGTGTCTGAGGGATGGTCTTGGTGAGTGGATCTGCAGTGTTGTTCTCCGAATCCACTCTCCTCACCTCGATCTCACTGATCAGGTGGTACCACCTCAAGATATGTCTAGATCTCTAATGGGAACTGGGTTCCTTCCTTAAAGCTATAGCACTGTTGTTGTCATAATACTAACGTATTCGACCAACAATGGAAGGATCCTCCTGAAGTTCAGTTAAGAACTTTCTCATCCAGACTTCTTCTATTGCGGTGTCACATGCAGCGAAATACTCTGTTTCCATCGTCGAGTCTACAACGGTGTTCTGCTTGGAGCTCTTCCAACAGACTGCCCCTCCACTGAGGGTAAAGACATAACCCAACATGGAACTGGAGTCATCCTTATCACTCTGGAAGCTGGAGTCAGCAAAGGCCTCGATCTGGAGGTCCTTTTCCGCTATACACCAAGAACATCTCCTTAGTCCTTCTCAGATACTTGGGAATGTTCTTTACTTCTATCAAGTGCTTCTCCCCTGGGTTTGACTGATACTGGCTTACCACGCTAAGTGCATAAGCAACATCTGGTCTGGTACACAACATCACATATATTATAGAGCCTATTGTAGAAGCGTAGGATATAATCAACATGCGAGCCTTTTCCAAATCAGTCTTAGGAGACTTCTCTTTGGAGAGGGTGATTCCGTGATATTCCTTAGCATGGTGTTGATGTACCTTGACTATAAAAAGTCCCACCATCCTCTTTGATCTATCACGATAGATCTGGATCCCCAGAATGTAGTTGGCATCACCCAGGTCTTTCATGGAGAACCTCTGTGATAAGAATCCTTTGACTGATTGTAATATATATACATGGCTCATCTGTATTTTTGATAAAGTCGAATTATTTGACCGCCTCATTAAAATAGATGTTCCAACTCCGTGATGCCTGCTTTAGTCCATAAATGGACTTAAGCAAGTTGCACACTTTCCCGCTGCTCCTACTCTGATTGAAATCCTCTGGCTGATTCATATAGACGCACTCTTCCAAATTACCATTTAGAAAAATCCGTCTTTATGTCCATCTGCCGATCTCATATCCTTGGAAGGCAGCAATGGCAAGAAGGATCCGAATGGATTTGAGCATAGCCACTGGAGAAAAGGTTTCATCATAGTCCAAACCAGGTCTTTGACGAAAAACCTTTTGCAACAAGTCTAGCCTTATAAGTTTCAACCTATCCATCTACACCAATTTTCTTTCTGAAGATCCATTTGCAGCCTACGGGTTTTTCCCCTTCTAGAGCAAAGTTCAAAGTTCATACTTTGTTGGTGTACATGGACTCCATCTCGGTCCGCATTGCATCCAGCCATTTTACCGAGTTGCCGCTCTAAATGGCTTGCTTGAATCTAGTTTTCTCATCATTGTCAATGATGCAATCTTCTATATCCCCGTCTATGAGATAGCCGTAGTATCTCTCGAGCGGATAAGACTGCCTACTAGTTCTGCGGAGTGGCGCGGGGATGGCCTGTTCTTTTGAAACTTCTGGTTCTACAATACTTTCAGTAATAGTTTATGATTCTGGAATTTCTACCAGTTTCTATTGCGCTCCCACTATTTTCTTTCAAAAAATGATTTTCCAATAAAATGGGCATAACGAGAAGCAAAAAACCCTTTGTTCCTCTGTGTAATAAAAAAGATACCCCGTGGAGTTCTTTGGGTATCCCACAAACTTACACAGTACTGAGCGTGCCTCGAGCTTGTCCTCATGCTTCTTTTTGACAAAAGCTGGATATCCCTATATCTTCAGATACTGAAGATAGGATTTCTTCACACTCCACATCTGATATGGTGTGGTAGGCACAATCTTGGTAAGAACCTTATTCAAAAGATATGCAGCTGATTCTAGTTCATAACCTCAGAAGGATCATGGTAACTCAGCATTACTCAACATAGAACGAACCATATCCAATAGGGTTCTGTTCCGCCTTTCCAATACACCGTTGTGTTGAGGTGTGTATGGAGGAGTAATCTGAGAGATAATTCCATTCTCTTTTAGGTAACCCAGGAACTCAGCACTTAAGTATTCACCACATCGATCAGATCTCGGTGTCTTGATACTTTTGCCTGTTTGTTTTTCCACGTCATTCTTATATTCTTGGAATTTCTCAAAGACCTTGGATTAATCTTTCATCAAGAAGACATTTCCATATCTAGAGAACTCTTCTGTAAAAGTAATGAAATAGGAATAACCACTTCGTGCAAGTGTAGACATTGGACCACACACATCGCTGTGTATGAGTCCCAAAAGCTCGCTCGCTCTTACTCCGTGTCCAGTGAACAGAGTCTTTGTCATCTTTCCTATGAGACAAGATTGACAAGTTGCATAAGATGATATTCAAACGGATCCAAATATCTGTTAGTGTATATGCCCTAGAGGCCATTACTGTATCATACTAGTATGTATCTTACTTGATGGAAGCTTGGGATATTCACAGTTGTACAGACAATCTTGCTCAATATAGTAGTATGCTACTTGGTTTGTCTCTGCTTTAATGTGTACATGTGTGTTTACTTATTATATCACCTATACGCATTAGTAGAGCCCTTAGGATCTTTGCTTGATTACCGGTGTTGTGATGGCGATCACACTCGTGGGGGCTGGATAATCTACAAGCACATCCTTATACACGTCCCTAGTCGTGGGAGTATCGAGATAGGGCATCGATACTCCGGAGTAGACTAGCGTATGCGCTTCTCATCCCAGCATGGGAGACGGTCTGTCCCACAGCCGTCAGTACGTCGTACTTGAGATAGTATACGGGTGCTCGTTAGGTTACGAGTACACTGGACAGGACTCATCGGGAACTGATGGTTGGTATTATACCTATCGTCGGTTATCAGTTCCCAGGTGACATGAGTACAGCTTAGTCCGCTGACTTGACATTGTCACTTCGCCTCGAGTGTGTTCCCACTGTTCTTTGATTACTACCCTACCACGGCTCTACTGAGTCGTGCAAACAGGTAGTAGTTGGGTGCAGTCCCGAAGCACTTGGAGGCTGTGACGGTTAGACAGGATTCGTCTCTCCCGGTATTGGGGGTTGACATCGCGCTGTGTCTAGGAGAGCCATTATACGAGTAGTCCCTGGCCAGGGCAAGCGAGATATACTGGTAGGTTTCCAGTGTTATCTCAGGGTGTAATGGGCTTCACTCCGACACGACTTGTACCGCTATTAGGGGACTGACGTTTACCGCCCCCCTAGGCCCGCCATGCGATGTATCAGACGAACAGACCGGACTGTACGGAGATTGTCACATACAGGCTCAGTAGGAGTTCGGATGGGTTCACCTCATCGGCCTTCTTATCGACATCTACCTGGGGACCGTTATGTACAGCTAGTGCCGCTTGCGGTCTGTGGTTAAACCCACTGCCAGCGTAGTGTCGAGTCTTTAGAGTCCCACACAGAGAGTTTCCCTGCACTGAGCGAAACGTGTAGAGGCCGTATGGTTTTACGGCAGGGCTACGATCACTTACGTACACTTGTGTGCGTATGGTGTTCGGGCAGGCAGTACTAGTGGGCTTTGGTTTAAGCCGGATCCTAGCATTGCGCGGATGGATTTGTTTTGTCTTCTGCGCATCCGCATTCTACGGAATACGGATGCAGGTGTGTATGCACAGTTTTCCGGAGCGGTGAAGGAGGAGGTGCCTCATTAGGGTTTTGGAAGTTGGTTCGGCCAAAACCGTTATGTGGCAGGCTCATTAGGGTTTTGACAGTTGATTCGGTCAAAACCATTTTGAGGCGGACTCATTAGGGTTTTGACAGTTCGTTTGGTCAAAACCATTATGAGCCGCGGATATCATTTACTAATCTTTTTAGTGATAATTTTATGATGGCTAATTGCATTGACCATTTGACCCCGTTGATCTCTCTTGACTTTGTTGACCGGTTGACCGTGTTGACCATTGACTTTCAAGAGGGATCTACACTCTTCTTTTCATTTTCTTTTTCTTTTGGATTATGATAATGGTCATTTCAATGTAGCCATCAAACTTTATCTTGATGGGATTAGTAATGGTGTTTTTTTTTACATTATTGCAACCATGGTTATTTTTCTTTGGATCATAATTTCTTTCTCACTCTCTCTCTCTTGTTTTTCAAGTGAGAAGAAAAGAAAAAGCTCCATGGTTGCTAACCTTCCTCCTTCTTCTTCCTCCTCTTGTTTTTATCTTTTGATCTTATGTATTGAGAGATAAAGATCTCACAAAGACAAAACCATCTCTTCATCACTTCTACACAACCTAGGGCTTTTAGATTAGCAATCTCTTTGCCCTAGTTACCTCGGCTCGAGGTGGAGCTCGGTGCACATCTCTCGGGTGGATCGTCTACGACTCAAGGAGGCCGCGGAGGTGACCAAAGTCTGGATCAACCCTCGGAGTAAGCAAGGAGAAGAACAACAAGAAGAGAAGGAGTTCAAGTTGAGGTATAACCCCTAACCGAGTAGATACATCTCTAGTTAGGATGCTAGTGTATTGTTTAGCAAAGATCCGGCATTTACGGTCCATGTTACCAAGTTTAGAAAAAAATTTGTTTTACCGTTTCCGCAACCCTGAAAGTATCGGGAGAGGTAACGTGGACCTAACAGTGGTATCAGAGCCTAACTAAACATGAACTAGCTAGGTAGTAGAGTGTATCGAAGTTCGAATCGGAAAAATCGAAAAACCAAAATGTCAAAACCCTAGTTTTCTGTTAAAATTTTTTCTGGTCAAAACAAAATTTGTCATACTCCAAAAATCATCTCAGGGTTTTTAGAAGAAAGCCACCAAAAACGAGCCAGTAACTCGACCAAAGAGCCGCGGAACCGCGGCCATCTTGGTGAGTCACTGGGTCGATTTTGGTGCAGTGTATTTCTGACTTGGTTTTAGGATTTTTAAGATGGTTTATATATGCCCAGATTTTCCAGAATAGAGATTTGTTTTTGGGGGACTATAAATCCGTATTTTTCCGAACTTCAATACACTTTGACTATAAAGGTTATATCTGTGATGTTTATATGTATTGAACGTCGGCTAATCGCTATATGTCGATTAGTCGGGGTTATACATATCTGTGATCTGTGATTGTTGTTGATAGTTTGTGTATATGAACTCGTTGGATTGTCGCGGATGAATAGCCGGGATGGATGTGAGATGAGAGTTTCTTTTTCTTTCATTCATGTAATAAATTTGTAAATTGATGTAATATTATTTGTATGGTCGCACAACCGGGTCGGGGTTGTAGCCGCCATTGTATAATTCTTTTACTGTTTTTGCTCCTAGGATAGACCCATGGAGGGGGTGCACAAACTACCGGGTATCTCGAAGTGCCGAGTGGCCTACTCATGGCATTGAGGGAGGTTGCTTCGCTTCGGGTACTTGGCGGGTAGTTTACCGCACCCGTAGGGGTCTTGGGTGGGGTATTGGCTATTCATCGCTACCGTGTAATCCGCTTTTCGTTGCAGGCTCGAACGAATCGCGGGTTCCTAGTATATCCAAAGTGTTCATCTGTGATCTGGATTGGCTATCATTGCTGTATATCTATATATAATAACTATTTAGACGTTGCTTATGTTTTACAGCCGCACTAGCCCAGCCCCCGCTCTGTCGTTAGTTAAGTAACCTAACGGGTGATGAC
Source organism: Agapanthus africanus (assembly GCA_030015575.1). Classification (NCBI taxonomy): domain Eukaryota; kingdom Viridiplantae; phylum Streptophyta; class Magnoliopsida; order Asparagales; family Amaryllidaceae; genus Agapanthus; species Agapanthus africanus. Next base: position 87,259,267 of record JASDDO010000012.1, on the reverse strand, counting down.
GGGGCCCCGTGGCGAATGCGAATGGCATAAGCGTACGTCATATTTTGGTTGTTTTCTGTAATGGTAGGATTTAAATGATGGGACGCATTAAAAGAACTAATGCAAGAAAATAAACCTAAAAGACGTTGTTGGAACAAGTTTTTCAAAAAGCTGTTATTGCAAGGACGATCATTTTTGTTTTGCATCGCAGTATTCGGTTATGAATGCCCAGCACCTCAGTCGATGAGGCAAGGGCCGAGATCCCCTCATCGGGAGTGACCCCTTGGACAAAAGTTTGCGTCAGGGTAATAACGTCACTATAGTTGATTATTCTTGCTTTGCATCGAGGTATTCGTCTTATGAATGCCCAGCACCTCACTCGACGAGAAAAGAGCCGAGATCCCTTCACAGGGAGTGACCTCTTTAGCAAAAAGTTTTCGCCACTATATTTTCAAAAGGGCAATCACGTTCCTTCAACGATATCAAGTTCATTACGTTAACGGGTTTTTCGCCAAAAACCCAGCCGTAGCCCTCCGTCGTTTCAGATTAATATTATTTAGTATTCGTACTGCGTTTGTTGACCTAGTCAAGGCGTAGTGAACGGTAGCTGAATGATATTTTTCTGTGGATTGCAAATGTGATTGGTTAGGACAGTCGTACGGTCTTGTTGACCTAGTCAAGGGCACGTACGGTTGGGTCTAATGCAGTCAGGATAATGACGAGTAGAACTTGACTAACGGTTTGTGGCTTGTTGACCTAGTCAAGGTCATAAACCGTAAGGGGCAAAAACCACATCGGGAGTTTCAAAAGTACTGAAACTTGCAGATTTCGCATACCTTCTGGAGTGTGGTAGCAAGAGTGGATTCCATCTAGGTTATCACACAAGGACAGTTGGATCCCGATCCCACTGATGAGTTGGATTACTCTCGGGAGATTACTTTCACTTAACGATCAATGCTATAAACCTAGTAGGTGCCTAGAAAGGTGTTAGCGGGGCTACGCCCCCAGGGAAAAGAGGTTCTTAAATTAAGGAACTTCGCGAAAGCGTTGGAATACCCCCCTCGAAGTACCGACACTAGCCTGGCTGAACGGTTAAGCAAGTATTGTGACGTGAATGAAATCCCGACTAGTTCTTCTTTTAAAAAGGTTTTAAGAAGAATTTGAGGAAACAGTGGGAGACATCCTGGTTAGATAAACTAATAAACCAATCTAATCTTGCAAGAGCGCACGCTGAGTGTTTCTTTTCTCTCTCTCCAGGTAGCAGCCATTTCACGCCCTAATCAAGATAATAAAATATATCGCTTGACCGATCCGAATTCTTATTCGGGGCTGGGGAAAGTTGGTTCAGCTCTAACTTGTGACAACAGTCATGAGTATGAGAATGGGAAAGGGGATTGTATGGATTTCCAGGATACCCAGTTGAAGAAGAAGCATGGTTTTGCATCTACTTCAGGTGTTCTTGTAATTGAGAACTGTTTTACGGTCAGCCCTATCTCCTGGATACTTGATACCGGATCAAGATCTCATATCTGTAATTTATTGCAGGGACTGAGAAAAAGTAGGAAAGTTGCACCGGGTGATATGTCGCTCAGAGTAGCAAACGGAGCACAAGTTAATGCGGCAGCCGTCGGTGAATATCACCTAGTATTGCCAAATGGCAAGACTATGATTTTGAACGATTGCTACTATGTACCCTCCATGGTTTGCAACATCATATCAGTTTCTTTACTCAATAAAGATGGATATAACTTTGTTCTTGAAAAGAATATCGTGAACATTTACCTTCATAAGGTACTGGTTGCAGAGGGTACACTGTGTAATGGTATCTACGTTCTAAATCAGAATACAGTTCTCAATATACAAAACACACGCAAGAGAAAGAATTCAGATACGAATGAATCCTACTTGTGGCATTGTAGACTTGGTCATATCGGAGAGAAAAGACTGAGTAAGTTACATAAAGATGGACTCTTGAATGCGTTCGAGTTTTCATCTTATGAAACTTGTCAGTCTTGTCTCAAAGGAAAGATGACCAAATCTCCGTTCACCGGACATGGAGAAAGAGCAACCGAGCTCTTGGGACTCGTACATAGTGATGTATGCGGTCCGATGTCTATACATGCAAGGGGTGGGTTCTCGTACTTCATCACATTCACTGACGATCTCTCTAGGTTCGGATATGTGTATCCGATGAAACACAAATCTGAAGCTTTTGAGAAATTCAAGGAATTTAGAAACGAAGTAGAGAACCAGACAGGCAAAAGTATCAAGATCCTCCGGTCTGACAGGGGAGGGGAGTACTTAAGCACGGAATTCCTAGATTACTTAAAAGAGAATAGTATCCTCTCTCAGATTACTCCTCCTTATACACCACAGCACAACGGTGTATCGGAGAGGAGGAATCGTACCCTTCTGGATATGGTTCGCTCTATGATGAGTAATGTCGAGTTGCCTTTTTCATTTTGGGGGCATGCGCTATTGACAGCAGCATACCTATTGAATGATGTTCCGTCTAAATCAGTGCCTAAGACTCCGTTCGAGATATAGAATGGAAAAAGGCCATATCTTAAAAGATTTAAGATATGGGGTTGTCCGGCTTATGTTAAAACGCATAAACCGGATAAACTAGAGGCACGGTCAGTTTTATGTAAATTTGTGGGATATCCAAAGAATGGTTATGGATATCTATTCTACCACACCGAGGAACAGAAGGTGTTTGTTGCTCAGCATGCCGTTTTCTTAGAAACGGAGTTTCTTGCAAAAGAAATTAGTGGGAGCACGGTATGGAAGAAATTCAGCGACCACAAACCGAAACTGAAAATTTGACAGAACCTCAGGATTCAATAACCCCAGACGAACCTCAGCCACTCCGCAGATCTGGTAGGATTTCTCATCCGCCCGAGAGATACTACGGTTTTCTCATAGACGGGGATCGAGAGGATTGCATCTTGGAAGAAGATGACCCTACCAGTTTCAGGCAGGCCATTATCAGTAGGGACTCTGATAAGTGGCAGGAAGCAATGCAATCCGAAATGGAGTCCATGTACGCCAATAAAGTATGGACCTTGGATATTGCTCCACCTGGAGTAAAACCCGTTGGATGCAAATGGATCTACAAAAGGAAACTTGGTGTAGATGGGCAGGTGGAAACCTATAAAGTTAGACTCGTTGCAAAAGGTTTTCGTCAAAGACCTGGTTTGGACTATGATGAAACTTTTTCTCCGGTGGCTATGCTCAAATCCATTCGGATCCTACTTGCCATTGCTGCCTTCCATGACTATGAAATCTGGCAGATGGATGTTAAAACGGCTTTCCTAAACGGTTGTTTGGAAGAGTGCATTTACATAGATCAACCAGAAGGTTTCGTAGACAGTGGGAGCAGCGGGAAGGTGTGCAAGTTGCTTAAATCCATTTATGGATTAAAGCAGGCATCGCGGAGCTGGAACATCTGTTTTGATGAGGTAATCAAGGAATTTGATTTCATCAAGAACGAAGATGAACCCTGTGTCTATAAGAAGATTGTAGGACGAACTGTCGTATTCCTAGTCTTGTACGTGGACGACATTCTTTTGATAGGAAATGATATTCCTATGCTACAATCGGTCAAGCTATTTTTGTCACAAAGGTTCTCCATGAAGGACCTAGGTGATGCCTCGTACATTCTGGGGATCAAGATCTATAGAGATAGATCCAAGAGACTACTGGGACTTTCGCGGTCCAGGTACATAGAGACCGTACTAAAGAGATTTAGTATGGAGGATTCCAAGCGCGGTAACATACCCGCATTGCACGGAATTACCCTCTCCAAGAAGATGTCTCCTAAGACTGACGAGGAGAGGGTTCGCATGAGCACTATACCCTACGCTTCGGCGGTAGGATCTATAATGTATGCGATACTATGTACAAGACTGTCACGTCCCGAAAGTACGGAATATGACCGGTACTTAAACTACGAAACGTCTCGAGGCGTACGTAATCTAAGTAAGCCGAAAACCCAGAAATCCAAACCAAGTAAAGTAGTAGAGTGAAGGAAAACCAATTTAAAATCAAGTAGTTTTAATAGCATAAGCCGAGTTATGCGGTTTTAAAAATATCAAGTATTTCCTGAAAATTTCGGCAGAATCTCCTTTGTAAATACTGGCTCCCAAACGGGATACAACATGAATAGTATACGAAATCAATAAAAAGGCATCCCCAAGCGGGAGCTAGCTCTTCGTCAATCAACGGTCACAACCACACAAGCAATATAATATACAACGCCAAGGGCGAGGATCAAAACTCAAAAGGAAACTCAAAACAGCAAGAAATCCAAAGAAATACAACGCGCGACTCTAAGGTCGAAAGAATAAACATCACTGGTCTCTATCTGAGATAAATACAAGTTTGGTTGATGGAATTTCTAGATACAACAGAATAATAATATACAAGAAATATAATGGGGGTACGATACAAGTAAACCCACCTACTAGCAAATCACCCGAAGGAAATTATGCCCGCAAGCCGTAAAGAAACCTGTACGGCAAACCTGCAAGAAACTGGGGCACAACGAGGGTGAGTTGCCAACTCGTGAATAGAAAAAACATCTACGCACAGAAATCGCATAAATAACGCAAGCTAGGTCAATGATCATAATATATCCTCAAATATAATAACATGCAGCCTATAACAATGGCTAGGGTAATATCTAATCCGAGTGTGATCTCATGTGCCCATGTCAGTGCCTCAGGTAGCAATATATCATATGAATGAGGTATGAATGCATGAAAACAGAATACATGTAAATGAAGAAAATGTTTTCATAAATTAGTGAGATTTCCTTTGTATTTTTAAAATGAGGTATCATAAATGAAATCAGCATCAACAGTGTCTAGTATCGACACAAAACATAAATCTCAATGTCTCAAAACTTCAGGCTCCGGCTATCCGGACTGGCCTGTATCATCAAATCTCAGTACCTCAATATCTCGAAATCTCAATGTCTCAATCTCAATATGTAGGGCGCCGTCAGTCCAGACCGGCCCCTACCATCCATCTCAAGATCACGACGGTATCCTCCGGATATCCGACGCGTCGGATAAAATCACCGGTAGGTAGTCTCTCCCTGCCAGGCTCATCGTCATCACCACGAGCTTCTTGCCCCGGGGTACCTTACCGGGTCCACCATGTACCCGAAACGGTTCATCCAACTCCTCGAATCGGGTCTCGAAATCCATCCGCAAACTCATGGTGGACGACTCATACATCATGGGAAAAACCGCGCTTTTCATTTAAAAAGAGAAAGAAGAAGTTTGTATATGTTTTGCGGTTTTCCCCAAATCCAGAAAATCTCATGGAAATCTGAATCCAAAACCTCAATAGCACGTAAAAAGTGAATATATGCATGAGAATCCATGAATGCGGCATAACAATGAATAACAGTATGCATGAAGTAGCAGGTAATAACTACAATGTCTAGACTAACATATAAGGCAAGTACACTAATATCATGTCTAAACTACTAGCTAACAGGCTATGTCAAGCAATAATATTTTCTAAGGTGTACGTGACATGGTAATTACCGATGAAGATGTGTGTGAGCCGGCAAGTAAGTGTACGTGGTACATACGCATCATCGGTAATGGTGCTGGTGTCCTAACCACAAGATATCAACAGTAGAATATGAAGCATAATATAAGCATGTGATGCGGAGCGAACAACAATAATGAGCGGGAGCTGAATACTAGACGCAACGATAACTAATCTGCATTAACCTAATATAAGTCCTACAATGGTGCCTTTTGAAATAACACGAATCGTGGGGTTTTGAAAATAGGGGCTACGGTGTTTTTAAGAAAAGATACGTTTTTTGAAATATCCGTAGAATCCCTTGACTTGTCTTTTCAAATACGCACGATTCGTAAGCTTTGAAATAGGTAGGAACCGAATCTAATCTAACAACTAACTAAACTAAAGGGCTAAGCTACAAGCTAGACTACAGGTAAGGAAACCGCCTAACATCTGAGTCGACACATATACATACCTGTATATATATTAGTCGGTGATCCCGCTTCAATAATATCATATCCGATACCATATCTATAATCAGACATCCCAAGTCAAGAGTGCGGATCAATCATCAAGATATAGCTCGTACGTAAATCCGTCGTACGGCATCCCAAATCTGGGTACGGGTCAATATCGCATTCATCACATTGTTCATCTGGTATCCTCTTTATCAAAGATCATAATCCGAGGTACTGATCTACGTCTAGTACAATACTGATACAATCAATGTAATGCATGCGTGTGTATGAAAACACCACGCCTAAACAACCCGCTAAGATATCATATCTCAATTACGGACCATATCACCTCACCGATCTCACGGCCTCAAGCCCAATCTCATCGACCCATCTCCAAACCCAAGTACTATCCTCATAATCCGTGTATATGTATATATATATATATATATACATAGTCCCATACCCATGTGTGTATATATATATATACATATCCCCATATACGCACAGGTAAAATAATGAATGTATGCAAGTGTGCGTGTATAGGTGCAACAACTACTCTAGGGTTTCGCAAGTAACACTTCTAATCCATGAACATGTAACCCTATCATTAACATCCATGTCACACAAGATAAATATCATAAATATATAGTATATATACATACTATACATCAAACTGCGGGGGTGCTATACGCCATCCACCCGACTTCTCCCCGTAGATATAAATCTACTCACCTGGTCCTCGCTCGCCAGTGCCGACGTCACCACTCGCTTGATTGTCATCTCGAAGTCCACATGGGGGTACCTACATGTCATAACGTATTGTGTCACATAAAAATCAAATTCGAAATCGAAACGGCATACGAAACCAAATCGGCACGCGTATCACGTATAGGTCAAAACCTATCGCCTACGCATGCAAGAATAGTCAAACCAACCTTCGATGTCGATGTACCAACATCAACACATCGAGAAAAACCCAAACACACCAATGATGATTTCAAAACTCATTAATTATAATATTAAGTAGAATGAAACTCATCAAAACCCCAAAATAAATCAAATCGATTTATTTCCGAAAACCTAGAAAGCACAAAATTTTCGTTTTAATTCGAAACTTGATGTTTTAACAAAACTAATGGCCATAATATCCACTAAATATCATAATTATGTCATATAAACCATTTCCACAATTTAATCTCATCAATTTTTATAAAACTAAAAAGTCTAGTTTTGCAATTTTATCAAATTTTAACAATTTCAAGTAAAAATGCACAAAACAACAACTAAGATTGGTTTTGCATGATTCAAAGGTATTAAACCACTCATGGAAACCTTAATGATGTGCTAAAAATCCTAACTAGATTTTAATCTCACTTAATTACATTAATCCTAAAATCTAGTTTGCAACATAATACAATTTGGACAATTTCTTTTTAAAGTGAATTTGCAACTAACAACTAACTTGGGTTTTGAAATTCTCAAGATTATAAATTACACAACACAACCATAACCAAATAATCCAAACCCTAACTCCCAATTCAACTCTTCTCTTTAAATTTCAACTTTCAATTAATCCCACAATTTAAACACCTAATTAGCTTAGATCACAATAAAAACTAACAAGGTACAATTAGTGTAAGATTATACCTCTCAAATTTGAAGATCTAACATGAAAATCTTGGCCTCCAAAATAGCTTCTTGATCCATGATCCACACTAGAATAGGTTAAGAAGAAATGGGTAAAGATTGGATTTTGATTTTGTGGGATTTTTGTGTTGATTTTTGGGCATTTTGTTGAATTTTTTTGATGCAAAATGAGAGAGGAAGAAAGTGGGGTTGTTGTGGTGCTGGAAAAAGAGGGCTCGGCCAATGTTGTGAGGGGGAGAGAGAGAGTGGTGTGGGTTTTAAAGTCAACACAAGATCATGCTTCATTTTCTTTATTTCCTTTTCTTTTCTTTTCTTTTCTTTTTTATTCTTTCTTCTATGTGTGAGGAATGAGGTGGGGACTTGGGTGATTGGGGCAGCCTAGGCTCAGCCATGGGAGGAAAATGGTGTGTGTGTGTATGTGTGGGTGAGGGAAAAAGATAAATACAATACCCCAGTTCCCATTAACACTAACTTCACCGAAAAAAGCATTTTTCTTCGATATTTTCCAAACCGTTTTGGCAAACCATTTCATTTCAAAACCACATGATAAAATTTTGTTTAATGTGTTATGATGCAAAAAATTTGTTTCAACTCATTCCAATTTGTAATTTTCCCTAATTAAATGTATTAGTGACGGCTTAAAATAATATTAAAATAATTAATTTCGGAAAAAATTTCAGAAAATTTGAAATTTCACCAGTGGCTCAATAAACACCAAATACTAGCAATTACATAGCTAGAATATGTATATTTAATTTTTATAATAAGATATTTGCATTTTGACTTTTTACAGAAAACCCCCTTATTTTACCGATTTTCCGAAATTTCACCGAAACGATTTTCAAAACGCTACAAAGACCAGATGTAGCTTACGCGCTGAGTGTGGTAAGCCGGTATCAGTCAGACCCAGGGGAGGACCACTGGACAGCAGTGAAGAACATTCTCAAGTATCTAAGAAGGACTAAGGAGATGTTCCTGGTTTACGGTAATGGAGACCTCAGGGTCGAGTCCTTTACCGATTCAAGCTTCCAGAGTGACAAAGATGACAGCAAGTCTGTCTCGGGTTTTGTGTTTACCCTCAACGGAGGGGCGGTATGTTGGAGGAGTTCCAAACAGGATACCGTCGCAGACTCGACGATGGAGGCTGAATACATTGCTGCAAGCGATGCCGCAAAAGAGACGGTCTGGGTGAAGAAGTTCATTAGTGAACTTCAGGTGGTTCCGTCCATTGTTGACCCAATACCTTTGTATTGCGATAACAATGGGGCTATAGCTTTAGCGAAGGAACCAAGGTCCCATCAGAAATCCAGGCACATCTTAAGGCGGTATCACCTGATCAGGGAGATCATTGATCGCCAGGAGATCGAGGTGCGGAGAGTGGACACAAAGGACAACACAGCGGACCCATTCACGAAGGCCTTACCCCAGACTCAGTTCGAGCGGCTGATCGAGATGATAGGTCTTCGATACGCCAGTACATGGCCTTAGTGCAAGTGGGAGATTGTTAGTGTATATGCCCTAGAGGCCATTACTGTATCATACTAGTATGTATCTTACTTGATGGAAGCTTGGGATATTCACAGTTGTACAGACAATCTTGCTCAATATAGTAGTATGCTACTTGGTTTGTCTCTGCTTTAATGTGTACATGTGTGTTTACTTATTATATCACCTATACGCATTAGTAGAGCCCTTAGGATCTTTGCTTGAATACCGGCGTTGTGATGGCGATCACACTCGTGGGGGCTGGGTAATCTACAAGCACATCCTTATACACGTCCCTAGTCGTGGGAGTATCGAGATAGGGCATCGATACTCCGGAGTAGGCTAGCGTACGCTTCTCATCCCAGCATGGGAGACGGTCTGTCCCACAGCCGTCAGTACGTCGTACTTGAGATGGTATACGGGTGCTCGTTAGGTTATGAGTACACTGGACAGGACTCATCGGGAACTGATGGTTGGTATTATACCTATCGTCAGTTATCAGTTCCCAGATGACATGAGTACAGCTTAGTCCGCTGACTTGACACTGTCACTTCGCCTCGAGTGTGTTCCCACTGTTCTTTGATTACTACCTTACCACGGCTCTACTGAGTCGTGCAAACAGGTAGTAGTTGGGTGCAGTCCCGAAGCACTTGGAGGCAGTGACGGTTAGACAGGATTCGTCTCTCCCAGTATTGGGGGTTGACATCGCGCTGTGTCTAGGAGAGCCATTACACGAGTAGTCCCTGGCCAGGGCAAGCGAGATATACTGGTAGGTTTCCAGTGTTATCTCAGGGTGTAATGGGCTTCACTCCGACACGACTTGTACCGCTATTAGGGGACTGACGTTTACCGCCCCCTAGGCCCGCCATGCGATGTATCAGACGAACAGACCGGACTGTACGGAGATTGTCACATACAGGCTCAGTAGGAGTTCGGATGGGTTCACCTCATCGGCCTTCTTATCGACATCTACCTGGGGACCGTTACGTACAGCTAGTGCCGCTTGCGGTCTGTGGTTAAACCCACTGCCAGCGTAGTGTCGAGTCTTTAGAGTCCCACACAGAGAGTTTCCCTACACTGAGCGAAACGTGTAGAGGCCGTATGGTTTTACGGCAGGGCTACGATCACTTACGTACACTTGTGTGCGTATGGTGTTCGGGCAGGCAGTACTAGTGGGCTTTGGTTTAAGCCGGATCCTAGCATTGCGCGGATGGATTTGTTTTGTCTTCTGCGCATCCGCATTCTACGGAATACGGATGCAGGTATGTATGCACAGTTTTCCGGAGCGGTGAAGGAGGAGGTGCCTCATTAGGGTTTTGGAAGTTGGTTCGGCCAAAACCGTTATGTGGCAGGCTCATTAGGGTTTTGACAGTTGATTCGGTCAAAACCATTTTGAGGCGGACTCATTAGGGTTTTGACAGTTCGTTTGGTCAAAACCATTATGAGCCGCGGATATCATTTACTAATCCTTTTAGTGATAATTTTATGATGGCTAATTGCATTGACCATTTGACCCCGTTGACGTCTCTTGACTTTGTTGACCGGTTGACCGTGTTGACCATTGACTTTCAAGAGGGATCTACACTCTTCTTTTCATTTTCTTTTTCTTTTGGATTATGATAATGGTCATTTCAATGTAGCCATCAAACTTTATCTTGATGGGATTAGTAATGATGTTTTTTTTTATATTATTGCAACCATGGTTATTTTTCTTTGGATCATAATTTCTTTCTCACTCTCTCTCTTGTTTTTCAAGTGAGAAGAAAAGAAAAAGCTCCATGGTTGCTAACCTTCCTCCTTCTTCTTCCTCCTCTTGTTTTTATCTTTTGATCTCATGTGTTGAGAGATAAAGATCTCACAAAGACAAAACCATCCGTTCATCACTTCTACACAACCTAGGGCTTTTAGATTAGCAATCTCTTTGCCCTAGTTACCTCGGCTCGAGGTGGAGCTCGGTGCACATCTCTCGGGTGGATCGTCTACGACTCAAGGAGGCCGCGGAGGTGACCAAAGTCCGGATCAACCCTCGGAGTAAGCAAGGAGAAGAACAACAAGAAGAGAAGGAGTTCAAGTTGAGGTATAACCTCTAACCGAGTTGATACATCTCTAGTTAGGATGCTAGTGTATTGTTTAGCAAAGATCCGGCTTTTACGGTCCATGTTACCAAGTTTAGAAAAAATTTTGTTTTACCGTTTCCGCAACCCCGAAAGTACAGGGAGAGGTAACGTGGACCTAACAATATCCCTCTCTATGTAACTTCTATGCAAGTGTAGACATTGGACTACACGCATCGCTGTGTATGAGTCCCAAAAGCTCGCTCGCTCATACTCCGTGTCCAGTGAACAGAGTCTTTGTCATCTTTCCTATGAGACAAGATTGACAAGTTGCATAAGATGATGTTCAAACGGATCCAAATATCCCTCTCTATGTAACTTCGATAACCGTGTTTCATTGATGTGATCCTGTCTACAATGTCATAAGAAAGCCATATATAATTCTGGAGACTTTCTTATAAGTATGTTCTGGACGTTGAAAACCTAAGCTTGATTTAACACGTATATATCGTCCTCTAGTGTACCTGACTCAATCATACCATAATTCAGGTGGATGTAGAACACGTCGCTTACAAATGTAAAATCATATCCTTCCTTAGAACGTAAGGATACAGATATGATATTATAAACTAGACTAGGTACACACAAACAGTTACGTAAAATTAATATCTGCCCACTTGTCAATCCTAGGTGATATTTCCCCACGGATACAGTGTCTACGCTCATTCCGTTAGCAACCCTGAGAGTCATATCACCTGCCCTGATAACTCTACGGTTTCTCAATACCCGTAAGGAATGAGATCCTGATCTGGTATCTAGTCCCCAAGAAGTAGAGTTAATTGACATACAGTTTTCAATTAAAAACAAACCCGAAGTCGAATCCACAACGTGCTTCGGATCCTGGATTATGGCTTTCCAAGCCCTGCATCCCTTTCTGCCAATACCCTTTCCCGTGACAATAGGAACAGCCCTCCTTCCTTAATATTAGCCCCGAAACTTTTACCCTTCCCTTTCCTTCTACCTTTTTAACACCTCCTATTGGCTTTTAAGAGGTTTTCTTCTTCTTACCCTTGGCTTTCGCCTTGGATCCAGAAGAGGAAGATTCCCCAATTAGCAGAGCGGGTGTCTCCCTGGTTTCCTTCATGGTGCTCTCAACTGGAAGTATAACTTTCTTCCTCTGGGCATAAGTAGAAGGTAGGGACTGTAGAATCAAGTCAGCATATGACTCGTTCTCCAACGTGGTCTCCAGGTCCGTGAGCTGTTTAATACAGCTAGTCATTGTAAGGACATTTTCCCCTATAAATGACCCGATAGCCAACCTCGCTTGAAGCAATTCCTTCGAGGTCTCGTATCTTGTGATACAAGATTGCTCTCCATATAAATCCTTGTTTATGGAGGAGATAGAAACTAAGTCCATCTTCTCGTACTCTCTCTGGTTTTCACCATCTACTGAGGCCAACACGAGGCACTTGGTATTCGTACTGTCTCTTTCCCTTGTCTTACGGATATCCATATCCACGACGGTGGAAACTAGACCTGGGACGGCGGGGGCTTTAGTAGTAAAGAGGTGGTCCAGCTTGTCATGGACAATGGACATCTGGACAAACCTTTGCCAATCAATATAGTCTGGCTCAGTCAAATTATTATCTAGTTGTAACCTATGTCTGGTCACAAGGTCGTTGCGATTAGGAGAGAGAGGAGAAACACTCAGCATGACGCTCTTGCAAGCTTAGATTGATTTTTAGTTTATCTAAACAGGATGGCTCCCACTGTATCTCGAATCCATCTTCAAACCATGGAAGAAGAATTAGTCAGGATTAATCTCACCATACAATACATGCTTAACCTTTCAGCCAAGCTGGTATTGGTACTTCAAGGGAGGTTTTCCAATGCTTTTGCGAAGTTCCTTAATTACAAAACCACTTTTCATTAGAGGCTAGCCCCGCTAACACCGTTCTAGACACCTACTTGGTTTATAGTATTGATTGTGTTAGTGAAAAAATCTTCCTAGCATATACTCACAGTAGGATCGGGATCCAAATATCATTGTGTGATAATCCTGAAGAAATCCTACCAACATTATCACACTCCAAATGGTATGCAGCACTAGCAAGTTTCAGTTTCCTTAGAAACTCCCGATGTGGATTTTTACCCTATGCTCTTATGACCTTGATGAAGGCTAACATATCATAAGTCACATGTCAAGTTCTGCCCATCATTGTCCAGGTTAATTTGAACCCACCCGTACATACCCTTGATGAAGGCCAACATTGTAGTACGACTGTCCCAAACTAATGCATCTATCTATACTACATATGAATACCCAGCAGCTACCAATCACTATGCCTTGACGAAGGCAAACAAATATAGCTTGAATACTATTGAATATTCATAAATGACGGAGGACTACGGCTGGTTTTGGCGAAACCGTGAACGTAGTGAACTTGATTTAATCGAAGGAACCTGATAGCTTTTAAAAGGAGTGGTTTAAGCTCCGCAAAAAGTCTGATGTTTTAGAAAAACCGAGTGGTTTTAAAATTGTTCCAACGATTCAGCTTTGGTTTGTTTGCTTTGCATTAATCTAATGCACCCATCATTTACACCTTTCATCACAGAAAAAGAATAAAATATCACATCCACTTATGCCATCCGCATTCGCCGCTGGGCCTGTCTAACACCATTAGGTTAATTACTAACTCCATAGCAGGGGCTGGACTAGCGCGAATGCAAAATATAACCAAAGTTTATTATATAACATATATAATAATAAACATTCGACTGACGCAATAATAGGCATTCCAGATCACAGATGAACATATTTGATATACTAGGAATTCCGCGTTTCGTTTATGCCTGTAACGAAAAACAGATTCCACGGTCGTGATGAATAGCCAAACCACACCCCAAACCCCTACTGTTGGCTATAATGCCTTCAAGTCAATTATTGGATCGCAGGCACGTGATTGCAATGTTTGAGGGAGGACCTATACCGGTAGAACAGTCTTACTCGAAATGATAGTATGCTATCTGGTTTGTCTTTATCATCGTGTACATACTTTAGATGACATTACAGATCACTATTACGTGTTGATAGAGCCCATAGGATTCATGCTTGACTACTAGTAGTATGATGGCGATCATATACGTGGGAGCTCGGTGGTCTATAAGCACATCCTTAAAGTGTCCCTAGTCGTGGGAGTTTCGAAACTGGGCATCGATACTCCAAGAGTAGACTATTGTATACGGATCGAGACCCCGACGAGGGGCGATGGCCGGTCTCACAAGCCATTGGTGTTAGTTGGTTCACCTAAGATGTATACAGGTGCTCATTGGGTTATGAGTACACCGGACGGACTCGCCAAGAACATGCTAGTTGGTATTATACCTATTGTCAGATAGCAGTTCCCTGGTGACATGTGTACAGGTTACTCTATCGACTTGAGATCGTCATTTGTCTCGTGTGAGTTCCCACTGTGCTTTGATTACTGCCCTACAATGGCTCAAAGGAGTCGTGCAAACAGGTTTTGGTTGGCTACAGTCCCGAACCACATGGAGGCAGTGAACGGATCGTCGGGGATTCGTCTCTCCCGGTATTGGGTACAGTCCCGAGCCACATGGAATGTCATGGTGTCACATATTTCATTGCCACTTCTATATTACCTTTGTGTTTCTCCATAACACCCCGTATCACTACGAAAATCCACGTTTATTGGATAATTCATCGTATAGTTACATACGAACTCAAAGGAACTTGTTCCAGATTCGAGGATGGATTCTAGTTCTGGAGAAATTGAATAGGAATATTCGGTTGTCTTTTCTCTTTACCTTCTCTCAGGTTGCGAGGGCTCCCGGTATTTAGGAGAGTACACCTATTACGCTTATTGGATAGTCTTCTTCCAAATCATAGGCTGGTGCCGAAGGGTAGGGAAGGAAGGGCATCGATACTCTAAGAGTAGACTATTGTATACGGATCGAGACCCCGACGAGGGGCGATGGCCGATCTCACAAGCCATTGGTGTTAGTTGGTTCACCTAAGATGTATACAGGTGCTCATTGGGTTATGAGTGCATAGGACGGACTCGCCGAGAACATGCTAGTTGGTATTATGCCTAGTGTCAGATAGCAGTTCCCTGGTAACATGTGTACAGGTTACTCTATCGACCTGAGATCATCATTTATCTCGTGTGAGTTTCCACTGTGCTTTGATTACTACCCTACTAAGGCTCAAAGGAGTCATGCAAACAAGTTTTGGTTGGGTACAGTCCTGAGCCACTTGGAGGCAGTGAACGGATCGTCAGGGATTCGTCTCTTCAGGTATTGGGTACAGTCCCGAGCCACATGGAATGTCACGGTGTCGCATATTTCATTGACACTTCTATATTACCTTTGTGTTTCTCCATAACACCCCGTATCACTACGAAGATCCACGTTTATTGGATAATTCATCGTATAGTTACATACGAACTCAAAGGAACTTGTTCCAGATTCGAGGATGGATTCTAGTTCTGGAGAAATTGAATAGGAATATTCGGTTGTCTTTTCTCTTTACCTTCTCTCAGTTTGCGAGGGCTCCCGATATTTAGGAGAGTACACCTATTACGCTTATTGTATAGTCTTCTTCCAAATCATAAACTGGTGCCGAAGGGTAGGGAAGGAAGGGCATCGATACTCCAAGAGTAGACTATTGTATACGGATCGAGACCCCGACGAGGGGCGATGGCCGGTCTCACAAGACATTGGTGTTAGTTGGTTCACCTAAGATGTATACAGGTGCTCATTGGTTTATGAGTACACCGGACGGACTCGCCGCGAACATGCTAGTTGGTATTATACCTATTGTCAGATAGCAGTTCCCTGGTGACATGTGTACAGGTTACTCTATCGACCTGAGATCGTCATTTTCCTCGTGTGAGTTCCCACTGTGCTTTGATTACTACCCAACTATGGCTCAAAGGAGTCGTGCAAACAAGTTTTGGTTGGGTACAGTCCCGAACCACATAGAGGCAGTGAATGGATCGTCGGGGATTCGTCTCTCCCGGTATTGGGTACAGTCCCGAGCCACATGGAATGTCACGGTGTCGCATATTTCATTGCCACTTCTATATTACCTTTGTGTTTCTCTATAACACCCCGTATCACTACGAATATCCACGTTTATTGGATAATTCATCGTATAGTTACATACGAACTTGTCACGCCCCGCTTCCCAAAATACGGAAAACGAGGGATGACTAGGCCAGCCATGCTCCTACGGTCAAGGAATCATCCTGCCGTAGTCACACTTCGGCTTCTAGCATTGCATGGTAATCAGTAAATAAAGCGCAGTGGTAAAGAAATCACATCACTAATTTATTACATTAATATTCCATTGTTCACAATTTACAGATAACAAGAACAAACACTAACTGAAGTCGAACTTACGATCACTTTTATGGAAAGCAGAAAAGGGAGGTACACCAGTCTAAATCTCCGTGAACTCGAAGGGTAGGTCCGTCTCCTGTGCTGGTCCTCCCGCGGGATCTGAGCATGCATACTCAGGTCGTCAGAGCGATACAGTAACAATATTATTATAATGAGATGTGACAGGTATATGAGTAATACTGGTGTAAGAACAGTGCAAGTGATCACTATGTCGCTATATGATGCAGAGTATGTTATGTGTCCCTATCGGTCTCTAGGTCAAGTTTGAAATCACATAGTGGAAGGAGGATCATGTTTAACAGGAGTCTCGTACATACCCGAGACAACGGCCCACATGCTCGGGACATAACCCTGTCAGCCGGATCGCTAGATCCTATCCTACATGTATCGATATCTCTGTTCGAATGATCATCCTCTAAAATCAGTCCCGCTAAATACGACACTCTTTCCACTTTGATTTCCCCTTTTTCCTCAGGTTCTCACTAGTTATGATCTTGATCTAGTTATGTACAAGTATATCAATGGCACGATTTTTATCACTGTTCACTGTATCAATCACTGTCACGAATGTTCATTTTCCATTGAGGTACTTGTCACAACTAAACCAACATCTGTCACGTACGATAATGCAATGTCCACACGTACTAATACTGAGTATATGGCAAGGGTATGATATATGTATGTATGCTACCAATGAGTTCTGTATATCATGAATCAACATGCATGTCATGAACTGAAATAAATTGCACAAACTATTATGTTAAGAGTTCAGTGAAGCAATGTAAGTAAGATATATAGAGCACTCAGTCAGTAATTCATCAGAATTTGTTTCAGTTCAATCGGGATTCCGGTTCTCAAGATATAGCTATTACAGTTTAAGTGCTCGCGGCTGGAAATTCAGTTTCAGAACTGAACGTCCATTTCGCGGCACGAATTGCACCCACTTGGGCTCAGAATTTAGCGACGTTACAGTTACATGAAATTTGGGGTTTCCAATAGAGTATTCAACGCAACAGACGGATCTTCAATCGCATCTGTACGTTGAAAGTTATGCACGGTTTAACTTCAATATGTCACTTCAGAATCTGTTCTGAACAGTCATACGTTCTGCCCTTTTAAAAATAGGTTAAGATAACAAACGGCGATGGATCGGGGTGAAACCACTTGTTTTGCTTAGCTAACAGAATTATCTCTAATCTACTGTAAAGTTCCGTAAAGTATGATTTCAGGAAACACAGTAACGCAGGTCCTTCGAACAGAAATCAACAATCAGAAACGCTCTGGACTGCAGTCCAGAGTCGTGTTCCGACCCAGTTATCATCATGATTACAGAAGAGGAATCATTAGAATTTTCCATAGGGTTAAAGTTCGTCGAGTCGGCTTCGATTTAAGCCCTAGAACGTATCAATCTAATATGCATATGATTTATGGTGATTTTATCCGTTTTCAGGCACGAGGAAATTCTAGTTTTAACGTCATATTTGGGGGTATCAATTTTTGTTACAAACAATCATATTTTCCAGCGATATTCATACGCTATGTTTATCACTATATGGGCCAACATAAAACGTCGGGTTCCGTCAAAATAAACAATCATTTTCATGGGAGAATAGCATCGAACACTTTGATCGTATTATGCATTAGTATTCGACAATTCCGTAGACTAGTTATTTTAGGTTCATATCACTAATAATTTAGCATGAAGCAAGTAAACACTTGCCTGGTAACGTCTCGGGGTCGCGGGGCAGCAACGTCGTCACGAACGCGCGTTGTACGCCGCGGAACAAGTTCGCGCGAGCCTCGATCGAACACGGATTTTGCATCGGAATCTCCCGGAGTCGTCTTGCGTGCGCTGGAAGCTTAGAGGGGCTCTATGGTTCACTTGGGACTTGCTGGGGTCGACGATGGTCGGCCGTGGTCGCTCCGGCGACGTGCACAGTGCACGTGCAGGGGGTTTTCTCTTTTGGAGAGAGAGAGAGAGAGAGAGAGAGAGAGAGAGTAGTGGGGTTGGCTTTGTGGTGATGGTGATGTTGCTGAGGAGGTTAGGGAGTCTCAGAGTGGTTCAGGCGAAGTGTGGGGGCTCGTCGGCGTGAGGGTGCCGGTGGTGGTCGAGGTCGGGCACGAGTAGGGGATGTGCAGGGGGAAGCTCGGCAGATGGAGGAGGCTGCAGTGATCGTGGAGTTGGTAGGGGAGAACTGAGAGAGGAGGACGAGGTGGTGTGGCCGTCGGCGACATCGTCGTCGTCGGGGGTGAAGTGCAGTGGGTTTCACAGTGGGTTCGCGGGGGGAAAAAGCTTGAGGGGTTAGAGTTTTGAGGAGGAGTGTGAGGGAGAGATGAGTTTGAGGCGAGAGGAGGTTGAGGGGTGTGGAGTCGTGGTCGAGGGTCGCGGGGACGTGGGCAGCGGCGCGGGCAACGTGGGGAGCTCGGGACGTGGGGGTCGCGAGAAGGAAAGGGCGGGAATAGTTGCGAACGAGGGAGGAAGAGGTTAGGGATCGGGTCGGGTCTTGAATGAGAAGCGGGCTCGGTGAAGAACGGGCCGGGCTCGCGAATAAAACAAAAAATTAATTCCTAAAAATCTGTGGGCTGGTGGAATGTTGGGCTGAGATTGGGATGGGCCGGGGTATTTTCTTTAATTAAAACAAAGATTATGGGCTGCAGGGAAATATTAAGGGATTTAATTAAAACAAAAGTTGTGAATGGCTGGGCTTAACTGTTAGTATGGATTTTATTTTGGGGTTTTAGTATAATCGGCTCTGGTTTTAACTCTTGGGTTTTAACTTTTAGGTTTAGGGAAAATATAAATATTTAGTTTAAAAAACCAATTTAAATATGAAGAAAAGGAGGGAAACCACTGGAATCAGAAAAATAGGAGACTTTTATTGAAAAAGGAAACGGGGATTTACATCATACCCCCCTTAACAAAAATTTCGTCCTCGAAATTTGACAAGAATACAAGAATGCAAAGTACTAAACAAAAAGATGTGGATAACGATCATGGATGTCTTCCTCCCGCTCCCAGGTGGATTCTCCTGGGGAACGACCGCTCCAAGACACTCGGACTAACTGAATGACTTTATTCTTTAGCACTTTTTCTCTGCGGTCGAGAATGGTAGTAGGCTGCTCCTCGTACGATAAGTCAGTACCCAAAACTAGCTCTGAGTGGTCCAGGACATGGCTCTCATCTCGAACGTAACGCCGCAACTGTGACACGTGGAAGGTATTGTGCACACCAGCTAGCGATGGAGGCAAGGCGAGTCGATAGGCCACCTCTCCCACTCGCTCTAGCACCTCAAAAGGTCCGATGAAGCGGGGACTAAGCTTTCCCCGACCTCCGAACCTGATAACTCCACGAGTAGGGGAAATCTTCAAGAACACATGATCTCCGACTTTGAACTCAAGTGCCCTTCTGCTGGTATCTGCCCAACTCTTCTGTCGATCCTGAGCCGTCTTGATACGCTGTCTGACCATTTGGACTTTGTCAACTGTCTGAACAATGAGTTCGGGGCCTAGCAGTCTTCGTTCTCCCACATCATCCCAACATACTGGGGATCGACACTTCCGCCCGTATAGTGCTTCAAAAGGTGCCATCTGAATACTGGCCTGATAACTATTATTATAAGAGAACTCGACTAGATGCAGATGGTCCTCCCAGGAACCTTGAAAGTCCAACATACAGGCTCTCAGCATATCCTCGAGCGTCTGAATCGTACGCTCGGATTGTCCATCCGTCTGAGGGTGATAAGCTGTGCTGAAATTTAGGCGGGTACCCAAGCTCTCCTGTAAGCTCTTCCAAAAGTGCGACAAGAATCTCGTGTCCCGGTCTGATACAATGCTGACTGGAACACCGTGAAGTCGTACAATCTCCTGCATATATCTTTCTGCCAAAGATTCTGTCGACTGTCCTACTCGGAAAGGTAGAAAGTGTGCAGCCTTTGTGAGGCGATCGACGATAACCCAAATGGCGTTATTGCCCCTAGGGTTCCATGGTAAGGCCGTCACGAAATCCATAGTAATGTGCTCCCACTTCCATTCCGGTATCGGCAGGGGTTGTAACAGTCCTGCTGTCCTCTGATGCTCCGCCTTCACCTGCTGACATACCAAGCACCTGGATACGAACCTCGCAATTTCCCGCTTTATTCCGTTCCACCAAAAGTGCTGCTTGAGGTCCTGATACATTTTTGTACTTCCCGGATGCACAGAATAAGCTGAACTGTATGCTTCAGCCAACACTTCTTCTCGAACACCTCCTTTAGGTACGCAGAGTCTGCTACCAAATCTCAGAGAGCCATCTTCATGTATAATCAATTCCGTTCTTAGTCCAGCTTTCACTTCCTCTCTAAACTTTTGCAATCGGGGATCGTCCGCTTGCGCAGTCTTGATGCGGTCCACCAGAGAAGATTTCACCTGCAGTTGCCAAAGTTGACTGAGTGCGTTCGGCGTAACGACCTCAAGTTCAAGTCTCTGGAAATCCTCGATAATGCTCCTCTGATCGGTCAACATCATGACCGCTGGCTTGCGACTGAGCGCATCTGGTACGACATTTACCTTCCCCGGGTGGTACTGAAGGTTCAAGTCGTAATCTGCCATCAGCTCCAGCCATCGGCGCTGCCTCATATTCAATTCCTTCTGGGTGAAAACATACTTTAAACTTTTGTGATCTGTGTACACCTCCACTTTCTCACCCAATAGATAGTGCCTCCAAATCTTCAATGCAAAGACTACCGCAGCTAACTCCAAGTCATGAGTGGGGTAGTTCTTCTCGTGATTTCTCAGTTGTCGAGAGGCGTAAGCAACCACACGTCCGTGCTGCATCAAAACACAGCCTAAACCCTTCCCTGAGGCATCACTGTGTATCACCAAACCACCGGAATCATCTGGTACAGTAAGAATAGGCGCCGTGGTTAACTTCTGCTTTAGTGTGTCGAAAGCCTGAGTGCACTCCTCTGTCCATGTAAATGGCATGTCCTTCCGTGTCAACCTCGTCAATGGTTCCGCAATTCTGGAGAAATCTTGGACGAATCTCCGATAATAGCCTGCTAATCCCAGAAAACTCCTGATCTCAGCCACTGACTTCGGCGTCGGCCAATCTCTGACAGATTCTATCTTTGCCGGGTCCACCGAAATGCCTTCGCCCGAAACAATATGTCCCAAAAACTGTACCTTGTCGAGCCAGAACTCACACTTTCTTAGCTTCGCATACAGCTTCTCTTCCCGAAGAATTTGTAGAACTGTGCGCAAATGTTCAGCGTGCTCCTCCTGAGTCTTCGAGTAGACAAGTATGTCGTCGATAAACACAACGACAAACGTGTCCAAGTATTTTGCGAACACCCTGTTCATCAAGTCCATGAATATTGCTGGGGCGTTGGTAACACCGAACGGCATCACAAGGAACTCGTAATGTCCGTATCGGGTCCTGAAAGCCGTCTTGCACACATCCTCGGCTGCTACCCTGATTTGATGATACCCAGAACGGAGGTCCAACTTCGAGAATACCTTGGCTCCACTTAGCTGATCAAATAGGTCGTCGATGCGCGGTATTGGGTACTTGTTCTTTATGGTAACCTTGTTCAGCTCCCGGTAATCTATACACATTCGCAACGATCCATCCTTCTTCTTTACCAATAGAACTGGTGCACCCCACGGTGAAGCGCTTGGTCGAATAAATCCTTTCTCCAATAGTTCTTCGACCTGTTTCTTCAATTCCGACAATTCAACCGGTGCCATTCTGTATGGGGCCCTGGATACTGGGGCTGTACCTGGAATCAAATCGATTGAGAACTCCAAAATTCGAGGAAGGGGTAGACCTGGTAGATCCTCGGGAAAAACGTCCAGAAAGTCCCGAACAATTTCTGGGTCCGGGCTCCTATCAATCTCCATAGCTGTCAGCTCTGTATTTAGCTGGCTCCAAAGACTCGCTTCCTCCCTCGAAAACAAACTCCGGGTGATTGGGAATGCGGAAGATCACATTCCTTGCACGACAATCGATAACAGCATGAAAAGTGCTCATCCAATCCATCCCAAGAATTGCGTCGTAACTGCCTGTCCCAATTAGGAGGAAATTCGCATAGAATTCCCTGCCACACACTACAACCGGGCATAATCTACATTCTCGGCTAGATATAATAATGCCATTACCCGTATGAATTTCCCATCCCTTTGTTAGTGGTTCATGTGGTATTGAGTGTGTAGTAGTGAAATGCTCAGACAAGAAACAATGCGATGCTCCCGAATCAAAAAGTACTCTAGCTGGTAAGGAATGCACGAGTAGAGTACCTGTAACCACATCTCCTGACGCTTCCGCCTGCTCGGCGGTCAAGGTGAAAGCCAATCCCTGACCGCGACCTGCGAATGGTTGTCTCTGCTCCTGCGGCCTCTGCTGTGACGGTCCAGAACCTGTCTGTGCCTCTGCTCGCTCAGGGCAACTGCCAATCTTGTGCTGACTAGAACCGCAAATCAAACACTGTCCCTTGGCACGGCGACAGTCCTTCTGGGTATGTCCTCCTCTACCGCAATAGCCGCAAGTCACGCCCTGTCTCTGGGGGCGCTGCTGTGGTACGAACGGGCGCTTCATTTGCGTCGTTCCTGCTCTGTGAACCGGTATGGCTCCTCGAGATAGCGTGTGGGTACGTGCTGGAACGACTGGGGGTCTCCTGAACTTGTTAATCAATTGCTCCTGAACTCTCGCTGCGTTGAGCACCTGTGCGAAAGTCTGTAAATCCAACGATGCAATCAACTGCTGCAACTCAAAATCTAACCCCTGAAGGAAACGCCTGGCCCTGGTGACTTCTGAGGCGACCATGTATGGAGCGAAACGACTCAAGCGGTTGAACTCTGCCGCATAAACATCCACGGGGCGTCCATTCTGCTTCAAAAGAATAAATCTCTCCTCCATATCTGCCTTGGCTGTGGAAGGAAAGTAATGATCTAGGAAGCACTCCTTAAACTTGCTCCATTCGATCGGCCTGTCAAGTCTGCTCTCTTCCACCGACGACCATGTGCGGGCCTCATCTTCTAATTGTATCTTTATCACGTCCACTCTGTCTTCCTCTGGAACCCTGGCAGCAGTCAATAGATTCTCCATATTCACCAACCATTGCTCAGCCTCAAGGGGTTCAGCTAGCCCTGTGAACGCAGCTGGGTGTAACCGTCGGAAGTCTGCTACTGTACCAGCCCTAGCATGATAAGCTGGTGGAACAACGCCCTCGGGGGCGGTAATAAATGCGGAGGGTCCTCCTGTGGCGGTAATCGCCCTGAGTCCCTCAGTGAGCAAGTCGGTCTTCCTCTCCTGAGCTTCCGCGAGAGTAGTCAGTACGCTGAGCATCCTTTCCGTGCGGTCCTGAGTGCTGGAGTCCGAGGAGGGGTCGTTCGGGGACGTCATATCACTGGAAGATTCAAAAGGGTAGGATCAGATTCAAGGATGGAAATCAAGAGTAGTGAAACAAGAATATCGTAATATTGCATAGTTAATGTTATCCCTTGATACTGACACAGGCTCTGATACCAACTAAACCATGTCACGCCCCGCTTCCCAAAATACGGAAAACGAGGGATGACTAGGCCAGCCATGCTCCTACGGTCAAGGAATCATCCTGCCGTAGTCACACTTCGGCTTCTAGCATTGCATGGTAATCAGTAAATAAAGCGCAGTGGTAAAGGAATCACATCACTAATTTATTACATTAATATTCCATTGTTCACAATTTACAGATAACAAGAACAAACACTAACCGAAGTCGAACTTACGATCACTTTTATGGAAAGCAGAAAAGGGAGGTACACCATTCTAAATCTCCGTGAACTCGAAGGGTAGGTCCGTCTCCTGTGCTGGTCCTCCCGCGGGATCTGAGCATGCATACTCAGGTCGTCAGAGCGACACAGTAACAATATTATTATAATGAGATGTGACAGGTATATGAGTAATACTGGTGTAAGAACAGTGCAAGTGATCACTATGTCGCTATATGATGCAGAGTATGTTATGTGTCCCTATCGGTCTCTAGGTCAAGTTTGAAATCACATAGTGGAAGGAGGATCATGTTTAACAGGAGTCTCGTACATACCCGAGACAACGGCCCACATGCTCGGGACATAACCCTGTCAGCCGGATCGCTAGATCCTATCCTACATGTATCGATATCTCTGTTCGAATGATCATCCTCTAAAATCGGTCCCGCTAAATATGATACTCTTTCCACTTTGATTTCCCCTTTTTCCCCAGGTTCTCACTAGTTATGATCTTGATCTAGTTATGTACAAGTATATCAATGGCACGATTTTTATCACTGTTCACTGTATCAATCACTGTCACGAATGTTCATTTTCCATTGAGGTACTTGTCACAACTAAACCAACATCTGTCACGTACGATAATGCAATGTCCACACGTACTAATACTGAGTATATGGCAAGGGTATGATATATGTATGTATGCTACCAATGAGTTCTGTATATCATGAATCAACATGCATGTCATGAACTGAAATAAATTGCACAAACTATTATGTTAAGAGTTCAGTGAAGCGATGTAAGTAAGATATATAGAGCACTCAGTCAGTAATTCATCAGAATTTGTTTCAGTTCAATCGGGATTCCGGTTCTCAAGATATAGCTATTACAGTTTAAGTGCTCGCGGCTGGAAATTCAGTTTCAGAACTGAACGTCCATTTCGCGGCACGAATTGCACCCACTTGGGCTCAGAATTTAGCAACATTACAGTTACATGAAATTTGGGGTTTCCAATAGAGTATTCAACGCAATAGACGGATCTTCAATCGCATCTGTACGTTGAAAGTTATGCACGGTTTAACTTCAATATGTCACTTCAGAATCTGTTCTGAACAGTCATACGTTCTACCCTTTTAAAAATAGGTTAAGATAACAAACGGCGATGGATCGGGGTGAAACCACTTGTTTTGCTTAGCTAACAGAATTATCTCTAATCTACTGTAAAGTTCCGTAAAGTATGATTTCAGGAAACACAGTAACGCAGGTCCTTCGAACAGAAATCAACAATCAGAAACGCTCTGGACTGCAGTCCAGAGTCGTGTTCCGACCCAGTTATCATCATGATTACAGAACAGGAATAATTAGGATTTTCCATAGGGTTAAAGTTCGTCAAGTCGTCTTCGATTTAAGCCCTCGAACGTATCAATCCAATATGCATATGATTTATGGTGATTTTATCCGTTTTCAGGCACGAGGAAATTCTAGTTTTAACGTCATATTTGGGGGTATCAATTTTTGTTACAAACAATCATATTTTCCAGCGATATTCATACGCTATGTTTATCACTATATGGGCCAACATAAAACGTCGGGTTCCATCAAAATAAACAATCATTTTCATGGGAGAATAGCATCGAACACTTTGATCGTATTATGCATTAGTATTCGACAATTCCGTAGACTAGTTATTTTAGGTTCATATTACTAATAATTTAGCATGAAGCAAGTAAACACTTGCCTGGTAACGTCTCGGGGTCGCGGGGCAGCAACGTCGTCACGAACGCGCGTTGTACGCCGCGGAACAAGTTCGCGCGAGCCTCGATCGAACACGGATTTTGCGTCGGAATCTCCCGGAGTCGTCTTGCGTGCGCTGGAAGCTTAGAGGGGCTCTATGGTTCACTTGGGACTTGCTGGGGTCGACGATGGTCGGCCGTGGTCGCTCCGGCGACGTGCACAGTGCACGTGCAGGGGGTTTTCTCTTTTGGAGAGAGAGAGAGAGAGAGAGAGAGAGAGAGCAGTGGGGTTGGCTTTGTGGTGATGGTGATGTTGCTGAGGAGGTTAGGGAGTCTCAGAGTGGTTCAGGCGAAGTGTGGGGGCTCGTCGGCGTGAGGGTGCCGGTGGTGGTCGAGGTCGGGCACGAGTAGGGGATGTGCAGGGGGAAGCTCGGCAGATGGAGGAGGCTGCAGTGATCGTGGAGTTGGTAGGGGAGAACTGAGAGAGGAGGACGAGGTGGTGTGGCCGTCGGCGACGTCGTCGTCATCGGGGGTGAAGTGCAGTGGGTTTCACAGTGGGTTCGCGGGGGGAAAAAGCTTGAGGGGTTAGAGTTTTGAGGAGGAGTGTGAGGGAGAGATGAGTTTGAGGCGAGAGGAGGTTGAGGGGTGTGGAGTCGTGGTCGAGGGTCGCGGGGACGTGGGCAGCGGCGCGGGCAACGTGGGGAGCTCGGGACATGGGGGTCGCGAGAAGGAAAGGGCGGGAATAGTTGCGAACGAGGGAGGAAGAGGTTAGGGATCGGGTCGGGTCTTGAATGAGAAGCGGGCTCGGTGAAGAACGGGCCGGGCTCGCGAATAAAACAAAAAATTAATTCCTAAAAATCTGTGGGCTGGTGGAATGTTGGGCTGAGATTGGGATGGGCCGGGGTATTTTCTTTAATTAAAACAAAGATTATGGGCTGCAGGGAAATATTAAGGGATTTAATTAAAACAAAAGTTGTGAATGGCTGGGCTTAACTGTTAGTATGGATTTTATTTTGGGGTTTTAGTATAATCGGCTCTGGTTTTAACTCTTGGGTTTTAACTTTTAGGTTTAGGGAAAATATAAATATTTAGTTTAAACAACCAATTTAAATATGAAGAAAAGGAGGGAAACCACTGGAATCAGAAAAATAGGAGACTTTTATTGAAAAAGGAAACGGGGATTTACAGAACTCGAAGGAACTTGTTCCAGATTCGAGGATGGATTCTAGTTCTGGAGAAATTGAATAGGAATATTCGGTTGTCTTTTCTCTTTACCTTCTCTCAGGTTGCGAGGGCTCCCGGTATTTAGGAAAGTACACCTATTACGCTTATTGGATAGCCTTCTTCCAAATCATAGGCTGGTGCCGAAGGGTAGGGAAGGAAGAAAACCAATTAGCCTAAATGTGGTGTACATAAGGTATTAAGTAAAGACAAATAAAGGGATTAGAAAGAGAGCAAAGTAAATTGTGATTGTTATCATTCACAACAAAACCGTGTATATCATCGCCACTCCTACTTCACCTTTGGATTTCTCCAGAACACCCCGTATCACTACGAAGATCCACATTTATTAGATATAATCCATCGTATAGTTACATACAAACTCGAAGGAACTTGTTCCAGTTCGAGAATGGATTCTGGTTCAGGAGAAAAAGAATAAGGTTTATTCAGTTGTCTTTTTTCCTTACCTTCTCTCATGTTGCGAGGAACTCCTAGGATTAGGAGAGTACACCTATTACGCTTATTGGATAATCTTTTTCCAAACCATAGGCTGGTGCCGAACGGTAGGAAAGGAAGAGAACCATTTAGCCTAAGTGCGGTATACATAAGGTAATAAGTAAAGACAAATAAAAGACAAATAAAAGGATTCGGAGAGGTGGCAAGGACATATACAGTTATAGTCATGAATCTGGATAATGGAAGAGGTATTACTAAGAATATCCGTCTACCCCTTCGAAACATTTTCATGTTTCAGTTTCACTATGCGTTGTTAATTTAAAACTGATTTCCCAATTAGATCCTTGCTCCAGGGTATGTATTTACCAGGTTTGATTCTCACATCTGTATGGTTTTACAGATGATGAGTGGGAGTAAGTTATTGGAAATTAGGTGATTATATCCTATTTATATCGGAATTCGTTGTAATTGGTGATATTTGAGGAAATCACCTGGGGTTTTGCCTGACGGCAAATATTTGGTTTTGAATATCCGTTGTTATGCCCCAATTTCAAACTGATATATCTGTATGTTTATTTTATAAAGTGAGATATAAATTTTTGAAATTATGTCCATGACATTTACCTATATCAGTTGATGGTTAGGTAAGGAGCATTAAACAGCGGTGTAATTCTTCTTAACCATAGTACAGTTTTCAACCTACGACACACAGAGTATGAGTTATTCAGCTCAGGAGACTTATACAAAGTATTGTATGTTGTCCAGTATCCATTAGGACAAAGGGGTTGGTCCTCGTACTATATTCTGTTTACTTGTAACTTCTCCAGTTTTAGACAAGTTTTTCGTAGAAATATAAGGTCCAAGTTTTGAGAAGTTAAAGGAATAAAGTAGAGAACCATATGTTGCAAGTATCGGGGTTCTTCAAAGTGATCGAAGATGTAGATACTTGTGTTTGGTATTTAGTTGATAGTAATGGTTTTGAGAACTTGCTTCTCTTTCAGGTCACTCATATTTGGATGCACTCCTAGTTGAGTAATACTGATCAGCCTCTTTCTATTTAGTTGACATGTACTGGAGACAGCTGCATGATTTGAATCTGCTTCCAATTAAATCAGTGCCAATGTTTCTATATTTTATATAAAATGGTTTATATCTTAACGATGTTAAGGTATATGGAGTTGTCTGGCTTATGCTTAAAACCAGACTCTGGATAACTCAAGGCACGTTTCTGTAATGGCAGTTTGTGGGTTATCTCGGGCTATGACGAGGGTTAACTTTCTACCATCTAGAAGATCAATATTGATATTGTTCTTGACTCGCCACAGTTTTAGTAAAATAGACTTTTTCATAAAACAGTAGTGGGAGTATGGTAGAACTGGAAGTGATTCCAGAACCACAAACGATTACTGAAAATTTAATAGAACCTAAAGATTCGATTGGGTTTGACATTTCATTAGCCACTCTGCAGCTATGGTGGGTAATCTCAAGCACCCGAGAGGAACTTCAGTATCCTTAAAGACGGTAACAGGGAGGTTCTTGTTTACCCAGACTTGCCATTACAGCCGTTCTAGACTATGTGACCTGACAGGAGAATGAGTATAACGTCGTTCTAAACTAGCTTTTGAAATGCACGTGTATATGACTCTGCCAGAGAGTTGTTATAGTCAGTGGGAGCAGCGGAAGTATAGTGGACAAGTAGCTTATGTCTATTTATAGACTAAAGCAAGTGTAGCGGAGATATATCATCTATTTTTGATATGACAGTCATAGGATTTGACTTCATCAGAATAGTAGATGGATCTGGTAAGAAGGTAATAGAGTGTGATGTCCTGGTATTTAGATGACATACACTTTGTAGGAAGTGAAATTCCTATACTACGATCGGTTATACTTTGGTTGTCACACAGTGGTTTCTCCATATAGGATATGGATATTATATCAGGCATTCTAGTTACTAGATCTATGGTTTTAGATCTAGATTTGGGTAGTTTCCCAATCTGGGTACTTTGACACTATTATAAAGGTGTTTTAGAATGGAAGACTCCTGGCATGGTAGTGTACCTGCAGGTGATGGAGTCACCCTCTCTAAAGGTGTCTTACAGACTAAAAGGGAGAGGGATGTGCAAGATTGGCATATCACTTGCTTAGGTAATTGAGTCAATCATGAGATGTCAAGTACCACACCAGATGTTGTTTTTGCACTAGCTGCAATAAGTTTATATATTAATCCAATTCTGGAGAAATGTTCGGAAGCAATTTATGAACATAAGTGGATGGTCTAGGGATATGGTAACGGCAGCCTCGTTCGGGAGACGGTTATCATTCCAGGCTTCCAAAGTGACCTGGATGACAGAGTGGCTGTCAGAGTTATAAGTTTTCCCTCTTAATGAGGGGCAGTTGTTTGGACAGGTGGTCCAAGCGGATACTGAGGGAGGCGTGGCGCGGGATACTGATTAAATTCAGTGGACGATATAGTCTAAGAAGTTTGCTGGATTTGGAGATCATTTGTGAACTAGGTCCCATCAGATATCCAGACATATTCTAAGACAGGTATTGCTCATTTCAGGAGATGGCTTTCTCCGCGAACTTGAGATAAAGAGAAATATAGAAAGAAACATTGGAGCGGATCCACTCACTGAGGCTAATTCTAGAACGCAATAGTTTTACAAATGAGCTTTTTGAAACTGATTAGTGGAGAAATTGGGTGTTCAATATCACACGGGCTTTGAGTATGCGACACCGCAATAATTAGCCTTAACTGCAAATGATAGATTGTTGGCGATAGTGCCCTCAAGTCAATTATTGGATCACAGGCACATGATTGCAATGTTTGAGGGAGGACCTATACCGGTAGAACAGTCTTACTCGAGATGATAGTATGCTATCTGGTTTGTCTTTATCATCGTGTACATGCATTAGGTGATATTACAGATCACTATTACATGTTGATAGAGCCCATAGGATTCATGCTTAACTATCAGTAGTATGATGGCGATCATATAAGTAGGAGCTAGGTGGTCTATAAGCACATCCTTAAAGTGTCCCTAGTCGTGAGAGTTTCGAGACTGAGCATCGATACTCCAAGAGTAGACTAGTGTATACAGATCGAGACCCCGACGAGGGGCGGTGGCCAGTCTCACAAGCCATTGATATTAGTTGGTTCACTTAAGATATATACAGGTGCTCATTGGGTTATGAGTACACCGGACGGACTCGCCGGGAACATGCTAGTTGGTATTATACCTATTATCAGATAGTAGTTCCCTAGTGACATGTGTACAAGTTACTCTATTGACCTGAGATCGTCATTTGTCTCATGTGAGTTCCCACTGTGCTTTGATTACTATCCTACCATGGCGCAAAGGACTCGTGCAAATAGGTTTTGGTTGGGTACAGTCCAGAGCCACATGGAGGCAGTGAGCGGATGTCGGGGATTCGTCTCTCCCAGTATTGGGGGTTGATGTAGCGCAGTGCACGAGTGGCCATCACCAGAAAATCCTTGACCAAGGTAGTCGAGAATTACTGATCTATGATCGGTAGTTTCTCATATGGTGATGGGTTTCATACCGACACGAATTATCGCGTTATTAGGGGTCCAACTTTATCCACCCCCTAGACTCGATATGCGATACTCATTGATGAATGGACCGGACTGTACGGAGATTGTCATTGTCAGGCTCAGTAGGGGTACGGATGAGTTTGCTCGTCGACCTTCCTTTCGCTCAATATCTGGGTAGCCGTTACGTACAATTAGTGCCGCTGACGTGCTTTAAACCCACTGCCAGCATATTGACGAGTCTTTAGAGTCCCACACAGAGGGTTTTTCACGGTTCAGGCGATATGGTGTAAATGACGTATGTTGGTACATACAGGTGTCCGATTAAATATGTGTACAGGCTACACAGATTTTAATCGGACGATTGATAATACTAGCGGCTTAGGATTAAGCCGGATTGTTAAATCAGGTTTTGATTTAATAATATATATATATATATATATATATATATATATATATATATATGTATATGTATTTATATATATGTATATGTATTTATATATATATGTATTCTAGTATTATTGTTCACTATTCATTTTCTCTCTTAGCTATTCGTATTTTTGTACGAATACGTGTATATGTATTTCGATACATGTACCGAGTTGCATTCCGTATTTATACGGAATTGCTTCTAGAAGATGGCCACCTCATTATTAGATTTTCATTTTAGAAAATCATTTTGGAAATGAGGTAGAGGGTGAGTTGGTATGAGCATGGGCTTAGCATGTAAAGAGGTATGGGTCTTGTTTATTTTATTGTAATATGAGAGGAGATTTTTTGAGTGCATGATTAGATAGAGGCAGCCACCATATTTCCTACATGCCATGCTTTTGATTTTCTTCATTTGCTTCATTCTCATTCTCACTTGGAGAAACACTTAGCCATTTTCTTTATTTGCTTATGCCACATGTTTTCTCACCTCCTTTATCTTCTATGGTTGCTCTTTTGAGCATTCGTGATGATAGAAAATTATAGTGAGATAATCCTACACCTCCACTCTCCATTGCTAGCAACCTTGGAGCGTCGGTTGCCTCGCTTGGCGAAACTGAAGTTTGCGTCGTTTCCCTCGGGTGGATCATCGTAGATGGAGGAAGACCGGCAACCAAACTCGATCCGCAACCACTAGGAGCTTGGGATGATAGTTGATCACCCGAAGGACTTGGTTCATTAGGTATAACCATTCAAACTTTTTTATATTGCTTGCTAGTATAGGTTTTTGGTTCGATCTTGTGTGGATTTTGTTTGCGCCAAAGTTTTAAAAAATTTTGTTCCGCATTTGGCCACAGTTTGATGGCCGAAGCGCTAGCGTAACCCAACACCTACGGGTGCGGCAAACTACCTGCCAAATTCCAGAAGTGAAGCAACCTCGCTCGGCAAAGTGAGTAGACCTCTCGGCACTTCAAAGAACCTGGTAGTTTGTGCACCCCATCTTGGGTCTATCCTAGGAGCAGAAAACCATAAAAAGAAATAATACAACGGCGGCTATAATCTTAACCCGGATATGCCCCACAAAATAATATTACATCAAATTACAATTTATATCGAATGAAAGATAAAAACGCTCATCTCACATCCTCGGCTATTCATCTATGACGATCCAACGGCTCATATATACAAACCAACAGATATGTGCAACCTCAAACTAACCGACATATAGCAATTAGCTAAAATTTAAAAACACATATTGCAACACAGATAAACACGATTAGCCAAGAACATTAGAATTTCGATCGAAATATATTTTCCGTATCTACCCCAAGCGCAAACCGGCACACAAAAAATAACTGGGTAGAAACCAAATATTCCAGAGAACAGTACACCAAAAACTAAGAATTACAAAAGAACTCCGAGTCGAATCGGCCGTGGAACGGCTGCGAAACACATTGTTTCACCGCGGTTCCGCCGTGTGCTTGACGATTCAATGACTCATTTTTCTTGTGCATTCTTAGAAAACCCTACACTTAATTTGAATCATACTGAAATAATTTTTCTGGCAGTTTTAAAAATCGACAGAATGTTAGGGTTTCAGTGTTTTGTTTTCCGGTTTTTCCGACGATCGAAGTTCTAACACTTGCTAACGAGCGAGTATGGGTTTAGTAGGCTCTGATACCACTGTAAATCCATGTCGCACACCCCGCGGGTTCGCGGGGAGGCGAAATGTTCAAAAAAGGATTTTCGAAAGTGTCACGACACAGACTCGAGCGTCAGGATCGTGTCTAAACCATAACTAGCAAACATGCAAGAGGTAAACTAATCGCACAGAAGTGTTACCTCATGAAACCATGTCCTTCGGGTCTTCTTATCGCTTTCCTCCTCGTCGTCGTAGGCTCCTCGGATCGTTCGAGTCGGGCCTCCTCGTCGGTCCTCTCATGTCGATGATATCCACCCGAGAGTCTTTGCATCGAGCTCCCATCTCAACGGAAGTAACTAGGGCACCTAGTTCGCTACTCTAGATGTTGTAGACGATGTATCGAATGAAGATAGAATGGTTTGTCTCTCATAACCATAGGATTCTCAACTCATGAAACAAAAATGGCTTGAGGTAGAAGAAGAATACTTGAGGAGAATCCTAGTGAAGTTATGCATAAGAAAAAAGAATGAGGTCTCTTGAGTCTAAACTGAACCATACATTTTTCTCATATGAATAAATCATATATGAAAATGAAATAAGGTTCAAATTCAATCTAGTAAGTCATGGGATGAAAACCACACAAGTCTCACCAAAAGCCATGCTCAATTTCATGCAAAATACACCTCATTTCCTCCACCTCAAAATATAAATAATCATTTAAACTAAAATGATAAATATAATTATGATGTGTCTCTTCTAGAAGTATCTTTGAACAAATTACAAAAACGCCCATCGTCTGTATATACATACATGTATCCGTATTCCGAAAAATACAAATATAAAAGAAACGAAAACAATCTATCAGTATAATACTAGGATCTGGCTTAAACCAAAGCCCACTAGTATTATATGTTCGAATCATCATCCGTGTACAAGTACACGTACGTGATCAAACCCTTTCGTAAAACCATACGCCCTCTACATCTTTTGCTCAATGCAGGAAAACCCTCTGTGTGGGACTCTAAAGACTCGACACTACGCTAGCAGTGGGTTTAACCACAGGCCGCAAGCGGTACTAGCTGCACGTAACGGCCCCCAGGTATATGTCGATAAGAAGGCTGATGAGCAAACTCATCCGAACTTCTACTGAGCCTATCTATGACAATCTTCGTACAGTCCGGTCTGTTCTTCTAAGAGTATCACATATCGGGCCTAGGGGCGATAAACGTCAGACCCCTAATAGCGTAATAAGTCGTGTCGGAGAGTAGCCCAAAACACCCTAAGAAACTACTTGAGTACCTACCACTAAATATCGCTTGCCTTGGCCAAGAACTTTGTATAGTAACCTTCCAAACACAGCGCGATATCAATCCCCAATACCGAGGGAGATGAATCCTATCTAACCGCCACTGCCTCCAAGTGCTTCGGGACTGCACCTAACAACTACCTGTTTGCAACACTCCTTTGAGCCATGGTAGGGTAGTTATCAAAGTACAGTGGGAACACACTCGAGGCGAAATAGCAGTGTCAAGTCAACAGACTATACTTACTCATGTCACCTGGAAACTGCTACCCGACGATAGGTATAATACCCACCAGCAGTTCCCAACGAGTCATGTCCGGTGTACTCATAACCTAATAAGGACCTGCATACTATCTCCAGTACGACGTACAAATGGTTATGGGACAGACCATCTCCCCTGCTGGGATGAGAAACGTATACACTAGTCTACTCTAGAGTATCGATGCCCCGTCTCGATAATGCTACGACTAGGGACCTGTATAAGGATGTGCTTATAGACTACCCACCCCTACTAGTGTGACTACCATCACAATGCTGCTAATCAAGCAAAGATCCTAAGGGCTCCACCAATATGTATAAGCAATATGCTAAGAAACACATGCACATATTGAGGTAGAAACAAACCGGATAGCATACTACCATTTTGAGCAAGACTGTTACTATATCCGTGTATATCCCAAGCTCCCATTAAGTAATATACAAGCCAGTATGATACAATAATGGTCTCTAGGGCATATATCACTAACATTATGTACCTTTTATAGAGTCCAAGTATCATACCTTTTTCCGATGAGATTATCATTCGGAATATCGATGAAAGCTTTGAAGACATTTTTGCCGAAGAACTCGCATTCCTAAAAGAAATGGATGTTGTGATGAATCAACCTACACCAAAAGAAGCAGAACTGCCACCTATTCTTTTATCCCATATGAGAATGCGAATATTCCACCATCACTGTTTCGTCTTTACCAAACGAGACGTAAACCCGTTCAAGTGCGCCTCTTATCTCCCTCCAACTTCTTCATGTTTATGATCTTTTACCAACTATGTTATTACATTGACAAAATATTTGAATGGTTGGTGTTGACTTTTGGTTTTTATAAAACTTTATATTGACCAATAATAATTTCCCCCTTCTTATAATTTTAAATACTTAATAATGTTTTACTCAAGTTTGGGAGGGATAAATATATTTTGGCTCTTTGAAGAAAAGAAAATTTACACGATTGTGAGCCAAAAACATGTTTTGGGGAGGATTTCACGGTCATTGACTTTTTTCCCTTTTTTTATTAATCATTGAGAACTTTTCCTCCCAAGTCTACAAGTTATGAGCTTCAAAGATGACATCAGTGAGAACATTGCTGTAAATAGGTTTGGAGGAGGTTTGTGCTTATTTACGCATTATGTTGCATTATACTAAATAGAAGCACAAAAATTTTTTGATAATGAAAATTAGAAGTGAAA
This sequence comes from Agapanthus africanus, assembly GCA_030015575.1. Classification (NCBI taxonomy): domain Eukaryota; kingdom Viridiplantae; phylum Streptophyta; class Magnoliopsida; order Asparagales; family Amaryllidaceae; genus Agapanthus; species Agapanthus africanus. The sequence continues at coordinate 87,223,149 of JASDDO010000012.1, read as the reverse complement.
AATTACATATGAAAGATATGAAAATATCTAAGAAAATCAAGAAAATTAGATATTTATAAATGAAACTAGTAATACGTAGTCATGAGCTGTTGTCTCAAGGGTTAGTAAGATGAAGGAAATTACTAATCTGAGGATAAAAATAAGTCTGAAAAATAGTCCATATTCTTAAGACCATATATCTGAACGTTGATACCCTACTATATGCAGTTGCACACTTCTTGAAACTTGGGATAGTAGAGGATACCTTGAAATGCTCTTGTCTAAAAAACCTTAGTATGAAGAAAAAAATATATCAACAAAATATAAATGAAACATAAAATATAAATGGTGAAGAAAAATGAACACTGGTTTTGTAATTACTTAAGGCAGTATAAAAAAATATAGCGAGGGTGCTTTATCACCTACTGCCTTAAAACAACTGGTTTGAGAGACACTGTTAATCCTTAAGTGTTGTAAGACTAGAATATTGCTAACTACACCTTAATGAGTAAACACATTTGGTAATCGGTTGGTTAGTACCTCAAGAAATATTAACGGCTGCATGAAGAATGTGTGAGCAATTCCATCTAAAATATTCACCGACTAAAAAGTACTAAGGAAGATGGACAAGAATATGATAGCTTGAATTGAATTCTCTAAATGTAGGGATTTCTTTTACACACACATACGGGTATATGATCGATGTTTGAAAGAAAGGTTGGAAGGAAGACTAAAGGAGATGTTTTATTGAGGGATGATGTGATTTCTAATATCTTTTCACGGCCATTAAGATAGGGCTCATGGAAACTAAACATCTAGTGTAGTTTGAAACTCTTCTATTCAAGTTCTTTCTTTTATATTTTCCTTATCTTTGTTTGTAACTTTCATCATCTTTCTTTTATTATGGAATTTTGTGGGTGTAATCAACTGAAAACCCTCAGAAGACAATGCTTCTCCTACTAAGGACACCTAGAGGTTTAAATGCTTGTTACACATGCTAAGCGCAATCGTGTTGCCTACGAAATTGTGCTAGGTTTTTCTTTTTTTCTTCTTTCTTTAATAACTAGTTTGCTCGAGACGATCAAAGTTAAGGTTGGAGATATTTTTTTAGTCGAAAATATTGCACATTTGATTTAACATTTTTCCTACTTTTATTAAGTGCTTAAAGATGTTTATTGTAAATATAGAACATATGAGAGTTTATCTGTAAAATATTTATTATCATATATTTCTACATTATAATTAACATTATGAAGAAAAATATTTGCATATAATATTTATATGAAATCTTAGTCATAAAAATATACATATCATATCAAATATTTCTAATCAATATTCTTAAAATTTAATATCATACAAATGGCTAGGATAATATCCCAAAATAATAACAAATACTACTAACACTATGAATTGAGATATTGTGCAGATATGAGCTCAGGTCTGGAATCCTCAAGATCCGAGATGTCGGAATAAAATCTGCCGATAAGGTTGAATCAAATCGTAAAATCATAAATGGCAGAGACTCAGAAAAAGATTTTAAGAATTCAAACATCGAAGTGATCTTCACGTGTCAGCACCAAACAGCAAAAGAATTTGCAAACCCTGATCCCACTATGAAGCCGCCCAACCGCGGCTAAAATGCTTGATATGCGGCGGATCCGCAGCAAGATTAGGGTTATAGGATTTGGGATTTTTTTGGGTGTGATTGTGACAACAAATATTATTATCTGGCATCTAGGGTTTTCTGCTTCTGTGACTATATAAAGGATCAAAAGTTTCATATGAAAATCCATCACCGAATAGATCACAGACAAGATCAAGAGATCCAAGACGATCCACGAATCGATGTGATCAATCAACTCAACATCTACATCCACACGAGATACGATCGAGAGTAACTAGGCTTCTTTGTATTCTTCTCACAAAAAGGATTTGTAAATGATAAGTTGATTAATAAAGATAGATCATTAGTTTAATTATTTCGTATTTACTTTCTGCATTTAATTTCTATATTTATATTATGATCTCTTTTTTCATCTTCTCTTCTATCTCAACCATGCGTGAGTAATTCTAGCTTGCTAGGGTTCGTAGGATTAAGCTAGAACAATGGATGAGGAAATATTTTAACTTCTTTTACATCTTTTAGAGTTTATAAACTTTAACAAAATAAATGTTAACATCCTTATCGGGCGCGATATCAATTTATTGATAGTCACGACCGCGATTTGATATTAGATTAACAATTATTTTGTTAAAAACTAGACATGAATATAGATCAATGAAAGGATAAGGGTTAATAGTGGGGAAACCCTAGTTTCCTCCAAGAACTCTAATCCTCATTCATCACTATCGATCTAGTTTTAAATCTATCAAAAGATAAAAGGAGTCATCTTTAATTAGTCATCCATTACTACCAAATTTTATGAACCCTACAAGCCTTTTCCTTATAAATTCAACATCCCTGCATCCTAGATCTACAAAAACCATCCTTATTTTCATTCAACTCGTATAAAGCAAGAAAAGGGTCCACGTTTCTGTTGGGGCTTCACCCACGTGCGCAAACGCGCATGTTTTGAAATAGGAATCGGTTTTAAGAAATGGATGCGCACGCAAGCTCGGCCTCATTTTAAAATTTATAAACCGCAAGTGCACGGCGCGTTGTAGCAAGCTGGCAAGTACGGGTCGATCCGCAGGGAATTGTGTATTAGGTATTGTTGCTTAAAGTTCAACAAATAACGAATGGTTTGGTTTGTCACTAAAAATATAAAACACGAAAAGAAAGAAAACAAGCTAAAGAAGAAATGGTTGTGTCTTTGGCTCGGAAGGTCGAATCACAATGATTCCTTCGACGCTCCCCTGCTCATGAGTTGTCTGTCCTTGTGTAGATCCCAGCGTGAAGCATGACTTGTCAAGGAGGTTGTGAAGTACAAATCATCAAATTCCGATATTCTCCGCAAAACACGAAACGAGTCCGTTTTGTTCACTTACCGTTTGAATGTCCAAGCTTGGGGTATCAACACTAAGCACAAGGGTTAGCAAGCATACCACAATATCAAAAACACAAATTAGTGAATGAGAGCAAATAATTTTAGTGTTGAGTTTGCTAAGTGTTTGTGATAGTATATAGTATATGAAACCAAGAGATTGTCAAGCACTTGATCACAAAATACCATATCTAAACCTAGCAACCTTAACACTAAATTGATTCTAAACTTAGGCTTGAAAGATGGGGTTTGTGGGGAGAATATGGTATGTGATGAGGTTACAAAGTAACCATGGAATCAACATACCATATTAACCCATCCAAGTTGCAATACTATGTTTTGATTCAGATTGAAGCACATTAAACATTAACAAGAGGAGGAGGAGGCAAAGCCTTTCATCTCATTTCCTCACCATTACCACAACCAAAGATATTAGTTAAACATCATAATGAAAAGAAAAGAAAAGCAAGTAAAGAAAAAGAAGCAAATAAACAAAGCAATAACAAAGGCAATATTATTAACACTTGAAGTTGAGGTACAAGATATTGGTAACTTGTTCAATCTCCATAATGAAGCTCTCAAGTGAAAGTTTCAAGATGGAAGAAGAAGAAGAGACCAAGTTAAAGTTCACACAACTCTCAAGCCTAAACCAAAAATAAACTAGAAATGGGTATATACATATGGTCCTTGCTCAATATCTGTTCTGGTATTTATAGGCTCAACTCCAGAATAAACAAACAATATAGATGGACTAATGTGACCCTAAGAAATGACCAGAAGAAAAATGGGGACATTTGGAGCAAAGGGGACCGGTGACATCGGGTTTATTGGGGGGATCGCTGGTCCAAATTTGAGCATTGAGGCTCGTCTTGGTGTTGTGGTCATATGTACTCTCCACTTGCCCACTGGCATTGTTTGATTTCTCTAAATAACCCTGGTTTGTACTCAGTGGAATTGGAGGGAAATTTGATGTTTGATATCACATCAACTATTAGCATTTATAACACATCACCATCCCACATTTGCCCACTTGCTCAACTTGCACAAAGGCAGCCCCCACATGGTCCAAGTCCTAAAGAGTTATGTGTACACTTGCATTATGTTGGACCAAAATTGTGTGCACACGTTTATTTGCTAAAGAACTCTTTGGATATCGGTCGGTTTCCTGTTCTGATTGCAGTGTCGTCTCCCAAGCGTTATATCCATGATTTTGAGTGTGTTTCCAGTATTTTATCACGAATACCTGTAATTTGTATTTACTGAGCAGACACTGGTTAAAAGTACCGATATATAACAAAATAGATAATGAATGAGCGGTATTAAAATGCAGTTTTCTAAGATGATCAGTTTCCCTGCGGACGACCCGTACTCATTTCGGCTAGCTACTAGCGACACCGTTTTGATTGCGGTTACTTTACAAAAACACATTTCCAAATGAGTACAATCACCAACTAAGCACTAGGACTAGCCTAGGCGATGTTTTAGTTTCGATCGACAATTTTCTGATTCCGATTTCCTAGTTCAAACCCCTCTGTTCGAATTTTTAAAGTCTTTTAAAAAAAATTTAAAGTGTTGCAGAATGTAATTTTGAATGTGAAAATGAAGTGGGAGAAAACTGGGAGGGTTTTATGCAAATTGGACGGGTGGTAGCGGGAAAATGGAAGCCAATTTTTTTCAGAATACCCCCAATTTTCTCTGGGGGCTTAAACTTGTGGAAATAGGATTTTTGGTATTGTTTGTTTTTCCCAATATTGAGATTTGATCTCGTATTGTTTAGGAAAGTTATCGATCAAAAACTGTAACATTGTAATGTTTCCGTATTGATGATGTTAAAGTGTTTAACTCAGTGAATACGATGATACATACTTGTCGATATGTATTTGTGAGTCTGTGATGTTCTATATTAAGTTTATTTGGTTCGAATTGGATCTTCGCGAAATGAATAGCCCTGTGCGTAATTGGATGTTGTGATATTATCTGTTTCGTTTCATTCATGTATATCCAAATGTATATTCTTTTATTTAGGGTGAGCAGTCGACATGTGGCCGTCGTTTCCTTTTTCATATATTATTATTTGTCGGGGCTCGATCAGCTTGCGATCGATATCACCGTTGTATTAATACAGGTATTAGGATTACCCCACGAAGAAGCGCACGGGCAGCCGGATTCTAGAATGCAGTGAGTGGCCATCTCAAGGAGCTGAGACCGGGCCACTCGATTTTAAGATTGGCGGGCTGCTTGCCGTGCTTGTAGGGGTTAGGATAGACCCACGGAGGAGTGCTCTTATCATCGGATTCAAGAAAGTGTTGGGTGGTCCCATCATGGTGATGATGTCGGGTTGTCTCGTTTCTCGGGTTAGCGGATGACTTGCCACACTCGTAGGGGTCTGCTTTTAGCTACGCACGGGCTATTCACGCGACCGGGGTATTTCGTACTTCGTTTATGGCTCGAACGAAATGCGGGATTTCTAGGTGATCCAATCATTCCAACACTGTGATGTTGTCTTTCCTCATGTTGTAATGTGATTATTTGCGTGTGATGGTACATTTATATATATGTGATATATATATATATAGTGTGTGTGTGTGTGTGTGTTAATGCTATATACGTTTTGCATCCGCACTAGCCCTGCCCCCGCTCTGCCATTAGTTAAGCAACCTAACGGTGCATGACGGGGCCCTGCGGCGAATGCGGATAGCGTATATGTGCATTATATTTTTCTTTTCCATACTTTTCTGCTATGTTTGTATGAGAAGGATAATGCTAGATAATGAGATTATCTAAATGATGGGATTGTATTAATTGCATTAAACCAAAGTAAAATAAACCTATACGTTGTAGGAACCAATTTTTTATAAAAGGGAAATTTTAACCGTATTCTTTTGCTTTGCATCGTGATATTCGATTAGGAATATCCCGCACCTCATTCGATGAGGAAAAGAGTCTAGATCCCTTTACGGGGAGTTCACTCTTGATCAAAGGTCTACGTGACTATTAGTCGATTCTTTTGCTTTGCATTGTGGCATTCGGTTAGGAATGTCATGCACCTCATTCGATGAGGAAAGAGCCTTGATCTCGTCACTGAGAATTCGCTCTTGGGTAAAAGTTTGTGTCACTAAAAATATTTTTGCAGCCATATTCTTTTGCTTTGAATCCTGATATTCAATTAGGAATATCCCGCACCTCATTCGATGAGGAAAAGAGTCTAGATCCCTTCACGGGGAGTTCACTCTTAAGCAAAGGTCTACGCGACTATAAACTTTCAAAACCACTCGGTTCCTACGATGAGATCAAGTTCATTATGTTGATGGTTTTATTCAAAACCAGCCGTAGCCCTCTGTCATTTCAGGAAGTAGAGTACTTAGTATTCATGCTACATTTGTTGGCATCTGTTATGGCGTAGTGTACGGTAGCTAAGTGATGTCTTCCTGCTAGCATTTGATGTGGTTAGCCGGGACAGTCGCACAACCTTATTGGCTTCCATCAAGGGCTTATGCGGATGAGTTCGAGTTAATCATGAAATGACGGGTTGAACTTGACTAGCGGCCTATGATTTGTAGGCATCCGTCAAGGTCATAGGTTGTTAGGGGTAAAATCCGATATCGGGAGTTTCAAGTGTTGAAACTTGCATTGAGATTGCATACCTTCTATGGAGTGGGGTGACTTGCTGGCATCCGTCAAAGTTACCACGCCATGATAGTTTGGGTTCCGATTCCTACTGTGAGTAATAGTTACTCCCGAGAAATTTTCTATATGAAATCCTGGCTAGTTCTCCTTTTAGAGTTTGAAGGAAAATTTAACAAAACAGTGAGAGCCATCCTGATTAGATAAATATAACAATCTAATCTAGCTTAGAATGCACATGGAGTGTTTCTTTTCTCTCTCTCTGGCAGCGATCCTGGACTCACCTTAAACTAAGACTCATTAACCATACTGACCGGCCTTTTTACTATCGATAGCTTTGGAATGTCTGGATTGTCCTAATCTACGACATAGTCTAGTCACATAGGTCCTCACATATCATACTTCCCCTTCTGCTAACTCTAGACCCATCTATATTTGGTACAGAGATCCATATTATTCAGAAGGTCATCGTATAGTTAGATACGAACTTGATGAAACTGTTTTAGTCTGAGGATAGCTACTTGTTCTGGATTAGATGAATTGTTCGTTTGACTATCCCTCCTACCTTATCTCAAGCTCAAGAGCTCCTTACATATAAAGAGTGTATATCAGTTACGCTTATTGGATAGTCTTCTTCCAATCCCGAAGCTGGTGCTGAAGGAATGGAAAGGAGAAAAACCAACTAGCATAAGTTCGGTATACAAGAAAGTAAGATAGAAAGACATCAAAAAGGGTTGAAGTAAGAAAAGGAAATTACGACTACTGTCATGAACCTGGACAATGAAAAAGGCAACACTGAGAATACCCGACTAACCCCACTGAAACATTTTTGATGTTTCAGATTTCCCGTGCGTCTGTGTTTTGAGAAACTATTTCTCAATAAACTCTAACTTCTGGGTATATAGATACCGGATTAGAATCCCACATCCGTAGGGAATTACAGATGCTGAGAAGGAGCAGAGAATTGAGAATGGATGATTTTTCCTCAATCTCGGTTTTCGGAGCAATTGTTGCTATTGAGGAAAATCATCAAGTTTTGCCTAAACAACAAATTTTTGGTTTCTTTTAACCAAAAGAATGTTTTTCAATTAACAGCACACGGAAAATGAGTTAGTGAACTCTAAGGATTTATACATATTGATGTATGTTGTCCAATGTCCATACGGACAAGAGGTCGGTACTAGATATTCCATATTGAGAATGTCATTCTCTCTCAGATTGCTCATCCGCGGATGCGCTCCAAGATGATTAATGTTGAGTTGCTTTCTTCAATTTTGGGGATGCATTAGATATAGATGCATATCAATAGATGATGGTTCCACTTAAACAAGTGCCTCTATTTATATATAAGATATAGAATGGTGTTCATCTCAAAGTTGTTAGATGTTGGGTTATCTGTTTTGTGCTTAAAATCATAATCCGGATAAACTCAAGGCACGTTCCGGTAATAGCAATTTGTGAGCTATCCCAAAATTTCGCAAAGGACAGCTTCTACCATTTTCATGTTCAAAAGTATGTTGTTCTTGACTCGCCACCTCCTTGGTAAAGGAATTTCTTGCAAAAGAAATTAGTGGGATTATAGTAGAACTGAAATTGATTCCAGAACCACAAACGGTTACCGAAAGTGTAGTAGAACCTGATGATCCAATTGATCTTGACAGAGCATGGCTACTCCACAGATCTAGTAGGTGATCTCAGCCATCCAAGAGATACTTCGGTTTTCTCATAGACAGTGATTAGGAGGCTTGCATTATATGATGATGACCCTACTAGTTATCAGCATACCATAGGAAGTGGTGACTTCCGACTGATGGTTGGATGCCAGGTTATCCAAATTGAACTCCATGCATTATAACAAATTATAAACTTTGTTGTGTGCTCCTAAAAGAGGTACCCATAAGGAGCAAACAGATCTTTCGAGATCAGTGCAAATAGAAAGGTATTAACCTAATAAAGGATAGACTTGTAGTATACAGTATTCATCAAATACTCGATGTAGATTGTGATGATACTGTTACTTCAAAGTCTGTACTGAAGTCCATACAGATAAAAATTTGCGACTGTTATTTTCATGAATATGATATCTGATATGAATATGATTATAATTTTCTAAATTGGATTTAGAAGTGTATGTATCTATGACTTTACCAGAGGGTTGTTTTAGTCAGTGGGAGCAGCGGATAGTGTGCAAATTGCTTAAAATGTATTTGAGACCAATGCAGGCATAGCGGGGATGGATCATCTGTTTTGATATTGCGGTCAAATTGTTTGACTTCATCAAAATTAGAGATAAACCTGTTATTTGTAAAAAGGCTGTAGGGAGTAGTGTCAGGTTCCTCATACTAATGTGGATGACATACTCTTGACAGGAAATAATATTCCTACACTACGATTTGGTCAAACATTAGTAGTCACTTTTGTTTCTCTTTTCTGGATTATACATATATCAATGATACTAGTGACTTGGTCTATAGAGTTAGACCTGGTAAGAGTTTTGGGATTATCCTAATTCAGGTATAATAACACCATTCTAAAATGGTTTAGAATGGAGGACTCCTAGTAAGGTAATGTACCCATAGGTAATGAGGTCACTCTCTCTAAAATGATGTCTTTCGGGACTGATGAAGAGAGAGACTCGCATGAATAACATTCGACATGCTACAGCAGTGAGGTCAATTATGCAATGTTATATACTAGACAAGATGATACTTTTATACTAGGTGTAGTGAGCAGATATAAGTCTAATCTTGGAGAGACATAGGAAGAGGTGAAGAACATACGAGATGTTCTTGGTGTATGGTAATGACAGCCTCCTTAGAGAGGCGATTACCAATTCCATCTTCCGTAGTGACAAAGATGACAGAGTATCTGTCATGAGTCATTAGTTTACCCTCTTATGAGTAACAGTATTTTGGAAGAGTTCTAAGCAAAATACTAGGGTGTCAAGGCACTAAATGCTGATTGTGAATCAATAGAGGATACATCCTAAATATTTGTTTGGATAAATATGTTCATTCATGGACATGGCCCCATCAGCTATCCAAACAATATTCTGAGATAAGTATCGCTCATTTCGGGAGATAGTTGATCTCCACGAAGTTGAGATTCAGGGAGATATAGTTAGAAACATATTAGTAGATCTACTTACAGAGGCTATTTCTCGAACACAGTTTGCGAAACTGTTAGTACAGAAGTTAGGTATGCAGTAGCACATGAGATGTGTGTATACGATACCGCAATAATTGGCCTTAAGTGCAAGTGGGAGATTGTTGGATATAGGTGCCCTCAAGGGAATTATTGTAGTTGTGGGAATGCAATTACTGAATTCAAGGAGGGTCTATACCAAGAACAGTCTTACTCGAGATGATAGTGTGCTATCTGCTTTGTCTTTATCTGTCATGTGAATGCATGATACTAGTTATCACGTATCGCAAATACATAAGATAAAACCCGTAGGATCTTTGCTTGACTACCAGGATTATGATACAGATCATACTAGTGGAGCCTGGTAGCTTATAAGCACATCCATAAATGTCCCTAGTCATAGGAGTATCGAGACTGGGCATTGGTACTCCAGTTTAGACTAGTGTATACATTTCATAACCTTGTATAGGGTGATTGCTGATCTTATAGCCACTGGTGTTTGACACTGATGATTATATACAGATGCTCATTTGATGAGTCACACTGGACGGACTCGCCAAGAACTCCTAGATGATATTATACCAATGTCAGATAGCAGTTCTCTGGTGACATGAGTACAGGGTAGTCCCTAGACCTGAAATGGCCACAGTGTCTCGTGTATGTTCCTACTGTACTTAGATTACTACCCTACCACGGCTCTACTAAGTTGTGCAAACATGTTTTAGTTGAGTACGAAACACATGGAGGCAGTGAGCGGTAGAGGAAATTCGTCACTCCCGGTATTAGGAGTCGATATCGCACTGTGCAGGATAAGACTATAACCTGAAGTTCGTGGCCATGGCATTAGAGATAAACTGGTAAGTGTTACCAGTTGTATCTCTTAGGTTATGAGTCCTTTGTCTGCATGACTTATCGAGTTATTAGGGATCTGACAGATTCCACTCCCCAGACCTGGTATGTGATACTCCTTAATGAAGAGACCGGACTGTACGGTGACTGTCATATAGAATATGTTAGGTCCGGATGAGTTCACTCGTCAACCTGCTTTTATCTTGCTCATACCTAGGTAGCCGTTACGTACAGCTAGCACCACTGACGAGCTTATAGGTTAACCCAAAATGGGGTTGAATCTGAAAGTGTTTCAGATTCATTCGGATACAATCATGTAACCTACTGGCGGCGTATTAACAGGTCGTTAGAGTCCCGCAACGAAAGTGCAAGCCTAGGAAAAACGCGATGTGACATACGTATAGGGATACGTAGATGAGTTCGATAAAATATGTATATTGGACATACGTGTTTGATCGGACGACTGTTATACTAGCCAGTTTCAAAACCGGAATATCAAGTTAGGTGTTGACCTGATAACCATATTTATGATACGGTTTCTAGTATAGTGTATATGATACACACTCTCTCTACAGTATATGATACCGAGAAGATATTGATGCCATTTTGTATTTGTGATACTTGAAGTGTACGTATATAGGATGCATGTACTAACACTTATTTAATATATATAGAGAGAGAGAATAATGGAGGAAAGAGGGCATAGGAAGGGATTTCCTCCTATGGCGTCGAAAATATACAACCTCCACCATTTTTTTCGACGATCGGCTTCCATCATCATCATCGTTATCATCTAAGATGTGCATACACCAAATTGTATGTGATTCCACCACTTTTTCATCTTTGAATTAACAATGTAAAAAGTTCTATTGTCGGTAAACCATTAATTTTGCACCAGCTAAATCAACGATGAAAAAATGGTATAATCATATGAAATTGGGTGTACTCACATCTCAGATGATAAAGATGGAGGTGATGTATGCCGATCGTCGAAAAAAGACTATGGAAGGTGCATTTTTCAGACGCCATAGGAAGAAATTCCTTCATATGGCACATTTCCTCCATTAATCTCATATATATATATATATATATATATATATATATATATATATATATATATTACTTAATATACTTAATTAATGGTAGGGCCCACCCTCTCTCTTATGTGTTGACATACATATGAGAGAGAGTGGGAGAGAGGGGCATGTGTCATAATTAAATATGACATAGTAAGAGAATTAAGCTAATTCTATTTTTCAAAGCCATCAAGAAAAAAAATGATTATCTTCTTCTTCATCACAAAAGAAAGCTCAAGCTCTCTAGATTAATGGCACTAGTAGCCATGGTGAGATAGTATAAAAAGTAAAGAGTATTCAGATTTCGCATCGCCTTCCTCCATGCCCAGCAAGCCTTTGGAGGAAGTTTCTCCGACTGGTGACGGAGTTGAAGTTCGAGAAGCCCGCTTTCAATACGGATCATCTACAGTGAGGCAGTCGGCGTTTAGACGTGTTCGGGAGCTTGCGAAGTTTATACAGGGTATTCCGGGATCAGCCGGACACGCTACAAAGGCTGTAACACCTCTTCACTCTTCTTTTTGTTCTTTACATTTAGCTAGAAACTAGTTCTTGGACGTTTTTTGGCATAAAGTCGATCGCGCTCCTACGGAATTTTTTTTTCCATCCAGTCCTGCTTCCGCTGTGCGCACACGCAGAGCGCGCCCAGCCTTAAAGCAGATAGTAAACAATATTTTCAGATGCAGGCTGCTTTGTTGTGGACTATTAATGATTTTCCTTCCTACGACATGCTGTCGGGGTGGACAACTCAAGGTAAGTTTGTGTTCTCCTGTTGTCATATTCATACGAGTGCCGTACGCTTGAAGTTTAGCGGGAAAGAGTCGTTTATGGTTCATCGATGTTTCTTTCCTATAACTCACAGATTTAGAAAGAACAAAGAATTAAAGAATTGTTCAACAGTAAGATGGATACCGGTAAGCCTCTTAAACTATTGTCCGTTAATGACATATTGCAACTATGGAGTGGTTATCAGAATATCACATTCAGAAAGAAACAAAACAAAGATGCAATAACATGCCCAACCGGTTGGAAGAAGCTAAATGGTTTATTTCTACTTCCGTACTGGTTCGATCTACCGCTGCACCAAAATTTAGATGTTATTCATATCGAGAAGGATGTCTATGAACACGTCATCAATCTTCTGCTGTGTAAGGATGGAAAAACGAAGGACGGTCTCAACGCTTGTCATGATTTAACAGATTTGGATGGTTTGTCCATTAAAGAAGAATTTCATCCTTAGTCTGTGGCTGGTAAACCGGCTTATTACGAGACCCCACCGGCAATCTACAACCTGGACAAAGAGGAGAAGCAACGGTTCCTGCGGGTGTTGAAAGAATTGAAAGTCCCCGATGGTTTCTCATTAAACATTTCTAAATAGGTACAAATAAAAAACAGAAAATCCGCAAGACTCAAGAGCTACGACTACCACATATTGATGCAACATCTTCTTCCTTTATGCCTCAGAGCATCAGTAAAATCCGAATTTGGTGTCGTTCTTAATGACTTTTGCACGTATTTTCGTCAACTGTGTTCCAAAAACGTAGACGTCAATAAGATAGTAGAGCTCAAAAAAAAATTCTATTGATCCTCTGTAAGCTCAAAACTATCTTTCCACTTTCTTTTTTCGACATTATTGTTCACGTGTCCGTCCATTTGGCAACCGATGTCAAAATTGGAGATCCAGTGGATTGCCGTTGGACGTATCCCATCGAAAAGTATGAAAATGTTTATTATTAATCATTTAAATTTTAAAACATTATCGTGAATTATTAATATCTATTATTTTCAACATGTATCTATTAACTTTAATAAACTATATCAGCAACAAGTATCGTCCTGAAGATTCAATTGCGGAAGGTTATCTCTTGAAAGAAGTCATGTCTTTCTGTGCTCGTTTCCTAAACGACGATTTCAGGACGAAACTGAACAAACCATCGCGTGTTTCTGAATGTCCAGTTGGAGCAGGAAGGCTAAAAAAACATGTTTTACGATCTCATTGGCAGTTTACATGCGTTCATCTTGCTAAACAGTAAATGTTTTGCTAAATACGCGGAGTAAATTTTTCTAATTTCATCCATTTAAAAAGTTTGAAATTAAATATAATCTAACTGATATAACTGTAAATTAACAAACAGAGCGTAGAAAACTATACTCAAGAGATCGAATCCTAAGACGTGGTCGGATGATAGAATCGAAGAAGAAAAGAGGCGCACTTTCGTCGCTTGGTGTAGAGAAGAAGTCGGCGGAAAAATGAATCGTGGAGAGCAGATTGATAGGGAGGTTCGGGACCTTTTAATTGGACCATCGATTGCAGCTACATTTTACAACAGATACGGAGTTTCCGGCTACAAATTTGAGATTGAAAGGACGGAACGTATTAGAACTACGCAAAATAGCGGCGTCGCAACCTCCGACGACATAAGAAATCCCTACTACTGTGTTCTTGAGCAGGTTATAGCAGTCTCATATATGCATAAGGCTGTCCTTTTTCTTATATTCCAATGCAGATGATATGATACCAAGTGTGAACGGGGTATGAAAGTCGATGAATACAAACTCACTTTGGTAAATACCAAACAGACAACCTTTGAATACGATAATTTTATCTTTCCCTCAATGGAAACAAAAATGTATTATTCTCGGGACTTGAGGAAGGTTGACTGGAGTGTTATTTGTCGCTAGAATCCAAGAGATTATTATAATATGCCGACGTTGACTGACTCTGAAGATGAGGGTGAAGAGGAAAAGGCGATAACACGTCTCGGTTCTTCTATTGAACATACCAACGATCCAAACTATTATGCGTCGTCCAATACGTTAGTAAGACGTGATATCAGCCAACTGATCGTCACATATCAAGATTTCGATAATCCACCTAACGAATTTTCAGCTAATGCACGGAACAAACGTGCTAGGTAATGAAATTGAACTAAATGTTTTAAATTGTATAATGATTATAAGTAAATTTTTAATATTTGGATAAATATGTTAGGTCTGATAGGAGGTTGTGGCTCAAGCTCCAAACGTCATTAGAAAAACATCTAGACCAGATTAGCGGGAGCTCAGTATCAGCAGCAGCATCACCTATCTCTACCCGCGCCCCCCGTACTAGCGCCCCAGCAGCCACAACAGCTGCAGCAGGCCTGACCAGACCCCCTCCTACCGGCGCCACAGGACCTCCAGCACCCTCAAACCCCACAGGACCCGCTGCCTACCCCTATTAGCGGGGCAGCAGATCTTCCTACCCTGGTCACTCCTCCTACACTTGGTATATAGTTATATATTGATTTTTTAGTTATCTATTAAAATAATTCTATCGAATCATCTAACAATTTATTGTTTGCATGTCCGCAAAATACTGGTGGGCCGGCGTCTGTCGCCAATTCTCGCACCACGTCATGGACGACATGTATAATCGTTATTGTCTAAAGCTTTTAAATAATGATTGTAATTTAAATTTGTCAAATGCTATATACATATTCTGAATATTATAATATTGTGTCTGTATATCTATCTTTTTGCAGGATCCACCAGTGTTAGGAGGAGGGTTGTACTACAACCGCTTGCTCCAGGCCAGCCACAGGCGTTGGTCCATGGATGCTGGAGTGGAAAATCCAAGGTGTGCATGTTGGTGATTACTCGACCAAGTGGGGAACTACATAGGAGTGGAGATTCATACTTACTATAAGTACCCACTCTATCAGAGGTGGACCCTGCATGAGACCGAATTAGTTCGGCAGTTTTTTACGAACGCCACGGTATCACACCCTTTTATACATTGAAATTTCAATCGTCGTTATATATATTTATTTATTTACTTAAAATTTTGTAATTTCAAGCCGAGGGACATTACAGATTCATCGGCGTCACCGGCGAAGATGGCGTGCACGTGCCGTTATCCACATCGCGCTATTACCTAGGTCATATCCGAGTGTCAGGTTCTCAAGAAGAGACGCCGAAGTGACGTAAAGACGCGTCATTACATTCCCTGGACCACGGCGAATGAAAAGGAGCTGAGCGCGATGATGGATTCCATAGCGCTGGATGTTCCGAGAGAGGATTGGCCGCGACTGGTCATGTATTATGAGCGCAAGGATGTTAAGGTATAAATTTAATTTTTAAGATTATAATAATAGAACATGAAATCATATTTTGATTTATATGATATAATCTTCTTTATATTTGCAAGGCAGCGTTGGTTCGCAAAAAGGAGAACCGGAACAACAATGTCAGAAACCATGTTGTTTCGATCCAAGAAAAGCGTTCGCAGGCTAGCGCTCAGCACCGGCTCGTGAGTATTTCGATGTTTAAGAATATATGTTTTCTTTGTCACAAATTACTTATTAAAATAAATCCTAATTTTATCGCAGAAATGAAAAGACCCCACCAACTACAATGCTGCTAAGGGATGGTCCACGTTACACAGGAGCACGGACAAGTGCATGATAAGTTTCATATAATTAAGTCAATCCTATATTTTAAGTTAACACGTGTGTGTATTCTTTACAGACCTAGTTTTAGGAGAGGATGGACGCCTTAGGACTTGGCCTCGACGACTCGATTACCGTCATTGTCCCTGTCTTGGATTCGCTATTCGGAGGGAGCCTACCGACACTTTGTTAAGCATGCGTTCATCCATGAATACGCCGTGACCCTGACACAGGCGGATGCGGCAGCTGCATCGCAGGAGGACATACGTCGGCTCCACAAATAGGTGGCGTAACATCAGCACGAGCATCAGCAGACGCGGGAGCAGGTATAGAATCTTACTGCGGAGGTCCTAGATCTTAGGCAGTCGCACGATGAGTCCATCCTCCAAACCATACGGGAGGAGTTAACAAGTTTCTTCAGCCCACGGGACGATGGAGGTGGGTCGTCCCGTGGATCATAGACTTATTTTTTTGTTGATACAAATATTTGATTGTCGATTTATTTTTTGATTCTATGGAATGTATATATTTTTTGTTTGTTATTGCTTGTGATTCGATTAACATTACTTTTTTCTTATTATAACCGCGTGAGATTTGATATTCTAAATATTATTATATGTTGTTGTTTTTCATTGAAAGCATCACGCGTAGGGCGAGGAATTTTTTGTTTTAAAAAAAAATAGTTCTTCAGTTGTAACGATTATAAACATAACCACATCCTTGTAGTCACGGGCATAACCGTTATCATAGGAGCTAACTGATAACTGAAAGATATCAGGTATCAGTTAGCTTATGAGATATGCTAACAGTGACAACCGTTACCATATCTTTCTAATTGTAACGGTTTGAACAATTACCTTTTCAAATGGTAACTGTTATGACTGTTACCATAGATGTGGGCCCCATTCAGGATTGGTTCAATATTCTAAACCAAAATTGGTAACGCCTCCTCTATGATAACATTTTAAACCGTTACCATATTTATCTATGGTAACGGTCTAATTCGTTAGCGGATCTATCGTTACGGGGTTTTGGGTAACGGGTCTGTAACGGACATACCCGTTATCCAAATTGGTTATGGTAACGGATAAGACCGTTACCACAGGGGGATCTGTTGTAGTGAATTGGGAACAGTTATCTTCCGAGTGTACCCAACTAAGCAGCCCTTAAAAAGTTTCCACCACAATTGCAATTAGATGCTTCCCTCCCTCTTCTTTTTCTACTGTCCAAATTGATAGCATGCGAAATAGCAGAGGATCCGGATCTCATAATGACCATATGCAAGAAATTAAAAGGGAATAGAAAATAGAGATTAAAGCACAAAATAACTTAAACGTTTTATAAAGTAGTCAACATAAATCCAAACACACAAGTTAATATAAGAAGCTTGCTCCAATATTCGATTTTATTCAATCCCAAACTTCAAATCAGATGCTGGCATAATTCTCAAGAATATGCTCATAGTCATCATGAGTCACTCTAGAGTACTCATGAAACTCTCCAAAGACATATGGCTTGTATTTCCGAGGGTTCTCACCATTGACGAGCTGAGGGACTGCATCCACGATCTGTTCAGGTTTCGGTTTCAGAAACAACCCGCATGAGAGCCGGTCCTTGAGCCCGCTGAAAACCACCTTATGTAATGGACTATGCAGCCTTCCGTTGCTCCAAGCCTGCATCGAATAGATCGAAATTCATCATCGACTTGAAAAGATAGAATTCAAAAACAAAAAAAACCTAAAAAAAACATGATGTAAATTTTGGAATAACAAATGGCCGAGAAGAAGCATGTACACGATTAACCACGGACACATTTTCATACATTCATGAACAATGACCCGATGAGGAACCTATCAAAGGTGCCCAACCTATAATATGTTCTTCAGAAGACATGATCGATAATTTTGAAGGACAGTTGATCATATTTTCTCCTCAGTAGACTCATCTAACCGGTATGCAAAACATTATTTTCCTTTCCCTTTCATACCAAGCAAACATCCCCTAAGCAATAAAACACCGACAACAAGGTTAATGAAGTCTAAAGGAATACATATTATAATGTAGAACGTCCAATGTGCAGCTAGGAGATTGGGGAAAATAGGAAATGATTCAAGTATCAAATACCATTAGTTTTATAAAATGCAAGCAAGTACTATAAACTTATACATTGCAAAATAAAATTATCAAGAATTCAAGACATACTTATATAGGAGAGAATAGGCTCAATATGCAAGAGAACCCTTCTCATTAATGTTAATGGAACATGGTGGTGCCACAATTTTATGTAAAAGAAAAATTCAAGAAAACCCCTTTACTTTGCTCAATTAAAAGAAAATCAGCCTCTGCTCTAGAAAGCCGCTCTTTACTCCTACTCTAAAATTGCCAAATGTGAATTCTACATGATCCTTACCCAAAATGGATGCTTATTCTCAATTCTCCATCGATAGAAATATAAACTACAAACTCTTAGTGAAACAATGACAATTTTGTAAGTAACAGTTTAGCACATGTTTCGAGAAATGATAATCGCTTTCTGCTAATCAGATGAAAATATGAAAAGGTTTCATGGGGCTGATGGGCCAAGAAAATACAAACCTTAAGAGATTGGCCAGCAAAGACCACAAAATTAGTGGTGCCTTGGTTCACAGGTACCCAGTCCCCACCCCGGGTCTTGATGGAGAACCCTTCAACTTCATTCTGACACAATAACGTGAAATAGTTTATATCAGTGTGCGGCACAAGCCCTATAGTAGGCTCTTCCTTCTCTGGAGCCGTGTATTTGATCATGTGGAATAGAGCTTCGGAACCTCCGATGCATGTGTTGTCTCTGCTTACGTCATAACTATCGACAACCATGCTCAAGATTATCCCAAGTATTTCTAGCATCTTGTTGCTCATCGAGTGTATAGTTTCGCTGGAGATTACAACAAAGCTAAAATTATTACAGGTGATTCAAACCCTAGGCTATTAGCTTTATATTTATAGCCACAATTTATCCTTAAAGATAATTACAAGATTTAAACTTGGATTTAATCAAATATCCAATTTAAATTAAATAACTAAACTTAATTTTATCTCTAAAAATAACTAAACCCATAACCAAACAACCAATATTTAAATTTAAACTAATCTCTAGGATTTTGCAATCATAATTCTAACAAAAATAAATCTTGACTCATGAAAAAAAGTTGATACATAATGATCATTTAAGGATGAGAAAATTTTGAGCAGAAGATATAGTTATAGAAGGATAATAATATGGGTTTTAGTTTGGTATCTTAATTCAAAATTTGCCAATTAGAGAAGAGGATTTACAGCAATAGCATGTCGACAATTGCATATGCCAAAGATCCTAAGTACCATGGGAAAACAAAGCACATTGAGATTTGGTACCACTTCGTCAACAAGCTGAAGAAGGAAGTTGCTTTAAAGTACATTCCTACCGGTCGCATGTTTGTGGATCCTCTGACCAAACCTATACCATCGGAGCTATTCTCAGCTCATGTTAGGGCTTTATGATTACGACCATGGTGATGTACATTACAACATATGATGATAGTTTTATTTAGATTACTGTTATTTTCCTTTTCAGTTTGTGACGTTGTATAGGATTGAGCTTCATATATGTCATGTATTATTCATACATTTATGATACTCTTAGTTATTTGCATATAATATTGTGAGATTAGTCTTGCACATATTCGGTAATAAAATATGTTAGCAGATTTGAGGTTAGCTCACTCACACGAGCAACCGCTCGACACTGGAATAGCAAGCAAGAATGAGATGTTGTGAACAACGTCTTCATTATTGGTAGCAAAGAAGATTGTTACATGGTTATGTCATCGCCTTGACTGGGTCAAGATGATATCGAGCTACGTTCTTGATCGAATGAGTCGGTCCCACTATTCTAAAAACCTGTTCTGATAAACGGATGCAAGATCCCTACTTTGGCTCCTATGTTGGGCAAGCGAGTGGGAGCTCAGGTCAAGCGTCAATGGTGGGTGATTAGATCAAGATCCGTATGGTTTACATTTGAGTAATGACATATACTCGTAGGGAGAGCCAATCTACGATAGTGTGTATTCATACTACGCATGTTTGAAGACCGACTTATGGAGGTAGATGAATGGGTCCCTACTTATCTTCGTATGAGTCCGAAAGGCCATGTTGATTGCCTTTGCCATGAAGAATGACTTGTTAGAAATTGTGGAGCATCTTGGAGGTCAGACGTCTGAAGCAAAAAGAACGGCAGACGTATAAAAGTGTAAACGTCTTCACTTCAGACGTCATGCCAAATCAAGTTCAGACGTATGGTATCTACACAAAAAATAACATAGCGGAGGCAGCCGTCTGCAAATCATCGGGGCAAACACCTGCAGGAGTCACGAAACCCAATCTAAAACGGAGGCAGACGTATGCCAAAGTGAATTGCAGACGTCTGGCCTCGGCGAATTCTGGTAATAACTAACTTTGGAAAGTTTGTTTATTTCCTAGTATTGTTGGGATTAGGATTTGCCTATATAAAAAAAAACCTCATATGTATTATTTACGGCCAATTTATGAGAGATTGTTGTATGAGAGGGTGACGGCTAGGGCTAGAGAATTTGAGAGAAAATTCCTAAGGTTTGCTCGTGTAATTAATTTGAAAATTATAGTGAAGATTTTACAGATTCCGTTCTGCCGGGAATAACCATACGGTATGTGAACACCGTTAACAAATCTCGTGCATCTCTGTGTTTCATTTCCTATTTTTATTCCTGCATATTTATATTGGTCTTTCATCGTTTAATTGAATAATTATGTTTGCGTGATTTGAGTGTTGTCGCGAGCATTGTTTCGCATTTTGATCTCTTCTCATCAAATCCCAAACAACCGGTATCCAAGTTTCGTTAAGGAACCTAGGGTTTTTCAAATCTACGATCTAGGTCAACGGTAGATAACGATAACTACATAATTTTTCTCACTTTCTTATATCGTTGTTTTAAAAGTTTTGGTTCAGTTCAAGAGAGAAATCAAGTTTGCAGGGACAGAGACGAAACGTGGCGGAAGATAAAGTGAGGATTGAAAAGTTCAATGATCAAAATTTTGGTTGGTGGCACATACAGATGGAGAACTATCTGTATCAAAAGAATATGTTTCTTCCATTACTTGGAGAGAAACCCGAAAAGATGGCCTATGAGGTGTGGAACCTTTTGGATAGGAAAGCCCTGACGACAATTCGGTTGACATTAACTCCACAGGTGGCCTTTAACATCTTGAAGGAGAAAACAAGCGCTAATGATGGCGTTAGCGAAGTTGTATAAGAAAACTTCTATATCAAACAAAATCTTTCCGATGAAAAAGTTTTTCAACATAAAGATGACCGAAAACGGCTCGGTGAAGGAGCACCTAAATGAGTTCAACAGTGTGACGATCCAACTTGAATCGGTGGAAATCGTCTTTGAAGACGAAATTCGAGCACTTCTATTCTTCTGTTCATTACCGAAGAGTTTGGAGAACCTAGTGATATCGGTTCGCAACTCTATCTCTAGGACTCTCAGTTTAATAATGCAATGAGTTGCATATTAAAAGATGAGATGCAGAAAAAGGCCGGAAGTGGGAGTTCAGAAACTTCCACACTTTCTGTGGAGAATCGCAGTAGAACGATGGAACGGGGGAAAGTGAAGAAGGGTAAGTCTAAAAGCCGAGAAAAATCATAAGGAAAAATCCAAGACGCGTGTTGAAATTATGGGAAGAAGGGTCACATAAAAAGTGTCTGTAAAGCTCTAAAGAAAAACTCAAACGAGAAGGCATATGGAAAGAAAACTAATGTGGTGTCTGCATAAGAACAGAGGAAACAAGGTCTTTGTTTATCGGCGAGTGAGAACGCAAAGGTGGATACTTAGCTCCTTAATTCGGGGGCATCCTTCCATTGTACTTCGGGGTGACATCACTTCAATGAGTATGTTTAGAGGGATCTTGCGTATGTGACGGTAGGAAACGGTCAGCCGTGTAAGATCATTGAAAAGTGGACGACCATCTTACAACCGTCAGAAGGTGGTAAACTAAAATTGAAGAATGCTCGTCATATTCCATATTTGAAGAAGGGCCTGATTTCTACGAGTCAGCTTGATAACGAAAGTTCTATTACTACGTTTGGAAATTCACAGTGGAAGATTACCGAAGGCTTGTTGATGGTTACTAGAGGCAAGTTGAGTGGTTTATTGTATTCCTTTAGTAGGAGTGGGAAAAATTCGGTTGCATTGGCAACCGTTTCGGAGTTAAATTCGGAGACTTCGTTGTGGCACAGGCGATTGCGGCACCTTTGCGAGAAGAACATGAAAATTCTTCAAGGAAGAGAACTTCTTTCATAGCTGAAAAGTGTGGAGTTGGACTGTACGAGAGTTGTGTTTGCAAGAAACAAAACACGCTAAAATTTCATATTGGAGGCTTAGCAAAGAAGGCTAAGAAGATGGACATAGTGCATACGGACGTATGAGGTCCAGTCTCGGTGGAGTCTTATGGAGGTAATCTGTATTTCATGATGTTCATTGACGATGCGAGCTCGAAGATATGGGTGTATGCGATGAAGAAGAAGTCTGATATGTTTGATATCTTCAAACATTGGATTGCACAGGTGGAGAATCAAACTGGGCTGAAGGTTAAATGCCTTAAGTCCGATAAAAGAAAGGAATATTGCACACAAGAGTTTGAAGGGTTTTTTTCGTAGAAGGGTATTCGTTGCGGATCATCCTCAGGTTAGACGTCTTAAGCAGAAAGAACGGAAGACATCTGAAAGTGTAAGTATCTTCACTTCAGACGTCAAACCAAATCAAGTTCAGACGTCCGGTGTCTACACTAGAAATAACAGAGTGGAGGCAGACGTCTGCAGTTCATCGAGGCATATATCTGCAGGAGCTATGAAATCCAATCCAAGACGGAGGCAGACATTTGTCAAAGTGAACTGCAGAAGTCTGCCCTCGGCGAATTCTGGTGATAAGTAACTTTGGAAAGTTTGTTTATTTCCTAGAATTGTTAGGATTAGGGTTTGCTATATAAAGGAACCCCTCATATATATTATTTACAGTCAATTTGTGAGAGATCATTATATGAGAAGGTGGCGGTTAAGGCTAAGGAATTTTGAGCGAAAATTCTGAAGGTTTGCTTGTGTAATTGATTCGAAAATTATAATAGAGACTTTGCAGATTTCTCTCTGCTGGGGACTAGCCATACAGTAGGTGAACCCCTTAACAAATCTCGTACCTCTCTATATTTGATTTCCTATTTTTATTCTCTCATATTTATACTGTTCTTTCGTCGTTTAATAGCGTGATTGTTTTTGCATGATTTAGGTGTTGTCACGAGTATTGTTCCGCGTTTTGATCTCCCCCCGTCGATCACCGACATGGCTATATATACCTTTAGCGACATATGATTATTATCTTATGAGACTTGATTTTGGTGATCGCTACTTTTTGACACGCTATCCTAGAAGTCATACATTGTAAAGCACGATGGCGTGGGACGAAGAAAGCAGGTCAATGTTAAGTCAAGTGGTATTAGGATTGGAGGAAGATAGATCAACACGTTCGACGGTATGAGTATGCATTGCATGCAACTTATGTCGTACTATCATGTGTAGGGAAAGTGTGGATTTACCGTAGATACCCAGACAATCAAGTATACTCTTTGAGGAGTTAAAGGTGCTTACACTGACGTGGCTAAAT